>CAMRHE010000027.1:5515000-11226265 GCA_947044405.1 Leptodactylus fallax | reverse complement strand
CAAAAGCCGTGTGAAATTGTTGCTCTGGACCATGTGAAGTTGGGTCCCACACGTTCCGGCTACAGCTACGCTCTGACAATGGTGGATCATTACTCCAAGTTCCTTGTCATCGTGCCTGTCAGAGATCTTACAGCAAGAACTACGGCTGAGACCTTCTACGCAGAGTTTGTCCGCGGTCCCTGACATCATCAATCCACTACCCATAACAGACTGGGTTCTTGAACACCACCGACGTATGGAGGAAGCTAAAGAGATAGTTGAAACGCGCATGGATGAGGTTCGTAGGAGACAACAGGAGGATTACAACCGTCACGCCCATGCAGCGCCCCTGAAAGTTGGCGACCGTGTATGGTTAAGGAATAACCATCGGAATGGGAAATTGGATCCATTCTGGGAGAAAGAACCATACAGTGTCATCTCCATACCATATCCTGAATCCGACGTGTATGAGATCTCTAAACCTGGGAGACAGCCCCAAGTAGTACACCGAAACCGTCTGAAGCTGTGCCTTAAAGAAGGACTACCCACAGAGGTGCCCCCAGCTGAGACAACGAGTACAGAGATCTTGTCACCATATGAAGCGAAAGAGAGACCCCCAACGTTAACTGAGCTTATGTGGGCGCCTAAACTACTACCATTTAGCTGTTATCCACCAATTGCTCTAGTGCAAGAGAACCCTTCGACAGATGATTTAATTGATTTCAGTGACTCTGTTCCTGATTCAAATCTCGTTCCACTTAGGCGTTCTGAGCGTACCACAAAAGGCATACCTCCAACACGCTATAGTGATGCCATGGCTGTCCTTGGGTAAAAGAGGTTAACTGTCTCTGCTTCAGGATATATGTTATTCCTGCTCTGATTACATTAATGTTTTTCCTGTGTTTATATACAGTATATATATAATATCTTGCCATGTAATATAGTATTTACATTTATATGCAACAATCCAAGCCATAGTGCCTGGCTCACCGAGCCAAGGAAGTTCTGTTACCCCATTGCGGTATGGACATTCGTGCTAGAGTGCCTACTCTTCCTTACAGAAAGGACTGTTTATTGTTTCTCAGAGAGACTCTCATGATAATGGACACTCACGAAATTTGTGCCAGAGAGCCTCTGGACCCATTTGCACTACTGTTGTTTCTATATGGACTGTCTGATGGTACCGCCAAAAGGTTCCATAAGTCTGAGTTTAATTATCTCTCCGTTACCCTTCAGACTTCTCATGGACATTCCAGGACTATGCCGGGAGGTCTTACCTCAAGTTTCTAAGTATTATATTTTTCTAAACTGTTAGTGACATTTGCACTTTATTCGTATTTATTAACGTTATGTTACATTTCTCACCTTCACCCCAGCCCGTCGCCGAGGTCGGCTCAGTGAAAGAGGGGGAGTATGTGGCATCCCAGAGCTGGCTATGGCTGGGCTGAGGGTGATCTCTGTGCATTGTATTATTTCCTGTTGCTTCATAGCCTGTGTGACATAGCAGGGGGTCCTGAGTCTCACACAACACAGCGCCACCTAGTGAGCCTCACACATGCATTACACCTCCCATAGGATTGAATAGTAACCAAATGTCCAATGGGAGGACATCGCCTGGGAAAAGGGGAGGAGTCAGCTGATCACTGGGTCCCCATGGTAACACCCCTGCAGGAAGGTCCTGCGTGTGAGGAGTTAGAAGTGTGGAGTGTTAGGAGGAGGAGGTGAGGAGATAAGTGTGATGTCCTGTGAAGAAAGCAGTGAGTTTAGTGCAGGAATCTCAAGTCCTAGACAGGCCCAGGAAGGTTGGAGAGCTGACATACTCCAGCTATTCAGAAGATCCTGTCCCCTGTCTGCCTAGCCATCGCCCTGAAGGAAGTCAAGCATCATTATCTTGTCAGCATGAGACTGTGGAGAGAACATTCTGGAACACGTGCTCCATAGCAAGTATCACAGGATCCAGGGGCCAAGGCCAGACCTGTGGAATATCCTGCCACCCTGACTATTGCACCCCGAAACTCTGAGCTATCAGGACCACATAACGTGAGTGGGGAATATTATGTACTAGTATCATGGTGGGCATCCTCCTATGAGCCAAATAGGAGCCCAGACGCACCTTAGGGCTGTAACACTGAAGTATAAGGGGCTAGGAACACCTTTCATCAAGTCTACCCTGCACCCCAGGACTTTGCTGTGTCACCAGGCGTACCCCGTTGTTTTGTATTGAAGAAACTGTTTAAGCATTTGTGCCTCCACACCCATGGAAGTAAAAGTTCAACTTTACAACCGTTTCTGTGTCTGACTCTGCACCGACAACATCACGGCGCCCCAAACACCACCAGTCAGCACAGTATAGGGGAAGCGCCCCGGGGGAACAATCACCACCAACATTTGTGCAGCCCCCTCATCACCGGTACCAGTGGTGGTAACGTGGGACAGCACCAGCGCTGCGCCCTCGTGCTCAGAGACCGTGACAAGTCTGCGCTGTTTGCACCCCGCAATCCCAACTGCAGCGTTACCTTCCATCTGGTCACCGCACAAGCCCCCGGGCGCCACAGCGACCAGACAGCTGTGGGAGACCCCATGGACAGGTGAGTGTGGGTTTTCTTATTTTTCACCTTCCCCGGTCTCCTTGCAGAAAACAGTAATTCCTGGACAACCTGTTTAACATCTCAATATACTGAGCATCACACTATACAATACAATTCTAGTATGTATAATGGTACACATGTACAGAAGAAAACATATATAAATAGACAATAATGTGCTGGATATACCTACATATATATCATATATTTACACACATACATTCATATACAATATACACACGTACCTGTCTACAATCATACAGTACTCACACAGTAGCTAACACACATACTGTAAAAAAAAATAAAAATAAAAAAAAATAAAAAAAAAAAATTTTAAAAAAAAAAAAAAAACTAATTTTGGGGGGGTTGTGGGGGGGGGGGGGAAGGGGGGGGGCCCTTGGGCGGCTCCGCCTGGCGGTGGTGAAAGCAGGGCAGCAGCCCCCCCCTGCACACTACGATGTGCTGGATGTCTCACTGCATGGGGGGAGGGGGAAGCTAGTTACTGCTTCTAAGTGCCGGCAAACTGTAGAAGCAGCGATCAGCAGAATCTGTATCTGCCGATGCTTTCATCTACTGCTGATTAAGAGTCCTAATAGTAGGGAAAGTATGGGGTCCCTATGGGTGTTGGGGCCCTGGGCAATTGCCCAGTTTGCCCCCCCTAATGCCGGCCCTGCACATACAGTACACACTGATGAGCAAAAGGGTAATAATGTTTTGAACTTTTGACTTTCAGGCTCCACATCTCACCATCCACTACAGCTTTGAACGTGAGACTACCGTCATTTTATACACAATCATCTCGGCTATCTCAAATTTGACTTTGCAACTATTTAGCATATGATTAGTTATGCAGATTCTTGTCATGTGACTACATTGTTACTGATTTACTCCTAAAAATCAAAATAAAATTTTTTAGTATTTTGTAAATCCACGTTTGGCTTTCAACACTACCTGAATCCTTCTGGGCATGCTCTTTTGAATTCTGATTCCAGGTCTGTTCTACGCTTTCCCAATGTTGGTGTGTACTAGTCGACTCACAACTTTTCTCTACCCACAAGTGTTCAATTGGGTTGAGGTCTGGGGACTGTGGGGGCCAATCCAGCACCTCTACTTCATTGTCATTGAACCATTTCTTCGCTAATCTTGATGTATGCTTTGGATCGTTGTCCTACTAGAACATTATATCGTCCTTTTCATACCCATAGTATTCGAGTGTACAAACTAACTCATTTTGTAGGATTCTCACATATAGCGTATCATTGAGACCACCATCAATCCTTGCCAAGCATCCAACGCCTTTGGTTGTGAAACAACCCCATAGCATCAGTCTTCCTCCACAAAATTTGACAGTTCCTTCAATTTCTTGAAAATCACATTGTCTGACTTTTTAACAATTTATTTGCAAATTATGGTGGAAAATAAGTATTTTGTCACCTACAAACAAACAAGATTTCTGGCTCTCACAGACCTGTAACTTCTTCTTTAAGAGGCTCCTCTGTCCTCCACTCATTACCTGTAGTAATGGCTCCTGTTTGACATTGTTATCAGTATAAAAGACACCTGTCCACAACCTCAAACAGTCACACTCCAAACTCCACTATGGTGAAGACCAAAGAGCTGTGGAAGGACACCAGAAACAAAATTGCAGACCTGCACCAGGCTGGGAAGACTGAATCTGCAATAGGCAAGCAGCTTGGTGTGAAGAAATCAACTGTGGGAGCAATAATTAGAAAATGGAAGACATACAAGACCACTGATAATATCCCTCGATCAGGGGCTCCACGCAAGATCTCACCCCGTGGGGTCAAAATGATCACAAGAACGGTGAGCAAAAATCCCAGAACCACTCGGGGGGGGGGGGGGCCTAGTGAATGACCTGCAGAAAGCTGGGACTAACGTAACAAAGGCTACAGTCAGTAACACACTACGCCGCCAGGGATCCTGCAGTGCCAGACATGTTCCCCTGCTTAAGCCAGTACATATCCGGGCCTGTCTGAAGTTTGCTACAGAGCATTTGGATGTTCCAAAAGAGCAGGGCCGGCGTTAGGGGGGGGGCAAACTGGGCAATTGCTCAGGGCCCCGACCCCAAAGGGGCCCCCGGGATCCGGAGCCTGATATGGCCGTCAGGAACGGCCATATTGATAACAGAAAGGGACCCAGTGTCATGTGCCGCAGGGTCCCTTTCCGAGGTGAGTAAAAATAACATTTTTACTCACCTGTCCTTGCGTCCGACGTTCTGGCGTTCCGGACATCACCGCTGAGGGCATCACGTGGGGCGTGCTCACGTAACCGATGAGGCCCAATCACAGGCTTCAGCGGTGACGTCAGCCGCAGAGAAGAGGAAGCCGGCGGGGATAACGGAGCAGCGCGAGGAGGCCCAGCAGAGGTAAGGCAAGGTAAGTATAACTGTTTGTTATTTTCCCTTACCTACCCCGGGCCTTCGATAATTATACTCTGGAGTATGAAGAGACCCCAGAGTATAATATAATATTAGCACTAAGGGAGTCTTTAGGGCCACTGGGGGGGGTCCCTCTGGATAGCATATTATACTGTGTAGGGCTACTGTGGAGCATAATAATGGGGGGCCCCTCTGGATAGCATATTACACTGTGTGGGGCCCCTGTGGAGTTATACTGGGGAGGGGGCACCTCTGGAGAGCATATTATACTGTGTGGGGCCCCTGTGGACATTATACTGGGGAGGGGGGCCCTTTGATAGCATATTATACTGTGTGGGGCCACTGTAGAGAATTTACCTGGGGGGGCCCCTCTGTATTGCATATTATACTGTATGGGGATTCTGTGGAGCCTTATAATATGGGGGGCTCTCGAGAGCATGTTATATTCTCAGGGGCCACTTTGGAATATTATACAGGGGGCCCCTCTGGAGAGCATATTATGCTGTGTGGGGCCACCATGGAGCATTATACTGTGGGGGGGGGCCTCTGGAGAGCATATTATACTGTTTTGGGCCACTGTGGAGCATTATACTGGGGGAACCTCTCTGGGCAGTATATTATACTGTGTGGAGGCCATTCTGGAGCATGTTATACTGTGTGGGGTCACTGTGGAGCATTATTCTGGGGGGCCATCTACAGAGCATGCTATATTGCGTGGTGCCACTGTGGGGCATTATTCGGGGGCAACTAAGGAGCATTATACTAGGGGGCCCTCTGGGGAATATATTATACTGAGTGGGGCCTACTGTGGAGCATTATACTGGGGGGACACTCTGGGCAGCATAATATATTGCGTGGGGCCACTGTGGAGCAAAATACTGGGGGGCACTGTGGAGCATTATACTAGCGGGGGCCCTCTGGGGAGCATATTATACTATGGGCCACTGTGGATCTTTATACTGGGGGGAAGGGGCAGTGTGGGGAGCCTGTTATACTTTGTGGGGCCACTGTGGAGTTTATTATATTGTGTGGGGCTTCTCGGGAGCATATTATACTCTGTGGGTCTATTGTAGAGCATTATACTTGGGGGGGACTGTGGAGAGCATATTATACTGTGGGGGACCACTGTGGAGCATTATACTGGGGGAACCCCTCTGGGCAGTATATTCTACTGTGTGGAGGCCATCGTGGAGCATGTTATACTGTGTTAGGCCACTGTGGAGCATTATACTGGGGGGGCACTGTGGGATGCATATTATACCGTATGGAGCATATTATATTGTGTGGGGCTGCTGGAGAGCATATTGTACTGTCTGGGGCCACTAAGAGGCAGAATACTGTGTGGAGCCTTGTATACCATGTGGGGCCACTATGGGGGGCTCAGGGGAGCATTTTATACTGTGTGGGTCCACTGTGGAGCATTGTATACCATGTGGGGAAACTGGAGGGCTCAGGGGAGCATTTTATACTGTGGAGCATTATATACCATGTGGAGCATTATACTGTGGGGGGCGCTCAAAATTCCTGCTGGCAGCCCTGTGTGCTATGTCTGCATCGCAGCTCCCTCACTATAATCTTGCACGTATGTGTAGTGCTCCATGGCCATGTCATTCCCCATACAGTACTGTGCATGATCCGGCCATGGAGTTATTGGGGCCTGCACAGTACTATAGGGGCTGACTATTCTGGGAACATACTCAGTAATGCCACATAGTAAACACATATGTAAGACTTCAGTGAAGGAGCTGTGGCGTAGGCTATTAGCAGGAAGCTGTTGGGTGGGGCCTCAGAACAAGTTCCTCTGGTGGGCCTAAGGTCCTTCAGTCCAACACTTTATAACGGAGAACTATTATATATAAGGGTGTGTTACCATATATAATTGGGAAACTTAAATATGAGGGGGATATTATAACGGGGAACTATTATTTATAAGATGTGTTATTATTTATAAGGAGGAACTATTATATATAAGGCATCCATTATAAAGAGGAGCTATTATTTATAAGAGGGGAACTATTTTTAAGGGGGGTATAATTGTTAAGTGGGCTTATTTATAAAGGGGCCTATTAGTGATAATGGGGACTATTATTTATAAGGGTAACTATTATTTATGAAAGGGCTATTATTTATAAAGGAGCAGTATTATTTTTACGGGGTGACTGTTACTGATACGGGGGAATATTACTGATACAGGGCACTATTTATCATTTATAAGGGAGCTATTACAGATAAGGTGTAATATTATTTATAAACAGGGACTATTATTTATAATGAGGCGCTATAATAACTGATGACTGGGTGCAAAAATCTATAAGGCAGTACAAAGGTGCTCATTTGAATTGTGTGTTGTAAAATGGGGCTTATTACTTTTTTGATGGCAGAAAGGAGGCATTATTATAGGGGTTGCCACTGCAAGACGATGTTGTTTGCATATCAGCATTTGGGACCCCGCTTTTAATTTTGCCCAGGGCCCCACTTTGTCTAAAAACGGCCCTGCAGAAGAGTATTGGGAGAATGTCATATGGTCAGATGAAACTAAAGTAGAACTGTTTGGTAGAAACACAACTCGTCGTGTTTGGAGGAGAGTGAATGCTGAGTTGCATCCAAAGAACACCATACCTACTGTGAAGCATGGGGGAGGCAACATCATGCTTTGGGGCTGTTTCTCTTCAAAGGGACCAGGACGACTGATCCGTGTACATGAAAGAATGAATGGGGCCATGTATCGTGCGATTTTGAGTGCAAACCTCCTTCCATCAGGCTGGGTCTTTCAGCATGACAATGATCTCAAGCACACCGCCAGGGCAACAAAGGAGTGGCTTCGTAAAAAGCATTTCAAGGTCCTGGAGTGGCCTAGCCAGTCTCCAGATCTCAACCCCATAGAAAACCTTTGGAGGGGAGTTGAAACTCTGTGTTGCCCAGAGACAGCCCTAAAACATCACTGCTCTAGAGGAGATCTGCATGGAGGAATGGGCCAACATACCAGCAACAGTGTGTGCCAACCTTGTGAAGACTTACAGAAAACGTTTGACCTGTGTCATTGCCAACAAAGGATATATAGCAAAGTATTGAAATGAACTTTTGTTATTGACCATATACTTATTTTCCACCATAATTTGCAAATAAATTCTTTAAAAATCAGACAATGAGATTTTCTGGATTTATTTTCTCATTTTGTCTCTCATAGTTGAGGTCTACCTATGATGACAATTACAGGCCTCTCTCATCTTTTTAAGTGGGAGAACTTGCACAATTGGTGGCTGACTAAATACTTTTTTCCCCACTGTATTTATTAGGTGTTTCTAGGAGTTTTGCCGCTTTCTTCAGCAGCATTTCATCAAACAGTACAGGGAAACATAAAAGTCCTTACTTTAGGTAAAACATACCAGTCCACGCAGCAGACCCAGCTAGAGAGTTAATCCAGCCTGGAGAACAGTCTCCACTCCTCACATAGCACAGCCACACACACTGCTCTGGCTGGTTTCTCCTTTAATTAAGGCAAGTAAAAACCCTGAATGTCATGTTTCCTATATGAATACTAATATACAGTGGTCAAATAATACCAACATATAATGACCAAGCAACAGCTTCATACATAATCAAATAACAGTGCTGTACAAATAATATTAAAATTCTGGTGATCACAAGCCTAGAGTATAACCCTGATGCACCCTGTGCAACCCCACCCTACTAAGGTTACACATGTATATACAGATGTGTCCACCCTTACCTTAGCTAGGATTTTAAGGACTTATTATTAAATAAATTCAATAGAATATTGCATGCTATTAATACTTGTCAGTCTAGAGTTCATGACATAGTGTGTGGCTACACACAGACACCTAATAGGATAAACATCTTATGACAGTATTACAAAATCATGTTGATTTGAAAGCTGGTCATCTTGTGACACCCATAGAGTATCTAAACATGACAAGCCAAGAAGAAAAGGTAAATAATAATAATAATAATAATAATAATATTAATAATAATAATAATCCTTTAATCGTCCCATCATGGGGAAATTCAGTGTGTTACAGCAGCAAGGATATGCAATGCAAGATAAGCAATACAAACACACATACAATATATACTAAACGTTCCAAGGTAGAGGCATCCCATTGATAGTAGACAGACAGATAGAAAGGTACAGGTAAAGAAGTAGCGGAGGGGGGGAGGGGGCGGGGGATATCACAACAGAAAGAAATTTCAGTTCTCTGTATGGAATGATCTCCGCTTAGGTCGGTGTTGGTTGTACAGTCTGACTGCAGCAGGGATGAAAGACTTCCAATAGCGCTCCTTCTCATACTTAGGGTGAAGTAGTCGGGCACTGACAGTACTGCCCAGCGCTATCACGGTCTCATGCATGGGATGGGGAGTTATTCTCCTGCATGGAGCTCACCACGGACAGTATTCTTCTGTCACCCACCACCTGCACTGGGTCCAGGGGGCTCTCCAGGACAGAGCTGGCCCTTCTTATCAGCTTGTCGAGTCGAGTAAAGAAGGACACATCTGTATAATATCATTACCTGATATGATAGGTTCAGATAATACAAGACATAATTACTCTGAAAATTCGTGCATGACATGTATTCAGATACGGCTAGTTTTGGTCTTGGCTTCAGGTACTGAGCAGGCACAGACAATGTCAAAATTAAGTGAAGTTGTTATGTCTAATGACATTATTATCCATTAAGAATTGACCCAATGAAGGTATTGTGATAGCCCAGAAGTTCGTAGTTAATAAGGTAATATTCTGTTTGCTGGCGCCTACTGAATCCTGTTTTAAGTTTTATTGATCTCTGGATACATTGTTACTGCAAACCCTTGGGCTCAAAGCAAGTAGGTTTGAGCAGCTTGCTGTATACTCTATTTGGAGTGATTAATAGTGTTGTGCCTAAGTTGCACAATGCTAAAAGGTGATGACATACTCAGAATGGGCCACTTTTAGTCTCAACTGCTGATGCACAACATGTACAGTTACTTCTCAATAAATAAAAGTTATGAAAGTAAGTATTTATTAAAAATTGACATGTATGGCTAGTTTTGCATGCTTAGGTTTTTTTGCTTATCTCTTTAGGTCTTATACAGTATATCTTATACAATATCAATATATATATATATATATATATATATATATATATATGTCAGTGTTTTGTGGTAACAAAAACTAAAAAGAATCTGAATTGAAGCATGTTGCATTTACATGTAGGAGCAGATGTGTAGCGGTTGAATTAGCATTAGGTAATTCTAAATACAATTCATCTGTTCACTTACCATGGTGGTGTTTGTGTTTCATCATGGTGATGTTTGCACTGAATATAATTGATCTGGTACTTCCCTTGCAAATCACTCCCTAAAATAATGAGATGTCACAGTGAGAAATAAGAGCTAACAAACTCTGGCAGACATTATTCACACTAATCAGATAATATGATAATAGTACAAAAACCATTATGGAATCCTGTGTACCATGTACATAAACCTTTAAACCAAGTGCTGAATAATAATTTCATCTTAGCTTACTGTTTGTGGTAAACATAATACTAATAATAATTGCAACATTTCCTATTTATGTTAATGTGAAATATATAAATGAATAGGAAGCATAAACATAGACCAAGTATCCCAAACTTACCTTCTAAAAATAAACTTAAATACACATGAACAAAGTTAAAAACAGCCATGAAAAATGCCATTTTTTACAGCCATTTTGCACCCGGGGGCTGCAGTTTTTGAGGATTTCTCATACATTGCAGTTTATATAGGGATCCATGAAGATTGTCAAAAATAGAGCACAACCTATATTTTGACATTTTGTGACAACGGATTGTCAAAATATCGTTCATGTGAATAGCCCCATTCACCAACAGTGAAGTTAATGTGGCCATGTGACAGCCTTTAAAAAAACGTCTGTCACAAAGGGCAATATTCACTGCCATGTAAATATAGGCTACATGACTGTAAAGGTGTCCGTACACATTACAATACGGTTGGCCGAATTCTGGCAATTTCTGCAGAATCGGCTGACTATCTGATGTGTCTGTGAGTGTTACGCCCAATCTTTTTGTCTTTAAGGCCAGGACCTCATGTGGTGTAAATGCAGCATTTTACAGTCCCTGGGGAATCCCACCCACACATTGCAGTAAAATACATGCAGTGGAAATGCTGCAATTTCCAAAACCTTCCCGGTTTTGGAAATCGCAGCAGGTCAATTATACCTAGGAAAACGCCAGCGGTTTTCCTATAGTTATAATTGAAATCTCTGCAGACCCTCTGTGAAAAGTGCTGTGGGAAAAACCGTGATATGTTTCCACCGCGTTTTTTCCCATAGCTCTTTTTTCCTGAGGGGGCCTTAGCCTAATGGAGATAAGCTACCTTCAGAGGTGTTCAGAAGTGGCTTACTCCCCTTTCCCCATTCAAAACATATGTAAGGACGAACCAAGCATGTATGTGTAGAAATAGCTGTCAGTCAAATAAATATATAGCCACCTATAGACAGCTGCAGTGGAATAGGAAGTCTTCAACAATTATTAAGATAATTAAATACAGTTTCAAATAAAAATAAAATGGATTCTGCTTCTGAATCATTACGTATAATTTTATATGGGATAATCTAATTACATACAATCTTCTATGGACCAGAAATCACATTAAAGAATGTTTCTAGTTGAAGGGTGGAGTGAAATGTTAGTGTTTTAGTACTTT
Organism: Leptodactylus fallax; assembly: GCA_947044405.1. NCBI lineage: Eukaryota > Metazoa > Chordata > Amphibia > Anura > Leptodactylidae > Leptodactylus > Leptodactylus fallax. Next base: position 11,214,595 of record CAMRHE010000027.1, on the reverse strand, counting down.
TACATTTTACCTTTACGACCTCCTATTTCGTTAACCTCCTGCCCATTGACTACATATGTCTGTGCATTCAGCATATACAGGTGCATCTCAATAAATTAGAATATCTTTGAAACGTTCATTCATTTCAGTAATTCAGTAATACAATCCATAATCAGCGTCTTCCATGATTGTGTGTCCTACTGAACCAGACTGAGGGACCATTTAAAGGCTTAGGAAACCTTGGCAGGTGACACACTGAATTTACAATACTGAACTTTTTCCCAATATTCTAATTTTCTTAGATTTGGGTTTTCATTACCTGTAATCCATAATCAACATTTACAGAAATAAAACACTTGAAATAAAAACACTCTGTGTGTAAAGAATCTAGAAAATATAGGAGGTCATTTAATTACTGAAAGAAATAAACGCTTCAAAGATATTCTAATTTATTGAGATGCACCTGTAACCATACAAGACATCTTGGTACTTCCTTGCAGAGTTAGCAGCTACTCCAGATTGTGCAGCTGCAGGAGCTGGAAGCCAGCCCCCTAAAGAGAAGGCATTTATTATCATCCCTGCTTTCCCAATCACTGTATACAGAATACTCATTGAGCACTGTGTATGCATCTATGGAAGCCACCATCTAGCTGCTTCCTCCTGGCATGATGGTCAGGTTATGAGCTCCGCAATATATATATGTGTGCTCCTCCTGTAACTGGGGCTAAAGTATGAACTCTAGTTGCAGGGGAAATCTGCCACATAAATGTTATATTAAACTGTCCCCCAAATGTCTATCAAGGTGTATCATAAATGTTTTTCATAGAGGGTACAATGTGTAAAAGAAATAAAAATAAGAAAAATTTAGACAAAAAAAAAAAATAAAATAGAAAATGCCATTAGCCTGCATATATCACAGCACATATCTAGCCCCAACCACAGCAACACAAAATCTGTGTGTTATAAAAAGTTATTGTAAAGAAGAAGAGGAACTATTTTAATAAAATATTTTAGTAGCCATTCGTACTATATAAAAAAAACTAAACAAATGTGAAAAACTGACACATTTTCATCAACTGACACAGAAGATTTACTAATAGTGTCTAAGTTTAAGGCAGGAGCCCCACGTAGCATTAATGCTGAGGTTTGGCCTCGGCGTTTTACAGTCACAGCAAGGTGGATGGGATTCTAGTGAATCCTATCCACACCTTGTGAAGAAAACACCTTGCGGACATGCTGTGATATCCAAAAACGTTTTGGAAATCACAGCATGTCAATTATACCTATGGAAATGCCGGCGGTTTCCCTATAGGTATAATTGAAGCAGAAAGTCCACAGAGGAGCACAGGACTTTCAGTGAAAAGTGCTGTGGGAAAACTGCCGCGGTTTTCCCGCAGCACCAGGAATAGCGGTGTAACCGCCAGGAAATGGTTAATGGGAGCGCTATTCCTAGAGGCTACAGCGGTCCAGTGGAGTAAAGAGGCTGTGAGTAGAAATTTAAGAATTTTGCAGTTTTCTAGCTAGGGCAGGATTATTCAGTCAAGTAAACAACCCTAGGACAGAATTGAGAACTACAGAAAACAAACACAATAATAGGGAACACAAACTTAGAACAATATGAATAAAACATGTATAGCGACCCATAAACTAACAGCCTGGCCAAACACTGCAAGGAAAAATTACATAAGCAATTATAGCAATACCATTCAACATCAGAATAGTGGAGACAACCCTCTATAAGTGGCACCAGCAGTTGGCCAGATTAGATTTTACATAAAGTGTTAATTTCTCTAATTGGGTGGGGGGAAGTGCATACTGTATATGTGCTGTTTGATGACATGGCTGTCCCTGATACAGAAAATCAGGACCCATAGTCATGGCTGGAACATGGCAAGATAAGTTTATTACTGAAAAACAATAGTGAACAGAAGTCAAGCAATATACACAGACAAAGCTCTCTCTCTAGTCTGCCTGTGATTAATATGTTCTAATACTCTTCATTCATTGCATTCTAAAGCAATTAATCCTTTCACCTTCTGTTTAAAGCAAGTGACAACTAATATCGGGTAACATGTTTTCTTCCAGAGGGGAAGCACGTTATGTGAAAAGAATCAAATGCTGAAAACCAATCAGGGAGGTTAAATAAATGAGAAATAAAGGTGTTTGCTCTGAGTTGAAAGTCAACCTGTTTTCCGTTCTGTTATTTGTGAAAAGTCTCATTTTGCAACCTGAAAAATGCTTGTGTCAAATTTACCTCTCGGTCTTAAGTTTTTATCACGCAGCATTATTCAAATGCCTAGGAGTGAACAGATGTGTTTTCACTGTACATCTGCAGTATAATTATTCTCAATTTATGTGCTTCCAGAAATTATGAAGTACTTGTTTTTTCTGACCGAAATTACTGCTTGGTTTGCCATTGTGAAATAGACCCCCAATGCAAACAAGCGTCGGAGTCCGTAAAATTAATCTTTATTACAGCTGTGACTTTGCAAACAGCAAATAGTAACAATATTTTACATTCCCTGGAAGATAAGACTGTGAACATCAAACTCTATTATCTTACAATTTTTATTGAATTGTTTTTTCATTGCCTTCATCCCAATTTGATTTGTAAGATGAATTGCATAATTCCCATTGTTATTTATGAACCTTTTTCAGGGAGCAGATTTGTATCAGCACTACAGCCTGAAATCAAGCAGAAGCATGGAGAGCGAATCTGAGATTACATTTTCTACAAGTTTCCTGCAGCCTCCCAGCTATGTGAATTCCACCATTCTTAGGCATACCAGGTCTAGGTGGGCTATCTATTTTTATTATAATACAGTATTATCTTTCTTCTGATACAAGGACAATCAAGGCCATTGAATGTGCTTGAGATAGCATTGCTATAATAATATCTGCCAGAGATACCTCTAACCAGGGTAATATTTTACACCTTATATCAACATTCAAAGCACTTGCAAGTTTTTGTTTCAACATATATACATACTGTGCATATGTATATATAAGCAGTCATCAGAATTGACCACTGCTTTTCAACATAATGCATTACGCTAAGTTCACACTAGCATTTGGCTTTCTGTTACTGGGGTCCACTTGGGGACCTGAGAAACAGAAACCTAATCCGCTTAAAAAGTGTTTACCCGCAGAAACCCACAGACCCCATAGACTATAATAGGGTCCTCCAGGTTTCCTCCCAGTTTCTGTCGGAATCCCCGAATGGAGAGCAGGCACAGGTGTGAACCTAGTCTTATGGAGAACCAGGCAGCTTTTGACATATTTTTTTTTTTTAAATACTTCAAATTTCTTGCACTACGCTGGTCTTCTGTTATTCCTCCTGGAAATGTACGAGTAAATTGACAACTGGACACTAATATTGCTCTTCTTAACTTGATGTGTCAACAGTGATTGGGCAATTATAGTCTATATTTACACAATAGTGAAAATTGGCCATGTGACGACCATTTTTTTTTTAACAGTCATCACACAGCTGCATTAAATTCACTGTATGTGAGTGGGTCTAATCACATAACCAACTTTTGACAGTTCATTATAACAGATGTATAACATACAAAATGTATATTTTTCACGGCCGTTTTGCACAATGTTTATGTGATTCTAGGCTTAGGGTATTTGAGAATATACCCCACTGAAAAAAGGAATGGTAATGTATTAGTAAATGAAGAGTTAGTAAAGCTTGGTGATTGTACTTTATTTACAGCTCTTAAAGAGATATCGCCATTTATCTTTTTCAGATGACTATTTATATAAAGTGTGAAAGGTAGTTCAGGAGTTTTATTGCTCTTTCTGATGAAGAATTTTCGATTGCTTGCACCCCTGAGGTCCTCCCCTGGACCAAGATACTGTTGCTGTATAGTCCCCAAGCCCCCCACCTTTTTTTTTCTTCTTTCTTCCCTCAAAGTCAATTGAAAAAAAAAAAGATAGTTCAGTCATATCACAAAATCTGATGATAAAAATATCACTGCAACAAACAGTAAAATGTTAATATCTCTGTAAATAGAATGCAAAGAAAGAAATAATTTCTTAAGGCATAGGTCAGTAGGGGATCAGGTATACCCATGCAGGAGCGGTCTGTAAAGAAATTGCTTCTGTTAGAAATGTGGTGGGAAGCATTTGTGTATTATTACTCATTTTTACATATGGAGTGCGTTTTGACATCACAATCCACAGATCACAAAAACAGTGTAGGCTAAGGCCCTACGCAGTTTTTCCAGCAACGCTTTTGACAGAATGTACGCAGAGTTTTCTGCCGTAGATATAATTGACATGCTGCGATTTCCAAACCGATGACGGTCCTGGAAATCGCCGCTTGTCTGCAGCACGTATTTTAACGCAAAGTGGGGATGGGATTCGCTAGAACCCCAACCACTTTTCTGTGACTCTAAAATGATGCGTTTTTGTCCGTGGCATTTGCACCGTGGGCAAACCGCGGCATTTACCTTAAAATATTATTCACAGACTTTAGGAGTAATTTTTAAACTTTGACTTCAATATTAATGACTTGTTATTAGGAGAGGTCTAATTCTTTGCAATCTCACCAGTTATAGCTTTGCACAGTGTGCTGTATTTACTACCACTGGTCACGGCTTTTGCTATCTCCCGATCAATGGGAGTGAAAGTCTCAGACCCCCCCTCTAAGGATAGGGTATCGAAAGCTAAGTCCCTGAAAACCCTTTTAGGCTAAGGTCCCATGTGCAGTGGGAAAAAATGCTGCATTTTACAGTATCAGCAAAGTGAATGAGATTTTGATTAATCTCATCCACACATTGCAGGAAAAAAAAAGCTGTGGAAGCGCACACGTTTTCCCTATATATTTAATAAGGGAAGAAAAATGCAGAGAAAAGTGCAAAAGTTCAATAAAAAATGTTGCGGAAAAAAAATGTAACTTTTTTTTTTTTTGGGCTACGTGGGGCCTTAGCCTTACTTTATATTATATAAAAGCAAATAAATACACAGTAGTCATAATTTATCAGCAATTTGAAGGGTATTCTACACTCCCTATCTTAGATCTAGTCCAGAGGCATCGCTAAGAGTTCAGCACAGGGGGGGGAGCAAATACGTATAAGTGGGCCCTCAACTTAGGTATACAGATATTATCACTATATGGTGAACGTATAGTGGTATATCGCAGCTCTACCCATTCCTCTGCAGACAATTTAGATGAATACAGCACAGGAAACATTTCATGACTTATATTTGACTATAATCATTCACATTCTGTCTGTATCTGGACTGGACCGACATGATCACATCTTCCAGATGTGACCTGTCTCTGTAAAGTTTTTAGCACAGACATCTTTGGCCCCTTTATCAATAAAAAAAAAATCTGTGGAGTTCCAACACCTGCGACCGCCGCTGATCAGCTGTTTGAAGGGTACTACAGAACTTGTGCAAGCGCCATGAGCCCTTCTCTATTTACATTGTATCGTTAATTTCATAGTGGACATGCAATATAACTACAGCCTCGTCCTATACATTTCCATAGGACGAGGCTGCAATTATATTACACGGTCACTATAAAACAGTACAGGTGCCAATTAAAACAATGAAGGGATCACCATGCCTGCATGTGCTCCATGGCCCCTTCAAACAGCTGATCAGTGGGGTCCCAAGTGTCATAACCCTCTGATCCCTTATTGATGATCTATCCTAAGAAATGATCATCGATGAAAATGAGCTGGAAAACCCCTATAGTAAAGCCCAAGCGCTGTCCCTCTAATACCGTCTTATAATAATGACCTCCGTTATATTCAAAAAGCCCTCTAATGACTCCATATATTCACAATGACCCCTTGTGATGATTCCGCTTAAATATGGCTATAACTCAAAGCTGTATTTTGATCTCTGGGTAGCGTACCTCTCTCTTACTTCCATTTATTCATAATGTGCGCAGCTCTAATCCTAGATGTATGTTATCAGTAGGGCAACATTGTAACAATGGGGCTTTGTATCCATCCCAGAATAGCTCTATTGAATTCCTACCTAGACCTGGGTGATCAAATAAACATGCATGGTTCAGCCTGGGCTGTTAGATCAGACATGATTGATAACATTGTATCATTTCACTTGGTCTCAGCTCAATACAAAGAATCTGGACTTGAGTGCATTAATCAATCAGACTTGCCGTCGCCGGTGACCTCATTCTGGGTGGTGTAATCAAGGGTATAAAAGATGAGGTAAGAGGTCAGTGAGTGAGACTACCCCTGAGAGGAGAATACTGTGCAGAGATTATCACTGAGATGCTACTATGAGGAGAGACTGCTGTGATGAGCATGCAGTCTGGAATGCTGCTGCTGACTATGATGAGACTACAAGAGAATGAGAGACTATTACTGAGAGACTGTGATGAGAGCATGCAGGCTGGAAGACTGTGTTGATGCCACATGCTAGAAGCCTCCACTGGTTATTCACACATATCACAGCATGTTTGAGTGTTGGACTACAGAACCACATCCAGGATATGTGTGGTAAAGTAAATATTTCACCTTTATTCCCTTTTATTTTAAGTACTGTATATTGTAACTAGTAACTGTTAATGCTTGCATACATCTGCATATCTGTTCTGAACTGCATGTGTTAGATGTTAATACCGACCCATTTAGGGGTTAATAAATATATAAAATTTAGAAAGCTTGTCTTGTATTTATCTTGTGAACCCAGCACTCACTGGCGGTGAGTGTGGTTTTTTATGAAAGAAGTCTCAGGTGTGGGCCAGCGTGGTGTTGGCGCACTGAGGATCTTTCACATTGGTGGCAGCGTAGTGGGATCTTAGGATAAACAGCGTGTGTTGGTGACCTTTATCACTCAAACACTGGGGATTGTAGTAATCCTATGAGACAATCTCGGTATTAAAGCAAGCATTAAGATACAGTGAAAGTTTGATACAGTGCTGTTCCCCTCCCTTACTCTTTGTATTCTATCCTATCTTTTATTTGGCAAATACCAGTGGATGGCTAGTGGGCTCAGAAGCAGAGCCTCAGAACTGCAGAACCAGGCTTTGGAGATCCTGAGCGTATGGCTGAAATGGAGGCAGCCACAGCCATGCAGAGAATCGAGCAGAGTCCTGATTTTGGGGCTAGGCCAGGAAGTGCGGCAAGCAGCCCGGTCCCAAGGATTACTTCACCAGGAGGGACCAGTAGCCCCAGCCTTGTCGGGGAAATGGCTTTATACTGGCAAATGGCCCTGCAGCAAATAGGCACCAGTGACCCTAACGCATACCTGCAGGTGATGTGCCGTTTTCAGGAAGCTGTAGAACAAGAATGGCAGGCAGCAGAACGGCAGGCTGATCGTGAGGCTGCTGAGCGACAGGCAGAGAGAGAGAGGGAGGCTGCTGAGCGACAGGCAGAGAGAGAGAGGGAGGCTGCTGAGCGACAGGCCGAGAGGGAGTATTAGCTTGAGATGAAGAGGTTGGAAATCTCCCAGCAGGCGCAAACTCCAACAACCCTGCAGAGACCCTCAAGTTGGAAGGAGAAGACAGGCCGGAGTTTACCACAGCCGTCTGTCGTCAGGTCGGGTGAGACAAACTATGCCCCGGGTGGTCCCTCCCCTGTCCCAAGAACTCTGGGCACCCGGCTGACCTACCCAAAACCCCAAGGGGAGGTGCGGCGGTGCCATGCCTGTAACCAGACAGGACATTTCAAGGAGGAGTGCCCCAACCGTCCTGAGAACTTCCCTGCTTCCCAAGCCACAGCAGGTGGCCCATCTGTGTATCTGGACTGGGGTGCAGGAAAAGGAATGCGGACTGTGGGACTATTGACTGATTTGCCTGCTAATGTACTGTTGGGAACTGATTTAGGACCTATGATGTCCCAATATGGGGTGGGGAGCACCCCAATTTACTGTGATAAACTGTCTATGATTAATGTTGATAATATGTCTGTCATATCTGCAGAGAGGGCCCGTAACCCCCCCTCTGAGATACTTCCCATGGCAGTAAGTGTAAATGCTAATGAGTTGCCTTCAGCTGAGAGCAGGGAAGATGCAAACGAGCTTCCTGCAACCCAGCTCAGCAAAAATGTTATTGATGCTTTGTTCACCCCCATGCTAGGAGCCAATGAGACTAAGTCTGTAGACACACCCACATCTGCGGGGGCGTCTCCCTCCCAGCTTGTTAATCTGTCTACCACAGATCTCATTGAGGCCCGGTGTGAATTAACAATTGCTAATGAATGTATTGTCAATGTAATTGCCAATGCTTGTTGTGAAAGTGTACAGGGTAGCTCTTCTGAGTCACTAGAAGCGACTTCTACTATTTCGCCCATGCCAGGTGGTCAGGTAGGCTATGTAGATCTCATGGCCGATCCAGGTGAGGGACGGACTGCTGGTAGTGCGGTGTTATCCCGCAGCCAGAGTGCTACAAGGGTGGAGGGCGTTCCGACCCTTGAACCGTTGCCTACACCACCTGGAGTCGGTGCTGAGACCGCCATGACTAGCCTCACTCCCTTGAAGCCGGAGGAGTCCGGCCGGTATGAGACATACACGTCTCTTCGGTCCAGTTCTATTCCAGGAGCGCCCATGGCCCAAGTGCAGATGGCATGGGGTACTGGAGGTGTGATCCAAGAAGGGGGTATGTCAAATGTATTACCTGTCAATGTATTGTGGGGGGATGGTTTGGGGAAGCATGATCTCAGTCCTTTGCCCAAGGTATCACCATCACCCACCCAAGTACAGGGAGGACAGGGTCCAAACATACCTGTGCCAGAACCACAGGTGCCCCTAGGTTTGGAAACAAAGGGGGAGGTGCAGAATCCCCTAGAACTCTCCCAACTAGCGGCTAGTGTGAGAGAGACCCTGAGAGACCGCCGGGATGGGGTCTCTGAACTGGTATCCCAAAGACCTGGGGTCATGAGTGTGGCTCCACAGGATGCCAGTACTCAGAAAGCGGACCCAGAACAGGCGGGGAGGTAGCCAAGTGTACGTGGCTCAGGCCCTGAGCCTTAGAAGTGTCCCTAGTCAGACTAGAGAGCCAGAAGGGTCCGGCAGCTATGTAACATGCACCTCTCTTTTGTCTCACTCCAGCCAAGAGTTCAGAGGTGCTGTCCAAGCTGATCCTAGTCTGGACATATTGAAGGCGCGTGGCGCTCAACCACCCTCGGAATCTGACAAGGCCCGAGTCTGCTTGGACCCCGGGAAAGGTGGGGGAGCCTTGGGGCCAGAGCCTGAGAAGCTGGAGGCGGAGGTGCTTTCAGAAGAGGAGCGTAGGCCCCTACTTCCTGCAAGCCCCATCTAAAAGGGGGAGGTGTGATGATTCCGCTTAAATATGGCTATAGGTGTGGGCCAGCGCGGTGTTGGCGCACTGAGGATCTTTCACACCCCTTTTATAAATGATATCCCTTATAATCTTTAAGTCTCCTAATATAAATAATCTCCCCCCAGCAATAATGCGCCCTAATGACCCTATTTATATATATGAAATACGGGCCCCTTAAATTCTTTAAGCCCACTTATTTAAATGATCTTCCCCCTATAGTAATAATACTTCCAATGAACCCTTAAATTCTCTATGCCCCTTATATAAATGAACTCCCCCCTATAAGACTAATGCCCCCTAATGTGCCCTTTATACCACATATAATAAGAACTACCCAAAAAAATAAAAATTAAAACTTATACTCACCAGCCTGTACTCATCATCTCTTAATGCACCAGAGCCTCTGTCTCTCCTCTCTGCTAGTTGTGTGAGCACAGACAGGACATCTGTGTCTCTCCACAGAAGGCACAATGCTATGATGTCATTGTGCCTTCCTGGGTGCAGACATCTTGTCTGTGATCCTTGTGCCCTGTAAGCCAACAAGCCTGTAGTGGTTTGCGGCTTACAGAATGGCAGAGCAAGAAGCTCAGACACCGATACTATTGAAAAAATTGCATGTGTTTATGGCAGCTTCAGGATGGGCCCCACAGAGTCAGTGGGTCACCCCTCTGCCCCCCTACTAACTACATTACTGACCTAGTCCTAAATTCTAGTGATCATTGAAGCCCATAGCTTTAATCACAAATCTAATCTTGTTGTTATTGAATACTGCAGGTAAACTTATTGACAGCTACAATCCTGTTGGGTACTTTAAATTCCTACCTAAATATATTGTGCATTGTTTGGTGTAATAAAGTCACCAGAGCAAATTCTGTATACAAATCAAACCCCCTAGGAATGATGGAATTGTCTGGAATACAGCTCTGGGCTATAATCTGGACTATAACACAGGATCGGTACAGGATATGGTAAGTAATGACACTGCTTTACAAATGTTTAGGGAGATTATTTCCATATTTAAACTGGAAAATTGTTTTCCATGGAGAACATATATACTGTACTTTAGTTCAACATATATTTTGGTTATTGAGAAACATAGACAAAATAGGCATTGACTTTACTGACTTCACTGCTAAAAGCGTAAACATGATGGCCCAAGAGGAAAAGCATGTTGAGCCTATTTTATCCAAACACTTCTGATTAAATATAGCTGTAATTGATTTACAACATTCAGGGTGTTAGGCTTAGGGAAAAGCTTAACAAACTCATATGAATTGTTTATTCCTGTGTACATGGTGACAGTGATAAGTCAGTGACTGTTTTGACAAGTGCTGAAACACCTCCTCTAAAAAAAGAAAAATCTGATTAAATACTCCATGTATGTTTATCTTCCACCCTCATCAGAATCTTATATTCTTGTATTCAGGAGTATATACTGTATACTGAATGAGTAAGGCTGCAGTCACACTAGCGTTCGGGGACTCTGTCCCCCATTCTGCTTAAAATATACGGAGAGAAAAGTCATGCAAACAGGACTCTTCTCTCTGCTGATTTCGGGCAGAAACCTGGTGAACCCCATTATAGTCCAAGGGGATCCGAAGAACGGAAACCCGAACGCTAGTGTGGACCTAGTGTAACAATAAGAAAGCTTTCCCCTCCAAGGTTTCATCTGTCATTCTGCCTCTGGTGTGATTGAGAAAAGACATGCGGTACCTATTTAAAGGTGTCTGAATAGAGGAGGTTAAAGCCTGACTATGTCTGCTTCAGTCCGCAATGTCTACCAACTCCACCATACACACCCTTTACCTCTTCCCTTGCTATTCCACACTATAAGGTGATGCTGAGCATATAGTTATCGATCAGAGCAGTAATAGTATGTTGTATTGATTTAGCAGACACAGGTGCATCATATGTACCCTAAATTGTGCCAACTAAAAATACAACTTGTTTGCAAAGAATAATCCCTTATATAGCTATGTACACAGAAAAAGAAAATAGTTATGAGCCATAACACCCAAATTAAAGGGTGTTAGATAACTGATAGACACTAGGGAACATTACCAGATATTACTTTATAACGTAGATAAGACACTGCTTTATATTAAAGGGGTTACCCAGTTTCAGACAAATCTTGGGAGACAAATTTTATTTGTATAATGAAAGCTATACAATTTTCTGGTATATTTTCTGCATCAATTCCTCACAGTTTTCTAGATCTCTGCTTGCTGTCATTCATTCACTTTTCTTCCAGTGCATACAGATCAGTCCATGGTCATGTGTTATACAATTAATGGTCATTTGATAAACACACAGGTGCACTAGTGGCCATGGCATCTAATGGGTTTTGTAGAGTGGGGGCTCTAGACAACTAAGGCTACCTATGTATAAACCTATTAGGCCAAAAACATGGCCTAATAAAATGCCTGTCAGAAAATGTAAGGCAGTATAATGCATTGCACTACATAGGTAATGCAATGCATTATAAAAGCGATCAGAAGATCCCAGAGGGACAAAAAAATTGAATAAAATAAAAAATAAAGTTATAAAAAACAAATTTAAGACATAACACCATATTAATCCCCAATTGCAAAATATTTAATAAAAAATAAAAATATAACACTCATTGGGTATTGCCTTTTCTGTAAGGACCTGAGAAATACAACTGTACTGTTAATCTAGCTGCATGCTGAATGGCAAATAAATGTTATAAAAAAAAAAAAAAACAATGGAAAAGCATTATATTCCCCAAAATGGCATTAATAAAAATGTCAGGTCTTACTGCAAATAAAAAATAAGCCCCCGTACAAATGAAATCATGGGTCTTGGAAAGTGGCGATGGAAAAAAAAATGTAAAACTTGAAAAACTATTCAAATTTGGTATCAATTTAATTGTATCAAGCAGTGAATATATTTCTCAGGTTATTTAAGCTGCATGGTGAATTGCGCAAAATTTATAACATAAAAAGGCAATTGCAAAATTGCTGGTTTTTTTCTATTCCTTCTCAGAATGAGTTAATAAAAGTTAATCAAGGAGATATATAGACAACCCTGGCACAGTAACCTGACTAACAAACTGAGGCGTGCCTCACGGATTGCAGAACGCCTCTGGAAGAAAAGCCACTCCCAGGAGGACTTCCTTAGGTATAAAGAGGCAGTTCTTACATTCAAGAATGCACTTACCTTTGCAAAGCAGGTCTACTTCACCACACTAATATCTGCCCTATCCCACAACCCCAAACAGCTATTCACTACCTTCAACTCCCTTCTCTGTCCTCCTGCGCCCCCTCCAACATCACTTATCACAGCTGATGACTTTGCCTCTTATTTCAAAAGCAAAATTAACACCATCAGAGACAGTCTCACCCTACACCCCCAACAACCACCCCTCCCCACTGTCCTGTGCTCTTCATCTTTAACCTGTTTCTCCACCGTCACTGATGAAAAGCTCTCCACCCTAATCTCTAAATCCCACCTCACCTCCTGCGCGCTTGACCTGATCCAGTCACATCTCATCCCCAAACTCTCTGAAGTCTTTACTCCTGCCCTAACCCATCTCTTCAACCTATCCCTAACCAATGGATCCTTCCCTTCTGCCTTCAAACATGCTACTGTCACACCTATACTTAAGAAACCCTCCCTCGACCCGTCCTCTCCAGCCAACTATCGCCCCATCTCACTGCTCCAGTATGCCTCTAAATTTCTGGAGCAACACGTCCACTCCGAACTACCCTCCTATCTCTCGTCCAATGTGCTCTTTGACAGACTACAGTCAGGCTTCAGACCCCATCACTCCACAGGAACTGCCCTAACCATGGTCACTAATGACCTTCTAACTGCCAAAGCCAAACGTCACTACTCTGTCCTCCTCCTCCTCGACCTCTCCTCTGCCTTTGACACAGTCGACCATTCCCTCCTGTTAGAAACACTCTCATCTCTTGGCATCTCAGACCTGGCCCTTTCCTGGATCTCCTCATACCTCACCAACCACACATGCAGCATCTCCCACTCACACCCCACCTCTCCGCATCGCCCTCCCCCATACTCTGAAACTCATTACCAAGACACATAAGACTGTCCCCCACAGTCACAAGCTTCAAGAAGGCCCTGAAGACTCACCTATTCAGGAAGGCCTGCAACCTCCAATAACACTACTGTCTCCATACCACCACCTGAACAGCCTCTACCCCCACCTTCTGTCTCTATCCCTCTTCCCAAAAAGATTGTAAGCCCTTGCGGACAGGGCCCTGTATCTCACTGTGCTAGTTGGTCACTGTTAGTATTATCTATTTTGTATATCTTGTGTACCATATGTTAACCCTCAAATGTAAAGCACCATGGAATTAATGGTGCTATATAAATAAACAATAATAATAATAATAATAATAATAATAATATATCTACCCCAAAACAGTACCATTAAATACTACAAATTGTCCCACAAAAAACAAGCCCTCAATCACTTACATTAACGGGCAAAAAAGTTATAGGCTTTGTTTGTGAAGACAGTAGGTAACAGCTTTTATTCACTTACTGATCCCTGTCCCTGTCCTGGGCATCCTCCTCTTCACCTTCAGCCTCCATATTGTGCTGCAAATTATGTCCCAATACTGATCAGCATCCAGATGTTGCATCCTGATGCTGTTCAGTATTGGGATGTAGTATGTGGCAACTACCTGTTGGAGTAATTGAGTCACTGTATGCGGACCAGTATATTGTACAGTGGGGAAAAAAAAGTATTTAGTCAGCCACCAATTATGCAAGTTCTCCCACTTAAAAAGATGAGAGAGGCCTGTAATTGATATCATAGACCTCAACTATGAGAGACAAAATGAGAAAACAAATCCAGAAAATCAAATTTTCTGATTTTTAAAGTATTGGTGGCTGACTAAATACCTTTTTTCCCCACTGTATGTGGTAAGTATACATTTACTGTGTGGGAGCCAGTATGAGGACACTTACTATGCAGGGGAAAATATGGGGACCCTTACTGTGTCAGTTCAGGGCTGTTAATAGGGTCCTTACTTTATGGGAGGGGCTGTAAAAGGGGCCCTTACTGTTTGAAAGGCTGTAAAGGGACCAGTATACTGTGTGGGGGGCCTGTAAATGGGAAACTTACTGTATGGGAGACAATAAAGTGGCAGTATACTGTTTGGAGGCCAATAAAGATCAATATACCATATGAGGGGTCAGTAAAGAGTGGGTTATTCAATGTGGGGGACCAGGAAAGGCGTTGTTTATACCATGTGGAGGCCAGGGTGGGTCCAGTAAAAAGTTTGCTATGGGGCCCAGTCTTTCCTAGTTATGACCCTGTTATCAGACAAGATCAGACCAGATGGGACCCTGGATTTGTATTCATGAAGACATAAGGGATAAGTTTAATTTGCTAAAACTGAAATACCCTTTAATACATGCTATAAATGTCTGATTGAAGTGGGTTCTCATCTTGAACTTACACCAATTTCCAGAACAGGGTTTTGCTAAGCCTTCAATCCTTCCACTGCCATTGTGAATGGAGAGGCTCTCTCCTGTACATGTTGTATTTGTATTTGTATCTGCTTATCTTTGCTGCTGTAACACACTGAATTTCCCCATTGTGGGACTATTAAAGGACTATTATTATTATTATTATTATTATTTACTTCTATGTATTTTCGGAAAACAGCCAAACACACTTACACTCCTATAGACATGCCATAGATGTGTAAGATAAAAACACGCCTTCAAATTATTCTCAGACTACTACAATGACCATTTTTGTAGCTAGTCTTAACTTCAGAGAAAATTAATAGAAATGCAGAAGAACTCTAGAAGAGCAGATTATACGGCACTAGAATAGTAAGCTTTAAGCTCAGGCTATGTGTTTAGCTGATACTGAATTTCTAACTGACCAGTGAAAAGTATTTAGCAGCCATATAGAAAACTAGGATTCATATCCTTTTCATTGTGAATGACCCATATATATTGATTGCACAGCAGTGGTTTATAGACAATTAGTGTTGAATTTCAGCAATTTCAGAAAAGCAGATCCTGCGCATGAAATTTTTAATGACGTAGAGCAGGGGTCCCCAAACTTTTTACACAGGGGGCCAGTTCACTGTCCCTCAGACCGTTGGAGGGCCGGACTATAAGAAAAACTATGAAAATCCCTATGCACACTACACGTATCTCATTTTAAAGTAAAACAAAAAGGGAACAAATACAACATTCAAAATAAAGAAATAGTAAATTTAAGTCAACAAACTCACCATTATTTCAATGTGAAGTATGGGCCTGCTTTTGGCTAATGAGATGGTCAATGTCCGGTTCCATATTTGTCACTGCTAGCCGTAACAAGTGATGCAAGTGCACATCGGTTAGTCTAGATCTGGTTGGAGAGGCAGTGGAGCGGAGGTGGAGGTAGGGATAGGTTTAGTTGTGCAGGTTACTTTATGCCAGCTGTAGCCAGATCTCTTCTCTATGGTTGTGTTGTGGCTGGCTTTCCACGATGACACTTTTAGTATTGGTGCACTAGCTTATCAATGGAATTTGCTGCCATCTGCTGGATGAAATTTCTGATTGTAAAGCAGCGTAAAAGGGCTTCATGATGAGCCAGGGGTATAACCGCTACCATAGCAGCTGTAGCGTAGCGGGCCGGGTGTGGATGACGAGCGCCGAGCGTCTACACAGGAACGAGACTTCCCGTGTAGCGCTCGGCGGGTTATTTCAATTGTAAGCGCCTGTGCACTCACAATTGAAATAACACATGGAAATTGCGACGCGAGCCGGGTAAATGGCCTCCGGGGGCCGGATGCGGCCCGCGGGCCGTAGTTTGGGGACCCCTGACGTAGAGGCTCCTGACATGACTTGATATTCTATGGGGATGATGACATCAGGGAGAGAACCAAAAGACATCAAGCATACCCAGGGAAGAAGACCTGTGGTTGTCACAGCAGAACTCAGAAATGGTGAGTGTTGCCCCACATTGCAGAAGCCCAGCTTTTTTTGTTGCAGGTTTTGCTGCGTTTTTTTGAGCCAAAGCCAAAAATGGCTACAAAATGAAAGGAAATATATATGAAGTCCTTATACTTCTACCTTCTGCTCAATCCACTCCTGGCTTTCGCTCAAAAAACCATAGCAAAATCTGCAACAAAAAAAGCTGCATTTCCACAAAGTGGGGCCTCAGCCTTAATGTTATTTTGTTGTCAATTTGCAAATTTTAAAAAACCAAGTATTATAAATGGAAAAAAATACCCCCAAAAACTAGAAACTACTAGAGAGGCACACAATAACACGCTGAAAAAAATTTTCTGCTCTCTATTTTGCAAAGCGCAAAAATTAACTAAAAAAGAAAAAACTCCCAGAAAAAATGGAAATTATTAAATAGACCTGTGTCAAGAAAAAAAAGGATGCAAACATTTGATAGCCCGCCAAATAAAAAATGAGATATGTTTAACCATCATGTCTACAAAAATGTTTAAAAAAAAGGGTCAGGCCTGATTTTGAAGGGGTTAAAATTGATATACCCTATTAATTTATTCAGATATTCTAACACTTAGATGAAAATTAATTTCTTACATATTTAGGTGTGTAAGCATAGCTTTATTTGCTATATGTTGGGTATAATCAATATATCATCTTCAGCAGGAAATCTGGTAAACCTGAGGCGAGCTGTACTATGAGAAATCATTGTCTGAGGTCATTTTATCTAAGATATGCAGAAAAATGTATGCAGAATGTGACAAAAATGCAAAAATCTGTGATGGAAACCGACTTCAAGCAAACTCTTTGTACCAAATGATCTCAGGATAAGTACTTCCAACATTTTTCTTGGCAACTTGCATTGGATATTAGCATATGCCTTGGCCACTTTGTAAAATGAAATCCATTTATTTTAAAGCATGTTCTGTCTTGGATACATTATACATTATGACGTATAGTGTATTTCATAAGTGTCTTTGGCAGAGATAGGATACCTTAGAGTGTCCTTCACTCTACAGCTATAATAGACCTGCATACCACTCATATATACTCTATATGTATATTCTGGACTTAAGTAACAGTTTAGTGGTCCCATCCTACACCAGTTTCCCCCTCAAATGCAATGTGGGACAATGCAACGTGAGACTATTGCGATATACAATGTGGCCCACTGTTGCTACAAAGGATAAAAAGTGATCTGGTAGCAGCAACCAAATATCCATTTGTTGATCAGGGATCTATTACACATACCAATGCCTTCATTTTGGGTTATGACCTATGCAGTTGCATATTATATGATGGAAAGCTGGGAGGTGGAGTTCAATAGTAATATAACTGAATGACAAACTGAATAACTTGTCATTACTTGGATTTCACTAAAGATGGCTCTATGTAACTAAATGTAAGATATAGCTTAGCTAACAGGTGCAGCATTTTAAGCACAGAGGCTTAATCTGAACAGCTTTTCTCAGATCTCTAGAAATGCCCTTTAATTAGAGCCGCTCAGATTTTTTGGATCATAGAAATAAATGTCCTGCACATCCCTGAAGGTTTTCACTGACAAATTGACACTGACAGAGTTTAAGCAGAATCTAAAGAAACAGAAAAGAAAGAGACTTTAGAAAATGCTAGCTTCTTCTGACCTGACATTTCTCACCTTTTTATTATCCATTTTCATTTTTAAATGCCATTTTCTGTCATGTTACTTGCTGAACAAAACTAAGCATAAAGACTATTGGTATTTTTGGTATTTTTGAAAGCAAAAACAGCACAGATTTTTGCTATAAAATATACTGGAAATCCTGAGGGAAACTAGTGATGTATCAGATCAGTTGGGTCTGACACATGATCCCCTGAGGAAGCCCGTTTAGCGGGCAATACGTGTAGGATGTGGATGTAGTCGGTGGTACAAGGATCAGGGTAGGCATGGTAACTATTCATTTTTATATTATTTAATCTGATCATATTATCATTATTCTTCTTACACTATTTTATATATGTGTTCATTATATTAACCACTGCTGCTAGCTGGTAGACTAGACGTGCACTTTATATGTCTAGCTGTTTAAGAGGAATACTAATGATTATTATATCACCAGTAATGCAATATCAATTGTAATTCGGTGTACCAGCATTATTAACTTGTGGAATGGTTTTTTCTTTCCCTTTTTTTCAGGTGATATTTGCACAGTTAGATTGTGGGGGTAGAATAATAGGGCTAGTATTGCATAGCACATGCCTTACACACTATACACTTTTATGCTTGTAGTAGAGACTTAATTCTATTCTTACTCTTCCTACTCTCTCCTTGACTCCACCGTACAGATTTATTTTTTAATTGTTTTTCATCTAGTACCAAATAAAGATTTGTATATGTTTTTGATATATTCTGGGTTTACCATCTTATTTTATGCCATGATTCTTTTTCTTGTTTTTTGTTAGGTCTGACTCCTGGCACCCCCACTAATCAGCTGATTGAAGGAGCTACAGTGACCTGGAAGTAGGCACACCTCTGTACCTCTGTTCGATGGCTGCGACTGGCTTCATTACCAGGTGTGATAGGTGTAACTGTTGTTCAGTAGGAGGTATGTCCATACTATCATCATATCCGTGCGTAATCTAAATTACATTTCCGTTCGTGGATTCCATCCCCCATTCCACTTGAAAAATGCCTAGAGAAAAGCCCTGCAAGCAGTCTATGGGGTCCGTGGGTTACCACGGGTAAACGCTTTGTAAGCGGATTGGGTTTCCATTTTTCAAGTCCCCAAGCGGACCCAAAGAACAGAAACCCGAGTGCAGGTGTGAACCTAGCATCAGATGTATTCATCTCTCTGTGCACGTTTCAGCACCTCCCTATGTGTTTACCTCAGTGTTGATAATTTTTGTTGGTATTTATATATATATATATATATATATATATATATATATATATATATATGGAATAAAAGGGTGTATGGGCATACTATGTACTGTTATGCCTTGAGAAAGATTCCTGTGTGATGTGAAATGGACATAGGCTGATCACTTTGTGTATGTTCCATTCAACCTCTATCTACACTCTGCTGTGAATAAAGATGGATTTTTAAAGGGAACCTGCAAAATGTAATGTAATCTGCAGGAAGTATGCTATAGAGCAATAGAAGCTGAGCTGATATATAATTTTATGGGGGGAAATATCAAGCATCACCTGTCATGTATCCATTAAAATCTCTTCTCTATTTTGAAAGGTCAAGGAGGTGGTCTTATCAGCAACAGAGAGTTATCTCTGTTTGCACAGTCATAGAGGGAAGGCTCTCAATCACTGATAGGACAACCACCTGATCTTTTCAACAGATACAGATCAGAGATTTCAATGGATAAATGACAGATTGGACTGAATCTTTTCTATAACCCCCCCCCCCCAAAAAAACAAAAAACAAAACTCATTTTCCATGTGACAGGGTCCTTTTAAACATTGGATGGTGAGTGCCATGGAGTATATTCTCTCTTTTTTTTTTTTTTCCTAAATTATGATTTTTTTTTTTAAAATTTTATAATCATTTCACCAGCAACATAAACAGAGATTCTTAACTGTGAGAGCAATGAGGCTATGAAACTCACTGCCATAGGAAGTAGTGATGGTGGATTCATTGTACAAGTTTAAACAGGGCCAGGTTGCAGGCTTTAGATTTTGGTAAAGACAAGTTGATCCAAGATTTTATACTGATTGCCAGATTTTTAGTCTGTCCCTGACATGGGGCAATTGGCATCATGCTCATGGGGTTTTTCTTCTTCGCCTTCTTCTGGATCAACACTGTACAAGTATAGGCTGGACTTGATGGACTTCATCCAACCTCATTTTCTATGTAACTATATAACCATTTTTATTGAGTTTTAACAATAACTAAGTGATAAACATTCTTCCAGTCAGTAACTAATAAACTTAAGGGGGAGGAAAGGGAAGGGATAAGGGAGGAGATAGGTAGAAGGGTTGACAGTTCAGAAGCTTGTACAAATTATGATTAGTTTAGGAGGCATGGTTGGTGTGTGTGGTCGGCCTAGTAGGTGGCACAGCATCCTCTACTACTACTCCCATCCTCCGATCTCCTCCATCTGGGTTGCGGCAATCTGATAGCCTCTCAGCCAATAGTGTGTGGTAGTTTGACGCCTTACAGTGCTGATGTGTAATAAGCATTAGTATCCCAGACATGAATGCACAGCGCATGGTGAAGAGTGAATATGTAAGCTGTGCGGAGTACATGGGGAACACGAACTTCCCTACTATATCCCCAGTAGCTCCTATGATTGGGGGGGTCACTCTGGGACGCAATTTTAGTTTTTTTTCCTTTGTAAACTCTAAAATTGCAGTGTCCCCTGATATACGCTCGCACAGCTTATACAATCCCTTCCTGCCGCACCCAGTTGTGTTCTAATGATTTGGTGATTTTTGGGGTTTTTGTCTTCACATTGTACAAGCTATATTTTCTTTATTTTTCTGATGATGTAGCCATATGAGGGCTGATTTTTTTTGCGGTATGATATGCATTTTTTAATGACACCATTTTTTTTGGGTGTCTATAACTTATTGAATAAATTATATTAACTCTTTCTGGGTGGATTAAAAAAAAAACATCAATTCTGGCATTGGTTTTTACCTTTTTATTTTTTTGCCATGCAACATACAGCATAAGTAACATGTTACCTTTATTCTGCAGGTCGGTATGATTATGGCGATACCTCATTTATATTGTTTTTTTATGCATTACTAAGTCTGCAGAACAAAAACCCATTTGTGGACATAAATCAATTTTGCATCACCATCTTCTGAGATGCGTAATATTTTTATTTTTCGGTTGACAGACTTGGTTTAGGGCTTATTTTTTGCGGGAGGACATGTGCTTTTTATTGGTATTGTTTTGAGGTACATATGAGTTTTTGATCACTTTTTATAGCATTTTTTTGTAAGCGAGAGAGCCAAAAATCATTACTTCCTGCGTTTTTCTCCGTTTTCGTTTTGTCGATGTTAAATATTGTTTCAGTTTTATTGTACAGATTGTTACAGATGTGGCGATACCAAATATGTGTTTTTTATATTAATTTTTTTTTTTTTTTTTTATATAATTCATTTTATGTAGGAAAAGGGATTTTGGGGGGCTTTATAACTTTATAAATTTTTTTTTTTACACAATTTATTTATTTATTTTTTTAAATTGTTTTACATTTTTTACTTGTCCTATAAGAACACCTGAGCCAGCAATGCTCTGATCCTGGCTCAGTATTATAGACCAATACACGAGTATACACATGTATTGCAGTCTATACAGAAAGTCAGCCGATGTAGACGCATCGGCTGACTTCTTGACATTCAGGCTGGATCAACCAGGTAGTGGGGGCATCAGGCAGCCTGGGGTCACTGGCCAGACCCCGGGCTGCAGAAAATAGATATTGGCACCCCCAGATCTCGCCACGGGGGGTGCCGGGGGAGGGGCGGCAACATTGTGGAACCCCTTGGATGCCGCAGTCATGTTTGACCACAGCATCCAAGGGGTTAAAGCCTCCGATCGGAACTCAATTCTGACCGGGGGTTATGGAGCAGGGTGTTAGCTGTCAGTTACAGCTAACACCCGCTCCCGATCCCGCTCACAGTGTCTCTGACGTGCTGGCCGTAAATTTACAATTAGCCGGACTTCAGAGACCAGGACTACTGGCCATAAATTTACGGACGGTGGTCGTCAACTGGTTAAAATGCATAAAAGGTAGTGGTAGCGCAGTGTATGGTTAAACTAGGAGTTCGTATCCACTGCTTACCTTTCATTTTTCCATAGACATACATGTCACTCAATTTGACATAACTTTGGCTGTGTTTGCCTTAGAGAGCTAGAAATTGGATAGATAGGTTCCTAGGACCCCCAGCAGTGTCATAAACTATATTTTAAGCCAATTTAAGCTGTGAACTTGTTTGAGCTGAAACAAATCTTGGACCTGAAGAACCCAAAAAAAACTAAATGAATCTTGACAGGTTCGCCTCAATTTATGAACTAAATCTTTGTTATTTAATCCTTTCCCAACATCCACCGTACTATTACGGCGGTTGCTGGATTTTTAAAGATTGCTGCCACTCTACTGCAGATCCGCAGTCATAGCTACCAAGTCTTTGCTGTATTCTACATCAGAGACCCCCCTCAAATTTAGAAAAATGACCTACGGGTCCCCCCTGGCTCTGTACCTTTATTGTTGTAGGGTGAATCCTGCTCGGCGAGATCACGGGGGCCAACCTGTTCCTCTGAAAGCCTTCAGTAGGCTCCCAGGTTTGTCATAGACATATTATTATTGAGGCTGGTCTATGCATTCCTGTACACGGAATTATTAAAAAGTTAGGGGTGTCAGAATATGGCAACTTTTAGAAAAAAATTTTTTTTTTTTTTTGCAAAGTTTTAGATTTTTGCTAAGGGGATAAAATTTAAAAAATGATATAAATTTAGTATCCACGGAATCATACAAAAATATAGAATACAGCCGACATGACATTTTGGCTGGACAGTGAACGCCATAAAAATGAAGCCCGTATGAAAGTTGCACGGTAAAACGGTAAAATAAAAAAGTTATGGAGTTTGGAAGGCGGGGAGTCAAAAACAAAAATCGAAAAATTTCTCTGTCAGGAAGGGGTTAAAGCTTATCAAAATATTGATCTAAAACAGGGGTAGGTAACCTTTTTTGTTCGGCGTGCCGATTTTAATTAAAAAATCAAAGATGAGGTACTCGGAGTGCCGGTCAATAATTGTAAGTCTGACGACCCCTAAACTAAAGTCATATACCACAAACCATAAAACAGAAGTGCTGCCACCAGATGCTTTAGGACACATGGGTTTACTACTATTTCCTGGGACGCTCCTGTACTTTCTGATTAGAAGCAATGAAACTCCATGTGCAGCCCCAATTAGTGGTAAATGTAAGTGTCCAGGAGCACCGTATGGCGGCATCCTTATGGTGGAAACACACTGTGTATCTGGATGCAGATATAGTCTTAGGCCACTGGAACTTTTACTTCAATGTAAAACTGCGTTCACATGGTGCATTTTTGCACAAAAAACACATCTGTGCAAAAACACATCCTTAATGCAGAAAACACATCGTTATACAGAATAATGTCCCATAGCGGCCCCTGCACAAGGTATTATATCCCATAACAGCCTCTGCACACCGTATTATGTCGCATAGTAGCCCCTTCACACGGTATTATGTCATATAGTGGCCCCAGCACACGGTATTAGGTCCCATAGTGGTCCCATAGCGGTCCCCGCACACGGTATTAGGTCCCATAGTGGTCCCTGCACACGGTATTAGGTCTCATAGCGGTCCCTGCACACGGTATTAGGTCCCATAGCAGTACCCGCACACGGCATTAGGTCCCATAGAGGTCCCTGCACACGGTATTATGTCCCATAGCGGCCCCTGCACATCGTATTATGTCCTATAGTGACCCCTGCACACTGTATTATGTCATATAGTGGCCCCAGCCCACGGTATTAGGTCCCATAGTGGTCCCATAGCGGTCCCCGCACACGGTATTAGGTCCCATAGTGGTCCCTGTACACGGTATTAGGTCCAATAGTGGTCCCTGCACACGGTATTAAGTCCCATAGCGGTACCTGCACACGGCATTAGGTCCCATAGCGGTCCCCGCACACGGTATTAGGTCCCATAGCGGCCCTGCACACCATATTATGTCCTATAGTGGCCCCTGCACACCGTATTATGTCATATAGTGGCCCCTGCACACGGTATTAGGTCCGATAGCGGTCCCCGCACACGGTATTAGGTCCCATAGCGGTCCCCGCACACGGTATTAGGTCCCATAGCGGTCCCCGCACATGGTATTAGGTCCTATAGTGGCCCCTGCACACGGTATTAGGTCCCATAGTGGCCCCTGCACACGGTATTATGTCCTATAGTGGTCCCTGCACATGGTATTATGTCCTATAGTGGCCCCTGCACACGGTATTATGTTCCATAGCGGTCCCTGCACACGGTATTAGGTCCCATAGAGGCCCCTGCACACGGTATTAGGTCCCATAGTGGCCCCTGCACACAGTATTATGTTCCATAGCTCTCTTCAGACCCCCGAGTATAATAAGTGCAGGACCAAGAGAAGTGACAAACATAAAAAAACAATGCTACTCACTTTTTTCTGCACTCTGCTCCCGCTCTGTTCTCTTCGACACTTCTGCCTGACATCAGTGACTGCTGATTGGGTCTCTGTGGTCACGTCGCGTCATTATGCGTAATGACGCCGGACGTGACCCCTGAGGACCTGTCAGCTGTCAGAAGCGCCGGCCGATCGCACAGCCGATGCGTAGCGCAGGGAGCAAGGTGAGTATCATTGTTTTTTATGTTTCATCACTTCTCCTAAGTCTCCGCTTATTATACTCGGGGGTCTGGAGAGACCCCACAGTATAATAATAGCAGTTTCGTTTCGGCCATGTTTGGTCTGATCGAAGCTGCTGGGCGAGGACTCCGCTGCCGTGCCAGAGGAATAAGCCTCGCGTGCCACTCTTGGCACGCGTGCCGGGGGTTGCTGACCCCTGATCTAAAACTTCCTTTGAAATAGTTGAATTTGCACCATTTGTTTTATAGGAGAAGCATTTCTAAAGGGCAAACAACTCTGGAAACATAAAAGGTAAATGCACAAGTTTTACAGTTTAAAATAAAGATTAAATTATTATATTAATTCTCAAAGTTACTTCAGTTCTGCAACCAAGGCATAACTGCTATATAGTTAGAGCAGAAACGGCTAATTTATATGTGTGGGTATAGGGTTCCCTGCTGCACAGGGTTTAGTGCACCTGCCTTTCAGCCAAACTCTTAAAGCTGCAAAAGAAGTTTTAATAACTGGAACAAAGGAATATAAATTCTCTTACTTAAACATTCTCAAGAGAAAGATTCAAAAACTTAAAAGTCTTAAAATTATAACCCAATGTCTTCTAAAGAGAAGGAAAAATAAATCAGTAATTCAGCTGAAATGCAAATTCTAGCAAACTTCTACTCAGCCCAGGATTGTTAAGTGATAACAAATCATTACTCTTCTTTAAGAAAGTAAGAGAGGTATTCATTACTGCATTAGATTTTTTAGGAATATTCCACCACTGCTTTAAGATGTCTTTGTTTAGAGAGAAAGGTTTTCACTGGCGTTTTCATTGGAGGCCTAGGCTTTAGACATGTTTTAACCCCTTCCAGACTGAGAAGTCTTATACACAAGCGGGTAAACTACCTATAATGAGTACAAATTGACAATATAGCCAATCGCTACTGTGAGGGTTAAAATATAATTTGTATTACATTCTATACACTCTATACACAGAGAATGAAATAGTCTGCAGATAGCCTGCACAGTCTAGAAGATAGGAAGCAGACACTGGGACGGCATTCAACAGTACTGTTGTTCTCAGGAAAAGATAAGGGGAAACATCCACAAAATTCAAGGAGAGATGTTGTTATGAGAAACTGTGAATCTGCCTAGCAGCGGAACCGGAAAGACCAAATATGTACTTTGGTCACATGACTGTTGTGTAACCAACTTGCCTTTAAAACTTGTATGAACTATACAATAAACGAACTCATTCTTACTAGATACCTTGGGTGTGTCTGTAGTTTGTTTTCCCGAGCTCGTACCTGTTCTATATTTAATTTGGATTACGGTGACATCCATCCCGGGGGAACTTAACCCCCCGACAGAAATTGGCGCCCAACGTGGGGCGACGAGATCGTCTGATGTGCAGCCGATAGAGTGCCGACCCACTCACCGATCGACTTGAGGACGGGACCAGAGGACCTCAGATAGATAAAAACAGTACTGTGAGGTAAGCCCTTGGTCTTGCCAATTAGTATATCTGAGGTTCCTGTGTGTCTATTCTCTGTATCGATGAGTGAGGTAAGCTGCTGCATGTTTATATGACATCTCGACGCCAATTAAATAGTACGGAAGAACCTAATAAGGGACATGTCACCTGTAAATGATGTAGAAGTTGCCTGTTGCCTTCTTTGCTGTCTGTCTGTCTGTCTTACCTGTCTACTGATGTTTGCATGTTACCTGTGTTATAAGATATATAAGGCTGCAAAGAATGGGGAAAAGTTCTCTATTCTTAACCCCTAGAGTTGCGGACAAGGTTCGGAACTGAGAAGCACTGAGTGATTGAAAAGTCCTTGTTTTGGAACACTAGCCTCCAGCCGTGCCTGGACGGTCAAGGTCGAATGGGACCTGAGTAGTAGCACGAAGGACTCAGTAGAATCCGTGCGAAGTGCGTGCAGTGATTTAGGTGTGTTTTGGTAAGGGGACACAGGCAGAAAGTTGAGTCTGTGGAAGCCAATTGAGGCATTGCCCTGAGCACTACTCCTGAACTTGCACAAGTAGTTCATAGAAAACAGAAGAGTCTGTTTGGGAGTTCTCACTAAGTAGTCATAAGTGACCCTCTATTGTCTCAAAGGTTGCCCTAGAGGAGTGAGAAGCTCATCGGCTGATTAGCTACCAGCCAAGATGGGGAAGGGACCCTCTAAGATATGGTACACCCCATGTGAACTAATAGAAATAGGGGAAGGGAAAGAAGTAGCCGCACAGGTAAAGACAATCCTAAAAAGAGCAGGAATACACAAAACTGGGTTGGTAGACAGTAAATTTTGGGATCAGTGGAGATTAGACCATGCAGGACTGATTCAAGATAACAAGTTGCAAAGAGTTATACAGTATATGCCCTGATAGAAGGAAGCAATAGAATAGGATAAGGGGATGATAGTTCAGGAAATAATGAATCACCCCCACCTCACTCCGAGAATCAGGCTTGAAGAGAGACATCACCCTTCTCAGTATTATTGTTTAATGTAACCCATCTTATCTCCCAGTTCTGTATGAAATATTACTTACTTTAACAAAACACTCAGAGAATCTGATATAGTGCAAAGAGAAAAACTGTCCACCATCGGTATGATGTTTATCGGATTATGTATTATATATATATATATATATATATATATATATATATATATATAGTCAACCTGTATTTGTAATATTCATCCTGTTTATATCAATGCCAGGATTCAACTTTTATGCTTTTTGTGAAATTAAATCCGCTTTCAGGAAATGTCCCCTAAAAAGAAGAAACTAGGATATTGTGATGTTCCACAGGGGTTCAACTTTTGGTTGGAATCCAGTGAAGAAAATTCTAAAGTCTGGCAGTTTGCCCTTATGGTAACCTGAAGTACAACTCAGGGGTTTTGAACACCTGTGGTAATGACAAAAGGTGGGGTTTGGGAAATATTTGAAAATTGTACAAAAATAGTAATATGTAATTTTGGTGTCAGTATTAACTGCTATCTGCTTGAATTGTATTCCTGTATTCTGTTGTAGCGCTGTGCAGATGTTCTGCAGGGAATAACCAAAACATTAATTGACTGCCAAGTAACTCCAAGGACGTTGTATCTGATGTGATGGCATATATCATTTCCAAAGGGAAAATATTTTGATAAAAGTGTTAGCCTAAGGTTAAATGGAAAAGTAAGGTACAATGACAATATATATGTGTATAATATTGTGTAATATATATGTGTAAAATATTCAAGAAAATACTCAAACATATGAAATTATGTCTTGAACTATGTTATGTGAATTCATTGTCTTGTCTGTTATCACCTGAAGTAAGGTATCTGCTAAAAGAGAGAAAGGTGAATCAGTGGAAGCTTATTATGGAAGGCTTCTCACTAAAGCAGTGGATGCTGGGTGGGATGACACACCCCAAGGCATGAGAAATACCATGCTTTCTGAAACATTGGGAGAAGTGGAGGGTTTAACAGCGCAGCGGTGCGTGGGCGGCTGCTTGCATGATTTTGTCCTTGAGAGTACAGTGGTGTAAAGTATCAGGGAAAGACAGGCCCTCCCGCCCCAGTGTCCCTTTTGTCCTCACAGGATAGGGGAATTCAGATTTTTCAACCTGTATTGATTAATGGAAAGGAGGTGCCATTTTTGATAGACACTGGGGCAACAAAATCATGTGTGAGCAAACAGGATGCCGGCACATTCAAATTACCACTCTGAGGAGACAGCCAGGTGGTTCAAGGGGTATCAGGGCTACCAGTCACTTTAGATCAAACTGATCCTGTAGAAAATTCATTTCAGGGTAGCAGGATACTCACCAGGTATCTAGTCTCTGACACATCAGATAACATTCTTGGTACAGATGTGATGGGAGTATTGGGTTGTAACATCATGCTGCATCCATCAGGGGAAGCATATGTGAAGGTCACACATACCAATCATGAAATTTTATGCTTATTATCCGCCGAATTGAGTACACCAAATTGTAATTTTTGTCCTTACTGAAGAAGAAAATGTACTGTTGTCCCAAGTGCCAACAGCATTATGGGCAACTGGGAAAA
The DNA here is from genome assembly GCA_947044405.1 of Leptodactylus fallax. Lineage (NCBI taxonomy): Eukaryota > Metazoa > Chordata > Amphibia > Anura > Leptodactylidae > Leptodactylus > Leptodactylus fallax. Next base: position 11,185,986 of record CAMRHE010000027.1, on the reverse strand, counting down.
CAGATTTAGGTAAATTGCCAGTATTTGTTTGCATTTACATTTAGGGGTAAACAGTACACTTGGACAGTACTACCACAAGGGGCGCAAAACAGTCCTAACCAATTTACAAGATATCTCACACTAATCATGAGTACTTGGTATCCACCACATGATGATGTTGTTTTGTTACAATATGTTGATGACCTTCTTCTTTATGCTCCAGACAAATCAACCTGTGAAGCAGCGACCATCAGCCTGTTGTGTTTCCTCTGCCAGAACGGCTGCAAGGCCAGCAAGGATAAGTTGCAATTTTGCAAACAAAAAGTGTTGTTTCTGGGACACTGTCTCGGCCAGGGTACCAAGCACCTGTCGAATGAGAGGACTAAGGTGGTGAGAGACCTGCAGGTGCCAACCTCTCATGCTCAGCTACGTACCTTTTTGGGATTGGTATCCTACTGTAGGCCATGGATCAGATCTGCATCTCTGACCATGCAACCTTTGTATGACTGCCTCTCCTCAAAACCATTCAGCCTCACATCTGAGGCCTTGGATGCGTTTTACCAGCTGAGGTTGCAGATAGTCAGTGCTCCGGCCCTAGGCCTACCTGACTATCAGAAACCTTTTCAGCTCTACGTGACTGAGATGATGGGACATACAACTGCAGTTCTCACACAACAACACGGGGATAAGAAATGCCTGGTGGCCTATTACAGCTCACGGTTAGATGCTGTAAGCCAGGGGGACACCCTCCTGTGTCTACCTGTGTGCGGGTTGTCCTCTCGGTACAAGCATTGCTTGATAAGAGCTCAGACATTGTCCTAGATCATTTATTGGTTGTGTATACACCTCATGACATCCATGCTATCCTCACACAGGTAGACAGACGTCATCTTTCTTTGGCACGGCAGAGCAAAATGGAATTTGCTCTGCAGTCCTCCTCAAACATCTCTTTTCAACGCTGTTTAACTTTGAATCCTGCAACTCTTCCTGTAGAAGTTCATGATTCAAAAGGGGGAGTGGAAGATGAGTTATTTTTTTTAACTCTCTCTCTCTGAAGAACTGTTTGACAGCCAGCATGAGCATGATTGTGTGGCTCTTATGTCACCGGAAACAGTGGGATTTGACCATGTCACGGATGTGTCATTACAAAATCCTGATTATGAGATGTTTGTGGACGGCTCAAGGTATCTGATAGATGAAGGCAAATTTGTTACAGGGTATGCTGTAGTCACTGAACATGACATTATAGTCCAAGAAGCTCTTCCACCACACATGTCAGCCCAAGAAGCTGAGCTTAAAGCCCTTATGGAGGCTTGTAAGATAGCCAAAGGTAGAACAGCCAACATATACACTGACTCCAGGTATGCTTTTGGCATCGCACATGATTATGGTCCGATATGGAGGTCAAGGAACTTCCTAACGGCCCAGGGCAAGCCAATTAAAGATGGAGATGTGGTAAGTCGACTGATGGAGGCCATACTGCTCCCAAAGCAGTTGGCAATTGTGAAAGTCGGAGCTCACGCAAAAGGAAGGGACCCTGAAAGCCGTGGAAATGAGAGAGCTGACAGAGCAGCCAAGGCTGCAGCACTACTGGCCAGAGGGGGTCCCAACCAGGTGAGCAAAATGGACATTGACCTAGTAGACCCAAAAGGGCTGTATTCAAAGGTTACCAGTGTGGAAACTGAAAGATGGAATAAAGCAGGTGCTACAGAAGGTGATGGTATGTGGAAAATGGGGGATCGATTATGTCTGCCCGTAGCAGTCTACCCCCAGATTGCTGGCTTGGCCCACAGTAAGGTGCATGCCTCTCGAAATGCCATGGAGTCATTAGTGGGTAAATTATGGTTTGCCCCAGGTTTTGGAAGAGCTGCTAGCAATCACGTAAAAGAATGTCACATATGTGCTCTACACAATCCAGGACAGGTAGTTAAAACACCCACCAAGTGTACACCAAAAGCCCCTGTACCCATTTCAGAGGATACAGATAGATTACATACAGTTGCCTAAGTCAGGAGGATACGAGTATGTGTTGGTCTGTGTGGATTTGTTGGTCTGTGAGCAAAGCAACCGCACAAGCAATTGCCAAGAAACTGATGTCCGAGCTTGTGTGTAGGTTTGGAGTGCCCGAGGTGATTGAATCTGACAGAGGTACACATTTCACAGGTGAGATAATGAGAGAAATAATGTCTGCACTAGGGATTGAGCAAGCTTTTCACACACCCTACCATCCTCAGAGTTCAGGCAAAGTGGAAAGGTTGAATGGTACACTCAAGTTGAAAATTCAGAAAGCCATGGCAGAGACAGGAAATGCCTGTCCTTAGCCTTATATTCAGTAAGAACTACTCCTAACAGGAGGACAGGGTTGTCACCACTTGAAATATTGTTTGGAAGTGCACCCAAAACAGGATTGTACTTCCCTCAGACATTACAGCTTAACTATGACAGTATTGCCAGCTATGTACAAAATTTGTGTAAAAAAAAAAACTGAAAGAAACACATAAACAAGTGTTCTCTTCTATTCCAGACCCTTCTGATTTTTCAGGAACGCATAGCTTGCAGCCTGGTGATTGGGTAGTCGCGAGAAGACACTCCAGGAAATCTCTTGAACCCAGATATGATGGCCCCTTCCAGATATTGCTGACAACTGCCACCTCAGTAAAGTTAGAGGGAAAATCTACCTGGATACACGCTTCACATTGCAAGAAAGTTGAAGCGCTGAGAAGGAAATGGAATACAGTTAACCAATATGTAAAATAGGATGTTATTTTTAACCTCTTCAATGGAGAATCCATTGTAGATGGCACACATTAAGTGTGAAGGTATTCATTGAACGTGATTAAAAATAAAGTCCTAAAATGGGGGAATTGTGAGGGTTAAAATATAATTTGTATTATATTCTATACACTCTATACACAGAGAATGAAATAGTCTGCAGATAGCCTGCACAGTCTAGAAGATAGGAAGCAGACACTGGGACGGCATTCAACAGTACTGTTGTTCTCAGGAAAAGATAAGGGGAAACATCCACAAAATTCAAGGAGAGATGTTGTTATGAGAAACTGTGAATCTGCCTAGCAGCGGAACCGGAAAGACCAAATATGTACATTGGTCACATGACTGTTGTGTAACCAACTTGCCTTTAAAACTTGTATGAACTATACAATAAACGAACTCATTCTTACTAGATACCTTGGGTGTGTCTGTAGTTTGTTTTCCTGAGCTCGTACCTGTTCTATATTTAATTTGGATTACGGCGACATCCATCCCGGGGGAACTTAACCCCCGACACTACTGATTTACTTACATTTATGTGTTACACCTATTTTGAGGTAGTTTTTTTGTGCAAACAATTGTGTGTAAAATTATTCATTCTCCCCATAGTACAGTTTCTATTCCATGTCATCCTATCGACCCAGAGGGGTGTCCTGCTGATGAGCAATGATACTATACACAAATGAGTGAATTATCGTTGATCGTTGAAGTGCTAGATATAATTACACTGGGCAGCAATTGAAAAAAATTCTTTAGGTGAACTTACATACAGAGTCTAAAAACTTTGCAGTTACTCACAATGGACACAGCCTGATTATAGCTATATGGACCAAGTAGAGTCATACATGGTGTGTGTAACAGGCCTCTTCGAAACCTATGGTTTCTTCTGTCAGGGTTTCTCCTGCAACTCTATCACTCTTTTTTTGTCACTAGCAGGAAATCTCCTAACTTCCACTTGCTTTGTGGTTCTCCATGCCATTAACTTTCCTACTGCACTCCAACAGCATCAACCTCCATACTTCATGGTCTCTGGTCTCTCTGTTGAATACCTCTCTGAATTCAAAGGCTTTCACAGTGACACTTATGCAGAAGGCAGACTCACTCTCTGCCCATGACGATCATGTGAGGAGACTCATTTACACCTCTTTCTGTCTATAAGCAACTCAGCAAACTATTTCATCAGCAGGTCATCTTCTCATAGCAAACGTTTACTAAGTTCCAGAAGCTGCCTCTTTCCCTGGTATGCACCCCTAGCATTGTACCAAGAGTAAAGATGGGCGAACCGCACAAGATTTGTTGCAATGAATATTCATGAGTTTCAGCCATCCGGTTTGTTTGGGGCTGGACTTGTTAGGCACGAGCCACTAATGCTATTATTATACTAATGCTATTATTATACTCTGGAGTCTTCTCAGACCTCAGAGTATAATAAGTGGTGGCCCAGGGAAGGTGATTAAAAATTACAAAGAGTTATACTCACCTTGCCTCACCTCTCCTGGGCATCCTCATGGTGTCTGGCGATCCCTGATATCCTCTTGAGGCCTCTTCTGGGCTCTGACTGATGTCACAAGCCCCAGGGTCACCGCTTAAACCTGTGATTGGGTTTCAGCAGTCAGATGGAGCACACTCTATTGTACTTTTACTGAATAGGCCTTTTTGTAGGTTTCTGACTATATTATTCTTCAAGTTATTAGATCCCACCAACTATGGTGCTTTTTACATAATTTGTTAAAGAGGTTGTCCAGTTCTTTTTAATTGATGACAAACATCATGGCCCCTCCAAACAGCTGATTAGCTGGAGTCTTAGGTGTTGGATCCTGAGTTTAAATCAATAACAAAAAAAAAAAGAACTGGACAAACCCTTTAAATAGCAGCACACCCATTTAAAATATTTTAAGCTGTTATTTATAGCTATTTAGCTTTTTTTTTTTTTTGGTAGTTACATATAGCGTGCTTCATTATTCACCTGTAAAGGATGTACTCTGCTTTCCTCGACAATTGAGTATAAAACATGCCTTGACAGAAGTGTAGTTATAGGGGGTAGAGGTAGAAGTCACACTCTAACCAAGCTGTCTGAGAGGGTCCAAGCTCCCCTGCTACATTAGATAAATAGTACAGATTTTGCAAGTTACCCCCCTGATTCTTGATAATCAACAATATAAAATGAAATAGCTGCATAACTAGGCATAAATGTGATTCGGGAATCTGGAAAAGCAGAGTGACAACTCTAATCAGAGCTTTCACAAAGATCATTATTAGCAAAAAGTAATTTAGGCTAAGGCCCGATGGAGTGGGCCACAGTAATATAGCATTGCAGGAAAAACATGGCGGCAACGCATCACGGTTTTTCATGCAGCGCTTTTCACAGAAAGTCCGCAGACATTTCCAATGCGGACTTTCTGCTTCCATTACACCTATAGGGAAACCACTGGCATTTCCGTAGGTATAATTGACATGCTATGATTTACAAAACTGCCGCGGTTTTGAAAATCGCACTGTTTTCGCTGCATGTATTTTTCTGCAATGTGTGGATGAGATTTGCAAGAATTCCATCCACTTTGCAGCTACTGTAAAACTCTGTGGTTTTTGCCATATCTGCCGCGGCCAAACTGGAACGGTTATTCCACGTGGGACTCCATCCTAAAAGTGATTTTACTCCGATTTGACACCAGCATACAATTAAAAATTAAATATTATTTGTTCATTTTTTAAATGTTTTTAAGGTGCCATTCGCCAATCATAGTAGGCATGACTACAGATTGATCTTCTCTGGTCACAGAGCTAGAAATTTCGCTATTATTAGTAAAGAGGTAAAATTATTTCTTTATTTCGAAAAAAAAGAAAATCACATTATTGTGGTTCTTTGGTAATATATTCGAAGAGCTGGATTATTCTACAGATATAGTAAACCTTACATTTTAAGATGGTAATATAGAAAGGCAATCATTATTATTAATAAAAATAAAAAGTCGTCCACCGAGGACACATACATCTTTCCCTGCAGGGAATCAATGCCATTGGCTATTTCTATGCTTCTTCCCCAGACAAATCAAACTGTTGGCTGAGGCGTGAAGTGTTAGATTATGATCGGTTTAGCGTGACATTGTGATTCATGGCCACTACATTACTGAGGGAAAATAGGGATTTATGTTGGATATCCACATTCGATTCCCAGTGAAGCAAGGGAGTAATTCTAAAGTAGTTCACAGCAGTCTTCTACCTTACAGAGGTATGCTTTTATTACAGGCTGGTAGAACTGCAAGCTAATCATATAGCAATATAAAGTTTCCAGTGCACTCATAAATACCTGTTGGGGTTTGGCCAGTAGAGTGTGTCTTTTTTGTTGGAGCTCCCCAGAGTTTGTAATTAAAAATCATTTTCAATGCACAAGGTTGGTAGCTGAGCCTCACTGGTCAATAACTTTCATTCAGTTTAACATTTGATACACTAGATCATAAAATGACAGAATCGTCTAAGTAGATAGAGGTATTTCATTCTGACAGAGCATTGCAGCCAATAGCCAGAACAACAGAGGGAAGGGTGGTGTTGCAGACCCGTATCCAAAATAGGAAGCAGATGTCTTAGCATCTGTGATATGATATTGTCATTCAAATCTGATTTGCAGTGGGCTTTAAAATGACATAGCGCAAAAAAATCGACTTTAATTAAATCAAGAAGCTAAAATGGAGCTCTGTAAATGATCACGTTACAATGATGAAACACTGTTTTATGTGTATCTCATGCCATATGTGATATAAAAGCAGGGATGAATTCTAGACTGCTGTCTATGTACTGCTATTATTAAATCTGGAGCCAATTGTGTAATTAATATAACATTGTTTATAGGATATCTGTAGAAGTTATATATATATTACTATAATATTGCACATCTGAGAGCAGTACATTATAACGGAATGATCACAAAACAAATACAAACAGCTTGCTGTAAACATGTACTCTTCAGTTATGCAGAAAAAGCTTTGATCCTCTGTCAAGAAAAATGATACATTACATGATATGTGTACATAATACATTCCTTGGTTTTGCATAAATGGACTACAAATTAAAGATATTATGTTTTATAGAATAAATTAATATTGAAATCAGAGTGAGGAAATCTATACTCTCTTAGACTGAAGCCCCACGTTACAAAAATGTAGCTGTGTTTTACAGTACCTGCAAACTGAATGGAATTCTGGCTAATCTTATCCACGCATTGCAGAAAAAAAATCCACAGAGGAAAAACTGCTTTTTCAAAAAGTCATGCGTTTTTGAAAATCACAGCATGTCAATTACACACTGCCGTTTTCCGTACAGGTATAATAGGGGCAGAAAAGAGGAAAACTTTGTGAAAATGCAATGAAAAACGCTGAGGAAAAAAATACCATGTGTTTCTGATGCAATTCTTTCTGCAGCTTTCTGCGTTTCTTATACTTTTTTGGTATATCCACATTTTATGGCATAAGTGAGTAATAGGTGTTGAGTCTCATCTCTGGGATTGACAGCTATCAAAAGAATTGGGGCCCTTTGACTCTTTTCCCAAATTCTGTGCAGTTGCTTTCTCCATACATTTCACACTCCTGGGTCTGCTCAAACCTTTAGGCCAGGGGTCTCAAACTCAACTTACCCGGGGGCCGCTGGAGGTAGAGTCTGGGTGAGGCTGGGCCGCATCAGGTTTTCCACACCGGTAATATGCTCCATAGTGGCCTCTGCACTTGTATTATGCTCCCTAGTGGCCCCTACACTTGTATTATGCTCCCTAGTGACCCCTGCACTTGTATTATGCTCTATTGTGGCCCCTGCACACAGTATTATGCTCCATAGTGGCCCCTACACTGATATTAGGCTCCATAGTGGCCCCTGCACACGGTATTATGCTCCATAGTGGCCCCTACACTGGTATTAGGCTCCATAGTGGCCCCTGCACACGGTATTGTGCCCCATAGTTGCCCACCCAAGAACTATTATTATAATCTGGGGTCTTTTCAGAACCCATAGTATAATTATCGGAGACCCAGGGGAGGTGACAAACATAAAAACCAGTGTTACTTACCTATACTGGAAACCGGAGCACTCCCAGCAGCTTTCGGCCCTGTCTAATTAAGTCACGTGATGAGACCGGCGACGCGACCTGATGACGTCACCAGAGCGCCCAAGCCTGCTCGGAGTGACAGCGGATCGCAGGAGAGGTGAGTAGCATTGGTTTTTATGTTCCTTCACCTCCCCTGGGTCTCCGATTATTATACTCCGGGGTCTAAAAAGACCCTGGAGTATAATAATAGTAGTATTTGAGGCCCGCGGCCTCACTTACCGATGCCCGCGGCTGCTCACAGCGGCATCCACTTCCCTTTTTGCGTCCCATGGCAGAAGGGGAAGCGGAGGCGGCCATGAGCAGACGCGGGGTAGGGAAATAAATAGGCCGTGACTTGCTGGGGATACTCCAGCAGGTCACGGCCTATTTATATATAAAAAAAACTTATCCTCACCTACCTGTGATGCCTTGATGCAGCCGCCACCGCCTCCTCTTGTCCGAGACGTCTGTGTCTCAGCGTAGGCGGCGTGATGACGTCATTATATCGCTGCCTGCGCTGTGATGCGGACGTCTCGTGAACCATCCCAGGACAGGCCCCGCTCAGCGTTGTTTTTTTTAAAGCGGCCTGTCCTGGGCTGGTTTACATTAGATAGTAAAAAATGCCACCCCCAGACAGTGCGCCCCTGGTGCCATTTGTATAAAACTCGGGCCGCACTAACATTAACCTTTGATATTGAGGTGGGGGCCGCAAACTATTGTTCCGAGGGCCGCAATTGGCCCGCGGACCGCGAGTTTGAGACCCCTGCTTTAGGCTAAGGCCCCATGTAGCGGGCTGCAGCAAAAAAGCACTGCAGGAAAAAACGTGGCGGCAACGCATCACGGTTTGTCTCGCAGCGCTTTTCAGAGAAAGTACAGAGAGTTTCCCAAAGTTTCACAGGATATAATGTATAAAATGTATATCACAGAAAAAAAAGGCCACACTTACCCAATACCGGATGAAACAAGGCCATGCAGAATGCCATTGCAGTATATGATAGAAAGAGCACAGGTGCAAAATGCTAATAAAACATCCCCTCACATACCTACAATTAATTTCTTTAGTTAGAGACTGGCAATGGCATTAGGAACTTTGATGATGGTTAGCAAGCTTGCGTATTTTGTTCAAAATATTGATTAATACCTCATTTTTTTCTAACCTTTTTTTTGCAGGATGCAGCCATGCCCTGTTATAGCTGCAGGGTTCTGTTACTAGTGGGGCATACATATGGAGGTGCTGAACATCCCGCCTACTCTAATAGTGTGGCTGTGCGCCTCACAGTATTATGTGACCAACATCTTGTAGGAGTTTTATCTGTGTGCATTTGTTATGCTGGCATCTACCCTCCTCATGGATTGTAGGAGTGTGAGTGGATGTTTTATAAGCATTTTGTACCTGTGCTCTTTCTATTATAAACTACAATAGCGCCTGTCAGCATCCCGCACAGCCATGTATCATCTGGCATTGGGTAAGTGAGGCCGTTTTTCTTTGATACAAAATTGTACTTCCTTTAACCATAAGCAGTGACCTTGTACTCCTAGCTTGGTAAACAGAACAAATAATTTATTGCACTGAGTTTTATCAGGATAAAGAACCATTTACATATTTGTATACAGATAATATCATATCCCCCACTGCCTTATCTTCTCTAGACTAAATTAATAAAACTAAATTTAGGTTATAACTTATCTTCATATGTGAGATCTTCCATACTGCATATTCATTTGGTACATGAACTGGTGCCGAAAACTGGATGGCATACTCCAGATATAGTTACAGTGATACCTTATAGAGTAAAAGCAGTATTTGGTTCATAGAGATGCTGAGGAGTCTTTCAACGCTGTGTTGGATTAAAGCTATGATATGAAGAATTTACAAAGAAATTATAAAAACAAAAGTACTAGGTAGTGGATTCTTGTACTTGCTTTACAGCTTTGTAGCTTGCCAAAATAAATGTTACCAGCAGGTAACGGACCATATTTAGATCCCTGCTCTGGGCCATGGCCACATTTGCTTCCACTTCAGCGCTCCAGGGGGCCCCTTGCTTCCCATATCACATCGTTGTCAGCGTCTGGAGTTACTCCAGCAGCTAATGGCCTTTTTTTTTTTTTTTTTTTAAACTGCAGCCAGTCCTGCCTTGGTCATTAACAACTTAGAACCTGTGGGTAGTTTAGTGCCTTAACCGCCCTGGTAGGTTCCCTTTTAAAAGGAGTTTTTCAATTCCAAAATGCCTTGAAAACCAATAATAATGCTGTATAGGAGTCTTTAATAGAAGCAAAGGCATACCTTTGTGAAAAAAATAAATGAAGGCACAGGAAGGCAGCAGCTACAAATTAACTGTTGCAATGGGGTAATTGGCATCCTCCTTCCCTGAGAGCCGGGATTCTGAAGGGGCAATGCCTTCATATTCAGAGGAATTGCTCTAGATTATCACATTATATTATTACATTAGTATTGCAGAAAGCATACCATAATGCCTTGGTGGTGGATAGAACGCAACTTCTTAATCCCCAAAACCGGGATAATGGTATAGGAGAAACCAGAATTGTGGCCACATATGATCGAGTGGCAGAAGAGATGAAGCGGATTATTGGTAACGCTTGGGGGATTTTGAAAACTGACCCCGAAGTCGGGCCACTTGTGGGACCAAGACCGAGTTTGTCATATCGGCGTGGTCCAAACTTTTGTAAGATGGGGAAACAGCCCTCTTGTTATGAATGTACCTGTTTCTATAAATAAGTTTATTTTTTTTTTTATAAACTGACATTTGTTTGTTTGACCACAAGAAGCCACTGTTACCTCAGAAATGGGAAACACTGTAATTCTGTAATTCCCTGGAATAGTGACGTGGAGACCCTGTTCTGCAGAGGAGGAACTAGAAGGAGGAGTAGAGTGTGTGTGGCAGCCATCTTAGGAGTGTGCTTTGAGCTTTTAGAAGAAGAGGACTGAAGTGAGAGAAGAAGGATTCCTAAGGGATCATAAATATAGCAAGGTGGTGCTGAAGCAGAGACTGTTCCAGGCTTTGTTCAGACAGGATCCTAAGTTGAAGATTGCTATCAAGGACCCGGCTGAGAAGTGGCCCTGTCAGTGAGATCGCCTGTTTTCTGGATGAGCCCCGCTTCCAGCTGCTCCAGACCAAGGCGAAAAGGTACACAACAAAGCTGGATCAGTAAGAGAAGTAATCGTGCACGCACCGCATTACATTGTTTTGCTTGGGACTGAGTAAGGGCCTGTAGTTAGAATAGTTAGGCATACTCATCTTCACAGGCCACACTACTGGTGAATTAGCTACCTATTCGGTAGCAAGGACTCACAGAATTCTATTGAGTTGTAACTCTCATAGAGGTGCTTCTGAGGAAGTCTAGAAGCGACATTTTATACATTGTCACATTTCTTTGGCTTGCAAGCTGACCTACTATTATATTTACTTGGTTGTACTTTGTTTGGGGGGAATAGGGGTATTTTGATAAGTTTGTAAGCTCTTGTGTTATACCGCTGGTGCCCCTATCACACTCACTGAATTGTTCCTGTGACTAGGGTGATAAAAAGGTAACAAGCGGCTGGTTAGTTGCAGCCTGCAGTTAGGTAAAAGCTTGGAGTGTATTGGAGATGCACATTAGAGAGCACCGCGCTGTACAACACCAGAGTCTCAGCTTACTGGCTGAGTGTATGTAAATAGTTGGGAGTGTTCTTTTTGGTAAAGGGGTGTTACTACACTAAATAAAATCTTGTTTTTACTAAATTGAGTTTGAGTCGCTTTCCTTTGTTCATGACTTCGCTGTATCCTTGGTAGCCCACTCCGGTACACGACTTACACTTACGTGACAAACTCGTACATAGTCAGCTCTTGCCAACTGCCCCTTGTGATATGTGGTTGCGCCAGATGCATCGGAGCCTGATGGGGAATTTTCCCTGTGGCTCTTGCAAATCATTTAGTTTCATCAAGAAGGGGAGTGCTCTGTTGATTAGTGCTACGGGGAGATCATTTAAGATCAATCAATTTATTAATTGTAGGACCATTGGTGTCGTTCACCTGATGACTTGCTCCTGCGGGCTCCAGTATGTGGTGAAGACCATCAGGGAGTTCCGGAGGAGAATCAGGGAACACGTTAACGACATCACAAGGGAGGAAGTTACATCCATCTCTAGGCATATTTGGGAAAAGCACAATGGAGATGCCAAACATCTTAGTTTTCAGGGCATTCCGATTGTTGCACGGCATCCTAGGGGGTGGGGATTTTGACAGGAAGGTCTTACAGAGGGAGGCACGTTGGACTTTTTTAATGGATACTGTACATCCTAGGGGCCTTAATGAGTTTATCTCATAGTCATCATTTATTTAGGTTTTGGTTTTCGACAGGGTCTCCGCTCTCTTTTCCTTTCCCCTCCCCTCCCCCTCCCCTTCTTCCTTCCCTTATTCCTCTAAGCTTCCGTTTTATTTACACCTTTATTATGTATCCTTTCTACGGATAGCTTTAGAGTCCACATTTGTTGTATTGACTACGATAGTGATTCCCGTTCTGGACATTCTTTGGCCCTTATTTTGGCTTTTGCCCGATTTGTGTTGTTTATTCCTTCGCCGGGGGAGTAGGCTCCTTATTTCTTCTATATGTGTCATTTGATCATTTGCTTTAGCACTCAGCGCAATGGAGTATTCGGGTGTCACTAAGGACACTAGTATGCATTGCTAAGATAATAGGGCAAAGGTCTTAACTGGGCGTCCCCATGCAATACCATTGTCCGTTTCGTCTGCAGGTTGGTGCTTTGTGATTGGGCACACCTTTGGATGATGTGACCGGAGGGGGTGTGGCCTACGATATATAAAGTGAGGCTTCGGGCGTCGGCATTTACAGCCATTCATCACGGCCGGCTGGGCGGGGATACCAGGCGCTTATTATCATTGTACATGGCAGTTTGAGCATTATATTATTGCACTCCGCCGTGCCCTATGTTTTATGCCTCTGATGAGCTCGTCATTCCAATAGAAACGCGACAGGCTGGGCGTGAGGGCATCAATTTTCTATGTGTGTCATTCAGAGTGTGTATGTGTGTCTAGGATATTAGGTAGCTTGCGGGAGTGTAATGTAAGCTCCTGAGTCAGAGGCTAGTTAGAGAGTATGGGCCGGTCTTTTACTGACCTACTAGCCAGTAAGTGTTTGTGAGTGACCAGTTTGTGTGTTCTCCCCTCTATAGAAGCGATTAACACCTTTATCGCCAACAGGGGGAATTTACAGGTTGGGGGGTGATTTTGCTCTATGCACTGGTCTATCACATTACATCTACGTGGGGTGCTACCTGAGTCCTTTACTTGCTTAGTCCCAGACGGGGGGGGGGGGATTTATTATCCCATCTATACCAGTTTTCTAGATTAGATTGGTGAAAATGGGGTGCAAGGCCCTTTCTTGTACCATATATACACAAAATCCCCAACACCAGTCTTAATAAATCAGCACTAATGAGGCTAATCAATTAAAAAAAGGGGGAGGTTCCTGCGATGATAGGCCCTTTGGGCTTTATTATGCTAGAAGAGAGAACATAGAGGATAGCAAGTTCATTTGATGATGGTAGTACAGTGAGAATAAAAGAGTCTGTTGATAGTTTTCAAGGAGGGATGAAATCAGATTTCTCACCCCTATTACAGCCAGGTGGGACGTTTTTTATAATACAGGACCTAAAGGAGATAAAGGCATTACATTACCCAGAGGCCTCACCTAATTTAACGCAACAAGAGGTTTTGAATTGGTTAAAAACCTAGGATAGTACGGTATTGTATTATAACAAAAAAAAAAAAAGACAGATAAAGAGGCAATATTGTTCTAATGAAAAGAGATTATTATGTTCAAGAGGCCAGTAGGCAACTCGTTTGAGCATTGACTAATAAGTGTCAGAAACATTTAGAGACATTTTTGAGAAAAAATTTTGAGAAAGGGTCACAGTTTAATGGTATGGCGGAGAAACTCCACCCCTTAGCAACACAGAAACAAGTCTGGTACTTTGTACCTAAGATTCGCAAAAGGACTCTCCAGGTCGGTCGGTCCCTAATCAAGTGGGTTCGGTCATGGAGCTACTCTTAAAATATTGTGACCGCTTTTCCAACCATTATTGCAAGATACAGTATAACATTGTATTTGAACGACACAAGTAAATATTTAAAAAACTCCTAAAGAAATTGAGTGTTAAGAAGGCTATCTATTAGCTTCAATAGATGTAAAGACCTTATATATGGATATAAGCGGATACTACATTTGAAAGGTGTAGAGTTGATACGCGTTCCCAGAGTTCCTTGCCCCATGTAAAGCAGCCATTTTGAACTAACTGCGAATTGTTACCACTAAGCGTCAGGAAATTCGGATTCGATGTGAATCGAATATTTCCTGAAATTCGGATCGAATTCCACTTCTGCAGCTTCGATTCGCTCATTTCTATTTGCCGTCTTTATGAAATAAATTATATATGTTTTTTTCACTACGGTGCCTAGGAAGAATAGCAATTGGTTAGTTAAAGGAGGTAAATGTGGAAATTGTAATTTCTGCCACTTCAGTTTGCAAAAAAGTTATGTGGAACCAATGTTTTTTTTTCCTCAGTTTATAAATTGTATGTCCCAATTCGTAGTTTATGCAATTGTCCATGTGGAAGGCTCAACGTCAGGAAAACAATAAGGAATTTATCTGTGAGGATATGAGAACATTTCAGAGCATGACAGGAGTAGAGTTGTGACTGAAGTAGAGTCGTGACAGGAGTAGGGTCTCCAAGGTTTATTGAACATGTAAAGGAAGTGCAGTAGTATACATTTTGCTGTTTTGGAAATAGTTAAATATTTAATATATGATACATTGTGTATTTGTTACTATGGCAATGACGTTCTCCACCCCATCGTCATTTGGTGGCTCTTCTTCACGACCCATGGCTTGCGAGATCTATGGGACGGCCTGCAATTGTGTCAAATGATTAGGCAGGGAGCTGCGAAATGGCAGTTGACCAGGGAGCATCCGCTTTTCAGAAACGGAGGATTGGCATGACAACTGTGAATGCCACAAATTTTTGCTTTTTGAAATGGTGCTATTTTTGGATTGTACATTTAGGACCATGAATGAAGCAGGGAAGTGCACTCTGTATCAACCGCTACCTTCTGAACGTGAGTAAAACACTACCGTTCTTAGGATCAGGTCTCAGCGGACAGACCCACATAGATCAGCAATTTATCCCCTATCCTATGGAAAGAAGATAAATAATTTTCATGCTACAACGCTTTTATTAGTAGCTCTAATACTGATCTTTTCTATAATATTTCAACTCTGTATGCACTATGATTTTTATGATACATGTTATCATAAAAAGTCAATGTTTTACTCTCAAGAACAAAAAAGGACAGTTATGATGTCATTATTAAGAGATAATTCTATTAACCAAGTCAATACATTTATAAGTAGCGTATATAAAGTATATGGGCTGTACATATACAACTGTATGGTAAGTCTGTCAATGAAAAAAGAATACGATAAATGCAAAGGCAATAAATAATATGATAGAAAGAAAGTTAATACAAAAGATGTCTAATAAAAGTTGCACAATAGAGTTGCATATTAATTACTGATGCTGAGCTCAGAGGTTCTGTGCATTCATTAAATACCGCCACATACATGACATGAGAAATAGAGCAAGCTATACAGTATGTTATCTCTTATGTAGAATAAACAACTCTATTCACAAGGAAGTCTATACATTGCTGACTCCTAGAAAAGTCAATTTAACAGACCTCGAGAAAAATGTCACAATTAAATTTCTATACAAGTGATATCTTTATTTGGACTCATGTTCTCAATTATAAAGAGAAATAAAAGGGAGTTTCTTATAAAAGAGCAATTTTAATTGATTCTTAGGCAGGGTTCACACTACCGTTGATGTCCGTTATGATAGTGTCTGTTAAAAAAAAACAAAAAATGGACACCTATCATAACAGACCATAATGGACACTAACTGAAGTTAATGTGTCCTTTTTTTTTTTTTAACTAATCCATTTAATGTCCGTTTTTTACTGTTGTTTTTTTGGGCTTTTTTTTGTTTCTGCTTTCTGAGCATGCACAGAAAAAAACGGACAGTAGTAATGGACAGCATAACATCTGTCCGTCTCTGTCCGTTACCCATTGACTTTAATATTAAAAAATAATGGACGCTTGACGTCCGTCATGAAACCGTTTTTTTAACAGACACAAAAGTCCTACATGTAGGATTTTTTGTCCGCGAAGAAACATGTGACGGATTGGGTGTAAACGGACACTAACGGTCACTAACGGACACAAGATGAAATCCTATTGAAATGAATGCAAATTTTTATGGATTTCTGATGGTTCAGCTAGTGTCCATTGCTAAAATCTTGTTATGGACAACAGCAACGGACACTACTGACGGTCACCAACGGTAGTGTGAACGCCCCCTTACAGATCTGTGAAAAACTCTTATCATATTTCTGTTAATGTGTTAGGAAATAATCTTTTTGAACGGAAGGTAAAAATAGCTTTAAAATATAATACAATAGGTGTAATAGCATAAACAAAACACACATGTAGTAGTCGGTTATGCAATGTCTGTTGGGATATATTCACATGCAAAAGATTATTTGCAGACATTTCATACATTCCATACACTGGAATTACAGATTCTGAATTACAGCATCTACTGTAGATGGACGTCTGCTATTACCTTTAGGCCCTATGCACACAAATGTTGAAAAAATTGATGTTATAAATGGCTGAAATTGTCACTTTATCATGCATTTTCTGTCTGTTTGTCTGTTTTTAAATTCAAGTAAAAACAGATGAACTTCATAGGTCTTTTTGTTGAACCAACCCACTGTTCCATTTTTAATGGCCATCACTCGGATGCAAATCCATTTTGACAGATACTAAAAAAGGACCCACTGACGTGTAAAACAGTCAAAAATAAGACAATTTATTGGACGTTATTTGCAAGCTATTTAAAAGACAGATATATGTATGTACTCATTGATTTTGATTGTTCTTAAACAGATGTGTGATAGACTTTAGGAAAACATCTGTCACACAACCGTTTTTTAACAGTCATGTACATGTCCTTAGGGTAAAGAAAAATCCTGAATTTATCTGGTACATGTAAAGTTAATATTAACATTAGGCATATTGTAATCTAGTGTATAAGTATAACATCATTAATATAATAATACAAAATTGTTGTTCCTCTTCTCAGTCCTTTTGTAATAAAATCTAATTAATAATAGCTAAAAAATATAAATCTGGAGACTACCACAAAGGGCTATAGCCAACAATAGCACCATGGAGCAGGGGAACAGTCATTGGCTGAACACTACCATAACCCGCCAGGGCATGCCTAGAACACCGAGCAGAACAGGAGATGTTGGGATCTGTAGTTTGCCACTACTTGTTCTAGACTATAGTGCCAGAAACATAAGAAATTCAATGATAGGGAGTCATTCTCCCCTGCAGATAATATGCACAGGAGCTAGGAAGCTCCTCAAAAAGAGTTACTCTAAGAATCCAAGTGTATTATGTGAAAGGCAAAATACATATTGCATGTTTGAAACAGAACAAATAGCTGACCCTATGTGAAGTTACTGCTGAAAATCTGTTCAGGATCCTGCTGGTATATTCATACTTGAAGTCATACAATTCCTTGCTTTCATAGTCTGTAAGGTTACACGTTAGGCCATTTGGTTTGAGGTTTTACTTTACTTTAGGCAGCTAGTGTTCATGAAAGCTACAGTAGTTACTGTATGTCTCTGATCCACATTAACAGACTGTCTCCTATTTTTCTTCAGACAAAGAAAACAGATATTGTAAATTTAGGAAATTCTGCCAAGTGGAAGAGAGTCAATCCCTGTGAGGCTAGGAAAAGTCATGAAACAGGGCTTGCTGCTATGAATCCTTCCTGTATAAAGAACTTCATGCAAAAGTAAATTGTTGGCTTCTGCCACATGCTGGTTATAGGACTATATTAGGAAACTTTGCCTTTTATGGACGTTCTAGTTTGCAGACTCGCTGCAATGTTTGCAGGTGACTTTAATCAATATAGCTTTGAAAATACTGTTGAAAATAATGTTGTGTTGCTTTAGAGGTAGCATTCATAGCAAGGGAGTGAAATGTCAAATGTAATCGACAGACATTAGGTGATCTCGTGGTAAATGTCACTTAGCAATATAACAGGTGCAAATCACAGAAATGACAGAAATGCTATTACCTTCTACGATGTGTACCAAGGTTTTCACACTCGCTAGATAAAAAATGTGTTGACCACCCAGACGACAATTGTCCTTTTAAGGATGAAATTATCAAATAAAAGGTGTTTGAACTCAGACAGTCCTTGTTATTACATTCTACAAGAATGATGATATAATGATAGTACATTACAATAACACATTGAATTGCGTATAGCATAGCGATGTCCTGAAGTTTCGAGAATATCTGTCTTTAAAATGTCAAACATGATAGCAAATCAAAACAAGTCAGGCAAAACAGAACACTTGAATAAAATGTGTAATAAAAGCAGTTTTAAAACACAAAAATATTATTGTTAGGGTTCATGAATGGCTAAATATTCTCACACCAATCACACGTCACACCAGGAAATTCTCACAATAGTATTTATACAAAAATCAGTAAACAAGAGAAAGTCAGCCAACATGTAGCAATAAAGATGGAGCTTTGGCACTTGACAAGGGCTGTGTAGGTCTATACATGGTTTTCTTTGGCCTATTAAAAGACTCTCCTTCTTTAATGCTACATGCTAGAATACTTTCTCTTGTTTGCTGCTGATTATATATTCTCGAATCAACTGCCGTGTAGTACAGCTTTCCCACTTGATGCTCTCTTCTCCTCCTAGGCTGTATGTAATTGTTGTGAAGTAACAGCATATCTACAGTCTATTTGTGAAGTTGGCTTTGAACTCATGAACATGGCCATATTACAATTTTTTTTTTTTGTACAAAGCCATTATATGACTTCCATAGGTCCATGAGGTAAATGCTACTCTCTTAAATAGCAGATTAACTGTGTTAATATTGTAAATATCAGTAGTCATTAGTGTGAAATAGGCCTAAATCAAATTCTCAATCCAAATATTATTTTGTTTGCTTATAGGTTGGTACAGGGGAGAGAAGAGAGCCATGCATTTTGCTATCCCAAGAATTTGGCGTGAACCGACTGATCACTCAACAAATTGCTACTTCTGCATGGTGGACCCTTCCAAACGTCGCACTGGCAAAAATGCACCGCCTGTAACGTATCCTGACATTCCGTCATCTATTGCCCCAGTACCACACTGCCCTGAACTTCCTGTACCAACACCTCCAGACAGAGCTACACCACCTTCAAAAGAAAGCAGCAGGTCAGACATCGAGGAAGACGTTGAAGATCACGATTTCTCTTCATATGCAGATGAGGAGCGGAAGCCATACTACCCTAACCAAAAAGACCTCAACGATCTGATCAGAGACCTTGGTCTCACCAAGTCCAACGCTGAGCTTCTGACATCAAGGCTCAAGCAATGGAACTTATTAGATGAAAGCGTCCAAGTCACAGATCAGAGGAAGTGTCACCAAGTTTTTTCCATCTTCTTCAGTCATCAAGATGGACTGTGCTTCTGCAACAATGTGGCCGGTCTATTCGAGGCTATAGGTATCACCTGAGTGGCGCCTCTTCATAGACAGCTCATGCAAGAGCCTCAAAGCCGTGCTGCTTCACAATGGGAACAAGTATCCGTCTCTTCCTGTAGCTCACTCGGTGCACCTGAAAGAGGAATTCACCAGTGTCAAGATGTTGCTAGGTGCCTTGAAGTATGATGAGTACGGCTGGGAAGTTATCGGAGATTTCAAAATGGTGTCATTCCTGATGGGCCTCCAAGGTGGTTTTACTAAGTATCCTTGCTTTATTTGCCTTTGGGACAGCCGGGATACTGAAGCGCACTACCACAGGCGGGACTGGCCTCAGCGGACAGAGTTCACTGTGGGGAAGAACAATGTAAAGTGGGAGCCACTGGTGGACCCACGCAAGGTGCTGATGCCACCACTACACATCAAGTTGGGGCTCATAAAACAATTTGTCAGGGCTCTAGATAAGGAGTCGAGAGCTTTTAATTACCTCCAAGATCTTTTACCTAAGCTGTCTGAAGCAAAGATCAAAGCTGGTGTCTTCGTCGGACCACAAATCAAGAAGATCATAGAGTGCAGTGAATTTCCCAAGAAGCTGAATAGGAAGGAGAGAGCAGCTTGGAACAGTTTTGTCGCAGTCGTTCGCGGCTTCCTAGGCAATCATAAAGATGAAAACTATGTACAACTGGTTCAGACTCTGATAAAGAACTATGCTGCAATGGGCTGCAGGATGTCACTCAAAATCCATATCCTTGATGCTCATCTTGATAAGTTCAAAGAGAACATGGGAGCTTATTCAGAGGAGCAAGGCGAGCGCTTTTACCAGGACATTATGAACTTTGAACGCCGTTACCAAGGACAATATAACGAAAACATGATGGGCGACTATATTTGGGGATTGATTCGTGAAACTGATTTGCAGTATAGTCGTAAATCTCAGAAAACCGCACACTTCTGAACAGTTTTTGGTAATCTGTGTAAATTTGCAATGTATATAGTGTTCTTAGTCTGACTGTATAAATGAGAAGATGCAAAATCGTCTGTTTCTATAGTAAAAATGCATAATTTTCGTTGCCGTGGTCACAAAAGCGAAGTTTATGATGAATGTAAGCAATTTTTAATTTGTTTTAGACATAAGCAATTGGAATATAACATTTAAAAGCTGGGAACAAAATTTGTGTTACATAGTGTTAAATTTTATCTGGTGTTCAGAATATTTCAAATCCAAAAAATGTTTAGAGACTGGAAGGTCCTTTTTTTGCTTATGGATTGTGTACCTTTGTTGGTTCAATCGAGTTTTTAAGTCCCATGTGGTCCCTCTTATATATAATAATCCAAATGGACAAATTAACATATATAGTACATATGCACTGTCAGATGTTAAATAATGTCTAATATCATAGGTTTTACCATTATGCACAAATGTATTACCTTTCTCCATCAGAGAACAGTTTATGCATCTCCGACAATGATAATCGCTTCCTGTTGGTGGCATTTTTCGATTTTCGTTTTTGATTCCCTGCCTTCCAAAGCCCATAATTATTTCATTTTTCCATTCACAGAGCCATATGAGGGCTTAATGTTTATACAACGTTTTTTGTGCAGCCAAAATGATATGTCACCTGTATTCTATGTTTGGGTATGATCTTTAAAGTCCTGGCATCTGCAGTAATAGTACGCTGGATGTCGGGAAGAGGTTAACTAACCTTTCGTATATATCACCTGTAATAGTGAGTTGCCTACTCATCTTAAAAGAATCCATGTCTGATCAAACCACCCATTCTCCTATATTTCTATCTCTTCTATATGATAGTAGTAGGGGAATTTGAAATTCTGGTATTTGTAGCCTTAGATAACACAGTCCAATGTTTGCGTATAATATTGGCTATACACGCACTCAAATCATCGTAAGTAAACATGAATGGGATTCTGCTATACTGTTCCCTATTAGTTGTCATTAATGTCTCATTTCTATTTAAACATTTTACCTTCTGTCTATTCGGTTCTTATTGGGGTAGCCTCAGATCTTAAATTTACCATCCTCTGTGGACTTTCTGCCTCTATTATAACTATATGGAAAACTCTAGCGGTTACACAGGTATGATTGACAGGCTGCGATTTTCAAAGAGAGGGGTGTTTTTGAAATCACAGCTTCAGATTTTTGTCTGCAATGTGTGGATGTGATTAGGCATTGCCGTTTTCACAACGTCGGGCTGTGGCCTAAAACTATTCTTAAAATCGTATAAAGTTAGTAGTCTCTAAGTAGCAAGTGGGTGAAAGAAAATTACCAGAGCACTGTTCAGTGAACCATGTATGAACTATGGAATTACTTCAGTAAGTACATTAGTAAAAGCTACATGCTTCATGGGTATACATAAAAGAATCATCCACATAAATATTAATTGTGCATCAAATGTCATGTTACCATTAGCTAAATGAAAGAAAACTGTAAACTCTATTGTTATAGACTGATCACCAAGTGTTCGTGCTTAACCTATATTTAATTCCACAATTCTTTCTTTTTAACTTTAATCTTTATTTAAAGATGCAGTTGACACATGAAAACATAAAATTACATAAAATATTCTAATTGGTTAAATTGCAATGTAACAATAAAAAAAGTAATCACCACCTCTGGATCTGTAACTGACAGCTGACACCTGCTCAATTAACCCCCGGTCGGAGATGAGCTCCGATCGGGGTTTTACCCCTTGGATACCGCAGTCAAACATGACCGCGGCATCCAAGGGGATCCGCCATGTTTTTACCCCCTTGGCACCCCCCGAAGCAAGATCAGGGGTGCCAATATCTATTTTCTGCAGCCCGGGGTCTGGCCAGTGACCCCGGGCTGCTAGGAGCCCCCAGTACATGGTTGATCCTGCCTGCGATGCAATATAGACTGCAATACAAGTGTATGCTCGTGTATTGCAGTCTATAGTACTGAACTAGCGATCAGTGCATCACTGGTTCAGGTGTCCTAAAGGGACATATTAAAAAAAAAAGTTAAAAAAAAATTGTAAATAAACAAAAAATTAAGTGTGTGAAAAAAATTTATAAAGTTATAAAGCCCCAAAAATTCTCTTTTCCTATATAAAATGAATTATATATAAAAAAAAAAAACTAAAAATTAATAAAAACAATACATATTTGGTATTACCATGTCCGTAACAACCTGTACAATAAAAATGAATCAATATTTAACCTGCATGGTGAACATCGGGAAAAAAACGGGAAAAAAAAATGTTATATGTACCGCAAAACAGTAACAATAAAAAGCACAGGTTGTCCCGCAAAAAATAAGCCCTCAACCAACTCTGTTAACCGAAAAATAAAAATGTTACACCTCTCAGAAGATGGTGATGCAAAAATAGTTGATTTATATCCCCAAATGGGTTTTTGTTCTGCAGAATTAGTATAGCATAAAAAAACAGAATAAAGGTAACATGTTACTTAAGCTGTACGTTGCACGGCAGGTAAAAAGTTATGCCAGAATTGCTTTTTTTTTTTTTTTTTAATCCACCAATGAAAGTGTTAATAAAATGTATTCAATAAGTTATAGGCACCCAAAAATGGTGTCATTACAAAACACGTCACCCCCCCAAACAACAAGCCCTCATATGACTACATCACCAGAAAAAAAAAAATATATAGCTTGTACAGTGTGAAGACAAAAACCCCCAAAATCGCCAAATCATTAGGACATAACTGGCTGCAGCAGGAAGGTAATGTATAAGCTGTGCAGGCATATATCAGGGTACATCCCAGATTTACAAAGAAAAAGAGCGTACAAAGAAAAAGAAAAAAGAAGTGACCTGCAGAGTGATCTCCCCCAATCATAGGAGCTACTGGGGATATAGTAGGGAATTTGTACTCCACACAGCTTACATATTCACTCTTCACCATCTGCTGCGCATTCACATCTTGGATACTAATGCTCACTACACCCCTTGATAAATTCTTTGAGGGGTGCAGATTTCAAAATGGGGTCACTCCTTAGGGATTCCACTTTTCTGTTACCTTAGCGGTTCTGTAAACATGACATTTCGTCTAGATACCAAACATCTAAATCTGTGCTCCAAAAGTCACATAGCGCTCCTTCACATCTGCGCCCTGCTGTGCGTCCAAACTGCAGTTTATGCCCACATGTATGACACTGGTGTACCCAGAATAACATACTTAATGTCATATGTGGGTATAAACTGCTGTTTAGGCACAAAGCTTGGTAAAGAAGGGAAGGAGTGCTATTTGGACACCATAACACTTTTGCAGAGCCCTGAAATACCAGTAAGGTGGACATGTGACCCCATTTTGGAAACTACACTCCTGAAGGTATTAATTTGGAGTACAGTGATCATTTTTAACCCCCAAGTGTTGCATTAATTTATTTTCCAGAAATTAATACGCAGATGATGGTGATAGGAGAAAATAACAATTATTCCAGGAATATGTAATTTCAGCACATAATATGTTGTGCCTGGCTTGTATCAAAGATTAATGCTCCAAATGCTGTTGTGCCTGGGATACCCGCTTAACAGTTTTTGGAGTGTATGTCCCTGCTGACACAAGCTGGTTGCAACATATCGGGCACTGAAATGACGTATCTATGGAAAAATTGCAATTTTCACTTTTCATTATCAGCTGTGGATTCATTTCTGGGTATCAAATTAATGCAATGCTAAAGGTTTTAAAATGCTCGCTACCCCACTAAATCCCTTCAGGGGTGTAATTTCTAAAATGGGTTCATAAGTCTGCGGATTCCACTTTACTGGCAATTCAGGGGCTCTGCAAAAGAGGCATGACGTCCAAAAATCAAAATAGCGCTCCTTCACTTTTGTGCCCGGCTGTGCCCAAACAGCAATTTATACCCACATATGACATTAAGTACGTTATCCTGGGTACAACAGTATCATCCATGTAGGCATAAACTGCCGTTTGGGCACACAGCAGGGCGCAGATATGAGGAACGCTATGTGCTTTTGGACCACAGATTTAGATTGTTGATTTTTGGACGCCATGTCACGTTTGCAGAGACCCTAAAATTGCCCCTACAAAATGGGGTCACTTCTTGGGGAATTCTTATTTGCTGGCACCTCCAGGACTCTGCAAAAACAACATGGCGAACAGAAAGTCTAAATCTGTACACCAAAAGCTAAAAAGTGCAGTGCTCCTTCCCTTCTTAGCCCTACTGTGTGCCCATGCAGCAGTTTACATCCACATATATAACTTTTTTGTACCCAGGATAGCCCACTTAATAGTATTAGGATTGCATGTCTCTGATGACACAAAGTGGGTACAATGTATTGGGCACTGAAATGGTATATTTCTTTTAAAAAAAAGTCAATTTCCACTTTGTATATTAATTTTTGGGAAGCACTCTTAAGCTTAAAATGATAATACCCCTTGAGAAATTCCTTGAGGGGTGTAGTTTCTGAAATGGGGTCCCTTTTGAGGGGTTTCCATTGTACTGGGGCTCTACAAATGGGACATGGCACCTGAAAAATATTCCAGCAAAATCTGCCTGCCAAAAGTCAAATAGCGCACTTTCCATTCTAAGCCTCTCGATGTACCCATACAGCAGTTTACAACAACATATGGGATATTTCTGTGTTGAGGAGAAATTGTGTAACTACTTGTGTGGTGATTTTTCTTCTTGAATCCCTTGTAAAAATTAAAAATATTGTGCTAAATGGACAGTTTATTGGAAAAAAAAAAAGTAATTTTTAATTTTTATGTCCCAATGCTAATATAATCTGTGAAACAGCTGTAGGGTCAAAATGCTAACAATACCCCTTGAGAAATTCCTTAAGGGGTATAGTTTCTAAAATAGGGTCACTTTTGGGGGGTTTCCATTGTATTGGTACTTTTAGGGGCTTTGCAAATGTGACATGGCACCTGAAAACTATTCCAGCAAAATCTGCCCTCCAAAAACCAAATAATGCTCTTTCCATTCTGAGCCCCGTCGTGTACCCATACAGCAAATTACAACCACATGGGGAGTATTCCTGTATTCAGGAGAAATTGTGTAACAAACTTTGGGGAAGTTTTTCTCCTTTAACCCCTAGTGAAAATGAAAACTTTGAGGATAAAGTGACGTTTTAGTAATTTTTAACTTACACATCCCAATGTTAGTGGGGCTAAATTTACGGTTTATTGGAAAAAAAAGTCATTTTTCATTTTCATGTCCCAATGTTTATAAAATCTGCGAAACAGCTGTAGAGTCAAAATGTTTACTATACCCCTTGATATGTTCTATGAGTGATATAGTTTCCAAAATGGGGTCACTTTTGGGAGTTTCCATTGTATTGGTACTTTAGGGGCTCTGCAAATGCGACATGGCACCTGAAAACTATTCCAGCAAAATCGGCCCTCTAAAAGTCAAATAGCAATCTTTCCATTTTAAGCCCTGCCATGTACCCATACAGCAGATTACGACCACATATGGGGTATTGCCGTGTTCAGGAGCAATTGCTTAACAAACTGTGGGGTGCTTTTTCTCCTTTAACCACTTGTGAAAATGAAAACTTTGAGGATAAAGTGATGTTTTAGTAATTTTTAACTTACACATTCCAATGTTAATAAAAACTGAAACGGTTATGGCGTCAAAATGCTCATTATACCCCTTGATGAATTCTGTGAGTTTCCAAAATGGGATTACTTTTGGGAGTTTTCCATTGTATTGGTACTCTAGGAGCTCTGCAAATGAGACATGGCACCTGAAAACTATTCCAGCAAAATCTGCTCTTCAAACGTCTAGTGTTGCTCTTTCCCTGCCGTGCGCTGCAGTGTGCCCAAACATCAGTTTACACCCACACGTGGGGTATGTTGTGCAATTTCTCCAGGGCACAGAAAAACTGTAAGATGCATTTTCTCCTTTAACCCTTTGTGAATGTGTTAATGTTAGGGTTAAATGAATATTAGTGGAAAAAAAAAATTTAATGACCAAATCAAATGTCCATATTGTTTTAATTCCTGTGAAATGTTTAAATGGTTAACAAACTTCCCAAATGCTGTTTTTAATTAATTGAGGGGTGCAGTTTTGAAAATGGAGTGATTTATGGGGGTTTCTAATATATAGGCCTTTATAATCCCCTTCAGAACTGAAGTGACCCCTAAAAAATAGTTTGGGAAATTTTCTTGTAAATCTGGAATATCACTGTTACACTTGTAACGTTCAAAATAAAATAAAGGATGATTATTATTATTATTAAGATGATGCCGATATAAAGCAGAGATATGGTAGATAATATGTATTAATGTATTTGGGTGGTATGACTATCTGTCTGATAAGCAGAGTATTTCACATTTTGAAAATTGAGATTTTTTTTTTTCAAAATTTCCATCAAATTTCCTATTTTTTTTATAAATAAATACAAAAATATTGATTAGTGTTTGTCACTAACATGAAGTACAATGTGTCACAAAAAACAGTCTCAAAATCACTTGTGTAAATTAAAGTGTCTCAAAGTTATTGCCATATAAAGTGACATGTCAGTTTTGAAAAATGAGGCCTGGTCCTTAATGCACTTTTGGGCTGTGTCCTTAAGGGGTTAAAATAAAGCAGGATCAAGATCTATACTCTGCTATTTCTCAATGATGTGAAGTACTCCCTATAATCTATAATCTACAGCCAGGCTATACGATACAATCGTATTTGCTCCGACAAAACAGACCTGGACAAGCACCTCCTGGATCTGAGGATGAAATTTCTCAGATTGGGATACAAACCAAAAGTGACAGACAACCAATTAAACAAAGCAGCAGCCATTAACAGAGACAATCTGCTCACATATAGAGAGACCCAGAAAGATGCCCGAGTGCCCCTAGTTGTCACCTACAACCCACAGCTGGAGATCCTACGAAGGATTGCCAAGGAGCTCCAACCTGTGCTACATAGGGACAACAGACTCAAGGACATATTTCCAGTCCCCCCACTCCTCTCCTTTCGACAACCACCAAACCTGAGGCGCATTATCGTCCGGAGTGCCCTGAAGGCCCCAACTGAAAATGGCACCTCACCTTGCCTACATAAAAGGTGCATGACCTGCAAGCACATCCACACCACTGACAGTGTACCTGTCCCACAGTCACAACAGGTGCACAGAATTAAGGGGACATTTTCCTGCAGGTCTTCCAATGTGGTGTACCTCATAATGTGTGTGCAATGTCCCACCACAGGCCTCTATGTGGGGGAAACAGGGCAGAGACTCAGTCAACGAATGAACTCACACAGATCCACCATTAATAACAGCAGAACAGATCTCCCAGTGGCCGCACATTTCTCCGGAGAAAACCACTCTATTGAAGATTTGCGGGTTGTGGTTTTAATGGGACATTTTAAGACACAGGAGAAAAGGAAAGAATTGGAGTACAAATTTATGCAAAAATTTCAAACTCTGCAATTTGAACTTAATATTCATGCCAGCTTCATGTCACACTATGTTTGAACCATGAACTGAACTCAATATTCATGCCAGCTTCAAATCAAACTATGTATGACCTGTGAGGGACACAAATCACCTCCTGATAGCAAACAGATAACAGCAAGAATTACTGATCCCTCCGTCACGCACCACAAGTTTCCAGACTGTTTTTTTGACCTGTTGTAAATAACTTCTCTACTTAGATTGCAATTTTTTTTAAGGACTCTAAAATGCTTTGAAAACCATGTGTATAAAAATCTGTTAATTTTCAGTTCTTGTATCACACCATGTCTGATGAAGGGAGCGAGTACTCCTGAAAGCTTACTTATAAATATACTCAGTTAGCCTCTAAAAGGTATCGCCTGATTTCTTCACTCTTCAAGTACTCCCTCTGTCTGGTTACCATAGTAATGCCCACCACCAGCTGTGAAATGGTGGACGCACTTTGTTAATCTGTCTGCTTTTATCTCCTACAGGTCCATGCTAAGTGCTGACTCCATTCACTTTGATATTTATCTGCTCTCTCTGTATATTTTTTGTGTTGGTGGAAAACTACCTCCCCATTCATATTTTTATTAACTGCTTTTCTGGACTTTCCAGAATTTCTGCTTTTTGCTAGGTCTAAGATTATTTACTAATATATATTTTTAGTGTATTTTTATAGCATCTTGGACTTTTTTCTGATACAAAGCCCCAACTGACCTGCATAAGTAAAGATAGCTAGAAAATTTTATTCATCCCCAAGGGAAAACTGTGTTACAACAACACAACATATTAAAAAATACATTTGATACATATGCATATAAAATTACACACAAAACATAAAAACATGTCACTGAAAATGCTTTGCCTAATTGGATAATTATTAGTCATCATATACCCATCTTTCCATGACATCCTATTATAAATGGTAATTGCTGTTGGATGTCAATAGTTTTCCTTCACACATGTAAGTTGAACTAATCTATTACTAAATATATTTTGTTGTGTGTACCAATTCATACAATGGATAGGAGGAATTCTAAACAATTCCTCAAAACCAAGATAATGTCCTTCTTCCCACTATGTAACCAAATGAATCAAAATTACAAACCACAACTTGGCCCGCTTTTCTAAGAATTTTCTGTAGTTTATTTATGTCAGATATCCTAATGCTGCTATCCCAACAGATGGCACCAAAGAAGACTGCACTTGCTACTACTGACTCTTAGAACATTGCCAACATCTTATTGCATGCATAAAAAGAGCACAATTTCTGTAGAAAGAATAACCGACTCATTAATTTTACTAGCTTGCTGTAACTTTCTGTTGCTAGTATGGCACCATCTTGGAATAGACAGTAGCCTTTAGGCTAAGGCCTCATGATGCTGAAAAGCTGCTTTTTTGTTGTTGCAGATTTTGCTGTGTTTTTTGAGCCAAAGCCAGGAGTGGCTACAGAATTAGGATATATTATATAGGAAGTTCTTATACTTCTCTCTTCTGTTCAATCCATTACTGGCTTTCTCTCAAAAAAACTACAGCAAAAACTGCAACAAAAAAGCAGCTTTTCTGCAACCATAGCATAAAAAGATAACATGCTGACTAAACAAAACCACCAATAGGAGATGGGGCCTTATGACTGCATACAGATAACAATATAAAATGGTGGATATTCATTTTTAATAGGTTTTACAGAATATTACATGTATGGCCTATGTTCAGGTGATCAGTGTATGAAAGATTAAGCAAAAAGCATCTTTTCTCCTTCACTGTAATACCTAGCACATGAAATCCTATGAATTTTACTGTGCCAGGTATTGAAGATCAAACATACTCAGCCCCATTTACCTGAATGGGCAGAACTGTAGTACCAAGCTCAGCTACACTTGCATGGATGTGTAGATCAACATATTAATGTGTTTTAAATTTGCATTTAATATACATACCTTACAAGGTAAAACAAGTTAATATGTGATAGTAATTTATATATTTTATTCACTTGCCAATAACCCTGTTAATACCCCTCGTCTATCATATTGTTGAGTCTTAAGTGTGTAAATTTCTTAGCATACTGAAACATAGTGTTTTGTAATTGTCTTGACTATAATCTCTCATCATTTTCATGCAGTTTCCTTAACTTTTTAACTGGAAAAGTTCATGTGGAGACCTTTATAATGGGAATTGAGGCTGACTGTAATGATATTTGTTTCTTGACTGATTGCCGCAGCCTTTCCTGCTGTTGAACTCAATTAATGAACCATGCGAAGCTTCAAATGCCATTTGGTTCATAGCTATGCTGTGGCGGCATAACGTCAAAGAATGACACTCCGCTCCAAAAAATAAAGACTTGGAAAAAATAATCATACAAGACAATTCAATTGTTTTATCTGTTTCCCATGTGACAGATTCAAAGAAATCTGAAATGATATGCCGCAAGTACAAATACTGTATAAGATTTACTGTGGTTTGAAAACAAGAATTAAAATACAGTGAAATACATTAATTGAAATTCTCTACGAATCAGTAAAAAAAAAAACTGAACATCTTTTCATTAAAATAAAAGAGAACAGTGTTTCCTATCCAGAGGAGTTAATTAGAAAAACATGGCTTGTTCAGTGAAGTATCTGAATGGACAATTATACATGGATTAGATAATGACAGTGAAGGACACTAGAAGGCTACAAGAAGCATTTTTGAAGTCTCATAAGTGTTACATGAAGAATCTGACACTTTGGAGGGAGGGTCTTATAATACAATTAAAGTAGGTTCCTGCCTCTTGGCTGCTAACTACATATGAATGAATGAATACAGCACTTATTTTATTTTTATCAGGGGCCTAGGAATAAAAGACCTACCACCTTTGACACCTTATAAAGCAGAATGAGCTGAGCAGATTGATTTAACATTGTGCAGGAAATTGTTCAGTATAAACTTGTATTTTTACTACATACATGGTCTTTCTATGCTTAGATGTACAGTGGTTGGTTCTGTCCAGTGATTGATAGTGTATTGCTGTCAATTACTGATTAGAATCTTCAAAGGTCTCCAAAGTCCAGAATCAGGAGAGATTTACAGATGTAACAAGGGGTTAATGCTAGCCCCAGTGATTAGAAAGGAGAACCATGATGGCACTGTTAATGAAACTGACCGCAGATGAGGAAGATATCAGTACAGGGGTAACACTGCTGCAGGAAGACACTCCCTCTTAAGATTAGATTTATATTTTGTTTCTTTTCGTAGGATTGTTTACATTTCATGTACTGTATTAGATTTAGGCATTAAACTAGGTTTTTTGTCATGCAACACTTTTTGTATGTTTAAAGTGGGTGGGCTGGGCTAGAATTTTTTTATGATAATTTGATTTAAATCCGTACTGTAGTTAGTATTTCCAATAAAATGTGTTTAAAAATATACCTGACTTTAACTGCAGCTACATCTATCCATTTCTATCTACACTTTGTACAGTCATGGCCAAAAGTTTTGAGAATGATACAAATATTAATTTTTACAAAGTCTACTGCTTCAGTTTTTCTAATGGCAATTTGCATATACTCCAGAATGTTATAAAGAGTGATCAGCTTAACAGCAATTACTTGCAAAGTCAATATTTGCCTAGAAAATGAACTTTATCCCCCAAAACACATTTCAACATCATTGCAGCCCTGCCTTAAAAGGACCACCTAACATCGTTTCAGTGATTGCTCCATTAACACAGGTGTGGGTGTTGATGAGGACAGGGCTGGAGATCAATCTGTCATGATTAAGTAAGAATGACACCACTGGACACTTTAAAAGGAGGCTGGTGCTTGCCATCATTGTTTCTCTTCTGTTAACCATGGTTATCTCTAAAGAAACACGTGCAGTCATCATTGCACTGCACAAAAATGGCCTAACTGGGAAGAGTATTGCAGCTAGAAAGATTGCACCTCAGTCAACAATCTATCGCATCATCAAGAACTTCAAGGAGAGAGGTTCCATTGATGCCAAAAAGGCTCCAGGGCGCCCAAGACAGACCAGCAAGCGGCAGGATCGTCTCTTAAAAGTGTTTCAGCTGCGGGATCAGGCTACCAGCAGTGCAGAGCTTGCTGAGGAATGGCAGCAGGCACGTGTGAGTGCATCTGCACGCACTGTGAGGCGGAGACTCTTGCAGCAAGGCCTGGTCTCAAGGAGGGCAGCAAAGAAGCCACTTCTCTCCAGAAAAAACATCAGGGACAGACTGATATTCTGCAAAAGGTACAGGGAGTGGACTGCTGAGGACTGGGGTAAAGTCATTTTCTCTGATGAATCCCCTTTTCGATTGTTTGGAACATCTGGAAAACAGCTTATTTGGAGAAGAAGAGGTGAGCGCTACCACCAGTCTTGTCTCATGCCAACTGTAAAGCATCCTGAAACCATTCATGTGTGGGGTTGCTTCTCAGCCAAGGGAATCGTCTCTCTCACAGTCTTGCCCTAAAACACAGCCATGAATAAAGAATGGTACCAGAATGTCCTCCAAGAGCAACTTCTCCCAACCGTCCAAGAGCAGTTTGGCGCTCAACAATGCCTTTTCCAGCATGATGGAGCACCTTGCCATAAAGCAAAGGTGATAACTAAATGGCTCAGGGAACAAAACATAGAGATTTTGGGTCCATGGCCTGGAAACTCCCCAGATCTTAATCCCATTGAGAACTTGTGGTCAATCATCAAGAGACGGGTAGACAAACAAAAACCAACAAATTCAGACAAAATTAAAGCATTGATTCTGCAAGAATGGACTGCTATCAGTCAGGATTTGGTCCAGAAGTTGATTGAGAGCATGCCAGGGAGAATTGCAGAGGTCCTGAAGAAGAAGGGTCAACACTGCAAATATTGACTTGCTGCATTAACTCATTCTAACTGTCAATATAAGCTTCTGTTACTCATAATATGAATGAAATTATATTTCTGTATGTGATAAAAACATCTGACAAACACACATAAAAACCAGAGGGCAGCAGATCATGTGAAAATATATTTGTGTCATTCTCAAAACTTTTGGCCATGACTGTACTAAAATCGATTTCAGCTGGTGATTTGACTAGTTACAGTGGGGAAAAAAAGTATTTAGTAAGTTCTCCCACTTAAAAAGATGAGGCCGGCCTGTAATTGTCATCATAGGTAGACCTCAACTATGAGAGACAAAATGAGAAAACATATCTAGAAAATCACATTGTCTGATTTTTAAAGAATTTATTTGCAAATTATGGTGGAAAATAAGTATTTGGTCCATAACAAAAGTTCATCTCAATACTTTGTTATATATCCTTTGTTGGCAATGACAGAGGTCAAACGTTTTCCGTAAGTCTTCACAAGGTTGGCACACACTGTTGCTGGTGTGTTGGCCCATTCCTCCATGCAGATCTCCTCTAGAGCAGTGATGTTTTGGGGCTGTCGCTGGGCAACACGGACTTTCAATTTCCTCCAAAGGTTTTCTATGGGGTTGAGATCTGGAGACTGGCTAGGCCACTCCAGGACATTGAAATGCTTCTTACAAACCCACTACTTCCTTGCCCTGGCGGTGTGCTTGGGATCATTGTCATGCTGAAAAACCCATCCACATTTCATCTTCAATGCCCTTGTTGATGAAAGGAGGTTTGCACTCAAAATCTCACGACACATGGCCCCATTCATTCTTTCATGTATACGGATCAGTCATTCTGGTCCCTTTGCAGAGAAACAGCCCCAAAGCATGATGTTGCCACCCCCCATGCTTCACAGTAGGTATGGTGTACTTTGGATGCAACTCAGCATTCACTCTCCTCCAAACACGACGACTTGTGTTTCTACCAAACAGTTCTAATTTGGTTTCATCTGACCATATCACATTCTCCCAATACTCTTCTGAAACATCCAAATGCTCTGTAGCAAACTTCAGACGGGCCCGCTTAAGCAGGGGGACACATCTGGCACTGCAGGATCTGAGTTCCTGGCGCCGTAGTGCGTTACTGACGGTAGCTTTTATTACGTTAGTCCCAGCTTTCTGCAGGTAATTCACTAGGTCCCCCCGTGTGTTTCTGGGATTTTTGCTCTCCGTTCTTGTGCTCATTTTGACCCCACGGGGTGAGATCTTGCATGGAGCCCCTGATCGATGGAGATTATCAGTGATCTTGTATGTCTTCCATTTTCTAATTATTGCTCCCACAGTTGATTTCTTCACACCAAGCTGCTTGCCTATTGCAGATTCAGTCCTCCCAGCCTGGTGCAGGTCTACAATTTAGTTTCTGGTGTCCTTCCACAGCTCTTTGGTCTTCACCATAGTGGAGTTTGGAGTGTGACTGTTTGAGGTTGTGGACAGGTGTCTTTTATACTGATAACAATGTCAAACAGGAGCCATTACTACAGGTAATGAGTGGAGGACAGAGGAGCCTCTTAAAGAAGAAGTTACAGGTCTGTGAGAGCCAGAAATCTTGTTTGTTTGTAGGTGACAAAATACTTATTTTCCACCATAATTTGCAAATAAATTCTTAAAAAATCAGACAATGTGATTTTCAAGAAATTGAAGGAACTGTCAAATTTTGTGGAGGAAGACTGATGCTATGGGGTTGTTTCACAACCAAAGGCGTTGGATGCTTGGCAAGGATTGATGGTGGTCTCAATGATGAGCTATATGTGAGAATCCTACAAAATGAGTTAGTTTGTACACTCGAATACTATGGGTATGAAAAGGACGATATAATGTTCTAGCAGGACAACGATCCAAAGCATACATCAAGATTAGCGAAGAAATGGTTCAATGACAATGAAGTAGAGGTGCTGGATTGGCCCCCACAGTCCCCAGACCTCAACCCAATTGAACACTTGTGGGTAGAGAAAAGTTGTGAGTCGACCAGTACACACCAACATTGGGAAAGCGTAGAACAGACATGGAATCAGAATTCAAAAGAGCATGCCCAGAAGGATTCAGGTAGTGTTGAAAGTCAAACGTGGATTTACAAAATACTAAAAAATTTAATTTTGATTTTTAGGAGTAAATCAGTAACAATGTAGTCACAGGACAAGAATCATCCGTTGTTTCTTACAGGCGAGAGGCCGTCAGCAGGCGGCCCGGCGCAAGAGTGACCTGAAGGAGATGCAGCGCGAGCTTCGTTCCCTTCAAGATCTCGAGCGTTGTGGCTGGGACGTCAGGGGCATGCTGGAGGAGACCAAGAGGGGCCTCAAGAGGCACTTCGAGGAGGAATCGCGGCAGGTCATCTTCCGTTCCAAGGTGGAGCAGCTGGAGAAAGGTGAGAAGTGTAATTCTTTCTTTTTCAGGAAGCTCCACTCAGAACACACGCCTGTTACAGAGATGAAGGATGGAGATGGAAACATCAGACGGGGGAAGACGGAAGTGATGGGAGTCGTGCACGACTACTACCGCGACCTCTACTCCTTGAAGCCCACCGACGAAGGCGCTGAAGAAGAGTTCCTGTCAGGTATCACTAACACCCTTGATCCTACAGGTGCTGCTACGCTCGACGCCCCTTTGATGGTGGCGGAAGTGCTCACTGCTGCCAAATCCTTTAGAACCGGAAGGACCCTGGGCAATGACGGTCTCCCACTGGAGCGATACGTAGCTCTGGGGGATCTGATCTGCCCGGATCTGAAAGATCTCTATGAGGAGATGATAGCGGAGGGTACCATGCCGCCGTCACTGCGGGAGGGACTGGTCACTATCCTGTACAAGCGGAAGGGAGAACGATGCGAGCTGAAGAATTGGTGACCCATCACTCTTCTCAACGTGGACTACAAGATCCTGGCGAAGATTCTGGCTACGAAACTGAAGGCTGTCGTCGGCACGATCATCCATCCAGACCAAACTTGTGGGATTCCAGGTCGTAGGATTGCGGACAGCTTGGCCATAGTGAGAGACACATTGCACTACATCGGAGACCGCCGTGCACATGCGGCCCTGATCAGCCTGGATCAGGAGAAGGCCTTCGATCATGTCTCTCACACCTTCATGGCCAAGGCACTCCGCCAACTTGGTATGGGTAAGATGTTCTGTCGTTATGTCAGCCTGATGTATTTTGATATTCACGGCTCGGTGATGGTGAACGGCTGGAAGACTGACTCCTTTCCTGTTAGCTCTGGAGTCAGACAAGGTTGTCCTCTGTCACCTCTCCTTTTTGTTTGTGTCATAGAGCTCTTCGCGGAGTCTATCCGGCAGAATCGAGAGATCAGAGGAATCGCCGCACCGGGACCAGGTGGATATGAGGTGAAGTGTTCCTTGTACATGGACGATGTGACTGTCTTCTGCGCCGATGAGGCGTCGGTGTCAACACTCGTCCGGACCTGCGATCGCTTTGGCCAGGCTTCGGGGGCAAAAGTCAACTGCGGAAAGTCAGAAGCCATGCTCTTCAGGGCGTGGCAGCTGGCCTCCCCTGCTGTCTTTCCTTTCACAGTTAAACCGGACTTCATCAAGATCCTGGGAGTCTGGTTCGGGAAGGAAGGTGCGGCCCTGAAGTCCTGGGTCGAACGTCTGAAGAAGGTCAATCAGAGGATTGGACTGTGGAGTCTCCGGAACCTTACCATCGAAGGGAAAGCGCTGGTCCTGAGAAACGTGATCTTGCCTGTACTCCAGTACACGGCACAGGCAAGGCCGCCGCTGGCAACGGTGTCGAGGGCCATCACCAGGACCGTCTTCCACTTCATCTGGGGCTCCAAGATGGATCGGGTGAAGCGGACACGCATGTACAAGAGTCATCTGAAAGGAGGTAAGAATATCCCAGATATTCTGGCTTTACTAAGGATTGCTTTTGTTTGTGACTGTGTTCGCAGAACCCTAAGGACAGCTAACGGATCTGCGGGGAATACCATGTCGCGCTTGTTCCTGCTACCCCTCTGGAGAGGACTCGGCTGGGAGAAGTGGGACAGCTCCATCCCTTACAACTGGACCGTCCCGTGGTTCTACGCAGACGTGACCAGATTCGTGAGGG
The DNA here is from genome assembly GCA_947044405.1 of Leptodactylus fallax. Classification (NCBI taxonomy): domain Eukaryota; kingdom Metazoa; phylum Chordata; class Amphibia; order Anura; family Leptodactylidae; genus Leptodactylus; species Leptodactylus fallax. Next base: position 11,149,196 of record CAMRHE010000027.1, on the reverse strand, counting down.
AGTTCCAACTGGAGGGTCTGAAGCCGGATCTCTGGAAACCGAAGGCGATTCACAAGCTCATCCGAGCGAGGGATTCGTTGGAGGAGGTGCCAGCTCTGCCAGCGAGTACAGCGGAGGTCGTTTGGGAAAACATCTCTTCAAACTCGCTGACCAACGGACACAAGGACCTGTCGTGGATGGCTGTCGGAGGAGGACTTCCAACGAGGTCGTTCATGCACGCCCACAACCTGAGCAGGACGAGGTATTTCCCGCGGTGCCCCTACAAGGAGGAAACATCTCTGCACATCTTTTGGGAGTGCCCGTTCGCTCAGGGTCTGTTGGATGAGCTGGAGGAAGAATTCGAGGACTGCGTCCCCAGGAGGGGTCTGACGTACCACGCGGTGCTGTATGGACTTTTCCAGGGGACTCACGCAGAGACTGACATCCAGGCGGCCTGGCGCCTTGTGAACTGCTTCAAGGATGCCATCTGGTTCGCCAGGAAAAGACTGATTTTGCGGAGGGAGAGTGTCTCCTTCCAGGATTGTTGCAGACTGATCCACAGTCTGCAACGGGACTATTCGATCTTGGATAGCCTGGCCGGCGAAGAGGAGGAAGAGGACTGATCCACCACCATCGGCAGCGACGTTCTCCCCTCCCCTCTCCCCTCATGTGTGTTGTGTTATTCAATTAAGCTTCGGGCCTTGTGATTACCCCCTACCTTTTCCCCTCTCTCCTCTCCCCCTTCCATCACATGTACTGTATGCTTTTTGTTTAACCTTGTTTTTCAGAAATGTATGCTATGCAGGGTAGGAAGTAGTGGTAGTATAGGGAGTGTATCATTGCATGTATTTTACCTGTCCTGCCCCCTTGTGTGTTGTGGTCTTAAATAAAGCTTTGGGCCTGTGACCTCCCCTCCCTTTCCCCCCTCTGTTTGTCACAGTTCTGTGCTTTATGTTTTGACCAATGTTAGAGTAGGTTTGTAGTGCAACATGTTAGGTTGGAATAAAATGCATTTCCTGCCGTATGCTGCGCCACATCCCTTAAGGATGACTCTTAGTCATTGATTGTGGATTTGTAACTCAGTGCGCTGCGTCGCAAACCCTTTGTTATTCCTTGTGGAAATAAGATGTGTTGTCAATAAAGAGTTTTTGTTCAATCAAAAAAAGTGGAGTTTGGAGTGTGACTGTTTGAGGTTGTGGACAGGTGTCTTTTATACTGATAACAATGTCAAACAGGTGCCATTACTACAGGTAATGAGTGGAGGACAGAGGAGCCTCTTAAAGAAGAAGTTACAGGTCTGTGAGAGCCAGAAATCTTGCTTGTTTGAAGTTTTGAAGTTGACCAAATACTTATTTTCCACCATAATTTGCAAATAAATTCTTAAAAAATCAGACAATGTGATTTTCTGGATTTGTTTTCTCATTTAGTCTCTCATAGTTGAGTTCTACCTATGATGTCAATTACAGGCCTCTCTCATCTTTTTAAGTGGGAGAACTTGCACAATTGGTGGCTGACTAAATACTTTTTTCCCCCAATGTATGTGGTTCATTATTAAATCTCTGTGTCCCCCACTGTACTTTCTTAAAAATAACACAAAATTGTTTAATCCTAATGTCTTAAGATGTCATGTTACCATCTTTATTCCAAGTTCAAACTACTGTACATATCTGTCTACTTGATACGTTACATAGGTTTACACATAAGGAGAGTGCATCACATACCTAAGACAAAAAGTTATTTTACCAAAGACTCTTAATATTTCAATGATCTGGCTGAGACCAATTAGAATCCTTTATTTCTGTCTTCCCTTTTCTTCAGATAGAAACAAAGTATTTATTAAGTAAATTGGAAATTTTTTTTAAAGGTTATAACTGTGAAAACTTGGATTTTTGGACCACTGCTTTAATATTTTCATGGCATTTTACTTTTCAAATAACTGGTTTATCCTTTATTTTTATATAAATATTTTAATATATACTGAGCATGATATTCCTATCTCCTTTCTCTGCCCTTTTGCCAGAAAGGGTACTATGTTTCCTTAATGAGACGGCCACCTTGCGTTTTGTAGCGCCTTACATGGTGGCTCAGTGGTTAGCACTACAGCCTTGCAGCGCTAGAGTCCTGGGTTCGAATCCTGCCAAGGATAACATCTGCAAGGAGTTTGTATATTCTCCCTGTGTTTGCGTGGGTTTTCTCCAGGTACTCCAGTTTCCTCCCACACTCCAAAGACATACTGATAGGGAATGTAGATTGTGAGCCCTATATGGGACAGTGACTGTCAATGTCTGTAAAGCGCTGTGGAATATAATGGCGCTATATAAGTAACCATAATAAATGCTCTATTAGCAATTCTGGGAAAGGAATATGCAAATACATTCTTGATGGAAACAGGAAAACTACCTTCCAAAAGGGAGCACTAGAGCAAGTTTTCTTTTTTCCATCAAGAACATCTTATTTGCATATAACTTTCCAGCCATTATACAATGTATGGCGCTGTGTCAGGCTTCATACACTGTATAGTTTAGGAATAGGACACAGCCCTGAACAACTGATCTGTACAGAAGCCAGCTGTCGACCCCCCACAGATCACATATTTATAAAACCCAGACAACTCCTTTAATATATTTTCTGTCAGCTATAATAGTCTGATTTACAACATCAAGAATAAACTCCAGGATTCATCCTAAAATGCAATGTCTTGGCTGGGCAGAATAGCATTAACTAAAATAGTGAAAGTTTCATATTCTATATATCATTCAGAAGTTATCAATCTTTTTCTTGATTAAAAGAATTACACAAGATATGCTAATGTGTGTAATGAAAAGCAGGAAATGCAGAGTCATGGCTAAGGTTGTGTTTTTTTTTTTTATAGAGCGGCCTATGTTACTCCTTAATCCCAGAATACCAAATAGTCTTTTGATCTATAAACAATTTAGCTTCTTTTGATCAATGAAGATTATAAGTGGCTATTGTATCCTAACACACAGGCTATCATGTCTTTCACTATTGTTTTTTTACCCCATTTATCAAGTCCATTATACTGGCATGGTTGGAATTTTTTTTTCTTCAGCCCCCACTGTTCCCAAGCAATACATTCTGTTAGTTTTGGTGTCTGATATGCTTTTTAGGCTCTGTACTGTCAAGTGGGTGGTGTCAGGCAGGAACAGGTTAGTGGTATGATTCAGAATTTCTGAGCTCTGACAATGTCCACCTCTGATTGGAGCTCTGAATCATGCCCTCTTGCCTGCTCCTGCTGACACTGCCCACTTGACAGTACAGAATCTAAGTAGCATATCAGGCCCCAAAACTAACTGCATTGATTGCTCAGCAATGGTGGAAGCTAGAGAAAAAATTCCATCTGCCATGGAATCAATGGAGCTAAAAACTGCACTCGGTGAAATGTCCTCTTTAATATTAGGTTTACCACTTATCACATTGCAGAACAAGTGGTTCTAAATCTATGGAAACTACTGTAGGCCAAAAAATCTGCATATTATTATTATGAATTTGCAATCATTGTGGTCATCTCTAGGTATTTTAAGCCTACATACTTATAATATTATAATTTTCTGTCTACTGCCATTGACTATATGTTATTGATGAATATTAATCTGACAGGAAGATGATTTACTTAATACATAACTCTACTTAATATCCAAACACATAATGTCATGGGTGTCATAGAAGTGAAGACAGAATAGAGAGATGCGCTGAAATTACAAGCTCCCTGTCATAAATTAGCATTATGTCTTACCTTGGGACTCAAATGCATAAAGTTTCCTTCCATTTGGGACTTTGGAAACCTAATGTCTTGATGACATCAAAGACCACTAACTGTCATATGGGGGAGAAGAATGTGTTGGATTGACATGTTTTCTGTCCTCCCAACAAGGATTCTTCTGTATACAGAGTATTGGTAACAGTGGAAGGAAGGAAAAAAAGTCTCTAGTGTATGGACAACTTAAAGATTTATCAATAGCTTACATATAATGTGTTGCTGAATATTAAAGTATTATTTACACCAGTGCTTTTTGTACTACTAGAGTAAATCTATAACTCCAATACCTTGCTAATAACCGTAGGGTAAAGCATTTATTTATCCATTTGAAGACATGGGGGTGTGGGGGGGGGGGTCTTTATGAGAGTTAGTAAAGCAATTAACATAAATTATCAGGAGTTAATAGACTGAGTGTCAAGGGGGGAGAAGAGGGGCAAAAGTGTAAATTTCCCCCAGAGCTGTTAAAATCACACTTTAATCACATGATTCTATAAGTCACAACAGTACGTGGGGCAGCATTAACCATTTTAGAGCCTTTATCTCTACCTATAAATATATACAGTCATATGAAAAAGTTTGGGCACCCCTATTAATCTTAATCATTTTTAGTTCTAAATATTTGGGTGTTTGCAACAGCCATTTCAATTTGATATATCTAATAACTGATGGACACAGTAATATTTCAGGATTGAAATGAGGTTTATTGTACTAACAGAAAATGTGCAATATGCATTAAACCAAAATTTGACCGGTGCAAAAGTATGGGCACCTCAACAGAAAAGTGACATTAATATTTAGTAGATCCTCCTTTTGCAAAAATAACAGCCTCTAGTTCGCTTCCTGTTCCTGTAGCTTTTAATCAGTTCCTGGATCCTGGATGAAGGTATTTTTGACCATTCCTCTTTACAAAACAATTCCAGTTCAGTTAGTGTTTGTTGGCCGCCGAGCATGGACCGCCCGCTTCAAATTGGGGCCCCCGGGGGCGCCCGTATCCCACAGATGTTCAATGATATTCAGGTCTGGGGACTGGGATGGCCATTCCAGAACATTGTAATTGTTCCTCTGCATGAATGCCTGAGTAGATTTGGAGCTGTGTTTTGGATCATTGTCTTGCTGAAATATCCATCCCCGGCGTAACTTCAAATTCGTCACTGATTCTTGTACATTATTCTCAAGAATCTGCTGATACTGAGTTGAATCCATGCGACCCTCAACTTTAACAAGATTCCCGGTGCCGGCATTGGCCACACAGCCCCAAAGCATGATGGAACCTCCACCAAATTTTACAGTGGGTAGCAAGTGTTTTTTTTTGGATGGTTTTTTTTTTGACGCCATGCATAACGCCTTTTTGTGTGACCAAACAACTCAATCTTTGTTTCATCAGTCCACAGGACCTTCTTCCAAAATGAAGCTGGCTTGTCCAAATGTGCTTTTGCATACCTCAGGCGACTCTGTTTGTGGCGTGCTTTCAGAAACGGTTTTTTTCGCATCACTCTCCCATACAGCTTCTCCTTGTGCAAAGTGTGCTGTATTGTTGACCGATGCACAGTGACACCATCTGCAGCAAGATGATGCTGCAGCTCTTTGGAGGTGGTCTGTGGATTGTCCTTGACTGTTCTCATCATTCCTCTTCTCTGCCTTTCTGATATTTTTCTTGGCCTGCCACTTCTGGGCTTAACAAGAACTGTCCCTGTGGTCTTCCATTTCCTTACTATGTTCCTCACAGTGGAAACTGACAGGTTAAATCTCTGAGACAACTTTTTGTATCCTTCCCCTGAACAACTATGTTGAACAATCTTTGTTTTCAGATCATTTGAGAGTTGTTTTGAGGAGCCCATGATGCCACTCTTTAGAGGAGATTCAAATAGGAGAACAACTTGCAATTGGCCACCTTAAATACCTTTTCTTAGATTGGGATACACCTGGCTATGAAGTTCAAAGCTCAGTAAGGTTACAAAACCAATTTTGTGCTTCAGTAAGTCAGTAAAAAGTAGTTAGGAGTATTCAAATCAATAAAATGATAAGGGTACCCAAATTTTTGCACCGGTCAAATTTTGGTTTAATGCATATTGCACATTTTCTGTTAGTACAATAAACCTCATTTCAATCCTGAAATATTACTGTGTCCATCAGTTATTAGATATATCAAATTGAAATGGCTGTTGCAAACACCCAAATATTTAGAACTAAAAATGATTAAGATTAATAGGGGTGCCCAAACTTTTTCATATGACTGTATACTAGTTACCATTTTCCATTTCATTTTGGTAAATATAAGTGCCGGAAGGTCTACAGACGGCCGGTCCATGCTCCCAAACATTTGTAACTCTAGGCTTTGGAAACAGATTTGGATGCACAATATTTTGGAATGAATGATGAGCAAATTAGCTGAGATATTCTGCTGGGCTTCAGACGGTAGAATTTTGTTTCTTTTTCTAGTCCCAGTCTTGCTGTGAGTGATGAATGACGCATTTATTTCTAAGAAAGTATTATTCCCGAATTTAGAATGAGAAGAACATACAAACAACTCACGTTTCACAGATTTTAGATTACTTTAATAGCCTTGTATGTCAGATAATTCTATGCAAACTTTAGCATAAATCACCATAACTTAATTCTCAGGTAATATTTTTTGCTTTTAATGGTAAAAGCAGAGAAAAGTCAACACTGAGTAACACTGCATTAGTCTTTAGATGCAACTACCATTGGCTAATGTAGAGAAAGATTTTTCACAGAAGAAAAATCCCAAAAAATCCGCATTCTACACATACTAGGCAAGTCATTTTTCCAGGTCCAATAGATAAAAATACTTTTTTAAGAAACCTTATTCATGTGCTTAAAAGATATCACTACACAAGTTTTAATTCAGTTTCCAGCTCTTTAACAATGGGAAACAGAAAGCACTCTGATGATACTTGGATGTCATCCAAACGTCAACCAAATGCATTCCGCTAAAAAATAGGACCCCACCCCCTTGTGCTGCACACTTGGTCGAGTGCATGAGGCCTTACAAGCATTCTTTCAAAAGTTATATTACATCCTAGCTGCTGATCAGATAGGTATTAGACAAGAGCTACTGTATGTGTGTTAGAAAAATTAAACATGTAGCAAAGCTTAACTTCACTTTCTGCATGCGTCCGGGGTCACTGCTGAGGCCTGTGATTGGGCTGCAGCAGTCACATGGGCACGCCGAGCATCATGATGTCATGACACACCATGTGCCTAAGTGACCATTGAGGCCCAATCACAAGTCTGTCACTGAGGATTCAGAGAGAAATCACCAGATGCGTGAGGAGGCCCAGAGTATTATAATGACATTACCAGGAGAGCGCCAGATGACCAAAAAAACCCCAAAAGAGGTGAGGGAAGGTGAGTATAAATGTTTTTTTTTTTCACCTTCCCTTGGCCTCCACCTATTATGTTCTGTGGTCTGAAGATACCCCAGAGTATAATAATTTACCTCAATGCATGTCATAGTGGCCATTTTGTCCAAGATGAATTTCCAATTGTTCAGTTTCATTAAAAACTGAACAATTTCAGATATTCGAGTTGAACCCAGCTCATGACAAAGTGGTTCGCCCATCTCTATTTAAAACCAAGGTATTTAAAACCAGTCATGTTAGATTCATCCTACAACATTATGTTTGGTTGGTACTTACAATATATTTAGAAAAAATACATGCAGCTAAAGATGGGTGAACCAGTTCATCATGGAACCAATTCAACCCAAATATTCTAAATTGTTCGGTTTGTAATGAAACCAAATGGCGATTCGTCTCAGATGAATAAAAATGGCCACGCCACATGTATTGACCAGGAAATACAGAAGAGACATGTATATGTGCCTCAGACTGTGACATTCTGACACCACCTGACATCTGCTGACAGCCTTAGGTAGGTGGACACCTTACAGTGTTGATGTCATATAAGCTGCTGTGGGCTTGAATATGAGGCATAACAGTAATGGTGGATGTAGTGTTGAATCTGTGATTCATTTCACTGCATCATAAAGAGCACTCTGAAAAGCTTACAATTGCAAGCAATAGTTAGGAACAGGAGGAGAATTTAGTGAGATATAAGCAATGACAGGCAGATTAGTGAAATAAATTATAGGCAGGGGTGAAGGAGCATATCTGTGCTGCTGTATACAGAGTGTTTAAACATACTTTTTACTGACAGACAGATCTGCAGTCCCTGCTAGTGAAAGATCTTTTATTAAGGGTTTTCTTGGCCTAGAGTTTAATTTTTTTCATTAAATACATACAGTACAATCTGCTGTTCTACTGATTACGCCTGCATAAATCTATTTTAAAAAAATCCATTATTTAGACGTTTCATTGTGGTTCACCCAATATACAGTCTAAGCAGCCTGTTTGTTAAGGTTTTTTTTTTTGTTAGCCAATATATATATCAACTGATGTCATTTTTACAGCACAAAATTAAAAGCTGAATGATGCAGTTCTAGTCTAAGAAAATTCACTGACCAGTTGACCCTTAGTGCTTTGCAATTTTTCTTGAAATCATTTTCTCTGGTAATACATAAATAAATAAATAAATAAATAAACATACACACAGTGTCAGAATTGTTACCAATCACTATTATATTTAAGCAATGTGTAGTAAAATGGCTGGAAAAACAGGGCAGGTGACAGGCAAAAGGAGGGGGAGGAGGAAACACTTGTGCAGGTACTAACAATAAGAATGTGGATGGCAATAGCAACAATAATTCTGGTCTTGACAGCCCGGCCAGAGCTGCAGTGTTGTTGTACTTCCTGTGAATAAAGATGTTTTTGAAAGCAGTGGACTACAAATGTTGAGTCAGGGTTGTGTGTTTTCCTCCTCAACATGTAATTTACCATGCTGTCTTTCTGTACTGTCAACCATGTGTGACAATTTGGGGGGATTTAGCCTCAAAGGCGGCAGCCTCCTGGAATCCACAGCGGTGTTGGGGGTACTGGGCGCCAATAGAAGCAGCATTCAGGCGGTGTTAATCCAACATAAACGGCTTTATTCAGCTTACAAAATGGAACAGGAACCAAACAAAAAAACAACCTAGGCCACACATAGGCCCTACCTCACTGCTTGCTCCCTTACTAGCCTCTGGGGGCAAGAAGCAGCCTGGCTCAATCAGTCCTTTCAGGATCCCAGTCCTCTTTGGACAGACCGCCTGTCTGTCTCCAACTGGTTCCCCATATCCCTGCTTCCTGCAGGTCTCCACAGCACTCTCTCCTGCTGCAGACACTCTGTCTGGAGTTGGTGCCCCACCTATGGGTGCAGCTGAGGGGCTTTTCAATCCTGGTTTTGGGTCGCTCACTAGCTCCCTCTAGGCTTACACACTCAAACATGTCTTCTTCACTGACACAGATCACATTCTCTAGTAGTCATGTGGCATCTGCTGAGAGAGATATTCCTCATAGCCCAAGACTACTTCTTCTTCCTCTTTTTAATGAGTTGGATGAGAACTTCCAGTGGTTTTTGGATGTAGGGGATGTAGAGGTGGAAGACATGAGTGTTGGTGGGAGTGCTAGTAGCGGCACGAGGGGGAAATCTGATATAAATTGTGAGGGCATAGAAAAAAAAAGTGGGGAAGATGAAGATGTTACTGAATGATCCGATGATGATTCTATTACAGCTGGGTCCAGGAAACAGGGTGACATCACAGGAAGAGTGTGGTGATAGCTGCAATAGTTAGAATTCCACCCAACATGCAGAGCCAAAATCCAAAAGACCTACATGGGGTAGATCTAAAGCTATCTCGGGTGGTAGTGACACTGGCAGACACGTTTCCACTGCTGTTGGTTTTGGTGGCAGCAGTTATGTGCAGTCATCTGCCACATTTTTAAGTACATTGCGAAATGACAAATTGGTGGCAAAGTGCACGATCTGCAAGCAGATAATTAGCCATGGATGTCCAGGCAGGTACTCACATGAAACGTTGTAACATGAAACTTGTTTGGATGGAACGGGAAAGGAAATTATGATATTCTGGGGTCTCTTCAAACCCCAGAGTATAACAGCTGAAGGCCCAGGGGAGGTGACAAAAATAAAAAAAAAAAAACATTTGTAGTCACCTCCCTTTACCTCTTCTGATCCTCTTCACAGCGTCCGGCGCTCTGTGTCTTCCTCCTCTCCGCGTCTGGCAACCTTCTCTGACACCATGCGCCCAGGGTCACCACTGATGCCTGTGAATTGGCCTCAGTGGCGACATATGCATGCGGAGACACAGATCACCAAACCCCGTGAGGAGGCCCAGAAGAGGTAACGGAAGATGGTTATGTTTTCTTATTTTTGTCACCTCCCCTGAGCCTCCACCTATTATACTCTGGGGTCTGAAGAGACCTTAGATTATAATAGTTTTCCATTGGTGGCCATTTTAGTTTGTTCGAGACGAATTCCAGATTGTTCTGTTTCGTTAAAAATTGAACAGTTTGGAATAGTCAAAGCCGGCTCGGTATGAGTCAATTCGCCCATCTCTAATCTCTAGCTGCTTCTGCTCCTCCTCTGCGCCAACATCAGTCATCATCCATTAAGGATGAGTGTCTAGTAAACAGCAATCTTTACCCAGCCATCCTGCTGGGCTGCAACTTTAACTCCTACCTGGCCAAGTTACTGGTAGTGCAGTCGCTGCCTTGCCACTTAGTGGAATCCACTGCGTTTTGCCAACTGATGGCAGCGCACTGGCTTGATAGAGAATACCTAGCTGCCATTAATTATCAAGGAAAGTTGTCCCTGCTTGATTTTGCCACTTGGACCACTCCTTGTAAATGTTCATGTGTGGAAAAGTGCACACCACCATCAATACCTGGAGCAGCAATTATAGGCAGGGACAATACTTAGTTGCTATGGCCCACTGGGGCAATGTTTTGAATGTCAGAGGCCACAGTCATTTCCCACCCACAACTTTATCATGGCAACTCATTGCATTCACTGCCCTCCCTCATTTAATGGTTGTAAGATGAAGCGCACATTAAGTGACACTGTTGCATATGCTGGAGCATCTGTTTGAACAGCAGTATATGATTACTGCATGCAGCAAACCACAGAAAGAATGGAGTGGATAACTGTCAGAGGAAGAAGAACAACTTGTTCCTCATGATCAGTTTTAGAAGATAGTCCAGCTTTCTCAACTGACAAGCTAGTAGACTAGGCAGTAGGTGCACAGTTAGTATGACCCAAATTTTTTTATTTTAAATATATAAATTGTCAAATTTTCACTACACTACTTGTTGACACAAGTGCACCAATAAAAGGGTCTTTTTGGGTGATTTTTTTCTACACTCAATTATTTATTACTTTTTAAAATGACAGGCGCACTGATAGCATGCCCCAAATTTTTCTTCAAATTATGTAAATTGTCACTACACTACTTGGTGGCACACCTGCACCCATAAAGGGGTCTCTTTGGTGACTTTTTTCTGCACTCAATTCTTTATTACTTTTTAAAATGGCACCACAAATTTTTCTTGAAATTTTGTAAATTGTCACTCCGACAACATTATGTCGATGGGACATGTGCTTCCATACAGGGATAATTGGCAGGATAATCAAGTTTCTTTTGCTCCCATCCCATACAGTGATAACCAGCAGGATATCCCAGGTTCTTTTCTGGCTGCCAAGTGCTGTTTTCACAGGCATACAATTCCATTTCAGAGTATATTCTAGCTTTTTCAGCTGGCAGGCCAAGCATGCTGATAGTGTCTCACAAACTTTTTTTTCAAATCTTGTAAGTGTCACTCATTGGCGCTGCATCTGCTCCCATATAGGGACAATTTTTAATGGCTTTTTTATTGTCAATTCTTTATCATTTCACTTTTCATGTGGCAGGCACACTGACAGCGTACCACAAATTTTTCTTCAAATTCTATAGTTGGCAGATCACTTGTCACTGCCAATTTGTTGGCATAATAAAAAAAAAAAAAATAAAACAAACAACCGTGTCATTACTTCCAATACCTACTCAATGTTTGAGTGGAATTCTGCTCCCATAAAGGGTTAAATTTTTGGCGTTTTTTTTTTTTTTTAAAGAAAATTCTTCATCGCTTTTCAACTAGGCTCACAGCCACAAATTTGTCTCTCAAATAATAACAAGCCTGTAGCACTTACAAGTCAGCAAAACATACCAAATTTTCTACAATACTATTGGTTTTTGCAATATAACCACCACAGGTGTCTAAAAAAACTATGGACAAGCACCTTTTCCTAATAAAAGGGTCATTTTTGGAGCATTTTAAATCTTAAATTACATAAAAGTGAGTGTCAGCACAGTGTATGGTTAAACTCACAGTTTTTATCCACTACTTACCATCCATAGACATACATGTCACTTTCACTTTGTCTGTGTTTTCCTTTGAGAGTTAAAAATTGGATAGATAGATTCATAGGAGTTCTGACAGTGTTTAAGGCTAAGGCCTCATGTAGCAAAGTGCAGCAAAAGAAAAATACTGCGGAAAAAAATGCAGCGGAAACACATTGCGATTTCGCAGTTTTCCTCTGTGAACTTTCTGCCCCTATTACACCTATACAGAAAATGTCAATTTTTCCATAGGTAAAAATGACATGCTGTGATTTTCAAAAACACAAGCATTTTTGAAAACGCAGCTTTTTCGCTGCAGATTTTTTTCTGCAATGTGTGGATGGGATTAGCCAGAATCCCATCCACTTTGCAGATACTGTAAAATGCAGCGTTTTTTTGCAGCGGCAAACAAATCTGGAACCCGAGCCGCCTGAAACAAAATGAATCTTGAGAGGTTCACAAATCTCTACATGCAACCAGCTAAAAGGACTTAAAGGTTGGCGGATTTTCTGATGATAGATTCTCTTTAAATTCCAAAAGTATATATGTACTGTATATTTCTCTACAACAGTATGAATTTCAATGAAAAATCTATAAGCTTAGGTTTTTCTAAAATTACATGTATCTAATGCTCTTTAAGTAATATTAGAGATACGATGTAATTTCCTGCTAGAATCATCTGAAAGGATATTAATGTTGCTGCCTGGCTCTATCACTGCCACCATCTAAACTGAATTTATGTCAGATTGTACCAAGTCCTGGAAGTTTATATTTATTTTATTTTAAAAAAAAGCTATGATTTCTTGGTATGTTAAAATTCATAATTACCATTTCATTTATTATTAAATATATTTACATAATAAGACCCAGGATGGAAATGAATCATAGTAGCTTCTAGTTCTAACAGAGAATGTGATCTTAAATGGTGTACTTAGCTTTTCTTTCTGTAATATGTAATTCCATTCCAAGATACAACCTCAGATGGATGTTTACATCTTTACTACTCTTGTATGCACTACAAATGAATAGCTTTGCATAGTCAGTCATAGTGTGTCAGTTTCCGTAAAAAAAATCCCTTTGATTTAATGGTTTGAAAATGTGTATGCATGATATAAAAACAATAGGAAACCGATAAATAACAGTACAGATAGGCGCATGCACAGCATTTTGTAGCGAGGGTTTGGGGCCAAGAACATGGGCACACTTGCACTGTACACATAAATCCACACAAGCACACACATATATACAAGCTATGAAAGATATTGCCATACATGCATAAATTCACTATATACAATATAGTATATACTGTATATACATTCGCACACATATACACATTGTGATACATACTGTATATACATGCTGTGAAACATATACTCATAAACACACTTTGACATACACATACTTATGTTCTCTAAAGTCCTTCTTTCTGACTCGTCACAGAGTAAGGCACAGCAGGACAGGATTGCCTCCATCAACAGTGATTTGGAGAAGTTGGAGTTGTAAAACTATACCACACTGTAAACAGGGCCAGTTTTAGACAAAGTGGGGCCCTGGGCAAAATTAAAAGCAGGGCCCCAAATGCTGATGTGCAAACAAGACCATCGTCTTCCAGTGGCAACCCCTATAATAACGCCTCCTTTCTGCCAACAAAAAAGTAATAACAAGCCCCATTTTACCACACACAATTCAAATGAGCACCTTTGTACCGCCTAATAGATTTTTGTACCCAGTCATCAGTTATTATAGCGCCTCCTTATAAATAATAGTCCTTGCTTATAAATAATATTACACCTTTATCAGTAATAGCTCCCTTATAAATGATAAATAGTGCCCTGAATCAGTAATATTCCCCCTTATCAGTAATAGTCACCCCGTAAAAATAATACTGCGCCCTTATTAATAATATCCCTCTCATAAATAAATAGTTACCCTTATAATAGTCCCCATTATCACTAATAGCCCCCTTTATAAATAAGCCTACTTAACAATTATACCCCCTTTATAAACAGATCCCCTCTTATAAATAATAGCGAAAAACGTAAAACATGAATCTCTATGACATGCAAGGCTGGACTGGGACTGAAAATCAGCTCTGACATTTTAAAGAGCATAGGCCCAATAGCTGTCCTGTTCCCTGGCCAATCAGGTGACTGAGGTGCAGATGTGTGGGGTAAAAACACTGAAGAGTATGCAATGCTAAACTAACACTCTGGCCACTTTATTCTCAGAATGAGTGAGGATCCCCAAAGTCAGACCCACGATGATCATAAAGTGATTGTGTGTGCCAGTGCAAAATCCACACATAACAAGGGGGAGCACTGCTGCTCACACACCCAGGACACCTCCACACTTAAATTGTAGTTGTGGCCAGTGGTGAACCTAGGCGCTTTGCTGCCGGAGGCGGACTATCGAAAGACGCCCCCCCCCAAAAAAAAACACTTTTTTAATATGAGGCTGGGGAAGGTGCTCCTGTGTCTCCCAGCGTGTTCCAGTCCTGCTGCTCCAGTGTTTTCTTACCTTCAGCAGTCATGTGTGGTGGGGACTTCCGCCAGAAGAGAACACCAGAGCAGCAGAACCAGACTGCGGTGGGAGACATCGGAGCACAAGGGCCAGGTGAGTAGGTGTTTTTTTTTTAATACAGTATTACATGGTATTATGCCCCGCAGCGGCCCCTAAACACGGTATTATGCCCTGCAGCGGTCCCTGCACACGGTATTATGCCCCGCAGCGACCCCTGCACACAGTATTACATGGTATTATGCCCCACAGCAGCCCCAGCACATGGTGTTATGCCCTGCAGTGACCCCTGCATACAATATTATGCCCTGCAGCAGCCCCTGCACATGTTATTATGCCCTGCAGCGGCCCCTGCACACGGTATTATGCCCTGCAGCGGCCCCTGCACACGGTATTATGCTCCATAGTGGCCCCTGCACACAATATTATGCCCCACAGTGGCATAATATATATCCACTGCGTCTCAGCGTAGGAGGCGCGATGACGTCATTGTATCGCCGCCTGTGCTGACATGCAGAGGTCTTGTAAACCAGCCCAGGACAGGCCCCGCTCAGCTTTGTTTTTTTTTTTAAAGCGGCCTGTCCTAGGCTGGTTTACATTAAATAAATGGTAAAAATGCCGCCCCCCCAGACAGTGACGGACAGTAGGGACTATATTGTCCATATAGGGACAATTTTTAATGGCTTTTTTATTGTCAATTCTTTATCATTTCACTTTTCATGTGGCAGGCACACTGACAGCGTACCACAAATTTTTCTTCAAATTCTATAGTTGGCAGATCACTTGTCACTGCCAATTTGTTGGCATAATAAAAAAAAAAAAAAATAAAACAAACAACCGTGTCATTACTTCCAATACCTACTCAATGTTTGAGTGGAATTCTGCTCCCATAAAGGGTTAAATTTTTGGCGTTTTTTTTTTTTTTTAAAGAAAATTCTTCATCGCTTTTCAACTAGGCTCACAGCCACAAATTTGTCTCTCAAATAATAACAAGCCTGTAGCACTTACAAGTCAGCAAAACATACCAAATTTTCTACAATACTATTGGTTTTTGCAATATAACCACCACAGGTGTCTAAAAAAACTATGGACAAGCACCTTTTCCTAATAAAAGGGTCATTTTTGGAGCATTTTAAATCTTAAATTACATAAAAGTGAGTGTCAGCACAGTGTATGGTTAAACTCACAGTTTTTATCCACTACTTACCATCCATAGACATACATGTCACTTTCACTTTGTCTGTGTTTTCCTTTGAGAGTTAAAAATTGGATAGATAGATTCATAGGAGTTCTGACAGTGTTTAAGGCTAAGGCCTCATGTAGCAAAGTGCAGCAAAAGAAAAATACTGCGGAAAAAAATGCAGCGGAAACACATTGCGATTTCGCAGTTTTCCTCTGTGAACTTTCTGCCCCTATTACACCTATACAGAAAATGTCAATTTTTCCATAGGTAAAAATGACATGCTGTGATTTTCAAAAACACAAGCATTTTTGAAAACGCAGCTTTTTCGCTGCAGATTTTTCTGCAATGTGTGGATGGGATTAGCCAGAATCCCATCCACTTTGCAGATACTGTAAAATGCAGCGTTTTTTTGCAGCGGCAAACAAATCTGGAACCCGAGCCGCCTGAAACAAAATGAATCTTGAGAGGTTCACAAATCTCTACATGCAACCAGCTAAAAGGACTTAAAGGTTGGCGGATTTTCTGATGATAGATTCTCTTTAAATTCCAAAAGTATATATGTACTGTATATTTCTCTACAACAGTATGAATTTCAATGAAAAATCTATAAGCTTAGGTTTTTCTAAAATTACATGTATCTAATGCTCTTTAAGTAATATTAGAGATACGATGTAATTTCCTGCTAGAATCATCTGAAAGGATATTAATGTTGCTGCCTGGCTCTATCACTGCCACCATCTAAACTGAATTTATGTCAGATTGTACCAAGTCCTGGAAGTTTATATTTATTTTATTTTAAAAAAAAAGCTATGATTTCTTGGTATGTTAAAATTCATAATTACCATTTCATTTATTATTAAATATATTTACATAATAAGACCCAGGATGGAAATGAATCATAGTAGCTTCTAGTTCTAACAGAGAATGTGATCTTAAATGGTGTACTTAGCTTTTCTTTCTGTAATATGTAATTCCATTCCAAGATACAACCTCAGATGGATGTTTACATCTTTACTACTCTTGTATGCACTACAAATGAATAGCTTTGCATAGTCAGTCATAGTGTGTCAGTTTCCGTAAAAAAATCCCTTTGATTTAATGGTTTGAAAATGTGTATGCATGATATAAAAACAATAGGAAACCGATAAATAACAGTACAGATAGGCGCATGCACAGCATTTTGTAGCGAGGGTTTGGGGCCAAGAACATGGGCACACTTGCACTGTACACATAAATCCACACAAGCACACACATATATACAAGCTATGAAAGATATTGCCATACATGCATAAATTCACTATATACAATATAGTATATACTGTATATACATTCGCACACATATACACATTGTGATACATACTGTATATACATGCTGTGAAACATATACTCATAAACACACTTTGACATACACATACTTATGTTCTCTAAAGTCCTTCTTTCTGACTCGTCACAGAGTAAGGCACAGCAGGACAGGATTGCCTCCATCAACAGTGATTTGGAGAAGTTGGAGTTGTAAAACTATACCACACTGTAAACAGGGCCAGTTTTAGACAAAGTGGGGCCCTGGGCAAAATTAAAAGCAGGGCCCCAAATGCTGATGTGCAAACAAGACCATCGTCTTCCAGTGGCAACCCCTATAATAACGCCTCCTTTCTGCCAACAAAAAAGTAATAACAAGCCCCATTTTACCACACACAATTCAAATGAGCACCTTTGTACCGCCTAATAGATTTTTGTACCCAGTCATCAGTTATTATAGCGCCTCCTTATAAATAATAGTCCTTGCTTATAAATAATATTACACCTTTATCAGTAATAGCTCCCTTATAAATGATAAATAGTGCCCTGAATCAGTAATATTCCCCCTTATCAGTAATAGTCACCCCGTAAAAATAATACTGCGCCCTTATTAATAATATCCCTCTCATAAATAAATAGTTACCCTTATAATAGTCCCCATTATCACTAATAGCCCCCTTTATAAATAAGCCTACTTAACAATTATACCCCCCTTATAAACAGATCCCCTCTTATAAATAATAGCGAAAAACGTAAAACATGAATCTCTATGACATGCAAGGCTGGACTGGGACTGAAAATCAGCTCTGACATTTTAAAGAGCATAGGCCCAATAGCTGTCCTGTTCCCTGGCCAATCAGGTGACTGAGGTGCAGATGTGTGGGGTAAAAACACTGAAGAGTATGCAATGCTAAACTAACACTCTGGCCACTTTATTCTCAGAATGAGTGAGGATCCCCAAAGTCAGACCCACGATGATCATAAAGTGATTGTGTGTGCCAGTGCAAAATCCACACATAACAAGGGGGAGCACTGCTGCTCACACACCCAGGACACCTCCACACTTAAATTGTAGTTGTGGCCAGTGGTGAACCTAGGCGCTTTGCTGCCGGAGGCGGACTATCGAAAGACGCCCCCCCCCCAAAAAAAAAACACTTTTTTAATATGAGGCTGGGGAAGGTGCTCCTGTGTCTCCCAGCGTGTTCCAGTCCTGCTGCTCCAGTGTTTTCTTACCTTCAGCAGTCATGTGTGGTGGGGACTTCCGCCAGAAGAGAACACCAGAGCAGCAGAACCAGACTGCGGTGGGAGACATCGGAGCACAAGGGCCAGGTGAGTAGGTGTTTTTTTTTTTTAATACAGTATTACATGGTATTATGCCCCGCAGCGGCCCCTAAACACGGTATTATGCCCTGCAGCGGTCCCTGCACACGGTATTATGCCCCGCAGCGACCCCTGCACACAGTATTACATGGTATTATGCCCCACAGCAGCCCCAGCACATGGTGTTATGCCCTGCAGTGACCCCTGCATACAATATTATGCCCTGCAGCAGCCCCTGCACATGTTATTATGCCCTGCAGCGGCCCCTGCACACGGTATTATGCCCTGCAGCGGCCCCTGCACACGGTATTATGCTCCATAGTGGCCCCTGCACACAATATTATGCCCCACAGTGGCATAATATATATCCACTGCGTCTCAGCGTAGGAGGCGCGATGACGTCATTGTATCGCCGCCTGTGCTGACATGCAGAGGTCTTGTAAACCAGCCCAGGACAGGCCCCGCTCAGCTTTGTTTTTTTTTAAAGCGGCCTGTCCTAGGCTGGTTTACATTAAATAAATGGTAAAAATGCCGCCCCCCCAGACAGTGACGGACAGTGCCGCCTGAGGCGGCCTCCTCACTTCGCCTCATTACCGGTGCGCCCCTGGTTGTGGCCTAGGGGCAAACTGCAATGTAAGTGCCACAGAACAATCATTTACTTTCAGATAGCATATATATATATATATATATATATAGATATACTGTATATATAATTTTTTTTTTTTTTTTTTGGCACAAATAATATATAACATTTCTGAGCAAGTGTCATTTAAGTAACTATCCATAAATAAAGTTTTTACCCGTAAATCTCCTTCCACGTAAATCGTGAGATATACAGTCCATGGTCATGTGAAGGACTCACGTTGTGCACAGCTCCTTACAGTCATGGCACAGAAATCAGACACCTGCCTGTGTGTCCATCACATCACCATGGACTTTATATCACATGACAATGGACTGATTTTTTTTTTTTAATATATCCACTGGTAGTAAGCAGAATGAATGACAACAAGCAGAGATGTACAAAACTGTGAGGAATTGATACAGAAAGTATATTGGAAAATTGTATTAATTTTCATTACTCGAACATAACATTTGTCTCTCAATATGTGTCTGATACCACCCCTTTAAAAATCTATGTTTATTAATACGTTTATAGACATTGAGATGACATCTATGCACAGTGGCAGGCAGACCTGTATCTTTGGTCTCTGGTCCCACCTTGTTAACATTGTTGCAGGGGCCGAATACACCTGTGTGAGCAGATTTTCTGGCTCACAGAACTTCAAGGCAAGGGTCATTAGACAGGCTACTGAGAGGGCTTACAGGAGAGAAACAATCGGTGACTAGGTTCACAGTTGCGCTGTGCTCTCTGTCATTCGGGTTCACCGGGGGACCCGAACGACAGAGAGCCGGACCGTCACAAAAGCAGTTACCTGCCGTTTTTATACTGAAACCGGTAGAGAGAAATGTCCTCTGTGCAGGACTTTTCTCTCTGCTGATCTTCAGCAGCGCAGATGTAAACCTAGACTGAGGCAAAGACTAGACAGAGAGCTATGAATGAAACAATATCAGTGTCACTACAGTTTTAGGAATTTGAAAATAGATGTATGGTAATATCTGCATGTACAATGCTTGTACAGTGGGCCCCATATTGAATTTTACTGGTGGGCCCTAGGCAACCCAGTCAGACAATGCTTTTCAGTACTATGAATATGAAGGTTTTAAAAATCTAGGGTAGCTGTCATTTATTTATTTTTTAATGGGTAGTTCAGATGAGTGTAAAATGCTTTATAATATATCTCATGAGAGGAAATGCTTCTATTTCCTTTTATCAGCGTTATCTAGCACTGTTCAGTGCTAGAGATGGGTGAACCGACTCGTACCAAGTCAGGTTCCATACTATACTGAACAAATGGAGATTTGTCTCGGGTGAACTAAAATAGTCAATGCATTATACTCTGGGGTCTCTTCAGACCCCAGAGTATAATACTGTAGGTGGAGGCCCAGGGGAGGTGAAAAAAATACATGTATATTCATCTTCTGTTACCTCTTTTGAGCCTCAGGTGCTCTCTCTCAGCTTCCTCAGTAATATTATGAGCAACAGGGTCATCACTGAAGCCTATGATTGGGCCACCATTGGTCACGTGGGCAGGCCAAGCCCGGTGTACCCATGTCACCGCTGAGGCATGTGATTGGCCCTCAGCGGTGACATGGGCACGCCTAGATTGGCCTGCCCATGTGATTGCTGGTGGGCCAAGCTACCCGACCCACCGGACCCAGTAGCTCAGGTCCCAACAAAGCTGGAAGAAGTAGATGAGTGAGTGAAAAGCAGAGAGAAGTAGACTTCCTGAATTCTACTTCTTTCTCATCAGAGCTTTATTCACATCTATACTGCTCAGTGTTCCTAAAACTGCTATAAGAGTGCTAAAAATCTTACTATTTTATAGCAACATGTCCATGTGTCTCTTCCTTATTCTCTGGGACCCTTCTTTTCCCCTTTCCTGTCCATTTCAATTTCTATGTAACCAGATCTGTCTTTGAGTCTAGCAGCTTAGCAGGTAGGAGAAGACCTGACAAGTGGAGACAGAAGCATTTTCCTCTCATGAGTTATATTAAAAAGTTTTCTTATAGTCACCTGAACTATACACTTACAAAAAAAAAAAACTTGAAAAGACAGCTATTCTTTAAATGTGCAATAATGTGATGGCAGCGACGTAATGGTGGCTTTTAAAAAGCAGATTGCTTACTTTATTTTACTTTGGTTGCCAAAATAACCATACAAAATCTCATTTTGTAGAGCAGAAGATAGAAGAATAACAATAGAAGTAGATTTGTGCATGGTTTGACTGACAAATTAATGCTATATAATATACATTCATGAGGGTTGTACTGCAAAGAAATCTATTCACGTATATGGTATAGCGTATCCCTCATAAGAATAATCTGACATTATTTTTCAGAATATTTGTGCTATTATTCTGCTGTGAATCAGAGCTCTCACTAAGTATATGTTGTTTACCATGCGACAGGTTGTTTAGAAAAACATAATATGACTCTTATTTTCTAAATTACTTGTGCCTGCTAGAGTATAGAACATGTCGCCTAGCATGATACAAGTAAAGTAAAATATGAATAAGGATCTATTCATCATTTCTATTAAGACTCTATTCATTGATGTTATCTGCAGCTGTTTAGACGTTATTTTCCCAGGAGTGATGCATAGAAAACCAACAGAAAGCACCAATTTTATAGCCTGCATATAATTAGCAAAAACAATATCATGTTTACAAGGAAGTTACAGTTGCAAAAAATATGAACTGTTACCACTTTGCTTTATATACTACTTAGTCAGCTCTTAAAATGTTGCAAATATTCAGACATTTCAAATGTCCCTTTATGATGGTTTTTTAATGCATCATTTTACTTTATGAAGCATTAAATGGCAGTAAATGACAGATGCCCCTTTGTGGTTCTGTTCATTTTTTTTTATTCTATAATACTGGAAGAGTGCTTGGAATGTATATAAACTGTACAAGTAAATATGGACTATGTATAAGACACAATTTGTTGAAAATTTAAAGGGGTTTTCCGGGCAAAAAAATATTTTTTTTTTTTTAAAAAAGGTCTGTTAGTGCTATTAATGGGTTAATAAATGCACCCATATACCTTTAGCAGTGTTTTTGGGTGTCTCTGGGAGCTCCTGGTATCTTCTGCATTTGTTTACATGGTTCAGCTTCCTGCTATGTAACTTCCACGCTAGCTACCTCTCACCTCACTCTCCCCTTCCTCTCTCCCTCCCTCCCATACACCCCCCTCCCTGTCTCTAACTATCCCGCTCACAACTACTAGCCCTTCCCTACCTACTCAGCTCAACCCCGACCCCATTATATACTTAACTATCTTCCTCTTGCAGGACGACCCATCCTTTTTTTCTGACTGCCATGCGTGCTATAGACCCAGTGCTGCTCTGTAGCTGATGATCCACCTCTACTGTGCAGGTCTATGATGCTGCTCCCACACCTGTGCAATAGAGCTGGATTATCGGCTGCACAGAGCAGCACTGGGTCTAAAGCACGCACGGCAGTCAGAAAACAGGGAGGAGCCATCCCGCAGGAAGAAGCCTGGAAGGAAGAAGATAGGTAAGTATGATGGAGTGGAATGGATGGGGGGAGTAGTAGTGATGCTCCGTTTCCAGAAACAGAGAGAAAGATCATCACCGGATAACCAGAAAATGTGGGGTAACTATACATTTTTGATAAATTATGCTATTTAGAAAGTAGGAGTGGAGGAGGGTGTTTAGATTAGTGTAGGGATTTCAATTTATCCTGGACAACCCCTTTAAACAAACCTCCAGTGATCTACCTATAGCCTACTCTGTAAACCAATGTATAACAATTTCAGAGCCTTGAAGTTTTGGTCCTCAGCAGTACATAATTCAGAAATCTTGTTGGCTATGTGAGATGTCTTTCAAGCAGCTTGAGGAAAATACCATTTATCCTTACAGTGATCCAAATGCTGTAAGGAGTCCTACAATCATCCCTGTGAAAATGATGCAAAGCCTTTATTATAGGTCAGACATTGGCTTACAGGATAGCTGTCTATATTCTGCATTGCATAGATTGTTTCCTCACCTTTAAACAAGAGCTACTTTGTAAATTGCCTATAGGACTTCC
Organism: Leptodactylus fallax; assembly: GCA_947044405.1. Classification (NCBI taxonomy): domain Eukaryota; kingdom Metazoa; phylum Chordata; class Amphibia; order Anura; family Leptodactylidae; genus Leptodactylus; species Leptodactylus fallax. Next base: position 11,126,151 of record CAMRHE010000027.1, on the reverse strand, counting down.
TACATAGAATGGATGTCCGCATTGATAAATGAAACCTTCCAAGAGCTGCTTCAAATGCATTTCACCCAGTTATCCATAACCCTGCTCTCTACTGATGTAAAAATGCAGAAACAGTCCAGGTCACCAATAGGTGTTTCTGGCTTGTTTGATATTCCTAGCATTGTCTCAAGGCTCTTTTTTAAGTCATACAGTGACATAGAGGGTAGCTACCTATAGGAGAACTAGAGAGATATTTTTTCTTTTCCTACGCCAGTTATGTCTACAAAATGACAAACAGTACCTTGCAATAACCTCCTTCATACTGAAAGAAATATAGTTCAATTCAAGATTAATTTTATTTGTTATACGGTATCTACCCAAACAGCTGTGTATCTGGTGAGAGAACTTTCTAGCTATTCTATACCTGTAATCACAGCAGCATTGGCACTAATTCAAGCAGATGGTCTTTCTTTATCTCTCTGTAGTTTGAAAGAGATGAAGAGAAAGTGTAATTTGACCAAGCAGGCTTGTAGGCAGAGAGACTAGGACCAAACCATAGTCAGCGGGGTTTGGCTGCATCCTAGGTGCATACTGGTTTGCACTGCAAGCTCAATATAAAAACCAAACCTTAAAATAGGAATTGAATGAGAATAAGCATTCCTAGGAATGCTCTTTCCACTGATGATATGCCCATTTAAAAGGTCCTAAAAACATTATCCTGGTGGGGGGCCCAATCTTGAAATTGCTTGGGCCCATGGTATTCTTAATCTGCTCCTAGCTGTTGTTAACAGTATCATTAGCCTGGCAGACCATTACAGCAATTTATGAGTAAAAAAATAGATATATTTTTATATTATAAACAGGATGATACCATATATAGAATAACCTGACATTTTCTCTCTCTCTTGAAGGACACACTGGGCCCACCAATGTGTTAAAACAGCCTTGAATGTATTCAATAGACTAACTGTTGCATGTAATATGTTGGTTCCATATAAGGAGCAAAATGAAAACAGTATATTTCAAGATAGTAACTGAACCAATTGTTCTATTATTATCTATTAATATCACATACTCCAAATTGTGTGACAAGGTACTATGATATATGACTTCAACATTCTCTCAAGCTGCATTTTAATGGGCATATATTGCAAACTTAAAAAATAGAAACCTTTTGTATTTAGAAGAAAAGGGCTTTAAAGTTTTTCTAACTGATTTACATACCATTTTTACATGTAGCAATAGGCATAACTGAGCAGCTAAACCATCTACCTCAATAGATATGTATTATCTTGGGTACTGTAACACGTTACACTGTGGTTATAGACTGATCTACTACTTTTTGTATCTTTCTATAAATGATAGTGCCCATTTTTTACAAATGCTTCTTTAAATATTTTTGGTGTCACCAGACAGACCCCTTAAAAAAGTATTTGCAAGATGACTACTCTGAGCATCGTGCCATGGAGTGCTGATCTATTGTGTCAATCTAATGCACTTAGAATAGCATGCTATTTGCACACAAGTAAGTGCAGTAAGTATAAATGTAGAAAGAATCCAGCACTCCTGAGATCTTCATAAAATGCTGCCTTTATTAGAGCCTTTACTACCACATATACAAAGCCATTCTGACACGTTTTGGGCATTAGTCAGTGTAGTAAGTGTATAATGATACTGAAATAAAGTAGTACACACATTTGTCTATGCAGGATTTTTAGAAGTTTTGTATCAGAAATATGAATCTCTGATGGCTGAAAAAGATGATCATCATATCTGTAAAAAATGAATCAGCATAGAATTTTAGACCTAAAACCAGTCCAAAAAGCCTTAAGTACAATATCTAAAATCCCCCCGAAGCAAGTAAGTCTAAACAATACTCCCCAGAGAGCCCTTTTTTATCTACTATACCATTTATTCTTGCTTTTTCAGGGTTTCAGAGGAGTTACAGCTTTTTGATGTAAGATTCAGTTGATTTTCATCCCATTATTCATCACTGTATCTTAATTCCTGTATGATGGCACATGTTGCATAGCCAAGAATTCATACTGGATGTATATAGTGAATTGTATAATATATAGAGATGTATAATGGATACATTTAATAATTACATTTTTATTTTTTTCCAATACACATTACTATTTTAAGTTGATTTACTTTGCATACTATTTTTGCAGGAAAGTGTATAGACATTTCAGCCACCCACTGAGAATTTTGTACTGATCTGTCATATAAAAGTCATGAGCAATGTAAAAACTATCTTACATGTCAGACAGTAGAGTCCTCAGAGGATAAAACTAAAAATCAGATGACTATTGCCATCATACATATATGCATGTTGAATCCCTAAAATTGAAGCTGTTGTTTTAAAACTAAGGTTTATATGCATTTAATTTATTCTAATGAAAACCATAAAAATTCCCCTTTCCCGAAGCAGAATGTGTCCTAGAAGGAATCCTGCTTTAAATAACTGTACATCAATTAGCATGGCCGCTGTACAAATTCTGCTAATTGAAGAGCAGCAATTTAAGGAGACTGGCTTTTCTATAATCTCTAACGTACATCAAGTTAATGCTATTTTTAAGCAAACATCTGCACCCTGTTATAAGCAAAGTGTTCATGCACTTTTCATGGGTCTATGGAGGCAGACATATCCTAATATGTGCACAAAATGTGCATCTTGTTAATGCCGCCCTTGTAAATCCTTTGCATGTAAACTGACTGTGCTTCTTCCTGGCTAATATGCAAAAATTATTCCAAAGACTACTGAGTTTTATGGCGCCCTTCAATTTTTTTCTCCTGAAGAAACCTCTAATGAGATCATTAAATACAATGCAATTATGTTTGCATTTATGATGCTCCATAATTGTAACAGCATGACATTGTTCTGATGATAATGTTCATTGATCATTCATAACACAGTGGGCTCATGCCGTTAATCATGAATCAATCATGTCGACTGTTTTGCAGTTTAAATTTTTCCACAGAGAACAAAATCTGCATTTTTTTTATCTAAATAACACAAGATTAATGCAAGACTGAGAAGAAACTGGTGTTATCTGCTGTGTGACAACACTCCAGATTTTAAGCACATTGGCTTCTTTGAACCATTGTTAAGTACATGACTAGTATATAGAGTAGGTGTGCTCAGAAATTGCCCTGTCATGACTTGCATTTAGAATATCTGTGTAGTATGCTCTGTACATCTTAAACTACCCACACAACTTCAAAAACTATTAGCTAAATACTATTGACCAACAGCTTTTCCTGACAACTCCCCCATATGCATGCATGCTTGGTTTGTGTGCATGGGTTTTCAATGGGAAGAGAAGAGTAAGTCTCTACCAGGCATCTCTAGTGGCAGTTTATGCCCCTAAAGAACAAAGGATCAGGAGTGATAAATTCAGTATACCCAATCTTTCCTTCCCCCAAACGATCTGTCAGGGGAGAGTCAAGAGGCCCCTATACACATAAGATAGACAACTGAAGTCCTGCTGAAATCTGTTGGTTTGTCTCACTTTGAATAACTGTATAACTGTCACAAACACTTGTTAGGACATCAGCTATTCATTCCTTCCAATCCTCACATACACACATGCTAGAGTAAGTATCTATATGTTCTCAATAACAGAGATAAATAAAGTTTCTGGCAGTGGTTTATTTCCCTTGAGAACAAAGGATTAGACATGTTGACTTCATCATGTACAATCCTTCTTTCCTCCAATATTTGTTGTAGGGGAGTGTTGTGAGGCTCCCAAACGTATAAGATGATTATACTATGGTGTCTCTGGGGCCCAAAGGAGGTGTAAAGAATAAAAAAAAAACATTTATACCTTTCCTCACTTCATTGGGTCCTCTGCTCAGTGTCCATCAATCTGTCTTCTCCTCCAGGTACGTGCCGTCACAGGAGAACACCAGAGGCCCAATCACAGGTGACCCCAGGCGCATGATGTCACAGAAGAGCGCCAAAGCACATGGAAAAGGAAGACACAGATTGCCAGATGTTGCAAGGAGGCCTGAAAGAGATGAGGGATGGTGAGTATTAATGTATTTTTTACACCTTCATTGGGCCTACACCTATTATACTCTGGTGTCTAAAGAGAACCCAGAGTATAACAATTTACCGCAAATCATGTCGCAGCACCCATTTTAGTTAGGCCAAGATGAATCCCAAATTGTCTGGTTTCTTTAAAAACCAAACAATTTGCAATATTCAGGTCAAATCTGTTTAGTTGCGAACTGATTTGCCCTACACTAGTCATAACACAATGATATATATGCTAGGAGACAGAGCTTTATAGAACTGATTTGAAGGGTTGTCAATTAAATAGAGATGAGCAACCACACAGATCCAGTTCACAGACATATCTAAGTTGTTATTTGCTGATATTGTAACGTAAAGAGATTTTCCAGAATTCTAATATTAATGACATTATCCTTAGAATAGGGCAAGTGGTGCAACCTCTTCATAGAATACCTAGCACAGCATAATACATTGTATAATGGTTGTGCCTGATATTGGAACTCAGTCCCATTTACTTATACGGGAATACTTTGAAAAAAGACCATGTGATTCATGATCATGACATCATAGACATAGTACCACAGCTGATCTGATATTGGTGTCCTATCCTAAGCATAGGTTTTCACTTGAAAAATCCCTGAAATCCCATTAGTGTGGAAAACACTATACAATTTTACCCTGACACCCCATAGCAATGCTCTCCAATCTGCTGCTCTTTAACCGCAAAATTAAAGTTTTATAGATATAACATTATGTTTCATAACTGTGTCATTGAGCAATAATGCTAAAAAACCATTTGGCAATTGCCCTTTGGCAGATTACACTAGGTTCACACTAGTGTTAGGGTTTCCGTCCTTTGGGTCCGCTTGGGGACCTGAAAGACAGAAACCCTAAACAGTAGACTCAGAGCCACTCCCCCTAATCTCCCAAAATGTTCTGGCACTATTTAGGGAATATGATGTTACACCCCAAATGCATTCCACTCCTCCACCCTCTGTAGACCTGGGGGACAATATGTTGAAACCACAGGATCCACCTGTCTCTACAACCCGCCTGATGGCACCATTACAACATCAGCAGGTGTCCCACATGGAACATTTTATACAAATCTGCATGTCCCAGGTTTTACAGGCTGACGAACACAAAACTTTTGGAAAATTTGTGTCGAATGTGGTTTCCTCATCTCTACTCCCAACCATACTTTTTGCAGTGGGTACAAATGGAGCCTTTCGCTTACTATCCAATTCCCATTGAAACAGTACTTTGTTTACAACCACAACATAGACATATAATACTTTCACCTATCCTGTTGCAGATGCTCTCATTATGGAATGGGTTACTGAAATGCCATCACTTACTTTCATCCCACAGACCCATTGCTACTTTTTGCTACAATCTAGGCTTTCCAGCAGCGATACGACAGAGAACATTTCAATGGTGGATTTCATGATAAGACAACATATAAGATCTATGGACTATTTTAGGGAATCTTATTCTCTTCCTGCTTTAGAGCTTGATCATTATACCCAATCAATCACTTCCTGCAAACCTGGATATCTAAACATGGAGATGTCTCTATGTGTACTCCTCCGGAACGGAATATGCGGGTCATTGTCTACCTTTAGGAAAATTCCTTATTTTCCCACTTGACCACATTAGGGGAAAAACTTGCATACAGTACAGACCAAAAGTTTGGACACACCTTCTCATTCCAAGAGTTTTCTGTATTTTCATGACTATAAAAATTGTAGATTCACACTGAAGGAATCAAAACTATGAATAAACACATGTGGAATTATATACTTAATAAAAAAGTGTGAAACAACTGAAAATATGTCTTATATTCTAGGTTCTTCAAAGTAGCCACCTTTTGCTTTGATTACTGCTTTGCACACTCTTGGCATTCTCTTGATGAGCTTCAAGAGGTAGTCACCTGAAATGGTCTTCCAACAGTCTTGAAGGAGTTCCCAGAGATACTTAGCACTTGTTGGCCCTTTTGCCTTCACTCTGCGGTCCAGCTCACCCCAAACCATCTCGATTGGGTTCAGGTCTGGTGACTGTGGAGGCCAGGTCATCTGGCGTAGCAACCCATCACTCTCCCTCTTGGTCAAATAGCCCTTACACAGTCTGGACGTGTGTTTGGGGTCATTGTCCTGTTGAAAAATAAACGATGGTCCAACTAAACGCAAACCGGATGGAATAGCATGCCGCTGCAAGATCCTGTGGTAACCATGCTGGTTCAGTATTCCTTCAATTTTGAATAAATCCCCAACAGTGTCACCAGCAAAGCACCCCCACACCATCACACCTCCTCCTCCATGCTTCACGGTGGGAACCAGGCATATAGAGTCCATTCTTTCACCTTTTCTGCGTCGCACAAAGACACGGTGGTTGGAACCAAAGATCTCAAATTTGGACTCATCAGACCAAAGCACAGATTTCCACAGGTCTAATGTCCATTCCTTGTGTTCTTTAGCCCAAACAAGTCTCTTCTGCTTGTTGCCTGTCCTTAGCAGTGGTTTCCTAGCAGCTATTTTACCATGAAGGCCTGCTGCACACAGTCTCCTCTTAACAGTTGTTGTAGATATGTGTCTGCTGCTAGAACTCTGTGTGGCATTGACCTGGTCTCTAATCTGAGCTGCTGTTAACCTGCGATTTCTGAGGCTGGTGACTCGGATGAACTTATCCTCCGCAGCAGAGGTGACTCTTGGTCTTCCTTTCCTGGGGCGGTCCTCATGTGAGCCAGTTTCTTTGTAGCGCTTGATGGTTTTGGCCACTGCACTTGGGGACACTTATAAAGTTTTCCCAATTTTTCGGACTGACTGACCTTCATTTCTTAAAGTAATGATGGCCACTCATTTTTCTTTACTTAGCTGCTTTTTTCTTGCCATAATACAAATTCTAACACTCCATTCAGTAGGACTATCAGCTGTGTATCCACCTGACTTCTGAACAACAGAACTGATGGTCCCAACCCCATTTATAAGGCAAGAAATCCCACTTATTAAACCTAACAGGGCACACCTGTGAAGTGAAAACCATTTCAGGTGACTACCTCTTGAAGCTCATCAAGAGAATGCCAAGAGTGTGCAAAGCAGTAATCAAAGCAAAAGGTGGCTACTTTGAAGAACCTAGAATATAAGACATATTTTCAGTTGTTTCACACTTTTTTGTTAAGTATATAATTCCACATGTGTTAATTCATAGTTTTGATGCCTTCAGTGTGAATCTACAATTTTTATAGTCTTGAAAATACAGAAAACTCTTGGAATGAGAAGGTGTGTCCAAACTTTTGGTCTGTACTGTATATGTTGAGATGGCAGAGAGAAATGGGAAGAGATTTGAATGTGAAGCAGTGGAGAGATACTCCAAGTCCAGATTTTCCATTAACACAATCCTGGTGGAAGCAGGATATAAGGTTATGCTCAGATGGTATATGGCCCCCTCTAGAATCTCTAAATGTAACCCCTCTTATGACCCTAACTATATCTTGAAATACAGTCATATGAAAAAGTTTGGGCACCCCTATTAATCTTAATCATTTTTAGTTCTAAATATTTGGGTGTTTGCAACAGCCATTTCAATTTGATATATCTAATAACTGATGGACACAGTAATATTTCAGGATTGAAATGAGGTTTATTGTACTAACAGAAAATGTGCAATATGCATTAAACCAAAATTTGACCGGTGCAAAAATTTGGGTACCCTTATCATTTTATTGATTTGAATACTCCTAACTACTTTTTACTGACTTACTGAAGCACAAAATTGGTTTTGTAACCTCACTGAGCTTTGAACTTCATATCCAGGTGTATCCAATCATGAGAAAAGGTATTTAAGGTGGCCAATTGCAAGTTGTTCTCCTATTTGAATCTCCTTTGAAGAGTGGCATCATGGGCTCCTCAAAACAACTCTCAAATGATCTGAAAACAAAGATTGTTCAACATAGTTGTTCAGGGGACGGATACAAAAAGTTGTCTCAGAGATTTAACCTGTCAGTTTCTACTGTGAGGAACATAGTAAGGAAATGGAAGACCACAGGGACAGTTCTTGTTAAGCCCAGAAGTGGCAGGCCAAGAAAAATATCAGAAAGGCAGAGAAGAAGAATGGTGAGAACAGTCAAGGACAATCCACAGACCACCTCCAAAGAGCTGCAGCATCATCTTGCTGCAGATGGTGTCACTGTGCATCGGTCAACAATACAGCACACTTTGCACAAGGAGAAGCTGTATGGGAGAGTGATGCGAAAGAAGCCGTTTCTGAAAGCACGCCACAAACAGAGTCGCCTGAGGTATGCAAAAGCACATTTGGACAAGCCAGCTTCATTTTGGAAGAAGGTCCTGTGGACTGATGAAACAAAGATTGAGTTGCTTGGTCATACAAAAAGGCGTTATGCATGGCGTCAAAAAAACACAGCATTCCAAGAAAAACACTTGCTACCCACTGTAAAATTTGGTGGAGGTTCCATCATGCTTTGGGGCTGTGTGGCCAATGCCGGCACCGGGAATCTTGTTAAAGTTGAGGGTCGCATGGATTCAACTCAGTATCAGCAGATTCTTGAGAATAATGTACAAGAATCAGTGACGAATTTGAAGTTACGCCGGGGATGGATATTTCAGCAAGACAATGATCCAAAACACAGCTCCAAATCTACTCAGGCATTCATGCAGAGGAACAATTACAATGTTCTGGAAAGTAGTATAATGTTGTACCGTGTTAGCCATTGAAAGTAGTGGAAGAGTGAAGAAATCAGGCGATACCTTTTAGAGGTTAACTGAATATATTTATAAGTAAGCTTTCAGGAGTACTAGCTCCCTTCATCAGACATGGTGTGATACAAGAACTGAAAATTCACAGATTTTTATACACATGGTTTTGTACACAATGTTCTGGAAAGGCCATCCCAGTCCCCAGATCTGATTATCATTGAACATCTGTGGGATAATTTGAAGCGGGCTGTCCATGCTCGGCGACCATCAAACTTAACTGAACTGGAATTGTTTTGTAAAGAGGAATGGTCAAAAATACCTTCATCCAGGATCCAGGAACTGATTAAAAGCTACAGGAAGCGACTAGAGGCTGTTATGTTGAGGTGCCCATACTTTTGCACCGGTCAAATTTTGGTTTAATGCATATTGCACATTTTCTGTTAGTACAATAAACCTCATTTCAATCCTGAAATATTACTGTGTCCATCAGTTATTAGATATATCAAATTGAAATGGCTGTTGCAAACACCCAAATATTTAGAACTAAAAATGATTAAGATTAATAGGGGTGCCCAAACTTTTTCATATGACTGTATACTCGCGAAATAATACAATATGTTTTACTAGTGGCGAAGATAGCAAGCCTCAGGGCCTGGAAGTCCTCTATGATCCCTATGGCATTCTTGAAAAATAAATTATATTTAGTATTTTTATTTTATTTTTTTATTTTTATTTTTTTCCATTTTTATCTCATCCTTCTTTTTTCCCCAGTCACTGCCACCCACTCCTTCTTCTTAATCTCATTATTTATTGGTACTTGGTTAACCTGCAATTATGCTAGACAGTTTACCTATTTTCTAACTCGGGCTATACTGCTTATGATTGCATTGTAGCTTTATTGTACTGTTATGAAAATACATAATAAAAATATGTGAAAATGGAACTGAAATGCGTCAGTCTAGTATTAGGCTTTGGCATTAGAGTGAAAATCTTTAAAACTATATTTAATATAAAACTTGGCTTTACAAAAAAGGTCATTTTCTGGTCACACATTCTATTTAAGGGGTTAATTAACATCTCTAACAAACCCCTTCTCCATTGTGGATTAGTAACATCTATTTACAGTGAACAGATTGAATGCTCGATTACTAGGTAATTAAGTATATAGCATAATGGACACTAGTCAAGCACTTTAATTGCTAATTATTGTATTTTCCTGGAAGGTATCCTTCGAAAATATCACTCAATGACAGTAGCTTTAAAAGACATGTTGGCCTATTAAGATATATTTAATTCTTTGTCTCTTTATTATAGTATATTTTAAGATTTTTTATTTTTTTTATTTTTTACAAAGTAACAAAACTGTGCTCATAACATTCTTGATATATTCAAGAACAATAATTTTGCAAAGTAAATAGACATTTTTTATGACACTCATTATACATGACTGTTGATGCATATGCAGAAAAACATGAATACAAAAACACTAAAAATGTCAAAAATTGAAAGTCACAACAAAACATTGGGGCAGATTTACTAATACTGTCTAATTTTTAGACAGTGCAAACTTATCACAATGTCTAATGCTGTTTAAATAAGTCTGGCGCATCTTTAGACTGTGTTGTCTAATTTTATGTTGCCCATTAATTGGCTTAGTTTGAGTCTTACACCAAGATTTTGGCATATTTCGTTACATCTTAGACCACACTCTCTTTTCCTAATAAGCCATGTTCACTTCTCTAGCATGTCAGAAAATTTTTATCTCAAGCAAAATGCAATAATATGTGCCACACTTGCACTGAGATACTGCAAAATGGAATGAGATGTGCCAAAATATACAACAAAATTCTGTCTGAAATACAATAGTAAATGTTGGCCATTGTTGACTGGTTCAAATGCGGTCGTCCTCTTTCTCCACATTATTTAGTGCTGGATACACAGCATGTCAATTATACCTGAGGAAATGTTGGTGTTTTCCATATAGGTATCATAGAGGAAAACTCTGTGAAAATGCAATAAAAAACGCATTTTTTTGCTGTGTGGGGTCTTAGCTTTGAGGCTTGGTGGACTGCAGACTCTAATTATTAGTGGTCCCAGATATCTTAACTAGATACTGAAAAGAGAACTCTAAAAAGTATTATGCAGAATTATATCATTCATTATATGTTATATACTAAGATGCTGTATATTGTTCTATTTGGATCTAATCCTTTATGTTTTAAAATATTAATGTACATTATCAATTAAATTATTAAAATACAGATTTTGCTATTCTAACTCAGCTCTAATTTGTTTAAGGACTTTCATTTCTCATAAAACCAATTCTATACAATACCACAACATGTTAGTAAAGACTGAAAGGCTGCAACTCACAAGACAATGATTGGGTGGTCACAAACATATATTTCATATAGGATAGACAGCATATCACTTTGTGATAAGCTGTAGATCTTGTGAAACAACCATGTATGTGAACATGTCCAGCCAAGAGGAAAGTTAGGACACATAAGTTTGCATGATTTTTTTTTTACAATGGGAAATAATTTTGCTTATACAATGGGATACATCACAGCCTTCCATTGAAGTTATATATCAGAAGATCTCCTGACATACAATATACCTTCAACAAAAAGATATGTACAGAGTCTTTTTCTACGTTGACACTGCTGCCATTCTATCTGTTGTTTTGATTTGTCATCCGAACAGAACAATGGACTGAAATGTTGGCAGAATGAAGGATGCAGAGGGAACACCTTCTGTTTGCATCCTTTATCCTTCACAGCATCAAGATTTTTTTTTAATATTAAAAAAGAAGCATTCTTCTCTCCATGTTTTTTTATTTTTTCAATGGAATAAAAAGTCCTCTGAGCAGTAAGTTACAGTGGGGAAAATAAGTATTTTATACACTGGTGATTTTGCTAGTTTTCCCACCTACAAAGAATGGAGAGGTCTGTAATTTTTTTCGTGGGTATACTTCAACTGTGAGAGACAGAATCTAAAAAAAAATCCAGAGAAACTCACATTGTATGATTTTTAAATAATTACTTAGCATTTTATTGCATGAAATAAGTATGTGATCACCTATCAACCAGCAAGAATTCTGGCTCTCACAGACCTGTTAGTTTTTCCTACTCTGAACTCATTACCTGAATTAATTGCACCTGTTTGAACTCTTTACCTGTATAATAGATACCTGTCCACACACTTAATCAATCACACTCCAACCTCTCCACCATGGCCAAGACCAAAGAGCTGTCTAAGGACACCAGGGAAAAAATTGGCCGGACTTATTCAGAAAGATTCTCCCTTCATCTGGAAAACAGATTACATTAAGTATTTAGGCATTAGTTTACCTAGCAACCTAGAAAATGTTTTTGCCTTGAATTACCAGCCACTCCTCCATGACCTCAGAGAGCTCCTGAAGACATATGAGTTACCCTACTTGTCCTGGTTTGGAAGGAAAAACCTTATCCAAAATTATATTGTTATGCAAATGTTGCCCATTTACCTTCCTGCTAGCTTTTTCAAATCCATTAGGAGACTTTTTTCTACATATACTTGGTAATCCAAACCTCACAGACTTCTGTATAGCTTACTGGCAAAAAGGAAAGTAGATGGGGGATCTCCCTTACAACGCCTATCAGATGTCCCATTATTAGTGCACTGACGGAGTATTTACATGGCCCAACTTTTAGACGATTAATGTGGTTTCCATCCCTACCTCTTGTGGAATCTACTAATTTTGACTCTCTTCTTAGAGGCCCCTGTGAAATATGGAATGAGTATAGTGACACACTATCCCCAACATCTTCACCAATATTGACAGCTGACCTCATCCCTTTTGCTACAAACCCGAAAGCTCGAACTTACCATGGTATGTGGAGTAAAATGAGGGGACTGGCTCTGCAAGATGTTTTGAAGGAAGGCAAACTGCTAAGGAGGGATCAACTGAGGTACTTGCTTCCAGACACCCCTCTTACCTTCCTTCATTATGCACACTTCCAAAAATGCATTCTAGACCTTAGAGTCCTCGGCCCCCTACAGCGCCCCCTTACTGATTTTGAAAAGGTCTTACTTAATGGCCTTCTCTTCTCCTGGAAAGTAAAAGCTGTAAGCAACTTCTCCACCATTCATGTTCCACTGTTTCTGTGGTCGTGGGAGATAGAACTAGATGTGAAACTGTCAGAAGAATATAGCAGATTTATCCTAGTGCTACATAGTGCTCTCCCCTGAAGTAGAAATTCACTTCTGTCCCACGCCGGTTTTCCGACTGTCATGAACTGACCTAGCTACTTTCCTTCTTGAGGCCACAAAACTACTTATCCCAAGATTCTGGCTTCAACAAGACGCTCCCCCCATTCAGGCCTGGATAGATAAGGTAAACCAGGTCATGAGATTTGAGGAACTGATCAGCTGATCGAAACCTTGACTCATTCCTGAAGACTTGGTCCCCCTGGCTCAAGGCAGATCATGCCTCTCCTCCCCCTTAGTGGTGAGATTTAGGTCTCATCATTTTCGCATACTGGGTGTACACGGGTTGTAACTACTAGTAAGCTGCAATGTCCACCATTGTCACTGTAGATGGATCTTTCCTCAACCTACCCCCCCGACCCCCTATAATCTATGTTTCATTCATTTTTCTCCCCACAGGTACTCTTTTATTCCATCTTAGGGAGCGTTCACACTACCGTTGGTGTCCGTCAGTAGTGTCCGTTGCTATTGTCCGTTACAAGATTTTAGCAACGGACACTAGTTGAACCGTCAGAAATCCGTTAAAATTTCCATTCATTTCAATGGGTTTTTATATTGTGTCCGTTAGTGTCCGTTTGTGTCCGTTTACACCCAATCTGTCAGAAGTCCGTTATTTTTTCGCGGACAAAAAATCCTACATGCAGGACTTTTTGTCCGTTTGAAAAAAACGGATTCTTGACGGACAGCAAGTGTCCGTTATTTTTTTAACATTGAAGTCTATGGGTAACGGACTTATAACGGACAGTAACTGATAGCCATCAGTTACTGTCCGTTATTTTATGTCCGTTTACTTTCCCTGCGCATGCTCAGAAAGGAGAAACAAATAAAAAAAAAAAACAGTGTTAAAGAGGACATTTCGTGTCCTCAGGCACATGCGGTTTTACATACCGCTACAAAGCCGACAGTGCGCTGAAATCAGTGCACTGCCGGCTTTCCTGGTATGTGCCCCGGGGCTGGAGATATCGGCGGTGTAATGTTTTACTGTTAGAAGGGTGCTGCGAGGAACTCCCTCCCTGACACTTCTCTTTGTTAATAGACTTGTACTGAGGGGGCGTTCCTCACAGCTTGAGCGTCATCGCTGGGCTGTGAGGAACGCCCCCTCTCTCTGTTCTCGTATATAGTGCTGTACTGTCAGAGGAACTCCCTCCCTGACACTTCTCGTTCGTCCATAGCGCTGTACTGAGGGGAAGTTCCTCACAGCTGAGCGTCATCGCTGGGCTGTAAGGAACGCCCCCTCTCTCTGTACTGGTCTATAGCGCTGTACTGTCAGAGGGGGCGTTCCTTACTGCCCGGCGATGACGCTGAGCTGTGAGGAACGCCCCCTCAGTACAAGTCTCTGAACGAAGAGAAGTGTCAGGGAGGGCGTTCCCTCGCAGCGCCCTTCAAACAGTAAAACATGTTAACTTACACCGCCGATATCTCCAGCCCCGGGGCACATACCGGGAAAGCCGGCAGTGCGCTGAATTTAGCGCACTGTCGGCTTCTAGCGGTATGTGACATGAAAGGTCCTCTTTAAAAAACGGACACTACCTAATGCTAACATCAGTTAGTGTCTGTTATGACAGGTGTCCGTTTTTTTTTTTTTTAACGGACACCTTCATAACGGACTCCAACGGTAGTGTGAACCCTGCCTTAGGTGATTTTATCTTACTGTTGATGTTTGCTTTGCAACAGTTTGTGTACCTGACATATAAGTATGTTACCCTATGTTGTAACCTGTTGAGATTTTAAGTGTCTTACTGGTTGCCTTTTTGCTTTGTAATTTTGAATAAAATTCAATAAAAACTGATAATTAAAAAAAAAGAAAAAAACTACAGCAAAATCTGCAACAAAAAAAAGCTGTGTTTCCGAAACGTTGAGACTTAGCCTTAGGCTAAAGCCCCATGTAGCAAATTATAGCAGAAAAAAATGCAACAAAAACGGATCACATTTTTTCATTGAGCTTTGTTGCGTTTTTATCTGCTTTTCTCCCATCCCTATTAAATCTATATGAAACAAGCTTATGATTCCGCATCTTAAATAACATGCTGCTTTTTTCAAAAATGCATGCGTTTTTGAAAGTGCAGCGTTTTCACCACTCTTTTTTTTGAGATTCACCAAAATCTCCTTCACTTTGCTGGTACTGTAAAACATAGCATTTTTTTTTCAGGTGCATTTTCACAGCAGCCAAAAACTGTTTTGGCAATGTAGGGCCTTAGTCATATACAGGTCAAACATACGGCAGCGACAGTTTAGCTGTTCAATATTTTTATTTTATATTTTTAGCTATATTTGCAACCCGATAACGCATCACTTCTGCAAAGTAGTTTTCACCTATCTATAAATTTCGTTTCATTGAACTGGAGCGATATGTCTGCAGGCTATGATGAAATAGCATTGCCATGAAATTTTTCATTAGGAATAATCACTGCATAGCAGATAAGCAGACCTCTGCTAATGAGGTTGAACGCACAGGTAATCTGCAAGATGGCCAACTCTCTGGTGACACTTTTTTTTAAAGTATTGTTGTAGAAAGGAGCAAGGCTTGCACACATTAGTGATATTGCTCATTAGAATTCACAGCTTGATATGCATATATTGCTTTGTTTTCTACAAGAGCAAAAATTACAGGGAATCAAGTTAAAAGATGTTAGTCCTATAATTAAATCCCTCATAAATGTCCACTGCTTTCTTTGCGAAGCTGTGCATTGGGACTTAAGACTATGTAAACTGCAGTGAATCTTCAGCTCACTAACACCTGCCAGATCTTGTGAAAGGTTAATGCTTAAATATTTAACAGGTTTTGGCCATTTTAGTTTTCAGCTTTCTTAAGAATGAGGAATAGAAACTTAAAGTGCTGCCATACAGTGCTCCTGGTGCATATGTTTACTGCAAATTGCCAGGACGCACCTGTACTTTCCTATTTAAAGCAATGGAAAGTACAGGTATAGTCTGACAATTCGTGAAATGCATTTAGGCTGGGTTTACACAGCACTTCTTTACTGAAGAACTGCATGCAGTTTTTAATTGCAGTAATGAATAGCACATCATACGCTAGGTTCACACCTGCGCCTTGGTTTCCGTTCTTTGGGTCCGCTTGGTGATGTTACTGATTTTTTTAGCCAAACTCAGGAGTGGCGACAAAAGGAATGCAAAAATAAAGGAAGCACGTATATGTCTCCCTTCTACTAAATCCACATCTGGCTTTGGCTCAAAAAACGCAGCAAAATCTGCTACTTCTATACACTACTATTACAGGTGAAATGCATAGTAACCTGTGCTAGGCATTACTGAAATTAAAAACTGCATGCAGTTCCTCAGTAAAAAAAGAAGCTTCAAATAGTAAAGTACAGGTACATCCCGGCAATTTGTGATAAACACATATGGCCAGGAGGACCATGTGCCAGAATGGTAAGGTTACACGTAAGGATACATATATCAATAGGGGTGCATATAATGTTCCCCAGAAGGAGTTGTTGAATAGTACAGCTATGACAAATGCATTACAATGGAGCACACCACTTTAGAGGGTAATGAGCTGATCACATGTATGAAAATGCATTTTTGTGCACAATGACTATTAGGCTAAGGCTCCACATTGTGTAAAAGTAGCATTTTCAGCTGCTGTGGAATAATAAATCACATCTGCCTGCCACTTACAGGCTGTTGCAACATGTAAGACAAAAACAAAGATGCCAACACTCTATAAAATTTAAGACTAAGGCCGGGGGCCCACACGGCGTAAACGCCAGTGTGTAGTGGATGTGATTGTAGCAAATCCCATTCCCATAGTGCGGTAAAATATGCGCAGTGGAAACGCTGCGATTTCTAAAACCGTTGAGGAAACCTCTGCGAACTTTCTGTGAAAAACGCTATGGGAAAAACCATGATGCGTTGCCTCCGCGTTTTTTCCCACAGCACTTTTTTGCTGTGGGACCTTATGTGGGGCCTTACCTTAACAATGTAAAAGGCAATATTGATACAATGTAGCAGATTTACTATTGTTCTAGTGCCATTAGTTGCACCATAATTTTTGGAGTACATGAATTTGTTATTGATTTGTGCTAAAAGACAAGATGATCGCTTTACAAAAGTGTTTAGAAAAGAAGGCAGGATTGTGTTAGGTTGTAAAATACATTAGATTTTTGGGTGAAAAATACTTATCTAAATTCTACCACCCCAAAAGATGGCCTAAAAGGAAACTGGGCCAAAGATGCGCCAAAGTAAATAATAATAATATAATAATAATAATAATAATAGTCCTTTAATAGTCCCACAATGGGGAAATTCAGTGTGTTACAGCAGCAAAGATAAGCAGATACAAATACAAATACAACATGTACAGGAATGTTCCAAGGTAAGAGGCATTACTTTGATAGCCGACAGACATATAGGAAGTAGCGAGGGGGGGGGGATTTAACAGGCAGAGAGATAATTTCAGTTCTCTGTGTGTAATGATCTCCGCTTAGGTCGGTGTTGGTTGTACAGCCTAACCGCGGTGGGGAGGAAAGACTTCCGATAGCGCTCCTTCTCACACCTAGGGTGGAGCAGTCGGTCACTGACAGTACTGCTCAGCGCGATCACAGTCTCATGCATGGGATGGGACTTCTTCTTCTGCATGGAGCTCACCACGGACAGTATCCTTCTGTCACCCACCACCTGCACTGGGTCCAGTGGGCTCCCCAGGACAGAGCTGGCCTTTCTAATCAGCTTGTCAAGTTTATTTCTGTCCCTGGTTGATATACTGCTCCCCCAGCAGGCCACTCCAAAGAAGATGGCTGATGCCACTACCGAGATGAAGAAAGTTCTAAGAAGTGCCCCCCGGATTCCAAAGGCTCTCAGCTTCCTAAGCAGGTAGAGCCTGCTGTGGCCCTTCCTGTAGAGGGCCTCCATATGATCTGCCCAGTCCAGCTTATTATTAAGGAGCAAACCCAGGTACTTATAGGTGTTCACAATCTCGATGCCCGTCCCCAGGATGTCCACTGGTTTAGGAGGGCTTCTGCCTTTGCGGAAGTCCACCACCATCTCCTTGGTCTTCCCCGCGTTAATCTTCAGGTGGTTCTGGTGGCACCAGTCCACAAAATCCTGGTTCAGTTCTCTGTACTCCCTATCATCATCATCTGTGATGAGACCCACTATTGCAGAGTCGTCAGAATACTTCTGTAGGTAGCAGCTAGATGAGTTGCACCTAAAATCTGCAGTGTATAGTGTGAAGAGGAAAGGGGCGAGAACCGTACCCTGAGGTGCCCCCGTATTACAGATCACGGTACCTGACACACAGTCTTGGGCTCTCACGTATTGAGGTCGATTTGTGAGGTAGTCTAGGATCCAGTTGGAGAGGTGGTGGTCCACTCCAGCAAGGCCCAGCTTGTCCCTCAATAACCTGGGCTGTATGGTGTTAAAAGCACTGGAGAAATCAAAGAACATTATTCTCACTGTGTTCCCTGGTTTCTCCAGGTGAGACAGAGCCCTGTGCAGAAGATGAATGATGGCATCATCTACCCCAATACCCGGCCGATAAGCAAACTGGAGGGGGTCCATAGCGAGGCTCACTAGAGGGCGGAGATGTGTGAGAACCAATCTCTCCAAGATCTTCATCAGGTGGGATGTCAGTGCTACAGGTCTGTAGTCATTGAGGTCCATAGGGTGGGGTTTCTTTGGAACTGGTACCACACAAGAAGATTTCCATAATTCAGGGACTATTTCCTGCCTCAGACTCATATTATACATATATATGTAATTATACCACACAGCTGGTCCCCGCAAGTCTTAATTAGCCTTGCACTGATGTCATCTGGCCCTGCGGCTTTCCTCGCCTTGATCTTTTTCATCTCCTTCCTTACCTGGGCCCGTGTGAAGGTCAGACTGTGACCAGATAAAGACGGATTTCTGCATTTACTGGTCTGTTGGGAAGTGGCCGCATGGGGAGAAGTCATTGTGGTGGGGGGAGCTGAAGGACATACTGGGGTGGGAGGAGCTGGTGTGTGATCAAATCTGTTGAAGAATAGGTTTAGTTCATTAAGCCAATTAACATCTGCCTCAATCTAGCAGACAGACTGTTTATGACCCGAAATTGACTTAAGCCCCTCCCAGACCCCCCTTATGTCTTTTCTTTCCATTTGCTTTTCCATTTTTTCTTTATAACTGGCTTTTCCTTGCCTGATTAGATGCCTCAGCTCCTTTTGTACTTCCTTCAACCCCTCCTTATCTCTTGTCCTAAATGCCATCTTTTTCTCCTTAAGTAGTGTTTTTATATCAGAGTTAATCCATGGTTTGTTATTGGAGAAGCACCTCACCACTTTTGTGGGTACTGTGTTGTCCACACAAAAATTAATGTAGTCCGTTATGCAGTGTGTGAGTCCTTCTATGTCTTCTCCATAAGAATCCTGCAGAACTTCCCATGCGGTTGTGTCAAAACAATCCCTCAGAGCCTCATCACTCTCCTCGGACCATATCCTCACTGTGCGGGTGACAGCTGGTTCTCTACGTACAAGTGGCTTGTACACAGGTCGGAGATGTACTAGGTTGTGATCCGATCTCCCCAGGGGCGGTAGGGCTGATGAGCTATATGCCTCCCTCGCGTTGGCAAAGAACAAGTCCAGTGTTTTGTTGTCTTTTGTGTGGCAGGTTACATACTGTGTGAAACTGGGCAGTGTGGATGATGGAGAGGCATGGTTGAAATCACCCGACACAAGAAAGAGGGCCTGGGGATGTTTTAACTGTAGAAGGCTCAGCGTGGCTTGTAGGACCTCGCAGGCAGTGTCAGCTTTCGCAGAGGGGGGACATATGCAGCTATCACGATGACATGCGATAGTTCCCTTGGTAGGTAGAAAGTTCTCATGCTCACAGCTAATAGTTCAATGTCTTCACAGCAAGTTTGCTCCTTAATCACAATGTGCCTAGGATTACACCATCTATTATTCACAAACATTGCCAGCCCTCCTCCTTTCCTCTTACCACTCTCCCTTGTCCTGTCTGCCCGAAGGAGTTTAAAACCATCCAAGGAGACCAGAGGGTCAGGAGTAACTTCAGTGAGCCAAGTCTCTGTAAGTAGCATCATGCTGCACACCCGAAACTCCTGATGATGCCTGGTGAGCGCTGTTAGTTCATCCATCTTGTTTGCAAGAGATCTCACATTGCCCATGATGATGGAGGGAACAGCTGGTCGGTAACGCCTCTTTTTAATCCTCTGAAGAGTACCAGCTCTGCAACCCCTCACCCGCTTTTTCTTTCTCCAAAGCTCGCGGGGGATGTGTGACCAGATGGTATGCCGTCCTGCTGTGTCTCTCTGCTGCAGAAGTTCCTCTCTTGTATAGACAAAGGAATTGTCTGCATACACAAAAGATCCCATTTTCAAGCAGAACAAAAAGACAGATAAAGACAAAAAAAAAGTATCACAAGGGTCCAAATCTTTGTGTGTGTTTCTTCATAGTGCAAATCTATGAAAGGTTGAGGCCCCAGGTGCAGAAAAATATGCGCAGCAGAAATACTGCAATTTCCAAAACCGTCACGTTTTTGGACATCCCAGCATGTCAATTATACCTGTGTAAACACTGGCGGTTTCCCTATAGGTATAATCGAAGCAGAAAATCTTCCTCTGCGTTTCTGCCACAGTTTTTCCCACATTGTTTTTTCTCTGCAACCCGCTACATGGGGCCAAACAGTGTGCCCTGTGATAGATTTGTTGCATCTTCTGACTATCCTGTTGCAGTTTTTGCTGTCTCTATGTTAGACCTCCTTAGTAAATCTGCCCCAGAATACAGATTTGGTATATGTGGTATGTGCTAAACAGTAAGCCCACTTCACTCAGGCTCCTACTTGATAGCAGAATTGTGTGACATACTTTTGTGCAGATTCAGCATTGTCACTCAAATGAGGGTCTACAAATCTTGTTTAGATACTTCTACCACTGGTTTGTGTGTTTTAATTATTGATAATCTGTTTTTTTATCTAATTATTTGTGAGTAAAATAAACCCCTTGGATCTTAGAAGGAACATTTCTCACTCCTTGCTGCTTAAGGGTAAGTAATTTATTGGGATGTTGCTTACATACTTATTGCAGCAACATCAATATGAACATTTACTTCAGGTACAGTACTGTCTCTTTAATGTGTGCCAAGTTTTTTCTGCACTGGGAAGCCAAATGAAAATAAACAGCAAGAGCTTTTTATATATTTAATGTTTTTAGTGGTTTTTGGGTGGACTTGTACTTCTTATTCTTGACCAACTCTGTCTTTGGAAGAAGTTTGGTTCTTTCTGATACTTCTTATACTATACTGTACACCTCTACTACTTCCTCTAAAGCAGAAACAGGAAGGTGGAACGCGGAAAGCATCACAGACAGGCATTGTCATTGGTATACAGTTCTTCAAATTTCTCACTATGTTCAATCTATCCTTTTTTTTAAATCCGCTTTTAAGGCAAAAATGTAACTTATGTTGAAGAATTGAAGAATAACATAATACATTGAAAAAGATAAAAATACATTTATAAATTCATTAGAGAATCAGACAGTACTGCCCATTTTAACCATTCGCTAAAAGCAGCAATTTGCATGCCATTTCCTTGCAAGTAAAACTATAAGACTAGTAAGATAGAAAGCACCTTTTCTTATACTGAATAATATGAAAAAGAAAAGTCTTTGATGTGGAAATGTGAGTGTTCTGTGAATATTATTATAACAATTTTGAGTCAAATTCTCAAAGTTGTGGAAGTCAATATCAATTTGATTCAGGAAATGAATTTCTTAAAATGAAGTGTAGAAGGTTATTGTATTGTAGGGATCTACTCTATAGCATTTTTCTTTAGAGTGGATGGCACAGTAATGCTTGAGAAACAAGAAATAGTCTGGAATACTGGATAGTAAGCCATTGTATGTGTCTATCATAGTAAGGTGTTAATCAACAAGAAACAGTGGCCTAGCTAAAGTCTAGTGGGCCCAGTGCAAACTTTTGTTCAGGACCCCCTTCCCCCTCCTTACAGCATATTCTTGATAGTGACAGTTACAGGTGCTGCAGTGGTATTGAGATACTTGAAAGGGATACAGCTTTAGTACCCACAACTGCAGTTTTCAAGAATATGGTGAGTGAGCGACACAGCACCTGACATGAAAACAATGCTGTCTGTGTGAAACAGCTGATCTGCAGGGTCCTAACAGTGTAAGAGATCAGTGGGGGTCCAACACCTGGGGCCCCTGCTGACCAACTGTTTGAAGGTACTGTGCTGTTTTTGTGAGTGCCCTGACTCCTTCACTATTTACATAGTACAGTATCTGTTTTATAATTACCATGCAATGTTATTATAGCCAGTAATAATAGTGCACGGCTGCTATAAAATAGATGGTGTGTGATGTGAATATTGAAGGGGCCCCACACAGTATAATATGCTCAACAATGGCCCCACATAGTATAATATGCTCCACTGTGGCCCCCACACAGTATAATATACACCACAGAAGCCCCAACACTGTATAATATGCTTCACGGTGGCCCCCACACAGTATAATATGCTTCACATGGCCCCCAAACAGTATAATATACACCACAGTGGCCCACACACAGGATATTATGCTATACAGTGACCCCACACAGTATTACATGCTCCACAGTGGTCCCCACACAGTATATGTTTCACAGTGGTCCCACACAGTATAATATGCTTCACAGTGTTTCCCACACAATATAATATGCTCCACAGTGTCTCCTTTACAGTATAATATGCTCCACAGTGTCCCCCCCACAGTATAATATGTTCCTCACAGTGGCCCCACACAGTATAATATGATCCCCACAGTGGCCCCATACAGTATAAAATGCTCTGAAGAGCCCCCTAGAGCTGCTTCAGGTGAACCCCACTAAATTCATCATGAGGTTCGGCTCTCCGCTTTGGTACTATTATACTATGGGGTCTCCTCAGACCCCAGAGTATAATAAGTAGAGGCCCAGGGGAAGTGATTAAAAATACTTATAGTCATCTTGCCTCACCTCCTCTTTCAAGCCATAACTGTATATGGAGTCATGAGTCATGCAGGGTGTCCCTCAGCCCTGCAAACATCACTGCAACTATGGACTTGGGATGAGGGACATCAATAGCAGCAGATGGTCTGGGTTGAGGATAGAGGGCTTGATGTCTTCTGCTAGCTCCCCACCACTTTAACTGGAAAGTTCTAATTTTCATAAGGAACATAGTTTATATTTTGGAGTATGGCAGTAGTAGTGCTTAGGCATCATGAGGATTTGTGCAGTTAAATCGAGCTGACAGATTCCCTTTAAAGTTATCAATAGTGTTAGAAGGTGACAGGTAAAGTTCTGGATGGTCGCTATATCTCCCCCAGATTCCTCACTTATGTGTGGTAAGTGAGGTTACAACACTGATGTCTGTAGCAAAACCTCAGCTGTGAGAAGGCCTTTCTGTTAACCTTTTCCTGTCCTACAGCAGGAAGGAGCCTTCAAGCACAGGTGGGAGCTGGGCCTCATTAAAAGGCCCATAAAAGGTTGTCAAGACCGCAGTTCCTGGAGAGAGAAGGAGGAGATTCTGTCCTAAGATGCTGATATCTGGTGAGAGACCAATGTGAACTGTTGCCTTTATTTTTGCCCTGTGTATTAACTGTGTGGCTGAAGCAAGCCACACAGATAGTGAGGGCCTCTTTGTATAGTTAGTAGCTCAGACGAGCAGGATTTCTGTTATCTTTTTGCCTGACTGGTAAGGCTTATTTTGTTTTGCTGTTTTGGAAAAAATAAATGCACAGGGTAAAACCTGTTTATACCTGACTTTTTTGTGTCTGTCTCTGATTGTCTGGGTCCACTGCTGCTACCACTGAGCCAATCCTCCCACAATAGATATAGACAGAGATATGATATATATATGGACAGATATTTTCCTTATGCCTTCTATCTCATTTTGTTCAAGATGTCACAACAGTAACTAAGCTTTGCTACATCACATTGAATGTATTGTTATGTTATATTATACTATTAATCCTAATTAGTGATGATGTTTTGTCATGATACTTGATGCTACAGGTGATTTATGGTGTTTCCAAGACACAGGCAAAAATGTTAATGATTCCTTTTGCATGAAATTTATATCCCTATTCACTTTTCTTTAGCTGATCAGTGTTGGCTCATCAAAACTTTACTGTTACTTCTAATGAACTAGTGGACTCCAAGGAATTATGACACAATTTCTTCCCTATATGATAAGTGTGAAAATGCAGCTACCTTTCCGAAAAATTAAGCAGAACGGGGGGGGGGGGGGGTTACAATGACATAAATGTCACTTGTAATTTATAATTTGCTTGCCTAATGATTATAACACTTACTAAGAATTTCAGAGGAATTCCTCTAATTACCATAAATCCAACATTTTAGGCTTGAGAGACCAATCTAGACACATTACTGATTTTCTGTCTCTCTTTTTGATTCTTTTATTAATTTATAAGCAATATTAAGTACAGTCATGAGAAAAAAACAAAGTACATCCTCTTTGAAATCTATGATTTTATGTATCGGGACATAATATAAAAATTTGCTCTTTAGAAAGTCTTAATATTAGGTAAATACAACCTCAAGTGGACAGCAACAAATGATAAATTACACTTCGTCATTATTCATTTACCAAAACTAGACTATAATGCAGAAGTGGTGTGAGAAAAATTAAAGGAACCCTTTCTGCTTCCATAGGAATTAAGAGGGTACCAAGCAGGTGCTGCTAATCAAATGCCATGATTAATCAACCATCTGCAAATTTCACCACCTCTACTAGAATTTTTGGAAGTTTGCTGTTCTGCACTAATCAGGCATGTGTGTTAACAGAATGACAAAGGGAATGACAAAGGGAAAAGGCACCAGCAGTTGTTCCTGCCCATCAATCTGGTAAGGGATTTCAGGCAATATTCAAACAATTTGAAGTCTATCATTATAAAGTGAGAAAGAAAACAGTGTTGTCAATCTACCCAGGAATGGATGTCCCAACTAATTAATCCCAAGGTCAAACCATGCAATCAAGGCACTTTTAACACATTGGTGGGTCCAGTGCAAAGGTTTCATAAGTAGGCCTTCCCTCATCACTACCACTTAGAAAATACCAAATCTACACAAATTACAATGCCCCCTCAATGGCCCCCGTATAGTATAATGCCCCTCACACAGTAAAATGCCTTAGTAGTACAATATAATGCCCCTCGGTGGCTCAGTGACCTCCCAACTTTTAAAGGACAGAAAGAGGAATAGAATGTGCAGTGTGCTGTAGCAAACTTAGAACCACCCATGTCCACTTTGACATCACACAATCATTTATTTTTGTGCCGCAACACAGTATAACACCCCTAAAGTCACCCTAACATGGTATGTCCCACATTATAATGTCCTCAACAGCTGCCCCCACAGCATAATGTCCCATCCATCTGCCCCCACAGCATAATGTCCCCCTCCAAGTGCACCCACAGTTTAATGACCCCCTTCAGGATTGCTTAAATTCCTCCAGAGTGATATGAGAGACTAATATAATCATACAGAAGACCATTGTTTCACGTTATTGCTGCTAAAGGTGGTCCTACAAGCTATAGATTCATGGGGAGCACTTAGTTTTTCACACACCGTTTTTCCATTTTGGCTTAATTTTTGTTGAATACATAATGAAACAGTAGAATCTATAGCATGTTGCTTAAATTTAGAACTTTCTAACGACTGGATTTTTTTAATGTTCTGATATGTAAACAATAGAATTCAAAGAGGTTACACTTTCTTTATCTCATGACTTTTCTCTTTGGCAGCAAAAAAATCATGAAGCAATATGTTTGATACAATGGTTGACAGCTCATGACAAGGGCTACAAGTCGCAATATCTCTATAAAAACTGTTCGAATTTTTTTCAAAACATTTATGATTCATGATCATTTCATAAAGAAAATAAAGCATTCACTCTCTAGTATGAACGTTAATGCCAGTAAAGGAAATATTTAAAAAAAAAAAGCCGACAGATTAATGGTGTTGGGAAATGAAATTATTTTGATCAAATTTAGAGCAATGCAGAGACAGTTTAATAATTGGAAAAGGTACTTCGGAACTTTTGTCCTTAATCCAAGTTGCAAGTGTCTGACTTTTAAGTTCTGTCAAATGCTGCAAATCCAATAATAATAATACTGCAATTATTATGATGCCATATTTGTATTTCAATGTTAAGCACAGCTAAGAAATGTGACTATATTGAAAAAAAGGGAGCTGAAGGACAAGGTACTCATTAAGTTACAGTAACTTTTCCTAGGTCAAATACTAATTCTTTGTGTTTTTTGTTTATGTTGTATAGAACAAAAAGTAAAAAAAAAATAATCATATTGTAATGTAATGTGAGCAGATTTTTGTCCCTGGCTGCTAATATTCATGTTTGGTGACGTTTGCAGAACATAGCATGTAGAAGAAAGAGCAATTAATTCCTTTGAATCTGGACAGCTTAGAGTTTTTCTACTGCCCTCTGTCAAACACAACATAATGAATTCCCTTTCTTGCAGCAATTTGCTAAATGTTGTTAGCTTTTTAATATACTGATTGGTGTGTGTATATTAGACCTGCACAATGGGAGACATTGCATTATGGCACCAATTTTTATTTTTATTTTTGGATTTTACTTTTTTTATTGAAAATGATTTTTTGTTTACATATAACTGATTTTTCTTTTCAGTTTTCACATCTTTGTCAGTTTAACATCACTGAAGAGAAAAAGTTAAAGTATGAACTGTCAAGTAATACAAATCTTCACTTGTTATCACTTTTAAATGTTACAAATAATATAATTGGCCTATTTTTTTTTTTTACATTTTTGAGATGATCAAATGGGATTAGAACATACCATGGATAACAAGAAATATCACATTTTAATTGCCAAAACAACCAATCCATTACAAGCATTTATTGATTTTTTTAAATTAATACCGAGTTTCACTCAATATTTCTTGTAAAGATGTATTTTAAGGTGTTATATAAATATGTCCTTAAAGGGGTTTTCCATTGAGCATAAACATATATAAATTTGTAGACAACTAAAAGTTAAACATTTTTGTAAATATAGATAACCATTAGATATAGGTAAACATTTTACAGAGTTTTAAAGATTTTCTTTAATCATCTTAATGGCGCTAGTCTTTTGTCTTGATTGGCTGTCAATGATCAAGAATGCAGGAGCTTTATATGCTTTATATGGTCTTAGACTTGACAGAAAAGCAACCATGATTTACTTATTGTGGCCAGGTTATCTTCTTGTGGGTGCACTGTCCCCGCCTGATAACCTGTTCACAATAAATCATGACCTGGGTTTCTGACAAATGCCACACCATACAAAGATCCTGCTTTCATGGTAGTATCCATTGGCAACTGATCAAGACAAAAGACTGTCACCACTAAGATGGTTAGAGAACCTTTAAATTCTGCAAAACGTTTAATTACTTATATTTGCAAAAAATATTACACTTTTAATTGTCTATATGATTAAATTAATGGGAAACCCCATTTAGATTTGGTTAAGGATTCCAATTTATCAAGAAACCAGTTCACTACAAAATCCTTGACATGCTGCAATTCACCACACTGCCACTCGGTGCCTGTATATAGACATATAAAGTATAGATGGCATATCACCTTGTGATATCATATCACAAAAAGTTGCTCATCTCATGATGCACATGTCTGAACATGTTTAACCAAGAAGAAAGATAAGGAAGGACACATCTGTATTCTGTACCGGAAAGATGTGTGTTTTGCTACATTGGTATAGAGTATTTCCTCATAGCAGTGACTTCCATTGCATTGAAATAAATACAAAATTTAGCAGCCATCATCTTTACTGTTTCTGTGTTATGTTATCAGGTTTCTGAGTTGCACCAAGTTTATGAGTTTGAGAGATGGGAGAACCTTAAGAGATTCATTTTGTGAATATTCATGAACTTCAATCCTCTGGTTTCTTTTTTACTAAACTTGTTTAGATGGAACTGTAAGTGCATCAGTCTCATCAGACCTCATAGTATAATAAGTGGAGGCCCAGGGGAAGTGAGGAAAAGTATCAAACACATATTCATCTTGCCTCACTTCTCCTGGGCATCTTTGCAGCGCCTGGCGGTTCCCAGCATCCTCTTCAGGCTTTTTCCGGCACGTGTCTCTGGGTCACTGCTGAGACCCAACCATAATGCTTGATGTGCCCCATGTGACTGCTGAGATCCAATCACAGGCCTCAATAGTGACCCCGGGGAGTGTGACATCAGCCAGAGGCTGGAGAGGTCTGAAAAGGATGCCAAGGGACCACCAGATGCCCAGGTGAGGTGGGGCAACTTGAATGTGTTTTTTTTTGTTTTTTTTTTCTTCACCTTCCTTGAGCTTCCACTTATTATACTCTGTAGTCTGAGGAATAATTTGTAAGTTTTGGGTCAAATCAAGGACCAGCAAGTAAAATAAAGCAAAGCAAAAGGTACACAAGAGAACAGTGAGAATTTAGCATCGCTGTGTATATAGTTGCAGATAATTTTTGTAAGCTGAGTAACCTCTTTAACAACGCTTTTATTCCTTTACTTAACACAAACAAAAATTATTGAATAGATGAATAAATGACTTTTCATGTCTGGGTATTTTTGGTTCTTTGTGCCCATAGTAACATTTCACCTTTTGTAATGCAGCATTCTGAAGGTGATTGTTGATTTTATTTTTTTTTTTTAGTCTAGTCATCTTTTTCTGTTGTTCTGTCGTGTTTTGACTATTTTTCTTTGGGAAAAATGGTCAGGAAAAGAAAAAAACTTACATTCTTCTTTACCCACCTGCCCCGCATTCCAAAATCCATAACTTTTTATTTTTTCTGATCATAGGGCTTAATATTTGTGAGACAAATTGTACTTTGTAATGGTATCATTTAATATTCCCTTATGATGTACTGGGAAGCTGGAAAATAATTCAGAATGGGGTGGAATTAGAGAAAAACTGTGTGACTTTATTATGGACTTTGTTTTTATCGAATTCACTGTGCAGCCAAAATGACATGTCACCTGTATTCAAAGGGGCAGTAAGATTCCCGGCAAAACCAAACTTATATAGTTTTATCTATGTTTTAACCCCTTAAAAATAATCCAAAACTGTACAAAAATTTTTTTTGCTTGAAGTCAACATATTCTGACACCCGTATCTTTTTTATATTTCCATGTATGGTATGCAGAGGTCTTTTTTTGTGGGGCCAGATGTAATTTTTAGTTATACTATTTTGGGGAATGTCTATTGCTTTGCTTGCTTCTTCTTCAAATTTTTATTAGAGGCAAAAAAGCCAAAAAAAACAAAAACAAACGAGGTTCAGCTCTTTTTATTTTTTATTTTCTGCTGCAGCGTTCATGTATGGGAAATTTTTTTTATAAGTTTGTAGACCAGGGCCTTGAATAGAGATGTGTGAACATCTCAAGATTCATTTAGTTTTGGATTCAAGTGGTTTGGGACCAAAATTTGTTTTGGGTCGAACAAGCTTGGTACGGAGCACACCTTAAATTGGCTTAAAACATAGTGTAGAACACTCTTAGGGCTCCTAGGAACTTATCTAACCAATTTCTAGCAAATACAGCCGAAGTTATGTCAAAGTGAAAGTGACATATATGTCTATGGAAAAACGGATGTTATACAGTGGATACAAACTCTAACTTTAACCATACACTGCACTGACACTTGCTTTTATGCATTTTAACCAGTTCCGGCTTGCCTACAGACTATATACATCTGGGCGGTCCAGTCTTAACTCTGTAAGGATGCACACGTACATTCTTGCAGTGTTAAGCACCTGCACAAAATCGTGTTGCTGCAGAAGTGGGGAGCCAGAGCAAGGCAGGGATGGTTTATTACCTTCCAGAGTAGGCAGGGATGGCTTATTACCATCCCTACCTTCCCGATTGCTGTGTACACAGCGCTCAAAGAGCACTGTTTACATAGCTATGGGCGCTGCCATAATCCCCTCTGACCATGCAGTAACATCATCTGCTGAGGACCAGAGACTTTAAGAGCTACTGGGTCCTAGAGGAGAACAGCTCGGAAATTATGATCAAGAAGCTGTATGCCATCTGTAATTGGGGCTAATATATTAGCCCCAGTTACAGGAGAAATCAGCCAAAAAAAAAAAAAGTACTGTTAAGATGCCACCCAAAGGTCTATTATGACCTTATGGGGGCAGAATGTCAAAAAAAAAAAAAAAACAAATAAAAAAAGAAAAAAAGGTAAAGTTTAAACCATACCCACATCACACGTTGTAGCCCCGCTCCTGGTAACACAACAACACATAAAAATTACCGTAATGGAGAAGGAAAACTATTCTAGGCTAAGACCCCATGTTGCGAAAATGCTGCGTTTTTTGTTGCAGATTTTGCTGCGTTTTTTTTGTGCTAAAGTCAGGAGTGGCTTGAAAAGGAATGGTAAATATAAAGGAAGCTCTTAGACATTTCCCTTCTGTTAAATCCACTCTTGACTTTGGCTCATAAAACTGCAGCAAAATCTGCAACAAAAAACACTGCATTTCCACAACATAGCACCCCACAGCAAAAAAGCACGGTGGGAAAACCGCAGCGACAACGCATCATGGTTCTTCCTGCTGTCTTTGCACAGAAAGTTCGCAGAGGTTTCCTATACGGACTTTTTGCTTCATTTATACCTATAGGAAAACCGCTGTGAACGTTTTGGAAATCACAGTGTTTCTGCCGCACGTATTTTTCCGCAATGTCGGGATTCGATTCGCTTTGCTGTGACTGACTGTAAAACACTGTTTTTTTTCTGCGGCGTTTACTAATTTGCCTTTGTAATTGCTTGATTCTCTAACTTCTCCTAGTCCCCCTAACTATTTTTGGAATTCCTTTTGCTTTTTCTGAACTGTGCTATAGCCTATGATGCAGTGAGATGAATCACAGATCTATATGTATGTGGACCGTTTACAGCAACTAAAGGCTGAAAACAAATGCACAAGTTTTTTATACACCATTATACATCACACCACAGCAAAAGTTCACCTACCACTGTCTATTGGCTGAGAGGTCAGATGTTGCTACCACGTCACAAACACATGTGAGTCATTGCACACATGTACACTGTGTATTTTTTGGTTTAACAAGTG
This sequence comes from Leptodactylus fallax, assembly GCA_947044405.1. Classification (NCBI taxonomy): domain Eukaryota; kingdom Metazoa; phylum Chordata; class Amphibia; order Anura; family Leptodactylidae; genus Leptodactylus; species Leptodactylus fallax. Next base: position 11,095,098 of record CAMRHE010000027.1, on the reverse strand, counting down.
GCGGCGGCCATTTTCTCATAGCAGGGCCATTTGTGATCGTCTGAAGCGAATTGTTAAAAACTGAACAATTTTTAATATTTGGGTCAAATCCGGTTCATTACAAACTGATTCGCCTATCTCTAGTCTTGATCCCCAGGGGGTCTGATCACTAATGCAATGCATTACAATGCTAATACATTGCAAATTAATGGTATTTGTATTACAAGCTGCATAGAGATGCCTGTAATACAAAAGAATGCCAGACAAGCCTGGGAGCCTTCAATAGGCTCCCAGCTGTAATGGCAACAGATTGTCTGCCCTGGATCTTGTTCCGAGAACCGGCGATTTCCCCCAAATTATGCACCCATGCTGGGAAAATGGTGCTTCGGGCAGAAGTGACCAAGGTGTCGGGGGCCTTTAATGCTGAAAACATGGTTACAAAATGAATGGTTACAAAAAGAATGGGAATATAGAGAAAGCTCTTATACTTCTACCTTTTGCTCAATCCACTGCTGACATTGGCTAAAAAAAAACACAACAATAAAAGCTGTTTCCGCAAAGTGGGGCCTTACTTTCAGACTTTTTTTGTCTGTTTTTTTTTTTTTTTTTTTTTTTAGTTTTCTCCACTGAATGGATTTTTTTACAAATGGATATCCTATTTATGTATGTCCATTTTGGGGTTGTAAAATGACTGTGTATGAAAAGGATTATAATTCCTACAACGTGCACTTTAAACTCATTATTATTTTATTTCAACCTGTTCAAATATCTGAATATGCGTGCACCAGAGCTGAAGCCTAATCTATCTACCTGTCTGTCTGTCTATCTAGCTATCTATCTTTCTCAAACAGAAGTATTTTTCCACTGACATTTCTGTAAATTATTTGCATAATCTGTGCTTTGTCACATAAGTATTTACCAGTTATGCAGAAATGAGCTTTGCTACATTTTTTTGCTGACAGCAACTATCAAAAGTTCTTACTCTTGTGTAAGAATTACCACCAGTATATGTACAGTATCTGCAACAGAAGAGGTGGACAGAACCAGGAAACGTGGGGAAGATAAATAGTTATTGCTGCTTAAGGGGCTGTTAAGAGTGCAATGCTAGGAACATTGGGGCTTTATGGCTATCATGGAGAGCAAAACCTGTCACTGGGGTTTCACATTGTGGGTAGCACTAGAGGGTATTGTGGCTGGGGTTTTTTCTTGGCTTTTGTGGGCAAACTTTGGTTGGTTTTACAGTATGTGGAACATACAATTTTACATATGGATATAATAGCACAAATGTTGGAATAAACATGATAAACACTTTATTATCAAGGAGATTAACATTAAAAGACAAGTATTTATGTGACTGTCTCCTTTAAAGCTCGCTGTGCCAGCGACATCATTACATTTTGATTACTTCCAAAGGAAGACAATAATTCAGAAGGTAAAACAACAAACTGCATTTAAATTGGCGTCAATTGTGGATCCCAGAACAATTGTAAAGCACATTCTAACTTCATTATTTTGATTAGCTTTCTTCTGCAAAGATTTGTTCTGACAGACAATATGGCACTTTAAATGTGACCTTAAAAAGTAGCTGCATACAAATGGCACACATTGTAGATTAATAGATTCCAAAAATAGGGTGTGAGTTTGAGATGTAGTCAGAACACAACTTTTGAAAAAATCAATCATGTTCCAATCATTAGCTTTAATAGGAGAATTGCATGGAATGTACTGTGTGAGCCTGCAAAACGTTACTCCCTGCTGTTAATTTAGCAAGTCATATCTATGGGAAAGAAGTAACAGGGGTAACAAGGTAACAATAAAACCTGTGAGATTTATCAATTTATTGAAACAAATATGATTAGTGGTGTTAGAAAATACAATCTAATGGCATTTCCGAATTCTGGACACCTTTTAATTGCAGGTGGGATTGTAGCTCAATACCATGCATTGCAATAGAAGCGGCTGTCCGCTAACAAGGTATAGAGATAGCACAGAGAGTTTATCTCTGCAGGAAGAAGTAATAGGAGGTAGGGGAAGTGAATTTACTTTTCTCAGCATGTAAGTGCTTGTGACAATCTCATGTGAGATATCTAGGGTCTAAGGCCCAACGCAAAAAAATTGTTAAAAATTATGCACACATACAGACGTAGCAGCATTTAAATTGCATAGAATAACTTATTACAGCATGATATCTTATTAGAAAAGCCATTGAAAGCCACTGAAAAAAGGTAAGCTACCCTAAGGCCCAACATAGCATAACACAGCTAAAATACACTGTGGACAAAAACACAGTGAAAATTATATTTTGAGTTTTTCTCTGCACTTTTTCTTCTCCTATTAACCCCTTCCCGCTGCAGCCCTTCCAAAAGCCATAACCTTTTATTTTTTTGTTCACAGAGCCATATGAGGGCTTAATTTTTGTGGGACAAATTGTACTTCATGATGGTACCATTTAAGATTCCATATGATATACTTTGAAGCTGGAAAAAAAATCAGAATGGGGTAGAATTAGAAAAAAAAACTGCAGTTGCACAACATTCTTACAGGCTTTGCTTCTGCACTGTTCTTTGGCGATACCAAATTTATATAGCTTTTTTTTTTTTTTTTTACATTTTAATGCCTTTAAAAAATCCAAATCTTTGCAAAAAAAATTTCTTGGAGTTGCCATATTTTGACACCCGTAACTTTTTTATATTTCTGTGTATGGGGATGTATATGGCTACTGCGTCTACTAACACTCTAAAGAACACTTTGTTCCCCTGATGAACTGACAACCTTGTCGGGGAAACGCACTGGGAGATATACTGAGATATATGAATTTGAAACTCTTTGCTCATTGTCCCATTATAAGTTATAGGAACACTGGACAGAATTTAGTTATTAAACTAGCACAGGGTTTGGAAAGTCTGTCCTGGATTTTGGATTTAATGTAAATTCCCTAGGTTTCAATATATACAGTAGCTCACAAAAGTGAGTACACCTCTCACATTTTTGTAATTATTTCATTATATATTTTCATGGTACAACACTGAAGATATAACACTGTCATACAATAGTTAGAGTACTACTTTAAATTTGGTGTGCCATCAAAATTACTCATCACACAGCCAATAATGACTAAACCCCTGACAACAAAAGTGAATACACCCCTAAATGAAAATGGACACATTGTGCCCCAAGTATCGATATTTTGTGTGACCACCATTATTTTCCAGCACTGCCTTAACTCTCTTGGGCATGGAGTTCACTAGAGCATTACAGGTTGCCACCAGAATCCTCTTCCACTCCTCCATGATGACATCACGGAGCTGGTGGATGTTAGAGACGTTGCGCTCCTCCACCTTCCATTTGAGGATGCACCACAGATGCTCAATAGGTTTAGGTCTGGAGACATGCTTGGCCAGTCCATTACCTTTACCCTTTCTTTAGCAAGGCAGTGGTCGTCTTGGAGGTGTGTTTGGGGTGGTTATCATATTTGAATACTGCCCTGCAGCCCAGTTTCTGAATGGAGGGGATCTTGCTCTGCTTCAGTAAGTACATGTTGGCATTCATGGTTTCCACAATGAACTGTAGCTCCCCACAGCCGGCAGCACTCATGCATCCCCAAACCATGACACTCCCACCACCACGCTTGACTGTAGGAAAGACACACTTGTCTTTGTACTCCTCACCTGGTTGCCACCATATACGATTGACACCATCTGAACCAAATGAGTTTATCTTGGTCTCATCAGACCACAGGACATGTTTCCAGTAACCCATGTCCTTAGTCTACTTGTCTTCAGAAACCTGTTTGTGGGCTTTCTTGTGCATCATCTTTAGAAGAGGGTTCCTTATGGGACAACAGCCAGGCAGACCAATTTGATACAGTGTGCAGTATATGATCTAATCACTGACAGGCTGACCCCCCACCCCTTTAACCTCTGCAGAAATACTGGCAACCCTCATGCATCTATTTTGCAAAGACATCTTCTGGATATGACCCTGAGCACGGGCACTTCTTTGGTCGACCATGGCGAGGCCTGTTCAGAGTAGAACCTGTCTTATTAAACTGCTGTAAGGTCTTGGCTACTGTGCTGCAACTCAGTTTCAGGGTGCTGGCAATCTTCTTATAGCCTAGGCCATCTTTATGTAGAACAACAATTCTTTTTTTCAGATCCTCAGAGTTCTTTGCCATGAGGTACCATGTTGAACTTTCAGTGACCAGTATGAGAAAGTGGGAGAGTGATAACACCAAATTTAAGACATCTGCTCCTCATGCACACCTAAGACCTTGTAACACTAACAAGTCACATGACACTGGGGAGGTAAAATGGCTAACTGGGCACAATTTGTCCATTTTCACTTACGGGTGTACTCACTTTTGTTGCCAGAGGTTTAGACATTAAAGGCTGTGTGTTGAGTGGTTTTGATGGCACAACAAATTTACACTGTTATACAAGCTGTACACTGACTACTTTAGATTTTATCAAAGTGTCATATTTCAGTGTTGTCCCATGAAAATATATAATGAAATAATTACAAAAATGTGATGGTGTACTCACTTTTGTGAGATACTGTATTTATCACCTATTTTTGAGTTTCTTATTTTTTGCTATATAAAGTATTTTTACCAGTTAAAGGTTATATTTTAATTTATTTTTAGAGACCTATTCTTTTCAGCTCGGTATCTAAATACACTTTACTATGCAACTAAACTGTAGAAATTCAACAGCGAAGTGTTGCTTCATAGTGCAGTTTTGAAACAGTTTTTGATTTGTGGATATGAATTGTAAACTTTGCGTTATGACCAGGTTGTTTGGTAATTCTTATAATGAACATACAGTAATTAATGGAAACATTCACTACCAAATATAATATAATATGTATTTTTGCTTTGTTAATTATAAAAATCCAAAACTGATTAAAAATTATTTTAATAAGGAAAAACGTATTTGTTTATGGAATAAATGAATTTAAATTATGTGGCTTCATATCCACAAATACTATTGTTCTTGAGTTATATTTGTTTGACTTTCACAGTCAGGAAGGGTGGGCGTAGTTTTATATAAATTTATATGAATAAATAAGCCAACTACTTTAATAAAAAAAATAACAGATGTGTTATGTGTCATGGCGGTGCTATTTTGTGATACATCATAATTTATTAAGAAATGTTACATATGTTACAAATTTTTGTTGCGATATGTAAACATTATATTGCACAATATTAGGAAAACAAAGACAATTGAGGGAGGTGAAGTTCTGCACCCAGGATTAAGGCTACATTCAGAGGACTGAGGTGCAAACCGGACATGAAAAATGTCCATTTTTCATGGCCATCTTGAATACGAGGGGCACATGTTTTCACCAATCCCCCATGCATTAGCGTATGGAGGGATCCCTGAAAATGGACAACAATAGGACATGACCTATGTTTTGATGGGCTGTTACAATGGACAGTCAAAATAATGGTCATGTGAATAGCCCCATTCACTGATATTTAATGCACTGAATTTAATGCATTATTACTCATTCCAAGAGTTTTCTGTATTTTCATGACTAGAAAAATTGTAGATTCAATTTTTCTAGTGGGGTGAGCTGGACCGCAGAGTGAAGGCAAAAGGGCCAACAAGTGCTAAGCATCTCTGGGAACTCCTTCAAGACTGTTGGAAGACCATTTCAGGTGACTACCTCTTGAAGCTCATCAAGAGAATGCCAAGAGTGTGCAAAGCAGTAATCAAAGCAAAAGGTGGCTACTTTGAAGAACCTAGAATATAAGACATATTTTCAGTTGTTTCACACTTTTTTGTTAAGTATATAATTCCACATGTGTTAATTCATAGTTTTGATGCCTTCAGTATGAATCTACAATTTTTATAGTCATGAAAATACAGAAAACTCTTGGAATGAGAAGGTGTGTCCAAACTTTTGGTCTGTACTGTATATATATATTTTTTTTATTTTTTTTTACAGTATGTCTTAACCCCTTGAAAAAATGCAATCTTTGCAAAAAATAATTTCTTGGAGTCACCATATACAGTAACACCAGTAACTCTTTTATATTTCCATGTATGGGGATGCATAAGGCTATTTTTTTGTGGGGCCAGGTATGTATAATTTGTTTATGTTTTTATTTTTTTTATTTTATTTCAAATCTAGGGAAAGGGGGGTGATTAGAATTTTTAGTTTTGTTTTTTTTTATACTTTTTAAAAACGTTTTCTTAGCCCCCCTAGGGGTCTTGAACTGAGCAATCTTTTGTTGTTCCACAAAGTCCGCAGAAGTTTCCTCTGCGGACTTTCTGCTTCAATTATACCTATAGGTAAACCGCCGGCGTTTCTGTAGGTATAATTGACATGCTGCGATTCCAAAACTGCAACGATTTTGGAAATCGCTGTGTGTCCGCTGCACGTATTTTTTCGCAATGTGTGGATGGGATTCTCTAGAATTCTATCCACTTTGCAGAGACTGTAAAATGCTGCGTTTTTTTTGCGCCACTTCCGCTGCAGTGGAAACGCCCCATGGGGCCCCAGCCTTAGGAAAACACAGATGAAGTTATTTCAAAGTAAATAGTGATATTATTATATATTATATACTCTTTTGGGCCTCCTCGTGTCCTGCAGCGTTCTCCTGGTGATCTCAAGGGCCCAGGAGTCACAGATAAGACCTGTGATTAGGCCACCCAGCGGTCACATGACCACGCCAAGCATCATGTCAGAGACCCCAGTGTATAATACAGTGGCTATTTTAGTTCTCCATTATCTATTTATTCAGCTTAGTAAAAAAAAAAAATGAAAAATTTGGAATATTTGGGTCGAACCTGGCTCAGTATGAACCGATTGAGCCATCTCCAGTGGTAATTTAGTGCTTTTTTTTTTTAGATTTTGCTCATAAAGTAGGAGATTCTTTGTTTAAATACAGATTTCCAGCAGGATAAATGAACATGTACAGATATAAATATCCTTTCCCATACAGAAAGGTGACATCTAGTGGAATATGAGGGAACTTTTCCAAGCTTTCTTTGGCATAAAAAAAAAAGCCACATGGCAAACTCTCTTAATATTTGTTAGTGGTGCTAGATCGTTACTAGCAGACTCTGGGGTTAATTTTGTATAGTTGCTAAAATATCAAAACACACCAATTACATGACATGAATTACTGACACACTTATAGAATTGTAATTCATTTTAGTATATCAAATTATGTGTTCCAAACTATAAAGTACTAAACAAAAAGAAGCTACCTGACCATGAAAAAGACAAAAATGACTTGCTTTATGTTAATTTGAAATGCCTGTGTATATATTATCCAGAAGACATATATACAGGGAACAATATAAATTTTAGAAGTCATAAAGGCTTTACTTGACAATAGCAATGCTGCCGATTAAATACATTTATGTAGATTATACCCTCAGAGGACTACACTGTGTCTATAGTTTATAGCATGGGGTATTCAATACCCTTTAGGTATAATGTGTTTCCGTAGGTACAGTTGACATACTGCGATTTCCAAAAACACAACGATTCTCAGCATTTCCACTGTGCGTATTTTTCTGCAATGTGAACTTTGCAGGGACTATAAAAAGCCATGGTTGTTGCCGCGGCATTTCTGCCATGCTCAAACCACGGCATTTTATACAACATGGGGCCCTGGAAATACCATGGCAAAAACCGGCGCATTTTACAGTCCTCTACATTGCAGAAAAATATGCGCAGTGGAAATACTGCAGTTTCCAAAACCGCTGTGTTTTTGGAAATCGCAGCATGTCAATTATACCTACGGAAATTTTTTTTTTTTTTTTTTTTTAATGGACAGCATACAATGCTTTATATTTGGGTTGTTTGCTGTCTGTGGTTGATCTGTTTCTCACATATGTGAAAAATGGATCAAGTTGTTTTTTTTTGTTTGTTTTTTACAATATCTCAGGGTCTGTGAAAAACAGATAGCACATTAGTGTGCTGTTTGTGATATGCATGCTCCTAAATTAGAATAGTGGTCCATGGTCTGCAAACCAGACCAAAATAGAGCATATGTCCATTCTTTTTCCATAGACCATAGGTCCATAGGTACAGTGTCCATATTAGGACAGCCTCAGATATCGGTGTCAAACATCAGATTAATAGCAGTTTACAACAGTGACACCTGACTTTGATTCTGACACCTGACTTTGACTTTGATTTTGATTCTGACACCTGACTTTGACTTTGATTCTGACACCTGACTTTGACTTTGATTCTGACACCTGACTTTGACTTTGATTCCGACACCTGACTTTGACTTTGATTCTGACACCTGACTTTGAGTCTGACACCTGACTCTATGCAGTTTCTGGGCTGGTTGTAAAACTTAGATGACTTCTGACTTTCATATCTGATTGAGTCACAAGTCAGCAGTCAGCTATGAAGCACATACAATGTTACACTGTGATTGGCCAGTCTGACTGACCTCTGAGTGAACTCACTGCTCACACTCAGGAGTAGAAGATACTTGTATAAGGCTGCAGGCTGAGAGCTCCATGAGTCTGATAAAAAGTTGTCTGACACAAAGTTGTCTGATACCTGACTGAGTCAGAGATCAGACTCACACATCATCTGAGTTTTTCATATACATACAAGCCAGCCAGCACATACAATGGTGGAGATTTATCAAGTAAAATGCTGCATAATTATGGTATCATTTTCACCAGATAACCTCTCTGTATGCCACATTCATAAAGTGTTTTAAATACTTTTATTACTTGTACAAAAAGGGGCGTGACCTACAACACTGTGCTGCAAAGATACATCCAAATAACCTCTCTAACATTTATCAAGTGTTTTAGGCTGAGGCCCCACGTACCAGGCTGCAGCAAAAAAGCACTGTGGAAAAAACCTTGGCAGAAATGCATCACAGTTTTTCCCTCAGAGATTTTTGCTGAAAGTCTGGCGAGGTTTCCTCTGCAGACTTTCTGCTTCCATTATACCTATAGTGAAACCGCCAGCATTTGCGTAAATATAATTGACTTGCTATTTTTTTGGAAATTGCAGCATTTCCACTGCGTGTATTTTTCTGCAATGCGTGGATTGTAGGGGGTCGTAAAACAAACCAATTGCAGCCACGGTGTGCGGTTCAAATTACCAGTATCAGTTTAATCTCTCCACGCATTGCGAAAAAACACGCAGTGGAAATGCTGCAATTTCAAAAAATAGCCAGTCAAGTATATTTACGCAAATGCTGGCGGTTTCCCTACAGGTATAATGGAGCAGAAAGTCCGGGGAACCTCACCAGCTTTCTCTGGGGCCGTGTTCTTTTTCTGCAGCCTGGTACGTGGGGCCTCAGCCTAAAACACTTGATAAATGTTAGAGAGGTTATTTGGATGTATCTTTGCAGCACAGTGTTGTAGGTCACGCTCCTTTTTGTACAAGTAATAAAAGTATTTAAAACACTTTATGAATGTGGCACACAGAGAGGTTATTTGGTGAAAATGATACCATAATTATGGAGCATTTTACTTGATAAATCTCCACCATTGTATGTGCTGGCTGGCTTGTATGTATATGAAAAACTCAGATGATGCGTGAGTCTGATCTCTGACTCAGTCAGGTATCAGACAACTTTGTGTCAGACAACTTTTTATCAGACTCATGGAGCTCTCAGCCTGCAGCCTTATACAAGTATCTTCTACTCCTGAGTGTGAGCAGTGAGTTCACTCAGAGGTCAGTCAGACTGGCCAATCACAGTGTAACATTGTATGTGCTTCATAGCTGACTGCTGACTTGTGACTCAATCAGATATGAAAGTCAGAAGTCATCTAAGTTTTACAACCAGCCCAGAAACTGCATAGAGTCAGGTGTCAGACTCAGAGTCAGGTGTCGGAATCAAAGTCAGAATCAAAGTCAAAGTCAGGTGTCAGAATCAAAGTCAGGTGTCACTGTTGTAAACTGCTATTAATCTGATGTTTGACACTGATATCTGAGGATGTCCTAATATGGACACTGTACATAGGAAAAGAAAGGACGTCTGCAAGCAACTGTTGAAAGGGATGATCATGCAGTCTGTGATTTAGGCTAAGGTCCCACGTTGCTGAAAAGCTGTTTTTTGTTGCAGATTTTGCTGCATTTTTTTTAGCCAAACCAGGTATGCAGTGAGCAGAAGGAAGAAGTATAAGTGTTCCCTTTGTATTTCCCCTGCCTTTGTATACTTTACAGGGTTTGGCTGAAAAAAAATGCAGTAATATCTGCAACAAAAAACAGTTTTTCCCCAACATGGGGCCTTAGCGTTTTTGCCGCAGTGGAAATGCTGCAGTAAAAAGAGCTGCATTTTACATTACCTGCAAAGTGGATGGGATTCTGGATAATCCCATCCACACATTGCAAAATAAAATCCTCAGCGGAAAAGTTGAGGATTATGTAATAGGGACAAAAAGATTTTATGTGAAAAACACTGTGGAAAAAATATAAATCCCATCCACACATTGCAGAAAATTACAGGCAGTGGACACACTGCGATTTCAATAACCGTTGTGGTTTTGGAAATCGCAGCATGTCAATTATACCTATGGAAATGCTGGCGATATGGCCTTAGCCTTAAATGGACTTTCCTATAAAACACAACACAAAGAGCCTGGCACTGAATGCAAGACACTCCAATGGAAATAAGCTAAAGGCCAAAGGAAACGCCGCGTTTTACAGTCCCTGCATAGTGGATGGGATTCTAGTGAATCCCATTCACACTGTGCGGAAAAATACACACAACAGATACACTGCGATTTCCAAAGCCGTTGCAGTTTTGGAAATCGCAGCATGTCAATTATACCTACAGAAACACCAGTGGTTTCCCTATATGTATAATGGGAGAAAGTCCACAGAGGAAACTTCTGCGAAATTTCTGTGAAAAGCGTTGCGGGAAAAACCGTTTTGCATTACTGCTGTGGTTTTTCCTACAGTGCTTTTTTGCTGCGGCCTGCTGCGTGGGGCCTTAGCCAAAGATGGTAGTATGTAGCAACTACAATAAAAATACATAGCGAAATATGACAATCATAATCAGAATAAATGCATAACAAGATTGCATACCACACAATATATGTTTTTTTACAATGGGCTTTGAACAAAAACAGCACAACAGAACCAAAATATTAAAACAATATAAAAAGTTAATTTTACTTCTATTATGATCATTTCTTGACTAGGGAACAACCAGTGAAAAGGAGATATCTCACAAGTCACTGCAGTTAGTATCAGTAATATCAAGTTACTTAGATAACTCTATTACAAGCAGACTAAAACTAATAATCTTTCCCCAAATAGAATCAAAATCTCTCCAATCCTCCAAACATCCATAACTTATCTTTCATTAAATGCAATAAGAATTAGAACTATGAAAAGAAAACCACCCTGCTATGAGCTTTAATTCTTTACAAGTTGCTCACAGTGGAGAGCACTTTATTTTATTCCGATGATTATTATTTCTGAATTAAAAAAACGAAAGAGAACACTTTACATAAAAATCTTTTGCCTGAAAGTTGTTACAACTTTATAGATACACAAAACTGTATAAAATAATATTCATTGTTAATAAGACCAACCAAATCAATATAAACAGGTATTCCCATTACATAACGTTATGGCATATCACTAAGGTTATGATTGGTGGCTTCTAACTGCTAGGATTCCTGCCATTTTGTTCTTTGCATGGTGGCACAATCTACCACCTACTATCTAGGGAAATCCAACAATGCTTCATTCGAGTGAATGTGGCTGTTCTCTACACAGTGGGTCACCAGGAATGCCTTGGCAGAGAAAAAAAAAACATTGTAGGAACCACAACACTGAACTAGAGCTGCATCTTCTTTATTCACAGCATTGGTGAGGGTCTTGGTAGTCAGAATACCTCTGGTCAGAAATATAACATCATTATACCATCATTTGTAATGATAGAAAAACACCATTAGGCTAAGGCCCCACGCTATGGAAACAGTTTTTTTAGTTGCATTTTTTTGAGCCAAAGCCAAGAGCCAGAGCCAATGGCTACAAAAGGAATAGGAAATATTTGGAAGCTCTTATACTTCTACCTTCAGCTCAAACCACTCCTGGCTTTAGGTCAACAAAACGCAACAAAATCTGCAACAAAAAAAAAGCTGTGTTTCTGCATGCTGAGCCTTAAGGGCTCTCACCCTTTAGGCTAAAGCCCCATGCAACGACTCGCTGCAGAAAAATTCTGCAGAATAGACTGCGGTGGAAACGCATCACATTTTTTTCTGCAGTGTTTTTCACAGTTTTCCTCTGCGGACTTTATGTCTTCATTATTTCTATATGGAAAATGCCAGCGTTTTCGTAGGTATACTTGACATGCTGCAATGTATGGATGCAATTAACCAGAATACCATCTACTTTTCAGGTACTGTAATATACACCATTTTTTCCCACGGCCAAAACGCTACATATTCGCAATGTAGGGGCCCCACCTTATGATTCACTCCCAGTTTCGGCTTCAAAAACTGCATCAGAATACCTGACTGTCTATCCTTACCAATAAAGTTAAAGGAAATGCTGCTGCAAACATACTCACTAGAGATGAAGAAACCGATTCGTAACAAACCAGTTTCAGCCTGATTTTTACCAAAAGTTTAATTTTTTTTTAAAGCAAAACCTTTGTGATTCTGTAAGGGTCTTGCCAGATGTAGCAATACTTTACACTACTGCAGCGGTCTGGGAGGAAGGACAGAGACAAGTGAGCCCTAATCTCACCCCAGCCACTGTCCCTTTCTATTGCCTCAGTTACCCTAAACGGTAAAAGGACAACCAGAAGACAAGCCCTATTCTGGGTAAGTGACACACAGAACAGGACAAGACAAAACAAATGATAAAAAGAGAGGTCAGAAAGCCAAGGGGTCGGTAACAAACGAGCGATGCAGTACAGAATCTAAATCCAAGAGAATAGTCAAAAGGCAAGCCAGAGGTCAGAGAAATAGTACAGACAATATCAAGGGCACAAAGAGAGCAGGCAAAGTCAGAGCAATAACCGGCGACCATGTGAGGGCTGCCAACCTGTTTATAGAAAGTCTGGGACCAGCCCCAAACCTGATAGCTACACAGGTTGTCAATCACTCAGGCCAGGAAGAGATTAACTCTATGCAGTCCAGAGAGAAATGCTCAGAACACGGGTGTGGCCGGAAATCCATTAAATTATCTAGGACCATGTTCAGACTGAGCAACAAGAAACTTACACAAAGAATCAAACCGAACACGCCTCCTTCACCACAGCGTGCGAGCGGAGGGTGGCTCCGAGACCCGAACAGGCAGAGACGTTACAGATTCATAATCTAAAATGGCCATTGCAACATGTTTTTCACAGTTAAAATACAAAGGAGGAGGATGATGTGCTCTGTGATGTAGGCTGGCTTCTGGCATCACTTGACAGCACCTGACAGCCTCTCCACTAATTATGAGTGGTAGATGGAGAGCTTACTGTGCTAATATTACATATAGAATATAATGCTCCTTGCAGTAAGAAGAGCCATTTTTTGATATTGCAAGTTTGTGTTATCATCATTGTATTAACCAAAGCAATTGCTGCAATTTACTACTGGGAAAATACACTGGGGGAACACCCACATTGCAATAGAACTGCAGAATTATAAGTGGAGAACTAGAGCACAGTGTAGTTACATTAAATCAATTTTAGACAGATGGTGAGGGAGAATTTCTTTTTTCCCTGTGGTGTATGTGTGAATGCAGTATTCACTGAGTTCTAGTACAGTGAACAATTCACCATTTCATTGCCAATAAGCTCATTTTGTTAATTCTTTTTTTGCAATAGAGCAATTATTTTTTTTAATACAGTGTCAAATTTGTCATTACTTAGTATAGCTTGCTGCACTCTTTTCTGACTGCCCACAGAGTGTTTTAGGCTGGATGAATCCCATCCACACCTTGCGGTATAATACGCACAGCAGAAATGCAGTGATTTCCAAAACCGTTGCATTTTTGGAAATCGCAGCATGTCAATTATAACTACGGAAATGCCAGCGGTTTTACTATAGCTATAATGGAAGCAGAAAGTCCGCAGAGGAAACTTTGTGGACTTTCTGTGAAAAGTGCTGTGGGAAAAACTGCGAAGCGCTACCACTGTGGTTTTTCCTGCAGTGCTTTTTTGCTGTGGCCCACTACGTGGTGCCTTAGCTTTAGATTTTTTTTATTGACAAACTCAGGAAAGATCTCATTTTGTTTAAGGGTTTTTGGGCAATAGTGTTTTGGGTTTTTCTTTTGTTATCCAATACATACAAAGTGCTGTTATGTAAGTAAGAAAAATAAAAATAAAAATAAAAATACCTGAATCAGCATGTTACAATTGATTGTGAAAAATCTCATTTTGGCTAAGGCCCTATGTTGCGGAAAAGCAGCTTTTTTATGCTTATATTTATCCGTTCTACTCAATCTACTAGAGACATTGGCTCAAAAACCGCAGTACAATCTGTTACAAAAAAAAGCAGCTTTTCCATCAAATTAGCCTCAGTGTTTTTATTTGTACAGTGGTGTATATTGTTAACCAATACAAAGTGTGAAATCACAGCAAAAAACAAGCTGATTCATGCAGTGTGTTCTAATCTAATACTCATTGAGCAGGTCACCCTATTAGTGCTTTTAGTGCTTTGCTAATTTTACTGAAATAGTTTTTTGTATTAAAATAAAAATTTTTACACAAAGTGTGAAAATTGTTGCCAATTACTATTATATAAGTAGTGCAGAAAATGACTGGAAAAAAAAACAGGACAGGCGACAGGCTAAAGGAGGGGGAGGAGGAAATGCATGGATAAAACCATGAATTTTTGTAATATAACTGCCATGTGTGTATAAAATGGGCAAAAACACCTTTTCCCAAAAATCGCCTTATTTTCTGTGCATTTTAAATGCTAAAATGTGTGAAAGAAAGTGGCAGAGCACTGCTTACCGTCCCTTTTACCATAGATATACACGGCACTTCTACAGATGGGTGAACCTTTCAGAATTTATTTCGAGTGGCTTGGGTCCAAGGTTCATTTCAGGTCGATCAAGTTTGGTGCGAACTGCACCTTAAAATGGCTGTGTTTGCCTTAGAGCTAGAAATTGACTAGATAGAGTTATAGGAGCCCTGACAGTATCATACACTATGTTTTAAGCCAACTTTTTTTTTTACCTGAAAAAAATCTTTGGACCGAACCACTTGAACCCAAAACAATCAAATCTTCAGAGGTTCGCTCATCTCTACTCATAACTGTGGGCTCCCGCTGCCATCTATCCACTGACTGACATATTTCTCCCTTTGCAAAGTAATAGGAAAAAAGTTGTCAAGTTAATAAATGTGTGTGTTAATGGGGAATGTTCAACTTGCAGTTCATGAATACTGTGCTGCAACTAAATTATTATACAAAATATCTTTGAGAAAATATCAGATACAGGTATAATGTACAGATGTGCCAATCTTACCATTTGCTTGAATTTGGTTAAGGACTGCAACTTTTCCTGAAACCAATTTTTTATCATATCATGCTAACAAAACCCTTGACAGATTGCAGTTCACAAAACAACCTTTGGGTGGGCACAGACACATATATAATAGACATCTCATAACAGAGTATCCCAAAATCATGTTTTTTTGCTTTTCTCTTTAATTAAACTGTCCACAAATGTTGAGCCAAGAGGAAAGATAAGGAAAGAACAGTACTGATAAACATTCACTCATCTTTTTGACCTGAAACTAATGAGAGACCCGAGCCACTCGAACCTGAAACGAATCTTGTGAGGTTTGCCAATCTCTAATCTCTGAAAATAATAGAGGGATGCTGCACAACAAAAATATAAAACACTGATATGAAGCTCACAAGGTATAAGCCCCAAAGTGCACTTGGAAGTCAGTCACCAGTTAACGCAGTGAGAAATTAGGAGATGTGTGTCTCAGAGGTGGTGACGCAGGCTAGCACAGTGCAGCACTGACTGACTTCAAACAACATAAGGATGAGTTGTACTTGCACAGGAGAAGTCTGGCAGCAAGCTGGCACCATATGTGCCTGGACCCACTATTGAGGTGGAGCAAACTAATCTGGGGGGTGGACTAAGGAATCCTCTGTTCTTCACCCTTAACCCTCACAAGGAGGTTTGGACTTTACTGGTAAGGTTCCCAGGTCACAGTGCCCAGGACAGTTCCCAATAAGGCTGCTAGCTAAATGCATTTATACAGGTTACATATCATTTCCACCCATCTACAGCAGAAAACTCTCATAGATAGGTTAGTAAATTCCCTCTATTGTCTTATATGTAAACAGGAAGTCAGTTTCTCTACTCATTCTCACATAGAGAATGTTATAGGAATAAATACATAACCAGACTTCCTGTCCACATATAAGAAGCTGTGTTAGTTAGAGAGTCTTATTGTTGGTCACATGACACACCTGAGAACCAGAAGGAGGTAGATAACTCACAAATACAGCCACCATGAAGAATAAAGATTACCTTCACTACAATTCATATCATCTGTCATTCTGCCTTTCTTACAATTGGGTAATAAACACAATTGTCATTAGTTTTGCTCAGGGCCCTGGTGCAACATCTGTACTCTTTATAGTTACATTCATGTTCATCACTTGTGGTACTTTTTTCCCCAGATCAGATTTATGCTGTAAATTATAGCTGAAGTACAGAGATATTACCATTCCTTTTTGTCCTTGTTTTATGGTGTATTACAACCAGAGGTTAGCTGTTGGCTGTACATTTAGTCCTGATCCAACATGCATATTTAATTTGGCCAAACATGCCTGTTATTTCAATAAAGAAGGCAAATGTGAGAGAGTATTTATCCCAGAAAAGGATCTAGCAGGAAAATTCATCATGTCAATCCATATTTCCTTCACAAGTAGCCATCAACTGAGGGTCTTTTAGACTCCATAGGGAAGACATTGTTGCATGATTCTACTAAAATCATCAAGTCCCACAGCCAATGCCCGTGCCATCCTTAAAAGCTTTGCTGCTGAAGTTTTGAGAATATGGTTTCGCATTTACTAGAATAGACTGGTTCCCACAAGCAGTACAAGCTCTGCTTGCACCTAAGGTTTTGATTTTTCAATATGCACATCATCCCTATGGACAGTTTTCATTTCCTGCCTGTGCCAGGTCCCATGCCTGCCTATTAATATACTTTTATGCTCTATATGAAATACCAAGATGAAAGGGTAAGAAAAGTTCTCAAGATCAACACTTCTACATACAGAGGATAGGTGATAAATTACTGATTGAGGAGTATTCCATCACTATATTTGGCTATTTCTGTCAGCCCCATAAAAATTGGATAGAAAGAAAGCCTGCATGCCTGACCCCACTCCATTGAAGCAAGGGACTCTTAGACACCCATTCTCATCATTGGCAGGATTCCAGTGGTGAGAATCCAAGTTACCAGAAACATGTGAATAAGTAGTCAGTGTTGATCTTGGGTCAACCAATTTAAGGAGTACTTTGCAGCATGTTCATCAACTCTAACTCTTTGCAGCCTTCAATAGGTGCAGTGCCACCACTGATTATGACACAGCTAGAATTTTTTCTCTAGCCCCATCTGTTCCTGTTCAATGCAGTAAGTTTCAACACCAAATATGTTAATTAGAATCTCAGGATGGATGGTGCAGATCTGCCTTCTTGAGCCCTGTACCACCCACATGATGTCAGAGAGACTAAATAGCTTATTGGGTGCTACCAAACTAACAGTGCTGATTTCTCAGGAATAGGGAGGGCTAGAGAAAAAGCTTTACTGGGTTAGAATCAGTAGGGATATAACAAACTTCAGCTCTCTCTAGAGATGACGCAAATGCTTATTTTGTAACTCATATAATCCACAGGCAACACAAAAAAGGAAAAGTGACATTTTGGCAAACTAATGAGTACCAGAAATAAGGAAAAAGGTTGCTGCACATGTAGGTGTATATAAAGAAAGCTCTTAAGAATGGCACACGGTGCTGTTGATAAATTGAGAAGTGGTGTACACTATACAAAGCAAAAGGCCACCAGGAGCAAGGCTGTATTGCGTGTAATGCGGCATTATGCAGATCTGCTAGGTAGATCTTCCTGTGGAGTATATGAATTAAAAACCAAGTATCTTGAGAGTGTGCTGAAGTTTCTGTTATATGCTTAATTGGGTTGGGACCCTACATCAGCACCTAGATTGGAATAAGATCATGGAGATCATCTATTCCTTATTAGAATCTGTATGTATAAGTGCCAGATAGACTACACATTTTCCTTCATGGATGTTTTTTTTCAGTTTCTTTTACAACTAATAAAACTAGCAAAAAATAGCAACACCTACAGCAGTTGACCACATTTTTCATGTTCTATATACTAGTGTAGTTTGGAAAAAAAAAAGCCCTCCAGCTACTTGATCTCATCACACAATGGTGTGAACACTTTCAAAAAGAGAACAGAACTTGAATTGATATGAGCATAAAAGTAAAAGATACCCAGTGAAAAGATAGAATGATACTGTTATCTTGGGTGTTAAGTTTCCATCTGGGATCAATGTGTGTTATGATACTATAAAGCAAAGAGGAGATGGGAAGATAACATGAGCCAACGGCTTCTTGTCAGCTATCAGTGTCTATGTAACATGTTATAATTGAAGGAATGGTTTTGTTAAGATGTGTGTCACCACTCATGACACATACCAATCTCACATAAAACCAACTAATACAATTGACAAGAAGCACAAAAGCATTCCCTGCTGTACAATAAAAGAGATGCGACAAGCAATGAAGACAATGTCAAGTGAGAAAGTATTAGAGGCAATTGCTATAGTAATGACACAGTAAAGGATAAATAGAACGTGGTAAAAGAATTGCTGTAGAAATTGTTCCCAGTATGAAGGTAGAAGGGATTGCATTAAAATGATCTCAATATACTGTACACTAGTGTAATAATGATGTGCAAAACCAAAGATGTAATAACCGAAAACATTTGAAGTGTGGAGGAGAAAAGTGTATTCAGTGACACACTGCTGCATTCCTATAACATTAAAATATATAGATGTAACACGTGATAATTCTATATAAAGAGCATTGTCTACAATTTAGCAGTTGAGATAGGAACTGAACTGGTGCTAGCAAATTCTATACAATGCAGATAGTGTAGCCTAGGTTTTTGTTGCATGATTTAGAAGACTACTTTACAATGAGTTATCTTATATTATCCCTTATGTGAAGCAGACATTGTTCATTTTTGTGTTTTCGTTATTTAATCTCTGCATTCCAAAAACCATAACTTTCTATTTTTTTCTGTTTACATAGTCATATGAGGGCTTGATTTTTCTGTGTGACAAGTTGTACATTAAAATGGTACCCTTTATTATTCTGTACAATGTACTGGGAAGTGGGAAAAAATTCAGAAAGAGGGGGAATACTGCCATTTTGTTAGGGGTTTTGTTTCTACGGCTTACACTGTTTGGTAAGCTTTATTCTCTGGGACGGTACGATCACGGTGATACTAAATTTATATAGTTTTTTTCATGTTTTAATAACTTTACAAACATTAAAAATGTTGGTCTGTTGTTGTTTTCTGGCGGAAGTCCCAAGTGATCACTGAGGCCAATCAGCCTCAGCGAAGGGCACATGACGTCACTACCTATGACATCCCGGGGTCTCTTCCTGAGGCTGCTGATCGGCCTCATTGATAATGTGACCACTGAGGCCATTCAGCGGCTTCAGCGTAAGGGATCTGGGACGTTACAGGTGGCGAGCAGTTTCAATTTGAGAAGACAACAAAGCAGGAGGACCGGACCATGATGGGAGGACACCGGAGCACCGTTGACACCAGGATAGGGGAGTATGATTTATTTAAAAAAAAAAAAAAATTTCACCTCCCCCGGGCCTATTTTAAAATTGTTTTGCCCAGACAACTTCTTTAACACCCATCTAAACTAGAAAACTTTTATTATGTATGTTTGTGCTATTCTCCAATATACCAATTTTCTAAAAAAAAAAAAAAGATTGAAATTATTTGAAACAAAATGTATTATATTTTGCTGTACTTTCTTAGCCCTCAGTTGTATTAACAGGTTTTGCAAGGTACACTTTGTACATACAGATGTGCTAATGTGCAGTATTATGTATTGTATTACACTATACATAACAATATATTGTTTTTGAAAGCAGGTTCTTAAACCTCTATTTCATATGGTGAAAAATACGAGACAAATGGAGCAACATGAATGAGCAGGTTATGATTTGTAAAGTGATGTGGAATAAGTTTTTGCTATCTTAAGATTAATTATTATTGTTATTAGTTGGTGTTTTTCTTACGGGTGAAGTGAAGCTTAAAGGGGTATTCCCATGAACATAATCAAATCTATATTTGTAGATAATTAAAAGTTAAACATTTTTGCAAATATAAGTAGTTAAAAATTCTGCAGAGTTTTAAAGATTTTCTCTAACAATCTTAGTGGTGACAGTTTGTTGTCTTGATCGGTTGCCAATGGATACGACCACGAATGCAGAAACTTTCTATGGTCTGAGACTTGTCAGGAACCCAGCCATGATTTTCTTATTGTAGCTGGGTTATCAGGCAGGGACACTGCATGTATGAGAAGATATCCCGGTCACAATAAGGAAATCATGGCTGATTTTCTGACGTTAGAAAGTTCCTGCATTCATGGTCGTATCCACTGGCAACCGATCAAGACAACAACTTGTGGCCACAAGATATTTAGAGAAAATCTTTAAGACTCTGCAAAATGTTTAATTACTTATATTTGCAAAAATGTTTAACTTTTAATTATCTACAAATTTAAAAATGGTTATGTTTGTGGGAATACCCCTTTAATGCAATACACTAATTATAAAATGTATAGTAATTCTCACTGCATGACGTTCCAGCAGCTGATCAGTTTGTATAGCAGATCTATAGAGATTTAGCATTAAAGTATAGCTATAATGAAAAATAACCACATAATATTATAAATAATAGTTTTTTAAAGGTTAAAAAGTTCCTTTCATTACACAAGTGATTTCTATGCAGTTTTCAAGAACTGTAACAGTACTTGTCTAATGCATTTCGATCAATGATAAACCCCCATGTTACCACTGAAGTGCTGAGCTGTCTGCAGAATCTAGATGCTGATTAAATAAATGTCTCACCAGGAAATCCTATGCATTAGAAGTAGTTTCCCACACTTACAATCTTTATCCATGGACCTGAGCTTCATCTGAAAAGAGAATATTATTCACAATCAGGCATTTTTAGCATTAACCAAGTTTTTTTTCTGTAATGACACGCATGGTATTATCCATTGAAGATGACCAAATCATTCTGATAACAATATTTACTGAGTACTATAGTTCATACAGCTTTAGCTATAGAGTTTATAACATTTTAAAGGGCTAGAAAGCCTATTAGATTGCTGCAAAGTATACATTTCAACACGGTATTTATTAAAGTATAGCATTATCAACTTAAAATAACCTCTCAAGATATTCTTTATATCAAGCAATATTTACCAGGGATTTAAGTGTCTTTTAGACTGAAGTAAAACCATCTTTGGCTGGATTCACACCAGCGCTCGGTCTCCATTTGGGAATTCCGTCCCCCATTCCGCTTGAAAAATGAAGAGATATAAACTGTAAGCAGGACTTTTCCCTCCGCATTTTTCGTGCAGAAATCGGGTGGACCTCATTATAGTCTATGGGTTCTGCGGGTAACCGCTTTTTAAGCAGATTGGATTTTCATTTTTCAGGTCCCCAAGCGGAAAAGAATAGAAACCGAGCGCAGGCATGAACCTAACATGGAGAAACATGTTGAGTTCTTGCAGCTTTTTTGGCGCAGATTTTGCTGTGTTTTTTTGAAGCCAGGATTGGTTTAGAAAGGAATGGGAAATATAAGGAAGGACTTAACAGGGTTATGTGGGGAAAAATAAATCTTAAGGCGTTTAACAGTCACTGCACTGCATCCATATATTGCAGAAAAATACGCACAGCGGAAACTTTACTATTTCCAAAACCGCTGCAGTTTTGGAAATTGCAGCATGTCAATTATACCTACTGAAATGCTGGTGGTTTCCCTATAGGTATAATGGCTGCCACTGCGTTTTTTCCCACAGTGCTTTTTGCTGCAGCCCGCCACGTTCTTAGCCTTATAGTGCATTCCCTGCACTAGATAAGCTTTATTGTTGATATATAGACAGGTCCACTGGAGTCATGGTGATTAGATTTGCAGAGAGCAGCAGGGTACAGATGTGCACTGCCTCTCCTGCTGTTGCTCCATCTCTATGTGACGTCACTGACTCTGCTCTACTTCGGTTGCATGTCCATACAATAGAATGGAGAAGGCCATGTGACTAAGAGTTGGAGCATTAACAGGGGAGGCAGAGGATTGAGACTTCTAGCCTCCCCTGATACACTCTGCAAAAGTAATAAAACGTATCTAATGCAGGGACTGCTGAACCCATTCAAAAAAATGCAACAAAATCTGCCCCCAAAAAAGTAGAAAAACTGTCTCCAGCTATACAGTTGATCTAAAGGTTTTGGTATACAGGTTTTTGACACATGTGGACAAATGTTTGACTTAAACTAAACCAAACTAAACTAACAAATAGTTGGTATATACTAGACAGTCTAAAGATGCACCAGATTTATCACCCAGCATTAGTCACTATGACAAACTTGGTGCATTTTAAGATTAGAAAGGATTCAATTCTGTTTACATTTCCAGCAAGCTCTGTTCTAATCAGTCAAAACCTGAAGCTTGCTGGAAATGTGAACATAGGCCTTATAAGTCAAGGCCTATGTTTCTAGTTCTAATAAGTTATATTAAGTTCTTTAGGACCAATCTATTTAATTCCTTAGGAAGGATATTGTTTTCCATTGTCACATTCCAAAAACCATAACTTTTTTACTTTTCCATTGCTGTACGAAGGCTTGTGTTTTGTAAGATGAGTATTTTTCAGTGATACCATTTTGGGGTGCATGAAACTTTAGATAACTTGCCTGTCAGTATTACACTTATAGGTAGTGTATTAGATCCTGCCTTTAGGTTTTTGACAGACCTGTAAATCATTGTTAGGTTGCTATAGTAGCAATGAGTGTGATGGAGTAACATAAAAATTCCCCTCCCTTTGATGTTGAAGTGATATTAAGAGTTAATGAAAACAGCACCATAAATGAAATGCAAAAATATGGTTAAAAATATTAACTTACCAATACTGTAGGTCATGTTAAGATAACACACATTCTCTTGATTTTTTTGTTGTTGCTTTATAAACAACCCCATCTCAATTAACCCTAATCCTGAAATATAACCAAGAAAATCTCTATAATGAAAATGTTGTACTGGTAAGGGGAGTAGGGAATGTATTTATAGGATAACATTATGTGGTACAGTTTCCACCGCTAGTGAATGAAAAAAATGTGTATTTTGATGGAAAATAAGTAAGGATGTAACTAATGTGCAAATTCCATTGAATCAAGTCATAAGACTCATATGAATTGGAAATAATATAAAGTTATATACCACTAATCCAGATGTCTTATGTTCCCATCAGACATGGAAATGGAAATACCTTAGATTCTAAGGGATTCAAAGTCATTCTGCCAGACGTTTTTAGTGATATGTCTCAGGTAAGTTTAGCACTTTGCCAATGATTAAATAAAAAATATAAAACACTTTTTTTTAAATTATTTTCAAACATTATACATATATTTTATTTCCAATAGGATTCTCCCATTTATGGCCATGATTAAAGTGGAAGTTCAAAATCCCTCTAAATGAGCTTGATCTTGCTGGGTATAGGTGAGCTTGTACTTATAGATATCAATAGTAAAGCTGCAGTATAAAGCATGATGATGATGACAGCAGGAGCCTGAGCCTCTGATGAAAGCAATACATTAGACTATCAACAAGCAATGCTGCTAAGATGTATTCAGTGATGATATCCAGCCCCAAATGAAACACAGTTAGAAAGTGGACAAGCAGTCAATACTGAAACAAATCAAGGTAGATAAGCACAACTACTAATACTGTTGTTAGGGATCATTTTTAAGATTCCAACATTAAGGGGTTGTGCCAAGTTTACAAGTTATATCCTATCCACAATATAACTTGCAAATTTGTCACAACCCCAAATCTTTATAATGGAAATACATAGAACTTAATAAGGAAACATGGGCTTTAATAACTAGAAAAGTTCATTATTATTTCCAGTATGGAAAAAGTGCTATGTGGTAGGAATAAAAGTTTTACTTAGACAGTTAGGCACAACCAATTGTGTAAGTCATTTGTTCAAAATGTAACATTTATTAAGATTTAGAAATTCTAATTATCACCTATATTGTGTCCATGTTACAATATGTTACACCCAAATGTCTTTTATCAGTAGCTTCATATGCATTGTGACACTAAAATATGTACTTTAGTTCACAACACATAAAATGTTAAAAGAGGAGCAGACACTTGTGTCAGGTAAAAGAAAGACATAATGCTATCCAAAAATATCTAAATTGAATATCCACCCACTAAGCAATATGTCAACTGCTGATATAACCACAGATCTAAATTACTCAGGCTGCAAATGTTGCTGTATTATAATGTGTCAGGTTCAAGACAAAGTGTCAGTACAAAATACATTTATTCTAGATGCAAAGTTATTATAGAGTTATAAAAAGCTGAGTTATTGCCATTAGATAAACACAGGGTTTTATTTAAACTTATTGCAAAGTGGAAGCATAATGGGCAGATTCCTTAATAAGCAGTGACCCACTGTGGATATAGTTACAGCGGCTTGCAAAAGTATTCATACCCCTTGAACTTTTTCACATTTTGTCACCTTACAACCACAAACTTAAATGTATTTTATTGAGATTTTAAGTGATAGAACAACACAAAGTAGCACATAATTGTAAAGTGAAACGAAAATGATACATGGTTTTCAAAATTTTAATCAAATAGAAATCTGAAAAGTGTGACATGCAAAAGTATTCAGCCCCCTAAATAAAATCCAGTACAATCAATTGCCTTCAGAAGTAACTTAATTAGTTAATAGAGTCCAGCTGTGTGTAATTTAGTCTCAGTATAAATACATCTGTTCTGTGAAGGCCTCAGTGGTCAGTGGTTTGTTAGAGAACACTGGTGAACAAACAGCATCATGAAGACCAAGGAACTCACCAGACACGTCAGAGATAAAGTTGTGGTGAAGTTTAAATCAGGGTGAGGTTATAAAAACTTATCCCAAGCTTTGAGCATCCCAAGAAGCACTGTTCAATCCCTCATCCAAAAATAGAAAAAGTATTCTATAACTGCAAACCTACCAAGACATGGCCGTCCACCTAAACTGACAGATCAAGCAAGGAGAGTACTGGTCAGAGAAGCAGCCAAGAGGCCCATGGTCACTCTGGAGGAGCTACAGAAATCCACAGCTCAGGTGGGAGAATCTGTCCACAGGACAACTATAAGTTGCACTCCACAACTCTGGCCTTTATGGAAGTGTGGAAAGAATAAAACCATTGTTGAAAGAAAGACATAAGTGCTGTTTGCAGTTTGCCACAAGCCATATAGGGGACACAGCAAACATGTGGAACAAGGTTGAACTTTGGTCTCATGCAAAGCGCTCTGTGTGGCAGAAAAGTAACACTGCTCATCACCCTGAACACACCATCGCCACTGTGAAACATGGTGGTCGCAGCATCATGCTGTGGGGAGGCTTTTCTTCAGCAGGAACAGGGAAACTGATCAGAGTTGATGGGAAGATGGATGGAGCTAAATACAGGGCAATCCTAGAAGAAAATCTGTTGGAGGCTGCAAAAGACTTGAGAATGGGAAGGAGATTCACCTTCCAGCAAGACAATGACCCTAAGCATAAAGTCAGATATACAGTGGAATGGTTTAGATCAAAGAATATTCATGTGTTAGAATCGCCCAGTCAAAGTCCAGACCTAAATCCCATTGAGCATCTGTGGCAAGACATGAAAATTGCTGTTCACAGATGTTCTCCATCCAATCTGGCTGAGCTTGAGCTATTTTGCAAAGAAGAATGGGCAAAAATCTCAGTCTCTAGAAGCGCAAAGCTGGTAGAGACATACTCCAAAAGACTTGCAGTGAAAGGTAGATCTACAAAGTATTGATATAGGGGGGCTGAATACTTTTGCATGTCACACTTTTCAGATTTTTATTTGATTAAAATTTTGAAAACCATGTATCATTTTTGTTCCACTTCACAATTATCTGCTACATTGTGTTGGTCTGTCACTTAGAATCTCAATAAAATACATTTAAGTTTGTGATTGTCAAAATGTGTACTAGTACTGTTGAAAAAGACATATGTCCATCAAATTCAACCAGGGGATGATGGACATGTTAGATACTCTTTTTATTTTTTACACCACATTTTATTTGGATTACTTTAGAACAGTGTTCTGTTTCAAATTATCATACAAATCATTAGTAAATCTGGTGCAGTTTAGAACACTTCTTAGCCTCTACCCCTTTCCAACATACTTTTCAGAATTGGCTTTCTGTCATTAAATATCATGGAAGCAAGAATTTAAGGTGTAACTGTTATTTTTTTTTTTTCACAATTGTGTAAGGGGTATATGGGTAACATTTTTGTAATATATTTTATTAGTTGGTTTTGCTTTACTTATTTTTTTTTTTAAAACTGTCTCTAAAACCTCCCCTTAGCAATGATGTAAGTGAGTGTTGCTAAAGAAAGTCTGTTCCTTAAAAAGAATATACAGTGTGTGCTTTGCACATTCTGTATGACTAGTATTTCTTGAAGGGGCAGGCTTCTTAGTTTGCCTCTACTACTCCTGCCCCATCTATAATCATTCTCTAGTTATAATAATAAACCAAATCTGATTTTTATTTCATGTCCCTGCCTAATATTGCCTGTAATTTCTGAGTGCTACATTGCTCAACTACCACCACTCCTATTAATCTTCACAGATTGTACCCTTTGGCTAGGTGGTAAGCCTGCCTATGCAAGTAATCTTAGCCATTAGCAGTGAGTACAGTACACAGAGTGTTGCTAAGAACATATGTTAGAACCAGTATTTTAATAAAAGAAGTAAACTCAGTGAATGAAGTATATAACAAAAGTGTTCCCCTCTACACAATGGTAAAAAAAATTCAACAACGGTGACACTACCTTTGGGTAGTGCTTACATAGTACTGATGCGTCATTCCTTTTCTTTCCTCTGGAAAGACATGTCCAGATAGGTGTCACTAGTTTAAGAGCTATACACAATAATGTGATTTTGCAATATCCGTGTAGCCAGTGGTTGTTTTGAAAATTAACGCATGCTAGGGACTTGCTAGCTTGTCACATTATTGATCCTAAATTGGGTTCATCAGAAATTGGAGATCTGTACCATATTGGAGCTACTTTAAGTAACAACTGTGACATAACCATTAAAAATAAACACATACACAGATAAGGAGTGAAATGAAGATTAGCTACCTACCATACAGACATGCTACTACCATAGAGCAGTGATGGCAGGCACTAACTTCACCCACTCAGGAAAAGTCTGTTCCCACAACAAATCCCTGACTTTCCCTTATAGATCGATCAGAGCATTCATGAAATAATTTGCCCAATCTTAAAAAGTGTGTAGTTAGAATTGCACAGTCCTCTCTATACTCTGTCTGCACTGATCTGTAAACATGTCATTTTTCTATCTAAAACAATGTTTCTGGACTAGCTAGGTTCCAAATAACTAGATCATAGGTGAACATTCTTGTTCATATGACAAGCCAAATGTTAAAATGTCAGCAATAAAAGAATTAGCAGTATACATATATACCATGGGATTACAATATAATAGCAATTCATTAGAAAAGCCTATAATGATTTTTCTTTATCAGCTGTGAACTACATCCTATCAAGATTTCTGCTAGCGATTTTGCAATTTTGATACTTTGCAGAAGGAATTCCAAGGACACAGAGTACTCTCAAATAGCAATCTCTAACTGATTTCAGATGGTACTATATCTAAAGCACAGCACAAGGGATGATACATGGAAGCATATTCATGCAAACTTCAGGTCAAGCATGGCAAAGTTTATGCAATATTATAGAGGTAGAGGTCAGGGTGTACAACAATGAAAATATTGAGTCTGGGTGAAATCTTAAACTGCCATGGCAATGTGTAGGTAGAGAACATATGTGTGTTTTTTTTTTTTTTTTGTTTTTTTTAATTGACTTCTAGTTTTGGCTTCAAATACTGAATAAAAATTGAATGTATAAGCATACCCTATACGTCAGATGTATTCAGTAGTATGTCCTGATCCTCTAGTTAATAATCATTTTCAATGCATCTACTTCATGCTCATGAACAGTGCAGCGAAAGCTATAGAGAAAAGGTTCCATATGATGAATTATAAAAACTCATTCTTCATGGTTGTTTTGAGTAAACTAGGTGCACATGGGCTTAATAATACTGTATTTTACAAGCCAAAAATCATATTAAAAAGACAGACATTGATTGAGTATAAAGTGTTAAAGTCCTTACATTTGTGTAGATGAACAGATCCCCCTAGAGCTACTTTATTCAGGCGGGTAAAACCTCTGTCCAAATAATTGATACAATTTGTCATATTTAGAATATCAGTAATAGAAAGGTGACTAAAAGTCTATACTTCTGTTTTCTTGTGTACTTATAACACATTAGACTAAAAATAACCAATTTAATTGAATTGCATCTTGTGCAATGATAAGTCATGTTGGCATATAAACACTTGTCTAGTCAAACTATTTGTTGTCTATATTAAGGTTTCCTCTGGGTCAGGTACTGGTGCTGTAAGTTTAGAAGGACAATATTGTACTCTCCATTTCAGTGTCGTATGTCACACTAGTATGTGAATATATAAATAAATATATATTTACTGTAAATATAACATATAAAATAATATAGTAAAATATAAATAGCTCTCCTATGGAATCACCCCGTGACCCTGCGGAAACCTTATTTACTTCTACATGTTGATGTCCAGTTTTTCACACTGTTGAGGTAGACGGGGTTATAGTATTGGCCTGCTTTAACCCTTTCCCTGCCAGCCACATATCTATACGTCCTCCCAGGGTGTCACTTTTTTAGCCGAGGATGTATCTAATACATCCTTATTACTAATGCCGATATCTCAGGATTGGTTAGGGCTATGAAGATGATTTTGGATTCATTTTAAAGATGAGAATCTCATCTGAGTGAATCTCATCCTGAGCAATTTACTGTTGAAAACGCTATTCGGCATTGAGATCCCATTGCAGATCTCAATTCCCGACAGCGTATTTAAGAGCAATTCGCTGTAAGGGCTATCATGAAGAGCTTGGTATCATTTTAAAGATGACCTTCCTAGCCCTAACCAATCCTGAGATATAGGGCTCTAAAGTGTCCCCCCTCCTCCTGCTTCAGGTAGCATCTTAAGAGCTACGGTAGGAGGAAGGATCGGGGAGTAGCAGCCCTGAAGAGTGCACAGAGATGATGAATCTTCATCATCTGTGCTTAACCTGTATGTGACCCCAGTGGGGGGGGTCGCATGGACTTCTGTCCATGTTATCCCCTCTCCTATCATTCAGGGAGCATACTATACTTTTGCTCTCTGATTGTCACATAGAGGGATAATGTAATACCCCTTTGAGCCTTATTAGAGGGGCATTCTTATATAATACCCCTCTGAACCTAACCAGGAAGTTTACTGGCGATGTGACCCAGACGTTTACCATTGTCCAGGTCGCAGCGCCAAAAAAGTTGCACCAAACACTTACACAACACATGCACAAAGTCATCAATAAAGTTTACATTCCACCCTGCCCCTATCCTGTCCATACCTGATCTTTCTAGAGTAAAATATGCCTCTAGCGATATCCATTACACACTAAAATAATAGCAATAACAATTATTACTAGAGATGAAGGTATAAATTGGGTATAGGGTTTAGGGGTTCACTTGCTTTTCACGCTGTGTAATCCCTACACTTTATAGGATGATACTTTTTTTAACATTTCCAGATTCAAAGCAGGTTTTTGTTTCTTCCAGTTCTAGTGATTTTCTGAAGATATGTGCTTTCAGGTTTAGGCCTTAGTGATGTGAATGAACTCTTGATTTTAGGGTGTTTGGTGCATATAACTTTTTGTTTGGTTTCCACTTTTAGCAACTAATATACATTTATTTGCATTTTTTTAATAAAACATTCACTTTAAATCAAAATTGCATGAAGGTGCCTGTTTGAATACAATACCAAGTGGCATTCTGACAATACTGCAGATGTCTACTTTAAGAAAATATATAGGTATGGGGGGTTAGCATGATTTTTTTTAATGTTGCAATTTAGGTTTTATTTGTCCATCTCAAAACTGTGAAAATTGCTCTGGCTACCGGAGGTGCAAAATTTTCAGTGTCCCCTGGCAGTGAAAGGATTAAAGGGGGCCTTGCTAAATAAAATTGACAAGCAGACAGAACGAAGTCAGAACTCTGCCTGAATGGAGGAGGGAGGACTTGCTTGCCTTGTCTTAAGAACACTCCATCAGAGAGTGGGGGGCTCATAATTATCCATACCCCTACCTGCCCACAGATGGTACAGGAGAGGGGGATGTAAAAAGTGAATTCTAGTCCGTTGAGAGTTGTTGTTGTTCTCGTGTGTGTGTGTGTGTGTGTGTGTGTGTGTGTGTGTAACTGTGTTGTAAAATGGATAAGACCCGAGGCTAAGTCCAGATCTTAGTCCCATGAGAATTGCGAACTGAACTGAGAACTGAGAATGGTCTGTTACCTAAATAAGGACTTGGAATTATTTCTCTGCCTGATGTCAGAGAACCAGGTGGTGCTCTCGGACATTTTTTAGGATTTTAGCCAAGCCAATTTCACTCATCTGCATACAGCTCTGTTTTGGGATTTTTGTCCCTCATCAGTGCAGAGCAGAGTGAATTGGCTGGCTTTGTGGGAGGCAATGAGTGGCTCAGGGAAGGGAATCTCTCTCCTTGGGGAGAGCACCAGTGAAGGTGTGTAGAGTTTTGAATTACCTTTTGCTCTCTACTAAGCATCTACATATCACAAGGCATTATGAGAAAAGGAGCTGGGAAGCTCATGCACCCTCTGTTGGATGTAACAGATCCCTAAAATCCCTTTTGCTGTCTCAGGACTCAGTGGGTCAAAAGCAAATTGAGGATCTGTTACATCCAACAGAGGCTGCATGAGCTTCCCAGCTCCTTTTCCCATAATGCCTTGTGATATGTAGATGCTTAGTAGAGGGCAAAAGGCAATTCAAAACTCCTACACACCTTCACTGGTGCTCTCCTCAAGGAGAGAGATTCCCTCCCTGTTCCAATCTTATGATCACTGCTCTATCCATGCCAGGACAGACTTCAGGTCCCATGACTAGATAGTTATAGGGCAGATTAAAAAACACTCGTCCGGACCTGCGAGCGCTTCAGCCAGGCTTCGGGGGCAAAAGTCAACTGCGGAAAGTCAGAAGCCATGCTCTTCGGGGCGTGGCAGCTGGCCTCCCCTGCTGTCTTTCCTTTCACAGTTAAACCGGACTTCATCAAGATCCTGGGAGTCTGGTTCGGGAAGGAAGGTGCGGCCCTGAAGTCCTGGGTCGAACGTCTGAAGAAGGTCAATCAGAGGATTGGACTGTGGAGTCTCCGGAACCTTACCATCGAAGGGAAAGCGCTGGTCCTGAGGAACGTGATCTTGCCTGTACTCCAGTACATGGCACAGGCATGGCCGCTGCTGGCAACGATGTCGAGGGCCATCACCAGGACCGTCTTCCACTTCATCTGGGGCTCCAAGATGGATCGGGTGAAGCGGACATGCATGTACAAGAATCATCTGAAGGGAGGTAAGAATATCCCAGATATTCCGACTTTACTAAGGATTGCTTTTGTTTGTGATTGTGTTCGCAGAACCCTGAGGACAGCTAACGGATCCGCGGGGAAGACCATGTCGCGCTTGTTCCTGCTACCCCTCTGGAGAGGACTCGGCTGGGAGAAGTGGGACAGCTCCGTCCCTTACAACTGGACCGTCCCGTGGTTCTACGCAGACGTGACCAGATTCGTGAGGGAGTTCCAACTGGAAGGTCTGAAGCCGGATCTCTGGAAACCGAAGACGATCCACAAGCTCATCCGAGCGAGGGATTCGTTGGAGGAGGTGCCAGCTCTGCCAGCGAGTACAGCAGAGGTCGTTTGGGAAAACATCTCTTCAAACTCGCTGACCAACGGACACAAGGACCTGTCGTGGATGGCTGTCAGAGGAGGACTTCCAACGAGGTCGTTCATGCACGCCCGCAACCTGAGCAGGACGAGGTATTTCCCGCGGTGCCCCTACAAGGAGGAAACATCTCTGCACATCTTTTGGGAGTGCCCGTTCGCTCAGGGTCTGTTGGATGAGCTGGAGGAAAAATTCGAGGACTGCATCCCCAGGAGGGGTCTGACGTACCACGCGGTACTGTATGGACTTTTCCAGGGGACTCACGCAGAGACTGACATCCAGGCGGCCTGGCGCCTTGTGAACTGCTTCAAGGATGCCATCTGGTTCGCCAGGAAAAGACTGATTTTGCGGAGGGAGAGTGTCTCCTTCCAGGATTGTTGCAGACTCATCCACAGTCTGCAACGGGACTATTCGATCTTGGATAGCCTGGCCGGCGAAGAGGAGGAAGAGGACTGATCCACCACCATCGGCTGCGGCGGCGTTCTCCCCCTCCCCTCTCCCCCCCATGTGTGTTGTGTTATTCAATAAAGCTTCGGGCCTTGTGATTACCCCCTACCTTTTCCCTCCTCTCCCCCTCCCATCACATGTACTGTATGCTTTTTGTTTAACCTTGTTTTCAGAAATGTATGCTATGTAGGGTAGGAAGTAGTGGTAGTATAGGGAGTGTATCATTGCCTGTATTGTACCTGTCCTGCTCCCTTGTGTGTTGTGGTCTTAAATAAAGATTTGGGCCTGTGACCTCCCCCCCCTTTTTTCCCCCCCTTCTTTTTGTCACAGTTCTATGCTTTATACTTTGACCAATGTTAGAGTAGGTTTGTAGTGCAGCATGTTAGGTAGGAATAAAATGCATTTCCCGCCGCATGTTGCGCCGCATCCCTTAAGGATGACTCTTAGTCATTGATTGTGGTTTTGTAACTCAGTGCGCTGCGTCGCAAACCCCTTGTTATTCCTTGTGGAAATAAGATGTGTTGTAAATAAAGAGTTTTTGTTCAATCAAAAATAGGGCAGATTCTTTTGCAACTTATTGTGTACCATAAATGGCAGCTAGTCTCCACCCACCAATTTAGAGAGTACTACAAATTTCACATACAATATACAGAGGAGAAACCTGCTCAAAATTTAAAAATATAAGTAAAATATTGACTTAGAAATTTTGCTTTAGGTTGGTTTTCCACATAAAATATAACATAACGGTTCTTTTTTTTTGCCTGGGATGAGCACCAGTAGATGATATAACACATTAAATGGCACAGTCAAATGTATATGTATATGGATAAACTATTGTCAAAACAATCTTTCAGTCCACGTTTAATGTCGACATTGTTAGCAGGACATTTCCTCTTTACACCTAGTGATGTGCTGCGCACAACAATTTGTCATAAAAGATACAGTATGATAAGCTAATATAGTATTTGCTAAAAAAAAAAAAAAAGAGAGAAAAAGTTAATTGTAAGAACACAATAAATCATAGTTGATATTTTCCGGCATATTGGGGTTGGGATGTTTAAGGGAAACAGCAGCAAAGGTTTTATGAGTAAGCAATATATGCAAGATATTGCCCAACTAACTTTCAGAAAAAAATCTTACCGTTCAACTTCAGAAACTGGTAAGGACACAATAAATCACAGTTGATATTGTCCGGCAGTTTGGGGTTGGAATGTTTAAGGGAAACAGCAGCAAAGGTTTTATGAGCAAACAATATATTTTCTCTATTGCACATTCCTAACCATCTTTAACATGTTCCATTTCATTTTAGATAATTATATTTCTAGACCTCTGGTTTAATTTTTCATTTGTATTCCGAGTAAAGAAAAGAACTGAAATAAATCAGAATTCTAAATGTGAATCAGCGTTAATGGATTCCCACAAATGTTCCAGCCCAAATTCAGAGCTGCACTGAATCTGTAGATATGAAACTACATTATTTTTACTTGATCACTCTAACAGAATGTTAAATGTCACCTTGAATGAGACACAAGGAACAACCAGCTGTTTAACAATAAGCTAGCATGTTACTTAAGATGTAACCATTGCTGTAAATGATATACAGTACATATGTCAAGAGCATTCAAAAAGTTGATTTCTGGGAAAGTTACATGTATGTATGCGAAATATAGATGATGTGTTCACTGTCTCCTAAAAAAATGTATTATACGTCTTTTCCACCTCAGCTGAATGAAGAGATGCAGAATTTCAATCACTCCTCATAAAATGGTCTTTTGTATATATTATAGTCCCCACTCTGTGTGTTATATACCTTCTGCCAATTTTGTGTAATTTTAATTTGGTTTAAATTTTTATTTTATGTTACCTTAAAAATAGTAGGTAGGTTTCATAACAATTGTATACAGTACACCAAAAATGTATACTATACGTGACTATAAAGCCGTTGTAGGGTCCCTGCAGCATCAGCGCTGAGACCAAGCTGCTGTATTCATTATTTAAAGGAGTTGTTCAGGTTCAGCAAATAAATGCTATTGTTTGTATAATGAAAAGTTATACAATTTTCCAATATACTTTCTGTATCAATTCCTCACGGTTTTCTAGTTCTCTTCTTGCTGCCATTTGTTCTGCTTCCTTCCAGTAGATAAAAATCAGTCTATGGTCATGTGATGGCCATTCCATAGTCATGCGATGGTCACACAGGTGCACGGCTTGTCACAGTACAATAGACATCCGACATGTAACGAGTGATACATCAGTGTGTCCATCAAGCGACCATGGACTATATGTCACATGACCATGTTCTGATTTTTATCCACTGGAAATAAACAGTGAGCAACAGCAAGCAGAGATTTAGAAAACTGTGAGGAATTGATACAGAAAATATATTGGAAAAAAGGTATACATTTTTAGTATATGAACAATGACATTTATTTCCAGAAACTTCACAACCTCTTTAAAGGGATGTGAAAACCTATACAATGATCCCATCACTCTACAGATCCCACAAACAAGTGAGTGAGATGTAACCCAAGGATCGCTCAATGAAGATAGGGGCTAATAAGCCCTTGTGTCGCATGTGGATAGAGGTGTGGTAGTGTGTGGCAGCCCCTAAAGAGGGCAGCATTTAAATCTATTATTTATTTATACCTGTGCAGTACACATTCCTGTTGTTTTCAGCTGTGATTTTGCATGGTAAATTTTTAACCTATTCTAGGTTCACACTAGTGCTGGCCTACCCATTGTTCTGGCCTGTCGGAGGATCAGAACAACAATCATGTGGACCACTATAAGAGTGGTTACACTTGGTGCTCAGCAGAGCCCATTAACTATAATGGGGTCTGTTGGGTGTCTGTCGTAAAACTGAAACGGGCAGAGGAAAAAGTCCTCCGTGCAAGACTTTTTCATCCACCAATTTCAGGTGGACATTGCAATGGAGTCTCCGACTCCTGCACAGATGTGAACTGAACTTTAAATTTTAAGCAACCAAGTCTGTGAAAATAAGTGAATTAAAGTGAATGAAACTGCAGTACCATTCACGGCCACTACACAATGTACAGCGCTGTGCCAGCTTCTAGAGTACCAAAACCTCTTTACTCAGCTGATTGTAGAGGTGCTGGGAATCATCCCACCACCAATCTGTTATTAAACTTCTAGACAACAGTAGGAATTTTTTCAGTCACAACTTTATATGGAATGATAACATTATAAACATACCCACTTTGCTGCT
The DNA here is from genome assembly GCA_947044405.1 of Leptodactylus fallax. Taxonomy (NCBI): domain Eukaryota; kingdom Metazoa; phylum Chordata; class Amphibia; order Anura; family Leptodactylidae; genus Leptodactylus; species Leptodactylus fallax. The sequence goes on along the minus strand of CAMRHE010000027.1, from coordinate 11,059,290 downwards.
AATGCGATTTTGTTATTTTGAAACAAATGTAGAAATAGGCTTTGTCAAAGGATGTGAAAATACTATACACATAATGTTCTTTGAATCAGACCTATTGAAACAAGCTATATGACCTACGTTTATTTTTCTTCACCCGTCTCTAGAATGTTTCAATGCTAAGAATGACAGGTGCCACATTCATACTCGCAGAGTAACATCACATTTCATTTTGTATGCAACATAGGATACAGTAATTTCATCTTAACAGCTCTAATTTTCTTAAAATTATCCTTTCCTGCCTTGGTTACAGATTCAGATGGGAAAAAGTTCTGTTGCTATTCTTTGTCATTTTATCTTTAACACAAAATGTAATTTGTGAAAATCAGATAACAATTTAATGAAGTCTCCAGAGAATACTAATGTTCTGTGAGTGAACATCTGGCTAGGAAAGCTCTAGTCCTGGAAAACATGCTGAAACATGAGTTGTTACTTGTGAGTGTTTAGCAAACGTAAGAGCCACCAGCTCTGTATTTTCTATGATTTGTTGTAGCTGTTTTTATTATACATCTCAGTATGGAACAGAATAACGGGTCTTGTTGTCTAAAACAATGGAATAGCGTTATATTACTAAATAAAGCTGTTACATCAACAACAACACTTAGTGATCAACAATCACATGAATACTTGTGATACATACACTAATACATACTTCGTAAATCTCTTTCTTTTTTTTTTTTTTTTTTTGAATGCGATGTGAAACCAGATAGGATTATTATCATCCCAAACAGTTCACATAAATGGAAGCAATTGTGATGTCCACATTTATCCACTTGAATATTCTATTCATTTTATTCCATTCTTCTATTTTTGGAAAGGTTGTGTGACAAACACTTGTGGAGTTTGTATAGCATGTGCTCATATTCTGCAAGTTGTAGTCCGTTGTGTGGGACAATTGCAGACATTTCTGCTAAAAATCTGCTAAGTTTGAACATGCAGATGTGTCATCCACTATCTGTCCTTCTTCATTCTTCCTATCTGTCCTGTTCTGGCTGGATATGTCCAGATATCTATCAAAAGTTAAGCACTTTTTTCAAAGCAGCATGATCTCCTCTTAACACAATTGGATATGCTAACTATTTTATTTGTGTCAAAGTGTTACCACTATGTAGGGGCAAGGGAGGAAAGGTGTGAGTTGCACCCTAGCAAGGCTTTTGTTGGCTTGTTGTGATATGGAGCTGAATTGGTTTCATAAGAGATTGCATTAATTAACTAAACTGGAGATCCGTAAGCCTTGTTACATCTGTATCCTTGCAACCTAGCCATGCAGTAGTTACTCACATCACCTGACTCCTACGTGATTTCCTTTCTCCTCATTTAATCTTTCCTTCACCTGAGGTCCTGCTGGATCCAGTCATGGTACTATTTATAATCACAGGTGGAGGAATTGGGTTGCCAGGAAAACAGTGGCTGTCTACTGATGGTGTAAAACTTGGTGGCATATTTTCTGCTGATTAAGGTATTTACTTTTGCATGAATCATATTCCTGTGCTTTGTATCTCTGATCTTGATTCATGATTGACCTTAATATTGACCTGGGACTTATTGCTGCGCATCAATTCGACTTCTAATTGATTCTGTATGGGACAGACAGAAATAGCTAAGGAGCTTGACTATCTTTGTCAGTGCTATAGACTTTGAATGGAGTGGCATGACACATGTTCAGCTTCTGCTTCATTCAACAAAGGTCTGGTGATTGGTGGGTTTCCCAGTGCTGGGAACTAACCAAGCTAGTGATTATCACCTATCCATTGAATAAGGTAATAAATTATCACTGGTGCATCCCTTTAAAATCTGCAAAATTAAGCAACACTTGAAAGCACTTAGCTGCCAAAAGGTCATGAATGTGATGTCACATGGCCTGTGAAGTGAAAGCGGCGCTTAGAGACCCTCATGGATCTTCAATTGATAACCTAAGAATAGGTCATCATTTATAAGTCCCAGAAAACTCCTTAAAGTGTATTGTGCCTCTCAAAGTGACCATTAATCCTTTCCCGCTACAGCCATTTTTTGATTTTTGTTTTTGACTCCCCACTTTCCAAAAGCTATAACTTTTTTTGTTTTTCTGTTTACAGAGAGGTAAGAGAGCTTAATTTTTGTGGGACAAGCTGTACTTTGTAATGGTACAATTTAATAATCCATGAGATGTACTAGGTAGCTTGAAAAACATTCAGAATTGGGGTGGAATTGGAGAAAAACTGTGTTTTATGTCACCTGTATTTCATGGGCAGGTAAAATTCTGGGGATACCAAATTTATATTTTTTTTTTTTATGTTTTAACCACTTAAAAAATCCCCCCCAAAAAAAAGGAAATTCTTGGAGTCGCCATAATCAGACCCCTGTAACTTTTTTTTTTATATTTCTGTGTATGGGGATGCATAAGTCATCTTTTTCCGCAGGGCCAGATGTACTTTTTATTTATATAATTTATTTATAAAATGTATTCAAATTTTTATGAGAGGTGCAACAGAGAAAAAATGGTTCGGCTCTTTTGATGTTTTTTTCCCACCATTACCAGCATTCAATGCATAGGAAAAATATTTATATAAGTTTGTACACTGGGTGTTTTCAGACACAGGGATACCTAATGTGCATGTGTTTTACTTTATTTATGTACTTTTATATGTGTTCTAGGAAAAGGGGGAGTAATCTGAATTTTCAATTATTTTATATGAATATTTTTTTACTTTTTTTTAACTGCAATTTTTAGATTCCCTAGGGGTATTGAACCTCAGGGGTTCTGATCATTAATACAATACACTGCAACTGCATTTGCATAATATTTGCTGGGTCAAGGTAATTTTTGCTACATCTGTACATGCCACTGTATTCAGTAAAGCAGAACTGGATTTGTCTTCTTTTAATGGAGAAACACTTGAAAACCCAATATTACATGCATGTAGAAGCATTTGTTTCTGCATGTGAAATGTAATAATTTAGAGCAAGTGCCCTCATACCACATAAAAGCAACTAAATCAATTATGTGAACAAAGTAACATTCAAATATATCATATGCAGTATGTAAGTAATAAAGTATGAATAGTTAGAGAATATGCACTTCAGAGTTTGTGCCATTTGTATTGTTTTATTGCTATTGTATTGCTCCCAGGCCCTTTTGTCACATTGTGTAACCGACCTAATTTGACATGTTACTCTATTCATTGATCATTCATCAGCGCACAGTTAATTAATAATACCCCTATTACAATGCATGGATAAAGAAACTTCAAAAGATAGATCTTCCCCCTTTATAAAATGTCCAAGTATCAGCTGATTAAAGTCTTCTCAGGTCAAACACTCTCCTTAAATCAGTTAATTATTTCTTCTCCCAAGTGTAAGAAAATCATTATATTTAATTAAAATACCTCACCCTACTTCATGCATACTAGGTTCCAGCTCCTGGGGGATTTTCAGCAATGTGATTTAATAGAAGTAACACACCAAGGAAAACAAGTCTATTTTTACTTTATACATTTCGATTACAAGAAAATAATGTCCTTCTGTTTGACACTTCCTTACTCACTGACAGAAATGCTTTACTGAGCAAAAAGAAATTCTAAGGGTCTTAAAAAGTATAACAATAATGTACTGCTTGCGTACAACTTATAAATACCAGCAAAGAACAACTTGCTGAACGTTATTTCTCTTGACGTATTAATCACCACGTGGGAGCTTGAACTAAAACTGAAGCCGAACAAAGAGGGACAAAATTACTGAACCCACTAAAAGTTATAAAAAGGGAAGCAAGCAGTCTAAAAAGTGAATTTGGTAAGAAAGGATGAAAAACCTAATAAAAATATATTGTAAGAATGAATCTTGTACTGCATCACACTTATTACAGTGTATGTCACCTCTCAGGAAATGACCTCACGTCCATTGGTCACATGGCAAAGCCACATCTCCATCCCTGAGAAGAAGAAAGCAGACATAATTTAAAAAAGTAAAACATTTTCACAATGTGTTAAAAATAAAAAAGTAGCCTCAGTCATTGGTTGAGTGGGCATTACTCCCCACCGCTGGAAAAACATTTAACTTTTTTGTTAAGTGGCAAAAGTTAGTGTTTATGGATGCTTAAAACTATACATCCTGAGTGGCTTGTTATAATCTGTCTGCAGTGAAGGATCATAAAACCTTTACAGCCTATAGAACACGTTACAGAGGGGAGAAGAAGAAGTAGCTACAGAAGGGAGGCAGAAACAGAAATAGAGATGGGAGTCACTCTGTACACTGTATGTGTCACCGAAAGTGATGTGCTAATGTTACTGTGCTGTAGCAGATGTGTCAATCTCCACCACAATTCTCACACTCAAAGTAGACGTCGCACCCTAAAAGTATGTATGCCCTCAAAGTGTTTCAGTAAAACTTGTCCTGTTTTTTTTTTTTTTTTTTTACATGCCAAACATCAAAAAACCCAGCTACTATCCATTTACCCATAGTTATATCTGTTGCTGTCACTTTGACATTACTAAGACTGTGTTTGCATTATGGAGCTAGAAATGGGTTACATAGAACCCTAGGAGCCCTCAGAGTGTCTTATGTGACTTTTTCTAACAATTTATCCACACAAAGAACCGACTCAAATTGAATCAATCTTTTCATTATCACTTGATTCGAACTTTGAAAGGTTCACCTACATCTAATTGAAACCCATATGATCCATGAGGATATTCCGAGATTAAAATAGCATTTTAGGGAAAAGTAGTTCACCTACTTCTTGTCCCAATCCCAGTTTTATACATGATTCCTTCTACCTCATCACCCTTCTCCAGTATGTGCAATACATGTTCTCATAATTTCATATTAGTGCAGAACCCCCTTTAACCCCTAGACATGGCTAATCTGCCTATTTCCGTCGCTTTATCTGATGCCCCCTGCAGCAGTCACGTTAAAGTCAAACACCTGTGATTCGCAACTGTTCCTGTATAAGTGATAGGTGCGGCATCTCTATGCTGAAGTTATTGTCTGGGAGTTACACCGTGATAATGGAAGCTTTTAGGTCTTTTATAATTTTTATCAATAAAATGCAACTCTTTATGGTGACCACAGTAAAGTGAAAGAGCCTTCCCATTCACATTGTGCTAGCAGAACTTGCTCCCCTGCCAGCCCCTCCCTTCACCTACTTCCTGGATGTTTGCTCTTTCTCAGCAGGGAGCCTGGCTAGAGATAACACAAGCAGTTTACAGCCCTCTACTATACTAATCTACTGGTTAATTTACACATGGACCAGGGGTCCAGAAAATAAGCCATGCTGGATACAAAACCATATAAAACCTATTTTTTTGTTGAAAAACTGTACAGTATACATGTGTAGCCCTTTTAATCAGAAGAACTAGAAAATCAAGTTTTAATATGTTTATGTTCAATAGTATAAATGTTGTTTTAGGTAAAAGCAGCAAAATTTACTTTTTTTTTTACATTTTATACCATTCTTCTACTTCTAGCGAAAAAAAATTCAACTTATTTAACAAATAAGGCTACTTATTTCAAGCCTTATGTGTCCTGAAAAACCATGGTTAAATAGTTATGCAAAAGAGATATGCAAAGACATAAAAAAGATATTGCTGTGTAAAGCAATGCATACAAAAGTTCTAAATTTCGCCTGAGTATTGGGGCATCAATGATACTTGGTCTTGAAAGGGTTAAGACAATTTCACATACTGAGATGTTTTGGTATTTTTCTCTCCAAAAAATTTTGCGTCTAAATGTTAAAGGGATTGGTCAAGCTTTACTATGGACTATAGAGGGGTTTCAGTACTGTAGTCTGAAGGACTCTTGATGATGGACCTGGGGGTTCTTACCTCGTCCTGACCCCCAGGTCACGTCGCTACAAGCTGCACTCTGACCACTACATTGCTCTGCCCCTTCTCTTCTCCCCCATTTCACAGTAATTACATATGCCATGGGAGCATAATCCGCCTCCCACCATAGCACTGGTAACTACCTATGAGATCTGGGAGGAGGGAAGGGGTGGGGCGACTAAGGGGGACCAAGCAACCCAGGGGTCAGAATACTGCTTACGATCACATAACTCAGAGGTCAGGACAAGGCTAAAGCCCCCAAATCCATCATCAAGAGTCCGTCTGCATCCCGCAAAGTGTTGCTGGAAAAAAATGTGGCAGCAACACATTGCGGTTTTTCTGACAGTGCTTTTCACAGAAAGTTCTCAAAGGTTTCCTCTGCGAACGTTCTGCTTCAATTATACCTATAGGGAAACTGTCGGCGTTTCCATAGGTAAAATTGACATGCAGCGTGTCTTCGGCACATATTTTCCCACAATGTGTGGATGGGGTTGGCAGGGACTGTAAAACCCCGCGTTTCTTTCTGCAGCGCTTTCGCTGCGGGCAAACCGCAGCATTTACACCATGTGGGGCCCCAGCCCTATAGTCCATAGTAAAGCTTGAAATGTTTGACATTTTTTTGCATGTGTCTTAAAACAATTGTTTGTGAAGGAGGCCTTATAGAAATCTGTTTCCATTATAATGGTGAAAAAGTACTAGGTTTGATTTTTCTTTTATTTTATAATTAACATTTTATTGGTTTTTCAAATAACGCCAATGAATATACATAGTTAAAGACAATGTGCATGACAAAACAATCATTAACCAAACGATCAGATGAGCTGGTGTATTACATACAACGGTTAACTAAGAACACAATAATAATAAATGGAACGTGGGGAAGAGACGATGAGTCCTTAGGGTGAAAGGCCAAGGGTCTCAGAAGGTATGTTAATTAAACAGGGGGTTCCCACAGATGTGTCCAGGTAGGGTCTTTAGAGAAATCATACCATGGCGCCCAAATAGAGCTAAACTTCTGGTGGGTGCGAAGTTCTAAGTGGGAAAGTTCTTCCATCCGGGCTACTTGAGAGACTTTCCGTAGAAAGTGGGATACTGGAGGGGGGGATTCGGTTGCCCAGCATAGAGGAATCATAGATTTGGCGATAGCCACAAGTTGAAGCCAAAGTCAGGTTTAATTTTTCTTTGTTCAGTGGGTCTATTCTAAATTGTCATTCTATAGATTTTATTTTATGAAGTATGGGCGCCATCAATTTGCACATCTTGTACTGACTGTTTTTTTGCCAGTAAACTGGCTTTACTGATATTAAACCATATATTTTATTTGAGAAAAATAGTCCAGTTACTGCTGCTATTAAAAGTCAGTATTTTCTCTTTCCAGATTTTTCTTGTTAATCTTCATACCAAACAAGTGACTGTTTTATTAATACATTATAAAAGAATAATTTGATCTTTTATGTGCTCTTACTGCAGGATTAATGAATGAGCTCACCTTAGCGACAGTGTCTGCTCTACAATATTTTCTGATTATCTGCTTCTTCTGCTTTTTTATTTGTGGATATGAAGCTCATTTCTAGTAAATTGTTTACTAACAGGAGCAATAGGAACCTGTCTGAAAGGCTGTTTATCAAAAGTTCAAATAAAAGTTATTGTAAATGATTAATATCATTCTTTCACTTCCACTGAAATGAAACAACCTTTTGCTTTCCGGTCTATTGAGCTCATATATTAATTCTTTTTAAATGGAACAGTAAATTGTAGATCTGAAGTCTGCAAATAAATGTTGTTTTGTCATTACAATTCCAATTTAAAACTGATGATAGTTAAAAGTATCATTTACTAAACTTAGAATTGTTTTGTTGTGTATAATGTGTAATAGTAACACCTGACAAAGTAACTCATTGGTTAGCACTGCTGTATACTAGAGTATACTTGCCATAGAGCAGCTATGGGGTTATTGGAGGGAGAGGACCTAGACTTTACAAATAATAATTCTCATATACACCTTTTAAGAACACATTAGTGTTGTTACAAATAGAACCTGATGTTTTTTGTATTTGGAGAAATCAATAAGAAAAAGCTAACAAAAAAGGTAATTTGTTCTTAAATTATTTATACTGTATGTATGTGATTATATATTGCATGATAATGATATTGAATAATGATGGCCTTATAATTTATGGTTTGATAGGTGAATAACAGGAGGCCAAGGATTCTTGATTTACAAAGTACATCACCACAACTAAAATGCAAGTATTTCCATCTCAGCCAAATGTCATTATGAAGCTGTAAATCCCAGCCACCAGACCAGGAGTTACAGAAACAGATTTACATGGTGTACAAAGTAAATAGAATTAGCAAAAACAGCATAGCACAGTGTTAACAATACTGTTTCTGTAACTCAGAAAGTACTGCATGTATGGTATAATGTATGTATGAGCTAATAGGACTAGGTCATTGCTTTTTTCTAAAAAAAAATATTTCTTCTGGTTTTAATAGATTTTTTTTTTCTTTGCCAACATATTCAGCACTTTTATTTTCTTCAAAGACTTTTCTGCTCCGCCAATGTAAAAGAAATCACTGCAATGTTCTTTAATTTATTGCAACCATCTTTTCAATGATTACTGCGGTACTTTTTATCAGTGGATCAGTAAAGCGACTGTTAACATGCCATGCTAGCACAGCTCTTTTTAATCAAGTAGCCCTTACAATACTGCTCCGATACATAATGACCTCTCTTTCTGGACGGCAATGGTGGGCCACAAAACCAATCTCAACACTGGGGTAATGAAATGAAATCATTTCTCTAACAAGAATATAATTGTCTGCATCGTGTGAGTAATGAATGGGCTATTGCAGGTGATGTGATGTAATCTCTTAAAACATTGCTTAACAGTTATTCTGCCAGTCTCTAGCACCAAAATGCACAGTGAGCCAGATTCTTGGAAATGAAACAATTTGGAGTGAAAATGTTCCTTTTATTAAAAGTCTACAGTGTTGGGAAATACTGTGTGTGGTTGTCATATACATATATGTTTACATAGGAATATGTATATAACATATAATATTATTCACTTGGGCAAGTTGCTAATGCCTTTTTTATACAATTAAACAAATGTCAAATAATTGATACATTGTTTTCTAATTAAAAAAATGACCTAAATAAAAACATATTTACATTTCTCTATCAATATTTTAAAAAAATTGAATTAAATCCTGCAACTTTCACTCACCACTAAGCATAGTAATAGACTGACACATGCCAATTCTGTAGGGGTTTTATTTGCAGTAGTCACTTAATTTACAATACATCACAGACAAGACAGACAGAAATACAGTAGAAAATAATGCTATAGGTAACACCACAGACTCATTATTGCATCCACTACTAACAATAGATGGTCACAGTTTATACCCATTCCCCTGCACAGAGCATGTCTTCAAACCTCTTTCAATGTCCTGGCTCCAGACTATTGCTGCCTATAGTCATGAGAATGCTGTAAAGTATATAAATAAAGTACTGTTAACAAAGAAGGTAGCAGTTCCCCTAGTCACTTACAGAAAACGCAATAAAAATACAATAAGAAAAAAAGTAATATATTTCATTATCATTATCATTATATTGCATTCTATTTAGACTGAGGACACATGGTACACTGCAGAATTTCCACAGAGTAATACAGTAGCTGTTAAAGGGGTTGTGCAGAAGTAGAAAACATGGCTGTTTTCTTCTCAGGAAGTGACCTCACATCTGTTGGTCACATGACAAGGCTACAGCTCAGTCCTATTAAAACAAATAAGACTGAACTGCTGTTAGGGAATTGCCAGTTGAGCAATTCCCCAGTGCTGCTGGTTAAACCTGGGAGGAAGGGAATGACAGAGACAGTGAGTCCTAAACTCGACCTAGCTCCTGTCCCTGCCTACTTGTCTCAACTACCCTAGGCAGTAAAGGACAACTGGACGACAGTCCCTTCCTACAATAGAAGTGTAAACACCAAAACACGGACAAGACAAACAGACACAGATAATCAGGAAATCCAAGTGTCAGAACCAGTCGAGCAGCGCAGTACAGAATCGGAACCGGAAGAATAGTCAAAAGGAAAAAAGCCAAAGTCAGAAATGTATCAAAACAACAAAATAGGTAATAGCTAGCACGCTGAGAGAATCAATAACAAGCAACCAAGATGGGGCTGGAAAACAATATAAAGGATAAAAAGAACCCGCCCCAAGCTTGATTGGCAAGTGAGGATGTCAGTCAAAGAGCTACTAGTGTTAACTCCTTAGTAACCAGAGGAGCATAAGCACTGGCTGGACTGACACAAAGCAACGAATACTCAGCAGTGCCAAAACAACAGGAGCAGAAGATCATAAATGGACACGCCACCTGCGCTGTAGCATGCGACCGGAGGATGGCGCAGAGGCCTGAACGGGCAAAGATATATCTGCAGCATGGCCTTGTGACCTATGGACTTAATGTCACTTCCTGAGAAAAGGAAAACAGCCATGTTTTCTAGTCCTGCATAACCCCTTTAAGTCAATGAGATTTTCTCGATCACATACACATGCAGATTGCTTCTATGGGGAATTTGACATATGGTGAGATTTTTAACATCTTACATGTAGACTGTTTAGCGCACAGAGCATTGCCTAATATGGCTAAAATTATATCAACGTCAAAGCTAAGAGGAAGACTAGGTCTATGCCAGTTTTAAGCCCTTGAATATAAATAAGAATGTTTTAACCACTTACTTTAAACAAATTCTGAAATTATAAAAACCTAAAATAAAAATATATTTTAAAGTTGTTGAACATTTTACTAAATATTTACTATAGTTATATAAGCGATAAAACTTAATTTACAATATTTGCATTTTTTTTTTAACAGCAGCGATCGATGGAACATTGATTTTTCATCCGTGATTAATGCCATACTAATTTCACTTTCTTAATAGCTGTCTTTGATAAAGTACAGATGGTTCCACTACAATTTCTCATAAAACCAATTTAATATAATATTGGGGTATATTGCAATTCACAGAACGATCAATGAGCAAATATAGGATATTTCTTTGTGTTACTATGTAACAAAACAATGTCTTGAAAGGCTGTCTTGTCACACACATACTGTATTTGGAATGGATATGTCCTGCCAAAAGCAAAGGGGAGAGAGGACATATCTATATGCTTTAAGGGTACATTAACAGTAGCATTTACTATATCTGGCCCTTAATGTGTTTTATCTATTTTCATGCACATTGGATGTATTTTTGTATTTTCTGATGCATTCTCTATTGACTTTAGTGTTAGGAATACCAGAAAAAGCATTGTTGTAATTGGACAACTAACACAAAATCTGTACCAGGTTTGCAATACCCTCCACACAGAAAATTAATCCATTCTCCTGAATTTTCTCCTATCTGTAGCATATGCATGAATTCCTACAAGCTTAATATTTCCGCGAGCCACCTTAAACATTAAAAGGATCCTATCATTCAGAAAGGCCAATTTTAGTAAGACCACGTCGTAATAGCTTTTATAAAGGCTATTCTTCTCCTACCTTTCTTGTTTCTCTCCTTGCTGCTGTTTAGAAGAAATGTTGATTTTTATCTTTATGCTAATGCGTCTTCAGAATGCACAGGGGCGTCCCCTATTCTCTCCTCAGACGAATTTTTGAACGTATCGCGCCGCCTCTCTTCTTAAGCAGACGCCTCTTCTTGACATCATCCTTGTACGATTCTTCGTTCGGGAGACATGCGCTGACTGCCACAGGAAAATGGCTGAATGGACATGCGCAGTCGGCACATGTCTCCGGAACGAAGGATGACGTCAAGAAGAGGCGTCTGCTAAAGAAGAAGAGAGGCAGCATGGTAAGTTCAAAAATGCGTCTGAGAAGAGCTCAGGGGACGCCCCCTATGCAGTTTCAGCAATGGGGAAAGCCCCCTGTGCATTCTGAAGATGCATTAGCATAAAGATAAAAATCAACATTTCTTCTAAACGGCGGTGAGGAGCGAAACGACAAAGGTAGGAGAAGAATAGCCTTTATAAAGGCTATTACGACGTGGTCTTACTAAAATTGGCCTTTCTTAATGATAGGATCCCTTTAAATAGAGCACCCAGATGCATGCTCACCTGTTGCTCCATCCAATCCTCCCCTCATTGCAGTTGTGTGTTGAGGAGGAAAGGGGGGTTTAGGACCAGTTTAGTGACCAGTGTGCATCCAAGTAGTGGGACCCTTACTGAAGTCCATGGTACAACCTCTTTAAGGTCCAAAATAGACCAGTCCTGTAGATGTTAAACTATCTATGCACATTTTTTTGCCCAAGTTGAGCCAAGCCAAATATGCATGGGGAGCTAGGGAGAATAGCATCTGGCCGTTTGACTAAAATCTAATGTGCATAACTACTTTAACTTTGTATTATATTATGAATAAGATTTATTTACTGAAACTGTAATACCCCTGTAAGAATAAAGACATGGTCTTTCACTGAGGCACAGTATTAAATGCAGAATAAAACCTGAGGGTCACAAACTAAAATTACAGTCAGAGCTCATCACACAGACAATATAGCCTTAGGACATGTGTTAAACTTTTATGGAGAAGAATTAGAATACATTATAAACAATACATAAAGAATAATTATCTGGCGATATGTAATTAAAGTCTATTTACTTAGAGGAGTTTCTTAACACTTTCCTAAGTTTCTACTTGCTGTAAACACAAAATATCCTAGTGTAATAACAATAATAAAAGGATGTTATTATTTTTGGCAAGTAGCAATTTACTTGCTTTGCATTAAATCAAAACACAAAAGAGAAAAGGCTTGTTTTCTTCTCATTCAGAACCCGTACCATCACCATAAAACTGTGCCTTGATTGTACCAAAATGTAGGTCTTGACCTGAGTTCCTTAGAGCTATTCACAGCAAATTGGAAAATGCAAATTAATTTAGTGTGTGTTTTAAGTTTACTTTAATTTAGAATTTAATGTATAATAAATGAGAAACAATGTCTAACTAAAGTATATAGCAATACACAGATCTGTGCCTTGTGCATACAGATGTTTCCTCCCTTACCTTTCTTCTTGGTTGGACATGTTTAGATATGCATGTCACAAGATAGTTAGCATTTCAAGACAATACTGTTTTTTAATACCACACTGCTCATATTGTAATCTGGCAATTGCAGCCTTTTAAGGATATTGTTAGAATGTTGTGATATTGTATTGAATTGATTTCATGAGAAACTGGAGAACTTAACATGGAGTACAGATGTAGCGTACGGTAACTTGACACTTAAAGTGCAACTGCCATTTTATTACACACCATTGCGCTTCCAAAGTTATAGTGTACAGTAGCTGGACTTTAAAACCACTCTATATACTGTACATGTAAGACCAGGACACACAGTGTGTAATCACAGCTGGTTAGACACCTAAACTCACTGTCTAACCCACTGCAATCTACCATAGCAGGACTGTAAATGAGGTTGATGAGGTTGATGACTCTGTACAATGTATAGTGGTCATGCAACATTACTGTAGCTCTGGTCCCCTTGAAGTGAATGAGAGCTGAGCTGCAATAGTGCTGCTCGGCAGCTATACAGTGTACAAAGCCATTTCTTTCTGGCTCCATACACTGTATAGTACTGCGCCCAGCAGCAGTCCTGAATAGCTGATCAGAGTTGTGACTGGGTGATAGCCTCCTACAAATCAAATATTGATAGCCTACGCTCATACATCCCAACTTTCAAAGGACAGAAAGAGGGATGGAATGTGCAGTCTACACAGAACACTGTGGCAAATTTAGCCCCATCCCCTTCAACTTTGACTCCGCCCATTCGCATCCATTTCTCTTTGTGCCCATAAATAGTATAATACCCCTAAAGTCACCCTAACATGATGTGCTGTCACATTGTTTCCCTCCAATTTCCCCAACAGTTTAATGTGCCTCTCAATTTGCCCCCAGTTTAATGTGCCCCTCCATCTGCCCCCACAGTTTAATGTCCCCCTTCATCTACCCGCACAGTTTAATTTCCCTCTCTGTCTTTCCCCAGTTTAATGTCCCCCTCCATCTGCCCCAAGTTTAATGTCCCCCTCCATCTGCCCCAAGTTTAAGGTCCCCCTCCATCTGCCCCCTCAGTTTTATGTCCCCCTCCAGTTGCCCCAGTTTAATACCTCCCTCCAGCTACCCCCACAGTTTAATGTTGCCCTCCATCTGCTCCGTTTAATGCTCCCCTTCAGCTGCCACCAGTTTCATGTCTCCCTCCATCTGCCCCCACATTTTCAAATCCCCCTGCAGCTGCCCCCATAGTTTAATGTCCTCCTCCATCTGCCTCCAGTTTAATGCCCTCTTCCATCTGCCTCCAGTTTAATGCCCTCCTCCATCTGCCTCCAGTTTAATGCCCCCCTCCATATGCCCCCACATTTTCATGTCCCCTTCCAGTTGCCCCCAGTTTAATGTCCCCCTCCAGCTGCCCCCAAAATATTATGTCCTGGTACCAACTAAGCATAAAAAAACACTGATACTCACCTCTCCTCGTTCTCCTGCTGCTCTGTTTGAAGTCTCTGCTCCTGAGTGACGTCATCACATCGCGCCTACAGCTCTGTGAGCACACAGGAGTGCAATGGTGAAGCAGGAAGCAACATTAATTGTATTCAACTAATCTGCGTCCTCCAAATGCAGATGAGTTGAAGCCAGGGCAAACTTCACACCGACCTGGCCAGCAGGACAGGACCTGGAATCCAGTATAGTTTTGAGGTATGCTTATACTAACAATAGGGGATCAGAAAAAAAAAAATCCTGGAAGCTCCTTTATAGGCTCATTTTGTGGGGCTGGGTGGAGACTATAAATATTATATGTGGCAGAGAGAGTATTTTTTAATATATTTTTGTGGGGGAGGGAGCTTGCCTACAAATGTGGTGTGTTATAGATTGTCTTGGCTGGGAAGAGAGGAAATAGCTTAACATCTGCATGGGGAGAGGGTCTTTTTTAGTTTATTTTGAGGACTAGGCAGGCCTTTTTGTAAGAAGAATGGCTTTGCTGTCAATGCTATGTGTGGGGTGGAGGGGGATTTATCATAGATCTTTATGTGGGGGAGGGTAACATGTAATGTAATGTAATATTTGTTGGTATGGAAATTATTTGCAGATTGCTGTGGTGGAGGAAGACTTGTCTGGACTTTAGTGCCCACATAATAAGTAATAATGCCTGGTAATAGTGACCCATTTTCCCAGAAAGTATATAATAAAACTTATACTCATTTAGCCAAAATACCCTGATGAGCAGAGCAACTGAGGTTTGCTTTGGGGCCCAAACTATTCTACTTATACCCTACTGGATCCCCAATCAAAACCTGACCAATCTCTTGGTTCTCAGGCTTTTTCTGCCAGGTGATTGGCTTCAGCGGTCAAAACACAAACAGGACGTCACTGGTAACATCAGCCAGAAGACCTGTATATAGAAGACCAGACCTTCTACCGCTGGAAACGGAGGCCCAGGAAGAGGTGAGTAATGTTTTTCTATGCTTATGGGTCCCTCAATAGCACTATTAATGAATATAAAAATAAGTCAGAACAACCATTTAAGGCATGATATCTATATGGTTTATATAACTTATATCAAGTTTTAAGATTTAGTTTATGCAAAATCACTGAATAAACACTTGTAGTGTAATGCTTTTTTTTTCTAGGGGATTCAGATAAGTGATAATAAGAGACCTACTTTTGGGATAGTAGTTGATTTACAAGATATTCTTCCTTTTGTTTCTACAATACAGCAAACTTGTGAAGTGAAACTTTTGTTAAAATATTTTTAATGACAGCTCATTTATTCTTTGTCATCTCTGCCATAGTGCGTTATGATGTTATTGTGTTAAATCAAGTTAAGGGCTTTAAAAATAAGATATGTCTTTGAAGAGCTGACAAAAGGCACAATAAGACAAACACAGATTTCTACCATGATCAATATTCATGAAGCATGCAAATGTAAAGTGTGTCCTTATACAAGCCTTCCAGCTTCCAACGTGTAACAGATTAAGAAGCAGAAATAGATTTTTATTTGAAATAATAAAACATTGCTGTAGTTTAATAGATTCACACTGACTAATCTTATACTTAAACAGATTGAACTCAGCAGTGCCATATGGCAAACAGCCTATCATTTAGAGTTTAAATATATTGTATGTTGTGAATCCACATAGTGTTAATAACCAATTTTTTATATAAATCTCTTATTTTCAGCGGTTTCGTGTGGAATTTCAATTATAAAAGTTCAGAACAGTAGTGTAGCCGTGGCATAAGCAAAGTAAGAACCTGTGAAAATAAGGGAGGTTAAAACAGTTATATGGTTTCGACTGCTTCTAACAGAAAAACAGTGATTCCAGCAGTTATGACACCTTAGTTTTTGACTTTGCAATTTTGTTTTGAAAAAAACAAAACACAAATCTGAAAAATACATAAAGTAGCAGGAAAAAAAAACAGCAGTCTAGTTGATTTCATTCTATAGAGTTATAGTGTCAAAAGGCATGCAGATATTCCTTTGTTTGAATTTGCTTACAAGGAACCTCTCACCATGAAAATGCAGTCCTATCTGCAGGCAGCATGTTATAGAGCAGAAGGAGCCAAGCAGACACAAAATTCAGAATAAGGCTGCTTTCACACACGCCAGTGTTCTGCATGAGTAATTGTAAGCCAAAATCAGGAGAATGTTGAAAACATACAGTAGAACATTATGTCTTATCTCTGCATTATGCATATCATCTGCTTCTGGTTTTGACTCAAATTCACTGATGTGAAACATTGAGCAAAGCATTGATGCATGAAAGAAGTCTAACTTTTATTTTTATTAGCTTTTTCTATGCACAGAAACAGTCATATAGTTATGAGAGTAGTTCTACTTAGTGATTGACAACCCTCCATGTATTATTGCACATGGAGAGACAGATGTCAATCACTGATAGGACCACTCAAGGACTATCTTCCCCATCGCCATCTCTTGATGGTTGGCACATCAGGAAAATCCAATAAATCCTCACTCCAACACAATGGATTCAGTTCAAAACTTCTGCAACCAACTTTATTCTTCCCTATGCACATCAAACCTCATATACATCACAGTACAAAAACAAATCCTCAGCCATCTGGCTACTAACTAGATATTTAATGTCCCTTACTATGAAACCGTGGGCCTACTACCCAGTATCTCCACAAACATAGCACTTCATACCAATTTGTGGTTCTGGCACCCACAGGCTTGGCTTGCTTCTTTCCCAGACAGGGAGCATTATGGGAAGGGTTAACACATTACTTATAGAGTCCTTCTACCTGGCTGCTAATTAACCCTCTTTAACAGACCTCTTGTCTGGATACCCTTAAAATGAAACACACAATTTTCACAGAGTGTTCTCTCCAACTCTGCTTTCCTAGGGCGAAATATACACTTTTTATAACTGTAGTGGCATAAATATGACACTCCAGCAGTCATACTGCTAAAATATATAATAAAAAATTACTAGTAAAAAAGGTATGCAAACATCTGTCTACTTACCTACTGGTGAAAGTGAATGGGGCTAAGCTTCAATACCAGCCACAGCAATGGGAGGGGGGGGGTGGCTCTTTTTGTTGGAAAAAAAGAGACTTATTTTTTCTTAATTTTAGACAATTTCATTACAATGCACAGTGGTAAATGTAGTCTAGAGACATGTGTGATCAATCTTTAGTCTAGTCCTTGGTACTAACTGCCAATCCCAGGCATTTAACCCTTTAGATGATGCGATAGCATGTCAATAGCAACTACGGCTTCTAAAAGGGACAGGGCTCTCTCTTGTAGGCATCAACACTCCTGTGAATGAGATTGCAGGTGTCCTATGCTTTTATATGGCAGTCAGTCTCCTAATGAAGGCCTTTGTCTGTAAAGGCGTGTCCCAATAAAATGCATGTCTAAGAATGAGAGGCATTATAATGAGCCCTCACACAATTAAATTGACAAAAATAATTAAATTATGGAACTTGGAAAGAGACAATGCAAAAAAAAGTTATATTACAAAAAGGGTTTTTACTTAAACTTAATTATTAAATTAAATAAATTAAATTTATTCACTGGGTTGCTATGATTTTTTTTAACTTTATCAAGTTATTTAAGCCACATGGTGAATATAGCAAGATTCATAGCATTAAAAGGCAAAGGTAAAATTCTATTCCTTCCCAGAAAGAGTTAATAAAGTGAATCACTGAGATATGTTTAACTCAGCATAGTACCATTAAACACTACCACTTGTCCCGCAAAAAGAAAAAAAAAAAAGTCCTCATACAGCTACATTGACAAAAGAAATAAAAAAGCTATAGGTCTTTGTATGAGTACAGTAAAGGTTACATAACAAGAGTACAATGTAGTGGTATCAGTTTCCAAAGCTGACATCAGTCTAAGGGAAACAATTTAGAGTCAAGGTGGGCTTCTCATGATCTGAAAAGTAATATGGCTAAAAAAGAACATGTGACAATAAGCAGTAAATTGGGAAATCCATATCAGTAATAGGTTTTCACAAAGAAAATGGGTTCTCAAGGAACAAGTGACCAAAACTAAACTTGAGCAAAATCAGGAGATAGGAGTCAGTTGAACTACAGTAAAGTTACCTCATCATCAGAAGAACACTATCTAAGGGTCCTCTACCCTTTAGTAATGAGCGTTCTAATAGACACTTGACCATCATCCAGAAGTCTAGTCTATGGTTAAATGCCTATTAGTTGCACTTCATTTCCAAGCAGCCATATCTCTCTAGGGAAGTGGCCTGTCTAAGAAAGAAAAAAAAACACATACTGCCCTGTCCTAGTAAAAAGGTTCTGTAGGAAAATAATGCTTCGTATACAAAGCAAGAAATATAGTGTAGGGTATCCTGTGACATGTTGTCATAAAGTGTCAATTCATCTTTGGCACAGTATATAAAGGTATTTGTTGTGGAATAGTATAAAAACTGGACCAGTTTAGAATTCAGATGTTAGTGCTCCATATAAACCAGAAACATAGTTGAAATGGGCCTGCTGTTAGTGACAGACTAGCAGAATACTTTGCCATTTTATTTAACCCATTAGTGGCCAGTCTATTTTGTGTTCCAATAACCAAGTTATTTAATTAATTTTTGCATTGCTTTAGCCATAACATTTATTTTCCTATTGACATAGCAGACAGCAGGTTTGTTGTTTTGCAGGACAAGATGTATTTCTTGATGCCATCAATTTGTGGTGTATGTAGTTTATAACTTCTATTTTAAAATTTTAGGGGTATAGATGAAAAAACTGATATTTTACTATTGTTTGTTTATAGTTGTACCTTTCTAACTGCTTACTGACTATATATGTCTGGGCAGTCAGCAATTAGTTAACTGTAACGTCCTGGCAGAGTTAGCAGCTGCAAGAGATCGTCCAACTGCAAGAGTAAAGATCCAGATGTAAGTAACAGCCATACATCCCAGAGAGAGAGTAGCATATAATAAAAATGTCTCTGTCTTTACCATTTGGTGAACATGCAGTTTTCAGAGAGGATGTAGCTTCCTCCTAGAATCATGATGCAGCTTCCTCCTGACCCAGCAGCCATGTCATCCCCTGATGACTGGGATCTAGAGGGGATGCTGGGTGCTAGAGAACACACACATCGGCTGAATTCCTCCTGTAACTGAAGGAATGTAAAAAAAAAAAAGTAACACAGAAATGCCAACAAAGGTTTACTATGACCTTATGGGGAAGCACAATGTGTAAAAAAATAAATAAATAAATGAGACATGAAAATAAAATGAAAGAGCGCCACTACCACTCCCACATCAAAGGTTGTACACAAGACCCTGTTGACAAAAAAATTTGTCACCTACATAACAATCTCTGTGATGGAGAGGGAAAACAATTTTCTTTTTAATTTAGTAGTGCTTTAAAATAAGCCTGAAAACAAATGTGAATAATAGACATGTTTTCCTTCCATAACAGGCTAACAGCTAGGATTAGAGCTTATTTATTCTAACTGCTTTAGCATAAGCCCAATTGTCATTATACAGCTGCTCCAACTGCCACAGGAACCCATACAATTCTTAGGCTAGATTTACCTGACCCATCCGTGTGCGCCCTGGATTTACTGGCCTGAAAATTATGCCGGGAGAGTATATCACTCGGAGATAGAGACTTCTAGCATTATAGGTAACTATGATGCTAGGAGTCCCTCTACTGGCATGATGTTCAGGCCGGTAAATCCACAACACACGGACCACGTGAAACTCTATTGTGTGAATCTAGCCTAAGGTCAGGCTGTCATAAAACATTAATGGCTCCCTAGAGCTGTCTGAGTGTACATATAAGATCTCATGCACACAGCCTTATTGTGGTGTACTGTCAAATCCTAAACTGGTTCCAGCAAGGCAAAGAGAGCAATAATGAGAGTTAAGTTGGCCACTAACATTCTTTGTTACTGACTATTTCTCCTATTAGGTTGGGATCCTAATTGTGAACTATTTACTGTATTGAATGCTGTTGATTTTCACCTACACAGTGTACACAATATCCAAAGACATTATTCCTAGTATTTCTGCTTACTGTATTTGAATAAGCCTAAAAATATTGATGAGACTGTCCCTTTAATGAACTGTTAATGTCGAAGCCAGATGCTGCTTATAAAGAGCTAGAGATGTTATGATAAGCCTTAGGTGCTGGGAGCTCATACCAAGTGGCAGGCTGTCAATCCATCCTCTGAGCTAAATTAAATTATGTTTTTACAGATGCTATGATAATGAACTTGCAAATTGTTCACTTTGCCTATTACTTACAATAGTCGACAATAAAAATATCCTTCTTGAATTCACTGTTAAATCTTTCAATTACATGTTTCCAGATAATTATAATGCATTGTAAACAAATTCCAACCAACTTGCCTACAAATAGTTAATAGCAGTTTATGGTTCTTAAGTTAAAAATATCATGAAAGGGTTTGGTGTGTCCAGGTATGCCCTACTATCATGCTTCATTCTATTATAGGAAATAATTTTGTCCATTTGATTCAATCCAGTAGCTGTAATTGTGTCACAAGTATTAACTCACCAGGATCAGAGTTTTCTCTGATCCCAGTACTGCCTCAGTGTGGCTGCTGTCAGTCACAACCACTCCCCACAGCTGATTTGTTGACACAAATGTTGTGACCCTGTAATTCTAGCACAACAAATGTATGCGGCTGGGTGGTAAGTACAAGCTTACAACATGGTACTTTTGCAGTACACAAGTAAAGTTTAACTGTGAAAGAAGAGCCAGTGCATTTGCATAGCCAGAGCTCCATTTACTTCTATAGGGCTGTCAAAACTGCAATCTTCAGTAGCGCAATGCACTGGTGCAAAGGCAAGCTTCAGGGGGACTTTTGGGTCCCCCTTCTTCGAATTGCTGGGTATCCCAGCATTCGAAACCCCAGCAATCTGGCACATCCCCTATGCTGTGAATAAGCGATATGTCTGTGATAGCACAACCCCTTATTAAATACACCCCCAGCGGACCCAAACAACGGAGACGTGTGCACAGATGTGAACCTAGCCTAAGTTTCCTTAGTAGTAGAGTACAGTTAAAGTATTGCCTGCTAGATGCACTGCAATAATATTAGTAGATAAATGGACAGTTAGCGAGAGACTATGCAATGAGTAATATTTTCATTAATGTGCTATTTTTATTTTTCTACAACATGAAAATCCATTTGTACAGATTTTGAAAGGAAAGTATTACTCCTGTAAATGTGAATATTGCTCTATTTCTTGAGCTTTGAAGCAATCATCTATAGAGTGCTGAACAAATTGAATAATTAACTTATACTAATGTAAAATATCAATGAAATGCATAGAATATTTCAACAATAACATGTGTTTTCCTTTAACATATTTATTCTTTGTGAAATTGTGAAGTCAGTGAAGAAGATTAGCCCTAAGGCATACAATATGTTCAGTATTCAAGTAAGGAAATTAAGTTGAGATGAGTAGCATTAGAGATAAACCATATGCTATGAATGTGAAATGTGGATAACAAACTCATGCACGCCTTAAGTTAACCTGTTTGCAATTCAGTGTAAGACTATAGAGATGAAAACTCATTTGTAAATCAGTGTTCAAGCAGCTTTTATAAACAGCATAAAACAAATGATAACAACAAGGAACTATTACTAAAAAAAGAGAATAATAGAGGAAATGCAATAATAGAGAAACAATATGGAAGTAGGGAAATGTTTTCTCCTTTGACCAAAACAATCTGAAATTAAATTGCTAATTTCATAGCCGAACATCAGGTTTCTCTTCTTTCAGAAGAGAACAAATAATATATTGTTGTAATACGGCCAATGTTAAGTATTTAAACAAGGCACCTTCTCATAAACTGAGTGGGCACTATAGCCGCTGGGTCTCTGCTGTTTTACACAGCAAGGATCCAGTGGCAATGCCTGTAATCAGAGACATCTCTAATCGTGGGCATTTAACACCTCCGATGTCATAGTCACATAAGTGTTTTTATATTTTCAGTTACTCTCTTGAGGGGGTGAACAGTTCCCACACAGTGAGATTGCAGGAGCTGTTGTGTTGTTATGGCAGCCAGGACAATTCTGAAAGCTCTTAAGTCTGCTGTTATGGAATTGCTAGAAGAGCAATTCACCAGTAGCTGCTGGAGAACCCTGGAAGGAGGGGAACAACAAGACAATGAGTCCTAAACTGAACCCCTTCCCTGTCCCTGCCTACTTGCATCAATCCCGTAGGCGGCAGAAGACAACTGGGCGGCAGTCCCTACGTATGATATACAGTAGGTGATAACACAGAACACAGACAAGACAAACAACAACAAACAGGAGGTCAGATAGCCAAGGGGTTGGAACCAGTTGAGCAACGCAGTACAGAATCAGAATCCAAGAGAGTTGTCACAAGAATAGTCAACGGTTAGAAATGTAAATACAAACAGGAACAGTATAGAGCCAGCATGCGCGGAAAAGGAAAATAGTAAGCACAAATGTGAGTGTAAGAAAACCATATATAGGAAGAAAGAACCCGTCCCAGACTTGATTGGAAGATAGGCTGTCAATCACACAGGTAAGGCTAAGATTAACTATAAGAGGAGCAAAGGGAAACCAAAGTGTAAGAGATGGGTGTGGTGTAAAATCAATTACAGAGGTGAGGGAATAGGACAGTGTTCAAACAATACAAGAAGAACCTAAAGCAAGGAATCATAGCTGGACACGCCTTCTGTGCCATAGCATGCGGCCGGAGGATGGTGCCGAAGTCCGAACGGGCAAGGATGTTACACCTGCCATATGAAAATTAGTACTGAACTTTCCTGTGCAGGTCTCAATAGTAATGTAGTGATTTTACCATAGACTGTTATACAGTAGTATAATCATACTACTACATACGGTATACTCTAATTATTACAGGTCCAAGCCCCCTAGGGGAGATTAAAGAAAAAAAAAGGAGAAAAAGGTTTTTAAAATGATTAAAGAAAAATTCAAATCACCCTCCTTCCCTAGAATACATACATTCCCTGATGTTAAATTACATTTATGTTACAATGAGAGGAGGGCACCTACTTCAGCCTTTCAGTGCAAACATGGCAGATGAACTTGTAGACCCTGAGAAAGGGTCATTGTCAAATTTAATGTTGACCTCTCTAAAAATCCTATATAGGACTTACTGCATCCCAGTCCTTTTACAATCTTTATATCCAACAGTTTCACTACTTTGATTTAGACAATGTATTGTAGAGGGGACTATGTCCCCTACATGATGCGCATGCCCAACCATATCTGCCTACTGGACTAAAATTGCCCATTTGATTACTGATATAACAGGTGCTATATGTGCAAGGCTCCCAGTAATTTCTTTGCTGGGCGATAAACCCATCAATATGTTGTACTCTCAACTCAACAATTGTTGCCTGTTTGAACACTTCCAACCAAATACAATAATGCTCTATGAGAAGTTTAACACAAATAGTTTGGATACTGGAACACTTCCAAAGGGACTGATCTCCCTGGCTGGCCTACTCCCATTCTCCTGATGTATTCTACTGTCTTACTTTGTAATGCATAATACTTTTTTATTTCTGCTTTTGGGCCCTGAATGCTGGCTGTACTACATAGCATTGCTGACCGACACAAGTTGTGATTCTGTACATCTGCTTAACGAAGATTCTCTTGATGTGTGTGCCTTATTACTGTACAATGACTATGCGCATTGTTGACTGCCACTTGTTTATTTTTTCAATAAACTTTCTTGGTTTAATACTTAAAGCGTACATCCATTTATAAACAACTGTGCGTAAATGAATAGTTCAAGTGAAGATAAGAAACGTTGTAATATATCGTATTAAAGAAATAGGTTTTCTTCTACACTTTTGGGGTTAAGTTACTTTCTACATATTAGTCTATGAAGAGGAGAGGGGTAGGATGAGGCTCCTATGAAAGACACACAAATAATTTCTGCTGTTTCACTCTTCTACTCTGAGCTCTTTGAACAATGCAAGGCTGGTAGATAAAGAGGCTACCAGTACAAAGAATGAGACAATAAATTAATTAACCACCCGGCAGCAGCCCCCTACACCACCCCACCCTTCTCTATAGAGGCCTGTGTGGCAGGCTGAATTTGTAGACAAGATGAATGTTATGTAAACAAGTAGTCAGATTGAAAAACTATCCCCAACAATCACAAGCTTCAAGAGGACCATGAAGACTTACCTCTTCAGGAAGGCCTACAACTTTCAATAAACCTGCTGACACCACACTACCATTTGAACAGTTTCTACCCTCCCCTACTGTCTGTATCCCCTTCCCTCACAGAATGTAAGTCCTTGCTGGCAGGGCCCTCTATCTCACTGTACCAATTGGTCACTGTTAGTATTGTACTTGTTTTGTGCATTTTGTATTTTGTATGTAAACCATCAAATGTACAGCACCATGGAATATAATAATGTACAGCACCATGGAATTAATATAATAATGTACAGCACCATGGAATTAATGGTGCTCTATAAATAATAGAGTAACAATGTTCATAATAAGGAGCAGGAGAACAGCTTAAGTAGTTGTAATGTCTTTAATAAGATATATTACAAAGCTTCTTATATTTACCTGCACTATTCATTTATGAAAAGTTGTTTGTAACTGGAGGTAGGCTTTAGGTACAATTGTCCTTTAAAAAATAAGCCTCAAACAGCTCTGTGGCTTTTGGAAGGTGGAGTATAAACAGCAAAAATGAAAAAATATAGTAGGAATTTCCATAATATTATTAATCGGTGGGATTTGACCAATGGGATCCCATCAATCCTGCAACACACTTTAATTCATTTGAATGTTGTTACATTGGATTCCTCTGGACTATTAAGAAATTGATTAAAGCGAACCTATGTGAAAAATACAGTGTCCTCCATAGTCCCAATAGCCATCCTGTCCATATTCAACATAGGCAAGGAACACCTATATAACAAAAATTAAATGAATAAAAATACAGCCTCCTGCATATCTCCTGTAGTCATCCTGTTCATATCTCACATAGATTCAATCATTTTAGGTAGAAATAATCTTTAATCAATTTTCTAACATATTAGGCAAAGAATCAGGTTTATTTGCATATATATTAAATGTTGATATTCTTGGCAGGAATAGGTATTTCACTATATTGTCCCTGCAACAGCATATAAAGGTTGTACCAGTGATTTTGGAACTGGTAGACTACCTTTTAGGCAGAGTATATGAAGAATATAGCATGCAGATCTACAAAGTTTACCAGTATTTTGAATACTACTGTATTACTATATAGGAATTACATAATGTATCTATTTTCTATCTATCTGGTAAATATAGGTAAGTATTATTACTACAGTTAAACACATTCAATAGCTCTAGAGGTGTTTTTATGCCAGTGAGGCTACCTGCGCCGGGCTTTCTGTTGTTCAAGTCTAGCAGAGACTCCAGCGCAGATGGGAACCCAGCCTTATCTATTTATAAAATAACTTTACAATGTTCCAAATATGGTTTGATCTTCTTTATTATTATATTTCAAAGCCTAAAAAAAAAAAAAAAAAAAAAAAAAAAGACAGACCTGAACCTGTTTATGGCCATGGCTGTCTCCATGGTAACATTTTTACCAGTGATTGCGCCACCAGGATAGTGAAAACTGATCCAAGAGTGACTTCCTTTTCTCCAATACTTGCTACAGTCATATGAAAAAGTTTGGGCACCCCTATTAATCTTAATAATTTTTAGTTCTAAATATTTGGGTGTTTGCAACAGCCATTTCAATTTGATATATCTAATAACTGATGGACACAGTAATATTTCAGGATTGAAATGAGGTTTATTGTACTAACAGAAAATGTGCAATATGCATTAAACCAAAATTTGACCGGTGCAAAAATTTGGGTACCCTTATCATTTTATTGATTTGAATACTCCTAACTACTTTTTACTGACTTACTGAAGCACAAAATTGGTTTTGTAACCTTACTGAGCTTTGAACTTCATAGCCAGGTGTATCCAATCATGAGAAAAGGTATTTAAGGTGGCCAATTGCAAGTTGTTCTCCTATTTGAATTTCCTCTGAAGAGTGGCATCATGGGCTCCTCAAAACAACTCTCAAATGATCTGAAAACAAAGATTGTTCAACATAGTTGTTCAGGGGAAGGATACAAAAAGTTGTCTCAGAGATTTAACCTGTCAGTTTCCACTGTGAGGAACATAGTAAGGAAATGGAAGACCACAGGGACAGTTCTTGTTAAGCCCAGAAGTGGCAGGCCAAGAAAAATATCAGAAAGGCAGAGAAGAGGAATGGTGAGAACAGTCAAGGACAATCCACAGACCACCTCCAAAGAGCTGCAGCATCATCTTGCTGCAGATGGTGTCACTGTGCATCGGTCAACAATACAGCACACTTTGCACAAGGAGAGTGATGCGAAAGAAGCCGTTTCTGAAAGCACACCACAAACAGAGTCGCCTGAGGTATGCAAAAGCACATTTGGACAAGCCAGCTTCATTTTGGAAGAAGGTCCTGTGGACTGATGAAACAAAAATTGAGTTGTTTGGTCATACAAAAAGGCGTTATGCATGGCGTCAAAAAAACACAGCATTCCAAGAAAAACACTTGCTACCCACTGTAAAATTTGGTGGAGGTTCCATCATGCTTTGGGGCTGTGTGGCCAATGCCGGCACCGGGAATCTTGTTAAAGTTGAGGGTCGCATAGATTCAACTCAGTATCAGCAGATTCTTGAGAATAATGTACAAGAATCAGTGACGAATTTGAAATTACGCCGGGGATGGATATTTCAGCAAGACAATGATCCAAAACACAGCTCCAAATCTACTCAGGCATTCATGCAGAGGAACAATTACAATGTTCTGGAATGGCTATCCCAGTCCCCAGACCTGAATATCATTAAACATCTGTGGGATAATTTGAAGCGGGCTGTCCATGCTCGGCGACCATCATACTTAACTGAACTGGAATTGTTTTGTAAAGAGGAATGGTCAAAAATACCTTCATCCAGGATCCAGGAACTGATTAAAAGCTACAGGAAGCGACTAGAGGCTGTTACAGTCATATGAAAAAGTTTGGGCACCCCTATTAATCTTAATCATTTTTAGTTCTAAATATTTGGGTGTTTGCAACAGCCATTTCAATTTGATATATCTAATAACTGATGGACACAGTAATATTTCAGGATTGAAATGAGGTTTATTGTACTAACAGAAAATGTACAATATGCATTAAACCAAAATTTGACCGGTGCAAAAGTATGGGCACCTCAACAGAAAAGTGACATTAATATTTAGCAGATCCTCCTTTTGCAAAAATAACAGCCTCTAGTCGCGTCCTGTAGCTTTTAATCAGTTCCTGGATCCTGGATGAAGGTATTTTTAACCATTCCTCTTTACAAAACAATTCCAGTTCAGTTAAGTTTGATGGTCGCCGAGCATGGACAGCCCGCTTCAAATTATCCCACAGATGTTCAATGATATTCAGGTCTGGGGACTGGGATGGCCATTCCAGAACATTGTAATTGTTCCTCTGCATGAATGCCTGAGTAGATTTGGATCATTGTCTTGCTGAAATATCGATCCCCGGCGTAACTTCAAATTCGTCACTGATTCTTGTACATTATTCTCAAGAATCTGCTGATACTGAGTTGAATCCATGCGACCCTCAACTTTAACAAGATTCCCGGTGCCGGCATTGGCCACACAGCCCCAAAGCATGATGGAACCTCCACCAAATTTTACAGTGGGTAGCAAGTGTTTTTCTTGGAATGCTGTGTTTTTTTGACGCCATGCATAACGCCTTTTTGTATGACCAAACAACTCAATCTTTGTTTCATCAGTCCACAGGACCTTCTTCCAAAATGAAGCTGGCTTGTCCAAATGTGCTTTTGCATACCTCAGGCGACTCTGTTTGTGGCGTGCTTTCAGAAACGGCTTCTTTCGCATCACTCTCCCATACAGCTTCTCCTTGTGCAAAGTGTGCTGTATTGTTGACCGATGCACAGGGACACCATCTGCAGCAAGATGATGCTGCAGCTCTTTGGAGGTGGTCTGTGGATTGTCCTTGACTGTTCTCACCATTCTTCTTCTCTGCCTTTCTGATATTTTTCTTGGCCTGCCACTTCTGGGCTTAACAAGAACTGTCCCTGTGGTCTTCCATTTCCTTACTATGTTCCTCACAGTGGAAACTGACAGGTTAAATCTCTGAGACAACTTTTTGTATCCTTCCCCTGAACAACTATGTTGAACAATCTTTGTTTTCAGATCATTTGAGAGTTGTTTTGAGGAGCCCATGATGCCACTCTTCAGAGGAGATTCAAATAGGAGAACAACTTGCAATTGGCCACCTTAAATACCTTTTCTCATGATTGGATACACCTGGCTATGAAGTTCAAAGCTCAGTGAGGTTACAAAACCAATTTTGTGCTTCAGTAAGTCAGTAAAAAGTAGTTAGGAGTATTCAAATCAATAAAATGATAAGGGTACCCAAATTTTTGCACCGGTCAAATTTTGGTTTAATGCATATTGCACATTTTCTGTTAGTACAATAAACCTCATTTCAATCCTGAAATATTACTGTGTCCATCAGTTATTAGCTATATCAAATTGAAATGGCTGTTGCAAACACCCAAATATTTAGAACTAAAAATGATTAAGATTAATAGGGGTGCCCAAACTTTTTCATATGACTGTATTTTTGCAAAAGGAGGATCTACTAAATTTTAATGTCACTTTTCTGTTGAGGTGCCCATACTTTTTCTCCGGTCAAATTTTGGTTTAATGCATATTGCACATTTCTGAAATATTACTGTGTCCATCAGTTATTAGATATATCAAATTGAAATGGCTGTTGCAAACACCCAAATATTTAGAACTAAAAATGATTAAGATTAATAGGGGTGCCCAAACTTTTTCATATGACTGTATTTCAACAGGGCTGAGGAATACAGATTGGGTGTTGCCACTGATTTTCCGAACGCACTGCAAAGACCTGCAATGTCACCTTGACAAAAAATATACATGACGCTGCAGCCAGTGCCATCCATTTTTATCATGGGTCATTAAGGGGTTAAATAAATTGTTTAATGTAGAGAAAGATAAGCTTATCTTGAAGAGAAAATATTGAGTTTCATATCTTATGCCACAGAATTTAAGCTAACCAACACAATGTAACCCCTTGCTGTAACATTCCATAATGGTACTGTATGAGAAGTTGTGCCTTAATGTACCATGTCATACTATTATGGCATGGACATGGTGCTCTCTTGGGAGCTGTGTGGATGTCATGGATAGTGAATGTTATCTTTCAGTTAGTTCTTGCCAGATCCTGATCGATTACATAGACCAGCTGTCCCCAACCTCTTTTTTTGTCACGGCCCGGCAGGGGAGCGGGGCGGGCAGTTTAGATGCGGGGTTTTGGTCATATGGAGGTGGGGTTATACAGCAAACAGCGCTGTACATAGATGTCCCGTCAGCACACCCCAGTGTACAGCGCTGTTTGGTGTACTATAGAGAGCATAGAGAGGGGTGATCATTTTTAGTATAGAGCTAGGAGCCACAACACTGTGGCCAGATTGCCAATGGTTCAAGTCACACAATGGGACTAAAAAAAGGTAAAGAAAAAAGTAAAATAAATAAACAAGCACAACAACACCCTTTACTGTATAAAAAAAATATTATGTAACCCTTTTAACCCTCAAGTGTTGCTTTAATTTATTTTACAGAATTGAATTCACAGCAGATGGAAAAGGTGAAAATTGCAATTTTTCTGAGAAATATGCCATTTCAGCATACAATATGTGTTGCTCATATTGTGTCAACAGAGACACACTCCAACAGCTGATGTACCCAGGATAACCCACTTAACAGTTTTTAGAGTGTATGTTTTTTGGGCACAACATACAGTCATATGAAAAAGTTTGGGCACCCCTATTAATCTTAATCATTTTTAGTTCTAAATATTTGGGTGTTTGCAACAGCCATTTCAATTTGATATATCTAATAACTGATGGACACAGTAATATTTCAGGATTGAAATGAGGTTTATTGTACTAACAGAAAATGTGCAATATGCATTAAACCAAAATTTGACCGGTGCAAAAGTATGGGCACCTCAACAGAAAAGTGACATTAATATTTAGTAGATCCTCCTTTTGCAAAAATAACAGCATCTAGTCGCTTCCTGTAGCTTTTAATCAGTTCCTGGATCCTGGATGAAGGTATTTTTGACCATTCCTCTTTACAAAACAATTCCAGTTCAGTTAAGTTTGATGGTCGCCGAGCATGGACAGCCCGCTTCAAATTATCCCACAGATGTTCAATGATATTCAGGTCTGGGGACTGGGATGGCCATTCCAGAACATTGTAATTGTTCCTCTGCATGAATGCCTGAGTAGATTTGGAGCTGTGTTTTGGATCATTGTCTTGCTGAAATATCCATCCCCGGCGTAACTTCAAATTCGTCACTGATTCTTGTACATTATTCTCAAGAATCTGCTGATACTGAGTTGAATCCATGTGACCCTCAACTTTAACAAGATTCCCGTTGCCGGCATTGGCCACACAGCCCCAAAGCATGATGGAACCTCCACCAAATTTTACAGTGGGTAGCAAGTGGGTATTCTTGGAATGCTGCGTTTTTTGGACGCCATGCATAACGCCTTTTTGTATGACCAAACAACTCAATCTTTGTTTCATCAGTCCACAGGACCTTCTTCCAAAATGAAGCTGGCTTGTCCAAATGTGCTTTTGCATACCTCAGGTGACTCTGTTTGTGGCGTGCTTTCAGAAACGGCTTCTTTCGCATCACTCTCCCATACAGCTTCTCCTTGTGCAAAGTGTGCTGTATTGTTGACTGATGCACAGTGACACCATCTGCAGCAAGATGATGCTGCAGCTCTTTGGAGGTGGTCTGTGGATTGTCCTTGACTGTTCTCACCATTCTTCTTCTCTGCCTTTCTGATATTTTTCTTGGCCTGCCACTTCTGGGCTTAACAAGAACTGTCCCTGTGGTCTTCCATTTCCTTACTATGTTCCTCACAGTGGAAACTGACAGGTTAAATCTCTGAGACAACTTTTTGTATCCGTCCCCTGAACAACTATGTTGAACAATCTTTGTTTTCAGATCATTTGAGAGTTGTTTTGAGGAGCCCATGATGCCACTCTTCAGAGGAGATTCAAATAGGAGAACAACTTGCAATTGGCCACCTTAAATACCTTTTCTCATGATTGGATACACCTGGCTATGAAGTTCAAAGCTCAGTGAGGTTACAAAACCAATTTTGTGCTTCAGTAAGTCAGTAAAAAGTAGTTAGGAGTATTCAAATCAATAAAATGATAAGGGTACCCAAATTTTTGCACTGGTCAAATTTTGGTTTAATGCATATTGCACATTTTCTGTTAGTACAATAAACCTCATTTCAATCCTGAAATATTACTGTGTCCATCAGTTATTAGATATATCAAATTGAAATGGCTGTTGCAAACACCCAAATATTTAGAACTAAAAATGATTAAGATTAATAGGGGTGCCCAAACTTTTTCATATGACTGTATCAGGCACTAAATTGGCATATTTATGGAAGAATTGCAGATTTCACTTTATACCAACTGTACAATCATTTATGGAAAATAAATTATTGTAACTGTCTAGGGGTAAAACTGCTCATTCTGCCTTGAAGGATTTAGATTCCAAAATGTAGTCATTTGGCAGGGAATTCCACTGGCACTTCTTACAAAAGCTACATAGCATCTGTCTAAATCTGCACCTGACTAAACAGCAGTTTACACCCACTCAAAAGTTTTAGGAGTGTGAATATTTGTTGACAGAAAGTAAACACAACATATTGGGCACTGAATTGAGGTATTTCTTTAAAAATTAAAATTTTCACTTTGCACATTATTTTTTGGGAAGCACCCCTGGAGTCAAAATGATATATAAAATTAGTTTTCATTTTGCACCATCAATTTCACATTAATACTTGCAGAGCATTTCTGGGGTCAAAATGATCACGATATCTCTTGATATATTTCTTAAAGTAAGTATTTTTCAAAATGTGGTCATTTCTTGGTACTTTCCACTGAACTAGCTGGCACCTTGGGGGCTTTGCAAATGCATCATAGCGCTGTTTGTTTTGCACCCTGCTATTTGGGCAAATAGTAGTTTTCATCCACATGTGTGGAATTTCTGTACTCAGGAGAAATTATGCAACAAATTGTGGGATACACTTTCCCCTACTATCCCTTGTAAAAATTATAAATTTGGGTATAAAGCAACACTTTATTTAAAAAAAATGACATTTTTAATTTTTTTGGCCCAATGTTAAAACTCTATGAAATACCCATGGGTTGCAAAAAACTCACTATACCTCCTGGCAAATTTGAAATTTTGAAACTTTTTTTTACAAATTTTCACCAAATTTCCTATTTTTCACAAAAAAATCCAAACATATCAACCAAACCTTTAATATGAAATACAATGTGCCATGAAAAACTAATCTTAAATCACACAAAAGTCGAAGTGTTCCAGTTGAAGTTATGAGTCACATACAACCATATATGTCTTATTTGAAAAATGCGTCCGTGTCCATAAAGTGATTTTATGCTGTGTCCTAAATGGGTAAAAATAAAAAATCAAGTAAGTGTAAATAATATCCTATTTGTATTATTTGTTTATGACTGCCCCTCTGAATATGTCTTTTAATAATCTTTAAATCCAAGCCAAGAACACAACAACCCTTCCACAAAATAAAAAGATTACAGTAGCAGTAGACACAACCACAACCAACAAATTTATCAAAGTATCTGATGCTGTTTGACTATCTCGTCTAAATTTACACCTCCTATTAGGTTCTTGCCACATTTGTAGCACATTTTTGTCGCAGAGAGGGCAAGTTAGGCCATTCCCCTTTCCTGCAAAGCCACACCCCATTTGCAGTCAAGTCTGAAATGTGTCTAAAAAGTGTGTAAAATACTTGATAAATATGAACAGAACATGTTCGACAGTATTTTTAGTTTAAAATATGCCAGAATTCTGGCTCATTTTGCTTAATAAATCACCCCAATTGAACTTTGTTAGTGGTAAATTGTAGCTGATAGGTTTAGAATTGAGTTATAAAAATATCCAAAGTTTACCAAAAAATGGAAAAATTTGCAAATTTCAAAATTTATTTTTTTATGCTTCAAAGACAGATAGTCATACAACACAGAATAGGTAATAATTAACAGTTAACAAATGTCTACTTTATGTTGCCATCATTTTGTGCACACACTTATTTTTTTAGAATGTTAGAAGGCTTATAAGTTTACTGGCAATTTTTCAAATGTGGTTTTAGGGGCCTGAACATTAGAAACCTCCCATATATCACCCTATTTCAAAAAATGCACCCTTCAAAATATTCAAAACGCTATTTAGAAACTAAACTGCTTACCTAAACTAAGATTAGGTAAACTAAGTCTTCCTGCCTACACTGTTTGTTTGTTGATCACTTTATAACAGGCACCCTACAGCAGCTCCACACAGTGATCCTTATCTCTCTGTGCCAGGAGAAGATCTGACAGAGAGGGATGAGATACAAAGTTACAACCAGCATCAGGTCCAAATGTCTTCTCTCATTACTAAGGTTGCTAGCAGTGTTGAGAGATACAGGGCAGAATAAGACAGCAATGTGCAGTTTTATGACCGCTCTTAAATGAAGGTGAAGAAAGAATCAGATCTGCAGCCCCTTAATTTAAGAGGGTTGGTTGGGAAGGGATTAAGGTCTGGGTACTATTACTGGTACTTATCTGGTCCTTGGTACTTAAACACATAATATTATTATTAATTATTATTATTAATCATCCTTTAATAGTCCCACCATCGGGAAATTCAGTGTGTTACATCCATATTACATCTAAAATGATGAAATATGAAAAAAGTATTACATTTAAATGAATGAGCATGGAAATTTATCAGTGTTAGACAATCTTTACAAAAACCCAGCATTGTCACAGTCATGAGATTGACCCATGGCAATGCTTGTTGGAAGAAAATCCATTGTATATATTTGCACCTTTGAGTACTTTCCTTAATTGAATAGTACACTGATTAAAGTACACCTCAAAAGAAAAAAAATACTACCTCACTGATAGCTCTTGTAGCCGCCCTGTCCATCTCCAACATAGGTATTCTTTCCACCATTTTAGAAATTTTGGAAATAATCTTCTTTAATCCATTTCTAATAATTTTGACCAAGTGTTAGTAGAATATACCATGGAGACTGATAAAGTTTGAACTACTTTTCAAAGACAATTTCTGGACTGATGGTCATTTTTAACTGATGGCCAAGGTTGGGTCACGTTATTTTGATGCCCTAGCCAGCAATGGCGTACCTACCACTGAAGCAAGGTAGGCAATTGCTATGGGGCCAGTTGAGGGGAGCCAAGGTCCCTCTCATAACACTTTGATTTTTTTTTTTATTTCTGGCTGTACAAGTATCTTAAATCCTTCACCCTTGCTCTGTTTCTTGAGACACAATCATCATATATGCCCCCCTACTCGGTAAGGAAATAATTAACCCCTAAAAATCAGTAGTATGTCAGTATATAGTCAATTAAGAAAGGCTGCATAGAAAAATGTAACTGAAACAATTACTGTTTGTCAGCTGGACTAGTGGATTCTATGTATAGGTAAGCGTATCAGTTTTGTATTTGATGCTGAGGGTTTTTTATTTTTTTTTTTTATTCTTCAAACACATTTACTTAAAAATATCAAGAGAAGACACATTATTCTACAACCACTGTCCTTCCTTAACCCTTCCTTTTTTGTGTCTTTTTTTGAAGGGGGGGCCCAATTCTGACTTTTACTATGGTGCCCCATGATTACTGTGTACACGCCTGTTAGGCAGTTTTATCAAACTGTACCTTTATCAATCCCATTAATCTTATCCATCACGTGATTAGTAAAATGGAAAAATACTTCAAGGAAGCGTAGAGTTTAGTTGCCTATAAAGATTTTTTTAAAAATGCCATTAATTATTCTTCAAGTGCTTTTCCAGTTCTTAATGCTGATTTCCAGCAACTAAGTGAAACACTTTGTTCCTTTGCCTAATGACGTTGGTGTCTTAGACTTTAAAAGCATATAAACATGTCACTTAATTAACATAAATTAATGCAGTTTAATATGACAGATAAAAATGCTTTCCAAATGCACAATCCTAGAGCTGAGATTCAGATTAGTCACAGTAACTACGCCTTAATGATTTCTAAATAATTTACCATTAATGATGTCTGCATAAGAGGTTAGTATAACTTTAGGGCAATTAGGACACCATGACAACGTGTACCTATACAAGGAAATTCAACACTGGCACTTTAACAAATAAATAAACCAGAGGTAGAATTTTTTGCGAGTGACATTTGTCAATGCGGATGCATTTGCAGGGTGACATTGCCAATACTAATGACTAGATTTCAGAATGTCTCATTTTGTAAATGTTAGCTATTTTGGCGTCTTATTTTGGAAGAGGCTTTTGTGTTGTGCATTTAATGTTTCTCTTCACGTACAATTCTATTATGAAAATGCAAATGGAAAGTTTATTATTGTTAATTGTCCTCATTTCTATTTTTGACAGATGTTCAATATGTAATAATGAGCCGTTGCTTTTCCAGCCACATTTCGGTTTTAGAAAGAAATGAAAAGGCCAGTAAGAGGAAAGCAGCCAAGGCAGAATTCAAGGGAGACTTTTTTTATATATGTAAATTCTAGGATCCAAAATGCAACATTTGAATTGTATAACTAATCAAGCAAAACATGTCAACAGAAAGCACAAAGAGAGACTGGAGCCAGTTTTATGGCCCAGGGGTTCAATATTTACCACTTTGTTTACCATCCAAGCTATTTTCTTTAATCAGCCATGCACATGGCCCTTTTAACTCGCAGGAGACACTATCACCATGACAACAATAGCAGACTCAACAGGGCTAGTCAATTTTTCAAGAACATGGAAATTGGGCTCAGGCTTGGAGGTTATGTTATTGTTTGATCAGTGTCCACTGTGTTTGTGTTCAATGACTGAAGAAATTAGGGAAAAGACTAATAAAGAGCAATAATAAAATAAAAGGTAAAATGGTAAAAGAATCAAACTGTTATGCTGAAAAATGGCTAAACACAGAGTGCATTGTAGCCGGCAGATGGATGCACAGCAGGTGTTGCAGTGTGATGGGACATCACAGCCTATCATGCACAGTCTATAGTTATGCAGGCTGACAGGGGAGGGAATTAATGTTTTGGAGCAGGTACCTTCTGTCCATTAGCTGGTTCTTAATGCATACAGAAAAAAAATGTGTTCCGTCTCCTTGAGGATTTAATTGATAACTTGCATGCAAAGGAGACATCTTTCTATGACCTAGCTGTTACTGGACCATCCTACTATAGAACAAGGCAGCAAGTAAACATATTTCTACCTCACCCTGGGATTAAAGATTTTACCCAATGAATAAATAATGTCATTGCAGATGTCTAGAATACATTAAAGAAAAGTACTCTGATATTTACAGAGGGTATACACTGATGAACCTGGTGAACAGAAGTTTCCACTTTATGATAACCTTGGCACATAAATAGTGCAGTATAAAACCTTATCCAGTGTGTTCATATAAGAGTCCTTGAGCAAAGTGTGTCTGTCATACCATTACTAACATACTGTACTGTAAGTCAATTATTTTATCAACTATAATTCCTTCAAAGATACACTTCAGTAAATATTTTTGTCCCCTCCATTTGAAAATGAGCCTGTGTAAAGTTAATGAATAACTTACTAACAGCTTTTTTGCAGAATTATGTGCTCCCCTTTGGAGTAGTGAACTTTCTGCTCCTCTGGAATATACAGTGTGTCCTATATGAACAAACTCACAGTGTAGGTCCATTAGAGTCTTGATCTGACTCTCATAGACTTGCATTGTGAGTCTGACCTCCTTCTCATATAGAAAATTCTGTGTGTATCAAGGTAGCAGAGAAGAGCTCAGTGTCTTAGCAGGGAGCATACTTCACAATAAAGCTCTCAGTAAGTTATTCAATAATCTTACCCTACACACAGGCTCATTTTCAAACAGAGGGGACTACATTTTTTATTTTTACAGAAGTGTTTCTTTAAGATGCCTAATTGAAGGATGATTGTAAGTGAACATTTAATATATATCTCTGTATTGTGGCTCATATTCTTCACCACTGATTCATTCTACCACACAATGTTAATTCCATTCAAAATAGCATAAACCTATATATCAGTTCACCTTATCATATGATATTCTCAGATAGGGCAGCATATATCACATAACAGTGTCACATTAAAGGTATATACCCAACTGGGACATTTATGAATATCCACAGGATAGATGTGATTCCTACATCTAATGCTTTTCTTTATAAACATAAAAAGGAAATACTGCTATTTCTCCTATATTCCTATGTTTGGCAAAATAAACACTGGCATAAAATCTGTTTGTGATATCAGCCTAATAGCTCACTTTCATAACAGTCTTTAGTGGTTGTCACTTTATATTTAATAATGGATTAAACAAGTTTATAGAATATGATTTTGCTGAAATTAGTAATGGGAAATATTTATGCCTGAACATTTTTAAATGATGTTTTAAAGGAAATTGTGCTTTAAACAATACTGGTTTAATCCTAGAGATAACTGCAGTATGAGAAATTTAGAAAAATGAATAAAATGACATGTACAATATAACATATAACTTTGTGATTCAATATCACAACACAATTTTGTCTTGAAAAGCTGGTTATCTTGTGACACACAATAGGAAAGGCAATAGGTACATCACCTATTGGCTTACATTATATAAAAACACATACTGCATGGTACACTTTTTTTAGGATTGCTTTACATTCAAAAACTTAGACTATTAAGCTGTCACTACAGATTTAAAGATATAGTGACATATACTTCCTGAGAATAAGACATTCTTTTGGCATACGTTGAACTGGTTATTCAATATGCACATGTTTAGCGTATACTTTGGTAGCATTTTTCAATGAATATGCTGAACATAGGGGAACAAGGAGATTTTAACAAGGACCTTACAATGTAACATATGCCTAGCATAAGATGGATACTTGCAAAATAATTAGATTGAAATAATTTGCTTCAAAATAATATAATGGAAATAAAATATTCAGATTCAGATTTTAAATTTCCATAAATTAAAAAATAATTCCAAACTACATTGAAAGTCCAAATAAAACATACCTTCCATGGTGGAAAAATTACATGCGCATGAAAATCTAATAATAAGACATTCTGGTCAGGAGAGGAAAGCCTTGAACACCAATAACTCAATGACTTTTTATTGCAGATTGCTAAAATGAAACTATGGTATGCATTTATATGAGGTGATATGAAGATGGTAACTGAGGAGGATTAATAACGAGGAAATCTGAATGATTTTTCATGGTTTATTCAAGGTGAAAAATGTATTTATTCAAATATACCAATATTGTTCCTTAGAACTGATGGAAAAAAGCAGCAATCTCCTAGCATGGTTTTGGTTAGTATGCTAATGAAACTTCAAGAAAGCACACAATAATTGTGTTTATTAGGATTTATGGCTTAAGAAGAAGCATCCTGTCCTTTTCCAAGAGAACATAGTGCCACAATATAATGTCTCATCTTGCTCTCCCTTGGGTTCCGTTCTTATTTTCCATTTAAATGAATGCTATTCTGTAAATTGTTGCCTATTACCTATATGAGAAGCAGCCAGAGTATTTTGGCATGATTAGTTGTCATCCTTTATGCTGCATTCTGGATAACTTCTTACAGAGTTCTGGGGAAAATACAACAAACAAAATAAAAATATTAGCAATAGACTAAGAATAGGGCATGATGAATAAAATTGTTTTCACAAAGAATTTATACAAAGAGAGTTAAAAAGATTTACGAAACAGAGGCATTTATCCTTAATACCGTCATTTGTGCTGTATAGCTGAGAATACCTTCCAAACAGCAGCTACAGAATGTTAACTATTTGTAGAGTAAGTTGAAAATGTGGCTTCCTGTCATGTTAGAAGCCAATTTATAATCTGGAAATTTGTTTAGCAATTTTCAGCACATAGCAATTCCCTAACCTAGTGAGGACTCCACATAGAAGACTAAACAAATTTAACAATTGCATAAAATCATTGAATTACATATATCTGTAATAAATATTCAATTTGAAATCTTTGGATATAGAAGGGAAGAATTTTGTATCTGTTACCACAACCTTTGCGATTTTTTTTAAAGAAAAAGAAAAGACAGAAATCCCCTAATGGTAAAAAAAAAAAATCTAGTCTTTCCAAACTTAATCTTGTCTCTCTTTTCATCCTTTGTACCATATTACAATTAAAAATAATAAATAATGTATGAAGAAATCTTCTTTATGTGTTCCAGAAGAAGCCATATCCACCTCAGTCTGCCCACTGTCCTATGTCTTTTTATAAGACAGTTGACTACAAGAGGACTCTTTCTTGCCTTTAGCATGACAGTATTGTTAAATCCCACCCTTTTTGATTAAGCCCCCTCAGCCAGCCACCAACTAAAGATGTGAGATGTGGCAGGTCAGCAAGAGATTAAACCTTGTGTTTCAACAGGATTTCTATAAGACTGTTTGTTTTAGATCATGCAAAATATGCATAGTGACAAACAATGAAGACAACTGTTTTTTGCTTGCATTGATTAATTTCTAGGTATGGTGTTTATTGAATTGCCTTTAGATAGTGTGTACTGTATATTATGTTTCCAGTTAGTTTATTTGTAGCTTTAAACCCTTGTGTGCCACATTTTATTTTTTGTAATTAATTAAAATTTCAATTTCCTTTCCAATAAAGGGGCTCAAAATATGACCCTGCTACCAGAAGCATACCTAAGGGGATTCATTTTGTAAGAGGTCATACCAGGCCCTTGTGTCTGGATGGCCTAAATGCCCCAGTGCCATGGTAGAAGACTCTAGTACAATAAACAAACCTTACAGATTTTGCAATGGGATCCAGAAGTATCTAGCAATATCTTTGCATGCCACTGCTGCTGATTTATGCCTACACACTTTTCTATTGGTAGGGGGCTAGGACTTGTGCTGTAAGGCTTAGATAGCAAGCTACAGGTGTAGACTTACCATATAGGCATAGAAGCCTACCACAAGGGTTACTAGTACTATAAAATAATGATAATATTCTTCCAACTGTCTTTGAATTGTATGGAATTGACTATCATAACTACTTCAATCCATGGAGGACCACTAAGAACATAAATACTTGGGAATTTTTTGGGCCTTGTGCTGTCTGCTCCTGATAAGATGAATCCCTTGCCGTGGCAATATTTTAAATGCTACATAACATGTGTGGGGGCCTATTATTGCATTTGCAAAATTTTCAAAAACCTGAGTATACAACAACATATTAGTGGGGCAGGACGTTGGCTCAGTGGTTAGCACTATTGTATTACAGTGCTGAAGTCCTAGGAAGGACGATATCTGGAAGAAAATTGTATGTTCTCCTTGTGTTTGTAACTTCTTGGTGCTCTGGTTTCCTCCAAAGACATACTGATAAAGAATTTAAATGGTGAACTTTACTTGAGACTCCAAAGACATACTAAAAGTGCATCAGATAGTAACAAAATCTCAGCTAGGACCTAGGTCTGTGTAAATCAAACTATCACTAACAACAATTAACACACTTGAGGAATTAAAACACAAAATACTAGAAAGTTGCATAATTTTTGTTATAGAACCATGAATAAATAATTTTAGAGATACATTTTATTTCCCTTTTACAGACAGCAAATAGAGATTTTGAAAATGGTAAGAATATCTCAGAAAATAGCATAACTTTACAATATACCATGATTATACAACACCTATACAAGTTACTTTACTATAGCAAAGGTGACGCCAGTTATTTTACACAAAGTTTCTTCTCTACAATCTAGGAATGCATAGGAAAAATGTTTAGGGTAAATACATTTTGAAACTTTTACTTTTTTTTTCTTTCTCTGTGAAGATTTTCAGCCATTGCAGTGTATGATTATTTTAAGGCTGGAATATTAAGGCTAAGCAAATATAATTGTGTAGAACATGCCAGGGAAGCTGTTTACTGGATCTTTGATCTTTCTTAACCTCCATGTTAAACATAATGGATATATACTGTAAACACACTATGATGCTAAAAATTGCACCACTATTCCTGGCAGCTGATGTCACATTTACATTGACATATTGATAGTCATCAAGGTCTTCAAGTGTTGTGTTCATTTATAATCTAATCACATGTCCACTTTAAAAATCAGTTTGCGCTGTGAAAATGGATAAAATACAATTACTAAATGATATGCGTAATCATTCAACGCTATTAGTGCTGAAAGGTGATATTGCAGTGACATTGAGAAAATTAGATCTATTCTTCATACAATTATATTGCTACACTTTCACTCTAATGTCATTCTAATTGGAACGGAGCATTGAAATGTGAAACTAGGTGTATGTCAGGATCTAATTATCACAAAGCAACTCACTCTTGAAACAATTTTCTGAAGAGACCAAAAAAAATAATAGTAATAATTCAACATATATGTTTCTAACTATCTATCTACAGTATACCCATGGTACATCATCACAAATACCTAAGGCAGTCATATGACCAGAGTAAGTAATCTCTATCCACAGCATTGGTATCAGTAAGGTCAGCATGTTCCTTTTTCTGTCATTGTTTGGCTGCCATGATCTCCAATCATCAATGCAGCGCTGTAAACAAAGACAATTGGGAGACCAGAGGACCATTGACATGGAATATTTCACCTGTAC
The DNA here is from genome assembly GCA_947044405.1 of Leptodactylus fallax. Taxonomy (NCBI): domain Eukaryota; kingdom Metazoa; phylum Chordata; class Amphibia; order Anura; family Leptodactylidae; genus Leptodactylus; species Leptodactylus fallax. The sequence continues at coordinate 11,017,117 of CAMRHE010000027.1, read as the reverse complement.
ATGTAGATAACTTATAGTTTCAAGTTGTAAACTATATCCAAATAATTTTCAAAGTGTTAGAGCAAGGAAAACCCTGAAAGTATATAAGACTGTAAATAAGTATGTTAAATATAATTTTATAATGTTATGAATAGAATCCCCTGTTATGAATTTATTTGATTCTAGTCATTTGTATAATCAGCCACACTGTATATAAATGTGAGGCAGTGCTACTGAGGCCATGGGTAGAGAATGGCAGAGAAGTAAATTGGCAATGCCATGTATACAAATGCAGGGATTCTGAATTTTATTTAATCCTCAGAATATACACATGGAAAATTAAGAAGCCTATGTAAACAAACCTATTTCCTGTAGGTCAGCTGTTTGTCATGTGTATGTACTGATGATAAAACTTTAATTGTATTTTGCCTTGATTATTGTATGTTCCTTGATTATTAATACATATATTTATTATATAGATTCATTTGGATGTGCACTAATTTTGGGCAGCACGGTGCTTAGTGGTTAGCCTGGGCTTGAATCCATCCAAGGACAACATATGCATGAAGTTTGTATGTTCTCCCGTGTTTGTGTGAATTTCCTCTGGGTATTCAGATTTCCTCCCACACTCCAAAGACATACCGATATAGAATGTAGATTGTCAGCTCTATTTGAGACAGTGGTTGGCAATATCAGTAAAGCACTGTGGAATATGATGGTGCTATATAAGTAAGTGAAAATTAAGAGAATCTTAGTAAAAAGCCTCCCTTCTCTCTTATCGTGCTCGAACCAAATGATCAGTGCACCTCACGTATGCGGTCTCCTTTTATTCTTGGGTCTCCTTCCAACACAGCCTTACCTCCTTGGCTGCTTTGTTAGGGCCAAGCCTATGTTCAGATACTGCCACTGATTGATAATAGTGGAGGAGTTCTCTTAAATGTCTCCAGTGGTCCATGTCACAACCCTCACTACTCTTGAGACTTTTTTTTTACAGTCTCAGGTAAAGACAGCAACGATCTCACAGGGAAAATTTGTTAAAAGAATAGGAGATGCCCAACTAAAGATTGTCGTTAATGTCATACTAACACACTCATAAAGTCACACTAATATAGTCCTATTAATGGGCCGCGGGGGGGGGGGGGGGGGGGGGCGCCCCCCCCCCCCCCCCCCCGCGGGGGGGGCCCCCCCCCCCCCCCCCCCCCCCCCGGGGGGGGGGGGGGGGGGGGGGGGGGCCCTTCGGCCCCCCCTCGCCTGGGTATTCACACAGCACATGGCAAGCCAGCTTCAGGCCTGTGGTCTGGGGGGGGGGGGGCCAGCATACCAGGGGGGGGTGGGGGGGGTGTTTAGAATGGGGCCCCCATTTAAAAAATGATTAAGATTATGGGGGCGCCCCTTTTTCATATGCTGTTCCTTTAATATCCACACAACATCAAAGCCAACTTCCCATGCCTCTGCATTCTTATGTGGGCCACCGAGCCATGTCTGTTAAAGACCTGAGTTACTCTCTACGCATCACTGGACATGGCATCAGAGGCCACTCCTCCCAAGCACTGAGGAGGAACAGGGAACTCAAACACAATAGAGAAAGTCAGCAAGGAAGAACCACCAACAACCAATACATGCAAACAGTGCAATCCTCTATGGCATTTACAACAAAACAAATAAAAGCACTATAATAAATAATAATCCTGTATATCAGTTTTTGCTGCTCAGATGCTAGTGACAGACTAAGAAACAAGTTAACAAATTTGTTGAGAATGGGGGTTTTTCTACATGTGATTGTGAGTCTAAACATTCGCCTCTGATAAAGCTGGGTTCAGCATATAGATATGTTAACCCTTAATTTATCTTCACTTGGTTTTGAAACCAATTCAAAACAATATCATACTACATGATAAAAAAAAAAGCTTTGAAAGGTTACAATTCACCCTCAGTCACTAGATGGTCACACATAGACACAAATAGGATAGTTAGCATATGATTTTGTGATAATGTATCACAAAACTATGTTGTGTTTCAAAAGGCTGCTTAAGTTTTGATACACATTAAGGATATTATATACTTCTGGTATAGTAGAGTAAATGATCCTAGAGATGAAAAACTTGGGTATGTGAATAAATGGGATGAAGAGTTGGAAGAAAAATCTTTAGAAATGTGGCATAGATGTTAGGTAGTGACAAATTACAACATTTTGGATTTTTACACCATTCACTCCATATTGGGAAAGTGTTAGCTATCAAATGCAACTTTTTAAAAAGTTGCAAAAATTATCACAATCTAAATCTGGTAAGGGGAGGCATAGAATGTCGAGACTCCTGTAAAACTGTCTTTAAAAGAACCCTTATGATAAAAATCTCCCAATGTTCCTAATTAGAAACTTTGTTGGAAGCTTTACATAGAGTAGGCTTGACACTTTTGGCCAGCTGCACATGACTTTTCTTCTGGAAATTGTCTATATACTAGCAATATTTCCTGACTGCCCCTTGTCTGGAGACCTGAATTCAGTTACTGTTTCACTGTAGGATTTCTGTCTTCTTATGATTACAATACAGGACAATAGTCCTGTGTTAAGACAGTGATTCACAAGATCATAGATGACTATAATACTGTGAGTCCTGGTCTCCAGACAGTGTTCCATCTAGTAAATATGGCTGCTATATACTCTATATTTTCCAGGTGGAAAATCCCTGATATGTCCAGATTCATTAGTGAAATTGTATCACAGTGTGTAAAAAGACTGGGTTTAAGATGTGACCAAACTTAACTTATTTCTTGTTTGGTTAACTAATGCAATGTCTTGAAACAAATTCAACAAAATATCATAACATGCTAACAAAAGCATTGAAAGACTGCAATTCACACACACCCCACCCCCACAGAGTAGCTACACATAGACACAAGTTAGGATAGTTAGCATACTCCTTTGTGTCATCTTAGCAGAAAATCATGTTATTTTGCGAAAAGGTGTCTAACTTGTGATAGACAGATTTAGGAATTTCCAAATAAAAAAAAAACTGTTTGGGATTAAACAAGTAGGATAGTCTTCAAATAACCAAAAGTTGCTAGAATTGATTTTAATTTTATTTTAAAGTAAGAACAGTAATTTATTGTTGCAAACCAGTATTATATTGTATGGTTAAAATTGTATGTAGGGAAAATAGAAGCTATGACACAAGATAGAAGAAAAAAACAAAGTAGATATTTTTTCTATTTTTATTTATAATGGTGAAATGAAGGGTTATTCACTTCTTTTTTATTGATGTTTTATCCTCACTGGGAATACGACAACCGGAACCCCTGCTGATCACCTCTTTGAAGAGGCCATGTAATGTAAATATAGCCATGACCCATAAAAGTGAAAGGAAGGTTAACAACAGCATGTCATGAAACAATTCTAATTTTCACAAATTTGCACCTTCCTAGGATTGTTCTGCCATTTCAAACTGCTACTTGCCTATTAAACTTAGCTGAGTTTATTCATCTCATCATTGAATGTGATATGATACCATATGGATAAGAACATAAATAACAAATAGATCTGGGAGTGGTGTCTTAACACTTTTCTATTTGTCACTCAGGTAAGTCAGTTCCTGCATGTCACAAACTGCATTCATGTCCAGAATTATGTTTAAAACGTGTGATCCTAAGCATGATATCCATCAATAAAGCAAAGAAGAAAACTTTTATATGGCTATTGTCAAAGAAAAAAAAAAGTCATAAGAATACCTGTATTGTAAAATTGGAAAATTTGCTTGTAACACAGATTTTGAGAGGAAGAAATGCTGCTACAGTAATTCTCCTCCTCAACTCCTCTATAATCAGTATTTACTATGTTATGCTAGGTTCACATCTAGCATGGGTCTCTGTCGTTCGGGTCCACTGGGGGACCTTAAGGACGGAGATCCGGATTGCTAAAACAGCAGTTACCCGTGGACCTCATAGACTATGATGGGGTCTGCTGCGTGTCCGCTGGGTGTCTGCCTTTTTTTATACCAAATCCGGCAGAGAGGAAACTCCTCAGTGCAGGATTTTTCTCTCTGCCGATTTTCAGCAATTTCTGCAGCAGAGTCTCCGCCGCAAATGTGAACCTAGCCTTAGTCTAAAAATATTTTGAACTTTAACAGGGAGACTGCAGTTGGTATGTCTGAGAGAACACAACTAATCATAATGGATTAGTCTATGGGACTGACTTCTGTTAAAGTGTATCCGTTCTCAGTAATCAAAAGACATACTGAAAAATAAAAGTATATTGATTCAGCATTTTCCTAGAATGTACTACATTTATATATAACTGTGTCCTTGGTAGAGATGATAGAATTTTAATTTCCGCAGAAATCATTGAACAGGGTTTCTGTGAAGAGTTTGCCAGAAAAATGTAGAACAAGCAATTGCTAATAAGTCTCATATATATAGGTTTGGCTTCATTCATGGCCCATTGCTTCACTTTAAATATGTAACCAAGACAGGGAGATTAAGATGATTTTTTTCATCATTCATAAGTAAGATTAACACTTCCATTGAAAATGATGCAATGCTGTATTAGGAGCCAGCACAGTGGAAAAATGTCTGGCATCATGCTATTATGGGTATTATCCTTTACACAAGTAAAAAAGTAACAGATCATTATAAATAATACATCCTTGGACTCATTAGATGACAGCTAGTAGTTGCTAAAATGTACTAAAAGCCTGTGAAATGTCAGGTTATGACATGGATGTTTGACCATAAAAGTGACAGCTATGGCTCAGCATGTCTTATTTACCCTAGCTTTCTAATGGCTTTATCAATTTCAGCTATTTAGTCAACTATGCATATGTGTCCTTCCTTAATATTCCTTTTGGCTGGACATGTCCAGCTATGTGTCACAAGATGATCAGCTTTTCTAAACAACATGATTCCGGGATATTCTGTTATGTACTATGTTATATGTGTCTATGTGTTAGCACCCACTGGTTATGTTGTAAATTGCAGCCTGTCAATGGTTTTGTTAGCATGTTGTGATATTATATTATCTAATAGAATGTAAGCTCTTGCAATCAGGACCCTCACTCCTATTGTTTGATATGTTTATTTCTATGTCTCTTCATGTGTCCTCTGATTTGTAAAGTGATACGGAATAAGTACGGCGCTATAAAGTTTATTATTATTATTATTAATTATTATTATTATATACTGAATTGGTTTTAAGAGAATTTGGAGTCCTTATCCAAACCTGAGTTAAACTAAGAATGGGAACATCTGTATCTACTATCGTTTACTCAGGCGATATTTCTATACATCTACAATTAACAAACAGTACAAGAGCATCAATATAGTATAATTCTGATAGTCAAGTAACATATAAAAATGTGCTTAAGGAAACAGAGGCACACCAGTAGAGATAAGTGAACCAGTTTGGATAAAACCAGATTCAATTAGAATTTTCCAAAATTGTCGTCAGGTTTGATCCAAATCTTTTGTGGTTTTTCACCCACAAAACACTAATATACTGTGGGGTCTCTTCAGACCCCAGAGTGTGATAAGTGGAGGCTCAGGGGAGTTGAGTTAGCATAGCAAACCGTTATACTCACCTTCCCTTACCTTTCCAGGGCATATCACTGTAGTTTTCCCCCCCACTTTTAGCTGCTGTCACGCATCCTAGGGTTACCTCTGAGGCATGCCCACATCATGATTCTCAGAGGTGAACCTGGGGTTTGTGACGTCAGCCAGTGGTCAGAAGAGCATGCTGGGGGGACCGTTGGACGCAGTGAGGATTCCCAGGAGAGGTAAGGCAAGGTGAATATAATTGTTTATTATGTTGCTGCACCTCCCCTGGGCCTCTACTTATTATAGTCTGGAGTCTGAAGTTGTTGTAACGTGGAATAAATGAACAGTGTTCACATACACTGGGTATGGTAGTTTTGCCCATATTAAATCAATACCAAAAACAGAACAGAAACAATAGGACAAAACAAATATTTGTTGCACAACTAAAATATATGAAATATATAATTTCCAAAAAATACTGTATAGTGGTTTATGTGGAGAATACGTTCCAAGCCTACCTGCAGATACCTGAAGCAATGGATAGGAACAGACATCTATGCATACAGTACTATTGCTAATTGTAATGGTACAGTAAATATAATGGGTTGTCCAAGACATACAATTGACGACCTATACTCAAGATAGATTATGAATATAAGATATATGGGGATCCAACACTTGGCCCCCAAGCTGTTCTACACACAGTATGGGAGATTTATGAAGAATGACGTTATCTCTTGCATCAGTGGAAAATGTAGCTGATGAGCTCATAAATCAGGCTTTACACCTACACTGAAATCTATGCCAGCATTATAGCTGCAGTAGATTTCAGGCATCATTTTCACCAGTTTTCAGATGATGATAAATCTGGTGGTGGCCTATGGCCTTTAAAATGGCTTACCATCAAAAATTTCATAAAAAGATGAGGACACATCCTTCTAAAAATGCTGGTTGTGACAATTTTTGCCACTACAAGCATTTAAAAGTTGCAAACCCAAGATCTGTGCTTTATGCACCATTGTTAGCTGTGATGGTATGAGCATTGTGATATAAAATGTGTTGCTACTAACTGTGGTTAAGGGAAACCAGTAGTGGGATCTTACTTTATAAGGTTATCACAAAGCACGGTCCACAGAGAATAACAAAAATATTGTAATGACTGCAAAGACTACATGTACATGAAGATGTAATGACAAAGAACTAGACTTTGTGTCTTATACAAACATGAAGGAAAAAGAAAGCATTTTCCATTGTTCCTGGCTCCATCGGGTTCTTTTGCACAAGTAAATTATAGTTTCACCTTTGGACACCAAAGTAATGCAATGAACAATCTAGGTAAACCATAAATACATAATGAAAACATGGAAAAATATGGTCTTCAAGTATGCCCTTTCACTACTTGCCATCTGTTGTTGTAGTGGAGGGTAACAACTTCATCTTATAATATGATGGCTTTAGATTTACAAAAGAACATCCTATTCTTGAACGCAGAGCAGTGAACCATCTGGAGCTATACAAATCAATATGGCCTGAAAATTAACTCTCACATTTGAGCTCAACTGACCGCTTTGCTACACATTTACAGTGAATGATGGCGCTGCTTAACTGTAACATATATTATTTATCTTCTATAGAACCTTGACCTTTTTCTATGGTATATAGTCATTTAGCCCATTTGATGAGTAAAGGGAAAGCAAGCTGTGATCTCATAACTAATGAGAAAAAATATTAGCTTCCATTTTCAATGAGAATTACATGATTACATTTATAGCCAATAATGAGCACAGTTTTAATTAATATATGTAGTGTCCATCTGTTGCTTTGCCTGAACAGTACGCATTGACATAATCATATTAATAGCATATTGATAGCTCTAACAAATCAGGTGACTAATAGCTATGACTGTTAAACCAGAAATTCCATTAACCATGTATTTATTAATCATATTTATAATAATATGGGTATCCATAAAAATGAAAATAATCAATGCATGAATCAATAAATGGCCATTCTGGACAGATAGGGATAAAATGTATATGCACAAGCAAAATGATGTAAAATCAATACAGTGTTTGACAAACAGTTAATGTATAGAGTACATATTAAAAAGGAAAACATGATCCATGCATCAAATCCTAGTAATAGCTCACATTACTGCATTCACTAACATCTGTAGCCAATTTAGAAGGCAATCTGGAATGCCTCCCAGTAAGAAATGATGATAGTAAATCTTAAAACAATGAAGGTGCAGATGAATCAGATTTCAGGGTAATTCTGAATTATGCAGCACTGTAAAATGACCACAGGGCAACTCTTTCCATTGTAAAGAATACAGTAATATAGGTAACACCTGTTCTAATTTCACACATTTGTCAAAAAGGGCAGAGGAGCTTAAACTGAGGATTGTGCAAAACAAATACCAGAATGCAATAGTATGTGTTTGTTCCAAGAACTTAAAGCATTTAAATCCCTATGCATTTGCTTTCTTTGGAAGAAAGAAGAAACATCACTTGAGGCAACATCTGTATAGAGAGGTAACCTGAAGTTGTTGGGCCTCAATGCAAAATCTGTGACAAGGTCCCTCACCTATCATGTTAGTTATACTAATGGAGCCGTCTTGTGTGGAAAATGGTCATTGGACCCCTCAGGCTCTAAGGCTAGAGTGCAACTACAACCTCTGCTCCCTTTTCAGCTATGACTCTGGTGCTTGAGACAAATAACATTGAAGAGAGAGTCTCTATGTCCCTCACCACCACCTCAGGCCCTGCACTAGACATAATAGTGTGGTCTACATTTACTAAGACTGGTAATTTTTTTTTAAGCCAGTAGTAATGTAGGCTTTATCTGTAGTGGTTTATGCCAAATGTATTCATTTTTTTTTTCAATTCTGAAACAGCAAGAAAATCAAGTCTATGCATGCAATGAGCAGACATAGATTTGCACCAGAATTTTGCACCTATTTCATAAAATCTATGTAATAATTTTGACCAAAACAATGTTCTCTTGAACACGATGATCACATTTTTTATCACTTCTTGTGCAGTACCAATATAAGTCACAATTATTGCACAAATTTGTTGTCTTGTTTCACAATTTATTCTAAGGCCAAGGCCCTATGTTGCGAAAACGCAGCTTTTTTTGTTGCAGAGTTTGCTGTGTTTTTTTGAGTCAATGCCAGGGGTGGATTGAGCAGAAGGTAGGGGCCCACAAATATCTATTGGTGCTATATGGCTCCACACCAAGCAAAGGTTTTATGAAGCCAAAATGTGCTTGTGTGCATGAGGCATTTTGCTGCTGAATTACCTGACTCATAGAACATAGCGTCTCAGATGTGAGAAGTATTGAGGTCTCTGGATGGAAACAAATATGCATCTATTCAGCAAAGAAAATGACGAGGAAATAAGTATATTAGAGAGTTAATTGATTGCCAGTATTCAATCTTTTATTTACAAGAAGAAAATTAATAAAACTAATCCATATTTTCTATGCATAATGCTATAGTCTTATAAAGATTAATTTCTATCTTTTATCCACCATGTTAGGGTTACCCTGTATCGTATTTCCATTCATCAATTACTTGTAAATGGTAAAATCTTTTTCCAATAAATAAACCCTGAGACTCATCATAACACTTAGGAAATATCTAGTATGTGTCATGTGTAGTCCCCTTGCCTGGGGCTTTTTCATTTTGAAACTTTTGCAAACAAATAAGATAAAAGAGGATATAATAACCAATGTGCCCAATCCTGGCATCTGTAGCAGAAAATGTGTTAGACATCCCCCAGTTTTACTAGTTCATATGCTCATTACAAAATATCTCTCAGCTATATTTAAAATATTCATGATCAGTAAACTGCTATTCCTTCCAAAGCTACTTGATTTCATTGTATGGGTTTGATATACAACTTTAAAATGTCATTTTATCTTAAAATGTCATTGAACATGCTTTGAAACCTCCGAGCCATTTTTCAGAATATAGCATTTAAATAATCAATGAGCATTGAATAATCTGCAAGTAATTGGTAGCCATTATGATCTGGATGTCACGGTACAATTGCGAAACCTGAAAAATGAGCAAAACAAGAGCACTCTTGGCATTGAAAATACAAAGACTAATCAAAGAACATCAAGTCCTTGTATTTATGCATGTGGCAAAAACAGCATTTATTTATCAGCAAAGACAATCTTTTCCCTTAGTAACAGATAAATGCAGATTTTTCAGAGGAAAGATACAGATAAGTGACTAAAAGTGGATTTGTCACCAGGCCCTCAAGCATTTTCTATTATTTACGCTATTGCACCTTGTGCACCAAAAGGCCCCTGGAAGATTGCTTACCTGCGCAGCGTATTTCATACTACAATGTTCTTCCCTGGGCACACTGTGACATGTAGAATCAGACAGCTGAGGAGTCCAAGTCACACTATCGTGAAGCAAATACAAGCCAAGAGATGTGCCGATGACACATTTACTTCAATGGAGAATTAAAGATGCTCATAGATGTTGCCTTGCATTAGTTTAACATGGATATGTATGTCAAAACAGCTATGCTCAGCCAAAATATCAGTTAGGATTTGTTCAGTGCTTGCTGCTGTTTTATTTTGTTTTTTGTTTTTTTTTAGATATCCTGTGAAATTGCCACTGCAAAATCTGATACATGCATTTATTAAAATGTACCTACAGTAGCTACATATCATATAAATAGGGAATCAAGGAGCTGTGATCCCTATGATCACTAGAATGAAAAAGTTGTAGTACTGTACAGGACACCAGGCCTTTTTGGCTCCTGTTGACTGGCCTAAGCTTTAGACTAATGCTACACAGTGACTTGTTATCTGTGTCACACAACATTAAGATTGCAAATGTCATTGTGCCAGTCAGAATAATTATAGTGCATGTGTTTCTTTAGAAATCCATCAGAGTTCAATCCAGTATCATTTAGTGCATGGAAGTTCATGGGAGTCTGCAGAGTTCCTGAGACCTGAGGACCTGACATATCAGCAGTTAGCTTTGTTTTATTAAATTAATAAGTAACAGTTCACATTTCCTGTGGTTTCAAACACCAGGATGCTGTTTTTATGAAAAAAGATCTTTTCACCACTTGCAACCAACTTCAAAACAAATTATGGCAAGCTAATTTTCCAGTAAACCACTGCATCCTTGTGTTTGAGGCTGCAGCAAATGTGAACTGTTACTAATTGACTATTGTGAACTTTTCATAGTATTGTTGCTTAGCTCCATAAGGATTTCAACTTCTGCTCTTTTTATATCATTTAACCTGTGCTTTTTTATTAAATAAGTTTATTAGTTTTCCATGAAATAAAATTAATGAATATTTTCTTATAACTACAGTCATATGAAAAAGTTTTGCACCCCTATTAATCTTAATCATTTTTAGTTCTAAATATTTGGGTGTTTGCAACAGCCATTTCAATTTGATATATCTAATAACTGATGGACACAGTAATATTTCAGGATTGAAATGAGGTTTATTGTACTAACAGAAAATGTGCCAAATATTTAGAACTAAAAATGATTAAGATTAATAGGGGTGCCCAAACTTTTTCATATGATTGTATGCTTTGTACAATTCCTCTATTATTTCTCCTAGAAAACGGAATTAATTGACAACTGAGTTTTACTAGTTGGGGCTACATAGTCTGATTCTTTCCAGTCAGTACTAACAGTACTAGACTATGTAGGGACCCACCTTGTTGCCAAAGGAAAAGTTAAATCCCTTTTGTCAAATTATTTAAAAGTAGAATAATGAGAAAAGACTTGTACAGTTGTAACATTATGAGAAATACAAGTGTGAACTAAATCACACTTGTCAGCAGTGGTGACAAGTCCGCCTTAATTCTAGTAATAATAGGCAGGGTGTAGGCATAGCTGTAGGGGTGCAGAGCTAGCAGCCACTAAGGGGAACTGGACCCTGCGGTGTCCATAAATGTACTTCTGCCACATAAAATATTCCACAATTCTAAATGGCTCAAGGTAGGTAGGGGCACCATTAACAGATTTTTCACTGGGACCCAATGAGCTTCAGGTTACACCTTTCATAATAGGGAATTACTGTATACAAATTCCCCTGTCAAAACATCTAAAAGATGATTTCTGAAAATAACATTTCAAGTATTCTGTATCTGTCCAGTTGACTGTCCAGTTTACAGGCTGTTAATAGCAGGTGATATTCTGTTAATGTACTGCAAAATAGCTATAATGCAGAAAATGACAGCATCCAGATGGCTGCAGAAAGAATCAAATAGCTTTATTGCTCTAACATGAATGTTCCAGCAGAAATAAAACTACAGATTTTTTTTTTTCTTCATCCATCTGTATGCTGTCACCTTTATGCACTATATAATTTATGGTGAATTCCTGGCAATTGTGACTTTGCATCTTTTGTTATTTGTATATAGGGGTCAACTGAGAGCAATCAGTTGAAATCAATATTCGTGCTTTCTTAGCTCACGTATATAGAAAAGTCTGTACAGGACATTTCTCTCTGACGATTTCTGGCGGTTTCTGCAGCAGAGTCTCCAACGGACTCAAGCGGAGATGTAAACTTAGCCTTAGTAAGTGACTGGTTTTTTTTGTCGGTTATTTTCTCTCTGTGATTTCTGCCAATTATATATCCATCACAACCGGTAGTCATCAAGGTTACGAATACAGTTTCCTTGTTTTGTATCCTGTAACTCAGATCTCAATTTCTGTAAATGATCCTTAACATCATCAAACAATACATCGCTCTCATTGTTACTAAGGGTTTCTTTAAGGTTAGTTTCAATCTATTTATTGTCTCTTGTAACTCTATATTCTCTCTCTTAAGAAATTCAATATTGAGCAAAATCAATTCCAAAGAATATTTCTTAAATATTTGTATAAAAATCGGTATCTTAAGCAAATAAATTAGGACATACATATGTGACTGCATTCCCATGTAGAATCTTTGGTGATTTATAATATTTGCCCAAAGTGACAAAATGCAATACCAAACTTTTTGGATTCCAAATATATTTGCATTTCAAATCAATAGTAGATGGTGTAGTTAAGAATGCAGTATCTCCATATAATCCACTTAGTATCCTCGATTCATCCTCCTCTGTATATATATATATAAACACATGGCACAGGCCCCTCGATGTAGTATCCATTGGATGTACACAAAAAAAAATATATAGAAATAGCAATACTTGTGCACAGCTCTAATACCACTATTATAGAAACAAAAAAATCAGAGCAGCACTATCAAAAAAGCAAAAATAAGTGCTAGTCCCAGGAAACAAGCTACTGTTTCCTCATACCATATATCCACAAATGGGCAGCATTTATTCCATGTGACGTGACGTTTCGGTTCCAACTGGAACATTTCTCAAGCAAGTGTATAGTGACATAACCAAGTTTAACTAGAAGTAATACATGAAGTGCACAATCGATCAATTAATTAAACAAATGGCACAATGCATATTTTAAAGTACATAAATTCCATAATAATTACATTTCCATTGCCTAAACAGATAATTTCGGGGCTATCCACAACCTTCTGCAACCTTCTGCACTCCAATATTTCTATTTATTTATTTGGATTAATTGTTTACTGCATTTATTTATAATAAAAAAAAATTGTATTTATCTATATGTGTATGTCTTTCTCTATGAAAAAAAAAGATCAAATGTGTGAATAAATACATTTAAATAAATGAGCATGAATATGACTAAGACTTCCTAGTATAATTTTGTACTATCTAACTTTTAGACAATATAAGTAAAGCTGCCCCACTATTTACATTCTGTGTATACAAAGATTCTTTATAATTATTTGTACTTGATATTTTATGCAGTCATTTGATTGCTAATTATGTTTTGTTCTTCCTGTTATAATTATACAAAGCCACATGTTGAGTTAATATTAAAGGCACACAAAAATTATATGTTTTATTGTAAAGCCTAGCCCAAGGTGTTGTAGTTTACAATCCTGAAAAGCAATAATCAAGGATTGAAATAAAACATGTTTTAATAATCCATAAACTTTGTAAACAATATTTTGTAACACTGACAAATTATATTTCATCATTGCGTGATCAGCTATGCATATGTTCCATTTACAATAGGAAGTAAACACTGACTTTCAGATCTAAAACCTTATGCTTAGAATGTAGCAGCTGGCCATTATAAACATCAGCAAGTCAAACATACATACTAAAATTGGGCAAGAAGGAAAGGACAAAGTGATAATTTGGTGATAGAGTCATAAGCACGCAAAGAGCATTGGTGCACATGGTCTTATCCAATAGAGGAGCTACTACAGCTCAAATATCTGATAAAGTTAATCCTGGCTTTAATAGAGAGGTGTCAAAGCACATTGCAAAGCAGGTTTGTTCATAGGGAAGGCAGCCCACTAGCTCCCTCTAGAGGGTGTAGACAGCTGCCTCCCATTCCGTCTATGAACACAGACCGCTCATCTGTGACCAGCAGAGAGTGTTCATGGTCATGTGGTTGATCTCAGTGTCATTAAAGAGACACATCCAGTCCTCCACTCCCAGTTCCCTCTCTTCAGACGAGGAGGCAGTGTCTAAAAAACACAAAAGGACCTAAGGAATACACCTAAAGAATGCAGGGCTTTTGTATTCCCTCAGGGGTCTCTAAGTGGGCTTTGTCCGATGCCCATATTCCTCATTTGAGGTTTCACAAAAGGACAGATAAAAGGGTCTTCCAGTATAATAATGTGGACCCTGCAGCCAAACACTTGTTTGAGTCACACATCCATGGTCACTAGCCACCACATGGGAGAACACATGTCTCTTCAAATGTCTTTGCTCCTAGGTTCCCTGATATACCCCAGGAAGTAGAAAGGTACTCCGAGGTGGATACCTGCTCTTCTGCTTCTTCTGAGAGAGGAAAATGAAGTGAGTTGCTGATACACAGGGTTGGTCTGGCAGGGAAGACTCACCCTCTAACTTGTTTTCACAAAGATGGGCAATTTCCTATTCATCTGAATTCATCCAGCTTGCTTTTCGCTACACCTTCTACACCTTAGTTAAAGAACATGAGCATGTAGCGCCAGATATAGACCCAACAGACCAGACCTTGAAAAATGTCCAGTTTAAAATTACTGATGCTGTTGGTCCATTATTGCTCATGCTGACCAAGGTAGAGCAAGAGGGTCAGACAATATTAATCTCTAAGTACAAAAGTATTATTGTCCTCTTAGCTTGCACTGCTTAAGGCAGCTAGCAGAGCAGTTTTAATGATCGAACAGAATTATGTCGCAAACATCCACAGAGCTTGCTGGATTACTGCGGCAGGGATGACCAGGATTTAGCTCCAAATTACATGAGTACCCTAATCTAGAGACAAACAATTTGTTTGGTCCAGAGTTTATTAAAGAGGTCAAGAGCAGATGTAGGGCTCACAAGTCTTTTGCTGAGCTAAAAAGACCTAAGAAGAACTGATTGTTCTTAGAATTTCGTTCTGAGGGTCACCTGCACAAGTTCCGGTGGCTGGCTCGGGATTTCCAGGGACATTCCATAAGATCTTTCTCTAGAGGAGTTCCAAGCAGAGGATCCAAGTTCTCCTTCACAAAAAAGTCCATGCCAGGTGAGAAACATAGACCTTCCCCCACCTCATTTAGTTTTAACCCCTTATGGATGCAGCCTAAAACTACCTTAAGGACACAGCCTCATTTTTCAAATCTGATGTGTCACTTTATGTGGCAATAACTTTGAGATGCTTTAACTTACCCAAGTGATTTTGAGACTATTGATCAATATTTTTTTAATTTATTTATAAAAGATAGGAAATTTGATGGAAATTTGGAAAAATTCGCAATTTTCAAAATGTGAAATGCTCTGCTTTTCAGACAGATAGTCATACCAGCCAAATACATTAATAAATATTATCTACTATACCTCTGCTTTATATTGGAATTATCTTTTAAATTGTGCTTCAATTTATTTTGGACGTTAGAAGGCTTAAAAGTGTAACTGCACTTTTGCAGATTTACAAGAAAATTTCCCAAACACATTTCTTAGGGACCACTTTCGTTTTGAAGGGGATTTTAAAGGCCTATGTATTAGAAACCCCCCATAAAGCATCCCGTTTTCAAAAATGCACCCTCAAATAATTCAAAACAGCGTTTGGGAAGTTTGTTAACCTTTTAAGCATTTCATGGGAATTATGCATCTCAGAATTTGTTCTGGATTTTAACATTGGGACGTAAAAATTAAAAATTAATAAAACGTTGTTAAGGGGCTAAAACTATGGGAAGACATTTCATCAGTCAGTTGGGTCATAAACATGATGAAGCAAGGCCTTGCTCTTCATCTAAGAAGTTTTCCCTTACAAAAGAGGGCATCACACGTTATGTGACACCAGCATATCTAGACCTGGTCCTAGAGAGAGCTCTGACTCAGGGAAAGATTCCCCAATACAGGATGAAAAGAAAAGGTGGATAGGCTACATCTTTCCCGTGAAAAAGTCAGACAGCTCTGTAAGAACCGTGCTAAATGTCATGGCTTTGAACTGCTTCTTAAAACAAAAAGTTTCACTTTCAAGGGATTGCGAAATTGACATTCCTTCTAGAGCAGAGGTGTAGCTAGCGGGGGGCGGTGGCCCCGCGCCTACTGACTCTCGGGGGCCCACTTCGGGGCCGCCGCAACACAGGTTACCCTCACATATTAACTGCATCGGCGTCTGCATGACACCGATGCAGTTAAAATACATTCTCTGTTTGTACGTAGCTCGTAAACCACAAGCCAATTCAGGCCTGTGGCCTACGAGCTGCCCTAAGACGTCTGCGTCCTGGCACAGACGTTTGTGCGATGACGTCATTGTCCTTCGCCGTCCACGCCAGGACGCAGGTCCTGCATCTTCAGTAAGCAGCAGCAGTGCTGGCGGCGGAGACTCCTCCTCGGGAGATCGGAGGTAGGTAAGTAGCATCGTCTTTTTTTTTTTTAACTCACTTTGGGCATTGTAATTGGGGGTGGGGGGATGTGGGTAATATATATAAGAGGTCAGTTGGGAGCATTGGAAATTTAGATAAGAGGCCATAATTAATATAAGGGGTATTAGAGGGCTTTAGTAAAAGAGGATATAAATTATAGTGAAAGGTCATTGGGGGCTTAATGAATGTAAGGGGAGATAATATTAGGGGGCATTGGGGCAGTATTAAAGGGGTTTTCTAGGGAATAATAAAGTTTACTGGTAAGGATTGTATTGGGCAAATTGGAGAGGAGTTGGGAAAGGTGAAACATAAAAAAAATACTCACTTGTCCCGGGCTACTGATGTCCGCAGCCCTCTGCTACTGTCTGTCCAGGCACACGCACGCCGCTTCCCTGCCACAGGTCCTGCACGGCACGTGATTGACCTCAGCGGTAGCTGGAAAGGACTCGGTGATGTCACTCATATACATGACTGGGTCCTTTTCAGCCATCACTGACACCACTAATGGCCTCAGCAGTCACATATGGCACGTGTCTGAACAGACAGTGGCGTCAGACACCAGAGCATTGGGAACAGGTAAGGCTGGGTTCACACTAGCGCTCGGTTTCCGTTTTTGGGTCCACTTGGAGACCTGAAAAACGGAAACCCAATTCGCTTGTAAAGCGGTTACCTGCGGACTATAATGGGGTCTGCTGGGTTTCTGTCTGGTTTCTGCCTGAAAAATGCAGAGAAAAAAGGCCTGCTTGCAGGACTTTTCTTTCCGTATTTTTCAAACGGAAAGGGGGACAGAATCCCTCAACAGGGTTCAAGTGTTGGTGTGAACCCAGCCT
Source organism: Leptodactylus fallax (assembly GCA_947044405.1). Classification (NCBI taxonomy): domain Eukaryota; kingdom Metazoa; phylum Chordata; class Amphibia; order Anura; family Leptodactylidae; genus Leptodactylus; species Leptodactylus fallax. Next base: position 10,999,842 of record CAMRHE010000027.1, on the reverse strand, counting down.
GAGTATGATTTTTTTTTTTATCACCTACTCCACCTCCACTGTGATTTGTCCACTTCCTGGCCAACCCCTTTAAAGAGGACCTTTGATGTCCTCATGAACCTGTGATTTTATATACCGCTAGAAAGCAGACAGTCGGCTTTCTCGTTATGTGCCCCGATGGAGGAGAGATCAGTGCCGTTAGTTTTGGCACATATCTGTCCCCACTGTCAGAAGGGCGTTCCTGACAGTCTGGCGTCATCGTTGGGCTGTGAGGAAGGCCCTCCCTGACAGTACTCTAACATAGCCTTGTACTGTCAGAAGGGGCGTTCCTTACCGCCCTGTGATGACGCTGAGCTTTGAGTAAGGCCCCCCTCCCCCAGTACAAGTCTTGGGGGGGGACGTTCCTCACAGCCCAGCGATGACACTAGACTGTCAGGAACGTCCTTCTAACGGTGGGGAGAGATCAGTGCCGAAACTAACGACATTGATATCTCCTCCACCGGGGCACATAACGGGAAAGTGGACAGTGTGCTGAATTCAGTACACTGTCAGCTTTCTAGTGGTATATAAAACTGCATATACATGAGAACATGAAAGGTCATCTTTAATACAAAGGGGTTATTAATAGGCATTATTAATACAGAGGGACATTTATGTAAGAGGGCATAATTTATACAAGGAGACATAAGAGGGTATAATTAATAATAGGGGAATTGGGCAATATTAATTTTAGGTGGCACTTGGGCATTAAATTCATTTAAGGGGGTACACAGGGCATTATTTAGGAGGAATTATTAATTGAGGGGCAGTATTAAATAAATGGGGCACATAGGAGCATTATTAAATTAAAAAGGCACATGGGGTTATTATTCATTTTTTATCATATATTTTATAATTGGGGTAGCAGAAGGATGGAGAGGCTATGTAATTGAGGACAATGTGGGACAGGTGCCTGGAAAAGTGAGGAGCCAAAGATGTCTGTGTTACAAACTTTACAGTCACAGCTGGAAGAAGTGGTCATGGCGGTCCAGATGGAAGAGACGATAAATGTAAACCGTCAGAGATGTCACCTGTAAGTCACAACATTGTTCCTGTACTGTATTTACGTAACTGGTCTTCACAGCCCTGTGTAGAACCACTATCTACCACTATACGGTCACCGTATAGTGATAGTGTTGGTATACCTGTGTTGAGGGGCCACTTGGACGTGTTCGCCCCCCCTGTGCTGAACCCCTAGCTACGCCTCTGTTCTAGAGAGAGACATGTTTCTCATGAAGGTGGACCTAAAGGATACTTTTCTCGCTATTACACCCAAACATAGAAATCTGTTTCGGTTCAGACGGAGGGGACAGCTGTTCCGATGGAATGTAATGGTGCTTGGCCTGGTGTTTGGTATTCTGGCAGACAGTCCACATCAGCAAACCTTCCATGGCTTAAAGCCACTTTTTAAATTCTGTGACAGAAATGCCACTGGGGCTTGTCTCTTAAAACTATAAAATCTAATGGTTCTGCTCTAAACCTGTTACTTCCCAATCTCACAGAGAACACTGTTTATCTGAGATTGTTAAAAGGGGTTCCAGCTTCTAGGCCTATGTTTCCTAAATACTCAACTACATGGGAGGGTGAAATTTTATTTAAAATTTCTTAGCACCTTATCTCCTTCTGACTCTTTTCTGAGGTGGAAAGGTATTAAATTAGCATGTTTGCTTTCCCTGTCCTTAGCAGCTAGAGTAGCCAAACTAACTACGATGCATGTACATGAACCTTGATTGTCTAGAAACCTAGGGGTTTCTCATATTATTCTTAAGGGTAGGACAAAAACAGTCCAGTTTGAGGAGACTATGGATAAATTAGACCTTCTTAGAGAACTGTCAACAGGGTCCATATGCCTGGTTACTGCCTTACAAGAGTATCTTGACTTATCTAGTCCTCATAGACAACAGATGTCACACATTAGTTTATCACCTCAAGATCTCCTTCCCGGTGAGATTCAGCAAATATGATTAGGGGATAGATTCTCTTAGCGTTAAAAGATGCAGGTATTGACAATTACACCTTTCAAGCACATTCCATAAGAAGCGCTGCATCTTCTTGTGCTTCAGCTAAGGGTGTTCATCATTCATTTATCCTTAAAGCAGCTACATGGTGCTCAGAGAGAACCTTTGTAAAATTCTATTGCTGCCCATCAGAGATTAAAGTATAGAATGCTTACGTGCTACCACCAGGCGTGTGCTATCACCCACTAGCAGGAGCTGGTAATTTGCAGGAATCTATGACCTGCAAACAGTTTTTGCTCTAAGAGAATAGGACAGCCACCTAGCTACAGGTACCCAACCTGCAACCCTCCCAGAGGTAGCCTGCTGGTAGCCGTGTAGGCAGTGGCGTAACTAGGAATGGCTCGGCCCCAAGGCGAACATTTGACATGGGCCTACCCCCGAACCGAGTGCTCCCTGCTGACTAGCTAGGTGGCTGTCCTATTCCCCTAGAACAAGAACCTTTTACAGTTCATAGATTCCTGCAAACTGTGCTTGCTGCATATACAGTAGGTCTTAGTAGCTGTAGACAGATTGGGGTGTCCATGCTAAACCCCTGACCCCTGGATATGATACTTTGCAAACTACTGTATATTTACATAAAACATAATTAACATGGTAAATATTTCTCTTTCCCTGAATCTTTTATTTTCAGTTGCACTAGTGAAAAAGTCATTCACCTGCCTTTCAAAAAGATGAGCTCTAAATGTGCATTAAACAGGTTATTTTTATATTAGTAGCTGGGATCAGAATTTTACAGTGCGGCTCATACAGATAAGCATAAGGAAAATTCAACTCTGTCTGATTACCAGAAATTGCAGTTTAAGAATTAGTTGCGGTAAAGGGATTGAAATTCAAGGACATACAAAGATATTTGAGAATCTCTTGACCAAGGAAGTTTATCTTTTTAAGTTGACTAAAATAATTCTTTTGATAGAACCAGTACTTAAAAGGTTATTTCAAGCATACCATGAAATTGTAAAATTCTAATGAATTTTTATCCACTATCACAAATTCTATACTCTAAATAAAGCATTCTACATTTCAATTTACAACTGGACAATTGTTACTTGTTTAGTTGCATGTAAATCATAACTGATTTTTGTTTTGAGTAATGGTTCTTGGAAATTTGATTAGATGAATATGTGGCTTGTATGGTGTCTTAGCTGTCAGCACTGTTCTATTGCAGCTCTGTGGTCCTCGATTTGAAACACACTAAGGATAGCATTTGCTTGGACTTAGTATTTTCCCCCATGTTTGCTTGGGGATTCTCAAGTTTCTTCCAACTTTCCAAAATATACTGATAAGTTGACTGGATTCTATGAAATTAGATCTAGTGTATAGGTGTGTGTTTGATATGGAAATTTGATTGTAAATCCTACAGGTAACAGGGACTGATACCCAATTGATGACAATTTCAATAAAGAGCTGTTTAACATGTTAGTAATATGTAAGCAACAGGAAACAAATAAACATAGATGACACGCTTAAAAAGTAACTTTCTTTTTTTTGTTTATAAATGAACAGTACAAATTCCTACTTTCTTTACTTAACAGACTCCTGCTTCCTTCTGCCCCCCAAACTGCTCAGTTTGCTGTTGAAATCCATCTTCAGTGAAGATAGAATGCTGCCCATAGAAGTGTATAGAGACCGGTGGGGGGGGGGAGAAAGAGGAACTGAGACAGATGCAGAGAGACACGGTTAAAAAAGTTCTGTTGCAAATAATAGCAAGTTCTGTTTCACTAGATGACCTGTTTCATAACAATCCTGTTCAATGCTGCTAAAACCTGCTAAAGAATCAACATTTACTTTGAGCTACAGCAGGGCCTCTTTTTCTGTGTCTCAATGACTTGAGCCTGATAAAAGGAGAAAGCAGCATTTTTCTCTAGCAAGTTGTATTGTGAAGTATTGCGAAGTAATTTTCACCTGTACTTTTGAGTTATGAAAAAAATTAAATGATTGTTCCTCTATAATAATAATAACAACATTGGCTTACCATGATTGAATCATATTTATAGCTTTTCATTTAAAGAACTTGCTTAACAAGACAACCAACTTCCAAGAGAGTTGCATCTGAGCAACACATTTACCCTAATGTATTCTCTGTATTGTACTGAATTACAGTACAATATCAATGGAAGACTACTGTATGTCTGAGAATTGGCAACAAACCACAAAAATTCAGTGAAGCTTCAGTCCTCAAATCAAGGACTTCTTAACCTGTGATGGACTCTTAGCTGCCTCTAGCATAATTTTTCCTATCTAAAATTGAATCTTTCAAAATGTTAGTGTTCCTAAGCTGTGCCCATCGCGGTCCTGGTTGTTCATTCACTTTAAACATATTGCTTTCATAAAGCTTTCCACAGTGGAACAACTCCTTACTTCTCATCTTCGTCTACTTCACTACCCAGAAGCACATGCTCCATTATCTGAATATCTCACTCCTAACTTTTATTGTGTTGCACCACTTCTCTGGAATGCACCACCCTGGATAATAACATTATTTTTTAAACATTCACAATTTTAAGCATGCCCTAAAATACATGAATGCAGATTTATGAAATGGTTCTACGGAAAAGCCATCTTTAATGCCCATGGTGGCAAATCGCAGAAAAGATTTAATTTTTTTTATTGTAAAGAAATCTGAGTTTTAAAGTTTATAGCGTTAAATAAAAAAAAAAAATCCAAGAACAATCACAAAAAAATAAAATTAACTGTATATAAAAACTACACAACGTTAAGTACTGCTTTCATATTGTGACCTACATTTATAGATAGAAAGACAGTAGTTTATGTGCATAAGCCCCAAAATAGGTAAAAATAGTTATTCCCAGAGTATAGAAAACAACACTGACACATTTTTTTTTATCTGAGACAAAACATGATCTCATTGAATGTGTGAGATAGTTATGCTGTTTGTTTGGCGAACAGCTAATTTCCATATCCCTAGATATGGTGTATTAATGGCATGACTTGCTAAAGATGTTGTACTTACCAGTCAGGCAAAACTAAATCATACAGCTTAAGCAAATAATATACCTGGATGAGCCAAATTACATTGCTGAATTTAGACTGTAATATATCAGCCTCTTTACTATGTAGTTATGCACATATTTTACATCTTAAATCCTGTTTTTTAAGGTATCTCTCCTTGTTTTTATTAAAATTTCCTTTCTGATTGTATTTGAGTTATTTCCCCATTCTTGGATATTATAAATTATTTAGAGTGACTAAGAAAATAAAGTTCTTCATTAAAACACAGTGAATCGAAACAGACATATCACATCATTTGTGACCTACTGAAGGTTACTGAAAAGTCTGAAAATAACAAGTCAGTGTTTTCGGCAAAAATGTCACTGGTCTAATAGGATGTTGTGGGACACAGATGTGATGTGTGATCCTGTATCTATTAAGAAAATATTTGTGATTGATTCTGAAAGGTTCTTAAACTGTGTCACTAGATGGATAGTCACTGCTCAGACAGAGTCACAATTCCAAGGAGCATAGAAGATTGACAGTTCACTGTAAATAACTTGATTTTGCAGGTCTTTAAAAAAGTGAAATATCATATTTGAGCAAAATGCTTGCAAGCAATTGATACAAGTAATATTCATGCCAAAATAGAAACGTTTAAGGCCAGTGCCAGGAATATATATTTAAATTACTCTGTGACAAGGAAGTCATTTTATTTTAAAGGGAGTCTGTCATGTCTAAAATTGCTCTAGTATAGATGCGGGATGACAGAACGAGACACAGACTCTTCAATAGATGGGCGCGTCTGTCCACCTCTATATAATGAAAGTAATACAGGAGAGCATTGGAATGCATTGCATTAGTGATCAGACCCCCTGGTGTTAAAGACTCCTAGGAAGACTAATAATGAGGCTTCATGCACACGGCCACACGCAGTCTGTGGGTCAGTGAAAACGGCACAGATGACAAACGGCTCGGTATCAATGTGTCATCCATGGTTTTCACTGACCCATACATTTAAATGAATTGACAGAGTGGCAATTACGGACAAGTTTAGGACCTGCTCTATAATTTACAGATCTTCAATTACGCGAGACACACAGCCGCAAAAACTACAGCTGTGTTTATGGGTCCATTGAAATATATGGGTCCGTACTATTATCTGCAATGGTGGATTAAAATACGTTTGCCTGCATGTGGCCTTACAGTAACAGAAAAAAAAAAGTTTCAAAAAAATCTAAAATAAAAATTAAAAAGAATTAAAAATTCAAACCCCCAACCTTTCCCTAAATATATAAAAGTATAAAACATAAAAAAGTGAAACACAGTGTCTGAAAACACCCAATTCTACAAATTTACACATTCCACCCATTCTGCATTCCCATGCAGTGAACTATGTAGTGGGAAAAAAATTGTCAAAAGACTCCATTTTTTTGCCTCTCAGAAAAATTTGGATAAAATGCTTTCAAAGCAAGTGTCAGAATTTGAGAGTATTCACATGCAATGGGATGAAACAACTAAAATGTAACATTTAATGGTCTGCATTAAAGGCAAGCGCCCTTAGCCAAGGTAGTGACTAAAAAGTGTCTGTGACTCGTCACAAGGTAAAATATAAATAGCGCTGTTACAGTATAAAATAGTCCACAAAAGATACCACCTGTTCTAAAGGTAATGGCTCACTTTCTGTAACAGTTTGAGCACCCATAAAAAAAAAAAATAAAAAAAAAGGGTTGTCTAAGCTGCCGTAACAGAGGACTACATATCAACCTCAGAAAGTACATAAGGCTGATCAGGCACTAGCTTCACAATACTAATGGTGGGCAATGTACTGCATCAGCCTTGTGAGAAGCTGATTGCAAAACCGAAAAAAAGAAAAAAAAAAATGTATGCCAAAACACAAAAAAGTACTACACAATATCTATAGTAAAAATATATCAAATGTTTATTAACCCCTTCCCGCCGGATGAATTTTTCAATTTTTGCTTTTTGTTTTTGACTCCCCCCCCCCATTCCAAACTCCTTAACTTTTTTATTTCTCCGTTCTCAGAGCCATATGAGGTCTGAATGTTTACGAGACAAATCAAATTTCTCTTCATGATGCAACCATTTATTATTGTGTACAATGTACTGGGAAGCTGGAAAAAAGAAATTCAGAATGGGGCGGATTTGAAGAAAAAGTGCAAGTGTGTGACGAAGGCATACGCCGGAACGCACGTCAGGTAATGGTGTCTGGCATTGTCCCCTGAGTATCTGTTTCCATATGGGTAATGTTTTCTGCTATTACTGTATAGTTATAATGTGTCTTTTGCAGTGATTTAAGTATCATTTGCGGAATTACTGAACATCCTGCATTTAATGATGCATACATACAGAAATAGTATCACCATACTATCCTCCTATTTTGAGGTAGGCTACCTTTACCCTTTATATGACTCCATTATAGTATGGCATCTCCTTATCAGGTGCTTTCTTTTATATTTAGATTTATATACTTTTAGTGGATATTAATAAAAGTTAGGTTTAAAGTGTACTTATTTCTTTATTGGGGATTTTCTCTATGTTGTTGGTACACATACCTTGTTATCATACATATCTTTAGAGTTTATACACAATATATATCTGGTGGTTTTTATGACCTGAGTACACTTATGCTATGTACTATGAATTCATTGTTGTGGACAACCAGACACCTTCTTTTTTCTACACTGCTGGACTTTGTCTATGTATATTATATGTGATTTTTTTTTTTATTTATAAACATTTGATATATTTTTGCTATAGATAGTGTAGTACTTTTTTGTGTTTTGGCGTACTTTTTTCTTTTTTTTGGTTTTGCAATCGCTTTATGTAGCCAAATATGTATTATATTTGGGATACTTTATTTCATTATGAGAAGGAGACTTCTTGGATATTTTTCCATTTTCTTTTCAAGTCTTATGTTCCTTTAAATATTTTAGTGTTATATGTAGTTTGCTTGTGAGAAGCTCAGCATAGCAGCGCTCCACCATGCTTACAATGAGCGAAATTAGAAGTTCGTGCCAGCTACACTTCAGGCAAGGTTCTGTGGAGATATGCCTTTCACAGCAGCTGTTTTTGCCTATCGGAATAGATCGTGTTATTCTCCTCTAAAAAGTCACTCTATGTGTTTTACCCCGGTAGGGGCTCGACAGGAGAGAAATAAGCATCTAAATAGATATGGGGACAACCTAGATAAATCGTGAGTAATACAGCTACAACTGCAGTTACTGGAGTCCTGATGGTGGACTTGCGTGTGCTGGTGTCAGAATATAGTGACTCTAAGAGATTTTTTTTTTTTTGCAAAGTTTTGGATTTTTTTTAAGGGGTTAAAATGGAATAAAAATATATCTAGATAAATTTGGTATCCCTAGAATCATATCAATCCATAGAATACAGATTGAATGTGAACCGAAAAATAAAAAAATAATGGGGTTTGGAAAGTAGAAAGTCCAAAACAAAAATCGAGAAATGCCTGTGACAAGAAGGGGCTAAAAATTAAGTTTTAGCTCTGTGCTAGCTCTCTTTTCAGTGAAATTGTATTCGATTAATCAGAGCTTAAGTCATCTATCAGCTATCAGTGAATTATTTTCCTTAAAGGGATTGTCCAGACTAATGTTTTTTTTTCTCTTTAATTAGGCCGGGGAGGTAAAAAAAAAACACCATACTCAACTGTCTCCAGTGCTTTGGTGTCTCCCAGAATGGTCTGGTCTTGCAGCTCCATTGTTTTCTTCTAGCGAAAGTCAATGTCGCACTTGATCACTGAAGCCAATCTGCGGCCTCAGTGGGAGGGACATGGGACATCACAGCTGATGAAGACTTCCACAAAAGAAGATAGCTGAGCAGCAAGACTGGACCGTGCAGGGAGAACACTGGAGCAGCGGGGACAGGTGAGTATCTTTTTTTTTTTTTTTTTTATTTATCTCCCCTGGCCTAATTAAAAAAAAAAAAAAAAGCCTGGACAACTTCTGTAATGCATCCACATAAGCAATGATTTTGATGATGTGGGCGTCCAGTTAATATTTTTAGATCTTTGTGAGGAGGAGGCTCAAACAAGTAATAAACTGCAATGTGTATGCTTACTTAACAGATTTTCTTGCATCAGCTTCTAGCTATATTTATTTGAAAATGATAGTCAGCTAGCTATCTTTAACATCATGTCTTATCGCTATCTGTTCTTCTGATCAGGGCCCTCACTCCTCTTGTGTGAATTGTTAATTAGATTTTTTAATTGACTTATGGTTGATTTTTTTTTAAAGTTCTGCATAATATGTTGGTGCTATATAAATACTAATATTATTAATACTCTACATCTTATCATTATTATCATCAGTGTTCCAAAACTATAAACAAAAAATTGGGCCAATAACCAATTAACAAACAAATGTGTGCAGGTCAAGCAATAAATCAAAAAACAAAAAAATCATGCCTACACAAAAGTAAAAATAATTAACAAAGTTTATTAACAACTAAATAAAATACAAAATACAAATGAATAAACACATGAGGGAATACAGGAAAAAACCAATAAATAATGTACACAAAGGTATGAAGTTCAGGGTATCAAATAAATAATCATGGTAAAGCACCTTTATAAATGCATATAAGATAACTTGAAATAGCATATTCAAATGCAACCAAAGCTCCACTAAAAGCCATATCATAAATTTAAATATAGAAAAGTGCTAAAAAGACCACATGTTACAAGATGAAATAATCCTGAAATAACATACCTAAGGTATAAACAACCTCGACGCGCGTTTCGCCACCAGCTTTGTTTGAATATGCTATTTCAAGTTATCTTATATGCATTTATAAAGGTGCTTTACCATGATTATTTATTTGATACCCTGAACTTCATACCTTTGTGTACATTATTTATTGGTTCTTTCCTGTATTCCCTCATGTGTTTATTCATTTGTATTTTGTATTTTATTTAGTTGTTAATAAACTTTGTTAATTATTTTTACTTTTGTGTAGGCACGATTTTTTTTTTTTTTTTTTTTTTTTTTTAGTGTTCCAAAACTGTATCAAATCAAAGGTCTTGCAACATTGTTTTCTTTCATGCTGCAGAAAAACCTTATTCGGAATTTTCTTTTAGTTGTTCTTACAATGCCATAACTTTGTCAAGCCAGATAGCAGACTAACAAACTGTCATATGCTATATCTGTATTTCATCATTCATTTTTCACTTTATGTGGATGCATTTAGAGTCTAAATTATGGTAAGAGAGCTATGACAATATCAGCTACATTTACAGTAGACATTTTCAATGCTTTTTACCACTGGTGAATAGAAAGCTACTTAAAGAATACGATTGATTGATTAATTAATGATTAAAGGGGCCAGATAACATTTCTCCAGAATTGCTTTGATCATATGTTATTCAACTGTCCTTGTGTTCCTGGTTATTTTTTTATCATTCTTATATTCAGTGACATGGGCATGAAGAGAGCAGAGATTGTTTTGTAAGAAAAAGCCACAAGCTGCTAACTGAATAATTATTGTCTTCATGAAATGCCTAGAGAAATTGTTCTTGTCAATAGAACTGTTCTAGCAGATCCTGACGTGCTGCAATGGGTACATACAGTAGATCTAATTACTGGTCAGAAGACATGGTCCTGCTGACAGCCACCTGAAGAACAAGATGTGTATGTCAGATAGCTATTTTTAGATTTTAGCCCTGCTTTTAATACTATAGTACTATCTAATTAAATTAAGGTGTAGCGGCTTATCCACTGCTATCTGTAATTGGCTTCTGGATTTTTCAATACTTAGGCAATGAGTTATGTCAGGGATTTGTATTTTCACGATGCGAATGTTAAATTTATGTAAAGATGCCGTTTAAGATAAAGACTTTTCCCATTGTGTACTATGGACTGTGAGGCTAGCTATGAAGTAAATTTAATTCTAAAATATGCTGATGATACTGTATGAAGCTGATAATTTCATGTAGGGATGAAGCTGCATGCTGTACTAAGCTCTTTCATTTATTACAGCAAAGTAAACTACAGTATTTGATTGGAATCACTGAAAAAAATGACAAGAATCACTGATGTACGTAGCGGTAATGCGCCCCATTCTCCGTGCTAATAAAGGTGTTTTAGAACAGATTGTCACCTAGCTCAAATTTCATGGTTTGAAAATCTTGCTGGACTTCAGTAGGTCAGACAGCAGATGTTATTACTGATAAAGCATATCAGAAATTGTATGTTTCATGGTCGTAAAAACATTTTGGTTTCAACTCCGACATGCTGCTGAACTTTAGCTAATAGTTCAGATTTTTATTGCAATACTAGAACTGGTATTACTGATTATCTAAGGCCAAAGATAAATGACTTACGCAGAGTCCACTTAGTCACTGGAGGCTCCACAGTCTCTGTCCGCATAGTTATTACATTTGTCTAAAAGCATTGCACACCATGCAGAATCAGGGGCATACACAAAGGGTGGCTTTACATTTAAAACTGTTCCCTTGCTCACCCTAGTCAGCCACCACTTTCTGAGTGATGTTCACCATTTTCAACAACAGGAAAGTGGAGGCTCGTTGGTTACCAGGGCCTGCCAGTAACTACTGAGCACTTCCATCTGTATTCATGGATGTTCTCCTTATTCACTAACAGGACCCTGGGATTCAGTGGTGAGTACAGTTCTTAGTACTTACCACTCTTAGGACTCCATTTTTTTTTCTCTATGCTGGCTTAGATCTGACATAGTGTGAGTCCACACCAGGAGCAGAAAAGGGAACAGGGAGTCTTAAGCAGGGCCGGTGTTGGAGGGGGGGGCAGACTGGGCAATTGCCCAAGGCCCCCATCCCTAAAGGGGCTCTCAGGGATCCAGGGGGCCCAGCCACATCAATTACAGAATGGGACCCGGCATCATGTGCCACTGGGCCCCTTTCCAATAGAAGCCTGTCCAGGTGAGGTCTGTAAAAATAAACATTTTTAATCACCTTTCTTGGAGCATTATACTAGGGGGGCCCTCTGGGGTGCATATTATACTATGTGGGGCCACTGTGGAACATTATACTGTGTGGGGCCACTGTGGAGCTTTACACTGGGGGGCAGTGTGGAGAGCCTATTATACTGTGAGATTTATTCTACTGCACTGTGGGGAGCCTATTTACTCTGTGGGGCCACTGTGAAGAATTATACTGGGGGGCACTGTGGGGAGCCTTTTATACTGGGGGGGCACTGTGGAGCATTATACTGTGGTGAACATGGGCTCTGAGAAGTGATGAGCAAATTATGCTGTGTGGGGTCACTATGGGGAGCATATTATACTGGGGGAGCCCTGGGTATCATACTATAGTGTGTGGAGCCACTGTGGAGCATTATAATATGGGTGGGGGTTCTGGGGATATAATATGCTATGTGAGGTCACTGTGGAGAGCATATTATACTGTGTGGGGCCACTGTGCAGCAATATACTGGGGTTGCTATAGGGAGCCTTTTTTACTGTGTGGGGCATATTATATTGTGTGGTACTGCTAGGGAGCATATTATACCGTGTGGGCCCACACGGTATATTATACTGTGTGGGGGTTCTGGGGAGCATATTATACTGTGTGGAGCATTATATAGCATGTGGGGCCACTATGTTGGACACTACTGTGAATATGGTTTTGAAAGAGCTTTATTGCTGCTTCATTGACTCCAAACAGATGGTGCTTCTGTTGTCTATACACAGACAAAAAAAAAAATGGTACACCTACAGGAGCTTTTATATCTCATTGTAAATCCATAATTGTTAATATGAACGTAGTCCCCCTTTTGCAGCTAAAACAGCTTCCACTCTTTTGGGAAGGCTTTCTACAAGATTTTGGAATGTGCCTATGGGAATTTTTGAAAATTCATCCAGAAGAGCATTTGTGAAGTCAGACACTGATGGTGGATAACAGGACCTGGCTTGCGATCTCTGTTCTAGTTCATCCCAAAGATGTTTGATGGGGTTGAAGTCATAGTTTTGTGGAAGCAAGTCAAGTTCTTCCATACCAAAGTCACCCAACTATGACGTCATGGACCTTGCTTTGTACACTGGGGCAAAGCCATGCTGGAAAAGAAAAGGGCCTTTTCCGAACTTTTGTAGGGATACAAGTTTTGAGATGCTGCAGGCCATGGTAACAAGTTTAGGACACTCAGGCTACTCACAATAGCATAAGCAACATGTGGCTGTTGCTGTGTTGAAAAATGGTTCCAGGGACACTTTGGAGAAATGGCTGTACTGCTGGTTCCATGACCAAATCAATGTAACACCAAGCAGTTAATGCACCTGGAATAAAGGTCCAGCTACCATATATAATGCCACCCCACACTATAATCCTGAGAGTAGGATCCATTTGACTTTCACTTGTGAAAGCCTTTTCATGGTGTTGCCCATAATGTCTTCAGGTCAATCTCTAGCCATCACTGCATCCAAGACAAAGGCGTAATTCATCACTGAAGCGTACGGACCTCCATTTCAGCCTCCATTGCTATATTGCTGTGCATCACTATAGCTTTTGAGAGCAGTAGCATCTTGTAACTGGACATCTGGCTCTTAGCCCAAAGTTGTGTAAATACTTTCTAATAATTTGTGTCATACTTTTTGTTGCCCTAGGTTTGGGATGTGACCTCCAATTTCACTTGCAGTAGAGAAATTGTGCATTAGTCTCATAAACTACAGTATGCGCACCAATGCTAGTCCCATATACTATGCCCCACTCTATAGTACCACTTAGAGGTACCTCCCTCTAATACCACTCAGTTTGCTGATCAGAATCAGTTATTAAAGTGAGGTGGCAACTGTTTAGTACAAGGTTTAGTGAAAGCACAACTCCTTTGTCTGTACCATCAATGTCTTCGTAAAATACAGATGGTCGCAGGAACAACTTGCTCATCAGTAGCATGTACTGTAGTTTTGCATTGTAGGCCAGGAAAGGGTTAACTGAATTCTAACTTATCTTTTCATATGTTTCATTATGAAAGTCTCCTCTCCAGTGTTATCATTTATATTTTAATATTTCTCTGACTTCTAATGAAATCAAGAAATAAAAGTGGTGCTTGATATGCAATTCTAAAGAATAGTAAAAGTGTCAAGTGATCAATTGTTTCATTTAGCCATTTTAAAGCAAGAAAGAAAAGGGTTTCAGAATTTTCATTATACTTTGGGAAAAAAATATATAGAACAGATCTGTGCATAGAATTGTACCACTTATACCACTCAGTTCTGCTATAATAAGGTGTTATCAGTAGTATAACTGAACTACTTAAAGCTGCCATATGTATATGACACTATTAATCAGCAAACACCTACAAGTCAAGAGCAAAATCTGGGGTGCTGTGGGTGTTGTTGACATGAATAATCAAAGCTTACAATTAAAGCAAGAATTAAAATGTAAAATTATGTGAATCTTGATGTAATTGATATTGGACAATTATGTGTATTTATTATAATCAAGTATTGAAGCTTGTAGACGTGCCGTAACTAAAATGATGGTATGTGTTGATATAGAATTGTCCATTAAAAGCAATATTCATTTAATAATATTATAGCAACACAACAGAACACAGTAATGTCACAGTGCATGAATAGTATATGAGACTGTTATTATGTAATTAAGCACTAGTGACGGTAGCAATATGGTTTCCACCTGAGCGGTCATCCCAACTCGTCTTTTCACCCATGAGAGTCCTAGGTTGTTTATTTTCACAAAACCAAATAGCATTTGTGACAATGAGAAGGCTTTTCCTGTTAAAGAGAGTCTATCAGCAGGAAAATCAGCATCAAACTAATGACAGTACCTTGTAGGGTTACTTCTGCACTTTCCAAAGATGCTTTTCTTATTCTGTGTTGCAGCTCCTTTTTCATGAAAATGAAAAACGCTGAAAAGCGCTTTAGGGGCGATCAGTGGGGGTCTGAGCAGTTGGACCTCTACTGATGTGCAAGTTATTCTGTATCCTATTGATAGGAGATAACTTGGTTTCTTGTGAAACCCCTTTTAAGGCAGTGCATATTCCTGGCTTGGACAATATCATTGAGGATGCATTGTCTCATCAACAGCTGGATTGATTTTGTGCCTATGCAAGTGACAGTGGTTTGCTCAGATTACTTCTAGAAGGTGGTTCCTGGTATGGGTAAGTCAGTTGTTGGTTGGCCCATACTTAGGTTTAAAGGCAATGGTTTCAACTGGAGAATTTTGGTTTGTTGGGAGCACAGTACAATTATGTTTTGGTTGTTTGCTGTCATTGCCTCTATGTTTGTACTGAACAGGCCATTATCAGCAACAATGCCCTTTTTATTTAAGCTGTTAGGGATGGAGAATGTCCCAAAAGTTTTTATGATTCAGCAAGTGGTCAGGGGTTTTCAACAGGGTGTGGTTTGTATTTTATTTCAGCTCTTAGACTCCAGCTGGCCACTCTATGTGTCATTTCTGTATAAATTGACTTACAATAGGGTCTATCAGGTTCTGCCAAGATAGCTGTCATTTTCATGGAAATTGTGACAGAGGCACTTAGTGGAGTATAAGGCTGTGCTCTGTTCACGTGTGTCTCTGTAGTGAATTCTGTCAACATGGCCCAGAATGCAATAGACCTATCTTGGCCGCACCCAATGGGCACAGTCAATGTGGGTCTGTGGGGCACCATTGTCACAGATGAGTGATGGATTTGGCGCAAGGATGTGGCTTCCATTATAAACAATAGCCACAATGCTGATGTAAACAGAGCCTAAGATTAAACTATTGTATGTTTATATTGCAGTAATAGTGTTATCAAAGCTAAGTGATGCCTTTAAAACTATATCCATAACAAATATGTGTCTTAATCATTATTAAATATCCAACTCTTTATAGGAACACTGCAAGAACATAATAAAAATTCTATGTACAAATAAATATAGTTCATTTGGATGTACTATCTGTTGCTTTTACAGGAATTATAATCAAACTGCTTTAATTAAAGTATTCTAATTGGTCTTGCGCTAAATTTAAAGCCACTATCATGTGATTACCCTTTGTATTTGCTTAGATTTCTCCTTGCAGTATTTTGTTTTATGTTATTTTATAAAACTCTTGCTACATTTTGTTCTTGTCTCACTTGCTTAATTGCTAGGCGGTGTATGATTATTTTTCTGGGTTTCATTTTTATGGATAAATATATCAATACTAGAGATGGGTGAATTTTTAAGGCTTCATTTAGTTTCAGGTTCGGATGTTTCAGGTCCAAGGATTCATTTTGGGAAGTTTGGCATGAACCACATCTTAAAATGGCTTGAAACATAGTGTAGAACACTCTGGACTCCTAGGAACCTATCTATCAAATTTCTAGCTCTCTAAGGCTGGGTTCACATCTGCGTTTGGCTCACCGCACGAAATCAGTTATTGAAACCGTCTCAAAATCCTCAAAAGCTGATTTCAAACGGTTCGTTTTAAAACCCATTGATTTCAATGGGATGTAAAAACCATCCGCAGGTCTACATTTGGAGCATTTCCATCTGGTATCCGCTCTTTTGAGCGGAGAAAAAGGTCAGACCTGTTGGACTTTTTCTTCGTTCAAAAAATAAGGATTCCAGACGAACAGCAACCAATCTGTTTTTTTTTGTTTGTTTTTTTGTTGTTTTGTTTTTTTTAACATTGAGGTCTATGGAAAGCAGATTATAAACAGCTTACAAATGGATTACAAACGGATAGTAATCAGTTTATGTCTGTTTTGCAATCCATTTTTCCCTCTGCGAATGTTCAGGATGAAGAAGGGGGGGGGAAATGGATTGGTCAAAAGCGGACACAAACGGATAACAAACTGACACAAACGGTCATTTTTTTTTTTTCACGGACACCCATTGACTAATCCATCTAAAGACGGATTCAGGTATCCGTTGTGTCATCGTTTGGAATCCTTTTTGTACCAAACCATTTTTTTCTTTAAACAGTTTGCAAGTGGAGGTATATGAGGCGCAAGTCTGAGTCTAACGTCAGGCAAACACAGCTGAAGTTATGTAAAAGTGAAAGTGTCATTATTATACTCTAGGGTCTCTTCAGAATCCAGAATATAATAGGTTGAGGTCCAGGATATGTGACAAAAAAAAAAAACATCATAGTAATTTTGGCGCATGACATCACCAGGAGAGTGACTGATGCCACAAGAAGGCCCAAAAGAGGTAATGGAAGGTGAGTATGAATGTTTTTAAATTTTTTTTACACCTCCCCTGGACCTCCACCTATTATACTCTGGAGTCTGAAGAGACCCCAGAGTATAGTGCAGCAGCCATTTTATTTTGCCCGAGACCAATTTCCATTTGTTTGATTAAAAAAAAAAAATTTTTTTTAGAATATTTAGGTTGAACCAGACTTAGTACAAGTTGGTTTGTCCATCGTTAATCAATACAGGATATTCGAATCTCAGAATATATTGTAGTTCTTTTCCTCAGTGAAGGCACTAAGGTTCTCAACAGAGACACATCTGCTTTAAGGTGACATGGGGCTGTCAATACAGGTGGAGTCTTCTAGTATTTAGTAAGGTAGAGGAAAGGACCATTCTCAAACCAAATGGTCAGGCTGGAAAAAGAGGAATCGCGCTTACCCAGGTTTAGAGGGTACAACAACTTTTATTTGACTCCAACAAAACTATGTGTTTCGGGGATATATCTCCTCTTTTTCAAGTGGGACAAGGAATGGCAATGCTAATACACAATCACAAGCTGAAAACATGTATCGGAAATGGAATGTATTGGTCTCACTCCTACTGGGAGGATCCAAAACCCATAATAGTCATGTGACTAGTGAGTTTGGGCTGAGCTGGAAACTTTTGGAAAATTCAGGTCAAGTCCAGTTTTATCCAAATCATTTTGTTCATCCCTACCTAACATATCACTGGGGGGGGGGGGGCAAAAAGTGGGCAGTATACTGTGTGGGGGCTTAAAAAAGGGCAATATTATATGTTGGCTCTAAAATGGGACTATATACTGTGAAATAAGAGGCAATATTATGTGTTGGGGCCTTAAAAGAGACAATATACTGTGTGGGAACCAGTAAAAAGGGCATTATAATGTGTGGGGACCAGTAAAAAGGGTGTTATTCTGTGAGGGCCAGTAAAGGGGTTGTTATAAAGTGTGGGGATCAGTAAAGAAGGTGTTATACTGTGTGTGGGCCAAATAATGAGATTTTTTTGATCTGCAAATCAGGTGAGTGAGAAAAAATGTTAACACTCTGATGAATTCTGAAAGCTATTGCACAGACATTTTAGGTAGATTGGGCAGATTTAATAATAAAAACATGACAGAAATCTGGATTAATATATTCCAAAAATGGACAATCACACCTTATACCACATTATCTGTGCCGTATTCAACAAGGAGGTGGGACTTATTAGGAAAAGGGGAATGTCTTTGTGGGAAACGTTTGGGGCATAAGATGCAACACTATGTCCCAAATTTTTTTTTGTCTGAAACTAAGCCAACTAATAGATGGTGTCAACTCAGACTAGGCATTCTAAAGATATACAAGATTTATTGCCCACCATCAGCTGTGTATAAATTAGGTTTGGTTTAAACTAGTTTAAGTTTGTACCATCTATTAGACAATTTTAGTAAATCTGCCTATCTGTCTAATTTTAAAGGCTGTCAAAGTGTAAAGATGTTTCAATATCACCAAAACATTAAAGATGTGAACCATCAGCCAGTCTATGATCTACTCATTCAAAAGACAGGTCTGGTAAACAAAACACTGGCCATAAATTTAACTTCTATTTATTTTTTTTGTTTACTTATATAGTGCTATCCTATTCCGCAGCGCTCTACAGATCTTGTCAATACTGTCCCATATAGGGCTCACAAGCTGAATTCCAGATTACTGTCTTTGGAGTGTGGGAGGAAACCCATGCCAACACAGGGAGAACATGAAACTGCTTGCAGATGTTGTCCTTGGCTCAATTCAAACCTAGGAATCCAGCATTGCAAGGCACTGGTATTAACCATTGAGCCACCATTCAATATTGTGCCTTATCATAATATTTCTGTATGACTTTAACCTCTTGCACAGTTTGTACCTCAAATTGCGCCTCAATTGACAAGAGGGTGTGGTTTAGTGGAAATAAGTTATTGGTTATCAGTCTTTCTAGAAGAGAATACCTAAACGTTTTATTTATGAATCAGAAAGAAAACCCTACATGTCATAGACATACAGAAATGTACAGTATGGCGGTTTCCTAGACATCTATTTTATAGATACCATATTAAGGCTAAGGCCACAAGTAGCGAGCCACAGCCAAGAAATGCTGCAGAAAAGATGCATTGCGTTTTATTTGCAGCATTTTTCACAGAAAGTCCGCACAGTTTTACTCTCCTGACTTTCTGCCTTTATTATACATATACAGAAAACACCAGCATTTCCATAGTTATAATTGACATGCTGTGATTTACAAAAACACTTGTGTTTTAGAAATTGCAGCATTTCCGCTACATATTTTTTTCTGCAATGTGTGGATGGGATTCACCAGAATTCCATCCACTTTGCAGGTAATGTAAAATGCAGCGTTTTTTGCCACAGCATTTCCAAAGCGACACCACTTTTCACAACGTGGGGCCCCGATCTTAAAGCTTCTCTATGTACCTAAATATATATAGTAAGTTGAAATAGTTTTTTTCCTAACCTATTTTGTACATGTTGCAAGAAGAAATTGAAAAACATGTTTCTTTTCCTAGGATAATTTTCTATAACAAGACAATTATCTATAATCTTTCTGTTTTATGTTCACTAAATGTCTGGAACAGTCCTAAATTGTTTTGTTACTAATTTTGGCTATTGAATTGCTTCACTTGAATGTACTTTTTATATAAATTGTTATTTATAAAAAAAAAAAAAATCTAGCCTATTGGTTAGAATTACTTTTGTTTTCCATTTTCTTTCACAGGAAGGAAAGTGGAGATAATGTGCAATATTTTGTCACTGCACCAGAAAAACACTTAAATCCAGAATAAAATTATATTGTTTTAATTGCGTAACAAAAAGTAACAACAGTAAAAGTGATAAAGTATGATGCTTATGACTAAATGCATCATATATTACGTGTATAAGATCTGCTTGTAGCTTATATTCACTTTTACCAGGATTTTGTTCCTTTACATGTTACTGGTGACTCAATGAATATGCATGAAAACATATGTTAAATGATCTATTTGCAAATGACTCATCATTAGCACAGCCATTATTGAAAAGTAGCATATATGAAACATCTAAGAGTCACAAATTTGCACGCTGATATTTGGGTATTTGTGGTCAGTAGGAAAATAATGGTCACCTCTATATATATAAGCCAATAGTTTATCATTAGATCAAATAGAGAATGTGTATTACTAAGATATATAGGGAAAATTTGGTATTAGTGTGGTCACTAGTATAAGGTATCCCATCAAATAATTATAAGAATGTAACAATAGTACTCAAATAACATATAATGGCTCATTCTCAAAGTAGGATAAAACTGAATACATTTTGAGACAAAATGTAGTTTTTTTTTTACCTTGAAAATATAATTTGAAATATTGCGGGAGCTTTATCAATCCCCATAACCCTAAAGGGATGATATTGTGGCGTATTCTTGCTGAAAATCTTTACGAATAATATTCTGTGCCTCGCTCACTACATTATGCGAATGTGCGTGGAACAGGAAGCAGAGCTGGTGGAGTGTGGATACCTCGGCCTGACATATTCATTATAACTCACTCCTGTTTTCTGATGTGAGCCAGCGTTTCTATAGATATAATTGACATGCTGCAATTTAAAAAGAAACGTCACGGTTTTGGAAATCACAGCATTTCTGCTGCAGGTATTTTTCTGCAATGTGTGGATGGGATTCACTAGAATCCCATCCACTTTGCAGGTACTGTAAAATGCCACTGTTTTTGCCATGGTGCTTCTGCCGCGGGCAAACCGTGGCATTTACGCCACATGGGACCCCAGCCTTAAACAGTTTTTTTGCATTGTACAGCTAGAGTGTCATACACAACTTTTTAAGGCAATTTGCACTTCCAATTCGTAAACATTGAAACTTTAAAGGTTCACTCCTCTCTAATTAAATAATATCCAATATACCTCTATTTTCTGTGTAAGTATTCAGATTCAGCCTGTTGTATCTAAGGTGTAATGGGGCCCTCTGGACTTTGATGATGTTGTGGGGAAAAACTGAGCACTGTAAAAAGTGTATGGATACTTTTAGACTTGTCCTTTCTGATCTCAGTTGCAGCCAATAACTAATTTAGGCCAGGGCCCCACGTAGTGTAAACGCCACAATTTGGCCATGGCGGAAACACTGCAGCAAAACCCGTAGCACTTTACAGTACCTACAAAGTGGATGGGATTCTGGCTAATTTTTGTAAATCGCAGCAAGTCAATTATGCCAACAGAAAAGCTACACTTTTTCGTATAGGTATAATAGAAGCAGAAAGTCCACAGAGGATAACTCTGTGGACTTTCTGTGAAAAGTGCTGTTGGAAAAACAGCAATGCTTTCAAGCCATGGTTTTTCCTGCTGCGCTTTTTGACTGTGGTTCGCTACGTGGGTCCTTAGTCTTAAAGAGAAGATTTAAAGACAAAGAAGATTTATTTTAATGGTAATGATATTAGGGGAAGCTTTTTAATCCACAGTTGTTTTTAACAATTTTCACTCTGCAGTAAAGAGATGGAACTAGAACTCTGTGGCCCACTTGAGGGTCTTTGCAGCACTATTGATCTCTATTGAAAGCCAATGAAAAAGTGAACCAAACGGTTTTTCTCTATTAAAACCAGTTACTGGATGATTTATAGAGATATGGTGCTTGTACCCAAATGGTGTCAATTGTGGTACATTTCAATGCTTTAATCTCACCTGTGAATGTTTTTCACCATTCCAAATTTTTAATAAAGCTCTGTAAGTAAGACTCTCATTGTTCAGTGCCAGGCAGCATCTCTAACCCCCACCACAGGAAGCCATTACCCTCAAATACAAGAATAGACGTATTTGACAATCTATACTAACTTATATAAATTGGTTTGTCTAGCACAAATTGCTTTTAAATCCCCTGCTCACACCTAAAATGCATTACCACTGATGAGTAGGGATTTACTGACTTGCCTTTAAGTTGTAGGCAATAGGAAGAATGATATACACGGTCTTTCAATCATTGACTAAATTACACAGCATTGTTCAACAGTAAATTGCTATTGAAATTTCTCTTAAAGCACTTGTTCCAGAATTGGGTGTGCACTGTGCAGTCATGCTGACATCTTCATGATTCTGACAAGTTATATTGCTCTTGTTAATAGAACAGTATTTCACATAGCCTGGAGCCGAATATTTACCTGGAAAATGATGGTATATTGGACATTATATAATGTAATTTTAAAGTTCAAACTTTTTATGCATACAAGTTTAATACACGAGATTTGGATGAATGTAAAATTGAAAAATACAAGACTTGAAAACCAGAATTATATTACTGAATAGTCATTATTAGCTGCCATAGTGATCGCTATTATCATTTGTTCATCTGTCTTATTCATTACTCTAAAGACATTCTTTGTGTTGGACAGTCCCTACTAGCTAAAAGACTCCCTTGATAATAAGTTGATAACAAAGTGTCCCGTGCTAGGACAGCCAGTGAGAACACCTTACCCCAGAAGGATCTAAGCAAACATAGAGCATTGCACTTTGCTCCATACCACAGTGCCAACATGCCTCAGAGACAAAGGGATATATCGCATGGAGTCTTGTCAGGATGCAATACCATCCTGACAGAATTTAAAAATTGTTCTGAGCAGAGTAAGCTGAAGGGAGCTTATGTATAAAAAAAAATACCTCTTTGCCCTCTCATGGGGAGAGATGATTGAGCCCAGTTCTGTTCCTCTCCCTCCGCATCCAAATCCTGTGTCAAAAACCCATAGTGAGATTGCATGTGTGGGTGGAGACTTCACTAGGTAGAGGCCATTAAAAGCAGGAGGAGTAGATCAGTGGAAGGCACATGTCCCTAGGGAAAGTACTATTTGTCATTTACAGTATAATACTGGAGTTTTCTTACGTAGCAAAGGGTCTTTTGTGAAAGAAGTACAACAGAAATTATGATGAGGAGAGAACATACTCAAGTACTCTTCAATTATTGAGGACACCAGCGTACCTGTAAAATTGTGTATCCAGGGACAGATTATAGAGAGGACAAAAGAAACAGTTGCACAGGGGCCCCCATCACCTACAGTACAAGCTCCTTCAAAACAGCATGATATAGAAATCTGAAAACGTTTATATTTACCTATAAAATGCAAAACTGTGCAGAAGAGTAAGGTCTGGTTGCTTTTACAAATTTGTTTGCTTTTACTGAGCTCTGGTATCTCATCTATACTGCTAACTAGTGGAAAACTGGTGTCTGAGAGTCTAAAAGTACACGTTTATTACATTACATTCCACTGCAGAGGGGAGAGACTAGGTTTTACCTTTAACCCCTTCCTGCCAGAGGAAGTTTTGATTTTCGTTTTTGACTCCATACCTTCCAAACCCCATAACTTTTTTATTTTTTCTGTTTTCAGACTCATATGAAGGCTTAATGTTTGCGGGACAAATTTTTCTTCATGAGGTTAACATTTATTATTCTGTACAATGTACTGGGAAGCTGGAAAAAAATTCATAATGGGGTGGATTTGAAGAAAAAGTGCATTTGTGCAACTTTCTTATGAGCTAGTTTTTTTTATTATATTTTAAAACTTTTTTTTTTTTTTTTTTTTACTATTTTATTAGCCCCCCTAGGGGGCTTGAACCTGCAATCATTGCAGTCTAGGGGAGATTCACTACAAAGTTATTGAGGCTGGTCTAATGCAGTGATAAGCCTGGAAGCCTTCATAAGGCTCCCGGCTAACAGACGAACAGGTCGCGGGAGCTGGCCTGCAACGATAAATGTATGGGGCCTGTTGGAGGGGGATCCTGGCCTGCAAAGTCCTCGATCAGAGTGAACTCTGCTATGGCGGCAGTGCTGCAGTAGAACCGCCACCATCTTTAAAGACCTGGCATCTGTTGTACTATTACAGCGGATGTCAGGAAGGGGTTAATGAAACTTAATGTACTTGTAGGGCAGCACGGTGGCTCAGTGGTTAGTACTGTAGCCTTGTAGTGCTGAAGTCCTGGGTTCGAATCTTGCCAAGGTCAACATTTGCAAGGAGTTTGTATGTTCTCCCCGTGTTTGCGTGGGTTTCCTCCAGGTAAATCCAGTTTTCTCCCACACTCCAAAGACATACTGATAAGGAATGTAGATTGTAAGCCCTATATGGGACAGTGAATGACAATGTCTGTAAAGCGCTGCGGAATATGATGAAGCTAAATAAATAAATAATAAATAGTACTTCAAAGTGTCATTGATGGCAAGGAGAGGGATCAGAGGCCCTGGCTCAAATAGGTACAGGCTGTATTATACAAAATGCTAACAGCAGCGATCAGTGTCTGCACCAATCATGGCTGTTGACCCTTTAGATACCTTGGTCAAATCAGCAGCAGCAGATGGAAGCTGTCATGTTAATCACCACCCCAAAACAAAATTGGGGCAACGATCGGGTGCCATGACAGCCTAGAGGCTCCTAGGCCTGTTATTACTGAGCTTCTATTATGTGGTACCATAAGCAACGTGTAATAGAAAGTAATACAGTTGTATTGCAGTCTATTGTGTGAGTGATTAGACCCTCTAGAGTTCAGGTTTTCAAAAGCATTTTAACAAATGATAAAAATCTATGTTTAAATGACCCCCTTTCCCTATATTATATATAAAAATAAAGACACAAAAATGAACATCAACAAATTAGGTCTGAAAATGTCCCAAACGATCAGAATATATAAAAAAAAAAAAATGTATTCCTATATAGTAAATTGTGTAACACAAAAAATATTAAAATGTGCAAATTGTTTTGCTGCTTCACATCACCAAAAAAATTAAATAAAGAGTATAAAAACATCATACATTGTGTAACGCAGCACCTTACATGTAAATAAAGCAAAGGCATGTGTGTCACAATATGATGATGGAAAAAAAAAATTTAGTTTTTTAAAGCTTTGAATTTTTTTATTGGAAACTATATGAATTTGCGCTACTAAACAAGGACATAATATACAAAAAAAAACATATCACAGAAAAAAAAGCTACACTTACCCAATACCAGATGAAACATGGCTGTGCAGAGTATAGACAAGCCTCATTGTAGTATATCATAGAAAGAGCACAGGTGCAAAATGCTAATAAAACATCCACTCACACTCCTACAATCCATAGGGGGGGTTGGAGTCCAGCATTTAAAATGCACACAGATAAAACTCACACAAGATGCTGGTCACAAAATAATGTGAGGCCCACAACGCCAGGGAACAGCCAATTGGTCACACCTCATACTATTAGATCAGACAGGTTGTCCAGCAGTAGGTGTGTGAGTTGATGTTTTATTAGCATTTTTTACCTGTGCTCTTTCTATCATATACTGCAGTGGGGCCCGTCTACATCCTGCACAGGCATGTTTCATCTGGTATTGGGTAACTATATAAATTTGGCATCACTGTGATTGCACCGACCTAATGTGTAATTTTTACTGCATGGTGAAGACCATAAAAAGAGAAGATGTAAGAAAATGGCACAACTAAAGTTTTCTTACCAATTCCACCTAGTTCTGAATTTAAAAAAAAATTTTTTTTTTGCATTTTTTTTCCGCAGCGTTTTTCATTGCATTTTTGCTGAGTTTTTCTCTTCTTATTAAACCTATAGGGAAAACACAAGCATTTCCGCAGTGTTTCTTTTTTTTTTTTTTTCTGCAATGTGGGAATGGGATTAGCCAGAATCTCATTCGCTTTGTTGGTACTGGAAAAAAAACTGCATTTTTTTTTCTGCTGCTTTTCTGCAGCGTAGGGGCTTCAGCCTTAAAATTAGCTACAAATTATATGATCTGGCCACTTACAATAGGTGGGAACTCCCACTAAAATTTTACCTACAGCAAGAATCATCACCTGTATAAAACTTTCCAGTGCCATCATACATACATATTATTATACTGTATGTATTAGTTGTAGCAGTGCTATATTTATTATGGGACTGGAGTTACAGTATGTTTACTGAAATATAGATGAGTTATACAAGAATCAATAGTAACTATACTTTTGGGGAAGTGTATATGCTTAAAACATAAAACAGGCTGGTTCTAGAATGTGTGTTTTTCACATGATGCACTAGGTATGAACTGGGTCCTAATTATATTTCCTGCAATCATTTCCATACAGTTAAGATTGATTAGTATTATCCTGTCAGGACTGATGTGAAGCAGATATAACTCTTGCTTAGAAATTGCTTTTCCAATCAACAGACACGAGTGCATTACCGCATGCAAAAATAAGTAAATACAGAAATATGTTTTCTGATATCAGCATACTATTGCCTTCTGCTCTGTGATCCTGGCATTAAATATGAGATTGAAAAAATAAACATTAACAGAAGCTGATCTGGAATAAAAACTTATTAATTTTAAGAATGGTGTAATTGTATATAAGCTAAGGTCTAGACTGTTTTGTTTCTTCACAAACCAGTAGGACATTATTTGTGTACTGTAAGATATACAGTCATATGAAAACGTTTGGGCACCCCTATTAATCTTAATCATTTTTAGTTCTAAATATTTGGGTGTTTGCAACAGCCATTTCAATTTGATATATCTAATAACTGATGGACACAGTAATATTTCAGGATTGAAATGAGGTTTATTGTACTAACAGAAAATGTGCAATATGCATTAAACCAAAATTTGACCGGTGCAAAAGTATGGACACCTCAACAGAAAAGTGACATTAATATTTAGTAGATCCTCCTTTTGCAACAATAACAGCCTCTAGTCGCTTCCTGTAGCTTTTAATCAGTTCCTGGATCCTGGCTGAAGGTATTTTTGACCATTCCTCTTTACAAAACAATTCCAGTTCAGTTAAGTTTGATGGTCGCCGAGCATGGACAGCCCGCTTCAAATTATCCCACAGATGTTCAATGATATTCAGGTCTGGGGACTGGGATGGCCATTCCAGAACATTGTAATTGTTCCTCTGCATGAATGCCTGAGTAGATTTGGAGCTGTGTTTTGGATCATTGTCTTGCTGAAATATCCATCACCGGCGTAACTTCAAATTCGTCACTGATTCTTGTACATTATTCTCAAGAATCTGCTGATACTGAGTTGAATCCATGCGACCCTCAACTTTAACAAGATTCCCGGTGCCGGCATTGGCCACACAGCCCCAAAGCATGATGGAACCTCCACCAAATTTTACAGTGGGTAGCAAGTGTTTTTCTTGGAATGCTGTGTTTTTTTGACGCCATGCATAACGCCTTTTTGTATGACCAAACAACTCAATCTTTGTTTCATCAGTCCACAGGACCTTCTTCCAAAATGAAGCTGGCTTGTCCAAATGTGCTTTTGCATACCTCAGGCGACTCTGTTTGTGGCGTGCTTTCAGAAATGGCTTCTTTCGCATCACTCTCCCATACAGCTTCTCCTTGTGCAAAGTGTGCTGTATTGTTGACCGATGCACAGTGACACCATCTGCAGCAAGATGATGCTGCAGCTCTTTGGAGGTGGTCTGTGGATTGTCCTTGACTGTTCTCGCCATTCTTCTTCTCTGCCTTTTTGATATTTTTCTTGGCCTGCCACTTCTGGGCTTAACAAGAACTGTCCCTGTGGTCTTCCATTTCCTTACTATGTTCCTCACAGTGGAAACTGACAGGTTAAATCTCTGAGACAACTTTTTGCATCCTTCCCCTGAACAACTATGTTGAACAATCTTTGTTTTCAGATCATTTGAGAGTTGTTTTGAGGAGCCCATGATGCCACTCTTCAGAGGAGATTCAAATAGGAGAACAACTTGCAATTGGCCACCTTAAATACCTTTTCTCATGATTGGATACACCTGGCTATGAAGTTCAAAGCTCAGTGAGGTTATAAAACCAATTTTGTGCTTCAGTAAGTCAGTAAAAAGTAGTTAGGAGTATTCAAATCAATAAAATGATAAGGGTACCCAAATTTTTGCACCGGTCAAATTTTGGTTTAATGCATATTGTACATTTTCTGTTAGTACAATAAACCTCATTTCAATCCTGAAATATTACTGTGTCCATCAGTTATTAGATATATCAAATTGAAATGGCTGTTGCAAACACCCAAATATTTAGAACTAAAAATGATTAAGATTAATAGGGGTGCCCAAACTTTTTCATATGACTGTATGTCATCAATATGGTGGGTTTGGTGGGTGCCATAACTGCACAATGGATGGAGCCAAAAGCAGATGGCTTCATCCATTGTGTAGTGGCCATGCTGGGTTACTGCATCTCAGCCCCCATTCATTTGATGATAGATATTACAATTGTCTTACTGCTCACTAGTACATTCACATATACAGTCATATGAAAAAGTTTGGGCACCCCTATTAATCTTAATCATTTTTAGTTCAAAATATTTGGGTGTTTGCAACAGCCATTTCAATTTGATATATCTAATAACTGATGGACACAGTAATATTTCAGGATTGAAATGAGGTTTATTGTACTAACAGAAAATGTGCAATATGCATGAAACCAAAATTTGACCGGTGCAAAAGTATGGGCACCTCAACAGAAAAGTGACATTAATATTTAGTAGATCCTCCTTTTGCAAAAATAACAGCCTCTAGTCGCTTCCTGTAGCTTTTAATCAGTTCCTGGATCCTGGATGAAGGTATTTTTGACCATTCCTCTTTACAAAACAATTCCAGTTCAGTTAAGTTTGATGGTCGCCGAGCATGGACAGCCCGCTTCAAATTATCCCACAGATGTTCAATGATATTCAGGTCTGGGGACTGGGATGGCCATTCCAGAACATTGTAATTGTTCCTCTGCATGAAAGCCTGAGTAGATTTGGAGCTGTGTTTTGGATCATTGTCTTGCTGAAATATCTATCCCCGGCGTAACTTCAAATTTGTCACTGATTCTTGTACATTATTCTCAAGAATCTGCTGATACTGAGTTGAATCCATGCGACCCTCAACTTTAACAAGATTCCCGGTGCCGGCATTGGCCACACAGCCCCAAAGCATGATGGAACCTCCACCAAATTTTACAGTGGGTAGCAAGTGTTTTTCTTGGAATGCTGTGTTTTTTTGACGCCATGCATAACGCCTTTTTGTATGACCAAACAACTCAATCTTTGTTTCATCAGTCCACAGGACCTTCTTCCAAAATGAAGCTGGCTTGTCCAAATGTGCTTTTGCATACCTCAGGCGACTCTGTTTGTGGCGTGCTTTCAGAAATGGCTTCTTTCGCATCACTCTCCCATACAGCTTCTCCTTGTGCAAAGTGTGCTGTATTGTTGACCGATGCACAGTGACACCATCTGCAGCAAGATGATGCTGCAGCTCTTTGGAGGTGGTCTGTGGATTGTGCTTGACTGTTCTCACCATTCTTCTTCTCTGCCTTTCTGATATTTTTCTTGGCCTGCCACTTCTGGGCTTAATAAGAACTGTCCCTGTGGTCTTCCATTTCCTTACTATGTTCCTCACAGTGGAAACTGACAGGTTAAATCTCTGAGACAACTTTTTGTATCCTTCCCCTGAACAACTATGTTGAACAATCTTTGTTTTCAGATCATTTGAGAGTTGTTTTGAGAAGCCCATGATGCCACTCTTCAGAGGAGATTCAAATAGGAGAACAACTTGCAATTGGCCACCTTAAATATCTTTTCTCATGATTGGATACACCTGGCTATGAAGTTCAAAGCTCAGTGAGGTTACAAAACCAATTTTGTGCTTCAGTAAGTCAGTAAAAAGTAGTTAGGAGTATTCAAATCAATAAAATGATAAGGGTACCCAAATTTTTGCACCGGTCAAATTTTGGTTTAATGCATATTGCACATTTTCTGTTAGTACAATAAACCTCATTTCAATCCTGAAATATTACTGTGTCCATCAGTTATTAGATATATCAAATTGAAATGGCTGTTGCAAACACCCAAATATTTAGAACTAAAAATTATTAAGATTAATAGGGGTGCCCAAACTTTTTCATATGACTGTAGTAGTTCAGCCTACTGTAAATTGCGCTATATTCTGCTAAAAAAATAAAAGGAACACTAAAATGCAACATCCTAGATATTAATGAATTAAAAATTCCGGTTGCAAATCTTTATTCATTACATAGTGTAATGTGTTGAGAACAATAAAACATAAAAATGATCATTGTATATCTAAATGAATATCCCATAGAGGTCTGGATTTGGAATGATACTCAAGATCAAAGTGGAAAATCAAATTACAGACAGATCCAACTTTAATGGAAATGCCTCAAGACAAGGAAATGAGGCTCAGTAGTGTGTGTGGCCTCCACTTGTCTGTATGACCTCCCTACATCGCCTGGGCATGCTCCTGATAAGGCGTCAAATGTTCTCCTGAGGGATCTCCTCCCAGACCTGAATTAAAGTATCAGTCAACTCCTGGACAGTCTGTGGTGCAACGTGGCGTTGGTGGATGGAACAAGACATAATGTCCCAGATGTACTCTATTGGATTCAGGTCTGGGGAGCGGGCAGGCCAGTCCATAGCATCAATGCCTTCCTCATGCAAGAACTGCTGACACACTTCAGCCACATGAGGCCTAGCATTGTCATGCATCAGAAGGAACCCAGGGCCCACTGCACCTGCATATGGTCTCACAGTGGGTCTGAAGATCTCATCCTGGTACCTAATGGTAGTCAGTGTACCTCTGGCTAGCACATGGAGGGCTGTGCAGCCCTCCAAATAAATGCCTCCCCACACCATTACTAACCCACTGCCAAACCGATCATGCTGAAGGATGTTGCAGGCAGCAGAATGTTCTCCACGGCGTCTCCAGATTCTGTCACATGTTCTCATTGTGAACCTGCTCTCATCCATGACGAGCACAGGGCGCCAATGTCGAATCTGCCAATCTTGGTGTTCTCTGGCAAATGCAATCGCCCTACACAGTGTTGGACTTGTGGACATTGGGCCCTCATACCACCCTCATGGAGTCTGTTTCTGACAGTTTGAGCAGACACATGGATGTTAGTGGCCTGCAGGAGGTCCTTTTTCCAGGGCTCTGGCACTGCTCCTCCTGTTCCTCCGTGAACAAAGGAGGAGGTAGCGGTCCTGATGCTGGGTTGTTGCCCTCCTACGGCCCCTTCCACGTTTCCTGGTGTACTGGCCTGTCTCCTGGTATCTGCTCCATGCTCTGGACACTGTGCTAGCCTTCTTGCCACAGCTTGCATTGATGTGCCATCCTGGATGAGCTGTACTACCTGAGCAACTTCTGTGGGTTATAGACACCGTCTCATGCTACCTCTAGGGGTGAGAGCAATGACAAAATGCAAAAGTGACCAAAACAACAGCCAGAAAGGATGAGCACAGAGAAACGGTCTGTGGTCACCACCTGCAGAACCACAACAGCAGGAGAAATTGATTCACAATCAGTGTTTCTTCATAACTGAACAGGTGGATTTCACAGAAGTGTATTTGACTTGGAGTTACATTGTGTTGTTTAAGTGTTTCCTTTATTTTTTTTTTTTTGAGCAGAGTGTGTGTGTGTGTATATATATATATATATATATATATATATATATAACTAGCAGAAGGACCCAGCTTCGCACAGGTACATTTCATTTTTTGTTTGTGTAGTGGCCCCATAAGAATTGGCCAGTTTTGCACTTGACATCCAGTATGGCAGTCCAGTATAGGTAAAGTCTATTTATGGCTGTGTTGCTATGGAAACCTGGTAAATGAAATGTGAACTTATATTGGCTGATGCACGTCATATGACCTGCGAACTGCTATTGACTCATACAGGTAATAAATAGCTTGGTTGCTATGGAAACCTGGTGTAAAGCTTTGTGTATGTCAAGCCTGAAGAACCTGTGATTTTCCATTGGTCCATAAACGTCATGTGATCATGTATATCTCAGTTTGGATATCAGTGAAAGACCTGCGATCGGTTATTATGGAAAACCTGGAGTAAAGCTGTGTGTATGTGACCTTGTGTAACAGTGTCATCCACAGCGCCCTGCCCCTTTAAAGTTGACCCACAGCAGTGAAGAAAAATGGCTGGGTTGTTATAGAAACATGGAGTGCAGCTGTATGCATGTGGTTTACAATGCCTTGTCAGATTGGAGACGGGCTTGGGTCTGTTGGGTTGTTTCAGCAGCTCGCTATTGTCTGTGACATAACTTTTCAGATTGGAGACGGGCTTGGGTCTGCTGAGAGTTTTCATTAGCTCGAGCAGCAGCCATGTGTTTTGCTGCAGGGGGCATGAGTAGTTTAAAAACGTTTCAATTTATAAGAATGCTGAAATCCAGTATGGCAGTCCAGTCAGTGGTGTAAATACCGGGGTAGCAGTGGTAGCAGCTGCCACAGGGCCCAGGACATTAGGGGTCCCGGCAGGCCCCTGATGTGTGTGTTTTGTTTTTTTGTTTTTTTAATAGGCCGTTACCTGTTGGTGTAACACCAGCAGGTAACGGGCCCTATTTACTTACCGATCCCCGCTCCTGCTCACGGCCACCTGCGCTTCACCTTCTGCGAAGGCGGCTGTGAGCAGCAGCAGGGATCGGTAAGTAAGGCCTGCGGGCCATGAACCCCACAAGCACTGCTATCAATGATCGGAGGCCATAGGAGTTGAGGGAACATAAAAAACACTGTTACTTACCTCTCCTGCACTCCAACAGGATTCAGGCCTCCTTGGTGATGTCCCAGATTTCGGTGGGCCAGTCCAACTTCATTATGCATTGCGATGCATGCCTGGCTCACGTGACATCTGGTCCAACATTGAAGAGGTAGCGGGAAGTGCGCATAATACTATATGAAGGGGCCACTATGGGGCATAATACTGCATGCAGGGGCCACTATGGGGCAGAATAGTGTGTGTAGGAATGCAGTTTGTGTGGGGGGGGCGGTTGCCGGGGGGTCCCATGTCAAATGTTCGCCTTGGGGCCCAGCCATTCCTAGTTACACCACTGAGTCCAGTATAGGTACAGTCTATTTATGGCTGTGTTGTTATGGAAACCTGATAAATTAAATGTGAACTTATATTGGCTGATAATCGTGATTTGACTGAATATTTAAGGACCTGCGAACTGCTATTGACTAATACAGGTCATAAATAGCTTGGTTGTTATGGAAACCTGTGTGCCTGTGGAGACTAAGCACCTGCAAGCTTCTATTGGCTGATAAGGGACATGTGACCGTGTGTATGGCAGTTGGAATATGAGTGAAAGACTTGCAGGCTTGTAGTAGGTTTTTTTGGGAATACTGTATCTCAGGAACGGTACATCCTTTAGAGCTGAGACCCAGTCTAAAATATTCCTGGACACCTGATGTACATGTGTACCAAATTTGGTGAGGATCGGTCCAGTTATATATATATAGTGGGGGAGGTAGCTTGGTAGCAGCACAGGTATGGACCCAAATAGACAGAGACAGGGACACAAAGCTCTGGTGCAACAGGTTTATTTAAAAAAATGGCAAAAATAAATAAACCTTATATCAGGTAAAACAGGCAAAGTAAAATATAGCCTTAACTTCAGGCAAATAAGAAAACAAAATCCTGCTCGTCTGAGCTTCTAACTGAACAGAAATAATCCTAGCTATACATGTGGCTTGCTCTAGCCACACAAACAAAACAAAATAGCAATAAGGCACAGGTCTCACCAGACTCTCAGCTCCAGACAGACCCAGGCGCCTCCACTCTGTTCCAGGGTCTGCCCTGAAGTGAAGGCTCTGTAGGCCTTTATGGGCCAGTAATGAGACCTAGGACTCACACCTGGGCTGAAGCCTACTCAAAACCCGCCCTGGACCAGACATATGTTAAAAACCAGGGGCTAATATAGTGAGACTCCAGTACTCCGCCTGTCACCTTCTCACAATATATATATGAAAAGACTGTAGAAGCTTCACTTTCACCAATTTAATGAGAATATTTATTTACAAATATAATCTACAGTCCAATCCACAGACAATATATAGAGACTGAGTGAGGAAGATAATATTATAGAAGCCTGATTAAGTATACTAGAGGGGATGTAATGGAAGAACATAGTGAGGTGTAATGGAGAACACAGATATTGATCCCAGTAATACAGAGGGGATTTGACTAGTGTAGATGATGACCTGACTTTTCATTGGAGTTGTGTCATTCACAATAAGCTGAAGGGATCATCATATAAAATGAAAGTGAGCAGCTGCAGCACAAGTACATGGCAAAATAATCTTGCTCAAAGCATGTATATCTGAATGTAATCCTCAAGCTGCGTGCCCATCCAGCAGGACTGCCATACAGAGGTGTACACATTTCTAATTTATATGCCAGTCAGGATAAGCACAGATAGTTTTAGAATTTCCTAGGATTTATTAATGATTAAGGTATTCATTCAATAGGCAAGAGGATAAATCAGTATATGTGAAATAATGCAAAGGTGAGAGATAGTCATGAAGATCTTCCCTAATATCTGGAGTATTCTCTATGGAAAACAATCATGCATTGGCACTATTTGTGTGTTTGTAAGGTTTTGTATATAGTCTG
The DNA here is from genome assembly GCA_947044405.1 of Leptodactylus fallax. Taxonomy (NCBI): domain Eukaryota; kingdom Metazoa; phylum Chordata; class Amphibia; order Anura; family Leptodactylidae; genus Leptodactylus; species Leptodactylus fallax. The sequence goes on along the minus strand of CAMRHE010000027.1, from coordinate 10,965,285 downwards.
TATGTATAGTCTTTTGACATAGTGGAATGTTCAGTATATATATGTGTAGCATTTTACATATTAAACTAATGGCATAATGCTACTATGTTTATTTATTGCCCTCTGAACATGAAACTGTTTCAATTGCCAGTTTCACTGTGAGAGAGAAAAAAATATAAAACATGCATGTGGTTCACCAATAGTCATCTAGACAGTGCTGGAGTGGGGACAAATCACAATGGCCTGACTACACAACCACTGCCTGCTCTATTTATAATCTAATTATGGGTTTGGTCAGATGTCTGACTTAAATTGGGGATCTGATCTAGGGTTTGATGCCTCTATTACCCTGCCCTACATTTTTTACTTATGTAGCTGATAATGTATATGGTACCATTTTTGGTCAACCACCCTTTCCACCCCACTAGATTTCATTTCCGAATCTAATACTTGGAGCAGCAGGTCCAGCAAGTCACAGCAGCCAGTCAGCAGAGCTAAAAGAGAAGAGGAGAACAGTGCAGACTATGGTATGGAGAGACAGATTGCCTGACTAGTAAGTACAGCCAGCATCGGCACTATTCTCTCCTCAGACTCCATATACAGAAGGAGGATGGATCATAGCTGTTTGCACTGGCCATGCAGTTGGACAATAAGGAGAAACAACCATTGAAAGTGTTTAATAGCAGCAGACAGGCACACAGCTGAAGGATTCCCTTTAAGTTTTATTTCTGGGTGCACTCTGGTGTGTATCCACCTTTTCAACCCAGCAGTAGTCATGCACAACTGTGTACAGATGTACTATATTGCAGTTATAGAAAAAAAAGGTAGCCACGGCTGGGGTAAGCACGGTGTTCTGTAATGAAGACATAAAGCATTATACCTTTATGAAGAATATTCTGAAAGAGTTCTTTGAATCATTTATGTTGCTGCTTTCTTAGATAAATAATATAACACATTGGATGCTCACGTAGCCATGATGTTTGCAAGACATTTACCTTCACTGTAGTTGCTTGGAACAGCATAGACTGAGACCTTACAATATTGCCTTTGATGCTTTTAGACATAAGGTATTTTGGCAATTTTAGTGTCATGTTAAATTGCTCACATTGAGTTACTCTTTATAAACTCAGTGTGGACAATTTGAAGAGAAACTTTCACCACCTCCACCAACTCCAATTCTTTGCACCCTTTCATAAGTGCCTTTCCAATGACTCTGGCACTGTTGGAGTTTTTCTCTAGCCCTCACTATTGCCAAGCAATCATCTCAAAAAGTTTCAGCGCTCAATATGCTGATTAGGCTCTCTACTGTCAGATGGGCAGTTCCAGACTGATTGCTCCAGCCCAGGACCACCCACCTGACAGTAAAGAGTCTACTTAGCATATTGAGTGCTGAAACTGCACAGGAATGGTGTGGGCTAGAGAGAAAAGTCCAACTCCACCAGAATCAGTGGAGTAGCACTAATTGAAGGATGCAAAGAGTTCAAGTTGGTGGAGGTTTTCCTGTCATTTGGGGCAAACCAGATTGCAAAGCATCTTGTATTCTATATGTCAATTGTACAGATACAATGCTAGATAAAACTGGTTTACAGTTAGAGGACCTGTTAGTAAAGAACTCAGTATTTGGGCTCCAAGAGCATTGCAGATGAGAATCTAGGGTATGTCAAGTTTGATTTAAGTAGTCTGTAAGGATAAACCAACAGAACATAGTGGCATCCTACAGTCTGTATATTTATTCTGCCCAAATTAGCTTTGTTTCAGATAATCACCTTCCTGTTTACATTTTCAATTTTACATTGACTGTGTGTACCATTGAACAATGCGTCCAGCTTCTACTATTTTCATTGATTTTCCAAGAAAATGTAGTAAAAGGTCATTTTATTTAGATGTCTGAAAAGAATACATGATTTACTCTTTTATCTAAATGTAAATAAGACAGGAAATAGACACATACTTTCCTCACATATTTATTTGCTGTATTTCTGTAAGATTGAAAAAAAAGGTTAGTAAACTTATCGACCAAAACTGGATAAATCTGTGAACTTTATCATGCAAGAAGTAATAACTTAACCAAAAGTCATGAACTTCACCTTTCTACGTTCACAGTTAAAATGTGAACACTGGGACATTTCATTTTAAGTCTTATTTTCTACTATATAGAGAAAATATTTTAACCACTTCTGGACCACCCATAAACTATATATGTCAAGGTGGTCCATGCTTAACCCTGCAAGGACATATATATATATATATATATATATATATATATATATATATACCATCCTTGCAGAGTTAAACAGCTGAGCAGCATTTCCTGTGCTTCAAGAACGACTAGTAGAACAGACATTTTGGAAGGAGGAGGAGGATCAATGCTGGGGAGAATTATTTATTGTGTTTTTATGCGATTAAAAGAAAAATGGAAGAAATGCTTTAAAAGCTATAATTCTCCCACTTGGGGGACGTTACTTCATACCGATTATAACGTGTTTCTCCAAAAATAAGACAGGGTCTTATATTATTTTTTTGCTCCGAAAGATATGTTAGGGCTTATTTTCAGGGGATGTCTTATTTTTTTCCATGAACACCAGTCTACTCACCAGACTCCCTTAGACCCAAAACAATTAGGATTCTGCAAGTGTAATCTGCGTTACTCCTGTCAAAGGCATGTCACTGTCAGGTCCCTTGCCATTGCAGAAGCGTTCCACTGCAGCAAAGTGTAGCAGTTGGTTCCCCTTGGTGACCGGTAGCAACCACAACAGAGTGATGCCAGTAGGACTACCTGATCAGTGAGAGCCCGGCACTACCGGTAGTCAACCCTTATTGTTGTGGAGAACTCTCTCACTAGTGCCATCTTGTACAGATAGCTCCCTTAAGGTCAATGTCCGATTCTTTCGGGCGTGTCTGCTTTCCTTGATGAAGGGTCTATTGTATCTGTCCTCTTGTATTCTATTTACTTTTTACATGTATAGCTGCCTGGGCACTTATTTTTTAATGAATTGTAACTAGGGCTTATTTTCGGAGTAGGGCTTATATTTCAATTATACTCCAAAAATCCTGAAAAATCATGCTAGAGCTTATCTTTGGGGTAGGTCTTATTTTCAGAGAAACACGGTAGGTAATAAAGCAGTAAACTACTAAGCTCTCACAAGTGTTAGAGTTTATTGCTATAAAATAACATATATACATACTTACCATAGCCTGATAATGTTATACAGTGGCTACTCTGAATGATGGATTCAAGATTTGCAAAAAAAAAAAATTGAAATAATAAAATGTATATTTTAATTACTGAATCATAACTAAATCTTGACTACAACCACAGAAATTGCCCTAATCATTTCTTTAGTTATATTTTGCAGTTAAATTCTATTGGTGATCCCACTGAGCGCATTCCTCGAAATTTACGATAGTAGACAAAACAAAGGATAAATTAAACAGGTAAAATGTGACTTATATTTCCCAATAAAATTAGATTTAGTACATGCCCCTGCAGTTCATCATAGAGAGGTCAACTTCTGCATGAAAAACAATTTGCTTTCTATTTCTCAACTTGAGATATGTTTCTTCTCAGGAAGGAAGTTACATTTTATACATTTTCTCTAAAGACACGGATCACATATTTCAAACACTTCTGTAATGTGCTTTTATTTTTTCTCATAATGTTTTATGCCAGAATATATTTCACAACCATTAAAACTGTAATTTAACATCAATTCAATGCATATAGATCCACATTTGGGAATTAATCTGTAACTACTACCTATTAAATTGTTGTGTTTGTGCAGGTTGAAATCTATCTTCTCCAAAAATGAGCATGTACGGTATGTTTAATACAATGTTATACAACTGAATTTTCTACTTTGTATTATTTCTATGTCTATTTTTAATATTTCTACTTAGTTCATGTTCTTAAGGATAAAAGATCTTACTATATATATTGGATTTTGAAAACCTGAACAAAATAATAATCATTCATAATTACTGTTGCTTATACTGTAGAGACCTTAATCTAGATTATGTTATCTGGTATATTAGCACAGTGTATTTACAATAAAATAATACATGATTTTCATCTGACATTTCATTTTGCAGTCCTTCAAAGGTGTAAAACTGGATTAGATTAGATTTTAGACTACCATCATTCCAAAGTTCATACAGCAGATAGTTCCAAACGCACAAACAACAATAAATATTCCAATGAATGTTTGACTACACTAAACACTTTGAAAATAAACAGATGAAAGTTTTCAATCCTAATGAAACGATGAAAACAGGAAATTACATATCATCAGTGGCATCGCTGGGCTGTGAGGAACGCCCAATGACGCTAGACTGTAAGGCCCACCTTTCTGACAGTGAAAAGATATCAGTGTTAAAACTAATGGCACCAATATCTCCGGCACTCGGCTGCTTATTGGCAAAGCTGTCAGTGTTCTGAATTCAGCGCACTGTCAGCTTTCTAGTGGTACATAATACCGTACATCTCCGAGGACATGAAAGGTCCTCTTTAAGCAGTGACAATGGGGCTCAATAGACATTAACTGGTACTGTTAAGGCTGGAGCTACACTGTGACTTTTGCTGGCACTACCATTGTGTGATCAAACATCTCCGGGTCGCTCTGAGACTCCTTCACTATTGTTAGTAATGCTGCGAAAAGATTGAACACTGCTTGATTTTTTTGTGACTAGAAGTTAGGGTTGCAGCAACTTGAGGTCGCATTTTGACTCCATTCACTAACATTAGTGAAGGGGTCACAGGGCAACCAGGCAATATTTGGTTGCATGATAGGAGTCATGGCCAGTAGATGCTGTGTATCCCTAGCCTGAAGCAAGAGTACGATGACCTCACTAGTGTCATCTCAAGAGGTCAGCACCTCACAATGGTCACAGAAGAATATATATGCTAAATTTTATTATTTCTGTAATTCTGTGCAGAATCTAGTATTGTTTCTTTGTCTTATTTGTGCTATGTGCCATGGTAGCCTACAGACCAGAAGAACTAGTTAAAGTAGGGGTCCTATTCAGGGGCGTAACTACCGGGGTAGCAGCTGCCACAGGGCCCGGGACATTACGGGGCCCCGCGGGCCCCCGATGCTTTTTTTCTTTTTTTTTTCTTTCAATAGGCCGTTACCTGCTGGAGTAACCCCAGCAGGTAACGGGCCCTATATACTTACCATTCCCCGCTCCTGGTCACGGCTGCCTGCGCTTCCAATTCTGCGGAGGCAGCTGTGAGCAGGAGCGGGGATCGGTATGTTAGGCCGCAGGCCGAACCCCACAATCACTGCTATTGTTATACTCCGAGGTCTTTTAAGACCCCAGAGTATAATAATCAGAGGCCCAGGGTAGGTGAGGGAACATAAAAAACAATGTACCTCTCCTATGCTTCTCCAGGCTTCGGGCCTGTTTGGTGACGTCCCAGACGTCAGTGGACGTCATTTTGCGTTGCGACGCCGGCCCGCATCACGTGACGCCGGCCTGGTCCAACATTGAAGAAGACTGAAGTAGCAGTGAGTGGACCGGAGCAAGGAACAGGTAAGCAACGTTGTTTTTTTATGTTTCTATCCTCCCCTGGGTCTCCGATCATTATACTCTGGGGTCTGAAAAGACCCCAGAGTATAATAATTGTTCATGGGTGGTCCACAATGGGACATATAATAGTGTGTGCAGGGGCCACTATGGTGCAAAATACTCAGTGCAGGGGTCTCTATGGGGAATAATAGTGTGTGCAGGGGCCACTATGGGATATAATACTGTGTGCAGGGGCCACTATGGGGCATGATACTGTGTGCAGGGGCCACTATGGGGCATGATACTGTGTGCAGGGGCCACTATGGGGCATGATACTGTGTGCAGGGGCCACTATGGGACATAATACTGTGTGCAGGGGCCACTATGGGACATGATACTGTGTGCAGGGGCCACTATGGGGCATAATACTGTGTGCAGGAGCCACTATGACACATAATAGTGTGCGCAGGAATGCGTTTTTTTTTGGGGGGGGGTGATTGGGGGCAGCGGTTCGGGGGGGGGGGGCCATGTAAAATTTTCGCCTTTGGGCCCAGCCATTCCTAGTTACGCCACTGGTCCTATTAGATACCTTTATTCAACATAAGTGCCATCCCTCTCATTAACTGCATTCTAATCAGGTCATTCTGTTTGACTCATCAGTTAAGACCGATCATATGGCCATATTATAGCAACTGTACAAGTAGGAAGATATGGATCAAGCTAGTGATAACCTAGTGATGCGCTGACTAGATATGTCTAAATATTAAAGTACTATCTCTTCATATCTTCCCATCAGGCTACTTTATTGCTAGCAATTTCTTGATAATTAAAAAACCCCAGAATGTCTTTGTTTTACGGTCATTATAGAAAAAAAAAATATCCCTGGGATAGTCTTTGCTGGGGTCAAAGGGCGCTGTGTCTGTATTCACATCTAAATTAGGCCATTGACACCACATAGGTTTAAGCTGGCTGGTTGGGTTGCCAGTTTTTTTTTTTTTTTTGAAATGTTGCGAACAAACAAAATTAACAAAATCTCAAAATAAATCTTTGACTGTCCAGCACTTACTATACATCAGTTCTAACTGTCTGACAAAATGAGAGCTTCTCTCTGCCAGCTTACCAAAACCATACTTTAGCAACCTTTTCTGTCAACTTGCCTCTCACACAGGCATGCTTCAAGTGTCCCCAGGCTGAGACCTCCTTCTGACTTCTCCACACCTTCTTTTAAAGAGCTACATACCCATCTGAAGTGAAAAACCTAACATGTATTGGTGGAATGAGTTCTCCCCCCTCTTCCACTCCAGCAACAAAATACTTGTTCCAGGTTGTCCAGAAGACCAACACTTGGGAACTTGTTCATTTTGTACCCCAAAAACATTTTTGTTTGTTTGAAAACTGTTTTTATTAAGTACAACATACAAAGTAGAAGGGATCATATACATAAAAATAAAAGCATGGTACTACATTTTTGTTATAAAAAGCATAACAGAATAAGTAACAATGGCTTAGGGGGAAAAGGTGTGGGATGGGGGAGGGGTAGGGGGGGGAGCCATGACAGGTGTAGTGGAGCGAGAGTAGACAAGTGATGTCTATGTGCTGTTGTGGTACTAAATTGATTCTGGGCAAACTGGCCAAGTGTAATGCGCAGGCAGTGGATGAATTAGAGAGGGCATTCAGATGCACATAGATGAGAGAAAAATTATGAACCTGTGAGTGTCTGTTTAACAGCTAATCATGTCGACCATGTCTTGAGATATGTCGACCTGGACATGGGGGTCCAATGTGCTAGTTCCTCCATCCTACAGATGTCATTCACTTTATCGACCCATTGAGTGAAGGAGAGGGGAGACACGTTTCTCCAGTGCAATGGAATCAAGTGTTTGGCTGCAGCTAAAAGGTAAGTAGCTAGGTTTTCCCTGCTGGGATGAAAGGCATCATGGGGGAGCCAAAGTAAGACATGTTCAGGTTTGCGGGGTATGGTACCTTGTCCCAGAAAGGCCTGATCAGAGGTCATTGCCACCAAATATGAAGGAGATCTCCTGACCCCCTAAGGCACCGCCAGCAGGTAGGTAGCATTGACTAGGATCTTTTTTCTATCACATGGAAAAAGAGAGATCCTCAAGTCTTTTTCCCATCGTGACAGGAATCCAGGGCAGGGGTCTGCCATCAGGGAAAGAAGGAACTGATAGAGTTGGGAGCAGGCTCCTTTCAGTTCCAGGTATTTTTCAGAAAAGGATTCTAGCCAGAACGCTTGATCTTCAGACCAGTATTGTAACAAATAAGAGTCACATGTAAAGGAGTAGTCCTGCAGCTGCATAAAGTTCATCAAGACTAGACGTGTTCTTTGCAACAGCCAGTATGGAGTAGGTAGTTCATCTTTGGCAAAGAACAAGGATAGTGTATGATGCTGCAGTCTGTTCCAAAATGTGGGTTGGGCAAGCCGTTTGGGGTCGACCAGATATGGGAGTAGGTCTAGGGGCATTGTGGGTCTCAATTGAGAGAGTGGGGGTGAGCTTTTTGTAGAACATGCCAGGTGACGATTGTGCTATATAGGAGAAAGCTTTTACTGGGTGTGATAAGAGCCCCAGATATGTATTTCTTGTACTACTACTCGCTCATATTGTGTGGTTCCTGTCTGTTATCAGCCATTTGGTCATAGGTTTGAGGAATGTGGTCCAGGGACTCTGTACTCAACAACCCTTTGATCCCCAGAGAGTCACTGACACGTGCCTTTGTTTACATAACAGTGCTACACTCATTAACTCGGCAGGGGGTCCTGCAGAAAGGATGTGCTGGGAGGGCTCTCAGCCCACCGTCTACAGACAAGTTGGAGCCAGCTACACATCAAAAGGCTTATGGTTTTATGCCTATATCTTCAACGGGGAACCTCTTACAGGCGCCCCGATAAATTCCCCAAATGCGTCTGGTCAAGGCACACGTTTTAAGGTTAAACTAGTCATGGTTCAAAGCCCAGAAAAGGTCCAGACACTGATCTCCTTACCCAAAGGGGATTGGGGTGTCATCCTTGGGGTCTACACGATGGGGATCTCGCCACAAACCCTATCATACCTCCTACCCGACTCTACAGTCATCGGGCAAGGAAATATAAGGAAAGATGGGTATATAGAGTATGAGGAAGGAGGGCGGGGCTTTTCCTCCTGATAACATTACTTAGCAAGAAGTCCTTTTTACTTAAAAGTTCTCAGACTAGGAAGAGGGGGTCTTTTTGTCTTTGTTGTTCCTGAAGGAGATGGGAGGGGAGATCATGGTGCAGACTCCAACCATGTGGCCTAAACATGCGGCCTAGTATTGAGGCCTGAGACTCTTTTTTTTTATTCTGGAAGAGATGTAACAGCATGTAGGAGACACATACTCTGCAACTTGCTTAAGGAAGAACCCTGAAGCCTACCACATGGGCTCAGTGAAACGGACTATCTACTTGTTCTGGTAATTATCTATATGGTCTTCTTCTGCTGAAAGCCACTGGGATAGCACTGCCCAGAGCCAAGGGGGTGCTGCCACTGGAATAGCATGCCCGGACGCATGCTTTTGGACTGCTTTAAGTACACACCCTGAACTCAACATCCGGAGCCCAGAGAACCAATCACAGGCTTGTGTTGGTATTATTTCCTTTTCTTCTGTTTATTCCCATTTTTATTTTGTGCACTGTGTCGTGTTGCTTTCCACTTGTATTTGCTTGATAACTGCTACATGTATTTTCTGTATGTGTTAAGTGTCTAGTACCGACCTGTTTAGGGGTTAATAAATATATAAAATTTAGAAAGCTTATTTTGTATTATCCTATTGGCCCAGAACACTCACTGGGGGTGGGTGTGAGGTAAATGAAGCGATCTCAGGTGTGCCGAACTCGGGTTTGTTAGGACGAGATCCTTCACACTAGAGGTGGGTGTTTGGATGCCCCACAGCAGCAGTCTGCCGGATAAAGAGCAGAGGGATTGCTCAAGTTGTATGGCCAAATAGTTGCTGGAAGGGCTCATTAAAAGGATCCAGCGCTCTAGCTGATGGACGTTATAGTATGTGTGCAGGTTGGGAAGTCTCATCCCTCCTTTAGTAGATGGTTGTAGGAGCTGAGCATAATTAATCCTGGGGCGTTTCTGGTGCCATAGGAAAGTGGAGAATAGGTGTCTCATTTTATCATAGAAGGATCTCCAAAAACATTTTTGGTTTCTGCAACTGGAAAAGGACTGAACATTTTCTTCTATCCAGCAGTGTCAATGTCACTATATCTGTCTATGAGAAAAAAAAAAAAAAACACACAAATAACTGACATTATTTTTCAATAATGGAATAATTCAATGCAGAATAAGGGTAAGTTCACACAGTGGAAAATGAAGAGGAATTCCACTTCATTTTCCACCACTGTCTTCTGGCCGTAGTCTACCCCCAAAGGGATGCTGATGCAGGGCTTTGGCATTCAATTGCGTCACTGATTAGGCCTAGATGAATGGGCCTAATCAGCAGGGAGCCTTCGAGCAGTGGAATCTGCAGCTGAATCAGCTGTTGCATCCACGGCAAGATTGAGCAGGATACTTATTTTTTTCAGCGTCCTGGTGCGATCTCCCCAAATCAGCATCAAAATCCTCTGTGTGACACTATATTAGCATAGCTGGCAATTCAAATTTTATTGTAGTTTTATTTATTTTATTGTACACAACAGACAGGGTAGGGACAACACATGGAGAGTAGTCAGACTGAATTGAACACGCTAAATCAACGAAGATCCCCCTTGTCCTATTAAGCACTGATACCAAAAAGGCCTTTGAACAACTGGTCCTTTCTCACTGCCACACTCTGGGGCAGAGATGCCCTCTCTCTCCTACTCTGTTTATTATGGTCATGGAAACTCTAATACAGAAAAGTAGACAAGACCAAACAATACACTGTATCACAGTGGGAGATTTCACCCACAAAACTGCAGCATTTGCTGATGATTTAATGGTTCTTATTACCAACCCTGCACACTCACTTGATACCCCATCTCACTTATCTATTCTCAACCTTCAGTTTTGTTTCAAATTTCAAAATAAACTTTAGCAAGTCAGAAATCATGAATATTACTGAAAAGGAATCCATGGTATCCTACTTAAAACAAAACATATATATAACTTTTCTACCTACTATGCACACTTCCTGTCATGTGGCTCACCAGATCCTTCTTTGACAAGGTCACTTCTTTCCTGTGGCAACAGAAACACCCGGGAACAAATACTCGCAGCTTCTAAAACCTCCTGCCAAAGGAGGAGCAGGAATCCTAGACCTGCTTATGTGTTACTATGCTCATCAATTGGAGCACTGGACCCTCTTAACACAAATCTCCAGTGATAATCTAGCTATACAACTCGAAACCTCTCTTATGTACCTATCAGATAAATTATCACTCTGGGGAATCCTAGCTTATGCTCCTACTAATAGCTCTCTCCTCCACAGTGTAATTGTGACCTGGCACACTCTCCAGAAAACTCCCTCCCTCCCTATCTGCACTACAACTCACACTGCCCCTGGACCTGCTCCCATATATGATCAACTCCACATTCAGGAACGGGCTTCGACACCACTCTCTGTCCTCCTTTTTCGATAGGGACTCCCCACCCACAACTTCTCGGCTACTGCAAAAAAATGGCCTGGTCTTGAGAGATTTCATGTAGCAGCGGGATTTCATGGCCACATGCAAATCCTTCCTATCACAGTATTTGACCAATCGGCCATTGTTTTGCCTAGAGTCCTTCGCAACGAACTACCGGTGATTGAAAGGAGCCTGCTCCAAACTCTATAAGTTCCTCATTTTCCCTAACTGCTGACACCCAACCTGGGTTACTATTGCAATGGGAAAAGGAGCTAGAGATATCCTTTTCCACTTGCGATCGTGGAAGGATCATGGCCAATGCACATGGTTTCTCTCGCTGTGTATGGACACCAGAAAATTCCTTTAAACTGCTCACATGCTGGTATAAGACACCGGTGTGGTCTCATAGTATTGACCCCTCTATCCCAGATACCTGCTGGCGATGTCAAAGAGGGATAGGTAGCTTCTTACACATTTGGTGGGAATGTCCGATGATCTGACCCTTCAGGGACAAAGTAATAACCAACACTAATCAGATTTGCTTTATGCAAACTCCTCCCTCGCCCAAACAGATCTTGCTATGGCTTCCCCGTTAAAATTATCAACCTTGAAAAGAGGACCTGACCACCCCCCTACAAGCTGCAACCATTCCCACTCACTGGAAGAGCTCCACCCCTCCCTCATTCTCTCAATGGGTTTCTAAGGTTAGTGATATCTGTCAGATGGAGGAGTTGGCACATTGTAACAACATGTTCAGATCAACCTTCCTAAAAATGTGAACCTTTTGGTTATCTATAAAACAGATACTCATATAATCACAGATCTAAATCCCATGTAACTCATTTACTTACTGTACTTCCCCATAGCCTTCAGTTTGCCTATTCACACTTGTCTGTCCAGCTGTATTACACACTTATTCCTACAGTGACCCATAGACTTCAACATTCACCCCCCTCCATAGGTTCCTACAGATACTATATTCAGGTTACACTGTTGTTGATCTCCCTTGCCCTCTTGTACCCCACCTACCCTATCTTTATCTTTACACAATAAGGTTACATTCATACTGCTAGCATCATTAAAGTTTGTTGGTGTGCAGAATTAGAAAACATGGCTGATTTCTTCTTCTCAGGAAGATCCATTGTCCATTGGTGACATGCCCATGCTGCAGCTCCGCCCCATTAATTTTAATTTTAATCATTGCCATGTAAGTAATAGAGGTGAAGTCATTTCCTTAGAAGAAGAAAACAGTCGTGTTTTCTAATCAGCACAACCCCTTTAAGGAAGACTTTCCATTTGTATCCATCCTCATAGACTTTAAAGTCAGTAAAGTCTACTTTCTGTAAATAAAACTAACATTGTGGAAAACAGTAGAATTGGCTTTTCCGATACAAAATTATTGTGTCTGAAAAGTTCTATAGTACATTTTCTAGATAATACTCAGTCATAACATACAACATTTCCTGTATTAAAAATCAGTTCATTATATAAATTGCAACACAGATTCTTATGAAAATTCAAGACCCTTTGTTCTCCTCTGAATATTCCTTTAATCTTGTTAGACACATTAGATAGAAAATCTGACCTACTTGTAGAACATGAACAAATATCATTAAAATATGTATGCATGAAGTAAGGTCAGAGTTTGAAAGGTTTTCTCATCGATTTGTGTCAGTAGGCAGCATGGCGAGCCGTTGTGTGAGATGATAGCATATAACGAGGCGTGTGTTTAATGGAGCGTTTTAGATGGCAGAGAAGCAATATCTATTCCTCTGACTAATGATTTTTTGATATGTTGATTAACAGTAATAGATGTGAGTCTTGATGTTTAAAAAAAATCATATTAAGTGGTGTGGAAAATAAAGCATTTTATTAATATTATGCAAAAGGATTGGAATACCATACCAAGGAGCCTGTGGTTGGAGGTCAGATATTGCAATTACTTTGTGCCGAATAAAGTCTTTTCATTTGGATCCCAAAATACAAAATGCAAAAGCTGAAACTTCTTCTGTAGTATAAATGTGGAACTGTTTATGCTTTGGCACACAAAAATGGTGGCAAGTAATACAATAAATCTAGCTACCATGTTTTTATGTTGTCTTCCTGTTGTTCTATATCTGGCATCTAACTTGGCCAATGCTCCTAAGACATACAGATGTAGCAGTGTTTAATACAACTTTATGCACAGTGATATACCGTGTTTCTCCGAAAATAAGACAGGGTCTTATATTATTTTTTGCTCCGAAGAAAGGGCTAGGGCTTATTTTCGGGGTAGGTCTTAATTTTTTCCATGAACAACAATCACACATTTGATCGCTTTTTATTTCAGCTTTTATCAGAGGTGAAACAGCGAAAAAACAGCAGTTTCGGCACTTTTGATTTTTTTTTTTTCTGCTACGGCATTCACCATAGAGGTAAAATATTTTATAAGTTTGTAGAGTGGGTGTTTTCGGACACAGGGATTCCTAATGTGTATGTATTTCACAGTAATATTTTATTTTTAACATTAACTCCAGGTCTCCACGGAGACCCGGTACGGCTGCTATGGCAGCCGCTCTGCAGCAGAGCGGCCGCCATCTTTAAGGACCCAGCATCCGCTGTAATCGCAATGGCAGATGTCGGGAAGGGGTTAAATTAGCTTTAAATTAGCAAGGGCATATTTTTGGAGTAGGGCTTATATTTCAAGCCTACTCCAAAAAACCTGTAAAATCTAGCTAGGGCTTATTTTCGGGGTAGGTCTTATTTTTTGAGAAACACGGTATCACAGAAGACAACAAAACCCATTGAGTGTTAAGTGTCAAGTTAAATGTTGCTGTATCTGTTTATCTAACATGCCAGTAGACTTCTATTGTTCAGAAGAATGCCAAAAAGTGTCCTTTATTCATAAGTTTGGCCAATGTCCATATGAGACCTTTTTTAACCAAATGTATTGAAAACAATATTAAATGGGTTATCCAGCTTCCAAAAAGTATCTGCAAATACATCCACAGCAGTGCTAAATCCTCACTGTTCCCTTGTGCAGCCTTTGCTTGGCTTTATTTTACTTGCTGCTCCTTGTTTCACTGCTATTTACATGCAGTGAATCTGTGGACAAATCACATTTCCCATTATTCATCTGCCGGCTCTCATTTTCTATGGACCTCTCCTTTCTCTACTCCCCCCTGCAATAAAACCACAGGTAATAAATCACTCCCACATCTGAAGTTGTATGCTGCTGTCATGTTTTGTTTGCAAGCTCACTCGGCTTCCCTGTGAGTAGCAAACACAGAGACTGAAAGTAGGCAAATGATTCATGGGAAATGTAGAGATAGAAGGAGCAGCAAGTAAAATAAAGCCAAGGAAAAGGTGCGCAAGGAAACTGAGTATTTAGCACTGCTGTGGATGTATTTGCAGAACATTTATGGAAGCTGTATAACCCCTTTAAAATCAATACAAAACATATGCAAGAAAAACTAAGTGAACTCTATTCAATTACTAATATTTGATTGCTAATAAATATGGCCTGATTTTTATGTAGGCCACAAATATAGTCAAACATAATATAGCTAAATTAATAACACAGTTGTACTGTTCATGTCTATTATTGAACACATTAAGAAAATATCGCTCAGTACAGGGAGAAGTGAGGGAACTTGATAACCTGTAGATCTCCCTTTATGAGCAGTCACTTGGTTTGCACAGTGTTGAGGAGCGATTATAGAACATTTTTCTCTGTTGCAGAGCCTCAATATTTCTAGGATGCACTGTATGCTCAACCCTCTTTAGGTTATGTGACAGCATCTCAATAGGGTTACAGTAAGGACTAACTTGAAATACAGCTTTTTTTTTCAACCATTCTTTAGATGATTTACAGCATGTACTTGTGTGCTTTGGGGTTCTGTCTTGTTTCCATACCCAAAGTACCTTCAGCTTCATTACATGGATAGCTGCCCTCACATTCTCTTAAAAATGTTTTACTACAACTTATTGTTCTTTCAATGACTGCAAGGTTTCCAGGCAGCAAAGCAGCCCCAAATGATAATGCTTCACAGTTGGGATGAGGTTCCAGACTTGGTGTTTAGTGTTCCTTTCCTGTGGTTTGGGTAGCATGACTCTCTCAACAGATTCAGTTTAAAGAAAACTGTAAAATCCTCATAAATGCTTATGCTATTTAGAACAATGTTGGCTGTTTTGGGGTTTCATGACATTGGATCCTTGCTCAAAATGGTTGTTTTACATACAGTAGATATCTGCAGTTTTGCATTCAGCTATTATACCAGCTACCTTTCCCTATTGTAATGAATGGTTAAACATGAAAGGCAAGGATTGTTCAGGTCATTTCCCAGTTCTGGCTCACAGAGAGGTCATCAAGTGGGGTACCCCCAATAAAGTCCGTAGGCCCTAATTGGGCATAAGGACAACTGTTGTCATTAGTTAGACAATTTTTTTAGTCAGGCAGTGATGGAGCGATCTATAAAATGTGCACGCTAACATTCAGAATTGTAAAAACTAAAATATCCGAATTTCAACATTCCATGATAATGTATTTGTTTACAGCTTTCCATTAAGCATTGCTTTCATATAGTAGATTGATGCCCTTCTCTGGCCTTCTGTCCTTCAATGCATCAATACTTTGAGCTTAATGGAGTACATGTCTCCCTTGACTCTTGCTCAGAGCAGAAATTTACACAGGTCTTTGA
Source organism: Leptodactylus fallax (assembly GCA_947044405.1). NCBI lineage: Eukaryota > Metazoa > Chordata > Amphibia > Anura > Leptodactylidae > Leptodactylus > Leptodactylus fallax. The sequence goes on along the minus strand of CAMRHE010000027.1, from coordinate 10,949,538 downwards.
GCCGTTGATCTCAAGCAGATTTGTCTGTTCACTGATTAAAACCTAGATGTCATTTTTTTTCCCCCTTGTATGTTTGTAACCCTTTGCTGACCATTTTCTTAGAAGTGTGTACATCAGTCTAAACCAAATAAAAACTAAAAAGCATAAGGAACTAAAAGAGGTATTCTCACAAACATTTGTAGACAATTAAAAGTTAAACATTTTGTAAATATAAATCATTAAAATTAAAATTCTGCAGAGTTTTGATTTTAAAGATTTTTTCTATCCATCTTAGTAATAACAGTCTGTTGTCTTGATTGGTTGCCAATGGTTCATGAATGCATGATCATAAATGCAAGAACTTTCTATGATCTTGTCAGAAACCCAGCCATGATTTGCTTATTATGGATATGTTATCAGGCAGGGCCAGTACATGCAGGAAAAGATAACCCGGCCACAGAAGAAATCATGGCTGGGTTTATGACAAGTGCCAGATCATAGAAAGGTCCTGTATGGTAGCAGTCGTAGTAATTGGTAACAGATTAAGACAAAAGACTATCACCACTAAGATGGTTGGAGAAAATATTTAAAACTCTGCACAATATTTTAATTATCTACAAATAGAAATTTGGTTATGTTTATGGGAGAACCCCTTCCACCAAATCTACTACCCTTGATTCAAAGTTCATTAGATAATAAAATCCCAAAGCAGCAAAATGTAAACTAATTATAAAACTTAACTTTTAATTGTACTCATAAAATCTCTCTCTTAAACCAGTGCACCATATACATGAAAAGTTGAAACAACCAATTCTCAAGGATAGTAACTTACAGTGCGTTAAAGTATGTCTAAACTGTAAAATGTTGAGGGTTTGGTACATGTGCTTTCCATATACACTCAACCTAATTGCCCCAAAATTAACTGCCCAGAAAGTGTTAAAATAAAATCTGTGTTAAAAAAAAATCATGACCAATAGTTGGACAAAAGATCTGTCATAAGAATTTAATATCTTTGGTCCATAATGATCTTTCTTTATAATAAAGTTCCCATAAACATTTATATAGCACCAACATATTCCACAGCGCTTTACAAATTGTAGGGTTCAAGTACAGACAAATTGAGACTTAGCAGTGTAACAAATCATTTCACACAATAATAGTAAGGGCCCTGCTCACAAGAGTTTACAATCTATAAGGCAGAGGGGATGACATAAGAAGCAGCAGGGGCAACATAAAAGGTAGCATTGCTTATACAGTGGACCTGACCTTTTTATGATAAAGGATACTGTAATTCCACAAATAAATATACCTATTTGAGGCAGTGTCCTTTTATGAACAGTGCCTGGTCATATAGGGTTACACTCTGTTAAACACATCATGTCCTGTTGGATAATTGGGAAGTTATGAACAGAGGAAGGTTAGTATTAGGGAGTATAACTGCTGAAGTATTTAGATTAGGAAATGTGATAGGCCTGCCTGAAGAGATGTGTCTTTAGGGTGCACTTGAAGCTGTAGAAGTTGGGAGCTAATCTAATTGTCTGGGATAGAGCATTCCAGAGAAGTGGTGCAACTCATGATAAATCTTGGAGGCGGGATTGGGAGGTTTTGTTGTCATTGAATACAGTGCCTTGCGAAAGTATTCGGCCCCCTTGAATTTTTTAACCTTTTGCCACATTTCAGGCTTCAAACATAAAGATATAAAATTTAAATTTTTTTGGTGAAGAATCAACAACAAGTGGGACACAATTGTGAAGTGGAATGAAATTTATTGGTTATTTTAAACTTTTGTAAAAAATAAAAAACTGAAAAGTGGGGCGTGCAATATTATTCGGCCCCTTTACTTTCAGTGCAGCAAACTCACTCCAGAAGTTCAGTGAGGATCTCTGAATGATCCAATGTTGTCCTAAATGACTGATGATGATAAATATAATCCACCTGTTTGTAATCAAGTCTCCTTATAAATTCACCTGCTCTGTGATAGTAAAGTTTGCCACAAGCCACCTGGGAGACACACCAAACATGTGGAAGAAGGTGCTCTGGTCAAATGAAACCAACATCGAACTTTTTGGCCACAATGCAAAACGATATGTTTGGCGTAAAAGCAACACAGCTCATCACCCTGAACACACCATCCCCACTGTCAAACATGGTGGTGGCAGCATCATGGTTTGGGCCTGCTTTTCTTCAGCAGGGACAGGGAAGATGGTTAAAATTGATGGGAAGATGGATGGAGCCAAATACAGGACCATTCTGGAAGAAAACCTGTTGGATTCTGCAAAAGACCTGAGACTGGGGCGGAGATTTATCTTCCAACAAGACAATGATCCCAAACATAAAGCAAAATCTACAATGGAATGGTTCACAAATAAACATATCCAGGTGTTAGAATGAGCCAGTCAAAGTCCAGACCTGAATCCAATCAAGAATCCAACCTCACTGACCCCCCCCCCTTTTCCAAGGAAAAAAGGCCAAAAATTTCCCCCCCTCCATTTCCAAAACTGATAGAGTTGCAGAAAGTGAATTGGCTTGGCGACCCTTTGCGTCTGGCTCGGGGAAAAAATTGGATTGTACCCTCGAGGGCCTGTTTTCCCATTTTTGGAGGAAGAATGGGCAATAAATCCACCCTTCAGTCGTGCTCCCTCAATGATGTGCAGATTCTTTTCCCCCACCCCCTCTTTCCCCCCCCTAAGCCCGCCCATTCTCTTTGCTCTGTACTGATAGAAGGACATCACCCCGGAAGCGCGCGATGCGTAAGTGATGGCTTGGCTAGACCCTTTGCAGTCTGTAAGGTCGTGGCAGCAAAAGGGCGCTGAGCTCCCCAGCTCCTCATAAAGCCTGCAAAACTGATAGAGACTTACCCCAGGCGACTTGCGCCGTAACGCGCAAGGTGGCGCTACAAAGTATTAACTAAGGGGGGCACACCCCACTTTTCAGTTTTAAATTTTTTACAAAAGTTTAAAATATCCAATAAATGTTGTTCCACTTCATGATTGTGTCCCACTTGTTGTTGATTCTTCACCAAAAAATTAAAATTTTATATCCTTTTGTTTGAAGCCTGAAATGTGGCAAAAGGTTGAAAAGTTCAAGGGGGCCAAATACTTTCGCAAGGCACTGTATATATATTGTGACAATTTGGGGGGATTAGTCTCAAATGGCGGCAGACTCCTGGTCCCGACAGCAGTGGTTCGTGGTACTGGGCGCTGGAGAGACAGCGTTCAGACGGTACCAATTTAAAACAAAAAAGGCTTTTTATTCAGCTTAAGTGCAACATAACAAAACAAAAAAACAGCCTGGGCCACAATTAGGGCACTAACTGACTCTTGAACCCTATCTAGCCTGACTAATGCTCAGCTCAAGCAAAAGTCCCCTGTGGACCTCAGCCCTCCTGAGACAGACCGCCTCTCTGTCTTTGGCTGGTTCCACAGTCCCTGCTTCATGCAGGGCCTTGACAGCAGCTCTGCCGCTGTATCCACTCCCTTTGGAGTTATGCCCCCACCCAAAGGTGTGGCTGAGGGCCTTTTCAGAGCTGGCCTTGGGTCGCTCCCTAGCGCCCTCTAGGTTCATACTCTCACATACCCTCCCCCTCAGCTCACTACCCATGGGGTGAGCTACAATGGGACGAGACATCCTATGACGAAGTCCCTCTTCAACCATGTATGCCTGTCGAGTGTCTCTCCAGAAGTCTCAATCTGGCGGTCTCTTCTTCCAAATTCCGCTTTCAGTTTTCTCATCACTTTAAATGCTACGCCAAGATCCTGCCCATTCTGTGCAAAGGCAAGTTTTACTTCATCACCTTCACAATTCGCCATACAGAAGATCACATCATTTTCATCACATTTCTCGCCATAGTCTTCAGCCATCCCATTGCATGACTTTGATCCCTTTAGTAAATAGCCGTAAGAATCTTCATCTTCACCTATCATGAATCCACAGGAGCTCAGAGATCAAATAACACGTACTTCATGCACATCAATGTCTGTAGAGTATAACTGTTTCCCGGGTACTTTTTCCGTAACCTTCATCTCAAAGCAATCTTTGCCATCACCATCAAGGCTTAGAAGTTTAGGAGACATAGGCTTCTTGCTCTCCTCTTTGTTTGAGATACACAAGCTCTGTACCGCAATATCTTCTCCTTCTGCACGAGGACCATACAGAACACCATCACAAAATAGATCACGCTGAACTACATTTTCTGGTATGTCTTTAACAACTGCCACATCATATATTGGAATCGTTTCTGTATAATGCTTCCACACCTGTACGGCAGTAGGAGAACCACTTCCATACTCTAGTCTTACCTCCTCTTTCTCATACGCATAACTTCCTGGAAGCATGTTGCGATACTGTGATAGATTGCAAGAATTTTCGTGCCAACCCCTTTCTGACAGTACAGGAGCTGGTGATATCGTCATCTCAACATTCTCCAAGTTATTTTCATTCCCTGTGCTAACACCGGAGGACTGGGATACCAAGTTTTCAACATCACAGTTTTTACTGTCAGTACCCAGATGCTTTTTGGTAACCTGTTCTGGCTGCCTTAATGGCTCTGCTTTCTTTGCCTCTATGCTGGCAGCTTTGAAGATAGTGCAGATGCCGACTGTTCAGTATTGGATAAAGACTGCTGCAATTGATCCAATTCTTCTCTTTTAGATTAAACTTCGGTTTTTAACTGTTCAATCTGAAAAGTGTGCTCTTCCAACTTTATTTCTGACTCGTGCTTCACTTGATCCATCTGAAACTCCAGCTGTTCCTTGATACGTACAACTTCCTCCTGTTTGTCCACTTGCATCTTTAGTTGAGCAGCAAGTATTTTTAGATCTACAATCTCAGCAGATAAATTAGACAGGTTTTCCTCAAACTGAATCCTCATGTCTTCTATCCGGAGGTCCAATTCTCTCTTGTCCTTTTCCAGCTTGTCATAAGCATTAGCTTTGTTCTCATACAATATCTGCACAGATTCCAGGTTTTTCTCAACTTCATCCTTGGAGCTAACCAAATCCTTCATTTCAGTGCGCAGTTGCTTGTTGAACCTCTCTAACTCGGCCTTCAATTCAAGGGCCTCTTCTAGGGAGCGAGCCAAGGCAAGAGCTTTGGTCTCTTTTACACGAGCCTCTGCTTCAGCACGGTCACGTTCTTCTGCATATCTAGCAGAAAGAGCCTTCTCTTCACCAAGCAGCTGATCAAACTTTTTCTGCTTCTTTTCCAAATTTGACACAATCCGACGTTAATGATCAAGATCTACACCTATATCTTCTAGTTCCCGCTGAAGTCTAATTTTCGTCTTCTCAAGTTTGTCATAAGCAGCAGCCTTCTCTTCAAACCGTTGATTTGTAGCTTCTAGCTCCTTTTGCAACTTTTCCTTTAGTTCTTCAACAGAGTCCAAGGAACCAATACTATCCTCCATTTTTTTCTTCATATCAGTCACTTGAGCCTGTAGTGTTGAAATCTGCTTTGTCAAATCTCTTTTTGCTATCTCCTCTTCCTCTAGTTGCTCAAGGAAACCATTTTTCTCATCTTCCATTTGTTTTAGTTTTGCACTAAGGTCAAGCTTCTGACAAGTTTCTTCTTGCAAAAGTTCCTGAGTGTCCTGAAGCTGATATTCTAGTGTAGAAAAATCTTTGGAAAGTTTGATAAACTTGCTGTCTGCTTGAGAAAGAAGCCCTGTAACATTATTCAATTCCACCTGTAGTCCGTTTGCCTTGTCTAGCAGTTCTGCTCGAAACCTGTCCCGTTCTGTGACTTTTAGTTGCAGCTCTTGAAGTTGAGTCTCTACTTTTTTGTGACTCTCCTGTAAGGTTTGCACTTTCTGAGCATGGACAGATGACATCTCCAACAATTCTTTGTCTTTATTTAGCACCAAAACAGACAATTTCTCTTTATCTTCAGAAGATTCTGACAGCGCCCTCTCCAGGCTACATATTCTAGCTTTGAGTTCCATTTCTCTTTGTTCCAGAACTCCTGCTCTGCTCCGCCATTCGTTGACTTCACTATTTAGGTGAACCTGCTTTAGTTCATGCAAGTTTTGCTCTGACTGCAATGTCTGCACCACAGATTCTAAATCACTCTCTCGGTCAGACACATGCTTCCTCAGCTCTGCAATTTCATTTTCTTTGTCAGTTAATGCAGCAGAAAGTTTTTCACATTTCCTGACTTGGTCATCCAGATATTCTGACTGACACTGCAAAAATTCACTTCTCTCACGTTTAGCAGTTTCAAGGTCATCTCTTAATTTTTCAATGACACTCTCTTTGACAATGGAGTCTTGGACATGCTGCTCCTTTAAATCCTGCAATTGCTTCTCAAGCACTTGCTTTTGTTCCACACTCTGTAGGACTTTATTAGATAGAGCGCTTTTCATTTCTGCAAACTCCTTCTTAGTGACACAGTCCATTCCAGGCAAACCCAGTACCACATTTTCACAATGACTAGGATATAAACTCTTTATAGTCTCAAGCTCTTTCTTTAACTTAAGGTTCTCTTTTTCTGATACCTCAAGTTGCCATTTCCAATCAGATATTTCATTTTCATACATGAACCTGATGGTTTTATTCTCATCTTGAAGCTGCTGCACCATAATATTTTCATATTTGGCGCTTTGATGCACTCCAGTATGAGACACACAATCAGCAGGGACATATTCAATCATAGAACAGAGGTGCTTTAGAAAAACTGAGTCACCGTCATCACCCATTATCTTTACTTGCACTCCACATGCTCTGTTCCGGGTTTTGTGTCTCTCTGCATTCAGACTGCTGCACTAATAAACCTGTGCATAACTTCTCTGCTTTTTTACAAGCTGAAATTCTCTTTTTCTTGCCCATGGTTTACTAACAAGATTACACAATATTCCACAGCAACCTTGGGTTCAACCGGCAGCAACTTTTTTTGCTATCTTCTGCAGTCACATGTATTCAAACAGTTAACTTATGTGGCACTACAACAACCAGCATTTTCTTCTGTCTTCCACGGAAAACACCAACATGGCACCATAGCCTTTCACACAGACTGTTTGCAATATCCAGCTTCTACACACATTGCTTACTTTCTTGCCATCCGCAAGCACTTTACAGACTTCTGAGCCACAGTATACACAAAGTCCATTCCCTGGATTCCTCTTCCAGAGTTTTACTTTCACCAGTTTTGCACACACTTTGCTATGTTGCAATTCCACTCACCCCTTCCTGGGTTTCTCCCTTGAAATCACAGATTTCTTCCAGCTGTAATCCACAATGCACACTTAGCAGTACTGCAGTCACCAACCACTTGTCTTCCAGGACTTGCGTGGATCTCTTTCTGCCCGAATCCGTAGCACCATATGTGACAATTTGGGGGGATTAGTCTCAAATTGAAGGCAGACTCCTGGTCCCGACAGCAGTGGTTCGTGGTACTGGGCGCCAGAGAGAGAGCGTTCAGACGGTACCAATTTAAAACAAAAATGGCTTTTTATTCAGCTTAAGTGCAACATAACAAAACAAAAAAACAGCCTGGGCCACAGTTAGGGCACTAACTGACTCTTGACCCCTATCTAGCCTGACTAATGCTCAGCTCAAGCAAAAGTCCCCCGTGGACCCCAGCCCTCCTGAGACAGACCGCCTCTCTGTCTTTGGCTGGTTCCACAGTCCCTGCTTCCTGCAGGGCCTTGACAGCAGCTCTGCCACTATATCCACTCCCTTTGAAGTTAGGCCCCCAACCAAAGGTGTGGCTGAGGGCCATTTCAGGGCTGGCCTTGGGTCACTGCCTTGCGCCCTCTAGGTTCATACTCTCACTATATATATATATATATATATATATATATATATATATATAAAAACCAGTTTGACTGCAATGAACAGTATTGACAAAGTGTGTGGCTGTGTTTATTACACTTCAGTGGTTCAACTATTTCCCTACTTCTATTTAATGGCTAACCTTTAGTTTGTAGCAACAAGCAAGTTAGTTGCACTTCTTGGGTAAGTATTTGACTGAGCCATATAATCTGGATACATCTCTATGAGCATTATTAGTAACTTTTATTATCCCCTATGCTATGATCTGGGAAACACAGGTATGGTATTATAGATATCGGGGGGGGGGGGGGGCATACATAATATTTACAGTAGCAGGTCCTTTGTGTTATATCAAGTCTACTGCAAACTATATACCGGATCATCTGGTCAATATAAACAAAATGCATATTGCTGTGTATACAAGACTTCAGAAGTTAATCGACTCTCTTTCTACTTCTATCTAATGTGTATGGCCAACCTTTCATTTTACTGCAACAGGCAAATTAGTTGCACTTCTTATATAAGCATCTGACAGAAAATATGGATATATCTCTCTGAGAATTATTAATAACTTTCTTTGTCTCCTATATTATAATCTGGGAAATTCTGTGCTCTTCTTTTTGGCATAGTTTTTTTGCATAATAATATTTACAATAGCAGGTCCCTTGTTTTGCATTGTTTCTATTGCAAATTATTAACCATATCAGTTATAATGGTCAGTATAGACAAAATGTGTATGGTTTTGTTTACTAGACTTCAGTGGTTGTTCAAATCTATATCTACTTCTATCTAATGTGTCTAATTTAGTATCTGACATAGAATCTGGATACATCTCTCTGAACATCATTAGTAACTTTCTTTGTCCCCTATTCACTATCATGACCTGGGAAATTCTGTTTTTTTGTTTTTGGAATATTTAAAGGTATACTATAATATATAGAATTGTCGGTCCCTTACAGTGATGGCCAAAAGTATTGGCACCCCTGCAATTCTGTCAGATAATACTCAATTTCTTCCAGAAAATGATTGCAATCACAAATGCTTTGGTAATAATATCTTCATTTAATTTGTCTTCAATGGAAAAGCACAAAAAGAATTGTCAAAAAGCCAAATTGGATATAATTCCACACCAAACATAAAAAAAGGGGGTGGACAAAAGTATTGGCACCCTTTGAAAAATCATGTGATGCTTCTCTAATTTGTGTAATTAACAGCACCTGTTACTTACCTGTGGCACATAACAGGTGGTGGCAATAACTAAATCACACTTGCAGCCAGTTGAAATGGATTAAAGTTGACTCAACCTCTGTCCTGTGTCCTTGTGTGTACCACATTGAGCATGGAGAAAAGAAAGAAGACCAAAGAACTGTCTGAGGACTTGAGAAGCAAAATTGTGAGGAAGCATGAACAATCTCAAGGCTACAAGTCCATCTCCAAAGACCTGAATGTCCCTGTGTCTACCGTGCGCAGTGTCATCAAGAAGTTTAAAGCCCATGGCACTGTGGCTAACCTCCCTAGATGTGGACGGAAAAGAAAAATTGACGAGAGATTTCAACGAAAGATTGTGCGGATGGTGGCTAAAGAACCTCGACTAACATCCAAACAAGTTCTAGCTGCCCTGCAGTCCGAGGGTACAACAGTGTCAACCCGTACTATCCGTCGGCGTCTGAATGAAAAGGGACTCTATGGTAGGATACCCAGGAAGACCCCACTTCTGACCCAGAGACATAAAAAAGCCAGGCTGGAGTTTGCCAAAACTTACCCGAGAAAGCCAAAAACTTTTTGGAAGAATGTTCTCTGGTCAGATGAGACAAAAGTAGAGCTTTTTGGGAAAAGGCATCAACATAGAGTTTACAGAAAAAAAAAGAGGCCTTCAAAGAAAAGAACAAGGTCCCTACAGTCAAACATGGCGGAGGTTCCCTGATGTTTTGGGGTTGCTTTGCTGCCTCTGGCACTGGACTGCTTGACCGTGTGCATGGCATTATGAAGTCTGAAGACTACCAACAAATTCTGCAGCATAATGTAGGGCCCAGTGTGAGAAAGCTGGGTCTCCCTCAGAGGTCATGGGTCTTCCAGCAGGACAATGACCCAAAACACACTTCAAAAAGCACTAGAAAATGGTTTGAGAGAAAACACTGGAGACTTCTAAAGTGGCCAGCAATGAGTCCAGACCTGAATCCCATAGAACACCTGTGGAGAGATCTCAAAATGGCAGTTTGGAGTAAGGCACCCTTCAAATCTCAGGGACCTGGAGAAATTTGCCAAAGAAGAATGGTGTAAAATTCCAGCAGAGCATTGTAAGAAACTCATTGATGGTTACCGGAAGCGGTTATTCGCAGTTATTTTCTCTAAAGGTTGTGCTACCAAGTATTAGGCTGAGGGTGCCAATACTTTTGTCCGGCCCATTTTTGGAGTTTTGTGTAAAATGATCAATGATTTGACTTTTTTTCATTCTCTTTTGTGTTTTTTCATTGCAAGCAAAATAAATGAAGATATTATTACCAAAGCATTTGTGATTGCAATCATTTTCTGGAAGAAATTGAGTATTATCTGACAGAATTGCAGGAGTACCAATACTTTTGGCCAACACTGTATATAGCATCATTTGTATTGTAAATTATTGATCAGCTGAAATTGGTTAAGCAAGATTTTTATGCATTTGAATTGCATTTTCTTTTACAATAGGGTTTACAATCGACAAAAACAATCTGTACTTTTGGAGCGACTTTTACTTTTTAAAGGTTAAAATATTTTCACAGTCCTATGTAATCGAAGGAAAAAACTGAAAGCAGACTTCTCCTGAGACACGGTAACTTTAAGAGGTACATCTCTGTGCTGCAAGCCCGGATGTAATTAGAGCGCAGGCTGCACCATTCATGTGGTGAGGGAAATGACATGTTGCTGTGATTGATTACATTTATTTCAACTGGAGACGCTTGACAGTTTGCAGTCATAATTCATAAAAATATATTGGGCAATAAGAGCTTTATTCTGCTAAGTAAACTTTCTGGGGATAAAATCTGTAGAGAGATGAAGCTACCAAGTTTCAGGCTCTCACTGATACAAATTCTTCGTACAAAATATGTTTAAAAATATATTTTAGAGGGAAATGGGAATTTAAATGTCGGAGTATAGCATTTATTACATGTAATATTAAATACTGCATACTGAAATTCTTATACATTTCATCATCAGATTTTATTAAGATTTCAAAGCACCTTTATTTTCTTTCTGCTCAGAGGTAAGTGTGAAAGAATTTGAAATGATTTCTATGATGAGAAATGTTATATATGAAGCAAAAATAAGTTCAGTTTGGCAAAGCTGGTGTAGGAGGGACATAAACAATCCCAAAACTGGTTCATATCATTGGATAAATCACTTTTAGTACCTTTGTAGCTTTTTACTTTTTTAAGATGATAAAGTTTACTGTACTTTCTTGGAATATTTCAGAAACCGGTATAGATGATGAAATTACAGTGAAAAACTATATTTGTTTAAAACCAAATCATTATTCATCAAGTGTATGGTACTATCTATCTATGTAAACATGCTGTCAACTTAAAGAGAGATGCAACTGTTTACATAAAGGGGTTTTCTATAGCCATATTTTGTAGACAATTAAAAGTTAAAACTTTTTTGCAGATATGAATAGTTAAAATTTTTCAAAGTTTTTAAGATTTTTTTTTCTATCCATCTTAGTGATGCCAATCTTTTGATAGGTTGCCAATGGATGCAACCAAGAATGCAGGAACCCAAAATTCTTGTTGCTGTTGGCCACATCAGCCTTATGGTTGTCTTCAAAGTGCTGTTAGTAATTCTTCGACCGTATAAAAGTAGCTATGCCAGTTAGGCATAGTTACATTTATAGACCATTGTATGTAACCATAAGGCTAAAGACAACCTTAATAATGCCCCCCATAATTAATGTTATTACATGTGGGGGACACTATTACTGTGAGAGTGCATTAAACTGCAGTAATAGTAGCCTATTAGTGCTCCCCCTCCATATAGCTAATGCTATTACCCAAGTTTTTTCGTTGGAAACAAAGTCCTGCATGTCCGACTTTGTTTCTGACGAAAAAAACGGCTTTGCGACGCAGAGGATGTAAGCGCACACCCGCGCATTGCTTAAAAAACCCATAGAAGTGAATGGGTTTTTAAGCAAAGCATCACAAACCTTTCCCTATCCAATCCCTATCCATTTTTCCGACATTTAGGTCAGATTCGCGGTGGATGGAGTGCCGGCGCAGGTGTGAACCCACCCTAAACCAAAGTGGCCATTACTGATTCTCTTTTTTAAGCAGAGTGACTATCCTGACTTACTGTAGCACTGTGCATGAACGTTGCCTCAGTCTTACTGACTGCAATTTGGGCCAAAAAAAAGCAAATGATACCTTGAACTTTCCATGAATTGGTAAAGGTACCAGCTGTCGGATGAACACTTTATCTGAATAACATCATTTTGTATAGTCAGAAATCCCTATTGAAGCTATTAAGGTAAGAATCACACATTTTTCCTATGTAAAAAGCATTAACAGTAGATTTTACTAAGCAAGGACTTGCTCTACATTTATACTGGATGCCAGTTTACACTGCCAAAAGCGTTCTGCATTGTGACTAATTGTGCTAATTAACACCACAGGAACAATATCAATATCAACACTTATACATTGCAACTGGTAGTGAAACTAGACCTGTCAGACACTTGAAGGGATTGAAAACAAAGTAAATAAAGAATAATTCCTACCTCCTAACTTTTAGATAAGGGAAAAAAAAAGAACAGGTGTCTAATTCTACTTGTGAAACCACTTTTCTGTAATAACTATAAAATAACTTCTTCCTGTTGTCGCACATTTTTCTCTCAGATTCGCCCTTTCTGTATGTTCGATTTCCTTTCTTCCAGCTGTTACGAACTTGCTGTATTGGTGACTACACTGTCTATTCCCATTATAAACACAATGCTCACTAAGAGTGCTAGATGGATTATTTCATGTACAAAGTGAGTAGTTTTTAACATCACCGCTTAGATATGATTGTGTCCTTGTGTGGACTCCCAAGACATCAGAGCCCCAGATATCAGCTGTGGCCTATCGGAGGAGAGCAGGGGATTCTTAAAACCTTTCCAGCCTGAAGCTTAGAAAGGAAAAGTAGTGCCATAAGTATGGTCATAACTGGAAGTATTAGCACTCATTTACAGCAATACCTGTCTGAGTCTGCTTAGCTAACACACTGACACTGACCAACTTCTATCTCTCTCTAAAATGTATCGCTTTCAGTCTACTGTTAACATAATTATCTATTCTCTTCTCCCCAATATGACTCTCAACATGCTGGCACTAACCCATTATTTATCTGTATTCTACTATCTCTCATGCTCTGACATCAGCTCTCTCCTATTTACATCCCCACAAAGCAGCAGCATTTTGTAGTCTGTTTTGGAGTTGATAGGACTTATCTGCTGAGTACTCAGTGACTGACACCTATAGTCTCTCATAATTGGCTGCCTGCAAGACACCTGCAAGTCCGTCAGGTGACCTCCTGAAGTCATGTGACCATTCTCGTTTTTTTCTGTAAAATCTGTAAAATGGCAGCATTTTGAGCAATTCATGTGGGATGAATCCCACATGTTTTGAATTAGCCAAAATCCAAAACTTTTAGGAAGTTTTAACGAATTAGATTTATAAGGAATTGATATGTTCATCTCTACTTACAGGTGTTCTTTAATGTGCACATATGGTAAGACAACAGACCTTTGCACCAGTGCACCTATAAATAAATAAGGTTCTAGAGCAGGGGTCGGCAACCCCCAACACACGTGCCAAGAGTGGCACGCAAGGCTTATTTCCCTGGCATGGGCAACCCGAATCCTCGCCAAAATGAAACTGCTATTATTATACTCTGGGGTCTCTTCAGACCTCAGAGTATAATAAGTGGAACCTCAGGGGAGGTGATAAAACATAAAAACTAATGTTACTCACCTTCCCTGTGCTTCAGAGCCGCTCTGTTCTCTTCAACACTTGTGCCTGATGTAAGAGACCACTGATAGGGCTGCAGGGGTCACGTCGACGTCATTACTGAGACTAAATCCTGAACGCAGGGAAGGTGAGTAACACTATTTTTTATGTTTGTCTCTTGGCCCTCCACTTATTATACTCTGGGGTATGAAGAGACCCCACAGTATAATAATAGCTAGTGAGTGGCACAAATTGGAATTATTAAAGTTGGAATATTATACTGTGTGGAGGGGCCACTATGGGACATAATATCGTGTGCAGGAGCATCTATGAGACATAATATCATGTGCAGGGGCCACTATGGGACATAATATCGTGTACAGGGGCCACTATGGGACATAATATCATGTGCAGGAGCCTCTATGAGACATAATATCGTGTGTAGGGGCCGCTATGGGACATTATTCTGTATAAAGGTGTATTTTTGCTCAAAAACACAGGGATTTTTTGGCAAAATGCACCATGTGAAAGCAGTTTTACATCAAAGTAAAAGTTCCAGTGGCCTAAGAATATAGCTGCATCCAGATACATAGTGTGTTTCCACCATAAGGCTGCTGCCATACGGTGCTCCTGGACACTTACATTTACCACTAATTGGGGGCTGCACATGGACTTTCATTGCTTCTAATGGGAAAGTAGAGGTGCGTCCCATGAAACAGCAGTAAACGCATGCGTCCTGAAGCATCTCGTGGCAGCACTTCTGTGTTATGGTTTGTGGTATATGACTTTAGTATAGGGGTCGTCAGCCTTACAATTATTGACCGACACTTCGAGTACCTTTATCTTTGATTTTTTTTTTTTTTCATTTAAATCGGTACGCAAACAAAAAAGGTTGCCTACCCCTGTTCTAGAGAATTTTGCAAGCTGCCAAACACAGCTCAAACTGTATGTGATGATGACAAGTCCTTGTGCTGTAACACACAGCTATCCAATGCATCTGCTCTATATATCGTATTGGCATTTCTGCAGCTAACATACAGTACTGTAATGATAACAACTATTAATTTCCGAGTTTTTGTACTGATCTGTAATTTGCTGTAATTATTTGAAAAGAGCATAAAATAAATAATGAGATATCATATGGCAACACATAAAATTTATATAAGCTTCTTAGGAGACTACACTTGTGTACTGTACTAGTTTTTTTCCCATGCTGCAGATCAGCAAGCGCTGTTAAAATGCCTTAAGCTGCAATTTCTGCTTTTTTTCTTAATACTGGAAAACATGTTTTACAAAATGTTAGAAAAAGTCACATTACATTGTAACTAACACCAGCAGAGATTCAGAAATAAGCCTCAAAATGCCCTAGTGAACACAAGTAAAAGTAGATCAAACCGACAAAAGACTATATTTTACAATATAGTCTGGATATTCACTTGTAGCTCTTGTCTCTAAAGTATGCTACTTAGTAATAGCAAAGGTGACTACTGTAGATTGGAGCTTTCTTTAGCTTACATTGTGTTTATTTCCTGTAATATGTTATTTATTTACTGCTGAAATGTTCAGAAGATTTCTACACATTGGGCAATTTTATCTGACACCGATTTGGCACTATGTAAAAGCATCAACAGCAATTTGAACAAGTGAAATATTTAAAAAAAAAAAAAAGTTTCTTCACCGAAAAAAAAAGAAAATAAACGCAAAGTAAAAGCTTATTGATGAACATTTTATCTTGACAACGGGGCAATTCCGAACCTCTAATACATTGATGTTTCTATACTTTTAAACAGGGGTGGGATTCACATTTTTAGCAACAGGTTGCGGGTTGGTGGGGGAGTATGATTTGGGGATGTAAGGCGGTGTGAAAAATGCAGCGTAAAAATTTCTGGGGGGGATGGAAGTGGGGAAATTTATCAGGCCATGACCCCTTTCTAATATTGGTGCCTATCCTTAGGCCATTAGCGGTATATCTGCGGGGGTCTGACTGATCCTGCAGATCAGCTGTTCTGAGCATGGCTATCGGTAACGTTAATATGCTGGGAACCGTGCTGCTCTTCCGCCGTTTGATGTGTACCGCTGCAGTTCCTAAACAATCACAGTACATTGTATGGCCAATGAGCCGTGTGGTTCCCAGCATATTAACAATACCAGTTGATACTCTGTCCCTGAACAACAGATCAGATTGATATATTGCATCATTCTGTGCAGTGGTAGAGTCTTATCTTGTAACATAGCAGTGTTGAAAGCACTACCTGACCCATAGTGTAGAAGTGTGTAACAGCTTCAGTAATTTGTACGTCTTATTCATCACCCTCCTCAAAGCTATATCCACAAAGCCCTACTTGTCTATTTTTGGAACTCCTGAACAAGTGAATGGATAGAACCTTGCATGATCGGCTACCTCTACATTCTGTGCGGCTATTAGATGGGGGTCAGTGGCCCCCATTCTTAAAATACTGTAGGTTTGTGCCCCAGAGGCATTAATGTCATATCGTGTTAATGTGCTGTAAATACCTGAGGAGGGAATATCCCTGTAATGGTTGATGCAAAACTTTTTTCAAGGCAGCATCAAAAGGTATTCCATTTTCTATACTGATTCGTGTTCTTTAGGTAAGCATTGTCGGTGGACGCTAGTATTGCTGTTTACTTGGACTGATGTTGATGAATATGTTTTACACTGTTTACTGGTATTTTATACTGTTTTACATCAATTTGCACTGTGCCTTTAAAAGAGGATTATGCTATTCAGGATGCTTTAACGTTTGGAAAAAAGCACTTGTTCAAAAAGATGGATGAAGCTAATACAATAAATAGGCAATCCCCTCAGTCAGTTAGTCAGTTTGGTCTAGGGTAGGAGAGTTATAGCATATTTTAATGGAGGATTAATTGCTGTGATTCTGTAGAAAAAGTGCCGTGAGCTATACCTACTAACTGCAACAGGAAACTCTTCCTCCTTATTGCACTTAACATCAAGGGTACCCCACACCTAATACAATCCATTTTCTAGGTGACTGCCATAAGGGTGTGCCCAGTGGTGAACCTAGCCTCTTTGCTGCCTGAGGCGGACTATTGAAAGACACCCCCCCCCAAAAAAATATATTAAATTGTGTTTACATGCTGTTAGTGTCACACATTATTGTTGTCGTACAATAAACATACACAAACTTATGAAACAGTTTTTAAGAATTCTTCTTACTGTATTACTTCAGTATCAGATCAACAACACGGCATTAACAATGAAAGTAACTTCACACATCTTCTGCTTGGTGGATGGACGAGCCCACGTGGCCCCCATTCTCTTTAATAGGAGCCCCGCAGATAGCTGAGTACTGGACTTCGGGTATCTTTGGCACTCCCATCAAAGTTGAATGAGAGCCACGCGGGTTCGTCCATCCACCAAGCGACACACCTATATATACAGTTATGGCCAAAAGTTTTGAGAATGATACAAATATTAATTTTTACAAAGTCTACTGCTTCAGTTTTTCTAATGGCAATTTGCATATACTCCAGAATGTTATAAAGAGTGATCAGCTTAACAGCAATTACTTGCAAAGTCAATATTTGCCTAGAAAATGAACTTTATCCCCCAAAACACATTTCAACATCATTGCAGCCCTGCCTTAAAAGGACCACCTAACATCGTTTCAGTGATTGCTCCATTAACACAGGTGTGGCAGCAGGCAGGTGTGAGTGCATCTGCACGCACTGTGAGGCGGAGACTCTTGGAGCAAGGCCTGGTCTCAAGGAGGGCAGCAAAGAAGCCACTTCTCTCCAGAAAAAACATCAGGGACAGACTGATATTCTGCAAAAGGTACAGGGAGTGGACTGCTGAGGACTGGGGTAAAGTCATTTTCTCTGATGAATCCCCTTTTCGATTGTTTGGAACATCTGGAAAACAGCTTATTCGGAGAAGAAGAGGTGAGCGCTACCACCAGTCTTGTCTCATGCCAACTGTAAAGCATCCTGAAACCATTCATGTGTGGGGTTGCTTCTCAGCCAAGGGAATCGGCTCTCTCACAGTCTTGCCTAAAAACACAGCCATGAATAAAGAATGGTACCAGAATGTCCTCCAAGAGCAACTTCTCCCAACCGTCCAAGAGCAGTTTGGCACTCAACAATGCCTTTTCCAGCATGATGGAGCACCTTGCCATAAAGCAAAGGTGATAACTAAATGGCTCAGGGAACAAAACATAGAGATTTTGGGTCCATGGCCTGGAAACTCCCCAGATCTTAATCCCATTGAGAACTTGTGGTCAATCATCAAGAGACGGGTGGACAAACAAAAACCAACAAATTCAGACAAAATTAAAGCATTGATTCTGCAAGAATGGACTGCTATCAGTCAGGATTTGGTCCAGAAGTTGATTGAGAGCATGCCAGGGAGAATTGCAGAGGTCCTGAAGAAGAAGGGTCAACACTGCAAATATTGACTTGCTGCATTAACTCATTCTAACTATCAATATAAGCTTCTGTTACTCATAATATGAATGCAATTATATTTCTGTATGTGACAAAAACATCTGACAAACACATAAAAACCAGAGGGCAGCAGATCATGTGAAAATATAATATTTGTGTCATTCTCAAAATTTTTGGCCATGACTGTATATGGATGCAGCCAGGCTGAATTTCCACCCAGTGGCGTAAAAAAAAAAAAAAAAAAAAATTCTCAGGCTCAGTGGGGGTCTCAGTAGACAGACCCCCATCAATCAGGTATTTATCCTCTATCATTTAGGTAAATACAGTGCAGTAACATTTTGGGACTTACAGGTGACCGCCATGACTACTTCTTCCAGCTGTGACTTGTCTCTGTAAAGTTTGCAACACAGACATCTTTGGCTCCTCACTTTTCCAGGCACCCGACCCACATTGTCCTCACCTGCACAAAGCCCCCATCCTGCTGCTACCCCAATTATAAAATATATGATATAACCCCCCATAATGAATAATACCCCCAAGTGCATCTTTATATTAATAATGTCCGTGTGTACCCTGTATAAATAGTGCCCCTTATTAATAATGTCCCTGGTGTTAACTAATTAAAAGGTTTTCCAGGTCATTAATAAACTAATCAGTGGGGCTCAAAAACCCAGGACCCCCACTGATCAGCTGTTTGAATGAACTGTGATACCTGTGTAAGTGCCGTGATCGCTTCTCTGTTTACATAGTGTCATTCATCTCATAGTGGCCATGTAATGTAACTACAGCCTCGCCCTATACACGTCTTTGTTACAAGGCTGTAATTACATCACATGGTCACTACAAACAGACAGCGTGTGATATAAACAAGCCCCTTCATACAGCTGATCAGTAGGTGGATCCACTGATCTCCTGCTGATAATCTGTCCTAAGGATAGATCATCAATAAAAATGAGCTGGAAAGCCCCTTTAATAAAGCCCAAATGTCACCTTAAAGGGGTTTTCCAGGATAACCACTTTTTTAATATGAGGCTGGGGAAGGTGCTCTGGTGTCTCCCAGCACGTTGCAGTCGTGCTGCTCCGGCTATTTCTTCCCCACAGCACTGTGATGTCCCGTGTCAGCGACCTCAGCGGTCATGTGCGGTGGGGACTTCCGCCAGAAGAAAACACCAGAGCAGCAGAACCAGACCGCGGTGGGAGACCTCGGAGCACAAGGGACAGGTGAGTAGGTGTTTTTTTTTTTTTAATACAGTATTACATGGTATTATGACACACAGTGGCCCCTGCACACTGTATTACATGGTATTATGCCCCGCAGCGGCCCCTGCACACGGTATTATGCCCCGCAGCAGCCCCTGCACACGGTATTATGCCCCGCAGTGGCCCCTGCACACGGTATTATGCTCCATAGTGGTCCCTGCACTCAGTATTATGCCCCGCAGTGGCCCCTGCACACGATATTATGCTCCATAGTGGTCCCTGCACTCAGTATTATGCCCCATAGTGGCCCCTGCACACAGTATTATGCTCCATAGTGGTCCCTGCACTCAGTATTATGCCCCATAGTGGCCCCTGCACACAGTATTATGCCCCATAGTGGCCCCTGCACACAGTATTATGCCCTGCAGTGGCCTCTGCACATGGTATTATGCTCCATAGTGGCCACTGCACATGGTATTATGCTTCATAGTGGCCCCTGCACTCGGTATTATGCTCCATAATGGCCCCTGCACACGGTATTATGCTCCATAGTGGCCCCTGCACATGGTATTATGCCCCGCAGCAGCCCCTGTACACGGTATTATGCCCCGCAGCAGCCCCTGTACACGGTATTATGCCCCGCAGCAGCCCCTGCACACGGTATTATGCCCCGCAGTGGCCCCTGCACACGGTATTATGCTCCATAGTGGTCCCTGCACTCAGTATTATGCCCCGCAGCAGCCCCTGCATACAGTATTATGCTCCATAGTGGCCCCTGCACTCGGTATTATACTCCATAGTGGCTCCTGCACACGTAATTATGCTCCATAGTGGCTCCTGCACACAGTATTCCGTTACATAATAACCTACCCATGAACTATTATTATACTCTGGTGGTGACAAACATAAAAACCAGTGTTACTTACCTGGGCTCCGGTGCACTTTCTGCTTTCGGCCCTCTTCAATGTCACACAGACCGGCGTTGCAACATAATGACTTCGGCCTGGCTCACGTGACTCCTGGGACGTCACCAAAGAAGGCCAAAGCCTGCTCGGCAGAGGCATAGCTAGCAGGGGGGCAGAGGGGGCGGCTGACTTTTTGAGGCCCACCCCGGGGCTGCCATTAATACATCTTTTATTTCTAACTAGATCGGTGTCTGCAGACACTGATCTAGTTAAAACGCTTCCTGCAACTTCATAGTATTGTAAGCCAATACAGGCCTGCGGTTTACAAGACGCTGAGACCACAGACCAATGTCTGCTTCTCAGCATGGGTGGCGCAATGACGTCACAACATCGTGCCGCCTGCGCTCAGACACAGACATCCTGTGCGTGGACAGGGAGGAAGCGGCAGTTCCATTCATCAGGATCGAAGGTAGGTGAGTATGACTTTTTTTTTTCTTTTTTTTTTGTGGGTATATTAATAGCATAGCTCCCAGTGGGGGAGTCCCGATTTTACACAGCTGTCCCGTGGTCCCGCATAGCTTACAGTTTGTCCCGCTATGCCCTGAAGTGTTTTGCTATTAACAATCTTTATTAGGGTAGTGTAAAGAGTAGATACTAAATCCTAGTGGGTAAAGGACCTTTGATGACGTCATGACCATGTGATCAGACTTTTGTGTGGGCGGAGTTATTCTGGATACCGCGGGACAGACTGTGATGTTACACAGAAAGTTGAGAACAGAGAGTGATCGAAGAGACAGAGACACAGCATGTGTGAGCAAGAGGGGGGAACTGGGGACAGATGTAGGGGCCAGTTAAACTGAAGGCAGATGAAGGGGCAATTAAACTGCTGGCAGATGAAGGGGGACATTAAGCTAGTGACAGATGAAGGGGGGAAATTAAATTGGTGGCAGATAAAGGGGGACATTAAACTGGGGGATGATGAAGGGGGCATTAAACTAGTGACAGATGAAGGGGGACATTAAGATGGTGGCAGATAAAGGGGACATTAATCTGGGGGAGCAGATGGAGGGTGACATTAAACTGGGGGCAACTGGAGGAGGACATTAAACCGTGGGGGTAGCCAGAGGGGGACATGTGTGACTAGTTGCCCCCAGTTTAATGTTCCCCTCCAACTATCCCAACTGTTTAATGTCACCCACCAACTGTCCCATAGTTTAATGTCACCCTACAGCTGCCCCAGTTTAATGTCCCCCTCTGGGGCACGAGGAGTTGGACTTAATACTGTGGGGCAATTGGAGGAGAACATTATAATGTGGGGGCATATAATGTTAGGGTTACTGTAGGAGCATTATACTGTGTGGGGGCACATGGAAAAATAGATGAGAATGGGTGGAGTCAACATAGAAGTGGGTGGAGCTAAATTTGCCGCGGCGCGCATAGCACGCCATATATTTTGTCCCTCTTTCTGTCCTTTGAAAGTTGGAAGGTATGTAATAGTATAAGGGGTGGTTAGGAGGGGGAAATATAACTATAAAGGAAGGATTCTTTAGGGGGCATTATGACAGTGGGGGGTTCATTTATATAGGGGTTATTGGGGGGCATTATGAATCCAAGGGGGAGGTTATTAATATAAGGGGCCATTAGGGGGCATCATTTATATTAGGAGGCATTATGAACATAAGGGGGTGATCATTGATATAAGGGGTCATTAGAGGTGCAGTATTTATGTCAGGGGAATAAGGGGCATAATATGAGTGGGCAATTAATTTAATTAAAGTTTCACTTGGGCTTTATTAAGACTAAGGCCCCACGTACCGGGCTCCAGCAAAAAAAAGCGCTGCAGGAAAAACCGCGGCGGAACATTGTGGTTTTTCCAGCAGTGCTTTTCACAGAAGGTCCGCAGAGTCTGTTTTTAATACACCTATACAGAAACTGCCAGTGTTTCCATAGATATAATTGACATGCTGCAATTTCCAAAACCGCTATCCATACACTAGATTTCCATGGGTATGACCTGGTATTGGCTTGCCAACATTACAAAATATCACCATTATTATTATTATTATTATTATTATTATTATTATATAATAGCTATGAAAGCAAGTAAACTAAACATGCATTTCATAGTAATTTTGTAAAGTATTTTTTTTTATTAAAAATGCTTCCTTGCAGAAAAATAGCACTCCCTGGAGTTTATAATATATAGGTCTGAGAATGTCATTCTAGTGAGACTCTGTTAACCTAGATTTGCACAACCATGGGAAAAAACAGCTTTGAAATAATGTCCATTTTTCACAGCCGTTTTATATCCGAAGGGCACCCATCTTAACAGATTCCTCATACATTAGTTACAAAAATAGAGCATGACCTATATTTTGAAGATTCATTACAATGGACAGTCAATATATCGGCCATGTCAATAGCCCCCATTCACATACAGTGAAATTAATGTGGCCATGTCATGGCCATTTAAAAAATAGTCATCACACGGCTGATTTTCACTATCTGAATATTACTGAGTAATGCATACTCAGTAGAATACAGTACAGCTTTTATCCTTCATGAAAAAAGCTGGGATATCATTTAAGCCGGGGTAGACTTTCTCTTAGCTTCTCAGAGAGAAAAAACCAGCATGGGCAACAGAATTTATGGACAACAATATACAACAGTATTTAATACCATAGCTTGGACATACTTTTTACCATTGACTACAAAGTATGTGGGACAGCATTAGTTGATAAATACTATGAACAGTATTTTCTATAGTTTAAACCTCTCCAACTGGATCCTAGACTACCTCACAAATCGACCTCAATACGTGAGAGCCCAAGACTGTGTGTCAGGTACCGTGATCTGTAATACGGGGGCACCTCAGGGTACGGTTCTCGCCCCTTTCCTCTTCACACTGTACACTGCTGATTTTAGGTGCAACTCATCCAGCTGCTACCTACAGAAGTATTCTGACGACTCTGCAATAGTAGGCCTCATCACAGACGATGATGACAAGGAGTACAGAGAACTGAACCGGTTTTTTGTGGACTGGTGCCACCAGAACCACCTGAAGATTAACGCGGGGAAGACCAAGGAGATGGTGGTGGACTTCCGTAAAGGCAGATGCCCTCCAAAACCAGTGGACATCCTGGGGATGGGCATCGAGATTGTGAACACCTATAAGTACCTGGGTTTGCTCCTTAATAATAAGCTGGACTGGGCAGATCATATGGAGGCCCTGTACAGGAAGGGCCACAGCAGGCTCTACCTGCTTAGGAAGCTGAGAGCCTTTGGAATCCGGGGGGCACTTCTTAGGACTTTCTTCAACTCAGTAGTGGCATCAGCCATCTTCTTTGGAGTGGCCTGCTGGGGGAGCAGTATATCAACCAGGGACAGAAATAAACTTGACAAGCTGATTAGAAGGGCCAGCTCTGTCCTGGGGAGCCCACTGGACCCAGTGCAGGTGGTGGGTAACAGAAGGATACTGTCCGTGGTGAGCTCCATGCAGAAGAAGAAGTCCCATCCCATGCATGAGACTGTGATAGCGCTGGGTAGTACTGTCAGTGACCGACTGCTCCACCCTAGGTGTGAGAAGGAGCGCTATCGGAAGTCTTTCCTCCCCACCGCGGTTAGGCTGTACAACCAACACCGACCTAAGCAGAGATCATTACATACAGAGAACTGAAATATCTCTCTGCCTGTTATATCCCCCCCCCCTCCTCTGCTACGTCCTATCTGTCTGTCTGCTATTAATGTAATGCCTCTCACCTTGGAACATTCCTGTACATGTTGTATTTGTATTTGTATCTGCTTATCTTATCTTTGCTGCTGTAACACACTGAATTTCCCCACTGTGGGACTAAATAAAGGACTATTATTATTATTATTATTATTATTATTATTATTATTATTATTATTAAAGA
The DNA here is from genome assembly GCA_947044405.1 of Leptodactylus fallax. NCBI lineage: Eukaryota > Metazoa > Chordata > Amphibia > Anura > Leptodactylidae > Leptodactylus > Leptodactylus fallax. The sequence continues at coordinate 10,925,398 of CAMRHE010000027.1, read as the reverse complement.
CTGGCAAGGACTGGGAAGTCTTATGTCTCAAAGAATGTTTGTGCCTTAATAGTTCTCTAAGCTTCGCATTATAAGTTAAATTGGCAAAATCAATCATCACATTAAAAATTTGTATCAAATTGGAGAAATTTGCTTCATGGAGAATCTATGGGGAAGTTAATTTTTTTTTGTCCATTGTGCATTTTGGATCCGCCGGGCTACTATCTATCTCAGCAGGCATGGTCACCAAGTTACCTTTTCTACATTTTGTTCATTCTCTGCTCTCACTTTTGCTGTACACATTTTCACTTTGATGCCGCTGATGGGTCTGCCCCTAGGACATGTGTCCGATCCCTTCCTGCTACTTAAAGGGGTACTCCCATGATCATAACCATATCTATATTTGTAGATAATTAAAAGATAAACATTTTTGCAAATATAAGTAGTTAAAAATTCAGCAGCGTTTTAAAGATTTCCTCTAACTATCTTAGTGGTGATAGTCTGTTATCTTGATCGGTTGCCAACGGATACGACCACAAATGCAGAAACTTTATATGGTCTGGGACTTGTCAAAAACCCAGCCATGATTTTCTTATTGTAGCTGGGTTATCAGGCACGGACACTACATGTATCAGAAGATATCCCGGCCACGATAAGGAAACCATTGCTGATTTTCTGACCTTAGAAAGATTCTGCATTCATGGTCATATCCATTGGCAACCAATTGAGACAGCAAGACAGTAAATCACAAGATATTTAGAGAAAATCTTTAAAACTCTGCAAAATGTTTAATTACTTATACTTGCAAAAATGTTTAACTTTTATTATCTACAAATTTAAAAATGGTTAAGTTCGTGGGAATACCCCTTTAAGGGTAACCACGCATGCCCAATAATTTTCCCCAGCCTATGACTTTGAGGCTACAGATATACAGGTGCATCTCAATGAATTAGAATATTTTTGAAATATTCATTTCAGTAATTCAGTAATTCAATTCATAATCAGCGTCTTCCATGATTGTGTGACCATTTAAAGGCTTAGGAAAGCTTGGCAGGTGACACACTGAATTTACAATACTGAACTTTTTCACAATATTCTAATTTTCTTAGATTTGGGTTTTCATTAGCTGTAATCCATAATCAACATTTACAGGAATAAAACACTTGAAATAGAACACTCTGTGTGTAAAGAATCTACAAAATATAGGAGGTCACCTTTTAATTTAATTACTGAAATAAATGTTTCAAAGATATTCTAATTTATTGAGATGCACCTGTAAAAGTCAGCTTCACTGCCTGAGTGTTCATAGCTTGCTAGAATACAACTAAGTTGCTTCTGTGTGCTGCTTGCATTTCTGTGTTTGACCTTGGCTTGTTCCTTGAATGTATCCCTGCTTTTTACAACTATCTTCTGACTACCTGTTGCTGACACTGACCTGTTCATGACTACTGAACTTATGCTGCCAGTCCTAACCTCCTGCCTTATTATTTTCCGTGCATGAAATCTGCAAGCCCTGACTATACTATCTACGACTCTGACCTCGTCCATAAGCTGCCAGCCTTGATCTTGGTCCATATTCATACTCTGCATTTAACTGAACCCTTGATGCTCTGCACAATAGTCTTTGACCTGCCTGGTTACCTGTCACCAACACCAGCACCACTTCAAGAGGTAGCGACCTGTCGCTCTGCAACAAAGTCCAGATTTCCACACAGGGGTTAAAGTTTGAAGACCAATTAGATGACAACCTTAGGAATGGCCCACAGCCAAACAAGTTTGGCGACATAATGGGGAAGATTTATTAAGACTGGCATTTCATACGGCGTTGACAGGCACAAAGCATGTCTGATTTATCTCTTAAGAAATCAGTTGCATACCCTGTGCACCAGAATGGAAATCTAAGTCAGCCAGAAACTGGCATAGATTTCCTTTATAACTCACATGAAAAAAGTGGTAAGAGTTATAATAAATATGTCGGGCTGGGGTGGGAAAGCGAGGGGAGCGAGGCACAGAGCGCGGAGTGTGGCGCATCTTTGGTGCACGACAGGGCCTTGCACCAAAGATGCTCCACATTAAAGGAAGAAAACTGTCATAGATATGTATATGAATTCCCCCCAATGAGTCCACAAAACCTGTTGTTTGTTACACAAAACAAACACTAAAAATGTTCATATTAGTAACGCTCATTCATCAGAAAATTGTCAGAAAACTTTTAAATCCATAGTGGTGTCAATACATTTTGTTACCTTTTATGTTGTATTTACATTGGTAGTGTACATAAAATAATGTGTACTCTTTTCTTTAGACAATACACACTATTAAGAAGATTCATACCACTGAAGTATGCTGTGCTTCAGTGCACATGTTGGAGATATATATATATATATATATATATATATATAAAATGTATTTTTGAGCATCTAGATATGATAAGTAGCCTATTGAAGCAATCCAAACTATTGGACTGAGGCATAGAACAGTATAGAAGGTAGTGGTAGCCGCTAACAATCTGCCCATTTGTTTCTTTTATTATAGCCCAATGAAATAGACAAGTCATAGACTATTGATTAAATAGCACAGGAAAAAAAGAAGTAACATAATACAATAGACATGAATGGCATGGCCTAATAATATTCACAGAAAGCTTGCATTACGTTTGAGACATAGTGTGATTACATAAATACAACACACTCACACACACTCACTCACTTTCCACATGTCTATAAATTATGTATGCAGACTCTCAGGAGTGTAGGCAAACATTGTAATTCTATCAAAATGTAATTGACCGCAAGAAAATGTAATATCAATTTTACAAGGTATTGGAAAAAAAGAATTAGGTTACAAATAGTACAGTATAATATATTCATGAGCTACTGCTTTGCTTCTTTGCTGCACAAACTATTAAATCATAGACACTGCACTCTGTCAATGTTTAATTCTTCCAATGCTAAAGCTGGAAGCCTGCTTGTTCTAAATTTCAATTAGTTGGAGAAACTTCAAGTTCAGAAAAGAAAAAAAAACTTAAAGGAAATTCAACCTTTGAATTCAAGGCACCTGACTTTACAGAAACATAGTGCACAGTGGTGTAACAAAAGTCTTGTGGGCCCCGGTGCAAACTTTTGTCCGGAGTCCTCTACCCTCTCCCTAGAGCGAATGCTTGATAGTGGCGGTTACAAGTGCTGCTGCAATATCTCAGATACTTGAAAGGGATACAGCTCTACTACCCACAACTGCAGTTATCAATAATACAGTGAGTGAGCAGCAAGGCGCCCCGGCACGTAAACAATACTGGGACAGTATTATATGCTCTGCAGTGGACCCCACACAGTATAATATGCTCCACAGTGGCCCCCACACGGTATTATATGCTCCACAGTTGCCCCCACATGGTATTATATGCTGCACACTGGCCCCCACACGGTATTATATCCTGCACAGTTGCCACCTCACGGTATTATATTCTCCACAGTGGGCCGCACACAGTATTATATGCACCACAGTGGCCTCCACACAGTAGTATATGCTCCACAGTGGCCCCACACAGAATTATATGCTCCACAGTGGGCCACACACAGTAGTATATGGTCCACAGTGACCCCCACACAGTATTATATGCCCACAGTGGCTCCCACACAGTATTATATGCTGCACAGTGGCTCCCACACAGTATTATATGCTGCACAGTGGCCCCCACACAGTAATGTATGCTCCACAGTGGGCCCCACACAGTATTATATGCCCACAGTAGCCCCCACACAGTATTATATGCTGCACAATGGCCCCTACACAGTAGTATATGCTCCAGAGTGACCCACACACAGTATTATATGCTGCACAGTGGCCCCCACACAGTAGTATATGCTTCACAGTGACCCATACACAGTATTATATGCTGCACAGTGTCCCCCACACAGTAGTATATGCCCACAGTGGCTCCCACACAGTATTATATACTGCGCAGTGGCTGTCACACAGTATTATATGCTCCTAAGAGCCCCCCCGAGCCGGTGCTATTATTATTATACTCTGGGGTCTCCTCAGACCCCAGAGTATAATAATCAAAGGACCAGGGAAAGTGATTAAAAATAACAAACACTTATACTCACCTTACCTCACCTCTCCTGTGTATCCTTTCTCCGTCCTGCTGTCTGCATCTTCCTTGGACCTCTTCTGCCTGACAACTGAGGTCACGTGCCCTAGACGACACTGCTGGGGCCTGTGATTGTGCCTCAGTGGTCATGTGGGGCGCAATGATGTCATTATGCCGGCGGTCACCAGCAGGAAGAGCCCCGGAAAGGATGCTGAGCCCAGGAGAGGTGAGTATAAGTATTTTTTTTTATTTTTGGTCACCTCCCCCTGGGCTGGCATTTATTAGAAAGGGGCCCGGCGATTGCGATGCATGTTACTAACAAGAGTTAGTAGTTTGTTGAATTTAAGGCTAAGGCCGCAAGTAGCGTCCCGCAGCAATGTATCACTGTTTTTCCCGCAGCGCTTTTCACAGACTTTCTGCTTCAGTTATACCTATAGGCAAAACCACTGGCGTTTCCATAGGTATAATTGACATGCAATTCCCAAAACCGCAGTGCATATTGGAATGGGATTATCTAGAATCCCATCCAGTACATAGTGATTGTAAAACGCGCGTTTTTCCACCGCAATCAAACCGCAGCGTTTCCGCCACTTGGGGCTTAAGTGTTAAAGCGAGATTTATTAGAAGTAAGTTGATTAGAAAATGAAATAAAACATTTGTAATGACTTACAAATAGAAGACATTACATTCTACTCATCAGGTTTAAGTTATAAGATAATTTAGTGTAAATCTTAAAGTTAATATTCCTAATTGAATATTATCACCAGTAGTTTCTTATTAGAGATGGGCAAACTTCTCAGCAATTGTTTCAGGTTTGGGTACTCAGGTCCAAGATTTATTTCAGGTCAAACAAGTTTGTTATAAGCCATGGCTTAAATTGGCTTACAACCTAGTGAATAACACTGCCAGGGCTCCTCAGAACCTATCTATCCAATTTCTAGCTCTCTAAGGCAAAAACAGCTGAAGTTATGTCAACGTGAAAGTGACATTATTATACTGGGGTCTCTTCAGAGACAAGATGAATCTTCATTTGTTTGGTTTAGAAAAAAAAAACCAAGTAATTTGGAATATTCTGGTCCAACCGAGCTCAGTACCAATTGTTTTGCCCATCTCTACCCAACACTAAATGCAGTTTCTTTATGGAGCAAAATTACGAAATTTATTCTAAAAGAACAGACCCCATTCTGGTAAAGTCCAACACGTAAAAAGCTTTTTCTTTATTTGATGTCACCATCTTATGTCACACTATGTAAGAACATTTCACATTTGGCTCTTGATAAATAAAAGCTGTGCTGTGATTGGTTGCGGTGGACAATTAGGCCAGGTTTTTCTTTGATCTTACTTTTCCTACAGGACGCTGCTTTTAACTCACCCCATATATTTGCCTCCCTTCACAAAGAGCACCATTGTTAGAAACAGTGATATAGCGCAGCTCATAAAATGACTTGTGAACAAAAACACAAAGTCAATATTTTTGTATGGAAATGTAGCATTATAGTTGATGCTTTTTCACGGTCTGTAAATGTAAAAATTCACCAGGTCGTCAGGCTAAGGACGGTGATTTTACTAAAACATATACTGTCCTGAGTAGGAACCACACTTTGAGTTTCTTTTTCCTTCTAAAATGATTCCTGACGTGGGAAATATACCACATCAACGACTGTCCCTGACTGGATATATTTCATTCAGTGATCCTGAAGAAAACTTTTGGGCAATCGTATCAGACATAGTAGCAAATCAGACCCGTGTTTTTACCTTTATAGTGTATTTTAAAGTGACTAATAAAAGCTAAAGTATAACAGCCCATTTTTTTTCTCTGTAAATTTCTTTATTCTATTTTGGGTGATTTAGGGGTGTTGGGGGCACTCTAGCACATTAGTGGTTCTTTATAATATCTTCACTATCTGTGAATTATATAATAGAATATATAACCATTGTAATAAGTCAGTACCATGAAAGTTCTTTCCTCCTAGATATTCCACAATTACATGTAAGTGGTATTATTGAAAACGGAAGCATTTAGGAACCAAATCAATTCAGCCACAAAGTGTCAGACAGTGTCAGACCAAAGTGCCTAGGACCCACCAGAGGAACTTGTTCTGGGGGCCCACCCCACAGCTTCCTGGTCGTAGCTTTCACTGAAATCTTGCATATGTGCTGACTACCTGGCAACCAGCACTGTGCATTACTAAGTATTACATAAGTATTTTCTCTGTATCGTCATTCCCTATAGTACTGTGTATGCCCCAATAGCTCCATGGCTGGTTAATGCACAGTACTGTATGAATGACACAGCCATGGAGCACTTCATGCATATACAGGCGTGAGGAAGCTATGATGCAGGCATAGCACACAAGGCTGCCACCTGAAATTTTGGGGCCCCTTCTTCCCGATGTACAGTTTCCTGTCCTGTGGCCCCCACACAGCGTATATAGTGTTCCCCAGTGCTCCCCAGACAATATACAGCTCCTCAGTTCCCCATTTAGTGAGATTTTCTGTGTTTGGGGACAAATTTCAATTCTAATGTGCCCTGGTTGCTTTGAAAAGAAGTGAAAACTTTTCACTCCTTTGAAGGTATGATGCTGGAGCTAGCATTGTGCCTTCTCTGAAAGGCATGATTAGCCCATTTAAGTTCAGTACTGAGCACCAAAACACTACAGCCTATCTGGCAGTATGTAGTGTTTTGGCCCCTAAAGGAGTTTTCAGCGCTAAAAAAATGACTAATGACTTATCCTAAGGATAGGTAATCAATTTCAGATTGGTGGGACACCATGGCACCCCCCCCATCAATCAGCTGTTATAAGCGGCTGAAACCCAGTGAACAGAGCAGGAAGCAGACAGCTCTGATGTCTGTGTAGTGACCAGACCAGATTTCTGCAAATCAACTCTCATTCACTTGAACTGAAGCAGAGTTGCAATGACTTGATTCAGTTGCTACACATGGTGCAGAGATGACTGCTCCATTATCTATGTATCAGCTGCTGGGAACAGCTGATTGGTGGGGGTACTGGATAGTATAGGTCATCAATATTTTTAGCCTGGAAAACCTGCTTATGGCTAAGGCTCCATGTAGGAAGCCGCAGCGAAAAAGCGATGCAGGAGGAAAAATCGTGGTGGAAACGCATTGTGGTTTTTTCTCACAGCATTTTTCAGAAAGTCCGCAGTTTTCCTCTGTGAACTTTCTGCTTCTATTATACCTATACAGAAACTGCCAGAAATTCCAAAGGTATAAATGACATGCTGCAATTTCAAAAAATGCAACAGTTTTTGAAATCACAGTGTTTACGTTGCAGTTTATTTCTGCAATGTGTGGATGGGAGCTACGTGGGGCTTCAGCCTCATATTATATTCAAATTGGACAATCATTGATGGAAGAGACTCTGTCATTGAAATAAATGGCAGCAGCTCCTGCTATGCCTAAATGCAAGAGACGCCCACAATTATTTTCAAGGGCAGGGCCAGCTCCTGCATTCACAGAGGATGTGATGCTGCTTCTGGCATTGCATCTTCTGCGTATTTGAATTTGCCCAAAATGAATTGCAAAACTTCCAAAGTTTCAGATCCTATAGAAATTCAGAGTGGTTTGTTCTGAATTTACAGTTGATGCCATAAAGTGTACAAATTGATGTAAAAAAAAAAAAAAACCTACAAACACCACAAAATAAAGTTAAAACTAAGAGTAAGGCAGACATTTTTGTGTTTCCAACTCATTTAAAAAGAAGGGCAGAGCTTAAAATAGGACATTTAACGTCCAAAAATGGTAAATAAAAACATTTATTTAACATTTGTAACATAACATTTTCATTTAAGATATTTAAACAGTATGTTATTTGCAAAGAGAATGGCTCAGTGAATTGCTCAAAGTTTTGTTAATCAGTTCGCTCAACAGTTCATCCAGCGACAAAAGTTCTTGAATGCCAGCAATGAACACATATTTACCCTGAGCAGATGAAGTTTACTTGAAACAAACATACCCATATCCAGTATGCATTGTTTTTAGCTAAAATATTTGTTTTTTTCCTGTGGTATAATATTTGTTCAGAATATGCAAAGTTTTATGTTCAATTTTCAAACATTTTCCATAACTGCCAGAAAATGCCATATAAATGATATCCCAAGGTGACTAAAGTGACTAAACGGGCTTGATAAATCTGTTTAAAAATTTACAAGCCTTGCAGAGCTGCTTCCTTGTTTTCTGAAGCTGATAAAGACCCTCAAAGACCTTGATAAATTATCTCAATTTTACTTTAAAATTCATGTAAAATAGTTCAGATTGAGTAAGTGAACCATGCTGTATGAAAGTCAAAGAACAAATCTGGAGCGTGCACAAAGGTTCCAGTGTTTCCAATGCCAGTGGAACATAAGCAATAAGTATTTAGAAACTGCCTAATGAAGTCAATGATGATGCAGTGAAGTGTACTGCCAAATAGCTTGTTGCCTCTTTTATTATTTATGAAAATATTTTATAAATTAATTATTGAGGTGTTTACTTCATAAACAATGTCTGCTAATGTAAAATTAGTCATTGGGATAATAAATAATCCATATTGGAGGAAAACAACCTCCTATTCAAAAAGATTGAATAACAAATTATTCATGCTTGATTTTCATATATATGAGTCTGGTTTTCTGACATTTTTTTCCCCAAATCAAACACAATTGTCTATATCCAAATATAGGATTACATTGGTGAGAAGGAATTTTTTTTTGTGATAATAAGGATTAGGTTACAACTGTAGCCAAAGTAATCATGTAAAGGAATTTAGGGGAAGCCTAATAGGGTTGGCACCATCCCTATTTTTGAAAGCTTTATTAACAAAAGGAAAATAGATTATAGTCAGACAGGACCATAAGGACATCAGACACTTAACAGAAAATAAGGGCACTATAAGAAATTCAGCAACAAGGGTACCACTGCCCTAATGTGTCCATATAGAATTATCATTATAAGCTGCCAGGATACAAAGACCGACAGAGGACCCAAGGAGCGGTGTCAAGGGAAAAGCAGCATACTGGTAAGATAAATATGACTTCATTTATTTTATATCTTTCTGAGCTTTTAGTAACAAATTCAAAGTGCTAGACTACTGGTGTAGGGGTCACAGAGGTCCCATTGTGCCCGGGCCACTGCCACTCCACTCTCATACCCATCATCAGTGTTAATTTAAATCATGGGCATTTAACCCCTTAAATGTCTCTATCAATGCTGACCTAAGTGGTTGTAGGGTTACCTCTCTCAGCCTCAGCAGCCTCCTGTGAGGTTGCCATGACAGCCCAGAGTCTAACAATGGCCTCCAAAGCTACCATGTATGTATGCCTATTAGGACATGCCTGTGGCATCCCTAATAGGCCAACTTAGTAACAATAGCTGCACTGTAATACATCAGTATTGAAGTGTATTATATGACTGATCAGAAGATCACATGTTTAAGACCCCTCCTAAGACATAAAAAAAAAAAATAAAAAAGTTTTTAAAGATAATAAACAAAACTATTTTTAGTGGAAATCACCCCTTTTGTGCAGAAATTCCATTTCATTAGGAACAAAGGGTAAACATTATAAAAGAAATTCATATTTGCTCTCACCCCATCTGTAAAGATCCGGACAATATTATATTTATTTATCCTGTTGCGTGAACATAAAAAAAAATGCTGTATTTTTATGCCTTGTCCCAAAAAAAAGTTCTATGTACTCCAGAATGGCACCAACGAAAATTAAAAATGAGAAGTTGTGCTGCAAATATAAAGCCTGCACACATTGACACATATATAAAAATGTCCATGGATTGGGAGAGGGATGGGGGGGGTAGACGGAGCCCCAAGCTAAACTTTTTATGGGGTCTTATATCAGTGTTAAATCTGGTACACAGTTATTAACAAACATGATGGAACCCTGAATATTCTTAAAACCAGTACAAATTAAAAGGGAGGGACTGTAAAACTGTATATACAGTTATACACAATAATCCCTTGAAATAAAAAAAAAAATGACTAGTACATTATAGAGATGAGATTAAGACTGAGATACCACTGAAATAGGTATCGACTGCCTCAATAAGAAAATGGGTACAAAAGAACTTTCCATTGATAAATCTATCAAATATTTTTGAAATGCTGGACAAAGATATATACTATAGTGGAATGAAATGTGAAAATGACAGCAATGTAAGCAGGCAGAGAAATCCATGGATAGCTGTAATATATTGCAATATACATGTAGGTTGACAGAGTAATGGAAAAGACAATAAAAGTGTTCAGGGATATATATGCACCATATAGCTTACCTCTTCTAAAGTTTTCACCCTTCCTTTTCCATCATTAGTCATTTCTCTGTCTGTTAACCTATTCATATCCGCGCTACCATGGCTGTAATAATGTTCAAAATAAAAAATTGTGCTGGAATCTCATACATGTCCTTGCAATTCTAGTGAAGTGAAGGGATTAGAGTTATTATATCTGTTTCCCAATTTCTATAAAAATAGATACAATATAAATTTGTCTGAAAAGGGTTAGCCATTTTATACACAATTGTAAGAATAATAGTTGTGTAACATGGCCACATGATTCTCATTCTGCAGCTCATGAACATAAAAGCAGAATGGGACACTACATCTATTAAGACTTTATTTGTAAGTGCAAAATAAGAATATTTCAAAAATATTTCAACTATGATGTATCACATGGCCAACCCCTTTAATTGATAATTAATTATTATTCAGTGTCACAGCAATACAGAAAATTTTGTAGGTTGCATAGATCTTTCAAAGAGCCTGAGCGTATAATCACATATAGTTAAAGGGGTTGGTCACTTTCAGATGAATATTTAGAGACAAATGTTATTGTTTGTATAATAAGAAGTTGTACAATTTTACAATATACTTTCTGCATCAATTCCTCATGATTTTCTAGATCTTTGTTTGCTTTCATTCATTCTGGTTACTTCCAGTGGATAAAAATCAGTCCATGGTCAAGTGATTGAGGCTAGGTTCACATCTGCACACGGGTCTCTGTCGTTTGGGTGAATCGGGGGACCCGAACGACGGAGAGATGGACCACTAAAACAGCGTTACTCACAGACAGCATAGACTATAATGGGGTTCACCGTGTCTGCTGGGTGTCCACCATTCTTACACTGCAGAACTTTTCTCTCCGCCGATCTTCGGCAGTTTCTGCGGCGGAGTCTCCAATGAAGACTCCGGTGCAGATGTGAACTTAGCCTAACACACAGGTGCACAGCTCTTACCAGGCAGAGGTCTGATTACTGTGCTGTGACTGTAACAAGCTGTGCACCTGTGTGTCCATCACATGACCATGGACTGATTTTTATCCAGAGATGAGATCTAGAAAACCTTGAGGAATTGATACAGAAAGTATATTGGAAGTAGAACTTTTCATTATACAAACAATAAAATCTGTCTCTCAATATTGGTCAGAAAGTGGCTTCCGTACTGGGCCAATTTGTGGTTCAGGACCAGACACATTTTTGGTTTTTTTTATATGTTTCGTTTTGAGGGCTGTAACATTTTTATAATTTGGGTTATTCAACTAATTTCTGCGTCTTTTTTCGGTGACACACAGGGCTTTATTTTTATGTTGTTTTTATTTTTACATGTGTGTTAATTTTTTTTATCCGGGAAAAAAAAAACAAAAGAGGAGGGAAAACGTGTCTGTTTTTCACTTTTCATTTTTTTTTTATTTAATAGCACAAGTGCTACTAAAAAACTTTTTAAAAAAATATTTTTTCCTCTTCGTTACAGGAATTTTTATTTTGCATGGTGTCGTCGGGGGGTGGGGCTACAACCTGTAATAAGGGCATGTTATTGACATATTATTTTATTTTTTTTATTTTTTTTTTTTACTTTTCTATTCTTTTTTTTTTTTTACCTTTTGTCACCATAAGGTTATAAAAGACCTTTGGGGACATCTGATTACTTTCTTTTTGTGGGGGAGGCCGATTTCCCCTGTAACTGGGGCCGATACATTTAGCCCCAGTTGCAAGAGGAATACAGCCTCCTGACCATAACTTTAGAGCTGATCTGGGTCCTGTAGGACCCAGCAGCTCTAACAGGCTCTGATCCCTGAGGATCATGTGACCGCCGGGTCAGAGGGGAGCCGCATCATGGTGGTGCCCATAGCTGTATATACAGCACTCATTGAGCGCTGTGTACACAGCGATCGGGAAGGCAGGGAAGGTAATAAACCTACCATGCCTTCTCTATAGGAGCTCCGGCTGTAGTTACAGCTGGCTCCCCATTTCAGCAGCTGCATGATTTCGTGCATCTGCTGAAAATTGCTTGGATGTACGTCCTTGCAAAACTAGACAACCAATCTCCAGACGGAAAAACCCAATGGGCGGTCCGGAAGTGGTTAAATAGTAAAGTTGAAAAAAGACATATGTCCATCAAGTTCAACCAAGGGTTAGGAAAAACACAGCTAAAGGATTGGTGGTGAGGGAAACAAGAATTCTTCCCTTTTACATAAGCCTTTTTTGAAGCGGTCAGCTGTTACTGCTGTGACCAGCTCCTGAGGCACATCATACATAAAAGGATTAAAAAAAAACCCTGTAGTTTTCAATACCATCACCAGGATGAAGGTCAGGTAGCACTGGCATGACTGTAGGGGTCATAGCTGCGACTTGGCCCATAAACCAATTCAGCCTCAAAACACTAGAACTAGTTAAAGGGTATTCCAAGACTTTTTATGATTTAGAACTGCTGCTAGTGGGCCAATAAACATAACAACCATTACTCAACTCTCCCTGGGCCTCAGTTTCCAGAAGCGGGAGCGTGGTTCTTCTGTATATAGGACCTTTTCCTGATGTCACCAGTGACATCCCATTTGTGTGAGGACACTCCTGCAGCCAGTCACAGTCCTCAGTGGTGACCTCTTCACAAATGGGTCATGACTGCTCTGACATGCCACATGCGAATGGGAATGAGAAGCTTGTGTGCACAGAAATGTTGAGAACAGACATATTGCGAGCATGTCTTCATGGCAGTCTAGACTCAGGATAGTGAAGGAAAGAGAAATGTAAATGCTGCTGAAATGCATGAGTGGGACATGACTGACAGTTATAAGTTGAGCAGTGGAAATGAAGCTGAGATTTTTCAACAGAGTCCCTGAGCCTTTAGTTATGCACCTGGTAGGTAGAGTAGGCAACAGTGTTAGCAACATGGGGGAAGAGAGTCCCTTTAAAGGGGTTATCCAGGTATTTGAAATTAACTTACCTAGTCCAGGCATTTGTTGTACCTGGACCCGGAGGTTCCAGGCTGTCTACGATTCTGGGTCACATGATTGGAACCAGCACCCATCCCCGGTTGCTGCACCTCCTCCCTCCTCCCTCCTCTACTATTTGCAAGAGTAGTTGCCTGTGTTATGTGGGCTGGCTTTACTATTGTCGGCCAGCCCCTATAGCACAGGTAATTGCCTGTGCATACAGAAGAGGAGGTAGTGGGTGGAGTGACCTGGGAGACAGGGGCTGGTTTTGATCATGTGACCTGGAGATGGAACCAGCCTCGAACCCCCAGGTCCAGCTGCAACAAATGCCTGAACCAGATACGTTAATTTCAAGTTCCTGGATAACTTATTTAATGGGATAAAAAGCAAAACCAAATAATGCTTCATGCCCAATAATAGTATAGATGCTGTGATGGGAATGGTGTTACTTTTAATGTGTAACAGGCTGCCATAGTAACTATTTAATACCTTCTTGTAGAATGATTGATAAAATGAAGTGCGTGACAGGAAGCAAAATCATTGTTAGTCCATCCAACAACTATCATGTTAAACTACAGGAACCAATGGCAGTAGGCTCTTTTGAAACCTCTACCTGGGCCACTAGGAGAGATTGCCCTTCCACTGGAAAAATGCTGTACCTCGTACTGGACTAAAAGCACTGAAAAAAATCACAGAGTAAAGAATGACAAAGTGACAGATCTCCCCACCCTAGTAATATACAGAATGTATAAAGTTGCCTAGATCTTTCATATTATTCAGTTTGCAGGACACAGGTGAGTTGGGGACATTTAACCATTTCATAGATAAGATTAATTTAATTCCTCCTTTCTGTCTGCACAGCATTCTGGTGAGATGAAATGTAAAAACAAAGATTGAACAATTTATTTTCGGAAAGTCTTTCATATTTTTCCTAAGCTACAGTAGTTCAATCAATAATTGTAATAGCCTGACACAAACAGTATTAGTGTGCCACAGGTAAATGTAACAGGGCAATCTCATCTAAAAAGTCATTAAAGTCTCTGAGTCATTCTTATGTCATTATTTTGATATGTCATGGATGATTACAAATTGCATATAGATTTGCCTCATAAAGTTCAGTCTCAAGACTGAAGAATTACAAGCAAGATATATACAGTATATTGGTTGTACAGACATTTTTGGTAAAGTAGAAAAGAAAAGTTTAGGTGATAAGGTGGAATACTGTGTATCCTAGATTTGTTCTTCTAAGGGTGCTTATGAACTTCAGTTAGTGTTAAGGTTAGATGCAAGAAATTTGCCACAATAAAGCAATAGCAAGCAATCAGCTGATAACTGTGAGCAGTAGAGACAGCTATCTACAACCAGCACACCTCTGCGAGCCAAGACAGACCCCCATATGCCTTCACCAGAGCTCCCCGCAAGGAGTGATGGGCTTTGCTGGATCTGGGGATCTGAATTGTCACCAAACAGACTAATGTACTAACAATAGATGCACTGCTGCAGAAACCAACACCAGGACCACTAAAACTTACAAAGTGGCGTGGGCAGAAGAGAAGTTGTACAGCAGGGTCAAACCAGGAGAGCAGAATAACCTGAGACGGGAGACAGAAGCAAAGTCCAAGTAACTAACCATAAGGTCCAAAATCCAGCCGGCCACATGACAACAGAATCAGTAAGTGAAAGAGGAAATCCAGTGACAAAACCAGAGGTCATAAATCAAACAGGTACTCAGAAGTGAAACAGGTATACACAGAATGATAGCCAAACTAGGAGTTGCAAACTAATAGTCAGCACATGACTCAGGAGGGCATGGCCTTATATAGTCCTCCTCAGCTGCAAAAGCTTCCCAGGTTGGCATGGTAAGGTCAAAGGTGCAGCAGCCGGATAGAGAATCCTGACAGTTAGTACAGCTGGTATTAATGTACAATATCTATAATTTATCTAGCAACCTATTTTTCATTTTGATTACCCTGCTAAATTGGCTGAAAGCTTGTCACAACTCTACTCTTGTTGGTAACATTAATGGATACGAATATGAAATAAACATTCTGAATTGCGACATTAGACTTTCACCTTTACCAGTGTTAGTAATTGCAGCAATGGTAAAGGTGCAGTTTTTATGCAAGCAGGTTGCCTACACTTGCTGTGCCTAGATGTCGCATTCCCATCTGTAAAATGCTCAAGCCAGGATCTCCAAGTGTGCATGTGGGGTGACGATGAGGAAGCTCAAGCAGTAGTAGAGAAAACTGCGGATGCTCCTTTGGAGGGAACTGTCTCTGGGGATTTAGACTGGAGCACCTGCCATGTCACCTGCAAGAGAGCGCACCCAGAGACACATCACAATTGCTGGGAGGAAGAAAATGGCCTACTTCTGTTACTGCATGTACCACCTGTTGAGGGTAAAGTGCCGCATTGAAGGAAAGGTGTAGTTTTGGACTTTGACCAGGTCACCAACTGTGGCTATTTGGAGCAAGTAGAACACCTCAGTGCCTCTGTCAACCAAAGGTCAGTCAGGAGGTCTGGGTTGCCAGAACATCTTGATAATTTGCGCCCAGGTGAGTGAGTGGAGTTCACCCTCAAGGCTGGAACCAAGGGATTCTGGGCTGCAAATTTTGATCGGGTCCTTGTTTCATTTCCATGCCCTGAGGTCTTATAGGAGTCTCGTATTTCCCTTACACTTTCTAGTGGTGATAACTTGATCTCCAAATTCAGCAAAGTCCACCTGGCTTTGCAGCTGGAGCTGTTGAAGACGTTTGGGTGTCTGGGCCTATCTCTCAGCACTGTATAGGATATAAACAGCTAGTTCTACTGCTGTCTGTTATCAGCCAGATCCTGCTATTTTCTGCTATTTTTTCCTTGAACTCTACTATAACTGAAAGCTGTTGGTTGCTGTCTTGCGTTGGTTATCCAGTAACATTATGCGAGTTGTCTTCTTGCAACATGTTTCTCCTGAGTCATTTAATTGCACTGTGATCATGAGCACTCTGACACCCATGTGGCTCAGGAGGGCTGAAGACCTTTAGTTTGTGCCCTGGGCAAAAACTACCACCATCATTAGGTACCCTGCAGCCCACCTCAGCTCTGTGCCAGCCGAGGAGGAGAGCTGGAGCATTTGGTTGCACCTACAAGCCACAGTGACCACATCTGCTGTAACTACTACTACTTCTAGCCCCTAGTGGGATGCTGGAGGATGGAACTGTAGAGAGAGGTTTGAGTAATATCTTGATATACGAGTGCTCCCATTTTGAACATACAGGTGCATCTCAATAAATTAGAATATTTTTGAAACGTTCATTCATTTCAGTAATTCAGTAATACAATTCATAATCAACAGTCTTCCATGATTGTGTGTCCTACTGAACCAGACTGAGGGACCATTTAAAGGCTTAGGAAACCTTGGCAGGTGACACACTGAATTTACAATACTGAACTTTTTTACAATATTCAAATTTTCTTAGATTAGGGTCTTCATTGCTTGTAATCCATAATCAACATTTACAGAAATAAAACACTTGAAATAGAACACTCTGTGTGTAAAGAATCTAGAAAATATAGGAGGTCACTTTTTTTATTTAATTACTGAAAGAAATAAACGTTTCAAAGATATTCTAATTCATTGAGATGCACCTGTATATAGTTCTGATAGATGCAGGTCTGGAACCCACATTTCTATCAAGAACCTGGGATGCTTGGATGTTTTTGGGACGCTCCTAGAAATGAGTAGAGAAAGTTGCACATGCGTAACCATCCCTCCATTAATGATGGAAGTGTCATCAGGGGACACCCATTCTTGAAATAGATGCAGATCCAGAGGTAGGACCCATATGTATCATACATTTACAGTGGGGAAAAAAAGTATTTAGTCAGCCACCAATTGTGCAAGTTCTCCCACTTACAAAGATGAGAGAGGCCTGTAATTGTCATCAAAGGTAGACCTCAACTATGAGAGACAAAATGAGAAAACAAATCCAGAAAATCACATTGTCTGATTTTTTAAGAATTTTGGTCAATAACAAAAGTTCATCTCAATACTTTATATATCCTTTGTTGGCAATGACAGAGGTCAAACATTTTCTGTAAGTCTTCACAAGGTTGGCACACTTTCTGGTATGTAGGTCCATTCCTCCATGCAGATCTCCTCTAGAGCAGTGATGTTTTGGGGCTGTCGCTGGGCAACACGGACTTTCAACTCCCTCCAAAGGTTTTCTATGGGTTTGAGATCTGGAGACTGGCTAGGCCACTGCAGGACCTTGAAATGCTTCTTACGAAGCCACTCCTTCGTTGCCCTGGCGGTGTGCTTGGGATCTTTGTCATGCTGAAAGACCCAGTCACGTTTCATCTTCAATGGCCTTGCTGATAGAAGGAGGTTTGCACACAAAATCTCACGATACATGGCCCCATTCATTCTTTCATGTACACGGATCAGTCGTCCTGGTCCCTTTGCAGAGAAACTGCCTCAAAGCATGATGTTGCCTCCCCCATGCTTCACAGTAGGTATGGTGTTCTTTGGATGCAACTCAGCATTCACTTTCCTCCAAACACGACGAGTTGTGTTTTTACCAAACAGTTCTACTTTGGTTTCATCTGACCATATGACATTCTCCCAATACTCTACTGGAACATCCAAATGCTCTCTAGCAAACTTCAGACGGGCCCGGATATGTAATGGCTTAAGCAGGGGGACACGTCTGGCACTGCAGGATCTGAGTCCCTGGCGGCGTAGTGTGTTACTGACGGTAGCCTTTGTTACATTAGTCCCAGCTTTCTGCAGGTCATTCACTAGGTCCCCCCATGTGGTTCTTGGATTTTTGCTCACCATTCTTGTGATCATTTTGACCCCACGGGGTGAGATCTTGCGTGGAGCCCCTGATCGAGGGAGATTATCAGTGGACTTGTATGTCTTCCATTTTCTAATTATTGCTCCCACAGATGATTTCTTCACACCAAGCTGCTTGCCTATTGCAGATTCAGTCTTCCCAGCCTGGTGCAGGTCTACAATTTTGTTCCTGGTGTCCTTCCACAGCTCTTTGGTCTTCACCATAGTGGAGTTTGGAGTGTGACTGTTTGAGGTTGTGGACAGGTGTCTTTTATACTGATAACAATGTCAAACAGGTGCCATTACTACAGGTAATGAGTGGAGGACAGAGGAGCCTCTTAAAGAAGAAGTTACAGGTCTGTGAGAGCCAGAAATCTTGCTTGTTTGTAGGTTACCAAATACTTATTTTCCACCATAATTTGCAAATAAATTCTTTAAAAATCAGACAATGTGATTTTCTGGATTTGTTTTCTCATTTTGTCTCTCATAGTTGAGGTCTACCTATGATGTCAATTACAGGCCTCTCTCATCTTTTTAAGTGGGAGAACTTGCACAATTGGTGGCTGACTAAATACTTTTTTCCCCACTGTATATTCCATTAATATATCATAAATGCCCAAGATAATCTCTAAGCTTTACAAGTTTTTTAAACTTTCTCCAATAGGGTTGCAGTACAGTAGAGTGAATCCAAGGACTTCATCTGCACTACTCACACTAGTATAAAGTAGTAATAAAAACAACAAAAGAGATACTGAGGTTTTTTTTGTTTGTTTTATTTTATTTATAATAAACTGCAGCAATCATAAAATTGAAGTGGCATTCTGCTTTGTAAGATCCTTTTTCCTTAAAAGAGTCTCTGAACAATAAACTGATCAGTAACTAGTTGTAACTTGTGGAGAGACTCTGTAGCAAGCATTCACTTTCCCTGCAGCACCACTATTATCATTATATGGTGGTGCAATTGGGTGCTAGTGCTTGAGGCCCCTCTGCTGTACAAAACACCATCAGTGGTCTAAAATACACAAGATACAGTAGGTGGGAGGCACTATGATAGTATTTTCTTTGATGACTAAGAGTTCAAGTCTCAGCTTATTTGATAGACCAAATGCAGAGAAACTCTTTCTCTGCAACACTGGGGCACATTTATTAAGTTACTTGTGCCTTTTTGGCGTAAATTGTGCCTTTTTGTGCTTTGCGGTAAATTTATGAAGCATACAGTGGGGAAAAAAGTATTTAGTCAGCCACCAATTGTGCAAGTTCTTCCACTTAAAAAGATGAGAGAGGCCTGTAATTGACATCATAGATAGACCTCAACTATGAGAGACAAAATGAGAAAACATATCTAGAAAATCACATTGTCTGATTTTTTAAGAATTTATTTGCAAATTATGGTAGAAAATAAGTATTTGGTCAACTACAAACAAGCAAGATTTCTGGCTCTCACAGACATGTAACTTCTTCTTTAAGAGGCTCCTCTGTCCTCCACTCATTACCTGTAGTAATGGCTCCTGTTTGACATTGTTATCAGTATAAAAGACACCTGTCCACAACCTCAAACAGTCACACTCCAAGCTCCACTATGGTGAAGACCAAAGAACTGTGGAAGGACACCAGAAACTAAATTGTAGACCAGACCTGCATCAGGCTGGGAAGACTGAATCTGCAATAGGCAAGCAGCTTGGTGTGAAGAAATCAACTGTGGGAGCAATAATTAGAAAATGGAAGGCATACAAGACCACTGACAATCTCCCTCGATCAGGGGCTCCACGCAAGATCTCACCCCGTGGGGTCAAAATGATCACAAGAGCAGTGAGCAAAAATCTCAGAACCCCAGGGGGAACCTAGTGAATGACCTGCAGAAAGCTGGGACTAACATAACAAAGGCTACCGTCAGTAACACACTATGCCGCCAGGGACTCAGATCTTGCAGTGCCGGACGTGTCCCCCTGCTTAAGCCAGTACATATCCGGCCCTGTCTGAAGTTTGCTAGAGAGCATTTGGATGTTCCAGAAGAGTATTGGGAGAATGTCGTATGGTCAGATGAATCCATAGTAGAACTGTTTGGTAGAAACACAACTCGTCGTGTTTGGAGGATAGTGAATGCTGAGTTGTATCCAAAGAACACCATACCTACTGTGAAGCATGGGGGTGGCAACATCATTCTTTGGGGCAGTTTCTCTGCAAAGGGACCAGGACAACTGATCCGTGTACATGAAAGAACGAATGTGGCCATGTATCATGAGATTTTGAGTGCAAACCTCCTTCCATCAGCAAGGGCATTGAAGATGAAACGTGGCTCGGTCTTTCAGCATGACAATGATCCCAAGCACACCGCCAGGGCAACGAAGGAGTGGCTTCGTAAGACACATTTCAAGGTCCTGGAGTGGTCTAGCCAGTCTCCAGATCTCAAACCCATAGAAAACCTTTAGAGTGAGTTGAAAGTCCGTGTTGCCCAGCCACAGCCTCAAAACATCACTGCTGTAGAGGAGATCTGCATGGAGGAATGGGCCAACATACCAGCAACAGTGTGTGCCAACCTTGTGAAGACTTACAGAAAACGTTTGACCTCTGTCATTGCCAACAAAGGATATATAACAAAGTATTGAGATGAACTTTTGTTATTGACCAAATACTTATTTTCCACCATAATTTGCAAATAAATTCTTTAAAAATCAGACAGTGTGATTTTCTGGATTTGTTTTCTCATTTTGTCTCTCATAGTTGATGTCTACCTATGATGTCAATTACAGGCCGGCCTCATCTTTTTAAGTGGGAGAACTTGCACAATTGGTGGTTGACTAAATACTTTTTTTTCCCCATTGTACAACCTGTATACAGGTATGGGGATGTTTTTGGAAGACAAAATTGCAGTGTGATCCTAGCCTAAGTTTTTAAAAAAGCACCAGAACTTAACTCTATAGCCAAAAAATATATTTGTTCCAATAATCTGTATGCAGGACAGCATTTTGAGTTACATTACAATTTTGCATTTCAGTGCAGTCAATCCGCTCTTCATATCCAACATAAGCCAGAAAATATTTGTTCTAAGTTTATGTTGCCTGATAAAATACATCCTGCTTAAGCCTTCAACTCACTCTTGGCAATGTACAATTGTTACAATGCTGTGTTTCTTTAGTCTTTGCTTTCTCACCAGCTGCTTTTGTATGGTATTTGCAGATGGTTCAGTGGGCAGATGGGTTTGGAAGTTCATACTTATAGACACGCAGCAAATCAAAACCCAGGATCATCTGCAGCTTCAATTATCAAGGTCTGCCTTGATGTCAAAGGCAAACAAATCCCTATCCAGCAATATGCTTTGATTGCTAATTAATGCAAACAGCTTGTTGTCTTCAGCTATACACAATAACGTATCAGTGACCAAATGGCTTACAACTATTTCAAGATGCAATTCCACAGCCAAAAGTGCTCTGTTAATACAGAGTCTGACAGCAGACTGTGTATTTCCCATTAAAAGTCATATTGCTTAGGGCATCTGCTAAACTACCTACCGAAATTCCAAATGTTCTACTTGGACAAATACAATAGAAATATCATAACATAATCATAATAATTTGAAAAGACAACAGTGTATACACTGAGGTTATAAAGTATAAATATCAAACAAACAGGCGCCATCCAAGCATTCAGCGTACATCATGAATCAAGATAATGTTTGGTCTACTTAATCATCATCTCTCAGCCTGTATGCCCAGAGCTAGCTTAGTAAATGACAACCCCTATTTTGTTCCAAATAGTAGCATTCAAGGCAAATTGTCCTTGAACTAGGGTGATACACAATAATGGTTCACTAATTTTTTTTTTTGCCCAACAAAGTAAAACATGAACACAGACTTGACCAATCTATTCTGAGTGCTACATAGAATTATTCACAATATTGTGCGAGCTGTATAACAGTGACCATAAAATAAACCAAAAATGTGAATAATTTAGAAGTGACAACTGAGTACTTACCAAAACATTAGTGATCATACATATGTGCCAGTTAGATCAGACAATACAATAAACTGATCAACCATGGAGTCCATGTAAACACAGTAGGGCAGATTTATGAAGACTGGCATTTTCAGCAACAGTCTTCATATGCTCTGCGCTGGTGGAAGATGCATCTCCTCATAAATGAGGCACAACCTCTGCCGAATCATGCACCTGTAGTAAAACCTACACAAGCTTGTAGTTGGAATAGATTAAAAGCATTGTTTATTCAAGTTTTCTGGCCCTGCCTTCGTAACAGCCTCTTTTCGGGAAAGTGGCATAACATTGAGAACATCAGCTTCCACCAGTAAAAAAAATCTGGAAACAAGCATTTGCTGTACCTACAAAAGATTATCATAAAACAGACATATGGGGCTAGAAAAAAGTTTTCTAGCGTAGCAAAATGTGCCTTGTGGCAGAAGTCCCTACCCTACTGTGACATCCATAGGTCTGATTGGCCTTAGTAGTCACGTCCAGTGGGAGTGACTGGACGGCGCTGGAAGACACCAGCGCACTGGAGACAAGTGAGTATGGCATTTTTTTATTTTGTTTTCACCTTCCCCGGCCTAATAAAAAAAAAAAATATATATATATATATATATATATATATATACAGTACAGACCAAAAGTTTGGACACACCTTCTCATTCCAAGAGTTTTCTGTATTTTCATGACTATAAAAATTGTAGATTCACACTGAAGACATCAAAACTATGAATTAACACATGTGGAATTATATACGTAACAAAAAAGTGTGAAACAACTTAAAATATGTCCTATATTCTAGGTTTTTCAAAGCAGCCACCTTTTGATTTGATTACTGCTTTGCACACTCTTGGCATTCTCTTGATGAGCTTCAAGAGTTAGTCGCCTGAAATGGTCTTCCAACAGTCTTGAAGGAGTTCCCAGAGATGCTTAGCACTTGTTGGCCCTTTTGCCTTCACTCTGCGGTCCAGCTCACCCCAAACCATCTCAATTGGGTTCAGGTCTGGTGACTGTGGAGGCCAGGTCATCTGGCGTAGCACCCCATCACTCTCCTTCTTGGTCAAATAGCCCTTACACAGTCTGGAGGTGTGTTTGGGGTCATTGTCCTGTTGAAAAATAAATGATGGTCCAACTAAACGCAAACCGGATGGAATAGAATGCCGCTGCAAGATGCTGTGGTAACCATGCTGGTTCAGTATTCCTTAAATTTTGAATAAATCCCCAACAGTGTCACCAGCAAAGCACCCCCACACCATCACACCTCCTCCTCCATGCTTCACGGTGGGAACCAGGCATGTAGAGCCCATTCGTTCACCTTTTCTGCGTCGCACAAAGACACGGTGGTTGGAACCAAAGATCTCAAATTTGGACTCATCAGACCAAAGCACAGATTTCCACAGGTCTAATGTCCATTCCTTTTGTTCTTTAGCCCAAACAAGTCTCTTCTGCTTGTTGCCTGTCCTTAGCAGTGGTTTCCTAGCAACTATTTTACCATGAAGGCCTGCTGCACACAGTCTCCTCTTAACAGTTGTTGTAGAAATGTGTCTGCTGCTAGAACTCTATGTGGCATTGACCTGGTCTCTAATCTAAGCTGCTGCTAACCTGCGATTTCTGAGGCTGGTGACCCCCCCCCCCCCCCCCCCCCCCCCCCCCCCCCCCCCCCCCCCCCCCCCCCCCCCCCCCCCCCCCCCCCCCCCCCCCCCCCCCCTCCCCCTCCCCCCCCCCCCCCCCCCCCCCCCCCCCCCCCCCCCCACACATTTTCCCCTTTTCCCACTCTCCCCCCCCCTTCTTTTTTAAAAAAAACGCCCCCCCCCCCTTTTTTTTTCCCCCCTCTTTTTTTTTTCCTCATCACAAAAACCAAAACCCCCAACAGAAGGGCCGCCGCCCGCGCCCCCCCCCCCCCCCCCCCCAAAACACAACAGGCCCCCCCCCCCCCAAAAAAAAAAAGAAAACCCCCCCCTAAAACCCCCCGGGCGCCCCCCAGAAGAAAAAAACATTTCAGGGGGCCCCCCTCCAGAACCCCACCAAGAAAAAGCCAGAGGGGGGAAAAGAAAAAAAAAAAAAAAAAGGGGGCTATTTTGAAGAACCTAGAATTTAAGACATTTTTTTAGTTTTTTCCCATTTTTTTGTTAAGTATATACAGTCATATGAAAAGTTTGGGCACCCCTATTAATCTTAATCATTTTTAGTTCTAAATATTTGGGTGTTTGCAACAGCCATTTCAATTTGATATATCTAATAACTGATGGACACAGTAATATTGCAGGATTGAAATGAGGTTTATTGTACTAACAGAAAATGTGCAATATGCATTAAACCAAAATTTGACCGGTGCAAAAGTATGGGCACCTCAACAGAAAAGTGACATTAATATTTAGTAGATCCTCCTTTTGCAAAAATAACAGCCTCTAGTTGCTTCCTGTAGCTTTTAATCAGTTCCTGGATCCTGGATGAAGGTATTTTTGACCATTCCTCTTTACAAAACAATTCCAGTTCAGTTAAGTTTGATGGTCGCCAAGCATGGACAGCCCGCTTCAAATTATCCCACAGATGTTCAATGATATTCAGGTCTGGGGAATGGGATGGCCATTCCAGAACATTGTAATTGTTCCTCTGCATGAATGCCTGAGTAGATTTGGAGCTGTGTTTTGGATCATTGTCTTGCTGAAATATCCATTCCCGGCGTAACTTCAAATTCGTCACTGATTCTTGTACATTATTCTCAAGAATCTGCTGATACTGAGTTGAATCCATGCGACCCTCAACTTTAACAAGATTCCCGGTGCCGGCATTGGCCACACAGCCCCAAAGCATGATGGAACCTCCACCAAATTTTACAGTGGGTAGCAAGTGTTTTTCTTGGAATGCTGTGTTTTTTTGACGCCATGCATAACGCCTTTTTGTATGACCAAACAACTCAATCTTTGTTTCATCAGTCCACAGGACCTTCTTTCAAAATGAAGCTGCCTTGTCCAAATGTGCTTTTGCATACCTCAGGCGACTCTGTTTGTGGCGTGCTTTCAGAAACGGCTTCTTTTGCATCACTCTCCCATACAGCTTCTCCTTGTGCAAAGTGTGCTGTATTGTTGACCGATGCACAGTGACACCATCTGCAGCAAGATGATGCTGCAGCTCTTTGGAGGTGGTCTGTGGATTGTCCTTGACTGTTCTCACCATTCTTCTTCTCTGCCTTTCTGATATTTTTCTTGGCCTGCTACTTCTGGGCTTAACAAGAACTGTCCCTGTGGTCTTCCATTTCCTTACTATGTTCCTCACAGTGGAAACTGACAGGTTAAATCTCTGAGACAACTTTTTGTATCCTTCCCCTGAACAACTATGTTGAACAATCTTTGTTTTCAGATCATTTGAGAGTTGTTTTGAGGAGCCCATGATGCCACTCTTCAGAGGAGATTCAAATAGGAGAACAACTTGCAATTGGCCACCTTAAATACCTTTTCTCATGATTGGATACACCTGGCTATGAAGTTCAAAGCTCAGTGAGGTTACAAAACCAATGTTGTGCTTCAGTAAGTCAGTAAAAAGTAGTTAGGAGTATTCAAATCAATAAAATGATAAGGGTACCCAAATTTTTGCACCGGTCAAATTTTGATTTAATGCATATTGCACATTTTCTGTTAGTACAATAAACCTCATTTCAATCCTGAAATATTACTGTGTCCATCAGTTATTAGATATATCAAATTGAAATGGCTGTTGCAAACACCCAAATATTTAGAACTAAAAATGATTAAGATTAATAGGGGTGCCCAAACTTTTTCATATGACTGTAATTCCACATGTGTTAATTCATAGTTTTGAATTAGTTTGCCTTCAGTGTGAATCTACAATTTTTATAGTCATGAAAATACAGAAAACTCTTGAAATGAGAAGGTGTGTCCAAACTTTTGGTCTGTACTGTATATATATATATATATATATATATATACTTGGACAACCCCTTTAATAATTCAGGTGTATCTTATGCAAGCTGGGGAATAAATTAAGACTGGCATAGGAAATGCTTACCTTGTATATAAAAAGTGGAATAAAAACATGTGGCCCTCAACTCAAACTCAAGTTTCCCTATTGGCTGCAGCAGTCAAGTGTTGTTAATGTGATATCACCATTACAGCCATTAAACAAAAACTGTTGGAGAGCTATTAGGTCACAACACTGGAGTAGAGTGGGCATGAACAAATCTTTTATTGCTTTATAACAATACCAACACCACAGCACCACCCCTCTATGAACTTTTTTTTTTTTAATGTAACTATAAATGTACAGTGGGGAAAAAAAGTATTTAGTCAGCCACCAATTGTGCAAGTTCTCCCACTTAATAAGATGAGAGAGGCCTGTAATTGTCATCATAGGTAGACCTCAACTATGAGAGTCAAAATGAGAAAACATATCTAGAAAATCACATTGTCTGATTTTTTAAGAATTTATTTGAAAATTATGGTGGAAAATAAGTATTTGGTCAACTACAAACAAGTAAGATTTCTGCCTCTCACAGACCTGTAACTTCTTCTTTAAAGAGGCCCCTCTGTCCTCCACTCATTACCTGTAGTAATGGCTCCTGTTTGAAATTATTATCAGTATAAAAGACACCTGTCCACAACCTCAAACAGTCACATTCCAAGCTCCACTATGGTAAAGACCAAAGAACTGTGGAAGGACACCAGAAACTAAATTGTAGACCTGCATCAGGCTGGGAAGACTGAATCTGCAATAGGCAAGCAGCTTGGTGTGAAGAAATCAACTGTGGGAGCAATAATTAGAAAATGGAAGACATACAAGACCACTGATAATCTCCCTCGATCAGGGGCTCCATGCAAGATCTCACCCCGTGGGGTCAAAATGATCACAAGAGCGGTGAGCAAAAATCCCAGAACCACACGGTGGAGAACCTAGTGAATGACCTGCAGAAAGCTGGGACTAACGTAACAAAGGCTACCGTCAGTAACACACTACGCCGCCAGGGACTCAGATCCTGCAGTGCCAGACGTGTTCCCCTGCTTAAGCCAGTACATATCCTGGCCCATCTGAAGTTTGCTAGAGAGCATTTGGATGTTCCAGAAGAGTATTGGGAGAATGTCATATGGTCAGATGAAACCAAAGTAGAACTGTTTGATAGAAACACAACTCGTCGTGTTTGGAGGAGAGTGAATGCGAGTTGAATCCAAAGAACACCATACCTACTGTGAAGCATGGGGGCGGCAACATCATGCTTTGGGGCTGTTTCTCTGCAAAGGGACCAGGATGATCGGGAGATTTTGAGTGCAAACCTCCTTCCATCAACAAGGGTATTGAAGGTGAAACGTGGCTGGGTCTTTCAGCATGACAATGACCGCCAGGGCAATGAAGGAGTGTCTTCGTAAGAAGCATTTCAAGGTCCTGGAGTGGCCTAGCCAGTCTCCAGATCTCAACCCCATAGAAAACCTTTGGAGGGAGTTGCCCAGCAACAGCCCCAAAACATCACTGCTCTAGAGGAGATCTGCATGGAGGAATGGGCCAACATACCAGCAACAGTGTGTGCTTAAGCAGGGGGACACGTCTGGCACTGCAGGATCTGAGTCCCTGGTGGCATAGTGTGTTACTGACGGTAGCCTTTGTTACGTTAGTCCCAGCTTTCTGCAGGTCATTCACTAGGTCCCCCTGTGTGGTTCTGGGATTTTTGCTCACCGCTCTTGTGATCATTTTGACCCCACGGGGTAAGATCTTGCGTGGAGCCCCTGATCGAGGGAGATTATCAGTGGTCTTGTATGTCTTCCATTTTCTAATTATTGCTCCCACAGTTGATTTCTTCACACCAAGCTGCTTGCCTATTGCAGATTCAGTCTTCCCAGCCTGATGCAGGTCTACAATTTAGTTTCTGGTGTCCTTCCACAGTTCTTTGGTCTTCACCATAGTGGAGCTTGGAGTGTGACTGTTTGAGGTTGTGGACAGGTGTCTTTTATACTGATAATAATTTCAAACAGGTGCCATTACTACAGGTAATGAGTGGAGGACAGAGGAGCCTCTTAAAGAAGAAATTACAGGTCTGTGAGAGGCAGAAATCTTACTTGTTTGTAGGTGACCAAATACTTATTTTCCGCCATAATTTGCAAATAAATTCTTAAAAAATAAATGTGATTTTCTAGATATGTTTTCTCATTTTGTCTCTCATAGTTGATGTCTACCTATGATGTCAATTACAGGCCTCTCTCATCTTTTTAAGTGGGAGAACTTGCACAATTGGTGGCTGACTAAATACTTTTTTTCCCCACTATATATTGTGATTTCACTGAGTTTACTATCTTATTATCTTGGTTTACATTGTACATATAAAAAAAGAGTATCTGACAGCACTCCAATGCAAAAATCCCTTATTCCACTTGGTAGGTTTTCAGTGGTCTGATACTCCTTCCATTTCAATATGATCGCTTGCACAGTGCTCCTTGGGATGTTTAAAGTTTGGGAAATCTTTTTGTATCCAAATCCAGCTTTAAACTTCTCCACAACAGTATCACGGACCTGCCTGGTGTGTTTCTTGGTCTTCATGATGCTCTCTGCGCTTTAAACAGAACCCTGAGACTATCACAGAGCAGGTGCATTTATACGGAGACTTGATTACACACAGGTGGATTATATTTATCATCATCAGTCATTTAGGACAACATTGGATCATTCAGAGATCCTCACTGAACTTCTGGAGTGAGTTTGCTGCACTGAAAGTAAAGGGGCCGAATAATATTGCACGCCCCACTTTTCAGTTTTTTATTTTTTACAAATGTTTAAAATAACCAATACATTTCATTCCACTTCACAATTGTGTCCCACTTGTTGTTGATTCTTCACCAAAAAGTTAAAATTTTATATCCTTATGTTTGAAGCCTGAAACTTGGCAAAAGGTTGAAAAGTTCAAGGGGGACGAATACTTTCGCAAGACACTGTATATCATTTACAATCAATGATATCACAAATTGCATTTTTAGTGACATGAGTATACCAGGCACCAGGGCAGCACAGTGGCTCAGTGGAAGGGCAGCACGGTGGCTCAATGGTTAGCTTTGCAGTGCTGGAGTCCTGGGTTCAAATCCTGCCAAGGACAACATCTGAAAGGAGTTTGTATGTTCTCCCCATATTTGCGTGATTTTCCTCCCACACTCCAAAGATATACTGATAGGGAATGTAGATTGCAAGCCCTATATGGGGTAGTGACTGCCTATGTCTGTAAAGCGCTGTGGAATATGATGGCGCTATACAAGTAAGCATAGTAAATAAATAATAAATGTTGCAGTCACACCTGAGAATTGGTTCCTACTGTTCCATTACTATACATTGTGCTCGTCCATTATTATACATTGCATGCAAAATTGGGAGCTTTGTTCTTAGTCTTACATTGAAGCCTTAAAACTTACAAAACTGTGAGCAAGTAGAATTTTACTTACAGACCCCTTCAGAACAAGTACTATTCATGTCATGTGCATAAGGCTAATGCCCCATGTAGCAAGACACAGTGGAAAAGCGTTGCTGGAAAAACCACCGTGGTAACGCATCGTGGTTTTTCCCGCAGTGCTTTCTGCTTCAATTATACCTATAGGGGAACTTCCGGTGTTTCCATAGCTATAATTGACATGCTGCGATTTACAAAAACGCAATGGTTTTTTAAATCGCCACATGACTGCTGCAGATATTTTTCTGCAATGTGCGGATGGGATAAGCCATAATCCTATTCACTTTGCAAGTACTGTTATACGCCATGGACTCCACTTAGCGTAAATGCCATAATTTTGTCGGCAAAAACCACAGCGTTTTACAGTACCTGCAAAGTGGATGGTGTTCTGGTTAATTCCATCCACACATTGCAGAAAAATATTTGCAGCGGACAAGCTATGATTTCAAAAACTATTGCGCTGGCGTTTTACATATAGGTATAATTGAAGCAGAAAGTCCGCAGAGGAAAACTTTGCGGACTTTCTGTGAAAAGCACTGCGGGAAAAACCGTGATGTGTTTCCACCACAGTTTTTCCCGCAGTGCTTTTTTGCTGCGGCTCGCTATGTGTGGCTTAAGTCACTTGTTTTCATATAGTTATATCATAGTCTGCCAGCTTTATCAATTTCCACTAGACCCAAACACAAGAAGTAACTAGTTACGTCTTCCACACAATCACAGCAGAACTATACTATTAAAGATTCCTTGTTTTCCATCTTGTGAAGTGACACACTGGCTCACACTTAATAAGTAGCACAAGTGACCTTCTAGAGATATTCCCAGTTTGGTTCAGTCTGTTCTGTCTCCTACTAGGTGTTCTTGTTACTTTTAGGTCTACTTTACATGGTGCAGTCTGGCCACATGCTATTGCAGTACTTGCCTAGCAGCCTGGCCACATGAGATTACCACTAATTGTTGGGCTCTGCCTGTTATTCTTCAAGCAGAAAGTACAGCCTGGCAAATGACTGCAATCACATGTAGTAATAATAATAATAATAATACATTTTATTTATATAGCGCCAACAAGTTCCGCAGCACTTTACAAATTGTAGGGTTCAAGTACAAACAAAAAGATACATTTCAGAGTAATAGTCAATTTACACAATGGGACTGAGGGCTCTTCTTGCAAGAGCTTACAATCTATGAGGTAGAGGGGGTGACACAGGAGGTAGCAGGGGCGGCATCAGAAGTAAGATTTCTTATACAGTGGATCAGCCGTTTTTATGATAGAGGCTACTTACATTACACATACATAAAGTTGTATGAGCCGTCACCAGTCATGTCCTTTAATGTGCAGATGTTCCCTGGACATATAAAGTTACAATCTGATACGGTATCATATCCTGTGGGGTAATGTGGGAGTGTGAACAGAGGAGGGTTTATTTTAGGAATTCTAACTGCGGAAGGGTTTACATTAGGAATTGTGATAGGCCTGTCTGAAAAGATGTGTCTTTAGTTTGCGCTTGAAACTGTAGAAATTGAGTATTAATCTGATTGTCCAGGGTAGAGCATTCCAGAGAAGTGGTGCAACTCAGGAGAAGTCTTGGATACAGGAGTGTGAGGTTCTGATAATAGTGGATGTTAGTCTTAGATCATTGACTGACTGGAAAGCATGGGTTGGGCAATAGAGATGAGGGAGGAAATATAGGGAGGTGCAGCATTATGGAGAGCCTTGTGGATGAGGGTGATAAATTTATATTGCATTCTGTATTGAATAGGCAACCAATGTAGTGACTGGCACAGACCAGAGGCATTTCTGTAGGTAGCATTTAGACTGATAGATGAGTCTGGTCGCTGAATTAAAAATAGATTGTAGAGGGGAGAGTTTAATAAGGGGAAGACCAATTAGTAAGGACATTTACATGATTCCTAAGGCTGGTGCTCCACGTTGCGGAAAAGCAGCTTTTTTTGTTGCAGATTATACTGGGGTTTATCGAGCCAAAGTCTGGAGTGGTTTCAAAGAAATGGGAAATATAAAAGAATCACTAATACTCCTCTCATCTGCTCAATCCACTCCTGACTTTGGCTCAAAAAGCTGCATCAAAATCTACAACAATAAATGCTGCTTTTCCGCAACGTGGGGCCTTAGCCTAAAAGTACATAGCACAAGTAAAAACAATTGCACTGTAGATTACAGGGCTTGCAACAAGGAGGGGGTCTTAAGTCATTCCTTTTTCTGTCTCAGCCTACCTGCTGCACTTGCCTTATAAATACTTAGTAAAGCTAATTAGGTCCTGAAATGAAGCCTGTACAGGTCAGGACCATGATAATAAAAAATTCCTGCAAATGACTTGCTGGTTTTCAAAAGGGGAGAGTTGCTTTGGCAACCAATACTATGAAAATACTAGGAATCTAAAAGCTCTAAAATGATTATTCACTTTTTATACAAGGTCACAACGTGTTAGGATGAAATGATCCTATTTGTTTTGTAAAATTGCTAGAGAGAAGGAAATGGTAAAAGAATATTAAATGCTCAAATATCACTTTTAAAATGCCTCTGGGCAGAACAGTTTTTATCCTCCCTTAGAGAGGTTGCTCAGATGGTTGCTACTAAATACAGTACAAAAGCCTGTGGCGGGCAAAGTAGAGAGTGTCATAAGTAGCAGAGTGAAAACTATCTAAATAAATCTATTGTAGCACTACTAGAGCAAACTGGGAAAAAATCTTAGACTCCATGCACACAACTGGAGTTTCCATTCAATGCGGGGCCCAGTTTGCAATCGGATGACATTCTGAGTGACATTCCGTGATGCATTCACATTTATGGGGCTTCCGATCCATTTCATTCTGAGGACACTGATGATTTTAGAGCAATTCCTATTCTGCTTTGCGTCATCGGAACAAAATGGATCAGAAGTCCTCATAGATGTGAATGCATCACAGAATGCACTCTGATGAAACTCGAATGTCAATCGGAGTGTCATCCAACTCCATTCTGCTGCATACTCAGCCCCACATCGGATGCACGCTCAGTTGTGTGCGTGGGATCTTGCAGTTTTAAGGCATAGGCCAAAAATTGAACGGCTACTGGTCCTGTATAATTGCTTTACTATAGGTATATGTGCAGTATATACTGCACTCAAAAGCCCAGATAAAATAAATTATTGATATCATATTATTGACAAAAATGTTAATCCTATATATGTCACCTGTGGCATATTGCTCAGATGTTTGATGGAATGTAGCTACTTAAACATTGTGTCATTTAGATTTTTTTAGCAACTGAAGGGGTATAGTGTTTAACTATTGTCTTACCACCAGGAACCCTTGAATGATTGCTTTGTTTTAAGTGGGGCTTTATTTTGTAGAAATCAGATTATACAGTAGTTAATATAAGGGTCTGTTCACATGATTATATCTATGTTGCAATTCCCGGATCAGTAGCATGACAGACACCAAGAACAACTAATGGACCGTAGCTGGCCTTGTTTGAACACAATGGGGCACATTTATCAATACTGTCTATCTTTGCACTCTATTCGTAGTTTTAGACATATTTATGAATCTGCCATACAGACCGTCATAAATATGGAGTGTTTCTAGAAGCTTCAAAATTCTGACTCACCATGAGACAAATATTTGGCTAAAAAATAGAGACAAATATTTGGCGCAAAAAAGGAGACAAATATTTGGTGCAAAACATGTAGTCAAAATCTGTAGATAAAATCTGCAGACAAATCTTAGCTTGCAGGATGTAAGGAACAAATATTTTGCGCATACATCAAAAAAGACCTTACAATTTTTGGCATAACATAAGCAGACACAAATCATCTCTCACTTATTGAGGAAACAAATATGTGGCGCATGATGGGAATTTTTGGCGCACAAAGTAAATTGTCATAAATTCTTTACACCATTTTAAAGTTGGCCTACTTTGCACAGGAAATCTGCGCCATATTCATTCTTTTCTGTTTCATAAAAGTGTCTAGTCTGTCGTATTTTTATTTTCTTTCTGGTGCACACTGTTCATAAATTTGTCGGAAATGCTGTGAATTTTGGAGCAAATGTAGACAGAAAAGTGTCGGACTTGGATTGATATATGTGCCCCACTGTTGCTGTGTGGAGACTTTTCAGTTAGCATTTTACTAAATGCCTTATTTGTGACATACATCCATATTGACAGTATGTTCTCCTCAGTGATATAGTCTATTTTATAATTAACAGTAGCAAATACACTATTGAAGTGCTCCTCAAATTGTGAGACAGATATCACTGGTGAGTTACAGCTCCCTGTAAGATTCAGCAAAAAGCAGGGACTCTAAAGGAGAAACTGCACTGATAATGTCAGTCTTGCTTTATCAGTGCAGTCTCTGTGACTAGAAAGGCTGAAGGACCTCTGACGACATCATTACCAAAAATCCACAGGTCCTTCACACAGAGTGGTTCTGTCTGAATCTGCAGACTGAATGCTCTAATCTGGAGGCTGATACTGGATGTAGGGGGTTCTTCTCTTATTTCCTGTCTGCTGTGATGAAGCACCTCAGTGTGGGAGCTGTGAAACTGAGGAATGATTTGCAGAAGGTTTGGAAGGTTTTATTTGAAGAGAATGCTGCTGCCAATGGGCTAGAGGTGGAAAGAGGCAGACTGTACCTGCCATTAGGAGAGGAGAAGGCGGGGGGGGGGCAGTTCTGCTACTATTGATGCTATACTGTGCAGTTTTGTGCTTCTGTGGGTATATTTTTCCCTGCACGGTGGTATTTGTTTTGCACTACTAGCGTGAGATGTTGTGCAGCACTAAGGTGCTTGGCTTTTATGGGAGGTGATATTTGGCTCTGCTGGGGAGGTATTTTGCGCTGCAATGTGGTAGTTGCTGTTGCTATGGGTATTATGTGTGCTGTACTGTGGTATTTGCTTGCCACTGGTAAGGGTATTATATGTGCAGTACAGTGGCATTTGTGAAGTACTTCGTGGCAGTATTTCTTTGCTGGTGAGGCCCTGGTATGACAACATATTCACTGGTGAGGCCTGAATTAAAAAAGTTTGAGAACTCCTACATTATTTATTATATATTATATCTATTTATCAGGATTGGCAGTAACAGGAGAAAAGTCCAGCACACCTTTGATCCAATAAAGCAGAGCATTTATTTTAGGCAAATAAAACCACGTACACAGGGCCAGTTTTAGACAAAGTGGGGCCCTGGGCAAAATTAAAAGCGGGGCCCCAAATGCTGATATGCAAGCAACACCATCGTCTTGCAGTGGAAACCCCTATAATAACGCCTCCTTTCTGCCAACAAAAAAGTAATAACAAGCCCCATTTTACCACACACAATTCAAGTGAGCACCTTTGTACCGCGTAATAGATTTTTGCACGCTGCCATCAGTAATTATAGCACCTCCTTATAAATAATAGTCACTGCTTATAAATAATATTACACCTTTATCAGTAATAGCTCCCTTATAAATGATAAATAGTGACCTGTATCAGTAATATTCCCCTTATCAGTAACAGTCACCCCGTAAAAATAATACTGCTCCCTTATTAATAATAGCCCCCTCATAAATAATAGTTACCCTTATAAATAATAGTCCCCATTATCACTAATAGCCCCCTTTATAAATAAGCCCACTTAACAATTATACCCCCCTTATAAATAGTTCCCCTCTTATAAATAATAGCTCCCCCCTTGTAATGGATGCCTTATATATAATAGTTCTCCCCTTATAAATAATAGCCCGTCTTATAAATAATAGTTCCCCTTTTTAAAATAGCCCCCTCATATTTAAGTTTTCCAATTATATATAGTAACCCACCCTTATATATAATAGTTCTCCGTTATACAGTGTCGGACTGAAGGGGGAATGACATGGCCATGGGGCACTACACGTATTTGCAAGATTATAGTGAGGGAGCTGTGATGCAGACATAGCACACAGGGCTGCCAGCAGGAATTTTGAGCCCCTCCCCCACAGTATAATGCTCCACATGGTATATAATGCTCCACAGTATAAAATGCTCCCCTGAGCCCTCCAGTTTCCCCACATGGTATATAATGCTCCACAGTGGCCCCACACTGTATAAAATGCTCCCCTGAGCCCCCCATAGTGGCCCCACATGGTATATAAGGCTCCATACAGTATAATACTACACAGTGGCCCACACAGTATACTACACCTTAGTGGCCCAAGATAGTACAATATGTTCCCCAGCAGCCTCACACAATATAATATGCTCCATACAGTATATGTACCCCACAGTGCCCCCTAGTAAAATGCTTCACAGTGGCCTAACACAGTATAACATGCTCCACAATGGCCTTCACACAGTATAATATACTCCCCAGAGGGGTTCCCCCAGTATAATGCTCCACAGTGGTCCCCCACAGTATAATATGCTGCCCATAGTCCCCCCCAGTATAATGCTCTACAATGGCCCCACAGAGTATAATATAATCCCGAAAAGCCCCACACAATATAATACACTCCACAGTGGCCCCACACAGTATAACAGGCTCCTCGCACTGCCCCTTCCCCCCAATATAAAGCTCCAGAGTGGCCCATAGTATAATATGCTCTCCAGAGGGTCCCCTCCCCAGTATAATGCTCCACAGTGGCCCAAAACAATATATATGCTATCCAGAGGGGGCCCCTCAGTATAATGCTCCACAGTGGCCCTAAAGACTTCGTCAGTGCTATTATTATATTATACACTGTGGTCTCTTCAGACCCCAGAGTATAATTATCGTAGGCCCAGGGAAGGTAAGGGAAAATAACAAACAGTTATACTCACCTTGCCTTACCTCTGCTGGGCCTCCTCGTGCAGCTCCACTATCCCCGCCGGCGACCGCTTCCTCTTCTCTGCGGCTGACGTCACACGTTGTTGACGTCACTGTTGAGGCCTGTGATTGGGCGTCAGAGATTACGTGAGGCATGCTGTCAGCACGCCCCACGTGATCGCTAAGGATGAGGCCTGGCCTCAGCGGTGATGTCCGCAACACCAGAAGATGACGTCGGACGCAAGGACAGGTGAGTAAAAATGTTTGTTATTTTTACTCACCTCTGAAAGGGGCCCTGCGGCACATGACGCTGGGTCCCTTTCTGTTATTGATATGGCCAGGCCAGGCCTGACTCCGGGATCCGGAGTCATCAGGCTCCGGATCCCGGGGGCGCCTTTTGGGACGGGGCCCTGGGCAATTGCCCAGTTTACCCCCCCCCTAACACCAGCCCTGCACGTACACATAGGAACACTGAGGCGTTTCAGGCCCTTAGTAATATCTTGTCATAATTAAACCCTATAGATATCTAGCGGCTAATGTTAAGACCTTGGAAATAAAGAGAGAGAGAGAGCAAAGACCAAAAACAGAAGCAAGTGTGAATATTAGCCAATAATGATGATCCATAATATCTTTCCATATATTAACCACTTCCATACCAGATGCTTTACCCCCCTTCCAGACCAGGCACATTTTCAAGTTTTTTGTATGTGCGGTTTTGGAGGGCTATAACATTTTTATCATTAGCTTTATTCAACTAATTTCTGCATCTTTTTTCAGTGACACATAGTGCTTTATTTTTATGTTGTTTTTTTTTTTTGCATGTGTTTTCATTTTTTTTTATATCCGGGAAAATATAAACAAAAGAATAAGGAAAACATGTTTGTTTTTCACTTTTCATTTTTATTTCTTATTTAACCCCTTAACGACCTTGGATGTACTATGACATCCTGGGTGCTAGGTACTTCGGAACCGGGTGTTAGCTGCAACTGACTAACACCCTACACCATAACCCCCAGTCGGAACTGAGTTCCGATCGGAGGTTTTAACCCCTTGGATGCCGCGGTCAAAAATTGATTTATGTCCCCAAATGGGTTTTTGTTCTGCAAAATTAGTATTGCATAATAAAACAGTATAAATGAGGTATTGCCGAAATCGTACCGACCCGCAGAATAAAGGTAACATGTTATTTACGCTATACGCTGCATGGCGAAAAATTTAAAAGGTAAAATGCAGTCCCAGAATTGATGGGTTTTTTTTAATCCACCAAGAAAGAGTTAATAAAATTTATTTAATAAGTTGTAGGCACCTAAAAATAATGTCATTACAAAATACATCTCATACCGCAAACAACAAGCCCTCATATGGCTACATCACCAGAAAAATAAAGAAAATATAGCTCGTACAATGTGAAGACAAAAACCCCAAAAATCGCCAAGTCATTAGAACATAACTGGCTGCGGCAGGAAGGGAATGTATAAGCTCTGCGAACGTATATTAGGGTACAAACCAGATTTAGAGCTTATAGGGAAAATAAACTAGAAGTGACCCCCAGAGTGACCCCTCCAATAATAGGAGCTACTGGGGAAATAGTAGGGAATTTAGTGTACCCAATCTACTCCACACAGCTTACATATTCACTTTTCCCCATCCTCTGTGCAGTCACGTCTGGGATACTAATGCTCACTACACCCCCTGATAAATTCTTTGAGGGGTGCACTTTTCAAAATGGGGTCATTCCCTAGGGGATTCCACTTTACTGGAACATTAGAGGCTCTGCAAACATGACATGGCATCCAGATACCAAACATCTGAATCTGCGCTCCAAAAGCCACATAGCACTGGTGTACCCAGGGTAACGTACTTAATGTCATATGTGGGTATAAACTGCTGTTTGGGCACAGCCGGGCACAGAAGGAAAGGAGCGCTATTTGGTTTTTGGAGCACAGACTTGGACGGTTTGGTTTTTGGGCACCATGACACTTTTGCAGAGCTGAAATACCAGTAAAATGGAATCCCCTGACATGTGACCCCATTTTGGAAACTACACTCCTGAAGGAATTTATCCAGGGGTACAGTGAGCATTTTTAACCCCCAAGTGTTGCTATAATTTATTATCCATAAATGAATATGCAGCTGATGGTGAAAGGTGAAAATGAAAATTTTTCCAGGAATACATCATTTCAGTGCGTAATATGTTGTGCCTGGCTTGTATCAGAGATGAACGCTCCAAAAGCTTTTGTGCCCGGGATACCCACTTAACAGTTTTTGGAGTGTGTGTCTGTGCAAACATAAGCTGGGCACAACATATCGGGCATTGAAATGTTGTATCTCTGGAAAAATGTTATTTTTAACTTTTCATTATCAGCTGCGCATTCATTTCTGGAAATTAAAAGAATGCAACACTTAAGGGTTAATAATGCTCGCTACCCCACTTGATAAATCCCTTGAAGGGTATAGTTTACAAAATGGGGTGACATGTCTGCGGATTCCACTTTACTGGCAATTCATGGGCTCTGCAAAAGTGGCATGGTGTCCAAAAAGCAAACTGTGCTCCAAAAACCAAAATAGCACTCCTTCCCTTCTGTGCCCGGCTGTGCCCAAACAGTAGTTAATACCCACATATGGCATTGTTAAGTATGTTGTCCTGGGTACACCAGTGTCATACATGTGGACATAAACTGTCATTTGGGCACACAGCAGGGTGCAGATGTGAAGGAGCGCTATGTGCTTTTGGAGCGCATATTTAGATTGTTGTTTTTTGGACACCATGTCACATTTGCAGAGACCCTAAAATTGCCCCTACAAAATGAGGGTCACTTCTTGGGGAATTCCAATTTACTGGCACCTCCAGGGCTCTGCAAAAACAACATGGCGACCAGAAAGTCCCTCTAAATCTGTACTCCAAAAGCTAAAAAAAAAACACAGTGCTCCTTCCCTTCTGAGCCCTGCTGTGTACCCAAGCAGCAGTTTACACCCACATATTTAATTTTTTTTGTCCCCGGGATAGCCCACTAAATAGTTTTAGGAGTTCATGTCTCTGATGCCACAAAGTGGCTGCAACATATTAGGCACTGAAATTGGATATTTCTTCACAAACTTCAATTTTCACTTTGTACATTAATTTTTGGGGGAGCATTTTTAGGCTCAAAATGATAATATCCCTTGATACATTCCTTGAATGGTGTAATTTTTAAAATGGGGTCACTTTTGAGGGGTTTCCATTGTATTGATACTTTAGGGGCTCGACAAATGCAACATGGCACCTGAAAACTATTCCAGCCACATCTGCCCTCCAAAAGCCACATAGAGCTCTCTCCATTCTGAGCCCCACCATG
The DNA here is from genome assembly GCA_947044405.1 of Leptodactylus fallax. Classification (NCBI taxonomy): domain Eukaryota; kingdom Metazoa; phylum Chordata; class Amphibia; order Anura; family Leptodactylidae; genus Leptodactylus; species Leptodactylus fallax. Next base: position 10,885,790 of record CAMRHE010000027.1, on the reverse strand, counting down.
TACCCATACAGCAGATTACAACCACATATGGAGAATTTCTGTGTTCAGAAGAAAATGTGTAACAAACTGTGGTGTGTTTTTTCTTCTTTAACCACTTGCAAAAATTAAAAATATGTCGCTAAATGAACGGTTTATTGGAAAAAAGTAATTTTTCATTTTTACGTCCCAAAGTCAATAAAATCTGTGAAACAGCTGTGAGGTCAAAATGCTCACTATACACCTAGATAAATTCTATGAGGGGTGTAGTTTCCAAAATGGGGTCACTTTTTGGGGGTGTGCATTGTATTGGTACTTTAGGGGCTCTGCAAATGCAACATGGCACCCGAAAACTATTGCAGCAAAATGTGTATGCATTTATTGACATTTATATGTGCTTATTGTGTTGATTATGATATGTTTTATGATTTTGGATGAATGCTTAACTAGGTTTAGTAAGTATTCTGATTTGCCTGGTATTCACCGACTGTTTGTAAGTGGTGCTGCTTCCTTATTGGCACAAGTTTTTGGAGTAATCCTATTTAAATTGTTCTGTATACATGTTATTTATGTTATGACTAAGGGCAGTGTCTGTTCCTTTATGTACATGATTTTAATTGTCTCAAATAAATGCTTTTATTCGATCAAAGGTGTGCTGGATTTTTCTCCTCTTACTGCTATGCCTTATGTTGCTGATACTTCCTTGCACCCGGCTGATCCTGCTTTGTCACTCAGCTTCTACATGTATTGAGTTGGACAAGAGTGGAGAGGCTCTGTGTACTGTTATTTATAAAGATTATTGTAAAATATATGGGGGAGAAATATCAGAATGAATGTACAGGAAAATGGAGGAGTTGCCTGTATCAATCAGTACCTTTCTGTTATTTTCCAAAGGTCTTTAGAAAATAGCAAGTTTTCATAGAGTATTCTTTAGGATTGCGGTTCTCACCTTCAGTCAAAATGTGTTGAAACAGTAATGGATATTCCACAATGATCTTTAGTGACCTCAATAGAATTGTTCAAAACATAAGGGGTTGGTAAATAGCTCAGATGCAAGCTGACTTTGGAGGACAAAGAAAAGGAAAAAGTGGTGTTTGGGTAGAGGGGTAGTAAGTAATTTGGTAACTTTCAACTTTATCCTATGTGTGTCCATGGTTTTTGGTAATTACAAGGAATCTCAACTTGTAATTTTATTTTTGCAGCTTACAAAAGCAAGAAGTACATTGTTTAGTTAGGCTACATTTACACGAATGCTTTAAAAAATGGCAGTGAAAAACAGATGCAGAGTTGATTCTTTTTTATAGCCATTTTTCATCTGTGAGGCAGTCATTTTCAAAGATCCTTCATAGACATAAGTCTACTGACGAATCTGCAAAAATGTACAAAAATATATCTTATTTTTTGACTGTCCATTAAAACAGATTGTCATAAAAATGCACATGTGAATAGCCCCTTTGAAATTAATGTTTTGATGCCTCAATGGCTGTGTGCCGTTTGCTACAAAATGCCCATCCTAAGGCTGTTTTTTTACTGTTGTGTGCATGAGGTCTAAGGCTAAGTCCCCACGTAGTGTCCCGCAGCAAAAAAGTGCTGCAGGAAAAACTGGGCAGGCAACGTATTATCCAAAATTAATTATATTTACTCCGTACAAGGAACACCATAAAAAATTATACTACAATGATCAAATTAATGTGTTTTGGTCACCTCGCCGCTCTCAAAAATAGCAATAAAAAGTAATCAAAAAGTTGTACATACCAAAAATTTGTACCAATAAAAATTACAACTTGCCCAGCAAAAAAGAGACTTCACATAGCTCTGTCACCAACAGTGAAAAATGCTATAGATGTCACAATATGGTGACCCCAGACAAATTGTTTATTTTCAAAATATGGTACTTTATTTAGTAAAAGTAGTAAAATTTAATAATATCAATATAAATATGGTTTTGCTGTAATCATAACTCATTGAATAAAGTTGCCATGTCATTTTTAATGTTGAGTAAATGCTGTAAAAGCAAAATGCAAAAATAATGACAGAATTGTAGATTTTTCCCCACAAAAAAACATTAATAAAAGCTAATCAAAATATTATATGTCCTACAAAACGCTGCCAATTGAAACTCGTCTCACAAAGAATAAGTCCTCACATATCTATGTGGATAGGAAAATAAAACAGTTATGAATTTTGTAATGTAAAGATTGTATATGAAAAAAAATTGCCTAGCATTAACGCCCAAACTACCCTGCGTCATTAAAGGGTTAAACAAAAGGAAATATATAAATAAAAATGATGGAAGAGAGATATTATTGTTAAATTCAAAACCTAAAGTTTTAAGAGGAAATCAGGAAATCTATAGGAGAGAGCTGTCTATGCAATTCCTAAGCACTTACAGTAAATACCATGTACTGTATTAAGTGTTATAGTCCCTTTTCTAAAGAGGATCACAAACAATGCCTTATACAAGTTGGTTGGTCATTTTGGGGAATATAGTTCATGTTATTCTAATATAATGTAGTAGTACATTTAACAGTAGTCTTAACATACTTCATAGTATCCATCATAGGTTCTTATACAGTTGTGGAAAAGATATTTTCAGGCACAATATATGTTTGAATATTGAATTTTGGATTTTTTTTTTACATCTTCTGAAGTGTTATTGCATCCATATACCATATGCATAGTGTCTGCCCTTGCCTGGATATATTAAAACCTAGACCAGCTGGTAATTGCTGTTCTTATGCATTTTTTGGTTATCAAACATTTTTGGTGACCATATCTTATTTTTCACTTTGTGAACATATGTTTAATGGTGTTCTTTCTGAGGAAGTTGAAAAGTTCTTGAAAGTTATATAGTTTTAAAAGCTCTCATTTACTCCATTGAAGACCTATTAGTCCAGTATTTAGCTGGATCTCTGCTGACATCCCATTTCATTTCTAAGGGACTGAAACTAAAGTGTAGCAAAACTGTAGGGAAATTTAGTGCTTGCAATTACCATCTGTACTTGAAATAGATCTGCATTATAGGAAATGTAGAAGTGCTATGAAAATAATTACAGAGATACGAAACTCGGCTTCAGCAGAAAAGTTAAATGTATAAACTAACTTCTGTAAAATAGCTGTTATCGTGAATATAATTTCATCCATAGTGTGGACAGTATTTGAGCAGGTCAAGAGGGAGGTTTGTGTTTGACAAAATTATATTTTAGTCAACCAGGAAGGTCTGTGCAGTAAAGAAAATGGCCTTTTTCTCCAACTGGTTGAGTGTCAAATGTAGAATATAACCAAATTATTTGAGTGGGCAAAAGACTCCCACTCCAGTGCTCTCCAGATGTCTTGGACTATGATATTAAGCTCTGCTTCACCTTCATAGGTCATTCAAATGAATGGGGTTAATCTGTGTTAAAGAAAACTTTATATGAAACCATCTCACAGCAAAAAAAAAACTTAGAGATAGAAACAGAAACTTGGCCATGGAGCATCCAGCCATCGGATCGTCCTCTTATAACAACATCACACGCATAGCAGAATTTACATAGTTATGCATGTGACATCTAGTTAACTCTAAAGAACATTATGTGGCCTAAACTTATCTAATTATTTTGACTAATATTTCCAAAAACAAATCTTCAGAGAAATAATTAGATCGTAGGTGAAGATTCTTATAAGAAACAACGTAACAAAGCCACATGTGATTTTTTTTTTTTTTTATCAGCCGCATTACCAAGCACAGCCACTATACAATGTATGATGCTGTGCTTGGTAATCCATGCTATCCGAGTCACATGGCACTATTTTTTTATCAATAACTGTATTTATCTAATTTCTGTCATACTCCCATGGCCAAGTAAAAATGTGCTACTCAGCTGAAATGCACAGTTAAATGTGCTTATTAATGCAGTTAGAAAAGCATGCAGTTATTGATTAAAAAGGCACTATGTGAACCCAGCCTAAAACCAACCGCCAATTGGTGAGAATAATTAGGAGCAGCTAGAGAACTCTGCAAACTGTGAACTATTCTCACATGTCTCCCAGTCTGGGGTTGGTTAGGCAGTGCCAAGTCTGGAAGAACTACCAAACATGATGATATTAGTATGAACTATGTGTCTATTGAGGTGATGGGCAGTAAGCCTAGGACCTCAACAGCAAGGGAACCTATGATGCTTGGTCAGTGGCCAGATGGCCTAGCTAAGTTTTGTGAACTGCTATGTACATTATTTTGCCATGTAACAAGACAATAAAGCTAGTTGCAGATGTATTTAAATAAAAATCCATTGTACTAGAATGTGCCAACTATCAAACCCAACAAATGGTGATTTTATGATCTAAGTTACCTCCATCCCCAATTTTTACAAAAAGGTTTTACACCTGGTTTTGGCTCTCTAGTTCCTACTGTTCACGACATATTCACAAAAGCAAATATAGCACCACTGGCTTACACATCAAAGAGCTACTTCCATATCATATCACATGATTTGTATTTGCTAATAGTAGCTCACAGGTCCTTCATTCATTCTTAGTCTTACTGATATACGCCATTATACCATTATAGTAGGATTGCAACACAATTGACTCTAGAATGGAGTGGTTTAAATAATGTGTGTGCTGTGGATGTGTGTGCCGTGTGTTATAATATATATATATTGTAGAAAGGCAGAGGGTAAAATAGTGGATGGAGGATGCCTTCCACTAAGGTGGCTGGTGTCTGTGAGTTAACTGGCTGGAGTCTGGGTTCGGGTTTTGGAAGTTGTTGCCTATACTCCAATCCATGTCTTGCTTGGTGCAGCTTTGAAGAGCTAAAACTGCCCAAAAGGAAGGGATGTGGTGGTCTCTTCTGTGTGAAGCTCTGAAACACAAACCCACACACTGCCCTGTGTGGAGGACAGAAGCCTAACCTATCCAGTTGCATTGGTGAGCTCTGTTGACCTGTTTTGTATCTGAGAATAAGGACGGTTTATGTTTTTCCTGATTTGTTCATTTATGCTGAAGTAAGCTGTTTTGAGTTGGACTGTATGAACTGTTGGCAATAAAAACTGCACGTGAGAAGTACTACCCTGCCTCCATGTGCCTATCTAATATGGTAACAAGCCACTCTGAAGGTCCCGCATTTACAATATATAGATATATATACAGTCATATGAAAAAGTTTGGGCACCCCTATTAATCTTAATCATTTTTAGTTCTAAATATTTGGGTGTTTGCAACAGCCATTTCAATTTGATATATCTAATAACTGATGGACAAAGTAATATTTCAGGATTGAAATGAGGTTTATTGTACTAACAGAAAATGTGCAATATGCATTAAACCAAAATTTGACCGGTGCAAAAATTTGGGTACCCTTATCATTTTATTGATTTGAATACTCCTAACTACTTTTTACTGACTTACTGAAGCACAAAATTGGTTTTGTAACCTCACTGAGCTTTGAACTTCATAGCCAGGTGTATCCAATCATGAGAAAAGGTATTTAAGGTGGCCAATTGCAAGTTGTTCTCCTATTTGAATCTCCTCTGAAGAGTGGCATCATGGGCTCCTCAAAACAACTGTCAAATGATCTGAAAACAAAGATTGTTCAACATAGTTGTTCAGGGGAAGGATACAAAAAGTTGTCTCAAAGATTTAACCTGTCAGTTTCCACTGTGAGGAACATAGTAAGGAAATGGAAGACCACAGGGACAGTTCTTGTTAAGCCCAGAAGTGGCAGGCCAAGAAAAATATCAGAAAGGCAGAGAAGAGGAATGGTGAGAACAGTCAAGGACAATCCACAGACCACCTCCAAAGAGCTGCAGCATCATCTTGCTGCAGATGGTGTCACTGTGCATCGGTCAACAATACAGCACACTTTGCACAAGGAGAAGCTGTATGGGAGAGTGATGCGAAAGAAGCCGTTTCTGAAAGCACGCCACAAACAGAGTCGCCTGAGGTATGCAAAAGCACATTTGGACAAGCCAGCTTCATTTTGGAAGAAGGTCCTGTGGACTGATGAAACAAAGATTGAGTTGTTTGGTCATACAAAAAGGCGTTATGCATGGCGTCAAAAAAACACAGCATTCCAAGAAAATTGGAAATCTTTATTATGGAAAAAACGGATGAATCAAATCCATAATGAAGATTTCATATTTATCATCTAAATGCTAAAAGTTGAACAAATAAAAAGGTTAAATGCAAAATAAAAATTATACAAACACTATGTATTTTTTGTCTGTATCTCTAGAATATATTATAGTTACTTCTTACTATTGTAAATGTCACTAATGGAAGAACTATGCTTGCTGCTATAATAAAGAAGATAAGTGATAAAAATGATGATAATTCTAATAGTAATGTTTTTACCATTCTAAGTTCTTCCATTTTGCTTTTATATGTTGTCTCTAGAGAATTTTCCATTTTCAGAGATATTTATTCCACAACTACTAGAGTCAGTGTAATATTTGGTAAGGTAACAAATTTTCTTATGCTTCATTTACACATTTTTTTTTTTCATGGCCTGACAATTTCATGCTTTTTTTAAAACCTTTGTAGACTCACAAACTCTACATGTGAAACTACAATGGAAGGGGCTGTCTGGAATCATTAAAATTAAATGCACTGCTACGTACCTGCATCCTCTCCTCCATTGCTGCACTGGACTGGCCATCACCTCCACAGCTCTGTTTGTATATAAATGGTTGCAGCGGTGACATCATGGGACCACTGCAGTCAGTAATGGCTCTCAGTTGTATACTGCTGACAGCAGTGATTGGCTGCGGTGGTCGTGTCATCATGACATCACTGCTGCTGCTGCTCTGTATACAAACAGATTGGGGGTGGTGATTGCTGACCCATGACCCAGCGGAGGAATGGAGATCAAGTATGAATGCATTTTTATTTTCTAATCCTCACCTACGGCCGGCAGTCAATTCCATGATTCCAGACAACACCTTTATGCATTCATCTAAAAAAAATATCAACCAAATATTATGGCTCTGTTTGCACGGTAATTTTCCCCACAAAAACACACACAAAACTACATGCCATGTGGGTTAACAGAACTACTCACAAGTTTTAGGCAGGTATGGAAAATGCTGCATAGTGAGAATGCTTTCAAAAATAGAAGTGTTAATAGTTTATTTTTGTCAAATGATAAAGTGCTTGAATAAAAGATAAATATAAATGAAATCAGTATTTGGTGTGACCAACCTTTGGAGGAGGAGTCCTGGCCCCCACAAAGCCATCATGTCTGTCTGGGATTACATGAAAAAACAGTAGGATTTGAGCAATATATATATATATATAACTGTGTGTATATATATATATATATATATATATATATATATATAACAGTGCCTTGCGAAAGTATTCGGCCCCCGTGAACTTTTCAACCTTTTGCCACATTTTAGGCTTCAAACATAAAGATATAAAATTTTAATTTTTTGGTGAAGAATCAACAACAAGTGGGACACAATTGTGAAGTGGAACGAAATTTATTGGTTATTTTAAACTTTTGTAAAAAATAAAAAACTGAAAAGTGGAGCATGCAATATTATTCGGCCCCTTTACTTTCAGTGCAGCAAACTCACTCCAGAAGTTCAGTGAGGTTCTCGGAATGATCCAATGTTGTTCTAAATGACTGATAATGATAAATATAATCCACCTGTGTGTAATCAAGTCTCCATATAAATGCACCTGCTCTGCGATAGTCTCAGGGTTCTGTTTAAAGCGCAGAGAGCATCATGAAGACCAAGGAACACACCAGGCAGGTCCGTGATACTGTTGTGGAGAAGTTTAAAGCCAGATTTGGATACAAAAAGATTTCCTAAACTTTAAACATCCCAAGGAGCACTGTGCAAGTGATCATATTGAAATGGAAGGAGTATCAGACCACTGCAAATCTACCAAGACCTGGCCGTCCCTCTAAACTTTCATCTCAAACAAGGAGAAGACTGATCAGAGATGCAGCCAAGAGGCCCATGATCACTCTGGATGAACTGCAGAGATCTACAGCTGAGGTGGGAGAGTCTGTCCATAGGACAACAATCAGTCGTACACTGCACAAATCTGGCCTTTATGGAAGAGTGGCAAGAAGAAAGCCATTTCTCAAAGATATCCGTAAAAAGTCTTGTTTAAAGTTTGCCACAAGCCACCTGGGAGACACATCAAACATGTGGAAGAAGGTGCTCTGGTCAGATGAAACCAAAATCGAACTTTTTGGCCACAATGCAAAACGATATGTTTGGCGTAAAAGCAACACAGCTCATCACCCTGAACACACCATCCCCATTGTCAAACATGGTGGTGGCAGCATCATGGTTTGGGCCTACTTTTCTTCAGCAGGGACAGGGAAGATGGTTAAAATTGATGGGAAGATGGATGGAGCCAAATACAGGACCATTCTGGAAGAAAACCTGTTGGATTCTGCAAAAGACCTGAGACTGGGACGGAGATTTATCTTCCAACAAGACAATGATCCCAAACATAAAGCAAAATCTACAATGGAATGGTTCACAAATAAACGTATCCAAGTGTTAGAATGGCCAAGTCAAAGTTAAGACCTGAATCCAATCGAGAATCTGTGGAAAGAGCTGAAAACTGCTGTTCACAAACGCTCTCCATCCAACCTCACTGAGCTCCAGCTGTTTTCCAAGGAAGAATGGGCAAGAATTTCAGTCTCTCGATGTGCAAATCTGATAGAGACATACCCCAAGCGACTTGCAGCTGTAATCGCAGCAATAGGTGGCGCTACAAAGTATTAACTTAAGGGGGCCGAATAATTTGGCACGCCCCACTTTTCAGTTTTTTATTTTTTACAAAAGTTTAAAATATCCAATAAATTTCGTTCCACTTCACGATTGTGTCCCACTTGTTGTTGATTCTTCACCAAAAAATTAAAATTTTATATCCTTTTGTTTGAAGCCTGAAATGTGGCAAAAGGTTGAAAAATTCAAGGGGGCCAAATACTTTCGCAAGGCACTGTACATATATATATACAGTACAGACCAAAAGTTTGGACACACCTTCTCATTCCAAGAGTTTTCTGTATTTTCAAGACTATAATTGTAGATTCACACTGAAGGCATCAAAACTATGAATTAACACATGTGGAATTATATACTTAACAAAAAAGTGTGAAACAACTGAAAATATGTCTTATATTCTAGGTTCTTCAAAGTAGCCACCTTTTGCTTTGATTACTGCTTTGCACACTCTTGGCATTCTCTTGATGAGCTTCAAGAGGTAGTCACCTGAAATGGTCTTCCAACAGTCTTGAAGGAGTTTCCAGAGATGCTTAGCACTTGTTGGCCCTTTTGCCTTCACTCTGCGGTCCAGCTCACCCCAAACCACCTCGATTGGGTTCAGGTCTGGTGACTGTGGAGGCCAGGTCATCTGACGTAGCACCCCATCACTCTCCTTCTTGGTCAAATAGCCCTTACACAGTCTGGAGGTGTGTTTGGGGTCATTGTCCTGTTGAAAAATAAATGATGGTCCAACTAAACGCAAATCGGATGGAATAGCATGCCGCTGCAAGATGCTGTGGTATCCTGCTGGTTCAGTATTCCTTCAATTTTGAATAAATCCCCAACAGTGTCACCAGCAAAGCACCCACACACCATCACACCTCCTCCTCCATGCTTCACGGTGGAAACCAGGCATGTAGAGTCCATTCGTTCACCTTTTCTGCGTCGCACAAAGACATGGTGGTTGGAACCAAAGATCTCAAATTTGGACTCATCAGACCAAAGCACAGATTTCCACAGGTCTAATGTCCATTCCTTGTGTTCTTTAGCCCAAATAAGTCTCTTCTGCTTGTTGCCTGTCCTTAGCAGTGGTTTCCTAGCAGCTATTTTACCATGAAGGCCTGCTGCACACAGTCTCCTCTTAACAGTTGTTGTAGAGATGTGTCTGCTGCTAGAACTCTGTCAGGCATTGACCTGGTCTCTAATCTAAGCTGCTGTTAACCTGCGATTTCTGAGGCTGGTGACTCGGATGAACTTATCCTCTGCAGCAGAGGTGACTCTTGGTCTTCTTTTCCTGGGGCGGTCCTCATGTGAGCCAGTTACTTTGTAGCGCTTGATGGTTTTGGCCACTGCACTTGGGGACACTTTCAAAGTTTTCCCAATTTTTCGGACTGACTGACCTTCATTTCTTAAAGTGATGATGGCCACTCGTTTTTCTTTACTTAACTGCTTTTTTCTTGCCATAATACAAATTCTAACACTCCATTCAGTAGGACTATCAGCTGTGTATCCACCTGACTTCTGAACAACACAACTGATGGTCCCAACCCCATTTATAAGGCAAGAAATCCCACTTATTAAACCTGACAGGGCACACCTGTGAAGTGAAAACCATTTCAGGTGACTACCTCTAGAAGCTCATCAAGAGAATGCCAAGAGTGTGCAAAGCAGTAATCAAAGCAAAAGGTGGCTACTTTGAAGAACCTAGAATATTAGACATATTTTCAGTTGTTTCACACTTTTTTGTTAAGTATATAATTCCACATGTGTTAATTCATAGTTTTGATGCCTTCAGTGTGAATCTACAATTTTTATAGTCATGAAAATACAGAAAACTCTTGGAATGAGAAGGTGTGTCCAAACTTTTGGTCTGTACTGTATATATAAAGCTTAAATTCACAGAAGATTGATGGGTAGTTCTCTAATATGTTCAGAACCTCTCTGCCGAATTCCTTAAAAAAATCTGCATGTGTACCGAGACAAACTGGGCCCAATCTTGATACACTTGCTGGATGATTTCCTTATTCATAAATAGATGATTGTCTCTGCATTTTTTTATCTGTTTGTAATCCCAAATAGGCTTCTGTTAAAGGGCCATACACACCACTATTATTGGTTTGGAAGGCATTTTGAAACTTACAGACTTACTTTAATTAATTAATTGGTTCATTCTTTAACCAACTTTTAGCTAAGAAAAGGGTGAAAATATATGTAATATTGTTCTGTAGCAAAGCAAACTTGGTGGTCCTTAGTGGCATTACTAAAGACTTGTGGGCCCTGATGCAAACTACCCCTCCCTAGAATGAATTCATGATAGTTGATGGTTACGGGTGCTGCAGTGATATCTCAGATACTTGAAAGGGATACAGCTTTAGTACTCACAACTGCAGTTATCAATAATACGGTGAGTGAGCAGTGAAGTGCCCGGAACATAAACCATACTGGAACAGTATAATATGCTCCACAGTGGCCCCTACACAGTATAATATGCTCCACAGTAGCCCCACACAGTATTATATGCTCCACAGTGACCCCCACACAGTATTATATGCTCCACAGTGGCCCCACACCCAGTATAATGTGCTCCACAGTGGTCCCACATAGTATTATATGCTCCACAGTGGCCCCACACAGTATTATATGCTCTGCAGTGGCCCCCACACAGTATTATATGCTCCACAGTGGCCTCACATAGTATTATATGAATTAATGAATTCTCAAATGGAAAGCACCATGGAATTAATGGTACTATATAAATAAACAATAATAATAATATTATATGCTCCAAAGTGTTCCCCACAAAGTATTATATGCTCCATGGTGGCCTCAACACAGTATTATATGCTCCACAGTGGCCCCCACAGTATTATATGTTCCACAATGGCCCCCACACAGTATTATATGCTCCACAGTGGCCCCCACACAGTATTATATGCTGCACAGTGGCCCCCACACAGTATTATATGCTCCCAAGAGCCCCCCCCCAGAGCTGGTGCTATTATTATACTCTGGGGTCTCCTCAGACCCCAGAGTATAATAAGTAAAGTATAACAAAGACTTATACTGACCTTGCCTCACCTCTCCTGGGCATCCTCACTCCGTCCGGCTTTCTGCAGCATCTTCCTTGGTTCTCCTCTGCCTGACGACTGAGGTCACATGTCCCAGATGTCACACGATGATGTCATTACACCGGAGCACCCCATGTGACCGCTGGAACCCAATCCCAGGTCCGACCAGTGACGTCAGTCACTGGCAGGAAGAGCCCCTGAAAGGATGCTGAGCCTAGGAGAGGTGAGTATAAGAAATTTTTTTTTATTTTTAGTTACCTTCCCTGGGCTGGCATCAATTGGATAGGGGCCCGACAAAAGCCGGACCACTTTCCATTAACAATATGTATAGCGGTCAGGGAACCAGGCTTTCCCCAAACAGCTATCATAGTGGTCCACACTCCCGGCCACTTCCATCTGGCCGCCGGCCACGGTCACACCCCCTGCGAGTGTGATCATTACGCCACTGGTGGTCCTATACTACGTCTCATGTAACCTCCTACTTCAATGTGTAATTTTCATCCTCTAGAGTCGTCTTACATTATTATGCTCCTATGTTTCTGTACATTCTAACAGGCACTACTGCTTCATAAATTAGAAAACAATGTATCATTTGCACATTTAATGACTGCTCTGGTTCTGTTCTTTGCTAGTGAGGCTCAACCATGCATGTGGTGTCATACAGCTCTATTGAGGTGTCCATAGACACTGTATTGCAGAAAAGGATATTAATTTTTACCTGATTGTCTTGAATGTGGTAGACTAAAGAAGGATGTAGACACCACAGACAAAGAATGGAATTATAAAGGGTACTTAACATGGATCTACATGGCAAACAATTTACTTTATAATAGCAATATAATGGATACATTGTTATCTGGCAGTTACCATTTTCAAAAGATATGACCTGAGAAAAAAAAAACTGTTAATTCTCCAAGAAAAAAATACATGTAAAAAAAGAATGCTTATTTACTAAATTTCCCAAAAACATAACCCATAATGGAAATAATATTTCAATTACACTTGTGGATATCATTATTTATGGCTGGATTGCCTTTCAGCTCAGAATAATTGATTAAGCAGTCCAATTTCCCAAAGACACTTTCATTTATTTCATATTATATACCCGTCAGAAAAGAATAGAAACTACTTATACCTCTCAGAAGTCACCAAGTCTGAGTTGTATTTAACGTAAAGTTCAGTATTTGGATAATACACAAGAGGCATGTTGCCATACATATAGATATATGAATGCCTTTAATGGAAGTACCGTTTCCTGACTTATTGCGCTGTCATACAATACGAATTGACTTATCTATTAAAATATGTACAGAGCACAGTCCTAAGAGTCACATTATCTGCTATATCTGACTGGAAGATTGAAAGTATCTATTCCAAATGAAAGCTAAATTTTAGCAGCTAGCAGCCGTGCCGGACGGAAATAATCATTCTAAATTTCTATTTCACAGTGTTGGAACTATGACAAGGTTCTTGCTAAAAGTTTGTTCAGTATGAAGGAAGCAAACTCCAGGTATGCTGCACTGCCGGGCTTAATTTATAATGTAAAGCATATTACCTCCAATGTGTTAATTCATCTCTAAATTTGGTTAGGAATTAAACAATTCATATTCGGGGGAAATGCTGAGTACAGCATCTATAAATTGTCTGTACAAATCATAATAATTATCCCTGAGGTACTGGCTGGAGTTCACTGATAAAGGCTTCAAATGATACGTAATGTTGGCATCCCACTACCCCTTTGTCTTATATTGAATACAAGCCTTCAATGATCTCTTTGAAGGAGAATTCTGTTCTGGAAACCTGAGCCTAACTTCCACTACATTCTGTATTTTGTTAATCTGTCTCTCTATTGTATTTCCAATGACGGACAAATCAAAAAGTTATGGCCCTCACAAAGCGACTTCCCGTAATTATTATTTTGTTTGTAAACTGTGTTTATTCTATAAATGTAGTAAAAGATAAAAATATAATAAACATACATTGATAACTGTATTATATTATGTATACATTTGGCTTTGTTGTAATTATAGTAACCCACTGAAAAAAGTTAAGATATCACTAACACCAAAGGGGAAATGGTATAAAAACAAAATACAAAAACCAAGGCCAACATTGTTTATTTATGGTCACCTTGCCTCCAAAAAAAATTGTTTAAAAAATAAATCAAAAAGCTGTATGTAACCTTAGATTTTTCTAATAAAAACTTCAACTCATCCCACAAAAAATAAGCCCTTAGACTAAGGCCCCATATTGCATCATTAATAGCTCCTGAGGAATGCAGCAGAAAAAGACGCTGCGTTTTACAGTACCAGAATAATGAATGAGATTTTTTTGAATCTAACGTCACATGTACAATCCTGCTGCCACCTTTAAGCTAAGCCCCTGATGTTCTGGCCTACTATCTTCTCTCTTAGTCATAGAGCAGCTCAAGCCTGAGTATTTGGGTAATCTCATGAGTCCTCAGAGTCTGTCCAGACAGTGCCAGTCTGTCTGTGCCTCTTCAAACTTACTGTGCTATGTTTGCCCAATTACACACAATGTCAATAATGGCCCAGCCTATGCTACAGAATATATTGTTGGCATGTAATATTATAGGGGTTGTCCAGTTCTTGTTTTATTGATGACCTATCCTCCAAGTAAGTCATCAATAAGAGATCAGTGGGGGTCCTGGGTGTCAGACCTACACTGATCTCTTATTGATGACCTACCTTGAGCCAGTAAGAGAAACCTTATCTATCTTATTTACATTGCACGCTGCTTCATAGTGGCCAAGTGATGTAATTACAGCCTCATTCCATTCACTTCTATGAGATCTGTATTACATTGCACTGCCACAATGAAACAAAAAGCTTGCAATAAGATCATGGCAGGGGCGCTGCAATCCCTTCAAACAGCTAATCAGTGGGTATTGGACCCCCACTGATCTTTCATTGATGACCTATCAGAGAATAAGGTCCAGGAAGCTGCTGGAACAACAAACAGTAAAGAGCTGTGGCACTCTGCAGCCAATTTATTAAGACTAGCATGTTGTTCTCTAGTCTTCATAATCAGCTGCACCAGAGTGAGATTGAAAGGTGTGTATGTACGCCTCTTCGCAATTTTGGTGCATCACATTGGTAGTCTGTATGCCAGAAGCTGAAATCTATAGCAGCTGGGGTAAATTTTGTGTTTATTGTGGGTTGTTGTCTCCAGCACAAATAATGTTAAATTTGTTGGGTTGTGAAGCTATACATAAAGGGTGAAATCAGTAAATTGCTTTAAAATGTTGTTGATTTCCAATAGCGATAGGTACTTCGTTGGCTAAGGGTGCATTTGAGAGAGGGAACTGCATGCAGCCGCAACAATGCCCCCATGCAGCTGCCAATGATTGCGTGGTTATACAATATGTACAGATGTACCCTAAAGCTGTATTCACAACTGTAGAGCCTCCTTTAGAGGTTGACATCAATTTATTTGTACTGCTCCTATGATGGAGCACAAGAACAGAATTTAGTTGGGATTAGATGCCTGTATTTATCTCTTGTACAGTACCAGCATAGTGAATAAGAGTTTTCCATATTTCATCCACATGCCAATTTGATAAAAGACCTGCGTTGTCTTTTGAAAAGTAAAAGTGTGTCATGTTACAAATTTTTTCCCCCCAGCCTTAAAGTAAAAGCATGGGGGCTTTTTGCAAGGGTCCCAAAAAAAATGTTAAAACAGCTTTGCATTTTGCCCAAAACTATTCTAGAAAAATCTGCACTCCTACTGCCAAATGGAGCTCCTTCCCTTCTGAGCCCTACAGCACTAACATAAATTTTCAACCACATACAGGGTATTTCTGTATTCAGGAGAAATTGTGTGCTCAGGAAAATTTTGTGCAATAAATAGTGGGGTGCTTTTTATCCTTTTTTTTTCCAATTGAAAAATTTGGAGCTAAAGCAGAGATTCCCAAACTTTTTTTTCTTGTAGACCACTTTCAAAATTTTACTGGTTTCGGTGGACCCCCTGCTGATACATTTCTACCATATTCCCAAAACTCGTCAAAAAATGTGAAGATTAGATCTAACGTCGAGTCTCCCATGGACCCCTGGGGGTCCACCTGGACCACTTTGGGAATCACTGAGCTAAAGCAATGTTTTATTGGAAAAATATTTTTTCCTGGAAAAGTGCTAATAAATACTATAAGACCTCTATGGGGTCAAAATAATCAGTACAACCCTAGATAAATTCCTCAAAGAAGAAAGTTTGTTGGATTCTACTGTATTGGTACTTTATAGGCTATGCAACATGGCACCAGAAAACCACATATAGGGTAATTCCATAAATCGAGTGGCATAACAAATGGTTGGGAGATTTTTCTTGTATTAACCCTTTTAAAAATGAAAAACGTGGAATTGAAATATTCTTGCCAGATCATCACTACACTGTGACGTTTGCAAAGTGTCAAGAAAAACAAATCTCAGGATAACTTGGATAAGTAAAGGATTCTATAGTTGTTACTACATAAAGTGACACATGTCTGATTTAGAAAATTGGGCTGTGTCACAGAGCCCAAAACTGGCTGTGATGGCAAGAGATTACATTTAGACAGCATTTAACTAGATCAGACAAATGCTCCAAAATTTTCAGCTGCACATGCTGTGGAATGTGCTAGACACTTTTCTTATCCTTACACCACCTCTTGGTTGTCTTACTTTGTACCAAAACAATGACATACACAATTAAGAAATGTTGTGCATTTTACAACTCCTCTTAGTCATGTTCTCTTCTATAGACACTATACAAGGTTTCTAGAGAGGCACAAAATTTGTGTAAAACACATAGTAGTATAATGTTATACTGTGTTAGCCATACAAAGTAGTGGAAGAGTGAAGAAATCAGGCGATACCTTTTAGAGGCTTATTGAGTATAAAACTCATAGAGATTTATCAAGCAACATTCTGTCATAATTTGTGTAAAAAAAACCTAACATGCTATGCAACATATTTATCAAGTGTTTTAGACCCTTTTATAGCTTGTATGAAAAGGGAAGTGTCCTATCATAAAGGGGTGTAACCACACAGAAAAGTTGCATTGCCTAATTTGTCACAATGTAGCATCAAAAATGTGCCAAGAACTTTTAAGCTAACCAATAAGTGGTTTAATGTTAAACTAAACAGACACTTTGATAAATCTGGCGCAGTTTAGGACTGCCTATGTCTAGTCTATATTTGCACTGTCTAGAACCTAGATACTGTTAGTAAATCTGCCACATAATGGCCAGCTTTTGGCTAGAGTTCTGATACATTTTTCTTTGTAATTGTGTGATTTCTTCAATCTTAGTAAATGTCCCCAAAAATGAGTGAGGAATATAATAAGCTTTAGTTCCAGATGATTTGGCATTTTCAGATAATGTTTTCCACTCATTCGCCTATGTATTCTTTCTCTGATAAGTTTATTACACCTTGTCATTGCATTATTTTATTCTTATATCCCTACAATCACTATCAAAGATAAAAAGACCATCTTGGACCATCAATTTGAAGCTAAAAGATTTCAAAATGACTCATCCCTTGAGTAATTGATAATCTTTCCTCTTTTTATTCCCTGGTAAGCTAGGCTCAATAAAGGAAAAGGATCAGTGATCATAGCACACTGCTGTGCATGAATGGAAGATGCTGATGTTAAAATACGGTTCAGTAGCTGAAGTATATTGAGATGGGACAGCAGGAAATGAGAAATGTTCTACCTGTCTGTTTCTCGAATCACTTGACTCTTCACAAAGCTTTCTTCCTGACTTCTTTATTATGTTGTGTGCTTTCTTTCCATTGTATTCCCAGGTGGCAAGATATTTCCAGGTTCATTCGCGTAATGTCAAAATAATTGAATCAAAACCAAAGAACAAAGTACAGCAGAAGCTTTATTTGATAAATTTATTATCAAAGTAATTGATAAAAGTTTTCAAATGTTTTCCCAAGGGTCAGGGGAGTTTAAGAAAGGCAAAACAGTTGTATATAAGAAATACATGTGTGCAGCGATGAAGAAATAAGACAAACCTGTAAGAAATCTTAAAGCAGACTTCACCATAGTATTTAAATGGGGTATGGAGCACATAAATGTCTTTGCTAAAGGCTATACAAATAGTTTTTAGGAAAACCATGCATGAAAGACATGTACACTGAGTCTCCTGCTTCCCAGCTCCTGTAAAGTGCAGCAATTTAACACATTTTTAGTTAGGCTACATTCAGAAGACCTAGGTATAAAACGGCTGTGAAAAACGTCAATTTTTCACAACCATCTTGAACCGAGAGACACCCGTTTTTACAGATCCTACATACATTTTAATGTATGGAGGGATCTGTGAAAAGAGCAAAAATAGGGCATGACCAATATTTTGATGGTCCTTGACAACGGACTGTCAAAATAATGGTAATGTGAATAGCCCTCATTCACTGACATTGAATTTAATGCTGCGTGATGTCTGTTAAAAAGATGGACGTCACACTGCCATTAAGCACTGTTGTGTGAATATAGCCTCAGTACATGGTTTATTTAAAGCATGTGTTCCCATTTAAAAGCCATTTCACAATTGTACACAAAATGTTTAGTAACTTTGCCAATAGACTGTGTAGTTTAAGTAAGCAGGCCATACACATTAAATACCGATTCTGCCAACAGCATGGCATGTTGAAATCCAACTGCCTTTTATTATCCTTCCAGCAAAAGTCGTGAGGCACCCATACACATTAACAGTATTTTAATACATACTATCAGCCCCAAACTATGATGCTCCCTTCACCATGATTTATAATTCACAGTTTTAGACTGGTCCACCAGAGTACCAGAGAATTCTCCAGTGGATCCAGGCTCTAACACAATAATGGTCCAGTGAAAGACACCCAAATTTGAAGGGCACTACAGTCTATATATAAGGGTTAATCCCCAAGAACTTCAATTTGATATTGACAGTTGGGATGAGGTTTTGGTGTTGTTGTGCAGTGTTCTTTTTACTACAAAAATAATATTGTGTTTTGTCATCTGTCTCTGACTTCTTTAAATCATTTTTCCAGGATTGCCTATTATGCACTTGGAATAATCTTAATAGGATACCTACTCCCAGGGAGAGTACCAATAGTATTTTCCAGCTTCATGCATTTCTTTTCAACTGTGTATTGTATTATATTGTACTTTAGGAATTTTACAAAAAAACTGAAAAAAAAAAAAAAGAACATGTACATTATAAAAAGAGTACATCAAAGCATAACAATGCAGCACAGCCAGAACCACAAATAAAGTCATCAGAAAGTCAGAGTCACCCAAGGTTACCTTGGGTGTTCAATGTGAGCCTGAGCACAATACGTGTCCCATAAGGACCATGTGTCTGTAAATCTCTCTTTAGTGTTATGAAGCATGGCTGTCAGATATTCCATGGCCCATAGATTCATCATACTAGAATAGATATCTGTTTGCTTCCAGGAAAAACCAATAAGATATTTGGCAGAAGTAAGGACATGGAGAAGCAGCCTGGCACCATAACCACTCGGGGACTTGGGGGGAACATTTAAAAGGTAAACTAAAGGGTCCACAGCTTCATGTATTTCTAGAAACTTCTGAAGTCTTCTGAAATTTGTTTTATGGTTCAGACTAACCAAATTTTCTGGAGATGAACAGATCAGTAAACAGGTTTTGTTTAACTTTTTATTTAATGAGCAAAGCACCTGGGAAGAACCCACACTTACAATTTCTTCTCCTTAACTGCAATGTCAATTATACACAGAGGTTCATTTAAGTAAAAATCCTCAGAACAAGAAGAAAAAAATGATGTACTCAATTAAGACATCAATGCTTTTAGTCTAATGGTTGTGTGTGTGTGTGTGTGTGTCTATGATTGTGACTTGGATAACAAGCAGACTACATTACATTAGTGATCAATGCAAAATCCAAGCAATTTCAAAGGGAAACTTCGCACAGCGTAATTTGATGTTCAGACAGATTCTGCCCCAAAATCAGATCCAAATTCTACCCTTATTTTGCCTCCATTGTTTTCAGGATGCTCAAAAAATAAACTTCCTGCTCGATCTTGTCTGATTTAGCCGTAGAATCAGTGCCATGAGACACCCCGCTGTTTAGCCCCATTATGTCTGGGACTAATCAATGAGTAAAGCTGCAGTGGAAGGGCTGGAAAGTGGAGAAGAATCTGAGGTGGAAGACCACCTTAAATTCCTCTTCGCTTACAGCCATGTGAACCCAGGCAAAGGATTGAGGTACTTCTTCTTGCAGCTATGACTGGATGGTATGTGTCCACATATATGTACTTATGTAGCTCGTGCATATTTGGATAAAGTTTGGAGATATTATTAGCAATTCTATTTGTATAGAGTTCGATGTCTTACTTCTCAGTCTATGTACTGGGTAATAGTGCTACCCCATTATTGTAATAAATAAGTTATAGTTTCACACTTGTGCTGCTGTGTCCCTGTTATGATCTTATAAACATTTCCTTAATAATTATTGTTAACTTTCCAGCCTACTGACTGACAAGTAACACAGCAGCCTGTCCGGCTTTCTGTGATAATGTCTGTTTTACAGCAGAATATAAAAGAATGTCCTTTGAGGACCTGAAGCATATTGAATGCTTCAATGTGTCTAGATAAGATTACCCTACAAGGGAGGTAATTAAATGCTTAGATCATATTAATAAAATCATATTCTGTGTTTACCAAAGTATTATCATTGTGCACACAGAGTGGAGTAGCATATTTATTCAATGACCTAAAGAAATACATTGAATTATATTGAGGAGAAATAAAAGAGCAGTTAGAAATAGTGGAAGTAGTTCATTCAACTTTTTATTTAATAATCACTTTATACGATATGTAAAGAAAAGTTTTAGAATGTATGTGTCACATGTAATTAACCGCTTAATGACCAAATCTGTTTGGCCTTTAAAGCAAATATGTCACCAGAAAATGACCTGTTTTTATATTAAACATAAATACTGTAAGGGTTTCTTTGCAACAGTCTCCTCATTTACATCACAGACAAGACAATATTACAATAGAAGATAACACTTCTATAGTTTACACCATTTACCCATCATTGCACCCACTACTGATGCAAGATAATAGATGATGTTGTTAACCCCCCCTTCCCTGCACAAAGCATGTCTAGAACACTCTTCCATAGATCTCAATGAGTTAGGTCCAGTCTATTGCTGCCTATGGCCATGAGACTGTTATAAAGCATATTAAAAATGCTGTTAAAGAGAGTCTGCCATCTGAACAAGCCATATTGAACTATAACCACAGTCAGATAGCTGGGATTCACATGAACACTTAGTTTATGCTTTCTGATTAGTGCCTCTATTGCTGAGATATTCGCTTTTTTGATATGTTAATGAGCAGTCTGGCGCAATAAGAGTGTCATCATTGTTCCAATGCCAAGTCCTTCCCTCCCTGCTCATTTTTCATAGGCCACCTAAAGGGGAAAAAGTGTATGTAGGAACACTCGTTTGCGAAAAATTGCACATGTAAAGGCTCCTGATCAACCTTGTTTGTTGGCTGATTTCATCTTTTATGCAGCACAAATGATGCTCTATTGTCAGCAAGACATCACCCTGTGAAAATAGTTATGTGTTTCCAACAGTTAATGAAACTGTATTATCAATCCTTACCCACGTGGTTTGCATTGGCCTGTGTTAAAGGCTGACGCAAAAGAGTGCTGATTGACATTGTGTTGTCCAACCTAAAACATAGTAAATACATAGCAAGAGCTCAAAAGTGAGCTACCACACCTTTCCCTGTGTACCTTCCTCTTCTTGTTCTTGTAATAAAATACTTTTTTCAGGTAATTCCATATATACAAAGACTACCTGCTAAATTTTATAACACAAATGACAAAAGCATGATTTTTTTCACACTAAATTGGCTGTTAAAACCTCACTTCATTCAGTAATGCGCAGCACATTCCTCAAGTACTGTGAATCAAATTGGTAAATTTTTCTCAGTCTGTTTATTAAGTAAAAATATAATAATGAGCTACAAATGTAACACATGTAATGTTTTAGAACAGACAATATAACTTAGTATAGCTGCAAGAGATGGCCTGCAAGCCATCCATGAGTTGTTCTTATCAAGCAACAAAGTACATTTAACAGAGTTCAGAAATTCACAGGAACCCTCTGAAAACATTCTGACCAAAGTGCATTTGAACCAATGGTCCTCCGCACAATATGTTGTGTCTGGGATTTTTAGTACATTATATCTCCGGTTGTGGTTTCCTATTACAAATTTATATAGAAACTACATTATCAGTACTGTGTGTGTATTCTTTCTATGAATTAGTCGCTAAGGTAAACATAATAAAAAAAATACTTGTTGTGATCCCAGCTTTACAGAAGTATTAAACAGCCCCTTGTCTTTATACTAAAGATGTATTGGCTAAAACCAGCTTGTGTGTGATATTCCTAAAGTTCATTTGTGCAAATAATGCCATTTTATAGGGTTAATCAGTGGTGAACCTAGCCTCTTTGCTGCCTGAGGCGGACTATAGAAAGACACCCCCCCCCCCCCCTCAAAAAAAAAAATTGAGTTTCCATGCTACTAGCTTCACACGCTGTTATTGTCGCACATTATACTGTGACAATTGGGGGTAGTTTAGCGTCAAAAGTGGCAGTTTCCTGGACTTCACAGAGGTGTTGGTGGTACTGGGTGCCAAATAAAGACCATATCGGATAGTGGCAATCCAAAATAAATGGCATTATTCAGCTTGTAAGTGATAACAGTAACAAAACAAAAAAAACAGCCTAGCCCATAAACAGGGCAATACCTCACTACTTGGACCCTGACTCATTTCTGAGGGTAAGCTTTACTGAAGTCTGGCTCACACTGAGCTTAACTAAGTCCATTGTGGAACCCAGTTCTCTTGGGACAGACCACCTGTCTGTCTCTAACTGGTCCACAGTTACCTGCTCTCTGCAGGTCTCCAGCAGTACTCTCCTGCCTTCTACACTCCCTCTGGAGTGACGCCCTCCACCTATGGGTGTGGTTGAGGACCTTTTAAGCCTGGTTTTGGATCATTCACCAGCGCCCTCTAGGTTCATACTCTCACATTCCCTCCCCCTCAGCTCACCACCCATGGGGTGAGCGACAATGGGACAAGACATACAATGTTGACATCCCTCTTCAATTATGTACACTTGTCCAGTGTCTCTCCAGATGTCCCCATCCGGCGGTCTCAACTTCCAAGTTCCGGTCAGTCGAGATTTCCGGTTTCTCAGCACTTTAAATGCTATGCCAAGATCCTGGCCAATCTTTGCAAAAGCAAGTTCTACTTCATCACCTTCAAAATTCGCCATACAGGGGATCACATCATTTTCATCATATTTCTCGCCATAGTCTTCAGCCACCCCATTGCATGACTTTGATCCCTTTAGTGAATAACCGTAAGAATTTTCATCTTCACCTAGCATGAATCCACAGGAGCTCAGAGACCAACCAACACGTACTTCATGCACATCAATGACTTTAGAGTATAAATGATTCACGGGTACCTTTTCTGTAACCTTCATCTCAAAGCAAACTTTGCCATTTGAGACACCATATGAGACTCTTTCACCTGCCCACAGAAAGGCAAAACTCACCATGGTGAGAGAAGTGACACTCTGACGATCCTGTGAAATTTTGAAGTGAAGATCACAATTATAAGTGTCAAGAAGAACATTAGTTTCATCCAGTTTTTCGTCTTCCTCTTCCACCAGTGGCTGTGGGGACTTAGACCTGCTGTATTTATTTTCTTCAATATACTCGAAGTAGCCACGGCCAAGATCTTCACGTGGTCTTTTCACACCACGTTTCTTATCCTTTTGATCTTTGCCATCACCATCACTGGACAGGTCACTCATGTCTGTCTGACTTAATGACTCTGCTTTCTCTGCCTCTATGCTGGCAGATTTCTCCAATTCTAATGCCTTCTGTAGTGCACAAATCTCTGATTCCAGCTCCAGAACTTTCTTCATTACCACATTTTTCTGCACAGACTCCATCTCAGTTTTTACTATTGAAACTTGCAGATCTTTCTCCTGTTAGTCCACTTGCAGTTTTAGTTGAGCAGCAAGCATTTTTAGATCTACAATCTGAGCAGATAAATTACACGTGTTTTCCTCAAACTGAATCCTCATGTCTTCTATCTGGAGGTCCAATTCTCTCTTGGCCTTTTCCAGCTTGTCATAGGCATTGGCTTTGTACTCATACAATATCTGCACAGATTCCAGGTTTTTCTCAACTTCTTTGTGACTCTCCTGTAAGGTTTGTAAATTCGGAGCATGGACAGACGACATCTCCATCAATTCTTTGTCTTTATTTTGCACCAAAACAGACAATTTCTCATTATCTTCACAAGATCCTGACAGCGCCCTCTCCAGGCTACATATTCTAGCTTGGAGTTCTATTTCTCTTTGTTCCAGAACTCCAGCTCTTCTCTGCCATTCCATCACTTCTTGTTTTAGTTGAACCTGCTTTAGTTCATGCAAGTTTTGCTCTGACTGCAATGTCTGCACCACAGATTCTAAATCACTCTCTTGCGTGGATCTCTTTTTGCCCGCATCCCAAGCACCATATGTGACAATTGGGGGTAATTTAGCTTCAAAGGTGGCAGCTTCCTGGACTTCACAGAGGTGTTGGAGGTACTGGGTGCCAAATAAAGAGCATATCAGGTAGTGGCAATCCAAAATAAATGGCTTTATTCAGCTTGTAAGTGATAACAGGAACAAAACAAAAAAAACAGCCTAGCCCATACACAGGGCAATACCTCACTACTTGGACCCTGACTCACTTCTGAGGGCAAGCTTTACTTAGGTCTGGCTCACACTGAGCTTATCTAAGTCCGTTGTGGAAATCAGTTCTCTTGGGACATACCACCTGTCTGTCTCTAACTAGTCCACAGTTACCTGCTCTCTGCAGGTCACCAGCAGTACTCTCCTGCCATCTACACTCCCTCTGGAGTGACGCCCCCCAACTATGGGTGTGGTTGAGGACCTTTTAACCCTGGTTTTGGGTTGCTCACCAGTGCCCTCTAGGTTCACACTCTCACAATACACAATACGCAAAGTTATAAAACAGTTTATAAGAATTCTTCCTGTATTACTTCAGTAGCAGATCAACAACACGGCATTAACAATGACAATAACATCACACATCTTCTGCTTGGTGGATGGACGAGCCCACGTGGCCCCCATTCTCTATAATAGGGGCGCCACAGATAGCTGAGTACTGGACTTCGGCTATCTTCGGCACTCCCATCAAAGTTGAATGATAGCTACGCGAGTTTGTCCATCCACCAAGTGGCTCGCCTATATATGGCTGCGGTCAGGCTGAATTCCCACCCAATGGGGGGAAAAAAACAATTCTCATACTCAGTCGGGGTCTCAGCAGACAGACCCCCATCAATCAGGTATTTATCCTCTATCATTTAGGTATATATAGGGCAGTAACATTTTGTGACTTACAGGTGACATCTCTGACTAATCCTTCACATTTCCTTTCTCTTCCCTTTGGACCACCATGACCGTTTCTTCCAGCTGTGACTCGTCTCTGTAAAGTTTGCATCACAGACATCTTTGGCTCCTCACTTTTCCAGGCATCCAATCCACATTGTCCTCACCTGCATACCCACCCTGCAACTACCCCAATTATAAAATATATGATATAACCCCCCATAATGAATAATACCTGCAAGTACATCTTTATATTAATAATGTTAGTGTGTACCCTGTATAAATAGTGCCCCCTATTAATGCCCCATAGGTTTCCTAATTAAAAGGTTTTCCAGGACATTTATAAACTAATCAGTGGGGCTCAAAAACCCAGGACCCCTACTGATCAGCTGTTTGAATGGAACCTGTGTAAGCACCGTGACCGCTTCTCTGTTTACATAGTGTCATTCATCTCATAGTGGCCATGTAATGTAACTACAGCCTTGTCCTATACACGTCCATGTGACAAGGCTGTAATTACATCACACGGTCACTATAAACAGACAGCATATAATATAAACAGGCGCCATAGCCCCTGTTTATAACGCCCCATTTATACACACTATAATGTTCCACAGCAGCCTCTGCACACAGCATTATGGCCCGCAGGGGCCGCTGTGGGCCATAATACTGTATGCAGAGGCTGCTGTGGAACATTATAGTGTGTGTAAATGGGGCGTTATAAATAGGGGCTATGGCGCCTGTTTATATTATATGCTGTTTGTTTATGCCCCATATTGACCCCTGAACACGATATTATGCTTCATAGTGGCCCCTACACACGGTATTATGCTCCATAGTGGCCCCTGCACTGGTATTATGCTCCATAGTGGCCCCTGCACAGGGTATTATGTTCCACAGTGGCCCCTGCACATGGTATTATGCTCCATAGTGGCCCTTGCACACGGTATTATGCTCTATAATGGCCCCTGCACTCGGTATTATACTCCATAGTGGCCCCTGCACTGGTATTATGCTCCACAGTGGCCCCTGCATACGGTATTATCCCCCATAGTGACCCCTGCACATGGTATTATGCCCCATAGTGGCCCACCCATGAACTATTATTATACTCTGGGGTCTTTTCAGACTCCAGAGTATAAATATCTGAGACCAAGGGGAGGTGACAAACATAAAAACCAATGTTACTTACCTATCCTGGACATCGGTGCACTCCCTGCAGCTTTCGGCCCTGTTTAATTGCGCACACACGTCACGTGATCAGGAAGGCGACGCGACCTGATGACGTCACCAGAAGGCCCAAGCCTGCTCAGAGTAACATCGGATTGCAGGAGAGGTAAGTAGCATTGGTTTTTATGTTCCCTCACCTCCCCTGGGTCTCCAATTATTATACTCTGGGGTCTGAAAAGACCCCGGAGTATAGTAATAGTAGTATTTGACGCCTGCGGCTGCTCACAGCGACATCCACTTCCCCTTCTGCGTCCCATAGCAGAAGGGGAAGTGGAGGCTGCCATGAGCAGACACGGGATAGGTAAATAAATAGGCCATTACCTGCTGGGGATACTCCAGCAGGTAACGGCCTATTTATACAGTATATATATATAAAAAAAGTTCTCCTCATCTACCTGCAATGGAGCCGACCGTCTCCTCTTCTTGTCAGCGACGTCTGCGTCTCAGCGTAGGAGGCGCGATGACGTCATTGTATCGCCACCTGCGCTGACATGCAGATATCTCGTAAACCAGCCCAGGACAGGCCCCGCTCAGCTTTGTTTTTTTTTAAATTGGCCTGTCCTGGGCTGGTTTACATTAAATAAATAGTAAAAATGCCGCCCCCCAGACAGTAACGGATAGTGCCGCCTGAGGCGGCCGCCTCACTTCGCCTCATTAGCGGTGCGCCCCTGGGGTTAATAGTGTTATAGACATTGCGACTTCTATATTCATGCACAGTTATGTAGTCTTTCACTTACACATTATCACATATAGAAAGTATCATAAAGATATCACAAAGCAAAACAATGATAGGATCAATGTACTGAATCTTTTAGCATAAATATTCATTGATTAGACCCAAAATAAGGACATCATATTTTGGTAAAAAAAAAAAAATTGTATATCAGTGTCATTTGTATCCACATCCTTAAGGCTAAAACCCCATGTAGCAAAATGCGGCTAAAAAATGCTGTGAAAAAAAACAGTTTGAAAAGTTTTTTGCATTTTTGTAGAGTTTTCCTCTGCGGACTTTCTGCACCCATTTTACCTATATGGAAAACGCCAGCATTTCCACAGGTAGAATTGTCGTGCTGCGATTGGGGGCGTTTTTGAAAATGCAGCTTTTCTGCTGCAGATTTTTTATTGCAATGTGTGGATGGGATTAGCCAGAATTACTGCATTGCTCCTCAGGGGCTTTACCACAAGTGGGAATTTTAGGATTTGAGAATTCTATGCTGGGGTGGCAGGGGATCGTTTTCATTTAGACAGTGTTGAGCATACATTTATTCAGGTGCACAGTGAGGTTCATTTTTTAAAATTATTTTTCATGGTCATTTTAATCAAGGGGCCCAGTGTGGGTATTTTAATCATCAGGCACAATGGGGGATTTCTGCATAATCAGGGGGCACATTGGGGGTATTTTTATATCAAGGCACAGTTTGTTGTACTGTGGTTAATTCTGGTATTGTATTTTTGTTATGAGTTTGGTTCTGGTGTGGGTATGATATTTCCTTACTTTACCTGTTTTTCTTATGACAGGCAAGGGACATCAAAACCGGGTTGTTTATCCTGTTAAAATTGGCTTAGGTCATAAAGTAAATGGTCAACTTAAGAAAATTTTTATGTTTAGATGATACATGGCATAGATTTTCTGTGCCCCTGTGTTAAAATTTACACCTGAGCTCCACACAGTTCCTAACCATCAGTTTCATTGTAGTTAAAAGGGTTTTCTAGGATTAAGATATTGATGACCTATCCTGTCCAAGGTGAGATGGGTTCTTGTACTATGTAGTGGCATTGCTAGGCTATTACAGCTTAGTTTCCATGAACTGTGTTAAAATACCTGAGCCATTGAACAGTCAGTGTTAATGTACTTAAAGATGACATTTAAAAGGGAGCTGAGCTGCTGTAGCCCATCACAGCCACTGCCCAGTGTACAGAGCTGTCTCCATCATGGCTCTATACACTGTGTAGTTCTGGCACCTGCAGCCATAATATTAGCTAATTATGGGGATGGCGGGTGACAGATTCTCACCAATCCGGTATTGATGACCTTTCCTAAAGAAAGGGGATCAATATCTTAATCCCAGAAAATCCCTGTAATGATGGCATGCAATGCAGAATCTATATGTATTAGAAAATGTATGTATTTATTTCTATAGGTATCTAGCTCTGTACAGTACTATAGTCTTGAATATATAACAGGATGAATTATGACCGTCATAAAGATTTGGGCCCTGGTTTTGATTGCTGGTTTTTGTTCTAGCCTTTATCGCTGAGGTTAGTCATGCTGATCTCATGAATTGAAACTACAACATTA
The DNA here is from genome assembly GCA_947044405.1 of Leptodactylus fallax. Lineage (NCBI taxonomy): Eukaryota > Metazoa > Chordata > Amphibia > Anura > Leptodactylidae > Leptodactylus > Leptodactylus fallax. The sequence goes on along the minus strand of CAMRHE010000027.1, from coordinate 10,857,050 downwards.
TTTAGAGTTACTGTAGGCCATTTTCACAATACAAAATTTGGTCAGTATTTTGCATCAGTAATTGCAAGACAAAACCAGAAGTAGATCAAAAACAGAGAAAAGTATAAAGGAAAGATGTGCACCTCCTCCATGTTTTGGACCCACTTCTGGTTTTTGACTTGCAAATACTGATGCAAAATACTGACCATGGGAAAATAGCCTAAAGTTGGTCAATATCTGTTAGCTGATTGCTCATTTAATGGCCATCTATTCCTCCCAAATGGCTATACACATGCACACTCAGTTGGGCCAAGAATGCATGTATTTTCAAAATAAGGAGAGATGCCACTGGCAGTGGTTTATCTCCAATAAGAGCAAAGGATCTGGTATGACAACAAATGTAATCCTTCTATCCATAGACATCATCTGTCAATGAGAGATGGTGCATTCACATACTCATAAGATGGCCAGCTCTCCAAAATCGATGAGTTTGAACACCTCTGCTCTTATGGGCACCTTTAGAATATTTACAAATGTCCTAGATTATTTTGTCTTCAAAAACAAAAGACTTTTACCAAGTTTAATGTGATGTACCACTGACATTGATTTAATGCTTGCCTGTGAGCATATTTTTATAGGATGCAATATCTTTGCCTTAATGTGATTAACACGATGGGATCTGAAGCTCATCCAAATTCTGTACAATTTATAACCCCTGTTAAAGCCTTGGATTTCTACAGGCTCAATGCATTTTGAAGCAGAACAGACATATAACTAGAAAATTGAGGAGTTTATTGAGAATGCAAGACCTTGGTTGTAAATTTTTGTTCGCACCTCTCCTGGGCTATATATTTTCTTTTTACCATGCAAATTAGAAAGTCTCCATCAGTCAAGCATCAATTAGATAATTTGACGATAATCTACAAGGCAATTAGATTTCAGTTTTGCCAAATGAGTAAACATTGGATATTGCAGGTTCTAATTTCATGGGTAATAGAGATCCATAAGTCATACTATGATTTTATTATTTTAGAATACATAGCTCTATGCTTTTAATAAGTAGCAAGAGGACAGGCATCTATCTTCAGAAATATAAAAAATTGAATTTACTTTTACAGTTTTTTTTTTCTCCTTTGTATGAGATCTTAAAGGGTCCTTACAATATTTATTTCTCAATGTTGATGAAGGAACAGCCATATCCCCTGACCATATAAAACTAGATTTATTACCAATATAAGGAACATTAGGAAATAGTATAAAGATGTTTTCTCATAAAACATAGTTATTTAGTAATTGTTAATATTTATTGTTCATTTCCTTGTTTTATTGTAGTTCAATAGTTTTTAATCGAGGTGTTTTTTTAAGTAAACAGGAACATAACAATACACATTGGCATTGAAGTGATGAATGGCGACATGTATGTGACATTTCTGAGTAACATATAAGTTGTACAGAAAAACAGAAAAAGCTACATAAAAATAATATAAAACTTAATCATATTCAGCGGGTAGAGGGGGAAATAAACACTGTGTAACAAAACGCATTATACAAATATTAAAACTGCAATGTTCAGTTCCATGTTATATATGAGAGAAAAGTATATTCAATATAAAGTGATTTGATATTTATGGAGAAGGACATATAGGAGTTTTATCCATATGTCCTATTTAGTTAAATACCAAGATCTACAATCCCTGGAAGTAGAAAAATTTAATTTGTATTGAAACTGTGTGAAAACATTATTCAGCACTTTTTAAAGGTTTGGCTTTTTGCCAATTTTTTGCTATCTGGTGTCTAGAAGCTATAAAAATGTGTCCAATGGGCCATCATAAATCCACTGGGACCAAGTGTATATCTAGTAATGCAATAGATGGAATGGGTTCTACTCATTCATATCTAATATATGTTAAAAGATTCTTTTACAAAATGGATATACTGCCGTACATGACCATCACAGGTGCAATAATGTGTCTCTTTGGCCACATTCTCTCCAACACAGCAGGGAGGAAATTTAAGATACTTATTGTAGTTTTTACTGGAGTGTTTTAGTGTATGATGAAGTAGGTACATGGGCAAAACATGCATGGGGATCCACCCTGCCCTTTCATTGGAAGAGGGAAACGGAACATGATAATGGCACAACATTGTCTAAATAATATTGTTTGGAAATATTCAGTGGCACTTTACCTTAGTGGTCCAGTGATCTCCCCCTAAGTGCAGGTATAAAGATACTAGTTGTATGCTACTGAGCATAATGTGGAACCCCTGGTGATTGGTCCTCAACAAGAGTGTTGATATAGATGTTGGGAAGAAGAAAGGTTCATTTAAATATTTTCACTAGGGCCATAAAAACTAAAAGGTAAGCATACAATAAATTGAACATTGAATGGCATTTTACTGTTTACTATCCGTCATTAATGTTTAGAAAAATGTTCATATCAGTGGGCATCCAACACCCAGCACCCCCATTGATCAACTATTTGAAAAGACTGCAGCACTTAGGTGAAAACCACTTCCTCTTCACAGGCTGCAGTAAAAATAATAACAACAATAATAATAATAATAATACATTTTATTTAATATTTATTTATTTTATATATTTTTTATTTATATAACACCATCATATTCAGCAGTACTTTACAAATTGTAGGGTTTAAGTACAGACAAAATAAGACATTAATCCTTTCCCTGCCAGCCCCCTATTTATACGTCCTCCCAGGGTGGCACTTCTGCACCTATCTAATATGTCCTTACTTCTAATGCCGATATCTCAGGATCCATTAGGACTATTAAGAAGATCTGGAATTCATTTTAAAGATGAGAATCTTCATGATAGCTCTTATAGTTCCAGAGCGATTCACTGTTGAAAACACTATTCGGCATTGAGATCCCATTGCAAATCTCAATTCCCAACAGCATGTTTAACAGCGATTCGCTCTGAATTTGTAAGGGATATCATGAAGATCTTTAAAATGAATCCTAGATCTTCTTAATAGTCCTAACGAATCCTGAGATATGGAGCTCTAAAATGTGCTCCCCCTCCTGTCTCAGGAAGCATCTTAAGAGCTGCGGTAGAAGAAGGAGGGGGGAGGAGCAGCCCTGCAGACTGCACAGAGATGATCAATCATCATCATCATCTGTGCATAACCTGTATGTGACCCCGGGGGGGGGGGATAGCAGGGACTTCTGTGCATGTTATCCCCACTCCTATTAATCAGAGAGCAAACTATACTTTTGCTCTCTGATTGTCACATAGAGGGATAATGTAATACCCCTCCGGGCCTTATTAGAGGGGTATTCATATGTAATACCCCTCTGAACATAACTAGGAAGTTTATTGGTGCTGTGACCCAGACGTTTACCATTGTCCAGGTCGCAGCGCCAAAAGAGTCGCACCAAACACTTACACAACATATGCACAAAGTCATCAATAAAGTTTGCATTTCACCCAATCCCTGTCCTGTCCATACCTGATCTTTATAGAGTAAAATACGCCTTTAGCTATATCTGTTACATGCTAAAATAATAGCAATAACGATTATTACTAGAGCTAAATGTAGAAATTGCTACAACTTTTATAGGGAGATAGAAAATTATATTTTTATGTAAACTCCTATTTAATTTGCATGCACAAAATTGGTTGGCCCATTTCTGCGATTTTGGCGTTTCTTTAACACCCGCACCTGTAAATATATATATATATATATATATATATATATATATAGTGTGTGTGGTATGTATGAATTCCTCACATATTGCAGTTTTTTGGAAAATACATTTTGTTTGCAGAAAGGGACTGCTTGAGCATGCACTTTAGTGCAAATTTGAATTTTTGTGCAATTTCAAACAATCTCTGTTTGCTACAAAGTTGCATGAAGATGGTTGTATATATGAAATATTAAGTTGTGTTTTTATATGCGGTATGCTGTGCAATCTCAAAAAAGTTAGATTTTGGTATCACAGTCACAGTTTGCTAGATGCAGTATAGATTTTTAACATATTAGTGAATAACAGCAAAATCTTGCTTTTTTTCTGTATCAGTGTTTTTGAGAGTAGGAGCTCTTGTTGTAGTTGATGTTTGTGGTATATATAAATTGTGTACACCTTGAACTTTTATTTTAAATGCATTTTGTGTGTGAATGTAAGATTGAATAGGAGTTGAATATTGAATATATGTTTTAGTGCATTTTTTCAAAAAATTATTTGTGTTTGTCACAAAGTTACATGAGGGTGGACATGGCTATTGATAACCCATTGAGACACATGTAATCTTCAGGTTGTTTACTTTCAAAAAATATACTGTATAGGGTTTAGGGGTTCACTTGCTTTCCACGGTGTGTGATCCCTACATTTTATAGGATGATACTTTTTTAATATTTCCAACTTCAAAGCAGATTTTTGCTCATTTCAGTTCTAGTAATTTTATGAAGACATGTGCATCCAGGTTTAGGCCTTAGTGATATGAATGAACACTGCAAATGTTGAACTCTTATTTTTAGGAGGTTTGGTGCATATAACTTTTTGTTTGGTTTCCACTTTTAGCAACTAATATACATTTATTTGCATTTTTTTTTTATAAAACATTTGCTTTAAATCAAAATTGCATGAGGGTGATATGTTTATATTGTATTCTGTATGGAATAGGCAGCCAATGTAGTGACTGACATACACCAGAGACAACAGTGTAGTGTTTAGACTGATAGATGAGCCTGGCTGCTGCATTCAGAATAGATTATAGAGGGGAGAGTTTAGTAAGGGGAAGACCGATTAGTAAGGAGTTACAGTACTCAATCAGGGTGACAATCAGGGTCTTTAATGTTTCCGTGGTAAGGAAAGGGTGGATTCTGGAGATGTTTTTGAAGTGGAGATGACATGAGCGTGCGAGTGAAGGAAAGGTCTGAGTCAAACCTTACCCCAAGGCATATTGCCTCGGGGTTGTGACAAGACTGGAGACTGAAATGGAGATATCAAGGGGAAAGGGAAGAGGAGAAGAGACAGAGCCAGCAAATCTGTTAGATGGTGGAAACAGATGTAGTTCAGTCTTTGAGAGGTTCAGTTTCAGATAAAAGCAAAGCCATGATATTTGACAGTAGAGAGACAGTCACTGGTGTTCTGTATTAGTGCAGGAGTGATGTCCCAGGATGAGGTATATAGTTGGGTATCAGCATAGAGATGGTACTGGAAGCCAAATCTAGTGATGGTTTATCCAATAGGAGCTGTGTAGAGAGAGAAGAGCAGTGCCTAGGACTGAGCCCTGAAGAACCCCAACAGCAAGGGGAAGAGGGGAAGAGACAGGGCCTGCAAATAATACACTTAAAATGTGGTCTGAGTGATATGAGGAGAACCAAGTGCAGTGTCTGTGAGACCAACAGAGTGGAGCACAGTGAGGAGGAGTTGGTGGTCAACAGTGTCAAATGCTGCTAAGAGATCCAGAAGAATAAGGGGAGAATAATCGCCATTAGATTTACCTGTCAAGAGATCTTTGGAGTCTTTTGTAAGGGCCGTTTCAGTAGAGTGCAGAGTGCGGAAGCCAAATTGTAAGGGCTCAAGAAGACAGCTCAAAGGTAGCGGATCAAATGAAAATAGACCAAGCATTTCAAGATTTTGGAGATGAAGGGGAGGTTAGAGATGAGTCAATAGTTAGCAGCACAGGATGAGTCAAATACCGGGGCTTCTAATGCAAGGTGCCGGCGATCCCCAGCAAAATGGCGGCACCCACAAGCCGCCGGTGAAATGGCGCCTTGGTCAGTTTTGACCGAGATGCCTGAGGGGTTAATGCCCGCGATCAATGCAGGCACTAATCACAGGCATTATCGCCGGGTCTCTGCTGTATAAAACCATATTTAAACACCCGATACCTGCTGTACTATTACGGCAGATGTCAGGAAGGGGTTAAAAAGAGTGAAATATGTGTGAGAACTGTACATGGGAAAAGGAAGAAGAGAGTGACTGATATAGATAGAGTGCACTGGTGGTAAAGATGGAGGGGAGTTTTGCATGAAAGCAATTGTTAAGATAGCAAGTGTTAATGTAGCTTTATGATATCATGTGTAGATGCTTGTTGTTTTGGGTATAAGTTTACCTGGATTTCTTTCAAAGCTTACCTGTCATATGCCCTGTCTAAGTGCCATGTTTAAGTGCACTTGTTATGATGTGTGCATTAAAAATACCCCCCCCCCTCCATTGAAAATTGTTCCCCCATAAGCTGTGTCTACTTTTATAGGGACACTGATCTTCATAACTAGCCCTAATTTAGATTGTTAACCAATTAATCAACAAACTGTGACGCATGAGGAGACCGAGTTATATAGATACAAATAAACAGAAAGTACCATAAATTACTGAGAATCTAAAGACTGACACTACTACAGATAAGGACACATTGACTTGGAAAACTATAGCCTTAATAAAATGCTAGGATAGGGCTGTAACATCATATTCATCTGTCACATGGCCTGTTTGCAGCTCAGACCCATTTAAGTGAATGGAATTGTAAGATGGGGAAACAGCCCTCATGTTATGAATGTAACTGTTTCTGTAGATAAGTTTATTTTTTTTTATAAACTGACATTTGTTTGTTTGACCACAAGAGGCCACTGTTACCTCAGAAATAGAAGAGACTGTGATTCTGTAATTCTGTATTTCCCTGGAGTAGTGACGTGGAGACCCTGTTCTGCAGAGGAGGAGCAAGAAGAGAGTGTGTGTGTCTGGCAGCCATCTTAGTTGTGTGTGCTTCTGAGCTTTTAGAAGAAGAAGGGCTGACGTGAGAGGAAGAGACATTCTTAAAGGATTACAGACAAGAGGTTGTTGAAGCAGAGACTGTTTACTCAGACAGCATCCTAAGGTGAAGATTACTATCAAGGACCAGCTGAGAGGTGGCCCAGTCAGTGAGACCGCATGTTTGGATCAGCCCTGCTTTCAGAGGTTCCAGAGAGAAACTGCAAGGTACCCCACAATACTGAATCAGTAAAAGAAGTAATCGTGCACGCACCGCAGTAGATTTTTGGCGCAAATTGCTTGGGACTGAATAAGGGCCTGTAGTGACATTTTACACGTTGTCACATTTCTTTGGCTTGCAAGCTGACCTACTATTATATTTACTCGGTTATACTTTGTTTGTGGGGAATAGGGGTATTTGATAAGTTTGTAAGCTCTTGTGTTATACCGCCGGTGCCTCTATCACACTCATTGAATTGTTCCTGTGACTAGGGTGATAAAAAGGTAACAAGCGGCTGGTTAGTTGCAGCCTGCAGATAGGTAAAAGCTTGGAGTATATTGCAGTACACATGAGAAGGCACCGCGCTGTACAACACCAGGGTCTCAGCATAACTGGCTGAGTGTATGTAAATAGTTGAGAGTGTTTTTCTGGTAAATAGGTGTTACTACTCAAAGTAAAATCTTGTTTTTTACTAAATTGACTTGGAGTTGCTTCCTTTGTTCGTGACTTCGCTGTATCCTGGGGAGCCCACCCCGGTACACGGCTTACAGAATTGAGCTACAATACCAAGCACAGTCAGAATATAATGTATACCACTATGCTTCTGAGTGCTCCTGCTTTTTCAATCAGCTGATTGGTGGGGGGATGCCAGGTTTCAGACCCCCACTGATCTGATATTGATGACTTATCCTAAGGACAGGTCACCAATATCTGAATTCAGGAAAACACCCTTAAACATTTTACTACACTTGCTATTAGTAGAAGTAGGTTTATGCCATAATTTGCACAATTTCTCCTTACTCCAGTAAATAAATTTGGCCTAAACTGCATCTCCTGTGAGACATTAATCACTTTTCTCACTTTTCACATTGAATGAGTGAGAAGAAAAGAATTGTGCATATTTGTTGCACATTCCAATGTGTCTTGACTGTCAACACACTGATAAAAGTTTTTCTTATGTAACTATGAAAGAGACTGGTGCACGGCTCACATAATGTGCAGTATTATTAAATCACCTGTAAAATCTCTCTAGTCTTCAGCACCAATCCTCTGTATGATGTTGATATCCCATGTGATGCATAGAATAATACCAGTAATCAAAGCTTTTTTATTACAAAAAAATCTCAACAATACATCCGTTAATATCCTCCTTTCCTTTTGATCCTATTTGTAAAACAATTAAAACTAATAAATCAGCAATGCCCTTTCCTCCTCACAATCCTGTATCTGAGTTAGACTAAGGCCCCACGTTGCAGAAAAGCAACTTTTTTTGTTGCAGATTTTGCTGCGTTTTTGAGCCAAAGCCAGGAGTGGATTGAGCAGAAAGTAGAAGTATAAGTACTTCCTATATAGTTCCCATTCCTGTTCTAGCCACTCTTGCCTGTGGCTCAAAAATACACAACAAAATTTGCAAGAAAAGCTGCTTTTCCCCAACATGGGACCTTAGCCTAAAACTGTATCTGCCTGTAAGACAGCTGGCTATAGCAGGAGTCCCTCCCCTATTCCTTGTCTCCAGTTGGAAGCAAACATAGATAAGTTCAGGCCATTCACTAAGATCAAGATCATCAACTGTTCCCCAGCTGAAAAATCAGCAGGATTTATGTTGTGCTTGTGTTGGAGGATTTGTGTGCTCCACAGAATTTCTATAAGACTGTTTAAGGCTAAGGGTCCACATTGAGTAAACAATATGTTTTTGGCTGCATCTTACAGTACAAGCAAAGTGAGGGTGGGTTCACCAATGCGTCGCTAACCTGTCGGTATCCGATGCCGATCCTGTTCCCCGAGATTTTCACTCGGATTGGCAGCAGACGGACTCAAACACAGGTGTGTGAACCCACCCTAATTGAGATTTTGGTAATCCCATTGACACATAATGGGAAAAAATGTTGCAGAAACAATCGTCCGCCAGTCTTAATAAATGGTCCAATTGCCACGGGGAACCAGAGATTTAGGAAGAGCCTGCAGCCTCTTTATAAGTCTGCCATCTCTGCGCCAAAATGGAAATCTATGCAGAAAACTAAAAAACTGATGTGTTATAGTATATAAATTAAAAATATATAATAAATATAACCTTGGCCCGCCCTGATCCCTGAACCTGCACAGCCCACTTTCGCACAATGTTACATGTGAGGCGCGGATCAGGGCTTAAGGTGTTTTCTGGCATAGAGGGAATAATTAATTCACCCCAATATTCCACTCTTATAGTGGAATAATTAATTTGCCCCAATATGTTTTTAAAAAACACTCACTTTTGAAAAATGTAGCATACTAATTTTAAATCTGAAAGTACTGTGTTTCCCAATAGATTTATATGTAGTGGGGAGGGTAAAATGAAAAATGCAGAAAAAAAGAAAACAAGTATTTTTGCTGCGTTTTTTCCCACTGCCTTTACTCAACATGTGGCCTTAGCTTTACAAAAAAAAATCATTAATTCATTCATTTTCACATTTAATGTTATTTAACATCAAGAGCGTTTCTGCCCAGTATTCTACAAAACAAACAACTTAATACATTTCTTCAGTGATCTATAATCTATTGTCTATTACTCTGTACATCTAATTGAACTGCATTCTATTTATAGTGATAAATGTTATTGTCACCAAATGACAGCTTTAACTCCATGATAAATTTATTTTCATTTAACAACAAAAGACTAAATAAAATCTGATGTTTTAATCTGATTGTTTTAATAGATTTCATGTGAAAACAAAACTCTTACCCAAATACTCTTGTAGTCTAGTACTCTAGTAGTTACACTCTAGTAGTAACTGAGAATTACACAGTAGTAGCAGTTAGAATTTAATTTATTTTCTTCAGTGCAAAAGACACACAACCTATGGCATAGAATATTTAGCAAAACAATAGAGATGTGTGAAACTCACAAGATGCCTTTTACTTCGGGTTTGGGTGGTTCGCTCCCAAGATTTGTTTCGGGTCAAACAAGTTTGGTACAAACCACAGCTTACATTGGCTTAAAACATAGCGTATTATACTGTTAGGGCTCCTGGCAACCTATCTATGCAATTTCTAGCTCTCGAGGCAAACACAACCTAAGTTGGTAAAACAATGGTAAGCAATGGATACAAACTCCTAGTTTAACTATACACTGCGCTGACACTTACTTTTACGCATTTTAATATTTAAAATGCTCCAAAAATTACCCTTTTTATGTGGAAATATGCTTGTCCTTGTTTTTTTACACACCCATACAGCAGTTATATTGCAAAAAACAATGGTTTCATAGAAAAATTAGCCCATTTTGATGACAAGTGCTACAGGTGTTAGAATTGCCCGTAAGCAATTCCCAATAACAGCTGCTAGGGAAAGGGAAGACAGAGATAGTGAGTCCTAAAACTAGGCCCACCCCGTGTCCCTACCTAATTGCCGCAACTGTCCTAATAACAGGGACAACTAGACAACAAACCCTACTCTAGATAAGTGATACACAGAATAGGACAAGACAACACAACAAAGAAGAGGAGTCAGCAAGCCAAGGGTCAAGCCAGAGAGACAAAAAGTACCAAATCGCAATCTAAAAGAGTAGTCAAAAGCCAAAAAGCAGAGGTCAGTAAATAAGAGTAAGTACAAAAGCTTACCAAGGTCAGAGACACAATAGTCAGCAACCAAGTATGGGCTTATGACCAGTTAAAGGAAGTCCAGAACCTGCCCCAGACTTAATTCTTATTAGCACTGGCACTGTTATTCCTCCTCCTCCTCCATTAGTCTGTCCCCTGCCCTGTTTTTTCCCAGTCATTTTACTGTACACCACTTAATTATAATAGTGATTGGCAACAATTCTAACACTATGTGTATGTCTTTTAATTTTTATTTTACAAAAAACTATTTCAAGAAAAATAGAAAAGCACTAAAAGCACTAAAAAAAAACCTGGTCAGTGAGTATTACACTAGAACTGCGTCAGTCATCTTGTTTATTTTTTGCAGTTACAATGGTGGCTGTTTGCATGTACAATGGGTAACTGAAAAAAAAAACCCTTAATAAATGGAGATTGTCCAAATTAGCAGGCTGCATCACACTGTTTATTGGGTGAGCAAAAACACCCTTTTAACAAGCAGAGATTTTTTCAGATTAGCAGCCTGCGTCACGCTGTTTATTGGGTGAACAAAAAATCATTTTTCAAGAAAGGTCTGTTAGTGCTATTAATAGGTTATCAAGTGCACCCAAATACCTTTAGCAGTGTTTTGAATGTTTTCTGGGTTTTCTCTGAGCTCCTGGCATCTTCTGCATTTGTTTACATGGGTATCTTCATGTTCTGTTTTCCTACAACTACCAGGATGTCTTAGGCCACTCAGAGCTGACTCACACCACCTCCCTCTCTCACTTCCTCCCTTTCTCACTCACACCCCCTCCCTGTTTCCCTAGCTAGCCCACCCACTACTAGCCCTTCCTAACTAACTCAAACCTCCCCACCCCATAATGCTTACTTGTCTTCCAGACAGGACCTTCTGGGCAATGGACGTCACTTCCTTCTGCCTGGAAGACAGGTAAGTATGATGGGGTGGTGGCAGGTGGGTTAGTATAGATGACGTTCTGGAAATGGAACGTCACCGGAAAATCGGAAAATGTGCACCAGCGATGCAGGTAAATATAGATTTTTGGTACACTAAGTAATTTAGAAGGTAGGCAGGGGGAGGTGTTTATCTTAGATTGGAGAGATTAATTTATCCTGGACAACCCCTTTAAGAAACAGATTCTTCAGATTAGCACAGACAGAATCATTGTTTTGCTCTTAAACAGTAGTTTGCATGTATTTAATAAAAACTCTTACCCAAAAAAAACCTTAAGAAAAGATTCTTCACTAACAGAATTAACTTTGTCAGTAAAATAAATGTAAAACACTCTGTAAACAGTCACAGATCAAACTGCTCTATTGAAAAACATACTTAAACAAAATTAGATTATTGACAATGAAAGGGTTAACTGTCTTCTGTCTGTCTGTATTACTGCAGTAGTCTGTCTCACACAGCACAGATATTCTCCCTCACTCATATCAATGATTTCTATCACTATCTGCCTTTAATTAATTAAATCTGACAAAACTTTGTTCTACTTCTTCTACTCCTAAGATTCTCTAGCTCTATTGCAAGTTTTCTGTAGTCAGCGCTGTGTATTGCTGAACAAAATGGAGTAATTGCTTTGAGTCATGCAGTGATGAATAGCACATCCATCCCCTACTTCCACCATTACTGAAATGTCTTGTGTTCCTGCACACAGCATCTTATATACTGAATGTGACATCAGCACTGTAGGGTGTCCACCTATCACTGACTATTGGCTGAGAAGATGTCAGGTGATGCCAGGACGCCACACACACAGACACATGTATCTTCTATATTTTCATTGTCATTTTAGTTCATCCAAGATGAATCATCATTTATTCAGTTTTAAAAAATTTGGAATATTCATGTTGAACCTGGCTTAGAACGAATTGCTTCACCCATCTCTACAAAATAACATAAGTACGGTTGGATTTTTTGGCAGAAAGTAGGATGACCTTTTTCAACAGATAGCACAGCTGTGTAGGCATGGCCAGTTGTAGATAATGTGTAGCCCTGGGCAAAATTAAAATGAGGGACCCAAATGCTAAAATATAGCACCTCTAATACTGTCACATTCAGGTAAGGTGGTGTCTAGAGCCCTTAAGTGGTAAATTCTATAACTTCCAAGACCCTTGAATTTTTGGAGTTTTAAAAGATCAGCTGCACAAGCCCCAAGGCCACAACAAACTGTTATCATGATGAGGTGGATAAATATTGCTTTATACAGTACTACTGTAGACCAAAACACACTATACAAAAGCTAATATTACAAGCAATACCACTACTGAAAGGCCAAATAATACTGCCACATCACGACCACCTAGATCAGGTTCTTCCATACTCCGACAGCACAAGCTACAATTAACCCCATTTTTTAATAACTTGTGAATGTTATTCTTAGGATTCTCAATGGTGCAGCACTGATCACAGTTGTCACTTTAAGGTTGCTATGCATACCAGTCAAACTCTGGCTAAGTCTGCAGCCAGTCAGTGCTTTGAGATGCAGAACCAATAAGACTGCTGCCTCATTGTCCAATCCTGAGCTGAGGTGGGTTATTTAAAATCTGCATTAAGACTACTCAGGTGCCTGCTATTGATTGTAGTTAGGTTTGTGCTCTCATAACTTCTTTTTATCTGCTGATTCCCTGGTTATTGATCTGGTTATCTGGTCTCTTGCCGACTTGGCTTTTATCCATGAACTCCTGGACTCGGCAGTGGCTTGGACCTTGTTATTCTCCTTCTATCGATTTGGATACTTCTGTGCTCTTCTGGTTTTGACCTGGCTCATATATTGCACTCTGTCTGTTGTAGGTTTTACTGTTCTGGTCTTTAGTCCTCAAGTGCACTTATTTTCTGACACTAGATTTGGTGTGTAACCTGGGTCCCCGAAATGCAAAGTCCATCCTGCTTTGTGGCAGGCTCTGGTGAAATCCTTAGGGGTGCCTTAGACTCACTAGAATGGTGTTGTATTATAGGTAGGTTGTTTTGCTTGCAGTCTTTTATCTGTAAATTTCCTGTAGTATATTTGGATATATTACTTAAACAGCAATTCCATTCCAATTCCATGAGGCACACTACTCTTTTTAAATCAGGCACATCCTCTGGCTGGACTGTGAGCCTGCACTAGCTCATAGCTCAGCGGCATAGATTTCAGGAAACTTTGTTTTGCCAGTGAACTGGCATAAATCATGATAAATCTCACACATGCTACAACCCTGGCGAAGGTAACATAAAACAGAAAAAAAAAAATCACAATTTGAAACACAGGTGGGGATTTTATCGAGACTGGACTTTTAGTATACCAGTATTAATAACCCCTGAGAATGCCCATCATTTCTGACAAGGCATACGTCTCCTCATAAATCAGCCACATCCCCTGACAGGACCGTGCAGCACCTGCACTGAAATCTACACCAGGTCATACTTGGCATAGACATCAGGCATAATTTAGACCAGTAAACTGGCGTAAGTGATCAGGGCTGGTAACTCTTCCCACGTTGCACCCCTCAACATGCCCCCTTTCTTTCATTAAAGTGACAAGGACAGCATAAAAGGGAAACAAGTAGCCAATTTTTGCTCAAAACCCCCCAAAAATTGGGACTGATAGGGAATTTAGAATGTGAACCCTACTTGGGCCTGTGTTTACAATATCTTTAAAACGCTGTGAAATATGATGGTGCTATATAAGTAAGCAAAATAAATAAGTAAAGTTAGCATCTGCCTCATGGCATGGGATTCTATAAGCGAGCAACTGCATGCAAGCCTTATATCACCAAGCATCAGATGAAGTCGTGTAAAGCACGCTGCCACTGGACTCTGGAGCAATGGAAATGTTTTCTGTATCTGATAGAAGAGTCTTCCACTAAAGTGTTACCTTGCTGGCTGCATTGTGCCAACTGCAAATTTTAGTGAAGGAGCGATAATACTATGGGGTTATTTTTCAGGGATTGACCTAGGCTTCTTAATTTCATTATAGGGAAATCTTAATGCTTCAGCACACCAAGACATTTTGGACAATTGTATGCCTCTAACTTTGCAGGAACAGTTTGGAGAAGGCCCTTTTCTTTTTCAGCATGACTGTGCCTCAGAGCACAAAGTAAGGTCCAGAATTGCATGGTTGGGTGAGTTTCATGTGGATGTACTTGACTGGCCTGCACAGAGTCCTGACCTTAACCCCATCAAACATATTTGGGATAAACTAGAATGGAGTGGAGGAGTCAGGTCCTCTCATCCAACATCAGTGTCTGTTCTCGCAAATGCTCTTCTGGATGAATGTGCAAAAAATTCCCACAAATACACTTCAAAATCTTGTAGAAAAGCCTTCCAAGAAGAGTGTAAGCTGTTTTAGCTGTAAAGGTAAGATATATTAATTTATATATTAATGTATATATATTTAAAATGGGATGTCATAGAAACTCCTTTGTAGATATCCCAATACTTATATCCATATAGTGTATACTTTATGTTTAAGCCTCTTTAACTTGGCAGTATTCTCATCAGTATTTTTCATCATTATCTGTAAAGTAACACTGAGAGCAGCTCCAAAACACAAATCTTCCCTTTCTACCTTTTCTTTGTGTATATTCCACTCCTCATTGTGGCTTGCAAATACTGTTGCAAAATCTTGACCCAAATACTGCTTCATAAAAGTGTTTAGACACTGGTAAGTAAATGGATGTAAAGCCAATACTTTGTGAAAGTCCATCTGAGTTACATTCATTTTTACATAGTTTGTTTCTTTAGTCTTTGCTGCAGCATAAGCCTTGATATTTGTAAAGTGCTTAAGCCAGGGGGTTATGGCTACATACAAGTTCTCACCATGCACCAAAAACTGTTACAAGAACATCATACGCTGTAATGGAATAAACCAGCTTCATACTGTTTGCACTCACAGTCTGTAATTACTACATTTTGTACAACATGTCATCTTGATATCTGTCTACATCACATGTGGTTTATGCCAGCAAATTAACCTGAAAAATGTCACCAAACTGTGAACATGTGAGGGATAAAATAGTAAATAGTCAAACTACTGCTAAAGATAAATTGGCTTACGGATGTGCTGTTTTTCATAGTAAACTATATGCGATGAAATAAGGCAATGGGTAATATAAGTGGAGCTATTTCTACTATGTTGAAGTTCATAAATTACGGCATTAAACATATTTTGTGACTTCTAACTGCTAGCATTCCAACTGTTTCTGGGACATTTACAATAATTTTCCATTATAGTGAATGAAAGGTAGTAGAATAGAGTATGGCAGAAGAGAATAAAATCTGACACAATGTAATGCATATATTTGTTTTTATTGTAATATGTCTTCTACAAGCTATTATCCAAATAACTAGTCCTCCTATTACATCTAGCTGCCCTTTATATGTATAGTTTGTATATACTGTAAATGTCTGAATATTAGTACTAGAGATGAGAAATCCTTTCAAAATGTGTACAGGTTTGGCTGCTGTGAACCAAAAGTTTGATGCCCTGAACTGGAAATTCAAGTTTCCTTAATAAATTGTTCATCTAAGGCAGGGGTCTCAAACTCGCGGCCTGCGGGCAAACTGCGGCCCTCGGGACAATAGTTTGCGGCCCCCACCTCAATATCAAAGTTTAATGTTAGTGCGGCTCGAGTTTGATACGAATGGCACCAGGGGCGCACTGTCTGGGGGTGGCATTTTTTACTATCTAATGTAAACCAGCCCAGGACAGGCCGCTGAAAAAAACAATGCTGAGCGGGGCCTGTCCTGGGCTGGCTTAAGAGACGTCCGCATCACAGCGCAGGCAGCGATATAATGACGTCATCGCGCCTCCTACGCTGAGACATAGACGTCTCGGACAAGAGGAGGAGGCGGCGGCTGCATCAAGGCATCGCAGGTAGGAGAGGATAACTTTTTTTTATTTATATAAATAGGCCGTTACCTGCTGGAGTATCCCCGGCAGGTGACAGCCTATTTATTTCCGTACCCGGCGTCTGCTCGTGGCCGCCCCCACTTCCCCCTTCTGCTATGGGACGCAGAAGAAGAAGTGGATGCCGCCGTGAGCAGCCGCGGGCATCGGTAAGTGAGGCCGCGGGCCTCAAATAATACTATTATTATACTCCGGGGTCTTTTTAGACCCTGGAGTATAATAATCGGAGACCCAGGGGAGGTGAAGGAACATAAAAACCAATGCTACTCACCTCTCCTGCGATCCGTTGTCACTCCGAGCAGGCTTGGGCGCTCTGGTGACGTCATCAGGTCGCGTCGCCGGTCTCATCACGTGACTTAATTAGACAGGGCCGAAAGTTGCTGGGAGTGCTCCGGTTTCCAGTATAGGTAAGTAACATTGGTTTTTATGTTTGTCACCTCCCCTGGGTCTCTGATTATTATACTCTGGGTTCTGAAAAGAACCCAGAGTATAATAATAGTTCTTGGGTGGGCAACTATGGGGCACAATACCGTGTGCAGGGGCCACTATGGAGCCTAATACCAGTGTAGGGGCCACTATGGAGCATAATACCGTGTGCAGGGGCCACAATGGAGCATAATACAAGTGCAGGGGCCACTAGGGAGCATAATACAAGTGCAGGGGCCACTAGGGAGCATAATACAAGTGCAGGGGCCACTAGGGAGCATAATACAAGTGTAGGGGCCACTATGGAGCATAATACCGTGTGTAGGGGCCAATATGGAGCATATTACCGGAGTGGAAAACCTGATGCGGCCCAGCCTCACCCAGACTCTACAACAACTTGTTTAGAAACACACTGCACTGTCAATTTTTTTTTTTTTTTTTACGCTTTTTCAAATTTCACTCAGTTTTTTGGTGTTTGGCAAGGAAAAACACAGGCCAACTTTTACTAAACCAGTTTTATGCAGCAAAAAAAATTTAAAATAGTTGCTACTAGTATAGTGTATAACTTCACTGAGTGTTTGATGTTTGTTAAGGGATATTCAGGGCAAATTTTATTTTACAATACTTAGGGGAAAAAATATCATATTAACTGTATATTAATAATATATATG
Organism: Leptodactylus fallax; assembly: GCA_947044405.1. Lineage (NCBI taxonomy): Eukaryota > Metazoa > Chordata > Amphibia > Anura > Leptodactylidae > Leptodactylus > Leptodactylus fallax. The sequence continues at coordinate 10,839,571 of CAMRHE010000027.1, read as the reverse complement.
TTCACTGGGTATTGGCTTTTAGTCGTGGCGTTACTAAATTGTCTGTGCTTGTCGGTCACACACAGTACAGATTGAATTTGAATGTTTGGACTTTGAGAGTTGTGATTGACGTTGCTGCATCTGCTGCAGCACAGCAACACTAGCACATCACTCCTCTAAAACAAATAGCCTGCCCTGCAGACTGGTCTAACAGTGTAACAGACAGACAGAGATAGTGAATGCAGCCTCATATTTTTCTCTAAGTATGCTACACTTCCCCAGAATTTCCACACTGCATTATCAATGTATTATTTCCTCTGTCAGCCTCTCTGAGATGTTCCGATCTCTCCAATCTCTCCCCAGTGCAAGATAGTTATGCATGTCCTGTCATTCTCTAAAGAAAGTAAATTGAATATCATGTAGTAATTTCTTTACTATTCTAATTTTTCTACTTCTTTACTATTTGAAACTTTGTAGCTGCTTTTCTATTATCCAGTTTGCTGATTGTGAAAACAATAAAGGGGAAGGAGGGGATTTTTGTTTAACCCCTACAGTATGGGAAGGTCCTATAGCCCCATTTCGTATGGGGCTATATTTTTCATATACAAATAAGGGAAAAAGTGCTTTGGGGGTGCCTTGGCTTGTCTGGGCTTCAGTCCCTCTATATTCCTGGTCAAAGGACTTCCATCCCCATCTGGTTATGAATAAAAAAGGTGATTTACATGACTATATGGCTCCAATGCTGAATGAAAGAGGGATATTTGGAAACTATAAAATCACCTCTACAAGGTAATATGATAAGGTTTATAAAGAATTTACTTCTGACAGTCTGCCTTTAAGAAGAGGAAGTCAGTGAGAGAGCGGACATGGTTTCGCAGCTATAACATGGCTTCTGGTCAGTGAAAGAGTAAAGTTCTGGAATGCGGGTCATGTAAATACTTATAAAATACAATGCTGACATTCTAGGCATGGTGTGATCACAGGCACTGCAGCTTTTATTCTGTGGCTAATGCGCCTGTATCACATAAACTGATATCTTGTAGACACATGGTTATAGACAGCATGTTTACAACTATGTGACACACTGATAGAATGTTGGCACTATGGCATTACAAATTTAATAATACTTATTTATTTATTTAGCTTACTTATATAGCACCATGATATTCCACAGCGCTTTACAGACATTGTCAATCACTGTCCCATATAGGGCTCATAATCTAAATTCCCTATCAGTATGTCTTTGGAGTGTGGGACGAAACCAAAGGAAACCCACGCAAGCACAGGGAGAACATATAAACTCCTTGCAGATGTTGTCCTTGGCAGGATTTGAACCCAGGACTCTAGCTTTTCATGTGGGCACTATAGTTCCTGATACGAGAGTAGTACAGCTTTTATTATATAGGCATTAAGACTGGCAGCAATAGTATTTGCACTATTACCAGGCATTGCCTGCCATTATGCCTTTTATCCTTAATAAGACAATTTATTATAATGTCACAGGTATGAGATGAGCGTGAGGTACATTTGTTTCTTAGTTAAGTACCACTTTAATATGATAATATATTCTGTGTTCTCCTCTTTACATCCTATATATTCTTTGTCACGTTTTCATGATGTATTTGTCACTTTTTTAGATCAAAGGAAAATTCTGAGTGGTACGCTAATCAATACCGCCTGCCGCTTCTAAAGCACAGCGTTGTAGATCCATGTTCCTATCTGAGCTTCTACAGCAACACATCTAGCAACATGCTAAATTACAATCCAAAAAATAAACTCTTCAAATCTTCAGCTGAACACATTGATCCGTACTTGAATGCTCTGGTTGGCACAAGTCATTAGCCCTAGAGCAGTCATCCTGTTACTTTTAATTGAAAAGACAACATTCCAATACAGATTCATCTTCCTCTTGGCAACATTTTCAATTGGCCTTGGCTCTGCCTTCACTTGTCAGTTCCTAACTGCACTGAAGCATGCTTCAGAAAAGACATCATATAACTACATAAGAGCTGTAAGATATTAAAAGTCAATGTTTTCAGTCTAAATATATTTTTATGAAATCTTAATGACCGGTTTGAGTCTATAGACGCTACCATCAACAAGTACCCAACTGATGTGGGTAGCCTAAATAAAGTGCTGACCAATGATACAGGATGCTGCAGAAATAAGAACAACCCTAAAAACACCCATTCACATATATGTGGCAGGTGGTCTGTTTCTTCTGAAGGAGCAAAATGGAATGTTATGTAGTTCCTTCATTCATATCCAGCCAGGTATTATAACTAAAGACATTGAGGGTATTCAGAAGCAACTGATCAGTATTTGCAAGTTTATTGTGTACTCAACTATTTGCCTAAATGTATATGTGCATTCTAAGAACTAAATAAAGAAATAGTATAACTTGTCAGATAAAAATATTCATCTTGTAGAAAAACATGGTGCCAGTATGTAGACTTGAATATATTGTTTAGACATGTCTGGAAAAGTATTTGTTTTTGTAGTTTCTTCACACAGTTCAGTCCTTGTAACATACCACAAATTATACAGAAGAATCTGCAGTCTCCCCACGTAATATAACATTGATTCAGTTGGTCAGTCACAGAATGGGAAATCTTACAGAAATATGCAAGACATTATTGAACTCTAGTGTGCTATTGACTTTAGATATTATGTCCTGCAGTTCACAAATCCATTACATCCCAAATGGACCAAATCATACTGATCTAGACTTCTGAAACTCTGCATGGCTGCTGTGATGATAGAAAACATCTTGTAATAGATTTTATTTATTGAAATTTTACTTTTTTACATCTTAAAGTATAAGTTTACTCTTGCTGAACTCAAAGTAGTACATTAGTGAATTACAAAAGTAATAAAGCCCTAGCATACTATATAGCTGTTACAATGTGTATTTGTCAAAAAGTTTCTGTGTATAATAACAATTGTAAGTACTTTACAGCAGGGTTTCCCATCTTCCTCTACTAGGGCTTCACCAGTCACAACATGGTAACATCTAGGGCTCATTGTTAGTCATGGTCTGTAACAACATTTTTAAAAATTACATTAATTTACCTTAAATTTTGTCTTTTGAGCTTCATATAGCATTAAATGGCCAATAACTTAAAAAACCAGCATAAATCAATAGTATAAGTGACTATAAGAAACTTCATAATATATTAAATTCACTTTCACTCTGACAAATCTGCTGAATCTGACTTGCTTGAGCAAGATAAAATGCAGTTTACAGATTTATCAGATTATGTAAAGTAGTAAGCAGAAGCTGAGTGAGAGAGGAGACACAGGCACAAACAGAGGGTGCTGGTACTAAAAAGGAAGTTTCTATCTCACCTAAAGTGCTTCATTCACATCAATTTAAGTCAGTATTGCTCTATAATGCCCTATATAATTCTGCTGATGCTTCTGAGTGAGAGAATTATAAAGCAGTTTCTCCTCTACTTTCTGTGTGCTAGATAAGGCAGCTAGTCTGCACCCACCAGTTCAGAGATAAAGGTTGTGGGAAAATTGAATGCATACAATGGCCAGCAATAGTGTTATTCCTCATGTATGCAGATTCTACTATTGATTTATGTAAAGTCTGTTGAAATGTTAGGTACACTTTAAGATTGGTGCAACCATAGATAATCTTGTGCAGTTTATAATCACTTTGTCAAAACTACACCCAAAGATGCAATCCACTAATTAAACTAATTAATGAGGTGAAGGAGGTGGTGCCACACTAATAAGGGCTGCCTCACAGTTAGTTATAGACAACTTTATAATAATTCTTCACCTTTCATGACCTGATTCTCAATGTGACACCAAGGAGGTACCCTACTGATGTATCGTTCACTAAAGAAATACCACAGAACTCTAAGCTATTTGCATACTGCAGCCATTGTAATGTAAAGTAAATGACCATTGTGTGCCATGACCATTCATTTGACTACTGCTACTGAATATACAGATGCACTGTTATATTTTTTAACTTGTTTCTGGTTATAGTATTTTGGACATATCACATTTTCCTTACCGACACAATAGTCAAATCTCTGTTTCTCTGTATTTTTATACTTAAGATAATGTGTCAGTAATTCACCTACTCTGGAGGTACACGATGACAGATGTTTGGGTTTTACAGAATATTGTTTTTATGAAAAGAAATGAAAAGAATACACTGTGGCTTTTGAAGTGGCTATCTTGTAGGAAGATATATATAATTTCAAAATATAGTAACTCATATTGCAATATCCTGTTCTCCAGTGACAGAGCAAAGAAAAAAAACTTCAATGTCCAAACGGCATTACATTTTAGAATACAAAAAAATTACTAGGTCCATTTAAAAAACAAAAAAAATATCCAATTGTTGGATATTACAATGTGTGTATATATCGGTCTGTGAGAAAACGCCATGGATGATATCCATGTGCTGTCTGTGACCTCCACAGACCCATAAATTTCCATGATGACCCAGGAACACAAAATGGACAAGAAAAGGACCTGTCCTGAGGTTTGCATTCAGGCTCACGATCCCCGCCATGGACCCATAATAATACATGTTTGTATGGGGTCACAATAAAATAATGGCTCAGTTTGCTAGTACAGTTCACAAAGCATATGGTTGTGTGCATGGGGACTCAAAGCATGCTGTGCGTATGAAGCAGGACTGATACTGATACTTTTGTCATTTTTATGTTTTCGTGTAGGTGTACACAGTTTTTAATTTAATTGCATTTAAAATAATGATGATCAGAATGAATATGTCAAAATGCGCTTTAAAAAGCTGGTTAAGGTTAAGGATCCACATTGCGGAAACGCAGCGGGAAACAATCTCTGCATTTTGTAATAGGTACAGGAAAGTATATCACTGGGAGGTAGGGACTTCTAGCATCACAGATAACTATACTGCAAGTAGTCCCTCTCCCAGCATGAAGTTCAGGCCAGTAAATCCGGTCAACACACGGACCGGATTTGAATATAGGGCTAAGCTAAAGCCCCACATGGCAGAAAAGCCATTTTTTGGTGCAGATTTTGCCAAACCCAGGAGAGGCTACAAAAAAAGTGCAAAATATAAAGTACTTATATGTTTCCCTTCTGCTCATTCCACTCCTGGCTTTGGCTCAAAAACATGCAGTCAACAAAAGCGCAGTAAGTTCAGTAAAAATGCAGTAAGGCTGTGTTTACACCGTGCTTTTCTGTTTTCAGTTGTTTTTTTTTTCAATGAAAACATTTTACAAACTGCATGCTTTTTAATTGCAGTAATTATTAGTACATTTTAACACATTTATATCTACATCTTTAACACATATTGTCACCGTCTGTAGGACGGCAACACACAGTCTGCTGAGCATAATTAAAACAACACTTAATTCTGGGGCCGCAGGTGTTTTCCATTATAAGTAAAGATAAGTTCATGCGTTTTTGCAGTTTTAACTGCATTTGGTACACTGTGTGTCACCAGCAAGGCTGAGTTCTTTACGTGTTAAAGAACTATGTGCAGTTTGTAATTGTAGTTATGAATAGCATGTGTTACTATGCATTTCATCAATATGCTAACAGCCAGTATACCAGAGGTTTTCAGTTTAATGGTCATCAGCATACAGGTGACATGCGTAGTAACAGCTACTCATTACTTCCTCAGGCTCTGTTTACACAGTACTCTTTTTATTGGCTGGATTTACATGGTGCATTTTTGGTGAAATACACTTGTGTTTTTAATATTAAAATGCATATGATGTGAATGCAGCCTTACTGAAGAATTGCATGCAGTTTATTATGGCAGTACTGAGTAGCCCATATTACTATATACTTTACCTGTATGCTAATAGCTATTAACAGAAAACCTCTGGTTTACTGGCATAGCAGCACTGTGTAAACCCAACTTTAGTCTAAGGCTCCATATTGTAGAAAAGCAGATTTTTTTTTTGTTGCAGATTTTGCTGTGGTTTTATGAGCCAAGTACTCATTATGTTTTAGGGTCACTTAGTTTTAGGGTCACTGCACAGTCTAGCGAATTCCATCCACACATTGCAAAAAAATATGCACAGTGGAAATGCTGCGATTTCCAAAACCATTGCAGTTTCCCTATAGATATAATGGAAACCTCTGTGGACTTTCTGTGAAAAGTGCTGCGGGAAAAACTGCAATGCGTTTCCGCTGCGGCTTTTCACACAGTGCTTTTTTGAAGCAGCCTGCTACATGGGGCCTTAGCCTAAGATGGTTTAATTGAAAAAAAAAACACAACTGCAACAGAAATGCACCATGTGAACCAAGCGTAAGGTTGGCTGCCCTGAATTCCTTGTTCTTCAGGAACACAGTGAACTTCTCTACATTGTGATCACATACTTGCATACCATTATATCAGTAAAAGGATGCTGCCACCTAAAGCAGCCATAGCCGCATTCAGCTCTGGGGACACTGATGCATCCAGTTCTCATTAATAGGAACACCGATCAATTTCAGCTGAATATTATTACCAGCCGTGTGTAAGCAGCAAAACCCCCTGAAATAAATCGCTGTTTCACTTACTAATGAATGAAAATACCAGTGGCCCGGGGGAGTGAATGTGACTATAGCCACATCAGGTACATCTTGTGTCAGCACCCTTAGTAATTGCCCCAACTGCAATATCTCCATGACTTGTGCCAAATGTACAGTATGTGTTCCAGCAAACACAGCTGTGCCTAATCTCTAATATAGACCTATCCACTGTCTTTGGATATAAAGATGTTACTTTACAAATGCTCATGAAAAAGGTGGGAGAAGCAGGGTGGCGATAAAGGGAGGCTGGAAAACTAGTGCAAATTATAGCTGAAACCTATGCTAGTCTCCAACTGACATATGTTTCATTGTGGTGCCTCCCATGATGACCTGAAGACTGGGGCCCCAGGTAGTGTAAATGTCGTAATTTGGCCACGAATCCCATCTCATTGCAGAAAAATACCCGCAGCGGAAATGCTGCGATTTCCAAATCCATTGTGTTTTTGGAAATTGCAGCATGTCAATTATACCTAAGGAAAAGCTGGTGGTTTCCGTATAGGTATAATGGAAGTAGAAAGTCTGCAGAAGAAAACTCTGCGGACTTTCTGTGAAAAGCGATGTGGAAAAAAACGCAATGAGTGTCTGCTACGGTTTTTCCCAAAAGCGCTTATTCGCTGTGGCTCACTTAGGCTGAAGCTCCACGTTGCAGAAACGCAGCTTTTTTTGTTGCAGATTTTGCTACTGTTTTTTGAGCCAAAGCCAAGAATGGTCACAAAAAGATTGGGATATTTATAGAAAACTCTTATACTTCTCTCTTCTGCTCAGTCCAATAAAAACTGCAGCAAGCTGTGTTTCCACAATGTGGGGCCTCAGCCTAATAGTTCTGGCACAAAGGGATTAAGATAAATTCACAAAGAACCATTGGTTGCAAACTGACCATTTCTGCATTGGGATAATTCCCATTGAACACACATGTCAGTGAAGGGCTTGTAAATATATACAAGCTTGACTTTAAACAGCATGATAACATCCTGTGCTGTGATATCTTATCACAGAGGACAAAAAAGCCATTGAAACCCATTGAAAAAGTCCAGTCAACATTCTGTGCCAGTGTTTGTAAAGCGTTAAGTGTAAATTTAAACTTTAACTTTAACATTATCTTCTATGGGAGTTACATAAATAGCTGAGCTACACAAGAATCCACATCACGTTATCAGACATCTATGACATGTTCTGGATATGCCACAAATATACAAGATGAGAGTACCCCTTTAATGCATTTGAACCCAGATTTCTTCAGGAATGTGCTTTTTTAACTGATACAGTGCTGGCCAAAAGTATTGGCACCCCTGCAATTCTGTCAGATAATACTCAATTTCTTCCAGAAAATGATTGCAATCACAAATGCTTTGGTAATAATATCTTCATTTAATTTGTCTTCAATGGAAAACCACAAAAAGAATTGTCAAAAAGCCAAATTGGATATAATTCCACACCAAACATAAAAAAGGGGGTGGACAAAAGTATTGGCACCCTTTGAAAAATCATGTGATGCTTCTCTAATTTGTGTAATTAACAGCACCTGTTACTTACCTGTGGCACATAACAGGTGGTGGCAATAACTAAATCACACTTGCAGCCAGTTGAAATGGATTAAAGTTGACTCGTCCTGTGTCCTTGTGTGTACCACATTGAGCATGGAGAAAAGAAAGAAGACCAAAGAACTGTCTGAGGACTTGAGAAGCAAAATTGTGAGGAAGCATGAGCAATCTCAAAGCTACAAGTCCATCTCCAAAGACCTGAATGTTCCTGTGTCTACCGTGCGCAGTGTCATCAAGAAGTTTAAAGCCCATGGCACTGTGGCTAACCTCCCTAGATGTGGAGGGGAAAAGAAAAATTGCCGAGAGATTTCAACGAAAGATTGTGCGGATGGTGGCTAAAGAACCTCGACTAACATCCAAACAAGTTCTAGCTGCCCTGCAGTCCGAGGGTACAACAGTGTCAACCCATACTATCCGTCGGCGTCTGAATGAAAAGGGACTCTATGGTAGGATACCCAGGAAGACCCCACTTCTGACCCAGAGACATAAAAAAGCCAGGCTGGAGTTTGCCAAAACTTACCTGAGAAAGCCAAAAACTTTTTGGAAGAATGTTCTCTGGTCAGATGAGACAAAAGTAGAGCTTTTTGGGAAAAGGCATCAACATAGAGTTTACAGGAAAAAAAAAGAGGCCTTCAAAGAAAAGAACACGGTCCCTACAGTCAAGCATGGCGGAGGTTCCCTGATGTTTTGGGGTTGCTTTGCTGCCTCTGGCACTGGACTGCTTGACCGTGTGCATGGCATTATGAAGTCTGAAGACTACCAACAAATTTTGCAGCATAATGTAGGGCCCAGTGTGAGAAAGCTGGGTCTCCCTCAGAGGTCATGGGTCTTCCAGCAGGACAATAACCCAAAACACACTTCAAAAAGCACTAGAAAATGGTTTGAGATAAAGCACTGGAGACTTCTAAAGTGGCCAGCAATGAGTCCAGACCTGAATCCCATAGAACACCTGTGGAGAGATCTCAAAATGGCAGTTTGGAGAAGGCACCCTTCAAATCTCAGGGACCTGGAGAAATTTGCCAAAGAAGAATGGTCTAAAATTCCAGCAGAGCATTGTAAGAAACTCATTGATGGTTACCGGAAGAGGTTGTTCGCAGTTATTTTGTCTAAAGGTTGTGCTACCAAGTATTAGGCTGAGGGTGCCAATACTTTTGTCCGGCCCATTTTTGGAGTTTTGTGTAAAATGATCAATGATTTGACTTTTTTTTTCATTCTCTTTTGTGTTTTTTTATTGCAAGCAAGATAAATGAAGATATTATTACCAAAGCATTTGTGAATGCAATCATTTTCTGGAAGAAATTGAGTATTATCTGACAGAATTGCAGGGGTGCCAATACTTTTGGCCAGCACTGTATATAGCAATACTTCAAAACTGTTTATAAAGTAGTTATGTTACTAAGTCTGAATAAAAGAAATTCTCTCTACAAGAAAAAATAATGTATGCATTTGTAGTTTTGATAAGAATGCTTTACTATATTGTAAATTGAAATGGGTTATTTTTGTTTAATCCATAGTTAATTTGCCATGCTACCATCTTGGACATATCCTTGTAGCCTATAATAATCACATAACAAACCTCAGATAAGTGGTCTCAAATTTTAGATCCTGAGGACCATTGCGATAGGCAAAATGAGAGGCAATGATAGATCCTATTCTATGAATTTATAGATCTGCCTTTTTTTCTATTAGAGCAGATGGATTACTACTGCTGTGCTAAGTAACAGATAGTACTATCAAATAACACTTCTCCACATTACTACCACTACTGCTGTTACTAAACACTAGCCTCCATTCTGCCGTCCAGTCTGCCATCCAGTGTCCCATTGGTCATTTCTACCTGAAAGGACTGACTTCCATTCACTGGATGATTGTAGAGATTAAAATTTTTATAACCATATACTCGGTGAAAATTCCTCACACTTCTAAAGAACCATTTTACTTCATGTTGGTAGCAAATGTTTTGTCAGCAGAGCAAGAAAGGACTTCATTTTCTAGCACAAAACATTTTGGCACATTAAAGTTAATGTTTAGAGTATTGTAAGAACATCATTCTTCCTTTGATATGGGTCTATCTTTAAAATGTTACCTAATGTCAGGACACATTTACAAAAATGCTGTATTTTACAGCATTTCTGAAAAGCCCAGCTATCATTTCCGAGAAGAGCCTAGAAGCGTAATAGCACTGACATATAATGGAAAGAAAAGTAACCAGATGTCCAGCTATCCCACTGATAACTAGAAAATGACTGCTATTCTATTACCAAACTAGGTGTCTGCAGTAAATGGACACTTGATTTTCACAAATGTCACAGTTGCCACATTATGTAATGGGACAAAATGTCATCAAGCATGACAGCCCAACTTTTACTCATATATACTGCGTGTATATGTGTGTGTGTGTGTGTGTATATATATATATATATATATATATATATATATATATATATGTGTGTGTGTGTGTGTGTGTGTGTGTGATTTAATAATCATATTCATAGTGAAAGAGAATGGTTATACAAACTACATTCACTAAGAAATTGCTTCAGATATTTTACATAATATGAAGTCTTGTTAAAACTTTTATTTGTTAACAGATTTCGCAGAAGTATAATTTTAAAAGGGTTGTCTGTTTTTTTCAGTGGGTAAACATCAGTTCATGGTCATGTGATGGACACACAGGTGCACAGCTTGCTAGGCTACATTCACATGTAGGAATTAGCCTTGGATTTTGGGGCAGATTCTATTCTTTTCAATGTGAGGCAGAGATCGCAGCAGGACGCTGAAAAAATAAGTCCTGCTCAATCTTGCTGCAGATTCCCTGCATCGGCATCCATTCATGGCTAGACCATGGGCAAATATGGCGGCAGAAAATGAAGAGGAATTCCTCCTCGTTTTCCTCCTTGTGAACGTAGCCTTATAGTCAAAGCTCAGTAATCAGACATCTGATTACTGCAAGCAAAGATCAAGAAAACCATAAGCAATTGATACAAAAAGTATAATGGAAAATTATAGAACTGCTCATTATACAAACAATGACATTTGTCTCTTAATATTGGTCTGAAAGTGGCCAACCCCTTTAATCATATATATATATATACAGTGCCTTGCGAAAGTATTCGGCCCCCTTGAACTTTTCAAACTTTTGCCACATTTCAGGCTTCAAACATAAGGATATAAAATTTTAATTTTTTGGTGAAGAATCAACAAGAAGTGGGACACAATCGTGAAGTTGAACGAAATTTATTGGTTATTTTAAACTTTTGTAAAAAATAAAAACCTGAAAAGTGGGGCGTCCAATATTATTCGGCCCCTTTACTTTCAGTGCAGCAAACTCACTCCAGAAGTTCAGTAAGGATCTCTGAATGATCCAATGTTGTCCTAAATGACTGATGATGATAAATATAATCCACCTGTGTGTAATCAAGTCTCCGTATAAATGCACCTGCTCTGTGATAGTCTCAGGGTTCTGTTGAAAGCGCAGAGAGCATCATGAAGACCAAGGAACACACCAGGCAGGTCCGTGATACTGTTGTGGAGAAGTTTAAAGCCGAATTTGGATACAAAAAGATTTCCCAAACTTTAAACATCCCAAGGAGCACTGTGCAAGCGATCATATTGAAATGGAAGGAGTATCAGACCACTGCAAATCTACCAAGACCCGGCCATCCCTCTAAACTTTCATCTCAAACAAGGAGAAGACTGATCAGAGATGCAGCCAAGAGGCCCATGATCACTCTGGATGAACTGCAGAGATCTACAGCTGAGGTGGGAGAGTCTGTCCATAGGACAACAATCAGTCGTACACTGCACAAATTTGGCCTTTATGGAAGAGTGGCAAGAAGAAAGCCATTTCTCAAAGATATCCATAAAAAGTCTTGTTTAAAGTTTGCCCAAGCCACCTGGAAGACACACCAAACATGTGGAAGAAGGTGCTCTGGTCAGATGAAACCAAAATCGAACTTTTTGGCCACAATGCAAAACGATATGTTTGGCGTAAAAGCAACACAGCTCATCACCCTGAACACACCATCCCCACTGTCACACATGGTGGTGGCAGCATCATGGTTTGGGCCTGCTTTTCTTCAGCAGGGACAGGGAAGATGGTTAAAATTGATGATAAGATGGATGGAGCCAAATACAGGACCATTCTGGAAGAAAACCTGTTGGAGTCTGCAAAAGACCTGAGACTGGGACGGAGATTTATCTTCCAACAAGACAATGATCCCAATCATAAAGCAAAATCTACAATGGAATGGTTCACAAATAAACGTATCCAGTTGTTAGAATGGCCAAGTCAAAGTCCAGACCTGAATCCAATCGAGAATATGTGGAAAGAGCTGAAAACTGCTGTTCACAAACGCTCTCCATCCAACCTCACTGAGCTCCAGCTGTTTTCCAAGGAAGAATGGGCAAGAATTTCATTCTCTCGATGTGCAAAACTGATAAAGACATACCCCAAGCGACTTGCAGCTGTAATCGCAGCAAAAGGTGGCACTACAAAGTATTAACTTAAGGGGGCCGAATAATTTGGCACGCCCCACTTTTCAGTTTTTTATTTTTTACAAAAGTTTAAAATATCCAATAAATTTCATTCCACTTAACGATTGTGTCCCACTTGTTGTTGATTCTTCACCAAAAAATTTAAATTTTATATCTTTATGTTTGAAGCCTGAAATGTGGCAAAAGGTTGAAAAGTTCAAGGGGGCCGAATACTTTCGCAAGGCACTGTACCTAATAAGGGGGACTATATGTAATAAGGAGGCACTATATGTAATAAGAGGGACTATAAGTAATAAAGAGGCACTAAATGTTATAAGGGGGGCTATAATAAAGAAGCACTATATGTAATAAGGGGCTATATCTAATAAAGAGGGGTTGTCCATGCTTAAAGCTAGTTATTGCCTATCCTCAGTATAGGCTTCCAGCTCCCATCCTTTACGCTATACAGGGCCAAAAACAGAAAGCTATATAGCAGACGGACACTGAGCTGCAGCTCAGCGCTCATTTAAGTCAGTGGGCAGTGAAGTGAATGTGCCTGGACTGCTATACAGGGTACAGAGTTTTCTGCTTTCATACAGCTGAAAGGTCCATGGGCCAGCTCTCGGTCCCCCACTGATCAAGTACTTATGGCCTATGATACTGTCATAGTGTTGCAGTATTTTTTGGGCCTTATATATAAGTATTATTGGTAATATTAGTTTTTGCATTGTGTGCTTTGTTCCATAACATTATGGATGTAATATTTAATTGCTGTATGGTGGTAATATTTGGTATAGTGTTATTATTTGATAACAATATATATGTTTATAAATCATTTTTTGTGGGTTTGTGTAGAGAGTCAGATCTGATCTTTTAAGACCCCAAGTACTAGAAATTAATGCTATAGTGCTCTGCACAGGAACTTGACTGAATATGACTGTGTTGTTGGTCAGAATTTGGGGGCCCCACTTTTAATTTTGCCCAGGGCCACACTTTGTCTAAAACCGTCCCTGCTGAATGACCTGCAGGTTCTTACAGTGTTACAAATGCATCAGTATAAGTGCATCATATAAATACAGTGATAAAAAAGCTACAGTATAGTTAACAAAAGAGTAATAAAATCTAACAATACATATAATAATCTTCATCAGTGTAATTTCCACATAGGGGGTGCGACCAGAATCCATTCACCAATTAGCATGACCTCTTGTAGTGTCAATCACCATGGAACCACAGGTGTCAGGAAGGACACGTATGTTACAATACCCGGCCAATCAGTGGTCTGTATTAAAAAGCAAATATCATTTATTGGAAGTCCCAATAGCTGCATGAAATGGAATCGCTTTTCCTTCCATTCCAATCCTTTGCCCTTTGTTATGCTTTGTAGGACAACCTATGTATTCTTTTGAATTACCATCGTAAATGTTAAAAATATTTCTGCTCCAATGACCTAAAATCCAATTAGTTGTATCTAGTTAGTAGCTGATGCATTCACAGAATACCTTCCCTAGAGATGGCTCACCAAAATGGTCTTCTATGTGTATATGTATGCATATATAGATATATATCTTCAGTACATTTCTAGAGAGATTGAAGTAATTGGGTTTTAATTTACTGACCCACAAATATTTACTTTATAATTACATATCCATGTGTCCATTCACCCAGTGAGAAGGATTGCTCTCAAATCTTATCTGATCATTGTAGTTAATCAGATGATGGCCACTTCATGTAATGTAGATAGCGCATGTTAGGATGACATTCAAAGCTATTTGCTTCTCCATAAATATGTAGAAAAAATTCATTAAGTTCCATTTGTATTTATTATATAAATATTATACATTTTATTTGTATTGTTATTTACATTACAAATACATAAGCCACACCTCTAAACATACAACCAGAGTATACAGAGTAATTATCTAAATGTGTATATATATATACTGCGTAGAAAAGTATATATTTTATCTGTTAAAATTTAGAGGTCTCGAGACATAACTAATGAAAAGTGCGATATATAAATTCACATCTAGCGCTGCACTATTATGAGATATTAGTATCTATTGATCAGTCTTCATTTTCCACCGTCATTTTCCAGTCGTGGTCTAGCCGTGACGGGATGCTGATGCAGGGCATCGGCATTCCCTTGTGGTTTTCTGCTGCTGATTTGGCCCAGATCCATTTCTTTTCAATGGGAGCCAACGACAAGAGGAAGATTTCTGAGGCAGATTTTGTATGGCAGGAACCACTGCAAAATTTGCAGCATCATAGGTGACTCTATCATGCAGCATTAACAGTCAGGAACAATTTTAAGCCCCCATAAGGTAACAGTGCCCGTAATAGCACTTTATTGTGCCCTTCACAAGGTGCTCTCTTGTACACCGCAAGAAAATAGTGCTCACCACACATAGACAGTAGTGCCTCCTTGTGACTCTCACATTGGTAATTGTAGCCCCTTCCCCCAAAAAAGGGCTATTGCTCCCCTATAGGTAATAGTGCCACACACACAAAGCTAATATTGCCCCACACACAGGTAACAGTGTTCCCTCACATAGCTAATAATGTTCTGCCATGCAGACACACACACATACACAATTGCGTTTACTGTCCACGCTCCTCTCCCCACATTACCACTATCTATACTAATGAATTCTATAAGTGACTAGTGGGCTTACAGTATGCTCCTTGGTCAATATGTATACTAAGAACCTTGTTTTCATCTTTGTAGAGTTTGCTAAGAAGCATAGATCATTGTATAATATTGGGATGTGCGATCAATGCCTTTCCAATTATTTCTCCAAAATGTTGTTGCATAGCAATTCTGTCCTCTCATTTTTTCTTTTGCCTTGATACCATCACACCACCCATTTGGCCCAGGTCTTTTTAATCAGCAGACATTGCATAAGGGATCTACCTACAAGCTCTCAATCCCCTAGCTGAGACCATTTTGGTAAGGTGAACTTTTTGAGATCTGTTCACATGATGCAGTTCTGCGTGACACCTTTTGTTGTGGTGATGCACTTGTAGGGTGGTGTGGCCCAGAGCCTGGGGGCTTAGCCTGGCAGCAGGGATGCTTTTGGGCTTCTTAGTTTCTCCCTTTGTGGTCACTGAGCTATGGTGGTGGCCGCTGTGTAGCGCCGCACCCAGAGTAGAGACACAATATACAGAGGTTGCTGTGAAGTGACTAGTGGGCTTAAACATTTTCATCACTATGTATACTAAGAACATTGTGTTCATTTTTATAGATTTTGCTGAGAAGCATAGATCAATGTATAATATTGGGATGTGCCGTTCATGCCTTTTTATCTCCAAAATGTTGTTGAATTCTAAAACTGATTTCCTCCTACACAGTGCTATGCTGGTGTGAGTGGTATGACTCCTATAGATATGCCACTATGTAGGCTCTCTACACCTCTCCTGTAGATAGAGGGGACACTATGGGGCATTGCACTTTGTGGGGACACTAATGGGGCATAATATTGTGCTGGAGTATTAGGGGAATTAAACTGTCTGAAGAGCATAAATGTGGCATTATACTGTGCGGGGGCACAAATGGGTGTTATACCATGTTGATGCCACTAAGAGGGCATTATACTGTGTGGAGGCACTATGGAGGCATTATACTTTGTGGGGCTACTAATGGGGTGTTGTGCTATGTGGGAGGAGTAATAAGACATGATACCTTATGGAGGTCACTAGAGGGCATTATATAGTATGAAGAGCATCAATAGGACCCTATATCATGTGGAGGCCACTAATGGGACATTATACTGTATGTGGGGAAATATATTATGTCCGGAAAAATAAGAGGCCATTATGCTGTGTAATAATAATAATAATAGTCCTTTAATAGTCCCACAATGGGGAAATTCAGTGTGTTACAGCAGCAAAGATAAGCAGATACAAATACAAATACAACATGTACAGGGATGTTCCAAGGTGAGAGGCATTACATTAATAGCAGACAGACAGATAGGACGTAGCAGAGGAGGGGGGGGGGATTTAACAGGCAGAGAGATATTTCAGTTCTCTGTGTGTAATGATCTCCGCTTAGGTCGGTGTTGGTTGTACAGCCTAACCGCGGTGGGGAGGAAAGACTTCCGATAGCGCTCCTTCTCACACCTAGGGTGGAGCAGTCGGTCACTGACAGTACTGCTCAGCGCGATCACAGTCTCATGCATGGGATGGGACTTCTTCTTCTGCATGGAGCTCACCACAGACAGTATCCTTCTGTCACCCACCACCTGCACTGGGTCCAGTGAGCTCCCCAGGACAGAGCTGGCCCTTCTAATCAGCTTGTCAAGTTTATTTCTGTCCCTGGTTGATATACTGCTCCCCCAGCAGGCCACTCCAAAGAAGATGGCTGATGCCACTACCGAGTTGAAGAAAGTTCTAAGAAGTGCCCCCCGGATTCCAAAGGCTCTCAGTTTCCTAAGCAGGTAGAGCCTGCTGTGGCCCTTCCTGTACAGGGCCTCCATATGATCTGCCCAGTCCAGCTTATTATTAAGGAGCAAACCCAGGTACTTATAGGTGTTCACAATCTCGATGCCCGTCCCCAGGATGTCCACTGGATTTGGAGGGCATCTGCCTTTGCGGAAGTCCACCACCATCTCCTTGGTCTTCCCCGCGTTAATCTTCAGGTGGTTCCGGTGGCACCAGTCCAAAAAATCCTGGTTCAGTTCTCTGTACTCCCTGTCATCATCATCTGTGATGAGACCCACTATTGCAGAGTCGTCAGAATACTTCTGTAGGTAGCAGCTGGATGAGTTGCACCTAAAATCTGCAGTGTACAGTGTGAAGAGGAAAGGGGTGAGAACCGTACCCTGAGGTGCCCCCGTATTACAGATCACGGTACCTGACACACAGTCTCGGGCTCTCACGTATTGAGGTCGATTTGTGAGGTAGTCTAGGATCCAGTTGGAGAGGTGGTGGTCCACTCCAGCAAGGCCCAGCTTGTCCCTCAATAACCTGGGCTGTATGGTGTTAAAAGCACTGGAGAAGTCAAAGAACATTATTCTCACTGTGTTCCCTGGTTTCTCCAGGTGAGACAGAGCCCTGTGCAGAAGATGGATGATGGCATCATCTACCCCAATGCCCGGCCGATAAGCAAACTGGAGGGGGTCCATAGCGGGGCTCACTAGAGGGCGGAGATGTGTGAGAACCAATCTCTCCAAGATCTTCATCAGGTGGGATGTCAGTGCTACAGGTCTGTAGTTGTTGAGGTCCATAGGGTGGGGTTTCTTTGGAACTGGTACCACACAAGAAGATTTCCATAATTCAGGGACTATTTCCTGCCTCAGGCTCATATTATACATATATGTAATTATACCACACAGCTGGTCCCCGCAAGTCTTAATTAGCCTTGCACTGATGTCATCTGGCCCTGCGGCTTTCCTCGCCTTGATCTTTTTCATCACCTTCCTCACCTGGGCCCGTGTGAAGGTCAGACTGTGGCCAGATAAAGACTGATTTCTGGATTTACTGGTCTGTTGGGAAGTGGCCACATGGGGAGAAGTCATTGTGGTGGGGGAAGCTGAAGGACATACTGGGGTGGGAGGAGCTGGTGTGTGATCAAATCTGTTGAAGAATAGGTTTAGTTCATTAAGCCAATTAACATCTGCCTCAATCTGGCAGACAGACTGTTTATGACCCGAAATTGACTTAAGCCCCTCCCAGACCCCCCTTATGTCTTTTCTTTCCATTTGCTTTTCCATTTTTTTCTTTATAACTGGCTTTTCCCTGCCTGATTTGATGCCTCAGCTCCTTTTGTACTTCCTTAACCCCTCCTTATCTCTTGTCCTGAATGCCATCTTTTTCTCCTTAAGTAGTGTTTTTATATCAGAGTTAATCCATGGTTTGTTGTTGGAGAAGCACCTCACCACTTTTGTGGGTACTGTGTTGTCCACACAAAAAATTAATGTAGTCTGTTATGCAGTGTGTGTGTCCTTCTATATCTTCTCCATAAGAATCCTGCAGCACTTCCCATGTGGTTGTGTCAAAACAATCCCTCAGAGCCTCATCACTCTCCTCGGACCATATCCTCACTGTGCGGGTGACAGCTGGTTCTCTACGTACAAGTGGCTTGTACACAGGTCGGAGATGTACTAGGTTGTGATCCGATCTCCCCAGGGGCGGTAGGGCTGATGAGTTATATGCCTCCCTCACGTTGGCAAAGAACAAGTCCAGTGTTTTGTTGTCTCTTGTGTGGCAGGTTACATACTGTGTGAAACTGGGAGAGGCATGGTTGAAATCACCCGACAGAAGAAAGAGGGCCTGGGGATGTTTTAACTGTAACTGGCTCAGCGTGGCTTGTAGGACCTCGCAGGCAGTGTCAGCTTTCGCAGAGGGGGGGACATATGCAGCTATCACGATGACATGTGATAGTTCCCTTGGTAGGTAGAAAGGTCTCATGCTCACAGCTAATAGTTCAATGTCCTTACAGCAAGTTTGCTCCTTAATCACAATGTGCCTAGGATTACACCATCTATTATTCACAAACATTGCCAGCCCTCCTCCTTTCCTCTTACCGCTCTCCCTTGTCCTGTCTGCCCGAAGGAGTTTAAAACCATCCAAGGAGACCAGAGGGTCAGGAGTAACTTCAGTGAGCCAAGTCTCTGTAAGTAGCATCATGCTGCATGCCTGAAACTCCTGATGATGCCTGGTGAGAGCTGTTAGTTCATCCATCTTGTTTGCAAGAGATCTCACATTGCCCATGATGATGGAGGGAACAGCTGGTCGGTAACGCCTCTTTTTAATCCTCTGAAGAGTTCCTGCTCTGCATCCCCTCACCCGCTTTTTCTTTCTCCAAATCTCACAGGGGATGTGTGACCAGATGGTATGCCATCCTGCTGTGTCTCTGAGCTGCAGAATTTCCTCTCTTGTATAGACAAAGGAATTGTCTGCATACACAAAAGATCCCATTTTCAAGCAGAACAAAAGACAGATAAAAAACAAAAAAAAAAGTATCACAAGGGTCCAAGTCTTTGTGTGTGTTTCTTCATAGTGCAAAAGTCCTTAAGTAGAGAGGTACAAAACGAGTCATAGAAAGAAAAATAAGATAGAGAGTCTCAGAGCTGCTGTAGCTGGCAGCCACTCCAGCGGCGCCTTGTCATATAGTGTAGTGAGCATTAAACAGTGTGGGGGCACTATGGGGGCATTATATTTTGGGGGGAGCATCAATGGGGTATTATACAGGTTTAGAGCCTATGCCTATGCAGTTACATTTAGCATGGAGTACATAATGCATCTATGTGACATATTCAGCTTGGTGCAATGGGGATGTTCTGACAAAGGTGCATTTAGAAGAGTGTGAAATAATTATCCTGTGAGTGGTTTTGTTGTGCACACAGAATGTCTGTGGACCAGGCTGTTCTCCTCTTTGGTTTTAAACAGATAAATTAGAATGAATGAGCACAATCATATTCAATCAGAAAATTGTATCTGAGATGACATATACTTCCATCTTCCAAACTCCGGAAAGGACAGTAGGATAACTGCTCATCATGAGACACAACAGGATAAGTGCTTCTAGTTCAAAGACATATATTTTAGGAATGCATTGTTTGTTGCTAATACACCTGAGTCTGGCTATTAGAAGTGTGCAGTCTATATTTCCATTATCTCAGCTGTGTTTCTATTTTATTGTTTTTCTTTTTAGCATATTTTAGCATATTTTAGCATATTACTTTTTTGTTTTGAATGTAACCTTTGAAAAACATATTCATTTCTTACTTTTTAAAAGTAATTTACTATTAAGCAATCCTAAAACCTGTGTAAAATGAATGCTACCCCATGTAGCAAAATCTGCGTTTCCGCAATGTGGGGCCTTAGCCTCAATGTCAGTTTAACTTCGGCATGGGGGCAAGAAAAGTTCTTTGCTTGCTTGTACTATTGGTTTATGCAAAGTTTGTTGAAAAGTTAAAGAGACTGTATTATTGGGAAACCCTATTTTTACTAACAGCACGCCGGAATAGCCTTTAGAAAGATTATTCTTCTCCTACTTTTATTTTTCTGCTCCATGCTGCCGTTTTGGAGAATTTTCTTCTTTATTCTTTATGCAAATTAGTCTTTAGAAAGCACTGGGGGCACACGTTCTTCAGAAGATCCAGCACCGCCTCTCCGCAGCGTCAGCACCCGCCCACTGTGTCTGTTCGGGATCCAAATCCCGCGCATGCTCAGTCGACTCTGCCATTTCGTGTTGGATCCCGAACAGACACGATGAGCGCGTGCTGACGCTGCAGGAGGGCGACGCTGGATCTTCCAAAGAGCGTGTGACGTGAGCACAGGGGACGCTTTCTGAAGACTAATTTGCATAAAGAGCAGAAAAATAAAGGTAAGAGAAGAATAGTCTTTCTAAAGGCTATTCCGACGTGCACTTAGTGAAAATAGGGTTTCCCAACGATAAAATCCCTTTATGAACCAATTAAAAGCTATTTCTGCTTTTGCAACCAGTTTGATTTTATTGAACCAATGTAGCTAAAGTGAAAATGTAGCAAGTTTTCATTAAAGGGGTTTTTAAGGGGAAAAAATTGCTTGAAGATGGCTCATAGTGGGAAAAAAAAAGTTCACAGTAAGTTCCCTGAGATACCACATAATCCAATTACTGACCAAAGCAGTGGATCTAATGGCATTTCCTGTGCTCCATGAGATACCTGGAAATAAATACCCATGAGTGGAGTGGCAGGAGATCAGTGAGAGGTGTGTATTCCTTAGTTTATTTTTTTAACCCAAGATCAGCCATTTTAAGCAGTTTTTATGCCACAAGAAAACCTCTGTAAAAAGTCCTATTGTGTTAATTCTTTAGCTGCAATGGAAATCCATGTGTTTCCAAACAGCAAATGAAACATGTGTAGTCTAATCTTGATCTGTCAAGCTTACTTCTTGCTAATCTAGTGAGTATATGTTAGGATGAAGTAGGGGTACAGATAGAACAGAGTAAGGATAGGCGAATCTCTGAAGATTTGTTTAATCCTGAGTATAGACAAAGCAATTTTCCTGTTTTGTTCAGTCTGAACTTGTTTGGATAGAACCAGATGTGAAATTTCTATACTCTGGGGTCTCCATGCAGATCCCAATGACGTCATAACGCTCGACGTGGCCATGTCACCAATCACCAATCACAGACCTCAGCAGTGACTTCAGGTACATGACGTCATAGAAGAGCACCAGAGAGCCTGGAAGAGGAAGACTCCCCGAATGCCGCGAGGAGGCCCTAAAGAGGTGAGGGAAGGTATAAATGTCTTTTTATTTTTAACACCTCCCTTGGGCCTACACATATTATACTCTGGGACCTGAAGAGACCCCAGAGCATAATAATTTACTGCAAATCATGTCACGACGGCCATTTTAGTTTGTCCAAGCAATTTGGAATATTCAGATCAAATCTAGTTCATTGCGAACTGATTCACCCAGCACTAGAAAGGAGTATGATTGCAATATCGCATTACACAGGGTTTGTTTTGTCTGTTACCATGAAGAATCCATATCACATTTTTAATTACATCTATTTGACCATTTATATGCATCAGAGAAATCTGAATACGGCTTGCAAAGGTGAATATAGCCTTTAAACTGCTAGAATCATTGACTTGCATTGTGATTGGTCAGTGTACATAATGATGCTATATTTACTGTTAGAAAGGTTTGATAATTGAGACCCATTATGCAGAAATTCAGATGTTTGGAAAAAATTATCGTTGTCATTATACAATTTACACTTTCCCCTACTGGTATGTATACAGAGGTTTTAACAGCCATATCATGCCTTACTCATTATTAGTATGCACATATGGCTATTATGTGTCCAGTGTTACATGTCCCAAGCCAAAATAACAGGGAACTCAATTAAAAAAAAATCCATTAAACTTATTATTTTTTTCCCTGAGAATTATCAGAAGCGTCTTTTGACAGGAAAATTGACAAGAGGTGTCAACACAAATGAATGTGGCCAGACAGCTGAAGCCTGTAAGGTGCTATCTATTCAAAGATAACAATTATCAAGTAGGGCATGACCTAAAGCTCTGTGATATAAATATACTATAGTAAAAACGAAAGATCATAAAATAAGAAATAACAGACATCTTGGCAGTGCTTTATATATCTAGAAGGTGTTCAAGCAGTTGTCTTCCTGTCAATTCCTTCCACATTGTCTAATTGTTTCTAACTGTCTTTTACATACAATTTGCCCACATGAAGTGAGACAAACACTATGTTATACAGCGCTAACTAATGTGGAGGAGGCAGAAGTCAAATGCAAAACATCTAGAAACAGGAATAGCTGAAATAGTTTCAGTGATTTAGCAACAAACACTATTTATTCCAGCTTGGATTGTATAATGTTTATCCTTCTATTGTAAAAGTTTCTTCTGTAATCGAAATATTTAAGTAGCATATGCCACAACTTTACGTTTCCTTCCTTTCTCTTTCTAAATGAAACATGGAAAGATGTAATCTTCAAAGTGGCAATACATTAAACCATCAGAAAAAAACTTAGATTTCTGATTAAATGAATTGCTGTTAAACAAAATGCAAGTCAAATGATGCAATCGGGTTAGCTCTTAGAAGGGGCTCTCCTATATATGGATGGCTAAAGCCACACAGAATTGGTCTACTGCACGATGCTTGTAGCAAACATCGCAAGTTGGACCAATCTGCGGCAAAAAAAACAGCCAAAATCAGTTAGTTTTTATTGTGTTTTCAGAAATGGCCCAGGAACGGCTAGCCCAGCTTTAAGCCTTTGTATTGTAAAGTTTGAAATTCTCAACTGAACCCACAGTTGACATGCTGGGGGTTTAAAACCTGCAATGCAAGACACTTTGCTCTGCAGGGTATTTTTTTTTTTTGCAGTGTGTGGATGGAATTTGTGGAATCCCCCTTTTTTCCATACACTTCTATGGAGATGAGACTTCTGAGTCATGTGACATGCAGTCTGTCTCAATGTGGATAGAGCAGTGATTTTCACAGTGAAAGTTATTTTAGCAGAGGGACAGAGAGCAGTACTTTTCATTTATGCAAAGTGTGTTAAACAAGCAATGGTTCCTATTTAACTCAAGTGTAAGATTTAGTAAAAGGAATCCCACTTTTAAAATATATTACTATGTATATACAGTACAGACCAAAAGTTTGGACACACCTTCTCATTCCAAGAGTTTTCTGTATTTTCATGACTATAAAAATTGTAGATTCACACCGAAGGCATCAAAACTATGAATTAACACATGTGGAATTATATACTTAACAAAAAAGTGTGAAACAACTGAAAATATGTCTTATATTCTCGGTTCTTCAAAGTAGCCACCTTTTGCTTTGATTACTGCTTTGCACACTCTTGGCATTCTCTTGATGAGCTTCAAGAGGTAGTCACCTGAAATGGTTTTCACTTCACAGGTGTGCCCTATCAGGTTTAATAAGTGGGATTTCTTGCCTTATAAATGGGGTTGGGACCATCAGTTGTGTTGTTCAGAAGTCAGGTGGATACACAGCTGATAGTCCTACTGAATGGAGTGTTAGAATTTGTATTATGGAAAGAAAAAAGCAGCTAAGTAAAGAAAAATGAGTGGCCATCATTACTTTAAGAAATGAAGGTCAGTCAGTCCGAAAAATTGGGAAAACTTTGAAAGTGCCCCCAAGTGCAGTGGCCAAAACCATCAAGCGCTACAAAGAAACTGGCTCACATGAGGACCGCCCCCAGGAAAGGAAGACCAAGAGTCACCTCTGCTGCGGAGGATAAGTTCATCCGAGTCACCAGCCTCAGAAATCACAGGTTAACAGCAGCTCAGATTAGAGACCAGGTCAATGCCACACAGAGTTCTAGCAGCAGACACATCTCTACAACAACTGTTAAGAGGAGACTGTGTGCAGCAGGCCTTCATGGTAAAATAGCTGCTAGGAAACCACTGCTAAGGACAGGCAACAAGCAGAAGAGACTTGTTTGGGCTAAAGAACACAAGGAATGGACATTAGACCTGTGGAAATCTGTGCTTTGGTCTGATGAGTCCAAATTTGAGATCTTTGGTTCCAACCACCGTGTCTTTGTGCGACGCAGAAAAGGTGAACGAATGGACTCTACATTCCTGGTTCCCACCGTGAAGCATGGAGGAGGAGGTGTGATGGTGTGGGGGCGCTTTGCTGGTGACACTGTTGGGGATTTATTCAAAATTGAAAGAATACTGAACCAGCATGGTTACCACAGCATCTTGCAGCGGCATGCTATTCCATCCGGTTTGCGTTTAGTTGGACCATCATTTATTTTTCAACAGGACAATGACCCCAAACACACCTCCAGACTGTGTAAGGGCTATTTGACCAAGAAGGAGAGTGATGGGGTGCTACGCCAGATGACCTGGCCTCCACAGTCACCAGACCTGAACCCAATCGAGATGGTTTGGGGTGAGCTGGACCGCAGAGTGAAGGCAAAAGGGCCAACAAGTGCTAAGCATCTCTGGGAATTCCTTCAAGACTGTTGGAAGACCATTTCAGGTGACTACCTCTTGAAGCCCATCAAGAGAATGCCAAGAGTGTGCAAAGCAGTAATCAAAGCAAAAGGTGGCTACTTTGAAGAACCTAGAATATAAGACATATTTTCAGTTTTTTCACACTTTTTTGTTAAGTATATAATTCCACATGTGTTAATTCATAGTTGGAATGAGAAGGTGTGTCCAAACTTTTGGTCTGTACTGTATCTATAATGACAGGGTTTCATTACATGCAGTTCATTAACAGTGCGCACAATGTGATCACCAATACACATGTTTTGGTATCATCCCTACAGTACATTATGGTCAAAATCTGTCTCCCTAATGACTTTGACATAGTTGCTATTCCCATCAGCTATGAATAACAACTGAATAAAGCTCAGCATTATCTGGCAAGTATCCACTGTTCTAGTGATCAATGTGTTATGTAGAAAATACTCTCACTTGTTTAAATGATTGAAAGCATTCTATAACAGTATACGACACAGATACTAAAGAACTTCCAGTTTTCTTCCCTGTAACTTTCTGTTACTACTGTGCATTGTAGTATCAAGTGACCATGATTTCCATGAGATTAATATTTTTCAACGTAAGAAAATGCTATCCTAATATATTAGTTACCTCATCCTCGCAGTAGGACAAAAAATAACAATATAATGCATCATAGGATTTCCATAAAAATATTAATAAATATTAATAACTATTTATCTCACCCTTTTCTGAACCATATTTTCATGACAATAATCATATTGCATATAAAAGCACTTTTAAAATATTTTTCACCAAATTTCACCAATTAGCCAAATTGTTTATGTCACTAGAAAAGTCCATTGAGATCCCCCTTTCCATACCACTATTTGAGTACTGTTGAAACTGGGTAAGGGTAGGTTCACAAATTTCAGTTGCATCAGTATCCATTTTTTTATCCATTAATGATTACAACTGATGCCAAATATGATGCGAAAATGTATCAGTTGCCATCAGGTTTTTTTTTTTACAAATTTCTTCACCAAAACCATACGTTGTCATCAGCTGTCATCAATTGTCATCATTTTTTACCATCAGTTTTTAACATGATGGTTCACAAGGCATGATGTACTGCCGAGGCCAATAGAGTAGGGCTACTCAATTACTTTTAGTAAAGGTCCATTGACTGGGGTCCGCCATCAAGTAAAGGTCCGAGCTGAACATGGACCTTTACTTGATTTACGGTATTTTTAAGACAAAAAGACATGTCTGACTATAAGACGCTGTCCTCCGCCCCCCCCCCCCAAACACCCCCACTCACAATCAGACTATAAGACGCACCCCCCATTTTCCTCCCAAATTTCCTCCCAAAGTAAATCAGAGGACTAGAGAAAGTGCAGCTTGGGAATAGAAATTATCTTGTTTTTACAACAAGTCTTTATTGAGATATTAAAGAATATAAACAAGGTGAAACTGACAACAAAGGGTGTGAAAAATTAAATGATAAAAAAATACCATGTGTGACAACTTGGGGGGACTAGTCTCAAATGGCGGCAGACTCCTGGTCTGGACAGCAGTGGTTCGTGGTACTGGGCGCCGGAGAGATAGCGTTCAGATGGTCCAAGTGTAAAGTAAAGCTGGCTTTATTCAGCATAGGTGCAACATAACAAAACAAAAAAACCTAGGCCACACATAGGCCCTAACTCACTGCTTGACCCCTATCTATCCTAGGGGCAACAAGTAGCCTGACTTATGCTCCTCTTGAGCCAAAAGTCCCCTGTGGACCCCAGCCCTCCTGGCACAGACCGTCTATCTGTCCTTGGCTGGTTCCACAGTTCCTGCATCCAGCAGGACTCGACGGCAGCTCTGCCGCTGTAACCACTCCCCTTGGAGTTACGCCCCCACCCAAAGGTGTGGCTGAGGGCCTTTTCAGGTCTAGCCCTGGGTCGCTCAATAGCGCACTCTGGGTTCACATACTCACACATGCTACAGTCCCAAAGATGACACCTGTCAAAAGAGCATTGAAATACAACTTAAAGAGTAACAAACATAAACAGTAACATAATAACAGTAACATAACTTAAGCTATGTGGGTCCAAGAGACGTCGACAGTTTCTCATAAAGTCTTAATTTTCATAAGGCCAAAATTGAAGCCATGTAGGGATCTTGAAAAATTAGTCTAGTAGAGCAAAGAACTCTGAAGGGAATATTAGGAGGAGTGAATTGTTGCTTAAGGTCTTCCAAGGGGACCAGAGGTATACAAATTTCTTGTGAGAGCTGGATTCCCAACTAAACAATTCCTCTAATCATTAAATCTAACCACTCTCTTAATACATTTTATCTTGCTTACAGTTTATTTCAATATCATAAGCAAGATTTATCTTAGAAAGATTGAACACATTCCTGAGTCAGTACTCTTTCCACTTTGGCCATGCTCAGCTAGTCTAGAAGTTTAAGTGTGTTTTTAAGTAGTCCCAGTACACCAAACAGGTTTTCTGGATAGGCTTGATTGATTTCCTGAAAGCTAGGAGGAAATGGACCTTCCTATTAGCTGAAGACTGTAATAAATACAACTGAGCTAATCACATTAAAACAAGCTTCTGTTTGCCTGCAACTTGCAATGCTCTTCACATTTTCTACCATGCTTCCAATTTTGATATCAGAGAATGGAAGCTTTATTTTATACCACTGTATTGGCCTTGTTTTGACAGACATTATCTATGGGTCGAAGACTGATGTACATTTTCTTGCTACAATTGTACAAACAGTTTTAAAGAGGACCTGTCACCAGATTTTACAATACATACCGCATACATTATTAAAAAGGTCTATTAGACCTGGTGAACTTGGAGTATTCATATTGAAAATCTTTGTCAGAATGGCTGTATAATCCTAATATTAAAAGAAGTATAGAGGTGTATTCATGAGCTAGGCTCATACTCCTCTCACCTCGAAATATGAGATTTCTGCTTCCATATTAATTTTCAAATGTCTCTTTCTCTGTACCTAAGGACTACATTACATGGAAAGCTAGAGACAGTATCATCTCTGCTTGCTGGAGCACAGTGTAATTTTCCTTCTTTCTTATATTATCCTAAATAATCTAAGAAACCTTAAGTATACAGTCAGGGAGATTGAGCTATCATCTTCTTCAGTATAACATAAAATCACATGACCTAACTGATAAGCATCCCATGAATTTTCAGGCACATAGGAATAATGAAGCTAGGTCATTTTGGATGAATTGCATATATTGGGGGGATACATAATGAATAGTCTATGGCAAAGTAAGGTTTATATCAGAATCCATGATTGTCTAGGGCAAAAAAGGGGTTCTGTCAGTATCCTTGGTGATGTAAGCCAGTTAAAGAGTTAATGCTTCCTACCAGGTTTATAGTGTTTGTGACAGGAGTTTGTGCAGGGTACAATGAAATCTCAAGACTATAAAGGGATTCTAGAGAGAAATGTGCTTCCCAGTGTCAGAAAGCTTGGTCTCAGTCGCAGGTCATGGGTCTTGCAACAGGATAATGACCCAAAACACACAGCTAAAAACACCCAAGAATGGCTAAGAGGAAAACATTGGACTATTCTGAAGTGGCCTTCTATGAGCTCTGACCTAAATCCTATTGAGCATCCTTGGAAGGAGCTGAAATATGCCGTCTGGAAAAGGCACCCTTCAAACCTGAGACAACTGGAGCAGTTTGCTCATGAGGAGTGGGCCAAAATACCTGTTGAGAGGTGCAGAAGTCTCATTGACAGTTACAGGAATCGTTTGATTGCAGTGATTGCCTCAAAAGGTTGTGCAACAAAATATTAAGTTAAGGGAACCATCATTTCTGCCCAGGCCTGTTTCATGAGTTTTCTTTTTTAAAAATTCTGTTGAAGCATGGTTGAAAAGCAATGTCTGACTTTCATTTGTTCATTTTCATAGAATTTTTATATATTATTACTTTTGTCAGATTCAATTTATTTCTATGACCATTGTGGGTTTTTCTTTCATTAAATGAGGGGTACCAACAATTTTGTCCACGTGTGTATATCATTGTTCTGCCTGCACCAAGTCCAGTACTATAGAATTATAACCTACTTTTCTTGGCATGAAAAAGGGCTAGATGATAAGTGAGCACATAAAAAGTGAGCACAATTATTTTGTGGGAAGGAACTTCCTATGTGTAACAAAAGGGGCATAGAGGGGCACTATTTCTTTGAGGAGGAACAGATGAGGCAGAGTTATAGGTTGGACTTGATAGACCATGTTTTCATCCAACCTCATCGACTGTGTTACTATATTGCTTTGTGGGGGGCAAAGCAATATAGTAACAAAAGGGGGCACTATTACTTTATGTGAGCACAGAGTGGGCACTATTACTTTGTAGAAAGACACAAAGGGGAATATTATTACTTTGGAGGAACTAAAAGTAACTTTTCAGTTTTGCTTATTTTAAGTGCTTAAAAAATTAATAGTAACAAATGAAAGGAACAAAAGACCAGAAAGTGCAGCTCTGAGAGATGAAAACATTCTTTCCTATTTTTAAGCAAAAGTGTATCAGAAACAACCCTCATGTGATCTTACAGACATTCAAAGATGGTGACTACGGTAAATGACACCAAACCTCACAGGTATTCATGTACTACAGAAAGCTACAGAAAAAATGTATTACTTACTGATAGATTTTCTGATAAGCTGAATAGCTTTAGAAAAATTCAATATTGCACAGGAACGTATAAAACTCACTTCACATTCCCTTAGTGACTGATATTTCAGTAAAAGTTAAATATATCTCACATTTTGAAGCAACAATGATAATTCAGGGAAAAAGCAAAGCTCATAGCTAATATAGCAGTAATCCCTGACCTGAATATCAACCTTAGTCTGCTAACTTTAAGTATTCCCCCAGCATGCTGAGTCCAGCTCAAGGTCAAAGAGATTAGGGCAAGACAGATCAACAGCAATCAGTCCATTAGTTAGATATGCGGCTTGTGTTTATTACTGATTCCATGCTGGTCTCTTTACAAAAAATATACCCACTATCTAGACACTGCTTACCTCCTCTTCATGACAGAGACTAACCCCTTGCCAACATCAATATCCACAAGTCCTCACTCAACTCCACAGAACATTATTCGGCTCTGATTAATGTACCAGGACATGAACCTTTTTAAGGGGCACACAATCTAATAAGGTGGAAGATTGATCTGTTCAACCACAATGCCAGCTTCTTAAGAGAGAGAGGAGAAAATCAATACAGGTTTTTCATTATAACTTTTTTCCCCTTTTTAAGTGATAACTGTTTGCTCTGTACTGGTCATTTCTTTATCTTGTTGAGAACTTAGGTAAGCACTTTTATGTATTGCAGAAATCATATTTTAACCATATAATGTCATGAAGGTTTTCCTCCTCTTAGCTACATAAGGGCATTGTAAACTGATAAGATACTTACTGATGGATTTTATAGCAAAACTTTATAGTGCAGTTGTCACATGACTTCTGCTGTCCTATCTGAATGCACGGTATGTTAAAGGGATAGAATCTGAGCTCTGTGATGCAGTTTACCAGTGTAGTAGGATTTCTGAGTAAAAGTACAGTAAATTTGGACCAAACTCCTAGAGACAGTGAGAGTCCTGCTTACCCCGCAAACACATACAGTGACTGCTTTCACTGTATTACAGACAGCTGTCAATCACTATCTGTTGGTGGGGTTACCAGGACTCTCACTGTCTTGCCTAGGAGGCCTGTCAGGATTTGCGCTGCTTACTACTCAGAAATCCTGCTCCACATCATATAAGCCCACACTCTATATCATAAAGTTCAGGTTCTCTCCATTTATCATATCCTGCTTTCAGATAGGACAGCATGGAATCCTTTATCTGGCAGGTTTGCTTTACATTAAAATTATATGGTTATTTCTTGGACTAATTTAATATAGTTATTCCATTCAATGGACTATCCTGCAGAATACAATCCTCTTTGAACTCTCCAAAACAATTATTTATATTTCAAAGGGCTAACATGTACATTAAATGTGTGAAAATATTAAGGATGGGTGTAACATCCTTGCCTGTCCGGGCTTTGGCACCATCCTCCGGGCGCACGCTGCGGGGCAGGAGGCGTGTCCAATTGTGATTCCTTCCTTTGGGTTTTTCTTGTATTGTCTGAACACTGTCCTATTCCCTCACCTCCTTAATTGATTTTCCGCCACACCCTTCTCCTTCACCTTGCTTTTCCCCTGCTCCACTAAGAGTTAACTTTAGTCTTACCTGTGTGATTGAAAGCCTATCCTCCTATCAAGTCTGGGGGGGGTTCTTCCTCCCTATTTGTTTGCTCACATTCCCATTGGCGCCTGCTATTACTTTACGCGTACTGGCTATACTCCTTGTTCTTCTTATTTCCTGACCTCTCGCTTACCTTTGACTTTTCTCTTGGATTGTGATTTTGTACTGCATTGCTCGATTGTTACCGACCCCTTGGCTAGCTGACCTCCCTTTGTTGTTGTTCGTCCTGTCTGCGTTCTGTGTTATCACTTATTATAAGCAGGACTGTCGACTTGTTGCTGGCTGTCGCCTAAGACAGATCGGGCAAGTTAGCCAGGGACAGTGGGGGGGATTCAGCTTAGGGTCCACTGTCTTGTTGTGCCCCTCCCCCCTGAGGTCTCCAACAGCTACTGGGAAATCGCTCCTCTAGCGATCCCCTTACAATTGGCAAACCACTTTATTTTCCTTCTTTTCCTGTTAGGAGTAGTTAGTAGAAGTACAGGGGGGCATGGGCTGTCTCACTCTCTTTATCCCAGTTGGATAACTACAGCAATTTACAATGCAGCAATTCATACATCAGGCATTATGAAATTACATATATCTACGATAACCTGCCAATTATAAAGCTGTACATTGTTGAATCATGTATACCATAGTGATCTTTATGCTGCTGACCTGTAAAATGCTTTGGGACAGCTTGATCGGTGAACAAAATAGATGGCATATCCATAGAATATTCATTGTACAGGAAAAGTCTATGGCAGTGCCAAATGAAATATTTACTGTTTTATTTGGTGCACATATTGTAAGCAAAAACCAGTACTGTTTCAGCACACAACCATACTATATGCTTGAGGAAGCTAAAATGTTGCTGTTATTTGCTTATGTGCTCCAAATAAAACTGTAAATACATAATTTGCTTGTACTTTGGCCTCTTCTTTTGCTTTGTATTTCCTTGGTGGATCCTGGTAGAACTCTCCCCCAGGAAAGCATATCACAACTTAGCCTGGTGTACACAATACCCATTTGGCTTTCCGAAGGATTCCGTCTCAAAATCAGCTCTAAATTCCACACTGAAAACCGCCTCCATTCATTTCAATGGGAGTCAGATGCTGATTTTTCCTGTAGCAGATTTTTTCAGCTAGAGGAAAAATAAGCATCATGCTTGATCTTCAGGCACATTCCATCTGATAACTCCCATTGAAGTGAATGGGAGGTAGAAAATACCGCCTGGCAGGTGTGGAATTTGATGCAGATTTTGATGCAGAATTTAACGCAGAATTTGGACAAGCCTTCAAATTCCTCCGTGAGAACTTTTAATTATTTATGTTTAATCAAGTTTATTAAGGTTTTTAAATTAGGGAACAGAAAAAAAGAAAGGGAGGGCACAATGCTAAGACAAAAACATTAAATAAAACATAGGGGGCCACATGAGCCGCCCGGCACATAGATGAAACACCAAAGTAAGTTAGAATAAAGGGCTGTTAAGGCCCACAACTAGAAAATCAGCGGTGGGTGGTGTAGTATAACTACATAAAAACTATATTATTAGGGACGTGGTAGCCAGGAAAACAAATGTCAAACTGTAAAAAGCCGCCACGATGCCACCCACCTATCAGTATGAAAGACAAACATGAAGGGGAGGGAGGGTCATAAGGAATACACGGATACTTGAAGACCTGCTAAGACACAGACATAAAAGAACGGAAAGGGACACACAAGGGAAGATGGGGAGGGAAAGAGAAAGTTGGCAGTAAAAAGCATCCAGACACCGCACCAACAGGGGAACAGCGTCCCAGTCAGACAAAGAGGGAGGAAAACTCCGGAGAGTCCTGAAACATCACCCACGGCCGCCAGAGGGACTCAAATTTAGAGAAGTTAGGCGAATCCTCAGTCACCAGGGCCTCCATTCTCCTAATAAGGAGAAGCTCCTGAATCAGCTCGACAAGGGTGGGCACGGCAGTACTGCGCCAGTGCCTGGGAATGACTGTTCTGGCGGCGGTGAGGAAATGTCGCAGGAGGTCCCCCTTAACAGCGGAAACACTTCCCGGTATAACGGAAAGGAGAGCAAGATGGGGTGAGGGCGTAAAAGATCTGCCGCTCACTTTTGCATATAGCGTGAAGACTGCCTCCCAGAAAGGCCTGATGATGGTGCAATCCCACCAGATATGATACAAAGTGCCTCTTTCGGAGCCACAGCGCCAACACTGATCCGAGACACCAGGGTAGACCCTATGAAGAAGGTCGGGGCAGCGGTACCATTGGGTCAGAATTTTGTAGTTCTTTTCCTGCGCACCGCAGGGCATCGGGAGTTTATGCGTGTACAGGAAGGACTTATCCCAGTCGCCAATGGAGAGGCTATTACCAAGGTCAGACTCCCAGGGGCCAGTATAAGAGGGGAGCCCAGGCGTGGAGTCCTGGAGAAGGATGCCATAGAGAAGAGAGAGGGCACGTGGGGTGGTGTCAGTATGTGAGAGGGCAGACTCCAGGTCGGTCAAAGGAGATGAGAGCTTGGAGAGCAGGGAAAATTTACGAAAGAAGGCCGTAAGCTGGCCATATTCCAACCAAGACAATCGAAAGTTGGGGTGGGAGGCTTGTAGCTGCGACAGAGAGGGAAGAGAAGAACTATCTATGACCTGATGTAGGCGAACGTCGTCCCCCGCTTGCCAGCAAAGGAATCTGTGAGCCGAGCAACCCGGGGGGGGAACATGGGGTTTTGGAACAGAGGGCTGAGAGGGCCAGGGACCCTAGCAACGCGACCGCCCGTGCTTGTAGAGTCCCAAATCTTGAGGAAATGGGAGGATAGAAAAGAATGTTCGGTAGATGAGCTGAAAGTAAATCGGCCTCTATGGAGACCCACTGCTTGTCCACCACGCGATAGCGCCAATCAAAAAGGCGAAACAGTACTGTCGCGCGGTAGTATAGTCTGGGGTCTGGCAGGCCCGTGCCACCGCGACACTTACCGCGCGTCAGCGTCCGAAAACGTAGCCTGCTCCGCGCCGCTCCCCACACGAACCTCCCAAATAAGGTTTGAACGCGGGCAAAAAAGGGGCGCAGAGCAGGGATGGGTAGGGCTTGGAACACATATAGTAATCGGGGCATAACATCCATTTTCAGCACATTAATGCGACCAAACCAGGAGAGCATGAGCGAGTTATATTTCCGTAGATCCATCTGGAGTGATTCAAGGATCGGGAGGTAATTAAGATGGTAGAGAAGGGAGGGGTCCAAGGGGATATGAATCCCGAGGTATTTGATGGAGGTAGGATGCCATTTAAAGGGGAAGTCATTCGCAAGGCAGGCTGCCTCTGCTGAAGGCAAGTTGATATTGAGGGCCTCGCTCTTAGAGAGGTTCACTTTGAAGTTACTCAAGTTGCCAAAGCGAGAAAATTCGTGTAGGATAGACGGGAAAGAATCACGAGGCTGAGAGACATACAGGAGGAGGTCGTCGGCGTATAGGGCCGCTTTGACCTGACGGTTACCCAGCTGAAGGCCATGGATACCAGGACAGCTCCGTATGGCCGTCGCTAGGTGTTCCATGACCAGGGCGTATAAAAGAGGAGACAATGGGCAGCCCTGTCGTGTGCCATTCCGGACCGGGAAAGAGTTGGCGAGGAGCCCATTGACCCGTACCCGTGCCGACGCGTCACCATAAAGAGAAAGCACCTTGCCCAAGTACCCTGGACCAACCCCAATTTGTTGGAGTGTGGTCCGTAGAAAGGCCCAGTGTACACAGTCGAACGCCTTTTCAGCATCCACAGAAAGCAAGCACACGGGGGAATTGGTATTGCGGGCCGAGGAGATCGCCAGAAGCGTCTTGCATACGTTGTCCCTGGCCTCTCGACCTGAGATGAAGCCAACCTGGTCAGTATGGACCAGGCCCAGCATCAGGGGGGACAAGCGATTGGCCAGCAATTTGGCAAATAACTTGATGTCGATATTGAGCAGGGAGATCGGGCAATAACTGGCACAGGAGGATGGGTCTTTCCCTGGCTTGGGAAGAACTGTAATGAGGGCTGATAGAGATTGAGAGGCAAATGGAGTGGAATCATCGACACTGTTAAAGACACGGGCCATTACTGGGGAGAGGAGGTCTCGGAAGGTCTTGTAGAATATAGGAGTGAACCCATCAGGGCCAGGGGATTTGCCCGAGGGTGAAGATTGAATGGCGAGGGAGACCTCCTCCTCGGAGAAGGGGTCCTTGAGAAGCGCCCTATCCGAGGGGGCAATGGTGGGGAGAGAGGTCTCAACAACGTATTCCCAGATTTTCTCTTCAAGAGAACCCGGGGCAAGATCGGCATACTGTCCACGAATATTGTACAGATCGTGGTAGAAGGAGCGGAACGCCTCTGCAATGTCTATTGGGTTATGGACTGATCGCCCATTGCCTCTGTTGATTCGAGTGATGTACGCGGGAGAGCCGCAGGGATGCAAGCGACGCGCGAGGGAACGACCACACTTATCCACAAACTCGTAATAGTGTTTCCGGACACGGTCTCGGAAAAGCAAGGATGTTTCATCTAGATGGGCTCGAAGCTCCTCTCTAGCATTGAGGAGCTCGTTTACTGTAAGTCCGCCTGAGAACAAGACTGCTTGTGCTTCACCTCAAGGGAATGAATCTTGGCCAACCGTGAGGAAACCCACGCTGCTCGCTCTTTTTTGAGGCGCGCTCCATGCTTGATCAGGACACCCCTAACCATGCATTTTAATGCCTCCCACTGTAGTGGAGACGATGTGGAGTCCCGGGCATGATCGAGACCGAAGTTCCTGATCGCGTCGCTAACGTCTGTCCGGCAGATAGTATCCTTCAACAGTCTGTCGTTCAGACGCCAGGTGAAAGGACGGCGTGCAAGCCCGGTACCTCCAATGATAAAAATACGGGTGAATGGTCTGACCAAAGGGCAGAGCCGATCTGTCCGGTAGGGGCCCAGGAGAGGGCGTGGTGACTGATCAGGAAAAAATCAATGCAGCTGTATGAGTTGTGCGCAGGGGAGTGGTATGTGTAGTCGCGCTCATTGGGATGTAGAATGCGCCACACGTCGACCAATTGGGAGTTGTGGAGGGCGGTCTTAAGCCCGCGCAGCTGGGACTGAGAGTGGGTGGGTAGAGTCGGTCATAGGGTCCATTACAAAATTAAAATCGCCCCCAAGAATCGTGACCCCCTCGCCAAAGTCAGAAAGTTTGCCGACTAGGTTCCTGCAATATCGCAGCTGCCCCTGATTAGGGAGATAGCAACCGGCTATAGTGAGGACAGTGCCCGCGATGCGCAGTTTGAGAAAGACAAATCTACCCTCAGGGTCTATCAGGGTGTCTATTACCTCGTGGTGCAGAGAACTATGCAAAGCAATAGATACTCCCTTGGATTTGGCGGCCGGGTTGACGCTGTGGAAACAGACAGGGAAGTGGCGGCTGCGAATATCTGGGACATGGCCTACCTTGAAGTGAGTCTCCTGTAAAATAAGGACATGAGAGCGCTTCTTACGAAGTTGGTACAATATCTGGCTGCGCTTCTGTGGGACGTTAAGTCCTCTTGCATTTAAGGTGCAAACATTCAGAGTGGACATATTTAGACAAGGTAGGAGGAGGGAAGACACAAAAGGGACACACACTTAGGAAAGAGGGAGACAAAGGTAAAATCCAACACGACTAACACAATTATAAAACCAAATGTTTAACTGACTAAGCAGCAAGGTGATGGGGCAAGCCACCACCAAAACAGGTGGGGAAAAGGCAAACAGTGCCAAAACACGTGCTACAACGCAGCACGGAGACCCCGTGGGGAACGAGCTTTCCGAAGAGGAGCCGCCCCCCCGGACCCCCGAGCCCGCCACTATGAGACAAACTGTAACAACAAGATATCCTGACCAAAATACACGATCAATGTGAAACTCGATAGACCAGGGCATATAAAAGGAGGGGACAAAGTGGAGGGATAGAGAGAGAAAAGAAAAAAAAAAAAGAAAGGAAGAAAGAAAAGAAGAGAAATTATATGGAAAGGAGGGGAGAGGAAGACAGAATTTCACAGCCCCGCATGAGGCAGATGAGAACCCCTAAAGGTTGACAATCTCGCTGGCGTGCGAGCGGAGAGATCCAGTCCTCAGGTTGGAGAGGCTTGATGGTCCCGCTGCTGAGCTGCAGGGGAGGAAGCTCTATCACGGCGACGTCGTCTGGAGCGGCGCTGTGGCCGCGGGAGCTGGGCAGGTTCTGGAGCGCCAGGTAGTAGCGGCCAGCTCGAGATCTGCACCGCCAGAAGTCCAAGGGCAGCTGTGAAGGCAGGGACGTCATCTGGACGAGACAAGGAGAGGGATTGGCCATCTAGCCGGACCTGCAAGCGGAAAGGAAATCCCCAGGAGTACGGGATCTGGTGGTGGATCAGGAGGTCCAGGAGAGGCTTCAGGGTGCGTCATCTGGCGAGGGTGAGTCTGGACAGGTCTGGGAGTAGGCTGATGGAAGAGTCCTGGAATTCGACTTGGCGAGCTTCCCTGGCCTTCCGCATGATAGTCTCTTTGATCTGGTACCTGTGAACTCGGCAGATGACGTCTCTAGGGTTGGCAGAGTCCAGAGGGCGTGGGCCTAGGGAGCGATGCACCCGGTCTAGTTCAAGTGGAGAGGCAGGGGGGACCCCCAGGAGGTTGTTAAAGATAGTACGCAGAGTAGCGTCTAGTTGCTGGGGTTCGATGACTTCAGGGAGTCCCCGTACCCTAATATTGTTCTGTCTGTTTCTGTTCTCCAGGTCATCCATAAGGTCCGTCAGTTGTAATTGGTGGGTGTGGGACAGCAGTACGGAGTCATGGGCGGACAACTGGGTAGAAAGTGAGGTAGAAGCGGCCTCCAGGGTATCCACTCTCCCCTCCAGTAATTGTACAGTGGAACGGACAGCAGACAGTTCAGATTTGTAGGACTGTTCCAGGCGTGCCACATATTCCTCCATGTCAGACTTTGTAGGGATGGCACGGAGATGAGCGCTCAGTTTGCGTAATTCAGCCAGGGTATCTGAGGGGGTAGCAGATGGAGTTAACGTACAGCTAGCAGCAGTTCCAGAGGGGGCCCCCGCGCTCTGGCCAGCGGATGCGGAGGCCGTGACAGGAGGAGTTAACAGAGGAACCGGAGAAGCCCAAGGCAAATATGGAGCCGACAGAGAGCAGACTCGACGGTGCTGAGATAGGTGCTGGATGGCTACCACAGGTGGAGGAAGTACCAGGTGCAGGTGGATCTGGCCTTAGTCCAGTGCCAGGAGGAGCTAAAAGAGGGGCCCTCAATAAGGGGTGCAGGGCTGCAGTGGGAGTGGAGGTAGCCAGGGGCAAGGACATGATGGGGGTCTCCTCACCTCCTGGTGGTCCCTTGGGCTGCAATGCAAAGGTAGCCTCCGCTGGTCGCTGGCATCTGGGTGGCAAGGGGGACGGCGGCAGCGACGGCTAGTCCTGCTCATGCGCCGCCACCGACCCCGGCGACACAGGAGCCGAGCGGGGCCCGGACTCCTGTAGGATCCATGGCTCCGGGGAACCAGGAGAGCAGACCCCAGACACCGTTGCTGCATCGGCTGCGTGTGCCATCGAGGCGCTTATGGATGAGCCGCGCTGTGGAGCGGTGATGTCGGGCGCCATTTTGGAGGGCGCAGACTGAGGTCCGGAGGAATCTGTCCATCGTGGGCTCCTTGGATGTCCTCGGAGGAGTGGAGGAGGACTTAGGAGGGTACCGCCGGGATTTGCCCATAGTCCGGTGAGCTGCAGAGGTGCCGGTCAGCAGATTTCAGCGCTGGCTCGGGTGAGTCGGGTAAGGAGCAGAGGAGACAGCAACCTCACTCCGCCATAGCCAGGCCACGCCCCCTTTTAATTATTTATATTTGCAAAAATATTTTAAATTTAATTGCTTACAAATAATATGTATATAATTATGTTCATAGGAAAACCCCTTTAGGCCAAGGGGCCCTATGTTGCAAAAACGAGGCAAATCCCATCCACACTTTTCAGAAAAAAACGCTGGAGTTTTCTATAAAGATATAATAGGGGCAGAAACTCCGCAGAGGACTTTCTGTGAAAAACACTGTGGAAAAAAACATGATGTGTTTCTACAGAGGTTTTTTTCTGCAGCGTTTTTTGCTGAGTTTTGCTATGTGAGGCCTTGGCCTTAAAGTGATGTAAAGGTAGAAATGTACCCGTCTCCAAGACTTTTCTCGAGTTGCACCGGTGCTCTGGAATGCTTTACCCAAGACAATACAATTCCAATCTTCAACTACAGCAGCTTCAAAACTGCCCTAAAATCACATCTGTATGGTCAGGCTTATCATGTGCCCTGATCACAGTGTAGTGTGTGGAGATGTAGAACAATAACACATTTTATCCTTCCTCCTCTGTTCCTCAGATCCGGGCCCCTCCATCTAGAAGTTACGTTGTACTCCTTGCACTTAGTATATGTTTATTCACAGATACCGGCTGGTGAGGGGTTCATACAGCTTCAGTTACACAACCTTTTCTATTAAAAGATGGCTGCACCATAGTAGCAAACAAGCCCTCTGACCTCTTGTGTCACCCTCTCTCCTCATAGAATATAAGCTCTTGCGAGTAGGCCCCTCACTTCTATTGTTTGTTATGTTTATTTCTTTGTCACATTGTAATGCCTCATATTGTCTGTTCATGTGTTCTCTGATTTGTAAAGTGCTACGGAATATGTTGGCGCTATATAAATAAAGTTATTATTATTATATTATTATTATGTGAGTTATGCAACAGAAACATCTGAGTGAGGCTTTTAGACTGCTAAGTGCCAGTGCTCTCCTATTTCTTGTATTGAGAGCTGCAACGGGCACATGAACCCTATTATGATAGTGAGGGAGAGGTTCTCATCATTTACTCCCCCCCCCCCCCCCAAAATCACACACATGACATATCTGGAATTCCCTTTTATAGTTCAAATAGACTATAGACTGTTTTGAAAATTCCTGTCATACTGGAGTTTGCACTTAATTTATGACTCAAATTAGGCGTATCCTCTGGGGTCCATGCACCTAAACAGAAATCTATGCCAGCTCCTTCCTGGTATAGATTTGAGGCATCATTTATGGCAAAAAAACGGTGTAAATGATAAATTTGACAGGTCCTGTCCCCACTGTTCCCCTTCCGCACCCACTTTGAGGAAAGTGGTGTGTAGAGCACAAAACTCAAAAAGTAATTTTTCTGCAAACATTCCCACTTTGCAAAAAATTTTACAACTTGTTCCATAACTTGTATACCAGTTTTTAGAGGACTTTACATCATACAGAATAGAGGGAAATATTGTAAAATCTTTCATTCTTAAGAAGAAAATCAAATTGTAATTTTATTTAATGGAAAGGTGAGTTTTCCAATTACATAACTCGTTTCTGTAGCATTCAGATGGAAGGAGCAGGAAGTGCTTTACTTTACAGCTATACCAATAAGAGAATTTAAAACTTTACTCATTCCCGGTGACATTTGCAGAGCTGAGCTATCTGCTGGCAGAAGAGTCTGAAGATAAATGTCAACTTTTGAAACTCTTTTTTTACATGTGACTAAATTTGGCTTGTTATTTGTAACAGATGGTATTTCTTAAAGATTAAAATGTTTGATGGGGAAGAGGAGTCATAGCTGTAAGATGTCATCAGGTAATGGTTACTGATATATAAAATCGGATACTGGCCTGTTATAGCAGTATACCTTACAATTCCTAGAAACTTCTCTGCTGAATGGCTCACTTCTTTTTATAATTATAATGTTATTTTTAAGTCTTGCATTTACAAAAGCAATGAGGCTTAAAGCAACAAATCCAGCCATTGCTGTAATATCATTGTATATTGCACAGGTTTTTTAATCATAATGTAGCAGTAACACAAAACTATAATTATCTATCTGTAGAAAAGTCACACCTAAATCTGTCAATAATAGAAAGTAGTTCAGCCATTGTATAATAATATATTCTGATTATTTTATTTCAGAAACTGATCGCTTAAAAGACATACTACATTAGTTGATTCTTCAGGCCCCCAAATACAGAACTAAGAGTCTATTCATACAAAATCTGATTATGTTTTTTTTTCTAACATTTGCATGCAAATGACATCACTTTTTTTTATTATACAACACACATCATCATGTGCAGTATATTGTACAGTCATTAGAAAAATATGAGTTCTGTTTTTACCTATAAGGGCATAATAAAAAATCTGGTCTAAAAATTAGGTAAACACAACCTCACATGAATAACCACACACAACAAATTCTAAAGTTTCATTATTTGTTAGAAATAGACTTGGGACCTCTACAGTTGCTACTGTGAGGTTGCCAGTCTTTTCTTAACATTTTCTGTTTGTATGTGTGTTCCCCTTTAAGAATTGCTCGTCTATCTTCCTGAGTCTTTAATAGTCCACTTCCGTCTTTTCCTCACTGCTGGCTATTCAGTATTCCTGGTGGTTAGCTGTTTGTACTCATTCCTGTTCACCGTTTGTATCTGACACCTGGCCTCAATTTCTGACTACATTCTTGCCTTCTGAATCTGCTCCTACGTTCCTCTCTGTTACGACCCCTGCTTGCCTCCTAGACTTCTCTCCGCTGAACTGACTTTGAACTGACCACGCCAATCTCTCGCTGCCAACCGGACTGTCAACTATTCTCTTGCCTGATCCTTTTGTACTCCACTGACCTCTTGTTACCGACCGGACTGACGACCACCATATACTCTGCCACAAGCCTTGCAGCTGAAGCTGCTCTCCTGTTACTACAGGCCCTTTCAGACCATCTGCCAGGTCCAACACATTGCTGGTGAATTATTCTGCTTTTCTGGGTCTGCTGTTGCCTGTGATGCGCCTGGCTTGCTGTACTCTCTTCAGTAGCTGCTAACTCTTACTGAAGGAATCTGCCAAGTGCAACCCCACCACTAGGGGCTCTGGTGAACACGGCCAGAGGCTGGACTTGGCTCTATTGTGAGGTGCGCAGTGTCGGGTGTGCTGACCATAGTTTCTAGTGAAACTGGTTTTCTGGAATTAACCTGGTCTGTCTGAGTTTTGAACTGTATTTGCTCTTAACATTATTTAACAAAAATTAGACAAACTCACAAGCTGTGTGTGAAAAATGAAGTAAACCCTTACTGCTTCCATAGGAGTTAAGAGGGTAAGTAGTAGCCAGTGCTACTAATGAAATGTCCTTGATTAATCATTCTTCAGCAAGTGTGACTACTTCTTTAAAGGCATAAGTTATAGCAATTTGTTGGTGTCAAGGAGGAAAGGCATCAGCAATAAACTTAGAGAACCAACTCTTGCTGCCAATGAATCTGGGAAGTGTTATGAGGCCATTTCCAAAGAAATTGAAGTCCATCATTCTACAGAAAGAAAAAGATTATTCACAAGTGGAGAACAAGACAGTGGACAATATTCCCTGGAGTAGACAACCCTGCAAAAAAACAAGAGCTACATCAAAGACACTACAGGCCTCAGTTAGCATATATGAGCATGTATACGTTCATGACGCAATCAATGTCAGCCTAGGGCCCACCAGGAAAATTCATTCTGGGGCCCACTATACAACTACATGGAATACTTGTTCATAAATTCCTAAAATGTCACTAACAAATATATTTTTCAGTAATAGCTTGCTCCCTAGCAGAGGTGTAACTTGAAGCTCTTGTGCCAAACTGCAAAATCTGCACCTTGTGCCATTTAGAAAAATGGTATATTTTATGTGGCAGATGTACCTTTTGGGCCCCCTCAAGGTCCAGGGACCAGTACAGCTGCACCACCTATTGCTACACCACTGCTGCCTAGCCCTTGCTTTTGATTATTTGTGTCCCATGGTTCTGTCAGTAACCTGCTTCTTGGCTCTTGTCTTGAACTAGGACCTTTTTAGCCCTGTCAGCCAGGGATTTGTGCCCACACAAAG
Source organism: Leptodactylus fallax (assembly GCA_947044405.1). Classification (NCBI taxonomy): domain Eukaryota; kingdom Metazoa; phylum Chordata; class Amphibia; order Anura; family Leptodactylidae; genus Leptodactylus; species Leptodactylus fallax. The sequence goes on along the minus strand of CAMRHE010000027.1, from coordinate 10,796,461 downwards.
AAGCATGCCTCAGGCAGTGGAAAGATGCTGTAAGATGATTGGGGAGCCTGAAGTGTGATTGAGAAGATAGGGCCCAAGGAGGAGTTACTCTGTTTTTCCTGACTCTACACTTGTCTCAACTGCCCAGTGTGGCTACAGTACAGTGGGGAAAAAAAAGTATTTAGTCATCCAGCAATTGTGCAAGTTTTTCCACTTAAAAAGATGAGAGAGTCCTGTAATTGATATCATAGGTAGACCTCAACTATGAGAGACAAAATGAGAAAACAAATCCAGAAAACCACATTGTCTGATTTTTTAAGAATTTATTTGCAAATTATGGTGGAAAATAAGTATTTGGTCACCTACAAACAAGCAAGATTTCTGGTTCTCACAGACCTGTAACTTCTTCTTTAAGAGGCTCCTCTGTCCTCCACTCATTACCTGTAGTAATGGCACCTGTTTGAAATTGTTATCAGTATAAAAGACACCTGTCCACAACCTCAAACAGTCACACTCCAATCTTCACTATGGTGAAGACCAAAGAGCTGTGGAAGGACACCAGAAACAAAATTGTAGACCTGCACCAGGCTGGGAAGACTGAATCTGCAATAGGCAAGCAGCTTGGTGTGAAGAAATCAACTGTGGGAGCAATAATAAGAAAATGGAAGACATGTAAGATCACTGACAATCTCCCTCGATCAGGGGCTCCACGCAAGATCTCACCCCTTGGGGTCAAAATGATCACAAGAATGGTGAGCAAAAATCCCAGAACCACACGGGGGGGACCTAGTGAATGACCTGCAGAAAGTTGGGACTAACGTAACAAAGGCTACCGTCAGTAAAACACTATTCCACAAGGGACTCAGATCCTGCAGTGCCAGACGTGTCCCCCTGCTTAAGCCAGTACACATCTGGGCCCGTCTGAAGTTTGCTAGAAAGCATTTGGATGTTCCAGAAGAGTATTGGGAGAATGTCATATGGTCAGATGAAACCAAAGTAGAAACACAACTCGTGTTTGGAGGATAGTGAATGCTGAGTTGCATCCAAAGAACACCATACCTACTGTGTTCTTAACCCTTAAGTGTTGCATTCATTTAATTTCAATAAATGAATGCGCAGCTGATAATGAAAAGGGAAAATTGCAATTTTTCCAGAGATATGCCATTTCAGTGCCCAATATTTTGTGCCCAGCTTATGTCAGCAGGCACAAACACTCTAAAAACTGTTAAGTGGGTATCCCGGGCACAACATCTTTTGGAGCGTTCATATCTGATACAAGCTGGGCACAACGTATTATGCATTGAAATTAAATATTCCTGGAAAAATTGTCATTTTCACCTTTCACAATCAGCTGCATATTCATTTCTGGAAAATAAATTATAGCAACACTTGGAGGTAAAAAATGTTCACTGCACCCCTGGATAAATTCCTTCAGGGGTGCAGTTTCCAAAATAGGGTCACGTGTCAGGGGTTTCCTCTTTACTGGCATTTCAGGAGCTCTGCAAAAGTGTCATGACGTCTAAAAGCTAAACTGTCTAAATCTGTGCTCCAAAAACCAAATAGCGCTCCTTCCTTTCTGTGCCCGGCTGTGCCCAAACAGCAGTGTATACCCACATATGACATTAAGTACATTATCCTGGGTACACTAGTGTCATACATGTGGGTATAAACTGCAGTTTGCGCACACAGCAGGGCACAGAAGCGAAGGAGCGCTATGTGGCTTTTGGAGCACAGATTCAGATGTTTGGTATCTGGACGCCATGTCATGTTTGCAGAGCCTCCAATGTACCAGAAAATCCCCTAGGAAGTGACCCCATTTTGAAAACTGCACCCCTCAAAGAATTTATCAGGGGGTGTAGTGAGCATTAGTATCCCAGATGTGAATGCACAGCGGATGGTGAACAGTGAATATGTAAGCTGTGCGGAGTACATGGGGAACACGAAATTCCCTACTATATCCCCAGTAGCTCCTATGATTGAGGGGGGTCACTCTGGGGGTCACTTCTGGTTTATTATCCCTCGTAAGCTCTAAATCTGGTTTGTACCCTGATATAGGTTCGCACAGCTTATACATTCCCTTCCTGCCGCAGCCAGTTGTGTTCTAATGATTTGGTGATTTTGGGGGTTTTTGTCTTCACATTGTACAAGCTGTATTCTTTATTTTTCGGATGATGTAGCCATATGAGGGCTGATTTTTTTGCGGTATGATATGGTACATATGAGTTTTTGATCACTTTTTATAGCATTTTTTTGTAAGCGAGATAGTCAAAAATCATTACTTCCAGCGTTTTTTTTCCGTTTTTTTTTTTTCGACGTTCACCATGTATATTAAATATTGTTTCAGTTTTATTGTACAGGTTGTTACGGACGCGGCGATACCAAATATGTGTTGTTTTTATTAATTTTTTGGGTTTTTTTTATATAATTCATTTTATATAGGAAAAGGGATTTTTGGGGGGCTTTATAACTTTATAAATTTTTTTTTTTTTACACACTTTATTTTTTTTTTAACTTTTTTTTACATTTTTTACCTGTCCTATAAGGACACCTGAGCCAGCGATGCTCTGATCTTGGCTCAGTATTATAGACTGCAATACACGAGCATACTCTTGTATTGCAGTCTATACAAGAATGTCAGCCGATGTAGACGCATCGGCTGACTTCTTCACATCCCAGCAGGATCAACCATATAGTGGGGGCTTCAGGTAGCCTGGGGTCACTGGCCAGACCCCGGGCTACAGAAAATAGATATCGGCAACCCCCGATCTCGCCGCGGGGGTTGCTGGTGGGGGGCGGCAACATGGCGGAACCCCTTGGATGCCGCGGTCATGTTTGACCGCGGCATCCAAGGGGTTAAAACATCCGATTGGAACTCAGTTCCGACCGGGGGTTATGGAGCAGGGTGTTAGCTGTCAGTTACAGCTAACACCCGCTCCCGATCCCGGTCACAGGGTCTCTGAAGTGCCGGCCGTAAATTTACTATTGGCCGGACTTCAGAGACCAGGACCGCTGGCCGTAAATTTACGGCCGGTGGTCATCAACCGGCTAAATAATCTACCTAGTATATTATATCGACACACAGTCTGGTTGAGATGTTAAATGATGAATATCTTTTTAAGTATAAGCTAATTTTTCATAAAAAGTGGCATACATTCTTAGTGAATCTACTCCAATGTTGTTTGGACATCGTGGTTGGCCATAATGCACATTAGGCAAAAAACAAATATAGCATTGGTCACAAAGACCTTATACCAACCATCAAATACAGTGATGGAGGAATGATGATTTTGACTTCTTTTGCAGCCATAGGACCAAGGCACCTTGCAGTAATTAGGTCAACACATGTACTCCTCTGTATACCAAAGCATTCTAGAGTCAAATGTGAGACCATCTATTAAACAGCTAAAGCTTGGCTGAAACTGGATCATGCAAATGGACAATGATCCCAGGCACACCAGCAAATCTGTAACAAAATAGCTGAAAAAGAAAAGAATCAAGGTGTTGCTATAACCCAAAGTCTAGACCTCAGCCCAACTGAAATGCTTTGGTTGGACCTTAACAGAGCTTTCAGCTCTTTCTGACTTTTATGTGTAAGGACTTGCTATACCTGTAATAGTTATCTGATGATTTTCCTTTAATCTTTGAAGCTATTTCTAGTTTTTCATAAAATTATGGTCTAAAGTTACAATGATTTCAGCCTTCAATAGTTGTCCCAGAAATTTTACTTTGCTTGCTGCTTTGTTGCTGAACATATTTATTAACCATTTACATAAAAAATTAGAGACACCATACACCTTAGCTAAACGTAGGGTGAAAGATGGGCATGGCTTGTTGGTTGGCCAAAATTTAGACATATTTATTAGTTGCATTCCCAGTCCACAAAGTGGGTGGTGTAAAAACTGAGAAAACATCTCTAGACAAATTTAAAGATGTAAGAAATTCATCACCAACATTCAACATTATGATAAATTTGTTGCAAATAACAGCAAGGTTGCCTACAGTAAAACTGTCTTGAAAAATATTGCACATGATATATTCCCTCTTTTTGCTGACATAAAGTGTCCTTCTAGTGCCGTGATGGCGAACCTATGGCACGCGTGCCAGAGAGGGCACGCAGAGCCCTCTCAGTTGGCACGTGCGCCATCGCCATGATCGCTCACTAACGGGGAATCCGGTACAGGATTCCCTATTAGTGAGCGATCGCGTCTTTCGGCTGAGCTGTCAGTGTAGGCCGCGGTCCGGACCGCGGCCTACACTGATTGCTGAGTGTAACCTCTGTCCCGATGCAGGCGTGATGACGTCATTCATCAGCGCACGCGAGCGGGAGGAGGAGGATGTTCTTCGTGGGACTGCAGCTCTTCATGGGACTAGGTAAGTAATATGAACTACTGTGTAGGGGCCTACTGTGAAGCATATGCTGCTGTGTGGGGCCCCACTGTGAAGCATATGCTACTGTGTGGGGCCCCACTGTGGAGCATATAGTACTGTGTGAGGCCCCACTGTGAAGCATAAACTATATGTGTGGGGCCCCACTGTGAAGCATATGCTGCTGTGGGGCCCCACTGTGAAGCATCTAATACTGTGTGGGGCCCCACTGTAAAGCTTATACTACTGTGTGGGGCCCAACTGTAAAGCATATGCTACTGTGTGGGGGCCCCACTGTGAAGCATATGCTACTGTGTGGGGGCCCCACTGTGAAGCATATGCTACTGTGTGGGGGCCCCACTGTGAAGCATATACTACTGTGTGGGGGCCCCACTGTGAAGCATATACTACTGTGTAGGGGCCCCACTGTGAAGCATATACTACTGTGTGGGGGCCCCACTGTGAAGCATATACTACTGTGTGGGGGCCCCACTGTGAAGCATATACTACTGTCTGGGGGCCATTCTGGAGCATATAGTACTATCTGGGGGCCACTTCAGATCGAATTGTACTATGTGGGGGCCCTTCACTATTTATATCACACAGTATCTGTTTTATAGCAGACATGTGATATTATTACAGGCTGTAATAACATTGCACGGTCACTATAAAACAGATCCTGGTTAATTTAAGGTTAAATTGCCGTGTTGGCACTTTGCGATAAATTAGTGGGTTTTGGGTTGCAGTTTGGGCACTCGGTCTCTAAAAGGTTCGCCATCACTGTTCTAGTGTAACACAAACATGGATAAAAAGAGCCTTCAAAGAAGTCGATTATTTAATAATATATTGAACTTCAGTTGTACAAAGTGTTTCAAAGGGGGCCAGAAATGTAGGTTCAAAGTTCAAAGTCAAGAATCATCGAAGGATGACTTTTGTTTGGAAAATGAGTCCTTACGGTTTTCTTTCCTGTTCTCCACAAGGTGCATCAGACACAAATTTGAGAGCTATGAACAGTATGCTGAATTTGAAAGCATTTTGTCTAGAGAGGTAGATTTTCCCCTGAAGCTGATCCTGCTCCTTAGGAGTCAAACTGATCTGTTCAGTTCAGATATATGATATCAATTTACCTCCAGTGCTGTATAATGCACAGTGATTCTTTTACTGCTCTCCATTATCTTCTCATTGAATCTGTGTATTATTTCTCAGGAAGAAATTTGAATCAGATGTACGTTTGTTGCTTGTCCAAAGAGTATTATAGCCATATCGATTGATCTTTTTAATACAGTACATGGATTATCTATTACCTGCAGAAACATTAATGGTTAATAAAATGATAATGCAGGAGTCTCCATTATGTCAGCTGTATTTTCCTGGATTTTATAAGAATGATAATCATAAAAAAGTGTGTGGATCACAATAAATACATTATTTATTCAGCACAAATTATTCCATTACTTTATTAATTAACCTTTTGTTGAGCTTTAAACAGTTCATTAACCTTTCTGCTGTAGCCTTTTGGATGCATAATGCTTCAGTTTATCATAGGAATTCATTAAAAGTTTTATATAAAATTGCAAGCTGGAAGCAAACACAAATGCAGCTTCCTAATGCTTCAAGCCATCTGCTCATCTATGGACACCTCATTCAGTATGCACTTCTTTAAATTCTGAGGTCTTCTTCTGTTTTTTTTTAGTCTGATTTAGAAACTACACTTAAGGCCGGTTTGGCCTCGGCGGAAACGCCACAGAAAAAAACACAGTGTTTACAGTCCCTGCAAAGCGCCTAAGGCTAGGGCCCCACGTAATGGAACCGGCCTGTTGAGGAACCGAAATCAGTCTTTGACCCGCCCAAATCCCAAATAGTCAATCTCTCCTCGAAAGTTCTGACCCAGTCTGAAATTAGTGTTTTGAGTAAAGGTTTATCTTTTGTCCCCAGCTCTGATTTTAACCTTTTCTGTGGGGTAAAGGGCTTAAACCTTTTCGCACATAAATTAAGTTGGCTCAAGTTTTTTAAAAAACAAGACAGAAAAATGTGTGCTGATTTGGGGATTCCTATAGAGCTCCTTTCTGATGTACAACTTCTTTCAGAATTGGGAGAAGTAAGTAACCAAGAGAGTGGCCTTGGACCATTGACAGACTTGCATTTGGATAGGACCAAGTTACCCCCCACTTGTGATCTTTCCTGCATTGATGTTTTTGTTAATCGAGTAATAAGTGATTTAAGAAGGATAGTGCAGACACATTCCCCCTTTAATCTCAGCAAGGAAGAGATGTTTTGCCCTATGCAACTTGGAGCGTGATAGGGAGCTGGTGGTAAAACCAGCAGATAAGGGGGGAAATGTTGTGCTGATGGATGTCTCACTATATGTGTCTATGTGTGAAACCCTTCTCCTTCAAAAAGAGAATTATTGTATCTTACAAAAGAATCCAACTATTGAATTTTGTTATATTTTATGTTCCATTCTACAGGGAGCTAGGAGAGATAAATGAATCTCTGATAAAGAATACGAGTTTCTACTGCCATTCACACTTGTGGAGGCCATGTTTTATTGTTTACCAAAAGTCCACAAAGGCCTGTCCCCTCTTAAAGGGAGGCCAATAGTCTCTGTGGTTGATAGCCTCTGTCAGAATGTGGGGGGCTATTTAGATCAAATTTTGAGACCTTTTGTAATGTCCCTGCCCTCTTTTGTACAGGATACTTTTGATTTGCTTCATAAATTGGAAGGGGTGGTCATTGATGATGAGGTATACATCATAGATGTGGTTTAACAGCCATTGATCATTTTCTTCAGTCCCGGCGCACTCAGTACCGTGCCCACAACAAACTGATCCTCGACCTTCTTGAATTTTCCCTTACAAATAACTTTTTACATTTTATGGGAAACACTTCCACCAGCTCATTGACACCGTCTTACGCGAACTTGTTCCTGGACTGGTGGGAGGAGACAATAGTTTTTACTGAAAGGTGCGAGGATCATACCAAAAATATTGAGTTGTGGGCACGGTATATTGATGTTGTGCTAGTACAGTGGAGGGGTAATGCTGCATCTTTTGTTGAGTTTGTTTGACCTCTGAACCTGAATGAGATTGGTTTATCCTTTACATATGAGATTGGTGGTACAACTTTGCCATTTCTAGATGTATCTATTTCTAAGGATCTCAGAGCATATCTCAATACAAAGGTGTACAGAAAACCCACTGCCACTAACTCCATCTTACAATGGGGGAGTAGTCATCCCTTTTCTTTGAAAAAAGGCATTCCCTGTGGCCAGTATTTGAGGCTGAGGATAAATTGTTCGAGGGAGCAGGACTTTGTGGACCAGGCTAATAACCTACGTACTCATTTTAAAAATCATGGCTACCCAGATTATATTCTGCGGAATGCATATCAGAACTCTGCAACTTGTAACAGAACACAATTGTTGACAAAAAAGGAGAGATCAGGCGAGACAATGGATTGGAAGATCCGTTTGATAACTACGTTTGATAATGGTGCCTCAGAGGTAAGGGAGATTCTCCAACACCATTGGGAGATTCTCTGCATGGACCCCAATTTGAAAGAGGTGGTGGGGGATTGTGCCCAGATTACCTTTAAAAAGGGGAGATCCCTAAAAGATCGACTAGTGCGGAGTCATTTTATATCTCCTAGGACCAACGCTATGGTTAACACCCCCTAGGGGTTGCTTTAAATGTGGTGGTTGTATTGGCTGCCCTTTTATGATAACAGGATGGACTTTTACTTCCGAAAGGAACGGTCATTCTTTTGACATCAAATACTTCATTTCTTGTAGGTCACGGAGTCATTTATAAAATGACTTGTGACTGTAAGTTGGAGTACACTAGAAAGACTAATAGGGAATTGAGGAGAAGGGTGGGTGAACATCTGAATGATGTCTGGAATCAACATGACACCCCATTAGCGAGACACAACAATGCGTGCCATGGGGGAGATCTGAGTTGCCTTCATTTTATGGGTATTGATTTCGTGAAATCACCTCTAAGAGGAGGCGACTGGAATAAATTAACCCTCCAACGTGAATTGCAGTGGATTTTCAAGTTGGGGACTGAGTCACCGAATGGGTTAAATGAGCAACTGAATTTTTGTTGTTTCATCTAACTGTGACTGTTCTGATTCCATCTGGAATCTTTATATCTGTATACCTTTCTTGGTGCTTTGATGTGGGTATATGCAAAATAAGTAAAATCTGGGCATTTTTGACTGTCAATATCGAGCTATCGAGCTACGGGTCATGACTATTTTATATCTCTGTTCTAACCAGTGGGCCAGCATATATATTCCCTGTTTAAATTAAGGATTAATTGATGTCTATTCAAAGTGGGGATTGTGGGTTCGCTGTGTAGGTGAATATTATATGCAGTACAGGTAAGGGAACGTAGGAGTGCTCTATCTGCACTGTTAATCAGACGGATGGGGTGTGTATCGTTCGCGCATGCGCACTGCCCCGGAGAATCTGCGATACAGCGCGCATGCACAAGACTTTGACCACAGTCTCGCGGGAGATCGGAGCTGCGATTCCGGCATTTGGCTCTGACATATGTTGTTTAGACATGAGGCGGGAATACATTAGTGGCCGCCTTATGTCATTACTAGGCGCAAAGATGGCGCCGAGATGGTGTCTAATGTGTGGCTATACCCTAAACAGGTGAGTGAGTATGAGAGATCCCCTAATTAAGGGGTTGTCTTACATTTTGTTATTTATAGCTCTGCCTGTGAAGTGTTTGCTTGCCACTGCCAGTACTTAGAAAGTGGAAGGAATGCTATTTTTTGGTCTTTTCTACACCATGTTTGTGATGTGAGACGTTTTACCCCTCCACCACTGTGTTGGGGAATGTATGTTTTTTGATTATTTTGCTTAAAACTTCTATGAGAGTGAGGTCCCCTGATGATTGGTGCCAATGCACCTTGAAACGCGTAGGAACTAGTAGGGACAATTTTTTTGTTTAGGGTAAAGTTTGGAACTGCCCTTGTTAGGGTGGGAGTCAATTTGGGGTATAGGGACAGCACAAAAGGGACAGCCTAGGGACTGTCTTGGTTGCTCTATGCTTCTGACTCCATCTTACCACCTATGTGACTATGGACTGGGTAAGATCTAACCATTTCTTTCCGTGATTATATAATGTGTCACTGAAGGTGTGTTTTTGTGCTGACTATCTGCTATTTGGGACTAACTTATCCCAATAGTGTGTTGTGTGCAGTACTAAGATGTGTCAATTTTTCAATTTTTTAACTTTATATGTTTTTTAGGGGTATTCATTAAACGTTAAGTTTTATACTTATTCATCAGTGCTTTCTTGCCCTACGTAATGGGCCACAGTGAAAAAAAAGCGCTGTAGGAAAGACCACGGTAGAAACGCATTTTTTCTGAAGCACTTTTCATGTCTGCATCAGTTATACCTATAGGGAAAGCGCCGGCGTTACTGAAGGTATAATTAACATGCTGCGATTTTCAGAACCAAAATGGTTTTGGAAATCGCAGCCTTTCTGCTACGATTTTCTGCCCTTAGGCCGAGGCCCAACTTGGCGTATACACACGTTGCAGAAAAATATGCACAATGGAAATACTGCCATTTCCTAAACCGTTGCATAAAGCAGCCTGTCATATGCCAGATAAGCCTGGGAGCCTTCAATAGGCTCCCTGCTATCATGGCAATGGAACGTCGACCTCGGATCTTCTTCCGGGTGTCGGCAATCCTACCAAAAATGGGAAAATAGCCAGGGGCCTTAATGCCCGCAATCAGTGCCCACATTGCACTGGGTCTTTGCTGTATAATACAGCAGAGACCCGGTGGCTATGGTGGCAGCCATAAAAGACCGTTCACCACCTCCAACAAGTCTAGTTCTTTAAATTGATTAATAGGTGGTGTACCACTGATTCCAGCACAGTTGGAATATTTTCTATAGCCCCCAGCGATCCAGAGCAATCAAAGCTGTTCATTTTGGCGTCCTGATATACTATATAGACTATGTACTGTCAGGAGGGTGGTGTCAGACAGGAGCAGGCAAGGGGTGTGAGTCTGAGCTCTGACACTGGCTGCCTCTGATTGGAGCTCTGAATCACACACCCCTGCCTGACACTGTCCTTCTGACATTACAGATTTTTGGTGCTGTTCCCTAGGGAATGGTGGGGGCTATAGAAAATTCCAACTCCACCTATTAACTGATGCTAAAAACTTGAATTGGTAGAGGCGATAAAAGGTTTTCTTTAAGTCTGAAAATATGTAGAAACAGTCCATTTGGCTGCGTACTCTACAGCTGTAGGCACCTGGAGTACTGCCAATATTTTACCTACATACAGCTCTGCATTACAGAGGTAAACTCCCCTACAAGGGATACTAATAACACATGGGGCAGATTTACTAAACTGTCCAAAAGAACAGTCAACTATAGAAAGGCTTCCCTTTTTCAGGAGAAGAATACAAAATAAAAGCTGTGGTGTGATGGTTTGCTATGGTTAACTAAGACAATTTTGCTTTTAGACCTTTTAATAAAACTGTCCCTTTAAGTCTCTGTTAGATTCTGGATAAATTTGATAGATAAAACCCCTGCCTCTGCATGGAATTGGTGGTTAACTTAGGTACAGTATGGTTCCATAGACTCTATTACAGCTGCATACAACTATAGAGAACTATATGAAGTCTTTACTGATCTAGAATCAAAATCTACTATTACGTTTTATTTCTGTGAGGGAAGCAAACAAGCTTAGAGGTATGTTAGTAAAGATTTTCTGTTTTCAGTATGTACTGTCACCATTTGTACCAGTTTACATAAAAGTTCAATATACAACAATAAGAATGGTCTGACCCACAACAGATTTATCACCTGTTACAACCAGTGGCCAGCATTGTTACATCGCCCTATCTAATGCTCTTCCTGAGGGTGAGGCCACGTGAGACAGCATTGACAAAGCCACGATGCACCCAATAACTTTGACAACATATGGCCACTGTGGTTTTAAATTTTTATTAAATGGGTGCATGATTGTGAAGGAAAACCGCTGTTTTAACCACAAAACCAAATGACCAAATGTTATATATATATTTTATCTTGAACATCTGTTTTCTGGAAAAATCATGCCACCATTTAATAATCAATCCTACAATTGCAATACACCATTGTGCTGTCCCATATGTTCTTACCCTGATTATCTTTCCCAATCAGCCATAACATTAGAAGCAATGACACGAGAAATGAATAACATTGTTTATCTCATTACAATGACATGTGGATATATTAGGCAGCCAGTGAATAGTCAGTTCTTGAAGGAAGCGCTACCACCACCAATACTGTTTTTAAACTATGCATATGCTATTGTAGAGGCGGTTACTCACATTACAGCACATACATTACAGTGGCTTGCAAAAGTATTCATACCCCTTTAACTTTTTCACATTTTGTCACCTTACAGCAACAAACCTTAAATGTATTTTATTGAGATTTTAAATGATAGACCAACACAAAGTAGCACATAACTGTGAAGTGGAACAAAAATGATACATGGTTTTCAAAATTTTAATCAAATAAAAATGTGAAAAGTGTGACGTGCAAACGTTTTCAGCCCCCGTACTTTGATACCCCTAAATAAAATCCAGTGCAATAAATTGCCGTCAGAAGTCATTTAATTAGTTAAGAGAGTCCAGCTGTGTGTAATTTAGGCTCTGTATAAATACATCTGTTCTGTGAAAGCCTCAGTGGTTTGTTAGAGAAAACTAGTTCACAAACAGCATCATGAAGACCAAGGAACTCACCAGACAGGTCAGAGATAAAGTTATGGAGAAGTTTCAAGCAGGGTTAGGTTATAAAAACATACCCCAAGCTTTGAGCATCCCAAGGAGCACTGTTCAATCCATCATCCAAAATTTTAAAAAGTATTCCACAACTGCAAACCTACCAAGACATGGCCATCCACCTAAACTAACAGATCAAGCAAGGAGAGCACTGGTCAGAGAAGCAGCCAAGAAGCCCATGGTCACTCTGGAGGAACTGCAGAAATCCACAGCTCAGGTGGGAGAATCTGTCCACAGGACAACTATAAGTTGTGCACTCCACAAATCTGGCTTTTATGGAAGAGTGCCAAGAAGAAAACCATTGTTGAAAGAAAGACATAAGAAGTGCCGTTTGCAGTTTGCCACAAGCCATTTAGGGGACACAGCAAACATGTGGAAGAAGGTGCTCTGGGCAGATGAGACCAAAGTTAAACTTTTTGGCCTAAATGCAAAGCGCTATGTGTGGTAAGTAACACTACTCATCACCCTGAACACACCATTACCACTGTGAAACATGGTGGTGCCAGCATCATGCTGTGGGGAGGCTTTTCTTCAGCAGGGACAGGAACGCTGGTCAGAGTTGATGGGAAGATGGATGGAGCGAAATACAGGGCAATTCTGGAAGAAAACCTGTTGGAGGCTGCAAAAGACTTGAGGCTGGGAAGGAGATTCACCTTCCAACAAGACAATGACCCTAAACATACAGCCATAGCTACAGTGGAATGGTTTAGATCAAAGAATATTCATGAGTTAGAATACCCAATCAAAGTCCAGACCTAAATCCCATTGAGCATCTGTGGCAAGACATGAAAATCGCTGTTCACAGACGCTCTCCATCCAATCTGGCTGAGCTTGAGCTATTTTGCAAAGAAGAATGGACAAAAATCTGTCTCTAGATGCGCAAAGCTGGTAGAGACATACCCCAAAAGACTTGCAGCTGTAATTGCACCGAAAGGTGGTTGATATAGATGGGGGGGGGGGGGTGCTGAATACTTTTGCACGTCACACTATTCAGATTTTTATTTGATCAAGATTTTGAAAACCATGCATCATTTTCATTCCGCTTCACAATCTGCTACATTGTGTTGGTCTATCACTTAAAATCTCAATAAAATACATTTAAGTTTGTGGTTGTAAGGTGACAAAATGTGAAAAAGTTCAAGGGGGTATGAATACTTTTGCAAACCACTGTACTTGTGTCAAAGCGCAATTTTGCTGTTTAGAAATCCACCTTTTGTTCCATATGCAGTTGAGTTCTTCGGTGTACTTGAGGCTGGGCCACACCTGATGGAGCGTCTTCTTCAGTGGTCGCTGAGGATCACTGTCCAAGAGATACGTTAGTTTTTCTGTTTCAGGGGGAATTGAATAGGTGGCATAAAATGGGTGCTCCAGCAGGTTCGGGCCTGCCCTGAGTGCACCAAAGAGCTTATTTACATATGGAATAAAAGTTTAATTTCTCAGCAGTAAGACTACACTTTAACACAAGTAAGGTATGTTCACTATGTCATTAGATGACAACAGCAGATAAGTGATTTAGAAGCTATTTTGAAGGTGGAAGACTACCTTTAAAATGAATGCGTTGAAAGCATGAAAAATGGACAAGCAATAAGATTTCAGAAACTTTTGCAACTTTTACCAAAGACCAAATTGTGATAGCTAGACAAGTGGGTCAGGTGGGTTTTCCAAATATGCAGTGCTTACCACCTATCAATAGTTGGATAAGAATAGACAACACTAAATTGACTCCAGGATCATGGAGGCCCAATTGATGCGCACAAAACCAAGAAAAAGATACATACATATAATTGAGACACTCAACCCAAAATAAGCTAGAATTCAGAATTTCATACTTTATTGGCAAAAAAGTTAAAACCAATTAAAATCACAATAGACTGTGCAAGATAGAAACTCAGTGCCAAATATAGATTCCAAATAGTACAAGGTAAATAACATAACATGTCCCTAAACCACTAAATGTGTGTGCAATAATGATGCAGAAAATCTGAAAACGAGCACAATGAAAAAAAAGAATAGAGATAAAAATATAAATATATAACAATGAAAAAATACTAGCAGTAAAATATCACAAAAATAGAGATAAGGCTCCAAAAAGATAAAGTCAAAAGCTACTATTAGGACATAGAGTGAAAAATAATAACAATCAAGTTATTACCACAAGCCTCAGGCCCAGAGGCGTAGCTAAGGGTTCAGCATGGGGGAACAAATGCATACAAGTGGGCTCCCCAACTCAAGCATACCAATATTATAACTATATGGTGACCGTATAGTGGGATATACCAGCTCTGCACAGGACTCTACAGACAATTTAGGTGAATACAGCACAGGAAACATTTCATGACTTACAGGTGACGACTATCTGACTGTAATCATCCGCATTCTGTCTCTATATGGACTGGCCCGCCATGATCACATCTTCCAGCTGTGACTTGTCTCTGTAAAGTTTTCAGCACAGACATCTTTGGCTCCTTTTTCAATAAAAAAAAAAATAAAAATCATTGGAGTTCCGACACCTGGGAACCTCGCTGATCAGCTGTTTGAAGGGCACCACAGCACTTGTGCAAGTGCCATGAGCCCTTCTCTATTTACATTGTATTGTTCATTTAATAGTAGCCAAGCAATATAACTACAGCCTCGTCCTATACATTTCTATAGGACGAGGCTGTAATTACATTACACAGTCTCTATAGAACAGTACAGGGTGAGGTATAAACAGAAAAGGGGGTCACCATACCTGCATGTGCGCCATGGCCACTTCAAACAGCTGTCATAACTCTACTGATCTCTTATTGATGAAATATCTGGAGGACTGAGCATCAATAAAAATGAGCTGGAAAACCCCTGTTATAAAGCCCAAGTGCTCCTTAATTTAATACTGCCCAATTGCCCCTTATATTATGCGCCCTGAGATAAATACTGTCCCCCTAATGCCTTCTTAATGAATCATTTATATTTATAAAGTCCTATAATGACCCCATATATTCACGCCCCCTTATATAAATCATCTCCCTCCAGTAATAATGCCCCCTAATGACTATACAGTGGGGAAAAAAAGTATTTAGTCAGCCACCAATTGTGCAAGTTCTCCCACTTAAAAAGATGAGAGAGGTCTGTAATTGTCATCATAGGTAGACCTCAACTATGAGAGACAAAATGAGAAAACAAATCCAGAAAATCACATTGTCTGATTTGTAAAGAATTTATTGGCAAATTATGGCGGAAAATAAGTATTTGGTCACCTACAAACAAGATTTCTGGCTCTCACAGACCTGTAACTTCTTCTTTAAGAGGCTTCTCTGTCATCCACTCATTACCTGTAGTAATGGCACCTGTTTGCAGTGCCAGACGTGTCCCCCTGCTTAAGCCAGTACATATCTGGGCCCGTCTGAAGTTTGCTAGAGAGCATTTGGATGTTCCAGAAGAGTATTGGGAGAATGTCATATGGTCAGATGAAACCAAAGTAGAACTGTTTGGTAGAAACACAACTCGTCATGTTTGGAGGAGAGTGAATGCTGAGTTGCATCCAAAGAACACCATACCTACTGTGAAGCATGGGGGTGGCAACATCATGCTTTGGGGCTGTTTCTCTGCAAAGGGACCAGGACGACTGATCCGTGTACATGAAAGAATGAATGGGGCCATGTATTGTGAGATTTTGAGTGCAAACCTCCTTCCATCAGCAAGGACATTGAAGATGAAATGTGTCTAGGACTTTCAGCATGACAATTATCCCAAGCACACCGCCCGGACAACGAAGGAGTGGCTTCGTAAGAAGCATTTCAAGGTCCTGGAGTGGCCTAGCCAGTCTCCAGATCTCAATCACATAGAAAACCTTTGGAGGGAGTTGAAAGTCCGTTTTGCTCAGCGACAGCCCCAAAACATCACTGCTCTAGAGGAGATTTTCATGGAGTAATGGGCCAACATACCAGCAACAGTGTGTGCCAACCTTGTGAAGACTTACAGAAAACGTTTGACCTCTGTCATTGCCAACAAAGGATATATAACAAAGTATTGAGATGAACTTTTGTTATTGACCAAATACTTATTTTCCACCATAATTTTCAAATAAATTCTTAAAAAAATCAGGCTATGATTTTCTAGATATGTTTTCTCATTTTGTCTCTCATAGTTGAGGTCTACCTATGATATCAATTACAGGACTCTCTCATCTTTTTAAGTGGGAGAACTTCCACAATTGGTGGCTGACTAAATACTTTTTTTCCCCACTGTATATATAATGCGGCCTCTTATATTCTCTAAGCCCCCTTATATAAATTATCTCCCCCTTATAGGAATAATGCCTCCTAACATTCCCTTTATGCCACATATAATAAGAATTCAAAAAATAAAAAATAAAACTTATACTCACCTGCCTGTGATCCCTTGCTGCACCGCTGATGCCATCTCTTCTGTCTGATAGGACGTCTGTGTCTCACCACAGGAGGTACAAAGCCCTGGGTGCAGACGTCTTGTCTGTGATCCTGGTGCCCTGTAAACCAGCAAACCTGTAGTGGTTTGTAGCTAACAGAGTGACAGAGCAGGAAGTCGAATGCTTCCTACTCTACCATGCTTCTCAAATGTATCGGTGTCCTTCAGACACCAATACAGTTGAAAAAATTGCATGTGATTATGGCAGCACAGGGTGGGCCCACAGAGTCAGCCGTTGCCCCTGCCCTTCTGCTAGCTCTACCACTGCTCAGGCCCCAAGAAGGATCAGTCAAGAGAGAAGTCCCCACATGTATCATCCTAGAAAGGGCTTACCCTTAGGAAGGCATTAACCCTTATGTCAATGCTTTATATTTTTATGTATGTCTTGTACTATTTGGAATCTATTTTTGGCACTGAGTTTCTATCTTGCACTTTATTCTCGGCCCCAGGCTGGCAAGTATATTGTGATTTTAATTGGTTTTAACTTTTTCGCCAATAAAATATAAAATTCTTAATTCTAGCTTATTGAGCGTCTCAATTATATGTATGCATCTTTATCTTTGTTTTGTGTGTATCTGATTTCAGCATACATGAGATGACACCCTTAAAAATTATCTAGGTTGGGGCCCACTCATCCATTTATACACAAGGCTCACTGACTCACATCTGATCCATGGAAGCTCCACCTTGCAACCTTTGGGGCTGAAATGGTCTACTGCTCACATTTTGGTGACATGTACAGATGCAGCAAACATCAAATTGATGTTTGTGTAAAATGTCAAGTTAAGGTTCTTGTATAATGGTATTGTAGCCCTATTTGGGGGGGGGGGTATGAGTATTATCCCTCCCGCAACAGACTCTGGCGCTGACCTGTGTGTATAATGGGACCTGAAGCCTTCGCTGAAGGGAAGAGTGGGAACATATATGAAATATATCAGTGCCTCCACCCAGGATAGAGCCTCTGTATTACAGGGAGGATCTCTTCCTGGGACTTACCCATGAAATACAGTTAGTAGCCTTAACAAGGATCACTGTACTAATCTCACAGTCTGAAGAATACATACAGATACCACATAAGGTTATAACAGTAGCTTTATAAGAATCAACAGGGTAATAATACATACATAAAATATACTCAGAACACAGCAATACTACAACAACCAGCAAGTCCTCAACCGTCTTAGGTTATATACCCGGGTATATATATAGATATATAGCAAGAGTCCAGTGCACAATACCTCCAGGCAACAGAAGAGATGCAGGGGCCCCTGTGGATGACTGTGGATCCTCGGATTCTTCCAGGAGATGACAGACAGCCGATCAGGAGATGGTGAGATTCTTCACAGGCAGCAAACAGGGCGACGGTGACGGCAGTAGATGCAGGCCTGACTACCCTAACACTGAGTCCTTAACCTGCCAGCTAAACTACTAGTGCCACCGGGCCTCTAACTAGCTAGTTGGCCTTCGGAAGCCTAACCTATCACTGCCCTGAACTATATATGTATATGGATCCCTAACTACGGTTACTAGCTAGGTCCTGTGAGTATATAGGGGGTAACACATACCTAACTATATACTGTGAAGTAAAGAGGAACAAGTGGCTCTTAGACTCCCCCAGACATAACATGTCTGGCTCAGCAGCTCTGCTCACATCTCTCCCCCCAGCAGCTCTGCCTCACATGTGTCTGACTCACTGTATTTACAAAACAAAACTTGCACTGAATGCCTGGGGTCTCTGAAGCCAAACTGCAGGGGCAAAAAAGCCAGATACATTATATACTAGTAGAAATGGCAGTTCCCTACACTCTCCCTCTGGTGAAATCTTTACGTCACGTCAAAGACATACATAGTCATAGTATACAGTCAACATTACCAATGACAATATCAATATGGTTGCTTTTGCATTTACAGAGTCACAACAGGTTAATAGGTATACATGCCAGCAGGAGCGAAAATTGGTAACATATTGACCAAAGTGGACACTGCACCCACCCAAGCATGGTATAAATGAGGCTGAGTAGTAAATCTGGGGTCCCCCAAACTATCATATGTCAGCATAGGTGGAGGGTGTCTAATTCTCTCTCCTCTCCGTACCTCTCTCTGAGGTAAACTAGCATGTCCAGGCCCTAAACTAGGGTTGTCTGCCATGGGAGGGGATGGTGCTGGTGGCGTAGGAGAGCTAGATCCCTGCTCATCTGTAGACACAGATCTAGGTACGAATTCTGGAGTTTGAGGGTTCATAGGTCTCCCTGAAGGAGAAGATACTGGTGATCTAGGAACTTCAGGAGCCACAGTCCAATCACTCTCAGGAGTTTCAGGAAGGTCAGGTGGAATATCGGCTAAGGACTGTGGAGAATCGCAGGCCGAGCCATCATTGGAGATATCCATACCATCAATCTGAGGTACAGGCAACAAATGATTTCTATGCCAAGTCCTGATCCTCCCGTCCCGTCCTTTTATCTTGTAGACTGGTATTCCAGGCAACCGATCTACCACTGTAAAGAGTTCACTCCGCCATCGATCAGCCAGCTTATGTTTTGCAGATGCTCCCAAATTCCGTAGCAGAACATGGTCCCCAGGGTTCAATTCTTGGTATCTTACTCGAAGATCAAATCTCCTTTTATTTCCTTCATTCACTTTGGCCGCATTTTCCTCAGCCAGCTGATAAGCACTCTTAAGCGTTTCTTTCAAACGTGTCACGTATCGGTAATGATCTCGATGACTGATACCATCGGTAGAGACTCCCAACAAGATGTCAATAGGTAGCCTAGGCTCTCTTCCAAACATCAGAAAGTATGGTGAATATCCTGTGCTCTCGTGCCTTGTACTATTATAGGCATGCACCATAGCCTCCACTTTTCGACTCCAGGATCGCTTATCCTCAATTCGTAAGGTACCAAGCATATCAAGTAAAGTCCTGTTAAATCTTTCAGGAAGGGCATCTCCCTCTGGATGGTAAGGCGTCGTCCGACTTTTGCGGATGTTCAACAACTGAAGTAACTCTTTGATCAGGTTACTCTCAAAATCCCGGCCTTGATCAGAATGCAACCGGTGTGGTAAGCCATAATGGATAAAATACTTTTCCCAAAGCACTCTTGCAACAGTGACTGCTTTTTGATCCTTAGTCGGAAAGGCTTGAGCATATCGTGTGAAGTGATCAGTCACCACCAATACATTTCCAAATCCTCTGGAGTCGTTGTCAATACAAAGGAAGTCTATGCAGACAAGATCCATGGGGCCCGAACTCTTCAAGTTGTGAACCGAGAGCAAGGCAGGTGGTTTGGACTCCGCAACCAGAAATGAACGCACACGCGGTAGTTCAAGAAAAAAAAATATATTTACTATAAGTTAACAAAAGGCTAGTTAAAGGTAAAATGACAGGGCTAAAGACAAGCAAAATATACAATATAGCATGAACAATTTCAAGGCAAATTCTGCAATGGTTTCTACTTTTACTCTGTCCACTTCTGCAGTATGGACACTGAATGAACAATATACTCAAAACTATCCCTAACTGACCCTGACTTCACATTTGGGTGCACCCCCTTTTCCCCAGTGGTCCAGGTGGACCGCTTACAGTCCGTAGAAGCGCGCGGTGGGGCCCAAAGTCGGTCCTTTCTTTTATAGTGAAGCGTCCTCTCCTCACGGTTATCAGGATCTTGGGAGAAATGAAGTCCTCTTTAACAGACAGGGAAACCAACTGAATGCAATGTAATCCAACAGCAGATTCCACTCAGCACACTGACAGTCCTGCCGAATCCATACACTGAGCTGGGATGTAAAGCGGGATTTAGCAGGTGCCGTCCAGTACATCAACAGCACTGCGAGTCTCTATCTGTGGTATCCATATACACAGTCACAATGTCAGTCTCACTGATCAGCCACTGAGCACAGTTCCTTTCACATGGACTCACTAGTCCTGTTGTCTCTTTACACTCTGTTTGTCTCTGGACCAAGATACAGCTTAGCTGTACAGAAAAATCTCCACACCAGTTCAATACACTTGCCAAGATGGCTGCTGCTCTCTGTCTCGTCACTTCCTGCTTCTCTGCTCACACTCTGTCTGCAGAACAGGCAGGCTGACATAAAAGGGGGGGGGGGGTCTCACTCCAGCATCATGTCACAATTACAATGGCTGCTGTCTTAAAGGAACAGAATCACAGAAATACATTCAACATTAACAGTTTATACAGACAAATGAAGCTTAAGACAACATTGGCTGTCTCTTACATATTCCCCCCCACTTTAAGATTGGCAGTCCCTGCCTATGACTGTATATCCAGAGGGTTGTACTTTTATGCACAGGGTGGTAGTATACCGATGTATGGCAGGCCAAACAAACTCATCCTGCGCATACCGAACAGGGGGAATACCAGCATTTGGCCTAGTGGTCCGTCTGAGGACCGGTGGTATATTATGGGGTGCTGCAGCTATGGGCTGAGAAGGACCAGCGGATTCCGCACCAGAGGGGGCACAGGCCGGAGATACAGTAGTCACAGGTGGAACATCCCCAGGAGCAGGGATCGGCCAACAATCATCCTCCTCGTCGTATAAAATCCTGCATAGTTGTATCAGGAAGTGAAAGAACTGTTAGCTAAGATGCTACAGGGTGGGATCATCCAAGAAAGCCAGAGTCCCTGGGCGGCTCCTGTGGTGTTAGTAAGAAAAAAAGATGGGTCCATCCAATTTTGCGTAGACTATCGGAAGTTAAACGCTTGCACCGTACGAGATTCCTACCCCTTGCCACGGATTGAGGAGTCCCTCTCAGCGCTAGGGAGAGCCCGGTACTTCTCCTCACTAGATCTGGCTAGTGGGTATTGGCAGGTGCCGATGGCCACAAAAGACAAGGAGAAGACGGCATTCATCTTGCCCATGGGACTATACGAATTTAACCGGATGCCCTTCGGGTTGACAAATGCACCCGGAACGTTTCAGCGGTTGATGGAGAAATGTCTCGGTGACTTCAACTTTGAGTTCACTCTCATCTACTTGGATGACATTATAGTGTATTCTGCGACCTTTGAAGACCATCTCCACCAGTTGGGGCAAGTATTTCGAAGATTGCGGGAACATGGGCTCAAATTGAAACCCAGTAAATGTCGGTTGTTCCAATCTGAAATTGATTACTTGGGTCACCGCGTATCAGGAGAAGGGGTGAGACCATCAAGAGACAAGATAGCGGCTGTTCAAGATTGGCCGATACCGACTACCCTGCGAGAAGTGAGGGCGTTCCTTGGAGTAGCCGGTTACTATCGACGGTTTATTAAGGATTTCGCCAAGGTAGCAGCACCACTTAATGCTCTCCTACGAGGCACATCCTGTGGTCCAAAGAACCGGTCCGTGAAGTGGGGACCTGAACAGGAACAAGCCTTCCAGGCATTGAAGGATGCACTGACAACAGCCCCAATCTTGGCATATGCTGATTACCACTTGCCGTTCCAGCTATATACAGATGCAAGCCTGTATGGTCTTGGAGCAGTGCTTTCCCAGCTTCAGGATGGCCAGGAGAGGGTCATAGCGTACGGCAGCCGGTCTTTGAGAGATTCTGAAAGAAACCCCCGAGAATTATAGTTCATTTAAATTGGAGCTGTTGGCACTGGTATGGGCCATGACCGAGAAATTCTCTGAATATTTGACCGGTGCTGAAGTTTTAGTACTGACTGACAACAACCCACTAGCTCACCTGGAAAATGCCAAGCTCGGGGCGTTAGAGCAGAGGTGGATAGCCCGAATGTCTACATTCAATTACCGCATTAAGTATCGGTCCAAGACAGAGAACCAGAATGCTGACGGACTTTCTAGGGTAACTGCCCAGACCCCCACAGAAGACGTGGATCATGAGTTGGAGCATGTGGAGGTGCCCGATTTCAGCAGATTTTCACAGGCCTTGACCGCCACTAATCAGTTTGAGATGGAGGGGACTGAAATGGCTCCTTTCTTTGGTCCCTCACGACAGGAATGGGCACAGATACAACAGACCCATGAGGGGCTGGCGCAGATGATCAAGTGTGTTGAGAAAGGCCAGAAGCCCTGTAGAGAGGAAAGAGAACGACTGACACGTGAGATATTATCTGTTTTGAGTCAGTGGGAAAAGTTGGAGATGAAAAATGGAGTGCTATGCCGAAAGGTCTATTTACCTTCTGAGATCGACATTCGATACCAAATTGTGGTGCCTAGTGATCTGGCTCGCTCCTTGGCAGTTGAGGCTCATAATAAGAATGGACATTTTGGTCATGAGAAGACCTTTCGTTGGTTACAGCGACTGATTTACTGCCCTGGTCTTCGTCAAATGGTCGAAGAAGTATGCCGCAGCTGTCGAACTTGTGAGATCCATAAGGCAATAGAACAGAGAGCTCCCCCTGCAAACCATCGTGACCCAGGAACCTTTAGAAATCGTCATGATAGACTATCTAATGGTGGGCCCATCCAATAGCGGACACCAGTATTGCCTCGTAATGGTGGATCACTTCACCAAATTTGCGGTGGTAACCGCCACCAAGGACCAGACAGCTGAGTCAGCAGCTCGTGCTCTGTGCCAAGATTTCATTCGAGTATATGGGTGCCCCCAACGCATCCACTCCGACCAGGGCGCCTGCTTTGAGGGACACGTAATGAAAGAAGTTCAACGTATCTACGGGATAAAGAAGTCGCACACGACTCCATACCACCCTCAGGGAAATGGGGCCTGTGAAAGATTCAACAGAACTCTGCTACAGATGCTGCGGACTCTGGAGGAAGACAAAAAGTTACAGTGGCCTCAGTTCTTGTCTGAAATGGTGTGGGCCTATAACAATCAGGTCCATTCTACAACGGGGTACTCTCCTTATACACTTCTCTTTGGGCGGTCTGGGCGAAGTATAGGAGAATTACAGTTGAATGATGTGGATGGGTTCCCTCCGAGGGATCCAACCTCTTGGGTGCGGGCGCATCGGCAGAGACTTGAGACGATCCATCGATTGGTGCGGCAGCGCCTGCAAGAACATCCCCATCCTGCCGACTACGCCAATTTGTGAACCGAGAGCAAGGCAGGTGGTTTGGACTCCGCAACCAGAAATGAACGCACACGCGGTAGTTCAAGAAAAAAAAAATATATTTACTATAAGTTAACAAAAGGCTAGTTAAAGGTAAAATGACAGGGCTAAAGACAAGCAAAATATACAATATAGCATGAACAATTTCAAGGCAAATTCTGCAATGGTTTCTACTTTTACTCTGTCCACTTCTGCAGTATGGACACTGAATGAACAATATACTCAAAACTATCCCTAACTGACCCTGACTTCACATTTGGGTGCACCCCCTTTTCCCCAGTGGTCCAGGTGGACCGCTTACAGTCCGTAGAAGCGCGCGGTGGGGCCCAAAGTCGGTCCTTTCTTTTATAGTGAAGCGTCCTCTCCTCACGGTTATCAGGATCTTGGGAGAAATGAAGTCCTCTTTAACAGACAGGGAAACCAACTGAATGCAATGTAATCCAACAGCAGATTCCACTCAGCACACTGACAGTCCTGCCGAATCCATACACTGAGCTGGGATGTAAAGCGGGATTTAGCAGGTGCCGTCCAGTACATCAACAGCACTGCGAGTCTCTATCTGTGGTATCCATATACACAGTCACAATGTCAGTCTCACTGATCAGCCACTGAGCACAGTTCCTTTCACATGGACTCACTAGTCCTGTTGTCTCTTTACACTCTGTTTGTCTCTGGACCAAGATACAGCTTAGCTGTACAGAAAAATCTCCACACCAGTTCAATACACTTGCCAAGATGGCTGCTGCTCTCTGTCTCGTCACTTCCTGCTTCTCTGCTCACACTCTGTCTGCAGAACAGGCAGGCTGACATAAAAGGGGGGGGGGGTCTCACTCCAGCATCATGTCACAATTACAATGGCTGCTGTCTTAAAGGAACAGAATCACAGAAATACATTCAACATTAACAGTTTATACAGACAAATGAAGCTTAAGACAACATTGGCTGTCTCTTACAAAGTGTCCCATGAAGGCCGCTCGAACCGGGACAGTCTTCCTCTGCAAACATCTGCGACAGCACCTACACAGACGACTCACGGTATCTCTCATTTTGGGCCAGTAGAATCGGTCTTGTATTAGGCCATAAGTCTTCTCAGGTCCCAAATGACCATGATAATCATGCAGACTTCGGAAAATCATCTTCTGAAAGCAGCTTGGAATAACTAGTTGGCGCCTTCCAGGGTGATCATGATACAGCACCACACGATAAAGTAGGCCATTGTCTATTTCAAACTTCTCCCAATATCGTAGAAGTTGACTGCATTCAGAGGGTAGGGATGTCTTTAACATTTCTCTGTCTTGAGAACTCACTGCTTGATAAAGAGGTCCAATTAAAGGATCAGTCTTTTGACTCCAGATCATTCGCTTTGAAGATATAGAACAACTCTCAAAGGATCCTAAAGCGGCAGGGTAGGCAAACATGTCTGGTACAGCTTCGGGACCTCCCCCAATAGAGTCAATAAGCCGAGTTTCAGAAAAGGCTACTCGGTCTTCAACTACAGCAGCCATGGCACACAAAGCTCCTACTCCGGGACTTGGCACTTCTTCCCATTCATCCACTACTTCCGGACTAGGTAATCCAGGCCGTCTTGATAGAGCATCTGCCCCAATGTTCTTAGGCCCCGATTTATACTTGAGTGTGAATTGGTAGTTGGATAAAGCTGCCAACCAGCGATGTCCTGTAGCATCGAGTTTAGCGGTTGACAAAACGTATGTCAGTGGATTGTTGTCTGTTCTTACTTCAAACGTGGCTCCGTATAAATAGTCATGTAATTTATCAACAATGGCCCACTTCAGCGCCAAAAACTCCAATTTATGTACTGGATAATTTTTCTCGCTGGGAGAAAGACTTCGACTTATGAAAGCTATGGGCCGTAACCCGGCCGGGTATTCTTGGTGCAGCACGCCACCTAATCCTTCAAAGCTGGCATCTACATGTAGCACATATGGCTTCTGTGCATCAGCATAAGCCAGAACGGGAGCTTCTGTCAATTTCTTCTTCAACAACTTAAATGCTTCTTCACAATCCGCAGTCCACCTCTCGCCAAAAAGGCTTTTGGAAGACCCTTTCTTCTTTCCCGGATCTCCTGCATCACTCTTCAACAGGTCGAGGAGGGCTCGAGCAATTTTTGAATATCCTTCCACAAATCGTCGATAGAATCCACAAAACCCCAAGAAAGATTGCAACTCCGTAATATTTTGCGGTCGGGGCCAATTCACCACAGCTTCAATCTTACCAGGATCGGTAGCAACTCCTTCAGCAGAAACAATATGACCTACATAAGTGACCGAAGATCTACAAAATTTGCATTTGTCAGCCGACAACTTCAGCCCCTCTTCTTTTAAGCGTTGGAGTACTCTCATGAGTCGTTCTTCATGTTCTTCCAGCGTCTTTCCAAACACAATAATGTCGTCAAGATATACAAGGCATTCCCGGGGCACTAAATCACCTAACACTCTTTCCATCAACCTTTGGAACGTTGCTGGCGCACCTTTTGTACCTTGCGGCATACGAGTGAACTGAAAGAAACCCAAGGGGCATATGAAGGCTGTCTTTTCCTGATCCTCAGGTGCCATTGGGACTTGATAGTATCCCGATCTTAGGTCCAGCACTGTGAACCAACAGTTTCCATTCAGAGCTTCCAGAGCTTCTTCAATTCTCGGCAGTGTATACTGATCAGGTAAGGTTCTCCGGTTCAGAGTTCTGTAATCCACACATAGGCGAATTGCTCCAGATTTTTTTCTTACCACCACAATAGGTGAGGCATAGGGGCTCTTACTGTCCACAATGATCCCCTGACCTTTCATTTGCTGTAGAGTCTGTCTTAACTCATCAACATCCTTTGGAGCAACTCTCCGTGGTCGCTCCCGGAAGGGAGTAGAATCGGTCAATCGGAAAGTGTGTTGAGCACTTTTAGAACAACCTACATCCATATCATCCATGGAGAACACTTCCGATAATTCAGACAACTTCTGTGTCAGTCGCTGATTCCAGGCCTCTGGTAAATGTGGATCACTCAAGTCAAGATTGAGATTAGGGATTGCATCTCGGATTTGAATCCTGCACACTTCAGCGTATGGATTTACTCCAAGCACAGGGTAGCAGTGGGCCACATTCTGGTATGGTCCAATTACGATCGGATGCGGTGAACAGTTCCTCACTGTCACACAGGTAGATAACTCCACTTTATTTCTCCAGTCCTTTCTCTCTGGGATCACCATCCAGCCATTCTGGTTAATCATTTCTTCAGGGGTTTCCATAAGGACATAACTCCCCCCTTCAAGCAAATCGGGAGCAATGCTGGAGGCTACTCTCAGAACTCTCTCCCCGCCGGCAGGAACTTCCACGGTTCTCGCACCGATATGATATACCATTCCATGTCGATAGCCAGTAGACAGGGCATCACAGAGTTCTCTAAGATCAGAAGATATATTCACCGGCTGAGCTGCAGGGTTCCAATCTCTTCCAAGAAACTTCTGAAAAGCATAATGCACTGCGGGACAATTAGTGCCAAGTATCACAGGAGCTGCACAAGAATCCCCTGTATCAGGACAGACAAGAGCCGTAATCTTCATGGGAGCGACACTCTGATCTTCTAATTCAGGGACAGCTATAACTACTTGTAGGCTGCCATCTACAGGATATGATCCTGAATTAAGCCCCCACAATTTCATTTGTCCCGTAGACTGAAGAGGTATATCCCTCAGATACTTTTGGTAGAGCGAGCGATAAATCAGGGTCACTTGAGATCCTGTATCAAACAGGGCAGGAGCGGCATGACCATTGACAGTGACTTTGACAACGGACCTGGAGCCCGCGATAGCTCCTCTGGTCTTTACTCGGCCCGCCTTCCTTCGGTGTCTTTGATTCTGAATAGAGAAGACAGCACTGTGTCCCAATCCCTCACTGTCCTCCGTACACTGTCTGGCAGTATGGCCCGTCTGACCACATTTATAACAGGTTCTAGCATCCTTCCTCCACTGAGTGGCAGTGGGTGGAGTGGCGGACTGTCTAAGTTCTGACCGCTCCGCTGGTTTGTCCTTGTTTGAATTAGGAACAACATCTTCTTTAGAGATGCTTTTCGCTTTCTTAGGGGTACTAAAACTAATGTCAGCTTCTTGTTTCTTCACTAACTTCATTAAGTCAGGAAATGGAAGGACTCTATCAGACAGTAAGACCTTGAGTACTTGAGCAAGATGATGATGAGGTTGTAACCCTCTCACCAACTGACTGGTTCTCATAGCGTCTACCTCTGAAGTAGATATAGCTGCGTGGTACACCAGACGTGAAAGAAGTAGCTGTAAACGGTTAATAAAAGTAGAGACATTTTCCCCTTCTTTTTGACAAACCATTCGGTAATCAGCAACCATCTGGGCAAGGTCATAGTATGGCTCAAAGTGATCAGACAGTACTTGTATATAGTCCAATGCACTCACTCCTTCATGAGAGTCTCTGTACAAGCGGATCAATTCTGCAGCAGGAGACCGCAAACTTTCACTGATACGCTGCCGCTTACCTTCTTCAGAGCAAGACCATTCCTTCAGGCATTGGAGAGTATGTTCTTTCCATATCTCAAAGTTTTCCTCCCCTTGTGGTACTGGGACATTACCAGAGAATACTTTTAGTTTCTTGTAGTGAGTGGCCTGCAGGCCCTGAGCTAACATTTCAGTCAGCCTGGCTAAAGTGCTAATAGCACTGTCACTAGAGGAACTGCTAGCGATGGCCATACTGGGGGGGTAACTGGCTGAGCGGGGTTCTTCCTTTACCTGAACCAGGGGAGGAACAGGAGGTCGGTAATCCCATGTAGTAGCTAGTGGGAGGTTCCCCTCTGAGCTATATCGCTTCTCCATATCAATGACTATTCCCACTTCTAAATCTCAGCAGTGCCTCCAAATGTAGCCCTATTTGGGGGGGGGGGTATGAGTATTATCCCTCCCGCAACAGACTCTGGCGCTGACCTGTGTGTATAATGGGACCTGAAGCCTTCGCTGAAGGGAAGAGTGGGAACATATATGAAATATATCAGTGCCTCCACCCAGGATAGAGCCTCTGTATTACAGGGAGGATCTCTTCCTGGGACTTACCCATGAAATACAGTTAGTAGCCTTAACAAGGATCACTGTACTAATCTCACAGTCTGAAGAATACATACAGATACCACATAAGGTTATAACAGTAGCTTTATAAGAATCAACAGGGTAATAATACATACATAAAATATACTCAGAACACAGCAATACTACAACAACCAGCAAGTCCTCAACCGTCTTAGGTTATATACCCGGGTATATATATATAGATATATAGCAAGAGTCCAGTGCACAATACCTCCAGGCAACAGAAGAGATGCAGGGGCCCCTGTGGATGACTGTGGATCCTCGGATTCTTCCAGGAGATGACAGACAGCCGATCAGGAGATGGTGAGATTCTTCACAGGCAGCAAACAGGGCGACGGTGACGGCAGTAGATGCAGGCCTGACTACCCTAACACTGAGTCCTTAACCTGCCCTGAACTATATATGTATATGGATCCCTAACTACGGTTACTAGCTAGGTCCTGTGAGTATATAAGGGGTAACACATACCTAACTATATACTGTGAAGTAAAGAGGAACAAGTGGCTCTTAGACTCCCCCAGACATAACATGTCTGGCTCAGCAGCTCTGCTCACATCTCTCCCCCCAGCAGCTCTGCCTCACATGTGTCTGACTCACTGTATTTACAAAACAAAACTTGCACTGAATGCCTGGGGTCTCTGAAGCCAAACTGCAGGGGCAAAGAAGCCAGATACATTATATACTAGTAGAAATGGCAGTTCCCTACAGTATGTAACACACTAAATGTCAATTTTAGTATAGCACACCTTCCGAGGTCTTGTTGCTTCCCTGCCAGGCCAGGTCAGAGCTGCTTTGATGGCACAAACAAGAAACTGCATTGCAAGCACCAATTTCCTCACTTCCAAGCCATGTCATCCTGTTCAAGGAATCAGGAAGTACTGAAATCTTACAGGTTCCCTTAGACCAGAAACCAGCACTGGCAATGCTCACTGAGCCTACACTATAAAATTGTAGATTTTTATTGATCTTCTGATGCTATATATTGCAATGACAGAAATGACAGTCCCTTATATGAATAATAAAAAACAGAAACACCAAGTAAAAAAAAATTACAAAATAAAAAATTAATATTAAAGATAATCTTAAGATTGAGCATAGATCCGTTCATTGGAATAGAATCCATCATTCAGTCAGCTGTGACCTTATAAATCTTTTGCCACTGCCAGTCAACACTGACCTGTAACATGAAGGTTCTTCCTTGTAGACATCCTTGTCAAGTCACTATTCCCTTCAGGGAAAACCAGTTGAGGGAAGGCAACACATCTGAAGCAACAAAATAATAATATGTATGAAGGTCAAGCAAAAGTGCTCAGATAGTCAAATCACTGTTCATCTAGGATGTATCAAGTGTTTGTCAAACTGTCGACTCTCATAGCAGTAAAGAATCTGACCACGGCATGGAAACTGTGTTTATTGAAGATTGAATTTCAGAAATATAATAATTTAAAAAATCAAATGTAATAACTCAAAACAGATACAGTAATAGGAATATAATAAGCAAACATAGCATCTGTTTACAGGAAACCACTGAATATTTCCCATCATTACACAAATTCCAGATCATGCATTTGTTTCTATGTAGTGTATTTGTCAATATTCAGAGACCCATCCAGTTTCATTTAGAAAATGTTAATAATGTCTCTGCGGACCCATTTCTACACATAGAATATTTCCAATGTTTTACACCTTTATTAACAGGGAAAATCTTTCAACCTGTTCCAGGTATCGTGATTGAAGATGAATGCATCCTGTATTGCTCGTATAGTATAGTATAGTATAGTATAGTATAGTATAGTATCTCATATTTTCATATAACAAATATACCCAATATACCATACTCAAAAGTAGTTTATGCTCTTGTTCACACTGATATTTATGTTTTGTCTTAAATAAAGCTATTAATTTTATTCAGAATTGGATATTGGACTTTCTTACTTATTTCTATTGCATTGAGGACTTTACCTTCCTGTCGTGCATCCACCTGTGGTGCTGCTGAGCTGACGTTGTTGTGTTTTAGGCTAAGGCCCCACGTAGCATCCCGCAGTAAAAAAGCGTTGCGGCATAAACCACAGCGGCAAAACATTGTGGTTTTTCCTGCAGCGCTTTTCACAGAAAGTCCGCAGAGTTTTCCTCTGCAGACTTTCTGCTTCCATTATACCTATAGGGAAACTGCCGGCATTTCCGTAGGTATAATTGACATGCTGCAATTTCCAAAATCACAGCGGTTTTGTAAATCACAGTGTGTCCGCTGCGCATTTTTGTCCGCAAAGTGGGAATGTGATTTGCTAGAATTCCATCCATTTTGCTGTGACTGTAAAATGCCACGTTTTTTTCCACGGCGTTTCCACTGCGAGCAAACCGCAGCATTTACGCCAAGTGGACCCTGGCCTTATACTCATTTGTTACTTGCATAATAATTTGATTCTCCCTACACCCTCTACTGTCTCAGGTCTCACCCCCCTTTTCCTTTCCACTGCTCCTTTTTCCTATACTTTTGTAATAACTTATTTTTAATTTTTCCATCTTCCATTCATAAAACCTCTTTTCTGGTTCTGATGCTGTTTTTCTAAATCTAGTTTCTCTAATGACATGATCTTCACTAAATTCAGGACCATACATACAATTGTCTAGTGAGTCTATATACATCAACATAATGGGGAGATCTACTAAGAAAACTGCACCAGAATTATGGCATAATTTGCGCCAAAAAACTATTTTAGACACTTTTTAGATAGTTTTCTACTTGTATGTAAAGGGTTGTGACTTAGCGAAAGGGGCACAGCTTCCCAGTCTGGCCTGAGTTATGACACTCTTGCCTTTAAAAATGTTGCCTTTTTCTGGCGTAAAATAAGTCATCTAATAGGAGGTGTAAAGTTAGACTAGACAGTCAAATAATGCAACATATTTGATAAATCTGGCAGTTTAAGTTTGACTGTCTGGTCTAAGTTTGCACTGTCTAACTTTTAGTCAGTATCAGTATTATTGAGAGATAGTGGGACAAGCTGGATTCCATTTGTAAAACATATATATTTTTTATCTTTTTTGCTTAATTACAAATATACTGCCAAATACATTCCACAGATATAGCAAAGCTTAACATTATATGCTGCACCATGGTATCTTGTCAAAGAAGACAACAAAAGCCATAAAAATATTTTGAGAAAGTCGAGGTAACGCAGTGTAGTTAATGTGTTACGTGTAATGTTAAACTTTGCTATATATGTAGGTTATATTGGCCTATATTAGGAAGAGCTACTCCCCCTTGTGATTGGTCTGTCATCAACCTAGTAACCGAGATACGTGTTTTTCTTCCGTTCCATATAAACTTTGAGAATGCTGTTACTATAGTGTTTGTAAGCTGAATGGTTTGCCACAATATTCAATACAAGTCACGCTTCCTGTTCTGAATTCTGTCTTTACAGTTTATGAACAACAGTGTCACTGCTTCAGATAGAGATACGTCTTTGATGAGAAACATATGAGATTTCAGATATGATTCAAAGGATGATAACAAAGACATCATTTTGATTTCAGTATTACCCAGCGGCTTTGAATACCGAGCCTAAATGTATATTTAAGGAGGAAGCAGACAAGGTTTGTTCACTGATATTTTTTCACATTTACTGTTTGAGGACAGCTATTTATTTTAAGTATAGTCTATGGACAAAATCTATCAAAGATTAGTATGTGAATGTAGTTTATACAATAGACGATGTTGTTTATAAAATAGACAAAGTCATCATTGTTTCAGAATATTTTATTTAATTTTCTTTATAAGCAGTCAAGGTCTGGCACCACTACTCATACACTGCTGGCCAAAAGTATTGGCACCCCTGCAATTCTGTCAGATAATACTCAATTTCTTCCAGAAAATGATTGCAATCACAAATGCTTTGGTAATAATATCTTCATTTAATTTGTCTTCAATGGAAAACCTCAAAAAGAATTGTCAAAAAGCCAAATTGGATATAATTCCACACCAAACATAGGGGGGGGGGGGGGGGGGGGGGGTTTGTGTTGTTGTTTTTGTGTTTTTTTTTTTTTTTTTTTTTTTTTTTTGTTTTTGTTGGTTTTTGTTTTTTGTGGGGGGGGGGGGGGGGGGGGGGGGTTTTTTTTTTTTTTGGGTGGGGTGGGGGTGGGGGGGTTTTGGTTTTTTTTTTGTGTGGGGGGGGGGGGGGGGGGGGGGGGGGGGGGGGGGGGGGGGGGGGGGGGGGGGGGGGGGGGGGGGGGGGGGGGGGGGGGGGGGGGGGGGGGGGGGTGTGGGTGGTGGGGGGGTTTTTTTTGTGTCGGGGGGGGGGTGGGTGGGGGGGGGTGTGGGGGGGGGGGGGGGGGGGGGGGGGGGGGGGGGGGGTGGCGGGGGGGGGGGGGGGGGGGGGGGGGGGGGGGGGGGGTTTTTAGGGGGGGGGGGGGGGGGGGGGGGGGGGGGGTTTGGTTTAATATCAAAACGGGGGGGGGGGGCGGGGGGGGGGGGGGGGGGGGGGGGGGGGCCCGTGGGGGGGGGGGGGGGGGGGGGGGGGGGGGGGTGGGGGGGGGGGGGGGGGGGGGGCCCTTTTGTGGCGGGGGGGGAAAAAGGGGGGGGGGGGGGTTTTGGCAAATTTTTTGGGGGAAGCCAAAACTTTTTGGAAGAATGCTCTCTGGTCAGATGAGACAAAGTAGAGCTTTTTGGGAAAAAGCATCAACATAGAGTTTACAGGGAAATAAAAGAGGCCTTCAAAGAAAAGAACACGGTCCCTACAGTCAAACATGGCGGAGGTTCCCTGATGTTTTGGGGTTGCTTTGCTACCTCTGGCACTGGACTGCTTGACCGTGTGCATGGCATTATGAAGTCTGAAGACTACCAACAAATTTTGCAGCATAATGTAGGGCCCAGTGTGAGAAAGCTGGGTCTCCCTCAGAGGTCATGGGTCTTCCAGCAGGACAATGACCCAAAACACACTTCAAAATTATTTTTATTATTATTTTTTTTTTTATTATAAAAAAAAAAAAAAAAAAAATTTAAAAAAAAAAAAAAAAAAAAAAAAAAAAAAAAAAAAAAAAAAAAAAAAAAAAAAAAAAAAAAAAACAAAAAAAGAGAAAAAAAATAAAAAAAAAAAAAACAAAAAAAAAAAAAAGAAGGGGGGGGGGGGGTTTAAAAAAAAGAAAAATTTTAATTTCTCTCTTTTTATTTTATCCTCCCCTCTCGGCTGTTTTTTTTTAAAACCAAACCCCGGGGGGGGGGAAAAACCCCCCACAGCCCCCCCCCCCACACCAAGGGGGGGGCAGCCGGCCACCCACAGCACCCCCCCGCCCAACCACACCCTCATGCATGGGATGGGACTTCTTCTTCTGCATGGAGCTCACCACGGACAGTATCCTTCTGTCACCCACCACCTGCACTGGGTCCAGTGGGCTCCCCAGGACAGAGCTGGCCCTTCTAATCAGCTTGTCAAGTTTATTTCTGTCCCTGGTTGATATGCTGCTCCCCCAGCAGGCCACTCCAAAGAAGATGGCTGATGCCACTACCGAGTTAAAGAAAGTCCTAAGAAGTGCCCTCCGGATTCCAAAGGCTCTCAGCTTCCTGTACAGGGCCTCCATATGATCTGCCCAGTCCAGCTTATTATTAAGGAGCAAACCCAGGTACTTATAGGTGTTCACAATCTCGATGCCCGTCCCCAGGATGTCCACTGGTTTTGGAGGGCATCTACCTTTACGGAAGTCCACCACCATCTCCTTGGTCTTCCCCGCGTTAATCTTCAGGTGGTTCTGGAGGCACCAGTCCACAAAAAACCGGTTCAGTTCTCTGTACTCCCTGTCATCATCGTCTGTGATGAGGCCTACTATTGCAGAGTCGTCAGAATACTTCTGTAGGTAGCAGCTAGATGAGTTGCACCTAAAATCAGCAGTGTACAGTGTGAAGAGGAAAGGGGCAAGAACCGTACCCTGAGGTGCCCCCGTATTACAGATCACAGGTCGATTTGTGAGGTAGTCTAGGATCCAGTTGGAGAGGTGGTGGTCCACTCCAGCAAGGCCCAGCTTGTCTCTCAGTAACCTGGGCTGTATGGTGTTAAAAGCACTGGAGAAATCAAAGAACATTATTCTCACCGTGTTCCCTGGTTTTTCCAGGTGAGACAGAGCCCTGTGCAGAAGGTGGATGATGGCATCATCTACCCCAATGCCCGGTCGATAAGCATACTGGAGAGGGTCCATAGCGGGGCTCACTAGAGGGAGAAGATGTGTGAGAACCAATCTCTCTAAGATCTTCATCAAGTGGGATGTCAGTGCTACAGGTCTGTAGTCATTGAGGTCCATAGGGTGAGGTTTCTTTGGAACTGGTACCACACAAGAAGATTTCCATAATTCAGGGACTATTTCCTGCCTCAGGCTCATATTATACATATATGTAATTATACCACACAGCTGGTCCCCACAAGTCTTAATTAGCCTTGCACTGATGTCATCTGGCCCTGCGACTTTCCTCGCATTGATCTTTTTCATCTCCTTCCTCACCTGGGCCCGTGTGAAGGTCAGACTGTGGTCAGATAAAGACAGATTTCTGGATTTACTGGTCTGTTGGGAAGTAGCCACATGGGGTGAATGGGGTGAAGTCATTGTGGTGAGGGGAGCTGAAGGACATGCTGGGGTGGGAGGAGCTGGTGTGTGATCAAATCTGTTGAAGAATAAGTTTAGTTCATTAAGCCAGTTAACATCTGCCTCAATCTGGCAGACAGACTGTTTATGACCCGAAATTGACTTAAGCCCCTCCCAGACCCCCCTTATGTCTTTTCTTTCCATTTGCTTTTCCATTTTTTCCTTATAACTGGCTTTTCCTTGCCTGATTAGATGCCTCAGCTCCTTTTGTACTTCCCTCAACCCCTCCTTATCTCTTGTCCTGAATGCCATCTTTTTCTCCTTAAGTAGTGTTTTTATCTCAAAGGTAATCCATGGTTTGTTGTTGGAGAAGCACCTCACCACTTTTGTGGGTACTGTGTTGTCCACATAAAAATTAATGTAGTCCGTTATGCAGTGTGTGAGTCCTTCTATATCTTCTCCATACGAATCCTGCAAAACTTCCCATGCGGTTGTGTCAAAACAATCCCTCAGAGCCTCATCACTCTCCTCGGACCATATCCTCACTGTGCGGGTGACAGCTGGTTCTCTACGTACAAGTGGCTTGTACACAGGTCGGAGATGTACTAGGTTGTGATCCAATCTTCCCAGGGGCGGTAGGGCTGATGAGTTATATGCCTCCCTCACGTTGGCAAAGAACAAGTCCAGTGTTTTGTTGTCTCTTGTGTGGCAGGTTACATACTGTGTGAAACTGGGAAGTGTGGATGATGGAGAGGCGTGGTTGAAATCGCCAGACACAAGAAGGAGGGCCTGGGGGTGCTGTGACTGTAACTGGCTCAGCGTGGCTTGTAGGACCTCGCAGGCAGCGTCAGCTTTCGCAGAGGGGGGGACATATGCAGCTATCACGATGACATGTGATAGTTCCCTTGGTAGATAGAAAGGTCTCATGCTCACAGCTAATAGTTCAATGTCCTTACAGCAAGTTTGCTCCTTAATCACAACATCTATTATTCACAAACATTGCCAGTCCCCCTGGTTCACAGTTATTTTGTCTAAAGGTTGTGCTACCAAGTATTAGGCTGAGGGTGCCAATACCTTTGTCCGGCCCATTTTTGGAGTTTTGTGTAAAATGATCAATGATTTGACTTTTTTTTCATTCTCTTTTGTGTTTTTTCATTGCAAGCAAAATAAATGAAGATATTATTACCAAAGCATTTGTGATTACAATCATTTTCTGCAAGAAATTGAGTATTATCTGACAGAATTGCAGGGGTGCCAATACTTTTGGCCAGCACTGTATTAGTACAGTGTCATCGCTAGGCCCAGTCCACCTGTGAGCATGCCCCAGATCTCATTCTGGTGATCATCACACTTCAGATAAAGCTAAACAGAGTTAATAAGCTATACTATGATTTGCTTAGCTGATAACCATTCAAAGTAGGGTAAAGATGTATTGGGGAGGGACTTGGAGATATGCTGTCCATGGTGGGAAGAGCCAATGATGTCCACTTGGCAAAATGAGAATGCATGAATAAGGCCACTTTCAGAAGGCCATAATGCAGCTCTATACAGTAGTATACTTTCTATTCAATTACTTTTTATTGTTTTTTTCACAGTGCTAAACATACAGTAAAGGAATAAGAATGTTAATAAAGTAAAATAAAGAAACAAGTATGATAAATCATTATGTTAAGTCCAAATATGGTGTAGAGTGGTTGGAAATAACACAGGCGACCATTGAATGCAGTTAGCGGAAAAACAGTCTCTGACCATTGGTGTTGCTATAAATGTCTACAGGATCAATGAAAACAAAACCCAAATCCTCCCTCTGAACATCCCCCCTCCTATTCTGACCCATTTGAAAACTGACTTCCCATTTGATTGAAGATCCTCTGAACTAGAGTATTTAGGAATTAGGATCACTTGTTCAATCGCACAAACCTCTCAAATTAATTTCTTGCCACGGTTTGCTGACATTGAAAGAGACTTCCACACATACACTAAATAGCTTATCCAGGACGATCCCTTTGGCCCCATCTCCCCTTTTCCTCCAGAAAGTCAACACACTAATCAACAAATTCATTTGGAACTATAAGAAACCCATACTTCTATTCTTAATAGAAGACGGGGTGTAGGGAGCCTGGGCATCCCCAACACTTATGTTTACTACGTTGCTTCCCACCTCTCCACACTTATAGACTGGTAGCATGCTAATTGAGACAAGACTTGGACTCCCACTAAATCATATCTGATCCCTAGATGTAATCTCAAAGCATGGCTCTACTATTCTCTTTTGAACACCACTAAGCAACTGCCTTTTTCCCTAATTCTACATCACCTCACCAACCTCTGGAAACACACCCATCAACTTACAGGGAAGAAACAAACTTAAAATATTTTACTTGCTCCAGTGGAATTCCTAGAACAAGGGACAGCAACCTCCGGTACCTGTGCCGAAGTCAGCACTTCAGGCATATCTACCTGGCACAGAGCTTTCTCAGTTGTGTTGCTCCAGCAGAGTAGGTACTAAGGCGGGAAACATGAGGTGTGATATTGTGTTTGGGCATGAACTAGGCTGCTCAGAGGGCAGCAATTGTTTTTCTACTTTGAAGCAAGTGTAAAAGCTTAATATGGCAGCAGAACAAGCTAAAGTGGTTGTTCATTCATTTAAACAAGGCTGGAAAGTTTTGTATTGAATTTAGTAAACATAAAGATTGGGCTGTGTAAATGTCTAAGCCCAAACTGAGTCCTCTGTTCATACTGCCGAACCTATCACCAGAGAAAGATCACACTGAAATATAAGATTAATCAACTTATTAATTGGTTGCTGATATGGATTGTGTTTTATGACTTTCATCTATACCATTATTGCAGGCACACTGAGTACTTAGTCTTTGTTTTTCCAAAAATATTGGCACACCATATGAAAAAGGTTGCAGACCTAGAATTATGCATTTCGGATCTCTGCTTGGCAGCTTGGAAATCCAGGGGCATCTCCCTTATCTCACAAATTTGGCATGATGGTGCAATGTTCCCCTTCAATATCTGAGAAGTCGATATACAGTGGGGAAAAAAAGTATTTAGTCAGCCACCAATTGTGCAAGTTCTCCCACTTAAAAAGATGAGGCCGGCCTGTAATTGTCATCATAGGTAGACCTCAACTATGAGAGACAAAATGAGAAAACAAATCCACAAAATCACATTCTGATTTTTAAAGAATTTATTTGAAAATTATGGTGGAAAATAAGTATTTGGTCACCTACAAACAAGCAAGATTTCTGGGTCTCACAGACCTGTAACTTCTTCTTTAAGAGGCTCCTCTGTCCTCCACTCATTACCTGTAGTAATGGCACCTGTTTGAAATTGTTATCAGTATAAAAGACACCTGTCCACAACCTCAAACAGTCACACTCCAAACTCCACTATGGTGAAGACCAAAGAGCTGTGGAAGGACACCAGAAACAAAATTGTAGACCTGCACCAGGCTCGGAAGACTGAATCTGCAATACGCAAGCAGCTTGGTGTGAAGAAATCAACTGTGGGAGCAATAATTAGAAAATGGAAGACATACAAGACCACTGATAATCTCCCTCAATCAGGGGCTCCATGCAAGATCTCACCCCTTGGGGTCAAAATGATCCCAAGAACGGTGAGCAAAAATCCCAGAACCACACGGGGGGACCTAGTGAATGACCTGCAGAAAGCTGGGACTAAAGTAACAAAGGCTACCATCAGTTATTTGGATGTATCTTTGCAGCACAGTGTTGTAGGTCACGCTCCTTTTTGTACAAAGTGATACCAGAATTATGGAGCATTTTACTTGATAAATCTCCCCCATTGTATGTGCTGGCTGGCTTGTATGTATATGAAAAACTCAGATGATGTGTGAGTCTGATCTCTGACTGAGTCAGGTATCAGACAACTTTGTGTCAGACAACTTTTTATCAGACTCATGGAGCTCTCAGCCTGCAGCCTTATACAAGTATCTTCTACTCCTGAGTGTGAGCAGTGAGTTCACTCAGAGGTCAGTCATCCTGGCCAATCACAGTGTAACATTGTATGTGCTTCATAGCTGACTACTGACTTGTGACTCAATCAGATATTAAAGTCAGAAGTCATCTAAGTTTTACAACCAGCCCAGAAACTGCATAGAGTCAGGTGTCAGACTCAAAGTCAGGTGTCAGAATCAAAGTCAAAGTCAGGTGTCAGAATCAAAGTCAAAGCCAGGTGTCAGAATCAAAGGCAAAGTCAGGTGTCAGAATCAAAGGCAAAGTCAAAGTCAGGTGTCAGAATCAAAGTCAAAGTCAGGTGTCAGAATCAAAGTCAAAGTCAGGTGTCAGGTATCACTGTTGTAAACTGCTATTAATCTGATGTTTGACACTGATATCTGAGAATGTCCTAATATGGACACTGTATATGATGTCAATTACAGGCCTCTCTCATCTTTTTAAGTGGGAGAACTTGCACAATTGGTGGCTGACTAAATACTTTTTTTCCCCACTGTAGCCTGCCATCACAATGTCTGATCACGTACCTTAGACTGAAATTTTTTATATCAACCTACCACAACTCGTGGTACAATAAGGACTTCTTCGATCTCCTCAAACTGCCTAACAAGTCCGTCAAAATCTTAAGCTCCATATATAATATGATGGGATCTAAAGATGGCTTTGTCAAAACTACCACTATCTGTAGCTGGGAAATCTCGCTCTAGAAATCCTTTTCTCCAATAGAGTGGAAAATAGTGCTGGATTTCACTAAAAAGACCTTTAAATGTGTGACACACTATGAGACCACAACAAAAATTCTCTTTCATTGGTACTACATCCGGGGAGACTCCACTGCATATTCCCTCAATCCCCGAGCAACTGCTGGAGAGGATGTAATGATAGCGGATCTCTCTTTCATATCCTTTGGTCTTGCCCTCACCCACATACCTACTGGCAGGATGTCTTCCATTTGCTATCCTCCCTAGTGGGCCTTACAATTCCTCCTTCCCTGGAACTGGCTCTACTTTTTCTAAATATGCATAGTTAACTATTGTTCCTAAGGACATTTATTGGCCACAGCCTACTATCAGCTACGATGACCCTTCTCAGACAGTGGAAATCTATCCCGACAATTCCGGAATTATTCGATTTGATTCATCAAACCTTCCACTGTGAAAAGACACTCCCTCACAGTGTATCTGGAAATACACATTTCGACAGGAACTGGTTGCTATGGGAGTCGTATAGACACACTCTTTCACTACCCCCCCATAGTTTAGAAATGTTTTAAAAGGGTATGGATCTAGTATATGTAGAAGTACTGAAAAAGAGTCTACCACCAGATTCAACAGTGTCCATATGCAACTGTAAGTAGTGGTGTGGGAGATTCCCAGGGAGCAGAGGATTGCAGCCTACAAGATCGGGAAGTTTTCTCCCCTTTCTCCCCTTTTCTGCTGATCCAGCTTCATCGGCAGATTCAGGAAGATGGCCACAGATTACAGCCTCAGGGACCGCATGCTATAGATTGTTTTGACCTGATTTGTTCTAATTCTTAGCACAATGTATATGGGTAAATTGCACTTCTTTTTAGGTCTTTTTCTGTCCTACACTTCATTTATGAAGCATTTGCCCCATTTTTTTTCCAAATGTTATGCTACACTTGCCACTTTTGGGTTTTGTCGAGAAAAGGAGGTGTGGCCTAAATAGAGATCCTTTTCAGGCTGTATTTATAACTTGTGCTATTTTAAAAGGGGGCAAAAAAAGACGTAAATGCACTCTAGTCCATGGACAGCATAAAAGGGCCCATCAGCTCAGAAAGCATTAAAAAGAGGCAACTGCACATTTTTTTTAGCAATTGCGCCTTTTTGAACAAAAAAGGGGAAAGGACACATGGCCTAAAAAGGCGCATCTACACTAACATGTGCACAACATTTAACAAGGAGGTGTGTCTACATCATAAGTCAGCACCACAGTAAAGCTAGTCTAAAAAAAAGTGCACCTGCAAAAAGTATGGCCAAAAAAGGGGCAGATGATAAATAACCCCCATGGAGTCTTATTCCAGTTATCTGAAAGCGACTTCAGTGAAAAAAAAAAAGTCTTTTTTATAGCATAAGCCATTTAGAGAAAAGGAAAGAGTAAAGAAAGTAATTAACCTAATAGGCTTCCCCTATAAAAGATAAAAAGTAAAGATGCCAACATCAGGCTAATTCATTATGCTAGTAATCACATGACAAGCATTAGTCTTGCAACAGACTGTAACTGGTAAATATACTTCATTGCACACTGTTTCTTCTACACTGTATTTTTACCATACTCCAAAAACATATTGACATTGTATGTTTGCATGTGATATTGGGGTATGGTAACTTGGTCTATTGTTATAATTCATGCAAAGAATCGTTGGAACGGAG
Organism: Leptodactylus fallax; assembly: GCA_947044405.1. Taxonomy (NCBI): domain Eukaryota; kingdom Metazoa; phylum Chordata; class Amphibia; order Anura; family Leptodactylidae; genus Leptodactylus; species Leptodactylus fallax. Next base: position 10,754,796 of record CAMRHE010000027.1, on the reverse strand, counting down.
GAACATTACCTGCCAGCAGCCTGACACTGAAAAATAACACTAATAATAAGAGTTAATTCATGCACAAATTATTAAATAGCTCTATAAAATCTGCACATTAAACATCAAGTTGCTTTACCAATAAGTAATTCATTTTTGCCTATTGTCATTATGTGCATTAATTGCATTTTCTAATTAGGTTATGGTAGATAGCAGACTAATTATAAGACTGTTGATTGTACTGAGCACGGTTATACCCAATAGCCAGTGACAAATCTTTATAAACCTATACCTGCATTTTCAGTAATTATAACACCGTCAGCACAGGACTATAGTAAGGAGATGAATGAATTCCCTTGAGATTACTCCACCTTTAATAATCACAAGGGGTCAATTGGGTCAATTACTGTTTCAGTTTGCCCTATTCCTGCTGCATGTAAATCAGCTTACCGGAGCTTAGAAAGTGCTTTGATTATAACACTTATTTTATAGCCTTTATCTTTACAATTGCAGGCATTTCCAATATGGGATAATGAAATTCACCAGATGGAAAGCTACTACTGTATTATCTCAGAATGTGCCTACTCAGATATTGTAAGAGGAACTGTTTCCTCTGCCGCTCTCTTCCAGACATACAGACTGATAAGGTTATTTTTTCTTTTATGGTTTGTAACACATAGGTTCAATACTTTCCCAAAAAACTGCAAGTTGAACAAAAAACTAGCTCAACCAGAGTCATTGAGGAAGATTAATTAAGACTGGTACCAGTCTTCATAAAGGTCCCAACTGGTGCAGGAAACGGTAGTGGAGCAGCTGTGGCCTCTACATAAATCAGTAGAAAGTCACTGTGCCAGAATGGAGATCTGTGATAGTTTACCATTATAACTTATGCCAGAGTCCTGCTCCCTACTAGACCCACCTTCACACAAAGTGGTTAGCTATGCACAGAATGAGGATGGTGGCGCAAACTTGGCACAAGAAAGGACCTTGCGCCAAATGTGCGCCACAATATCATCCTTCTATGCTAGAAAAAAGGGAGAAAAGAGGGATTGATAAATCTACCCTCATGTGTTACTGTGTGGTGCCTCATTATATCACTTTATTATATAGAAATTATTCCCTAAGACCAATGCAGCTTCCATTGGGACCGGAAATCTATTTTTTTTTTCTGTTGGGTTGTATGGAATCAGAGGCAGATGAAGGCACAATATATCAGGAGCCCATAGACTTATGTGTATGCTACGTTATGTCTCTGTACAATTCTGTGCTTAGACAGACACATAACAGACAATTCAGGAATGGTGGCTGGTCCTCTTTAATCGAATCCCATTGCAATACAGTAATGAAACCTTAACAAAGCAAAATCTTTAGGATTCTGTAGATCAGGGGTTTCAAACTCAGCAAATAGGCCGCATAAAGAAAAAAAGTTGTTGGGCCGCATTCCTTCTAAATTAATAACCCCACAGTGGCCCCCTACAGTTTAATGTCCCCCAGCAGTGTCCCTACAGTGCTGGCCAAAAGTATTGGCACCCCTGCAATTATGTCAGATAATACTCAATTTCTTCCAGAAAATGATTGCAATCACAAATGCTTTGGTAATAATATCTTCATTTATTTTTCTTGCAAAATTAAACTGTATATAGTTTAATATCCCCAAGCAGTGGCACCTCACAGTTTAATGCCCCTCAGAGGTGGCACCATACAGTTTAATTTCCTCCCACTAGTGGCCCATATAGTTAAATTTCCCCACCAGCAAAGGCCCAACACAGTTTAATGTCCCTCAGAGCAGTGGCCCAACATAGTTTATTGTCACCTCACTGCTCCTAGTCACACTCTTTTCCCTGCTCCAGGTGCACATACAGTGCCTTGCGAAAGTATTCGGCCCCCTTGAACTTTTCAACCTTTTGCCACATTTCAGGCTTCAAACATAAGGATATAAAATTTAAATTTTTTGGTGAAGAATCAACAACAAGTGGGACACAATCATGAAGTGGAACGAAATTTATTGGATATTTTAAACTTTTGTAAAAAATAAAAAACTGAAAAGTGGGGAGTGCCAAATTATTCAGCCCCCTTAAGTTAATACTTTGTAGCGCCAACTTTTGCTTTGATTACAGCTGCAAGTCGCTTGGGGTATGTCTCTATCAGTTTTGCACATCGAGAGACTGAAATTCTTGGCCATTCTTCCTTGGAAAACAGCTTGAGCTCAGTGAGGTTGGATGGAGAGCGTTTGTGAACAGCAGTTTTCAGCTCTTTCCACAGATTCTCGATTGGATTCAGGTCTGGACTTTGACTTGGCCATTCTAACACCTGGATACGTTTATTTGTGAACCATTCCATTGTAGATTTTGCTTTATGTTTGTGATCATTGTCTTGTTGGAAGATAAATCTCTGTCCCAGTTTCAGGTCTTTTGCAGACTCCAACAGGTTTTCTTCCAGAATGGTCCTGTATTTGGCTCCATCCATCTTCCCATCAATTTTAGCCATCTTCCCTGTCCCTGCTGAAGAAAAGCAGGCCCAAACCATGATGCTGCCACCACAATGTTTGACAGTGGGGATGGTGTGTTCAGGGTGATGAGCTGTGTTGCTTTTACACCAAACATATCCTTTGCATTGTGGCCAAAAAGTTCGATTTTGGTTTCATCTGACCAGAGCACCTTCTTCCACATGTTTGGTGTGTCTCCCAGGTGGCTTGTGGCAAACTTTAAACAAGACTTTTTATGGATATCTTTGAGAAATGGCTTTCTTCATGCCACTCTTCCATAAAGGCCAGATTTGTGCAGAGTACGACTGATTGTTGTCCTATGGACAGACTCTCCTACCTCAGTTGTAGATCTCTGCAGTTCATCCAGAGTGATCATGGGCCTCTTGGCTGCATCTCTGATCAGTCTTCTCCTTGTTTGAGATGAAAGTTTAGAGGGACGGCCGGGTCTTGGTAGATTTGCAGTGGTCTGATACTCCTTCCATTTCAATATGATCGCTTGCACAGTGCTCCTTGGGATGTTTAAAGTTTGGGAAATCTTTTTGTATCCAAATCCGGCTTTAAACTTCTCCACAACAGTATCACGGTCCTGCCTGGTGTGTTCCTTGGTCTTCATGATACTCTCTGCGCTTTAAACAGAACCCTGAGACTATCACAGAGCAGGTGCATTTATATGGAGACTTGATTACACACAGGCGGATTATATTTATCATCATCAGTTATTTAGGACAACATTGGATCATTCAGAGATCCTCACTGAACTTCTAGAGTGAGTTTGCTGCACTGAAAGTAAAGGGGCCGAATAATATTGCACGCCTCACTTTTCAGTTTTTTATTTTTTACAAAAGTTTAAAATATCCAATAAATTTCGTTCCACTTCACAATTGTGTCCCACTTGTTGATTCTTCACCAAAAAAATTTAAATTTTATATCCTTATGTTTGAAGCCTGAAATGTGGCAAAAGGTTGAAAAGTTCAAGGGGGCCGAATACTTTCGCAAGGCACTGCATATCAAAGCAGTGTGCCTAAAGCAGGGGAAGAGAGTGGGAGGTTCCTGGGCAGGTTTGCGGCCTACAAGATCGGGACGCTTTAGAACGGGGTTGGGGGCTCCTTTCTCCCTATGTCTGCCGATCCAGCTTCTTTGGCAGAATTGGAAAGATGGACACGTGTTGACCCTTCTTCTTCAGGACCTCTGCAATTCTCCCTGGCATGCTCTCAATCAACTTCTGGACCAAATCCTGACTGATAGCAGTCCATTCTTGCAGAATCAATGCTTTAATTTTGTCTGAATTTGTTGGTTTTTGTTTGTCCACCCGTCTCTTGATGATTGACCACAAGTTCTCAATGGGATTAAGATCTGGGGAGTTTCCAGGCCATGGACCCAAAATCTCTATGTTTTGTTCCCTGAGCCATTTAGTTATCACCTTTGCTTTATGGCAAGGTGCTCCATCATGCTGGAAAAGGCATTGTTGAGCGCCAAACTGCTCTTGGACGGTTGGGAGAAGTTGCTCTTGGAGGACATTCTGGTACCATTCTTTATTCATGGCTGTGTTTTTAGGCAAGACTGTGAGACAGCCGATTCCCTTGGCTGAGAAGCAACCCCACACATGAATGATTTCAGGATGCTTTACAGTTGGCATGAGACAAGACTGGTGGTAGCGCTCACCTCTTCTTCTCCGAATAAGCTGTTTTCCAGATGTTCCAAACATTCGAAAAGGGAATTCATCAGAGAAAATGACTTTACCCCAGTCCTCAGCAGTCCACTCCCTGTACCTTTTGCAGAATATCAGTCTGTCCCTAATGTTTTTTCTGGAGAGAAGTGGCTTCTTTGCTGCCCTCCTTGAGACCAGGCCTTGCTCCAAGAGTCTCCGCCTCACAGTGCGTGCAGATGCACTCACACCTGCCTGCTGCCATTCCTCAGCAAGCTCTGCACTGCTAGTAGCCCGATCCCGCAGCTGAAACACTTTTAAGAGACAGTCCTGCCGCTTGCTGGTCTTTCTTGGGCGCCCTGGAGCCTTTTTGGCACCAATGGAACCTCTCTCCTTGAAGTTCTTGATGATGCGATAGATTGTTGACTGAGGTGCAATTTTTCTAGCTGCAATACTCTTCCCAGTTAGGCCATTTTTGTGCAGTGCAATGATGACTGCACGTGTTTCTTTAGAGATAGCCATGGTTAACAGAAGAGAAACAATGATGGCAAGCACCAGCCTCCTTTTAAAGTGTCCAGTGGTGTCATTCTTACTTAATCATGACAGATTGATCTCCAGCCCTGTCCTCATCAACACCCACACCTGTGTTAATGGAGCAATCACTGAAACGATGTTAGGTGGTCCTTTTAAGGCAGGGCTGCAATGATGTTGAAATGTGTTTTGGGGGATAAAGTTCATTTTCTAGGCAAATATTGACTTTGCAAGTAATTGCTGTTAAGCTGATCACTCTTTATAACATTCTGGAGTATATGCAAATTGCCATTAGAAAAACTGAAGCAGTAGACTTTGTAAAAATTAATATTTGTATCATTCTCAAAACTTTTGGCCATGACTGTAGATATTTCTGACATGATTTTATCTCATTCTTAGCACAAAATATATGGGGGCACATTTATTAAGCTACTTGCGCCTTTTTGTGGTAAATGTTGTGTACTTCATTTACTTCTTTCATGTTCTGGAATCAATACTAATTTTGGTTGCAAATACAAAATTTAAAAATACTGACTATTTAAAATTGACCTAACTTCTTTTTCCTACTGTACCTTGTATTCTGCTTCTTTCTTATGTCATACAATATTGCCTTTCCTCTTTAAAGCACCATATTTTTCTTAACCTCAGTCTGTCTGCAATTTCCCCAATGTCAGAAAGGCGTCCCTTACAGCCTAGCGTCATCGCTGGGCTGGGATGAATTCCCCCCCCCCCCCCCCCGTGACAATACAAGTCTATAGCAGTCTGGGGGGAGGTATTCCTTACAGCCCAGTGATGACACTGGGCTGTGGAGACATATCGGTGCCGAAATTAACGACACTGATCTTTCCAGCACCAGGACTTATACCGAGAAAGTCGACAGTGCGCACAATTCAGTGCACTGGCAGCTTTCTAATGGTATAAAATACCACATATCTAGGAGGACGTGAAAGGTCATCTTTAAAGTGTAGCTAAACTTTCAAACAATTTTTGGCAGCATTTTGTCATTCATGGATTTTGTAGTATACTTTATTAACAAATTTTTTTCTCCTTCCCGTGAAATACTGCACTTATTTTCCCTGTTTCTCTAGTCTGAACTGAAAAGGTACACTGCTTTCACTAGGTGTAGGGGTATATAGGCTCTTGTATAAGGCAGGGAAGCTGAGGCTGGGGTCATATGACACCAAGAGCAGTTCTACCTGTATTATTTTCAGAGCTATCATCAGGATTGGAAGCCGGGATTGGGAGCAGTTGCAGCTAAATATAAACATGCCAATCCTGACTGTGATTTCTCTGGACATTTTAAGTTAGAACTGTTCTGCCTTTTATAATGCCCAAGATATGGCTGTTTAAAATGAAGCCTCAGCTTCTCTGCATAATACAAGAGCCTATATACCCATACTCTTAGGGAAAGCAGTATACAGATTTTATCTCTCAATAAAGAAACAAGAGTAAGAATAAAGAAGCACAGGATTTCACAGAAAGGAGCCAAAATTAATAAAGTATATTAAATAACGCATTAATGATACAAATGCTGCCAGAAAATCAACAGTTACACTTCAAGTCATCCCTAGAATTCTATTGAAGTTGACAATGACTTTCCAAGACTTTCTAAATTCTTCACTTCTCTTTATCCCTCAACTATCCTGCCTGGATATCCCTCTCCAATTGATTCCATTGTATGCTTATTGCACCACTGGTAAGCAATAATTAGTATATAGCATTGATACATAAAATGGCCTTGTAGCCCAGTGTTTACATTGCTTGCCTTGCTGCACTAATGTTTTAGCTTGAAATCCAATTAAGAATATATGGAATAAATGTAGTGGTATTCTAAAAGTCCATTCACATCAGGTTTTTTCACATCCATTTTCCAATCCATTTAACGGATGCAAACAATGGATGCAAAAAAAAAAGTTGCAAACTAATGCATTTACATAAAGATCAATGTAGAAAAAATCCATTGGTGAAATAAGTATGGTATACTACGTTTTTGTGCCTTTCAAAATACATTACTGTATGCATTATCCCTGTACCTTGACATCACTGTGTGCATTATCCCTGTACTATGACATCACTGTGTGCATTATCCCTGTACCATGACATCACTGTGTGCATTATTCCTGTACTATGACATCACTGTGTGCATTATCCCTGTACTGTGACATCACTGTGTACATTATTTGTACTGTAAAATCACCATGTATGTTACCCCTCTGTGTAAAGGAGTCCAAAATAATCATATATTTTTCAAGTTCTGAACTTTCTGTTTAGAGTGGTCATGTTAGAGTAGAGCCTCATGGTAAGTTTTGCTACGTAACCCCACGTTTTCTTGCTACTTCCCTGTTTGCACCTCATATAGCTAGGCCCCTGTACAACAAGGTTGTCTTTGAAAATCAACCCCTTTAAAATTCTTCTCCAGCTTCTCTAAAATCATTCTCTGTAAAGACTTTCAGCAGCAGCTCTGATGTAGAATCAGCAAGCTTGATGTTGGTAAGTCAAAGTTTTTCACCTTTGTAAATTCTCTGGAAAGGACAATGTGTTGTTCAATTATGATAATGCTTCATTTGTCTCTGTGAAAGGCTTTCCACAATTATTCACAACTGCTCAAAGCATGTGCTAATTGGCCTTTGCGCAAACATTACCTCTCAGTGTGTATCATTCATTTTGCTTATTTCTTTAGAATTCACTCATTAGAATTCCCCATGTTAATAATTAAGATATAAAAAAGTCATGTGAGATTTTATAAAGAACATCTACGAATAAATTTCCAGGATCATACACAAAGGTATCAAAATGACATATTACGCTGCATAACGAATTTCAGCCATGAAAATGACTCTAATACCAGACTGCTGTTTATATTGTATTAGACGTAAGTGAGAATGCCCTTGTTCTAATTAAAGTACAATATAAACATAATTATGGACTTGTGCCTTAGTTTTCTAACATGTCATTTGTTCTTCAGAATTTTTAAGTTTTACTTGTTCAGCATTAGGATTCATACTCAAGGCTGTATTATGGCTTTCTTTATTACAGAGAATTATAGGGCTTCCATAGAGTTCCATGAGGCCCCTTCTGTGGTACCTCTGCATGCCTATAACTGCATACAGAGTCCTTTTCATACAAATATATATAGACCATACATATATATATGAAGCATTGTATCTACATATGTATGGAATCGGATAAAGCCTATGTGTCAAGGCACATGCTATTATGTGCTCAAGCATGTCAAAATTTTACATACAACATCTGCATTGTGTCACAGAGAGTTCTCCTGGCCTGAATTTTGCCAAATGATGCCTCAGTACCTTGAGACTGTATGATCTGTATTATGCACAGATCTACTAACATGCTAATATATGTAAATTCACCTAATGTAATGCAATATACATATTATTTGATCTGCATTATTATAGATTTCTAGTAATCATAATAAATAATCTCTCATGGTAAAGGCAATGTTTATATCTACTGAGGTACTTCATAGTGTCCTGTCCATCAAACAGTCAAATCCCTCCCCCAGCTCGTTGAAGAATACAAGAGGTGAGAAAAAGAGAGAGCAGACAAATCTGGTGAGAGAGGGAGATGGAAAAACCCCTTTTAAGCACAGCAAATATTCTTTTAAAAATGTGTAACATTTCTAGTACCTGCAAATACTGCTGAATAACTTCTCAGAGTCTTTGCATAAGAATACTAATAATTGGTGAACATCAGCAAATTAATGTTATCTGGCCCATGCCATACAGTATTATATATGAACACATTGCAGCAAAAGTGAACAAACTCACATTCATGTAAAAGAAAAGTTGGAGCATACCAACATGCTGAAACCAAGCTATATTAATTTTGCTTTAAAATTCTTTGAACAACATTTTCACCATGAGCTGTCCTTCCAAATGTTATACTGTACATTCCTATATTCAACAACAGACAATTTGACTACCGACTGTCCACCATACACTACTCCTACTATTCCTGTTCTTATTTTGTTAGACTTGTTTCAGATGTGAACACAGTCAACGACTTCTTTCTATTAAAAACACCTCTCGTTCCTTTGTATCATAGACTTATCTGGAATTCCTTACCAAACGGACATTTAAGTTTATCTCACAAGTTCTCCTTTTACCCTGTTAATACTGTCCTGAAACACTCTCTCTACTCCTCGATACCGCTTTTACACAAACAGTGTTACCTCACTGCTATCCAGAGTTCCTGAGCCTCCGCTATCTCCTCCTTCTCTCCTTTGCTTCTAAACCCCTTCCCGCTCAGTGCCGTACTATTACGTTGTGCTGAGAGTACAGTTAACATGCAATGGCCTCCTGACTGCTGTTCATTATTACATAGATCTGCACTGGGGATCAGTGATCAGAAATCAGTAAAAAAAAAAAAAAAAAAAAGTTCAAACTAAATTATTATAAACAAATAACAAAAAGTAAAAAAAACACCTTTTAATTAAAAAAAATACATAATGGAAAAAAATAAAATAAATATTAGGTATCCCCGTGTGCATATAATTCCGCATTATACAACAATAGCATTATTTGTCTCTGCCGGCTTCCTCCTCTGGTCTGCAGCTGAGTCATGCACCCCAGATGTCACTGCTGAGGCCTATGATTGCCAATCACAGGCCTCAGCAGTGACGTCCGGAATGCTTGACATCAGCTACAGGCCAGAAATGGCCAGAAGCTGATACCAGATCACCCAGGAGAGGTGAGTATAAATGTTTGTTATTTTTACACACCTCCCCTTGGCAGGCTTCTATTGGAAAGGGGCCTGGCGACACATGACTCCAGGTCCCTTTCCATTAGCAATGTGGCTGGGCCTAACTGGATTTGAGTCATCAGGCTCCAGATCCCAGGGGGCCTCTTTGAGTACAGGGGCCCTGGGAAATTTCCCAGTCTGCAATACCCCAACACTGACCCTGCTGTCAGAAGTCATGTGAACCTCTTGACTTCCGGCACAGTGAGCCCCAGCACATGAGGGAAAGGGTACCTGGAGTGGACAATAGAGCACCCAGGTCAATTGTGTATGTCTATATTGGACTGCAGAATATGATGGCGCTATATAAATAAAATGTATTATTAATTATTATTATATTTTCCTTTTATATCCACCCCGACTGCCCAAGAGATTTCTCCATATCCTGGATAACCCCTTTAAGGTCTGACCTATTTTGGGTCTTAAGGTCATAATTTTTATTTTTTCATTGACCTAGCCCTTTGGAGGCTTGCAATTTATACTGTATAATTTTTCGTTTGTGTAAGGAAGGGCTTTTATTTTTTTCTGTTTAAGACATGTAGTATAAATAATGTTACCTTTATTCCTCAGGTCACAGTCATGCACTGTGTCCTCTGGTTAAGATAATACCCTCAAAAAATGCTCTCACAGTGCCCATTTAATAAATCTATGGTCTGACACTGTGCCTTGAATTAAATAAAGCAGCTCTTATCACCTCAGTATACAATACTCACTTCTTGATGCACCACCTGATATCCATCAGAACAGTATGGTGTGAAGACATCATAGTGTTGCCTGAATCACAAACAAGGTGCTGAATGGTGGTGCAAGGAATCTAGTTATATTCCATTGAACCTAGTAACACCAGCACCACAAATTCAAAGAAGGGGTAGGAACTTTGAGGTACCCTCCTTACAGTCTGGCACCTTTTGCAACCATGATTATATGCCATATGTTTAAAACCCCTCGCATTTCATATGTGCATTGCCCCAAAAGTGAATGGTGGTAAAAATAATAACACTCCAACTACATATCCAAGTGGATATCCACGTCAATCGGTTTTGTTCAGCTGAATTCCTGTGAATAGTTTGCCAGTTTGTAAGGACAAGTCTGTTTATAGAAATGATCCCTTGTTCATGCTGCAGAATGATAATACAACTGTTTCCAGTTATTGAACAAACATACTTTATGTGCAAATTAGAAAGGTCAAAACTGGAAACATGTGGGAATAAATTCAATTAATGGATATAGCAGGTTTCATGTTACGAAGGTGAAATTAGTCACAGTTACAAAGTTTCAGAAAAAAGGCAAAGTGGCACGTTGTATCTGAAATCATGTAATTGCTGAGGTTATTGCACCACAAAAACAGCAAGTTCATTATAAAGGCTGTAGCCGAACTCCAGGACAAGGCCTCCGATGCTTTCACTTAAAGGGAACCTGTCAGAGCTATTTGGGGCACTATACCACCCTCATAAGGACCTGTGGTGCAATGTCCTAAATAGCTTTCTTGTAACTTTGTCCATGGCTCTATTTACTAAAACAAACATTTATCAGTGGTGTAGCTAAGATCCCCTGCATCCAGGACACAGATTCTGTCTGGCTGTGTTTTCACAAAAAAATAACATTTAAAAAAAAATATTTGTTATTGAGTCGCTGTATTTTGAATTTTTTATTCCCATTGTCGTAGCTGCATGAGGACTTTTTTTTCTGGGAGCTGACATTTTTATTGGTACCATTTTCGGGGATATGCAATTTTTGCTTACTTTTTGTTTTATTTTTAGATGTAGGATGAAGAAAACTCCCTGCCATTTATATGACATCAGACATGGAGATCCAAAATTGCACAGTTGCAAACAGAAGCGTGAATAACAAAGACCAGGCCCCATAGCAAACATTTGGTATAACGCCCCCTTTCCAAGGCCTACACATGGTATAAAGCCCCCTTATTTACCCCCACACTGTATATTACCCTCCTTATTGGCCCCCATACAGTATGCTGCCCCCTCACAGTAAATACCTCTTTTACTCGCCCTCCAAACAGTATACTGTCCCTCGTGCCCCTCATAGTGATTTTATGCTGCTACCTGCTGGATTATCCCAGCTAGTAATGGCTGTTATTTACTTTTGGATCCCAGCTCCAACCCATGACCACCTGCACCTCTGCTTCCCCTTTAACCCGCTATAGAACCCCACACATCACATCCTCAGGATGTTGATGACACTGTACAGCGTGGTACACAGGACAGGCTAAAGGCTGAAGGGGAAGATAAAGTGGGGGCGGTCATGGACAGGAGTATGGATCAGTGACTAAATAGCGGCTGTTACCTGGTGGAGTAATTGTAAAATCACAGGCCCCATAGCAGCCACTATGGCAGTAGTTGCTCCACTGGTTGCAAAGACCATTATCCAACAGTCAGCATGTATCCTAAATAATAGGACTCTTGCACAATACTTGTTTGGCATCTGATGGTTACCACAATAAGGCTAGGTTCACATCTGCGTCGAAGTCTCCTGCACAGAGGACTTTTCTCTCCGCCGGTTTCAGTATAAAAACTGTGGAAACCTGGCGGACTGCTGGTTTAGCCGACGGGCTATCCCTTGTAATCGTAATGACACGCCAGACAAAGCTGTCATGTCATTTTTAATGCAGATTTAACGCTGTAAAAAGAAAATCCAAAAAATTATGATAGAATTGTGTGTTATTTCACATGAACCCCCAAAACATGTAAATAAAAGCTAATCAAAACATTATATGTACCCCAAAATGGTGGCAAATTAAAGTACAACTCATCACGCAAAGATTAAGCCCTCACTTAGCTATGTCTACAGAAAAATAAAAAAAAGTTATGAATTTTGGAAGGGGATTGGTATGATAAAAGTTGCCAAGCCTTAAAGGATTAAAAAGGTATTATGGCTCATTTTTAATGATGATTTATCCTCAATATAGGTCATCAATAAGAGATCTGTTGGAGTCTAACACCCAGAACCCCTATGAACAGTTGCTTAAGAGGGCTGTGGCTTGTTCATTAACATTGCACGCTGTCTTTCTCATAGTGGCCATGCAATGTACTTACATCCTCTTCACTTCTGTGTGATTAGGCTATAATTAAATTACATTACACAGACACTATGACACAAAAGGCGTGCAATGTAAACAGAGAAGGGGTCATGGTGTTCCCATGAGCACTGAAGACCTTTCAAGCAGCTAATGGACTCCCAGTGAAGAGGAAAGGTCATCAATAGAAATGAAATGGAATACCCCTTTAACGGTTTGTCCAGTTTCTACAAATAGATGTTATTGTTTATATAATTAAAAGTTCTACAATTTTCCAATATACTCCCTGCTGTCATTCATTCTGTTTATTCCCAGTGGATAAAAATCAGTCCATGGTCATGTGATATATGGTCCGTGGTCATGTGATGAACACACAGGTCACAGCTTATTACCAGGCAGATGTCTGATTACTGTGCTATGGCTGAAGTTGTGTACCTGTGTGTTCATCACATGACCAAGGACTGTCTGTCGGGGTCATAATCGACAAATACCGGATCAATCAGTCAGTCCAGATCAGTAAGCATGTGTGCATGGCGCTAAGAAGGACACAGACAAGAATTTCTGTATCACAGCCAGCTCATGCTATTGCCCCTTACAGACTCAGTACTGCCGGGTTTATTCACGTCACACATATTTGTACAGGAAAGGAAAGGGGCGGGTTAATGCATAGTGTAGTATAAAGTTTCTCTGACATTCCTGAGCTGTTCATCCCCCATTGGCTCTTGATTCTGACGTACAGCCAGGTGCAGCCTCGATTCCAGCCTGAGGCATCAGCCATTAGGTGTGGTATGCCGGATGTCAGCGCCATCTTTGGTTACATTCTTTTGTCCTTAAGCTGTCAGCAATTAGTAGCAAGGAAAAATTAGTATTTGTAACATATAAAAATAGAAAAATAGAAAAGTACCAAAATATTGTTTCATGACCTGAGACTTGACATGTCCATCACATGATGATGGACTGATTTCTGTCCACTGCAAACTGTGAAGAATTTATATAGAAAATATATTAGAAAATATTTCAATACACACACAATAACATATATTTGCTGAAACGGGATAACCCCTTTAAGGACACAGGGTACTTTGGACATTAATGCTGAGCTACTTTTTCATATTTTCCTTCCCCGTCTTCCAAAATTCATATATTTTTTTTATTTTTCTGTCGACATTGCTATGTGAGGGTTTATTCTTTGCACAAAGAGTTTTTTTTGGCTCCATTTTGGGGTAAATATAATATTTTGTTTAGCTTTCATTAATGTTATTGGGGGTCTTTGTGAAAAACCTCCCACAATTCTATCCCCTTAGTTTCTTAAAACCAACTCTATTAACCAAGGCTACTATATAGTGCTACTTCTTCTCTGATGGATTTAGAAAAACTACATAACAAATTCATTTGAATGTGTACAATGTAAGGCTAGGTTCACATCTGCGTCAGAGTCTCCGTTACAAATTCTGCCGAAAATCAGCGGAGAGAAAAGTCCTGCATGGAGGACTATAGTTTATGGGGTCTGTGGGTGTCCATGGGTAAGAATGTTGCAATAAGATGGTATTTTGGGGAGCAGAATGAAGAAAAAAATCTGCATAAAAAAATCTGAATGTGTTACATGTGGATTTCTCACAGAATTTGGTGCGGCTTTGTGACAGAATTGACTTTACACATTCCAAAGGATGAAATATCCAGTGAAAATCTGAAGTATAAACTGGTATGCTGCAGCCTTATAGTCCACACCACAAGTTAATTTTCTCTGCATATTTTTCTATGGTGTCCTAATGAGAGTTAAACCCCTACATGACGCAGTAATATGCTGCTGGTTTTGTGCCTGGCAGAAAATCTACATGCTATACATGTCTGGATATGCCCAAACAGTAATATTGCCTTTGCTGCACAGTGATAATCAGAGCTCAACTAAGAAGTATATGTTGCCCACAGTGACTAATCAGAGCTCAACTACTAAGAACATCATCAACTGTAAGTGCATGATGTGATATCATAATGCCACTGTAAGATGGGGAAACAGCCCTCATGTTGTGAATGTACCTGTTTCTGTAGATAAGTTTATTTTTTTTATATAAACTAACATTTGGTTGTTTGACCACAAGAGGCCACTTTTACCTCAGAAATGGGAAGGACTGTAATTCTGTAATTCCCTGGAGTAGTGACGTGGAGACCCTATTCTGCAGAGATGGAACTAGAAGGAGGAGCAGAGTGTGTGTGGCAGCCATCTTGGGAGTGTGCTTCGACCTTTTAGAAGAAGAAGGACTGAAGTGAGAGAAGGAGGATTGCTAAGTGATCAGAAATATAGCAAGGTGGAGCTGAAGCAGAGACTGTTCCAGGGTTTGTTCAGACAGCATCCTAAGTTGAAGATTGCTATCAAGGACCCGACTGAGAAGTGGCCCTGTCAGTGAGATCTCATGTTTTCTGTATGAGCCCCGCTTCCAGCTGTTCCAGACAAAGGCTAAAGGTACCCAACAGACCCGGGTCAGTAAGAGAAGTAATCATGCACGCACCGCATTACATTGTTTTGCTTGGGACTGAGTAAGGGCCTGTAGTTAGAATAGTTAGGCATACTCATCTTCACAGGCCACACTGCTGGAGAATTAGCTACCTATTTGGTAGTAAGGACTCAGAGAAAGGCTGTCTTGGGCAGTCACTGTGGAGGGGTTTGGAAAGGCAGTCTGAGACAGCTACTAAGGTGCCGTTTGGGAAGGCTGTCTAGGACAGTCACTACAGAGGTATTTAGGAAGGCTGTCTCGGACTGTCACCGCAGAGGTTTTTGGGAAGGCTGTCTCGGGCAGTCACTGTGAAGGCTTTTGGAAAGGCTGTCATGGACAGTTACTGTAGAGGCTTTTGGGAAGGCTGTCTCGGGCAGTCACTACAGAGGCATTTGGGAAGGCTGTCTCGGACCGTCACTGCAGAGGTGTTTGGGAAGGCTGTCTTGGGCAGTCACTGCGGTGATGTTTGGGAAGGCAGTCTCGGAAATCACTGCAAAGGCATTTGGGAAAAATGTTTTGGACACTCACTGCGTAAATGGCTGGGAAGGCTGTCTCGGACAGTTACTGCGTAAGCGTTTGAGAAGGCTGTCTTGGACAGTCACTGTATAAACTTTTGGGGAGATTGTCTCACACAATCACTGAGGAGACTTTAGGAAGGTTGTCTCAGATAGTCATCACACAGACCCATGCAGTGAATGCAGTCCTGGACAGTCATTACATACACATATGTGAAGGCTGTCTAGGACAGTCAATACATCTTGGGTAATCATTAAATCAAATCCTATCAACCAATAAACAAGTGTTTACTCTTTTGTTGGATTGTCAGTGCCCTGTCTACACTGGCCAATAGTCAGGAACAAGTGCTGTCATGAAAGCTTGTTTGCCCGATCACTGGCCCCTGTAAAAGAGTCTTACGTATTGAGCTTATGAAAGTTCATGCTCAATCATCTGTAACAAGGGCAACATTGCCTGCTGTAAAACAGATACTGTTTGTTTTCTACAGCGCCTTAATGCCCAGAGGGAAGGGCTGTCCATCAGCCATGGTTCCCCAGAGGTTTCCTCCACAGGGGGTTTTCCTCTCCTGAGTGCTGGTGGATGACTCTTCGTGAGTCAGGGTTTTGGATATTACTGGTCCTTTTAGGACCTAATCAAACAATTGGCCTCACAATTACAATTTTTACAAATAAATAATTTGTTTTAATAAAATGTGTGTCTGTTTCATTATTATCAGTGTATAAGTCTTATACAACTGCTCAGCGGCACATAGAGCAGTAGGCTAGTTCCATCAGTTAGGGGTATGTGTATGTGAGTGTCGGGCAGCCTAGTGGCAGCTTATTTGTCACTCTGCTTAAGCCATCTGATGGACTGTTTGTACTCCTATCCAGCACACAAAGCAGCATCTCAAAATAGAGAGGTGCCCTGTGTTGAGTGCACCAAGAATCAGCTGTAGAGAGCTCTATTTTGTGTACTGCCAGTTGCAGTGTCCACCCTTCTTCCTTCCTACTTGCACCCGGGGGACATGCCCTAGCTGCCCCCCCCCCCCCCTTGCTACGCCCTTGCCTTTATACTTATGTAGAGATAAGTCCAGTTAGTCTCATCAGACTCGTCTCTGGTGCTACTAGCCTCTGGATAGCTTCAGTAAAACTGGAGAATAACACCTTGGATTCAATACCCTTGGGCCTGAAGTGACTTACTGACAAATCAAATTATTCATACATACATTTCAACCCATTCATCAAAAGTACACATTACTTTCCACTTTGATATTAGGTCCAGAAGAACAGTTCAGGGGTCCACAGGCACCATAGCAGTCTTATAGTCTGACTCCATTGGAGGTATACCTGTTAGGAGCTCAGATGCAGGTACAAGATCAAGAGTAGTCAGAAAAGAGAGAATCAGCAGAACTGAATCTAACGACCGCTAGCGGAAAAACCGTAACCAAACTGCTACACACCCAGTATGAGCCAAAGCCAATCTCAGGACGTCTTCACCAGAGCTCCTAGTGTTGGAGATGGACTTAGCAGAATCCCAGACCGGGTTGACAACACAAAGGAATGTGCCACAAATTGATTAACCGCAAGCAGAAGCCAGAGAGCAGAATCACAAGCAACTCACCAGACGAAGAGTAAATGACAGAGCAGGGTCAGCAGCGGAGATGGCAGCTAAGTACAGGAGCGAGTGACGGAAGAAGAGGTCGAGGTACGTAGCCAGAGTCAAATGCCAGAGAGGGTAAGTACAGCAGAGTCATAATCCAAAGAGAAATCCATGTACACAGTCCAATAGTCAGAGCCAGAGAAACACAAACAGCAGCAGGAACAGGAAACAACAGGTATGGGAGCCAAAACCAAGGTGAAACCAATAGCCAGCATGGAAGAGAGAAATGGAGGGGATTATAAAGACCTGGACCGACACATAAATTAAAGCACAATTTCTTAAAGGGGAATTCGTCTCTGTGGACCCGGCAGTCTTAAAAGGGCCACAGCAGACGTCACAACCCTAACAATACCATTGCTGCTACTTACTGTGTCCCTTGTCCCCCCTAGCACTGCCCACAGCAAGCCCAATTGAGAAGTACAATCTGGCCTATACCTGCAGGGGGTAAAAACATTAGAAAGTACAGGAAACATATTCTCACCACAGAATTTCAAAACATAACTGGTATTACACAATAATAATCTGTAAAAACGTTACAAATAAAGAAATTACTTGAAAAGTTAACATGCTGCTTTGTCAGTGTTTTTCATGGCTAGCACACTGGCCCATTATTTTCTATGACCTGATCTACACACCTGTGTATTATCATGGGTCCATGTAGGGGACCATGCGTCTGGGGCAAAGCTCAGGACAGGTCCTATGCCTTTATATTTTGCAGCTCACTGAGGGAAAACAATAAGTCCATGGAGGTACAGCGGCACGCAGATATCATGTGCCATTTGTGATGCTTTACCACAGATGCCGCACATGCACACCATTCTTGTGCATGTATTCATACAGTTATACATAAGGTTACAGTATATAATGGTTATATATGTTATGGATGTATAAGGTACAACTAAAATATGATATGATTCATTTTCTTTAGCAATAAGCTTGTGTGTTCACTGAAGGCAGGACTCTGTTTTGTACCTCTACTGACCAGAATTCGAGTGCAGTGAAACATTTATCACGATTCCTATGAGAAATATATAAGGTGATATATGTCTATTATGGAAAACCTATTTAACCAAATGTGCCCACTCCCTCTTACTGGTACCCTAGAAGATTGCCCACTCCTCCTATTTCACCTCCCCTTCTTCCCCTTGTCACACTGTATTACTCTATCTAGAAAAAAAAAGTCAAATAATCTGATTTAAGCATTTTATTCACTATATTTAAAGAGAGAGGTACAGTTGTATTTCATCCTGTTAAAAATAGAGAACATTTCAGTGCACCTACATACTAAATCACGCAAATGACTCTTTTATCTACTCGGATAATTGTAGCATGTTTTAACTATCTATGCTAGGTCATTTTCTTAAAGAGGTTTGCTTTCCCAAAATGAATGAATTCCTTACTCCCTGATAAGAAATGTCCTCTGTTTTTTCCTTCTAGAGTTTATCTTGCGTGACAATTGCTACATTAATAAAACCAAGCATCATACAAGGCCCACTGCTATTATAGTTAATGGAATTGTTTCATTGTTAAGAGGAATTCAACTCATTCCATATAATGAGCTCACTTCATAAGAAACTGCTTTAGCCATTAAAAAAAAAATCCAATAAAGGTAATAATGTATAATGTTTCTAAAGTACATCTTAGCAAAGGTCATTATTACATTCATAAGCATTTTTAATTTCATGAAATATTCCAAAAAGTGTACAGTATGTATCGGCCTGTACTAGAGTACACTTTACGTTTGTCCATTAACTAGTAACATCGTTGACTTACGAGACATAGCGGTTTCTTTAATGTGCTGTCTCCTCTCTTGTCTTGTCTAAAAATTCTTGTATTCCCCATCCCTATGCTGTACTCTTGATAACAGCAGTTATAGGTATTGCAGCAGTGTACCATATCTGGGACACAGCTGTAGTAGCCACAACCACTGTGAAACAGCTTGTCTATGGGGGTTCCAACAGTCAGATCTACAAAGATCTAAAATTGATGGACTATCTTATGTGACTTATACCTACAGAAATGCTGATGTTTTCCGTATGGATATAATGGGGGTAGAGATGAGCAAAGTTTTCAAAAATTCGATTCGGCAACTTCGCCGAATTTTCCAATACGATTCTCTTCGATCCAAATTAATTTGCGGTGAATAAACAGCTATTTCCTGTCTGCAGAGAGCCGGGGTGGGCTTCAAAATGGCGGAAGCCCTTGGATGCCGCGATCATGTCTCTCTCGCTCTCTCCAGCACGGACAACTTTTATTCATGTGGAAGGATCTGCTAACAAGCAAAGACACACCTACCCAATCACATCACTAGAGAATATCTTGTGACCATCTGATGTCAATAAGGTCCTTACTAAATATTCGTTACCGTAAAGCATCAGGAAATCCGGATTCCATGCGAATTGAAGATTTCCTGAAATTCGGATCAAATTCCACTTCTGCAGCTTTGATTCGCTCATCTCTAAATGGGGGCAGAAAGTCCGCCTTGGAAAACTCTGCGAAATCACAAAGAAAAACGCTGCTGAAAAAAACACAACATGTTTCCTTAGCCTCAGTATTCCCCTTGCCAAACTGGTGTGTATTTCTACATTCTGATACAGGCACCACTGATTGGACTATGTTATACTGTGTTGGACACAACAGCCCCAATTGGTAGCACTCTTTATTCCTAAACTTCTAGTAGGAATAACAGCACAAAACAGTATTAGAAGAAAACATGGTTTAAAATTTATATATAATAGGGAATACCATTATTTACTAAAAGAGACATGTCAGGACAAGTCCAAAACCATTTATTCTGATCTTTTCCAAAGTTATATGAAGAACAAGCAAAAGTGCAAAGTGCTACACACTTGACATTACAGCCATGACTACAATGCAGTACCTTGCATAATTTCTAATGGGTTAATGATTCCATTGTTAATGGGTTAGAGAGAGCCTAGTGGAAGAATTATAATATCCCTTATATTAAGTGAATAGCACATTACATTCCCAGAATCTCATAGGTTTGTAATATTATCTTTAGACATGGGCAAACCCCTGAAGATTCATTGTGTTTCAGGTTCAGAGAGTTCAACCCAAAGATTTTTTTCTGGTCGAATAAGTTTGTCACAAACCGGAAGTTAAATTATTATATTCTGGGGTGGCTTCAGACCACAGAGAATTATAGGTGGAGGCCCAGGGGAGCTGTGGAAAAATAACAAACAATTATACTCACCTTCCCTCACCTCTCCTGGGCATCCTCGAGGGGTTTGCAAGAGGCGGGAAGAGGACCAGATGACCCAAGGATACCCAGAAGAGGTAAGGGAAGGTGAGTATAACTGTTATTTTTTTACACCTCCCCTGGGTGTCTACCCATTACACTCTGGGGTCTAAAAGATAATAATTTAATGGTTTGCAGATGACAAACCCCCAAAGTTTCAGGTCAAATATCGTTTGATCCAAATGAGTTCACTCATCTCTAATTATCTTGTATTTAGCAAAGTGTTTTTCTTGTATTTGGAAACTTAATCTTCTACCTTATGTTTATTGTATTGATATGCATATACCTTCTGTCAACTATGGTAATCTTTATATTATACTTGTCAACATTCAAAGTTACGTCACTGGGAGAATAATGCAAGGGATGAGGCCACATACGCTACAGGAGGGACCATACCCCCTATAGCCTTTTATTGAGAGCCTCCTGAACATTCCAGGAGAGTTGGCATGTAGGGTTATATGCCAGCCATATAGCCATATTGGTTAGATAGCTATAAGCCAAACTCTCCCCATGCACCCTGACTTACCTATACCCATACATCACCTGGCTCAGCTGAACAGTGCAGTGCTGAACTGGGAAAGTGAAGACAGGTTCAGGTCCCAGAAG
This sequence comes from Leptodactylus fallax, assembly GCA_947044405.1. Taxonomy (NCBI): domain Eukaryota; kingdom Metazoa; phylum Chordata; class Amphibia; order Anura; family Leptodactylidae; genus Leptodactylus; species Leptodactylus fallax. The sequence continues at coordinate 10,733,850 of CAMRHE010000027.1, read as the reverse complement.
TTATCTCCAAATGGATGAATAGAGAAGTAGCTGGGCATATATGGTCCTCTACACTCACTTCTATGGGAGTTTAGAATAGAGTTGAACAAGTGTGGATATGCCATAATGAAGATACCAGATGAAGAGATGCTAAATGTTACCACAATACATGAGTAGGTTTGACTAAACAGTGAACCTACAAAAATGTGTATGACAAAATCTGTTGAGTTTTCAGTTCAGTGACTTCAGGATCGCTGCTCCATTTAAAGAAGATCACATGTAGTATTTAGAGTAAGAGTGACCCTACTTGGTGGTTTGTATTCTTATCTGTGGTTTAAACTAGTGGGATGAGAATATCCTGACACATTGTAACGAAACAGATTTTGTGTGCGAACTGGATGTATGTGGTGACATGTAAGATTAATGAATTGCAATCTGTATTTTGAAAAAGGTGGAAAGGTAAGTGCTATATTGTTTCTCTGATAGCAGCAAATGTGAATAGAGTACTGTTTAATGAGCATTTTTATGTCTAGGGTATTTGTATTAGATTTAAGGAGATTGATAATTACTGTAAATGTGCATATTGAAAAATGAGAGTGTGGTCTTATTCACAAGTAAGTGTTTTGGTCAGTTATTTGCATCTGTGATTGTGAGCCAGAGCCAGGACTGGAGACAACTGAGAGGAGGTAGAATGGAAAGATTTGCACATGTTCTATGATCAGGCCTTATTCACACAACAGTGATGTTTTGATGGATCTAACAGTCAATAAAAAAGATATCCATTTTTGATAGCCAAGTTTCTTCTGTTTTGCATCAGTTTTTAACTGTCAGTGAAAAAGAAATGGATGAATTTTATTGGTCTATCTTTTTTGACCCAACCCACTGATGTATTTTTAATGGTCTTAACATGGACGTCAATCCATATTACATCTAATAAAATCAGATCCCTTAATTTATATGTGTATTATGTCTATGAAAACTGACAAAGATAGATGAATGATCCTTCAAAAAAAACAGTCATGTGAAAAGTTAGACCCATAGACATTCATGGTTAGTAAAATGGACATCACACGCCTGTTTTTCACTGTTTCACTGTGTGAATAAGGCCTCATTGATGTAAAACATTGATGTGTAAATAATGTCTTTGTAAAATCTATTTATTTTACAATTTTTAAAATGTATGCGTGATGTCATAGGGTGGCACTACAGGCGCATCTCAATAAATTAGAATATCTTTGAAACGTTTATTTATTTCAGTAATTGAATTAAAAAATTGACCTCCTATATTTTCTAGATTCTTTACACACAGAGTGTTCTGTTTCAAGTGTTTTATTTCTGTAAATGTTGATTATGGATTACAGGTAATGAAAACCCAAATCTAAGAAAATTAGAATATTGTAAAAAAGTTCAGTATTGTAAATTCAGTGTGTCACCTGCCAAGGTTTCCTAAGCCTTTAAATGGTCCCTCAGTCTGGTTCAGTAGGACACACAATCATGGAAGACGCTGATTATGAATTGTATTACTGAAATGAATGAACATTTCAAAGATATTCTAATTTATTGAGAATCACCTGTATCAATGTGTAAAAAGGAAAAGAGTGACCATGGATATAGCCTTGACTAAATCCTGGAGGCAAAACTTGAGATGGGGGAAAATATCACTATTTGGAGCCACCTTTTGTTTCCTTCCAGTGATATATAGGAGGCATTAAGAGGCGGTTGACAATACAAATGAAGCATGGCATAAAAAATAGATTTTGATGTCTGTAGCGTGAATTGGTACCAATATTGATCCTGAGGATTTTTGTGACATGAAGAATCCAGATCCTAAGAATAGGATCTCCATTCCTTTATCTTATATTTGTGTCTACACAGTGTAAGCTTGACACCACAATCTACTAGCTCAGCTATGAGATCTACAGAGTAGACTGTTTTTGTTAACCTACTATTATTATTTCATGGTACATAAAGGGGTTGTCTAGAAATTAGAGATCTGTTGCAAGAGGCCGGTGAGCTTCATTAACATAACCCCCCAAAAAACTAAATAATTAAAAAATGTCTGGGAGCAAGAAAAGAAGAAAGGTAGGACTAGAATAGCCTTTCTAAAGGCTAGCCTTTCCATAGTGTGTTTAGTTAAGAAAGGGTATATCGAATGATAGACTCCCTTTAAAGGGAGTCTGTCAGCACCACAAACTTTATTAAATCATCCCCAATACCTTATAGTGCTCAGAGCTGTGTGCACAGTGCAATAATGTATTCGTGCTATGGCTGGTTTATTTTGATGAAAAGCTTTTTATTCCTATGCAAATGAGGTAAGTGTGTATTGCGGGGTGTTCAGTGACAGAGGCGCCATATTTGTTGTGACACATGGACTCGGCAATTTTGCCATAGATCACCGGGCCCCGGAATGATCAGATCAAGGCCCCTAAAGACTCTAATAACTACAGTAAAAAAAAAAATATTAAAAAGTAGTAAAAATTCAAATCACCTCCCCCCTTTCCCTAGAATGCATGTAAAAGTTCTAAAATAAATTAAAACACATACACATTAGGGATCCCTGTGTCTGAAATGCCTGGTCTACAAACTTATAAAAATACTTTTCTTATATGGTGAACACTGCAGCGGTAAGGAAAATGACAAAAAAAAAAAAAAAGACACCTTATGCATGTACACGGAAATATAAAAAAGTTATGGGTGTCAGAATATGGCAACTCCAAGAAATATTTTTTTTAAGTTTTTTTTTTTTTTTTTAAGGGGTTAGAACATAGAAAAAATATATAAACTTGGTATCCCCTGAATCATACCGACTTATAGAGTACAGACGATGTGTCATTTCGCTGCACAGTGAGTGCCATGAAAACATAGCCTGTAAGAAAATCACACACATTCTGTTTTTTTCCAATTACCAATCTACCCCATTCTGAATTTTTTCCAGCTTCTCAGTATATTGTACAGAACATTAAGTGGTAACATTATGAAGTACAATTTGTCCTGCAAACACTAAGTCCTCATAAGGCTCTGTGAATGGAAAAATAAAATTGTTATGGGGTTCGGAAGGCGGAGAGTCAAAAACAAAAATTGAAAGCTTAAACTCCCTTTTAGGCTACGGCCCCACGTTGCGGAAACGCAGTTTTTTTTGTTGCAGATTTTGCTGTGGTTTTTTGAGCCAAAGCCAAGAATGGCTACAAAAGGAATGGGAAATATATAGGAAGTTCTTATATTCTACCTGCTGCTAAATCCACTCCTGGCTTTGGCTCAAAAAACCGCAGCAAAATCTGCAACAAAAAAAGCTGCGTTTCCGCAACGTGGGGCCGTAGCCTTACGCTAAGGCCCCATGCAAAAAAGCGCTGTTGCAACGCTTTTCACAGAAAGTCCGCAGAGGAAACTTTCTGCTTCCATATAGGGAAACCTCCAGCTTTTCCGTAGGTATAATTGCCTTGGTTTTGGAAATCGCAGTGTATCTGCTGCGCGTATTTTTCCACAAGGTGTGGAAGGGATTACTGTCACCTTGCAGTGACTGGAAAATGCCTCGTTTTGTTACATGGCATTAACGCCACGTGGGACCCCGAGCTTAAAAACATTTTTGGTTGGATTTCATAAACCATGAGAACACAACTCTGTTCTCAAATATATACTGTATAATTAGTTAGGTCACTGACTAATGCAAACTTACTTAGGTTCACACTAGCGTTCGGCTTTCCGTTCTTCCTTCCACAGGTAAAAAGTGGCTACCCAAGGAAATCTGCAGACCCCATAAACTATAATGGGATCGGCCCGGTTGTGATTATAGTGAAATAACCAAAAATCAAAAGGAATAAGGAGCTGGATATTATTAGACAATACATAAGTAAAATGATGAAAGCATGGATATATGTACAGGATGTCCAGTACCTGTATTTACAGGTCTCATTGACCTTTGCAGGTTATATTCAGTTCTTTAACACAGCAAAAATAGGTTTTCCAAGACATTATCTGTTAACTGCTTTCATAGTCAGCACCAGTCTTCGCTCACATAACAGTCTGTATTTCATTTGCATCAGCAATGTAAAGTCAGGGTGCTATTTAACATACTAGGACATTATATTCATTGAATTTTAATATATCAGTACAAGAACAAGTGTAGGTTCATGGAAAGTCCAATGCAATGCATACAATCCAATTCAGAAGGATGATTAACAAGACTATAATAAAGTGGTAATGCAGACACTGCATTGTACTGTAGGACAGGATACATGTGTATGTCTTTGACCAGACAATATAAGCGATTTCAAAGCATTTTAAGTACTGAACTGGCTGTATCTAGTTACAGATCTGTGCAGGATATAAGTGAAGGATACTGTAACTTTAGAGTTCACGATGTTATAAATAGGTACACTTCTTTCTGTAGTTACATTAGATACAGTAATGTGTTCTGGTAGATGTGTCTCATGACAACAGATATCTATTCTTAAACCTATCAGAAAAGCCTACTCCTAATATATTATACTCCGATTATATTTAAAGTGGTAGTATAGTCACAACAAGTTATCCCCTATCCTCAGAATTTGGTTTTCTCTAGTGTTCCCATTGGAATGTATGGAGTGGTGTCGCACAATTCCAACCTGCTACTTCATTCATTCAGACCCCCAACAATCAGCAAGTTACTCCCATCTTGTCTCCTTGGACTGTATACAAGTTAGTTCATGTTTGTTATGTCAATGTTTGTCATTACTGAAAATGTCTAACTTCTTTCTCAGCACTTAACTTCAGTTGGTTGGTGGCACACACACATTATATATATACAGTACAGACCAAAAGTTTGGACACACCTTCTTATTCCAAGAGTTTTCTGTATTTTCATGACTATAAAAATTGTAGATTCACACTGAAGGCATCAAAACTATGAATTAACACATGTGGAATTATATACTTAACAAAAAAGTATGAAACAACTGAAAATATGTCTTATATTCTAGGTTCTTCAAAGTAGCTACCTTTTGCTTTGATTACTGCTTTGCACACTCTTGGCATTCTCTTGATGAGCTTCAAGAGGTAGTCACCTGAAATGGTCTTCCAACAGTCTTGAAGGAGTTCCCAGAGATGCTTAGCGCTTGTTGGCCCTTTTGCCTTCACTCTGCGGTCCAGCTCACCCCAAACCATCTCGATTGGGTTCAGGTCTGGTGACTGTGGAGGCCAGGTCATCTGGCGTAGCACCCCATCACTCTCCTTCTTGGTCAAATAGCCCTTACACAGTCTGGAGGTGTGTTTGGGGTCATTGTCCTGTTGAAAAATAAATGATGGTCCAACTAAATGCAAACCGGATGGAATAGCATGCCGCTGCAAGATGCTGTGGTAACCATGCTGGTTCAGTATTCCTTCAATTTTGAATAAATCCCCAACAGTGTCACCAGCAAAGCACCCCCACACCATCACACCTCCTCCTCCATGCTTCACGGTGGGAACCAGGCATGTAGAGTCCATTCGTTCACCTTTTCTGCGTCACACAAAGACACAGTGGTTGGAACCAAAGATCTCAAATTTGGACTCATCAGACCAAAAGCACAGATTTCCACAGGTCTAATGTCCATTCCTTGTGTTCTTTAGCCCAAAGAAGTCTCTTCTGCTTGTTGCCTGTCCTTAGCAGTGGTTTCTTAGCAGCTATTTTACCATGAAGGCCTGCTGCACACAGTCTCCTCTTAACAGTTGTTGTAGAGATGTGTCTGCTGCTAGAACTCTGTGTGGCATTGACCTGGTCTCTAATCTGAGCTGCTGTTAACCTGCGATTTCTGAGGCTGGTGACTCAGATGAACTTATCCTCCACAGCAGAGGTGACTCTTGGTCTTCCTTTCCTGGGGTGGTCCTCATGTGAGCCAGTTTCTTTGTAGCGCTTGATGGTTTTGGCCACTGCACTTGGGGACACTTTCAAAGTTTTCCCAATTTTTCGGACTGACTGGCCTTCATTTCTTAAAGTAATGATGGCCACTCGTTTTTCTTTACTTAGCTGCTTTTTTCTTGCCATAATACAAATTCTAACACTCCATTCAGTAGGACTATCAGCTGTGTATCCACCTGACTTCTGAACAACACAACTGATGGTCCAAACCCCATTTATAAGGCAAGAAATCCCACTTATTAAACCTGACAGGGCACACCTGTGAAGTGAAAACCATTTCAGGTGACTACCTCTTGAAGCTCATCAAGAGAATGCCAAGAGTGTGCAAAGCAGTAATCAAAGCAAAAGGTGGCTACTTTGAAGAACCTAGAATATAAGACATATTTTCAGTTGTTTCACACTTTTTTGTTAAGTATATAATTCCACATGTGTTAATTCATAATTTTGATGCCTTCAGTGTGAATCTACAATTTTTATAGTCATGAAAATACAGAAAACTCTTGGAATGAGAAGGTGTGTCCAAACTTTTGGTCTGTATTGTATATATATATATATATATATATATATATATATATATATAAAATGTAATGGGATTGCATTGCATGTTCATTACATTTGTATGTACACTGGGGCTTTAGGACATTGGAGAACAGGACTGTATGCCTGGTCACCTGGTGCAAGCACACTAAATTTGGCCACGCACTTGCCACATAATGGAGGGCAAAGATATATATGGAGAATGCTTAGGGCACCTTGTGGCATTAGCCTACCAGAGTGATGGGACAAAGTAGCACACTCAAAAAGCAAGTATGTCAATTGAGCAGAGAGATGCTCCAATGCAAAGTGTATCCAGCAGAAACCTGTGCTGACCCTAAGATTTGAGTAAAGAAATCCCCCCTTCACACCCTACCAACCTACACAATCAACCTACTTCCAATTTTAGAGAGGAATTGACCTAGTTGTAGTACCTATGGAGATGGTTATTGGATAAAGTTCCTGCTTTGAATGATTAAATATGAGCAACACAATGTAGCAGAACCTGCAAATGGTTATTAATTTATTGTATCCTAAAGTAAATGTTCATAGCTGAAAACCAAATAATGACCTGAGCTTAAAAGGAGTCTTTCAGGTTCAAAATTCTTCCTAAACTAATAATAGCACTGTGTAGGGGCCTTTAATAGATTCAAAAGCATAGTAATGCACACAAACTAATGAAGCAATGTAGAGAAGATGATATTTTTATAGATATACAACTTAACCTGCAAGTGCATTGGGGATGGAGCTTAATTTAGGAGATTTACCTATATACAACTGTGATGCAGGCACATTCCTAGCAATAGGGGCATGGTTGGGCTGGGATTCCAAAGCAGAGTTGGAGTATTTGCAGCCATCTGTAGGTAAATGTGGCAACTTGGGCCTGCCCCCGATACATTTGTAGGCTGATTTGCATATCAATATAAGATTATTTTTCTGCATTCTCCATTGGTTTGTGGCTATAAATGTATGTTTCTGAGATTATTAAAGGTCCCTACACAGCACTATGATTAGTTTGGGAGACATTTTGGTCCTATCAGACTCCCCAGTGAACATTCATGCTACACACCCAGTAAACACAAGAGATACCTCCTTGCAAGAAACTATATGTGTTAATAAGGGAAAACTGCTCTGAAACGATGGATTATACAGTGCAATAAACTGTTTCCTAACACAGTGCTAGAACAGAGCAAGACCTGCAAAATGAGATTTCCACCTGCTGTAGAGAGGCTGTGTGAAAGATTTACCAACTCCAGTGCTGGCAAATTTGTGTGGTATAAGAGACTTGCCACTGATGCTACTGGCAACCACTGAACAGAGCTTTGTTAAAAGAACAGTTGTTGCACCACAAACACTGTGCCTCTGCCAAGAAGTATAACTGTTGAGTGTTATGCCTCTGTAAAGAAGAGTTGCTTTAAATATGTGCCCTCTACAAGTGAAGCTGTAACTGGCACCCTTATTGCCTCGATTCTGAGTAAACCCTTGTGTCAGTTAAAGGGGTTTTCCCGCAAATTAAACCATATTTAAATTTGTAGAGAATTAAAAATGAAATTTTTTTTACAAATAGAAATAATTAAAAATTAGTTACATTTTTGTTCAAACTTTTGTTAGAGGGCTAAAGATTTTTTTTCTAACCATCTTAGCAGTGAGCTGTCTTTTGCCTTGATCATTTGCCGGACTGTTGATCACATGATCACTGTGGTCCTGACTTAGAAACCTATGCTATTTATGTTCCCCATATGTCTGATATGTAACTGCTAACTCAACAAATGTGATGTGTATTTTGTTGAGGAACTGCCCTTTGTGAATGTGTGTACACCCCTTATAGTTAGCTAGTGGGGCCATTTTTTATGTTAAAATGTACAGCTACCATGTACTATATGTATTATAATGCACACTGTTTCTTCAAGATTGAGGGCTGCAATGCTGGGATACTTGAGGTCAGATGAAGTATGCTATAAAGGGACTCCACACAGTGTCCTAATGTGGACACGCTGCTTATATATGTGGGTGCAAAAGAATGTCATGTGGCATTATTATGAGTATTACAGGAAGAGTATTAGGGACCTTGATAATAATAATAATAATAATAATAATAATAATAATAATAATAATAGTCCTTTAATAGTCCCACAGTGGGGAAATTCAGTGTGTTACAGCAGCAAAGATAAGATAAGCAGATACAAATACAAATACAACATGTACAGGAATGTTCCAAGGTGAGAGGCATTACATTAATAGCAGACAGACAGATAGGACGTAGCAGAGGGGGGGGGGGGGGATTTAACAGGCAGAGAGATATTTCAGTTCTCTGTATGTAATGATCTCCGCTTAGGTCGGTGTTGGTTGTACAGCCTAACCGCGGTGGGGAGGAAAGACTTCCGATAGCGCTTCTTCTCACACCTAGGGTGGAGCAGTCGGTCACTGACAGTACTGCCCAGCGCAATCACAGTCTCATGCATGGGATGGGAGTTATTCTCCCGCATGGAGCTCACCACGGACAGTATCCTTCTGTCACCCACCACCTGCACTGGGTCCAGTGGGCTCCCCAGGACAGAGCTGGCCCTTCTAATCAGCTTGTCAAGTTTATTTCTGTCCCTGGTTGATATACTGCTCCCCCAGCAGGCCACTCCAAAGAAGATGGCTGATGCCACTACCGAGTTGAAGAAAGTCCTAAGAAGTGCCCCCCGGATTCCAAAGGCTCTCAGCTTCCTAAGCAGGTAGAGCCTGCTGTGGCCCTTCCTGTACAGGGCCTCCATATGATCTGCCCAGTCCAGCTTATTATTAAGGAGCAGACCCAGGTACTTATAGGTGTTCACAATCTCGATGCCCATCCCCAGGATGTCCACTGGTTTTGGAGGGCATCTGCCTTTACGGAAGCCCACCACCATCTCCTTGGTCTTCCCCGCGTTAATCTTCAGGTGGTTCTGGTGGCACCAGTCCACAAAAAACCGGTTCAGTTCTCTGTACTCCTTGTCATCATCGTCTGTGATGAGGCCTACTATTGCAGAGTCGTCAGAATACTTCTGTAGGTAGCAGCTGGATGAGTTGCACCTAAAATCAGCAGTGTACAGTGTGAAGAGGAAAGGGGCGAGAACCGTACCCTGGGGTGCCCCCATATTACAGATCACGGTACCTGACACACAGTCTTGGGCTCTCACGTATTGAGGTCGATTTGTGAGGTAGTCTAGGATCCAGTTGGAGAGGTGGTGGTCCACTCCAGCAAGGCCCAGCTTGTCTCTCAGTAACCTGGGCTGTATGGTGTTAAAAGCACTGGAGAAATCAAAGAACATTATTCTCACCGTGTTCCCTGGTTTTTCCAGGTGAGACAGAGCCCTGTGCAGAAGGTGGATGATGGCATCATCTACCCCAATGCCCGGTCGATAAGCAAACTGGAGAGGGTCCATAGCGGGGCTCACTAGAGGGCGAAGATGTGTGAGAACCAATCTCTCTAAGATCTTCATCAAGTGGGATGTCAGTGCTACAGGTCTGTAGTCGTTGAGGTCCATAGGGTGAGGTTTCTTTGGAACTGGTACCACACAAGAAGATTTCCATAATTCAGGGACTATTTCCTGCCTCAGGCTCATATTATACATATATGATAACCCCCTAGGTAGTGAGAAATGATACAGGAGTGGGTAACCTAGAGTATTTAACTCTTAAGTCTACAGAGGGTGCACTGACTGTTGGAGACTTTAGTTTTGTTTTTTAAGTGAGTGCGTTTTTCAGTATAAAATACAAAAATATATCTTCCTCAGGATTGTGATGGACTGACTGCACGAGACCTACTTTTATACTTCCCTTTTACTACATCACCACCTCACTTTTGGTGGTGCCACATGTAGTCTTCTACACTTTCCATTTGCAGAGCCCACTCTTAAACACCACCTGGACAGTGTGGCAAAAGATATCTCAATGATCCCCTCAGTTATCACTATATATAACGCAGATCGATAATTAGAACTTTCAAGAATGCCATCACCTTCAATATTCCACTTTGGCATGACCAGGGACTGGTCGTGCTAGGCAACTACTAGGCAACTACTACTAGGCAACTACTTTTTGCAGCGGAAAGGCAAATATACACCTTGGATGAACTTTTTCTCAGTTTCCTGACTTAGAAATGCCATATTTACACTACTTAAAAGCCAGAAGCTATATCTCAGCTTTGGTGAGTTGGCTACTAGACCAAGGAGTGGAACTTACTCATATGGTTTACTAGAACAAACTCTATGCAGGGAAAATTTTATTGAATTGTAAATTTGTAGAGAATTAAAAATGAAATTTTTTTTACAAATAGAAATAATTAAAAATTAGTTACATTTTTGTTCAAACTTTTGTTAGAGGGCTAAAGATTTTTTTCTAACCATCTTAGCAGTGAGCTGTCTTTTGCCTTGATCATTTGCCAATGGATACGACCATGAATGCAGCAACTTTCTTTGGTCTAGCATGTGACAGAAACCCAGCCATGATTTCCTTTCTGTGGACAGGTCATCAGGCAGGGACACTACAAGCATGAGAGGATAACCTGGCCACAATCAGAGAATCATAGCTTTGTTTCCGTCATATTCCAGAACACAGAAAGTTCCTGCAATAGTATCCATTGACAACTGGTTGGGTACTCACGTCCTATTGACACCTCCAGCAAACAGAGGGTATATCAAGGTTAAGTTTATGAAAAAGGTTTGGAGTGTGATATCACAACATTAAAAGTTTATATTGATTTTCTTTATAAGTAGTGCAGATGGACATTTTAGACCAGATTACTTCCCACAGTTGAGGAAAAATAAGCCATCTAATGATAGATAGTTATGGATAGGTGAAACCTAATGCACTGGTCTTTGGAAGATGCTATAAATAGCTCATATAAGGCCCTTAGTGGACATCCCATCATGGCAGAGCCTCTCATAGGCAGTCAGGGATGATACCTGGGTGGATTTGAAGACGTGTGACATATAGTAGTGGTTCTGAATGTAGTGAAAGTCCATCTGTGGTGGGCTGTCGAAGTTGGGCAAATGGGTGAATGGTCCATGTAATAGGGTTAACAATGTCAGCTAGCTAGAAGACCTTCACATTCATCCATATTTGTGTTATGTATCAAAGTAAGCCCTCCAGGATTGAAGAACTGAAGAGAATGGGTGTCAGGGATGGGAAGGGCGAAGCCAAAGGGAAACACTGTTTGAAATAGATCCAGATCTCTATCTGAAACAGTATGGGACCTAGGAGGGATTGAGATGGTAGGGGTAGGGTTACCCCACAGCAACAAGTTAGGGTGTGTTGAAGCTAACCACAGCTCCACCTATTATACACCCTAAGTTTGGTCCAGGAATGAATACATCTATGGTGTGCTGCCTAATAATATTTAGAAATATCCATCACAGCTATACTCCCAGATGTCCTATCAGCTAGGAGAACAGATTTGGGGATCCTATGTCTCCCGGGGTGCCAGATAAATTAAAAAATAGTTGACTGCATCATTCTGAGCTCCCCTATAGGAACAGCCACAGGAAGTGTTTCAAAATAATACAAGAGCTGCGGCAGGAGAATCGTCTTAACCGCTGCTACTTATCTATAAGTTTGCACAGTTGTGCAAATAGGGTGGGGGAGTTAGCTCTATACACTGTGGTGTAAGAGGGGGTCTGATATACTCCCAAATATTTCAAAGAAGTTTTTCTCCATTGAAACTTAAAGGCCTGGTGAAGCAAGTTTGAGAAGTCCAAGCTTAAACTGATCAAAGTAAACAAACTCTACAATATGTCTTGGAAGAATTGTTGGAATTCTTTATTCTTATATACTTTAGCATAGTTATTACTACATCACAACTAGATCACAATAATGTACAAAATATAGCACATTTTATACTGCAATGTACACTCAGAGGATGTCACATTTTAACAAGCTAGTCAGGTGTATACAAGATAGGGGAGTTTGGAGAAGCTAAAGTCAGGTTAGATTTGTCAGCAGCTGTAACAGATTATAGCCAGTCCTCAAGAGCAGCATTCACTCTTCAGTTGTAATGGTCTGTGTTAGAAACATATGAACACCATAGTCTTTTTAATAACGAAAATGAAAACATAAAAAATCCTGTTGGTTGAAAACATTTTCCATGTCTCTAATTTTTTATATTCTTTTTAAGCAGTTTTGTGGCATTATGCGATACATAGTCTGCATTATTTGTTTTGAAAATTGAGTGCATTAAAAACATTATTGCCTTGATGGTAGAACACATACAAAATGCATTTCAGTGAATTTTATTCTGGTAAATTATTCATTGCCACACTGTAGGGAATTCGTACCTTATAAGGTCAGTCCTTTCCCATCTCCACGACTCATTTTTTCCATGGGTTACTTAAGTCATGAATATTCAGCCGCACACCATCTACCACTTCAGTCCCGGTGCATTAATGTGCGTTCTAATAGTATTTCAAAGTCAAACAAATAATATTTGTCATGTACATGGATATCAAACATCTTCTCTATTGTATTTAAATGAAATGTCCAAATGATTGAAAACGTTTGCAGTGAAGAGAATGGGACAAGAATGCAGAGTAGCTCGTCCTTTGCAGACTCCTGCCTTGATGTTCAACCGCTTTACAGTAGTTACTAGGACTGCATTTGCGCTGGGTGTATAATCTCAAAATCGATTTAGGTGCCGTCGCACTTAGCCGGGAAGGTGTGGACATCACTCAGAAATGGTCTGGCAAGGACAAATAATCATCTGCTGCTGATAAGAAATTTAATTTGCAAGAAAGAAATTGAGATTTGATGCCAGGCTTTTGTTAAAATGAAAACACCATGTGATTTTTTTTTTTATATTTTCCTATAAATTCTAGATGTGACTCAATGTATGAATGTTTCAATCAGTTACCCAAATACTGGGATGTACAGTTCCTAGAGCTTCTAGCGGCCTGATTTATTCTTAAGAAGCTGATCACGTTCTATCAAATGAACATCATATTCTATATGGTATTCAAGCTATTTTTCTCCCACTACCTTTGGCTAGCCCTTCAGCATTAGAATTGTTGAAAAACATAGAGCAGACAGTAGGAATGTCAATTTGAAATAACAGCCAAGCACTTTAATATTAATACATATTTTCATTAAATTTTAATGGGGCACAGCTCAACAAACACGTTTTTCCATTACAGAATAATCCTTGTGCTTTTATTGCTAACATTGTGTCTAATTTGGTTAATAATTATAGTTAAGCTGTATTCCTTGTTTTAATCCCTTTTAAATGCATTTGTGCCTAAATTAATTTTTGATGTAAAAAGAGCACACATCTTGTATATAACCTACTACCCCAGCAGTTTTATTAATTGATTAAATGAATTTCATTTTATTTTTAATTTATTGAAAAAAATGTAAACTTAAAAAAAGCAATTAAGATTACGACTTAATTTGCTATTAATTTTCATATGGTAATGAAAGAAATGTGAATCATTACTGTTCATGGGGAACATGAAGTGGGAAAAGATAAATTTTATCTATTTTATGTTGTTTTTTTTTCCTTTTTTAAGTATACCAATAAGGGGGTTGACTCACCATGACAACTGCTTTTATGTTTGAAGCCGGACTGTTGATCACATGATCACTGTGGGTCCTGACTTAGAAACCTATACTATTTATGTTCCCCATATGTCTGATATGTAACTGCTAACTCAACAAATGTGATGTGTATTTTGTTGAGGAACTGCCCTTTGTGAATGTGTGTACACCCCTTATAGTTAGCTAGTGGGGCCATTTTTTATGTTAAAATGTACAGCTACCATGTACTATATGTATTATAATGCACACTGTTTCTTCAAGATTGAGGGCTGCAATGCTGGGATAGCTGAAGTCAGATGAAGTATGCTATAAAGGGACTCCACACAGTGTCCTAATGTGGACACGCTGCTTATATATGTGGGTGCAAAAGAATGTCATGTGGCATTATTATGAGTATTACAGGAAGAGTATTAGGGACCTTGATAACCCCCAAGGTAGTGAGAAATGATACAGGAGTGGGTAACCTAGAGTATTTAACTCTTAAGTCTACAGAGGGTAACAGAAACTGCATCCAAGATGCACTGACTGTTGGAGACTTTAGTTTTGTTTTTTAAGTGAGTGCGTTTTTCAGTATAAAATACAAAAATATATCTTCCTCAGGATTGTGATGGACTGACTGCACGAGACCTACTTTTATACTTCCCTTTTACTACATCACCACCTCACTTTTGGTGGTGCCACATGTAGTCTTCTACACTTTCCATTTGCAGAGCCCACTCTTAAACACCACCTGGACAGTGTGGCAAAAGATATCTCAATGATCCCTTCAGTTATCACTATATATAACAAAGATCGAAAATTAGAACTTTCAAGAATGCCATCACCTTCAATATTCCACTTTGGCATGACCAGGGACTGCTCATGCTAGGCAACTACTAGGCAACTACTACTAGGCAACTACTTTTTGCAGCGGAAAGGCAAATATACACCTTGGATGAACTTTTTCTCAGTTCCCTGACTTAGAAATGCCATATTTACACTACTTAGAAGCCAGAAGCTATATCTCAGCTTTGGTGAGTTACCTACTAGACCAAGGAGTGGAACTTACTCATATGGTTTACTAGAACAAACTCCATGCAGGGAAAATTAAATTGAATTGTAAATTTATCCACACCCCTCTGGATTACACACAATCCCAGACACCACTGACTAAATGGGAAACAGACAATTCCACATTGTTCACTGTAACAATTTTTAAGACTTTAAACCAAGTATACACCTTCCCTCCACATATGATGTTACATATAGAGAGAATAAACCACAACACACTCTCTTTAGCGATGCAAATTATCAGCCCGGTTTATTGCACAATTCACATATATTGTGTAAGGCAAATATCATGTAACATTCCATAGGATGTAAGTATAGCCACCGTCTACCAAGTGGGAGCTAATTCAAAAAGACAGTATCCAGTTAATATACATAATTTCAGTCTAATTATGACCTTTGTCAAGCAAAATATGGCCAAGCTCCTTTTCTCCTACAACCAGATTTTGCTTGATAAAGGTCATAATTGGACCAAAACATTACATATTAATCTGGATACTGTATGTTTGAATTATCTCCCACCTGATGGACAGTGCCTATGCTTACATCCTATGGAAAATTAGATAATATATGTCTTACACAGTATATGTGAATTGTCTAATAAATCGGACTGATAATTTGCAATGCTAAAGAGTGTGTGCTGTAGTTTCTTCTCTTGGTTGCATTGGATTGGAGAACCCTACCAGACTAGTACCACATCTCCAGAAAGTACAGTACCATCGATATGTTACATAGAATTGAGTCTGAAAATATCCCACAGGGCATACCTCACACCTACCAGAGGACACAAACTGGGGATCTACAGTGGGGAAAAAATGTATTTAGTCAGCCACCAATTGTGAAAGTTCTCCCACTTAAAAAGATGAGCGAAGCCTGTAATTGTCATCAAAGGTAGACCTCAACTTTGAGAGACAAAATGAGAAAACAAATCCAGAAAATCACATTGTCTGATTTTTAAATAATTTATTTGCAAATTATGGTGGAAAATAATTATTTGGTCAATAACAAAAGTTCATCTCAATACTTTGTTATATATCCTTTGTTGGCAATGACAGAGGTCAAACGTTTTCTGTAAGTCTTCACAAGGTTGGCACACACTGTTGCTGGTATGTTGTTCCATTCCTCCATGCAGATCTCCTCTAGAGCAGTGATGTTTTGGGGCTGTCACTGGGAAAAACGGACTTTCAACTCCCTCCAAAGATTTTCTATGGGGTTGAGATCTGGAGACTGGCTAGGCCACTCCAGGACCTTGAAATGCTTCTTACTAAGCCACTCCTTCGTTGCCCTGGCAGTGTGCTTGGGATCATTGTGATGCTGAAAGACCCAGCCACGTTTCATCTTCAATGCCCTTGCTGATGGAAGGAGGCTTGCACTCAAAATCTCACGATACATGGCCCCATTCATTCTTTCATATACACAGATCATTCGTTCTGGTCCCTTTGCAGAGAAACAGCCCCAAAGCATGATGTTGCCACCCCCATGCGTCACGGTAGGTATGGTGTTCTTTGGATGCAACTCAGCATTCACTCTCCTCCAAACACGACGAGTTGTGTTTCTACCAAACAGTTCTACTTTGGTTTCATCTGACCATATGACATTCTCCCAATACTTTTCTGGAACATCCAAATGCTCTCTAGCAAACTTCAGACGGGCACAGATATGTACTGGCTTAAGCAGGGGGACATGTCTGGCACTGGGCGCCCTGGCGGTGTAGTGTGTTACTGACGGTAGCCTTTGTTACGTTAGTCCCAGCTTTCTGCAGGTCATTCACTAGGTCCCCTCGTGTGGTTCTGGGATTTTTGTTCACTGTTCTTGTGATCATTTTGACCCCACGGGGTGAGATCTTGCGTGGAGCCCCTGATCGAGGGAGATTATCAGTGGTCTTGTATGTCTTCCATTTTCTAATTATTGCTCCCACAGTTGATTTCTTCACACCAAGCTGCTTGCCTATTGCAGATTCAGTCTTCCCAGCCTGGTGCAGGTCTACAATTTTGTTTTTGGTGTCCTTCCACAGTTCTTTGGTCTTCACCATAGTGGAGTTTGGAGTGTGACTGAGGTTGTGGACAGGTGTCTTTTATACTGATAACAATGCCAAACAGGAGCCATTACTACAGGTAATGAGTGGAGGACAGAGGAGCCTCTTAAAGAAGAAGTTACAGGTCTGTGAGAGTGCATAAAATCTTGCTTGTTTGTAGGTGATCAAATACTTATTTTCCAACATAATTTGCAAATAAATTCTTAAAAAAAATCAAACAATGTTATTTTCTAAATATGTTTTCTCATTTTGTCTCTCATAGTTGAGGTCTACCTATGATGTCAGTTACAGGCCTCTCTCATTTTTATAAGTGGGGGAACTTGCACAATTGGTGGCTGACTAAATACTTTTTTTCCCCACTGTATACAAATCTCATGTACAGTGGGTACGGAAATTATTCGGACTCCTTTAAGTTTTTCACTCTTTGTTTCATTGCAGCCATTTGGTAAAAGCAAAAAAGTTCATTTTATTTCTCATTAATGTACACTCAGCACCCATCTTGAAAGAAAAAAAAACAGAAATGTAGATATTTTTGCAAATTTATTAAAAAAGAAAAACTGAAATATCACATGGACATATGTATTCAGACCCTTTGCTCAGTATTGAGTAGAAGCCCCTTCCATTTGAGCTAGTACAGCAATGAGTCTTCTTGGGTATGATGCAACAAGCTTTTCACATCTGAATCATGGTGATCCTCTTCCATTCTTCCTTGCAGATCCTCTCCAGTTCTGTCAGGTTGGATGTTGAATGTTGGTAGACAGCCATTTTCAGGTCTCTTCAGAGATGCTCAATTCGGTTGAGGTCAGGGCTCTGGCTGGGCCAGTCAAGAATGGTCACAGAGTTGTTCCGAAGCCACTCCTTTGTTATTTTAGCTGTGTGCTGTGTCCAGAGCACTCTGGAAGAGGTTTTCTTCCAGGATATCTCTGTACTTCATCTTTATTTCAATTGCGACCAGTCGTCCTGTCCCTGCAGCTGAAAAACACCCCCATAGCATGATGCTGCCACCACCATGTTTCACTGTTGGGATTGTATTGGGCAGGTGATGAGCAGTGCCTGGTTTTCTTCACACATACCACTTAGAATTAACGCCAAAAAGTTCAATCTTCATCTCATCAGACCAGAGAATCTTATTTCTCATAGTCTGGGAGTCCTCCGTGTGTTTTTTGGCAAACTCTATGCAGGCTTTCATATGTCTTGCACTGAGGAGAGGCTTCCTTCGGGCCACTCTGCCATAAAGCCCCGACTGGTGGAGCGCTGCAGTGATAGTTGACTTTGTGGAACTTTCTCCCATCTCCCTACTGCATCTCTGGAGCTCAGCCACAGTGATCTTTGGGTTCTTCTTTACCTCTCTCACCAAGGCTTTTCTCCCACAATTGCTCAGTTTGGCTGGACGGCCAGGTCTAGGAAAAGTTCTGGTCATCCCAAACTTCTTCCATTTAAGGATTATGGAGGTCACTGTGCTCTTAGGAACCTTGAGTGCTGCAGAAATTCTTTTGTAACCTTGGCCAAGATCTGTGCCTTGCCACAATTCTGTCTACGTAGTTAATGGCAGGGACCTGGTCTACTGCGCTGTACACCAAGGTCCCGCCAACACTCCCCAGTGTACAGCGCTGTTTGCTTTATAGCCCCGCCCCCATATGACCAAGCCCCGCCTCTAAATGGCCCGCCCCGCCTCTCGATCCCTGCCCCGCCCCCCTGCCAGGCCATGGCAAAAAAAAGGTTGGGGATCGCTGAATTAAAATATCTTTGAAACTTTTATTTTTTTCAGTAATTAAATTAAAAAAGTGACCTCCTATATTTTCTAGATTCTTTACACACAGAGTGTTCTATTTCAAGTGTTTTATTTCTGTAAATGTTGATTATGGATTACAGGTAATGAAAACCCAAATCTAAGAAAATTAGAATATTGTAAAAAAGTTCAGTATTGTAAATTCAGTGTGTCACCTGCCAAGTTTTCCTAAGCCTTTAAATGGTCCCTCAGTCTGTTTCAGTAGGACACACAATCATTGAAGACTGCTGATTATGAATTGAATTACTGAAATGAACGAACGTTTCAAAAATATTCTAATTTATTGAGATCCACCTGTAGCTTCTGTAGTGTATCCAGACTGGTATCAGGGATTATTTTCAATAAACCATTTGTTTCCAGGAATAGGTGGTAATGGGAAAACCAGGACTTTGAACATGGTCATTTGAGGGATTTCCATGGTGTTGGCTGGGCTTGCAAACAATCCTAGGCATGTCTGACTTAAGGCGTCTGCTTGGGGGCTACTCTGTGGCTCACTGAGTTGCAAAACATGGTTGTTCCCCCATGCTGAGTGATACTGGTTAGGGCCACAGGAACCCACACTGGGGTGCTGAGTACTTTTTTGAAGACAGCAAGTCCTTGCCATGCCACCTTTTGAGAAAGTGACAAGGTCTAGAGAAAAATGCAATTTGTGCATTTTTTGTGCACCAATAGCATTTCAAAAGTTGCAAATCTGAGGTTTATTACTTTTTTACACCAGAAAAATGGTGTTTAGAGATGGTAACCCTCCTTATAATGTTCATTGTCTTGTATGGATTGTTACAGTTGCAGTAACACAAACCAATGGCGTAACTTGCCGGGCCCCAAGGCGAACATTTGACATGTCCCCTCCCCCACTCCCAGACCTCTCCCTCCAACAACCCCCCGCACAAACCGCATTTCTGTGCACACTATTATGCCCCATAGTGGCCCCTACACACACTATTATGCCCCATAGTGGCCCCTGCAGACAGTATTATACCCCATAGTGGCCCCTGCACACAGTATTATGCCCCATAGTGGCCCCTGAACACAGTATTATGCCCCATAGTGGCCCTTGCACACAGTATTATGCCCCATAGTGGCCCCTGCACACAGTATTATAGTATTATGTCCCATAGTGTACCTTGCACACAGTATTATGCCACATAATGGCCCCTGCACACAGTATTATGCCCCATAGTGCCCCTGCACACAGTATTATGTCCTATAGTGGCCCCTGCACACATTATTATGCTCCATAGTGGCCCCTGCACACAGTATTATACAGCATAATGGCCCCTGCACACAGTATTATGCTCCATTGTGGACCACCCATGAACAATTATCATACTCTTTTCAGCCCACAGATTATAATGAACGGAGACCCAGGGGAGGATACAAACAAAAGAAATAATGTTACTTACCTCTTCCTAGCTCCGGAGCACTCCCTGCTACTTCAGCCATCTTCAATGTTGGGCCAGATCTCGCGTGAGCCAGGCCGGCCCAAATCCTGCTGGAGCACAGGAGAGGTAGTTTACAGTGTTTTTTTATGTTCCCTCACCTTCCTAGGGCCTCAGAGCATTATACTCCGGGGTCTGAAAAGACCCCGGAGTATAATGATAGCAATGTTTGTGGGGTTTGCAGCCCACTGACTCACTTACCGATCCCCGCTCCTGCTCACAGCCGATTCCGCAGAATGGGAAGCACAGGCATCTGTGAGCAGGAGCGGGGATCGGTAAGTAAATAGGGCCCATTACCTGCTGGTGTTACTTCAGCAGGTAACAGCCTATTAAAAAAAAAAAAAAAAAGCCCCGAATGTCCCGGACCCTGTGGCAGCGGCTACCGCTGCTACCCCGGTATTTATGTCCCTGACACAAACGCTTCTTTTAATGTTATTTACTGCTTGAGACACTCATTTAATAAAATGTATTTAAAAATGGGTTTATTGTAGTTTATTTTGTGTTTTGTGCCATTTAATTTTTAGTAATTACTAAAGCAAATTATACTTTTACTTGTTTTTTTTTTTAAACTTACAATATGCTGTCAAATAAAAATACTAGATAGATAGATTAGATAGATAGATAGATAGATAGATAGATAGATAGATAGATTTATCACCACTACATGATGCAGAAGAAGACTACTATTGAAGTTTTTAAAGTGGACCATACACCACCTCCTACAAGTCTAACTCTTTGTCTACTTTAATAGGTACCACCACACTGATTGTGGTACAGTTGGAATTTTTTTCTCTAGCCTCCACCACTCACAAGCAGTCTTTTCTGTTGGTTTCAGCACCCAACATGCTAATTTGGCCCTCTACTTTCATGTGGGAGGTCCCTGTCACTTTTGCTCTAGCCCTGGGCCACTTACCTGACAGTAAGGTGCCTAATCAGCATACTGGGTACTGAAGCTAGCAGCAGTGATTGCTCTGGAATGGTGGAGGCTAGAGAAAAAATACCAACTGTGCCAGAATCAATGGAGCTGCACCTATTGAAGGATGCAAAGAGTTGGAGTAGGTGGAAGTAGTGATAGGTTTTTTTTAATTATAGAAAATCTTTCCAAAGACAACAGTTAAGCCTATGGCTTGTTAGTCTTTCTGCCTCCCATACAACAGATACTGAGTTTGAGATTCAAGAGACTTACTATAAAAAGTGGCAGAATAAAAATGATTGCTGGAGAGTTTCTCCCCCCAGGGTGATTCTCTGTCAACTGCTAAAATTCCTATCCATCCCCAAAGGAGTCTCTCTGCACTGTCTAGGAGAAGCTGATTTCTTAATGAGTGTCTCTCATCTCTTGCTTATACAATGACTTAGTAACAGAGCCACAAAATTATATTGTCCTGTACATTACTCAAATAATACCAACATACAATGACTCCATACATAAAGTAATCTAGTAACATTGCTGTGTATTATATAAATATAACTGCAATTGTTCGTGGTTGCTGGTCTGTGGAACACCACTTTGTGACAGCATTATAAGTAGCTTAAAGAAAGCCTCATACCATTCCATGTCTGTTTTAGGAAATCCCACTATGTCACATGAAATAAAAATTCTGTAGAATTTTTATAACACTGTTTTGTGCCATTTCTCTGTGATTCTTTCATGAAATCAATTAATGAACTCACAACTGGGTCTCCTTGTCAAAAAGTGTGCCGCTACACAGTCCAACACTGCTAGCAATAAAAGGACAATATGAGCCTGTGACTACCAACTAGTAACACCCAGCTGACAATGTATTCAGACATTTCTAGGATGAATAACAGAGGAATGGCAAAACACAGAGTTATGAGAAATATGCTCCAGAATTCTTATATTATTGGAAATGTACTTACAACTTGTCAGGAGAGCTTTGGGGATTGAGACAATTTCATACTTCATCCACGGATTAATTAATAAATTTTGGGTCAAACCTAGTATTAAAATTAACACTTCACACAGTTCCTATCATCTCAGTTTTTTATTTTTGGGACCACTTTTGCTCATTACTTTATCCTGCTTGTACCACAGTGCCATTCAATCTGATTTTCTTTTATTTAGCCAGGACATTTAAATACCAAGTCATTTGACAATTTCACAATAAAATCAAATAATTCTAAACTGTAAATGTATCACAAAGATCTTTACATTTTAATTCCTAAAATAGTGGTATATCCATTTGCATACGATAATCTTTCATACACAATCATTTCAGCTTTCTCGTCAATCCACAGATTAAACTGGTGGCAGTTTAAGCATTTATTCCATTTATTTTTTGTTAAGAAAGAAATCTTTGATTTAGTGATTTTGACATCAATTAATATTTAATACGCTTGCGTGCTGTAAGATTTTCTGAAAGATGCATTATTAACAGCACTATATGATCATTTTGTTGATTGGATTTTGCGTACATTTTAATTTTAAAAGTGTCACAAGGGATAAAGGAAGCAGTCACACAAGATAAACAAGTCTGTCAATGTTTTAGTTTTCAAGCTGGTGCATTGGGATTATCTGGAACCTTATCATTCAAGCAGCAAATTACCAAGAACTACATTAAAAATGTGTATAGTCATTTTCATTTTTGAAAGATTCAAGACCATACATAATTAAAAAGGTAGGACATCTGTTATTTATGAGCTGGGATGACAGTTTTAATTTAGACCCTTATTTAGCAATGGCTTATGTATATAGAATTTGGGATAGCAGCACAAATTGTTTGATATGCCAGCTTGGAGAGCTCTCTGCATCACGACGTAGAAACCAAATCAATTTGCATTGTTGCTGTGCTACTTCTGGTTTAGCGGGTGGGTGTCTTCCAGAAATGTTTTGGCCGTTAACTGTTTGAACAACAGGTATTTTACAGTATTATATATAAATATGTGATTCCTTATATACAATGATGTTTCATTCTACTGACATTTTGTTAAAGGCATATACAGTATATGGAACCATAACATGATCCTTGACACATAGTTTGATGGACAATAGACAAAGGAAGGTGAAGAAGTACTGGTATTTGTACAAAAAACACTGAGATACTATTTACTTTTTTTATATTAAAACAGTTAATGCAAAGAGAATTTTAAATAAAAAGTAATTTCCTTATTAAAAATGGAAGTGAGTTACATACGCGGTGTTAAAAAAACTATAAAATAGTGATAATTTTAATAACTTTTTCTTTTTAGTCAACATGTTTAAATAAAATATGCATGTGCAAATAAGATATTTTATTGAAAATATATTTAATGGGGTTATCCACTTTAAGGCTGGGACCCCATGTGGTGAAAAAACGGACAATAAACGTGGCATTTTACAGTCACTGCAAAGTGGATGGGATTCTAGCGAATCCCATCCCCACAGTGCGGTAAAATACGCACAGTGGACACGCTGCAATTTCCAAAACCGTCATGGTTTTGGAAATCGCAACATGTCAATTATACCTATGGAAACACCGACAGTTTTCCTATAGGTATAATTGAAGCACGAAGTCCGCAGAGGAAACCTCTGTGGACTCTCTGTGAAAAACGCTGCAGGAAATACAGCGATGCGATTTTTCCCGCAGCGCTTTTTTGCTGTGGCCCTCTATTGGGGACCTTAGCCTAAAGCGGTATTCACATCACAAGGAACCTAAAATGCTAAGTTATGTAAATTCAAGAGTTTTCCTAAATATGCCATGTGAGGCCCTGGCCTTAGGCCGCTTTCTCACTACTACGTCTCATCTATGAAACTCAGTCTGGGTGTGTGCTGGTTTTACAGCCCTGAACACTATGTGAGAAAACAGACTGCTAGCATTAGTTTTCTATAATGCTAGGAACTACAGGACAATGAGACAGAGACTCCCAGCATCATAGATGACTATAATCTTAGGACTTTGTTTCCCCACATACTATTCAGGAGGTTAAAATGACACACAGACCACTGGCCAACTCTCAGTCATGTGAAAGCAGCATAATAAAATTGATGGCCTATTCTTATTGATAGCTACCCAACTGTTGGGACCCCCATAGATCAGCTGTTTTCATTGTGTTATATGTGTGAAGGTGCAGTGCTTACTCGCTATCTTTTTTTTTTATAGCAACAGTTTTGAAAACTGCAGCAGTGTCCCATACACTTGGGGACAGTCATAATTTAGTTGCTTATGGGAGCTGTATATTCAGTTCCAAAAAAGAAATGTATCTCAACATGTGAAATCAGAAACAGATTTCTCAAGAAAACTTTTTTGAATTTTTTTTATCCATTTCCTTAATGGGAATGCCACTAAATATATAGCTACCAGATTACGTCATGTTAAGCCTTGGTACAAGATGGCTATCTCCATCAGTTCCAAAGAGGTGGGAGGAGCATTGGCCAAGCATGTGTCTCTCCACTCCATTCACATGGGGCATTTGGTAGCACTTTATCACTGTTCTCATTATTGTGGAGCCCCATCAGCTTGACATTTATCTCCCGTCCACAGTATAAGTGTAATTAATGGAAAACCCCTTTAAGTCAGGAGTGCCCTTCTGTTCTTTATTAATCATTGGCAGTGTGATTATGGATATGTGTGCCTATATCATAAAAGTCATATGCAGACCAACATTTACGACTCATTCAAAAAGTGGGCCTTAAGACGGCTCTGTACAACCTCCCAGTTGTATGGAGGCATAATACAGTGCCTATAGATTTTTATGGGGCTCTGCTGTTCCTCCCTAAGGCTCCTATTTCAAATGTTATCATGCAGACATTATGGTAATAGAATTTCACATGAATTTCACTCTGTATTCTGTAGCAAAAACCCCATAATATGGCGGGTGCCATATAAATAAGACATAATTCATAAATTAGTTACACCTCAAACATTAAGTTTCTAGCTTCAACAAGCCACAAGTATTATTTCAACAGATGATATATATATAACAATATCCCCAATATATCTTGTCTTAAGCTCTTTATTTTACGCAGAAATATCTCCATACAAACAGGATATAAAAATAAAACAGCAAGTAAGTGTCTTTTCAGAATCTTGAGAAAATACTATATCTGATCACATGACTGGCACCTTATTTAATTTGATTCTAGACAGAAAAAACTGCTAGTGATAAAATTGCCTATGGGAAAGTTTAGCAGGAAATTTATAAGGTTCTTCTGTTGCTTGAGTTCATAGTGAAGCATGCACAGCTGTTTGCGACTGACACTTAGAACAGCAGATGAGAGCAAACTAGATGCAAATACAACAATTAAAGGAAGATCTTATTTCTTGGCAAATCAGTCAGCTCTGCATGAAACCTGCACTATCCCAATGCTCTGTGATGAATGTGACACTCACTTCCTTTCATAAGACAATGCTTCAACAAACACTAAGCTTCAGCGATTATGTATTTAAACGCGCTCGCACCTCTCTTGCTACTATCTAAGTCCTAATCGGTTGCACCTGCAAAAACAGGAAGATTTTCCACATCAGCAGGAAAGATATGGTATCTATTTAATGTTTATTGCATACATTGCAAATAGAAAAAATTTCATCAGTAGTAATACATAGTAGTATATATGGCTAATTCACCAGCAGACCACATAGATACAACATGTTCACTACATTTCAACATTAAATTAGGGGTTTTAATAGTAACAATGGGACCTGAAGGGCGTGAGCAGGGGTGTTGATATTACGGCAATAGGGAATTGAAACAATTCAACTTTTTATCTCTTGGTAGAGAACAGGCTTAGCGGTTACAGTTTATCTCACAGATTGCACAAACTTAATGGTTATTCAATGCAGGTAGTACAACTAGCAGTGGGGAGAGGGTGGCGGTTTCTCACAGGTTTTAAGCCAAAGTCTCTATTCCCTACTTCTGTCAATCACAGATAGGTCCCTTCCTCAACCCACTAGCAATATCTTGGGACCTCTTGCAGTCAAACTCTACAACTGTGGGTACAACAGTCTCTGATATGCCTCCATGCCTTCCAATCAGGCCAACATGCTGTTTGTCTCTCTGTGTAACTCAGGAACCATACTCTACTACATTGCTATCACTTCCTCCTGGTAGCCTCTGATCTCTGTGGTTTAACAGCCACAAGCTGGAACCCTGCCTAACAGGTATACTCTCTACTCTGGTATTTAGCCAGCAACCAACCCACTGACAGAAGCTCAATAGTGTTATTAGTGTCCTAGTTTCTCTCATGTCATGTCATGGCAAATAGGCAATGCCTCATAAGTCACCCTTATAATATTCCCTTTGTGTATACTCTCATGGCATCCACCTCTAATGACATGAAGCCCAGGACATGTTGTGTGTGACTGCAGACCAACTTAACCATAACATAGTGAACATGACAACATAATAAACATATTTGCTCCACCAACAAATTAAAAACACAATATTAACTTATAGAGGTCCTGAAATAATAAATCAATTCCCACTTTCAAAGGTAGGGTTTTTGCATTTACATTTACTACTTTCCGTGATGTACTAACGCTCCACATTCAATTTTCCACTGCCCCTTATTTGCTAGGTACAAACTTAGTTCAGCAGTTAAGTTTGACAAGACCATTTCAAACTTTGCCCCAGACATATGCATGTACTGTATGTACCAATATAGATACATATGACTTGCCAATAACTCCCTTAAAAATCACACACAGGGTTGCAAAGTACTGTATACACACGTGAACACAATTGTTGGTACCCTTCGTTTAATGAAAGAAAACCCACAATGGTCACAGAAATAACTTGAATCTGACAAAAGTAATAATATATATAAAAATTCTATGAAAATGAACAAATGAAAATCAGACATTGCTTTTCAACCATGCTTCAACAGAATTTTTAAAAAAAGAAACCTCATGAAACAGGACTGGACAGAAATGATGGTTCCCTTAACTTAGTATTTTGTTGCACAACCTTTTGAGGCAATCACTGCAATCAAACGATTCCTGAAACGGTCAATGAGACTTCTGCAGCTCTGAACAGGTATTTTGGCCTACTCCTCATGAGCAAACTGCTCCAGTTGTCTTGGGTTTGAAGGGTGCCTTTTCCAGATGGCATGTTTCAGCTCCTTCCAAAGATGCTCAATAGGATTTAGGTCAGGGCTCATAGAAGGCCACTTTAGAATAGTCCAATGTTTTCCTCTTAGCCATTCTTGGGTGTTTTTAGCTGTGTGTTTTGGGTCATTATCCTGTTGCAAGACCCATGACCTGTGACTGAGACCAAGCTTTTTGACACTGGGCAGCACATTTCTCTCTAGAATCCCTTGATAGTCTTGAGATTTCATTGTACCCTGCACAGATTCAAGACACCCTGTGCCAGATGCAGCAAAACAGCCCCAGAACATAACAGAGCCTCCTCCATGTTTCACAGTATGAACAGTGTTTTTTTCAAGATATTTTCCGTCTGTGAACATAGAGCTGATGTGCCTTGCCAAAAATTTCAATTTTTGTCTCATCATAGGACATTCTCCCAGAAGCTTTGTGGCTTGTCAACATGTAGTTTGGCAAATTACTTTTGTCAGATTTAAGTTATTTCTGTGACCTTTGTGGGTTTTTCTTTCATTAAACGAGGGGTACCAACAATTTTGTCCACGTGTGTATACATTTATTTACAGTTGAATTAAAAATTATGCTTTTCAACACAGTTAGGTAGTTAGGTCTTTGGAATTGTATATCCATGATCCAGCCACATAAATTGCTGTATAAACCCTTCTGCGCTATAGTGCTATTTTCTTAAGCCCTTGCAGAGTCACATCCTGTCTGCAAATGCTGACAGGCAGGTATACAGGCCAAAATGAGACAGGGATATGAGAATGGGACAAAATATACAGAAGTAGGGTCTAACACAGATCAGGATAGGACATAACACAGATATCAGAGCCCAAAGCCACAGGTACACTAGTAAAGAAGCAAATTAAGGCCAAAAAAAACAAGGCGGACACAGATAGCGGCATAACAGAAGAAATAGAAGCATGCATGCAAACAGAAAAAGACAAGGAACTGAACACAACGCACACATCGCTCAGGCAAAGTGAGACTGAAGGAGCAGACTTAAAGAGGACCTTTCATGTCCGCATCAATGTGCAGTTTTATATACCGCTAGAAAGTCAACAGTGTGCTGAACGGCTTTCCTGGTATGTGCCCCGATGCTGGAGATATTGGTGGCGTTAATTTCATGTATTACCAGCAAAGACGTATAATATTCTAAAACATAACTTTTAATAAATAGAGAATAAAAATTATACCACTTCTCAAAGAAATTCAAAAGCGCCAAGATGAATACCACCAATAACATTACATATAGACCTCTAATTCATCGGATCCTATGTAAAAAGGTTTTATATTTCAATACCATATATCTCATATATTATACCAAACAATTTAACATTAGCAGAGAATAGTGAAAATTTTTAATAACACAAATAAATCAGTTTGATCTCACCACTCCGCTGGTTCATGTAGTTCGCCTGTATGTCAGTCAAAATGGGTGCTGGGTCCCGTACATACCTTAACTCACCCTTAATTCTCACCTCTAACCCCCATAACTCCCGCCCTAACAAGGGCAGTACCATGTAACTATCCCTAAAAAAATTTTGTCCCTAAATGTCCCTACGTACATAAAAACCGTTCATAAGGGGACCTATCTCCTAAGGAACTAATGGAAAAATCTATATAGGGTAAATCTCAATACTACAAAAGTGGAGGAGAAGCATATATACTGGTCATCACAACATGTAGACCAATTCACAGACAAAAAACAGCAGCCTCCTGATCCATACAATGGTAACGGCAGCAGTTGAGCTACTCTGGTTCTAAAAAACGTTGGTGGTAAAGTTACCTGTCATCTGACATGTTTAAAGACACCCCCTTATGATCTCATTACTGTACACCTGCAGGTTCCACAGGTTAAGTGGGGAGTGAGTGGCAATATCCACCCACGTGTATACGATACCGGCATCCATAGTTACCAATAGCGCATGCGTGAATGCGTGATGACGTCAATCGCATGTGTGAATGCGTAATGATATTACCTCATTGGTCATAACGTCTTGAGTATCTAGTTAGGTATAGAACTTCATCTAACCCACTGCGCATGTCTGAATGCGCAAGTGCGTGATGACGTCAATAGTATGTGTTCGTGCGCAATGACGTTATCCCGTTATCCATAGTATCTCAAAAGTCTAGTTAGATATAGAGGCTTTATTTGTCATACTGCGCATATCTAAAAGACCTCCAAATTGACGTCATTGCGTCTGTGCAATACTATCTCCAATCTAAACTTCGTAAAATGCATTTCAAAGCAGCATTCACAATAAAACTTTCCCGCATGCGTTATTCAAATATAGGTAATTAATATCAAAACACTATCTCTAAAAGGGGAATAAGTATCTAAAGCCATCCCTATAATCAATAATGGTAAATGAATTCATTCCAAAATTAGCACAATTCAATATGTGCGCCGATAACATAACATGTATATACTAAAGGTGAAGTTTCTACATTGCAAAATATTGTTAGTCCGCAAATTAAATGATAAAGAGCCTGAAGATATTAATACAGCATTAATGCAACTCGCTATAACAACCCTATTGGCTAATATAGCCATGATAATAGGAATACGATATTTAGTGGCCGATTTTTAAACCAGTGACATTCAATATACAGTAAAGAAATATATCTCACAACTATAATTGCATTCTCTTTCCCATATGTCCATTTAGGTTACCTTTAAATAAAACAGTGAAAATTCAAATTTTCATTCAAGCCAAAAAGAGACATAGTATTAAGGCGAAATATCCTTTGAGTTTCACGTTGTAACGTCAAACGTTCCCAATTACCCCCTCTAGGTGGTCGTTTAACCACATCTATGCCCATAAAACATTCCAGATCGTCAGGATGTTCAAGATTTACGTGTTTCGCTAGTGGTGTGTCTCTGTTGTTTCTAATATCACCTAAGTGTTCACCTATCCTCCTTCTTAATTTGTGGTTTGTTTTACCTACATATTGTCTTTGACATTTACAGATTGCTCTATAAATCACTCCTTTGGAGTGATGAACTCTTTTATAACAAATTGTGTTTTAGACATAGAGTCCATAAAAACAGAACCCGATATCAAGAATGGACAGGCCACACAACCACTGCATTTAAAACAGCCCTCGGGGGTTTTTATCCAAATAGATGGTTTAGGGGACTCAAAATGGCTATGGACCAGTCTATCCTGTAATGACCTACCTCTCCTGTATGTCACTTTGGGATATAATCCAATCACCTGCTCTAGGTCTGGGTCAGATGTCAAAATACCCCAGTGTCTTTCCAGAATTTTTTTAACAGCCCTAGCACCATTATCAAAGGTCGCTATTAATCTGACCTCATTTGTCTCCCCTAGATTTTTCTCCTATTTGGCCAGTAGGGTAACCCTGTCTTTTCTACAAGTTTCTTGATATGCATTTTTCAAAATGATATCTGGGTAACCCCTCTGTTGAAAACGGGATCTTAAATCATCCGCCTGTGCAATAAAATCTTCATTAGAACTACAATTTCTCTTAATCCTAAAGTATTGTCCTTTTGGTATGCCTTTTTTGAGGGGCAAGGAATGATGACTTTCCCAGCGGAAGAGGGAATTTGTCGCTGTTGGTTTTCTAAAAACTTTTGTTTTCAGATATCCTAGACCATCCCTTGAGATCAAAACATCAAGAAATGGTAAATCCATTTCTTTGAGAAGTGGTATAATTTTTATTCTCTATTTATTAAAAGTTATGTTTTAGAATATTATACGTCTTTGCTGGTAACACATTTTTTCTTGGACATTTTTCTGCTAACACGGTACTGTATCAGCTGTTTTTGCTTGATTTTGGCATTAATTTCAGTACAATATTTCCCCACTGTCAGAAGGGTGGGCCTTACAGCCTAGTGTCATTGCTGGGCTGTGAGGAACGCCCCCCCTTAAAAGTACAAGGCTATGGCGATGACACTAGGCTGTAAGGCTCGTCCTTCTGACAGTGGGGAGATATCGGTGCCAAAATTAACGCCACCGATATCACCAGCATCGGGCCACATACCGGGAAAGCCAACAGTGCACTGAATTCAGTACCCTGTTGCCTTTCTAGTGGTATATAAAACTGCACATTGATGAGGACATGAAAGGTCCTCTTTAAATACAGACAGACACACAGATTGGCAGATGGAAAACAGGTGCAAAAACTAATACTTAAAGAGACAGGGCAGCTAGGTGTGCTAGATAGGCAGTAAGCCAGAGAATACAGATTTCTAGCATTACGTTCTTCTGCCTTGCTTTTGAAAAACTTGCCTGGAACTTGTAGTTTAATTACTTATTCTGAAATCTGGTTACATCGCACCACTCTCTTCTCCTGAGACCTCATACCAGCCCAGTCTTACACCTGGATCCTGTCACATCTGCAGTGTCTGACTGCTAACTAAATGCTGCCTAAAGGATCCCCAACCAATCCTAATATCCTGGCCAAGCATATATGAAAAGGACACAATATTATTTATGTTTGCTTATGAATGATTTTCCTAGCATACACACCAAATTCACAACACATACATGTCCTATTCTCTTCTGTGATCAGTAAAACTATACCTTACCTAAGAATAGAGTTGGTCACCATGGCAGCTTCTATGTCTCCTACTTTAGTAGTTACACCTATGCAACCAATCCCAATTTTTCATTAGTGGTAATACATAAAGGAAAGAAAGGCTGAATTAAAGCATGCAATGACCTCAACATTTGGAAACAGGTTGTCCTCTTGACTGTTCATTTTCTCTGCTATCACAGAGGAAATTAAACATTACAATGTGTATTTATTTTTCTTTATTAAATCATTGGGTGCACTATGTAATGCAGGGCAAGACAAGGGTGCCATATGTACAGTGAGAAACTTCTCTAGCTACCTCAGTATATAAGGAGTCTGATAAATCATGACACAATTTTTTGCAGGTACTTGTTACAGCTGCAGCAGCCTGTTGTGGGACGCCAGGAGGTTAGGGCAGCACGGTGGCTCAATGGTTAGGACTTCAGCCTTGCAGCGCTGGAGTCCTGGGTTCAAATCCTGCCAAGGACAACATCTGCAAGGAGTTTGTATGTTCTCCTTGTGTTTGCGTGGGTTTCCTCCCACACTCCGAAGACATACTGATAGGGAATGTAGATTGTGAGCCCTATATGAGACAGTGACTATCAATGTATGTAAAGTGCTGCACAATATATGGTGCTATATGAGTAAGCATAATAAATAAATAATAATAATAATAAGGTTGGAAGGAATAGTAAGTGGTAACAGTGGCGAGGATCTTTACCAGATCTTCTGATACACCTCCTAGACCAGTGCATATACTGATCTTTCACAGTTCAAATTCCACAAGGTGAGCAGAGATACAGTCTATGTCTTGGCTGCAGAAAAATACATTACTGTCTCTGAGCTGGTGTTTTCCAGTCTATTTCAGGGATCTGGCTTAGCCTCCTTGCTTCTCCTCACTCTCCTACAACTTCCTCCTTGGATTCCAGTGGAAAGAGTCCAACTGATTTACCACCTCTCACAGGATGAAAGAGACTATCTGTCTCCTCCTCTTCCCTCTCCTTCTTCAGTGGTTCACTCCCTTAAAAGGCACACATACAAATAGACATAATGACGTAAAAACTAGTTCTTACAGGCACATACAGGTGCATCTCAATAAGTTAGAATATTTTTGAAAGTTCATTCATTTCAGTAATTCAGTAATACAATTCATAATCAGCGTCTTCCATGATTGTGTGTCCTACTGAACCCCACTGAGGGACCATTTAAAAGCTTAGGAAACCTTGGCAGGTGACACACTGAATTTACAATACTAAACTTTTTTACAATATTGTAATTTTCTTAGATTTGAGTTTTCATTACCTGTAATCCATAATCAACATTTACAGAAATAAAACACTTGACATAGAACACTGTGTGTGTAAAGAATCTAGAAAATATAGGAGGTCACTTTTTTAATGTAATTACTGAAAGAAATAAACGTTTCAAAGATATTCTAATTTATTGAGATGCACCTGTATATATACAGTATACAGTATGCAAACCCTTTTGTAGTGCTCCCGGTGCTACACTGCACAGCTCCACACAAATTTGTTAAGAAAAACCCAGGTAGCACCATAACAACCCTCCCAGCACTGTTTTTAATGGTAAGTTGCACTTTGTTAGGAAAAATCGGTGTTACAAGAGAATGATATCCATTAATTTGCAATTAATATAGTGGTAACTTTTCCCAATCATTACAGAGTAATACACAAATCACTATTTCCACAATATGAGTGAGAACCCTGCGTACGAAAGCTTATAATATACAGGTGCATCTCAATAAATTAGAATATCTTTGAAATGTTTATTTCTTTCAGTAATTAAATTAAAAAAGTGACCTCCTATATTTTCTAGATTCTTTACACACAGAGTGTTCTATTTCAAGTGTTTTATTTCTGTAAATGTTGATTATGGATTAAAGGTAATGAAAACCCAAATCTAAGAAAATTAGAGTATTGTAAAAAAGTTCAGTATTGTAAATTCAGTGTGTCACCTGCCAAGGCTTCCTAAGCCTTTAAATGGTCCCTCAGTCTGGTTCAGTAGGACACACAATCATGGAAGATGCTGGTTATGAATTGTATTACTGAATTACTGAAATGAATGAACATATCAAAAATATTCTAATTTATTGAGATGCACTTGTATGAGGCAGAAATGCTTGATATTACACTGGACCAGCCATCTTTTATAAAATAAAGAGAATTGTGTAGAAAGAATGGTTAAACATAGAAAAGTTAATTTAGAGAGATTAAATGTCAAATAGTTATCATGGAATGTAATAAATCAGTCTAAAAAATTCTTCTGTGCCCTTCCTTACCATTCCTCTTCCAGATACTGCATATGTATTAAAAATTCAGATGCTTTTCTAAAAATCACAAAATGTTGTTATAATTAATATTGATTAAACTGATATGTTAAACTGATAAAACTATCCTAACTGTGTCTATATGTGGGCACCCAGTTGGAGTGTGAATTGCAGTCTTTCAAGAATTTTGTTAAATGTATACTGTATTCTAGGGTGAATGGGTGACCAGTGCAATGACTGCCATTTGGGCTGCAGAATGAGCCTACATGTTGCATTCAGCATGGTAAGTGGATGCAGGTAATATTCTAGGGTCTACCTCAAAAACTAAGTATCCCCACTTTATTAAGCCAATTGTATCACCTAAACCAGACAACGCCTACAAAAGTATTTGATATCAGCAATATAAGGCTATTTCTCTCAATTTTTTAGTAATATTGTGGCACTATATAAATAAAGATTTCTATTATGACTGTGTACAGTATATTTCTGTATATTTTCAACAATAATTCCACCGTGATTATAAGAATTCCCGATTTCATTTTCAAATTTGGATTCTATTAAATAACGATGTTGGTCAAGGTTTTTTAAAAAAAAAAAAAAAAAACTTCTTGCTGGCAGCCAGTTCTTTGCTAATATCACCATATTGCATATTTCAGTGGAAAGGACTCCTGTTCATAACTTCATATTAATAATAGATGTGGAATCATTACTGATGTAACATTTTTCCCATTTGTCTCCACCATGAATGGATCACAAGCATAAATCAGTTTAACATGGCTCACCCTTTGTATGCTCTTTTATTTGAAAGAGATATTATTATGTTCTGGGATACTATAAAAGTAATAAGAAAATAAAATAAAATTGTTGGTAAAGAACAACTCCAAACACATTTTTATTGATTACGCATGATCATCACAAGCAGGGTTCTTTCCAGGATAACTAACCCAGGGACTAAAAACAGACGATGAGGACCATTTTAGAGAGTTGTGGTTAACTGCTGCCATCCTACCTGACTTTGAATTAACCTTCCCTTCACCTGCTGGGACAGTTGCCAGTAATCATACGTTATCCTGGCGTCCAAGAAATAGATCTTATGCAAAAGAAATTAAAGGTCCCCTTTGAGATGGAAGAAAAGGGCTCTGTTAGGGTATGTTCACACAGTATTTTATATCTTCTACCATGCAAACATACCCTTAAGCAGTGGTGGAATTACCACCATAGCAGCCGTAGCGGCTTCTACGGGGTCCACGCCTGCTTTTTTTTTTTTAATAGGCTGTTACCTGCTGGATTATACCAGCAGGTAACTGTCCCAATTCACTTATAAATCCCATCTCTGGCCCATGGCCACCTCCGCTTTCCATTCAGCCCTCCAGGGTGCCACTGTGGGACTTTATATTGTATGGAGGCCACTATGGGACATTATACTGTATGGACGGGCCACTGTAGGACAATATACTTGATTAATGGACCACTGTGGGACATTATACTGTGTGTAAATGGGGTGTTATACCATATAGGAGCCAACAAAGGGAGAATTTTACTCTGTGTGGGCCATGCCATGTGTGGGTGGGGGTCCAAGTCAAAAGTTTGGTATGGGTCCCAGCCTAGTTACACCCCTGCCCTTGTGCAACCATTCATTTTAGATAGCTGTCAGTTAAACGCTTGTTCAGCCAACACCTGTCTCACCTTAGTACACCAAACACATGCATGCTTGGCTTGGCTAAGCACTGCATGTGTACTGAACCGGGAGAAAATCTCTGACAGGTTTCTCTGCCGGTAGCTTATCACCTCAAAAACACTGGAAATTCAAGATGTCAGTAAAGAGTCAGGAGGCTCCCATACAATACATGGTCAACTGATACACATTTAATGTGTATGGACAGTTTTAGACTCCACCCTCCAAGCTGGCCTGCAATAATCTCATTCTAATATAGAGAATTTGCTGTTTGCGTCACAGCAATGATATACCACCAACTCTCTAGAAGAGGCATATACATGTACAGTAACTTAAAGGGGTTTTCCCATGCACATAGCCATATTTTAATTTGTAGATAGTTAGAGGGAGTCTGTCACCAGGGTGAAGCATTTTGTCAGATTAGAGGCATAAGCTTCATGGGGTTTTTTGCCTTCTTCTGGATCAATACTGCAGGTTTATAGGTTGTACATGTGTCTTTATCCAACCTCATCTACTATGTACTATTTTAAACCAGCAACACAGTTGAATAGGTCAGGCTCATCTGAATGTAATGCATTATTTTAAAAGAAAATTTTGGCCTCTTTTGCTGGGATATTTATTTATTTTGAAATATGCAAATGAGCAGTCTGGACCCCAAGGGCGGCTCTGTTGCTCCAAACTGCTATGCTCCACACTGCTCTAATATGCCCTCTTTCCCTCCTCCCTTCTTTGAGTGACGTGGCCAGATAGCTATGCTGAAATCTCCCCAAGCCCTATGTTCTTGAGTTCATGCCTGTATATTAGAGTAGCATGGGGTGTAGCAGTTTGGAGCAATGGAATGGTCCTTGGTGCACAAGACTGCTTATTTGCATATTGTCAAATAAATTAATATCTCGGCAACAGATACACAAATCTTCATGGGAAAAAAAGGTATTACATTCAAATGAGTCTTACCCCTCTAACTGTGTTACTGCTTTGATATCCTTCCCCTGGTGACAGACATTTAAAAGTTAAAATTTTTGCAAATATAAATAATTACAATTTTGCAGAGTTTTAAAGATTGCCTTTAACCATCTCAGTGGAGACAGTTTGTGGTCTTGATAGGCTGCCAATAGACAATAAACAAGCAATTTGGAATGTTTGGGACGAATCTGGTTCGTTGCGAACCAATTTGCCCAACACTAGTCATATCTAGTGGCAACTATCAAGACAAAACACAGTTAGCACTAATATGGTTAGAGAAAATCTTTAAAACTCTGCAAAATTTGTAATTTAATTGTAATTATATTTGTAAAAATGTTTAACTTTTAATTGTCTACAAATTTAAATATGGTTATGTCTGTGAGAAAACCTCTTTGAGGTCGACACCCCACGTAGAATAAATGCCACGGTTTTACCTTAACAGCATTTTACATTCACAGCAAAGTGGATGGGATTCTATCGAATTCCATCCCCACTTTGCGGTAAAATATGCGCAGCGGTCACAGTGCAATCTTCAAAATGTCCGCGGTTTCCTTATAGGTATGATTAAAGCACAAAGTCCGCAGAGGAAACCTCTGTGAACTTTCTGTGCAAAGCGATGCGTTGCTGCCTCAGTTTTTCCCGCAGCTTCTGTTGTAGATCTTGCTGCGTTTTTTTTTGTGCCAAAGCGACGTGTGAATTGAGCTGAATGGAGAACTATAAGTGCTCCCTTTATATTTCCCTTTCCTTTTGTAGCCACTCCTGGGTTTGGCTCAAAAAAACGCAGCAAAATCTGCAACAAAAAAAAGCAACTTTTCCGCAATAAAAAAAAAAAAGCTATGGAAAAGACCGTGGCAGAAACGCTTTTTTTTTTTTTTGCAGCGTTTTTCACAGAAAGTCAGCAGAGTTTTCCTCTGTGGACTTTCTGCCCCTATTACAACTATATGGAAAATGCCAGCATTTCCGTAGGCATAATCGACATGCTGTGATTTTCAAAAACACAAACATTTCTGAAGTTGCAGCTTTCCTGCGAATTTTTTTTTTTGCAATGTGTGGATGGGATTAGCCAGAATCTCATCCATTTTGCATGTACTGTAAAACGCTGCGTGTTCACAACATGTGGCCCCGGCCTTAGACTCCTATATAGAATTTTTCTATATGTTGCATAAGACATTTATTTTGTAAACAGACACATTTTCTTACTCTTCAATATCAGGGAAAAATCTGCACCAATTTGACAAGTCATGACTGATTTTTTCAGTAGCGATAGTCACTAAAAATTTTGGATCAGTCAGCAATCAAACGTATAATATAGTGAGGTTAGTCACATATCATTTCTTGTATGGGGTACATTGTCATTTAAAGGAGTTATTTGCTGGTCAAATAATATTAGGTTTTTAACTCTCTCAGTAGAAAAAAAATTGTCTATGTCAGACTTGAATTAAAGCTGCAATATAGTTTGAAGAAAGATCCTACAGGAAGAAATGCCCAATGACTGTAATCTACATGTTCTCATTATCAGTTTACAACTCTGGCATGGATTATAATAACGAATTTGGCAGATAATCGGAGCATGGTAGAAGATACTTGTTACAACGCAGTTGACTGTTCTGTGCTTAGTGGGTGAATTTTCTTGACAACACAGTAAGAGGGGAATAACAGTTAAGTACATAAAGTAAAAGCTAAACAAATAGACCAGGAAAAACTAGATTATGGATCGTCGTAGGTTTATGACTTTTTTATGTCAAATGTCACTGAAAATATTTATTACTAGCTTTAATGGCTTTTTTTCAGAATGAAAAATCTTAAATTAAAGCAATACAATTCAGCAAATTGGAGAACAACTGAATGTGTGACCTGGTATTATATTATTGGTTTGGAAAGAACAATGTTTGAATTGATTTATTAAAGTACAAAATAAACTTGTTCTTTTTCTCTGGAATTATTTTTGTCTGTGGTAACTTTTTCCTCCTTGAATTTCCTTGGTTTTATCTTTAGCATTGCTCTGCTGCCATCTATAGACAGGATGTCTTAGTGATTAATGAGGTGTCATTACTTTACAGGTTACATTTCTGCTGAACTTGTCAGATTTGCATTATTATTCATTTTCTTAATAAGCAACTCAATTTGAACATGTAGAGAGAAATAGAAAAATTACATAATCCTAAAGGGGCTTATCAAATCTAGATGCTAAAATATTTCCAAGCTTAGTAAATTATTTCTATTGTAATAAGACCGGCTTTGGCCTTAGAGATGTGACTTGTGTCATTGTTCAGAGCATACTACCTGTCCGTAATGAAGGGGGCAACCATCAGGGCAGATGACTTGAGCACTCATTGACTCAGGTGACTTTAACATAAAGGGCTTGTTTTCCTGATCTCATGCTTGGCCTTCAAACATCTGCATTCACTTGTTAATTTAACAGACAGGAAACCTAATTCTTATTATATTCTGAGCTATGCTGATTTATATGACTGATGCAGGAACCTGCGAATAAGCTTGATGTGAATCGCTTTAGCTATAGGTCCAATTATTTAACTACAATACGTCACACACCTTAAGGTGCCAATACAACTTCAGTAGTACTTGGCCAAATGCTTTTTAGGCTGACAGCTATTGTTCCCCTATACACATGTCCGCTCTGAATGTATTCTGAATGGGAACAAAAGGATCATGCATTGAAATTGAATTTTCTCAACCATTCTTTCTCCTAATCCCCTCTGTTTGGGGACAGTTGGAAAATGTCTATATACCTAAATAGGTATGTATGGCCAAAGTTGCTGTAATGTCTATGGGACCTTTAGACCACCAGATATATCAACCTGTTAAGCCCCTAAACCCAAAGCAATATTATAGATATCTACTAGACTAACAGAGAGCTATATAATAACTTCAAGACAGTAATATTTAGACAATGACTAGCACTCTTATTAGATCACTGTCATTATTTGCACACTGTATGGTGATATTTACTTAGGTAGTGCATGGTGCTCGCCTTCCACTGCTGGGGTCATGGTTCCAAATCTGGGCAAGCACTACATTTGCATAAAGTTTGCATATTCTTCTCATGTTTTGCATGGATTTCTTCCCAACCTTCAAAAACTATACTAAGGGGCAAAATTGGTGAATGAAATTGACCCTAATGAGTGTTGGAGATAAGCACCTACGTATAGTATGACCACTGACTTCCCTGCTCTGCAACTCTTCCTGTTTTTTGAGACCCTTGTGTGAGAAAAGCAGATTACAAACGTTTGTTGTCATCGTACATTGCTGATAATAAGACACTGTGAAGAAAATTTATCAAGTCTGACATTTCCTATACCAGTTTTTATTCCCAATGTGCTTGAGTGGAGCTGTGTTTAAGTTTCACAAGCCTCTTACAGTATTAAATTAGGTATATCCAGTGGCATAGTTATAGAGGGTGCAGAAGTATCAGTCGCTACCGGTCCTTGACCCTAAGAAGCCCCAAAGGTCCCTCTGCCCCATAATAGAAACCACTATTC
Source organism: Leptodactylus fallax (assembly GCA_947044405.1). Taxonomy (NCBI): domain Eukaryota; kingdom Metazoa; phylum Chordata; class Amphibia; order Anura; family Leptodactylidae; genus Leptodactylus; species Leptodactylus fallax. The sequence goes on along the minus strand of CAMRHE010000027.1, from coordinate 10,693,603 downwards.
TAAATGGTACAAGGTAGGTAGGTTACAGATTCTGCATTGGGGCCCAGCACCTCTTGGTACATGTATTTTTCCCCCTCTGTTCACCAGAAACTCAACGCATATGCTAGGATCTGGCATAGATTTTAGCTATGGTGTGAATTATAATTAATCTGCTGGAGCATGGGAGACCATACCCCTCATGCTCCGGGCCTCTCAGGAAAGTGGTTAATGGACACAAAATAATGGATGTGATTGACATCTCCATTATGATGTCAGGGAGTCAGGGGACTGTAAGGAAGTTGTCAATCATGCCCAGGACCTGTGATTAGGAAGGGGACAATGTGACTAGACTGAAGCTGATCCCCACTCACTGTGACTGCTTTAATTTGCACATGACTTTTTATGATTTTAGACATTTATAACTTTATAAAAGATAAAGATAATATAGATTATAAAGGGGTAACAATGGAAAGGACATTATTTCATCCTAATGAGCTAATGAGACCACTTTATGGTGGAAAAACCACCTGCCAGATTCCCTTTAAAAACATTGCCATCACCGTCCTACATGGTGCTCAAACTGGGGAAATATGGAAGTAAACGTTGCACAACCAAAAATAAATATTGAAATATATTTTTGAAAAAATCTTCTAGGCATGTCTAAACTATTTATTTAGAGTTAAGCAGTAATGGGTTAAAAGAAAGTCATTTGACCTCGTAACAAGTATAGCGGTAAATCATAAAATAGGTGACCTTCTCATACAATCATGTCAAGGCAACCTATGCTAAGCTAGTAAATCAGAAGCTTGGAGACATCTCATTTAAAGGGACACATCTTGGAAAGAATTATAGTTCAGGTGCTTAAGATTTACTGAAAATACCAGTGCCTATGGAAAATATAGAAACTGTAACAAACTAAAGAGTATCTGGCTATGCAGGTACAAGGTCAATCCAAAGAGGAGAATTAAGATGATTTGCAAATGACATTAAAATAAAATAGCTTTGTTTAGATTTGCAAAATAGACACTTAGCTTTTAGCTCGCCTTTGTAAATCATCCTGAGAGATACCTAAAAGCGTATGCTGAGTGTGCAGATTCCTTGAGCAGTAACTTAGTGTAAAAGGTCTCCACACATTTAGAAAGCCACAGCTAATCATCCACATATTCTATGAGTTATGGTGCCTAGACGGAGATACATTGCAAAGATGAGCACCTGTATATTTTATTACTGTCAAGTCATATCAGATGTTCTTACAGCTAATGGAATCATGTGACTTTACTGAGAGCGGCTGTTTTCAGAGTGTACAAACCTTCTTACTGTCTTATTCTGGTCAGTTTATTAGGATTACAATTATTTATTTACTAATAATTCAAGGAACAAGTGACAAACTGCATGTATGCCAAATATTTCAAGTGTCATGTACTTTGTTGATTATTCTCTGATTATTTCACTGACATAATTAACAGAAAACAAAAGAAAATTCATAACTATACCAGATGTAGTTGTATAGTCATTTTGTAGATTAGTCACATCTTCTCAAATTGGTTAAGACATAGAGGGGTTTTCCTTGATCAAGGCTGCCCTTTGTCAACAGAACTCAAGGGTCTTTTACAAGGACCAATGATCTGGAACGAACATTCATGGGAATATTTGTTCAGTCAAATATCAGTCCGTATAAAAGGTCCTGCAGACACTCATGTGGTGCATTTTAATGTATAGATTAGTGTAGTTGACTATGTTTTCTATATACAGTCGTGCTAAAAAGTATACACACCCTGGCAGATTTTTTGTTTTTTTGGCCTTTTTTCAGAGAATATGAATAACACAAAAACTTTTTCTCTACTCATGGTTAGTGGGTGGTTGAAGCCATTTATTGTCAAACGTCTGTGTTTTCTCTTTTTAAAGCATAATGACAACCAATAATAATAATAATAACTTTATTTATATAGCGCCAACATATTCCGTAGCACTTTACAAATCAGAGGACATATGAACAGACAATATGAGATATTACAATGTGACAAAGAAATAAACATATCAAACAATAGGAGTGAGGGCCCTGCTCACAAGAGCTTACATTCTCTGAGGAGATAGGGGGACACAAGAGGTCAGAGGGCTTGTTTGTTACAATGGTCCAGCCATCTTTTAATAGAAAAGGTTGTGTAACTGAAGCTGTATGAACCTGTCACCAGACATTATCTGTGAATAAACAGATACTAAGTGCAAGGAGTGCAGTGTAACTTCTAGATGGAGAGGACAGGATCTGAGGAACAGAGTAGGAAGGATAAAAGGTGTTATTGTTCTCCACCTCTGCACACTACACTGTGATCAGGTCACGTGATAAGTCTGACCATACAGATGTGATTTTAGGGCAGTTTTGAAGCTGCTGTAGTTGGGGATTAACCGGATTGTCTTGGATAAAGCATTCAAGAGCACCGGTGCAGCTCAAGAAAAGTCTTGGAGATGGGAATGGGATGATCGGATAACAGGGGATGCAAGTCTAAGGTCATTGGCAGAACGGAGAGGACGGTTAGTGCGGTAGACAGTGATGAGTGAGGAGATATAGGGGGCGCAGTGCTATGGATGGATTTGTGGATCAGTGTGATAATTTTATATTCTATTCTGTGATGGATGGGCAACCAATACAGCGACTGACACAAGGTAGATGCATCTGTGTACTGGTTTGACAGAAGGATGAGTCTGGCGGCTGCATTCAGGACAGATTGTAGTGGGGAGAGTTTAGTAAGAGGAAGCCCAATTAGAAGAGAATTGCAATAGTGAAGACGAGAGAGAATCAGAGCGACCATGAGGGTTTTTGATGTTTCCATGGTGAGAAAAGGGCGAATTCTAGAGATGTTTTTAAGGTGCAGGTGGCAAGAGCGTGCAAGTGTCTGAATATGTGGGGTAAAGGTGAGATCTGAATCAAATACAACCCCCAGACAGCGGGCATGTTGCCTCAGGGTAATAGTAAGGTCACAGACAGAAATGTAGATATCAGGGTTAGGTCGGTTAGTAGATGGAGGGAACACAAGAAGTTCAGTTTTTGAAAGATTCAATTTCAGATAAAGAGAAGACATGGTGTTAGAGACAGCAGAGATACTGGTGTTCTGTAGTAGGGGTGATGTCATGGGATGAGGTAAATAGTTGGGTATCATCAGCATTAAGATGGTATTGAAAGCCAAATTTGCGAATTGTTTGTCCAACTGGGGCTGTGTACAGAGAGAAAAGGAGGGGACCTAGTACCGAGCCTTGAGGAACCCCAACCGCAAGGGGCATAGGAGAAGAACTAGCACCAGTGAATGATACACTAAATGAGCGGTCAGAGAGATAGGAAGAAAACCAAGAGAGAGCATTATCCCTGAGACCAATAGAATGGAGCATAGTGAGGAGGAGTTTGTGGTCTACAGTGTCAAATGCTGCTTAGAGATCCAGAAGAATTAGTAGGGCCGTTTCTGTAGAGTGTAGTGCACGAAAACCTGATTGTAAGGGGTCCAGAAGAGAGTTAGCAGAGAGATAGCGGATTAGGTGGGAGTAGACCAAGCATTTCAGGAGTTTAGAGATGAAGGGGAGGTTAGAGACAGGTCGGTAGTTAGCAGCACAGGATGGGTCAAGGGAGCGATTTTTCAGTACTGGGGTTATGACAGCATGTTTGAAGGAGGAGGGGAAGATTCCAGAAGAAAGAGAGAGGTTAAAAATTTTAGTAAGGTGAGTTGTAACAGTAGGGGACAGAGACCGGAGGAGGTGTGATGGGATAGGATCACTTGTGCAAGTAGAGGGGCGAGAAGAAGAAAGGAGCTGGGAGACTTCTTCTTCTGTTACCAGGTCAAATAATGAGAGTTCACAATGAGGAGCAAGGGAGGGAAGGGGACTCATGCCAATTGGAGAATGGGTTATTTCCTGACATCAAAATAACCCTGTTCAAAAGTTCACATACCCTGGTGATTTTGGCCTGATAACATGCCCAGAAACCAAACCACGGTCAGGTAGACGAACCAAAATTTCGGCCACAACTGCCCGGAAAATTGTTCCGTATGCAAAGAAAAACCCACACATAACATCAGCTGAAGTACAGGACTCTCTGAAAACTATCATTGTGGTTGTTTCAAGAAAAATGGACTGCATGGTCGAGTTGCCAGAAGAAAGCCATTACTGCGCAAATACCACAAAGAATTTCGCCTTCAATACACCAAACAGCACAGAGACAAGCCTCAAAACTTCTGGAAGAAGGTAATTTGGAGTGATGAGACAAAAATCAAACTTTTTGGCCACAACCGTAAACATTACATTTGGAGAGGTGTCAACAAGGCCTATGATGAAAGGAACACCATTCCTACTGTAAAGCACGGAGGTGGATCACTGATGATGTGGGGATGTGTGAGCTTCAAAGGCACAGGAAACTTGGTCAAAGTTGAAGAAAAGATTAATGCAGCATGTTATCAGCAAATACTGGAGGCAAATTTGCACTCATCAACCAGGAAGCTGTGCATGGGACGTACTTGGACGTTCCAACATGACAACGATCCAAAACACAAGGCCAAGTCGACTTGTCATTGAAGAAGAAATGTTGGTACTTGGTACCAACTTGGTACATTTGAGTACTATGGGTATGAAAAGGACAACATAGTGTTCCAGCAGGATAACAATCCATAGCATATGTCAAGATGAGCAAATAAATGGTTCAATGACAATGAAGCAGAGATGCTGGATTGGCCCCCCACAGTCCCCAGACCTCAACCCAATTGAATATTTGTGGGTAGAGTTGAAGAAAAATCTGTATTCATACCCAAGTGATTCAACCAGTATGCACAAACAATGGGAACGTGTAGAAGAGACCTGGGATCAGATTTCAATTGAGACCTGCTTGAATCTGATCGAGAGCATGCCCAGAAGGATTCAGGCAGTGTTGAAAGCCAAAGGTGGATTTACAATTTCCTAACAAAATAATAAAAATAAAATTTTACATTTTTAGGAGCAACACAGTAACAATGTAGTTACATGACAAGAATCTGCATAACTAATCATATGCTAAATAGTTGCAAGTCAAATCTATGTATGAGATAGCCAAGATGATTGTTTATAAAATGATGGTAGTCTCACATTCAAAGCTGTAGTGGATGTAGTTCAAAACATTGTTACCCTTTTGCTTGTTACTGTATACCTCCAACATACTGTACACTGCAATATGCACCTTTACTGTAGAAGTAATATTTTTCAATGTGTTGCAGTTCTCTGACTTGCTTCATATGTTATATATGAATATATATATATATATATATATATATATATATATATATATATGAAGCATATACACCTTTTACCTTACAGGAGACTAGAAATATATACTTTAAACCACTACACTCTGTAGAAATTAATATATTGTACAGTGCCTAGCATAGCAGTGCCCCACAAAAGGGGTACATTTACAGGGGCATATTTCCTCCACATAATGAGCATCATAAATAAAAATAAGGGAACCAATTTGTAACCAGCTGGGTTTGTTACAAATTTTCCAAAAATCTTGGATTTTGCCTAAACTGAGAATTTTGGGATTCCACACACATGAATCATTATTATACTCTGGGGTCTCTTCAGAACTCAGAGAATAATAAGTTGAGGCCCAGGGGACACACCTCTCCTGGTGCTCCTTTTGTGGACATCTTTGGTCTTGTCCTAGCCTTCTGGGTGACATAAGAAGCCCCGATTACTCCTGAGGCCTGTTTTTGAGTCTCAGCAGTCCCCTGGGCTGCTTATGCAATCCAGGAGGCGGGAAAAGGATCAAAGACGCCCACAAAAGAAGCACCAAAACAGCACTGTCTGCTTTCTGCTCCATTCTCTGTGAATCAGCCACTGAGGACTGCTACTTGATAGGGGTGCCAGGTATCAGACCCCCAAAGATTTGATATTAATGACCTCTCATTAGAATAAGTCATCAATATTTTTAACCTTGTCCACTGTGGCAGTATCAGTTAGACACTACAAAGTCAGTTATAAGGTTGGATAAAGACAACATTCCATCAAGTCCAACTTATAATCCTACCATGAGGCAGAGGAAAACACAAAACCATGTTGCAGATGCCATTTGCCCCATATTACGGGGAAAAAATACTTCCTGATTCCACATATGGCAATCAGAATTAATGTCTGGATCAATATTCCATCCCAAAATTCTAGTTACGACAACTTGTAAAATTTTTTATTTCAATAAAGACATTTAGGTCCCTTTTCAACTTGTAATGTTATCAGGTATCACAACTTTGTATGTCAGTGAGTTCCATAGTCTCACTGCTCTTACTGTAAAGTAGCTCTGTCTATGATGATGGTGAAACCTTTAAATCTATTCCTCTTTCGTATCTACCTTAGCCCTCTCTTTTTGGACTTCACAAACTAGGACTGCCCTGATTCATCTCAAATACTCTATTATTGTCAGACAATATCTGTCAATGTTCATTACCTTGCATAACTTTCCCATCCCGTTACCTTTCTTTTTGGCTAACATAGATGTGACCTAATAACAATGTACAAATATATTAATGGACAGTACTGAGATACTTTCCTATGATCTCTTTACACCTAGGCCTCTAACCATAGCAAGGGGATATCCTCTATGTCTAAAGGAAAAAAATGAGGTTTTCTGGGACTTCAATATTGATAACCTACCATTAGGTTCAGATCAGTGCAGGGGTGCTAACACGGGCCTGTGACATAACATTCATTAGTAGTATAATGTTGTACCGTGTTAGCCATTGAAAGTAGTGGAAGAGTGAAGAAATCAGGCGATACCTTTTAGAGGCTAACTGAGTATACTGTATATATACTCAGTTAGCCTCTAAAAGGTATCACCTGATTACTTCACTCTTCCATAACATTCATTAGTCACTTGGCCTCTTTGTAACTCAGTCCCATTCAAAAGAATGGGACAGAGCTACAGTACCAAACACAGCTACTATAAAATGTACAGCACTCTGTTTGTTATTCAGTGAAGAGACTACAGAGGTTGTCCAAATGATGTGGGTCTCTGCAAACAGCTGGATGGTGGTGGTCACTGGAGGAACCATACAACACAGACAGTGAGCTTAAACGCTTACTAACTTTTCAGACAACTTAGGTTCATTTCATAGAGCATGTGATTCTGGACCAATACTTCAATGAACAATGTTGCTGCTTTTTGCCTGAAACTAACTCTCTAAAGTTTCTGGCACTAGGTGTCTCCTTTCTAGTTACTTTACAGTTGTTAAATATGTCCCTAGCTACATAAGATGAGCAAGACGAAAAGTCAGTGAGGTGAGAGGGAAGGGGGCTGATTCTACTCACACATATCTGCAAACTACAAGGAGTGAAGATTCTGCAGCATCTCATAGCTTATAATGTAAGAAAAAATCTTCTATGCACCACGTTCCAAACTATTATGCAAATTGGATATAAGTGTCATAAAGATTCCATTTTTTTGTTTTTCACTTAAACTCATGACTTTAATTGTGTCTTCGGGCCCTTTAGATAATTGAAATCAATATCAAACACCTGTGATAATTAGTTTGCCAGGTGAGCCCAATGAACCCCTTAGCGACCCAAGGCGTAATAGTATGTCTTGAGTCACATGACGATACAGCCAGGATCCGCCGCTAACAGAAGCAATCGGTGCCTGCACTGATCGCGGCTGTTAACCCTTTAGATGTCGCGGTCAAATGGGACTGCGTTGTCTAAATTGCACAGGTGCCACAGGCGCCGCCATTTTTCACCAATCGCCGCCCTCCAGAACATCATCGGAGGGCGGCGATCAGTTGCCATGACAGCTGGGAGCCTATTGAAAGCTTCCAGCCCTGTCGGCTGTTAACCCTTTAGATGTCGCAGTCAAACGGGACTGCGGCGTCTAAATTGCACAGGCGCCACGGGCGCCGCCATTTTTCACCAATCACCGCCCTCCAGAACGTCATCAGAGGGCGGCGATCAGTTGCCATGACAGCTGGGAGCCTATTGAAGGCTCCCAGGCCTGTCATTACATTAGATCTATTACACGAAGCCAGAGGCATAATCTAATAGAAATAAAGGCATTTTGCTATTCACTGCAATACAGTAGTATTGCAGTGAATAGTATGAGCCATCAGACCCCATAGGTTTCAAGGTCTCTAGGGGGTCTGATCATACAAGTAAAAGTAGAAAAAAAAAGTTTTTAAAAGTATAAAAAAAATAAAAAAAAAAAACACAAAAGTTCAAATCACCCCCCCTTTCCCTAGATCAGATATAAAAGTAAATAAACAAATGTAAACGTAAACACATTAGGTATCTCCATGCTCCAAAATGCCCAAACTATTAAAATATTTATCCCATACGGTGAACGGCGTAGTGGCGAAAAAAAATCAAAATGGCCAAATAGCGTTTTTTTCAACACTTTGCCTCCTATAAAAAATTTAATAAAAAGTGATCAAACCATCAGATCTTTCCCCAAATGGTATCAATAAAAACATCATGTTGTCCTGCATAAAAATACGCCATACCCAGCTCCATAAATGTAAATATGAAAAAGTTACAGGTGTCACAATATGGTGACACAAAATTTTTTTTCTATTTTGCTAAGTTTTTAATTTTTTAAAAGGTATCAAAACATTACAAATACTATATAAATTTGGTATCGTCGTGTTCGTACTGACCTGCAGAATACAGGTAACATGTTATTTTTACCACACAGTGAATGCTGTAAAAATTAAACCCATATGAAGTTGGCGCAAATGCAGTTTGCACACAATTGCACCTCATTCAGAATTTTTTTCCAGCTTCCCAGTACATTGCACAGCATATTTAATGGTGCCATTACAAAGTACAATTGTTTCGCAAACAATAAGCCATCATGTGACTCTGTGAACTGAGAAATGAAAAAGTTATGGCTCTTGAAATGTGGGCAGGGAAAAACGAAAATGCAAAAACGAAAAATGGCCGGGTCTAAGGGGTTAAAGGAAACCTACCTTAGGCCGGGGCCACATGTGGAAGCTGTCTTTCATAATGTTTGTTTCCTTTTTGTAACAGAAGATAAAGTTGTGCATGCAGGAATTTTCCTTCCATTACAAAAGTAAACAACATGTTGGAAGATAGCGTCCATCATGTTGTTTACATTAGTGTCAATGGGAACAGACACAGAATCAGTCTGTTTCTATTTTCTGCAACAGTTTAATGTCCATTGCTGTCATGCTATGATGGAAGATAGCAACGAACATTAACAACGGTAGCGTGAACCCAGCCTAAATTTATTTGCAGAGGGAGGGAGATACTGGGTGGACTCTAGAACATTTTGGAAAATTTTAGTCAAGAAGTTTGCCATACAAGTGTACCATCTTGTATGGGTGGACGTGTTTTCAAGGGACACTTTTACTCAGATCAAATGCATGTACAGATCCGAAAACAGTACCTGGGGGCCCTGGGAACAGAGTACACCAATTAGGGGGTAGCTGGAAATACAGGTATCAGGATATTGAAATTGGGTCGTGAGCACGTGTCGGATTTGGATATAACTGAAGAATTGATATCTGGGGACAGCATAGGACATGCATATAGAATCAAACGTCTTAAAGGTACCCTGTTCGTATAGATCATTTAGTGATGAAATATTGAATCTCAACCATGACTGGGCATCCTGAATTTGGCCAATTCAGTCATCCCTGGGTTATCCCAGAAGGGGGTTTCTGACGTCCTCATAGGCAGCCAACCACCTCTCCTGTCTCCACACCTGGCACCATTGAAGTAATATTTAACCCTTTTCAAGTTGTTATTGATATGTTACTATGCTGTCATTCACTTGAGAACTTGTGTACATTCTTCCATGGCTTTTGGGTTTCTACCAGTAAACAACTTCAACACAATTTAAATTTGTGCTGAGTAAATGATGCCTTATTTCCATAGGAATTAATATAACTAATGACATACATAAATGTAGTGAATGTTTGATCAGCTCATTACTGATAATTTACATAAATAATTTTATTTTTAGATTTCAAAAGTCAAAGTATTGTTGTTTATGAAATGAAACCACTTGTAAAAATTATAGAGCTGCATTTTTTTATCTGTACAAGTAGAATGTATCGAGATATTTGATAGGAAAGGACCACGATGGTAGCACAGACAGTCCATAAGAAAGTGATGAGACGCAAAATATAAATTCTATAAATTTGAAGCCTATAAATGGTTACCTGATAAATGTTCCTTCAATTGGAATGTGTCACCAAAAATTATCTATTTTTTTAAATACAGTGCCTTGCGAAAGTATTCGGCCCCCTTGAACTTTTCAACCTTTTACCACATTTCAGGCTTCAAACATAAGGATATAAAATTTAAATTTTTTGGTGAAAAATCAACAACAAGTGGGACACAATCGTGAAGTGGAACAAAATTTATTGGATATTTTAAACTTTTGTAAAAAATAAAAAACTGAAAAGTGGGGCGTGCCAAATTATTCGGTTCCCTTAAGTTAATACTTTGTAGTGCCACCTTTTGCTGCGATTACAGCTGCAATTTACTTGGGGTATGTCTCTATCAGTTTTGCACATCGAGAGACTGAAATTCTTGCCCATTCTTCCTTGGAAAAAAGCTCGAGCTCAGTGAGGTTGGATGGAGAGCGTTTGTGAACAGCAGTTTTCAGCTCTTTCCACAGATTCTCGATTGGATTCAGGTCTGGACTTTGACTTGGCCATTCTAACACCTGGATACGTTTATTTGTGAACCATTCCATTGTAGATTTTGCTTTATGTTTGGGATCATTGTCTTGTTGGAAGATAAATCTCCGTCCCAGTCTCAGGTCTTTTGCAGGCTCCAACAGGTTTTCTTCCAGAATGGTCCTGTATTTGGCTCCATCCATCTTCCCATCAATTTTAACCATCTTCCATGTCCCTGCTGAAAAAAAGCAGGCCCAAACCATGATTCTGCCACCACCATGTTTGATAGTGGGGATGGTGTGTTCAGGGTGATGAGCTGTGTTGCTTTTACGCCAAACATATCTGACCAGAGAACCTTCTTCCACATGTTTGGTGTATCTCTCAAGTGGCTTTTGGCAAACTTTAAACAAAACTTTTTATGGATATCTTTGAGAAATGGCTTTCTTCTTGCCACTCTTCCATAAAAGCCAGATTTGTGCAGTGTACGACTGATTGTTGTCCTATGTACAGACTCTCCCACCTCAGCTGTAGATCTCTGCAGTTCATCCAGAGTGATCATGGGCCTCTTGGCTGCATCTATGATCAGTTTTCTCCTTGTTTGAGATGAAAATTTAGAGGAACGGCCAGGTCTTAGTAGATTTGCAGTGGTCTGATACTCCTTCCATTTCAATATGATCGCTTGCACAGTGCTCCTTGGGATGTTTAAAGTTTGGGAAATCTTTTCGTATCCAAATCCGGCTTTAAACTTCTCCACAACAATATCACGGACCTGCCTGGTGTGTTCCTTGGTCTTCATGATGCTATCTGCGCTTTAAACAGAACCCTGAGACTATCACAGAGCAGGTGCATTTATACGGAGACTTGATTACACAGTGGTGGATTATATTTATCATCATCAGTCATTTAGGACAACATTGGATCATTCAGAGATCCTCACTGAACTTCTGGAGTGAGTTTGCTGCACTGAAAGTAAAGGGGCCGAATAATATTGCACACCCCACTTTTCAGTTTTTAATTTTTTACAAAAGTTTAAAATAACCAATAAATTTCGTTCCACTTCACAATTGTGTCCCACTTGTTGATTCTTCACCAAAAAAATTAAAATTTTATATCCTTATGTTTGAAGCCTGAAATGTGGCAAAAGGTTGAAAAATTCAAGGGGGCCGAGTACTTTCGCAAGGCACTGTAAGTTTTTATGAGAAACACATTTTTAACATTTTTTGATGATTTTAATTTTAATCTTCTATGACACTATCTATATTTTAAAAAAAGAACAATATCCTGCAAATTTTTCTCTGTCCACTAGAGCCTAATGGCAGTCTTAAACTTGCTAATTCTGTAAGGATTTTTATTGCAGCAGTGACCTCATTTATATCACAAACAAGATAGACAGAATTACAATAAAAGTTCACGCCACACTCTACAGATAAAACTCATAGTGACCCATCGTTACATCCACTACTGACAACAGGAGCATTTCCCCTGTGCTCCAAGCACACCCGCGTCATCATTCTCTCCTGCATTGCCACCCCCTTCTTCCTTCTTGTTGACACCTTCTCCTCCTCTTCTTTGCTTCTTCCTCCCGTCGGCACGAACGAAATCTCGCCATAACACCACCAGTGACTAGTTCACTTAAAGTTAAAGGGGTCGACCCAAATTTTAATGTTATTCACAGGATAGAGGATGGTGATTGGTAGGGTCTGATCATTGGAACTCTCACCAATCACAAGAATTGGGGTCCCGTCCCACCATCTGGAAGGAGCAACAGGCCATTCCATACATCATCTATGACACAGTTGCAGATAGCTGAGCATTGTACTCAACTATATCTGGCAGCCTCATAGATATTGAATGGAATAGCATTGTGCATGATTGTCCTGCTCATCCATTTGGTCAGGGGGATGAGATCACCGTTCTTGTGATCAGTGGAGTTGCCCATGGTCAGACTCCCACCATTTAGCATGTTATCCTCTATCCTGTAGATAAGGTATAACATTAAATCTTGGGCCAACCTCTTTACCATTACTATGATCTGATTCTTGTAAAAAAAAACTGAGTTGCAAAATTTTCATATGTGAACTGCTGACGTGCCAAAATAAGGAGAGATTTGAGCTGTTTGTAATGACAATAACCATTTGATCCACACATAAAAATAGTAAATCCTGATAACAGATATATGGGACTGTTTGAAAGGCAAATAAACCATAGCAGGAAATGAAGAACAGACCTTAGGGATAAGACTAAGATTAATCTTCACTTTTCTGGAACAATAAAAGGGTCTGGAACTGGTTTACATGGAAAGCGTTCATTGATTTATTGATGACAGTTAATTGTACAATGTGTTTGCCGGAGTAGAACAAGCCTTGTTCTTTCCCATGCTATATTTTTGTCTTGTTTGCCAATGGGTCATGTTCTTGAGTATATAATACAGGCAGCTATTATTTAACCTCATACAAGTCATTTTTTCCCAAACAATTCTATATGTTTTTTAATAAAGCAAAACTGTTAATATAAGGCGGGAGTTACACACTGCAGTAGTGCACCATGCATGAAAACTTGATGTTTTTTCCATGGTTTTATTAACTATGTAGCATTTTATCTGTAAAAGCCATGTAGCCAATAAAAACATTGACAAACTGCAGAAATTTATGGTAAAACACCTGTGAATACAGCCTAGTGCCACATACACATGGAAGTATTGTGCATCAGTATTTGTAAGCCAAAAAAAGGAGTCAATCTAAAATCTAAAATGAAAAAGATGCAGAAATTTGCATTATACTTTTCTATGTGTAGGTTCCACTCCTGATTTTTGCTTACAAATACTGAAGCACAATACTGACCAAAACACTGCCTTGTGAAAGTGGCCTAAGTAGTAGTCACAGCCAAACACAGATTCCATATATTACTTATAAGGAAATAGTGTCATTTTATACAATTTGAGTCCTGCCTATTATTTGATTTTCATATGTGACTACCACAAGTCGAGGGGTGAACAATACTTACCGAAAAACCCATGGATTTTAACCTTTGACACAACAAATTGCAATTGTATATAAAGTATATAAAAAGTATATAAAGAATTTGTGAACATGAGAGCCATGCAAGCAATTACTGCTTGTGTGGCCCCAGCCTTAGGCTTCCTTCATGTGTTTTTCGGTCTTTGTTTGAAAAAAAAACCTTGCATTTTTTTCTATTTCCCCAGCATTTCTTCAGGTTTATACACTTGCCACAAGAGGGCATTTTTATTATACTCTAGGGTTTCTCTTATACTCTGGGGTCTCAGGACCCAGGGAAGGTGATCAAACATAATAAGCAGTGTTACACACCTTTTCTAGGCTCCAGTGAGGGTCTTCCAGCCTCTTCCATGTTACGTTATGCTGGCATCATTTTACTTCAAGATGGCAACATGGCCGCTGAGGTCAAGTCACAGACCTCAGTGGTCTCTGATGTCATTCATGACATCTCTAAGACCATAAAAGGCTGGAAAACCTGCACCGAAGCCCAGGAAAAGTGAGTAACACTATTTATTATGATTTATTATGATCATCTCTCCTGGGCCTCCACTTATTATGCTCTAAAGGGACCCCAGAATATAATAATGATTCATGGATGTTGAATCCCCAAAAATTTTGAAACGTTCAATAAAGAAAACTGCATGGCCCACTCTAGGACATTATAGTGTGTGAAGGGGCCACTGTAGGGCATTATACTGTGTGGAGGGGCCATGATAGGCTATTATAGAGTGTGAAGGGGCAACTATGGAAAATTTTATTGTGTGGTGGGGCCACTATGGGAATTTATGCTATGTGAAGTGGCCACTATGGGACATTATACTGTGTACACCATTACATTATTCTTTAAAGAGGTGTAACATTAAGAAAAAAAACATACTCACCTGTCCCCAGCGTTCCAGTGTCTGACACCGCTGTTCGTTCGGTCGTGCACCGTGCCTCATTCCTCCTGAACCCCATGTGACCGCTAAGGCCAATTTGTGGGTCTCTAGTGAGGAATTGGTGATGTCACTCACATATGTCACCAATCTCTTTCCAGTGACTGCTGAGACTGCTGACTGGCCTCAGTGCTGCCTTTACGTATAAAGCAGGAAGCCCTATGTAACATAAATGTCTGATTTACATGGAGTGAGAGGCAGCAGTCCTGTATAAGTTACAGTTTCAGTCTGACATGGTAACTTACTTAGGACTGTTGCCTCTCCTTCCATGTAAAGCGGTCCTATGCAAAATTACTTTATACAGGACTGCTTTACATGGAGGAGCTACTTGTGCTGGCCCTGCCCACTTGTATTAACTCTGCCTACTTGCACTGAGCCTGCCTATAAAATGGGGCCACTTTTACATTTTTTCCAGGGCCACGTTCAGGTCCCAATACACTCCTGACTGCATGCTGAGTTTTTCAGCAATCTGACATTTCTATCTGGGTGCATTAATTTTTTAATTAATGGGTGTACAACAGTATAAATATAAAATAATACCTTATGGAAATGCCCCCACAACAGTGTATTAAACATGAATACAATGCTGATTAGCTCTTTGTATATTGTCTTGATGCATAGACTTAACCTACTTCTTAATATGCAGAGGGACTCAATATAATAGCTTGAGATGTTGTAGCAGCTGGATCTTGTAAGGGTGCCATCTGTGTGTAGCCAGTATCCGACGAATGGACGTTCGACTGATGCCACACTCCAGGGACATACGTCGAGTGCTACGCTGTGGGCTCTTGGTAAATGCTGCCAGGACAGCCACTGATGTTTTGTCATTGGTGACAGTTTTCATATGTCCAGATTTGGGCTTATCCAACACCAAACCAGTTGCACGAAATTTGGCGAGCAGTTTGCTAACTGTGGCATGGGAGATGGGTGGTCTCGTAGGGTTTCTTGCATTGAAGTCTGCTGCAATGACCCGGGTACTGCATTCACCAGACATCAACACAATGTCTGTCTGCTCCTCGTCAGTTAACCTCTGCGACATGTCAATGGCTGTAACAATAAGAAACGTGTCAATAACCCGATAATGCATAAAGCTACTTTAAAAATGAGCACTCCATTGTTTTTCTTGTGCAATTCTCCATGTGTTTGATGTGTCACATGACCGCCTTCCGATTGAAAAAAGTAAAGTTGAATCCAAAATGGCGGCTTTGCAGATGGCCGCCATGGGTGTCACCCGGCCTCAAATGTTTCCCCCCTCCCATGTACTAATATGCCACAAACGGTAAGGTGATATCAGCAACCACTTCCATTTTATCTGGGTGTATCCATACTTTTGGCCCACCCTGTATAATACACACTGAAACACACAGGAAACAACAAACATACAGTGGGGCAAAAAAGTATTTAGTCAGCCACCAATTGTGCAAGTTCTCCCACTTAAAAAGATGAGGCCGGCCTGTAATTGTCATCATAGGTAGACCTCAACTATGAGAGACAAAATGAGAAAACAAATCCAGAAAATCACATTGTCTGATTTTTAAAGAATTTATTTGCAAATTATGGTGGAAAATAAGTATTTGGTCAATAACAAAAGTTCATCTCAATACTTTGTTATATATCCTTTGTTGGCAATGACAGAGGTCAAACGTTTTCTGTAAGTCTTCACAGGGTTGGCACACACTGTTGCTGGTATGTTGGCCCAGTCCTCCATGCAGATCTCCTCTAGAGCAGTGATGTTTTGGGGCTGTCGCTGGGCAACACGTACTTTCAACTCCCTCCAAGGGTTTTCTATGGGGTTGAGATCCAGAGACTGGCTAGGCCACTCCAGGACCTTGAAATGCTTCTTACGAAGCCACTCCTTCGTTGTCCGGGCGGTGTGCTTGGGATCATTATCATGCTGAAAGACCCAGCCACGTTTCATCTTCAATGCCCTTGCTGATGGAAGGAGGTTTGCACTCAAAATCTCACGATACATGGCCCCATTCATTCTTTCATGTACACGGATCAGTTGTCCTGGTCCCTTTGCAGATAAACAGCCCCAAAGCATGATGTTGCCACCCTCATGCCTCACAGTAGGTATGGTGTTCTTTGGATGCAACTCAGCATTCACTCTCCTCCAAACACGACGAGTTGTGTTTCTACCAAACAGTTCTACTTTGGTTACATCTGACCATATGACATTCTCCCAATACTCTTCTGGAACATCCAAGTGCTCTCTAGCAAACTTCAGACGGGCCCGGATATGTACTGGCTTAAGCAGGGGGACACGTCTGGCACTGCAGGATCTGAGTCCCTGGCGGTGTAGTGTGTTACTGACGGTAGCCTTTGTTACGTTAGTCCCAGCTTTCTGCAGGTCATTCACTAGGTCCCCTCGTGTGGTTCTGGGATTTTTGCTCACCGTTCTTGTGATCATTTTGACCCCACAGGGTGAGATCTTGCGTGGAGCCCCTGATGGAGGGAGATTATCAGTGGTCTTGTATGTCTTCCATTTTCTAATTATTGCTCCCACAGCTGATTTCTTCACACCAAGCTGCTTGCCTATTGCAGATTCAGTCTTCCCAGCCTGGTGCAGGTCTACAATTTTGTTGCTGGTGTCCTTCCACAGCTCTTTGGTCTTCACCATAGTGGAGTTTGGAGTGTGACTGTTTGAGGTTGTGGACAGGTGTCTTTTATACTGATAACAATGTCAAACAGGAGCCATTACTACAGGTAATGAGTGGAGGACAGAGGAGCCTCTTAAAGAGGAAGTTACAGGTCTGTGAGAGCCAGAAATCTTGCTTGTTTGTAGGTGACCAAATACTTATTTTCCACCATAATTTGCAAATAAATTGTTAAAAAATCAGACAATGTGATTTTCTAGATATGTTTTCTCATTTTGTCTCTCATAGTTGAGATCTATCTATGGTGTCAATTACAGGCCAGCCTCATCTTTTTAAGTGGGAGAACTTGCACAATTGGTGGCTGACTAAATACTTTTTTCCCCCACTGTATATCCCAGAATTGTCCAAGCTTATATCCAAAATTTTACATTGGACACAAAGAATAGAAAACTTATCCCACTTGAATAATAGTTTAAATAGTCTGTATGGATTTTTATTTACAATGAAACCTTTTTGTTAGTGTTACTTCTCTGATGAGATGAGTCTCCAACAAACAGAATATACCTGTCATATGAGCAGATAGGACTAAGACAATTGGTATTGCAGACTATTGCATCCTTACTGTGTTTTCTTATGGTCCATAATCTGGAAGAAGAAGAAGAAGAGAGATGGACAGAAAAGAGTCAGTGTCTGTGTTCCCTATTCCACTCCTCCTCCCCCACCCCTATCCTCTGCTGGCTTGAACTATCCACATAATACAACTTGTGGATATCAAGACCTCCTTATGTGTGCCTGACCCACTCCCTCCTCCACCATCTGCCTCTCCCACATAAATGAAACCTATTTGAGATAAGCACCCAAAAATTGCACAAAATGTCCATCTCAAAGAAGATGGCTAGTATGGAAAATTGAAAATCTGTCATAGAAAATGTGGTTTTGGTAAGGAGGTGCTCTTCTCAAAGAGGTGGTCTTTTGGAGAGGTTTCACTTTATATCATTATCTCAAATGCACAGTCCATTAAATTCTAGCCATTTAAATGCTTCTTTCTACCAAGCGTCTTAGTATATTATTTGCAATTTCTCCAGGAACAGTACCATGTATTTGATTCTTTTACATTGTTGCATTTGATTCTTGCTGTTTGAGTGTCTCTGAAAGACGTGTGGGAAAATGTTTTATTTCCATCATATTCTAGAAGTTCCTTTCCTAGCTAGTCTTAGAATAAGGGTAGCAGCACATGACCGTCTTTCACCCGTGAAACATGGTCCGTGTGTTAGCTAGATTTACCCGCTTGAACTTCGTGCTGGGAGCGGGACTTCTACCGTTTTTCTCCAAAAATAAGCCCTACCCCGAAAATAAGTCCTAGCTAGATTTTTCAGGCTTTTTGGAGTAGGCTTGAAATATAAGCCCTACTCCAAAAATAAGCCCTAGCTAGTTTAACCCCTTCCTGACATCTGCCATGCGATTATGGCGGATGCCGGGTCCTTAAAGATTGCAGCCGCTCTGCTGCACACCGGCCACTATAGCTACCGTATCGGACCTCCGCTGTAATGTACAGCGGAGACTTGAAGTTAATGTCTGCAATCAGTGTCTACTCTGATCGCAGGCATTGTCGAGCGTGACCTCCCCTCCTTCCCCCCAAAGTAGCACAACCACCATAGATACTGTACCGGGTCTCCATTGTAATTTACAGCGGAAACCCGGAGTTAATGCTCGCAATCAGAGTCCACTCTGATCGCGGGCATTGTTGAGTGTGACAGTCCGTGACCTCCCCCCCCCAAAATAGAACAACTGTCCCCACTATACCTTTCTTGTTGCAGGCCGGCTCCTGGGAGCCGACCTGTTCCTTTGACAGCCGGGAGCCTTGTGAAGGCTCCAAGGCCTCTCATAGGAATATTACTATCGAGGCTCGTTTCTGACCAGCCTTAATAGTAATGTAGATAATCTCCCATAGACTGCAATACATTGTATTGCACTCTATGGGATGATTGCAGGTTCAAGCCCCCTAGGGCGGTTAATAGTAAAAAAAATATAAAAAAAAAAAACAAAACTTTAAAAGTTCAAGTACCCCCACTTTCACTAGAATACATATAAAACTAAAAAACTTACTTTGAAACACATACACATTAGGTATCCCTGTGTCAGAAAACGCCCAGTCTACAAACTTATTAAAATATTTTTCCTCTATGGTGAACACCGTAGTGGGAAAAAAAAAATTAAAGTGCCGAACTGCTGTTTTTTCGCTGTTTCGCCTCTGATAAAAATTTAAATAAAAGGTGATCAAATGTGTGATTGTTGTTCATGGAAAAAATTAAGACCTTTCCCCGAAAATAAGCCCTAGCCCTTTTTCCGGAGAAAAAAATAATATAAGACCCAGTGTTATTTCGGAGAAACACGGTAGCAGTATAGTTACCTATGATGCTAAGATTTCCTGCCTCCCAGCGACATACTGTCCCGTATCAATTACAATACGGGACAGTATGTCTCTGAGAGGCAGGGACTCTTAGCATCATAGATAACTATACTGCTAGGAGTCCCGCTCCCAGCACGAAGTTGAATCCAGTAAATCTGGCTAATACACGGACTGTGTTTCACGGGTCGTTTGCTGCTACCCTAAGGTCCGTATATGAGGGCTTGGCATGATCTAGCCTCAAAATCAATAATCTTGGAATGTGCTTAAGTTGCTAATCAGTGTCTTAAAGTAATAGTGTCACTGTCATCACCATACTGCTGTAATTGAGATGATAAGAGAGCCAAATAGTGAACTATCTTTCTGCTTCCTGCATAATTTTGTGCCATTTTCTACTTCAGGTCCCTGTGGCCTGCTGCTTCTGCTACTTCCACACAGCTGTCACCCATATTCTTACTGATGGCGGCAGATGATGTGACACAGAGGGTTCCTTCTCCTACATTACACCACCCTTTCCACCCTGATATTTACCAGACATTTTTTTTCATGCCATAAAAACTCAATTACAGAGATAATAGTATATGTAACTTCACTGGTGTTTGGCAAAGAAAAAACAGGGCAAATTTTACTGTAACTCTTTACTACCAAAAAAACTCAATTGCAGAAGTACTAGTGTATTACTGTATATATAGCTTTATAGTTTTTTCAGTGTTTTGCAAGGAAAAAAAAAAACAGGCCAAATTTTACTGTACTACTATGATTCAACAAAAATTCAATTGCAGACGTAAAGTATATAACATCACTTTTTTGGAGTTTGTCAGGGAGAAAACACTCCAAATCTTACTCAACACTTTGATGTTGAACAACAAAACTCAGCTGAACAGGTAGTCTATATAACTTCAGTGGGTTTTATTGCTTAGCAAAATAGGCAAATTGTGTAAATATGTATAAAAACAGTGCAAAGGGGTGTAACTAATTTGAATGTTTTGACTGTGAGAATTGTGATTGAGCTTGTTGCTGTTGTACATACATTGTGCTGGTGGTCCAACAGTGTGAGAGATATACCTAGAGTGATTCCAGACTCCTTGCTCTCCTTACCAATTAAATCTGAGGCTACATTCACATGAAAATTGGTGCAAAACATCCGTGATAAACATCCATTTTTCACAGCCATCTTGCACCCTAGGGGTACCCGTTTCCATGGATTCCCCATACATTTCGGTGTATAGAGGGATCCATGAAAATGGCCAAAAATAGGACATGACCTGTATTTTGACGGTTCATGACAATGGATCAAGGAAAGTCTACCTGATACCCAATTTCATTGGATTTTTCATTTCTGCTTTCTCTCTACTTTTACCACAAAAAGTTTGGATTCATTGGAATCCAACGTTTTTACAAAGTCCAGATGAAATCCAGTCAGTTAAGAAGTGGTTCTCTCAACTCTAGTTACTTATCTACAGAAGCTTATCTGTTTCCAAAACTCCCTATGAGTTTTATGGTGTAGCACAGGGGTCAGCAACCTTTTTTGGATGGTGTGCCGATTTAAAAAAAAAAAAAAAAAATGACATAGTCAGTGTGCCATGAAATAATTGAAAGGATGTCGACCCCTACATGAAAGTCATATAACACAAACTATAACAGCAACTGATTTGGTAGTCGATTAAACTTACATTTCAGTGGGATCCCTGACTTTTTTTTTTTTCCCAAAGATGATCCTTATCTGGTGGATAAGACTGGGCTAAACATGGAGCTAAGACTAGTCTGCAGTAAGCCTGGTTTGTGGGGGGCAGAGGATGCCCCCTCACACAGCCCAGTCTTTTTTATTGAAGAGGTCCAAACCAATCTTTCCAGTCTTGTTGAAATGAACAAAGGCAATTTTAGCTGCCATATTATATTTTGCACATGCAGTTGCTGTCCTCTGACTAGGCTACCCCATGGCCCAGACACTAGTACATCATGCCAGTGCATCCTCGTGTTCGACTGAGAGAAATTATAACCTGGAGCAGCACTGCCATGTGTTAAGACAGCAGAGAGCACTGTGCCACGTAGATAAGCCCGGGGTGCCAAACCCAGCACTAGTGCCAGGGGTTGCTGACCCCTGGTGTAGCACCACATACAGTATGCCCCACCATTGCTCTATACAAACACCTCCTCACCACACTACTATGATGAGACAAACTGTAGATATGGGATACATAAGTTTAGTAGGTAAACCTTTTTTAATATAAGTGTGGATAGCCACTGTTAAGATATGTGTGAACTTTATGTGTTGATTTTTGTATTGAACAAACATTATTTCTATAAGCTGTGTACTGTCTGTAATTTGTATATTTCTATATACTGTATACTGTCTGTAATTTGAGTAATTGAAACTTGTACATTTTGTGCCTTCCCAGAAATTATGTGATTTCTTATATGCAGGGTCGCGTCAGCACCCAACTTACCTGTGCAAGTGCCAGGGCCCCAAGCTCCTGAGGGGGCTCACTTGGCAGTGGCATAACAGTTCAGGGTATGGGTCCCACGGCCAGCTGGAAATGGCCGAGGCCCCAGACCACTATTATAACGGTCGGGGAAAGCTTGGTTCCCCGACCACTATACATACTGCTAATGGAAATGGGCCTGGCGATCGCCGGGCCCCTTTCCAATAGATGCCAGCCCAGGAGAGGTGACTAAAAATAAAAAAAATACTTATACTCACCTGTCCTGGGCTCAGCATCCTCTCCGGGGCTCCTCCGGTCGGTGACTGAGGACCTGTGGCCCAGACGTCACTGCTGGGGCCTTTAATTGGGCCCCAGCAGTCACATGTGGCACGCCGTCGTAATGACGTCACCGCGCCTCACGTGACTACTGAGGCCCAATCACAGGCCCCAGCAGTGATGTCTGGGGCGCAGGACCTCAGTCGCAAGGAAGAAGAGGACTGAAGAGGATGCTGCAGACAGCCGGATACCCAGAAGAGGTGAGGTAAGGTGAGTATAAGTGTTTGTTATTTTTAATCACCTTCCCTGGGCCTCTGATTATTATACTCTAGGGTCTGAGGTGACCCCTTTGTATAATAATAGAATCGGCTCTATGGGGGGGGCTCTTGGGAGCATATAATATTGCTTGGGGGCCACTGTGGAGTATATAATACTGTGTGGGGCCACTGTGGAGTATATAATACTGTGTGGGATTCACTGTGGAGCATATGATACTGTGTGGGGCCCACTGTGGAGCATATAATACTGTGTGGGGGCCAGTGTGGAGCATATAATACTGTCTGTGGCCCACTGTGGAGCATATAATACTGCATGGGGGACACTGTGGAGCATATAATACTCTGTGGGGTCACTGTGGAGCATATAATACTATGTGGTGGCCCACTGTGGAGCATATAGTACTTTGTGGGGGCCACTGTGGGCATATAATACTTTGTGGGGGCCCACTGTGGAACATATAATACTGTCTGGGGGATCACTATGGAGCATATAATACTGTGTGTGGGCCAGTGTGGAGCATATAATACTGTGTGGGGGCCACTGTGGAGCATATAATACTGTGTAGGGGCCAGTGTGGAGCATATAATACTGCGTGGGGTCAGTGTGGAGCATATAATACTTGGTGGGGGACACTGTGGAGCATATAATACTGTGTGGGGCCACTGTGGAGCATATAATATTGTGTGGGGCCAATGTGGGCATATAATGCTGTGTGGAGGCCACTGTGGAGCATATTATACTGTGTGGGGCTACTGTGGAGCATATTATACTGTGTGGGGGCCACTGTGGAGCATATTATACTGTGTAGGGGCCAGTGTGGAACATATAATACTGCGTGGGGTCAGTGTGAAGCATATAATACTTGGTGGGGGCCACTGTGGAGCATATAATACTGTGAGGGGGCCACAGTGGAGCATATAATATTGTGTGGGGCCACTGTGGAGCATATAATATTGTGTGTGGGCCAATGTGGGCATATTAATCTGTGTGGAGGCCACTGTGGAGCATATTATACTGTGTGGGGCTACTGTGGAGCATATACTACTGTGTGGGGGCCACAGTGGAGCATATAATATTGTGTGGGCCCAGTGTGGAGCATATAATACTATGTGGGGCCACTGTGGAGCATATAATATTGTGTGGGGGCCAATGTGGGCATATAATGCTGTGTGGAGGCCACTGTGGAGCATATTATACTGTGTGGGGCTACTGTGGAGCATATTATACTGTGTGGGGGTCCACTGTGGAGCATATTATACTGTGTGGGCCCCTTAATTATTCACGTCAGACGCCATCTATTTTATAGCAGTTGTGCACTATTATTACATGCTGTAATAACATCATGGTAATAATAAAACAGATACTGTGAAATGTAAATAGCGAAGGAGTCACAGCTTTCGCAAAAGCACCACAGTATCTTGTTGATCAGCAGGGGCCCTGGGTGATAGACCCCCACTGATCTCTTAGATCTCTTAGACTGTTAGGACCCCGCAGCTCAACCATTTGCAACAGCAACTCCCAGTATTGTTTATATGCAAGGCGCTGCACTGCTCACTCAGTTGTGGGTATAACAGTTGTATCCCTTTCAAATATCTGAGATATTGCTGCAGCACCCATAACCATCACTATCAAGAATACACTGTAGGAAGGGGGTAGGGAGGCCCAGACAAAGTTTGCATCGGTTCCCACAAGACCTTAGTTATGCAACTGTATACCATATAAATGAATTTGAACCCACAGATGAACTGTTTAAGTCTCACCAGCAAAAGAGTGTGAGAATTTTCCCTAACACCACTGAATGATGTAAACTAGGGGGCATTCTGAAAAATAAGGAGCAGTGTTAATGGTATTGTTACTTGTCACCTCCAGAATGCTTTCCCTCTTGTCATGTGCTTTGCAGGCCAAAGAATTCACATTCACTTTCTGCATCTTGACACAAGATTCAGCAATACATTCAGCAATAGTACAATGTTTGCGCACAGTCTCTTTTAGTATCTAAAAGTGTTTTCTTTCAGACAGCATATATATATATATATATATATATATATATATATATAAGTGTGTGTGTGTGTGTGTGTGTGTGTGTGTGTGTGTGTGTGAGAAACACATGTGAACAAAAGGTTTGTGGATGTTGTTATTTTGGTATGAGCTGGCAGGAAGCTCTCCAGCTGCTAGCTAGTCTTGCTAAAGAGGTTATCTAAGAATTACAGAGTTTTGCCAGGAGGCCAGGGAAGGAGAAAAATAAAAAAAAACACATAATCACCTGTCCCCAGGGCTCTGGTGTCCCAGTGGATCCCGGGGGCTTGTTCTGGCAGAGGACCACTGAGGACCCAGGACGTCACTCACATACGTCACCTGTGACATCCTGGTTCCTCTCCTTACACCTCCAATCAGTGGCTTCAGCAGTCAAGTGCGGCTAGAACTTCCACCGGAACAAACCCCTGGGCACTGCAGGTCCAGACAGCGAACTAGGACACCAGAGCACTTGGGACAGGTGAGTATGGGTTTTTTTAAATTATTTTTCACCTTCTCCAGCTTCCTGGGAAAAATCTTTAATTCCTGTACAACTCCTTTAAATGTGTAGTGAGTTCCAATCAGGCAAGGATTTTCTCTTGTTGCTGTTTTGTTTTATTTTATCTAAACTTGCAACCTTAACAATGCCATGGGGTTGTAAACTTCTTGATTATGTTTCACACCATGGACAAAGGAACATCTAGATCACTGGACATGGACTTGTAACCTTGAGATTGTTGATATTTTTCCACAATTTTGGTTCTCAAGTCCTCAGACAGTTTTTTCTCCTCTTTCTGTTCTTCATTCTTAGTGTGGCACACACAGACACGCAATGCAAAGAGTCAACTTCTCTGCTTTTTATCTGGTTTCAGGTGTGATTTGTATATTGCCCACACCTGTCACTTACCAGAGATGAGTTTGAATGAGCATCACATGCTTGATACAAAGTTACTTACCCACAAAAAAAATTCAAAGGTGCCAACACTTACAGCCATGACTATATATATACAGTCATATGAAAAAGTTTGGGCACCCCTATTAATCTTAATCATTTTTAGGTCTAAATATTTGGGTGTTTGCAACAGCCATTTCAATTTGATATATCTAATAACTGATGGACACAGTAATATTTCAGGATTGAAATGAGGTTTATTGTACTAACAGAAAATGTGCAATATGCATTAAACCAAAATTTGACCGGTGCAAAAGTATGGGCACCTCAACAGAAAAGTGACATTAATATTTAGTAGATCCTCCTTTTGCAAAAATAACAGCCTCTAGTCGCTTCCTGTAGCTTTTAATCAGTTCCTGGATCCTGGATGAAGGTATTTTTGACCATTCCTCTTTACAAAACATTTCCAGTTCAGTTAAGTTTGATGGTCGCCGAGCATGGACAGCCCACTTCAAATTATCCCACAGATGTTCAATGATATTCAGGTCTGGGGACTGGGATGGCCATTCCAGAACATTGTAATTGTTCCTCTGCATGAATGCCTGAGTAGATTTGGAGCTGTGTTTTGGATCATTGTCTTGCTGAAATATCCATCCCCGGCGTAACTTCAAATTCGTCACTGATTCTTGTACATTATTCTCAAGAATCTGCTGATACTGAGTTGAATCCATGCGACCCTCAACTTTAACAAGATTTCCGATGCCGGCATTGGCCACACAGCCCCAAAGCATGATGGAACCTCCACCAAATTTTACAGTGGGTAGCAAGTGTTTTTCTTGGAATGCTGTGTTTTTTTGACGCCATGCATAACGCCTTTTTGTATGACCAAACAACTCAATCTTTGTTTCATCAGTCCACAGGACCTTCTTCCAAAATGAAGCTGGCTTGTCCAAATGTGCTTTTGCATACCTCAGGCGACTCTGTTTGTGGCGTGCTTTCAGAAACGGCTTCTTTCGCATCACTCTCCCATACAGCTTCTCCTTGTGCAAAGTGTGCTGTATTGTTGACCGATGCACAGTGACACCATCTGCAGCAAGATGATGCTGCAGCTCTTTGGAGGTGGTCTGTGGATTGTCCTTGACTGTTCTCACCATTCTTCTTCTCTGCCTTTCTGATATTTTTCTTGGCCTGCCACTTCTGGGTTTAACAAGAACTGTCCCTGTGGTCTTCCATTTCCTTACTATGTTCCTCACAGTGGAAACTGACAGGTTAAATCTCTGAGACAACTTTTTGTATCCTTCCCCTGAACAACTATGTTGAACAATCTTTGTTTTCAGATCATTTGAGAGTTGTTTTGAGGAGCCCATGATGCCACTCTTCAGAGGAGATTCAAATAGGAGAACAACTTGCAATTGGCCACCTTAAATACCTTTTCTCATGATTGGATACACCTGGCTATGAAGTTCAAAGCTCAGTGAGGTTACAAAACCAATTTTGTGCTTCAGTAAGTCAGTAAAAAGTAGTTAGGAGTATTCAAATCAATAAAATGATAAGGGTACCCAAATTTTTGCAGCGGTCAAATTTTGGTTTAATGCATATTGCACATTTTCTGTTAGTACAATAAACCTCATTTCAATCCTGAAATATTACTGTGTCCATCAGTTATTAGATATATCAAATTGAAATGGCTGTTGCAAACACCCAAATATTTAGAACTAAAAATGATTAAGATTAATAGGGGTGCCCAAACTTTTTCATATGACTGTATATATATATATATATATATATATATATATATATATATACATTTGTTCGTTCAACTAGCAACTGTCAGTATAGAACACTGGAGACAGCACAAAGAGAGGTGTTTAGTTGCTTAGGCTTCTGTAGTGCGTTGTCTACACTTCGGAGGATGGCACAGGCGTTGTAAGTCCGCCGGACCCAAACTGCCACAGTGGTACACAGACACCACTATCTATAGAGTACTGCCTGATGCATAAGACCCAGTGTATGGCCATAGCTTCACAGGGTCATACTACGGATTGTACTCAGCTGAACTATGCCTGTAATACAATGTCCAGACGTCACAAAGGCACCACTTCTCTGAATCTGCCTAAGAGAAAAAAAACAACACCAAATATTTAATATAACATGGCAGGGTTAAATAGACACTGGCAGCAACACAGCACACAGCATCCTCTTAACCATTTGACCACTACATCAGCACCACCAAGTTATACAGTTACTTATACGTTTATACTTATACATTTACTTGTATTCAGGATTACTCTTCTGAAGTCTGTCTTGAGTCCTGGCTACATATTAGACATCTAATCAAGTCACTATGCCCCTCTACTGAAAGCCAAAACATGGGAATTGGTTAAACCACCTTACAGTATTGTGAAAAAAAGGAAAGGGATACAAAGGAGCAGATATGTAAACAACAATAAAGAAAGAAATATATATACTGTATCATTCATAGCAAATTACATTTTATGGTAACACTGTTTGTATGCATTATGTATATGTTATGTTCCAGAAGACATTGCGATTTTAGAATAGCAATCTCAGAGTACACACCTTAAACATTAGCAGGGTTAAATATGTTATAAAGTCTCACAGCTATCTCTGAAAGTTTGCTCCAAGTGCAGTCTTCCTTCTATTTTATATGCTGTAAAGCTAGTATGTGCTAAAAATGGCAAGGGGTCAATAAATAGTCACAGAAAAAGTGACAGCCCCAGCGGGATGGCCTATAGCAACGACTTAAACAAAAAAGAAATAACTGTCATTTTATTTAACAGCTTTCTCACAAAAGACATGGAAATAAATTTTCTTGGCGACTTCTTTGTTTGTAACTTTTATATAAAGATGAAAACATCTATAATAAAAAAAATATACAGTTATAACAGAAAAACAGAAAGTCCCTAAATTTTATGCATGATGTTACCTAATATTTCTAACTACAGATCATACTGAAAAGAAAAAGATGTGTCATGTCAGAATTAGGTGGCCTCACATTTGGGTACATGGCCATAAAGCTTGGGGTCCCTCTAGATTAAAACAGGATGTATTTTCCTTAGGCCTCATGCACATGGCCAAGTATGCAGTCCGAGGGGGAGTTCCGATGCTCCAGTCCAAGGATTATGGAGCATGTCCTATCCAGTTCTACGAAAACCCCAATTGAAATCAATGTAGCACAGAAGGCACTTGTATGCCAGCCAAGTGTCATCCTAGAACTGCAAACTCAGTCGTGTGCCTAAGGCCTTACTTCTTGTTCACATAGAATTTCACATACAAACTGTAGGTCTTCTCACCTTTTACCGAATTGAATTGGCTGCACTGGAACCATGCTTATTAGCCCAAGTACACAATTACCTATTGCATCCACACTAATATCTGCCCTATCCCACAACCCCAAACAGCTATTCACTACCTTCAACTCCCTTCTCCGTCCTCCTGCGCCCCCTCCGGCATCACTTATCACAGCTGATGACTTTGCCTCTTATTTCAAAAGCAAAATTGACACCATCAGAGACAGTCTCACCCTACACCCCCGACAACCACTCTACCCAACTGTCCTGTGCTATTCATCTTTAACCTGTTTCTCCACCGTCACAGATGAAAAGCTCTCCACCCTAATCTCTAAATCCCACCTCACCTCCTGCGCGCTTGACCATATCCAGTCACACCTTATCCCCAAACTGTCTGAAGTCATTACTCCTGCCCTAACCCATCTCTTCAACCTTTCCCTAACCAATGGATCCTTCCCTTCCGCCTTCAAACATGCTACTGTTACACCTATACTTAAGAAACCCTCCCTCAACCCGTCCTCTCCAGCCAACTACTGCCCCATCTCACTGCTCCCGTACGCCTCTAAACTGCTGGAGCAACATGTCCACTCCGAACTATCCTCCTATCTCTCGTCCAATGTGCTCTTTGATAGACTACAGTTAGGCTTCAGACCCCATCACTCCACAGAAACTGCCCTAACCAAGGTCACTAATGACCTTCTAACTGCCAAAGCCAATCCTCACTACTGTGTCCTCCTCCTCCTCGACCTCTCCTCTGCCTTTGACACAGTCGACTATTCCCTCCTGTTACAAATGCTCTCATCCCTTGGCATCTATCTCAGACCTGGCCATTTCCTGGATCTCCTCATACCTCACCAACTGCACATTCAGCGTCTCCCACTCGCACACCACCTCCCCGCCACGCCCTCTTTCTGTAGGTGTCCCCCAAGGCTCCATCCTAGGACCCCTTCTGTTCTCCATCTACACCCTTGGCCTTGGCCAACTCATAGAATTCCATGGTTTCCACTACCATTGCTATGCTGACGACACCCAAATATATCTCCCTGGAAAAGACATTACCTCCCTGTTGTCTAGAGTTCCAGAGTGTCTAGCAGCCGTAGCCTTCTTTTTCTCCTCCCGCTTTCTCAAACTCACCATGGAGAAAACAAAGTTCATAATCTTCACCCCTCCTCGCACGGCCCCCCTACCTGACCCATCTATTAAAGTTAGCGGAACCACACTCACCCCAGTCCCACAGTGCTTTACCTTATTATGTATGTCTTTTTTTTTTTTTGCATTCTTATGTTGACCATGTGCTTGTCTTACTGTTTGACTTATGTTCTACGCTTTTTTGATATCTTTCAATAAATACCTTTTGAAACTAAACTAAATTGTTCAGATCACTGCTTAGACTCATTTTTACTAAAGGCAGGTTGCAGTTCCTAGATATTTATGGAGAGGGGAGGGGTAGAAGAAAGAAGAGTGAGTAGCAGAGAGACAACTGCATCTTACAGCAGTTGCAGTAAGGTATCTATCTCACCAGAGCTTTATTTACATCTATACTGCCCAGTATACTCCCCTGAAAAAACTTTTGTAAAAATTGCTCTAAAATTGATAGAAAAGTGCAAAACAGTTAATGTTATCTTAGGCAGCATGTCCCCTGTCTTTATCTCACTCAATGGGCTCCTCCTCCCCCTCCCCTTTACATAGATTTCTATCTAACCTGACTATGTGTGAGCTCTAACCAGTCTTCAGTGAAGGCGGACCTAAGCAGTGAATTGAGCAGTTTAGCTGGCAGGAAAGGGCTGACAAGAGGAGATATTTGATCGATATTTCACACTAGTATTTGTTTGCCAATACCAGGAGTGAAACATAAGAAAAAGCATAATGAAATAATTTGCAGTTCTTCTAGGTTTTATACTGGTTTTGGCTTACAAATTCTGACCAAATAATATAATGTGAAAGTGGCTTAAACATTCTTAATTCTAATAAACAAAGTTCTTTAAAAATGGTGAGGTTTTATTTGGCAACTCATGACGAAATTACAAGTGTTATGAAACTGTCTCAATATAGCAATTGGTATCTGAGTCAGCACTGAGAAGAAAACAAGGGTTTTGCAAATTTCAAGTTCATTTTACTATGCTATTTTTCCATGCTATATGACATGTTCAACTACTTGGATAGTGTATATTTCACTGACCTGTAATGAAAACTTTGAATAAAAATACATAGAAAAAACTTGTTAAGTTCTGCTATTGAAAAATAAGAAAATGCTACTGTCACAGACTTGGTCAGATGCATTATGTTATCCCTTTTTGAGAGGTATAAAGAGGTCATCATGCCTAAGAAGCATAGTAAATATGACTGTGGCCTTAGGCTCTGCTGATATGGAATTCAGTTTCTTACTCAATCAATACAATTCAGTGACTTGCTGTTGATATCTTTACTTTCTGTGCCTCATACCACAGCTGATGTGTAGGTATTATCTTCCCAGTTAGTACCTCAGTGGTGTTTAGCATATTCAGGGCTATTGCTGGAAGACCTAAAATAGCAGCATTATAACTACTTTGGTTGCTTTGTGTCATTTGGTTGCTGTGGAATGATGAACTAATTTAAAGTAACAGCTGTCAACATTGCCCCCTGTAATCAGTACAGTCACAAAAGATTGGTTGCCATGCCATATATTACTATGTGTTTAATTGCCAAGGTTACATTTTTTTTAAAAATAACTGCCAGTATTTGAAATAATAGCTGTCACGGATTGCACATCCCATTATTATACATTGATCTATGCTTCTCAGCAAAATATATAAAAATTATTATGAGGTTTTTAGTATACATTTTGCACACAGATGCACTCCATTTCTTTCTCTAGAAACTCCTGGCTAGAGATTGGAAAATCTCACAAGATTCGTTTCAACGAATATTCGTGAGATTTGACCCTCCGATTGATTTCAAGCCAAACTTATTTGACACAAAACAGAAGTGCTATTTTTATACTTTGGGGTCTCTTATATATTATAAAAGGTGAAGCTCAGGGGAGCTGAATAAAAATAACAAACAGTTATACTCACCTTGACTCACCTCTCCTGGTCCCCAGGCATACTCTTCCATTCACTGGTTTCTGGAATGACCCCAAGATGCATGATGTCAGCCAGAGGCCAGAAGAGGCCTGAAGATGTCCAAAGGAGCTGAGGCATGGTGAGTACAACTGTTATTTTAACTCACCTTGCCTGGGCCTCCACTTATTATACTGAGGCATGGATCTGTGAGGATTTCACACACATCTGGCTAATGCCAGTGAATAGATCTGCCACTGCATCTGTCTCCCTGTATTATGTTCTATTTACTGTACTGCTGATGCTTCATGCTACCCCGAAACAGACGGACATCTTCTCCTGTGGCCTACTACATCATGTTCTTTTCCATACTGTACTGCCACTCATGTTGCCACAGATACCACCAATACCACCTGCTGCGACCTAATTCATCACATTATTTTCCATAATGTACTGCTACTCCTGTTGTTACAGCTATGACCATTGCCACCACTGTTGGCATAATAACTACAAAATAAAACAAAAAAAAACAGCATTGCTTCTTCCAATACCACGCCATGTTGATTCAGCATTCTAATTTTAAAATGTGTAAAAGCAAGTGGCAACACAGTTTATGGTTAAACTAGTGGTTTGTATCTATTGCCTACCATCCGTTTTGGCTGTGTTGGCCTTAGGCAATGTTCACACACAGTTTTTTGCAGACTGAAAAAATTGTTTGTTTGTTTTTTCTTCCAGCTCACTATTTTTGGTATGGGCCTGGAAAATCTGTTTAAAAAAATGTTAGCAGAAAAAAAAAACTGAGGAAAAAACCTGATACTGACTCCCATAGAAATGAATGTCTGCATCAAAATCCACCAGCAAAAAAACTCTGTGAATTAACCCTTAGAGAGCTAGAAATGGGCTAGGTACGGTCCCAGGAACCCTGACAGTGTCATACAATATGTCTTAAGTCAATTTAAACTCTGCTTCATGACAAACTTATTCAACCCAAAACAAAATATTTGAACTGGACCACCCGAAACAAATCTTAAGAGGCTCGTCCATCTCTAGTACAGACATTCCTCAAAACTGAGCCAAGAGGCGTTAGCAGATATAGTTATACAACACATATATTACTTTCATCGTACAATCATTGAGTTGAGTTGAAAAGGGAAACCACACACAACTAAATCAACTAAATCAATAGTTGTATGCTTTGCCAACTACAACTACTATATATAATCAGTTCTTTATATATCCAGCACATATTACTTTCACATTGCATAAATCACACAAATGATATTTACAAACAGATGTTATTTACATCACCGGATATTGCCATATTACATTATGATTATGCCCAAACAATCACATAGCCTTTGTAACAAATCATACATCTTTCCAGTATTGAGATCATCTTTCTGGTCTAAAAATGTCAATGTCAGTGTCTTAAAATGCAGTAAATATTGTTCAAAATATGTTAGCACCCATATTTCCTTCTCCCTAACCCTTTAAGGAGGTAGGGTAGTTTGAGTATTAATGCTCACCAATTTTTTTTATATTCTCAATCTTCACCTTTCACAATTCATAACTTTTTTATTTTTTTGTTAAAACAGAAATGTGAGGGCTTATTTTTTGAGTTGTCTTTACTTCGCCCCCATTTTGGGGTACATATAATGTTTGATTAGTTTTCATTAACATTTTTAGTGGGTTTGTGTGAAAAAAGCCTACAATTCTATCATTAGAATCTGCATTTTGTTTTTATAGCGTTCACACTCTTTATTAACTCCTTCCCAACATCCACAGTAATAGTACGAGTCTTTAAAGATGGCGGCCGCTTGCCTGCAGCGCAGCCGCCATAGCAACCGGGTCTCCGCTGTATTCTACAGCGGAGACCCGGCACTAATTCCCACGATCTGAGTTCACTCTGATCGCGAGCATTGCAGGACAGGATCCCCCCCCAAAGTCAAAAAATGGCCACCGGGGCCGGTCACCACACGCCCCGTACTTTTACTGATGCAGACCGTCTATGACCAGCCTCAATAGCTATGTAGCGAATATCCCATATACTGCAATAAATGACTGCCCCTAGGGGGATAATAAAATAGCAAAAAAAAAAAATAAAAAAAAGTTTAAAAAAAAATATAAAAAAAAGCAAAAAAACATAAAAGTTCAAATCACCCCCATTTTCCGAGAATACATATAAAAGTAATATGTTACTGTGAAACACAGACATATTAGGTATCCCTGTGTCCAAAAATGACCGGTCTACAAACTTATAAAAATATTTTTCCTTTACGGTAAACGTTGTAGCGGGGAAAAAAAAATCAAAAGTGCCAAACCGCCATTTTTTTGTTGTTTCGCTTCTAATAAAAATTTGAATAAAAAGTGATAAAAGCTATAGACATTCCCCAAAATGTTATAACTAAAAAGTGGCCCCGCAAAAAAAGATGCCCTATCCATCCCCGTACACGGAAATATAAAAAAGTTACGGATGTCAGAAAATGGCGACTTTTAGAAAAAATTTTTGCCAAAGTTTTAGATTTTTGTTAAGGGGTTAAAATGTAAATAAAACCATATAAATTTTGTATCCCCAGAGTCGTATCAAAACATAGAATACAGGTAACATGTCATTTTTGCATTAATTGGCCTCCTGGCTGCCATGGTAACCCATGGGACCTCACAATCTCATAGTGTAGGAACCAATGGGCTGAAAGGGGGAGCAATATTGTCCCCTAACCACTTAGATGCTATGATTGCTATTGATTGCAGCATCTTTTTGCTAAAGGGGTACTCCCATGAACATAATCATTTTTAAATTTGTAGATAATTAAAAGTGAATTTTTGCAAATATAAGTAATTAAACATTTTGCAGAATTTTAAAGATTTTCTCTAAATATCTTGTGGTCAGAAGTTGTTGTCTTGATCAGTTGCCAGTGGATACGACCATGAATGCAGGACCTTTCTAAGGTCAGAAAGTCAGCCATGATTTGCCTTATTGTGGCCGGGATATAGTCTCATACATGTAGTGTCCCTCCCTGATAACCCAGCTACAATAATAAAATCATGGCTGGGTTCTTGACAAGTTCCGGACCATAGAAAGTTTCTGCATATGTGGTCGTATCTATTGGCAACCCATCAAGACAACAGACTGTTACCACTAACATAGAGAAAATCTTTAAAACATTGCAGAATTTTTAGCTACTTATATTTGCAAAAATATTTAACTTTGCATTATCTACAAATATAAATATGATTATGTTCTTGGGAATACCCCTTTAAGCTACTGCTGTAACACCACTGAGACCCGGAAGTCATGTAGCAGGCATAACATTAACTTTAGGCACTGCGCAACAAAATAGTATGGTGCTGAGTGGGAAGGGGTTAAAAATAAACACCTCCACCTTAGGACTGTTATTTAGGTACAAAATAATCAGTTATCCCACTATAAATTGGTTATAATAGCTCTTAGAATGATATGCTTGTTAGAAGGTGTTGGAAGCAGTGGTTACATTAGGGCACATACATGGCAAATAGGTGCAGACCACCAATAGGGAGGATCATTTGAGCTGCAGACTAGCAGAAACAGCTCCCACAATTTCATTGTCCACCATCCAAACAGAGATGGCACCTTTCTTAGACATCCTTAACTAAATTTGGTGTTACGGTGTCCATTATGTGTCCTGCCATTGAGAGTAAGCCATCGTCACCTTTGTTTGCAGTGTTGTTATAAACAAGAAACCTTGACTACTACAGATTGGATCTGCCACCTGCCTGCAGTTATTTCCTGTTTGGCTTTGAGACCTGTTTCTTCTTTTACCTGTGTTCAGATTGATCTCCTGGAATTTTGACCTCTTGGCTTCAGTTATTGACCCTGACTTGTCTTCTGATTTTGTCCTGACGTGACCTCCTGGTATACCAACTCCCTGGCTTCTATTTCTGGATACAGCTTGTCTTCTGATTTTGTCCTGCACTGCCTCCATTACCAGCTTACAGTCTTGTGCCTTCTTGTCTCACAAGTTCTCTCCTGCTGAGAAGAATTATGATATTGGTAATCGTCAACTGTTAGCTATAAAATGGGCTTTTGAAGAAAGGCGTCATTTCTTGGAGGTGGCTAGGCATAAGATTACCTTTCTTACTGAACTTAACAATCTAACCTTTTTTAGAATCAGCCAAGAGACTCAATCCCAGACAGGCTAGGTGGGCATTATTCTTTACCAAGTTTGATTTTGTGATAATTTATAGACCCGACTCTAAAAATGTTAAGGCTGATGCTTTATCTCACAGTTTCTGTTCTTCTCAAGCCCCTGATCCTGAGCCTGAACCTATTCTCTCAGAAGGAATCGTTATTTCTGCCCTTTCCTCTGATCTCGCTGCTGAGATCACAGAAAATCATCGGTTAGCTCCTCAAAACACCCCAGAAGGTAAATTGTACAGGTATTTGTACCTCCCCAATTTAGACTAAGATTATTGAAAGAATTAAATGATTCCATTATGTGTGATCATCCAAGAATCTCTAGTATAAAAAAATAGTTTCTCATCACTTCTAGGGGCCAACTAAGTCTCAAGATATCATAGCTTATGTCTCTGCATTTGATACTTGTGCCCTTGGGTCTGTCCAGTGGGTGAACTACTCCCATTACTAGTACCTGAAAAATCTTGGACTCATCTTTCGATGGATTTCATTACTGATCTACCTGAGTCTGGAGGCAAGTCTTTAATTTGGGTGGTTGTAGATCGTTTCAGAAAGATGTGTCATTTCATTCCTTTATCTCAACTACCGAATGACAAGATTCTCTCCAGATTATTTATTGACTATATTGACTATACATGCTGATAATATAGTCTCTGATAGAGGTGTTCAGTTTGTCTCAAAATTTTGGAAAGCTTTTTGTAGTCACTTGGGGATTTATTTATCTTTTTCGTCTGCTTTTCATCCCGAATCTAATGGTCAAACTGAACGTTTCAATCAAACACTAGCACAATATCTTAGATGTTATGTTTCTGATAATCAGTCTGAGTGGATAATTTATTTGCCATTAGCAGAATTTGCCATGAATAATCATCATCATGCATCGCTAAATACTTCGCCATTTTTTGTAATTATGGGTTTCATCCTCATTTTAGTTCATTGTCTCCCTCTACAGATAATCCCGAAGTTAATGTAGAAAAAGATAAATTGTGCACATTTTGCACTCAGGTTCAGTCGAACCTGAAAAATTCCCAATCTATTTCTAAAAAAAAATGCTTATAAAAGACACTTAACAGTTCCGTTTTTTGCTGTGGGAGAAAAAGTCTAGCTCTCTTCCATAAATCTTTGGCTAAAGATTTTGTCTCGTAAGTTGGGTCCTAACTATATTGGGCCTTATGAAATTTTTGATGTTATCAACCCTGTATCTTTTTGTTTAGCCCTTCCTCAGTCCTTCAAGA
Source organism: Leptodactylus fallax (assembly GCA_947044405.1). Classification (NCBI taxonomy): domain Eukaryota; kingdom Metazoa; phylum Chordata; class Amphibia; order Anura; family Leptodactylidae; genus Leptodactylus; species Leptodactylus fallax. The sequence continues at coordinate 10,656,393 of CAMRHE010000027.1, read as the reverse complement.
TAAATGATGTGCTTCACAAATATCTTCTCAAGAAATATTTGCTACCAGCATACCCGCCCAACCCCCTCCTCCTGTTCAAGTAGAGGGAGACTTTGAATTTGAGGTTCATAGAATTGTTGATTCGCATAGGGTTAGAGGTGCTCTTCAGTATTTAGTTCATTGGAAGGGCTATGGACCTAAAGAACGCACTTTAGCATTGGCCTGGTCTGTTCATGCCGTGACATTAGTTAGGCAATTTGACAGAAAATTTCCTTCAAAACCTGGTTCAATGATTAAGGGTCCATTGGCCCCTCATAAAATGGGTGGTACTGTCAGGAGTAACATTTCTGACACTGTGACTCTAAGGTTTCCATGCCAATCTGAGAAGCCTCTATATGTCAGAAATTAGCTGGTCTTGTCCAATTACCACCTCAGGAGACCTATTTAGGTTTCCTGTCTCCTCATCCACATGCCTACAATTCTTTCCTGTTTGGCTTTGAGTCCTGTTTCTCCATTTATCTGTGTTCAGATTGATTTCCTGGAATTTTGACCTTTTGGCTTTAGCTATCGACTCCGGCTTGTCTTCTGGAATACCAAATCCCTGGCTTCTGTTTCTGGATAAGGCTTGTCTTCTGATTTTGTTCTGACGTGATTTCCTGGAATACGACTTTTGGCTGGTTATTGAATTCACGCTCTAGCCCATTCAGGTGAATACTGCAATACCAAGCACAATCCTTATGCAATGTATTGCGCTATAGTTGGTATTCAGTGAAGAACCCACAGCCCTCACTCAAATGCGGCAGCCTCTTCAATCAGCTATTCTATGTGTGTCAAACCTCCGCCAATCAGATATTACTAACCTCTCCTTAAAGGGGGTAGGCCCTTTTAAAGAGGTGAATAGTTTTCGTTGTATATATAATTTATGATATGACGCTTGTGTTAGCTCAAGATTCGGATCTTGGTACCGGAGGTCCTATTGATTTTAGCTTACTGAAAACTTCTGAAATTCTGCCTACCTGTGTTCTGGCTCCTTTATTATGTTTGTCTTAATTTCCTGGTCTTTCTTTCAAATCCCAGAGAGATAGGGCCTATGATGTCATGCAGTAAGTACAATGATGTTGTCTTATCTAGGACCAAGTTTGCCTCTTGATTGTTGCTTATTATTTTTGTTACATATTTTCATTTTATTGCAACAAATCTTTTTTGGCATATATTTTTCATATATTTTCTGTACCATGGAAGATAAGTGATGTTGACAGGAATTTCACATGCCAATTAGCTGTGGTTTCAGGTTTTCATATAGGGTGACGAAAGAAGAGCAATTACAATCACTAGAAAGTGTTACTCATCGGAATCTTCGACTGTTGATGTGTGGGAGATTGTAAACAGCCTGTCAGAAAACTGATTAAGATCGAGAAACTCTGCACCATCCATTATATGTGTGGAAAATATAGCAACAATGAAGACCTTCCTCTTCATGAAGTGAATGATACTCGACAGCAAGAGAATGCTCAATTTTTGCTTTTCTCTATGAACAACAAACACAGTTCAACAGCACCATCTAGTGTAATATGTAATATTTCTATTGGTAAAACAGCACACAGAAGATTTACATTAGAAGATATGTAGACTAAATAGTATTAAGCTGACCTTTCACTATATTCTACTTTATTTAAAAAAAAAAAAAAATAATTACTATTATAAAATATTGACCCACACATCAAAACCCACATATCAACCCAGCCCCGCAGATAGGGCCGCTTTAACCATAGGTGCAACGGTGCAGCTGTAACGGGCCCTATGGTTGCGGGGGCCCCCCTCAGCCACCCCAGATCCAGCGGGACAATCCCACATTTAGGGTGATGTCCTGCTGTTCCAGGTGTTAGGCAATGATTTCACCTCTATCTGTGGCCTTAGGACACAGATAGAGGTTAAATACAATAGTGGAGTGGAGCTATTAACAACGTGCTCCATTATTCAGCCTTCTGCTGATAATATATGCGGCAGGGAAGCACAATGAGCGCTGAGCCGAAGACATTACAGTTGGAGCCTGCAGGTCCGCGGGAATGCAGTTTCGTGAGTATTCATTTTTTTCTTTTTTTAATGTAACATTGGTGGTTGAGGGGGTAGGGAAAATTAAACTATGGGGGGCATTGGAGGGCCCACTTTCAAAAAGTTTGCTCATGGCCCAACAATACATTAAAACGGCCCTGCCTGCAGATAGATAGGTTATGGTCACTTGAATGAAACAGAGTTTTCCTATTCGGTGCCTTCATTGCTGAGATATCACTTTTTTTGTCAGTATGCAAATACGCTATTTCAGCATAGCTCCCTGACCCTGTCACTCAAAGAAGGGAGAGGAGAACGTCAAAATATAGTTCATATCCTATTTTTAACCGTTTTCACAGACCCCTTCATACACTCAAATATATGGGAATATATACTGGTGCCGCTCAAATGTAAAACGGCCATGAAAGACATCTATTTATCACAGCTGTTTTGCACCTCAGTCACTAGAATGTAGCCTTAAGCTAATTCATGCGTTAAAATGGATGGGTGATGTCCGTTTTTTTTTTTTCACCTGTCAAAATATAGAGCATACCATAACACAGAGCTATACTACTCATTGTGTGAACTTTACAGAGTATCTACATGATTTATCAAAGAGTGTATATGGAAGAAGGGACGGGTATAGGTAGATTTTAGAAATTTGTTGCTCATTATAGCAACAAATGAGCATATAGCTCATTATATATATATTATATATATTTTCTGCCCAAAACAGAAAAATTACCTTCATGATCTCATGTGGTGATAAGACTGGATCAGCATTCATATAAGAATTTTATGATGTTATTATATTCTAAACTATTCTAATCTATGTTTTTGAAGCCATTAACCATTACCTCTATTATCAGTTTCTAAATTAGACTATTTGATAAAGAATTTGTGTCTCCTCTGAACATTTAATCTTTTATTCCCCAGATGTAGGTAGTGCCTTGTCTTGGCTTCTATGCCGGTACCCCATGTGGCGTAAACGCGTTTTACAGTACTGTAGCGGTTTTGGAAATCGCAGCATGTCAATTATACCTATGAACACACCAGCGGTTTCCCGACGGTATAATGGAAGCAGAAAGTCTGCAGAGGAAATCTCTGCGGACTTTCTGTGAAAAGCACTGTGGGAAAAAACACAATGCATTTCCAAAAGGCATTGTGGTTTTTCCCACAGTGCTTTTTTGCTGTGTGGGGCCTTAGCCTAATAAAGGTTTTTACATGGAACAGCTTTTTTTGTACAAGTCACTTATATACTTGAGCAGCACCTTCTTATTGTGGAACTCCATTCAGTGCATCAGTTGTTCCATAGAGTTGTGCCTATTGTACAAATGCTGCAGGTTAGTAGGCGTTGATACCCCTATTCCTCCTTGAAATATTAAAAGTTTATGCTCTAGCGAGTGTCCCTTTTGTTTTCCAAGCATTTTGCATTAATTCATTGTCTATAAAAACAATATTATGTCATACAGTGTACACTAAAGTCAACAAAAATTATGTTCACTGCAAGATATGTGAGAACTAAAACGATCACTTGGCCTCATGCAGAATATAATTTATGCAAAAGCAGAGTAACCTTTCAATGACAGGGGTTCCAGGACTATGATATTGAGGACCTTTCCTTAGACTCGAACATCAATTTGAGATGATTAAAGAGATCAGATCAATGTTGTGGCCTCTTCACTGCATACCTAGCACAGCACCACGCATGGTATAGCAGCTGTGCTTGGTATTGCAGCTCATTCCAATTCAGTGCCAGTGCACATGACATCACTGGCTTCTTCAGAAAGATGATCAGAAGTGTGTCAGATGTCAAAGCCCCACTGATCTGATATTGATGACCAATCCTAAGGATGATCAATATTATAGTCCCAGAAAACCCATTGTGCAACTGTTCTGACTCAATAGCTTGGCTGCAAGTGTGAGGTTGTGAGAGTGTCCTGTAGTCTCTATGCTAACCAGCAATTTACACCAAGATATCTATCAGATAGTGTTCAACTCAACTGAGGAGGCATAGATAAGATTCCAGATGCTTTAATCCAAGTAAATCTTGTAGAACCTCATACAGCAGTAGGTGAAAAATGATGACATACCAGGAGCTGAGCAGACATGTTGCTTACAAAGAAGTGAAACTAAACTGAGGGGGAGAGAGGAGGAGCTACAGCATCACAGCTAAGGATACAGAGAGAGAAAAGGGACAAACTACAAAGACAAACAGTATCACAGATACATGTCAGTGAATTAAACCAAGTCCTGGGACATGACACTCCCCGCCTGAAATCTTTAGATTTCAATGAAAACAAACATTAAATGTCCTGAGATGTCCATAAAGTCCTCTTCAAACCTGAAAAACAAAAAAGAAACATGCACAACAAACAATAATCAACAGTTAGTCCAAATAAACCAATCTTCAGGTCGGGAAGCCGCAATTTGCCAACACCTCCACCGACCCTCACTGTAATCCACAAGAACACGGTTTTAGTTCATGGAAGGAAGCTCCCCGCCATGAGCTGTGAATGGTGTCCTTATCTTCTTTTATGTGACGTCTCCTCTTGGAAGAAGAAGCACCAGTTCATTAATTGGGTGGAAGAAAACTCGCACTGAGCCTCCCTTGGTTACCTTGACCTCCACTTTCCGAGTCTTCCCATCATCACTAGGGACAACTTTAGTGATGAGACCCATAGGCCATTCATTCCGATGGACTTCTTTATCCCTTAGAAGGACGAGGTCACCCACCTGGAGATTAGGTTTTGAGGTCTGCCATTTGTGACGGCTCTGTAGCATGTGGAGGTACTCTGTTTTCCAGCGGTGCCAGAACACATTGGACAGGTGTTGAACTTGTTTCCATTGGCGTCTGTGAATGTCACTGTGATCTAAGGTACGTGGAGAGGTAGCAGCAGTACCAATTTTCTGAGTAAGAAGCGTTGCTGGGGTTAAGATAATTGGAGATTCAGGGTCTGAAGATACTGGGACAAGTGGCCTTGCATTGATTATTGCAGACACTTCAGCAAGAAAGGTTATTAACGTCTCATGGGTAAGCAGTGTCGACTTGTGGTCCATCAACATAGAGTCAAGGATTCTGCGTGTGATCCCAATCATACGTTCCCAGGAACCTCCCATATGGGATGAATGGGGAGGGTTAAACGTCCAAGTGCACCCATTGTTGGATAAGAAGTTGTCTAACTGCAGTTCTTTGCATGCTCCAACGAAGTTAGTGCCACAGTCAGACCTCAGTTGTTTCTCAGCAGGCAGTGGAGTGTCCCAGTCCATGTTCTCAGTGGTAAGCTGTCTTAGTAGTAGCTTGCCTTGAATGGTGATGGGAGCAATGAAACCAAGAGGATCATAAATGCTGTTCACAACAGATAAAACTCCTCGTTTGGTGAAAGGTTTGTCACAAGAAGACACTTGGAATGTGAACGTGTCTTGTTCAGTGTTCCATAGCAATCCTAGGCTGCGTTGCATAGGAGGAGCATCAGAACTGAGATCAAGATCCTTCAAGTTGATTGCATGATCATCAGAGGGAAATGCCTTCATTACCTCCATATTGTTGGAGATGATCTTGTGAAGTCTGAGATTAGCTACAGACAGCATTTCCTGTGTTCTAGAGAGGAGATCAATCACTTCTTCACTTGCAGGTAATGATTTAAGACCATCATCAACATAGAAGTTCCTCTCAACAAACTGACGAGCATCAGAGCCATACTCTTTCTCACCTTCATGGGCGGTCCTTCTCAGTCCATAGATCGCTACTGCAGGAGATTGGCTATTGCCAAAGACATGTACCTTCATCCGGTAATCTATGACTTCATTGTTGACATCATTGTCCTTATGCCATAGGAACCTGAGATAGTTTCTGTCATCATCCTTAACAATGAAGCAATGAAACATCTGTTGGATGTCGGCCATCACTGCAACTGGTTCCTGTCTGAAACGGATTAAGACTCCTATGAGGATGTTGTTTAGGTTAGGACCAGTGAGGAGCAGGTTGTTGAGAGAGACGCCTTCATACTGAGCACTAGAATCGAACACGACCCTGATTTGGTCAGGTTTGCGAGGGTGATACACGCCAAATGATGGAAGGTACCAGCATTCTTCTCCTTCCTTTAGTGGAGGTGCAGGTTCTGCATGATCTCTCTCAAATACCTTCTGCATGAAACCTACAAAGTGTTTCTCCATCTCTGGTTTCCTCTTGAGGGTACGTTTTAAAGAGGAAAATCTAGAAACTGCTTGCTTCAGATTGTTTGGTAGTTTTGATCTCGGGGAGCGGAAAGGTAAGGGTGCTACCCAGCTGTTGGAATCATCTTGAATGAATTCCTTGTCCATAAGTTTGAGAAATTCTTTATCAGCTATTGCCGGTGCCAGCTTGTTGTCATCACTTGTTGTATTGAACACTGTTAATCCAAGGGTGTCGTCCCCAGGCAGGAAAGTATTCACGTTGTCTCGGTGATTATGCAGCCACTTACTGCTGCTTATCTTCTCTTTCACTTGGTAGTGATGTGGACATGGCTGAAAACAAGTGCTGCGACCATTTGGTAACATATGCGTCTTAAATGAAGAAATATTGGTGGGCCTTTTCATCCTACCTATGCAGACGTTGCCAATGATTACCCATCCTAGATCGAGGCGCTGGGCAAATGGTGCATCATGTGGTCCATTAATTTGCTGGCGTATTTTGTGCAGTCTGAGAATGTCTCTACCTAGCAGAACTAGAATGTCTGCATTTTTGTCAAGGGATGGTATTTCACTGGCTATAGCCCTTAGATGAGGGTGCTGGAAAGCCGCCTCTGGTGTGGGTATCTCTTCTCTGTTTGATGGTATCTGGTTGCACTCAACAAGTGTGGGCAAAGGTATCTCCAAATTGCCCTTGAGAGAAGCTATTACGAGATCGCTGGCCCTTCTTCCTGAAACCTCTGATATGCCACTACAAGTACCCAAGGTATATGGATAAGTATCACCCTTTAAGTTAAACAGATCAAAGAGTTCTGACCTTGCAAGTGAGTGGTTGCTCTGGTCGTCCAAGATGGCGTACACCCTCAGAGCCCTTTCTGGTTGGCCCTTGGGGTATATATTGACTAGGCATATCCTTGCACAGGACTTGTCACAAAGGTCTTCTCCGCAGACGTCTGTACATGAGGAAGATACTGTGGTAGTATTTGCTGCTTGATCTGTGTTCTCCCCGCCATGCTTAGTTGGGGAAGGGGAACCTCTAGGTGGTGTGGCACTAGGCTGGGATGGATGAAGAGCTTGTACATGGTTCTCACTGCCACACTCTATACACTTAATAGCAATTTTACAGTCTCTAGCAACATGTTCAGTAGAGGCACAACATTTGAAACATATCCCTAGTTTCTTTAGAAGCTCTCTACGTTCCTGGATTGGTTTCCTCCTGAAGCCAATACACTTCTTGAGGGGATGAGGCTTCTTGTGAATAGGACACAGACGGTTAGGATTTTCTACCTTTTCGTCTTGGTTGCTGTTGCAACTGCTTTCTTCTGGTGCTGATGTAGGTATAGGAAGAATATCAGTCTTTTTCACCGAAACTGGGCCTCTACGGTTTCTGTAGTTAGAATGTGAGCTGTCATACTTAATAGGAGGTGAACCAGGAACACTGGGATCCCCATAGGAAAAGCTTGGGTCATTCTTGGATTCTGCAATGTTCTTGATAAACTCACAGAAGTAGGAAAATGGAGGAAAGGAGACTTGATTCTCATTTTTGTATCTTGACCCAACTGTGGTCCGCCTTTCTTGAATATTATATGGCAACTTGGTGACTATCGGGTTTACCCCACGAGCAGTGTCCAGGTAACTGAGGCCCGGTAGGAGAGTGTCCGCCTTAGCCAGTAGGAGCTCCATGAGTAGGTCACTAAGTTCTTGAAATTTCTGATGATCCTTACCAGATATCTTTGGAAACCCTTGCAACAGTTTGAACAGAGCATTCTCTATTGCTTCAGGACTGCCATAGGTTTTCTCCAGTCTTTCCCAAGCAGCGGTAAGGCCTGCTATGGGGTTGTAAATGTGGACGGATCTGAGTCTTTTAGCACGTTCTGTGGACTGTGGGCCAAGCCACCGGATAAGCAAATCTAATTCTTCAGCTGCAGTAATGCCAAGGTCACTAATTGCAGTTTTGAAGGCACATTTCCAGCCTCTGTAGTTCTCAGGTTGGTCATCGAACCTTGTGAGTCCAGTCTTAGTAAGCTCACGGCGAACCATGTACCTTGCAAACTCTGACATGTCTGTTCTCTCTGACTTTAAATATTGAGTTGCTGGCTGAGTAGCGGTGATTACGTTGTTAGTGGGGTTCTGGTTAACAGAGGTAGGTAGTGTAGGGGCTGCGTAGGCATTCAGCCTAGGAGCTAGCTTAAAGTCCATAGGTTTAGCCACATATGGATGTGAGACTGGACGGTTGTTTGCAGTCTGGTGGTATGGTGTCACATTGGTGTTTACCTGAGTATCAGTATATTGCATTTGCTGAGGTGCAAGGCTTTGGGAATCCATGAAGGAAGAAGAAACTGGATGCTGGACAGGCAGGGCATTGTACTGACCTTGAATGCGGTGTGCTGCAGAAGATACTGTGCCCTGTTGCTCTGGAGAAATGTTGTCCCTGACAGGAACATTTGTGACAAATAGGGATTCACTGCTTTGGCTTAGTACATAGTCTCTTGTGCGCTTGAGGGGATCCTCTGCTTCCACATCACACAAACTGGTGCTGTCACTTTCACTTCCACTGATGGCCTGTTCTAAAATGCTTAACCTTGCCATGGCTGCAGCGTGCTCATTCTGTTTCTCTAGAGCCTCTAGTTCTGCCCTTTTTTGAGCTGCATTAGCTTCCATTGCTGCTGCATTAGCTTCCATTTCTGCTTTCTGTTGAGCTGCCTTAGCTTCCATCGCTGCTTTCTGTTGAGCTACCTTAGCTTCCATCTCTGCTTTCTGTTGTGCAAAGGCTGCCTGTATCTTAGTAGTTTCCGCCTCTGCACGTGCTTTTATAAGTTGCTCACTGAGTGTGGAAGATTTTGAGGAACGTGACTTAGATGTACGCTTTGAACGCTTGGTAGACTCAGAAACATGGGATGCCATTTCCTGTAGTTGCGCAATTCTTGCCTCTGTCCTTAACTTAGTTTCATGTACTAAGCTGTCTCGTTCTGAATTGAGATTCTGGAAGCTTTGCAATTCAACTAAGGAATCGTCTGTATGAAGTTTCCTCAATATGCTTTCATACTCCTCAGCTTTCATTTTATAATGTCCATGCATAGAACAAAGCTGTCGCAGAGCTCCCTCTAGTGGTGATATATGGTATGCAGGCAAGCACATGGCAGATATCTTAGTCTGTATTTCCTGCCACCATTTTGAGAGTTCACAGGAAAGTTCATGCTTTAAACCTTCTAGATTGTCTCTAACCTGTTTAATTGAGCGTCTAGCCTTCTCACTGGGCTGCAGACTGAGGTCCATGCTACCTTGTGCTTCAGGGTGCCCTTCAGCCATGATGCAACACAAACAGGATAAATATAACTTTGCTGGAGTAAGATGGCTGCTTGATAGAATCTTCTTATGCTGAGGGAGTCTGAGCTGCAGATGCAACTTACACAATGCTGATTCCTTCTGGCTTCAGGTAACTTGCTGTGACTGACTGTATGTCAGAAGTTGGTGAACTGTCTTACAGCCCTATCTGGCAGTCTTTATGCATCATTTTTCACTGTTCTGACTCAATAGCTTGGCTGCAAGTGTGAGGTTGTGAGAGTGTCCTGTAGTCTCTATGCTAACCAGCAATTTACACCAAGATATCTATCAGATAGTGTTCAACTCAACTGAGGAGGCGTAGATAAGATTCCAGATGCTTTAATCCAAGTAAATCTTGTAGAACCTCATACAGCAGTAGGTGAAAAATGATGAAATACCAGGAGCTGAGCAGACATGTTGCTTACAAAGAAGTGAAACTAAACTGAGGGGGAGAGAGGAGGAGCTACAGCATCACAGCTAAGGATACAGAGAGAGAAAAGGGACAAACTACAAAGACAAACAGTATCACAGATACATGTCAGTGAATTAAACCAAGTCCTGGGACATGACAGCAACTGAAATTTTGTCATGGAACTTAAGTTGTACCACGATTTTACTACAATATTGTAAAAACATATGTATTTGTACCTTTTTATGGTGCATTTTAATCAAAAACAGTGCTATTTGCTATAAGACAAATTCATTAACCATATGCACCAAAAATAGGCAAAAAAAGATGGCTTGGTTTGCTGCTTGTCTAGTATGTACAGTCATGGCCAAAAGTTTTGAGAATGATACAAATATAAATTTTTACAAAGTCTACTGCTTCAGTTTTTCTAATGGCAATTTGCATATACTCCAGAATGTTATAAAGAGTGATCAGCTTAACAGCAATTACTTGCAAAGTCAATATTTGCCTAGAAAATGAACTTTATCCCCCAAAACACATTTCAACATCATTGCAGCCCTGCCTTAAAAGGACCACCTAACATCGTTCCAGTGATTGCTCCATTAACACAGGTGTGGGTGTTGATGAGGACAGGGCTGGAGATCAATCTGTCATGATTAAGTAAGAATGACACCACTGGACACTTTAAAAGGAGGCTGGTGCTTTCCATCATTGTTTCTCTTCTGTTAACCATGGTTATCTCTAAAGAAACACGTGCAGTCATCATTGCACTGCACAAAAATGGCCTAACTGGGAAGAGTATTGCAGCTAGAAAGATTGCACCTCAGTCAACAATCTATCGCATCATCAAGAACTTCAAGGAGAGAGGTTCCATTGGTGCCAAAAAGGCTCCAGGGCGCCCAAGAAAGACAAGCAAGCGGCAGGACCGTCTCTTAAAAGTGTTTCAGCTGTGGGATCGGGCTACCAGCAGTGCAGAGCTTGCTTAGGAATGGCAGCAGGCAGGTGTGAGTGCATCTGCACGCACTGTGAGGCGGAGACTCTTGGAGCAAGGCCTGGTCTCAAGGAGGGCAGCAAAGAAGCCACTTCTCTCCAGAAAAAACATCAGGGACAGACTGATATTCTGCAAAAGGTACAGGGAGTGGACTGCTGAGGACTGGGGTAAAGTCATTTTCTCTGATGAATCCCCTTTTCAATTGTTTGGAACATCTGGAAAACAGCTTATTCGGAGAAGAAGAGGTGAGCGCTACCACCAGTCTTGTCTCATGCCAACTGTAAAGCATCCTGAAACCATTCATGTGTGGGGTTGCTTCTCAGCCAAGGGAATCGGCTCTCTCACAGTCTTGCCTAAAAACACAGCCATGAATAAAGAATGGTACCAGAATGTCCTCCAAGAGCAACTTCTCCCAACCGTCCAAGAGCAGTTTGGCGCTCAACAATGCCTTTTCCAGCATGATGGAGCACCTTGCCATAAAGCAAAGGTGATAACTAAATGGCTCAGGGAACAAAACATAGAGATTTTGGGTCCATGGCCTGGAAACTCCCCAGATCTTAATCCCATTGAGAACTTGTGGTCAATCATCAAGAGACGGGTGGACAAACAAAAACCAACAAATTCAGACAACAATAAGTGCATTCTTGATTCTGCAAGAATGGACTGCTATCAGTCAGGATTTGGTCCAGAAGTTGATTGAGAGCATGCCAGGGAGAATTGCAGAGGTCCTGAAGAAGAAGGGTCAACACTGCAAATATTGACTTGCTGCATTAACTCATTCTAACTGTCAATATAAGCTTCTGTTACTCATAATATGAATGCAATTATATTTCTGTATGTGATAAAAACATCTGACAAACACACATAAAAACCAGAGGGCAGCAGATCATGTGAAAATATAATATTTGCGTCATTCTCAAAACTTTTGGCCATGACTGTAGACATACAGTGGGGTAAAAAAGTATTTAGTCAGCCACCAATTGTGCAAGTTCTCCCACTTAAAAAGATGAGAGAGGCCTGTAATTGTCATCATAGGTAGACCTCAACTATGAGAGACAAAATGAGAAAACAAATCCAGAAAATCACATTGTCTGATTTTTTAAGAATTTATTTGCAAATTATGGTGGAAAATAAGTATTTGGTCAATAACAAAAGTTCATCTCAATACTTTGTTATATATCCTGTGTTGGCAATGACAGAGGTCAAACGTTTTCTGTAAGTCTTCACAAGGTTGGCACACACTGTTGCTGGTATGTTGGCCCATTCCTCCATGCAGATCTCCTCTAGAGCAGTGATGTTTTGGGGCTGTGGCTGGGCAACACGGTCTTTCAACTCCCTCCAAAGGTTCTCTATGGGGTTGAGATCTGGAGACTGGCTAGGCCACTCCAGGACCTTGAAATGCTTCTTACGAAGCCACTCCTTCATTGCCCTGGCGGTGTGCTTGGGATCATTGTCATGCTGAAATACCCAGCCACATTTCATCTTCAATGCCCTTGCTGATGGAAGGAGGGTTGCACTCAAAATCTCACGATACATGGCCCCATTCATTCTTTCATGTACACAGATCAGTCGTCCTGGTCCCTTTGCAGAGAAACAGCCTCAAAGCATGATGTTGCCACCCCCATGCTTCACAGTAGGTATGGTGTTCTTTGGATGCAACTCAGCATTTACTCTTCTCCAAACAGGACGAGTTCTGTTTCTACCAAACAGTTCTACTTTGGTTTCATCTGACCATATGACATTCTCCCAATACTCTTCTAGGAACATCCAAATGCTCTCTAGCAAACTTCAGATGGGCCCGGATATGTACTGGCTTAAGCAGGGGGTCACGTCTGGCACTGCAGGATCTGAGTCCCTGGCGGCGTAGCGTGTTACTGACGGTAGCCTTTGTTATGTTAGTCCCAGCTTTCTGCAGGTCATTCACTAGGTCCCCCCGTGTGGTTCTGGGATTTTTGCTCACTTTTCCTCTGACGTTTTTATACTGAAACCGTTCCGGACCTCTCTCTTCGCCAATTTTGCACGCCTCCAGGGCGTGCAGATTTTGCACTTGGACACAGGGATTTCAAGTTACGCCTCTGACTACTACTGATTATGGAAACTGTATGGAGCATACTTTATTTTATGACCCTTATAGCCATAGATGTTGCCTAAATGGCCCAATATACTGATTAAAGAAAGCTTCAGTGAATTTTGGTCATATACAATATGTACACACATGGACAAAATTGTTGGTACCCCTCATTTAATGAAAGAAAAACCCACAATGGTCAATCAGTATGGGTGTGCGTTTGTAGCATTAAATAAGAACCCTACAAAAGGCCTGCCATTCCTTACCTCAGTGTTGGGCTGGGATAATCCCGGAGACGTGTCATTGTCTGTAATGGTTACCATTTTGCCCTCACAGTTAAAACCTCCCTTGATCTTCTGTTCAGTAAACATGACCTACCTATTCTACTGCATGTATACAATACGAATATTTTTTTTACCATGTGTGTGTATTCTATCTGTACACTTACACATCTTCACTCTGAATATCTTCTATCTGTACTTGTACTAATCACCTACCTCTGCATGTATACACACGTGGACAAAATTGTTGGTACCCCTCGTTTAATGAAAGAAAAACCCACAATGGTCACAGAAATAACTTGAATCTGACAAAAGTAATAATATATAAAAATTCTATGAAAATGAACAAATGAAAGTCAGACATTGCTTTTCAGCCATGCTTCAACAGAATTAAAAAAAAAATAAAACTCATGAAACAGGCCTGGACAAAAATGATGGTACCCTTAACTTAATATTTTGTTGCACAACCTTTTGAGGCAATCACTGCAATCAAATGATTCCTGTAACTGTCAATGAGACTTCTGCACCTCTCAACAGGTATTTTGGCCCACTCCTCCTGAGCAAACTGCTCCAGTTGTCTCAGGTTTGAAGGGTGCCTTTTCCAGACCACATGTTTCAGCTCCTTCCAAAGATGCTCAATAGGATTTAGGTCAGGGCTCATAGAAGGCCACTTCAGAATAGTCCAATGTTTTCCTCTTAGCCATTCTTGGGTATTTTTAGCTGTGTGTTTTGGGTCATTTTCATATTGCAAGACCCATGACCTGCGACTGAGACCAAGCTTTCTGACACTGGGCAGCACATTTCTCTCTAGAATCTCTTGATAGTCTTGAGATTTCATTGTACCTTGCACAGATTCAAGACACCCTGCGCCAGATGCAGCAAAGCAGCCCCAGAAAATAACAGAGCCACCTCCATGTTTCACAGTAGGGACAGTGTTCTTTTCAAGATATGCTTCATTTTTCTGTCTGTGAACATAGAGCTGATGTGCCTTGTCAAAAATTTAGATTTTTGTCTCATCTGTCCATAGGACATTCTCCCAGAAGCTTTGTGGCTAGTCAACATGTAGTTTGGCAAATTCCAGTCTGGCTTTTTTATGATTTGTTTTCAACAATGGTGTCCTCCTTGGTCGTCTCCCATGAAGTCCACTTTGGATCAAACAACGACGGATGGTGCGATCTGACACTGATGTTCCTTGAGCTTGAAGTTCACCTTTAATCTCTTTAGAAGTTTTTCTGGGCTCTTTTGTTACCATTCGTATTATCCTTCTCTTTGATTTGTCATCAATTTTCCTCCTGCGGCCACATCCAGGGCGGTTGGCTACAGTCCCATGGACCTTAAATTTCTGAATAATATGTGCAACTGTAGTCACAGGAACATCAAGCTGCTTGGAGGTGGTCTTATAACCTTTATCTTTAACATGCTTGTCTATAATTTTCTTTCTAAGCTCCTGAGACAACACTTTCCTTCGCTTCCTCTGGTCCATGTTGAGTGTGGTACTCACCATGTCACCAAACAGCACAGTGAGTATCTGTAGCCCTATATACAGGCCCACTGACTGATTACAAGATCAGGGGTGCACCGCTAATGAGGCGAAACGAGGTGGCCGCCCCAGGCGGCACTGTCCGTCACTGTCTGGGGGGGCGGCATTTTTACCATTTATTTAATGTAAACCAGCCCAGGACAGGCCGCTTTAAAAAAAACAAAGCTGAGCGGGGCCTGACCTCTGCGTGTCAGCGCAGGCGGCTATACAATGACGTCATCGCGCCACCTACGCTGACACGCAGACGTCGCGGACAAGAAGAGGAGGCGGCGGCGGCTCCATCATGGGATTGCAGGTAGGTGACAATAACTTTTTTTTTTATATCTAAATAGGCTGTAACCTGCTGGAGTATCCCCGGCAGGTAACGGCCTATTTATTTACCGCTCCCCGCGCCTGCTGTGGCCGCCCCCGCTTCCCCTTCTGCTATCGGACATAGAAGGGGGAATCAGAAGCGGCTGTGAGCAGCAGCGGGGATCGCTAAGTGAGGCCAAATACTACTATTATTATACTACGGGGTCTTTTCAGACCCTGGAGAATAATAATCGGAGACTCAGGGGAGGTGATAAACATAAAAACCATTGTTACTCACCTCTCCGGTGATCCAATGTTCCGACGTTACTCCCAGCAGGCTTTGGTCTTCTTTGGTGACGTCCCAGGTGTCATGTGAGCCAGCCGACGTCATTATGTTGCAACGCCAGTCTGTGCGACATTGAAGAGGACCGAAAGCAGGGAGCGCACCGGAGCCCAGGTAAGTAACACTGATTTTTATGTTTGTCACCACCTGGGTCTCCGATCATTATACTCTTTTAGAGCCCAGAGTATAATAATAGTTCATGAGTGGGTTACTATGGAGCAGAATAGTGTGTGCAGGGGCCACTATGGGGCATAATTACGTGTGCAGGGGCCACTATGGAGTATAATATCGAGTGCAGGGGCCACTATGGGACATAATACTTTGTGCAGGGGCCACTATGGAGCATAATACCGAGTGCAGGGGCCACTATGAGGCATAATACCGTGTGCAGGGGCCATTATGGAGCATAATACCGTGTGCAGGGGCCACTATGGAGCATAATACCGTGTGCAGAGGCCACTGCGGGGCATAATATTGTGTGCAGGAGCCACTATTGGGAATAATACCCTGTGCAGGGGCCGCTGCAGGGCATAATACTGTGTGCAGGGGCCACTATGAGGCATAATACCATGTGCAGGGGCCACTATGGAGCATAATACCATGTGCAGGGGCCACTGTGGGGCATAGTATTGTGTGCAGGGGCCACTATGAGGCATAATACCGTGTGCACGGGCCACTATGGAGCATAATACCGTGTGAAGGGGCCACTGCTGGGCATAATACCCTATGCAAGGGCCGCTGCAGGGCATAATACTGTGTGCAGGGGCCGCTGCAGGGCATAATACCGTGTGCAGGGGTTGCTGCGGGGCATAATACCGTGTGCAGGGGCCGCTGCGGGGCATAATACCATGTGCAGGGGCCACTGCGGGGCATAATACCATGTAATACTGTGTGCAGGGGCCGCTGTGGGCCATAATACCGTGTAATACTGTATTAAAAAAAAATACCTACTCACCTGACCCTTGTGCTCTGATGTCTCCCACCGCAGTCTGGTTCTGCTGCTCTGGTGTTCTCTTCTGGCGGAAGTCCCCACCACACATGACCGCTGAGGGGAAGAAAACACCGGAGCAGCAGGACTGGAATGCGCTGGGAGACACAGGAGCACCTTCCCCAGCCTCATATTAAAAAAGTGGTTATCCTGGACAATCCCTTTAAGGTGGCACTTGGGCTTTATTAAAGGGTCTTTCCAGCTCATTTTTATTGATGTTCTATCCTTAGGACAGATTATCAATAAAGAGATCAGTGGACCCCTCCTCTGATCAGCTGTATGAAGGGGCTATGGCACCTGTTTATATCACACGCTGTCTGTTTATAGCGACCATGTGATGTAATTACAGCCTTGTCACATAGACATGTATAGGATGAGGCTGTAGTTACATGACATGGCCACTTACACAGTTACCATTCAAATAGCTGATCAGTAGGAGTCCTGGGTTTTTGAGCCCCACTGATTAGTTTATTAATGACCTGGAAAATCTTTTAATTAGTTAACACCTGGGACATAATTAATAAGGGGCACTATTTATACAGGGTACACACAGACATTATTAATATAAATATGCACTTGGGAGTATTATTCATTATAGGGGGTTATATCATATATTTTATAATTGGGGTAGCAGCAGGATGGGTGTGCAGGTGAGGACAATGTGGGTCGGATGCCTGGTAAAGTGAGGAGCCAAAGATGTCTGTGTTGCAAACTTTACAGAGACAAGTCACAGCTGGAAGAAGTGGTCATGGCGGTCCAAAGGGAAGAGAAGAGAAATGTGACCTATTAGTCAGAGACATCACCTGTAAGTCACAAAATGTTACTGCCCTGTATTCACCTAAATGATAGAGGATAAATACCTGATTGATGGGGGTCTGTGTGCTGAGACCCCCCACTGAGCCTGAGAATTGGGTTTTTTCCCCCACTGGGTGGGAATACAGCCTGGCCGCAGCCATATATATATAGGGGTGTCGCTTGGTGGATGGACGAACCCGCTTGGCTCTCATTCACTTCAATGGGAGTGCCGAAGATACCCGAAGTCCAGTACTCAGCTATCTGCGGCGTTCCTATTATAGAGAATGGGGGCCACGTGGGCTCGTCCATCCACCAAGCAGAAGATGTGTTAAGTTACTTTCATTGTTAATGCCGTGTCGTTGATTTCTGATACTGAAGTAATACAGGAAGAAGAATTCTTAAAAACTGTTTCATAAGTTTGTGTATGTTTATTGTACGACAATAACAGCGTGTGACGCTAACAGCATGTAAACGCAATTATATATATATTTTTTTTGGGGGGGGGGCGTCTTTCGATAGTCCGCCTCAGGCAGCAAAGAGCCTAGGTTCACCACTGTACAAGATTGTAGACACCTGTGATGCTAATTAGTGGACACTCCTTGATTTAACATGTCCCTTTGGTCACATTATTTTCAGGGTTACCATCATTTCTGTCCAGGCCTGTTTCATGAGTTTTATTTTTTTTAAAAATTATTTGAAGCATGGTTGAAAAGCAATGTCTGACTTTCATTTGTTCATTTTCATAGAATTTTTATATATTATTACTTTTGTCAGATTCAAGTTATTTCTGTGACCATTGTGGGTTTTACTTTCATTAAACGAGGGGTACCAACAATTTTGTCCGTGTGTGTATGTTTAGAAAGTAACTAAAAATCTAAAGTCTTGGAAATGACCTATTTACGACCTAAGAATTTGTTAAGTTAATTAGAATTCTGATGGAGATGTGGGAATTATTTAGATGCCATGAGCTGCTGAGAGAGGAGCACTTGTGAATATTTATGAGTAAAGAACTTAACTAGTAACATACAGTGAGAAGACAAAGCCTGTTTCAGAATAGTTGAAGACTTGGTAAATTTTGAAGGGTTTCTAAAAATATTTAAAAGATATAATATTTCAAATCGGCCTCCCTTTCCTAGAATACATATAAAAATAAATAATAGTAAATCTAAACATGTTAGACATGTCCAAAAATAACTAAACTTTAAAAATATAGAAATATTTATCCTGTAGCGTTATCGAAATAACTGTTTTTTTTGCAATTTCACCTTCCCAAAAATTTGAATAAAAGTGATCAAAACATTGAACATATCCAAAAGTTGTATAAATAGAAACTACATTGTGCCACAAAAAAGACACAGCTGCATACCCAGAAACATGAAAAAGTTCCACCCTTTAATTTCACATGGGGACACTAGCCCCCAGTACTATATTATGGAGTATAAAACAAGAACTTCATAAACTTGGTAGATGGATGGATTATATAGATAAGACATATTTGTGCCAGAGGGTTTCTTGTTTAAATTTGGAGTATTCCTGAAGGTAGAAGGTGAGATATAATTGTGACTGAGAAGGACTGATGCAGCAAAAGGTACTTCATAAAAAAACTATGGAACGTTCTGAAGATCATTACACAAAGGGAGCATTACTTTACTAAACAAAAAAGATGGGAAAACTGTTTTCAGCCTCTGGAACGTAATCCTATTTTATTCCATGGGGTCTAATTAGAAGACTGTAATACATCAGTTCTGACACTGAGGAGAAAAGGACTTTGAAGGATTTACTGGCAGCAGTGGGTAACAGGATGGCTGGGCCCCAAGGCGACATTTGACTGGGTCCCCCCGACCGCGCCCCCAACCCCCCTGCCACCGCATTCCTGCACACAGTATTATGTCACCATAGTGGCCCCTGCACACCTTTTATGCAGTCACAGTTTATGGCGTGCCCCCACATAGTGCGTTGCCCCTGCACACAGTATTATGCCCCATAGTGGCCCCTGCACACAGTATTATGCAGCAGAGTGGCCCCTGCACCGCTTTGCGCATGTGGCCCCTGCACAGTATTTGCCCCTGTGGCCCCTGCACACAGTTTATGTCCCATGTGGCCCCTGCACTCAGTATTATGTCCCATGTGGTCCCTGCCACAGTTTATGCCTCATGTGGCCCCTGCACACAGTATTATGCCCCATTGTGGACCACCCATTAACGATTATTATACTCTGGGGTCTTTTCAGACCCCAGAGTATAATTTTCGGGGACCCCGGGTAGGATACAAACATAAAAAACAATGCTACTTACCTCTCCCTGGCTCCAATGCACTCCGTTGCGCTACTTCGGCCATCTTCAATGTTGGACCGGATCTCGCGTGAGTCAGGCCGGTGTCGCAACGCATAATGATGTTGGCTGACATCTGGGACGTCACCAAATAGGCCCCAAGCCTGTGGAGCGTAGGAGAGGTGAGTTACAGTGTTTTTTATGTTCCCTCACCTCCCCTGGGCCCCCGATCGTTATACTCCAGGGTCTGAAAAGACCCTGGAGTAAAAGACCCTGGAGTATAACGATAGCAGTGTTTGTGGGGTTTGCGGTAGCGGCTGCCACAGGGCCCCGGGCCCCATAATGTTCCGGGCCTTGTGGCAGCCGCTACCACTGCTACCCAGGTATTTACGCCCCTGACTGGCAGTAAGGGTTTTCTCCCCACTGACACCCAAGACGTTATACAACAAAACAGCCATAAACATACTACTGCTTATTTAAGACAAATATTTTATCAAATCTACAGAGATCGTTCTCCTCTAAGTATTGACACCATCAATTGCCCTTTATGTCCTCAGAGCCATTGTACGTATACATACCTTGCAGAAATTAGATATTTTAAAAACCTAACTATAGTTTAAATGTGAAATAATTTGTCACATGTATATTATAACAAAATTATTTTTGTGTAATATGAATGGAAGGTCTAGATTAACATAAATGTTACAAGTACAAGGACAAAAATTATATTGGCCACTGGATGGCAATCATGTTCTTTTAATGAGCAAAGCTCTAGTAAGAGAAAAAGATGCAACCTACAGAGCACACTTACAGTGGGGAAAAAAAGTATTTAGTCAGTCACCAATTGTGCAAGTTCTCCCACTTAAAAATACGAGAGAGGCCTGTAATTGTCATCATAGGTAGACCTCAACTATGAGAGACAAAATGAGAAAACATATCTAGAAAATCACATTGTCTGATTTTTTTAAGAATTTATTTTGCAAATTATGGTGGAAAATAAGTATTTGGTCACCTACAAACAAGCAAGATTTCTGGCTCTCACAGACCTGTAACTTCTTCTTTAAGAGGGTCCTCTTATTACCTGTAGTAATGGCACCTATTTGACATTGTTATCAGTATAAAAGACACCTGTCCACAACCTCAAACAGTCACACTCCAAACTCCACTATGGTGAAGACCAAAGAGCTGTGGAAGGACACCAGAAACAAAATTGTAGACCTGCACCAGGCTGGGAAGACTGAATCTGCAATAGGCAAGCAGCTTGGTGTGAAGAAATCAACTGTGGGAGCAATAATTAGAAAATGGAAGACATACAAGACCACTGATAATCTCCCTCAATCAGGGGCTCCACGCAAGATGTCACCCTGTGGGGTCAAAATGATCACAAGAACGGTGAGCAAAAATCCCAGAACCACACAGGGGGACCTAGTGAATGACCTGCAGAAAGCTGGGACTAACGTAACAAGGACTCAGATCCTGCAGTGCCAGACGTGACCCCCTGCTTAAGCCAGTACATATCCGGGCCCATCTGAAGTTTGCTAGAGAGCATTTGGATGTTCCAGAAGAGTATTGGGAGAATGTCATATGGTCAGATGAAACCAAAGTAGAACTGTTTGGTAGAAACAGAACTTGTCCTGTTTGGAGAAGAGTAAATGCTGAGTTGCATCCAAAGAACACCATACCTACTGTGAAGCATGGGGGGTGGCAACATCATGGTTTGGGGCTGTTTCTCTGCAAAGGGACCAGGACGACTGATCCGTGTACATGAAAGAATGAATGGGGACATGTATCGTGAGATTTTGAGTGCAAACCTCCTTCCATCAGCAAGGGCATTGAAGATGAAACGTGGCTGGGTCTTTCAGCATGACAATGATCCCAATCACACCACCAGGGCAATGAAGGAGTGGCTTCGTAAGAAGCATTTCAAGGTCCTGGAGTGGCCTAGCCAGTCTCCAGATCTCAACCCCATAGAAAACCTTTGGAGGGAGTTGAAAGACCGTGTTGCCCAGCGACAGCCCCAAAACATCACTGCTCTAGAGGAGATCTGCATGGAGGAATGGGCCAACTGTGATGAACCGACCCTCAGTTGTACATCTTTCTTAGAAATGTATTTTTACTTGCTCGTGTCCGTCCTCCCCCTACCTGTTGGAATGTTGTGTTTAACTTGGGTTTTACATTGCTGGACGATACGCTTCACTGGTTTTATGTGTGTTCATTGGAGATGGCTTGCTATAGCCAGGCACTTTTATTATCCCTGGCCAGATGGCGATGGGGGGATAGCAAGCCAGTGACCTTAACTTCACCCATCTCTCCGAGGGTTCTGCAAAGGAGGGAGAAGGGGGGCTGCCTGGGTGCAAGGGGTGGGTGGAGCACTAGCCATATGCTGTGGGCAGACCTGGATTCTGGGGTCATTCAGCAAAGAGGCAGTAAGGAGCTCTGATCTGGGAGAAGATGAGAGAGCTTGCCCTACTGAGGAATGCATTGAGGGCCTAGCTTTGAGGCCTGAAGCCTTTCACTTTGTTCTGGACAACATGTAGAAGGATTGTTTTATGCAACTTGCTTAAGCTTGCGCCCTAGGCCCAAAACTCTGCTGTGGCCTAGAGAAACGGACTACGAGCCTATGCCGGTATTTTCTGTATCTTTTATTTCCATTTTTGTTTTGTGCCGTATCATCGCTCTTTTGCTTGTATGTTTATGCTTGATCATATTAATATTGTATATTTCTGTATATGCTATTAATTCATACCGACCCACTTGGGTTATTAAACATATAAAATTTATATCGCTCGTTTTGTTCTATCCTATGACCCGGTCTATTCACGGTGTGTGAGTGGGAGATTAAGAAAGAAGTTTGATCGCAGGCGTGCCTAAATAATTTTTTTCCCCACTGTATAACTATAAAAATAAGACCTGCAAGGATATTGTAAATTGCCTCTAATTTGTTATGCTAGGTTTACCCCTGCGTCCTACTTTTTAGTCTTCTGGTCCATCTGAGCAGTTTTAACTTACACTAAGTTCATACTAGCATGGGCCTTTCTGTTGTTCTGGTCCATCAGAGCACCAATACAACAGGTGGACTGCTACAGCAGTGGTCACATACGGAGTGCGATGGACTCCATTAACTATAATGGGATCTGTTGAGTGTCCATAAAACTGAAAAAGTTGTACTTGCGTGATTTTTTCATCTGGTAATTTTTGAGGCACTCTCCAGAGACTGATTCTTTTATGAGTATATTATATAGCTAATTGCTGAGAGGTCATCGGAGTATAAGGGTTTATGGAGAAAAGCTGGTCATACATGGTTGGCTGTGTTGGTCATGGGGTTTTATGCTAAAAGTCTAATTTGTTGTCTAAAATTATTATTATGACAGCATCAATTACTTATGGTATTCATAATCTCTCTTACTTTACAAAGAGAGATAATGCATGACTGATGTAACAATAAGTGATTCTTTGTAGATTTTTTGAGATAACCTAACTCCATCATATATTCCTATATTCCTGGCCAGCTCAAAGGTCATTCCAGCCTCACCAACTAAAGCTTACTCATTGTGTACTGAAAAGTTAAGCAGATTCTTAACATGTTTTATATCAATTCATCATAAAGTCTGAAGATCTCAGCTTACTTTACTGATATACCTTCACTGTTTATTAGCAGAGGCTGAAAATGTGTCCTGGTTGTGTGACTGACTCATTGCGCAAGGTGCAGTACAGCAGTCTGACCTTTTCTTCTAGCATGACATCCACTAGAGCCATAAAAGAGGACCTGTTACCTCTACTAATGTCTGTTTTATTATTATGCTTACTTACTTATAGAGCCTTTTCACATTCAGATTCAGAACAGATTCAGCTGAGAAATATGACTTTGTCCTATAGTCATATGATGCTGTAAATGGGGAGCAGTAGTGATAGTTATGAAGCTCATAACAACATAAATCATTACAATAATGCAATTTCTGTGTTCAAAACTTGTGATGGGGTTGGAAGATAGGGCTGACACATGAACCATATTTCTTGGCCCAAAACATTACTGTGAAAGATAGGGATAATTTTTTCCTAGAACTCTACATTTTGTGGTTCCCCTGTTAAGTCCCCCTGTTATTCCTCCTAGACATTTATTTATAAATTAACAAATGGATGTTACCACTTGGGGATGTAGACCTGTATACACACTCTATACACTATTCTATTAGTGCTGAGTCAAGCTGTCTAGAGATTCTCCACTTTGGTAAGGAGTATAGTTACAATAAATTTCCAATTTGTAGGATGAGTAACACTGACTTTTTTTTTTAACCGGTTAAGGAGCGGGCCTAAAAGTGCCTTATGGACCAGGCCTCATTTTTCAAAACTGACATGTGTCACTTTATATGACAATAACTTTGAGACACTATGATTTACAAAAGTGATTTTAAGACTGTTTTTTTCAAAACTGACATGTGTCACTTTATATGACAATAACTTTGAGACACTATGATTTACAAAAGTGATTTTAAGACTATTTTTTTCATGACACATTGTACTTCATGTTAGTGGTAAACATTGATCAATATTTTTGTAATTATTTATAAAAAATTAGGAAATTTGATGGAAATTTGGAAAAAAAAAATCGCAATTTTCAAAATGCGAAATGATCTGCTTTTCAGACAGATAGTCATGCCACCAAAATACATGAGTAAATATTATCTGCCATATCTCTGCTTTATATTGGCATCATCTTTTAATCGTCCTTTAATTTATTTTGGATGTTTGAAGGCTTACAGGTGTAACAGCGATTTTCCAGATTTACAAGAAAATTTCTCAAACTCATTTTTTAGGGACCACTTCAGTTCTGAAGAGGATTATAAAGGCCTATATATTAGAAACCCCCATAAATCACCCCATTTTCAAAACTGCACCCCTCAAATAATTCAAAACAACGTTTGGGAAGTTTGTTAACTCTTTAAAAATTTTGCGGAAATTAAGACAATATGGAGGTGAAATGTAGACATTTAATTTTTTTTTTCAATAATACATTCATTTAGCCCCAAAATGAACACATTCACAAAGGGTTGAAGGAGAAAATACATCTCACAGTTTGTTGTGCAATTTCTCCCGAGCACAGAAATACCACACATGTGGGTGTAAACTGATTTTGGGGCAGATGACAGCACACAGAAGAGAAGGAATGACACTTGGCATTTGAAAAGCAAATTTTGCTGGAATAGCTTTCAGGTGCCATGTCTCATTTGCAGAGCCCCCTGTACCAAAACATTGGAAACCACCCAAAAGTGACCTCAGTTTGGAAACTACACCCCTGACAGAATTTATCAAGGGATATAGTGAGCATTTTGACCCTACAACTGTTTCACAGATTTTATTAACATTGGGACATGAAAATGAAAAATTACTTTCTTTCCAATAAACCGTCAATTTAGCCCCAAATTTTTCATTTTCACAAGAGGATAAAGGAGAAAAAGTGCCCCGAAGTTTGTTACACAATTTCTCCTGAATACAGGAATACTCCCCATGTGGTTGTAATCTGCTGTATGGGTACATGGCAGGGCTCAGAATGGAAAGAGCACTATTTGGCTTTTGGAGAGAAGATTTTGCTGGAATAGTTTTCAGGTGCATTTCGCATTTGCAGAGCCCCTAAAGTACCAATACAATGGAAACGTGACCCCAAAAAGTGACCCCATTTTGGAAACTACACCCCTCAAGGAATTTCTCAAGGGGTATGGTGAGCATTTTGACCCTACAGCTGTTTCACAGATTCTATTAGCATTGGGATGTAAAAATTAAAAATTACTTTTTTTCCAATAAACTGTCCATTTAGTGCCATATTTTTATTTTTTACAAGGGGATAAAGAAGAAAAAACACAAGACAGTTGTTACACAATTTCTCTTGAACACAGAAATGCCCCATATGTGGTCGCAAACTGCTGTAGGGGTACATGGTGGGGCTTAGAACGGAAAGAGCGCTATTTGGCTTTTGGAGGGCAGATTTTGCTGGAATAGTTTTCAGGTACCATATTGCATTTGCAGAGCCCCTAGAGTATCAATACAATGTAAACCCCTCAAAAGTGACCCCATTTTAGAAACTACACCCCTCAAGGAATTTCTAAAGGGGTATTATCATTTTGAGCCTAAAAATGCTTCCCAAAAATGAATGTGCAAAGTGAAAATTTAAACTTTCAAAGAAATATGCCATTTTGGTGCCCAATACATTGTACCCACTTTGAGTCAGAGACATGTACTCCTAAAACTATTAAGTGGGCTATCCTGGGTACAAAAAAAAAATTATATATGTGACTGTAAACTGCTGCTTGGGCACAAAGCAGAGCTCAAAAGGGAAGGAGCACTGTGCTTTTTAGCTTTTGGAGTACAGATTTAGAGGGACTTTCTGGACGCCATGTTGTTTTTGCAGATCCCTGGAGGTGCCAGTAAATTGGAATTCCCCAAGAAGTGACCCCATTTTGTAGGGGCAATTTTAGGGTCTCTGCAAATATGACATGGTGTCCAAAATCCAACAATCTAAATCTACGCTCCAAAAGCCACATAGCGTTCCTTCACATCTGCATCCTCCTGTGTGCCCAAACGGCAGTTTAGGCCTACATGTATGACACTGGTGTACCCAGGATAACGTGCTTAATGTCATATGTGGGTATAAACTGCTGTTTGGGCATAGCTGCCGGCGCTGGGCACAGAAGGGAAGGAGCGCTATTTTGGTTTTTGAAGCACAGTTTGGTTTTTGGACGTCATGCCACTTTTGCAGAGCCCCTGAATTGTCAGTATAGTGGAATCCACAGACTTGTGACCACTTTTGGAAACTATACCCCTGAAGGTATTTATCAAGTGGGGTAGCGAGCATTTTTAACCCTTGAGTATTACATTCATTTAATTTCAATAAATGAATGCGCAGCTGATAATGAAAAGGGAAAATTGCAATTTTTCCAGAGATTCACCATTTCATTGCCCAATATTTTGTGCCCAGCTTGTTTCAGCAGATACACACACTCCAAAAACTGTTAACTGGGTATCCCGGGCACAATAGCTTTTGGACCATTCATATCTGATACAAGTCGGGCAAGCCGTGTTATGCAATGAAATTACATATTCCTGGAAAAATTTCCATTTTCACCTTTCACAATCAGCTGCGTATTCATTTCTGGAGAATAAATTATAGCAACTCTTAGAGTTTAAAAATGTTCATTGTACCCCTGGATAAATTCATTCAGGGGGTGTGTAGTTTCTAAAATGGGTACACGTCAGGGGATTCCACTTTACTGGCATTTCAGGAGCTCTGGAAAAGTGTCATGATGTTCAAAAAACTAAACTGTCTAAATCTGTGCGCCAAAAACAAATATTGCTCATTCCATTCTGTGCCCGGCTGTGCCCAAACAGCAGTTTATACCCACATATGACATTAAGTACGTTATCCCAGGTACTCCAGTGTCAAACATGTAGGCATAAACTGCAGTTTGGGCACACAGCAGGGCGCAGAAGTGAAGGAGCGCTATGTGGCTTTTGGAGAGCAGATTCAGATGTTTGGTATCTGGACGCCATGTCATGTTTGCAGAGCCTCTAAAGGTACCAGAAAAGTGGAATCCCCTAGAAAGTGACCACATTTAGAAAACTGTACCCCTCAAAGAATTTATCAGGGGGTGTAATAAGCATTAGTATCCCAAGCGGCAATCCACAGCAGATGGTGAAGAGTGAATATGTAATCTGTGCGGAGCGCATTGGGAACACCAAATTCCCTACTATATCCCCAGTAGTTCCTATGATTGGGGGGTGGTCACTCTAGGGGTCACTTTTAGTTTATTTTCCCTTGTAAGCTCTAAAATTGGAGTGTCCACGATATACGCTCTCACAGCTTATACATTCCCTTCCTGCCACAGCCAGGTGTGTTCTAATGATTTGGTGATTTTTGAGGTTTTTGTCTTCGTATTGTGCAAGCTATATCTTTTTTATTTTCCTGGTGATATAACCATATGAGGGCTGATTTTTTGCGGTATGAGATGTATTTTTTAATGACACCATTTTGTCGAGTGCCTATAACTTATTGAATAAATTCTTTCTGGGTGGATTAAAAAAAAACATCAATTCTGGCACTGGTTTTTACCTTTTAATTTTTTTCCATGCAGCGTACAGCATAAGTAACATGTTACCTTTATTCTGCGGGTCAGTACGATTACGGCGATACCTCATTTATATTGTTTTTTTATGCGTTACTAATTCTGCAGAACAAAAACCCATTTGTGGACATAAATCAATTGTTTTTGCATCACCATCTTCTGAGATGCGTAACATCTTTATTTTTCGGTTGACAGAGTTGGTTGAGGGCTTATTTTTTGCGGGAGGACATCTGATTTATATTGGTATTGTTTTTAGGTACATATGTGTTTTTGATCACTTTTTATAGCATTTTTTTGTAAGCCAAAAATCATTACTTCTGGAGTCTTTTTTCCATTTTTTTTTCGTTCACCGTGTATGTTAAATATTGTTTCAGTTTTATTGTACAGGTTGTTATGGACATGGCAATACCAAATATGTATCGTTTTTATTAATTTTTAGTTTTTTTTTTTATATAATTCATTTTATATAGGAAAAGGGAATTTTGGGGGCTTTATAACTTTATTCATTTTTTTACATACTTTATTATTTTTTTTTTTAAACTTTTTTTCCATTTTTTACTTGTCCTATAAGTACACTTGAACCAGCGATGCTCTGATCACTGGTTCGGTATTATAGTGTGCAATACACGAGCATACACGTGTATTGCAGTCTATACAGGAAGTCAGCCGATGAAGACGCATCGGCAGACTTCCCGAGGTCCCGGCAGGATCAACCAGGTTTTCGGGGCTCCAGGCAGCCTGGGGTCAATGGCCAGACACCGGCCTGCAAATTACAGATATCGACAACCCCCGATCTCGCCCCAGGTTAAATAAAAGTGTCTTTGTCACATTGTAATGGACATATTGTCCATTCATGTTTCCTCTGATTTGTAAAGTGCTGAGGAATATGTTGGCGCTATATAAATAAAGTTATTATTATTAATAAAAAAGAATGGTTCTTTTATGAGAGATGGAAGTATTATCTAAAATACATGCCATAAGATGCCAACGGTGTCTGGCAGGCGGCAGCTGCTATCCTCCTTTACACTATGCAGTAAGCATGTATGCTAAAATAATTTTTTAATCTCTGCAGTTTATTTACCAAGCTGAGAGACAGAATTGCAAAAATAAAATTTTGCACAATGCCAATGGCTGCCTTGTATGATAAGCCCTTTTACTGCTTTGTCCTTCAAAAGCTTTTAAGCTGATCATATATGGGACAATCCCATCTCTTGACCTGAAGGTCGTATAATTGTAAAATATTGTGATAGGAAAAAAATTCTGTCTGAGCTGACTCCAAACGTGAAAGCTCATGGGAATACAGACGATCTTATAATATGCTATAGAGGGTGATGCAGCTCAAGATAATCTTGCATGTGACACTATATAAAGATTCATAAGTATTTAATTAATATAACATAGAGTCAACATGCTGTCTGACCACAGCAATACCCAACCCCAATGCAGGTGCTCCAATACTTGTTTGGCTGTAAAAGTCAGGGGGTGCCACTAAGAAGAGGAGGGCTGGCTGTGCGCATATGTTTGTCTCTCTCCATCATAGTGTGGGAAATTACATAAAAATCCTATTCAATAGATATGTAACAGAACAACAACCAGGTTTGGAGCTTCAACTATTTTACTGGTGCTTGAGAATGAAGAACAACTTGACAGAGACGAATAATGACCACGTTTTCTAGCTGTAGTGTTCAGCTGCCTAGCCTATGCAAGGGGAATTTCCCTCTTCTTCTCATGGAGTTCAAGGTTGCTGCTATCCGCCTACCGGGAGCCTAGCTGTCAGTGCACGTCTCTCTGGAATCAGGCCTCACTACTGGACTTCACCAGACTCTTGGTGATTTGTCTGTACTCTGTCTGCCTTCCCGGCCTCAAAACCACATCCTGCTTTAGGATTGTCTGAGCTGCAAAGGCCACTGCATGCCAAATTGCAGATTAGATTTAGACTCTCCTGATTCTGCCTCTCCTGGATTCTCGGCACAGCAGGTTGGCCAGTTTTTTAGGATTATCGCCCTCTAGCAGTTCAAGATAGAGCACTTCAAGCTACATTTTCGAGTTGTCGCCAACTACCTCAGGGCCCATGATATACCCCGTATACCTGGTTGCAACTTCTCCAGCAATACCTCCACCTATCTCAGGAAGGAACCCCCAAGGACTCCCCACCCTCCACACTGAGTTAATCTATTATGACTATTTGTGGTAGATAGTGTGCAGGGCCGCTTTAACCACAGAGCCAAAGGTGCACTTGCATCAGGCCTTGTGGTAGCAGGGGCCCAATTGGGACAGTGGGACAGCCCTGTATTTAGAGTGCTGTCCTGGGCAGTGGGTCGAGGCTGCCCTGACTTCAACTCATCTGCGTACTCCAGGTACTGGAGTTGAATACAATGAAGAAGCAGGGAGCCATCCTCTCCCTGCATCACCATTCACCCCTGTCTCCGCTCCTGGTGCTTGTTGCTCCCTGAAAACTCCAGGACAGAACAGAGACAGAAGGGAACCGAGGACAGGGGATTGGAGAAAGGTGTGTATTAGTTTTTTTTTTCTTTATTTGTTTGATACATTGTACTTGGGCAACTGGAAGGGAACAATGTATACTGCGGGGACAACTGGAGGGGAACAATATATACTGGCGGGGACAGGAAACTGTGGAGGCAACTGCAGGGGGGACAAGGAACTGTGTGGGGCAACTGGAGGGGGACATTATACTATGGGTGCAACCAGTGGCATAACTAAAGTCTTGTGGGCCTGGGTGCAAACTTTTGTCCGGGGACCCCTACTCCCTTCCTAGAGCGAATTCTTGATAGTGGTGGTTACAGGAACTGAAGCGATATCTCAGATACTTGAAAGGGGTACAGCTTTAATACCCACAACTACAGTTATCAAGAATACAGTGAGTGAGCAGCGCAGAACCTCGCATGTAAACAATACTGGGAAAGTATTACATGCTCCGCAGTGGACCCCACACAGTATTATTTGCTCCACAGTGGTCCCCAAACAGTATTACGTGTTCCATAGTGGCCTACAAACAGTATTACGTGATCCACAGTGGCCCCCAAGCAATATTACATGCAACATAGTGGCCCCCAAACAGTATTACATGCACCACAGTGGCCCCCAAACAGTATTACGTGCTCCACTGTGGTCCCACACAGTATTATATGTTCCACAGTGGCTCCCACACAGTATTATGTGCTCATCAGTGGCCCCCACACTGTATTATGTTCTCACAGTGCCCACCCCCCAGAGCCTGAACCCCCCTTCCCCCCTCTTGCTCACACACAGCCTACACCCCCATATATCCCTCTTGCCCACACACAGCCTGCACCCCCATGTCACCCTCTTGCTCACACACAGCCTGCACCCCCATTCCACCCTCTTGCTCACACACAGCCTGCACCCCCATTCCCCCTCTTGATCACACGCAGCCTGCACCCCCATTCCTCCCTCTTGCTCATATGCAGCCTGCACCCCAATGTCCCCCTCTTGCTCACACATGTTCTCTTCTCTCCTCCTTACCTTCCATCAGTCTCCATTCCCAGCAGCTTCCTCTTCCTGTGTAACACCACACTATCCCGTACAATCCAGAATAGCTCCACCCACACAAGAGTCTGATCACATGGTCATGATGTCATCAAAGGTCCTTTAGCCCAGTAGGATTTAGCATCTACTGCAGGAAGAGCCCGGAGCAGATGCTTAGCCCAGGACAGGTGAGTATAAGTATTTTTTTTTTATCTTTATACACCTCCCCTGGGCTGGCATTTAATGGAAAGGGGCCCAATTAGGGGGGCCTGTGTGGGGGCCTACTGTGGAGCATATACTACTATGTGGGGGCCCACTGTGAAGCATATAATGCTGTGGGGGGGGGCCAAAGTAGAACATATAATACTGTGTGGGGGGCCTACTGTGGAGCATATACTACTGTGTGGGGGACCACTGTGAAGTATATAATACTGTGTGGGGGCCTACTGTGGAGCTTATATACTATGTGGGGGTCCACTGTGAAGCATATAATACTGTGGGGGGCCCAAAGCGGAACATATAATACTGTGTGGGGGGCCTACTGTGGAGCATATACTACTGTGTGGGGCACACTGTGGAGCATATAATACTGTGTGGGGGCCCACTGTGGGCATATAATACTGTGTGGGGGCCCACTGTGGAGCATATAATACCATGCGGGGGCCACTGTGAAGCATATAATACTGTGCGGGGGCCACTGTGGAGCATATAATACTGAGTGGATGCCACTCTGGAGCATATAATACTGTGTGGGGGCCACTCTGGAGCATGTAATACTGTCTGGGGGCCACTTTGGAGTGAATTGTACTGTCTGGGGGCCACTGTGGAGCACATTGTATTGTGTGGGGGCCCTTCACTATTTATATCACACAGTATCAGTATCACAGACATGTGACATTATTACAGGCTGTAATAACATGGCACGGTCACTACAAAACAGATCCTGGTTAATTTAGGTTAAATAGCCATGTTGGGATTTTGCGATAATTTAGTGGGTTTTGGGTTGCAGTTTGGGCACTCGATCTCTAAAAGTTTCGCCTTCACTGGTATAGGGTATACATTTAATTTGTACAGTTTTATTTAAAGATATATATATATATATATATATATATATATACAGTGCAGGCCAAAAGTATTGGCACCCCTGCAATTCTGTCAGATAATACTCAATTTCTTCCAGAAAATGATTGCAATCACAAATGCTGTGGTAATAATATCTTCATTTAATTTGTCTTCAATGGAAAACCACAAAAGAATTGTCAAAAAGCCAAATTGGATATAATTCCACACCAAACATAAAAAAGGGGTTGGACAAAAGTATTGGCACCCTTTGAAAAATCATGTGATGCTTCTCTAATTTGTGTAATTAACAGCACCTGTTACTTACCTGTGGCAGTGTAGACTGTATGTGTGTGTATTACAGAGACAGCTGTGAGCAGCGTGCGGAAGCAGGGGGAAGAGTCAGCTGTGAGCAGCGTGCGGAGGGGCTTGCACAGCGGCAGCGGCCCAGTGCGGCCAGGAGAGAGCTGCCGGCTTACTGCCGGGCGGCAGCACAGCGGTGAACAGCGGCAGCGGCCCAGTGCGGCCAGGAGAGAGCTGCCGGCTTACTGCCGGGCGGCAGCACAGCGGTGAACAGCGGCAGCGGCCCAGTGCGGCCAGGAGAGAGCTGCCGGCTTACTGCCGGGCGGCAGCACAGCGGTGAACAGCGGCAGCGGCCCAGTGCGGCCTACAAGGGAAGGAGCCACGGACACCCAGACCAGAACAGTGGGGCCAGGAGAGAGCTTCACGGCGGTGAGTAGCGGCCCAGCACGGCCAGAAGAGAGGAATATGGAAGAGGAGAAAACTCACATGGTAAGCTGCAGCATATGCTATATGTTTACAGATTTGCCTGACCATAAAGACAACTTCACCTGTATGAAATGCAAACTAGTGGCCCTTTTAGAAGATAAAGTGCAGAGGTTGGAAGAAAGAATAGAGACGTTGAGAGGCATCAAAGAAAGTGAGGTTTTTATTGATGAAGCAGAAGCAAGCCTCTTGAATATAGTAAGGGAAGAAAGTATGAGAGAGCCTACAGTGGTGGAGGCTGAAGCAAACCTCCTAAATATAGTAAGGGAAGAATACTTGAGGGAACCTACAGAGACAGATAAATGGATACAGGTGACCAAGAGATGCAAAAGGATCACAAGGCCATCACCACTTACACAGCTAGGTAACCGATATGAAACTCTTATGCAGACTGATGAAAATGATAAGAATAATCTATCAGCAAAAGAAGAAACAAAAGTCACCCAGAGACAAGAGGGAGCAACAAGAAATAGCGTAGCGAGGAAAAAAAGAAGAGTAGTGGTTATTGGCGACTCACTGCTAAGAGGCATAGAGGCAGCAGTCTGCAGGCCAGATATAACGGCACGAGAAGTATGCTGCCTCCCAGGAGCAAAAGTTAGGGACGTGGCCGATAGGATTCCATGCCTCTTCAGCTCCAAGGATAACTACCCATTTTTGCTGATACATGTGGGTACAAACGACACAGCAAAAAATGATTTACCAACTATTCGTAAAGACTTTCAAAATCTAGGAAAGAAAGTGAAGGAACTGGATGCGCAGGTAGTATTTTCATCAATTCTCCCAGTTGATGGTTATGGTATCAGGAGATGGAATAAAATACTAGAGGTAAACAAGTGGCTTCGGCAGTGGTGTAGAGAGCAAGGATTTGGATTTCTGGACCATGGAGTGAATTACCTCTATGATGGACTCCTTGCTAGAGATGGGATACATCTCACAAAGCCTGGGAAACACATATTTGCCAGAAGACTTGCCACACTTATCAGGAGGGCTTTAAACTAGAAGAGAAGGGGATGGGAAGTAAAAAGAAAGACAAGAACATGCAGCTAAAGGATATACTAAACAAGGTTACTAGATGTGGTAATGAGGACCTAAGACAGGATACTCAGAAGGAAATTAAGGAAAAGGAAGTACCAGAGCGCAATCTGAAATGTTTTTACACAAATGCGCAAAGCTTGGGAAATAAACAGGGAGAATTAGAACTGATAATACAGAAGGAAAAATATGATGTCATTGGTATTACAGAAACTTGGTGGAACGATAAGCATGATTGGAATATACAGATGGAAGGATACAACTTATTCAAAAAAAATAGAACTAATAAAAGAGGGGGAGGAGTTGCATTGTATGTTAAAAAAGATCACATTTCCACGGAAATCACAGTTTTACAAAATGATAACTTATTGGAAAATATTTGGGTAACAATTCAGGGGAAAAACAATGATAAGGACATCATAATAGGTGTTTATTATAGACCAACAGGACAGACAGAAGACAGGGATGAGATTTTTTCACAGCAAATGACCACGCTTTCGAAGAAATTTGAAATTGTTATCATGGGAGACTTTAATTACCCAGATATTCATTGGGAAACTCACACAGCTACGAGTAAAAGCTCTATCAAATTTTTATCCTCTCTAGCAGACAATTTCATTGCCCAGTTAGTAGAAGAAAACACAAGAGGAACATCCATTCTGGACCTAGTTTTAACTAATAAGGAGGACATGGTTAAGGAATTAAGGGTAGCAGGGACATTGGGATTCAGCGACCATGCTATACTCGAGTTTGGGGTTGTAAGAAGAAGAAGACCTGAGAAGACAAAGACTAGAAGACTCAATTTTAGTAGGGCAGATTTTAGGGGCCTAAAGGTAAGGGTTAGTAGAATTCCATGGCGAAAATTACTTAAGCACAAAAATGCACATGAGGGGTGGGAAATTTTCCGTAGGGAAATCATTAATGCACAGGAACTAACAATACCTAGAAGCAAGAAAAATGGGAATCACCTAAAAACTCCAGGATGGATGACCAAAAAATTACATAACCTACTAAAAAAGAAAAAGGAAACTTACAACAAGTGGAAGATGGGAGCTATATCTAAGGGAGAGTATACAGCAGTTTGCAGACTCTGCAAGATAAGCATTAAAAAAGCCAAGGCTGAATACGAATTGAACCTTGCAAAAGAAGTTAAGAGTAATGTAAAAGGTTTTTGGGGATATGTTAAGAGCAAAAGAAAAGTGAAGGAAACCATTGGAGTCCTAAAGAACGAAAAGGGTGAAAAAGTTAACATGGTGGATCAGCAAGTGGAGTTACTAAATTCATATTTTGTATCCGTCTTCTCCCAAGAAATGGATGGAAATATCAACATTAATGGTGATAGTGATGAGGGGAATGAGGACTCCAAGCTGATTATAAGTGAAGGTTTGGTAAGAGAACATTTAGCTAAGATTAAGGAAACCAAGTCCCCAGGACCGGATGATTTACACCCTAGAGTTTTAAAAGAATTAGCAGAGGAAATAACAGAACCCCTTGCAATAATCTTTAATAAGTCATGGGAGACAGGAGTGGTCCCTCTAGATTGGAAAAGGGCAAATGTGGTCCCCATCTACAAAAAGGGGAATAGGGACGACCCAGGAAATTATAGGCCGGTAAGTCTGACCTCGATAGTAGGAAAAATCTTTGAACAAATCGTTAAAGAACATTTAATTAGGTACCTGGATGGGAAGGCTTTAATTAATCAAAGCCAGCACGGCTTTATGCCTAATAAATCTTGCCAGACTAATCTTATTTCCTTCTATAATAAAGTCACTGAATGGTTGGACCAGGGGAATGCAGTGGACATAGTATATCTTGACTTTAGTAAGGCCTTTGATAAAGTATCACATAACATTCTTATTGAAAAAATGATCAAGTATGGCTTTGATAAAATATCAGTGAGGTGGGTTCACAATTGGCTTAATGATCGGGCACAACGAGTAATTCTAAATGGCTATACATCAAACTGGAAGAAAGTAAAAAGCGGGGTGCCGCAGGGCTCTGTCCTGGGCCCAGTACTTTTTAATATTTTTATAAATGATCTGGATGATGGGGCTAATGGGGAACTAATACAATTTGCAGATGATACAAAGATAGGAGGAATGGCCAACACTAGAGAGGAGAGAGAGTGCATCCAAAAGGACTTAGACACACTGGAACAATGGGCTGAGGTGAACAAAATGGTATTCAACAGGGACAAATGCAAAGTTCTACATCTGGGTAACAGAAATGCAAGAAGCATATATAGTATGGGAGGAGTAGTACTAAGTGAGAGTACAGGGGAAAAGGATCTGGGCATAATAATAGATCGCAAACTCAACATGAGTCAACAGTGCGGTGCGGTGGCTAAAAAGGCTAACCAAATTCTAGGATGTATCAAGACGAGCATTGTAGCTAGATCAAGAGAGGTAATTATTCCGCTGTACTCTGCCCTGGTCAGACCCCACCTGGAATACTGTGTACAGTTCTGGGCGCCCCAGTTTAAGAAAGACATCGATTCATTGGAGCAGGTCCAGAGAAGAGCAACCAAAATGGTGGAAGGTCTACAAACCATGTCCTACGAGGAGAGGCTAAAAGAATTTGGACTGCTTAGTTTGCAGAAGAGAAGGCTAAGGGGAGACTTAATAGCGGTATTTAAATATCTGAAAGGTTGTCACAGTGCAGAGGGATCTACCCTATTCTCATTAGCAGAAGGAAGCACGAGAAGTAATGGGATGAAACTAAGGGGAAGGAGATTCAGATTAGACATTAGGAAAAACTTTCTAACAGTAAGGGTAGTGAGAGAGTGGAATAGGCTGCCACGGGAGGTGGTGAGTTCTTCATCAATTGAAATCTTCAAGCGGAAACTGGATAGGTATATAGCTGGGATGTTTTAGGAATTCCTGCTTTTGCAGGGGGTTGGACTCGATGGCCCTTGAGGTCCCTTCCAACTCAAACAAACAAACAAACAGGTGGTGGCAATAACTAAATCACACTTGCAGCCAGTTGAAATGGATTAAAGTTGACTCAACCTCTGTCCTGTGTCCTTGTGTGTACCACATTGAGCATGGAGAAAAGAAAGAAGACCAAAGAACTGTCTGAGGACTTGAGAAGCAAAATTGTGAGGAAGCATGAGCAATCTCAAGGCTACAAGTCCATCTCCAAAGACCTGAATGTTCCTGTGTCTACCGTGCGCAGTGTCATCAAGATGTTTAAAGCCCATGGCACTGTGGCTAACCTCCCTAGATGTGGATGGAAAAGAAAAATTGACGAGAGATTTCAACGAAAGATTGTGCGGATGGTGGCTAAAGAACCTCGACTAACATCCAAACAAGTTCTAGCTGCCCTGCAGTCCGAGGGTACAACAGTGTCAACCCATACTATCCGTCGGCGTCTTAATGAAAAGGGACTCTATGGTAGGATACCCAGGAAGACCCCACTTCTGACCCAGAGACATAAAAAAGCTAGGCTGGAGTTTGCCAAAACTTACCTGAGAAAGCCAAAAACTTTTTGGAAGAATGTTCTCTGGTCAGATGAGACAAAAGTAGAGCTTTTTGGGAAAAGGCATCAACATAGAGTTTACAGGAAAAAAAAAAGAGGCCTTCAAAGAAAAGAACACGGTCCATACAGTCAAACATGGCGGAGGTTCCCTGATGTTTTGGGGTTGCTTTGCTGCCTCTGGCACTGGACTGCTTGACCGTGTGCATGGCATTATGAAGTCTGAAGACTACCAACAAATTTTGCAGCATAATGTAGGGCCCAGTGTGAGAAAGCTGGGTCTCCCTCAGAGGTCATGGGTCTTCCAGCAGGACAATGACCCAAAACACACTTCAAAAAGCACTAGAAAATGGTTTGAGAGAAAGCACTGGAGACTTCTAAAGTGGCCAACAATGAGTCCAGACCTGAATCCCATAGAACACCTGTGGAGAGATCTCAAAATGGCAGTTTGGAGAAGGCACCCGTCAAATCTCAGGGACCTGGAGAAATTTGCCAAAGAAGAATGGTCTAAAATTCCAGCAGAGCATTGTAAGAAACTCATTGATGGTTACTGGAAGCGGTTGTTCACAGTTATTTTGTCTAAAGGTTGTGCTACCAAGTATTAGGCTGAGGGTGCCAATACTTTTGTCTGGCCCATTTTTGGAGTTTTGTGTAAAATGATCAATGATTTGACTTTTTTTTCATTCTCTTTTGTGTTTTTTCATTGCACGCAAAATAAATGAAGATATTATTACCAAAGCATTTGTGATTGCAATCATTTTCTGGAAGAAATTGAGTATTATCTGACAGAATTGCAGGGGTGCCAATACTTTTGGCCAGCACTGTATATAGTACAGACCAAAAGTTTGGACACACCTTCTCATTCCAAGAGTTTTCTGTATTTTCATGACTATAAAAATTGTAGATTCACACTGAAGGCATCAAAACTATGAATTAACACATGTGGAATTATATACTTAACAAAAAAGTGTGAAACAACTGAAAATATGTCTTATATTCTAGGTTCTTCAATATAGCCACCTTTTGCTTTGATTACTGCTTTGCACACTCTTGGCATTCTCTTGATGAGCTTCAAGAGGTAGTCACCTGAAATGGTTTTCACTTCACAGGTGTGCCCTGTCAGGTTTAATAAGTGGGATTTCTTGCCTTATAAATAGGGTTGGGACCATCAGTTGTGTTGTTCAGAAGTCAGGTGGATACACAGCTGATAGTCCTACTGAATGGAGTGTTAGAATTTGTATTATGGCAAGAAAAAAGCAGCTAAGTAAAGAAAAACGAGTGGCCATCGTTACTTTAAGAAATGAAGGTCAGTCAGTCCGAAAAATTGGGAAAACTTTGAAAGTGTCCCCAAGTGCAGTGGCCAAACCCATCAAGCGCTACAAAGAAACTGGCTCACATGAGGACCGCCCCAGGAAAGGAAGACCAAGAGTCACCTCTGCTGCGGAGGATAAGTTCATCCGAGTCACCAGCCTCAGAAATCGCAGGTTAACAGCAGCTCAGATTAGAGACCAGGTCAATGCCACACAGAGTTCTAGCAGCAGACACATCTCTACAACAACTGTTAAGAGGAGACTGTGTGCAGCAGGCCTTCATGGTAAAATAGCTGCTAGGAAACCACTGCTAAGGACAGGCAACAAGCAGAAGAGACTGGTTTGGGCTAAAGAACACAAGGAATGGACATTAGACCTGTGGAAATCTGTGCATTGGTCTGATGAGTCCAAATTTGAGATCTTTGGTTCCAACCACCGTGTCTTTGTGCGACGCAGAAAAGGTGAACGAATGGACTCTACATGCCTGGTTCCCACCGTGAAGCATGGAGGAGGAGGTGTGATGGTGTGGGGGTGCTTTGCTGGTGACACTGTTGGGGATTTATTCAAAATTGAAGGAATACTGAACCAGCATGGTTACCACTGCATCTTGCAGCGGCATGCTATTTCACCCGGTTTGCGTTTAGTTGGACCATCATTTATTTTTCAACAGGACAATGACCCCAAACACACCTCCAGACTGTGTAAGGGCTATTTGACCAAGAAGGAGAGTGATGGGGTGCTACGCCAGATGACCTGGCCTCCACAGTCACCAGACCTGAACCCAATCGAGATGGTTTGGGGTGAGCTGGACCGCAGAGTGAAGGCAAAAGGGCCAACAAATGCTAAGCATCTCTGGGAACTCCTTCAAGACTGTTGGAAGACCATTTCAGGTGACTACCTCTAGAAGCTCATCAAGAGAATGCCAAGAGTGTGCAAAGCCATAATCAAAGCACAAGATGACTACTTTGAAGAACCTAGAATATAAGACATATTTTCAGGTGTTTCACACTTTTTTGTTAAGTATATAATTCCACATGTGTTAATTCATAGTTTTGATGCCTTCAGTGTGAATCTACAATTTTTATAGTCATGAAAAATACAGAAAACTCTTGGAATGAGAAGGTGTGTCCAAACTTTTGGTCTGTACTGTATATATATATAACAGTATATACAGTCATATGAAAAAGTTTGGGCACCCCTATTAATCTTAATCATTTTTAGTTCTAAATATGTGGGTGTTTGCAACAGCCATTTCAATTTGATATATCTAATAACTGATGGACACAGTAATATTTCAGGATTGAAATGAGGTTTATTGTACTAACAGAAAATGTGCAATATGCATTAAACCAAAATTTGACCGGTGCAAAGGTATGGGCACCTCAACAGAAAAGTGACATTAATATTTAGTAGATCCTCCTTTTGCAAAAATAACAGCCTCTAGTCGCTTCCTGTAGCTTTTAATCAGTTCCTGGATCCTGGATGAAGGTATTTTTGACCATTCCTCTTTACAAAACAATTCCAGTTCAGTTAAGTTTGATGGTCGCCGAGCATGGACAGCCCGCTTCAAATTATCCCACAGATGTTCAATGATATTCAGGTCTGGGGACTGGGATGGCCATTCCAGAACATTGTAATTGTTCCTCTGCATGAATGCCTGAGTAGATTTGGAGCTGTGTTTTGGATCATTGTCTTGCTGAAATATCCATCCCCGGCGTAACTTCAAATTTGTCACTGATTCTTGTACATTATTCTCAAGAATCTGCTGATACTGAGTTGAATCCATGCGACCCTCAACTTTAACAAGATTCCTGGTGCCGGCATTGGCCACACAGCCACAAAGCATGATGGAACCTCCACCAAATTTTACAGTGGGTAGCAAGTGTTTTTCTTGGAATGCTGTGTTTTTTGGAGGCCATGCATAACGCCTTTTTGTATGACCAAACAACTCAATCTTTGTTTCATCAGTCCACAGGACCTTCTTCCAAAATGAAGCTGGCTTGTCCAAATGTGCTTTTGCATACCTCAGGCGACTCTGTTTGTGGCGTGCTTTCAGAAACGGCTTCTTTCGCATCACTCTCCCATACAGCTTCTCCTTGTGCAAAGTGTGCTGTATTGTTGACCGATGCACAGTGACACCATCTGCAGCAAGATGATGCTGCAGCTCTTTGGAGGTGGTCTGTGGATTGTCCTTGACTGTTCTCACCATTCTTCTTCTCTGCCTTGCTGATATTTTTCTTGGCCTGCCACTTCTGGGCTTAACAAGAACTGTCCCTGTGGTCTTCCATTTCCTTACTATGTTCCTCACAGTGGAAACTGACAGGTTAAATCTCTGAGACAACTTTTTGTATCCTTCCCCTGAACAACTATGTTGAACAATCTTTGTTTTCAGATCATTTGAGAGTTGTTTTGAGGAGCCCATGATGCCACTCTTCAGAGGAGATTCAAATAGGAGAACAACTTGCAATTGGCCACCTTAAATACCTTTTCTCATGATTGGATACACCTGGCTATGAAGTTCAAAGCTCAGTGAGGTTACAAAACCAATTTTGTGCTTCAGTAAGTCAGTAAAAAGTAGTTAGGAGTATTCAAATCAATAAAATGATAAGGGTACCCAAATTTTTGCACCGGTCAAATTTTGGTTTAATGCATATTGCACATTTTCTGTTAGTACAATAAACCTCATTTCAATCCTGAAATATTACTGTGTCCATCAGTTATTAGATATATCAAATTGAAATGGCTGTTGCAAACACCCAAATATTTAGAACTAAAAATTATTAAGATTAATAGGGGTGCCCAAACTTTTTCATATGACTGTATGTACCATATACAGCTGGGTCCCACTCCAGTTGTTTGCTGACATCCCATTCTATGTTCTTTGCTTGTAAATATTGTAAAACTTTAAATGCAGCCACCATGTCCACGGAAACACACTAAGAATTGTAAGCATTTATCATGGTAAGTCCTGTATTCTTAACATATTTTTAGTATACAAGTATTGTACCTCTTTTCCTAAACCTAAATTACTGACTAGTGAGGTTTTGCTTTGGACAGCATGACAAGCAATATACTTTCTACACTCAACAGAGACAGAGAATGTGTGAATGAAATATAAAACATTACATGTGTAAAAGTTTCAGCTGCCTCTTACTCTTATTCTCATAAGCACACGAGACAAGGATAACACTGACATGAAAGCAAATCCAGATCAGATAAACTGCAGATAAACTTATCAAAAACTACATAGACCACCAACAGTTGATAATCTCAACCTCAATGCTCACCACAGATAAACTTTAACATAAATGCAAAATGATTAGCAGTCCTTTCTATCAGATAAAAACTATATCCATCGTAGCAGATCATTTCGCTCCACACAAATTCTTGTTATTCTTTCTTTTATACTCGTTTTATTGAAAGTTGTATATCAGACACAATAATAAAAGCAGTGTCATAAAGTAGATTATACATAATAAACAATCAGATACAGTAAATTTCCGGGAAAAGGAAAAATAAGAAAGAAAAAAAAAGCAAGAAACAAAAGCACACATTGCCACACTACCATCCCCCACCAAATTACAGCCATGAAATAGTATAATCAATGCAAGTTAAGCCCGCAGAGCAGGTACAGTAGGAGAAAAAGAATATTTATAGAATATAAGGTATGGCCCAACTCAGTTGTCATCAAAGTAAAAGCTAAAGATTAATCGGGCAGTCAGTTATTGTTATCACTAATACACTACATTAGAATAGAGAAGTCACGGATTCTCCTGGCGTCTCTTCACTCCTCAAATGGTAAATGAATTTAGGGACGATCAAAATGAAGGGAAATTCTTGTTATTCTTAGACTTTATGATGTATCTAGATAGAAGTTCCTTTGCTTGTCCAACTGTTGCATAAATACTAATGTTTACTAAGTTCAGAAAAATTTGCTAGATAGGTATGTAGTAAAAATTAGAAAACTTTAATTCATTCATGCGTTTCATTCATTCAATTCATTCGGGTTCACTGGTTCATGCCTGACTGAACAAGCAGGGCAAATTGCCTTAAAAAGTTGTATATGACACCCTGAGAGCTCCTATCTCTATCTAATCCCTTTCTTGCTATTTAAAGCAAACACAGACTTGGTAAAGTCACACACTGAACAGGACTACTACCTACACATCTACCGGTCACTAATGGAAATAAAGTCCAACATTTGTAGTCTGTTGATAAAACTTGGATAGATATTATGGCTTTTCAAGGCTATAATTTTGCACCATTCTTTTTATTCACCCTGTATAGGTTTGTGGGGAAAGATTCAGTATAATTTATAATTTATTCACTGAAATCTCAGCTCTTTCATTACTATAAAGTCAAGGAGGTGTTCTATCAGTGAGTGACAACTATCTCTGTATGCACCGTCAAAGAGGCGCGGATGTCCATCACTGATAGGACTGGCTCCTTGAGTTCATTGCAAAAAAAAGAGAAGGGATTTCAATGGATAAAT
Organism: Leptodactylus fallax; assembly: GCA_947044405.1. Lineage (NCBI taxonomy): Eukaryota > Metazoa > Chordata > Amphibia > Anura > Leptodactylidae > Leptodactylus > Leptodactylus fallax. The sequence continues at coordinate 10,613,121 of CAMRHE010000027.1, read as the reverse complement.
GACGAGTTATACTGAATCTTTTCCTACAAAGCTATATATATTAATCTGCTCAGTTCATCTTGCTCTATGATGCCTGGAGATTGCACTGCATTTTTCTAGAAAGTGTGCTGGTCGTGAAAAACATAGCTAGCCCCCTGACAATGCACACGGTAATGTGCATGAATCTTTAGACTTGACTAGGTTAATGAAAACAGTCTTTTAGTTGCAGCCTGGCATGTTGGCAGTTAGTAGCCGTAGCAATTGAAAATTTATTTGAAAAAAATGTGTCACTTGGACTTGGTTGGGCAACGAAAGAAGTAATTTAGTTACAGTGTGGCATGCTAGCAGCCAGTACCAGTAAGAAGTCATTTAGTTACAGTGTGGCATGCTAGCAGCCAGTACCAGTAAGAAGTCATTTAGTTACAGTGTGGCATGCTAGCCAAATCAGGAGGAGATTTTAAATTTCAATTGAAAATTTACAGCCTGTTTAAAATCACAATGTCAGTTTTTTTATATTTCTCCATAAATTTGACCCAAAACTACATCAAACGTTCACAGAAGTTCTAAAAGTAGATAAAGAGAAACAAATAAAACAAATGAGTTAAAAATATTAGACTTGGACATTTATTTGCAGAAGAAAATGATTCAATATTACATATTTGTGTGTGGAAAAATTATGTGAACCATTATTTTCAATAACTAATGTGACCCCCCCCCTTCCAGCAATAACTGCATCTACATGTAAACATTTCCAGTAATTTTCGATTAGCCCTGCATATTGGAGAAATTTTAGCCCATTTCTCCATAAAAGACAGTTTCAACTGTTACAGTTGTGCTAAAACGTTTACATACCCCGGCAGATTTTTTTTGTTTTTTTGGCCTTTTTTTCTGAAAATATAAATGATAACACAAAAACTTTTTCTCCACTCATGGTTAGTGGTTGGTTGAAGCCATTTATTGTCAAACTTCTGTGTTTTCTCTGTTTAAATCATAATGACAACCAAAAACATCAAAATGACCCTGCTCAAAAGTTCACATACCCTGGTGATTTTGGCCTGAAAACATGCCCAGAAGTAGACACAAAGGGGTTTGAATGGCTACTAAAGGTAACATCCTCACCTGTGATCTATGGGAAAAGGTAGTTGAACTGTATTAAACAGGAAAGGGATACAAAAAGATATCCAAGAAATTGATAATGCCAGTCAGCAGTGTTCAAACTGTGATTAACATATGGAAACTCAGGGGCTCTGTAAATCCAAACCACGGTCAGGTAGATTGACTAAAATTTTGGCCACAACTGCCCGGAAAATTGTTCGGGATGCAAAGAAAAACCCACACATAACATCAGCTGAAATACAGGACTCTCTGAAAACTATGGTGGCTGTGTCAAGATGCATAATAAGGAGGCACTTGAAGAAAAATGGGCTGCATGGTCGAGTTGCCAGAAGAAAGCCATTACAGCGTAAATGCCACAAAGAATCTTGCATTCAATATGCCAAACAGCACAGAGACAAGCCTCAAAACTTCTGGAACAAGGTCATTTGGAGTGATGAGACAAAAATCGAACTTTTTGGCCACAACCATAATCGTTACATTTGGAGAGGTGTCAACAAGGCCTATGATGAAAGGAACACCATTCCTACTGTAAAGCACGGAGGTGGATCACTGATGATGTGGGGATGTGTGAGCTTCAAAGGCACAGGAAACTTGGTCAAAGTTGAAGAAAAGATTAATGCAGCATGTTATCAGCAAATACTGGAGGCAAATTTGCACTCATCAACCAGGAAGCTGTGCATGGGACGTACTTGGACGTTCCAACACGACAACAATCCAAAACACAAGGCCAAGTGGACCTGTCATTGGCTACAGCAGAAGAAAGTGAAAGTTCTGGAGTGGCCATCTCAGTCTCCTGACCTCAATATCATTGAGCCACTCTGGGGAGATCTCAAGCGCGCAGTATATGCAAGACAGCCCAGGAATTTACAGAAACTGGAGACTTTTTGCCAAGAAGAATGGGCAGTTTTACCATCTACCATAAAAGACTTCAAGCTGTCATTGATGTTAGAGTTGGCAATATACGGTGTTAAGAACTGGGGTATGTGAACTTTTGAGTAGGGTCATTTTGATGTTTTTGGTTGTCATTATGATTTAAAAAGAAGAAAAGAAGTTTGACAATAAATGGCTTCAACCAACCACTAACCATGAGTGGAAAAAAGTTTTTGTGTTATCATTTATATTCTCTGAAAAAGGCCAAAAAAACAAAATCTGCCGGGGTATGTAACTTTAGCACACTGTTGTTGGTGGGTTTTCTCATTAACTGCTTGTTTGGTCTTCCACCCAGGGCCGCTTTAACCATAAGGCCAACGGTGCACTTGCACTGAGCCCTATGGTAGCGGGGGCTCCGTTGGGACAGCAGGACAGTCCTGCGTATGCTGTTCCACCGTTCCGGGCTGCCCCAGTTACATACAAAGATGCTCTGCGCTCCCTGCTTCATCATTCTTCCCCTCTCTTCCCCGAGAGCTGCAGGCACGATGTGATGACTTACTCTTACATCACGCCTACAGCTCCTTGAAGACTCCAGACCCAGAGAGGAGGGGAGCCTGGAGAGGTGAGTGTTAGTGTTTTTTTTTTTTTTTTTTTTTTTGTGTGGTAGGAGAGGGAGCTTGTACTGTGGGGACGCCAGTAGGGTTATGAAGACGACCTTGGATTCATTTTAAAGATGAGAATCTCATCTTTAAAATGATACCAGGATCATCATGATAGTCCTTACAAATCCGGAGCAATGAAAACGATGTTTGGCATTGAGATGCCAATGCAGATCTCAATTCCCATCAGCGTTTTTAACATCGAAGTGCTCCGAATCTGTAAAGATTATCAAATGATGATCCTGGTATCATTTTAAAGATAAGATTCTTATCTTTAAAATGAATCTAGAGTGATCTTCATAGCCCTAATAGATCCTGAAATATGGTGCTCTAAAATGTCCACCCCCTCCTGCCTCAGGCAGCATCTTAAATTAATGCATGGATAAGGAAGGAGGGGGGAGGAGGAGAGGAGCTGCAGACTGCACAAACAATGATAACTCATCATTGTCTTTGCATAACCTGAATGTAACCACGTGGGGGGGGGGGGGGTAGCATGGACTTCTGTCCATGTTATCCCTTCTCCTATCTGAGAACATACTATATTGTCACATAGAGGTATAATGTAATACCTCTCTGAGTCTAATCACAGGGGTATTCTTATGTAATATACCCCTCTGAACATAACCAGGAAGTCTATTGGCGCTGTGACCCAGACGTTTACCATTGTCCAGATCGCAGCACCAAAAGAGTTGCACCAAACAGTTATACAACATATACACAAAGTCATCAATAAAGTTTACATTTTTTCACTGTCCCTGTCCTGTCCATACATGATACACCGACCGCCTCTCTAGTGATATCCGTTACATGCTAAAATAATAGAAATAAACATTATTACTAGAGATGAATGTGTAAAACATTTCTGATAGGCGGAAAGTTCCATCAGTCAGATAACACATTTTCACCCTTTGAATGTCACCATATAAAATCCCAGTTTTTGGCAGCTTTCAGATGGGTATAATAGCGGGTGGTGATGGAAGGGGGGGGGGCCACTTATGAAACCTTTACACTGGGCCCACCAATGTGTTAAAACGGCCCTGCTTACACCATGTTTCTATTGGATTATAGTCAAGACTTGACTACTCCAAAAGTATAATTTTATATTTCTTTATCCATTCTCTGGTAGAATTGCTTGTGAGTTTAGGGTTGTTCTCTTGCTGCATGACCCCTGCTTTCTTTTGATTTAGCTCACAAACAGGTTTCATAATTGAAAGTAGTGGCCTCTGTTTTCCGTCATGTGAGAATATGGGACAGGAACACTTTTGTTAGAGAAATAATGTCAGCTAGATGTCCTTCACTGAGGCTGAGTGCATGCCATAAGTTGCCTAAAGGCAGGGGAATTCTCTAACTGGTATGGCAGAGACTGCACCTACAGCAACTTGACCAGCAGCAAATTCAGTTGACACACAAGATGATGACTAGGCACATGTTGTTTTAATGGTCATGTATTTGGTTATTGATGACTGATGATGGAACTAAAACAGAGGAGGACAAGAAGAAGCACACTGTAATGATAATAAAAATGGTGATCATGTATTGGTTGTGGCCTGGTTACAAGAATGACCACGGGAGGAGGAGGACAGTTCCACTCACTGTCACATTGTTCGCCACGCCCACAATTTGTTTTTTTTCCCATATGAGCATGTAATGCCACAATATGTGCTACTGGAGAGACGTAGTGCCTATCTTTATGTCTGCACAACAATGGCTTATTTTCTGCCTACAAATCTTTCACACTGCAATGGATTTGTCATGTGGCAATATCGAGAAAAATTCCCACAGAGGAGATGCCCACATAGAACCACTACCAGAAATACTTGAAATCTGCCACCACCATCACCACCACTACCACCTGAGCTTGCTCTAGGTCTGTCTTTGCCCCTGACAGGTTTTGAATTGTTTTGGCTGTACATCAGCTCGGTTTGTTATTTCTGTCACATCTCTCCTCCTCTGAGGTCCTCATTTACTCATCGCCCTGATCCGGCTCCAAGGTCATGTCCAAAATATAATCATCATAATGCCAAAGTTATCATTATCATCAGCGCCACTTTTTTCAGACTGTGATATGTCCTCTTGTCTTTCATTACCATTATCACCTCTAGATTTGCCATAGTGACCCGACCAGTACCACTACTACCATGGCTACAAGTGCCACTTCTACTACCAGCAACAACAGTCTTGTCCTCCACCTCCCCTAACCATCATCAATACCACAGTCTAAATGTGTTTATCAAATTCAGAACTTGGAGAACTTTCTTGAAGATTATCTTCCTCAGCTTGGAGTGCTGTCTCTTCAGGAAAAAAGGTGCCTCACTAGTGGATTGCGAAGGTGAGGGAGATGACAGAATAGAAAGGCTCCTACTGAGATATTTAACTTAATGTCACTCTCATTATTACCCTGCTGTTACTGAAATGATGAGGGAGCCATATACTTAACAATCTTATCTTCTTCCAGTTACTTCATAATATTTTCATGTCTACTAGAGGCACTGCCGACTGGTCTGCTGCTGCTGCCACTACTACTTTCCAGAAAGTTGCCACCCACAATTGCATTGGTGATAGTGGATGATGTGGCATGGGTATTTCCTTCCGCTACATTCCCTGCCCTTTGTCACCCTGACTTTCACCAGACATTTTTATTCAGGCTCTTTTGCAGCAAAAGCTCAATGAAAAAAATATAAGGAGGTACACCATACTAAGTATCTTGTGTTGTGTGGAACAAGTGTATATAAATACTATTACTATTTTGGGGGTGTCCCTGTTATGAAGAAAAACAGGCTCAATTTTACTGAACAGAACAACTATTACACAGCAAAAGCTCAATTAAAAAAAATATAAGGAGGAAGACCATCATAGTACTACTGTTTTGTGTAATGTATATAACTTTACTTCAATAACATGGTCTTCTAGGGGGTCTTGTCTGGCAAACAATCGAATAGGCCCAATGTTACTGAACAGAATAACTTTCATGTGGTAGAAGCTCAATTAGAAAATATAAGCAAATAAACTGTACCAACTACTAGGGAACTCCAGGAAAGGGAAATCCCCCCCCTTCCCCCTCCCCGGGCCTCCACTTATTATACTTTGGGCATACCTCCCAATTTTCAAAGGAGAGAAAGAGGGGCACAATGTGTGGCGTGCGATGCGCGGTGCAGCTAATTTAGCACCACCCACGTCTATGTTCTACTCTGCCCATTCTCATCCATTTCTCTTTGTGCCCCCACACAGTAAAATGCTCCTACAGTCAACCTAACATTATATGCCCCCACATTATAATGTTACCCTCCAAATGCCCCACAGTATGAAGTCTCTCTCCTGGTGCCCCATATAAACTGGGGGAAACTAAAGGGGGACATTAAACTGTGGCAGCTGGAGGGTGACATTAAACCATAGGGGTAGTTAGAAGGTGACATCAAACTGGAGGCAACTAGAAGCGGACATGTCCCCCTCCAGCTACTCCCATGGTTTAATGTCCTCCTCTAGTTGCCCCCAGTTTATTGTCCCCGTCCAGTGACCCCCACTATTTAATGTCCCCCCTCCATCTGCCCTCAGTTTAATGTTCCCCCTCCTTCTACCCACAGTTTAATGTCCCCTCTCCATCTGCCCCAGTTTAATGTTCCCCATTCATCTACCCCGTTTAATGTTCTCCCTCCATCTGCCCCCAGTTTAATGTTCTCCCTCCATCTGCCCCCAGTTTAATGTCCCCCATTCATCTGCCCCCAGTTTAATGTTCCCTTTCTTTTTGCCCCCAGTTTAATGTCCCCCACTCATCTGCCCCCAGTTTAATGTTCCCCCTCCATCTGCCCCCAGTTTAATTTTCCCTTTCCTTCTGGCCCCCAGTTTAATGTCCCCCATTCATCTGCCCCCAGTTTAATGTTCCTCCTCCATCTGCCCCCAGTTTAATGTCCCCCATTCATCTGCCCCCAGTTTAATGTTCCCAGGCTTTTTCATAGCCTCTTACAAAAGTGTCTGCATCCCATCTTTTTCCAGCAGGAAAGTGCTCTGGACAGGGTTTAAATGTTGGTGGACTGATGGTACTGTGCAGTAGAACTATGTATCTGTGCCAGGTCTTGCTTTGTCAGTGCTTGGATAATTAAATCACAGGTTTTATCTGTGAGGTTAATTTCTCTCTCCTGACAGAGGTAGACCAGAGATCCCTTACTCAACTCCTAATATGCAGACACTATCTTTGAGTAGGTTGGCAAAAAAAGTTAAAAAAAAAAAAAACAGGAAGGAGGAGAACTGTTTGTTGTTATGTCTTATAGGGGTTGTTCAGTTTCATATCAATATTAAGAGATAAATGTTATTTGTATAATGATAAATCCTTCAATTTTCCAATATACTTTCTGTATCAATTCCTCACAGATTTCTAGATCTCTGCTTGTTGTCATTCATTCTGCTTACTTTCAGTGAATAAAAATCAGTCCATGGTCATGTGATATACAGTCCATGGTCATGTGATATACAGTCCATGGTCATGTGACATACAGTCCATGGTCATGTGATAAACACACAGGCGCACAGCTCGCTATAGTCACAGCACAGTAATTGGACCTTTGCCTGGTACGCTCTGGAAATCTCAAAACATATCCAAGACTGTTCTGATTATTATATACATTTAGAACTTAAGGGATCCATAAAAACGTATTTCATAGTACAATAGAGATTACAGCCTACCAGAATGGGGGAAGGGTTTGTCAAGATGGTCTAATCTAATTACCCCAACATAAAGGGAGATACAGGACAGCTGTCAGAAACCTGGTCAAATGTAAATTGTAATTGCAGGGAAGTGGTCAATGGATTTTTACACCTTACATTCCAACAGTCTGACTTCAGAACACTCATTTACACTTCCAAAGCTGTTCCACAGGGAGCTGTAAATTAAATTGTCCAGTCTTTATCTTCCCAAACCGGTTTCTCTGGAACTGAATAGGCTTCAGAAAGCAGTTCTGCAGTTTGTAGCTACACAGATTGTTCAGCGACATTCACCAAGTGTACAAGGGCCAGTCTGCCTCAGGGCAGTTTTAACACATTGGTGGGCTAAGTGCAAAGGTTTCATAAGTTCCAACCCCCTCTTCCCCAATTATCACTACTGAGACATAATGGTTTAACAGTTTTCTAGTAGAGAACTAAGGGTGGAAAGTATAAAGAAATTAATTTAATAACAGTCAACTCAAAGGGGCAGCTTTATTAAAATAGTCTAAAAGGTCCATAGCACCATAGCGACAATACATACTGTACATAATACAGCTTTCATTTTGCAGGAGCATAATACAAAATGAAAGCTTCGCTGTAATTGGCTGCTATGGGCAGTTAAGACAGTTTTGCTTTCAGACCATTTTAATAAATTTACCTCAAAATTCTTGCTACAGCCTCTGTTGAATTTCTGTCTCTCTCTTACAGGGCTCTCCAGGCTCACCTCATCGGTTGGATTCTGTGCCCCAATGCACACTGCATGTGCCAATGGCCAGACCTGCTCTCCCCTTGTTGGCTCTGGCACCAATGACTTCCCGAACTTTCTCCTTCACCAGCAGCAATATGGCCAACACATCCTAGCAGGTTGGTGGCCAGCTATACAAGTCATTACACAGTCAGTGTTCTAATACTTTCTGTTAGGTGTATAGCGTAGTGGAATATAGTTGCACCTGTGAATTGCACTGTGGAAGAATCTTACCCAGGGCTCTCTACGTAAGGCCTGTTGCACAAGATCGTGTGCGGGCCACTAGCTATGATTGAACAACACGGCCGGTGCACAGACGGCACACAGATGTCATTAATGTGCCGCCTAAGCACCGGCTGTGCCTCTGTGGCTCCATTCATTCAATGAATAGGGGCCATGGAAGCACGGCCGCAAAACCGGACAGGAATAGGACTTGTCCTGAGTTTTGCAGTCCGGAATGTCACCCGCACACTTATCCGTGTATGAATGGTTCAGTGTGCTATCCAGGTATGTAAAACAGCCTATACATGAGAACGTGAAAGGTCCTCTTTAAGGGGTTAAAATGAACCTGTCACCTACATTTGAAACACTAAACCACCAACAGGTCCTTAGGGTTTAGTGTCCCAAATATCACTATATTAAGCTTGTGTGGGCAAAAAATATGCAATGAAACCAGAGTACATCTCGGGCTCACTGTGCAAGCTTCTGTCATCTGGCACAAGTAGTGAAGCCGAGGGGTGCTTCTAGGCTGCACTGCAGAACTGTGTGTACACTGGAAGTAGCAGAGATGAGGGCAATGAGACTCATCAAACTCACCTCTAGGAAAGTAGAAAACATTTTATTTAACCCCTGTGTGAACAGGCTTTATGTAAGGATATTTGCAACACTTAACCACTGGTCCATAAGGACCTGTTGGTGGGTTAGTCTCCAAAATTTAGGTGACAGGTTCTCTTTATGGGCTCATACACTTTAGGGGAAAATCGAACAAACCTGCTAAAAGTGTGAACAGTAACTGTGAGAGGATATGGTGAAGGTGGGATATAATAACAGTAAGGGAAAGGAGATCTAGGAAGTACAACAAAGTGAAAAAACTGGGGAAATAAAGTGAGGGGAGAGCATACACAGAGATGATACAGTGACATGGGGGAATGTATGGAGGAGACACAGTGGGGGCATAGGTGGATATGGAGAACATAGACTAAGTGGTTATAGTAGTGTAATGTTGTACCGTGTTAGCCATAGAAAGTATTGATAAGATACAGTGAAGTGAGGAGATGCATGGAGAGGATACAAGGGTAATAAAAGGGGAATATACGGCAAGGAAAGGGGCTACATGTGGTACATACAATAAGGTGAGGAGATGTATTGAGACAACACTGTGAGAGGATACACGGGCAATAAGAAGATAGAAGGGGAATACACAGTGAAAAAGAGGGTACAGAGGAAATATACAGTACGGATACATGGGGCAGATACACTGAGGCGAGGGAAGATAATATGGAGCCAGTGAGAGGCTACAGCGGGAATATGCAGTGAGGAAGGGGGAAACATGGGGAAGATACAGGGAAGTGAGAGGGGATATAGAGGAGCTATGAGAGGATGCAGGGAATGTACAGTGAAGGAAGCAGATGCACTGAGCATAGGGACAGTGAGGATAGAAGAAGTAGAGAGGACATACACAGCAGGTGAGGGGAGGAGATACATAGAGAAGACACAGTGAGAGGAGGGGACACTCACAGAAGACACACTGAGGGGAGGGCATACACCGAGGACAGAGACGCAGCGGGAGGGGACACAGGGAGAGCTGCAGGAGGTGACAGCAGGGTCCAGGAGAGCTGTGGGCACGTATGCGCAGTCCCGCGTCCTCCCCGGTGAACCCGCCTTCCGTGGACGCGCCTTCTCCCTGCCCATCAGCTGGGATCCCCGCTCTCCTCCTCTCACAGCCGGGCCAGCACAGGAGCAGCATCCGGAAAGCAACAGCCGTGCAGACTGAGAGGACGCCGCACAGCATCCCGGGTCATGGAGAAGGGCAGCCGCTGGCCAAACACATGAGAATGAGCCGCTGTCTCCAGCTGCCAGAATAAGACGCAGCTGAGGCCGGGAGCAGAGCGGGGCCTCTGCGTTACATGGAGGGAGAGCACCAGAGCAGAGGAGAAGGAGCCCACGTCCATCACTGAAGGCAGAGCTCGCCACAGCCGACCATGCATCTGCACCAGGTGCTCACCGGAGCCGTCAACCCCGGGGATAACTGCTACTCAGTGGGCAGCGTCAATGACGTCCCCTTCACGGTAAGGGATTCCGGGGAGATGAGAGGTCGCCGTGCTGCTTATGTTATGTTTGGTATGGAGCCTCCCCTCCTCCCCCTCGCCTGGGATTCCCCCTACTCACCTTCTTATCAGCTCTGCAGGGCAGGGGGCTGCTGCTGCAGGCCCGGGGTCTGGATGTGCTCAGTCATCAGGAGAGCCGTGCTGGGGAGGGGGTAGGGCAGGCATGATCATATCTACTGCAGTACTGTGGCGAGCAGCTGGCAGCAGGTACGTACAGCCACACAGCCCTGGCATCTACAGCCTGCTCTGGACCAGTACCAGGGATCATCAGCAGTCATTGTTACATCCAGGGTACCACAGTGATTGGTGCCCAGTGGGAATCTGCTCCATCACTTGTAGATTGTCAGGGTGGCCCAGACATGTGCCATCTGAGCCATATCTGTGCACAGGTACCATAATGTGCAATGGCACCTACAAAATGCTGCATATAACCATAAATCTGGGGCGTGCGTGTAACAAATCAGATTTCATCCTCAAAGTGTAAGACATGAGTAAAACAGCAACAGTCAGATTATTAACATGGCGCAGGTACCTGCATTGTGTTCAGCGCTATAAACAGTCTTATAAATTATTCCGTAGTGTCTAATAAACATATTCTGCTTTTATTTGTTTCTGGAGAAGCTGGGTGCCAGATAGTATGGCTACCATCACAACTCCTAAAATCTCCCTCATGTACATTTATTTGCCTCTTTACGTAGCAAATGTAGTGGGAAGACCCAACTTCTTCATAAAAATTGTTGTCTTCATGAGATCCCTTTTAAAAAGCATCTGTCACCCTTCTTGACATGTCTGCTTTAGTAAATATTTGTGTTCCACATAATATAACAATTCTGGAACTTTTTTTTAAACTTGTCATTGTGCCATTCCACAGTTATTGCTCTTGGAAAGTTATGAATAACTTCACACCTGGGTTCTGACTATGAAAATGGCAGCAACCAATTCTTTCATTTCCAGGCAGAGAAAAGATACTCCAGAATTGTTAGTTCACATGGAATACATGTATTTACTAAAACAGACATATCTCGCTTGGTCACTGGTTGTCTTTATAAGAGAATCAGCAAGATGCTTTTTATGAGAAAATAAGGCATAGGGGTTGATGTATCATGCCTTGTGGTGTTCAGGGAATGGTAAAAGTCTGAGTTTTTGCACAAAAAACCCTTTGTGACTTATTTTCCACCAGTATTGGCACGTTTGCTAAAAACGGCGGGCATCAAGGTGAGCCAGGGAAGAAACTCCTCCACCTGACAGATTTATTATAACTTCTGGAGTACAGGAGCTCCCAAGTTGTGCCAGAATTATTAAGAAGCCAGAGTCTCTTAGTAATTCTGGCACATCTCACTCTGACGCAGCCGATTATTAAAGGGAATCTGTCAGGTCAATCTGGGACACTAAACCACCCACAGGTCCTTATAGACCTGGGTTTAGTATCCCAGACTGCCCTGTCGTAATGCAATCTGCAGGCTCATTAAAAATAAAAAACCTTTATACTTACCTACAGAAGGGTCCAATGTACGCTGTTCAGCCGAGAACATTTCGGCTTATTCATGAGCTTCTTTGTTGGCACGCCTCCTGGCGCCTACACTGTTCTTCAGTGAAGCCAAAGATGGACACCCCGGCTTCACTGCGTAATTGCGGGGCATGTGCACTGAAGCCGAGGTGTACTCCTCTGGCTTCGTTGAAGAACTGCACAAGCGTGGGGAGTACAGCGGCAGGGTGAGTATAAAGCTTTTTTTTATTTTTAATGCGGCCATGGATTGCGTTATAACAGGGTGATTTGGGACACTAAACCCCAGGTCCATATGGACGTGTGGGTGGTTTAGTGTCCCAAATTGCCCTGACAGATTCCCTTTAAGTAGCCTGTATCCTCTTTTATTATTAGTACTCACCATTTTTAATAAATCAACCCCACAGAGTATTTTTTTTATTTTCTGTGGGGGGAGGGGGGAGCAATAATCGAAGCTTACTATTCCGTCCCACATGGGATGATTTTGAGGATCCAAGTAGAAACTTGCTCTTGTAATCTTCGTGCTTTCCACATTAACTTCCTGGTCATGTTTAGAAATTGAAGTCTTATTTCCTGCCATCCCAGTGGTTTCCACAATCCTGTTAAGTGTGAAATTCTCAAAGTGTTTACACACTTGTGGTAATTCAACATTTTCCAATCAGCATGGTGTTAATTACTTTGTGAATGGCTGTGCGTATTTTATCTGGATAACACAAGTTAGAGCAGTCCAAAAAGCTGCCATTCCTGTAAACTGTCAATGAATGGCTATGTAAAGTGCTAGCTCTTCAGGAGATGATGTGTCATTCATACAGTAAGGCTGAGGCTCCCATTTTTGTTGAAGATTTTGCTGCGGTTTTTTGAGCCAATGCCAAGGGTGGCTACAATAAGAATGGGAAATATATAGTAAGCTCTTATACGTCTATCTTCTGCGCAATCCACTCCTGGCTTTGGTTAAAAAAAAACACAGCAAAATCTGCAACAACAAAAGCTACATTTCCACAAGGTGGGGCCTTAGCCTAAAGAGCACTACTAAGGGCAGGTTTACATGGTGGAATTTGCAGGTGATTTTTAGGGTGAGTCCACCTCAAAATTGGCTCCAAATTCTGTTTGGAATCTGGAGCCTAAAAAAAGATGTGTCCTGCTTGATCTTGCTGCAGATTCTGTGGCTGACTCTACTGCAGAATCCACAACACAAGGCTCAGTCTGATTATTCCCATTGTGTGTGGGGTTAATCAGCAAGCAAAGCCGTGATGGAAAGCTGCAGCTCTGCTCTGACTTTGTGCCACGGCATGCACGTGGCCAGACTTTGAGGAGTCTGAGGCGGATTAGCACATCAAATTCCTCTTCACTTTCTACTATATGAATATATCCCTTTCTTGCAATAAAGATGAGCCATTTTGTGCCTTGCTCACCACTTTTTGTGAAAATGGGTGGGGCAGGGACTCTTGTCCAACACATTTTAACAGTTTTTTTTCTGTGGAGGCTGGGAAAGGTGAAAAAAAAAAAAAATACTCACCTGTCTCTGGTACTCCTGTGTCCCAGGCTGCTGTCTGGTCCTGTCATGCTCAGGGCTTGTTCTGGCGGAAGTGCCCTCAGCAGCCTAAGGAAAGGTGACTTATGTGAGTGACATCCTGGGTCCTTTCCTTAGGCTGCTGATTGGCTTCAGTGGTCATGTGTGTCAAGGACTTCTGCCAATAGAAGCCCCAGGGCGCCGCAGGATCAGACAGTGGTGGGAGACACCAGAGCATCAGGAACAGGTGAGTATTTTTATTTTATTTTTCACCTTCCCCGGCCTCCAGAGAAAAAACAGTTTTGCTTGGACAACCCCTTTAAGACTGGGATAGATCCCATTTATAATAATTTACCCAATGATTTTTCACGTTAAAGAGGTTATCTGGTGTTTAGTATTGATGTCCCATACCTGGGATAGGCCATCAATATTAGATATGCCGAGGTCCGACACCTAGTATCATCACCTGTACCAAGACAACGCGGCTCTCCGTAAGGTTTTCATACCATGAGCTGTGGTGCTAACTTGTTGTACAAACTGTAACAGTGAATGTAGGTTCTCCAATGCTGTCCCATTAAAGTCTGTGGGACAGTTTGTATGTCAGAGGGAGCAGCGTGGTTCGCAGTATGAAAACATTACTGAGAGCCACGCTGTCTCCGTACAGGTAATCTGTGGGGATCCTGAGTGTCACACACCCGCAGATATAATATTGATGAGCTATCCTAAGAACTAGATAACCCCTTTAATGCATTTTTTGTGTAGGAGTTAAAGTCAGAAAGGCAAAACACCACAGAGCTGTCTTCCATTAGTTTGAGTGGGTGGTAGTGAGTGACGCTTCTTTTTTCAGAAAAAGTAGCCTCCTTCTCTGCACTGAAATTGTGGCAAGTGGCCACACAATTGCTCCATTGACTTGCATTTTGCTTGATCTAGCAGTTATCTCTAGAACGTCCACAGATACCCCACCCCCAAGCTTCCCTCTCAGAAGTACAGATGCATCTCAATAAATTAGAATATTTTTGAAACGTTCATTCATTTCAGTAATACAATTCATAATCAGCGTCTTCCATGATTGTGTGTCCTACTGAACCAGGCTGAGGGACCATTTAAAGGCTTTAGGAAACCTTGGCAGGTGACACACTGAATTTACAATACTGAACTTTTTTACAATATTCTAATTTTCTTAGATTTGGGTTTTCATTACCTGTAATCCATATTCGACATTTACAGAAATAAAACACTTGAAATAGAACACTCTGTGTGTAAGGAATCTAGAAAATATAGGAGGTCACTTTTTTTAATTTAATTACTGAAAGAAATAAAGTTATAGATATTCTAATTCATTGAGATGCACCTGTAGGTGAATGAATGGAGTGGCAGATGAACATGAAAACTGCTGTTCTGCTGTAGTGAACAACTTTCGGCAATGTTTGTCAGTGCTGTGGTCTTACAGCTGTAAACAAGGAACATTGCGCCTTTTGTGGCAATCATTGGGTATCCCAGTAGTGAGATCCCCATGATCTAGCAGTTAACACTGGACAGGTGGTAACTTGTTATAATCAGAATACCCATTTTAAGTCAAACTGGTGAAACTTCCTACAAAAAGAAAGGGGCTTTTAATTTTTACAATTGTTATTGAAGATTTCTAGAATTTCCACTAACAAAGACAACAGAAAACAGTAGAAAATACATATAACGCTAACCAACATGGTCAGTAAAACATTAGGAAAGTAAGAGCAACTTTCTTGACTAAAATTATTGATGACCTATCCTAATGATAGGTCATCGATATCAGATCTGTGGGGTCTGACACCTGGTACACTCACCAAACTGCCAGGTGTCAGAAACATGCGGAAACATGCTGCTTGCAGCACTTTTCTCTCCGCATGTTTCGTGCGGAAGCCGAGCGGAAACCACACGGCCCCCATTATAGTCTATGGGGTCCACAGGTTTCCTTAGGTAAACCGCTTTTCTATGCGTATAGGTTTCCGTTTGGGGGGATCCCCAAGTGGACTCCCCCGAACGCAGATGTGAACCGGCCCTTAAAGTGCCTGTGGTGGTTTATCTAAAAACTCAAGCCTCTATTCATAAAACAAGCATTTAAAGAGGACCTTTCACCACCTCCTCCCATTCAAGTCCCTAGCATCTTTTAATAGGCGCGGCTCCACTGAATCCAGCGCAGTTGGAATTTTCTCTCTAGCCCCCACCATTCCCGAGCAAGAAGCACAGTTATTTTTGATGCCTAATGTGCTATTTAAGCTCTGTAATGTCAGAAGGGCAGTGTCAGGCAGGGGGGCATGATTCAGATCTCCAATCAGAGGCAGCCTGTGTCAGAGCTTATAATCACACCCCCTTGTCTGCTCTTGCCTGACACCGCCCTCTTGACAGTACAGAGCCTAAATAGCATATCATGCACCAAAACTAACAGCATTGATTGCTTGGAAACTTTGGGGGCTAGAGAAAAAATTCCAACTGTGCCAGAATCAGTGGAGCAGCAGCTATTAAATTATGTAAAGAGCCGGAATTGTTGGGAGTGGTGAAAGGTCCTTGGTGGCTTAAAACTGTTTGGTGGCTGTTACCTTCCACATTTGCCTCCATAAGGTTCAGGCTCCCATAATGATTAAATTGACACAACTGGATCACCAACAAGGTTATGTTATGCGGGAACTTTTCTGCTATTTCACGTAGACAAAATGTAAAATATAGTGGAATATTTCTTGCTATGTCAAAAAGATTATGGTAATACTATAGTTTTCACTTGATAAGACGCACCTAGGTTTTAGAGTAGGAAAATAGTAAAAATAAATATTTTGAACCAATTCCTGGGCAACCTCTTTATGAATAATGTCTTAATGTACACAATATAATGTCACAGTGGCCCTTCCACAAAGTGTAATGTCCCATAGTGACCCCTTCACACACTATAATGCCTAATAGTGGGCATTTTCTTTATGAATTTTCAGGTTCAGAAGAACCTGAACTTTTTGGGGTTCACCACCCACAAACCATTATTACTCTTCAGAATTTACCCAAAAGGCAAGCAATAGGGTAAAGATGGACATGGGCTATGGTGAATTTACAACAAACCCAATCATCTTACCCACAGGAGTTTACAGTCTGCCATAGTTATCTGGCAGGGACTTTTTTCCCTCTTTTATAGGGAGCTATACACATATATATGTGTGTGTGGTAGCTTTGTTGCAGAAATTTCCATTCGCATGGCAAATCCACTGAGTGTGACTATATCCCTAAGATGGTCTGTCACCTTTCCTAACATGTCTGTTTTGATATGTATATTCCCCATGAAATAATTCTGAAACCTCTTTTCTTATAACTCTATTTTGTGCCATTCCGCAGTGCTTGACCACAGCAGGTTAGCCAATGTGAACTGGCTAACCCACTTCCATCTACAGTAGCAGCACTATCATTGAGATTTATACAGATCTCATCCAAATGCTGTGACTAAAACCCACAGTGCACATTGCAAAAGAACCTGAAGGTGACTTGCAGGACCGTTTTTTTGTTGTGGTGGCGACACACTGCAAGATTTAAATAAGGAAATTTTGCAGCATGTTCACACTATGTGTACCTGGCTTTATGTTATATTCAAATGGTGCAATTAAAACCACCTCAAAGATGCATCTAGAAAAACTGTGTGTGTGCTGCATTGTGTGATTTTACAGATGAAACAACTTAACTAAGCTTAACCTGTCAAAAACACAACTGCATCAGTAAGCACGTCAGAAATGCAAGTAGTCTTTCCAGTGTGGTTTTGATATGGCCGCTGTCCTATCAGTACTACCTGTATAAGGACTTATTCACACAGCCATTTTTTTTAATAGCCAATACACTGCAGCGGTTTTAAAATAATTCACATGTCCGTGGACTGCAAAAAAAAAAAACAATCAATGTGTTCTATACTTATATTTGTCCATTTTGACAGACACATGGACCTAATAGAAGTCAATGGGTCTGTTTTTTACAACATAAAAATGAATTGATGTCTGTGTTACGTCCTTTAAACATGGATCAGTGGGTTGGTTAAAAAAAAAGACCAATGAAATTAGTCTCTCTGCATCAGTCCTGCCACTTATTAAGACTGGCTTACAATACGGCAGTTTTAATAAATTTTCCTCATAGTGTTATGTTGCTGGGCGTGAAGCTAGAACCTATGATGGTATATATTGGTGTTTATTATTATTTAACTTTTTTTTTCCCTATTTATTTATTTTACATTGTGCCCCTCGTAAGGTCATAATAGACCATTGGGGTGAAATTTTAAAAGTATTTTATGTTTTGTTTTTTTTTGTCTGATTTCATGTGTAACAAGGGCTAATACATTTGGCTCCAGTTACAAGAGGAATGCTGCAGCCTCCTAACCAATAAATACAAAGTTGAAGTGGGTCAGCAGCTCTTCCATGGTAATAAACCATCCTGTTTTTTCTCCGTCTGTAGTAACAGCCAGCATCCCGTTTCTGCAGCTGCTTAACACTGCAAGGACGTACGGGTACGTCCTTGCAGGGTTAAGAGTGGACTGCTGAGACGCATATAGTCAACGGGCGGTCCAGAACTGGTCAAAAATGGATGCAAAACGAAAGACTCTCGAACTGCACTGGTATGTCTGTTTTACATGCTCCTGTGAATATAGCCTAAGACTGTATGCAGACACACCTCTTTGACAAGGAGAATGTTAACAGCCAGTTAATGTATTCATGATTTCCTAGGTGGAATAAAAGTGAAATCGCACAATGCAGAATTATGAGAAAAGCAGATCTGGAATTGTCATTTCATGAGATATGGAAGTATTTGCTAAAAGAGACTTGTCAGGTTAGGTAACCGGTTCTCTGTAAGAAATGTATTGTATAGCTCAGACTGATGCACTGCAGTACTGCAGGCACTACAATGCATATGAGCTATAGAGCTAAATACAGTAACAGGATTCCATTATAATACATATTAATGTTGCAGTGGTGATGATACATAACTCCATAAATAGCATGTATGAGTCAATGACTATTACTTTTGTTGCAGGAAATAATGTAAGTGCTGTTTATATGTAAAATATATTATGATACATTCAGTCCACACATGTACAGAAGATTATAGGAAAAATATACCATAAAGTTGTGTTATAAAATAGGGAGCTACCTGCTGGATTCACAAGCAAACTGTATGTATTCTGTGCTGTCTGAGTGGGAGGAAGGTGAATTATTGATGAATTGATGAATCACTCGGTGTGTCCTTCACGCTATACGTATGCGGCATCAGATCACATCATGGAATTGGGTAACTTTGTGTGTTCTCGTAGTGCAGCCTGTATGTTACCTTATAGCTGGCTAGACAGGCTGTGACATTGTGTGACCCATTCTGCTGCATTGAAGCCGTGCTTTTCAATGTTATTGAAGCATTTCATTATAAACAGTCTAGATATTTTTTTTTCCAGTGGTCATATGTCCATATGGCAATTCATAATCCATAGGTCATGTCACGATGTGGTCAGTTATCTTGGTCACCCGATCGGGAGGACTATTCGACACTGCTTTTTATGTGTTCTCGACATTATCACAAATATGGTCGAGATGCCATGGGGGGCACTGGGGAAATGACCAGATCCCCACTGTGTGGTCATGCCTTCTGGGATATTTCATGTCATTTCAGTCATTGTGCAGTGTATTGGTTGATAACTGTCACTTATGACCACCACATGTTCAGGAGTATCATATAAAAATATCTTACTAATTTTTTTTTTTTTGTGGTTGTCTGAATCTTGGCTAGTAGTAAATTGGTGTAATAAAGAAAATGATAGGAGCTTGGGTCGAATGTTTGTGAAATTATTATTTTTTTGTTAATTTAAATTGGACATAGGCCGAATGAACATTGACCAAAAATCAAATAATTAAATATACTTTAGATAGTTGGCCAGTCCTGATGAAATCGATAGACTCAGCCAACCTTATTCTATATTATATTGCTTTGAATATAACCAGTGCACATTTTTAATAGCAACTTAAAGGGGTATTCCCATCTCAAGGATCATATTCAGACTAGGAGCTGAAGTTAACTGAACTGTTTTACCCAATACGTTGCTTTATCTATATTACTCTGTTTGCCAGAGGAAAACTCTGCGGACTTTCTGTGAAAAGCGCTGCGGGAAAAACATGTCTAATGGCTGGCTTACTTTAGCTCACATTAAACGGTTTTCCAAGCGAAAAATGTTGATGTCCTATCCCATGGATAGGTCATCAATATCAGATATGTAGAGATCTGGCAACCAACACGCCCTGTAGTGGCCAGCCCAGGTTACTGCAGATCAGATGCCATTCATCTGAAGATAAGCAACCAGTTTGGGCGACGTTTCTCTAAACTGTAGGCCTCCCGTTTGGCCCCTGATAGATAGAAAAGAGAGAGAGAAGCATTAGGTATGATGAATATCCACTCACAATTCTTTTGTTCACTCTTGTAGCGCCTTACTCTACTCTTCCCAAACATATCTCATATGTGCATGAGCGAAGGTTGGCAGAAATAGCTTTTCTACCGAGACTTAGAATTGGCTATAAAATATTGATTACTTGGCGTCCAGAGATCCTATGTATAGGCCAGTTTTAGTCCTCTTTCTGGGGAGGAGAGGCTATGCATGGGCAGCCGCTCTCTCCATTAACAAGAGTGAAAATTAAGGATCCTGCCAAGGGAAAGTATTCTTCCCACATTAGTGCATTTCTTCTATTCATGTGTAGGTTCTGAGCTGACAGTTTGGGTTTCTTGCCAGAAAGATATTTTTAGCTTGGAAACCTCAAAGTGCTTAGGAGTGTTACATGGATTTGCCACCCGGCTCAGATCCTTAATTACAAGCTGCAGTGAGAAATCTTCTTTGGTGCCCGCTGAAATCCTGATTCTGTTTGAAGACCGTGTATGCATCTACAATATTAACTGTATATGAGGAATTATTAGATATTTTTACTATTTACACATCTTTAAAATGTGATTTGATCGTGCCGTGTAGTTGTAGTTTTTCTACAGTAGTGTACAAGCACTGGATGCTAATCAGATTGGCCCAAATCTATTAAGTAGGTTACACAGGTTTTTGATGTGAGCTGTGAAAAAAAAGAATGAAAATAATGGTGCAAAAGATATTACTAAAATTGGTGACATTTGATAAAAAAAAAAAAATGTAGAGACAAAGGTTTAGTAAAATTTAATAAGGGGGTTACCCAACACTTTTCTTAAAATTTATTTTTAATTTAGTTTCATTTGGACTGAACATAATGGCTATAAAATAATTTTATAGAATTACATTTCACAGGTTGGAAGTACAATGCTTTTGTTTACAAGGCCGCCAGTTGACAATAGCAATGACGTCTCCTTTGTGCCAGGTGACCACTGCAGCCAGTCACAGGCCTCAGTGATGACCTCTTCCAAAACTTCATTATTATTATTATTATTTATTTATTATACTTGCTTCTATAGTGCCATCATATTCCATCATATGTTTTGCTACTTTATGGGAGCGCAGACAGGCTGTAAGAGGTGTGTCTCTCAATGAGCTTTCAGACTGATACCAGTCGCAGCCAGCAGAATTGTGAATGCAGCTCTTGACTATAATACAATAACTCATGATCAGTACAAGATAAGTAAGGTAAATCTGCTCCTTAAAGGAATATCTGAAGTGTAAATTGGTGTTTAATGGTGAATTTTAATTATTTGATAAGTACCTGACTGTCAGGTAGATACATACTATATATTTGATTGCTTAGGTGAAAAAAAATATTTACTATTGCCCAGGGCATGGATTGTGTGTTGCTGTATGGTGACACACAAAACCTACCAGGAGCAGTTCATTGCACAAAACCTCAAAACAGAGCCATGTGCCAGATATCTGTTTGTAAAAGGAGGTTAACCCAGAAGTGAATCCTGGTTTAAGGGAGATTTAATGAAGTTTATACACTATTCATGGCTATCCTGTCTGACTCCCCTATACATATGCCCTTGGAGAGAGACAAAGGCTACTGCCAGACTGATCAGTTTATCTCCCAAAAACAAAATGATTGGTCAGTTAAAATCCAACTATAGATTGTAATTGCCACAATTAGCCAATCAGGGGAGGCCCTTAGAAATTATATAGGCAACCAAACCTAGCCACTTTGATATGCATCTAATCTGTACAGTAGATAGGAGAAGTAATCTACAACACAGAGAAGCCTGGGGAAGATAAATGTCCCAAAAAACCCTTTTCACCTAATTTGCACATGAATAAGACAGCAGCTTTCAATACCAAATTACAAAGGCATATTTGGAAAGTGTTTAAAGAGATCTACAAGGTAATGTCATTACCTTCATTATGAATTTTCCTGCTGACTGACTTTAACCCTTTCCCTGCCACCCATTTATTTACACATCCGATCGGGGTGGCACTTTTGTAGCCGAGGACATATGTAGTACATCCTTAATACTAATGCGGTGACCAGATGGAAGGTAACGCTGCAGTTGGGATTGCGGGGTGCAAACAGCGCAGACTTGTCACGGTCTCTGGGCACGAGGGCGCAGCGCTGGTGCTGTCCCACGTTACCACCACTGGTACCGGTGATGAGGGGGCTGCACAAATGTTGGTGGTGATTGTTCCCCCGGGGCGCTTCCCCTATACTGTGCCGACTGGTGGTGTTTGGGGCGCCCTGATGTTGTCGGTGCAGAGTCAGACACAGAAACGGTTGTAAAGTTGAACTTTTACTTCCATGGGTGTGGAGGCACAAATGCTTAAACAGTTTCTTCACTACAAAACAACGGGGTACGCCTGGTGACACAGCAAAGTCCTGGGGTGCAGGGTAGACTTGATGAAAGGTGTTCCTAGCCCCTTATACTTCAGTGTTACAGCCCTGAGGTGCATCTGGGCTCCTATTTGGCTCATAGGAGGATGCCCACCATGATACTAGTACATAATATTCCCCACTCACGTTATGTGGTCCTGATAGCTCAGAGTTTTGGGGTGCAATAGTCAGGGTGGCAGGATATTCCACAGGTCTGGCCTTAGCCCCTGGATCCTGTGATACTGGCTATGGAGCACGTGTTCCAGAATGTTCTCTCCACAGTCTCATGCTGACAAGATAATGATGCTTGACTTCCTTCAGGGCGATGGCTAGGCAGACAGGGGACAGGATCTTCTGAATAGCTGGAGTATGTCAGCTCTCCAACCTTCCTGGGCCTGTCTAGGACTTGAGATTCCTGCACTAAACTCACTGCTTTCTTCACAGGACATCACACTTATCTCCTCACCTCCTCCTCCTAACACTCCACACTTCTAACTCCTCACACGCAGGACCTTCCTGCAGGGGTGTTACCATGGGGACCCAGTGATCATTTGACTCCTCCCCTTTTCCCAGGCGATGTCCTCCCATTGGACATTTGGTTACTATTCAATCCTATGGGAGGTGTAATGCATGTGTGAGGCTCACTAGGTGGCGCTGTGTTGTGTGAGACTCAGGACCCCCTGCTATGTCACACAGGCTATGAAGCAACAGGAAATAATACAATGCACAGAGATCACCCTCAGCCCAGCCATAGCCAGCTCTGGGATGCCACACTAATGCTAATTTCTCAGGATAGGTTAGAGCTATGAGGATGAGTTTGGATTCATTTTAAAGATGAGAATCATGATAACCCTTACAGATTTTTGCTGGTGAAAACGCTATTAGGCATTGAGATCCCAATGCAGAGAATGATGATATTGCAATCATGATGTTACTGATATCATTTTAAATGTGGGATTTTCATTTTTAAAATGAATCCAAGCTCCACTTCATAGCCATAACGAATTCTGAGATATGGGGCTCTAAAGTGTCCTCCCCCCTCCTGACTCAGGCATCATCTTAGATCTGTGTGATGGAGAAGGAGGGGGAAGGAGCAGGGCTGCAGACTGCAGAGACAATTCATTTCTGTGTATAACCTGTATGTGACCCCAGGGGGGGTAGTGAGGACTTCTGTCCATGTTATCTCCTCTCCTATCAGAGAGCAAACTATACTTTTGTTCTCTGATTGTCTCATAGAGAGATAATGTAATACCCCTCTGAGCCTAATCACAGGGTCTCATAGAGAGATAATGTAATACCCCTCTGAGCCTAATCACAGGGGTATTCTTATGTAATACCCTTCTGAACATAACAAGGAAGTTTATTGTTGCTGTGACCTAGATGTCCAGATCGCAGCACAAAAAGAGTTGCATCAAAAAATGACACATCACATGCACAAAGTCATCAATAAAGTTTATATTTGTCCTTATCCTGTCCATACCTGGTCTTTATAGAGTAAAATACATCGGACGCCTCTCTAGCGATTTCCATTACACGCTAAAATAATAGCAGTGACGGTTATTACTAGAAATGAACGTATAAAACATCAGTCAGATAACACATTTTCACCCATTGAATGTCACCATATAAAATCCCAGTTTTTGGCAGCTTTTAGATGGGTATAATAGCGGATGGGTTTTTTTTTGCACCCACAGTACAAACGAAGCACCTGGACTTCAGTAGGTCATCAGATCTAGAATTATGACTCTCTAACACCAGTAATAATGAAACACAGGAACTTCAGAGGTTGCGGACGTGTTACGCCATCCTGAAACCTGCCCTAGTTGTCACATTAGTTAGGCATAGAGATTGTAATTATTCATTAAAGTTACAATATTTATAGGCAATAGAAAATTAAATTCTTATGTAAGCCCCTATTTAATTTGCATGTACAAAATTGGTTGCCACATTTCTGAGATTTTGGCATTTTTTTTACACTTGCACCTGTAAAAAAAAAAATAAAATATATATATATATATATATATATATATATATATATATATATATATATATAGTACAGTCATGGCCAAAAGTTTTGAGAATGACACAAATATTATATTTTCACATGATCTGCTGCCCTCTGGTTTTTATGTGTGTTTGTCAGATGTTTTTATCACATACAGAAATATAATTGCATTCATATTATGAGTAACAGAAGCTTATATTGGCAGTTAGAATGAGTTAATGCAGCAAGTCAATATTTGCAGTGTTGACCCTTCTTCTTCAGGACCTCTGCAATTCTCCCTGGCATGCTCTCAATCAACTTCTGGACCAAATCCTGACTGATAGCAGTCCATTCTTGCAGAATCAATGCTTTAATTTTGTCTGAATTTGTTGGTTTTTGTTTGTCCACCCGTCTCTTGATGATTGACCACAAGTTCTCAATGGGATTAAGATTGGGGAGTTTCCAGGCCATGGACCCAAAATCTCTATGTTTTGTTCCCTGAGGCATTTAGTTATCACCTTTGCTTTATGGTAAGGTGCTCCATCATGCTGGAAAAGGCATTGTTGAGTGCCAAACTGCTCTTGGACGGTTGGGAGAAGTTGCTCTTGGAGGACATTCTGGTACCATTCTTTATTCATGGCTGTGTTTTTAGGCAAGACTGTGAGAGAGCCGATTCCCTTGGCTGAGAAGCAACCCCACACATGAATGGTTTCAGGATGCTTTACAGTTGGCATGAGACAAGACTGGTGGTAGCGCTCACCTCTTCTTCTCCGAATAAGCTGTTTTCCAGATGTTCCAAACAATCGAAAAGGGGATTCATCAGAGAAAATGACTTTACCCCAGTCCTCAGCAGTCCACTCCCTGTACCTTTTGCAGAATATCAGTCTGTCCCTGATGTTTTTTCTGGAGAGAAGTGGCTTCTTTGCTGCCCTCCTTGAGACCAGGCCTTGCTCCAAGAGTCTCCGCCTCACAGTGCGTGCAGATGCACTCACACCTGCCTGCTGCCATTCCTAAGCAAGCTCTGCACTGCTGGTAGCCCGATCCTGCAGCTGAAACACTCTTAAGAGACGGTCCTGCCGCTTGCTGGTCTTTCTTGGGCGCCCTGGAGCCTTTTTGGCACCAATGGAACCTCTCTCCTTGAAGTTCTTGATGATGCGATAGATTGTTGACTGAGGTGCAATCTTTCTAGCTGCAATACTATTCCCAGTTAGGCCATTTTTGTGCAGTGCAATGATGACTGCACGTGTTTCTTTAGAGATAACCATGGTTAACAGAAGAGAAACAATGATGGCAAGCACCAGCCTCCTTTTAAAGTGTCCAGTGGTGTCATTCTTACTTAATCATGACAGATTGATCTCCAGCCCTGTCCTCATCAACATACCACACCTGTGTTAATGGAGCAATCACTGAAACGATGTTAGGTGGTCCTTTTAAGGCAGGGCTGCAATGATGTTGAAATGTGTTTTGGGGGATAAAGTTCATTTTCTAGGCAAATATTGACTTTGCAAGTAATTGCTGTTAAGCTGATCACTCTTTATAACATTCTGGAGTATATGCAAATTGCCATTAGAAAAACTGAAGCAGTAGACTTTGTAAAAATTAATATTTGTATCATTCTCAAAACTTTTGGCCATGACTGTATGTATGAATTCCTCACATACTTGTTTGCAGAAAGGGATTGCTTGAGCATGCACTTTAGTGACAAATTTGATTTTTTTGTGCAATTTTTGCTTGTAATTGCTGTTTGCTACAAAGTTGCATGAAGGTGGTTGCAATGACCTATCCTAAGCATAGGTCATTAATTATCTAACCTGGAAAACCCCTTTAAGGCTAAGGCCCCATATTTATTTAATTTAATCAAATGATCCTTATATTTGTGCTGATGGCGCTTTTTATTTCTCTGCAGGCCTATGGATCAGGCTGTGATATTGTTGTACTAGCACATGACTTTGAGTGTGTACAGATCATTCCTGGTGCTAAACATGGAAATATCCAAGTCAGCTGTGTGGAGTGTTCCCCACAACAAGGACGGGTAATATTCTGTTTTTAGTTTGTTTTTTTTTTGTCTGCTACGAATGTTATTCCATGAAGTAAAAGAATCATGACTAACTGTATACATGATAAGCATTTTAATTTATTTTTTTTCTCTTCCAGATTGCTGCTTCTTATGGAAACACTGTTTGCATTTTTGAACCACTGGCTACAACTAACTCTTTCAAAAGAAACAGTGTAAGTAGTTTTATCAGGTGTCCATTGCATTCTTCCAAAATAGGTAGCATTTACTTCTTTTAACACCTTTGTTAAAAATAAAACTACTAGTAAATTGATTTGTGATTTGTCACCAAATTACCAAGGTATTTGTGCTAGTATAGGAGACAGAAGCGTCTGCATCCAAAATGCTTCCATTCATTCTTTAGGAACACGAAGCATAAAAATATGAAATAACTGTAAATTTTTCCTTAGTATCAGCCTTTTCTTTGATTCACTTTTTTTTCCTCTTATTGCAACCGAAAGGGCAAAATATAAAAAGAAATCTCCATGTTTTCCAGTATGTTATCCATGTTCGCGCTCCTCCTCACAATCCTGTAGCTATATAACAATATCTGAGTCCGTATCTGTGGCTATATAACTGATTGCAACAGTATGCTTCCCTCTCTTGCCTGTTTACAACAATTTTTTTATTGCTCATGAAAAAAGTATAGAAATATTACAGAGAGCAACCAAGTTAGGCCTCATTCACACATCTGCATCCGCACGCATTGACATGAATGGGTACATATG
The DNA here is from genome assembly GCA_947044405.1 of Leptodactylus fallax. Lineage (NCBI taxonomy): Eukaryota > Metazoa > Chordata > Amphibia > Anura > Leptodactylidae > Leptodactylus > Leptodactylus fallax. The sequence goes on along the minus strand of CAMRHE010000027.1, from coordinate 10,586,156 downwards.
GCATCCAAGTAATGTGGATGCCACCTATACATGATATGTGGATGTGTGAGTAAGACCATAATCTCCTGCTCGTCTGCTTTGCCTTCGGCTGAAGACCAACTGAGAGGATGGGGCTTAGGAGAAGGTAAGAGCCTTTTCTTGAATAAATCCAGCCTTCAGTAGTTCTCCAGCTCAAAATGGAACAGACCAACAGGAAAGTAGCCCCTCTGTTCTCTGCATGTTTTCTACAAGATTGTTTTTAAAGGGTGTTTTAAAGTTTTTGAAAAAATGCAGAAACAGCTGTGTAGATATTAAACTTGCCAAACTTCAGGAAGAGGGCGGGAATAAAAATACTTAAAGAGGACATTTCATGTCCTCAGAGATGTGCGGTATTGCCTACCGCTATAAAGCTGACAGTGTGATGAATTAAGTGCACTGTTAGCTTACTCAGTATGCTTCCTGGTGCTGGAGATATCAGTGCCATTAGTGTTGGCACCAATATCTCTCCACTGTCAGAAAAGCGGGCATTACAGCGTTGTGCAATCGCTATCAGACACCTCTGCTGGTATCTAATCTGCCTTGATAATAAAAGATCAGGTATGTTGAAATCCTGCATGCTCACTTTTCTTTTCCAGGACATCTGCTGTTAGGGAAAAATTGAACCCTCTTCCCCATACACATTGGATTTTTCACAGTTCCCACCAAAGTCTATGGGTTCAGTCGACGTTAATCTAATCTTTATGACCACCTTTACAGTATTATCTCAGCCATTTCCTTAATAGAAGACTTCCTGTACTACAGTTTAAAGAAGTTTTCCGATCTGAAAAAAAATTGTGCAAATAGTTGAATAATGAATGAGAAACATTTGTAATGCGCTTTTCTCACACAAAGTAGAAGGAGAGTTGTGGAGTAGGGGAGTTAGTGGCTACCATACAGGCGCTCATCCCCAACATCCGCAAGGGTCAGTTGTTTTTATGGGAGCCAGTTTTACCTTTCAGTATATTTTTGGCATGTGAGAAGAAACTGTAATACCCGGAGGAAACCCACACAAACACTGGGAGAATATACAAAACTCCATGGAGATGTTGTCCTTGGTCACACCCGAATCCAGTATGCCAGCACTGCAAGGCAACCGTGCTAACCACTGAGCCACCATGCTGGTTTTAGTTTAATTACAGTTTAGAGAATCCTCGTAACAATTCTAATTTTTACTTGTCCTGTGTAAATACTGTAAATTCTAAGACAGTTATTCAGTAGGACCCATGCCAGGAGATCTATAGTAAGCATTAGCCACTTACGGCTATATTCATTAATGATTGATTTAGTATTAATATTAATGTAGAGACACCAAGATTACCTCATTGTATTTAATGACAATTTATTATTCATATATTAGATCTCTTTGCTGTTTTGTAAAATGTACAAAAACTGACATTGAAAGTGATTTCCACTTTTTAAAACCATTTCACTTTTAGTTTCACTGACTAATTTCATTGTGTGATGTAGTCTGCCAGTTTGGTTGCTGATTTTACACCTTTCCCATATATGATGTCCATGTGCTATAATCCTTATCCTGAAATAGCCCTTTAAAGGGTTTATCCAGGAAAAAAACCAAAAGGGGTATCAGGGATTAGAAAACATGGCTGCAGTCTTTCATGGAGCTCCACTTCATCGTCTCAGACAGTGACATCACATCCATTGGTAACATGGTCATGCGGTAGCTCAGTTTTCTAATCCGTGATACCTTTTTTTTTTTTTTTTAAGGTATTGTAATCTTTACACCCAGTCCCGATAACAAATATGAATGCATACATTCTTTATTGGTGTCAGCCTATTTCCACTGGAAAATAAACGCAGGATTAAACTACTAAACCTCATATATGAGTTTTAACATAAAATATCTTTTCTCATCTAGCAACTTAAATATCAGTGGATTAGGATGGGACAGTTTTTCCTCAGTTCAGTGACCTACAATTTGGCCTGGGACCCCCAAGGTAAGTAAGTCGATATGTCTGTTTGTTTGTTTGTTTTTTTTGTTTGTTTATTTAGGTATTGGATCTATTTTATTAATAGATCTATTCTTAAAGACTAAATTAAAATAGAAAATGCAAAAAAATAAATAAAAATGTTCCAGTCCTTCCTCTTCCATCTACTTTCTTTTGGTCCTATTCTGTCTCATGCTGCATTTGAACACCAGAGGACTATAGAAAGTATTCTTCTCTGTGTGCCCCAAGAGTTTAATTGCATCCTCCCTCTTCATCCTCAGTGTTCTGTAACAGGCTTCAAGACAACTGGCTGCAGCAGGAGCCTCCCTGTTATACCTTGTCAATAGCAACCGGGTTTTTCTCTCAGTTTTAGCTGCAACCCCTTTCTCTGTTGTTTACTGTGAGAATAATAGCTATCCAGTGGTCAATTCAATGACTCAGCCTGTGTTCTTTGTCCAGTTTGATGTAAGATCTTTGCCATATTTCCACTGGCAGTCCTTTAAGAACAGGCCAAGCATTTCAGGGTTGTGCTATAAAGGTTGTGGGAGGCTCAATTATCTTATAAGGTTTTTTTTTTCTTTTCTCTTTTAGCACTTTATTTAGGGACATGTGATAGGAACCAGGCATTGCATTGTAGACAGTATCCATTACTGATCTCCTATGGCACTTTATTATTGATACTGCTGAAGTGTATATAGCCTGCTGTATAGGAGTGAGTAGTGGTAGTTTGGCAGAAGTGTGTCTATAGTAGCTGTGTCTCCACTAAAATGGGTACATTGTGGATGAGATCTTAAAGTAACGATGCATTTGATATTCAGTGTGTTTATCGTATAATTTTTATGTAACTGCAGTGTAGTTATATCGGATACAATTATATATCCATTTTATGAACTGTTTATGATTTTACAAATCCAGGAGCTATAAAGAGTCATTTTGGTATCTTATCTGTCCTCATGAATTATCTGCAGGTAACAGACTGCTGACAGCCACTGATTACTTGCAATTATGGGCGCCACCTTCTAGTGATATTCTAGAAGAGGATGAGGATGATCTTGACGGAGACGTCATAGAGGATAAAGTTCAACCAGCCTTGAACGACTGGAAATGTATCTGGCAATGCAAGTAAGTTGAGAAGAGACTCTGGTCATGCTGCATCAGTTCTGAACATGTTCTAAAATTACAAATGTCATTTGTTTTGTGATATAATGTGTTGATATTATAATGTCCTTCAGGAATAAGGTGGCGATCAGCATATAAATATATTATGAAATCATTATAGATCTTTATTGTGAACTCAAGCAGAAATTGAGCTTTCATAATACTGTGTGCATTGGATACAGAAGCAAACAAGGATTAATGAGGAATATTTCCCAGGAGCTGGTGCATTATATATTACATTGCATTTTCCAGGTTTAACCTCTTTAATGCACTGTCATATTTAAGTTGCACACTTTGAACTGAAAATGTTTTTTTACTGGATTGATGGCATTTTCTGTTAAAAACAATATAGAGAATAAAGATGTGTTTTTATGCACTTTAAAGGAACACTAAACCTATAAATGAATGATAAAAGTAAGAAAGCCATATAATTGCCCCCACTCTTTGATAGGCTTGGTAATGGGAGGGAACTTAAAGAGGTTATCCAGCTTCCAAAAATGATCTGCAAATACATCCACAGCAGTGCTAAATACTCACTGTTCCCTTGTGCAGCCTTCGCTTGGCTTTATTTTACTTGCTGCTTCTTGTATCACTGTTATTTAGATGCAGTGAATCTGTGGACAAACTACAGTTCCCATGATGCATCTACCTGCTCTCACACTGTGTTTGCTGCTCACAGGGGGAGGGGGGGAGTGAGCTTGCAAATGAAACAACACACCATTATGTGACCTCAGATGTGGGAGAGATTTATTATTTGTGATTTCATTGCAGGGGAGAGTGGAAAATGGAGGGGTGCACAGAGAGTGAGAGGAGGGAGATGCATTATGGGAACTGTAGTTTGTTCACAGATTCACTGCATGTAAATAGCAGTGATACAAGTAAAATAAAGTCAATAAAAGGGTGCACAAAAGAACAGTGCGTATTTAGCACTGCTGTGATGTGTTTCCAGATAATTTTTGGAAGCTGCATAACCCCTTTAACAATCTTTTGTCTTACCGTAGACCATGTAGTGGGGGGAGGCTGTTGCTCCAGCCAGTTGTCTTACAACCATGCACAGGACAGTGAGAAGTAGGTGGGGAGGGAGGGTCATGAGTGAGTGACACATAGAGAAGATGTTGTTCTATATATATCAATTAGCAGTAGTAATGGACAAAATGCGACCAAAAGGAGGGAGGTGATGAAGGGAGAAGTGCATTTTCTGTGTTTAGCTTTCCTAGACACTTGTACTTTGTAACCGTAAAGCCTCAAGTCTATTTTGAGATATCCTTGTGTTTACCAGGATGGTTTTATAATTAGCTAAGTTAGAGGATTTTCCTTTAAGCATGAAGATTGTTGATCCATGACTATTCACTTTATCAGATCATACATAGGTCATGAATCTGGGCAAAGTAGATGTAGAACATGCATGTATTTAGTGTGCGAACTGCTTAATGTTACATCCTATTGTGCTTTTATTCAGGAATACAAAGTAAAAGTGAAATTCAGGAAAACTAACCCAATCTTTAGCCTTTAGGATAAATCATGGCATGAGCGAGAGCAGGGGCCAATTTATTATTTCAGCTGTTTTACTTTGGGAAATAACTATGAGCCATTTTTCTTTAATATACAGAATATTTGACCTTCTACTACACCACACTAAAATCTTTTGCAATCTATCATTTAGCTTGTAGCATAAATGATTAATAGCCTACTATAACAAGCAAGTTCTCCTTATTTATTGATCTAATTTACATATGTTGCAAAACGGCAGACCATGGCAATGAATATTTAATGTCTCTTTGCTCACAGAACTGCAGTGCCTGTGCTTTTGATGAAATGGTCCCCAGATGGTGAATACTTTGCAACTGCAGGGAAGGTAAGATGTCTGTGCTAGGTTTTTCATTAAAGGTCATTGTTCAGAAACTAGGTGACTAAACATGCATTTTGTATTTGTGGCACTTAAGCAATAGTTATAAATGCGAGCTAAAGCAAACATGATATTTGTAGTTTCATCCCTTGGCTCTATTAATTCATGTGTTATTGCTTTATAGGTAGTATTATGATATTCTTTGCAGCTCTAGTATTATACCCTCTTCCCCTGAGTACATTTGCTTGGCTCAATTTTTAGTGATATTGCAGTTGACCCTATCTGAACGTTATGCTCATATATTTGTCTTTTTCTATATTGGACTGGGAGTATGGGAGGACTTAAAATAAATAAAACAACATGATGGTAGTGAGTTAGGTTTTATATGATACATATCTTAGCAGCTTAGTAATGCCAGATTTGGTTGTTTTCCTCTATCTTCTAAAGTCATGCTGCAGCATTCATGATTATCCAGGCATATGATTCTGTGACAGATGGCATCATTAGACTTCCAGCTAGAAGGCGTTTACTGCCTCCGCTTCAGATGCCAGTTTGTTTCCTTTTCTATCATGGGTGTGACTCATCTCTGCTTGTCTTGCTCCCCTGAACATCCTGACCTAGGGGACCACCTCTGTGCAAAGAAATGTAGAACTTGTCATTGCTCAAAATTAACTTGAGCTCAAGATTGCTGTCAATTAACATCAGAAAATCAATGCAAAAAATGTACATTTTTAAACACCAATTTGCAGTTTCTATAGTTTGTATAAAATGTTGATAGTATAGTATATAGTTTGCATAAAAAAAGTTTAACTTTGTACATACACGACTAAGAGGATTTTACACATAGTGTTAACTGTCGGAGCGATTGGTGTTACAAATGTTTTGTTCCCGATCGTTTCCTCGTGTGAACATGTCTAGCGATCGGGCAGTGATTCGATTGTGATTCTTTTATCATGATGTAAAAATCTTGGCTTCTCCTCACACAGCCTCTTGTGTACAGTGCCTTGCAAAAGTATTCGGCCCCCTTGAACTTTTCAACCTTTTGCCACATTTCAGGCTTCTTACATAAACATATAAAATTTTAATTTTTTTGGTGAAGAATCAACAACAAGTGGGACACAATTGTGAAGTGGAACGAAATTTATTGGTTATTTTAAACTTTTGTAAAAAATAAAAAACTGAAAAGTGGGGCGTGCAATATTATTCGGCCCCTTTACTTTCAGTGCAGCAAACTCACTCCAGAAGTTCAGTGAGGATCTCCGAATGATCCAATGTTGTCCTAAATGACTGATGATGATAAATATAATCCACCTGTGTGTAATCAAGACTCCGTATAAATGCACCTGCTCTGTAATAGTCTCAGGGTTCTGTTTAAAGCGCAGAGAGCATCATGAAGACCAAGGAACACACCAGGCAAGTCCATGATACTGTTGTGGAGAAGTTTAAAGCTGTATTTGGCTACAAAAAGATTTCCCAAACTTTAAACATCCCAAGGAGCACTGTGCAAGCGATCATATTGAAATGGAAGGAGTATCAGACCACTGCAAATCTACCAAGACCCGGCCGTCCCTCAACTTTCATCGAAAAGGGTGAAAAAGTTAACATGGTGGATCAGCAGGTGGCGTTACTAAATTCATATTTTGTATCCGTCTTCTCCCAAGAAATGGATGGAAATATCAACATTAATGGTGATAGTGATGAGGGGAATGAGGATTCCAAGCTGATTATAAGTGAAGGTTTGGTAAGAGAACATTTAGCTAAGATTAAGGAAACCAAGTCCCCAGGACCGGATGATTTACACCCTAGAGTTTTAAAAGAATTAGCAGAGGAAATAACAGAACCCCTTGCAATAATCTTTAATAAGTCATGGGAAACAGGAGTGGTCCCTCTAGATTGGAAAAGGGCAAATGTGGTCCCCATCTACAAAAAGGGGAATAGGGACGACCCAGGAAATTATAGGCCGGTAAGTCTGACCTCGATAGTAGGAAAAATCTTTGAACAAATCGTTAAAGAACATTTAATTAGGTACCTGGATGGGAAGGCTTTAATTAATCAGAGCCAGCACGGCTTTATGCCTAATAAATCTTGTCAGACTAATCTTATTTCCTTCTATAATAAAGTTGGACCAGGGGAATGCAGTGGACATAGTATATCTTGACTTTAGTAAGGCCTTTGATAAAGTATCACATAACATTCTTATTGAAAAAATGATCAAGTATGGCTTTGATAAAATATCAGTAAGGTGGGTTCACAATTGGCTAAATGATCGGGCACAACGAGTAATTCTAAATGGCTATACATTAAACTGGAAGAAAGTAAAAAGCGGGGTGCCGCAGGGCTCTGTCCTGGGCCCAGTACTTTTTAATATTTTTATAAATGATCTGGATGATGGGATTAATAGGGAACTAATAAAATTTGCAGATGATACAAAGATAGGAGGAATGGCCAACACTAGAGAGGAGAGAGAGTGCATCCAAAAGGACTTAGACACACTGGAACAATGGGCTGAGGTGAACAAAATGGTATTCAACAGGGACAAATGCAAAGTTCTACATCTGGGTAACAGAAATGCAAGAAGCATATATAGTATGGGAGGAATAGTACTAAGTGAGAGTACAGGGGAAAAGGATCTGGGCATAATAATAGATCACAAATTCAACATGAGTCAACAGTGCGGTGTGGTGGCTAAAAAGGCTAACCAAATTCTAGGATGTATCAAGACGAGCATTGAAGCTAGATCAAGAGAGGTAATTATTCCGCTGTACTCTGCCCTGGTCAGACCCCACCTGGAATACTGTGTACAGTTCTGGGCTCCCCAGTTTAAGAAAGACATCGATTTATTGGAGCAGGTCCAGAGAAGAGCAACCAAAATGGTGGAAGGTCTACAAACCATGTCCTACGAAGAAAGGCTAAAAGAATTGGGACTGCTTAGTTTGCAGAAGAGAAGGCTAAGGGGAGACTTAATAGCAGTATTTAAATATCTGAAAGGTTGTCACAGTGCAGAGGGATCTACCCTATTCTCATTAGCAGAAGGAAGCACAAGAAGTAATGGGATGAAACTAAGGGGAAGGAGATTCAGATTAGACATTAGGAAAAACTTTCTAACAGTAAGGGTAGTGAGGGAGTGGAATAGGCTGCCACGGGAGGTGGTGAGTTCTTCATCAATTGAAATCTTCAAGCGGAATCTGGATAGGTATATAGCTGGGATGATCTAGGAATTCCTGCTTTTGCAGGGGGTTGGACTCGATGGCCCTTGAGGTCCCTTCCAACTCAAACAAACAAAACAAAACAAACAATCTCAAACAAGGAGAAGACTGATCAGAGATGCAGCCAAGAGGCCCATGATCACTCTGGATGAACTGCAGAGATCTACAGCTGAGGTGGGAGAGTCTGTCCATAGGACAACAATCAGTGGTACACTGCACAAATCTGTCATTTATGGAAGAGTGGCAAGAAGAAAGCCATTTCTCAAAGATATCCATAAAAAGTCTCGTTTAAAGTTTGCCACAAGCCACCTGGGAGACACACCAAACATGTGGAAGAAGGTGCTCTGGCCACAATGCAATACGATATGTTTGGTGTAAAAGCAACACAGCTCATCACCCTGAACACACCATCCCCACTGTCAAACAAGGTGGTTTCAGCATCATGGTTTGGGCCTGCTTTTCTTCAGCAGGGACAGGGAAGATGGTTAAAATTGATGGGAAGATGGATGGAGCCAAATACAGGACCATTCTGGAACAAAACCTGTTGGAGTCTGCAAAAGACCTGAGACTGGGAAGGAGATTTATCTTCCAACAAGACAATGATCCGAAACATAAAGCAAAATCTACAATTGAATGGTTCACAAATAAACGTATCCAGGTGTTAGAATGGCCAAGTCAAAGTCCAGACCTGAATCCAATCGAGAATCTGTGGAAAGAGCTGAAAACTGCTGTTCACAAACGCTCTCCATCCAAACTCACTGAGCTCGAGCTGTTTTCCAAGGAAGAATAGCAAGAATTTAAGTCTCTCAATGTGAAAAACTAATAGAGACATACCCCAAGCGACTTGCAGCTGTAATCGCAGAAAAAGGTGGCGCTACAAAGTATTAACTTAAGGGGGACGAATAATTTGGCATGCCCCACTTTTCAGTTTTTTATTTTTTACAAAAGTTTAAAATATCCAATAAATTTCGTTCCACTTCACAATTGTGTCCCACTTGTTGTTGATTCTTCACCAAAAAATTAAAATTTTATATCCTTATGTTTGAAGCCTGAAATGTGGCAAAAGATTGAAAAGTTCAAGGGGGCCGAATACTTTCGCAAGGCACTGTAAAGGGGACGTGTTGCTGAAAATAATGGAAACTAAGAGAGGGTAACAAATGACTGTATATCATTGCATCATAAAAATATATGAGCACCGATCAATTTCATTTACTGTCAATCAGTTAGTGTAAAATTACACTTATACTGTACTGGTCTACAGTTAAAGTGTATATTATATCCAAGACTTGTATGCAAACTGGAAACCATGCAATACTAGATGGATTTGTTTGTACCCTCACTGTGTACATTTGGAGACTACCAGATTAATTTCTAAACATAACATTGAAGGGGTTTTTCTTCTCATATGTACCTCTAGAAATTAGATATTAAGCTTGTAGTTCTGAGTGTTGCTCAGGCTTTGACTTAACTCTGTGGTTGAATATGCCTTTTTTTAATTATTTGATTTATTTGAGAAAGTCACAAACTATTTATTCAGCAGGATATGCATAGGATAGTGTTTCCCAACCTTTTCAGACTCTGCGCACCCATGTAAAAAAAAAATTTCCTTGGGGCACCCCTACCAATTAATTTTTACCAAAAGACTTGTTTTTTAGCGCAGTTTTTGAAATTACAGCTGGAACCACATCAAAACTACATGCATTTTTATGTTGCAGTTTTGATGCAATTATAACTGCATCACAACTACACCACGTGAATGCACCCTCAAAGCTACACAATCCTATACTTTCCACCCAGCACATGCAAAAATTCACCTTTTACTATCACTAAATTCCCTTAGTAGCCGCACATAGTATCATGCTGCACAGTGGCCCACCACGCAGCACATGCTCCCTAGTGGCCCTCAGACACTTAATAATGCTCCCCAGTGGCCCCCCAGGCAAGTCGTAATACTCCCCAGTAGCCCCCAGGCAAGTCGTAATGCTCTCAGTGGTATCCAGTCAAGTAATAATGTGCTCTTTTGCGCCCAGACAACTAATAATGTCCCCCAGTAGTCCCCAGACAACTAATAATGTCCCCCAGTGACCCCCAGACAACTACCGGTAATAGGATGCTCATGTAGTTAAAAGGAGGCATACTGCCATTTCCCCCACCGTATTGTCGCGCCACCCCTGAGGGGGGAGTCTCCACTACACACCGGTTCGGAATCGCTGGTAAAGGAGAACTTGCATAAAACAATACAGATATAGAAAGACAAATAGCAAAACCAAAGAGAAAACCTTGCACATTCAGCATCATAAACCAAGTTTGAGATGGTAATGGAAAGCACATAGAATAAGGTGCAAATGTGGAAATGTAAACTTCAATGTTAACTAGACAATATATATGTGAAATGCAAAATTATTTGTATAGTTGTTCATATGTGACCTAGAGAGTTCCAGTAGAGTGATCCTCAACAAGCATTCACTCATAAAAGAAAACCCTGTGACTTGACATGCTGTGGTTTGACATATCATCCTGATCAGCCAGGGTCCTTATATCTGGTAAAGATGAGCCATATTTGTACATATTAACCATTCAGTAAGAGTTGGCATCTGATCATTTATCCAATTACAGACTGTCAACTTTTTTGCTTAAGGAGCATTTTGTATAAGAAAGTGGACGTTAATATGTACAGATGTGGTATATTGAATAGACATATCATTTTGGGGTCCAGTTACTTTCTTTAAACCCTTTAGGGTTGTGTAGAACAGCATGCAATTTAAGACAATTCAGTGCAAAAGCATATGTTCTTAAAGTTAAGGACATCAGTTGTAACATTTATTGGTATCGCCGGACTGTCACCAGGCTGCATGATAAGCACACATCTCTTTACAGGATGACTGTCTTCTGAAGGTCTGGTATCCTTTGACTGGATGGAAATCCTCTTTTTTACCTCATGAAGTTCAAGATAAAAAGGGGAGTCCAGTTGATGCCAACTTTTCATTTGTATACCTGGCGCACCCTCGAGCAGTGGTTGGTTTTTCTTGGAGGAACACAAGCAGATTTATGCCAAGGTACATTTTTATCTTGTGGTTGGAGAACAGGGGTGTTCTATTTTCATTACATTGTTTTTTTTTTTTTCTGGCATGCTTTTTTTTTTTATTGTAAATTATTTTTAGAGCACCATCAATTTTACATACATAGTACAAAGACAAGCACAATAACCTCTGAACAGGCACGGTGGGAGGGAGGAACTTGCTTTGTATGTTTTGTATGTGGTGACTGAAAGAGCTCTTTCATTGTAATGATCATTTACCTTGGTTGCTACAGTAACCTTGATATTTTTCTATACAAAAGCCAAAAGGTGGAAATTATATAAAAATAAATTTATAGAGCACCTTTCACTACCTTTACCAAGTCCAGCTCTTTGCATTTTAGCTAAAACGGCCACATCCTTCATTGTAACTTTGTACATGGATCTTGAATATATTTCTTGTAGCCTCTTAGAAATTGTCAGCTTCAGATTTCTTCTTAGGATCTTCTCATAAGTCCACTAACTACTGTACCCTTTAACCTCCATCACTTTTGCTACACTTTCCTTACTGAGCATTTAATTCTATTTCAGGGGATCTGTGTGCAATGTACTACTGACATCCTGTCAAGATGGCATCTGTCGCCTCTGGGCTGAGACACTATTGCCAGAGGATAGCCTTCTTGGAGGCCAAATAGTTGACTATAGCAGCTCCAGCAGCAGTTTGTCAAATGCAGGGAAGCAGAAGGACAAGATTGAACATGCTCTTGAGGTAAGTTTTATTTTTACCATGGACATGGATATATGGTTTTTCAATAATAAACCTAGAAAACGAAGAGTGTAAATGCCATGCAAGTAAAATGAATCTTCTCCTTTTGATTATTATTGGCTATATAGTCTAATCTATATTATCGGTAATATATATTCATTAGTTATTTGCTGTTTTTACTCTGTGCCCTCTTTCTTATTGGAAACCCTTAAGACAACTGCGTATCAAAAATGGCCTCAATAAATTAAAAGTTCAATAAATAAAACGTCACTTTTATTAATATTTCTAAAACCTCAATATGTCATTTATTACAATAGTGGATGCCCATAATATCTCAGTCTTCTAGTAACCATAAGAAGTACAGGGTAGTAACAGAGCAGAACTCCACCACCCAATGTTATAATATCAGCATATTGAATACATCGGCCACACAAACCTATATCACCTTAAATTAGTGGGAATGCGCTGCAACTGATAATAAGTGTCAGAATCGCTGACACACCAGATAAATTGTATACTGCGCTAACCCCATCCTAATAATCTAATCTAAGCGCGCTATCTGCACCCTCTCTGATTCATTTTTTCATCTGTTGGAGTTGGTTTATTTAGCCTTTTTGTAGCATTGGGTGGTGGAGTTGTGCTCTGTTACTACTCTGTACTTCTTATGGTTACTATAAGACTAAGATATTATGGGCATCCACTATTGTAATAAATGACATATTAAGGTTTTAGAAATATTAATAAAAGTGAAGTTTTATTTATTGAACATTTAATTTATTGAGACCAATTTTTGTACGCAGTTGTGTTAATTGATTCTAGACTGACCTTTTGGGTTTTTTAATTGGAAACCCTACAAAAAGCTACTGATGACCAGTCTGTTGTTTTTGTATCCTTATGTAAGAATTTGAATGAATTATGGCAGCACACCTCTGGGGCCTCTGCTAGTCTCATGGCTGTCACTATAAAACCATCACCCCAGCAACCACTATGGCAGAGCTGATGGAGAACTACACTAGTTTAGTTCCAGTAGGTTATGCAATCACCTATTCGATGTGGCATCTATGACAATAGGAAATAAATTGAACCTGGCAGGCTAGCAATTAATAAAAGAAATGTTCAGTCACATCTGCCATATCTGTGGATTGGGAGATATGAGGGTATTGCCCTTTGAAAAAAAAATACAGCAAGACAAAATTTTTAATGATTCCAGTGTGTGAGAGATCCTCCACTGTCACCACCTTTATCAGAGAGAACGTTCAGCGAGGTCACTACATGTCCTGTTGTTGGTATCAATATCAGATTGGTGGGTGTTCAACTCTTGACACCACACTGATCAGCTATATAAAGGGTCAGTAGTGCCTTGCAGATTCTACAGTCTATTCATTGCTTACACTTAATCCCTGCCATTCTGATTATTGCAGTTTTTGCTTTTTTACTTACTTTAATAGTATAGAGTAGTAGTACCAAGAACAGTCGCTACTAAGTGTACAATATGCTGGTTTACAGATCAGTATAAACGATGAAGGAAATCATGCAGCCATGATGCGGCTAAAAACATTGCTGATGCAGGAAAAGAGCAGTCTATAAGCACTGTCAGGAAAACTGTTTGCTGTCTGACTAACATCCCACACAAGTATATACAAGTACATAGTAGACTTTTCTTACAATGTAAACTGTAAGATTTGCAACCCTTCCCATCTCTATTCACTGTGTAAAGAGACAGCAGACCTTCCTCCGTCTACTTACTGTGAAGACGTTTTGATTTTTCGTGGCATTTATGGACGGGACTTCCCTAGTAACAGAGCGAAGTGCAAATTATCTAGAAGGGAGACACCTACTGGCATGAACTTTAATTAAATTGCTGCTGTTTTCTGCCTCATTAAAGTGCATTACATTTTGGTCCAGAATCACATTCTCTATTAAATGACACATTTGTTTCAATAAATACTTGTATTCACCATGACAGACCGGTGGACAGGTCCACTGTAATTTTTAGTTTGTGGTTTTGTAACATGCTTGCTCCAAATTGTAGCTTGTCTTTCATGATGAATGCTCATGCAGTGTTCTTCTGTATGTTTTCTTAGTCACATTTTTTTGCTGATTTTGAAATGTTAAAATGTTTATTGTTTTTGCTCTTATTCAGACAATTCATCACTTGAAACACTTGAGAAGGGGCAGGAGACGATCTTCTGTTCTGGCTGCTCACACGGAATTGCTACCAAGTCAGCCAAGCCAGCAGGAAGCCCACAGGCACATCTCACATCACGCTAATTCTTTGTGTCATTTTCACATAGCAGCAAGCATAAATCCAAACACTGGTAATGTAGAAGCTTAAATATTTAATTTACCTTTCTGTACCTTTATATTGTATATGCTTCTTTGAGTCATATTTTAATGTACATAAGGATCAAATATACAAAGACTCCTTAAAGGTGTTTTATATAATTGTGACTTAAAGACGATCTGTCACCTCTCCTAAATGCCTCTTGTATTCCCCATTAAATAACATCACTCTACTGAGACCTTCACAGTACTATGTAGTTTTGTTTGCCCTTTATGTGAAGTCACCTGAGATCCCTTCAATGCACCAGTAGATAAACACTCAGACTGCAAGAACTGTCACACCAGGAGCTTAGGACATGTGTAATGTTTTTCTGCATCTATAGCCTGGCTAACTGATTTACATAGGTCAAATTGCCACTCAGTCACTGCTACAGCTGGACAGACCTCATCCAAAATTACATTGAATTGACTATGGCCACAATCCATATGACGGATGTGCAGTCTAGGAATCAATTTCAGCCACTTTGTGTTAAGCTCACTCACTTTCCCCCTGACTCCTTCCCCTCCCAGGTTTAGCAGGTTTTTTTTTTTTGTTTTTTTTTTTTTTTACTCTGTTCATGGTGTTATTCTTATATCTAAACAGTATCAGGTAGGGACACACCTCTGGCAAAGGGAATGGTAACACCCAGTTGTCAACTTAGTCATAAATATTTAGGAGGAATGACCTGGGAAAAGTGCAATTTAGTGTTATGAGAGAAATATAATCTAGAATTATAATTTCTGAGCTGATAAATATTTTATACATGGCTACACTAGTTATGTACATAGTAATGTCCATAAGGGTATTACAGGATTTACTGATACGTCTGCTGTATACAGTAGAATAATATTCCTTATGTAAGATGTAAATATTTGAAAATAGTGTTTTGTACTTCAATTGGATTTAAAAAAAAAATTAATAGTGCTGATGAAAAGCATTTTTTTTAACTTGTTGCTTAAAGTGAATGTTATTTTTTTCAGATATTCCTTCTGTTTTGGCTGGAGCTGCTTTTAGTTTGGAAGAAGGGTTTGGAGGTTTTGTAGTTCACTGGCTAAACAACAAGGAGCTGCATTTTACATCTTCCATTGAAATATTTATACAGCATCTGAAAGCCATTGTGGAACAGCAGTCTGAGACCGCTGAAGATGAGGAGGATGAAGAATCTTTATTAATGAAACTAGAAAATGGTTAGTATGACTTTGCCTCATTAAAAAAAAAAAAAAAAAAAAAAAGGGTTTCTCTGCTGTGCCACTCCCATTTGGGTGTGTCTTTTTTACTTTGACACTATAAAAGACAGCTTGTTTTAGACATATGTATTACCTGTATGCACTTGAAGAAGGGGCAGATGCTCCGAAACGCGTCTGTGTTGGTATCTAATAAAGGAATTCGTTTAACTGAATTGGAGCAAGCGCTGCTCTTTATCCCTTTTGGGAACGGTCCTTTTATCTCATTTGCATCTCGCTAACGTTGGCGTGGATCCAGCTGCTGTTTCTATCCAATATATCTGATAATTTAGGAGTTGTGACCTACTCTTTCACAACTTCTTAAGGTGAGCGGCCATTTTTGAATATAACTTTTGGTATTTACGTGTTTAAACGGTATAACACGAGGTTTTTGCTCGGTGACGTATATTTTTTTCTGCACTAGTACATTTTGCCTCATTAAAGACAGAAAACTGTTTTAGGCTAAGGCCCCATGTTGCAGATTTTTGCTGCGGTTTTTTGAGCCAAAGTCAGGGGTGGCTTGAAAAGAATTGAAAAATGTGAAGGAAGCTCTTAGACTTTTCCCTTCTGTTAAATCCACTCCTGACTTTGGCTTAAACAAACACAGCAATACCTGCAACAAAAAAACACTGCGTTTCTGCAATGTGGGGCCTTATTAGCCTTAAAGTGTAGCTAGACTTCCAGATAAATTTTTGCAACATTTGTTTTATTAATAAATTTTGTAATATACTTTTATATTTTTGTTGGTTCCTTTCTGTGAAATCCTTCTTATTATTTCCCTTGCTTCTTCTCCATTCTCTATTGTACCCTGCTTCTCTCTGTGTACAGGGTATGGACTTCTGTGTAATGCAGGGATAATAAGGGCAGGCGGCCTGTTCAAATGGCCATTGTAAAACATAGAAACATGCTTCTGGTGTCCTACTAAGGTTGCAGTTCTACCTGTGTTAGTTCCAGAGAAAATATCAGTTGAAATGGGGAACTGCTGCATATAAATGTCCCAATCCCAACTGTGTTTTCAACTAATGATATCTCTGGAAATAGCACAGGTAGAAACATAACATTATTTACTAACACTTTTTAAAGGGCTTTTCTGTGAGTTTAATATTAGTGACCTATACTAAAGATAGACCATTAATATAACATTTGGTGGTTGTCCAGCACCCATCATCCCTGCCGATCAGCTGTTTGAAGAGGCCGTAGTGCTCAGGGTTCCCTTTAACAGGTCTGTGATTTTCACATTCATGAGTCACATGACCAGCTCAATTTCTTTTAATTGAATGGGACTGCCCTGCAATACAAGGTACAGCCACTATGAAATTTATGGCGCTTTGCTTGCTATGCAGTGAAGCGGGTGCAGCACTTGTCTGAAAGCTGCAGTCTCTTCAAACAGATGATCAGTGAGGGTGCTAGATGCCTGGCCCACACCAATGTGATACTGAGACCTATTTTATGGATAGGTCATAAATATTAAACTCATACATAAATATAAACTTATACATATTTGAAATTCAACCATTAATATAGAGCTTGGTAATTTTAATGGGAACATTTTAATAATAGCAAAGAATTACTTGTCCATCACTGGATATCTACAGACATTATAAATCTTTATTCTAGGTGAGCCGGAGGGTGAAAGATCATTGACCGGATCTCCTGAGCATGAAGAAGCAGAAAAAGATCTGAGTACAAAAGCGTCTTCACCTGATGCTACCCTTCCTCTACCCACTGTGTTATTAGAGCGGAAAATTGAAGCCCTCCTCACAGAGTGGAACAAGAATGCAGACATGCTCTTCACTATTCACCCCGTGGATGGTACCTTTTTACTGTGGCACGTTAACTACTTAGATGAATATAATCCTGGAATCTTCAGACAAGTTCAGGTATTTGTTTTCTGCTGTATAGCTTCATAAAGGGGTTTTCCTATCGTAGACATTTATGTTTTATTTACAGTATATAACTATCCTCTGGGATACCCACATATCAGGAGGATAAATGATGGGGAGGTGGATGGCTCTCTCCATCAAAACATTTTGTAGTTATGGGAGTAGGCAGAGGTGGGGCCTCTAATCTATCAGACCTGTCCGGTGAGTATGCCCTGAATGTCCAAGATGGGAAAACCCTTCTTACC
Organism: Leptodactylus fallax; assembly: GCA_947044405.1. Taxonomy (NCBI): domain Eukaryota; kingdom Metazoa; phylum Chordata; class Amphibia; order Anura; family Leptodactylidae; genus Leptodactylus; species Leptodactylus fallax. The sequence continues at coordinate 10,568,526 of CAMRHE010000027.1, read as the reverse complement.
TCCATTTAGTTGAAATCATACAGTGGCAGATTTCCTGCCATTTTTGCCTGCAGATTCTTTTAATAAAATCAGCTGTGGCTTTCAGAAGGGAAATCAATGAGATTTTATGAATCTCATTGTTATGCTGTGGACATTTTCTGTGTAGGAAAATGAGCAAGCCTCAGATTTATAGCATGCTCATTCTGTGGCAGATTTGTTACAGATTTGTTGCAAAGTTTAACTTTTTGGAAAAATTGCTGCATGATGATTCTCCAAATGGGCAATGCCCCTTTAGTGCCACGCCTATATTATTTGCTTGTTACATCCTGATGCCTTGTTGTCACATCAGGCATACTGCACCTTCAGGTATTACGTTACAGTTCTGGAGCCAAGCATGTTGTACTGTATCTAAAGGCTAGTGTATTGAATCTATGTGTGTGCGCGCCCTCACCTACCCACTGCTCTCAACACCACTTAACAGCTAGGCCTAGATGGCGGGTAATTTGTCAAAATTACCAACTTGCTTTTCTGAGTCCTATGACGTTCCCTCCCTCAATTAGTCATCTGGACAAAATGTCTGTGGCTTAGAGCCATGTCTAGCAGTCAATGATTTCTCACCAGGAGGCACACTACCCAAAAGTAGACTCTAAGAGAAGCCTTTTATTTTATACTACAGCAGGGGAAGCACTTTTGCACACTCTTGTGGCAAGACTTAGTGTCTAGTCAGACCACACCTGTAATTGCTAACATACCTGAGGTATAACTACATGTCAAGTTTTGCAGTAATCTGATTTGGGTGCATTATTATTATTATTATTATTATTATTATTATTTTATTTATTTATTTAGTCAATGTGTATATGATATATAAAGAACAAGAGCTGACATCTGTGTAATCACTAAAATCATAGCTGATGACGATATAACAGTTATGTAACCTTTTGTCACTTTAGTGTTCTTTTATATCTGTTGGCTGCAGTTGCTGTTTTCTTTTAAAGGGAATCTGTCAGGTCAATCTGGGACACTAAACCACCCACAGGTCCTTATAGATCTGGGGTTTAGTGTCCCAAATCGCCCTGACAGATTCCCTTTAATGTATTAGAGACATAGGATAAGGTATTCACATACTTCAGTTATTTTTGACTCCATAGTGATTTCACCATCCATCAGTGGATGTTCCTGTTAGTGTCCCTTTAATAACTGGACACATTGTTTGCCTCCAGTTCTTTTGTTTTCAGATCCTGAGGCTTTTCTGCCAGTATATAGTATGCCTTTTTCTATTCCCATTTCTGTTTCTGTCTACATCTCTGCAAAACAAAAAATATATAGCCCCTGGTACCAAGCATTTATTTCTCGATGCTGGGAGACTGTACTAATGCTATCACTTTGCAAGGGTGGAATAATGGCCTCAGAGATGTTCCACATCTGAAGCACAAGAGAGCAGGCCCTCTGGCATTTATGAATTTCAAGAGTAACATGCTAAAGGCTAATAACTTTTCAGTTTTGTAGAGTTTACTTGTTTTTTTGCTATTCACCATTAGATCTGTCCATTAAAATAATGTATTAGAATGTTTATGCCTATTTGATTCTTCGTGTGTTCTGTTTCCAGGTTTCCTTCGCTTCTCGGATACCAGTCGCTTTTCCATCAGGAGATGCTAGCTCGCTTAGTAAAAACATAATGATGTATGCTTGTACTACCTCTGCCAAGGAAGCTGCTTCTGCTCTCCTGCAGAAAACAATGATGACAAGTGACATAACTGCAAATAATCTAAATGCGCTTCCAAATGTAACCAGTATGGCGCCAACTGTCATGATGGTCTCAAAGCATATTGATGGGTCATTGAATCAATGGGCTGTGACTTTCGCAAATAAGTCTGCCTTTTCATCAGTGCTCACAGTGTCACACAAATTTCGATATTGTGGCCACAGATTCCACTTGAATGATTTGGCATGTCATTCTGTACTTCCTTTGCTGCTGACCTCATCTCACCATAATGTGCTGGTGACTCCAGACTCTGATATCAATCCATGGGAGATGGAACGTGTTGGTAAAGTAGTAGATCCTGTGAAGAATTTAAAAGGTTTCCCCAAGCAACATTTTAGAAATGCAGCTACTCAGACTTTTCACGACCCAAATGCAATTTACAGTGAACTTATATTATGGCGAGTTGATCCAATTGGACCCTTATCATACAGTGGGGGAGTTTCTGAACTAGCTCGCATTAACTCTCTTCGTACTGCTGCCTTTTGTAATGTGGCATGGCTTCCAACACTTATACCAAGTTATTGTTTAGGTGAGTGTCTGAAAGTATCTATTGTGATTTCATCTGTGCTACATTTTATTAAACACATGTGCACACTAGAAGGTTCTGTAATCTCCTTAAAGGGAATGTGTCGTCAGGAAATTACCTATTGTTTAAATCGCATTTTTATGTTAAGCATATTCTTTAAGAATTTTTATTGATGTTGTTTTTAATTTTCCAACATAATATCTAGATTTAAAAAGAATCAGCAGACCATATTCACTAGTGTGGGAGAGTTTTCTAGGCATGCACTGTGGCCTGGGCAGATGTAATTGTGTAGAGAGGGGATTAGAGAAACTGTGAAATCAGCTATTGTGATTGGTGGATTCTGTGTCTTATCTGCATATACATTAGAGCTGTGATCATCAGTGTGCTGATAAGTGAGGTGCTGCTGCAAAGAAATCTCTTACAGAAAACAGGAAGTTTCAGCTATTGCCTAATGGACAAAGTCAGAACTGCAGAATTTTTATTTTAATATAGATAATAACTCAGAAAATTAGTTGTGTGTTTTGTTTTGTTTTTTTTGTTTTTTTTTTTAAAAGTCATTTTCTGGTTACGCATTGACTTTAAAACAATATTCTCATGTGAGTGATTTTACGGTATATTCAAACGACCCAGACCTCTCAAGAATGGGGGTGTCTCAGCTCAGGCAGGCAGGCTCAGTTGTTCTTGAAAACTATAAAAGTGAATGTCACCCACAAGGGCAAACATCTTTCAGAAATGTATGTCTTATGCTGTGGATTACCATGATTGTCTCAGACTCCTGGAAATATTCTTTTATACAATTTAGAATTGAACCCATATTATGGAAGCATTTCAACCGCATCTGTTAGAGGAAGACTAAGAAACCAAATACTCTGTTCAGTACGTTTGATGGCTGTCGCAAATACTTGTGAAATTATGAGAGTAAATGAGACATTCACATTACTGTATTGGATAAGTGCTTAAGGAGGACCTTTCACCACCTCAACCGATTCTAGTTCTTAGCACCTGCTAATAGGCCGGGCTACACTGATTCTAGCAAAGTTGGAATTTTCTCTCTAGCCCCCGCCATTCCTGAGTAACAAGCACAAGTAGTTTTGGTGCCTGATGTGCTATTTCAGCTCTGTAATGTCAGAAGGGTGGTGTCAGGCAGGGGGTGTGATTCAGAGCTCAGAATCAGAGGCAGCCAGTGTCAGAGCTCAGAGTCAGAGGCAGCCAGTGTCAGAGCTAAGAATCACACCCCTTGTCTGCTCCTGCCTGACACCGCCATCCTGACAGTACAGAGCCTAAATAACATATCACACACCAAAATTAACAGCATTGATTGCTCAAACGGTGGGAGCTAGAGAAAAAATTCCAACTGTGCCAGAATCAGTGGAGCAGCGGCTATTAAAATGATATAAAGAGCTAGACTTGTTGGAGGTGTTTCAAGGTCATCTTTAAACAAAAATCTCGATATTCCCCTATGAATATGTCAGCAGTAACACATGAATTACCTCAGACACTCTTTATGTCTCATTCAACAAAGGGCATGGCCCAGCAGAAAAAGGACATGGCTTAAAATGCAACATATTGCAAATTTTTGAGCATTTTATGGTGTAAACTAAGCCAACAACGTGCTAGAATTATCACCCAGCATCAGACACTGATAAATCTGAGTTTGCGACTGACTAGTTTGTTTGCACTGTCAGTATTAGTAAATCCACCTCAATTATGTTTGCTGACAGACTATGGGTAAGCCATAGAGAATTCCCTAATTTAACTCCAAAAGGACTGGAATACAAATGGTGCCACTAAAAGAGTCTGTAGTGTATGCATATGAAGAAAAGCCAATGGCACCCAGTGTTGTAGAGAAAATGCAATTTCTACTTGGATGATGAAATAAAGAATGATGGTACATGTGCCAGATATTGCACGTATTATATATGCAAGTATTTTCTACTCTTTACAGAGACAAACTATAGCATTAATATTCCATATTCTGATGCAGTATGTGGCGTTGAAGCTTCTGGTTTTACCAGCAGTGTTCCTAAGTGGTTTTTAAGAGCATATCAATAGTCTGTTCTGTTCTATAAATGATATGCCGTCCTTTTTCTTTTCAGGCACATACTGTAATTCAGCCAGTGCCTGTTTTGTAGCTTCTGATGGAACAAACTTGAGGCTGTATCAGGCAGTGGTTGATGCTCGAAAGTTACTTGATGAACTCTCAGATCCTGAATCATCGGTAAGTTCTAGATCGTGTGCTCTGTGTAAGAGAATTTGCTCTTGCCATTGTTTATAACCATATCTTATGTCAAAAGTTATGACATGAGTGAGTGCGCTTGTGTGTTGTGTCTGTTTTAGTAGATAAATTATGATTGAATAATCTTACATCTTGTAATATAGTAACAGTAAAGGGCTGCTAAGACTTCAAATATATTTTGGTAAAGAATGGTATAAAATAGTTTAAAAAAAACAAAAAAAAAACACCTCCTTCAATGCTCCCTGCCACTCTATTATGCCGGTTCTTATTCCCACACTGATCTTTGTATTTCCTGGGTCAGCAATGACCACATTGACCACAGTAGTGACCCACTACAGTGAGTGGTTGGCTACGAGGGTCACATGTCTGTGTCGTCATCACAGGAAGAGGCAGTACAAGCACCTGCAGAGGGCCGCAATCCAGTGCAACAGGAGCAACAGAGATCAGTGATGGAAGTATGCCTTATTATCTGTATTCCATCCTGAACCTTTTTAAAAGAAAAATTCCAGGCCGGACCACTTAATTTAAAACATAAAATATGTCTCCAAGATGAAAAAAGTAATGTGTGTAACAAAATGTGCATCCTATTCTCAGTGTTCCTCATGAGCAGTCAGGGAACTCTGTTACATGTTAAGCTCTGATAATAAATGTATTATTACAGATTCTTTATTTTCTATTTGATTATTTCAGAAACTTATTGGTGAGGTGTTTAACATTGTCAGCCAACAGTCTACAGCACGTCCTGGCTGCATCATTGAGCTTGATGCAATAACTAGTAAGGTAAGTAGTCTAGTAGTTCTGAAGTGTATATGTGTGTGTGTGTGTATATATATATATATCTGCAGAAATGTTGCAGTTTTTGACCACAGGTTTTAACCCTTCAATATCTAAGGGGAAGTCTACAGCACAATTTGCAGAAAAATTTCCATGTATTGGAGGGAATTCATCATTCCCTCTACGCCAGTTTTATGGCCTAGAGCCGTGGTGGCGAACCTATGGCACGCGTGCCAGAGGTGGCACTCAGAGCCCTCTCTGTGGGCACCCATCTGTGGAACAGATTATACTGTGTGGTGGCCACTTTGCATCAGATTGTACTGTGTGGGGATTGCTGTGGAGCAAATTGTACTGTGTGGGGTCCACTGTGGAGCACAGCATTGTACTGTGTTTAGCCCTTCACTATTTATATCACACAGTAGTTGTTTTATAGCAGACATGTGATATTATTACAGGCTGTAATAGCATTGCACGGTTACTATAAAACAGATCCTCTGTGATGTAAATAGTGAACATTAATTGTTCAAAAGTGCCAAATGCAAACGTCTACGTTTCAGTACAAACTTGTTTGTATCATTGAAAGCTCTGTAAAGCCCCATTCACACCACCGTATTTTGCGGGTCTGTAACTGTCCACGATTGTGGATCCGCACAGTATTAAGGTTAAATTGCCATGTTGGCACTTTACGATAAATTAGTGGGTTTTGGGTTGCAGTTTGGGCACTCGGTCTCAAAAAGGTTCTCCATCACTGGCCTAGAGGGATGATATTGAGGCGCATGTTTGGCACAAAACCCTATCTTGCTTCAAACGTTCCCACAAACCCCTGATCCGCACCTTGCCTGCCACATTCTGTGGGGATGGCTCAACTGATTTATTATAATTCACACCTCTAAGTAGACTCTTCTATATGATTTATGTTTGTAAGGTGCATCAACCATTGAACAATTCATTTATAGCACTGATCACTTTAGTATACAGAACTGGGAGACCAGTTGTTATGTAGAAGACTGGATTAGATTGTGCGATAATACATTTTACAGAGGTGACCGCCATGTAATTTAATAATATTTATAGTGTGGATCACGGACTCAGCTACTTCACGTGTTTCAAGAAGACTTCATTTTGGGATACAAGCCACACAAAGATGAAGAAAAAGTGAAGGAACCTGAGGTTTTCTTTCAGCCATCACAAGGTATGAGCTTGAGATTGGATGCTAATATTTTTTCTATTCTATCCCCCAAAAATGATGATTGTTTTTTTCACTATATGTATACTATAATAGTACTATTACAAAATAGAACTTGTACTGCAAAAAATATGCCCTCATATGGCTACTATTGTGGGTATTTGAATGCTGATTAATAATAATGCTGCATTCTCATGGCTCAAAGTATGTCGTGTTTATAAGGAGTTAAATGTTGTCCAGGATATTTTTTTTTTTTTTTTTTAAATTAGGCAGGGGAGGTGGAAAAAAACAAAAATAAAAAAAAAACATGTTCCTGGTGCTCCAGTGTCTCCCAGCGTGGTCTGGTTCTGCTGTTCTGGTGTTTTATTCCGGGGGAAGTCCCTGCTGCATGTGACCGCTGAGGGCAATCAGCAGCTTCAGCGAAGGACACGGGATGTCACTACCTGTGACATCCCCGGGTTCTTTCCTTAGGCTGCTGTTTGACCTCAGCAGCCTAAGGAAGGGGACCTGGGACATCACAGCCGGTGAGGACTTATGCCGCAAGAAAACATCAGAGCAGTAGGACCGGATCGCTCTGGGAGGCACCTGAGCACCAGGGACAGGTGAGTTTGTTTTTGTTTAGTTTTTTTCACCTTCCCTGGGCTAACATAATAAATAAATAAATAAATCATCAACCTCTTGAAAGTCAGAAAATGCATGTAAATATTTTATCAGTGAACCACAATTTTCCTTCGAGCTGTGTTGAATCTTTTGTTATGCAGAAGTACATTTATTTTTGTTTTTCTGTTATCATAAATAGTTAGTTGATGTAGTTGCTATAAATGTATATTTTATAATGGTAAATGTCACTTATGACATGCATGTGTTTTATTGTGTACAGGTTACCGACCACCTCCGTTTTCAGAAAAATTTTTCTTAGTTGTCATAGAAAAAGATGGCAAAAATCGTTCAATTCTTAATATGTGGCATCTTCACTTGAAGTCTGTCCAGGCGTGTGTTGGTAAGTGTCTTGGATTTTTTTTTGGTATATATCACATGCAAAAAAATTTCATTGCATGTACAACATATTTACATATATCCTGCAGAAAGGCCGAGAACTTTTGTTCATGATAGCATTCCCCATTATCAATCAGAAAGCATCATTTCCATTTGACCCCTTATATGCTGTGGGCGCTTTACATGAAAAAAGTAAAAATAGACTTTTTTCCCTTTGTTAATGAATAAACATAAAAAGCAAACAAACAATTGGTTGCACCACATTCTTAACAATCACCAAAATAAAATTAGTATGTTATTTATTATACATGATAAACACCATAAACCTTAACATTCAGATGCCAGAACTGATGATTTCTGTTTTACCCCACCTCTCAAATACAAAAAGTAATAAAAAAAAGTCACATATAACCACAATATACAGGGTCTTGTAAAGCTACATTGAAATAAAATGTAAATAGGTTATGAACATGGGAATGCAGAGAGGGATAAAATGTTACTGGTTTAAGGCTAAAATGTGGTAGATTGCTAAAGGGTTCAAATGCACATAAGGTATCAGAGTTATATGTCAGCTAAATTTATTAGAGCCATATATAGCAAATATAATGTGACTGTTAAAGGGGTTATCCAAGATTTTGAAAGCTAATGCGTAAATGCTGGCAATGCAATAAAAAAAAAAAAAACACTCTTAAGCTCCGTATTGATCCTTTGCTGTGGTGGTCCCCACCTATCGCTGTTTACTTTGCTGCAGTGATCAGTGTTACAGCTGCCGCCAGTTGCTGGCCTAGGCAGTGATGCTTCCATTGAAGGCATGAGAAAGCAGAGGCCAGTGATTGACTGACTGCGGTGGTCACATGGATATACTGTATAAAATTACTTCAGCAAAGTTTGCCATGACCGGTGAAGGATGCTGGAACAAGTTGTTACTTTTTTTTTTATTTATTATTTTTTAATTTTATCACATTCTCTGCGCTTACACTTTATTTTGTAAATCCTGGACAACTCCTTTTGCTGCTATGACTAATTAAACATTCCATTAATATGTTATCCTGATAAGGCCTTTAACAATTGCTGGGGTTATCCATTTCAGTAGCATTTATTTAGCATTGTAACTTTTATTTTTGTCTTAAAGCAAAACCTACAGAGACAGCTCCATCAGAAAACTTTCTTACTATTCCTGGACAAGCTGTTGTTGAGTCCTCTCCAGAAACATCTCCTGGAACAAGCCCCATGACCCGTTCTGCATCAATTGCTAATCTTCAGACAGCCAGTAAATTGATTCTGAGCTCCAAGCTAGTATATAGCCATCCACTGGATATCCCTGATGGTGTAGAAGTAATAAGAGCAACCCCTTCGGCAGGTGAGTCTGCATTTTTTTTTTTTTTTTTAGTATTTTTTTGTTTTGTAATCTTTTTCAAGATGGTTGTGATCAATTATTAAAGGGTTTTCTGTTTTGTTCTAACAGGCCATCTTAGTTCTTCATCGATTTACCCAGTGTGCCTTGCACCATACCTAGTGGTTACTACATGCTCAGACAACAAAGTGCGATTCTGGAGATGCAGCGTGCAAGAGCTTGACGGAAGTGAAGACCAGTATAGCTATTGCTGGAAACAGTGGTCTTTAATGAATGAAGGACATGATGAGAACAGCAGTTCAGTGAGTGTAGCGGGGAAACCCGTTGCAGTAAGTTGTTCGTACACTGGAAGACTTGCTGTGGCATATAAGCGGCCCATTCAGCATAATGGCTGTGTCTCCAAAGAATTTTCTATGCACGTATGTCTCTTTGAATGTGAATCCACTGGCGGATCAGAATGGGTTTTAGAACAAACCATACATCTTGATGACTTAATAAGAGTTGGCACCATGCTCGATTCTCATGTGAGCGTAGATAGTAATTTATTTGTATACTCTAAATCAGATGTGTTTCTAAATAGAGACAAGCATCTCATGCCGAACATCAAACATTTGGTACACTTGGACTGGGTATCAAAAGAAGATGGCTCTCATATACTTACTGTTGGAGTTGGATCCAATATTTTTATGTATGGACGATTGTCAGGGATTGTTACTGACCAGACGAATAGCAAGGATGGGATTGCTGTTATCACTTTACCACTAGGTGGTAGTATAAAACAGGGCATAAAATCCAAATGGGTCTTTCTCAGATCAATCGATCTGGTGTCTTCGGTGGATGGAACACCTTCATTACCAGTATCTTTGTCTTGGGTTAGAGATGGCATATTAGTAGTTGGGATGGATTGTGAAATGCATGTTTACGCTCAGTGGAAACACAACATGAAGCTAGGTGATGCCGATGTCTCAGCCTCTGAGGGTAATACAAGACAATCCGAAATGATTTCCAAGAAAACCAGTGTAATTGATGGAGCAGCTATTGTCGATGATGTCTTTGGCAGCCCAACTGTTATTCAAGATGGTGGTCTTTTTGAGGCTGCCCATGTGCTTTCTCCAACTCTTCCTCAGTATCACCCAACTCAGCTGCTTGAACTGATGGACTTGGGAAAAGTTAGACGAGCAAAAGCCATCCTTTCACATTTAGTTAAGTGCATTGCTGGGGAGGTCGCAATTGTAAAGGATTTAGATGCTGGAGATGAAGCTGCTCCAAAACGTCACCTCTCACGGACTATCAGCGTAAGCGGCAGCACTGCCAAGGATATGATTATCACTGGAAAAGATGGAACTCGAGAGTACACAGAGATTGATTCCATTCCTCCGCTACCACTTTATGCATTACTATCTGCTGATCAAGACGTGGCTTACTCTGCTCCAGAGGAATCCACCAAAATATCACAAACCTCCAAACTTAGTTTTGATAATAAAACAGATGACCAGTATTCTGACTTATTTCAGGTACAAAGTGTGACCACTGATGACTTTATAGGCTTTGAAATGGAAAAAAGAGAAAGCAAATCAAAAGTTATCAACTTGTCTCAGTACGGACCTACTTACTTTGGCCGTGAGCATGCCAGTGTACTTTCAAGCCATCTCATGCACTCCAGTTTACCTGGCCTGACCCGTTTAGAACAGATGTTTCTAGTGGCTCTAGCTGACACAGTGGCAACAACCAGCACAGAGCTCGGGGAAAGCAGAGATAACAGCTACACAGGTAATCTTTATAAACTAGTGGAACTAAAGGAGAAAATTCATTATCATCAAACTCATTTTAGTCAAGACAGATGATGCTTTCTTAAGGCCGGGGCCCCACGTAGCATAAATGCCGCGGTTTGCTCCCAGCGGAAAAAAAGGCTGCGTTTTACAGTCACAGCAAAGTGGATGGGATTGTAGCAAATCCCATCCGCACTTTGTGTTAAAATACGCGCTATGAACATGCAGTGATTTCCAGGATCATTGTGGTTTTGGAAATCGCAGCATGTCAATTATACCTACAGAAACGCAAATGTGACCCTGCTTTGGTGGGTTACAGTAAAACATACTATTTGTACATTCCTGTATTCAGTTAATCACAGTTCTGCCTTCATTATATTATTGTCACAGCATGAAGCTTGTACTTACACTTTATAAATGTTGTGTTTCTAGGGGGAGATAACCTTGATGAATGTGGCTTGAGATACTTATTGGCTATGAGGTTGCACACTTGTCTGTTAACGTCCCTTCCTCCGTTGTATCGTCTTCAGCTGCTCCACCAAGGTACTGTTTTTCTGCCTTTATAACAGAAGATAGATTAATCTATTAATCCTTGTATGTGGCAGGACACTTGAGAATTAGTGGTTTATACCCATCATGAAAACTGTATATCCAGAAGCCCTGGTGTATTGCACAGATGTTTTTCTCAGCTTATCTATAGCTATTAAAGACTTGTTATTCTCCACCAGTGGAGGATATTAAAAACACAGCTTTATATAGTAGTGCTTTTGATAAAAATCACAGGTCTGTAAGATAAGGGTGAATGAAAGTACTTCCTTTTATTCTACAGAACGTGCCACCATTGTTCACTCCCATGTTACATCCTAAAAAATAAGATTAATATTCATACCCTGGAATCTGTATAGGAAGTTACACTCTGGTTAGCAGCATCATATAGTATGGCAAGGCCCAGCCGGCAGAAGCTGATATGTCAGCAACAGACTTCAGGTGGAGGGGATCATAGAATTGGAGGTGACAAGATAATTCAGACTTCGGGGCAGGGAGCAGTGTAAGGCACCAAAACAAGTTCTTTTCATGCTATTTATGTACTGGATGTCTTGACATTTTCTCCCTTATTCCGTAGGGTTATCTACGTGTCATTTTGCATGGGCTTTTCACTCAGAGGCTGAAGAAGAATTAATCAACATGATCCCAGCAATTCAGAAGGGTGATCCACAGTGGTCTGAACTGAGAGCAATGGGAATTGGTTGGTGGGTGAGGAATATAAACACCCTGCGCAGATGCATAGAAAAGGTAGTTGCCCAGAAAAGAAATGTTAATATATGTGTGCAAAATTGTACGTAAAAAAACAAAGTGTGAAGCTTCATTCACAGCAATTTGGCTTCGTTTTGTTAGATTGTTGTAGAATCATATCCATTACACAGTTCCTTACCGTTACATGAAGGAATCTGATAATCTCTGAGACATTGTTGTCCTTGTGTGTATTTTGCATATAGACTTGCTACAGATGCATTTGAAGGGCAAAAGACTTTTAAGTATGCTGGAGTGTATCTACTGTTAATGTACTATCTTAAAGAGGTTTTCTGAATTTTTATATTGACAGACAATCCTTAGGGATAGGTCTGTGTCTGGTATACAGTCTAGTATACCCCTTTAAGAGAAACTTCATGGGAAAATTGCAGTTTCCCATTGTAATTATTTAATGTGGTTTCACGTTAGACTCACAGATGAATATTATTTTACTCTCACCTTTTTCTGTGCAAACCCTATTTGTTGGTGGTTAGCAATAGATGCTGCAGAATGTGGCTGACCCCAATATATGCTGAACCTTCTTCAGAGGTCATTGGTGTCTCTTCTTAAATAACGAAAGGGCTGAAAGGGCTGTGGTGGCATGTATTGATCTCATGCAACCAGCACTTCTAGACCACGCAGATAAAGCTGGTACAGAGCACTGTAGGCAGAGATTCTGTATAAGAATTGATTCATCTCTGCTGAAGACTTTATATGTGTATGAATATATTTGGGAACTGAAACCTCTTTGCACATACGTCAGTACATTACATGTTGCTATTTGGGTTGATAAAACAACCTCCATCTTCTGACAATCACAATAGAATCTAACCTGGTTAGGTGTCTGTCTGCCAGCCAAACTAGGAAGAGGCTGACTGTAGTATGGGAAACTAACAGCAGGTTCAGTAAAATATCTTCCCACGTCATTATTACTTTATCCTGAACATCTCTATGAATATGTATCCCTGTGAATTATATTAGCAACTTTTTGTATAAAGTATACTTTTATAATACTTAGGTGCATAAATGTAAACTTCTATATGGGTAGTCTGCCAATATAAGTTTTAAAGGGGTATTCCCATTTATGGGTCATATATTAACTTGTAGCTTAAGCTAGCTGAAGTGAATTTACCCACTACATTGCTTTTATCTATCTTGCTCTGTTTGCCTAGGTTTGCAGACTGCCTCTCTTAGGCTAGGTTCACATGTGCGCCGGGCTCTCCATTGTTTGGGTCCACCCCGGGACCCAACCAATGGAGAGCTAAACCGCTAAACCAGCAGTTACAGGCGGACACTGGCAAACCTCATTGACTATAATGGAATCCGCTGGGTGTCCGCAGATTTCATACTGAAAACAGAGGAGAGAAAAGTCCCCCGTGCAGGACTTTTCTCCCCACGGATTTTTGTCGGTTTCTGCAGCGGAGTCTCCGACGGCAATTCCAGCACAGGTGTGAACTTAGCCTAGCATCATCTAGCTGCAGAGATCGGGCTGATGATGTCAGATTCCCTGTTCCCAGTCACTTGTCAGCTAATGGAGCAGCAGTCTGTCTGCTCTTCACACTTAGCTGCTTATACCTGGTAAGGGCTAGAACAGTGCCTGATCACTGCCTCTGCTATCTCTGTATATATATCCAGGCATAACAGTGTGCATTTTAGTCTCAGCCCTTCTGGCCTGACCTCTACATCACAAGGGCTAAGACCAATCACAAACTTGTCAATGAAACCAGTAAGTGGGGAGGAGACAGGAGAGAAGGGGAAGATTTTGTATGATCTCATGTATTTGGTCTGAATGTACCTGTTTCAACAGGTTGCTAAAGCATCATTTCAGAGAAACAGTGATCCATTAGATGCTGCGATTTTCTATTTAGCCATGAAGAAAAAGGCTGTTCTGTGGGGTTTGTTCAGGCAAGTACTCTGTAAATAAATTTTTATCTAAAATAACATTAAAATGTTGTTTATATTTTATTTTATTTTTTTCCTTCAAAACATTACCATGTTGTAATTGATAGTGATGTGATTCAGAAAGAAATCTTAGTAGGAGAAAAAAATGCTGTATGCTTTTACTGTCCATGTAATTCTACACTGATGACTTTACATTCCGTGCATGATAATGTATCATCCAAGTAATGGGAAGAGTGGACCACCTTTCTCGTCTGCTTCACTGGGGGACACAGCACCATGGGTATAGACGTGGTCACTAGGAGACAAGACACTAGGAAAAAGCAAAAGCTGTTGGCTCCACCTCCAGGCTATACCCTGCCACAACCACTGTGCATGAATCAGTTTGAAACCTAGTGTCATATGAGGCAGACACGACCTGACTCAGGTCTTCTGTCTTGCATCGTTTTTATTTTTACCTTTCTTTCAGGTGCAGGGGGTAGTCAGTGTGTACGCCACACTAGTCATACCCTCCTGCGGGCGCAGCGCTCTGCAAAAGAGCAGCCTCGCCGGTCACCCAGTCCCCACTCACCATTCGCCGCACCCCCGAAAGCGGCCGGAGTACCGGTGACCCCACTCCCACGTGCGAGCTCCTACCGAGGGGGTGACCCTGCGGCGCCTGAAGACGCCAGACAGGTGAGTATGAGAAGAATAGAAGGCAGGTGAGTATGAAAGTTACCTCAGCCCCTCTCCATCTCCCCTTCAGGCCCTCTCCACCTCCCCTCAGCCCCTCTCAGCCCCTCAGTGGCAACAATAGCATGGGTCCTGTTTAGGGGGGGGCATCACAGGGTTCCCCTGAACTGGGCCTTAAATCTTAATAAATAAGCCCCTTTTTTCTGGGGCGTTTTTGGGTTTTCTGGTCGCTCCTACCGAGCGGCCCCCGTCGGGGGGGGGCACCCGGTTCCCCTCCCCGCTCGTGTGGGTACCCCCCTTTCCTGGCCCCCCGGTACCTTTTCCTAGGCCTCCGCGGAACCTCCGGAGTTCGCGGTCGCGCCGCGCCGCCGACGGTGCCTCGCGGTCGGCCACGTTCTACGCGAGTCCGAGGCCTGGCCGGGAACTAGGCCGCAACGGGCCTGTCCCTTTCCCGGGCTTTTCTGGTACCCAGACTCCGCCTAGGGCCTTCCATTGGCCAGGGGGCTGTCCTGGCAAGCCATCCAGCCTGCCCAGTAGCTACTGAGCCTGTATTTACCAGGGGAAGAGCTTGCTCTCCTCATATTCTCAATTTATTTATTTATTGGCTTATTTATTTATTTTTTGGCTTGCTGGGACAGCAGGGATTCTTACTCTCCTCCCAGTTCCCTGGGAGACATTGCACCTGCGGAACCCTTGCTGCAGCAGTTTGTGAGCGGCCATCTTTTGCAGTCTGGCAGGCTAACCCCCTGGGTTACCCCTAATTTCCTTGGGCTCCCTCTCTCACCCTCCGGCCCCTCTGGTTGCGTCACGTTTTTATACGTGCACCCGCTGTATCAAAAACAGCCATGCGGACAGCCCGAGCCCATGTGCTCTCTCTGCCTTCCGTCTCAGCCAGTCAGTAACCTCCTGGCCCCTCTCCGGTTCTTCCATCCCCCGGATTGGGTGATCTCCCTAACCTTGGCCATGGTGTCCTTACCAGACTTAACTAGTCAGTGCTGGAAACTTGGAATGGCTGCTTTCCCAGATCGCCGCTGAGTCGGCTGCTTCTTGGGATCTCCCTGGACACCCTCATAGTTCCCATCGCAGCTCCAGGAGCCTCAAAAGGACCAGGAAGTCTTCCTACGGTTCACGGTCCGCCACCCCTTCCTCTGGGTACTCCCCAAATAGGAACTCAGCTCATGGCTCCACTCCGACAGGCGGATACCTCCCTCCCTCTGCTCGGTCTACTTAACTGGGGACGCCTCTGACTCCGACTGGGAGCTTCAGCTAGGCTCATCTATATCTGCTGCTACGCGGGAGTCATCTATGCGATAGAGACCCTACAGATCTCTGAGGACCCGGACTCATCCTCTCAAGTGGACATCTCTTTCTGCCACTGGATGTTTGATATCATCTTGAGGGCACAGTGACTTCTCCCTGGACCATCCTCTGTCTTCGACTAGGAAATCGGACATCCCTTCCCTTGACCTGTGTGTCTCTAAGTGGAAGGTGAGCTCAGGCAGTTCTGCCAGGCTATGCTGTGACACACGTCTCTAGCTCTCCCTGGCTGGCAATGATGAACATCCGAGGTAAGGGAAGCAGGTTGCTCCAGTGGTGCAATTGGTTAGCGCACGGTACTTATAGATCAGTAACTAGTGAGCGCTAGCTGGCCTGTCTTGACATTTTGTCAGCGAGCCGCCCCATGTGTCCCTTCCTATCACTAAGAGCCTCCCACGGTGGATCCCATGATAGCTAGGCTCTCCAAGGCTTCTAGTCTGCCTTCTGCGGACTTTGCCTACCTCAGTGATCCCTCGGAGTGAGATCGGATCGCATCTGTTGTATTGTTTGCAATGCAGAACTGATACATTGCATTGCCCTAAATGCTGGCTATTGTATTGCTGCAAGAAGGTGGCTTCCCTCACCAGGGTGGCCTTCGTAGTGGCTGGTTTCTCCCTGCGGCTCTCCTTCGCTGCCTCTTGGGTCAAGGCCTTCTTTTCCTGGGCCAAACAGCTTCAGTCAAACCTCCCTGATGCAGTTTCCCTCCAGTCGCTCGTCTCTGAGATCCTGAACGCTTCCCAATAACTAGAGATGCCTCCCAAATCTGCTAAGGTGGCCGCCAATGCAGTGATTATCTGCCATACCGTTGGGATCTGTTGTGGAATACTGGGTCCGCCTCCAAGAAGGCGAACGCAGCCCTTCTCCCTTTCCAGGTCTTCCTGGGCCAAATTTTTTGTTAAGGGCGTCGAGAAGCTTATCCCTGAGGCCACGGGGGAATAGATTCTTCCTCCCTCAGAGGCATCCTATGTGTCAGCCGTTCTCCTGCTCCAGAAAGCTTCTTTCAAGTCCAGGCCTCCCTGGCAGTTCTGCACCAGGTCGTCCAGGTCTTCCTCTTCCTAGCCTCCTTGGCATGAAGTTTTTTCCCCTCTCTGGGCATCTCAAATGGCGGGACGTCTGGAGCCTGGGCCTGAGAGGCGGTGTCGTCCGACTACTCCAGTTTTCGCTGGAGTCTCTTTGCCTTCCCTATGTCGGACAATCCAGGCTGTCTCCAATCTCCAGCGGCAGGGAGTCAGCGTCCTTGTTCCCGTTTCAGAGTGTATCCGGGGTTACTATTCCTACCTGTTCTCCATTCGCCTAGAAGGACGGCTTCCTCTGTCCCATCATGGACCTGAAAGGGCTCCACAGGTTCTTCCATGCCTGCAGGCTCCGTTGTGGTCTATTCAGTCTGTGGTGGCATCCCTGGAGATGGGCGAATTCTTCGTCCATCTACATTATCGCGCTGTGCCGTCAGCGGTTTCTTCGTTTTGCTGTGGATCCTTGACCTTTCCAGTTGTCTCTCTCCCCTTCAGGCTGGCCTCTGCCACCGGGGGTTTTTTTCCCTCAGTGATGGCATCTCTCATGGCCATCCTCTGCGTCAGAGGTGCTGCCGTGTTTCCAGACTTTGACGACCTCCTGGTGAAGCCCCTCCAGGTCAGACAATCTGACCAGCTTGTGGTTCACCTTGGTTGTTCTTCGCCGGTTCTGCTTGCTCATCAATGAGGATGTCTCGTGTCTTCTAAGCACATGGAATCCGGGACATGATCCTCTGCTCGCTCCAGGGTGTGATTCTCCCTCCGGAGGCCAAGATCCTGAGTGTCCCACCTTCGGAGGTACTCTCCTTGCTGTCTTTGAATCGGCATGTGGGTCTTGCGCACGATCGCCTCAACCTTCTAGGCTGTACCTTTCATTCACTCTGTCGTTCTCTCCTCTTGAAGATTACGGCCTGCTGGGACAAATCTCCGGACAGCCTCATCTGCTTGGTTCTATTTCCACCTTGGTTCACTGAGAGATTCTTTAGTGTATCTCCTCCCCAGGAATTTCTCAAGGGAAGTCCCTCTTCCCCTCTGTTGGTAGGTGATTCCCACTGCTGCCAATTTCCCCGGCTGGGGAGTGGTCCTCGATGCTTTGATTGTTCAGGGCCTGTGGTCCAGGGCTGATTCCTCCCTCTGGTTCAACCTGCTGGATCCCAGGGCTATCTTATTTGCCCTTACTCCTTGGACCTCTCTTCTCCAAGGACATCTGTCACAGTCCAAACTGACCTCTCCTCCATGGTCGCCTACTTGAACCCTCAGCGGGGCACCAGGAGCCGTGCGGCCTTACTAGAAGCCTCACAATTTCTTCCTTGGGTGGAGCGCCTTGTTCCAGCTCTTTCAGTGGTCAACCTTTTTTCTGTGTGGACCACTGGGTGGCAGACTACTTGAGTCGAGAAAATATTGCTCCGGGCGAGGGTCGCTTTATCTGCAGATCTTCCATCCACTGTGCTCCCGCTGTGGTGTGACAAACGGCGACCTTTTTAGCCTCCGCCGGAACCACAAGGTCCCCAGCTAAATTGCCAGGCCTCTGGATCCTCGAGCCATCACCGCTGGCGCTCTTGTAAGTTCGGTTTTTCACTTCCTCTTCTCCCTTGGGTCCTCCAGAATCTCAAGACCAAGGGGGTTCAAGCTATCCTGGTGGCACCAGATTGGCCCTGCCGGGTCTGGTATGTGGATCTCATTTTCCTGTTGGCGGATGCTCCTGGCCTCTTCCTCTGCTGGTCGATCTTCTGTCTCAAGGACTGCTGTTCCACCCCACCTTGACTCAGCTGCGTTCACGGCGTGGGTGTTGAATCCGAGGTTTGAGGCGTCGTGGTTTTTTTCGGAGTTTGTTATTCTAACATACTCAAGGCCTGGAAGTTCCAGATAGCTTAGATCTGCCATCAAACGTGGAAGGCTTACGTCCACCGTTGGAAGAGTAACGATTCTCATCGGATCTTCTCCAGTCTGGTCTGGATCAAGGTCTTAGTCTTCTTTCTTTTTAAAAGACTTTCCTACAGGAGTGCCACTCTGTGCTCCTTTGGAACCCTTGGATCCGTGGGATCTTAACCTCATCTTTAAGGTGCTTCAGGTTCTCCCCTTTGAGCCTATGATATCCCTTTTTTTGCCTTCTGTCCTGGTAGAATGAGTTTCTGGTGGCCATTACCTCCATCCGCAGGGGTCCCTAATTGGCTGCCCCTTTTTTTTTCGGCAGCCTCCCTTTCTGGTCCTCCACAAGGATAAGGTTTTCCTCTGTCTGCCACAGTCTTTTTTTCTCTTGTTCGGACTCTTTGCTCATTCTCCCTGAGTGCCCTTGCCAGGGCCTGCCTGCTTCCAGAGCTCCCATCTTCCGATGGCTTTGGTCTGAGATTAGGGAGACCTATCGGTTTAAGAGTAAGGCTCTGCCTTCCCGTGTGACGGCTCTCTCCTCTAGAGCTGTTGGAGTTCCCGGGGCCTCCGGCATCAGGCTTTTGCTTCCCAGGTCTGTAAGTATCCCACTGGGCCTCCATCCTCTTTCTCTAAGTTTCACCAGATCCATTCTGTGGCCTCTGCTGATGCCAATTTGGGTTGTAAGTTTCTGGAAGCGGTTGAGTATTACAGGTTTGCATGGCCGTGTTATTCCCACCCTCTGGGACTCCTTTAGGACATCCCATGGTGCTGTGTCCCCCAGTGAAGTAGACGAGAAAGTGGGATTTTTGTGTACTCACCGTAAAATCCTTTTCTCGTTGTATTCACTGGGGGACACAGATCCCTCCCTTGTTTTTTTCAGTGTTCCTGCCCGAACTGTGTTCGTTCCTTTTTGGGTTCGGGCATTGTTGGTGGTTGTTGGTTCCATGTTCCTTTGTGTCTCTCTCTCCTACTGCTACGGTACAAACTGATTCATGCACAGTGGTTGTGGCAGGGTATAGCCTGGAGGTGGAGCCAACAGCTTTTGCTTTTTCCTAGTGTCTTGTCTCCTAGTGACCAGGTCTATACCCATGGTGCTGTGTCCCCCAGTGAATACAACGAGAAAAGGATTTTACGGTGAGTACACAAAAATCCCACTTTTGTAAAGTATAAGATTGTAAATCATTATGTAGTTTACTGTTTGCCTAAGACTGTTCACAACACATTTGCTCTTGTCGTGTAAGAAGAAAAAAGTAGAAGGTAACACTATACCTTTGTATGGCACAGCATAGTTCACTGTACTATTTCATCCCTTTTTTGTAGAGGGATACTGATATATAAAGACCAGATTGGGGCAAAAATGAAACTATTTTGGCCTCCATCTAAATAATGTGACCTTTTGAAACATTTAGCTTGAACATCAGGATTACACCATGGTAGCCTGTCAAGAAAAGTCTGATACTGGTTGTCTTTTTGATTACAATCCAGTGTTTGGCTGTATAAAACTGTCTGTGTGATTCCAGCCTAAGGCCCCACATTACAGAAATGCAGGTTTTTTTTGCTGCAGTTTTTTGAACCAAAGCCAAGAATGGCTACAAAAGGAATGGAAAATATATAGTAATAACTTATACTTCTACCTTCTGCTCAATCTAGTCGTGGCTTTGGCTCAAAAACTGCTTCAAAATCTTCAACAAAAAAAGCTGTGTTTCGGCAACGTAGGGCCTTAGCCTTAAAGGGGTTTTCCATCAAAGAATGTTATCCGCTATCCATAGGACAGGGGACACTTTGCATATATTGGGGGTCCGACTGCTCAGACCCCCACCTATTAGGAGAACAGGGGACTTTTGGTCTGAATGGAGCGGTGGTTGGGTAGGGAGCACATCACTCCATTCATTTCAGTGGTAATGCCTGAGATAACTGAAGTACTGTGCTCAGCTATCTCTGTTGCTTCAATTCAAATTAAGGGAGCAGTGCGTGGACAAGTTCCCCGTTCTCCTGATTGGTGAGGGTCTTGCCATTCAGGAGAACAGGCCAACCATTTATCCGGGGAAAAATTTTAGGTCTAACGTTTTGCCCCATGTTGCGTAAATGCAGATTTTTTTGGTTGCAAATTTTGCTGCAGTTTTTTGAGCCAAAGCCAAGAATGGCTACATAAGGAATCGGAAATATATAGGAAGTTCTTATATTTCTACGTTCTGTTCAGTCCATTATTGGCTTTGGCTCAAAAACCGCAGCAAAATCTTCAACAAAAAGAGTTGCGTTTCCGCAACGTGGGTCCTCAGCCTAAAGGCTGCAATGGATCCCTAGATGCTTATATAAAGCATCCACAGATACAAAACAGTAGTTGTAATTCTGACCCTTATTTGTTAAACATTTAGTTTTTGTTTCCATCTTTAGCTGTGCAAACTACAAATTTTGTTCTGAAATTTTTAAAAATAAATTTTTTTGTAGGTCACAGCACGATGAGAAAATGACACAATTTTTTAGCCATAATTTTAAAGAGGATCGATGGAGAAAAGCAGCCCTTAAGAACGCATTTTCTTTGCTTGGCAAACAGCGCTTTGAGCAGTCTGCAGCTTTCTTTTTACTTGCTGGCTCACTAAAGGATGCTATTGAGGTATACAGAGATACAATTATTTTTATATTGTTGATAGTGTTTTTTATTACTATATTTTTTTATTCCAGAAGTTGTTTGTGAAGTGAAATACAGTGGAAACTTTTTTGTTTCTTTGTTAGGTCTGTCTGGAAAAAATGGAGGACATTCAGCTGGCACTGGTTATTGCTCGGTTGTATGAATCAGAATTTGACACATCTTCCACATACGAATCTCTCCTCTATGAAAGAGTTCTGGGATGTCAGAAAGATGGCACAGGGTTCTGTTGTTCAAAGCTGCATCCTGACCCTTTCCTTCGGAGTATTGCTTATTGGATAATGAAAGACTACACCAAGGCCTTGGATACTTTATTGGAGCAAACTCCAAAGGAAGATGATGAAATCCCTGGTAGGTATATCTCTCTTTCAGCAAACATTTTGTGCATTTAGTTTTCAGGCCTATGGAGTTGAGCTCGACTCTGGCTTCAAAATAAAATGATTAATTATTTTTAATTATATTATGCAATGATTAATATTGTATTATTAATTAGATACATTGTTTGCTGCTTATTTACTAGCTTTTTAATGAATTAAAGGAGTTTTACAGCTTCTGGCTGACCATTTATGAAGAAGTCAGGCTGTAGAAAATAAAGGAGCCATTTCGGCCTGCTGACTCCAAAGCACTGTTAGTTTTTATATTTTCCTACTAAGGAATATCATATAAATAAGGATCTTCTTTGTGTATAGATTCCTTCATTCACCGTAATGTAAAACCTGATTGCATAAAGCTGCATTTATTTAATTTTATTCTTCATCGGTAGTATTTGTATCTTTTATATATGTATACATAGAGGCAAAGGTACAAATGATGTATTTTAGCTGGGCTTAATTGTGTATTACTTCTTCTTTTTTTTTATAGTTCTAGTCAAGTCATGCAATCCTGTGGTGTTTAGTTTTTACAACTACCTTCGGACTCATCCTCTTCTACTCCGTCGACGTTTTGCTACTCCAGAAGCGACTCTTGCTACCGTTGGCTTAAAAACAGACAAAAACTATGCAGATGAAATAAATCTTATAGAAAGGAAATTATTTTTTACCACTGCAAATGCTCACTTCAAAGTAGGATGTCCAGTTCTTGCTTTAGAAGTTCTGTCTAAGATACCAAAGCTTAGTAAATCAATCTTTAATAACGAAGATCTTCTAAGCGTGGGATCTGTTGGGCCAGACAGTTTGCAGTTTATGGCAAAAATTAGCTTTGAGGAGGGGAGTGAGACAGGATGGTCCACCCCTGCAACATCATCAGCACAACAGCCAAATCTTGGAGAATCTGTAAATGATTTTGACTGGGGCTCTCCACTTATTAAAATTGAGGATGAGCCACTTCAGCTAGATTGGGGAGAGGATAAAGAGAGTGAAAACGAGGATGATGAAGGTTTGGTGTTAAAAAGTTTAAATTTGGAGCAAAAGGATCAAAGCCCAAAAGACGCCAGTTCTGAAACGCCAACCATAGACAACTCTATACCAACTGGGAATGAAGTTGACGTCATTGCAGAACAGCTTAAATTTAGAGCTTGCTTGAAGATTCTCATGACAGAACTGAGGACGTTGGCTACAGGACATGAAGTAGATGGTGGAAAACTGAGGTTCCAGCTGTATAACTGGCTGGAGAAAGAAATAGCTGCAATGCATAAAATATTCAACCATGATATGGATAGCAAAGACTTCACAATTGAAACTCCTCCACCTGTGGATATGTTGGACAGTCAGGAATTCGCAGATAAATCAGATATCGGATCCTATGAACGACATCAAATTGAACGCCGCAGGTTACAAGCTAAGCGTGAGCATGCTGAAAAACGGAAATGGTGGTTACAGAAGAACCAGGCTCTTCTTCGAGTCTTTCTGAGCTACTGCAGTTTACATGGTGCACAGGGTGGTGGCTTGGCCTCTGTACGGATGGAGCTGAAGTTTTTATTACAAGAGTCTCAGCAGGTAATAACATGGCACTTGGATCTTTATGTGTTCAGTACATACTTTAGGACTCATTACCTTCACAGTGGAAAGATGATATTTTTATTCAGTCAGATTCCATCGGAAATCATTAATTGTTTAGTTTTTTGTTGTTGTTATTTTGACATAAAGCTTTTATGCATGTAACTTTATTTCTGTGTTTCCAGTACCTTCCCTATGGTCTGTTACAGTGTATGGAGATGTTCGCCAGAGCATCAAGCCACTGCAGAAAGGTTTCCACCATAGAGAACTGCTGATTTAGAGTTTATGCTCAGATCTTAAGTACACATTGTGAAAAAAATTGTTCTGAAACTTGCCAGTAAACTGTTCCGTGCTGGAAACACATCTGGCACTGAGTCTTGGCTTTTGTTAAACAGAAAGGCAGCTAGCAGTAGCGGGATTTTTTACCTGCAATATATATACATATATTGTGGTTTGATATATTTGTTTTGAAGAATATTAACAATATAAAGTATAATAGGACAGGTATTTTGGGAAACACGTCCCGCAAAGAAAAATAGGGAGAATTTAAGTTCATCTACTCTATAAATACCGTGGTTGTTACACAAATGGCCTTCACATGTCACTTACATTAAATCAATAATGGCATCGGGGTTGGATGCGTGAATATCTAACATAACAGAATAAAAACAGGGGAATAATGATGGTTAGGCATAGTAAGAGTACCTACATTATGCATGCATAGTGAGTGGATAAACTTCAAAGTGCTGCCAGCACTGTGAAGAAGAATCCCTGTGTAAGATCACAAGCTCCTCCTACCTCTATTCACTGATTGACAGCTTTCTCCCTATGCATAGTAATAGAGAGAAAATGGTCAATCAGCTACTGGAGGGCATGGGAAAGCTGTCCTCCCATGCATGAATGGGATTTCTTCTTAGTGCTGGCAGCTCTTA
Organism: Leptodactylus fallax; assembly: GCA_947044405.1. Classification (NCBI taxonomy): domain Eukaryota; kingdom Metazoa; phylum Chordata; class Amphibia; order Anura; family Leptodactylidae; genus Leptodactylus; species Leptodactylus fallax. The sequence goes on along the minus strand of CAMRHE010000027.1, from coordinate 10,544,371 downwards.
ACCAGCTCTGTAATCAGACATAGTACACACACTGGCATTAAAAAACAGGGTTGTAGTAAAGGTGGCTGACACTGCTGCATCCTGCACACAAGGAGAGCTTTCTGAAGGAGCCATATATCTATGGATGTGGATGCAGTGTATTTAGGTTAAACATTATAGTGGTGTCTTGCCGATTCAGACACATATTGGTTGGTTGAATACTGTACCTGTTCAGTAACTTCCTCATATTTATCTTCATTTTAATTATAAAATCAGATTTACAGAATAAATAGTGTTACCCTAGAACATTCAATTAACTCACCCTCTATGTACAACTACATTTAATCCAAGACTGACCTAGAAAATGACTTTGCAGATCTGCTCTGTCCTTTTACGTTTTTCACTATTGAAAAAGAAACGTAATTAGGTCAACAAGGTGCATGACATATTATTCATTTATCCTTCACATTTTCAGGATTTTTTTTTTTATTTTTTAACAGAACAGAGTTTAGCAGTACGTATAGGGTAACAATGTAGGTGCTGCACATCCAAAGAAAACAAGTGGTACAGATTAACAGAGGATGTCTCAAATAGAGCTGACCTAAATAAATCACACCAGTGGAATACAAAAGCCAAGCTCAGTGAGACAGACTCATAAACTGAGCAGCGCAAGTTATAGAAACCTGGAACACTTACCAATATGTAATGCGTAGCTAGGATCCGGTGAAAAGGAACAGACTCTGGTCACTAAGATAAGGCAAACGGGCGGGGGAAGGAGACTTCTCATATGAAGTATGTCACACACTCCGTTTCCCAAACATTATAAAGGATCTGGCTGTCAGTGCCAATTGCACGAAGTGCAGAGGCTTGCAGTGCCAGCAAAGACAGAATATAAGTTAATGGGAAATGTGGTATTACCTCGTTCATATAGATGAGGTGGACAGAAAGGGGTGAAAGAGTTTTCGTGAAGTGTTTTATTAAGTTTGTGGTTTTTTTTTGTTTTTTTTTTGTTAATTGGTTATTTTATTGACTATAGATCCCTGTTTTCTTTTTGAATATTTTTACAGTAAGGGTGGATTCACACTACCGTTGGATGTCCGTTATGATAGTGTCTACAAATTTAAATATGGTTATGTTCATGGAAAACCCCTTTAGGCTAAGGCCCCACGTTGCGGAAACACAGCTTTTTTTTGTTGCAGATTTTGTTGCGTTTTTTTGAGCCAAAGCCAGGAGTGGTCTGAGCAAAAGTAGAAGTATAAGAACTTCCTATATATTTTCCATTGCTTTTGTAGCCATTCCTGGATTTGGCCTTAAAAAGCACAACAAAATCTACAACAAAAAAGCTGCGTTTTCGCAACATGGGGTCTTAGCCTTAAGGCAGCTGGATGGCTGACACAGTTCCTTGGCTAAGCCAGGACCCCTCCCCCATCATTCTTAATTCAAGTATATTCCTTGAAGACCATATCTATTTGAAATTTATTATAATATATAAAACAATTTATGTGGCGAGGTAACACCTTTAAGAATGCAAGTATATATTCATGTTAAGGTCATTTTATACATACATTTCTCAGTGATTTTCTCAATTTTACCCACAGGAAACAACTGTGAAGCAGCTTCAGTCTCCACTTCCTCTACCTACAACACTTCCGTTACTGTCGGCAAGCATAGCTGTGACAAAAACTGTGATTGCTAATCCTGTGCTTTACCTTAACAATCATATCCATGACATTCTCTATACCATTGTTCAGATGAAGAGTCCTCCACACCCAGACAGCCAGGATCCAAAGGTAGGGAGAGCCCACAAATAGTTGATCTTGGTGTTGAGATTGATGGATCACAGTTTCAGGTTTTTAAATTTTCCTCTTCCAGTAAATTCAGGATTGTTCTTTTGTGCTGGGTCTATCAGACACTTCTTGACAGCAAACTATAACATGCTACTTTTGTAGTAAATTGACCATATACACACGTGGACAAAATTGTTGGTACCCCTTGTTTAATGAAAGAAAAACCCACAATGGTCACAGAAGTAACTTGAATCTGACAAAAGTAATAATATATAAAAATTCTATGAAAATGAACAAATGAAAGTCAGACATTGCTTTTCAACCATGCTTCAACAGAATTTAAAAAAAAAAGAAACTCATGAAACAGGCCTGGGCAGAAATGATGGTACCCTTAACTTAATATTTTGTTGCACAACCTTTTGAGACAATCACTGCAATCAAACAATTCCTGTAACTGTCAATGAGACTTCTGCACCTCTCAGCAGGTATTTTGGCCACTCCTCATGAGCAAACTGCTCCAGTTGTTTCAGGTTTGAAGGGTGCCTTTTCCAGATGGCATGTTTCAGCTCCTTCCAAAGATGTTCAATAGGATTTAAGTCAGGGCTCATAGAAGGCCACTTCAGAATAGTCCAATGTTTTCCTCTTAGCCATTCTTGGGTGTTTTTAGCTGTGTGTTTTGGGTCATTATCCTGTTGCAAGACCCATGACCTGCGATTGAGACCAAGCTTTCTGACACTGGGCAGCACATTTCTCTCTAGAATCCCTTGATAATATTGAGATTTCATTGTACCCTGCACAGATTCAAGACACCCTGTGCCAGATGCAGCAAAGCAACCCCAGAACATAACAGAGCCTCCTCCATGTTTCACAGTAGGGACAGTGTTCTTTTCAAGATATGCTTCATTTTTCCGTCTGTGAACATAGAGCTGATGTGACGTACCAAAAATTTCAATTTTTGTCTCATCTGTCCATAGGAGATTCTCCCAGAAGCTTTGTGGCTTGTCAACATGTAGTTTGGCAAATTCCAGTCTGGCTTTTTTAAAAGTTATTTCTGTGACCATTATGGGTTTTTCTTTCATTAAACGAGGGGTTCCAACAATTTTGTCCACGTGTGTATACACTCATATCGACATCTACCCATATACATACACTCTCCACTCAGCCAAGCATGCATATGTTCTGGATCGGATAACTTTGGCCTTATTTTCCCTGAGCAAAAGGGACTGTGCATGTTGAAATCCAATGTCTGATCTCCCCCACCCCCCCCCCAACTTTTGCTGTTGGGGTAGGGTAAAGGGGCCCTTGTACAAATTAGATTGTTTGTTAGCCTGGCAGACATGAGTCTAATGTGTATGGCCAGCTTAAGTGATAAGCAGTGACCATAATTTAATCAGTTTCCCTCTTCATTTTCTTCATGACTAGTTAGGAAATTCTATAATACTGATACTGAATTATAGGTGATATTTCGTTACAGAAATTATTGCTGACAATCTGTAAAACCTGTTATTAACCACAAAAATCCCAAATTCTGAAAAATACTGTCTAAAGTCTTACCAAGTGTGGTTCCCACATCAGGAGATCCATCAAGGTCTTTTTGCATGCAGCTTCTGCAGCCTGTTAGGGGTCTCAGGTCATGGCATCTCCTGTTTTAGTAAATACTTGAAAATGCCGAAAAAACAACTATGTCTCTTTTCTTGTTCCTCTCTTATTTCTTTTGGAAGTGTGTGAATAAATTGACAAGTGGGCATTACCAGTTGAGGGTGTTTACTTGTGCTGCCCAAGGTGGTCTGACAGTGTTAGTACTACGCACAGTAAAATAAGTGACTTCTGAGGGTATATAATTTTCGCTATAGTTTTCTCACTATGTTTTTCTCCAATAGGTTTACACACTTCATTTGTTGGCAGCTTCACTTTCTGCATCAATATACCAAGCACTTTGTGACAGTCACAGCTACAGGTAAATCAAGATATTGTGTGTTTTATAATGGTATTCATTACTCTGTAGAATGATTCAGATGACCATGGATGTAGTGCTCCATTCTGCTGTACAAGAGATTTTGGTTATTGTCATATTGCAGAGCAGCCTGTGCACTGAAAAGTGTCCAATCTGCTCTAAAATATGGCAGTGTCCGAAATCTCGTACTTTTAGTGGGAGAGCCCTGGTAATGGGACAGTGAAGACTTTGGGAATTCACCTTGTCTTCTCTCTATATGTGGACTACAAGCCTTCATAAGCAGAATTTTTACTATGTATGTATGTGTGTGTGTGTGTATAGATAGATACCATGCAGTATAAAATGGGAGTGTATGTGTGAGATATTCTGCTGTATTTTTAGCAACAGGCTTGGTTTCTGTTATTTGAAAATGATATTTTCACATGCAGTTATGTCAGATCCACCTGTATGTACATGTAGAGATCCTGAAGACCTGCACTGTGAGTGCCTGTGGTGTCATCAGATATCACCATGATAGAATCTGCACAGTCAGCAAAATAAAGTTTTCTTGATCTCTGTGTTGTACTGCCGACATCTGTGCGCTAGTGATTTGATCCTGTCCTGTAAATATATGTACAGGACATTTGTCACCATTCTGTGTGTTTTCTTAGCTGCTGACTTGTAAGGTGCCAGCATCTTCTGCCTGCCATCATCCTCTTGTGTGATTGCAGAAACAGCAACTATATATCAAAGTAACCTTAAAGATTATTTGTTTTTGGCAAATCCATTAGATGAAAACACAAAATGCAGAATGTAAACTTAAAAGGAAATGTTCTTTCAGGCCTGTGAAGGGTTGACCCTGATGAAAGGATTTACTATGTGGGTTGCGCAGACTTTCATCTTTTCGGTGTTTACTTGCATTTCAGCAAAATGGATTGAAATGTTATCTGACCAGCATATTTTGCTAAATAAAACATAACCTTTTGTCTACATCTATATTTTGTGAATATTCTGTGATGCTAGGAAAAATAAAGGGTGAAACATGGACCAAAATCCAACCGTGGGAAAAGGCATGTTGAAATTGAGCTTTGAATTTTTTTTGTCCTGATATCTGTTGTCGGGGGAGTCAGTTGGCCTTCGTTCACATTAGATGGTTGTCTGGTCCCACTGATATCAGCAGGTTCGGCCAACATCATCTTCTATGTGTATGAGATTTATATCTAGTGCATTAGCAGTGCACTGTGGGGAACAGCTGAACAAAAAGGTGGAAATAGGTTGTAATCTACAAAATTTCTCTAAATTAAGTATACATAAGTGTGTTCTTCCCACACCCTTCAAATGCCAATGTGGCAATAAAAAAATACTCAATTTACAGGGGAAATTAAATAGTGAATAATGAAATCCTCGGTTAGTCCTGAAAGCAAACTGGATAGCAAAGACAGCTTCATACACAGCTTCTGTTTGGTCATTTGTCTTGTTCTTTTCTCATTTATTTTTATGCAGCAGTCAAACAGATGCAAATCAGTTCACAGGAATGGTTTACCAAGGCCTCCTCCTAAGTGACCGTAGGAGACTTCGGACAGAAAGTATTGAGGAACATGCTACTCCAAATTCACCACCCGCCTCATGGCCAGGTAAGACTGTTGTCTGGGGACATCTTAACTATAAGAAATATTATTTTCAGCTAATAAGTAGCCAAAAAAACTACATGTATTTTTATATGCCCCTAAAAGAGTGGTGCCACAGTGGACACATCACCTATCCTCAGGATAAGTGATGAAGGTCTGATTGCTGGCTGCTTCGGGACTCCCACCAATTACTTGAGCCCCGTATACCTCCTCTGTGCACAATAAACATTGAAGAGGAGTATCAATGGAGCAGCGTTTGGGCATGCACCCTGCTGCTCCATTCAACATCAAGACAGCAGAACACTGTGCTAGCTTGGGGTAACCCCTACATTGAACTCCCTCCTCTGTAGCCATGTCGCATGTGTTTCCCTTAACCTTGGACTGACCATTAAGGAATTTCTGAATGACTTTTCTGGATTACAACATTGATAGGCATATCCTTAGTAATGGTTGTTGCTAACTTTGGTATTGCAACTTTGTACCATTTGATAGCCTATCTTACTTGTATGGAGTTGTCGGGTACAGACAAGTGTATTCAATAGAGACCACAGCCCTTTTAAACAGTCGATCATTGGGAGTGCTGAGAGTTGGATTGCAACCCATCTGGTAGAGTGTGCTGGAACAGCTGATCTGTGTGAGGTCCAGTGTGTCCGACCCCCACCGATCACATAGTGGTGTCCTATCCTTTGGGGAAATCCCTTTAACAACTAGTAAGCTCTGTTATATTTAATAGGAGTATTTACTGGTTGTTAATTGTTAATAGATTTTCCTTTCCCGTCTGTTGTCGGAATATTTTTTTTTAGAGATGTAATGCAGCTTTTTTTTTTTTTTGGTGTTTGGGATTTTTTTTTTTTTTACGTTTTCACTTTACTTTTTCAGGAGTTAGCTCTCTAATAAATCTACTAAATACAGCCCAAGATGAGGACCAGCCAAAGCTCAATGTGTTGCTGTGTGAAGCTGTTGTGGCTGTCTATGTGAGCCTGCTGATTCACGCCCTTGCTACTGACTCTAGCACTGAACTGTTTCGTCTCGCTGCTCATCCTCTGAACAATCGCATGTGGGCAGCTGTTTTTGGGGGCGGAGTTAAGCTTGTAGTGAAACCAAGAAAACCACCAGAGAGTATTCCAGGTATAATTTCCACATTGCAGAAATATTTTTTTCCTGTATGATACTGATATGCTTTAATTTCATTTGTTTTTGCTACTTTTAAACTAGTTATGCCTACTGACCTTGGCATAAAGTTGACATGTCCAAAACTGGTGTATCTCATCCAGGTAGAACTGAGAGCTTTGATGTGCAAAGACCACAGTGTGCTCTGCCATTGCCAAATGAAGAGCAACCTGCAGCAGAAAGTGCTTTATCTAACACTAAAAACAATGCTTGTGTCCTTGATAAAGGGCAGGAGTCTCAAGTGTGTGGTGAGAAACCATTGTGATGGCTGCCGTGTTTGGAATTCTTTTCCTTCAAGCACTATCTTGTAGTTACTGCATGTAACAAAATGAGAGCAAATTACACATTGATGTTAAAATTTCACTGCTAAAGTCTCTATTTTACATCACTATTGCAAGTTTTCAATTAGTTACCAAATCCTGCATGTTCAGTTATGAGGAGTTAAGTGATGCTGAATCTTAAGAGACTTGATATGTTTTTCTTGCAGCAATCCCTTCCCTGTCTGAAGAAATAGACAAGCATCGCCGTCGCTTTAATATGAGAATGCTGGTGCCGGGAAGACCAGTGAAGGATGTGGCTACCCCACCACCAGTCCCAGCTGAGAGACCAACCTACAAAGAGAAATTCATTCCCCCAGAACTAAGCATGTGGGACTATTTTGTGGCCAAAGTATGTTTATTAGTGTGTACTGTTTAGTTGTTGTCGTGGTTCTTCTAAGACAGTTATCACAATACAGTAATACGGATCGAAAATGTTAAGTGGGGTTCTCCAGTTTATGGGCAGTGCATGCCAATGTTATATTTAATATGAATATAACCCACTTTATCTTTTTTTTTTTTTTTTTGTTCTTCCCACTGTTCTTACATTTTTAAGTCATGCCCCATTGTTTGGCAAACCTGCTGTCTGCACTTGGCTTACATCCAAAAGATGGCCGCTGATGGAGGAGAATGTGACCATAGAGGTTATTTAGCCTCCTCCCTTCAAACACACTGAAACCTTCATAGGGCAGAAATCTCAATGATGTGTATAGCCACTTACAACACAACACACTTACTTAGCAATGAGGGGTGGCTTTAAAAATTAAACACAGTAATGTAGAACTTAAAGTTTCTATTACTAAGTGAGGTATATTCATCTTAAACGTACATTGGTTAGTGTTTCCCATGATGTGGCCAGTCCCATGATCTGGCCAGTTTTTCTGCATAAATCAGTGACACATACAAATATATAAAAGTTAAAATTATTAAAATCTCTTCTGACCTTCCAGCTGCCTTTAGTTACCACGTTAGTGCCTGCAGGCTATCTGTAAAGGTCCAGAGGCCACCTCAGTGCCCCACAAATATTTCTGCAGTGATTTCTGCAAGGAATTTATTGAAACGTAACCAAAAGAGGCAGGTCAGAGAGAATCTCTACCTACATTTCATCTAATATACATCTACAGCAGATTGTGGCTTTTTAAAGGGAGTCTGTTACCAGAACCCACTAGATTGACGTAGTACTGCAAATAGGTTAGGGTCAGATAGAGGCAATGATTCACAAGAAGATAACACAGTTTATTAAGGTGACCCTAACAAAGGTGTAACATGAAGCTCTTGGGCCTAGTGCAAAATGTGTACTAGGCCCTCTAACTATAATATATCTTTATTAGTACTCGTCTCCTCATATTGGGAAGAAAAATCTTATGGGAACTCCAGGGCTCCTGAGCCAGTTTAGCCTGCGCTCTTAGCATGCCCTAAAGTTACACCCCTGACTTTAACCTATCTATGTGTGGGATTGGGTTTATATGCTGGGTTCTGGTGACAGACTCCTTTAACTGAGAATTCACATGAGCTACATGCTCATTCACTCGCAGAAATACAGGTAGATTTTCACTTCAGAATTCATCTCTTTCAGGTTAGCAGGGGTGAAATCCATCATCTTCATGTAGAATAATCTTCATGTAGCACACAGATTTGTGTCAAGATCTGTGTTGTAAATTACCATCTCTGGACATACCCTAAGAGTGATATACCATATTACTTGTAGAGGTCTGTCTGCAGGTTATTGGGTACATTATTCCCTTCTGTAGCAGAGCTGAAACAAAAAAAACAAAAAACTAGTTAGACTAGTTTGTTAGCATGACATTCTTAAGCAGTTATGAGGCTTGATAGGTTTTGTTACTTGTGCATTGTTATGGTTATTACACTTTTTTAATCTATGAAGTAGTTGAACAGACACGACTTCTAATGACGGCGCTGCATTGTATGTCATACTCCACTCTATTCAGCAGACATAATATTTCAAGGTTACAAATCTACTTTGTTCTCTTTGCCACCCTTTTAATCACCAGACACAATATTGCAGTCCTAAAGCATTATTAAATCAGTTATTGTTTTTTTCACTCGGTGGCATAAGCATATGTAGAAAATTTGTCAAATGTGCAGAAAGTAGACATTGTACTTGTTTGCCAATAAAATAGACCTTCCAGTTAAAAATTATATACATGCAAAATAGTTCTCCTGTACTGTAAGTCAGGTTAACCATCTATAAGTGGCACTACAGTGGTTGTTTTCTACCATTTATACACTTGCCCTACCAGCTGGATCTGCATAAGGTGAATCAATACCCATACATAAAGGATGGTGTTTTATACAGACAAGACCTACTCTTGTTTAGGAGCAACTACTCTAAATCTAGTTTATAACAGAACTCATGTTTCAAGACTTCATACAGTGTCAGATGTTGACTTGCAGAGTACCTACCCATAGGTGATGCTTGAGAGGTAGCACTTGAAGATTGGCTGTTTTGCATACTTTTCCTAGAGATTTACTTTAAAAAAAAGTGTGTGTGTGTGTGTGTGTGTGTGTGTGTGTGTGTGTGTATATAATCTAATATGTACACACACGTCAAAATTGATCCTGAGTGGCTTATAATAAGATCCATCAGACTCCATAGGATAGAATATCACCGCATGCTTTGTTCTTGTAAATAGACAGGCCAGCAGAAACCCCTGATTTCTATGTGAGCATGATACCATTTGTACAGTATGGCAGTGTTATATGTATGTAATATTATACATTATAATGGGATTTTATGTGTCCAGTATTTCAGCATTATGTAGCATCAGCATCTACTGTAAACCATCAACAAGGACACCGATTGTGTAACTGTACATCCATTAGTAGCTTAGTGGGTTCTATACGATTAACTGTCCCAAGAACTTTCCCCTAGACAAAATCCTGTATATTGATACTTGGAAGTGTAGCTTTTGACTGTGACATCAAGCCCCTGTCTTGCTTGTCATGTGACCACTTGAAATTGACTTTGTATATCATGTTTTGTTTCTGATCTTATTTGTCTGTGATCTCGACTCCCGTCTGCTTATCTTCTTGGGTTTCCTAGAGACTTGAGCATTCAAGTTTACAGACTGTCATACAGAAATGTAGTGCAGTTATCTAAGCTCTCTAAATCCGAGACATTTTTCTGAATTGTCTGTCTACATTCTCTTGCAGCCATTTCTTCCTCTATCAGACAGTGGCGTAATTTATGACTCAGATGAAAGTATCCCAAGTGATGATGATGAGGATGATGATGATGCATTCCTTTCTGATACACAAATACAAGAGCATATCGATTCTAGTTCTTACAGGTAAAGATAAATGTTTGCATCCTCCAAACAGATTGTTAGCTGACATGATAAAGTGAATTCATAGATAAACTGACATTATACATTATATACTGTGTGTATATATATAATATGTGTTTATATATTCTCCCAGTGTTTGCATGGATTTTCTCCAACACTCCAAAGACTTAGTGATAGGGAATTTAGCTTGTGAGCCCTATATTGGACAGTGTTGAATATGATGGTGCTACATAAGTAAGCAAAATAAATAAATATATACATTAAATATAAAAAATACACATATATAGATATTATGTATGTGCACTCTTGGCCATGTGTAAGTATACAGGTGCATCTCAATAAATGAGAATATCTTTGAAACGTTTATTTCTTTCAGTAATTTAATTAAAAAAGTGACCTCCTATATTTTCTAGATTCTTTACACACAGAGTGCTCTATTTCAAGTGTTTTATTTCTGTAAATGTTGATTGTGGATTACAGCTAGAGATGAGCAAACTATTCAAAAATTTGATTCGGCAACTTCGCCGAATTTCGTGATACGATTCTATTCGATCCGAATTAAATTGCGGCGAATCGCATAACAAAAACAGCTATTTATTGGCTGCAGAGAGCTGGGATGGGCGTCAAAATGGCGGAACTCCTTGGATGCCTCGGTCATGTTTGACGACTGCATCCAAGGTGTAAAAAACCCCTGATCAGTTATGGAGCAGGGTGTTAGCTGTCAGTTACAGCTAACACCCTGCTCTATAACACCTTGGATGCAGTGGTCAAATATCCCGTGTGCGCTCGAAAAGGGGTTAAAGGGATGTGACATCACCGGGCTGACTGCTGATTGGCTGCATGCATGGCATTGTGGGTGATCCCGCGTTCCCAGAGTTCCTTGCCCTATGTCCTAATATGTACAGCAGACATTTTGAACTAAATGCGAATTGTTACCACAAAGCATGAGGAAATTCGGATTCGATGCGAATCTAATTTTTCCAAAAATTCGGATCGAATTCCACTTCTGCAGCTTCGATTCGCTTATCTCTAATTACAACTAATGAAAACGCAAATCTAAGAAAATTAGAATATTGTGAAAAAGTTCAGTATTGTAAATTCAGTGTGTCACCTGCCAAGGTTTCCTAAGCCTTTAAGTGTTCCCTCAGTCTGGTTCAGTAGGACACACAATCATGAAACACTGCTGATATGAACTGAATTACTGAAATGAATGAAAGTTTCAAAAAAAATTCTAATTTATTGAGATGCACCTGTATTTGAAGGAGTTAGAGAGTGTAGCTGGAGGCCACACTAGCTAGCTTAGGTGTATGTCTACAGTAGTCTAGTACTAGGTCCTCAGAGGTTACTGCCTCTAGTTGTAAATGCAGCAGAATCCTGGTTAATTTGTGTTAATGTGTTTTACACACTCTTTTAAACCACATGGGACATTGTGGTTTGTCAAAGAGGCATGGCTTAATATTCAACAATGCACTCCAAAATTCTGTCCTGAAATAAGGTGGTATAAATTTAGATTAGACAGTCAAATCAGTTTTATCTTCCAGCATTAGCTAATGACGTGGTACATTGCCTAGTTAGTCTAAGTCTGCACTGTCTCAGTCTCAGTCTTAGGCAGTATTAATAATACATTTTATTTATATAGTGCAACATATTCCGCAGCACTTTACTATTTGTAGGGTTCAAGTACAGACAATAAGATACAGTCATATGAAAAAGTTTGGGCACCCCTATCTTAATCATTTTTAGTTCAAAATATTTGGGTGTTTGCAAAAACCATTTCAATTTGATTTATCTAATAACTGATGGACACAGTAATATTTCAGGATTGAAATGAGGTTTATTGTACTAACAGAAAATGTGCAATATGCATTAAACCAAAATTTGACCGGTGCAAAAATTTGGGTACCCTTATCATTTTATTGATTTGAATACGCCTAACTACTTTTTACTGACTTACTGAAGCACAAAATTGGTTTTGTAACATCACTGAGCTTTGAACTTCATAGCCAGGTGTATCCAATCATGAGAAAAGGTATTTAAGGTGGCCAATTGCAAGTTGTTCTCCTATTTGAATCTCCTCTGAAGAGTGGCATCATGGGCTCCTCAAAACAACTCTCAAATGATCTGAAAACAAAGATTGTTCAACATAGTTGTTCAGGGGAAGGATACAAAAAGTTGTCTCAGAGATTTAACCTGTCAGTTTCCACTGTGAGGAACATAGTAAGGAAATGGAAGACCACAGGGACAGTTCTTGTTAAGCCCAGAAGTGGCAGGCCAAGAAAAATATCAGAAAGGCAGAGAAGAAGAATGGTGAGAACAGTCAAGGACAATCCACAGACCACCTCCAAAGAGCTGCAGCATCATCTTGCTGCAGATGGTGTCACTGTGCATCGGTCAATAATACAGCACACTTTGCACAAGGAGAAGCTGTATGGAAGAGTGATGCGAAAGAAGCCGTTTCTGAAAGCACGCCACAAACAGAGTCGCCTGAGGTATGCAAAAGCACATTTGGACAAGCCAGCTTCATTTTGGAAGAAGGTCCTGTGGACTGATGAAACAAAGATTGAGTTGTTTGGTCATACAAAAAGGCGTTATGCATGGCGTCAAAAAAACACAGCATTCCAAGAAAAACACTTGCTACCCACTGTAAAATTTGGTGGAGGTTCCATCATGCTTTGGGGCTGTGTGGCCAATGCCGGCACCGGGAATCTTGTTAAAGTTGAGGGTCGCATGGATTCAACTCAGTATCAGCAGATTCTTGAGAATAATGTACAAGAATCAGTGACGAATTTGAAGTTACGCCGGGGATGGATATTTCAGCAAGACAATGATCCAAAACACAGCTCCAAATCTACTCAGGCTTTCATGCAGAGGAACAATTACAATGTTCTGGAATGGCCATCCCAGTTCCCAGACCTGAATATCATTGAACATCTGTGGGATAATTTGAAGCGGGCTGTCCATGCTCGGCGACCATCAAACTTAACTGAACTGGAATTGTTTTGTAAAGAGGAATGGTCAAAAATACCTTCATCCAGGATCCAGGAACTGATTAAAAGCTACAGGAAGCGACTTGAGGCTGTTATTTTTGCAAAAGGAGGATCTACTAAATATTAATGTCACTTTTCTGTTGAGGTGCCCATACTTTTGCACCGGTCAAATTTTGGTTTAATGCATATTGCACATTTTCTGTTAGTACAATAAACCTCATTTCAATCCTGAAATATTACTGTGTCCATCAGTTATTAGATATATCAAATTGAAATGGCTGTTGCAAACACCCAAATATTTAGAACTAAAAATGATTAAGATTAATAGGGGTGCCCAAACTTTTTCATATGACTGTACATTGCAGAGTAATATTCAAGTCACACGATGGGACTGAGGATCCTCAATCTATGAGGTAAAGGGGGTGACGCAAGAGGTAGCATAGGAGGTAGCATTGCTTATACAGTGGAGAAGCCGTTTATGTGCAGATGGTGCCTGGACATATAAAGTTACAGTCAGATATGACATCATATCCTGTAGGGTAATGTGGTAGTGTGAACAGAGGAGGGTTCGTTTTCATGATTCTAAATCCACCCTGGTGTGTATAAGAAAGTTGCATCACATTTGTTATACAGTGAATAAGCTCTCTTTATGTCAGACCGGTCCACCCCTTCAATATAAATAGAGTAATAGTTACTCATTGGGATGCGTTACATAAAAACCAATTACCAGTGCAATATGAGAAGATTCTTGTTAATGCAGTTCCTTATGTTTCTTTCCTGTATATGTTTTCTGAACTGATCATGAAATGCAATGTTAAGCTACAATATTTGTTGGTTGGTCTATTTTCAGTTGGACACTGATCCGTTTGGCAATGGTGAAACTTGCAATCCAGAACCTTAAGAGTTTCTTCCCGATTGCTGGACTAGAGCTCACAGGTTTGTTGCATTCTGTATGAAAAAGAAAATAAATATTTATTTATTTATTTATTTTTATAGCAGTTTTCATGAATTTATTCAATATTAATTTTTATTTGCAGTTATTGTAAAAATGTTAGCTTTCTTTTACAATCCAATAACGTTGTTGATTTTAATTTATTTTTTTTTAGATCTTCCTGTAACATCTCCACTTGGCATTGGAGTTGTCAAAAACTTAGAAAACTGGGAACAAATTCTCCATGAAACGATGGACCAGTTTGGGGGCCCCCCACCAAATTATATTAATACCATTCCTAGTGAACTGACCGTAGGGACTGGACCTGCCATTCTACGTCATAAGGCTATGCTGGATCCTGAAAATACACCATTCAAGTACGGAACTAAGTTGATTAAAAATGATTTTTAGCCAGTTCAAAACAGTGTCATGACATTGCTTATAATTTATTAGATAATTTTTAATCATTAGTATTTCCAAAAATGTTTAATTTTTCATTGTCTACGAATTTAAATATGGTACAGTCATAGGAAAACCCTTTTTAGGCTACGTTGACATCTGCATTGGAGTCTCTATTTGGACAGTGTGCATCAGAAATCACTGGATGAAAAAGTGCTTCAAGTCCAGCTTTTTTGGTTGGCGGTTTCAGTTTAAAGAACGGACACCTGACTGATCCCATTATAGTCAACGGGTTCCGTCAGGCACCATTGGTGTCTACTATTTTAGCAGTCAAAATGTGAACTTAGCATCCTGTTAGTCAGGACCATTTATTAAGGAACAAACCATTTTATCAGGAACATACAATTGTACCAGCGCTCGTTCCCAAAATATTTCATCCAATCACCTGCTGAACAATTGTTCGTTCACTGGGGCATTGGTTGTTTTCGGCAGGACAAAAAAAATCATTGTTTGTCAGCAGCACATCACACTATGTAATAGTGGCTGTGCTGCTAGCAAACAATGAAAGTATATGCCCAGGGAACAATCTCTTTACCAACAGTTCCTCCTGCATATGCTTTGCATCGGCCTCTGTAGTAATGGCAGTGCAGAACAAGCACCAAAGGACACTTTTGTTAGCCATCACTGTTAATCATCATCAGTGTTAATCATCACTCATTAAAAAATATATCTTTTGGTGTTATACCAACTTAACATAAGAATATATCCAAAGTTGGAGGTACAATAAAGTTCAGTAGTTCTCAATATTTTATCAGTTCATAATTATTATAATGTAAAATATGTAATTTTGCTATTTTAATACAGATCCAAAGATTACACTGCACTTCCTGTTAAGCGCCTATGGCATTACCTAGTCAAGCAAGAACTTCTCCAGGAAACTTTTATTAGATACATCTTTACCAAGAAAAGGAAACAGAGTGAGGTATTCTTATGCTCATTGTGTTACGTTATTGACTTTTTGGTTTGCTTCCTTGCAGCTATTACCCTGTTGTCCTCCATTTTTCTGCTTATGTATCACAATGCTAAATTGAACAGTCTGTTACCTAGCTATTACATAGACACTGATAATACCTATATTACTAGAAAGCATCTCTAAAAACATCTGGCCTTCCTAACTATGTCCACTTCAGAATGGCAATTGATGTAAATGGTAAATACCGCTAGTGGAACACAGAGTTTGGGAAATGTCTGTGTAAGTATGATATTTCCATCCTGTTGTTTCCCTGATTATTTACCATTCGCTGTGTTTTTTTTTTATTATTATTTTTATTTATGTTGTATTATAGTTTCCTGTGTTGTCTGATCATTGTGTGGTTGCTGTAGACTTGCATTTATTGTGCATGACAAAGCATCACACAAGTATTTGTCATGCTAATATGATTAATAGTGATCTGGAATGTCTCATACATTTTCTTTTTTTATGTGTGTTTCTTTGTGCATGTGTTTTTCGTGTTTGTGACTGTGTGGTGTCATGTAGTCTGTAGAAGACAGTGCGTCGCGTTTCAGAGTAGACTTCATAGCAGATCTTCAGAAAAAACAGGTAGTATGTCCTACAAAGGCTCCTACTCCTCTCGCACTTACCTATGTGTTCACTGGTACCAGTATATTATGTTCATTTTTTTCCTGGCTTCTCCTAGTTCATTGCTTTGTTAAATGTTTCACATTACTTGCTGATGGTATGCAGTGCTACAACAAATATCACTTCACATTGAAATAGTCTTCTGTTTGCAATTCTGGATTAAGTAAGTGTTTGTGGTGAATAACAGCAAATGTGCCTACCCTCAGCAAAATCTGACAGCACCAAACTGACAGGCAATGTTCTGTTGTATCCTTTTTAACTTTCTATGTTTCATACTAATAACTATTTTGGTGCCTTCTTTCAATATGGTTTGGGGATTATTTCTGTATTGGACTTTCAAATAAAGAGTTAATGAAACTATAATATCTTTAAAATGCTGGAACAAGTGAACTTCAGCCGCACTAATGTAATCTTGTTACATATGTGAATGTAAGAAAGTATGTTCCACAAGTTGCTGTGGTGATGCACAGATTTTATTTGCAGGTTGAAGCTGACCTTGGATATCCAGGTGGAAAAGCAAAAATAATTCACAAGGAGTCTGATATAATAATGGCTTTTGCGATTAATAAGGTAAGGACATTTAAGCTTAAAATACAAGATGACCATACAGTGATGGCCAAAAGTATTGGCACCCCTGCAATTCTGTCAGATAATACTCAATTTCTTCCAGAAAATGATTGCAATCACAAATGCTTTGGTAATAATATCTTCATTTAATTTGTCTTCAATAGAAAACCACAAAAAGAATTGTCAAAAAGCCAAATTGGATATAATTCCACACCAAACATAAAAAAGGGGGTGGACAAAAGTATTAGCACCCTTTGAAAAATCATGTGATGCTTCTCTAATTTGTGTAATTAACAGCACCTGTTACTTACCTGTGGCACATAACAGGTGGTGGCAATAACTAAATCACACTTGCAGCCAGTTGAAATGGATTAAAGTTGACTCAACCTCTGTCCTGTGTCCTTGTGTGTACCACATTGAGCATGGAGAAAAGAAAGAAGACCAAAGAACTGTCTGAGGACTTGAGAAGCAAAATTGTGAGGAAGCATGAGCAATCTCAAGGCTACAAGTCCATCTCCAAAGACCTGAATGTTCCTGTGTCTACCGTACGCAGTGTCATCAAGAAGTTTAAAGCCCATGGCACTGTGGCTAACCTCCCTAGATGTGGACGGAAAAGAAAAATTGACGAGAGATTTCAACGAAAAATTGTGCGGATGGTGGCTAAAGAACCTCGACTAACATCCAAACAAGTTCTAGCTGCCCTGCAGTCCGAGGGTACAACAGTGTCAACCCATACTATCCATCGGCGTCTGAATGAAAAGGGACTCTATGGTAGGATACCCAGGAAGACCCCACTTCTGACCCAGAGACATAAAAAAGCCAGGCTGGAGTTTGCCAAAACTTACCTGAGAAAGCCAAAAACTTTTTGGAAGAATGTTCTCTGGTCAGATGAGACAAAAGTAGAGCTTTTTGGGAAAAGGCATCAACATAGAGTTTACAGGAAAAAAAAAGAGGCCTTCAAAGAAAAGAACACGGTCCCTACAGTCAAACATGGCGGCGGTTCCCTGATGTTTTGGGGTTGCTTTGCTGCCTCTGGCACTGGACTGCTTGACCGTGTGCATGGCATTATGAAGTCTGAAGACTACCAACAAATTTTGCAGCATTATGTAGAGCCCAGTGTGAGAAAGCTGGGTCTCCCTCAGAGGTCATGGGTCTTCCAGCAGGACAATGACCCAAAACACACTTCAAAAAGCACTAGAAAATGGTTTGAGAGAAAGCACTGGAGACTTCTAAAGTGGCCAGCAATGAGTCCAGACCTGAATCCCATAGAACACCTGTGGAGAGATCTCAAAATGGCAGTTTGGAGAAGGCACCCTTCAAATCTCAGGGACCTGGAGAAATTTGCCAAAGAAGAACGGTCTAAAATTCCAGCAGAGCATTGTAAGAAACTCATTGATGGTTACCGGAAGCGGTTGTTCGCAGTTATTTTGTTTAAAGGTTGTGCTACCAAGTATTAGGCTGAGGGTGCCAATACTTTTGCCTGGCCCATTTTTGGAGTTTTGTGTAAAATGATCAATGATTTGACTTTTTTTTTCATTCTCTTTTGTGTTTTTTCATTGCAAGCAAAATAAATGAAGATATTATTACCAAAGCATTTGTGATTGCAATCATTTTCTGGAACAAATTAAGTATTATCTGACAGAATTGCAGGGGTGCCAATACTTTTGGCCAGCACTGTATGTACTAATTGCCCTATTTACTATAAATGCATTATTGGTAATGCAAATTAATGGAAAATACTGTAAATCTAAGCAAACTGAAAAAAAAGTGAGGGGTAGGTTAAAAGGACTTGTTTGGAAAGAAAAGGTCAGGATGGAATAAAACAGCTAATGTGTGATCCATGATCGGTTCTGCACTATGCCCTTGGTCCCCACTGGTTTCTACTCCCTGATTCCTCTTGACACACAGGATATGTCCGCTCAGCCAGTCACTGGTCACAGCAGGCTGAGAAGTCAGTTCCTGATCCATGGAGCAGCAGAGGATTGGTGAAGTTAGTGTCATTTATGGTTGTCTTTATGCCATTCTGACCTTTTTTTTTTAATCTTTACTGGCCAAATAACCTTGTATATGAAGGCTATAATATATATATATATATATATATATATATATATATGTCAACATTTAGACAATTAGAGTAGCTGATGTGTCAGATATATATGCAGTCAGTAAATAAATTAACAGTGGGGACCAGAGTAGCGCCAGGGTAAAATTCAGAACCAAAACGATGTAATACAAATAGCTGAAAGGGGAAATTGAGGAGTAGGGTAGTGGGTCAGAAACTGGCAATTGAAGGTGTCCACAGTACATTTGTGAATCACTAAATGCTGAACCAACTGTTTCCAATTACGGTATCTATAGAACCTTAAGGCCATCTCTAAAGAGGTCTATATCCCACAGACCACTTTTACCATTATTAGCTAAGAGCAAATGGGACTGAGGCCAAAATCCATGAATGTGGATGCTAGAAGAAGAAAATTGATTCAAGATTGTTGAGACCAAACAAAATTTCACAAGTAGTTCATAACTGACCAGCTGTAAGAGCAAGATGCAGGCATGGCCACCAAAATAAACACCGGTTGCATTATTGGACTGTCCTTCAGACAAAAAATAGAAGCATAATTCCATTTTTACAGAAAACAAAATCCAAGATGGTTGTCTCTCTGATATATTGCAGTTGTTTTGTTGCCTGTGGCAGCAAATGCCTAAAATATAGTCAAAGTACTGCCCATTGTTATGCTTCGTTCACACTTGCGCCTGGAGTCCATCTGCCGTGAATCCGACCTAAATGTCAGAAAAAAGGATAGGGAAAGGTTTGAAACGGTTTGTTTAAAAACCCCATTCACTTCAATGGGTTTTTAAAGCAATGTGTAAGTGTCCGATTGCAGCCTCTGCGCCGCGAAGCCGGTTTTTTTGGTCTGACATAAAGTCCTGCATGTCCGACTTTGTGTCCAACCAAAAAAAAAAGCAGCTTCGCGGCGCAGAGGCTACAATCAGACACCTGCGCAGTGGTTTAAAAACCCATTGAAGTGAATGGGTTTTTAAAAAAAAAAACGTTTCAAACCTTTCCCAATCCTTTTTTCTGACATTTAGCTCGGATTCATGGTGGACGGACTCCGGGCGCAAGTGTGGACCAACCCTTACTAGCTATGTGATAGCAGAAGGAAATGGCCCAAAAAGTACCGAAGAAAAGATGAGAAGAAGCAAACATTGGACGATTTCTTAAGTGGCCGTGGCAGAATGTTCTTGACCGATGCAGAAGATTGAGCAATGTCAAAAGCAGAAAATCTTTTCATATCGTGGTTATTTTTTTGAAAGGCTGTGCATTAAAATTCAAGATTATGGGCACCAATTTTCACCATGATAGTTTTATTTGTTTACTTATGCTTTTTGGCTTATTACATCAAAAAATAAAGTTTGTGTCTTATTAAATTAGACATAAAGAATTTTTTGTTTTTGTTTTTTTTCTCAAGGCTAACAACAATGAAATTGTCCTGGCTTCTACACATGATGTGCAAGAACTGGATGTGTCAAGTCTTTTGGCTGCTCAGCCTTACATATGGATTGGAGAGGAATATGACAGAGAATCTAAAAGGTGAGCCTCTCTCAATGTTTATTTTTTTTTATTTTTTATTTTTTTAATAAATCTGATTAATTCTAATTATTCTGCTGTTTTACCTTAGTTCTGATGACGACTTCAGAGGGTCTACTACAGCCATTCATCAGTCAGGTGTGACTCCCTTTCACCTGGGACAGATGCAGCCGTCTTCATCCATGCCTTGGCTGGGAAGCGGACAGACAAGCACAGGAGCGGGCATTGTATGTATATTTTGAAGTTTTCATGATAATAGCTCTGTCACTTACTGATATATTCATATAGTTGGTAAAAAGTCTTTCATTGTAATTGGGATTAAATTACATTATTAACATCATGGATTGCCTTGTTCAAAGGCTCCATGCTGTGTAGTCAGGGGATCATACAGACACATGGGCTGATTTCTGTCATTTAACCTCTTAAATGGTGCTGTCAGACAGCGACTGCAGTATCCAACGGACTTGACTGAGGCAAGAAATGTGGCCTCAACAATTGCATCTCAGTGATAGGGTGCTTTCAGTTTTAGAAAATGCACCCATAGACCCCAATTCACCTGACAGAGGTTAAAAAAGCCTCAATTCAAGTAATATAAAGCAGGTTTTTTTTTAGTCTTGTTTTGTTTTTTGTTTTTTTTTGCTTGATGGAAACTGCAGCCTTCTATGCCAGTTTCACAATTGCATGTAGTCTCATGTAGATAAAAAAATATATATATATATATATATATATATATATATATATATATATAACATACACACACGTGGTCAAAATTGTTGGTACCCCTCGTTTAATGAAAGAAAAACCCACAATGGTCATAGAAATAACTTGAATCTGACAAAAGTAATAATATATAAAAATTCTATGAAAATGAACAAATGAAAGTCAGACATTGCTTTTCAACCATGCTTCAACTGAATTTTTAAACAAAGAAAACTCATGAAACAGGCCTGGACAGAAATGATGGTTCCCTTAACTTAATATTTTGTTGCAATCACTGCAATCAAACGATTCCTGTAACTGTCAATGAGACTTCTGCACCTCTCAACAGGTATTTTGGCCTACTCTTCATGAGCAAACTGCTCCAGATATCTCAGGTTTGAAGGGTGCCTTTTCCAGACGGCATGTTTCAGCTACTTCCAAAGATGCTCAATAGGATTTAGGTCAGGGCTCATAGAAGGCCACTTCAGAATAGTCCAATGTTTTCCTCTTAGCCATTCTTGGGTATTTTTAGCTGTGTGTTTTGGGACATTATCCTGTTGCAAGACCCATGACCTGCGACTGAGACCAAGCTTTCTGACACTGGGCAGCACATTTCTCTCTAGAATCCCTTGATAATCTTGAGATTTCATTGTATCATGCACAGATTCAAGACACCCTGTGCCAGATACAGCAAAGCAGCCCCAGAACATAACAGAGCCTCCTCCATGTTTCACAGTAGGGACAGTGTTCTTTTCAAGATATGCTTCATTTTTCTGTCTGTGAACATAGAGCTGATGTGCCTTGCCAAAAATTTAGATTTTTGTCTCATCTGTCCATAGGACATTCTTCCAGAAACTTTGTGCCTTGTCAACATGTAGTTTGGCAAATTCCAGTTTTGTCAGATTCAAGTTATTTCTGTGACCATTGTGAGTTTTTCTTTCATTAAACGAGGGATACTGACAATTTTTTCCACGTGTGTGTGTATATATATATATATATATATATATATATATATATATACCCATGCAGCACATATGTTAAAATTGACATTCCATGGTGTAAAGGCACCCTAGCACCGACAGGAATAATGTTTTGAAATACTAAATATTGAAATACTGACATATAAAAAGGGAAGTGTCCTAAAATAGTTGTTCATTAATTGTAATGCTCACAGGTGCAAAATACTGATAAAACATCCACTTACACATCAACAATCCATGAGAGGGATGTTTGCCTAGTTTTCCTAATGGACACAGATGAAACTTACATAAGGTGCCAGTCACATGATAATGCATGGATAACAGTGCTGGT
This sequence comes from Leptodactylus fallax, assembly GCA_947044405.1. Lineage (NCBI taxonomy): Eukaryota > Metazoa > Chordata > Amphibia > Anura > Leptodactylidae > Leptodactylus > Leptodactylus fallax. Next base: position 10,522,127 of record CAMRHE010000027.1, on the reverse strand, counting down.
TTACAGCCTATTAGTGATGCCCATACTATTTGATCAGGCAGGCTATCTGGCACCTATATACGTACACCCAACTAGTACCAGCACCTCATTTTTCTTCAACCAATATAACAGGACCTGGCAACAGCCTGCTTAAACCATTCATTATTAGTACATATTTTGGCCAAAATATGCAAGTTTGCAATCTAACGAACAGCTGATCATTGCAAGATTCGGGTATCCTAAGTTTTGGTGATCAATACTAAAATCGGTCCAGGAACCAGAAAGCCCATTTGATCAGTATTTTGCTTCATCATTTGGAAGCCAAAAGGAAAAATGGAACTTACACCAAGGAAAGCTGTAATTGAAAGATTTCTACCTCTTCCATATTTTGGATCTGCTCCTGGTTCACTTTGGTTTACAAATACTGATGCAAAATATACTTCTGTGTAAAAGTGTACTTAGAAACTTCTTATTTGCTACCACCTCAGTAGGAATGACCCATAGAAGTTAATTTATTATCTATTGTGTGTGTGTGTGTGTGTGTGTGTGTGTGTGTGTGTGTGTGTGTGTGTGGGGGGGGGGGGGGGGGGGGGGATTGTTAGATCTGTTGTTTTCTCATCTTTGTAAAAATGAGTCAGTAAATTTTATGTACACCAAAACGGTACCGATAAATACTGAAGTTCATCCCCCAATATTAATGGAAAAACATACATACATGCTTACATACATGTTTTGGACTTTCTTGTTTGTATGGAGTTATTTTCTTTATTTTATCTTTACTGCGCAAAAATAAGAAAACAAAAACAAAGTCAGAATTGTTTCATTTCCCTCCAAAAACATTTCTGAAAGTAAATTGATACATTACAGTAATACCTCGTACACTCGCGTTTCCGAATTTGCGAATTCACAGATTCGCGATATTTTTTTGGCAACTAACATATATAGATTTTGCTCTTTTTTTCTCAGATCTGTGAAATTTAATTAAAAAAAAACACCTTCGCTATTGGGTAGTAGCGTCCTGTTCGTTACGTACCCGGTAATTAGTTTCATTTTACTGTGAGTGTATAAGAAAAATGAATGAATGTATTAATATACAGTACTGTACAGTATACTTTAGTATACTGTACAGTACTGTAGGGTAAAGTTTATTGATATTTAGGGGTTAAACATTAGAAATCGGCATTGTAAGCGCTTCTAAGCGATTGTACCAAACATTCGCGATTCCTCGCGATCCGCGACCGGTTCTGAACCCTAACCTCGCGAATGTACGAGGTATTACTGTATATCAAGAAATAGTCATGAGAAACAAGCTACATTTACTGAAAAATAAAGAATTGCAACTAGGCTGATCCTTAAAGGGGTTGTGCAGGACTTCACATGCAGGTAACCCAGCATCCAGTACTGTGCCCGAATCCCTACCCACTGTGACCAGTGGCCGCACACTGTGGAGGAGGGGCTGCAGATGCGGCACTGTCATGTACTTGCATTTATTCTAAACCTTAAGGAGGTTTTCAAATATGTAGATCTCTTATATGTAGTTTTTCTTTTCTCTCTCTTCTGAAAGCTGATAAAAAGGAATTTAAATAATGTTAAAAGAATGGCATCGCACCCTGTCCACCAGTACTGTAAGTATCCTGTCTGAAAATCGAGTGTGTCCAAAAAAGAAACATTTTTACACAATTTATAATTTTTATAAAATGAATTTATGCTAGATCTTACTGGAGCTCAAGATGGCAGTGTCCGCATGTTTGAGTGGAGCCGGCCCCAGCAGCTTATGTGTTTCCGTCAGGCTGGAAATGCCCGGGTTACAAGATTGTACTTTAATTCCCAAGGCAATAAGGTTTGTCATTGTTTTCATTCTGTTATTGATGCAGTTGAATTGGCAGGGCCCAAGATTATGTTGATCAGATAGGTCCCAGTTTTATGTCATTTTAATATAATGTGGCTTTGTAATCTGCAGTGCGGTGTTGCTGATGGAGAAGGATTCTTGAGCATTTGGCAAGTTAATCAGACAGTCTCCAGTCCTAAACCTTACTTGGTAAGTTCTGAAAAAGCAAGTGACTGTCTAGTGTATCAGTATATTATCTGGAAGAAGACAGAGGAAAGTATTTTTTTCATGAATTCTATACTTTAGAAAAATATTATTGAGGTGTTTGCATTTAAAGAAGTATTCCCATTTCATTAAATGATAAGCTATCGTTAGGACATGTCAAAACTTTTTGTGATCATTGGGACTTCAACCTCAATGATTCTGAATGGAGTGACCACAGAGTATATTCAGCACTGCCACATGTGATCAGTGGCCCTGTGTAGAGAAAATGCAGCATAGCTTTTGGTAATGGAATTGGGCCACACTGTAGTTTGTTGAAAACCAGTGTGCAGGGAAAAAAACAATAACTGGGCTACAGCACTAATATTATATCCTAGAGATATCTTTTCCTTTATTTTGCTTATTATATAGCACCAACTTTTTTCAAATGACTTACAGACATTGTCATCACTCACTGTCCCAAGAAGGGCTCACAATGGAAATGTTTCATACATGCTTGGAATGGCCCACATGTAAAAGTGAGTTGGGCACCCAGCTTGCCCTAGCATGGCACAGTACACCAGTACAGTGTACTTCATGGAGACACTTACTGCACAGCATTTGTAACAGGCTTCACGTTAGTAGAATATATACTAGGTAGAATATTTAAGAAACTACTATTTTTATATATATATATATATATATATATATATATGCTGTAGACACATTGGGTGGCTAAGATGACATCTAGGTGCAGAGTCAGGCCAACCAGTATCTTTCCTCCCTGAGTCCCATTTTCTGAATTGCACAGCAGGTTCCCCTGTCATATTGCAGCTGCTTGAGGCCTGCTACTGTAGGGTGGTGGGGGGGCATATCACCAGAGCTAAGAGGGCTCTATTTCAAGACAAAAGCCAGGCAGCAGACTATTGACTGGACCCTAGGACAGAAACAATCCAAGGCAAGGGCTAGACAGCAAACTGCTATTGAAAAAAAAAATTTATTTATTTATTTTTTTTGCAATATTTTAGGAATTAATGAATGAGTGCCAAGTAATATTTCTATGTAGCTGTATATTGGCCCCCCCAGAATGAATTTTACTGGTAAGCCCTAGGCACCCCAGTCCAACACTTTTTTCCTATCAATATGTCTTTGGAGTGTTGGAAGAAACCACAGAATCATGAGGAGAACATACAGACTCCATGTCGATGATGTCCTTGGCTGGATTCATAGCCATATGTTTAACCACTGAGCCACCGTGCTGCCCATGCTGAAATATGCCACAGTCCCTATGGTTACATAAAGACTCGCAGCATCACCAGAATGAACAGTTACACGATTCTTGAACATTCCCCTGATAATATGAAGGACTTCACTTATCTAAGGAAGGTCACAGTCTGTACACCTTCACACTTAATACACATTCTATTAAAATCGTATTTGTTTTGTAGGTTGTCTAAACGGCTGATTATATAATTAGTTAATCCAAACTTTATTAAACACTTTTATTAATCCATAATATCATCTTGAATTCAGAAATTTGTTGTGTACTCTGAAAAAAATACTCATTTGTATCCCTTGCCCCAGTTCTACCATTTTCTGTTTAAAGAAGTCTTCAGAGATTTTTATATTGATAACCTGTCCTTAAAATAGGTCATTCATATATGAGTGACTCCCATCCCCCAACCCCCTTCCTAAGATAGGCCATCAATTGTAGATTGTTGAATATCTAAATCTTGCACAAGCCCTTTAACTGCATTTACAACGTACAGTTTCTTCAGTGGTTTCTCTGAATCATTTATTTTATGGTAGTGAGCCTGTGTAGTGTACCGATGTATGATAAAAGGGTCATACTTGTATAATATTCATTTGTCTATTTTATCAGTTTTGTCTGTCGTCAGGACAAAGTCAAGGTTAGACTTGACGATGAAAATGCTGCATGCCCATTTTTATTTTTTATTTATTTATTTTTTTGAGATTTAGAGTAAAATCAGGAACTTTTATTCGGTTATGCCTTTCAGCGCCAGTGTGAACTGAGTACACTTTTATCCAGAAGCTAATTCTGTGTACATCCATGGCCCTGTATCTAAAAATGGCTAAGGTATAGTTAGAAAAGGAGGTTTTCTTCCTTGAAGGTAATTTTTCTGTTTACAGCTGCAGACGGAGTGATAACCGGATTAAACTTTTCCATTATAATCGTTTCGATTATGTATTCACATTGAAGATGTTGAATTCAATTATAATCATGGGCTTCCAGCAAACCTTAAAATTACTCGGTTGCTATTTTTGCGACTCCGTTAGTATATTCTGCACAATTACGTTACCTTTTTCCGTAAAACTCAAAGTAATCAGCCATTTTTTTTCTCTAAAGCTTCCTGATTGCAGAGTGTTACATCTTGACTGATTTAACCAGTGTGCTTCTGGAATGGAATGAATCATAGACCTTGCTTTTTTCAAATACAGAAATAAATTGGGGAAATTCATCAAGCCCTGCATGAAATTCTGGCATCAAAAAGTTGCAAAATGGGGTTTTGTGACTTACTTTTTTTTGGCTAATTTTTATTTATTTATTTATTTTTTTGCCTCTCATAGGACCAGATAGGACCAGTGGGCATGGTTAGCATGTCAAACTAAAACACGCCAGATTTATTAAATTTAATATATTTTTTTTTAATCAATAACTGCATGTTTTTTTATTATAGTGATGGGTAGCACATTTTACTATGCATTTCAGCAGTGTAGCTCATTTTTACTATACCAGTAAGACCGGCTTCACATGAGCATATTTTGTCCTTGAGATACAGACCAGATGTCAGTCGTACAAGATATTAGTCCTGTGGTGAGGCAGGACTGCTAGTATAAGTATAGATAAGTATGATGCTTATAGTCCAGGTTCGGGCTCAGTGTTTGGTCTGGGAAATATGACTTGTATCTCACAAACCAAATATGCCTATGAGAAGTCAGTATAACACAGACCTTTTCAGTTTGATGGCCATTAGCTTTCAGGTGAAATGTATAGCAATATGTTCTACTTATTACTGCAATTTAAAAAAAAAAAAAAAAAGCACTTTTATGAATCCAGCCTAAAGAGGGCTATATTATTGAAACTAGAAGGCAGCTGCGCTGAAAGCCTAAGATCTACACACCTGCCTCAGTCTTGTGTTGTATATTAACATGGTTGTAGCAGAGAAGTCATAGGATCCGTTCCCTAAGTGGCTGAAAAAAATTTTAAATTGGTTGGTAGCCATGGACCCACTTTGCTCCCATGTGTCACCTTATGGATACCCCCACAGTAGCTTCACTTAAAATTGTATTTATATTGCAATATTAGGAGACATCCACAAAATGAGAAAAATGTAGAATTCCTATAGACCAGTGATGGTGAACCTTTTAGAGACCAAGTGCCCAAACTGCAACCCAAAACCCACTAAATTATCGCAAAGTGCCAACACAGCTATTTAACCTCAAATTAGCCAGGATCTGTTTTATAGTGACCGTGCAATGTTATTACAGCCTGTAATAATATCACATGTCAGCTATAAAACAGATGCTGTGTGATATAAATAGTAAAGGGCCCCCACACAATACAATGTGCTCCACAGTGGCCCCCAGACAGTACAATTCGCTCCAAAGTGGCCCCCAGACAGTATTATATGCTCCAAGTGGCCCCAGACAGTATTATATGCTCCAGAGTGGCCCCCGCACAGTATTATATGCTCCACAGTGGCCCCCGCACACTACTATATGCTCCACAGTGGCCCCTGCACATTACTATATGCTCCACAGTGGCCCCTGCACACTACTATACGCTCCACAGTGGCCCCGAACACTACTATACGCTCCGCAGTGGCCCCCGCACACTACTATATGCTCCACAGTGGCCCCCGCACAGTATTATATGCTCCACAATGGGCCCCCACACAGTATTACATGCTCTACAGTAGGCCCCCCACAAAGTATTATATGCTCCACTTTTGCCCCTCTCCACAGTATTATATGCTTCACAGTGGGACTCCACGCAGTAGTATATGCTCCTCAGTAGGCCCCCCACACAGTATTATATGCTCCACTTTGGTCCCCTCCACAGTATTATATGCTTCACAGTGGGCCCCCACACATTAGTATATGTTCCACAGTAGGCCCCCCACACAGTATTATATGCTCCACAGTGGGCCCCCACACAGTAGTTTATGCTGCTTACCCAGTATGGCTGTAGTCCCACGAAGACCGTCCTCCTTCTTCTTACGTCATTGCACCTGCGTCGGGGCAGAGATTACACTCTGCAGTCTGTGTAAGCCACAGTCCTGTGGACCGCGGCCTACACTGACAGCTTTCAGCTGTGTGTGCTTTTGCACATATAGCTGAAAAAAGCGATCACTCACTAACGGGAAATCCTGTACAGGATTCCCCGTTAGTGAGCGATCATGGCAACGGCGCTTGTGCCATAGGTTCGCCAACAAGGCTATAGACTATACTTATAAGCATATTACGTGTTAGAAGTGTAGAGCGGTTGTTTACCCAAGTTATACACATCTGCTTTATAACTAGTAGTGACAAGCTCTTGTATATAGATTGTATTAATGAACTGTATGTAAATAATATAATATACTGTAGTAATGCACCAGTTTGTATCTAAGGCTTTGTTCACATCACTGTTATAGGAGCAGATCAAAAATAACAGAAGCACCAGATTTGTTGCATGACGGACATGTACAGCGTCTTATTAGAACCCCATTAACTGCAATGGGAACTGTTGGGCTTACATCATGGTTCCTGGCATTAGGTCTTAATAACTAACACAACTTTTTATTTATTTATCTTTTTTTAATTCATTACCATGTTGCAAGAACAATATTTTTTATTCTATTTTATTACAAGAAGGGTAGACAATGGATACATTATCCATAGTCTAGAGTCATTTCTTTTTTTTGGGGGAGTGGGTAAGGGTGGGAAAAAGTAATTCACCATTGTTTTTCACAGTATACGTGACCTGTGGGTTGTTATGATGACTTTAGTCTACTTTTAGACATTATTTTTCATTATTTTTTTATGTACCAGTGTTGGTTAATGTATGTGACTTTAAGTGAAAAATGATGCTTTTGACACAGTCTTTGCACAAGTTTTGTAAATTTGACCCAGATAGTTCTATATTGTCAGTAATCCTCAAAGCCACCTTTGTCTTACCTTTAGCGTTGGTTACATATGCAGTTATTAAACACATTTGATCATCTTGGTTTTGTGTGTATCATATTAGCTGACAATCACAATAACCTATAATTTCCCAAAGACTTCCTTCCATATATATATATATATATATATTTATTTATTTTTTTTGCATTTGTTTCAGACTTGGCAGTGTCATACTAAAACCACAAGTGACTTTGCATTTATTACCTCATCGAGTTTGGTTGCTACATCAGGACAATCCAATGATAATAGGTAAGATGTATGTAATAGTTTGCATTTCATGACAGATTCTGACAAACTAAAATAAAGCAATGCATCAATGTTTTTTCACGGTGCCTGTAAACTTTTTGTAAAGTTTTAACATTTTATTGTTTGTGATAACGTTTCATTGTTTTGAGTATTTGATTTTCAACTCCTAGAGAATTTCTCCATTGCACAATAGAAGAAAATGTACTCTGGATTGTACACATACCAGTATAAATGTTCCCAAGGAGAAAACCTATTTCCCTAATGTCTATGTTTGGTTGTTTCATGTCAATCTTTAAAATGAGTTCATGGGTAAATCTGAAGGCCACTAACCTCTAGAAGTTTCTCCTTGGTAGCGAAGCAACATTGTATGAAGTCATAGTATAGATAATATAGAGCTGTTTAACTTCAGGGTTTGGAAGTGTTTTTGTAGACAGATAATGTGAGGTTTTTTTGAGTAGAGTATTAGGTTTTAAAAAAAAAAAAAAAAAAAAAAAAGCTAGCAGGGGGAGACTGTCTGCCCCACTCATCAGGGAATTAGGGTAAGGTGAGTATAGAGAATTTTAAGAAAAGTAAAAGGACACTAAGGGGACACTTATATACGAACAGTGACTTACCCCATAAGGTGGGGGGCTTTTATAAGGAGGAACTATTATAAATGCGCCCCCCCCCCAAAAAAAAAGGAGGAGCTATTAATAATAAGGATGGGGGAACTATTATGTAGAAGGGGGGTATTTAAATGGAGAAACTATTAATAAGGCTGGCAGGGGAACTATTATTTATAAGGGCGGCAATTTATAAGGAGGAACTATTATAAATCACCCCCCCCCCCCCATCATAAATAATAGTTTCCTCGGCATTATTATTAATAGTTCCTTAATTCTTCCTTCTAAATTACCCTACCCCCCCTTATAAATAATAGTTCCCCCAGTTTTATTATTAACAATTCTTCCTTCTAAATAGCCCCTTTCCCCCCTTAAAAGTAAAGAGGGCTAATAAGGCTGGGGGAATTATTATTTAGTTAAGGGGGGGGGACTATTATTAATAGGCAGGGACTATTATTTATAAGAGGGCACTAATAAGGTGGTCATTTGTGTTTGGGTAAAAAGGGTTTGTTATTACTGTTTTGGGGGCAGAAATGGGGTATTATTAAATCACTTTTTTAACTTATCTGATTTTTATAAGGATAGAAGTATGTGGGCACTATTACCCCACATTCACATGACAGAGTTTCATCCGTCAAACTCTGTCCATGTATGCCGGGAGAGGGACTCCTAGCGGTATAGTTTCTATGATGTTAGGAGTTCCTAACGCCCAGTGACATATTGTTTGGTAGTGAATATAGAACGGGAGTAGATAACTATAATGGGAGTCCTGGGAGAAACTTGGTTGTGTGAATGCGGAGTTACTTTTTGGTGTGCACTACTATTGTCTTTGTCTCACTATGTAGTGGTAATGGAGGTATTTTACTATCTGAGACTTGTTTATTGTGTATTATTGGTACTAGTGGTCTTTATAGCATGTGTTTTTTCAGTAGTTGTCTGTATAGTGGTAATAATTCTCCCTGGTATAGCGGTATTATATCATAGCTCTATAAATACATGTGTATCTCAATAAATTAGAATATCTTTGAAACGTTTATTTCTTTCAGTAATGAAATTAAAAAAGTGACCTCCTATATTTTCTAGATTCTTTACACAGAGTGTTCTAGTTCAAGTGCTTTATTTCTTTAAATGTTGATTATGGATTACAGGTAATGAAAACCAAAATCTAAGAAAATTAGAATATTGTAAAAAAGTTCAGTATTGTAAATTCAGTGTGTCACCTGCCAAGGTTTCCTAAGCCTTTAAATGGTCCCTCAGTCTGGTTCAGTAGGACACACAATCATGGAAGACGCTGATTATGAATTGTATCACTGAATTACTGAAATGAATGAACTTTTCAAAGATATTCTAACTTATAGAGATGCATCTGTATATAAACCTTTTAAGACCCCACCCTGGAAGTGCAGCACTGCCTTCTGAATTGACTCAATATAATGGTGTTATTGTTATATTAGCATTTGGCCCCCAGCTTTTAATTTTCCCCAGGGCCGTGCTTTGTCTAAAACCGTCCCTGAATAAATATTTATTGAGGTTAGAGCCATTTAAAAATTAAAGTTTATATCCCAGTAAAGAGGTTGTCTCATAAAGACAGCTCCTGTCCTCTTGCCCTATTGACATGATAGAGACAACTACTCTGTGCAACTGGCTCTCGTACTGCCAGACTCAAACTGCACTTGTCTTACAAGGATATCCATAGAACGCACTTTTTGCCTTCAGTTTGGTTGCCCCGGCATCCTGAGAGTAAGACCTAGGTTACTGAGTGTCATATGGGCTATATTATAAAAGTGTTGGTCTTATCAGAGGGGTGAAAAATACTAAACCAAATAAAAACAAATACTCCCCCCCCCCAAAAAAAAAAAAAAACAAAAAAAAAAAACAATAACCAAATAATCACTTGCAGTTTCCCTACACATATGTGTGATACCTGTAAATCCTGTAAAAATCACTTTCATCAACCGATCCCTGTTGCTTGGACGTTATTTTCCTATGCGTTATGTTCAGTTTCTGCTGCCTATATTATGACTATTTCATTTTAACGCTGTATTTCTTTATTTGTTTAGAAATGTTTGTCTGTGGGACACATTGATATCTTCAAGTAACAGTCTTGTTCATGGTAAGAAATAACTATAGTACTGTTTTTATATGCTAGTAAAGGGTATTGTAATGTGTATATTTCTTACCGGGTTCTAATCTAGAAAACTGATGCCTAGAGACAAAGCAAAAAAAAAAAAAAAATCCCGTCCTTGCTGGTAGTCTGATTTTCTAAATATTCCTGAAATCCTGCAGACAGCCCTGGTTAATTTCTTCTTGATCCTTTCTATTTTCATCCGACACATGGCTTATGAGAGGGAATAAGTGCTCCTTCCCTCCTATTGTACACAGAGTAGTTGAGGAGCGTGCCTTCTGCAGCCATTTTGTAAAGAAAGAAAAGGAGGAAACATAGCTAATCTCCTGAGCACATAGAGCATTCTTTTTTCGATATTTCTTTTTGTACTGGGCACTGTTATATATTTCAGTGCTTATTTTTTGCTGAAAGACCAAGACTTTTTGTTGGTTCCATTTTGCAATAAGCAATTTTTTGTTGACTTTTATTTTTTGTAGGAGAGTTGACAACAAATCGGTATTTATGACAGTTTAGATATGTGTGCACGTATTTTTTTTGTTTTTCCTTTTTTTAAAGATGGATTCTTAAAAAAAAAAAAAAAATCAATCCCCATTTCTCACCATTTAACAGATGATGGCAAGATTGTGTGATCATCTGATCACTTAGAATAGATTGTAATACTAGTGCACTAGTGAAGCAGGAAGGAAGGGGGACAGTGCAAATGCCAGGAACCCTTTAGATGCCGAGTCGCATGAATTATGAACACTAAACCACCAGCTAGTCCTTATGGATTAAGAATATCCTAATATTTACTAATAGAAGAGTCCAATAATGGGCATAGATATAAGGGTGCAGTGCCAGCAGTTGCAGCCAGCCCTGAACCCTGAGGAGACCCCACAAGTCCCTCTGCCACATAACATATGCCACTATTGTAAATGCAACAATATAGGTAGGGGCCCTGTTGCAGATTTTGTATTTTAGCCCAGGAACTATAAATTGTGCTTCTGCGTTCAATGCTTTTTTTTTTTTTTTAAACTGATTTTTATTAAAGACAATCAAGAAAATATACAATAACATAAAGCAATATTGTACCATAACAGGAGGCAAAATAGCATAACAGGTGTTATACAAATACTGGAACAAAAATGAGAGAATGCAACAAGAAACACAGAAGAATCGGGAGACAAAAATCATATTTATTACACTGAACTATGGGTCCATAAGGATATCCTGGTGTACCAAATTCACCTGACAGGTTCTCTTTAACTAAAAAGTTTTACTAGAAAAAAAAAAAACAGTTAAACCTTGACTGGAAACTGTGTTATTTACCACTTGTAATATTTCAGCCATTATACATGCTTGTGAATTGTAGAAAGAAGAAATAAGTCAGACCGGTTTCATATAAATAAGTTTGATCTTCTGAAAACTGCGCAAAAAACAAAAATACATTTACGTTTTAAGTCCACCTATCATTCGTATAGCCAAGTGTGTGTGTGTAACTTTGTCTATTCTATAATGATTTTTTTTTTTTTCTATTTTAGCTTTCAACTGCCATGATAATGGTGCCACCGTTCTTCAGTATGCACCAAAACAGCAGCTCTTGATAACTGGTGGCAGGAAAGGATACATCTGTATCTTTGACATTAGACAAAGGCAGATCCTTCATACGTTCCAGGCCCACGACTCTGCAGTAAAAGCTCTTGCCCTGGATATCTCTGAAGAATGTTTTGTCACTGGCTCAGCAGAGGGAAATATGAAGGTAAGACATAGACTTTTCCTGTACGTGCCTGTTTGTGTTGCATTATATAAAGAGCCATCAAAACTACTTTTGTCTTACTTTTGTCTTTGCAGGTATGGAAATTAACAGGCCATGGTCTACTTCATTCTTTTAAGAATGAGCATGCAAAGCAGTCCATATTCCGGAATATCGGTGCTGGTGTCATGCAGATTGAAGTAGGAGAGAAAAAGCGAATCTTTTCCTGTGGAGCAGATGGCACTCTGAAAATGAGGATGTTGCCTACTGCCTTGAGGACCCAATCAGGCATTTTCGATATTCTCTAAACATTTCGACTTTTAGGCTTGTCTCCAACTCCAGATGTCAATCCACTGATGCAAAACGTGTAGGAAGATTTAGAAACTGAGGAGTTAGAAGCTTCTTAGGGGAAAGGCATAAAAGGGTTTCTTCACTTTAGAGCCAGGTTTTGTGCTGCTGAACAAAATGGATATGCATGTCAGCCATATAGATCTGAAAAACGGAGTACATGAAGGTTTTCCTGGTGAGCCTAGGGCACGCGTGCAAGAACTTTTTAGCATCATTCACATTTCTTGTTGAGATGCTATCATTTATTTTGGGGTAGATCAGAACACCATAAACTACTGTAATCTTTATGGTTTATAGACTGATTATAAAAAGGGATGGGCAAAGGACCAAAAAGGGATGCAGTGGTCTTTAAGGTTTACATGGTTTTAGTCATAAATGCCTGCAAGCACATAGCCACTCTACACTGCAGGAGAATCACTGGAGCCAAGTACATATACACAAACCATAGATGGAACAAAGTCCACCAAAAAGGTTGTCCTTCACCTTCTCCCTGTGGTCACTTTAGAGAGTAAAACTTTGAAATTCTTTCCTTTTTTAACTTTTTAAACTGTTTACACATATTCTAGACATTTGCTTCCAGACACTTGTGTTTTTCAGAAGGCATGTCTCTGTTTTTCTCAAATTTCCATTCTAAATGAAGGTAATGTATGCATACCGTCACTTTCAGATACAACAACCAAGATAGGTAGTACTGAAATTTACCTAAAACTCATTTATAGCTGTCTAGGGCCAGAAGACCCTTCATCTATTTTTGAGCGGGTGATCGTTATTATCCTTGCTTGGGTATCTTTTTATCGTTTTATATCGTTCTATTTATTTTTTGTTATCAGACATTGTAATTTGCACATAATTTTAACTGTTGTGTTTACCATAAACTTTACTTTGCACATTACCACTTGTCCGTATGAAACGTTGGCTTTAAGTCGTTTTTATTATTTGAAACCTATGTGTTGGTTGTAGTGAACGTGACCATAGTTCTCTGCATTCATGCTTAGTTTTTTGGGTTTTTTTATGCATTTTTGAAGTCTGTGCACATAAATGATTACAACCTGCTGGATGCCCATCTATCTGGCAGTGAGCAGGACCCGACAGGATCTTGTAAGCACTGGTCTGATAGATTTTACAGCAACACATTATAAAATGAATGTCAGGCTTCCTGTGGCCAGATAGTGAATAGTGGAAAGCGATATAAACTAAATTATTACACAGCATATGTATAACTATGCAGAGTTGAATATTGTTGGCTTGTAAAATACTAAGCGGTGTTGTCTTATTTTGATGTAATTTCTCTGTTGTAACCACATTGTTAATAAGCTACCCAGGACTACTTACTGTCTGTGTATTTACCTGTCATCCTCCAAGTTGTCCTATTATTTTTAATGCAGGGTTTTGTGTGTATTGTACTGTAAAATATAATGGCATTTCATGCACCTTTCTCTTATAACTTTGCCTTTCTCAAAGACAATGTAAAGGTATAAAGTATGTATAGAAAGGAGAGAGTCATTGTTAGAGTCTACCTTTGTAAGTTAAATAAACCCCTTTTATTTCATGGATATATGGTCAGTGATTTATTACTTTTAATAAAGATAGGGAAAAAAAAATCATTGTACACATTTACGTAAAGATTTTATTTTTCATACTGATGACCTATCCACAGATCAGCTCTTCTAGTAGCCTCTGCTTGCCAGATGCTGGCCCATCCACTGCATAGCGGTGCTTCGGAGGAATTCCAGCGCTGTTTCTATCACTTGAATAAGAGCGGTGCTGCACACGTTCCTCATCCACTAACACCTCCTTGCACCAAGACTGCTAAATCAACTGATGTGTGCGGTGTCCAGGTGTCGAAACTCAACAGATCACAAACTGATGATCTGTCCTGTGGATACATTTACATTTTTTTAAGTATACTGTGGATGTGGCATACGTTGTTGCATATACCACCAAGCCATACATTTAGTGGCTTTGTGTATTCACTTGAATGGTGAAGAGGCAACAGGATTTTCCCAATTGTTGCAGCCCCTTCAACAGCTTGAGGGGAGGGGTTTCCATTTGTCAGACCCCCACCGATCTGATGTTGATGTCCTATCCTAAAGATAGGCATTCACTTCTAAAGAACTGAAATACCACTTATTAAAAGTACTGAACAAGCCATGAGCCAGATGAGTTGTAATCTCATCTGTATACAGCTGCTTGGTCTTGGTAAGTTTTCCTGCATTAAAAGTAAAGCATTTCGTCATTTGCACTGAAAGGGGGATTAATATTTGCTGCTTCTGCTATGTCTTGCAACAAGTCAGGCCTAAATCTACAGCCATAGCGGTGTTAAATCTGCTTTTGTATGCTTATTGAACAGGGACACAATTTAATGGACACCTCAGCACAAGGAAGTAATTTCTAATTTAAAGTCATATTCCCTTAGGATTAATAATAGGATTTTTAACATTTACTTAATAACTTTTGTGCTTTCTTTTAGTTTAGATGAGATTAACTATTTCCAGTCCAGGGTATTATGGCCCTCCAAGAATATCCATTTTTCAAACTGTTAATATAACTGCTATAACTTTATTTATTGACTAGTGATATGAATTTTGTTGCACTTTTCAAGACTTGTAGATCTTTCTTATCTTATGATTGTAATTAAATAATATTAAACTGTTTGGGTGCATATAATATATGTGAAAACATAAGTGGTTAAAATGTTAAATGATCCTGTCTTCTCTTCTGGTCCCTCAGTGAAGTCAGGGAGGCTGAGCTGTGAGCTCCTTCATTATAGCTGTGTGACAGGAACTGTCTGTTCATCAGTAGTTGGTGACACAATTTTCTGTCTTCCCTGCATGTGTGGTACAGTCCATCTATGCATTATTCCATGTAGATTTTATATGGTCAGTGTGAGAATCACATGACCTTACTAAATAAAAGGATTCAGATAGAAAGGAATAACTAAATAAGGTAATACTGACTGAATTATATATATTGGAGGAATATAGGCACATAATGAATGAAAAAATAACCAGTGTGCTTTTTTTTTTTTTTTTTTTTTTTTTTTTAAGATTCTGACATCCGTATTTTGTTTTATTTATTTGACTCACCCATGCACATGCACACTTGGCTTTGCCAGACACTGCATGAATCTTAAATGGGGAGATGGGAGAAAGCGACTGCCAGAGTAGTCTTTCTGGGTGTCTTTCTGCTGTACTTTGGCTATCTCTGGTGCTCCCATTGACCACCACCAGTCCCACCCGCATTCAGACTGGCAGCGCTCAGTTTGAATGTGGAGCAGAAGAAAGGTCCTGCAGTCTTCATGTAGTCGGACAACCCCTTTAATAAAGAACCTGACAGGCATAGGGAACACACGATTTATCAAGAGGATCCATCCTTTTAATAAATCAGGCTCATTCATGCCTGTCAAGAGTGGAATCCTACATTAGTGAGGAGCTGGCATGGATTTCCTGTTAATCTCACGCCAGAAAACTGGCATGAGTTATAATAAATATGTCAAATCAAGGTATCCCTGGTTCACCCAAATTCACAGAAAGTGATGAACGAGGCTCAGAATGGGGGATGTGGCACACGGTTTGCGCAAGATAGGGCCTTGTGCCAAATGTTGGCAAATTATCACCCATCTATGCCAGAAAACTGGTTTGGATGGGAAAATAAAAATTTACCCCACTGTATATGATTCATTTGTGATTTTCACCCACTTTATCATTCATTTATGGTTTACAAAATGTTTGTTATTAAATAAGCTGTCCCGAAAAAAAAATGGTGGTTGTGTACCCTAAAAATAAATACTTACTCAAATGTAAAGCTTATTGGCTTTACTAATGTCCTAAAAAGGCAAGTCCCTGCAATAACTACAGCAGAGAAATGGTTACACATTTGAGCCATTTTTGCCTTGAAATCAATAGGAGCTGCAGAATCCTGTGATTGTATTATAGAGTTTCATAGCAGCCATTGTTTAGTCTGCTAAAGTATGTGTTTCATGGAAATATTGACTAACACTACAGGCAAATGTCTTTTTTAATATATTCATTACAATTATACTAAAGAAGAACCAAACTTGAAGCAAGGTAAAGATTTCTACCATTGATATCACAAAGAGTAAAATTACTGGGGACTAATAGTACCATACATAACTCAAAACCTCTGGGGACTAATCTAATCACCTTGCCTTTGTAGGTTTCTGGAGTCTTCCACTTGTTCTGTAGCCCCTCAGTTTTATTTATAAAGTACTTTCCGTAGAGGAGCAACTCCAAAATGAATAAAACAGAGCCACCCCTCACAACCATAGTGAACTCTGGCTCAGTTATGTTTTACTGTATGGATGTCTGTGTTGGGTGCTTGTCTGTCTGGGGTCCACACTGTGTTACCCTGCTAGACGTCTCTTCCTGAATGTGCCATATAGGGTTACAGCACAACTGTAGCATATTGTTCCTGTGTTTTCTTTACCTGTATTGATATTCTAGTGATGACAACCTGTGTTTAAACTTTTTTTTTTTTTTTAATTTTGCTTTTGATGAAGTGGGAGGAGTGATTTCCCGAATGTCTTGCAGCCATAGTACCAACCTTCAGAACAGGGCTTTTGACCACCGTTTCCAAGATGCTCTCTGACCAAATCACCAATAGCACTGTCTCATAACGTACTCTCAGAGAACATTAATGGGATGCTCTCTCTCCACATAAGTGCAAAATTTTATTGAGGCATCTCTGTCAGCTAAGACCCAACATTGTTTTACTCCGGGAGATTCACCTCATTAATACATAATATAGACAGAGGGGGAAGGAGACAGTGACTACATATATTCATATCCTCAGAAGCTCTTTGCATATACAATGTATGCAGACCTAAAGATAATAATACAACTTACAAATACTGGGCATCCAGATGGACACAGACCTGGAGCCACACCAGACAGTAGGAGACTATTTTAATTCAGCAGCGCTGGAGTTCTAGGTTTGAATCCAGCCAAGGACAACATCTGCAAGGAGTTTGTATGTTCTCCCCAAGGTTTCATGAGTTTCCTCCTACTTGGGGCAGTATTTACAATACACTGGACAACAAAGATTTTGCTTCCTGAACACAGTGTTTCTTATGTAATTTGAGCTGCTGATCATGAAAATCACCTCAAAATTTTACTGTCAACTACTGTTTTTCAAAAATCTTCTGTTTTAGCCATTTTTTTTCATAATTTCAGGCTGCTCAAGTATTATCCGCAATATATGTGCTGTGCTGTTATGTAATTTATAGGCAAGCAAAGGCATGAATTCCTTGCATTTCATTAAAGTTGCAAAACTTCAGTGGAATTGTTAGACTAAGCACACTTACACGTCTAGACATGTTTGGTCGCTGTCTGCAGAGGCTGTAATATCTGCTTGCAAAGATTGTGCAAGTTATTTCAAATCTAAGCAGCTATAAACTACTCCAGTACGATCTGATATAACTAAAATGTCTTGTTAGTGTTGGAACAATCACAATACCTTCTGTTACATTTGTGGTGAGTACATGCTTAAGCCTCAAAGACAGCTCTTATCATGAAATCCTACGAGTTGTACTTTGGATGCAAGATTGGTGATCAAGACAAATCCTGGGCTCCTCACATCTGTTGTGCAAGATGTGCTGTTGATCTTAAAGGTTGGCTGAGAGGTTCTCGCAAGTCAATGAAGTTTGCTGTCCCAATGATATGGCAGGAATCGAAGGATCATGGGACTGACTGTTACTTCTGTCTAACCAATGTCTCTGGTTTCTCTGCCAAGAATAAATAATGCTTTGAATATCCCAATCTGCCTTCAGCTATGAGACCAGTGCCACATGATGACACTCTTCCAGTACCAAAGCCACCAGAGACATAGAGCCTAGAGAAGGCAGCCAATGAAAATGTTGCAGTCCATGGGTCAGAGATGGGGAACGACGCTGATTCAGACTTTGAGTCATGTATGTCTGGTGAGCCTCATCTTATAACACAGCCAGAACTGAATGACTTGGTCCGGGACTTACGTTTGTCAAAAGCAAATGCAGAGTTACTGGCTTCAAGATTTCAAGGGTGGCATTTGCTGTCACCTGGTACAAAAGTTTCTGTCTTTCGAAAACGCCAAGATGACTTAACACAGTTTTTTGAACAGGTTGACAACCTGTGTTTCTGCACAGTGATTGATGGGTTGTTTGCAGCTTTGGGTTGTGTGCATGAGCCCAATCAGTGGCATCTCTTTATTGACTAATCAGTGTTAAGTCTCAAGGCTGTCTTGTTACACAATGGTAATGTTCATCCTTCAATACCTGTTGGCTATGCTGCACACATGAAAGAATCATACGAGAACATGGAACTGTTGTTGAAACACATCAAGTACAGCAACTACAACTGGAACATCTGTGGAGATTTAAAAGTAGTGGCACTGCTGCTTGGATTGCAGCTCGGATATACCATTACTGCTGTTTCATTTGCGAATGAGAAAGCCGTGCTAAGCAGTCACATTACAGTAGAAGGAAGTGGCCAACCCGGGCAGAAAAATGTTGCACATAAAGCACTTGTAGACCCAGCAATGATATTTCTGCCTCCACTTCACATAAAACTCCGGTTGATGAAAAACTTTGTGAAAGCAATGAACAAGGAAGCAGAAGGTTTTCATTATTTGAGACAAATGTTCCCAGGAATAACCGATGCCAAGATTAAGGAAGGCATTTTTGTTGGTCCACAAAACCGACATATCATGAATGACAAGCACTTTGAAGAGCTGCTGGTGGGGCCTGAGAAAATTGCTTGCAAATCTTTCAAGGATGTTTCAGAAAATTTCCTTGGCAAATATCGAGCACCAAACTACATCAAATTGGTTGACAACCTTCTTAAAGCTTACAAAGCGATGAAGTGCATCATGTCATTGAAAATTCATTTTCTGCATTCCCATTTGGATTTTTTCCCTGCAAATCTTGGTGCAGTCAGTGATGAACATGGCGAATGGTTTCACCAGGATATTGCTATGATGGAGAAGGCTACTGGAATCCATCAATGCTAGCTGACTATTGCTGGACACTAATACGGGATGCACCAGAAATTGAGTACAAAAGAATATCAGCAGCAAAACCCTTTTCGTTCATTTGAACCAATTCTGAGGGTAACATTTACATGCTTCATAATCACTAACACTTAATCTCATGTTTCTCAAAATTTCTACATGATACAGACTATCTGAAATTACATTTCTGCTTAGCTTGAATGGGTTTATCATAATCGCTCGAAATTTTCATATTGGTAAAACGCTGCAGAATATGATGGAGCTATACAAGTTAGAAAAATAAATAGCACCGAACAGCGGAAAAGATAGAAGTAAAAAGAAAATTAATAAGAAGATAGGTGAAGCCCTCCAGGCAGACAAACTTCTCTAAGAAGCGAGGATGATGTCTTGGATCCCTTTCTCTACTGACATTGAGGATCTATCGAGACCTACTGTATATACCCAGAAGGAAGAAAACCTATATTCCATACCACACAACTCATGGTCCCTTATCTATTATTTTCTTACTTCATGTGTTGCCAAGAATAATAAATTCAAAACTCACTGAAATGGTCATTTCTACAAAATCTGCATGGCAAGACGCATAGGCTGACTTGCTCACTTCTGGGCAGGATCAACCAGGTACTGGGGGCTACTAGCAGCCCGGGGTCACTGGCCCGACCTCGGGCTGCAGAAGATGCATATCGGCACCTCCTGATCTTGCCGCGGGGGTTGCCGAGGGGGACATGTAGCATGGCAGAACCACTTGGATGTCACAGTGTTGTTTGACCACGGCATCCAAGGGGTTAAAACCCACTGTCAGAGCTGTGCTCCAAACGGGGGTTATGGAGCAGGGTGTTAGCTGTCAGTTACAGCTAACAGCCACTCCTGATGCCGTGGACTGTCGCAAAGGGGTTAAAGGCCTGTGAAATCACAGGGCTGGCTGGCTGCTGATTGACTGTATGCATGGCATTGTGGGTGATCCCACTTTGCTAGAGTTCCTTGCCCCATGTCCTAACGTGCAGCAGCAATTTTATGAAAAAATGCGATTAGTTACTACGAAGCGTTAGAAAATCCGGATTCGATGCAAATCGAATATTTCCTGAAATTCGGATCGAATTCCACTTCGTCAGCTTAGATTCGTTCATCTCTAATTATGAACTCTGGTATGACAGGAGTGAAGATTTCTGGCACTCTCACCTGGCAGTTTTGCTTTTCTGATATGATGGCAAACCAGACAGACTTTTAGTTCACTTGGCAAGAGAATTTTTCCCCATGCATCAAATTCTTAATACACATCGCCTACTTACATCTTTAAGATTCCACATAAATACTATAAGATGTTATACCATCAGGAAAAGCAACCTCCCTCCCTACTTGTAGTCATGTTATCCAAATTCCAGCTGCCTGTGATGTCCGAGGAACACTTGTCCCATTTGAATGCTCCTACAGTGCTGGCCAAAAGTATTGGCACCCCTGCAATTCTGTCAGATAATACTCAATTTCTTCCAGAAAATGATTGCAATCACAAATGCTTTGGTAATAATATCTTCATTTATTTTGCTTGCAATGAAAAAACACAAAAGAGAATGAAAAAAAAAGTCAAATCATTGATAATTTTACACAAAACTCCAAAAATGGGCCGGACAAAAGTATTGGCACCCTCAGCCTAATACTTGGTAGCACAACCTTTAGACAAAATAACTGCGAACAACTGCTTCCAGTAATCATCAATGAGTTTCTTACAATGCTCTGCTGGAATTTTAGACCATTCTTCTTTGGCAAATTTCTCCAGGTCCCTGAGATTTGAAGGGTGCCTTCTCCAAACTGCCATTTTGAGATCTCTCCACAGGTGTTCTATGGGATTCAGGTCTGGACTCATTGCTGGCCACTTTAGAAGTCTCCAGTGCTTTCTCTCAAACCATTTTCTAGTGCTTTTTGAAGTGTGTTTTGGGTCATTGTCCTGCTGGAAGACCCATGACCTCTGAGGGAGACCCAGCTTTCTCACACTGGGCCCTACATTATGCTGCAAAATTTGTTGGTAGTCTTCAGACTTCATAATGCCATGCACACGGTCAAGCAGTCCAGTGCCAGAGGCAGCAAAGCAACCCCAAAACATCAGGGAACCTCCGCCATGTTTGACTGTAGGGACCGTGTTCTTTTCTTTGAAGGCCTCTTTTTTTTTCCTGTAAACTCTATGTTGATGCCTTTTCCCAAAAAGCTCTACTTTTGTCTCATCTGACCAGAGAACATTCTTCCAAAAAGTTTTTGGCTTTCTCAGGTAAGTTTTGGTAAACTCCAGCCTAGCTTTTTTATGTCTCTGGGTCAGAAGTGGGGTCTTCCTGGGTATCCTACCATAGAGTCCCTTTTCATTCAGACGCCGACGGATAGTACGGGTTGACACTGTTGTACCCTCGGACTGCAGGGCAGCTAGAACTTGTTTGGATGTTAGTCGAGGTTCTTTAGCCACCATCCGCACAATCTTTCGTTGAAATCTCTCGTCAATTTTTCTTTTCCGTCCACATCTAGGGAGGTTAGCCACAGTGCCATGGGCTTTAAACTTCTTGATGACACTGCACACTGTAGACACAGGAACATTCAGATCTTTGGAGATGGACTTGTAGCCTTGAGATTGCTCATGCTTACTCACAATTTTGCTTCTCAAGTCCTCAGACAGTTCTTTGGTCTTCTTTCTTTTCTCCATGATCAACGTGGTACACACAAGGACACAGGACAGAGGTTGAGTCAACTTTAATCCATTTCAACTGGCTGAAAGTGTGATTTAGTTATTGCCACCACCTGTTATGTGCCACAGGTAAGTAACAGTTGCTGTTAATTACACAAATTAGAGAAGCATCACATGAGTTTTCAAAGGGTGCCAATACTTTTGTCCACCCCCTTTTTTATGTTTGGTGTAGAAATATATCCAATTTGGCTTTTTGACAATTCTTTTTGTGGTTTTCCATTGAAGACAAATTAAATGAAGATATTATTACCAAAGCATTTGTGATTGCAATCATTTTCTGGAAGAAATTGAGTATTATCTGACAGAATTGCAGGGGTGCCAATACTTTTGGCCAGCACTGTATCTCTCAAGACGAGATAACGAACATGTTAATGTCCTTAAAAGGAGTCTGTCATCAGGAATGCGTTATAAACCTAATCCCAATACCTTGTAGAGATGATTCTATTGTTCCCAAATAAATCTCTGCTATTCAGCTTTGGAGCCCCATTTTCATGTAAATTGCTGTTTTATTGATATCTAAATAAGGGAAAGTGCTTTGGAGCATGTCTTTCTTGATTTTTGGTCTTTGCTCCAGATTCCGGGGCAAAGCACTTTTCCCCCTCATGCAATTTACTTGAAAATGGGTCTGCAAAGCTGAATAACAGACATATATTTGCGAGCTGTAGAATCACCTCTACAAGGTACTGTGATCATGTTTTTAACAAATTTACTGCCGACAGACTCCCTTTAATCCTTTTCCGCCACAGCCATTTTTCAATTTTTGGATTTTTACTTCCCATCTTCCAAAAAGCCATAACTTTTATTTTTCTGTTCACAGAACTGTATAAGTGCTTATTATCTGTTGGACAGATTGTACGTTATAGTGGTACCATTTAATATTCCATATGATGCAATGGGAAGCTGCAAAAAAAATTTAGAATGGGGTGGAGCTTTGATGGGTATTTTTTATGGGTTTTGATTTTACGGTGTTCACTGTGCAGCCAAAATGACATGTTACCTATATTCTGCAGGTTGTTACAATTTCGTCATGCTTTAACACCTTAACAGAAATGCAAAACTTTCAAAACAAGAAAAAAATTATTGAAGTTGCCATATTTTAAATCTATTACTTTTTTACACTTTGATATACAGGGCTGCATAAGATGACAGTTTTTTTTTTTTTTTTTGCAGGGCCAGATGTACTTTTTATTTTTACCATTTTGGGGAAGGTCTTTCATTTTGATCACTTTCATTAAATTTTTTTTAAAGGTAAAATGGTGAAAAACGGTTATTTGGCCGTTATATATATATTTCTATATGTTTGTAACTCTGGCATTTTTGGATGTGGGGATGCATAATTTTGTTTGTTTTTGTTTATCTTTATTGAGATCTACAGAATAATATGAATTTTTTATATATTTTTTTTAAACTTTTTTTTTTTTTTTAGCTTCCCTAGGAAGCTTGAACCTGCAATCTTGAGATCAATCTTGTCCCATAGATTGTAATACTACTGTATTGCTAGTGGCTTCCTTCTCTACCATGTATTTTAACTGTATTGATAAGCTGCTGATCCTGATACAATTAAAATTGCTGCTTGTGTTTGTTTGTTAGGTTGGAAGCTTTTCATTCTTTAGAAGTTGCTTCTATGTTTGCGAGTCTCTTACCCAGTAACTTGGTTATATAGACAATGTGATCCAGTCACTATTGGCAGGTGGGACTGGCCCCCAAACACTACACCAGAGTTGATTGCTTTAATCTCCAGTCATTTTTGTTCTAGGCTTCCAATTGGATTTTTATTGTTCTTACTTTTTGTTATGTTTTTTTTGTAAAACCAAGAATGTGTTCAGATACCTTATGTACCTTGACATTTCATAGCTATGATGTATGAAGTATCATATAAAATGTTTAAAAAAAAATGAATAGATCTCAATAATTTAACTTACAGATGTAGTAAAGCTGAACTACTGCAGGTAGATATAACAATACAACAAAAAAAAACAATGAAGTCATTGAAAAAATGGTTTTCCAGTGACTTTTCATTGTTTTTGTTGTCTTCTGTGATAAGATATCAAACAGCAGCAGTTTAACAAATTGCAGAACTTTGGGTTAACATCTGTATGTGACATGTCCAGATTTGGAAATGAGAAAACTCCAATTGCCTGGGGCCCCACGTGGCGGAAACGCAGCTGCAAAAACTGCTGAGTTTTACAGTCACTGCATCCCATCCACACATTGCAGAAATATACGCACAGCGGTTACAAACATCACATTTTTGGAAATTGCAGCATGTCAATTATACCTATGGAAACACTGGTAGTTTCCCTATAGGTATAATTGAAGCAGAAAGTCTTTGAAAAGCAATGCAGGGAAAAACCTAAAGCTAAGGCCCCACATCGCAGAAAAGCTGCCTTTTTGTTGCAGATTTTGCTGCATTTTTTTCAGCCAAAACCAGGAGTGTATTTAGCAGAAGAGAAAAGTATGAATATAGTATATTTGTGTATAATATTGAACATATTTCCCATTTCTTTTAACACTTGGCTGAAAAAAATGACATGGAATGTGATCAAGCAGAAAAATTCAGCATCAAACTCCTGAAGCTGAATTTTTCAGGTAGGAAAATTTCCACCATGTGAATATACCCATAAGGTTGTAAGCACTCTTACAAATTTTCAGCCATTGTGAAATAATAGTATAGCCAAATTCATATGCTGTATACTTACTATAAAGATCGCTAGAGGAAGACCATGGTTTTCAAAGATGCTAGAAAAAAGGAGTCCATGTCACATATTAGCATCACCATTTTTCTACAAGCAAGCCCAGTAGTGATGGCTACTTCTGCAACCCCCACAGCTACATCCCTAGTGGCAGAGAAGAGATGGCAGCAGGTAACTGATTTAAAGCTTTCTAAGGTGATGTGCTCTCAGCAAAACCCAATAAGGTAAGCCTAGCCTACACTCAATATCTTACCTTTTATTCACACTATTTTTATCCAATAAATCATATTTGGCATGTATGAATAGTACATATTCACTGACGTCTTATCAGAATATTATGTGGTTGGGATTTGTTAAACCACAGAGATAGCCATCATTCTTAGAAAAAGTATTCATGTACGTCAACCATGAATTATTTGATTTTTGGGGATAAAGAAGAACGTTGTTGAATTACTAAGCTGCTACTTGGGCGTTAAACATTTTTCAGATTACATTTTTCAAGTGACCAACAATGGCAGTTATTGTCATTGTCTTATATTAAGTTCCAAAAAATTCTTTGCATAAAGAGGCTGGAATACAACGTCTCTGGCATCTTCTGACAGTATTTGATTTGCAGCAATTTCCCACACATCAAGTTTCTAACTAAAACCTAATGTTATTAAAACAAGGGTGTCCTTAATAATTAACTCTTTCTCGCTGCCACCAAAAGTACAAGTGAAAGGGGGTCTTGTCCACTGACTTGGTAATTAGAATAATATATTTCGGATGGGCAAGTAAATTCAGCAGACAATAACACCAACATTATTCTGCTCTGCCACAGGCATTTTTATGTTTGTATTGAGGGCAATGCTGGCCTGGGAAAGGAGTGACATTTTGCACTTTGAATATTTAGAGGGAGCAGTCGAGAAAACTGTTTTCTTTCTTCACAAATTGAATGCTTCCATTTCTGATAAGATGGAGGTGGAATTTCATCTACTCCAGAGACTGACATGTTCTCCAAGTCGCAAACTATAAAATCGTTAATTCTTAGGTGCCATGCTCCCACATATGTTGGCCCTGTGCATGCCACACCGCCGCAGGGAAGAGTATTATTGCATTACATTTTGCAGCACATTTATTAGAAATGGATATTGCATCAAAACTGATTTTTACACTCAAATACTAAGATTTAGATATAGTGCCTGACCATAAGTATGTGAACCATTTCACGAGTTTAGACATTTTGACAACACCCATTGCTAAAATGGAGCACACAACCATGTTCTTTCTCCTTTGAGTCTCAAGAATGGACTCAGTCCTTTCTCCCAGGTTTCATAATACCTGGAGGAAACATTGACAAAACGTGTTTATTATGGAGTTTCATAGATTGTGTTTTTTAGCTGTGAAATCATACAAAAGTCTGAGACCAGGATTCCTGAGAAGGAGACGTAATAATCTGAGGCTGTTTTTTATTATTTGGGGTTTCCCTTCAATATGTTACAACATAAAATGTAAGTTTTTGAAATTGCTTCAAGACTGTGTGAGAGAGGTTTGGTGAAACTTCTTTATTCACCACAGCTCCAGCTAACATGATATGATGGAAAATTTATCAGCCGAAATCAGTCTCAAGGCAGACTAAATAAATATTCCCCTTACGTCCGACAGCAGCACAATATGGGGTATCTCTGCCCCTGTGTGTTGTTTAGGACAGTGGAACCTTTAATTAGCACCAAATTTAAGGTGCCTCCTACTGGCCCTATAAGAGGGCACCTGAGACCTCCCTCCACTGTGTTTTTTTCTGTCCTGTGTGGGACAGGTGGACGGAGGTCTCTGGTGACCTCCCGTTGCTAGGGGTTTTTTTCCTAAAAAAGCTCCTGGCTTACCTTTTTGGGGGTACCTCGGTCCTTTCCTACGTTCCTAAGATCCTCCGGTCCTTCGGGCCTTTTTCCACCCCGCAGCGCAGCGTTACCCGGCTCATCGCTCTGCAGGCAGCGCGATCCCGGAAGTAAGCGGGGAACCTCTTCGGCCGGAACCTTTTTTTTTGTCCCGTGTTCCCCGGGGAAGGAAGCCTTTGCGCACCACCGCGGCCTACTTCCGGTTTTCTCGGAAAAGTGCGGTAAGTTTGAAAATTGGAATTTTAATGGCAAAATATAGATTTGTTTTTTGCTGCTTGTATGTGGAGCCTCTGGCTTAGGCTTATGCTCCTCTATGTTCCATTATGGCATTTGACCTCGTTTGGCGCTGTATGAATATTTTCTTTGTTTGGCTCCTCCCCTCGCTGCTGTATTACATTTAAAAGGGCTTCAGTCCTTTACTTGGTGAGCTCGTGGTTACTAGCTCCTGTGCTGCGGTTTGCGGTGTCTGGGTTTTTTCCTGACGGGATCTTTTTTTCAAGTGACCGATTTAAAAAAGTAAGGTACCCCTTGGTTTTTTTCTTCTTGTGCGATGCTTGGCAATCTTCTATTCTACATTGTCATGTGGCTTTTGATGTTTCAGATGTCATCTTCTGCATCAGGTAACGGCGATGGGCTTAGGAGGAAAAAGTCCTCTAAACGTAAACACCTAATGTGTTTGGATTGCAATACCCCTTTACCTGACGGCTATGATTTTACCCGCTGTCGCCAATGCCGCGGACCTCCGTCAGAAGAACCTTCTATAAGAGAGGTTGTCACCTGGGTAAAAGACTATATGGAGGAGTCTCTTAAGGAGATCCGTTCTTCCATCGCCCAGATTGCCAAGAAACCGCGGGTTGAGACACAGTCCTCCCTACGCATCGCTGACGAAGATTATCAGATAGTGGACGAGACACTCTCATCTGACGATTCCACTGAAGATTCCAGCAGGCCGTGCTTCCCACTCGAAAAAATTAAGCCGGCTGCTGAAGTCCATCCGGTCTAAGGATCGTGATGTTGACGGGGAAGCCTCCACGTCCACCTATAGAGGGCCTAGGGTCTTCCAAGTGGACGAGACATTACAAAGATTAATGTCTTCAGAGTGGAAATGTCCTGAAAAACCTCTTCTGGTTTCTAGGAGGTTCAAGGCTTTATTCCCAGTTGCTCAATGGGATCAATGGGGTCCTCCTCCCAAGGTGGATATGGCGGTGGCCAAACTGTCCCGCCGCACTATGGTACCATCAGATGATGGATCAAATTTGCACGACGCCATGGACAGGCGCATCGACAATACCCTCAAGAAGTCGTATTCAGCTGCCTCGGCCCAGACCGCTGTGGCGGTTGCGTCTTGTGAAGTGTCAGCCAAATTACGCACTGACCTGGTTCATCTCGAGAGGGACATCGACTCTGGAGTCTCCAGAGATGAGCTGCTAGGGTTTCTAGGCTCGGTTTCCCTGGCAGCTGAATATTTAGCGGAGGCCTCCCACCATCAATTAAGGCTGGCGGCCAAATCTCTGGCACTTACCACTGCAGCAAGAAGACCTCTATGGTTAAAACCCTGGAGAGCTGATTTCCCCTCAAAATATAATTTGTGCGCATTACCCTTTGAGCCAGGTAGAGTCTTTGGCAGTGCCCTAGACGAGATCCTGGAGGGCTTGGCTGATAGGAAGAGTAAAACTTTACCCCAGGCCTTTAGAGGTAGATCTAATTCTGGCCGTGATAGAGGCTATCCGCCTTGTCGTGGACGGCAGTCCCAAAGAGGCTCTAGATATTCCTCTAGAGGCGCCGTCCGGAGATTCCCAAAGTCTGATGATAAAAAAGAGAAGCCTAGCTTTTGACATCAGGAGCAGTCTTCCTGTGGCCGAGATTCCTGTCGGGGGTCGTCTCTCCAATTTTTTCAACTGCTGGCAGGAAAAAATTCAAGACCCATGGGTCCTGCAGGTAATTCAAAAAGGATATGCAATCGAGTTCCTCCATCCTCCTCAGGATCGGTTTGTGTTAACTCGCAGCCTCCCTATAATGCAGAAGACTACATTGGAATGCTCCATCCGAGAGTACATTCACAAGGGAGCCCTGGAGGAAGTCCCTTCTCTAGAAGAAGGAGCCGGTGTCTATTCTCCCGTCTTCCTGGTACCAAAACCGGCAGACAAGTGGAGAATGGTCATAGACTTAAGGTACCTCAACCGCTTCATCAAAAAGAAGCACTTCCGTATGGAAACCATAAAGTCTGTCACCACTTTTCTCCTCCAAGGCGATGTTTTCGTGACTTTGGATCTAAAAGACGCCTATTTGCATATTCCTATTTATCCTCCACACAGAAGGTTTCTAAGGATTGCCGTAGTAGTTTCCGGCCACACGAAGCATTTTCAGTTCACAGCACTACCCTTCGGGATCTCCTCTGCTCCCCACACCTTTACAAAGGTAGTGGCTCCTATAGCGGCCGCCCTCAGACTTCAGGGGATATTCGTGGTGCCTTAT
This sequence comes from Leptodactylus fallax, assembly GCA_947044405.1. Taxonomy (NCBI): domain Eukaryota; kingdom Metazoa; phylum Chordata; class Amphibia; order Anura; family Leptodactylidae; genus Leptodactylus; species Leptodactylus fallax. The sequence continues at coordinate 10,493,107 of CAMRHE010000027.1, read as the reverse complement.
CTAGACGACTGGTTGATAAAAGCCCAGTCAGAGTCTGTTCTGCTCCAGCATCTACAGACAGCCGTGTCCCTGTTTCAGAGTCTGGGATGGCTTATAAACTGGGAGAAGTCGGTAACGATCCCTTCAACCCGAAGGAAGTTCCTCGGCTACTTCCTGGATTCAGTCCGCCTGCAGGTCTCCTTGACACCAGCAAGGAAGGAGAAACTGGTCGGTGCAGTCCGGCACCTCTTCAAAAAGCCGATAGCCTCCATCAGAACATTGATGAAGATCCTGGGCTTGATGTCTTCCTCAGTGGAGGCCGTCCCATGGGCTTTGTGGCACTTACGTCCCCTCCAGAAGGAATTACTAGAGGTTTGGGATCGCTCCCTTCTTACACTCAGCAAGAAGATTCGACTCTCCCCCAGGACCCGTCTTTCCCTCAAGTGGTGGTTGCACCTGAAAGACGGAAGGTCCATGGTCCAACCTTCTTGGACCCTGTTGACTACAGATGCATCCCTCTCGGGATGGGGAGCCCATTTGGACGAAAACTCCATAAAGGGAGTCTGGAGCGCTCCAGAAAGAAGGACCTCGTCCAACTGGAAGGAGCTCAGAGTTGTATATCGTGCCTTACTCCATTTCTCGCTTCTTCTCAAGGGAAGAGCAGTCAAAATCCGGTCAGACAACATGACCACAGTGCTGTACGTGAACAGACAGGGAGGCACCAGATCACCAACCCTCCTCAGGGAGGCAGATCTGATATTTACATGGGCAGAGAAAAATCTAACCCATTTATCCGCAGTTCACATCAAGGGCTCCCTGAACATAGTAGCGGATCGGTTGAGTCGGGGTCATGCCGTATCAGGAGAATGGTCACTCAATCCAGAAGTCTTTCATCAGATTACCCTGAAGTGGGGTCTTCCAGAAATAGACCTCATGGCAACCCGACTCAACGCCAAGGTGGAGACGTTCTGTTCCCTTTACCAGGAGGACAATCCCTTGGCAGTGGATGCCCTGTCCATCCCTTGGAGGTCCAGGCTGGCATACATCTTCCCTCCAATTCCAATAATACCGAAGGTATTGATGGAAATCAGACAGGACCAAGTCTCTGTGATAGCCATCATTCCATTCTGGCCAAAAAGAGCTTGGTTTTCCCAACTCATGGAGATGAGTCGAGGGATATATTGGAGGCTTCCCCCATCCAGAACCTGGTTTCCCAAGGATCTCTGAAGTGCCAGGATCTCTGGAGATTCAACCTGACAGCCTGGAGGTTGAGCAGTCCCTACAGCAGGATAGAGGACTGTCAGAGGCCGTCCTGAAGACCCTATCTTCTGCAAGAGCAGACTCTACCAATAAGAATTACCAGAGGACAGCCAAGATTTTCATGGAGTGGTGCTCCAAGAAGGGTATTAATAATCTACAACCTTCAACGGCTGATATTTTAAATTTTCTTCAGGACGGTTTGGATAAGGGCCTTGCCCCTGCCACTTTGAAAGTGCAGATTGCGGTCCTCTCCGCTCATTTGAACAGACGTCTGTCTCAGGATCCTCTGGTTGCAAGGTTCCTTAAAGGGGCAATGAGGCTAAAGCCCTCAGTATCATCTCCAGTTCCCCAGTGGGACCTTGCGGTAGTCCTTACAGGCCTGTGCGGTCCTCCATTTGAACCCTTGGAGACTACGGAGCTAAAATATTTCACATACAAAACCGTTTTTTTGTTGGCTATTACATCTGCCAAAAGAGTAGGGGAACTCCAGGCTCTCTCTTCTAGAGAACCGTACATTGTGTTTTTTGCAGATAGGGTGCACCTTAGATTTTTGCCTGGGTTTAACCCTAAGGTCCCCTCATGCTATAATAGCAATCAGCTAATTTCGCTACCAGTGTTTTTCCCCACTCCAACCTCTGAGGAGGAAGAAAAGCTCCACACCTTAGATGTGGTAAGGTGTCTGCGGATTTACCTATCCCGCACTCAACCGTTTAGGAAGGCCGAAAACCTACTAATTAATATGCAGGGTAAAAACAAAGGCCTCAAGGCTTCCAAGCCTACTCTATCCACATGGATCAAGGAGACAATTAGGTCTTCCTTCCTTATTCAGGAGTTACTCCCTCCAGTTTTTTCTACGGCCCACTCGACCAGGGCTGTGTCGACTTCTTGGGCTGAGTACCGGTCCTTACCTTTGGACCAGATTTGTGCGGCTGCATCATGGTCATCCCAGTTGACCTTTGTCAAACATTATCGTTTAGACGTCCGCAGTTCCCAGACAACTGCCTTTGGTCAGACAGTCCTTGACGTTGTAAGGCGATGAAACCCTCCCTAGGGGAATTACTTGCTATCTCCCCATATTGTGCTGCTGTCGGACGTAAGGGGAATCGTTGATTGTAATGTCAATCTGTATTCCCTTAGTCCAGACAGCAGCACAAGGCTTCCCTCCCTAGAAGCTTGTTTCCTTTTACTTTATAATTTACACAGTGGAGGGAGGTCTCAGGTGCCCTCTTATAGGGCCAGTAGGAGGCACCTTAAATTTGGTGCTAATTAAAGGTTCCACTGTCCTAAACAACACACAGGGGCAGAGATACCCCATATTGTGCTGCTGTCTGGACTAAGGGAATACAGATTGACATTACAATCAACGATTGGACACAAATCACCACAGCCATTGCACAACATATAATGGTGGAAGCTATAAGTGCAATGGGCTCATAATGTTAATAAAGCACATATGAATGTAATACAGGTAGGTTCCATATGGTATTCTGTAGAACATTTGCCCACAGCGGTTGCAGCTGGGCCTGTAGATCCTGCACACTTGTAGGTTGCCAAAGCTGGCATCCCAGCTGGTCCCATAAATACTTGATTGGCGATAAATCTGGAGGCCAGATAGGTCAAGGAATTGACGCAATCTGGTGGAGCCATTCCTGGAAAACCCTTGCTGTGTGTTTGTTGAGCATTATCCTGCTGAAAAAAATCCATTAGGAAGCCCTGACACAAGAGGCAAAACGTGTGGCTGCAGGATGTCCAGCACAAATTGCTGAGCTATTAGGGTAAGTTCACACAGAGTTTTTTGCAGGCGGATTTTTGAGGCAGAGCCTGCCTCAAAATCTGCCTCAAAAAATGTTTCCCATCTCTTCGATCCATTTCAATGGGAGTCAGGCAGTATTTTTTCAGCTAGAAGAAAAAAACTTCAGGATTTATTTTCAGGCGGATCCCATTGAAATTAATAGGGGACAGAAAAAAACACTAGCATTTTTTTGAAGCTGTACTTTGCAAAAACTGCTGCAAAAAATGCTAGCATTTTTTTCTGCCTCCCATTCATTTCAATGGGGTGTGTAAGGAAGAATCTGCCTGAAGATAGGTCATTCATAGGTTCTTCCTCAAAATCTGCCTGCAACAAATTGTGTAAACTTACCCTTAGTGTTCCTCGTATAACTACTAGGGGTGACTGACTGTCATGTGGAATAGCTCCCCAGATCATCACACCAGGAGTTGGGGCAGTGTGTCAATCCACAGCAATGGCAGGATTGAAGCACTCACCGTGAGGCCTCCATACTTAAATCCAATTGCCGTTGGATCCCAAACAGAACCTGGATTTGTCACTTAAGATTATATGGTTCCAGTCCTTAGCAGTCCAGGTTTCTCATTCAGAACACTCTTGCAAGAGAAGGCAACGGTGACTGGCTGTCAATGGCAGCACACATAATGGGTGCTGTGACACCAAATTCCCTTCTGCTATCTGCCTGGAAATGGCCTGGGGAGAGACAAGGGTGTGTAATAATGGTGTCTGCATCATGGACAAGGAAACGGTGGAAGCTGCTTGTGCTTGTCGCTGAATTATACGATCTTCTATAATAGTAGTCTGTTTGGGCCTCTAGATCTTGTTCACCGTGTTTGCGTACTCTCATGTAACCACTGCTCACAAAACCTTCTAACAGCTAGGTCAGAACAACCTACATGGCAGTCAGATTAATCAAAATAACCATCCTTCTTCTCTCTGTGCAATGGTGCACCCTCTATCAAAGTCTGAGAACTGTGCAAAATCTCTGAGTGCATTGTACAGCCATGTTTAATAGTCAATGATTTATCACCAAGTGGTACACTCCCCAAAAGAAGTATTTATATAGGGCCGCAGGGATGCACTTTTATGCCTTCTTGTGGCAAGACCCAGTGTCTGATCAGACCACTTCTGTAATTATTTACATGTCAAAATGTTTTGTTTTGTTTTTTGTTTTGTTTGTCGATAAATGTAGCTTCGGCATGGAGAATAAGCCCTTAAATACAGCTGGGGAAAAAGAAATAGTTATAGGCCTTATGTACGCGTCCCTGATACAGTGCTATAGCTACCATGTGTGCTGTTTTATGGCGCTCTGTACAGTGCTGAATTACAATATAACTCTCCCCTACAGATAGAGAAACTTTGCTTCCAGCTCTGTCCTCTTTGTAATATCAGGTGGCTGCCGGGAACAGGAGATTGGTGGAGCTTCCATGTGTGGGATCCTTATTGATCTGATATGGATAACCCATGCTATGAATAGGTAATCAATATCTATAACCTGGAAAACCCCTTTAAGACTCATGTTTGACACAATAATATCAGGCTTCGCACTGAACTGTTAAAATGATATTTCATCCTTTAAGCACACAAGAAAAATTACATTCATTGATACCTTTCCAAATAATAGTAATGTCACAAAGTAAACTACTATGCCAGTTATTATATATTAATTAATATACGTTAATAAAAGCAGATTTAATAATTTCTACAGAGGTCACTGTCTTTCTCCATAGAGTCGTATGTACATGACACATATAAGTCTTTCCAGCATACAATCCCTCTAAATTATATTCCTAACAGAACTGCTTGGTACTCACATCTGATGTTATTACTGTAAATGCTTAATCATGTCTTCCCTGAATCCACTGATATATTTCCAATTGTCGTCACAATGATAGAGAAAAATACACCTCTCTCTTACACGGACAGTGCCAGTTATTGTTTCACAATTCAAGTATTTTGACATTTTTACTGTCTACCCCTACACCATCCTCTACAGCAGAAAGACGCCTTAAAGAGTAATTCAGAGAACAATCTTCCATTATCTCATTTCTCATAGAGAATAGCAAAGCTTCATCCCAGCTGCTGGTGGAATAATACAGTGAAGTCACACATCTGTGTACACATCTGCCTGGTCTTATATGGCTACCATATTCTACCATCTGTAAGACAAGAGATGAATGAATCAATTCTGCAGAAGTGGAATTCGATCCGAATTTCAGGAAATGTTCGATTCTCCACGATTCCGGATTTCCTGATGCTTCGTGGTAACGAAGATTTAGTAAGGACCTTTGTGACATCAGACGGTCACAAGATAATCTCTAGTGATGTGATTGGGTAGGCATGTGTTTACTTGTTAGCAGATCCTTCCACATGAATAAAAGTTGTCCATGCTGAAGAGAGAGAGAGAAACATGATTGCGGCATCCAAGAGCTTCCGCCATTTTGCCGCCCACCCCGGCTCTCCGCAGCCCGGAAATAGCTGTTTATTCGCCGCGAAGTAATTCTGATCGAAGCAAATTTTTTTGGAACTTCAAATCGAACTGCCGAATCAAACTTTTGAGAAATTCGCTCATCTCTATGTAAGGCATTCATTTACATTTTGCAGTGCACAGTAAAATATGACTTGATCAAGGAGCTTGAAATATCAGTTCAAGAGCTGAGAATTTTCTGGTACCCTCCCTATAAAGAGTACCTGCCATTTAATCCCCCCTCCCATAATTTAAAAGTACCATTGAATATAGAAAACGCTGTTGTATATCTTATTGGTGAAGTGCTTCTTTCTCAGCTTATCAGCCTCCTCTCTTTCTGTTCCTTCTTTCATGGAAGACAGGTTAGCAACTCACAGACAGATCAGGTACATATAAATGTATAGACAGGAGAAGAGGAGCTGAGTGAGTGAGAGATACAGAGGTCCTGCTGCACACAACAGTAAGTTTTCTAGCACATTTTAGCAATGCTGATTAATATATAAAAATGTAATTCAATATATTAGGCCTTTTGTACTCACTATCCCAATAGAACTCACTACTATAGTACCTCATCCATGGTACTGGAACATAAAGGCTAGACTTGCTCCTGAAACGCAACTAGGATTGGGCACAAATTACTTAGGCACACTTAACAAAACTGATCAATGATTCCCCTACTTATATTATGTTCTAATATGTCTAATGTCCAAAATACTGTTTGGAAAACCGATATTTAACAATACAAGCTTGAGAATTCCTTAAATAATATTCTCAATATTCTTAACTTCCCTTCTGATTGTTAGTTTACTCCCATTGGAGGTCCATATAGAACCCTCTAGTTACTTTGTGATAACTTTCCCTGTGTTTGTTCTGACACCAGGGAAGCAGAATACAATAGATCTTGTTGCTAGGTGAAAGATGACCTGGATTTTGGTTGGCCTGGGATACAGGAATTATAGAGAGAACATGGACATCAACTCTGCTGAACGTGTCTGCTGCTGTTTCTCACCAATAAAGACTGTTGCTATTGAAGCTAAATGATTGCTTTCTTGAATTTAGTAGCTAAGTACACGGTCACCCCAGAACTTCAAGAGCCAGGTCAGCCAGATGGTACTAACCATATATTTATTGCTCAGTTGTCATCCTCAAACTGTGAATAATGTCAAAGTTGTCTGATGTATAAATACTAGGAAAACAATAATAATGCATCTTTGTTTAACAAAAACTTTATCAACCAACTTAAATGTTTTTTACGTTACAATTAAAGTGTTTATATGAGATTACAAAAATCTCAGACACATCATTATTGCATCAGCTATTTGTGACTATTTAACTCCACTTGTGACTTAAATAGTCAGAAGTGGTGTTTTTACAGAGGTATCGCCTCTTTTCCAGGGGTGGGCAGGGAGTGGGGGAGATTTCATCATCATTTACACCATAAAAGAGACGAGGAGCTGGTGATGTTTTCCGCCAAGGCACAAGGATGCCGGGATGATGTACCTAATTTTTGATAAGTCACATCCTCATCATGAATTACACGCACCCACTGTTGTTGCAGGGGACATTAAGACCGGTGTGCAATATGTTGGTCTTGATGATTCTCCCCCATTATGTTTCAGCCTTCAAGCTAATAAATATTTATTGGGAGGACTTCTTGACATATAATACAGATGGAAGACTGTGACATGTATTATGCCAATGTTAAAACATAGAAAAAAAAATTTTTTTTACACTGTATTACTTTGAATATAAACTCTTGTAGCATTCAGTAAGTGAATGGGGCACTATGGTGCTTTCCCTGTGCATCCACAGAGCCAAGTTCATACATACACACGTGGACAAAATTGTTGGTACCCCTCGTTTAATGAAAGAAAAACCCACAATGGTCACAGAAATAACTTGAATCTGACAAAAGTAATAATTTATAAAAATTCTATGAAAATGAACAAATGAAAGTCAGACATTGCTTTTCAACCATGCTTCAACAGAATTTTTAAAAAAAGAAAACTCATGAAACAGGCCTGGACACAAATGATGGTACCCTTAACTTAATATTTTGTTGCACAACCTTTTGAGGCAATCACTGCAATCAAACAATTCCTGTAATTGTCAATGAGACTTCTGCACCTCTCAACAGGTATTTTGGCCCACTCCTCATGAGCAAACTGCTCCAGTTGTCTCGGGTTTGAAGGGTTCCTTTTCCAAACGGCATGTTTCAGCTCCTTCCAAAGATGCTCAATAGTATTTAGGTCAGGGCTCATAGAAGGTCACTTCAGAATAGTCCAATTCTTGGGTGTTTTTAGATGTGTGTTTTGGGTCATTATCCTGTTGCAAGACCCATGACCTGCGACTGAGACCAAGCTTTCTAACACTGGGCAGCACATTTCTCTCTATCCCTTGATAGTCTTGAGATTTCATTGTACCCTGCACAGATTCAAGACACCCTGTGCCAGATGCAGCAAAGCAGCCCCAGAACATAACAGAGCCTCCTCCATGTTTCACAGTAGGGACAGTGTTCTTTTCAAGATATGCTTCATTTTTCTGTCTGTGAACATAGAGCTGATGTGCCTTGCCAAAAATTTTGATTTTTGTCTCATCTGTCCATAGGACATTCTCCCAGAAGCTTTGTGGCTTGTCAACATGTAGTTTGGCAAATTACTTTTGTCAGATTCAAGTTACTTCTGTGACCATTGTGGGTTTTTCTTTCATTAAATGAGGGGTACCAACAATTCTGTGCACGTGTGTATATTGGGAACAGAGGTTTATAAAGACAGAAACCAACTCACTACATAACAGATTTTGCTGGGTGGACAACACTATTTGAAAATGACAAAAATAGCTCTATATTTCTTGAGGAATTTAAGACTTGATCTATTTTAAGATAATTCAAAGATAATCTGGCATTGTATAATATAAGGGGGTCAGTCTTGAGATGAATTCTCAGCCGACAGATTATGTTGAAAAAATTTCCACAATGTGAAGTCAGTTCTATTAATCTAGTTGAGATTGTTTCGGTGGCCAGCAAATGGATTTCTAATATTCCACTCGGATGAATGGGACTGCTGTAGTTAAATCCCCCATATAATAGGTTTAATTAAAATATTAATGAGATATAGTCCATCTAAAAATACTAGGGAGAACGGTTTTATTTTGTACTAGAAACTGGGAAATTATTTCTGTTATCACAAAACTTTTTAGTTTGCTAATCCAGTTCTATAATAAAAAGGTACATATGTAGCAGAGTTAACTTGACACTCTGCGGTGTGATATCTTATCACAGAAGACAAAAAAATCAGTATCTGAAAAAGTGCATTAATATTCTGTGCCAAATTGTTGTGATTTTAAAATTTACTACATCTATAATATAAAATCTTAATATAAAATCTATTTGAGAAGCCAAAAATATTTTACATAGAGAAAACCATCATGCCCTATCATCTGCCAGCTCAAGTGTCTGCTTTGTGTCTGTTTTTCGGTTTGTTTGTGCCACTCTGTTTTTCACTAGAGCACAGCATGTTCCCTTGGCTGACTGAATCACATGTGTCGCAGACAAAGGAAGTCAGCAAGTTCATAATGAGAAGCAACTGTATAATGAAATATCGCAGTCCGTAGACATGATTTTGTTGACATAGATCAGGCCGAGCTGCCCCTATAGAGGAAGCATTACAAACTTGCATCAATTTTAAAATTATATAGAGCATCACAGTAATGGCTTATTAGGAAAGGGAATGCTTTTAAAAGAAATGTGCTTTTATGATACCGTAGGGCAAAAATTTTTTAAATAAATGTTGTTGTATATTTTTGTTATTTTTTATTTAAAATGTCCTTATTAGGACTGGTTGTTTACAAAATCCATTTAATAGCCAAGATAAAAACTAATAAAATAAATGCATAAATAAAGTAAGAATATAATGACTGAATTTCTTTTCATTGCTTAGTTTTTTAACTGCAGTTAAAATAATGTATGACCTTTCCATTTTATTTTTTTTTTTTGCAGTTTTTCAGTGATTTCAGAAAAATTTGCAATGTGAAGGAGTTTTAACAATTATTCTTATCCATTGATTTTAATGCAAATAAACAGAAAAAAAAACCTGAAAATAAAACATTTGCAGGTATTATGAAAATGTGGTTTCCTATAAAATTATTTCTCTAAATATTTCCTGCTGATACTTAAAAATAACAAATGCCTTTTGTTCCATTGGAGAAATATTTCACCTACGTGTCAGCCCAACCTACAATTATTATCAAGGGTGTAACAAGTAACCATAGGGCCCGACTATATAATGACCACCTTAAGCAGCAAACTCAAAAATGGAAGAGTATCTGCTTTTTTTTTTTACACACAGGGATAGCACTTATGGTGATTTTACAGTACAAATTATGCATGCAGTCATGTCACAGTATCAGGATAATACACTCAATGTTATCACAGTGTAGGGATTATAACACAGTGATGTCACAGTACAGGGATCATAAACACAGTAATGTCACAGTATTAGGATAATGCACACAGTGATGTCACACTACAGTTATAATATATAGATGATGTCACAGTACAGGGATAATTTACACAGTGATAATGCACACACAAAAAGATCACGGTGTGCACTGTGACATCACAGCATATGTAATAAAGTAATTATAATCATGTCACGTGCAGGCATTATGATGTCCCAGTAAAGTAATAGAGGTGCATGCCAAAAATATACTGATTGGTAAATTGGGTACTGAAAACACTAGACCCTTGTGGGTGTTGTAAATGAGCGCCTATATGGCAACTCCCTTACTCCACAACACTCCCTGTGCTTTCAGCCCCTTGCACATTCTAAATGTGTGTTGTTTACATCCAGTTTTCCACCTTCCCTACGATAATCCATAGTTATCATTGATTGCATCCGAGGACTCAGTGGAAATAGGCCCCCCCTTAGTTGTTGGGCGCCATAGCAACTGCTATGTCTGTTATCCGGGAAGTTACACACCTGATAATTACCATAAATCGTAAGAAACATTTTCAGAAATTAGTTAAAAATGATATTTTATCTGATTTTCATGATTTTGTCTATGTGAACACAAAATAATATGCTATATACCACTCAGTTACATAAGAAATACAAATATTTAAGTATTGTCATTGCTGTCCCAAAAGGCATATTGGGTTTCTACATTATGTATTACATGTCACTTTTAAATTAGCAAATATAAGAGCGTTGTTAACATGGGGCGGCTTTCTGTTCCAAATTCATTTAGAGCTCTGTAAACACATGGCCTGTTATTGTTAATTTATAATAGAAAATCTGGGTCACTTGTATGGATAGTGCGATCCCTGAGGCAGAGTGGGCTTTAGCAGTAATCCAATAATTGCTCACTCCTCGTAGACATCTGTCAAGTGCAATCTTTTAAGGTGTCTATTTTTAAACATTCATTGGCAGCGTCATATAAAGCTGGGCTCCACATAAGGATATGTAATACCAAATTAAAATGGTGTTGAAATATATGGTGATTATTGCCTTTATTGGTACCTTTATAGCTATAGCAGAAGGTAAGTGATATAGCGCAATTACACAAATGGAATACAATTAGGAGAAGTAGTTGGATTTTGTTACTTTAGACACAAAGCTGATGGACATAAACTCTATATAATAGTACTGCAGAAATTATCTTTGTGTCTGTGGTCAATTTTACTCAGGACTAACAATGTATACTATGTTTTGACTATTGTGTAACTTAGCTCATTATGTCATTATTGTATATTAACTAATTTAATTTTCCTGATTTATTTAAAATATGACATCTGCCTCTTTCTGAATATTGTTTTGTTCAATATTCTAATTAAAGAGAGATCCATTTTATTTCCCTTTCCTTCCTCTTTATCCAGTGCTAGTGCATGAGTTTGAGAAAAGATGAAGGGTTTTGGCTGAAAGAGCTTTCTGTAACAGAAACCTTCCCCTGCTACTGTATCTATAATGAAAATGAATATAGTATACCCCACCTATTCAGGTAAGTTTCAGTGAAAAGTGACTCAGTCACATGATGGGTTGCTTCTCAGTGACTGGATAAACATATTTTCATTTGAATATATTTTCATATTTATGAATCTGCAAACTGGAGCAGTGCCCATTCCAATACACAAGACAAAGTGTCCCTTTCAATATATACATCTATGGCAGCCTAGACATGTTGTGCAGACTTTCTTCCCTTTAATATTGCAACAAATGACAAGCATCCAACAAAATATATTTTACAGATTCACCTACTGTATATTGAAACAGAAGCATCATACAAACAGCACTATTAATCCTTAAAATGATACTACACTTCAAACAACTTTAGGTTTTCTGGCAGCATTTGTGTCACTAATACATCTTATAATATATTTTATTAGTTCATTTCTGTAAAATCCTGCACTGGTTTATCTATGGAGGGGGGGGGGGGTATATGAACTTTCTAGGTATATGGGGGGTTCTTGTATAATGCAGGGACGCTGAGGCTGGAGGGAGGAACATTTCAGTCATTCAGGTATTATAAAATCTAGAAAGTTCTGTCATATACAATATGAGATTTCCAGTTTTATATGACATCAAGATTGCAGTTCTTCCTGTAATATTTCCAGGGGAATCACCCGTTGAAAACACATATTCATATACAACTGCAGCTGTTCTCCCTCTGGACTGTGTTTTCAGCTGGAGACTTCTCTGAAAATAATACAGGTAGATCAATCTTGGTGTCATATGAAAGCTGAGAATCTCATCATTATTAGGTTTTATAATGTTCCAGATATAACTGTTTGAAGTGACCCCCCCCCCCCTCCACTTCCCGTCCTGTCTTTAATGAGATTATATAAGCCTTTCAATTATCACCTGAGATGTCCAGCAGTCAGGCATTAGAGAACAAGGATCCTGAAAAGTGGAAAGTCTCTGGTTTTATGGGCTGGAAAAGTGTATGTTCTCTGAAACTACATTTTCCTGATCAATCTAAAGGAAACCTGGCAAATCATCATAAGAGCACCAATATTATTTTCAATATTAATATTTTAGCTCTGTACTGTTCTGTGGAACCAGAAATTCTCTATTATACTTCTGTTTTTGTGCCCCTATATCAAGCAATTCTGGTAAAAGGGTAGAACAGAAGGGCAGAAATTATGGCAATTTCTGACATCACCGGAAATGACAGTGACCCAAAATCTTATTCATGACCATTGTAGTTTTCTGTATTACCTGAAGCACTTTGTTTGCTAAGAATACAGGTAACACAGTGATTGAAAATACAATTATTTAAATGGCTTTTCCCAACAGTGCAACCACCTCCCATTTTATTTAGGGCAAACTAATGTAAGAGAGTGTTAGCCAGAGCAGAGAGCCATTGGAGCTATTGGTCAGCTGTTAGACCCTGATATACAAGGTTATGTTCACCAAGTTCACAAATATTTGAAAGATATACAGTCATATGAAAAAGTTTGGGCACCCCTATTAATCTTAATCATTTTTAGTTCTAAATATTTGGGTGTTTGCAACAGCCATTTCAATTTGATATATCTAATAACTGATGGACACAGTAATATTTCAGGATTGAAATGAGGTTTATTGTACTAACAGAAAATGTGCAATATGCATTAAACCAAAATTTGACCGGTGCAAAAGTATGGGCACCTCAACAGAAAAGTGACATTAATATTTAGTAGATCCTCCTTTTGCAAAAATAACAGCCTCTAGTCGCTTCCTGTAGCTTTTAATCAGTTCCTGGATCCTGGATGAAGGTATTTTTGACCATTCCTCTTTACAAAACAATTCCAGTTCAGTTAAGTTTGATGGTCACCGAGCATGGACAGCCCGCTTCAAATTATCCCACAGATGTTCAATGATATTCAGGTCTGGGGACTGGGATGGCCATTCCAGAACATTGTAATTGTTCCTCTGCATGAATGCCTGAGTAGATTTGGAGCTGTGTTTTGGATCATTGTCTTGCTGAAATATCCATCCCCGGCGTAACTTCAAATTCGTCACTGATTCTTGTACATTATTCTCAAGAATCTGCTGATACTGAGTTGAATCCATGCGACCCTCAACTTTAACAAGATTCCCGGTGCCGGCATTGGCCACACAGCCCCAAAGCATGATGGAACCTCCACCAAATTTTACAGTGGGTAGCAAGTGTTTTTCTTGGAATGCTGTGTTTTTTTGACGCCATGCATAACGCCTTTTTGTATGACCAAACAACTCAATCTTTGTTTCATCAGTCCACAGGACCTTCTTCCAAAATGAAGCTGGCTTGTCCAAATGTGCTTTTGCATACCTCAGGCGACTCTGTTTGTGGCGTGCTTTCAGAAACGGCTTCTTTTGCATCACTCTCCCATACAGCTTCTCCTTGTGCAAAGTGTGCTGTATTGTTGACCGATGCACAGTGACACCATCTGCAGCAAGATGATGCTGCAGCTCTTTGGAGGTGGTCTGTGGATTGTCCTTGACTGTTCTCACCATTCTTCTTCTCTGCCTTTCTGATATTTTTCTTGGCCTGCCACTTCTGGGCTTAACAAGAACTGTCCCTGTGGTCTTCCATTTCCTTACTATGTTCCTCACAGTGGAAACTGACAGGTTAAATCTCTGAGACAACTTTTTGTATCCTTCCCCTGAACAACTATGTTGAACAATCTTTGTTTTCAGATCATTTGAGAGTTGTTTTGAGGAGCCCATGATGCCACTCTTCAAAGGAGATTCAAATAGGAGAACAACTTGCAATTGGCCACCTTAAATACCTTTTCTCATGATTGGATACACCTGGCTATGAAGTTCAAAGCTCAGTGAGGTTACAAAACCAATTTTGTGCTTCAGTAAGTCAGTAAAAAGTAGTTAGGAGTATTCAAATCAATAAAATGATAAGGGTACCCAAATTTTTGCACCGGTCAAATTTTGGTTTAATGCATATTGCACATTTTCTGTTAGTACAATAAACCTCATTTCAATCCTGAAATATTACTGTGTCCATCAGTTATTAGATATATCAAATTGAAATGGCTGTTGCAAACACCCAAATATTTAGAACTAAAAATGATTAAGATTAATATGGGTGCCCAAACTTTTTCATATGACTGTAGGTACCTTTGAGGGGCATTTTTCACTGAAAGGCATATCCTATAAAGTGTTTTCATAATGGGGTTTCATGAAACGGTTCAATGATTTGGTTTTGGCAACTTGTTTGTATTATAGAACATATACAGTATTTATACATCTATAGTACATATATACAATACATACAATATATACATATATAGTACATATACAGTATATACAGTATAGTACATATACAATATTATAGTACATAGCTGTAGAATGCCATTCAAACCCAATTCATTAGAGAGCTCATCTAGTGGTTTTGTCTCTAGTCTATCTGGGGTCCCTTTGAGTAATAATGTAATAAAGATCAATTATGACTAAAAAAAATACATAGCTGAACTTAGTCAATTGCTCAGAAGAAAAAACAAGTGACTTGAGACTAAGCCATCAGATGAGTTTCTCTGTGAATTCTGCAGCTTGCTTTGTACTGTCATAAAAAGAAGCTGTCTAAGCAAAGTGGTTGAAAATGTTTAATAAAACCCAGTTCCAAAAATCATTTTTAGCTACAAATACATGTATATAAGTAAAAAAAACAAAAAAAAACAAATATTCCAATGATTTTAAAGGGTAACCAAACTTTTTTTTTCATAAATACATAGTGGAGGTGGAGATAAACTTTGTAATATACTTCGCTAAAGAAAACTGTTATGTCACTTATTTGCCTCCTCCTGCCACTGATCAATTTTGTACAATAGAAGTCTATGGAGGTAATGTTTTTGTAATCTTTTGAATAATTAATAAAAACTACAGTTAAACAAGAAGTCCATGGAGAGGGAAGGGGAGGAACAGGAGAACTCCTTGCAGTAGAGAGACATCTTCATCACAGAGTGACTGTTTTCTCTCACAATACACCTGGGTTTTCAGAATTATTATCCAGCCTACTCCAGACAGAAATTACTCATTCAGTGCTGTAGACTGCCTCATATAGCTGTCTCTCTCTTTCTCCTCTCCCCCTCCTCTCTCCTCTCAATAGATTTCATTTTAAACTTATCTGCTTATGTACAGAATATGGACCAGAATCACTCAAATAAAAAGTAAAGACAGGAGTAATAAAGACACAGGCATTTGTCTTTATATTGCCAATTTTGTTCCCTTCATCTGTACTACTGATTGATGAAAAAATCTACTTTATGCGTTTATGATATTAAAAATCTGCTTTTAGCGTTTATTATTATTTGTGTTGTATTCTCAGTGGGTTATTCATTTCAGATATATAAAATGTAAGTTATATACCCAGACAGGCTGGAAAGCATGTTTAGTCTATGTAATAAGCATATTTAGTGTGTGTGTTAAAATACTGAACCATGACAAATTTCATATTATTTGAATATAACAGGCACTTTTTTTTAGATATGATCTTTTTCAGTTTTATGACTTTTATACAGATGTGATATTTACCGCAGAGCTGACGTTTGTGCCTAATAGGCTAGTTGTCTCTGATATTTCTATACAATGTCATTGTCTTTGTCAAGTTTTCTAGCATGTTCTGGTAATTGAGTGTTTCTGTTTATAAGAAAAGCTGAGAGTGTGACTGCTGTCTCCACGACACCCTCCATTCCTGTATAGGGCCCCTCCTTGCTTCTCCCGGACACACGCCTCTGCCATCACTTCCACATCATTAATTTGGATCTGAAAGTATAATCTTTGTTAAACAGCCCACGGCATGTCAAGGCATTTAAACAGACTCCAGCCTATAAAACCTGCTTTGTTATCCAGAAGAAGACTCTGTTCTTCTTGTGGAGACTCTTAAGGAAAGGAGGCTGAGCAGAGTGTGCTTGCTTATCAACAGCCACTTGAATGGGGACAGAAAGGGTTGTAAGTTTGGTGGCTTGCTCTGAAAGAGGACAATGTAGTGTAGTCCTCAGAGGTGTGATAGCTGTGCTGGCTATTATCACAGTTCTCAATGTAGGTGGAACCTTATTCATCTTACTGCAATGGAAAGACCTTGCATCTAGAGTCAAGGAACTTGAATCTTATCAAAGACCATCCCAGGAGGACTTATTGACCTCTCACCTGAACCAACTGGTATCAGACATAAAAGAGAAAGATTTGGAAGAATCAAGGTCACAGGTATCCAGAAACAAAAGGAGTCATCACCGCAGGCAACAAGAATCCTACATCCGAGCTGAGAATGAAGACATGCTTATGATGATGACCTACTCAATGGTCCCGGTAATCTAGAAATACATACCTACATACTATACCTACATCACCATATAATTAGTTTGATTTATTATCAGAAAAAAATAGTTTGCTTTTATGTTTAGATTTAGATGAATAGTATATAATACACTTTATCATCTTATTCATATAGTCAAACTCTAAATATAGACTAAAATTAATCTTTATCATAATCCTCGAGAGGACCCTGAAGACTCAACTTTTCAGGAAAGCCTACAATAATCCCGCTGCCTTTACACCAGTATCAGAACAGCTTCACCCCTTACCTACAGAATCTATCCCCCTTCTTTTATAGATTGTAAGCCCTTGCAGGCAGGGTCCTCTGTCCCACTGTACCAGTTGGGGACAATGTCAGTCTCTTGTATTCTTGTGTATTTTGTGTTTTGTACGTAAACCCTCTTCAAATGTAAAACACCAGGGAATTACTGGTGAAATTATAATAATAATCATAATGATCTTCAGCTTTGCTTCATAAGGTTACAGTTATTATTATGTATTTTTAGTACACCATTAATTCCATGGTCCTTTACATGTGAAGAGAGGTTTACTGACCTAATACAAAAACAAGTACAATAGACTAACTTAGTGACCAACTGTGGGATAGAGGGCCCTGCCCGCAAGGACTTAAAATCTATACAATCTATCTGTATCATTAACATTTCTCATATATACTGACCTACATAGCCTAAGATACTACAACAGTCATTATAAGTCATATATAATGTTAAGGTGAATGACACTACAGCATAATAGTGATGCGTACCCAATTATATATAATATACAATGATATGTAGCATTCTTTGTTCATTAATGGAATTAGAAGAACTGTTGCAACCCAGACATTCAGGGTTATGACACTTCACCATTGCAGAATGGAATTATGATGGATTATGCTGCATTGGTGACTTTTACTGGATGTAAATTTCACTCCATTTTATGGATGTCTGGGCAGTGTCTAGGCTAGGTTCACACTTGTGTATTTTTGCAGTACATCTTTTTTTTTCCACTGTATAAGACATTGATTACTGAACATAAGGCCTGGACAAAACTCTGTACAGCACTGTAGTTTTCTTTTATAAGGAATAGGAATATATATAGAAATATAAAGGTATTCTTCCATATTTCACCTTCTTTTTTGGCATAGCATAGGTCCATAGAAGTTTTTGGATACTTTTAGTGTGTATGCTAACCATGCACTTTACACACTGTGTGAATAGATGAAAAAACTGATGGCAACGTGCAGTTAGTTTACACTAGTTTTCATCAGTTTATTCTTTCAATCATTTACCTACCTATACAAATTTTAAAAAAATGAACTGGTTATGAGTATGGTTCACATCTACTAACAAAATAACAGCAGCATCTGTCACATGATGGACCCCAACAGACTCCATTAACTTTTAATGGGGTTCATTGAGATTCCGTCATGGTGTTCATCATCATACCACAAAAAAAAACAATGCAGCATGCTGTACAATATTAGGGCATTTATGCCGGAATAATTCTCTGACAAGGAAGTGTACCTATCCTATGACTGAACTGATGCACAAATTTGAGTTCCTGAGAAATGAATAGCATCTATTCATAGATATGATACGATTATTATCTTCTTCTTACATAAAAAAAAAAAAACATTTTGAAAAAGTATGTTTAGAATGTTACATTGCAGCATCAGAGTGCGCGTGCAATGTGTGTAGTCTAACTAAAATAGTAATTCAGGACTACTATACATTGCAATGTAAGGTAGCTTCATTCATTCATTCTATGGATTGCAATGTTTCACTTTGATTTTTTTTGCACTGCATAACAGCTTATTCTATGTAAATGTAATTACTTAGTTTTTTGAAGAAGTTAATCCTAAAATGAGGAAATTATCAACCTCTATATTGTATCCAACACTGACTTTAGCTGAGAAAAGATGCCCTGTGAGAACTTGGCCCCAGGCCTTCATATTACTGGAGTAATTCTCCACTTCAAAGATAATTATGTTACAATATTCATCTGAAATATGGGAATTAGGTGGATATTGAAGTGAATGAGTCCAACCCGTTTTTGTTCAGGATCAGTTCCCCTGCTGTTCTCATTTTTTGATAGTAATAAAATAGATTCATTTTGCACATTGATTGTTCTTTATTAGATTGAAGTTAACTTGTACAACCAAAGTGCACTGAAGTCAGTTATATCAGCTCAAGGTATAGAGAAACACCTTACTACCCTATATATGATATATGAGTTTCCTTATACCCATATATTGTACAGTATAAAATGCCTTTTTTTAAATGGTTAAAAATATCTATATAATTTTTGTGTGCCTCACTATAAAACTTGTGGCACATTATAGTAGTAGTCATCAATGGGCATCCATTGAGGGCCCTTTGAATTTTAGTTGTACCCTTAATAGGGCCCTGCTTAGTTCTGCTAGCTGACACTATATCAGTTGTGCTTACTGTAAGTGATGCTGTAACATGCCTTCCACTGGGAGTATAATCTCACTGACCCTCTCAGGGCTTTATGTAGCTACATGTTATTGATAACATGCACTTTCATTGTTATATAGGTCCGTGTCATGCTTGGTTTATGCAACAGTACAAAAGGAATCTGTCTAACAGGTATGTCCTCATTTTTTATTTTAAAATGCCTGCATATATGGTGGGTATTGAGTGTAAATTCTGGGTTAAATGGGTGTTCCAAGATTTTCAGAAACTCACATAAGAGCATGGAATAGTATGAAAATAAAAATAATCAATATTAACCTGTTAAATTCCCCTCCACAACCGCCCTACCACTTCTGTGATCCCAACTGGTCCTCCACCAATGATGTCATATTCATGATTTATGTTTAATCAATGTTTATTAAATAATTTTCAGTACAATACAAAATAAGAGGGAGGAGAAAAAGAAAAGAAACCAAAAGGCAATATAAACCAACAAAGACGCAGAGGCGCGCAGGCGTCGTTAAGACACAAAAAGCTAGGGGAGAACCCCGCCCACTGATTTGAAACACAATATACTAACAATGGGACGAAGTCCCAGGTATATGACATCATATGAATAACATCTGCATAGAACCGAGGGACGGACAAAACAGACAAGGGGAACACACAACGGGAACAACAATCAGGAAGACACATGGGGGAAATAAGGAGGGGGAAGGGGAGCATCAGGGGGAAGATAGAACGACCAGTAGCCGCTGAAGAGGAAAGGGAGAAGAGAATAATAAAGTAAAGTAAAGTAATTCCGGATCATGAGGAGAACTCGGACGATACCTGAAATACGACCCAAGGCCGCCAAAGGCCATCAAATTTGGAGTGATTGGAAGAATCCTCCACCACCAGGGCCTCCATTCTCCGTATTAGGAGAAGCTCCTGTAGGAATTCAACCAGGGAAGGCGCAGTAGTGCTTCGCCAGCGCCTGGGAATGACGGTTCTGGCGGCCGTGGTGTTAACATTAAAAATAAAGACACACAATACAGCTCTAGTCCTTGTCAGTGATGTTTTTACTTAGTTTGTTAATCATTTATTGATTATGTCTTGTTCTCCTGTTAAACAAGAGTTGGAAACTTTCAACATTTCCACCAACTCCATTTCTTTGCATTCTTTAATAGGTGCTCCTTAAAGATTCTGGCGCAGATGGAATTTATTTTCTAGCCCCCACCATTCCTGAGCAACTAGTGTTATTAGTTTCTGTGCTTGATATAATAGTTAGGTTCTGTATTGTGAAGTGGGCGGTGTCAGGCAGGAGCAGACAAGGGGTGCGATTCAGATCTCCATGACTCTCTCTGCCTCTGATTCAGGGTCGGACTGGCCCACCGGGGAACCGGTGAATCCCTCGGTGGGCCCCGACTATTAGTCCACATTTTACCAATGTAAATGCATTGGTCAGGGGCCCGATCTGGATGGTCAGGGGCCCGATCAGGCCCCTGAACAATGCAATTACATTGACAAAATGTGGATTAGTAATGGTCAGGGGCCGGACTTTACTACCATAAAGATGGCCGCTGCCGACGGAGCGCAGCGGCGGGAGATTGTCCCTACCTTGTCATGGGCCCGCCTCCTGAAGCCTGCATCCTGATTGACAGCTGCTGGAGCCAATCAAATTGCAGCGCATTGCTGCAAGCGTCAATGACGTCATGACGCTGTGCGCGGCGGCGGGATTCAGCAGAGGAGCCCAGAACAACAGTGTGAAGGTAAGTACAAGTTACCACACACACAAAACAACTTTCCCCCCCTATTTTGCCCTCAAATCTTTCAGCTTCACTGACCCCTCTGAGAACTACAACCCCCAGCAGCTCCAGATGCTCTGGATCTGTTGAGAGTTGTAGTCCCCCCCCCCAAAACGAATATCCCACTGTATTGTTATTCTGGTGCCTGCTCTAGGGCTCCAGCATGACAATACCTAAGTTGCAGAAACCGCTGAGGACTTTTCTGTCCGTCACTTTCAGTTTGAATATGGCGGACACCGGCGGACCTCATTATAATGGGGTCTGCCGGTGTCTGTGTGTAACTGCCATGTTAACAGTCCGCCTCTGTCATTCGGGTCCCATGGCGGACCTGTATGACAGAGAGCTTGCTGCGGATTTGAACTTAGCATAAGGCTATGGCTACACTACAATTTCCGTCATGGAACCAAAGATCGCCGTGTCGGAGTTACAAGGCGACACGGCGATCCACATGACGGGAGTCACGGCTTATTCATCAAAAACAATGTTTTCCACCTGCCGGAGTTTTGCGCCTAATTTGGTGCACACATAAATTAGTCGCGTCTTCCGGAGTCCGTGCACCTAAACAGAACTCCACACCAGCTCCTTGCTGATGTAGATCTCTGGGATCATTAACACTAGAAAACTGACGTAAATGATGATAAAATGACGGGGCCAGAAAAGTGGTGAAAAACTCAAAAAGTCTTTTTTTTTTGCAAAAATTTTCACTTGCGCATAATTGTAACTTTTTTAATGGCTTGTACATCACTTTTTTTTTAGCACACAAGCCGTGTTATATCAGCTCCATTTATTTATTTATTATGCTTAGTTGTATAGCGCCATCATATTCCGCAGCACTTTACAGACATTGACAGTCATATGTAGATTGTGAGCCCTATATGGGACAGTGACTGTCAATGTCTGTAAAGCGCTGCGGAATATGATGGCGCCATATAAGTAAGAAAAATAAATAAATAGTATTTACACTGTACAAATAGGATGCATGATGTTAAAAAAAAAAAAATGTCATGCATCCTATTCATACAGTGTATATACTATGGGGCTGATTTAACACGGCTTATTTATTTATATGGCAGATATAACCTTTTTAACCAACCCCCAATACAATATAATTTTGTCAATATGTTAATAATTTATTTATTTATTTATTTTTTTATTTATGCCAGGGGAGGTGAAAAACAACAAAAAAAAATACCCTACTCACCTGTCTCCAATGCTGCAGTGTCCTCCCAGTGCAGTCCGATCCTGCTACTTGGCTGTCTTCTGGCTATGTCCCAGCTCCCTTCCGCTGAGGCCGTCACGTCACTACTTAGGTCAATCAGTGGCCTACAGAAGGGACCCAGATAGTGACGTCCCTTCGCCGTGGCTGCGGATTGGCCTTAGCAGTCATGTGTGGTGGGGACATGCGCCAACAGAGCTGCAGGACTGGTGAACACACGAGCATCGGGGACAGGTGAATGTGTTTTTTTTTTTTTTTCGTTTTTTTTCACCTCTCCCACTCTAATTAAAAAATGCATTTTAGCCTGGACATCCCCTTTAAAGGGATTATCCACATTCTAATATTGTTATACCACCTGCAGGGTACCAACACGCAGGACCCCTGAAGATCAGCTGCATTGGAATAGCATGGCTCTCAGTAATGTTACCATACCAGGAGCCACACTGCTCACTAGCCGTATAAAGTGTAGTGGTGGCTTTAGGTACTGCAGCGCTGTCCCATTGAAGTCTATGAGGCAGCACTACAGTACCAAAAGCCGCAGCTGCACTTTGTACAGTGAGTGAGCAGTGTGGCTCCTGGTATGTAATCATTACTGGGAGTCACGCTGTCCTGGTGCAGCTGATCTGCAGGGATCCAGGTTGTCAGACTTCCACAGATCTAAGGGCTCATTCACACAACAGGATTCCAAGGCTGTGTGCTGGCTGTTGTATTAGCAGCACACGGTACGATAGATTTTAGTGGATCTATTCGCACGACCATTGTTTTAATCGTCTGTGTGAATGATCCAAGAAAGAAATAGAACCGGCTATTTTTTGTGATTTTATGGATCCCTCAATAGACTCATGTCAATGAGGGATCCTTGAAAACAGATTTTCTTAGGGTGTACACTGTGCTGGGCACTGTCGTGTGAGTGTAGCCTAGAATATTAGAAGGTGGATAACCATTTTAAAGGGGTTATGCCATGAAGAATAGTTATCTGTTATCCATAGGATCGAGCCCTCAGAATCGGGGTGTTTTTCTTCTAACTGAATCCAGGCTGAATGTAGCCGTGCCCAGCTGGACGGGAGGTGAACGTGCACCTATTAACTTGAATGGAAGTGCCTGAGATAGTGAAGTACAGGACTTCGGCTATCTCAGTTACTCCCATTAAAGTAAAAGAGTGCATGGATGCTTCCTATCCAGCAGGGCACGGTTACATTCACCCTGGATTCAGTCAGACTAAATTCACTGTGGGGAGAAAAACTACCCCATTCTCAGGACCGGGAACCTGGATTCATTATGGTCTGTCCTATGGATAAAGTAATAGTAGTTCGGTGACTCTGGCCTCGTAATAATCCTGGAGCATGTAAGGGATTCAGGTGCAGGAAGTGTAGGTCAGTGGGGACTTGTGTCACCACATTTCAAGAGCCATAGTCGGGGCACTTCTCTGTCCTTAAGGCTGGGGCCCCACGTGGTGTAAACGACGTGGTTCACCTGCGGCGTAAACGCCATGGAAAAAAAAAGCGGCGTTTTACAGTCACAGCAAGTGGATGGGATTCTAGTAATTCCTATCCCCACTTTGCGTTAATATACATGTTGCAGACATGCAGCGATTTCCAAAACCGTTGTGGTTTTGGAAATCGCAGCATGTCAATTATACCTACGGAAATGCCGGCGGTTTCCCTATAGGTATAATGGAAGTAGAAAGTTCACAGAGGAAACCTTTGTGAATTTTCTATCAAAAGCGCAGCAGGAAGGACTGCAATGCGTTGCTGTCGTGGTTTTTCCAGCAGAGCTTTTTTGCTGCAGGACGCCATGTGGGGCTTAGCTTAAAGGGATTTTCCAGGGCTTTCCTTTTTTTTTTTATTTGCTGACCTATCCTTAGAAATGTCATCAATTGGAGATCTGTTGGGGGTCTGACACCTTGTCCCCCTGTGGTTCAGCTGGTTAAAGAGGCAGTGGCCCTCTCTGAATGCTGCTTCTACTTCACAGGACATGTGACATTATGTTCATTGATCACATGGCCTGATCACAGCTCAGTCCCATTCAAGTGAATGGGCTGAGCTGAGATACCAAGCTCAGTCACTATGGAGCTGTGCTTGGTAAGTACTGAAGAGGCTACAGCACACACATCACGTGAACAGATGCTGATCCCTTTCCAATTTTTAATTGATGATTGCATAGGTCATCAATTACTCAGCCTTAGAAAACCCCTTTAATCCCTTAATGACCGGGCCATTTTTTGTTTTTGCATTTTCATTTTTCCCTCCCCATATTCCAAGAGCCATAACTTTTTCATTTTTCAGTTCACAGAGTCACATGATGGCTTATTGTTTGCGAAACAAATTGTACTTTGTAATGTCACTATTCAATATGCTGTGCAATGTACTGGGAAGCTGGAAAAAAATTCAGAATCAGGAGCAATTGGAGAAAAACTGCATTTGCGCCAAATTCATATGGGTTTAATTTTTACAGCATTCACTGTGTGGTAAAAATGACATGGTACCTGTATTCTGCGGGTCAGTACGAACATGGCGATACCAAATTTATATAGTATTTGTAATGTTTGGATACCTTTTAAAAAATTAAAAACTTTGCTAAATAGAAAAAAAATTTTTGCGTCGCCATATTGTCACCTGTAACTTTTTCATATTTACATGTATGGAGCTGGGTAAGGCGTCTTTTTATGCGGGACAACATGATGTTTTTATTGATACCATTTGGGGAAAGATCTGATGGTTTGATCACTTTTTATTCAATTTTTTTATAGGAGGCAAAGTGTTGAAAAAAACGCTATTTGGCCATTTTGATTTTTTTTCCCGCTACGCCGTTCACCGTATGGGATAAATATTTTAATATTTTAATAGTTAGGGCCAAAAACTGGATGGGCGATGCCAAAAACTGGATGGGCGATATTTCATATGGCAGTAGGGTGGGCCCCTAGAATCAATCCCACTGGTGGGCCCTAGGCACCCCAGTCCGACTCTGTTCTGATTGGATAGTGTCAGAGACCTCTGAACCACATGCCTTGCTTGCTCCTGCCTGACAGTGTCAAGGACTAGAGCTGCATTGTGTGTCTTTATCCTTAGCATTAACACCAGTGCCTCTGAAATCCTGTTGCATGTATGAGATTTCAGGAGTTTTGGGGCTGACACTAACACAGAACAGAATTTCAGTCACTAAACAAAGTGAATAATAACAATATGCCAGACTCACAAAGCATTCTCAGAATGTAAACTGCACTGATGGCCCCAGGCTTTACCTGTGTGTATGGTCTATCTGGTGCTACATGCCTTGTTTCTGGAGACATATCTGCTTTAAAGGGGTTTGAAATACATAGGAGTTAAAATCCCAGGTATGGCTTAAAATAAGTGGTTTAAAATAAAAAATAAATTATATTCACCTACCCTGTCCTCTGTTCATATGGCCAATCCCCATTCCCTCGAGGTTCATGTGACTGCTGCAGTCAATCAATGGCCACAGTGGTCACATATGATGTCAATATAAGTACATATGTGACCATTACCAAACCTCTCCACCTTGCTTATTGGCCGGGCATTGGGGTAGATGATGCCATCATCCACCTTCTGCACAGGGCTCTGTCTCACCTGGAGAAACCAGGGAACACGGTGAGAATAATGTTCTTTGATTTCTCCAGTGCTTTTAACACCATACAGCCCGGGTTACTGAGGGACAAACTGGGCCTTGCTGGAGTGGACCACCACCTCTCCAACTGGATCCTAGACTACCTCACAAATCGACCTCAATACGTGAGAGCCCGAGACTGTGTGTCAGATACCATGATCTGTAATACGGGGGGCACCCCAGGGTACGGTTCTCGCCCCTTTCCTCTTCACACTGTACACTGCAGATTTTAGGTGCAACTCATCTAGCTGCTACCTACAGAAGTATTCTGACGACTCTGCAATAGTAGGTCTCATCACAGATGATGATGACAGGGAGTACAGAGAACTGAAATGGGATTTTGTGGACTGGTGCCAGCGGAACCACCTGAAGATTAACGCGGGGAAGACCAAGGAGATGGTGGTGGACTTCCGTAAATGCAGATGCTCTCCTAAACCAGTGGACATCCTGGGGACGGGCATCGAGATTGTGAACACCTATAAGTACCTGGGTTTGCTCCTTAATAATAAGCTGGACTGGGCAGATCACATGGAGGTCCTGTACAGGAAGGGCCACAGCAGGCTCTACCTGCTTAGGAAGCTGAGAGCCTTTGGAATCCGGGGGGCACTTCTTAGAACTTTCTTCAACTCGGTAGTGGCATCAGCCATCTTCTTTGGAGTGGCCTGCTGGGGGAGCAGTATATCAACCAGGGACAGAAATAAACTTGACAAGCTGATTAGAAAGGCCAGCTCTGTCCTGGGGAGCCCACTGGACCAAGTGTAGGTGGTGGGTGACAGAAGGATACTGTCCGTGGAGAGCTCCATGCGGGAGAAGAAGTCCCATCCCATGCATGAGACTGTGATAGTGCTGGGCAGTACTGTCAGTGACCGACTACTCCACCCTAAGTGTGAGAAGGAGCGCTATCGGAAGTCTTTCCTCCCCACCGCGGTTAGGCTTTACAACCAACACCGACCTAAGCGGAGATCAATACACACAGAGAACTGAAATATCTCTCTGCCTGTTAAATCCCCCCCCCCCCTCTGCTACGTCCTATCTGTCTGTCTGCTATTAATGTAATGCCTCTTACCTTGGAACATTCCTGTACATGTTGTATTTGTATTTGTATCTGCTTATCTTTGCTGCTGTAACACACTGAATTTCCCCATTGTGGGACTATTAAAGGACTATTATTATTATTATTATTATTAGGTCAATAATTGACCTCAGCAGTCATGTGAGTCTCAGCATTTCTGGCAGCCCATCATCAGAGAGAATGGAGACACACTGTGCGTATGAAAGCTTGATCTTAGACAAAAAGCATTTAATTAACATAGCTCCCTCGTGGCCCCTAATATCTTGAGGTCTGTGTATTTTGGTGAAAGTGAGCCTTCAGAGGTGTTATGAATTTCTCACAATGCAGTAACTTGAGGTAAGGTCTCGCAGTGCTACAGTACTGAAACATTTATGTATAACTATTGATAAAGTTAAAAAGTCAAAAAAGGTCCAGAAAATAAGCCACAAAAGAGCTGCATCCAAAAATGTTGTGGTTTTGCACAGATGGAGACATTTATTTCTTTCCATATAAATATGACACAAAGCCCATGTATCTTTATCAAGTGCTGCCATTTATGTTTATTTAAGATATTAACTTGGTGATAATCTTATTGTGTTCACAACATTATGTGCTTGTCCAATTATCCTGGGTTTTATATATATTATATTATATTATATTATATTATATTATATATATAATATATATATATATATATATGAAACTGTAATAGCTAAGTGCATACAGAATATTTAGGCTGGATATAGATCCTACACAGCTTTTTATGCCTATTTGTCCTGTATATATTATTTATTTGTACGGTTGTAGGGTGCCAGAGGTCCAGGGCCCATTCTGACAATGCCATACAGTCTGAGACTTTACTCTATGCTCTTTCAAGAAAAAACCAGACTGAGGTAGAATCAACAAAACAAATCAGCAAATACACAAAGAAAGTGAGAGTGTAACAACATACAAGTGCAATAAGTCATCAGCATATTCAATAAAATACACAACACAAAATGCACAATAAGACACACACGATACAGTAAATACACAAAACAGTTGCACAGACTAATCTTGGGGAGGGACCTCAACTATCCTCCTGCCTAAGGCCATTTTGTTTTACACAGTACGTAACATCATTGAATTCTTTGAGAGGAGTTTTATATTAAAAACCTAACTGTAAAGCATATTTTTAAGAACATTACATAAAGTGATATAAAACATTCACAAGTTAATAACTATAATTATCTCATTTGCAGGTCCACCTGGGCCTCCAGGTAAGTAACATCCCATCTTCCTGACTATTCTTATTTTATAATGCTAATACTCCATCACTCTGTGGATCAAAGAAAGTATCTGGGCAATCCTATCTGGAACATGGCCCATATGTAGTTAATCTAATTGTCATTGCGCATATTGAGTAATTAAGACTTTTTGCCTGTAGCTTTGTTCTTTTTGAATACAGATTCCACAGGATTTACAAGAGAGTAAACGCCTATATGGGCTGAAACTGATATATACAGTATAAATCACTGAGGAATACTTCCTATATGTAAAGCAAAATCACTGAAAGATCAGAGGAAGTGAGGAGGATTGTGAATAAAACATAACTTTTAATAAATACAATCATAAAATATGGTACCCTCATCTATAAGAAAATTGCGTATATATGCACAAAGCAGGTAACAGAACCAAAAAGTGCTTGTTACATATATATGATCCTTTGGTTTGTTCCTGATTAGGGAATATTGTGTTGGTCTGTGTTGTTAGAGGCTCAGCACAATAGTGTTGGGAAGATTAGAAGGGCCAGCTCTGTCCTGGGGAGCCCACTGGACCCAGTGCAGGTGGTGGGTGACAGAAGGATACTGTCCGTGGTGAGCTCCATGCAGAAGAAGAAGTCCCATCCCATGCATGAGACTGTGATCGCGCTGAGCAGTACTGTCAGTGACCGACTGCTCCACCCTAGGTGTGAGAAGGAGCGCTATCGGAAGTCTTTCCTCCTCACCGCGGTTAGGCTGTACAACCAACACCGACCTAAGCGGAGATCATTACATACAGAGAACTGAAATATCTCTCTGCCTGTTAAATCCCCCCCCCCCCTCCTCTGCTACGTCCTATCTGTCTGTCTGCTATTAATGTAATGCCTCTCACCTTGGAACATTCCTGTACATGTTGTATTTGTATTTGTATCTGCTTATCTTTGCTGCTGTAACACACTGAATTTCCCCATTGTGGGACTATTAAAGGACTATTATTATTATTATTATTATTATTATTATTATTATTAAAAGATCATATTATGTGACCCAGAAAAAAGAAAAAAAAAAAAAAAGGAAGCTACGCCTTAAGGGCGATACCTAGAGGACTCATTAAGCGGGAGAGACAACTAGGATAAATATACCGGTGTAAGTATCAAAACCCAGTAAATAGTGTCTCATAAAGCACTACTATAACGACTGCTCAGGAGTGGGCATATAGATGCTGCTGTTCCTTAAGGTATGTATGAGTCCAGATCAGCAATTATATGAGAAATACCCAGTGCTATAGTATACACAGGGCTGGAGTAAGCTGATCAAATCTAAATATATAGGAGAACACCACCACTAAAGCAATTGTTCAGATATAGGCATACCACTGCTGCAGTTGCCTTAAATGTATATAGATCCAATACAGGACTAGTGTGAGAGACTCCAGTCCTCTAGTATAAACAGGGCTGGAGTCAGCTGGTGGAGTATAGGTACAAAAGAAGCCCAGGGCAGTCTAACTCACAAGCTGCTGATACACATATAGAGCCTCTAGTAACATGTTCCTAAACTGCTATTGGATTCCTCAACGTGTTTCTCCTTCAAGCTGAAGGATCAACAGGAGGAAACAAAGAAAATTCCCTATCTAGAAAGTCCCTAATAGGATATTTGCGGTAAAAATCACAGTTCCCAGGTCCCTGATGGTGGGGGCCAGTACTTAGATATGCATCATATCCACATCTGCAAATATCCTATTAGGGACATTCTAGATAGGGAGTTTTCTTTATTTCCTCCTGATGATCGTTCAGTTTGAAGGAGAAACACGTTGAGGAATCCTATAGCAGTTTAGGAACATGTTACTAGAGGCTTTACATGTGTATCAGTAGCTTGTGAGTTAGACTGCCCTGGGCTTCTCCTACTCACTTCCTCTTAATCCCTGTGTGACGTTTTATGACATAAGCTACTTTTTTAGTCCAATGGAAAAAGCTGAGTTAAAAAAATCTGACACTATACAGTATATATTATAACAAGTGTTATGTCTGATACTACTTGTTTATTGTAGGACCCCCTGGACTTGATGGAATGGATGGGATGCCAGGATTTAATGGCTCTGATGGGGTTCCTGGTCTTCCTGGGCAAAAAGGAGAGCCGGGGTCTTCTGGAAAAAGGGGAAAAATTGGTAAAATATATTCTCTTCAGTGTTTCCACAGAAGAAGATGATTATTGTAGCAATGTTTTTTTTTTAACCTATGTAACTATAACTAATGAATTCAATATTTAAAGGGAACATATTCTCCAGATTTAGTTTTTCAGTCCATTTTTATTTTCTGGTTTTCTATTTTTATTTTCTGTACATGATTATAGGGGCGGCCAGAATGCTTGAAACACTTTTAACAGCTTTAGGCTGAGGCCCCACGTCGCTGAAACACAGCTTTTTTGTTGCAGATTTTGCTGTGGTTTTTGGAGCCAAAGCCAGGAGTGGATTGAGCAGAAGGTACAAGTATAAGTACTTCCTAAATATTTCCCATTCTTTTTGTAGCTTCTCTTGACTTTGGCTCAAAAAACCCCAGCAAAATCTCCACCAAAAAAAGATGTGTTTCCGCAACGTGAGGCCTTAGCCTTAGAGATTTACTTTACAGCAACCACAAAGACATAAGAAACCAGTGACTGGATATTACACATTGACTTCTATAGCTAGGAGATTGTTCTAGACATGCTTTGTGACCTATGACCTGCCCTTCTCTACACAAATCAGGCTACTCTTTCATACAGTAGAGAAATGAGAAAGGCTTTTAAAGACATTATTCTTAAAGCAGACCTAGGTAAAGATCCTCTAGGTAAATGTCCCCTAGGTAAAGGTTCTCTAGGTTAACTATTTGATCTGTTTGCCAGATATTATGCATAACTATGTTTATGAGAAAGGATAACATGTCCTAGGCGTATTTCTCTTTTTTTTCAGACAGGAAGGCAATTTCCTTGCAGTGTTACTTAAAAGTGTTCAGCTGTGGACAAAAAGTCCTCACTTGGTCCCTGGCAGATGCTTATTCTTTTTTAGGTTCAATCTTATCATTTTACCATGTCCCAGTATCCATGGAAGCTATTGTTAATATCAACTTTTATCTACCTCACATAGTCTATCATCTGACACATAATATATAAATGTTTTATTAAATTCAGCCACAGACTCATTCTATAAAACATGCACTGAAGAAGAAATTGTGCCAAGAACATTGACTGCTTCAATAACTATGGAGTCTGCAAACTACTTTTCATGTTATGGAACAGGCACCTACAGCTTTCCTGCAGTCCTACACAGTATAAGAAGTTCCATATTATAATGCAACATTACATGGAGTATTTTTTGTGTCTTTATTGTTTAGGTGAATCAGGAATGAAAGGTGAACAAGGTGAAAAAGGAGAGAAAGGAGATTCTGGTGAAATTGGTACTCCAGGAAAAGAAGGCATGCCAGGAAAAAGGGGGAAAAGGGGGACAAAGGCGACACATCTAATGAAGTCCTTAGTGAAGGTAGATGTCACTCTTTTTAGTCTTATATGATATCAATGTTTTTTAAAGAGCTGCATTTTACTGAACATTATGTATCCCTTAAAATAGCTGCCCTCACAATTCATAGGTGATTTGTTCACTTTTATGTGTTCACACAAGGATTTGATTTTTCTGATCATATCTAAACAATATTACAGGTCTGAAAGGAGAAATGGGACCTCCAGGACCACCGGGCCCACCTGGTCCTCCTGGCCCCATGGGTCCTCCTGGCAGGAAGAAAGTAAAAGCCCAGCAGTTTGTAGAGGAGTTCAGCACCAAATGCACAGGTAAGTGAATACTTTACAGCTGTAACATTGGAGGTGTTACTGTTTTCCTTTATAACAAATATACTTAGAATGTTGTCACACTTTACATAGGTCAAAGATGCTTTAAAGGGAACCTGTCACATTGAGAGGAGGAGCTGAGCAGATAGATATGTAATATGACAGGTAGACATTCTGGACAGACACTCTCAGTGGTTGACATCCTTCCTTGTATGTATGCATACAGAGGCAGCCACAATATAATCTCCTTATACAGACAAATCAGAAAGCCATCAGGGCAGAATGAGGAAGCCTGGAGGAATCATCCACAGGGTGATACTGGAGTAGTGGTTTGTAGAAAAAATTGGGAGTGGCCATTCTGAGGGGAGTGGTTTATTTAAAATGGCATGAGTAAATATACTTAGACCCAATATATTAATGTTAGACCACAGGACAGATTGCCATACCTTACCCTTAATATATATCCAGACCCTAGTGCCCATTTGCTAACATCAGAGCCCATCTGTTAAAAGGGGCAATCTTATCTCCATGAGGGGATGATAAGGATAAAGAAGATAAATTCATAATAATGGGCCCATGATAACCTTACATGTAACATTATGACTGCTTGTCACAGGCCTGCTTGAATGCCGCCACACCCTCAAATAATCCTATTTGCAGCCCTTTGCACATTAGTGTATTTCAGTAAATACACACATATTTCTCAGTATATACAAACATACACATCTCTCAGTATACACATACATATCAGTGTATACACATCTCTCAGTATACACACACACACACACACACACACACACACACAAACAAACATATTGATGTATACACATCAGGATATACACAGCTCCCAGTATATACATACATACATACACATCTCTCAGTATACACACACACACAAACATATCAATGTATACACATCTCTCAGTATACACACACACACACAAATCAATGTATACACATCTTTCAGGATATACACAGTTCCCAGTATATACATACATACACATCTCTAGGTCTATCTATACATACACCACCTCAGTTTATACATACAGTCATATGAAAAAAGTTTGGGCACCCCTATTAATCTTAATCATTTTTAGTTCTAAATATTTGGGTGTTTGCAACAGCCATTTCAATTTGATATATCTAATAACTGATGGACACAGTAATATTTCAGGATTGAAATGAGGTTTATTGTACTAACAGAAAATGTGCAATATGCATTAAACCAAAATTTGACCGGTGCAAAAATTTGGGTACCCTTATCATTTTATTGATTTGAATACTCCTAACTACTTTTTACTGACTTACTGAAGCACAAAATTGGTTTTGTAACCTCACTGAGCTTTGAACTTCATAGCCAGGTGTATCCAATCATGAGAAAAGGTATTTAAGGTGGCCAATTGCAAGTTGTTCTCCTATTTGAATCTCCTCTGAAGAGTGGCATCATGGGCTCCTCAAAAAAAACTCTCAAATGATCTGAAAACAAAGATTGTTCAACATAGTTGTTCAGGGGAAGGATACAAAAAGTTGTCTCAGAGATTTAACCTGTCAGTTTCCACTGTGAGGAACATAGTAAGGAAATGGAAGACCACAGGGACAGTTCTTGTTAAGCCCAGAAGTGGCAGGCCAAGAAAAATATCAGAAAGGCAGAGAAGAAGAATGGTGAGAACAGTCAAGGACAATCCACAGACCACCTCCAAAGAGCTGCAGCATCATCTTGCTGCAGATGGTGTCACTGTGCATCGGTCAACAATACAGCACACTTTGCACAAGGAGAAGCTGTATGGGAGAGTGATGCGAAAGAAGCCGTTTCTGAAAGCACGCCACAAACAGAGTCGCCTGAGGTATGCACAAGCACATTTGGACAAGCCAGCTTCATTTTGGAAGAAGGTCCTGTGGACTGATGAAACAAAGATTGAGTTGTTTGGTCATACAAAAAGGCGTTATGCATGGCGTCAAAAAAACACAGCATTCCAAGAAAAACACTTGCTACCCACTGTAAAATTTGGTGGAGGTTCCATCATGCTTTGGGGCTGTGTGGCCAATGCCGGCACCGGGAATCTTGTTAAAGTTGAGGGTCGCATGGATTCAACTCAGTATCAGCAGATTCTTGAGAATAATGTACAAGAATCAGTGACGAATTTGAAGTTATGCCGGGGATGGATATTTCAGCAAGACAATGATCCAAAACACAGCTCCAAATCTACTCAGGCATTCATGCAGAAGAACAATTACAATGTTCTGGAATGGCCATCCCAGTCCCCAGACCTGAATATCATTGAACATCTGTGGGATAATTTGAAGCGGGCTGTCCATGCTCGGCGACCATCAAACTTAACTGAACTGGAATTGTTTTGTAAAGAGGAATGGTCAAAAATACCTTCATCCAGGATCCAGGAACTGATTAAAAGCTACAGGAAGCGACTAGAGGCTGTTATTTTTGCAAAAGGAGGATCTACTAAATATTAATGTCACTTTTCTGTTGAGATGCCCATACTTTTGCACCGGTCAAATTTTGGTTTAATGCATATTGCACATTTTCTGTTAGTACAATAAACCTCATTTCAATCCTGAAATATTACTGTGTCCATCAGTTATTAGATATATCAAATTGAAATGGCTGCTGCAAACACCCAAATATTTAGAACTAAAAATGATTAAGATTAATAGGGGTGCCCAAACTTTTTCATATGACTGTATCTCTCACATACGCACCCCTCAGTATACAGATTTCTCACTATACACACACATCTCACCATATGCATCTCTCAATATGTACAGATATTCATATGAAACCACTGTATACAATCAAATCAAGGAGACAAAAAAACATCCCCTTCACATTTATCCTCTCACAGGGTTAATAATCCAGCAGTCACCAACCTGACAGACGCTCCAGGGTTAGTCAGATATGACCATGAAGCCCAGCTCTCACATCACACTCTGCTCATAAGCCCTGCACTTCAGCCCAGCAGCTGAAACTGCACCTACACAAATGTCCACATACATACATTATACCTACAGTCATGGCCAAAAGTTTTGAGAATGACACAAATATTATATTTTCACATGATCTGCTGCCCTCTGGTTTTTATGTGTGTTTGTCAGATGTTTTTATCACATACAGAAATATAATTCCATTCATATTATGAGTAACAGAAGCTTATATTGACAGTTAGAATGAGTTAATGCAGCAAGTCAATATTTGCAGTGTTGACCCTTCTTCTTCCGGACCTCTGCAATTCTCCCTGGCATGCTCTCAATCAACTTCTGGACCAAATCCTGACTGATAGCAGTCCATTCTTGCAGAATCAATGCTTTAATTTTGTCTGAATTTGTTGGTTTTTGTTTGTCCACCCGTTTCTTGATGATTGACCACAAGTTCTCAATGGGATTAAGATCTGGGGAGTTTCCAGGCCATGGACCCAAAATGTCTATGTTTTGTTCCCTGAGCCATTTAGTTATCACCTTTGCTTTATGGCAAGGTGCTCCATCATGCTGGAAAAGGCATTGTTGAGCGCCAAACTGCTCTTGGACGGTTGGGAGAAGTTCCTCTTGGAGGACATTCTGGTACCATTCTTTATTCATGGCTATGTTTTTAGGCAAGACTGTGAGAGAGCCGATTCCCTTGGCTGAGAAGCAACCCCACACATGAATGGTTTCAGGATGCTTTACAGTTGGCATGAGACAAGACTGGTGGTAGCGCTCACCTCTTCTTCTCCGAATAAGCTGTTTTCCAGATGTTCCAAACAATCGAAAAGGGGATTCATCAGAGAAAATGACTTTACCCCAGTCCTCAGCAGTCCACTCCCTGTACCTTTTGCAGAATATCAGTCTGTCCCTGATGTTTTTTCTGGAGAGAAGTGGCTTCTTTGCTGCCCTCCTTGAGACCAGGCCTTGCTCCAAGAGTCTCCGCCTCACAGTGCGTGCAGATGCACTCACACCTGCCTGCTGCCATTCCTCAGCAAGCTCTGCACTGCTGGTAGCCCGATCCTGCAGCTGAAACACTTTTAAGAGACGGTCCTGCCGCTTGCTGGTCTTTCTTGGGCGCCTTGGAGCCTTTTTGGCACCAATGGAACCTCTCTCCTTGAAGTTCTTGATGATGCGATAGATTGTTGACTGAGGTGCAATCTTTCTAGCTGCAATACTCTTCCCAGTTAGGCCATTTTTGTACAGTGCAATGATGACTGCACGTGTTTCTTTAGAGATAACCATGGTTAACAGAAGAGAAACAATGATGGCAAGCACCAGCCTCCTTTTAAAGTGTCCAGTGGTGTCATTCTTACTTAATCATGACAGATTGATCTCCAGCCCTGTCCTCATCAACACCCACACCTGTGTTAATGGAACAATCACTGAAACGATGTTAGGTGGTCCTTTTAAGGCAGGGCTGCAATGATGTTGAAATGTGTTTTGGGGGATAAAGTTCATTTTCTAGGCAAATATTGACTTTGCAAGTAATTGCTGTTAAGCTGATCACTCTTTATAACATTCTGGAGTATATGCAAATTGCCATTAGAAAAACTGAAGCAGTAGACTTTGTAAAAATTAATATTTGTATCATTCTCAAAACTTTTGGCCATGACTGTACATTAAACTCAGCATGGTCGGCCATGTTATTTTCAATGGAACAGCTCACTGGACCTTGCTAAAAATTGAGTCCTAACATTCTGGCCTCTCACTGATCCCACAGTTTGGTTCTGATGGTTTCTGGGTCCACACTGGTCTTTACTTCCTGGAGATGTCTGCTCAGCCTTTCACTGGTTGGAGCAGTGACCCACAGTGATTGGCTGAATGGGCATCTCCAGACACTTCCTGTGCATCAAGAGACAGTAGGAAGTAAAGACCAGCATGGACCCAGGCAGCATGAGTGGGAGGGGATCTCTGAGAGAGAGTATTACGTCTTCATGTTAAAGGGGTATTCCCATGAACATAATCATATCTATATTTGTAGATAATTAAAAGTTAAACATTTTTGCAAATATAAGTAGTTAAAAATTCTGCAGAGTTTTAAAGATTTTCTCTATTCATCTTAGTGGTGACAGTCTGTTGTCTTGATCGGTTGCCAATGGATACGACCACGAGTGCAGAAACTTTCTATGGTCTGGGAGTTGTCAACAACCCAGCCATGATTTCCTTATTGTGGACAGGTTATCAGGCAGGGACACTACATGTATCAGAAGATAACCTGGACACAATAATCAAATCATAGCTGATTTTCTTACCTTAGAAAGGTCCTGCATTCATGGTCGTATCCACTGGCACTGATCAAGACAACAACTTTTGACCACAAGATATTTAGAGGAAATCTTTAAAACTATGCAAAATGTTTAATTACTTATATATGCAAAAATGTTTAACTTTTAATTATCTACAAACTTAAAAATGATTATGGTCATGGGAATACCCATTTAAGACCACACTTTAGCAGTTTTAATTTTTATTTCCTTGGACAACCCTTTCAAAGTGACAGACCATAGGGAAATCAATTCTATATAACAGCTTTTACATAAGACATAGGAAAGAGTGGATCTCTGGGACTATGGCTGTAAATATTTATTTACATGGAGTGAGAGGACAGATGAGACGTGCACAAACATTTCTGCATATGCATTGTAGATAAACACAGAAGCGCCTCTAGAACTAGCTATATTAAAACCATATCTTACTGTGCTCATTTCCCTATCTTTTGTGTTTGTGATTCCCAGAGATCCCCTCACACATGAATGTACATTATATATCTCTGTAGATGTGGTTTCTCATAAGCATTTACTGAGATAATTGAAATCAGTCTTGTTTATTTGGCTGTGAGTTCCATACACAATATTCAGTGCTGTATAGCAGCGGACACAGAGATAACAGAACTACTATGGTACAGAGTATGTTTATTTTGAAAACGTGTGATATATTCACCAGAACCCAAATACATACTGATGACTTTAGATGTGCCACTGTCATCGTCCTTGACACTTTCACTGGAATGGATAAAATCTTGAGAGAGCAATTTTTGATTATTTCAAATGTTAATATGTACGTTAGTCAGCGTCGGACCAGGGCTGAAACTCAACCCTGGCATTTGCAAGCACAAAGACCAACTTTCTGTGTAATGAAAGTGAAACATGACAAAAAGATGTATAGCATAATCCCCAACAGTCAGTCACATTACATATGGTGTCAGCAATATTCAGCCCTGACATCCTATCTTTCATCTTGATCCTGACATCTTTAATCTTGATCCTGATAACTCTAAGACTAATGCTTCTCAATGTTATCATATATAATGGAATTGGTATTCTGAGATGCTGTCTATTACATGCCAACTCCTTTCATCTGATGTCTGCAAAGTGTAAGTAAATGGAGTGGGTACAACACTGGCACACTGAGATACTTTAGGTTTCAACACAATCTAGCAATATATGAAGTTGAGAACAAAAGCACTACAAGTCAATGCATAACTAGTAATAAATAAATATGCAGTGGTGCACTGAGGCACTAAAAGTCCCAGCATAACCCAATAATAAGTCCTTAGAAAGGCACTACAAATCTAAGCATAGCCTATAAGTTTAAATAAATAATAAATATGCAGCAGAGCACTGAGGTTGTGTTAGTGTGAGGAAAATCTAATAGTGAATAAATACACAGTGGAACACTGAGGCACTATCAGCTCCAGCATAACCTAATTTGCATAACCTAAAAATTGCACAGTGGAACATAGGGATACTACAAGTGCTTGCTTAACCTAGTGATAAATATGCAGTAGACCACAGAGACACAAGTCCGAACATAACCTAGTAATAAATTAGTAATAAATAAATATACAGTGGGGAACTGAGGCAGTATAAGTCTCAGCATAACTTAGTAGTTAATATATACAAAGTGAAACATTGAGGATTTACCCAAGCATAACGCAGTAATTAATAACTACACACTAGAGCACAAATACACTACAAGTCCCAGCAAAACTAGTAATAAATAATTACACAGTTTCACACGGACGTACTGAGGTGATAGTTGATGCACAGAAAATGAAACAAGAAGCAGACAGCTCTGTTCCTTCTGTACTGGCAAAACTGAGTTACTGCAGCTTAGGTTCAATTCAAATTGATGGGAGCTAATTTGTAGTACCACGACTGGCCACTACACAGAGAATAGAGCTGTCTTCTTTTTGCTCTATTCTCTGTAGAACAGCTGATAGATTGGGATACTTGGTGTTGGAACCACACTAATCTGATATTGATGACCTATCCTTATGATAACCTTAAAGTATAATGCATAAAGTATAACCTTAAATCCTGAAAACCCTTAAAGTATAATGCACATGCTCTGTTTATTGGAAGAAAAAAATGACTTTCACCAGCAGAGCTTTGCTGACACTGACCTATCTGACTTTGGCAGAATTGCCACATGGACAGTCTCACCTTGACATTAGTAATTAAGAAGACAGCGTCCATGTATCCGTCAGCTAGATATCATCTTGTATTAGTTACCAGTATAAATCACTAAACATACAAATAACTTTAGATCTTTATTCCAAAAAAGTAAAGTACTTTACAGATGCTTGCATTAAGCCACAACATACATGTGCCTCAGTGTGACCCCATGCGCTGCTATCTCTAAGACCCATTCAACTGCAACGTGACTGCAATGTCATCGGATGGACACTTCAAATCCACATTTGCATTATTCCATCATATAGGAGTGTCACCTACCATTGCAGGGTAACAGCAACACTAAAAGCTATTGCTGCAAGTGACTCGAGTCATTGTGTGCCATACAATCTCTCTCTCTTTCTATCTATCTATCTATATAAAAAATTATTTTTATTTATTTATTTCTGTGTGTGTGTGTGTGTGTGTGTGTGTGTGTGTGCACACTGCAAGTCTGTTCCTAATAATTCAAAAAGGGGATTCAATATCTATAATTGCCCTATAAATCGATATAGTAACATTATACTTAGGGTATTAGGGCATTGCCTTCAATGTAAATAAATATCGATATCCCCTATTCTGGGCAAAATACTATACCTGTATAATAGTGTTTGTATAGTGAATGAGATAATACTCTACTGTACGAGTTACTGCTTTAGGATAAACCTACCACCTTATTAAATTATGATCATGCTTTTTCTAAAGAGATACTGTATATGGACATGCTTAATTTTATCATATGTGTTAACCTGACTTCATGTTGAATTGTAAGGTGAGACCTGTGCCGTCCCTAATGATGACACTATGGTGGGTAAATCTGGTGAGAAGACTAATGGCATTCCTCCAAAGAAAGATGGTAAATAATCTTCTTAGGTTATTAAATGCCTTTAATGTCCTGTTCATATCTGACAACATGTATTGCTTTATCAGATTGTACCATAAAGGCCATAGAGAATCCAATTCACATTGCAAAAGTGAAAGAGACATTTGGAGCTTGGATGATGGATTTCTCAAACCGAACCAGTGATCAAAAAATTTGGATTGTGGCACATTTTTCAGGTACAAAAACACTAAATCCAACCATACTATTCATGTGAATCAATAACACAAATATGAAGAGTCAAAATGAAAAATATAAGGAATTATTCAACAATCTTTTGGCTCTGTGGACTATATTATGTTTCTTTTTTCCATTTAGTAGAAATTACAAATATAATACTAAGGCTGTGCTCACATCATGTTTGTAAACTATGCTGATCATAGGCTCCATGTGTATATGCAGAACATATCCATAGGCTCCAAATCACCAGGTAGCAATATGTCAGCATGACATTTTTTTAGCAGCACCGAATGAGCTCAGTAGGTTATGCTTAGGGATGCATAAGGATCCAGCAAAAAAAGAATAACTTGAAGTACACAATTATTTTGCAATGGGAGGCTACTGATGGTGTATATCACTATATGAATATACAGTGTCATACATCACAGCCTGCCATAGGAAGTAAAAGTCGGGAATTTCTTCCATTGTATAATTTGGTTGAAAAGCTCTAGTGGGGTGTGGACAGAGCTGAACTGCACTATAGCTCTTTCAAAAGGAGGCTAAGAAAATGCCAAAAATATAGAGCAAAAGTATTCATGTTCAGTATAGGGCAACTGCGGAAGAGTTGTATGCATAATGCATTTTACCCTATTGTATGTTAATTCATTTTAATTAACTGTTACTCCTGCAGGATTAATAGTAAAGGAATATGAAAATATAACTGCCCTGCAGAATGATACTTACAAGATCACAAAACTGCGCTGGTTCTACCATGGCTGCGGGCATGTAGTGTATGATAATTCAATGTATTACCACAAGGGAGGATCTAATAAAATTATAAGGTAAAGACTCATTAACCCCAATTACATTAATGTTTCTCACTTTACAAGTAATCATCAAGCCGCACCATCCTGAACTTGTATTGTATTAACTATTTAATAGAGGGTCAACATTACTATAATATGCTCAAAAACAGTGCATAGATAGAAACTGCAGCAGAAAATATTTTGGAGAATATATGAAGTATATAGAGTGGCAGTTTTTGTTTTTGTCATTGTAATGATAGTCAAATAGGCTATAAATGTACATATCATTCAGGCTGCGTTCACATCTCTGTTGGGATTTCTATATTTCTGTTATGTTAAATGAACACAAAAACGTAAATCCCAGTGGGGACAAATGTATCCTATGACTGACCAAACCAGATTCCAATGGACCCCATTGATTCTAATCGGGTTCATTGGGTTTTTATTATTGTCATTTTTCTGGATGAAAAAGTACTTTTTAACAAAATCTGCCATAGAGGTTCCGAAAAGAACCTCCTACGCAGATGTGAACATAGCCTTACAATTCACAATACTGTCATGCAGCTAACACAAGGTCAGATATGGCATACATTACACAAGTGGTCTCCAACCTGCAGCTCTCCAGCTGTTGAGTAGTTACTAGAAGCTTTCCTGTTGCTTATATAATGCCAACATATTATTAAATGATGTACAGAGATTATCATCACTTACATCAGTCCCTCTCCCCAGCGGAGTTTCCCTTTCTTTGCCACTGGGGAACAGGTGTAATGTGAAGTTGCTGGACTCCAATATACAATTTATAGCAGGATTCCCCACCTATCATGTTCACTTTATGATGCTAGTTTCTTCATATGGTGCAGAATAGTCTTTGGGCTCTCCCAAACACCAATGCCCAGATGTAACTGCTATCTCTATAGCTAAACCTCTTCCAATTTTAGGAAGTCAGTTAAAGGGATGTTCCAGTTCTTTTTTTAACCCATTGGGAGGCTTAAAGTAAACAACACTTTATAGTGACCAGGGATCTGGGTCTCTGGTCTTCCTGACCTTTGGCCCGCACAGGAGCATGTCAGTCAATCAGTGGCTGAGCATTGAAGTTCTAGCCAATCGGAGCCAATGACTGGCTGATGCACTCATGTGCAGAAGGTAAACTGGGGACCTGAGCAGAGACTCTCCACTGGATACCTGGCTGATCAGACAGTTGAGTATATAGTGTTTGTTATTTTAAGCCCCGCTAAGGCTCCACGTTGTGGAAACACAGCTTTTTTTTGCTGCAGATTTTGCTGCGGTTTTTTGAGCCAAAGCCAGGAGTGGATTGAGCAGAAGTATAAGCACTTCCTATATTTTTCTCATTCCTTTTGTAGCCATTCTTGGCTTTGGTTCAAAAAACTGCAGAAAATCTGCAACAAAAAAAGCTGCGTTTCTGCAAAGGGGGCCTCAGCCTTAACCTTCAGTATGTTTTTGGAGTCTAGGAGGAAACCCC
Source organism: Leptodactylus fallax (assembly GCA_947044405.1). Taxonomy (NCBI): domain Eukaryota; kingdom Metazoa; phylum Chordata; class Amphibia; order Anura; family Leptodactylidae; genus Leptodactylus; species Leptodactylus fallax. The sequence continues at coordinate 10,450,408 of CAMRHE010000027.1, read as the reverse complement.
TGGCAAACACAGGAAGAACATAAAAACTCCATGCATATGTTGTCCTTGGTGTGAACAATGATAAATCTTCCATTATATTGACTTTATAAATAAACATGACTAATTTTTGTTTTTGCTCTTATAGGTATGAACTTGACTCTGAAACCTTCCAGACTCTCAGCATTGACAATGCAGCATATCACAATCGCAGCTACCTCTTCTCAAATTCCAAGTCTTACTTTAAGCTGGCAGCTGATGAGAAAGATCTCTGGATAATCTATTCTTCTGATTTAGATAAAAGTATCATGGTTGCTCACTTGGATGACAAAACCTTTTCGGTCACTCAGCATATCAATACAACTTACCCAAAGTCCAAAGCAGGCAATGCATTTATTGCTTGTGGAATTCTTTATGTTACAGACACCAAAGATTTGAGAGTGACCTTTGCATTTGACCTCTTGAAACAAAAGCAGGTTGATGCTAGTTTTGACCTTAGGTCATCAACATCCGTCCTTTCTATGCTCTCCTACAACCCTAAAGATCAGCAATTATATGCATGGGAAGATGGCTACCTGATGTTATATCCTGTGCGCTTTGTATCTAGCACTTAGAGGGGGCCTACAAGCTGCCATGTTACCTACAAAATTAACTAAATGTGTTCACAATCCACATTTAAATGGACATTTCATAAGCATTAAGCTTTGGTTTATAATTGTGGAAGACAAATTCTCAGTTTACGGTTGAAAAAAATATTTTTAATAAAAAGATACCAGTAATGATAAATACTGTTTACTTGTTTCTGCCTTGTCGCAGTGTTTGATTTGGCACGCAATATCTTGTAGACAGAATAAAGTATACAGTTATTTTGCTGTCAGTATTAATCAATGGACTGGACAAGGTTACATTACCTGGAGCATGACCAAAGTAGTGTAAACAGGTTTGAAAAGGTAGTTAAAGGGATATTATCCAGTTCTCCAGAACTCCTATAAAGAGTTAAAAAAAGGAAGGTCCAAACCTTCTAATTTTCCTTTTACTGCAACTAAGTCTCTGAGCCAACGTTGGCCGACATGTGTATGAATGTGTACAGTATGTTGATTTGTGCGTCCTTTTATACAGTGGGACACGTTTACTAAAAGTGACAACTGAGCAATACATCAGTTGCAGGGTAGAATGCACTATATTCCCCAATACAACATACAGTATTACATACAGCAGGTTGTTCACCATCCCTTTTTTTAAAAGCCACATTTTAAATTAATGGCCAATCATTAAAGGGATTTTCCGGTCTAAAAGTATCGATGATCGATCCTAAAAATAGGTCACTCATATCAGATATGTGAGGTCTGACACCTTGGACCTACACAAAGAATGGAGCAGGAAGCAGACAGCTCTGTTATGTATGCAATGGCCAAACCAGGCTACTGCAGATCAGCTCCTATTCACTTGAATGAGAGCTAAGTTGTAGTGACTCAGTTCAGCCACAACACAGAGAAAAGAGCTGTCTGCTTCCTGCTCCATTCTCTGTGTATCAGCTGCTGAGAACAACAGATCTGTATAGGTGCTGGGTGCCAAATCCCCATTGATCCAATATCAATGAGCTATCCTTAGGATAGGTCATACAAAAAGTATTTTTAGCCCAGATAGACCATCAATATTATTATTATTTTTTTTTTTTTTTTCGGGGGGGGGCATCCCGCCAATGAGTTGTTTGAAGCACTGATCACTGAGGTGCTCCTTCATTGTCTATACTGCTCCATGCAATGCTGTACTGGAAGAATCTATAGAAAATTGTAATACCAGGCAAAATGGTAGCTAGTGAACAATGAAAATAACATAACACTTAGAAGAATACCAAGGCCCCTTCAAACAGCTGATTATCAGGGCTGCTAACAGTTGGACCCCTAATAATCTAATATTGATAGTCTATGCTAAGAATAAGTCATCAATTTTACAGTACAATAATTTACAGTTTCCAAATATGTCTCTGTTACTCAGCTCTGGAGCCCCATTTTCATGTAAATCTCTGTTTATTCATATTCAAAATGAAGTGAAAAGTGCTATGGGGTCTTAGCTTTCCTGGACTTTGGTCTCAGTGCTAGATTCCCAGGCAAAGCACTTTCCCCTAATTTGCATATTAATAAAACAGAGGCATATTTGACAGACTCCCTTTAAATCCCCCCTTCCTTCTCATAAAGCTACATGGTAAATATTACCAAGGAGTTGGAGTCATGTAATTTTATGAAGCACATCTGCTGGTTGTGATGTATCTTTCTAGGTAAATGACCAAATGTATTTGCCGCTACCAAACTCAATACTTTAGCTCCATACTTTAGCAGGCTTCTTACAAATGCCGTACTTAAACAGGCTTTCCCTTTAAATAATGCTAATTTTGAGAAAAGTGGCAATACACATTAGAGTTTCACAAAAATGTATACAAGCTCCAAGTATATGTATAAATCTACCTCAGTGATTTTTGGATATGTGTATTCAGTATATTACATGAAAAAAATCTTTCATATCAGAGATAACAGTATGGCTGATTGTACATCCTAATCCTCAGACAGGGGGTGAAATGAATCAAAACTGATGCAAAAGAAAAGAGTTGCTGCCTATGGTAACCAATCCGATCATTGCTTTCATTTTTCAAATGTCCTATAAAAAATGAAGGGTGGACTCTAATTGGGATTGTTATGGGCAGTTACTCCATATTTCCTTAGCTCCACTTTTAAGATCTCCTCATATGCTATATAATGTAATCAGTAAAATTATTGAGAGTTTTATAGTATTCTAGGTTATGAGCGTCTCCTACTAATTTTATTGGCTTTAGGAATAGAAACGTTACTTATAGTGTATAGCAATCTCAATGTGAAACAATGTATCCTAACATGTCTTTGTTAGATCATATCATACAGTGTGAAGTACATGCGACCAATATAATTATATGGAATACGTTCTAGCATTTAATAAGAGTAAGAAGCCTTAAATATGGATGAGTAATTGAGACATTGTCCTGAACTTTCTCTTCCTCATATAGTCACATGGAAATGATTTACGTGTATTTTGTTAGTAACCTGTAGATATATATATTGTAAGTGAAATCTACAATACAAGATGATAAAAACATCAATGTTGACTCAATTTCTGAACAACCAGAACTTCCTGCTGAATTTATGGGTTACATAGTCAAGATGTTTAGGATCTTGGAGAACGGGGTATCCTGTGTTATTATAGTCCTTGCTAAAAATAAATATCTGTCTACCATTATTGAGTGCTACCAAGTTTTTGTTAGAACATGGGGCATACAATAATAAGCAAACGTTTTAGACAGGTGTTGAAAAAATGCTGCAAGGTAAGAATGTTCTCAAAAATAGTGTTAATAGTTTGTCAATTAACAAAATGAAGTGAATGAAGAATAGAGAAATCTAAATCACATCTATATGGTGTGACCCCTTGGAGGAGGAGTCCTGGAAGTGATGATATGGCCTCCACAGAGTCTTGATCTTAGGCCAGTTGAAGACGACCGTGGGCGAGATCCGTGTGCTATCGTTGTTTTTTGCGGATTGCACACTGACCCATTCATTTCTATGGGTACATGCAAATGACCATGTTTTTCACTGATCAGTGTGCAAGCCGTGATTCCGCACTGTGCCAGATAGAACATGCCCTATTCTGTTGAGTTTTTGCGGAACGGACTCGCCCATAGAAGCCTATGGAAGACTGAAAACCTAGGACGGCACACTGATGTACTCAGTGTGTCATCAGTGTGGTGTCCGTTTTCACGGACAAGCTAGGGCTATAATTAGATGTCACCTGTGTTTTTTATGGTGGATCCGCAAACTAGGATCACACACTGATGGGACACTGAAGACACTCTGTCAGTTTTTGCGGCCCCTGTTCACTGATGCTGAAGACACGCTGAACACACACTGAAGACACTCTATCCGCAAAAACTGAAGACTAATTACTAGTTTGTGGACCGCAAAATACCCACGGTCGTCTGCAACTAGCCTTAATATCATTGAGTCTGTCTGGGAAGATCTGTGGTTAGTTCTGTATATACCTATACATTGCACAATGCAGCTAGTGAACCCTCTAAGGCAAGATGTGAACCATAGGCAGTAGGCAGGGATATATGTTTATTCTTTACTGACTCGATGTGAAATGAGAGTCATGCAAAACTTAAAGATAAGATATGAAGGGTACTTACCAAATTTATGACTGCTACTTATATCCATACAGGCCCTTAAGTTATTCACCACACCTGTAAAGCGAGATCCCAACACATAAATAAAAATGTTCAACCATTATGAATGAACACATTGTACTGCATCAATATATCTTCAGAATTATTAGACTACTTTAGCCTTTCCACTTTATACATGCACAGGCTCCTAAGAGAGGCAAAGCTATAGCAGGTGTGGAAGTAGCAATCACTGCTGGGCACTTGAGCCCTGAAGGGACCTAAGAACTCTCTACAGCATGAAGACATTTGTATACCGTCATATGAAAAAGTTTGGGCACCCCTATTAATCTTAATCATTTTTAGTTCTAAATATTTGGGTGTTTGCAACAGCCATTTCAATTTGATATATCTAATAACTGATGGACACAGTAATATTTCAGGATTGAAATGAGGTTTATTGTACTAACAGAAAATGTGCAATATGCATTAAACCAAAATTTGACCTGAAAATTTGACATGACTGTTGTTTTAATGGTCCATCATCATGGACCGTCAAAATATAGGTCATGTCCTATTTTTGGCTGTTTTCAGGGATCCCTCCATATGCATATGGATGCTTTTCATGGCCGTTTTGCACCTCCACCGTGTGAATCTAGAGTAATTGGGAGTTACCATTCTCCCTGCTGAAGGGGTGTGTTCTTATATAGTCTGACACTGCAACACAGACTGGACAGGTCAGAGTGGACATGACACACACCTACAGTGCGTTGCAAAAGTATTCATACTCCTTGAACTTTTTCACATTTTGTCACCTTCAACCACAAACTTATTTGTATTTTATTGAGATTTTAACTGATATACCAACACAAAGTAGTATATAATTATGAAGTGAAACAGAAATGATACATGGTTTTCAAAATTTTAATCAAATAAAAATCTGAAAAGTGTGACGTGCAAAAGTATTCAGCCCCCTGTACTCTGATATCCCTAAATAAAATCCAGTGCAATCAATTGCCTTCAGAAATCAATTAATTAGTTAATAGAGTCCAACTGTGTATAATTTAGTCTCATTATAAATACACCTGTTCTTTGAAGGCCTCAGTGGTTTGTTAGAGAACACTAGTGAACAAACAGCATCATGAAGACCAAGGAACTCACCAGACAGGTCAGAGATGAAGTTGTGGAGAAGTTTAAAGCAGGGTTAGGTTATAAAAACATATCCCAAGCTTTGAACATCCCAAGGAGCACTGTTCAATCTATCATCCAAAAATGGAAAAAGTATTCTACAACTGCAAACCTACCAAGACATGGCTGTCCACCTAAACTGACAGATCGAGCAAGGAGAGCACTGGTCAGAGAAGCAGCCAAGAGGCCCATGGTCACTCTGGAATAGCTGCAGAAATCCACAGCTCAGGTGGTAGAATCTGTCCACAGGACAACTATAAGTCGTGCACTCCACAAATCTGGCCTTTATGGAAGAGTGGCAAGAAGAAAACCATTGTTGAAAGAAAGACATAAGAAGTGCCATTTGTAGATTGCCACAATCCATATAGGGGACACAGCAAACATGTGGAAGAAGGTGCTCTGGTCAGATGAGACCAAAGTTGAACTTTTTGACCTAAATGCAAAGCACTATGTGTGGTGGAAAAGTAACACAGCTCATTACCCTGAACACACCATCCCCACTGTGAAACATGGTGGTGGCAGCATCATGGTGTTGGGATGCTTTTCTTCAGCTGGGACAGGGAAGCTGGTCAGAGTTGATGGGAAGATGGATGAAGCTAAATACAGGGAAATCCTGGAAGAAAACCTGTAGGAGGCTGCAAAAGATTTGAGACTGGGAAGGAGATTCACCTTCCAGCAAGATAATGACCCTTAACATACAGCCAGATCTACAGTGGAATGGTTTAGATCAAAGAATATTCATGTGTTAGAAAGGCCCAGTCAAAATCTAGACCTAAATCCCATTGTTCATCTGTGGCAAGACATGAAAATTGCTGTTCACAGACGCTCTCCATCCAATCTAGCTAATTTGAGCTAATTTGCAAAGAAGAATGGGCAAAAATCTCAGTCTCTAGATGCGCAAAGCTGGTAGAGACATACCTCAAAAGACTTGCAGCTGTAATTTCAGCGAAAGGTGGCTCTACAAAGTATTGCTATGGGGGGGCTGAATACTTTTGCACGACACACTTTTCAGATTTTTATTGGATTAAAATTTTGAAAAGCGTGTATAATTTTCGTTACAAAAAAAAATTATGACCAGCCCTGTTTGTAGGAAAGGTGCTTCAAGTTGCTATGAGATCAGTTGCTTAGATACAGGTGATTTATTTCATAAGTGACATTACAATAAAATAGGAGAAGTTTGTAACTTGACCTTATATCCGAAGCTGCATTCATTCAATTAAGGACCTTAATGAAAACTCTTTCAAGATCCATATGAACTCAATATACCCGACTTTACATCTTCTAATCCTTTTATAAACCTTTTCTTCCAAGGTAGTTGATGATAGTAGGGACTAGCATTATGCCCTGTCATGGTTATACATACAGTACAGACCAAAAGTTTGGACACACCTTCTCATTCCAAGAGTTTTCTGTATTTTCATTACTATAAAAATTGTAGATTCACACTGAAGGCATCAAAACTATGAATTAACACATGTGGAATTATATACTTAACAAAAAAGTGTGAAACAACTGAAAATATGTCTTATATTCTAGGTTCTTCAAAGTAGCCACCTTTTGCTTCGATTACTGCTTTGCACACTCTTGGCATTCTCTTGATGAGCTTCAAGAGGTAGTCACCTGAAATGGTCTTCCAACAGTCTTGAAGGAGTTCCCAGAGATGCTTAGCACTTGTTGGCCCTTTTTCCTTCACTCTGCGGTCCAGCTCACCCCAAACCATCTCGATTGGGTTCAGGTCTGGTGACTGTGGAGGCCAGGTCATCTGGCGTAGCACCCCATCACTCTCCTTCTTGGTCAAATAGCCCTTACACAGTCTGGAGGTGTGTTTGGGGTCATTGTCCTGTTGAAAAATAAATAATGGTCCAACTAAACGCAAACTGGATGGAATAGCATGCTGCTGCAAGATGCTGTGGTAACCATGCTGGTTCAGTATTCCTTCAATGTTGAATAAATCTCCAACAGTGTCACCAGCAAAGCACCCCCACACCATCACACCTCCTCCTCCATGCTTCACGGTGAGAACCAGGCATGTAGAGTCCATTCGTTCACCTTTTCTGCGTCGCACAAAGACATGGTGGTTGGAACCAAAGATCTCAAATTTGGACTCATCAGACCAAAGCACAGATTTCCACAGGTCTAATGTCCATTCCTTGTGTTCTTTAGCCCAAACAAGTCTCTTCTGCTTGTTGCCTGCCCTTAGCAGTGGTTTCCTAGCAGCTATTTTACCATGAAGGCCTGCTGCACACAGTCTCCTCTTAACAGTTGTTGTAGAGATGTGTCTGCTGCTAGAACTCTGTGTGGCATTGACCTGGTCTCTAATATGAGCTGCTGTTAACCTGCGATTTCTGAGGCTGGTGACTCGGATGAACTTATCCTCCGCAGCAGAGGTGACTCTTGGTCTTCCTTTCCTGGGGCGGTCCTCATGTGAGCCAGTTTCTTTGTAACGCTTGATGGTTTTGGCCACTGCACTTGGGGACACTTTCAAAGTTTTCCCAATTTTTCGGACTGAATGACCTTCATTTATTAAAGTAATGATGGCCACTTGTTTTTCTTTACTTAGCTGCTTTTTTTTTTGCCATAATACAAATTCTAACGCTCCATTCAGTAGGACTATCAGCTGTGTATCCACCTGACTTCTGAACAACACAACTGATAGTTCCAACCCCATTTATAAGGCAAGAAATCCCACTTATTAAACCTGACAGGGCACACCTGTGAAGTGAAAACCATTACAGGTGACTACCTCTTGAAGCTCCTCAAGAGAATGCCAAGAGTGTGCAAAGCAGTAATCAAAGCAAAAGGTGGCTACTTTGAAGAACCTAGAATATAAGACATATTTTCAGTTGTTTCACACTTTTTTGTTAAGTATATAATTCCACATGTGTTAATTCATAGTTTTGATGCCTTCAGTGTGAATCTACAATTTTTATGGTAATGAAAATACAGAAAACTCTTGGAATGAGAAGGTGTGTCCAAACTTTTGGTCTGTACTGTATGTATAACCATGACAGGGCATAATGCTAGTCCCTACTATCATCAACTACCTTGGAAGAAAAGGTTTATAAAAGGATTAGAAGATGTAAAGTCGGGTATATTGAGTTCATATGGATCTTGAAAGAGTTTTCATTAAGGTCCTTAATTGAATGAATGCAGCTTCGGATATAAGGTCAAGTTACAAACTTCTCCTATTTTATTGTAATGTCACTTATGAAATAAATCACCTGTATCTAAGCAACTGATCTCATAGCAACTTGAAGCACCTTTCCTACAAACAGGGCTGGTCATAATTTTTTTTTTTCCACAGTCAGTATATTAAAGGGGTAAGAACTTCAGAGGCTCTCCAGAGAACACAGACGTGCCCACTGCTCACAGGTAGAGTTCACTTTCTTTATTGCTGCCTATTCTATTGCTTCCCATTGGAAATGGCATCAAAGCATTTAATACATTTAATATTTCATTTGAGAACATTTATATAACAAACACTGTGCTCTCATTTAGATTTAGATTTAAGGAAGGATAAAATATCTTTTAGTCTTATAGAGATAAGGATGGCTGTATATGTATTTTTATTTCTAGTGTTTTAAGGGATTTTACCTTCTATAGTTTTATCACTGAAATGATAGATAGCTATAACACATTTGTAGATAAATGGGTCTGAGGCTTTTTCTGATTTGTAGATGTTTGAAGTTTATCACTTATATTTGGTTAAAATAACAAACGTGGGATTTTTTACAGCTGGGATGGAGAGTTTTGGTGTACATTATACTATGTAATGGAAGGCACTGCAGAAATAACTACATTAAACATTGCCTATCTGCTTGCCAAAAAAAAAGACATTAGACATTTACTATGGTAATTGTAATGCAAAATTCATCACAATGGCCAAGAACCTTGCTGAACTAGCTGATTATTATTGTAGAACTATCGATGTGTGCTTAGTTGCTGGCAGAGTCTATAAAGACCAGAGCATTTTATTACAGAATTTACAACTTTTTTTTTACTGGACAGAGGATGGGTCCAGCATTACATTTATTACCTTATCTTATCTTACATAATAAGCGAAACAAATAGTATATTGCAAACATAAAAATCCATAATACATACACATATAACAATAAAACACAATATATCACAAATTTTTCCATCTCATTGTTGTCATTAGATATAATTACTATAACTTTTCTGCTTTAGTAGTTATATTTTCATCTTGTCAGGGCAGGCATTTTTGCAATAATGTTCAACTGCCAACTTCCAAAAATGATTTCATGTCTTTAGCAAAACAGAAATAACATTTTAGAGAATGAAACCCAACAGTTTCCCTCTATGATATAGAATGGAGCATGGCCATTGTCTATAATATTACATTCTTACATTGCCCTTTTTTCCTTGTAGAATATTTAACCTTAAAGAGTATCTGTCAGCAAGTACAAAGTGCTATATAACATACATCATTTGATTCTCACTGTGTCCCTGATCAGATAGATGTTTGAATGGGTGGACAGATTTTTTTCTTAAAAAAGCCAAATAGTTCAGGGACACAGCAGAAATCAAATTATGTGTGTTATATAGCACTTTGTACTTGGTGACAGGTCCTCTTTAAAACCCAATTCCACCTGAAAGTTCACACAAAGAAATCCCATTAATGTTCTACATATGAGGGTCCAAGAAGCAAAAATACTAGTTTGCAGCATCCTGCTTTAGCTGGTTCGATGCATGACATAAAGGCAGCCTTTATCCTTGAACCAATATTGTTTAGGGAAACAAAACAACCAGTATATAGTGTATATATATAGTTTGGGCTCTTTGGAAGGCATATGAAAATTCAATGACTTCAATATAGTTAATGATGTGATGTCACCATGTTTTGTATTATAGTTTTACTTTTTTTCAGTTATTATTCACTATATATTTTCTTTGGTTTATCATACAACCGTCAATACTTTATTTTCAATGTAATTTTTATTGTATACTAGTATACAATACGGGTATACAGATTTTATATATAAATCTGTATGTTATTGAGATAATCTTATTATGCCTACAGTAGCTGTCTACCGTAATAATATTTTTGGGACCATAAGAAAATACATACATATCTATCTATCTACTATCTACTATCTATCTATCTATCTATCTATCTGTTATTATGATAATGTAAAACATAATTTCCCAACCTGCCTAATTTCAATACAAGTTGGTGGCAAAGACTGGAGCATGCATGGAGTACAGGAAGATTCTGTGAGGTGTAGTGTTCTCATGAAGCTTGTGGTTATGTGACCTTTACAGTAGGGACATACAAGTATTAACTGAGGAATGGAAGGATGGAAAGTGACTTCAATGCTGAAATTGTGTTAGGCTGTTGCATTTCAGTAAGGGTTAATGCCTTTATAATTTTGTGGAGAAGATTTCTCTCATGTAACTTTGTAAAATTGTGAGATTTCCCTTCAGTATGAGTGTGTTGTTGAAAGTGGCATAACATCTCACCACAGAAGCATTGGACTTAAAAGTACAAAATGATATACATCATTTGGCTAACATGGTGACCCTCAGCAATTTGGCTTTTTTTTTTTAAATCCATTCACCAGTTCAAAAGATATGGTCCATGGAAGTTTATATATAAAATAGCTCTTATTATTTCTCTGAGAAAAACAAAAGGAAGGTTACTGCCTACTTGGAGAATAAGAACATATTTACATATACATCAGAATAAAAAAAAAAGGCAATTTATTCAGGGACATAGCAACCATGATATGATGTACTGTATTCCATTTAGCATATTGTACCTGATGACAGGTCCTCTTTAAAAATGCACCAGATTTTATTAGACATGGCCTCCATTTACTACTGTGGTTATGACTAGACACTGGTGTTGACAAGGAGCATATTTGGCGCATCTAGTTTGGACTAAAACTTTCTTTCAATATGCTAGACATGTGAGAGTTGATATTCAGGAAAAGGGGGCATAGTTTAAATGTGATGTGCTATGCTCCAAAAATGCACAAGATTGTGTTGAAAAAGCAAGCCAACTAGCAGAAAGCAACCCAACTACAAGGTGGTATAAAGTTTGACTAGACACTCTAAAGTTAAATCAGATTTATCATCCAGGATCAGTCGCTGTGATAAATCTGGTACATTTTCTGACTGCCTGTATAAGCGTACACTAGCTATTAGTAAATCTGGGCCACTATGTGCTGTTTGATAAATTTGGTGCAAATTACTCCAACACATACTCCAGCAAAACTTGCTTTAAAATTCCACTCATGATAAATCTCTCTCATTGTGTATATATATAAAGGAAATGAATATTCAGAAAATTGCATTTTATATAACCAGGGAGATATAATTTTCTTCTCTGACTTTTCTAGCTGTTAGCATTTCCAGCATGCACAATAAGCTGCCACTTGCTAGTACAGTTTAAACCAGAAGTTTACATACACTATATAAAAAGACACATATGCATGTTTTTCGCACTATCTGGCATGAAATCAGAATAAACCTTTCCCGTTTTAGGTCAATTAGGATTATCAAAATTATTTTTATTTGCCAAAAGCCATAATAATGAAAGAGAGAAAATTTTTTAAGGCATTTTTATTACTTTCTTCAAAGACAAAAGTTTACATACATTTCATTAGTATTTGGTATCATTGCCCTTAAACTGTATGATTTGGGTCAAACGTTTTGGATATCCTTCCACAAGCGTCTCACAATAGTTGGTAGGAATTTGGGCCCATTCCTCCTGACAGAACTGGTGTAACTGAGCCATGTTTGTAGGTCGCCTTGTACACCTGCCTTTTCAGCTTTGCCCATACATTTTCAATAGGATTGAGATCAGGACTTTATGATGGCCACTCCAAAAACATTGACATTGTTATCCTTAAGCCAATTTGTAACCAGTTTGGCAGTATGCTTCGGGTCATTGTCCATTTGGAAGACCCCTTTGTGCCCAAGCTTTAACTTCTTGGGTGATTTCTTGAGATGTTGTTTCAGTTTTGTCATATAATGTTCTTTCCTCATGATACCATCTATTTTGTGAAGTGCACCAGTCCCTCCTGCGGCAAAACAACCCTACAACATGATGCTGCCACCCCTGTGTTTCACAGTTGGGATGGTGTTCTTAGGTTTGCAAGCTTCTCCCTTTTTCCTCCAAATGTAACAATGGTCATTATGGTCAAACAGTTCAATTTTGGTTTCGTCAGACCACAAGACATGTCTCCAAAAATGAAGGTATTTGTTCCTGTGTGCATTTGCAAACATTAATCTGGCTTTTTTATGTTTTTTTTTGAGTAATGGCTTCTTCCTGGCAAAGTGGCCTTTCAGCCCTTGTCGATACAGTACTCGTTTCACTGTGGATAATGACACACTCTTACCAGCTTCAGCCAGCATCTTCACCAGGTCTTTTGCTTTTGTTCTTGGGTTGATATGCACATTTCGTACCCGTTTCCTTCCTGAGCAGTATGATGGCTGGACATTCCCATCTTGTTTGTACTTGCGTATAATTGTTTGTACAAATGAATGAGGCACCTTCAGGTATCTGGAAATTGCACCCAAGGATGAACCAGACTTGTGCAAGTCCAAAATTCTCTTCCTGATATCTTGGCTGATTTCTTTAGACTTTCCCATGATGTTACACAAAGAAGCAGTATGTTTCAGGCGTGCCCTAAAATACATCCATAGGTGTGTCTCTGATTAACTCAGATGTTGCCAATAAACCTATCAGAAGCTTCCAAAGACATGACATTATCATATGGGCTGTCCCAAATTGTTTAAAGGCATAGTAATCTTAGTGTATGTAAACTTATGACTTTGCAGAAAGTAATAAAAATGCCTTAAAAAATTCTCTCTCTCTCATTATTCTGGCATTTGACAAATATAAATAATTTTGATAATCCTAATTGACCTAAAACGGGAAAGGTTTATTCTGATTTCATGTCAGATAGTGAGAAAAACATGCATATGTGTCTTTTTATATAGTGTATGTAAACTTCTGCTGATCATTTTTCAGATTGTACACAGGAGATTAAAGCAGGATCAGAAGACTCATCTCATCATTATTGAATGGGGAGACATGACATATGATACAGTCAAATGGTCACATCCACACTTCACTCATACTTCTGGCCAGAGCACCTCTATAAAACTTGTTTAAGGAAGATTTAGAAGTCCTTCTAACAATATCAACCAGGCATAAGAGTACTGTGAATCACACTGCCCCACTTTAGTGCTGCTAGACTGGGCATGCTCATCAGGGATTGACATTTGCACCTGCTCAAGTTATAGATCTACTGTTCAATTTTCACATAAAATGGCTAAAGCCATCCAAACAAACAAAAAAAGTGAAATAGAAAAGTACAGTTATAAAAGTACAGTATACTTCAATAAATGTTTGAATGTGGCCCTAAACAATGTGATGCATTTTTATTATTTTTTTTATGAAAACAGCAAATAGCTGTTATGTTGCTTTGGATGTTTTTTTTTTAGGATTTTAAAGTGACAGCATATTATTAAACTATACTGTTGGCTTTTTTAAAAAGTGGTGATATAAAATTATATATTGAGTACTAAAAGGGTTCTCTTTGTACTTGTCTCAATACCTCTTCATTAACCATCATTTTTAAAGAAGATATACTGTAGAATATTCAAGATGTAAAACATGTGAGAATAAAGAGTAATTAACTCTTTAGGTATATTCACTTGGTGTATGAGAAACACAACTAAACAAAAATACATGTGGTTTTGCCAAAGATTTCGATGCAGTTTGTTTCACTTGTAAAAAACACAATTGCTTTTTTAGATTAGATTTTGATGCACCAACTGCACCGTGTGAGAAAAACCCATATGGACATAACTGCTCCTGATAAAAAATATAGTGTAAAAGGGTGTTCTGAACATCAGATTTTTATTTTGGATGCTGTGGCCTTAAAAGGAGCCTGTCACCAGAATGCAGCATATCAACCCAGAACCAAAGATATATAGCTTAGGGTCACCTGAATCAAACACTGTGTTCCCATATTGAATTGGTGCTTCTGTTGCCAAGCTATTGTCTTTTTTGTCAATATGCAAATTAATTCTTTGGAGCAACAAGGCCGTTGCCATTGCTTCAAAGTAGTAAGTGGCAACACCCTCATTGCTCCAAAGAGCTCATTTGCATATTAGCAAAAACAACAATATCTCAGCAATGGAGGCATCGAGTCATAATCTGGATCCCAGGCTAGTAATTAGGCAGCCTGTCATAGAAGCATAGGTATTTCTCAATACATTGCAGTGCATTAGCATTGCAGTGTATTGAATTAAATTAATGATCAGACTACCTGGAGTTCAAGACCCCTAAGGGGTGTAAACAAAAGTTAAATTATATTAAACAAAATAAAGTAGTGAATTCAAATAACCCCCTTTCCCTAAATCATATATAAAAGTAAATAAATAAAGTAAAACACATCAGTCTACAAGCTTTAAAAATATTTTTCCCATATAGTGAATGTTGTAGCAGGAAAAAAAATCAAAAGAGCCGAACCGCCGTTTGTTTGCTGATTCAGCTCCCATAAAAATTACTATAAAAAGCAATCAAAACAATAGACATTCCCCAAAATGGTATAATAAAAAAGCACATCTTTCTCCACAAAATAGACACCTTATGCATCCCGTACATGGAAATATAAAAAAAGTTACAGGTGTTAAAAAATGGCGACTCCAAGATATTTTATTTTTTACAAAGTTTTGTTTTTTTTAAGGTGTTAAAATGTAAAAAAAAAAAACTATTTAGATTTGGTATCTCCATAATTGTACCGACCCACAGAATACAGGTGATATGTCATTTTGGCCGCACAGTGAATGCCATAAAAACGAATCCTGTAAGAAAGTCATGCAAACACAGTTTTTCTCTAATTCTACTACATTATGATTTTTTTAAAAATTGTACCATTGCAAAGTACAACTTGTGATGCAAAAATTAAGCTCTTATAAAGCTCTATGTATGGAAAAAAAAAATGTATGGCTTTTGGACGGCGGGGAGTAAAAAACGAAAATCAAAAAATGTCTGTGGCGGTAAGGGGTTAAAGGTGGATAATTATTCACTTTAATGTTCTTGCCTCTTGTTTTTGTCTGTATGAGGTTATGTAGGAAATAATACTCTGATCTATGACAACTCTAAGATCTGTAAAGCTTTTCTGGATAAAATTAATTACCGGTAAATATTCACAATGAAGTACTGTGATAATTCTTTATATCGCTTCTAAAAGTATGGGAAGGTTAGTTGGTCTGAACTTGTAGTAAACGTCATGTGCAAAATTTTTGAACTTTGAGGTTACATTGCTGCAAATGACTTGTCAAGGGCATCTCCTTCCTTCACAGATGGCACTTGTATAATCAAAGAGAAATGTGGAGTACAAAGTTGATGAAGAAATGTTATCTTTCTGTTTTGACTAAATTTTCTTGCTATCAAGTGGATTCTCAAAACATGAATAGGATAAATGCCAACACAATAGGCCTTAGATCTGATGCCCTATCCTCTGTCTGCTGTCATTTGGGGTTTTTAAAAGTCCAAGGTGGTTAATACTCTGTATGTATACCTTTACTTAGGAGAGAATAAAGCCTGGAAAGACATGATTCCAGAAGCTCTAAACCCAATGCAGTACAACATTACCGAGGTTATGCCCAGTGTGGCCCCAGCAACAGCTGCGTCTGTCGTGGTTTTCATATTTTTGCTTATAATTATTTGGAATTATGAAGAGACGTCAACAATACCAGGTAAGAGGATTCACTTTACTTCTACTGACTTTACATGTGGAGGCTTTACCTTTATTTTACTACCAAAACTTGAATTGTTATAGATTATATATTGTTATGCAGTATATTACATATTGTTATAGATTATATATTGTTATACAGTAAATTGCATATTGTCATAGAATACATATTTAATGTCATGCAAATTTATTAACAAATTAAAGTAACTGTTTAAGTAAATTTCACCATTTAATACTGAAACAAAATCAGTATCTATCTCTATATCTGTCTGTCTATATATTCACTACCTATCTATTCTTTCTTTCTTTCTTTCTTTCTTTCTTTCTATCTATCCATCCATTTCAGTATTTCAGTTGGAACACAGATAAAACAAAAGCCTTATATTTTGTGTTCCTTTATAGAATTCTGGATTTACTTGTTTTCACTCATAAAGGAGCCCCCCCCCCACCCCATTCAGGATATTTCCCACTGAGACATGGTCAGACATGGCTCCTGGAGAATCTGGACATGTGGCAATCAGCTGATCTCAGGGCCGGCTTCTCTTTACAAAGTGGTTGTCGTATTCACAGTACTAAACAAATAGAAGACCAGCAGGGTAAAAGCCAAGTAGAGGCTGGACCAGACAACCCTCTGTAAAAATGCCCTATTAGAGACCAGGGTATAGCTATACTCATACATATCTGTTTATCTTTGTTTCTTTCTATCTGTCTCTCAATTCATAATGTGTATATCTGCATTAATATCATTTTACATTTGTAGGTCCTTCCTATTACCTGGGACTTGGGCCACTGATTTCCTATGGAAGATTTCTATTGACAGGAATTGGGACAGCATCAAATTACTACAATAACATGTATGGAGAGTTTGTAAGGGTCTGGATTAATGGCGAAGAAACCCTTATTATCAGTCGGTAAATATGTATTTATGACACTGTTGCATTCATTGCTAATTTTCTAACACTGGACATTTGCTACCTATTTGCCTACCTATGGGATAGGTGATAAAATTCTGATTACTGGGATCCCCAACAATCTTGAGAAAGAGGGTTCTGTGCCAGCCATTCCTACTAGCTGGGGTCATGTGGAGTTATTAATATTATTCATATGCATAATACTAACATATTCCTTAGTGCTTTACAGAGACTGTTATCATTCACATTGATCTCTATGTCCATTGAGGCTCACAATCTAAATTCCAAATTAACCTATCAGTAGGGTTTTTTTGGGCACGGAAGTACCCACAGAAACTCACACAAACATATAGAGAACATGAAGATTTTGTCCTTGCTTGGGTTTTAGCCAGGACCTCAGCATTGCAAAGCAACAGTTCTAACTACTGAGCCACCATGCTAAATCATTAAAAAACACGGATGCTGTTTATTGAAGCAGAGAGCTGTTAAAGTATACTTGGATCACGCAGCTGATACGACTGCCTATTCAAATAATAGGTGCAGTGCTGCCATATGCCAGTGCCACAGCTGTGCAGTGAATGGTGCTGCAGCTCTGGTCCTATTACTTGAATAAGAACAGAGCAGCTTTCATCTTCATCCATCTCTATAAGATGAGTTCCAGGGTCCAGGTTTTGGACCCCTACCAAAGACTGATATCCTTTCCCATGGATAGGTCATCAGTATGAAAAATGGGGGGGGGGGGGCAAAATAAAAAACCCTTTAAGGCTGGCCATAGATGTTAAACAACTATAGCCTAAACACTTGTTGAATGACTTGTCTCCCTGAGAACAGAAAGGTTTGGCATGTTGAAATACGACAGCCTCATACTTATCTCTCTCAAAATCTGCCATCAGGGGGAGTCAGAATAACCCATTACACAGTAGATGACCAGCTGATCCTGTGCAAATGACATAACCATATCAAAAACGCATGTAAATATGTAAGAAGTGGTAATGTAAAATATAAATGTAACATATTTGGTATGGTGTATTATAGTGCACATAGGATTGAGCCAGGGATGGAGACTGATACAAAATCTATGCCTGAGCTGAGCAACACATTCACATTTCACTTTTCTTCTCTATTTGGGCTGGAACCATGTTTTCATAATTCCCTCTCCCCCTCCCCCCCCCCCCACACACACAATAATAGTTCCCCCCAGTGGTGTAACTAAATTCTTGTGGGCCCCATTGCAAACTTTGACTGGGCCCCTACCCCCTCTCTACAGTGTGTTCTTGATAGCGGTAGTCATGGGTGCTGCAGTGGTATCTCAGATACTTGAAAGGAATACAACTATAATACCCACAACAGCAGTTATCAAGAATATGGTGAGTGAGCAACGCAGTGTCGGCATGTAAACAATACTGGGAGCTGCGTGCTGTAGGAAACAGCTGATTTGCAGGGGTCCTAACAGTTTAAGATCTAAAAGATCAGTGGGGGTCCAACACCCGGGACCTCTGCTGATCAACTGTTTGAAGTAACTGTGGTGCTTTTGAGAGTTTTGTGACCCCTTTGCTATTTACATTGGACAATATAAGTTTTATAATGACCATGCAATGTAATTACAGCCAGTACAGCCATTGTACAGCTGCTATAAAACAGATGGTGTGCAATGTAAATAGTGAAAAGACCCACACAGTATAAAATCCTCCCCAGAGCCCCCCCCTCAGTGTAATGCTCCACAGTGGCCCCACACAGTATAATATGATCCATAGAGCCCTCCCTCACAGTATAATGTTTCACAGTGGCTCCACACAGTATAATATGCTCCCCACAATGGGTCCACATAGTATAATGTTCTCCCAAGAGTCCCCCCACACAGCAAAATTTGCTCTTGAAGCTTCAGCCGCTTCAGGCAAACCCCATGAAATTCATTGCAACGAATATTCATTAGGTTCAGCCTGTTGTAGTACTCTGGGGTCTCCTTAGATGGCAGAGTATAATAAGTGGAGGTCCAAGGGAGGTGAGTAAAAATAACAAACACTTATACTCTCCTTGTCTCACCTATCCTGGGCATTCTCGCTGTGTCTGGTGGTCTTCAGTGTATTATTTGGGCTTCTACTTGCCTGTGACTAACATCACACTCCCCGGGGTCAGCATTGAGGACTGTGATTGGGCCTCAGCAGTCACGTGAAGAGGCCTGAAGATTACACTGGGAACTGTCTGACGCTCAGGAGAGGTGAATATAAGTGTTTGTTATTTTAACTCACATCCCCAGGGCAGGCTTCTATTGGAAAAGGGCCCCACAACATGTACTTATTTCATATGACGCCGGGTCCCTGTCCATTAGCAGTGATGTCCACAGGCAGCAGATGAGTGTCGAATCCAATCTCTGCTCCTGGGGTTGTATAGTGTAGATAAAGGTTGGGGTATTAGGCTTTCCCGACTACTATCATGGTGCTGCGAAGCCACAAGCATCTCCAGCCACTGGTGCCCCTGAATAATCATGCCACAGCCTCTCTCTACAGAATACATCCTTCACTAACTACTACCTTTATCATTAAAAGGTTATTTTTCTCTTTGCTGGCAGTGGCAGGCTGCGTACAATAAATGTTCTTCATATATCTCCAGTGCACCAGGGGGCAGGTATAATATATTTACAATTCACATCCAAACAGAAAGGAAATCAGAAAGCAGATCAATGAAATTTAATCAGTCTTAGACCTTATTCACACATCTACTTTTCATATACGAATGGTGCCAAAAGTTTTCAAAGATGCCATACATACACATACGTGTTTATTCAGATATCAGTGCTTTTTTGCGGACTGTAGGAACTGCAAAAAAAAACAACCAAAAACAGAAGTACGTTCTTTTTTTTTCATGGCTGCATAACATTAATGAAGTCTATGGGTTTTGAAAGAAAACAGATGACATCCTTATGTCATCTGTTTTTCATGGACCCAGAGACATACAAAATATAGAAAATTAAAAAAAAAAATTATCTGCTTTTCATATGTGAAAAGTGGATCAACTACGGACCACACACTATCTGCAAATAGGCAAGGTGGGGAGCTGTCACTGAAAAACATGGACGTGAACGTGTGAATGAGGCCTTAGTGTGAAGGTGACCTGGCTTCTGGGCCTGATCACGGCTTCGACAACTGTGTCCCCTAAGGCAGAAGAGTTTTCCTCTGCGGCCTTCCTGCTTCTATTATACCTATACGGTGTTTCCGCAGGTGTAATGCTGTGATTTTCAAAAATGCGAGCAATATTTTTTTCTGCAATGTGTCAATGGAATTAGCCAGAATCCCATCCACTTTCCAGGTACTGTAAAACGTAAAAAAACACTGTGTTTGTGCCTAACAGACCAGTGACTGCTGCAGTCCAGAGGTATACATCATGTTGCATGTATATCAGTATTTTTCACTGGACTACAACTGTTGCTTGTCAGTTAGGAGTTGTCACACTACAAAAAGTCTTTGTGCACCCCAACTAGAAGGTATGAAAGCAACGAACAAGTACAATAAATAACCCACATCAATAAAAGAAAACATTGCTATAAACTTTTAATCATACAGATAAAAAACTAAATCACCCATAATAATAACGTAGCAGCAAAAGGTATCGGAAATCTCAAAAAGTCTGTGTAATATAGGCCGGTAAATGTGCTCTGATAATATAAGAAATTTCTGACTAATCCCCTCCTGAGCTAAATGTTTCTTTATGTAATAGCTGATGGTTTATTCCCTTTGAATGGATCAAAAAGAATTGAAAAAGGCAAAGGATGAAAAGTGAGCAGAGTCATGGCCTCCCTATGTCTGACATCAGCTGTCACCAATTATATGTGTAACAGAAAGAACACACAGAGAAGTGAATATTATAACAAGGTGTCTTTAGAAAATTAGATAAGAGAAGCCACAGAGTTTGTGTCAGTTTTGGGCTATGTTCACACTTGTTTTCCAGTCATCAAAAGTTCTTTTTTTATAACTGCTTTCTTCCAGAGAGAAAACTTTATGCCAATTTATTCTTTTCCCATACATTTCTAGTATAAGTATGTTTCTTTATCCATCACCATCTGTTGCTGAAATGATCTATAATTCCATTCGGGCTATGCATAAGGCTAAAATGTGTGCATGCATCCTTCCAGAGGCACATAGAGTCCCTGGGGTTATTTATTGCAAAGCCGCAGGCACTGTATTCTCCCGTAGAAAGAATACCTCCATAATATGACATCCAGTCGAGCATGGCACATTGTGTTGTTATAAATTATGTATCAATTTCTAAGAAAAAAAAATTGTGTTTCTGTGTACAAACAGAAGATAAAGTATGGTCAGATAGATTTTTCTGGGTTGTGTAGTGCCAAAAAGTAAAACAGCACTGTGCATATGAAACCTTATATAGATTTAGGGTCCATTCATACCTTCATGTTTTCACGCGCAGATTTCAGCAAAGATTTAATGCTGAAATCTGTGTCAGATTTGATGACAACCTACATTTAATGCATGTGATAGAGGTTTTGTAACCTATTAACATGCACTGGAAAAAATCTGTTCACCAAAAAAAAAAAAAAAAAAAAAAGCATGCTACTTATTCTTATGGATTAACCCCAAAGTGGATATTTGGATCCTGTGGTAAACACATAGGAAAAGCTGTCATGTATGAACATGTCCTACTGTTCTCAGCAGAACAGAAGCAGAGGTACAGTATACAAGTGTCACTTGACTCCAAGGTACTGACCACATACTGTAAGTTTTGAATAGTAATATAGTATAAAGGGAGTCTGTCAGCAGAACCCAGCATATCAACCCTACTCCCCATATAAACAGGTTGGGGTCACCTGAATCAAATGGTGTTTTCCGTTTGTGAATTGGTGTTTCCATTGCTGAGTATCAGTTTTTGTGAATATGCAAATGAGCTCTTTACAGCAATGAGGGCTCTTCACCGAGCTCATTTGCATATTGTCGAAAACGGCAATATCTAGGCAACAGAGGCACCGATTCACGGGGAAAAAAACTTTTTGATTCATGTGACCTGTGGAGCTGGGTTCTGCTGACACTTCTTTTTACAAGTCCTTTTTACTACTGTACATATGTTATATAGCGCTGAATGTGAATACTTTTCCCATAGATCTTCAGCGACATGCCATGTCATGAAGCACAATCATTATGTGTCAAGGTTTGGTAGTAAACTAGGATTACAATGCATCGGCATGAATGAAAATGGGATTATTTTCAACAGTAACCCTACTCTGTGGAAAGTAATAAGGCCTTTCTTTAACAAAGGTAAATATTTGGAAGCAATGTAATAGTAAAACGAATAATAATGTTTTTTTCATCCATTTTGTTTGGATCTTTGGTGAGCATATTTTAGAAAGTGTGAAGTCAGCACTAGATGAACATTTGGAAGGACATTTCACTTCCAAAATCCAAGATAAGACTATGCAAAAAAAATATGTATCAAAACAACCTACAACACTTTCCAGTAGCATAAAATGTGTGCTGTAAATTATTAATACATAGTGCTACAATTTACATGGTCCATGAAATAAAGTAAAAGGGTATTATAGTGCCACCTGCTGGCAATAGTCAACAATGCAGCACATTTAAATGCTGTCCCTGTAATCAGGATACATCAAGTAGAGTAAATGCAATATAAATTTTATAAAGCGAAAAACATACAATAACTTGTCACAGAAAATACTGTTTTATTTAAAAGCAATAAAATATTTTTGTCTTTTTCAGTATTTTCAATACGGTCACAAACCAAATTTTACTGTGATTTGTCTTTTTTGCAATTCCTATTGTATGTAATGTAATGTAGCTTTCAACTAAACTGGTATAAAAGTGCACAACTGACTTCATCTATCTTCATTCATTAAAGGGGTTCTACCATTTGGATAACTCCCCTGGGCAGCTCCACTGTGGTTGACTATGATCACTTATTACACATTGCTGCTACAGAAGAAAAGTGATAAAAGCTGATCACTGGGGGTTTTCGACAGCCTGACCCCTGGTGATCAGCTGATCGATGATCATCTTTATCCTTTATGATATATTACATATCCGCGTCACTCTTCTGATAAACATATTTCCGTAAAGTAAAAGCATTCCTCACAACTTTTGACTCAATAAAGGACACTTATATTTTGCTGCATGAAATTTTAAGGTCGGGGCTCCACGTGGCGAAAACGCTGCAGTTTGCCCGCAGCGGAAAAGTCACAGCAAAGTGGCGAATCCCATTCCCACTTTGCGGAAAAATATGCGCTGATGGTTTCCCCATAGGTATAATTAAAACAGAAAGTCCGCAGAGGTGAAAAAAGCACTGCGGGACGCTATGTGGGGCCTTAGCCTAAAACTGCATGAAGGTTTTTGTTTTTTTTATTTAAAATATTAGCACAAATAATATTTTAATATAGATATTTTTAGGTCTAAAATTTTAGGTCACCAAATTTTGACATATTATATAACGTGAGTTCTACTATACAGCTAGGGACTATATATATTGTTTCTGGAACAATATAGTTAAGTTTATTTATGTACATGTATTCCCAATATCAAAAAGACCAAATAATAAATGTGAATAGAAAGGTTGTTGCTCAAATATAAACGTAAACAAAAAGTATTAAATAGAACAACTAAGGGTGGGTTCACACCTGCGTTTGAGTCTGTCCGCTGCCAATCCGAGTGAAAATCTCGGGGAACGGGATCGGCATCGGAAACTGACAGGTTAGCGACGCATTGGTTAAAAACCCATTCATTTGAATGGGTTTTTAAAGCAATGCGCAGGTGTCCGATTGCACCCTCTGCGCTGCGAATCCTTTTTTTTTCGTCGGAAACAAAGTCGGACATGCAGGACTTCGTGTCCGACAAAAAAACGGCTTTGCAGCGCAGAGGGTGTAAGCGCACACCCGTGCATTGCTTTAAAAACCCATTCAAATGAATGGGTTTTTAACCAATGCGTTGCTAACCTGTCGATATCTGATGCCGTTCCCGTTCCCTGAGATTTTCACTCGGATTGGCAGCGGACGGACTCAAGCGCAGGTGTGAACGAAGCATAAAACGTAACTTTTAATTTTTAAAGTACGTATAAAATGTGTGTTAAAGCACTATGATGAAACACACGCAATGGTTATCCGCTCAAGTGATATAAAATATAGTACCCACTCAGAGAGTATGCATATTGTTCACCCCAAAATGGTGCTCACATTTAAATCAGCAGCATCTATAGCATATGCGCCTTTAGGGGTTAAACTAATATACATCTCTGTAGCATGTCCTGATTATGAGGCT
Source organism: Leptodactylus fallax (assembly GCA_947044405.1). Taxonomy (NCBI): domain Eukaryota; kingdom Metazoa; phylum Chordata; class Amphibia; order Anura; family Leptodactylidae; genus Leptodactylus; species Leptodactylus fallax. Next base: position 10,426,137 of record CAMRHE010000027.1, on the reverse strand, counting down.
ATACCGTGCAATGAAAAGGTGTGGGTGACGCTTACATATATTAACTAAGTCACCCCTCTCTCACATCATGGTTGATACTTATAAATAATTAATAACAGCCATGAAAATGGGAGTTTACCCACAATAGTCTCTATAAATAGGACAAATATATATATAAAAGCATCATTTTGCAAATGATATACACAGATGAAACCAGAAGTTTACATACACTATATAAAAAGACACATATGCATGTTTTTCTCACTATCTGACATGGAATCAGAATAAACCTTTCCCATTTTAGGTCAATTAGGATTATCAAAATTATTTATATATGCTAAATGCCAGAATAATGAGAGAGAGAATTTTTAAGGCATTTTTATTACTTTCTTCAAAGTCAAAAGTTTACATACATTTCATTAATATTTGATACCATTGCCCTTAAACTGTATGATTTGGGTCAAACATTTTGGATATCCTTCCACAAGCTTCTCACAATAGTTGGTAGGAATTTGGGCCCATTCCTCCTGACAGAACTGGTGTAACTGAGCCATGTTTGTAGGCCATCTTGTTCACACCTACCTTTTCAGCTTTGCCCATAAATTTTCAATAGGATTGAGATCAGGGCTTTGTGATGGCCACTCCAAAACATAGACTTTGTTATCCTTAAAGAGGTATTCCCATGTACATAACCATTTTTAAATTTGTAGATAATTAAAAGTTAAACATTTTTGCAAATATAAGTAATTTAACATTTTGCAGAGTTTTATAGATTTTTTTTTCCAAATATCTTGTGGTCACAAGTTGTTACCCTGATCGGTTGCCAGTAGATACGATCATGAATGCAGGACCTTTCTAAGGTCAGAAAATCAGCCATGATTTTCTTATTGTGGCCGGGATATCTTCTGATACATGTAGTGTCCCTGCCTGATAACCTGTCCACAATAAGGAAATCATGGCTGGGTTCCTGACAAGTCCCAGACCATAGAAAGTTTCTGCATTTGTGGTCGTATCCATTGGCAACCGATCAAGACAACAGACTATCACCACTAAGATGGTTAGAAAAAAACTTTAAAACTCGGCAGAATTTTTAACTAATTATATTTGCAAAAATGTTTAACATTTAATTATCTACAAATGTAGATAGGATTATGTTCATGGGAATACCACTTTAAACCACTTTGTAACCAGTCTGGTAGTATGCTTCGGGTCATTGTCCATTTGGAAGACTAATTTACTCCCAAGATTTAACTTCCTGGCTGATGTCTTGAGATGTTGCTTCAGTATTGCCACATAATGTTCTTTCCTCATGAGGCCATCTATTTTGTGAAGTGCACCAGTCCCTCCTGCAGCAAAACAACCCCACAACATGATGCTGCCACCCCCATGTTTCACAGTTGGGATGGTGTTCTCAGGCTTGGCCATAATGACCATTGTTACATTTGGAGGAAAAAAGGGAGAAGCTTGCAAGCCTGAGAACACCATCCCAACCGTGAAACACGGGGGTGGCAGCATCATGTTGTGGGGTTGTTTTGCTGCAGGAGGGACTGGTGCACTTCACAAAATAGATGGCATCATGAGGAAAGAAAATTATTTGGCAATACTGAAGCAACATCTCGAGAAATCAGCCAGGAAGTTAAAGTTTGGGCGCAAATGGGTCTTCCAAATGGACAATGAAGCATACTGCCAAACTGGTTACAAAGTGGCTTAAGGATAACAATGTCAATGTTTTGGAGTGGCCATCACAAAGCCCTGATCTCAATCCTATTGAAAATTTATGGTCAAAGCTGAAAAGGCAGGTGCGAGCAAGGCGGCCTACAAACATGGCTCAGTTATACCAGTTCTGTCAGGAGGAATGGGCCAAATTCCTACCAACTATTGTGAGAAGCTTGTGGAAGGATATCCCAAACGTTTCACCCACGTCAAACAGTTTAAGGGCAATGGTACCAAATACTAATGAAATGTATGTAAACTTTTGACTTTGCAGAAAGTAATAAAAATGCTTTAAAATTCTCTCTCTCTCATTATTCTGGCATTTGGCAAATATAAATAATTTTGGTAATCCTAATTCATCTAAAACGGGAAAGGTTTATTCTGATTTCATGTCAGATAGTGAGAAAAACATGCATATGTGTCTTTTTATATAGTGTATGTAAACTTCTGGTTTCAACTGTATGCATATGCTTAGTCAACCCTCCATTCACTTCTATGGGACTCTGAGCATAGGGATCTCTAGCAATCCCATACAAGTAAATGTAGACAAGTATGCATGCAGTCAGAAAGCAATGTACCTACACAACTATGTTTTAACCACATTTAAAGGGAACCTGTCAGGCCCCTTATGCTCCCTTTCTGTAAGATTCAGTGGCCACTTTTGTGGATTGGTGTAGTACTTTTGTGTACTTATATGTTAAACTCTGCAGAACCCAGCCAGTGCTAAGAGAGATGACCCCTGCCCTACCCCACTCTCCAGACACTGATCTACAGGTCCCTCTATATTACTGCGCATACAGAGAGACCTGAGAGACTGAATACTGGGTATGCCATTGGACTCATCTTGCCAGCACTAGCTGCATGCTACAAAGCTTTCTGTTGCTCAAAACCTACTACTCTGATCCACATAGGTAGCAGACTGCATGCTAGTCACTATAGTACATCGCCCTGACAGGTTGCATTTAATTGACTTTGCATATATGAGGGTTGACTAAAACTGATTTCTATCAACATACTCTTTCACAGGGTATTTGTTGTGAATAGGAGTGATCATAAAGGCCATATAAATACATTTAGGAACTCTGTTGTTGCACATTCAGACATTCAGTTGATTTGTTTCTCTTCTTGAGTCTGGCATTGACAATGAAGGGCTTAGCACAAATCACCAAAGAAAGAAGCATAATGCAATCAGCATAGCAGTTGTATAAAGCATGGGAGCCGCACAAGCTGTGCTGTACTTCTAGCGGGTTATTAGCATTCATAAAAGGGAAAAAGTCTTTCCAGAACATTCACTGATGGCCGGCACGTACTGATTGCTCTTCTTATGTGGAACATTTAATACATTTACTGGACAATGCAGCAGTCAGGCACATTTTAATGGTTAGATGGGTTGGTGCAAACAGTATTCTTTCATATAGTGTTTACACCTTTTACCAACATTGATCATTGCTTCCATCCATTCCTCAACCCTAGTAGATACACTGAATTGATCTAAAACCATGTCTCCAAGAAAATAAAGTGATAATTGGGTGTATCTACAATCTCTCATAGGCTAAGCCCCCACGTAGCGGGCCACAGTGAAAAGCACTGCAGGAGAAACCACGGCAGCAATGCATCACGGTTTTTCCCGCAGTAATTTTCTCAGATAGTCTGCAGAGGTTTCCTCTGCAGCATTTTTGTTTCAGTTATACCTATAGGAAAACCGTTGACATTTCTGTATGTATAATTGACATGCTGCGATTTCCAAAACCACAACGGTTTTGAAAATCGCAGAGTGTCCGCAGTGTGTATTTTTTCACAAGGTGTGGATGGGATTTGCTAGAATCCCATCCACTTTGCAGTGACTGTAAAACACTATGGTTTTTTTTTGTTTGTGCCACGTGGGGCCCCAGTTATACTCTCTGCATTGATTGGACAGTGTAGGACTATGCAGGGACACACCCCTCTGACAAAAAGGAAATGGTAAGGACAGAGGAACGCCACAAGAGCTCTAAGAAAAGATACACCAGAATTGTTCTTTTATGCGTTATTTTGTGAGAAATACATATATTTACTAAAGCAATCATGTCAAGAGAGCTGACATACCCTATTTAGGGTAAGGCCCTACGTTGCGGAATGCAGTTAAAAAACTCTGTGGAAAAAAACGCAGAGGAAACCCATCCTGTTTTTGTCCACAGCGTTTTTCATTGTGTTTTTGCTGAGTTTTTATATGCAGATTTTCTTCTTTTATTAAACCTATAGGGAAAACGCAAGCATTTCTGCAGGTATAAATTACATTTTTGAAATATAGTTTTTCTTCACCAGTTTTTTTTCTGCAATGTGTGGATGGGATTAGCCAGAATCTCATTCATTTTGCCGGTACTGTCAAACGCTGCCTTTTTTCCACTGTGCTTCTGCAGCAAAAAAAAAAAAAAAATGCTGTGTTTTCACAATGTGGGGCTTCAGCCTTAGGCCAGGGCCCCACGTTGCGAAAACTACCACTGCGTTTTACAGTACCTGCAAAGTGGATGGGATTCTGACTAAACCCATTCACATATTGCAGAAAAATATCTGCAGCAGAAATTCTGCAATTACAAAAAAAAATGCTGTAAGGTAAGAATACTTTGAAAATTAGAGGGTTTATAGTTTATTTTTGTCAATGAACAAAATAAAGTGAATGAACAAAGGAGAAATCTAAATCAAATCAATATTTGGTGTGAACACCCTTTGTTTTCAAAAACACCATCACATCAATTCTTCTAGGTAGACTTGCACACGGTATTTAGCACAGCGTACTGAGGCAATGGGATTTTATTCCGTTGTTGATGGTGTACAATGTTGTTGAACTTATACTTGTTGATCTTTCAGCCCTTTCTGGACCTGGACTACAACAGACCACCGAGCATTGCATTAACTCAACCAAACATTTCCTCACAAAGCGGAGTGATCTCACTGACGATCTGGGCAAAGTAAATGTCCTCAAGCTAATGAGACTGATTATGTTAGACACTTCCAACAAGCTCTTCCTCAGAATTCCATTAGATGGTAGGTAAATTGGCACAACTATAAGACTATGAGGTTATTTATGGGAATTATTGCATAAGAAAACAGTTTTTCTATCTCAGTGTACACTTCAGCCCCAGTAAAATAAAAAATTGTAAAACAAAATTCATTATCAAATTGCCCGTAAATAATTTACATATGACCAGTCAGAGTGTATATCCTTCATAGGCGCGAGGCTCTCCGCTGTTCTGGTCCATTGGAGGACCAAAACAACGGACAGGCGGACCGCTAATATAGCAGTTACATACAGAGCCCAATGGACCCCTTCGACTATAATGGGGTCAGATGGATGTCCATTGTTTTTAAACCGAAAGCAGCGGATGAAAAAGCAGTGCATGCAGGAGTTTATTGTCTACCCATTTCAGAGACTCTGAGACAAATTTGAACATACCTTTACCCTTTAGGAAAGACAGAAAAGACACAAGGGATAATGTAGAGACCAAGATACATAATTATAAAACTTCCATGACCTGGTAAAGCAGACCCCATTCCAAGTTATGAAAAAACAAAATGTGAACCCATCAATTTCTGCAGTGAATCAGACATGTAGAGAGTGTACAAGCACAGATTTATTGTGGATCACCATTAGAGCATTTTCAGCCACGAGTTGTTCTTCTGTGGCAAGATTTATAGTGACTACTGATGGAAACCATCAGAGAGAAAAATTATCCTATTAAAGCAAATCTGTCACACACCCACACACAGTGATTGACAGTAGAGATGAGTGAATTTTTAAAAAATTCGATTCAGCAGCTTTGCCGAATTTTTCAATACGATTTCGATCCAAATTAAGGCCCCCATTAATTTGTGGCAAATTCCGTTAAAACAACAGCTATTTCCTGGCTGCAGAGAGCTTGTATAGTGGTGCAGAATCACTGGTTCAGCACTATAGACTGCCATACACGTGTATTGACGCATAGGCTGACTTCCTCACTTCTGGGCAGGATCAACCAGGTACGGAGGGCTACTAGCATCGGGTCACTGGATAGACCCCGGGCTGCAGAAGATGCATATTGGCATCCCCCGATCTCAGCACGGGGGTTAACGAGGGGGACATGTAGCAAGGCGGAACCCCTTGGATGCTGCGGTCATGTTTGACCGCAGCATCCAAGGGGTTAAAACCTGCAATCGGAGCTGTGCTCCTGCCGGGGGTTGTGGAGCAGGGTGTTAGCTGTCAGTTACAGCTAACACCCACTCCCGATGCCGTGGGCGGTCACGAATGGGGTTAAAGGGCTGTGACATCACAGGGATGGCTGGCTGGCTGCTGATTGGCTGCACGCATGGCATTGTGGGTGATCTTGTGTTCCCAGAGTTCCTTTCCCCATGTCCTAACATGCAGCAGCCATTTGATGAAAAAAATTTGATTCCTTACCACGAAGTGTGAGGAAATCTGGATTTGATGTGAATCGAATATTTCCTGAAATTCGGATCAAATTCCACTTTATCAGCTTCGATTCGCTCATCTCTAATTGACAGCTTACTCTGTACACTCACTGATACAGGAATCCCAATATGTGGTCAGTTGCTTTACATATGCTGTGATTTAATGGCTTCCTTCTTTTATAACACTTGTTCTTTGTAAGAAAAATGGTTCAGATCATGTGACTAGTGATCAAATAATTATTCTAAATTTATATAATAATGTTTATGCCAGAAAAAAAATATTTCCCTTTTCTGAAATGACATGGGTATACACAGCACTTGAACCAGAAATCATGGAAAGGGGACTCAGGAGAATAGACATAGGAAAGTTATCCAAACCTATTCTATGATTATGATTTCCATAACTGTCTCCTGGGATCAATTTAATATTGTATCTGCTATCAACTGGGAATAAAATACAGTGACACTATGGAGAACTGTGGATGATTTTATGTCAGCAGAACTGTGTGAGTCTGTAGGCAATGACATTTACAAATCATTTCATTGGATGGAGGGGAGACATTAGAGTTAGATTGGGTATACTTGTTATAATTCTGCATACAATCCAATTAATTCTAGCTTCATCTATAAATAAATAGTGCATGTAAGTGACCCGTAGTCATTGTTTATAACGATGATAATAGTTGTCTGAATAAAGTTTTATTCTTCTAGTGTTAATATTCTAGTATGTCAGTCTTTATTTAGGGTTTCATGGCTATCTATTCATATTAAATATCCCTTGTATCTTTCCCAAGAACAAAGTAATGGAGGGTGCCATGGGAGAAATCCAAGTACACAATAAGGTCTTCCAAGCCCCTGCAGCTAAGATTAAGAGTAGGTGTTTATAATGCATAGTTAGCTATATTTCTAGGAGTCCCTGCCTCCCAGCAACATACTATTCCGTACTATAATCGCTACAGGATAGTATGTTGCTGGGAGGCAGGGACTCCTAGAACTATAGATAACTATTATGTTAGGGGTCCCTCTCCCTGCACACTGTTCAGGCTGGGAAATCTGGCCCACACAAGGAACAAGTTTCACAGGTGAAACTGGGTCATGTGTATCTAGCCTAAGGATAAGGCCCCACGTAGCGGGCTGCAGCAAAAAAGCGCTGCAGGAAAAACTGCGGCAAAAACGCATTGTGGTTTTTCCCGCAGCACTTTTCACAGAAAGTCCACAGAATTTGCCTCTGCAGGCTTATTGCTTCAGTTATACCTATAGGGAAACCACCGGTGTTTCAATAGGTATAATTCACATGTTGTGATTTCCAAAAACGCAACGGTTTTGGAAATCACAGCATTTCCGTTGCACATATTTTTCTGCACTGCACTGCACTGTGAATCCCATTCACCTTGCAGGGACTGTAAAACGCTGCAATTTTTGCCATAACGTTTACTCTGCATGCGGCCCCGACCTAATACTGCTCTACTCAGATGTAGGTAACTTCTTTACCTTTATATGTAAGGCTAGGTTCACACAAGTGCTCGGTTTTCAAAGGACAGAAACCCTGTCCACCTAAAAAGTGGTAACCCGCGGAAACCCGTGAGACCCTTCTTGCAGGACTTTTTTCTCTGCCGATTTAAACAGAATCTCGGGCGAGTCGCCCGAATGCTAGTGTGAACCTAGCGTAACTCTAACAGCTTAAGGCTAAGGCCCCACGTTGCGGAAACACAGCTTTTTTTGTTGCAGATTTTACTGCGTTTTTTTTTAGCCAAAGCCAGGAGTGTAGTTAACAGAAGGGAAACGTCTAAGTGCTTCCTTTATATTTCCCATTCTTTTTCAAGCCACTCCCTACTTTGGCTAAAAAAAAAGACGCAGAAACACCCTCAACAAAAAAACGCTGCATTTCCACAACATGGGGCCTTAGGATAAAGGGGTTTTAAAGCCTTAATCATTCATAGCCTATGTAATCAGGCAGTGGGGAACAGTCAATGGTGCTGTGACATGGAAATATGGCTGCTCCGCTGCAGCCAGCACAACACACTGTGTCTGGCTTGTCTTCTTCTGAGCTGCTGGTCAGGCACTGTTTCTTGCAAGTCACTGGAACCTGCCCACCAGTGATGAAGGACACAAACACTCCAGTCTCACTGAAGTTCTCTTTACTGAGGTAGATGTTAATGTACAAAAGATTTATCACTTTAGTGGCAAACACTTGACAGATGACAGGCTATGGTGACAAACAATATGCTTCTGCTGTTGCCTGTCACTAAAGAACCCCTTCTCCTACACACAGGTGCCTGTAGGTGCTCGGTTCTTACAACCAAAAGGCATCTTCGGCTTTAGAGGAGGCTCCCCTCTGTTCAGCAAGCTTCCAAGGTGGCCTCTCTCCAACCAGTCATCCTTGCAAGCTTTCCTCCAAGCCAGCCCACTCTCTCCATAGGAAAAGTTATTTGTTGCTCTCCTGTGGTGAGATTCAGTCAGGTAGATTTATTAAAATGGTCTAAAAACAAAGCTGTTTTAGTTGCCCATAGTAACCAATCACTGGGCAGCTTTCATTTTGTATTCTACTCCTGAAAAGTAAAAGCTGCATTGTGATTGGTTGTTATGGACAGCTACGATAGTTTTGTTTTTAGACCAATTTAATGGTGTAAGGTCAGCAGCACACAACCGTGTTTCACCCGTGAAACATGGCCCGTGTGCTAGCTAGATTTACCGGCTTGAATTTCGTGCTGGGAGCGGGACTCCTAGCATCCTAGTTACAGTGGGGGAAAAAAGTATTTAGTCAGCCACCAATTGAGCAAGTTCTTCCACTTAAAAAGATGAGGCCGGCCTGTAATTGACATCATAGGTAGACCTCAACTATGAGAGACAAAATGGGAAAACAAATCCAGAAAATCACATTGTCTGTCTGATTTTTAAAGAATTTATTTGCAAATTATGGTGGAAAATAAGTATGTGGTCAATAAGAAAAGTTCATCTCAATACTTTGTTATATATCCTTTGTTGGCATTGACAGAGGTCAAGCATTTTCTGTAAGTCTTCACAAGGTTGGCACACACTGTTGCTGGTATGTTGGCCCATTCCTCCATGCAGATCTCCTCTAGAGCAGTGATGTTTTGGGGCTGTCGCTGGGCAACACAGACTTTCTACTCCCTCCAAAGGTTTTCTATGGGGTTGAGAACTGGAGACTGACTAGGCCACTACAGGACCTTGAAATGCTTCTTACAAAGCCACTCCTTAATTGCCCTGGCAGTGTGCTTGGGATCATTGTCATGCTGAAAGACCCAGCCACGTTTCATCTTCAATGCCCTTGCTGATGGAAGGAGGTTTGCACTCAAAACCTCAGGATACATGGCCCCATTCATTCTTTCATGTACACGGATCAGTCGTCCTGGTCCCTTTGCAGAGAAACAGCCCCAAAGCATGATGTTGCCACCCCCATGCTTCACAGTAGGTATGGTGTTCTTTGGATGCAACTCAGCATTCACTCTCCTCCAAACACGACGAGTTGTGTTTCTACCAAACAGTTCTACTTTGGTTTCATCTGACCATATGAGATTCTCCCAATACTCTTCTGGAACATCCAAATGCTCTCTAGCAAACTTCAGACGGGCCCAGATATGTACTAGCTTAAGCAGGGGGACACGTCTGGCACTGCAGGATCTGAGTCCCTGGTGGCGTAGGGTGTTACTGACGGTAACCTTTGTTACGTTAGTCCCAACTTTCTGCAGGTCATTCACTAGGTTCCCCTATGTGGTTCTGGGATTTTTGCTCACCTTCTTGTGATCATTTTGATCCCATGGGGTGAGATCTTGCGTGGAGCCCCTGATCGAGGAAGATTATCAGTGATCTTGTATGTCTTCCATTGTCTAATTATTGCTCCCACAGTTGATTTCTTCACACCAAGCTGCTTGCCTATTGCAGATTCAGTCTTCCCAGCCTGGTGCAGGTCTACAATTTTGTTTCTGGTGTCCTTCCACAGCTCTTTGGTCTTCACCATAGTGGAGTTTGGAGTGTGACTGTTTGAGGTTGTGGACAGATGTCTTTTATACTGATAACAATTTCAAATAGGTGCCATTATACAGGTAATGAGTGGAGGACAGAAGAGCCTCTAGAGGAAGAAGTTACAGGTCTGTGAGAGCCAGAAATCTTGCTTGTTTGTAGGTGACCAAATACTTATTTTCCACCATAATTTGCAAATAAATTCTTAAAAAAATCAATGTGATTTTCTAGATATGTTTTCTCATTTTGTCTCTCATAGTTGAGGCTGACTAAATACTTTTTTTCCCCCACTGTATCTATGACGCTAGGAGTCCCTGCCTCCCAGCGACATACTGTCCCGTACTGTAATTGATACTGGACAGTATGTTCAAGCCGGTACATCACGGGTGAAAGACGGTCGTGTGCTGCTGCCCTAAGTCTTAGGCATAACTTTGTTCCCCTCAAAAGCTAAGGCCCCACGTTGCAGTACGCAGCTAAGAAAAATGCTGCGGGAAAAAATGCAGCGGAAATGCAACTTTTTTTTCTATAGAGTTTTTGTATAGCATTTTTGCTGCAGTTTTCTCTACATTTTTTCTTCCCTTATTAAATCTATAGGGAAAACGCAAACGTTTCCGCAGGTAAAATTGACATGCTGCTTTTCCGCAGCATTGTTTTTTCTACGATGTGTATGGGATTAGCCAGAATCTCATTCACTTTGCTGTTAAACACAGCATTCTTTTCTGCAGCGTTTCCAAAATTTGAGGTCAGTTGACAACAAAAATAGGACATTGCTCAATCCTGTACAGAAAAAGCCCTGGACAGGGGTGGAACTCTTCATGAATATTCATTAGCATTCATTTTAACATGAGAAACAGAATAATGAAATTCTGGAGAATCAATGTGTTACCTACTTAAAAAAATGGGGGGAATTTATGAATTCCTCTATGTCAGTTTTCTGACATAGAGGTTTATGGCGCACATTTAGCACAAGACCCTTTCTTGCACCAAACGTGTGCCACAACCCCTGTTCTGCGCCTCACTAGCCACAACTGGGACAGATCTTCATTCTGGTGCATGTTTTTTGCACCTGTCAGGGCCTATATGAAGAATGGCATATGAAATGCCAGTATTAATAAATCTTCCCCAGTAAATCTCCAATATAAATTATTAATTTCATGTGATTAGTCTAATAAAATACAAAAACCGTGACTTGGTGACAAATGCTCTCTTAATATAGGAATCGCTCTCAATAATTTTGTAGTGATCATGGCAATATGCATATATTGCAGAATACTTGTCATGGTGGGTTATGTCCTCATCATTTTATGATTGTTGTTTCAGAGAATGACATTGTTATAAAGATTCAGAAATACTTTGATGCATGGCAGGCACTTCTACTGAAACCAGACATATTCTTTAAGATTTCCTGGCTCTACAAGAAGTATGAGAAATCTGCGTGAGTTCCTAATGTCTAAACAATGCTCTCCCCACTGTGAATGTAATTGTCTATGAATCCAAAAATTGTTTTGCTGACTCCAAAAGTAACCATCCTTTCTTTCTTTCTTCTTCAGCAATGATTTGAAGGAGGCTGTTGAAATTCTCATTGAGCAAAAGCGACGGGAGCTTTCCACTTCAGACAAGCTGGATGATAATATCGATTTTGCAACAGAGCTTATTTTTGCACAGGTGTGTAGTAAGAGTCAGCTTAAATAAATACATGTATAAGTAAGTGTGTGGCGAATAGCAGATGGCACTTTCCTTACAAATCTAAGAACTGAATGCTAAAAAGAATCTGATCTAATCTGAAACATCATCTCAAGCACACAGAAATTTTATATGCACAGTGTGCACTATGAATCCACAGCAAAGGCTCATATTTAATTCCATGGATCATTGTATGGTGCATCCATGAGACCAGACATACTCCTCCGGTAACAATGTTTCTAGGGTAGAATGCCTCTATAATGAATAATATGCAAGAACAACCCACAGGATTGGGTTCTGTGTTATACATGAGTATAAGTTCAAAAATAAAAATCTATATCTTTACTGTTGGCATGTTGTATGGTACTGTTGGCTGTATAGTACTTATCACTGCTTCTGCTGCTGCTGCTGACTCTGTTCTTACCTGTTCAGATGTCACCATGCTATAGCAGCCAATCCTGACATGGCTTGTAAAGCTACATCCACTTGACCTGCCATGATTGGCTTGCATAATCATGTCACCTATGGCCTAAATGGACATTACATTGGAGTGGTGACCAGTCTTTTTGAAGACTGTAATATTTTTTTTATTTCCAACATGTAGCACATGTTGACATTTTTCCCTTGACATTTCTCTAACATATGTGTGATGATTCCGCTTAAATATGGCTATAACTCAAAGCTGTATTTTGATCTCTGGGTATCGTATCTCCCTCTTAGTTCTACTTACTCATCATGTGTGCAGCCCTAATCCTAGTTGTATGTTATCAGTAGAGGCAACAATATAACAATAGGGCTTTGTATCCATCCCAGAATGGCTCCATTGAATTCATACACAGCCCTGAGTGATCAAATAAACATGCATTGTTCAGCCTGGGCTGGTAGATCAGACATGGTTGATAACATTGTATCATTTCACTGGGTCTCAGCTCCTTACAAAGGATCTGGACTTGAGTGCATTAATCAATCAGACTTGCCATCGTCGGTGACCTCATTCTGGGTGGTGTAAGCAAGGGTATAAAAGATGAGGTAAGAGGTCAGTGGGTGGAGATTGGACTGAGACTACAAGGAGAATACTTTGATGAGACTACAGAGAGACTATTGGGATATACTGTGAAGAGCATGCAGGCTGTGATGCTGCTGCTAGGAGCCTCCACTGGTTATTCACACATACCAGAGCATGTGTGAGTGTTGGACTACAGAACCACATCAAGGAGATGTGTGGTAAAGTAATCATTTCACCTTTATTTCCTTTTATTTTATTGTACTGTATATTGTTACTAGTAACTGTTAAAGCTTGTATATATCTACATATCTGTTTTGAACTGTATATGTTAGATGTTAATACCGACCCATTTAGGGGTTAATAAATATATAAAATTTAGAAAGCTTGTCTTGTATTTATCTTGTGAACCCAGCACTCACTTACTGGCGGTGAGTGTGGTTTTTTATGAAAGAAGACTCAGGTGTGGGCCAACGAGGTGTTGGCGCACTGAGGATCTTTCACAATATGCCATGACTCTATTGTGGGCATCTGACTTTTTGGGACTTCTACTGATCCTGAGAATAAAGTACTTATCACTACTTATTGGCTGCATTACTCTCCGTCGTCTGCGGTGTGGCACTCTTGGCCACTTGTGCAGATAACTGCAACATACCTCAGTCCAAACAGTTGGGTATAGTAGATAAAGGTGTTGTTTTAAAAAAAACAGCAATGGTCCAAAAATATAATTGCATTGAATATTTTCTCTCTTTCAAGAACCATGGAGATCTTACTGCTGAAAATGTGAACCAAAGTATTTTGGAGATGCTGATAGCTGCTCCTGACACTATGTCTGTGTCTCTGTACTTCATGCTGATCCTGATCGCTCAACATCCAAAAGCTGAAGAGATGATAATGAATGAGATCAACACTGTGGTTGGTAAGTATCACATGAGCAAGAATACTGACATCCTGGGTTGTCTCAGCATAGAACAATACTCATTTACCTGTTATTTCTATTATCTTTGGTGGACTGTGGTAACTCATAAATGGGTTCTCTCAATATAGACATCACTGGCATATTCCCTGGATATGCTACCAGTGTCCAATTGATGGATATCCAACTGCTGTAAATCCTAATGACTATACCAAGAGAGACCTATTTAACTCAGAGCTATCACAGCATACAGCAAATACTGTAACTAATACAGTTCTGCTAACCCCTTCAAGTACCAGTTCATTGTCGTGCTTAGTCCTATGCATAAACAGTCATATACTTTATCACAGACACAAAAGATGAAGTCTATGTTTTTTTTCAAATGTATATTTGATATGCTTTTTCTTAAAGCCATCTTATTGTACTTTTTGTTTCCTTGGGCAAAAAACACCCCAATCTACAATCTCTAGTTAGTGATAAAAGAAAGTTAAAAAGTTGTGTGTGTATGTATATACACACAGTACAGACCAAAAGTTTGGACACACCTTCTCATTCCAAGAGTTTTCTGTATTTTCATGACTATAAAAATTGTAGATTCACACTGAAGGCATCAAAACTATGAATTAACATATGTGGAATTATACACTTAACAAAAAAGTGTGAAACAACTGAAAATATGTCTTATATTCTAGGTTCTTCAAAGTAGCCACCTTTTGCTTTGATTACTGCTTTGCACACTCTTGGCATTCTCTTGATGAGCTTCAAGAGCTAGTCACCTGAAATGGTCTTCCAACAGTCTTGAAGGAGTTCCCAGAGATGCTTAGCACTTGTTGGCCCTTTTGCCTTCACTCTGCGGTCCAGCTCACCCCAAACCATCTCGATTGGGTTCAGGTCTGGTGACTGTGGAGGCCAGGTCATCTGGCGTAGCACCCCATCACTCTCCTTCTTGGTCAAATAGCCCTTACACAGTCTGGAGGTGTGTTTGGGGTCATTGTCCTGTTGAAAAATAAATGATGGTCCAACTAAACGCAAACCGTGTGGAATAGCATGCTGCTGCAAGATGCTGTGGTAACCATGCTGGTTCAGTATTCCTTCAATTTTGAATAAATCCCCAACAGTGTCACCAGCAAAGCACCCCCACACCATCACACCTCCTCCTCCATGCTTCACGGTGGGAACCAGGCATGTAGAGTCCATTCGTTCACCTTTTCTGCGTCGCACAAAGACACAGTGGTTGGAACCAAAGATCTCAAATTTGGACTCATCAGACCAAAGCACAGATTTCCACAGGTCTAATGTCCATTCCTTGTGTTCTTTAGCCCAAACAAGTCTCTTCTGCTTGTTGCCTGTCCTTAGTAGTGGTTTCCTAGAAGCTATTTTACCATGAAGGCCTGCTGCACACAGTCTCCTCTTAACAGCTGTTGTAGAGATGTGTCTGCTGCTAGAATTCTGTGTGGCATTGACCTGGTCTCTAATCTGAGCTGCTGTTAGCCTGCGATTTCTGAGGCTGGTGACTCGGATGAACTTATCCTCCGCAGCAGAGGTGACTCTTGGTCTTCCTTTCCTGGGGCGGTCTTCATGTGAGCCAGTTTCTTTGTAGCGCTTGATGGTTTTGGCCACTGCACTTGGGGACACTTTCAAAGTTTTCCCAATTTTTCAGACTGACTGACCTTCATTTCTTAAAGTAATGATGGCCACTCATTTTTCTTTACTTAGCTGCTTTTTTCTTGCCATAATACAATTTCTAACACTCCATTCAGTAGCACTATCAGCTGTGTATCCACCTGACTTCTGAACAACACAACTGATGGTCCCAACCCCATTTATAAGGCAAGAAATCCCACTTATTAAACCTGACAGGGCACACCTGTGATGTGAAAACCATTTCAGGTGACTACCTCTTGAAGCTCATCAAGAGAATGCCAAGAGTGTGCAAAGCAGTAATCAAAGCAAAAGGTGGCTACATTGAAGAACTTAGAATATAAGACATATTTTCAGTTGTTCCACACTTTTTTGTTAAGTATATAATTCCACATGTGTTAATTCATAGTTTTGATGCCTTCAGTGTGAATCTACAATTTTTATAGTCATGAAAATACAGAAAACTCTTGGAATGAGAAGGTGTGTCCAAACTTTTGGTCTGTACTGTATATATATATATATACACATATACACACACCCACACACACACATATATTGTATATGTCCTAACTGACTTTGACCTGCCTCATGGCTGCACACTGCCTAGAGATGGTCAATATGTCACATTACATCATTACATCTGTCTACAATAGGCAATGGATGAATCTAGTTCCATAGCTATGCAATGTCAAAAGGCTGTCCTGATTCTTGCTGTACAGAGCTTGTGGCGACTGGTTACATAAATAAAGATTAGTTTGTAATATGTAGGGATTTTAAATGACTTTGTAAGGCTCAAGTCATATACAGTATCCTAACAACAGAAGGTTAATATTTGCTTTCTGTGTGGAGAAATGCACATTAAAGAGTAGTTATATTATAATATATTTTAAGATATATCCTCCCTCCTCTCCATTTTCAGTGGCATTACGTAAATATGGGGTCTGAGTTTACTATTACAATGATGCATTCTGCCTGCCCCCATAGTACAGGAAAGGAGGGAGCCATAAGCTGATTCCGATTCCTGATCATATGACTGAATCATTCTGGAAGCCTGGAAAAGCTGGGCAAGGCAGTAAGTTACAAAAAATCCCACTGAAAACCCCTTCAAAAAATTGTCTAAATTGAGGAAATGTTGTGATAGAACAACAAGAAAAACTCACCTGATAATTTGAGGGCAGTTCCAGTGCCTCACCTGTGGTCCACAAAAGTCTTTGTTATTTTTCCTGCAGCAGTGATATACAGAACAGACCAAAAGTTTGGACACACCTTCTCATTCCAAGAGTTTTCTGTATTTTCATGACTATAAAAATTGTAGATTCACACTGAAGGCATCAAAACTATGAATTAACACATGTGGAATTATATACTTAACAAAAAAGTGTGAAACAACTGAAAATATGTCTTATATTCTAGGTTCTTCAAAGTAGCCACCTTTTGCTTTGATTACTGCTTTGCACACTCTTGGCATTCTCTTGATGAGCTTCAAGAGCTAGTCACCTGAAATGGTCTTCCAACAGTTTTGAAGGAGTTCCCAGAGATGCTTAGCACTTGTTGGCCCTTTTGCCTTCACTCTGCGGTCCAGCTCACCCCAAACCATCTCGATTGGGTTCAGGTCTGGTGACTGTGGAGGCCAGGTCATCTGGCGTAGCACCCCATCACTCTCCTTCTTAGTCAAATAGCCCTTACACAGTCTGGAGGTGTGTTTGGGGTCATTGTCCTGTTGAAAAATAAATGATGGTCCAACTAAACGCAAACCGGATGGAATAGCATGCTGCTGCAAGATGCTGTGGTAACCATGCTGGTTCAGTATTCCTTCAATTTTGAATAAATCCCCAACAGTGTCACCAGCAAAGAACCCCCACACCATCACACCTCCTCCTCCATGCTTCACGGTGGGAACCAGGCATGTAGAGTCCATTCGTTCACCTTTTCTGCGTCGCACAAAGACACAGTGGTTGGAACCAAAGATCTCAAATTTGGACTCATCAGACCAAAGCACAGATTTCCACAGGTCTAATGTCCATTCCTTGTGTTCTTTAGCCTAAACAAGTCTCTTCTGCTTGTTGCCTGTCCTTAGCAGTGGTTTCCTAGCAGCTATTTTACCATGAAGGCCTGCTGCACACAGTTTCCTCTTAACAGTTGTAGAGATGTGTCTGCTGCTAGAACTCTGTGTGGCATTGACCTGGTATCTAATCTGAGCTGCTGTTAACCTGCGATTTCTGAGGCTGGTGACTCGGATGAACTTATCCTCCGCAGCAGAGGTGACTCTTGGTCTTCCTTTCCTGTGGTGGTCCTCATGTGAGCCAGTTTCTTTGTAGCGCTTGATGGTTTTGGCCACTGCACTTGGGGACACTTTCAAAGTTTTCCCAATTTTTCAGACTGACTGACCTTCATTTCTTAAAGTAATGATGGCCACTCGTTTTTCTTTACTTAGCTGCTTTTTTCTTGCAATAATACAAATTCTAACACTCCATTCAGTAGGACTATCAGCTGTGTATCCACCTGACTTCTGAACAACACAACTGATGGTCCCAACCCCATTTATAAGGCAAGAAATCCCACTTATTAAACCTGACAGGGCACACCTGTGAAGTGAAAACCATTTCATGTGACTACCTCTTGAAGCTCATCAAGAGAATGCCAAGAGTGTGCAAAGCAGTAATCAAAGCAAAAGGTGGCTACTTTGAAGAACCTAGAATATAAGACATATTTTCAGTTGTTTCACACTTTTTTGTTATGTATATAATTCCACATGTGTTAATTCATAGTTTTGATGCCATCAGTGTGAATCTACAATTTTTATAGTCATGAAAATACAGAAAACTCTTGGAATAAGAAGGTGTGTCCAAACTTTTGGTTTGTACTGTATAGGGTGCCATATACCCTGCTGCATTTAATTATTGGCCTCAGCCACAATACCTGTATATTATTGTGAGACCAGCAGTCATGTGGGTATATGGCATATCACGGCTGCATGTAATTCAACAAAGATCTGGCAGGACCACCCTAGAGACTCTTAAGCAGTTCAGGATTTATCAGGTGGATATTGGTTCTTATGCTATTTATTTCACATTTCCTCCCTGCAGACATTTTTTTGAAAAACCCTATGTATAGCTAGGTACAAAGAATGGCAAGCTTGATAAATACAAAATTCTCAGCTACACTCTAGACATCTTGACTGAACCCATTGGAGACCTTTATAGGTTTAGTATGGCCCCTGAGTGAAAAGAATACTTAGGTTAGTGTATAGATCAGATTATTAATATCCTCACGCAAAGACTGGAAAGAACATGGTAACTATTTCTAAATGTCTTCCTTATAATTGTAGGTGATCGGGAAGTACAGAGTAGTGATTTGCAAAGTCTTAAGGTTGTAGAGAATTTCATCTATGAGAGTATGAGGTACCAGCCTGTGGTAGACCTTGTCATGCGTAAAGCTCTGGAGGATGATATCATAGATGGCTATTATGTTAAGAAAGGTACAAACATCATCTTGAATCTTGGACGTATGCACAAAGTTGAGTTTTTTCCGAAGCCGAATGAATTTAGCCTGGATAATTTTGAGAAAACGGTAAGTACATATCATTGCTATATACTGTATTATTACTCTACAAAGTAAAGGTACATTCACACTATCATCATTACAGTTTGTTGCTCTGATTCAGTCATTCAGACTGAAGCACAGACAGAATGAATGATACAGACAGAGCACCCTCCATCTTCATCCATCCCTATTCACTGTAATGTCTTGTTTGTTTACTTTTCTAACAGAAGATAAAGTCGTACCTGCAGTCTGCATCAGTCATTCTGTCTGCGTTGCAGTCCATTGCACTGAACTTATGACGGATCAGAACAACAGACTGTAATTGCCGTAGTGTGAACATTTGGAAAGTAGGTGTCGTACATAAAAAATTCCATTATTAAGAATCACACTGCAGCTCAATATACAGTGCCTTGCGAAAGTATTCGGCCCCCTTGAACTTTTCAACCTTTTGCCACATTTCAGGCTTCAAACATAAGGATATAAAATTTAAATTTTTTGGTGAAGAATCAACAGCAAGTGGGACACAATCGTGAAGTGGAATGAAATTTATTGGATATTTTAAACTTTTGTAAAAAATAATAAACTGAAAAGTGGGGCGTGCCAAATTATTTGGCCCTCTTAAGTTAATACTTTGTAGTGCCACCTTTTGCTGCGATTACAGCTGCAAGTCGCTTGGGGTATGTCTCTATCAGTTTTGCACATCGAGAGACTGAAATTCTTGCCCGTTCTTCCTTGGAAAACAGCTCGAGCTCAGTGAGGTTGGATGGAGAACGTTTGTGAACAGCAGTTTTCAGCTCTTTCCACAGATTCTCGATTGGATTCAGGTCTGGACTTTGACTTGGCCATTCTAACACCTGGATACGTTTATTTGTGAACCATTCCATTGTAGATTTTGCTTTATGTTTGGGATCATTGTCTTGTTGGAAGATAAATCTCCGTCCCAGTCTCAGGTCTTTTGCAGACTCCAACAGGTTTTCTTCCAGAATGATCCTGTATTTGGCTCCATCCATCTTCCCATCAATTTTAACCATCTTCCCTGTCCCTGCTGAAGAAAAGCAGGCCCAAACCATGATGCTGCCACCACCATGTTTGACAGTGGGGATGGTGTGTTCAGGGTGATGAGCTGTGTTGCTTTTACGCCAAACATATCGTTTTGCATTGTTGCCAAAAAGTTCGATTTTGGTTTCATCTGACCAGAGCACCTTCTTCCATATGTTTGGTGTGTCTCCCAGGTGGCTTGTGGCAAACTTTAAACAAGACTTTTTATGGATATATTTGAGAAATGGCTTTCTTCTTGCCACTCTTCCATAAAGGCCAGATTTGTGCAGTGCACGACTGATTGTTGTCTTATGGACAGACTCTCCCACCTCAGCTGTAGATCTCTGCAGTTCATCCAGAGTGATCATGGGACTCTTGGCTGCATCTCTGATCAGTCTTCTCCTTGTTTGAGATGAAAGTTTAGAGGGACGGCCGGGTCTTGGTAGATTTGCAGTGGTCTGATACTCCTTCCATTTCAATATGATCGCTTGCACAGTGCTCCTTGGGATGTTTAAAGTTTGGGAAATCTTTTTGTATCCAAATCCGGCTTTAAATTTCTCCACAACAGTATCACGGACCTGCCTGGTGTGTTCCTTGGTCTTCATGATGCTCTCTGTGCTTTAAACAGAACCCTGAGACTATCACAGAGCAGGTGCATTTATACGAAGACTTGATTACACACAGGTGGATTATATTTATCATCATCAGTCATTTAGGACAACATTGGATCATTCAGAGATCCTCACTGAACTTCTGGAGTGAGTTTGCTGCACTGAAAGTAAAGGGGCCGAATAATATTGCACGCCCCACTTTTCAGTTTTTTATTTTTTACAAAAGTTTAAAATAACCAATACATTTCGTTCCACTTCACAATTGTGTCCCACTTGTTGTTGATTCTTCACCAAAAAATAAAAATTTTATATCTTTATGTTTGAAGCCTGAAATGTGGCAAAAGGTTGAAAAGTTCAAGGGGGCCAAATACTTTCGCAAGGCACTGTATTGCATTTCCATTAAAGAGAGTCTATCAACTTTCCCAAGCATATTAAATGTATCATTGC
Organism: Leptodactylus fallax; assembly: GCA_947044405.1. Taxonomy (NCBI): domain Eukaryota; kingdom Metazoa; phylum Chordata; class Amphibia; order Anura; family Leptodactylidae; genus Leptodactylus; species Leptodactylus fallax. The sequence goes on along the minus strand of CAMRHE010000027.1, from coordinate 10,405,157 downwards.
TGAGTTATATTGTATCCTTATACGTATTGTTAGTGAATATAGTGTTTATGTTTATGTTGTTAGCATATTGCATTGGTATGTTTTTATACAAGTAATGTCAGGGGTGAAAATGTGTCTTCCTGCCATCGAGACCAGATACTTCCAAGGCAGGTTTTATTGTTTTGTGACTATTTGTCTTTAACCAACCCAGTCAGGAATAAATGAGCGAGTGTGACCAAATAGTGACCTCATGGCCATGTGTGTAGTATTCTTTGTTCGAAGGCGCAGAAGAAACCAGCTATGTTCCAGATTCCAAGATGTGGAAAGGGGGAGTAGGGGGCACTCTGGCAGGAGGCATAGCTAAGCACATACCAGGAGTTTCACCTTACAAGAGACTGTGTTTACTTTAGAACAGGTGTCCCATCTTGGAAGCCAGCAAACCAGCTGGGTGACGGCAATACTTCACCGCCAAGCTTACTGGAAACAAAAGGACTCTAAGTATTAGGTTTTGTTTAGTATTTGTGTTTCTCCTTTTATTTTAAAATTGTTTGTCATCTTTTATTTATCTTTTTTATATATAGCACTGAACCCTTTGGATATTAAATTGTTAAATTTACTGGTACTTTGTGTTTGCTCTATAAACCAATTTCCATTTAGAGGTGTATTTGCGTCTGACTGCTGGTGACAGTAGTGTATGTCTGGGATTCCTATTGATCCTGATTCTGAATAGGTGGTGGTGGCGTGTGTTGGGGTGAAATTTATGCTCAATTTGCAGCCTGAGTGAAGGGTTATTGAAAAATTGAGAGAGTGGAGTGAATTAACCCCTTACAGTCACACCCATGTCATGTGCTAGAACAGTCCGTACATGACACAGGCTTGAAATGCTATGCGAATGAGGGAGTTGGTGCACTGGGGGTGGCCCTTTAGCTTCCTGGGTTACTGCTCTTGCTTCTCAGACCAGTGCTCCAGGTAGCTGAAGGCCTGTCTACAGTGCACAAACTGCCTCTTTTGCATATCACTTCAAAGTTGTTTTTGTCCAAATCTACGAAAGTGACATACACAACAAAGGTAAGATATTTATCTCTTAAATGTGGTGGTAGTTGAATATGCTTGGGAGAGATGGTAGACTCCCTTTAAAGGAACCCTGTTTCAAATTGCAATCCAAAGTGAAAATATTCATATTCTTTTGGAGATATTTATTAGGTTATCAAGGTTTGTAAATATAGCATTCAGCCTGAAAAGTGGTATAATTGGTTGATAAATATGCACCAACACACCTGCTTATCTGTTCTATTCCACAGAACTCTTTGCAAAACCCATGTATTGATGTTAGGTATAGTATTAGGTTCAACCAAACACTGACAATGGTAGAGTGGATGTTTACCATTTATAAGCATCTTATAGATGACCCTTTTTAAGAGTGCATCTAACATGTGGTATTTTTTGAAGATGTACTCATCGGGGATACATATGCTATGGCTAGTTTCCATTATTATTACAATAATCCCATGAAATAATCACACAGTTATTGTTATTAAAATTGAGATTAGTGAGTAATACAGAACGTGGGCACATTAATATGCCAATGTCATGAAAAATGAATACACTCAGCCCTATTCCAAAACACATTCTCAAAGCTTCAATAGTGATACATTTTTTATCACTTATATTCTAGTAATGGTCCGAATAATTATTATAGAGACATTAATTTTATTTGATGAGGCATTTTAAAGATATTTTAATACTTGTTTGTCATGGTACAAATTTATTAAGATTTACTCCAGAAAACTGGCAAAAGGTATAACTGAAATCTATGCCAGAGTCTTGTAATATGTCTGACGCAAGCCATGCCAATGCACAAACTAAGATGGACTGCTAAAACAGTGGTTACACACAGACACTGGCAAAACCCATTCACTATAATGGGGTCCGCCAGGTGTCTGCTGTTTTCAAACTGAAATCACAGGTGGGTGCAGGACTTTCCTCTCTGCCGATTTTCCAATGGAGACTCTGCCACAGATGTGAACCCAGTATTAATAAATTACAATACTGTATTGTATACAAGACACCTTAAATGATTACATGGATCTCACTAGAAATACCAGGAATTACTAAGTATGGCTGGATTCACATATGCAGTTTTTGGCTAAGTTTTAATGAAAAGTTACAAGCCAAGCACAGCAATGGATGCAAAGAAGATGTCCTATTTTTGTATTTTTCCTTACTTCTTGATGCATTCCTGGCTTTGGATAAAAAACAAACTATATACTGTAAATTAATCCAGCTTGTATTAAGTATAATTCTTTTAATTGAGCATTAAATGGAATCTGTCAGATGTTTTTCCACCCTAAACTGTCCCCATCATGTGCAGGCTGAAGTAACTCCCTTTCTATTGCTGCCCCTCTGTAATCTTTCTGTTGCAGTAAAGTGAAGTTATAAATGTTTGAAGTCATATGAAAATTACCCTAAATAGTCACAGAGGCGGGGAGCAGCTTCAGCCTAGTCACAATGTCCCCTTCCTTCCTTCTAGATGTGACTGACACCTCACAGTCCTCTCACTTTATGATGTCACGAGAGATATGTCAATCATGCCCAGGAGGTTTAAAAGCAAGTGTACCTGTGACTAGGCTGAAGCTTCTTCCCACCCATTGTGACTACTTAGATTAATTTACATATGACTTTTTATGTTTCCAAACATTTATAACTTTACTTTGCTGCAACAGAAAAATTACAAAGGGGCAGAAATAGAAAGGGAGTTACTTCATACTGCATACAATGGGACCTTTTTATGGTGAAAAAAACACCTGACAGGTTCCCTTTAAGGGTATGTTCACACGGCGGAAAATGAAGAGGAATTCCTCTTCATTTTCTGCTGCTGGCATTTTCGCCGCGGTCTAGTCGTGACAGTGCATCAGCATTTTATTGCGGTATCCCGCCCCTGATTAGGCCCAGATGAATGGGACTTATCAGGAGGGGAGTCTCAAGCCGCGGAATTTGCGGTAATATCGAGCAGGACGCTTCTTTTTTCTGCGTTCTGCTGCGATCTCTGCCGCCTCCCATTGAAAACAATGGGGACGAAATCCAACCCCAAATCCGCAGCAAATTCCTCTGTGTGAACACACCCTAACTGTATCAGACACATTGCCATGTATGCACTGGATGGTCATACAAAAGTATATAAAGCATATGCTAAGGGCTTATGGCTTACTATCAGTGGTATGGAACAGTAATACAGCAGTAATCCTATGGTTTATTGATTGTACAGAATTTTACTTGTTTCTTGTTATATACCCTGTGGGCTGCCATTGGATGCTGTCTAGGTGATTTTTCCCCATAAATGGCAATGCAAAACAAAAAACATTCACCAAAAACCCCTCCTTAAACTTCTGAAACAGGGTACTGATATTGAATCAAAAAATACTTTAGAGCTCATACAAAACTAATATAAAACACTAAATGGTGTTAAAAATGGAGTTGGAATCATGATGATAGTATTAAGAAATCTACACACTTCATAGAACTCTACACTATATACAGTACAGTATAAGTCTTACAATATAGAGAGAATCAACTTCTAATCTATTTCCTTGATGTTTCCAGGTGCCACATCGCTATTTTCAGCCCTTTGGTTTTGGTCCCCGAGCATGTGCAGGAAAATACATAGCTATGGTGATGATGAAAGTGATCCTGGTGACTCTGCTAAAGCGATACAAGGTGCAGAACCTGCAAGGACGGTCCTTGGAGAATATCCACAACAATAACAATTTGTCCATGCAGCCTGATGAATCCCAGTCATCATTAGAGATGATCTTCATTCCCCGACATACGGATCATCTGACAAACTAGCACACAACATACGCCTTACGCCAAGTCTGGAACTCTGAAACGTGATTCATCTAGTCACAGTGTGGGTCTGTGTTAAATCTTGAGTCTACTCTTGCCATTGTATAACAGCTGTAATTGTGAGTAACAGGATTGCAGTTTGTCAGAGTGATCTATTTTATGTATATTTAACAATATTATTATTAATAAAATATCCTGTTTATTTTCACATATTACAAACATGTTGTGAAGGATCTCGTCCTACCGAAATCCGCGTTCGGCACACCTGAGATTGCTTCAGTTACCTCACACCCACCTCCAGTGAGTGTTTGGGCCCATAGGATAATACAAAGCGAGCTTTCTGAATTTTATATATTTATTAACCCCTAAAAGGGTAGGCACTAGACCAGGGGTCGGCAACCCCCAGCACGCGTGCCAAGAGTGGCACGCGAGGCTTATTTCCCTGGCACGGCAGCGGTGTGTTCACATATGTCACATCTGTTTCCCTCCCGCGTGGTGCACACAAGCTGGAGGGAAACTGATGCCAGGATGGATCCCATAGTTTTCTATGGGATCGGTTCTGGCACAAGAGGCATCAGTTCTGGCGCTGGATTTGTGCCTCAGCCGGATGGAAAAACGTTACCTGCAGCGTTTTTCTATCCGGCTTCCTTAAAATTTCATTAGCGCAGGGTGAAGATGGATGCGGCGTCACCGACTTCTGCACAGTCTATGTACAGTAGTAAAGCCAGTAATTGCCGGTTTCACTACTGTACCTGAGCGAATTGCTCAGGATTGGTTAAAGCTATAAAGAAACACTTGGATTCATTTTAAAGAGGAGAATCTCCTCTTTAAAATGATACCAAAATCACCATGATCGTCCTTAAACATCCTGAGCGATTCGCTAGTGAAAACGATGTTCTGCATTGAAATCCCAATGCAGATCTCAATTCCCGACATCATTTTAACAGTGAATCGCTCTGAATGTGTAAGGTCAATCATGGAGATCTTGGTATCGTTTTAAAGATGAGATTATCATCTTTAAAATGAATCCAGTAGCATCTTTGTGGCCCTAATAGATCCTTAGAAATGGGGCTCTAAAAGTGTCCCCCCCCTTCTGTGTCAGGCAGCATCTTAGAGCTAAGGAAGGAGGGGGGAGGAGGAGCTGCAGAGACAATGATAACTCATCATTGTCTGTGCATAAGCTGCAGCTGATGGGGGTAGCAGAGACTTCCATCCTTATCCCCTCTCCTATCAATCACAGAGCATACTGTACTTTTGCTCTCTGATTGTCACATAGAGGGATAATGTAATACCCCTCTGAGCCTAATCACATAACCAGGCAGTTATTGGCGCTGTGACCCAGACATTTACCATGGTCAAGGTCGCAGCGCCAAAAGTGTTGCACCAAATACTTACACAACACATGCACAAAGTCACCAATAAAGGTTACATTTTTTCACTGTCTCTGTCCTGTCCATACCTGATCTTTATAAATAATAGTAATAGCAATTATCACTAGTATTATCACCATAATACCGTGTGCAGGGGCTGCTATGTGACATAATACCGTGTGCAGGGGTCGTCAGACTTACAATTATTGACCGGCACTCCGAGTACCTCAACTTTGATTTTTTAAATCAAAATCGGCACGCCGAACAAAAAAGGTTGCCTACCCCTGCACTAGACACTTGACACATACAGAGAGTACATGCAGCGATTAGCAAGCAAATACAAGTGGAAAGCAACATGACATGGTGCACAAAATAAAAAGGGGAATAAACAGAAGAAAAGGAAATATTATCAACACAAGCCTGTGATTGGTTCTCTGGGCTCCGGATGTTGAGCTCAGGGTGCGTACCTAGTCCAAAAGCATGCATTCGGGCATGCTATTCCAGTGGCAGCACTCCCTAGCTCTGGGCAGTGCTATCCGGGTGGCTTTCAGCAGCAGAAGACTATGTGGCCCCCACATGGCAGGCTTTTGTGTTTTCCCTGCCCCAGCCCAGAGTGACATCACTGGGGAGGGGTTGGAGCCCCCGGACTAGAAAATGGTCCTAATTCCTCATCAGGTGTCCAGACTGTCAGGGAAGTAGTATGATGGGACTTGGGGTGAGATCCCCATCGTATAGACACCAAGGATGGCACCCCAATTCCCTTTGGGTAGGGAGTTGAATTTCTGGACATGTCTCGGGCTCACAACGGCACCATGATTGGACTGAACAGGTGCGTCTTTCTCTGGGGCACCTACAGAATTTATCGGGGTAACTGTGGGGTGCCCCCCTTAGGAGATATGGGCATAAAACTATGATTTCTCTGATCTATCAGCGATGCCAGATAGTCTCAGTGTAACGTAGTTGAACAGGAAACCCCCTGGTGAGAGATGGAGGGTTTGCAAGAGTGTGTTAATTACTCGGGACAATACAACAGAGGGACTATGCTTAACCAGCAACAGGGATCCAGTTTCCTATAGCTGAGTTGAGGGGAGTTTGCACAAATGGTGCACAAGGGGGAGGGAAGGGGTCGGCTAGATACATATTTGTACAGAAATACATGTACGGTAGTTCCCGACCATCACACGTGCTTAGATCTTTCACTATTTCCAGTACACTTAAATGGTCACTATCTTTTCAGACAACTTAGTCTCATTTAGCAGCATGTGATTCTGCACAAAAACGTATTGCACTTTATTCACAATGTTGCTGTTTTCTGCCTGAAAAAAACTCTCTAAAGTTGCTGCCACTAGGTGTCTCCCTTCTAGCTAATTTACTGTTCACTCCCTGTTACTGGGGACGTTCCATCCTTAGTTAACATCAAAATCAAGATGGGTTCACAGTGAGTGGAGAAAGGAGGGGCTGGTTTTGTTCACACAGTGAATGGAGAGAGGAGGAGATAGTCCCTCTTCACAGCCTGTATATGTCTGCACTCAGCTTCCTCTGTATACATACAGTCATATGAAAAAGTTTGGGCACCCCTATTAATCTTAATCATTTTTAGTTCTAAATATTTGGGTGTTTGCAACAGTCATTTCAATTTGATATATCTAATAACTGATGGACACAGTAATATTTCAGGATTGAAATGAGGTTTATTGTACTAACAGAAAATGTGCAATATGCATTAAACCAAAATTTGACCGGTGCAAAAATTTGGGTACCCTTATCATTTTATTGATTTGAATACTCCTAACTACTTTTTACTGACTTACTGAAGCACAAAATTGGTTTTATAACCTCACTGAGCTTTGAACTTCATAGCCAGGTGTATCCAATCATTGAGAAAAGGTATTTAAGGTGGCCAATTGCAAGTTGTTCTCCTATTTGAATCTCCTCTGAAGAGTGGCATCATGGGCTCCTCAAAACAACTCTCAAATGATCTGAAAACAAAGATTGTTCAACATAGTTGTTCAGGGGAAGGATACAAAAAGTTGTCTCAGAGATTTAACCTGTCAGTTTCCACTGTGAGGAACATAGTAAGGAAATGGAAGACCACAGGGACAGTTCTTGTTAAGCCCAGAAGTGGCAGGCCAAGAAAAATATCAGAAAGGCAGAGAAGAAGAATGGTGAGAACAGTCAAGGACAATCCACAGACCACCTCCAAAGAGCTGCAGCATCATCTCGCTGCAGATGGTGTCACTGTGCATCGGTCAACAATACAGCACACTTTGCACAAGGAGAAGCTGTATGGGAGAGTGATGCGAAAGAAGCCGTTTCTGAAAGCACGCCACAAACAGAGTCGCCTGAGGTATGCAAAAGCAGATTTGGACAAGCCAGCTTCATTTTGGAAGAAGGTCCTGTGGACTGATGAAACAAAGATTGAGTTGTTTGGTCATACAAAAAGGCGTTATGCATGGCGTCAAAAAAACACAGCATTCCAAGAAAAACACTTGCTACCCACTGTAAAATTTGGTGGAGGTTCCATCATGCTTTGGGGCTGTGTGGCCAATGCCGGCACCGGGAATCTTGTTAAAGTTGAGGGTCGCATGGATTCAACTCAGTATCAGCAAATTCTTGAGAATAATGTACAAGAATCAGTGACGAATTTGAAGTTACGCCGGGGATGGATATTTCAGCAAGACAATGATCCAAAACACAGCTCCAAATCTACTCAGGCATTCATGCAGAGGAACAATTACAATGTTCTGGAATGGCCATCCCAGTCCCCAGACCTGAATATCATTGAACATCTGTGGGATAATTTGAAGAGGGCTGTCCATGCTCGGCGACCATCAAACTTAACTGAACTGGAATTGTTTTGTAAAGAGGAATGGTCAAAAATACCTTCATCCAGGATCCAGGAACTGATTAAAAGCTACAGGAAGCGACTAGAGGCTGTTATTTTTGCAAAAGGAGGATCTACTAAATATTAATGTCACTTTTCTGTTGAGGTGCCCATACTTTTGCACCGGTCAAATTTTGGTTTAATGCATATTGCACATTTTCTGTTAGTACAATAAACCTCATTTCAATCCTGAAATATTACTGTGTCCATCAGTTATTAGATATATCAAATTGAAATGGCTGTTGCAAACACCCAAACATTTAGAACTAAAAATGATTAAGATTAATAGGGGTGCCCAAACTTTTTCATATGACTGTATGTACTATAAAGGAATCTACATATCTCACAGTCTAATGGGCCTAATCAGTAGGGAGTCACGAGCCGTGGACCCTGTGGCGAATCAGCTGTGGAATCAACAACAAGATCGAGCAAGGTGCTTGCTTTGTCAGCGTCCTGCTCCGATCTGTGCTTCCCACTGACAACAATGGGAGGCAGAATGAGAGCTGAACCTGCCATTGATTTTGGGGTGAATCCACCGCCAGATTTCAGTGCCAGATTCTTCCGTGTGATAGAAGTGCTCATTTCAGAAACTCTGATTACTGCTCCTGGTGGGCCCTTGGGCGACAGAGTGTCAGTGGGCCACTTTATGATGCAATTCATGCGGTGGCAGTTTTCATCCAAAAGCGAAATTGTGTGTTTTTTGCTGAGGCAGACGGGTTACAGTGGAATAAAAGTGTAATACAGAGGCAGTATATAAGTGGTAAACATTGGAAAACCGCCTTGGATTCCTCTTCATTCTCTGCCAGCTGGTTTCATGGTGGTGGAATGAAGATGAAGATCATTAGGATTCCATTGCAGCTTTCCACCGCTGATCAGGCCCAAATTAATTGGCCTAATCAGCAGGGAGTCACGAGGGAATCGTGGCTGAATCAGCTGTGGAATCCACAACAAGATCGAGCAGGACTCTTGTTTTATACTCCAATATCCGATATCTGATAATGAGGGCTGAAACTGCCCCTGATTTTGGGGTCGAAATCCACCGCAAAATAAACACCAGATTACACCATGTGAATGGGGCCTAATACTCTTAACAGTGCAACAACCAGACTCCCTGCTATTTTATTACCAGGTCTGGCAGCAAGCTTTTTGAGGTAATAAAAACCAAGTCAGGTTTATGACTTAACAAACCTCTGTCACTGCCAGGCTCACTCTGACCTGGAAAGGGGGGTGTCGTAACCGGAGTTAACCTCAGAGGCCAGCAGGGATCCAGCTTTACAAGGTGAAGATAGAACAATGCATGCCCCAACTTTCCCAGATGAGGATGAATTAGCTCATCCCCCGCCTCAGGGAGTAAGAGGAGGGGGCACCTTCACAGCGGACACAGCTAAGCACAAGCCAGGAGCTTAACCTTACAAGAGACTGTGAATATGTTGGAGACTTGTTGACTCTGTGGAAGCCAGGGAACAAGGTGGGAGTCAGCCATATTTCTCCTCCAAGCTTCCTGGAAACAAAAGAACTCTAAGTCTAAGGTTCTTCTTTCTTTCTTTCTCCTTTTACTTTTTTTAAACTGTTATGCTTGTTTATCATCTTGTCACATTATATATCTCAATGAAACCTTTGAGTATTAAATTTAAAGGGGTTATCCGGATTGTAAAAATTAACTACAAATACATCCACAGCAGTGCTAAATACTCAATGTTCCAATGTGCACCCTCTGCATGGCTTTATTTTACTTGCTGCTCCTTGTATCACTGTTATTTACATGCAGCGAATCTGTGGACAAACTACATTTACCATGATTCATCCGCCTATTCTCACTCTGTGTACCCTGTCTGCAAATTCCCTACAGTATCGCAGTGTCTGTCTTGTGTCTCACTTCTGCAATCTTTGCAACATTGCTCTCCTCTGCATATCTACAGTGCTGAATTTAAACAGGATATACAGTCATATGAAAAAGTTTGGGCACCCCTATTAATCTTAATCATTTTTAGTTCTAAATATTTGGGTGTTTGCAACAGCCATTTCAATTTGACATATCTAATAACTGATGGACACAGTAATATTTCAGGATTGAAATGAGGTTTATTGTACTAACAGAAAATGTGCAATATGCATTAAACCAAAATTTGACCGGTGCAAAAATTTGGGTACCCTTATCATTTTATTGATTTGAATACTCCTAACTACTTTTTACTGACTTACTGAAACACAAAATTGGTTTTGTAACCTCACTGAGCTTTGAACTTCATAGCCAGGTGTATCCAATCATGAGAAAAGGTATTTAAGGTGGCCAATTGCAAGTTGTTCTCCTATTTGAATCTCCTCTGAAGAGTGGCATCATGGGCTCCTCAAAACAACTCTCAAATGATCTGAAAACAAAGATTGTTCAACATAGTTGTTCAGGGGAAGGATACAAAAAGTTGTCTCAGAGATTTAACCTGTCAGTTTCCACTGTGAGGAACATAGTAAGGAAATGGAAGACCACAGGGACAGTTCTTGTTAAGCCCAGAAGTGGCAGGCTAAGAAAAATATCAGAAAGGCAGAGAAGAAGAATGGTGAGAACAGTCAAGGACAATCCACAGACCACCTCCAAAGAGCTGCAGCATCATCTTGCTGCAGATGGTGTCACTGTGCATCGGTCAACAATACAGCACACTTTGCACAAGGAGAAGCTGTATGGGAGAGTGATGCGAAAGAAGCCGTTTCTGAAAGCACGCCACAAACAGAGTCGCCTGAGGTATGCAAAAGCACATTTGGACAAGCCAGCTTCATTTTGGAAGAAGGTCCTGTGGACTGATGAAACAAAGATTGAGTTGTTTGGTCATACAAAAAGGCGTTATGCATGGCGTCAAAAAAACACAGCATTCCAAGAAAAACACTTGCTACCCACTGTAAAATTTGGTGGAGGTTCCATCATGCTTTGGGGCTGTGTGGCCAATGCCAGCACCGGGAATCTTGTTAAAGTTGAGGGTCGCATGGATTCAACTCAGTATCAGCAGATTCTTGAGAATAATGTACAAGAATCAGTGACGAATTTGAAGTTACGCCGGGGATGGATATTTCAGCAAGACAATGATCCAAAACACAGCTCCAAATCTACTCAGGCATTCATGCAGAGGAACAATTACAATGTTCTGGAATGGCCATCCCAGTCCCCAGACCTGAATATCATTGAACATCTGTGGGATAATTTGAAGCGGGCTGTCCATGCTCGGCGACCATCAAACTTAACTGAACTGGAATTGTTTTGTAAAGAGGAATGGTCAAAAATACCTTCATCCAGGATCCAGGAACTGATTAAAAGCTACAGGAAGCGACTAGAGGCTGTTATTTTTGCAAAAGGAGGATCTACTAAATATTAATGTCACTTTTCTGTTGAGGTGCCCATACTTTTGCACCGGTCAAATTTTGGTTTAATGCATATTGCACATTTTCTGTTAGTACAATAAACCTTATTTCAATCCTGAAATATTACTGTGTCCATCAGTTATTAGATATATCAAATTGAAATGGCTGTTGCAAACACCCAAATATTTAGAACTAAAAATGATTAAGATTAATAGGGGTGCCCAAACTTTTTCATATGACTGTACAGTCATGGCCAAAAGTTTTGAGAATGACACAAATATTCTATTTTCACATGATCTGCTGCCTTCTGGTTTTTATGTGTGTTTGTCAGATGTTTTTATCACATACAGAAATATAATTGCATTCATATTATGAGTAACAGAAGCTTATATTGACAGTTAGAATGAGTTAATGCAGCAAGTCAATATTTGCAGTGTTGACCCTTCTTCTTCAGAACCTCTGCAATTCTCCCTGGCATGCTCTCAATCAACTTCTGGACCAAATCCTGACTGATAGCAGTCCATTCTTGCAGAATCAATGCTTTAATTTTGTCTGAATTTGTTGTTTTTTGTTTGTCCACCCGTCTCTTGATGATTGACCACAAGTTCTCAATGGGATTAAGATCTGGGGAGTTTCCAGGCCATGGACCCAAAATCTCTATGTTTTGTTCCCTGAGCCATTTAGTTATCACCTTTGCTTTATGGCAAGGTGCTCCATCATGCTGGAAAAGGCATTGTTGAGCGCCAAACTGCTCTTGGACGGTTGGGAGAAGTTGCTCTTGGAGGACATTCTGGTACCATTCTTTATTCATGGCTGTGTTTTTAGGCAAGACTGTGAGAGAGCCAATTCCCTTGGCTGAGAAGCAACCCCACACATGAATGGTTTCAGGATGCTTTACAGTTGGCATGAAACAAGACTGGTGGTAGCGCTCACCTCATCTTCTCCGAATAAACTGTTTTCCAGATGTTCCAAACAATCGAAAAGGGGATTCATCAGAGAAAATGACTTTACCCCAGTCCTCAGCAGTCCACTCCCTGTACCTTTTGCAGAATACCAGTCTGTCCCTGATGTTTTTTCTGGAGAGAAGTGGCTTCTTTGCTGCCCTCCTTGAGACCAGGCCTTGCTCCAAGAGTCTCCGCCTCACAGTGCGTGCAGATGCACTCACACCTGCCTGCTGCCATTCCTCAGCAAGCTCTGCACTGCTGCTAGCCCGATCCCGCAGCTGAAACACTTTTAAGAGACGGTCCTGCCGCTTGCTGGTCTTCCTTGGGCGCCCTGGAGCCTTTTTGGCACCAATGGAACCTCTCTCCTTGAAGTTCTTGATGATGCGATAGATTGTTGACTGAGGTGCAATCTTTCTAGCTGCAATACTCTTCCCAGTTAGGCCATTTTTGTGCAGTGCAATGATGACTGCACGTGTTTCTTTAGAGATAACCATGGTTAACAGAAGAGAAACAATGATGGCAGGCACCAGCCTCCTTTTAAAGTGTCCAGTGGTGTCATTCTTACTTAATCATGACAGATTGATCTCCAGCCCTGTCCTCATCAACACCCACACCTGTGTTAATGGAGCAATCACTGAAACGATGTTAGGTGGTCCTTTTAAGGCAGGGCTGCAATGATGTTGAAATGTGTTTTGGGGGATAAAGTTCATTTTCTAGGCAAATATTGACTTTGCAAGTAATTGCTGTTAAGCTGATCACTCTTTATAACATTCTGGAGTATATGCAAATTGCCATTAGAAAAACTGAAGCAGTAGACTTTGTAAAAATTAATATTTGTATCATTCTCAAAACTTTTGGCCATGACTGTATATTAGGTAGTGTTTTGTATTGATACATACTGTTATTTGGCCCATATTTAAAAACAAAAAAAACAAAAACAAAAACTGGATAACCCCTTTAATGGAACTTTGTGTTTGCTCTATGAACCCATTACCTTTTTGAGATGTGTTTGCGTCTGACAGCTGGGAGCAGTAGTGCATGTCTGGTAGTGCTATTGATCGTGATTCTGAATACAATAGGTGGTGGCAGGGCATATTTGGGGTGCGTGCACTGTGTGGGGTACGATTTATGCTGATTATGCAACCTGAGTGAAGGATGAGTGCAGAACTGAGTCAGTGGAGTGAATTGACCCAACAGCTGCACCTACATCACGTGCTAGGATGGTCCATATGTGACCACACACACAGAAAACAGAACATATACACACACAAACACACAGAAGGCAGTACATGTACACACACACAGACAGAAGATGTACACACCCACACATAGAAGACAGATCATGTACACACCCACACATAGAAGACAGATCATGTACACACCTACACACAGATGACAGAATATGTACACACACATACCAGGCAGAACATGTACACACACCCACAGACACAGAGGAGAACATGTATCTAGAGCTGAGTCAGGGATTGACTACATTGTTCTGCCACAGTCCAATGTAATTGATCACCCTGTCATCCCCTGCAGTACAAGCTCCAGGAGGAGGAGGGAGCTGTCAGTCTGCGCAGACAACTTTAGTTGTAAAGTAAGACTAACTGGGGGAAGTGGGGGGAGACAAAGTAAGACAGTCAGTACATGGCAGGGCTGACACTGGCCCTGTTTAGTGCTGTCTATACCAGGGGTAGGCAACCTTTTTTGTTCGGCGTGCCGATTTTGATTAAAAAAATCAAAGTTGAGGTACTTGGAGTGCCGGTCAATAATTGTAAGTCTGACGACCCCTGCACACGGTATTATGTCACATAGCGGCCCCTGCACACGGTATTATGGTGATAATACTAATGATAATTGCTATTAGTATTATTTTAGCGTGTAACAGATATCACTAGAGAGGCAGGCGTATTTTACTCTATAAAGATCAGGTATGGACAGGACAGAGACAGTGAAAAAATGTAACCTTTATTGGTGACTTTGTGCATGTGTTGTGTAAGTGTTTGGTGCGACACTTCTGGCGCTGCGACCTGGAGGATGGTAAATGTCTGGATCACAGCGCCAATAACTTCCTGGTTATGTGATTAGGCTCAGAGGGGTATTACATTATCCCTCTATGTGACAATCAGAGAGCAAAAGTACAGTATGCTCTCTGATAGGAGAGGGGATAACATGGACAGAAGTCCCTGCGACCCCCAGGGGTCAGCTTCAGCTTATGCACAGACAATGAGGCGTTATCATTGTCTCTGCAGCTCCCCCTCCCCCCTCCTTCCTTAGCTCTAAGATGCTGCCTGACACAGGAGGGGGGGGGACACTTTTAGAGCCCCATTTCTAAGGATCTATTAGGGCCACAAAGATGTAACTGGATTCATTTTAAAGATAAGAATCTCATCTTTAAAACGATACCAAGATCTCCATGATTGACCTTACACATTCAGAGCGATTCACTGTTAAAACGATGTTGGGAATTGAGATCTGCATTGGGATTTCAATGCAGAACATCGTTTTCACTAGCGAATCGCTCAGGATGTGTAAGGACGATCATGGTGATCTCGGTATCATTTTAAAGAGGAGATTCTCATCTTTAAAATGAATCCAAGTGTTTCTTTATAGCTTTAACCAATCCTGAGCAAGTCGCTCAGGTACAGTAGTGAAACCGGCAATTACCGGCTTTACTACTGTACATAGACTGTGCAGAAGCCGGTGCTGCCGCATCCATCTTCACCCGACGCTAATGAAATTTTAAGGAAGCCGGATGGAAAAACGCTGCAGGTAACGTTTTTCCATCCGGCTGAGGCACAAATCCAGCGCCAGAACTGATGCCTCTTGTGCCAGAACCGATCCCATAGAATACTATGGGATCCGTCCTGGCATCAGTTTCCCTCCAGCTTGTGTGCACCACGCCGGAGGGGAAACAGATGTGACATATGTGAACACACCACTGCCGTGCCAGGGAAATAAGCCTCGCGTGCCACTCTTGGCACGCGTGCCGGGGGTTGCCGACCCCTGGTCTATACGAATCAAGAGACCACTTTTTTTTTCTCTGTGTGGATCAATACACCCCATCTTTTATTATTATTTTTTTCAAACCACTTCTTCTCTGGTAGGTGAGAGTCCTTGCACCTGGGATCTAAACATACTGCTCTTTTAGATATGCCATAAATGTTTACTCCCGTCAATGTGAGCCTTAACCCCTTAATGACCTTGGGCGTACTATTACTTCCTGGGCGCTAGGTACTTTGCGCACCAGGGCATAATACTACGCCCGAGGCCGGCCGCCCGCTCACTATCTGAGTGGGCTGCATCGGAACCGGGTGTTAGCTGTAACTGAAAGCTAACACCCTGCTCCATAACCTCCTGTCAGAACGGAGTTCCGATCGGAGGTTTTAACCCCTTGGATGACGTGGTCAAACATTACCACGGCATTCAAGGGGTTCTGCCATCTTGCCGCCCCCCCCCCCGGCACCCCGTGGCGAGATCAGGGGGTGCCGATATCTATAATCTGCAGCCCGGGGGCTGCCCAGTGACCCCAGGCTGCCTGGAGCCCCAACTACCTGGTTGATCCTGCCGAGACCTCCGGAAGTCAGCGCTATGTGTCTCCATAGCGATGACTTCCTGTATAGACTGCAAGACACATGTATGCTTGTGTCTTGCAGTCTATAGTACTGAGCCAGAGATCAAAGCATTTCTGGCTCAGGTGTCCTAATGGGACACATAAAAAAGTAAAAAAAAAGTGAAAAAAATAAAATAAAATATGTGAAAAAAATTAAAAGAATAAAGCCCCAAAAATTCCCTTTTCCTATATAAAATGAATTACATAAAAAATAAACCTAAAAATTAATAAAAACAATACATATTTGGTATCGCCGCGTCCGTAACAACCTGTACAATAAAACTGAAACCATATTTAACGTACACGGTGAACGTTGTGGAAAAAAAAATGGAAAAAAAAACACCGGAAGTAATGATTTTTCGCCATCTCACCTTACAAAATATGCCATAAAAAGTGATCAAAAAGCCAAATGTGCCCCAAAACTGTACCAATAAAAAGCACAGATTGTCCCGCAAAAAAAAAGAAGCCCTAAACCAACTCTGTAAACTGAAAAATAAAAATGCTACGCATCTCAGAAGATGCAAAAAAATTGATTTATGTCCCCAAATGGGTTTTTGTTCAGCAAAATTAGTATTGCATAAAAAAACAGTATTAATGAGGTATTGTCATAATCGTACCGACCCGCAGAATAAAGGTAACATGTTACTTACGCTCTGCGCTGCATGGCGAAAAATTTAAACGGTAAAACGCAGTGCCAGAATTGATGTTTGTTTGTTTTTTTTAATCCACCAAGAAAGAGTTAATAAAATTTATTTAATAATTTGTAGGCACCTAAAAATGATGTCATTACAAAATACATCTCATACCGCAAGCAACAAGCCCTCATATGGCTACATCACCAGAAAAATAAAGAAAATATAGCTCATACAATGTGAAGACAAAAACCCCAAAAATCGCCAAATCATTAGAACAAAACTGGCTGCGGCAGGAAGGGAATGTATAAGCTTAGATTTAGAGTTTACGAGGGATAATAAACCAGAAGTGACCCCCAGAGTGACCTCCCCAATAATAGGAGCTACTGGGGATATAGTAGGGAATTTAGTGTATCCAATGTACTCCGCACAGCTTACATTTTCACTTTTTCCCATCCGCTGTTGTGAAGGATCTCGCCCAGCCGCCTGGCACGCCTGCGATCAACCTTCTTTCTTAACCTTCCACTCACACACCGTGAGTAGACCGGGTCATAGGATAATACAAAACAAGCTTTTTAAATTTTATATATTTAATAACCCAAGTGGGTCGGTACTAATTAATAGCATATACAGAAATATACAATATTAATATGATCAAGCATAAACATACGAGCAAAAAGAGCGATGATACGGCACAAAAACAAAAATGGGAATAAAATATAGAATAATACCTGAGCCCCCAGCTGCTCTTAGCTGTCTCTCTTTCAGGCTCCACACAAAAGACAAAAGAAAACTCCCTCTACCTCAGTGTCAGACCCTCTTGAGCCCCACCCTTCACCTCCCACCCAGCCAGCCCTCTCCTCACGAAAAGAGGAATCTATGCCAGTTAGAAGGAAAGATGGGTGCCTTCCTAGGTGCGGGGAGGGGTGGGTGAAGTTAAGGTCACCGGACCACTACCCCCATCGCCATCTGGCCAGGGATAAAAACCAGTGAGGCATAGCGTCCAGCGGGGTAGACTCAACTTAAGCACCACATTCCAACAAGTGGGGGGAGGACTGACATGAGCAAGTAAAAACACACTTCCAAGAAAGATATAAAACTGAAGGTTCATCACAGCTGTGCAGTCACGTCTGGGATACTAATGCTCACTACATCCTCTGATAAATTCTTTGAGGGGTTCACTTTAACTTCACCCACCCCTTCCCGCACCTAGGAAGGCACCCATCTTTCCTTCTAACCGGCATAGATTCCTCTTTTCGTGAGGAGAGGGCTGGCTGGGTGGGAGGTGAAGGGTGGGGCTCAAGAGGGTCTGACACTGAGGTAGAGGGAGTTTTCTTTTGTCTTTTGTGTGGAGCCTGAAAGAGAGACAGCTAAGAGCAGCTGGGGGCTCAGGTATTATTCTATACTTTATTCCCATTTTTGTTTTTGTGCCGTATCATCGCTCTTTTGCTCGTATGTTTATGCTTGATCATATTAATATTGTATATTTCTGTATATGCTATTAATTAGTACCGAACCACTTGGGTTATTAAATATATAAAATTTAAAAAGCTTGTTTTGTATTATCCTATGACCCGGTCTACTCACGGTGTGTGAGTGGGAGGTTAAGAAAGAAGGTTGATCGCAGGCGTGCCAGGCGGCTGGGTGAGGCGAGATCCTTCACAGTGGTGGCAGCGTTGTGGGATCTTAGGATAACAGTGTGTGGGTGTGGTATCACTCAGACACTGAGGATTGTGGCAATCCTATGGAACGAGCTCGGTATGAGATCAAGCTTAAAATACGGTGAAAGTTTGGTACAGTACTGTTCCCTCCCTTCTTCTTTTTTCTGTCCTATCTTTTATTTGGCAACGGCTTCTAGTGGATGTCTTGGACTCTGAGAAGTGGAACCAGGGGACGTCAGCAACTGACTGATACAAACGCTGAGCAGATAGCTGATATGGAAGGTGCTGCAGCTGGGCAGGACGAGGAGCAAAGTCCTGAGGGGCTGTTACAAGAAAACATCACCATGCCAGACGGTTCAGCAGGTGCCCGGACCCCAGAGGTAACTGTGCCTGGAGGGACCAGTAGCCCCAGTTCTGTGGGGGTAACGGACTTATACTTGCAAATGACCTTACAGCAGATAGACGCCAGTGACTATAGCACCCGTCTGCAGGTGATTCACCAGTACCAAGCTGCTGCTGCTGCAGAGCGCCGGGCGGAGAGAGAGGCCGCTGCTGCAGAGCGTCGGGCTGAGAGAGAGGCTGAGCGAGAGGCCCGTGAACGCCAGGCGGAGAGGGAGCATCAGCTTGAGCTAAAAAAGCTGAAACTTCCCTGGCAGGTGCAACCTTCTCCTGCACAAATTCCAGGAGCCCAAGCACTAAAGATCCGATCCGAGGACTTTCCAATCTTGGAAGATAACGGGGACTTGGACTCGTTCTTGCGGGGATTTGAGAGGGCGTGTAAGCAGCATCATATTCCCCAGGCAGAATGGGCCCGTTACCTGTCTCCCCGGCTGAAGGGAAAAGGCCTGGATGTTTCCACGAGCTTACCAGAGGATGCGGACTATGAGACCCTCAAAGCGGCGCTGATCCGGAGATATTGGCTCACGCCGGAGGAGTACCGCAAAAAGTTCCGGAATATACAGCGGGTTCCCACAGAGAGCTATACGGATGTTCTGTACCACTTACAGGCTACATTCTGGCAGTGGATCAAAGGACTTACTGTCACCACATTTGCGGAACTTGGGGACCTTATGATAAAGGAACAATTTCTCCAGGTGTGCCCTCTGGAGTTCCGCCAGTTCGTGTGTGATCGGAAACCCAAGACAGCAGACCAGGCTGCAGAGATTGCTGACGACTATGTGTCCACCAGGGAGCAAGGGACCAAGAGAGGAGCCACATTGCAGAGACCCTCAAGCTGGAAGGAGGGGCAAAGCTGGAGCTCACCACAGCCTGTGGTCTCCAAGTGGGGTAAGACAAACTCTGTCCCGGGTGCCCCCTCTACTTCCCCTGTCCCAAGAACTCTGGGCGCCCCGGGGACCACCTCCAAGCCCCAAGGAGAGGTCCGGCGGTGTCATGCCTGTAACCAGCCAGGACATTTCAAGGCAGAGTGCCCCAACCGCTCTAAGAACCCCCCTGTTTCCCCAGCCACGGCAGCTGGCTCATCTGTATACTTGGTGGGGAGGGAGGAGTTGCAATCCAATGCCGACTGTCAACAGGTCATTGTGGGGGATAAAGTGGTCATGGGATTTCGGGACACTGGGGCGGATGTTACTCTGGTGCAACCTGACTTGGTCCCTGCGGACAGTATTATTCCTGGAAAAACTCTGACCCTGAGGGGTATTGGACAAGAACACTTAACTGTGCCCATGGCTTGCATCCATTTGGACTGGGGTGCGGGAAAAGCAATGCGTGATGTGGGGCTAATGTCTGATCTGCCTGCCAATGTACTATTGGGAACAGATTTGGGGCCCTTGGTGTCCCAATATGGGGTGGGAGTAGCCCCAACTCGCGGTGACAAAATGTCTGTACTGAAGGATGATTTTAATGTGGTGTTGCAGCCAGTCACACAGGCAGAGGGAGGGGTCTGCAGCTTGTCTTCCCCTGATATGTGCCCAGCTAAAGTAATCATTGAGCATGTGAATGAGGGACTGTGGAATGTTAACCTGGCTGTAGCCCCGCCCACATCTGCGGGTGATGATAGCCCCCTCAGTGTGACCCTGGCTGAGCCATTCACCCATGCAGTTCACTGTGAATCAATGACTGAATGCAATGTCAATGTAATTGCTAATTCTTGCCTTGCAGATTTCCAGGGTAGCTCTTCTGAGATGCTGGGGGCAACCCCAACTGATGACAATGTGCCAGGTGGTCAGGTGGGTCACGGGGATCTCAGGGCCGATGAGGAACAGACTGCTGGTGTTGCGGTGGTAACCCTCAGCCAGAGTGCTAGAGGGGTGGGGAGGCGCTCCGACCCCTGAGCCATTCCCTCTGTCACCCGGAGATGGCACCGAGACCGCCATGACTAGCCTCCCCACACTGGAGCCAGAGGAGTCCGGCGGGTATATGACATGCACATCTCTTCTGTCTGGTTCCAGTCAGGAGTTCAGGGACGCTGTCCAAGCTGACCGCAGTCTGGGCGCATTGAAGGAGCGTGCTACTCAACCTCCCTTGGAGTCGGACAAGGACCACGTGTACTGGGAGCAAGGGAGGTTGTACCGGGAAACGATCCCCACAAAGGGAAAAGAAAGTCGGCTCAGGGAGAAACATTTGGTGGTACCCCAACCCTATCGGGTGGAGTTGTTGCGGATTGCTCATGATATTCCACTGGCAGGCCACCTGGGGATCGCTAAGACCAAGGCTCACCTCAGCCACTTATTCTACTGGCCTAAAATGGGGACAGATGTAGCTAAATACTGCCGTTCATGTGACACTTGTCAGAGGATGGGCAAGGCGGGGCAAGGCACGAAAGCCCCAATGATACCTATGCCCATCATAACCGAACCTTTCCAGCGGGTGGCTGTGGATCTCATTGGACCCCTGTCCATTCCCAGTCGCACTGGGAAACGTTTCATATTAACAGTAGTAGACTACACTACTAGGTACCCGGAAGCTGTCGCTCTGTCTTCCACCCGGGCTGATGTAGTGGCCAAGGCTCTGGTAGGCATCTTCTCCCGTGTTGGATTTCCCAGAGAGATGCTCACAGACCAAGGTACCCAGTTCATGTCTGCCTTGATGCAAGGCCTGTGTAAGGTAACAGAGGTGCAACATCTGGTGTCCAGCCCATATCACCCACAGACCAATGGCCTGTGTGAATGGTTCAATGGCACCCTGAAGCAGATGCTCAGGATGTTAGTCGAGTCCCGCGGGCGCGACTGGGAGCCTTATCTCCCGCACCTGCTGTTCGCTTACCGGGAGGTGCCTCAAGCCTCAATGGGGTTCTCCCCATTTGAGCTCTTGTACGGGAGACGTGTACGTGGGCCCCTAACTCTTGTGAAAGAGTCCTGGGAAGGAGAAACGGCCATCCAAGGTGTGCCAGTCGTGGAGTATGTCCTGCGATTCTGTGACCAAATGCAGGCTATGGCGCAGCTGGTGCATGACAACATGGTCCAGGCTCAGGCTGACCAGAAGCGCTGGTATGATCAGAATGCCCGTGAGAGAACATACCAGCTGGGGCAGAAAGTATGGGTCCTAGTCCCTGAGCCCCAGGACAAGCTTCAGGCGAAATGGACCAGTCCATACGTCGTGCACCAGCAGGTCAACAGCGTCAGCTACCTGGTCACTGTTGATCCAGGCCAGAACAGGCATAAGGTCTTCCATGTCAACATGATGAAGGATCATCATGACCGGGAAGCTAGTGCCTTTCCGGTATGCAGTCTGCTAGAGGAGGGGGAAGAAGAAGACCTTGTTGACTTGCTTGCTCATTTTCAGGAGGATGGGTCCAACAAGAAGGCACAGGTGAACCCCCTGCTGGCTGAGCCCCAGCTGTCCCAGCTGGATGAAGTTGTGCACTCCCTACCTGGTCTGTTCTCCGCGAAGCCCGGGAGAACTGACCAGGCCATTCACCATGTGGATACCGGGAATCATGCCCCTATCCGGCGGTCGCCATATCGCGTCTCCTCGGAGGTACAGGTCCAGATGCGCAAGGAGATTGACGAGATGCTGGAACTGGGGGTGATTCAGCCCTCTCACAGTACATGGGCTTCACCTGTGGTTCTTGTGCCCAAAAAGGACCGGACCACCCGTTTCTGTGTAGACTACAGGGAACTTAATGCGGTTACAGTCGACAACGCGTACCCCATGCCGCGCATCGACGACCTGCTTGACCGGTT
Source organism: Leptodactylus fallax (assembly GCA_947044405.1). Classification (NCBI taxonomy): domain Eukaryota; kingdom Metazoa; phylum Chordata; class Amphibia; order Anura; family Leptodactylidae; genus Leptodactylus; species Leptodactylus fallax. The sequence continues at coordinate 10,382,735 of CAMRHE010000027.1, read as the reverse complement.
AGGTAAGGCCCAGTACTTGTCCATCATGGACTTGAGTCGGGGATACTGGCAGATCCCCCTGTCCCCTCAGGCACAGGAGCGATCGGCCTTTATCACCCCTTTCGGACTGTACGAGTCCACTGTCATGCCATTCGGCATGAAGAATGCCCCTGCCACTTTCCAGCAGATGGTCAACTCCCTACTGACGGGATGCGAAGGGTTTGGCACTGCGTACCTGGATGACATTGCCGTCTTCAGCTCCACTTGGGAGGAACACCTACAGCACCTGGCGCAGGTGCTGGGGCGGATCCACAGTGCGGGCTTGACCATCAAACCGGAAAAGTGTCAGCTGGGCATGCGCGAGGTCCAATACCTGGGACACCGGGTAGGTGTGGGAACCCTGAAACCAGGACCTGAAAAGCTGGATGTAATCATGTCCTGGCCAACCCCCCGGACCAAGCGACAGGTGATGTCTGTCCTGGGTACGGCAGGGTACTATAGGAAGTTCGTACCGAACTATAGTGCTCTGGCTGCCCCATTGACGGACCTCACCAAGAAGAAGTTGCCGCAAACTGTCCAGTGGACGGATGCTTGCGAGCGCTCCTTCCAGGCCCTGAAAGCGGCCCTGGCGAACGCACCTGTACTTCAGGCGTATGATGAGTCACGTCCGCTTGTGCTACAGACAGACGCCAGCGCCTACGGACTCGGTGCCGTATAAACTGCTGTTTGGACACAGTCGGGCACAGAAGGGAAGGAGCGCTATTTGGTTTTTGGAGCACAGACTTGGATGGTTTGGTACTTTAGGGGCTCTGCGAATGGGACATGGCACCCAAAAACTATTCCAGCAAAATCTGCCCTCCAAAAGCTAAATAGCGCTCTTTCCATTTTGAGCCCTGCCATGTACCCATGCAGCAGATTACAACCACATATGGGGCATTTCTGTGTTCAGGAAAAATTGTGTAACAAACTTTGGGTAGCTTTTTCTCCTTTGTCCTCTTGTGAAAATGAAAAATTTGGGGCTAAATTGACAGTTTATTGGAAAATATGTCCCAATGTTAATAAAATCTGCGAATCAGCTGTAGCGTCAAAATGCTCACTATACTCCTTGATATGTTCTGTGAGGGGTGTAATTTCCAAAATGGGGTCACTTTTAGGGGGTTTCCACTGTATTGGTACTTTGGGGGCTCTGCAAATGAACATGGTACCTGAAAACTATTCCAGGAAAATCTGCCCTCCAAAAGCCAAATAGCACTCTTTCCATTCTGAGCCCTGCCATGTACCCATACAGCAGATTACGACCACATATGGGGTATTGCTGTGTACAGGAGCAATTGTTTTGCAAACTGTGGGATGCTTTTTCTCCTGTAACCCCTTGTGAAAATGAAAACATTGGGGATAAAGTGACATTTTAGTAATTTTTCATTTACACATCCCAATGTTAGTAAAATCTGTGAAACGGCTGTAAGGTCAAAATGCTCACTATACCCCTTGATGAATTCTGTGAGGGGTGTAGTTTTCAAAATGAGGTCACTTTTTGGGGGTTTCCTTTGTATTGGTACTCTAGGGGCTCTGCAAATGAGACATGGCACCTGAAAACTATTCCAGCAAAATCTGCTTTTCAGATGCGCAGTGTCACTCCTTCCCTTCCGTGCACTGCCATTCGCCCAAACATCAGTTTATACCCACATGTTGGGTATTTCCGTGCTCGGGAGAAATTGCATAACAAACTGTGAGATGCATTTTCTCCTTTAACCCTTTGTGAATGTGTTAATTTTAGGGCTAAATTAAGGAATTAGTGGAAAAAAATTAAATGTCTAAATTTCACCTCCATATTGTTTTAATTCCGGTGAAATGCTTAAAGCGTTAACAAACTTCCCAAATGCTGTTTTGAATTATTTGAGGGGTGCAGTTTTGAAAATGGGGTGATTTATGGTGGTTTCTAATATATAGGCCTTTATAATCCTCTTCAGAACTGAAGTGGTCCCTAAAAAATTAGTTTGGGAAATTTTCTTGTAAATCTGCAAAATCGCTGTTACACTTGTAAGCCGTCTAACATCCAAAATAAATTACAGGACGATTAAAAGATGATGCTGATATATAGCAGAGATATGGTAGATAATATTTATTCATGTATTTGGGTGGTATGACTATCTGTCTGAAAAGCAGAGCATTTCACATTTTGAAAATTGCGATTTTTTTTTCCAAATTTCCATCAAATTTCCTATTTTTTTTAATAAATAAATACAAAAATATTCATTAGTGTTTACCACTAACATGAAGTACAATGTGTCACAAAAAAACAGTCTCAAAATCACTTGTGTAAGTTAAGACATCTCAAAGTTTTTGCCATATAAAGTGATACATGTCAGTTTTGAAAAACGAGGCCTGGTCCTTAACGCACTTTTGGGCTGGGTCCTTAAGGGGTTAAAAATGGATCTGTTTGTAAATAATAACTACCTGCTTTATGAATTGCCTTTGGTGTCTTGGCATCCCCCATATTTTAGAGGCTACAAGCCAGAAAGGATTTATACATAATAATTATTATGATCAGTCATATGAGAGATATGACTTATAACAGATATGTAAAGATTCTATGTTTTTACTGGATAGAATTGTTCGGCAAACTACATTATTCTGGCTGTCAAAAAGCAATGGAATCCCGATGGAACAGACCATAATGTAAGTAATGTTAGTGTAAAGAGAGTCTTAGGACAATGGAAAATTAAAGTAAAGAACTAACACTAAAGACTTAGTGATCCAAATAGTCTAAAAATATACTGTGCTACGTGAATCAATGTCATCTTCCAGTGAATGCCCTGGTGGTACTTAGTAATAAGGATAAGTATTTATTTTATCAGTTACAAGCTGTTCCAGATGGTAGATATTAAATATTTAACACAGTTTTATAGCAGAAATTCACTGTAATCTTTTCCTCATTGTTACTAAAAGAGAACAATACAATAGAATTATGAAATATTATCACAGTGTAACCTTATAGATATCACAATGCTGTCCACCGGACAGTGCCAATAAAAAGCAAAGAGGCAATGTGGCCTGTTTGCTCCAGCTGCTGGATCACTGCTGAATTCAGTTATTCTTCCAGTCATAATTACAATATTTTTCGAGTCATAATCACCATTTTCATCTCTGAAAATTGTGCCTAAAATTGGACACCTATTTGAAAGATCTGTGGGAGACATTATTATTGTCCCCACTTTGCTGAACCGAGAGCTGCTAGAAACTATTGTGTATCATTGTCTTCACCATTAAACTTGCTTTATGTATGGAATAATCCACCTGAAGCCTCCAGAGGGAGTATTTTCTTGCATATGGAAGAGGGCCACACAATTGGGCAGATCTTGCAGGAAATACAACTGAATTAATATAGTTGGTACTCAAGATAAAGAGCCAGACCACTTCTAATTCCACTGCAAACACACTTACACATCTACCAATTAAAAGTGATTCTCCCATTATACATTTAGATTTGATGTGCAGCCCACTTATACCATTCACCTCTTTTATGGGTACTTTACTCCACAAAAATCATATTTAATCATATGGCAATTGAGCAAATATGTACTTCAGGCAAGTAGTAATGTGCTGATTAAATAGTATACTTATATGGATTATTAACTGAAAAATTATTTTTATTCAAGAACAAACAGGTTGCCTATGGGACAGATAACTAATGTCTCCCAATAGTGTTTAAAGAAGTCTACTACCACCAAAACCACTTTTAGGCTAAAGCCCCACAATTTTTACTAAACCTGGCTGGGGAGATGAGTAAAAAAAAACTGCACAGATTACATGCTTGGTTGTATCTTCAGGTATCTGACCATAATGGCTTGTCAATGTTCAATTTTTGTAGGCCATTAACCTAGCCCCCTTTTTGGGAATCCCCATCTCTTACCATGTGACCAGCACTAGCTAATTACATGCACCAAGTTAAAAATGATATGACTTATTGGACACCTCATATCGGAATGATATGCCCGCCAAGTGATGCAGAATGTTTTAACAAGTGCAGGCATACAAAACATGGAAGTGAAATCATAATTCTTTCATCAGATATGTAAATTAGGGTGATTCTAGGTTCTATCAGTTCAAGTTCTTGGGTGTAGGGAAAAATCTGTGTTCCCTGAACATATTCATTTCTACCAATCAGGGCCGTTTCAACCCATTGGTGGGCCCAGTGCAAAGGTTTCATAAGTGGGCCCTCCCCCATCACCACCACTTAAACATACCTGACCCACCCAAATTAAAATGGCCCCCACATAGTATAATTCCTTCCTACTGGCCCCATACAATATACGTGGCCATGCCCCTGCACTTATAAATAATAGTCCCCCCTTATAAATAATATGTCCTATTCACAGGTAACTGCCCCCTTATCAATAATATTTATAAAGCAGTCATTATTTATAAGCAGGGACTATTATTTAAAAGGAAGGCTAAGATTCCTTGCATATAAATAATAATGCAGACTTATAAATAAGGGTCCCTGCTTATAAATAATAATCCCTGCTTATAAATAGCGCCTCTCATCAGTAATTGTCCCTCTTTATAAATAATAGTCCCCCTTGTTACTACTAGTTCTTCCTTCTAAATAGTTCCTAAATAGTTCTCTCTTATAAATAATAGTCCCCATTATCAATAATAGCCCCCCCTTTATAAATAATAGTACTACCTTATAGTTCCTCCTTTTAAATAATAGTCCCCATTTATAACTAATAGCCCCCCTCCCCGTTATAAATAATAGTTCCCCTTTATTTATAAAGAAGAGAACTATTATTTATAAGGAGGGAAAGTATTATTTATAAGGGAGAACTATTATGAGGGGAAAATTTATTTTTAAGGAGGGCTTTTTTAAGGGGAAAACTTTTATTTCTAATATTTCCCCATTATAATAATATTCCCCACTTATAAATAATAGTTCCTCCCTTATAATAACCCTCCTTAAAATAATAGTTTCCCCACTATAGATAATACCCCTTATGTGTCCATGTTCAGAAGTGCCCCCTCAGCAGGAATTGCCCCCTTTGTCTTTAAAAACAAAACAAAACAAAAAAACAATAAATCTTATACTCACCTTACCACGCTCCCCTGATGAGTGGAGCAGCGGACATCTTCTGCTGTTGTTGCACTCTGATGCAGGTCCGGGCCTGGCGCAGGTGACGCGATGCAGTGACATCATCACCTGTGCCAGGACCTCCTGCACAGACTGTAAGGCTTCTATTGCAGAGTAAGGAGTTTACAGCTCCCTGCTCTGTCATAGGTGTCAACTGTATCGACGTGCATAGCCCGCCGATACAATTGTGAGTGGAGCTCTCCTGGGCAGAAACTCTTGTGCCTGGATCCAGGGGCCCCCCGCAACCATAGGGCCTAGTGCAAATGCACCGTTTGCCCTATAGTTAAAGCGGTCCTGCTATCAATGGTTATAAAACATGAATTATGATATACATGGCTTTGAAATTATATTTTTCATCTGTTCCATATAATTTACCCATTGCAGTTGCCCAGACTGCAGTTTTGCTGTCACTCTGAAAACCAATACAAAGGCATTTGACTCCTTTACATTGACCTGTAAACGAGTTTGACTATATACAATTAAATTGACAACCTGGACCTAATTAGTTACCTACATCCTGGGATATGCAATGTGAATTGTTATCACACGGTAGATTTACTCATACAACAAGACATAACTAATACCAATGAGCAGATATTCTAACTAGACACAATAGTATATATACATAACTCATAACACACCATACAGGGTATTGAAGCTCAGAAACAGCAATGAGAAACTAAGCATTTTTGCCATTCTCAGCTGCATTTGATGTGTACAGATGGAGCAGTACTATGGTTTATACAATAAACATCAGCATTTTCCAAATAACAGGATACCCAGATAAAAAGTGCTGATTCTGCGGTGTCTGGCATTGTTCAGTGTAATGATGATTTATGAATCTGGATGTATGCTTCTTGATTACTATAAACCACCGCTACCAAGTGCAACATAGAAAATAGATAAAATACATTGATTAGGACATTGGAGAACTGTAATTAAGTTACTTCTTTGATAACAGTACTTGAACTCAAACCAGTGCCTTCTACTGAAAAAAGCTTAAAAAAACCCCACAATACCCATAGAAAACACTGGACAAAAAAAGCATTATCCTTAACAGACTTCATAAAGCTAGGGTGTTGGCTTCAAAGAGTATTGAACAAGTGGTATCATCAGGTTACAAAGGAAAATATTTTTTATTTAAATTCTAACCTAAATTTGAAAATTTCTCAATATACCTTTGAATATCTAAACAATTAATACTTTTCTAATGCCCAGGAATAGATATATTTATATAGATCATTGCATTACTATTCAGCTATTTCTGTGATGATAGTCATATCAAATTCCTCATTAAGAGCTATGTTGATTCTTTTTTGTCAATTATAATCATTTTTAATGATTCTAGTTGCTCAATCTTCGAATCCTTGGAGACATAGGAAGGGGCCCAGGTCAACTATAAATGTTTTTTTCTTAAGATGGAATTTAATTATCTCTGATTGAAATTTAATGCTGTGAAATATCTCATGATATATGTTTTCATGTGTACAAATGTAATATATCAACAAATCCTTGCCCATAACTAGATTAATTCACTTAGCTGATATCCTTATCTTTAAGATAAGCCATCAACATTAGATTCTAAGCATTTGACTTTTGTTACGCTTTGTAGTGGCTGTTCTGGGTATTACAGCTTTGTCCCATTCAGGTTAACAGGACAATATTGCAATACCTAAAACAGGCAAAATGAGAAGTAATGAAAATGAAAATTCTGAGCATTGCAACTTCTGGCACCCAATGTAAACAATAAAGAAGCTGCAATGCTTGCTCGAGGGCAGAGTAAATAATTTATTATATAGTGATTGAAGGTTTTTAACAGTGACTCTGTATTGAAAGGTTTTTCACTCTTTGCATTAAAATAAAACCATACAACAGTTAATAAGTCTTTATAATAGTTGTTAGTCTACTACTAAAAAAATAGGCTCTGTGACTTTCTTAAAGAGGACCTTTTATGTCCTCAGGCACATGCGGTATTATATACCGCTAGAAAGCCGACAGTACACTGAATTCAGCACACTGTCGGTTTTCCCGTTATGTGCCCCGGGTCTGGAGTTATCAGTGTCGTTAATTTTCTGCCCATCATCAGAAAGGCGTTCCTGACAGTCTAGCTGGGCTGTGAGGAACACCCACCCTGACAGTACTCGTCCTTAACCCTGTACTGGGGAAGGGGGGATTTCTAACAACTAAGCGTCATCGCTGGGTGGTAAGGAACACCCCCTCTGACAGTACAGGGCTATGGATGAGTACAGTCAGGGGTGGTGTACCTTACCGCCCAGCGATGACGCTAAGCTGTGAGGAACGCCCCCCAGTACAAGTCTATGGACGAGTACAGTCAGGGGGGCGTTCTTCACAGCCCAGCTAGACTGTCAGGAACGCCCTTCTGACGATGGGCAGAAAACTAACGGCACCGATATCTCCAGCCCTGGAGCACATAACAGGAAAATCAACAGTGCGCTGAATTCAGCGCACTGTTGGCTTTCTAGCGGTATATAAAACCGCATGTGCCTGAGGACATGAAAGGTCCTCTTTAAATAAATAGCATTGTTGAAGTGTACCCAGGGGGCACGGTGATCTTCATACTTATTGGGCCCTGAAGGATGAGCCCATATTATGAGGAGGGGTGCACTTCATTATAAATTAGGTTCAAACTCCAATTGGTGGAAAACGTTGTTGATAAATCAGCCCTTACATTTTCTATATTATTTTGTATTGACTGCAGCATGTGAGGGGTTAACTCCAAAGACATACTGATAGGGAATGTAGATTGTGAGCCCTATATGGGACAGTGACTGTAAATGTCTGTAAAAGCGCTGAGGAATATGACAAATGTGACAAGTAGACAAGTAAGCAAAATGAATAAATAAATGGCAGAGATTGTTGTCTCAGCCATTAGAGCAGGCACTTTTACTGCAGCATAACTGCATAGTGGTTGGCAAAAAAAAAAAAAAAAAGTAAAAGTCTCTGCAAGTCCTGAGTATCTGGGGTGACTGGGGGTTGTAGTTCTCAGAGGGTCAGGGAGAGTAAGGGACTGTTCAGATGGTGAAAAATGAAGAGGACATGATGCAGATTCCTCTTCATTTTCCTGCCTTCCAGCTACCCGTGGGGCGGGGCTTTGGTCATAATGGGGGCGGGGTTATACAACAAACAGCGCTGTAGACCGAGGCAAGCTGGCAGGACCTCGGTGTACAGCACTGTAGACAAGGTCCCCGCCATTAGATATGCTAGGAGACACAATACTGTGCCCAGATCGTCGACCCGCCCCACATAATGTGCTGGGATCCGCGTTTATTGAGGCCAGCCCACCGCCCCGCAGACCGGCAAAAGACCCCCAATGGCCCGGTCCCAGTCCGCGGACTGGTGGTTGGGGACCCTTAATCTATATTTTTAACAATTCCTAAAAATCTTGCAATTCCAACTCTTGCCACTAAGTCTAAAATAGTTTATGAATTCCTGTCTCTTGGTGATGGACCATGACGGTGATGGTTACAGGGATTGAAAAAAGGGTTTTTGCTGGAGTGCTTCTTTAAGATTATATTTATGCTGCATATGTGCCTGAAAAGCTTGTTGACTACATGCATTAAATAAGGCGTATACACCAGCATTCCTTTTCAACAGTGCTATTATGAGCAGGGCAGTCAGCTCCCTGCCACTTGAGTGCTTGAAGAAGTTAGTCCAAACAGTACACACACGACTTGCAAGTAGTGTTGGGTATACCTCACGAGATTTGTCTTTACAATATTCGCAAACTTCATCTGAAAGTTTTTTGGCCAAACTTGAACTGATAGTACTATACTCTGCAGTATCTTCAGACCTCAGAGTATAATAAGCAGAGGAGCAGGGGAGAAGTGTAAACATAACAATCTTATTCCCCTCTCCTGGACTTGGTGGCAGCATCCAATGCATAAGTAGTAATTGTTTCCTCCCATCTTGCTTCTGCATGGTTTCTGCTCTGCCCATTACAACAACCTATCCAAGGAGATGAACAGGGCAACTGGTTCTTGGCTAGTCCAGTGCTTCAAGAAGATAGGCTGAAGAGCACACACACAACTCGCAGGTCACATTGTCACCAAGCACTTTACTGATGTAGCTTTGGGTACAGCAACAGTATAAGAGAAGTTTTTAAGTACAGCAGTAGTTAACAGCAGCTTCTCAGTGGCCCACAGAATGAACCAGAGTTGGTGTCGTAGTCCAGGCACACACAATGCAAAAGGCCCCACTTTTTGCACAGCTATTGGGCACAACAGGTCTCCGTCCATCAAGAATCATCCTGATGACATTCCTTCAGTAAGTACCAAAACAGAAAATAGCACAATGGCCCACCAACAAAACTTAAAGTGTTAGTGGCATACAAACACAATGCAATAAGTCATCAGCATTTACATCAATAGTGCAATATACAGCAAACAATACAACCATGATATAGAGCGTGAAATCACTTAGAAACACTTAATTTCCTAATACATTTTTTAGTTTACTTTTGCTATATCTGTGAAGCCACTTTAAATTTCATTTTGGGAAGATATGACCTCAACTATTCTTAATTATTCTTTATATAATATCAATTATTTACGAAAGTATCCTTAAATATTCTTTTTACAATATCAATTATTTATAATGACTATAAGATAGGAAAGTAACACTGAATATGATTGTGCACTTTAGCCAATGTTCAGTTTTCTAATTCCAAAGTAGATCTGGGACTTTGGACAATGCTATTACCCTGCCTCTTTAATTAAGAGAATAAGGGAAGATGCATATTTTTTCAAGGGATTACCTTAGAATTTACCTCAATGACCCATCCTTAGGAAAAGCCACCAAAACCAAGTCAGTGGAAGTCCAACTCTTGGTCTGTGGCTGCCAGGTGCACTGCAGCCCCTTCACTGTTTACCAGGCACAGCCCTGTACTTTGCATAGCCTCTGTATCACTTTAATGGGAGTGAGCTGCAGAAAGGCCACATAGCTGACGGACGTGATGCCTCAGCCCCAGACAACATGACATGGTGTTCACCTGAATACTGTATCCTCTTCAATCACATGATTGGCAGAGGTGCCGGGATTTCATTTGATTGGCAGGAGTCTCAGATCTGCAGGCACGAATAAACTTTCCCTCCCTCCACAGAATACTGCAAATACCGTTTAGATAACCTTCGCTCTGTGCTTTGAGACTATTGTGAGAAAAGTGTATTACAAATGTTTGTTGTTGTTGATATTAATGACTCATTCTGAGGATTACCCCTTTCCAGACATCCGCTGTACTATTACGTCGATATTTAAATATGGCAGCTGCCATAGCTGACGGGTCTCTGCTGTAACCCCTGCTAAGACTTCGGTCAAAGCTGCCCAAAGCCCTATTTTCTCGGCTGTGCATGGGCACCACAATAATGGGCTGAACGAAATCTGGGGGCGGCGATCCATTCACATGACAGCCAGGAGCCTAATGAAGTTGCTCTAGGCAGACTGTAATAGAAGTACAGCAATGTTACAACGTATTACAATGCATTAGCTTTGCGGTGCATTGTATTTGTGATCAGAAGCCCAGAGATTCAGGACTCCTAGGGTATCTAAAAACAGTTAAAAATAAATAAATAAAAGTTAAAATATATAAAAAAAGAACTAAAATTTTAAATCACCCGACTTTCCTTAGAACACATCTCCAAAAACATCCAGTCTACAAACTTATAAAAATATTTTTCCCATATGGTGAACTCTGTAGCTGGAAAAAGATCAAAACAGCTGAACCACCATTTTTTCGCCTCCCAAAAAAATTTGGTCACTAATGGGTCAAATGCTGTTTTTTCTAATTCCAGCCCATTCTGAATTTTTTTCCAGCTTCCCAGTACATCATATGGAATACTAAATGGAACCATTACAAAGTACAATTTGTCCCGCAAAAATTAAGCTCTCATATGGTTCTGTGAACAGAAAAATAAAGAAGTTATAGCTTTTAGAAAGAGAGGGAGTAAAAAAGGAAAATCAAAAAAATGGCTGTGGTGGGAAGGGGTTAAGGTCTCAGAAAATCCGTTTAAGACAGAAAGTATTCCTTCTTATTGCTTCCTATACAGATAATATTAGATAATGCCATCATTATCAAGTTTTTTAACCCAATCACCTTTATAAAGCAAAATGATTTCAATTTCAGGGCATCTTCCAAATGTGTTTTACCTGAGGTGAACTACAGCTGAAATGAAGACTTATGTGCATTTATGATGGAAATCAAATTTAGACTCTGGATATATGAAACCAACATTTGTCCATAAAACTAATCATGTCCTTATTGATGTTCCTACTATTTTCTCTGCTACTATCACAAGGCTTCCTGCAGGGACGTTATTCCATAACATTGTTCTGATTAAATTAGCAATCAAACATGCAGACACAACAAAATAATTTGATACTGTATGAAAAGCGGATGCTTATAGCTCCTAACACATCTGTACTTCAAGTTGGTGTTTCTCTCTAGATCATTACTGCACCATGCACTGAACTGATATAAAAGAGGGGATGGATTATAGAATTATAGAACAGTTTGTTTAAAGGGGTATTCCAACCATTAACATTTAACCCCTATCTAATAGATTATTTAGAATCTTACTATTGGGTTCCCCACATTTCCTAGAATGCGGGAACCCAATCACTTGTCCCTAGAACATATCTGCAGCAGGGAGTAGTAGGGAGTAGTATGGAGTAATGGCCAAGCATACATGTTGCTGCTTTATACAGCTTTATGGCATCTATTGAAATAGCCAAATATGCTAATTTTAGGCGTTGCTCCATCAATTCTGGTGCAGTTGGAATATTGTCTCTCACCACCACTATTCCTGACCAATCAGTTCTGTCAGTTTCAGTACTCATTAGTATTCTAATTAGGATCTCTACTGTCAGCTCTGGGCTGCTAAACTGTCTGCTCCAGCTCAGGGTCACTCACCTGACTGTGGAGAGCCGAATTAGCATATTAGGAGTAGTAATGAACAGCAGTGATTAGTCATGAAAGGTTGGGGCTTGAGAAAAAATTCAAACCAAAGCAAAGAGTTAAAGGGGTTTTCCCATGAACATAATCATATCTATATTTGTAGATAATTAAAAGTTAAACATTTTTGCAAATATAAATAGTTAAAAATTCTGCAGAGTTTTAAAGATTTTCTCTAATTATCTTTTGTCTTAATTAACAATTGTCTTTTGTCTTGATCGGTTGCCAATGGATACGACGATGAATGCAGGAACTTTCTATGTTCTGGGACTTGACAGGAACAAAGTTATCAGGCAGGGACACTACATGTATCAGAAGATATCCCGGCCACAATAAGGAAATCATAGTTGATTTGCTGACCTTAGAAAGGTTCTGCATTCATGGTCGTGTCCACTGGCAACTGATCAAGACAACAACTTGTGACCAAAGGATATTTAGAGAAAATCTTTAAAACTGCAAAGTGTTTAATTAGTTAAATTTGCAAAAGTGGATAACTTTTAATTATCTACAATTTTAAAAATGGTTATGTTCGTGGGAATACCCCTTTAAGGTTGGTGGAGGTTGTAAATGAATCCTCTTTAAGCACTTTGATTAAGGCTATATTCACACCGCCTTGTTTAGTTCATTGTCTGCATCTGTCATCATTGACTGTAATATTAATAAAAGACTGAAGCTTTCTTTCATCCTTTTTGCTTATATTTTTTCAGTGGACGTTAACTCATGTACACAGTCCTAACTTACGTTAAAACAATAAACAGGACAGAAGAAAACTTAACAGTCAATGATGCACTATGCAGACAGAATGTGCTCGATCTATATCACTCATGCTATTAGTTTTTCAGTCTATTGTTCTGATCCAATGATAAATCCGAATAATAGTTTAAGCAATGCATTGTTTAAGGAGCCAGTATATTATAATTTGCCTATGTTTTGATGCAAAGAATGATAGAGAGAACTTACTGATGACTAAAAATATAAATAAAAGTCTAAAACAAGTTGTTACTTTACTAAAAAAAATGTCTCAGAAATACATGATATCCATGTAAGTAAGCTCAATGAACAGGAGCATGTGCAGTTGTAGAGAATAAAACTGGCAAATTTATAATGAAATAATGTAATTATTATCCTGGGCCTTTTTCAGTAGGTAATAGAATAATTCTGTATTTTGTGATATATTTGAGCTCTTTGAGCCTTAGTATTCATAGTAATCAGAAGGTGAGCTTTATTGTATCATACTTCTAATGAATAACTGTATTAAACAAACAAAACAGAGGTTGCGTGAATCTGCTTTACAGTCAACTTTAGGTTCCGTAATCCAGAATTCCTTCATGCAGCATGTTAATTACAGTAAATTATGCTTGGGAAAAATGAGAGCTCCTTGTAAACAAGCTCTTACTTTGACTATTCATGTTTCATTATGTTGAAAAAAAAACCTGAAAATTATATCTCATTTACAAGGTTGCAATTTCTTTGATACGAATGCCATTTTCTATTCTCCTTTCTTTTTAATCAGTTAAGGTATGCATAATTTAAGAAATGAAGTGAAAGAAGAGGATAACTCTAGGTTAACCCTTATCTGGCTCCCAGGGCAGAAAATTACTATGCTTAAAGTACACTGGGGAATTTGGAGATCAAGTGTAGGTTTTACATGCAGAAACTGTATGTTATACCAGGGTCCTGAGCTAAAACCAGACAGGTACAATATAATGTAGTATGGATTAAAATAGCACAATTGTACTGTGTAACAATATTATATTTCTAGTATATAATAATAATGAAAATTTCAAGGCCATATTTCAAGTTCCATTCTTATCATCATGATGGTATCCCATAAAAATGTTTGCTGAGGAACCCTTACTTACAAAGAATTGTACAGGAGTGTGTTCTAAATGTTATTTTCTGGCTGGGATTCATGGATGACTTTGTTTGCTCCCATGTCAAGGCTGTCATCTTTAAAGGGTGTCTCTCAGGTCTAATGTGCCTCCCAAACCAATAATAGTGCCTTTTCTGGGCTTTTAGAGTAGAAACATACCCTTATGACCACAAAGAGATGAAGCAATTCATCATTTTCTGGATGTGCAAATCAGTAACAAGCTTATTTTCAGGATCTTCCAGAGTCACAGCTATCTGTAGGCAAATCTAGCTAACCAGACCGTACCCCTGATGCACTTGCAGGATGCTCTGCATATCCAATAAAAGATGATTATCTCTGCATTGCTTCTGCAAGTTTCTGGCCATAAATGTATGTTTTGGCTCTTATTAAAGGTTTAGCTGTTCCCCCTGAGCCATGCTACACATGTATTATCCGTTTGACCAAATGTGCATGTGTTGGATTAAGGGCATAAGTCACAACCCAAATAGATTGGAAATTTAACATTCGTTCCTTCAACATCATCTGTTGGGGGATAGTTGGGAGGTTCCTATACAGATATGATAGTTGACTCCCAGTAGATCTGGCTGACTTTTCACAACCTTGCAGCGCTGGAGTCCTGGGTTCGAATCCTGCCAAGGACAACATCTGTAAGGCGTTTGTATGTTCTCCCTGTGTTTGCGTGGGTTTCCTCCCACACCCCAAAGACATATTGATAGGGAATGTAGATTGTGAGCCCTATATGGGATAGTGACTGACAATGTCTGTAAAGCGCTGTGGTGCTATACAAGTAAGCATAATAAATCTCTTATCTCTTATATATATAAAAATGAGTTCCTGTCTGTCTGTCTGTCTGTTCTTTATGCGCGACCAAACGACTGGACCGATCCTCACCAAATTTGGCACACATGTACATCAGGTGTCCGGGAATATTATAGACTGGGTCTCAGCTCTCTTGGACGTACCGTTCCTGAGGTACAGTATTCCCAAAAAATGACCAGCATTAGTCTATACAAGCCTGCAAGTCTTTCACTCATATTCCAACTGCCATACACACGGTCACATGTCCCTTATCAGCCAGTAACAGCTCACAGGCGCTTACTCTCCTCAGACACACAGGTTTCCATAGCAACCAAGCTATGTATGACCTGGATTAGTGAATAGCAGTTCACAGGACCTTAAATATTCAGTCATATCACGTGTATCAGCCAATATAAGTTCACATTTAATTTACCAGGTTTCCATAACAACACAGCCATAAATAGACTGTACCTATACTGGACTCAGTGGCGTAACTAGCAATGGCAGGGCCCCAAGGCGAACATTTGACATGGGACCCCCCCCGGCAACCACCCCCCCTGCACAAACTGCATTCCTGCACACACTATTATGCCCCATAGTGGCCCTGCATACACTATTAGGACCCATAGTGGCCCTTGCACACAGTATTCTGCCCCATAGTGGCCCCTGCACACAGTATCATAGTGGCTCCTTCATATAGTATTATGCGCACTTCCCGCTACTTCTTCAATGTTGAACCAGATGTCACGTGAGCCAGGCATGTATCGCAACGCATAATGACGTCGGACTGGCCCACCGACATCTGGGACGCCACCAAGGAGGCCCGAAGCCTGCTGAAAAGACCCCAGAGTATAATGATAGCAGTGTTTGTGGGGTTCACGGTCCACAGGCCTTACTTACCAATCCCCGCTACTGCTCACAGCCGCCTCTGCAGAAGGTGAAGCGCAGGCAGCCGTGAACAGGAGTGGGGATCGGTAAGTAAATAGGGCCCGTTACCTGCTGGTGTTAAAAAAAAAAAAAAACATCAGAGGCCCGCCGGGTCCCCTAATGTCCCGGGCCCTGTGGCAGCTGCTACCACTGCTAAACCGGTATTTACGCCACTGACTGGACTGCCATACTGGATTTCAGCATTCTTATAAATTGAAACGTTTTTTAAACTACTCATGTCCCCTGCAGCAAAACGCATGGCTGCTGCTCGAGCTAATGAAAACTCTCAGCAGACCCAAGCCTGTCTCCAATCTGATAAGGTATGTTACAGACAACAGCGAGCTGCTGAAACTCCCCAGCAGACCCAAGCCCGTCTCCAATCTGACAAAGCATTGTCAGCCACATGCACACAGCTGCACTCCAGGTTTCAATAACAACCCAGCCATTTTTCTTCACTGCTGTAGGTCAGCTTTAAAGGGGCAGGGCGCTGTGGATGACACTGTTGCACAAGGTCACATACACACAGCTTTACTCCAGGTTTTCCATAACAACCGATCGCAGGTTTTTCACTGATATCCAAACTGAGATGCACATGATCACATGACACTTATGGACCAATGGAAAATCACAGGTTCAGTCTTGACATACACACAGCTTTACACCAGGTTTCCATAGCAACCAAGCTATTTATGTCCTGTATGAGTCAATAGCGGTTCGCAGGTCCTTAAATATTCAGTCATATGACGTGTATTAGCCAATGTAAGTTCACATTTCATTTACCAGGTTTCCATAGCAACACAGCCATAAATAGACTATACATATACTGGACTGCCATACTGGATGTCAAGTGCAAAACTGGCCAATTCTTATGGGGTCACTACACAAACAAAAAATGAAATATACCCGTGCGAAGCCGGGTCCTTCTTCTAGTAAATAATAAATACGTGTATGGCTACCTTTAAAATAAAAGTGACAGTATTTGCTATGTTATGGGAACTTCTTACTAAATTCCCCAGAGTTTTAGGTTCCAGGGAATCTTGGTTGGGAAACATGGCTTGTTAGTTTTACCCAGAAGAGGACATCCAATTTTAATAGCATTAGTGCATACAACACTTATTAGCACCCTTGAAATGCTTCTTATTTTATTGTGTAACACCATCAAATCACGGATTTAGCAGACCTTTTATACCAATTCACAAATAATACTCTTTATTCTAAAAGGATATAATTATAGAAAGTACAATAGATTCACTACAAGTATGGAATATTTAAGAATAGTATTGTATTGCTCCAATCCATCTAAAATAACACACGGATGAACTCTGAAAATAGTTAATAGTCTTGTTTGAAATATCCTACCATTTTATGTATGCAGCATCCATGAAGACCTATTCTTCACTAGGGTTATAGACTACAAAGAAAACCCTGTATGTAGACTAATCCCATAGTCACATTACTCCCCTTCATCTGAATTCTGCTTCTTGCTTATCTACGGACGGCAGCAGAGGTGGAAAGGAGTAACATAGACTGCAGGACTAAGTTACACACTAGGTTGGGTTGTAGTCAATAGTCATGGAGATACATAGGTCAGACATTTATATACATTTTTTACTTTTCTATGGTAGATTGCTATTCGAAAAAATTAATTTCACTTTTTTTTTTCTTTTTTTAAATGGTTTTCCAACAAGCCAATTTCTCTATGAAAAATAACTGTTCTTATTATGCAAAAAGATAAAAACTCATAGAGATCATTGATGCTTACAGATAGACAATTTTATAAAGCAGATAAAGATGGACAAAGAGGGATCAAACATCATTTGTTGTTCTTACTTCACAGTTCCTTACCAAGATGTCTATGTGGACTGCAATCTCATTCGAGATCAATGATCAATTACCTCAGTGTGAATTTCCATCTCAGCGCTGTCAATGACAGAACGGGTCAGAAATGGAATTAATTAACACTTGTGTGAACAAACCCTTAGCTAATTCTTTAGCAAGCAAGAACGGGCAGTCAAAACCAGGAGTACAAAACTGCATTTTTACATTGTGCTGCTGCTTCATAAAATATACCATTACAATGTTTGACAAGGTATACAATCCTGGAGATGTGTTTTTTCCATGTTCTTATTATATCCATTTACTTCCATTCCAACAACTATAAAGTCTTGCTAACTAACTGCTTATGTTTCTACAATTTTTTGTATATGTTTTTGTATAACTACCTAAGTTGTACATCATACTGTGTTTGCAACCTTTCAATAGGGTCTCTATCCCATCCCATATAATGCTGGGAGGCGCATGCTCTGGGAAACAGCTAATCTGAAGGGGTCCTAATAGTCATCCCCTTGCTGATCTAAAATTGGGTTATCCAGTTTCTAGTATTGAATGCCTATCCTTAGGACAGGCCATCAATATTAGATCTGTGGGGGCCAATGGCCAATGTGACAGTGCAGGAGTACCAACACTCGCCGCTATAGTTTCTGTGGTAAGTGAGCAGCATGGCTAGCGGTATGTAAAATCACTGCTCAGAGCCATGCTATCTTGGTGCAGATTATCCGTGGGGCTCCAGGGTGTCAGACCCCTGCAGATTTAATATTGATTGCTTTTTCTAAGCATAGGCCATCAGTACTAGAAATCGGATAACCCCTTTAATGATAGGCTATCGATTTTTAAAAGGTGGATAACCCCTTTAAAGGAGTATTCCAGTTCCTTGCCATTGATGATCTATCCCCAGGATAGGTCATCAATAAGACACCAGTGGGGGTCTAACACACCTGGACCCTGCTAATCAGCTCTCTGCTTGAGCGAGCACCACGACCTCTTTACTGTTTACATCTCTTTTATAGGATGAGGCTGTAATTACATTGCACAGCTACTATAAAGCTAAGGCCCCACGTTGCGGAAATGCAGCGGGCGGTCCTATCAGTGACTGCCAGCTACCTGTGTGTAGACTTTCATACATGGATGGTTCTCGATCACTGAGTAGGACTGCTCACTGAACTAAGCATAGAAAGAACAGGAATTTAAATAATACATGAAAAGTTATATTAAACTTTTCTAATAAAACTATATATCAATCTGCTCAGCTACTGCTTTGTAACATACTGCTTACAGATTGTACTGTATTTTCAGGTTCCCTTTACGGTATATTTTCAAAGCACATTACACTTGAAATGTCCTGACCAAAATATGATCTCCTAATTCTAATTTCCTGGAGACGAACTTCAGCATTCTTTATTTATAAGTACAGTAACTATCGTACAATTTACATAGAACTCAGGGAATATGTGACATATATTTCTTAGGAGATGACCAAGGAAAATTGTCACATTAGATTAGCCATTAACTTAGCAAGCACAGCTGGAGGCAAATACAATAAAAATCACTCTCAATTGTTGCACAGTGACCAATTTCAGTCAAAAAGCAGTAGAAATCTAATGATTTATTCCTGCAGACATTTCAGAAAATTGCAATGCTCTTTTTTCTCCCATTGTAATTAGAAGAACACTAAAAGATCTTGGTGTAAAATGTCTAAAATATAGTTAACACTGAAGTGGAAAAGGTTCTCTTCAGGTATGTTCATACATGGCAAATTTATTCCTTTCACCTGAATGTGATTGTTTCTGCAGCAAGTGTGTACAGTTTTTAAAAACCCCATTCAAATGTTTTAGGCTAAGGAGGTGTTCACACTACCGTTGTTAGTGTCCGTTGTTAGCATCTGTCAGGAAATGTTAACAATGGACACTAACATATCCATAAAAAATTAGTTAAAAATCCCATTGATTTCAGTGGGATTTGATCTGTTGTCCTTTCATGTCTGTTTTTACTAAAGCCATCACAGCTCTCGTATTTTAGTGGAGATTATAACGCAGGGTGCAGGACTTTTGGCTGCGTCCAAAATAATGGACTTATGACAGATGTGAACTGTCCGTTATTTTTGATCATTAATATCTATGGCTAACGGACTTATGACAGATGTGAACTGTCCGTTATATGTTTAACATTAAAGGGGTTGCCTGGGATAAAATCAAAATGAACCCCTATACTAAACCTCCTCCCCCCCCCTAACTTCTAATTTACTTGATTTAAAAAAAAATTTATAATTACCCCGTTCGCCAAGGTGCCCCAGGCACACTTTCTGATAATCCGTGTTGTTCCGTTTCCCTGTTTCCAAAACAGAATGTCACCAATCCTCCCCTACCCCATCATACTTACGTGTCTTCCTCTCTGGGAACGGCTCCTCCTCCTTCTTTAACTCTGCTAGCACTTGCGCAGTCCGGGGTGCCTCTGACATATGCGCAGTAGAGATGGCACTCCATCTTTACTGCACAGGCATCAGAGGCACTTCCGGACTGTGCACACGCTGTCAGAGGCTCTCTCTCTACTGTGCAGGCTTCTCCAGCCTGCGCACAGACAGGAGAGCGGAAGAAAAGGAGGAGCCATTCCAGAAGGGAAGTCTAAAGAGGAAGACACGTAAGTATGATGGGGTGGAGGGGTGGGATAAGTTAGTTAGATGGGAAGGGCTAGTACTGTAGTGAGCGGGATAGCTAGGGAGACAGGGAGGGGTTGTAAGGGAGTGAGATGGAGGTAGTGTGGGAGCTACACAGGAAGCTACATAGTAGGAAGCTGCACCACGCAAACAAATGCAGAGGATGCCAAGAGCTCCCAGAGAAAACCAGAAATCACTCAAAACACTGCTAAAGGTACACACGTGGACAAAATTGTTGGTACCACTCATTTAATCAAAGAAAAACCCACAATGGTCACAGAAATAACTTGAATCTGACAAAAGTAATTTGCCAAACTACATGTTGACAAGCCATTAAGCTTCTGGGAGAATGTCCTATGGACACATGAGACAAAAATCGAAATTTTTGGCAAGGCACATCAGCTCTATGTTCACAGATGGAAAAATGAAGCATATCTTGAAAAGAACACTGTCCCTACTGTGAAACATGGAGGAGGCTCTGTTATGTTCTGGGGCTGCTTTGCTGCATCTGGCACAGGGTGTTTTGAATCTGTGCAGGGTACAATGAAATCTTAAGACTATCAAGGGATTCTAGAGAGAAATGTGCTGTCCAGTGTCAAAAAGTGACACATTACCTATATTCTGCAGGTTAGTACAATCACAACAATTTTACATCAGTTTTGTTATGTCTTAACACTATTAACAAAAATTAAAAGCTTTTTCTCAAAACAATATTTTCTTTGCATTTTAATTTTTTTAGGAGGTAAAACAGCAAAAAAAAAAAAAAAACTTCAGCAATTTTTCCTATTATAGCTTTTAACTATATGGACTACATGTTGTATGCTTAATAGTCCTGGCATTTTGTAAAACACGGATGCCTAAAATGTTGTTATTGAGCCTTGCCACGGGTAGAGCTTAAAGGGGTATTCCCATGAACATAATCATATCTATATTTGTAGGTAATTAAAAGTTAAACATTTTTGCAAATATAAGTAGTTAAAAATTCTGTAGTGTTTTAAATATTTTTTCTAACCATCTTAGTAGTGCCTTGATCTGTTGCCAATGGATACGACCACAAATGTAGAAACTTTCTATGGTCTAGGACTTGTCAAAAACCCAGCCATGATTTTCTTATTGTAGATGGGTTATCAGGCAGGGACCCTACATGTATGAGAAGATATCCCGGCCACAATAAGGATATCATTGCTGATTTTCTGACCTTAGAAAGTTTCTGCATTCATGGTCGTATCCATTGGCAACCAATCAAGACAACAAGACTGTGACCACAAGATATTTAGAAAAAAAATGTTTAAAAATTCTGCAAAATGTTTAATTACTTATATTTACAAAAATGTTTAACTTTTAATTATCTACAAATTTAAAAATGTTTATGTACATTGGAATAACCCTTTAATAGTAATATTCCTATGTCAGATATGGGACCCTTTAAAAGGCTCTCAGCTGCCATAGGAATAGAACAGATCCTGCAGTCTTGCTACGGCGGAGTCATCCACAGATATCAAATTTTAAGTGACAGTTACCTATACAAGCTAGCTATCAAAATTCATTCAAAATATGCTATTGCTTATGTTGTCACCCATGTGTCTAGTACCTGTACCTATGTCTATTTCGCGTTTCTGCAAGGGTAATACTAAATACTGCAGATGTAACAGTAAAATGGACCTTTTAGGACTTTGGACTGAAAAGATGATGTCACCAAAAGTCTTTGTAAAGCTACACCAACTGCTTCTGTTAACATACTTTGTTAAATGGAAAGGAGGAGTAGGGGGCATTTTCACAGAAAAGTCAAGGCAGAAGAACAGAGTAGAAGGACTGATGAATTTGAGGGCCAAAGGTAGCTGTCAATAGTATCTGCCACTGTAGAATGACATCCTGTTTTCACAGGAACCCATGCTAGAAAAAAACTTCACACTGTGATCATGTGACTTTTTGAGTAGCTGAAAGACACTGTGAGTATACAACAGTGACAATGACAATGACTGCAGTAATACCAGAAGATGGTGGAGCAGCTGAGAAGAGATGTTCTGCTGCTTAGAGGCAAGTAGAGGCAGTTCTAATTTCTCTCACTCCCTCAGAAACACTCCCATGATCAGGATAAATACGGAGAAGCATTAACCTGTTCTGATGTGAAAAAGCACTTGGTCTGAGATATAAGTGTCCTATTTGACTGCAGAAAAAGTCTAAGCCATGTCTCTTTTTCTGTATCCCTCAGCTACTGTTCACTCTTTCCTCTCCATTCTCCATAGACTTCTATGGGCATATGCAATGTGATACCTGATGCTCATATGGCCTCCAGATGGATATATCAGAGATCTCTAAGTGAAAATCAGTTCAGGGGAGAGTAGAGGAATAAGAAAACAGACTCAATGGAGTAGAAAGAAGAATTTGTCTCTGCTAAGGTATATTAAAAAATCCTTGCAGTACTGTGTGTATCCATTATAAGTCAGTTGCATAATGGATTTGTCATAGCTTTGGTAATAACTGAAGCCATAACTCTAGTGGTAACAGAGCATTAGTTCATTTACATTTCAAAGATACAAGCAGAAAATCCTACGCCTGATAGTGAAAGTCGATTTAGAAATTTGCAAGGAATAAAACACATTCCTGACAAATGGTGGCCAGGTTTACGATTACTTGTCAATTGCACTGGATGCCTATCAAGGACAAATCTATAATATATCTACACACATATAACTTTACATCTGATAAGCCATACTACTAACCCCACCTATGCACACTTTGACCCAATCCCGCCCAGCCCCTTTGTGCCCAGTTCTAAGGATAGTGGAAATTAAGAATGCCACACACCACTAATGTAAGTGATTTAATGAAAGGATAGAAAATAAACCAACAAGTGCAATCAAGACAATAAACAAGAATATAAGCAGATTTACTCACAAGCCTAGGGTGAACGCAATGTCAGCTAGCTGACACCCAAAGGGATACAGGCAAATCACAGATGATGGGAATCCAAGCATACTTCTGGGCAATAAGTTGCCTGGCATAGCAGTTTGTGAACATTTATAGCGGTCTAACCAGCACCCCTTTTTGATGTATGGCACTTTTCAGATGCTGCATGTGCGCATGTCTGCTGGTCACTGGTTTGGAATTTGACCTTACAGCTTTTGTATCAGACAGTACCAAGACATTCTAAAAGCCAGAAATTAAGTGGTAGAATCATCAAGAAGTAATTTTAACCCTCTACAATAAACCATGGAAAAATCAAAAACCATTATTGTTTCCCTGGTTCACTCTTGACTTGGCTATTGTAACTCCCTACTAACTGAACTTCCCCTCACTAAACTCTCCTCTCTACAATGTATCCTGAATGCAGCAGCAAGACACATTTTTCAATGTAAACAATATGTTGATGCTTCCACTCTGTGCCAGTCACTGCTGTGGTTGCCTGTCCACAGTGGTGCACCTCCCTATATCTCATTTCTGTGCTCCACATTCTGCGAAAAATCTGAGGCTAACATCCTCTATAATCAGAATCTCTTTCTCATCTTCAAGACTTTTGAAGGTTGCACCTGTTGTCTGGAATACGCTACCCCAGACAATCAAATTAACGCCCAACTTCCATAGTGTCAAGCGTGCCATAAAAGCACATCTCTTTAGACAGGCATATCACATTTTGTAATTTAACACTTCTACAATTACTCACCCCAAATTAACCCTGATCTCTGTTTACCTCTTCCCTTTGCATTATCCTATAGCAAATAATGCTTTCATCATGTATGACCCTGCATGCCCAAGCACTTTGGATCTGCGCATACAAAAACACCATCTGGGGAGAGCTCATACAGCTTTATTGTCTAAGTGGAATATAACTGACATGGTATTCCAAATCATTACTTAACCAATCCTATATGCAGTATATAACATTGTAACTGGACCAATAGACATATAATTCTCGGCCTTGTGCCTACATGTAAGAGTTCATGTAATCTTTTTCACAGTCATACTGTAGTTGGTGTTTGATGCAAGTAATAATGTCAGATCCTGACAGTCTAATCCTACACTATAGTGTTATCATGGATAAATGGCGCTTTTTTGTCATCGGCAGTTAATTATAGCTTTATGTGGTGCTTTAATTAATTGCAAATTAAACTACACACATAACAGAACTCCCAGTCCACAGATGTTTCCTAATTTAGATTCACTCTCATATATAACCCACAGTGTGAAGAGACAGAACAAGTCCCAGCAATTGATACTATATAGTAGTGGATGCAAAGCTGTTGGATAAGACAGTTTTCTACTTTTTTTCAAGTCTTAAAGTGGACATAATTAAGTGGTAATATTTACTGAACAAAAAATAGACAAAATGCAATTAAAGGAAACCTGTCACCAGGTTTGCATCACCAGCAGTATGTCCTTATGCTGCTGGGGTTTAGGGCCCCAAACCTGGTAATCTCATTCCCATTTGTGCCTCTATTAACTAGTTTGACAACTGAAGGTGAATTCGGAGTTCATCTCCAGTAAGTCCTAAACCCCAGCAGCGTAAGGACAAATTTATTTATTTCGCTTACTTATAGAGTGCCAACATATTCCACAGAGCTTTACATATATTGGCATCACTTACTGTCCCAAGTAGGGTTCACAATATAAATTCCCTACCAGTATGTCTTTGGTTTAAAGGGTCCCAAACCTGGTGACAGTTTCCCTTTTAGGCCGGGGCCCCATGTGTTAAACGCCGAGGAAAAAAATGGCATTTTACAGTAAGTGCAAGGTGGATGGGATTCTAGCAAATCCCATCCACATCTTGTGGAAATATACGCATTGCGGTTTTGGAAATCGCAGCATGTCAATTATACCTACAGAAACGCTAGCAATCTCCTTATAGATATAATTGAAGCAGAAAGTTTATAGAGGAAACTTCTGCAGACTTTCTTTGAAAAGCGCTGCGGGAAAAACCATGATGTGTTGCCTCCACGGTTTTTCTCGCAGCGCTTTTTTGCTGCGGCAAAAAAGAATAGAATAACACAATAAGTTGTGTTGGAGCTTTTATTACTCTAGGTTCACAGCAGCATCAGGATGTTTACTGTTCTGGTCCATCAGAGTACCAGAACTATAGACAAAAAGAAGGGAAAAGCTACAGAGCCTGACGGACCCCATTGACTATAATTTGTTGTCTGTTGTTTAGGTGGCTACTGAGACGCAGATGTGAACGTAGCCTTACTGGACACACCATTTGCTCTTAGTTGTTGCTTTAGTGTGTCAGTAATTTACACTAATCACTTACATACAAAATAAAGGGACATGCTAATAGATGTTCTGTGATGAAGTTAAGATTAGTTTGCAGTCAATAGGTTTTTGGTTTGTGTTTTACTTTTGTAGAATGATCTGAATGTTTCCAAATGAGTTATGTAGCTCTCAGCCCCCAAACCAATATTATCATGCACCACTGACACCAAGGATTTCATAATATTCATGGGATTTCAAAAACTCAGCACCATTGTTCGAACCATATGATAGCAGATACTGTAACTGGAAGATGACAATCCTCTTCTACAGAATGTGCATGTTAATGGAAAATAAAGACTGTCTTTAATAAGAACTGGTACAATATGTCCCAAACATAATGTACTTAACCAAAGACAATCTATGACGTTTTCTTAATCATTGCAAGTACTCAAAGCTGGAAAGAAAATACAGTTTTCAACAGAGCCTTTTAAGTATAAAATAAATTACTTGCAGCAAAAAAACAGAAATCTGTATAATGTGGTAGTTTTAGCCTTTTATTTACCAGTGCGACTTCTGTTTTTCTCAATGGTTTTTGAGTCCGGAGTCCAACAAGTTATTAAAACCATGTTAGAAATTTGCTTTGTAGAACAAATGTAAAGGTTTTAAATGAAAATTATGTTAATTTTGGTTTAGTACTATTTCTAAATTTTTTGGCAAAATTTTTTTTTTGCTAATTGCTATTTTATAACTGTGGACAATCTACAAAATGTTCTTGTGGTGTCTTCTTATCGCAGTACTGAACATGAACACACATGTACTTCAGGGGGGAGAGGAGTGGCCTTGTCCATCAGCTCACCAACCTCCTACTTCTGTTGCTGCTATCACATCCCCAGAAATAGCCCCAGCACCAGCCTCTGCAACATCATCTAGGAGAGCTACAGTTGGCAGAAGGCAAGCAGCACATGCAGTGGCAGCTTCACTCCCTTTCTAGGTGGACAAATGTGTCTTAACATATAGAATTTCTTAGTAAGTGCACTCTTGAAGATTATTTTGATAAATACCTTAAAACAGGGATGTCAAACTCATTTTCGTCGAAGGCCACATCAGCCTCATGGTTATCTTCAAAGGGCTGTTAGTAATTCGGCGACTGTATAAATGTAGCTATGCCACTTACAGGTGTATCTCAATAATTTAGAATATTTTTGAAACGTTCATTCATTTCAGTAATTCAGTGATACAATTCATAATCAGCGTCTTCCATGATTGTGTGTCCTACTGAACCAGACTGAGGGACCATTTAAAGGCTTAGGAAACCTGGGAAGGTGACACACTGAATTTACAACACTGAACTTTTTTACAATATTCTAATTTTCTTAGATTTTTGTTTTCATTACCTGTAATCCTTAATCAACATTTACAGAAATAAAACACTTGAAATAGAACACTCTGTGTGTAAAGAATCTAGAAAATATAGGAGGTCACTTTTTTAATTTAATTACTGAAAGAAACATTTCAAAGATATTATAATTTATTGAGATGTACCTGTATGTGTAGTTACATTTATAGCCCGTTGAAGGCAACCATAAGGCTGATAGTAACATATTGTTAATACACATAGATAACAGTGTTCTATTTGTCCCCCCACATAGATATTGGTAACCCCCACAGATAACCCTATCCCACTCCAAATTACATCACATACAGTCCAGGCTACACAATTCTGGTGAATTTCATACTTACCTCGTCTTCCTGCAAAGCGCTGATGTGTCGCCCGACTATGTACCTATTCTACTGTCCTGCTGGCTACCCTGTCACCTGCACAATGGTACCACAAGTGATACCATAGAGCAGGAGACAACATGGCCAGAAGGACATTAAAGCCACATCAGCGCTTTGCAGGAAGAAAAGATAAGGCCCTCCAGGTAAATTCCGTACACCTGGAAACATTAGTGTAGTGAGGGGTCCTGCTGTGACCTCTACAGATAGCTGTTTGTTCTGTCTTTGGCTGGAAGGTTCACATCACTCCCCAGCTATGGAGTACTGGGGACCTTCCAGCTGAAGACAGAACAAAGTGATGTCATGTAATATGTCTTACTAGCATCCAACACATAATATGGCCCCATTTTTTTCCCCCACACCAGTATATGGCCCCCTTTTTTGCCCTCACATAGTAAATGACCACCTTTTATGCCCCCACACTGTCTACGTCCCCCTTTGTTTTGGACCCCACATATCATATGACCCCACACAATATATGGCCAATACGCAGTATATAACCCCTACACTGTATATGACCCCCTTTTTTGTCCTCTCATAGTATATGACTAGTGGTTGTTAATTTACTTACTTGTTCCAGGCCAGACTCCACTGCCACCACCAGAGCACGCTGTACCCAATGCTGAAGAATGCCAGGACGTAACATAACGTCCTGGTGTTCCTCAGCAATGTGATGCAATGTGCAGCGCCACTTGGAGCTGGCAGTAGAGCACGGCCTGAACAGTAGCGTGGACAGGTGAGTAAATTATCGGCTGCTACCTCAGGTTGCTTCACTGCAGCTGGGGGCCACAAAACACAATGTCACGTACCAATTTTCCTGCAAAGAGCTGATGCGTCACCCGACTGTGCACCTCTACTATTGTCCTATAATTTCTTTGGCACTTGATTTGGGCTGCTTATCCACCATCCGGACTATCCTGCATTGCAACATTTCATCAATTTTTCTCGATTTTCCACATCCAGGAAGATTAGCAACAGTGCCAAGAGTTGTAAACTTCTTGATTATACTGCACACCGTGGACAAAGGAACGGCAAGATCTCTGGAGATGGACTTGTAACCTTGAGATTGTTGATATTTTTCCACAATTTTGGTTCTCAAGTCCTCAGACAGTTCTCTTCTCCTCTTTCTGTTCTCCATGCTTAACGTGGCACACACAGACATGCAATGGAAAGATTGAGTCAACTTCTCTCCTTTTTAGGTTTCAGGTGTTATTTTTATATCGCCTACACCTGTCACTTGCCACAGGTGAGTTTGAACGAGCATCACATGCTTGAAACAAAGTTATTTACCTACAATTTTTAAAAGGTGCCAACAATTTTGTCTGGCCCATTTTTAGAGTTTTGTGTGAAATTATGTCTAATTTGCTTTTTTTTCTGTTTTTTTTGTGTTTTTCCAATACACACAAATGAAATAAACATGTGCACGTGCACAACAAAACATGTGTAATTGCAATAATTTTCTGGGAGAAATACTCCATTTTCTGGAAAAATTCCAGTGGTGCCAACTCTTACGACCATGACTGTAAAAAAAAAAGAGGAGGAGGGGGGGGGAAAAAAAAAAAAAAAAAAAAAAAAAAAAAAAAAAAAAAAAAAAAAAAAAAAAAAAAAGGGGGGGGGGGGGAAAAAAAAAAAGAAAGGGCGGGGGGAAGCCCCCCCAACAGGGTGTGAAAGGTAGAGATAGACATTTATAGAAGGCAGTGAACTTGTCTAGGAGCTGGCGAAGATCACCATAGAGGATGTGGAAGTGACATCTATGATAACCCTGTGAGAATAAAGGGTGAAACCATAGCCTCTTCTTCCTCGGTTCTTCAACCAGCCTCAAACGATGAACACCAAAGTGTCTAGTTATCATCCAGGCAAACAGTATATAGTCGGGCGATACAGAAGGCATGTTT
This sequence comes from Leptodactylus fallax, assembly GCA_947044405.1. Classification (NCBI taxonomy): domain Eukaryota; kingdom Metazoa; phylum Chordata; class Amphibia; order Anura; family Leptodactylidae; genus Leptodactylus; species Leptodactylus fallax. The sequence continues at coordinate 10,353,713 of CAMRHE010000027.1, read as the reverse complement.
CCAAGCAAATACACTAGCCAAGACCAAAGCAAACTATTATACACAGCTATACACACTTGAAAATGGCACCTGGATCATCATTGGTGATTAATTTATTGTATTTTTTGATTGGTTATGGCTAAAAGGACACACCTCTTTAAAATTCAAGTACATCCATGAAAACAGATGACATATGAACAACTCATGGAAGGCATTTCATGGAAGAACAGACTAAAAAGAGAAATTAATGGATGGTCTGTGAAATTAAACACAGACAATGGACACAGACATTGAATGAGGCTTAACAAATTAACAATTCAGACAATAGCAGTGATGATACGACTCACAAGAGCTTACAATCTATGAACAAATAGGGTTGACACAAGTGCAGGATTTGTACTATGTGTAAGCCAAAATATATACTCTAGAACAAGTTTATTAAGACTGGCGTATTGTATGCCAGTCTTAATAAATGCCCCATTGGTGAAGGGAACAGCAGGTTTATGAAGAGTCTGCGGCCTCTTCATAAATCTCTTAGATGTCCCTGTGCCAGAATTGAAATCTATGCCAGATAGGAACTGGCATAGATTTCCTTTCTTAATCATGCCAGTTAGAATGGAGTGATGGGCAAGGTGCAGATCAGGGCTTGATGCATGTGTTTGGTGCAAGAACAGACCTTGTGTCAAACTTGTGCCTCAATATCTCCCTCTGATAAATTTCCCCTTTTGACTGATGTTCAAGCCACAAGCAACATCTCTGCAAATTAAGTTCTCTCCTCACCTCATATGAAGTTCGTTCTTATATATAAATGTATTTCACCCAAGTCCACTGTGGCCAAGAAATGTTCATATAATCCTTTAATCTTCACAGCGTTTCAAAGGGCATGTTCATGGAGATGGAACTGAAGCATGTGTAGCTTTCTGCCACTTGTACCTTGAGAAAGGAGGGGGAAGGTTAAACTACAGTACAGGGCAGTTAAACTACAGTCAGTTACAGCATAGTAACAAAGAAAAAAGGAAGAGCCATCACTACGTGACAGATGGATCTGCATTAATAAAATGCCTGCGCTTACTGAGGAATATTGAACTCATTTTTAAATCTTGCAATGTATTCTAAATTCAGTAGAGCGCAGAGTTCTAGACAGGAACAGACACTTCTAGATGAATACAAATGACCTTTCTCTAGCTAAGAGTCCAACAGTCAAATGGAAAAGTAAGGACACCCCATTTATAGGTCCTTATGGTTTAACATATGCAAACAGCAATATCAATATCTCATCTTCATTCAAACTGTATAGAAACTTAACATGAATTTTATTGGACACAAAAATAATGAGAACACTTTTTTTTTTTTACATAATGGAACAAATTTACTATTGAAAAAGCACCAGAATTCTTGAGTAATTTGTGACAAAAATAGTCATATATTCTTTGCACTACACTTATTAACTTATTTTAGACACGGTTTCTTACAGTTTTTGCACCTGGGGATTGCTTAAAATGTGATAGAGTACACAAAAATGTGCCAAAATTGTAAAGTTAGTCTACAAATTCTAACAATGTGCCAGATGTATCATCCAGATTCAGTCACTGTGATAAATCTAGGACATTTTAATGCTGCCTATTCTAAGTTTACACTTTACCAAAACTTAGACAGTATTTGTAAATCTGCTTCAGTGACAAATACCAGTTATTTTCCCATTCATCAACTAGAATATTTGGTGAGTTTCATGAAATTTCCCATTACTAGTAGTTGGTATCTCATGCTCTACTGTGTTTTTCAGCATCATTGATTTGATGCTTATTGCACTTGAACCTTATTTTAGATTTTAGGCACTTCAACCCCTTCCTGCTGGAGGCATTTTTTGATTTTCGTCTTTGATTCCCCAGCTTCCAAACCCCATAACTCCATTTACAGAGTCATATGAGGGCATAGTGTTTGCGGGACAAATTGTTCTTCATAATGGTACCATTTATTATTCTATACAATGCACTGGGAAGCTGGAAAAAAAAAATTTCAGAACGGGGTGAAATTGGAGAAAAAGTGCATTTGTGTGACTTTCTTACGGGCTTTGTTTTTATGGCATTCACTGCAGCCAAAATTACATGTGACCTGTAGTCTATGTTTTAGTATGATTCCGGAGATACCAAATTTATATAGTTTTATTTTCTTTTTAACCCTTTAACAAAAATCCAAAACTTTAAAAAAATATAGTTTCTTAAAAAGAAATTTTGACACCCGTAACTTTTTTATATTTCTGTGTATGGGGATAGGGCATGTTTTTTTGTGGGGGTCAGATGTACTTTTTAGTTATACCATTTTGTGGGATGTCTGTTGCTTTGATCACTTTTTATTCAAATTTTTATCAGACGTGAAACAGCGAAAAAGTGTCATTTCGGCACTTTTGATTTTTTTTTCCTGCTACCGTGTTAATCATATGGGAAAAATATTTTTATAAGTTTATGCATGGATGCCTAATGTGTATGTGTTTCACAGCAATCTTCTACTTTAATATGCATTCTAGGGAAAGAGGGTTGATTTGAATTTCAATTCTTTCTAATTTATTATATTTTTTAATACTGTATTTCTTAGACCCCAGGGGCTCTGATCACTAATGCAATGCATTACAATTCTAATGCATTGCAAAATACCGGCATTTATATGACAGGCTGTATAATACAGCAAAGACCCGGCGGCTCCTCAGCTTCTGAGAGGCCACCATATTTAAATACCCGACATTCGCTGTGCCATTACGACGGATGTCAGGAAGGGGTTAACTAATATGTTCTCCCCATGTTTGCTTGGGTTTCCTCCGAATACTCTGGTTTCCTCCCACACTCGAAAAACACACTGATAGGGAATTTAGATTGTGAGCCCTACAGTTAGGTCTATACTGTATATATTTGGACTCTGACACAAATTTTTTTATTTTTTAACTGTTTACTGAAACATATACAAGTCATAGTTATATAATGGACATGGACTTAAAGTCCAGACTTTCAGATTTAATTTCAGGGTATCCACATTAAAACTGGATGAAGGGTTTAGGGGTTTCAGCTCCTTAACATGTGCCACCCTGTTTTTAAAGAGACCAAAAGTAATTGGACAATTGACTCAAAGACTGTTCCATGGGCAGGTGTGGGCAATTCCTTCATTATGTCATTCTCAATTAAGAAGATAAAAGGCCTGGAGTTGATTTGAGGTGTGGTGCTTGCATTTGGAAGATTTTGCTGTAAAGAAAACTTGCGGTGAAAGGAACTCTGCCTGCAGGTGAAACAAGCCATCCTTAATCTGCGAAAACAGAAAAAACCCATCTGAGAAATTGCTACAATATTAGGAGTTGCAAAATGTACAGTTTGGTACATCCGCTGCGCTGCGAATCCTTTTTTTTCGTCGGAAACAAAGTCGGACATGCAGGACTTTGTGTGCGTATCCGCTGAAGTTATTTTTCTGCAAGGTGTTCAGTGATTGTAAAACGCTATGTTTTTTTTCCCCGGCATTTCTGCCATGTCCAAATCACGGCATTTACTCCATGTGGGGCCCCGACCTAAAGAACAATTTTGGCCCCTAGATTCTGTAACCTACCCCCAGCCTCTATAGCAGCACACATAAATTCAGACCCCAGACCAAACTCTCACAATAAATCCAGACAGCAGTGGTTGGGGGAGAGAAATAATTGTCCTTGCAGTGGCAGGAAACACAATCCAGGCGTCAGTATGGGTGTGTGTTTGAAGCATTAAATAAGAACCCTACAAAAGGCCTGCCATTCCTTACCTCAGTGTTGGGCTGGGATTATCCCGGAGACGTGTCATTGTCTGTAATTGTTACCATTATGCCCTCGCAGGTAAAACCTCCCTTGATCTTCTGTTCAGTAAACATGACCTACCTATTCTACTGCATGGGTACAATACGAATATTTTTTTTACCATGCGTGTGTATTCTATCTGTACACTTACACATCTTCACTCTGAATATCTTCTATCTGTACTTGTACTAATCACCTACCTCTGCATGTATACACACATGGACAAAATTGTTGGTACCCCTCGTTTAATGAAAGAAAAACCCACAATGGTCACATAAATAACTTGAATCTGACAAAAGTAATAATATATAAAAATTCAATGAAAATGAACAAATGAAAGTCAGACATTGCTTTTCAACCATGCTTCAACAGAATTTTTTAAAAAAGAAAACTCATGAAACAGGCCTAGACAGAAATGATGGTTCCCTTAACTTAATATTTTGTTGCACAACCTTTTGAGGCAATCACTGCAATCAAACGATTCCTGTAACTGTCAATGAGACTTCTGCACCTCTCAACAGGTATTCTGGCCCACTCCTCATGACCAAACTGCTCCAGTTGTCTCGGGTTTGAAGGGTGCCTTTTCCAGACGGCATGTTTCAGCTCCTTCCAAAGATGCTCAATAGGATAATAATAATAATAATAATAATAATAATAATAGTCCTTTAATAGTCCCACAATGGGGAAATTCAGTGTGTAACAGCAGCAAAGATAAGCAGATACAAATACAAATACAACATGTACAGGAATGTTCCAAGGTGAGAGGCATTACATTAATAGCAGACAGACAGATAGGACGTAGCAGAGGAGGGGGGGGGGGATTTAACAGGCAGAGAGATATTTCAGTTCTCTGTGTGTAATGATCTACGCTTAGGTCGGTGTTGGTTGTACAGCCTAACCGCGGTGGAGAGGAAAGACTTCCGATAGCGCTCCTTCTCACACCTAGGGTGGAGCAGTCGGTCACTGACAGTACTGCTCAGCGCGATCACAGTCTCATGCATGGGATGGGACTTCTTCTGCATGGAGCTCACCACGGACAGTATCCTTCTGTCAGCCACCACCTGCACTGGGTCCAGTGGGCTCCCCAGGACAGAGCTGGCCTTTCTAATCAGCTTGTCAAGTTTATTTCTGTCCCTGGTTGATATACTGCTCCCCCAGCAGGCCACTCCAAAGAAGATGGCTGATGCCACTACCGAGTTGAAGAAAGTTCTAAGAAGTGCCCCCCGGATTCCAAAGGCTCTCAGTTTCCTAAGCAGGTAGAGCCTGCTGTGGCCCTTCCTGTACAGGGCCTCCATATGATCTGCCCAGTCCAGCTTATTATTAAGGAGAAAACCCAGGTACTTATAGGTGTTCACAATCTCGATGCCCGTCCCCAGGATGTCCACTGGTTTAGGAGGGCTTCTGCCTTTGCGGAAGTCCACCACCATCTCCTTGGTCTTCCCCGCGTTAATCTTCAGGTGGTTCCGGTGGCACCAGTCCACAAAATCCTGGTTCAGTTCTCTGTACTCCCTGTCATCATCATCTGTGATGAGACCCACTATTGCAGAGTCGTCAGAATACTTCTGTAGGTAGCAGCTGGATGAGTTGCACCTAAAATCTGCAGTGTACAGTGTGAAGAGGAAAGGGGCGAGAACCGTACCCTGAGGTGCCCCCGTATTACAGATCACGGTACCTGACACACAGTCTTGGGCTCTCACGTATTGAGGTCGATTTGTGAGGTAGTCTAGGATCCAGTTGGAGAGGTGGTGGTCCACTCCAGCAAGGCCCAGCTTGTCCCTCAATAACCTGGGCTGTATGGTGTTAAAAGCACTGGAGAAGTCAAAGAACATTATTCTCACTGTGTTCCCTGGTTTCTCCAGGTGAGACAGAGCCCTGTGCAGAAGATGGATGATGGCATCATCTACCCCAATGCCCGGCCGATAAGCAAACTGGAGGGGGTCCATAGTGGGGCTCACTAGAGGGCGGAGATGTGTGAGAACCAATCTCTCCAAGATCTTCATCAGGTGGGATGTCAGTGCTACAGGTCTGTAGTCGTTGAGGTCCATAGGGTGGGGTTTCTTTGGAACTGGTACCACACAAGAAGATTTCCATAATTCAGGGACTATTTCCTGCCTCAGGCTCATATTATACATATATGTAATTATACCACACAGCTGGTCCCCGCAAGTCTTAATTAGCCTTGCACTGATGTCATCTGGCCCTGCGGCTTTCCTCGCCTTGATCTTTTTCATCACCTTCCTCACCTGGGCCCGTGTGAAGGTCAGACTGTGGCCAGATAAAGACGGATTTCTGGATTTACTGGTCTGTTGGGAAGTGGCCGCATGGGGAGAAGTCATTGTGGTGGGGGAAGCTGAAGGACATACTGGGGTGGGAGGAGCTGGTGTGTGATCAAATCTGTTGAAGAATAGGTTTAGTTCATTAAGCCAATTAACATCTGCCTCAATCTGGCAGACAGACTGTTTATGACCCAAAATTAACTTAAGCCCCTCCCAGACCCCCCTTATGTCTTTTCTTTCCATTTGCTTTTCCATTTTTTCTTTATAACTGGCTTTTCCCTGCCTGATTTGATGCCTCAGCTCCTTTTGTACGTCCCTCAACCCCTCCTTATCTCTTGTCCTGAATGCCATCTTTTTTTCCTTAAGTAGTGTTTTTATATCAGAGTTAATCCATGGTTTGTTATTGGAGAAGCACCTCACCACTTTTGTGGGTACTGTGTTGTCCACACAAAAATTAATGAAGTCTGTTATGCAGTGTGTGAGTCCTTCTATATCTTCTCCATAAGAATCCTGCAGCACTTCCCATGCGGTTGTGTCAAAACAATCCCTCAGAGCCTCATCACTCTCCTCGGACCATATCCTCACTGTGCGGGTGACAGCTGGTTCTCTACGTACAAGTGGCTTGTACACAGGTCGGAGATGTACTAGGTTGTGATCCGATCTCCCCAGGGGCGGTAGGGCTGATGAGTTATATGCCTCCCTCACGTTGGCAAAGAACAAGTCCAGTGTTTTGTTGTCTCTTGTGTGGCAGGTTACATACTGTGTGAAACTGGGCAGTGTGGATGATGGAGAGGCGTGGTTGAAATCACCCGACAGAAGAAAGAGGACCTGGGGATGTTTTAACTGTAACTGGCTCAGCGTGGCTTGTAGGACCTCGCAGGCAGTGTCAGCTTTCGCAGAGGGGGGGACATATGCAGCTATCACGATGACATGTGATAGTTCCCTTGGTAGGTAGAAAGGTCTCATGCTCACAGCTAATAGTTCAATGTCCTTACAGCAAGTTTGCTCCTTAATCACAATGTGCCTAGGATTACACCATCTATTATTCACAAACATTGCCAGCCCTCCTCCTTTCCTCTTACCGCTCTCCCTTGTCCTGTCTGCCCGAAGGAGTTTAAAACCATCCAAGGAGACCAGAGGGTCAGGAGTAACTTCAGTGAGCCAAGTCTCTGTAAGTAGCATCATGCTGCACGCCCAAAACTCCTGATGATGCCTGGTGAGCGCTGTTAGTTCATCCATCTTGTTTGCAAGAGATCTCACATTGCCCATGATGATGGAGGGAACAGCTGGTCGGTAACGCCTCTTTTTAATCCTCTGAAGAGTACCAGCTCTGCATCCCCTCACCCGCTTTTTCTTTCTCCAAAGCTCGCGGGGGATGTGTGACCAGATGGTATGCCGCCCTGCTGTGCCTCTGAGCTGCAGAATTTCCTCTCTTGTATAGACAAAGGAATTGTCTGCATACACAAAAGATCCCATTTTCAAGCAGAACAAAAAGACAGATAAAAAACAAAAAAAAGTATCACAAGGGTCCAAGTCTTTGTGTGTGTTTCTTCATAGTGCAAAGTCCTTAAGTAGAGAGGTACAAAACGAGACATAGAAAGAAAAATAAGATAGAGAGTCTCAGAGCTGCTGTAGCTGGCAGCCACTCCAGCGGCGCCATCTTGGAAAAAAAAAAAAAAAAAAAATTTAGGTCAGGGCTCATAGAAGGCCACTTCAGAATAGTCCAATGTTTTCCTCTTAGCCATTCTTGGGTGTTTTTAGCTGTGTGTTTTAGGTCATTATCCTGTTGCAAGACCCATGACCTGGGTACCCTGCACAGATTCAAGACACCCTGTGCCAGATGCAGCAAAGCAGCCCCAGAACATAACAGAGCCTCCTCCATGTTTCACAGTAGGGACAGTGTTCTTTTCAAGATATGCTTCATTTTTCCATCTGTGAACATAGAGCTGATGTGCCTTGACAAAAATTTCGATTTTTGTCTCATGTGTCCATAGGACATTCTCCCAGAAGTTTTGTGGCTTGTCAACATGTAGTTTGGCAAAGTACTTTTGTCAGATTCAAGTTATTTCTGTGACCATTGTGGGTTTTTCATTCATTAAACGAGGGGTACCAACAATTTTGTCCACGTGTGTATATCTTCTCCCGGCACAAGTACACATCTCCAAGCTGTACATCTTCAATAGATGAACAGCTGAATCCTGTGTAGAATATTTAAGAAGCTACCCAGTTTATTTCTATACACCGTAGACACATTGGGTGGCTGAGATGACATCTAGATGCAGAGTCAGTTCAATAAGAATTCTTCCTTCCTGGGCCCCATTTTCTTAATCACACTTCACAGACTCCAATCACCTATCATCTTGCAGCATCTTGTTGCTGCCTGAGGTCTGCTGCTATGTGGAAATAAAGCCCCTGCTTACAGAGCTACAGTAAGCGAACCCTAGTTCAAGGCAAGAGACAGGCAGCAGGCTACTGATAGGATCCCAGGACAGAAACAATCAGAGGCAAGACCTTGGCAGCAAAATACTATTCAAAAAAAATTAATTTGGTGACATTTTAAAAATTTGCAAAGTGTTAGTTAATTTTTGCAGTTAGCATGTAGTGGGCCCACAGAATGAACTTTACTGGTGGGCTCTAGGCACTCCAGTCTGACACTGTGCATGTACCTTGTGAAACATCTCCAACTCATATGTCTTCTACCTGTATTTGTACAAGTTTCCTACCAAAACACAGACATCTGCAGCTTTGGACAATTATCTCCATTTCTATGTATATATTTGTCATTGTCCTAAAAGAAGTGGCACAAACTTTTTCTTTCATAATAACAGAAACTTGTTGAGTAAACATGTAATGTGTTATTTTAATAATTAGTCAATTTTGGACATAATATTCTGGCCACGGTATTTACATTCTGGCACATAAATGTCTTCAGAGATATTCCAACTACAGATGATGGAATATTTCCTGCACCTGTTTACCTCCCACTCTTTTCAGCAGCCAAAAAATATAAATTATCGGCCATTCGGCATCACTCAGATGGATCTATCAAAAAGTATAAAAATTATCATGAGCTGTAAACCAAGTAAATACAATGCAAACACGAAAAAGCTGCTTGACCTATATTGTGCAGTGCTTTACCTCAGGCAATGCAGACATACTTCTGCATCAGGGTTTAGATCAAATAGTGCTATTATCGATGATCACTTATAGGAAATAGAGCTATCTCCCAGATGTACTGCTATTAGAAGTATTTTAATAGCTGCTTTTTCTGCCCATCTACACATTTATGGTACAGTAGAGCAAATGTAGAGCAGTACATTCTCTAGAGCCATAGGGCAAATTGTAAGCGGTAAACATTCCTACTGGCATAAGCAAGCAACTTTTGGTTGTGTAAGCTGTACTAATATTGCACACCTTGGTTTATATGCAGAAGTGCTTAATGGAGATCAACATACTGAATACAGCTGCATCTCAATAAATTAGAATATTTTTGAAACGTTCATTCATTTCAGTAATTCAGTAATACAATTCATAATCAGCGTCTTCCATGATTGTGTGTCCCACTGAACCAGACTGAGGGACCATTTAAAGGCTTAGGAAACCTTGGCAGGTGACACACTGAATTTACAATACTGAACTTTTTTACAATATTCTAATTTTCTTAGATTTTGGTTTTCATTACCTGTAATCCAAAATCAACATTTACAGAAATAAAACACTTGAAATAGAACACTCTGTGTGTAAAGAATCTAGAAAATATAGGAGGTCACTTTTTTAATTTAACTACTGAAATAAATAAACGTTTCAAAGATATTCTAATTTATTGAGATGTACCTGTAAAAAGATTGCTGAATCTCACAGAGAACAAATAAATATAGTATCACAAAATAACAAAGAAATTCTCTCCAACAGGCAAAACACGCAATTCTCTTACAAATATTTTATATTATTAGAAAAATTAGCTACTATTATTATTATTTCTATTGAAACACACAGGAAGCTGCCAAAGGTAGTTAAGCAAGAGCAACAATTGTTTTAGGTATGTACTTTTTGACTGAAGATACTGAGATTTCTCTGCTAGTAGTATACATAGTTCAATACTCCTGAGGTGCAATCATGTGACAGAATGTTAAAAGGGTTGTCCATGAATTTCAGGATGCAAGGAGGAGGCAATGGAAGGTAAAACATAAAAAAAACAAAAAAAAACACACTCAACTGTATCCGACACTACACTGTCCGATCCAGTGTGCGCTGTGCCATTGCAGGAGGAAATCCTGCACCACATATGACCACTGAGGACAATCAGTGGCCTCAGCGGCAACAGGAAAGTGTCTGGTGACATCACATGCTTACATTACCAGTCCCTTTCCTATGGCCACTGAGGCCAATTAGTAGCACACCAGACAGCAGCACCCGACAGGGACAGGTGAGTATAGTTTTTTTAAAATGTTTCATCTTCCCCGGCCTCCTCCTTGAGTCCAGAAATTTGTGGACAACCACACTATAGCCTCTTCAAACTGATCTAATGATATTGCGGCAAATTTATTAGTATTCTGGTGTACAAAGGGGGCATGACAAGGGGATGCAGGGGACAGAACCATCAGGCCAGAAATCGGGCTTAAATGATGCTGGAAATCTATGGCAGTTATGAATTGGCATAGATTTCCCCAGTGGGCTCACTGCCTGGTGAAGGTACACCTTATTTATTTATGACTCATAAATGAGGTGCACCCTCCGCCATCTCAGGGGCTATGAAGAGTGGCGTTGAAAACTCCATTGTCCTTATTTTGATGTTTATCAGTAGTTACAGTCATATGAAAAAGTTTGGGCACCCTTATTAATCTTAATCATTTTTAGTTCTAAATATTTGGGTGTTTGCAACAGCCATTTCAATTTGATATATCTAATAACTGATGGACACAGTAATATTTCAGGATTGAAATGAGGTTTATTGTACTAACAGAAAATGTGCAATATGCATTAAACCAAAATTTGACCGGTGGTGCAAAAATTTGGGTACCCTTATCATTTTATTGATTTGAATACTCCTAACTACTTTTTACTGACTTACTGAAGCACAAAATTGGTTTTGTAACCTCACTGAGCTTTGAACTTCATAGCTAGGTGTATCCAATCATGAGAAAAGGTATTTAAGGTGGCCAATTGCAAGTTGTTCTCCTATTTGAATCTCCTCTGAAGAGTGGCATCATGGGCTCCTCAAAACAACTCTCAAATGATCTGAAAACAAAGATTGTTCAACATAGTTGTTCAGGGGAAGGATACAAAAAGTTGTCTCAGAGATTTAACCTGTCAGTTTCCACTGTGAGGAACATAGTAAGGAAATGGAAGACCACAGGGACAGTTCTTGTTAAGCCCAGAAGTGGCAGGCCAAGAAAAATATCAGAAAGGCAGAGAAGAAGAATGGTGAGAACAGTCAAGGACAATCCACAGACCACCTCCAAAGAGCTGCAGCATCATCTTGCTGCAGATGGTGTCACTGTGCATCGGTCAACAATACAGCACACTTTGCACAAGGAGAAGCTGTATGGGAGAGTGATGCGAAAGAAGCCGTTTCTGAAAGCACGCCACAAACAGAGTCGCCTGAGGTATGCAAAAGCACATTTGGACAAGCCAGCTTCATTTTGGAAGAAGGTCCTGTGGACTGATGAAACAAAGATTGAGTTGTTTGGTCATACAAAAAGGCGTTATGCATGGCGTCAAAAAACACAGCATTCCAAGAAAAACACTTGCTACCCACTGTAAAATTTGGTGGAGGTTCCATCATGCTTTGGGGCTGTGTGGCCAATGCCGGCACCGGGAATCTTGTTAAAGTTGAGGGTCGCATGGATTCAACTCAGTATCAGCAGATTCTTGAGAATAATGTACAAGAATCAGTGACGAATTTGAAGTTACGCCGGGGATGGATATTTCAGCAAGACAATGATCCAAAACACAGCTCCAAATCTACTCAGGCATTCATGCAGAGGAACAATTACAATGTTCTGGAATGGCCATCCCAGTCCCCAGACCTGAATATCATTGAACATCTGTGGGATAATTTGAAGCGGGCTGTCCATGCTCGGCGACCATCAAACTTAACTGAACTGGAATTGTTTTGTAAAGAGGAATGGTCAAAAATACCTTCATCCAGGATCCAGGAACTGATTAAAAGCTACAGGAAGTGACTAGAGGCTGTTATTTTTGCAAAAGGAGGATCTACTAAATATGAATGTCACTTTTCTGTTGAGGTGCCCATACTTTTGCACCGATCAAATTTTGGTTTAATGCATATTGCACATTTTCTGTTAGTACAATAAACCTCATTTCAATCCTGAAATATTACTGTGTCCATCAGTTATTAGATATATCAAATTGAAATGGCTGTTGCAAACACCCAAATATTTAGAACTAAAAATGATTAAGATTAATAGGGGTGCCCAAACTTTTTCATATGACTGTATGTTGCATTTTCTACACATAACAGTTGAATGAAAAGGCATTTTAATGGACAAATGTCACAATGGTAAAATATCTACTGCTTCTGTAAAATCCCACAATCATGTTGACTGCATTGTATAGATCATTTCTAATACAAATTTTTACAATGCTTAACCCCTTAAGCCACATCGATTTTCTGATTTTGCATTTTGTTTTTTCCCTCTCCACTTTCTGGTTCATATGAGGGCTTATTTTTTGTGTGACAAAATGTACTTCATAGTAGTACCATTTAATTTTCCATAAGCTTTACTAGGAAGCTGGAAATAAATTCAGAATGGAGCAGAATTGGAAAAAAAAACACAATTGCACAAACAGAATTTTATGGCATTCACTGTGCAGCAAAAATGACATGTTATTTATATTTTGTGGGTCAGTACGATCACAGTGATACCAAATTTATATAGTTTTTGTTATGTTTTAACACCTTTACAGAAATTCTAAATTTTGAATAATGTAAAACTTTCTGTCATGACAACCGATTGCTGCATACCGATAATGTTACACTTGGTCGCAATTGACTGAGGCATCTAAAGTGTTAACAGCTGCGAGCGCTGGATGTCTGCTGTATATTACAGCCGGTGCCCGTGGGTATGGAGAGGGCTCAGTTCCTGAGCTTTTTTCACACTTCCTTAGCGACACCATGATGTACGGGGACATCATGTGTTGTTAAAGGGTACCTGAGTTTTCATGAAATTATGAAATATGGCCATGTTTGAACGGCATGCCCAGTGAACAGAAACAGTGAGCAAAACCGGACAGAAATAGGACCGGAACTGAGTTTTGCGACCTGGACAAAAATGAATGAGTCACTGTGCTATCTGGGAAAAACCCAGACAGCACACTGACCTAGCCCATGGTCGTCTGCGAGGGGCCTAAGGCAATGACCTTTTAAGCCTTTTTTTTTCCCTCAGAACACACACAGAATAATGTCAGGCTATGTGCACAGCCACTGCACATTACATTTTTATATCTTGCTTCCAAGGACATTTTCATACTATATTTAAAGGGAGTCTGTCACCAGGAAACTTGATATCAAACCAGCCACATTGTATTGTAAAGGACATTATGCTTAGCATCATTATACCATCTACTGGACTATGTAAAAGTATGATGAAGGTATGATGACCTGCTTATCATCAGGGGATATGTTCTGCATTGAGGAGTTGCTATAGTCAATGGGGTTCGTTGGGCTCTATGTGTAACTGCTGTTTTAACAGTCCTCCTCTCTGTTGTTCAGGACCTGAAAAACTGAGATGCAACACTAGTGTGAACCTAGTGTAAACCTTTATTATTTATCTTAGCTATATGTAAGGGTTCATTTCACAGAAATGCAGTTTATGTATTGTTTTATGTGAGTAAATAGAGGACATTTCAAGACTTTCATATTGATGGCCTATCTTTAGGACGGGCCATGAGTATTGAATTGTGGGGGTCCATCTCCTGTCTGGTATTAAATGAGCACCATGCCCCTTCAATCAGCTGATCATTGGGGGTGCCAGGAGTCTGATATTGGTTAGCTATCCTAAGGTCATCAATATAAAACTATCATAAATCATTTTAAGTATTCTGCAAGTTCTCTATTTTGCATGTACGCTTAAAGAGATTGTGTGGCCAGTTTTGTTCCTTACATCTCTATGGGTCTGCTGAAGAGAATCTGGCTACAGCAGTCAACTGTCTCTGGCAGTCCCATAGGAAGAATGAAATATAATGAAAATAAATGTGTCACATGGTTTTGTTAAATTGTAAATTCATTCATGGAGTGTAAAGCATTTAAAGAGTAAAAGTGCATTGAGGGCATATATGTGATACTCTGTCATTGCACTTTTAAACTGGGGTTATAGTAATACAAGTATCTGCATGAAAACGCATAAGCCTGATTGACTGAACTCATTATAAAGTCCCTACTGTGCATGCTTTTGATCACTAGGAAAGAATCTGAACCGCCACAGAAATAGCACAGATGTCTGAAAATCTTGGGATTATGGGTGTATTAATTAAATTATTTATACATTGCTTTTTATTAAAACATTCAGCATTGTTTAAGCCTTAAAGGGTACCTGAGTTTTCATGAAAAGTTGAAATATCTGCAGGGTCTTGCCGGGCAGTCTGTTCTATGACTGTATAAGCCTTCATACATAGTGTCCTATCAGTTATTCTGCTGCTAAACAATCATTATGCAGAACATTTTGCATTTGTCTCTGAAGTTGTGGGCTTAAACAATAAGGAGCAATCTCTTCCCCCCCGCCATCCATTACTATCCATACTACCGGTTTCTTTATATGTAATTCTGCCAGGAGTAACTGTACAAGAGCAGGCAAATTGCTGAGAAAATCCCAAGTAACCATAATATGGGCGATCCAGGAACACTGAGCTGTAAATATAAGTTAAATACATGGAGGTGTGCAGCTAAAACACAGGGAAAAAAAAATCTATGATCAGTTAGGAAAGCTGCTTGCTGTCTGAATAATATCCCATTTGTAATCACACAATCAGACAGAAATAGAAACAAGTACATAAAAGACTTTTCTTACATTGTAAGCTGTCAGGTTTAGAGAATGTTCAATCCTTTGGACAGAGGAATCAGTTTGCAGATGTTGTATGAGGAGAATCAACCTCTCCCCTCCACTCACTGTGAAGATGTCTTGCTTTTGGATGGTATCTATGGACATTAGCAACAGGGAGTGAACTGCAAACTAGCTACAAGAGAGACACCTATTGGCAGGAAGTTTAGGGTAGGTTTTTCAGATAGAAAACAGCCACATTTTTAATTAAAGTACATTACATTGTGGTCCAGAATTACATGCCCTATTAAATGAGACTTTGTCTGAAAAGTTATTGAGCATTTAAGTGTCTCACAAGTGAAACAGAGAAATGCATTGATATAACTGGAACACCATTAAACTTGACTTTGTCATCCTGTGATAAATATAACTTGAGGTAGAAGTGTATAGGCTGTCCTAAGAACTTTTCTATATCTCATTCTATATCTCATTTTTACTTAAAATCCAGACTATAGTGCAAGAAAATCACAAGATTATTGAACAGTGGTACAAAATTCTGAGTGGTACTTTAATCAGAGTTGGAAAACTCATTCTCTGCCAGATGTCTTGCCAAGTCAGCTTGAACCAAATTGACTGTTAGTTCTCACTCTATGCTCCTCTGCTAAAGTCAATCTGTGAGAAACTACTCTCAACCAACTGTGTCAAACCTTTATGCAATGGGGTAGCACTAGTTACTTCATATAGGAGTAGCTCTGTGTCTCTGAAGACCCTCATGGACTACCTTTAATGAAATAACAATGATCCTTTTCTATAAGCATGCAACATACATGTTGCAAAACACTCTGAGCAGCACACAAGTATGATACAAGATACAGTTCACAGTGGTATTGTTTGTTTGGTCATTCTATTGAGAACGTCATACCTGTCTATGGTGGGGTATATTATTTGGTAAATGGGACAAAAGTCAATATTGCACGCTACAACCAACCCAACTGCTAAGCACCATGCAAGTACAAAATTTTAATATAGCATGTGTCATATATGCCATATGTCAATTGAGGATAAGGCACTGACCCATGCCACGCAATTTTATTTTTTATTAGGCATTGTTTGCATCACATTTAATGTAAACATTTTTCGCTGGAAACTACACTATTTCCACTAAAGAAGCAGAAGGCAGAATGCATGTTGAAGTATTCCCTCCGGGCATATACGAGCTGGGGAAGTAAGCACTTTATGGATGGTATTTATTTATTTATTGCATTGATATAGTGGAGTATGAATTTTTGGTTGATCGCTGGACCTCTCCTTTAGCACTAGCACTTTATTGCACTGCAGAACTATTCATGAGAATGAGGGTTGGTTCATATTATATGGCACTTCGTTGTTAATTAGTTTTTTTACTTTTTTTATTTGCTGTTGATGATGAATTATGTTATTTATTTGGGCATGTGTATTATTATGGATTTTGTTCATGCTTTTGCTTCGGTTTATGCACATATGGGCCAGGGCAGTTTATATTTAAGAGTTAATAATTTTATATACATACTTTTAAAAAATATTTTTGGGTTTTATCAATGAATTTATAAAGAATTTATTTGGACTTTTTTGCTCTGCATGTTTTTTCTGATTATTATTTGGTGGTAGAGTGGTCCAGTTAAAATTTAGTCATCAGACAACAATTTTGCATATTGACTATTTTCTGAATAGTCTGCAACTCTATTCTATTCCTTCATTTTTTTTTAGCAGTGGCTTGGCATATACAGTCATATGAAAAAGTTTGGGCACCGCTATTAATCTTAATCATTTTTAGTTCTAAATATTTGGGTGTTTTCAACAGCCATTTCAATTTGATATATCTAATAACTGATGGACACAGTAATATTTCAGGATTGAAATGAGGTTTATTGTACTAACAGAAAATGTGCAATATGCATTAAACCAAAATTTGACCGGTGCAAAAATTTGGGTACCCTTATCATTTTATTGATTTGAATACTCCTAACTACTTTTTACTGACTTACTGAAGCACAAAATTGGTTTTGTAACCTCACTGAGCTTTGAACTTCATAGCCAGGTGTATCCAATCATGAGAAAAGGTATTTAAGGTGGCCAATTGCAAGTTGTTCTCCTATTTGAATCTCCTCTGAAGAGTGGCATCATGGGCTCCTCAAAACAACTCTCAAATGATCTGAAAACAAAGATTGTTCAACATAGTTGTTCAGGGGAAGGATACAAAAAGTTGTCTCAGAGATTTAACCTGTCAGTTTCCACTGTGAGGAACATAGTAAGGAAATGGAAGACCACAGGGACAGTTCTTGTTAAGCCCAGAAGTGGCAGGCCAAGAAAAATATCAGAAAGGCAGAGAAGAAGAATGGTGAGAACAGTCAAGGACAATCCACAGACCACCTCCAAAGAGCTGCAGCATCATCTTGCTGCAGATGGTGTCACTGTGCATCGGTCAACAATACAGCACACTTTGCACAAGGAGAAGCTGTATGGGAGAGTGATGCGAAAGAAGCCGTTTCTGAAAGCACGCCACAAACAGAGTCGCCTGAGGTATGCAAAAGCACATTTGGACAAGCCAGCTTCATTTTGGAAGAAGGTCCTGTGGACTGATGAAACAAAGATTGAGTTGTTTGGTCATACAAAAAGGCGTTATGCATGGCGTCCAAAAAACACAGCATTCCAAGAAAAACACTTGCTACCCACTGTAAAATTTGGTGGAGGTTCCATCATGCTTTGGGGCTGTGTGGCCAATGCCGGCACCGGGAATCTTGTTAAAGTTGAGGGTCGCATGGATTCAACTCAGTATCAGCAGATTCTTGAGAATAATGTACAAGAATCAGTGACGAATTTGAAGTTACGCCTGGGATGGATATTTCAGCAAGACAATGATCCAAAACACAGCTCCAAATCTACTCAGGCATTCATGCAGAGGAACAATTACAATGTTCTGGAATGGCCATCCCAGTCCCCAGACCTGAATATCATTGAACATCTGTGGGATCATTTGAAGCGGGCTGTCCATGCTCGGCGACCATCAAACTTAACTGAACTGGAATTGTTTTGTAAAGAGGAATGGTCAAAAATACCTTCATCCAGGATCCAGGAACTGATTAAAAGCTACAGGAAGCAACTAGAGGCTGTTATTTTTGCAAAAGGAGGATCTACTAAATATTAATGTCACTTTTCTGTTGAGGTGCCCATACTTTTGCACCGGTCAAATTTTGGTTTAATGCATATTGCACATTTTCTGTTAGTACAATAAACCTCATTTCAATCCTGAAATATTACTGTGTCCATCAGTTATTAGATATATCAAATTGAAATGGCTGTTGCAAACACCCAAATATTTAGAACTAAAAATGATTAAGATTAATAGGGGTGCCCACACTTTTTCATATGACTGTATCTGCCAGACAGAATCCAAAAGGAAACTGCCTTAGCCTCCAGTAAACACATTCCAATGGACATGTTTAACATGTTCATCAAAATCTTTAACAGTACACATGCTAAACATACATCACTGGAAGCTATATACTCCAAAGACATACTGATAGGAAATGTAGATTTTGAGCCCTATATGGGACAGTGACTGACAATGTCTGTAAAGCACTGCAGAATAAGATGGCGCTATACAAGTAAGCAAATAAATAAAATAAATAAAGCTATAAAAAATTTTTTATTAAAAAAAAAAAAAAAAAAAAAAAAAAAAAAAAAAGAAAAAATTTTTTTTTTAAACGGTCGGCAAATTATAAAAAATATAAAAAATTAAAAAAAAAATTATTATAAAAAAAAAAAAAAAAAAAAAAAAAAAAAAAATATAATATATATTATAATAAAAATTTTTTTTTTTTTCCTTTTTTATTTTTTTTTTTCTCCCCCCCCCCAACAATTTTTTTTTTTTTTTTTAATAAATTTTTTTTTTTTTTTATTTTTTTTTTTCCCCCTCATAAAAAAAAAAAAAAAAAAAAAAAAAAGGGGGGGGGGGGGGGGGGGTATTTTTTTTTTTTTTTTTTTTTCCACCGTCCTGGCCAAAAGTTTTGAAAATAACAAAAATATTTTTTTTTCACATGATCTGCTGCCCTCTGGTTTTTATGTGTGTTTGTCAGATGTTTTTATCACATAAAGAAATATAATTGCATTCATATTATGAGTAACAGAAGCTTATATTGACAGTTAGAATGAGTTAATGCAGCAAGTCAATATTTGCAGTGTCGACCCTTCTTCTTCAGGACCTCTGCAATTCTCCCTGGCATGCTCTCAATCAACTTCTGGACCAAATCCTGACTGATAGCAGTCCATTCTTGCAGAATCAATGCTTTCATTTTGTCTGAATTTGTTGGTTTTTGTTTGTCCACCCGTCTCTTGATGATTGACCACAAGTTCTCAATGGGATTAAGATCTGGGGAGTTTCCAGGCCATGGACCCAAAATCTCTATGTTTTGTTCCCTGAGCCATTTAGTTATCACCTTTGTTTATGGCAAGGTCCCCCCCCCCCCTCAAAAAAAAAAACTTTTGACCCCCCAACCCCCCCCCCCCCCGGGGGGGGAGGGCCCCCCGGGGGGCCCCCCGGCCCCCCCCCTTATCCCCGCCCGGTTTTTTAACCAAACCCGGGGGGGGGCCCGCCCCCCTGGCCGAGAAGCCCCCCCCCACATGAATGGTTTCAGGATGCTTTACAGTTGGCATGAGACAAGACTGGTGGTAGCGCTCACCTCTTCTTCTCCGAATAAGCTGTTTTCCAGATGTTCCAAACAATCGAAAAGGGGATTCATCAGAGAAAATGACTTTACCCCAGTCCTCAGCAGTCCACTCCCTGTACCTTTTGCAGAATATCAGTCTGTCCCTGATGTTTTTTCTGGAGAGAAGTGGCTTCTTTGCTGCCCTCCTTGAGACCAGGCCTTGCTCCAAGAGTCTCCGCCTCACAGTGCGTGCAGATGCACTCACACCTGCCTGCTGCCATTCCTCAGCAAGCTCTGCACTGCTGTTAGCCCGATCCCGCAGCTGAAACACTTTTAAGAGACGGTCCTGCTGCTTGCTGGTCTTTCTTGGGCGCCCTGGAGCCTTTTTGGCACCAATGGAACCTCTCTCCTTGAAGTTCTTGATGATGCGATAGATTGTTGACTGAGGTGCAATCTTTCTAGCTGCAATACTCTTCCCAGTTAGGCCATTTTTGTGCAGTGCAATGATGACTGCACGTGTTTCTTTAGAGATAACCATGGTTAACAGAAGAGAAACAATGATGGAAAGCACCAGCCTCCTTTTAAAGTGTCCAGTGGTGTCATTCTTACTTAATCATGACAGATTGATCTCCAGCCCTGTCCTCATCAACACCCACACCTGTGTTAATGGAGCAATCACTGAAACGATGTTAGGTGGTCCTTTTAAGGCAGGGCTGCAATGATGTTGAAATGTGTTTTGGGGGATAAAGTTCATTTTCTAGGCAAATATTGACTTTGCAAGTAATTGCTGTTAAGCTGATCACTCTTTATAACATTCTGGAGTATATGCAAATTGCCATTAGAAAAACTGAAGCAGTAGACTTTGTAAAAATTAATATTTGTATCATTCTCAAAACTTTTGGCCATGACTGTATACAGTGGTAGAGCATAATCTTGGGAGACATAGGCTGTATCAAAATAGTTCTCTCACTTACACTGCACCTACTATGCTCTGTTACACTGTATGTGTGTATGTCTTCCAAATTCCTCCTTACCCCTCCCGTTTCCATAGACCTCTACGTAAAAAGTAACTCAGCGTGATAAGTGAAGAAAGAAGTCTTCAATAAAAATATATTACAAAGTTTCTTATATTCACCTGCACAATTCATTTATGAAAAATTATTTTATAATTGGAGGTACACTTTAATAATCCCCATAATTGCCATGCAGGCATCATAAATTCATCTACCTGTGCTTATCTTTTATGTACTGTAAGATACCAATGCTGTCACACACAGGTACTGGAGATTAGAAGACCCATCAGGGGTTATTAGAAATTGGTCCCACAGCACACCTGCGAGTGGATTTAGGATGGACTTAAAATATCTTAACTGTTTTCTGGTTTTTTGCCATGATCTTACCCTCTCAACCACCAATAGCACAAACATGAGAAATATTCTCGATGGACACAATGCATTTATCAATGTGTCAATGTAGATAATAGACCCCCCAGACCTCCCAATGCCAGAACAGAAACTAGACAAACTTAAAAATTGTCATAAATTTTTATCACAATCTGAGGTTTATACCGTAGATACAGGTGCATCTCAATAAATTAGAATATCTTTGAAACGTTCATTCATTTCAGTAATTCAGTAATACAATTCATAATCAGCGTCTTCCATGATTGTGTGTCCTACTGAACCAGACTGAGGGACCATTTAAAGGCTTAGGAAACCTTGGCAGGTGACACACTGAATTTACAATACTGAACTTTTTCACAATATTCTAATTTTCTTAGATTTGGGTTTTCATTACCTGTAATCTATAATCAACATTTACAGAAATAAAACACTTGACATAGAACACTCTGTGTGTAAAGAATCTAGAAAATCTAGGAGGTCACTTTTTTAATTTAATTACTGAAAGAAAGAAATGTTTCAAATATATTCTAATTTATTGAGATGCACCTGTACTTACTTGCATAAGTTCAGGACCAGAATAACAGTTCTCTTATTCTTAAAGTAATTGCTACTTTCATCCACAGTAAAGCAGCTTCATTTAGGTGAAATTGCTGTTGTAGACTTTCTGTACAAATAGCTATTTGCATTCAGTTCTACTGCTGCAACTTTCATTGTCAACTCTATGGCAAATTCTTATCCACTGCTAAATTTTCACGAATACATAAAATTACTAAATTTTGGATTTCACTTGACAAGTTGATATTTCTTTTATAGACTGTAAATCCACATTTTCATGTTTTTGACAAATTCAACAGTAGCATGTGTTGAAGAAGCAGCTGCTAACTTCCTGGCTCCATATTATTTCATGACAAGTGGAAATGTACTTTGGGTAACATATGCTTAGACAAGTTTATTTGCAAAATGTAAAGAGTGTGATCACATTTTTCTCTGGCATAAATATATATCTAGTTTGCTGGTACACTGAAGTAAGGAAGGAAATAAATGGTGATGTCTGTCACCTGGCATCCCCACGGGCAGTAATGATATGGCAGCTTTAGCAGCATGTAAAGCTGCCACATCAGTGGTTAACAAAATACTTGTTTCTGCTTATGCTATGAAACCATACAATGCTGAAGCAAAGCTGCAGATGCCATCAGCCATTTCTGTAGCTGTTTTTGAGCTGCAACCTTCAGTATACCCAGCTATCTACCAGCTAAGCATATTTATATGATTTCTGACACCTATAGCCTGTAAACAAGTTTCCTGTCGTCTTTGCAGTGCTCCTCCTAGTCTACAACAATAACATGACCTAATTCAGATGTTTTCCCCATAACACCTTATCACGTGTACTGTAAAGTGTTGCCTTGCCTCACCTCATAAGCAAAAATGCCACAACTGAGACTGATTAACTAAAATTTGTTGAGTATGAAAAAATTCTTACTATCAATGTCATTCTACCAATATTTATTCTCGAGCTTACACTCACTTCCATAGAAATAAAATAAGTTCAACTCTCTAATAACATTGTATTCTCGGCACCTGTCCTGCATGGGGAGAGAGGAGGAAGCAACTGTCAGAGACCTCTAGCAGCATCTGATCCTCTCTAAGAACAAAATGATTGGGCATGTTGAAATCCAACAGCCTGATTATTCTTTTTCTAGACCTGTGCCAAAGGGGAAAAGTTGGAATATCACCAAACATGTGAGATGACTAGGCTTTCCTGCTAAAATTAGCAAATTTGATCATCACTAAAATCCTTTTAAAATGGGTCTATGTATTGTGTAATGTTACTAAATAAGTTACTAACAGCTTTATTGTGAAGTTTCTGTGCTCCTCTCCAGAGCACTGATGTCCTCTCTGCAAAGAATGGGGGAAATTTATGAAGAGTAAGGTAGATTTCCATCATCATTTATTCCAGATTTATGGAAGAAAAAGAAATAAAACTATGGGAAAATGGCCTCAACCCCCAGCATGCCTCCACGCCCTCTCTTTGGAAAACTAGCATACAAGGTATATTAATTATGCCCCAGTGTTTCCTGTATAACAGGAGGTCAAACTCCCAATGCAAACCTGTGAGAGTCTCTATTGGACTCCTTCCCATACACACGTGGACAAAATTGTTGGTTCCCCTCGTTTAATGAGAGAAAAACCCACAATGGTCATAGAAATAACTTGAATCTGACAAAAGTAATTTGCCAAACTACATGTTGACAAGCCACAAAGCTTCTGGGAGAATGTCCTATGGACAGATGAGACAAAAATCGAAATTTTTGACAAGGAACATCAGCTCTACGTTCACAGATGGAAAAATGAAGCATATCTTGAAAAGAACACTGTCCCTACTGTGAAGCATAGAGAAGGCTCTGTTATGTTCTGGGGCTGCTTTGCTGCATCTGGCACAGAGTGTCTTGAATCTGTGCAGGGTACAATGAAGTCTCAAGACTATCAAGGAATTCTAGAGAGAAATGTGCTGCCCAGTGTCAGAAAGCTTGGTCTCAGTCGCAGGTCATGGGTCTTGCAACAGGATAATGACCCAAAACACACAGCTAAAAACACCCAAGAATGGCTAAGAGGAAAACACTGGACTATTCTGAAGTGGCCTTCTATGAGCCCTGACCTAAATCCTATTGAGCATTTTTGGAAGCATCTGAAACATGACGTCTGGAAAAGGCACCCTTCAAACCCGAGACAACTGGAGCAGTTTGCTCATGAGGAGTGGGCCAAAATACCTGTTGAGAGGTGCAGAAGTCTCATTGACAGTTACAGGAATTGTTTGATTGCAATGATTGCCTCAAAAGGTTGTGCAACAAAATATTAAGTTAAGGGAACCATCATTTCTGTCCAGGCCTGTTTCATGAATTTTCTTTTTTAAAAATTCTGTTGAAGCATGGTTGAAAAGCAATGTCTGACTTTCATTTGTTCATTTTCATAAAATTTTTATATGTTATTACTTTGTCAGATTCAAGTTATTTCTGAGACCATTGTGGGTTTTTATTTCATTAAACGAGGGGTACCAACAATTTTGTCCACTTGTATATATACGCATTGTAAATATGACTTCAGAGGGGGAGAATTTATTAGTTGCCTATGCCACCTCAGGTTTGCGATTTCTTAAACACCAGATGCAACAAAATTTGTCTTAGCTGGAGTTTTTATGCCACTCTCATCACTTTCTGAAAAAGGGGACTGGTGAGGACATGCTGAAATCTGACATACTGTAAAAGATGTCTGAAACCTAAGCCAGCCTGATTTATGAAGAGTCGTGTATCTCCTTATAAATAAGGTACATTCTCTACCACTGCTGGAGATATGAAGACCAGTCTTGAAAATGCTGGTCTTCATTAATCTCCCCCACTGCATGTATCAGAGGAACAAGGAACAGGTCAGTGCTTTGGAGGTGAGCATGTAACTTAACAATAAAGCAGTCAGTAGGTTATTTAGTAACATGACACTACAAAAAGTATTATATAACAATCTGATATTAGACCTCTAAATGATAACCATTGTGTTATTAGGAATGAAGAGGTCACGGCATTCAAGTAAGTGCTGTGGCCTGTTCACTAAATACCAAGCATAGTGCTGTACATATAGTGAGATCTGGCAGAGATCTGGAAAGTCGCTTTATCTCCCCCAGGTTCCTCACCTACAGTACCTTGCGAAAGTATTCGGCCCCCTTGAACTTTTCAACCTTTTGCCACATTTCAGGCTTCAAACATAAAGATATAAAATATTTTAATTTTTTGGTGAAGAATCAACAAGTGGGACACAATTGTGAAGTGGAACGAAATTTATTGGTTATTTTAAACTTTTGTAAAAAATAAAAAACTGAAAAGTGGGGCGTGCAATATTATTTGGCCCCTTTACTTTCAGTGCAGCAAACTCACTCCAGACGTTCAGTGAGGATCTCTGAATGATCCAATGTTGTCCTAAATGACTGATGATGATAAATATAATCTACCTGTGTGTAATCAAGTCTCCGTATAAATGCACCTGCTCTATGATAGTCTCTGGGTTCTGTTTAAAGCGCAGAGAGCATCATGAAGACCAAGGAACACACCAGGCAGGTCCGTGATACTGTGTGGAGAAGTTTAAAGCCGGATTTGGATACAAAAAGATTTCCAAAACTTTAAACATCCCAAGGAGCACTGTGCAAGCGATCATATTGAAATGGAAGGAGTATCAGACCACTGCAAATCTACCAAGACCCGGCCGTCCCTCTAAACTTTCATTTCAAACAAGGAGAAGACTGATCAGAGATGCAGCCAAGAGGCCCATGATCACTCTGTCCATAGGACAACAATCAGTCGTACACTGCACAAATCTGGCCTTTATGGAAGAGTGGCAAGAACAAAGCCATTTCTCAAAGATATCCATAAAAAGTCTCATTTAAAGTTTGCCACAAGCCACCTGGGAGACACACCAAACATGTGGAAGAAGGTGCTCTGGTCAGATGAAACCAAAATCGAACTTTTTGGCCACAATGCAAAACGATATGTTTGGCGTAAAAGCAACACAGCTCATCACCCTGAACACACCATCCCCACTGTCAAACATGGTGGTGGCAGCATCATGGTTTCGGCCTGCTTTTCTTCAGCAGGGACAGGGAAGATGGTTAAAATTGATGGGAAGATGGATGGAGCCAAATACAGGACCATTCTGGAAGAAAACCTGTTGGAGTCTGCAAAAGACCTGAGACTGGGACGGAGATTTATCTTCCAACAAGACAATGATCCCAAACATAAAGCAAAATCTACAATGGAATGGTTCACAAATAAACGTATCCAGGTGTTAGAATGGCCAAGTCAAAGTCCAGACCTGAATCCAATCGAGAATCTGTGGAAAGAGCTGAAAACTGCTGTTCACAAATGCTCTCCATCCAACCTCTCTGAGCTTGAGCTGTTTTCCAAGGAAGAATGGGCAAGAATTTCAGTCTCTCGATGTGCAAAACTGATAGAGACATACCCCAAGCGACTTGCAGCTGTAATCGCAGCAAAAGGTGGCGCTACAAAGTATTAACTTAAGGGGGCTGAATAATTTGGCACGCCCCGCTTTTCAGTTTTTTATTTTTTACAAAAGTTTAAAATATCCAATAAATTTCGTTCCACTCTACGATTGTGTCCCACTTGTTGTTGATTCTTCACCAAAAAATGAAAATTTTATATCCTTATGTTTGAAGCCTGAAATGTGGCAAAAGGTTGAAAAGTTCAAGGGGGCCGAATACTTTCGCAAGGCAATGTATATATGATGATAATCAATTTGGTCCAAGTATTTAGTATACCTCATCCCAGGTGTGAGGGTTTAGCTTGTTACTGGGCCATAAAAGTCTGCAGAGCCTGCACTTCTGGAAAGACCCTGGAAGAAACAGGATGTGTCTGGGTCTTTGCAGTCTGGTGAGAAAAACCTGTTATTGTTTATGTTTTGTTTTCCTGAGTGGCTGGTAGTAAGCCACTCATATAGTTTAGTTAGAGCTCAGCTGAGGAGGTTTGTGTTGTGTTTTTGCCTGACGTTAAGGTTGTATTTTATTTGTTTATTTTTTTTAAATAAAAACACAGGGACAAAACCCTGTTTCCACCAGATGCTGTGTGCCTGTTTCTGACTGTTTGGGTCCGCTCCACTACTGCTCCCAAGCTAATTTTCCACAATATCATAGGGGCTGTGGTTAGTTTTGCATCTTAGCCCTATTTACCTGAATTAGACTGAGCTGCTGCTGTACCTTGTGACCAATAAACATGAAAAATACAGAATTATATAAATCATATTACTGATAAGAGACCACATTTACCTGATGTTAGATGACGCAATGGTTCAGTGCAGGATATAACATCCACTTCCACACCTACAACCCATGAGGAGTATGGATGCCTGGTATATCAAATACACACATATAGAGCATCAGGTGTTTGTCATATGATAATGTGAGGTGCACAATGTGGGCCTACAGCTTATTTGTGATGCTTATACTATACAGTGGCATAACTTGAAGCTCCTGGGCCACAAGCAAAATCTATAAAATCTATAATACTGGTGTTTTCTTATATTGTAGAGAGGCCTTTGAACCCCCTCAGACTCCAGGATCCAGTAGCCATTGCTACCTCTGCAACCCCTATAGCTCCCCTGCTATAGGGTCATGTGGGCTGCCCAGCACATATATACATACCCCCCACAAATATCAGAAACCCATTTTCACTATACCAACATAACTAGACTTGGCTGCATCTTGCACACAATGAGTTAAAGAGGACCCTTCAGAATCTCCACCAATTAAAGTTCTTAGCCTCCACAATTCCCGAGCAACAAGCGCCTGATGTGCTATTTAAGCTCTGTAATGTCCTTTGCCTGCTCCCGCCTGACACCACCCACCTGACAATACAGAGCCTAAATGGCATATCAAGCACCAAAACAGCACTGATTGCTCGGGAACAGTGAGCGCTAGAGAAATAATTCCAACTGTTCCAGAATCAGTGGATCAGCAGCTATTAATTGATGTAAAGAACTGGACTTGTTAGAGGTGGCGGAAGGTCCTTTTTAAGGGCAATTAAGGGGTATGTATGCAATTATATATAGGCTTACAGTTACATGCAATTGTCTATGTGGTTCTGCAGGATGTCAACATAATTTAGCATTAGTAATAATCTTTGTGGTTAGACAGATCGAACATTTCTTAGTTTCTCTTTTACTAGGATCAATCCCACAGGATAGGGAGAGAGCTGAATTTTTTTTTCTAGCATTATTGTAAAAGGGTAAAAAGACAGTAACTACTGACCGGCAAGCCTGATACATGTGAACTGTAAAGGTTTGAATGCATTTTAAGAGCAGAAGTACTGAATGATAAAACACAAACTAGTCTAGGGCCACACACAGCGGACTTGTGGGAAATTCTGCAGCCTGTTTCTGTTCTGACATAGGACAGCAATAATTGATGCAGGTTTAAAACTCACAGTGCTGATCATTTTATTAGCTGATTAGAAGGGCCTGCTCTATCCTGGGGAGCCCCCTGGACCCAGTGCAAGTGGGGAGCGACAGAAGGATACTGTCCGTGGTGAGCTCCATGCGGGAGAAGAAGTCCCATCCCATGCATGAGACCGTGATCGCGCTGGGCAGTACTGTCAGTGACCGACTGCTCCACCCTAAGTGTGAGAAGGAGCGCTATCGGAAGTCTTTCCTCCCCACCGCACTTAGGCTGTACAACCAACACCAACCTAACAGGAGATTAATACACACAGAGAACTGAAATATCTTTCTGCCTGTTAAATCTCCCCCCCCCCTCTGCTACATCCTATCTGTCTGTCTACTATCAATGTAATGCCTCTTACCTTGGAACATTCCTGTTCATGTTGTATTTGTATTTGTATCTGCTTATCTTTGCTGCTGTAACACACTGAATTTCCCCATTGTGGGACTATTAAAGGACTATTATTATTACTATTATTATTTTATGGTGCTGGTTTTAGTTGCAGCCTGTGAATGAGTGTTGTATAAATCTCATCCACATTGCTCCTACTGCAGATTGCAGTGGGACATCTTCCAGTGAGTTTGTGGCAAATGCCCAGGCTTGGATAACCAGAATGGATCCCTGAAAAACATGTTTAACTAACATGCAAATTTTATGATTAAGCAAAGCTGGATTTTGCTAAAGTTTTTGCTGCTGTAGTTTACAGCTACTTAGTAAACACATTTTAGACACAGAAGAATTTATGTACATGGGTAAACATTTGGTTATAGCAGATTTATTATATACAGCCCTAGTTATGAGTATTTATGGACCTTTATTTGGATCGTAAATTAATAACCTACTAACTGCCAAAGCCAAGCGGCACTACTCTGTTCTCCTCCCCCTTGACCTTTCCTCTGCCTTTGAAACAGTCAACCACTCCCTCTTGTTACAAACCCTCTCATCCCTTGGCCCACAGACTTGGCCCTCTCCTTGGATCTCCTCAT
Organism: Leptodactylus fallax; assembly: GCA_947044405.1. NCBI lineage: Eukaryota > Metazoa > Chordata > Amphibia > Anura > Leptodactylidae > Leptodactylus > Leptodactylus fallax. The sequence continues at coordinate 10,324,589 of CAMRHE010000027.1, read as the reverse complement.
ACCTCACCAACTGCACAGTGTCTCCCACTCGCACACCACCTCCTCACTGCACCCTCATTCTGTAGGTGTCCTACAAGCTCTGTTCTAGTACCCCTCCTGTTCTCCATCTACACCTTTGGCCTTGGCCAACTAATAGAATCTCACTGTCACTCAAAAATATCTCTCTGGATCAGACATTACTGCTCTGTTATTCAGAGTCCCAAAATCAGACATAGCCTCCTTCCTCTCCTCTCGCTTTCTCAAATTCAACACAGAGAAAACTGAATTCATCTTCAGCCCCTCGTACAGCCCCCCTACCTGACCCATCTATCAAAGTTAATGGGACTACACTTACTCCAATCCCACAGCTCCGTTGCCTTGGGATAACGTTTGACTCAGACCTATCCTTCAGGCTGAACAGCCAAGCCCTCAACACGCCCATTGAATCTGCTCCTTCCTCGCCCATGAAACTACAAAAATGCTAGTCCATGTCCTCATAATCTCCCACTTAGACTACTGTAACACCCTTCTCCATGGTCTCCCAGCAAATGCTCTGGCCCCCCTCCAGTCCACCTTAAACCCTGCTGCTCTCTTAATCCGCCTCTCCCCCGTTTTTCATCAGCCACTCCCGTCTGCTAATTCCTTCACTAGTTATCCATTGCCCAGTGAATAGACTTCAAAATGTTAATGCTGACATACAAAGCTATCCACAACCTGTCCCCTACATATAACTCTGACCTAATCTCCTGCTACTTGCCCACATGTAACCTCCAATCCTCTCAAGACCTCCTACTCCACTCTGCTTTTATCCACTCTTCACACAATCATCTCCAAGACTTCTCGTGCATCCCCCATACTCTGGAACTCACAAGCTTTAAAAAGACCTTGAAGACTCACCTATTTAGGAAGACCTACAACCTCCAATAGCACTACTACCACCACACCACCATCTGAACAGCTTCACCTACTGTCTCTACCCCCTTCCTTCATAGATTGTAATCCCTTGCGGGTAGGGCCCTCTATCCCATTGTACCAGTTGGTCACTGTTAGTAATGTACTTGTTTTGTGTATTGTATGTAAACCCTCAAATGTTCAGCACCATGGAATTAATGGTGCTCTATAAATAATAATAATAATAATAATAATAATAATAATAATAATAATAATAATAATAATAATAATACAACATGTTATTATTATATTCACACATTTACCAGTTTACCCAAAATCAAATATTCAGTTTTTAATATAGATTGCTAAACAATTAGAACAAAATAATTTTGCCTTGTCCTCTTCTATATATAGCATGTTCATGGTGCATTAGACACAATAAATTCTGACCTAAATTATTCTTAACATATTGACATATTATGTTTGTATTAAATTCTATTTACATAAAGCCATACAAATTCTCCTGATGCTGAAACAATAGTCTATTGCCAGTGAATCTGATTTATCCTCTATGGCAAAAGCGGCATAGGTTAATTGATGATAAGTACACAGATATGCGCTTTATTATGTCAGCATTAAATGAGATAAATTAATATATCACTGCTTAATCCCATCTGACCTCAAGAAGCAGTAAACAAGACTATCGATCAATGTCATGACTCTAAAATCGGGTAGTTAATCTTGGCAGGAGGATTGGCGTGTACACAGTCTCTTCCTGCTGTTGCTGCTGCCGAAATCCTGAAAAATGGCTGCTATTTTACCAGTACTACTTGTCACAGAAGTAATTGTGTATTCATTGGATGTATTCTTACAGACTGTAGTTAAGAAGGCCAAATGTTACAGGCTGTTCAGTCACTGCCCGTTCCAATCTATATAACACACATAAAGCTAACACAGCAGCTCACTCTGCATGCAAAAGTTTCAAAGCAGTTAAATAACATGAAATAAAGCTTAGTTATTGTATATAGAAGCTAAACAACCTTAGAGCATTTTTATGAAGAACTTTGCTTGTTGTCAATGTTAACCTTGTTTATATTAAGTGAGTGATAAATGGTACATAGTAAAGAGGCCATCACTAGCACATACACATTCACTAGCTGTCAGCCAAACTCTATTAGTCCTGACTCCCCCCTACACAAGCATGCTGGGCTCAGCTGACTGTGCATGTTTTCTCTATAGGGTGTAAGGAAAAATCTCTGTTTATCTTTCTTGAGAACAAAAGGATTGGGGACATTAAAATTCAATATGACGGATTCATTTTTATACCATGTACATAGAAATCATGGGGTCTCATAGCAAAAGTCACAATTGAACCCCTCTTCCAAAAAAATTGCAGAATAAAGAAGAGCAGGGGTTGTAGAAATAAGGTATTTTCTCTTAATATTTTTGAGTAAATGTGCTTGAATAAAAAAGTAAAAGAAAAGAAACCTCAGCAACAATTACAACAATTCTGCGTTCACCTCTGCTTACAGAGTCCACTAGTCCAGCTTCCAGGCAGAAAAGTGTAATCTCTTCAGCAACATTTCATCCAAAATTTACCATGCCTTCACGGTACAGTGGGTATGCCATTGCATCAGCCAAAAAATGTAAGCCAAATGTCTAATACACATTACATGGCTAGCACTGGTATAACTGTAGGGATCTCAGTGGTTGCAATTGGGGGCCCACAGGTCACCCTCACCACACCAAAGCTGTTTCAAATTCTTTTATCTCCTTTCTGACTTCCTTTGAAGCTAGCAGTCTGTTCATCATATATTTATTACACCTGCTCTCTGGTGCACTTGAGTGCAACAGGTGAAGAATATTTATGATTCACAGCCTTTCAGAAAAGAGAACGTTAACCTTTTACTGACAAAAGTAGCAGTTACTCAGCATATAGACAAGGCGGAATTCTGTGGAGGGAGGCTTTGGAACAAAAGGAGGCATGATTACTGTCTGGAGTGTACTGAGAAGGGATGGCAATGATGGGAAACTTGTAGGTGAGGACATGTAAACAAGTCTTCCTGACAGATAGAAAAGGAAAGGAAAATGTGAATGGTGCTAAAATATATGCTTGGAACAAAGGTGACAAAGTTTTGCAAGGGTGCCCAAGCTGAACTTTTTCACTAGAAACTGTGAGCCTTTAGTGACACCCATGATAGTCCTGCCGAAAATTGATGGGTTTAGCCAACATCAATCTAACGTGTAGGACCTAGTCTTACTGATTATTGTAATTATATTAAATACAAGGCAATTGGTTTGAGGTTGCGGGACAAGAGAGATTAAGGCTGAGGCCCCACGTTGCGGAAACGCAGCTTTTTTCTTTGCAGATTTTGCTGCCTTTTTTTGAGACAAACCTAAAAATGGCTTCAAAAGGAATGGGAAATATACAGGAAGCTCTTATACTTTTCCCTTCTGCTCAACCCACTCCTGGCTTTGACTCAAAAAAACGCAACAGAATCTGCAACAAAAAAAATCTGCGTTTCCGCAACATGGGACCTCAGCCTAAAGGGGTTTTCCAGGACATATACACTGATTTGATGATCCATTCTTAGGATAGATCATCAGTATGTGATCGGTAGAGGTCCTACATCCAAAAGTCCCACCAATCAGCTGGTTAACACCTTCCTGACATTCACTGTAACCCACAGCCTCTGAATCCTATCAAAAAGTAAGATGGTTCCTTGCATGTGCAGAAATGCCCCCTGCTATAAATGTTTAGTCTATTATATTGGTAGGAGTATAGCTACCGATCTTAATGATTCCCCCCTCCCCTTCTCTTAGTAGCATAGAATGCCCTTTGTCAGTAGTTGGACCCCAGCAATCAGATTAGTATAGGGGGAGCTGCAAGAAAAGCTCATAGTTTCAAAGCTGCACAATACATAGTTGTTCACATTGCAAGACTTTGCAAATACATTAACAAATCTGCAGAAATGAGAAATTTTCATGTAGAAATTATAATATGTGAAGCAATATAATTAGGTAAGGTGAGAAATGGCTTTAATCAGTATCTCCATATTAGCATGCTGTTCTACTGCAAGTTCTAATTATTTCTTGTTTCTACACTAGATAATAAGAGATCTTTAAGAAATCTAAATATTATCTTCATACCTTGTTTAAAGGCTTCTCTGGGACTAAAATGGTCACTAATTTTTTGAAAAATCAATAGTACAAGCAAATATAAGAAACTTTGTAATATATCAGAGGTGCATTTCCACAATTACACCGACTAAAGGCTGAGATCACGAGCACAAGCTTATATAGTCCTATATAACAGCAGCACTATAAGGTCCACCTACCACTGTCTATTGGCTGAGACTGTCAGATGTTGCTATCATGTGATGTGTGAGTCACTGCACACATAACATTGTTTGCTCTGTATTTCCTGGTCAAAAATGTGTCACCATTTGTTTGGTTTTGTTAATAAACTAACACTTTGGAATATTCAGGATGAACCCAGCTTATTACGAACCGATTCACCCATCTCTAATGAATGCTATGTGTGACCACTGAGGCCAGTGATTGGCTACAACAGTAATTTAACAAGTCAGACAACCCCTTTAAATTTAATGTCTGTGTTTTGACACTTTTGCAATCCCTGTAACATTACACAATTGCGCAGTTTTTTCCCACACAATCTGGAATGAACCTCTGTATATTATGAAATAGCATTTTACTGCAGCTATGTGCAATTAATATACACACCGCAATATAATTCTACAGTACAATTAATATACATATTAATTAAACTGAAAAAGCAGAAACATTAAACTGTTCTCAGTCAGACCTTGGTATTTATGTCGGTAATCGATTGGGCCTCATGGGGCTACCAAGGAGTATCAGAGATATGTTCTCAGAGAAAATAGAAAGGCTAGATTTACATGGACCATTCTTCCTGTTGGATCTTCACCAATTTGATATTGATAACCTATCCTAAGGATGGATCATCCATATCAACAGGCTGGAAAAACCCTTAAACATGAAGCCCCTGCATACTAATTAATTACACTCTTATTTAATTATTTTTAATCAAGTTACTAATATAATGTATCATCCTATCTGGAATAAAAGTCTCAGTTGTGAGGAGCTCATGGATAGTACAGAGGTTAAACAGTATGCACATACTGTATTATAAAACAAATGCTTGCTAGGAGGTCCATCTATTAAATCATCATCTGTGAAAATGAAGGGAAGAGAAGTGGGGGTGGGGGATAGTATTTCTGAAGTTATAATACAATGCTACCATTGTTTCCTAGCAACCATGATAACTCCCATTCCGTAGGTGATACATAGCTATTCCATGACACTCCTACACTATTGTGAATCATGGATTCAGAAGCAATAAACATTATCCACCAGAACAAGTTCCAAACATAAATCTGACATTTTATTATGCTGAACGGCACTTTACAAAGTAACAGAAATCCTGGTCAACTTTGTGGCTGCCGTTTACTATTTCAACGCCAGATACAGCTTTTTATTAAGTTTTAATTTTTGCCTGTTGTGAAAATGAAAAATACAAACAAATAATTTATACAGTGCAGATAGCGAGGCTGTGCACACAAAAAGGGCAGTAAATGTATCAAAGAGTATGTCATGTCACAGCGCAGGGACAATATGAAGAAGTAAAAAAGGTATATGCTTCTCTTGGCTCACATTTATCCCACACACATTCTGCATTCCCTAGGAGAATGTAGAAATGCTATGGCTATCTGTGTGTTTATCCATGAGTTCCAAATATAAATAAATCCTTATCTATCTAGCAGAATACCCTAACTCCGTGTTGGCGAACCTATGGCACGTGTGCCAGAGAAGGCACGCAGAGCCCTCTCAGTTGGCACGCGTGCCGTCGCCATGATCGCTCACTAACGGGGAATCCGGTACAGGATTCCCCGTTAGTGAGCCATTGCTTTTTTCATCTGTATGTGCAAATGCACATACAGCTGAAAGCTGTCAGTGTAGGCCTCTGCCCTGACGCAGGCACGATGACGTCATTCATCAGTGCCTGCGATCAGAAGAAGGAGGAGGCTCTTCGTGGAACTGCAGCTCTTCGTGGGACAAGGTAAGTAACATAAACTACTGTGTGGGGCCCCACTGTGAAGCATATACTACTGTATGGGGGACACTGTGAAGCATCTAATACTGCGTGGAGAACACTGAAGCATATACTACTGTATGGGGGGCACTGTGAAGCATCTAATACTGTATGGGGGACACCCTGAAGCATAAACTACTGTGTGGGGGAAACTGTGAAGCATAAACTACTGTGTGGGACCCACTGTGAAGCATATACTACTGTGTGGGGGCCCACTGTGAAGCATATACTACTATGTGGGGGGGCTTATTGTGAAGCATATAATGTGGGTGGGGGCCCAAAGTGGAGCATATAATACTGTGCAGGGGCCTCTGTGGAGCATATAATACTGAGTGGGGGCCACTCTGGAGCATATAATATTGTCTGGAGGCCACTTTGGAGCGCATTGTACTGTGTGGGGGCCCTTCACTATTTATATCACACAGTATCTGTTTTATAGCAGACATGTGATATTATTACAGGCTGTAATAACATTGCACGGTCACTATAAAACAGATCCTGGTTAATTTAAGGTTAAATTGCCATGTTGGCACTTTGCGATAATTTAGTGGGTTTTGGGTTGCAGTTTGGGCACTCGGTCTCTAAAAGGTTCGCCATCACTGCACTAACTTGTATTTGACAGGTCTGCATCTAAAAGTCTCATCCAGGTGGAAAATGTTAGTAGTTTAAGGGGCTTCAGATTAAACAATATTAAGCTTTTAGTCTAAGACCCCACATTGCAGACATGCAGCATTTTTTGTTGTAGATTTTGCTGCGGATTTTTGAGCCAAAGTCAAGAGTGGATTTAACAGAAGGGAAACATCTAAGAGCTTGAGATATATTTCCCATTCCTTTTCAAGCTACTGCTGACTTTGGCTCAAAAAAAAAAACGCAGCAAAATCTGCAACAAAAATGCCTGCATGGACCTTAGCCTTAGGCTGGGTTCACACTACTGTTGTTAATGTCCATTGCTGTCATCCGTCATAAGATGACAGCAGTGGACATTAAATGTGGTAAAGAACTAACGCAGGCTGAGTCTGTGTTCATTGTCATTGACATTAATGTAAACAACACAACAAATGCAGTCTACTGTCATGTTTGTTTACTTTTGCAATGGAAGAAAAAATCTTGCCTGCAGGATTTTTTCATTTGTTACATAAGTAAACAAACATGACAAAACATGAAGAAAATCATCTTTTTTTTGGATATGCAAATCAGCCTGTAAGTGTTCTGGGGTTGAGGCTGACTTGCCAGATTTATCCACAGACATCTTAAACTGCTTAACACCCTAAGGTCATTAATGTAGTTTTGAATGATATTTTCAGCCTCTGCCTGTCACAATTGTCTGTAGGTGAATCTCCTAAATCAAGCCCCGCCCCGATGCACTTGTTGGCTGATTTGCATAACTATAAAAAGATCACTGTCTCTGAATTGCTTCATTTGCTTGTGGTCATAAAGGTATGTTTCTATATTTATTAAAGGCCCCTAGACAGCACTATTATTGGTTTGGGGAGGTATTTTGGACCTGACAGACTACCTTAAAACCACATTTTCCCAGCAGTTAATTGGAATGAACTGTTTCCAGATGCCAATATAAAATTGTAGTCACTTTGATAAGAAACAGGGAAAAGAAGTAAATTTAATCAACTGATGATCCTGCCACAAATGCTACAAAATTAAACATAATGATAATTTAGCTTGAAACTGGATTTAACTGTTTTATTGCTGTGTGGATCTGGATTGCTGTGTGTGATGCATCTAAACAACATGCCATTAGAGACAGCATAACCTTGGGTTTTAATGAGAATAGACTAGACTGGTGTACAATATATCCTACCTATCCTAAATTCATTTTGTAGGCTTGGGCCATAAGAAAGAGATAAGTTTCCTGTTCTACAGGCATTCTATGTGGTGTAGGGACCCAAATGAATGATTGTGAAGGATACCACTTTGCCAAGCCGCTTGGCACACCTGCAATCATCCTTCTTAACCTTCCACTCACGCCCCGTGAGTGGACTGAGTTCATAGGATATATGAAACTAGCTTTACCAATTTTATATATTTATTAACCCGAGTGAGTTGGTACTAACCACTAACATATACAGAGTACACATCAGAGGATTGTCAAGCAAATTCAGGTAAAAGCACAATACAGTACAGAAAATAAAATGGGAATAAAAGATAGGAAAATACCAGAACAAGTTTGTAGTTGGTTCTCTAGGCCTCAGCAGTTTGGCCTAGGGCGCTTGCTTAGGTTAACAGCATGACATGTCTCACATGTCTCCCAGGATCAGAACTCTCTTTGTCCCTCAGGGGAGACCATAGAACTATCCCAGCCACCTCCCTGAGTGATGTCACTAGGAGGGGAAGTCCAGCCCTCCATCCTGAAACCCAAATATTTATGAATCATCATATTTCCTTGCCAGATGACCATATTGTTAAGCAAGGGGTATGATGGGGTTCGTGGCGAGACCCCTATCATGTAGACACCAAGAATGCCCCCCCACCAGAAACCTTTGGGTAATGACAAACCAAGAAAAAATAGAGAAGGCACTCATAATACATAACAAGTATTAAAAAATATATCAAAATGTTATTAGTCAAGATTAAAAAATACATATATCACAAAAATGCAGGAGATAAGACAATTACAAAACAACAGGTGTCAGACAGAAGGTAAGGACCATAAGTATATGGATGTTCCCCAGAACAGGCAGAACAAAGTTGAAAATCCACTATCACAGATTATTCAGAGGTGAATGCACAAGATGTTATGATAAACAATAATGCAACCAATAATTAAGGTGGTCTAGTATAATGCAATATAAATCTCAACTAAAGAGACAGGTAATGTCCAATAGTCATATACCCAAAAATAGGGTGGAAAGATACATATGCATCAAGTAACTCAATAGAGTAGCCAAATCAATGAATAATAGTACATACAGTACCCATAATGAATTCAAGAGAGTAAATGGATGGTCTCTACCATGTTGATACCACCCTACCCTTTGGGTAATGAGTTCAGTGTCTAGAACTTTTCCCTGCGCCCACCAGTACCATGCTTGGATTTGGGGCGTTCATCTCCGCCTTGCGCACCCGAGGAATTTAGCGGTGCAACTGTGGGAGGATCTCCTGGGGAAATATTGTCATAAAACCATATTTACTTTGTAGTTTTGGCTAGAGACACAAAGTCTCTTTTTTGTTTGCTCAAAAGCCTTTCCAGCCACATGTTTGCAGGAACCCCCTGCGGGGATAATACGTTTAGCACGGGTATGCTAATGGAACAACAAAAGGGTCTTGGTACAACAGAAAGGGCTTGATTACAGAGTAGAAATACCGTATTCCTGAAGCCAAAAGGGTATATATGAACAAGTGATAATACACCAGAGAAAAAAAATACATAACTGGGGGTATCTCATCATCAAAATGATGTTGCCTTGTTATGGCAGATGGGTTCAATTTGATGAAAATGCGGATAAGAAAATCACATTTATTAACACAGTAAATATGGCGTTAATGCAATATATAATGATAAATATATGCTCCCAGACATCTTTGTGTTTTTTTGCTTCTGCATAGTAGTCACATCAGATTAGCCTCTGCCCATTTATTTCACTTTGTGCTGACTAACTTTATTTTTTAGCAGTGTAACTTTGTATATCTAAATTTATTTTTTCTATTTATCTAGCTTAAATACACAAAGTTATTTATAAATTATGTTTGTTATTAGGGATTCAGGATTGTGCTGGTAAGGCTTGCCAGCGTGAGAATCCAGCTTTGGACTGCCTTCCTGGAAAAGATTGTACTGTAAGTACTAGTGGGCACTTTCTATGAGAAAATGGAAAGGGGAATGTTAAAGTTAAAGGGGATTTTCCAACAGAAAAAAGTTTTTGACATATCAATCAAACATGTCACAAGAGTCACATTTGTTGGATCAGACTGAGATGATGTTGAGAACAAGCAAGTCTCAGTCTCAAGTTATCCACTGAAATACCAAACGTAGAGAAATACCAAAGGTGGAAAAGAAGAAACTAATAAAGCAGGTGCAATATGGCAAACCATATATGAGAAATAAAAGTCAAGTTTGTCTCAAGGGGGAGAAACGGTCTATTCTCACCCTACACAGTAATTAGATCATTTCTTGGATCAATTAAACATCCTTCTTTCCTATCTCTCATTTCTAGCATACCAATAGAATATGTCATAAATCTCCCAGCGACAAACTGAGAGGTGTTTAAGCCTTTCTCAATTTAAGTGTATAGAAGATATGTAAGAGAGAAGCAAGGATTAGAAAAACATGGCTACTTTCTTCCAGAAACAGAGGCACACTTGTCTATGGGTTGTGTCTGATATTGTAGATCAGCTCCATCAAAGTGAATTAGGCTGAGCTGCAATACTGCAGATATCCTGTGGAGAGATCTGGTGCTGTTTTTAGAAGAAAAACCACCAATATAATATGACTCATATAATATGACATTGTGCCAGAATAGTATGGAGAAGTCTAATATATTTAAGAAATTAGCTAACTAAGCTCATATCCAGTTATTTATACACTATCACGGATTCCATCCACAAGGTTTCACATTCCAATCCAAGGCACAATTCCATCACCTTTATTTTTTCCACTACTGTAGGTAAATTATTGATTTATAGGTGTCTCTAGGTTATAACATTGATGGTTTATCCTTAAGCCATATCCTCAATTTGCAATCATAATGTCCACCACTAAGCAGAAGAGTCATGCGGCTCAGTCTGGTATTGCAGGTCAGACCAATTCAAGAATGGGATTGAGCTGTAGTACCAGGTTCAGTCTCATGGGAGAAATCACCTTTTTTGTACTGACTTACCATAAACTTTTTAATTGAATTTTTTAAGGATAAAATCTGAAAAATTGTTTTAAAGAGGACCTATCACCACCTCCACCAACTCCATCTCTTTGCATCATCCTTTAATAGGCACTGCTATGCTGATTGTGGCACAGTTGGCATTTTATTCTCTAGCCCCCCCCCCCCCCCCGTCCTGTATAATATTCTAATTAGACTCTGTACTGTCAGGTAGGTGGTCTTGAGCTGGAGCAGACAGTCCGGGACTACCCACAGTAGAGAGCCTAATTAGCATATTGGGTTCTGAAACTGCAAAAATACTTCCTCAGAAATAGTGAGGCCAGAGAAAAAATTCCAACTTAAAGCGGGCGGAGGTGGTGAAAGGTTACCTTTAAGGTGTATTATACCATATAATATTATATACTTTTCAAAAATGTTTTTCCATTCTCAAGGAAATTCATCCCCCATGGTATAATAATTATTGTTAATATTCTTAACGTGTCTCCCTTTCCCTCAGCACTCTATAAAGGTTAATAGTAATAATAATGTATGTGTTTTGACTGTGTAAGGTTTCCTGTGGCATCAATGAGCTTTACAAGTAAATGACGTATGAGTCAGTCACTGGACTCCGCTGCGCTGCCAACATGGGTAGCTTAATATAATAATCTGTATAGTATTAAATACTAGGCAGGGCGGCCGCTTGAGTTGGAAGGTTAATTGTGCAAGAAAGCATTGCATGAAATAGGATTTATTGTCTGCTTTCACATAAAAAGTAATTATGAAATTGCATATTTTTTGCAGGAAGCAATGCACTAATAATTTTACCATGTGTCAGCTAACAATATAGCAAGTATGCGCAGGAAGAGGGGGCTTAACAGATTTTCTATGGCAATATGTCTCTTTCTATAATGATACACTGTGATAAATCAGGGCATTGTTAGGGTCATGATATATTTCGGATTTAGGCACAGAGAAAGTGACCAACCCAGTCATATTATGCATCTACACCTAATATTATGCCGTTCTTCATCAAATGCTCTTGCTGGCATCACAGTACTACTCTATAAACAGTTCGATCAGTGGTGGGACTAGATATTGATCCAAAAACAGGCAAAACAGACCGCAGAACAGCATAAGCTGAAATCTACGCAAGCAATAGTTTCAGTGGGGTAGATTTAAGAATAGCGGACTGGGGAGGATTTGTTAAGGCTGGTGTTTTATATTCCAATCTTCATAAAGGCCCTCGACAGGTTATTTATGTAGACGTACATTTCCAGTATCACTCATGCCAGAAAACTGGCATGAAATGTAATACATATACCAGGCCAAGGCATCCCTGGCCAGACTCGCCTTGCTCCCTTCCCCGCTCTGCCTACATTCGTACATGTGGCAAGTGAGGCACAGAACAGGGGTTGTGGTGCACATATGGCACAAGAAAGGGCCTTACGCCAAATCTTTTCCACAATATCACCCCTCTACTCCAGAAAACTGGTGTAGAGGAATGTATAAATTCCCATCATTGTGTGCTGGTCTGAATATTGTGAGTGTGGACAACAGATGCACCAAAATTATTAGAGGCTTCAGCCTTTCAATAATTCACACGTATCGTGGGAGGTTCCTTGCTCCATAATCTATTCTATCCAGGGACTGGGGTAGATTTCAGCTATAATTCAGACTCATGTCAGGGGTGTGTTATGATAAATCTGTCAGGCAGAGGTGTCTCTGCCAGGGTCCACCTTGAGTGTCAGAAAAAGTGGCCTATTATTGGCACAAAACTACTGTGCTCAAAAAAATGTGACACTTTTACTTCAGAAAACAAACATAATCGGTGTAATACTCTCCACTGTCTTTTAGTAGTGAGAGTCAATGCCCCAACAACAACAAAAGAGGAAAGACAGGCACATGGAATGAATAATAACTAGTAGTGTGAATAAGAGACCTGAGAAATAACAATGTGCAAAAAAAACAGACAGAACAAGAGGAGCACTATATGGAAGCACACATCTACCAATGAATTAAGAATAATAATAATACATACACTTTATTGAAATCCACAATTTAAAAACTTTGAAATCTGTATACAGAGGGAGATATACTACACAGAGTGAAGCCAAATGGTGTTTCAGCCAAACTTGGAATACATGATAGAGCTGTAGAACATTTTATATGAAGTGATATATCCAGACCTACCAATAGGAGGCGGACTACTACTTCGGACTTCACACTTATATGACTTATGGAGGGTTATGAAGATTCTTAGGCATAATCCTGTGATATACTAAGAAAACCTCCAACCCCCTGAGGACAGCATTTATCAGTGAAACATATAGGGCAGTTTCAGGAATCCAAACGCCCACTCACCACACAAGCACGTGTGATACTAGATGTGACCGTAAATAGGGACTCCGCTTCATACTAACCTAGGTAGTGACAGGGGGATAAACAATGAAACTGGAGGTAGAGCGGAGGGAGGGGTTAGAACAATTTAGAAGAAAATGCAGAATAGGGAGGGGTTAGAACAATTTAGAAGAAAATGCAGAATAGGGATAAAGTAAAACTAATGTCAGGAGCCTCAAGAACAAGAATGACGAATTAGAAGCCATAATGTTGGAAAATGGATATGATGTAGTGGGGATAAGCAAGACATGGCTGGATGGATAAATATACATTGGTACAGTCTATTGAATAAAGACCGGATAAATAAGAGATGGTTGCGGGGTTTGCTTATATATAAAATCCTGCCTAAAGCCTGTACTGCGAGACGACATCTATGAGGAAAATATACATGTAGAGTCCCTATGGAAATAAGGAGAGATAAAAATAAAATACTAATAGGGGTTTGTTATGAGTCTCCAAGTATAATGGAGGAAAGGGAACGGGTACTAATAGAACAAATAAAAGAGTCAGCTAAAAAAAATAATGAGGTAATTATTATTGAGGACTTTAACTAACCCAATATAACTTGAGAAACAGAAACCTGCAGGTCCACCAAAGGTAATAGGTTTTTTGGCAATAATTAAAGATAATTACTTTTCCCAACTAGTGCAGGACCCAACAAGAGAGGGGGCACTTCTAGACTTAATTTTAACTAACAGACCTGACAGAATATCAAGAGTTATGGGGTCACCTGGGTAATAGCAACTACAACATAATACTTTTCCAAGTATGCATGTTTAGTGGAGGGGGGTACAAAAACGCTAAACATTAGGAAGGCCAATTTTCATCAACTAAGAGATGACCTTAGGGCTATAAATTGGAATAGTGTCCTTAAAAACAAAAGTATACAGGCTAAATGGGACATTTATAAAAGCATCTTAAAGGGAATAACAAAAAGAACAGACCTTTTAAATGCCTGGGCGTGGAGCTTGTAAGGAAGTTGGACAAACTACATCTCCAGATATCTGACAAAGGTGTGTCCTATCCATCACTCATTTGCAGGAGTCCTAATCCAGACCGCTAATTAGAGCCTCCCACTTGTGACTGGAGCCGGCTAATTACTTGCTCCAAATCAAGAGACATATTTTGAAATTATACCATAATATACCATACCACTGGGTGGGTACCTCATAGAACTGTGATATGCCTGGAAAGTGATACCAAAGTCCAGACATAGCAAACCTGGAGATAAAATCATCATCCCTTCCACCGATGGGGTGATTATTAATGTTAAAGGTCCAGATGCTTGATGCCATGGACTGATTGGAGTTGCTCAGCCATATTTCTGTATGCAGATGGTTATGTGAGATGAAATATAATATATAATAATATAATAAACTGTGTCATGAGATATTTGTCTTTTCTTATAGTTATGGGTCTTTCATTCATTGGTGTAGTTAGGAGATTGGTCCTTTGTGTACTTGTCTGTGCTAGAATATTTCCTGTGTACAGTAATTATAAGGTGCAATCCACAGCTCAGGCTACAGTGGTAAAAGTAGTCCCAAGTAAGCAGAGCTAAGAATTGTTTAAAAATTGACGAGGTAGATGATTTCAGTGCCAGATTCTTTGGAGCACGTCTAGTGTGTTATCGGTATGTTTTCTAAATAAAGCTTTGGTCCTGTGACCTCCCCCTCTTACCAGTAACATGTCTGTATGTCTTTGTTGATTGTACAAAGTATGCTAGAGCAGGATATAGTGTCGTATATAGTGTAGGATGTATTTCCTTCGCCGTATGTTGCACTGTGTCCGCAGGGATGCAAGTTTATCTATTTATTGTAACACAGTTTTTTGCGCTGCGTTGCAGTACATCTGTATGTATACTTGTTGACGACTGATTGTAATAAAGCTATTTTCAATCAAAAATTAGTAAATTTTCTAATGTAGAACTCCAACGGCCAGACTTAAAACAGGTTTGTTCATTGTTATTCCTTTCTATTTTACATTATTTGTATGTATATGTCATTTTATTACATTTTTTTTATTGTTATAGCACTGTACTTTTTGTGTATATTAAATGTAAAAATTAATAAGATTCTCCTTTGGTTCTAAACGTCCCCACAAGTATGAAAAGCGTAGGCATCGCTTAAGCTTGTTACCCTTTTGTTTGCTATTTGTGCGCGGTTTGGGTATATTGGTGTCTTGTCTACCACATGTGGCGAATGGTGGAAGCTATTTGTATGGTTATAGAATGTTGCTTCACTCCTGTGTAGCCTAGGAAATAGGTGAGTTGGAAGGAAGTGTGGAAGTGGAGTTTTACTTTTTATGATCGTATGTATGTGGTGAGTAAGGAGTATGGATACCCCACAGAATTGGTATACAGTGAACCGTGTATATTGTGTGTGAGGCCCTGATCCCTGACATAACTTAAAAAAAACCATGAATTATGACATACATGCCTTTGATACTATGTTTTTCCTATATTCGCTATAGAGTCCCCAAGTATCAGGCCCAAAGAGTTACAGCTTTGGTGTCTGACCTATAAACCACACACAAAGACCCGGAGCTCTTTTGCATTGACCTGTTAATTACATGGTTGTCACAATTTAATTAACATCCTGGCTTAATTAATGACCTGCATCATAATCTGTGTCTTGTGGACTGAGTTAACATAGAAAAGAGCTGCACTCAAACTCAGACAGACTTATTACCACATTGAACAGAACTCATAACTACAACAACAAACAAAAAATGTAACTTCACACATAAGTTATCACAGGTAGAATTTTGCAGGTATAATTTAGCAGGGATAAATCTGTACACGATTCTAACAGACTGCAGCTGCCTAGTATCAATGTGGGTTACTTTTGATTGAAGGGATTGTGGGAATGGAATGGTGATGCACATCTGTCAGTGCTGCCCCATTCACTTTTATGGCTGAGTTTTTAAGAACACCTGTTCACATAATCACTGGGGGTCCCAGGTTTTGGATCTCTATTGTTCAAACTTGTTTCCTCTATCTTATGGCCAGGATAATTACCGTAATATAAAAATGTTGAAAAACTAAACATCCCAGATAAGACAAGGGAGTAAGATTTTTTTTTGCAGCAGTAGGTCACAAGATACCAATATGATAAATACAAAACAACTCACACAAAACACTTAGGGGTCTTTTAAATACTGTATCTAAGACCAGGCTTTTAATTTTTATTTAAAGGGAGTCTATCATTGGGGAAACATGTTTTTAACTGAAGCAATGTTGGAATAGCCTTTATAAAGGCTATTCTACTCCTACCTTTACTTTTCTTCTCCTCGCCGCCATTTGTCCAAAAAAAATTTTATTCTCATATGTAAATTAAGCTCAGGGAGCACCGGGGATGTTCCCCCTGTGCTCCGAGCACCCCCGCATCATTGCCGCAACCCGCCTCCAGCGCTGATTTTTCACGCCCCCTACATTCTCTTCTGTTCATCTTGCATCTGCTTCTTGCTCCGTCGGCCATTTTTCTGGTGTAAGAAACTAAACAAAAATGGCCACCGGAGCCACTTTGAGCTCAGGCAGAGCCGACTGAGCATGCTCCGTCAGCCATTTTTGTTTAGTTTCTTACACCAGAGTACTTCAGAAAAATGGCCAATGGAGAAAGCGGATGCAAGATGAACAGAAGAAGATGCAGGGGGCGTGAAAAAGCTGCACTGGAGGTGGGTTGCGGCGATGACACAGAGTGCTCGGAGCACAGGGGGAACACCCCTGGTGCTCCCTGAGCTTAATTTACATATGAGAATAAAATTTTTTTTGGACAAACGGTGGCGAGGAGAAGAAAAGTAAAGGTAGGAGAAGAATAGCTTTTATAAAGGCTATTCCAACATTGTTTCAGTTAAAAACACATTTCACCAATGATAGAATCCCTTTAAGGCTAGGTTCACATCTGCTTTGGAGTCTCCGTAGATTCTACCGAAAATCGGCAGAGACAAAAGACCTGCTGTTTTAGCAGACGGGCTTTTCGTCATTCGAGTCCCAGGGCAGACCCGAGTAACGGAGAGCCCAGCACAAGTGTTAACCTAGCCGTATTACTAAAAAAAAATTCTGCATTTATGGCTCCAGCTAAAGTATTTCAGTTTCTTCTCTCTCATCCTCTTTTGCTGCAGGACCAGGCCAAAGCTTAAATTTGACAAATAGAAGAATGTTCTTTGTTCTAAAACAAAACTGTAAAATCAAACTGGCAACTGAAGAGAAAAAGAATAAGTAGCAGAAACATTTAGGCTGACATTTTTAGCCAATAAAGCCTCTAACATCTAATGGTATTAATAATAGTGTTAGCAAAAGGGCTAAACCAAAATACATGGCAAAGTCTCAAAAATTGTGTTATAGGAGGCATATTGGAAGATACAGCATATATAGCAGCAATAGAGGATCTTAATGAAAAGGCAGGAGGGTTTAATGTATGCCAAGCTCCATATATTTATAAGGAATTATTGTTTTTTGTGAATGGTAGACTCTAGCTTCAAGTAGGGATTATCTATTGTGACACGTCCCAAATATTGTTTCAGACTCTGAACCTACCATATGGTTTTCTGGTGGGCCAGTCCAACTTGAGTCTAGTAAAAATACATAGTAGGATTATCCACCTCCACTGCATATGTTTACAATTTTATTGCAACAAGGATAGTAAGATGGCATTAGTGTAGCTCTAGTCTAATTATGCATAGGCTTTTAGTGTTTCAGGGTTATGGGTCCATGCACATCACTGCATTGCAGCTCCACAGGGGCAGACATACACATTGGTGCGACCTGTGCAGCTGCACAGGGGCCCTGCCAGTCACCCTAAAGCAGCCTTCTACTGTCTCATAGATTGCACATATATGTCTGAGCTATTGAATTTCATGGTTAACAATTGGTAATGCATTGTTAGAAAGACATAAGATTGGTGCTCTGACAAGATATGGAATAAAAAGAGGTCCATATACAGTTTTTACACACCGCTCATCTACTGTTTATGTCTGCTAATGCAGCAATGCATACAACGTCCAAGTTGTTTAAATTCACAATATGGAATTCAATCTCATGCAGAAGATTCTTCTGTCTGGTTTATAATGTAAAAAAAAATGTGGTGTATTCCATAGGACATTGCATTATAGAGCAGATCATCTTCAGAGGAATAATAGGCGAGAATACCTCTAGAATAATGAGACACCTTACAGTGACCCACAGGGCATCTACAACTCCAGCACTCAGAGCCAACAGAAACAGCATGGGCTTGCATATAGGCGCCCTGTCAAGTGCATGATGCCCAACTGGAAGAAATAATCAGTTCTATTGTAATGGGGCCAGGCTGGTATTCTAGCATTTTAATCATGAATGTGTGAACAAAACTTGCATAAAACATAACAAAATACAATGGTAACACTTTTACATTTATGGCATTAATTATATATCTGCGCCTGAAGTTGTTAATGCAGAAATAATAACATAGTTACTGTGGACAGATCTTTAAATACAAATATGTGGTTGCAGACATAATTGAAACGTTCAGACATTTTAAATGCATAATGTTTTCACCTAAATACTTACATACTTATACAGTTATGCCGATGTATCTATTCAGACAAAGGATGTGTCATTTGTTTTTCACCTTTAACTACCACCCTTGCATGAGTAACTATGCCCTGCTTATCAATGTTTACAATAGCTGTTTTCTCCTACATCTTCCAGTCCTTAAAATCAATTATATACTAAGTTATTCATTGAGAAATGTAGAAATGTACAACTATTAGGTAGAAAGCATGGAAAGAGAAACAGTCAGTTGCCCTGTGTTGAATTTCATCTTGTAATTTCGAGATTTAAGACTAAGGCCCCTTGCAAACGACCGTGGCCGTGATCAGTGTGCTATTCATGTATTTCAGGGATAGCACACTGACCCATTCTTTTCTGTGGGCCCGTACACAGGACCGTGAATTTGACGGTCCTGTGTGCGGGCTGACAGTTCGGGCCGCATCAGATAGAACAGGTCCTATTCCTGTCCTATTTTGCGGCCCGTGCTTCCGCGGCTCCTATTCATTTAATGAAAGGAACCGCGGAAGCACGGCGCGTGTCCCCTGTGTGCAGCCCGTGCTTTTAATTCACGGCAGGCTGGTTGCAGCACGTTCGTCTGCAACCGGCCTAAGACTTAGACACGACTGTGTATTATCACAGGTTGTGTAGGGGGCTGTGAGCCCAGAGGCAAAGCTCAGGATAGGTCCTATTCCTCTCTGTTTTGTGGTTGGGGCTCAAATTAAAATGTATCAGTCTGTTGAGGGCACAAATTGCGCACAGATTTTATTTTGCTGTGTCTTTTTCTCACTGACCCATCCATCCACATGAGCCTAAGATCATAAATTACATAATCGTTACAGATTTTGATTGCCTGATTCCTCATCACAAATTTGCAACATACAGTACAGCTTGAACGTTCTCCTGGCAGATATTCAGATCAATGACCTCCCATGTAACACAAGGATGTCTCAAACTGAACCACTCTCATACAGCAGCTAATGGAGTGGTGTACCCCTCTCTATGACATCCATATGCCCTAATATCTTCATGAGACAACCGCTTTAAGCATTTCTATTAGTATGTGCCACATAGCCTGCAAATGCAATTTGCAGAAAGCATGTACATGAAATATTACTAGTATATAGAAAACTGCTAAACTACTGACTGTTTACAAAATTTAACAAAGAGAAGTGATAAGTAACAAAATATTATTTATGTGGAAAATAAGAAAAGTCAAATATGGGTTTAAACATAATTTATTTTGCACTAATTCCCCCCCAAAAAACAAGTGAACACGGTAACAGAATAAAATTCAAAAAAGACCACCCAAGTGGCAGGTTATTACATTGTGACTAGCACTCTTTAAATATGGGTGGTAGATCCACTTGTATAAATGAAACATTCTCAACAGACTGTGTGCTGATTCATTCAGTTTATTATCTTATTACAATACCACATCAAGCTGTGATGAGGATGAAGGTAGAATGTGTTTAGGTCACCCAGGTCAGTGGGATTATGAATCCACTTCAGATGTCATTGCATCTGTTACAGGCCTCTTCAGCCGTTGATAGAGATCCTGAGTGGCCCTTGGTCTGTCTGGTACTTTGGTTCTGATTAGGACGCTGATTTACATTCTAAAGTACAAAAATAAACACCAAACTGAGATTCAGGGAAATAACAGATTCACTTATGAGACCAATTTTAAAGAACACTCTCATAGAAACTCCTTCTACTGATTGGCCCACAAAGGAAGTTTGTGCTAAAAAAGATATGCTGGGATATGGGGGTTAAGAGTTTCCCTATAGCACACGCTAATTGGAATAGTGTGATTAGCACTGCTTTTTAAAGCTCACAGTGCGCCTGGTTGCCGGAGATATCGGTGCCATTACTCTTACATAGTCTTGTACTGTTGGGGGGCCTTCCTGACATCCCATTGATGACGCTAGGCTGTAAGGCCCTCCTTTCTGACATTGGAAAGATATGAGTGCCGAAACTAACTGCACCAATATCTAAAGCATACCGGCACTGCTGACAGAGCGCTGCATTCAGCGCACTGTCAGCTTTCTAGTAGTATGTAATACCGGCATATGATAAAGGTCTTGGGCATTGATGCAACAAGGCCCTCTACTTACCAAGTGCCATTTTTAATACCGGTGTTTATGGCATTTCTACCGATGTTTTTGGTGCCCCAAGCACTAGGCTCTAGGGACCAACTTTACACCCTTCTATTGCTATGCCCCTTTATGAAGGACCTTATACTAGCACTCCTACAGAATCTATTATTCTGCGGCCTGTTAAAAAGGTACATGATGTAAAATGTAGTCTATTTGTGAGTTATCTATTTCATTATGGTCCTCAGCTGTGTCACGTCACCATCACTCTGACTCTCGAAGTGGCACAATGTCTGATGTATGGACAGCTTTTCTGCTTATTCCAATGTGAATCTTGTGAGTCTTATAGGAATTAATAGAGAAACTGATTTTCTGTCTGCGTATAAGATTCTGTGTTAGTTGGGGAGTCTTATTGTTGGTCACATGACACAGCTGAGAACCAGAATGAAGTGGATAATTCACCAATATAGCCAACGGTAAGAAGATTACCTCCACTACAATATACATCATGTAATGTTTGGGCCATTAAATAAAAATTTGTGACAGTGTTACTTTAAAGGGGTTGTCCAGTTACTATTTAGGTCATCAATAAGAGATCATTGGGGTTCCCAGCTGATCAGCTGTCTGAAGAGGCACAGCAATTGTGTGAGCACTATGACCCCTTTTCTGATTACATTGCACACCATTTGTTTCATAGCGGCTGTGCAATGTATTTACAGTCTCATCCCTTTCACTTCTATGGAACAAGGCTGTAATTAGCTCATAAGGTGACTATGAAACGGACGACATGCAATGTAAACAGTACAGAGGTCATGGCTTCACAAGGTGTCAGATCCCCACTGATCTCTTATTGATGACCTATTTTGAGGTAAGTCATCAATTAAAAGAACTGCACAACCCCTTTAAGCTGCCTTTGCTCACGTTTGATATAGGACTTTATATGGCCAAAGTAGCTATCTGTTTTTCCTCTGTATATATTTTATATTGTAAAACTTGTAGTCCTCTCATAAAGGCTTGGGCTATGGTGGAGACCCTCATTATGTGGTAAACTGCTATGAAGTAGCTCCAAACAGCAGCTCCCACAGTAAAAATTACTTATTAAAATTCCAATAATTCTTAAAATCCAAGTACTCATATAATTCAGTTTGAACATTCTTTACTGCTATATTAATATATTTAATTCCACTATGACAAGTTAGGCCATTAGAATTAAAAATAGGTTTTGTCACAGCAGTATATATAACCTTAGGGTGAGGAGCATATTGAACGTCATATTGCTAAGACACATGTATGAACATGGACATTATTCAATATATTTTGGTCCTAATTATAAGACAATCCAATGAAACAGAGGTCCAGAGTAACTAATAATGAGCAAATGTATAAACAGCTGGCAGTCAACTTAAACATCATACACACATATACATAGTTTATATTAGATACTATATAAACAGTGCAATGTCTTTTGAAGAATCTATATTTAAAGAGTATGTCAACCCTTGTCCATGCCATAATAGGGCATGTGGCTCTAACAGGGGGGAGTCTCCATTCAGAATGCACTTCTAATAACCAGGGAAAAGAATTGATGTAAAGAACCTCTCTCCCTCTGCACCAGGCTCACATTGTATTACATATAATATATTATTATACTTATCATAGGAGGGTCTGTCAGAGAATTCTTGCATCCCCCCTTCCCTACACACACACACACACACACACAAGCACTGCCCCTCAAGGTTACCTAAAAATATAAAACCTGTTATGTGGTAAAGGATTTTCCGAACAGGACAAACTCTTTAAGTATGAGGCTTCAGTTCATATTCTCTATTAAGGGCATCTCTGAGGTGCTGGTCCTGCTCATAATCTGAAAACATATCTGAGAGAGTATTTTGTTACAGCATGGCATGATATGGGGAAAAAGTGTACTGGTTTGAATGACAAGCGGCATCTAATGTTATCTACAATAGCTGATATACTACAAGGAATCAAATAAAATGAAGCATAAATCAGCAATCCAATGACCAGCATAAAGCCATGCCTGATTATGAGGCACCAAGCCTAAAGAAGTTAACATAGTACATAGTACTAAAGAACCAGATGAGCTGAGTGGGATATAAAGTTAACATCATGTGACATCACATCATTACGGCACAGCATGTTCTACTTGCCCATTTAAACCACTGTCCTGAGCAGTAACATCTAAAAAAAAAGAGAACAATGGGTTGCTGGGCAGAGGTGAGCGATCGATGGCTCATTACAGAAACAGAAGTGTTGAAAATTCAATAGATGCATATTGTTATGATGCTGGCAGCTTATGTCACTTCAGATCTTCTAATCGTAGTTTGTAACATTTTCAAAGCATGGAATAAACATTGCAGGATTCATACATCTGCCCTCTCATTATGTACAGCAAGAAGACTATGGACATCTGGACACCACTGCAAAATCAGTCATAGTATCTTTATATTTATTAAGTTAAAAAAAAAAAAATCAATGCAGCCTGAACTATCTAAGGAGGGAAAATGGAAATAATTGAGGTATTCACTGTGGTCACCGTTTGTGAGATGCAGTTTGCCGCACAGATTTCTGTGACTATAATCTAAATAGACCACTGTTGGGCTTGGTACTAAACAGTGTACGGAGCTGGAAGCAGAGGACTCTTGTACACTATATAGTTGCCATGTCATGTTACTGCAGCTCAGCTGTCAATAACTTTAAGGGAAGCTGGGTTGCAGTAACATGGATGCCATTATCACTTTACCTACTGCACTAGTATAACAACAATATGTGAACAGAATTTTAAAAGCATCTATATTAGAAAACTATACAATAACCTACTATATTGTTAAATAAAACAAAAGCAAAAAAAAACAAAAAACATTTTCTTTAACGTATGAAAGGCTTCTGAAATCTGCCGTATTACCACCCAAAATAATTTAACCATGCCAATGCATTCAATAAAACAATAATTAAACTAAATAGTGATCGCTACCGCCAAAGTAGCCATCTAAATAGTGCCATACAGTGAGTTGTGGACTGATTAAAACTGCCACATAGTACCACAATGCCATGCGTTGTCCTGATAAACAGTGATATGCAATGCACTCATAAAAAGTGCCATGCAATGCCCAGTCCACTTACTATACCTCAAATAACAAAAGCAAATACAGCATGTGTCATTCTGACATAATGTCCTATGACTTCTATTGTTAAAGCAGTCCTGGCCATGGCTATTTCAAGCTTGCCTTACTGCTCTCAGTGATGGACAATAATATGGATCCTGATCAGGACTTAATAGCCAGTTCTGTAACCTGGTTTGATTGCAGCAACAGGATTGATAAGAGTGACATAAAGGTGAGCTGTGTGCATTATCGTACAGTGGGAGGGTAGAATTTATTTGCCCAATTCCATATTAACAGAGAATAAAAGTAATTAGCATTTTGGAGGATCTGTGAAGAACAAAATTTCCATCTTCTTACAGTAGTTTTCCAGATAACATTGACTTTTTCCTTTTGCCATCGTTCTCTGATATTTCCTTTGACTAGAGCCAAATGTATTATACTTCACCTTTGCTTGAACTTTGATTTATTTTAGCAGCAGAGAGATGTTGCTTCATAAATCAGCAAGGTCTAGTATCTTGGGAAACCAGTATAAACCATAAGTCAATGGTATTCTAGTATTATGTGCAATGTATTGTTCAAAATGAGTGTATTGAGCTGCATGCTTTTCTATTAGCCTTTGTTTAGCATTGTCACTATTGATTCCCAACACAGTGAAAATAAAAAGGCATTCAGTTTTCCATATTGATATGGCTTCAGTGCTGTCTGAATCATCAGTCCAATTGTACTTTGAAATGAAGCTAAATAAGTGGTTATGGTGAGTCTGCCACATACACCACCTGGAGGATATGTATTTAGAGAAACTGGAGCCTGTCCTAAGTATGTGAACAATGCATTATATTTATTAGGAAAGAAGATAAATGTCTTTCCACTACATTGTTCTTTAAGTTTATTAAAGGGGTTTTCCAAAACTGGATACTGATGTCCCATTCCTAGAATAGGGATCAGCTACTGCTGAATCTGCACAGTGTATAGAGCTGGAAGCAGACAGTCCCTATGGATGATAATAGTTTGGTACTGTATGTCTTTACATAGTCCTAATGGTTTTTAACAGTCTGGAATGTCTTTACCTAGTCCTAGTGTATGTTAAAGGAGCTGTCCCATTAAATACACTTATACCCTATGCACAGGATAGGGAATAAGTGTCAGATTGCTGGGTGTTTGACTGCCAGGCCCGCAGCTATCAAGAGACCATAAGTCCCCCATGCCTACTTCTTGTGAATGGAGTGTCAGTGCGCTTGCATACCTGGCTCTCCAATCCCTGCAATGGATATGCCGGAGCTGCCGGAGATAGGGGATAAGTGTCCTTAATAGGACAACCCTTCTAACAGTCTGGTATGTATTTATATAGTCCTCATGGATGATAACAGTCTGACATGTCTTTACATAGTCCTCATGGATGATAACAGTCTGACATGTCTTTATAGCAACCACCATTCACTCAGTTGGTTATCTAAATAAATGATTGACCTTGGGGCCAATTCATCTAATAACCAGCTACACATATTCTGCTGTTTTGCAATTTCTCTATGGGGAGCAGCAATACAAAGGTTAAAACTGTATCTCTTAATTTAACAAGCAGATAAGTAGGTGCTTTGTCCATCCACACAAACAAGCAGAAATAGATAGAGACCTCCTATAAACACTATGGATATATTTAATGCTATATATTACAATTATTCATTTATATAGGAGTGCTGCCTATATGGAGAGAATAAGGCTATATTCAAAAGACTGTACCAAGTCTTGGCCATTTCTAAAGACCAGTAGGCATAAATGGGCGAGTCAGGTCTGTGAAATTGGACATATAGAACAAAGCCATAAAAAATACAGCATGTCCTATATTTACACAGATTATAGACGCCACATGTAAATATAGACTAAAAGAGATTATCCACCTTTTCCAAAGTGATGGCGTATTATTAAGATAAGCCATCAATTTTAGATCATTGGGAGTCCAATTTATGAGAACCCTGTAGTTTCCTCAGGTGCACTGCTCATAGACTTGAATAGGACACTGATACAGTACACATAACTGCTACCATCAAGAATAAAGCAAGTAACCCGCAAGGCACCCAGCATAGTTATACTAGTCTACACCTCCTATATCAGACCAAATATCCACATATGGGAAACACAGGGGTCAGCAGCTGTTTATGGTTAAGGATACTTGCTTCTAACACAGCAGTAGATTAGTATCTACTCCATGTACAACTACAGATAGTCAGCCATTTTGACACACTTTATTGATCAGCTAAACTCTTCACACGAAGAGATGTCACTGTGTAGACAAGATGACATCTGTAGTTCCAACCACTCCACTCCATACAGAATGTGGATTTGTTTCTATAGACGATACAGTTTCAGTCTACAACAGTCCAGGTTTCTCGTTCACTATACCATTACAAGAGAAGGTGAAGGTGGCTGGCAGTCAATGACAGGATATATAATGGGCACCGTGACACAAAATTTTTTTCTGCAAAGTGCTTGGTCAGAGAAAGGGGTGTTTAACCCTTTCCCGATATCCACCATACTACTACAGCAAATGTTGGATCTTTAAACATGGTGGCTGCTCAGGAGTTGACCTGCTGGCAAAGCCCAATCTAATCACAGGTATTAACCCAATAGATGTCTCAAACATGACCGAGGCATCTATTTTGGCTGAGGTCACCATCGTCCTGAACGAGATCTGGGTGCGTGACCCATTGCCTAGACAGCCGGGAGCCTGTTGAACTGTATGATCAGATTGCCTGGGGTTCAAGACCCTTAAGAGGTCTAAAAATAGCAGTGCAAAAAAAATGCTTTAACGTTCAAATCATTCCCCTTACCCTAGATCACCTATAAAAATAAACAAAATAAGTAAAACACGTACATATTACTTATCCCCACGTCTGAAAGTGCCCAAACTACAAACTTTTACAAATATTTTCTTGCCGTTTCACCTCCCAAAAACTTTTGAATAAAAAAAGAAAGAAACAGCAGATATTCCCCTAAATGGTATAAATAAAAAGTATATCTGGCCCTGCAAAAAAAGGTGCCTTATACAATCCCGTATACTGAAATATAAAATATTTCAGAATATGGTGACTTTTTTCAAGGTTTTGGATTTTTTTAGGGTATTAAAACATAACAAAAACTATATGAATTTGTTATTGTCAGAGGCGTAGCTAGAGGTGGGGCAGAGGGGGCCCACCTCGGGTCCGCCACAACACAAGTTACACATTAACTGCATCTGCATGACACCAATGTAGTTAAAGTGCAAAGTAGAGGAGAAAGCCTCTCACTTTCTTCTCTAATAGTAAGTAGCTCGTTAGCCACAAGCTAATACAGGCTTGTGGCCTACAAGCTGCCCTAAGATGTCTGCGTCCTGCTGCAGACTTCGGCCCAATGACGTCATTGTCCTGCGCCAGAACACGGAGGTCCTGGTCCTCCGCAGTGAGCAGGGGCTACAGCAGTGGCAGAGGCTCCTCCTCGGGGGATCGTAGGTAGGTGAGTATCATGTTTACTTATTTTTACACACAGAGCATTTATATAGAGTGGGATAAAACATATAAGAGTGGAATTGGGGGCTTTATATTTAAGAAAGAACCTTTAGGTATTAGGGGGCCTTAATAAAAGGGGGTATAATTTATAAAGAAGGTCAGTGGGGGCATTACATTTACGCCCTCTTGTGACAAGACCCAGTGACTAATCAGACCACACCTGTTATCATTTACATATCTACACAACTTCATGCTGAGTTTTGCAGCAATCTGACATTTCTATCTGGGTTATTTCTATTTTGTCAATAAGTGTATATGGTTATACATGTGGATAGTAAACATCACACAAACTTCTTTTTGAGATCCCTGCTGCAGAAACACAGTATTTTTTGTTGCAGATTTTGCTGCGTTTTTTTGAGCCAAAGTCAGAAGTGGCTTGAAAGGGAATTGGAAATATAAAGAAAGCATTTAGATGTGTCTCTTCTGTTAAATCCACTCCTGACTTTGGCTAAAAACCAACAAATACAGCAATATCTGCAACAAAAAACGCGGCGTTTCTGCAACGTGGGACCTGTTTACATAGACATCAATGTAAAATAAAACAAAAACGGATCCATTGCTGTCCGTTTTTTTTTTTTGGACGGACACAAAAGTATAGTATACTACATTTTTGTGTCCTTCAAAAAAAAGGACAGTGGATCAGTTTTTTTAACATTGATGTTTATGTAAATGGATTGCCATCCGTTTGCGTCCATTTTTGCATCCGTTTTTTACATCCATTAAATGGATGTAAAAAACGTGATCTGAATAGAGCCTTAAAGGGGTTTTCCCATCGCCCTTTCTTAGCAGCTTTGCCTGCTGTCTCTTCTTCTCACTTCCTGTATTCTTCCACAAGCTGGTGGACGACTTTGGCTGTTTGATGGACAGGACATTATGAAGGACCTCAATAGATATTGCCTTTACCATGAGAGATTATTTATTATGATCATTAGAAATCTAATAAATGCAGATCAAATTATATGCACAGTAAATGTATATTACATTACACAGGGCTGGAGAAAACACTTACGCTAGGTTCACACTAGCGTTCGGCTTTCCATTCTTCAGGTCCGCTTGTGGGCCCGAAAAATGGAAAGCTAACCTGCTTAAAAAGACTATAATGGGGTTCGTCGGGTTTCCGCCTGAAAAATGCAGGACTTTTCTCTCCGCATTTTTTAAGCAGGTTCGTGGACGGAAACCTAGATCAGGCACAGGTGTGAACCTAGCCTTACCATATTTTTACAGAGAACTGCAGTAAACTCAGTGTTATCTTTGTGTTTGCATACAGAGATAAATAACACTGTCCTTATCTTTACCTGCAAACTACAATTAGCTGACCTGATTGTCCGCACAGCAGAAGATAAACAGCAAGAGAACTCAGCCCCCCAGTGAGCAGTGACTCATCCTCGGTCCTCTCTTATCAGATACAGGCCAGGCACCAACCTAACATAGCAGCATTGCTAAAGCAATGTATTTAGCAAAACTCTTGAATTTACATAAACTAGCAGTATAGATAGGATCCTTGAGATGGGAATACCCTTTAATGTCCCACTGAACGCAACCTGGGAAACACTGCTCTCCTGTACCCTAAAGATTTTTCTTTTCTATATATGGAGTATGGATATTGGTGATTTATGACTATTTAACAACACTAATAAAATTGTTGCAAGTGCCGGCTTTTTTCAAAAGCCTCACCACTTTTCCGAAAGTGGGCGGGGCCAGGTCATGGGCAGGGTATGGTCTCCACTCCACGCCATATTCTTTATCATTTATGTCAAAAAAGTGGTGTAAATGGTGGCAGAATCTATAGCAGTCCCAGGGCTGCCATAGATTTGTGCCACAAATTTGAATACGCTGGTTTTGATTACTTCTCCCCACACTTAATGAATTTCCCCCACACACTCCCCGCATTTTCACACTTGCACAAATCCATGAGAGCAGACAGGAATACTGGGTTATAAAAACATGAGAAGTTATGTATACCTGCTTTCCTGTGCTAATGGTGCAGATTTACTAATTCCTACTAACATCTACATAGGATAAATGTCTGAAGAAGCACCAAATCTATCACAGTTTCACACACTGTTTGATAGATCTGGTGCATCTTCAGCATGTATTTTTTCTTACATGCTTCCCCTAGGGTTTCTGGGCTGGTTTCAAACCCAGGTCATATAATCTGAACCAGCACCCAGCCCCTAGTCGCTCTGCCTCCTCTCTCCTGTTTTCACCACTAGTTACTTGTGCTTCGGCAGCTGTCAGATTGTAGCAAAGCCAAGTAAGTATTGGTGAAAACACGAGATGAGGATGAGGGCCAGGTGTTAGTTCCAATCACATGACCCAGGGTCAGAATCAGCCTGAAGCCCATAGGTACAGCATAAAAACCCCACAGAGAAGTAAGTAAAAAGACTCCCTGCACAAAGTGGTATACTTTAGAGTAGTACTACGCAACTAAAACTGGTGCACGCTAGTAATAACTCTGCCGCATGTTATGGCTCAGCAAAGTTGCTCCCCCTTTTCCAAACACTTTTAAGAAGCATCTAGCAAACATCTGTTCTTTTTGGCTCAAGTGATTAAAAAATTTGTTTAAATTGATTTGAGCAAAATTATGCAGAACTAATGCAGGAATAGTAAGTCTGCCCTACAGACTTCTCTCCCTTTCTACCTACCACCTGACCCAAAGAGCACTTGACATTATGCATTTTTATACTAATAACCTGTCCACAGCATAGGTAGTCAGCATATGATCTGTGGTAGTCAAACAACCCGACTCAGCACATATCAGCTTTTCCAGCAGCCTCTGTGGGCCACATGCTACTGCAGTGGATGGGGAGCCGAAGCAACTCTACTCCTATTCAAGTGATAGGACTGGCGCTGCAGCGGTGATTTCAGGGAACTGCAACTCCACCCCTATTACTTGAGCAGGAGCAGCTTGTCCTCACTCCCCACCACTACATTAGCTTCTGGTGTCTTAACGCTGGCAGAGCAGCTGATCTGTATAGGGTCCGGGTGTTGGGCCCCCACAGATCAATTACTGGGGACTTGTCATGTGGATGGGGCATCAGTAAGAAACATGCATTAGGGGCTGCAAAATCTTTTTAAGGTGACATGCACACTACCATGTGCATGTTGCGGGGTCATGATTGACCGGCACGAAGAGCACACAGATGTCATCCATGTGACGTCCGTGCTTCCACGGCCCTATTCATTGTTGTCAGTCAGCACAGTCCGCAAAACTGACAGGAATATGACCTGTCCTAAGTTTTGCTCACAGCTCCATACCCTGGACTGTGAAAATACACAGTCGTGTGTATGGGGCCATAGAAATTAATGGGTCAGTGTGCTAGCCATGAAAAACACAGCTACACGGATGTGTGCATGAGGCCTTACACAGATGCAGACAGAGAGATATCCCACTGCCGCCACCCTGGCACTGTCATGTCCAAGCTGGGCTTGATGATACTACATCCCCATGTAAGGGCAGAGGAAATGTTAGAGATGCTTTCCCTTCCAGGCCTGGGACTTCGCAGAACAGCGGTTTTTTGTTGCCTATTTTGCTGTGGGTTTTTGAGTTAAAATTATTTCCTTTGTATTCCCATTCCTTTTGAAGCTACTCATGAGTTTGGCTCAAAAAACTGCAACAAAAAACATGCAACATGTGACCTCAGCCTTAGGTTTGTACAGCGTCTAGACTTGAGAACTCTGCAGGGAGTCCAGAAGGATGCCCCTCAACACAACAAAACCTGCACTCAGAGAAGCCTGCTCAAAGACGCTTTACACAGCGGTAAACACGTCTGAACCACATCAGAGCACTGGCAGGTATTATAGAATGCTCCTGCCCCGACATTATGTTTTTCTGATACAGGGATGACATTAGGAGTTCCCCTGTGGCAATAAGGCTGGCATGCAAAAGCTACACGGAGGCTGGTAAAGAAGGCTCTGTGCTCGGGCAGCCCACACAGCAGGCACAGTGCTAGGATGATGCCAGCTAGCCCTAGGATTCTGCAGGAGAGAACACACAGCCGCTACTGCTGCCTCCAACCGTCTTCTTATTGGCTGCGGCGCTTTAGGCGGGGACATTCTGGACGTTCCGATTGGTTGCTGTGCGTTCCCTAGTCTGCATCGTTCGTAATCCTAGGGATGCAGATCTGCACAGCTCACCCTGAGCCAGAGGCGGCGGAGCTCGGCAGTGTCATAGGCAGTAAGCAGTGCCCGGACCGGCAAGTGGCAGCCCGGACCTCACCCCACCATGGACACGGACTCTGGGGACCTGAGCGAGGGGGAGCTCTCACCAGGTAACCAGAACGCCAAACTTGCATGCAGCACTAATGACAGACAGACGCCCGTCAACTTAATTGGAAGGGGCGGGAGCCTAATTTCTGCTTGTAATTAGAGGGTGAACCCATTCTGTGGCAGTGGCTGCCCTGCAAAGGGTTAAAAGCGGGTTGCACAGTGAGGCTGAGGGAGTTCTGCTCTACAAGTGGGGTTGGAAGTTTGGGATGTGACCTGTGCTGTGCCTAAACACCGGTCCTCTATGGAGAGCAGATTGGGATTAGATCACCTGTGCAAGGTCCACGCTGAGATAATAATTTGCAGGCTGTACAGTAAATTGCTGCACCATCCAGGAATAGCATACTATCACTGAGCCATAGAAAGTGCATGTATACTGATGTAGCAGAGCTGGAGTTGTTGTTGCACCTGTTTGTATTTACAGCCCCTATATAAACCTACAAAATGTACTATGAGTCGTAGGAAATGACCAGTTCAGCTCTGCTACATTCAAACTTCCCGTCCATACATCGCACTATGGCCTGCTCATGATACTTCAACCCAACACTTTTTTTTTTTCCTAAAAACCTCTGACAATCCAGTATTCTTTAGTATACTGTGGTGTTGGATTGGTTATCACCTACCAGGTGTACTGGTATTGAAACCTATTGTAAGAGAATATTCACATAGAAAGAACTACTCACATGTACCGATTTTCAGTTGCAGACATTTCTGTAGCAGATCTGCGGGGTGTGAATTCATCCTAATGACTTTGTGAGTGATTAGTTCTGTACTGAAGTGTTCTGTCCGCATTGGTTCATCCACTTACTATATGTGTGCCAGCTAGGTGATTCTGATAAATGATGGACCAGGAATTTGCAGCATCTTCTCCCAGATTCTGAGGCTCTCAGCCGATTGTATCTGAGTGTTAATTATTTTTACACTCATTTGTGGACATATTGTATCGGTGTGTTAATTCTGTGCACACTTTACAGCTTTACTGTTCAATGGTTTTATGTCTCAGTTCAGCCAAACCCTTGTTATATTTCTGAAGTTGGCAGAATTAGGAGGACAGCTCAGACACAGTGGGGGACAATGCAGCTTGACTGGGCTGTAATGTATGAGTCCTCTTTTGCTTTGTCAAATCAGCAAGGGTATCAATATACAGATTAAAATTTTACATTTTAATAGTATCAAAATTAAAATATAAGGTAGGTCCACAAAGTGGTCTTACCCACAATAAGAGAAAAACAGATATAAGGAACAGTCTTACCCTGGTTAGTAGAGTTGTTGTTGGAACTCAATGTTGGTGAGTGGGATCTTGCTGGAATTGTCCCTAAGAACCGCCCCAATATCCCACAAGTATAGCTCCCGCCCTTGCAAGGGCCGTCCCAACACTAGTCCTACTATGACCCTAGGGGTTGATAGTCCTCCCTTTCTACCGCGTTTCGTCAGTATTACGCCATGCAAAATGGGAAATAAAGACTCCTCAGGGGATATTAAAGAAAGTTGACCAAGAAGGAAAAAATAGTGAAGTTCCTGTCCGTCTGAGATGCATAGAGCCACTGCCTGCGGACACAAGCTCCCCAGTAGCAGTAGGGTTGAGCAGTGATTAGAAGGAACTTCACTATTTTTACCCTCTTGGTCAACTTTGTGGACCTACCTTTTGATATTTTATATTGATACTATTAAAGGTTAAGTTTTAATCTGTATATGGATACCCTTCCTGATTTGACTGTCCACTTTATTGGGTATACATTGGGATGTATTTGATGGTTGTCACCATATGCTATATGCCCTCCTCTTTTGCTTTGACTCAAAAACTGCACTACAAACTGCATGAAAAACTGCATGTGTGATTCCAGCCTTACACTGTTTGCTGGAGAAGGCGCCAGTTCACATGTGGTGATTGCCTTCATATTGGTTTGTCTGTTGACAGTTATTTTAGTGTAGAATTATGCCTTTGGGTAATACTGATAACCCAATTTCTGTTGTTTTTACGCCACCCCATGGCTATTGCTCTGTCATACATCTAAGATCGCCACTGGATCCATATTTTTGAGAGCCACCTGCAAATATCATTTGTAGGGCTTCACTCTCACATTTGGTTACAAACTGTATGTGAAGTACAAGAAGTGCTAATACTTAGTAACATATTATCTGGTAAAACTTTCTCTCTGACAGCTGTTGTGGAAGGAGAAGGCATTCAGACAAGGACATGACTATGTTGTCTGCAATGAAAGCAGGGTCATTCTGTGCCTTTAGCCCCCTGGTTACAAATCAGCCTTCTGTTCTGTGGATCTTGGTCAAGGGCCCTGTGATGGTGGCAAGGGCAGTCACTTTTTCATTAGGATGATAAGCTGCTCTCAGCCTGCTCAATGACGCCAGACATGGGCACTATAGTTAAGAAATCCTGGCCTAAACATAGTGCTAAAATTTTCTTTATGCCCGCACATGCAACAAGAAAATCAGGGGATTCTGCATAGATGGACATGATTTCCAACCGTTAATTTCTTTAAAAGGGTTATGCAGGGAAAAATAAAGCTTCCCAGTGCATTCCCTGCATTAGATAAGCATTATTATTAATGTGTATGCTGGCCCCCCAGGGTCCTAGTGATTACCTTTGCAGAGAGCTAGAAGTCTCTGCATGCTGCATTCCCTGCTGCTTTGGTTCTTTGTGACGTCACCGACTCCACTCTTCTCTCCTGGAGGTCCATAGTGTAGAGCGAAGTTGGTCATGTGACTGAGAGCTGGAGCATCAGCAGGGGAGACAGAGCGAATCATCAGGGTGTCGGGAATCTGCCTATATGTTAGTAAAGGGAATACACTGGTAAGCTTTTTTTTTTTTTTCCATGTAACCCCTTTAATGATTCTTTCTTTGGTAACTAACAAATCCAAAAGAAAAAACGCAAGAGCAATTCTTCTCTATTTGAGTGGTGCACATGTACCGACACAGCTAAATATTTAACTTGTGCAGATTAGGTCTACAAGCTCCCTAAGTTGACAGTGGGCATTGTCCTAGATGTGTATCCCAGTATTCAATTGATGAGTAACAAAGCTAGTAGAAAAACCATGTTATGCTAGGCTCACACTAGCGTTCAAGTTTCCATTCTTTCCATCC
The DNA here is from genome assembly GCA_947044405.1 of Leptodactylus fallax. NCBI lineage: Eukaryota > Metazoa > Chordata > Amphibia > Anura > Leptodactylidae > Leptodactylus > Leptodactylus fallax. The sequence continues at coordinate 10,289,742 of CAMRHE010000027.1, read as the reverse complement.
GTAAAACGGAAACCCTATCCTCTTAAAAAGCGGTTACCCGCACACCCCATAGACTATAATGGGGTCCTCCAGGTTTCTGCCCATTTTCCGTCTATTTAAAGCGGAACGGGGGATGGAGTCCCCGAATGCTAGTGTGAACCGACCCTTACTTGGCGCATTGCCTTCTGTGGACCAATAGAGCTGCTGCATGTTTCCACCTCGTATAAAGACTTCATCAACTCCTATGAAGAACTCAGAATGGGGTTGAAACGTAAAGCATCTAAGGAATAAAGAATCAAGTTCATCAGAACTCTTGGCTTACTGAAAGCAATGAATTCTTTTTGAACTTTACAGGAGTATATTTAATGTTAAAGAGGACCTTTCACCACCTCCAAGCCCAGTACATCATTTAATAGTTGCTGCTCCACTGTTTCTGGCACAGTTGGAATTTTTCCTCTAGCCCCCATCTTTCCTGAGCAATTAGTGCAGTTAGTTTTGGTACTTGATATGCTATTTAGGCTCTGTACTTTCAGGACGGTGGTATCAAGCAGGAGCAGACAAGGGGTGTGATTCTGAGCTCTGACACTGGCTGCCTCTGATTGGACCTCTGAATCACACCCCCTGTCTGACACTGCTCTTCTGACATTACAAAGCTTAAATACCACATCAGGCACCGAAACTAACTGCGCTATTTGCTCGGGAAAAATAAAAAATTCCAACTGCGGTGGAATCAGTGGAGCGGCCCCTATTTACAGATGCTAAGGTGGAAGTGGTGAAAGGTCCCCTTTAAACCAACTTAAAGGGAGTCTGTCAGCACAAAATTGAGATATAAACTATTCACAGTACCTTCTAGGGCACTCACCACAATTTACAATGATGTCGTTCTTATTCAGGACCGCTACTCAGTTCTGTAAAAAATTGTCCTTTTATCCCTATGCAAATGATCAGAAAGTTGCTTTTGGGGTGTTGCTTTCCATCAGTGGGCTTTACTATCTGCTGCTGCTCAGTTGATGAGACTGAATTGTGGCAGTATCTATAGACAGCAACAGTTGGTGTGACAGATCCCCTTTTAAGTAGCACAGAACGATATTTTAGCCATTGTCCCAGGTACCTAAATAGAACGACAGCAGTATAAAGCAGCACAATAAATCAAATAAATTGTGTTAAACTAACATACCACCATATGTTTCTTTGCGCTTTTCACCATTTATTTGATTTAAAGCTTTCTTTCAGTTGTTTGTTTTAGCCAGGAAGGTCTCATGAATATGAGAGGGTAGAAGGAACAGTCTCTTATGTAATAATATATGGTCTTGTACTACACTTGGATTTCATTGCCGGAGTGGTAGTTAAAGTGATAGATCGCAGTAAAACCATGGCAATAGATTTCTTTACCAAATATGAGCATGTTTTTGTGCATCTCAGTCATCTCCTTAGTCTCACCTTGCCTTTATCCCTCACGTGATGATATTGTTAATTTTGTACTGGAGCAGATGTGAAGTTTAACCAGTGACAGATCTTAGACTGGATGGTCATAATAGGTAATAGTCAAACATTTTGTGTTTACGTCTGTGAAGTTATCAATGTAATATAGCCATTTCCTAGGTATGCCTTGTTCTGGAATAGCTGGGTGGTAAACAATAGGAATGCCATGGTAATCTCTACCCAACTTTTGTAGACTCCTGAACAGAAAATTTTCATTGTTATATGGAAGCATAAGATATTTGGCAGTCAGGGAAATGTGTCAAATGTAGAACTGGCATTCCAATATTCACCAGTTTTCTAGACTCCTAAATAGCAAATCTGCCTAGTTAAATTCAATGAGCAGTATCTTTATGTTATTGGGCAGATTTGCTATTTAGGAGACTGCAATTGCTAGGTGTAAAGCTCCTTTTGCTCCAGCTAAGTTCTTACCCAGAACAGCAGGTATGCTACATGACCATATAGGTTCAAAGAACATCTCATTACTTACTTTGATTTTTCACAATAACATTTCTGGGACCCCCAGGGGTCACAAGAACAGGGAGGTCCCATGTGGGGCTATGGTTGCTCATGCATAGTGCTGCTGCATTCAGTCTTTTTTTGGGTTGACAGAGACGGCTGAGTTCAGCTATCTTCATCAGTCCCCTAGACAAGTGGTTCCCAAACTTTCTGAGGCCGAGACTTTTGTTTGGGATCCCCATATACTGTACTTGACCCATTCAAAAAAATAAGTCCCTGCAACACTGCCTCTATTCTGCCATCCTCCAGCATTCTGTCTGTATTCTGCCGTCTTCCAGCATTCTGTCTGTATTCTGACTCTAGTCTGCCGTCCTCGGGTCTCCTGTCTCCATTCTTCTTTTTCTGTCTTCCTGTACGTTTTGTCCTCGCTGTCTATGCTAGGACAATTAGAGCAGTTTACACAACATAGTCACCACCGTTATGGTGGCTTTTCTTTCCAAGGTGAATTGAGGGAGTGAAGAGGCCGGCAAGTGAAAGGCAAAAGCCAATGTTTATTGGCTCTCGCAAGCAGGTAGACGGCTGGTAGGGTGAGACAAGAGCTCATTGGTTCATGTCTGGTGGGAAGACGGGTGCGGTTTATTCTGCTCTGCATTGCTGGTGTCTCACTATGGCTGTTAATTGAGACATTCTGCCACGTCCATCAGTGGCCATATGTGACCTTAGCACTGTGCATATGTGTGAGTGGCACATGACCCCCAGGGGGTTGCGACCCACACCACTTTTTGGAAAAGGTGCTGTAGACTTAGAATAGAGCAGCAGCGTGGGACTGGTATGCCATTGAAACAAGGGGATGCTGGACCCTGTTGGACCGTTTGGATATTCCCTGGTTTCCTTCCACCCTCCAAAGACATAATGTTAGTGAATTTAGATTGTGAGCCCTATATAGGATAGGGACTGACAATGTCTGTTAAGCGCTGCGGAATATGTCAGTGCTATACAAGTAAGAGAAATAAATACTAAATTTACTAATCCTAGATCTTTGACAGCTTTAGCCCCTATAACTGCAGATATATTAGATGTCACTCAGCTTTTCCAAAAAGCAAAAAAAAGTGGATGGATGGGTTTTGTAGTCTCTTATCACAGGAGGACAATTCAAGGACTTGCTAAATATTTATTGATGTTTTTCTTTTGCTAGGTAAAAATACAGTGTCTAAGTATAGAGAAGTATGGGAAGTGTGAGATGCATTACTGCTGACCGTCCTCTCTTCCCACAGTCATTACACTAATCAGGAGCGGGGAGCTTCTCACTTTAATGATATATTAGTGGCTGCGCAATAAACATTCATTGCTTTTTACCGGAAAGGGCCTGGACTACATAACAGCATGTCACACATAACATGTTATTATACAGCAAGCATAATTAGGGGTTTATTGGCTCCAGCTTTACTGGGGAATCTAGTAGAGAGAGAAGCACAATTATCCAAGAAGAGATTGTCACGAGTTTGTTACTGTGGCAAATCTTTTGTCATTTTCAGCATCATTAACCTGTCTCTGATTTGTTCAGGTTTTGTATCTCACAATGTAGCTGTAGCGTTCCCTGACAAGCTATACAGCGTATGAACGCTCTCGCCTGACAGATTGAAGGGTAAACATTTTGATTATGTACGTTAAGGAATCGCGCATGTACCGCAGACGTCTTCACTTAAGTATGCATTTAATATTTCTGTGTCTTTGCTAACAGCTTGGTTTCTTCCCCAAACGGCAAGAATGAGATGAGATAGCTCTGTAGAACAGCCACAGTCAATTTACATGGATTAGGAGCTTTGACAGAAAGATATCATTGATTGTTGAGGATTGCCCCACTCAAAACAAAAAAACAAACAAAAAAAAAAATAATATATATATATATACAGTGTGTGTGTGTGTGTGTGTATATATATATATATATATATATATATATATATATATATATATTGTGTGTGTGTATATATATATATATATATATATATATATATATATATATATATATATAGTGTGTATATATATATATATATATATATATAGTGTGTGTGTGTATATATATATATATATATATATATATATATATATATAAGTGTGTGTGTGTATGTATATATATATATATATATATATATATCTCTTTAGGTTTCCCCGTCTGATGCCATCTACACTAAGGAGTTTCTACTTCTTATAAATGCAGTAACTATTTACTAAGATATTCTTTTGAAAGCTCAAGTGTTCTTTGTGGGGCAGATTTGTTAATGCTGTTTAAGATGGTATAATCTCAGATGAGGCATTTGGAAGATACGCCAAGTTTACTGGGGGAAATTTATAAAATTCGCAATTTATATACCAGTCTTGATCCCCAGTGCGCTAGGGTGGAGATGTGGCACATTAAGATGCCTCTTAATAAAAGTCACATTACTAGTCCTCGAATCTACACAGCTAGGAAGTAGCTAACTTATTCCACTTTCTGGCACAAATTCTAATAAATCTACCAAGCTGTGGGAGACCATGCTGCACCCACCAAACTCTGCCACACAAAGAACACTTGAGCTTCCTAAAGAATATCTTACTAAATAGTTATTGCATTTGTAAGAAGTAGAAGCTCTTTAGTGTAGATGGCGTCAGAAAGGGAAACCTAAGGAGACATAAATACATATATATATATTTTGGGCAATCCTTGTGAGGCAAAGAATTGGCACACATGCCATACTCACTTATCAACTACATTAGATACTTTTAAAATATACCACTTTTTCGCACAAAATAAAGGTGCAAAGTTACGCTGGGTTCACACTAGTGTTCGGGCGAATCCGCCTGAGATTCTGCTTAAATCGGCGAAGAGAAAACTTCTGCAAGCAGGACTTTTCTCTCAGCAGATTTCAGTATAGAATAGTCTATGGGCTCTGCGGGTTTCCGTGGGTAATCGCATAAGGGGGGTCTGGGAGGGGCTTAAGTCAATTTCGGGTCAAACAGTCTGTCTGCCAGATTGAGGCAGATGTTAATTGGCTTAATGAACTAAACCTATTCTTCAACAGATTTGATCACACACCAGCTCCTCCCACCCCAGTATGTCCTTCAGCTTCCCCCACCACAATGACTTCACCTCATTCACCCCATGTGGCTACTTCCCAACAGACCAGTAAATCCAGAAATCCGTCTTTATCTGGCCACAGTCTGACCTTCACACAGGCCCAGGTGAGGAAGGAGATGAAAAAGATCAAGGCGAGGAAAGCCGCAGGGCCAGATGATATCAGTGCAAGGCTAATTAAGACTTGCGGGGACCAGCTGTGTGGTATAATTACATATATGTATAATATGAGCCTGAGGCAGGAAATAGTCCCTGAATTATGGAAATCTTCTTGTGTGGTACCAGTTCCAAAGAAACCCCACCCTATGGACCTCAACGACTACAGACCTGTAGCACTGACATCCCACCTGATGAAGATCTTGGAGAGATTGGTTCTCACACATCTCCGCCCTCTAGTGAGCTCCGCTATGGACCCCCTCCAGTTTGCTTATCGGCCGGGCATTGGGGTAGATGATGCCATCATCCATCTTCTGCACAGGGCTCTGTCTCACCTGGAGAAACCAGGGAACACCGTGAGAATAATGTTCTTTGACTTCTCCAGTGCTTTTAACACCATACAGCCCAGGTTATTGAGGGACAAGCTGGGCCTTGCTGGAGTGGACCACCACCTCTCCAACTGGATCCTAGACTACCTCACAAATCGACCTCAATACGTGAGAGCCCGAGACTGTGTGTCAGGTACCGTGATCTGTAATACGGGGGCACCTCAGGGTACGGTTCTCGCCCCTTTCCTCTTCACACTGTACACTGCAGATTTTAGGTGCAACTCATCCAGCTGCTACCTACAGAAGTATTCTGACGACTCTGCAATAGTGGGTCTCATCAAGGATGATGATGACAGGGAGTACAGAGAACTGAACCAGGATTTTGTGGACTGGTGCCACCGGAACCACCTGAAGATTAACGCGGGGAAGACCAAGGAGATGGTGGTGGACTTCCGCAAAGGCAGAAGCCCTCCTAAACCAGTGGACATCCTGGGGACGGGCATCGAGATTGTGAACACCTATAAGTACCTGGGTTTGCTCCTTAATAATAAGCTGGACTGGGCAGATCATATGGAGGCCCTGTACAGGAAGGGCCACAGCAGGCTCTACCTGCTTAGGAAACTGAGAGCCTTTGGAATCCGGGGGGCACTTCTTAGAACTTTCTTCAACTCGGTAGTGGCATCAGCCATCTTCTTTGGAGTGGCCTGCTGGGGGAGCAGTATATCAACCAGGGACAGAAATAAACTTGACAAGCTGATTAGAAGGGCCAGATCTGTCCTGGGGAGCCCACTGGACCCAGTGCAGGTGGTGGGTGACAGAAGGATACTGTCCGTGGTGAGCTCCATGCAGAAGAAGAAGTCCCATCCCATGCATGAGACTGTGATCGCGCTGAGCAGTACTGTCAGTGACCGACTGCTCCACCCTAGGTGTGAGAAGGAGCGCTATCGGAAGTCTTTCCTCCCCACCGCGGTTAGGCTGTACAACCAACACCGACCTAAGCGGAGATCATTACACATAGAGAACTGAAATATCTCTCTGCCTGTTAAATCCCCCCCCTGCTACGTCCTATCTGTCTGTCTGCTATTAATGTAATGCCTCTCACCTTGGAACATTCCTGTACATGTTGTATTTGTATTTGTATCTGCTTATCTTTGCTGCTGTAACACACTGAATTTCCCCATTGTGGGACTATTAAAGGACTATTATTTTAGGTGGACATTGTTTCCATCATTCAGGTCCCCATGAGGACCCGAAGGACAGAAACCCGAGCGCTAGTGTCAATTTACCCTTAGCCAGCCTGGAGATGCCGTAAACTACTGAAATGTGTCTAACTTCTCATAAGATAGTTACAATTTTAGGTCAATGACAAATTTTGTGCCACAAATTGTGAGTTTACATACCCTGCAGATAATAAATAAGTATGGATGTCGGTTTTTTGCTTCAGTTTTTTTATTTTTTTGGTTAGAAAGTAAATCTGCCTTTATACAGTATTTATATTTTAGGATTTCCCATTGAGGCTTTTTATAATTTTGACTTTTTTTGAAATGCATACATAGCTGGCAAACTATGGGCGAGGGCCATCATTCAAATTTAAGATAGAATAATTGCCTGTATTATTTATGCCATTTTGTGGTATCATGAAATGTTTCTAAATGTTTCTGTAGCAAACTACATGAATTTTAGTTTGTTTTTAATAAATTTGTATTTATTTGTGTGTTTTTGGTGGCATTTTTTTTGTCCCATTTGTTACACTTGTTTCTTTTACCTTTTCCCAATCCTATTTGGGGGATAAGTGTCACATCGCTGAGGGTCTAAATGTTGTATCCCCCATGTGATGATGAGAGACCCCCAGCTATGTATTTTCCAGTTATGTATTTTGCTTTGGTGTGTTATCACTTGTTCAGATTACTCCTACACAGTGTGGCGTTGATGACTGTTATCCAAACCCTTTTGGCTTCAGGAATGTGGTATTTCTGCCCCGTAATCAAACCTCTTTGTAGTCCCATTTGCATACCAATGTTACACTCGTTATCACAGCAGGGGGAGTCCCTGCAAGGATGTGGTGGGAGGCCTGGGCACACCAACTGCAGCCATCCCGGTGCCGACTACACAGCAAAGGAAATATGGTTTTATGACAATACGGTATTTCCTAAAGTCGCACCGATAAATTCCTCAGGTGCGCAAGACGAATGCGCACATTTCCAGTCCAGACACGTTACTGTTGGGCGCAGGGAAAAGGTCCAGACACTGAACTATTACCCAAAGGGCTCTGTGGGGTCATTCTTGGTGTCTACACAATGGTGGTCTCGCCACGAACCCTATCCTACCCCTTGCCTGACCCTACGGTCATCTGGCGACGAATTATGACTGGGAGCTGACTAGGATAGGTATATGGTCTCACCCCAGACAAAGGCTAGAGCTCTAACCTGGGAAGGTGTGAAAACACATGCTCTGTTACTTGCTTAAGGAACTGCCCTGAGGCCTAACACATGGAGGCTCAGAGAACCAGACTACAAACTCATTTTGGTATTTTTATATCTTTTATTCCCATTTTATTTTCTGTACTGTATTTTGCTTTTACCTGTATTTGCTTGACAGTCCTCTGATGTGTACTCTGTATATGTTAGTGGTTAGTACTGACCCACTCGGGTTAATAAATACATAAAATTTATAAAGCTCGTTTCATATTATCCTATGAACTTAGTCACTCATGGGGCGTGAGTGGAAGGTAAGGTGGGTGATCGCAGATGTGCTAAGCGGCTTGGTAAAGTGAGATCCTTCACACTTCAGTGATAAGGGAAATGGGGCCCTAAAAGTCCCTCTGCCTCCTTCCTGTGAATAAACTGCCAGTTTGCTTGCGCAACCAACACTCCATTCAGTTCTGTGGCTTCCGGGACTGCAATCTCTGGCAGCCTCATAGAAAGTCCTAGTGACTGGACTCCCAGTGATCTGACACTTATCCCCTATTCCGTGGATAGTGGCTTATTGTAATGGCAAAGCCTTTACAAAAAAAAAGTGTGAAAAAATGTGGTGTAAAATGTTATGTACAAATCTAGCTTCCTGGCACTCCCATTAAAACACAGTATTGCTATACCAGTCACCAATGGTCTGCAGAAATTGAAAAAGGGGGCTTAAAGGGTTAGTCCCATGAACATAACCATATCTATATTTGTAGATAATTAAAAGTTAAAATTTTTGCAAATATAAGTAGTTAAAAATTCTGCAAAATTTTAAAGATTTTAACAATCTTAGTGGTGACAGTCTGTTGTCTTGATCGGTTGCCAATGGATACGACCATGAATGCAGAAACTTTCTATGGTCTGGGACTTGTTAAAAACCCAGCCATGATTTTCTTATTGTGGACAGGCTATCAGGCAGGGACACTACATGTACAGTCATGGCCAAAAGTTTTGAGAATGATACAAATATTAATTTTTACAAAGTCTGCTGCTTCAGTTTTTCTAATGGCAATTTGCATATACTCCAGAATGTTATAAAGAGTGATCAGCTTAACAGCAATTACTTGCAAAGTCAATATTTGCCTAGAAAATGAACTTTATCCCCCAAAACACATTTCAACATCATTGCAGCCCTGCCTTAAAAGGACCACCTAACATCGTTTCAGTGATTGCTCCATTAACACAGGTGTGGGTGTTGATGAGGACAGGGCTGGAGATCAATCTGTCATGATTAAGTAAGAATGACACCACTGGACACTTTAAAAGGAGGCTGGTGCTTGCCATCATTGTTTCTCTTCTGTTAACCATGGTTATCTCTAAAGAAACACGTGCAGTCATCATTGCACTGCACAAAAATGGCCTAACTGGGAAGAGTATTGCAGCTAGAAAGATTGCACCTCAGTCAACAATCTATCGCATCATCAAGAACTTCAAGGAGAGAGGTTCCATTGGTGCCAAAAAGGCTCCAGGGAGCCCAAGAAAGACCAGCAAGCGGCAGGACCGTCTCTTAAAAGTGTTTCAGCTGCGGGATCGGGCTACCAGCAGTGCAGAGCTTGCTGAGGAATGGCAGCAGGCAGGTGTGAGTGCATCTGCACGCACTGTGAGGCGGAGACTCTTGGAGCAAGGCCTGGTCTCAAGGAGGGCAGCAAAGAAGACACTTCTCTCCAGAAAAAACATCAGGGACAGACTGATATTCTGCAAAAGGTACAAGGAGTGGACTGCTGAGGACTGGGGTAAAGTCATTTTCTCTGATGAATCCCCTTTTCGATTGTTTGGAACATCTGGAAAACAGCTTATTCGGAGAAGAAGAGGTGAGCGCTACCACCAGTCTTGTCTCATGCCAACTGTAAAGCATCCTGAAACCATTCATGTGTGGGGTTGCTTCTCAGCCAAGGGAGCCGGCTCTCTCACAGTCTTGCCTATAAACACAGCCATGAATAAAGAATGGTACCAGAATGTCCTCCAAGAGCAACTTCTCCCAACCGTCCAAGAGCAGTTTGGCGCTCAACAATGCCTTTTCCAGCATGATGGAGCACCTTGCCATAAAGCAAAGGTGATAACTAAATGGCTCAGGGAACAAAACATAGAGATTTTGGGTCCATGGCCTGGAAACTCCCCAGATCTTAATCCCATTGAGAACTTGTGGTCAATCATCAAGAGACGGGTGGACAAACAAAAACCAACAAATTCAGACAAAATGAAAGCATTGATTCTGCAAGAATGGACTGCTATCAGTCAGGATTTGGTCCAGAAGTTGATTGAGAGCATGCCAGGGAGAATTGCAGAGGTCCTGAAGAAGAAGGGTCAACACTGCAAATATTGACTTGCTGCATTAACTCATTCTAACTGTCAATATAAGCTTCTGTTACTCATAATATGAATGCAATTATATTTCTGTATGTGATAAAAACATCTGACAAACACACATAAAAACCAGAGGGCAGCAGATCATGTGAAAATATAATATTTGTGTCATTCTCAAAACTTTTGGCCATGACTGTATGAGGAGATAACCCGGTCACAGGAAAGACATCATTGCTGATTTTCTGACCTGTCATCACAAGATATTAGAGAAAATCTTTAAAACTTTGCAAAATAATTAATTTATATTTGCAAAAATATTAAACTTTTTATTATCTACAAATTTTTAAAAAGGCTATGTTCGTGGGAATACCCCTTTAATATGTGGTCCTTAATACCGTCAAAACCTGCTTCTCCTGCCAGTTTTCTGAGCCATCCTTGCCTGCCTTCACCCCTGCCCTGATCCGCTAACTGTCTTAAGTGTCAAGCATGGCGCAAAACCCACAAAGTTGCGCAAATGGGGGCCATGTGCCAAGGATGTGCTACTAGTTGGCCAATTTTCTGGTTTATATGTAATAGTACATTCCCTCATTGTTTATGGGTCTGGTGTTTTTAGGGGAACAGCTCCTATCTAACTCTAACCATGATGGTTGACTGGCTGCTGTTTATGTAAAGGGAAGACAGAAATGTCTGGAGAGTACCAAGTAGCTGTGCCTCTGTTTTTTCACACTCCAACTCCAGCTCCAACTTCATCATAAATAATCCAAGTTTTTTTGTGAACAGGGTTGATAGAAGAATAGGATTGGTGGACTGATAGAACATGACATATCCGTGAATACAATTTCTAAACTTCTCCAAATTACTATGAAAGTGAATAAGTGACAAGATAATTAGTTATACAGTCTTGTAAATATATAACATTTAAAGGGAGTCTATCATTTGCAAAACCACTTTTAAGCTAATGGCACATTGGAATGGCCTTTAAAAAGGCCATTCTTCTCCTACATTTCCTTGTTTTCATCTCCCAGCTGATTCCAAGATAATTTGTTTCTTCATGTATGTAAATGAGCACCACGGAGCACCCAGGGCATTCCAACTCTTCTGCGAGCACCCACCGCGTCATCGCTTTTCACCGCCCCTTATTCTGTTGCGGTGACTCCCCTCTTGGTCTTCTCTGTACCTTCTTTCTTCTAAGTCCTTGTATGCAGCGCAATCGGCTCTGCCACTTCAGGTTCAGGCAGAGTCAACTGCGCATGGCGGGCCGCCATTTTCCGGTGGTCTGTCACAAGAGTGTACTGTGGCAGAGCCGATTGCACAGAGTTGTGTACGAGGACTTAGAAGAAAGAAGATACAGAGAAAACCAAGAGTGGAGTCACTGCAACGGAAGAAGGGGCGGTGAAAAGCGATGATGCAGAAGAGGAGGAACGCCCCAGGTGCTCCGTGATGCTCATTAACATAAATGAAGAAACAAATTATCTCTGAATCAGCTGGGAGAAGAATACATTGAAAGTCCATTCCAACATGCCATTAGCTTAAAAGTGGTTTTGCGAATGATAGACTCCCTTTAAAGAGGACCTTTCAGGTCCTCATGCACATGCGGTTTTTTATACAGCTAGAAAGCCGACAGTACGCTGAATTCAGCGCACTGTCGGCTTTCCCGTTATGTGCCCCAGGGCTGGAGATATTAGTGCCGTTAGTTTAGGCACCGATCTCTGCCCACTCTCAAAAGGTTTTTGACAGTCTAGCTGGGCTGTGAGGAACGCCTCCCCCCCCCTCGACAGTACTTGTCCATAGTCCTGTACTGTCAGAGGAGGTGTTCCTTACCGCCCAGTGATGACGCAGAACTGTGAGGAACGCCCCCCCACAGTACAAGTCTATGGATGAGTAAAGTCAGGGAGGGGGTGTTCCTCACAGCCCAGCTAGACTGTCGGGAACTCCCTTCTAACAGTGGGCAGAGATCAGTGCCTAAACTAATGGCAACGATATCTCCAGCCCCGGGGCACATAACGGGAGAGCCAGTGGTATATAAATCGCGTGTGCCTGAGGACATGAAAGGTCCTCTTTAATGATTTTATTTTCATGACTTGGAATCATTACATTTCTACCATCTCAAACGCCACAGCCTTGTCCAAGAGCCAGATCAGGCCTTTGAACTACCTGTTGCTATTTTTTCAAGATTTGCATTTCTGAAAGGGAAACTGTCTTTAGCAATGCATTACTGTTTGCTTATATAGCCTTGCATTTAACATTTGTAGCAGCATGTCGTTCTGCATAAATGTAGTGTTTTTTTTTTTATTTTATTTTTATAATACTGATGGGTTTAGGTGGAGGATTAGCTGAGAATGCACAAATAGTCCTGATTTCCTCATCCAGTGAGTAAATAAGCTGCTGACCTGACAGCTTGTTATCATAAGCAAGAAGCTACAGACAAGTTAAATAATTTAAAAAACTCTTCTTATACATTGAATTTTGACAGTGTCCAGAAACTTGCAGGGTGAATTTGCTTTATTATTTGAATATCACTTTATGTACTTTCTGAACTTACTGAATAACATGTAACTTGGTAATGACATGTAACCTTGCTTATATAGGCCATAAATACCTGATTGGTAGGTGGCTGATACCCGACCCTTGGACCAATCATTTGTGCAGAGCCGCTTCCGGCGTCCTTCATGTAAATAATATGGGGCCGGAAGCAGAAATCTCCTTCTGCTGAATAGCAGCCCAATGACTTGACTGCTCCTCATCTCCCATTGACTTCAGTAGGACTAAAAAAAGTTTTACCTTCACTTACTTTTTTGTATCTTTCCAATGGGCAGGGCAATAATATTTTGAGTGAAGTGCTATTTTAAAGGGGTTGTCTGGGATAGCCTTTCTTTTTATATGAGGCTGGGAAAGGTAAAAAAAAAAAACATACTCTCCTGTCCTGCTGCTCTGGCGTTTTCTTCTGGCGGAATTCCCCATGACGTCCCGTGTCCTTTGTTGAGGTCGCTGATCGGCCTCAGCGGTCACATGCATCAGGAACTTACAACAGAGCAGCAGGACCAGACCGTGCTGGGACACACTGGAGCAAAAGGGACAAGTGAGTTTGGATTTTTTTTTCTCACCTTTCCCGGCCTCGTTTAAAAAAAAAAAAAAAAAAAATTAAAAAATAATCTCGGACAACCCCTTTAAAGAAGCACAAAAAAAAAAAAAGTCCTTCTCCCTATATGAAAATGAGCTTTTGTATAGTATAATGTACTGACAGCTTTATTGTGAAGTTATATGCTCCCATCAGGTGCACTGGCTTCTGCTCTGCTCTTCTGATGCACACAGTGTTTCTTATATGAACAGGAGGTCAGCCTCACAATGATCGGACTCTCATAGACTTGCTTTGTGAGATTGACCAGCTGTTCATACAGGAAACACTGTATCAGAGGAGCAGAGAAGAGGTTAATGCTTCTAAGGGGAGCATGTGACCACTACAAAGTTGTCAGTAAGTCATTTAATATAATTACATTACACACAAGCTCATTTTCATAAAGGAAGGGGGCACTTTTATTTATTTTTAACTGGAGTGCTTCTTTAAAGTATCTGGCATTATTCATACAGTGAAGAACAGTATTCATCACTTGCCTGGCTTCATTGAAGGAAACCTCCGTTCATTTGGTAATGTGACCGTTTGTAATATTTGGCAGGGTGCAAGGTTTTTTTTTTTTCGTGATGAATCAGATGATGATGTCAGCTTAATATTATATAGACACTGGTTCTCTTAATCTTCTTTGTAGACTTTGCCCCTAAAAAGCTGTTCTGATTTCCTCAAGCCAAAATGAAATCTTATATATTAAAATGGAGAATTAACTCCAAGCATAATACTCATTTTCCTAAGAAAAGGGGGCAGACAACAGCAACTTACAGATTGACTTCTGCCAAATTGTATTTTAAAGTCACTTGCCAGCTAACGTCCAGATTCAGGAACACATGATCGTGTGATGACTGCTATGTGATTTCATGGACCATCATTACTTGAGGAACGTAACAGGGTTAAAAATGGATCTGTCACCCTTTTACAAATTCAGGACATTTAGGTCATATGATACCCACTGTTTGACACAGAACTGCTATGTTTCATTGTTGTTGCTATATGGGTTATTGTTGACAATATTATGGTGGAGGTACCTCCTAGTGACCGGTGCTCTGTTTCACTGTAAATTTGGCAAGTCTTGTGTGTCATTTATGCCATAATATGTGATGTTATGCTGTCATGATTTGTACTGTCAGAAATGTAATTTATCACTAGTTAGGGTTTACGTCTTAGAAACCATGTTGCCACCCTGCCACTAGCATTATGGCCTAACACTCTGGGTGGATTAGTCTCCTGGTATTGTATAGTGTCACTGTAATTTATTTATGTATTATATTAATGTGGCTGTTTCATCTATGTAACATGTAGTGGACTTAAAATGGTTAAAAATGACAGATGCCAAGACATGATGAGCGTGACAACACTGCAAAATACAAGTTACTAGTTATAGATACTGCCCTTAGGATTGAGAATTTTAACTCCACTCACTGTGAACCCATCTTGCATCTATAAACGGGACTTCCCTAGTAGCAGGGAGTGAACTACAAATTGGTTAGAAGGGAGACAACTAGTGGCAGGAACTTTAGAGGTAGGTTTATCAGCCAGAAAAGAGTAACATTTTGTAAAGTGCATTACATCTTGGACCAGAATCACATGTTCTACTAAATGAAACTAGGTTGTCTGAAAAGTTATTGACCACTTAAGACAGTTGGCTGCTGCAGAAGCCTCTGCCCTTTTTGACATGGGACAAACAACATTATTAAACCCTACCCCCTTGGTGAATCCCTGCCTCTTACTATCGCCTACCGAAAAAGGAACCAATGAGCAGATTAACCAGTTTGTGCAAGATTTCTACAAGACTTTGTGCCAGGAATATGCAAAAAATGCTGCTGACTGATAGCCATATTTGTCATTTGTGTAATTTTATAACACAATAGATGGAAGCTTTCTTCCGTCTTGTTTGTTTGTTTTTCAAGCGGAAGATAAAGTCCTGCACACACACCGACTTAGTCGAAGACACTTTTTTGTTTGTGGCAACTGCATCCAAAAAAAAAAATTACTTAAGAAAAACTGTAATGTGTAAATGCCCTCCAAGAGAAGTAATCTCACCATAGTGTGACCGGAGAGAGCTGTGTATCAGCCAAACACAGAACAAAGGGTTATAAAGAGAAAAAACTCATCTCTCTTGCTTAGACAGCTAGGTCATTGATCCATATTAATATCTTACAGCATATTGGATACATACTGGGATTGACACTCGTAGGAAATGATGCTAGCATTCTGATTAATTATTCTCCCTGGACCTGAATATAATAGGAATACCTTCACATTATACAGTGGGGATCCCTGCAGCAGTTTTATTTTTAGAACGTTATTTCTGCATATAGATTTGTCCTTCAGTTGCATCATTTCCACATAGCATGGTGTGTGTTATGTTGTATTTATTATGCATAAACTCATAGAAATGCATGTATTTAGTCTGGTTAGCAGCAGAGCCCTGTCTGAATCACATCTACAAGTAATGAAAACCTTGTCTATGAGGCATGTAATTTAATGCTGTACATTTTAGAGACATTTAGCTAGAGCAAACAGCAATTGAAAGTTTGGATAATACTGGTACATTCTGTAAGTGGTGTTTTGAGGGTTCACTATATTTTTCCATTCAGTGTTCCAATGTCATTTGTAAGTCTTTGACTTCCAGGGCAGTCCCCTTGTTTAATGAATTCCAGGCTGGAAGTCAATGGAAACCTATTACAAGCTGCAGATGTCACTTCTGAAGTTACTACAGTGAAAATGTTTAACTGTAGGGAGTAACCATTAAGAAGTGCAGAAGCCAGGGAGTAATGTTCTTGAGGAAATCATAAAACTAGAACAGGGATTATAAATATTGTCTCACTGTGTTGAAGACAATAAGACTCATTTTATTTAGTGGCTGCAAAATAATAATGCTCAAAGTCATGAGGACATTGAGCAAAGGAAATCTTGTAGTTTTCAGCTGCTTTTAAAGCGATCAGTGACCTCCTCAGTTTACTTTTAAAATGGAAATGTAGCAAATGCCATGACTAGTCTATATCTAACATTTTATTCTGGAGAAGTAAGTAGTTTAGTGGCTGCCATCCACTTATTCTATTTTTGAAGTTACAGTAATCCATTTTGACTCTCCTAGAAGGTTTATGTAAGGCCGGGGCCCCACATCGTGTAAACCGCAGCGTTTTACAGTCCCCATTGCAGAAAAAAAAAATCTGCAGCAGACACGTTGCATTTTTGTAAATCACAGCATGTCAATTATACCTAAGGAAATGCTGGCGGTTTCCCAATAGGTATAATTAAAGCAGAAAGTTGTCAGAGGAATGCTCTGTGGACTCTCTGTGAAAATCGCTGCGGGAAAAACCGCAATGCATTTACGCAGCTGTTTTTTCCATAGCTCCTTTTGGATGCAGCCCCCTATGTGAGGCCTTAGCCTAATACAGTTATTTTCCATTCAGTTATCTATCTATAAAATTTAACATTTAGACTCCCTGACCAAGATTTACTAATGGTTAGACAATAGATGGGGAGTCTGAAAATGCACCAGATTTATCACCTTGGCTGATGCTGGCTGTTAAATGTGATGTACCTTGAGACTGTCTAGTCTAAGGTTTATACCACCTTTTAATCGGTTAATGCTAGAGACAACACAAGAAGCAAGAAATGAGCAAACGTGTAAATACTGTGTCATTGGTCAGAGTTTTACACCAATTGCAACAGATTATTAACCATAATAGAAAGCACTGATGTAAACAATAATAAAAAAGGGCATGGCCTAAATATTTGCCAATAATTGTAATTGAGGTAAAATGCCAGATTAATCGAGATTTTGATTCAGGACATAATCCCTCAACCCTAATTTATAGTTACGCTAGGTTCACCTTAGTGTTACCTGTCTGCTGTTCTGGTCCATTGGCAAATCAGAACGATGGACAGCTAAAATAGCAGTTACATACAGAGCCCAGCAGGCTCAATTAACTATAATAGGGTGTATTTTTTTTTTTTTTTTTTTTTTTTAAACTGAAAGCAGTGAATGAAAGTTGTGCATGCAGGACTTTTTCGTTCACCGATTTCATGTGGACATTGCGACGGAATCTCTAGCATTAATAGAAAGCACTGATGCAAACAATAATAAAACTTAATATTTAATAATAAATTTAAAATAAAGGGCCCCTAAATGTGAATCAACCATCATAAAGTCACCACCAAAGGGAACATTGTATTATAGCAATTACACATAAAGTCACCACCATAGAAAATTTTGTATTATGGCAGTTACACAGATAGATGATGAAACGATCTTACCAACATCTGAAGACGGGAGTAAAAAACCGTGAGGGCGCATCACAGGAGGAAGAACCACAGTCCCTATTCCTCACCCTCACCCCCGAAATTGACTCCTGCCCTAACAAGGGCAGTACCAAGCTGAACCCTAATTTAACCCTAGTTGTAACTAGTCCCTACGTGTTTCCTGGTACAGTGATGCACCAATCATCAGGGGACCTTCTAAACTACTCATAAACTCCCATATTCTTGGTCAAAATAAATAAATATGCTGCCTACAGTGGTAAAGCAAAGCAAATAAAACCCCACAATGGAGGAAAAAGCTATCTGACTCCATGCAGTGACAATCGTAGCAAGATCTCCAATATCTTAGGGCTTCTTAAATAGTAGAAGGCTCCACCCACCTTCTCAGGTAAGCCCAAACTCACGTAGATGATGTTCAAGATTCGCGCCAACTCGGCACCCAGTAATGACGTCATTAGCGGGACCACATCATCTTTATAATGAATCCAACACATCCATTAATCACTATGCGCATGTGCGAAATCGAGATATTATGCATGCGCACATACTTCAAGTCTCTCCCGTTCTTGGAAGTGTTAATTTCTAAGGGATGTAGAGGTACACTGAACACCAAAGTATTCAGGAAGGCAACAGCGACCAATTCCTTTCTCCAGTGGAATAGTAACCATCCTTATTCACTGAAGAGGGGTGCTCCCCGTGGCCAATATCTGAGACTTAGAAGAAACTGTTCGGGGGGACCGGAGGGATTAAATATTTAGGCCATGCCATTTTTAAAATGTATGTTTTGGGCGAACCCGACGGTTTTGTTTGGATCGAACACGTCTGAACAAAACTGCTATTATACTCAGGGGTCCCTTTATACTTAAGGGGCCCAATGTGACACATAAATGCAAGCGTTTTGACGGTCCCTGGTGGCAGTCAGAAGACCGGAAGAGAAGAGGGAGTCGTGCCGGTCACAAGGAGAAGTGAGTAACTTCACATGTATGTAAGTTTTTCATGTATGATCATCTCTCCCCAGCCTCTGCTTATTATAATACATATAATAATAGCAGTTTCAGATTGCATGTGTTTGGTCTGGAAGAAACTGCAGGTGTAAACTGACGAATAATGTAATAACCGAACCAAAATAGCCAACGTTGGTTATCTGGGTTGATGTTTGGTTTCAGTTATTTTTTGGTTAATTGCCTAGCCCTACTTTGAGGCAGAATTATACAACGCAATTTTGGCTTTTTGTTGCGCATTTTAAGCAACTCCCCCTTTTTCTGAGAATCCACAACCATATGTCTAGTAAGTTATACAATTTGAGTTCAAATTAAAAGTACAAAGATGCACCATGTTTATGCCAGTGTCCATTTGGGCATCTGTGTGCCTTCATTCAAGAAGCATTCCAGTCTTGCCTATAATTCTGGTAATTTCTCCATAAACTATACAATCCTGTGTACATACTAAAAACTGATGCGAGAAAACAAAACAAATTAATGTGTATAATAGGGCACCTGCACACAAATTATTTATATATGGGCGCATACCTTATTCATAAGTCATACTACATATAACATAGCAAAGTTAAAATCATGTAAAACACATACTAAAACACATCTGATGTCATGCTGATATTGTAGGCATCTCTAATATCTAGCACAAACAGTATATTCCAAATTAATATTTGGCATTCAGAAGTTTCCTCTTATTGTTTAGAGTGTTAGTAAGAAAACCTCCATATACTAGATTCACCACACTCTTCATCTGTTCTGATTACACTTACATCACTGTGACCCTCTGAGGACTGTGCCAAGTAAGTGGTGCATGCTACTAACAGTAGAAAAGAATATTTAATTAAAAGCGGCTTGTACTTGGCTGGACAGTAAACCATATGGACCATTGCATCTTCCACCATGCACATACGGGAGATTGACCAGATTGAATCTGTATTGCATCAGGTAGTTTACCTATTACCTTATATTATACCGCTATACTATACTGGTTACTACCTCTAATGTGGTTTATGAGAGGGCCGTGTATGGATAGAAGTGTAGGAGTATAGGTCGGCTCTTATTGTTGTGATCCATGATTGCATAGTATCAAGCCAGTTCTGCCCACGCATCTTACTTTGCCAGCTTGCCTGAGCAATAGTGTTATTTTCAATCCCCTATCTGATCTTTTCACATCTTGATCTTGTTGCCAGTCATACAGTATGGTTGGTGATACACACCGTATATACAGTCATAGTATAAATTTAGACTGTTACTCTGGATCAGCCTAATGTGTATTGGTCCTTCTCAATTGTCCCTTAAGAAGAGATGTTTGAGGAGGGGTCCATGTGAAATTGCATCAGGCAGCTATCCAATGTGTTTGACCACCTTTTGGTCCTCTGTTTAGATTTCTAGTTTTACATCCTGTTGCACAGTTTTAGATTTTGTAATTTATGTTCAGTGTATATATTACATGACTGCATTTTCTTACTAGATTACATGATAATATATACTTCTTGCTAAATTTCTTTTGTAGATCCCACTTTGGTGAAAGATACAACTTTGCCTTTAGATCCATGACAAAGGTCTTTATGTAAAGCATGGCTTCCTTCAGGCTTTAACGCTTCCTAACGATTTATTAATAATGTGTGTATCACTGTAAAATAAACAGCAACGGCCTGTTACCTCTGTCTGTAGCCAAGAGATTAGAATGTGGTAGAAAGGCCAAGTGTAACCAGTGTCTTCAGGATGAGATGTAAACACGTTCAAGCCATAAAACATGTTTTAATGATTAAGATGACTGCACATCCAAGTGAGCGCTGAGCTGTGAGCTGAGGAGTCGAGCACTACTTGCAATGGGCAGACTGCTTCATTTTCTCTTTAACAAGTACGCTGTAAATATTCCGTGTCTCATTACACCTCTGCATCCAACATGTAATTGTTTTATAGACTCCTAAGTACCTTAATTTTACACTATGTTTTTATACAGATAAAAATGAGATGCGTGCATGTATGTATATTCAGCACTCCAAAAATAATCTGCATCATATCATCGAAAATAGCAATAGTCTTAAAAAGAAACCTCAAATTAATGCTTGGCGCAGTTGAGGGCTTTTATATACCAGGCACCCCAAAACCTCCAAACAGGATCAATATGTGCCCCAATTTCCAGTCACCCCCTTGCCCAAATGGACTTCTGACAGAGGACTTAAACTTGTTCATCTACCTAGAAGTTTTGGAAGCACATTAGTAGCCACATAAACTCACACTGGTTGCTTATCCTCACAATGCATGATGTTTTAGCAGGTGAGGCAACTGGAAGAGGAGTCTAGGGCAAGCAGCGCTCCCCTGATCATTGATAGTATCCTATTAGTGGCCAAATGTTATATGCTAAGCAAGTGACTCTGACCAGGTTCCCCAGATGTCCCAGAAATCATTGTTCAACTCCAATTAATGGGAATGGGACACACTATCTTTGTCCACTTGCTGCGGAGAGACCTAAAGAGAAGGGAACTGAATGCTTCTTCACTAAATGTAGAAAGGTAGTATTTCTCACTTAAAGCTTACCTCCCATTTCATTTGACTTATGTACACAGATAGCAACTGATCCTAAGGAGTAATACTGTATCTGGTTATTATATGATTTCTATTCTGTATTTTTTAGCAGTCTTCCCCTCTATAGGCTGTATCTGGAAATGGCAGTTCTCTCTGAGCTTGTGGGTGGAAACCTTGATCTATCCTCTTTATCTACTGCCTACTTCACCCCCCCCCCCCCCGCCATGCTTCTACAGAGGGATAGAGCAGTGATTTTCACAGTGAAAGGCAGTTCAGGGGAGCAGGGAATAGCCTGATAAGAGCAGAAAGAGGCATTTCTCTCTGATAGGATATATTACAAAGCTTCTTATTGTCTGTACTAGTTAGTGATCATTTAATGTGAGCAATGCACATTAACTGTAGTGTGAGCCTACTCTAACAGTAGTTGATTTTTATCTTGTAGATGTAGTGTTTACATGCATTACCATTGCATAGGGATTCTGTACATTAACTTGTAAGAAATGGATGATTTTATTACTGATGTAACACTACCAGATTCCACAGTTTCTGGTGAATTGCTGTGGTGGAATAGACATGATGGGGTCACGTCATTCATTTATAGTCAGTATGAGAGTTTAAAGTGTACCTCCAATTATAAAACAAACTTTCATAAATGAATAGTACAGGTGGACATAAGAAACTGTGTCATATATCTTAAAGAAATCTGTTTCTTTTTCCACTTATTAGGCTGCTTTCTTCATCCTTACCAGTTTGTTTTTTACATAGATTCCATAGCCATATCCAGCTCACACACAGAAGTCTATGGAGAGAGGAGGGAGATAAGGAAGGCATTAATTTATTTATTGGCTCATGCTGTGCACTGGTAGATTCTTCATTTGAAGCATAGCAGAATTAAAAGCGTTCCCTGACTCACAGAATAGCAGTGTGTGTTTTCCAGCAGCCTCCCCCTCTCTTCTCCATAGACCAATATGTAAAAAGTAACTCTGCTTGATATATGGAGAAGGAAACGTATTTCTTAAATAAGATATATTACAAAGTTTCTTCTCTTGTACTAGTCATACAAAGTTTCCATAAATAACTGGAGGTAAACTTTGAATTTACAGCTTTTAAAGATTGATGGTCCATCTTTTTAGATCAGCAGGGGTCCAACTGTCAGCTGTTTCCCAGTGCGCACAGATCCTGGCATTGGTTACATGCGGGCTGCTACGCGGCTCACTCACTATGTACTTTTAGATGCGTCATTTATGAGTACTGCAGAGGTGTCCATTCAAGCTTATCTTAAAGGTATGGTAAGTGAGCAGCATGTAAATGGTGCCAGGAACTGTGTGCTTCAAGAAATGTTTACAGTGGCCTGACAGTCGGACCCCACTGATCTAAAATGAATGTTTTTTCTTAACCCCTTTAAGAACACAAACTTTGTGTTCTTAATTCTTAAGTTTCATGGCAAAATGATGATTTCTTTGCAGTTGTTTTAATGTAATTTTGCTCCAGTTGTTCATTTTGGTTTAATCATATGGAAGCGTTCCAGTTTTTAGTTTTTTTTTTTCATATCTGACAAATTGCTCAAAATCTCATTTTCTGAGAAACAAAGAATCCAAACAAAATATTTTTCATGTGTAATTTGATTGCTGTTTCCAAAAACTTCAGTCAGCACAGACTGTCTTTTAAGGTCACATCTAAGCATAATTCTATTTGTGTGGAGCCTGTCATCTAGCTATTTATATTTGTCACATGATGGAAAACACAGCAGAGGAAATGTTTTGTCAGTTGTGTCTTCGCAGGTTGTTAAATTGTACAGGAATCTTGTCAGGCATTCTTAGTCATTGTGGTCATGTAAACATTTATTATACATTATACAAAAAAAAATGTGCAGTTCTTTTAAGGGGAGTCTGTCAGCATGAACATCAGATACAAACTGACACACTTTGTACTTATTTCAGTGTTACCTTTTTTATCGTGGTCTGATGCTCCAATGCAGAGAAATTAAGCTTTTTATAAATATGCAAATGAGTTTCCATGTGCTTGGGGTGTTCCTTCAATTCCCTTAATACACATTAAACCCTTCCCGCCGGTGGCATTTTTCGACTTTAGTTTTTGACTCCCCGCCTTCTAAACCCCATAACTTTTTTTTATTTTTCTGTTCACAGAGCCATATAAGTGCTTAATGTTTGCAGAACAAATTGTTCTTCATAATGGTACCATTTATTATTCGGTACATTGTACTGGAAAGCTGGAAAAAGATTCAGAATGAGGAGGTGGAATTGGAGAAAAAATGTATTTCGCGACTTCGTTTTTATGGCGATCACTGTGCTGCCAAAGTGATATGTCACCTGTATTCTATGTTTTAATATGTTTCTGAGGATAGCAAATTTATATAATTTTATTTACATTCTAACTCCTGACATCCCTAACTTTTTTATATTTCCGTGTACGGGAATGCATAGGACATCTTTTTTTTTCGGGGCCAGATGTACTTTTTAGTTATACCATTTTAGGGAATGTCTACTGTTTTGAAACTTTTTGATTTATTTCACCAAATACAGCATTCACTGTATGGGAAAAATATTGTAATAAGTTTGTAGACTTGGCATTTTCAGACACAGGAATACCTAATGTGTATGTGTTTCACAGTAATTTTTTAGTTTTCATATTTATTCTAGGTAAAGTGGGTGATTTGAACTTTTATCTTTTTGTGTGTGTTTGTTTTATTTATTTTTTTTACTATTTTATTAGCCGTCCTAGGGGGCTTGAACCTGCAATCATTTGATTGCAAGTCCCATAGACTGTATTACAACTATGTTACAGTCTACAAAACTTTCTATATGTCATAGACCAGCCTCAATAGTAATATTCCTATTACAGGCCTGGGAGCCTTCTTAAGGCTGCCATAGGAACAGGTCAGCCCCCCGCTATCTCTCTGCGTGGTATCCAGCCTACAACGGTAAAGGAGGCTATTTCTTTGGGAGGGGGTTGGGGGGGGTCCTAGCTTGCAATGCCCGCGATCAGAGTGAACTCTGATTGCGGGCGTTAGATCAGGGTCTCTGTTGTACATTACGCCATCTTTAAAGATCAGGCATCCACTGTACTATTATGGATGTCGGGAAGGGGTTAATCTGGGAACACCTCAAGTAGCACTTGCGGACTCATTTGCATATTTATAGAAGGCTAAATTCTCACCATTGAAGCATGAGATCACTGTGAAAATGGTACCATTGAAATCTATGTGAACCGTCCTACAATACAATGGGGGATTTATCCCAGATTGTGATAATCCCAGATGCATATTCCGGTAGGCTGTGTGCCTATACTGAAATCTGTGCCAGCTCATAGCAGTCACAGATTTTAGGCTTCATTTACACTGATGGCACTACCTACAGAACACCCTCAACATGCCTTCTTTTTAGAAAGGTTTGTAAAAATCCCACTTGGGACTATATTGTTATATTTATTATATATTGATGTTCGTGCTGATAAACTGTTAGGCAATAAATGGGATATAGACACCCTAGAAAATCCCCCCCCTTTTTATTTTACCCCTTTCCTCTTTCCTTGCCCCCCCCCCCCTTTTTCCTCCTCCTCCCCCCTCCCAGCCCCACCCCCCCCCTCTCCCCTTCCCCCCCCTTTTCTTTCCGCTCCGCTCCTTTTTTTCCCTTCCTTCCCTTTTCTTTCCCTTTTTCCCTTTTTTTCCCTTCCATGCGGGGGGGGGGGGGCGGGGGGGGGGGGGGGGGGGGGGGGGGGGGGCGCCCTCCTCCTCCCCCCCCCCCCCCCCCCCCCCCCCCCCCCCCCCCCCCCCCCCCCCCCCCCCCCTCCTCTCTTCCCTCTTCCCCCCCCTCCCCCCCCCGGCGCGGGGGGGGGGGGGGGGGGGGGGGCCTCCCCTTTTTTTTCTCCCCTCTGTGCGGGGGATATAAAACAATGGCCCCCCCCCCCCCACACACGGAGATGCGCGCGAAAAAAATTTTTTTTTTTTTTTTCTCCCCCACAGTATTTCCCTCCTTTCCTTTCTTTTTTTTTTTTTACATTTATTTTTTTTTTTTGCTTATTTTTCAAATTTTAGCCCGGCCCCCCCCCCCACCACCAACCCACCCTCCAACGCCCCAACTACTTTTCGATTTTTTTTTTTTTTTTGGGGAAATGGTTGTTTTTTAATTATTTTTTTTTTTTTTTTAAACTGTAATTTTTATTAGAATATTTTGAAAATAACATAGATAACATACAATCCACCAAGTCAACAAATATAAAAACAACAACACTAAGACAAAATTTGGGGAATACACAAAAACAGACAAAGGAAAGGAACAATGAGGAAAGAGACAAAGCCGGGGGTCAGACTTCAGAGACCTTGTGTGGCACAGTAGGTATCCCAGTGAGACCAAATTGCTTCAAATGCCTCCACCGTATGATTAAGGGAAGCAGTCAGATACTCCAGACTGCGGATGTCCTTCAGTCGGGCTATCAATTCTGAGATCGTTGGGGGAAGAGCCTCTCTCCAATGGCGAGCTATAAGCGTTTTAGCCGCAGTACACAAGTAAAGGAATAATTTCGATGTATTTTTACTGAGACCTTTTGGAGGGAGATTCAGCAAATAAACCATGGGGTCCAAGGGAACACCCTGGATGAAGAGAATATTAGTCAGCCTCCCAACCTCAATCCAAAAAGTGCGAACCAGGGGGCACTCCCAGAATATATGGAACAATGTTCCTGGTGTTGCCTGACACCGCCAGCAACTAGAAGGAATAGTGGGGTTGAGAGTATGCAGTAGAGCTGGAGTATGATACCAATGCATAAGTATCTTGTATTGCGTTTCCCTGAACGTTACACAGGAAGAGGATTTAGCTGCTCGGGACCAAATAACCTGCCACTGACTGTGCGAGATGCGCTCGCCCAGGGCTCCAGACCACCGGGTCATATATCTGTGGACCACCGGGGCCTGCCCCCCCTGAGAGGACAAAAGCCCATAAATATTAGAAATCAGGCCTCTAGTAGAGGTACCCGCCCGACATAGTCGTTCAAAAGCTGTAGGGAGGGAGACCCGGGTGGATCCAAATTGGGAGACCACAAAATGAACTATTTGCTGATAGTGGAACCACTCTGAGGTAGGCAAGTGCTGTGTAGAGGTGAGGTAATCGAAGGGCCTGAGCTCCAAGGACGACGGGTCAACCAAGTCCGCTATGTGGAATAAACCCAGCTTCCCCCAGGGCTTGACCATAGCAGCAGTGAGTCCGCTTGGGAGACGTGGATTATATAAAAAGGAAATCATGGATGAGTGCAAGGAGGCCAATCGAAACAATCTAGAACAGGTGTTCCAGACAGTCCGAGTAAAGCCAATAGGGCCAAGTAGCGAGGTCATGGGCAGAGGGGGGAGGCGGACCACAAAAATGCATTGGGGTGAACAGGAGCCAGCCAAAGCTTCTCTATCTCCACCCATTTCGTATGCGCCTGGGGCGCTGCCCAGAACGGTATACTACGCAAATGGGCAGCCCAGTAGTAGTGCAATATGTGTGGAACCCCCATTCCCCCCTCCAACCCACCCGCCAGCATCACCGTTCGGGGAATGCGGTGGCGTTTGCCATTCCATATAAATTGGAATATTGCTTTCTGTAGGGATCTCAATTCGAATCTAGGGACTGCCACTGGAAGGGTTTCAAAAAAAGTAAAGAAGTTTCGGGAGGAGGGTCATCTTAACCGCAGTTATACGGCCTAAAAGAGAAATATGAAGTGAGCGCCACTTAACTAGAAGGGAACGGAGCTCATGAAACAAATGAGGATAATTGGCTGAGTAAAGCGTGTGGTATGAAGAGGATAGTTGAACGCCCAAATAGCGTAGGGAGCGGTCTCTCCATTGGAAGTCAAAGTTAGACTTGAGCAACTGCAAGGCTTCAGTTGTGATATTTAAAGGTAGGGCTTCCGTCTTACTAGGGTTAACCTTATATCCCGACCGGTCTCCATAATCCTTTAAAACACGGAGAAGGTTTGGAAGGGAGGTATGGGGTTTAGTGAGGGTCAACAGGACATCATCTGCAAATAAACTAATCTTGAATTCTCTATCTCTCACAAATACACCAGAGACATCTGGGGCAGATCTAATTTGAGCCGCCAGGGGTTCAATACACAGTGCAAATATTAGTGGCGATAAGGGGCATCCCTGACGGGTTCCATTACGAATGGACAAGGGAAGGGAGGAAGCATTAGGAAGCTTAACAACTGCTGAGGGGTGAGAATAAAGAGCCCTTATAGCCGTGAGGAAGGCCCCCCGAGAACCCGTAGCTTTCAAGAGTGGCCATCATAAACGACCAATCAAGGCGGTCAAAGGCCTTCTCAGCGTCCAGACTTAGAAGCAAGGTGGGGGTAGAGTGACGGTTGGCCACGTCGATCAAATCCACTGCCCTTCTAGTGTTATCTCCCCCCTGACGACAGGGGACAAATCCCACCTGGTCCTTGTGGATGAGAGACGGAAGCCAAAGGCCAAGCCTGTTTGCTAAGATTTTTGTAAAAAGTTTAAGGTCTGTATTCAGGAGGGCAATGGGACGATAATTAGAGCACTCCTGATGGTCCTTGTGAGGCTTTGGAACTAGGGAAATGTGAGAGTGCAGCATAGTCTGGGGGATCGGAGCTCCCTCCAAGAATGAGTTGAAAAGCTGACACATATAAGGGAGGAGATCAGAATGGAAAGTTTTATAATAAGCATAGGTGAACCCATCAGGGCCTGGTGCTTTACCATTTGGGAGAGCCTCCAGAACGGCAGCCAACTCCTCTCTCGATACCGGGGCAGTAAGCGAAGAGAGGGCTGAGGACGGGAGGGCCGGGGAGTTGACACGAGGCTAGGTAAGAGTGCAAGTCTGTCTCTACATTGGTGGGGCTTCTCCTAGTAGGCGAGGGAAGGTTATACAGTTTAGTATAATAATCCCTAAACAAGGCCGCTATGGCATCGGGATGGTGCTGAAGGGTGCCCTGGGAATCTCGAACGGCATGGGGTGTAGACGAAACCTGACGGTCCTTCAGGGTTCTAGCTAGAAGTGTGTGGGCCTTATTTCCCCTCTCATAGTATCTCTGGCGACTGTAGAGGAGGAGGCGTCGGGTAGCCTGGGTGGCGAGGTCGCGAAGGTCAGCCCTGGCCGCTACTAATTGACGCAGTAAAGATAACGAGGGTCGCGTCGTTAGTCGCTCAGTGAGGGATCTAATCTTGTCAGTGAAAGCCTCCTCTCTGGCCCTCCGGTTTCTCTTAGTCTGTGTTCCCAACACAATACAGTGACCTCTCATTACTGCCTTATGGGCTTCCCACAGTGTGGACACTGCGGAAACTGAGTTAGAATTAACTCGGAAGTATTCTTGGAGGTGAGCTCGAAGTTTACCCTGGGTCTCTCGTGAATGAAGGAGGGATTCGTTAAGTCGCCAGTGGCAGCGTTTAGTCGGAGAGGGGGTGGAGGACAGTGTAAGCTTCACAGGAGCATGGTCTGACCAGGATATGGGGCCTATGTCAGCCGACTTTAGTAAACGAAGGGCTAACGTATTTCCAAAAAAGTAGTCTATTCTAGAGTGGGTTTTATGTGGGTGGGAGTAAAATGTAAAGGAGCGGGCAGAGGGATTATCCACCCGCCAAAGGTCATAAAGGGCAGCTGACCGTACAAGGCAGCAGAACTGTCTAGCTAGTCTCATCTGGGAGGGTCCAGGAGGTCCATTAGTGAGGGTGGATCTATCCATATTTTCAGAAAAGATCATATTAAAGTCTCCACCGAGTAATAATGCGGATCCCTCAAACTTTTGCAGTTTCCCCAGGACCTGTTTAAGGAAGGGGATCTGTGAAGAATTAGGGGCATATATATTGCATAAAATAATAGGTCGACCATATAAAAGCCCCTCCAAAATAATATATCGACCCTGGGGATCTAGATGAGAGGCCGAGACAGTGATAGGGCAGGTACGGGAAAGCAAAATAGCTACTCCTCCCTTCCTGCGACTACAATGTGCAGAGTAAGCAGAGGGGAAGTAATGTCGGGCAAAATTAAACGTGCCAGTTTGGTCATAGTGAGTCTCCTGGAGAAAGGCTACCTCTGCCTGTAGGGAGCGAAGCTCCCGCAGGACCATTCACCGTTTTGTGTTGGAGCCCAGGCCCTTAACATTTAGTGTAATGCACCTAACCATTGGGAATACAAGGTGAGTGTATTGCTAATGTAGGAGAAAATGAGGTAGAGAAGATCTCACCCAGCCAACGATGTTCCGAATCCCCGAAAAGTAAAGGTGGAGGGTCCGGGCCACTGTAGCCAGAGGGGTCTCCGAACCTGAAGAAGGAAAGGAAGGGAAAGGGATAGAGGGGAAAGGGAAAGAGACAAAGGACATACACAAAGAACAAAGCATAACAAATAAAAAAACAAAACAAAAATATTGAAATAACACATCTAAACTAAATTTAGTGGCCAGGACTAAATCTCCTGGCCGGGGGCAAAAAAAAATTGTCCAAGGTAGGGCCACAAGTGACCCTACTAGGGCCCAACCAGTGGGTCCACAGCTGGACGAAGCCCCCATAGCAAAAAGGGGGGCGGGTGGGAGACGGGGGGAGATCAGCAATAGGCAGATCCAAAGCATCAATTGGGGACCTAAAGAAAATAACATCTATCAGTCACTGGGGGGGGGGAAGTCTAACCCGCCCGACCGATAATACTAAAGCGTGAATATGATGCAGAACAGTTGTGGGACCATAAAAAACTGCATATAAATGTAAATAACAATAGGAACAGGACACCCCTAGTAATCAAAGTAGACGTATCCCTCCCAGGAACTAGGAGGTCCAAGAAAAAAGATACAGTCACGGGGGTGGGGCCTCCACCCTCGATCTTCTGGAAGAACGTTGTTGACGTCTAGCTGGATTCTGGGCCGTCCAGACCGGGGGTGGAGGCGGTGATGGGGCAACCAACTCCCAATTCTGAAGGTTGGGAGGAGGAATATCCATAGCAATGCAGAATGGTTCCAGATCTGCAAAGAACCGTAGGGTAGCAGAGCGTCCATTGTGCCTAGCCGGTAAAGAGAAGGGGAAGCCCCAGCGATACGATATCTGTCGGTCGCACAGAAGCTGCAGCAGAGGGCGCAGGTATCTCCTCTTCTGTAGCGTAATCCAGGAGAGATCTTGGTAAAGCTGGATCTTGGCTCCTGCAAATTCAAAGTCTTTAAGACTACGGGCCTTGGAAAGGATAGTTTCTTTTAGTGCAAAGTCGTGCACACAGCAAATAACATCGCGTGGTGTGGGGCCCGATCCCCTGGGGCGCAGGGCCCTGTGCGCTCTATCCAGCTTAATTTTATGTGTAGCTGGTTCCTGTAAAATGAAGTTGAAAATCTCCTCCAAGGTAGCATGTAAATCCTCCTCTTGGTTAGCCTCAGGCAGCCCCCTGATTCTGATATTGTTGCGTCTGCCCCGGTTATCCAAGTCCTCCAAATGGCGTTGCATGTCGTTAACCACCTGGCATTGGGAGAGGACAGTGTCCTGGAGGTGAGACACATGAGATCGGGTCTGATCATGATCGTCTTCAAGGGTATCAACCCGGTTAGCAATATGTTGGAGATCTTGCCGCAGGACAGCGATTTCTGTACGTATCTCTGAACTACATGCCGTTGTAACTTTAGCAACCAAGGAATCAAAGTCCTCTTTTGATGGCAGGTGAGCAAGGTAATCAAGCCACGGTGGAGGATCAGAGGAGGCTGCCTGAGCAGAGTGTGGCGGAAGTCGGGGTAGCGGGGCAGACGGAGAAGGCAGCTGGGTGTGAATAGCATAGGGGGAGAGGGATGGAGTTGCCCCCAGGTCTGCTTCTTCATCTCTGAGAAGGAATGGAGGCTGCTGTGAGGACACAGGACTAAAAGGTTGTGGAGGCAGCTGAGGGAATAAATCCTCCTCCACAGGGTCAGGAGGGTGCTCAAGGCCAGAAGGCGGCTTGTGGAGCTGAGAGGCCGCTACTGATGCCTCCTGAGATGTTGGGTCCCCCTGATTCTGTGTGGGGGAACCCACTGACATAAGCGCCGGTCGGAGCAGCGGGGGAGGGGGGCAGTCAGCGCTGCGGTGCGAGCTACCGCCGCGCCTGACTTACCCGGCGGTGAAGGGGTCCGCTGGAGCCCAGCGCTTGGACTCTGGAGCTCTGTCTCTGGCAGGGCTGGAGGCCTGGTAAGATGGCCTCTCTGCAGGGTGGATGCCGCTCGTGTCGCTAGCGGGGCCATTGCAGATGTCGTAGCGGAGGCGGCCGGCGCGGCAGAGGAAGATGGCCGCCGCCTCGTGGAGGCCCGCGCTGTGGATGCTATCGGCTGCAGGAACGCGGACAAGGTAGGCTGAACGGACCTGTCCGCTGATGCACAGTCCCCTGTAGCAGGTGCCCGGGTGGTTTTCTTAGCCATGGGGGTCCTATTCAGGCTAGTGGTCCCACATAAAAAAACGATCAGGCAGGAGCTCCCCAAATAAGTGTCTCACCGCATCAAGTCCCTGGCTTTTTTTTTTTTTTTTTTTTTTTTTCTCCTCTTTCTTTTCCCCTTTTTTTTTTTTCCGGGGATCTTTAATTTTTCTTATAATTTTTATTTTAAACAAAAAAAAACCACCCCACCCCACCACCCCCACCCTCCCCCCCCCCCCCCCCCCCCCACCCCCCCCCCCCCCCACCCCCCCCCCCCCCCCCCCCCCCCCCCCCCCCCCCCCCCCCCCCCCCCACCACCCCCCCACTTTTTTTTTTTTTTTTATTTACCCTTCCCCCCCCCCCCCCCCCCCCCCCCCCCCCCCCCCCCCCCCCCCCCCCCCCCCTTCTTCCCCCCCCCCCCCCCCGTTGCTGGTGCTTTTTTTTCCCCCCCCCCCCTTTGTTGGGGGTGGCCGCCGTTCCTTCCTTTTTTTTTTTTTTTTCCCGGCGCCCGCGCCCTTTTTTTCCCCCCCCCCCCCCCCCAGCCCCCCCCCCCCCTCCCCCGGACCCCCCCCAAAAACCCCCCCGCCCCCTCCCGCCCCATCCTCAGACACTGGCATAGTGCTGTCACTCCCACTCTGTTGGAGTTGCTCCAGGAGCTTCTCCGTATTCGGAGATTGGAGACCTTGGTGGCAAAGTATTCTTCTGACTCCTCTAACTTTGAGCTTCCCTAGCGACCGTGGGTGGTGTTCCAGTGAGTACTCCTACCTCTTTTCTTGGTTGCCTACACATTTTGCATCTGGTTCTTCTTACTGTTGTTGTCCTCCTCCCCCTCTCTTTCAGCCTTGGCATAGCTGCCCCTTTCCCCTTGTACCTTCCTGTTTCTTCCTTCTGTGTCTTTTCATGATGATTGCTCGACTCCTGTGTGTGTCCTGGATCCCCTTTTGTGTGACCTTCATGGTCAGTTCCCATATGTTATCAACTCCTCCCCTTCCCCTGACGGCAGTTTTCCTAATGGGCCTGTCACTGTTCACACCCGCCACCATGGTTCTACCATAAGATAGTGGTATGTTTCTGAGTTTGGGTTCTTTTGTGTCCTTTTCTTAGTCTAACGCGGAATGCCCACGGTATGATATTTGTTTTCCCTGTGCTCAGGTTCTTCCTTTTTTTTTTTTTTTTTATTAATTGTATGTTTCTATGTTCCTTCATGTTGTACTCCTTGACCCACCGGTCAATGTACTACCCATGCTTGCCTCATTTCTACAATGTGCTTGCCTCATTTATTTGAAAAATGTATTGAATAAACTTTGATTAAACATAAAATAACCGTTATCACAAAAATGGCTGGAGCATTGTATAAGCAATGCTACCTCCGATGCCGCTCTTGCTACCTCTTATGTCACCCCCTCTACCTCAAAGATGGGAAGCTCTTGCGAGCAGGGCCCTCAATCTCATTGTGTGAATTGACTTATTACTCTGTAATGTCTCATTTTGTCTGTATTTTAACCCTGTGATTTGTAAAGTGCTGCGAAATATGTTAATGTTCCATAAAGAAAATGTATAATTATTAGTCTAAGGGGGCGTTCACACTACCGTTAGTAGTTTCCGTAGCTAGCGTCAGTTACAGAATGTTGACGGACACTAACAGAACAGTCATAAATCCGTTAAAAATCCCATTGATTTGTCCGTTTTTTTTTTTTCATGGACATAAAAATCCGGGTGCGAGAATTTTGCGTCCGTTCAAAATAACAGATTTATGACGGACGGCAAGCATTATTTTTTAACATTAATGTCTATGGCTAATGGACAGTAACAGATGGGCGTCCGTTATACTGTCCGTTATTACTGTTTGTTTGTTTTTCTGCACATTCTCAGAAAGCAAACGAAAGAAAAAGCAAAAAAAAAGGGTAGTATAAAAATGGACCCTAATGGATGCTAAAAAAAATTGGACACTTTAGTGTCCACTAATGTACGTTATAATAGGAGTCTTTTTTTTTTTTTTTTTTTTTAATGGACACTATCAGAACAGACATCCAATGGTAATGTGAACGCCCCCTAATAATAATAATAATAATAATAATAATAATAAATTAATAAGTTCACATCTTCATGGAAGTTTCCATTAGGAGTCACTGTTGTGTCAAAATCAGACAAAATGACTGACATCATAATATACCCAATGGACCGTCATTGGAGTTCATTGGGATCTGTTTTTGTCATATGACTGATCTGAGCCAATCAAGACTTATGCTTGTCTGTTTATGTAACTGTACAGAAAATTGGAAATCCCAGCGGAGATGTGAGCATAACCTGCTACACTTACGTCATCTTCTGGGTTACTGGTGTTTTTTTTTTCTTAACACTCACATAGAAGGTCATATTAATATCTGTTTGTATTTAGACAGTTGTGTGTGAAGAAAACCGGTCATATTGTACATGCAGTCCTATGTTATGGGCAGCATGTTATTAAAACTTGATAAAACCAATATAAGTATGGTATTGCTGTAATTGTAATTGTAATGACCTCCTGGACAAAGTTGCCATGTCATTTTTAATGCAGAGTGAACATTGTAAAAATAAAATGCAAAAATAATGATCGAATTGAAGGTTTTTACACAATGACAACCCAAAAAATATGTAAAAAAAAAAAAAGCTAATCAAAAGATTATCTGTACCCCAAATGAAAGTACAACTTGTTGCATAAAGAGTAAGCCTTCACATAACTATGTCGATAGAAAAAAAAAAACCAAGTTATGAATTCTAAAAGGTGGAGGAAAAAATGACTGACTGCATGCCCCACGTGACTGTGGTCTCAATAGCACCAGCCGCTGGACTCCTAAGCTGACTGAGTGCAGGGGTTTTAGTGAATGAAGTACAAGTTATACCAATTCTTTACGAATCAGCTCCTCCTGCTCTATATATATATATATATATATATATATATATATATAAACATTCTGTCTACAGATATGACTGGTTCCCTTTTACAATCAATGAAGATCTCCAGTTTACAGCATTGAAGGAGGAAAGCAGATATCCTTATTAAGATCAATAAAACAAGGGGATTATTTATGCGCCTGTAAATTCACAGTTCAAGTAGCACCTTGAAGATTGATGCTTCACATGTTGCTGCAGGTGCCCATTTACTGACAGGCCCAGGGAACTGAGGGAAGTTTTCCATATTTTAGAGTTCCTCCAGTTTAGTCTGATATGACGAGTGTCAATTCTTTGTATGTCCTTAGATATGTTCGTCACAGTTAATACAATTACAAAGAACTTTCTTTATAGCAGAGTAGCAACTTTTATTAAGTCTTGTTAGAGATATGTCCGAGGACCATCAAATACCATAATTATATGCAATTATAATGAATTCTGAAAACCAGCTGTAAGGCTAAGGCCCCACGTAGCAGGCCGCAGTGAAAAAGCGCGGTGGGAATAACTGCGGCGGAAACACATTGTGGACTTTTTGCTTCAATTATACCTATAGGGAAACCGACGGCTTTTGCGTAGATATAATTGACATGCTGTGTTTTCCGAAACCATGATTGTTTTGGAAATCACAGCATTTCCGCTACGTGTATTTTTCTGCAATGACTGAATGGGATTCGCTAGAATCTCATCCACTTTGCAGGGACTGTAAAACATTTATTCCACGTGGGGCCCAAGCCTAAAAATGTATTCACATGCAGCAGTTTTATTGCAGAATTTTCTGTCTGCCCCTAAATGAGACTTTAAGAAAGCCATGCATTTTGAAACAGATGTTCAGTACAAATTGTCTACAGCAAATCTGGCACATGTGAATACACCATCATTTTATAAAGGTGCTTTCAGGCCATGGGATTTGAGTCCGTCTCTGTGTCCTGAAAATAGAAGCGTCCGTCGCAGTCTCCCACTGAAAATAATGGGAAGCAGATTTCGACTGGAGTTGGAGTCGGATTCCATCTGAAAATCCGCTCCAAAATCCTTAGTGTGAGTGGCCCCTTTTAAAAGTACATATGCAACTAAATTATTTCACATTTTGTTATAGGCATTGACATTCCCATGTCCATATAAAATGATATTTAATTTGTAGTACTAGTTACTGCTGGAATGTCCCTTTGTATTCATTGCAGTTTTATAGCTGAGGGTGAGCTCACACTACCATTATTTAATATCCATTGCTCTGATCTGTCACAGGATGAGAGCAACGGACATGAAATCACAGATGCTGCCTTCCATCACGTTTTTTACTTTTCTGAGGGAAGAATACATTGTGCATTCAGAACATTTTCTTCTGTTACTAAAGTAAACAAACCTGATGGAAGACAGCGTCCATCATGGTTTTTATATTGGTCAGTGGGGACAGAGACACATGGAGGGGGCTCTGTCTGTGTCCAGTACTCTACTACCATTAATGTGTGAATGGACAGTGCTGGCCAAAAGTATTGGCACCCCTGCAATTCTGTCAGGTAATACTCATTTTCTTCCAGAAAATGATTGCAATCACAAATGCTTTGTTAATAATATCTTCATTTAATTTGTCTTCAATGGAAAACCACAAAAAGAATTGTCAAAAAGCTAAATTGGATATAATTCCACACCAAACATAAAAAAGGGGGGGGGAAAAAAGTATTGGCACCCTTTGAAAAATCATGTGATGCTTCTCTAATTTGTGTAAGTAACAGCACCTGTTACTTACCTATGGCACATAACAGGTGGTGGCAATAACTAAATCACACTTGCAGCCAGTTGAAATGGATTAAAGTTGACTCAACCTCTGTCCTGTGTCCTTGTGTGTACCACATTGAGTATGGAGAAAAGAAAGAAGACCAAAGAACTGTCTGAGGACTTGAGAAGCAAAATTGTGAGGAAGCATGAGCAATCTCAAGGCTACAAGTCCATCTCCAAAGACCTGAATGTTCCCGTGTCTACCGTGCGCAGTGTCATCAAGAAGTTTAAAGCCCATTGCACTGTGGCTAACCTCCCTAGATGTGGACGGAAAAGAAAAATTGACGAGAGATTTCAACGAAAGATTGTGCGGATGGTGGCTAAAGAACCTCGACTAACATCCAAACAAGTTCTAGCTGCCCTGCAGTCCGAGGGTACAACAGTGTCAACCCATACTATCCGTCGGCGTCTGAATGAAAAGGGACTCTATGGTAGGATACCCAGGAAGACCCCACTTCTGACCCAGAGACATAAAAAAGCCAGGCTGGAGTTTGCCAAAGCTTACCTGAGAAAGCCAAAAACTTTTTGGAAGAATGTTCTCTGGTCAGATGAGACAAAAGTAGAGCTTTGTGGGAAAAGGCATCAACATAGAGTTTACAGGAAAAAAAAAAGAGGCCTTCAAAGAAAAGAACACGGTCCCTACAGTCAAACATGGCGGAGGTTCCCTGATGTTTTGGGGTTGCTTTGCTGCCTCTGGCACTGGACTGCTTGACCGTGTGCATGGCATTATGAAGTCTGAAGACTACCAACAAATTTTGCAGCATAATGTAGGGCCCAGTGTGAGAAAGCTGGGTCTCCCTCAGAGGTCATGGGTCTTCCAGCAGGACAATGACCCAAAATACACTTCAAAAGCACTAGAAAATGGTTTGAGAGAAAGCACTGGAGACTTCTAAAGTGGCCAGCAATGAGTCCAGACCTGAATCCCATAGAACACCTGTGGAGAGATCTCAAAATGGCAGTTTGGAGAAGGCACCCTTCAAATCTCAGGGACCTGGAGAAATTTGCCAAAGAAGAATGGTCTAAAATTCCAGCAGAGCATTGTAAGAAACTCATTGATGGTTACCGGAAGCGGTTGTTCGCAGTTATTTTGTCTAAAGGTTGTGCTACCAAGTATTAGGCTGAGGGTGCCAATACTTTTGTCCGGCCCATTTTTGGAGTTTTGTGTAAAATGATCAATGATTTGACTTTTTTTTCATTCTCTTTTGTGTTTTTTCATTGCAAGCAAAATAAATGAAGATATTATTACCAAAGCATTTGTGATTGCAATCATTTTCTGGAAGAAATTGAGTATTATCTGACAGAATTGCAGGGATGCCAATAGTTTTGGCCAGCACTGTAGCCCTGCTGAGTGTTTTAATTACTTACCATTTTACTGTCGGTGAATGAACTTTCTTGTCTGTTTTGTGAACAATTATCTTGCATACGTTTATTGGGTTTGTGACCAATGACTCTCTTCTTCTGGTCTGGACCTAATGGGGCTTCCACACACAAATACAACATCCCTTATCCACAGGATAAGTTGTAGATTGGTGGGGTTCCAATTGTTGAGACCCCACCATGAATGAGAATATGGTGGTATTTTGTACCCCCATCTGAAAGGTGCAGTGTTTGTGCAGGTGCAGTGCTGCTCCTTTCATCTCTGTGGAACTGCTGGAGATAGCTGAGCACTGTATGTGGCTATCTCTGGCAGTTGCATAGAAATAAATGGCGCAGCAGCGCTCATTCACAGCCATCATTCCATTCAGTTAGCGGTACAAGGCACCCATTTTCTCCCACCAATCTAGAACGTGTCCCCTATGTTGTGGATAGGGGAGGAGTTCTGTTTGTGGAGAAACCCCTTCATTAGTCTTCATCGGCAGCAAAAGGTAGAATATGGTGCAGGCATGTGTGACATGTTTGGAAAGCACCTGACCACCACTTTTTGCAGGTTCTTCCCATGCCTGACTGTTTTCAATTTCAGGATGTGTGTAGCACAAACTTATGCCACATTTTGTATGCCAAAAAAGTGTTGGACATCCTACACCAGGTAAAAGAAGATATGTATATTAGAGATATATATTACTGTATGCACCAGAAAAGCTCCAGGCATGTACACTGAATGGACATTTTATAAGGGACTCCCATCTAGTAGCACGTTGACCTTTGCCCTTCAGAACTGCAGCAAACCTCATCCACAGGTATCAGAGAACCCAGAGTGTGCCAGAAAACATTCCTCCATTCCACCGTTACTCCACCTCCACCAATCTGAACGTTTGTCACCAGAGAGAAATGCTTCATCGATTCATGGTTTTTGTGCCAAATTCTAACCTGTTACTTCGCATCGTACAACAGAAGTTTCAAAAAGTTCAGTTATGAATAAGAGACAATAACTAATAACCAAACATGTTTACTACATATCGCTCATTATATAGTAGCGTGGGTCCATGGGTTCTGTTTTTATCATTCTTGGCATAATGTGGAGAAATACTGGCTGTGTACGGCTTTGAACGTGACGCCTACTATTAAGCTTTCGTAGATAACCTTGACAGGAAACGATCATTTATATGAGCGTTCTTGTATGAAACAGGAAAATTTCAGTATCGTTGTCTCTAGGAAACCATAATTCAGTGGAGAATCTGCAAGGATGCACAATGCAAAAGTAAAGTGAGTTTTTTTTTTTTTTTTTATGCACATAATTGAGAAACTGGCATAAAAGAAAACTAAAATACAGTAGGTTGGTTTTGATAAACATTTCTGCGCTGTTAAAGGGGTTTTCTGGGCAAAAAATGTTTTTTGTTTTGTTTTTTAAAAAAGGTCTTAGTGCTATTAATAAGTTAATAAATGCACCCATATATCTTTAGCAGTGTTTTGAGTGATTTCTGGGTGTCTCTGGGAGCTCTTTGCATCTTCTGCATTTGTTTACATGGTTCAGCTTCCTGCTATGTAGCTTCCACGCTAGCTACTTCTCACCTCACTCCCCCCAACCCTCCCTCTCGCCTTACCTCCCATACACCACCTCCCTGTCTCTCTAGCTATCCCGCCCACCCCCGACCCCATTATACTTACATGACTTCCTTCCAGTCTTCCTCCTGCGGGATGCCCCCCCCCCTTTTCTGATTTTTCCCGGCGCACACAGTAGTCCTAGCGCTGCTCTGTAGAGGTGGATTATCAGCTGCAGAGCACAGAGCAGCGCAGGGATTATTGAGTGCATTGGCAGTCAGAAAAGAGGGAGGAGCCGTGCCGCTGGAGGAAGCCTGGAAGGTAGTCATGTAAGTATAATGGAGTGGATGGTGGGGGGGAATAGTAGTGACATTATATTTCCAGAAACGGGGAAACAGATCGTCACCGGATAACCATCAAATGGGTAAACATACAGTACAGGGACCAAAGGGCCCCCCGGGGCCACCGGATGGACCATTTCAGGTACTACCTCTTGAAGCTCATCAAGAGAATGCCAAGAGTGTGCAAAGCAGTAATCAAAGCAAAAGGTGGCTACTTTGAAGAACCTAGAATATAAGACATATTTTCAGTTGTTTCACACTTTTTTGTTAAGTATATAATTCCACATGTGTTAATTCATAGTTTTGATGCCTTCAGTGTGAATCTACAATTTTTATAGTCATGAAAATACAGAAAACTCTTGGAATGAGAAGGTGTGTCCAAACTTTTGGTCTGTACTGTACATTTTTGATAAATTATGTTATTTAGAAAGTAGGCAGGGGGAGGGTGTTTAGTTTAGTGTAGGAATTTGCTTTTATCCCGGACAACCCCTTTAAGTTGACTCCCAGTTTAAGCCTTAGAGGGATTTGTCTGATTTGTAAAACCTATGTTAGATTTGTGCCATACTAGGGAGTTCTGTGTAAATGGAGAGCAGACGTGCATTCTGATCCTCCATCAGTACAGCAATAAAGCAATGGTAGTTGCTCGATGCCAGAGCATAGATCAACTACAGTCATGGCCAAAAGTTTTGAGAATGACACAAATATTATATTTTCACATGATCTGCTGCCCTCTGGTTTTTATGTGTGTTTGTCAGATGTTTTTATCACATACAGAAATATAATTGCATTCATATTATGAGTAACAGAAGCTTATATTGACAGTTAGAATGAGTTAATGCAGCAAGTCAATATTTGCAGTGTTGACCCTTCTTCTTCAGGACCTCTGCAATTCTCCCTGGCATGCTCTCAATCAACTTCTGGACCAAATCCTGACTGATAGCAGTACATTCTTGCAGAATCAATGCTTTCATTTTGTCTGAATTTGTTGGTTTTTATTTGTCCACCCGTCTCTTGATGATTGACCACAAGTTCTCAATGGGATTAAGATCTGGGGAGTTTCCAGGCCATGGACCCAAAATCTCTATGTTTTGTTCCCTGAGCCATTTAGTTATCACCTTTGCTTTATGGCAAGGTGCTCCATCATGCTGGAAAAGGCATTGTTGAGCGCCAAACTGCTCTTGGACGGTTGGGAGAAGTTGCTCTTGGAGGACATTCTGGTACCATTCTTTATTCATGGCTGTGTTTTTAGGCAAGACTGTGAGAGAGCCGATTCCCTTGGCTGAGAAGCAACCCCACACATGAATGGTTTCAGGATGCTTTACAGTTGGCATGAGACAAGACTGGTGGTAGCGCTCACCTCTTCTTCTCCGAATAAGCTGTTTTCCAGATGTTCCAAACAATCGAAAAGGGGATTCATCAGAGAAAATGACTTTACCCCAGTCCTCAGCAGTCCACTCCCTGTACCTTTTGCAGAATATCAGTCTGTCCCTGATGTTTTTTCTGGAGAGAAGTGGCTTCTTTGCTGCCCTCCTTGAGACCAGGCCTTGCTCCAAGAGTCTCCGCCTCACAGTGCGTGCAGATGCACTCACACCTGCCTGCTGCCATTCCTCAGCAAGCTCTGCACTGCTGGTAGCCCCATCCCGCAGCTGAAACACTTTTAAGAGACGGTCCTGCCTCTTGCTGGTCTTTCTTGGGCGCCCTGGAGCCTTTTTGGCACCAATGGAACCTCTCTCCTTGAAGTTCTTGATGATGCGATAGATTGTTGACTGAGGTGCAATCTTTCTAGCTGCAATACTCTTCCCAGTTAGGCCATTTTTGTGCAGTTCAATGATGACTGCACGTGTTTCTTTAGAGATAACCATGGTTAACAGAAGAGAAACAATGATGGCAAGCACCAGTCTCCTTTTAAAGTGTCCAGTGGTGTCATTCTTACTTAATCATGACAGATTGATCTCCAGCCCTGTCCTCATCACACCCACACCTGTGTTAATGGAGCAATCACTGAAACGATGTTAGGTGGTCCTTTTAAGGCAGGGCTGCAATGATGTTGAAATGTGTTTTGGGGGATAAAGTTCATTTTCTAGGCAAATATTGACTTTGCAAGTAATTGCTGTTAAGCTGATCACTCTTTATAACATTTTGGAGTATATGCAAATTGCCATTAGAAAAACTGAAGCAGTAGACTTTGTAAAAATTAATATTTGTATCATTCTCAAAACTTTTGGCCATGACTGTACAATGAGTAAAGCTGACCATATTTTAGTAGGTGTCAGTCTTGTGTGTATGACCCACACAGACATCAGATTTCACCAAATTTAGCTAGACCTGTGAAAGATTTAGAGATATATAGTTTGTGTCAGCTGTAGGCTAAAGCCCCATGTTGTGGAAACGCAGCGTTTTTGTAGCTGTGGAAAAAAAGCTGCGTTTAACAGTACCAGCAAGTGAATGAGAGTCTGGCTGTTCCCTTCCACACATTGCTGAAATAAAAGCGCTACAGAAAAGCTGTGTTTTCAGAAACGCCTGCGTTTTTGAAAATTGTAGCATGTCAATTGTACCTGCAGAAACGCTCGTGTTTTCCCTATAGGTTTAATAAGGGAAAAAAATCTGCAAGGAAAAACTCAGAAAAAACGCAATGACAAACGTGGTGGAAAAAAATTATGCGTTTCGGCTTATTCTGTGTTTTTTTTTTTTTTTTTTTTTTTTGGTTTTTTTCCCAAGCTGCATTTTGCTTCGTGGGACCCTTAGAGCCTTACTCTAGTTCTTTGTTCTTTGACTAGGGACTCAAACATGTCTGTGCATTACATGGATAGTCCATTGATTTTCAGTGAGCACTGTGTAATGTTTACTTTCTCCTGTGGTGGCGCTACCAGAGTTTCCCAAAGTGCCTATTTCCTAGATTTGACTACTCCATCGGATGATAATAACTTTGCATTGTAGATACTTGCTACAATCGATTCTTAGGACCCAACCCCTGTATTGGCAACATAAATTTGTGATTGTAAAGTCTGTTGTTCTCCTCTGTCATAGGACGAGAACAACAGACTTTTACGGGGTGGAAATGACTGATGCAGACAAAGCCCTCTCTGTCTGCATTCACTCCAGGTTTCCATCATGTTTTTATTTACTTATTTAGCAGAAGAAAAGGCTTGCATGCAAGATACTGTTATTTATTTATTTTTTTTACACTGGAGTGAATGCAGACGTAGCGGGGGCTTCGTATGAATCAGTCATTCTAGCCCATTCTGTTGCACTCTCTCATCTTATGACAGAGGAGAGCAATGGACTTTACAATTGGAAATGGGAACTTCGCCTAAGTCAATGCATGTCCTATAACAGTGATGGCGAACCTTTTAGAGACCGAGTGCCCAAACTGCAACCCAAAACCCACTAATTTATAGCAAAGTGCCAACACGGCAATTTAACCTTAAATTAACCAGGATATGTTTTATAGTGACCGTGCAATGTTATTACAGTCTGTAATAATATCACATGTCTGCTATAAAACAGATACTGTGTGATATAAATAGTGAAGGGCCCCCACATAGTACAATTCGATCTGAAGTGGCCCCCAGATAGTACTATATGCTCCAGAATGGCCCCCCAGACAGTATTATATGCTTTACAGTGGGGCCCCACACAGTAGTATATGCTTCACAGTGGGGCCCCACACAGTAGTATATGCTTTACAGTGGGGCCCCACACAGTAGTATATGCTTTACAGTGGGGTCCCACACAGTAGCATATGCTTCACAGTGGGGCCCCACACAGTAGTATATGCTTCACAGTGGGGCCCACACAGCAGCATATGCTTCACAGTAGGCCCGTACACAGTAGTTTATATTACTTACCTAGTCCCATGAAGAGCTGCAGTCCCACGAAGAACATCCTCCTCCTCCTCCTCCCGCTCGCGTGCGCTGATGACTGACGTCATCACGCCTGCGTCGGGGCAGAGGTTACACTCTGCAGTCAGTGTAGGCCGTGGTCTGGACCGCGGCCTACACTGACAGCTCAGCCGAAAGACGCGATCGCTCACTAAT
Organism: Leptodactylus fallax; assembly: GCA_947044405.1. Lineage (NCBI taxonomy): Eukaryota > Metazoa > Chordata > Amphibia > Anura > Leptodactylidae > Leptodactylus > Leptodactylus fallax. The sequence goes on along the minus strand of CAMRHE010000027.1, from coordinate 10,246,177 downwards.
AGGGAATCCTGTACCGGATTCCCGGTTAGTGAGCGATCATGGTGACGGCGCGCGTGCCAGCTGAGAGGGCTCTGCGTGCCCTCTCTGGCACGCGTGCCATAGGTTCGCCATCACAGTCCTATAATGAACATCATCACTATGTAAGCAGTCTGTAGAGTATCTGACTATTTTACATGCAAGCAGATGATCTTTAAAATGTTTAAGTAGCTTCTTCTGACAGCTTACATATAGTTTACCACAAGTAGATGAAGTGTTACATTTTTATTGGCAAATAAAAAAAAAGTAAATGATAAGCTTGGATCACTTTATCAAATATGATAAATTATAGCTGTACTGGAACAAGCTGTTTAAAATAAGAATATCTATCTCTCTATCTCCCCCATTTGTAGCCTTTTACATGTGTACAATAATAGATCATTAAATGATAGTCATGATGATAACAGATGGAAAACAGCAGTAGGAGGACACGTTCCCAGGAAATTATTTCTTTGGCAGAATCTTCATTTTAATAACATTTAGTTTTCCAAAAAAAGAAAAACAATTAACAAAATTGTATTGTCATGTAAAACTGAGAGATGTATTGTGTTGTGTTCTCTCCTGTGATGACCGGCTTCTCTAAAACAGTGCCAGGATAATTGAAGTATGTGTCGCTTGTTTTGTGATTAAACTGCAGGTCCTGCAATGAATACTGATACCTGAAACACAGACGTTACTTGACAGATCATTATTACCCAGCTGAAATACCAATGTACAGTCATGGCCAAAAGTTTTGAGAATGATACAAATATTAATTTTTACAAAGTCTACTGCTTCAGTTTTTCTAATGGCAATTTGCATATACTCCAGAATGTTATAAAGAGTGATCAGCTTAACAGCAATTACTTGCAAAGTCAATATTTGCCTAGAAAATGAACTTTATCCCCCAAAACACATTTCAACATCATTGCAGCCCTGCCTTAAAAGGACCACCTAACATCGTTTCAGTGATTGCTCCATTAACACAGGTGTGGGTGTTGATGAGGACAGGGCTGGAGATCAATCTGTCATGATTAAGTAAGAATGACACCACTGGACACTTTAAAAGGAGGCTGGTGCTTGCCATCATTGTTTCTCTTCTGTTAACCATGGTTATCTCTAAAGAAACACGTGCAGTCATCATTGCACTGCACAAAAATGGCCTAACTGGGAAGAGTATTGCAGCTAGAAAGATTGCACCTCAGTCAACAATCTATCGCATCATCAAGAACTTCAAGGAGAGAGGTTCCATTGGTGCCAAAAAGGCTCCAGGGTGCCCAAGAAAGACCAGCAAGCGGCAGGACCGTCTCTTAAAAGTGTTTCAGCTGCGGGATCGGGCTACCAGCAGTGCAGAGCTTGCTGAGGAATGGCAGCAGGCAGGTGTGAGTGCATCTGCACGCACTGTGAGGCGGAGACTCTTGGAGCAAGGCCTGGTCTCAAGGAGGGCAGCAAAGAAGCCACTTCTCTCCAGAAAAAACATCAGGGACAGACTGATATTCTGCAAAAGGTACAGGGAGTGGAGTGCTGAGGACTGGGGTAAAGTCATTTTCTCTGATGAATCCCCTTTTCGATTGTTTGGAACATCTGGAAAACAGCTTATTCGGAGAAGAAGAGGTGAGCGCTACCACCAGTCTTGTCTCATGCCAACTGTAAAGCATCCTGAAACCATTCATGTGTGGGGTTGCTTCTCAGCCAAGGGAATCGGCTCTCTCACAGTCTTGCCTAAAAACACAGCCATGAATAAAGAATGGTACCAGAATGTCCTCCAAGAGCAACTTCTCCCAACCGTCCAAGAGCAGTTTGGCGCTCAACAATGCCTTTTCCAGCATGATGGAGCACCTTGCCATAAAGCAAAGGTGATAACTAACTAAATGGCTCAGGGAACAAAACATAGAGATTTTGGGTCCATGGCCTGGAAACTCCCCAGATCTTAATCCCATTGAGAACTTGTGGTCAATCATCAAGAGACGGGTGGACAAACAAAAACCAACAAATTCAGACAAAATGAAAGCATTGATTCTGCAAGAATGGACTGCTATCAGTCAGGATTTGGTCCAGAAGTTGATTGAGAGCATGCCAGGGAGAATTGCAGAGGTCCTGAAGAAATATTGACTTGCATTAATTCATTCTGTCAATATAAGCTTCTGTTACTCATAATATGAATGCAATTATATTTCTGTATGTGATAAAAACATCTGACAAACACACATAAAAACCAGAGGGCAGCAGATCATGTGAAAATATAATATTTGTGTCATTCTCAAAACTTTTGGCCATGACTGTAGTATGTAGCTTTATGTACTGGAGCAGCAGGCTGTATAATATGACACACATGCTTGTATTTGCAACTTGGAATTGACTTCGGCCGTGCTGTCAAAGTTATATTCCGTGAAGACTTTTTAATGAAAGGCTCAGGAAAAAAATATATAATGAAGCTGCATACTTGCATGGCTTAGGAATCTACAGTATATACTGTACTTTTATATTACTATCCTGGTATATACACCTTAAATACAGGGCTATATAGCATGTTTTTAAACAACCAAGTTCAAAACCAGAACATACAAATCAGGACAGTTGTCCATTATTGCTGCTATTTTAAATTTTTGTACTTTTATCAGGTGTCCTGCCCCACCCACATCCTTCTTCTTCTTCTTCTTCTTCTTCTTCTTCTTCTTCTTCTTTTTTTTTTTTTTTTTTTTGCAACATGTAAATCAGTAATACAGTATGTGTGAGGAATAACACTATTTCTGACCATTATATGACATGTATTCTGTATCGTTCAGCAGTTTTTCCCTTGGGCTTTATGTGTAGTTTGCATTTCTCCCTCTCTGCTGGGTGTAGACCAGCTGTCATTCAGTGCATACAGTAAGAAGAGAAGAATCTGGTTCTTAGCAATCTCGCTCTTATTCAGAAATTGTTTCAAGACCGTGCAGGACATATATACAGAAGTACTGATATAAGGCTCCTATTTAGGTCTAGCATCACAAACTCTGTTTCTGCTTCTGTGTATGCTAGTGCTTAGTCATGTGACCTGCAGTCAGGCTTGAGGCATATATTGCAGAATTTACATTAGCAGGAGCAGGGGGCCAGGGAAATGGCCTGACAAGACCAGAAAATACTAAACCATAACCAGATTACATAAATTATCTCCAAGCACTGTGCTCACTGGCACCCCAGACACTATGGGTCATGCTCTTTAGTTATATATTTCTCAGTCCAGGTTGCACCAGTACAGATATCAGACACCATTTGGGACGTAGGTGTCTATTTTTTTTTTTCTTCACGAATACAGTAATATATCTGTGTATTTTTGAGTAAACTCACACAGCTTCCAGCTTATCAGGCACAGACACAAGAAAATGCCAGGCAGCCAGTATAGATAGAAAAAGAAGTAATTCAGCATCTAGTTGTGTTGACGCATTTCAAGCACCTAGTCAGCCATTAGTCATAACACACATCCTTTACACGCAGAAAATACATATATAGGGACACTGAAGTGCACAAGAAAAGTTACGTGACATGCAATTCTAGTTGTTTTGAATACTAGAAAAGATACATACAGTGGGTACGGAAAGTATTCAGACCCCTTCAAATTTTTCACTCTTTTTTCATTGCAGCCATTTCCTAAAAGCAAAAATGTTCATTTTATTTCTCATTCATGTACACTCAGCACCCCATCTTGACAGAAAAAAAAACAGAAATGTAGATATTTTTGCAAATTTATTAAAAAAGAGAAAATGAAATATCACATGGTCATAAGTATTCAGACCCTTTGCTGTGACACTCATATTTAACTCACATGCTGTCCATTTCCTTATGATCCTTATTGAGATGGTTCTACTCATTGGAGTCCAGCTGTGTTTAATTAAACTGATTGGACTTGATTAGGAAAGGCTCTCACAGTGCATGTCAGAGTAAATGAGAATCATGAGGTCAAAGGAACTGCCCAAGGAGCTCAGAGACAGAATTGTGGCAAGGCACAGATCTGGCCAAGGTTACAAAAGAATTTCTGCAGCACTTAAGGTTCCTAAGAGCACAGTGGCCTCCATAATCCTTAAATGGAAGAAGTTTGGGACGATCAGAACTCTTCCTAGACCTGGCCATGCAGCCAAACTGAGCAATCGTGGGAGAAGAGCCTTGGTGAGAGAGGTAAAGAAGAACCCAAAGAGCACTGTGGTTGAGCTCCAGAGATGCAGTAGGGAGATGGGAGAAAGTTCCACAAAGTCAACTATCACTGCAGACCTCCACCAGTCGGGCTTTATGGCAGAGTGGCTCAAAGGAAGCCTCTCCTCAGTGGACGACATATGAAAGCCCGCATAGAGTTTGCCAAAAAACATATGAAGGACTCCCAGACTATGAGATATAAGATTCTCTGGTCTGATGAGACGAAGATTGTACTTTTTGGAGTGAATTCTAAGTATGTGTGGAGAAAACCAGGCACTGCTCATCACCTGCCCAATACAATCCCAACAGTTAAACATGGTGGTGGTGGCAGCATCATGCTATGGGGGTGTTTTTCAGCTGCAGGGACAGGACAACTGGTTGCAATTGAAGGAAAGATGAATGTGGCCAAGTACAGAGATATCCTGGAAGAAAACCTCTTCCAAAGTCCTCTGGACCTCAGACTGGGCCGAAGGTTCACCTTCCAACAAGACAATGACCCTAAGCACACAGTTAAAATAAGAAAAGGAGTGGCTTCGGAACAACTCTGTGACCATTCTTGACTGGCCCAGCCAGAGCCCTGACCTCAACCCAATTGAGCATCTCTGGAGAGACCTGAAAATGGCTGTCCACCAACGTTCACCATCCAACCTGACGGAACTGGAGAGGATCTGCAAGGAAGAATGGCAGAGGATCCCCAAATCCAGATGTGAAAAACTTGTTGCATCATTCCCAAGAAGACTCATGTCTGTACTAACTCAAAAGGGGCTTCTACTCAATACTGAGCAAAGGGTCTGAATACTTATGACCATGTGATATTTCAGTTTTTCCTTTTTAATAAATTTTCAAAAATATCTACATTTCTGTTTTTTCTGTCAAGATGGGGTGCTGAGTGTACATTAATGAGAAATAAAATGAACTTTTTTGCTTTAAGCAAATGGCTGCAATGAAACAGAGTGAAAAATTTAAAGGGGTCTGAATACTTTCCGTACCCACTGTACGTGGCCTCAAGTGTAACCATATATAAAAATAGTAATACGCTTCTACAAAATATTAAATGCATAGGAATGAATAAACACATGCAAGTCAGTAGGATTAAATCCAATCTTCAGTTTAACTCATAAGGTCCAGAGGTTCTCAATACTACAATCGAAAAGGCTTCTCTCTTTAGAAGCTTGCACAGACTATTTCCTCCTCTGGGAGACTGGTTAACACTCTCAATCCCTTAGCTAACATAAATTTGAGATTCTGGTACATGGAGGGCAAGAGATGCACCTCATTTATTAAGAGACATTAACTGGGTTTCTAATTTGTTTCCTTAATTATTGTATTAGTAGAATATTGCACATTAGGTTTTACACTTATATTTTGCAAAACAGCATTGATTTCTTGTCATTGGTATCTGAGTTCAGAATTTGTAAATTTTGGATTGTGTGCAGAAAACTTTCTAATAAAGAGTAACTAAACTTTTATTTTTTCCATAAATCTATAGTACAGGTGAAAATAACAAACTTTGTATTATACTGCACTAAAGTAAAGTGCCTGTTTCCTTACATTATTTGTCTCCTTCTGTCAAATCTGTACAATAGAAGTCTCTGGAGAAGGGAGGGAAGAGGAAGAGGAGACCTATTTGCTTTATAGAGTCAGTTGTCAGGAATTACCATCCTGAATTATTTTGACGAAAATTACTCATTTAATGCCTCACATTTCTGTCTCTCCCCTTTCTATAGACTTCTTTCACAAGCAATGAGCAGTTTACAATGGAGTGTGGACCAAAATAATTCAGATAAGACGTAAAGACAGAAGCAGTAATTAAAGACACAGGCACTTTTCTTTAGTATATTGCAAAGTCTAGTTTTTTTCCCTTCCTGCCTATTGTTTAATTAAAACATCAATTCAAGTATACTTAAACGTTAACCTCTTCTTGCCACAGCAGTTTTTTTGATTTTCATTATTTACTCCCTGCCTTCCAAAAGCCATAACTTTTTAAAATTTTCTGAATGAGAGCTTCATTTTTGCAAGACAAATTGTACTTTGTAATTGTACCATTTAATGTTCCATATGTTGTATTGGGAAGCTGCAAAATATTCAGAATGGGGTGGAATTGAAGAGAAACTGCATTTGAACCATTTTCTTATGGATTTGTAGGGAAAGGGGATGATTTGAGGGTTTTGTTTTGTTTTTTTGTTTTTTTAAGACCTCCTAGGAATCTGTAAACTAGGGCCTATAATGGTATATATTGCAGTATGGCATTTACCAGTAATGTAGCTAGTGATTTTATGTTCAAAGCTATCGTTACTCGAATAAAAGGTTTTCTGTCTGTTGTGTGAACGCTTGACATTTTGGGAAGCTATAGTTATAGAACCCCACAATAGTACTTTATCATGTTTTCCACTGACTGGTGGATAAGACAGTACCTATAGGCTTGCCTTTGACCCATGTTTCACTTTCTCTTTTCTGTCCAAATAAAACAGATTTCTGTATTTTTTATTTTTTTTTTTTGTCTACAATACAGTGTGAAAAAAAGTATTTAGTCAGCCACCAATTGTGCAAGTTCTCCCACTTAAAAATATGAGGCCGGCCTGTAATTGATATCATAGGTAGACCTCAACTATGAGGTACAAAATGAGAAAACAAATCCAGAAAATCACATTGTCAAAATCACATTTAAAGCATTTATTTGCAAATTATGGTGGAAAATAAGTATTTGGTCACCTACAAACAAGTAGTTACAGGTCTGTGAGAGCCAGAAGTCTTGCTTATTTAAGAGGCTCCTCTGTCCTCCACTCATTACCTGTAGTAATGGCTCCTGTTTGAAATTGTTATCAGTATAAAAGACACCTGTTCCAACCTCAAACAGTCACACTCCAAACTCCACTATGGTGAAGACCAAAGAGCTGTGGAAGGACACCAGAAACAAAATTGTAGACCTGCACCAGGCTGGGAAGACTGAATCTGCAATAGGCAAGCAGCTTGGTGTGAAGAAATCAACTGTGGGAGCAATAATTAGAAAATGGAAGACATACAAGACCACTGATAATCTCACTCGATCAGGAGCTCCACGCAAGATCTCACCCCGTGGGGTCAAAATGATCACAAGAACGGTGAGCAGAAATCCCAAAACCACATGGGGGGACCTAGTGAATGACCTGCAGAAAGCTGGGACTAACGTAACAAAGGTTACCGTCAGCAACACACTACGCCGCCAGGGACTTAGATCCTGCAGTGCCAGACGTGTCACCCTGCTTAAACCAGTACATATCCGGGCCCGTCTGAAGTTTGCTAGAGAGCATTTGGATGTTCCAGAAGAGTATTAGGAGAATGTCATATGGTCAGATGAAACCAAAATAGAACTGTTTGGTAGAAACACAACTTTTCGTGTTTGGAGGAGAGTGAATGCTGAGTTGCATCCAAAGAACACCATACCTACTGTGAAGCATGGGGGTGGCAACATCATGCTTTGGGGCTGTTTCTCTGCAAAGGGACCAGGACGACTGATCTGTGTACATGAAAGAATGAATGGGGCCATGTATCGTGAGATTTTGAGTGCAAACCTCCTTCCATCAGCAAGGGCATTGAAGATGAAACGTGGCTGTGTCTTTCAGCATGACAATGATCCCAAGCACACCGCCAGGGCAACAAAGGAGTTGCTTGGTAAGAAGCATTTCAAGGTCCTGGAGTGGCCTAGCCAGTCTCCAGATCTCAACCCCATAGAAAACCTTTGGAGGGAGTTGAAAGTCTGTGTTGCCCAGCGACAGCCACAAAACATCACTGCTCTAAAGGAGATCTGCATGGAGGAATGAGCCAACATACCAGCAACAGTGTGTGCCAACCTTGTGAAGACTTACAGAAAACGTTTGACCTCTGTCATTGCCAACAAAGGATATATAACAAAGTATTGAGATGAACTTTTGTTATTGACCAAATACTTATTTTCCACCATAATTTGCAAATAAATTCTTTAAAAATCAGACAATGTAATTTTCTGGATTTGTTTTCTCATTTTGTCTCTCATAGTTGAGGTCTACCTATGATATCAATTACAGGCCGGCCTCATCTTTTTAAGTGGGAGAACTTGCACAATTGGTGGCTGACTAAATACTTTTTTTTCCTCACTGTATGTGTGGCCTTTCCTGGGACCATTTAGAATAGCCTCTTTCCCTCAACCTAGCATGTGTGTCTGACTGTTTTTGGAAAGTAAATTTGTTGAGCAGGCCCTCTTGGTTCTAACAAGTTCAACCACTGGGACTGCTTGAGTATTTCCTGCCGTGTCTTTTCTAAATAAATATGTAGATACCTGTAAAGGAGTCAACATTACCTGTCAAAACATGTCCAAAAATGTAAGTTTCTCCCGTGAATCATAAATTTACATTGTGTTTGTTTGAGGTAGGACTGAAATGGTATGGATATTACTTCTCCCTCCCAAACGATCAAAATATACATATCTATGCAGTGCTTGTACTGACCAGAAATGGATTGGTGGAGGAGTAGATAAATTCCTCCTCTCACCACGATGTGAATTAATTTGCCAAAGATGGTGAGAATTTCATGCCTATTGGGGTAAAAAATAATCACTATCAAATCTAAATAAATTTTAGGTTAAAAAATAACGTGAATTTGTGCAACTCGTCCCATAGTTTCCATATTTGTACAGATGGTGAGCCAATGCAATTATTGCTAGATCATGTGTTATGCCAGAATATAAAGCACTGACTTAGCATGTCATCCAGCTATAATTCTCATACCACCTAAATGTATCAAATAGTTTTAACACCCCTTTGCTATCTTGGATATATCCTGGGATACATTTCACAAGTGGTTGCAGCCTATCATCCAGCTATTCACAAAGTTTTTGGTTTAAAGTTCCTGTACCTGCTAAGACAGGATGTAGCGATGGGGGAAACTCTTTTGTAAATTTTAGGAATGCTGTGAAATATGGGTGTTCTAGGGTATTCAACACCAAGAAATTGTGCTTGTTTGTTTTTTTTTTTTTGGTGGGATTTACCCCTTCCATGATCAACTCCTTAAGGCTAATACTACATTCAAATTTTGCATGACCAAATTTCTATATAGCATCAACAATGACCAATATCCCCCCCCCCCCCCCACACTTGCGAATTACTATTTTCCCCTTTTGATTTAAGTTGTGCTATGACAGATCTGTTGTCTCCTGGGTATATTGTCATCAGATATGTCTTTTCTGGTTGTGTCATATAGTGATCGGGAAGGCAGGTATTAATCTGTCCCTGCCTTCTCAATAGGAGCTCTGGCTTTAGTAACAGGGTAGGAGTAAGTCCTTGTAGGGTAAAGACTGGACCACACAGACTTATATAGTCAGGGGGCGGTCTAGAACCGGTTAAGATTGTTTGTTTGAATATTTACATATGAAAAATAATTTCTTCCTTTTATGAGGGTGACAAAAAGATTGTACTTGGCTGAGAGAGATTCTCAGTTCAGTGCCTTCTATCCCTCAAATGGAACTGGGATGGACTCTATTCTACCCACTAGAATTTTGTTATAGAATATCTAAGTATATTTTATAGACTGTTTGTTTATATAAAGAAGCATTTCAGATGACATGATACTAAATATATCACATTGCTGAAAATTCTGAAGGTGAAATATCAGTGTGGCCTTGGTGAACTGATTGTAGATGATGATGGTATAAAGCATACTGTACCTCTATATGAAACATCCAAGCTGTTTGTAATTCCTTTTCATAATGTCAATGATTCTGCATAATTGTTGGCAGCAGAACACATAATCTTGTATTTTCTGTACTTATGAAAGTAAAATCAGGCCAGGTGGCATCATTTTTCAGCTTCTAGACTGCAGCAAGCCAGGGAATGGTTGAATATTTCAGATGGTACAGTAGCTTGCTGTGTGATGCTGTAGCTGTAGGTTGCTGCTGTAGAAGAACCTGCATTGCAGATGACAGAATATTCTCTCTGTTTAGCTGAACTCGTTCAGATAAAAAAAGAAATGAAGATAATAAAGATACATACTACAATACAACAACTAATACTGGTTTCACGTAATATGATTATACTGTAGTCTATTTGGAATGTGATTTGAAATGTATACGAAAAGGTATGAATACATTTCACTACTCTGTGTTACCATTCCTCCTTTCAATAGGGTTTATTCCTACACACAAACTGTCAGCACTGGTCGAACAAGGAGAATGGCAACACCCAGATGTAATCTATAGTTAGCTATAGATGTCATAACTAGGCAATACAGTGCAAAGAGACTGATCCGCTGTATAAAGCTCTAGTTAAACTAGGAATGCCAGGGGAAGTTTTTCATGAGGGGCATTTGTCAAGCCAGTGTTGCTGGATTATATGTAATTTGCATCTAATTTATGGGATTGTGATAAATTTGGAGCATCTATATGTCCAACACTACTTCTGTCCTGAAATGATATTCCACTTTCTATGCCACCCGCTTTCTGGAATGCGATTGCAGCAATTTTTGTGGCTTTTCAAAAAGTCACGTTTGATAAATTTGGAGTACAGACATCTAGACAGGCTAACCAGCTGACTTGACCACCCACTTTTCAGAAATGGAATGAGGGGTGTAAAAATACCTATGTTGCCTCATATTTGAGCAAATATGATTAAAAAGTTGAAAGTCCATATATTTTTGACTTAACGACAGATTTCTGGAGTGCAGAGGTTAATAAATTCTCCTATCCATATTTGATTCTTCCACACACATGCACCCCTAGCCAAGTGTTGCATGAGTACTGAACTGTTTTGGGGGAGAAAGCCGCTGAAAGACCTCTCTAGTGGTAGCCTGTCTGATCAGACAGTTGAAATCCAAGTCAGTGGAGTATAGGAAAGCCTCCATACAGAGGTGTCCACAATTAATTGATCTCTAATTCGGTTCTGAATGGAGCGGTGGTTGGGCAGTGCATGTATCATTCCATTAATTTCAATGAGTGCGAAGGAGATGGCTAAAGTACAGTGCTCAGCTATCTCTGGCGCTGCCATTGAAATGATTGGAGCAGTGCCTGCGCTGTCCAACACCACTCCATTCAGAACTGGGAACGAAAGATCCTCCTGATCAGTGGGGGTCTGATTGGTTGGACCCAAACTGATCTGCAAGTTATACATATATCTGGACATATCCATCCAAGAGGATAGCTAAAAGAGGACACTGTACAAATGAAATGGAAGTCCTGTCAAAATTGGTGGATTCAGCCAATACAGATCTTTTGTATATGACCAGTTTGAAAGAACTTAAAGGGATTCTATCATTGGGCAACCGTATTTTCACTAACAGCACGTCGGAATAGCCTTTAGAAAGACTATTCTTCTCCTACCTTTTTTTTTTTTTGCTCTGTGCCGCCGTTTTGGAGAATTTTCTTCTTTATGCAAATTAGTCTTCAGAAAGCACAACGCTCTGTACAACGCGAAATGTCAGAGTCGACTGAGCATGCTCGGGATTTGGATACGGAACGGACACGATGGGCGGGTGCTGATGCTGCAGAGAGGTGGTGCTGGATCTTCCAAAGTGCGTGTGATGTGAGCACAGGGGAGCAAAAAGTGTAAAAAGTAGCATTCCCTAGGTTTGTGACTTTTTATACATCAGTTGCAACAAAAAAACTGGTGTTTTTATATGCTGCCCTGGAGCTGATGAAAGAGTTAAAGAAACTAGAAGCTGCTCTGTGTGAATGGATTCTTTGTGGCAATTACTGAATCCTCTTCATCTTCCATCTTCTCTTCTCAAAACAGACAGGGTAGCCCTATATTTCATCTGTTTCAACCAGTCAAGTGTTTCTGCCAAACTTTTCAGAAAGCTCATTCATAATGTTCATTTACTTTCTGACCGTCATTTTTTACGGTTTGTGGTAGAGATTCATTACTTGGATTCCCATGAGAAAATTGTGCACTTGTTGAAAACCTGGAGTTTAAAGAGACGTGAACCATTATTGAAATACATTTGTTATGTGTTTTGTTACCAATTAAAAAATAATTTACTATGTTATTACTCAAGAAGCTATACATTGTAAACTGTAACTTTTAGATGCGATAGATGACATCCTTCAGCTCCTTGTTGCCGGCATTCACACATTTCTATCGTTCACCATTCTTCACAATAGAATTTACCAGTTGGCTCCAAGACTAAGTATTGCTACAACAGTGTTCAGTTATTGTGTTCAGTTATTGTAGCTACTTAGAAGGATCGCATATCTTATGTTTGCTCTTATTTGCAAAAACTGAACTTCTACTTCCAGTTATAATAATTAATATTTTATAATTGTAATGTTTCTACTTGACTTGTCATAACTGAAATTATTCTTAGTTGTTAGATACCTGATGTCCTGTTGCCCCTGTACATAAGTGTGAACCTTTTGGCTGCCCACATAACACAACTGATGCTAGGTTCACACCCAAGCGGACCCCCGAATGGAAACCTAATCTGCTTAAAAAAGCGGTTACCCTCGGAATCCCGCGGACCCCATAGACTATAATTGGGTCCACCGGGTTTCCACCCGAAAAGGGCGGAAAAATGCGGAGAGAAAACCGCTGCTTGCTGGACATTTCTCTCTGTATTTTTAAAGCAGAATGGGGAACAGAATCCCCCAGTGGAGACCAAGCGCTAGTGTGAACCTAGCCTTAGGCCAGATCCAATAAGAAGGCTTGTATCTAGCTGTGGTTCATCTCTAAAGGATTTTCATATGGATCAGACCTCCTGCATGAACTAACACTTGCAGTTTAGTGGCAATTTTGCATTGGAGATACGCAGAGCTCAAACTAGCAATTAAAGGGACTGTCTATGCTTAATTTATGGCTTATTCTTAAGATAGGCCATCAGTATCTGATCAGTGGGGGCTGACCATGGTCCCTGCATTGATGAGCTGCTTTGGGTTTATACAGTGTATGGAGTTGGAAGCTGAAAGTTTTGTATGTATGGTGGCTAGACAATGTTACAGCAGCTCAGCTCCCTTTCACTTCAAGATTGAACATTGCTCCTCCATTTAGCACTTAGCACTACAGTAAAGATAAAAGTCAGGGCGTCATCTTTCATATTTTTTCATTTGTTTTGTACAAGGAGGATTTCTGCTAAACACAATGTTTTACTGCTTATTTTTTTTATAGATTTATGCATTGACATACAGATGGAAATTATCAGAATATACTTTATATTGATAGGACTTTGTAAGCACAAAGATGAGTGAAAAGGCAAGAAATACTGTTAGGTGGGATAAGAAGACGAACAAACCAGCTCCCTCATGAATCGACCTATAAAAGAGTAGTAGAAAAGTTTTTGATAAAAGCTGTATAAAGTTATAAATATGTGTTTAGGGGTTGGATTAGATAAAAATATGGCTTTATGATGAATAGAATGTTAAAGCCCATAATGGCACAGTGCACTGTACCGTATCGGGAACACGGCCATAAGTTGGATAGGCTTCACTAAAGTTATAATATTTGCAATTCATGGCATTCCAGTTACTGCTGACCTATATTTTTGTGCAACTGAAGTCAGTCTGTACGTCAGATGCAGAGCAGCGGTTGTTATCACACACAATGCACCTAGGAATAGGCATTGCAGTCTCTGTTAATGCTTTTTAAAGCCTAGTTTCTGCAGAGTTATTGGGTAAATATATAGTTAACTGTTATAGATCAGTAATAGGATTACGTTGACTGAACCCTAATATAATAATAATACTTTGTTTACATTTTTAAGCTGCTTTCATTTCTAAAGCATATAAGGAGGCGAGGGGAAATTACATGAAATGTCAGCCAATCTAGTAATATGTAGCTAGACGATAACAAGCCTTCCTATGGCAGATTGAAAACTGGACCTCAGACAGTTGTGTGGAAGCAATACAATACCCAAGTGCCCTCTTGGCTGTGTTCCTAGTTATAGATTGGTGGACGTGCAGAAATCACAGTAATTCATGCAGACATTTCCCTACAGACACAGTGAGTTTCGCTGTGAAGGTTAATGTCACAGAGAGACACTGGCAAGTGCCGGTATATTTAACAACTCAGTGGTCACGTTGCTATTAGTTCTATGTGTGTGTTTCCTGGAGCACCTCTTGTAGTTAGTGATTTCTGCACTGGCATCCCCTCAGAAATGTTGTTGTGAAGCCTCCATTTACTGATTGACTGGTGAAGTCACGGTGGCGTGAAGCTCTGAGATAGAGATGAGTGAACTGACCTGTATGAGGGCCACTGGGCACAATGATTCACCAGTTACTGTATTCTCATTGATTTACGGAAAGCTTGCACAGTGTATTGTTTTGTCAGGAAAGCCAGCAATACTCAAATCGACTGAATAATTTCACTTATCTGTATTACAGTATATACTGTATACAGAATTTTAATGTGGCATCAGATCCCACCTTTCCAATTCTCAGTCAGTTTACTACCCTGTTAGGGGGCGTTCACACTACCGTTGGTGACCGTCAGTAGTGTCCGTTGCTATTGTCCGTTACAAGATTTTAGCATCGAACACTAGCTGAACCGTCAGAAATCCGTTAAAATTTCCATTCATTTCAATGGGTTTTTATATTGTGTCCGTTAGTGTCCGTTTACACCAAATCCATCAGAAGTCTGTTATTTTTTCGCGGACAAAAAATCCGACATGCAGGACTTTTTGTCCGTTTGAAAAAAAACGGATTCTTGACGGACAGCAAGTGTCCGTTATTTTTTTTAACATTACAAAAGTCTATGGGTAACGGACTTTTTAAAGGGAAGTAGTTGTTTGTGTTTTTTTTTTTTTTTTTTTTTTTTTTGGAAAAAAAAAAAAAAGAAAAAAAAAAAAAAAAAAAAAAGGAGTGTTAAAGAACGGACACTAACTGATGGTAACTGATGCTAATTTTTTTTTAAAAATATAAAATAAATTTAAAAACGGACCTTAACATCAGTTAGTGTCCATTAATGTCTGTTATGATAGGTGTCCGTTTTTTTTTTTTTTTTTTTTTTTTAACGGACACTATCAGAACGGACATCAACGGTAGTGTGAACCCTGCCTTGGATTAAAGTATTGACTGTATAATCTGTCATCATCTCAGTCCCACACCTTCCTTTTCTTCTGCCCTCTTCTTCATGCAGCAGCCAATATCCTTGTGTAGGGGGCACCTTTGAAGAGATATACGTTTCTGGGAAAGGCTTTGGGAAAGAAGGCAAAGTAAGTGGTCAGCAGAGAGGGAGACAGAGGTAGCATGTGCTCTGGAAAGAGGCAAGCCAGGCACACTGTGTCAGTGACCACAGTATTAGTGGACCCTTAAAGAGGTTGTCCAGCAAATTTTATTTCTTTTTTTAATTAGGCCACGGGTGGTGAAAAAAATAAAAATAAAAACATACTCGCCTGTCCCCAGTGCAGTCCAGTCCTCTTGCTCGGCTGTCTTCTTTTGCCAGAAGCCCTTGCTGGCTGTGATGTCCCGTTTCCCTTTCCTTAGGCCACTTACTGGCCTCAGCGGGCACGTGACCTCTGACGCCAATCAGCGGTCTAAGGAAAAGACCCAGGGACGTCACAGGTAGTGACGTTCCGTGTCCTTCACTGAGGCCACTGATTGACCTCAGCAGTCATGTGCGGTAGGGACTTCTGCTGGAAGAAAACAATGGAGCTGCAGGACCAGACCGTGCTGGGAGACACCATAGCATGAGGGATAGGGGAGTATGTTGGGGTTTTTTTTGCCTTTTGTCTTTGCTTTTTTTTTTTTCCACTTCCCCCAGCCTAATTAAAAAAAAAAAAAAATGGATAGATTTTTTTTATCTCCTGGACAATGGACTACTCCTTTAAGTATGGATCACCACATCTGGAAATAAATTGGGTCAACAGTAAAGAGCGCCTGGTGTACCCTTAGTACAAACGACAATAAACATCCAGAGACTGTTTGTTGATGATTTTGGAGCCTGAGTTCAGGTGCCCCATACAGTGCCAGTAGCATTGTCTGTTCAGAGATTTTATACGTTTTTCTGTGGAATTGTTTTATTTGCTATTTGTTTGAAACCTGTTGATCCAATGAGAAAAAAATCAGTAAAACAAAGTCTCCCACACTATATTATAGTAGCATAGGTCACACAAGTTCATAGAATTAGGACAAAAACGCATAGATATAAAAATAATCTCTCCTCAATACACAAAGTGTCGCAAACTGATTCTGTAATCAATGTTGGTGAATGATCTTTCCAATACACAGAGGTTTTGCCAAGTTTCCATGGCTAAGCAAACCAAAAACATTATGGAGTCATTGCTTGATTTGGTGTCGATCACAGTCTGAAGGTTGGCTTATTGACTCTACCGGCCTGTTCCATAGATTTTCGGATGAGTATCTGTACTGAGCAACATCTGATGGTTAGCTAGCAGTTATCGGTGTTTAAAGTGGTTTCCCAGGCAAAGGATAAGTTTACAATACTAGATTGTACAATGCTAATGATAAGATAGGGGTATTCCCATCAGGGCAAACGTGTTTTACCCTGCCTCTTTCTTGCTTGGGCTTTGAGCAAAGTATCTTAACAGTTTAGCCCGAGCAGTTACTAAAACAGCTCTAGCTCCAGAGTCATGGGGCTAGAGCTACAATTTTGTTTTGAATCCAAGAATCTTGGCTTTAAAAGAAGACCAAGATCACGTCTTTAGTTCCAGTAGAACCAGAATTCCCACTGGTTGAAGTGGAAGCTGTATAAACTTGCAGCTATCATTTCAGCCTGCATTCTCCTTTCCCTGAGACTTCAGTTGACCCCAGTGAGTGGGTACCATGGACTTTTGTTCATGATATTAACCCCACCAATTATCAGTCAGAAAGCATACTTTCTATGTAACCCCTTACGTGTAGTATCGAAGTGGTTTTCCAGGAAAAAAAGTAAATATAGACAAATTTTTTTCTCTTGTTAACAGAAAAAAATAAAAGCAATTGATATTGTGATATCCGTAATGAGCCATAAAATAAAATCAGTACTTTATTCTGTAATATTAACACCATAAACCTTTAAAATTCAGATATCAGAATTTTTCTCCCTCACCCCTCTCAAAAACAAAACAAAACAAAAAAAACTGATCAAAAAGTCCAAGACCAAACCTTCATGTAGCTATGAAAATTGTTAAGGGTCTTTTGAATATAGTGACACACAATCAAATTAACCCTTTCCTGACATTTGCCATACTATTAGTGAGAACCAGGGCTGGCGATCCCTTACAATGAAATCACCCGATCTACAAACTTATAAAAATATTTTTCCAATATGGTGAACACTAGCAGAGAAAAAAAAAACAAAAGAGCCAAACCACTGTTTTTTGTTTTTGTTTTGTGTGGTTTTTTTTTTTTTTTTCTGTTTCGTCTTTCATAAAAATAAAAATAAAAAGCGGTCAAAGCAATAGACTTTCTCCAAAATGGTATAAATAAAAAGTATATCTGGTTCCGCAAAAAAAAAAAAAATGCCTTATGCATCCCTGTACACAGAAATATAAAAAGTTATAGTTGTCTAAATATGGAAAGTCTAAGAACTATATAAATTTGGTGTCCCCAGAATTGTACCGAGCCATAGGACACAGATTGACATGTGATTTTGGCTGCACAGTGAACAACGCAAAAAACGAAGCCTGTAAGAAATTCACACAAATGCAGTTTTTCTCCAGTTCCAATCCACATTCTATACAGGTCCCACTTTGTCCCCATTCATAGATATTTTTTTTTTTTTTTTTCCAGCTTCTCGGTACATTATACAAAATATTAAATGCTACCGTTGCAAAGTAAAATCTGTCCCAGAAAAAAACTGAAGCGCTCATACGACTCTGTGAGCAGAATAATATGACAGGCTACATTACAATTATAATACTGTAATATCACTAAATACATTAATTTATGAAAAGTGTCCCATTCTCCTGATAATGTCCCCTCTTCACATTAAGTGTTTTGTCATCAAAGCGAGGAAGTGGCAGCCATCTCTTTTCAAAGGGTTTTGCTAGTTTAGCTTTAGAAAAATGAAGCAAATCTACAATTAGACTGGTTGATCATCTATCTAACTGGAGCTTCCCTGTCCTCTGGACATGTTATGTACCGTAACAAAGCTGATGGTGCATTGAATTCAGTGCACTTTCAGGTCTGCTGGTATCTGCCCCAGGGGTCTAGAGATATCGGTCTACTAGTTTTGGTGTCACTGCACTGTCATAGAGGCCAGCCTCACAGCTCAGTATCATCATTGAGTGGTGAGGAACACCTCATACACAGCTCATGTCTATAGAAGTGTACCGTCAAGGGGTCGTTCCTCACCAGTGATGATGCTGAGCTGGGAGGCTGGCTCTTCTGAAAGTGCAGTGATATCAGGAGCCAAAACTAACGCCACTAATATCTCTGGAATCGGGGCAAATATCTGCAAAACTGTGTGTGCTCTGAATTCAGCACACTGCCAGCTTGGTAATGGTTTATAACACTTATATCGACTTAGAGGACCATAAAGGTCCTCTTTAAAGGGGTTATGTAGGGAAATGAAAAGCATATCATTGCATTCCCTGCACTGCACTCCATAAGCTCACTTAAAATCAATACAGGTCCCACTTTGTCCCCATTCATAGATTTTTTTCAGAGCACAATGCGAGCTGGAAGTCTCTTTCCTTTGCTTCACCTGCTTACACTTCAACGCTCAGCCATGTCACTCCACTATTCTCAATGTGCAAGCGCCAGCAGAAAAAACTGAGCACAGAGACTTTCAGCACCCTACTGGACTCTGAAACTAAGAACGGGGGCAAAAGGGACCTGTATATAAGTAAGATTATCCAGTGCAGGCTTTTTACTTTCCTACATAACCCCTTTAAGGCCGGGGCTCCACATAGCGCAAGCGCTGCAATTTGGTGGCAAAAACTGTAGAGTTTTACAGTCCCTGCAAAGTGGATGGGATTCTGGCTAATTCCATCCACACATTGCAGAAAATAATCCACAGCGGAAATGCTGCGATTTGAAAAACGCTCACATTTTTGCAAATCGCAGCATGTCAATTATACCTATGGAAGTGCTGGCAGTTTCAGTATATGTATAATGGAAACAAAAAGTCCTCAGAGGAAACCTCTGTGGACTTTCTGCGAAAAGCGCTGCTGGAAAAAATGCAATGTGTTTCCGCCGCAGTTTTTCCCACATGGCTTTTTGAATGCAGCCCGCTATGTGGGGCCTTAGTCTAATACAGTTTTGTACTGGAAGAATATTCTGAACAAGTGCACACCAGTTAGTTATTCTTTAAGGTGTTGTACAGTGAAATACATTTTCCTGAAAATGAGGTTAATATGACAAAACTACAGTCATGGCCAAAAGTTTTGAGAATGATACAAATATTAATTTTTACAAAGTCTACTGCTTCAGTTTTTCTAATGGCAATTTGCATATACTCCAGAATGTTATAAAGAGTGATCAGCTTAACAGCAATTACTTGCAAAGTCAATATTTGCCTAGAAAATGAACTTTATCCCCCAAAACACATTTCAACATCATTGCAGCCCTGCCTTAAAGGACCACCTAACACGTTTCGTGATTGCTCCATTAACACAGGTGTGGGTATTGTGGACAGGCTGGAACAACTGTCATGTTAGTAGATGACACCACTGGCCTTTGGGGCTGGTGCTTGCCATCTTGTTTCTCTTCTGTTAACCATGGTTATCTCTAGACACGTGCGTCATCTTGCCTGCCAATGGCCTAACTAGGAGAGTTTGCAGCTGGGTGCACCTCAGTCAACAATCTATCGCATCATCAGACTTCAAGGAGAGGGTTCCATTGGTGCCAAGGCTCCAGGGCGCCCAAGGACCAGCAGCGGCAGGCCGTCTCTTGTGTTTCAGCTGCGGGTCGGGCTCCAGCAGTGCAGGCTTGCTGGGTGGCAGCGGCGGTGTGGTGCATCTGCACGCACTGTGGCGGGCTCTTGGGCGGCCTGGTCTCGGGGGCAGCAAGGCACTTCTCTCCAGAAAAAACATCAGGGACAGCTGTATTCTGCAAAAGGTCAGGGAGTGGACTGCTGAGGCTGGGGTAAAGTCATTTTCTCTGATGAATCCCCTTTTCGATTGTTTGGAACATCTGGAAAACAGCTTATTCGGAGAAGAAGGGTGGCGCTACCACCAGTCTTGTCTCATGCCAACTGTAAAGCATCCTGAAACCATTCATGTGTGGGGTTGCTTCTCAGCCAAGGGAATCGGCTCTCTCACAGTCTTGCCTAAAACACAGCCATGATAAAGTGGTACCAGAATGTCCTCCAAGAGCAACTTCTCCCAACCGTCCAAGAGCAGTTTGGCGCTCAACAATGCCTTTTCCAGCATGTGGGCACCTTGCCATAAAGCAAAGGTGATAACTAAATGGCTCAGGGAACAAAACATAGAGATTTTGGGTCCATGGCCTGGAAACTCCCCAGATCTTAATCCCATTGAGAACTTGTGGTCAATCATCAAGAGCGGGTGGACAAACAAAAACCAACAAATTCAGACAAAATTAAAGCATTGATTCTGCAAGAATGGACTGCTATCAGTCAGGATTTGGTCCAGAGTTGATTGAGAGCATGCCAGGGAGAATTGCAGGGTCCTGAAGAAGAGGGTCAACACTGCAAATATTGACTTGCTGCATTAACTCATTCTAACTGTCAATATAAGCTTCTGTTACTCATAATATGAATGCTATTATATTTCTGTATGTGATAAAAACATCTGACAAACACACATAAAAACCAGGGGCAGCAGATCATGTGAAAATATAATATTTGTGTCATTCTCAAAACTTTTGGCCATGCTGTAGATAGCTACTGTTCTGTTAAATTGAAATTCACATTAATCATCTAGTTTAAGGTCCCTGTATATTTGCAATCTGCAGATGAACAGCGCCACAACATATATTTGTTTCCATATTCTAGCTGTCAATTATTTTACATTGCAGCTCTCACGGTGTGGTAATATCTTTATGTAAGTGGCCCTAAGAGCATACATGGTGCCCATGACCAGCCTTGCTTACCGCAGAGAACAAAGCTACAGTCAGATCCTTTTCTCTTCCCTGCCCTAATCTGTGTAGAATAGCTATTTGACTGTTGTGCGTTTATTTGGTAGTATTTTAGCATGTGAATGCATAGGGTCCCAGTTCGACTATGGTGCAGTGATAGAATTATTTAGAGGGGCTAGCAATCTCCATCTCCTATGTTCAGTCTTGTGAGATTCCAGATGACCAAGCAGTCCTGTGATCAAATACCGTGTTATACAGTACAAGATACAGACAAGCACGCTTACTCAACTTTTTCCATTTCATTCCCATTGAACAGATTGGAGTGAAGCACACATCACTTTTCCATTCTTTCTCTGCAGGCAGGTCAGGGTTTTGTCGATCCCTATTCTTGACATAGGTGAAGATTTAGATAGGTAGGACCCATGCCTAATGAGATATGTAATGGCATATACTGTGGATGGGAATTCTCCATTATGGATTCACGTACAACTGCATATTACCATTACTGCAATGACTTCTGCTAGTTAAGAAATACTCTTACACATGGAAAGGAGGAGATAACTTGTGCAGCCATTCTGGGAGACATGAATAAAGAATCAGAGATTACAGCTTAGGCTTGAAGGATTCCTTCTTGTGCGATTATAGAGGATTTACGAAAGTGATGGAGTTCACTCGGCTGCCTTATAGAACCACACAAATAATACATCTGCAGACTGTTCACAGCATAAATAGTATGTATAAAAACCAAAGTGTCCTGACCATGGTATGCAGTACATTACCTGTCCTTACCGGTGCATTAATAATTATCATCGAGTGACCTTCTGTTATTATTGCTGCGTGTTTTCTGGATTCATCTGATCTCAATTTTAATATAAGGCTCTATGTGGTATTAGCAGACTGAAATCTGCTTTACATGTTCAAACAGTTATCAGGATATAAGGCGAAGATACATGCCGCTTCATATACATCCAAATGATCACATCCTGAAATAGCTGCCATACGTGCTAAGACAATATGCTTATTCTTGCCTATATAACGAACCAACATTATATACAGTAAATAAATCACACTTCTCTTTAGATTTTCTCCAGTACTGTAGTACTCGATTTGTCTGGCAACTTTATACTATTCCCTGGCATACATTGACGCAGGGAAGAATTTGTACCGTGTTACTAGTTTTTATGTATGGCTGTGGACATTTAGTCACTTAGTCATTAAAGGGGTTTCTTAGGACTATAATATTGATAGCCTATATTTAGGACTGGTCATCAAAATCAGATTGGTGGAGTTCTGACACTCAGCACTCTCACCCATCCACTGTTTAAAGAGACTGCAACATGTAGCCAAGCACTGTGGATTCTTCACTCGTTACCAAACTACTGTTACTACAGCGTTGTACATTATGTAGTGGTTGTGCTTGATATTGCAACTCGTCCTTATTCACTCGAATGGAACAGAGCTGAAAACAGGCCATGTGACCGAGGAATGTGACATCATAGGCCTGTGAAGCAAAAGCAGCAGATCAGAGGGTGTGAGACCCCCTACCATTCTGATATTGATGACTTCTCTTAAAGATAATTCATTAATATCGAACCCCTTTAAAATTGTTTGTATAGGCACCCTACTGTACCTTTTGAAATTTTTCTTGAATTTCAGAGAGGGTTTTTTTTTTTTTGTTTTTTTCCTGTTGAATTTCATAGGAATCAGACATTTGCCATATTATGGAGCTGTATTACAGATACTATAGTATGGAACTTCAGGGAGCACATGGCCATGTTCATGAGGCAGTAGACCACTTTTACAGGGGCATGTTCTGGTCAGAATTTGTCATCATTATTTGTAAGCAACAGCACATGAATAGAGTGTTGTTAAGTTAAAATCTGAAGTCAGACCCTCAAAGGGAAAACTTGTATTTGTACCTTGTTTTGGACCTATTGATCAGGAGATATATGGCCATAGACACAACACAATCTGATATATGTTCTCATACTTGAATCTTAAAGGGGGGGGCCGAAGAAAAATATTTATCACCCTCACGATGACCAGAACATGTCTTCTGTTTAAATTCTGTTTAAATGGAACAGTGGTCTTGCATAGGCACTACCACTCCATTCAATCTGTATTGGATTGATGGAGATGGCTGAATACTGCATTCTGTATCTCCTTTGGATAGAAATTTAAATTTTTTTTTTTTTTTTTTTATGGGCCAACCCCTTTAAACCAAATACACTTTGCTAAGACAGATTTTCTGCGAGAAAATCATTTCTTGGCCAATGTTCCTGTTCATAAGTAGTCTCTCAGAATAATGTTTCAGTGGATCTTCTCATTGATATGGGTTAAACTGACCCCCAGGTCCTTCTATTGTGTATCCTTTGTTTGTCACTTGACCTTTTTCTGTCCTTTTTTAAATGTTTAAAACAAGTAAAAAAAAAAAAACAAAACTCCACTTGACATAGTGGACAAAGTATTGTCAGTGTGAAGAGCCCATCAGGTAAGTGTAGGAACCAGGAGGCTGTTTAGTTGCCTAAGGTGATATGCTTCCACTGAGATCAATGGCAGGTACATGATCGGTGACAGCAGTAATTTGTAAGAGCGCTGGATAGCTTCTGTCCTGGGGATAGTTTCATTCTGTTTGTCTTCAATATTTTATGATATAACCTTTTAACTGACACAGATATACCTTCTAGAAAACCTCATAACCATTTCTATGTGTCAGGGGTCAGAAAAGGCAAAGAAATATTTTAGCTCCCGTTGTTTCCAGTTTAGAGTCCTGTGAGCTGGAAAGAATGTGGTCCATATGTAAATTACATGTACACGTCCATTTTTTTGTTTGTTTGTTTTTGGTCAAAGCTACTGTATATTGAAAATATTGTATTCAGATGAGAGATTTATCTTCAATGTGTAAGGCTCTGGGAGATCACACATGCTGTGGTTCTCCCACCATTATGTATAATACTGTATATATGTATGTATTCTCAGAGATCTAAACAATAGTATCAAAAAAAAAAACTTCCCCCCCCCCCCTCCTGATAGTATTACACCACATAGATCCAGGTTGTATTTGGCTCCCTTTTTTTCATTTTACATGCTGTATCTTAAAAACGTGAACCACATAGGTGGCCACAACCACAGTACAAAACCAAACTGCTTACTGGCAACAAATGCCCAGTTTCCCATCTTGGTAGAAAAACAAAACTTGACCTTTTTTTCTATTTATCTACTTAAAACATTCAAAGTAAAAGTTAAATATATGCAGCACTATTGCCATCATGTATAATTATTTTTTGATGGATTCAACTACTAGCTGCCTCCCTCTATAGTTGTAAATAGCCTCCATATTTGTTGGATATACAGTATCAATATTAGATGCAGTGAGGTAGGATATACTAATACAAAGAACATTTAAAGCGTAACTAAACTTTTGGACAACTTTTTAACTTTCTGGCAGTATTTGTGTCATTAATAATCTTTGTAATATTTTTCATTAACAAATGTTGGCTCCTTTCTATGAAATCCTGCATCTCTGTATTCTTCTCCTTTCTTCTATAATGAGATCTGTTCCTGCTCCTCATTGAGTAACTGTGTATGGAGTACGGGCTTGGAGTATGGGCTGTGTAAAATGTATAGAATATGAGGATGGGGGAGGGTCACTTCATATCTCAGACATTATAAAATGTACAAACTTGTTTTTTGAGTCATATGAAAGAGGAGATTCTCTTCTTCCATATGGTAATATGGTTGCAGTGCTATCTATATTATTTCCAGAGATATCACTGGTTGAAAACACAATGGGGTTGGGATATTTATATAATATCCCAATTTCGACTGTTTTCAACCAGTGATATCTCTGAGAGAATCTCCTCTCTCATATGAAACCAAAAGCAAGTTTGTACATTTTATAATGTCCGAGATATAGCTATATGAAGTGACCCCCCCCCCCCCCATATACTCTACATATTACACAGCCCCATACACCATACACAGTAATATTCAGTGAGAGGCAGAAACAGCTCTCAATACAGAAGACAGGGAAAGAATACAGAGATGCAGGATTTCACAGAAAGGAGACAAAATTTGTTATTTTTATCACAAAATTTATTACTGACACACATACTGCCAGAAAATCAAAAGTTATCCAAAAGTTTAGTTACACTTTTCTGCTGCTGGATACGCAGTTACTGCATCTGATGACTTCTCCCTATGCCAGCTCACTGAATTTTTTAAATTTCTTTTAGAAAAAAACATGAAAATCATTAAAAATTGAGAATCACCTATAAGCTTTAAAAGAATTGAGATTGAAATTTTATTTTTAGGCAAAAATCCTCCTAGCATCTGCAGTATGTACTATCCAAACGGCCACAGTGGCTAATGCACTGCAGCTTTTATTACAGTGCTGACACTCATTAAAATCCTTTACACATTCCCCTCCAACATGTTTTGTCAGAGGTAGTGCGGTCACTTGCACTAGTTACTAGTTGTGACTGACAAGTTTTATAAGTTCTGCTGTGTGTAAGGCATCATAATTCCTGCCTAACTAACTAACCCCCAGCACTCCTTTTATTTGATATTCACAATAACCAATGAAGACGAAGACTCTCAGAATGAAGAGAGAGAAGGAGAGTACCAGACACTCCTTCCTTCCTCCCAGATGACATGCGCTCAGTCTGGCAATAGCCTCTGTGCATGTTCGGAATACTTTTCTTCCCTTTTTCGTGTACAGTATTTTACTTGCTACTTTCATATAAATGCATGTCAGTTGCAAAGTGTACTTTTTCAGTACACCTTTTCAGCTACAAAAGAAGTTAATGATAGCCCTGGTTTGCTGTGAAACATCCAAGAAGAAATATTTATAGAGTATAATCCATTTGTTGCCCAATGTTGGAGAGGAGGACATTTTTAATGTCAGCTGACAAGACTGGGCAAATCCCATTGCTGCTGGAACCTTTTGGATTGCTAGAACGTCCTGTGTCTTGAGCCTCCTCGGTAACATAGAATATAGTGTGTGCCTGTGAGCTCAATAAGACACTGCATTCTTCATATTTTCTCTGCTGATGCCCGCCTGTGGAGAGTCTGTGTGGAACAGTCCATTCTAGAAGCGAGAGTCTGACGTTTAACCCTTTCAGGCCCAAGGGTTATTGATGCCCCAATGCTCAGGCCAGGACACACAAGGCTTGAAATGAGTAGACTTATTTGTTAAATAAATTGAATATTTTTTTTTTCACTAGAAGTAGAAAAATGGTATAAAATGTGAAAAAAATGTTTTTTAAAATCTAAAACAGAATTGTTTTTATATATACTATTGCACATTAAACCTATTAAAATATGCTTCTCTATTTGTTTGGTTTACAGGGGCTACACTTTTTTTCATGTGGTTTTTTTTTAACAAAAAATTAGATGATCTATGGATTTATATTCCTTATGGCTTATTTTATGGCTCCATGGTGCATTTGTTAATTGACCAGTAGTTTAGAATAGGACAGGACTGTAAACTGCTTGTCTTATCACTAAAGGATCCCTGATGGCAGAGCAGAGCTTGGAGTATCAGCTGGAATTAGTGACGTCTAGGGGTTAAACTGCACATTAACTCATGTAGATCTTATCAGGTAAGAGTGAGATCACATGACCAGCAAAAGAGCAGGATCCCATGAACTGTGAGATGGAAACTAATAACCAAACGAGGTGATACTAATTAAAAGACATGTACTGGTGAAATAGGTACCTAACAAAAAAGAAAATAATGTACTAGAGTGCTAGATAGAGTATTGGCCGATTTTGTTCACAATTTATTCTAAGTAGCTAGCTCAAAGGAAAAAAAATGAAAGACCTACGAGGTAATTGTGCTTCTTGGATAGTGGCAAATGTAAATTAAATTTAAAGGGGTTTTCCAGGACTGTAATACTGATAACCTATCCTCAGGATAGGTCATTTATTTAAGTTCAATGGGGGTCCAAAACCTGGGGCCGCTGCTAATCAGCTGTTAAAGAGGTGAGTACGGTGGCTCCTCTTCACTGAGCACAAAGCATAGCGCTGTACGTTGTGTAGGGGTTATGCTTGGTATTGCAGCTCAGCTCAGTTCACTTGAATGGGGCTGAGATGCACACAGGCCTTGTGATGAAGGTAGAATCACTGGCTTGTGAAATGGAAGCAGCACTCACCTGTGCTCTGGGGCAGCATTGAGCAGCTGATCTGTGGGGTTTAGAGATATTGGACCCACCAATCACATGTTGATGCTAAAGGTAGGTCATCAATATTTAACTCCCAGAAAACCAATGTAGGCAATGAGTAACTCTTTGCCTCGGCATGTAAAGGTAAATGGATTTAGTGGAATGTTTGACTATCATTATCTGTACACGTGACCATTTTGATCAAAACCATATGTAATTTTTTGGGTAAGTGTTCATTGTAGAGAACACATGTAGGTAATCAGCTCTCCTTTAATACAAGTACATCCTCCATGGTCATGAGTGTCGATCCTCTTCAATTATGATCTCTTTTATTGTCAAAAATGAGAAGCAATCGCTGCAAATCACAGACAAGTTTTCCTGTTGTTATCCAGATAAAAGCTTCTGCTGAAAAAGACAGCTGCACAAGGCTGACAACTTCCTGGGAATGAATGTAACATATTTCAAGAGTGTGTTTTGAAAATAGAAATAATTACATGTTTGCCAGTGAAGCCCTTTTCTGGAAACACGTGTTGTACAATGATGGAAAGCTCTCGACAGCGAGAGATGTCACCCCTCCGTAAATTGCCTGTAATTACAAAGTTATCAGGACAGAGTTTGGTCAGTCGAGTTATTTGGCTGCTTCGAGCTGAGCATAAAATAACATTTAACGTGTCTCAAGGCTTAATACTATGTAATCGGGATTATTTATGACATGTCAAGATGGATGGACGTTCCTGTCAGCCAGGAGTTAAATTAATTTGCTTTCAGACTTCTAAAATGCAAGATTAACCAAAGACATCTGTTTCTCAGTAATGACTGTCCCATACCGTCCCAACAGAGAACATGCTGTAGTTAAAAATTTCCGAAAATCAGCCCATTACC
The DNA here is from genome assembly GCA_947044405.1 of Leptodactylus fallax. Classification (NCBI taxonomy): domain Eukaryota; kingdom Metazoa; phylum Chordata; class Amphibia; order Anura; family Leptodactylidae; genus Leptodactylus; species Leptodactylus fallax. The sequence goes on along the minus strand of CAMRHE010000027.1, from coordinate 10,218,034 downwards.
ATATTATCTCCAGGCTAGATGTATCAAAGTCAAGCTTCCAAGCATGAATTTCACTGGTATATTTGTGTGTGTTATGTAGATTGAAAGTAGAGCTGTACTTATCATTTTTAAGCATATTGACTCTGCAAAAATGACGTGTTTGGGGGGGGAAGGGAATAACCCCACAAAAAATATATAGTAAAACGCCATATAAACACCTCTGACAAAAAAGCATTTTTATTCCCTAAATGAAGTAATTGGTGCAGCAATGGTGTGGCTGTGCCTCTGGGTGAATCTGTTTTTAGCTTCTCACATCGCCCCATTTCTTCGTCTTTTGTGATCGCCTCAACAGCAATGTGTCTGCCCCATTTCTGGAGTTGTGGTTAGCGCCCATATCTCAAATTGTGCGGATTTGTTGAAAACTAATAGAAGCAGGTGCAGTACTGTCTCACTCCCAGTCCGCAATATCTTTCACAGTGCTGTGCATGCGCCTGACTACAAACATTTAGCAAATGTACAAAATTTAAGATGGGAGCCATGACAGCTGCTCCAGAAGAGGGATGAACACATTACTGCTGAGAGGTCGGTATTGACCAGATATTTGCAGAACTGATAGAATTCCCTACACAGCCTTGCTAGTTTTCTTGGGCTGAGGTGACACATCATGGAAAAGTTGCGTTTTTGTTTTTTTGTTACAGATCTTGCTGCGTTTTTTTGAGCCAAAGCCAAGAATTGCTTTAAATGGAATGGAATATATTCTGCTAAATCCACACCTAGCTCAAAAAGCCACAGCAAAACCTGGAACAAAGCTGCTTGTCCACAACTTGTGGCCTTTGCCTTACACTGTATATTCTGGTGGTGATTTTTTTTTTTTTTTTTTTTTGTCTATTCAAGTCATGTTTATGCATTCATAAAAGGCAATGTGAGGAGCTCTGTAGGCCTGGGCACAATAAGTCATATGTTATCTGTTTATAAGCTCCAATATGTGCACTACTGATAGAGGCATGTAATGGTTAAAAGTTAATTTACACTTAAAGAACTCCCAAGCCCTAAGGCCACATGTTTTGTTGTGCTTTGTATGTTTTCTATATTAGATGTATATGGTTCAGCTTTTACATGAGAGTGTTACATGTAAAGTTACAGCTTTGCATGAAAGCGTTAATGGTCATTGATAGTATGTCTGTCCTTATATTCAGAACCTCTGCAGTATGGCCTACATAGTTCCCTGACTGAAGCTTCAGTACAGACTGTCCTAAAAATTAAAATCTCGAACCCTGAACCACCGTGAATAGCAGCATATAATAAAAGGGTTGGAAAGTAATGATACATGGTGTTAAGCCTGCTGTAGATCATACTGCTAAAGGTAATAGGCTCTGGTGTGAGTCACAAAGAATATCCCAGCATTTAATGGAAAGTATAAGGAGTTCTGAGGCCGCTGCGGTTACACAGGATATGGAGCTCAGAGTTGCTTTCTGTTGACCATTTAGCTGTAGTAGGTAAAATTGCAATGTAAATGTGTGCTAAGTGTATCTTTACTAAAACTATATGATCTTCCTGTGTAATCTCCATATAAATTTAATGTGTTCTATCTGAATGGGATAATATAGAAATATTTGATTTCTCCATGTCAAAATAGACTTCAATGTCCATACATCCCGAAGAGGTAAATATGCTATCCTAGCCATTCAAAGGGATCATTTATTATTTATAGTGACGCCAGATGTATGTTTTATAACACATATGGTGTGATGGTGCCTGAAGCCAAGAGTATATGACCTGACATAAAAGGCACAGAAGAAAACCGGAAGGGCACAGTCAGCTTCTTGTTTAATTCAACAAGGGGAGAGGGACAACTAATGTACTTTAAGTGAACTTAGTTAATTGCATTATATCGCAGAAGATTTACTATTGATTGTGCACCAGAATTTCAGCAGAAGTCCATTTAGACAAATGTATTATTGATTCATGCTACCAAGAACAATGTTTTTTACCTCTCCAGCCATTTTTACAAGCGTCTAGAAAAGGATGTGACTTAAATTTATTACTGCATGCACCAATATTGGTCTGAATTATACCACCCAAGAGGAAGTGAAGGAAAGAAAGCGAGTCAGTGGCGTAACTGGGAATGGTTGGGCCCCAAGGCGAACATTTGACATGCCCTCTCCTCCACTCACAAAGCGCATTTCTGAGTACACTATCATACACCATAGTGGCCCCTACACACAGTATTATGCCCTATAGTGACCCCTGCACACGGTATTATGCTCCATTGTGGACCACCCATGAACAATTATTATACTCTGGGGTCTTTTCAGACCCCAGAGTATAATGATCGGATATCCAGGAGAGGATACAAACAAAAAAAACACTGTTACCTACCTCTCCCTGGCTCCGGCCCACTCCCCGCTACTTCGGCCATCTTCAATGTTGGACCAGATCTCACGTGAGCCGGGCCGGTGTCGAGACGCATAATGACGCAGACCCAGCCCTCGTGACGTCACCAAACAGGCCAAAAGTCTGCGGAGCATAGGAGAGGTAAGTAGCAGTGGTTTTTTTTGTTTTTTTTTATGTTCCCTCACCTCCCCGGGCTATGTTTGTGGGGTTTGCGGCCCACAGCCTAACTTACCGTTCCACGCTCCTGCTCACAGTCACCTCCGCCTCCGCAGAATGGGAAGCGAAGATGGCCATGAGCAGGAGCGGGGATTGGTAAGTAAACAGGGCCTATTTAAAAAAAGAAAAAGCATGTCCTGTGCCCGGTTGCAGCTGCTACCCCGGTAGTTACGCCTCTGAAGAGAGTCTAAAATGCTCAAAGATGCACTGTGAAACTGTGTGTTCCGCTGTGATGAATTTGATGCGTCTTTTGCTGCCTTATCGTTGTTTATACTGTATTATTATTAGACAGCAATAGTAAATGTAAGCAAATGTTTGGGAATGTTAATTCTACTATAAGACGGCTTGAGAAACCGCTAAAGGACAATGCACCCGTTAACCTTAGTAACTTTCCTGTATCTTTGTTTGTTTCTCCTTTGTATGATATGCTTTTTGGATGTAATTCCTAGAGTACGTGCAGCAGTAATAAACATCTTTTATTTTCATTAAAATTATACAGGTGCAAGATAGAATTTAAGAGAAGAAGAATAAAATGAAGGAAGTAAAGTTGAAAAATTGGGACCCCATACAGACTACTAATAGGGAGTCTGTGAGCTGCTCTATCTAGGAAGTAGTCTGTATGAAATAAAGATAACAAATTAGGATCAGTACATTCTATTCTTATTCTCTTACATTCTAGGTTGTGCCTGTATAATTTTGATGAAAATAAAGTTGTTTATTACTATTGCATGTACAGTGGTAAAAATCATTGGTAGAGGAGCCAGAATTGTAAAACTCTCCAAAGGCTGACAGATTTTATAGTCAAAGTACATTTTATAATTGTGTCTATTCAGGTTTTAGTGACTTTGTAATATTGGCTACTGTTTCATGCTTAGTATATAAGCACTCAGTTGCTGACCTTTCTTTACAAACGGTAAGAGATGTCCTCGGCTCTGCACCATCTTCTTGTCCCCAGTACAAAGCAAGTTATTCACTGTCTATTAAACACGTTCAATATGAAACAACACAAGTGACACCATCTTCTCTTTCGTACACAGGACCAGAAAATTTCAGCTCCAAGAGCTTTGCGGTACAAGCTCAGAAGAAAATTCTGAGCAAAATGGCTACAAAGACGATGGCAAATATGCTTATTGACGACATAAGCAGCGAAATCTTTGATGAGCTTTTCAAAGCAATTAAGGAACACGTGAGGAATAAGAAAGAAGCTCACAAAGTTCTAAAGGACCTTATCAAGGTTGCAGTAAAAGTTGGCATTCTATATAGGAATAATCAGTTCAGTCCTGAAGAGCTGGAGATTGTGGAGAAATTCAGGAAAAAGCTCAACCAGACGGCCATGACAGCAGTCAGTTTCTATGAAGTTGAATACACTTTTGACAAAAGTGTTCTTTCTGGACTTCTCCATGAATGCAAAGACCTACTTCATGAATTGGTGCAGCGCCACTTGACGCCAAAATCTCACAGTCGAATCAACAGGGTCTTCAATCATTTTGCCGATGTTGAATTCCTTACCGCCCTTTATAGCCTTGATGGAAACTGCAGGCCGTACCTCAAAAGAATTTGTGAAGGCGTCAATAAATTGCTTGATGAAAGAGTTATTTAAAACCTTCTTTTTCCTTTTTTTTTTTTTTTTTTGTTTCTTCTGTTTTTCTGATAATGTGCTAAAGAATGGCTTTTTCTGGAGTGCGGATTGCCAGTGGCCAGATTAGAGCACAGATGGCTGTATCAGGAATATTTATTTTGGTCTTGGGACATGTTGTGTATCGCATACACTGAAAGAGGCCTTCATCCACAACCATTAAACTGTGTATCCTTACATAAACTCAGATGGCATTCAGTAACTAACGGACCATACATGAGTAATAAGATAGGAATTGGTACAGGACAGATGAAGAGGGAGAACTCGAACTTCTTGCTTCTCATTTGAGATTTGTCAGGTGGTACTGGGCCTTCTTATTCTCAGAGATTCACTTGTGCTTCATACTGGCGGCCTCTTTTATTGCTTATACGCTCTTGGTTGACCATTGTTAAATACAGACAATGTAAGAGGCTGTCTGCCGCTACTTTATGTGTAACTGTCTATTCAGGACTTCCTATAAATACATTATAAATGGCCTTAACCTAAAAAGAAAAATTCAGATTTGTTTTAGTGACACATAACACTTAACTGTAAAGCCACAACTTCAGCTGGTCCCATAAATAGCAGATTCTGACATGATGCCTATGACAGGTATTCCTTTGACAGATTGAGCACACTGCACCCTTCAGGACTAGTTCTTTTTTTCTTATGAGTTCAACATGGGCGCTAGGCAGAATTACAAGATGTCCAGTTAGTATTCATTCAGGCCCTCCCCAGTATTTGAAGTTTAGGTGGGAGTGATCAAATTTTAGCTACATTTAAATTTTTAGTCTTTTGCCTGAAGTCACCCAAACATTTGAAATCGTCCAAACGTGCACAGTTACGTGTAAAGATGAACTGCACACTTCAATGGGTGAAACTCATCCACGGAACAGACAAGGATAATACATAATGTGGAAAAATAGCAGTGTGACTTCATCCATTGACTACTGTTGGTCTATGCGCAAAGTCTAGTCTGCTGTACTTAAGAAGCACACAGACCAAAAAATAATGGTTGTGTGAATCGCCGCTCTTATTTTTAGATTTACCTTTTCTGTGCGGTTACTTTACCCTAGATAGAAATTGTAAGTGTAGTGCTGATCCACCAATGCTGCCTATTCCCAAATTGCCATTATTGTCATATTATCAAGAATCTTACTGTAAGGAGTTACAAGTTGCTGAAATCACAAAAGTGCTGCTGAATCGCTCCAAGTCAATGAACCACGACAGAACAGTGGAGGCTATTCTCAAGTGTCCATTGGAATCAGCAGAGATTGGTCAAGGGACATGTTGAAAAGAGACATATGGCACTATTCATGGTAGATGTGGTGTATCGAACAAAGTGTAGCCTGAAGCTGCCATACAGCTACTGGGGAAAATGACCACTCATGCTGCAATATGTTCCATTTCCAATTCAAGATAATCAATTTGCAAAATCCACTTTCTATCCAATCCTAGCTTATTTTTTGTAAGATGATGTGTATATAACATTCCCAGTGCTGATATATATTTTGTATACCAGTATGTATCTTTTGTGTGTTAATAACTGATCTTCCTTTACTGTGCTTCACAATAATGTTACAGACTTATGAATTGTAAATGGAACCTATTTGTATAACACGTGAAATCTATACTGAACACACTTTCATAGAGGAGTAATAAGGGGAACAAAATACAGGTGAGGTCTCATGTGCAAGATGTTTACATCCCTTTCTTGTGTAGAGAGAACTTGAGATGAGTGCTTGAGATATTCAACTTTGGGGAAAAAAACAAACATTTTCCATTACTCCTGTCCATAACAACCCACAGAGTACTATACCATACAGAACTTTCTGTGCATGTACAAAATGCACCACTGTGTGAGTTTTGTCGTTGCAAATTTTGCTGCAGTTTTTAGAGCCAAAGCCAGGAGTCTATTTAGAAGAAGGGAAAAATACAAGTGCTTCCTTTTTATCCATTCCTTTTCATGCCACTCTTGACTTCAAATCAAATCACAGCAAAATCTGCAACACAAAACACAGTTTTTTTGCAACATGGGGCCTTAGTCTTTAAGGGGGTTAGGTCATCAATATTAGACTAGCAGGGGATCAACAGCCAGGAGCCCCACAGATCAGCTGATCAAAGGGGAAGTGGCACTCCTGTGAGTACTACCATTTCACAGGCTGTGACATGTTCATCAGTCACATGGACTGTTCATAGCTTAGTCCCATTCAAATGAATTGGATGGAGCTGCAATGCCAAGCACAACTGCTGTACAATATATAGCATATATAGCACTGTGCTTGGTAAGTAGTGAAGAAGCCACAGTGTGCCAAGTGTTGGACCCCTACAAACCTGATATTGATGATATATCGCAGTGCTGGAAAATCTCTGAGTTGCACAACTTGTAGATATAGAGCAAAAAAGTAAAAGTAGTGCAAGTCATGTATGCCAGCTTTTTGGACAGATTCTACTAGAATTCTGATGCATTTTCATTAGTAAATTATGCCCCTTTTAAGCTTTTGTCTACCATTGTTGCATCTGTAGTGCGGTACCTGGGTGGAGGTTACTGTTAATACAGATAAGCTTTCTCAGTCTCCTCTGGCTTTTTGGGCAATTTTTATATAGCAATCTATGACCATGGCATGAGTTTTCTGGAACATAAAGAAAAAAACCTTCAGCACACAATGGCATCATATTCGCACCATATTGCAGATCTATTACAGTACTGTTACATTTGCATGATATCTTGGGTTGGGTGTGCTACGTATTTGTTCAGCAGCTGCAATTGTCACACAAAGGTCACTGTCTAAAGATATATTGAGGAATACTATTGCAAAAGGCATTTTTTTTTTTATGGTCAAAACTAGATTTTTTTGTCACATAATTTGAACCCCGTGATCACAGCAGGGTATCTGCAACTAAAAATCCACACGTCAGTGACAGTAAGTTCTGTGGGTGAAAGCTATGGGAGACCACCAAAGGAACCTGTTGGTAAGTTTCAGCAAAAGATCACTCGATTTTGGGTGCTTTTGCTGCAGTGTCTTGCAGGTAAGCACACAGCTCCAGGAAATTCTCCACCGTGTACCTCTCATGTTTGTCTGGCCAAAGACAGGTTTTACACACAGAATTTTCAGTTAGAGTGCATTGAAATGCAACTAAAATTTGGCACAACTAATGTGTCCCTATCTATCTATCTGCATGTCACAACTTTCTCCAAAATAATGTGATTATCTATTAGGCTAAGGCCCCACGTTGTGGAAACGCAGCTTTTTTTGTTGCAGATTTTGCTGCGTTTTTTTAAAGCCAAAGCCAAGAGTGGATTGAGCAGAAGGTAGAAGTATAAGAAGCTTCCTATATATTTCCCATTCCTTTTATGGCCATTCTTTGCTTTGGCTCAAAAATGCAGCAAAATCTACAACAAAAAAAGCTGGAGTTAAAAACTGACAACAGATGTTACAGGTTATTCAATAAACAATTATGATTTTATTTGGCTGTGTGAATAAAAAAAAAAATACAAGAAAAAAAAAAATAATCCCCATGTAAAATCTGTGTGAAGCCTTAGACCCTATTCAGACAGCTCTGTTATACGTTTTGTAGTATGGCCACAAATCCTGTTCAAGCTGCAGGCCTGATGAGCTGAATTTACAGCAATCCCTAACGCTAGGCCTTAGACAGTGAAAGATATATCACTGCAGTGATGGGAGTCTTGTGCCAGTCAAAGTATAGTACTAGAATTATACATCCAGCTAAAAGAGAATCTGTCACCATGTTTGAGGCACCTAAACCATCTACATGCTGCTAATGCTTAGGGCCCCAAGCCTGATAACTTTAGTCCCATCTGTCCCTCTTTTCACAAGCTTTACTCTGTTGTTGTGTGGGCAATGAAGCGAGGTGTAGCATCCTTGACATCAACTTCACAATCCTGCAAGAGCGGCCAGAGATGAGGCTGGGAAACATCAAAGTTATTAATCTGAGGTACAGATACAACTGAGATTACCAGATGTGGGGTCCTAAGACTCAGAAGTACTGTAGAAGGGCATGTTGGCCAAAGCCGAAAACCAGCAAGAAGTAGTACTAGTCTTTATATAGCCCATTGTTTTTCCATCCACTTCTGCCTTTGACATATAAAACTTGGGAAAAACACTGCAGTCTTTTTTTTTTTTTTTAACACTTGAAAATGGTGAGAAATTGAAACAAAGTAGAGTTGAGACACAGAAAGGGGTCCTCCATTTTAATGTACAAGTATAGCTTGGACAGTTTACTACGGGAAATAAATCCCCCTCCTTCACCCCTGTAGAAAAGTATCTAACCTATATAGTAATACATCATCTTTTATTCTGTTGTTGTCTAACGTTATGTCTCCACCCCCCTCCTCCATTCCAAAGCATAATATGATACCGCTGATATTTTTATAAAACACTCCTGCCATATTGCAGGAAGATACAGGAGCTGCAGAATACTCATTATGTCAGGATGCTGTCCCCAAGACCCAATGTCTAGGATCACAACTGTATAGACACCCTGTGCGTTTCCCCCCCATGCCAGGAGGTAAAGCAGTGCAGTTTGACTGTTACTGCCATTTCTCATGTATTATTAAATACTGCATATAATGGACTTTTTTTTTCTTTTTTTTACCAACCTGTAGTAGATTTGTTGCAAAAGTTTCTATGACTGTCCCATTTATCTGACTTGAGTTTGCAGAAAGCCATATACTTGCTGTATGAATAACTCCACTGACATGTATGGAAATATTTTCATAGATTTTATCTTCCTATAAATCTGCTGCAAGTACATTCACATGGAGGAATTTGCCACAGATTGGGGTTGGATTCTGCCCGGAATCTGCCTCCCATCGAAAAAAATAAGCGTCCTTCTCCATCTTGCTATGGATTCCATAGCTTAAGACTCCCTGCTGATTAGGTCCATTCATCTGGGCCTAATCAGCAGCGGAAACCCATGACCGAATACCGATGCCCTGCATCAGGAAACCCGTTACGGCTAGACCACGGCCAAATACAGTGGCGGAAAACGAAGAGCAATTCCTCTTCATTTTCCGCTGTGTGAGCGTAGCCTTACTGATGTAAAGTCAAGCAGCTTTGGAATATCTCCATTGCCTGTTGTGCTACCTTCACTTTGAACTCTGAGTATGATTAAAAAAAAAACTCCCATTGCTACCTGGAAACTATCAGTAAGGAGGCCGGAAATCTTTTCTCTCTTCATTCCATTTAATACTTCAAGGGCATAAAGGTTTAGAGCCCAGCATGGCCTGGGAATCTAATACTTATTAACTCCTTAAAGTGAAGCTCTGCTGTTGATGAATATTGGATGTGAAGCAAATGTCAAATCTAGTGTCTTATTATATTCATTACTTTGGTATTGCATTCATTTTGCTTATTGTTACGTCACAATGTAAATAAAAGTATATTGCTACCTGAAAACTGTGAACAAGCAGGAAGTGTCTTGTGATATAGATGTATTTATAATGAATACCCACAGCCATACCCCATGACATGTAATTTTGGCATTTATGTACTTAGTAAATGATATCCAGAGGTGATGGTGACCCATTCAGACCTCACAGTCTATCCACAATAGTACTCCATAAATACAGAGACAAATATTGTAAGTGACCGATTTACCAACAGTAGCTTGTTTCTGGTTTCCAGAGATGGTAGAGGTTACATTTGCTGATTTTATATAGAACAATGACTGTTTTACCAGACTATACCTTGGGAGATCAGGATATTTTCAACACATAGCAAAATGGAGAATAAAGGTATTGTCCTGTAAGGCTACGGCCCCACGTAGCAAAACGCGGTGGAAACATTTTCGCAGAGTTTTCCTCTGCGGACTTTCTGCCCCTATTATACCATGCAGAAAATGGCAGCGTTTTTGAAATGGCAGATTTTCCACTGCTGATTTTTTTTTTTTTTTTTTTAATCTGCAATGTTTGGATGGGATTTTGCAGATACTGTAAAATGCAGCGTTTTCGCAATCTAGGGCTTCAGCCTAAGGGTCTTGATCGTCTACTCACCAGTAACCAGATGGGTCCCAATTCTAAATACTGATAATGCCAATGTGTACACAGTGCAGGAAGGTTGTTATAAGGTAAAGGAGGGATGTCTATTGCACAGCTCACAGAATAAAGCTCTATTCAGACTAACCATGTTAATAACTGTGCAATGGAAGTTTTTTTTTTTTTTTTTTTCTTAACAGCAATCACTCGGCAGCATTAAAATCAATTTATTGAATTGAGCTATTCACAGGACTGAGTTTTGATGGTCCATTTTACCATGTCCTATTTTTGCCCCTTTTCGAAGGTCACTCAATACACTCAAGTCTGTGAAGGGATCAGTGAAAATGGGCCCCACAGATGCAAGACAGCTTTGAGAAATGTCACTTTTTCATGTCGGTCGTCTGAATAGACCTTTAGCCTAAACAAGAGAACACAAGTGGATCATCTTTGGTTGATTTAATGTGGTTGATGCCAATGGCCAAAATAAAGATGAATCCTCTGCTCACAGCAGGGAAGTCACAATGTGCTTGCATGGTTCACACAAATGAACATGTAAATTAATATAGTAAACTATAAAGCTCTACGCCCCCTTAGTCACAGTCCCAAGTCGATCAGGGAATGACGAAGTGAGTCAAAATTTGTACAACATAACTAAACAAGAATGAATGTAGTAAACTGCCAAAATTGTGGTTCTATTCACGGCTCAGGTCAGGTCTGTGTATGGTCTAGGCCTCAGTGATGTTTTGTCCATAATTATTGTAACAACCCCCAGCAAAGATCTGACCGTCCACCACGAGAAGATACTTACACCATGGATTCATCACTGAGGCCTTGGCTATACAGGTTTGCCATACGTAAGGATTATGTATGATTCTAGGACAGCCCAGTTAAATTATGTAACTTTAGCATTATTTACTCAGGCTTATAGACAACATTTTACTGTGCACTCTTCTGTATAAACATTAATACATATTGTATAAAATTCACTATAGATGATTTAATATATAAGAAAAAACTACAATGTTTGACCCAAATCCCCTCATTAAATGGGAGCCAGCATGGTTATCGAGACCATTGTTTTGTTTTTCTTTCACACTTCTGTTAAAGTCTGGGCAGTCACTGAATAAGCTCGACCTCTGGTGAACAGTAGAGGAGCACTGCAGGGATAGGACAGGTCCACCAGGGCTAAAGACACTCTCTGATATGATGAGGGCATATGAATATAATACAGAGACTGGTTCACACAGTGACTTATGGAGCAGGTCTGCCAACCAGTTACTGTATTTGGTAAGCGTACCCTGTGTGTTAGACCAGAATAGATACATTTGGTCCAGACAGACTTAAATATTGCAGACCTCAATGTCTGATAGCTGCAAGCTTTATTGTGATGGCAATCTCATCTGGTCACTTTCCTTGGCAACAATTTACTGAATGTTTTAGCTGCTAACTTAAAGAAGCCTTCACCTAAATAACATGGACATTAAATGTCAAACCAACAATTGCCAAATGTCCTAGTTCAGATGAATACTGTATCTCTCCAGAGCTGTATGTACAATGGTGAAGAACAGGCTTCAACTACTTGCAAAGATCAAAACCTTTCCCGGTATGCTTTCCTTGTATGATTTGTATGTAAGAATTTGGTGCAATGTGTTTCTATTCGCTATAAATATATATGATGTTGTTTGTTACTGGCCGTACAATGTTGTCCTCTTCTATCATTTTAGTTGTAAACTCAGCAAAGCTTCTAAGCTTGTTTTGACAGATTCTATGAACTGAAATGTGAACCCAGCCTAACACAATATGGTGTCAGTTCATCCTATTATCCAGAAGATATAAAGAAAGGTAAAGCAACCCCTTTAAGTAACAACAATGGCATTTTAAAAGGGTTATGTCATGTTTCACATGATGTCACATTGTGTTTGTTTTTTTGTGTAAGGCTCTGAGGATAATAGAGGCCTTAATGATTTTTTTTTTTTTTTTTTTTTTACACCATGATGTACAGGATTCTTAATTTAAAAAAAAAAAAAAAAAAAAAAAGCACAGTTAAATCCTAACAGGACTCCTAGTAGTGACTGTGAGAGTCTGGATTACTCCACCCACAGTGATTGACAACTCACGCTGTACATATGCTGATATAATGAAAGCCTTTAATCACTGTTTGTGGGCAGGATATACAGGACTCCCACTGTCTCTCCTAGGAGTCCTATCAGGAATTACTTTGCTTTTTACTTATCAATCCTGCTATTACCCATATAAAGCTATATCCAGATGTAGCCAAGTTTAACATGACTCTTAACGAGTTACATAAAGTTACAGGTATCTTCAGCTTCACTTTTTCAATGGTTTTCTATATCTTTAGTTTTGAGTTACAGGTGCATCTCAAATTAGAATATCTTTGAAACGTTTATTTCAGTAAATTAAAAAAGTGACCTCCTATATTTTCTATATTCTTTACACACAGAGTGTTCTATTTCAAGTGTTTTATTTCTGTAAATGTTTATTATGGATTACAGGTAATGAAAACCCAAATCTAAGGAAATTAGAATATTGTAAAAAAAAAGTTCAGTATTGTAAATTCAGTGTGTCACCTGCCAAAGTTTCCTAAGCCTTTAACCCCTTAATGACCGGGACATTTTTTGTTTTTGCATTTTCGTTTTTCCCTCCCCACATTCCAAAAGCCATAACTTTTTCAGTTCACAGAGTCACATGATGGCTTATTGTTTGCGAAACAAATTGTACTTTGTAATGTCACTGTTCAATATGCTGTGCAATGTACTGGGAAGCTGGAAAAAATTCAGAATTAGGTGCAATTGGAGAAAAACTGCATTTGCGCCAAATTCATGTGGGTTTAATTTTTACAGCATTCACTGTGTGGTAAAAATGACATGTTACCTGTATTCTGCGAGTCAGTACGAATACGGCGATACCAAATTTATATAGTATTTGTAATGTTTTGATACTTTTGAAAAAATTAAAAACTTTGCTAAATAGAAAAAAAAATTTGTGTCGCCATATTGTGACACCTGTAACTTTTTCATATTTACATGTATGGAGCTGGGTAAGGCGTCTTTTTATGCGGGACAACATGACGTTTTTATTGATACCATTTAGGGAAAGATCTGATTGTTTTATCACTTTTTATTAAATTTTTTATAGGAGACAAAGTGTTGAAAAAAACGCTATTTGGCCATTTTGATTTTTTTTTCCCGCTACGCCATTCACCGTATGGGATAAATATTTTAATATTTTAATAGTTTGAGCATTTTGGAACGCAGTGATACCTAAAGTGTTTATGCTTACTTTTGTTTAATTTACTTTTATATCTGATCTAGGGAAAGGGGGGTGATTTTGAACTTGTGTTTTTTTTTTTTTTTTTTTTTTATACTTTTACTTGTATGATCAGACTCCCTAGGGACCTTGAAACCTAGGGAGTCTGATCGATCATACTATTCACTGCGATACTACTATATGCCTTCACTGCTATTAGACGATGCCTCTGGCATCGCGTAATAGCTGTAATGTAATGACAGGCCTGGGAGCCTTCAATAGGCTCCCGGCTGTCATGGCAACCAAGTGCCGCCCTCCGATGACGTTCTGGAGGGCGGCGATCAGGTAAAAATAGCGGCGCCCGTGGCGACTGCACAATTTAGACGCCGCGGTCCCGTTTGACCGTGACATCTAAAGGGTTAACAGCAGCGATCGGTGCAGGCACTGATCGCTGTTGTTAGCGGCGGGTCCTGGCTGTATTATACAGCTGACACCCGCGGTGTATGGAGAGCGCTCAGCTCCTGAGCGCTCTCCATACATCGTCATGCGACTCAGGACGTACTATTACGCCCAGGGTCATTAAGGGGTTAAATGGTCCCTCAGTCTGGTTCAGTAGGACACACAATCATGGAAGACGCTGATTATGAATTGTATTACTGAATTACTGAAATGAATGAACATTATAAAAATATTCAAATTTATGGAGATGCACCTGTATCACTCTGCAGCAAGTTATTAGATTCAAGTTAAGGAAGGCTACATCTGTATGATAGAGTTCAGCTTCTCTCCCAGTCTCATAGCCTGTTCTCAGACAGGGCAGTAGACATCCCCTCAAGTGTGCTTTAAGAAACATCATCAGACACCCATACGGAATAATGTACCTGTGTGTGCCGTCCCTCACTTTGAAGCATGTTTGTCCCAATATATATCATATGTTCTCTCATTGTGTAAATAAAATACTGTCAGTTTTTCAATGAGTAGTTTTCCTTATTAATGCAATACTTACAAGTGGATTGCACCATAATAGCAGAGGAGTCTATGCTTGCAGCAATTGGCCACTGTTTCCTTTACTTTTCCAAATATGCTGATAAACACATTTAGAAACTTTCTGGTTGTCTTTTGATACAGTTTCCTGCTTGATTTCAGCAGCTGGCATAGCTGGGTGTGTGGCACTGATGTCCCAATGTGGCCACTGATGGAGGGTCATTTGACCTGACGCATCCATCAGTGGTCTCCTCTGAATAGCACTGAGCGTGGTGAAGAAACCCGACGCGTTTTGCTACCCCAACAAGGGTGCTCATCATTTAATAATGAATTAAATGTTAAGTTTTATTATTCTGTATAGAAAAGATCTGTGCTTTGAATTTTTCATCTATGCAGACTGATCAAAACAGGCAGTAGTAACACAAGCAAACCATTAGCACCGATGTCATAACTTGATACCAGTAAGTCACATTATGAGCTTATGCCAGCATATCTTAAAAATTAAAGAGAGGGTGAACAATCCCTTTAATGATAACTGACGTGTGTTAGATCAAACAGGTATTTCACCTGCAGCACTGCTTTGTTGTTCCATTAAGTCCAGAGTTGGAACATAATAGTAGTTATTGCCATTTATGCATCGGAATAACCCTTCAATGATCAATCCCTAGGACAACTAATTAAATTGAGATTGGTGGGGGTCTGATGCCAATTTTATCTCAAATCAACGACCTAACCCCTTTCTGCTCTATGGTGAATACATTCATTGAGTTGGAGTTGGAGTTGGAAGGGACCTCAAGGGCCATCGAGTCCAACCCCCTGCAAAAGCAGGAATTCCTAAAACATCCCAGCTATATACCTATCCAGTTTCCGCTTGAAGATTTCAATTGATGAAGAACTCACCACCTCCCGTGGCAGCCTATTCCACTCTCATGACCAAAGGGCAGTTCAAGCTCCATGACTAATATATTCATTATGGTGACTGTGCAGGCACTGCTAGTATACTGTGTGATCACCAACAAACATTCATTTATAACAGACTTAGGCTAAGGCTCCATGTTGAGGAAACTCAGTGTTTTTTGAGCCAAAGTCAGCAGTGGCTTGAAAGGGAATGGAAAATATAAAGAAAGCTCTTAGACGTTTCCCTTCTGCTAAATCCACTCCTGACTTTGGCTCAAAAAACCGCAGCAAAATCGGCAACAAAACATGTGTTTCCGCAATGTGGCGTTTTAGCTTAAAGGCTGATTTCAATCTGCTGAAAGCAGATTAGCAATGCTGGATATTGTCAGCTGAAAATAACAATATTTGGTATGATCAGCCGCTTTTGATCGATTGTCAGTCAGCTTGTCCAGATCATTAAAAAAAAAAAAAAAAAAATTAAATTAACAAATGCCCTCTGATTGGACAATTTAGTTGTTAATGTTGATGGTAAGATCATTGTTATAAACCAACAACCCATCATTTTTTGGACGCCTGCATGACAGCTGTCTGAAGTCTTGTGTATGGCTGGCCTTTAAGGCTGGGGCCCCACGTAGTGTAAACGCTGCGGCATTTTTGTAAATGGCAGCATGTCAATTATACCTTCGGAAACACTGGCATTTTCCATATAGGTATAATTGAAGCAGAACATCTGCAGACGAAAACTCTGTAGACTTTCTGTGAAAAGCACTGCGGGAAAAACCATGATGTGTTTCCTCTGCGGTTTTTCCTGCAGTGCTTTTTGCCTGCGGCTCGCTAGATGGGGCCTTAGCCCCATAAGCAGCTTTTCTCAGTTTATATTTGTTAAATGAATACATTTCTTAGGCCCGGGAATATACTTGATCTCTGTCGCTCATCTCTTGGGTGAGCCGTATTTTAATTTTGCTTTAACAGAATAAGGAAGACCAGCAATATATCCATGGGTATAATGTTCTTAAAATAATCCTAGCAATTCCTTCAGCTATATAATCATTGTGAATAATTACACTGTGTTCCATTCAGTCTTCCCATCCAGGAAAATCAGGGAGGTAAGCACTTTACATGCAGTTAGTGAAGATTACTTAAGGTTCAGCATCAGTTCTTAAAGGAGTTTTCCCATCTCAGGGTTGCAACTGCTCTCCTGTCTCCTCTTCCCTTTCTGGTTTTCAGCTGAGTCCAGCATTATTCTCATGCTTGTTGTAAACTGCACATTTATCTGGATTTTCATAGACACACTGGGCTCCGCAGCTGAAAGCAATATGCAGAGAGATGAGAATATAGATGGTGGGGAGTCCTCAGAGAGTCTAATCTAGGTAAAAAGCTGTAAACACAGAGGAGGCATTTTAGCTGTATCTGGCAAACTGAGCAAGATAGATTGAGTAATGTATCGGATAAAACACTTCACACATTGCAAGCGGGTTAGCTGTGGGCGGCTAACTAGCTGTGAACTACCGTAGCAGTGAAGTGGATGGGAGTTAAACAAATCCCATCCATACACTGGAAAAGAACTGCAGCACAAAGTATTTTACACTGCAGGTTTTGAGGGCAGTAACACATGTTCTCTGTAATGATTCTCTGTTGGGACTGCTGCTGGGCCCGGTACTATACAGCATATAGAGCCAGAAGCCGGTGGCTCCATACATTGTATAGAGGCTCAGCCTCCCTTTAAGTAAATGGGAGCCCAACTGCAGGAATATTACACAGTCACTATACAACATACAGGGGAATCTGTTTCAGCCTCCTTAGTACCAAATGCGGCAGCAGTGCAAAACAATGTCCTCCCACCAACCAGTTATTAATGGCCTATCCTGGGGATAGGCAATAAATGCTAGATTGTTGGGGTTCAACCCCCTGGGACCCTCACCAACAGCCAGAACAGCAAGAATGGATATGCAGCAGTGCTTCTCAATTCAACAGCATTCACACAGACTTTAAATGGAGAAGCATCATGCATCCATGATCACCGCTCTGTTCAAACAGGATACCCATTTTCCTTGGACCCCAACCATTTTAACAGCGGATAGATGATAACTGATCAGCTTAAAGCAGCTTTGCATCACTCACTTCATGCTATTCCATATCTTAGACTGTGATTCCTTTCAGATTTTTATGAGTTCTTCTTTCCACAATAGGCTTAAAAAAAGACAAACATTGGTATAGTGATCGTACAAATTTATAAAGAATTTATCTGCTTTGAGCCTACCCCATACAATTTTATATTACAACGCCCCTGCCTGGGATTAAGAACTGGAAAAACTTTTACATACAGCAGAACTAGTGACTGAAATGTTTTTATGACATTCACTTATTTTTTTTACTTATCTTTTAATTTTACTAAGGCTAAGTTCACGTCTCTGTTGAAGACTCCACTGCAGAAACCTGCACGGACTTTTCTCTCCGTCGCTTTCAATATGAAAACAGCAGAACCCATTATAGTCATTTGGGTCCACCATCCGCTGCTTTAGTAGAGAGCAAAGTGCAGATGTAAACCTAGCCTTAATCATACAATGTACCTAATGGGAAAACTCCATACTGCCCACCCAAACTGAGGCCGAGAGACAGAGAGACCCAAAAAACATACTAACCGTAAAATTCCTCTCGTTTTCACTGGGGGACACAGCACCATGGATATAGAATTGTCTACTAGGATACTGACACTAGGAATACAGTGCTGGCCAAAAGTATTGGCACCCCTGCAATTCTGTCAGATAATACTCAATTTCTTCCAGAAAATGATTGCAATCACAAATGCTTTGGTAATAATATCTTCATTTAATTTGTCTTCAATGGAAAACCACAAAAAGAATTGTCAAAAAGCCAAATTGGATATAAATTCCACACCAAACATAAAAAAGGGGGTGGACAAAAGTATTGGCACCCTTTGAAAAATCAGGTGATGCTTCTCTAATTTGTGTAATTAACAGCACCTGTTACTTACCTGTGGCACATAACAGGTGGTAATAACTAAATCACACTTGCAGCCAGTTGAAATGGATTAAAGTTGACTCAACCTCTGTCCTGTGTCCTTGTGTGTACCACATTGAGCATGGAGAAAAGAAAGAAGACCAAAGAACTGTCTGAGGACTTGAGAAGCAAAATTGTGAGGAAGCATGAGCAATCTCAAGGCTACAAGTCCATCTCCAAAGACCTGAATGTTCCTGTGTCTACCGTGCGCAGTGTCATCAAGAAGTTTAAAGCCCATGGCACTGTTAGCTAACCTCCCTAGATGTGGACGGAAAAGAAAAATTGACAAGAGATTTCAACGAAAGATTGTGCGGATGGTGGCTAAAGAACCTCGACTAACATCCAAACAAGTTCTAGCTGCCCTGCAGTACGAGGGTACAACAGTGTCAACCCGTACTATCTGTCGGCGTCTGAATGAAAAGGGACTCTATGGTAGGATACCCAGGGAGACCCCACTTCTGACCCAGAGACATAAAAAAGCCAGGCTGGAGTTTGCCAAAACTTACCTGAGAAAGCCAAAAACTTTTTGGAAGAATGTTCTCTGGTCAGATGAGACAAAAGTAGAGCTTTTTGGGAAAAGGCATCAACATAGAGTTTACAGGAAAAAAAAAGAGGCCTTCAAAGAAAAGAACACGGTCCCTACAGTCAAACATGGCGGAGGTTCCCTGATGTTTTGGGGTTGCTTTGCTGCCTCTGGCACTGGACTGCTTGACCGTGTGCATGGCATTATGAAGTCTGAATACTACCAACAAATTTTGCAGCATAATGTAGGGCCCAGTGTGAGAAAGCTGGGTCTCCCTCAGAGCTCATGGGTCTTCCAGCAGGACAATGACCCAAAACACACTTCAAAAAACACTAGAAAATGGTTTGAGAGAAAGCACTGGAGACTTCTAAAGTGGCCAGCAATGAGTCCAGACCTGAATCCCATAGAACACCTGTGGAGAGATCTCAAAATGGCAGTTTGGAGAAGGCACCCTTCAAATCTCAGGGACCTGGAGAAATTTGCCAAAGAAGAATGGTCTAAAATTCCAGCAGAGCATTGTAAGAAACTCATTGATGGTTACCGGAAGCGATTGTTCGCAGTTATTTTGTCTAAAGGTTGTGCTACCAAGTATTAGGCTGAGGGTGCCAATACTTTTGTCCGGCCCATTTTTGGAGTTTTGTGTAAAATGATCAATGATTTGACTTTTTTTTCATTCTCTTTTGTGTTTTTTCATTGCAAGCAAAATAAATGAAGATATTATTACCAAAGCATTTGTGATTGCAATCATTTTCTGGAAGAAACTGAGTATTATCTGACAGAATTGCAGGGGTGCCAATACTTTTGGCCAGCACTGTAAATAAAAGATGCCCGCTTTGCCCCTTGGCTATATCCTTTGCCTGTACACTATGTTAATCAGTTTGAACTACAGCAGCAGGAAAGCAGGGAAAAAAAGTAAAACAAAAAAAAAAAGTAAGGAGCGCTTAAAAGCAGTAGAAAAAAAATACCAATACTTCCTGAGACCAGAAGAGAACCAAGAACAACAGTCCAAGAAGAAAAAGAGTGAAATCTGTGCCACCCAATGAATACAAGAGAAAGGGATTTTACAGTGAGTACAGAAATTACATTTTCTCAATATCATTGGAGGACGGAAACCGTGGTACCATGGTAGGTCCTAGAGCAGTCCCAAAGGGTGGGAACAACAGCTATGCAAACAACCAGCATATAGCTGCTTATAGAACCTTATAACCAAAATTTTGTAAATGTGTCCAAGCAGTAGCTTTACAGAGCTAGGCAACAGAAGCCTGATGTGGAGTGAGCAATCACCTAAAGGTGAGGAGTCCTACCCTCAGCTCAATAGACTTTCCTATTAGCAGGTTGGATTTACATGGAGATGGAAACCTTGGAGGCCATGAAGCCTTTGTTCTTAGGGAGAACAAACAGGGGTCCTGCACAATAAAAGGATTTGGTGAGAGACAAATAGACCTGGAAAACATCCAGACTGAAGTGAGCATTCACGTGGGTATTTGGATTCAGGACAATCACCATCTTCAGGATGGACATTAGTAAGTGGAGGACAATATTGTCCTTGTGGAGGACAAGGAAGGTGGGGGGGGGGTTTGCAAAACAGGGCAGCAAGTTCAGAAACTACTTGAATGGAGATGACACTACAAGGAAGGAAAACTTCCAAAAACAGGAGGCAATGAGAGATCTCATATTGAGGCTCAAAAAGTTAGGAGTTTCAAGGGCCAGATTCCGGTTACATAGGGAGATGGTAGGGTGGAGCACAATGCCCACTCCATGCAGGATGGTTGAGTCTGAAAGGCCAGATTTATTGAAAGAGAATGGGAAGGGCAGATACTTGCCCATTAAGAGGAGCCAGACTAAAGCCCTGGTCTGCAGTGAATTGCAATGGTCTGCAACAATGGCAGCTTTGTAAAAAGGAATCCACTTTCTTTTGCAAGGGATCACTTAGGGATGTAGCGTACACCAAAGGCAAACTAATGGCCTTGGGTCAGCCTAGCTATGGGAGGGTCAACCTAGCTATGGGAGGTTCAACCATGCAAAAGTTCAGACCAGTGGAGACACACTAGTCTTGGAAAGGATAGGAAACAGAGCTATTCCTTTTTCAGCATCTGATCAAAGGGCCTATGGATTTGAAAGACCATAGGAGGGGCATCAATTATGGCAAAAGCAGAAATGCTCCAAGGAAGAAAAGTTAGGGCCCCCAGTAATGTGCAGGGTACCTCTTATGGCTTGGATCAGGTCCTGTGTGGCAGGTGCTCGAGATGTGAATTGCTGAGGCTCCGAATCAGTGATGTCTCTAGGGCAGGGGGAGATGTTCCACCTGTCAGAATAGAGTCTCAAGCTGTAGTCTTATCTGAGAAGGCACTAGATTAAGCAGAGGTTCAAAGTAACCCATGAGAAAACTTATGGAGAGCAAATGTGCTCGAGAGGGATCCTGGGAAGAGCCAACTGAGCGGTGATTTTGTAGGGCAACCATTCCAAGGTTTCAACCACTGTTTAAGTCTGGCCAGGTCACCTATGGGTCAGGTGAGATGGGCTGCCCAGTCCCGCAGGAAGAGTGCAGGAACATTCCTGGAGAGCACTGGAAGTAGATAAGCTCAGGCTGGTCCATGGCAGTGTTTTATTTCAGCGGATGCACATATCAGACATGGAGGCTCGGGGGGGGGGGGGGTAGAGGTTGGTGGGACATGGGGACAGTAAGGAAAAACAGCAGTAGCTCAGGGATTAGCCTACTGAACCACTAGTTTAGCATCCCATCTCCATCTAGGTGCTGTGTCGCACAAGAGGCTGCTGAAGAGGCTGCATGCATGAGGGCACAGGGAGCCTAGTCAAGAGGTCCTGCCGACAAGTGAAGTGAAAAAGTGGCAAGGGAGAATGGAGGGGATAGCACTGAGAAACCGTAGCTTTCCTGAATCTGAGGAAGGGCTAAGAAGCCCGAGAAGCTGGGGGAATGAGTCAGGCCTATCTACAGGACAATCCTGGTAAAAGCCAGGACTAAATTAGAAGCTGCAGGACCTTCTCTGGAGGGCAGGAGAGGTTGCCTCGGATGGGGAAGGGAGGCTCTGGAAACACTTCACTATATACAAGTTTCTGCCCTTAGTATTGAGAATTTTAAACAATGTTTGCTTTTATAGAGTTTGGAAAATATTTCATTAAAACTTATGCTGCATAAAAGAAACAAAAAAAAAAAATCTCAGACCGATTATTCTTCATCACAAATCAACTTCAATGGCATAGTTGCCATTATGATAAGCATGCACATTTATTCATTGCCTATTAACTACTAGGGCTATAGATGAGATGCAGTCTTGCAGTATTGTCTTCCTAACTGTATATAACATTCTTGCCATTTATTGTTATATCAAGCCAGGGGCAAATCTACAGAGGATAAACCTTTACTGCTTGCAATTTTAATCCATTTTGTTTGGAAATTGGACTTACATCTACTTGCCATTTTCGTTTCATTAAGGTTAATGAATCACCTCAAGTAGGTCTAAGCAGATTTCCTACATTCCATTTTTCACATGTTCATGTTCTCTAAATTGCTTAACGCATATAAATAAAGGGTCTAAATACTGTATACACAGTCATGGCCGTACTCTCAACTTAATATTTGGTTGCACACCCCTTGGAAAAAATAACTGAAATCGTTTTCTATAACCATCAACAAGCTTACACCTCTCAACTGGAATTTTGGACCACTCTTCTTTTGCAAACTGCTCCAGGGCTCTCATATATGAAGGGTGCCTTCTCCCAACAGCAATTCTAAGAACTCTCCACAGGTGTTCAATGGGATTTAGATCTGGACTCATTACTGGACATTTCAGAACTCTTCAGCGCTGTTTCCATCCATTTCTGGGTGCTTTTCAAAATATGTTTGGGGTCATTGTCCTGCAGGTAGACCCATGACCTAGGACGCAAACCCAGCTTTCTAACACTGGGCTCTACATTGTGACCCAAAATCCTTTGAAATCTTCAGATTTCATGATGCATTTCACACAGTTAAGGCACCCAGTGCCAGAGCCAGAAAAACTACCCCAAAACATCTTTGAACCTCCATCATATTTGACTATTGGCACTGTGTTCTTTTCTTTGTAGGCCTCATTCCATTTTCGGTAAACAGTAGAATGATGTGTTTTATCAAAAAGATCTATCTAGGTCTCATTTGTCCACAAGATGTTTTCCCAGAAGGATTTTGGCTTACTCACATACATTTTGGCAAACTGCAGTCTAGCTTTTTATGTCTCTGTGTCAGCAGTGGGGTCCTCTTGGGTCTCCCGCCATAGCATTTGATGATGGACTTGTAACCTTGAGATTGTTGATACTTTTCCCCAATTTTGATTCACAAGTCCTCAGGCAGTTCTCCATGGCACACAGAGACACACAATGTAAAGACTGAGTCAACTTCTCTCCTTTTTATCTGGTTTCAGGTGTGAATGTTATATTGTCCACACCTGTTACTTGCCACAGGTGAGTTTGAACGAGCATCACATGCTTGAAACAAAGTTATTTACCCACAATTTTGAAACAGTTCCAATTTTGTCTGGCACATTTTTGGAGTTTTGTGTGAAATTATATCGAATTTGCCTTTTATCTCAGTTTTTTGTGTTGTTCCAATACACACAAAGTAAATAAACTTGCGTATAACAAAACATGTGTAACTGCAATAATTTCCTGAAGAAATACTTTATTTTCTGGAAAAATTTCCAGGGTGCCAACACTTACAGCCATGACTGTATATAATCCAAGTGTTAAATGTGTTTCCTCTGCCCTGAAAATGATAGGACTCTTGCAGACTCTTCCATATTACATGGAAAGGAGAAAGAAATGAATGGTCACTACAGTGAAGATGACACACTGCACCAATACCTGGAGGGCCTGAAATCTACTCACTAAGGGTGCGTTAACATATGTCCGACACAGCTATCAGTTTCCCTCCGGCGTGGTACACACAAGCCGGAGGGGAAACTGATGCCAGGACGGATCCCATAGTTTTCTATGGGATTGATTCTGGCACAAGAGGCATCAGTTCTGGCGCCGGATCTGTGCCTCAGCCGGATGGAAAAAAAGGCTACCTGCAGCGTTTTTCCATCCGGCTTCCTTAAAATTTAATTAGCGCCGGAGGCCGCCTGAAGATGGATGCGGCAGCACCCAGCTTCTGCACAGTCGCTGTACAGTAGTGAAACCGACAATTGACGGCTTCAATACTGTACCTGAGCGAATTGCTCAGGATCGCAAAGCTGACACCCGTGGGCAGAGCTGGGCTTCGATTGTGGGTGTTAACCCCTTAGATGCCGCAGTCAAACATGACCGCGGCATCCAAGGGGGTTGCGCTATAATAATGACCCCCGAGGCACCTCCCACAGCGAGATCGGGGGTGCCGTTATGCTGTTTTGGCCAGTGACCCCAGGCTGCTAGGGACCCCAAGTACCTGGCTGATCCTGCCTGCAATGGAGAAAGTCAGTCTATGCGTCTGCATAGGCTGACTTTCTCTATAGACTGAAATACACGTGTATGCTCGTGTATTGCAGTCTATAGTACTGAACCAGTGATCAGTGTATGGCTGGTTCAGATGTCCTTATAGGACAAGTACAAAATGTAAAAAAAATAAAATAAAATAATGAAGTTATTAAGCCCCAAAAATTGCTTTTTCCTATATAAAATGAATTCTATAAAAAAAAAAAACTAAAAATTAATAAAAACAATACATATTTGGTATTGCCGCGTCCGTAGCAACCTGTACAATAAAACTAAAACAATATTTAACCTACAAGGTGAACGTCGGGGAAAAGAAACGCCGGAATTAATGATTTTTCACCATCTTACTTTACAAAATATGCTATAAAAAGTGATCAAAAAGTTATATGTACCCCAAAACAGTACCAATAAAAAGCACAGGTCGTCCCGCAAAAAATAAGTCCTCAACCAACTATGTAAATTGAACAATAAAAATGTTACGCCTCTCAGAAGATGGTGATGCAAAAATAATTGATTTCTTTCCCCAAATGGGTTTTTGTTCTGCAGAATTAGTATTGCATTAAAAAAATATAAATGAGGTATCGCCGTAATCATACCGACCTGCAGAATATAGGTAACATGTTACTTATGCTGTATGGTGAAAAATTTAACAGGTAAAACACAATGCCAGAATTGATGTTTTTTTTTTTTTTTTTTTATAATCCACTAAAAAATGAGTTGATAAAATGTATTCAATAAGTTATAGGCACCCAAAACTGGTGTCATTACAAAATGCATCTCAACCCGCAAACAACAAGCCCTCATATGGCAACATCACCAGAAAAATAAAAAAAAATATAGCTCGTACAATGTGAAGACAAAAATCACCAAATCATTAGAACAAAACTGTCTGTGGCAGGAGGGGAATGTATAAGCTGTGCTAACATATGAGGGTACACCCCAGATTTAAAGTTTACGAGGGAAAAGACACCAGAAGTGACCCCCAGAGTGACCCCCCAATAATAGAACTACTGGGGAAATAGTAGGGACTTTAGTGTACCCAATGTACTCTGCACAGGTTACATATTCAATGTTCACCATCCGCTGTGCATTCCCATCTGGGATACTAATGCTCACTACACCCCTTGATAAATTCTCTGAGGGGTGCAGTTTTCTCAATGGGGTCACTCCTTAGGGGATTCCACTTTTCTGGCACCTTAGAGGCACTGCAAACATGACATGGCGTCCAGATCCCAAACATCTAAATCTGCACTCCAAAAGCCACATAGCGCTCCTTCCCTTCTACGCCCTGCTGTGTGCCCAAACTGCAGTTTATGCCCATATGTATGACACTGGTGTACCCAGGATATTGTACTTAATGTCATATCTGGGCATAAAATGATATTTGGGCTCACAACCAGGCAGAAGGGAGGGAGCGTTATTTGGTTTTTGGCGCACAGATTTAGACGGTTTGGTTTTTGGACGTCATGACACTTCTGCAGAACTCTTGAAATGCCAGTAAATGCTCCCAAGTCTCCAGCACACTGCATCAGGGGTTTGTTTCTCAGGTAAGGGCCAAGAGGGTTGTACTATACAGCTATAACTCACCCTAAAAGTAAAAACTGATGGTAAACACTGATGCCAACTGCAACTGATGGTTTTGGAGTAGAAATTTGTGAAAAAGCCTTATGACAACTGATGCATTTTCGCATCAGTTTTGGCATCAGTTGTAATGACTAAACGACAAAAAAAACTGATACTGATGCAAATGACATATGTGAACCTACCCTAATACTGTAGGTTGTCATCCGTCTCTTATAAAGTCTGCTTTCTTCTCGCCATCCATGTTTCCTGTAGCTTCAGTCTACTCTCCTTCCATGGTAAGTATGAAGTTGCCTTCTACTAAAGTTTTCTCAGGCCCGATGCACATCATGCTAGTAATGTACACCTAGCGTACGGGGGGGGGGGGGGGGAGCTGCTAGTGTATACACTAAGCTTACCCATACGGATCAATTCATCTGAAGTAGAGCAAATAGAGTATCTTCTTGGACTCTCTCAGGCCAGTATAAGTCGATATGATTAATTTATTTTTAAAAAAAAAGGAAGAAGATGGAAAAGCATAGACTAAAGAGTATTCTTTACAGTGGGAACCTATGGACATCTAAAACCAAAATGTAATTGGCGTCTTATTGTTTCTTCCTTGCTACCTTTATTTTTACTGAACTGTAACACCTGGCATATACATTGATATCACATGATCTGCGGGAAAAGCAAAGAGTGATGTAATAAACAAAGATTCAGCCAACAACACTGTTTTAGAATTTTACTTCGAATCCCTTTTAAAGGCACAGACAGTAGTAAAGAAGTCTCAGACAATTCAAGGACAAGAACACACCATAGATATGCAGTCCATGTTAACTGACTGACTGCATTGCTGGACAGATCCAATAAAAAGGCACCCACATGTTCTGTCCCTTGGATGATACCAGCGCCTTGTATAGAAGTACTGTCCTATTGTGATTTATAAAGCAGACTGGCATCATGCAGATTAGGTTGGGCTCCACTAACAATTTACATTCAGGTTTTTACTGAAAATATTGATCTTTGAAAGTTAAAATGTTGCAGGAGAGACACCATGCAAGCATCAAGGGATCATAACCATAAGTTTATAAGAGCTAAGTGTTCAAGATGCAACAGACATGGACTTAATAGAGGACAGATATTCGACAGGTGCACAGAGTTCTGGCATAGAACAGAACATGAGCAGAGCAGATTGATATAGTGTTGAGAGAAAAGATTCAGTATAACATATTTCATGCATTAGAATCTCTGCTATTCCTATGCTTAGGAGTCCAGTGGGCGGTGCTTGACTGGCAGCTGTGTACACAGTCAGCCAGGGAAGACTGCCAATCACTGATAGGAGTCTAGTGGCAGCCCTAAGCATAACAAGAGTAGAGATTTAATCACATAAAATATTAAATCTTTCTCCACAAATTCAGTGTGACGATTTCACTTTAAAGGACTGCATTCATTATATCAATTTCCTAGTGTAAACTTAGTTGAATTGCTTCCAACATTTTTTGTTGCATCCAGAGCCATCACTATTTGTGACACACTATTGGAGTGCAGGCTCCAGAAGAGGGGTAGGCAACCTTTTTTGTACTGCGTTCCAAGTAAAAAAAAAATAATAAAAAAAAAAATTGAAAAAGGTACAGTACATCAGTATTACAGCTGTGTGAACATGGCCTAAAGCAGTGTTCATATGTTCACTGGATGCTGTTAAAAGGCATCCATTATTGGTTTAAAAAAAAAAAAAAAATTAGATACTTTACCACACAAGAAATGCAGTGCATCCCTATGATGCACCGTACCCTTCCATAACTAATGCAGGAAGACTGCACCCTCTTTAGCACTTACATGTGTAACATATGAAAGGGATACAGCAGTGTTGTGTGAGGAATGAAGAGGTGCAGGCTGCAGCAGTCCTAGATATGGAAAGAAGGGGGTCTAGATTCCTGTATGCAGCAATAGTGTGCAAAATATCATTTACACAAGGCTGCAGCAGCCAGGAGTCAAGATCACCTACTTTCCTTACACAGGACTGCAACCGGTCCTATTTATGCAGAAAGAGGCAACCATCTTTTGTACTTTACACAGGACTGCAGCCTGCAGGAGGGAGTGGACTTGTGTTGTCACTAGACAGAATACCCATACAAATAAATAAACACCGTACTGTGACCTGCTGGAACTGTATGTACACTGGGAGCAAGCAGATGTAATACAAGCAAGGGTTAATTCCATTGTGAACGGCCATGGACATGGACTGAGCAAGCCAATTAGTTATTTGAAGAGAATGTCCTAACCTGACATTAGGTCAGGGAAGTAGCAAACCAATTGATAAATCATCGTGCCCTGATGCCAGCGTCAGGACCTACTCCTGAAATAACCAATTGGTTCACTGGTTCCCTGTTTGGCCATTCACAGTGGTGTTAACCCTTGCTTGTTTTACCTCTGCTTGCTTCCTGCCAGCACAATCTTGTATGCTAGAGGTTTCCAATCCCTACTCTAGAGTGTTGCAAAGGGTCTAATCTGCTATACATTGATCGGCACCCCCTTGTGGGCAGTAGTTCACAATGAACAGAACTGTTTCATGTTGAACTTTTGCTTGCTCTTTACCACAGATAGTAAAGTTACATTCAAATTGATGCATAGACACTTTCTGTAGGCCTTCACACTTGGTGTGCAGCTAGAATGGTACACATAGTATGTATCTCCAAAAAAGTTTAAAGCTAAGGCCCCCTGTAGCGAAATGCAGTAGTTTTCAATGTGTTTTTGCTGCGTTATTAAATCTCATTCATTTTGCTGGTACTGTAAACAGAAAAAATGCTGTGTTTCTACAATGTGGGGCCTTATCCTAAAAATATTGCTGCTAGATAAGTCATCAATATCAGATTAATGGTGGTCTGACACCTGGCACCCCCAGCGAACAGCTGATCTCTGCTTGCTGCTTCATTCTCTGTGTATAAGCTGCAGACAGCTCTGTTCTTTGTGTAGTGGCCAGACCAGGTACTGCAGATCAGTTCCCGTTCACCTGAATGAAAGCTAAGCTGTAGTGACTTGGTTCAGTCACTACACAGAGAACAGAGCTGTCTGATTATTGCTCCATTTCTGAAAACAGATGAACGGTGGGGGTGGCAGGTATCAAATCTTATATTGATGACCTATCCTTATGAATACAGGACATTTGGCAAAAAATGACCAATATAACAGACACCCCTCAGGACTTGAGGCCCCTCGGACATTACCTATCTTCAGCTGGATTCCACCTTGAAAAACCCAATGAAATCAATGGGAGGTGGAAAAAACGTGACACCTTTTTTTGACACGGTTTTTGATGTGATTTTTGCAAAAACCACATCAAAAACTGGAAGCATTTTTTAAAAGGGAAGTTTCCAGGTCCATACAGTGTGCTGGAGCAAAAAAACGCAACAGAAAAGGTAGCAACACCCTTGATGAAAAAAGCGACAAAAAACGTGACAAAAACAGCATCACGTAAAAAAAATACGTCAAAAAAACCATTTCCTAATTCCAGAAGCAGATTTTTTCAGCCTGCAAAAAACTCAGTGTGAACATACCCTAGGGTAGGTCAATAAATGATTGTCCACAGCCCTTTGTAGGCTTGGGGAGGGGAAACACCCCTAAGCTGAAGAATTCTCCTGCTTCATTTGGCAATTGCTAAAAATACAATTCCATAATATATAAGCTTGAGCACCTTTAAAATGAAATACATCCAGCAAGGACTCACAATATAGCTGACAATTTGTCCTGTACAGGCAACAACCTAATTTTTCATTAATTTGGATAAAAAAGCGGACATTAAAAAGAAAATCAATCCGAATGTAATTGTTCATGCTGCAGACTGAAGGTTCATTTCCTCCTACGTCACAGACTTCAGTCCACTAATAGAGGATACCTTATAAAACATATTGCATTATGTCATTTACTTCATATGGCTTCTTAAGGTGATTCCCTACATATGATTAAAGGGAGTCTATCACTGCCCCCAGCTGCTCTGAACCTCTCCCATAGTGCTGTAGATGCTGTTGGCAGAATTTAAACAATACCTTTCTTATATTTCAGAGCCCCAGGGATGGGTAAAAAAAGCGCTTTTATTCTACAAGAGTAGATCAGGTGAGTTAGTTGTTGCCTGAACAATAATTTAGTTGGCAGCTATCTTATCTGTATGATTATAAATTTGCTTGTGTCACCAATATTGATCTATGGTTGTGGCTTTTGTATTACCTCAAGGGCAGAGCAAAAGATCTGGTAGAACCACAATAAAAGCTATACACTGCTTAAAGGGAGTCTATCACTGCTCCTAGCTACTTTAAACCGCTCCCATAGTGCTGTAGATGCTGTTAGCAGAATAAAAACCATACCTTTCAGAGGCCCTGGGATGCGTAGTAAAAGAACTTTTATTCTTTATTCAAATGAGGATCTTGGAGCACAGGGGGAGTTTTCTTCTATTATTGAGCACTGCTGCATCATCACTAAACACGTCCATCCTGCATTTATCTAACCCCACTGGGCAGTGGGAGTTGATCCTCCCACTGCCCAGGGGGAGGAGCTGAATGCAGAATGGGCGTGTTTAGTGATGATGCAGCAGTGCTCAGTATTAGAAGAAAACTCCCCCTGTGCTCCAAGATCCTCATTTGAATAAAGAATAAAAGTGTTTTTACTATGGATCCCAGGGGCTCTGAAACAGAAGAAAAGTATGGTTTTTATTCTGCTAACAGCATCTACAGCACTATGGGAGTGGTTTAAAGTAGCTGGGGGCAGTGATAGACTCCCTTTAAGCAGTGTATAGCTTTTATTGTGGTTCTACCAGATCTTTTGTTCTGCCCTTGAGGTAATACAAAAGCCACAACCATAGATCAATATTGGTGACACAAGCAAATTTATAATCATGCAGATAAGATAGCTGTCAACTAAATTATTGCTCAGGCAACAACTAACTCACCTGATCTACCCTTGTCAACCCAAGAGTTCATGTAAACTGAGTGGGAAAGGGGAGACAGCCAGATTCCTCCTGCAATGCCTTATCCCTCAAGAAGAAGGGGAGTGCTGGAAGGACCCCATGCACATTAGATAAGGTGGTCCAGATAAAATAGACGGCTTCAATCAACAATCATTAGATGTGTGGACCAACATGTTTAGGTAATCCAGCTGTTGTGAAACTGCAACTCCCAGCACGCATGCTTGTTTGGCTGTTTTCAGGAACCCCCCTTGAAGTAAAATGGAGCATGCTGAGACTTGCAGCTTTACAAAAGCTGAAGTGCCAAACTTGATACAGATTTTACCCTTTGGGTCCCTCCACTGGAACCATGTTATCATTACAAACATAATAATTATTATTATTATTATTAAATGATTCGACTTTATGCTAAGGACACGCTAGATGCAATTGGAGCTCCTCCCACCAGAAGTGACCAATGACAGTAAGATTTTAAAGGTAAATCTGAGGCTTTAACTTCCAAATCGTTCTATCAATGGCTATTGCAAGTGGCCAAAATTCTAGTCACATGCAGAAAAAAGATGTCACATTAAAATAAAGATGCCTCAAAACATACAGTCAATAAGATATTAATATGTGCAGTAGATCTTCATTATTAAATCTAAAATAGAATTGAGATCTATGCTCAACTATATTCCCATGGTGTGAATTACTCCCTCTATCTGGCTGCCATAGTAATGACCACCAGCAGCTGTGAGAATGGTGGACACACTTTGCTTTGCTTGCTTGTCCTCTCTAAGTGGATAAATGCTAAAATGGAGTGGGTAAAACCAGGTGCTGCCTGGTAGGCTGTGGACCAAGTTGGTGGCGCTGCCTCCTGTAAATGATAGAATGAGGCACCAACTGCTGTATCCATGTCTAACCAGACATATTAGGGTTAGGGATGCATACACCTGAAAATTCAAAGGCTCACAGTGCGTTAGCTGTGAATGACTGGGGAGGTGGAGTCCGCCAGGTCAAACAGTTAACACTGCTAAAGCTGAGGCAGTGCCACCTACTGGACACGACACACCTGATTTAAAGGGATTCTATCATTGGACCCATCACACAGCCGTCAGAATAGCCTTTAGAAAGATGATTCGTCTCCTACCTTTATTTTTAGGATCAGTGCCGCCGTTTTGGAGAATTTTCTTCTTTCTTCTTTATGCAAATTAGTCTTCAGAAAGCACAGGGGGGCGTCTTCCTGTGCTCACGTCACACTCTCTTCTGAAGATCCAGCGTCGCCTCTCTCTTCTTGTGCTGATGCCTCTCCGCAGCATCAGAACCCGCCGAGTGTGTGTTCAGGATCCAAATCCCGCGCATGCTCAGTCGACTCTGCCACTTCGCGTTGGACAGAGCCGGCATTTTGACGTCAACTGGACATGTGCAGTCGGCTCTGTCCAACGCGAAATGGCAGAGTCAACTGAGCATGCGCGGGATTTGGATCACGAACAGACATGATTGGTGGGTGCTGACGCTATGGAGAGGAGGCACTGGATCTTCTGAAGAACGTGTGACGTGAGCACAGGGGACACCCCCTGTGCTTTCTGAAGACTAATTTACATAAAGAAGAAACAAGAAAATTCTCCAAAATGGCGGCACTGATGCTAAAAATAAAGATAGGAGACAAATAGTCTTTCTAAAGGCTATTCCGACGTGCTGTTAGTGAAAATAGGGTTTCCCAATGATAGAATCCCTTTAAACCACTCCATTCTAGACTCAATCCTGCTAAGTGCTACCTGGTTTCACTCTTAGTTTTAGGTTTCTGGAAGATGCAGTTCCTTGACAGTCCCCTGGTACATTACATGGTAGAAGCCTGTGCGTACTCACAGAAAATAAAAGACTACAGCTTTAGATAAGCGGGTAAAGACACAATAAGGGGTGAAAATGAGGCAGCAGATTTTTCTTGCATTGATAGTGTAAAAGTAATAGTGTGCATGATTCCAAAGATTTTTTTTATATTTGTGGAATAACTCCTTTAAGATTAAGATAATGAATTATTAATGTGACTATGATCATCTTTCCCAAGGCAGCATGCAGACGACTGCAACCACCGATGCAACCCATATGACAAGGTGCATGGCAGTGTCTGCTGC
This sequence comes from Leptodactylus fallax, assembly GCA_947044405.1. Classification (NCBI taxonomy): domain Eukaryota; kingdom Metazoa; phylum Chordata; class Amphibia; order Anura; family Leptodactylidae; genus Leptodactylus; species Leptodactylus fallax. Next base: position 10,185,049 of record CAMRHE010000027.1, on the reverse strand, counting down.
TGTTTCTTTGCACCAGTGCAAGCACGTGTTACATGTCACCCATTAGATAGATTCTGTCCACATGCACATCACATGTGTCAACCTTAACAGAGTCCACTCACTTTAATGGGGTCTATCAGCGTTGACATATTTTTGATGGCAAGAGCAGTGCTGCAGACTGTTACTCCTGCTGTCAAAATACTGTAACATATAAGGGAAACCCCTATGGAGGCTCTAAATGCAAATGTGAACAAAGCATTCTGGTATTAATCTCTATCTATAATAAATAAGATTCATCACTCTGGTAACCAGGAACATAACACAAAAATCCTGTGGCCTTGAAAACAACCCACTGACTTTCTATAGATTTGCAGAGATGTGAGCCAGCGCTACCACAGCAGTATAGGAAGAGTCCCACATTAACATTCCATCCAGCAACAGTTGCAGTCAGTAAGAAGAGAGCAAACTAAACTGGATCACGGTAACACAGCAGGAGATAAATACTTTGAGGTATCCTCACACCCCTATGGTGTATACTGATGTCGCAGTGCAGCACATAAATAATAGACTTCTCTTGTGAAGAGAATAACAAAAATTAAAAAAATAATAAAACATGTTTATATCCATCAAAGTGCAAGACAAATGATCAAGTTTCGGCAACAACCTGTAGATAAAAAAGGTTTATAATAAAATAAAGCAATAGAAATCTGTTTCTCTCCAAAGTCCTCAGCATCACGTCATTCTCATTCCTCTCTGATAGTGTTGCTTTGGTACACAACAGATTTTCACTTCACATAAACCACCATATCCCAAAAAGGAGGCACCGCTATTCTCAGTGTTCTTTTAATGCCTTCTGGCAGAAGTAAAGCAAACAGTCTGAGAGAGCAGAAGACGATGATCTTATCCACACCACCAACATACCCTCCTGGAGGTGGCAGTGCAGCAGAGATGGTACAGAGGGCATGAGCTGGCATGCAGCTATCCCTTCATCACCTGAAAGACACAAGGAGACTCGCAAGATTCACACATATACTGGTCTTACAAAAGGCTGAAAAACAAAATACATCACCATAGGAATTATTCATTCTGTACTTGTATTACAAGGAAAGAGCAATATAATCACATAAAGGTGCAGACAAACCCTGCATTATTAACCCCTTAAATTAAATATCAACAGTATATATCTTTTCTATACATGTTAAGCAGATTTAATAATGTGCAGGAAAAAAGGCAAGCACACAAGGACCTGCTTTTATTGGTTTGTAGGGATTTCATATCTTGGCCAGAGTGGAAAGAGAGCATCTTGGTTTGGAGGACCTGTCCTGTCCTGCATTACACAGACAACCAACTGATTTGAATGTGCATTATGTAATGATGAATGTCGCCTGTGATGGCACTGCAGGGAAACTCAAGACTGGGGCTGCGTTCACACAGTGTGTTTTTGGAAAAAAAAAACAAAAAAAACGCATTTTTATATAAAAAATGCATGCGGTTTTTCAAAGGTTTCTTGACAGATTAGAGCTGATTGCTGGAGTTGAGGAAAACTTCTAACAAGCAAGGATTGTCCAAAGCTGAGAAACCTATTCAAGGTAGTCTGCCAGCATTTTGAGCCCTTATAATAGTCCTATATAGAAAGAGCAGACTGGTCAAGAAATCCACATTTCCACACTAAGAGCTGTAAATGCAAGTGCCTAGAAGCCATTCCTCCATGTGTAGTAGCTCAGGTTTCCTGCATTGAATGCCCTCCAGCCCTTCTCTCTGCTGTGAGTGACAGCTCTAGTATTCAATCAGAAGACCGTAGCACTGTCCTAGACAGGAGAAGGACTGGAAAGCATTCAGCACAGAGAGCCCTGGGCACTGCACCTGAAGGGATCGCCTCCTGGGTACCGGCCATTGTGGTGCCAGCATTATTAAAACATAGATTTCTCAGTCCTTCTTGTTTACACAGCTCTCCTCATTCTCTATGTAGCACCATCAGCAGTTTTGATGGGTAAAAACAGCTGACAGACTCCACTTAATGGGGAGGGTCCCACGAGAGAACATACAGGAGCATCTCAATAAATTAGAATATCTTTGAAATGTTTTTTTCTTTCAGTAATTAAATTAAAAAAGTGACCTCCTATATTTTCTAGATTCCTTACACACAGAGTGTTCTATGTCAAGTGTTTTATTTCTGTAAATGTTGATTATGGATTACAGGTAATGAAAACCAAAATCTAAGAAAATTAGAATATTGTAAAAAAGTTCAGTATTGTAAATTCAGTGTGTCACCTGCCAAGGTTTCCTAAGCCGTTAACTGGTCCCTCAGTCTGGTTCAGTAGGACACACAATCATGGAAGACGCTGATTATGAATTGAATTACTGAAATGAATGAACGTTTTAAATTTAATATTCTAATTTATTGAGATGCACCTGTACTACAGTAATGGAAGTCAAGATCTTACACATCCCTGCCAATCAGACATGCAGCAAATGCTGCTTTAGTATAAAAGTAAAGGTCTGGCGGGGATAACTGCAGCACTCAGCAACCATGTAGCCAATACATTTTTAGGATTTTTATGGGACTACACACCATTGGTGACTTAGGCTTAGGATAGGCGGGTCTGACACCCAGAACCGTGAATTATCAGCTGACTGAACGGGTGCCACAGCAAAGCACCATACTTTTAGTAGTGACTCTGATTGGCATTGCATCCATTGATGACAGATCCTCTGAAGTAACAAAGTTCTAGGGGGAAGAGTTATCATAAACTATAGAAAATGATGGAATGTATATACTTGTATTATTCATGTCCAAGATTGCTCCTCTGTACCCACACACGCAATACCATATCCCCCCATCCTATGTAGCCATCCCCTATGTCACTAAGCACTCGCATTACATGGAAAGGACAAGTCTCACGACAATGATTGGACAGTATATTTTTTATTTTTCTGGATCAATACCCCATTGGACAGTAAAACTCTTGCTATTATTCCTTTTATCATGTAACAACTGCTATTCTTAAGTGTGATAAACGCACAGAATACAAGACGTTCCACCGCAATCTTTACATGCAGGCCACATACGGCTACCATAGCAACAATGCTTACAACCTTTAGCATTCTCACAGTATATTGCTGCACCCTTCTGAAGGGCTTGGTAGACTAAGATTACAGTCACTTCCCAGGGAAGAAAGCTCAACCAGGACTGGTATAAGTAACAGAATTGAGTATAGGCAACATTAACCCTTTGGAGTCTGGAGAATACTTTATTAAAGGGAGTCTTTCACTTTCAAAATCCCCTACCAAACCAATAATAGCACAGGGCAGAGGCCTTTAATTGTAAAAACGTACCTTTGCGGCAACAAACCAATGCCAAGATAACCATCTTTTTATGGATATGAAAATTAGTGGACAAGTGCACTGAGGGTGAGTCTGACTTGCCTACAGATAGCTGCAAGTGCTCCAGCTCCTCTGAAACTGCTTTTACAATGTCCACTTAGCCTTTATTTAGCTTTGATTGACTTTTTAGTGTCTGTCTGTGCCTCGGCCGCCTGTGGGCAAATCTGGTAAAGTGGGCACTTATCTGTGGCCCTTGCAGGCTCACTTGCATATCCATAAAAAGATGATTTTCTCTACATTCTCTTGTGGCCACAAAGGTACAGTATGTATCTGCTTCTATTAAAGGTCTCTACACCCCATCATGGCACTATTATTGGTTTGGGCAGCATTTTGGACTTGATAACTCCCCTTAACTGCTACACTTAAGACTAATATTATGCTGTACAGTACATATCAGAGATTACAGAGTTATATACTGGGGACCTAATATTTAAAGAAAACTGCTGTATGACAACATTGGCGAGGGTCCGTGGGCATTAACAATTTGCGACAATGAAGGGGATGTGACACTCAGTAAAGACCCATGCCATTTTTGTGCTTGTAAGAGATTTCTGCAGTAGTTCTCAATCTCAGCATTCTTTAAAAGAGCCATTGATTTTTATGGTGCTGTTTGAGATATGTACAGAAAGGTAAAGAAATTATTTAACCTTTCACAAAGTCCATTCATTCCAAGAATGAAAAACCTCCCCTTTGTATGTAAATGATCCCTTTTCTCAGACCCTCAATTTAAACCTACCTGGGAATGTCTGCAGCAAAGAAGGAGGCTGCTGAAAATGATCACCTAAATCCACTATCTCACACCACCTTCTTATTAAGTAGAAGGGTGCCAGAATAAGTAGTGAATAAGTAACAAGAACAGGAGCATCTCTGGTAGGAATAGGTGGCGCTTACCACTTACCTATAACTTCCACAACATAAAAATTTAGCGCTTGCTGTAAAGGAAGCAATACTTCAGACAGGGACTGCTGTGGATTGGAGATCAGGACTTTCTCCTTTACATCATTTGATAGTGTCAGCCACATTTTACCAAACTCTTCAGTGGAAACCATAAGAGGTCTGTATAAAAAAAAAAAAAAAAAGATAATCGTAATAAGACCCACATTTAGACTACAAATGACTAAGCTGTAGCTTACATATAGATAACGTGCAAAGTTCTCGTTTTTCTTGAAACAAAAACATGCTTTACATTTAAGCACTAATCCAAAAAGTATACCCAGGCCTTTGATTTGAATAAACAATATCAAAAGGGAAGGAAAGTCTCTATAGAGCCCTATCATTTTGGAGAGAAGAGGTGGACAGACTTCAGCAAAGTGGTCTTCTCACATCTATTACAAAGTAGACAAAGACATTAGGCTAAGGCTGGCCAAACATGCCGATTTTGGCTGGACCAGCTAAAATGTAATGGTAGGCCAGCAGACTGGGGAAATCTATGTGACAGATGTTGAATTTGAACATACCTGATATTTTGTTCTCAAGGAAAATAAGCTACTGCCAGATGCCAATTCTGCTCTCTCCTCTTTTCAAATGTGCATGTATATGGGGGTTAGGTGGCCAAAAGCTGCTACAGGGAACCTGTCAGACTGTTTGGGACCACTGAACCACGAACATGATGGTAAAGATTTGGGACTTAGGGTCCCAAACCTCCGTATCATATTGCTTCTTGCCGCCGTTATCCTTATGTATTGAAGACCCCGATGTCTGCTAAGGCACCTCATTTTACTGCTTATGCTCTGGAATTACAGAGTATTTACGTTGAACTGGAGGCATACTGACCTCAGCTTCACTGCACACAATGCGCAGGTGACACAGTCACTCAGCAGACTCATCTCAGCGGACACCCGGGATCCTCAACCTTTGATTCGTAAGGATGCCAGCGGCATTATGGTACAGGACCATAAGCCCCATCTGCTTAACAGCAGCATGCTGGCGGTTTAGTGATCCCAAACAGCCTAAAAGGTTTCCTTTAAAAGGTGTATGGCAGCTTATTACCTATTTGGAGATCATTTTGAGTGGAATTTCCCTTGCCCCCGTAATTAAGACACCCCGGTATTGTTTATTGAAATTAACCCTTCACCAAGGTCATCCCCAACATTAGCAACATGGTTTCCAAATCAAAACCAGTGGCTAGATACAGAGAACATAGATTTATGTTACCTGATAAAATCTGACAGCACAAAATGTACTGAAAATTCAAGTTGAGAAGGCACCTCAGATTCTGCCAGGTAAGTGACACGGCCACTGATTAACTCTTTCTTGCATGGGTGTGCCAAGTGTACACTACCCCAGCACTGATGCACTGCATTTGCTTCTAGATGAGTTAGCCGGCAGCAAAGACTCTCTGAAATCTAAAATATAAAAGATTTGACAGCAATGAAACCATAGCAACAGAGAACTCCAACATATTGCTTATAAAATGTTATCTTTGTATTTGTATTATCAAAATCCAAGCAACTACTTTCTATATAATCAACTGTTGATTCCCAAATGTCATGTTATAAAATATTCTTGTACTGATATGACACATTGGCGACAACTGCACCGATAGCAGTTTTCTCGACTTACCGTAAGAATCTCAGAGGCCTTCATCTGTAGGTTAATATTTTTTATTGCTGAACTTGTTGGATTAACAATTATTAGTGCAAGTACCATACAGTCATTTTTCCATACTTTACTGGAGTACAGGGTCAGCATGCCACAACTTGCCAGCTCAGTGACTGCAGAATGTGAATGTTGGGCAAGCTCAGGAAGTAAGGATGGCACAGAGAGAATTGCGCTGGCACACTGGCTGGGTGGAAAGGTTTCCAGGTTAGTGTTTGCAAACAAAGAAACAACTTTCCCATCTACTGACTTCTCTTCAACTGTCTGTGAAGGCAACAACCTAGAAGCGATGGACGAGACATCATTTGGTAATGGCAGTGCAATGTGATTCTGCTCTGCAGGGGAATACAAGGGCTGCGCATTCTCTTTCTTGCCAAATTTAGATTTTCTTTTGAACTTTTGTGTGGTCTGGTCTGATCTACCCATCTGGGAATACAATAAGGTCATATGTTAATAATACACATCAACACAATGCTTATTTCAAAAGGGTTAATAAATAATGCGTTTCACAAACCCAGCTCTTCCCTCTAGCATCTGGTAACTGTTTTCCCAATACTTTCTTTTTCTTCAAGTTAAAATGGTTTTCCTACTTATTTTAAATTGGCTTCATTTATTCTAAGTCTTAGCATAGCGTGACTAAATTGCTTACAGTTTCAAAAAGTGTGCCTATTCTGCGATCCTAAGACAATATTACAATTTTTTTTTTTTTTTTACATCTATAGTTATGTCCCTTTTACCGATCACAAGGACTAGGAGCTGATGTGGGGGAAAATAGGAGAAAAACCGGGTTTGTGCGACTTTCTTACGGGCTTTGTTTTTACGGAGTTCACTATTCAACCAAAATGACATGTCACCTGTATTCTATGGGTTGGTATGATTCCTGGGATACTATTTACATAAGATTTTTTTTACGTTTTAACTTCTTAAAAAAAAATCCAAAACTCCAACTCTGAAAATTCTTGGAGTCGCCATATTCTGACACCTGTAACTTTTTTATATTTCCGTGTACAGGGATGCATAAGGAGTCTTTATTTGTTGAACCTGCAGTCCTGACTGCATATCCCGTGGACTGCAATACAACTGTATTGCAGTCTATGAGACCTTCGCTGGGAACGGGCCACAGAGCAGTACAATGCCTGTGATCAGAGTGAACGCAGATTGACCGCTATCTTTAAAGACCCGACATCTACTGTAATAGTACGGCGGATGTCGGGAGTGGGTTGAATAATTTTTTTGTGAGGAGAATATTCCCTGTTATTTATATTTTAAAAAAATCCTGCAGTTCCGACTCTGGCAACGAAGTCAAATAATATGCTGAGACTTCCTTTTTCTGTAGATGTCTTTTGCAGCAGCCACCTCACTTATCAGCACACTGTTGATCACAGCTATCCTGTATATGTAGATAAGACACAGAATCCACGAGTCACAATAGCTGATTTCACAGCTTATCTAGTCCCCTCTCTGTGCAATGACTTCTGCTCAGGTCATAGGTTAACATAAAAATGTGCTTTAACCAACAGTTCATTTCCTGGTGACACTTTCCCCTTAAAATTTTATGTTCAGATTTCAGTTCTAACACCTTTACTGAGACCGTAGACACAGTTGATCTTACCAATGAGACAGCATTAGACCCGAGGCCTAAAAACAATGTGGACGCTAGTTGCTTCTTCTCTCGCTCTTCTTCTGAAATCAGCTCCACTGAGGGTTCTACAGGAACAACAGCAGGTTCTTCATCCTCACCCATTGATATACCACTCTCCAATGGGGGTGAAACAGACTCTGGTTTGCTAATTTTACTTTCCTTTTTCAGTAAGTAGCCCTCTTTTCCCCAAACTTTCTTAATACCTTCCATCTTTAAACGATTTTCTCTACATGGGGTAAAAAATGAAGATACTGTATGATATATGGTACTGATATAGAAACATTTGAAAACATTTTAGTCAAGTTCAAAAACAAACTGTAATATTGTTATAGAAAAGGAAAGCTCCAAGGAAAGGCCTAGAGAGAATACACTGTCCCGAGGGGCCCAGTCTCATGAAAAAAGTTTTGCCTGTGAGATTTAGAATATGGGCTTGTGGTAAAAGGCAAAAAATACTTATGATGACTCTCAATTCAGTTGATGCCTTCTAAGTGTAGAAGTAAAATAAATCTACCGCTGATTCAGGATGTAAATGTACATTATGAGCAAGGCAATCTTCCTGCACAGTGCTCTACATGTACAGTCATGGCCAAAAGTTTTGAGAATGACACAAATATTATATTTTCACATGATCTGCTGCCCTCTGGTTTTTATGTGTGTTTGTCAGATGTTTTTTATCACATACAAAAATATAATTGCATTCATATTATGAGTAACAGAAGCTTATATTGACAGTTAGAATGAGTTAATGCAGCAAGTCAATATTTGCAGTGTTGACCCTTCTTCTTCAGGACCTCTGCAATTCTCCCTGGCATGCTCTCAATCAACTTCTGGACCAAATCCTGACTGATAGCAGTCCATTCTTGCACAATCAATGCTTTAATTTTGTCTGAATTTGTTGGTTTTTGTTTGTCCACCCGTCTCTTGATGATTGACCACAAGTTCTCAATGGGATTAAGATCTGGGGAGTTTCCAGGCCATGGACCCAAAATCTCTATGTTTTGTTCCCTGAGCCATTTAGTTATCACCTTTGCTTTATGGCAAGGTGCTCCATCATGCTGGAAAAGGCATTGTTGAGCGCCAAACTGCTCTTGGACGGTTGGGAGAAGTTGCTCTTGGAGGACATTCTGGTACCATTCTTTATTCATGGCTGTGTTTTTAGGCAAGACTGTGAGAGAGCCGATTCCCTTGGCTGAGAAGCAACCCCACACATGAATGGTTTCAGGATGCTTTACAGTTGGCATGAGACAAGACTGGTGGTAGCGCTCACCTCTTCTTCTCCGAATAAGCTGTTTTCCAGATGTTCCAAACAATCGAAAAGGGGATTCATCAGAGAAAATGACTTTACCCCAGTCCTCAGCAGTCCACTCCCTGTACCTTTTGCAGAATATCAGTCTGTCCCTGATGTTTTTTCTGGAGAGAAGTGGCTTCTTTGCTGCCCTCCTTGAGACCAGGCCTTGCTCCAAGAGTCTCCGCCTCACAGTGCGTGCAGATGCACTCACACCTGCCTGCTGCCATTCCTCAGCAAGCTCTGCACTGCTGGTAGCCCGATCCCGCAGCTGAAACACTTTTAAGAGACGGTCCTGCCGCTTGCTGGTCTTTCTTGGGCGCCCTGGAGCCTTTTTGGCACCAATGGAACCTCTCTCCTTGAAGTTCTTGATGATGCGATAGATTGTTGACTGAGGTGCAATCTTTCTAGCTGCAATACTCTTCCCAGTTAGGCCATTTTTGTGCAGTGCAATGATGACTGCACGTGTTTCTTTAGAGATAACCATGGTTAACAGAAGAGAAACAATGATGGCAAGCACCAGCCTCCTTTTAAAGTGTCCAGTGGTGTCATTCTTACTTAATCATGACAGATTGATCTCCAGCCCTGTCCTCATCAACACCCACACCTGTGTTAATGGAGCAATCACTGAAACGATGTTAGGTGGTCCTTTTAAGGCAGGGCTGCAATGATGTTGAAATGTGTTTTGGGGGATAAAGTTCATTTTCTAGGCAAATATTGACTTTGCAAGTAATTGCTGTTAAGATGATCACTCTTTATAACATTCTGGAGTATATGCAAATTGCCATTGGTACATGTTGGTAGTTGCAGTGCCTGAATTTGGCTATTTATCCTTTTATTGCAATAGTTAGAGCTGTACGAATTTATCCTGCCCAACGCTCCAGGTTCCCTGCTTTTGCTGAGAATGTGTGTCTTGTATTTTTAAATGTCATTATATATTACTAATAAAGTTGGCATTTTTCTATGAATTGTCTTACACTTTTTGGTTCTTATTCAACATTAGTTCAATTAACCCCTTAGGGACAAGAATCTCTCACATTGAGGAGAGCACCAGTGAAGGTGTGTAGAGTTTGAATTGCCTTTTGCCCTCTACTTAGCATCTACATATCACAAGGCATTATGGGAAAGGAGCTGGGAGCTCATACGCCCTCTGTTGGATGTAACAGATCCTCAATTTGCTTTTGACTCAACGAGTCTTGAGACAGCAAATGGGATTTTAGCCAAGCCAATTTCACTTATCTGCCTTGTGATATGTAGATGCTAAGTAGAGGGCAAAAGGCAATTCAAACTCTACACACCTTCACTGGTGCTCTCCTCAATGTGAGAAATTCTTGTCCCTAAGCCACTCATTGCCTCTCACAAAGCCAGCCAGTCCACTTTGCTCTGTACTGATGAGGGACAAAAATCCCAAAACAGCGCTGTATGCAGATAAGTGAAATTGGCTTGGCTAAAATCCCATTTGCTGTCTCAAGACTCGGTGAGTCAAAAGCAAATTGAGGATCTGTTACATCCAACAGAGGGCGTATGAGCTCCCTTCAATTAACCCCTGTAAGAGTAGCTTCATAGACAGCATTCTTTGGAAAAACGTGACTGCGGCTTTTAATGCAGTTTTTTGGGGCCAAGAGTGATTGTGGCAGGAAGGAGAAAAGTAAATTCTTTCTTTATTTTCCCATGTCTTTTGAATCCACATCTAGATTTGGCTTTAAATACTTATGGGGAAACTGGCACAAACACGGTTGTGGAAAAACTGTGGAAAAAAAAATGAAAAAGTAGTGGAAAACACAGGTTAAAATTGCACCAAAGGTAAGACACAGAGGAATGAAAATTTTGTTGTTTTGGGTCTATGAGGTTTTAACATGGGGACAAGAAAATCACAACAGAAAAGCAGCTTTTCTACAAACATAACTAACATGCTGCTTTTTTGAAAAACACACCAGATTGCCTCGTGAGCAGCATTTTTCTGCAACAAATGGATGAGATTCAATGAAATCTCATTAACTTTGCTGGAACTGTAAAACTCAGCGTTTACAGAAAAACGCCAAACGCTGTATTTCACGTTGTGTGACATTAGCCTAAAGAAGATATTGGATTTGCACTGGCATAACTAAAGGGGTCCCAGTGTTCGCAGCTGGGTCCAAAAGCCAAGGGGACCCAAAGGTAACCCCCACTGGAGCTAGTTAAATTTATTTAATCTCCTTTCTGTTTTCCTTTGATGGCTAGCAGTTTGTGCATTGTAAATTTATGATACACAGGTTTACACTGTCACAGAAAGGGAAAATTAACCCTTTTACTTTTAGTAGTTGTGCAACATAGCCTGCTCCCAATCTTCTCCATTCTGACAGAGGTGGTCCAAAGAAGGGTACTCTTTTAATTCCTTCATATGTCCTAATATAGCATATCAATAGATGTTATTAAAAGCAGATAAATAACTATTGTGGTACAAAAGTATGCCCACTTACTCTTTTTGTCCAATTTCGCCACTGTTTCCAGAGACTTCAGATAAAACAGAGACCGCTGAAGGTGAATGTCCATCAGCCAAACTGATAGAAGGAAGACTGGGGGAAAAGCACAGTCCATAGGGCTCCAGATTTAAAGCTGAGAAAACAGAAGATCTATAACTAAACAGATAAAATATACAATTTCATTTTTATCCTATGATACATTACTAGCACGATATAAACATAAGTCTATGGCTGCCCAATAAGTGTCAATTAATATAAGGGACTTCTCAGTTTCATCTAGCAACACATCTACAGGAACAGACAAAGCGACTATTTACAACTTGCTCTTTATATTCCTCATATTGTAAAGGACATTGTAAAGAAGTAAGGTACAATTATAACCAACCAATCAGCAGATTATGTATTATAATAGATATAATATATAAAGGATGAATCCATCAGTAATTAAATATAAAACAACAAATAAATAAAACTAGTATCACATACTAAATATTGTAAAATAATGCCCTCCACAGACTGGTGAAGATTTTCTGCCATGATGTAGATACACTACATATAGTGGTTATGGTGCTAGCTAAGTGTTTTTAGGCAGAGCTCAGTAGCCGGAGAACAGAACTATCCAGGAGGTCGTTGCAATGTTATAGCCATGTTATTAAGACTCTATCCTCTTAAACAGAAGTGGTTACTCTGATGAAATATCTGTTTCCCCATCTGGTCTATATACGTGCTGTGGCAGTGAACCTCAAGTAAACTCTGGATTACAACAGAGCTGGCTAAGATTAGATTTTATCCACTTCAGTAGGTAAAGTCACTGTTTTTCACACACAATGCATCTAGCATCAAGACCTATAATAAAATAGAAATACAATCCTCTCAATATTAAAAAAATACATTTTATACACCACTATAAAAACTACTAACAAAACATTTATTTGAGTGTCTGCCCCTTGGGCACAGAAAAGCACAGGCATTTGTTTTGCGATGCTAAATTACAACTGTATCTATCCTCTCCTTCCATTCTTCCCACTCATACTCAAAAATAGTGGTAATATTCTGATCTTTTATTATATTATTAAACAACTTAAAGGAGATTTCTAGTCTCAGGCTGTCCCCTATCTCCTCCGCTTTCTGGTCTCAGTGACATCAGCATGCTCTGGGACTGTGCATGCTTTAAACCATACACTGTACCTCAGAATTTACACCGAGACATAACAGAGGCACCAACCATGCATTGTTCTAGCCCTTATCAAGGATCAGCAGCTAAGTGCACTTTGCAGAGCTGACAGAAGGCTCAATTAGCCATTAATCACAGTAAAGCGAAGAGAAAAGAGATGGCTGTGAAGTGGTACTGATCACAAGCCTGGCCAGTGCTGCTAGACAGCAGAGGTGGTCGGAATCCTAGGCAACAAGCTGCAAACACTGAGGGCACATATTCAGTAGTATCTGAGAAATAGAGCAAGATAGATAAAATAATGTATTAAATAAAACACTTCAGTCAGCTAAAGCTACAAGCTTAAAATTTGATCCCAGAGATGCGAAGACTCCTTTGATGTTCTGAAATTTAGAAATTGAGGATTGGAGCAATGTTACTTTTGCAGCAATTTATACTTTTCTTTTCAGTGCAAGAAAGAGGATTTGCTTTTTGTCCTATCCCTGAATTAGTTGTTGCTTTTTCACCAATAAGCACCAGACAAAGATGGTAAGTTAGGAGCACATGCAATGCAGTTTCTATAAGGACTGGAGGAGAATTATGAAGATTGTTGTATTTAACACCAGTCTATATACATATATGCACTGGTGGAGGGTGCACCTCATTAATGAGTAGGTGCACCCTTGCCACGCCATGCACCTACACACTGAAATCTATACCAGCTTGTAGCTTGTGTAGATTTCAGGGATCATTTATGCTAGAAAACTAGCATAGATCATAATAAATCTAGTGTGCCACCCACGTCACACCACCACCAATGAAAGTGGCATGGACAACACAGAACAGAAAAAAGTCACAATATTTTTGCACGAAAAATTAGCAACTTTGTAACTCCTTGTATGCCAGATAACTAGTTTATAGGCATAATAAATCTAGCCTATTGTGTCTACAGCTTCTTCTTTAAAAACAGCTGACCCCCACAACCACAGCAATAGACACAGATATGCACACAACATAATTAAAACATATCCAAATAGTTTCTTTCTTAATCTCCATCTTTCATTTGGTCTTATTTTGCTCCATATTAAAAAAATAAAACTGAGAGATGTATGAAAAAAAAAATTAGGAGCTCAGTCAGTTTCCCTCCTCAGTGTTCTTTATCTGGCTGTAAGACTACTGTCTGCAGTAGGACATTGTTAAGTTTCACCCCTACGCCATGCCCCTTCTGCCCTCCATCTAGCCACCCACTGGGCAAAGACAGAACAAATCAGCAGGATACTACTCCTGTGTTCTCGTCAGGATTTCCACAAGACTGTAGAATGAGAAGCAAAAAGGGAAGCTAGATTTCTTGGTTCCTTTAAAGTGTATTAACATTTCTCTAAATATTTTTCTGTTTTGCAGCATATACAGTAATAAATGAAGCAACTTTGTAAATAGACTTCATTAAAAAGTTCCAACTGTTTTATGCCTACGGCTCCAATGCATATCAATAATGTCTCCAAACCACATGTAGTGAGATCCTGCAATTGTTTTTTATTCTGCTCCCTTAGCCATCTACAGAGAGTAGAAGACTCAGACAATGGGAGGCAGTAGCATATATGCCTGCAGATTACACTAGCCTGTAACCATAAAGACACACAGGCCTGCATAGTAGCTGTATACACAAAACGGTAGGATATTTTATTCAAGACTATTTAAAATGTTGTTTCATTATTTTAGATGCTTCGGAGCAATAAAAACTCCAAAACTAAAGTGTCAGGCTTACCTAAATTACTGTGACTGTTTTCTACTTCAGGCTGTAAAGTTGTATGCCATTTTCACAACTAATAAAATCTAACATTTTAGGTTGCATAAAATGACCTCATTGGCATTTATACTAGACAGGAGCGTTTAGTATTACGTATGATCAGATATCTCTCTGATGAATGCAGCCTAATACTGTTATAAAGTGTAATCCAATATTAGCTTGAAGCCAGAAAACCCTGGATAACCACCAAAAGCACCATGAGCCATTCCAACACATACACAACACTAAATACTAGTCAAGAGTACAGCAAGGCCAGCTATAGTGACCAACTACATTTCAAGCCTGTTAGATGCAATGTTTTTGCAAAGTCTTTAGTTACATTTTTGAAGGTTTTGGTAGGTCTTACCTTTCATTTAAGCTAAATATAAAAGAAATATCATAAAGTTCATTAATGTTTTCTGCCTATTCTTAAAATATGCCATTCTTTCTGGTCTACCAGCTGCATGCCCAGCAAAATCTGCATTCCTAATTTGAGAAACTTTTCTAAGCAGGAGAAGGATGATTTGGATCTTCCTCTGCATTTTAATAAAATCTCATCTGAATAAACTCCAGATGGTGACCAAACTGGTCGCCAATGCGGCTATAAATTTGCAAATGGCGCCAAGCTTTTTCAGTCCTGTTGCCATTTGCGAGTATCCCTGCTGCCACAATGCAGCTTTAAGAAGAAGAAAATAAATAAATAAAGAACACCTTCACCTAGCATACAGACATGCCACATGCTGGATGCCAATTCTTGTAGGAAATGGTCTGTCCCTCCAGCTGCTTGCCAAAGAAGAGCTGGAGGCAAGAGTCGGCTTAGCACGGCTATTGCCCGGCTCAGAGTGGTTTGTCTTTATTCGGCTTCCGCACGTCTCCTTCTGTACTGGTATGTGCAACCTGAATGGAAGGTGAGCTGGAATATGCCTGGGAATGGGGGTTGGAACGGAACATGGGGAGCCTAAACAGTCTGAAGCACTGTTTAAGGGGTTTTCCGGGATTTTTAAGTGAATGAAAGCTATGCTGCAGTACCCAAGGACGGCCACTACACAGAGAGCCGCCTACTTCCAGCTCTGATATTAGCTGATCAGTGGGATACAACTGTTGGCCCACCACCAATCTTGAGATTTTTAACTTTACTTGAAAGAGGAGGTACACCACTTTTCAAGTGCAATATGGGTTGTTACTTAAATAAAAAGAAATGCTAAGATGAAATAGCACATCTACCTTTTTCCCGAGACAGTTTTTCCTCTTGGCGCTGATGATGAGGCTTGTATGGAGCTGCACCATTGCTAAGGGCCTCAGCCACAAATCCATCCATAAAAGACAGAGAAGCATCAACCTGCAACCAAATAATATATATTACATCTATGAAACAAAGCAGGAACTATAAAGGTCTGCACACAATTAAATGCAGCATCATGGATACAAGAAACATTGCATGAAACATACTGAAAAAATAGCATATGACTGATTGTTTCTTTCCACAATATTATTAAATGCAGCGCTCCGCTGGTTTAATAAAAGTTTTCATCCTGTGCCTCCTAGTTCATGATTACCATTGCAGAATTACAAGACGGACACTTAGACAAGTGGGAAGTATGAAGGTATGCAGAGAGTTACCAATGTAACGCTACAGAATAATACCAATTGTGTGGAAAGTTGAGTGGCCACCCAATGGGCAACTGTATACTTTGGAAATCCAGTATCTTTTAGGGCAGGATACTAGACATACAGATAACTCAGGGTTTTCTAATACTAGAATTTTTATGTTGAATTTCGCACTACTGCAATATAATTAACTTTAGCAAAGCGAGACTATAGAGATTGGATCAGCACTTTTAGTTCACATGACTCTATATAATCTGGCAGCAGTTCTGCCAGCACTGAACAGAATATTGTGAACTCTTATTTACCAGTAAATCTTCACAGCAGGAATTGAGTGGAAAAAAATCTCTGTATTAGCGGTCTGTCCTCCCATAGTGCTTTTAATTCGCAGGCCTGCTGCCGCATTCCGGTGTCCAGGCAGGTTGAGAATTTTTGGATTAGTTGATCTACTAATGAGGAATGTGGAGTGATCGCCGCCAGCTTTGTTATTGCAGCCATAATCCAGGCCGATGTATCAGAAGTTACAGAGCTTTGTAGCAGAACATTGTGAAGTTTAGATATTACTGACTCTGTAGGAACCTGCTCTGCCAGATAGGAATATTCTCCTAGTACCTGCAACCACAAAAGCTATACATGAAAAACGATAGAAGTAACCCAGTAATTCTGGATTATTAAAAATCATCCCCAAACAGTATATAAAACTAACCTGTAAATTAGCAGAGCTGAGACCTTAAAGGGAGCCTGTCACCAGGAAACTTGATATCAAACCAACCACAGGGAACATTATGATAAACACCATCATACATTTAGGTAGTACAACAGATGTATGACATATGTAAATGAGGCTCCAGTGCAATGAGGCATACCAGAGCTTCAGGTTTTTTAACCTGAATACAGAAATCTTGGAGGATATAGCACACTTGAGCCTCCTTTGCATATTTATAAAACTATCTTTTAAAGCAACGGTGTATCTATTTGACTATCTAAAGGTAAGATGGGGTTCAGCATAATAACCCTTACAATGTAATGTGGCTGGTTTGATCTGGTGACAGACTCCCTTTAATAGGAGAGTAGGATAACTGTAACCAATGCTAGGACCAGGGTTTCAAATAAGATAACTTTATATACAGTATCCACCTTTAGCCCAAAACAACACTGCACGTGAGTCATTGGGAAAGACTACTTTAAATGTCTATGTCCACCTTTAAAGAGGACCTTTCACCACCTCCACACCTCTTTAAATCATCTTCAATAGGTGCTGCTCCGCTGATTTCAAAGCAGTTGGAATTTTTTCTCTAGCCCCCACCATTCCTAAGCAATTGGGGCTGTTAGGTTCAGCACACAATATTCTAATCAGACTTTCTACTGTCAGATGGGCAGTTCTGGACTGAAGCGGACCGTCCGGGACCGCCCACCTGACGTAGCATATTGGATGCTGAAACTAACAGAAATTACTACTCAGGAACAGTGTGGGCTAGATGAAAAAAAAGTCCAACTGCACCAGAGTCTGCACAGGAGTGATGCCTATTATAGGATGGAAAGAGTTGGAGTTAATGGAGGTAGTGAAATGCCCTCCTTTAATTTTAGTTTATGGTTACATACAGATAGAATACATTTAAAACACCTTAAAGAGGATCAGTCATCTCTGTCTGGCTATAGTAAATTGTATTCTACAGACTATAACAATTCTGGAGCATCTTCTAACTCTGCACTGCACTGTTTCTCTGTTATTCTCACTAAATTATGAATAAATTGACAATTGGGTGTTACCATGTGGGGGAGTCCCTGTACATTGATGCATTGTCCAATCAGTGTTAATATTATCAGACTGTGTAGGGAAAACAAGAGAAATGCTAACACCAAACTGTCATTTTATTTATATATTTCTTGGAATAGAATACCACCAGTTATGAGAAATGATAAAACAGAATTCAGATTTCACAGAAAATGCAAGGATTTAATAAAATAGACATGTCAGGAGACCCACTGATGTGGTTATAGAACAAAAGGGCTTTGGAGAGGACCTATTCATGAAGCTTGTTATCGAAGAAGCTTCCAGTTTTGGTCTTAGTGAGGAAGACAATTGCTTGAAGTATAAAAAAAACTGATAAGCAGAAATGAAAAGGTATTAACATGTATAGAACCAGTTCTAGTAAAACTAGGTTCTAAAGTGCCAGAACCCCTGATACATCTGTTTAGTAAGGATGGGTTCACATCTGCACTGGGTGTCCATCTGGAGCAGATCAGTCTAAAGTCACTGGATGAAAAAGTCATGCAAGTCTGATTTTTTCATCCAGCGATGTCAATTAAAAAACTGAGATATAGTCAATGGGGTCCCCTTGGGCTCCTTTGCTGTTTGGTTTTATGAACCATGTCTACCTAAACAATCTGTCTTTAGTAATCTGAATTTTCCATTAAATAATTCTAGGGGATTTATTCTTAGAACTCTGCGTTGTCCTAATCTTTTGTCCTGCAAGAGGGACTTTTCTCTCTGCCATTTTTGGTAGAAACTTCGCAGAAACCCAGCGGACCCCATTATAGTCTATGGGGTCGGTGGATTTCTGCAGGTAACTGCTTTTAAAGCGAACAGGGTTTCTGTCTTTTGGGTCCCCGAGCGGACCCAAAGGACAGAAACCCGAATGCTAGTGTGAACCTAGTGTAATACAAGTGTTGTAGTTGCTAAACCAGACATGGAACATGGCATTTGAGGTTATAGCTAAATGTTTACAGCCTCTGCAACAAAATAAAGTACCGACTAGCATGTATGAACAAGGTGTAAGTTCTGTAAAACCAGAACTAAAGCAATATTTTAATGAACTAAATCCACAAGTAATTAAAGTCAGATTCCTTCCCAATGTTTCCTGTAAGCAGATTTCAACTTTTGCAATTTGGGAAATGTGAAATGTTGTACTTATAAGAAAATCCTCAGCTAGCGAGTGCGGCGGGTATAATTAGAAGTTAGCCAGTGTGAAACAGCCAATTTACATGGCAGCTCAGAAGCGAACAGCCTGGCCTATGAATAGAAAATGCTAATGTCTGCTTCATGTATCCAAGCACAAAGACAGGCTTTTCACTAATATCTTCCTCACCCAGCTGATAACCTGTAGGAAGCGCTGCGGATAATGCACATTCTCCATTTCCAGCAAGGCAAGATAAGACTGCACTGCATACAGCCTCAGCTGTCCATCTTCCTTTTCATCACCAAATCCTGGAGAGATGAAAAATTACATTTTAGACAGAGAGAGCACAAGCTGGACAAAGACATGTCGAAATAAACTTTCCTCACCCTTACAAACCGCAGAACTGTCAGTCTTAGGATATTATACAGGAATGGTGTGCAGGCACAATGATTCCGGTAACACAGGGTTTATTGCAAACCTTCAGCCTCCAGTTGTTATATTTTAGCAAGATAGCAGAAATGCTGCTGGAGGATGGAGGGGAAAATAAACTGATACAAAGACACAAAGGAAACCAGAGGAGGGGGAATGGAAATCAGGTCTCAGCCAGCAAAGTACAAAATAAAATATTAACCATCTCCCTGCCAAATGACAATGCCAAATATAGATCTTTACAGTCTCCATACATTCTAATGAACTACAAATTAAAGGGAGCCTTGTCAGGAGGTTCATGCTGCCCAAACTTTGGTGTTTTGGAAGAAAACATAGCTATTTGTAACAAGTAGTATTTTGTGCTGCCCATGATTGAGGGAGCATACAGTGCTGGCCAAAAGTATTGGCACCCCTGCAATTCTGTCAGATAATACTCAATTTCTTCCAGAAAATGATTGCAATCACAAATGCTTTGGTAATAATATCTTCATTTAATTTGTCTTCAATGGAAAACCACAAAAAGAATTGTCAAAAAGCCAAATTGGATATAATTCCACACCAAACATAAAAAAGGGGGTGGATAAAAGTATTGGCACCCTTTGAAAAATCATGCGATGCGTCTCTAATTTGTGTAATTAACAGCACCTGTTACTTACCTGTGGCACATAACAGGTGGTGGCAATAACTAAATCACACTTGCAGCCAGTTGAAATGGATTAAAGTTGACTCAACCTCTGTCCTGTGTCCTTGTGTGTACCACATTGAGCATGGAGAAAAGAAAGAAGACCAAAGAACTGTCTGAGGACTTGAGAAGCAAAATTGTGAGGAAGCATGAGCAATCTCAAGGCTACAAGTCCATCTCCAAAGACCTGAATGTTCCTGTGTCTACCGTGCGCAGTGTCATCAAGAAGTTTAAAGCCATGGCACTGTGGCTAACCTCCCTAGATGTGGACGGAAAAGAAAAATTGACGAGAGATTTCAACGAAAGATTGGGCGGATGGCGGCTAAAGAACCTCGACTAACATCCAAACAAGTTCTAGCTGCCCTGCAGTCCGAGGGTACAACAGTGTCAACCCGTACTATCCGTCGGCGTCTGAATGAAAAGGGACTCTATGGTAGGATACCCAGGAAGACCCCACTTCTGACCCAGAGACATAAAAAAGCCAGGCTGGAGTTTGCCAAAACTTACCTGAGAAAGCCAAAAACTTTTTGGAAGAATGATCTCTGGTCAGATGAGACAAAAGTAGAGCTTTTTGGGAAAAGGCATCAACATAGAGTTTACAGGATAAAAAAAAAAAAAGAGGCCTTCAAAGAAAAGAACACGGTCCCTACAGTCAAACATGGTGGAGGTTCCCTGATGTTTTGGGGCTGCTTTGCTGCCTCTGGCACTGGACTGCTTGACCATGTGCATGGCATTATGAAGTCTGAAGACTACCAACAAATTTTGCAGCATAATGTAGGGCCCAGTGTGAGAAAGCTGGGTCTCCCTCAGAGGTCATGGGTCTTCCAGCAGGACAATGACCCAAAACACACTTCAAAAAGCACTAGAAAATGGTTTGAGAGAAAGCACTGGAGACTTCTAAAGTGGCCAGCAATGAGTCCAGACCTGAATCCCATAGAACACCTGTGGAGAGATCTCAAAATGGCAGTTTGGAGAAGGCACCCTTCAAATCTCAGGGACCTGGAGAAATTTGCCAAAGAAGAATGGTCTAAAATTCCAGCAGAGCATTGTAAGAAACTCATTGATGGTTACCGGAAGCGGTTGTTCGCAGTTATTTTGTCTAAAGGTTGTGCTACCAAGTATTAGACTGAGGGTGCCAATACTTCTGTCCGGCCCATTTTTGGAGTTTTGTGTAAAATGATCAATGATTTGACTTTTTTTCATTCTCTTTTGTGTTTTTTCATTGCAAGCAAAATAAATGAAGATATTATTACCAAAGCATTTGTGATTGCAATCATTTTCTGGAAGAAACTGAGTATTATCTGACAGAATTGCAGGGGTGCCAATACTTTTGTCCAGCACTGTATGTCCCAATAGGGAGTCTACCAACAGTAAAATCTATTCTGAACCATTTATGTGCTGTTTAATGGGCGGTTAGTGACACAGTGAACATACCTTATTTTGGTGTAACCTTGCTGCCTAGCATATCAACTTTTAATCTTAATGAAAATTCACTAAATCTAGGGCCAGAACACCAGTTTTTGCCACCCAGTGTTATCCCCAACAAAGATTGAGAGGTCTTGATGTATTACAACCACATATGGCAGACTTGGCCACATCCAGGGACCACCAAATGGTTCATTTGCAGAAGGATTAAAAGCAGTTTTCAGCAGCAAGATTTGCAAACTTTGACATAAAAAAATAGGTTCACTAGGCGCATTAGACTAGGGATATACATTTTAGGTGCTGTTTATATTTAATTTGTATATATTTATACGATTGAACTATTGTCCCCTGAACCAATGGTCTTTGGGGAAACACGTTGGGGCGTTTTTGCACTGGTTTTAATATTACCCTAGAGATTGGGCGGTCAGTATTGGTATCATACTGTCTGCACCGATATTTTTAATCTCTTTGGGTAAAAATATTTACCTTATTACATTTCACTTTTTTGGTTTGTGCCATCACAATTATCTACGTTACTACAAAATTTTGGGGTCAACGTTTTTGGCCTATATTATGAGATTATTAAAAGTTACATTTTATTAGTGTATGTTATCTTTAGATTTTGATCTCTTCTGTGATAAAAATACTTACCTTCAGCCAAAAGTCTTAGGAAGTTGTTAGGAATATCTGGGTGCACCACATCTCCACCAATGGAAAACACTACATTCATTGTCTCGACAAACCATTGATTGTTTGGTGAATATGTAATAATATTGTCAAGGAAAATAATTTTAATTATACAAAAGAAAAACAGACTCACAAGACTTGCAAAACAAAACACAAAGAAAATATCTGTAATTTTATCCCAGTAAGTGTGAGTTTTAGACAAAGGCTTTAAGAGAAGGTTGCTGGGAATGAGCTTTTTGGAGTGCACGCACTGAAACAGACTGGATGCTGACTTGTATAGTTCTGTGTCTACCTCAGCTATACAAGTACACAAAAGGCCATAAATGACAGCATAAGGCCATCTGGAACCAAAAAAACACAGGTGTGCCGCATATTATTAAACTAAAACAAAATTGTCATCTACTTTGGGGTATACAGTATTCTGTAGCTACAGTACCTTTTTTTTGTTTTAATTTCTTATGAACATAGAAAGAATTTTTATATCAAGATTATAACTATAAGGAGCAAAGATATTAACAGATCAAAGACATGTTGGAAGGGTCTGACATGGAAAGGACGGGGTTAATGTATGTACTAAAATATTGCATAGAATGACAGCATTTATTTAACCTCATAGTACATAATTATAAAAACTGCAAATTTGGGCTTTTGTATTTCTTTAGTCATCACAATAGATTTGCTCTTAATATATTATTCATTATGCAAAAAGGATATTTTTCCGCTAAGTCTGCAATTTTTCCAACCAGTGCAATTACTGTATATTCATCTTTACTTTGCTTTAAATATTCCAGCATTTTCTGTACGATAACTATAACGTTCTGCTCATTGGTGATCCGATACAAAAGCTCTAATGTCTATTAAAAATACAAATTTACAAATAACACAAATTCTCAAAATTAGAAATAATATTTAAAAAGAACTGTAGAAATGTTTTACAAAAACCTTAGAATGCTCTAAACTGACATGTCACCACTTCTGGGGTCTCCTGTCGATTTCTGCATCCTGGCCTTCAGACATTTTGACACAGATACAGGTGCATCTCAATAAGTTAGAATATCTCTGAAACATTTATTTATTTCAGTAATTAAATTAAAAAAGTGACCTCCTATATTTTCTAGATTCTTTACACACAGAGTGTTCTATGTCAAGTGTTTTATTTCTTTAAATGTTAATTATGGATTACAGGTAATGAAAACCCAAATCTAAGAAAATTAGAATATTGTAAAAAAGTTCAGTATTGTAAATTTAGTGTGTCACCTGCCAAGGTTTCCTAAGCCTTTAAATGGTCCCTCAGTCTGGTTCAGTAGGACACACAATCATGGAAAACGCTGATTATGAATTGTATTACTAAAATGAATGAACGTTTCAAAGATATTCTAATTTATTGACATGCACCTGTATGTGACAGCTGAATGGACACCACTGGGATCACTAAAGCAGCAAGTGGTCACATGTCGGTGTCAAAATGGAGGTCAGGAGACAGAGGCCAGTAAGGGACAGGAAAGAGGCAGTATAGGAGAGGCAGGGGTTAGGTACAGTGCCTTGCGAAAGTATTCGGCCCCCTTGAACTTTTCAACCTTTTGCCACATTTCATGCATCAAACATAAGGATATAAAATTAAAATTTTTTAGTGAAGAATCAACAACAAGTGGGACACAATTGTGAAGTGGAATGAAATGTATTGGTTATTTTAAACTTTTGTAAAAAATAAAAAACTGAAAAGTGGGGCGTGCAATATTATTCGGCCCCTTTACTTTCAGTGCAGCAAACTCACTCCAGAAGTTCAGTGAGGATCTCTGAATGATCCAATGTTGTCCTAAATAACTGATGATGATAAATATAATCCACCTGTGTGTAATCAAGTCTCGTATAAATGCACCTGCTCTGTGATAGTCTCAGGGTTCTGTTTAAAGCGCAGAGAGCATCATGAAGACCAAGGAACACACCAGGCAGGTCCGTGATACTGTTGTGGAGAAGTTTAAAGCCGGATTTGGATACAAAAAGATTTCCCAAACTTTAAACATCTCAAGGAGCACTGTGCAAGCGATCATATTGAAATGGAAGGAGTATCAGACCACTGAAAATCTACCAAGACCCGGCTGTCCCTCTAAACTTTCATCTCAAACAAGGAGAAGACTGATCAGAGATGCAGCCAAGAGGCCCATGATCACTCTGGATGAACTGCAGAGATCTACAGCTGAGGTGGGAGAGTCTGTCCATAGGACAACAATCAGTCGTACACTGCACAAATCTGGCCTTTATGGAAGAGTGGCAAGAAGAAAGCCATTTCTCAAAGATATCCATAAAAAGTCTCATTTAAAGTTTGCCCAAGCCACCTGGGAGACACACCAAACATGTGGAAGAAGGTGCTCTGGTCAGATGAAACCAAAATCGAACTTTTTGGCCACAATGCAAAACGATATGTTTGGCGTAAAAGCAACACAGCTCATCACCCTGAACACACCATCCCCACTGTCAAACATTGTGCTGGCAGCATCATGGCTTGGGCCTGCTTTTCTTCAGCAGGGACAGGGAAGATGGTTAAAATTGATGGGAAGATGGATGGAGCCAAATACAGGACCATTCTGGAAGAAAACCTGTTGGAGTCTGCAAAAGACCTGAGACTGGGATGGAGATTTATCTTCCAACAAGACAATGATCCCAAACATAAAGCAAAATCTACAATGGAATGGTTCACAAATAAACATATCCAGGTGTTAGAATGGCCAAGTCAAAGTCCAGACCGGAATCCAATCGAGAATCTGTGGAAAGAGCTGAAAACTGCTGTTCACAAACGCTCTCCATCCAACCTCACTGAGCTCAAGCTGTTTTCCAAGGAAGAATGGGCAAGAATTTCAGTCTCTCGATGTGCAAAACTGATAGAGACATACCCCAAGCGACTTGCAGCTGTAATCGCAGCAAAAGGTGGCGCTACAAAGTATTAACTTAAGGGGGTCGAATAATTTGGCACGCCCCACTTTTCAGTTTTTTATTTTTTACAAAAGTTTAAAATATCCAATAAATTTCATTCCACTTCACGATTGTGTCCCACTTGTTGTTGATTCTTCACCAAAAAATTTAAAATTTTATATCCTTATGTTTGAAGCCTGAAATGTGGCAAAAGGTTGAAAAGTTCAAGCTGGCCGAATACTTTCGCAAGGCACTGTATACATGAGTATTACTCAGTTTGTGATTTTATAGCTTTTTATAAAAAATGTAGGCGATTGAACTACCCATTTAAATAGGATTCGTCAACTTTGCTGATTATTTTAGCATATACTTATATTCTCCAAGAAATAACAAATCTAGAGAATTGAGTTGTTTTATTCCTCTGTTATTCTTCCTGGAAAAGTATGAATAAATTGAAAACTGACTTTGTAGCAAATTATCAGTGCAAAGTACAATATAATGTATGTAAAAGAGGGTTTAGAAATACACATTTCAAATGCACAGGCCAAGTTTGAGGGGGGTGTGGGGCTCCTGGTTGGATGTGCCAAGAGTGTTCTTGTAGGACTTTATTATCTGATCTCATCCGTCTTCCAGGAACTGAACCAGTGAGAGATCAGAAAAGTCCCACTGGGGCTGGGATGGAGTGACAGCTTTTGTATAACAGTGCTGTAGATGATGGAATAAGAAAATAATAAAACGGTTTTGATTAAAAAATAAGTAAATAAATTACGTACACACACACACATATATATATATATATATATATATATATAACACACACACACACACACACATCTCTCTCTCTCTATATATATATATATATATATATATATATATATATATATATATATATATATAAACTGTTTATATGTTATCTTCACAGAAGTGAACTGAGCTCGTCATGCAAGTGCACCAGCACTTCATTTACATGGAGAATACAGGGGATCTTTTGATCCCCCATTCTCCTGATCGCTAGGGGTCCCAGCAGTTGGACCCCAAGCAATCTGGCACTTATCTCCAATCCTGTGTAATTCCAATTTGTCCTGACCCTTATAGCTCATTGCACATGATGCAATAATCCCAATGTTCCATGATCAAGCATTCAATTTATTATTACCAACTAGGTTTAGCTACATTACCTACAATCTCTAAACTAAAGTGCTATTCCAGTTCCAGCAAATAAATGTTATTCTCTGTACAATGAAAAGCCCTTAAATTGACACCATAAAAAAGCATGAATTTTAATTAATATTAAGAATTTTTTTTCCTATAGGGAAATCTATCAAAAACCATGGGAAAAAAAAAGCCACAGATTCTTAGGATAGGTCATAGACTAAAGATCTAAGGGAATCCGACTTCAAGGATCCCAGGAGGTCAGCTATTTGAGGCACCGCTTCACAGGACATGTGACTTCAAGATCATCGGTCACATGCTCTGATGGTAGCTCAGTCTCATTCAAATGAATGGGCTGAGCTGTGAAACCAAGCACAGCCACTTCAGAACTTAGAAAGCACAGCTCTCTACATTTGCAAAGAGGCTACAGTGCTAGTGCAAACAATGAAGCCTTTATAAGCAGCTGGTTACCCAGGGGCCTGGGTGTTGGACTCCTCCTGATCTTTAGTAGATCACTTATACTAAGAATAGGTCATCAGTTAACAAGTCCTGGAAAACCCCTTTAACAACAGAACAAACAGGCAGCACTACTTGCCGAAGGTGGATTTTGTTGCAGTTCACCTGCAGGTTTCTCTATGGGTCCCTGCACTGCAAAGGTTAAAAACTGCTGGTGAATCACACAGCAATAACTGATATGCTGTGGGTGTAAAACCTGCAGGCACGATGTGCACAACTGCGGTCTACATGTTTTAATGATTAACAAACCTCTCTTTTAATGATGGGATCAGGGTGGTCTAAGCACTCAATTATTGTCATTTGGTGTTGAAGCGCCAGGTTAGGATCCTGCTGGATAACATAGGTAAGTGCCTTCAGTCCTAAAAGAGAAAAATCATAATTTTTAGAAGAAAACTCAAAATACCAGCAGCAAGTTGGTGGCATACAATACTTTGTGAAATGCATGCAGTACAAAAGTCACAGAAGCCACAAATCATAACATTATTTTGACATAATCCAATACAATTTCAATGTAGCCTGCTAACAAAGTTATTATGCAATACAACACACATACCATATTTCCACCAGACATGAAAGAATGAAAGTTCATGGTTTGCTTAAGTAAGGGTTGATTCACAAACTGCAGTTTTCAGAAAGACTTTTTTGTGCTAAAGCTATGGTGCATTTTCTGCAGCATGTGGATGACAATAAATAAGTCACTGCAGTTTAGCTCCCATCCGAGTGAACAGGAGCTAATGGTCTACAATGGATGGAGCTGGCAGCATCCGGCTCCATTCTCTGTGTATCAACTACTGAGAACAGGTGAATGAAGGAGGTGCTGGGTGTTGGAACTTCACGGATCTGATATTTATGACATAGATAGGTCATCAATATTTTAAACCTAATACATGGAAAAGAGCCAAACATACACAAAACAATCTACTGACATTGCCTACAAAACAGCACGACTAGAAAGAAGATATAGCAATAAAATCAACTGTCATACACATCTGCTATGTTTTGGAAACTGTTTCAGAAATTTATAAAATGTTTAGGTAGTTCTTATATAGTTGGTGTATATTAAAAGAAATAAAAAGGGTAAAATACTACAATTATTACATTTTACATGTTTAGGTGGTCTCATTTTAGAAATACATTGGCAGACAGGAGACATTATAATCCACTAGTATCTTTTTATTGTGTGCAAACTTTATGATAACTATGAGCGCACACATATTATTCTGCCTTTTTATCTAGAAATCACAGAAGTCCCTAAGCATATGGTAGAAATCACTTGTCAGCATGTAGAGAAGATAACACTGCACAATATATTGCTGCATTTCATAGAAGATAAATCTATTTGTGAGTATGTCTAAAAAGAAATGCTGCTGTACGATTAAGAAATAGAAGCTGTACTGGAAAGGAACACAAATCTGGCACGGATAAATCTGTTCTTCACAGATGGGGTCTAAAAGTAAGGCTGTGGAGTTGGTGGGCCAAACCACTGCTTTGATTTCTTCATAAATGGTTGACAACCAAGGTCAGTTTCTCTAATTCAGTAAAGAAAAACCTAGTGTTTGACTTCCTAGGAAAGTAAATATGCAACAAACTATGCATCTAATTAATTAGACAATATTAATAATTGTGTAATAGAAATTTAAAATAATTAATCATTTTATTTTGTAGCTAGAGTCAGCAACTTTTTTCCAACTCCAACTTCACAGGCCTGGTCCAAAGTAATGGCGATACCACCAGGTAAGACAGTCCTCTATATGCAAAACAGCTGCCAAAGTGATCCAATCCCCACATAGATAAAGACCAAGTAACACATGAAAAGCTGCAGCATCCAGACCAGGTGAAATGGAAAAATCTTATTTTATCATCAGTATTTTATAAGGACAAAGTTACATGCTTGATGAAAACCTATTCAGCTAAAGCCTGGCACTAATGTATGACTAATAAAGGTTACCTTTCCATTTCAACTGCACTGAATTTTTCTTTAATGGGCACTGTTTCAACAAACTACACATAAATGAACAGTATAGGCAAATATAAGAAATTCTGTGATACATGTTATGAGAGAGAAATGCCGCTTTCTGCTCTCATCAGACTGTTGCCCTGATCCCCTCCCTCTGCCAAAATAGCTTTCATTGTGAAAAACACTGCTTTGTCGGTCTCAAAAACAACTGCAGGTCACATGACTCAGATGTTAGAGGGGTAAAGAGGTAGCAGGATAAAACCTAGGCTTAGGCTGATGCTGCAGCTGAACAGAAACGTTTTTATCACAACCAAGCAACTTTTCTCAAATCAGGATAAGTTAGTACTTCTCTAAATATGTCCTACATGGTCTCACGGCTGTTTCTGAGAGAGAAAGACAGTTATAGAGCAGATTCTTCTCTAGTGTATGCAGTGTATGGCAGCTAGTCTCTGGCCACTAGTTCAGAGAGAACTGAAAATTCCAGACATAGAAAGAAAAATGGCAAAAAGGTTAAACAGATGAAAAGCAGGTATGGGAGAAATATAATGATTACCCGTAGCAGGAAGATTACCCACCCCCCACAGGGTCAGGAAAGAGCATGGAATCTGTAAATATAAAGCCCCTACTCATTTAAATCCCCAGTTGATGAAGAGAAGGAAGATATCATAATGTACATACATTAAATAGAAAAGTTGTCGGGAAGGGGACGGGGGAAAGAGAACCCTGTGCTGTTGTGAAGGCTACGGAAAATCCGATTACCATAAGAGTAATCAACTTCTTTTCCTGACGACTTCACAACAGTCAGGAAGTCAGGATGATATAACAGAGGATACTATATTAGTGAGGGAAGAAAGGGGTGCAGGCGTGGGAAAAAGGAACATCAACTTTAATAAATCACATGAAATTCAGATAAGACATGACAACAGCAGGACTTTCTTATGCATTTCAGGTTTACAACTGTAAGAGGACATGTTTTTTTCCACAAAATCATAGTGTCTTATTGATGTGATATGACAGGGTTAATGTCTTACTGATCAGTCTAGATGTATTTCTTGTTGCACATCTATAGGACTGATCACTCTGTATACTATTCTGTACTGATCAGTAAATAAGAATTTCTTCAAATTCCTGTAGCATAAACACTCTTATGTTATAAGCGGACCACTCAGACCCTCCCCCAAAGGTACTATAAAAACTATAGGGGCTATTGTTTGGTAGTCTCGGCTGGAATCATGAGAAAGAAAGATGTCCAGCACCTCTGGAAGTCATTGAACGATGGGTGTATATCAGTGCATGATATATAATGGGGCTCCCCATCCAGTGAACTATTGCATCATTTGTAACCACAGCTAAGTATTATCTCTTCATTTATTAAAAAATTATTACTTTATTATATTCTGGTTTGACCATAATATTATTGTTTGACCATCTTTGGGTTAACTTGCCTACAACAACAATCCCTTAGTCATAGCATATTAGCGTGGGACTGCCGCAAAGAGAACTTTTCTTCCAAACAACAGGTCTGAATTAGAGACAACATCCAATTTATTATGCCTGAAAGAGGTCTATGAATGCTGCAGCACCCTTGGCCCAACAAGGTGACAGTACTCGTTTTGAATGGGCCTTTAACTCTACTGAAGGAGTCTGGCCTTCTGACTCATAAGCCAGGGAAATGGTCATCTTTATCCAGCGGGCAATGGTTTCTTTACAGTCCTCAGCACCCTTATTTGAGCCTTGACACTCTACCTTAAAAGTCTACCCGAATTTCTGAATTCCCAAGATGTTTCCAGGTAGGACATCCAAACAATGGAAAGATTTCTCTTTATCGGAGTTGACATTTTGAGAAAAGGAAGGGAGCACAATTTCCTGCTGACAATGGAATTTGACAACTTTCAGTACTTTAAAAAAAAAAAAAAAAAAAAAAAGTGACGGTGTTTTTGCGAATAATCTGGGAAAATCCTACCCTCATTATGGGCGATTTTAACATTCCCATTAAAGGGGTTGTCTGGGATAAATGGAAATCCCTATACTAATATAAACACCCTCCTACTTTCTAAATAACATAATTGATCAAAAATGTATATTTACCCATATCCCTAGGGCGGTCATGTGACTGCCCCAGGGACATTTGCTGGTTATCCGGTGACAATCTGTTTGCCCGTTTCCAGAAACGGAACGTCACTACTACACCCCCACCCCATCCACTCCATCATACTTACCTTCCAGGCTTCTTCCTGCGGGACGGCTCCTCCCTCTTTTCTGACTGCAGGCGCTTGTCCCAGCGCCGCTCTGTGCTCTGCAACCGATAATCCACCTCTACTGAGCAGCTCCCAGATCACAGAGCAGCGCTGGGACTGTAGTGCGCGTCGGCAGTCAAAAAAGAAGGATGGGCTGTCCCGCAGGAAAAAGCCTGGAAGGGAGGTAAGTATATAATTGAGTTGGGGGTTGGACTGAGTAGGTTGGGAAGAACTAGTAGTGGGTGGGATAGCTAAAGAGACAGGGAGGGGGGTGTATGGGAGAGAGAAAGAGGAGGAGTGAGGTTAGAGGGAGTTAGTGTGGAAGTTACATAGCAGGAAGCTGAAACATGCAAACAAATGCAGAAGATACCAGGAGCTCCCAGAGACACCCAGAAATCACTCAAAACACTGCTAAAGATATATGGGTGCATTTATTCACCCATTAATAGCACTAACAGACCTTTTTTTAAAAAAACATTTTTTGCCTGGAAAACCCCTTTAACCAACTGCCTACCCAACTGCCTCTCGCCTTCTATCACTAACTGTCTCTCTTGGTCTCTCTCAGCTTACTTCTTCTCTCACACACAAAGATGGTAATATCCTAGATCTGGTCTTCTTATGGCTCTGTTCTGTCACTGACTTTACTAACACTCGCCTACCAATTTCTGACCATAACCTTCTTTCTTTTAACATCAAAGCTTCCTGTCCTTCACAAAACACACTGACCTACCGCACATGCAGAAATCTACGAGCTGTAAACACACAGCACCTCTCAGATACCCTACAGTCATCACTGTCACTCATCTCTTCTCTCTCCTGTCCTGAACTGGCCACCAAACACTACAATGAGACTCTCAAAACCACCATGGATAAAGTAGCACTCCTGACCGTCCAAAAATCCCAACACAGACACCGGCAACCTTGGCAAGACTCAAACACATTTTCTTCTGCAGTGCTCAAGATGTGCTGAATGTCTGTGGCAAAAATCTAACACATCTGCAGATTTTCTTCACCTCAAGATTATGATCAAAGCAGCTAACATCTTGGTGCCAGACACCAAAGGGCAGTGAACCTATAGCACTATGCACAAAGGTAAAAAGATATCTTATACATGTGGAGGATATAGCAGAAATGTTACTTATATCCCATAGCCCCATGTGTGTTAAATAATATATCACCCATATTAAATACTGCCTATGAAACACCACAAAAAAAATACTATAATTATCTAGAACATAAAATATTAATATAACAAGGACTGCTGCAGTTTCTTTCTGAAGATCTCTTTTACTGTACAATACAAGTAACACTAAACACCAAGCCTGGTGACCAGAGAATCATGCCTTTTTCATCTATGTTTTGGTTTTCTAAACCAGCAGTCAGCTTGGCCCAGGAATTAGCATATGTGTGAATAATATCTTATTGTTTTTCTCCTCTTCTTTCTCCATTATCTGGACTGATGCTATAAATATAACTGCTGAGCTATAGAATGTTAGGTTCACAAGACTGTCATTACTGTCCATTGCTCTCATCCATCATAGGTTGAGAGCAATGAACTTAAAAAGCGATAGAATGATTGATGCAGATGGGCACCCTCTGCCTGCATTGACTCAAAAGTAAAAAAACAGAAGCATGCAAGACTTTCTTCCATTCAAAAAGTAAACAAACACGATGAAAGAAGTCTTCAGTCATCTTTTTATTTATATTGCAGTGAATGCAAATAGAGGGGGGTCCATCTGCATCAGTCATTCTATCGCCTTTTTAAGTTCTTTGCTCTCATCCAATGACAGATCAATGGACAGTAATGACGGTCATGTGAACCTAGCCTTAACTTTCATAAATGTATCATATGGCAGATAGTGTGTGCCCTTTTGCCTTTTGCCTCTCATGGGCCATGTAGGAGTTAAAAACTTTTTCTCCAAAAGGGAGCATGTTCTCATGTAACGCTTAGTACTACTTACCTAAATACTTGAGGTTGATTTTTGGAGACAGAACAAACTTTCCAATACATTTTGCAGCTTTCTCAAATAAATCAGACTTAGGATAAATTGTATAAATAGTTTGAACACATTCAAAAAGGATGGCTGAAAGAAAAAAAAAAAAGACACATCAGTCATATAAAAGTCTGATAATATGTCTCCTATGAAAGAGACATAAGAAAGTTGTAAAAGGTCTTCTAAAAATGTCAGCCACTATATTTTTCTTTTTTGCTTTCTTGGTGGTTTAACAGGCTGTTCACACGGCAGAAAATGAAGAGGAATTCCTACATTTTTCACTGCTGTTTTCCAGCTGCCGACTAACCACACTACTCAGTTTTGGCTTTCCGCTGCTGATTAATAAGGCTGTCCAGAATAATTTATTTATTTATTTATTTTAAACATACTTTTCCCTGTGCTCTGATGTCTCCCAGCACAATCCGGTCCTGCTGCATCTATGTTTTCTTGCGGAGGAAGTCCCTGCCACACTATGACGTCCAAGGTCCCTTTCCAAAGGCCGCTGATTGGCTTCAGCGGTCACATGCAGCAGAGACTTCTTCTGGAAGAAAAATCCAGAGCAGCAGGACCGGACCATTCTGGGATACACCAGAGGTCCAGGGACAGGTGAGTATGGTTTTTTTTTTTTTTTTTCACCTTACCTGGCCTAATATAATTTTTTTTTTTTTTTTATCCTGGACAATCCCTTTAAGCCAAAATCAATGGGCCTAACCAGCAGGGAGTCTCGAGCTGCGGCACTTATTTTTTCATTGTCCTGCTGTGATACAATGGTATTCAGAATATGGGCTGAATCTGCCGCTGTTTCGGGGCGGAATCCGCTCCCAAATCAGAGTCACATTCCTACATGTGAACAGCCCCTAAAAATACATCCAAGAAGTTGGAATCTTCCATGATTCATATACAGTGCCAGCAGTACTTGGCATGCATGACATTTTAGCTAAACGCATGAAATGTAACAAGTAACAATTTTTAAAAGGGTTGTTTAGCCCCAAATCCATTTTTGATACTGATGACTTATCTATCAATATGTGACACTGACACCTGGACCATGCACAGACCTGCTGTTTCAGCAGCATCTGAGTGCTGGAAGCTACTGCAGTGAACAGGGAGCGTGTGTAGGCCCTCCTATTCAAGTACAGTGGAAGGGGCTGCTGAGCCACTCCTATTACTTGAATAGGAGGGCCTACATGCGCTCTCTGTTTGCTATAGCATCTAGTGCCCAGATGCTGCTGGGACAACTGACCTATGAAGGGTTCAGGTGTTAGACTCCCATGGGTCACATACTAATGGCCTAGCCTTTGGATAGGTTATCAGTATGAAAAATAGATTTTTTAATAATAATAATAATAATAATAATAATAAAAATAATAATACATTTTATTTATATAGCGCCAACATATTCCGCAGCACTTTACAAATTGTAGGGGTCAAGTGCAGACAAAAAAGATACATTACAAAGAAATAATCAATTCACACAATGGGATCAAGGGCCCTGCTCGCAAGAGCTTACAATCTATGAGGCAGAGGGGGTGACACAAGAGGTACCATGGGCGGCTCGGAGGTAGCATTGCTTATACAGTGGTTCAAACATTGTGACAGAGGTTACTTTCATTACATCTAATAAATTAATGTGCAGATGGTGCCTGGACATATAAAATTACAGTCTGAAATGGCAACATATCTTGTGGGGTAATGCGAGGGCGTGAACAGAGGAGGGTTCGTTTTGGGGATTCTAACTGAAGAAGGTTTTACATTAGGAATTGTGATAGGCCTGTCTGAAAAGATATTTCTTTAGTTTTCGCTGAAGCTGTAGAAATTGAGTGTTAATCTGATAGTCCGGGGTAGAGCATTCCAGAGAAGTGGTGCAACCTGGAAGAAGTCTAGGATATGGGAGTGGGAGGTTCTGATAATAGAAGATGTTAGTCTTAGGTCATTGAGTGAACGGAGAGCACGTTTTGGGCAATAGACAGATGAGGGAGGAAATGTATGGAGGTGCAGCATTATGGAGAGCCTCGTGGATGAGGGTGATAAGTTTATATTGTATTCTGCATTCTGGCTGGACACCCCTTTAAGCAACAGCCTAAACATAAATATGAAAAACACAACCAGAATTCTGTGTCAAAGAAACTTGTACGGCTATTAGATTTTTGGGGAACGCAAACACTACAAAACATAAAACCAAAAACATGGATATTGTTCGATTCTATTCTATTCTCCACTATGTTCATAGGTCATCTTCAAAAGGCTTTGTGAAATATTAAAAAAAAAAATGGCTTACCATATGTGATATTGTGATTTATTTCAGCTCTTCGTAATGATTCATCTAGTACATCATAAATCACCTGACTGGTCCTTAAAAAAAAAAAAAAAAAAAAAAAAAAAAATTAAATAGTGTTAGAATGCAACCTTCAAAAAAAAAAAAAAAAAAAAAAAAATTTTACGTGCCACAGAATCTGACCAACATACACAAAAATATATAACTACAGATATCACCCACACAGTGAAAATCTGTCTGGTTTAAGTGAATTTAAAAAAAAAAAAAAAAAAAGTCAGAATGGCATAAAAAAATAAAGCAAAGAAAAAAGTAATACTGCACTGCTCATCCACGACTGCAGTAAGTGATGATGAGCCGTTGTTCCCTGTGTGTCCAGAGGGACTAGGAGGTAAACACCAGAAGAATGTGTTTATTCATACCATTCTGATTTCAAAAAATGTGTTAGTGGCCAGACAATCCCTTTAAAACCAGGCAAAAAGGACCTTCCCACATGAGACAGATAAGGAATATCTCTTTGATGAAGCCTATGAACCTGAATAACAATCAATTACCAAAGGTATCCATGGAACAATTCTGCACCATAGCTTTCCATTAATAAAATCTCTGAGATGAACTGAAAGGGTTTTGGCACTGTATCGCTTTAAAGGGAGTCTATCATTAGAAAAACACATTTTAAACTAATGGCATGTTGGAATAGCCTTTAAAAAGGCCATTCTACTCCTACCTTCCATTCTAAGCTTCTCCCTGCTGTTTCTGATAAAATCTTCTTTTATGTTCTTCTGTTATGCAAATTATAATCACGGAGCACCGAGGGCGTTCCTCCTGCACTCCGAGCACCCTCTGTGTCATAACTCTCCACCGCCCCTTAGCTGCTTATGTTCACACGCCTCCTGTTTTAATGACTATTCCAACATGCCATTAGTTAAAAATGTGTTTTTCTAATGATATATTCCCTTTAAAAATCAACAAAAGCCTGAACTCAATCTCTGGTACCACCAAAATTGTTTACCCAGGGTCATCTTTGCCCAGCAGTCTTAGGATCCTCAAGAGCTGAATTTGTAGCCAGGGTGCAGGTACACTGTGATAGTTGAAGTCTACAGGGAGTTTTCCTCCAACCACTTGTTTCAGAATGGTCACAAAAGATCCTGTTAGATCCTTGTATCCAGAGGGGTTGTCCTGTACAGGATCAAAGACAGCAGAACTAGCAAGTATAACCAATAAAGCAGTCTAACAAAGGTTAACATAGTTAATAGAAGACATTCATTTACCTTTATGACCTGCAAATAAATATGTAGAGAAGCCGCCATGACACCAACATCCCTGTCACATAGTGCCTTCCTGAACTTCTCATGGATGTGCTGTACTTGAGTGGGTGCAATAAGGTAGAATTTATACAATGCCAGGACAGCTTTCCTCCTCACAATTTCTCTAGAAGATAGTTAGAATATGTGGCATTCATTTTACAATGAAAAGATCATTAAAGTGAATTAGTTGTATAGACAATTTCTATAGGGGAATGTAAACATATATCCATATCTGACAAATATAACAACATTCTTTATAGAGAATTCATGCTGCCCTAAACCAAGCAACAAATAGGCAGAGACCTGTCAATCAAGCCAAGCAAGGAGAACTTGAGGTGAGCCACCTAGTGGACAATTTTCCTAATACAAGCCAGTCTGCACTATTGCAGATTAAAACATATCCACTGGTATAAGGGAGCTTGGTATAAATTCATGCTTCCCGAATCAGTTGTTAAGTTACCTTCAAGTTACTTGCTAAAAGAAGAATACAATACCTGTGCAATGCATTGAAATTTTACGGCAGTGTTAAGAAGCATCTAGATCATCTAAAGAACCATTGTTTTGGACTATTATCAGGAACTTGAAGCTCCTGGGCTGCAGCACAAATCTACCACTGCACCCTTTACATATGGGTTATGGGTTTTAGATTTTAAGGGCACGTTGATCCAGGGTTTTATACTGATTGCCAGATTGGAGTCGGGAAGGAATTTTTTTCACATGAAATGGGGCAATTGGCATAAGCCTCATGGGGTTTTTTGCCTTCCTCTGGATCAACACTGTAGGGGACTGTAGGGTTATAGGTTGGACTTGATGGACTGATGTCTTCATCCAACCTCATCTACTATGTAACTATGTAACTATATGCCCCTGATGTAATAGTTAAATAATAATTTATAATAATGTCTGAGCTTAGATGTATATTTTTTTTTTTTTTTTTTTTTTTTTTTTTTTTTTTTTTTTTTTTTTTTTTTTTATTTTTTTTTTTTTTTTTTTTTTTTTTTTTTTATTTTGTGGTTTTTTGTTTTTTTTGGGGGGGGGGGGGGGGGGGGGGGGGGGGGGGGGGGGGGGGGGGGGGGGGGGGGGGGGGGGGGGGGGGGGGGGGCGGGGGGGGGGGGGGGGGGGGGGGGGGGGGGGGGGGGGGGCGGGGGGGGGGGGGGGGGGGGGGGGGGGGGGGGGGGGGGGGGGCGGGCGGGGGGGGGGCGGGGCGCGGGGGGGGGGGGGGGGGGGGGGGGGGGGGGGCGGGGGGGGGGGGGGGGGGGGGGGGGGGGGGGGGGGGGGGGGGGGGGGGGGGGGGGGGGGGGGGGGGGGGGGGCCCGGGGGGGGGGGGGGGGGGGGGGGGGGGGGGGGCGGGGGGCGGGGCGGGGGGGGGGGGGGGGGGGGGGGGGGGGGGGGGGCCCCCCCCCCGCGGGGCCCCGGGGGGGGGGGGGGGGGGGGGGGGGGGGGGGGGGGGGGGGGGGGGGGGGGGGGGGGGTTGGGGGGGGGGGGGGGGGGGGGGGGGGGGGGTTTTTGGGGGGGGGGGGGAAGGGGGGTTTTGGTTTTTTTTTTTTTTTTTTATTTTTTTTTTTTTATAAGGGGGGGGGCTGCCCCAATTTTAAAAAGTTAAGTTAAGGGGGGGCCCATTTTTCATATGACTTTATGTAAGCATCAAAAAGTATTACACAATATTGTTACAAAATATTACAAGTACATGGAGTTATGGCTTCACTGTCAACAACAAGTTGAGGACAACTGGCGGCATTGTACATTCACAACCTGCTACACCACTCATACAGAGCAAAACGGTTTCATTCCCACTGAACATACATGTGAACCCAGCCTAGAGGATAACTATAGTTAATCTTGAAACAATGTCCAAAGTCAGGGCTATAACATGTTGCAACTATAAACAGAACATAAATACAGACAATAGGATTTTTTTCTCTTACTTTGAATGCTGCAGCTTGTCCTCAATGAGTGGGAGAGCAGCAGGAATCATTTCCCGAGGAAATATCTGGCTCACAACAGTCAGTGCCATGCACACCTCCACGAGGTTAGTGCTCTGCAGATCCTGTAAGAGGGTAGATACATCTTGTCTTTTATATCCTTATAAACCACTGTATAGTATAGAATCCTAGGTTTGTCATTACTTTAAGAGCCTTCTCAATGAGCTCAAATTATAATTTAAAGGCAAAATCATATTTTTAATTCACAGAACTACTGTTTTTTTCTAGTACACATAAGGATAGATAAAACATTGCACCCTGCACAGAAGCCAATGGGAAATGTTTGCAACTTTCATAGACATCAATAAACAGCCCATCATATCTAAGTACAGCTAATCTTTGGGTTGAGGAGCGGCTGTCAAGATGAAACTGTCCCTTTGAAAATAATTTCAACAACTAGTGTCAGATTTTTTTTTTTTTTTTTACAAGGGTTTTCCAGGACTATGATATTGATCCTATCCTTAAGATAGACCATCACTATTAAAATGGTAAAGTCTAACACCCAGGAATCCATTCAATCAGCTGGTTGAAGAGCTTCCTCTTCTCAGGCCAGTGTCATCACATCTAGTGTACAGTGCAGTGTTTGGTAAGCACTGAAGAAGCCAGAGCACCTGTCCAAACCCTGCAGCCCCTTCAATCAGCTGATCGTGGTTCTGGGTATCAGAATCAGATATCCTAAAAACAGATGATCAATATCATAATCCTGGAGAACCCCTTCAAGTGAGCTGAGGTGCAATTCCCTTTTATCTACAGTAAAGCATTTATGACTGCAGACTATAGAGATCATGACTCATAGAAAGTGTATGTGGAAGAAACACTAGAAAACAAACAATCTTGTTATTTTACCTTTAGAACAGTATTTACAAGCAAAAGCAGCAACTCGTGGTTTTCATGTAGAAATAATGACACTGCTAGGTAGCCTAGAAAAACAAAAACACAAAAAACGGAGATATATAAGATGATGAATCCGTTGCTCTATCAATAGACCATAAACAGGTAATCTTCCGAATGATTCTGCCTAACATCTAGAACATCAAGCATAAAAGTCTACAGGTAAACTTTGAGATTGTTGTGACCTTTAGTGGTGCTACTTATCCTAAATCTACTGATTTGTGGAACATTTAGGCATGAAACCAAATCCGACCATACAATAGTCATAGGTTCAGGCATGCTACTGGCAAAATCAGTG
The DNA here is from genome assembly GCA_947044405.1 of Leptodactylus fallax. Lineage (NCBI taxonomy): Eukaryota > Metazoa > Chordata > Amphibia > Anura > Leptodactylidae > Leptodactylus > Leptodactylus fallax. Next base: position 10,145,519 of record CAMRHE010000027.1, on the reverse strand, counting down.
GTGCACACAAGTCAATGTAGGCTTTTTATATAGATATGTTGATATAGTGAAATTAAAGACTTCCACTGATGGTCACTATTTTCTGTAGTGCTGTATGATCCTCTTTATTTAGGTAGCAACCGTCTCGCTGTTTAGTGGCAATGATGACTTGAAGGTGTTAAATTTGACAATTAATTTGTTTTTAGCCATCAGACTGGCCAATATTAACCTCCGGGAGTGATACCCCCTTCTGGGATTAATCTTGATGCCTTGTAATGATTTTCACATGGGATAAAAGTTAAAGGGGTTTCCTACAAAACAAGTTATCCTATGGATAAGGGATTACTTGCAGATCAATGGAGTCAGACTGATCAGGAGACTTATCTCCCTTTCTGAATGGAGCAGTGCTTGGGCAGTGTACAAATCCCTCCAATCATTTCAATGGGAGTGCAGGAAATGGCTATCCAGCACTCACAGTGAAATGAACGGAGTGGTGCACACACTGCCCGACAACCACTCCATTCAGAATGGGAGACAAAAATCACTTGTACTCCTGATCAGGGGGAATCTATGTTATCCTCTATTTTATGATTTGTGGCAAAACTTTAAGTATTAGTTTTCCTATTCAGTGATCGTTTTTATTTATTATATTTATTGTGTTTTGTTCCACTATAAATTAAAAGCCAGCATGTGCTACAGCCTTAAAGGGGTTGTCCAGGGATTTGTAATTTACTTACCTGGTCCATGGATCGCTGATGATGGACCCAGGTGTTCAGGACATGTCACAACTCTCAGGTCATGTAAGCCAAAGCAGCTTTCTGCCTCCTCCCTCCTTCCGCAATCTCACAGGTAATTAATTACCTGTGCTATGGGGACTGGCTGACTATAGTAAAGGGTGGGATAAAAGAATGCTTTGTATCACAGGATCCGGTGGTCAAAACGTGGCCGAAACCCTCCGTTCCATCATCAGCAATGCCTGGACAAGCTAAGTAAATTACAACTCCTCGAACAATCCCTTTAAAGAGGATGTTCATTCAGAGAATATAATGTCCTTGACTCAATTCCACCAGAATGGGAGCTACTTAATACAGAGCTGCTCTTTGCTCTGTCACAGAGTAGCGTAGTGAGAATAATAGGGCAAATAGAAATGGTTCTCTTCATTAAACAAGTCTTTTCAGATATCAGTATTCTCAAAGAGATTTTCAAGGTTCAGAATACTGATGGCCTATATTTAAAGAGGTTGTCTAGCCTTATTTCTTTTTAATTAGGCCGGGGGAGGTGAAAAAACAAAACAAAACAAATAAAACACACTCACCTTTCCCTGGTGCTGCAGTGCCTCACAGGGCGGTTGGGTCCTGCTGCTCGGCTGTCTTCTTTTGCCAGAAGTTCTCTCCGGCTATGACATCCCGGGTCCCTTCCCTTAGGCCACTGATTGGCCTCCTGCAAACTGAGCTGCAGGACCGGGGACAAGAGAGTATGCTTTTTTTTTTTTTTTCTTTTCACCTCCCCCGGTCTAATTAAAAAAATATATATATATCCTGGACAACCCCTTTAAGATAGCTCATCAATATTAGATTGGGGAAGATCCAACTTCTGGCACCCATGATCATCAGCTTTTTGAAGGGGCACTCAGCCAAGCACTAAAGCACTTCTAGTGAACTCTACACTGTTTACCTTGGTCCATCTACCCTCATGAGGAGGCGCTTGGTATTATTATCTCCTGTTCTGGCAGACTCATCATTATTTACCTTGAACAATCTACCCGAATGCTGTCTTAGTAGGGGTGAAACAAGCTATTGCAACTTTGTTCAAATCAATTGAATGGAATGAAACTGCAATATCTAGCACCACCGCTAAGTACATGGTGTGCAGGTATATATACACCAATGTAAACAATGAAGAGGCACAGTGATTCGCTGAATGACACAGATCCTTCAAACAGCTGATTGGCAATGGTGCCAAGAGTCTTACCTCCACCAATCCTAAGGATAGCCCATCAATAGTGTAATCCTGAAGACCCCTTAAAATACACACAGCTACAGGCAAACCTGAATAAGATGCTATCCAAGGCAAAGTAATAAATTGTACTTTCCTTTATATAATTTTAAGTTTATTAACATAAGAATGGCACATACCGACTCGTTTTTCAAGCAGGTTTCCTTGCTGAGCTAATTTGATGGCATGAATGTAACCAAATGAAGCTTCATATCCCAGCATTTCACAGTAAATCAATCGCACCATGCATTCCTTCATCTGCCTCTACCATGTAAAGACAAAGTCAAGGTTAGAGGTAACATCGGACCAATCAATAAGATTTTCAATAAGCCACACATAGCACCTCTGTTGATAAAGAAAGCATAACATACTGAAATATTAAAGAGGACCTTTCACAACCTCCACCAACTCCAGTTCTTAGCATCTGTTAATAGGCACCTCTCCACTGATTCAAGCAAAGCTGGAATTTTTTTCTCTAGCCTCCATTGTTCCCACGCAATAAGTGCTTTTAGTTTTTGTGCCTGCCATGCTACTTAAGGTTGGTACGGTCTGTTTGGCAGTTTCAGGCAGGAGCAGAAAAAGTGCGTGATTCAGATCATATGCTCCAATCAGAAGCAGCCAGTATCAGAGCTCAGAATCACACCCCTTGTCTGCTGCTGCCTGACAACACCCACCTGACAGTACAGAGCCTAAATAGTTTATCAGGCAACAAAACTAACAGCACTTATTGCTTGGTAATGGTGGGGGCTAAAGAAAAAAAATACAACTGTGTGGGAACTGGAGCAGCACTTAAATGATACAAAGAGCTGGACTTGGCGGAAGTGGTGAAAGGTCGTCTTTAATTAGACACGTATCAGCAGTAAAGAGTTTTTGTGTATAGCTTAGTGCAGTCAGGATATATGGGATATAATATAGCCCTATTGTAAATGTTTAAAATATTAGATGTCACCAAGGAGTTTCGCAACCATTAAAGAGCAAAAAGCCATAGACTGGGTGCACTTATACAAGTTACAGTACACTAAGGTACATTATTCCTTACAATCAGGGCTGTGGAGTCAGAATCAGGGCCAGTCGGAAAAGAAATTACTGACTGACTTCAAAATAAAATGAATAACTATTTTGAATTAAGGTACAATTATTGATAATGTATAATTAATTCTAGATATAGTTTGTTGCATATGTACTTTCATAGAAATTCAATCACTGGATTTTAATGTATAAGAGGAGTTTTACTGAGTCTATCTCACCATGGCTATCAACCTACTAATGGAGGAGACGTAGTGAGTGTAGGGCTGTGGAAATATAAAGGAGTTGGTCTACCAACTGTAAATCCCTATTTATAATACACACCTCAGAAGCTGCTGAACCGTATCAAGAGTACAAGGAAACATCCTGTGCACAAAATAATTCACATGAACCTTCATCATACTTTTCAAACAGAAGGTCTGCAGCTGCTGCAGAACATCTCACACTAGTCAGTTACAAACTTCTAAACCGACAGATGAGCAGAGACTATATGATGCAACACTGTAGAATTGTCAGGTTCAGAAAAAAATGTTACTTGTGTATCGTAAATAACACATTAAGGACTTACAGCTGTCTTATAGTAAAGTATCTGTGAGCATAAGGGACTATATATAATAATACAGCAGGGAAGTTATAGACAGCTGTTTCATAGGCAAACATTACAGCAGTCTGCTGCCAGAAGGCGATGCTGTGAAATCTGTAATGTCTATGCACCATTATTATCAGTTCTCACTGAAGAGAAAGTTTTCAATAACAGAATTACATATTGGAAATATAGGAAACATGTTATTGTATAAAGTTTAGGCTATGTTCAGGTCTGTCTGAAATTGTCAGACAAATAAAGTGCTGCAAGACCCACTTTTTCCACCAGCCATTTCAGTTACAGAAATAAATAAATAAAAATAATATATCTATATATTGGACGTCACCCGAGTGACCAAATTATAGTCAATGAAGTCTCTCAAGCTATCTCAGTCATCAAATGGATCAGTTTTTGTTCATTCTTCTGGTTTTCCATTAGACAACAAGAATGGAGAGCAAAATTCATATGTGAATATAGTGTAATTTTGATATATGTGTAGGTTTATGAAAATCTTATTCTGCAAGCTTTAGGCTCTGTTCACACTGTGATGCTGCCCTTCACTGAAGAGTACAGAGGAGATCATATACCTTAGAAAGTTGTCAGCTATTCCTCTAGATGTGCACTTGTTTCAATGGGGAAAAGCGTATTAGATTGAATCTACCACCACCATGTTACACAGCACTTTACAGTGATAAACAACATGCCTTCTTATGCATGTCACTTATGTATATTCAGAGAAAAATAACTTTGAATTCTTATGCAAATGAGACAGTTGGTGCACTGGGGGTGGTCCTTCAGCTCCATGGGAGCACTGCTCTTACTGCACAAGTCTGATTGGTGATGTGATGACAGTGCAAGTATCAACTCTCTCTGCATGGGCTGGCACAGGCAGGTGTCTGAGTGACAAGAACTTTGCTATAGGATGCTGAAGGTCCACCTCCAGTGCACCAACTGCTTCATTTGCCTTATAGTTCAAAGCTGTTTTTCTCCAAATCTACAAAAGTGACATACATAACAAAGTTATGAGGATTATCACTGTAATGTGCTCTGTAACATGGCGTTTGAATATGCTTGGTGGAAGTGATAGACTCCCTTTAAGAGTGGGATTAAACTGCTGCCAATCAACTTTCTTGGGCAGCAGATACTGTTAAAGGATTAGAACCTTTGAAATCCAACAAGTCAAATCCTTCTGTCACCAGCCCCTATACAAATTAGATAACCAGCTGATACCACACAAAAAGCAGTCTAAGTCAAAGCAATGAAAGACAAGACATAGAAGAAAATGTCAGATATGGTACTATATAGGGACCAATGCATAGTAGATAGTGTAACACATAGTTATGGAATGCTACCAGAGTAGTATTAGGTGAAGAAACTGTTGTTTTCAAGTTGGAAAGTTCTTGCTGGATAAGCTTTTCTTCCTCCTAAGAAATAGACACAGATAGTCAGCATTATAAAGACACACGGATAGTCAACATTATAAATGCACACGAGTAGTCAGCATTATAAATGCACACGGATAGTCAGCATTATCTAACTTCTTTATACAAAATTATTTGTGAAAAAACATATACTCATAACCATGGGAAGAGGATAAGCCATACTACTACTTACTGCCATATACTTTTATCCATGTGTGTTTTGTACCCTGTTTGCTGTAACTCAAAGCTGCATGTAACAGGCAACAAGGAGGACAGCTAAGGAAAGGATGCAAATGTTTAGAGGGGTTTTCTGAGACTTTGATATTGATGACCTAATTATAGGTCATCAATAACATAGTCCTGGGAAAACCACCTAGTTTATAGTAAATGTCTAACACACAGTTTAGTTCCATCCTTGTCAATATTCTGTTAGGATGATGCTACGCAGAAATTTTGGCAGCAACTTCTGTTGCACAACCAAAGATCATGTCTTACCCTCCAAGTGAAAAGGGTTGCACAGCAACCTTAAGATTGCCATGACAGTGACTCTGAGGTGCAAACAGAATCCATCCCTGTAGCCATGCAATCCCATAATACTTTGCACTTCCTTCATCACCTTCTGGTTTCAATTCCTGCCTCAGGATGTGACACAATCCCTATAAATCCATGGCCAGCAACCTACAGTTATGAAACAAACCTTGTCCGGACATGCTGGAAGTTGTAGTTTCTACAACACCTGGATAGCCACAGGTTGCAGACCACTGGTCAGAGGCGTAACATGAAGCTTCTGGGCCATAGTGCAGAATCTGAAATGGAGCCCCTACCTACTTTGTGTCATTTTGTGACATAGAGACCTTTGGGGCCCCCTCAGGGTCCAGGGCATGGTAGAGACTGTCACCTCTGCACCCCTGCCACTTCATTAAAATGGTATGTGACTATACACAGGAATAGTTTTGTTTGCACCAAGTTACAGATGGCATAACGCTGATGCCCGACATACAAAACAAAAAAGGACAATAATTTTAGTAATTGCCATCTAACTACAGTTTCTCTACATGTGTAACATGACATCACACAGAGGATCTATGCCACTGATACAGGAGCTGGGGAGCTCATGCGCCCTCTATTGGATGTAACAGATCCTCAATTTGCTTTTGACTCACCGAGCCTTGAGACAGCAAAAGGGATCTTAGCCAAACCAATTTCACTTATCTGCATACAGCGCTGTTTCCGGATTGTTGTCCTTCATCAGTACAGAGCAAAGTGAATTGGCTGGCTTAGTGGGAGGCAATGAGTGGGTTAGGGACAAGAATCTCTCACATTGAGGAGAGCACCAGTGAAGGTGTGTAGAGATTTTAATTGCCTTTTGCCCTCTACTTAGCATCTACATATCACAAGGCATTATGGTATGATATGTAGATGCTAAGTAGAGGGCAAAAGGCAATTAAAATCTCTACACACCTTCACTGGTGCTCTCCTCAATGTGAGAGATTCTTGTCCCTAACTGATACAGGAGCTCCACTATTACGTCTTCTGAAGTAACTACAACCCTCAGCATGGTCTAGCACAGTATGATGGGACAACTGGATGGACACAGGTTTGAGACTTCAAATATAGAATATAGCCTACATATGACACAAGTCAGTGTCCCCTAACGGTAGAACCTATAATAACTATAGATTATAATGTATAGTACAGGCAGAAACAATCAATCTAATCTGATGTACAAGCAAATCTATCAGTAGACATTACAAGTGCCACATCAATGATGATGGACAGACAGGTAATGACAGCTACTTTCCCCACACCAGCAGTGACAGAGTAGTCAGCAGACATTACAAGTGGCACATCAATGACAATAGACAGGTAATGACAGCTGCCTCCCCCACTACTACCCCAGCAGTGACAGAGTAGTCAGCAGACATTACAAATGGCACATCAATGACAATAGACAGACAGGTAATGACAGCTGTCTCCCCTACACCAGAAGTAACAGAGAAGTCAGCAGACATTACAAGTAGCACATCAATGACAATAGATAGACAGGTACTGATAGCGGCCTACCCCACTACAGCCCCACACCACAGACAGGTAGGTACTGACAGCTGCCTCCCCCACTACTACCCCAGCAGTGACAGAGTAGTCAGCAGACATTACAAATGGCACATCAATGACAATAGACAGACAGGTAATGACAGCTGTCTCCCCTACACCAGAAGTAACAGAGAAGTCAGCAGACATTACAAGTAGCACATCAATGACAATAGATAGACAGGTACTGATAGCGGCCTACCCCACTACAGCCCCACACCACAGACAGGTAGGTACTGACAGCTGCCTCCCCCACTACAGCCCCACACCAGCAGACAGGTAGGTACTGACAGCTGCCTCCCCCACTACAGCCCCACACCAGCAGACAGGTAGGTACTGACAGCTGCCTCCCCCACTACAGCCCCACACCAGCAGACAGGTAGGTACTGACAGCTGCCTCCCCCACTACAGCCCCACACCAGCAGAGTAGTCAGCAGACCATGTACCTGTCTGGAGCTGAGCGCTGTAATACTCCGGATCAGGCTCCCCAGTTTAGAGCTAGGCCCCGGCGCAGGGTCCTGCAGCAGCAGGCCAGGCAGAGCGCTCAGGGTCCGCTCCACAATCTCACTCATCTTCCAGCTCCACACTCACAACAACAACCGGCATCATCCAGCACTTCCGCCTCTATTCAACACAGCACAACTTTATTCAGGTCTGTTGTGGTGCCTGCAGTAAGCGTTGTACGGACGCTAGATGGCGCTCGTCTATCGCTCACAGAGTTGGAGGTACAAGGCTGCACCAGGGAGACAGTTGTCCCTTATTCTCCCCGCTTAATATTGACTTTCTGTAAAGAAGAATCTGAGCGATTGGCTGTTCTAGCTGGAAGAACAAGAAACCATCTTTATCGTTTTTTTTTATACACTACATCCAAAAATTAGGAAAAGCCCAAATCTTTACAGACAACCTTCTTTCCATTACCATCAAAGGCTCTTGTCTTTTGCAAAACACACTGACCTACCACACATGCAGAAATCTATGGGCTGTAAACACACAGCACCTCTCAGACACCCTACAGTCATCACTGTCTCCCATCTCTTCTCTCTCCTGTCCTGAACTTGCCACCAAACACTACAATGAGACTCTCAAAACCACCCTGGATAAAGTAGCACTCCTGACCGTCCGAAAATCCCAACACAGACACCGGCAACCTTGGCACACTCCTCAAACACGTTTTCTTCAGTGTTGCTCAAGATGTGCCGAAGGTCTACGGTGAAAATCTCACACAGCTGCAGATTTTCTTCACTTCAAGTTTATGCTCAAAGTTTATAACTCTGCCCTTCACCTCACCAAACAAGCTGACTTCACCTCTCTCATCTCTTCTCTCTCCAATAACCCTAAACAACTCTTTGACACCTTTCACTCCGTCCTCACGCCAAAGGTGTGGGTCAGAGGTGTAGCTAGGGGTTCAGCACATTGGGGGTGAACATGTCCAAGTGGGCCCCCAACTTAGGTATACTGATATTAATAATATACGGTTACCGTATAGTGCTATATATCGGCTCTACACAGGGCACTGCAGACCATTTAGATGAATACAGTAGTGTAACATTTAGTGACTTACCGTTGACGTCTCTGACTATTCTTTCTCATTCCCCGTCTCTTCCATCTGGACCGCCATGAGCACTTCTTTCAATCTCTGTAAAGTTTGCAGCACAGACATCTTTGGCACCTTACTTTTCCACGCACCTCATCCACATTGTCCTCACCTGCACACCCATCCTACTGCTACCTCCAATTATAAAATATATGATATAACCCCCTCATAATGAATAATACCCCCAAGTGCATCTTTGAATTAATAACTTCCCTGTGTACCCCCTTTAAATAGTGCCCCTTATTAATAATGCCCCAGGTGTTTCCTAATTAAAAGGTAAAAAAAAAAATAAAAAAAAAAGATTAGTGGTGTTCCAATACCCGGGACCCCCAGGATCAGCTGTTTGAATGAACTGTGGTACCTGTGTAAGTGCAATGACCCCTTCTCTGTTTATACAGTGTCATTCATCAGTGGCCATGTAATGTAACTATAGTCTCGTCCTATACATGTCTATGTGACAAGGCTGGAATGACATTACATGGTCACTATAAACAGACAGCGTGTGATATAAACAGGTGCCATAGCCCCTTCATACAGCTGATCAGTGGGGATTCACTTATCTCTTATTGATGATTTATTCTGAGGAGAGATCATCAATAAAAATGAGCTTAAAGGGAGTCTATCATTTGCAAAAACACTTTTAAGCTAAGCCTATCTTTCCTTGTTTTCTTTTCCCAGCCGTTTCCAAGATAATTTGTTTCTTCATGTATGTAAATGAGCACCCGGGGCGTTCCTTCTCTTCTGCGAGCACCCATCGCTTCTCACCGCCCCTTTGTCCGTTGCGGTGACTCCCCTCTTGGTCTTCTTTCTTCTCAGTTCTTGCTGGCAGCGAATTCTTGTGACTGCGCATGCGCAATCGGCTCTGCCACACTCTTGTGACAGGCCACCGGAAAATGGCGGCCCAATTGTGCATGCGCAGTCACAAGAATTCGCTGCCAGCGAGAACTGTGAAGAAAGAAGACCAAGAGGGGAGTCACCGCAACGGACAAAGGGGCGGTGAGAAGCGATGGGTGCTCGCAGAAGAGAAGGAACGCGCCGGGTGCTCCGTGGTGCTCATTTACATACATGAAGAAACAAATTATCTTGGAAGAAGAAAACATGGAAAGGTAGGAGAAGAATGGGCTTTTTAAAGGCCATTCCAACATGCCATTAGCTTAAAAGTGTTTTTGCAAAATGATAGACTCCCTTTAAGGCCAGGGCCCCACGTGGAGGAAATGCTGCGGAAAAAAACACTGCATTTTACAGTTCCTGCAAAGTAGATGGGATTCTTGCAAATCCCTTCCACATATTGTGGAAAAATACGTGTAGTGGACACGCTGCGATTTGCAAAAATGTTGCGGTTTTGGAAATCGCAGTATGTCAATTATACCTACGGAAACGCCTGCGGTTTCCCTATAGGTATAATGGAAGCAGAAAGTCCGCCAAGGAAACCTCTGCGGACCTTCTGTGAAAAGCGCAGCGGGAAACACTGCAATGCATTACTGCAGGGGTTTTTCCTGCAGCACTTTTTTGCTGAGGTGCTACATGGGGCCTTAGCCTTAATAAAGCACAAGTGCCACCTTAATTAAATTAATTGCCCCCTTATATTATGCCCCTGATTCCCCCTGACATAAATACTGCACCCCTAATGACCCCTTATATAAATGATGCCCCCTAATGACCCCTTATATAAAGAACCTCCCCCCCTTGTATTCATAATGCCCACTAATAGCCCTTATATAAATGACCGCCCTATCATCCTAATTCTCCCTAATGAATCCTCCCTTATAGCTATAATTCCCCCTCCTAACAACCCCTTATACTATGAAATTACCCACAACTGCACTAAAAAAAACAAAAAAAAGAAAGTTATACTCAATTACCTGCAATCCTTTGATGAATGGAGCTGCAGCCTCCTCCCTGTCCACTCACAGGATGTCTGCCTCTCAGCGCAGGAGGCACGATGTTGTGACGTCATCGCGCCCAACTGTGCCAAGAGCAGACGTCCGCTGTCTGTGGTCTCAGCGTCTTGTAAACTGCAGGCCTGAAGTGGCTTGCGATTTACAAGACAGTTATTTGCAGGATGCATTTTAACTAGATCGGTGTCTGCAGACACCAATCTAGTAAATAGTAAAGCATGTATTAACTGCGGCCCCAGGGTGGGCCCACAGAGTCAGTGGGCCCGGGGCAGCCACCCCCTCTGACCCCACGTTAGTTACGCCACTGATGCAGGTACTTGACACAGACCTCAGTGCTCAAGACATGACTACGTACTTTAAAGACAAAATCGACAACATCCGTCAGGAAATAACCCAATCTCCACGCAGTATCAGTCCCCTTCCCTCCCTTGCTCCTCATTGTAAACTCTCATTATTTGACCCAGTAACAGAATAAGTCTCCCAGCTCCATTCTTCTTCTCGCCCCACTACTTGCACAAGTGATCCTATCCTGTCACACCTCCTCTGGTCTCTGTTCCCTGCTGTTACAACTCACCTTACTAAAATTTTTAACCTCTCTATTTCTTTTGGAATCTTTCCCTCCTCCTTCAAACATGCTGTCATAACCCCACTACTGAAAAAAAACCCTCCCTTGACCCATCCTGTATTGCTAACCACCAACCTTTCTCTAACCTCCCCTTCATCTCTAAACTCCTGGAATGCTTGGTCTACTCCCGCCTAATCTGCTATCTCTCTGCTCTCTTCTGGACCCCTTACAATCGGGTTTCCATGCACTACACACTACAGAAACAGCCCTCTCAAAAATCTCCAACGATCTCTTGACAGCTAAATCTAAAGGGAACTATTTACTACTTATTCTTCTGGATCTCTCAGCAGCATTTGACACTGTAGAACACCAACTCCTCCTCACTATGCTCCACTCTATTGGTATCAGAGATACCGCTCTCTCTTGGTTTTCTTCCTATCTCTCTGACCGCTCATTTAGTGCATCATTCCCTGGTGCTATTTCTTCTCTTCTGCCCCTTGCGGTTGGGGTTCCTCAAGGCTCGTTCCTAGGTCCCCTCCTCTTCTCTCTGTACACAGCCCCAGTTGGACAAACCATTCACAGATTTGGCGTTCAATACCATCTTTATGCTGATGACACCCAATTATATACCTCATCCCGTGACATCATACCTGCACTGTCTCTCTGCTGTCTCTAACATCATGTCTTCTCTTTATCCTCTTTTTAACTTCTTGTGTTCCCTCCATCCACTACCCGACCTAACACCAATATCTCCATTCCTGTCTGTGGCATTACTATTACCCCGAGGCGGCATGCCTGCTGTCTGAGGGTTGTATTTGACTAAGATCTCACCTTTACCCCACATATTCAGACTCTTGCCACCTGCACCTTAAAAAACATCTCTAGAATTCGCCCTTTTCTCACTGTGGAAACATCAAAAACCCTCATTGTCGCTCTGATTCTCTCTTGTCTTCACTATTGCAATTCTCTTCTAATTGGGCTTCCTGTTACTAAACTCTCCCCACTACAATCTGTCCTGAATGCAGCCGCCAGACTCATCTTTCTGTCAAACCGGTACACAGACGATCTACCTTGTATGAGTTGATGTATTGGTTGCTCATCCATCACAGAATACAATATAAAATTATCACACTCACCCACAAATCCATCCATAGTGCTGCGCCCCCTATATCTCCTCTCTTGTCACTGTCTATCGCCCTAACTGTCCTCTCTGTTCTGCCAATGACCTTAGACTTGCATCCTCTGTTATTCGATCATCCCACTCCCGTCTCCAAGACTTTTCTCAAGCTGCATCGGTGCTCTGGAATGCTTTACTCAAGACAATCCGATTAATCTCCAACTACAGCAGCTTCAAAACTGCCCTAAAATCACATCTGTATGGTCAGGCTTATCACATGCCCTGATCACTGTGTAGTGTGCGGAGATGCAGAACAATAACACTTTTTATCCTTCCTCCTCTGTTCCTCAGATCCTGTCCCCTCCATCTAGAAGTTACACTGGACTCCTTGCACTTAGTATATGTTTATTCACAGATACTGGCTGGTGACGGGTTCATACAGCTTCAGTTACACAACCTTTTCTATTAAAAGATGGCTGGACCATTGTAGCCAACAAGGCCTCTGACCTCTTGTGTCCTCCTATCTCCTCATAGAATGTAAGCTCTTGCGAGCAGGGCCCTCACTTCTATTGTTTGATGTGTTTATTTCTTTGTCACAGAATTTCATGGGGTTACAGTTATCTAGTGAAATATAGGTGCAATCTAGGCACAACTGTACATGCTGGTTCAGCTGGTTGGTACCTGTCGTGGGTGTGGTTGGTGCTATGAGTTGAAAAATTTCTGGTTCATCATGTTCCAAATGTACTGACTGCTAATGTTGCTGCTTTTACTCCTACTACATGTTAACTACGGCACTGACAGAGGAGGTCGAACACTAGCTGAGGTGGACTAGAAGTGGATAGAGGCTACCTGGGCATGTGCGCAACTGGTACTTGCAATGGTCTTCCTAAACGCTGCAGCATCTTGGGTATACAGACTATCCTGATAATATTCCAATTTTGCTTCCCTTTGGGATGTAGGGAAGAATTCCCCCATTTTGGTTTTATAGCAAGGGTCTAAGAGCACTGTCATCCAGTACTCATCCCTCTGCTTGATGTTAATAATACATTTGTTGCTGTGTAAGCAGGAAAGCATACAGCCTGCCATGCTTGCAAGTGTGCGCATGGACCCAGGGGCCTGCCATGGTTGGTCTTCTTGGCTAACATGGTTGTCATCATCATCATCTTGAAAGAAATAAGGGTCCGTCTCCACCCCTGGCTGTGCCTGTGACATATCAAGGGCCCTCAATGCATCCAAAGGAGAGTCTTCTTCCTCCTGCTGCTCTTCCAGTCTAGGGGTCCCAGTTCCTCTATCATAATGACCCTGACCAAGGTCTTCATCCTCCTCCAGTTCCCCTTGCATCAACCCAGCGTGATGATATTGACCAAGAGGTGGAAGCTGTTCTTCCTTTTCATCTCTCATTGCATGAGTGTGTTTCCTGTAAGAAATATAATAAAGGGATGACATCGGTGATGCTAAAGTTGTCCCTGCTGACAAATTTGGTGGCCTCTTCAAAGAGCTTGAGAAGGCAACAATCAATCATTAGCCTCCAATGATGGATATCGCAATAGCACAGTGTCCTTGTGGTCTGTTGCATGCAGTAATTGTTTACCACCTTCTGCTTTTCACAGAGATGCTCCAGCATATTTAAGGCGGAGTTCCATCAAGTTGGAATGATGCAGAAGTTTTGTCACTGCAAGTTGAGCATTGTGTTTTTAGTGACATAAGAACGGCTGAAATGAGCAGATACTTTTTTGGCAATGAGCAGCACCTCTTTTAAGCTACTATACATTTATAAAGCAGCGCACCACCAGATTCAGGACATGCGTCATACAGGGACAATGTGTTAATCGACCCAACTGCAGTGCAGCAACAATATTGGTGCCACTGTCACTGGCAACACTGACCAGTTGCAATTGGCGCGGAGCTATCCAGCGGGATACTTGCTGCAGGATACAGTGTAGCAGCTCCTCCTCTGTGTCGCTTGTCTCATTAACTGTAAAACCACGTGGCAGCACTTCACCTTACACCCGTGAAACGAGGGAGGATAAGGAGTGGAAGAAATGCCTTGCCCTGGTGAATATGGGGGTGGGAAAATGTCCAGAGAGGAGAAACCAGAGGATGCGGATGGGCCCTGCATGGTGTTGGAACTGGGCCCGCACAAACGAGGTCGAAATAATATCTGGCCTTGTTGCGTTTTTGGACTGTGGCCACTATCACTCAAAACATTGACCCAGTGGGGTGTGAAAGCCATGTATTGTTCTTGACCATAATTGCTGCTCCACATGTTGACGGTGGCATTCACATTTCCCCAGACTGACATGTCCCAGGAAAGACCCACATTCTCTGACACATGGTGACATAAAGCAGAGACTTCTTTCCTAGAGAAATAATGGCGGATAGGTATCCTCCATTGAGGTTGAGCTCATGCCATCAGTTAGAAAAATGCAGTGCATTCCACTAAATGGTACGGCAATGAATGCACCACCAGTAGCTTGGCCAGGTGCAAGTTAAGTTGCATAACCGCGTATTACTGTTTTCTGGACACACATTCCCTTATGGATGACTGACATTGCTGTGGTAGAGGAGAAGGAGAAACAGTTGGTGATGATGATAGTGACTACCATGTACTAGGAGTAGATAAAGCCTGCCTAAAAGGAGTTGGACGGTTTGATCACTTTCCCTGCCAGTGCCACTGCCAAGTCTAATAAGTCAGATAAGCTGGTGATGCCTTTTCATGTCAGTATGTAGAGATGTAGTTCCTGCACGGCCACAGCTAAGTTTCTGCTAGCAGATCTTGCACATTGCCATGGATTTATCATTTGGCAATGTAGAAAAAATTTGGCAGATGACTGCGAGTAGTTGCTGCTGCCAACACCAGCAGCATTGTAAATGTATCTACCACTACCACCACCAACTCCTACCAAGCTTCCCTTAGATCAGCCCAGGACAGATGTTAGGCAACACCCATATCATCAAAGAATGACACAATAACCAAGTTTCTGAAAAAAAGTATAAATGAATAAAGTTTATTTAAATAAATATTGGCTAAAAACAACACTTACAGACATTAAAAATTCATAATGCAGGTGTGGGTCATGATAGATGAGGAATTTCATGATACTTATACAGTAATACATTAAAGATATGCTATATACAAAAAATCCTTATATAAAATGAATGTCCCAAAAATTAAATCAATTCAGAAACAAGAAATCAGGTAATAATATGTGACTCACAACTGATAATATATACAGGTTCAATAATAAAAATTGATAACTGAACTGTGTCAGTAATGTAATTAATAAAGGAAGGCGCCAAAAAAGTCAAGTAGTGAAGTAATAAATCACAACATATCCACAAAATAACTCTATACTGACCCAGTAACAGGTGGCAATGTCCCCTTATACATGGCTATATAACCTATAGGCTCACTCTATATTATGCTTTTAGATTTTAATCTGTAATGGGCAAGAATTTAGTTTTGTTCATTATTTATAGTTTTTTTTAGGTAATACGAAAAGTAATCATGAAGAGTTACCCATAGGTTATATAGCTATGTGTAACAGGATCTATGAATAATAGTATATAAGCAAGTAGAAATACAGTGCAATAAATGGCACAATTTGTGAAAAATTCCTTAAAGAGAACCTGTTAGGTGTTTTTTCCACCCTAAACTGGTCCCAGCGTGTGCAGCATCAAGTAATGAGCTTTTCTATCATGCCCCTCACTAAGATTTCTGTTGCTAAAAAGTTCTAAGCTTTTAAAACTTAGATCAGTGATATGCAAATATGCTTTAACTAGTCTGGTACCTGTTAGGCATGGGAAAACCAAGTGACATGTCTACTTGTCTAGCACAAGGTGGCGAGCTAGCACTGTGCACAAATTCCTCACAACTATCTTGCATACGCTAGGTTCACACCTGCGTTCGGGTTTCTGGGGACCCAAAGAACAGATATCCACTCTGCTTAAAAAGTGGTTACCTGCGGACCCCATAGACTATTATGGGGTCTGCCAGGTTTCTGCCCAAAAAATGCAGGTCTTTTCTCTGCAATTTTTAAGCAGGCGCAGGTGTAAACCTAGCCTTAGACTACAAGATTCCATGCTGATGTATCCTAAGTATATTCTCTGTTGTAATGTGTATTTTTCATAACTTGAAAGACATCTTATAGTAAGTCAGTATAAGCCATTCTACTTCTCTACCTTTCGTACATTTGATAGTAAACGCTCACCAAAGCTGATCAGCAGGGCAGGTGTAAAGTGTGATATGGAACAATAGTTGCACTCGGGCGTTGTACCATAGGGGGAATTGTTTTGGCATGTTGGATGGTAGGACCCCGTGCTGGCTGCAGTATGACACTTGAGTTGCACTGGGATAAAGATGTGCTATATAACGTGAGTGCAGAAAGTAGCATTGCCTCATGGAAACTCTGGATGACTGAAGTTGCTTGTGAAGAGTGTTGTAACATTGTATAAACCGAACCATACTTTGTATTTGTACAATCAAGCCCAATAAAGCCCCTTTAGCCGTGACTAACATTTCCAGCCTCCGCCTTTGTCTGTAGGCAAATCTGGCTCCGCCCTATTGCACTTGCAGGCTGATTTGCATATGCATAAAAAAATGTTTATCTCTGCATTGCTTCATTGGTCTGAGGTATATATCTAGTTCTATTAACCTCTTCCCACCACAGGTGATTTTCAATTTTCATTTTTGATACCCAGCTTTCCAAAAGCCATAACTTTTTTTATTTTTCCATTAACAGAGGCGCATGAGGGCTTAATTTTTGCACAACAAATTGTACTTGGTAATGGTACCATTTAACATTTTGCACAATGTACTGGGAAAATGGAAAAAATTCAAAATGAGGAGGAATTAGAAAAACTGAGTTTGCACGACCTTCTTACGGGCTCTGTATTCAATAGGTCGTGTGGGGAAGGTAGCTCGGTAGCAGCCGTGGTGCGGATCCAACCAGCCAGAGACAAGGACACAAAACTGTAGCAAAACAGGTTTATTTAAAAAAAAAAAAAACAGTAAAATAAATAAACCTTCACTTCAGGCACAAAAGGAGCAAAATAAAATACAGCCTTAACTTCAGGCAAAAGGAAAACAAACAAAACTCCTGCTCGTCCGAGCTCTAAATTAAACAATACAAAACTAGCTATATGTGTGGCTTACTACCAGCCACACGAACAAACAGAACAGCACGAAATAGTCTCGCCAGACTTAGTGTATCAGGACATACCCAGACACCTCCTCTCACTCCCAGGATCTGCCCTGAAGTGCAGACTCTGAGGCCTTTTATGGACCAGTAACGAGCATTAGGACCTACACCTGGGGCTGAGGCCTACTCAAGACCCGCCCTGGACCATACATATGTCAGAAACCTGGAGGAGATATACCGTGATTCCAGCACTCTGCCTGTCACCTTCTCACAGTCGTTATGATTCTGGTGATACCAAATTTCTATAGTTCTTTTTACATTTAAACCCCTTAAAATCCCAAACTTTGCAAAAAAAAAAAATTTCTTGAAGTCGCCATATTCTGACATCCTTAACTTTATATTTCCGTGTACAGGGATGCATAAGGTGTCTGTTTTTGCAAGGCCAGATGTACTTTTTAGTTATACCATTTTGAGAAATAACAGCTTACCTAAAACATACCCAGTTGGGATGTCACAGCAGCTTACCTAAAAGAATCCCAGTTGTGATGTATGGGCACAATCCGCTCTAAGTATTGAAGTCCAAATTAGCATAAAATGATATATGAGCCACCTCAGAGAAACACACACAGTCACAAGGTGCAAGTATGTGACCAATATGGATTCTGGTCTTTCATGGTGGATAATGAGGTTTTTATACATTGTAGGTTATACATTGCAGAGACAAAGACAAGGTGTGATTAGTATAATTAACATAACATCATTGGGTATAAAGCTGTTACATAAGTTTTAGCACATAAATATTGGATAAAGCACGAAGAAGAAGTTTCAATCCATAAATAACAGTTTTCAGCAACGGAGGGGATGAACTCTGGGCAGCGCCAGAGAAAGGAATGTAAGGATGGACACAGGTACAAGCTGGCATCCCTCACATTTCTCACCTTTTGTAAATTATACAACACATACCCAAACATACTCTATGTGTGACATTGAATCTTTGTACCTACAGTGCTGGCCAAAAGTATTGGCACCCCTGCAATTCTGTCAGATAATACTCAATTTCTTCCAGAAAATGATTGCAATCACAAATGCTTTGGTAATAATATGTTCATTTATTTTGCTTGCAATGAAAAAACACAAAAGAGAATGAAAAAAAAGTCAAATCATTGATCATTTTACACAAAACTCCAAAAATGGGCCGGACAAAAGTATTGGCACTCTCAGCCTAATACTTGGTAGCACAACCTTTAGACAAAATAACTGCGAACAACCGCTTCCGGTAACCATCAATGAGTTTCGTACAATGCTCTGCTGGAATTTTAGACCATTTTTCTTTGGCAAATTTCTCCAGGTCCCTGAGATTTGAAGGGTGCCTTCTCCAAACTGCCATTTTGAGATCTCTCCACAGATGTTCTATGGGATTCAGGTCTGGACTCATTGCTGGCCACTTTAGAAGTCTCCAGTGCTTTCTCTCAAACCATTTTCTAGTGCTTTTTAAAGTGTGTTTTGGGTCATTGTCCTGCTGGAAGACCCATGACCTCTGAGGGAGACCCAGCTTTCTCACACTGGGCCCTACATTATGCTGCAAAATTTGTTGGTAGTCTTCAGACTTCATAATGCCATGCACACGGTCAAGCAGTCCAGTGCCAGAGGCAGCAAAGCAACCCCAAAACATCAGGGAACCTCCGCCATGTTTGACTGTAGGGACCGTGTTCTTTTCTTTGAAGGCCTCTTTTTTTTTTCTCTATGTTGATGCCTTTTCCCAAAAAGCTCTACTTTTGTCTCATCTGACCAGAGAACATTCTTCCAAAAAGTTTTTGGCTTTCTCAGGTAAGTTTTGGCAAACTCCAGCCTGGCTTTTTTATGTCTCTGGGTCAGAAGTGGGGTCTTCCTGGGTATCCTACCATAGAGTCCCTTTTCATTCAGACGCCGATGGATAGTACGGGTTGACACTGTTGTACCCTCGTACTGCAGGGCAGCTAGAACTTGTTTGGATGTTAGTCGAGGTTCTTTAGCCACCATCCGCACAATCTTTCGTTGAAATCTCTCATCAATTTTTCTTTTCCGTCCACATCTAGGGAGGTTAGCTACAGTGCCATGGGCTTTAAACTTCTTGATGACACTGCGCATGGTAGACACAGGAACATTCAGGTCTTTGGAGATGGACTTGTAGCCTTGAGATTGCTCATGCTTTCTCACAATTTTGCTTCTCAAGTCCTCGGACAGTTCTTTGGTCTTCTTTCTTTTCTCCATGCTCAATGTGGTACACACAAGGACACAGGACAGAGGTTGAGTCAACTTTAATCCATTTCAACTGGCTGCAAGTGTGATTTAGTTATTGCCACCACCTGTTATGTGCCACAGGTAAGTAACAGGTGCTGTTAATTACACAAATTAGAGAAGCATCACATGATTTTTCAAAGGGTGCCAATACTTTTGTCCACCCCCTTTTTTATGTTTGGTGTGGAATTATATCCAATTTGGCTTTTTGACAATTCTTTTTGTGCTTTTCCATTGAAGACAAATTAAATGTAGATATTATTACCAAAGCATTTGTGATTGCAATCATTTTCTGGAAGAAATTGAGTATTATCTGACAGAATTGCAGGGGTGCCAATACTTTTGGCCATCACTGTATATTCATTACTTTTTCTGATTAACATCTGTTATTAGAGGTTCTGAGCCTGTGTTTGCTCAAGGGAGGAGAGGGTTTGGTATCACAATCACTGTGTTCAGCGACTGATAATTGCCACTTTATCTTGTAATTTATTCTGTTTATGTATTTTACAAAATAATAATTGTTATATGTATTTTACATTAATAAAATTGATTTTTTTTTTTGCTAATTTATATATATATTCTTCCATACAAATATCTTTTTCATTTTGTTGATGAATTGTTTTTTGGTGATGTTCCGTAGGCTTTCCTGCCGTTAGTTTGCCTGCAGCATCTGCCCTTGTGTTACCTTTACTTTCTTTTGTATCAGCCTTAGTATGTGCCTTAACTTTGACTATACCCACCTGTTTGGGTAACAGCAGGGCCTCCATCAGTTCCTGAACAGCCTGGAAATCCTTTATGGGCTTACCATTAGACATAAGGAAAAGCTCTTGCTCTCCAAATCGGACCATAGTCGTGTGCTATACCAAAGGCATAGCGGGCTTACCCTCAGCCATTTTACACTGTTTCAGTGAGTGCTTTTAGTTTAGCTTCTTGAGCTGAGATCAGTGGTGAACCTAGCCTCTTTGCTGCCTGAGGCGGACTATAGAAAGACGCCCCCCCCCCCACCAAAAAAAAAACAAAACTGAGTTTCCATGCTACTAGTTTAACACACTGTTATCGATGCACAATATACACAATACACAAAGTTATAAAACAGTTTTTAAGAATTCTTCTTCCTGTATTACTTCAGTATCAGATCAACAACACGGCATTAACAATGAAAGTAACGTCACACATCTTCTGCTTGGTGGATGGACGAGCCCACGTGGCCCCCATTCTCTATAATAGGAGCGCCGCAGATAGCTGAGGACTGGACTTCGGGTATCTTTGGCACTCCCATTGAAGTGAATGAGAGCCACGCGGGTTCGTCCATCCACCAAGTGACACACCTATATATATATGGCTGTGGTCAGGCTGAATTCCCACCTAGTGGGGGGAAAAACCCAATTCTCAGGCCCAGTGGGGGTCTCAGCAGACAGACCCCCATCACTCAGGTATTTATCCTCTATCATTTAGGTGAATACAGTGCAGTAACATTTTGTGACTTACCGGTGACGTCTCTGACTAATCGGTCACATTTCCCTTCTCTTCCCTTTGGACCGCCATGACCACTTCTTCCATCTGTGACTTGTCTCTGTAAAGGTTGCAACACAGACATCTTTGGCTCCTCACTTTTCCAGGCATCCAATCCACATTGTCCTCACCTACACAAAGCCCCCATCCTGCTGCTACCCCCAATTATAAAATATATGATATAACCCCCCATAATGAATAATACCCCCAAGTGCATCTTTATATTAATAATGTCCGTGTGTACCCTGTATAAATAGTGCCCCTTATTAATAATACCCCAAGTGTTAACTAATTAAAAGGTTTTCCAGGTCATTAATAAACTAATCAGTGGGGTTCAAAAACCCAGGACCCCCACTGATCAGCTGTTTGAATGGTACCTGTGTAAGCGCCGTGACCGCTTCTCTGTTTACATAGTGTATTTCATCTCATAGCGGCCATGTAATGTAACTGCAGCCTCGTCCTGTACATGTCTACAGTATGTGACAAGGCTACAATTACATCACACGGTCACTATAAACAGACAGCGTATAATATAAACAGGTGCCATAGCCCATGTTTATAGCGCCCCATTTACACACACTATAATGTTCCACAGCAGCCCCTGCACACAGTATTACACAGTGTTATGGCCCACAGCGGCCCCTGCACACTGTATTATGCCTCTCAGCGGCCCCTGCACACGGTATTATGCTCCATAGTGGCCCCTGCTCACGGTATTATGCCCCGCATTGGCCACTGCACACGGTATTATGTTCCGCAGCAACTCCTGCACACAGTTTTATGCCCCATATTGGCCCCTGCACTGGTATTATGCTCTATAGTGGCCCCTGCACTTGTATTATGCTCTATAGTGGCCCCAGCACACGGTATTATGCTCCATAGTGGCCCCTGCACTGGTATTATGCTCCAGAGTGGCCCCTGCACAGGGTATTATGCTCCATAGTGGCCCCTGCACTGGTATTATGCTCCAGAGTGGCCCCTGCACAGGGTATTATGCTCCATAGTGGCCCCTGCACTGGTATTTTCCTCCATAGTGGCCCTTGCACTGGTATTATGCTCCATAGTGGCCCCTGCACTTGTATTATGCTCTATAGTGGCCCCTGCACTCGGTATTATGCTCTATAGTGGCCCCTGCACTTGTATTATGCTCCAGAGTGGCCCCTGCACAGGGTATTATGCTCTACAGTGGTCCCTGCACAGGGTATTATGCCCCATAGTGGACCACCCATGAACTATTATTATACTCTGGAGTCTTTTCAGACCCCAGAGTATAATGATTGGAGACCCAGGGGAGAATACAAACATAAAAATCAGAGTTACTTACCTATCCTGGACACCGGTGCACTCCTTGCAGCTTTCGGCCCTGTTTAATTGCGCACACACGTCACGTGATCAGGCCGGCGACGCAACCTGATGACGTCACCACAGGCCTCAAGCCTGCTCGCAGTTACATCGGATCGCAGGAGGTGAGTAACACTGTTTTTTATGTTCCCTCACCAACCCTAGGCCTACGATTATTATACTCCGGGGTCTGAATAGACCCCGGAGTATAATAATAGTAGTATTTGCGGCCCGCGGCCTAACTTTCCGATGCCCGCGGCTGCTCACAGCAGCATCCACTTCCCTTTCTGCGGCCCATAGCAGAAGGGGAAGCGGGGGGCGGCCACGAGCAGACGCGGGTAGGTAAATAAATAGGCCCTGACCTGCCGGGGATACTCCAACAGGTTACGGCCTATTTATATAGATAAAAAAAAAGCTATACTCACCTGCAATGCCTTGACGCAGCCGCCGCCGCCTCCTCCTCTTGTCCACGATGTCTGTGTCTCAGCGTAGGTGGCGTGATGACGTCATTGTATCGCCGCCTGCGCTGAGATGCGACGTCTTGTAAACCAGCCCAGGACAGGCCGCGCTCAGCTCTGGTTTTTTCTTTTTTAAAGCGGCCTGTCTTGGGCTGGCTTACATTAAATAGTAAAATGCCGCCCCCCGGACAGTGCCGCCCGAGGCGGCCGCCTCACCTCGCCTCATTAGCGGTGCGCCCCTGGCTGAGATACATGGGAGTAATGGTTCTGCTTCTTTTACCTTCTCTTCAGTGACCATGGCATATCCAGTGTAGAATTTGCTATCCTTCCCAAATCAAGAGCCATCTACAAAGAACTCAAAATCAGGTTAGCAATATATTCATCATTTACATGAGCAAACCCTCCAGTTTCTTGTTGTATACAATCATGTTGTTCCATATTGTCATCCGAAAATACTTGCGTCTATAATGCTAGGTTCACACTAGCGATCTGCTTTGCGTTCTTTGGGTCTGCTTGGGGACCGAAAAACGGAAAGCTAACCCGCTAATCCATCAGAACAATGCGGAAAAATGTGGAGAGAAAAGTCCTGCTTGCAGTGTTGGAGATATGCAACAGCCAGCTTCGTCACTATATTTGCTGGATTGACTGCAGTTCACATTTATGACACTAGATGTAGCTGTTACTAAATTTTTATCTGTAGACACTCTGTACTTTGTTGTTTTTGATGCTGTTGATATATACACTTCCTGTTTTAGTGTGTGTTGTACTAAATCTGTTATTCACCTTGTGAGGTGATCTTCTCTTACTGCACTCATGTTTCACTAAAGTCTGTTCCTGTTATATACAACTGTCTATCTGGTTTTGACTCTGCCACATCCAGCAATCACACTCTGCAACATGCAGGACTTTTCTCTCCGCATTTTTTAAGCGGGTTCGAGAATGGAAACCCCCAATGTATACCGAGCGCTAGTGTGAACCAAGCCTAAGTTGTCTGACTATCCTTAATTTTCCTGAATCTATTGGTTACAGGGTAAAGGGACTGAGTGATGTGCAGCGTGCAAAGGTAATATTAGGAGGCATAAATAAGGCCCACTGTAGTCTAAGTTGTCTAGCCATTGAAATGTGTTTAGGCTGGACCTGGGACAATATACTATGTACATCCTTTGGTGTTTTCTTTTCCTGCTCTGTTTCTGACTATTTACAGGCCCGTATACATAGGTTTCCCATCTGTATTTTTAATTCTAATTATATTACCCCTTGTTAACAGTGACTTCCCAGGTCCTTTGTATACTTGCAAAAATTAGCTTACAGCTCATTATTTCCAAAACTCAAAATCTGCATTAACAATGATTCTTCGTCTTCTACATTTTCTAAACCTTGTTATAAACAATCATATTCATGTATCATATCACTTTGCATTCTGAATATAGTGGGAAGAAGAGACTACTAGTCAAGGACAGAACAAAACAATCCAACAGTATTTTTTTTTTTACATAACACTGTGGAACTATATAGCCCAGCAGAACCTGCAATACATAGTTTTTAAAGTGCCAGCAGCTTATTTATACAATACCATAGTAATCCCAAGTAAATTCAGTACTCTAGAACTTCAACATACGCTAGAATTACAAACAATTCAATGAGTGTAAGGGAATTGCCAGTTGAGCAATTCCCCAGTGCTGCTGCAGAACCCTGGGGGGAAGGGAAACAACAAGACAGTGAGCCCTAAAGCTAAACCCCCCCACTGGCCCTGCCTCTTGCCTGACTGTCCTAGGTGACAGCCGATAACTTGGAGCCAGTGCCTACTCTGAATAAGTGACAACACAGTATGCAGACAGGACAAACAACAACAAAAGCGAGGTCAGCAAGCCAAAGGGTCGGTAACAGTCGAGCAATGCAGTACAGAATCACAATCCAAGAGAATAGTCAAAGTCAAAGCCAGAGGTCAGGAATAAGAATATAGGTAATAGCAGAAAAAGAGCTAGCAGGGACAAAGTAACAAGACAGAATCTCAATAGCCAGCGACCATGTGAGGGCTGATGACCTGTTTATAGCAAGTCCAGGTCCACCCCAGACTTGATTGGTAGACAAGCTGTCAATCACACAGGCAAGGCTAAGATTATTGAGGAGCCGAAAGAAACGAGATGCAGCAGACGGGTGTGGCTGAAATTCAATTACATAGTTTAGTACATTGTTCAGACTGAGCAACAAGAATCTTATGCAAGGAATCAAACTGAACACACCTCCTGCACCGCAGCATGCGAGCAGAGGGTGGCGCAGAGACTCGAACAGGCAGAGACGTTACAATGAGGTTAGTAAATATTCAAAATAGTCTCAATTAACATAGTAGGCAGGAGAAATAGAAGAGCATTAAATAAGGGATCAAGTCGATCCACTGATGACATTGACACACACAAGTTCCTTTTAACTTTCACCATAACAAAAATTATAAACAAAAGACATTACAGATTAGATATGTGAGTGACTTCTAATTCACCAACTCAGCGCAGAAACAAAGGCATTTTTCTCTAAAAACATTTTTACATGACACTCTGGACTATGTCTCCGTTTGATTACTACAATGTATACACACATGTACACAAATTTGGGACAGGTGCAGCTTGTTCATTTTTCTAAGTCTCCCTTTAAATATGTCTACAATGGGGAACAGCCCTGATTTATTGGGGCATGGTTCATAACAAAAGAACACAATATGCAACAGATTTTACTGTTTACATCTAGGGCAGGTCCAGCCTGCTGGTCACCCATATGGTGAGGGTATTTAGACTAAAAATGGTGCCAAAGCGCTAGGACTACACCCTTCCTATTGCATTCCATAATTGAAACACTGATACCAAATCCTTTGTGTTCTCAATGGACTTAAATTAACCCTTGTGCACTTTCTTTGGCACTTTTAACCAACACATTGCTTTGTCTCTCAAACCTTTGTCTGATAACCATTCTTTATGTGTATATTAACACATCTCTCCAAGTTTCAACATTCAGAGTTCCATCTCTTTGGCATCCTAAACTTCGGCAAAATCTAAACATCCTGGCTTAGGCTTGCCAGCCTTTCTGAACATTGTCTGGCATGCATTCACTGCATCAGCATCCTCTTTTGCTCTTACAATCTCTATAGCTGGAATTTCTCTATTTTTGAGATCAGCTCCACACCGCCCAGGCAAATTCCCCATGATTTGCCTAACTTCTGCCTCAAAGCCTCAACTTCGGCACAGTAAGTATTAATCAAGTCCATGTCTGTCTTGAATCCTACGGCCCACACAGGGTTAATTGAGTTCAGCTTCTTGTTTAGAACCTCAAAAGATATATCCTGGGCGCCCAGTGCTTAATTAAGTACAACGTCTTGTCCTAAAACCACAAAAGATATATCCCGGGCATCCAACGTTTAACTAAAATTCATGGAATCACAAAGTAGCCCCGGGCTACTACTTTCTCCTCTGCCACAACTTAGAGGAGTTTGGCGGTGGGGTAACCAATCCTTAACTTTCCAAATGATCCAGCACATAAACAAACCGATTAGGATGAATGCCAAAAACACAGCACAAAATCTCTACATCGGTCATTGATAGGCGCCAATTTCTGTGAGTGCAATCTACACTAAGTATCATCGTATTGAAGTCCAAATTAGTACAAAATGATATACTGTATGAGCCAGCTCTGAGAAACACACACAGTCACATGTGCAAGTATGTGACCAATATGGATTCTGGTCTTTAATGGAGGATAGCAAGGTTTTTGTACATTGTAGGTTATACATAGCAGAGGCAAAGAGAAGGTGCGATTAGTATAATTAATATAACATGATTGGGAATAAAGCTGTCACATAAGTTTTATCACATAACTACTGGATTAGGCACGAAGAAGAAGTTTCATCCCATAGATAATAGTTTTCAGTAAAGGAGTGGATGAGCTCTGGGCAACGCTCGAGAAAGGAATGTCAGGATGGACACAGGCACAAGCTGGCATCCTTCACATGATGTCACAGCAGCTTACCTAAAACAAACCCAGTTGTGTTATCCCAAAAGCTTACTTTACTAAAGACCACTGGTGAAATCCGCTTGTAATACTAAGGCAGCATATCTCACAAAAATCTGAGCCGTCTCTTTTCTGGCTGTATACAGTAAGCCTTCATACATGGTGTTCTATCAGTTTTTCTGCTGATAATAATCCCATTATGACTGCAGCACATTTTGCATTCCTCTCTAAGGCTAGGTTCACACCTGAGTCTGGTTTCTGTTCTGGGATTCCGTTCCCCAATCCGCTTGAAAAATGCGGAGAGAAAAGTCCTGCAAGCAGTGTTCTTCTCTCCACATTATAGTATATGGGATCCGCAGGTTTCTGAGGGTAAACGCTTTTTAAGCAGATTGGGTTTCCGTTTTTTGGTGTCCCCAAGCAGGCATGAAGAACGGAAACCCAGATGCAGGTGTGAATCTAGTGTTAAGCTAGGTTCACACCTGCATTCGAGTTTCCGTTCGGGGGTCTGCTTGGGGACCCCCCGAACGGAAACCTAATCCGCTTAAAAAAGGGTTACCCGCGGAAACCCGCGGAACCCATAGACTATAATGGGGTCTGCCAGGTTTCCACCCGTTTTCCGCCTGCTTGCAGGACTTTACTCTCCGCATTTTTTAACCCCTTAAGGACACAGCCATTTTTTGTTTTTGCATTTTCGTTTTTCCCTCCCCACATTCCAAGAGCCATAACTTTTTCATTTTTCAGTTCACAGACTCACATGATGGCTTATTGTTTGCGAAACAAATTGTACTTTGTAATGTCACCATTCAATATGCTGTGCAATGTACTGGAAAGCTGGAAAAAATTCAGAATGAGGTGCAATTGGAGAAAAAATGCATTTGTGCCAATTTCATATGGATTTAATTATTACAGCGTTCACTGTGTGGTAAAAATGACATGTTACCTGTATTCTGCGTGTCAGTACAAACACGGCGATACCAAATATATATAATATTTGCAATGTTTTGATGCATTTTAAAAAATGAAAAACCTTGCAAAATGAAAAAAAAAAATTTGTGTCGCCATATTGTGACACCTGTAACTTTTTCATACTTACATGTATGGAGCTGGGTATGGCGTCTTTTTATGCGGCACTAGATGATGTTTTTACTGATACCATTTGGGGAAAGATCTGATGGTTTGATCACTTTTTATTCAATTTTTTATAGGAGGCAAAGTGCTGAAAAAAACACTTGCTTCCTATTGGCTATTTTGATTTTTTTTCGCCACTACGCTTTTCACCATATGGGATAAATATTTGAATATTTTAATAGTTTGGGCATTTTGGAGCGTGGAGATACCTAATGTGGTTATGTTTACTTTTGTTTATTTATTTTTATATGTGATCTAGGGAAAGGGGGGTGATTTTTTTTTTTTTTTTATACTTTTAAAAACTTTTTTTTCTTCTTTTACTTTTATGATCAGACCCCCTAGGGACCTTGGAACCTAGGGGTCTGATCGTTCAAACTATTCACTGCAATACTACTGTATCGCAGTGAATAGTAAAATACCTTCAGTTCTATTAGACGCTTCCTCTGGCAGCGTGCAATAGTTGTAATGCAATGACAAGCCTGGGAGCCTTGTCATTGCACGGTCAAAATGGCGGCCAGTTTGACCATGGTTTCTAAAGGGTTAACAGCTGCGATCGGTTAACATAGTATAGGAGATGCAGGGACACTGGACTGCAAGTATAGTGCGTCATGCAGCTGAAAGATCCTTGACACAAAGAAATAGAGAAATCTGAGCACAATAAGGAAAGCTGCTTACTGTCTATGACTAACATCATATGAATAATAACATAACCATCTATTCAGAAATAAATATACTCACATTGACCTGTGAGAAGCTTCTGTGCAGTGTCGAAGCTGGGAAAGCTGTGTGGTATCCTCCCCTCTTTATTCAATGTGCAAAGAAAGCCCAGTCCCTCCCTCCTGCACTCACTGTGAACCTGTCTTGCTTTTTTAATGGTATCTATGGATGGGACGTCCCTAGTAACAGGGAGTGAATCGCAAATTAGCTAGAAGGGAGATTAAGATTATTGGAAAAGTTGGTGACCATTTAATAGACATTAGCAACCACCTTTTTTAAGGTAACAGAGGTGCCCTGCTGAGCCCTTGTGTAGTTGCACAGGTTGTATAAGTAGTGTTTACTTCTCCATAGAGATGCTAAAGTACATTTTCAGCGCCTAATAGATAAAACCCTGTGCATTACAACAGAGCTCCTTCAATATGATTAAGTAGCCATGTTTTTATCATTATGATGACTCACCCTCGCTTAACAATGAATCCACATTTCTTCCCAAAGATAATAAACATGTCCACCAATCAGATGAGCTAGACATACGTCATAGGCCAATATGATCTTAATCTAACAAGCTGAGATATAAATAGATCTTTATGGAAGAAAGCATAATAGATGTTTTGTATTATCCATGACTGCTAGCACCGCTGGACAATTTATTTATCAAAAATGTTAACCATTCCAGTACTAGAACAGAATGTAACCTATTGTAAGACACTGAAATTAAAAGTATGCTCTATGTAAAATTCATTTCATGAATAAACAGCAATATAAACTTGAACACGTAGATAAAAATACATAGAATTAGATATTTACTTCAATGGGAGTGAGAGTATTAGATATATAAATATGTAGGGATAGTTACATGCAGTAAAGGTGTTATGTCACAAAAATTATTTATCCTCTATCCATAGGATACAGAATAAATTGCTGGTCAGTGGGGTCAGACCGCAGTGACCCCGTCCAATACTGCGAAAGGAGATGTTTTCAAAATTCCACCATTCCACCTCATTCCATTCACTTGAATGGGAGTACCAAAGATAGCTTAGCGCTGTATTTCAGAATTAAAGGGGTATTCACAGTGGGGTATCCAACCTCTGGGTTATTGGCTTTATCAGTAATTAATTTTTCAGATGGACAGCTTTAATAACAGCGCTCCTGAATTATATCTGGTCTTGTTTACTCATGTGAAAGTACATGTTTAAAATATGATCCAAATGTTCTTTATGTGACCAGCACTCTCTGTTTAAAGAGAAGTCAAGAGGAGGTGATTCTAATGAGCAGGAGAGTAAAGGTGTATAGGACAGCACCAAATCTCCAAAATACAGATATAACAACAAAAAACTAAGAAAACTAATTGAAAAATGTTTCACATTTTTCACAAGATATCACACTGCAGCAGTTTAACCAATTTCAGAAGTTTGGGTTAACTCTGTTACATCTGTATGGGTGGAAAGTGAAATGGCACTGCCCCTCCATCCCCATTTGCAGGTTATAAAAAATATAACTTTAAAACCATAAATGGTTTACATGGCATATTTGCAGCAGAGCACTGGAAATCAGTATAATGTACAATTTTCTGTGCCACAATATGTTCTAGGGTTATCTTCACATCTGTGTGAACATACAGTGGGGGAAAAAAGTATTTAGTCAGCCACCAATTGTGCAAGTTCTCCCACTTAAAAAGATGAGGCCGGCCTGTAATTGTCATCATAGGTAGACCTCAACTATGAGAGACAAAATGAGAAAACATATCCAGAAAATCACATTGTCTGATTTTTTAATAATTTATTTGCAAATTATGGTGGAAAATAGGCATTTGGTCAATAACAAAAGTTCATCTCAATACCTTGTTATATATCCTTTGTTGGCAATGACAGAGGTCAAACGTTTTCTGTAAGTCTTCACAAGGTTGGCACACACTGTTGATGGTATGTTGGCCCATTCCTCCATGCAGATCTCCTCTAGACCAGTGATGTTTTGGGGCTGTCGCTGGGCAACACAGACTTTCAACTCCCTTCAAAGGTTTTCTATGGTGTTGAGATCTGGAGACTGGCTAGGCCACTCCAGGACCTTGAAATGCTTCTTATGAAGCCACTCCTTCATTGTCCTGGCGGTGTGCTTGGGATCACTGTCATTCTGAAAGACCCAGCCAAGTTTCACCTTCAATGCCCTTGCTAATGGAAGGAGGTTTGCACTCAAAATCTCATGATACATGGCCCCATTCATTCTTTCATGTACACGGATCAATCGTCCTGGTTCCTTTGCAGAGAAAAAGCCCCAAAGCATGATGTTGCCACCCCCATGCTTCACAGTAAGTATGGTGTTCCTTGGATGCAACACAGCATTCACTCTCCTCCAAAAACGACGAGTTGTGTTTCTACCAAACAGTTCTACTTTGGTTTCATCTGACCATATGACAGGCTCCCAATATCCTTCTGGAACATCCATCTAGCAAACTTCCGATGGGCCTGGATATGTACTGGCTTAAGCAGGGGGACACGTTTGGCACTGCAGGATCTGAGTCCCTGGCGGCGGAGTGTTTTACTGATGGTAGCCTTTGTTAAGTTAGTCCCAGCTTTCTGCAGGTCATTCACTAGGTCCCCCTGTGTGGTTCTGGGATTTTTCCTCATCGTTCTTGAGATCCTGCATGGAGCCCCTGATCGAGGGAGATTATCAGTGGTCTTGTATGTCTTCCATTTTCTAATTATTGCTCCCACATTTGATTTCTTCACACCAAGCTGCTTGCCTATTGCAGATTCAGTCTTCCCAGCCTGGTGCAGGTCTACAATTTTGTTTCTGGTGTCCTTCCACAGCTCTTTGGTCTTCACCATAGTGGAGTTTGGAGTGTGACTGTTTGAGGTTGTGGACAGGTGTCTTTTATACTTATAACAATGTCAAACAGGAGCCATTACTACAGGTAATGAGTGGAGGACAGAGGAGCCTCTTAAAGAAGAAGTTACAGGTCTGTGAGAGCCAGAAATCTTGCTTGTTTGTATTTGACCAAATACTTATTTTCCACCATAATTTGCAAATAAATTCTTAAAAAATCAGACAATGTGATTTTCTGGATTTGTTTTCTCATTTTGTCTCTCATAGTTGAGGTCTACCTATGATGTCAATTACAGGCCTCTCTTATCTTTTTAAGTGGGAGAACTTTCACAATTGGTGGCTGACTAAATACTTTTTTTCCCCACTGTAGCCTTGCAGAATCCATTTCAGAAAGCTAGACAAAATATTGTGTTATAAATAGGAGCGTAAATACCAGGGTAGCAGCGGTAACGGCTGCCACAGGACCCGGGACATTAAGGGGCTCAAAGCCCTGTGGTAGCCGCTACCGCAAACCCCACAAACACTGCTATCATTATACTCGGGGGCCCAGAGGAGGTGAGACAACATAAAAAACAATGTTACTTACCTCTCCTGCGCTCCCACAGGTTTTGGGCCTGTTTGGTGATGTCCCAGACGTCAGCCGACATCATTATGTGTCACGACGCCGGCCTGGATCACGCGAGATCTTGTCCAACATTGAAGATGGCCGAAGTAGCGCAGGCCAGTATGGGGCATAATAGTGTGTGCAGGGGCCACTATGGGGCATAATACTATGTGAAGGGGCCACTATGGGGCATGATACTGTCTGCAGGGGCCACTATGGGGCATAATACTGTGTGCAGGGGCCACTATGGGGCATAATACTGTGTGCAGGGACCGCAATGGGGCATAATACTGTGTGCAGGGACCACAATGGGGCATACTACTGTGTGCAGGGACCAATATGGGGCATAATACTGTGTGCAGGGGCCACTATGAAGCATAACACTGTGTGCAGGGGCCACTATGGGGCATAATACTGTGTGCAGGGGCCACTATGCTGCATAATACTGTGTGCAGGGGCCACTATGGGGCATAATACTGTGTGCAGGGGCCACTATGGGGCATAATACTGTGTGCAGGGGCCACTATGGGGCATTATAGTGTGTACAGGGGCCACTATGGGGCATAATAGTGTGTTCAGGGGCCACTATGGGGCATAATAGTGTGCACAGGAATGCGGTTTGTGGAGGGGGGATTGGAGGGGGCGGTCCCAGGGGAGTTGGGGGCAGCAGTTCAGGGGGGGGCCAATGTCAAATGTTCGCCTTGGGGCCCAGCCATTCCTAGTTACGCCACTGGTTATAAATGACACATTAACTTTATTCTCTGGATTGATACCATTAAAATAATACCTAATAATACACTAATAATACCAATAAATACACTTTCCAAACAAAAATAGTTTGTTTTTGTGTTGCCATATTCTTAGAGCAAGCAGATTTTTTGCTAGGAAAGTTGTCTGCAGACAATATTAGCAAACTGTTCTGGGCCCTGCAGTGTCTGTCTGAGAGCGATAACCAAGAAGTGGTCTCGATTGATACGGTCAAAGATTTTGACCATATTGAGTGAGGCTACATCAGCATCATCCTCCTGAGTCACTTTGGCTTTTTATTGCATGGGTACTATTCTTGTATATCTATCCTTTGACTTGGTTGAAGGTCAGTGTTAAGCTTTTAGACTCTTCTTTCTTTAAGACAAGACAAGACAGGGATATAGAGGGTAAGAGCAGAAAATTATGTTATAGATGGACAACATTTTGGAGCTGAGCTCCATGGAAAAGTTCTCATTGATAAGGCTAAATTTTGAAAGGTGCTAGGTACTTCATAGTAAAACAAAAAAATGGTAGGTCTCTCTCAGGTCCTGTAAGTTTTATAAAATTCTGTTCTGTTGCCTTAATTGCTCTTTAACATTTTGGAATTTATTGCTAGAAAAATTCTTTGGTAGGGAAAAATTCACATATTAAGGTATCAGCTAAGTAACACTGTTGCCTTGCAAGTCAAAGGCAACATCTGCATTGAGTTTGTATATTCTCCCTGTGTTTGCATGCCAGAAATATACAGATACAGTGCTGGCCAAAAGTATTGGCACCCCTGCAATTCTGTCAGATAATACTCAATTTCTTCCAGAAAATGATTGCAATCACAAATGCTTTGGTAATAATATCTTCATTTAATTTGTCTTCAATGGAAAACCACAAAAAGAATTGTCAAAAAGCCAAATTGGATATAATTCCACACCAAACATAAAAAAGGGGGTGGACAAAAGTATTGACACCCTTTGAAAAATCATGTGATGCTTCTCTAATTTGTGTAATTAACAGCACCTGTTACTTACCTGTGGCACATAACAGGTGGTGGCAATAACTAAATCACACTTGCAGCCAATTGAAATGGATTAAAGTTGACTCAACCTCTGTCCTGTGTCCTTGTGTGTACCACATTGAGCATGGAGAAAAGAAAGAAGACCAAAGAACTGTCTGAGGACTTGAGAAGCAAAATTGTGAGGAAGCATGAGCAATCTCAAAGCTACAAGTCCATCTCCAAAGACCTGAATGTTCCTGTGTCTACCATGCCATCAAGAAGTTTAAAGCCCATGGCACTGTGGCTAACCTCCCTAGATGTGGACGGAAAAGAAAAATTGACGAGAGATTTCAACGAAAGATTGTGCGGATGGTGGCTAAAGAACCTCGACTAACATCCAAACAAGTTCTAGCTGCCCTGCAGTCCGAGGGTACAACAGTGTCAACCCGTACTATCCGTCGGTGTCTGAATGAAAAGGGACTCTTTGGTAGGATACCCAGGAAGACCCCACTTCTGACCCAGAGACATAAAAAAGCCAGGCTGGAGTTTGCCAAAACTTACCTGAGAAAGCCAAAAACTTTTTGGAAGAATGTTCTCTGATCAGATGAGACAAAAGTAGAGCTTTTTGGGAAAAGGCATCAACATAGAGTTTACAGGAAAAAAAAGAGGCCTTCAAAGAAAAGAACACGGTCCCTACAGTCAAACATGGCGGAGGTTCCCTGATGTTTTGGGGTTGCTTTGCTGCCTCTGGCACTGGACTGCTTGACCGTGTGCATGGCATTATGAAGTCTGAAGACTACCAACTAATTTTGCAGCATAATGTAGGGCACAGTGTGAGAAAGCTGGGTCTCCCTCAGAGGTCATGGGTCTTCCAGCAGGACAATGACCCAAAACACACTTCAAAAAGCACTAGAAAATGTTTTGAGAGAAAGCACTGGAGACTTCTAAAGTGGCCAGCAATGAGTCCAGACCTGAATCCCATAGAACATCTGTGGAGAGATCTCAAAATGGCAGTTTGGAGAAGGCACCCTTCAAATCTCAGGGACCTGGAGAAATTTGCCAAAGAAGAATGGTCTAAAATTCCAGCAGAGCATTGTAAGAAACTCATTGATGGTTACCGGAAGCGGTTGTTCGCAGTTATTTTGTCTAAAGGTTGTGCTACCAAGTATTAGGCTGAGGGTGCCAATACTTTTGTCCGGCCCATTTTTGGAGTTTTGTGTAAAATGATCAATGATTTGACTTTTTTTTCATTCTCTTTTGTGTTTTTTCATTGCAAGCAAAATAAATGAACATATTATTACCAAAGCATTTGTGATTGCAATCATTTTCTGGAAGAAATTGAGTATTATCTGACAGAATTGCAGGGGTGCCAATACTTTTGGCCAGCACTGTAGGTAAATTGGTAAATTCTGTGAAAAACTGACCCTAGTGGGTGTTGAGAATGAGTTCCTATACTTCAGCCACTGACTCCCTTACTCCACAACTCTCCAATGTCTTGAGTACTTTGTGAGAGAAAAGTATTTGTCATTGTCATTAAGCTTACAACTTTATATTTAATCAAATTTATTAAAGTTTTATAATAAGAACAGAAAAAAGAAAAGGGAAAGGGGTACAATGCTATGACATCAATATCAGATAAAACAATAACAGGGGGGGGCACGCAGGATACCTTATTAATGGATAAGGCACAGTAATGAAAGTTTGGGTAAAAAGGCCAACGAAGCCCGCCACAACAGAATCAGAAATAAATGACACAATGACAACTAAAATGACTATAATTTTAGGTGGGTGATAGCTAAAAAAAAAGCAAAAAAAAACAAAACTAAAAGGTCAACTGTAAAAAGCTACCACAGGGCCACACACCTAACAGTAAATTAAAACAATCATCAATAGGAAGGGGACCAAAAGGGGAACACAGGTGTACAAGACGTATGAGGCCTAGGACACGACAAGAGCAGGGGAGGGACACAGGAGGGAGGAGGTAGGAGATGGAACGGAAGGGGAAATTTAGAAATGGAGAGCAGCCAGACACTGCACCAACAGAAAAACAGAACAACCCCAAGTCAAGAAAAAAAAGAGAGAGAAACTCAGAGGACTCCTGAAACACCACCCACGGCCGCCAGAGGGACTCAAATTTGGAGGGGTCGGGCGAGTCCTCAGCCACCAGGGCCTCCATTCTCCTAATAAGGAGAAGCTCCTGAAGGAACTCCACCAGGGTAGGCACAGCAGTGCTACGCCAATGCCTGGGGATAACTGTTCTGGCGGCAGTGAGGAAGTCTCGCAAAAGGTCCCTTTTAACGGCAGAGACCCTCCCCGATATAATAGAGAGAAGTGCGAGCTGGGGTGAAGGCGTAACAGATCTGCCACTCACTTTGGCATAAAGCTCAAAGACGGCATCCCAAAAGGGTTTAAGGGCCACGCATTCCCACCAGATATGGTATAAGGTACCTTTTTCGAAACCACAGCGCCAACACCGGTCAGAGACGCCAGGGTAGATCCTATGTAAGAGGTCAGGACAGCGGTACCAGCGGGTCAGTATTTTGTAATTCTTTTCCTGCGCACTACAGGACAGCGGGAGTTTGTGTGTGTACAGGTAGGATGTATCCCAGTCGGCAGTAGAGAGGCGAGAAACCGAGGTCAGACTCCCAGGGGCCAATGTAGGAGGGAGGCCCAGGTGTAGCGTCTTGGAGGAGAATGCCGTAAAGAACAGAGAGGGCGCGCGGAGTGGTGTCAGTCTGGGAAAGGGCAAGCTCCAGGTTAGTTAAAGAGGAAGAGAGCGTGGGAAGCAGGGAGAACCTGCGGATGAAGGTAGTGAGCTGGCCATGTTCCAACCAGGACAAACAGAGATTGGGATGAGAGGCTTGCAATTGTAACAGAGAAGGAAGAGAAGTGCTATCCATGACCTGATGCAAACGAACATCATCCCTAGCCAACCAGCAAAGAAATCTGTCAGCAGAGCAACCCGGTGGGAACATGGGATTTCGGAACAGAGGGCTGAGAGGACCCGGGACCCTGGCTATGCGACCACCCGCGCTTATGGAATCCCAGGTCTTGAGGAAATGAGAGGATAAAATGGAGTGTCTGATAATACTGGGGCGAAAGTGAGACGGAACCCAGGGCAAGGAGGGGGAGATGAGCTGACAGCAAGTCGGCCTCTATAGAGACCCACTGCTTGTCCGCCCCGCGATAGCACCAGTCAAAAAGGCGCAACAGTACTGTCGCACGATAGTATATTCTAGGGTCGGGCAGGCCCGCACCACCGCGATGTCTCCGGCGTGTCAATGTCCGGAAGCGTAACCTGCTTCGTGACGCTCCCCACACAAATCTCCCAAACAAAGTCTGGGCGCGAACAAAAAAGGAGTGTGGTATTGGAATGGGCAGAACTTGAAACACATATAATAATCGGGGCATGACATCCATTTTTAGCGCGTTGATGCGACCAAACCATGAGAGCATGAGGGAACCATATTTCCGCAGATCTGTCGAAAGGGATTCAAGGAACGGTAAGTAATTAAGGCAGTAGAGAAGGGAGAGGTCTGAAGGGATGTGAATCCCAAGATATTTAATGGAAGTGCGGTGCCATTTGAAGGGGAATTCGTTCGCAAGGAGGGCTGTTTCTGCTGGGGGCAAGGTGATATTGAGGGCCTCACTCTTAGAGAGATTTACCTTGAAATTACTCAGGTGGCCAAAGCGACGGAACTCACGCAGGATGGTCGGAAAGGAAACGCGCGGCTGAGAGATGTATAAGAGGAGGTCGTCGGCGTATAAAGCCGTTTTGACCTGGCGGTTGCCCAGCTGCACGCCATGGACACTAGGACAGTTCCGGAAGGCAGTCGCTAGATGTTCCATGACCAGTGCATATAAAAGAGGAGACAGGAGACAACCCTGTCACGTGCCATTCCGGACCGGAAAGGAGTTGAAGAGGAGCCCGTTAACCCCCACCCGTGCCGACGCGTCGCCATAGAGAGAAAGCACCTTACTCAGGTACCCCGAGCCAACTCCAATTTGCTGGAGTGTGGCCCGCAGGAAGCCCCAATGTACACGGTCGAACGCTTTTTCAGCGTCTACCGAGAGCAAGCACATGGGGGTATCAGTAACGCGGGCCGCGGAGATCACCAAGAGCATCTTGTAAATATTATCCCTGGCCTCGCGGCCTGAGATAAAGCCAACCTGGTCAGTGTGAACCAGGCCCGGCATCAAAGGGGACAGTCGGTTAGCCAGCAATTTGGCAAATAGCTTAATGTCAATGTTGAGCAGGGAAATCGGGCGATAGCTGGCGCAACTGGACGGATCTTTCCCAGGTTTGGGGAGGACTGTGATAAGGGCTGATAGGGATTGGGAGGCAAACGGAGTGGTGTCATCAATACCATTGAAGACACGGGCCATTATTGGAGAGAGGAGGTCTCGGAAGGACTTATAAAATCTGGGGGTAAACCCGTCAGGGCCCGGGGATTTGCCCGAGGGGGAAGATTGAATGACAAGGGAGACCTCCTCTTCGGAAAAATGGTCCTTGAGAAGCGCTCTATCCGAGGGAGCGATGGTGGGGAGAGAGGTCTCGTCGATGTATTCCCTGATTTTCTCATAAAGAGAGTCCAGGGGAAGATCAGCATATTGTCCCCGAATATTATAGAGGTCGTGGTAAAAGGAGCGGAATGCCTCTGCTATGTCTGCTGTTTTATGGACCGATCTCCCAGTGCCTTTATTAATCCGAGGAATGTACGTGGAGGTGTTGCGAGGATGTAGGCGACACGCGAGGAGACGACTGCACTTATCCGCAAACTCATAGTAATGTTTCCGAACACGGTCACGGAAAAGCATAGACACCTCGTCCAGGTGGGCTCGGAGCTCCTCTCTAGCACTGAGGAGCTCCTTGAAGTCTGCCTGAGAGCAAGACCGTTTATGCAGCACTTCAAGGGAATGGATCTTGGCTAACTGCGCAGAAACCCAGGCCGCCCGCTCCTTTTTAAGGCGCGCACCATGTTTAATCAAGACTCCCCGGACCACGCATTTTAACGCTTCCCATTGAAGAGGGGGTGATGTAGAGTCCCGGGCATGATCAAGGCCAAAGTTCCTGATCGCAGCGCCGACGTCCTCCCGGCATGTGGTATCTTTTAAAAGGCTATCGTTTAGACGCCAGGTAAAAGGACGGCGTGCGAGTCCCGGAATCTCCAGTGACAAAAATACGGGCGAATGGTCCGACCAAAGGGCGGAACCAATCTGCCCCGTGGGGGCCCAAGAGAGGGCATGATGGCTGATCAAGAAAAATTCAATGCGGCTATAGGAGTTGTGCGCAGGGGAGTGATACGTATAGTCTCGCTCATTAGGATGCAGGATGCGCCACACGTCGACCAACTGGGAGTTATGGAGGGCAGTCTTAAGGCTACGCAGATGAGACTGAGAATGGGGGGGGCGGGATGGGATAGAGTCAATCAAAGGATCCAATACAAAGTTAAAGTCACCCCCGAGAATCATGACCCCCTCGCCAAAATCAGAAAGTTTGCCAACCAGGTCCCTACAATACCGCAATTGTCCCTGATTAGGGAGGTAGAAACCGCTATGGTGAGAACCGTACCCGCGATGCGCAATTTAAGAAAAACAAATCTGCCCTCAGGGTCAATCAGGGTGTCCATTACCTCGTGATGCAGAGACCTATGCAAAGCAATAGATACTCCCTTGGACTTGGCGGCCGGGTTGGCACTGTGGAACCAAACGGGGAAATGGCGGTTGCGGATATCCGGTACGTGACCTTCCTTGAAGTGCGTCTCCTGTAGAATAAGGATATGAGAATGCTTTTTATGAAGTTGGTACAAAATCTGGCTGCATTTTTGTGGAATGTTAAGTCCCCGTACATTCAGTGTGCAAATATTCAGGGTAGACATAGCTAAACAGGGAGGGGGGAGGGAAGACACACTTAGGTAAGGGAAAATCTAACGCAATTTATCACTAATTAACACAGCTATGAAACAAAGTCTTAACTGACTAAACAGTAAGGTGGTGGGGTGAACCACCACCAAACCAGGTGGGGAAAAGGCAAACAATGCCAAAACACGTGCTACACAGTAGCACGGAGACCCCGGTGGGGAATGAGCTTTCCAAAGAGGAGCTGCTCCCCCCCCCCCGGACCCCCGGGCCACGCCACTGTAAAGAAAGGAAGAGTAAGAGAAGAGAAAAAAAAAAAAAGGGGAGGGAAAAGAATAAGGAAGGGAAAATAATAACAATACTCATACTCACTGCCCCACAAGGGGGCGGACAAGAACCCCTAGGGGTTACGGAGAGACTTTCCAACTGGCATGTAAAAGGAACAGTTCAGTGTTCAAGTTGGAAGGGCTTGATGGTCCCGTGTCAGTGCTGTAGGTGTGGAAGCTCGGTCGCGTCGGCGGCGTCTGGAACGGCGCTGAGATTGTGCTGGTTGGGCTGGTTCTGAGGAGCCAGGTAGCAGTGGCCAATCCAAGATCTGTACCATAGGAAGACCAAGAGCAGTTGTGAAGGCAGGAACATCGTCTGGACGAGACAGGGAAATGATGCGGCCATCCCGCCGGACCTGCAGGCGGAAGGGGAATCCCCAGGAGTATGGGATCTGGTGATGGATCAGGAGGTCCAGAAGAGGCTTCAAGGCACGCCGTCTAGCAAGAGTGAGTCTGGACAGGTCCGGGAGCAAGCTGATGGGAGCGTCCTGGAAAACCACTTGGCGGGTGTCCCTGGCCTTCCGCATAATGGCCTCCTTGAGCTGGTATCTGTGCACCCGGCAGATGACGTCTCTAGGGTTGGCAGAGTCCAGAGGGCGTGGGCACAAAGAGCGGTGCGCCCGGTCCAACTCGAGTGGAGAGTCAGGAGGGACCCCCAAGAGGGAGTTAAAGATGCCACGTAGAGTGGCGTCCAATTGCTGGGGTTCAATGACTTCAGGGAGGCCCCGTACCCTGATGTTATTCTGTCTGTTCCTGTTCTCGAGGTCGTCCATGAGGTCTGTCAGATGATGTAATTGGTGAGTATGAGACAGCAATATGGAGTCATGGGTAGATAACTGGGTAGAAAACGAAGCGGCAGAGGCCTCCAAGGTGTCCACTCTTCCCTCCAGTGATTGCACCATGGCACGGACGGCTGACAGTTCTGTTTTGTATGACTGCTCCAGGCGCGCCACATATTCCTCCATGTCAGACTTTGTAGGGATGGCCCATAGATGGGCGCTCAGTTGACGCAGTTCAGCCAGGGTGTCGGAGGAAGCACCAGAGAAGGAAGGTGCACAGGTTGCAATAGTCCCAGTGAGGTCTCCCGCACTCTGACTAGCAGAGGTGGGGGCTGTGACAGGAGTTGTTAACAGAGGAACATGAGGCAGGTACAGGGCCGCCGAGGCTGATAACTGGCTCAGAGGGGCCGTGGTGGTATCCAGACGGGGCTGCGGATGGTAGGGGCGCCCAGTGGAGGTGTGGCCAACTGTAACCCACTGCCAGGAGGAGCAAACAGAGGGGCCTGCAGCACAGGCTTCAGTGCTGTAGTGGGAGTGGAGAAGGCCACAGGCCAGGGTAGATTAGGTGCCTCCCTACCTCTGGCTGGGTCCAGGAGAGAGCGCTGCAGCGGTGCGTTGATGTCAGTGGAGCGCTGGTGCCCGGAGGATGCGGGGGACGGCGGTAGCGACGGCCAGTCCTGCCCCACCGCAACTGTTAGGGGAGAAGCAGGGGCTGAGCGGAGCTCAGACTCCCGCATGGTCCAAGGCTCCGTGGGGCTGATGGAGCAGGCCCCAGTTACTGGTAGAGGCCGGGGCGCCGCTATGTCAGGAGCTGCAGCGGCCGCCGGCTGCGAACCCGCGGGGGTGCTGCTCGAGGAGGCGGCGACGTCAGGCGCCATTTTGGAGGGCGCACGATGTAGGCCGGGAGCCGGGCCTCGCAGAAATTTGTCCATAATGGACTCCGTGGAGGCCCCAGGAGGGGTAGAAGAGGATCCGGAGGGTAACCGCCGGGACTTGCCCATAACCCTGGGGGCAGAAAACGATCCGGTCAGCTGGATCAGCGTCGGTCCGGGTAAGTCAGGGAAGGAGCTGAGGAAAACACAGCCTCACTCCTCCATAGCCAGGCCACGCCCCTCCGCTTACAACTTTAAAAGCACAGTCTGAATCTTGTGGTTTATTCCAGACATATTCCAGAAAATATTTTGTTGCGACTCAATTGCATTAACTGATTGCTGCTGGTCACTCTTTTCTTAAGGAGTCTGCCACTTCCCCCAAGCATATTTAGCTGTCGCCACCTCATTACCGCACATTACAGTGATAAACAACATACTTTATTAGATTTAGAGAAAAACTACTTTGAAATCTTATGCAAATGAGGCAGTTAGTTCATTGGGGACAGGCCTTCAGCTTCCTGGAGCACTGCTCTTGCCACTAAGACCTCTACCATCTCCTGTCTGCACCACCCCATGCAGTTAGAGTTAATCCTCTCACAGCTATGATACTAACCATCCTATTTGAGCAATAAAAACAGTGATTCAGGGAGCTGAAGACCCACCCCCAGTGCACCAACTACCTTATTTGCCTGTCACTTCAAAATTGTTTTTCTCCAAATCTACAAAGGGGATATACATACCAAGGGTATGCTGTTTATTACTGTGATGTGCTCTGTAATGCTGTGGTAGCAGGTGAATATGCTTGGGAGAGGTTTTAGACTCCCTGAAAGCATAATTTTCATAAAAACTAAAAGGGCTTACAGATTTGAAACAGCTGAATAGATTTGAATAAACAAAACACCAAAATGCTCAGAGTGACAGTGCCTATTAGATGAGGTATGTCATTTTGCTTTTCAGACCTGGTGACAGGTCCTTTTTAATAGATTAACAACTACTCCTGACTTGACTTCCAGTAGGTGCTGCTGCGGGGCTAAGCAGTGATCAGGCACTTATCCCTTATCCTGTTGCTGGTAGAAAATATTAAATATTTCTTTAATAAATATTTAAATTCTATTAACCTGTTAAATTTAAAGGGAGTCTATCTTTGGATCTATCAGTTTTTAACTGACACCACATTGGAATAGCCTTTATAAAGGCTATTCATCTCCTACCTTTATTTTCCATGTCCTTGCCACCATTTTCAAGTTATTCCCAGTTTTCCATGTATGTAAATAATGCTCAGAGAGCACAGAGGGTGTTCCCCCTGTGCTCCAAGCACAGCCTCGTCATCCCCCGCAACGCCACCTATGTGTTGTATTCACTTCTCCTGACATGTCTGTTTTAGTAAATAAATGTATTTCGCATGAAATAACAATTCTTTCAATCTTTTTTTATAACTCTGCATTGTGCTGTTCTTCTGATATTCTTTCAGGAACTGTATAAACAAATTGACAACTGGGGGTTATCAATCTCCTTGTCAGAGGAATATATCCCTACAGACACAGCCAGCACTGATTGGACACAGTGGAGGGATCATCCTAATGACAAAGGGGTGGTAACAGACAATTGTATGCTAGGCCAGAGCTACTTAGAGAATTGCTATAGTGCTACTGCTTCATTTTAACTGGCTGCCATGTATGGATCTGTGTGTAGCTGTGTCTGAATCTGTGGCAGCTTAGTTAGTTGTGTCAGTGTTGGTTTGGGCCAGGCTTTTTTTTAAGTACATGTTCAGGAGGAACAATAGAGGAATGACACAACATAGACGTCTGTGTTGCTTCAGTTATCTTATGGACAACACAGGAATTTATAGGCACTGATATGTAGACATTATCACTCATTGATTATTCAGATCCAAAAAGCTTTAAATTGGCACCACTGCACTTTATATGATCTATAACTTTGCAGGTCAGTTATCACATGGTATTAACCAAAAAAGGATAGTCAGTTGCATAATATAACCAATAATATTGTTACACCACCAAGGATCAACAGAAACAAACCATATAACCAATAAATGTTCCTAGAAAATACACTAACTGCTAAATACAATCAATAAATAACTACATTAGCAATTAATAAATTTGCATTAATTACACAACACTTTAAAAGCGATTAAAAACCTAAATAGGACAGTGTGGCACAGAGGGCAGAAAAAATATAACATTCACATACTTTATATCACAATTCATAAATAAATATAACCACTGGCAGAAGATACAGTTCCATATATCACAATTCATCAATGCACAGATATAAACAAAGAATCCCTGGCCCATAAATATAAATAAATGAAGATTCATCTCGGACAAAGTTAAATAGTCGCCACCACATGTAGAAGACAAATGTGTCGGTGAGTCACTGGTGACATT
This sequence comes from Leptodactylus fallax, assembly GCA_947044405.1. Classification (NCBI taxonomy): domain Eukaryota; kingdom Metazoa; phylum Chordata; class Amphibia; order Anura; family Leptodactylidae; genus Leptodactylus; species Leptodactylus fallax. The sequence goes on along the minus strand of CAMRHE010000027.1, from coordinate 10,101,274 downwards.
CTGGTACTAGTTGGACTCCTTACAGTGCTGATGTCATTTACAGCATATAAAATTGTGTGGGCTGAAATACAAGACATTTCAGTGATGGTGGAAGTAGGGAATGGATGTGTTATTCATCACTGCATGATAGAGAGTATTGAGTGCAGCAAAGTTTGCAATAGAGCTAGAGAATCTTAGGAGTAGGAAAATGACAACACAGTTTAGTCAGATTTAATCAATTACAGGCAGATTAGTGATAGAAATCTAAGGAGGAGGGGGAATACCTGTGCTGTGTGATCCAGACAGCTGCAGTAATACAGACAGACAAAGGACAGTTAACTCTTTCATTGCCAATAATCTAAGTCTATGTTTTGCAATAAAGCACTTTTATCTGTCCACACAGTGTTTAACATGGTTTTTTTCCTGACAAGATCAGTCCTGTAAACCCGCTATAATTTCCTTATTGTGGCCAGGTTATTAGGCAGGGACACAAAAATAGAAATCATGGCTGGGTTTCAGAGTATAGAAAGTTCCTCCAGTCATGTTTTATTCATTGGCAACCGATCAAGACAGCAGACTGTCACCCCTGAGATGATTAGATAAAATTTCTGCAAAATTTTTTATTATTTATAGTTGCAAAAATGTTTACCTTTTAATTGTCTACAATTTTAAATGTGGTTATGTTTGTTGGAATACCCCTTTAAGTCTGTTTTGCAGTATAAAGTTTGATCTGAGACTGTCTGTGACCACAAACTATTTTACAGTGTTTTAACTAACAAAGTCAGTCCTGTTAATGAAAAATCTTTTTTTAAAGGTTTTTTTTTGGAATTGTGTTTGTTAAATACATACTGTACAAACTGCTGTTCTAATAGCAAAGCCACTGATTCTCCCAGCGCTAATCTAACAAATCTCCGTTGTTTAAGGGTGTTTTTTTTTTTGCTCATCCAATAGACAGTGTGATGGTGCCTGCTAATCTGAAAAAATGTCCTTAAAGGGGTATTCCAATGAACATAATCATATCTATAATGGTAGATAATTAAAAGTTAAACATTTTTGCATATATAAGTAATTAAAAATTCTACAGAGTTTTAAAGATTTTCTGTAACTATCTTAGTGGTGACAGCCTGTTGTCTTGATCGGTTGCCAATGGATACGACCACTAACGCAGAAACTTTCTATGGTCTGGGACTTGTTAGGAACCCAGCAATGATTTTCTTATTGTAGCTGGTTTATCAGGCAGGGACACTACATGTATCAGAAGATATCCCGACTACGATAAGGAAATCATAGCTGATTTTCTGAGCTTAGAAAGATCCTGCATTCATGGTCATATCCACTGGCAACCGATCAAGGCAACAACTTGTGACCACAAGATATTTAGAGAAAATCTTTAAAACTCTGCAAAATGTTTAATTACTTATATTTGCAAAAATGTTTAACTTTTAATTATCTACAAATTTAAAAATGGTTATGTACATGGGAATACCCCTTTAAGTCTTTTGTGGGGTGCTGTTGCTGCTGTGCCACTTAGTGGAATCCACTACGTTTTGCCAACTGATGGCATGCACACAGTGTTGATGAAGATTATCTAGCTGCCATTATTACTCTAGGAAAGCTGTCCCTGCTTGATATCGCTATGTGGGACTCTTCTTGTAAATGTTCATGTGGATAAAGGTGCATGCCACCATTAATACCTGCAGCAGCAATTATGGACAGGGATAATACTTAGCTTTCATGGCCACTCATTCAGTTTTGATTGTCAGCAGCCACAGTCTAGAAATGCAGCAAGGCCAGGTGATTTCTAGTACTGACATCACCTCATGAGTACAGGGCAGACAGGACCCAGTTTCAACACCAGGCGGGACCCATCCGCCTCCTACAGTTCTTCCATACTGGACAATTTCCTGCCCCCAACATCACCAGAACAAGTCATTGCTTGCTCTCCCCTTCACCCATTTGATGGCTGTGAAGCGCACATTCCATGGCACTGTGGCAAATACTAGAGAGTCAGATTGAGTGGTATATGATGAATGATTACTGTACGCAGCAAACCATAGATACAATGGAGTAGATAACTGTGAGAGGAAGAACAACAACAACTTGTACCTCATCATCACTTTTGGAAGATGGTCCAGCTTTTTCAGCTGGCAGGATATGTAGGCACACTGACGGTGTGCCATAAATTTTGCTTGAAATTCTGTAAATTGTCACTATTTGGTGCCACATGTGCACCCATAAAGGGGTCAATTTAGGTGGATTTTTTCTACACTAAATTCTTTATCACTTTTCAAATGGCAGACACAGTGATGGTGTGCCAATATTTTTTTTGAAATTCTGTAAATTGCCACTTCGCCAACACATTGTTGATGTGTCATTTGTTCCCATTCAGAGACAAGTACCTTTCTGGCTCCCAAATGCTGTTCTCAGGTCATTACCCCATCCCGGCGGATGCCGGGTCTTTAAAGATGGCAGCCGCTCTGCTGCAGGGTGGCCGCCATAGCAACCGGGTCTCTGCCACATATGCCCGCATTGCAGGTCAGACCCCCCCCCCCCAATAAAAAAAAAGGGCCGGTAAACTCCGTAGCGGTGAAAAAAAAAAAATCAAAAGTGCCAAATTATCGTTTTTTCACTGTTTTACCTCTTTGAATAAAAAGTTATCAAAGTAATAGACATTCCCCAAAATACTATAACTAAAAAGTACACCTGGCCCCGCAAAACAAGACGCCCTATACATCCCCGTACACGGAAATATAAAAAATTTAGGTGTCAGAATGTGGCAGCTTTTAGAACAAAAATTAATTTTCCAAAGATTAAAATTTTTGTTAAGGGGTTAAAATGTACATAAAACCATATACATTTTGTATCCCCATTATTGTACCAAAACATAGAATACAGATGAAATGTCATTTTGGCTAGAGAGTGAACGTTGTAAAAACGAAGACCATAAGAAAGTCACACAAATGCACTTTTTCTTCAAATCCACCCCATTCAGAATTTTTTTCCAGCTTCCCAGTACATTGTACAGAATAATAAATGGTAGCATCATGAAGAACGATTTGTCCCACAAACATTAAGCCCTCATGTGGCTCTGAGAACAGAAAAATAGAAATGTTATGGGGTTTGGAAGGGGGAGGGGAGTCAAAAACGAAAATTGAAAAATATCACCGACAGGAAGGGGTTAAAATCCTTTCCATTTTAGAAGATATTCTAGGTTTTTCAGCTGGCAGGCCAGGCACGATGGTAGTGGCCTCCTCTTATTTTTCCACACTGGACTATTTCCATCCCCCAACTTCAACAAGGAAAGTTAAAAAGCGTAAACGTGAATAGCAGCGTAGTGTATGACTAAACTCAGTATCCACTGCTTACCATTCGTTTTTCAATTGATACATGTCACCTTTACCCTGACATAACTTCCAGTGTGTTTACCTTAGAGAGATAGATAAATTGGATAGATAGATTCCTAGGAGCCTTGACAGTGTTATACACTATGTTTTAAATTGATTTAAGCTATGGTTTGTACCAGACTTGTTCAACTTGAAAGGATTCTTGGTCCCGTACCACCTGAACCCAAAACAAAGTGAATCTTGAGAATTTCACCCATTTCTAGCGGTGGTTCAGGAGCTGAGTGGCCACTATTGCCGCTGTAATATATGGCGGAGACCTGGTGGCAATGCTCACACTGATCAGGGACAATAACCCCCCTTTTACCAATTTTGGGGCGGATTTTGGACTCCAGGCTTGTCATTCTAAGTATTCTATTACAGGCTGCTCTAGGCAGCCTGTAATAGGAAGTACAGCAATTTTACGATGCATTGCAGTGCATTATGGGATCTAAAATAGCAGTAAAAAAAAAGCTAAAAAAGGATAAAAATTTCAAATCACCCCCTTTCCCTAGAACACATAAAATAAATAAATAAAGTGAAACACATACACATTAGGTATCCCTGTGTCCGGTCTACAAACTTATAAAAATATATTTCCCATACAGTGAATGCTGTACCGGAAAAAATCAAAAGAGCTGAACTGCCAATTTTTTTGTTGTTTTGCATCCTATAAAAATTTGGATAAAAAGCAATCAAAACAATAGATCATAACGGATGTCAAAATATGGCGACTCCAAGAATTTTTTTTTTTGTGCAAAGTTATGGATATTTTTAAGTGTTAAAATTTAAACAAAACTATATAAATTTGGTCTTACCGTAATGATACCAACCCACAGAATACAGGTGATAAGTCCATAATAAAGTCAAGCAAATGCAGTTTTTCTCTAATTCCACTCCATTCTGATTTTTTTTTCCAGCTTCTCATCATACTAATGGTACTTATCACCAGGCACATACCTCCAGGCATATGCATTCAACATGGACACCCACAGCACAAGAGCCAGTGGAACACAGTTTTCGTTCCACTGACTCATACTGTGAACTAAGTTGACCGCAAGGACCAGCCAATGCATGTGCATCACACAGTAGAATGAGTTTGGCCATATTTGAAAAGGGGATAACCCGATATTTAGATGGACAATAGAATACAAGTGAAATATAATAAACATGCAGATAATAAAAAGCAAGATATGAATCAAGTGAATAAGCAAAAGAGAATAAAAACAAGCAATTAATATAATTAATAATTTGTGATATATGAATGGTATTGTATGAAAGTGATTATATTTATTTGACGATGAATTTTGATATATGATTGTTCTTTTTTTTTTCTGCCCGCTGTGCCACACTGTCAAATTTATGTTTTTAGAATGTCTTTTAAGGTGTTGTATACAATTTATTGATTATATTTGGCAGTTAGTAGATTTTCCTGGAACCTTTATTGGCTATACAGTTATCACATTGTTCCTAGCATTAGTTACAGGTGCATCTCAATAAATTAGAATATCTTTGAAACGTTTATTTCTTTCAGTAATTAAATTAAAAAAGTGACCTCCTATATTTTCTAGATTCTTTACACAGAGTGTTCTATTTCAAGTGTTTTATTTCTGTAAATGTCGATTATGGATTACAGGTAATGAAAACCAAAATCTAAGAAAATTAGAATATTGTAAGTTCAGTTCAGTATTGTAAATTCAGTGTGTCACCTGCCAAGGTTTCCTAAGCCTTTAAATGGCCCCTCAGTCTGGTTCAGTAGGACACACAATCATGGAAGACGCTGATTATGAATTGTATTACTGAAATGAATGAACGTTTCAAAAATATTCTAATTTATTGAGATGCACCTGTATATTCAAACCTAGTGGTACACATGTGGTTAAACTGCATCAAAACCGCATTTGAAAAAAATACCTATGTTTTTGCTACAGTTTTTTATTTGATTGTGGTTTGTACAGGTTAAACACATTAGCTTAACATCTTTGACCTATAAAAAAAAAAACTGCACCAAAAATTGTGATTTATTTTTTTCAGTGCCATCTTAATGTAGGTTTAAATGCACCCAACCATAATGTCTAAATACACCCTTATTATCCAGATAATACTGTAAATGGCACATACAGAAAACCCTGGAATGTGTTTGGGTCGAACTAGGGCAAACTGGCAGGACAGCAGCTTTGTAAGTCCACTGTGAGTAGCGTGTGCATGTATGAAAAGGGTCATTGAGGACAGCATACTAGCTCCTACCCTTCATATTTTCAGACTGGATCACAGCAGCAAAACAGCATACAAATGTCACATATCATTAAAGATAGAGCAGATAAAAACGCAATAAGATTAGAACTAGAGATGGGCGAACCAATTTGTCCCAATATTCCAAATTATTAGGTTTTTAACTAAACCGAACAAATGTTGATTTGTCTCAGGCAAACAAAAATGGCCGCTACATGTTCAGCAGGGAATACAGAAGAGACTCGTGTAGTAGTCACTGTGTGATGTTCTAACACCATATGACATCAGCTGACAGCCAACAGACAGTGGTAGATGGACAATTTACAGTGCTGATGTCATATACACTATATAAGATGCTGTAAGATGGAGCACAAGGCATTAAAGTAATGCTGGAGGTTGTGTAGGGTCTGTGTTTTGATTCACTGCATCATACAGAGCACTCAGTTCTGAAAAGCTTTTAACTGCAAGCAATAGTTAGGAATAGGAGGAGAATTTAGTCAGATATAACAATCAGAGACAGATCAGTGATAGAACTCATAGAGAGGAGTGAGGGAGCATATCTGTGCTGCTGTATATAGAGTATTTACACATATATTTTACTGACAGTCAGTCCTGCAGTTCCTGCTATTGAAAAATGTTTTAGGCTAAGGCCCAACGTAGCAGGCCGCAGCGGAAAAGCGCTATGGGAAAAACCATGGCAGGAACACACTGCGTTTTTTCCAGCACCGCTTTTCACAGAAAATCAACAGAGGTTTCCCTTTGCGGACTTTCGGCTTCAATTATACCTACAGGGAAACCAGCAGCGTTTCCATTGGTATCATTGACATGCTGCAATTTACAGAAATACAACGGTTTTTTAAATCGCAGCATTTCTGCTGCATGTATTTTTCAGCAATGTGTGGATGGGATTCGCAGGAAAGAAAGGTAGCCCTTATGAGGCCTTTGGTAGATGTACCCCTCTGACATACCTGTTCAAAAGGCATGGGAGTGGAAGCCTTGATGCTCTCAAACAGAGAGAAAGTAAAAGGAAGGAGCTGATGATAAGGGAAGTGCTCAATTTCAAACAAGTGATGTGCTAGGTAAATACTCAATACGTCGGACTGGCAAAGTAGAGGTTTTGATCATATCTCACATTGGTGAAACACACACCAATAATTCATACACAGCTCTGATGGCTGTCAATGAATGGAATCCATTTGTAACTGCAATTCATAAAATATCTACATAATCCTGCAATGTACCTCAGGTGATGGTAAATATTACAATGTATTTTCCGATGAGATTACAAACATCAGATTACGTTATAGCAGTGACAATTGTAACAACAATTTGCATAAGTAGTAACTCATTTTATAGTGCATGAATAGTTCATAATGATCAAATCCAGTTGCAGCAGTGAATAACCAATTTATATATAACTTTGATAACTGTCAATGAATAGAATCCATTTTTGTCAACATTTTATATGGCAAGTAGATCATATAGAAAAAAATTTCAATGGCTATATATAACATCCAAATTCTGCAGCGATTCATATGGTGAATAACTATTTCATATATAACTTTGATACCTGTCAGTGAACAGAATCAATTTATGTTAACATTTTATATGACAAGTTGATTATCTTTAAAGCTTTAAAGGGGTTGTGCAGGAAAAACTGTTTTTCTCCTGGAGGCCGGGGAAGGTTAAAAAAAAGAAAAAAGTACTCACCTGTCTCCGGCCTTCCGGTGTCCCCTGCCGCTGTCCGTTCCCAAGGTGCCCTGGAGTTTGTTCTGATGGAAGTCCTCGCTGCATGTGACTGCTAAGGCCAATCAGCAGCCTCAGAAGCCTAAGGAAAGGACCCGGGATGTCAAAGGTGAAGTAAGGACTTCCTCCAGGACAAGCCCCATGTCGCTGTGGGACTGGACAGCGGCCTTGGATACCAGAGCACCGGGGATAGGTGAGTATGGAGGGTTTTTTTATTTTTCATCTTCCCCTGGCCTCCATTAAAAAAAAAAAAAAATCTGTTTTTTCCAGGACATTCCCTTTAATGACTGTGGATACCATCCGCTCATGTATTAGACAATTCACATTAATGTTCAATGACCAATTCAGTGTCTGGAATATCACAGTTTCAGATGTCCCATCCAATATTGTTAGTGTATACCTTTAAATGTTGCTATCTGGTCTATATCAGTGCTCAAAGGATGAACTTCTGCAGCCATGTATAATATTTACTAGGCAGATAAAGGATATTAGCCAATTTTTAAATATTCCACACTCACAGATGTATTAACATACACTCACCCCACTTGCCTCTTGTACATGGGTGCAGGAAAATCTCACTACTCCACTAAATCACTGCTGTTACTCCTACATTTGTGCTAAAAAGTTTACACACCCCGGCAGATTTTTTGGTTTTTTGGCCTTTTTCAGAGAATATGTAACTTTTTCTCCACTTATGGTTAGTGGTTGGTTGAAGCCATTTATTGTCAAACTTCTGTGTTTTCTCTTTTTAAATCATAATGACAACCAAAAACATCAAAATGACCCTGTTCAAAAGTTCACATACCCTGGTGATTTTGGCCTGATAACATGCCCAGAAACCAAACCACGGTCAGGTAGACCAACCAAAATTTCGTCCACAACTGCCCAGAAAATTGCTCGGGATGCAAAGAAAAACCCACACATAACATCAGCTGAAATACAAGAGTCTCTCAAAACTATCGGTGTGGCTGTTTCAAGATGCACAATAAGGAGGCACTTGAAGAAAAATGGGCTACATGGTCGAGTTGCCAGAAGAAAACCATTACTGCACAAATGCCACAAAGAATCTCGCCTTCAATACGCCAAACAGCACAGAGACAAAAATCGAACTTTTTAGCCACAACCATTTCTACTGTAAAGCACGGAGGTGGATCACTGATGATGTGGGGATGTGTGAGCTTCAAAGGCACAGGAAACTTGGTCAAAGTTGAAGGAAAGCCGAATGCAGCACGTTATCCGCAAATACTGGAGGTAAATTTGCACTCATCAGCCAGGAAGCTGCACATGGGACGTACTTGGACGTTCCAACATGACAACGATCCAAAACACAAGGCCAAGTCGACCTGTCATTGGCTACAGCAGAAGAAAGTGAAGGTTCTGGAGTGGCCATCTCAGTCTCCTGACCTCAATATCATTGAGCCACTCTGGGGAGATCTCAAGCGCGCAGGACATGCAAGACAGCCCAGGAATTTACAGGAACTGGAGACTTTTTGCCAAGAAGAATGGGCAGTTTTACCATCTGAGAAAATAAAGAGCCTCATCCACAACTACCACAAAAGACTTCAAGCTGTCATTGATGTTAGCTGGGGCAATACACGGTATTAAGAACTGGGGTATGTGAACGTTTGAACAGGCTCATTTTGATGTTTTTGGTTGTCATTAAGATTTAAAAAGAGAAAACACAGAAGTCTGACAATAAATGGCTTGAACCAACCACTAACCATGAGTGGAGAAAAAGTTTTTGTGTTATCATTCATATTCTCTGAAAAAAGGCCAAAAAAACAAAAAAATCTACCGGGGTTTGTAAACTTTTTAGCACAACTGTATGCCAGAATTCTAATCTTGGCATTGCACTTTGTTTCTTGCGCATAAATGGAGTTCTGTTCCTGCTGTGATCTTAGCTTTATTTGGTGTTAATAGTGATAGTTTGCTGAGTATAGCATTTAGCTGTAAGACTGGGGTTTGTATATGAGTTGCTGCAAAATTTGGATGTTATCCATAGACTTTGACCTTTTTCTATATGATCAACTTGTCAAATGAAATAGTGGCGCAGGTAAGTTTTTTGGGTTTTTTTTTCCAACCTTCCTGCACAACTTCCAGGAGAAAAACAGTTTTTCCTGCACAACCCCTTTAAAGCTTTAAAGATAATCTACTTGCTATATAAGATGTAAACATAAATTGAATCTATTCACTGACAGGTATCAAAGTTATATATGAAAATAGCTTTTCACCAAATGAAACGCTACAATATATGGATGTTATCTATAGCCATTGAAATTTTTTTCTATATGATCTACTTGCTATATACAGTAAAATGTTGACACAAATGGATTCTATTCCCTGACAGTTATCAAAGTTATATATGAATTGGTTATTCACTATATATGTCATTGCGGAAACTGGATTTGATTTATTATTATTAATGTACTATAAAAAGTGAATTTTTGTTATCATTGGTACTTGCACATTATATGAACTACAGCTATAACTGGAATCTATTTTTGTAATCTCTTAGTAGAATATCCATTGCAATATTTACCGTCATCTAAGATATTGAATCGCAGTTACAAATGGATTCCGTTCATAGACAGCCATCAGAGCTGTGTATGAATTATTTATTGTATACGCTGCTGATAGAATTTGAGCTTTATTACTGAACATTAACAAGATGTGTTTTCTGTGTTCACTATTGCACGTACTTTATATGTAATATATCCCTAATACTTGATGCCTTTTTTAAAGGGTAAATACATATATATGTATTTGTTTTATTTATTTTTCTATTGATATACGGGGGGGAGAGGGGGTAAGGAGGAAATTGGCCCCTTTTTTTAAAAAACCCCAAAATAATCCATAATAAAAAAAATAAAAAAGGGGCACCCCCAAAAATATAAAAAAAAAAAATTAAAATTAAAAGGGGTGCCCAAATTTTCATATGCTGTATGTACTATAGTATATTTTATTTGTGTAAGTATTGGTATTCAAGTTGTCTATCATCCTATTTATATTATTTTTTTTATATTTCTTTGGAATTTTAATACTTTGAATAAAATAGGACATCTAGATGGCCTTCTATTCTTTTACTGATGATTGTTGTATACATTCATAACACATTTCCAGAAAGTGAAACACTGTATCTGTGTATGAAAAACCTCTTTACTTTCACAAGCTTTGTGTAAACATTGACAGTAATCTCATGTTTAATCAATAAACCTATTTCCAGTGCTTTGATTAAACACATCTCAGCCATCCGCTATAATGTACAACAAGAGCAGATGTAGTAATACAGGATGAAGGGAATAGCAATTATATTACGTTCACTAAACGCCCCATCAGCACAATATGCATGAACCAGGCACCAGGGTGGGGGGGGTAAAGCACAAGTCCATCATATATACGGGTGTGTCTTCAATAACCAATCACAGATCCCCAGGCTCCAATCAGACAGGGCGTTACATCCCAGGCTGTAGTAAAGGTCACAATGTCCCGCATAGCAGCATTGGTGGTGCCAGGCTGTTCTCATTCAAGTGACGCACACAGGAGCACTGATTCCTGATCTACTAGCAGGCACAGAGGAGAACACATCCCATTCATATGATGATGCTATCTGCTGGTGAACAATAGAAGGCAAGCTCTGCTAGCAGCACAACAATAGTATCTGTGCTCAGCCTAGCTCCAGTGTCTTCACCCCTGTGCAGTCCAGCACTGGTTCAGCACTACAGGAGTGGACAGTTCTCATCACAGGAATAGCCAGTGCTCATCTGTGCAGTACGGTCTTATATAGACAGAACTGTCCAACACTGATTCAACAGTACAGTACAGCTCCAGTCAAGCTTCAGCACCACATTGGTGGACAGCTCTGGTGCCTCCTGCTAGCACAGTTTCAGCACTACTGCGGTGGACAGCTCAGTGTCTTCATTTCTACCCCGAAGCTCAGAAGCAGCCCCTCACCTCTCCACCAGGTTGATAACATCGCCTATAGGTCAATGCACTGGCCATTGGCACAGAAATAGAAGTCAATTACTGCATCCAAGTATAAAGCAGGGTTAGACAAGGACACTGGTCCTGTTGACAAATGGCTCTCAATCCTGTCTTTTTCTTCTGTGCCTTTATTGGGGTGATATGTTTTGTTCATGGATTTCCTAAACCAGACAGCAGCCAAGGTAATTCTACTCTTTACTATGTATTTATGTTATTATTTTGGATTGTCTACATAATGTTTATAAGCCAGGTGGTCCCTAGTAATTATAGATGTATGCTATAAATGTGTATCTCCTTCAAGAAAGATGTAGATGAAAATGTATATAAAGAGAGTGTAGGTCAGATGTTCTCTATAATCCAACGATTAAAGTAATCCAACTAAATCCGTTTGCAGGAACCAGCTCTTAAAGGAATAAACCACTGTTTTATGTAGTAAGCATTCTTTCTTTAGTAAGCATTTTTATGTCTATAGTATATACATGATTATTTATCTGCAGGTAATATTTATTCATTTCTGCTCTATGCACATTTTGAAGGGTTAGTGGTAATATTTCTCTCTCTTCATCCCTTATAGACAAGGCTCTGCATAACAGAGAATTAAGTGTAGAGAGACCACTGGAAGAACAGGTATGTGTCTATACTTTTGGGTAGATAACTGGGGTGTTTATACATTTGGGGTAGAGATTGTTTACCCTCAACAGTAAACAAATTGTACAGAATTGAATATAATAAACATTAACCTTGCAGAAAATTATTTAATAGTATGTAATGTTTCAATACAGATGTTAACCAAGTACCATGTATATTATAATTCCATTATAAAAAAAAAAGTCCACTGAGTAAACTGTCCCTACCTACCTGATACAGGCTGTATATTTCCCATCCATACACTGTACTGAAAGCAGATATACTTTGGTTTGAGGGGTTAATGATCATTGTTTGGCAGTGTGTCAGCTTCCTGCAGCTTTATTTGACAGGAAATAACTAAATAAATATGAACTCTGGAGACTGTACTAATGCTTTTCTGTTTTACCTCATTTCCACCTTAGATTGCTGAAGCAGATACAGTAAGCAAAGGCGCAAGTAAAGGTAAAATTTGTTAACCATAGAAATTCATTGCTTCTGTTACCAGTGAGGAAGAATAGTAAAAGCTACAGTTCCTGTTGTTTTTCCATTCTGTAGATACAGTTAAAAATGATTCCTTTGTGGATGACTTGAACTTCTTAATGTCAGTAGCTGAGAAGGAAAAGAATGTCAAAAGAAGTGGTTGGACAAAGAGCACAGTTAGTGACCACAGGACCTCTATGGATGAGGCAGACTCAACAAAAAACTCAAAGCCAGTGGAGTATTTTGACTCTACTAAAAGTGGAATGGATTATAAATATGAAGGTATTTGATAATCATCATAGTCATGTCATGTTATTATAAGTCATCAAATGATAAATAATACTTTCCTATTGCTGTATAACACATTATGTCATCTTTAATTCATGACTAAGCCTTCCATTTATTACAATAGTAGAAAAGTCGTGTACTACAGTAGAAATAATAATAGTAGACAATAGAAATCCAACAACAATGACATTCTGATAGGTCATAGATATGTGTGAGATAACTACATTAGTGCGGTTTATGATTCAGACTGGTATTGATTTCAAGAATAAATTTAATGATTTAAACCCCTTTGGCACTGCTCTGATATTTCACTTACTGGAAATCTTTGATGCATGGCTCCATTAATTTGAACAGCCACGTATTTAGGATGTACCATTGGTAAACCTCTCCACTGAATTGTTGTAATGCACTATACTACTGACAATTGTTGGAGCTCAAGTTCAAAGATTTTACAGCCTTACCTATGATATGTCAAGGATATACTTTTGTGTGTATTTTCCCTATATTGACTAAGATAATGAGACTACTTTAGATATATTCCTTTTCATGAATACTCCTAATAACCAATCTAGTAGCGCATAGATTTTTCCCTATTTGGCTTCTGCTTTATGAATGGAAATGAATGCATGATTGAGTTACAGGGGCCTGGAGTTTAAGCATTCAGCACTAATGAAGGAGACATTAGCAGCATTTCTCCAGATATGATATAATTAGATGGATAAAAGTAGGTCAGAAATTATTTATTCTTTTAGATGATCCTGATGGGCTTCACCAACTAGATGGAACACCGCTCACTGCAGAAGATATTGTTCAAAAGATTGCTATGAGAATTTATGAAGAGAATGACAGAGGCATATTTGACAAGATTGTTTCCAAGCTACTAAACCTTGGTCTGGTAAGTGAAAATAAACACCTTATTTTTTGCTTTAGATTTTTTATGTTTATGCATTGTTTGGCCTTGCTTGTTTAGTTGCTCTTTTATCACAAAACCATATTTATCAAAACAGTTCACACAGTTTTGAGGCAAACTGCTAGACATGTTACACTCATTTTTCTTCCTTATGATGACTCATGTCTGCTTTCAATATTTTGTGCCAAGCGCTGTAGTACATGCTTAATAAATAAATATGACTTTGTTTTAGCCACAATTTTTTTTCTGGAAACTTTTCTAAACTGTGGGGGCAGCTGTAAAAATTGTCTAAAACATTTAATAAATATGGCACACAGCATGTATTCCTTTATTATGGTGCAGTTTGCTATCAATACTTTTGATACAGCTGTTTTTGTCACTAAAACAACTCATATTGAAATGAAGTTACACATTTCTGACATTTGTTGGCAAAAAAAAATTGCATAGTACTACTTACATTTTTACGTACTGGCACCTTTATAAGCTTCCCCATTTATTCTATATGGGGTACACTGTGTATATAGGTAAAATTAGTGCATAGTGTGCAAGATTCATGCAATATAAATGTTGTTCATGTTATGACTGTGTGTATCTACCATTTCTTGTACCATCAAAAATATATTCCAAGCACAAAACAGAAGAAAAATTGAATGTGTGAAGTATGAGTGAAAATGTAATAAACAATGGCATTATTTTAAGTTTATAATCCACAGATTATTTCATTTCCTCTGCCATGGTAGGCTGTGTCATGAGCAAAGACTATTTTCATATACATATATATTTAAAATGTGTATTCGATTTTAGAAGTCATGGAAATGGATGTTAACAATGTATCACTTGCAGCATAGTTAAAATCCTGTTTAGATTACAGTCAATAGGTAAAACTAGTAGCAACAAAATGCAGAACTGGCTGTAGCAGCCAGTAAGAAATTAGACGCCAGCAGGCTTAATAAATCAATTTCACGAACAAAAGAGAGATGATAAAGCCAATGCTTAGCCTAATATTCAGGATATGAACTGGGTGACTAACACATAGGAAAGGAAAACATTGGCAACAGTTTTATTGATGATGCCTGCCAGGCCCTTCAGATATTACCTGCAGTTTCACCAACTGAATGTTTGCAGTACAAGTGTACTGTACATAATGCTGGATACATTCCACCTCTGTATTCATATAAGTTCCATGCTATAGTCAGAGAATCAGCTGACTGTTTCAGCACCACATCATAATGCTAATCTAATAACTTCTGAGATATATGGTTCCTCTGCAGGATAATTTCAATGAAAGATTACACACAAATAACCTTATCTCTAAAGCTTTTTTCGGCAGTGATTGTGCTAACAAATATTTGGGGAACATTCATTCCCAATTATTGCCATGTGTACAATTGTTCCCGATCATGCAAATGATTATTTATTGGATGATTATTTATTTGATGATTGTGTCATTTATGTCAGGTTAAATATGCAGTGTAAGTGCTGCCGACAAATGCAAAATGTATGGGAACAAAAGATTGTATTAATGATTCTTCATCTCTATATTAACAATGATTGCTGCATGTAAGGCTCCTTTTACACAGCCCGATGCCTGGTCATAAGTTGATCGGCTCTCGGTTAATAGGCCTTTTACACTGTCCCATGTAAACTATACAAGCGTTACAGTACTTACAGTTTTCATATTATTGGTACCACATCTCCTGTTGTCATTAAGAAATGTCATCCCAAGAGTGATAAATTTTCAGTCAGTATAAAATATGTGATGTACGATTATCAACTCATGTAAAAATACCTACTGCCACAGATAATGCGTGCCGATCGAAGACCAACACTCTTTAATGGACAGACAATCTGATAGTGTAAAAGGACTCTTACACACTTGAAGTACAATCTAGTCATTTCATAACCTGTGAAGCTTAAAATGTGGTATATCTTGTTGCACTATGTAACTTCCTGGTGGTAGTGATCTGTAATTGTAAAAGGTCATAGAACTTGAAAGTAAAGAGACTATAGACGGCCAGACAACTGGGTCATAGGGGTGTAACAGCAATTTAAAGTGCAAGAAATTTTATATAATTGCAGTGAACACAGTTTTCCCTATGTGGACTGATGGTGACCACTGTTTCAGGGATTATGTGACAGACAAGTGTCTACTTGCTGTACATAAGACAACTAGATGGAAAGTTAAGCAGATATGGCAACAAAAAGATCTATAGAAATAATAAACCCACACCGCATTCTCCAGTAAAGCCAGCCTACAGATGTGATAAAGTAGGTTAATATCTTTAGGGACATGTCACATTCTTAATCATCAGTTGCACACTGCATCTAACATAAGCAGTAGGTCTTTATAACCTCAGGCTATGTAAGCTGAATGAATACTTTATAGGGTACAGTTTACAAGGAACCAAATACTAAAAGAATATTGCAAAGTCAAAAGGTGACATGTAACTACTGTTTTCCCTAAATGGTTAATAAAGATAGCATTTATTTGAGTCTGGTGTCTTGGATTTGTAAACTGTATTGTATTGGAGTAGGAGGTGAAACAACAGTCAGCACCGAAAATTTATGGTGGATGTAAAGACAAGAGGTATTTGACATTAACATTGTCTACAAGCACACCTACTGTTATTTTATATCATACTTTATATTCTACTATAGTACAGTGAACACCATGGTGCGGTATAAACAGTGGTGTGAGTCTGTGTAATAGTATAACCATTTGTCAGTTGGTTAAACAATTAGTTATAGCACTGGGAGAGATGGCGGTTTTTATCACTGTGTGTAAAGAATATTAGATAGAATGGTCCACTTGCCTTGACCTGCGGTTGGCAGCACTTCTAATGAATCTGATTGGGCAGTATTATGTAATGAACTAAGCATAGTTTAATGAGCGCTCTACTCTTCCAGATTACAGAAAGCCAAGCATACACATTAGAGGATGAAGTGGCAGTTGTTTTACAGCAAATAATTGCTAATGAGGCCAAAAATCGTGAAAAGGAGTCAGAAGGCCCCGAATATCCTGCAGTCCGAGCAGACATCAATGGAGATGAGAAGGAGAAGGAAAAAATGGTAATTTTTTTTAGATATCATTAACAAAAAATGTGAAACACAAAGGAGTCTTAAGCCTGAGGAAATTACACTTATGCAGTATAAAAGATGTAACTATGGGAGAGAAACGATCACAGTAGCGATTCTTGTTCCATCATGCCGTTTGTAAGGCTGAGTCTCTGTGTTCATGTTTTTTGCATGTACTTTTTAAAACCCAATCTAGGTGTGGATTATAAAGGGAGAGTAAGTGTAAAGGACATGTACTTCTCCTCGTGTGTTTTGAATCCAATCCTGGTTTTGACTTCAAAAACTGCATGCAAAAAACATGTACATGCACCCCCAGATGGTGATACAATGGAGTGGCGATTGAAGTGTTATACCGTCGTTCAGCGTTTGTCCACATGGTATTTTCTATGTAAATATAATGCTCATAGTCAATACTATAATGTCACTCACATCAATAATCCTGTTAAACAGAAGCCACAAAGTGGATGTAAATAGAGCTGAACTTGAAGATTATTGAAAGATTATAAAGGATTAGATTATAAAGATATGGCTATTATTTTTCAGAAAGAGCACCACTCTTTTCCAGGAACTGTGTCTGGTGCTGCAGTATTTACTTGAGTGAAGCTGAGCTGCAATACCAGACGCAGCCTATGGACAACAGTGACTTTGTTTCTAGAAGAAAACAGCCTTATACTGCATCTATTATTATTATTGTTATTATTATTATTATTATTATTATTATACGCTCTGATTAAATTATTGTAAAATATATCAATGTAAATTATTTATGCATACTGGCTATTGTAGTATGCAGACTTCTATTTTATTTTCATTGACATTTAGGCCTTATTTACATGACAAAAAATGGCCATCACACAGTTATCTTACAATCCGTGATAATGAATGGGCCTATTCACATGTCCGTTTCTTTGACAGAACATTTTACACATCTATCAAAAACGTACATGCTCTATCTTTATTTGTTTTGAAGGATACAAAAATAGACATGTGAGTACACCCATAGATTTCCATGGATTTTAAAACAGCCATGTGAAGGCCTAAGGAAAAAGTCATGCGAATAAGGCCAAAAATGGACCATCATGTCCATTTTTCACAGACGTTATGTCTGTAAAAAATAGGATAGTCATGTGAATACTGCAATATCACTTTTCATCCAGATTGTATTATTTTGTAAACAGGTACAGGCCTATATTTTCATAATTAAAACTGGGCACAAACTGATTCAGTGTGAATAAGCCCTAAAGCTGCTTCCTGTTTGCTTCTTGCTGATCAGACCTAAAGTTTAGCAGATGATTGAGTAAAAATCAATACAGGTTAGCCTGCTCAGGGAAAGTTGCAAGGCTGTTAATACTGGTCCTGGCATTACCTTGTTTATGCAGCTTTAGCTGCCGCATAACATGTTGGGAAAATAACAGTCATTGGGGCACATTTATCAACGTGTTAGCACCTGATTTTTGCATGAGCTGCGCCTTTCTTGCGCCTTTTTACTTTGTGAGAATCCCCTATCCGCCACTTTGAGATTTTGGCAGAAAAAGTATGCATGGCTGCTCGAGTGAACATCTGTTCGCCAGATTTATTATTTGCGCCTTTTTAAAAAAGGTGCATAAATAGGTGCAAAATCACTCCACTCTGGGAGTCATGTAAAAAGCAGTGCAGACTACAGAACACAATTGCACAGGCATAAGACACATACAAAACTATGCAGAGTTAGCACACTTAAAGAGGACCTTTCATGTATTCAGCACACTGTCAGCTTTCCTGTTATGTGCCCTGGGGCTGGAGATATTGGTGACGTTAGTTTCTCTCCCCACTGTCAGAAGGGCGCTCCTGACAGTCTAGTGTCATCGCTGGGCTGTGAGGAACGCTCCCCCACCCTGACAGTACTCGTCCATAGACTTGTACTGGGGGTGGGGGGCGTTCCTCACAGCTCAGAGTCATCACTGTGCAGTAAGGAACGTCCCCTCTGACAGTACAAGGTTATGTTACAGTTCTGTTGGGGGGGGGGCGTTCCTCACAGCCCACCGATGACGCTAGACTGTCAGGAACGCCCTTCTGACAGTGGTGAGAGATTGGTGCCGAAACTAATGGCACCGATATCTCCAGCCCTGGGGAATATAATGGAAAAGCCGACAATGCTCTGAATTCAGTGCACTGTTGGCTTTCTAGCGGTATGTATAACTGCATATGCATGAGGACATGAAAGGTCCTTTTTAGCATTTACATCAATTTTATGAATCAAATTAAATTACTTGTGTCAAATCCTTAAATAGAATGCCAACTCAAGTGCTTTATTGCATGGCTGCAGGATGCATCAAGAATGCAGAGCAAAGGCGTAGCTAGCGGGGGACAGAGGGTGCACCGGACCTAACCACACTCTTCTTTTACAAAATTCTTTTTCATTTTGGATTTGGTGGCCAAAGTTTGCTCAAAGACAGACAAATCAGAGGAGCTCTCTTCATTGGACAAGCTGAAAGGATTTGAAGCCATCTTTGCAAATCTAGAGAAGTCACTTGTTTCTGCTTCTTTAAATACAATTCTGTTCTGTGTCTGCACCTTATTACAGGTGCAAGACACATGACGAGTACATGTGCATGGAATTTATCAACTGCTTGCGCCCAATTAGTGAATCACGCCAGAAACTGAAAGGGCGCACAAAAGGTGCAATTGCGAAATGAGGCGCATTTGATAATATTTGACAATAACCCCCATTGTAGTTTTCAAGCAGAAGTCCTGAAACAAATCTAACCTGATTAGAAAACTGATGACCAACTGACCTTAGCTTTTATCAGTTTTACCAATCTTTCACCCTCTGACCATAATGATAAAAACAAAAATTATTATGATGGAGACTGATAAAAAACGAAACATGTTGGCATCCATTGCCTTAGCTTGGATTTCCTGAGACCCATTACAAAATCTGTAACAAAGCACCCACCTATCTTGTTCTGTTTATATATTCTTTACCCCTGTTGGGTCCTATAAAAATGAACATCAGGGCCTACATTACGTTTGGCAGCAAGAATAGCCACCATGCAGCACTATTCTTGCTGATAAAACAACAGACCCCATTACACCGCAAGCCAAAAGGGACCACTGATCACGTTTCATATTATTCATGTTTCAAGCCATTCCATTCTAAGCAGAAGCCACAATGCCAAAGGTTCATGAACAGCTTTCTTAACACAATCATAAGGCAGTAAAGTAGCCCATAATAAAGGTCCGAAATCCTATTACTGTGTCAGATAATTTATTGAAAGTAACATGAGACTGACAATGGATTTTAATTTTAATATTTTAGTCATAGGAAACAAATCAGTGTAATAAAGTTGGTAATACCAGATGCCGCTCCAGGTGTCCTAACTTTACAATAGCTGGAGTCACTGTCATTAATATTGCTACTTATTCATGCATTAATGTCATACCAATCCTTAGTTCACAATACATTAAACCAATCTGGGTTAAACTTAAACATGTTTATCAAAAATGATAAATACATGCTTAAAATGTTATGTTTGCTTTATATTCTTACTGTTATGTTTACATGATCACTAACTTTTTAATAAACTTTGAATAAATCAATGAAAGTCACGGACAGACTTTTAGTTCACAGAGGTATCAAATGAAAAGTGTCCATAGATATCTTTGGAGAGGGAAGGGGGGAAGAGGGACTGAGTGAGACAGGCACAAGTACAGGTACTGGCAAACAGAGGTTTCTGGGGCTAATATTAAGTTTTTATCTCACTCTAACAGATTTATTTATATCAGTACCACCAGTACTTCTCTATAATATCCTGTATAGTGCTGCTGCTTCTTACTGGATGAAAGATAGAGAGCAGAATCTTCTGTTTATCCATGTGCTGTCTACTACTGACAACTAGTCTCCACCTATTAGCTCAGGGATTGCTGACAATTAAAGAAAGAGTCTATAGATACAAAAACTGCCAAAAATTAAGTCAAAGTCAACTAAAGGCCAGAAAGGGTGTTATCCCCTCATGTACACCCATATGGTAGCTTCTCCTTTAAAAGATTAAGTACATTTTCAAAAGGGCAATAGTAAGGGGTTTCACAACCTGTAACACACCAGCTTCCATCTGATAACAGGGAATTTATATGCCATTTAAGGATCTGTTAGCTTTCATGGCATCTGTTTTAGAAAATACTTGTATTCTCCATAATATTACCATTCTAGAGATACCTTTGTAATAATCCTGTGTTACTCTGTTACTCCTCTTGGATATGTATGAATAAATTGACAATTGGGCATTATTATTCCACTTGTTAAAGTGGTATGTCCCTATACTGTCTCACATTGTCAGCACTAATTGGACTGTGTTGGGAAAAAAGACAACTGTTAATACCTGGTTGTCACCTTTTCATACATTTCTAGCATGAATTACAGAGGAACAATGCAATAATTCTGTGTTAATATACCCTAGCATTGTGTTATTTTATGGGGGATACAAGAATGTAGTAAAACAGGAGAGGTGACAGGTCCTCGGGAGGGAGTGACAGGTCCTCAGGACAGTTTAGTTAATAAATTACCATGTTTACTAAATATATTGTATGATTGTATCAAAGAAGCCTCAAGATAAAGAATCATCTGAGGGAAACAACATTGGAGACAGTGACTGGACCCCAGCAACCACGTTGGAGAGAAGGAATGATATGCCAATAGAAGAAAATTTTGAAGATCTTCAGTATTTCCCAAATTTCTATAGACTCATAAAAAGCTTAAATTCAGGTAAATATAACAAAGAGACAAATATATCATTTTATAATACTAACATTTTTATTTATTTTTCTGACTTGAAACCAAACAAATCTAATGCTATATCTATTTTCTTTAAAAAGTTTTTAATTTCTTACCACAATAAGGACAGATTATTTTTGGTTACATACATTAAGTTCACTTTATATGTATATATACTCTTCCCTTTTTTATTTCACAGAAAATGATGCTAAAGAGAAGGAAAGCTTGATAACTATTATGAAGACACTCATTGATTTTGTGAAAATGATGGTAAAATATGGGACAATTACACCAGAGGAAGGAGTCAGTTACTTGGGTAAGCAGTCATGTCAAATTCAGATATTTGTTTTTTTTTTCATATAAAAATTCAGATATAAAACTAACGTCTTACAATATACCAATTTTCACATTGGCTACCAGAATACACACAATAGGCTGACAATCCATGTGTTCTGCAGGTAGCTAGTCAGCTTTGCTCTATAGATTGGGATGAATCAATGTTAGATGACAGCTTGATTAAAGTTAGGAAATTGAGAATAGCAAGGCTTTCTACACAAGTTGTCCCTTCTGACCCAAAAACACACACACACACATGGCTGAAATCCAATTATTGCCCCTCCTGGTATATGCTATTTGGGGAGAGTTGGTAGGCCACTGCACACAATAGACAGTTAAATGATCAAACCTCCAAAATTAACCAGTTTGGCTGAAATTCACATGTTTATGACCATTAGACTAAAGTTGATGATAAATACATTATGTCTTTTGGGTGAAATTTAAGAGCAAATAATAATTTAAGATGACTGAAATTGGCCATGTTTGAAATTTTTGTCCCATTATCAAATAAAAGATCTTTCTTGCATAAGATATTTTGTCTAGAAATACTTGAAAGAAACATTGTTCATCCTTTGCCTTGTGTTACTGAAAATGTATGGTTTGCAACGGTCAGTAAGGGCTAAAATGTGGTATGGCAGTGTCTGCAAAATGAGCCTTTTCCAGTTTATCATTAGTTCAGCGGTTATTGAACCATTAAACTACATGTATTTGGCCTGTAATAGTCTACAACATTTCTCACAACTGACTCCTATTCAATGCAGCTGCCATAAAGCTCAAATACCCTGCTGCACTAAACATACAATACAGGAAGGAAGTGTGTTTTTAATATGGCCACCCCAGGAAAGTTTTTAAAGTTTCAAATAGATATATTAAAATATTAACAGATATATTAAAAAAATAAATAAGCGCAGAATATGATTGATAAAGGTGGATATTCACTTTAAGAGTAAACTGTCAAGTCTTTTTGTGTTTTTCCATCATCATTATTGTAAAATATTCTCATCTTTGCCATACAAATGAGCCAGAGCAGCAACACAATGAAAACCTATGTTGGCTGATGGGTTAAATAGAATATTTCTTAATCACTGCTAGCCTGTTTCAAGCCTTAAGGAATCTAGGGCAGTTTGCTATCTCTTGGTAGATGAGGTTTTTAAAGGCTTTTTGAAGGAATGGTTCCAAGGATTAAATGTAATAACTTAGATCAAACACTCTTATGTGATATAAATCATGTGTCGCTGTGGAATAGCTCGCTTTTCATCCCTGCGATTAAAATAAAAATAGCAGTGCATATTTCTTTATGGGAGGAAATTGTCCAGGACTCATCTGAAACAGGGCAAATGGCCAGTGACCCTGGGCTCAGAGTTATACCCATGATGTCTGCAGTGGACAACTACCACCAATTTTACAAAGAAGTGTTCTTTCTTATTTCACTGGAAATAACTATTAATACTATAAATTCTCAAATTTATAATACTCGGAAAGGTATTTATGTCAAATGATAGAAGCCAAGCTTAGGTGTAAGGGTCTTGCCAAACGTAGCAACCCTGACACTACTGCAGCGGTCTGGGAGGAAGGACAGAGACAAGTGAGCCCTAATCTCACCCCAGCCACTGTCCCTTCCTACTTGTCTCACTGTCCTAATGACAGGAACAACTTGGAGCCGGTCCCTACACTGAATAAGTGACAACACAGAACGAAGACAGGACGCACAAACAACAAAAGAGAGGTCAGGAAGCCAAGGGGTCAGTAACAAACGAGCAAGCAGTACAAAGTCAAAATTCAAGAGAATAGTCAGGGGCAAGCCAAAGGGTCAGAGAATCAAGTAACAAAGTATCAAGGAGTATAGTAAGACAGCAGGCAAAACACAAGTGTAATAACCGGCAACCTGTTGAGAAATGACATCCTGTATATAGAAAGTCTGGGACCAGCCCCCAGACCTGATAGGTACACAGGCTGTCAATCACACAGGCCAGGAAGAGATTAACTCTAAGCAGTCCCGAGAGAAATGTTCAGACATGGGTGGGGCCGGAAATCAATTACACTGACTAGGACCATGTTCAGACTGAGCAGCAAGAAACTTACACAAAAAATCAAACTGAACACGCCTCCTTCGCCACAGCGTGCGAGCAGAGGGTGGCGCCGAGACCCGAAACGGCAGAGACGTTACATTAGGTCAAAAAACTAGGCAGAGATCGATCTGCCAATTTGTTGGCTATTTATCATTTTAAAATATATGGTATTGTTGTGCAAAACTTCATCCTTCATAGAGCAAGAGTAAACAACAAATCATTCAGAAAGCAGCTATCTAGAATCTACTCTGCCCTAATATACTTCATTAAGGTTGGCCATACACATCAGATAGCTATTGGCTGACTTCCTATTTGGCCGACAGCTATCTCTATCAATGCCCCATACACATACACGCTTGAACATGTATGCGTTCTGAGCAAAGAGAGGGGAGAAAATCCCATACTTATGATTACTCAACCAAGCATGCATGTATTCTGAACGTGTGTGGGGGGGGAAGTCCCATAGATATACATGTTCAGCCAAGTATGCATGTATTCTGAATGTAGGGGGGGGAAGTCCCATAGATATACATGTTCAGCCAAGTATGCATGTATTCTGAATGGGGGAAAAAGAGAAGGATCTAAAAGATGTTGAAATCCAACTGACTGATCCTTATCTCCAGCAATATCTACTGTTGGAGGTCCCCAAGCACATTAGGTGATCGGCTGGTCCCACCATAATAAGAGGGTTCGGCTGACACAAATCTATATGGCCAGCTTAATTTGAATAAATAAGAACAATAGGTTAGATATGAGACAGCTATCAATGGTAGAAAAAAATAAAACAAGTTAATACATTATCCTGTTGTATTCTAATACAACATAACAGAGTATACCTGCTAGGTATATATAGTAGTGCCATAATCCAGATTTTATGTTGCCCGTACGGAAACAACCTTATCACTACCAGGCAGTAAATAAGTCATGGATATATCTAGGACTTTACATGTAAGGTTATTGATCTTTTTCAATCTCAGGGAATAACAGATAGATGTAATTTCATGCCATGTGCATAATCAGAAATATTCTGCAAAGAGCACAGCAGATGTACTATGGATCTGAATGTCAATAAGATAACCTCTGTGTGCTTTTGACTACACAGCAATATTTTAATGATCCACTAAAGCTCAAGTTTTTGTAAATTCCTCCTGTCAATGTATTTTGTATAGAAAATTGTGCTCTAAACAATAAATACCAGCCATGCTGGCAGAATGATGCAGAGTGCATTGCCCTTGTGAATGTCCTTAGCCTTTTCTAACCTTGCTTCCTTTTATCTCTATGCAATGTATCTGAATGATAAATATTAATGTACGTAGAAAAGCTATCAGTCTCCAGAAAACTATTTTATATAGAGCAGATTGCATTTGAGTTTTCTTCTAAGGATAAATTGAAATTCTTATTCAATTTTAGCACAAAGGTCAGAATTCAGTGGAGCCAGACCATGTTCTTTGTGAAAACTAACCTGAAACTTGTCAAGTTTAAAGGGCTATAGTACCTGGAGTTTATAGGGGTTCTATGAGAAAAAAAGTTTACTTTACATCCAGAAACAGTGTCACATTTGTTCAGGGGTTATGGCTTTTATTACAACTCAATCCTATTTGAGAATCCTCTAGACTTTGGATAGCTCATTAATATCAGATTGTGGGGTCGGACAAGCGGCTCTCCAAACTTTTAGCAGTTTAAAGCCCTGTGTACAGAGATGGAGGCAAACAACAGCTCTCTAACAGTGTAACTGTGTAGCGGCCCTACTGTCCTAGCAGCTCAGCTCCTTACTCAAGTGAATGGCTGCTGCAATATTGTGGCATGGCCACTACCCTATTTATGTAACTGACTGCACCTGGCTCTATATAGCTATTCAGATTTAAAGGAAGTACTACTGTGCTTCAAGTTTCATTCATCTAAATCATACTCTGGTCCAACATTTTGGAAATAGTAGAAAAACATGCATTTATCTCTGTTCTATTCAAACTCTTCCTAGCCATGGTCTTGTGGTGAGGGGATCAGGATCTGTTGTAGTGATCATATTAATCTCAGTGGACAGATGCAATGGATAGGTGATACAGGCTTCAGGAAGGAATACCCCTTTAAACTAATTTTTTAGGTCTCTGCACAAATCACAACCTAATTTCAGAGCTGTTACCATATACTGCTACACTAGATAAACCCTCTCTTCATCTCTAGGACTCATTAAGCTAAGACACAATGCTGCAAAGGAGATCATTTGCTGTTACTATATTCAGTGACTGCAATTAATTATGTAAGGATGAACATCCAGACGGATCAAAGCAGTATATTAAAAATTAAGTATTGTATTAAGCAATATCAAGTTTCATATCCATTACCAGCAATGTAGAGTGTGGCTTAATGCACTCGGTAAGAGAACAATTAATCCATTACTGGAAGTGCTGCCTATAAAGTAAATATACTCGGGTACGTTTTTAAAAGTATATCTCAGCTAAGAAGAGCCAGGCCTTTCTGTACGTACAGATTTATGCTTCAAACTCACACTAAAAAGTTCAAAACTGCTCTTAATAATCACTATCAGGTAATATGAAGACGATGGATATAAAAGTTTTTGCAAACCCTTTCTGTATGTAAAATAAATGATGAATCCACTTTGCAAATAATCTTCACTAGATATATAGTTTTGCACTATTTTGTGTATACTGTTCTTATGTAGGCCTACATAGCACGTGCATGTGTAAGAGGAAGCCTAAAGAGGTTTCTGTATCAATTCCATGAGGAACTGGTATAGAAATTATATTGGAAAATTGAATAACTTTTCATTATACAAACAGTAACATTTGTCTTCAATATTGATCTGAAACTGGACAAAAACAAGAGCTGCAAAGTTATGGGGCATGTTCCATTTAAAGGGATAGTGCTGTTTCACCTTCATGGCTGAGATTGGAATACCCATCTATCTGAGGTGGCCTGATGCACTGTTTCCGCAACTCACATAGAAGTTAATAGGACTTAGGACAACTTATAACAGCAGGCTACGCTATTTCCATAACTTAAAAAAGGGGTAAACAGCGTAGCGCAGTAAGCTATGAATCTGCAGAGATTTCAGTGAGCTAGTGACAATGCAGCTGGACACTTTTTTAAGACAGTTGTACTGCCTGAACAGTTTGTGTGTAACCTGTAAGGGCTGTTCACATCACGTTTTGATTAGAGATGAGCGAATCGAAGATGTCGAAGTGGAATTCGAACCAAATTTCAGGAAATATTCGATTCGCATCGAATCTGGATTTCCTCACACTTCGTGGTAACAAATCACATAGCTCCGATCGGCACCCCCATCTGGGGATGCCGACAGGGCCGGCATCAGCACCCATGGTACCTGGGCAAGTGCCGGGGCCCCATGATAACGGTTGGGGAAAGCCTAGTTCCCTGAGAGCTATACATACTGCTAATGGACGATCGCCGGGCCCCTTTTCATTAGATGCTAGGCCAGGGGAGGTGATTGTCCATTAGCAGTATGTATAGCTGTCCTTGGTTCAGCATCCAACTCTTCTGGCTGGTGACTGAGGTCCTGACCCCCAGGCCTCACTGCTGGGGCCTGTGATTAGGCCCCAACGGTCACTTGGAGCGTGCCAGCATAATGACGTCATCACGCCCCATGTGACCGCTGAGGCCCAATCACAGGCCTTAGCAGTGACGTCTGGGGAGCAGGACCTCAGTCGCAAGGAAGAAGAGGAGCGAGGAGGATGCTGCCGGATACCCAGAAGAGGTGAGGCAAGGTGAGTATAAGTGTTTGTTATTTTTAATCATTTCCCCTGGGCCTCTGATTATTATACTCTGGAGTCTGAGGAGACCCCAGAGTATAATAATAGCACCAACTCTAGGATGGGGGTTTAAACACTTTTTTTAAACTTTTTTTTACATTTTTTATTTTTGTCCCCATAGGGGATTGAAAGCAGCAATATTCTGATCACTGCTTCAATAGGTATACGCTGCATACGCAGCATCTCAGAAGTTAACACCTGCGATTGTAGCTCAGCTCCAATCGGGGGTGTTAGAGGACAGTGTCAGCCGTTACATACAGTTTCTGTGTGTGCATCATGCTTGTCGTGGTTTGCGGGAAGTCCTTCCCGGCAGCGCCGTACTATTAGGACGGATGTCGGGAAGGCGTTAACGCGATTCGCTGCAAATTAATTTGGATCTAATCAAATTGTTACGGAAAATTCGGCAAATTGGCTGAATCGAATTTTTGAAAAATTCGCTCATCTCTAGTTTTGATGATCAAAACGTGATGTCAATAGCCCCTTACCAAGTAAGACACACTTGTCTGCACAGGAGCTGGAGACACAAAGAAGAAGATTTTTATTTTATATTAGATGCAGCAGCAATGCAATTTCTGAAAAAAGTTTCATGAAATGTTTCTGACAATGATTCTGGAGATATGAGAGAAAAATAGTGATCTGAGGGGTGGACATTTTTCTGCACTTCGCGTTTCCAGAAACCCTTAACTTCGACCAGTCCTTCCCACGCTAAAATAGCTGCTAAGAGTGGGAGTGGAATCAACTGCACGGCTAAGTTATATTTAGATCTGAAGTCCTTTAACAAGTCATATATATTATATAGTTATATACAAACACCTGGAGAAACCAGTGACTACAATCTGTATTTTCAGGTAGGACTGTGGAGGATAATCATCCAAAATCTGTACACATACATTCTGCCGTCTGGCACTTACACAGTTAAATAGCTCATAGTAATGGTCATCTTGGCTGTGTCAGTGCACTGACTGAACGCACTCAATGTCTTCTTCATTGTGCTCAATGACGTCAAGCTGTTCTTTGGCTCATCCAGCACTACAAATAGCAGTAGAAAAAGGAAGCTACAGTAACACAGTGACCTTCCGTAAGTAAATGTCATATTAACAGCAGTGCTTGGAAGACCAGTGTGTGTGTTCTTACTGCCAGCCACCTCCTCAGAGGCTTCTTTCCATTATTTGCAGAATTCATCTTGATTACAGTTAGTGGCTTCACTACTCTATAGGTCTCAATGACATTAGCTGCTCACACAAAGGACAAATGACACCGGCCATAAAATCATCATAATTTGTTTTTTGTCATTATAATCTCATCCACAAAATCTGAATTATCAAAGGAATTACAGAAAAGAAGGGACAGAAACCTAGAACACATAGCATAAGTAGTCACTAACAGTATAACCAGAAACTATTGTGGTTGGACCTATAACTGGACACAATGGAAACTAGTGCTACATAAATGAATTTGTTCACATTTTTCAAAAAGTTTTTTTTGTTTTTGATTTTTTTTTTTTAACAAACGGAATAGCTAGGGACAGTGCCAGGGCATGTGCCGTGTGTGCCAAGGTGCACAAACCACTATGTCTTGGCTAGTCTATTTAAATGCAGAATAACAGCAGAAAACGTACTCTTTAACTAGGGCGAATGAATGCCCTGCTACTCTGCTGCCATCTGTTTTGGCTGGACACTCGAGTTCACTCCTTTTGCACAAAAACAACCTGTTGGTTCATTTTTTTAGAGCGAGAGGAAGATTTATTCATCAAAAAGTACAATAATACTGCACCAGAGAAGTATGTGCCAAACAGTTTGAGAAATGGTATAGTTCACTGAAGTTGTACATCATTTTTGGTGCAAATTTTTGGCATACAGTACATATACCTGTTTTATGCCAGGTGTAAGCAAAACATTTGCACATTATTATGTCATATGATATATTGGACGGACATAGTTTCTACCATTTTTGCTGTCTCTTAAATTCATACATCTAAAAGGAGCGTTCCAGAGATTAAATAATGATGATCTATCCTAAAGATAGGTCATCAATGTCTGATCAGTGTTTGTCTGATACCTGGAACCCCCACAGATCAGCTGCTGCATTTTGCAGTGGCACTCTGGTGAGCATTGCTTCTGCATCACAGACCAGTGACATCACATCCATCTGTCATGTGGCCTGTTTGCACCTTAGTCCCATTCAAGTGAATGGGGATAAGCAGCAATACCAAGCACAGTTGCTATGTAATGTACCGGGCTGTGCTGGGTATTCAGTTAAGAGGATGCAATCTCTTAAACAGCTTATTGGTGGGGGTCCCAGGTTTCTGATCCCCACCAGTCTGATATTGATGACCTATTCTTAGGACAGATTTTCAATATTACAATTCTAGAACCCCCTTTTAAGAAACACTATGGATAAATCTTCCCCACTGTCCCTAATGTACACCAGGAAATGAATAGAACGGTACAGTACGGTATTAAATGTCAAGAATCAAGGTGTTGGCAAGCACAAATGTTTTATAAAGAAACAATTTTGTTTCTTTTCCCTGACTTGCCGCCAGAAAAATAATTTCTGTGCTTTTTATTGCTCTTTCAGTTTTTTTGTATTTTATAATCTTGAAAGAAAATTCAATATAAGATCTAGGGAAATAGGAATTACAGCTGGAAGATACAGGGAAAATATATAGAGTACTGTT
Organism: Leptodactylus fallax; assembly: GCA_947044405.1. Classification (NCBI taxonomy): domain Eukaryota; kingdom Metazoa; phylum Chordata; class Amphibia; order Anura; family Leptodactylidae; genus Leptodactylus; species Leptodactylus fallax. Next base: position 10,070,956 of record CAMRHE010000027.1, on the reverse strand, counting down.
GTTGTTTTTCAGATGACATCTCATGCCTTAGAAGAAATGTCATTACTCATTACCTGCGGCATGGACAGATTGTTTTGTGCTTTACAATTTACTTTGCAATGACTGCTGCATCTTAAAATAACAGCTATATGTTACTTGCTATTAAAAGATAAGACAGAACTAGATGGGGGATGTGCACTTGTAGATATTAGCACTTTACAGGAATGTAAAAAGTGATCCATTAAGATGCCCATATACCACAGATAACTCTCGACTGACAGCTGTTTCTCCTGACAGCCCAATACACATGCATGCTCTGCCTGACACCTCAGTGGCTTATTCCATGAGGGTATAAAGTAACAACCATGTAGAAATCTAACCTGGCCAAAACTTCTTTCCAATGATATCTTCAACCAGGGGAGAATAGAAACAGCCTACAGATTAGACAGTGGGATGGCCAGTTTGTCCCCCTTACATCTGGTGTGAATGGGCACCTTTACTCACAGTTATCTGTGATACTGCAGGTGCAAAGAAAATTTTTAAAAATTGTGAAAATAAGCAAGATATACAGACTGTGGATGAGGGTAACATAATAGTGGGAATTAAATAAAAAAAATTATATCTCTGGATTTATTTTAATAATCCATAGATCTAAAAAATAAAGTCAAATAGCATGTTAGAATGATAAGATCCTGCAAAGCCATTAGGACACTCAGTTGCCTGGAAACCAGCCACAAACGCAAGCCCAGTGCCTGGGATGAGTCACCTCCAGCAATGCCTTAATGTACCTCAAAGCAAACATTGTCCACCTGTGCACAGATGGCTGTGATCCTATTATGTATCCATGGTAGAGACAAATGACTTATTTGTTGAGCTGTGTGTGGACAAGCAGGCAGCTGTTTTGCATTATTGATAGCCTTACAATGGAAAAACTGAAATAAAGTGTAGTGTTAGAGGAAGAAATTTTACAGCTCAGAAAGTGAATATACTGTAAATCTGTAAAAAGTGATGATCAACCTGATAAATAATGAGTAGTTTACATTTACTATGTTAGAATCTGAATGATACAATTGTCAGTGCCTTTAAAGATACCCAGCCTAGTATAAGGATAACAAGGACAGAACCTTTTCTTCCTGCCAAATTGAAAAGAATTAGGGTAATTTATAGCTAAGGCTACATGTACGAGAACATGATATCCGTGTGCCATCTGTGCCTCCGGACCCATTCATTTCCTTCAGTGAGCCTGAACTGCAAAATGGACAGACATAGGACCTGTCCTGAGTTTTGCCCCAGGCTCTTGGCCCCCTACTGGGGCATGTGTATGGAGCCATTAGATTTTAATGGATCAGTGTGCTAGCCATAAAAGACATAGCTAGCACACTGACAGTGCACACTTTAGTGTGTATGGAGCCTAAAGATGAACTTAGAAGACCAATAGTGGATCTTCATAGTAGTAATTACTTTACAGTACCCTGGTACCATGGTGATTTGAAATCCTTTAATTCGCATTATTGCTATGTTTTATTACTATAGTGTTTATTAAAGGAAAATCATACAGTCAAAATTGTAATAAAATACAACATGCAATACAGACATAGAAGCACTAAACAGAACCAGGAGGGATATGGCTCCTACATACTGATAATTTAACCCATACTTTAGAGTATCATGTTTGAACAGTGCAGTGGGAAGGAAGTGAGGTTCATGAATCAGAGACATTGTATTCTACAAATTAGTTTTAACTGGCTTGTAAGCAATATACCCTCCAATATCAGATACAGTGGGAACTGAAGTGATGGGATGAGGATTTTTGATATTTTTTATAATTAAAAGCGTTATCCAGTTTCTAACATTGATGGCCTAACCTTCAATGGGACAGCACCTACAGTCGCTGCCATTTAATGTGTGCTCTGCCCCTGAGACCCAGAACAATTGGATGCTTATTTCAGAGAAGGGGACCTTGGATCACTATCCATTTTTTGATTCCACCACCAGCCTTGGTATAAGACAGAAAAGTTTATTCCATGATCATTGCTACTTCTGTTTTGTTGGACAAAGAGAGAGGTAGCCAACCTTGCCTTTCCCTATTGATGCTATATAGTACGGGTTACAGTATATACTGTATTTGGCATTCAAGATGGCTATGTGTACTGCTAAATCTGAAGAAATGTGACCTCCTCATCCGATCACATAGGTTATTCCTTTTCTTCTTTCACGTATTCAAGTTGAGCCCTATGGTTCTTCTCACTGAACTTGCCCATATTAGCACTAATCTTCTGGATGGTCAACAGAGGTTTTCTTCGCAGCTGTTTTATTCTCGTCTCCAGTCAACTCCTAAAACTTGAATTGCTATGTACTGCATGGTAGTGGCATAAATATACTCAACTCCACTCACCTCTACTTGCTTTTGGTACCAGGTACTTTGTTTTCCACTCAATGTAGCTGAAGCATTGCTGCATGACATGGTACTGATGTGACCTTTTGATATCACCGCGACTCAATTGGAACATCAGCTGAGGTGATACTAAAAAGAACCAGGTAACAGGTACTATTTTCACTGTGAAAAGAACAATCAAAAACAAGTAGAGTTGAATAAAGTTGTGCCAATACCATGCAATGTATCTTCAATCGTTTAATAGCTTCAAGAAAAGGTTCACTTTTACTCTTGGTCTAACATGATATAAAATGTCACTATACTCTGTAAACCCCATCGATGGCTAGAAAAAAAGGGGCTGTGTTTAGTAATGAACATTCAGTCACATTACAGTGAACTGTAGATTCTGGCAAAAGACTTGCACATATGAGGTTCTCCAGGTCACAGTCAGAATGGGTAAAATACTAAGAGGATGACACAGACCACCACTCTAACAGGAGTGACAGGACACAGTAAGATATTTAAAGGTGGACCATCCCTTTAAATAAATCTAACATGACCCAAAAGATTTTGCTCCCACAATGTCTTAGATGGTCACCATATTCTTGAGTATTTATCCTCTATCCATAGGTTAGAAGATAGCTAATCCATGAGGGTCGGACCACTGAGACCCCCACTTATGCTAAGTAAGAGGGTGTTTCCCCCTATTGTGAATTCAGCCTGAATGCAGCCAGGCTGAATGTAGGCGCGCCCATGCTGGACATGACACTTATGCACTCCCATTCAATTTAATGGGAGCACTGGGTCGAATGTATAGCACTTGGCTATCTCCGATGCTCCCACTGAAGTTAATGGGAGCTCGTCAGGGTCCCATCTTACATAGGTATACCTACATTCAGCCTGGCAGCTGTCAGGCTGAATTCACAGCAAGTGGAACACACCCTTTCTCAGGATTGGTGGGGGTCTGAGCAGTCAGACTCCAACAATAAGCTATTTATCCTCTATGCTATGGATATTTCCTTTAAAGGGAACCTCTCACTATCAAAATGCTGTGGAATCTGTAGGCCACATGTTGTAGATTAGGAGGAAGATAGCAGATTGATATATAGTTGTGTTGCAAAAGAGTTAGTGTAACTTATCATTTATTCATTTATTTCCCTGTTCTTTCTATGCTTAGAAGCAGTAACTGAGTCCAGTGAGTGGTCCTAGCAGTGACTGGCAACTATGTATGCACAATCACTATTAAGATCGCCCACTGGACTCAATTCTTCCTCGCACAGAACAGAGAAATAAATCAATAAATTACAAGTGATACTGAATCTTTTTTCACAGCTCCTCCTGATCTAAAGGGTGGGCCATAAGTATGGATGCACCCAGATAAAATGGAAGTGATTGCTGATATCACCTTACCGTTTGTGGCATATTAATACATGGGAGGGGGGAAACATTTGAGGCCAGGTGACGCCCATGGTGGCCATCTGCAAAGCCGCTATTTTGGATTCAACTTTACTTTTTTCAATGGGAAGAGGGTCATGTGACACATCAAACACATGGAGAATTGCACAAGAAAAACAATGGTATCTGGGAGTATCCATGGCCCACCCACCCACTTATGGCCCACCCTGTATACTATGATGTCTTTAGATTAGGCTTAATTTTCATGGTGATGGGTTCCCTTTAATCCAGCAATTAATACTTGTCCAAAGTTCCTCTATAGAATACATTATTGAATTAATAATAATCTATATATTATATGAATATAAATGTTCTGTAAACCTTCTGCTCTCTGCTGAACGTATTGGAGTTTTTGAGTCTCAGACCAATATCTATTAAGGTACTTGGAGTAAATATTGCTAACAATTTGAAAATGCTTTATTTGCAGAGAACCTGGATGCCATGATAGCCGCACAGACTAAGAACAAACTGGGAAAGAATACAGTAAATTACAATAACAAAGTACTAACAGGTATATTAAGTAACACCATGTGTTGTTTGTGCAAAGGCTTCCATAATTATTGTAATAAGCAGTCAAGATACTTAGCATTTTCCAATGCACATGTGCCAGCACCAGGATAAGATAATTGCTGATTCTGAATTATCTTGTAGTTTCCATTACATCACTATTGACTGAAGAGTCATTACTCTTAATAAGCTACAGAATAGATGCAGTACCAGTGCAAAAAACATTTCAGTACTGCATGCAGAAGCCAGTCAGAAATCAGCTGCATCTGCTATATGTATATGAAATGTAACAGAAGATACTTACCCTACAGATACATAGCAATGGTAATGACAACGTAGTTTTCCCGCAGTGCTTTTCACAGAAAGTCCACAGAGTTTTCCTCTACAGACTTTCTGCCTCAACTATACCTATATGGAAAACTCCAGAGTTTCCGTAGGTATAATTGACATGCGATTTACAAAAACACAACGGTTTTTGAAATCGCAGCATATCCGCTGCAGATATTTTTCTGTAATGTGTGGATGGGATTAGCCAGAATCCCATCCATTTTGCAGGCACTGTAAAATATTGCAGTGTTTACCACAGCAGAAATCCCGGCATTTATGCTACATTGGGCCCCAACCCAATGGGTTTTTTTTTTTCATTTTTTTCAGGAAAAAAAAAACAGTGTCCAGATTTTACATCTTCTTAAGAGGATTTTTATAAAATCCCATAACAACAGGGCATTTTCCTGCCATTTTTTTTTGCTTCCCTGTTTTTTTTTTTTTATACAAAGCAGAATGCTTCGGATCTATTTGTTTTCCTATAGATATCTTAATAGAAATAAAAAACTTCAGTAAAACTGTGTGCAAAAAACCCAACCCAAACTGCCCACCCCTAAAAAAAATAGATATATAGCCAATACTGGAATCTTTAAGGCTTTTTTTTACACTAATACAAAAACAAGGCTTGCATGACCATTCAAGTTCTTAGCATCTGTTAATAGTTGGTGCTCCAATAATTCAAGCGCAGTTGGAATTTTGTTCATAAAACATAAAAATATTGGAGTCTTTTCTGATAATATATAAAGTGATTAAAATATAGAATATGTATTTGTTAAGTGTCTTATCTAATTTCACTTGGTCCTTTTGTAGCATCTTGTTCTTAATTCCTTGGAATTTATAATCTGTGTAAGCCATTATAACATTCCATCATAAATACTGAATCATTTATCAATTGTTCCTTACCATTCATCAATCATCACATATCATTTACTATACTGACTGTTCATGGCAGTCTTGATTGCTTCTGATAATGATATTCAGATTGCTGTTGATATTTAAAGAAGACCTGTCTGCTCTTCTGCCATGTCTGTTTTAGCAAGTACTTGTATTCCCCATCAAATAATTTGAAATGAACATCGAATTGTGCCATTCCTCAGTTACCACTTCTAGGAATTATTAAATTATGCATACAGGTATATTGACAACTGGGTGTTACCAGTTGGGGGGGGGGGTGTCCCTACACAGTCTGAGACAGTCCAGTCAGTGCTGACAATATCACACATGTGACACGTGAAAAGACCCATATATATTTATGGTTTTAAAAACTGCTGTGTGATGGCTGTTCCAAAAACAGCAATTGCTTTGCCTTTACCTTTATTCACATGTGAATAAACCATGAAGGTCCTATTGAGAGTTTAATGGAACTTTTATGGACCACTAAAGTACAAGCTGGGAAAATTAGTTACTACTGATATTTGAGATAAAATTGTATTTCTAGAGAATGTGTATGATGTGTACAGTATGTATGCAATGTATATAAAAATTCTGTATATAAATACTAAGCTTTCATTTATAGTCATATATATTTTACCATGCTTTGGAGCAATCTGACCAGTACAGTGAAATAGGACAAACAATATATTACGATGGCATTCTTAAATTAAATATTCTAAGATAAAAGTTAGAAGAAAGTTGAGTATATGAACTTTGCCAAGAACTGAATTATTTATTCAACAACGTCTCACAAGATAAGCCCTATCTTCTCTTGATGCAGCTGACAAAACAGATGAGGAATCTGATAGCACTAAGGAAGCCGCAGCCATTATGGAAAAGGAATATGAAAAATTAAAGGATTCTACGAAACCAGAGGATGCAAAAGAAACTGCAGACAGTAAGATACACAGAGGTAAATATATATTAAAGCTGTCACAACACCAGAATTCAGACACCAATTCTGATACTTAGTGTAGTATCCCAATTTTCAATATCAAAACAATGTGCCCAACCCCATTCCCCTCTACACACCCGACCTGACCCGGTGGTCTTTGTTTCTGTGATGGGGCCCCCTAACTACAATTGTGGGTCATGTTCCCCCATTTGCAGATCAAAAAATCCCTTTATTTGTCCCACACACAGTATAATGCCCCCTTTATGGGCCTCAACAGTATATAATCCCCTTTACTAAACTTTTCACAGTATAACAACTCCTTTACTGGCCCCCCACACAGTATAACACCCCCTTTCCTGACTCCCACACACTATATAGTCCCCTTAAATGGACCCCACATAGTATATTGCCCTCTTTACTGACCCTCAAAATATACTGTCCCATTTAATGTACCCACACATAATATTACCCTCTTCTTTTTGGCCCCCATACAGTATATTGTCCCTTTTGAGCCCCTCACACATAATATTGCCCTCTAATTTTTGGCCCTCACACAGTGATGTGTTGACCTTAGATTCAACTCAAAATTTCCAAAACTTCTGGGGTCAGCCTGAGCCTGAAACTTTTGGTGTTTGTCACCCACAAAGTACTGCTATATGGTGAAGTCTACTAGAGTATAATAAGGGGAGGCCTGGGAGAGGTTAGGAAACATAACTGGCCTTGTCTCATGTCTCTTAGGTATCATCACAGCATCCGGCAGTTCCAAAGTATGTGTTTCTTGTTTTTACCCATCTCCCCTGGTGCCGCAGAGGTTCAGCTGCTGCCTATTTGATTATTTCAACAGGTAGCGGCCGATGTTTTACTCACTGTTCCCTGCACCCGGTGCGTCTAGCCTCCGTTTCTGCCTCCAAGCTGCGCCCCCTGGTGGAAGAAATGGAGGCCAGACTGAACAAGAATCGGTGAGTAAAATATTGGCAGCTATCTGTTGGAATAAACCAATAGATAGTGGCCAATTAAAAAAATGCCGCCCCTCGGTATATGCCAGGAGGCACTACCTGAGTCTGTGATGTACCTGGTGATGTACCATTCTACTTTTAGATTAAATAAGGTACATGATGGGGTTACTTACTATTAATCCGAACTCATTATGATGTAGTAAGTTCCAATGACATAGTTGTGGCCAGTCAATCACTGTCTACCACCTGCATGGGTCTGTCACGATTGATGATTGTACACGCAGGCACATTTTCCAGACTCCTAGACCTAATGGAGCTCGAGACACATTGCCTATGCAGCTTGCAATATTCTGCTCTCTCCTTTCACACATAGCAAATCCCTACCAATGCTCCTAGTACTTGAGAGATCATTGGTAGAAGTGGAGAAAGGAAGGAGAAGCGTTCCTCCCTCGTCCTGTTATGCGGCCAGCACTGTACTAACAGTGAACGGTGGTTTGGGGTGGGCACTGAACAGAGAACATGACAGGCACTGGGCAGCGCACATAACATGTTCTCTGTTGTAGCAAATGGTTCAATACAATTGCAATAGTAATATGCACTTAGCAGTAGTTCCCACCATTGTGAACAGGATGATGGGACCTATTTCTAAGTATTGAAATTTCCAGTACTGAAATGTGCAGTACTAAAAGTACTGAATGAAAGTAATGAAAATTTAATGCATTGTGCTATACATAACCTAATACATATCTTTTATTGTTTTATGTAAGTCCTACTAAAAATATCATTGGGGGTAGATAATCCACAAGGTCAGACACTGAAGAATGAAGACATTGTAAATCATTGTATATCAATATCATACAAAGAAAACACAGCAGAAAAGCATGTTTAACACATGAGTTTTATGGGCATTTTATTGTAAAGAATTATCCAGAAGACAATAAATTCAGTGTTTTTACATGCTGCTTTTTCAGGGTAGTGAAATGTGTCATGTGGACAAAAGTCAAACTTGCAACCCTCTTCATATGGTTTGGTTCCAAATCCCTAGGCTGTCACTATCTCAACCGATGTCGAGTTTTACATGGCCATAACATAGCTGCATTATAGGTCCAGTTTAGGTTTAGTTCAAATTTAGCCAAATTTAATGTGTATGGCCATCTGTTGGCTGGGTTCACATAGTCCATATTTCACGAAAAAAAAACATTTTTTTAGTATAAAATCCGCATGTGATTTTTATTTAAAAACGTGTTTTTTTGGGGGGCAGAAATGCACTGTGTGAACCCTGTTCGGTGCAATAAAATTGAGTGTTTGAGTCTGATAGCCATAATATGGACACGAGAATGCAGCAGAAATACACGAATGCATAGACCATAGACATTACATTATGGTCAACCAAATCCAACTGGATTGTAAATAGGGGGTGATTTATGAAGACCAATGTATTGAAAGCAGGATTTCATATGAATGGTGCCAGGGGAGAATGTGCTTCCTCATAAATGAGGCGAATTCTCCAGCAGAGCCGTGTGCCTGGACTGAAAAAAGTAACAATGATACATCTGGCAGACCCACTCCCTTTTAGGAAAGTGGTGACGGCAGCGTAAAATAGAAAGGTGTCATTTTTTTTACACAAATCAAAGACTTATGTAAAAAAAATTGCGACTTTTAATGCCCAGTATGCTGGAAAACTGCTAAACATGATAAATCTGCTGCAGCATGTATGGGAACCTCCTGATATCACTTATACATGAAATACCTGCTGGCCAAACAGCTGACAACTATTTCACCAAACTCCACCATAAGCCTGCACAGTCCAGTTAGCTCTACACTGCACAAAGGGAGATAAGCCAGGCCAGGGGAGGGAGTGGTTATAGGCAAAACCAAAATCAAAATCACATAAGCCATCAAATGGGGGAGTACCATAATGCACAGCAATGCAATCCGCCACATGCAGCTAATGGTGCTTGTCAGTAAACGCTGCCATCACTTCTGGTTCTTTGTCATTTTCCATTGCTGGAATGAGAATATTGCTGTGCATTTCTTGTTCTTATCATTGCACATACAGTTTCCTAGAAATTAGGAACTCTCTATTACATCTTAATAGACTTAACACTGGCAATTAATGTTGTAATCTGTTTCTCCTCTTCTGGATAAAATCCATTTTGTTCTGGAAAGGACAATGCTATTGAAACATCACATTTACTGAGGGGATCACATGGGTATTCACGGGGATCAATCCACTTGTAATTTAAGTCTTAAAATAATGTTTTGTTCTAGGAAAAGGAAGAACACTTTGATAATAAATGGCTACTGAAAATAGCATTGCTGCGTCAAACTGCTTATTACCCCATACTCCATCAATCATTGACAATCTCTCCTGATCTCTCCAGGGAAAGCTGAAACATATTTAGAAGCAATCAGAAAGAATATTGAATGGCTGAAAACTCACAACAAACAGGAGAACAAAGACGGTAAGAAAGGTAACATACAAGCAATTCATTTACAGCTGAAGGGGTACTATGGGCAGGGTGAGTTAAAAAGGGCAAAACGGGCAACTGGTTAGGGGTCTTCCCTATCTAGGGCCTTCATTACAAATTCGAAAGAAATGGACCTGTCATCTGTCTTCGCTTGTCTATTCTTGTAAAAAATGTTACTATTGTATTGTGCGATAAGTGTAAGTATACAACTCTCTGTTGTTCCGTTCCTCTGTTAGGCTAAGTTCAGATGTTGGAAAACGAAGAGGGACTTGAGGAGGGCATCTTCCTCCTTACCGCCACTCTCTGCTTTCTGCAGCTGAATAAGCTCAGATAATGGGCCTAACCAGCAGGGAGTCTAGAGCTGCAGACTTTGCAGCTGAATCAACCAGGGAATCAGCGGCAAGATTTTTTTCAGCTTCGAATCAGTTGCAAAATCAGTGCCAGATTCTGATGTGTGAACAGACCCCTACTCCTTCAAGAAGTTTATGAATAAATTAAAGGGCTTTTCAGAGACTTCTATACTGATGACCTATCCTGCAGTGCCGATGATATCCTTTTCATTGGTCATAAGGTACAGCAACATCTAAATCCAATTCAAATGTACAGAGTTGTGCTGAAATACCAAAGCACTGATCCTACAATAAGTACAATGCTGTACTTGGTATTCAGCGAAGAGACCACAGCGAGGAGACCACATCACTCACTCATTCAAATAGCAGATCTATGGGTGTCCCAGGTGTCTCAATCCCTGATCAATTTACTGCCCCTACTAAGGCCATACTTGCATGTCCTTTTCCTTTTAATCCATAAAAAACACCCTTTTTCATCTGTGAAATTGTCTGCCCATTTTGAAGGAAGACAATTTGGTTCCTACGAAAAAGGTCACCTGACTGCACAAATGCCATTTTCACAAAGGGAAAAACTGATCACACAAGAATGTTTTGTGTGATTTTTAAAGACCTAAAAACAAATAGTGGTGCAGACTCCAGTATTTCATGTAGAACAACAGTCTATGGAAAAAGCAGATGTCTGAATAGGCATATAAAAATACAATGTTCAGTGTGCTCTTTGTGAAGAATATTGGAGACATAAGGATGGAAATTCCGGACATGGGAGTGAAACCTAATAGTGACAACACAGAAACGTTCTATAAAACCCAAGTTGGGAAAGACAAATCTACAGAATTTAGAACTACAGAAATATTATTCAGTAAGAGAACAATTTAGAACACCAAATAGAGTACGATCAATATGCTTCATAACCTATATAATAAATACATACATACCATATAGCATATACAGATATGTTGTTTGCTTTCTTTCAGATTATGATCTTTCAAAACTGAGAGACTTCATTGACCAACAGGCAGACAGCTATGTAGAAAAAGGAATCCTGGATCAAGAAGAAGCCAATGTAATAAAGCGTATCTACAGTAGCCTGTGAGGAAGAAACTGAGGAGAGCTCTTTACTACCATGGGAAATAAGCTTTAGATTTAGAAACTGTCACTATGATCCGAAATCCACACTTTTCCAATGTACTGTTAGAAAACAGGTTGATTTACTAAAGGTATAAAACTGTTCAGCAGGCAGCTGGAGGCCTTTGGATTTTTCAGGTTTATGTTAATTTGGTTACTTTTATTATGAAATTAATAAAAAAATGTGTTATATCTATTGCAGTAGCAGGGTACATATGTCGTGACCCTTACAAGGCGGTCTACTTTAAAGTAACCCATTTTCAAAAACATCTTGAGCTAGTTTATTTGATTTGGTCTATCTGACTCCCAGATTTAGATGTCCCCATTAGCTAAGGTTCCCAGCACTGAAAGGATGTCCACTCATTATAATGAGCAGCCTTATCTTCTGTTAGTGTTGCAGGGAATCCCGAGGTAGGATCTGGGTACAAGCAGGCTTTTGGTCTACTTTAATGAACACTATGACCCTCTACTCAGCTTTGCTGCTAATAGGCGTGAGCTCTGCACTCACTAGAGTGTGTCTACACAGCGAATACTTACTGCAGATTTTCTGCAGCAGATATGCAGGCAGAACAGGTAGCAGAAAAATGGAGAAGATTTATACAGATCAACCATATTCTGTGATAGAATTCTGCAGCATAAATTGACCTGCAGAATGTCAATTTACTGTTGTTGCAGATTTTCACTACTGCAGCTTTTCCCCCTTTGCAATGCAGGAATTACTTTATGAATTCTGCTGCAAATAACACAACAACTTTGGAATTTTTTGAAGTGGAATTCAAGAAAATCCACTGCTGATTTTACAGGTGGGTGTACCCTTATACGGAGTAGTGATCTCCAATTTGTTATTGTGAATCTTCTCCACATGTAGCAAATATATCAACTCCTGGCATACCCTGAGAAACGTGCTAGAAGTTATAATTCTGCAAAAGCTAGAAAGTCAAAAGTTGTTGTCACTGCAGTGAATAAGAAGGCAGTCTATCAACTAAGCAGTGCCTCATGAAGATATCTATATATAATCAGCTTCTAGTGAATGGTGAGACGTGTGCTCACTGCATTATGTGCTTATGACAGATGCACTTTAATAAATCAGCCTGTTCAATCCCTTTGCATCCATCTAATTTGTAAGTGCAATGGACCAATACCTCTCCTTTAGGCCAATACATTTGCTTACATTTATATCTGTAGTTTTTTTTTAGTCGGATTGCTTCAATTCTACTCATTTACAAAACTAAAGTAGCCTGGAATTTCATAAACTGTGAACCTTTCATAAACCAATGAACTTTTCTTAATCTATATATTGCATAGGATTCCTTGATTAAATTAAACCTTTATCTATTCTCTACAGAATTCTATGGGAAGTCTGAACAGTAAATATGGATTCAGTATTGATAGTTTAAAGGGTTATCAACTTTCTAATATTGATGGTCTAGCCTTAGGATAGGTCATCAATATTAGCTCTACAAAGGTTCCACATCCAGAACCCCTGTAGATCCTCCGTTCTGGGATAGTGCAACTCCCAGTAATGATTACATGTTGAGAGCCACACTGCACACTCACTGTACAATGCGTACAGGCAGCTTTAGATACTGCAGTGGTGTCACATTGAATTCTATGGTGCAGTGCTGCAGTACCTTAAGCCACCACTACACTTTGTACGGTGAGTGAGCAGTACAGATCCCAGCATCTAAACATTACTGGGAACTGTGCTGTCCCGGAACAGCTGATCTGCAGGGTTCCTGGGTGTCGAACGCTTGCAGATCTAATATTGATTATATATCCTAAGAATAGGTCATCAGTATTACAAAGGTGGATAATCCCTTTGTATACAGATGTAACAGAAATAAATATGTGATATACCAGTTTCTTTTTATGCAATTGAGTATCTTAATGGTTTAGAGGGGTTGTCTTACAACAGGCATCGACAGCATATTGCTAAGATGCACCAGCAAAGTTTGGGGTCTGGGGATCCAGACAATTTAACCAGCAAAGGTAATCCTACTATACCTAAAATGCTGAATTATGAACACCCGTCTCCCCCCCCCTAAAAAATTACAAATTTAGCACTGCTACATCTGTATTTGCTATAAAACATTGAAGAAAGGCTAATGGCTTTGTTACATCTGTAGGTAAAGTGTACATTGTATATATAGCAACAGTGATTGACTGGAAACAGTTCAGCTGAGATCATACACAATGCTTTACAGATAATTTACATGTTCTTATCAGTTGTATATGCTCTATGTTGCACCATAAACCTGTATGTGCTATGCTATGCTATGCAGTTCAACAATGATTCACATCTCTTCATTTGTATAATGAATTCTTCATCTAATTTTGATTAAACTTTACAAGAAGGGTATTTTGCAATAAGACACAGAATGGCGCTTCTTTGTTCATTGTATACATTTTATTCATTACTTCGTGTAGACAGGATCCTTTGCTTTACACAGGCCTAATTTTCCTGATATTTAAAACGTAAGTAAACTTTTTTTTTCCTCATAAACCAATAGTGCAGGTGAAGGGAACAGACTTTGCTATATACTTAACTAAAGAAAAGTGGTACTTCTGTCTTCACTTGATTTTGGTGCGTTCTCCATACAAAAGCAGTGTCAGTTTACAAAGAATTCTATGGAGAGTGGAGGGAGAGGAAGAGAAGGACAGGGACAGAGATAGAGATACGAGGGCGTCTACAGCATTAAATGAATTGTTTCTGTGAGCAGAAGGCTTGATGGTAACTCCAGATAAACCAGTGGTGTTGTGAAAGAAAACAGTCACTCAATAGTGCAGATGTCTCTCTGCTTTTAGGATCTCTCCTATTCCTCCCCTACCCTCTCCACAGACTTCTATAGTACAGATTTGACATGTGGCAGGAGGAGTGAAGAAACAGGCACTATTATTTACAAAGGTTGTTCCTTTCACTATTGGAGTGGCAGTGAAACATGTGCTCTGCTGCTCCATTCATAGTCTAAGGGACTGATGGAAACAATCAAGCAAAACATTACAGTATTGTGGCTGCCATAGAGGTGCACAATCCCTCTGCTGTACCTCTACATGCCTCACATTTCATATGAATGCATTATTCTGTTGAATTCCATCCAAGAGAAAAAGTGGATTCATCAGAGTCTGTATGGAGCGGTTCTTACACTCCATCCAGACAAAGTCGGACTAGCCTCTAAAGCAGTCAGCGGAGGCTGTACAGTGTGCAGTCTGTATCGCTCAGTCATATCTGCAATACGAATTTCCATTTTAAATAGGTAGTGCAGCTAAAAAACATCTGTATTGCAAAACAGTTTGTAGACTACAAATGGCTACAGATCTTTGGTTCAGATAATCGGTACCTTAAGCGCCCTTGCACACAGCCAAGTCCTGTCCATGGGAAATGGTCTGTGTGTGGGCATTAAGACCTGAACTAACCTGGACCGTGTTCATAGGAGCATCCTGAACTGTCTGATCACTACAGTAATGGACTGACATAACGCTATCTGTTCATTAGTGTATCAATCAGGCTGTTCGGGGAGCCTACTGTATCAAAGCTGACTAGGATTCAGTGACTCCTATACACACGGCCCAGTTCAGTCCGGGTCCTACTGCCCACACACGGGCCATTTCCCATGGATAGGACTCGGTTGTATACAAAAGCCCTAAGGGTTAAAGGGAACCTGTCATGAGAAATTAGGTCCCAAAATTACCACCAACCTGTTACCCAGTGCGGTGCCAAGCTCCCGATCTTCTATTTAGCAGATTTGGCATCAAGATTGGTATCACACAGGGGCAATTTCATCAAATGCTCCTAAAAAGGACTTGACTTACCACTTCATCTAATACAAAAACAATTGCACAAACTGAGACAAATTCATCAAATGGGCAAAAATTTGCGATGAATTTGACACAATTTAAAAAAGGACGGTCTTTTAAAAACAGACGTAATGTATTATTGTTATTTATCGCTTGGCGCAACTCCTGTGGTACTGTGACATTTTTAGGCACAATGGAAGATATTTATGAAGACTGGCATTATCAAAACCCCATTTCTGGCAAAGGGTTCAACACATGTATAACAAGGCGCACCCTCCACCAGGCCATGTGCCTGCAGGGAAATCTACGCCAGCTATATATTTTCCGAAAATGATATCTGGCCCCGCCCCTGCACACATTTCCCTTACCCCATTTTTGGAAATGTGCATTTCTTCATTGAAGATGGGCATTAGACCTCAGCCTCAAGGCATACACGCATGACATCTAGTGAATGCTCAGTAGAGCAAGGTGCAGAGTAAATCCTGACAGGTTACCCAGGAGAGACAGTGAGAGTCCTGATCAACCTGCCCACACAAAGTCATTGACAGTCTTCTATGCACACACTGATCATCTCATGAGGGCAGGGCAAGGAGGACTCGATCAGTTTCTCCTGGGAGTCCTGTCAAGATTTACTCAGATAGGGAAAGAGAAATCACCTGACAGGTTTAAGTTAAGTCAGACAAAGGTTATGTGAGCAGGATAAATGTTTTTAAACAGCAAGGAATAGATTTATGGGACTCTTATGAGTTAATACAACATACTCTCAGCACCTCCTTCACCCACCATCTAAATTTCATCTTCAGTTTTCTACTCCGAGACCTACAGAGTATATGGTATATGTACAGAAAGTGCAGTATATGTATCTAGTCAAACGCTGAATATTATCTGTGATACCTGAAGTCAACCTCAATTCTCCATACAGCTGTATACAATAATAACAGGGTGTGATTGGTAATTTCACATTCCATCGGATGCTATGAGACACAATTCATCAAAGCTCTGCAGATTTATTCATGCAATGACAGGTGAAGACCCTATTTATAGCAGAGGAGTAACCCATAGAGGAGGAAGAGAAATGATTCTAATGAAATAATGCAGATGCCAGTTGGCTACCATTAACCGTTGTCTATGACTGTAATCTGAAATACAATTTGGCACAATTTGTTTTCTGTCGGATTTAGATGAAATTAGACAGAAAAAAACTTGTACATTGAAGGCAAACCACAATATGGTCATATGTAAAAGCCCTTTTAGAAACCTGTGTGATTATTATAGTATATCTATATATTATTTTTCTGTTATTGTATAGAAACATGGAGGAAAAATATGATGTATACTGCACCTCACTAATTTAGTCTGCTTTAAGTTCTACTTTATGAATGGATTATGTACCGAAAAAAGATTATTTTTAGATATAAAGATGTCAATGAAGCAATTCATTGTATATAAAACTTTCTATATACAGATGTGTTCACCCCTACCATTTGATAATTTCATAAAACCAATCTGACTACAATATCATGACAAGCTAGCAAGGCTTCATTTCACAGCACACAAATACAAATAAAATGTTGTTTTGTGATAAAATATGAGATCTACCAAGAGGAAAGCTAAGAAAGAGCACATCTGCATTTACTCATTACACAGCATTATTTATAACTGTATATGATATCATTCATATGGACTGCAATAAAATTACACTCAGAATCCAGACATTATAGGATTTTTAATCAATATAGCACACGCACAAAAAAATGTAACTGCATCCTCTCAGCAAATTAAAAACAAAGATAAAACAAAACTGTATATATTCAAATGAACAAATTGTAGTTAAAACAAAATGTTTTTAGTAAATGCAAGTCATTGTGTCATCCTCAATCTTTGCATTAAAGGGGTTGTCCATGATTTTGGGGCAACTAATGGGGTGTCCTGGGGAGGTGTAGAAAAAAAAAAAAAGCTCTATTTTCTGTCAATAGAGCCCTTTCTGCCTAATGCTGGGGCGACATTGCTGGAAGCCCTCACATGACCACTGAGACAAATCAGTGGCCACTGATAAGGAATCGTACAGTGGGGGAAAAAAGTATTTTGTCAGTCACCAATTGTGCAAGTTCTCCCACTTAAAAAGATGAGGCCGGTCTGTAATTGTCATCATAGGTACACCTCAACTATGAGAGACAAAATGAGTAAACAAATCTAGAAAATCACATTGTCTGATTTTTTAAGAATTTATTTGCAAATTATATTGGAAAAGAAGTATTTGGTCACCTACAAACAAGCAAGATTTCTGACTCTCACAGACCTGTAACTTCTTCTTTAAGAGGCTCCTCTGTCCTCCACTCATTACCTGTAGTAATGGCACCTGTTTGACATTGTTATCAGTATAAAAGACAATAGTCCACAACCTCAAACAGTCACACTCCAAACTCCACGATGGTGAAGACCAAAGAGCTGTGGAAGGACACCAGAAACAAAATTGTAGACCTGCACCAGGCTGGGAAGACTGAATCTGCAATAGGCAAGCAGCTTGGTGTGAAGAAATCAACTGTGGGAGCAATAATTAGAAAATGGAAGACAACTGATAATCTACGTCGATCAGGGGCTCCACGCACGTGTGATCAAAAATGATCACAAGAACGGTGAGCAAAAATCCCAGAACCACACAGGGGGACGCAGTGAATGACCTGCAGAAAGCTGGGACTAACGTAACAAAGGCTACTGTCAGTAACACGCTACACCGCCAGGGACTCAGATCCTGCAGTGCCAAACATGTCCCCCTGCTTAAGCCAGTACATATCTGGGCCCGTCTGAAGTTTGCTACAGAGCATTTGGATGTTCCAGAAGAGTATTGGGAGAATGTCATATGGTCAGATGAAACCAAAGTAGAACTGTTTGGTAGAGACACAACTCGTCGTGTTTGGAGGAGAGTGAATGCTGAGTTGCATCCAAAGAACACCATACCTACTGTGAAGCATGGGGGTGGCAACATCATGCTTTGGGGCTGTTTCTCTGCAAAGGGACCAGGACGACTGATCCGTGTACATGAAAGAATGAATGGGGCCATGTATCTTGAGATTTTGAGTGCAAACCTCCTTCCATCAGCAAGGGCATTGAAGATGAAACGTGGCTGGGTCTTTCAGCATGACAATGATCCCAAGCACACCGCCAGGGCAACGAAGGAGTGGCTTGGTAAGAAGCATTTCAAGGTCCTGGAGTGGCCTAGCCAGTCTCCAGATCTCAACCCCATAGAAAACCTTTGGAGGGAGTTGAAAGTCCGTGTTGCCCAGCGACAGCCCCAAAAGATCATCACTCCTCTAGAGGAGATCTGCATGGAGGAATGGGCCAACATACCAGCAACAGTGTGTGCCAACCTTGTGAAGACTTACAGAAAACGTTTGACCTCTGTCATTGCCAGCAAAGGATATATAACAAAGTATTGAGATGAACTTTTGTTATTGACCCAAATACTTATTTTCCGCCATAATTTGCAAATAAATTCTTTAAAAATCAGACAATATGATTTTCTAGATATGTTTTCTCATTTTGTCTCTCATAGTTGAGGTCTAGCTATGATGTCAATTACAGGCCTCTCTCATCTGTTTAAGTGGGAGAACTTGCACAATTGGTGGCTGACTAAATACTTTTTTTTCCCCACTGTATGTTAGGGATGTTACCAGTCCCTCTCCAGCAACCGCTGAGGCCACTGATTGGTCTTAGTGATCATGTGAGCATCAGGGCTTGTGGACTGGTGTCAGACAACAGAGCTCCGATGACAGTGTGTTTTATTATTATTAATTATTATTATTATTTTACACCTTTCACTGCTGCTCCACAGGTTGCTATAAAATCATGAAAAAAAAAACCTTTAGGTTGAGGCCCCCCATTGCAGAAATGCAGCTTTTTTTTTGCTGCAGATTTTGCTACGTTTTTGAGCCAAACCTAGGAGTAGCTACAAAAGGAATGAGAAATACAAAGGAAGCTCTTATACTTCTGCCTCCTGCTCAACCCACTCCTGACTTTGGCTCAAAAAAACGCAGCAAAATCTGCAACAAAAAAAGCTGCGTTTCCGCAACGTGGGGCCTCAGCCTTACATTATTTTGTCACAGATTTAACTATTCTTCCCCTTGCCATTCTCTGAAAGTTCTGTACAAGATGTCACCAAACTTTCCCACTTTTAAATGGCAAATTTCCCTTAGTATTTGGTAATGGCTGGCTAATGGTAATTTTCTTTTAGGTTGTCACACTTGGACACAGCGAGGGAAGAAATAGACACTATTTTAACCATATCTGGCTCTCCCATCAGCAATGCCCTCATTTGCAGAGAGACACTCTTTTAAACAATTCAATAATTCACTTACAAGCTATTTTAACAGTAAAAGTGCAATAAAAAAAGAAAAAAACAAAACAAAACATAACATTCACACCATATTGCAAATTAAACACTGCGGCTTATAGCAGTTCATTTCAGAACAGTCTTCAGAAGTGGGAACTGTCCCTTTATTAGAAGAACCAATAACTCAAAAAGCAAAATAATTTGTCTTACGAATAATTTGCTACAAGATATGTCGGCAATGAAAAAGAATATAGTTTCTATAGATATCTGAAAGGCTGTGACTTGATTGTGAATGCGACATAATAAGGACACTGAATAGTTGTGAATAAAAAGAAGGAACTTCATTTCAGTGCAATATAGTAATAAAATATCAGTTATGAATTTCAGTTTATAGGAAGTCTCTTAGATATTCTGTTGGTGGCTCTTCAGCTTCCACTGAATGGTAGATCACACAGGAAAGATACTTATCGCTCAATGCTGATAGGAGGAAGTTGCATAGGAGTCCTCTGCTTCATGTCTAGAAACAAAAAGAAACACATAAGGAAATCATTGTAAGGACAGGTAAGACCAATACATGCCCACAATGTAGATTTCAAACCAGGGGACGACTTCTCACGACACCCTCTGTGCTCCAATAGAGAGTTTTCGAGTTCCACTGGATATGCCATAGATGTCTGGCAGACACAGCACCCACCTCTCATCTAGCTCCACAACAGGGTCCCCTTGACTGCCTAACCTGTCTAGTGCTTCAACCACTGTGAACAAAGTTGTAGCTGTGCAGACGTGGCTTTTGCTAAAATCTATGGGAGTGCCAGAAACAGTTGAACAAGTAAACACCCATGGCCACCTCTCCATTCAGAGCAGCACCAGGAAGGATGTTGAGTTACAGAAAGATGTAGGACCTGCATTTCTTTTAAGTCATATCCAGTCAATACAGAATGCCATAAATATCAAAAATGTTAATACACCTTTAACCTTAAAAGGTTTTCAGTACTATTTCTTTCCATACTTCTAGTAGTCAAACAGCAAAACATTTGTAGCCACTATGGGTGAGGACCTATAGCCATAATATGCTGTCCTTACAAAGATAAGTTTTTAATGTTATCTGTCTTTTAGGACAACAGAAACAATTATATAATATTATGAGGCCCCCATTCAGACATCAGAAAATGAAGAGGAATTTGAGGTGGACATCCGGAGTAGGCCCAAATGAATGGGCCTCATCTGCAGTGAGTCTCGATCTGCAAATCAGCTGCGAATTCTGTAGTAAGACTGAGCAGGGTACTTATTTTTTCAGTGTCCTGCTCTGATCTCTCACTCCTATTGAAAACAATGGGAGGCAAAATGAGGGTGGAAGCTGCCACTCATTTGGGGGCAGAATCCAAAGCAAAATCAGTGGCAGATTCCACCGTGTGAACAGGCCCTAATACTTACTTCATTTTTGTTACTTTCGAATGAAAATGGCAGAAAGGTTATCTCTTACAGGATTGACTACACCGGGTCCGTGTCCAGTTTCTTAAATCAAGAATAACATACCAAAGCCTAACACTACATAAAGGATAAAGGAGCTTTACCTAGGCTATTATTTGGTAACCATTCTGTCAGTAACACAAACCTCTCTTTTTTTTTTTTTAACTGACCAAGAAACGCTGTGAAAAAATCGTGGCAATGCACTATTTTTTTCTCTTTCCTCTATTTGCCTTGGACATTCTAGTCTATGGGTCTATGAAAAAAAAAACGGGCAGCACATGCACAACATTTGTCTGCTGTCTGTTTCATCCTTTCTTCACATATTCATGGTCAGGTGATGCTGAAAAATAAAGACAGCATCTGCAAATGAAAACAAAAACTAAAAACAGATGACACAGGGAGATACATTAGGTTGTTAAACATCCATTTTTTATTGTCTGCAAAATGGATTGCTCATGTGAAAGCAACCTAATGCAGCTATCTGTTCAATAAAAAATGGTGACAAGTACTATTCTTGCCTGTTTCGCAGATCAAACATATCCTTTGAAGTCTCTGGGTCAGTGAAAATGACCTCCTATGTGCTGTCCATTTTTCTCATATCCAAGATATTAAAAATGATGACAATTTCTAAATAAAAAGTTTGATCCATTTTTCAAAAACGTGAAAAATGGATCAACCATGGACAAAACATGTCCACAAAATCAATAGTACAACGCAGACAACACATCAACATGAATAACGGATGTGTGAATAAGCCCCCATAGGTAAGATTGCTTTAGGCCTTTACTATGATGCATTCATACAAGTTCTCCTGTGCATGCAATATTTCTGAAAACTTGTAGAAGTAGACTGAAGAGCTAGTGTTTGTACCGTGCAGGAAAAATCCTTAAACAAACCTTCTGGCAGTGTTATCAATTTCCGTTCAACACCATGGCCTGAACATAAGCGCTATGTATCTGTGATATTTACACATGGCTCATACGATGTTGATTTTTCGGTAGGTATATACACTCTTGTTCACTTGATCCTGTCTAGTCGGCTACAGAAAAACCTGTACAAATAGGATTAATAAGCAGACATGAGCTCAGGTGAACAAATGCTATAAGAATACTATATAATTGTACAGTTTTCTAAGTAGGAACTAGTGACTACTTACAGGTAATAGCAGCCAATGACAGGTCATGGTGTACTGAAAACCGTGAAGAATTAAAGTGCCCATGCACATCAGATGCATGTGTATTGTGGTGTTCTGACAATTCCCTGACAACAGGCATCATGAAAAAAAATGACCAAGCGGTTGGATTACATGTCCAATCTTGTTTGCAGCGCAGCTTATTGCTTTTTCCCTATTAGGTATACATACACACCAGGTCAAGCCAAGTGAATGTGAGGAGTAGCTGTCTGCCAAACAAATCTTCTGACAAAGATGTCAAAGGTGTATGGAAATCTTTAGGAGGCCATTCTTGGTTTTGGCTAAAAAAAACAAAAAAAACAAAATCTGCAACAAAAAAACCCTGTATTTCCGCAGCGTGAGGCCTCAGCCTTAAATAGTTTAGCACATTTAGGAAATGTCAGCCTTGATAATTCCACCATTATTTTCTAGCATAAACATAACATCTTGCCTCTTCCAGACTTAGAAACCACAGATCTAGTACTTGCACCAGTCTGGAGACGTGAATTTGGAGCTTTATTATTAAATGACCAACATGATATTACAGCACTGAAGCCTTTCTTCTCCTCTACTAGAATGGCGAAATCCCACAATGAATGGCTATCACACACCTCATAGTAAACTCAACACAAAGGGATTGTGTCTTGAATGTCATGTATATACTGTGATGGCCTACACCACGTTCTAAACATATTTCTGTTTAAGTTCCCCAAAGAAAACGTAACATAATAACATTTGTAATAAAATCATACAATTACAGGATAATTAATTATTGGAAGCATGGTTGTTAGATTAGAACGAATCCATTACAGGATCTATTCACTTGGAACAATCTCTACTGAGCAGATAATGGTCTGCCAGTACAGTTATCGCTGGGGAAAAAGGTTCTAAGTATACAATTTCTGAAATCCATCCTCTAGGTGTATGGGAGAGCAACTTACCTCAACACCAGTACCTCTTGCAAAACCAAACTTGACTCAATTTCTTACAGATTTAAATTTACGGAGGTTGTGGAGTCAGTAGGCCAAACCACCGCCTCCAACTCATATTTTTCCACAGCCCCACTCCTGCTTCCAATTCCATAATACTCCTTTAATTTATGATAAAAGCCAGTGATTGAATTTCAATTAAAGTAAATATGCAAAAAACTATGCACCTATTATAAAATATTAATAATTGTATAGTATAATTAATCATTTTATTTTGAAGCTGGGGTCGGTAACTTTTTTCTGACAAACTCCATCCAAAACTGGCCCCAACTCCGACTCCACAGCCCTGCCAAATTTGTTCAAGCTTAGGAGGGCACTTTCTGTAGAGCTATAGAATATGTTACATGGGGACCTACTTATTAATGAGATAGGTTAGTTTCATGACAGCTGTATTGAGAAAGTTTATATCGTACCAATAATCTGCATAGCAAGAACACAAATGGAGGCCAAGCACAATAGCAAGGAAGCATATGCGACATCATAGCCTGTTAGACTAAGGCAAGCACAGCAGTCTAGGCAGACAGCCAAAGCACACTCCACAAAAGATTATTATTGAGGTTTCAAATGGGAAGCACTAACACGGAGCTCACTGTAGTGTACACTCCTGCCCTTCCGCTTTATTATACTCTACTCTTCTGCTGCTTCTCGACAAAGTGCTTTCAATTAGCCTTATCTAGACATCTGTTCCTCTAACCTCTCACTTATTACCACCGGCAAGGCATCGGAGACACTACATCTACACGTTTACGGTATATTACATTAGATATTACAATAGGTATTCTATTGGTAATACGTTTTTCACTGTCCTGGAGGAATCGTCAGAGTAAGAATCCCAAATCAAAACCTATAGTACTGCCAAAGGCAGACAAGCACTGCACTTTGCATCTACGTCAGCCCCATGAACAGTGACTACAGGGATTACCTCGATTAACCCGCTTATCTACAACTGCCATACATATACATCAGCTGTGTACTATTCCTTCATTCTATATCCTATATATATTGATTCAAGAGCTAAACTCATGCTATATACAACAGGTGTCAATTGTGTTATTCAGCTGGCATCCGCTCGCAGCTTCTGGGCTTGACGATAACACCAGATGAAGCTGATGGCAAAGAGTGCATTGGGTGTGGTGGGTGCTGGGAACTTGCTCATTGCCCTTTAAACATTTTACTTGCTGCTGGTTCTGGTTGTGTGTATATGGGAACTCTTCTATTTAGTGGGTTTTCAAGGCAAAGTGGAAACCCAAGGAGTGCCAGGGGTGGTTCAAAGTAGAAAAAGAAGCGATACTCACCTACCCCCCCCCCCCCAACCTCCTGTTCCGTTGTCAGGAAAATCTTGGACAAAAAAAATTAGACTAAATTATAGTATGCCCAAAAATAAGGACAAATAAAAAGCTAAAAGGTCTTTATATATAGCACAGAACCTTCAAAGTGTATGCCTGACTTGAAATCACTGTGCTAGGTTGCCCAGCCTTAGAGCAAATGCGGCATGACATGCATGACTAGCAATGACATATGTGAAAAGTAATCATCCTCCTGTCAGCACTATGTAATGAATGAATTAGGCGGTAATTTAGTTATCGCCCTCATGTGAACGCATCCACTTCTGATAGGCACTGACAGGCATTTATACAGTGATGATCATCAAGGTGACACAGCAGGGAAGAAAAATCAGCAAATGTGTCTGAAGACATCTAAGGGTGGAAGCGCCAGCCGCCATTTGTGTCACATGAACAGCAACAGACTACAGGCTCTTATACATCAAGAACAAAGCACATACCAGGGACAGGGAAACTCCATTTTCATTCCTACCCGTCATAACTTTATTCTTTAATAAAACAGTAACTTAGATCAGACTTTAAACACAAGGATTGAATTTTTATAACATGGAGAATGATAATTATCTGCAGACATGGAAGCGTGAATTGACATATCCATTATTTATGCTCTAGTAATGTAAATTATGCATAAATATGTTGGAGATTATTATACATTCCCAGGACACCTAATGCATGAAGATATTCAAAATCTCCTAAGGCACTTGCACTTATTGTGAAGCTCCACCTTTCCATTTACATTAAAACATATATTAGGTTTGTAGCAATTCCTAGTACACCTAGCTGCCCTTTTTTTTTTTTTTTTTTAGGGATAGAATTAATATTACAGATTTTGTAATGTGTCTCTAGCAAAGACCAAACATTCAAACAGGAAAAAAATGTCACATTCTTGTAGGCTGTAAAAAAAAAAAAAATAATTTAAAAGGGTTGTTCCACTATTAGTCCTTTAAGGACACAGAGTAGTTTGGTCATTAAGGCTGTTAAAGGGTTTTTATATCTTCCATTTCCGCCTTCCAAGATGCCTTAGGAGGACTTATTCTTTGTGCAACAAGTGGCAAAATAAGGGATTTTTTTTTCACAATAACCACAAAACCTTGGCAAAAGTCTAGCTGTTTCACAAAAAAAAAAAAAAAGTGTCAAAAACCTGATTTTATCCCACTGTGTCAATGTACCCCTCAATCTATCTTTAATGAAAAGAATAAGGGTGCATTCACATACATACGGCACAGTGCGTTCACATATATGGGATTGGTTCAGGTGCCGGATCTGTGCCTGCAGCGTTTTTCCATCCGGCATCCTTAAAATGTCCTTAGGGCCGTATGCCGCTGAGTGCTGCCTGAAGATGGATGCAGCAGCACCGGCGTTCTGCACAGTTTATGTACAGTAGTAAAGCCAGCAATTGCCGGTTTCACTACTGTACCTGAGCGAATTGCTCAGGATTGGTTAGGGCTATAAAGATGAACTTGGATTCATTTTAAAGATGAGAATCTCATCTATAAAATTATACCAACATTCGCTGGTGAAAACGATGTTTGGCATCAAGAGTCCAATGCAGATCTCAATTCCCAACATCATTTTAACAGTGAATCGCTCTGAATTTGTAAGGGCTATACAGGTAACTGTAACAGAACCTCAGCTATGACAAGTGTTTCCTTCTGTTAGTATCTAACCTGTTCTTACTCTACAAGGGAGGGACCTTCAAGCACAGGTGGGAGCTTGGCCTCATTAAAGGCTGTAACGTCCTCAGTCCTGGGCAGTGCCTGGGGAGAGAGGAGGAGTCGGGTTCTGTCCCTACATTGTGAAGGCTGGTGAGACTCCAGTGTGAACTGTTGCCCTGTATGTTGACCGTGTGGCTGAAGCTAGCCACACATACACTTAGGATATTACTCTGTTTAGTTAGTTGCTCAGACGAGCAGGATTTCTGTTATTGTTTTGCCTGAAAGTTAAGGCTTATTTTGTTTTGCCGTTTTTTGGAAAATAAACGTACAGGGTAATACCTGTTGGAACCTGAATTTTTGTGTCTGTCTCTGACTGTCTGGGTCTGCTGCTGATACCACTGAGCCTATCCTCCTACAACTTTTAGCAACTAATATAAATGTGCATTTTTATAAAACACAAACTTTAAAATCAAAATAGCATCAAAAATGCTGCAGGTGTCTACTTTCAGAAAATATATAAGCATGGGGGAGTTAGTATAATTTTTTAACGTTGCAATTTAGGTTTTATTTGTCCATCTAAAAACGGTGAAAATTGCCCCAGCAGCCAACAGAGAAAAAAAAATCTGAAAACCCCTCGTAGTAAAAAGGTTAAACTGGGGACAAATGGATGGGTACATTAACTGTGGGGATAGCTGGAGGGGGATATTATATGGTAGGGGGCCACTAGGGAGGCATTATACTGTGTTAGGGCCTCTAATGGGGCATTGTAATTTGTGAAAGTTGGGTATTCCTAAGTGGTGGTAATGGAGGGGCACTTATGAAACCATTGCACTGAACCCACCAATGTGTTAAAACACCCTGCTAAGGAGCATACTGAGGAAGAACAATAATGGGGTATTTTACTGTTTGGGAGCACTAACGTCAGTACCCACAATATAATGTTCCTTAATGCCCCCCTACAGTATAATGTCACGTTATTGCCCCCTGCACAGTGTAATGCCACGTTAGTCGCCCCCCACATCATGTAATACCACGTTAGTGCCCCCTGCACAGTATAATGCTACATTAGCCCCCCCCGCACAGTATAATGCCACATTAGTCACTACCCGCACAGTATAATGCCACGTTAGTTGCCCCCAGCCTAATCCTTATTTTTCTGGTTTAAACCTGGGGTACGTCTTATAGTCAGACGTGTCTTTTTGTCCGAAAAACACCGTAAATACTAGACGTGTACAGCTTGGACCTTTACTTGATGGTGGATCCCGGTCAATGGAAATTTACTAAAAGTAGTTGAGTACCCCTACTCTATTGGCCTCGGCAGCCCATTATGCCTTGTGGACCGTTATGGTAAAAACTGATGACAACTTTTGGTTTTGGAGTAGAAATTTGTAAAAAAGCTTGATGACAACTGATGCATTTTCGCATCAGTTTTGGCATCAGTTGTATTGACTAAGGGACAAAAAAAAAATGATACTTATGCAACTGATATATGTAAACCTATCCTAACAGGGAGCTCTGCAGCACATTGTATGATCTTTAAACAGCCCTGTTTTCATTGAGGTTATATAAGATTACAGAAACATGTGAGATAGTCCACAGGGCTGATATATTAAGACCAGTGTTCCCTTACCGGCAAGAAATGCGCCTGAATTATTAACCACAAGTGGTTGTGCAAATATGGCATGAGCTAAAAACTGCATCTTTTGTCATGCCAGAAAACTGGCGTACAAGGCACGAATAATCGGCCCCAATATCTTCAGAAGAAATGTGACAACCTCTCCAAGTCAGTGCAAAGAGGTTACCAGGAAATTTTGCATAAAACTGCTGAAAGTTATACAGAGAGATACTACGATCTTAAAGGGAGTCTGTTACCAGGATGAAGAATATTAAACCAGCAACACAGTAAGATAGATCCGGCGTATTAGGGCAGCGCGGAATGTAGCAGTTTGGAGAAACGGAGCATGTTGGAAATAAATTAATATCTCGGCAACAGAGGCATGAATTTTCAGGGGGAAAACGGAGTTATATTCAGGTGAGCCTGACCTATGTATGCATTTTTTTAACTGATGAATTTTAGTTATCGAGGAATTACTGATGCTCTTATTTCTGAAGACATCCTTGCTATACAGAATTTGTTTCCTGGGAAGAAAAGGAGACAGATTATAGGCTCTATCGCCCAAGCTCTCCTATAAAGTACAGAAGCATCTGTTGTAAAGCTCCTTCTTTTTACATATATGGGACAAGGCATATGAAGCGATATACAGGCTAGGACACACAATCTGCATGTTTCTTAGTTATGAATGTATTATGCAGCATGGACACTGGGTAGTCTATGCTATATTCTCAAGAAAAAAGGAAAATCAGCTACAGTAATATAAAATGAAGTTATCCGATTTGGTGATTGCCCAACTTTATTATTACTAATTATTATTATTATTATTATTATTATATGACTTCTTTATATTTTAACAAATTTTGAGCTGATTTTTTTTTTAATAATTATTGTTGGACAACCCCTTTTAGGCTGAGGCCCCATGTTACAGAAACTCAGCTTTTTTTGTGGCTGATTTTGCTGCAGTTTTTTCAGCCAAAGCCAAAGTGGATTGAACAGAAGGTAGAATTATAAGAGCTTCCTATATATTTTATTCTTGGCTCCAAAAAAAAAAAAAAGCTGCACAATCTGCAACAAAAAAAAGCTGCGTTTCTACAACGTGAGGACTTGGCCTTGAACTGGACTAGAAGCATTCCCTGCATACCTTACCCTACCCACCTCATATGGCATTCCAGCTGCACATTATAAGACTCATACCACATTTAGGTTATCTGAAAATCAAAGGAGAGGGGCAGGGTGAATCTAATCCACCATTTTGTAGATGCATCTAATAAACTGATAAATACAGATCAGAGTCTGTATATTTTAAGCAAGCAGGTGAAACCCAAGCAACTACCTGCCATGGCAGGGTCAGCCACACATTTCTAATAAGTTAACCACTGCAGAGTTTTTGTTTGCAGATACTATCCACTCTGGTTGGTACAAAGGGGACCCAAGCAGGACATCTCCTGCGTTTATGATGTACACATACACATTTCTTTTTTTCTTTTACAATTACCTGAGGTATTCTTCTTCTTTCAGTCTTTTAGCTGCTTGTGTGGATCTCTTTATCTGCAAGTCCAATCTATGAAGGAAGTCTTTGGCAGATAGCTCTTCATCTTGTGTAACTACTGGCCGGCCTGTTTCGGGAGAACTGGGTGGAGATGCGTGATTTGCTGAAGGTGGCACCTCTTCTTCATCTAGTGCATTGCCATCCTCTTGACATTCATTTTCTGGAGAGTCCAATAAGTTTAGTCCATTAAAAAAAGAGGGTTTCTCTGATACAACTGGGATGTTTAGTGACTTCCTCAAGAAAATACAATCAGTAGAAAATAGTTTGTTGGCCCTTTTTATCTGTTCCATCTGTAAAATAATAAAGAAAACAATACCTTTTGTTACCATTTCATATTCACAAAATACATACACATAATGTTATGCCAATAAAAAAGTAAAAGTGACAACACCATTTTTAAGTCTTGGACCCTTGGACTGTACAGTTTTTTTTTTCCTTTTTTCCCTACTAGTGTCCACATTTGGAGATGGAGTCTGACAGGTCCAAAATCCCCCCCAAGCCAAAAGCACTCAGTGTAGAGGCCTTTAACAGGAGCAGAAACATACTTTTGTGGCCACAAAATGGGCCTAACAGATTACAGACAGTTGCAAGTGCTCTGAATCTTCACTCTAATCACCATCCAATTCTGTCACTTTAGCTGTAATTGACATTTTCAGCCTTTGCGTTGTCACAGTAGCCTTTAGGCAAATCTATGCAAAAAAAAATAAATAAATCTGGCCCCATCCCCAAAGCACTTACAGACTGATTTGCATATTCAGATGTTTAATGCTTTATGGTTTGTGGCCACAAAGTATGTTTCTGCTGATTTTAAAGTCCCTTTCATTGCAGTTGTTGGTTTTGGGAGGCATTTTGGAGATGAAACTTGACAATTGGGTGGTCTCCAACATCCAGTATTAAAGGGTTTAAACCTTAGCCACTATGACAGTGCTTTATCAGTGCAATGTTTTATTATATAGACTGAAAAATCCTGGTGCAGACCCATAGACATCCTCCCATAACTCCCCTTGTGATCGCTAGAACTAAAGCAGTAACAACTATCACTTCCAGTATGTTTTTATTGACAACGAAGGACTAGTTGGTCAGAAACTTCGCTATTCACTGGCCCTTGTTGCACCTGCATGGAAATCTTGCCACATTACCCATACAAAGGCATTGGAAAGTTTGCAAGTGTCTACCATCTTTTAATGCACATTATATATAGTTTGCTATTGACACTGTGAAGTGCACAGTTTTTGTTTGCAGTAACTCTCTTTTCTGCCCATAAATCCATAAAAAAGCAGATAATGGGTTTTGAGTAAGGTATGGTCTGAAAGATGCTTTATACCCTGAAGACAAGTTTTGATCATGCTTTCTCTCATATACTAAACAAATGCTTTCAGCAATGGATGTTCTGGAAAATCATGTCGACCTACTGTATCTACGGCAGACTAAACTAGAATGAAGCTCACAAAGAGCAATGCTGAACAGGAGAACATATTTCATCATGATAATAATAAGATGTGCATAGTGTTATGACTAGTAAATGTTTATACCCAGACACCACAGGAAATACTGAAATACTTTAATGCTAGGTCTTTCAACCGAAGCATTGACAGAGACGACATTTCCTGACTGTAAGTTGTTATTGTTCTGAAATCTACATTTTTTTAAAATTGTTTTAAATTGGATTTTCGCACTATAACAGCTCAGCTTCTATTCACTTCATTGGAAGCAGAGCTGCAATAACACTGCACAGCCACTAGACGATGTATGGAGTCATCTGTTTCTGGCTCTGTACAAGGTACAGTACCAGCCTGGCAGAAGTCCCGAACAGCTCATTGGTATGGGAGCTGGGTGTCAGACCCCCAGTAAATCAGATAGGCCTTCATATAAAAAAAAAAAAAAACATTTTAATACTCTCTTTAAAATGCATAAATTCTTCATCACAATTACTTGTGCCGTATCAATAGTGGGCATAAGACAGTAGTGACACCAAGAATTTGCCATGAAACTGTCCAATTCAATGGTACAGAAGTAAAAATAAGACTTTAACCTGAAAGTGAATGCCCAACCCATGATCACAATATTTTGCATCTGTCGCCCTCTTTTGTGTCAAGAAAATATGCCAATTGGTAGCAAATTATCTAAATCAGTCTTTATGATTGATTTAATGAGTGTTAAAGAAGTTGTCCAAGATTAGAAAAACATGGCTTCCAAAATAAAAAAACACTACACCTGTCCACAGGTTGTGTGTGGCATTGCCGAGTCTCTGTTCGGGATCCAAATCCACATGAAAATGGCCGGTTGCACATTCGCAGTCGGCTATGTCCAACGCGAAATGTCAGAGCTGACTGAGCATACGCGGGATTTGAATCCCGAACAGAGACTCGGCGGCTGATGACGCGGTGGAGAGGCGTCAGCAGAAGAGAGAGGTGGCGCTGGATCTTCGGAAGAGTGTCTTCTTTGCGCACAGGGGAAGTCCCCTGTGCTTTCTGAGCACAGGAGGAACGCCCCTTGTGCTTTCTGAAGACTCATTTGCATAAAGAAGAAAAACAAAAATTTACTTTAATTGACATTGATTAATTGACATTAACTTTAATTGAGCTGGGCTTCAATACTAGACACCACCTACGGACAGGTGTGGCACTGCTTGACAAGAAGAAATTAGCCATGTTTTTCTAGTCCTAGACCTGGATACATCCACTGAGTAGGACAGACACTCTTCTAGATTAAAAGGGATTCTATCATTTGGAAACCCATTTTTCACTAACACCACGTCGGAATAGCCTTTAGAAAGGTTATTCTTCTCTGTGCAGCCGTTTGTGAGAATTTTCGTTTTTCTTCTTTGTGCAAATGAGTCTTCAGAAAGCACAGGGGGCTTCCCCTGTGCGCAAAGAAGACGCTCTTCCGAAGATCCAGCGCCACCTCTCTCTTCTTCTGCTGACGCCTCTCCGCCGCGTCTCGGTTCGGGATTCAAATCCCGCGTATGCTCAGTCAGCTCTGCCATTTCGCGTTGGACAGAGCCGACTGCGGATGTGCAGCCGGCCATTTTCATGTGCATTTGGATCCCGAACATAGACTCAGCGGCTGATGATGCGGACCCCCTGAACAGAAACCGAATGCAGATGTGTACCTAGCCTCAGTCAGAGGGTGAGGCTAAGAGGAAAAGTGCTCCTTTATATAGGGAAAAAACCACCCATCTGAATAAAGGTGGATGTGGAGTCTTTTATTCTGATGGGCGTTTTTTCATATGGTATGTAGCTCAGCCCCCCTCCTTCATTTTTGGTTGGGATGTTGTTTTGGGTATGTTTTATATATGCTTATGTACACAGCGACAAGTTACTATTGTTTACACCTCCTATTTAGGAGTACTACTTTACAATTTACAAGAAGAGTTCCACTATGCCGCTGTTTAGACATATGATCCTTTTATATAGAGTATACTTGTGATATCCCATCCATTTCATTATTCTGGGGCATTGTTCTCTTACCACGTCAATACTTTATGTGGATATATTTGTGTGTCCCCTATTTATGGGAATGTTGTCTTTAATTGCTTTATGTTATGTAATAAACAATACATAATAAACAATATGATTTTTTTTTTTTTTTACAATCATGACTTGTGTGGAATTTAATTTTGTTATACTACTTCCCATTCAGAATACTTGCATGCTTGACCACACCTACAGTGGTGGAAAAAAGTATTTAGTCAGCCACCAATTGTGCAAGTTCTTCCAATTAAAAAGATGAGGCCGGCCTGTAAGTTTCATCATAGGTAGACCTCAACTATGAGAGACAAAATGAGAAAACTAATCCAGAAAATCAGATTGTCTGATTTTTTAAGAATTTATTTGCAAATTATGGTGGAAAATAAGTATTTGGTCAATAACAAAAGTTCATCTCAATACTTTGTTATATATCCTTTGTTGGCAATGACAGAGGTCAAACGTTTTCTGTTGGCAGTGTGTGCCAACAGTTTGGCACACACTGTTGCTGGTATGTTGGCCCATTCCTCCATGCAGATCTCTAGAGCAGTGATGTTTTGGGGCTGTCGCTGGGCAACACGGACTTTCAACTCCCTCCAAAGGTTTTCTATGGGGTTGAGATCTGGAGACTGGCTAGGCCACTCCAGGACCTTGAAATGCTTCTTACAATGCCACTCCTTCGTTGCCCTGGCGGTGTGCTTGGGATCATTGTCATGCTGAAAGACCCAGCCACGTTTCATCTTCAATGCCCTTGCTGATGGAAGGAGGTTTGCACTCAAAATCTCAAGATACATGGCCCCATTCATTCTTTCATGTACACGGATCAGTCGTCCTGGTCCCTTTGCAGAGAAACAGCCCCAAAGCATGATGTTGCCACCCACATGCTTCACAGTAGGTATGGTGTTCCTTGGAT
Source organism: Leptodactylus fallax (assembly GCA_947044405.1). Classification (NCBI taxonomy): domain Eukaryota; kingdom Metazoa; phylum Chordata; class Amphibia; order Anura; family Leptodactylidae; genus Leptodactylus; species Leptodactylus fallax. Next base: position 10,037,290 of record CAMRHE010000027.1, on the reverse strand, counting down.
GCAACTCAGCATTCACTCTCCACCAAACACGATGAGTTGTGTTTCTACCAAACAGTACAAAAGGCCTGAAAAAAATGTTTCGATTGGCAGATGCTGTGTACAGGTCCCCCGGCTGATGTCAGCATTGACATGCCTTTTGTGTGAGGTGGCCACTGCAGTCCATCATATGCCTCAGTGGTCACTTCATCATCACTTACTGGCCTCAGCAGTCATGTGCAATTTGTGAAGAGGTCACTGCTGAGGCCTGTGATTGGCTGCAGTGGTCACCACACACAAACGGGATGTCACTGGTGATGTCATCTGGGGGACCCATACACAGCAGCCCCCGCTAGAAATGAAGGGCTGGAAAGAGATGGCTACATTTTGTTTTATGTTTCCGTTCCATTGCCAGCACATATAGAAGTAAAAAATTTCTCGGACATCCTCTTCACAAATCAGTGGCCAGTGGCCAGAGGTCAGAGGCCAACAGCTTTAGGCAGGAGAGTGTGCACATAGGTATTCGTGGAGATCATTGCCCACAATAGATGCGAAAATGATTTTATAGCAAGTATTTCATCCCATTGTCACTTCGAGCTCTCTGTATTTCACACATAAGGTCCTGCTGTTCTTTCTGTCTCACACCAAATGGAAAGTTATTTACTGCAGTTAACACAAAATGTGACAAATGTTCAGAAGCTGCAAATTCTACATCTGGATGCACAATGATAAGAACAGCAGGACTGACACATAAAGGACAATACTGACTAGTCAAGAGAACCAAAAAGTAACATGAGAACCTTGTAAGGCAGGGGTGTCAAACTCATTTTCTCCAGGGGCCACTTCAGCCTCACGGGGTACCTTGAAGGGCCAAGATTATTTTACACATATATAAAAGTAACTTCTCCTTAACAGTTAAGCGAGCTATTAAGCAGTAGTTACATTTGTACATTACTACTGTTACAATCAGCCCTTTCAGGGCAACCAGGAAAAACATAATGTATTGTTAAAACCTAAGACATTGGCATGTTACATACTATCCTCATCCTTTTCTGAATATATAAAAAATTAAGCACTCTACAAAGACGTTTACCCCTGCAAACGGTATTATGCTCTATAGTTGCCTCTGCACACGGTATTACGCCCCCCAGCGGCCCCTGCACACAGTATTATGCTCCATAGTTGCCCCTGTACATGGTATTATGCTCAATAGTGGCCACTGCACACGTAATAATAATAATAATAATAATAATAATAATAATAATAATAATAATAATAATAATAATAATAGTCCTTTAATAGTCCCACAATGGGGAAATTCAGTGTGTTACAGCAGCAAAGATAAGATAAGATAAGTAGATACAAATACAAATACAACATGTACAGGAATGTTCCAAGGTGAGAGGCATTACATTAATAGCAGACAGACAGATAGGACGTAGCAGAGGGGGGGGGGGGATTTAACAGGCAGAAAGATATTTCAGTTCTCTGTATGTAATGATCTCCGCTTAGGTCGGTGTTGGTTGTACAGCCTAACCGCGGTGGGGAGGAAAGACTTCCGATAGCGCTCCTTCTCACACCTAGGGTGGAGCAGTCGGTCACTGACAGTACTGCCCAGCGCAATCACAGTCTCATGCATGGGATGGGACTTCTTCTTCTGCATGGAGCTCACCACGGACAGTATCCTTCTGTCACCCACCACCTGCACTGGGTCCAGTGGGCTCCCCAGGACAGAGCTGGCCTTTCTAATCAGCTTGTCAAGTTTATTTCTGTCCCTGGTTGATATACTGCTCCCCCAGCAGGACACTCCAAAGAAGGTGGCTGAAGCCACTACCGAGTTGAAGAAAGTCCTAAGAAGTGCCCCCCGGATTCCAAAGGCTCTCAGCTTCCTAAGCAGGTAGAGCCTGCTGTGGCCCTTCCTGTACAGGGCCTCCATATGATCTGCCCAGTCCAGCTTATTATTAAGGAGCAAACCCAGGTACTTATAGGTGTTCACAATCTCGATGCCCGTCCCCAGGATGTCCACTGGTTTTGGAGGGCATCTGCCTTTACGCAAGTCCACCACCATCTCCTTGGTCTTCCCCGCGTTAATCTTCAGGTGGTTCTGGTGGCACCAGTCCACAAAAAAATGGTTCAGTTCTCTGTACTCCCTGTCATCATCGTCTGTGATGAGGCCTACTATTGCAGAGTCGTCAGAATACTTCTGTAGGTAGCAGCTGGATGAGTTGCACCTAAAATCAGCAGTGTACAGTGTGAAGAGGAAAGGGGCGAGAACCGTACCCTGAGGTGCCCCCGTATTACAGATAACGGTACATGACACACAGTCTTGGGCTCTCACATATTGAGGTCGATTTGTGAGGTAGTCTAGGATCCAGTTGGAGAGGTGGTGGTCCAATCCAGCAAAGCCCAGCTTGTCTCTCAGTAACCTGGGCTGTATGGTGTTAAAAGCACTGGAGAAATCAAAGAACATTATTCTCACCGTGTTCCCTGGTTTTTCCAGGTGAGACAGAGCCCTGTGCAGAAGGTGGATGATGGCATCATCTACCCCAATGCCCGGTCAATAAGCAAACTGGAGAGGGTCCATAGCGGGGCTCACTAGAGGGCGAAGATGTGTGAGAACCAATCTCTCTAAGATCTTCATCAAGTGGGATGTCAGTGCTAAAGGCCTGTAGTCGTTGAGGTCCATAGGGTGAGGTTTCTTTGGAACTGGTACGACACAAGAAGATTTCCATAATTCAGGGACTATTTCCTGCCTCAGGCTCATATTATACATATATGTAATTATACCACACAGCTGGTCCCCACAAGTCTTAATTAGCCTTGCACTGATGTCATCTGGCCCTGCGGCTTTCCTCGCCTTGATCTTTTTCATCTCCTTCCTCACCTGGGCCCGTGTGAAGGTCAGACTGTGGTCAGATAAAGACAGATTTCTGGATTTACTGGTCTGTTGGGAAGTAGCCACATGGGGTGAAGTCATTGTGGTGAGGGGAGCTGAAGGACATGCTGGGGTGGGAGGAGCTGGTGTGTGATCAAATCTGTTGAAGAATAGGTTTAGTTCATTAAGCCAGTTAACATCTGCCTCAATCTGGCAGACAGACTGTTTATGACCCGAAATTGACTTAAGCCCCTCCCAGACCCCCCTTATGTCTTTTCTTTCCATTTGCTTTTCCATTTTTTCCTTATAACTGTCTTTTCCTTGCCTGATTAGATGTCTCAGCTCCTTTTGTACTTCCCTCAACCCCTCCTTATCTCTTGTCCTGAATGCCATCTTTTTCTCCTTAAGTAGTGTTTTTATATCAGAGTAAATCCATGGTTTGTTGTTGGAGAAGCACCTCACCACTTTTGTGGGTACTGTGTTGTCCACACAAAAATTAATGTAGTCCGTTATGCAGTGTGTGAGTCCTTCTATATCTTCTCCATACGAATCCTGCAAAACTTCCCATGCGGTTGTGTCATAACAATCCCTCAGAGCCTCATCACTCTCCTCGGACCATATCCTCACTGTGCGGGTGACAGCTGGTTCTCTACGTACAAGTGGCTTGTACAAAGGTCGGAGATGTACTAGGTTGTGATCCAATCTTCCCAGGGGCGGTAGGGCTGATGAGTTATATGCCTCCCTCACGTTGGCAAAGAACAAGTCCAGTGTTTTGTTGTCTCTTGTGTGGCAGGTTACATACTGTGTGAAACTGGGAGGTGTGGATGATGGAGAGGCGTGGTTGAAATCGCCAGACACAAGAAGGAGGGCCTGGGGGTGCTGAGACTGTAACTGGCTCAGCGTGGCTTGTAGGACCTCGCAGGCAGCGTCAGCTTTTGCAGAGGGGGGGACATATGCAGCTATCACGATGACATGTGATAGTTCCCTTGGTAGATAGAAAGGTCTCATGCTCACAGCTAATAGTTCAATGTCCTTACAGCAAGTTTGCTCCTTAATCACAATGTGCCTAGGATTGCACCATCTATTATTTACAAACATTGCCAGCCCCCCTCCTTTCCTCTTACCGCTCTCCCTTGTCCTGTCTGCCCGAAGGAGTTTAAAACCATCCAAGGAGACCAGAGAGTCAGGAGTAACTTCAGTGAGCCAAGTCTCTGTAAGTAGCATCATGCTGCACACCCGAAACTCCTGATGATGCCTGGTGAGCGCTGTTAGTTCATCCATCTTGTTTGCAAGAGATCTCACATTGCCCATAATGATGGAGGGAACAGTTGGTCGGTAACGCCTCTTTTTAATCCTCTGAAGAGTTCCTGCTCTGCAGCCCCTCCCCCCGCTTTTTCTTTCTCCAGAGTTCTTGGGGGATGGGTGGGCAAATGGTATGCAGCCCTGTTGTTGTGACTTGTGTAGACAAAAGAAATGCCTGCAGACACAAGAGTTCCCATTTCAGCAGGACAAAAAGACAGATAAAAACAAAAAAAAGTATCACAAAGGTCCAATTCCAAGTCTTTGTTTCTTCATAGTGTAAAGTCCATTAAGTAGAGAGATAAAAAAAAACAGACAGAGAAAGAAAAATAAGAGAGAGAGTCTCAGAGCTGCCTAACAGGCAGCCACTTCAGCGGCGCCATCTTGGGGAAAAAAAAAAAAAATATGCTCCATATATTATGCTCCATAGTGGCCCCTGCACACGTTATTATGCTCCTTAGTGGCCCCTGCATTGGTATTATGGTCCATAGTGTCCCCTGCACACGAGTATTATGCCCCATAGTGACCCCCCACCCATGAACTATTATTATACTCTGGGGTGTTTTCAGACCCCAGAGTATAATGATCGGAGACCCAGGTGGTGACAAACATAAAAACCTGTGTTACTTACCTGGGCCCCGGTGCTCTCCCTGCGTTCGGCCTTCTTCAATGTTGCACAGACCGGCGTCGCGACACAATGACGTCGGCCCGGCTCACGTGACGCCTGCGACGTCACCAAAGAAGGCCGAAGCCTGCTGGGAGTAACATCGGATCGCCGGAGTGGCAAGTAACACTAGTTTTTATGTTTATCACCTCCCCCGGGGTCTCCGATTATTATACTCCGGGGTCTGAAAAGACCTCGGAGTATAATAATAGTAGTATTTGATGGGGTTCGCCGGCCGCGGCCTCACTTACCATCCCCGCTCCTGCACACAGCCGCTTCTGCGTCCCATAGCAGAAGGGGAAGCGGGGGGCGGCCACAACCAGCAGCGGGGATCGATAAGTAAATAGGCCGTTACGTGCAGGGGATACTCCAGCAGGTAACGGCCTATTCATATATATAAAAAAAACTTATTTCACCTACCTGCGATGCCTTGATGCAGCCGCCGCCTCCTCCTCTTCTTGTCCGCAACGTCTGCATCTCAGTGTAGGAGGCGCGATGACGTCATTGTATCGCCGCCTGCGCTGACATGCAGAGGTCTCGTAAACCAGCCCAGGACAGGTATCGCGCAGCTTTGTTTTTTTTTTTTTTTTTTTCCAAGCGGCCTGTCCTGGGCTGGTTTACATTACATAGACAATAAAAAATGCCGCTCCCCTGCGGGTCAGATAAGTGCCGGGCCGGATAACAGAAGGCAGCAGGCCGGATTCGGCCCGCGGGCCTTGTGTTTGACACCTGTGTTGTAAGGAGTCTGATCTTTGGCACTGCTGTTATACACATGTAACAATATAAAGGATACAAAGGAAGCTCAGGAACAACTTTGTCTCTGTCATATACTAATAACTTCATACTAGAGATCTATAAAAGCAGCATGCCATTCACATTCACCATATAGGTCAATGAAACTGTGACACAGAGGACCCTCATCGAATAGTGTATGTGTGAATACTACAAATCCAGTGCTGATAAATAGGGAGCACATACTGTATACAAGCAAATACAGCAGCCCACAATAATTCAAGAGTATAACTACCCATAGACAAAAGACTCAGCCTCAATGGGCAATATCATCAAAAAGTGCAACATCTAGTAAATATTTATTGGTCTTTTGACTTCTGCCTTTGTCATGTGCATGGGCAGCACGGTGGCTCAGTGGTTAGCACTGCAGCCTTGCAGCGCTGGAGTCCTGGGTTTGAATCCTTCCAAGGACAACATCTGCAAGGAGTTTGTATGTTCTTCCCATGTTTGCGTGGGTTTCCTCCGGGTACTCCGGTTTCCTCCCACAATCCAAAGACATACTGATAGGGAATGTAGATTGTGAGCCCTATATGGGACAGTGACTGACAATGTCTGTAAAAGCGCTGTGGAATATGATGGTACTATATAAGTAAGCATAATAAATAAATGTGGATGCAAATAAAAATAAATGGAAAGTTGGAGTTTTTACATTTGCTGACATCTAGTGCCAAGCAGGCTATACTGCAGACTGCTCAGAAAACAGCATCTCATCTTACAGTGAATGTTATCACCTTACTATCAAAAGCAGAGGATCAATGACAGAAGACAGGCCTATTGTGCCCCTCAGATAAGACACAGAAGGGAGAAGACAGGTAACAGTGAGGGGGCAGAGTTATCCGGGGAGGGGGACTGTCCATCTCATGTTTCTGACTCCTTTGACAGTAAGGCTAGGTCTACACTAGGTCATTATGTGTTGAGTGGACAACAATATCTGCATGACTTGTATGCCATTTTTCTTAGAGATATGTTGTATGCGAGTTGCACGTGAATTCCAATGAAGCCTACAGCAGTAAAGCCGCTCGCCTGCAACTTGTGATGACAAATCCAGCAGGTTTAGATTTTTTGTAACAGTTATGTGGCAGCCTGCAAGGTCACAATGCCACCTTGTAGACAATCATTATGCACCATTCACATTATGTTTTTAGCATCAGTTTAGTGGTTCCGCTTGAAGGATGCAAAAAATGGATGACAACAGATAGCTATCCATTTACATAGAGTGAATGTTAAAAAGCGGTTGCTAAAAACAGATGACCATCTATTTATTTTTATTGGACATAAAAGCATGGTATACTATGGTCTTGTGTCCGTAAAAAAAAAAGAAAGGCCATCTGTTTTTTGCATCCGTGAAATGAATGATAAAAACGTGACATGAGCAGCCCCTTAGATGAGTCGTTTCAATCCCAAGACCTTCCTGTCACACTATAGTCACTGTGTAGCCTCAGCCTAAACCCTCTCTCTCCAACTATGAGGAGAGGGCGAGAATTGGGGCAGTTACATTCAAGGGGCTATCCCAAGCCTTTGAAGGAAACTTTCCTTTTATCCAACTTTTTTTTTTTTTTAAAGAAAAACAATGCAGATTAAATACAAATCTTACGTATGACCGTGGGAACATGTATGTGTGAACCAGTGAGAAAATAAGGCCAAGTCTACATAGCGCCTCTTGTAGCCAATAACCACACCAAGGCCAAGTCTGGCAGAGTTTTTTTTTTTTTAGACACTGCAGCTAAGCGCACTTTCATTTGTAATGGCTTCAGTAAAACAGCAGTTTAGTTCATAGACATCAAAAAGAAAACACTTTCTGGTGCAGGCAATACACACAGAATGGAGCTGAAAGCAGACGGCTCTATAGTCTGTGCCGTGGTCGAGACAAGTCACTGCAGGTCACCTCCTATTCAACTGGTCTGACCACTACATGGAGAATGGAGCCATCTGCTTCCTACTTCCATGTATTAACTGCTGGAACAGATGATTTTCACTCATCCGATACTGATAATCTATCCTAAAGACCCTTTAAAACCATTTTAAGGAACGCTACAGCCTCCCCTTAAATAATGCTCATAGCCCTCGACATATATAGTTTCAATCACCTAATAATATCTTTCCTTACTACTGGTTTAGTAATCTGCACATTATCATTATTCTACCTTTGCTGTAATAGAAATCAGCTCTCCGTGCATGGATTTCCTGGGGATATTGTAGGGGACTTGTGTTCATAGAGCAGCCAATCTGAAGAAGCAGAGCTGCAGCCAGAACCAATGACGAGACAGACTACCTATAGAAGGTAATCATCCCCTGTATGTGCTGATTTGCGAGTCATTCTGACAGTCACTTATACTGACACTGCACAGTTTCTATGGCTTCCCAGTCAGACAATATTTATCTATAATATCCATATGGTCTGCTAATGGTTATGGAGCTACAAACCACCCACACAAGCCTTTTGTCTGCTCTTGTGGATCTCCACTCAAGTATTTACATAATATATTTGGATTTTTAGATATTGGTGCAGACATTACATTAACAATATTATGGAGCTTGCACATAGATTAGATAGCAATATTATCTCCTTCCTTCACAGTGTACTGGAGGGCTACATGACCTAGCCAGGCTCTGTTCACACATCAGTTCTGACAGGTCTGACAAGTAGGACAGCTTTACACTCTGTGCTATTCTTCCTATCAAAACAATGGGCACCAGGATGAAACCCTTAAAGGGGATGTCCAAAAATTTCAGCAATTTTGGAGACTGGGGAAGGTAAAATATAACCAAAAAAATAAATTATACTCACCTACACCCAGCCCTTCATGTCTGCTGCTGCTGTCCATTCCGGCTCACGCTCTGAAGCCACTGCCAGAAGTCCTGCGCATGACCGCTGAGCCCAATCAAAGAATCTGGTGACGTATGTAAGTGACTTCACTGTCCCTTCCTGTGGTCGCTGAAGCCACCGATTGGCCTCAGTGGTCATGTGCAGTGCAGGACTTCCAATGGTGGCTTCTTAGTGTACGCCGAAACGGACAGCGGCAGCAAACACCGGAGGATGGGGACAGGAGAGTATGATTTATTTTTGTTATGTTTCACCTTCCTCAGTCTCTTCCAGAATTGCTGAAATTCCTGGGCAACCCCTACAACTCAATAGGGTTTATGGAGCACCGGTAGTATCCCTCATACAAGCCCCAAAGTAAGTGTGAACATAGCTTAAAGGGAGTCTATCAACTCCCCCAAGCATATTCAAATGCCACTGCGGAGTTAGAGCACATTACAGTCATAAACAACATACCTCTGTATGTATGGCACTGATCTTGTTACTCAGACCCCATCAGCTATAACCAGCGGCCACCCTGTGCTGCGAGAGTTAATCTTCCCACTGTTCTGACATCACCCATCCTACTTAAGCAGCAAGGGCGATGCTCCCAGGGCTGAAGGCCCGCCCCCAGTACACCAACTGCTTCATTTGCATAAGACTTCAAAGTTGTTTTTCTACAAAGCTACAAAAGTGACATAACAAAGGTATGTTGTATATCACTGTAATGTGCTCTGCAACATGTTGGTGGCAGCTAAAGAAGCAGGGGGAGTTGATAGACTCCCTTGAAGTGTAAGATTAAAAAAAGAATCCCATATCAGGCCTGGTACATGTTGCCTGCATCGTTCCATTTATTAACTGACATTTCCGCTAGTATGTGCCAACTAAGTCATTTAGACCATATAAAACACAACACATTGCACTATTCCAGACACAGTATGAACACAGTCCTACTTAACCATTTTAGCAGGTTGTATCTTAAACTGTGTTCACATTGGCATTTAAATTTCCAGTGTTATGTTTCATTAAAGAAGCAAAACAACGAAAATAATGATAATCCCAATCCCTAAAATGATGGGCACCTGTGGTGCAAATGGTCTACATAATTAGCTGTCTCATTCACAAACCTGCAAAGACGCTCTGCATCAAAACGCAATGTGTGAACTGGGCCTAAAAGGTCTATGCCCTTGCATAGACTACAGGAACAGATCTGGCAGTTAGGTCTCATACTACTATGGCAGCTCGTAGGGTTACTATAGTGGCAGTGCCAGGCTCTCTGTCCCTCACAGTACAATATCCATCCTGCTCTGTCCGCATCAGCTGGGCACGGTCACATCCCCGCCGGCACAGCGCTCCTCCAGCCCAACCTAGGCCCACATCACCGGCACATCATGCCCAGGCCCCGTCCCGCTTCTTACCGTCACCCCGTACTTGAGAGCGATGCCCTGCAGGGTGTCGCTGGGGCTGACCTGATGCTCGATGAACCTCTCCGCCCAGGGCGCCGTCACGCTGGCCGTGCTACCGTACGAGCGGGTTTTGGTGCGGGCCAGACTCAGAGACAGCTCGGCTTCAGACTCGCACTCCGAGCTGGGAAACATGCTGTAGCCTAGCCGATTCCCTCCATCCCTGTGCGGCTGCAGCACCGGGGATAATTCCGCCATATTCTGCGGAGGAGTAGACGCTCCGGTAACGGTAACAACACTACATGCAATGACCCCACCAGCATCACACGCAGCCAGCAGCAGGGGGCGCTGATATGAGGCCACAGCACAGCGAGCGCACAGGGAGGAGCGGCCGGGCCGTGTAGTGCCCGCGTAGCTGGTGGTGTAGTGTGGGGCACGGTGACTGCATGTGCCCTCACTCCGCACACTCTGTCCCTCCCTGTGTCCGGCATGTAGCTATTCTCCACACTACATCACTATGTAAATACCTTACATTTATCTTTTTCCAAAACATAACTATTAATACATTTGTGTGGTATGGGGGTCTTCTTACTTATCATGGCTGGCATTATGTGCCCAGCACCACTTATTACAGGATGGGTCTGAATACATTATTGATACATTGCTCTTTCAGAATGGTAATATTCTGAAACTATGTGGTATCGTTTTATAGTACTATTTTATGTTACTTATCTCTATAGCCCCAACATATTCTGCTGCACTGTATAGATGTTATCATCACTTGCTATCCCAAATAGGGCTTACAATCTAAATTCCCAGTATGTCTTTGGAGTGTGGAGAGAACATACAATCTCCATGCAGAAGTTCTCCTTGGCTGGAAGTGACGTGCCTATCCCATGATGACAGAAGTGTCCCAGACAGACTACTTTAAACATAATGAGGTCCATTGGGTGTCTGTTTTTTCTTTAACTAAAATCAGCAGGCAAGAAATAGTCAGGCTTACAGGATTTTTTTGGTCTGGCAATTTCCAGCGGACACTGCGAGTCTCCATGTAGGTGTTAATCTAGACTTAGATATCTGTAGTACTTGTGCCACATTCACAAATGTGCAAAGACAATCTGCATTAAAAGCCAATGTCTATGCCGTGCCTATCAGGGTAAATCTGGCAGTGAAGCCTCACACTACAGGTATGACAGCACCAGCCTGTCTGCCCACAGTGTGATGCCAGTGTGGACAGTGCCAGTCTAATGACCCATGGCTGACATCTTCTTTTATTGTGACTTCACTGTTTCATGAGCCCAAAATTACCATACTGACTTCATCTACCCTCTTTGAAGCATATTATTCTTGTTTTGTATGCATGAAGGACTTTTCTTTCCTTCGCTTTCAGTTTGAAAATGGCGGACACATTATGGTTTATGGAGTCTGCCGGTGTCCATTGGTAACCACTGTTTTAGTGGTCCAGCTCTCCATTGTTTGGGTCCCCAGATGGACCTGAATGACGGAGAGCACAACACTACAGTCATGGCCAAAAGTTTTGAGAATGACACAAATGTTATATTTTCACATGATCTGCTGCCCTCTGGTTTTTATGTGTGCTTGTCAGATGTTTTTATCACATACAGAAATATAATTGCATTCATATTATGAGTAACAGAAGCTTATATTGGCAGTTAGAATGAGTTAATGCAGCAAGTCAATATTTGCAGTGTTGACCCTTCTTCTTCAGGACCTCTGCAATTCTCCCTGGCATGCTCTCAATCAACTTCTGGACCAAATCCTGACTGATAGCAGTCCATTCTTGCAGAATCAATGCTTTAATTTTGTCTGAATTTGTTGGTTTTTGTTTGTCCACCCGTCTCTTGATGATTGACCACAAGTTCTCAATGGGATTAAGATCTGGGGAGTTTCCAGGCCATGGACCCAAAATCTCTATGTTTTGTTCCCTGAGCCATTTAGTTATCACCTTTGCTTTATGGCAAGGTGCTCCATCATGCTGGAAAAGGCATTGTTGAGCGCCAAACTGCTCTTGGACGGTTGGGAGAAGTTGCTCTTGGAGGACATTCTGGTACCATTCTTTATTCATGGCTGTGTTTTAGGGCAAGACTGTGAGAGAGCCCATTCCCTTGGCTGAGAAGCAACCCCACACATGAATGGTTTCAGGATGCTTTACAGTTGGCATGAGACAAGACTGGTGGTAGCGCTCACCTCTTCTTCTCCGAATAAGCTGTTTTCCAGATGTTCCAAACAATCGAAAAGGGGATTCATCAGAGAAAATGACTTTACCCCAGTCCTCAGCAGTCCACTCCCTGTACCTTTTGCAGAATATCAGTCTGTCCCTGATGTTTTTTCTGGAGAGAAGTGGCTTCTTTGCTGCCCTCCTTGAGACCAGGCCTTGCTCCAAGAGTCTCCGCCTCACAGTGCGTGCAGATGCTCTCACATCTGCCTGCTGCCATTCCTCAGAAAGCTCTGCACTGCTGGTAGCCCGATCCCGCAGCTGAAACACTTTTAAGAGACGGTCCTGCCGCTTGCTGGTCTTTCTTGTGCGCCCTGGAGCCTTTTTGGCACCAATGGAACCTTTCTCCTTGAAGTTCTTGATGCGATAGATTGTTGACTGAAGTGCAATCTTTCTAGCTGCAATACTCTTCCCAGTTAGGCCATTTTTGTGCAGTGCAATGATGACGGCACGTGTTTCTTTAGAGATAACCATGGTTAACAGAAGAGAAACAATGATGGCAAGCACCAGCCTCCTTTTAAAGTGTCCAGTGGTGTCATTCTTACTTAATCATGACAGATTGATCTCCAGCCCTGTCCTCATCAACACCCACACCTGTGTTAATGGAGCAATCACTGAAACGATGTTAGGTGGTCCTTTTAAGGCAGGGCTGCAATGATGTTGAAATGTGTTTTGGGGGATAAAGTTCATTTTCTAGGCAAATATTGACTTTGCAAGTAATTGCTGTTAAGCTGATCACTCTTTATAACATTCTGGAGTATATGCAAATTGCCATTAGAAAAACTGAAGCAGTAGACTTTGTAAAAATTAATATTTGTATCATTCTCAAAACTTTTGGCCATGACTGTAGTGTTAGCGTTAGTGTTTACATTGAAAGATAATTCACACTGTCCAAGTCTTTATCAGCAAATTGCAATTAGCTGACCTGATTGTACAGATTCCAGAGCGCAAGATAACAGCTCTGAAATTAATACAGAGCACTCAACCCCCCTCCCCACCAGAGAGCAGTGAGTCACATCATCTATCTTGGATCAGATAACGGGCCGGTTGCCTTGACAACGATGTGTAAACAATGGGAGGAATAATTTCACATAGCAGGCAAATGAAGCAGCATTGCTAAAGCAATATATTTAGGAAAACTCTTGAATTTACATAAGCTAGTATATATATAAAACTATACAAATAAATGTATCATGAAACAAAATAGTTACAGTGCCTTGCGAAAGTATTCGGCCCCCTTGAACTTTTCAACCTTTTGCCACATTTCAGGCTTCAAACATAAGGATATAAAATTTTAATTTTTTGGTGAAGAATCAACAACAAGTGGGACACAATTGTGAAGTGGAACGAAATTTATTGGTTATTTTAAACTTTTGTAAAAAATAAAAAAAACTGAAAAGTGGGGCGTGCAATATTATTCGGCCCCTTTACTTTCAATGCAGCAAACTCACTCCAGAAGTTCAGTGAGGATCTCTGAATGATCCAATGTTGTCCTAAATGACTGATGATGATAAATATAATCCACCTGTGTGTAATCAAGTCTTCGTATAAATGCACCTGCTCTGTGATAGTCTCAGGGTTCTGTTTAAAGCACAGAGAGCATCATGAAGACCAAGGAACACACCAGGCAGGTCCGTGATACTGTTGTGGAGAAGTTTAAAGCTGGATTTGGATACAAAAGATTTTCCAAACTTTAAACATCCCAAGGAGCACTGTGCAAGCGATCATATTGAAATGGAAGGAGTATCAGACCACTGCAAATCTACCAAGACCCGGCCGTCCCTCTAAATTTTCATCTCAAACAAGGAGAAGACTGATCAGAGATGCAGCCAAGAGGCCCATGATCACACTGGATGAACTACAGAGATCTACAGCTGAGGTGGGAGAGTCTGTCCATAGGACAACAATCAGTCGTACACTGCACAAATCTGGCCTTTATGGAAGAGTGGCAAGAAGAAAGCCATTTCTCAAAGATATCCATAAAAAGTCTTGTTTAAAGTTTGCCACAAGCCACCTGGGAGACACACCAAACATGTGGAAGAAGGTGCTCTGGTCAGATGAAACCAAAATCGAACTTTTTGGCCACAATGCAAAACGATATGTTTGGCGTAAAAGCAACACAGCTCATCACCCTGACCACACCATCCCCACTGTCAAACATGGTGGTGGCAGCATCATGGTTTGGGCCTGCTTTCCTTCAGCAGGGACAGGGAAGATGGCTAAAATTGGTGGGAAGATGGATGGAGCCAAATACAGAACCATTCTGGAAGAAAACCTGTTGGAGTCTGCAAAAGACCTGAGACTGGGACGGAGATTTATCTTCCAACAAGACAATGATCCCAAACATAAAGCAAAATCTACAATGGAATGGTTCACAAATAAACGTATCCAGGTGTTAGAATGGCCAAGTCAAAGTCCAGACCTGAATCCAATCGAGAATCTGTGGAAAGAGCTGAAAACTGCTAGAATTTCAGTCTCTCGATGTGCAAAACTGATACCTGAGACATACCCCAAGCGACTTGCAGCTGTAATCGCAGCAAAAGGTGGCGCTACAAAGTATTAACTTAAGGGGGTCGAATAATTTGGCACGCCCCTCTTTTCATTTTTTTTTTTTTTTTTTACAAAAGTTTAAAATATCCAATAAATTTCGTTCCACTTCACGATTGTGTCCCACTTGTTGTTGATTCTTCACCAAAGAATGTAAAATTTTATATCCTTATGTTTGAAGCCTGAAATGTGGCAAATGGTTGAAAAGTTCAAGGGGGCCAAATACTTTCGCAAGGCACTGTAAAGAGGACCTTTCACCACCTCCACCAATTCTAGTTCTTAGCAACTGTTAATAGGCGCCGCTCTACTATTTCCACCGCAGATGGAATTTTCTCTCTAGCCCTCACTGTTCACCAGCAATAAGCACAAATAGTTTTAGTGCCTAATGTGCTATTCATTCTCTGTAATCTTAGAAGGGCAGTGTCAGGCAGGGGTGTGTGATTCAGAGCACCAAGCAGAGGCAGCCAGTGTCATAGCTCAGAATCACACCCCTTGCCTACTCCTGCCTGACACCGCCCTCCTGACAGCACAGAGACTAAATAGCATATCAGGGACCAAAACTTAACAGCATTGATTACTCGGGAATGGTGGGGACTAGAGAAAAAATTCCAACAGTGTCCAAATTGGTGGAATCGGTTTTATGGATAAATATAAAACTCTGCTTATAATAAATAATATAGCTAAAATTGAGTAAAAATGTTGCGGACTTTCGCTTAAGTGGGTGACCAACCCAGATATGGACATGTATATAAGGCCTTAAAACTCAGATATAGGTAAATGTGCGACTAATTGCTTATATAGACATTTCCTGTGTAACAAAGACAGTAAAAATAATAAATAATTAGGTCCAATAGAGACTCAATTAATAATGCAGAACTCCCTAGTATTAGTATCGGTAAATATATGTCATCAGGAACAGATAATAAGTAGTATTCGGGAATGAAGGAGATGATTTGCAGTCAAAACTGCATTTCCCGGAGCCCTAATGGTGGGCTCCAGTACTCAAATAGCTGACGCCACATACTGGCGGGGCTCGGCTTTATATAGACGAGCCTCCACCGGCCACTCCGCTCCTCACATATGACTTCATTGTGGGAGCCAATCAGATCACACATCGGCTCCCATGTAATTATGCATCATTGGAGGCACGGCAGCGGTGTCATAGTAACATGGTATGAAAGGATAAGATCTGTTCCCTAATAAATAGATTAGCGTGGGTAACAGGCATGATGATAACGCCATTATAAGGCTCACATATATCCAGAGCCACTTTATTCAATGTAAGATATAAATGGAAATAAAAATAAAAATTGCTTCCAATATATCAATAAATGTGTAAATAAATAAAGCTCCTGTTTATAAACACAGGTACTGATAATAACCCAGCTCATTGCAGGTACATCAGTGTAACTAGTCACAATTCTAGTCACGATATCGGTAATGGTACATGAATGTGTACCTATCTAACTCAGATATTGTATGATGGTAGTTGGAAATGTATCTATCATAACATTACCTAAATACGTGGGCAAGATGACTACCATTATATCAGATGTATTGCAAAAAAATATCTGAAAATAGCCAAAAAAAGGACCACATATGAATAAAAACCCAATGCTGGGAGAAAAAAGAAAACAGAAAATTGCTGTAGTATATCTATGAAGACCAATGGAGTAATTGACCACTGAATAGACCATGATGATATAAATAAATGTGAACCCTAACAACTGTCTGACCCACATCATATAAATGATGCAAAAGAAATAGCATCATTGAGGCCCTTTGGTTTGACAATATGGAATAATCATTGGGCCTCTTTTTGCAAAATAACACAATCCTAGTCACCACCTTGAGGTTCTATATCCTGTAAGCGTATGGCGGATGAATCACCTCCGTGATAATTCCCAAACATGCAGAGCAATTGGTCTATCCTCTCTCTGTGTGATCTAGCCAACATGGTCTAGAATGCGTCGGCAGAAGTCCCTCTTTGTCTTGCCTACATAATTGAGGGGCAGGAGCAAGATGTCACATAAGCTTACTTCACAAATAATAAATTCACTGCAAACTGAAACCAAAACCAGAACAGGCACGGGTCAAAACCAGGCATGGGTAAAAACCAGGATAGGACGACAGTGGCAAAATCAGGAGACAAAAGCGATATCCAGTAGCAAGCCAAGGATCAAATCCAAATGGGTACAGCAAAGGCAAAATCAGCTGGCAATAGAGTATCCAAAAAGCAATCCGAGGGTTAGACTGATGCAAAGGTGCAGAGCCAAACTAGGAAGTAGAACAATTAGTCGGTGCCTGTGTCAGGAGGGAGGGATCTTATTTAGGCCTACTCAGCTGCTAATTGGACCAATCCAGTAAACGTCTGAAACTGCAGAAGTCTCCCAGGTTGACCCAGTAACCTTAAAGGTAAAGCAGCCGAATTGAGAATCCTGACACCCCACCTAAAAATCAGGACTCCAATAGTTGGCTCTGGTATGAAGGTCAGAGGTTAAGGATCAGTTCTTGTGAACCCGCAGGAACTGTCCCTTTGGTATCTCTCATTTGAAGGGGAGGGGATGGTGGCTGTTCCACCTGAGTAGGCAGTTTATTTTTAAAATAATGTAGTCGGAAGCTTGCCATCAGCACTGATGGAGATAAGTAAGTCCAAAAAGGCAATTTTGCATGTGTCAAGTGTGGCTGTAAATCTCAAGGTCAGAACATTATGGTTAAGTGCATCTGTGAACTCCCAGAAAAGTTGGAGGGACCTGACTAAAGAATCAAGATATCGTCAATATAGCTAAGCCACAAGAGGACATTGGATGTCCACTTCTCATAGAGTTCAGTAAAGACCAGATGCTCCTCCCACCAGCCCAAAAACATGTCAGCATAAGTTGGCACAGCAGGGCTACCCATCGTGGTGCCCTGCTGCTGGTGGAAGAAGCGTCCGTCAAACATAAAGGAGTTGTGTGTAAGAATAAACTCCAGAAGGGTCATAATGAACTCATTACGAGCATTCAGATGGGTGTAAAACCCGTTTGCCTACAATGGGTCCCCAGTGTCCCTAGATAATGCTTGATAGCCCTACATCCCTTGTCATGGAGAATGGAGCCATACAGGGCCTCCACATCAAGGTTCACAAGGACCATCCCCGATGGATATGGAATGTCCTCTAGATTTGTAATTTTACACGGTCTTATTCTTGCCTGATATTCTGTGAATGGACAAATGTTATCAACAGTTTTGGGTGTAACTTGTCTCCATAATTTTGCATTTATTACAGCCACGGTTATCCAACTCATACTGCAGCCTTACATGACAATACATCTTTTGTGTGCACTTCAGTTTTTGAGTTCAACCATACATTGATCTATATTGACTTATACATTGATCTATATTGAGAATGTTTTTCCAATTGGCCCTTAGCCTTGCTTCACAGTCTACTGAGACATTCCCGTGACTGTTCATAGGGAGAGTATGTTGTCAGTAGTTGACTACTGAGGCATTTTCCACTGCATTGTGACACTTAATAACACACAGCTGTCATCTGACGTTTGTATGTTGCTTGTTCTTTCACAAAGGGAAAAGGTTTTCCAATATCCTCTGTTCAAGCATAATGGAAAATGGATAGCTCAGATACATATATATGCAGTTTAACCTTGTATATCTCCACAGCAGTGCAGACTTCAGCTGTCTACCACTAGGAACGATCAGAGAAAACCTTTTACATCCTGTCAAAAAGTAAAAATTGAAGCAGTGCCCCCTAATATGATAGATTTTCTTTAAGGCCCGGGGCACCACTTTTGGGGCTGTGTTTTACAGTACCTGCAAAGTGGATGGGACTCTGGCTAATCCCATCCACACATTGGAGAAAAAAAATCCACAAAGGAAAAGCTGTGATTTCAAACACGCTTGCCATAAATTTTCTGTTCACAGAACTGTATGAGCTTATTTTTGTGGGGTACTCCATATTGGTACCATTTAATATTTTGTACAATGTAATGGGAAGCTGCAAAAAGGTTAGAAAAAACTGCATTTATGCCTTTATCTTATGGGTTTTGTGTTCACTGTGCATCCAAAGTGACGTGTTTCCTATATTCTGTAGATTATGGTTAGAGCAATACCAAATTTATATACTGTACTTTTTGTTATGTTTTAATAACTTTAAGAGACTTAACTTTTATATGTTTCCATATATGGGGTTGTGTTGGGTGTCTATTTGCAGGGTCAGTTGTAATTTTTATTTATACCACTTTGGGGAATGTCTGACATTTTTATTGCTTTTTATTCAATTTTTTTTTGGGAGGCTAAACAGTGGAAACATTTTCGAATGCGGGATGCCTAATGTGTATGCGTTTAGTTTTATTTATTTTTATTTGGGATCTTAGGAAAGGGGATGATTTGCACTATGTTTTTCATATTTTTTTACATAGTTTTTATAACTTGTTACTTTTTATTTTTATTTTTTTAGACCTCCGAGGGGACATGAACCCTACAGGGTCTGATCTCCCCTATAATATACTACAATACTAATGTATTGCAGTATATTGAACAATTCCTTAATTTCTATTACAGGCTTCCTTAGACAATGAATGGAAATTAATGCCTTGGAAATGAATGGAAGACAGACTGCAATAGAACGCAATTCCGACGTGCCGCCAGTAATCCGATTCCTCAGTCACATTTGACTGAGGCATCAGAATAGTTACTGCTTACAATCAGAAAGGACTCTCATCGCGCAGGGCCGGTTTTAGACAAACTGTGGCCCTGGGCAAAATTAAATCATATTTCCAGTGGCAGCCTCTTTAATAATGCCCCCTTTCTGCCCCCGAAACAGTAACAACCACCCCCCCTTATGCCCAAACACAATTCAAATAACCAACTTTGTACCGCCTAATAGATTTTTGCACCCCCTCATCAGTTATTATAGCACCTCCTTATAAATAATAATCCCTGCTTATAAACAGTTCCCCATATCAGTAATAGCCCTCCCTATTATACAGTGGGGAAAAAAAAAGTATTTAGTCAGCCACCAATTGTGCAAGTTCTCCGACTTAAAAAGATGAGAGGGGCCTGTAATTGACATCATAGGTAGACCTCAACTATAAGAGACAAAATGAGAAAACTTATCTAGAAAATCACATTGTCTGATTTTTTAAGAATTTATTTGCAAATTATGGTGGAAAATAAGTATTTGGTCACCTACAAACAAGCAAGATTTCTGGCTCCTCTGTCCTCCACTCATTACCTGTAGTAATGGCACCTGTTTGAAATTGTTATCAGTATAAAAGACACCTGTCCACAACCTCAAACAGTCACACTCCAAACTCCACTATGGTGAAGACCAAAGAGCTGTGCAAAGACACCAGAAACAAAATTGTAGACCTGCACCAGGCTGGGAAGACTGAATCTGCAATAGGCAAGCAGCTTGGTGTGAAGAAATCAACTGTGGGAGCAATAATTAGAAAATGGAAGACATACAAGACCACTGATAATCTCCCTCGATCAGGGGCTCCACGCAAGATCTCACCCTGTGGGGTCAAAATGATCACAAGAACGGTGAGCAAAAATCCCAGAACCACACAGGGGGACCTAGTGAATAACCTGCAGAAAGCTGGGACTAACGTAACAAAGGCTACCGTCAGTAACACACTACGCTGCCAGCAGTGCCAGACGTGTCCCCCTGCTTAAGCTAGTTCATATTTGGGCCCATCTGAAGTTTGCTGGAGAGCATTTGGATGTTCCAGAAGAGTATTGGGAGAATTTCATATGATCAGATGAAACCAAAGTAGAACTGTTTGGTAGAAACACAACTCGTCGTGTTTGGAGGAGAGTGAATGCTGAGTTGCATCCAAAGAACATCATACCTACTGTGAAGCATGGGGGTGGCAACATTATGCTTTGGGGCTGTTTCTCTGCAAAGTGTCCAGGACGACTGATCCGTGTACATGAAAGAATGAATGGGGCCATGTATCGGCAGATTTTGAGTGCAAACCTCCTTCAATCAGCAAGGGCATTGAGGATGAAACGTGGCTGGGTCTTTCACCATGACAATGATCCCAAGCACACCACCAGGGCAATGAAGGAGTGGCTTCGTAAGAAGCATTTCAAGGTCCTGGAGTGGCCTAGCCAGTCTCCAGATCTCAACCCCATAGAAAACCTTTGGAGGGAGTTGAAAGTCCGTGTTGCCCAGCAACAGCCCCACAACATCACTGCTCTAGAGGAGATCTGCATGGAGGAATGGGCCAACATACCAGCAACAGTGTGTGCCAACCTTGTGAAGACTTACAGAAAACGTTTGACCTCTGTCATTACCAACAAAGGATATATAAGAAAGTATTGAGATGAACTTTTGTTATTGACCAAATACTTATTTTCCACCATAATTTGCAAATAATTTTTTTAAAAATCAGACAATGTGATTTTCTGGATTTGTTTTCTCATTTGGTCTCTCATAGTTGAGGTCTACCTATGATGACAATTACAGGCCGGCCTCATCTTTTTAAGTGGGAGAATTTGCACAATTGGTGGCTGACTAAATACTTTTTTTCCCCACTGTAAATAGTTCTTCCCTTATAAATAATAGCCTGCCTTATGTTTCCCCTTATAATAGCCCCCCCTTATATATAATAATTTCCTCTTATAATAGCCCCCTTATATTTAATAGTTTCCTCCCTTATAAAAAATAGCCTCTTATAAATAGTTCCTCCCTTATACATAATAGCCCCCTTATACATAACAGTCTCCCCCTTATAACAATCCAATTTAATAGTTTCCTCCCTTATAAAAAATAGCTCCTTATATATAATAGTTCCTCCCTTATACATAATAGCCCCTTATAACAGCCAACCTTATATATAATAGTTCCCCCTTATAATAGCTCCTTTATATATAATAGTTCCTCTCCTATAATAGCCCCCTTATATAGAACAGTCCCCCCTTATAATAGCCCTCTTTATATATAATAGTTCCTCTACTATAGTAGCCGCCCTTATATATAACGTGCCCCCCTTATAATAGCCCCCCTTACAGTGGGTACGGAAAGTATTCAGACCCCTTTAAATTTTTCACTCTTTGTTTCATTGCAGCCATTTTCTAAAAGCAAAAAAGTTCATTTTATTTCTCATTAATGTACATTCAGCACCCCATCTTGACAGAAAAAACAGAAATGTAGATATTTTTGCAAATTTATTAAAAAAGAAAAACTGAAATATCAGTCATAAGTATTCAGACCCTTTGCTCTGTATTGAGTAGAAGCACCCTTTTGAGCTAGTACAGCCATGAGTCTTTTTGGGAATGATACAAGTTTTTCACATCTGGATTTGGGGATCCTCTGCCATTCTTCCTTGCAGATCCTCTCCAGTTCCGTCAGGTTGGATGGTGACCGTTGGTGGACAGCCATTTTCAGGTCTCTCCAGAGATGCTCAATTGGGTTGAGGTCAGGGCTCTGGCTGGGCCAGTCAAGAATGGTCACAGAGTTGTTCCGAAGCCACTCCTTTGTTATTGTAGCTGTGTGCTTAGGATCATTGTCTTGTTGGAATGTGAACCTTCGGCCCAGTCTGAGGTCCAGAGCACTCTGGAAGAGGTTTTCTTCCAGGATTTCTCTGTACTTGGCCGCATTCATCTTTCCTTCAATTGCCACCAGTAGTCCTGTCCCTGCAGCTGAAAAACACCCCCATAGCATGATGCTGTCACCACCATGTTTCACTGTTGGAATTGTATTGGGCAGGTGATGAGCAGTGCATTGGTTTTCTCCACACATACCACTTAGAATTAATGCCAAAAAGTTCAATCTTCGTCTCATCAGACCAGAGAATCTTATTTCTCATAGTCTGGGAGTCCTTCATGTGTTTTTTGGCAAACTCTGTGTGGGCTTTCATATGTCTTGCACTGAGGAGAGGCTTCCTTCGGGCCACTCTGCCATAAAGCCCCGACTGGTGGAGGGCTGCAGTGATAGTTGACTTTGTGGAACTTTCTCCCATCTCCCTACTGCATCTCTGGAGCTCAACCACAGTGATCTTTGGGTTCTTCTTTACCTCTCTCACCAAGGCTCTTCTCCCACAATTGCTCAGTTTGGCTGGACGGCCCGGTCTAGGAAGAGTTCTGGTCGTCCCAAACTTTTTCCATTTAAGGATTATGGAGGCCACTGTGCTCTTAGGAACCTTGAGTGCTGCAGAAATTCTTTTGTAACCTTGGCCAGATCTGTGCCTTGCCACAATTCTGTCTCTGAGCTCCTTGGGCAGTTCCTTTGACCTCATGATTCTCATTTACTTTGACATACAGTGTGAGATGTGAGGTCTTATATAGACAGGTGTGTGCCTTTCCTAATCAAGTCCAATCAGTTTAATTAAACACAGCTGGATTCCAATGAAGGAGTAGAACCATCTCAAGGAGGATCAGAAGGAAATGGACAGCATGTGAGTTAAATATGAGTGTCACAACGACGGGTCTGAATACTTTTGACTATGTGATATTTCAGTTTTTCTTTTTTAATAAATTTGCAAAAATATCTACATTTCTGTTTTTTTCTGTCAAGATGGGGTGCTGAGTGTACATTAATGAGAAATAAAATGAACTTTTGCTTTTAGCAAATGGCTGCAGTGAAACAAATAGTGAAAAATTTAAAGGGGTCTGAATACTTTCCGTACCCACTGTATATATAATAATTCCTCTCTTATAATAGTCCTCCTTATATAAAACAGTTCCACCATTATAAATAATAGCCCCCTTATTTATGTCTCCCCCTTATAACAGCCCCCTTATATATAATAGTTCCCCTTTATAATAGCCCACTTATATTTAATAGCCCCCTTATATATAGCAGTCTCCCCCTTATAAAAGCCCCCTTGTATATAATTCCTTTCTTATAAGTGTCCCTTATATATAACAGTTCCTCCATTTTAAATACTAGCCCCCTTATATATAAAAGTCTTCACCTTATAATAGCCCCCTCATACAGTATATAAGTCTCCCCCTTATATATAATAGTCCCCCCTTATAATAGTGCCCTTATATATAACAGTCTCCCCCTTATAATAACTCCCCTTATATAATAGTTCCTCTCTTATAATAACCCCCTTATTTATAATAGTTTCAACCTTATAATAGCCCCACGGGGGGCCCGGGGGGGGGGGGCCCCGGCCCCGCGCCGGGGGGCGGTGCCCGGCGGGGGGGGGGGGGGCTGCGGGGGGGGGGGGGGGGGGCCCGGCCCGGAAGGGGCGTACCAAAGGCCCTTATTTTGTAATAGTTCTCCCCTTTTAAGGGGGGGCTATTATATGGGGGTGTGATTATTATACTATTATTTATAATGGGGGCTATTATAAGGGGGGAACTATTATTTAGTTGCTGTTATAAGGAGGGAACTATAATATATAAGGTGACTAATATAAGGTGGAACAATTATATACAATAGCCCCCCTTATATACAGTACAGACCAAAAGTTTGGACACACCTTCTCATTCCAAGAGTTTTCTGTATTTTCATGACTATAAAAATTGTAGATTCACACTGAAGGCATCAAAACTATGAATTAACACATGTGGAATTATATACTTAACAAAAAAGTGTGAAACAACTGAAAATATGTCTTATATTCTAGGTTCTTCAAAGTAGCCACCTTTTGCTTTGATTACTGCTTTGCACACTCTTGGCATTCTCTTGATGAGCTTCAAGAGGTAGTCGCCTGAAATGGTTTTCACTTCACAGGTGTGCCATGTCAGGTTTAATAAGTGGGATTTCTTGCCTTATAAATGGGGTTGGGACCATCAGTTGTATTGTTCAGAAGTCAGGTGGATACACAGCTGATAGTCCTACTGAATGGAGTGTTAGTATTTGTATTATGGCAAGAAAAAAAGCAGCTAAGTAAAGAAAAACGAGTGGCCATCATTACTTTAAGAAATGAAGGTCAGTCAGTCCGAAAAATTGGGAAAACTTTGAAAGTGTCCCCAAGTGCAGTGGCCAAAACCATCAAGTGCTACAAAGAAACTGGCTCACATGAGGACCGTCCCAGGAAAGGAAGACCAAGAGTCACCTCTGCTGCGGAGGATAAGTTCATCCGAGTCACCAGCCTCAGAAATCGCAGGTTAACAGCGGCTCAGATTAGAGACCAGGTCAATGCCACACAGAGTTCTAGCAGCAGACACATCTCTACAACAACTGTTAAGAGGAGACTGTGTGCAGCAGGCCTTCATGGTAAAATAGCTGCTAGGAAACCACTGCTAAGGACAGGCAACAAGCAGAAGAGTCTTGTTTGGGCTAAAGAACACAAGGAATGGACATTAGACCTGTGGAAATCTGTGCTTTGGTCTGATGAGTCCAAATTTGAGATCTTTGGTTCCAACCACCGTGTCTTTGTGCGACGCAGAAAAGGTGAACGAATGGACTCTACATGCCTGGTTCCCACCGTGAAGCATGGAGGAGGAGGTGTGATGGTGTGGGGGTGCTTTGCTGGTGACACTGTTGGGGATTTATTCAAAATTGAAGGAATACTGAACCAGCATAGTTACAACAGCATCTTGCAGCGGCATGCAATTCCATACGGTTTGCGTTTAGTTGGACCATCATTTATTTTTCAACAGGACAATGACCCCAAACACACCTCCAGACTGTGTAAGGGCTATTTGACCAAGAAGGAGAGTGATGGGGTGCTACGCCAGATGACCTGGCCTCCACAGTCACCAGACCTGAACCCAGTTGAGATGGTTTGGGGTGAGCTGGACCACAGAGTGAAGGCAAAAGGGCCAACAAGTTCTAAGCATCTCTGGGAACTCCTTCAAGACTGCTGGAAGACCATTTCAGGTGACTACCTCTTGAAGCTCATCAAGAGAATGCCAAGAGTGTGCAAAGCAGTAATCAAAGCAAAAGGTGGCTACTTTGAAGAACCTAGAATATAAGACATATTTTCAGTTGTTTCACACTTTTTTGTTAAGTATATAATTCCACATGTGTTAATTCGTAGTTTTGATGCCTTTGGTGTGAATCTACAATTTTTATAGTCATGAAAATACAGAAAACTCTTGGAATGAGAAGGTGTGTCCAAACTTTTGGTCTGTACTGTATATGTAATCTCTTATAGTAATCCCCTTTATATATAACAGTTTCCCCTTATATATAATACTTTACCCTTACAATAGCCCCCTTATATTTAATAGTTCCCCCACTATAAATATTAGCCCCCCTATAAATAATAGTTTGCCCCCTTAGCAGGTAATCCCTTTTCCTTACCAGAAAACTATAAATCTTTTACTCACTTTACCGCGCTCCCACAATAAGCAGAGTAGCCGAAGATTCTCCCTGTAGTAGTGGCACAGGGAGCGCGATTCAGTGACGTCATCACATCACCTGCGCCACAACATCCTGTGTGTTACCAGCGGTCCTCTATGGCAGAGCAGGGACTTTTCAGCTCCCTGCTCTGTTTTAGGCTTAAACAGTATTGGTGTGCGTAGCACAGCACAGCAATACTGCTGTGGAGGCTAAAAGCCTGATGCTCTGAATCGCAGGGGGCATCTTTGGGGACGAGGGCCCTGGGCAATTGCCCAGTTTGCCCTCCCTAACGCCGGCCCTGTCATCGTGGGCATTGTTGTGGGATCTCCACTGAGTAATACAATGGTGACCTGGTGGCTCTGGCACTCACTCAACTCCTGAGAAGGTTCCATGTTTAAAGTGCTGACATCTGCCATTTTTTTTGATGGGCCGTTTTACAGCTCTGTCAAAAAAAAACCCAGAATCTTCTAGTTTTGTCTGTTTTGATTGCCACATGGCCGCCATTGAAATCAATAGTCCGTATTTAACAGCCCTCAAAATGTGATCTGTGATGGCTGTTACAAATGGATCAGTGGGATGGGTCAAAATTTTATTTTTTTTTGATTTTCTATTTACTGAATGAGTCTGTTTAACGCATGCTGTATGTGAAAGTATATGGGGGAGATTTATGAAGACAAACGTTTTCAAAACTGGCTTCATATCCCCTACACTGGCAAAGGATATGTCTGATTTATGACTAGGCGCAGGTCTTGTCATAAATCAGGTGTATCCTCCATTGGACTATGCACCTACACTGAAATCTATGGTAGTTCACCAGAAAACTGTTGTAGATGATGATGACTCTGGCAGAAACAATGGCCCTACCCACATCATGCCCTTGCAATGCTGCTGCTCAGAAAGTTGTGGGGGACAATTTTTATCACAGTTTTTGTCACCTAGGGACTTGTGACTTTTTTACGCCTCAAATGTGACATAGGCAGATAATAAATCTGCACCATATCAGGAATTATTCTGTTTCTATTCCTTCATATGTAAATCTATGAGAATCTTAAATTGAGGTGCATAGTCTGGCGTGTATAAAGGGACTTCCGGCTGCTGCTTGAATTGGCAGGTCAGTCTGTTGGCAGAAATATACAGAAATGTTAATGGAAAAGTTAAAAAAAAAAATAAATATATATATATATATATATACCCCAAAATTTAGAAAAAAAAGATTAAGATTAAAGGGGCCAATTCATTGCTATATATATATATATATATATATATTCCCAGCCATCTGACCATTGTTAAGGTACGTGTGAACCTAGCATAAGCTTCAAAAAGGTGATGTAATTTTATGTATTTATTTATTTGTTTATTTATTTGACTGTTTTTTTTATTATAATGTTGTTTAATACGTTTCCAGAAAACTGCCTAACAATTGTAGATATTGCTATCATTATTGTGTAATCCAGAGAGTATAACAATAGCACATATCATACTGTATGGGAAGCCTGTGAATGGATATAAAAGAGAATGCGGTGTAGAAAATATAGACGAACCACGTCACAAAGGCAGTTTCCACGACAACGCTGCCTACTCACCATGAGTCACGCTGTATGTTTTGCTCCGTTAATTTGACAAGCTATTTGTCATCTTTGTGTAATTAAACTGTATTTTGTTTCCCATTTACCTAGTTAATGTCAAATGCAAAAGATTGTAGGTTAGAAAAAACTGAAAGACAATCACAGGAAGACTTTGAGAGGTAACTCACCAGACTCCTTGATATCACATCAAGGAAAACACATGCATCATCTGCAGAACATCCAACTATTCCACTCACAAGTCACAAAAAATGCTAAATATAGTATACACTTGACAGCCATTTCAGGGATCTTTTATTTGACTTTTTAGATGGATCCACATATAATGAATATTGTTAAAATCGATGCAAATATATACACATTAATAATAGTATATATTATTTATATATGCATAATGCCCTCCTTTCATTTTATACTATTTTGGTTCATACTATAACTAAAATTAAGACATTTCACCCCTCATGTCACCCCCTCCTCCTCCTCTTCCTCCCTGTCCTGTCTTGTTCATGGGTCAGTAACTTTTCAAAGGAAACCTTTTAATGTCTTATCAGAGAAAGATGCTTCTTTTTCCACTTACCTGGCTTATTTACCTGCCCCCTAAACTGGCATTCACTCTGAAATTTCGTCTTAAAGGAGTTATCAAACTTTGTAATATTGATGGCCTATCCCTAGGATAGGATAGACTTCAATGGCGCAGTGCTGTAGTGCCTACAGATGCTGCGACAATTTGTACAGGGAGTGAGCAGCGCTGTTACCAGCATTTAAACATTACCAGAAGCCATGCTGTCCTGGAACAGTTGATCTGCAGGGGTCCCATATGTCAAACCCCCACAGATCTAATATCAATTGCCCATCCTAAGGATAATCTATCAATATTATTAAGGTGGATAACACCTTTATGGAGGATCTTTCATGTTCTCTGTGATGCTCTAGCATGTTATACACTGTTGCAAAGCTGACAGTGAGCTGTATCGCACTTTCAGTTTTAGAGGTAGCTGCCCTGGTTCCAGAGATATCGGCACTGTTAGCTTTGGCTGCCAATATCACTGTACTGTCAGGGAGGTCAGCCTTACAGCTCAGCATCATAAAGTCTTGTAGTGTGAAGAGGGGCAATTCTTTACAGCTCAGTGATAATGCTGAGCTGTGAGGCTAACCCTCTGACAGTGCATTGATATTGGTGGCTGAAAGTAACAGCACCGCAATCTTTGGAACTGGGGAAATACTTGCAAAGGTGAAAGTGCCCTGAATTTAGTGCACTGTTAGCTTTTCAACAGTATATAAAACGTTGTATCTTAGAGGACATGAAAGGTCCGTTATAACACCCTTACAGTCACATTAAAATGACAAAAACCCTCCAGAAAATGTCATTTTTTTATTGCAGTTTTTGAATTTATTGCTCAAATAAATATTACTGACACATAACTTTGAGGCCTAATGTCCATGTTAACCCTTTAGCAATCAAACATATTTTACCCTTAAACCAGTAACATTTTATCCCTCTCTGCATTGCCGCTTTCATAACTTTTTACATTTTATTTAAGTGTAGTTTTATATTTTGTGGGAACATACAACTTTTTGATCAGTAACGTACTTATTTTATTTTAGGTGTTGTTATGGATGTGGCGATACCAATTGTGTCTTTTATTTATTTATTTTTCATTAACAAAGGGGGAAAGTCTATTTTTACTTCTTTTTTTCTGTAAAACTACTTTGGTGCTGCAGTCAGCATTGACCACAGCATATAAGGGGTTAAATGGCAAGTATAATTTTAACCAGTGATATCTCAAAATCTAGGTGGTCTACAGACATGATCTTGATTTTATTTTAAAGACAAGATTCAAAGGTCTTGGCTGTAGCTCCTGAGGTTCTAGAGTTACAGCAATTTAAAGTGACTGCTATCACTGCAGTCTAGCTAAACGTATCCTGCTCGGGGTAAACTGTAATGCACTTTGCTTAAGCCCCAAGCAGGATTTGTCCAGAACTGTGGGGGGAAGGGGTTAATATACCTTGCAAATATTGTACTGCAGTTCACAGAGGTGTCAGATTAAGGTTGAAGCCCCACGTTGCAGAAATGCAGCTTTTTTTTGTTGCAGATTTTGCTGCATTTTTTTTGAGCCAAGAATGGCTACAAAAGGAATGGGAAATATATAAGAAGTATGTATACTTTTACCATCTGCTCAATCCACTCCTGGCTTTGACTCAAAAAAACGCAGCAAAATCTGTAACAAAAAAAGCTGCGTTTCTGCAACATGGGGCCTCAGCCTAAAACTCATAGTAAACATCTATGGAGAAGGGTGAGGGGTAGAGTGATCAGGAGATGAGTGAGAGAAGACAAACACAGGCACAGACAGAGTTTTCTCAAGATGGATAGGAAGCGTCTATCTCACCCCAAGTGCTTTATTTACATCTGTACACATCATTACTTCTTTATAATGTCATATGTATTTTTGCTGATCCATCAAACTAAGAAAGACAGCGTTAAAGGGGTTGTCCAGGCAAAACTGTACATAAAATTTATTATTTAAATAGGACGGGGGTAGTGAAAAAAATGTAAAAAAATTATACACTACCGTTCAAAAGTTTAGGGTCACTTAGAAATTTCCTTATTTTTGAAAGAAAAGCACAGTTTTTTTCACTGAAGATAACATTAAATGAATCAGAAATACACTCTATACATTGTTAATGTGGTAAATGACTATTCTAGCTGCAAACGTCTGGTTTTTAATGCAATATCTACATAGGTGTATAGAAGCCCATTTCCAGCAACCATCACTCCAGTGTTCTAATGGTACATTGTGTTTGCTAACTGTGTAAGAAGACTAATGGATGTTTAGAAAACCCTTGAAAATCCTTGTGCAAGTATGTTAGCACAGCTGAAAACAGTTTTGCTGGTTAGAGAAGCTATAAAACTGACCTTCCTTTGAGCTAGCTGAGAATCTGGAGCATTACATTTGTTGGTTCAATTAAACTCTCAAAATGGCCAGAAAAAGAGAACTTTCATGTGAAACTCGACAGTCTATTCTTGTTCTTAGAAATGAAGGCTATTCCATGGGAGAAATTGCCAAGAAACTGAAGATTTCCTACAACGGTGTGTACTACTCCCTTCAGAGGACAGCACAAACAGGCTCTAACCAGAGTAGAAAGAGAAGTGGGAGACCCCGCTGCACAACTGAGCAACAAGACAAGTACATTAGAGTCTCTAGTTTGAGAAATCAACGCCTCACAGGTCCTCAACTGGCAGCTTCATTAAATAGTACCCGCAAAACGCCAGTGTCAACGTCTATAGTGAAGAGGCGACTCAGGGATGCTGGCCTTCAGGGCAGAGTGGCCAAGAAAAAGCCATATCTAAGACTGGCTAATAAAAGGAAAAGATTAATATGGGCAAAAGAACACAGACATTGGACAGAGGAAGATTGGAAAAAAGTGTTATGGACAGACGAGTCGAAATTTGAGGTATTTGGATCACACAGAAGAACATTTGTGAGACACAGAACAACTGAAAAGATGCTGGAAGAGTGCCTGACACCATCTGTCAAGCATGGTGGAGATAATGTGATGGTCTGGGGTTGCTTTGGTGCTGGTAAAGTGGGAGATTTGTACAAGGTAAAAGGGATTTTGAATAAGGAAGGCTATCACTCCATTTTGCAACGCCATGCCATACCCTGTGGACAGCGCTTGATTGGAGCCAATTTCATCCTACAACAGGACAATGGCCCAAAGCACACCTCCAAATTATGCAAGAACTATTTAGGAAAGAAGCAGGCAGCTGGTATTCTATCTGTAATGGAGTGGCCAGCGCAGTCACCAGATCTCAATCCCATTGAGCTGTTGTGGGAGCAGCTTGACCGTATGGTATGCAAAAAGTGCCCATCAAGCCAATCCAACTTGTGGGAGGGGCTTCTGGAAGCATGGGGTGAAATTTCTCCAGATTACCTCAGGAAATTAACAGGTAGAATGCAAAAGGTCTGCAATGCTGTAATTGCTGCAAATGGAGCATTTTTTGACGAAAGCAAAGTTTGAAGGAGAAAATTATTATTTCAAATAAAAATCATTATTTCTAACCTTGTCAATGTCTTGACTATATTTTCTATTCATTTTGCAACTCATTTGATAAATAAAAGTGTGAGTTTTCATGGAAAACACAAAATTGTGTGGGTGACCCCAAACTTTTGAACGGTAGTGTACTTACCTTTCCCCGATGATCCAGTGCCTCCCAGCGCAGTCCGGTCTTCTCGGTCCAGTGTTGACGTGTGGCAGAAGTCCGAGTCACACTTGACTCAGCGAAAGACATGAGATGCCACTACCTGTGACATCACGGATCTCTTCCTGAGGCCAACAAGCAGCTTCAGCGGATGGGATCCGTGACGTCACAGACAGCGAGCAGTTTCACTTTGAGAAGATACCGGATCAGCAGAACCAGACCGTGCTGGGAGGACACCGGAGCAGTGGGGACAGGTGAGTATGATTTTTTTTTTTTTTTTTTTTTATCACCTCCCTACGACCTATATAAAAATTACATTTTGCCTGGACAACCTCTTTAAGTGAATAGATTCTCCTCTGCTTTCTGTGTGTATTAGAGCCATCGTAGCAGCTAATAACCAGTTACCACAAGAAGACCTGAAAATTATAGGAAGAGTCTGCAGAGGAGAAAACTGCTAAAAATGCAGTATACAAGTAATGCCCAAAAGTAATCTTATTTCTCAAGAACACACACTGTACTGTTGAATTATGCAAAGTTTGTTTAGAGTTAGGTACACTTTAAGATTACTTGGCTGGATCAGGAGATTTCCTGCTGTGTGCTGTCATCACAGGGCAAGAAGATAGTTATGCCCGCCTCCTTTACTAAGTCCCCACCTCTTCACTCCAGCTAAAGATGGAGTAAGTCAGAGTATTAACATCTTTGTTTTCTGCAGGATTTCTACAAGAATGTATCAAAAACAGAAAATTTTGCAGACTGAAAAGCAGTGAAGAAGATATATGTCTTGTTTGTTCATGATTCACATATAGTATTCCTTTACATCTTGCTCTTGGTTTTCTTATTTTGATATTTTCTTTTCTCCATATTGTTTTCTGTTTTACTTCACTGTCATCCATATGTCTGCAGTCAAGAAAATCAATTGACCTTATCTCTGTGTTGTAGTCTAAGTGAGGTTGAGGCGCCTACTGCAACATCACTTAAGAGCCAAGAGCAACCCATTTATCATTTTGCTAATGCAGGCCTGGTTGAGGGCAGATTACGTTTCAGGAGTAAGGCACCAAAAAAACGACTGCAAAAACTATGTGTGAATCAACCCTTATAAGTGTTTTGAGTAACCAACAGTAAGTTGGTTTAATATTTATTTTAGCATAACTAACCAACCTTTCCTTGTCCTGTACTTGTGATATATGCATTAGCTCCGGAATATTGAAGTCTATTGTTTTTGCCATATTGTTTCTTCTAAGGGATTTTTTTAATTCTCAGTTCAGCTGCCAATAAACAGCTGGTGTTAACGCATGGAAGACTTTTCTAATCTAATCAGGTCATGAGGCTTTGTAACAAGTGAAGCATTACAGGTGTTCATGCCTCTTGGTTTACTATCATACGTATCACAGATTGTATTTTATAAAGAGGCAACAGGCCTTGGTACCTATTCAGTGGAAGAGGACATCAGATGTTGCAGAAACCTGCATAGAGCTCAATGAATCAGGTGTAGGTCATTTTATGACTTATTAAGACCGGGGCTTCACGTTGCAAAATTACTTGCACATTGCAGAAAAAAATCTGCAGCAGAAATGCTGCAATTTCAAAAACACTTGCGTTTTTGAAAATTGCAGCATGTCAGTTATATCTAAGGAAACGCCGGCATTTTCCGTATAGGTATAATATAAGCAGAAAGGGAGCAGAGGAAAACTCTGCAGACTTTCCGTGAAAAACGCTGCGGAAAAAAATGTGAGGAATTTCCGCCGCGGTGTTTTCCACAGTGTTTTTTGCAGTGATTCGCTGCGTGGTGCCTTAGCCTTATTCCAGAATTCTGGAGTGCAAGGTTTAATAAATTCCCTCTCTTGTTCTGCTACTCACAGTACCTGAGTGGTTGTGTTCTGTGCCTTCCTCTAGATTGCTATTCTGATTTTGCTTACCTCTGGTTCTGACCTTGTTTTTTTCCCCAGCTTTGGCCCAGATTTAATATTGTGTTTAAGATTAGACATTTGCGTAAGCATGGCACAATGTGGTGTATCTAGTTTGGGCTAAAATGTTTTGACTTGCTAGACATGTGGGTGTGGATTCTCAGAAAGGGGCATGGCTTACATGAGCCACAATGCGCAAATAATGCACCAAGTTTGTTTTGCAAAATTTTGGCTCAATGTGAACCAACTAAAATGCGGGATATCAAACCAGCAGCCACTTAGATAAATTTGGCACATTTCAGACTGCCTGTCCTAAGTTTACACTGTGAAACCCTTAGTAACTCTGGGCCAATTCTTCTGACCCTTGTCTACATTACTGACCTTATCGTCTCTCCTCCTCATGGTATTGCAATACTCGCCCCTTTCTATTATCTCACCTCAACTCGCCATTGCGTTACTCTGATTGAGAACTATTCTGAATGTGACTTGGTAACAGAGCCCATACCTTTGTCATACATAAATTATTGCTGCAGAAACCTCTGCAATGCAAAGGTTGAAAACCGCTCTAGCCTAAGGGGTTGTGCTGCAGGTTCTTGTCACAGTATATTGATGAGATTTGGTAAAATCTCAACAACTATGCTGGTACTGTATATAGCAGCAAATTGCCTACCAGCGAGACTGGCTGCTAAACTCTTGTGACTACATCCTATGTGGATCTGCTGTTAAAGGGATGTTCCTGTTCTCGTTTTAGGACACTGCTGCACAACTCAATTCAGGTAATGATCCTAGGGTTCACAAAATTACTTTCACTTTACAGGTCCAATTTGTGAGTTATGTAAAAGATATTTAGAGGTGTTTAACCCCTAATGCCATATGAATATATCTGGGTAAGATAAAGAAGCCAGGCTTCTTCAAGGTTCATGTTTCAGATGTTTGCGGTAAAGGCACAAGTTAGAATCTTCCGGAAGCCAGGAAGTTTCTAATGAATAGTATATTGAAATAATGATATTATAACACAGGGTCAGATGTTTGTACTGTGTCATTTTATTCTTCATGAAAACAGAACAGTTCTTATTAGAATGAGACTTTTTCATCGTCTTGTATTCCCAGCATTGTGCCAAGGCCTTTAATTTTACTTAATTGATACTATTATGTCTGTATAATTTATACTATTATGATTGATACTAGTATGTTTATATAATTTATAATGTTGTACTTGATATTATAGTGGGCTGATCTACAGTGCCTTCGGAAAGTATTCGGCCCCCTTGAACTTTTCAACCTTTTGCCACATTTCAGGCTTCAAACATAAGGATATAAAATTTTAATTTTTTGGTGAAGAATCAACAACAAGTGGGACACAATCGTGAAGTGGAACGAAATTTATTGGATATTTTAAACTTTTGTAAAAAATAAAAAACTGAAAAGTGGGGCGTGCCAAATTATTAGGCCCCCTTAAGTTAATACTTTGTAGCGCCACCTTTTGCTGCGATTACAGCTGCAAGTCGCTTGGGGTATGTCTCTATCAGTTTTGTACATCGAGAGACTGAAATTCTTGCCCATTCTTCCTTGGAAAACAGTTTGAGCTGAGTGAGGTTGGATGGAGAGCATTTGTGAACAGCAGTTTTCAGCTCTTTCCACAGATTCTCAATTGGATTCAGGTCTGAACTTTGACTTGGCCATTCTAACACCTGGATACGTTTATTTGTGAACCATTCCACTGTAGATTTTGCTTTATGTTTGGGATCATTGTCTTGTTGGAAGATAAACCTCCGTCCCAGTCTCAGGTCTTTTGCAGACTCCATCAGGTTTTCTTCCAGAATGGTCCTGTATTTGGCTCCATCTCTGCAGTTCATCCAGAGTGATCATGGGCCTCTTGGCTGCATCTCTGATCAGTCTTCTCCTTGTTTGAGATGAAAGTTTAGAGGGACGGCCGGGACTTGGTAGATTTGCAGTGGTCTGATACTCCTTCCATTTCAATATGATCGCTTACACAGTGCTCCTTGGGATGTTTAAAGTTTGGGAAATCTTTTGTATCCAAATCCAGATTTAAACTTCTCCACAACAGTATCACGGACCTGCCTGGTGTGTTCCTTGGTCTTCATGATGCTCTCTGTGCTTTAAACAGAACCCTGAGACTATCACAGAGCAGGTGCATTTATACGGAGACTTGATTACACACAGGTGGATTATATTTATCATCATCAGTCATTTAGGACAACATTGGATCATTCAGAGATCCTCACTGAACTTCTGGAGTGAGTTTGCTGCACTGAAAGTAAAGGGGCCGAATAATATTACACGCCCCACTTTTCAGTTTTTTATTTTTTACAAAAGTTTAAAATAACCTATACATTTCGTTCCACTTCACAATTGTGTCCCACTTATTGTTGATTCTTCACCAAAAAATTAAAATTTTATATCCTTATGTTTGAAGCCTGAAATGTGGCAAAAGGTTGAAAAGTTCAAGGGGGCCGAATACTTTCGCAACACACTATATTAAGACTGGTATTTTGTATGCCAGTCTCCATAAACTATTTGCTATTTTCTCCGTAAACTATTTAAACTATTTGCTAAGAATGACCTCAGAACACATATGATACTGTCATAGCAATTTCATGGCAGACCAAATTCTGCTGAATACTAGAGATGAGTGAATCGAATCTGACGAAGTGGAATTCGATCCGCATTTCAGGAAATATTCAATTCGTATCGAATCCGGATTTCCTCACGCTTTGTGGTAATGAATCGCATTTTTGTTAAATGGCTGCTGCACATGTTAGGACATTGGGCAAGGAACTCTGGGAAGACGGGATCACCCACAATGCCATGCCATGCAGCCAATCAGCAGCCAACCAGCCCTGTGATGTCACAGCCCTTTAACCCCTTCGTGAGTGCCCACAGTATGTTTGACCGCTGCATCCAAGGTGTTAAACCCCCCGATCGGTTATGGAGCAGGGTGTTAGCTGTCAGTTTTTCACCAAGGTTTAATCCGATGGGTTCCGCCATTTTGCCGCCCTCCCCGATTCTCTGCAGCCAGGAAATAGCTGGTTTTTTTTTAACGCGATTCACCACGATTTAATTCCGATTGAATAGAATCGTATAGGAAAATTCGTCAAAGCTGCCGAATCGAATTTTTAAAAACTTCGCTCATCTCTACTGAATACTTTTTGGGAAAACCTAATTGTTAAAACAAACATTCAAGCTCCGGGAACACATGCATACACAGTCTGAGGGTATGTAGAAATGTCCCAATTTATTGTAACAGAGTCCAGCCTTTTTTTTATCTGAGACAACACAATACATATACCAAATTCCAAGGTGATACTAACTGGACAAATCAAATTCTCTTGACTGAGTTATCCAGTTAGCTTGTTTGAGAGACAAATACAAATAAATGTTCTTTCACATTATACTATTATTTAACCCTTCATTAACAATACCACTAGATAATGTTCCTGTGAAGACCAGTGTGGCCATAATATTTGAGTGGTGTTGCATCTCCACCTGCTGGTCACACATATAAGAGTAAGTGACACACATTACTTTCTAGAGAAAACTGCATGTGCAAAATAATTCATGGCTTTTAGGCGTATGACTGGGTCATGATTGAATGGCACAGATAGCACATGGATGAAATCCATGTGCCTCCTATGCCTCCGCATACCTCACAACTTTCAAAGGACAGAAAGAGGGACAGAATGTGTGGCGCACGTAGCAAGCTGCAGCAAATTTAGCTCCACCTACTTCTATGTTAACTCCGCCTATTTCCATCAATTTCTCTTTGTGTCCCCACACAGTATAATGCTCCTACAGTCACCCTAATATTATGTTCGCATCTAATTACCCCCACAGTATATAGCCTCTCTCCTGGTGCACCCACAGTTTAATGTCCCCCTCCAGCTACCCCCACAGTATAATGTCCCCCACCAGCTGCCCCCACAGTTTAATGTCACCCTCCAGCTGCTCCATAGTTTAATGTTCTCCTCCAGTTTCCCCCCATTTAATGTCCCCCACCAGCTGCCCCAATTTAATGTCACCCTCCAGCTGCTCCATAGCTTAATGTCCCCCCTCCAGCTACCACCAGTTTAATGTCTTCCTCCAGCAGCCCCCAGTTTACTGTCCCCCTCCAGCTACCCCACGGTTTAATGTCCTCCTCCAGCTACCTGCACGATTAAATGGCCTCCAGTTTCCCCCAGTTTAATGTCCCCTTCCAGTTGCCCAGTTTAATGTTCCCCTCCATCTGTCTCAGTTTAATGTCCCTCTTCATCTGCCCCCAGTTTATTGCCCCCCTCCATTTTCCCCAGTTTAATGTCCCCTCCATCTGCCCCCCCAGTTTAATGCCCTTCTCCATCTGCCCCCAAAGTTCCCCTCTATCTTCCCCACCCCAGTTTAATGTCCGTCTTCATCTACCCCCCACCCAGTTTAACGTCCCTTTTCATCTGCCCCCCCAATTTAATGTCGCCCCTCCATCTGCCCCCAAAGTTTAACATAATAAAAACACTGATACTCGCCTTTCTTTGCTCCCCTGCTGCTCTGTATGCTGTCTCTGTTCCCAAATTCTTCAGGAAGCTGCAGATGCGATGTGAGTGACGTTATCACAGCACAACTACAGATCCCGGGGCCAGAGCACACGGGCAGAGTGGTGAAGCAGGAGCTGTCTGCAGACGGCTCACCGAAGTACCCAGAGAAAACCCACGTAAACATACAAACTCCTTTCATATGTTGTCCTTGACAGGATTCGAACTCAGGACTCCAGCGCTGCAAGGCTGCAGTGCTGACCACTGAGCCACCGTGCTGCCCATAGGTTTGTTAATCTAATTACCTTGTGAAGTATGTTCAATCAATTTGCATGTTTTCATTTTCCATGCCTACTGAGTGGATGTTTTACTGTAGACGGATTTAACTGACTCAGAAGGCAGGGAAAGCTTGACTACAGGTTGTTAAAAGGTGAGGAAAGGCAGCTGATACAGAGGAGATGATACTGTAGCAT
Organism: Leptodactylus fallax; assembly: GCA_947044405.1. Lineage (NCBI taxonomy): Eukaryota > Metazoa > Chordata > Amphibia > Anura > Leptodactylidae > Leptodactylus > Leptodactylus fallax. The sequence goes on along the minus strand of CAMRHE010000027.1, from coordinate 9,998,769 downwards.
TACATTGACCTACCTCCCAGCCATCCCGGATTGTGGGCCCTCTCCCGCGGTCACAGTCGGTGGGAGGTATGTCCCTGATTCAACTCATCTGTGTCCGGAGAGGACGCAGATGAGTTGAATACAGTGGTGAAGCAGGAGTGGGGGGGACAATAAACTGGGGGGCATATGAGGGGGACATTAAACTGTGGGGGAAGATGAAGAGGGACATTAAACTTAGGGGGCAGACAGAAGAGGACAAACTGGGGGCAGATAGAGGGGGCATTAAACTGTGGGGGCAGATGGAGGGGGACATTAAACCGGGGGATAGTTGGAGGAGGACATTAAAATGGGGGCAACTGGAGGAGGACATTAAACTGGGAGCAGCTGGAGGGGGACATTAATTTCCCCCTATAGTTGCCCCCAGCTTAATGTCCCCCTCCGGTTGCCCCCGCGGTTTAATGTCCCCCTCCAGCTACCCCCACTGTTTAATGTCCCCCTCCAGCTGCAGATGAAGAAGGACATTAAACTGGGCGCAGATGGAGGGGGCATTAAGCCGGGGGGTAGCTGGAGGAGGACATCAAAATGGGGACAGCTGGATTGGACATTAAACTATGGAGCAGCTGGAGGGTGACATTAAATTGTGGGGTTAACTGGAGGGGGACATTAAACCATGGGGGCAGCTGGAGGGGGACATTAAACTGTGGGTGCACCAGGAGAGAGACTTTATATTGTGGGGTCAATTTGAAGACACCATTATAATGAGGGGGCATATAATATTAGGGTGACTATAACAGTATTGTACTGTGTGGGAAGCACAAAGAGAAATGGATGGGAATGGGTGGGGTCAATTTAGAAGTGAGTGTGGCTAAATTTGCCACAGCGCGCATAGGGCGCCAGACATTTTGTCCCTCTTTCTGTCCTCTAAAAGTTGGGAGGTATGCATTGAGACCATTCAGGAGTCTGGATTACAACAGAACAGGAGCTTGTACAGAGTATCTCTTTGTTGTGGCTCAAAGAGTGGGTCTTAGACAAGAGATCCCTGTCTTTAACATCTATAGTCTCTAATAGGGGTTGTCTCCACAAGGCAAACTCTTTAAGAACCCAGCTGTCTTCTTAATACCTTTATACCTACCTTTAAAGTTAAATGGCCACTAACTTTTCAGACAACTTAATCTCATTTAATAGAGCACGTGATTATGGACCAAAATGCAGTGCACTATAATTGATAATGTTCTTGTTTTTTGCTTGAAAACCTTTCTAAAGTTCCTGCCACTAGGTGTCTCCTTTCTAGTTAATTTGCTGTTCATTCCCTGCTACCAGGGAATTCTCATCCATAGATACCCTCAAAAAACAAGATGGGTTCACAGTGAGTGCAGGAAGGAGGGGCTGGGCTTCTTCACACTGTGAATGGAGAGAGGAGGAATCTACACAGCTTTCCCAGCTGCATAGAAGTCTCTCACCAATCAATGGGAGTATATTGATTTCTGAATAGATGCTTGTGTTATTACTGATGGGAAGTCATAGCCAGTAAGCAGTTTTCCATATTGTGCTTAGATTTAACTATTTCCGTGTGTCAGGGATTTTTTCAGTTGCTTCATAACCTGTATTTGCAGTCCAATGTCCCTGGATCTCATATATTCTCTTCATTTAGGCTTTTCTCAGCTAATCGTTTGCTATTTTACAGTTACTTCTGGCAGAATTACTTGCAGCTAATCCAGTTACTACCAGTAGTAGATATAATGGATAGGGGAGGGGACAGACTGCTCATTTTTATACAGGTCCCCAGCCTGAGACAGAAATACAATGTGCTGCAGCCACAATGGGGTTACTACCAGCATTAAAACTGATAGGAAGCCATGTATGAAGGCTTATACAGCCAGAGAACAGACTGCTCAGCTAGACTCTGCACATACTTCAACTTCTGACAAAATCTCTGGTACCCTTTAGTATTCACATACTTTTCTATGGCTATCCAATAATCTTGAACACCTGGTAATCCATATTGAGGGAATTTCCAAAATACATCCTTCATGTATAACCTAGTATTATCAAATTATACATTATATTTAACTTTATACACTTGATTACTCAAAAATGTCATATTTATTGAAAAGAGCTTATTACATCTAGAACGAATGCATTACAGTACATTTCCTTAACAAATACAATGTACAGAGGAACGACACATGGCCATCTTTATAGTTTTCTTTTATACACCAAGTTCATTTCACATAATATTTTCTACATTACAAACCGGTAAGTATGATTATTACAATACTTTGCAAGAGTACAACATCCACTAGGGAGAATAACTGTCTGACTTACAGAGTAGATATAATTTGGTGAATGCCTGAGATGGAGCAAGTCTTAATCCCTACCATAATGTGGCTGTCCTACTTTTCAGAATGTAATAGATGACGAGTTTGTAATAATCCTCTATAGTAAATGTATGATCAAAATATTACTATGTAATGACAGCGACTGTCAATAGGAAATCATTCTGTCACTCCTAATAAGATATTATCAAATGTATCTGGGATTATTAAAACACATTTTATTGTAAACATAATGGCATACCATGGTTTCGAAAGACTTGTGACAGAAATGTACCTGTATAGACTAGCATACCATGAATATATATAAAATGTGTGTACAATATAAAAAGGTGTAAATTGCATCTAAGTAGTGTGACCTACCACCTTTGTCTTGTAGGATATATTCACACTAACTAAAATACGCTATTATATTATTAATATGGTATTTAGTGCTAGAGACTGGCATAACTAATGCATTTTGTGTATTAGTTATGCCCTTCGTCCTCCTCAGAAAACAATGGCAGACATGCAGGATGACTTTTGGGATTTTAACATAGAACTGCAGAAAATGTATGATTTTTTTACTTGTTAAAATCCCCAAAGCTATCAGTTGTATGGATTTCTAGGATTTATGCAGCAGTTCTGCCATACACTAGCTAGTGTGAATAAGGACTTGGGGTAATGAAATCCCATGTCAGATCAGCAGTAATAGGTTACATCACATCAATGCTATTCACACCATGTTATTATATGTTTTTTTTCACAATAATATATAGATTAATAGCACCATGATCCCATACAAAGATATAGACAGTTCAACAGGGTGCTCATAATAGTAAACACTGATATTCCATGTAGTGCATTATACAATGTCATTCACAGCAAAGCATATAGTTTTGTAATTTCCCATGCAAAACGGTTAGCAGTGTAAACATATCCATAGGTGTATGAACATAATGTAGTTAGATACAGCCTTGTAGAGTATTTTAACACCTAAAACATTGTACAATATAATGTACCGTAAGATGGAGAAAGCTGTTCCACAGAACTATAAAAATTATATTTTGGGCTTTTTGCTGCCTCTTTTATAGTGGCATTTTAAACAAGTACATCTATAAGATAAAGGGTTAAACTAGCATGGCCCCACAAGTTCCCATTATAGCACATCCAGAACAAGTTTTGAGGACTATATACTACTGTATATCTATCATCCAGCTGAAAATAACATTTGGAATGATCACGAGAACGTACAGTAATAGTGAATTGCTAGGGGCATTTATGGCATATTCTATAGATATGACAAAAAACGTAAAATAAAAGAATCCTTTAAAATGACTCACAATAAAAGTTTCACAATAAATGCATAAAGCATAGTTAAAGGGTTTTTCCCATGGCATATTCACAGGATATTCCATAAATGTCTCATAGATGGGGGTCCCACCTCTGGGACCCGCACCTATCTCTTAAATTAACCTCACAGGTTCTGCCCCTGGCTCTTACCTTTCATATACTTCTATGGGAGTTATGAAAACAGCGTAGTTCAGAGAGCAACACTGTTTCCGTAAAAGCCCAACCGTCGAGGGCAGTCTTGTCAGCGCGGTTGCGGTGAGGTAGGAGCAGGGAAATGGAACCTGGGAGGGGTTCCTTTTAGAGAGGTGGGACCCACAGCTATCCGACTTATGGTTAAAAAACGTAAGATAGCATTTAAGTGACACACCAAGGTAGTGACTGACGTATAATTTTTATGACCATAACTGGGCATTTGCTTTAAGAGTAATAAATGAGACATATCCCACGGTTATAAAAAAAAAGTGTGAATTGCGTTGTCCACACACATGACATGGCCCAGCACATGTTTTTGTGGATGCACAATTGTTCTATGAGAACATGAGTGTACTGGTGCAAGTTTACTATTCCTGCCTAATATTTAGACAGTGTAAGCTCAGACTAGACAGTCTGAAAATGCACCAAATTTTTTTGTTGCTCTTGCATTTAAACCACGTCCCTTTACAGCTAAGCCATGCCCACTGTCCCATGAGGTGCAAACGTGACTAAAACATTGATGCATGTAGCTTAGTAAACTTCCCAGTTGCTTTAAGTGATAGAAAAATAAGCATAAGACAAAGGGCTCTGCGCACATTAGATAAATATAGATGTAAACACAACCTCTCACTATGAACTAAGAGTCCCAGATTCGGCAGGAAGTATCATTTTTGTTATTAAAGTTGTATTATATTGTATAACCCCCTAACTTGACTAAGGCTTCATTCACAGATCCATCTGAAATTGCTGGATGAAAAAGTGCTGCAAGCCCGACTTTGTCGTCCAGTGATTTCAGTTAAAAAAAAAAAAAAAAGTCATCCGATGGACCCCATTATAGTCAAAAGGGTCCCTCGGGCTCTGTTTGTGTCCATCAAAAAAGGATCTGTTTTTTGGCTCTTCTTCTGGTCCTCTGACAGACCAGAAGAACAGAAAGCAAAACATAGATGTGAATGTAGCGTTACTCTGCTATGCGTACCGCTGACAAAATCCCAAAATACTATGGGACATTTATATAAATGAATGCAAGCAGTGTTGTTGCACTTTTTGAACCACAGCCAGAAAAGAGCAAGCTTGTATCTGGTTGCTATGGGCATTTTAAAGGAGCCGAGCAACAATTTACTACTGCTACATAAAAATGACAACTGAACTCAAAATGAATCATACATGAAGTTATTGAAAGATGGCATGACATTGCCATGTGGCTTAATGAAAGACAAACTAAGGTCACATGACAGCACCACGGGGTTGGCAACATCGGCACTTCACATCACAGAGACAACCATGAGTTGTATGTTACATTAAACCTGTTCCGATAACATATGCAAAGTACAAGTGCAGGTTTTAAGAAAAAATATGCAGTGCTGTCTTAACGTCTTCAGAAGTCAGCAATATAAAGTTGTCCCAAAAGGACTGCATTACATTAGTGCAGCTTTCAGTCTTGCAAGTTGGTCTCCCTTCTTCCAAAAGAAGACGGCATATGTATTTTCACCTTTGCCTACTTCACTGATGTTCCCTTTCAATTCTTTTTTGCCGGACTGCAGAGACAAAAAGAATTTTGTGCTTATTTCAAAGGAGAAATTATAGGTAACAGAACTCTTAGAAATTCTTAACAAAATGCAGTACCAATTATGGCCACCAGGTGGTGACAAGTTCATTAACATGGTATATTGATGCGCAGTTTCTACACAAAGTTGTTACAGAAATAGGCAGTTATTAGAAAATGTAACAGAAAACAGAAGAAAACCAAAGTTCATGTTCTACTATGTGTTCTTCTGCAGTCTTATACTATCTATTTGCAGCTGCTCCTACTTTCATTAGCAAAAAACTGTGTATTTCACCTACAAATACATTTAATAACACACATTTCGTTACTACTTTAAGTCTCTATAGTATATGTTTTCATACAAAAAATAAGCATAATACATAATTGTATGGAACATTCCCAATGGTTACTAATAAACAATATTTATCACTCATATACAAATATTTACGACTGCTGATTTCTGGGGCTCCCTCTGATCACTGAAAAGGGGGGTTCCTGAGTCCCCTGTCGGAATGGATGTCACTATCAGTTCCACAGACAGGGAATGCAGCAGTGATTACGTATGTGCACCTCTGCTTCAATCACAGGGGACTTTGGGACTTCTAATGATTGGCAGGGGTCTCAATACTCAGACCCCCAGCAATCATACATTTATCACCTGTCCTGGGGTAGGTGATATATACTGTTAATGGGAAAATCCCTTTAAATCCTCCTGCAGTGGCCAAGTGCTGCTGTGGCACATTATGCTATCATCCTGTAAACAACGGATGATGTGAGGTCTCTGGACTATATGCACTGAATTGGCAAAGGATTTTTTTTTTTGTTATTTCTGGACTTTCACTGCTGCTCTTATTTTCAAACTGTGAAACAAGCTTTTTAATGGCATGTTCACACTGTTGTGCAAATTTACATGACTGAAAATCGATACATACATGTAAGTTGCAATTCATCATATAATGGGGCTGTCCAGGATTAGTAAGAATTGTCTCCCCTTTTCCGGGAACAGCAACACCTTTGCCTTTGGACAAGACTGTGCTTGGAAAAAGCTCACCTTATCTTCTAATTCTGGATAGCACCTTTAAAGGACCTGCAGACAAACCAAACTTTGCCAATATACTGCCATTTATTTGAACTTGTAGTTATGTCTTATTTCATTATTTATTTATTTTTTAATAGTGCTGCTACTGGGGCCATAAACATAACAAAGCAGGGCTCTCCTCTCCCTATGCCTCTGTTTGCGGCCACGGCAGCTCCATTTGTCTGTATACAGGTCCCCCAGTTGACGTCACCAGTGACGTCCCATTTGCGACCATGGAAGCCAGTCACAGGCTTCAGCAGTGACCTCTTCACAAATGGCATGAGACTGCTGTGACTAGCCGTTTGTGAAGAGTTGACTGCTGAGGCCTGTTATTGGCTGCAGCAACCTGTATACAGACCAAACGAATGGAGATGCCAGCTCTGGAGGCCCAGGGAGAGGTAAGTCCTGGCTTGTTATATTTATGGCCCCACTAGCAGCACTATTAAATAATAGAAAAATTAAACAGAGAACCCATTTAATAATCTGAAATAACTATCCAGCTATAGAATGGCCTGGAGATTGTCACAAAGCTGTAGAGCGGTGTCAGCATTCCAGAGGAAGGAAACTGATGTGTATAATGCTTCAGGGTGTCAGACAGTTTTTGAGACAAACTTTGTAATGGACCTCAACTGTGGGATAAATGGAAGAATTTATTAAGCCCTCCACCCCAGAATGCTGGTGTCAAAAAGTTGCAAAAATATGTTATTTGGCTTATTAGCGTTAAAGCATTTTTATGCTCACTACATTTTTAAAAAGTAGATAGAAAGTGGGCATAGTTAGACTGGGAAGCTGAAGTACCCCAATTTCTAAAATGCAACTCTCATAGGGCGTGGCATGGAGTAAGATCTCCAGACAGAAGTGTTAGACTTAGGCCTCTTGCAGACGACCATGGCCGAGATCTGTGTACTATCCGAGTTTTTCCTGACCCATTTATTTCTTCAGATACACATGACCGTGAATTTCATAATCACATATGTGGGCTGACAGTCCGGGCTGCAAAATATAGAATAGGTCGTATTCCTGTCCTATTTTTCAACCCTGCTTCCGTGTCTCCTATTCATTCATCCCCCATACGCCACCCGTGCCTTTAATTCACGGCCGGCTGGAAGGACATGGTCGTGTGCAACGGCCTTAAGGGTTTTGTCTGGGGAGTTAAAATTACCTTAACTCATCTGTCAGATTCTTGATGATGGACCCTGGGGTTCTGACCTCTGGGTCACATGATCGGACCAGCCCCCAACTCCTGGGTCGTTCTGCCCCCTTCCTAATCGCCTAATCTTGCTATGGGGAAGGCTTTATTATAGTCAGCCAGCCCCTTTAGCACATCATGCAACCTCATGACAAATCTCTCCGCAGAGTGTAAAATGATAAAACAGGATCAACCTTATCTGAACAGTACAGTATATCTTTAGCTCCATAGGAGGGTCCTTTACTATTCTTATGCTCTTTCCATAAACCTATTAAACTCAGTATGGTTGAGGGGTTAATATCCTCAGTTGGGACATGCCTATGAGAAATACATAGAAGGAAAAGTTATGATTCTGTTAGTTCACTAAATTTAGAATGAGAAGTGATCTGAGGGGGAACCTCCTCCTTTTCTCACTGACACAATCTGGAAATAAATGTAGATGACTCACAGACTTGGAAGAGACGCTCAGTTGGTCTACAAAACTTTGAGGATGCCAGAAGGCATCACTATCAGACATTTGTGCTCTTGAGCCTGAGTAGGAAATACAGTAGTTTCCAACCTTTTATCATTGCCATCTGCATTTCTGGAAACAGATTCTGTGCTATTTTAACAATGCCAACTTCATGGCAACAAATCTCACGCCCTATATATTCTGTGGAGGTCTAGGTTAGATTTGGTAGTAGTATAATGTTTTACCATGTTAGCCATAGAAAGTAGTGGAAGAGTGAAGAAATCAGGCGATACCTTTTAGAGGCTGAGTATATTTGATAGTGAGCTTTCGAGAGTGCTAGCTCTCTTCTTCAGACATGGTGTAATCATTAAATATACTCAGTTAGCCTCTAAAAGGTATCGCCTGATTTCTTCAGTATTCCACTAGGTTAGATTTGTGCATTCTGGACACTTCAATATCTGGTAATCTTTCTAGAGAGTTTAAGCCCAGGGACACACAGGCCATGCTCGCAGTAGGTCAGCTGCTATGTATAGTACCAGTGCAAATCCCATCCACACTCTGCATCTAAAACCCATAGTGTGTGGGTGAATTTTGAACCTGCAGCATGTCAATTATTGCTATAGGTTCAGCCCCAGCTTTCAACCTTTGCAATGCAGAAAACATGAAAAACACATGTGAAAGCTGCAGTAGAAATGAACAAACCTCATTTAGTTTCTGTCTTCAGCAGCTCTGCTGCAGGATGTCTGCTACAGAAATCCCACAGTGGAAATCTGTCCCAGTTGGCCTTAGGGGGCGTTCACACTACCGTTAGTAGTGTCCGTTGCTAGCATCTGTTACAAAATGTTAACAACGGACACTAACAGATCCATTATATATCCATTAAAAATCCCATTGATTTCAATGGGATTTGATCTGTTGTCCGTTATTGCCCGTTTTCACCAAATCCGTCACATGTCCATTATTTTAGCAGGGTGCAGGACTTTTGTGTCCATTCAAAATAAGGGACTTATGGCGGACATTAAGCATCCGTTATTTATTAACATAAGTCTATGGCTAACGGACAGCAATTGTCAGCAGTTTTTAATACTTTCTGTTATTACTGTTCGTTTTCTTTCTGCACATGCTCAGGAAACAGAACAAAAAATGAGCAAAAAACCGACAGTATAAAAATTGACATCAACTGATGTTAATGTGACCGTTTTTTTAACTGATCCTTTAAATGAATCAGTTGAAAAAAACGGACACATTAATACTAGTTAGTGTCCATTAATGTCTGTTATGATAAGAGTCCGTTTTTTTTCTTTTTTTTTTACGGACCCTATGAGAATGGACATCAAACGGTAGTGTGAACGGGGCTTAGCCTTAACCCTTTTGGCTTTGCTTATAAAATTCTGTTACTAAAAATCAAACATTCCTATATACATTCCTTTTCAATACCAAACAGAATTGTGAATGCAGCTCTGGAATATGACACATGCCACATCTGAAGGTCACTGTGAAATACGTAAAGTATTTTCTGGTATGTACTGCCACTAGACTTCCCTATATGATTAAATAATAATGATAATAATGAAGGTGCAGTATCTACATATGTGCAATGACTCTACTCTGCTACTTCACATTAGGAAGGAGCTGCTTTCCCTTATGTTATCCATGGTTAGAACTGACTTTCTTATGTTTGATGTCTGACATCTGCTGATCATACTGGTATCGATATCTGGTATCACTTACAGTCACAGCGCTTGGTGCTCTATGCACTTACCTAAGTCATTATTCTTTGTTATAGCTGCAGCTACTCTGGTCCTTGGACCTTGCTGTGTAAACTGATATCCAAATTTAAGAATTGCTGAGTTCTCTTCAAGCATCTGAGCAATCTCCATCTCCACGGCAGTCCCCAGCTGCTGTCTCTGCAGACAAGGAAAGACATAATATGGATCTGCACTACAGCATGCTATGCACGACTATATACACATTATTATATACCATTACCTGATTAGCAATCTTAATCTCTGTGAGGATTCTGTTTTGCTTCAGGGCTTCTACGAGTGCCAAAATCCCAGTTCCCGTTATGAAGTTTGTTTCAACATTGAGACTCCTTAATGTTTTATTAACTTTCAACATATCTGCAAAAGCCTTTAAAGTAACAGTCTGGTAAGGGATGGTATGATGCAAATACTAATGCAAACATAAGGCAGCTCTTCTTATTCCACATATGTTTATAGTGTAGTGCCACCTATGTTCCCCCATGTAATATCATTTCAGCCGAAATCTATATGAAAAGTTGATTAGATTTGCAAATGTAATGTATTGATTTATTGATTTGATAGTGATTTAGCATTATTCCATACTTTTTCCTTGTTCACATAACAGCTGCATTCAAATTACTTCTATTTGCTGGTGACAGAGACAGAGATTTAGAACCGGTCTGCTTTAAGACATGTAATGTAACAATTTAGTTCTTCTACAATGCCCTGTAGCTAAATTGAATGGTGAGGTCACAGGTGAGGGCTATGAGTTGTGTCGGCTGGTGTTGCTGTCTCAAAATTTAGTGCTATGACCTAGGGTAAATGTAGTAGCTGCATTCAGCAGAAGGGGGACCAGAGTGCCATTAATCTCTAAGGCACTCTGCGTGAGGTGTCCTCTTTAAATTACTATAATAAGTGGTTATGTCAAAAATGGGATGTAGCAGGTGATGACGTCACTAGGGATCTGATGATAACATATTGGGGCAGATCTATTAAAACTGGCATCAGTCTTAATAAAGGCCTTGACAGGCACAAGGCACGACCAATTATTAAAGAGGCTCCAGCCTTTTAATAAATAAGATGCATGCCTGTGTGCCAGAATGGAGATCTACACCAGTTAGGAAAAGACATAGATTCCCTGTATAACGCATCTAAAAACCGGCATGAGTTATAATAAATATATCGGGCTGAAAAGTTCCCACCCCGCCACCATCACTGCCTTGATGACATTATACATTCCTCTTTCCTACTATCGGTAACAGACTGCTAAAATTGGAGTACTGCAGACTACACTTCAACATCATTGTGTGTATGCCAGATAGATCATTGGAAAATGCAAAAATCTCCTACTTCTACTTGCACCTAAATAGGGACTACTACTACATTTTACTTATACTGAAACACTGTGAATATACTCTCACAACCCCAATACTGTAAATGTTCAGGAAAGCAATTACAACCATGTTCATCTTATGTGGCTTTCGTAAACTATTCTACAAGATGCCACTTGTAAAGAAATTCACTAAAATTATACCACTCGTGATAAGGTCAATGGTTCATGTTAAATATATACTTACAATAGCCACTGGATCATTGCTTCGTGTTGCTGCAAGGCTAAAAGACTTAACATGGGTATTTGATTCCAAAGACTTTGCAAATTCCTTTAAGGTCGGTATTGGGATGTTCTATAGTTCATTTAATAAAAAGAAGAAAGAAAAAAACAGGACAATAAAGCAGTGGTGATACAACCTCAAATAAACCATCCGACAATATGTATCTAGAAAATGGTCACAAGAGTTTCAGCTGAGCCAATGCATAAATAACAGTTACCATACCCAGTACCACCTAAAGTGTACGGGATCCTCCCAGCTCTCCTCTACATGCATCTGTGGGGGAGGATAAGGATCAAGTAGTTTGATTTCAACTGTCTGGTCCTTTTCTTCTTTGGTGATATTAGCTGCTGCTAGACCTAGTGTCAGATTGGGATGTCTAGGGCCCACCAGTGGAATTGCTTCTAGGGGCCCACCACCAGGACCTAGTGTCGGATTGAAGTTCCTAGAGCCCACCCAAAAGCTTCCTGCTAATAGCCTACACCACAGCTCCTTCACTGACATCTTACATATATGCTGACTATCCGGCGTTACTGAATATGTTCCCAGTATATCATCCCCTACAATACTGTGCGGACCCTAGCAGCTCCACGGGCGGTTCATGCACATTATTGTATGGGGAATGACACGGCGAAGGAGCACTATACGTACGTGCAAAATTATAGTGAGGGAGCACATAGGGCTTCCAGCAGGAATTTTGAGCCCTCCATAGTATAATGCTCCTAAGTGCACTCCACAGTATAAAATGCTCCCTTGAGCCCCCCCCGCCGCAGTGGCCACACATGGTATATAATGCTTCACACAGTATAATATCCCTTAGTGGCCCCACAGAGTATAATATGCTCCCCAGCAGCCCCGCACAATATAATATTCCCAAACACAGTATAAAAATCTCCTCACAGTGCCCCCCCAATATAATGCTCCACAGTGGCCCCACACAGTATAATATGCTCCCCAGAGCCTGCCCCTGCCACAGTATAATGCTCCACAGTGGCCCCTACACAGTATAATATGCTCCCCACAGTCCCCCCCCCCCAGTATCTTAGGCCTCAGCGGTCACGTGGGGCATGCTGACGTAATGACGCCAGTGCGCCCCACTTTACTGCTGAGGCCCAATCACATGCCTCAGCGGTGACATCCGGAATGCGAGACGTCAGCTACAGGCCAGAAATGGCCAGAAGATGATGCGGGATCAATGGACATCCAGGAGAGTTGAGAAAAATGTTTGTTATTTTCACAGACCTTCCCGGGCAGGCCCCTTTCCATTATCGATGTGGCCGGGCCCTTTAGCGCCCGCCTAAAGGCACGGGACCCACCGGGGGATTCATCGGTATCCTGGTGGGCCAGTCCAAGTCTGGCCAGATCTGTACATCAGTGGCTTCCTACCCTTTCCTATATATTATATATGCACTACTAGACCAAACCAAGCATGCAGGATCATGACCAGATCAGGAGGGACAGTTGTCAGCTAAATGATCATTCGGCCAACAGCTATCTTATCTGTATGACCGACATTAAAGTGTCCCTCAAATGTTATGCTCAGTTTGTAGTTGCTTCACTCCACTCCTGGAGTCAGGACAGGCAGAACAGTAACATTGAAGGGACAAATTAAAAGCTTATCATATTATTATTTGGGACTATTTTTTTCTTCTCCAGTTGCTTTATAGCATATCACATTAACTACGGGGCCCCCCGTTGCAAAAACGTTGCGACAAAAACCACAGCGTTTTACAGTACCTACAAAGTGGATGGGATTATGGCTAATCCCATCCACACAATGCAGAAAAATATCTGCAGCGGAAATGCTGCCATTTAAAAAATGAAAGCATTTTTGTAAATCGTAGCATGTCAATACCTACAGAAATACTGGCGTTTTATTATAGGTATAGGAGAAGCAGAAAGTTTTCCTCTGCGGACTTTCTGTGAAAAAACGCTGTGGAAAAAAAAGCAATGCATTTCCACCGCGGTCTTTTCCGCAGCGTTTTTCAGCTGTGGCTCGCTACTTGGGGCCTTAGCCTAAAGGGGTGTTACCATTAACATAACCATATTAGATAATTAAAAATTAAACATTTTTGCAATTATAATTATACATTTTTGCAGAGTTTTAAAGATTTTCTCTAAATATCTTAGTGGTCAAGTCTGTTGTCCTGATCGGTTGACAGTGGATACGACTATGAATGCAGAGACCTTATTTTCCTTATTGTGGCCGGGATATCTTCTCATACATGCACTGTCCGTGCCTGATAACCCAGCTACAATAAGGAAATCATGGCTGTATTTTTGACAAGACTCACATCATAGAACGTTCCTGCATTTGTGGTCGTATCCATTGGCAACCAATCAAGACAACAGAAGTCACCACTAAGATAATTAGAGAAAATCTTTGAAACTCTGCAGAATTTTTATAACTACTTATATTAGCAAAAATGTTTAACTTTTAATTATCTACAAATATAAATATGGTTATGTTCATGTGAAAACCCCTTTAGGCCGGGGCCCCATTGCAAAGTGGATGTGATTTAGTCACTGCAAAGTGGATGTGATTTAGCGAATCCCACCCAGACATTGCAGAAAAATACCGTTGCGGTTTTGGAAATTGCAGCATGTCAGTTATACCTATGGAAATGCTGGTGGTTTTCCTACAGGTATGATGAAAACAGAAAGTCCGCAGAGGAAAACTCTATGGACTTTCTGTGAAAAGCTCTGAGGGAAAAACCGCACTGCATTTCCTCTGCATTTTTTCCCGCACCGCTTCTCTGCTGCGGCATGCACATATTCTATATTCATTGGAGTCTATTAGCATGACACAGGACAAAAGAGTGTCCACTCTTGTATTCATATGGCATCTGTACAGACCCCTAATCTATGTATACAATAGGTGCTTTTCCTGGCTATTACCATGATGTGAACAGTGACTTACTGACAGACACCTGAGAGGAGGGAGGAGAGAAGGCCCTTTACTGACCAGGCAACTGGAGTTAAAATGAAAACTAAAAACAGGATTGGTCTGAAGCACAAACTGCTGAACTTAGAAGAAAGAGGTTGTTAAGAGCTGATGTATATATGGCTTCACCAGCAAGACCAGGGAGGGGCCCTGAGGCTTTTAGTCTAAGGCCCCACATAGCGTCCCGCAGCAAAAAAGTGCTGCGGGAAAAACTGCAGCGGCAGTGCATCACAGTTTTTCCCGCAGTACTTTACACAGAAAGTTTGCAGAGTTTTCCTCTGTGGACTTTCTGCTTCAATTATATCTATTAGGAAACCGCTGGCGTTTCCATAGGTATAATTGACATGCTGCGATTTCCAAAACTGCAACGATTTTGGAAATCGCAGCATGTCCGCTGCGCGTATTTTACCGCACTGTGGAGATGGGATTCACTAGAATCCCATCCAATACACAGTGACTGTAAAACGTTGTGTTTTTTTCTGCTGTGTTTTCGCCGCAGGCAAACCATGGCACTTACACCACATGGGGCCACAGCCTTAACTAGTTTCATCTTCATTCTATTTGATTTACATGTAAGTCTATGACTGCTGCTTTTATGGGTTATCACCTTTTTTTTGCCTAATTTGTGACATATGTTGAATTTTCAGATATCCAAAAATAAATATTTATCTCAAAGTATGAACACAGACCTTAATGTTGTTCAAGTTGACATCAACAAGGAAGGGATCGTTCGCTTTTATCCTCTGCAAGGTCTCTTCTACATTGGTTGGGTTTGGGGGCTCTTCAAATGTAGGTTTTACCTTTTCGGCTTTCACAACATCTACAAGACAAGGTAGACTTTGACATGATATCTGCATCATATGATCTAAGAACAGTTAGCTGTTGAGAGTCTGCAGGAACCCATCTGAGTCAGTGGCTCCGGCACATTTGACAGATAAAAGGACTGCAGCCTGCAGTGCTATTTTTCCTGGTAAAATGATGGACACCATGACAGAAACCGAGAAACCCCTGTATAAATCAATGGGGGTCTGTTGGGGATCGTTGGTGTAGAAGCTATGGTGCAGAAGAAGAGAGCCTAACATGAGTGTATAACCAGGTCTAGTATCAGTATTTACAGTATGTAGGGCATAGCACCATTAAAGGGGTTGGCCACTTTCGGACCAATATTGAGAGACAAATGTTATTGTTTGTATAATAAAAATATATACAATTTTCCAATATACTTTCTATACCAATTCCTCACGGTTTTCTAGATCTCTGCTTGCTGTCATTTATTCTGTTACTTCTAGTGAATAAAATTCTGACCATGGTCATGTGATTTACGGTCCATGGTCATGTGATGAACACGCAGTTCATTACCAGATAGAGGTCTGATTACTGTGCTGAGATCTAGTGAACTGTGAGGAATTGACACAGAAAGTATATTGTAAAATTGTACAACTTTTTATTATACAGACAATAACATTTGTCTCTCAATATTGGTCTGAAAGTGGCCAACCCCTTTAACAACTGGAATGCTTACAGTATGTCTACCTTAGTCCTCATGTATATGACCCTGTGCAGTAAGGACCAGAATGTCGTATAACGTATTGTGGTCTGCATGCGTCAATCTCTTCATAATAGAAAATATATACAACCTATTAAAAACAGGAATATACAGTACTATCAAAGTTATGAGAACCTGCATTACATGGTTACTTAGGTTGGGCTGTGA
Organism: Leptodactylus fallax; assembly: GCA_947044405.1. Taxonomy (NCBI): domain Eukaryota; kingdom Metazoa; phylum Chordata; class Amphibia; order Anura; family Leptodactylidae; genus Leptodactylus; species Leptodactylus fallax. The sequence goes on along the minus strand of CAMRHE010000027.1, from coordinate 9,982,659 downwards.
CACCTGTTGGATGGGTCTTTTGTAAGAAATATTAGATCATGTAGAAAAATGTTTTGTCTTCTATTTTTATCTCATATGTATGACATATGACACTAATGTGGATGAGCTGTTGTGTGTATAACATCAGCGATGGAAATGACAGTAATGCACTAGCATCTTGTCTGATGGCAGTAGGCATCCTGAAAACAGCTCTGCAAGTATTGTACATACGTCTAAGATCTGGTCCATCTGATCCGGCTTCATTTCCTTGTGGTCTGCTGGAAAAATGTTGCACTCCTAGGACAGCTAAAATATGCAAAATACAGACATGACATAAACCACGGCCTTGAAATTGAACATGCTAACACAAGAAAAAGCCTGCATACATGCTGTATTGTTTTAAACCCACATGATGGGGTTTTCAATGTGGAAACTTCCTCTTGTATATGTTCCACCCATAACAAATACTAGATCTTATGTTTTGCTTCATAACATGCTGCAATTAACCCTTTCCTTTAGCATAATAGTGCAGTACAAGTTAACTATATGAATAATTTTGTATAAACAGATGGTTATGTCTTATATGGCATTGTTGACCAGTAAATCTTGGCAGCACATAACTAGCAACAGAGCACAATGGATTGGATAATATATGTAAGAATACCCACTCATACGAGACCCTATTTGATTTGGACACTAGTGACTTGGCTATCCGTGAACACCATTTCAACTTTACATACTGAATTAATCTACATAACTCTGTTTCCAATATCTCCAACACAATTTTATTAAATATTTTCAGCTATATTTTTAACTCATCTGACTACCATGCTACAGTAGCTTGCCATTTCCACTGACAACTTTTTGGGCCTGTAGCCACTGGCCACACATGCCCAATCTTTTGCAACCGTGCAGCTACCTGGCCTATACCTCACACCAGACACATGTTAAGAGGGTAGTCTTTAATGGGGTTCACATTTCACATTATAATTTGCTATTTCAGTGCCCATACTAAGACTTGGAAGAGTGAAGAAATCAGGCGATACCTTTTAGAGGCTAACTGAGTACATTTATAAGTAAGCTTTCAGGAGTACTCGCTCCCTTCATCAGACACACTATGTTTGAACCATGAACTGAACTCAATATTCATGCCAGCTTCAAATCACACTATGTGTGACCTGTGAGGGTCACAAATCACCTCCTGATAACAAACAGATAACAGCAAGAATTACTGATCCCTCCGTCACGCACCACAAGTTTCCAGACTGTTTTTTTGACCTGTTGTAAATAACTTCTCTACTTAGATTGCAATTTTTTTTAAGGACTCTAAAATGCTTTGAAAACCATGTGTATAAAAATCTGTTAATTTTCAGTTCTTGTATCACACCATGTCTGATGAAGGGAGCGAGTACTCCTGAAAGCTTACTTATAAATATACTCAGTTAGCCTCTAAAAGGTATCGCCTGATTTCTTCACTCTTCCACTACTTTCAATGGCTAACACGGTACAACATTATACTACTATCATACTAAGACTTGACATACAGATCAGATAGCTGTAGGTCAAACATTTATCCCAATATCTTCATACACATGTACCCTGGCTCCTCTGAGCATGCATGTGTTATATAATTGCAATAGGGGAGCAAGTCATTGAAGGACACCACTGGCAGTGGCTTATCTCCCTGAGAACAGAAGGATTGGGCATGCTGAAATAAAACAACCCAATCATTATATTTCAAGACATCTGCCAGGTGAGAGTCAGAAGGCCCCTATACACACTAGATGGTCAGTTGATAAAGTTGTAGATATAGTTGTAAAGCAGAGCTATATACACTGTGTAAAATACCGCAGATCAGGTACAGTCATTAGTTTACAATGGCTACTTACTAGCAAGGTCACTAAGCTCTGTGTCTGTGGCACTTGCAAGAGCTTCTTCCAGTTCAGGCTCCAAGGTCACTCTCTCTTCTGGCTCACACTCCAGTGGCATATGCTTGGGAACAAATACTTTACCTACAAGGAAACAAGAGAATAGAGCATTTTAATGTAGTTAGCAGTCTCGTACAAAAATCATTAAGGATCCCAACTATATTCCATATTACTATGCAGTACTACACTAACAAATGCAGCTGGCCATTATAAATATGATTTCTGATCCTGTCCAAACATACCAATCGCTCTGGAGAAAAGGATGTTTATTTTAGTTTATTAATGTTTTATAAGGATAGGACAAATACTTCTATAATATTTCCTGGTATCCAGCTGGAGCATGTGACCAAGACAGCTGAAGCAAACAGCATCTTTCTGTTCTTTTTTAAACAACAGAGTACAGACTTCACACAGCCAGTTTTGCGGCACAGCGCATCATTCTACAGAAACATTTCCTACACCCATTCACTTGAATGGGAGGTTTGGGCAGGATCCGCCCCAAAGATCAGGCAGGATGATTCTGTTTTTGACACTAGCTGATTTTTTTAAGCTACCAGAAAAAGAAGTATTTACATCCCTTTGAAATGAATGGTAAGTGCAATTTTTGCAATGGATTCTGTCGCAAAAGTTGCGCCTCATGAACTTACCCTAAATGTGGATCTACACACAGCTGAACTGTCAAACCATATATTGTTCTATAATTTTATCAAATACCACTAATATAGTATATGTACTATATTAGTGTATACCTAATAGAGATTGTGTAATAATTCATTCCAAATAAATCATTACTCTGAGAATGGGAAGTTTCTGTGTCCATATGGAATTCAGTTTGTATCCCATTATACAGTATGTGCAAGATGTAAGTAAACAAACAAAGGAAGAGTTAAAGAGTTAAATAGTCATTGTCATTTCAGCAAACTCTGCATAGATCAATAATACAGACAATTATAAGAAACTTTGTTATACTGTATAAATAAAACCACAAGTACACATTTACAAAAGTGCTAAATCACATGTCCATAACAACCAATCAAGTCGCTGCTTTTCAAAGATTTCTAAAAACTAACACTTGATATTTGATAGGTTGCCAAGGTTACCTGCTTTTTTATTATTTTATCTACAACCACGGTCAGACATAGAGGAAAGTGGTCCTCATAGCAAGGTCAAAATTGTGACATTTGCAAAATAGCTCTCTCCAGGTCATCATGACAATAATGTAACAATTCACCAATTTATTAATTTTCCTACCTTTCTCTTGAAAAATAAGGGGACTGAAATGATTCTCCAAAGGCATTGCGGCCCTTGAACTGTTATTACTACCTTATTTGCTAATGTAGAGGACCATATAGAAAAAAAAAGCACTGGGCAACCTAATTTTGGATACTTACTTAACAAGCCCTAAAACAGCTGCCATTTCTACTTCTGTGGTAGATGTCCTAGGGTGTAAGCCCTTGTATATAATTCCCTGCATGCCGGGTTTCTGTTAATACATATACTTAACACACCAATGAAAAATGAGGTTACTGATAGGTTACAAATAATGTCTATAATACCATTGTGATATTGCAGTATTCATGTTGTAATCTTCAGGTTTCTCTAGTTGTAACACAGCCTGCAATAACCCTCTGTATTTCATCTGATATACACTATTTTACCTATAAGGCTAAGCATTTAAGTGAATGGAACCTGGTCTGCAATAACATGACATGGTCACTAAATCAGTGTGGGGCTGGGTGTCAGGCTCCCCAGTGACCTAATATTAAATAACTGTTTTAAGGATAGTCCATCAGTATCCAGTCTTGGGAACCCATACACAGTGATTTTCCAGACTTAATAATTGATTACCTATCCTTAAGATTAACAGGTTATCAACTGAGGATTGTCATGGGTTGGTCACCTAGAACCCCACAGATCAGCTGTTTAAAGAGGCCGCAGCCTTCGGGTGAGTTCTGTAGCCTCTTCACTACTTACCAAGCACAGCGAAGTACATTTGTATAGCGGCTATGCTTGGTTACTGCAGCTCAGCCCATTCACTTGCACTGCTGATCTTCCATTGTTCAATTGATACCCTATCCTAAAGACAGATTATCAATTAATAAACCCCTGAAAAACCATTTAAGTAAAGGTGCAGATATATACAATGTGCAAACTTCTTATCTGCACGAGGACCTAAAAAGGGCAAGGGGATAACTCTGGTCACATACTATTTTTCTCATCCCCCGCACTGATCATGGGTTCCCTTATAGACACAGACAGATCATCATTTTTATTAGCCATTTTTATCATTATCCCATTTCCTACCAAAAACCAAGGGAATGTTATAATCAGCTCTTTCGCTGCTCTAGCCCACCTGGGATGTTATCATTTCACTGCCATAGACCACCAGAAATGTCTCTATTAACCCCTTTACTGGCCTAGACCACCAGGGTATAATGACAAAACCCTTTATTGCTCTAGCCCACAAGGGATGTTAGCTTTATCATTAACCGATTCACTAACTTAAACTACAACAGATTATTACATTCCATCTGTATATTGCAGATAATTATTCATTTTTAAAAATAAGATGGTATGAATTTGCAGTCATGCTGGTAGAAGGGGCCCACATGCTCTTTATGCAAAGAAGCCCTAAGTTGTCTGTGTCTGCCCCTGGTTAAGTAGTATAGTCAGACTCAAGATAGCTTTCATTTTAAATTCACACAAACACAATAAACCTAATGTTATGGTTAACAATTAATTTATTACTGAAATAAAATACAATCATCAGGAAAGAGTTCTGGTTTCAGCATAAGCAACATGGGGTATGGAATCAGTGAGGTAGTCCAGCAGAGTCGAGTTTGTAATTGTGTAGTAGTAGAGCTGAGTTTGTAGTTGTGAAACATAAATGAGACTTGGAGCACAGGTGCACAGACAGAAACTGGAAATGGGAACATGGTGCCCAGGAAATATCAGGTGTAGCGACCAGGAGTGAACCTTGAATGGCGGCAGGAGAAACCAGGAGCAAGCGTTAAATGGAACCAGGACCACTTTGGAACTGTATGAGAAACTGCTCAGTGAATTTATCCTCAAGTAGTGACATAAGAAGCAGTCTATGATAAAAGCAGGTCCTGGGACTATTTCAATAACAGTCCACCTTTGGTCCTGTCCTTTCTAAATGTGGTGTTACAGAAACAGTTGAGAAAGCTGCGCTATGTTGTTTGCTTAACTCCCATAAAAGTTAATGTGAACTATGTAAACAGTATAGCGTGGTGTGCAATGTTGTTTTCATAGCTCCTGGCCATCACATATAGACAGAATGGCGCTAAGGGGAGTCCACTTTACTTCTGTAAAAGTTAAGTAAACAGCATAGCAAAGCCACCTAATGGTCAGGACATCAAGTCGTCCACTCCCATCTCAGACTTCACTGTCTGAGATGGTATTACCCCTATAACCACCCTATAACCACACAATTGCAGACTTAAGTAAATCACCAGGATCAAATAGCATCCTTACAGTAGGGTAGAGATGTTACAGCACTAACATTGCAATATGTGGCACTTTATATAAAAACAATTCATCTACCAAGGACACAAGCCATTGCTTATGACAGAGACCAATGTAAGCTCAGGGCAGCATATACACTCATATTTATCACTAAACTATAAAAAACAAATGTTGCTCCATAGAAAGAGATGACTCAGTTATTCCAGACTGTTTAGGATGAAAACACTTGCTGACGTTACAACTGTTGACACTTCACTCCTTCATCCATAACCTTGATCCTCCTTGTTGCTGTCCATACAATATTAGTAGTAATAAAAGAAACTTCATAATAACACTAGAAACACTGTCTGAATGTATAACCTACATTTTATCTAACCTGGCTTATTTCATGCTTATGACAGTGTATCTCTATAGTGGAATCAATACATTACTTATTTTATTAAAATATGATTTAAAGGGAGTCTGTCCCCAGAACCCAGCATATCCACCCAGTCCCACAGATCAATAGCTTAGGGTCACCTGTATCAAGTGGCGTTTTCCCCATCTAAATTGATGCCTCCGTTGCGAGATATCGCTGCTTTTGTCAATATGTAAATTAGTTCTTTGGAGCAACGAGGGCGTTGCCGCTAACTTCACTGCTCCCTCATTTGCATATTGACAAAAACAGCGATATCTCAGCAACATTGGCACAGATTCACAAGGAGAATCACTGTGCCAATGTTGACCCTAATGTATTTATCTGCGAGGGCTCCCTTTAAAGTTATTATCCGGTGAGTTTAGGATCCCAGTTCTAGTGATCAGTTGGAGTCTATCAGCAATAAATGTTTGTTATGGGATAATCCCTTTAAGCCGTCAACATAGGGAACATACACTGTGTATGGACTCTTTGTTAAATGAAACAAGGTTACATCCATATCCGAGATATTTTTTTGGCAAAACAATTTGTCCAATTTCCATCATAATTTGGCTTGTATTCTATTCCACTAAACAGTCAAGGGTGAATATTTAATCTCTGCCAACAGTCATCTGTGATCTGTCTCTGGTCTTTCTGACTTTCTCTGTATTTCTTATGTAATATATTCTTTAAATTCTAACCGAACCCTGTGGCACTGAGTAATGCGGGCGTGTTGTTTACAGACACTGGGGATTGGATAACAGTTACAAGCAGGACATGTGTTACAATGCAAAAGCTCAATAAATGAAATGTAACATTTTTGTCAAGGGCGATAACTGTACACACCCCTTATGTTTATCAGGACTGGGGAGAAAATTATATTTAGGAAAAAAAACAAGCTCCAGAATAGGGTAGAGTAGCGAGTAGCACTGGATGTAGCTTATAGCACATGTTACTCAAGCTGCCTCCAATGTCTGCAACTGAATGTCACTATCAATAAACTACCATTCTAAATTATAGATACTTTTGTCATCATACTATTATTATATATAAAGATAGAATTACCCATCTTCACACAGGTCTATTTCGTTTGTGTGTGTGGTTAAAAACTTAATTTGTAACTGATATGAAGCCAACATATATCCAATAAAGAAGGGGTCTAAAACACGATGCAGTCTTGGGCTTCTCCCCAGTTCTGCCAGAACCAGGGAGAAAAGAACTGCTGACCCAGTTCTGGAACTTCCTGAGCTTGTAAGCTGCAGACCTGCGCCTTACAAGCTTGGGGAAGCTTCAGTGTATATACTTACCTCTCTGCTCCCCAGCTGAAACCTCCCGCTCTCCTACCCTGCTCCAGACACAATGCTGTGATGTATGTGTGCCCGAAGCAAGGGAAGACAGCGCGCCCGGGAGCAGTGAGTACTGGGGACATTGCTGAGGAGCATTAAATTATGTGGGGCCACTGCAGGGGGGAAGATTAAACTATGTGGGGCTACTGGTAGGGTACATTAAACTGTGGGGGACCTTTCCTGGGGGACATTAAACTGTGCAGGCTACTGCTGGGGGACATTACATTGTACAGGGCCACTGCTAAGGGGCCTTAAATCGTGTAGGGCCACCACTGGGGAGGACAGTAATGTCCCCCAGGAGTGGCCACATACAGTTTAAACTGTACGGGCGCACTGCTGGAGAATGTTAAACTGTGCAGGGCGAGGTGTGTGGTATTCTTTTGCTCATTTCCCCAGCCAAATATAAGCAAATTCAGTTGTATCTGATGCACCAATACTACCTTAACCCCAATAAGACTAATTTGCAAGGCGCAGAATTACCTCTGAGGCTGAGGTCACATGTTGCGGAAAAGCAGTTATTTTTGTTGCGCTTTTTTGAGCCAAAGCCAGGAATGGATTGAGAAGAAGGGAGAAGTACAAGCACTTCCTATATAATTCCCCTTCCTTTTGTAGCCATTTTTGGCTTTGGCTCAAAAAACCGCAGCAAAATCTGCAACAAAAAAAGCTGCATTTCCACAATGTGGGGCCTCAGCCTGCAAGGTGCCACCACTGTGCTACAGAGCATGCAGATTTTGTGCATTTACTGTGGGTCTGCCTGTACATTTTCTCCTTTTGGGAGGATATCCTTGTCCTCCTATGAGGGGTGATGGATAGACAGATTCTGAAAACCCTGCATTTTGTCTCCTTGGATTGATCTCTTGAGGAAGATTGGAGGCGTCAGGAGAGGGTTACACCTCCCCACACACTTCCCCATTGGTAAAACTGGTTAATGCCATTCTCCCTTATGAGAATATTGTTTACAAGAACAGAGGCTGCCCAGCTAAATTTTCTCAGGTATGGGGTTCATGGTGCTCCTTCCCAATAACCCATTATATTGTCCGGGGCCTTCAGGTTTCTGTTATTTTTGTTCCTTATATACCAGATGCCCTATGTTGTACACTGATTGTATGCTGACTGTACTTTGGATTCATGTATATTAAAGAGTGTCTTTGTTTTGTCATGCACTATACATGTTTATTTTCAAAAAAATTATTTTAAAAAAAAAACCCCAAAAAAACTGTTCTGGGCTAATGCTGGGATTATTTAATCATAAATTTGTATTGTATAGAATCTGTAAGGAATGCGGCCCTTCACCTTTTTTTCTATGTGTGGCCCTTTTGCCCAGATGAATTTGAGACCCCTGCAATAATAAAAAACACAAAAATGTTTATGATAAAAGATTATTTAATTATACAGAAAATATTAAATTATTAAACAGGTCAACAATTTTTATAATTTGAGTAAAGCAAAAATGGCTGGATTGTTATGGAAATCTGTTCTAAAACTGTATGTATGTGAGTTAAGAATAAAGGACCTGTGAGCTTCTATTGACTACTATGGGTCATCTGATGTGATACTGAGTTAGGCTCTTGATATGGAAGCCAGTGGTCTATATTTGCTTTTGTGAATGTACATTATGGTAGGTCCTAGAGAGCTGAAAGTTGGTCTATGTGCCAAATTTTACTAATCACAATGACCACAGTCACTTTACTACCCTTGATCACCAGCAAAGTACCCTTTAACCCCTACCCTCTTCTAGCATTAAAGTGTATGTGGAATGCTCTTCTGGGTATGATGGACACTCAGCAGGACCGCTCATGGAGGTACTCTACCAGCACTATATAAATTTGTGTATCTATTTGTATGTGTGTCATATGCATTTTAGGCATGTAAGAAGAGTTTATATATTGTGTTTTAGCAAGTGCAATTTATCAAAATGAAAATGACCTCCCCATGTAGTTTATTTGTCATGGATCACAGAACAGTAAAGAATGTAAAACAGGAATTCTGACAGTCAAGGTACATGCACATCAAGAATGTGGACATCAAGAATGTTCCTCTATTATTACTCCTGGAAATGTGTGAATAAATTGTCAGCTAATATTACAATTCACTTGTCAATACAGTGTGTCCCTGCAAATTCTAACATTGTCTGCAGCGAATGGAAAGTAACAAGAACAAGGGCAATCATAATACCTCTTTCTCAATGTATCCACATATTTCCAGGTTAAATAACTGAGATAATCCACAATGTAGAGATATAAGAAAAGGTGCTGGGAATGTAAGTATTCAATAAAACAGCTATGTCCAGAGAGCTGTTCTCACAACTATGGGTCACATGACCGTTTTTGATTCAAACTTTAAATTGTAACTTGGAAAACGTACAATAAAAATGTAAAAACAAAAGTTTAAAAGAAATCAAAAATAAGAACTGGAAATGTTACAGTTGGTTTCTTCATTAACCTAATAGTTTTATCTGACTAGTCAAATAGCTGACACAGATTATATCAATGACTATACAAGTATAAATACAATATATCATATTGCTAATTTTCTTGTTTCCCAAAAGAAAACTGACTATTCATTTCAGTCCTGTGACAGCTTCACTAACAATTGTCAAGAGTCTGAAATTAGGCAATTTGTAAGAGAAGTGATTTATAGCGAGTGTCACACATGTAACTAACACAATCAAAGTAAACCAGATTATAAGGAAAGCTACATTTCTGTGTTTGTGGAACACTCCTGCGAGCTTTCTGGATGTAAACTGTATCTGGAAGCAATTAAAGTGGAGATCCTGTTTTTGCAAATCTCCATTACGTTATTGCCAGCTATAGGATTTTAGCAGGATACAGCGCCAAGAGACACATATTTATTTAGCTGTGCAAGCTAAATCACGCTACATGGGACCACCAAAGGTTTTAATCTCAGTGCATTAAGGCAGTTATATAGTTAAATAGCTAAAATCTAAACACAGAGAATGACAAAGGGCGAAATTTACAAATGCAATTGACAGGAGTTCCTGTAGTCCAAGCTTGTCTCCTCCTTCCACTGAAGTCCTCCACTTTAAAAAACAATTAAAACCCCTACAATACTATACTGTGCAGACGTTTTAGGAAGGTGTAGAAAAGTACTGCAAATACTGCTTAAAAAAATAAGTGTTGATGTTTTATTTTTGACAATTAACAAAATGAAGTGAATTAACAAACGAGAAATCAAAATCACATCAATTTTTGGTCTGACCACCCTTAGCCTTCAAAACAGCACCAATTTCTCTAGATACACTTGCGCACTTTAAAGAAACTCGGCAGGGAGATTGTTCCAAACATCTTTTAGAACTAAGCACAGATCTTCCGTGGATATAGACTTGCTCAAATACTTCTCACTATTCATGTAATCCCAGACAGACTGGATGATGTTGAGATCAGGGCATTGTGGGGGCCATATCATCACTTACAGGACTGCTCTTCTAAAGGGTGCTCACACCAAATATTGACTTGGCAGGATTTCCAAATGGCATTTTTCAGCAGGAAAATGCCCACCCACACACAGCAAGGGTTTTCCAGTAATGTATCCACCAGATTGCAATACTTCCTTGGCCTGCCTGGTTGCCAGGTTTATCTCCAATCAAGAATTTATGGCAGCAGCTGGGATGATAGCTTTGAAAATCTACAAGTGTGCATTATATACAGGCTCTGTTGCAAGATCTGTGGGCAAATATGCAACGGGATATCATGGGGAACCTGTATGCCTCCATGCCCAACCATATCACACCCTGTATCCAGGCTACACGCAGCCTGTACAATAGTCTCCTTTCAGTCATCATTACATTCATGCAAACTTTCATTTGATTCCAAGAACTCCTTCTTGGTGAATTATTTTTTTGGTCAGTGTGAGTATATATATTAGTATACTACTTCTATAAAGTTATGGCCACTCAGGATTTGCATTTTGCATTGTTTCACGCAGTAGATGGGTGACCAAAATATTTCTTGCCATCTATGCAACATTAAAGGTACCCATACACAAACAGATTAATGTCAACTGAACCTGACAATTTTGGTGGGACTGGAAGACTATCTGATGTGTATGTTGAACTCCTGACTCTTCCCTGAAGGATGTGGTATGTCCAATCCTTTTGTTTTCAGGGAAGATAAGCTGATGTGAGATAGAAGTGGGGCGGAGATGGTGCTGAACCAATGATCGTCTGCTCAATATATATATATTGGCAAAACTCAGGCTTTCAGACTGTCCATTCATGTCCTATGATACCGGGTAAAGAACAACTGATCTTCCGAATAAATGGCGATTCATCTCAGACGCTGCCACATGTATTGCACAGGAAAAATACAGAAGAGACTCGTGTCTTATGGGTCACTATGCCGTTCTGGTGCCTCCAAACAGCCTTTTAGCCAATAGTCAGTGGAAGGTGGACAACTTACAGTGCTGATGTCATATAAACTATATAAGGTTGTGTGGGCTGGAACGGGAGGCATTTCAGTGATGGTGGAATTAGGGGATGGATATGCATGATACAGAGCACTGAGTGATGCAAAGCTTGCACTAGAACTAGGGAGTCTTAGGTGTAGGAGAATTACAACACAGTTTAGTCAGTAATTAATTACAGGCAGATTAGTAATAGATATCATAGAAAGGAGTGAGGGATATTATCTGTGCTGTGTGAGCCAGACTAAAGCAGTAATACAGACAGACAAAGGACAGTTAACCCATTCATTGCCAATAATCTAATTTTGTCTAAGTCCATCAAATTAATCCATACTTTACTACCTGCCACTCATGCTGACACAGCTACCACCACTGCCAGCAGTCAGACAGACATATCCTGTGGTTTGGTTAATCATGTTATGCAACAGCTATCACCAGCCAGACATGTCCTTTGGCGTGGTCCAACATATTAATCCATACTTTACTGCCTGCCACAGCTACCACCACTGTCACCACTCACCCAGGCATGTCTGCAGCCTGGTGCATCACATTCGACTATAGCACACTGTTGGTGCCACAGTGTTGGCATAAAATAAACTAAAACCATTTTGATTTCACATCTGCTCATATAAAAGGCTCATTTCTGGTGTTTTGTTTTTTTTAAAGCCAATTCTTCATCACTTTTCAACTAGGCACACAGACACGAATGTGTCTCCCAAATAACAACAAGCCTGTAGCACTTACAAGTAATCAAAAGGGGCTAATATTTCTATAAAACCATTGTTTTTTTTGCATATAACCAACATGTGTGTCTAAAAAACCACGGGCAAGAACCTTTCCCCAAAAAAGGGTAATTTTTGGAGCATTTTAAATCCATTAAAATATGTAAAAGGGAGTGTCAGCACAGTGCATGCATAAACTGAATAATAAATCTCCCCCATCGACTCCGGCGTAACCCAGACTTCTTTAGCCATTGTGATCAGTCTTCCAAAGCTTGAATATGCCTTTTCCAAAGGACCATGCATTACAATGAATCTGGCTTTGCTCACCCCTACACCATGTCTTCTGTTATAATAGAAGCTATGACAAATACAGTGGATTTGTCAAGATCTGTTTTCCTACCTAGTGACTTATAATATGCCAGTCAGGTTAATTCCGCACTAATCGTAGCTCCTAAATCGAACACAATTAATATAAATAACATAGCACACAGAATAATCCGAATTATAAGCAGATTTGTGGCTTAATGCTTCTATTTGGCCTTTATTCTTTATTCCAAAAATAAGCCATTAGCTATCATTTGTATTTGTGTACATCAGAAGAGGATTGTAAATTCTTCCTATTGATGTTTTACAAACATTCAGTGATCTACAGAAAATGAGGCCAAGTAGAAGCATAGATTTGAGTTTATTGCTAAATATTGTTTCTTCATGTTTCTGCATAGGATATTACTAGATTAATTTTGCATTACACTTCTGTGGCTTTACCCTAATTTATAGCCAAAAAACATAATCTAATCTTGAGACCTCCTATCTTGAGACTTTACAGCTCTTGAACTGAAACTGACACAGGAAATGCCAAAACACCACAGATAATTTTTGTGGATGACACAGAATATCTTTAAAATGTCTATAACTAGAGAAAATCTAAAGCTTCTGTAGCAGACCAATGTGAATACTGTTGTCTGCCTCATGATTTTTTTTTGGTCTTCCTCTAGATTAACACAGCCAAAGCTCCATGTATTATACACCAACCAACCATAACTTTGGTTATGTTTTCACAATGGTACCTCTGAAGGGGCATGAAATATTAGGCAACTAGTGGACTGTCAATTTCTCAAGCTTATGAATAAATAAATATAGGCAACCATAAGAATCTGGATGACTTTGAAGAGGGACAAATTCTGACATCTAGACAACTAGGTCAGAGCATCTCTAAAATGGCAGGTCTTCTAGGGATGTAGAGTCTGTAGGCCAAACCACTGACTCCAACTCTGACTTCATAAATGACAGCCATGATAAGACAGAACCATTAAAGATCCTCTTATTCAGGGAAGAAAATAGTGATTAAATTCCTAAGAAAGTAAATATACAATAAACTATTCATCCAATATACAATATATTTTATTTTGACGTGGGAGTTAGTAATTTTTTTCCAACTCCACCCAGCGATTCTGACTCCACAGCCCAGAGGTCTTGTAGGGTGTTTCTGGCATACAGTGATTAGTAACTACATAATGTGGTCAATGAAAGGACAATGAGTGGCTTACTGGTGTACAAAGTGTACCAGCAATTCTCAGATGTGATCAGCATCATATTATGACTTCATCTCTAAAACTGGAATCATATAGAGAATCATTAATGCAGAGGTGAAAACTTCCTTCTATGTTCACAAATACCATAAAACATGGGAAGCCACAGTGTGAATATCTACAGAAAATTATTGCCCTCTGTGGACTCATGGGAACAGTATGAATAGAATGACAATCAGGGTACCATCATAGCTGACCGGCCATTTACTCATATGGAAAATATATACGGAATGAAAAATTCTCCATATTGTAAAAGATTTCTTTCTTCAGACATCTGTACTCAGTCCCAGCAGCATCCAGGTCTCTATAGACCTAGTCAAATATGAGAGGTTACTGAAGTGCAATGTCAAGTAGATTTCATACTCTGCTTGTGTAACCATAAATTTACTTGCTTTCGGTCTTATTTGACTCCCTTGTGCTTTTAGTGGCAGTAACTGCATTCCTGATCTGTTCCTTTTAATTTCAGCTCTTTAGTTAATGCAGCTGGTCTTTGGCTTTGTATTTTATGCCCCTTGCCCTATGCCTCACACATCTAAAACCAGAGGATTCATCACTTACTCCTGATTTGATAACATGTGTCTGAAATCCTATTCCTGATCTGGACAGCATATTTTTCTTTTACTATGTAACATTTCAGTATTACTACTGATGGTGATATTTTGCTGGTACAGTCTTCGCCTGCCCTGCTGTAGATCTACTGTACATTTGTTATGTACTTACAATCTAAGGATAGCTGAGTACTCTCTGTCAGGACGTCACATGCAAGAAAACGTTTGGCTGAAGAGGAGGAGATGGGAGAAGTGAGTATTAATAATCATCAGCCATTACCTATTAAAATAATCCAATAGGTAATAGTTAATAAGTATATGATCAGTGGGGGAGTGGGGGCCTCCCCTGATCTCTGACTCCCCATGTAATTTTGGATTACATGATGAGTAACACTGCCCTGATCTATTTTATACTTCTCTATAAAAATGTAGATTTCATAATGATAGAATAGTTATACTACATAGTTATATGTAATAAATATAGATGCTGGTAATGTTAGCTTCAGTGAAGGAGCGCAATGTAGTAGAGCACAGACATATACTTGTTATAGATAAGGTACTTTAATGTGTACAAAGTATCTCTATAATAGTAAGTTGAAGTAAATGGTTAAAGAGCTGTACTGTCATCTTATGTAACTAGTTAGGAGATGAATCAAACCTTATAGCAAAAGGCAAAAACCATAAGTGTAACTTGATGATGACCAATCCCACTTTTTCATAATATATCAGATGGGAAAATTTGGCTTCTCTAGCATCATAATAGAAACCACATGTTCCTTTTACTGCAGAAAAGACAAACAAGCAAAATCACCATTATACAGCACAGTGCAAATAAATGTAGGATCTTTAATAAACTTACATTGAAAATTCACCATTTTTGTTTATTTATGTAGCGGTCAGGGGTCCAGAATAATATGCTAAAGGGGTTATGCAGGATTAGGGAAAAATGCTTTCTTCCATAATCAGCGCCACATCTGTCAACAGGTTATGTCCGGTATTGCATCTCAGCACAATTCATTTTGATGGAATTTTTATTTATGACCTATTCTTAGGATAGGCCATAAATATCTGATGGGTGGGAGGATGATAACAGGCCAATGCATGGTTCAGATGTCTGGCCACTTCTGACGCCCATACTATACAGTGCACAGAGCCAGAAGCAGATGGCTCCATGCCCTGTACTGTATAGTGGCCAGGTGTCATTATTGCAGCTCATCTCTTATTGACTGCAGTAAAATGATGTGATCAATAGGTATGTGTCTTCCCATTTGTAGAGGAGGAAAGCAATGCAGATAAGAAGAGATAAGGATGATATAAAAGACATTGTAAGGCTGGGTTCACATCTGCGTCTGGTATCGTCCGCTTGCAAACTGTTTTAAGAGAAAAATGGTTTGGTACAAAAAGGATTCCCAACGGTTACACAGCAGATACCCGAATCCGTTTTTTAGACAGATAAGGGTGGGTTCACACCTGCGTTCCAGTCCGTCCGTTGCCAATCCGAGTGAAAATCTCGGCGAACGGTATTGGCATCGGATACAGATCGGTCAGTGACGCATTGGTTAAAAACCCATTCATTTGAATGGGTTTTTAAAGCAATGCGAGGGTGTCCGATTGCACCCTGTGCGCTGCGAATCCTTTTTTTTTCATCGGAAACAAAGTCGGACATGCAGGACTTCGTGTCCAACGAAAAAAATCGGCTTCGCAGCGCAGAGGGTGCAATCGGACACCCCCGCATTGCTTTAAAAACCCATTCAAATGAATGGGTTTTTAACCAATGCGTCGCTGACCGGTCTGTATCCGATGCCAATCCCGTTTGCCGAGATTTTCACTCGGATTGGCAACAGACGGACTGGAACGCAGGTGTGAACCCACCCTTAGTCAATGGGTGTCCGTTCAAAAAAACTGACCGTTTGTGTCAGTTTGTGTCCATTTGTAAGCCGTTTGTGTCCGTTTTGACCAATCCGTTTTTTTTTTCTTCCCCCTTTTTCATTCTGAGCATGCGCAGAGGGAAAAACAGATTGCAAAACGGACATAAACTGATTGCTATCCGTTTGTAATCCGTCTGTAATCCGTTTTCCATAGACCTAAATCTTAAAAAAAAAACGGATTGGTTGCTGTTCGTCTGGAATCCTTATTTTGAGTACGGAGACAAAGTCCTGCAAGTTCTTCTTTTCTCTCCGCACAAAAAGGAGGAAACCAGATGGAAATGGCACAAACTGATACATGTGGATTACTTTTAAAACCCATTGAAATCAATGGGTTGTAGTCCAGACCATATGAAATCAGTTTTTGAATATTTCAAATACTGATTTTGAGCGGATTGACGAACGCAGATGTGAACCTGGCCTTAGCTGGCCACCCTACACTCTTCAGGCCCACAGCATTTGGCTCCATGAAACATGCAAACATAGTTATAATAAAAATGTAATTTCTGGACATATGGTAGACCAATAAGTACAGAGGGTGAGGCCATATGCCTATGAATGATGTGTATTTACAGCGCAGTTAATAACGTAATAGAATTACAGCCTTCCTGGATGGAAAATAAGCTCCTGCTTTCATGTTCTCTGCTAGAATAGTGATATGCCTGTTATTGCATTCACCATGGTCTATGAGATAAAAAACAATCAAAAGTTTACAAAGACAACCCATCCATCACACATGTAATAAATGAGAGCTAACAAGGAGCATTTAAGATGAATCATGGATACTGTATGCAATATAGAGGAAAGCATGTACAGTCCAGGAATAACTAGTAGCTCTGCAAATTGTTGAATATATGGACTGTTAAGAGTGGAATATGTCTAAACATTTTTACATCTTTACAATGTTGCTTTGTAAAGAACTTACAGATTGTAGATATCTGACTGAGCTCAACATAGCATAACATGTCAAGCTTTACTATGGAGTGATTACACAATATGAACAACACCAACATACCCAGGATCGGACTGGCCCACAGGTGGACAGGTGAATCCCCTGGAGGGCCCATGAGCTAGGTGGGCCCCAAGCTCACCCTGGCATGGCACAGTACACTCTTTGTACTTCATTCAGATACTCATCATACAGCATCTCAACCAGGCTATGCAATGGTATAATATACTGGGTAAATTATTTAAGAAACTACTATACTATAGGTACATTGAGTTGCTGAAATGACATCTAGGTGCAGAATCAAGCCACCTAGTATCCTTCCTCCCTGGGCGCCATCTTTCTGAGACCTGCTACTATGCGGGCACATATTCTCAGCTCACAGAGATAAGAAGGCCCTAGTTCAAGGCAAGAGACAGACAGCAGGCGATTGACAGGACACAGGACAGAAAAAATCAGAAGCAAGGGCAAGGAGGTAAAATACTGAAAAAAAAAACAAAAAAAGGGGAATGATGAGGGGAATGATGTTTTTTCTATAATACACTTCAGCTGCTGCAGAACCAACTACTTAATGGCTGAAGTGCAGTGATCCCCCTCTTTAAGGAAGAGGATCTTCCTCAACGGCTGCAGATACACATTAGGGGAAAAGATAATGGCATCTTCTGATCCCTGATAAAATACACTGCAGCAGAGGCATAGCTAGGGGTTCAGCACAGGGGAGGCAAACATGTCCAAGTGGGTCCCCAACTTAGGTATACCGATATTATCACCATACGGTGACCGCATAGTGGTATGTATCAGCTTTACACAGGGCTCTGCAGATGATTTCGGTGAATACAGGGCAGTAACATTTAGTGACTTACCGGTGACGTCTCTGACTAATTGTTCACATTTCCTGTCTCTTACATCTGGACCGCCATGACCATTTATTCCAGTCTCTGTAAAGTTTACAGCACAGACATCTTTGGCTTCTTACTTTTCCAGGCACCTGTCACACATTGTCCTCACCTGCACACCCATCCTGCTGCTACCCCCAATTATAAAACATATAATATAACCCCCCCATAATGAATAATACCCTCAAGTGCATCTTTAAATTAATAACTTCCCTGTGTACCCCCTTTAAATAGTGCCCCTCATTTCCTAATTTAAAGGTAAACAAAAGGTGTAAAAAATTATTGGGGTTCCAATGCCCGGGACCCCCATGAACCATGGTACCTATGTAAGCACCGTATCATTCAATTCATAGCGGCCATGTAATGTAACTACAGCCTCGTCCTACACACATCTATGTGACAAGACTGGAAATACATCACAGGGTCACTATAAACAGACAGCGTGTGATATAAACAGGCGTCATAGCCCCTTCATAGAGCTGATCAGTGAGGAGTTACTTATCTCTTATTGATGATCTATTCTGAGGATAGATCATCAATAAAAATGAGTTGGAAAACTGCTTAAAGCTAAGGCCCCAGATGGCATCCCGCAGCAAGAAAGCACTGCGGGAAAAACCGCGGTTGCGACGCAGGTCCACAGAGGATACCTCTGCAGACCTTCTGTAAATATCGGTATGCGGTAATATGCAGTAATATCCCCAGTGCTGAACCCCTAGCTACGCCTCTGAAAAGATGTATTAATGGCGGCCCCAGGGTGGGTCCCACAGAGTCAGTGGGCCCAGGGCAGCCGCCCCCTCTGCCCTCCCGCTAGATACGCCACTGCACTGCAGTATTAATGTATCAATGGAATGGAAGAGTGAAGAAATCAGGTGACACCTTTTAGAGGCTGAGTATATTTGATGGTAAACTTTCAAGAGTACTAACTCTCTTCTTCAGACATGGTGTTATACAAGAAACTGAAAATTCACAGACTTTTTATACACAAAAGACATGGACCTTCAAAGGATCTTAGAATCTTTAAAAATAACAAAATGCAATATAAGTAGAGAAGTTATTTACAACAGGTCAAGAAATAAACAAACAATCTGGAAACTTGTGGGGCGTGACGGAGGGATCAGTAATTCTTGCTGTTATCTGTTTGCTATCAGGTGGTGATTTGTGACCCTCATAGTTCATACATAGTGTGACATGAAACTGGCATGAATATTAAGTCCAAATTGCAGTTTGACATTTTTGCATTAACTTGTTTTCCCATTCCTTTCTCTCCCTGCATCTTAAAATGCCCCATTAAAACCACAACCCGCAAATCTTCAACAGAGTGGTCTTCTCTGGAGAAATGTGCGGCCACTGGGAGATCTGTTCTGCTGTTGTTAATGGTGAATTAGTGTGAGTTCATGCGCTGACTGAGACTCTGCCCTTTTTCCTCCACATAGAGGCCTGTGGTGGGACATTGCACACACATTATGAGATACACCACATTTATCAACATGCACCACCAAACCTATGATTTACCTTCGTTATATCGATGATATCCTTATCATCTGGACTGCAGGTGAGGAGGCCCTACTTTAATTCCATAATGACTTCAAAGACTTTCATCCTACCATCAACCTTAAACTTAGCTATTCAGAGAGTGAAATCCACTTTCTGGATACCACAATACACATTAAAGACCACCGTCAATATACCACAAACCCACAGACAGAACGGCCTACCTGAGAAACGACAGCTTCCACCCAAGACAATCTATTATTTACAGCCAGGCTATACGATACAATCGTATTTGCTCCGACAAAGCAGACCTGGACAAGCACCTCCTGGATCTGAGAACAAAATTTCTCCAATTGGGATAGAAACCAAAAGTGACGGACAACCAATTAAACAAAGCGGCAACCATTAACAGTCTGCTCACATATAAATAGACCCAGAATGAAGCCCGAGTGCCCCTAGTTGTTACCTACAACCCACAGCTGGAGATCCTACGAAGGATTGCCAAGGAGCTCCAACCTGTGCTACATAGGGACAACAGACTCAAGGACATATTTCCAGTCTCCCCTCTCCTTTCCTTTCGGCAACCACCAAACCTGTGGCGTATTATTGTCCGGAGTGCCCTGAAGGCCCCAACTGAAAATGGCACCTCACCTTGCCTGCAAAACAGGTGCGTGCAAGGCCTGCAGGTACATCCACACCGCTGACAGTGTACCTGTCCCACACTCACAAAAGGTGCACAGAATTAGGGGGACATTTTCCTGCAGGTCTTCCAATGTGGTGTATCTTATAATGTGTGTGCAATGTCCCACCACAGGCCTCTATGTGGGGGAAACAGGGCAGAGACTCAGTCAGCGCATAAACTCACACTAATTCACCATTAACAACAGCAGAACAGAGCTCCCAGTGGCTGCACATTTCTCTGAAGAAGATCACTCTGTTGAAGATTTGCGGGTTGTGGTTTTAATGGGACATTTTAAGACGCAGAGGGAGAGAAAGGAATGGGAATATAAGTTAATGCAAAAATTTCAAACTCTGCAATTTGGACTTAATATTCATGCCAGTTTCATGTCACACTATGTATGAACTGTTAGGGTCACAAATCACCACCTGATATCAAACAGATAACAGCAAGAATTACTGATCCCTCCATCACGCCCCACAAGTTTCCAGTTTATTTCTTGACCTGTTGTAAATAACTTCTTTACTTATATTGCATTTTGTTATTTTTAAAGATTCTAAGATCCTTTGAAGGTCCATGTCTTTTGTGTATAAAATGTCTGTGAATTTTCAGTTTCTTGTATAACACCATTTCTGAAGAAGAGAGTTAGTACTCTCGAAAGCTTACCATCAAATATACTCAGTTAGCCTCTAAAAGGTATCGCCTGATTTCTTCACTCTTCCACTACTTTCTATGGCTAACACGGTACAACATTATACCTGTATCAAAGGAACACCAGGAAGAACCACAACAAGTATGAAACAGAAATATGTGGACACGAGGATATTAAAAATTATTCCAAATGAAAAAATGTTACAGTTCAGAAGTATAATAATTCATCCGAGAGCAACCCCTGTAAGCTTCGACTGAGATACTGAATGGTGACCTTGTGTGTAAATGACTCACTATTTGTTTTGGGCATCCCATGTGACATCTTACTGAATGTATCCTGGTACCTAAAACAGACCACACTTGGAGCCCTAAATACCTGCCTCACTCTGCCCTTTCCTCTCCAGATTGACCTTACTCCAGCATAGGAATGAAAGAGTTCTAACAACAGTAAGGAGGATCAACAAAAAGATTCACTATCCCCACTAACATTGACCTCTCTGCCCTGCCAGGCACTATAATCAAAACTGTGTCAAATAGTCTTCAGTATTAAGGGTCATACTAATTAGACAGAGTCTCTTTCGAGAGAACACTTTACAGAACGAATTCAGCACATGAATAGCTGGCTCTACCCAGCTTTTTTGAGTGTCCTGTGTATCAACACGGTGCAGCAACCCACTGGAGGAAATTCAAACGATGGGAGTAGTAGTTGTTGCCAATGGTGGCCAAAACACTAAACCGTCTCCTCCAGTCCACCTCCTGAGTTAGTGCAGTGAGAGGGGGCATGCAGAGTATTTCATGATGGTGGTAGTAGTTCCTCTTTGGTGCTTCCAACTGAGGTAATCTTCATATCTCACAGAAAATAAATGGTTTCAAACGATAAAACTTAACTTTTAATATTTTAAAAATAAAAATTGCACAAAGGACGTCCACTAATCTACTAAAAGACAGATCAATGTGGTCTGTGCCTGCCTATTCAAAGTTTATTCAGGATTTAAATGTTAGACAGTATTCACACTCTCCAACTTTCCACTGGACCTAGGGTGTAATAAGATACTTTCACCACCCTTAGACTAAGGTTATAGTATCACGGCTGCATCATACAACAGGTCAGTATTTTGTCAGTTACTCTTAGTGCTAGGAAAACCCAAACACCTGGTCCCCACACACATAATTTGTAAAGCCTCACTGACTAGACTCCTGCACAGCCATGATATACCTCCACAACCCTAGTCTGTAGTATGTACATATGCCAGTAATCTAGGTACAGGTCACAGTAACTTCATTTCCTGTCATTAAAATGTTATGAACATAAGGGAAACTATGATATTCTGACCCTTATACTCAATAAACCCTTATATTGCAGCCATTACTGATATCCCCTATGTTGACTCCAGGGATATACAGCTACCATTTCCATTAGTGACTCAAGTTCCACCAACTAATCTCCAGGCTAATCAGACTGCCCCAGTCTTCTGTCAGTCCTTCATGCCCCCAAGTGGTATGGCTTGTGCTCAACTAACTCAAAAATAGAAAATAAACTTGCTCTACGCGTTTCCCCTGTGTTATCTATATCAGGTTCATCAGGAGCCAATGCTAATAAACTTATCAGTTGGTCTAAGCTGCTATAAATTTTTATCCAAAATGCAGTTACAACTGCAGTTCCTGGAGCACTGATGGTGTGCTCCAGTGTATAGAGTAGCCGACGCCACACTGAGCCTTGCCTGCTTTATAAAGGTCAGCCCATTCATTCGGTGCCACCCCCTTTCCTAATGCTGTCTGCAGTGAGCCAATAGAAATCACTAGCTCACTCCACCAATCATGCCTCCTAGGGGGTGTGTCCACCTCAGTCCTCTACTGTGTTCATGTGACTGCCAATCATGTGACCACTGAATGTAAACAATTACAGTGATCCAGCGCTAGACGGTGAATCTACTGATTCACATTTGATTTTCACCTCATCTACACAGGCTGCTGATCATCTGGCTGCTGCGTCTCAGCCATTCCGATGATCAAGGGCCAACTGGTAATTTTGTATACTTAACCTCCATTCCTCCATATACCAGGTCATAAACCCAGAGGGGAGATATCCAAAACAGAGTTAAATCCGGATCCATAGTATCCTATCACAACCGTACTCTAAAGGAGTCGGAGGTTAGGTTTAACCCCAGACCGTGACAGCGGATGGATCATAAATCTACCTATCATAGTTCACATACAGTGGGCTCTCCCTTATTGTTCCCCAAACTATAGATAACCTAACCATCCCACTCAGATCCATTTGCATACCTCCTAATGGTCAATCCCTACAACTCTAACTCTTTTCTATTTCTCAACCCTCTGATTGCGTACCAAAACTACCGTAAATCATAGCTACGACCCATCAATCACCACAACATTATATTGTAAATCGTACCTCACCACCTAGATTCAGGCAATGCAAAAGATAACGGAAGAGAGACCCCTAAACGTCTACCCATCTAAATACGGGGCGATAAATGACACGATACACCTCCCATATTTCTCACCCCTATTTATCTTTCTTCAATAAATGGCGCAAAGGATATCAAATCATTGAGGCCTCTAGGTTTGACACAGTTAAACCTAAATATCCATTCCGCTTCCTTCCTCAAAATTGCCCTATCCCAATCTCCTCCTCGTGGTGATTTGCGTACTAACTCAATGCCCTGAAATCTCAATGTAGATGGGTCACCTCCATGTTTGCTCCAGAAATGTAAACTCAGGGGACGTTCTTCTCTCCTGTTGCTATATCCAACATGATCTAATATCCTACGACGTAATTCCCTTTTCGTTTTACCCACGTAGTTCACTGGGCATGGACAGGATGCGACATATACCACACCCACAGAGCGGCAATTAATGAAATCTCTCGTATAATATTTTTTTACCCGTAGCTGCCGCCGTAACTTCACGTCCCTTCAAAATAAATTCACAGGCCCTACAACCACCACACCTAAATGTGCCTGCCGGTCTTTCACTCCCCAACCAGGTACCCCCAGACTCCTCTGATTCCAGATGACTATGAACTAGTCTGTCTCTGAGGTTACGGCCTCTTCTGTAGGTGATTGATGGATATTCAGATACCCTATCCCTTAAATCAGGGTCCTGTCGCAGGATATCCCAATATGACCTCAATATGTCAACCACCATTCTGGAACCTTGATCAAATGTCCCGATTAATCTAATGATATTTTGGGGAGGCGGTTCATCTTTTGGTATAAGTAATCTTTGTCTGTCACATTCTGTCGCAAAACGTCTAGCATCCTGGAGCACATTTATCGGGTACCCTCTACTCCTAAATCTTTGTTCTAATAACTGAGATTGAGCATTGAATTCCTGGACCGAAGAACAGTTTCTGCGTACACGTAAAAACTGTCCCTTGGGGATCCCACTACGAAGTGGTCTCGGATGGGAGCTTTCCCACCTCAAGAGATTGTTTGTTGCTGTCTCCTTACGATACAAAGTGGTGGATATATTCCCATCACTCCCAATTGATATACTAAGGTCCAGGAAATTAATATTGTTTTGACTGATGGTCGCTGTGAATTTCAAGTTCAAATCATTAATGTTCAATTTCCTCACAAACTCCCAGAAACATTCCACTGAGCCAGTCCATATTAACAATATGTCATCAATATATCTGAGCCATAGGAGGATGTGTCTAGTCCATTCCTCCCATGCCTCAGAAAAGACGTGACGCTCCTCCCACCACCCCAAGAACAAGTTGGCATATGTCGGGGATGCAGGGCTGCCCATGGCAGAACCCTGCAACTGGTGGAAGAAGCGTCTATTGAACGTAAATACATTCCGAGTCAGGATAAATCTCATCAGTTCCATGACCAACTGATTATGGGAATCCATGTGTAGGCCCCTCATATGTAGGAAATACTCCACAGCCCCACACCCCAAATCATGGGGTATGGAGCTGTATAACGCCTCCACGTCCAGGCTTGCCAATGATGAATTAGCTGTAACCTGTACTCCCTCAAGGTGCCTCAAAACGTCCATCGTGTCCCGGACATACGACGGCAGGGCCAGCACAAATGGACGCAAGATCTTATCCACGTAAGCGCTGGCCCCTTCAGTTATGCCGCCGATGCCCGAGACAATTGGACGCCCCTTAAGGGGGGATACCCCTTGTGCACCTTGGGGAGACAGTAGAAGGTAGCCATACGTGGAAATTTAGGGCACATGAACTCCCATTCCTTCCTACTGATAAGACCATTCTGTCTTGCCTCATCCAGAATGGTACGCAGTTCAATCATGTAATCTGATGTAGGATCAGCACATAAGATCTCATAATTATCCCGTATAGAGAGGATGTCCATGCACATCATCACATATTCATCCCTATTCATCATCACAATGTTGCCCCCCTTATCGGAGGGCTTAATAACAATGGACCTATCCCTCTCTAAATTCAATAGTGCCTTCATCTCTGGGGAAGTCAAGTTCATTTTGTTTCGCTGAGGGATCGTCAACTCCGATAATCTCCCCACTACCATTCTCTCAAAAATATCAATAACTGATGTATCACACGGCGGGGGGAGTAGCTGTACTCCTCAAATGGAGATCTGTGAAGGGACCCGGACCCGTAAGGCCCTCACCCTCATTAGACAATTCTTCCAAAATATCTAGGCCTTGAAGATCCTCAACTTCCAGACCTAATTCACTAGACCGTCTCTGTTCTATAATTGCCATAAACTTAGACCATCGTAACTTTCTGGTAAATAAAGCCACATCTTTAACCCATGAGAACAGATCAAATCGAGTTGCAGGCACAAAGGATAGTCCTTTAGATAACATATGTGACTCTGCATCAGTTAGAACATGTGATGACAAATTGATAATTTGCATCTCATCCTCACTGGACTGAATTAAATGGGAATCAGTGGTGGGCCCATGTGATCTCACTGGGTTTCTGTACGGCCCCGCAATAGATATTGAGTTATTGGGGGCCCTTGGGATAAAAAACCAGTTGCTCCCTGATTTCTCCCTGTTGGAATTCCACTAGTGGGAATCATCCCTCTTTCATTTCGTCCCCTCCCCCTTGAATTTAATGTAAAATTCCTCCCTTTAGGTCTCCCTCCGGTTTCTCTTGATCTAGGTGGTCTATCATTATCAGATGTATCATAATCAGAGGAAGACAAATCACTTGGGGGTTGGGGTACAGCGAGGCCTGCATACGCCCTATTTTCCCTGAACTCCGCCAAATCTCGCTGGAACTGTTGATGTTTACGATGTTTAATAAAATGTGTGTACTTTTCAATATTAGTTTGCAGTTCCTTTTCTTTTTTTGCAAATTCAGGGTCTCCTGAATAGGTTCTGGCTTTAGCTATAACCTCCTTCAGTGTATTAGAACATTTGGTCAGTCCCACTTTTTCTTCTTCCAACAGTAGAGCAATTAATCTCAGGGATGATTCCGTGATCTCCTTCTCCCATTGTGTACACAGACTCACAGATCTAACCCTCCTTGCAGGCTGAATAGGATTTCTCAACCCCCTAGGTATAATCTTATGCTCTCGAATTATTCTAGAGCATAAGATTATACCTAGGGGGTTGAGAAATCCTATTCAGCCTGCAAGGAGGGTTAGATCTGTGAGTCTGTGTACACAATGGGAGAAGGAGATCACGGAATCATCCCTGAGATTAATTGCTCTACTGTTGGAAGAAGAAAAAGTGGGACTGACCAAATGTTCTAATACACTGAAGGAGGTTATAGCTAAAGCCAGAACCTATTCAGGAGACCCTGAATTTGCAAAAAAAGAAAAGGAACTGCAAACTAATATTGAAAAGTACACACATTTTATTAAACATCGTAAACATCAACAGTTCCAGCGAGATTTGGCGGAGTTCAGGGAAAATAGGGCGTATGCAGGCCTCGCTGTACCCCAACCCCCAAGTGATTTGTCTTCCTCTGATTATGATACATCTGATAATGATAGACCACCTAGATCAAGAGAAACCGGAGGGAGACCTAAAGGGAGGAATTTTACATTAAATTCAAGGGGGAGGGGACGAAATGAAAGAGGGATGATTCCCACTAGTGGAATTCCAACAGGGAGAAATCAGGGAGCAACTGGTTTTTTATCCCAAGGGCCCCCAATAACTCAATATCTATTGCGGGGCCGTACAGAAACCCAGTGAGATCACATGGGCCCACCACTGATTCCCATTTAATTTCAGTCCAGTGAGGATGAGATGCAAATTATCAATTTGTCATCACATGTTCTAACTGATGCAGAGTCACATATGTTATCTAAAGGACTATCCTTTGTGCCTGCAACTCGATTTGATCTGTTCTCATGGGTTAAAGATGTGGCTTTATTTACCAGAAAGTTACGATGGTCTAAGTTTATGGCAATTATAGAACAGAGACGGTCTAGTGAATTAGGTCTGGAAGTTGAGGATCTTCAAGGCCTAGATATTTTGGAAGAATTGTCTAATGAGGGTGAGGGCCTTACGGGTCCGGGTCCCTTCACAGATCTCCATTTGAGGAGTACAGCTACTCCCCCCGCCGTGTGATACATCAGTTATTGATATTTTTGAGAGAATGGTAGTGGGGAGATTATCGGAGTTGACGATCCCTCAGCGAAACAAAATGAACTTGACTTCCCCAGAGATGAAGGCACTATTGAATTTAGAGAGGGATAGGTCCATTGTTATTAAGCCCTCCGATAAGGGGGGGCAACATTGTGATGATGAATAGGGATGAATATGTGATGATGTGCATGGACATCCTCTCTATACGGGATAATTATGAGATCTTATGTGCTGATCCTACATCAGATTACATGATTGAACTGCGTACCATTCTGGATGAGGCAAGACAGAATGGTCTTATCAGTAGGAAGGAATGGGAGTTCATGTGCCCTAAATTTCCACGTATGGCTACCTTCTACTGTCTCCCCAAGGTGCACAAGGGGTATCCCCCCCCAAGGGGCGTCCAATTGTCTCGGGCATCGGCGGTATAACTGAAGGGGCCAGCGCTTACGTGGATAAGATCTTGCGTCCATTTGTGCTGGCCCTGCCGTCGTATGTCCGGGACACGATGGACGTTTTGAGGCACCTTGAGGGAGTACAGGTTACAGCTAATTCATCATTGGCAAGCCTGGACGTGGAGGCGTTATACAGCTCCATACCCCATGATTTGGGGTGTGGGGCTGTGGAGTATTTCCTACATATGAGGGGCCTACACATGGATTCCCATAATCAGTTGGTCATGGAACTGATGAGATTTATCCTGACTCGGAATGTATTTACGTTCAATAGACGCTTCTTCCACCAGTTGCAGGGTTCTGACATGGGCAGCCCTGCATCCCCGACATATGCCAACTTGTTCTTGGGGTGGTGGGAGGAGCGTCACGTCTTTTCTGAGGCATGGGAGGAATGGACTAGACACATCCTCCTATGGCTCAGATATATTGATGACATATTGTTAATATGGACTGGCTCAGTGGAATGTTTCTGGGAGTTTGTGAGGAAATTGAACATTAATGATTTGAACTTGAAATTCACAGCGACCATCAGTCAAAACAATATTAATTTCCTGGACCTTAGTATATCAATTGGGAGTGATGGGAATATATCCACCACTTTGTATCGTAAGGAGACAGCAACAAACAATCTCTTGAGGTGGGAAAGCTCCCATCCGAGACCACTTCGTAGTGGGATCCCCAAGGGACAGTTTTTACGTGTACGCAGAAACTGTTCTTCGGTCCAGGAATTCAATGCTCAATCTCAGTTATTAGAACAAAGATTTAGGAGTAGAGGGTACCCGATAAATGTGCTCCAGGATGCTAGACGTTTTGCGACAGAATGTGACAGACAAAGATTACTTATACCAAAAGATGAACCGCCTCCCCAAAATATCATTAGATTAATCGGGACATTTGATCAAGGTTCCAGAATGGTGGTTGACATATTGAGGTCATATTGGGATATCCTGCGACAGGACCCTGATTTAAGGGATAGGGTATCTGAATATCCATCAATCACCTACAGAAGAGGCCGTAACCTCAGAGACAGACTAGTTCATAGTCATCTGGAATCAGAGGAGTCTGGGGGTACCTGGTTGGGGGAGTGAAAGACCGGCAGGCACATTTAGGTGTGGTGGTTGTAGGGCCTGTGAATTTATTTTGAAGGGACGTGAAGTTACGGCGGCAGCTACGGGTAAAAAATATTATACGAGAGATTTCATTAATTGCCGCTCTGTGGGTGTGGTATATGTCGCATCCTGTCCATGCCCAGTGAACTACGTGGGTAAAACGAAAAGGGAATTACGTCGTAGGATATTAGATCATGTTGGATATAGCAACAGGAGAGAAGAACGTCCCCTGAGTTTACATTTCTGGAGCAAACATGGAGGTGACCCATCTACATTGAGATTTCAGGGCATTGAGTTAGTACGCAAATCACCACGAGGAGGAGATTGGGATAGGGCAATTTTGAGGAAGGAAGCGGAATGGATATTTAGGTTTAACTGTGTCAAACCTAGAGGCCTCAATGATTTGATATCCTTTGCGCCATTTATTGAAGAAAGATAAATAGGGGTGAGAAATATGGGAGGTGTATCGTGTCATTTATCGCCCCGTATTTAGATGGGTAGACGTTTAGGGGTCTCTCTTCCGTTATCTTTTGCATTGCCTGAATCTAGGTGGTGAGGTACGATTTACAATATAATGTTGTGGTGATTGATGGGTCGTAGCTATGATTTACGGTAGTTTTGGTACGCAATCAGAGGGTTGAGAAATAGAAAAGAGTTAGAGTTGTAGGGATTGACCATTAGGAGGTATGCAAATGGATCTGAGTGGGATGGTTAGGTTATCTATAGTTTGGGGAACAATAAGGGAGAGCCCACTGTATGTGAACTATGATAGGTAGATTTATGATCCATCCGCTGTCACGGTCTGGGGTTAAACCTAACCTCCGACTCCTTTAGAGTACGGTTGTGATAGGATACTATGGATCCGGATTTAACTCTGTTTTGGATATCTCCCCTCTGGGTTTATGACCTGGTATATGGAGGAATGGAGGTTAAGTATACAAAATTACCAGTTGGCCCTTGATCATCGGAATGGCTGGAGACGCAGCAGCCAGATGATCAGCAGCCTGTGTAGATGAGGTGAAAATCAAATGTGAATCAGTAGATTCACCGTCTAGCGCTGGATCACTGTAATTGTTTACATTCAGTGGTCACATGATTGGCAGTCACATGAACACAGTAGAGGACTGAGGTGGACACACCCCCTAGGAGGCATGATTGGTGGAGTGAGCTAGTGATTTCTATTGGCTCACTGCAGACAGCATTAGGAAAGGGGGTGGCACCGAATGAATGGGCTGACCTTTATAAAGCAGGCAAGGCTCAGTGTGGCGTCGGCTACTCTATACACTGGAGCACACCATCAGTGCTCCAGGAACTGCAGTTGTAACTGCATTTTGGATAAAAATTTATAGCAGCTTAGACCAACTGATAAGTTTATTAGCATTGGCTCCTGATGAACCTGATATAGATAACACAGGGGAAACGCGTAGAGCAAGTTTATTTTCTATTTTTGAGTTAGTTGAGCACAAGCCATACCACTTGGGGGCATGAAGGACTGACAGAAGACTGGGGCAGTCTGATTAGCCTGGAGATTAGTTGGTGGAACTTGAGTCACTAATGGAAATGGTAGCTGTATATCCCTGGAGTCAACATAGGGGACATCAGTAATGGCTGCAATATAAGGGTTTATTGAGTATAAGGGTCAGAATATCATAGTTTCCCTTATGTTCATAACATTTTAATGACAGGAAATGAAGTTACTGTGACCTGTACCTAGATTACTGGCATATGTACATACTACAGACTAGGGTTGTGGAGGTATATCATGGCTGTGCAGGAGTCTAGTCAGTGAGGCTTTACAAATTATGTGTGTGGGGACCAGGTGTTTGGGTTTTCCTAGCACTAAGAGTAACTGACAAAATACTGACCTGTTGTATGATGCAGCCGTGATACTATAACCTTAGTCTAAGGGTGGTGAAAGTATCTTATTACACCCTAGGTCCAGTGGAAAGTTGGAGAGTGTGAATACTGTCTAACATTTAAATCCTGAATAAACTTTGAATAGGCAGGCACAGACCACATTGATCTGTCTTTTAGTAGATTAGTGGACGTCCTTTGTGCAATTTTTATTTTTAAAATATTAAAAGTTAAGTTTTATCGTTTGAAACCATTTATTTTCTGTGAGATATGAAGTAATAGGGAATGGTGTAGAACCCTCTGTGAGATTGAGGTAATCTTCAGTCTCACTCAACCAGGTGATGGTCGTCTGAAGGGCCCTTGAAGGTAGGTACAGGAACAGGTACCTCCATCTCTCTAATCAGCAGAGGAAAGCTGCAATGGAATACCAATGCCTGGCATAGTCAGTCTCTTGCAACAATTTCACGGCCTAATACAGCATTGGAAAATGAAGAGGAATTTCTCTTTATTTTCGGCTGTGTGAACTTAGCCTTACTGTGAACAAGTCTTAAGGCTCTATTAAAGTGGCCACTGTTCAGGGCTATTATTGGCAATGAGCAATCCTAGTATCACTTGTTGCTGACTGTTCCACCCCCATTTAGTTTGCATCGGCCTATGTAATGTGTCTGATCAACGTCTTCAATCTGCACTCCTGGGGACAGAGGTCTGGCTGTGTAATACAGCCTTTACTGTGCTATGGACAACAAAGACAGTCTTCCTGTTACTCTTGATAAATAAGGCCCAATATGTCTTATGTTAGTGGTGATTGTGTTGTTACTTGCCCTTTAAAGTTTATTGTTAAACATTAGAGGTGATTTTGACAGTTGGCATCAGAGAAGACGATGCAGTAGTAAAGATGGCTGCCAGCTGAGTATCTGCTGTAATAAATAGAGCAGTATTCACACCTAGTAACACAATACAGAGCATAGAGGAACAGGTACCGTGTTTCCCCGAAAATAAGACACCCCCGAAAGTAAGACATAGGAGAGGTTTTGTAGAATTGCCCAATATAAGGCATCCCCCGAAAGTAAGACGTACCGTAGGAGACGTTTCGTTTCGCAGCATTCCCGAACAGAACATACCGGTACGGTATATGGTATACTGTAACACTGCTGTCGTCCCCTACCTTCACCATTCAGTATCCTGAGCCTGTTGCTTTCCTTGTTGTCCCCCTTTGTCCCGCTGCCGTTATCCTGTACAGTACGATGTCCCTGCTGCGTTGTACCGCATGAGTGTGCAGTGGTGAGCGTTCTCTTGGTGTCGGGAAGCGGAGCCTGTCCTTGCTGCGCGATTCTGCTGTAACGATTCTGCTGGGGACGTCACTTTGCGTCGCGACGCCGGCCCACATCACGTGACGCCGGCCTGGTCCAGCATTGAAGAAGGCCGAAGCAGCAGAGAGTGGACCGGATCGAGGAACAGGTAAGCAACGTTGTTTTTTTATGTTTCTATCCTCCCCTGGGTCTCCGATCATTATACTCTGGGGTCTGAAAAGACCCCAGAGTATAATAATTGTGCATGGGTGGTCCACAATGGGACATACTGGTATAATACTGTGTGCAGGGGCCACTATGGGAGATGATACTGTGTGCAGGGGCCACTATGGGAGATGATACTGTGTGCAGGGGCCACTATGGGAGATGATACTGTGTGCAGGGGCCACTATGGGGGATGATACTGTGTGCAGGGGCCGCTATGGGAGATGATACTGTGTGCAGGGGCCGCTATGGGAGATGATACTGTGTGCAGGGGCCGCGGGAGATGATACTGTGTGCAGGGGCCGCTATGGGAGATGATACTGTGTGCAGGGGCCGCTATGGGGGATGATACTGTGTGCAGGGAAATTAATGGTTTGGATTGTTATGATGATGTCCTAGAAGATGATGACATAACTGTCATTGAATAAATTTTACTTTCTATGCATACTGTAAATATTGGTAAATGTACCATACTGTTAATTGTTGTTCATGGAAATATTGGTACGGTAGTAAGAAATTCTTGATAGGATTCACAGTTTGTCTGGTTATGCTGGTTTGTGATGACAACTACTGTACAGTACCGTATATAATAAATGTTCATTTTTTGTTTAGCAATAAATGTGAATTCTTCTTCATTGAAAAAAAATAAGACATCCCCTGAAAATAAGACACAGCACATCTTTGGGAGCAAAAATTAATATAAGACGCTGTCTTATTTTCGGGGAAACAGGGTAATAGACCATAATCATTCCTGTGATCTATAAATGTAAGGTAAGTAGTTGGTGATAATATCACATATTGCCTGATGATGGCACAATATATGGGCAGCAGGTGATGGTCTCCAAGACTCCATTATGATGTCACCATGTATGATGGATCTAGTGTTCCAGTTCTGTGTTGGATGTCACTTGCCATAGAGAAGCCGTGTTATATGCATCTCTGAAGCAGGATTTTATCCAAAACGTTGCTTTTTTTTTTGTTTGTTTGTTTGTTTGTTTGTATCTTCTGTGTGTTTTCTGACACATGATAATTTAGTGTCTTGAAGGCCACACATATTTGTGGCCACTAGCCACAACATGCCAAGACGGCATGTATCAGGCCGTCCAGGCAGTAGCGCCCAGTACCATCTGAGGCCACGTGGCTTGCAACCTACTGAGCAATCTGAGGACTACTCACCTATTGCTCATCGCACGAGGAGTCGTTTATCTCGCCAGAACGGACGTATGACTCCAGTGCTTCAGACCAGGACTGGAAGGAGAACCAGGAGCCGCTACCCTATCCCATCTCAGCATAGGAACAGGTCATCAGTTGCCAACACTCCTGAAGTTGCTCCTCCTAGCAGGGAAATTAGACACTCTGTGAACTTGGTGCCTCCCACCATAAATCAGGATGTTGAGGAACCATCGTCATGCCCTATATGTTTGGAGAGCTATGTGGAAGGTGATGAGATACACCGTTTAGACTGCTCCCATGAGTTTCATGAGGACTGTATCACCACATGGGTCCAACAGACTAATACGTGTCCACTCTGCAGAGCTGCAATTCCGCATCTAGTACCAGCATGGCTAGAAGGCACAGGGATCATCTACCTCAGTACTTCTTCTAGTGTTAACCATCAAGAACGCTTAGTGGTGCACACAGAAACTGGATGGCAGGAGATCATCATCCTCTGATGGCACACAAAATAATCCAGCAGCCACATCTTCTTAAATGGACTGCACTATATTCTTGGGGCCATATTACCCCATATATTCTGTATCCTTCTATCTTTAAAAAAAAATAAAAATAAAAAAATACCCTTCTCTCCCTATCTCCCATACAACAAAAAAAATACTCTGTGTTTGTCTGTCTCCCTATCTAAAAACAAAAAAATACCCTCCTCTCTGTTTTCCTAACTACCTCTATCTATCTATCTATCTATCTATCTATCTATCTATCTATCTATCTATCTCATATGATAAATGATTAGATAGATTGTGGTACATTATATATGTACTACAAAAGTACTTCAGAAACTCTTTTAGATGCCGCATATAGTAATCTGCTGAATGTCTGATAATAAAATTGTAAAATTGTAACGTATTAAATTATCTGTCCATGAGTCTTTATTCAGTTTTATTTTCTCTGCTATCAAAATGTGTGAATAGTCATAAATATTCTTAAAGGGACGAGCTCTCTAAAACTTAGAAAACTATTAGATCCTAGTCAATCCTTTTCACATTGAACAATTGGAAACCAAAACCAGACAGACATTTTCTTCGCTGCGGCCACTGCAGGGACTATGTAATATCACACAACAGCCACTCACATGAATGGCAATGCATGAACAGCTTTTGGTCTGCCAGATGAGAGTCACTTTAATAGAGTGATTGTTAATTTCGGCCCATAGAAAGAGTGGCTCACAGTTCTGCTTCATAAAGGACCTGCGGGTCACCGGCCCCTTTAATACATGCTTGCCAACTTTTAAATAGTCAAAATCAGGACACTGAAATCCTGCCCCAGGACCAACCAGAAACAAGGCCAAACCAAACACGAATTCCCACTTTGTGGCATGGTTTGTATAAACTCTATCCCTTTGGGACGGTTGGCATAGAAGTATTGTGGTCTAATATCACTAATAGGGTATATAGACGGAATTTATCATGATAAGACAAGCCCTTCAACAGTCAAACTCTTATAGGTCAGTATGTGAATAATTTCAGTTTTTTTTCCAGTTCTTTGGAAATGCATGCATTTTACTACAGGCCACATAAGGCATTTCTACTGTATGAAACACAAGGAGAGGCACTATCACTGTGTGAGTGCACAAAGGGACTGAGCGGGGCCAAAGGGAAAATGCATGGAGTTAGGTGGCGTAACTGAACCGTCCCTTTTACAAAAGCCTGCATACATCCCTGCCTCTGTAGACACTTTACACCAATAGAACTTATTCACTTTTAACAAAGGTGCCCCTTACCAGGGACTGTCATAAGGTGAAGATCCTGGCTCAACACCAGTAGTAAAGATGTCTTCGGTGCTGGTTTTCCAGAGATTATGTTCATGGCCCTTCCCTTGGCCTCTGCAGCCAATCAGTGGCCTCAGAACTACGGGATATGTGCAGTAGTTGGGTACATCTGAAGTGACAGATCTTTTGCAAAGATGCCGTACCCAACTTTTGGGTGTGACCGTTCAGGTCAGTGACTGGCTGCAACATCCACTTGGGGTTTAATTGATGTCAATCCTGGAGCAGCAGACAGGAAAGCTGCACCTGGGTCAGCAGTTGGAAAGGTAAGAATGCTTTCTTTTTCAATTTTAACCCCTTCCCTGTCCTTTACTAAATTTTGCTTGGGGCAGGAAAACCCCTTAACATCAGCCATATGGTGGATGCTGATGTGAAACACAAGAGGTAGTAAATTAATAATCACATGTGCCTTAATAACATGTAATGTCACTGTGGTAGGCAGTCCTTGCCACCAGTGATGCCATACCACTGTGTTTTGCCCCTCCCTTTTTTCTCCCATCATCCCTCCCTCACTCTTAAAACTGTATATTTCCTTGGTGGCAGTGGCGTGCATCCCTCCTCTGCTCCAGCAGCACCTAAGTATGCTTTGGAGCTGAAAGTTCACTTATGTGCTGCTGCTTCTACAGCAGAGGATGCACTTCCCTCCTTCACTGCTGTAATGTCAGTGTCAGGACTAGAGGTGGGCCCTTAGTGGGAGGAGCTGGGGAGCAGAGAGGTAAGTACAGCATTGACACCTCTGACTCCCCACAACTTATAGGCCACAGAACTATGGCATCTTACAGTAAGAAAGTGGTAGGGCAGGAATCCTATGGCTTCCTGCTCTACCGGGGTAAGAACCGAATCGGAGCTCCTCGTTTCCCCGTTTCAGTGATCCATCAAAGTTTTTAATTGCTGGATTAGTAAAACCAGCTACATCCCACTTTTAATGTAATATGATGTTCAGCATTTACTAGCTGATTACTGTATTTGGTGTCCAGAAATGAAAATGATCATTTTCTGGACCTATGATATTGTTGGCTTAAAGGGATTCTATCATTAAAAAAAAAAAAATTGATTTTTTAACTAAAAGCAAGTCGGAGTAGCCTTTAGAAAGGCTATTCTTCTCCTACCTTTATTTTTCAGGTCTGCACCGCCATGTTTGAGTTTTGTCTTCTTTCTTCGTTATGCAAATTGGTCTTCAGAAAGCACAGTGGGTGTTCCCCCTGTGCTCAAACCACAGGCTCTTCAGAAGGTTCCAGTGCTGCCTCTCTCTTCTGCTCCTGACGCCTTTCCTCCTCTTCAATCCTCTTCTTACATGAGACCACCACAAAATGGCCGACAGAACAGCCGACTGCGCATGTTCCGTTGCCATTTTGTGGTGATCTCATGTAAGAAGAGGAAGAGACGTGTCAGGAGCAGAAGAGAGAGGCGACGCTGGAACCTTCTGAGGAGCCTGTGCTTTGAGCAAGGGGGCGTTCCCCCTGTGCTTTCTGAACACCAATTTGCATAAAGAAAAAAAGAAGACAAAACTCAAAAACTGCGGCGCGGACCTGAAAAATAAAGTTTGGAGAAGAATAGTCTTTCTAAAGGCTAGTCCGATGTGCTTTTAGTTGAAAATCGATTTTTTAATGAATGGCCCTAATCAGCAGAGGAAAGCTGCAATGGAATACCAATGCCTGGCATAGTCAGTCTCTTGCAACAATTCCACGGCCTAATACAGCATTGGAAAATGAAGAGGAATTTCTCTTTATTTTCGGCTGTGTGAACTTAGCCTTACTGTGAACAAGTCTTAAAGGGGTATTCCCATGAACATAATCATATCTATATTTGTAGATAATTAAAAGTTAAACATTTTTGCAAATATAAGTAGTTAAAAATTCTACAGAGTTTTAAAGATTTTCTCTATCTATCTTAGTGGTGACAGTTTGTTGTCTTGATCGGTTGCCAATGGATACGACCACGAATGCGGAAACTTTCTATGGTCTGGGGCTTGTCAGGAACCCAGCCATGATTTTCTTATTGTAGCTGGTCTATCAGGCAGGGACACTACATGTATCAGAAGATATCCCGGCCACAATAAGGAAGTCATGGCTGACTTTCCGACCTTAGTAAGGTCCAGCATTCATGGTCGTATCCACTGGCAACCGATCAAGACAACAAGACTGTGACTACAAGATATTTAGTGAAAATCTTTAAAACTCTGCAAAATGTTTAATTACTTATATTTGCAAAAATGTTTAACTTTTAATTATCTACAAATTTAAAAATGGTTATGTTCGTGGGAATACCCCTTTAAGGCTCTATTAAAGTGGCCACTGTTCAGGGCTATTATTGGCAATGAGCAATCCTAGTATCACTTGTTGCTGACTGTTCCACCCCCATTTAGTTTGCATCGGCCTATGTAATGTGTCTGATCAACGTCTTCAATCTGCACTCCTGGGGACAGAGGTCTGGCTGTGTAATACAGCCTTTACTGTGCTATGGACAACAAAGACAGTCTTCCTGTTACGCTTGATAAATAAGGCCCAATATGTCTTATGTCAGTGGTGATTGTGTTGTTACTTGCCCTTTAAAGTTTATTGTTAAACATTAGAGGTGATTTTGACACTTGGCATCAGATAAGACGATGCAGTAGTAAAGATGGCTGCCAGCTGAGTATCTGCTGTAATAAATAGAGCAGTATTCACACCTAGTAACACAATACATAGCATAGAGGAACAGGTAATAGACCATAATCATTCCTGTGATCTATAAATGTAAGGTAAGTAGTTGGTGATAATATCACATATTGCCTGATGATGGCACAATATATGGGCAGCAGGTGATGGTCTCCAAGACTCCATTATGATGTCACCATGTATGATGGATCTAGTGTTCCAGTTCTGTGTTGGATGTCACTTGCCATAGAGAAGCCGTGTTATATGCATCTCTGAAGCAGGATTTTATCCAAAACGTTGCTTTTTTTTTTGTTTGTTTGTTTGTTTGTATCTTCTGTGTGTTTTCTGACACGTGATAATTTAGTGTCCTGAAGGCCACACATATTTGT
Organism: Leptodactylus fallax; assembly: GCA_947044405.1. Lineage (NCBI taxonomy): Eukaryota > Metazoa > Chordata > Amphibia > Anura > Leptodactylidae > Leptodactylus > Leptodactylus fallax. The sequence continues at coordinate 9,944,138 of CAMRHE010000027.1, read as the reverse complement.
GGCCACTAGCCACAACATGCCAAGACGGCATGTATCAGGCCGTCCAGGCAGTAGCGCCCAGTACCATCTGAGGCCACGTGGCTTGCAACCTACTGAGCAATCTGAGGACTACTCACCTATTGCTCATCGCACGAGGAGTCGTTTATCTCGCCAGAACGGACATATGACTCCAGTGCTTCAGACCAGGACTGGAAGGAGAACCAGGAGCCGCTACCCTATCCCATCTCAGCATAGGAACAGGTCATCAGTTGCCAACACTCCTGAAGTTGCTCCTCCTAGCAGGGAAATTAGACACTCTGTGAACTTGGTGCCTCCCACCATAAATCAGGATGTTGAGGAACCATCGTCATGCCCTATATGTTTGGAGAGCTATGTGGAAGGTGATGAGATACACCGTTTAGACTGCTCCCATGAGTTTCATGAGGACTGTATCACCACATGGGTCCAACAGACTAATACGTGTCCACTCTGCAGAGCTGCAATTCCGCGTCTAGTACCAGCATGGCTAGAAGGCACAGGGATCATCTACCTCAGTACTTCTTCTAGTGTTAACCATCAAGAACGCTTAGTGGTGCACACAGAAACTGGATGGCAGGAGATCATCATCCTTTGACGGCACACAAAATAATCCAGCAGCCACATCTTCTTAAATGGACCGCACTATATTCTTGGGACCATATTACCCCATATATTCTGTATCCTTCTATCTTTAAAAAAAAAAAAAAAAAAAAAAAATACCCTTCTCTCACTATCTCCCATACAACAAAAAAAATACTCTGTGTTTGTCTGTCTCCCTATCTAAAAACAAAAAAATACCCTCCTCTCTGTTTTCCTAACTACCTCTATCTATCTATCTATCTATCTATCTATCTATCTCATATGATAAATGATTAGATAGATTGTGGTACATTATATATGTACTACAAAAGTACTTCAGAAACTCTTTTAGATGCCGCATATAGTAATCTGCTGAATGTCTGATAATAAAATTGTAAAATTGTAACGTATTAAATTATCTGTCCATGAGTCTTTATTCAGTTTTATTTTCTCTGCTATCAAAATGTGTGAATAGTCATAAATATTCTTAAAGGGACGGGCTCTCTATAACTTAGAAAACTATTAGATCCTAGTCAATCCTTTTCACATTGAACAATTGGAAACCAAAACCAGACAGACATTTTCTTCGCTGCGCCACTGCAGGGACAATGTAGTATCACACAACAGCCACTCACATGAATGGCAATGCATGAACAGCTTTTGGTCTGCCAGATGAGAGTCACTTTAATAGAGTGATTGTTAATTTCGGCCCATAGAAAGAGTGGCTCACAGTTCTGCTTCATAAAGGACCTGCGGGTCACCGGCCCCATTAATACATGCTTGCCAACTTTTAAATAGTCAAAATCAGGACACTGAAATCCTGTCCCAGGACCAACCAGAAACAAGGCCAAACCAAACACGAATTCCCACTTTGTGGCATGGTTTGTATAAACTCTATCCCTTTGGGACTGTTGGCATAGAAGTATTGTGGTCTAATATCACTAATAGGGTATATAGACGGAATTTATCATGATAAGACAAGCCCTTCAACAGTCAAACTCTTATAGGTCAGTATGTGAATAATTTCAGTTTTTTCCAGTTCTTTGGAAATGCATGCATTTTACTACAGGCCACATAAGGCATTTCTACTGTATGAAACACAAGGAGAGGCACTATCACTGTGTGAGTGCACAAAGGGACTGAGCAGGGCCAAAGGGAAAATGCATGGAGTTAGGTGGCGTAACTGAACCGTCCCTTTTACAAAAGCCTGCATACATCCCTGCCTCTGTAGACACTTTACACCAATAGAACTTATTCACTTTTAACAAAGGTGCCCCTTACCAGGGACTGTCATAAAGTGAAAATCCTGGCTCAACACCAGTAGTAAAGATGTCTTCGGTGCTGGTTTTCCAGAGATTATGTTCATGGCCCCTCCCTTGGCCTCTGCAGCCAATCAGTGGCCTCAGAACTACGGGATATGTGCAGTAGTTGGGTACATGTGAAGTGACAGATCTTTTGCAAAGATGCCGTACCCAACTTTTGGGTGTGACCGTTCAGGTCAGTGACTGGCTGCAACATCCACTTGGGGTTTAATTGATGTCAATCCTGGAGCAGCAGACATGAAAGCTGCACCTGGGTCAGCAGTTGGAAAGGTAAGAATGCCTTCTTTTTCAATTTTAACCCCTTCCCTGTCCTTTACTAAATTTTGCTTGGGGCAGGAAAACCCCTTAACATCAGCCATATGGTGGATGCTGATGTGAAACACAAGAGGTAGTAAATTAATAATCACATGTGCCTTAATAACATGTAATGTCACTGTGGTAGGCAGTCCTTGCCACCAGTGATGCCATACCACTGTGTTCTGCCCCTCCCTTTCTTCTCCCATCATCCCTCCCTCACTCTTAAAACTGTATATTTCCTTGGTGGCAGTGGCGTGCATCCCTCCTCTGCTCCAGCAGCACCTAAGTATGCTTTGGAGCTGAAAGTTCACTTATGTGCTGCTGCTTCTACAGCAGAGGATGCACTTCCCTCCTTCACTGCTGTAATGTCAGTGTCAGGACTAGAGGTGGGCCCATGGTGGGAGGAGCTGGGGAGCAGAGAGGTAAGTACAGCATTGACACCTCTGACTCCCCACAATTTATAGGCTACAGAATTATGGCATCTTACAGTAAGAAAGTGGTAGGGCAGGAATCCTATGGCTTCCTGCTCTACCGGGGTAAGAACCGAATCGGAGCTCCTCGTTTCCCCGTTTCAGTGATCCATCAATGTTTTTAATTGCTGGATTAGTAAAACCAGCTACATCCCACTTTTAATGTAATATGATGTTCAGCATTTACTAGCTGATTACTGTATTTGGTGTCCAGAAATGAAAATGATCATTTTCTGGACCTATGATATTGTTGGCTTAAAGGGATTCTATCATTAAAAAAAAAATTTGATTTTTTAACTAAAAGCACGTCGGAGTAGCCTTTAGAAAGGCTATTCTTCTCCTACCTTTATTTTTCAGGTCTGCACCGCCATGTTTGAGTTTTGTCTTCTTTCTTCGTTATGCAAATTGGTCTTCAGAAAGCACAGTGGGTGTTCCCCCTGTGCTCAAAGCACAGGCTCTTCAGAATGTTCCAGTGCTGCCTCTCTCTTCTGCTCCTGACGCCTTTCCTCCTCTTCAATCCTCTTCTTACATGAGACCACCACAAAATGGCCGACAGAACAGCCGACTGCGCATGTTCCGTTGCCATTTTGTGGTGGTCTCATGTAAGACGAGGAAGAGACGTGTCAGGAGCAGAAGAGAGAGGCGACGCTGGAACCTTCTGAGGAGCCTGTGCTTTGAGCAAGGGGGCGTTCCCCCTGTGCTTTCTGAACACCAATTTGCATAAAGAAAAAAGAAGACAAAACTCAAAAACTGCGGCGCGGACCTGAAAAATAAAGTTTGGAGAAGAATAGTCTTTCTAAAGGCTAGTCCGATGTGCTTTTAGTTGAAAATCGATTTTTTAATGAATGGCCCTAATCAGCAGAGGAAAGCTGCAATGGAATACCAATGCCTGGCATAGTCAGTCTCTTGCAACAATTCCACGGCCTAATACAGCATTGGAAAATGAAGAGGAATTTCTCTTTATTTTCGGCTGTGTGAACTTAGCCTTACTGTGAACAAGTCTTAAAGGGGTATTCCCATGAACATAATCATATCTATATTTGTAGATAATTAAAAGTTAAACATTTTTGCAAATATAAGTAGTTAAAAATTCTACAGAGTTTTAAAGATTTTCTCTATCTATCTTAGTGGTGACAGTTTGTTGTCTTGATCGGTTGCCAATGGATACGACCACGAATGCGGAAACTTTCTATGGTCTGGGACTTGTCAGGAACCCAGCCATGATTTTCTTATTGTAGCTGGTCTATCAGGCAGGGACACTACATGTATCAGAAGATATCCCGGCCACAATAAGGAAGTCATGGCTGACTTTCCGACCTTAGTAAGGTCCAGCATTCATGGTCGTATCCACTGGCAACCGATCAAGACAACAAGACTGTGACTACAAGATATTTAGTGAAAATCTTTAAAACTCTGCAAAATGTTTAATTACTTATATTTGCAAAAATGTTTAACTTTTAATTATCTACAAATTTAAAAATGGTTATGTTCGTGGGAATACCCCTTTAAGGCTCTATTAAAGTGGCCACTGTTCAGGGCTATTATTGGCAATGAGCAATCCTAGTATCACTTGTTGCTGACTGTTCCACCCCCATTTAGTTTGCATCGGCCTATGTAATGTGTCTGATCAACGTCTTCAATCTGCACTCCTGGGGACAGAGGTCTGGCTGTGTAATACAGCCTTTACTGTGCTATGGACAACAAAGACAGTCTTCCTGTTACGCTTGATAAATAAGGCCCAATATGTCTTATGTCAGTGGTGATTGTGTTGTTACTTGCCCTTTAAAGTTTATTGTTAAACATTAGAGGTGATTTTGACAGTTGGCATCAGAGAAGACGATGCAGTAGTAAAGATGGCTGCCAGCTGAGTATCTGCTGTAATAAATAGAGCAGTATTCACACCTAGTAACACAATACAGAGCATAGAGGAACAGGTAATAGACCATAATCATTCCTGTGATCTATAAATGTAAGGTAAGTAGTTGGTGATAATATCACATATTGCCTGATGATGGCACAATATATGGGCAGCAGGTGATGGTCTCCAAGACTCCATTATGATGTCACCATGTATGATGGATCTAGTGTTCCAGTTCTGTGTTGGATGTCACTTGCCATAGAGAAGCCGTGTTATATGCATCTCTGAAGCAGGATTTTATCCAAAACGTTGCTTTTTTTTTTGTTTGTTTGTTTGTTTGTATCTTCTGTGTGTTTTCTGACACATGATAATTTAGTGTCTTGAAGGCCACACATATTTGTGGCCGCTAGCCACAACATGCCAAGACGGCATGTATCAGGCCGTCCAGGCAGTAGCGCCCAGTACCATCTGAGGCCACGTGGCTTGCAACCTACTGAGCAATCTGAGGACTACTCACCTATTGCTCATCGCACGAGGAGTCGTTTATCTCGCCAGAACGGACGTATGACTCCAGTGCTTCAGACCAGGACTGGAAGGAGAACCAGGAGCCGCTACTCTATCCCATCTCAGCATAGGAACAGGTCATCAGTTGCCAACACTCCTGAAGTTGCTCCTCCTAGCAGGGAAATTAGACACTCTGTGAACTTGGTGCCTCCCACCATAAATCAGGATGTTGAGGAACCATCGTCATGCCCTATATGTTTGGAGAGCTATGTGGAAGGTGATGAGATACACCGTTTAGACTGCTCCCATGAGTTTCATGAGGACTGTATCACCACATGGGTCCAACAGACTAATACGTGTCCACTCTGCAGAGCTGCAATTCCGCATCTAGTACCAGCATGGCTAGAAGGCACAGGGATCATCTACCTCAGTACTTCTTCTAGTGTTAACCATCAAGAACGCTTAGTGGTGCACACAGAAACTGGATGGCAGGAGATCATCATCCTCTGATGGCACACAAAATAATCCAGCAGCCACATCTTCTTAAATGGACCGCACTATATTCTTGGGGCCATATTACCCCATATATTCTGTATCCTTCTATCTTTAAAAAAAAATAAAAATAAAAAAAATACCCTTCTCTCACTATCTCCCATACAACAAAAAAAATACTCTGTGTTTGTCTGTCTCCCTATCTAAAAACAAAAAAATACCCTCCTCTCTGTTTTCCTAACTACCTCTATCTATCTATCTATCTATCTATCTATCTTCTCATATGATAAATGATTAGATAGATTGTGGTACATTATATATGTACTACAAAAGTACTTCAGAAACTCTTTTAGATGCCGCATATAGTAATCTGCTGAATGTCTGATAATAAAATTGTAAAATTGTAACGTATTAAATTATCTGTCCATGAGTCTTTATTCAGTTTTATTTTCTCTGCTATCAAAATGTGTGAATAGTCATAAATATTCTTAAAGGGACGAGCTCTCTAAAACTTAGAAAACTATTAGATCCTAGTCAATCCTTTTCACATTGAACAATTGGAAACCAAACCACCAGACAGACATTTTCTTCGCTGCGGCCACTGCAGGGACTATGTAATATCACACAACAGCCACTCACATGAATGGCAATGCATGAACAGCTTTTGGTCTGCCAGATGAGAGTCACTTTAATAGAGTGATTGTTAATTTCGGCCCATAGAAAGAGTGGCTCACAGTTCTGCTTCATAAAGGACCTGCGGGTCACCGGCCCCTTTAATACATGCTTGCCAACTTTTAAATAGTCAAAATCAGGACACTGAAATCCTGCCCCAGGACCAACCAGAAACAAGGCCAAACCAAACACGAATTCCCACTTTGTGGCATGGTTTGTATAAACTCTATCCCTTTGGGACGGTTGGCATAGAAGTATTGTGGTCTAATATCACTAATAGGGTATATAGACGGAATTTATCATGATAAGACAAGCCCTTCAACAGTCAAACTCTTATAGGTCAGTATGTGAATAATTTCAGTTCTTTTTTCCAGTTCTTTGGAAATGCATGCATTTTACTACAGGCCACATAAGGCATTTCTACTGTATGAAACACAAGGAGAGGCACTATCACTGTGTGAGTGCACAAAGGGACTGAGCGGGGCCAAAGGGAAAATGCATGGAGTTAGGTGGCGTAACTGAACCGTCCCTTTTACAAAAGCCTGCATACATCCCTGCCTCTGTAGACACTTTACACCAATAGAACTTATTGACTTTTAACAAAGGTGCCCCTTACCAGGGACTGTCATAAGGTGAAGATCCTGGCTCAACACCAGTAGTAAAGATGTCTTCGGTGCTGGTTTTCCAGAGATTATGTTCATGGCCCTTCCCTTGGCCTCTGCAGCCAATCAGTGGCCTCAGAACTACAGATATGTGCAGTAGTTGGGTACATGTGAAGTGACAGATCTTTTGCAAAGATGCCGTACCCAACTTTTGGGTGTGACCGTTCAGGTCAGTGACTGGCTGCAACATCCACTTGGGGTTTAATTGATGTCAATCCTGGAGCAGCAGACAGGAAAGCTGCACCTGGGTCAGCAGTTGGAAAGGTAAGAATGCCTTCTTTTTCAATTTTAACCCCTTCCCTGTCCTTTACTAAATTTTTCTTGGGGCAGGAAAACCCCTTAACATCAGCCATATGGTGGATGCTGATGTGAAACACAAGAGGTAGTAAATTAATAATCACATGTGCCTTAATAACATGTAATGTCACTGTGGTAGGCAGTCCTTGCCACCAGTGATACCATACCACTGTGTTCTGCCCCTCCCTTTTTTCTCCCATCATCCCTCCCTCACTCTTAAAACTGTATATTTCCTTGGTGGCAGTGGCGTGCATCCCTCCTCTGCTCCAGCAGCACCTAAGTATGCTTTGGAGCTGAAAGTTCACTTATGTGCTGCTGCTTCTACAGCAGAGGATTCACTTCCCTCCTTCACTGCTGTAATGTCAGTGTCAGGACTAGAGTTGGGCAAACCTCATTAGATTTGTTTCAACAAAACTTGTTCACTGCTATTGTTATAGTCTGGGGTCTTCTCAGACCTTAAGAGTATAATCAGAGTATAGTAAGTGGAGTTGCAGAGGAGGTGAGTAAAATAATAAACAAAATGCAATAGACTTCACACTGAAAGTGCAGTATTCCACATTTTATTATTCAACAAATTGGTGTACAAGGTAAATGAAGAAAATATATCCAAACAATGCTGTTCGTGTGACGCATGAACAATGTTGTTTGGATATATTGTCTTCATTTACATTGTACTGCAAATTGGTTAATAATAAAATGTGGAATACTGCACTTTGAGTGTGAAGTCTCTTGCATTTTGTATACGAAGGATTGGGACCCTACTTCGCCACTCCGAATAGAGAGCCCACCACACCCAGCTGTAAAAATAATAAACAGTTACACTCACCTTGCCTCAACTCTCCTGGGCTACATTGCAGCATCTGGCAGTCCCCCCCCCCCCCCCCCGCATCCTCTTCAGGCCTCTTCCAGCCTCTGGCTGACATCACATTCCCAGGGGTCACCACTGAGGCCTGTGACTGTGCCTCAGCAGTCACTTTGAACATGCTAATTTTATGATACTGTCATGATGTCGGCACGTCCTACCAGATCGCGCAGGACAGGTGAGGCAAGGTGAGTATAAATGTCTATTATTTTTACTCTCCATTTATTATAGTCTAAGGTGAGAGGAAACCCCAAAGTGTAATAGGTGTTTTGTAGGTGATGAACTCAAAACATTTGGAAATTCGTATCAAATTCGGTTCTGTCCAAATCAGTTTGTTCATCCCTACTCGGGGACGCGTCTGCTCTTCCAGTTTCATCAGGACACTGGCAAAATAGAAAGTGCTGCCTGCAGGTCAGGTTAGCAGGGGTCCAGACAGCTGTCACCCATTTTCCATGTTTGGACCATGGTCGGCCACAGGCCCAGACTGGCCCACAGGTGAACAAGTGAATCCCCCGATGGAGCTCTGAGACAGGTGGGTCTCCAACTCACCCTGGCATGGCACGTTACACTCATACTGTACTTCATTGTACTAGATATTCATTTATGCATCTCAACCAGGCTATACAACGGTATAATATATTGGGCAGATTATTTAAGAACTACCCTGTTTATTTTTATATACTATAGGTACTTTGGGCGGCTGAGGTGACATCTATCCCCAGCTTACAGTGGGCTGTTTAAGGCAAGAGACAGACAGCAGGCTACTGACAGGACCACAGGACAGAAACAATTGAGACAATGGCAGCAAAATACTACTGAAAATACAAAATTATATTGGCAACATTTTAGGAATTTTTGCATAAAGCTGTACAGTGGGCACCCAGAATGAATTTCACTGGATGGCTCTAGGCACCCCAGTGCTGCATTGGACACACCTCCGAATTCTGCATAGTTTGTTTTCACATATACCTAACTCTCACGTCATAGGCTGCAAATACTTGCAATGCACACCAGCTTTATCTTTACTGCAAGGCACATGCATTCCGAATGTAAATGCGGACATACATTAAGTTTCTGGTTGAACAGCCGTTGAAAGGATGGTCGTCTGGTGATCAATTGTTTCACAGATGCAGCCATATCCATCTTAGTCCATAAAGTTACAGTTATTCAAACAGCCATATACGGTATGTTCAATGTTACTGGGCTGGAAACAAATATCCTTTAACAAAAGATAGATCATACACAAATGACCTTTCATACAAAATAATTTTCTTTTGGCTGACTTTTGGATAAAGATTTCAGACATGACCAATTAATTTTCACAAGATTATGGAAAGTCACCAACCAGTCAGCTAACACTATGTTCACACGATCGCTGGACTCTCCATCATTCAGTGATTACACACAGAGACTGGCTGACCACATTGACTTTAATGGGGTCTGCAGGGTGTCCCCCGGTGTCCACTGTTTCAAAACTGAAAAATGTTACATTTCTTCTAACGAAATATAAGTGTAACATGTTTGATTTTCTACTATGTCTTTTTTGTATGTGAATATTAAATGTACATATTTTTAGATACATTAATTTGTGATCACACCTTTGACATATGTGCAAGGTATTCTTGCTGTGGTTGCACATGTGGCATATAACAACTATAGAAGACATCATGCATCTTTTAAAAATGTTTCCTCTCACCCAATACTCACATGACAATGTTGACATCAAGTGGTAGGAAATATTGGTAAAGGTTTCATTACCTTTCTTTTCTCCAGTAAAAGGCACATAGTCTTCCCGGTCTTGGTGCTCCATCGCTTCTTTCTGCAAATAGGCCAGTAGATGCTCTCTATCAAATGCTCCAGATGCTTCCTTGGTCGTCTGATCTTTCTGTCTGAACCCAGCTGGTAAAAGGGCATTCTGAAAAATAATAGAAGGTATCACAACTATGAAAATCACATTTTTACAATGTGCTCCTTTCAAAAGCTGTATCTCATGCCTGTACAGAGTCACTCAAGTAGAGCAGATCTATGAAGAAGCCATGTTGTCTCCAGTCCCTATCATGCCTCGACTGACGTCCCGCAGCTATGAGCTGACACAGCTTTCAGTTTTCTGTGATAAATTATGACAAATCCATCAGCATTTTCAGAAAGGTAGTGATTGTGACAGAAAACCGTCAAAACGTTGGAAATTTTTAGTCCAATGAGGTTTTGTGGAAATTGTCACTCTTTGACACCAAAAAACTTGCGTATATCACTTGATAAATTTCCCCTTATAGATGAAGTAACCCTTCCACTGTCAAAGATGTATGCAATGACTTTGAATACTTATGACTAGACTATCAGGGGACAAAGCTTAGGTCACATACCAAGAGCAAATCTCTCCATGATGTAAATGTTTATTGGCATCTGAATCACTGAGATTTTGGCTCTTCAGTTCTGGTGATTTTGTGAACTTATTTGCATGTTGATATAAACATAAGTGGATTATATGAACTCTGCAAATGGAAAACATTTATTTTTAGGAGGAATTGTGCACCTGAAAATGTTGCATTGTGATGCAAAACTGAATGAAGGCGCAGATGAGCATAAAGTGTTGAATGGCTTTTTCACAGTGTACTTTTTAGAACATACCGTATATGTTTCTGGGAGTATAACATGATTTCTTTATGTTATAAGTCAAGATTTATTTGTGTATGTCAAAAGAGTGAAAAAAGTGTTCTAGCAGCAAAAGGGTTAAATTGTCATGGCCAATGTAACATGAGGACTTAGCTAGAGAGAGGAAGAGTTGCTACACAGTTTGGCTCTGAATATGGTGGACCAATGCCACTGTTTTCAATATGCACCATGTAATACTTCACATTTACTGCAAAGTGAGTGTTACCGAGTGCTACTCCCTACTGATCAAGGGACCGGCCCAAGTGATTGACCCCTTTTAACATTTGTGCTTCTCAGAAGTATCCTATATGAGAAGAATCCTCTGGTAAAGTATTATAGATGAATGTATATAGGCCTGGAATGAAGCACATAGCTACATCACTTTCTATTTTTGGTTCAAGTGCATTATGAGAAAACTGAAGTTACTAATTTACCTGACGGAATGGAAATTTCTGCACATTTCCTTTCCTAAAACCAACACATGTTTAATTTCTAGAGGAGTCATTTGTTCCCAGCTAAGGTGACTTTGCCGTCAATAAAGAGTTTTTCAGTGTTGTTCTTGGCTTCTGTGGAAAGAGCAGCTGCCAGCATGCGGGAGAGATGTAGATAACATCCAAGAGAATGTAAAATGAAAGCCATACAATTAGGATCTCGCAAGTAACATGACTGGTATTAATTAGAAAGCCGCCCTGCGTCATGAGAATGTGATGGGACGGCCAGAATGACATTCAAGTCACTTGTCTGTGCTTTACAAAAGCAAAAAGCATACATTTACCTTAATTATAGACATATGTTTCCTGGTATTCAGACTATGGGCTGCTCTGGAGTCCTGGGATACAGATTATACAAGCAACAAAGCAAACCATCTGGTATACTGTATTTGAAAGGGAGTCTACTACTACCAAAATCTCTTCTAAACCATTTATATACTATTGAAGAGGCTGTTAGTGAACCCACCTTTATTGTGTCAAAGCAATATTGCTGACAAATAAATCACTTTTTAATTTATATGCATATGAGCTGTTTGGCGCACTGAGGGCATGGCCACAACTGCTAAAGATTGACAGGACCCAGGTGAAAACAGGTCTTCCGGCAGACATAGCTACCTACGCCTCCAGTGCACCGAATAGCTCATACACAGAATACAAATTGCAAGATTTTATTACATTTGTTGGTTTTATTTATTTTTTTTACTTTTTCTTGCAGCTTCACTTTATGTGGAATTAGTATTCTTCATAATACTGAGTACCAGAACTGAATACCAATACTCTAAAATTGGAAAACACATTAGGAAATGTAAAACAATAATTTTTCTATTTTATTTAATTTATGACTGGCAGGATGGTATAGGGTCCCCGCAAAGCATACGCTTTTCCTGAAAGTCTCCCCGATGTGCTGGAGGTGTGGGCAGGAGGAGGCCGACATGCTTCATGTCTTCCGTTTTGGGATGGTGTTAAACGGATCATTTTGCAAATTACTGAGACGTCTCATCAGTTGGGCCCTGCTCTGTTTCTACTTCATCACTGCGAGTCTCCGATGCGTATCTACAGGCGCTCGCTACTCCGTTTTTTGGTCCTCGCGGCCCGAGCTTGCATCCCGCAAATGGAAGCGAGCAGAACCTCCTCCTCTCTCCCTCTGGATTCTGAAGGTCAATGAGATTATGCGCATAGAAAACCTCACTTCCTCCCTGCATGACACAGGTGAAGCCTTTAACAAAACCTGATTTTACTGGTTGGAATTCCAACATACTGCTGGGTATCAGACGCTTCTGGGCTCTGGGCCCCCCTCCCAGGCTTGAACGCTGGACTCTGAGCATAGTCTCCCACCGTTAGCATTTGTCCTACCATTGTATTTGTTTCTACATCTGACCTTACATAGTGAATCTCAGGTCTGTCTACTGTGGCCCTGACATGTGTTGTCCTCCGGGCCTTCCTCAGGGCCCACACATGGTATGTTACCCTGTTCACTCCCCCATAAACATCCCCCCCTCCCCCCTTTTTTTTTCCATCTTTTCTTTCCTCCTTTTCCTCTTTCTCTCTCTTCTCTCTCTGCTCCCCTTCCCTTCCCACTCTTTCTTCATCTTCTTCTAATTAATGTTAATGTTGCCTTGCTGATTGTGGCCATCTTGGAGCCCCCTTTGGTGGCTCCGGTCCACATTGTTTGTATTTCTGTATTCATGGTCTGTTGTTTTATGTTGTTTATTCGTGAAAATTCAATAAAATATTTGAATTGAAAAAAAAATTATGACTGGCAGGATTTGCTGGTTATTTCACTCGATTTCTTGGACACTTCTCCCCTTACTTTTGTCTATATCAGTTTTAATTAATGGTTTAGGCACAGTCCAGATATGGTGGAATATATGTGGACCAGTGGTGTGGATTTTGCACCTAAAATCTGTAGCAATTTACATTCCAATAAATGTGGATGGGGCTGTAAAAAATATGAGCATGCTGCATAGGGTGAAATCTTTGGAAAACCTGCATATAACACATACATATTCTCCTGCAGATTTGTATAATTCAGCCAGTGAATGACTGATGAAAATTTCCAAAATGTTGGATATCTTTTTGGCAAACAAAAATCTGTTGTTGCAAATGGTCATTTGCTGTGATATTCTTTTCAAACGATCCTCATACAAAATGGCCAAAATCAGCCATTTTGTACAACTAAAATCTAATGTGTATGGCCAGCTTAGCCCATACAGAACTCTGACCACCTAATGATTAAATCTAACATCAGGATGGTTGGCTCAGCCAAATAGGGTTCGGTTTTTCAGGTGAAATAGGTGTTTTTCTGGCAAAATCATGCAGCCCTTAACAACCAATTAAAAAGCACAGTAGCCACAAGGTTGTTCTGGATGACATAATGGTTTCTGCAAGAATCAGTGCAACTATTATAGACCACTGACAAAAGGCCGTAAGATTTGTGCATCTCAACAACCAAATACAGTTACTTGTCCAAAGTGTACCAGGCTCCTGAGGCTGGATAAGACATTTATAATCCCTGCATGAAACTACTGAGTGATAGTTCTCTATAGCTATAAGTGTTAGTAAACAATGATGATGAAAATACGTTGTCATGTGCAGAGAATAAATACCCAAGAGATGAAGATCGCACACCTCTGCAGCAGAAATAAGCTGTACGGGGAAGATGGCTGCAGCTACCTGCATACTACACATACCTCAGGGTCCAGCTCTTCTAGGACATTCTCCAATTGTTTCAACTCATCCTCGGACAATTTGTTCAGAATTTCATCTTCATTTATATTCTTATACTTGTCAAAGTCTTTCCTGAATGGCAGAGACATGACTGGATGATCGGCAAAGGTTCTCCTGTAATAATAAAGAAAAGGTTTCAGCTCCTAAATTATCATTAATGTAGAGAAATTCTTCCATGTGTTACAAACCTCCTCATATCACTTCTAATTCAGAGGGGGTAGACTGGATGTGGCCTTATATTCTTCCATATGTTTGTCACAAACCTCCTCATCTCACTTCTAATCTACTGAAGTGGAAGGGGCAGAAAGGGCATCTTAAATGGGTGATTATTATTACTGCAAGCCTACTCGGCATCTCATTGTGAAACGCGGCCATTACTGCAGATGGAGATCATAAAATCTAACATATTAGACCAGTGATAGATCATAATGTTCATGAACTGTATCAGGGTGAAGCCATGCCGTGGAGTCAGCCGCACACCATGATGCCAGTGTTTTTACTTAATTTAGCGCTAGTTAACCTGTTACCACATGTATGGTTTTACTTTGGCCAGTGAGTGGCTGCAGCACCATGTGGATGTTAGGCTTCATTGTTGCAGCAAGTAAAGACTGGCAGGGACCACCACAGCAGCAGTGCCGAAGCGGTAAAGTGGTTAACTGGTGAATATTGGGTTTTTTTATTTTATCACCACTAATATGTGTATATGCAGGTCACCGCTAGTATTTGTTTCTTTGAAGCACAGGTAAATTGGTTACTGGCAGGTACTGGCAGGGCTGTGGAGTTGGCAGATAGGACCACTCATGGGTGGAGTTGGAATGAAAAAAAGGAAATGTCGCTGGCTTCAAAATAAAATCATGAATTATTTTTAATTATATTATACAAAATTGTATAATTAAGTAGATACATAGTTTTTTGCATATTTACTTTCGTAGGAATTCAATCACTGGCTTTTTAATGAATTACTGATTCTGACTGACCATGACTGTCAGCCATTTATGAAGGAGTCAGAGCAGAAGTCAGAATCAGAGTCGGCCTGTGAAAAAATAGAGTCGGAGTCAGTTATTTGGCCTACTGACTCCACAGTCCTGGTTGTCGGTGCACCTGTTATTTACTATAAGTGATGGGACAATGGGACTTTCTATCATGGATTCTGGATTTGGACACAGACTGCAGAAGAACGGTGAAAAAGTAAGTGATATTTTTAGAGCAGAGAGAAGAGACAGAAAGTAATAAATTTCAGGAGGAAACCAAACTATATTTAGCTCCCTGTGCTTAAAAGAACAAGAGATTAACTAAAGGATACTCTGATGATTAAGACCATTAAGCCTATAAGAAGGCCAGAAATAAATAATTCATAAACATTTGCTGCTCTTTGCTAGTAAATTTACAACAACTGCAGTAAAACTGGCCAGTAACAATGGCTGGTCAGCAAATGAATCACATCACACCCTGTGCCACAGTATGCAAAATTACCCCAATATAGTCAATGGATTCTCCAACATTCAGAAATTGTAACTTTAACATTCAGGGTTAGGAAACGCTTATTTTCATGGTAAATAGGTACTTCAACAGTACAACCCTGGGACAAGACTCTTTGATTTGATGCCACTTGTTTAACCACAGAGAGTACTAGAAATACAGTATTACACTACTATGAAAGAACAGTGAGCAATTGGCTCAATGGAAATTACCCACTACTGTGACACACGTCTCAATTTCCATTGGCTTCTATTGAGTATGTCTGTTGGAAAACAACTTTTGGATTGAACAAACAAAGCACTACTAAAGATTTTTGATGGCTGACACATTGTGGATTTCTTGTGATTCTTATAAAATCCAATTATACTGTATATGAACATGGCCAACCTGACCAGTAACAGTGGTCATATTATTGTGCGGTCAGACTAGAATTGGCCACACACGTTGCATATTAATGTTGGTCAAACCCACCAATTTTGTTGAAACAAGCTGACCGTCTACTCTGTAGCGAGGCCTCCATACATGCTCCAGACAGCAAATGTTGGGGAAGAGAAGGATTGGGCAGCTTGTTTTCAATATGCCCCATTGCTTAAGTTCTCAGGGGAGATAAGCTGTTTCCAGAGGTGTCTGGCAGTGGCTTTCTCTCCATTCAGAGCACATGCAGTTTCGGCCAAATGGATGTTCAGCCAAAAGCTATCTAAAGCGTATGGTCTGCCTTAGTTCTCTCAAACTTTTATATATAAATTGTAGTAAACGTGATAGAACAATTAATTCTATCTGACAACACCCAGCCAAGCGTTTCCCATGTGGACTATATTCACATAACTGTATAGAAGGACAGGACACTGCTTCTTTGTTTTTTTTTCTACATCAACGTTATCTACAATGGTACATTTTCATAATCGGGAGTTATCAGTTTTACTATGACTAAGATTAAATATATCACTATAAATTTAGCAGAAAGACTACTAGACTAAAAAAATAATAAATACAGTAGGAGTTAATTTTAAGAAGTGCAAGTTTACGGTGAGGCTTTCCAAGAAGCTCCCTGATTTAAGAATAGTGTAGTAATTGTCTAAGCCCTTCCTCATGCAGAGTATCCATGGAGAATGTTCCCTTTGACTAGGCAGCTAAGATCTCCTTCTTTCATTGCCAATGCCACAATGTTTTGTGATGTTTCATACAGACAAGCCCTTGAATCACCAGAAGTGGCACAGTAGACGTTTGTCTCAACATCTACATCTAGACTAAGAAATTACATGCTGTAATGTAAATATACAGTCTACAAACTTTCAGACACAGTTCTATGGACTTCAGAACTGATGGCCAATCCTTATGATATGCCATGAATACCACATAGGGGAGGGATCTGACCCTAGGCACCCCGGCTGATCAGCTGATTAAAGGGATTGCATTGCAGCTGCATTTTTCAAAAACATCCACACTGCAATGTGTGGATGGGATTAGCGAGAATCCCAACCACTTTGCAGGTCCTGTAAAACGCAGAGTTTTTTTGTACTTTCGCAAAGTGGTGCCCCAGCCTAAAAGGGTAAACAAGCTATTCATCACCTATCCATTGGATGGGGAATAACTATCTGATCATTAAGGGTCCGACCTCTGAAAAGAGCAGCAGGTTGAGCACAGCGCCGCTACATTCGCTCTCTATAGGACTGCTGGAAATAGACAAATACTGTATAGTAGATAACTTTATATCACCAGACTACCCCTTTAATGGAAATGAACACAGCATTTTCTTTTTAGTGGCACATATTTAGTTTTAAAAATCTGTTAACTACAAAATCAATCAAAAACTACAAAATAAAAATAGGTAAATTGAATTAAAGTAAATTAATGCCTTCTAATCTTGGAATTCACGACCTCTGGTTAACCTGATATGAAAGACAAAAGATGAACAGCACATATGTAGTACATGGGACGGTTTGTTTGGGGTCTGTGTAATGTCAGTGTCTTCTTCAACAACTGCTTTGTACTTTCTGGCCCTAGCAAAACAATCATGTTACTGTTGGTAGGGCTGAAAACAAGCCTGAAATATCACATGCTAGGATATGAGTTAAGTATCATACGTCAAAGACTTCTGCATTTACAATCAAATCACTCAGGAAAAGTCCCCAAAAAAAATTAGTGTGTAGTCCGGAGAATCACGGTTGAACTACTTATCTTAAAGGAAGTCTGTCATGTCCAAAATGCCTGTCTAACCACTAAACACCTTTGTGGCCAATGAAGCAATGCAGAGATAATCATCTTTATAGGTAAATGCAAAGGAGCCTGCAAGTGCACCAAAGGCGGGGCCTGATTTGCCAGATTTGCCTACAGACAGCAGACAGAGGCTGAAACAGTCATTCACTGCTAAAGGGGAGTCATTGTGTAGCAATTTTAGAGGACTTTCAGAGCACTTGGGGCTGTCTGCAGGTAAATCAGGATCACCCCCAGTGCACTTGCTGAATGATTTGCATATCCATAAAAAGATGATTATCTCTGTTTTTCTTCATCTGTTTCTGTCCACAAAGGTATGTTTCTGCTCCTGTTAAAAGACTCTACACCATATGAACATACACTTTTTAAGTTACACGCTGTAGTCTGAAAAGAGATGCCTGATCAGAACATTTCCACATAAACAGACAAGGTGGGGTAATACCTCTGAAGAGGTGCTGATTGGGTAAGGTCATAACAGATGTTTGTCAGTGTTTATTCTTGTAAGCGAACGAAATTGCAAGGTCCAGCACTCCAGGAAGGGATTTAATCCAATGTAAGATAAAACTTAGCCTTTATTTAGTCCATAAAAAACTGGATGTACAAAATATATTTGTAGTGAAAAAAAGGCATGAGAATTGCTTACGCGTTTCAGGATATATGATCCCTTACTCATAGCATAAATTAAAATAAAACAACCACAACATTAAAAACCTTTCTCACTTAAAAACTCCACCCCTTCACTAATTAATTCATCAAAACCACATGACACATTAACCCCATATATATAAATATCAGTCTGAAATATTAACACACAAATATGCTATAATATATACTGATAATATAGATTTTTAGATGACCCATAGCCAATAATGAAATTAAAAAAAATTAAATGAATGAAAAATATATATTTAATAGTGCCAATCAAAATCATCATCAAAAAAAAAAATTATAACGTATTCATTATCAAAAAGACTCCACTAATATGTACTAACACAAACATGCAGAACCCTCCAGAGATAGCCAAATTGCGCATATCCAAAAAATCTAAACATTAAGAATACTTACAACAACATGATTGAAACATCACAAGATTGACAACGAAGAGGGAGGGAGAAAAGATCATGTGATCTAGTTAGAATCACATGATCTGAAGAGAGATATTATAATTGGATCTTGAATATAAATAGCGGAAAATTCAAAATAAGTTCACCTTCCTTACTACAGAACGCACTTCATGAATTCATTCTTATGATTCATTCTTCCACCAACATCGAGAGACCCAAGACCAGTTATTAATCAGATTCCAGGTATAATATCAAACTAGCCAAGTGCATGAAAAGGGAAATTATAATGAATACTATGCATCAGCAGAGGAGCTGGACTAGAATATCTGGGCTATGAAAAGCTCAGAATCATAGAGATGAGGGATCGGCATGTATATAAGTAAGCGTGCGTAGCCAATGCAACTATTGAAAGTTTTTATACTTCTTAAAGAAAGTCTACCACCACCAAAATCTCTTCTAAACCACTTACATGCTGTTCTATGGATTATGACAAAGTACAATGTTATTTCCAAGAAAATCAACTTTTAATCCGTATGCAAATGAGTTGTTCACGACACCACCAATCACCCTTACAAGAGCATATAAATGTTTTAGACGTGACTTTGGTGGTGGTAGACTCCCTTTAAAGAAGATGATAGAATGCATAATATATAGTGAAACAGAATATCCATCACAGAAAATCTCTGGATACGGTGGTGGTCTTCTCAAAGAGGCAATCTTTTGAGAGGTTTCCCTCTTTGTGACACAATTAGTTTAGGTAGACAAAGCACTGAGAGTTTAGCGCCAATTCATATGGCCGTGTGTAGTTTGGGTAATGCGGTCTGTGTGATTATTGCCTGTGCCTCAGCTGAACCATTTAATGCTCAAAAGCTTTAAAAACATGTTTCATATGGCTACTAGGAATACATAGTTTGTGAGTCCACTGTATTCATTACTGGAATTCTTCCTTCACCCCCAAGATGCCGAACTGAAGAGTCTGCTATGTATACAGCACCCTGTCCATCACCTTACTGAGGCGGGGGAACTGCTTCACTAATGGATACAAAGGACTCATGAATGTGTCTGGTTTATTCTTTCATCGCTCCTAGTCACAAAACAACACACAATTTTTGTGGTCTTTTGTCTACTACTATGCCTATAGCTGTAATATGTTGCGCTTATATGGGAGATCTGTTTTATTTTCTTGGTTAGATCATGCAAAACATCAATTTAAGAGGTTTTGTATAAAAGGTTTTATTATGCTGCTATATGTGACCCATAAATTCTTGAAAACTATAACTTAATAATAAGCTCCCCTGCAGATACTGGTTAGGCTTACATCTTCAGAGTCACTCCATTCATGGAAAATGAGGTCAGAAAAACAATCATAAAACTATTCTGAAGTCAACCAGGAACATATTCATTGTCTATTAACCTATCCAGTAAATGCATCAGATTTATACTATACTTCTTATGTAAGGAAAGCAGGTTAGCGCATAATAAATGATCATGAAATTGTCTCCATGTAGGTTACACTGTTTCTAGCCGCAGGCATGGATTATCAGGTTTATGACGGCCGCTCTGACCCCCTCAACTAATCCACCTGCAAAGGGACAAATATGGATTTACATATGACTGTCTGCTGTGATCTCAGGTTGATCATTTTATGTCTATGAACACAATAGAAATAAACTAAAACAGCTGAAACCAGGAGCTGGGGTGGAAAAGAGTGGGCCTTGGACTAGAAAAAGATTCTTCATAACATCTACTTTATAGCAATACTTTCTGTCATCATAAAATGACATCAGCAAACTAACCCTTCCCACCTTACAGGTCTTTTAGATACGTCTGCAAACTACTTTTTATATAAATCTATCCAATATGATACAAAAACACAATAAACGCGCACCCCTGGAATGTTTCATCTACTGGACTCACATTGCCTTAGGCTTGATAGAGAGTTCACACTGTCCTCTCTGCCCTGTTTACATGGAAAGTATGAGTACTGTACTGTAGACTGCTTTATATTTGTTAAAATGGTACTGTATAATTCTAAACTATTACACAGGCCAATGCAATATACATGGGGGTAGAACGATCACAACCACAATCGTTCCTCCATAATTCAGCTGTATTGATCATCGGTTTTACAAAGGGATGAAACACCAATTAAGTCCAGGCTATTTCTCATTACTGGCATTGCTATCAGCAACTTCAGTTATAACAGGTACATAACGTGTTAACCCCCCCCCCCCTTACCCTTCAACAAGACAATTAATGGAAATGAGGATTTCCAGGAACCTAAAATTTGCCTAAGAATTGGCCAGGTAATAGGTCCTTAAAGGAAGGACAGCAATGGACTCAGCCATGGAGGCACTAACTCACAATGGGAAAACACTGTTTCATTTAAGTAACCTATATATCTGCGGTGCTGGGTTGATATGCTGGGTTCTGGTGACAGACTTCCTTTAAGGGTTTATTCCCAACTCAGCCTTTCATGGCTCTACCTCCCTTAAGTGAATGAGCGTTACAGAGACAAATAAATGTGATTGCTCTATGGTTTCTATACCTCATAAAGCATTAAATAGAAGTTATGGAAACAGCAGAGTACAGCGAGCTATACTGGAGTATAGACCGCCCAGAGTTATAGAAAAATCGAAGGTTGCTGGGTTACACTGTTTCAGTAACTCATATTTATCTCTATTAGAGTTATGGAAATAGTGCAGTTTCATATAGAACAGCCAGATTTGTCCAGATAACCCCCAGCCACACAGTCAGGTATGTGTACTCCTACTCTTCCCATCTAACATCAGTCACATAGTGTTTCCAGCAGTCGGCGGCTGATTCCTTGACCCCAGTCTGAGCCATTTTCCATAACAGCCGCCTAGTTAGAGATGCCAATCATGTGCTCTCGTCTTCTCCAAAGGAGATGGAATCCTTTGAAGTCTATAAAGAAATTAGGATAATAACAATGATCTCATTGTCAAAAGCCCTTTCCATTTCTAAAATTATACAAAATGATACCCTAATAACCGCATTCATGTAAGACTGTAAAAGGACACAGCTTTAATGGGCTTTGTATGGCAATCTTCTCTAATATTAATTCTCAGCTATAAGTGTCATTCTGCTTTGTCTATGAAAGTTCTCAATTTGACAACACTAAAAAGTTTGTCAGGGAGACAAAATATCTACAATTGGTTCCCCTCTTTGCAGATGTTTCTTTTCCCCCTGCCTATTACTGGAGACCAGTTCCCATCTTCCTTGGTAACCTTCATGAGACGGCGGAAAGTTATCAATACTAGAAACTGTGTAGACTGATAGGCGATGATCATCAAAGCTGCAAGGCCACATAGCAGTCATATGCTGAATTCAGTACCTATAGTCAGGACTGCTTTAACCATAGGGCAAATGATGCATCTGCACCAGGCCCTGTAGTAGTGGGGGGCCCTCAGCCGATCTGTATTGAGCAGAACAGTCCCACATTTTGGGAGCTATCTCACTGTTCCAGCTAGCAGGTAGTAATTTCAACTACACACGTGGACAAAATTGTTGGTACCCCTCATTTAATGAGAGAAAAACCCACAATGGTCACAGAAATAGCTTGAATCTGACAAAAGTAATAATATATAAAAATTCTATGAAAATGAACAAATGTAAGTAAGACATTGCTTTTCACCATGCTTCAACAGAATTTAAAAAAAAAGAAAACTCATGGAACAGGCCTGGACAGAAATGATGGTACCCTTAACTTAATATTTTGTTGCACAACCTTTTGAGGTAATCACTGCAATCAAACGATTCCTGTAACTGTCAATGAGACTTCTGCACCTCTCAACAGGTATTTTGGCCCACTCCTCATGAGCAAACTGCTCCAGTTGTCTCGGGTTTGAAGGGTGCCTTTTCCAGACGGTACGTTTCAGCTCCTTCCAAAGATGCTCAATAGGATTTAGGGCAGGGCTCATAGAAGGCCACTTCAGAATAGTCCAATGTTTTCCTCTTAGCCATTCTTGGGTGTTTTTAGCTGTGTGTTTTGGGTCATTATCCTGTTGCAAGACCCATGACCTGCGACTGAGACCAAGCTTTCTGACACTGGGCAGCACATTTCTCTCTAGAATCCTTTATAGTCTTGAGATTTCATTGTACCCTGCACAGATTCAAGACATCCTGAGCCAGATGCAGAAAAGCAGCCCCAGAACATAACAGAGCCTCCTCCATGTTTCACAGTAGGGACAGTGTTCTTTTCAAGATATGCTTCATTTTTCTGTCTGTGAACATAGAGCTGATGTGCCTTGCCAAAAATTTCGATTTTTGTCTCATCTGTCCATAGGACATTCTCCCAGAAGCTTTGTGACTTGTCAACATGTAGTTTGGCAAATTCCAGTATGGCTTTTTTTATGATTTGTTCTCAACAATGGTGTCCTCCTTGGTCGTCTCCCATTAAGTCCACTTTGGCTCAAACAACGATGGATGGTGCGATCTGACACTGATGTTCCTTGAGCTTGAAATTCACATTTAATCTCTTTAGAAGTTTTTCTGGGCTCTTTTGTTACCATTCGTATTATCCTTCTCTATGATTTGTCATCAATTTTCCTCCTGCGGCCACGTCCAGGGAGGTTGGCTACAGTCCCATGGATTTTAAATTTCTGAATAATATGTGCAACTGTAGTCACAGGAACATCAAGCTCCTTGGAAATGGTCTTATAACCTTTACCTTTAACATGTTTGTCTATAATTTTCTTTCTAAGCTCCTGAGACAACTCTTTCCCTCGCTTCCTCTGGTCCATGTTGAGTGTGGTACTCACCATGTCACCAAACAGCACAGTGAGTATCTGTAGCCCTATATACAGGCCCACTGACTGATTACAAGATTGCAGACACCTGTGATGCTAATTAGTGGACACACCTTGATTTAACATGTCCCTTTGGTTACATTATTTTCAGGGGTACCATCATTTCTGTCCAGGCCTGTTTCATGAGTTTTATTTTTTTTTTTAAATTCTGTTGAAGCATGGTTGAAAAGCAATGTCTGACTTTCATTTGTTCATTTTCATAGAATTTTTATATATTATTACTTTTGTTAGATTCAAGTTATTTCTTTCATTAAACGAAGGGTACCAACAATTTTGTCCATGTGTGTATATCTACGTCCGTAAGATGTAGATAAAGTTGAATACAATAGTGGAGCACGGGCTCTTAACTCTATACTCCATTCAGGCTTCGGCTGATGATGTGTGTGAAAAAGCATGCAGGCAGCTCCATGGGAATGGGGCTAGGTAAGTATAACTTTTTTTTTTTATATGTAGATAATATATTCATTGAATGGTCACTGAGGGGGCAGGGGGGTTTATGTGAGGGATATTTAAGGAAACACTATATTGTGTTGGCCAGTCGAAGAGACATTAAATTATACTGGGGGGCCACTTTGAATGGGACTCACTAATCTGGTAAAACAGCCAGTCTATAGTTATTAAAGGATCTAGGGCACTCTCTTATGGTTATTTCACAAAAATAATTTATAAACAGAGCTCCCTTTCATAAAAGTGAAAGCCCACCAACGTTTTCAGCAATACACCAAACATGGTCACCACTTACGCAGTGCAAAGGTTAAAAACTGGGCCAAACCAACAGCAAGAAACTGACCTGCTACAGATTCAAAACCTGCAGTACAAGACTTTCCACAGTGTTTTTTTCAGCAGTGTGTGAATGAGATTTGTTTAAATCCCATCCACAATATGCAGTTAACCCACTGCAATTACACCACATGTGCCCCTACCCATATACCAGCAACAGCTAATCTGTGAGGTTTCTATATTCATAGTGCTATTGGAAAATGACATCTTCCATTACATCCTGACAGCCAGTGGAAAGCCACTGGTTGGAGACCAAAGTCCTACAAGATGCCGCATACATTATACTTATCAGGCTTGACTGAAACAGCATCACAATGTTAGCCATACAGATACACGTTTATCTTGGAAAACAGGCATCTTTCCCTTGTTGTATGACTTTACTTATATTGATTTAATCCAGATCTATTGTCATTGTAATAGCAGGCCATGCATATAATATGACCTTCCATTACTGCACTGAAACATATGTGTTTCCTGCAGTTATTGATTTGCTGAGCAATTTCTGGAAATAAATCACATATGGTATCTGCATTATTGATGGCTATGTGAGTGGCCATGTTAAATGTCGTAATAGTAGTAGTGGTTGTACCTCCTGCTGGCTTACCGAATTAGTCCTCCTATCAAAATATCTAAAATACAGCTTGCTTATGTCTTATATATAGCATAGGGCAATAGGGATATCAAATGAAACTGGTAGATTTATTCAGTCTGCTCAAGTCCTAACAAAAGAAATATAGGCCTCAGTCATTGTAGTTCACCTTTCTGTTTTAGAAATGGGGGGACCTGAAGTGGTAAGAACAATGCAGTGGGGTGAGCGCCAACACTCCAGTGTAATAAATTCCTTGATATACACAGTTACAGTAGCATGGTCTTGTCAATGTTTTTATTGTCAGCGATAGGGAAAATTATTTCATTCATCATTTGATTCCTAGGAAAATATATACACATAATACACATAGGTATGAGTAAATAAGACATTTTATTCAGGTAATGTAGTAGAGTTTGGTGGGTTTATATCTATCATTCTTTCACCAGTAAGGCCACTGTTGGGGTTTTCTGGCCCCCAGATATTTTTCTTACTGATGACTTATGCCCAACATAAGTAATCAGTATCTAAACAGTGGGGGTCTGACACCTAAACCCCACACTCATCAGCTGTTATCTGGAACAAGATATCTGGGTAAAAAGGAGTGTAAATGCTGACAGGACGCCTAGGAGAGACAATGAGAGTCCTTCTTTCCACCACCCACACACAGTGATTGACAGCTCTATGCGTACACAAACTGATACAGGACAAACTGTCCATCACTGGGTGTGTGTGGGAGTGTGTAATGGGGTTATCAGGACTCTTAGGACTCTGAGGACTGGGCAGCACGGTGGCTCAGTGGTTAGCACTGCAGCCTTGCAGTGCTGGAATCCTGGGTTCGAATCCTGCCAAGGACAACATCTGCAAGGAGTTTGTATGTTCTCTCCGTGTTTGCGTGGGTTTCCTCCGGGTACTCCGGTTTCCTCCCACACTCCAAAGACATACTGATAGGGAATGTAGATTGTGAGCCCTATATGGGACAGTGACTGTCAATGTCTGTAAAGCGCTGTGGAATATGATGGCGCTATATAAGTAAGCATAATAATAATAATAATAATCTTACCGTCTCTCCTTGGAGTCCTGTCAGGTTTTATGCTTCAAGTTATACAGAAAACTAACTTCAAATCATATAAACCTCAGCTTCTCTTCCTCTATCATATGCTGTTCTCAGATAGCCCAGCAGAAATCACCTAAGCGGTTTCTTTAAGAACACATTGTCTGCTCATGTCCCACAACATAATTTTATCATGAATGACCAACCTACACAATTTATGTTTATACAATACAACTTACTGTATGGTACATTTCTGTTCTAAAGCACATCTTATACAACATTCATTTTTACTATTATAGAAGCTCAATGCTATCTTCAGACAGCTTTTAGATTTCAATCACCAGCGTTACATAATAGAGAAGCAAAAATAATTAGCCAGGAGGGAATCCCAAATCCTCTACTAGAAATAACAGGTAGAGAGGAATCACTGCAGTGACAGCTTGTGAACACAAGTATGGGGAAGAGTTCAGGGCTGGGAAATCACTGGCTCATGCTGCAGCCACCCTCATCTTGCCGCATGGGGCTTACTTTCAGCACCATGACCAGTGCATGCACACATATATACAGAATATAAATATATATATATATATATATATATATATATATATATAAAAAAGACAAGCATGGCAATCTTAGCATTGCTTATCCTTATGCAAAAGGAATTTGCAGTTGCTGACTGAAGGGACAGATATGGTATTTACGTAACAAAGCATCTATGATTGCCCTGCATGTAGTAGAAAGCTTGTAGTACAGTATATGACATCATTGCTATAGTACAGATACAGAAGTCTTGCCTTAGTCATTCAGTGCAGCCTGATGGAGAGCACCACACACACCCAGTTTCCATCATACACAATACAGAGCTGCTATCTGCACCAGTGGCATCCTATACAGTACCCATACACAGTTACTAGGCAGCAGATACTGCCCCTAGAAGACTGATACCTCTGTATACAGACCCATGCATTACTTCTCAGTTATTATTACTATGCTGCACTATCCCCATCCAGCTGTCATCCCTATTACACAGGTGCTACAGACAAGACAAGAACATTTTACTAAGCCCCTTTAGGTGAATGAACATTACTGCTAATAACCTTTATTACATGCACATGAACAGCACGATGTATACAAAGAAGCATCGCTCAGCTTACCCTGCAGGCGCCCTGCTATCCCTTTCAGTGAGTGATGTCCAGCAAGGGTACCGCTTCTATCCTCCGACCAATAGGTGGCGACATTCTAGCAGCAAATACAAAGGCTTGACTAAAAGATTTTGCAGCCGCCATCTTTACTTAGGTATACATGGAACAAACTAACGACTATTGTATTCAATTACACTATTACGGTTTATCACGCATTAGTGCTGATAAAGTAGCAAGTGAAATAAACAGCAAGATAAGTAAATAAAGGTCTTTATCACACGTTTACAGTGAAAGTAGTACCACGTTTCCAGTAATAAATATGGCCAACGTTGTCTGGCGATGGATGACGTCGCATCGCAGGTAATGAGGAGTACGTCAGTTAGAAGTCAGCTTTACTAGATGAGAGCATCATGGGAAATGTAGTTTTCAGCAGCTTAAGCGCGGTGTAAGGGCGGATTTATGAGGAGCTGGTGATATACTATTGGTTTTCTGGGGATAGTTGTCAGACGTATCATACTAAAGATCTAGCATAAAAGGGAAATCCAATAACGTTCCTAGTCACTGCTTTTACTTGTCAGCTGTATTTTAGTAAAGATGGATTTCATCAATTTACAATGGTGCAGCACCACGCTATAACAACATCAACATTATTTTTCCCATCTTCCTTGAGACCAGGTCAATTCAAGGGGGGGGGGGGGGGGGGGGGG
Source organism: Leptodactylus fallax (assembly GCA_947044405.1). Lineage (NCBI taxonomy): Eukaryota > Metazoa > Chordata > Amphibia > Anura > Leptodactylidae > Leptodactylus > Leptodactylus fallax. The sequence goes on along the minus strand of CAMRHE010000027.1, from coordinate 9,916,380 downwards.
GGGGGGGGGGGGGGGGGGGGGGGGGGGGGGGCCCAGGGGGTTTGAGGGTATGAAGACATTTTTATGTCTTTTGTTATAGTGGGATGAATTGTATTTTATGCTGATGCCATAGGTACATATACCTGGGAGTTTAACTTTTTTAACCCCTTAGTGACCACCAATGTGCCTTTTCATGGTGGTCTCTAAGGGGCTTTTTTCCAATACATTTGCCATTTTACAGCGCATGTATCAGAGCCCAGCAGAGGTCTTCTCTGCCAGGTGAAGCTGGTGCTTGGCTGTGTACTCATAGTCGAACACCTGCTCTCAACGCCCAGGATAGGAAACGCTCAAATCCTAAGCATTTCATTCTTTAGATGCCGCGGTCCAAAATTTAAGGAGGTTCCTTTTGTTAGGAATTGACACCACACAAAGGCCTAATGCAGTGCCTATCAGTTTGATACTGACAACATAATACATTACACTATGTAAGTTGTGCAATATATTATGTACATGATCAAAAGATCACAAGTTTAAAGGGGTTTGCAAATACATCCACAGCAGTGCTAAATACTCACTATTCCCTTGTGTAGCCTTTGCTTGGCTTTATTTTACTTGCTGCCCTTTGTGTCACTGTAATTTACATGCAGTGAATATGTGGACAAACATTTCCCATGATTCATCTACCTGCTTTCACTCTGCATGTTTGCTACTCATGGGGGGCTTGCAAACAAACAAACAAAACATAACAGCATCATGTGACCTCAGGGATGTGGGAGTGATTTATTGCCTGTGATTTCATTGGAGGGGAGAGTGGAGAAGGGTACACAGAGAATGAGAGCAGATGAATCATGGGAAATGTAGTTTGTCCACAGATTCACTGCATGTACAGTAAATAACAGTGATACAAGGAGTAGCAAGTAAAATAAAGCCAAACAAAAGGTGCAGATGGGAACAGTGAGGATTTAGTACCGCTGTGGATGTATTTTCAGATAATACTTGAAAGCTGGATGACCCCTTTAAGTCCCCTAAGACAATAAAGTTTAATATTAAAAGTTTAAATAAACATTATTTTCCCAACTAAAATGTTTTGTAGATTAAAAAATACACATATTGGATATTGCTGCGTCCATAAAGTCCTGAGCAATACAAATGTCACATTATTTTTCCCACACAGGGAACGCTGTAAAAAATGCATACATTGTTTTTTGTCTGTCCACCACAAAAAAAATAAATAAAAAATTGTTATAAAAAGCTATCAAAGCATCATATGTTACCCAAATAGTGCAAATAGATACAGTCATATGAAAAAGTTTGGGCACCCCTATTAATCTTAATCATTTTTAGTTCTAAATATTTGGGTGTTTGCAACAGCCATTTCAATTTGATATATGTAATAACTGATGGACACAGTAATATTTCAGGATTGAAATGGGTTTATTGTACTAACAGAAAATGTGCAATATGCATTAAACCAAAATTTGACTGGTGCAAAAATTTGGCCACCCTTATCATTTTATTGATTTGAATACTCCTAACTACTTTTTACTGACTTACTGAAGCACAAAATTGGTTTTGTAACCTCACTGAGCTTTGAACTTCATAGCCAGGTGTATCCAATCATGAGAAAGGTATTTAAGGTGGCCAATTGCAAGTTGTTCTCCTATTTGAATCTCCTCTGAAGAGCGGCATCATGGGCTCCTCAAAACAACTCTCAAATGATCTGAAAACAAAGATTGTTCAACATAGTTGTTCAGGGGAAGGATACAAAAAGTTGTCTCAGAGATTTAACCTGTCAGTTTCCACTGTGAGGAACATAGTAAGAATGGAAGACCACAGGGACAGTTCTTGTTAAGCCCAGAAGTGGCAGGCCAAGAAAAATATCAGAAAGGCAGAGAGAGAATGGTGAGACAGTCAAGGACAATCCACAGACCACCTCCAAAGAGCTGCAGCATCATCTTGCTGCAGATGGTGTCCTGTGCATCGGTCAACAATACAGCACACTTTGCACAAGGAGAAGCTGTATGGGAGAGTGATGCGAAGAGCCGTTTCTGAAAGCCGCCACAAACAGAGTCGCCTGAGGTATGCAAAAGCACATTTGGACAAGCCAGCTTCATTTTGGAAGAAGGTCCTCTGGACTGATGAAACATAGATTGAGTTGTTTGGTCATACAAAAAGGCGTTATGCACGGCGTCCAAAAAACACAGCATTCCAAGAAAGCACTTGCTACCCACTGTAAATTTGGTGGAGGTTCCATCATGCTTTGGGGCTGTGTGGCCAATGCCGGCACCGGGAATCTTGTTAAAGTTGAGGGTCGCATGGATTCAACTCAGTATCAGCAGATTCTTGAGAATAATGTACAAGAATCAGTGACGATTTGAAGTTACGCCAGGGTGGATATTTCAGCAAGACAATGATCCAAAACACAGCTCCAAATCTACTCAGGCATTCATGCAGAGGAACAATTACAATGTTCTGGAATGGCCATTCCAGTCCCCAGACCTGAATATCATTGAACATCTGTGGGATAATTTGAGCGGGCTGTCCATGCTTGGCGACCATCAAACTTAACTGAACTGGAATTGTTTTGTAAAGAGGAATGGTCAAAAATACCTTCATCCAGGATCCAGGAACTGATTAAAAGCTACAGGAAGCAACTAGAGGCTGTTATTTTTGCAAAAGGAGGATCTACTAAATATTAATGTAACTTTTCTGTTGAGGTGCCCATACTTTTGCACCGGTCAAATTTTGGTTTAATGCATATTGCACATTTTCTGTTAGTACAATAAACCTCATTTCAATCCTGAAATATTACTGTGTCCATCAGTTATTAGATATATCAAATTGAAATGGCTGTTGCAAACACCCAAATATTTAGAACTAAAAATGATTAAGATTAATAGGGGTGCCCAAACTTTTTCATGTGACTGTATGTCAGGTCTTTCTACAAAAAAAAAAAAAAAAAGTTGTCACACAATTCCATTTACAGAAAATAAGTTATGGTCTTGAAAAGTGATTATGCAAAACAAAAATATATATTATTAATAATAATAATAATACTGTAAAGGATTTTTATTGTGTAGCAAAGTAAAGTAGTAAATTAAAGTAGTAACACCTTTTTTATTTCCTCTCAGGAAGAGTCAGTAAGAGTTAATCAATAAGATACTGTATATGTACCTAAAAATGGTGCCATTAAACACTACAACTTGTCCTGCAACTATCCCATAGAGATAATTTAGAGTTACACAAACATCATAACACAATGAGTTATGCTGTTTCCTGAGCGTCTAAGGGTTGGTTCACATTTGCGCCCGGAGTCCGTCCACCATGAATCTGACCTAAAAGTCAGAAAAAATTATTGGGAAAGATTTGAAACGGTTTCTTTAAAAACCCATTCACTTCAATGGGTTTTTAAAGCAATGTGCAGGTGTCCAATTGCTGTCTCTGAGCAGCGAAGCCGTTTTTTTTTGGGGGTCGGAAACAAAGTCGGACATGCAGGACTTTGTGTCCGACCCAAAAAAACACAGAAGCTGCAATCGGACACCTGCACATTGCTTTAAAAACCCAATGAAGTGAATGGGTTTTTAAAGAAACCGTTTCAAATCTTTCCCTATCCTTTCCCAATCCTTTTTTCTGACATTTAGGTCAGATTCGTGGCGGACGGACTCTGGGCGCAAGTGTGAACGAAGCATAAGATACACAAACTGTGTAGCTCTCTGTGCTATGCTATTACTGTAACTCCTATTTACTATATATAATAGTTATGGAAACAGCGTAGTACATCCATTTTTGCTTGTTTTCAACAATTCCAGCCTTGTTGTTGTTGCCCTATCACCTAGAGGTCTTCTGCTGTAGCAATGAAGTCCCAACACAGTCATGGGACCCACTACAACCAGTGACTGGCTGCAGTGGTCAACATTACTGAAGGAGGAAATAGAGGCTGTCCCATGCTGGGACAGCAATGAAACAGAAGCAGTGAGGGAATGGTGAGGTAAGTACCATTTTTTTTTTTATTTTAGTACTCCATTCTGAGCTGGCTCAAAAATATTTTTAATTTGCTGGACAACTGTGATTTTCCTGATTGTGCACACAGGTAGTATATTCAAGTGCATACACAACACATTGAAAAGGGTATTCTCGTCTCCCCATTTAGGGCAATATGCATAGGATATTCCATAAATACCACCTCTGGGACCTGAATATTGAGAACTGCATCCCATTCACAGTGATCGACAGGGCCATGAGGGTGTGAGTCTCTCCATTCAATTTTACAAGACAGCCTTGGCAATTTCTAGAGGGCACATACAAGTGAAAAGAGTCTCGTGCATGCGCGGTCCTGTCTCATACACTTGCGTAACAAACAGGTCCCCATTCAAGTGCTAAGACTAGAATACCCCGTTAATATTAGAATCAATGTAAATAGATATAGTATAGGATTAAACAGTGTTTAGTTACTCATGCATAACAAACAATCTGATGTGTTCAGTGGTTTGGGATAGAAAAAAAAGTTTTCTTACTGAAGCAAGTAGTTTATTCTAATGAATTTTCTTATAGCTGACCACCCTAAATTCTCAGAATTGTGAGGGTCCCAGAGGTTGGACCCTTATTGATGACAAACTGTTTGTACTACTAACACACCACAAAGTGTCCGTCATTTCCTGTTTTCAGAACTTCATTAGTATTGAACAACTTTCATCTGTTAGATCATCTATTTCATCTTTCATTGGAAGGTTTGTGGTTGTTCATGTGTTTGGAACACTTAGCCGCATGAATGATCAACCACAGATCATTTCAGACGACTGATGGTAGTCTAAAATCTAATGTGGCCAGCTTTAGTTCAAAGTACACCAGAATAAGCTACAAGAGGGTCATGCCTCTTAATAAATTTTACACCAGCATAAATTTTGGTAAATCTGTTGGGCAATGTAAATCTGTCCCACTAAGCCCACCCACTTTTCAGAAAAGTAGCAAGAACATCAGGAAACTTTCCAAAAGGTATACATTTTTGTTGACAGATGATTTAAAGGTAGACTTATTGACCCCTAAAATTAGGTTTTTTGACACAGAATTTATACTGTATCCATCAGGGCTGTGGAGTGGGAGTTGGAGATGTGGTGTCGGAGTCAGGACCAATTTTGGGTGGAGATGGAGTCAGAAAATAAAATGGTTAATTATTATTATTTTGTTCTGGTGCCTGTGTGACACAGATTTACCCTCATGGCTTGAAGTAAACAGCAGATCACAGCAATCCGATTCACAATGTTGCTATGCAGTGGTGCTAAGGACCAATATGAGTATGACACACAGAATTTTTTTAATGGGTAACTCTACAACTTTACCTCTAGTTAGAGTTTTCTTTAAGAAAACATTTTTGATAACAAATGTATTTACAAAGGGTCACATTTTTGTTTTGTCTGTTTTGAAATGTTGGCCAGGAATGCGCAAAATGTAATGTCTTCCAAATGTCTGCATTTCCTCTTCAGATTATAGTGTTATTAAAGGTTTGGACTCTAGAAGAACGGTTTACAAGCTGCATCCAATGTGCATATAAATTCTCTTGAAGTCATCATTCACAGCTGCACTGTGGTTACAAGGCTAGGACACCCCCACAGGAATTCCAGATACTAATTTTTTGTGTATCAGGACAACAGACAAAACAATAATTGTGATTTACTGCCAAGTGGGTGTAAATCTCCATCAATACAAATCTCAGGAAAAGTCTAAGGTTTCCTAACTATTAGAATATTCAGATTGTTACTGTGGTCTAAGATTTAAAGGAGTTGTTCAATCATTTAACATATAAAACAATACAGAATAGAATGTAATAAATTAAAGAAAGAAGGCATGCTCACCTTACCAATCCTACTGCTCCATTGCAATGCTTCCTGGTCCTGTACAGGTCTCTGTACTACCAGCTCCAGTGATGATGTCCCAACATGTGACTACTGCAACCAATTACTAGCTAGATTGGTGACTCACAGGACACCCCATAAATGAAGGATTCAAATGAGAGAAAACATTTTACCTTTAGACATATGTTATCACAAATGAGGACCTTAAAGGGGCTGTCTGGGATTAAAAAAACTACATGAAGTCAAGAGGGGAAGGCTATAAAATAAATATGCATTTATACTTACCTGAATCTTGTCCTTTATTTCTGTGCTAGGCCGGCCATCATCTCCACTGTTCTGTTTGTATACAGAGTGGCTGCAGAAGTGATACGACTCTCTGCTGTAAGGGCGATGTTTGGCTGCAGTGGTCTCCTTGATGTGACGTCACTGCTACAGCAAGCCCTGTTTACAAATAGAGCATTTGAATTGACAGCTAGCCCAGCACAGGAGTGGAGGGGAGGATGCAGGTAAGTATAAACATATTTACTTTATAGCCAGCCCCCTCCTCCTGACTGCATTGTAATTTTTTAATCCTGGACAAACCCTTTAAACAAGGTCTAAAGTTCTCCAAGACTAAAGATGAACCCCCTGATCAAAAGTGCATTGCAATAAACAAACAAAAAAATGTACCTTGTTATCCTCATACAAACTCAGGGAAGTGGTGGCATTCTGCTTCCTCCTTTATGATGCTCAGTTGTGTAGCCCTCCTCCTATCCTAACTCTTATATCCTGATCCTATAGTGATAAACATGGAAACATTTTTCATATCTTGGAGAACCCCTGCCAGCAGCATACACGAGATTTTCTCAAAGCTAGGGCTCAGATACAAACCCATGCACATTTAGAGTTCTCTTAAGAAGTGTCAGACCGGACTTAAAGTGTACCTGTTATGTCATCTCAAAGTGAAATAAAAACTTGCTTGTAGAGAATTTGCCGCTTTTTCTTATTCTCCCTCACTGTGCCTTAGCATTGTTTCCAGCCAGTGAAGTCTGTTAGCACTATTTCTGCTGCCATTTCCTTCCCCTTACTTACAATTCAATTGGATGCCAGTATTAAACTGAAGGCCCACCTCTCAGAGAGGAGAGAAACGGCTGCAGCCCCACTTCCTGCACTTCCTGTCAATCCATCCCAACATCTCTGCTGCTAGAGATGGATTTCTCCTCAAAACCAGCATTGGATGGCAACTTATCTAAATGGAGACACCTAGTGGCTGGCAATGTACAATCTGTTTTTTTTTTTTCAATGAACATCACTTTCATTTGAGAAAATGTTTTACAATTTTGCTATATACATACTTGGCTAGTAATTATTGCTTATGGCCCGGCCACCTTTATGTGGAAAAGCGGTTCATGTGAAATCTTGGATGCATAGTCCAGGTGCTTAGTAAAGGTCAGAACTAATAAAAGTTTATTAAAGCAAAATTATCTACCTGATTGTTCAGTGTGGAAAATGGATATTCCCAAATCAAGTTGGTATTTGTGAAGAAAAAGAATCTATAATACATAGACTTGTTTCCTAAATTTTAAGACTTTGACCATATCCAGAACAAAAACTTTCTCTGTTTGAACTAGTTTGGTCTCCTTAGTGTCTGGAAACGTAGTGGCACGCCATGACTATATATATATATATGTGCATTAATGTTTGACTGTGTTTACATGTGATTACATAGCAGTGCTTCTGCAAGCTTCCGCTGTGTATTCCCACCACGCTTACCACATTTCCCTTTACCAAAGCTTACACGCCTCCCCAACTCTCTTTCCCAGTAGATTGTATTATTTTGTGCAATATACTATTATGTACGAAGTGGTTCGAGCTGTGGAATTGCCACTTTTCTGAAACCTACTACTGTGCGTTCCACTCAGGTCATCCCATCTGTATGTTCTGATAGCACAACTCTTATTGACTTTATGTATTTGTGGCCACAATATTTGTACATGTAATAGACATATCCATGAAGACATATATCATACACCTATTGACTTGTACTATAAGAAATTGAAGGGTCCTTACTGTTTAAAGGGGTTGTCTAGTTTAGAAAATCCTTTTTCATTTACAATTTTAGGGCATAATAAATGTGGAGTCTCTTACTCAGGACAGGAGTGGAGAGCAGAAACAAAGTGCATCTACCACAATGGCTGATGCAGCGAGTCTTTTCAGTAGAAACTGTGCAAAATGCAGGGAAACTGAACACCTACTGTGGAATTCACCCACAGATTTCAGCTTATTGTTGTGGCAAAGTGTAGTGAGAAGCCATGTGATTCACTTATGGCTAGGTGACCCTTTAAACAAAATGGAATTGCCTCTTTAATATTCAATACTGCTCAATAATTATAGTTTCATAGTAAACATCATGTCATACATATAAATGTGTTTACTATTAGCAAAGATGAAGCCCCACCCTCGTCGTTCATGTTACCACTCAGCCAATCAACAGCCTCAGTGGTTAAATGTACATGGACAGTACGTGATTGCTGAGGTCAGTGATTGGCTGAATGATCACATGCATTCATGTCATCGCTCCCAGCCGGACAGGAACTAGAAGCTCTGGAACAAGGTTTTTTCATATTTTTTCTGTTCCCTGCAGTTGTACATTGATTGTAACAAAATATAGTGACAAATTCTCTTTAAATTACTGTATTGAATAACTGCCCTCTGGATGTTTCAGGACTCTTTAGGCAATTGCCTTCACTCCTGGTGAAGATGTGAGGTCTCCTGCTAAGGCTACTGACATGAGGAAGCTGTAAGGGAATTGCTAGATGTGCAATTCCCCAGTGCTGCTGCAGAAACAAGGGAAGAAGGGGAAGAGAGAGTGAGCCCTAAACTCAACCCAGTCTCTGTGCCTACCTAATTGCCTGAATTGTCCTAGGCGACAGCCAACAACTTGGCGGCGATCCCTTCTCTGAATAAGTATAACACAGAACAAGACAAGACTAACAACACAAAAGAGGAGTCAGCAAGCCAAAGGTCAAAACCAGAGACAAAGCAGTACCAAATCGAAATCCTAAAGAGTAGTTACAACGGAAGCCAAAGGTCAGAAGTCAGAAATACAATAATAGCAGGAAGAGGAGCTAGCAGGAACAAAGTCTCAGAACAGAGTTGCAATAGCCAGCCACCATGTGTGAGCAGATGACCTATTTATAGGAAGTCCAGAATCTGTCCAAGACTTGATTGATAGACAGGCTGTCAATCGCACAGGCAAGGCTAAGATTAACTATTTGAGGAGTAGAGAGAAACAAGGTGCAGGAGACGGGTGTGGCTGAAATTCAATTACAGAGAAGAGGTAGTAGAGCGGTCCAGACAGAGCAACAAGAACCCTAAGCAAGGAATCAAACTGAACACGCCTTCTGCGCCGCAGCGTGCAAGCGGAGGATGGCGCAGAGACCCGAACAGGCAGAGACATTACAGAAGCTAGCTGCGTTTGCACAGTGGTGACCAAAATTGTTGACAGTTTTTGAAATCTTCATGTATTGAAACACAAGATGAAAAAAACAGAATTAAATTATCTTCAGTACGAAAAGGTTATGCTGGGAATACTGCTCATGATCAATCTATACTACGCTCTACACTACACTATTTGCCTTTTATATAATGGACTCCTTAGTCATACAAGGTCTTCCAAAAGTTGCCATTTCAAAGGGAGAATTTTCTGTCAAGGGCTGTTTCCTGCCCCCATCAGCAAATGAATTCCATTTGCTGTGTTTCAGTGTTTGCACAGTTTATACAAAGGGACATGGATAAAATTTTGTCCCAAAGTAAGCCAACTAGAGAGTCTAATGATGCAACGGATTTATCATTCAGCATCAGCCAATGTGATAAATCTGACACATTTTCAGACTGCCTAAGTGTACACTAACTATTAGTAGATATGGGCCATTGTAGTGGTTTCTGAAACTGCTGTAAATTCACACATGGCTTTTTTTTTCCAAATCATACCTCTTAGCCAAAAATGTGATAGTCTTCTTCTTGTTCTAGAACTGAAACATCATTTGCTTTCAGTTCACCTCTGATAGCCTCCAATGAAATTCTTCTCTCCTTGAGATACAGCCGTTTCAGGATTTTCTTGTTTTGTTTTTTTAAGTGACTTTGCTTCCTCATACTCAATTTTAGTCACTGTCCAACCAAATTGGCTTGCAGTTTCAGCATAGGAAAGACCAAACTCACATCATACAACAATCCTGGTTCTTTTCATAGGTTTCCAAGCAGCACTTTTCTTTAAAAAAGATATTTTCATGAATATATAAAAAAAAAAAAGATATAGTCATGTCTTCATGAATATGTGGTATTATATACCGTTCAGCACACTGTCGGCTTTCCCGGTATGTGCCCCGGAGCTGGAGATATTGGTGCCGTTAATTTCAGCACCGATATCTCTCCACTGTCACACTGTCTCCCCACTGTGAGGAATACCCCCTTCCCCGACAGTACTCGTCTATAGACTTGTACTGAGGGGGCGTTCCTCACAGCTTAGCGTCATCGCAGGACGGTAAGGAACGCCCCCTCTGACAGTATAAGGCTATGGACGAGTACCGTCAGGGAGGCGTTCCTTACTACAGCCCAGCGATGACGCTGAGCTATGAGGAACACCCTTCTGACAGTGCCCCGGGGCACATACCTGGAAAGTCGACAGTGTGCTGAATTCAGCGCACTGACGGCTTTCTAGCGGTATATAAAACCGCATATTCATGAGGACATGAAAAGTTCTCTTTAATGTCATTGCTCCAATTTACAATTCCTGCCAACACAAAGCTTTGATCTTTTTTTCAGTTTTTCCTCCGCACCTTCCAAAAGTCACCATGTTTTTTAACATTTTTTCTGTTCATATAGCAGTATGAGGCCTTTTTTTTCTGCAGATCAAGTTTTTTTTTAATAGTACTATACATACAATGTTTTATGAAACAGTAAAAATGATAAAACTCATTGATAGACAAAATAACACGCAAAAAGGAGTTTTCTTGTTGGAATCGAATAAAACTTTATACTGTGTGAATGTAATGATGATATATGTAAATGATTGCAATATTAGGGGGCATTCACACTACCGTTGGTGACCGTCAGTAGTGTCTGTTGCTATTGTCAGTTACAAGATTTTAGCATCGGACACTAGCTGAACCGTCAGAAATCCGTTAAAATTTCCATTCATTTCTATGGGTTATTATATTGTGTCCGTTTATACCCAATCCGTCAGAAGTCCGTTTTTTTTCGCGGACAAAAAAAATCCTACATGCAGGACTTTTTTGTCCGTTTGAAATAACGGATTCTTGACGGACAGCAAGTGTCAGTTATTTTTTTAACATTGAAGTCTATGGGTAACGGACTTATAACAGACAGTAACTAATAGCCATCAGTTATTGTCCGTTATTTTATGTCCGTTTTTTTTCTGCGCATGCTCAGAAAGGAGAAAAAAACAACAAAAAAACAACGGGCAGTGTTAAAAAACGGACACTAACTGATGCTAATGTGTCTGTTTTTTTTAACTAATCCATTAACTGGATCACTTAAAAAAACGGACACATTAACATCAGTTAGTGTCCGTTAATGTCTGTTATGATCGGTGTCCGTTTTTTTTATGTTAAGGACACCTTCATAACAGAAGCCAACGGTTGTGTGAACCCTGTCTTAGAGTGAAAGGATACGTTCATTAGGGAAAACTGTACAACTGAATGGAGGCTTTAGTACATCTAGCCTGGATACAAGATGAGATATGGTTGGGCATGGTGGCATACATGTTCTGTATGATATCCTTCAGCACAGTTTCTCACTGATGTTGCAGCTGATCCTGCAGATCCTGCACCTCATTTTCTGATAAATCTGGTGATCGGGTAGGCCAAGGAAGTGTTGCAATCTGGCAGACATTGGCCAACTACACCTCATTGAACAAAATTGGGATGTTTAATTCCTGCCCCCATGAACATCCAAAGAAAGTTGATTTTGGGGTAGGGTTTACATAAATTAGAACCCCTTTTATGCCGGGGCGCCATGTGGAGTAAATGCTGCAGTTTGGCCGTGGCGGAAACGGAGTGGAAAAAACCACTGCATTTTACAGTCTCTGGAAAGTGGATGGGATTCTAGCGAAAAATTAAGTGCAGCAGATACACTACGATTTCCAAGCACGTCTTGGTTTTGGAAATCGCAGCATGTCAATTATACCTAAGATAACGCCGGCAGTTTCTCTATAGGTATAATGGAAGCAGAAAGTCCACAGAGGAAACCACCGTGGTTTTTCCCGCCGCGCTTTTTTGCTGCGGCCCGCTATGTGGGACATTAGCCTATAGGACATTTCCCATGATTTTCCAATCAGGAATGTTGTTATATATGCATGACATCTTAGTGGCAGTTTTCAGACTCCATTGTTTAGCAATTGCGCAGGCTGCTCAATGCAGCATAACATGCGCCGCATCCTCTCCTTCACTTGACAGACTCCCTCCTCCTCATATAATACTCACTGGTGCTGATAATTCTCTTGGTCCTGCTTTTTCTACTCTAATGATGCAATGCTACATCCTAGACCTCCAAGGATATTAGGTATTAACCCATAACTATATTACTACATATTAACTATATTAACCCACATATATTACTACAGTATCCCTTTACCACAAGAGTTATTAAGAATGAAACCTTAAATCACTGTAGATTACAAATGATGTTACCAGTAATATTATCACTATCCCCCTACACCTAGGCAATATTGTGTGATGTAGTACAAGTAAAAAGTTAGCCAAATTAATTTAATCAGTGGAGGCAAATTTTTTAAAAAAAAAAGCCATACTAACCTTACTGAATCCTTCTCAAACCCATTCCAATGCTGTCCAGGTCTCCGACAGCCTCTGCTTTATGGATCCTCTCAATACACATGAAATGACTATTCAGCCAATGACTGGCCGCGGAGCAGTGTCCTGGGCATTATCAAAACAGGAACAGTTTGGGATTGGTAATGTATGATTTTTGTTATGGTTTTACACAATTCTAAACCACGTAATCCCTTTATAACATTGTTTTTGACCCTGTACATGTTTCACTTGTCTCTCCATAAGACATTTTCTTAAAAGGGGTTTTTCAAGAGTAAAGTACGATGACCTATATTTAGGATAGGTTATCCATAACAGATTGGTAGGGGGTTGACACCCAGTACCACCACTACTCTGTTATTTGAAGAAACTGAGGCCTCTTCACTACTTACAAGCACAGAGTCGTACATTATAGAGTGGTCGTCTTTGGTATTACAGCTCAGTCCTATTCAAGTAGCTACAAACAGGGTATGTGGCAGATGAACATGACATCACATGACTGTGAAGCAGCAGTGGTGCCAGGGGTGGATTGGCCATGTATATCACCCGGAAAATGTAATATGGGCCGCTGGGCTGGCAAGCTGCTTGCTTTGAGGTCTGGCCCTTCCCATGACTATTGCTGCTTGATCTATACCTTCAGAGCGGAGGCCGCCGGGCAGCACTGAGAGTATGTGTTGGACGAATCTCACAAGATTCATCGCACAAGATACGCCCAGCGGTTTCGTTTGGACAGCACAAGTCCTAACCGTAACTGCCGTTATACTATGGGGTCTCTTCAGACCCCAGTGTATAATATGATGAGCCCCAGGGGAGGTGACAAACATTATAAATAGTGTTACTCACCTTTCCTGGGCTCCGGTGCAGGTCTTCCGGCATCCTCTGGTCTTAGAGATATCACGAATGATGTCAGACACCACTGAGGCCTGTGATTGAACATTTATAAAGAAAACCGCATGGGCCACTATAGGACATTATAGTGTGTGGAGGGGCCACTATACAGCATTAAAGAGTGTGCAGGGGTCACCATAGGGCAATATAGTGTGTGGAGGCGCCACCATAGGGCTGTGTTTGCGTGGGTTTCCTCCAGGTACTCTGGTTTCCTCCCACACTCCAAAGACATACTGATAGGGAATGTAGATTGTGAGTCCTATATGGGACAGTGACTGACAATATCTGTAAAGCGCTGCGGAATATGATGGCACTATATACAGTCATATGAAAAAGTTTGGGCACCCCTATTAATCTTAATCATTTTTAGTTCTAAATATTTGGGTGTTTGCAACAGCCATTTCAATTTGATATATCTAATAACTGATGGACACAGTAATATTTCAGGATTGAAATGAGGTTTATTGTACTAACAGAAAATGTGCAATATGCATTAAACCAAAATTTGACTGGTGCAAAAGTATGGGCACCTCAACAGAAAAGTGACATTAATATTTAGTAGATCCTCCTTTTGCAAAAATAACAGCCTCTAGTCGCTTCCTGTAGCTTTTAATCAGTTCCTGGATCCTGGATGAAGGTATTTTTGACCATTCCTCTTTACAAAACAATTCCAGTTCAGTTAAGTTTGATGGTCGCCGAGCATGGACAGCCCGCTTCAAATTATCCCACAGATGTTCAATGATATTCAGGTCTGGGAACTGGGATGGCCATTCCAGAACATTGTAATTGTTCCTCTGCATGAATGCCTGAGTAGATTTGGAGCTGTGTTTTGGATCATTGTCTTGCTGAAATATCCATCCCCGGCGTAACTTCAAATTCGTCACTGATTCTTGTACATTATTCTCAAGAATCTGCTGATACTGAGTTGAATCCATGCGACCCTCAACTTTAACCAGATTCCCGGTGCCGGCATTGGCCACACAGCCCCAAAGCATGATGGAACCTCCACCAAATTTTACAGTGGGTAGCAAGTGTTTTTCTTGGAATGCTGTGTTTTTTTGATGCCATGCATAACGCCTTTTTGTATGACCAAACAACTCAATCTTTGTTTCATCAGTCCACAGGACCTTCTTCCAAAATGAAGCTGCCTTGTCCAAATGTGCTTTTGCATACCTCAGGCGACTCTGTTTGTGGCGTGCTTTCAGAAACGGCTTCTTTCGCATCACTCTCCCATACAGCTTCTCCTTGTGCAAAGTGTGCTGTATTGTTGACCGATGCACAGTGACACCATCTGCAGCAAGATGATGCTGCAGCTCTTTGGAGGTGGTCTGTCCATCAGTTATTAGATATATCAAATTGAAATGGCTGTTGCAAACACCCAAATATTTAGAACTAAAAATGATTAAGATTAATAGGGGTGCCCAAACTTTTTCATATGACTGTAAGTAAGCATAATAATAAAATAAATTATAGTGTGTGGAGGGACCACTATGGGACATTTTACTGTGTGGAGGGGCCACTATAGGGCATTATAGTGTCTGTAGGGGCTACTATGAGACATTGTCCCATAGTGGAGGAGCCACTATGGGACATTATACTGTGTGGAGGGGCCATGATAGGGCATTATAGTATGTGGAGGGGCCACTATTGGACAATATACTGTGTGGAAGGGCCATGATAGGGCATTATAGTGTGTGAAGAGGCAACTATGGGACTACTTGTGCTGGCCCTGCCTACTTGTATTGACTCCGCCTACTTGCATTGAACCCACCTATAAAATGGGGCCACTTTTAAATTTTTCTCCAGGGCCACTTTCAGGTCCCAATCTGCCCCTGATTGGCATTCACCAGAGCTCTGCTGCTGCTTCGATCAACTGTTCTGTGGGTACTGGGTGTCAGACCCCTGACAGTCTAATATTGATGACCTAGCCTCATGTTATTTTTAAGGTCATATTTTATTCCAGAAAAAAAAAAACTCTTTTAGGTTGTGTTCACATGGCGGAAAATTTTACGCCCCCCGGAGTTTTCGCCGCGGTCAGCCGCGACGGGATTCCGATGCCGTGCATAAGCATTCCGTCACGGCTAACCGCGTCTGACTAAGCCCGAATGAATGGGCCTAATCAGGAGCGCGGCTCGAGCCGCGGACACCGCGGGCGGAATTCGCGGCAAGATAGGTCATGTTGCTTTTTTTTTCCGCTAGTGAAAAAAAGCCACTAGAGGAAAAAAACGCCACTGACTTCCATTGAAATGAATGGGAGGAATTTTTTCAGGCAGATTTTGAGGCGGATTCCGCGTCAAAATCTGCTGCCAAAAACTCAGTGTGAACACAGCCTGAGACCTCATTCACATGTCCACATCTGCTATTCATGGACAGCACCCCACCTTGCACATTTTTGGGTGGTGTCCTATCTGTGGTTGATCCGCTTTTCACGTCTTTGAAAAGCACATGAACCTTTTATTTGTTTCATTTTCTATACTTTGTATGTCTCTGGGTCCATGAAAAATGGATGACACACGGATGTAATCAATTTTTTTTTCATGGACCTATAGACTTCCATTAGTGTGACGCATCCTTAAAGGGGTTTTCCGGGCAAAAAATGTTTTTTTCTACAAAATGTCTGTTAGTGCTATTAAATGCACCCATATACCTTTAGCCGTGTTTTGAGTGATTTCTGGGAGCTCCTGGGATGTGTTTCTATTGTCACTGATGTCTGAATAAACACATTAAAATGAATGGGTACATATGGCGTTTGCAAAAAACGAAGACTACACATATACATGAAATGTGGATGTGGGAATAAGGCCTGAGAGAGAACACTCCATGTTAGTATTACTTGTTTTCTAAGCTGTTACAATAGTCTCAATAGTAAGAAAGATAAAAAAGAAAAAAAACATTTTCCATTGTACAGTAAAAATTCTAGTTAGCTGAAGTGGAAACTTAATAGAAAAGGGAAATGGAAAGATGGAAAAAAAGGGAACCTAACTTCCATTCCATGATTCTATTGTTCTTGTTACATGATTTACTACTTAGAATGTATTGTGACTGAATATATATATTGTTAATCTGAGGTGTACTGAGATCTATTGAAGCAAGTATACAAAAGTATAAAGCATGTGGCTCATCCAGTGTGTGTATCCTTATTGGCTGACTCGCAGTCCTTCACATTGAGCACTCTTCTGAAATAAATATTGCTAGGACAATGCTGTTGCAAAGGAATTCCAGGCAGGTATTAAAAGTTAATATTTGCTTACCTCCCTCCCCCTTCCTTGGAGGTCCACATTTAGAAACCTGTGTTGTGGCACCTTGTATTAGGGAGTAATGCACCTCTTGGCAGTCAGGAGACCACTACTTTCCTAGACTTAAAGGGAATGTGCCTCCAGAAAATGGCCCATTTGTTTTTTTTTTTAACTTAGCTGTATGTTAAACATATTTATTGCTGATCTTTTTGTTTAAAGTTTTACATGTTATGCATATTTTTAAAAAAATCCTAAAAAGTTCTGACTTTGGCCACTAAGCCAAATAATATCCTGGCACAGCTCTTGTGTATATCTAGATATGATACAGAATCCACCAGTCACAATAGGTAATTTCACAGCTTATCTATTCCCCCCTGTGCACAATGACATCTGCACATGTCACAGAGGAGGCCTAGAAAACTCTTCCATAGAAGTCAATAGGGTCAGCTTCAGACCATTGTGTTTGTGGCCCATGGTCCATCTTCAGGAGACAGGAAGTCACAGACTATTTAAGCCTTAGTGGCACAAGTTGGAATTGCAAGATTTTTATGATTTTTTAAGTATAGATAATAACACGGAAAATTAAAAACATCACCAAAATATGTTTAATATTCAAACATGATTTAACCGATAGGTCATTCCTGGTTATACTCTATCTTTTCCCAGAACATTATATATCAATATGCTTAGCTCTTTCTGCTCTATACCATGCTGCCTGACCAGCATTTTCCTTGTTCTCATTAACCCAATTATGGTTGGGAGATCAAGTGTATACTGCCCATTACGGGTTTTGGCAAAACTGGGGTCTGGGTCATTTTTGCTGCTAACTATTCATTATTTTTGCATCTAAGGAGAAATATAGTGAATTGTTTTATATAGCAGACCAATTTGAAAAAATAAGTTACAAAATTCATTAAAAAGTCTAAAGACGGCCATACGCATTAGATTAATACAGAGGAAACCTTCTGAATTCAGTGGGATCAGCAAACCATCTAATGTGTATGGTAGCCTACCAAGACACTTGGTCATATGTTGGGGAGAGGAGGACTGGGCTGTTGGATTTTAACATGTACAATCCTTTTGCTCTGGGGAAGATAAGCCACCAGAAGTTTCTAGCAGCGGCTTACTGCCCCCTTTCCATTTAGAACACACACATGCTTGGCCCGAGCTAAGCATTTATGTGTATGGAGGAGTCAGGATGGATAGCTGTTGGTCAAACATTCAGCTGACAGCTATTTCACGTGTACGGGTAGATTTAGGCTTTAGACTGAGGTGGATTGAGCAAAAGGTAGAAGTATAAGAGCTTCCTATATATTTCCCTTTCCTTTTATAGCCACTTTTAACTTTGGCTCAAAAAAGTACAGCAAAATCTGCACTACAAAACGTTGCGTTTCCACAACATGGGGCCTTAGCCTTATGCAGCAAATATAACTGTCCTAAGGTGTGCACAGATATTTACATGATATATAGCCTGGCAGATATCTGTAGGCCAGGGGGAAAGATTGCTTTAATAATAATAATAATAATAATAATAATAATAATAGTCCTTTAATAGTCCCACAATGGGGAAATTCAGTGTGTTACAGCAGCAAAGATAAGCAGATACAAATACAAATACAACATGTACAGGAATGTTCCAAGGTGAGAGGCATTACATTAATAGCAGACAGACAGTAGGACGTAGCAGAGGAGGGGGGGGGGGGGATTTAACAGGCAGAGAGATATTTCAGTTCTCTGTGTGTAATGATCTCCGCTTAGGTCGGTGTTGGTTGTACAGCCTAACCGCGGTGGGGAGGAAAGACTTCCGATAGCGCTCCTTCTCACACCTAGGGTGGAATATTTTATTGAATAGGATGAGATTTGAACTTTAGATGTATAACCTATTAACTGTACAAGACGATGTCGCGACAGCCGACTGCCTAAATGATAACAGCCATCACATCCAGTCAGCGACAAATAAACAACTTCTTGCTAATAGTACAATTGCTTTACATGTTTACCCCAACCAAGGAGTGTCAATGTCCATGACATATTTACAATGGGCAATTTAAAGCTGACTAAACACCAGTACCACACAACACGCTGCACCCTGGACCTACCTGCACCCATCACACAAGAGCATAACTGGTAGGATGGCTTTTTGTACTTGTAATTGCTTTTACTAGTGTTCCAAATTACACTTCATGGTGAAAAAAAATTACATGAGTTATAAAAAGATAACATGTGGACAGAAATTCACCTGCATAAAGGAGTATTCATCACTCCATGACTTGTGTCTGGTATTGTAGGCACTGTTCACATTCACACATGGAGGTGAATGTAGGAAGGATGATGTACCATTAAATAGCATTGTATCAGATAGCACAGTGTACGACATTATTCCATACCACCAAATGAAATGTATGCCAACGTATACAAGTCTGTCGTATGCCAATAGGACACTCTTTTGACGTAGTAAGTGAACAAGGACCTATAGAAGTGTCAGTGTTTGTGACTGTAGCTTTCCCACACATATGCCAAATGCAGTGCTAATGTGTGCAAAATCCTCTGGTAGCATCTAGACACGCAAGCATGTTAATAGGAACTTGTATATTTTTGCCAAGCTTTTCCACCATAACCATCAGTGGCGTAGTAATAAGACCTGCCATCTCTACCTTTGATCATGGGGTCTGACTGCTGGGCCCTACAGATACTTACAGTGAAGGGGCCACAGGATCTACCTATGATTGTGGGGTCTGACTGCTGGGCCCTACAGATACTTACAGTGAAGGGGGCCACAGTCTGGGGGGGGGGGGGGGGCGGCTACCTTTGATTGTGGGGTCTGACTGCTGGGCCCTACAGATACTTACAGTGAAGGGGGACACAGTCTCTACCTTTGATTGTGGGGTCTGACTGCTGGGCCCTACAGATATCTACAGTGAAGGGGACACAGTCTCTACCTTTGATTGTGGGGTCTGACTTCTGGGTCCTACAGATACTTACAGTGAAGGGGGACATAGTCTCTACCTTTGATTGTGGGGTCTGACTGCTGGGCCCTACAGATACTTACAGTGAAGGGGGCCACAGTCTCTACCTTTGATTGTGGGGTCTGACTGCTGTGCCCTACAGATAACTACAGTGAAAGCACCACCCTCTCTTTCTGAACAGCGCCACTTCTGATCAGGAGCTATTTTGAGAATTGCAACACAGCCACATTCCTTGTAGACGTCTCCATCTAGTCAGACCCCTCTATAGCTAATGACAATGCTATCCAGGTGTGTACTACACTATTTTAAAAGCACTTGTTATACTCCTTATGACCAAGCAGCTTGTCAGTGCATAAATACCACAGAGTCCAGGACCCGCCTTTACCTTTGTTATGAATACAATTCACACCTATCAGCCTGGTCTACATCTGTACAAACATTCCAGACCGGTGACTCCTCCACACTACAACTCCCAGCGTCCTTAGCGCGCTGGTTTCAGGGAGTGTCTGCGCCTGCGCTATGCTGCTGCCGGGGCAGCCTGATATTGGTGAGTGTGTCTCGGTGGTTGGGTGCTGGCGGCTTCCTGGCAGTGGTGCTGGGCACATTACTCTGGGGTAAGACGATGCTTCCGCTGCTGTATAGCTGACGGGTGTGCTTTACTGCAGTGACCGGGGGGCAGAGAGCCTTACACTGCACTGGGGGAGTGCGAGCAGCAGCCGGAGGTAACTTGTAAGAAACTCGTGAAGTTTATGCGGAAGTTTTGCGAAGGAGACACAGCCCTGGTATTACAGGCAGGGAGAGGCTACCTGGGCTGGTGGCACTGCAGATGTCAGGCTGCCCTCAGCAGCTGCTGCTCTCTGGTATCATCCAGATATTTAGAGGCTTGGAGGAGAAGTGCTGCTCCTTGGGGCGTGTGTGCTGTAGTAGCTCTGCATTGTGTGTGATTCATAGCCTCTTACTAGTGTGCAGTGCTGGACCCTGGGCTAGGGGAAGTGAGTGTGGCTGACAGATGTCACTGAGCTGCTTATATAGGGTGTATGTTGAGATCAGAAGTAGGGGATAGACCCATGGAATTGTGTAAGGGGCACATCATGGCACTGTGCCACCCTGGTTTGTAGAACGATTGCATGCATAGACCTGTATTTTAGTTACCACTGCCTGTAGCTATAAGACATGTGCACCATCCATCAGACTGTGCAGCTAAAGTGACAGCGACAGTTGTAACTAATCTATAATCTGTATCCATATTAGGCGGAGATGTCCATGTGTCATATATGTGTGTGTATATATTTATATGAGGATCATATCGCCCTGCCTATAGTCTCATGATAGAAACCTGCTTATTATCACATATGTTGCTTGTAGTACAGAAACGTGCTGTTCTAAGTCATTCTGGAGCGCTCTCTTATCTAGGTGATAGACATGAGCTGTCCAGGCTACTGCAAATACTTTATGGTTTGCTTACTATGGGAATTTTTCTGATCCAGAAGACCACAATAAGTTTTTGGCAACAGGAGATTCACCCTTATGTCTGGAAATATTATTTCTTATTGTTACTGACCGTCGATGTAACTTTCCTGTTATTACCTTTTATTTATACAAGTCAAGGAAGGTAGTCATAAACTGGATGCAGTAAAATAAGGAGTGATGTTTATGTTGGGGAATTGCCATATTAGTAGTTTTCCAATATACAGCTGTTATGCCCCCTAACTGTTGATACCTCTGATTTGTTATAGCGAGAACAGCTTTAGTTGTATTTTTGAGTTTTACATTCTAAGGCTGGGGTCACATCTTCTTCAAAAATTTATATTTAATGGGGGCTGTTTGTGTCCACTATTTTAGGGGTCCATTTGTCCATTGTTCTGGTCCTCTGATGGACGAGAACAGTGGAACACTGATGCACTAGTATGAAGTCTAGTGTCATTCATAGAACATTCTGGCTTCAGGGTCTAGATTTTTAATAAACTAAAGACTATTGACCTTGGGCCAGAATCAGTGATTGAAGCACAGGAAGAAATAGAGGATCTTTGAAAAAAAAAAAAATTAAAAATGTCGGTAGTAATGGTAACCTGGTAAATACTTGCCTCCATCTATCAGGCTGTGATGAAACATTTTACAGTGTGGTTGCTATGGCTAACACCACTTTGTTCTTTTTATGTGCCTTTCATTTATATGGATTATTTGAAGGGATGAAAAAATTAAGTAATTTTGCTAGGAGAAAAATTCCATGGAATGTGAGACAGGAGTGGGGTCAGTATATGCCAATGTGTTCACTATGTATATTGAATTGTTTATTTGCTCTTGACAATTATACAGAAATGTAGAGTTTATTTGGGTTGAAGTGATTCTTCACTCTCCCTTTTGCAGGTGCTTTGGCCAGTCTTGTGCAGGGACACCTGCGGTGCAACCTTTGAAATGCATTGAAGGGATTTTCTCAATAGGGAACATGAACATCATGGGGGTTCTACAAGTCAGCCCTATGGCAATTAACTGACTGCTGGGCTGTCTCCATTTAGACCTTGAGATGCCTGCAATGTTATAGCAGGGAATCGATAGACATAGCCAAGCATGACTGTCCAGCTGTACTGTATATGATTCGGGGATTGTACAAAAAAAAAAAGCCACAAAGTCTAAGGCTATATCTTGAGAATCCAGTCCACATACTTATTTAACCTGTCAATGCCTACTATAAAGAAATTTGTGACTTGGAACAGCCTTGAAACAACTTTTTTCAGGACAGTACCCACTTCTGTCTCCCATAGACATTACAATAAAGTAGGTGTAGGCAGAGAGTTGATGACTGCATGTTACATGGCTGATTTTAATCATAACGTAATAATTTTTATGGCCGGCTCTAAATAAGGGGAGTTGACTATAGAAAGCATTCAGGTCATGGCTGGCTGACAATTTATCCACACAAGCATATTCTACTGGGTGTATATGCAAGAGAAGCGGATTCTCTATATATTGCTCACAACAGGTAGTATATTGCTTTCTACAGTTAATCAGTTCATTATTTCTTTTATGTTAAATGTATATTATAAGCCCCTAAACCAGCTGCCGAGATACTAGCAGTGGAAACATATATATATATATATATATATATATATATATATATATAAACTACTTTACCTAAATAAACTTTTTATCCCATGATTTTATGACCAAAATATATTTTATGACAGAAGACTTGAAAGGATGACTAATCCTCATAAGTGTTCTCACTTCACTTCCCTTTTAAATGTACAAAATGTGCAAGGAGCATTCCCAGGTATGTCAAGACAAGAGCAGCAGATTGTGCCTCCATTAATAAGGGTATGTTCACACTACAAAAAAAAATACACGTTGGATAAAATCTGTATTTGTATTGTGGAGCCCAAGGCAGAAACCCTGATGTTGTGCACCTTGATTCGACCCATTCAGTGGGCATAATTGATGTGTGTCCACCAGCCTTGGTTTCAGCCTGGCACCCACTAGTTTAAAGGGAGTCTCACGAGAACCCAGCATAACAACCCAGCCCCACAGACAGATAGGTTAGGATCACCTGAATCAAACATTATTGGTGCTTCCGTTGCTGAGAGTTTTTTGTTTTTTTTTGAGCAGTGAGGGCGATGCTGTTGCTCAAGAGATCATCGGCAATGCCCTCTTTGTTACAAAGATCTTATTTGCATATTGACAAAAATGGTGATCTTTATGCAATGAAGGCACCGATTCACAAGGGGAAAAAAAATGTTTGACTTAGCTGACCCTAACATATCTATTGGCGGGGCTGAGTTGATATGCTGGGTTCTGATCAGACTCCCTTTCAATGTACCTCCATTTGTTGGTAACCAGACAGACAACCCCTTCCATAATACAGCCTCTGAGATGGTCAGCTGATCACCATGCCTAGTTTCCTGAAAAACATTTTGTTGCCACCAGAAGGCCCTGGCCAACAATTGGCATTTTTCTTGCGAGGTTACTGCAGAGATAAATGTAGTATTACATGATGACCATTCATATAAATGGCCAATCCATATACTACATGAACAACCCCAGTCTGCTTGAAAAGCAGACACACTCCATTGTGGCTCAGAGAGGGGTGCAGAACAGAGGGACCCCTTTATGATGTCAATGACTCCTCATGAGACAAACTCTTTGACTGAGAGGTCTGTATAAAAGTTCTATAGACTGTTTAAGATTTCAGAGTTACGCTAGGTTCACACCTACATTGGGGTTTCCAGTCTTCTGAACCCAAAAAACTGAAACCAAATCTATTAAAAAGTGGTTACCCGTGGACCCTATAGACTATAATGGGGTCTGCCGGGTTTCCTCCCAATTTCTGTCTGAAAAAAATGTGGAGAGAAAAGTCCTGCTTGCGGGGCTTTTTTCTCTGCATTTTTTAAGCAGGATGGGGGACGGAATCCCCGAACGCAGATGGGAACCTAGCCCTTACTGTTTTCCTTTCTGCTCATATGCTTACTATGGTGTGAAGTCACAATACATATTTATGAAGGTGCCCACATTTTGGCAGTATACATAGCACATTCTCTGTAGGGTGATATGTTCTGCACTGTGTTGCAATGAGAATCACTATGAGGAATTTCTCTGCCTTTATTTGTTTCAGATCTTCATAAGTGACCTCACCCTAATGTTTTGGAATTTTTCAGTCTCTTTGATGAAAGATTTTCTCAGTACTGTTTGTTGATATTGCTCTGTGCCAGTGGGGCATGCAGCTGCAGGCTCAACCACAGAACCATCTTCTGGTATTCCTATCTCTGAATATAATTCTTTTTATCAGCGAGGTACAAATCCCAGCAGCCAGCTAGGTCTAGATGTCTAATGTTTTGGGTTGTGTTCTATCCTTTGTATAATTTAGAGTCTTGATTTAGAAAATTATATGAAAAATGCGAAGTTTCACAGAACAGTAGATTATTGGCATTTACAAAGTCCGTCAGTTTTTCTGGAGAAACTGGTTTACCCTGGTGGACTGCTTCATTGTATTTACCATATGTATGGCAGGGACACATTTGTATATGTTAGAATCTCTGACTTTCATCAATGACAACAGTGTCTCTAGGATGTTGTCAATTGTAGTCATTGTGTAGTCAGCAGTGTATTGTATGCATGAGCTTGAGACAATCTGTAACCTAGAAAGGTTGATAAGTTGTAAATACTTCAAGGAAGCAAATCCAAGAAGCCTTCTTGGAGAGGGACAGAGATTGGGTGGAGCTTGTGTCATCTTGTCTCATAATAAAGGACATTATGCTTTTCTTAATACAAAAATAGATGTTGACATGACAAGCGTTAAGCTATACATAATCTCACTGGTGGTTTAAAGCTGTCCATACACATTAGGATGTATATCATCCAAACCTGTGTGTGTGTACAGGGGTTCTCTGAATGCTCAGACCTTTTGTCTGGGACACAAAGTCCTGCATGTCCGACTTTGTTTCCGACGAAAAAAAACGGCTTCGTGGTGCAGAGTGTGCAAGCGCACACCCGCGCATTGCGTTAAAAACCCATAGAAGTGAATGGGTTTTTAAGCAAAGCATCGCAAACCTTTCCCTATCCGGTTTTCCGACATTTAGGTCAGATTCGTGGCGTATGGAGTGCCGGCGCAAGTGTGAACCCACCCTTACAGAGGAGAGAGCTGTCTGGCTCCTGTTCATTCTCTTTGTATCATCTGCTGAGAACAGATAATCCATGTTGGTGCCATGTTTTAGACCCGCACAGCTCTGCTATTAGTGATCTATCTTTAGCATAGCTCATCAATATTTTTAGTCTACAAAACCCCTTTAATTGTTTATCATTTTTAATCATTCTATTCTTGCTGTAATGGAAATCAGCTCAACATGCATTATTTTTCAGATGAGATGGTACTGAGCTGTAAAGCATGAGGTATGATAAAAATAAGAGCCTGATCCAGTCTTAAGACTGGTGGTATGTTGCCATACACATTAGATTTTGGACAGCTTTAATGTGGCAGTCAAGTCGATGATGGTGGAATTGTTCATCAACATTACCTGTTAAATTGCTCTATCAAGGGGATAGTTTAGTATTGTATTGTTTGTGGTGTGTTTTTTTTTTTTTTTTTTTTCCAAGTGTTTGCAAGTTGGGTGGTGATTGGGCAAAAGTTTCTGATCCTGCTAAACACACATTTTTGTCCAGTGGAAAAGATCTGACGCAGCCATACTTCCATCATTGCTGTATCCCTAGGAGCAGACCTAAAAGATAGTAAACGGTGAAGAGAATAAGTTTTCGAGCATTACACATATGGGGTAGTTGCTTATAGGGATTATGCCATGAAAAATATTTATCCTTTATCCATAGTATAGAGGATAAGTTGCTGATTGGGGGATTGACCACTGAGACCAGCCCCTGGGCCCCAAGCCTTAGAATGGGGAGTGTTTTACCCCCCTGCGCTGACCCACCACTGCTCCCATTCACTTCAATAGGAGTGCTGGAGATAGCTGAAGTACAACACTCGGCTATCTCAGGGCTCCCGTTAAAGTGAAGTGAAGTACAGTATTTCAGATGAACAGATGTTGAATGTAGGGGATATCATCTGTGTACACACAGACTCTAAGGAGCCTGTATGACTCCATGCACAGTGCTGTGTACATGAACCCCATAGAGACAACCTGTTTTCACAAATTACTTTCCTGCTGAGCTGGGACTTATTCAACTCTAATACCAGTGTTTTATGGAAAAACCATTGCTATTAACACTGTTATTACTTTATTTTCCATTATGTCCTTTTTTTCTTTAAAGAAAAACATGAATGGATCTCAGCAGAGGAGAGAAATAACATTCCGTTATGAAAAATGTTTAATGCTGTTGCATCTGGGATCCATTCATTTTTGTTTTCCTTAATAGGAAACATACACAAAGTATAGTTTTGAAACACAAAAAAAAACCCAACTGTGAGCAGGCCCTTGCATATATAGTGCAGCTGTATATCACTGTATCATCATATTGCTGCTGCTCACAAAGTATAGAAGTGAGTATTATGTATTCATGGAGAGGGCTAACTGGTCTATAAATTCATGTGTACAGGTTTGTATTATTGCAATGTAAGCCATAAACTCTCATTCCGACTGTGAATCGGAATCTCAGGGCAAACGACCTCTACGAGACATCTCATCACTGAGCCTAAAGCTTACAGTAATTTCCCCTCAGAATGTATAGTATGATGGTCAGCAGATGTGTCAACCCCATAGTTCTCATTCTGAGGTCATAGGGCTTCAATGCACGTTCCTGGAATAAATTGAGAACACTTTCCATTGAACAGCTGGAAATATTTCTGAACAGACAGAGGGAAGCTGGAATGTGATTAATATCAGATTGTGGACTCCCCTTTGTTTCCAACTTCTATCCCCCTGGTGATTTACCGGACTGGAAACAGACTGCAAGAAATTCTAGGTGATGAATGTCCTGAACACAAACTACTGGACGCTCCGAGTTCTGGGGTTTAGTTCATCCATTTCATATACTTTCATGCACTCTTTTATACTTTAATACATTAAAACTGGTTGGAAACTGTAATATCACTCACAGCCGCTATGGACTGTGATGGTTCTTTGCAAGTGTGAGCACTGAAGGGATACTGTGGCCCCTTCAAACAGTTGATCGTTGGGGGGGTTGAGAGGTACACCCCAGTAATCTAATACTGATGGCCTAACATATCCCGCTTTATCATTTTTCACGTAAGTCATTTTTATTCTGATCACTGCTTTGCCAGCCACGGAAATATTTCTAACTCCCACTTTCTTTGCTGTTCTTGCCTTATAAGATCTAGGTGATATGTGTCCAAAATACTTTGGGAGCATTGTATGCCCTCTGTGACTTATCAGATTCGCATTGCAATCCCTTTTATTTTTTTCTTTATCATATTTGATTCTTTGCAAATGAAAGTAAAATTATAAACACAATATCAGTCATGTCAATGTCAGTCAGTAATACTTATCCCATTCATTTGTATGGTTGCTATGTATTTTTACTACATTTCTTTGCCCTTGACCATAGAAAGCGGCTGATCACTGGGACGTCCTAATGACCTGAAAAGTTGGAGGGTTGTTGCTTGAGAGAAACCCTTGTCTTATTACTAGTATAGTAGATATCGAGAAGTGGTCATGGTCAAAATAGTGGGAAGCATTGCTAAATTCATAGTGTAAAAGAGAAGGTTTGGGTTTAGAGATCCTTTTACTTGTCAAGGTGAAGATCAGGCATTTTTTTTTTTCTCTTGAAGCCATATTGATTTGGTATCGCAGCTATTTGATATACCTTCATGAGATGCATGAGATCCACCAAGCAGCTGTCTAGTAACATACAGTATGCGGTAGAGATTATGCAAAGAATGTTAGAGTCTTGGTATCATTTACTGTCTGCTTTTACTTTGTAAATATAGTAGGATCAATTTTTTTGTCTTGCGTCTTGTCCGTACTTGCACCACAATGTTTAAAGACTTGGATGGAACTATAAAGGGATCTTTTTATGGTCATGGTTTCTATGAACTATTCATGACTTAGCCATTGACTTCTGAAGCAGTAACTAGAACAGGATTTATTGCATGTGACTTTCATTAGTCCTATGGAAACTTTTCTCCCCTCTGGTCCATGGACAAAGTTTAGTGGATGTGTTGCTCAGGGCAGTTGCCTCCATTCTGCATAATGTCATTATTCAAGAGCAAATGGCACAATTGCTACAGTCACTTATCTACTTTTATCTCTAAGCTTTGTTTCTTTAACCGCAAATTGTACATTATTATTGTTACTGTCATTTGAGTAGAAGAAGAATGAGCTTTAGTCAGTACAGTAAGTGCATTTCTAGGTGCCCTTTTATGCTACAGGTCAGTCATAAGACAGCCTTTAGATTCTTATGTATTTAATGGCAATGTCTGGATGGGATCCTGTTCCATGAAGTTAGGAAAGTCTTTCGCAATACTTACAAAATCAAATCTACTTCCATGGCATTAGCTATATAGCTCATGTGTCGGGTAACTAACATTTAAAGATATATCCCAGTAACTAGAAGTTGCCTATCCACTGTAACTTTAGAGAAGATATCCCAAGTCTCCAGCTTTTCCCAGACACAAGAATGCAGCCAGGAGAATTTAAAGGAACCCTTTTATGTGTTGTGGTGTTTTTTTTTTTTTTTTTTTTTTTTTTTCTTCTCCACAATAAACTGGTTCCATCATGTGCAGGATGAAGTAACGCCCTTTCCATCGCTGCCCCTCTGTAATCTTTCTGTTGCAGCAAAGTGAAGTTATAAATTTTGAAATCATAAAAAGTTATATGCAAATTACCCTAAGTAGTCACAGTGGACGGGGAGAAGCGTCCGAATAGTTACACACTCAGCTTGTGAATCACACCTCCTGAGCATGATTGGCATCTTTCTCACTGTCCACTCACTCTCTGATGTCATGAAGGAGATGTCAATCATGCCCAGGAAGTGTGATTACAAAGGGGACAGCACTTGGCTAGGCGGACACTGCTCCCCGCCCACCTTGACTACTTGGGTAATTTTGCATATGACTTTTTAGGCTTCCCAACACTTATAACTTCACTTTGCTGCAACAGAAAGATTACAGAAGAGCAGCAATGGGAAGAGAATTACCTCATCCTGCACATGATGGGAACAGTTTGGTGGAAAAACCATTTGACAGGTTCCTTTTAATGGTGTGTTAGTTGAGCATGCATGCATGCATGCTGTTGCTGCATCACCCAATCTCTGTTGGACTGACAGATGATAAATTGCAGCTGTCTTTGTAAGTGCCATGATCTTAGAATAAGTAGTGGCAGCGTGCATACTTGACAGAGTGCAACAAATCCGGGCCGCAGTCTTGCATCTGGAGGGAGTGGGACACATGGGACCTTCATTTCCACAATATGTGGGGGTCCCAGTCGTTGGACCCCTGGCTCTCAGTCTAGCAGTTTTCACCTGTCCAGTGAATAGGTGATTACTTATTACTGTAATACCCTATTAATGAACGCTTGAGCAAATGTATGGTGAGGGCTTGTTGGTAAGTCACAGCACGCACATTGGACTGTGCTTATGATTTAACATGAGGTTGGCTTTCTGTGATCTGTGTAAACTGTGCTTTGATAAACTTCATTTAAGTATCACATGTATGAAACAGATATTTCTTTGCAACCTTCTCATGACCATGCAGTCTACTTTGTGGGGCAAGGTATGCTTGCTGGAAATCTTTCTCTGCACTATGTTAGTTTACAGCACCTGTATCTCTTAGGACTGATGGAGACTTTGAACTACAATAACCACACACTCTGTTATATCTATACACAAACCTCTACAAGTGCAGGCAGGCTTATTCCTGCCTGCACTATATCAATACAACTATTGTCCATCTCACAAATGCTTTGTGTGATAAAGATGCACTTGGACACAGTACTGTTTAGCAAACAGTCTTTCACATCTGAATGGCACAGAATAGATGCTCATTGAGTTTATAAGCCTTGAAAAATCATTAAGGATTTCAGCTTACAACACTTGTTTGGCCCACAGTAATTCTTTCCTGCACTCCCTCCCACTCTCCATACACAAGTGGTTTTTCCAAGCATGCATGTGTTTTCAGTAGGGAAAAGGGAATAAGTTACTGCCAGGTATCTTAGGTGATGACTTATCTACCTTAGGCTACATGCATACTACCGGGTTTTGTTCTGCACTCACAGACGCATACAATGGCCCATGATAATACCTGGTTTTGTTTATACAGCCATAGAAATTATTCAGTCCATGTGCTTACTGTGAAAAACATGACTAGCACATGGTCATGTACAAGGAGCCTTAGGGACATAGATTTCAAAATACCAGGTTCTAACATGCCTTATGCTTTTTTCGCCCCCACACTTCCCTTTCTGCTATCAGGGAGGGATAGAACACCCCTATATACACTAG
Organism: Leptodactylus fallax; assembly: GCA_947044405.1. Taxonomy (NCBI): domain Eukaryota; kingdom Metazoa; phylum Chordata; class Amphibia; order Anura; family Leptodactylidae; genus Leptodactylus; species Leptodactylus fallax. The sequence goes on along the minus strand of CAMRHE010000027.1, from coordinate 9,885,736 downwards.
ATAGTTGGATATTCCAGCTAAAATCAGTAGATTTTGATATGTTGGAAAAGTCTACCTGTGATAGATGCAGTGTGGGGAAAATGATAACCGCTATGTCTGCAAATAAAGTAGGCCTGGGGTTTAAAGAGGTTGTCCAGGCTAAAATATTTTTTTAATTATGCCGAGGGAGGTGGGGGGGAAAAAAAACTAAGGAAAAAAAGAAAACACATACTATCCTGTCCCTGGTGCGTCTGTGTGCTCCCAGCACAGTTTGGTCCTGCTGTTTGGCTGTTTTCTTTTGGGGAAGTCCTCACCAGCTGTGACGTCCTTGGGCCCTTCCGCAGTCACATGAGGTGGGGACTTCCGCCAGAAGAAAACAGAGCTGTAGGACCGTACCAGAACACAGGGGATAGACGAGAGTGGGTTTTTTTTGTTTTTGTTTTTTTTTTTAACTCCCCGGCCTAAGTAAATAAATATAAATAAATTTTATCCTGGACAACCCCTTTTAATGTTTTGTGCAGATGTATGAAGATTACTCGAGAGATACCTGCTGAGGTTAGGCTGTGTCCTTAATAGTAAACATCAGAAGTTCCTTGTTGTGGTCACATTTCTGAAGCACTTTGTGTATAGTGATATGTCCACCACCATGTCTTCATGGTCTCCGCGCTCCACACCACCATTCCAGTCTTTGGCTCCAGTACTTGTTGTTGTAGCTGCAGGAAGGGCTTTTCTTACTTGATATTGTGCTGATGCTATTTAATGTTCAGTATTTCAGTGGGCAGGAAACGCTCCCTGCGCCCTCGTGGTTTGTTATTTATCATAACCTTGACTTATTTTAATACTGAACTCCGTTTAGAAAGAAACTTGGCATTGCATAGGTTCCTTAGTTGTGGCTAATACCTCCTGCTGAAAATCTAGTTGGTTTTGTGATTTTGCAATGTTAAAGTCCCATAGAAATGATAGGACCTAGAGCAGGATGCAACTTGCTGTACATTAATGTGAACCTTGTTCTGTACAGAGTTGCTGAAAACTAAGGTTGATATTACTTTAGTAAATGCTAGACGTACAGGCATTACATGGAACTCTTTTTCTTCGTCATTGGTTGTCTATTTTGGTGTGTTTTTAAAGTCCTGTTTTTTGTTTTGTTTGTTTTTTGTTTTTTTTTATATATTAAACACACACACTTACATAGTACTTATACTTGAGTTAAAGTATGTCCTGTTAAAGGTACATTCCTGAACAGAAAAGAGTATTGAATGCTTTACTCCCGCCTCTGGATTGCTTCAGACTTTATTCTGGACTGGGAGAGTCTAATTAAAAACCTTTCACTGGACATTGTTGCTTCCTGCCTGCTTCCTACAGATAAGAAGTAACAAGTTTCTTTTATTGATAAACATTCTGCCTTTATTTTCCAGCAAAACTGAATGTATCACATGTATAGTGAAATAAATCATGAAACAATGTCTTAGACTTTGTGTTACTTTTGATGGAGAAGGTTGCTGAGTTGAAAAAGTCAACTTTATTTTGTAGCTTGGAGGTTGGTCTGAATTGGAACCAAAAGTGGCATGCTAATGCTATACACGGCACTGATATTTTAAGGGGTTGTCCACTTTCTCCAAATAAATGCTGTGGTTTGTATTATTTATTTTCAATATATTTTCTCTATCAGTACCTTACAATTTTCAAAATCTCTGCTTGCGGTCATTTTCTTGTATACATTTTGTATACTTCCAGTGGATAAAAATCACTGTCATGTGATATGGTGGACACACGGATGCACAGCACATTATCAGACATCTGCCTGGTAACGAGCTGTGTACCTGTGTCCATCACATGTCCATGAACCGTTTTTTAGCTACTAGAAGTAAGGTTAGGTTCACATCAGCATTTGGGGGGTCTGCTTGGGGCCCCCCAAATGGAAACCTAATCCACATAAAAAAAAGTGGTTACTTTAGGAAACACGCGGACCCCATAGACTATAATGGTGTCCGTGTGGTTTCTGCTTGGTTTCCGCCCAAAAAGGGTGGAAAATGCGGAGAGAAGTCCTGCTTGTAGCGTGGCTATGGTAAGAACATTGAAGAGGGCACAATGCAGCACTTCATCACCTTTTGTTCTCTGGTTTCTTCCATCCAGTGTGTGTGTGTGTGTGTGTGTGTGTGTGTGTGTGTGTGTGTGTGTGTTTTGTTTTTTTTTTTTTTTTTTTTTTATATATATATATATATATATATATATATATATATATATATCGCTAAAGTCCTGCATACAATACTTTGTTTTCCGTTTAAACAGTAACTAGGGGGAGAAAGTTTCTATCTTGTTTTTAACATTAGAGTGAATAGTCACAGATGCAAAGGAGGATACTCCGGCTTCATCAATCATACTGTTGGCTTTTCAGTCTGTTGTTCTAATACTGTATGATGGCTCAGAACAATGTACAGAAAGGAGAGAGTGTGAATGTAGTCTTCGGCAGATTTAGAAATATACTTTCAGATGGCATTTTACTTAATGGTAGCCTGTCATCATGAAACTATATCAAACCAGCCACATTGCATTGTAGAGGACATTATGCTGAGTGCCATGATACCTTCAGGTAATCCAGTAGATGTCCCACTTCTGTGAAAAAGCATTTTTTTTATAAATATGCAAAAAAGTCCCAAGTACAATGTGGTGTGTCAGACTTGAATACAGAGCCCTTAATGGCATTGGCATGCCCCATTGTACCTGAGCTTCATTTTCAGGTTCATAACAATGTCTTTTTCAAGGAAATGGAGCATCTATTGGATAATCTAAAGGTATGGTGATGCTAAACAAAATGTGCCCTACAATGCAGTGTGGCTGATTTGATATAGAGATTCCTGGTGACCGACTCTTTAGCATCTGTAAGAGTAAGTAAACCTGTATTTTCATGTTTGTATTTGTAGAATTACTGCAACAACATTAAGAAGAAATACAGTAGCAGTCGGGTGTTGTGGACACCCAACAAGTAGCTGAAAGAATGAGTACAGCCTTTCGGAAAGACAAGTACAGGGATATAGATGAAGATGAACTCCTCAAAAACCTCTCTGAAGCTGATCTAAAACAACTGGAAAATGTCCTGGAAGAGCTTGATCCAGAGGTGAGAATGGATGTCGATGCTGACGAAAATTTAAATTTTTGGTCATCTAGAAAAACTATGGGGGGAATTTATTAATCCTATACTCTATACTCCACTTTTGTGACATAAAGCAGTCTGCAATTTTGTCAGTGCCATTGTCTTTGTCGGCTATGAGCTGACCTCGATTTAACAGACTGTTGGAGAATGCGCTTAATTTATGACTGTGTGCATTGTCATAAATTAAAGTAGTTGTCCTTCTTCAGCAAATAAATGTTGTTTGTATAAAGAAAAGTTATAATTTTCCAATATACTTTCTGTATCAATTGCTCACAGTTTTCTAGATCTCTGCTTGCTGTCATTCTTTGTTTATTTGCAGTGAATAAAAATCGGTCCATGGTCATGTGATGGACACACAGGTGCAGAGCTCGTTACAAGACACGTTTGATTACTGAGCTGTGCACCTGTGTCGTACCCATCATCAAATGGAAGTAAGCCATGAATGACAGCAAGCAGAGATCTAGAAGACTGAAGAATTGATACAGAAAATATATTGCACAATTCAATAACTTTTCATTATACAAACAATAACCTTTATTTGCTGGTGAGTGCTGATCTCTGTTGCTGGAGATGTATTTTTATTAGAAGGTGGTCATAATGTTGCAGGGCCCCAGTCAGCTCCAGCTAACCGCAGGCCCCCTACCCCTCTGTGATTGTGAGTGATAAGCCGCTGCTGAGACATCCTGCCTCTTCACAAGTGATGAGTCCTAATCTCCACTGATATCCTCTACAACTGAGCACGGAATAAATAATTTCTTCTTGCCTTATTTTTCAGCTTATACTGGGTGATCATGTACGCTGCGCTGAGCAAATACAATTGTGAAATTCTTTTATTTTTCCCACCTTTCCCTGTTTTCCAGGCCTCTTGCTGTGTGTTTACATAGAGGTTGAGGTTTGTTATATTCACAGGCCGCTCATAAAATTGTGCACACATGTGTTAAGATTCAGTTTTGGCTCTTGTAACTTTTCTCACAGAAGCTTACTTTTTACCAGAATTTAGTATCCAGTCTAATTAATCTATTAATCCCCTTAGTGGGACACACAAGGTTAGGGTTGCCTTCTCCATTTCTGTAAGATGCTAGGTTATGTCTAGAATGCTCCTGCATGTGAAACAGTGCTTGTTTGGCTTCTGTTCTGCATTTCCTGTAGAACATTGTAATCTTTCCCAAGGGTTTCTGCTCAAAGCTTTCCTGCCAGAGTTGTGGAGTTCCAAGCTCCAAAGTGACATGACGTTAACAGTTTAAAGTGTAGCTCCAGGTTTGCGGCCTCATAACTCTTACAATCTGTGGAATCATTGGGGTTAGCTTAATATAGGATGCTGGGTATTCAGACTTCCATTTTTGCTACATGGGACTGTAAAAATCTCATAGGGCTGATATAGATGTTGCATCTAAAAGTAAACTTTGTTGTGCGGGTACCATTCATGATCACATGACCTAGTAGCATATCCATTTGGGAGAACTTTTGGGATTTCTAATTTTCAGCACAGGTATGATGGACTAAATATTTTTCAGATGCGGGTCCCATCTCTGGGATCCCAACTATCTCCAATAGTCCCCAGGCTGCTCTCACCAGCATCTTGTGGATATGCTATTTTTGTATAACATGGACAATAGATTTTTTGAGGTTAATGGATCTATTCCGTACGTTCTTTGCAGTAAAAGCAAAAGTGTATCTGGTTTGGTAGCTTTTGTGGGTTTCAATCCTCACACTTTTAGGACAGAATTGCCAGAACTTTCTGGACATTTAAGAACGTTTAAAAAGAGTATACAGAATAATAAGATTTTACTTGGAGATAAGGGAAGGTTTACAAAAACATAACAAGGACATATACTTCCTGTTGCTTATACAGTATAGCACCAACATATTTTGTAGCTCTACTCTGTTCCCATTGGGACTCATAATCTAACTTCTGTATCTCTCACATACACATCAGGGACAATTTCATAGGAAGTCAGTGCATGTATCAGTATGTATTAGGCATAAGGGAGGAAAATGGAGAACCCAGAGAAAGCTCAGACTACACAAATATGGTGCATTTAGTCAAACTCTGCAGATATTGTTCTGGTTAGATATAAACCCAAAACCTGGTGCTACACAAGCAACACCAGCCACTATTTTAGCAGAAATAAAGAAACATGTTTTGTCTTTTGGGAAGGCACCTCTGCTTTATTATGCGTGTTGTCTGGCTTCATGTAATGTTCTGGTCAGTACATTATATATACAGTATATGAGCATTTAATAAAGTGGGGATTTATTGTAGTGTAGTGATCAATGTTCGTGAACAGTTCGTCATTTAGGGAAGATTTTTATATAATCTTATTCTTGTATCATAGAATGCACTGCTGCCAGCGGGATTCCGACAGAAGGACCAAACCGGAAAGAAATCCACAGGTGCTTTTGACAGAGAGCATCTGCTAGAATTCTTGGAAAAGGACGCTCTTGCACAAAAAGACAGGGAAGACTTTGTACCATTTACCGGAGAGAAAAAAGGTACTCCGCCTATATTTGCATGATTATTTTTACATTTATAAAGGATAAAATTTGGAAACCGGTGTCAGATTTTTTCCACTATAAGCATCACATTTTCTTCATTGGGCGGTAAAAATATTATTGTCTTTAGTCTTTGAGTATTGAGACTTAAGGAACAAAATTCTCTGCACTGTCTGAATACATTAAATTGACAACACATATAATATATATGTCTATCTTAGAAAACACAGTTTTGTTTTGTTTTCCCATACAGTCAATGGGTCTGATCTATTATGCCTTGTATGCCTCTTTTCTGGTGTGTAAGGCATGGTGGTTTGGTGCAAAATAATTGCAGTTTTTTTTTTTACTACTTTTTGTGCAGCCTTCGCCACTTTCCTGAAAATGGAGGGTGGTGGGGAAGGGGCGAGGCGGGGACAGATTTATCATTTATGCCAGAAATATAAATGATGTGGAAAATCTGCGACAGCTATGAGCTGGCACATATTTTTCCTCCAGCGCAAAGTCCAGTGGAGGGTGAGCTTCATTTGAGGAGGCATGTGCCTTGTTATGAGGCACACCCTCCACCAGCTCCAGGGCTATGAAGACTAGCGTTAATGCCAGTTTTCATAAATGTGCTCCAATACACAGAAGTATTTGTTGTTGCAACCTAGCTTTTGTGGCCCAATGATGTAAATGGAAATTAACATTGGCTACTGCGAGTTCAAACAGTTTCTGTGATTGGTTTTCTTGGTTCCTAAAATCTATAATAATTCAGTCTGTGTTCGTGGTTGCCTTCTGTATTTGCTTCTTTGTCAGAGCTTAGATAAGGTACTCCAGCATTTCAAAGTTATTCCAGCACTTCATTGTGGAGTCTCCTGGAGTCGCCAGTCCACCTCATGTCCCATTTCTAATGCTGCTAGAAATGTGTGGGTTCCCACTTCCCCATACACGCCTGTTTACCTGCTTTTCCAGTGTTGTCCTGTAGGAAGACATGAAGCGCAAGATGTCCATGCATGGAGAGCTCCATTTTTTTTTATTTTTTTTTTTATTTTTTTTTTTTAAAGAGTCATATTTTTTCATATAGGTCAATAAAGGCTGAAATGCTTTCATACAGATGCCTATTTCAACGTCAGTGTGTTATATGAGGAATTTCAATGCCAGCAAGGCAAATATCTAGCCTAAACCCACAACTAACAATGCAGCTGTAAGCATGGTTATAATACTTGATGACATATCTGTTTCCTAGCAAATGTTATACACACAGTAACAATTACACGCTATAACAAGGCCGGTCATATGTGTTGGTTACTGATTAACTCTGCCTGTGTTCATTGCTGATGGCGTGAGTCAGACGTGAGTATGTTAGCGCTACCATAAACCTTTCAATTACAACTCCTTAAATGGATCTTTAAGAAGGGATGCCCTTTACCTGTACACATTACCTTTCTAGTACGTCACTGATAATGCCACAGCAAGCTATATAAGGGTGGAAAGTGACATGACACAGTATGACCAGCTTTACTTATGGGGATTTTATCTGCCAAATTCTGTGTACTAAATGGTTGGTTATTAGTATTTATGATGCTCTCTGTTGCACATAGTGTCCTCTCCCACTTCACATTGTCATCCATAGTGCAAAGGATTTTTTTTCTCAGTTTCCTGCGGTCCTTTTTTTATATTTTACAATAAAATACTATGCCAGATTATCCCAATCCATGCAGTCTTTCTAGTTCAGTTTCCATTTAGTTGAATAGTCTTAAGTGTTTTTGTGAAGCTGTATGTTTATGTATAGTCTACTAGTGAAAAGCTACATAACGCATTTTTTTAAGGCGCCATAATCAGAATCTGTTCTGTAGTGTTTTATTGTGCACTGTTTTGTGTGTTTAGCTAGTGTTTCTCTTTATGTAAAGCATAATGTAAAGGTTTACAAGGAGGGACAAAAGTTTTATTAGAGTATTTATTATATGGCTGTAGCCTTTGCTCTGCATTCCACTTTTTTTTTTTTTCTCTACATGAGGAGAAAAACCTTCAGTGTTACTTTTGCTAAGGACATTGGGCACTGGAGAAAACCACACAAAGTGATCTCAAGGTCTTCTTAAAGCTAGCACTGAATTATTTGTTCTTGTTCCTATCAAATCCTAGCTGTTTTTGTTGCCGTTTAGTGCTTGCCTGAATCTTGCCCTTGGTCTTGATTCTCAGGTCTTGTCTGTACCTGCAGAAATAATAGGCGCTGATACATAAATAAATCATTTACATACTGGAAGATCTGTTGCTCTCACTTGTTAGATTCCTGCTCCTACATGTGAAGAGACAAAATAAGAATGACTGTGTTGTACATAATATTGCGTCCTTTATCACATTTCAGGGATGACTAACTAGACTCTGTGTTCAGCATAAAATCTGTCTTGTTTGTATCTGCTTTGCATTCATATTATATTACAAGCAAAGTGCAAAATTTAGCACCTGCATGGGGAGGCACTTTCTGCAGGGTGGGTGTGCAGTAATATTTATTCTTTTTAGTTTTCACTTTTTCCATTTGTCAGGGTTTCACTGTGTTTAACTCAATCACCCTTTCTGAAACAGTACATTGAAAAAGGACATCAAAATGACAGCAGATCACCAGACTTGCTCATGCACTGTTAAAATGCCAGTTTATTTCAAGATGCAGACTTGCAAAATGGTATGCACATTACTGATAGAGCACAGATACATACATAATGTTTTGGTAAGTCGCCAGTTACATGGCCCAATGCTAGCTAATAGCCCACTAGTAATATCCTTAGATCAGGTGGACTGTCCAGCATTCTATGTGTATACCCCAAAGGAACAGGTGCCTAATTTTGCCATCAGCATCACACAGCACTGGCTGTATACTGCACTCTCCCTTTCTGCCCTATTTTTTGTACTTGTGCAGTATCCAAGGAGCACAAAATATGAAGCATGTCCTATTTTTGTCTACATTTGCGCCACAGACAAGTGTAGGGGATCAAACAAGTCTTTTTGCAGATCCGTGCTTGCAGATGACATACTGACTCGTTTTTTGTGGGCTGTAAAAACCACTACAGTTGTGTGCAGGAGGCAGTAATCTTCAGTCCTAACAAATAATAAAAGTAATATGGGTGCCTAAATATATAGGATATATAGTAGGTTGATTAACCTGATGGCAGCATAGCCATGTTTAGCTTAGGGCACTAATGTAGTAATAGTATTAATACAGCTGTTCAATACAGAGTTGCTTCTTCTAACAAGACAACACAAGTAGCAGGGGAAAACCGCAGAGGCATGTCTCCTGCCAGAACTACATACCCCTTCATGTTTGGAAGCTTGGTGCTTTCCTCCACTTTGATGTGGTCATAAATACAGTCTTTCCTAACAGGTCTACCCTGCAGTCAGCGCTGCATTCAGCTATGAATGGAATATTTTTTTCCATTGTTTAATGGAAATGTGGGACTCTATCTATTATATGGCAGATTACTTTAACAGGGTAGAGCTCTACTAAATACTTATGAAGGCAGACAATGATAACAAAGTCTTCAGTCCAAACCTTGATCAAACAACTAGAAAAAAAAAGACTTAAAAAAAAAAAACACAATGTAGAAATGAAGGATAAAAGTAAATAGGAGATAAAATTCCCATAGTGTGTTGTCCTGCAGGATTTAATGAGTAAACTGAGTAGGAAAATCACTTGCTAATACCTTTTACACAGGTCAGTGATCACAAGAAGGCTTGTCACCCATCATTGCTCTGTGGAAACAAGGCAGTGATCAGCTGACAAATGAGAAACCGCTCAGCCCTGGGTGATCCATTCAGATTGTTTACAGTCATAAAAATGCTTTCTGGTCAGCACCATTGTTTTCTGTGGAAACGGGATGTACTTCTAACATCATGGAACTGGATTGGAACACTTTGCACTGGCCAGTGTTAAAGGGGTTGTGCCTTTTAAGGATATTTATTCCCTATTCCGATCACGTGGTTTCCGACTGCCAGGTCCCCCAGCAGTCAGGAGAAAAGGGGACCTCATTGTGAGTGCTAGTGTGCTTGCATGACCTGTGCTCCATTCACTGCTGTGGAGCTGCTGGAGATTAGTCTTGGCAGCCCCATGGATCTTGTGAATGCCCAAGGAAGAAGCAGTGGGGATTTTCAGTCTCCCATTCTCCTGATTGCTGAAGGACCCAGCAGTTGGACCCCCTGCAATCGGATGCCTATCCTCTATCCTGTGGATAAAGGATAAGTGTCCTTTTAAAGAGGATCTGTCACAAAGTACAAAATGCTAAATGCCATACGTTTGGTTCTAATTTACATATAACTTTCTGGGGTCCAATATCTTTTGAATGGGTGAATGAATTTTAAAAAGAAATGCACCAGATTGTTCAGCGAGAGTCAAACTGTGTATGGCATTTTACCATGTTCTACTTGTTGACAGGGCCATTTTAATGGCACAACTCCTTTACGGCTCTTGCATTATTGATCAGTGCTTCAGTGCCATACATATTAAATAAACATTCGCTAAACCCACTGGGACCAGCTGAATAACTAATATGTATAGAGATGTCCTGACTCTCGTCCATAGGATATGTCAGGGAAGGATTGGGCATGTTGGATTTTAACATCCCCCGTGCTATCTTTTCTTGGAAGATAAGCTGCTGTCTTAGGCCCCTTGCAGACGACCATGGGTGAGATCCGTGTGCTATCCGTGTTTTTCGCAGATAGCACACTGACCCATTTCTATGGGCACATGCACACAACCTTGTTTTTCACTGATCAGTGTGCGAGCTGTGATTCCGCACCGCATCAGATAGAACATGTCCTATTCTGTTTAGTTTTTGCAGAACGGACTGAGACTAAAAACCTACAATGGCACACTGTCATCAGTGTCCCGTCCGTTTTCGCAGACAAGCTAGGGATACAATTAATGTCACCTGCGTTTTTTTAATGGTGGATAGGCAAACTAGGATTACACACTGAAGACACTCTGTCCGTTTTTGCGGACCTAGTTCACTGATGCTGAAGACACTCTGTCCGCAAAAACTGAAGACTAATTACTAGTTTGCTGACCGCAAAATACACACGGTCGTCTGCAACTAGCCTAAGGTTGGTTGCAGACAACCGTGCTGCAACCGGCCTGCCGTGATTTAAAAGCACGGGCTGCACACAGGGGACACCTTTAAATGAATAGGAGCCACGGAAGCACGGGCCGCAAAATAGGACAAGAATATGACATATCCTGTCTGACGCAGCCTGGACTGTCGGCCCGCACAGGGGACCGTAAAATCACGGTCGTGTGTACAGCCCATAGAAAAGAATGGATCGGTGTGCTATCCATGAAATACACAGCACACTGACCCACAGCACACTGACCCACAGCACGGTCGCCTGCAAGGGTGTGTATGTTTTAGGTCAAGCTGAGTGTTTACATGCATGAAAGGGGGATCAGGAAGACTATCTATTGGCTGAACAAGCATTTGGCTGACTGTTTTCTAAAGTATATGGTCACCTTTTAGTTGTGTGTAGGTGAGGAGTGTCCTTTTTATTTGTATGTTTGCCTCATACATTTCTTTGATCTAGTAAATGGATACTAAAGCTATGTTTACAACTACAGATGCAGGCTCAAATGAGTGGTCCAATATAAAAACATTGTTCTGTTCCCATTTACATTGGTTTACCGATTAATACAGGCTGTTTCTCAATACTGGCTGGGTGAGAACCATGAAACCATGCGTCTGGTAATGAGAAACAACCTCAAATTGATATTTCACTGGTAGCTCCAGCACTGAGTGCAGCTGTAGCCGCCCGCATTAAGAGCCCCATGTGGCAGCACCTTTTAGGTCAATTATCAAGAAAGTGCATTTGTAGGAACACCCTTTCCTAATAATTGCCCTGATTATCAGGCTTTATAAGGCTGGGTTCATACTCGTCAGTTTTTTTATTAAGTAACTTCCTGCTTTTCTAATTGCAGCAATTAACCCTTTCACTGCCAGGGGTCTCCAGAAATTTTGCACGTCCGGTAGCCAGAGCAATTTTCACAGTTTTGAGATGGACAAATAAAACCTAAATTGTAATATGTGCAGAGTTCATTCATATCACTAAGGCCTACACCTGCATGCACATATCTTCAGAAAATCACTAGAACTGGAAACATTTGAAGCTGGAAACATTAAAAAAGTACCATCCTTTTTAAAATGTAGAGATTACACACTATGGAAAGCAAGTGCACCACTAAACCCTATATATTTTTGAAAGTAGACAACCTGAAGATTATATGTGTCTCAATGGGTTATCAATAGCCACATCCACCTTCATGTAACTTTGTGACCAACACAAATAATTTTTTTGAAAAAATGCATTAAAACACATATTTGCACCTAAAACTAATATTCAATCATACATTCACACACAAAATGCATTTAAAATAAAAGATCAAGGTGTACACTTTATATATACTGCAAAAATCAGCTACAACAAGAGCTTGTACTCTCAAAAACACTGATACAGAAGACAAGCAAGATTTTGCTGTTATTCAATATGTTAAAAATCTATAGTGAACCTAACAAACACTGACTGTGATACCAAAATCTAACTTTTTTGATTGCACAGTATATAAAAACACAGCTTAATATTTAATATATACAACTACCTTCATGCAACTTTGCAGCAAACAGAGATTACAAGCAAAAATAGCAGAAAAATTCAAATTTGGCACTAAAGTGCGAGATCAAGCAATCCCTTTCTGCAAACAAAATGTACTTTCTAAAAAACTGTGAGGAATTAAAAAAAAAAAAAAAAAATATATATATATATATATATATATATATATATATATATATATATATATTTTTTAGAATATATTTACGGGTGCAGGTGTTAAAGAAACGCCAAAATCGCAGAAATGCACCAACCAATTTTGTGCATGCAAATTAAATAGGAGTTTACATTAAAAAAAATATATAATTTTCTATCCTCCTATAAAAATTGTAGCAATTTATACATTCATCTCTAGTAATAATCATTATTGCTGTTATTTTAGCATGTAACGGATATCGCTAGAGGCGTATTTTATTCTAGAAAGATCAGGTATGGACAGGACAGGGATTGGGTGAAATATAAACTTTATTGGTGACTTAGTGTATGTGTGGTGTAAGGGTTTGGTGCAACTGTTTTGGTGCTACGACCTGGAAAATGGTAAACGTCTGGGTCACAGCGTCAATAAACTTCCTAGTTATGTTCAGAGGGGTATTATATAAGAATACCCCTCTAGTAAGGCTCAGAGGGGTATTACATTATCCCTCTATGTGACAATCAGAGAGCAAAATTACAGTATGCTCTCTGATAGGAGAGGGGATAACATGAACAGAAGTCCATGCTGCCCCACCCATTGGGGTCAAATACAGGTTATGCACAGATGATGATGATGAAGATGATTTATCATCTCTGTGCAGTCTGCAGGGCTGCTCCTCCCCCCCGTAGCTGTTAAGATGCTACCTGAGGCAGGGGGGGGGCACTTTAGAGCTCTGTATCAGGATTGGTTAGGGCTATGAAGAAGATTTTGGATTCATTTTAAAGATGAGCATCTCATCTTTAAAATGATACCAAGCTCTTCATGGTTCTCTTACAGATTTGGCACAAATCGCTGTTAAAAATGCTGTCGGGAATTGAGATCTGCAATGGGATCTCAATGCTGAATAGTGTTTTCAACAGTGAATCGTTCAGGGTCTGTAAGGGCTATCATGAAGATCTTAAAATGAATTCAGAGTCATCTTCATAGCCCTAACCAGTCCTGAGCTGTCGGAATTAGTAGTATTGACATATTAGATACGTCCTCAGCTAGAAAAGTGCCACCCTGGGAGGATGTATATATATGTGGCTGGCAGGGAAAGGGTTAACAGGCATTTCACCTATAAGCTAATGGCTGTTAAATGAAGAACTTCTAGTTTGCTGGCATAGTAATAAAAGTGCTGCTAAGTACAATGTGATCCCAGCCTAAAAGGCCCTTCTCCAACTGTATGTGTTTTTACATTGAGGAGGTAAGTTTTTGGGTAGAAATTGGTTTGTGTTATAGCATTGTGGCTACAGGCCACATTTGTGTCAGACAGTATATTAGGAAACTCTGTTGCAGATTCTGTCAATAATACCAGACAGAACCGCGTGTTAGGGTGGGTTCACACCTGCGTTTGAGTCCGTCTGCTGCCAATCCGAGTGAAAATCTCGGAAAACAGGATAGGCATCGGATACCGACAGGTTAGCGACGCATTGTTTAAAAACCCATTCATTTGAATGGGTTTTTAAAGCAATGCGCGGGTGTGCGCTTACACCCTCTGCACTGCAAAGCCGTTTTTTTTTTTGTCAGACACGAAGTCCTGCATGTCTGACTTTGTTTCCGACGAAAAAAAAGGATTTGCAGCGAAGAGGGTGTAAGCGCACACCCGCGCATTGCTTTAAAAACCCATTCAAATGAATGGGTTTTTAACCAATGCGTCGCTAACCTGTCGGTATCCGATGCCTATCCTGTTTTCCGTGATTTTCACTCGGATTGGCAGCGAACGGACTCAAACGCAGGTGTGAACCCATCCTTATGCTGTTTTGTCTGGTAAAATGAATGACATATTAATGTTATAGTTAATTGTGTCCATTGGGAAACGTGGTGCTTGTCATGTAACGGATTCATGTCGGGTTTGCATTCCTTTTTTGTTTTCCTATGACAGAAGTATTGTCACATTGCATTAAAAAAGTAGGAGATGCTTGGAACAAATTTCCAGCAGATGAGGTAGGAGGACTTGACAGTAAGTGCTTTGTCCTAGGCATTTATAATATATCTATCCTGAAATAAGAAAATATGATAGCCTAGACTAGATGGTCCACATGGCCCTTACTGTCTTTACAGAGTAGACTCTGTGGTCACTTTTATGCCTACTAGACATTAGAGTAACAAAGGGGATTCACATCTGTGGTGGAGTCTTTGTAGGTGACTTCGCCGCAGAGTCCGCCTAAAATCGGCAGAGAGAAAAGTCCTGCAGGCTAAGGCCCCACGTTGCGGAAACTCAGCTTTTTTTTTTTTTTTTTTTTTTTTTTGCTGTTGCAAATTTTGTTGCGTTTTTTTTTTTTGGTTTTTTTTTAAAGCCAAATCCAAGAATGACTACAAAAGGAATGGGAAATATATAGGAAGTACTTCTACTTTTGCTCAATCCACTACTGACTTTGGCTCAACAAAACTCAACGAAATCTGAAACAAAAAAAGCTGCGTTTCTACAATGTGGGACCTTAGCTGCAAGGAGGACTTTTTTTCTCCACTGGTTTCAGTATAAAACCAGTAGAAACCGGGCGGATACCCAGCGGACTCCATTATAGTATATGGGGCCCGCGGGTTTCTGCGTGTACCTTTTTAAACGGACAGGGTCTCCATCTTTCAGGTCCCCATGCGGACCCAAACAACGGAGACCCAAACGCTAGTGTGAACATAGTGAGGAACAAACCTTGGTTCCCTGTTGTAAGTATATTAGGGATCTGTAATGGGCTGTGTACTCTGATGTAATGTTTAATGAGTAATATGAGGTTTGTGGGAGTGTGTGCATGGTTGCGGCATTGTGCACTGCTTTATCTTGATAATATGGGTTGGTTTGTTTCTGAATGATATCATCCAAGCTACTGCAATAATACATTGTTTGGCTTGGTGGAATAAAATAACATGCAGGTATTTGAATGTCCTGCAGATTCTTGCTAAAGTCCTTCGAAGTTTACCAACTACTTATTCCAACCATAACCAGTAGTGTATATGAATGGTGTTTTAAAGGAAATGTGGAAGGGTTCAGTGAGAGAGGGGCACAAAATCATGATGTGAAATTTCTATGGGTATTGATGTACACTTATGTATTAAAGGGTATAACTGTACTTTAGTTTTGGCAGCTGGAAGTGAGTATATAAAATAGAAATACTGTGTGTGTGCGCGCGCGCGTTTTTTTTTTTTGTTTGTTTTTTTGTTTTTTTTATAAACATGATAAAGCTTAAAATAAAACCAAAAAATTCTATAATTTAATATCCATCTTTAATTCACTTTCTGCTGATAGTTGCCCTTTTTGGGTATTTTTTTTATAGACTTTGGGCTTAGTGTGGAATTAGAAAATCTTCTTTTGGGCCTTCAATTTAGTTTGGGTTATTTTCTACTGATTTGGCAGTTGTCAGCATGGAGATCTAGCTATCAGCTGATCTTGGAGCCCTATCCCAGCTATATGCCACCAAATGTCTGTGGTAAGATGACGACTTTTATTTGAACAGTAGGAAAACAAATAAAAATTTTCTATAACAAATAATTACAAAATGTAACTAGTTTCCTTTTGTTTCTGAATATTAGGAACAGTTGAGATCACAAAAGCTATTGAGATATCAGTGTCAAATATTCCCATGGTGTGGCAAATACTACACACATTTGTGAATACTATGCCTAACATTCTATATAATATATTTTATATTTACCAAGATATGTAATGTCACTCGCAACAGTCAACAATTAGTCTGGGTTCCTACACAACTGTTGTGGCACTATTGCCGCCCGTCTTTTCTATTTTTGCCAAGACTGGGGTCTGATCCAAAACTGAAGCGAGGTACTGTATAAAGCAAAGCTTCATACCTCTCCTACTTTCTGGATCCAATCATAGCTGTATTGGATGGATAAGAGCAAAGGGCTGCAAATGTTCTGCACTTGTTTTTTGAGAACCTAGCTACCTAAACTTTAAATTCAAATTCTACATAGGTGGTAGAAGTTAGATTTTTAGTGCATGTTGGACGGTTGCCGGATTTTCTGCCCACTATTAACCCCCTTAGTCATGACTATTGTTTCTAAATCAGCCTATTATAAATTGGCCATAGGTTTGTCAGGCAATCACTGCTTTACATTGTGGTGTTCCTGTCTACTGCTGTTGACATAAGTGAACAAACCTGTTTACAAGTGGTAAGGAACATTTAACCCATTGTTCATTCAGAGTAGTTCCCAGAGACATGCCACAGACAGACATGTTAAGTCTCATTTTCTCAAGCTTTTTACAAGCCCACACAGTCGTTATTTTACGACAGCAACTGGGGCATGTATTGTTGTTAAGATCCTTTGTCTGCGCCTTTACGTCCCCTCTATACATTTGCATGTCTAAAACATAGTCCAGCTAGTGAAAGTTCTATTGACATGAATCATAATTGGTATGAGCGACCACTCTGTGCGCACCACCGGTTAACCCGCTAGGGGGGCATAGCTTTATCACTCCGCATATTTAACCTTCCTGTTGTATTATCTGTCCTAACTGTTTGGTCTGACAAGTTATGCAGCTCTGGGGAGTTTAGTCAAGTTTTGGCACTTGTGCCTTTCTTCATACTAGTTTCTCCTTGCTTTTGTCTGATCCGTTTTGCTGCTTGTTAAATCATTAGCAGTAAAATTCCACTTCCAGGGGGGTGAAAACAATAGAGCTGAAGTGTATGATAGAAATTCAGGAGACAGATCTGTCAGCAGGACCTCTCCCAGAAATGCAGAAGATAAAAACAGCTTGTGAGGATGTATAGTACCTCAGGCTGATCACCACTTAGTAGTAATGGCCCATGATTTCTACATTTCTTCATTGGGTTTGCTTCCTGTGTACTCAGAGCCAGTCTCTGGAGAACCGCTGATATCTGACTATTGTTCAACTTCCGTTCTTATTTGCATATCGCTAACCACATCCATTTGTGTTTTTCATGTGTAAACTTGAAATCAATATTTTATTAACTACATTTTATAGTGTACTAATAATTTCCATATCAGGGTGTTAATATAACATCTGTCTCACACAGATTTTATGCCTAAAATACTGTGCCAATTACATGTTACATTAAATACCGGTACAATGAACCATAGAGTGGTTCCATGTATGCATCATGTTTAACCCCATCAAAATATTGAACTGTGTATACCATGCACACACTTGTATCCAGAGACCCTTGTGATAACCTAGTATCCTTGTGGCATCCATAAAACCTGTATGGTGTGTCCTGTAGATAAGCCTGAAATGAGTGAGATGGGGGAAAACTGCCCATACACATAAGATAAAAGCAGGCCTAGGTGGTCAAATTTCACATGTATGGCAAGCCTGGCTGTTCATTGTCTAATTTGTGCAAAGTGGCAAATCTCCCTAATCTGCCAGTTTAGTCTGGCATATTGCTGGTCAGATTGGATTGTTCATATGAATAATGTGTGATTGAGCGGCTGACATACTTATCTCACATGTGTATGGCTTGCTTTATTTGATATGTTCTTCATGCCAGGAGTCCTGACTAAACTAACGTAAGGAAACTCTACCTATATCTACGTCAAGTCCTAAAATTCAAGCAAAGTCTGAAACTTTTTATAATCGCATGAGAACGAATGTTTTGTATCCAAGGCTGAGTCTGTTGCTTTTGTAGTTCTGATTAAACTCCTCTGAAATGTGGAATGTGACTATTGGTAAAGCAGACAGGTAACGCGCAACACTCTTAATGGCAATAGTGCCACCTCCTGGTCACAGGTTATCCCAAAATGCTATAGCTGTGTCTTTACTAACTACAACTCTAAATTCTCTGTTTTGTTTTTATAGGGAAAATATTTGTCCCCAAGCAACAGACCAAAGATTTCCGTGCAGAGGAGAAGCTAAGTCTTGATCCGGAACTGGAAGAGGCTTTGAGCAGTGCCACAGACATTGAGCTGAGTGACCTTGCTGGTTAGTATTCAACGGGAAAATGCCATATCCCTAACGTGCATTACTTGCTTCCTGCAAAGTTTATTCCAATAGAAATAGGCAGGCAGACTGGAGCAACACATTCCACTTCTCTATAGGTAGACATAATGCTAATGATTAACTATACAACCATATAATGGTATTGTATCTCTGAAAATTGTGTTAGAAGTTTTTTCTGTCAGTAAAATAAAGTAGAAAAACTTGTTTAAATGTTTTAGGGCCATTACTAATAAGATTCTGTGAAATTATTTTTACATATTTGGCAGCTGTTTTCCTTATGGAAGGTCTTTCCCACCATCTATATCTAGCACTGTATATACAATCCCAGATAAAGTAACTGGGATTGTACAGATTCCTTACTTTAAACCTTGTAAATATACAAAAAGATGAGTAATTTTTACAAATGTGACTTTAAAGCTTATTCTTGATTCAACTGCATCTATGGGGTAGGGTCAGCATAAACTCCAGAAAAATCACAAATGTACCCCTAGACAGAAAAGGGGTTATCCACTTTTTAATATTGATAGTTATTGATATTTGGATAGGCCATTAATATTAGATCTGTGAGGAACCGACACCTGGGATCCCCACAGATGAATTTTTCGGGAACAGTGTGGCGTCTTTATGTACTGCAGTGCTTTCCCATTAAGGTCTATGCAGATTTGACCCTTGCAGATCTAATATTGATGGTATAATCCTCAGGATTGACTATCAGTATTAGAAAGTGGATAATCTCTTTAATGTATATCATAAGGATGTAGAGCCCAAACTGTTATAACTGCAAATCATATAGGACTTCCATATCTGACACTCTACAGTGTACCTAGTCACAGCAAAAAAAAACAAAAAACTGGTGAAATCGCCTGGTGTTTGCTACACCTTTTAACCTGTTTTTGTTTCAAAGCTTTGTATTGAAAACTATGGCCAAACCCCCACAGCAATAGTTTGTGCTGTGGGATTTGTACCCGTGGCATGTAAACACTTTGCTGTGCAAGTTTTGTTCTGCAGTGTATAAATGGGATTTAGTTCATTCCTATCCACTGCACTGCTAAAGCTGGTTAGCCATTTGTGTTTTATGATTTTGTTTTTTCACTGCAGCTTATCAGCTACAATAAAACTACAAAAATATACCCGTATTGCACGTGGGAAACTAGCCTTAGACATTTTTTTATATGTACAGTAAACTACATTCAGGTAATGCCTGAGGAAAGCTCCTGGCACACGCAATTATGTCCTTAGGAAAGTGTTTCCCAACCTTTTCAGACTTTGTGCACCCCTGGAAAAAAAAAAAAAATCCTGGTAGGCACCCCTACCAAATAATTTTACCAAAAGGCACAAAATGGCAGCTGCGATTGTGGTTTGTTTGTTTTTAAGCGCAGTTTTTGTATTTAAAGCTGAAACATAAATTTGTTTTACTTGTAAATTTAGAGAAATTAAACAAAAACACATCAAAACTGCACCATGTGAATGCACCCTCAAAAGCTACACCATCTTATACCATCACATAAAAATATTCATGTTTTGCCATTACCATGCTCCCTTATTGGCCCCCACATAGTTTTGTGCTCCCCAGAGACTCAACACGCAGTATATTGTTCCCCTGCGGCCCAACACATTATAATGGTCCTCGGACACCTAATAATGCTCCCCAGTAGCCCCCAGGCAAGTAGTAGTGTTCCTCAATGGCCACAAGCAAGTTGTAATGCTCCCCAGCGGCCTCCAGGCAAGAAGACGTAATGTCGCAAAGTGACACCCCCCGCCCCCCAGGCAAGTAGTACTAATGTCCTTCCAGTGGCCCAATTGAAGTTACGCTGTATAAATTAAAAACACTTACCCATCCTCATTCCCGGGAGCTCTGCCGCAGTTATCTGCAAGTCTTCACCAGGCGTTACTAGTAGATGCCTGAGCGATAGGATGCTGATGTAGTTAACTAGAACAGTGGAGCAGGATCTAAGGACATGAGGTAATTTCACCTCCAGATTGTGCCACGGCACCCTGGTTGGGATTTGCTTCCTTAGGGTCTCATTTACCTTGTGAGTACCAACAGTGTCATTTTGTATGTCAGCTTTGCTTTTTTACTTTATGGAATTGCAGACTACACACAGCAAAAAAAGCATGCAGTTAAACACAATCTAAGGCTCTGGTCACACCACGATATGGCAATTTCCTTCTCTGACTCCGCAGCCCTGTTTTTTTTTTTTTTTTTTTTTTTTTCATTGTGCATGTAAACCCATTTTAGATGTACAGCACCATGGTAATGGTGTGTGAAAAATAAATAAATAATAAATTGTACATTTTACAGTTGTCATGTGAAAGGCTAAGTTTCCACGGTGGAAAATGAAGAGGAACTTCAGGCAGATATCTGCTGTAGATTCCTCTTCAATTGCTGCCCCAATAACCCCCTATGCACCTCTCCCCCCACTTCCCCAGGTCCAGATGAATGGATTTAATCAGTGGGATGTCTCGTGCTGTGGAACTCACTGTGGAGTCTGTGGTAAGATTGAGCAGGACACTTATTTTATCCACATCCTGCTTCAATCTCTGCTTACCATTGAATGCAATGGGAGGCAGAATCTGCTGCTGAATTCGAGGTGGAATCCACTTCAAAATCAGTTTAGCTCTCTCTTAATTTTTAGAACTGAAACTGCAGGATTTACATAGAGACTGAGAAGTCAGAACACTAAATAACTAACCGTATTTTCTTTTATTCTTTTCAGCAATCCTTGGAATGCCCAGCCTTTTTCCAAACAGCACCAGTAATGGGTATGATAGCCAAGTATTCCCCAGTGAGTATATATTTGTAACTTAAAGATATTTAAGCTTAAAAGTATTAAACTGCAAGTAAAGTAATCGGTGGCTTAACACCTTCCTCCAATAGGATGTACAGTCATGGCCAAAAGTTTTGAGAATGATACAAATATTAATTTTTACAAAGTCTACTGCTTCAGTTTTTCTAATGGCAATTTGCATATACTCCAGAATGTTATAAAGAGTGATCAGCTTAACAGCAATTATTTGCAAAGTCAATATTTGCCTAGAAAATGAACTTTATCCCCCAAAACACATTTCAACATCATTGCAGCCCTGCCTTAAAAGGACCACCTAACATCGTTTCAGTGATTGCTCCATTAACACAGGTGTGGGTGTTGATGAGGACAGGGCTAGAGATCAATCTGTCATGATTAAGTAAGAATGACACCACTGGACACTTTAAAAGGAGGCTGGTGCTTGTCATCATTGTTTCTCTTCTGTTAACCATGGTTATCTCTAAAGAAACACGTGCAGTCATCATTGCACTGCACAAAAATGGCCTAACTGGGAAGAGTATTGCAGCTAGAAAGATTGCACTTCAGTCAACAATCTATCGCATCATCAAGAACTTCAAGGAGAGAGGTTCCATTGGTGCCAAAAAGGCTCCAGGGCGCCCAAGAAAGACCAGCAAGCGGCAGGACCGTCTCTTAAAAGTGTTTCAGCTGCAGGATCGGGCTACCAGCAGTGCAGAGCTTGCTGAGGAATGGCAGCAGGCAGGTGTGAGTGCATCTGCACGCACTGTGAGGCGGAGACTCTTGGAGCAAGGCCTGGTCTCAAGGAGGGCAGCAAAGAAGCCACTTCTCTCCAGAAAAAACATCAGGGAAAGACTGATATTCTGCAAAAGGTACAGGGAGTGGACTGCTGAGGACTGGGGTAAAGTCATTTTCTCTGATGAATCCCCTTTTCGATTGTTTGGAACATCTGGAAAACAGCTTATTCGGAGAAGAAGAGGTGAGCGCTACCACCAGTCTTGTCTCATGCCAACTGTAAAGCATCCTGAAACCATTCATGTGTGGGGTTGCTTCTCAGCCAAGGGAATCGGCTCTCTCACAGTCTTGCCTAAAAACACAGCCATGAATAAAGAATGGTACCAGAATGTCCTCCAAGAGCAACTTCTCCCAACCGTCCAAGAGCAGTTTGGCGCTCAACAATGCCTTTTCCAGCATGATGGAGCACCTTGCCATAAAGCAAAGGTGATAACTAAATGGCTCAGGGAACAAAACATAGAGATTTTGGGTCCATGGCCTGGAAACTCCCCAGATCTTAATCCCATTGAGAACTTGTGGTCAATCATCAAGAGACGGGTGGACAAACAAAAACCAACAAATTCAGACAAAATTAAAGCATTGATTCTGCAAGAATGGACTGCTATCAGTCAGGATTTGGTCCAGAAGTTGATTGAGAGCATGCCAGGGAGAATTGCAGAGGTCCTGAAGAAGAAGGGTCAACACTGCAAATATTGACTTGCTGCATTAACTCATTCTAACTGTCAATATAAGCTTCTGTTACTCATAATATGAATGCAATTATATTTCTGTATGTGATAAAAACATCTGACAAACACACATAAAAACCAGAGGGCAGCAGATCATGTGAAAATATAATATTTGTGTCATTCTCAAAACTTTTGGCCATGACTGTACTTGGAGGGTCTGATCTCCAAGTGCTGCTTTATTATGGTATATTGATTGACATTTTTTTTTTTTTTTTTTTTCCTTTTTGTGATGGGGGCTCTTTCCATGTCGTCATGTTTATGTTGTGTCAAGGCGGTATTCATTTTATTTTTTAAAAAATGCATGTATAAGCTGATTCTATCTGCATAGTACGTTACACTTTTATTTTATTTAGGTTAATATTTATGGTTTGTTTTTAGATGTTGTAAAGGCAGAGCCAATCACACCGGTGTTTGATGAGCCACCGAACCCCACCAATGTAGAGGAGAGTTTGAAGAGGATACACAACAATGATCGTCGTTTGGTTGAAGTTAACCTTAATAATATAAAGGTAATTCTGCAGTTTACCAGACCAGGATCATATCTCTTAATTCAGGAAAGCTTTTGTGTAGTAGAAATTTCCTGTGCAACACTTAAATTCTCTGCACTGCTTATTGGCTTTAGAATATAATGGGCTCTCCTTCACCCACCGTAGCATTCTCAACATGTGTGTCAGGGAATGATAATAGCAGGCGTTTTATGTAATGGACTTAACATCTTTGTAGGGATATGTTATGTCACTTGCCTCAATCGTGGCTATGAGGGCTTTCAGAGGTGAAGAGCATATAATGCAAATATAAAATTCTATGCTGTTACATTACCTCCAATAGGAAAACTTCTAGAAATAGCACAGCAGCATACAGTCCCTGACAGAAGTTCTGTCGCTTATCCATGTTGTGAAATCAAAAGCTTATAACCTGACTTTAAATTCATCCATTGGTTTTAGAAATGACTCATATGAAAGCTGAAACCCTCCCAAATGATTTTTTGGTTAAGAAAATAAATTGGCTTCACTGCTGAAATATTGATCATTTCATGAACACAGAAAGGTCAGATTTTGGCAAGACAAAAGTTTTGTCGCCTTGTCATATAATGCACCCAATCCTAGTTTAAAGCCTCAACTGTGCTCACTAATTGATCGGTTAATTAGTGGGTGTGTATAAAAAGACCTCCAGCACCCCAGAACTTCACTTGAACTGCAACTTCACCTCTGACAACATGCCAAAAATCAAACCTGC
This sequence comes from Leptodactylus fallax, assembly GCA_947044405.1. Classification (NCBI taxonomy): domain Eukaryota; kingdom Metazoa; phylum Chordata; class Amphibia; order Anura; family Leptodactylidae; genus Leptodactylus; species Leptodactylus fallax. The sequence goes on along the minus strand of CAMRHE010000027.1, from coordinate 9,861,867 downwards.
GACCAAAGCCTTGATTATCAAGAGGCTGAAGACCAGATCCAATGCAGAGGTGGCTGGCACCTTTAATGTGTCTCTGCGTCAAGTACAAAGAATTAAAAAAAGATTTGAACAGACTGGAGATGTTTTGACAAGCCCAGGTCTGGCAGACCCAGCAAGACAACTGCTCAGGAGGAACGTTTGTTGGTTAGAAAATCAAAAGCCAGCCCCTCTTCCACTGCAGCAGAGCTCCAACAGGCCTAGTCACCTCAAGTTCCTGTGTCAACTAGAACAGTTTGTAGGATTCTGTCTCGAAATGGCCTCCATGGTCGAATCAGTGCCCAGAAGCCAGCACTAAACAAAAGGCAATTAAAAAAACATGTGGCATTTGCCAAGGCCCACAGCCTGCTAAACGGATGGACACTGGAAAAGTGGCAAAAGGTGGATTTCTCAGATGAATCTTCAGTTGAATTACACGACAGCCGCCGCAAATACTGCCGGAGACCTACTGGAGCCCATATTGATCCAAGATACCACCAGAAAACAGTTAAGTTTGGTAGTGGAAAGATCATGGTCTGGGGTTACATTCAGTATGGGGGTGTGCGAAACATTTGCAAGGTGGAAGGCAATATCAATAGCCTAAAGTATCAAGAAGTATTAGCTTCCTCTTACATTCCCAATCATAAAAGGGGTCAGATTTTGCAGCAGGATGGTGCTCCATCTCATAAATCCATCTCTACATCAAAGTTCCTCAAGGCAAAGAAGATCAAGGTGCTCCAGGACTGGCCAGCCCAGTCACCGGACATGAACATCATTGAGCATGTTTGGGGCAGGATGAAAGAGGAAACTTGGCAGACATAACCAAAGAATCTTGATGAACTCTGGGAGGCATGTAAGACTGCATTCTTTGCTATTCGTGATGACTTCATCAATAAATTGTATGAATCATTGTTGAAACGCATGGATGCAGTCCTTCAAGCTCATGGAAGTCACACAAAATATTAAATATGGCTCTAATAGCACCACAACTTCATTCACCAATGTTATGAAATATATCTTTGTTTTTGAACAGAATTATTGGTTTGATTTTCACATTACTTTGTGTGCGACAAAACTTTTGTCTTGCCAAAATCTGACCTTTCTGTGTTCATTTAAATGACGAATATTTCAGCAGTGAAGCCAATTTATTTTCTTAACCCAAATCATTTGGAGGGTTTCAGCTTTCATATGAGTCATTTCTAAAACCAATGGATGAATTTAAAGTCAGGTTATAAGCTTTTGATTCCACAACATGGATAAGCGACAGAACTTCTGTCAGGGACTGTATTCCCATTTTGGCCACGACTGGCTGAGATGTGAATTCCCCTAAAGCTTTCTTGTATAATATTTTAATTCTGATGTAGCCTATTGCAATAACAGGTCCATTACTTGCGATTGTGAAGGGTTTTCTACTATGCATAATATATCTTTTTTTTTTATTAAGAATATCCCAGTTCCCACCTTGAAAGAATTTGCAAAGGCTTTGGAATCTAATACACAAGTGAAAGCATTCAGCATTGCAGCAACAAGAAGCAATGATCCAGTAGCAGTAGTAGGTATCATAAAAAGTATGAGCTTTCTGCTTAATGGTCATGCAGAACACTGAGGAAAACAGTCATAGTGGGCAATATGGTGGCTTAGTGGTTAGCACTTTTGCCTTGGAGCGCTAGAATAACATCTGCATGGAGTCTGTATGTGTGGGTTTCCTCCCATACTCCAAAGACAAACTGATAGGGACTTTGGATTGTGAGCCCTACTTGCGCAGTTAGTGATGACAATTTCTGTAAAGCGCTTGTGGAATATGTTGGCATTATATAGGAAGCACCAATAATGAAATAAAGCTGTCTATGCTTGTCTTTACAGTTGCTTCCAGGTGCTGAAGCCTTATGCAGGGCCGCTTAAATCATAGGGCAAACGGGCCCCCTTAAGCTGTGTCATATGACACGTCTCAGTTTGTTCTATCTTTGGCCAGAAGGTCCCCCATTACGCCTCACAACAAGATCCATTGTCTAAAGCTGTAGGCAGTGGTTTGTGTGGTGAAGAGTGCTAGGGACCTTCTGGCCCAAGACAAGACAACAGCTATAGGGGTCACAGCGGTTGCACTTCACCACACTACTGCCTCCTGCTGTAGTGAATTTTATACTTAGCTCTTCTTCCTGCAAAGCGCTAATGCGCCGCCGGGCTATGCACCTCTTCTAATGTCCTCCCAGCTATGCTGTCTCCTGACCTATGGTATCATAGAGCAGGAGACAACGTAACTGGGAGGACATTAGAAGAGGAGCATAGTCTGGCATCACATCAGAGCTTTGCAGGAAGAAGTAGTATACAAAGTTGTGTGGCCTGGATTGTTTGTGATGTGGGGAGACCTGTGGTGCTCACTAATATCTATGTAGGGGTGGGACTATTATGTGAAAGGAGATTAATTAGGACACTATTACCGACATGGTGGGACATTACCTATGGGGGGTAATTAAGACACTATTATGTGTGTGTGGGGGGTATTATTACCTATGAGGATACGATTACATGTGTCAGAGTTAATTAGGATACTATTACCTATGTGGGGGGCTATTACCTGTGGGTGAATGGGCACTGTTATGGACCATTACCTGTAAGGGGGCCCTGTTACCTATAAGGATGGACTATTACCTATGTGGGGGGTTTATTAGCTGTGGGAGCTCAGGCAATATTATGGACTATTGCCTATGGGGGTGGCACTATTAGAGCATTGTTTCCTATGTGGGGGTAACGAAGGGGGGACTGTAAGGGTATACAACAACTTTGGCAGCAGCTCATGTCATGTGACTATGTCGCCCTTCGACACTTTTAGTAAGTTAAGTGAACGGAGTCACATTGCGACCCAGAGGGTACTGCAACTGTGACTTCTAGTCACAAAAAACAGTGCATAATTTATTTGCGAATAGAAGTCGAAGTTACAACATTCCCTAGGTCACAATGCAACTCCATTAATTTACATAGATGGAGTCACACGGCAACATGCAGTTGCCTTGATGTGAATTGGCTGAAGTTCACTGGAGTCCAGGCAAAGTTAACATGGGATATCTATCTATTTAGTAAAGGCGTATGCTCCATGTTGATCATGTAGTTATATACCTTTTATTATTTCTCCCCATAGGCATTTGCTGACATGCTGAAAGTAAACAAAACTCTAAAGAGTTTAAATATTGAGTCTAATTTTGTCACCGGTTCTGGCATTTTGGCTTTGGTTGAAGCACTTAAAGAGAATGAAACCTTACAAGAAATCAAAATTGACAACCAGGTATTCTTTTTGTTTTTAGTTGCGGCATTATTTCCATGGTATGATTTTATTTAGTGATTTGTTCAATCAGTCTGTTGTAGTCTAATAATGGATTACTGTCAACAGGATGACTATAGGGATAAGTAGAGCCAGATTTAAGATGTGACATCTGTTCACTAAAGTGTTAAGGAAGGAAATACATTTTAAAATATTAAGAAAGAGATGGAACACTTTTTATAAATTTAAAATGGTTGCTGTGTTGATTTAAAGGTTCTGTTTGTATCCTATGATATTGCAAAACTGGTGTATTCTTTAGGTGCTATATTGCAAAATAATGTAGCAGTCTTCCTTGCTCACAGAAGTGAGAGGTCCCATTACAGCCACTCCTACTTTTCGATCTCCATGAGCCCTGTGCTTACTATGCAGAATGTGCAGAGTCAAGTATTAACGCCACTTGTCACATAAGAGATTGTCAGTCCAGGGGGATCAGCTCTGACTGTAATATGTAGTACATAGTAATGACATAATAATACGTAATAGCCAATCCATAATGATCCTATTTCTTTGGAATTTAAGGCGGAGAGGGTTGTCCTGCCTTTTTATACTGATGATGTGGTCCAACACCTGGCATCCCCATCAGTCAGCCATTCTCAGGCACTGCCAGAACTAAATAGTGTATAGAACCAGACTTCCCCATCCACTTGAATGAGACCTGAGCTGCAGTAACCAGGCCCAGCCGCTACATAGCGGATAGAACTATCTGCTTTTGGCTTCATCCATAGCATAGTCGCATGCTGTTGAGAAATGCTGATTTGTGGGGGCGCTGGGTATCAGACCCCCTCCATGTTGATATTGATGACCTAACATAAGGATAGATAATCAGTATAGAAAGGTTGGAAAACTCCTTTTTAAGTAAATTTTTTTTTCTTTTTATAGGCTTGTTTGTTTCTAATTACATTTTATTTTTCATAAGAGACAACAATTGGGAACTGGAGTGGAGATGGAGATTGCTAAACTCCTGGAGGAAAACAACTCAATTCTCAAATTTGGATATCACTTCACACAGCAAGGGCCCCGGGCAAGGGCAGCTGCTGCTATAACTAAGAATAATGACCTTGGTAAGACTGGAAGTAATATACACTATGAGTACTAGTAATCTCAGAGGATTACTTGTTACCCATAAATATCTGAAATTGCTGGTTTGTGTGAGATAATAAGAGATTATGTACAGACATTTAGTCAGCTGAGTCACATAATGCCAGCAGCAAGGAAATTTCCCAGTTTCCCATTTTTACCCCTTTAAGACTTTCAGCAGAAAGCTAATGTCTGTTTTTGGTTAGTCCCTCTGATAGCAGCAGCAGTTGGCAGTACCCAACCCTTCATTCAGTGCTCTGTAGCCATGGTTTTTAGCAACAATGCACTGACATTACTAATGCCTGACCACTCTCTCATCCTCCGGACCACCCTCACTATGGGAAAATGGGGGTCTGGGGACTCTTGTTTGCCAGTGCCCAGTTGCTGTGTCTTCTGTATAGTTTAGTGAAGCAGTGGCTTCTTTTGATAAATGAGGGTCCTAAAGGTGGTCCTGTGGACGTGACATAAATTCCTGAAATGGGGATATTTCTTTAAAGCATACCTCCAGTTATTAACCACTTTTCCATAAAAGACTAGCACTGGTGAAAATAATAAATTTTATAATATATCTTAAGGTGATCTGTTTCCTTCCAGGAGATAGATAGATATAATTTATTTATTTATTTTCACCTTCCCCGGCCCAATATACATCTTGGACATCCTGTTCTATTGCTCCTTATCTTCAATATGACTGCTTGTTTACATTAGATTTTCTCCATTTTCAGCTTCACACACAGTTCTCTATGGAAAAGAGAAGGGAGGAGTAGGCTAATTAACTGATTTTATTGCTTCATTCTGTGCAGTAGTAGTCTCTAATCTACAACCTAGCAATGTTAAGAGTTCAGTGCAGCAACAATTATTTGAGTGTCTTTGTAGCAGCGTCTTCTCCCCCACCCCTTTATAGACTAATATGTGGAAAGTAGCTCTGTCTAAAAAGTGGAGAAGAAAACATAATTCTTTTAACAAGATATATTACAAAGTTTATTTTCACCTGTACTATTCATCTATGAAAAGCCTTTTTTTTTTATAACTGGAGGAACGCTTTAAACTATGGATTAATTATTATTTATTTATTAAAAACATACAGTACAGACCAAAAGTTTGGACACACCTTCTCATTCCAAGAGTTTTCTGTATTTTCACGACTATAAAAATTGTAGATTCACACTGAAGGCATCAAAACTATGAATTAACACATGTGGAATTATATACTTAACAAAAAAGTGTGAAACGACTGAAAATATGTCTTATATTCTAGGTTCTTCAAAGTAGCCACCTTTTGCTTTGATTACTGCTTTGCACACTCTTGGCATTCTCTTGATGAGCTTCAAGAGGTAGTCACCTGAAATGGTCTTCCAACAGTCTTGAAGGAGTTCCCAGAGATGCTTAGCACTTGTTGGCCCTTTTGCCTTCACTCTGCGGTCCAGCTCAACCCAAACCATCTCGATTGGATTCAGGTCTGGTGACTGTGGAGGCCAGGTCATCTGGCGTAGCACCCCATCACTCTCCTTCTTGGTCATATAGCCCTTACACAGTCTGGGGGTGTGTTTGGGGTCATTGTCCTGTTGAAAAATAAATGATGCGCCAACTAAACGCAAACCGGATGGAATAGCATGCTGCTGCAAGATGCTGTGGTAACCATGCTGGTTCAGTATTCCTTCAATTTTGAATAAATCCCCAACAGTGTCACCAGCAAAGCACCATCACTCCTCCTCCTCCATGCTTCACGGTGGGAACCAGGCATGTACAGTCATGGCCAAAAGTTTTGAGAATGATACAAATATTAATTTTTACAAAGTCTACTGCTTCAGTTTTTCTAATGGCAATTTGTATATACTCCAGAATGTTATAAAGAGTGATCAGCTTAACAGCAATTACTTGCAAAGTCAATATTTGCCTAGAAAATGAACTTTATCCCCCAAAACACATTTCAACATCATTGCAGCCCTGCCTTAAAAGGACCACCTAACATCGTTTCAGTGATTGCTCCATTAACACAGGTGTGGGTGTTGATGAGGACAGGGCTGGAGATCAATCTGTCATGATTAAGTAAGAATGACACCACTGGACACTTTAAAAGGAGGCTGGTGCTTGCCATCATTGTTTCTCTTCTGTTAACCATGGTTATCTCTAAAGAAACACGTGCAGTCATCATTGCACTGCACAAAAATGGCCTAACTGGGAAGAGTATTGCAGCTAGAAAGATTGCACCTCAGTCAACAATCTATCGCATCATCAAGAACTTCAAGGAGAGAGGTTCCATTGGTGCCAAAAAGGCTCCAGGGCGCCCAAGAAAGACCAGCAAGCGGCAGGACCGTCTCTTAAAAGTGTTTCAGCTGCGGGATCGGGCTACCAGCAGTGCAGAGCTTGCTGAGGAATGGCAGCAGGCAGGTGTGAGTGCATCTGCACGCACTGTGAGGCGGAGACTCTTGGAGCAAGGCCTGGTCTCAAGGAGGGCAGCAAAGAAGCCACTTCTCTCCAGAAAAAACATCAGGGACAGACTGATATTCTGCAAAAGGTACAGGGAGTGGACTGCTGAGGACTGGGGTAAAGTCATTTTCTCTGATGAATCCCCTTTTCGATTGTTTGGAACATCTGGAAAACAGCTTATTCGGAGAAGAAGAGGTGAGCGCTACCACCAGTCTTGTCTCATGCAAACTGTAAAGCATCCTGAAACCATTCATGTGTGGGTTGCTTCTCAGCCAAGGGAATTGGCTCTCTCACAGTCTTGCCTAAAAACACAGCCATGAATAAAGAATGGTACCAGAATGTCCTCCAAGAGCAACTTCTCCCAACCGTCCAAGAGCAGTTTGGCGCTCAACAATGCCTTTTCCAGCATGATGGAGCACCTTGCCATAAAGCAAAGGTGATAACTAAATGGCTCAGGGAACAAAACATAGAGATTTTGGGTCCATGGCCTGGAAACTCCCCAGATCTTAATCCCATTCAGAACTTGTGGTCAATCATCAAGAGACGGGTGGACAAACAAAAACCAACAAATTCAGACAAAATTAAAGCATTGATGCTGCAAGAATGGACTGCTATCAGTCAGGATTTGGTCCAGAAGTTGATTGAGAGCATGCCAGGGAGAATTGCAGAGGTCCTGAAGAAGAAGGGTCAACACTGCAAATATTGACTTGCTGCATTAACTCATTCTAACTGTCAATATAAGCTTCTGTTACTCATAATATGAATGCAATTATATTTCTGTATGTGATAAAAACATCTGACAAACACACATAAAAACCAGAGGGCAGCAGATCATGTGAAAATAGAATATTTGTGTCATTCTCAAAACTTTTGGCCATGACTGTAGAGTCCATTCGTTCACCTTTTCTGCGTCGCACAAAGACACGGTGGTTGGAACCAAAGATCTCAAATTTGGACTCATCAGACCAAAGCACAGATTTCCACAGGTCTAATGTCCGTTCCTTGTGTTCTTTAGCCCAAACAAGTCTCTTCTGCTTGTTGCCTGTCCTTAGCAGTGGTTTCCTAGCAGCTATTTTACCATGAAGGCCTGCTGCACACAGTTTCCTCTTAACAGTTATTGTAGAGATGTGTCTGCAGCTAGAACTGTGTGGCATTGACCTGGTATCTAATCTGAGCTGCTGTTAACCTGCGATTTCTGAGGCTGGTGACTCGGATGAACTTATCCTCCGCAGCAGAGGTGACTCTTGGTCTTCCTTTCCTGGGGCGGTCCTCATGTGAGCCAGTTTCTTTGTAGTGCTTGATGGTTTTGGCCACTGCACTTGGGGACACTTTCAAAGTTTTCCCAATTTTTCCGACTGACTGACCTTCATTTCTTAAAGTAATGATGGCCACTCGTTTTTCTTTACTTAGTTGCTTTTTTCTTGTCATAATACAAATTCTAACACTCCATTCAGTAGTACTATCAGCTGTGTATCCACCTGACTTCTGAACAACACAACTGATGGTCCCAACCCCATTTATAAGGCAAGAAATCCCACTTATTAAACCTGACAGGGCACACCTGTGAAGTGAAAACCATTTCAGGTGACTACCTCTTGAAGCTCATCAAGAGAATGCCAAGAGTGTGCAAAGCAGTAATCAAAGCAAAAGGTGGCTACTTTGAAGAACCTAGAATATAAGACATATATTTAGTTGTTTCACACTTTTTTGTTAAGTATATCATTCCACATGTGTTAATTCATAGTTTTGATGCCTTCAGTGTGACTCTACAATTTTTATAGTCATGAAAATACAGAAAACTCTTGGAATGAGAAGGTGTGTCCAAACTTTTGGTCTGTATTGTATATATAAATATTTGCTAATCATTGGGTGTGTTCTCATTTCTTCAGAAGACTCTCTATATAAATATGTATGACCCCTATATTATACAGGTATAAGATGTCACAGAAGACTCAGGGAGCTCTATACACAGTCATAGTTTATCAGTCTCTTGGATATTGTGCAACACCATTTTATTGCAATGAATCTAAAACTTTATTTTTTTATAAAACACACACAGATGTAGGTGTGTGAGGAAAATACTCCTACTTTACTACTGACCTCTTTTCTCTCCACTGTTAATTTCTCAGTGTGGTGGTTACGGGTACTTACCACTTGACATCTACTGGCATCTCTCCAAACCTGACTGCAGGAATATACAGGTTACATAGTGCTGGGATTATGCATCAATTCCTGGTTGTATTTGGTCTGCATTGTCCATTGCATGTTAAAATGCCTCTTTGCACGTTCGTGTGGTCAAGGGGCCTTTACATCTGGTATTTGCTGACTTTATATCCAAGTGTCAGTGATTTAATGGCATGCTAGAGGTATGCAACTAATGTGCCATGTGTTACTAATAAAAATTACTAAATTAATGAAATACATCCAACATGCTAGCTTGTGCTCTAAAGGGGTTGTCAATTTTCAGCAAATACAAATTATTTGTTTAGTGAAAAGTTATACAATTTTTCAGTATACTATTCTGTATGGTTCTGGTTTTCTAATTTTTTACTTTCTGTAATTCATTACTTCTAATGTGTAAAAATTAGTCCTTGGCCATGTGATGGGCACACATAGGTGCATGGCTAGTTACATATTATACATTTGATATATAGATAATTCTACATAGCTTTACATAGGCCTGTTTAGACAATCTCTCTTCAAGGCATTGCTATCTACTCTTTAGGCCTTGTTACTCCAAATCAACCCTCTGCCAAGATTTCCGCAGTTAATAGCAAATTTCTAATAATTATAGTAATAGTAATTGGGTCATAGGAAAATTTCTGAAAGGGACATAGCAGCAAGGCCACATGTTGGAATGTAAGTAGGCTATAAGCTGCAACACAATATATTACCAATTCATTATTAGTAAAGACTATAGTTATTGTACTTTATCACATTATTATGGATTGTCTTTCACATACCCATGGCCTGAAAGTAAGCAATGAATCACAGAAAGTAGAGATCTGGAAATTGAAACCAAAAGTATATTGGAAAATTGTAGGAGTTTTGGGTGGTGGCATACTATGTACCCTGGGATGTGACTATACCATATCCTGTCCCAGCCAGTACCGATTTTGCTATATAATTCTATACAGGGGAAATTCATCAGAGCTTCACCTGCATCCTAGGGTGCATTGTGTGTCATGACCCTTTTGTCATAGAAATAACATTTATTTGCTGAAACTGGAAAACCACTTTAAAGATCTCAGTATCCAGTTAGGAGCTGTCGTAGGTATGTTTTTTGCATCCCACTCATATGTTGTTGTGAATGATTAAAGGGGTTTTCCCAAAATTGACACTTGTCATGTATCCATAGGATACATGACAAATATTTGATTGAAAGCCCTATTGCTGGAATGCCTATGAGTTCAGGTCTTGGGTTTCCCATTTCTCCTCACTGTACACTAATTTCTGTATACTTTCATGTTTGTCTAAAGGCATTAAATTTCTGGAGCACATAGGTCTGAGTAGGTACATTGCAGGATTGAAGTTGGTAACTTGAATGGCTGATGATGACGTTGCAAAACAAAAGAATAGTATAAAATGTACTCTAACTCTATAGGTTTTTCTGCACCACTGGTGGAGTCCTTGTGTATATTGTACACCATTTTAACCAAATTAATACATTTTACTGATACAGAGCTCTGAGACTTCAGCTAGACCATGAAGCAATTGTTTTTATCGTTGGAATATATTTAGTGGGAGTAAACAAAATGTAATACTTTTGTATGTTCTTATTTCAGTTCGCAAGAGGCGAGTGGAAGGAGACCACGAGTAAATCTTTTTCTATATTTTTTTTTTTTTTTTTTTTTTTTTTTGTACTATGAGGACATTACTTGGAGGTTTCAACATCACTGGTGAAAAATGAGCTTCATTCAGGTGTTATAGTCTCTGACTTCATCTGGCTGGGAAGAAGGGAAGATACTGGAAAACCACATCTGATCATTCCTTTCACTATCTTTTGATACACTTCTCAATCTAAACCCTATTATACCTTAAACTGTTGAGAACCAAATTGGATATCTGAAAGTTGAAGATGTGAGACAGGACGAATTCAAGTGCTCACCCAACAGATGAATTTCCAGAATGACCACCCAGAAATGTCACAAAAATACAAAGATGCTGGATAGGAAGACTTCAATAAAGTTTTAAATACCGGTGTTTACAAGGGAAAGACTAGATTACAAGAATTCATGATCAAATGATGGAATGAGGAGTGCTCTGCAATAAGAAATATTGTGGTACCCAATATGCTACAATTATTGGGACTATTTTAGTTGCTTTAGATTAAATTGGAAAGGTTTGCATCTTGGAAGTCAACATAATTTCCCGTAAATCCTAATGCTGGTGACATTAACGCATTGTATTGGTTTTCTGTCTCCTAGGTTTTAGGAAACAGCAGTTTCATATTCTTTTGCCAAGAGATGATGGGGCCTATGCCATTTGTCCATCTAATAGTTGTCACCATGCTATGCAAAACCAGTACTTTGTAGTGTTTGGATTGGGTTTTAGATTTCAGAGAAATCTAGATGGCTTGCATTCTGTAAAGAGAATAAATGTTGCGAGTCTTTAAAAGCTCAGTTCAGCAATACCAAGCACTCCTACTCATTGTTTTCTTCTTCCACTTAGGCTTCTTTAAGATATATATACATATCTGTATGATGAATTCTTGAGAAATCGGTATACAATGTCTTAGTTTCATATTTTGCTGAAAACAAGTAACTTTTAAAGCAGTCGTATTGCATTTCTGCAGACTAACGGAACCATTCAGATAGCTCTCGTATTTCAGGGAAACAATATACCAAATATACAGTCTCAGGAAATGATAGGCCTGAGAGTACTTAGCATGTCTTTAGTACTTTATGTCTTAACGTTTTGCGTCTCTAAATATCCCACACCAGTGAATATAGACCTGGGAATGTACATCCTAACATCCTGCGTCCAAATATTCCATCCTGGTGAAACTATAGACTAGTCAATTTATACATCTTAACCTTCTATGTGTTCAAAGCTCCCATCCCATGGAAATATACCCAGAAGTATTTAGAATTTTTTAATCTAATATGCCTCAAATATGTCATACCAGGGAAATATAGACCTGAATATTTTTTTTAGTATATTAACATCTTGTGATTATAGCTATCCTGCCCCAGGGTAGCATAACAAGGGAATACTTGGCACAGTATGTCACAACTTCCTATGTCCTATATATCCCATCACAGGAAACTATAGAAATGGGAGGAATTTTTTTGTCTACTATGATTGTAGAATTGTAAAACACAAACTCTTCTCAGATGAAGAAAAAAAAAATTTGAATGAAAGGATAACCAAATTTAATGTAGTCTTTTAGCCATGTTTATTAACTTGAAGGGAACCTGTTGCTAGGAAATTTCGGTGCATTAGCACACATGTTATATAGAGGGAATAGCTGAGCAGATTGATATATAGTTTTGTGGGGAAATATTCAATATGATTTGTTTTATTCATTGAACTGTTCTTTTTTTTTTTTTTTTTTTTTTTTTTTTTTTTTTTTTGCTGTAATGTCAATGAGGCGGACCTATTGTTTGCCAGCTATCTCTCTATATAAAGTCAGAGGGGAGGCTGTCTATCACGAGTAGGACCGTCTCCTTCACACCCCTCCTGCTCTAGAACCTGCTGTCTGCAGATTGCACTGCATTTTCCTGGTGACAGGTGCCTTTTAACAGAACTCCATGTTTATGTAAAGCAATATTGTATTTCCTTTACCATCATTTAGATGCTGAAATTGTGTACATTGTCTGTATCGTATTGTTTTCTATTTTATTAGGTTTTTTTGTTATACTGTACACATCGTTAAAGGGTGCCAAATACTTTATTCTGGCGGTATAGGTTTGTATGTAATAAATGTATTGTTAAAGAGAGCCCAGATTTTCAGCATTTATAAATAAAGATTTTTTTTTTTTTTTTCAAATTATGCCTGTAATTTACTAACAATGGATTTGAAAAGAAAAAACAAAACCTGTATAACATAATGGAAGACGACCTTCTAACATGCATCTGGGTATACTGTTCATTAATGGTAAAATGAATACCATGCCTAAATAAATCCCCCTGGTTTCTTCTCATATTCACAGCAGTGCTTGCCTTTCACAAAGCAGGTCCTCCACTCCAAGTGACCACGAAAATACTTTCCTTTGTCAGAATCTTAGTTTATATTACGTTTAACAATTTTGCCACCCATTGTGTTAACACCTCAGATCATTTTGCAATCATATGTTGATCATTAAATCCTTTCACACAGACAGTTTTGGCCTTAAGGCTTGTCGATATTTTTTTTCTTTTTTTTTTTTTCTTTTTCTCCTCAAAATTCAGAGAGCCATAAGAGTTTCATTTTTACACATGTATAGCTGTTTGAGAAACTTGTATCCTTTGTATGGTATGTTATGTTTTTGAATTTGCACCTTTTTGGGATGCCTCTAACTTACTAAATTTTATTAACCCCTTTTTTTAACACTTTTTCTACATTATAAATTTCTCTGAAGACAAGAGTTTTTAGAGTCCATTTGTCCCAATATTCAGGACTAGATGTTTCAAGGCCTGGAAGAATGGAGACTCTGTCTTTCTGGTATATGAAAATGTGAAATGTATAATTAACAAAGAATGGAAAGTCCTCAACAGGAAGGTATCTCTTTGCAGAATATGATGCAACTCACTGGGACAATACCTCCACAATGGATGGCCTGGTGGCTAAATTGCTAAGAAGGGCCTATCTGCCCTTTGAGGATATGGGATTACCGAGAGATCACATGGATAAAAAAGTTGTAGGATTCCTCAAGAGTCTGGGATTCATCTGTGGCCATGTTAAGACCCAGTATTGCCGCCACTTGTACTGCACGCTACTTGAGGGGTCTGGTTGGAGAAATTACAGACCCACCTATCTGTTGGCATTTTCATAGACTATATCCTCACCTCCTTACCAATTATCCAGCAGGCTACAAACTTCCTGGCAAGTCCCAGCAGCCAATGACGCCAGTTGTCCGATTGGAGGCAAACTAAAGAATTTTCTTCAAGCTTGGGAAAACTTTTCTGGTTTCCCTGTATCCTGAATGTTGTCCAGCAGGGTTACAAGCTGGAATTCAAAAAATCTCCCCCAGAAAGATTTTGTATCATAAACTTTGCTTCCTCAGATCAGGCTGCCTTAGAACATAGTAACATAGTTGGTAAGGTTGGATAAAGACTAGTCCAACCTATAAACCTACCAAGTTGATCTAGAAGAAATAGATAATCTTCAAAATGGGTTTTTACTCCTGTTCCTCTGCTACAGCAAGGGAGAAGATTCTATTCTCTGCTGTTTCTTTCCCAGAAGCTAAATGGTTCCTTTCGAGCATCCATAAGTATGAACTCTTGGAATTGATCTTTGCTGTACAAAAATTTCAAGGAGACCATCTGCTCAACTGTAAACCTTTTAACTGACACTGTCAGTCGGGATTTGTTCTGGGCCCATCCTAACCTGCGATTCTCTTGAAGTATATCCCCTGTATCTTTTCTGTTGTCTGTCTCCCTTCCCTCTTGGTCCATGTCTTGTGTCCCCTTCCTGCTTGCTTTTGCACTATGTCTGACTATTTAATTGTTCTTGTTCCTTGACTTTATACTGCGTCCTGCGTGGCATTCTTTGATATTACTTTTGCGCTCTGTTGCATGTATTTTGTCTTCCTGTTTCTGTATATACAGTGGGGAAAAAAGTATTTAGTCAGCCACCAATTGTGCAAGTTCTCCCACTTATAAAGATGAGAGAGGCCTGTAATTGTCATCATAGGTAGACCTCAACTATGAGAGACAAAATGAGAAAACAAATCCAGAAAATCACATTGTCTGATTTTTAAAGAATTTATTTGCAAATTATGGTGGAAAATAAGTATTTGGTCAATAACAAAAGTTCATCTTAATACTTTATATATCCTTTGTTGGCAATGACAGAGGTCAAACGTTTTCTGTAAGTCTTCACAAGGTTGGCACATGCTGTTGCTGGTATGTTGGCCCATTCCTCCATGCAGATCTCCTCTAGAGCAGTGATGTTTTGGGGCTGTCACTGGGCAACACGGACTTTCAACTCCCTCCAAAGGTTTTCTATGGGGTTGAGATCTGGAGATTGGCTAGGCCACTCCAGGACCTTGAAATGCTTCTTACAAAGCCACTCCTTCGTTGCCCTGGCGGTGTGCTTGGGATCATTGTCATGCTGAAAGACCCAGCCACGTTTCATCTTCAATGCCCTTGCTGATGGAAGGAGGTTTGTACTCAAAATCTCGCGATACATGGCTTTCATGTACACGGATCAGTCATCCTGGTCCCTTTGCAGAGAAACAGCCCCAAAGCATGATGTTGCCACCCCCATGCTTCATAGTAGGTATAGTGTTCTTTGGATGCAACTCAGCATTCACTCTCCTCCAAACACAATGAGTTGTGTTTCTACCAAACAGATCTACTTTGGCTTCATCTGACCATATGACATTCTCCCAATACTCTTCTGGAACATCCAAATGCTCTCTAGCAAACTTCAGACGGGCCCGGATATGTACTGGCTTAAGCAGGGGGTCACGTCTGGCACTGCAGGATCTGAGTCCCTGGCGGAGTAGTGTGGTACTGACGGTAGCCTTTGTTACGTTAGTCCCAGCTTTCTGCAGGTCATTCACTAGTCCCCCCGTGTGGTTCTGGGATTTTTGCTCACCGTTCTTGTGATCATTTAGACCCCACGGGGTGAGATCTTGTGTGGAGCCCCTGATTGAGGGAGATTATCAGTGGTCTTGCATGCCTTCCATTTTCTAATTATTGCTCCCACAGTTGATTTCTTCACACCAAGCTGCTTGCCTATTGCAGATTCAGTCTTCCCAGCCTGGTGCAGGTCTACAATTTTGTTTCTGGTGTCCTTCCACAGCTCTTTGGTCTTCACCATAGTGGAGTTTGGAGTGTGACTGTTTGAGGTTGTGGACAGGTGTCTTTTATACTGCTAACAATGTCAAACAGGAGCCATTACTACAGATAATGAGTGGAGGACAGAGGAGCCTCTTAAAGAAGAAGTTACAGGTCTGAGAGCCAGAAATCTTGCTTGTTTGTAGGTGACCAAATACTTATTTTCCACTGTAATTTGCAAATTCGTAAAAAATCAGACCATGCGATTTTCTGGATTTGTTTTCTCATTTTGTCTCTCATAGTTGAGGTCTACCTATGATGTCAATTACAGGCTGGCCTCATCTTTTTAAGTGGGAGAACTTGCACAATTGGTGGCTGACTAAATACTTTTTTTCCCCACTGTATGTTTGCACAGCTTATACATTCCCTTCCTGCCGCAGCCAGTTTTGTCCTAATGATTTGGTGATTTTTGTCTTCACATTGTACAAGTTATATTTTTATTTTTTCTGGTGACGTAGTCATATGAGGCCTGTTTTTTGATGCCTATAACTCACAGGACGTACTAATACGTCCATTTAGGATAACTATCAGGCGCCCAGGATGTAATACTAAGTCCTTCATCGTTAAGGGGTTAAAGAGGACCTTTCACTACCCTCCAACAAGTCCAGCTCTTTACATCAATTAATAGCATCCCTTCCATTGATTACAGCACAGTTGAAATTTTTTTCTCTAGCCTTCACCGTTCCCGAGCAGTTAAAGGGGTTGTCCGGGATAAATAATTAATTTAACAAAAAGCCCCCCATACCCCCACCTCCAACTTTCTAAATAATATTTATTATACATTATTTTTAGTTTTACTGTAATATATGTAGGTCATGTGACCTACATACATTACATTTTTGCCTTTCCGCTGACATCCCGGGGTGTCGGTCTAAGGGATACCCGCACCCCAGGACGTCACTGGAAAGAAGCCTGCCCCCCCCCCCCCCCCCCCCATTTTTATTTCTCCTTCCTGCACGGAACATCACATACTGTGCAGGGGTCACTATGGAGCATTATCCTGTGCACAGGCCACTGTGGAGCATATTATACTATGTGGGGGCCACTATGGAGCATTATTCTGAGCAGGGGCCACTGTGGAGCATATTATAGTGTTTCTGTATGTACGTATGCATAATATATATATATTTTTATATATATTTACCAAATGCCAAAAAAGCATGAAGAATTGATTGTTGTCTTGAAGCTTTCTCTGTGTGACTGTAATGATATATGGAAGTGATTACAATGTTACAGCTAAAGGAGAAGGTTATTGAGTTGAGTGAGAACTAGGAGTCTAAATATGGCTGCTGAGGGTGGGCGGTATTCTGCCACCGATGTGCGTGTGAGACGTCTCTGATGTGTGAGTTGCAATCTCTTGCACAAGCAATGGAAGATGGTGATCTCGCTATATATTTATTTTTTTCAGCAACACCATGAATGTAAAAGTTCAGAGAGGAAGTTGCAATGGATGTGCTTTTTAGGTGAATATATTACCTTTACCTCAAGAAATAATAACATAGAGGTCAAAGGAAAATCCTTTTTCCAGCTCTGTGATGCACATGAGACAAGCAAAGGCTACAGGAACAGGATGTGATGTCTCAGAGAGGAGGAGTGACAGTGACAAAAGCATAAGTAATTACATCCATAGGAAAATTACTGAGACCAAATATAACAAACATAGCTAGGTGGCAGCAAAGAACTAAATATAATATTACACATATAAGACTCTATGCAATTTACATATTTATATATAGATCCCAGTGGGAAATCATAGCTGGAACAGCACAGGCGGGCTAGCTAGGGAAACGTGGAGGGGGAGGGGGGGGGGGTGAGAGAGGGAAGGGGAGGAAGTGAGAGAGAGAGAAAGAGGTGGTGTGAGTAAGCTCATGCAATGCATCATGGAAGTTTTAGGCTAAGACAGCAGGAAGCTACCCTTGTAAACAAATGCAGAAGATGCCAGAAGCTCACGGAGAACCCAGAAATTGCTCAAAATGCTGCTGAAAGTATTTGGATGCACTTATTAACCTGTTAATAGTACTACCAGATCTTTTTTGAAAAATGATTTTTTGTCCGGAAAACCCCTTTAAGCTCCTAGGTTTATAATGGGACCCCCACTTACCTTGTACCATTTAGAATAGTGGTATATTATATGTAACAGAGGGACCTTTGGGGCCCCCTCAGGGTCCAAGTCCAATAGATACTTCTACCACTGCATACCCTATAGCCGTGTTTTGGCGAACCTATGGCACACGTGCCAGAGAGGGCATGCAGAGCCCTCTCTGTTGGCACACGCGCCGTCACCCTGATCGCTCACTAACGGGGAATCCGGTACAGCAAATGCACATACAGCTGAAAGCTGTCAATGTAGGCCACAGGACCGGACTGCAGAGTAACCTCTGACCCAACGCAAGAGCGATGACGTTAGTCATCAGCGCCTGCGATCAGAAGAAGGAGGACGCTCTTCACGGGACTGCATACTAGGTAAGTAGCTTATACTACTGTGTGGGGGCCCACTGTGGAACATATAATACTGTGTGGGGGGGCTACTGTGGAGCATATACTACTGTGTGGGGGCCCACTGTGGAACATATAATACTGTGTGGGGGGGCTACCGTGGAGCATATACTACTGTGTGGGGGCCCCACTGTGGAGTATATACTACTGTGTGGGGGCCCACTGTGGAGTATATACTACTGTGTGGGGGCCCAAAGTGAAGCATATAATACTGTGTGGGGGCCCACTGTGGAGCATATAATACTGTGTGGGCGTCACTTTAGAGCATATAATACTGTGTGGGGTCCCACTGACGAGCATATTATACTTCGTGGGCGCCACTGTGGAGCATAATTTACTGTTTGGTGGCTACTATGAAGCATATTGTTCTATGTGGGTCTACTGTGGAGCACATTGTACCGTCTGGGGGCCCTTCACTATTTATGTTACACAGTATATGTTTTATAGCAGATGTGATATGTTTACAGGCTGTAATAACATTGCATGGTCACTATAAAACAGATCCTGTGAGATGTAAATAGTGAACATTAATTGTTCAAAAGTACCAAATGCAGTACAAAGTTGTTTTGTATTATTGAAAGCTCTGTAAAACCCCATTCACACGACCTTATTTTGGGGGTCTGTAACTGGCCGTAATTGTGGATCCACACAGTATTAAGGTTAAATTTCCGTGTTGGCACTCTGCAATAAAATTAGTGGGTTTTGGGTTGCAGTTTGGGCACTCGGTCTCTAAAAGGTTCGCCATCACTGCCCTATAGTAACGCCACTGATGTTTAGGCCACACAGAGACGCAGGAGAAAAGGAAAGAATGGGAGTACAAATTTATGCAAAAATTTCAAACTCTGCAATTTGGACTTAATATTCATGCCAGCTTCATGTCACACTATGTATGAACTGTGAGGGTCACAAATCACCACCTGATAGCAAACAGATAACAGATCCCTCTGTCACGCACCACAACTTTCCAGATTGTTTTTTGACCTGTTGTAAATAACTTCTCTACTTAGATTGCATTTTGTTTTGTTTTTTTTAAGGGCTCTAAAATCCTTTGAAGATCATGTGTATAAAAATCTGTGAATTTTCAGTTCTTGTATAACACCATGTCTGATGAAGGGAGCTAGCTAGTACTCCTGAAAGCTTACTTATAAATATACTCAGCCTTTAAAAGGTATCTCCTGATTTCTTCACTCTTCCACTACAGTAACTTGAACAACATGTGGTCTGGCGTTGTGGCTGTACCACTGGTTCCACGGCCATATCAATATAACGCTGAGCTGTTAGTGCACCTGAAATGGACACTGGCAGTGTCTAGCTACCGTATATTACACCACCCCACACCAAGGGGCGCACCGCTAATGAGGCGAAGTGAGGCGGCTGCCTCAGGCGGCACTGTCCGTCACTGTCTGGGGGGGGGGGGAGGGCTTTTTACTATTCAATGTAAACCAGCCCAGGACAGGCCGCTTTAAAAAAAACAAAGCTGAGCGGGCCTGTCCTGGACTGGTTTACGAGACGTCGCATTTCAGTGCAGCCGGCGATACAATGACGTCATCGCGCCGCCTACGCTGAGACATGGACGTCGCGGATAAGAGGAGGAGGAGGCCGCGGCGGCTGCATCAAGGCACCGCAGGTAGGTGACAATAACTTTTTTTTTTTTATTTATATATATATATATATATATATATATATATATATATATAATTGGCCGTAACCTGCTGGAGTATCCCCAGCAGGTAACGGCCTATTTATTTACCTACCCCGCATCTGCTCCTGGCCGCCTCTGCTTCCCCTTCTGTTATGGGACGCAGATGGGGAAGTGGATGCTGCTGTGAGCAGCCGCGGACATCGGTAAGTGAGTCCGCGGGCATCAAATACTACTATTGTTATACTCTGGGGTCTTTTCAGACCCCGGAGTATAATAATCGGAGACCCAGGGAAGGTGAGGGAACATAAAAACATATCCTATTACCTCTCCTGCGATCCGGTGTTACTCCGAGCAGGCTCGGGGCCTCTGGTGATGTCATCAGGTCGTGTCGCCAGCCTGATCACGTGACGTGATCGCTCAATTAAACAGGGCCGAAAACTGCAAGGAGTGCACCGGTGTCCAGGATAGGTAAGTAACACTGGTTTTTATGTTTGTCACCTCCCCTGGGTCTCCGATCATTATACTCTGGGGTCTGAAAAGACCCAAGAGTATAACAATAGTAGTATTTGAGGCCCGCGGACTCACTTACCGATGTCCGCGGCTGCTCACAGTGGCATCCACTTCCCCAAATATCATATATTTTATAATTGGGGTAGCAGCAGGATGGGTGTGCAGGTGAGGACAATGTGGGTTGGATGCCTGGAAAAGTGAGGAGCCAAAGATGTCTGTGTTGCGAACTTTACAGAGACAAGTCACAGCTGAAAGAAGTGGTCATGCGGTCCAAAGGGAAGAGAAGGGAAAAGTGAAGGATTAGTCAGAGACGTCACCTGTATGTCACAAAATGTTACTGCCCTGTATTCATCTAAATGATTGATGGGGGTCTGTCTGCTGAGACCCCCACTGAACCTGAGACTTGGGTTTTCCCCCCACTGGGTAGGAATTCAGCCTGACCACAGCCATATATATAGGTGTGTCACTTGGTGGATGGACGAACCTGCGTGGCTCTCATTCACGTCAATGGGAGCACCAAAGATAGCCGAAGTCCAGTACTCAGCTATCTGCGGCGCTCCTATTATAGAGAATGGGGGCCACGTGGGCTCGTCCATCCTCCAAGCAGAAGATGTGTGAAGTTATTGTCATTGTTAATGCCGTGTTGTTGATCTGATACTGAAGTAATACAGGAAGAAGAATTCTTAAAAACTGTTTTATAACTTTGTGTATTGTGTATATTGTGCGACGATAACAGTGTGTTAAACTAGTAGCATGGAAACTCAATTTTTTTTTTTTTTTTGGTGGGGGGGGGGCGTCTTTCTATAGTCCGCCTCAGGCAGCAAAGAGGCTAGGTTCACCACTGCCCACACCATAAACCTGGGAGTAGGACCACTGTGTTGTTCTCTTGTGAAGGCCTCTTCATGGCATAGCCCATGTGGTCTCCAGCCCAAACTCTGGCTATCATTGCATCCAACACAAAAGCATGACTCATCACTGAAGAAGCTAGACCTCCATTCCAGCCCTACTTGACATTTTGCTGTGCAACGTGATAGTATTTGAGAGTGGTGGCATGAGGTCAGCGGAGCAACTGTAGCTGGATGTCTGGCTCATAGCCCAATATCATGTATATGCATTCTGATGGTTTGTTTTGACACTGTTCGCGTAGACTTCAGTTGTGACTTCTAATTTCACGTGCCTTACAGAAAGAATCACTATGCACCATTCTTCCAAATCAGCAGATCTGCATTTTTCAAGCAGAATGGGGGATGGAATCCCCTAACGGTCACTGAACGCAGGTTTGACCGTAGCATTTAAGGGGTTTAACAGGAAAAAATGAATTTTCAAAAAACGTCTGTTAGTGCAGTGTTTTGAGTGATTTCTGGGGTTCTCTGGGAGCTCCTGGCATCCTCTGCATTTGTTTACATCAGCATCTTCCTGTTCTGTGCATTCCTACAACTCCCATAATTCCTTGAGCTGACTCACTCCCCCCTCCCTTTCTCAACTCCCCCTTTCTGTTTCCCTAGCTGGCCCGCCCTCTACACCATCAGCAGCCATCTTTAGACTCCTAGTTCTCACTCACTCACCTTCTCCTTTGGCTGTAATATTGTAATCACCTCTGTATATCATCATTAAAGTCACACAGAGAAAGGTTCAAGGACAACAATGACTTCTTGATGTTTTTTAGGCATTTGGGGTATGTAATATACATATACACATATATACACACACACACACACACACCTACATAAACAGTATAATGCTCCACAGTGGCCCCTGCACAGTATAATATGCTCCACAGTGGCCACCCCACAGTATAATATGCTCCACAGTGGCCCCCGCACAGTAAAATATTCCATAGTGACCCCTGCACAGTATGTGACATTCAGTGCCAGAAGGTGAAATAGAAATTTCCGTGTAACGTCACTGGACCCTAGAAAAATGTGCCTGGGGCAGTCACATGACCCAGTCCCGGCGCAAAAACTAAATATTCATCTTTGCTAAATAAAGTTCTTTAGAAAGTAGGATGGGGGGTGGAAGGTCATAGCTACAATATAGGTTTATCCTGGACAACCCCTTTAATGCCCTGATCGTCCCAGTGTCTGAAAACGCGGCAAATTGATATGTCGCATTTTAGGCGCAAACAAGAGCTGTGCACCTAAGATGCACCACTGCTACACCTGTTTTCTGGCGTGGCAATGTTGGTAAATTCTCCCAGTGAGTCCCCAACCTAAGCAAGCTGAAACATATAACTGAATATATAAAAATCCCTGCATTTAACATATTTAAAATTAGGAGTACAGCGAATGTTATGGAGTTTGTTTCTTTGACCCAGGCTCAGAGTGACTAGCACACCACTAACAGCAGGAACCTTTCCGTGCAGAACATGCCGGGACGTAAAACATCTAATACAACGTCCATTCTGTACTGAAAACAATTTAAAGCATGAACTACATTTCCCACCTTTCCCTAGCCTACATATCAAGCAAATGCGCACGCGCAGCCCCAGAACTACATTTCCCGATATGCTTCGCACAAGGCTTTATGGCAATGCTCATACACTACAGCAATAGCAGAAGAACCGCACAAGGTAGTGTAAACGTAGGGAGCACAGCTTCACATCCACAATTGAGTACAGTTTGGCTGGCTGTGAGTAGGGTTGCGACTAGAATGGAGTTGCTCCTGGTAGGTCCTCTCTCCAGCAACTCCATTCTAGTCACCTCACTAGTGAACGGTCTAGAATGGAGTTGCTGGAGGGAGGACCTACCAGGAACAACTCCATTCTAGACAATTCATTACTGAGGTGACTAGATTGGAGTTGCTGGATGGAGGACCTGCTAGAACCAACTGCAATATCGACAGTTCTTTACTGAGGTGACTAGAATGGAGTTGCTTACTGGAGCTGCCACCAGAAACTCCAATCTACTGTAGTCACCTCACTACAGGAGAAGCTAGAGTGGAGTTTCTATAGGGAGGATCCTGGAGCCAGAACTGGCCAAGAGGAACATTCCTGGACATATATACATATGGCACTTATAAATTATGTGTGTGTGTGTGTATAATATATAAATAAATATATATATATATATATATATATATATATATGCATATAATTTATGAGTGCCATATGTATATATAATTTGCACCAGACCAGTTCTGAGACATTGTGCAGATATGGTCTGAGCAGGGCGGTGACATCTCGGCCTGTTTATTATATCTTGTGCCACTTTCTTGTTGTAAGTGATAATGGAAATATATGGCAATTCATAACTGACAGATCTAAATTCTGACGTATCGCTGTGTGCCTGCTTTATGAATATATAGTATACTGCAGGTAGGTTCTGGTTGAGCAGTATATCAACCATGGACAGAAAGAAACTTGACAAGCTGATTAGAAGGGCCAGCTCTATCCTGGGGAGCCCCCTGGACCCAGTGCAGGTGGTGGGTGACAGAAGGATACTGTCCGTGGTGATCTCCATGCGGGAGAAGTCCCATCCCAGGCATGAGACCGTGATCGCACTGGGCAGTACTGACAGTGCCTGACTACTTCACCCTAAGTATGAGAAGGAGCGCTATCGGAAGTCTTTCCTCCCCACCGTGGTTAGGCTGTACAACCAACACCGAACTAAGCGGAGATCATTACACACAGAGAACTGAAATATCTTTCTGCCTGTTAAATCCCCCCCCCCCCCTGCTACTTCTTGTCTGTCTAATGTAATGCCTCTTACCTTGGAACATTCCTGTTCATGTTGTATTTGTATCTGCTTATCTTTGCTGCTGTAACGCACTGAATTTCCCCCATTGTGAGACTATTAAAGGACTTTTATTATTATTATATTCATGGTGTCGGTTTGTTCTGTAGTTACTATAGGTAGGTCCTCCTTACAACAACTCCATTCTAGATGTCTCACTACAGAATTGACTAGAATGGAGTTGCTGCAGGTAGGTTCATAGTCTCGGTGTATTCTGTAGTTGCTGCAGGTAGATTCATGGTCCCGGTGTATTCTGTAGTTGCTATAGGTAGGTCCTCCTTACAGCAACTCCATTCTAGCTGTCTCACTACTGTCCTGACTAGAATGGAGTTGCTGCAGGTAAGTTCATGGTCTCGGTATATTATGTAGTTGCTATAGGTAGGTCCTCCTTACAGCAATTCCATTCTAGCAGTATCACTACATAATTGACTAGAATGGAGTTGCTGCAGGTAGGTTCATGGTCTTGGTGTATTCTGTAGTTACTATAGGTAGGTTCATGGTCTGGGTATATTCTGTAGTTACCATAGGTAGGTTCATGGTCTCAGTGTATTCTGTAGTTACTATTGGTAGGTTCATGGTCTCGGTGTTCTGTAGTTGCTAGAGGTAGGTTCTCCTTACAGCAACTCCATTCTAGCTGCATCACTACATAATTGACTAGAATGGAGTTGCTGCAGGTAAGTTCATGGTCTCAGTGTATTCTGTAGTTGCTAGAGGTAGGTCCTCCTTACAGCAACTCCATTCTAGCTGTCTCACTACTGCCCTGACTAGAATGGAGTTGCTGCAGGTAGGTTCATGGTCTTGGTGTATTCTGTAGTTACTATAGGTAGGTTCATGGTCTGGATGTATTCTGTAGTTACCATAGGTAGGTTCATGGTCTCGGTGTATTCTGTAGTTACTATAGGTAGGTTCATGGTCTCGGTGTATTCTGTAGTTACTATAGGTAGGTTCATGGTCTCGGTATATTCTGTAGTTACTATAGGTAGGTTCATGGTCTCGGTGTATTCTGTAGTTACTATAGGTAGGTTCATGGTCTCGGTGTATTCTGTAGTTACTATAGGTAGGTTCATGGTCTGGGTGTATTCTGTAGTTACCATAGGTAGGTTCATGGTCTCGGTGTATTCTGTAGTTACTATAGGTAGGTTCATGGTCTCGGTGTATTCTGTAGTTACTATAGGTAGGTTCATGGTCTCGGTATATTCTGTAGTTACTATAGGTAGGTTCATGGTCTCGGTGTATTCTGTAGTTGCTATAGGTAGGTTCATCGTCTCAGCACTCCATTCTGAGTTCTGGTAGTTCACTACTGCCCTGACTAGAATGGAGTTGCTGCAGGTAGGTTCATGGTCTTGGTGTATTCTGTAGTTACTATAGGTAGGTTCATGGTCTGGGTGTATTCTGTAGTTACCATAGGTAGGTTCATGGTCTCGGTGTATTCTGTAGTTACTATAGGTAGGTTCATGGTCTCTGTGTATTCTGTAGTTACTATAGGTAGGTTCATGGTCTCGGTGTATTCTGTAGTTACTATAGGTAGGTTCATGGTCTCGGTGTATTCTGGGTGTTTTGTAGTTACTATAGGTAGGTTCATGGTCTCGGTGTATTCTGTAGTTACCATATAGGTAGGTTCATGGTCTCGGTGTATTCTGTAGTTACCATAGGTAGGTTCATGGTCTCGGTGTATTCTGTAGTTACCATAGGTAGGTTCATGGTCTCGGTGTATTCTGTAGTTACTATAGGTAGGTTCATGGTCTCGGTGTATTCTGTAGTTACTATAGGTAGGTTCATGGTCTCGGTGTATTCTGTAGTTACTATAGGTAGGTTCATGGTCTGGGTGTATTCTGTAGTTACCATAGGTAGGTTCATGGTCTCGGTGTATTCTGTAGTTACCATAGGTAGGTTCATGGTCTCGGTGTATTCTGTAGTTACTATAGGTAGGTTCATGGTCTCGGTATATTCTGTAGTTACTATAGGTAGGTTCATGGTCTCGGTGTATTCTGTAGTTACTATAGGTAGGTTCATGGTCTCGGTGTATTCTGTAGTTACTATAGGTACAGTGCTGGCCAAAAGTATTGGCACCCCTGCAATTCTGTCAGATAATACTCAATTTCTTCCAGAAAATGATTGCAATCACAAATGCTTTGGTAATAATATCTTCATTTAATTTGTCTTCAATGGAAAACCACAAAAAGAATTGTCAAAAAGCCAAATTGGATATAATTCCACACCAAACATAAAAAAGGGGGTGGACAAAAGTATTGGCACCCTTTGAAAAATCATGTGATGCTTCTCTAATTTGTGTAATTAACAGCACCTGTTACTTACCTGTGGCACATAACAGGTGGTGGCAATAACTAAATCACACTTGCAGCCAGTTGAAATGGATTAAAGTTGACTCAACCTCTGTCCTGTGTCCTTGTGTGTACCACATTGAGCATGGAGAAAAGAAAGAAGACCAAAGAACTGTCTGAGGACTTGAGAAGCAAAATTGTGAGGAAGCATGAGCAATCTCAAGGCTACAAGTCCATCTCCAAAGACCTGAATGTTCCTGTGTCTACCGTGCACAGTGTCATCAAGAAGTTTAAAGCCCATGGCACTGTGGCTAACCTCCCTAGATGTGGACAGAAAAGAAAAATTGACGAGAGATTTCAACAAAAGATTGTGCGGATGGTGGCTAAAGAACCTCGACTAACATCCAAACAAGTTCTAGCTGCCCTGCAGTCCGAGGGTACAACAGTGTCAACCCGTACTATCTGTCGGCGTCTGAATGAAAAGGGACTCTATGGTAGGATACCCAGGAAGACCCCACTTCTGACCCAGAGAAATAAAAAAGCCAGGCTGGAGTTTGCCAAAACTTACCTGAGAAAGCCAAAAACTTTTTGGAAGAATGTTCTCTGGTCAGATGAGACAAAAGTAGAGTTTTTTGGGAAAAGGCATCAACATAGAGAAAAAAAAAAGAGGCCTTCAAAGAAAAGAACACGGTCCCTACAGTCAAACATGGCGGAGGTTCCCTGATGTTTTGGGGTTGCTTTGCTGCCTCTGGCACTGGACTGCTTGACCGTGTGCATGGCATTATGAAGTCTGAAGACTACCAACAAATTTTGCAGCATAATGTAAGGCCCAGTGTGAGAAAGCTGGGTCTCCCTCAGAGGTCATGGGTCTTCCAGCAGGACAATGACCCAAAACACACTTCAAAAAGCACTAGAAAATGGTTTGAGAGAAAGCACTGGAGACTTCTAAAGTGGCCAGCAATGAGTCCAGACCTGAATCCCATAGAACACCTGTGGAGAGATCTCAAAATGGCAGTTTGGAGAAGGCACCCTTCAAATCTCAGGGACCTGGAGAAATTTGCCAAAGAAGAATGGTCTAAAATTCCAGCAGAGCATTGTAAGAAACTCATTGATGGTTACCGGAAGCGGTTGTTCGCAGTTATTTTGTCTAGAGGTTGTGCTACCAAGTATTAGGCTGAGGGTGCCAATACTTTTGTCCGGCCCATTTTTGGAGTTTTGTGTAAAATGATCAATGATTTGACTTTTTTTCATTCTCTTGTGTTTTTTCATTGCAAGCAAAATAAATGAAGATATTATTACCAAAGCATTTGTGATTGCAATCATTTTCTGGAAGAAACTGAGTATTATCTGACAGAATTGCAGGGGTGCCAATACTTTTGGCCAGCACTGTAGGTTCATGGTCTGGGTGTACTCTGTAGTTACTATAGGTAGGTCCTACCGTGCGGTTACTATAGGTAGGTCCTCCTTACAGCAACTCCATTCTAGCTGTCTCACTACTGCCCTGACTAGAATGGAGTTGCTGCAGGTAGGTTCATGGTCTCAGTGTATTCTGTAGTTGCTATAGGTAGGTCCTCCTTACAGCAACTCCATTCTAGCTGTCTCACTACTGCCCTGACTAGAATGGAGTTGCTGCAGGTAGGTTCATGGTCTCAGTGTATTCTGTAGTTGCTAGAGGTAGGTCCTCCTTACAGCAACTCCATTCTAGCTGTCTCACTACTGCCCTGACTAGAATGGAGTTGCTGCAGGTAGGTTCATGGTCTCAGTATATTCTGTAGTTGCTATAGGTAGGTCCTCCTTACAGCAACTCCATTCTAGCTGTCTCACTACTGCCCTGACTAGAATGGAGTTGCTGCAGGTAGGTTCATGGTCTCGGTGTACTCTGTAGTTACTATAGGTAGGTTCATGGTCTGGGTGTACTCTGTAGTTACTATAGGTAGGTTCATGGTCTGGGTGTACTCTGTAGTTACTATAGGTAGGTTCATGGTCTGGGTGTACTCTGTAGTTACTATAGGTAGGTTCATGATCTCAGTGTATTCTGTAGTTGCTAGAGGTAGGTCCTCCTTACAGCAACTCCATTCTAGCTGTCTCATTACTGACCTGACTAGAATAGAGTTACTGCAGGTAGGTTCATGGTTTCAGTGTATTCTGTACAGGTTGGTCAGTATAGGGTCTATATCTAACACTAAGCTCCCCATACAGCGATATTAATAAAGCAAACAACATCGACATTTTAAAAAATATATTTGATTGAAATAAAACCCTCCGCACAACCCTCATTAACCATTTTATTTATTTTAAAAACCCACCTCCACTGGTTATCAACGTAGTCTATCAAAGCCAAATAAAATCCATAACCCCCTTCCCCAATGATCCTACTTACCTGTCCAGGTCTAGTATTGCCTGCTCTCATGGAATAAACAAGCCAATGGCGTCTCATGTGATGGGGTTATTAGAGTAAAGCTAGGATCACATCTGCGGCTGGTTCTACATCGTTTACATTCATCGGGGGACCCCAATGATGGAGAGCCAGACTGCTAAAACAGTGGTTACCCATGGACACCAGCAGACCCCATTGACTATAATGGGATCAGTCGTTTCCATACTGAAAGGGGCAGAGAGAAAAGTCTTCCATGCAGGACTTTTGTCTCTGACTATTTCTGCGGCCGATGTAAACTTAGTCTCAAATGAAGTCTAGTAACCCCCTTTTTTGGTTATTTGAGCACCAGAATGTGGGGACTCCTACTGAAAGGATAGTAACTCAGGATAGGCAATCAATGCAGGGGTCTCCTGCAGATCTCTGGTGCTGTACAAACTGTAGTGGTGAGTGTAGGTACCACAGCGCTGCCCCATTAAAGTCTCTGTACCAGATATCTGCAGGGGTATCAGGTGTTGGGCTCCCCCTGCAGATCTAATATTGATGACCTATCCTGAGAAAGTGGATAAATCCTTGAGGCAGGCGCCCCACGTGGCCTATACGCCACGTGGCCTATACGCCACGATTTGCCAGCAGCAGAAACAAGGCAGAAAAAAAACGCGAATCCAGTCCCCACTTTGCAGTAAAAATACACACAGCGGGCACACAGTCGTGGTTTTGGAAATCGCAGCATGTCAATTATACCTACGAAAACGCCCGAAGCTTCCATATGTGTATAATTGAAGCAGAAAGTCCGCAGAGGAAACCTGCGGCTTTTGCCGCAGTGCTTTTTTGCTGCGGGATGCTACGTGGGCCCTTAGCCTGAACAACAGTCATGTCAAGCTTGTGATTAATCCCTTCTTGGGTAATCAGTAATTCAATCGCTTATATGGAATCACTGGTTGCAGGAGGTTTGGGGAGTCCTTGGTGAGTACATTGGGGGGCAAATTTTATTAATGAATATGGAGGCAGAACACAGACAGCCTGCTATGCAAATAAAGTATAGCAGCACTAATGTTCCTTAGGGCTGCACCTGCTATACAAAAAAGGGTTAATTGCAGTCATAACTTGACCACAACTAAACCTAAGTGCAGGGGTTAGTCACGGTCAAGGGTTTACACTTGGTCAAGAAACACAGACAAGTTATGTCTAGAATTCGACCCTTTCTAGTGCAGGAACTCCTCCTGCTCTGAAGGAGTCCCTGCATTGTGGGTAACCTCTTTATACAGCAATGAGTATCAGTTTGATGCTAGCCATCATTGCAGGGTTGGAAAGTGAGCAAGTGCACAATGTTTATTCATACAGCTCACACCCTGGACATGAAAGGGTGATGCATTAGGTGGTGGGGCCATTCTATTTATAATGCAGGAGGAGTGGGAATACATTTAGCATAGGGGCACAGGAGGGCGCTACTGTATGTTATAACTCCAGAGTCCCTGCGCTATGTAACCAGAACCACGTGATTTACACAGCCCCACAACCCTGTCTACACACAAGCAGCCCCCCTCCCCCAGGACCCCCACAACCACCTCCTCCACACATGCACCAACACCCCAGAAACTCCACACACACTCGAAATGCGACACTCCCCTGGGACCCCCTCCACCAACACACAGATGGCACCCCCCCCCCCCACACACACGGACCTGACCCTCTCCCCCGACAACACACAGACACAGGGGCGTAACTACCGGGGTAACAGCGGTAGCGGCTGCCACAGGGCCCAGGACATTTTCTTTTAATAGGCCGTTACCTGCTGGAGTAACCACAGCAGGTAATGGGCCCTATTTACTTACCAAGCCCCGCTCCTGCTCATGGCCGCCTGCGCTTCCCATTCTGCGGAAGCAGAGGTGACTGTGAGCAGGAGCAGGGATCGGTAAGTGAGGCCGCGGGCCAAACCCCACAAACACTGCTATCACTATACTCTGGGATCATTTCAGACCCCAAAGTATAATGATGGGAGGGCCAGGGGTGGTGAGGGAACATAAAAAACGTTCCTTACCTCTCCTACGCTCTGCAGGCTTTGGGCCTGTTTGGTGCCGTCACGTGGGCTGGGCCTGCGTCATTATGAGTCACGACGCCAACCTGGCTCACGCGAGATCTGGTCCAACATTGAAGATGGCCGAAGTAGCAGGGAGTGCCCTGGGGCCAGGAAGAGGTAAGTGACATTGTTTTGGTTTTTTTTTTTTGTTTGTATCCTCCCCTGGGTCTCCGATCATTATACTCTGGAGTCTGAAAAGACCAAAGAGTATAATAATTGTTCATGGGTGGTCCCCTATGGGGCACAATACTGGGCGCAGGGGCCCCTATGGGGCACAATACTGGGCGCAGGGGCCCCTATGGGGCACAATACTGGGCGCAGGGGCCCCTATGGGGCACAATACTGGGCGCAGGGGCCCCTATGGGGCACAATACTGGGCGCAGGGGCCCCTATGGGGCACAATACTGGGCGCAGGGGGCCCCTATGGGGCACAATACTGGGGGCGCAGGAATGCGGTTTGTGCAGGGGGGGGACCCCATGTCAAATGTTCGCCTTGGGGCTCAGCCATTCCTAGTTACGCCACTGCACGGACAGCAGCCCCTCACTGATCCCCCCACATGCACACAGACAACAGCCCGCCCAGGGACCCCCGCAGCCCGCCCAGGGACCCTCACAGCCTCCCCTCACACACAGGCAGCACCCCCAGAGACCTCCCCACTTACATGAAGACAGCAGCATCTCAGGGACTCCCCTTCCCAAGGCACAGACAGCAGCCCCTAGGGACCAGAACCCCCCAGCACACAGACGACAAGCCCCCAGGGTCCGGATCACAACAGCACACAGGCGGCAGCCCCCCAGGGTCCAGAGCCCCCCCAACACATAGGTGACAACACCCCAGGGGCCAGACCCCTCAAAAACACAAGCAGCACCCCCACACGCACAGGTGGCAGCACCCCAGGGACCACCATCAGCAACCTCCACCCACACAGAGGCAGCACCGCAGGAACCCCCCCCTTACATGAAGATAGTACCCAAGGGACCAGCACACCACACAGCAGCACCACTCGGACCCTCCACCAGCACCCCCCTCACACACAGTTAGATCCCCAGGGACCCCCAAACATGCACACAAGTAGCAGCGCCCTGGGACCACCTGCAGAATCCCCTCACACACACAAGCAGTACCCCAGGAACCCCACATAGACACATGCAGCAACCCCCCAGGGACCTGAACCCCACAAGACCCTGCCCCCATTACATGCAAGCAGCACCCCAGGGACCCCTGCTCCCCATTTAGATGCCAGCAGCTCCACAAGGACCCCTTACCCCCTTTAAATGCCAGCAGCATCCCAAAGGACCCCTGCCCCTCCCCCCTTTAGATGCCAGAAGTAAACCAAGGATGCATGATCCCATATTTAGATGCCAATGGCACCCCAGGGACCCGTGTCTACACCCCCTTTAGTTGCCAGAAGCACACCAGGGACCCCTGGCCCCTATCCATGCCAACAGACCCCAAGGACCCATTAACCCCTTTAAATGCCAGCAGCACAACAAAGACCTCCCATTTAGATGCCAGCAGCACAAGAATCCCTGCTCTCCTTCAGATGAGTGTAGCAACCAAAAGCCCCTGTCTCCCTCGATACCAACGGCACCCCAGGCACTCCTATACCACCCTAAACATCAATTCAATCCCCCCAGACTCCAAGATACAGTCCCATGTAAAACATCACTCTTTTCAGCCCCTCAACTTACAGTCCCATGTAAATACATCACTCCCCTCCCCTCAGCCTCCTCCAACATACAGTCCCATGCAAAACAATCCTATCACTCCCCTTCCATCATGCAGTCTCGCAGCTTTCTGTTCTCCATCTACACGAGCTCCTCTCCTGCTTTCTCTATACAGCACAGCATCGTGATAGAAGAGACCCCGCCCTCATCGGAGAGGCTCCGCCCCTTCCTGTGACATCATACCTACCAGGAGCAACTCCTCTCTAGTCACGACCCTGTGAGTAGTAGTACTCCTGCACCGGAAGTACACTATGCTACACTTCCTCCACTTAGGTGTTTAGCGGCTTCCGCTTTGCGCATTTCCTTCCAGGTTGTGTCGTGAGGCTCGGCCATGGACGTGTTGGAGGGGCTGTTCGGCAGCGATGCGGAGTCCGATAATGAGCAGAAAGCACAGGGTGAGTATCGGGGCCGAGCTCTAGTGAGCAGAAGGGACCGCTACAGACCGGAGGGCATTACGCCACCGGCTGCTGTAGGGGGCGCTCAGTTATACTGCTTCTACCAGATGGATGTGTGTCGTGAGTGGGCAGTAGATGTTTGGGCAGACACGTTATGGACAACTACCTTAATAACAGTATTGGGATACTACCTTATTATGAGTGTGGTCCCAAAAACACACCAGGTGGGCAGTACTAAAGTCCAGCATTAAGACTATGTTCACAACTGCATCATGACTTCCAGCAAATACTGAAATCACAGCCCAGTGCTGGTTTAGTCACATCACAGGCTACAGCGGCTCCTGATACACACTCCTCTGACTGACTTACAGTTGGATCAGTCAGAATCTGTTAAGGTGTTCAGAGTTTGGACAAAAAACATAGCACTACCTGCATCTGATGCAGCACAGCCCAAGGCATTATTTACATGTCGGTGTTTGTAGGCCAAAGCCAGATATGGAGACACGCACAGAATTCTGACCAATCAGACTGATCTTATAGAGTGAAATTGGAGCGAGTCAGCGTATACACATGCACATTTTCTTAAGAGAGAATGAACTCTCATCTTCCTCCTCTGTTATTATCTTAAACCTTTGTATTCCCTGTAATGGAGTTGTCTGCCAGATAATCTTTCAGATGCTGTTCACACACTACAGTTGTAATTAGTAGAGAAATTATTATGCGTGACAGGCAAAATCGATGGCTCTTATATCAATTGGAAATTTACACAAACCATTTTTTTGTTGTGTTGTTCTGATTGGGTAATCTTTGGTCTGATATCTGTTTGCATAAAAGCACCAATGCCAGGGACACATTGGGAAAAATGCCACGGCTTAGCGCCTGGACAAAATTGGCGGTGGGTAACCCATGTGATTTAAATCCACCCACATGCTGTGGCTTTGCACTGTAAGGGATATGTCAGCCTTTGCAACCATTTTTCTTAATAAATAAAACTGGATCTTTTAGGGCATTGTCATGTTTATCATGAGATGATCTGACCCATTGTTGTTGTTTCCCCCTTTAGAAGACTCAGACTCTGGATCTGGCTCTGACTCAGAACCAAGAAACGCCGGCTCAGTGAGTAATGCGTCTGCTAGTGACAGTGAACGGGATGATGACGACGATGGACATTCTGCATTAAAACACAGCAACAGAGAACTTTTTGGAGATGACAGTGAGGATGAAGCTGGGTCCCAACACAGTGGTAGTTACAACCGTTCAGAACGGTCCGATAATCAGTCAGAAGGTAATGTCCACTCTGATCAAGAGGAAAATGATCATTCAGATGCTGAACAGCACAGTGGCTCTGAAAACTTTCAGGATGAAGATGATGATGGAGGACACCGATCTGACCACAGCAGCCACCACTCTGATGCCGAAGGGTCAGATAAAGATGCCCATTCCGAAGATGAAAAATGGGGCAGGGAGGATAAAAGTGATCAGTCTGATGATGAGGAGAAAATGCAGAACTCGGATGATGAGGCTCAGCATTCAGATGATGATAGAAATATGAGATCAGATGAAGAGATGCACAGGCACTCTGATGGAGAAGATCATGAAAACCATCAGTCTGATGAAGAGGATCGCAGACATCATTCAGATGATGATGACCATGAACAGAGACATTCTGATGATGAGAGACAGCACTCAGATGGAGAAGAGCAGGATCATCCGCGATCAGATGATGACGAGCTAAAGCTTCAGAATTCAGATGACGAGCACGAGCGACAGCGGTCAGATGATGAACAGCAACATTCAGATGATGAAGACCTAGAGCGGCACCATTCTGATGATGAGCGGAGACACCATTCTGATGATGAGCGGAGACACCATTCTGATGATGAGCGGAGACACCATTCTGATGATGAGCGGAGACACCATTCTGATGATGAGCGGAGACACCATTCTGATGATGAGCGGAGACACCATTCTGATGATGAGCGGAGACACCATTCTGACGATGAGCGGAGACACCATTCAGATGAGGATGAACTTGATGGCCATCGCTCTGATGACGAGCAGCAACATTCAGATGGTGAAGAGCATGAGCACAAATCAGGTCCTTTTCATTTGTAGATTTCTACTGCATCAGTATATTGTGTGGAGAACCTTACAATTTGAAATTATTTGTTCTGTTTTTATAATATATTGAGTTTCATTATCATTCTTCAACAAATTTTTTTATGTCTTTCATAGTATCAGGAAAAGGCAGCGACAGTGAAGAAGAGATTGTGCGTCAGAGGCATAAGAAGAAGAAGAGGCAGTCAGATTCTGAGTTAGATAGTGATGGGGAAGCTCCAAAAGGTATGGTGCCCTTCTTTCACTTTTCTGCTTTGATGTTATTTGTGAATTCAGTTACTTCCATTATTCATACAATAGGGATCAGCATTGTTAGTCATTCCTTAAAGGGGTTTTCCAGGCAAAAAAATCTTTAAAAAAAAAAAAAAAAAAAAAAGGTAAGTTAGTGCTATTAATGGGTTAATAAGTACACCCAAATACCTTTAGCAGTTTTTTGAGTGATTTCTGTGTTTCTCTTGGAGCTCCTGGCATCTTCTGCATTTGCTTACACGGTGTAGCTT
This sequence comes from Leptodactylus fallax, assembly GCA_947044405.1. Lineage (NCBI taxonomy): Eukaryota > Metazoa > Chordata > Amphibia > Anura > Leptodactylidae > Leptodactylus > Leptodactylus fallax. Next base: position 9,826,185 of record CAMRHE010000027.1, on the reverse strand, counting down.
CCTGTTTGTTTATCCTACAACTACCATGATGCATTGCTCTTCACTCAGAGCTGACTCACACTACATGCCCCTCTCACACCCCCTTCCTGTTTCCCAAGCTAGCCCGCCCACTACTAGCCCAAACTAACTAACTCACTCAGCCCACCCCATCATACTTGCCTGTCTGCCTGTCTGAATTTTCTGGGCACGGGCCGACACTCTCCAGCTCTGTTGCGCAGGCGTGGGAGGCCAGGTCCTTCTCCTCTTGATGTCAAAGTAGAGGAGTCGGCCCCCCTGAAAGAAGTGACGTTCCATGGCCAGAAGATCCGGACAGGAAGACAGGTAAGTATGATGGGCTTGTGGGGTGTAGTATTGGTGATGATCTGTTTCCGGAAATGGAACGTCATCGGACAATCAGAAAATGTGCCTGGGGCGGTCACATGACCGCCCCGGCAATCAGGGTAAATATACATTTTTGGTTAAGTAAGTTATACGTTAGGCAGGGGGAGGTTGTTTAGCTTAGGGTAAAAGTATTGTTTTATCCCGGACAACCCCTTTAAATACATGTCCCACTAACAACACATACTCCCTATTCTGTGGATAAGTAATAAGTGTCTGTTTGCTGTAGGTCCCAAGAGTACAGTACTCCATCAGTCCTAGAGGAGTGGATGGAACAGTGTCATACGACTACTGTATTCATACAGAGGATTCAGGGACCTGTTCTTGTGATTGGTAATTTCTGGAACCCCGGAACATAGCAAACTTTAATTCCCCCCAAATGTCGTCCATTCAGATCACTCAACTTGCAGCATCTTGTGTAAACTAAGATTGGAATCTGTCAGCAGTGTTGACCTTGAAGACCTGCTGACAGTGATAGGTATAAGCCCAGAAGAGAGCGGTTTACACATACCATGGTGTATGCTGCTAGTAGCAGCACGGCTATAAAACCTTTAATCGAGGGCTATAGGTCTTGCCACTACTCTGAGGGTGGTCCATCATCACTGATGTACTCCTTCCTTTCTGCATTGAGCTGCTGCTCTGTAATCCCTGTGAAAGCTAGTATCCAACCAGGAGCCTACTGCAAATTTTACTCAGAGCAAAGGAGTAAAAGTTTGTTTTTCATAGTCATGCTTCTGCTAAGAACATAAACAATGGTAAATGTAATCCTCGGTCCAGGGCTTCGACCTATCAATGTCAATGGTTTTACATTGTCTGGACTACTCACTGATGCCAATTAATGTACTGATCCATGGATGTGAATGCTGCATTAAAATACTGTAAATGGGAGACCTTGTATTACAGTTGATAATGCCTAAATGTCTCTGTATTCTTCCTCTATAATACTACATTTATGTAATCTGTTCTAGTTAATTATCTTGCATGAATTTCCATGTTTAATCATTTCTTTTTAACAGATGGGAAAAAAGGTACCGCCGATTTGTTTGGAGATGCAGATGATATTTCTTCAGACAGTGATGGTGAAGATAAACCTCCAACTCCAGGCCAGCCAATGGTATGTATCATAGATTTACTAATAGTTAGACAGTATACACTTGGGCAATCTGAATCTTTAAACAGTCTAGTCTACGTTTATACCACCTTTTAGCTGGCTTACCTTAAGCAATTTTACAATTTTGTTACACTTAAGCCATAACTCATTGTCCTGAGAAGCCACACATCTAGCAAGTTGGAAAAATTTTGGCTGCAGCTGGATGTGCCTAAGATGTGCCATGTTTGTGCCAAAGTCTAGTCTGTACCATTGCCAGGCCAACTCCATAGATCTTTCTGGCTTACACACATTCTGGTTCTAGGTGGACCTTTTAGATATGTGTGGATATATTCTTCTTTTGTGTACTCTTTGTAGGTCAGACCTTAAAGTGGATGTGTCTCCACAAAATGACATATTTTTAAAACAAGTTTTTATTTTTAAGCTATGTATTTTTTTTAAATGATTGTTTAATTTTTTTAATCTTTATTTAAAAAAAATGTACTATATCCTGAAATTTTATATTCTAGACACTAAGCCTAATTCTAGTCTGACGCCAGTTCTATAGGGGTTTTATTTGCAGTAGTTACCTCATTTACATCACAGACAAGGCAAGATAGACCAGTGGTTCCCAAACTTGCTGAAGGCGGGACTAACTTTTGGACGAGAATTTGAAAATGAAATGCCCCTGTCTGTATTCTGACTTATCCCATTGTAATCTTCCTCTTATTCTGCCTTTTATTCCATTATGACATCATGAATTTTGGGGCACCATACTGGCAAAACTTGTGAATCCCCCATCCTCCCCAATGTACCTTAGTTTCCTGTCCTGTGGCCCTCACACAGTGTGTGTATATATAAAGTTCCTCAGTGCTCTCCACTAGGTATAAAATGCTCCATGGTGTTCTCTATGTGGTATAATGCTCCACAGTGGCTCCCCACAGTAACCCCATATGCTCCACAGTGCCTCCCACAGAATAATGCTCCACAGTGGCTGGAAGCCTCAGACTGCTTCATTAGCAGAGATGTTCGAACCCCACAAGTTTGGCTGATATTTGTGAAATTTGCCTCTGGGTTCGTTTCAGTAAATTATTATACTCTGGGGTCTCCTCATACCCCATAGTATAAGTGGAGGCCCAGGTGAGGTGAGGAAAAATAAACACTTGTACTCACCTTGCCTTTCCTCTCCTGGGCATCCTCACGGAATCTGGCGGACACCCCATATCCTCTTCAGGTCTCTTGTGACGTCACACACTCCAGGGGGGTCTCCACTGACGCTTGTGATTGCGCCCCTATCGCAGGCCCCAGTGTTAACCTCAGGGAATGTGACATTAGTCAGAGGCTTGAAAAGGACCCCGGGGGTTCCACTGAGGAGAGGTGAGTTTAATGGTTTATTTTTACTCATCTTCCTTGGGCCCTGTCTGCTGAAGGCTGTGCAGTGCTCTGCTACAGATATGGCTGCTGATCTTTTTCAGCAGCTTTATCAGGGCTACATCATAGTTACCAATGATGGCTCGTGACACCCTAGCAGTCTTCACCCAACCCCCTCCCCCATGGAGTCCCAACCCATAGTTTGGAAACCACTGCGATAGACTGTAACACCTCTACAGATAACATCACTGACCCATCGTTGCAACTACTGACAACAGATGATGTCTTAACTTATTTCCTCTTCATGCACAGAGCATGTCTCGAAAAAACCACACACACAGTCACACACTGTTAAGTCTAGTGACCAAATGGCCATGGCTCTTTGCTCCCTGTATGTTCTGTGAATGCTGTATGAACTCTGCCCAGGAATGTGTGCAGTAAATAACAAGTCATTCCATTGTGATGAAAAATCATTAATTTCTGAAACTGCTCTGGAAAATGACTGGTGAATTCTGGTTGCTATGAGATACAAAGAATGTTTTACACTAAGACCACACAGGACATCCTTCTGTGGACCAAAACTAGCTCGTTTTTTGCCATTTCTCTTAGCTGTGATTACCCGGTGGACTGGCTAGGTTGCATTGCAAAGGTTAGAAACCGCAGCTGAACTTGAGGCAATAGTTGACATCATTGTGGTATAACCCCCTCCCCAGTACAAAATACTTTGTGCTGCAGATTTTTCTGCTGGGTGTGGATGTTTTTATTTAAAATCCCCAAACACTTCACTGCTACTGTACACTGCATCTGCGAATTCGTCATGTGTGTCTACGGCATAAGACAGTTATTAAGGCCCAATAGTCATTATTCTGTAAAAACCACACAAAGGAAAATGGGTTCTGTTTTTTTGTAGCCCACCCTGACTATACTATATGCTTCAAGTATGTTTTTATTCCTATGTCTGAAAACATATGGGGCTGCTGAATATGCCATCACTTAATGATCAATGGGGATATAATCTTTGAGAATAAAAGAACCACAGCAATGATTTAGCATTGTATATCTTCTTAAAGAGGACCTTTCACCACCTCCAAGTCCAGGTCTTTACATCTCTACATTTTCTCTAGCCCCCACCGTTCCTGAGCAGTAAATGCTGTTAGTTTTGGTGCCTGATATGCTATTTAGACTCTGTACCGTCAGAAGGGCAGTGTCAGGTAGGAGGCTCTGACACTGGCTGCCTCTGATTGGAGATCTGAATTGCACACCCTTCCTGACTTTGCCCTTCAGTAGCACATCGGGAAACAAACTAGCTGCACTTGTTGCTCGTGAATGGTGGAAGCAAGAGGAAAAATTCCAACTGTGCTGGAATCAGTGGATCAGTGCTTATTAACCGATGCTAAGAACTTGAATTGGTAGAGTGGTGAAAGGTTCTCTTTAAGTCTTCACTTTATAATAGTGTTCCTGGCCACTTGGCAGTGCAGGGAACTACAGCATGGTCACATTCACTTACATGTAGCCCTACTGCAGTTTTCTGCATAGCAGGTGGGGAACTGAGAACTCAGAAGCCATACCCCAACCCATTGTACATTGATGGCACATGGTATTGAGTTGCTATAACTTTGCAAGATGAGCAAGACATATCAAAATTTTTGTATAAAGGAAGTATAAAATGAAAGCAGTAACTTGAGTAGGAGCCCTTGAAAAATCTGACCAGTAATCACTTTTCCTTTCCACAGATTGAATCATCTTTCCCAATCTTATTTGCTTAGTATTACTTTGCAAAGTAATCCCTGCCAATATTTTGTCGTGCGTTAGGAGCAAGTCCTGTAGTTGTTGTGCACCAATGGAAAATTCTATAGTTTTTATTGTCTGTCACATGACTGGACTGTACACACACTCATATATATGTTACATCATACTGATTTCCTGATGTTTTTATGATACTATAGGATGAAGATGGAATGGACCAAGATCAGCCAGAGGAGGAACCCATTCCCGAGACCAGAATAGAAGTGGAGATCCCTAAAGTTAACACAGACCTTGGAAATGACTTGTATTTTGTGAAGCTTCCCAACTTTCTTAGTGTTGAGCCCAGGTAAAATATATTCAGGGTACACATGAAAGGTAACTCCTATAAATTTAGATTGGTTGTACTGCCTACGTCTATATGCTTTATATTAAAGGGGATTTCTTGGATTGATGGGGGTCCCAGAGGTCAGACCCCCAGTTATTCAAAGAGACAACACCTTTTATTATAAGATCTTGAGTACAGGGACCTCAGAGTTCACCTGTATGCTCCATGTTAATGGAACGCTGGTGTGCGTGGCCAATGCGCAATTAATTTCTGTAAGGCTGCTAGAAAGGCATCGATCGCTTGCAGCCTCAGAAGTAAATGGAATGCACTGGTCATGTATGCGCGCCAGCAGTTCATTTGCATGGAACTTTCAGGGGAACTGGGGCCAGTGTCATTTGTGTCAGAACCCCTTTCAGGCCATGGCCCCACATAGTGTAAACACTGCGGCAAAAACCGTGGCATTTTACAGTACCTTCAAAGTGGATGGGATTCTGGCTAATCCCATCCACTTGTTGCAGAAAAAAAATCCACAGTGGAAATGCTGTTTTTGTAAATCGCAGCATGTCAGTTATACCTAGAGAAACGCTGGCATTTTCTGCATAGGTATAATAGAAGCAGAAAGTCCGCAGAGGAAAACTCTACAGACTTTCTGTGAAAAGCGCTGCGTTTCCCCCACAGTTTTTTCCATAGAACTTTTTGGTTGCAGCTTGCTATGTGGGGCCTTAGCCTAAACGGTTTTTAACAAACGCATGTATGACCACCAGTCACTATAATAGGGGTCCCAAACAACCTGCTTGCCTGGTTTCATCAGTCCCATAGACATTGAGTGGGGAGGTCATGCACATCCATATGGATAGAAATTGTCCTGTAAAGAGCAGCTCTTGCTGTTAGCAGCTGGTGGACTCTTGTGTTCTGCTCAGATCTGACCAGCTGTCTAGGTAAATGAGCTGCACAGCTCCCTTAAGAAGTATGCTTTTGGAGTCTGAAGAGGGAAATGGGAGTCTTCATGTTTTATGTGTATTGTGACATCAGGGTTTTTTTCATATTGTCAAATTTTGAGTGGCTCCTTGTGACAATATTATAGGTAAAGTTGAATTTATGCTCTGCTTTCTTCTGTACTTGTTTAGGCCCTTTGATCCACAATATTATGAAGATGAGTTTGAAGATGAAGAAATGTTAGATGAAGAAGGACGAACTAGGCTGAAACTAAAGGTATTTGATTTTTATTGGATTATATTTATTCTGATGAAATTTTTTGATATCTTTAAAGAGCATGACGGATATTTAAAGAGATTTTGCTAGTGAGTGAGAGTGTACATTATGTAAAAAGTTCCTGGGGGAAAAAAAAAAAAAAAAAAAAGCATCTTTGCACTCCATATTATACCTTTATGTAGATATGCAAGCAAGCAAGAGGGAACTCAAACAAGTGCATTTTTTGTGGTGTCTCCCCAAAACCATGCACGTATCAATTGTCCCAATTATTGTCTGCCTTTTACACCTTCATTACGTGTAGGTGTAGGACACAAGCAAGAGAGGGAACAAATGTTTCCTTACACACATTTTAGGTTTAATCAGATTTTATTAAATTTTAAAGTATATAACATCAAAAAATAACAAAGGATGGAACAAAATGTAAAACAGGAAGCTGTGAAGCACCATAATACAAGGTAAACTAGGGCCGCAGGCCCAAAAAACAGGACAGTCAGGAAGGTGCAGTGCAGGCTCTCGCAATAACAATAAACAAAAGAGAGAGAAAGAAAAGAAAAAAAAAGCTGGAGCCTAGAAGGAGGTCTTCCTGAGATATATTGCTCCCTTGGGAGAAGATGTGAGTAGGACCAGGGAACTGGAAGACAACAGAGGAAAAAAAACGAAGGGAGAAAATGAGGAACAACTCAAAGAGGGGGTTGGCGGCACTCCACCAGCCGCGAGGAATTGTCGCAGGAGGTCACCCTTAACTGCCTTGTAATTACCAACTGGGGGGAGGGCACGAGGGCACGGCCACGGCCACTAACCTTAAAGTAGAGGTCAAAAACAGACTTCCAGAATGGCCGGATCCCCATGCACTCCCACCAGATATGGAGGAGAGAGCCCCTCTCCATGCCACAGCGCCAACACCGATCAGACACACAAGGGTACATCCTATGTAGGAGATCTGGACAGCTTACACGCATTTTAATTGGAGAGGGGCATAATTGTATTGTGGGAGCTCATAATGACACTTAACAGTATGTACATCTCTATAATATACATACAACTAAGCCATGTGATGGCACTTTATTACTCAGGTGTACCTGGCTCTCAAGTATATCTTGTATGATGCATCGTTTTTAAAGGTGAAATTCTGTTTTGAGCTAAATGCGTTTGGTCTTTAAGGATATATAGCCGTGATGGAACATGATCGATTTATAAAGGCTTCCAAGAACCTCATGATGTTTAACTAGTGTGCATTTTGTTCACATAGGTAGAAAATACTATTAGGTGGAGGACTCGCAGGGATGAGGAAGGAAATGATATCCGTGAGAGCAATGCGCGTATTGTTAAGTGGTCTGATGGCAGGTAAGTGTCGGGGCTGCTGTGTTTGCCTTCTTTTACATTGTAATTTGTTTTTATACATCATGTTGTCATTTTCCTTTCAGTATGTCTTTACACTTGGGCAATGAAGTGTTTGATGTGTACAAAGCTCCGTTACAAGGAGATCACAACCATCTTTTTATCAGACAAGGAACAGGTTTACAAGGTCAGGCTGTATTCAAGACCAAGCTGACATTCAGGTAAGGTGTTCTTTTTCTCCGTAATTTCAGTCTCCCATGGATTTTCCTTTTTTTTTTTTTTTTCAGTCGGTGTCTTGGTAGTATTGGTAGCCCTGATAGCAGCAGTATATGGTTCTTATAAATTCTTATTTGGTTATAAAATTGCTGTATTATTTAAGCCTGGTTTGAGGCCACTTATTCTGAGATATCCCTGGATATACAGGTGCATCTCAATAAATTAGAATATCTTTGAAACATTTATTTATTTCAGTAATTAGTTCTATTTCAAGTGTTTTATTTCTGTAAATGTTAATTATGGATTACAGGTAATGAAAACCAAAATCTAAGAAAGTTAGAATATTGTAAAAAAGTTCAGTATTGTAAATTCAGTGTGTCACCTGCCAAGGTTTCCTAAGCCTTTAAATGGTCCCTCAGTCTGGTTCAGTAGGACTCACAATCATGGAAGACGCTGATTATGAATTGATTTACTGAATTACTGAAATGAATGAATGTTTCAAAAATATTCAAATTTATTGAGATGCACCTGTACACACTAAAATGTATATCTGTATAAATCATAACATAATTTATGTCTCATAACTTAAAACACAAGTGTGTGTGAGTGTACAAGACCTCATGCTTACAGTCCATTTTGTACAAATCTTCAATAAGGTAGCAATAGTAGTGCATTGGGCCTTTACGTTAGTTTCGATTTTGTATTTTTGCTCATATATTACTTTTCTCTGCAGTGCTTCTGTACTGTAATAGCACCATACCTATAGAACCCAGCGGAGAGCTGTATGACCGTAGTATGGAGCCCATAGGAAGAATTTATAAAACTGTTTAACTAACTTCCTCTTTGAGTCTATATATTGACTTACAACACAGAGCTGGACAGATTTGAAGAGTCAGGGTTGTTTTATATTAATGTATGGACACTTGTGTTATATAAATAACTATAGCCACTTGCTCACCGCTGGCATAAGGTGTAAACGCTTTGATGATTAGACCAGAACTGTGAAAAACCTGGGGTTATACTCCAAAAGGCATAGTGCTCAGCTCCTAGCAGGGTAGACACCTCACCTGTTGTCCAATAGCAAAACCACAGAATAATAGGTCTGCTTTATAAACTGCAATGTCAAATAAACAATTTACTTTTGGTCATTGCTTTTAGTATTTTTGAATAGATTGTGCAAAGTGCTGAAATATATTTTTATTTTCCCCCAGGCCTCATTCCACTGACAGCGCCACTCACAGGAAGATGACCCTGTCCCTTGCAGACAGGTGCTCTAAGACTCAGAAAATCAGGATTCTTCCAATGGCAGGACGCGATCCAGAGTCTCAGAGAACAGAAATGATTAAAGTAATATACATTCGATTTTTATGTTTTATGGCTCAAAAATTAAAATTTAAACCAATAGTTTTTTATTGAATATTTTACATAAATACAATACAACAAGTTAAAAAGCAGGACAAGAAACATAGGATACATTCATGGCTACACAATCTGCATATATCAGGAGGAATACAAAATACGCAAGAGTACAGCATGAACAAAGATACATAATGAGATACACACTGAAAAATATTAGAATTAAAAATAATTAAAAAAATACTGGAACCTATGATAGAAATGCCATAACACAGATGTGAACAGAACCTTAAAGCTGTATACTTCTGTGGACTCCAGCTCAAAATAGCAATGCTTCATTATCTTTGTGTTCCCATGCAGAAAGAGGAGGAGAGACTAAGAGCATCAATCCGCAGAGAGTCACAGCAGCGCAGAATCAAGGAAAGGCAGCACCAACGTGGTCTGAGCGCAAATTATCTGGAGCCTGACCGCTATGATGATGATGACGAAGGAGAAGAGTCGATAAGCCTTGCAGCCATCAAGAACAGATATAAAGGAGGAAGAGGTAAAGAAACATTCTGAAATCCCATCAGTACCGTGGTAGTTTTATTCTGTATGTTGTATACTCCGCATGTCCACCAGGGGGCACAGTAGAGTGTGTTATACAAGCCTTTCTTTGTTGTGCTCTAGGCTGGCACTGCGGCTGCTGTTAAAAAGCAGTGTGGTGCAGTGGTTTTCAGTAGAGTTTATATATTCTCACTTTGCTTAGGAGTAAGGGCATACGTTTCTGTAATACTAGATAATCGATTACTGTCTTGCTTGTGCTGGAGAGTTGTAGGAATTTGAAGTTTTGACTTGTTTTTACAGAGGAAAGAGCCCGTATCTACTCATCGGATAGTGATGAAGGCTCAGATGATGACAAAGCTCAGAGACTACTGAAAGCAAAGAAACTGAATAGTGATGAGGAGGTAAGTCTAGTACTGTTTACATAGACAAGTTTACTTATATACTTTCTGATGGCCAGGTATTACATATTTATAACAGAAACCTGCACACATGGACAAAATTGTCAGTACCCCTCATTTAATGAAAGAAAAACCCACAGTGGTCACAGAAATAACTTGAATCTGACAAAACTGGAATTTGCCAAACTACATGTTGACAAGCCACAAAGCTTCTGGGAGAATGTCCTATGGACAGATGAGACAAAAATCTAAATTTTTGGCAAGACACATCAGCTCTATGTTCACAGACGGAAAAAATGAAGCATATCTTGAAAAGAACACTGTCCCTACTGTGAAACATGGAGGAGGCTCTGTTATGTTCTGGGGCTGCTGTGCTGCATCTGGCACAGGGTGTCTTGAATCTAGGCAGGGTACAATGAAATCTCAAGACTATCAAGGGATTCTAGAGAGAAATGTGCTGCCCATTGTCAGAAAGCTTGGTCTCAGTCGCAGGTCATGGGTCTTGCAACAGGATAATGACCCAAAACACACAGCTAAAAACACCCAAGAATGGCTAAGAGGAAAACATTGGACTATTCTGAAGTGGCCTTCTATGAGCCTTGACCTAAATCCTATTGAGCATCTTTGGAAGGAGCTGAAACATGACGTCTGGAAAAGGCACCCTTCATACCCGAGACAACTGGAGCAGTTTGCTCATGAGGAGTGGCCAAAATACCTGTTGAGAGGTGCAGAAGTCTCACTGACAGTTACAGGAATCGTTTGATTGCAGTGATTGCCTCAAAAGGTTGTGCAACAAAATATTAAGTTAAGGGAACCATCATTTCTGTCCAGGCCTCTTTCAGGAGTTTTCTTTTTTTTAAATTCTGTTGAAGCATGGTTGAAAAGCAATGTCTGACTTTCATTTGTTCATTTTCATTGAATTTTTATATATTGTCAGATTTTTTTTATATATTGTCAGATATTTTGTCAGATTCAAGTTATTTCTGTGACCATTGTGGGTTTTTCTTTTATTAAACGAGGGATACCAACAATTTTGTCCACGTGTGTAACTTCAGCAGGCTGGGTATGTGGTGTCTGCATCCTTTGTTTAATCATTCTTATCAATACTAGCATAGCCCTCCTAGTTATCATAGTACATATAATACAAAAGATATAATTAATTCACATTGACCCTGCTTTGCAGACGCAGATAGATTGATTATATATATTAGTATTTGCGCTAACAAATGTGTGTTTTTTGTTTTTTTTGTTTTTTACATAGATAGATTGTCAACAAAGTTTTGTTTTATGGATACATTGGCTTCTATAGAAAATAAAAGTATGCCAAAAGTGCATAAATCTTCTATAGTTTGCATTCTTGTATGTTTTTAACTAGATAGAATAACATGGATCCTGCATAAAAAAACAGGGATAAATATTGATAGTGGATCCACTTTTTTGACCGATCGGTCATAAAAATTGACATTTTTAATATGGATACAGTATTTTATTAAAAATAGATTCTTAGTGGTTTTATCAGTCATTAAAATTGTTGCATCATATTCTCTTTTCTAGGAGGGAGAACCATCAAAGAAGAGGAAGGCAGATGATGACGACAAAGCCAACAAAAAGCACAAGAAATATGTCATTAGTGATGAAGAGGATGAAGATGAGGAATTGTAACATGCTTATATATATATATTTTTATGTTGTACATAGATTGGATTCTGTTCATGAAGTAAATTTACAAAATACAACAGTCTGTATATGATCTCTACTTTTGCTACAATGTAAAACTAAATATGTGCACACTATTTATACCTCTCTGATCTGTTGTTGGATTAACAATGTTTAAAGGGAGTCTATCATTAGATTTAGGCAAATTTGCCTAACAACATGTTGGAATAGCCTTTAGAAAGGCTATTCTATCCCTACATTTCTTTATCTTTTCTCTGATGCTGTTTTTGAAATAAATACTTTATATGCTAATTGTGTGCACGGAGCACATAACCATCATATCCAGTATTCCGCCTCCTCTTGCTGCTGCACGACCATCGCTGTATTAGAAGCAGCAATTCTCACTACAGTGCATGCAAATCCCACACGTGCTGCTGCTAATGCAGCGAAGAATAAGAAGAGGAGGATATCTGCACATGAAGGGGTGTGCAGCAGCAAGAGGAGGCGGAATACTGGATATGACGGTGCTATGCTCAGATAACAAATTATTGACAACCTATTTCAAGGATTAGTGTGAATGGGGTTTAATATTGTAAAATATTTACTCAAGTAAAATGCACATAAGGCTTCAATCACATCTGCGTGAAATCTCTGTCGCAGTGCCCGTCACAAATTGCAGGATGAAAAGGTCCTGCAAGCCCAACCTTTTCATCTTACACTTATAGTAAAATGAAAAACGTACCTGATAGACATTACAGTCAATGAGGTCCTTTGAGATCCATTGCTGTCCTTTTTTCCGTTCTAGTCCTGTGAAGGATTTTTCCACCACAATACCAAAAACAACAGTTGAATATGATGGTTCTGAATGGCAATATGCTGTGATGGCACTAGATGAAAAAGCACAGGACTCATCATGACTTGTTCTGTAAGGCTTAATGTAGCAGTAAGTAGGAGTATTTTGATATTACAGTTCAAGCCATGTTATCTAAGCCCCAAATAGGTGACCTACAAAAGTACAGCAGAACTGGTCAATTTGTTGCTGAAATTTCCACATCCATCCTGTTTTATCTGTATATGGCTTGCAGAAATCAGATGGTAGAAGTGAGGTTATGTGAAAGCATAAGGAGCCGTTCTTCATTTCCCAGTCTCTGGCTACCTGCATAATGCAGGAAATCGGCATTCAGATGCGGCTTTCCAGTGCTGATTAGGCCCAGATGAATAGGCGAGGGAGTGTTGAGCCACAGACTCTGCAAGATCGAGCAGGACGCTTATTTTTTCAGCTTCTTGCTGCGATCTTCCTCCCATTGAAAACGATGGGAGGCAGAATCTGATGCTAAGGATATACCAAGTACATATTTTTACCTTTTAACACGTATATAATGTTTAAAAATAGCACTTGTCACCATTTCTGACATGTCTATTTTACTTTAAGGGGTTTTACCATCTCATCAGCTTATCCTGTACCACATTATGAGGCATAAGTTGTATTTTGGTGGGGGACCGACTGCTGGGATCCTCACTACTCACAATAATACATGAAACAATGTTTCATTACCTTCAATGGAACTGATGGACACAGTCAAGCACTGTTCTTCAGCTATCTCTAGCAATCTCACTGATATGAATGGGGCAGGGGATCACATGTCCATCCTCCACTAATCTGCAACTTATTCCCTATCCTGTGGGGATGAGATGTGAAAGCCCATTAATACTCGCATTTTCCATAAAAGGCCAATTCTGTTCTATTTCTCTGCTATGCGTAGTAGAAATTTATGTGTAAATTGACAACAGGACATTAACAGTTGGGGGAGTGTCCTTTGGACAGTCTGACAATAAGTGATGTCTGTGCCAGGCTGTGCAAGAACACACCCCTTTGACGAGGTGCAACGGTAATGCTCATTCAGTTGTAATGATACTTGGGTGATGCCTTGGTGATAATCTTACAACTTTTATACTGTGGAAAAGGATGGTGTGTAACCATCACTTCATTCAGATGGTGATACAAGGGACCCTCATTCTTGTAAATCAGTGTGGTCACAAGGATGCCAACTTATCACATCTTTTCCCCTATTCTGTGGATAATTTGTATTCATAGGCCCACTTTAAGCAATATGTCTTATTGCTATACACTTCAATAGGATAGTGTTTTCAAATAGGCATTGACTATAGCGAGTGATAGCTGTGGATTAGCTTTTAGTATGGGAAAGTTTAACATAGATTATCATCCCCCTCTAAGGGGTATCCACCAGCACATAAAGTCATGACACGGCTCCAATCAATCTCTCTATAATGGACTGATACCGTGTCACAATACACAGAGGTTACAACACACAATCTTTAGTTAATCATCAATGTGCGCAATAAACCAGCAATCATAGGCAAAAAAATCAGTTCAATCTCACCAATCTGCTGATAGTTCTTTGGAGGTCATGTTAATGAGGCACAGGTCCATGATGGTATTCCCTGGCTGGCCCTCTATGTCTATAACCTGACCCCCTTAGAAATGTCTCCTGCCATTACCCAAAAGCTGTCCCTCAACATTCACTGTCCCTACGTTTCATGGCTGGTAAGGCCAATCATCAGGGGACCTGTTACCTAAAAGTACCTATTCTTACAGTGAACTTCCAAAACATCTATAGGACAGGTTTTCTCACATCCACAGTGGTGGAGGAGCAACAAAATACATTGACTTCCACAGTGGTAGGAAGTCCTTTCTGTCTCATCTGGCCAGTCTCTTTCAGAGTGAGATTAGACAGAAAAAAAAAAATGTATTTTGTACTGGTGGATACCCCTTAGAGGGGGATGATAATTGATTTTTTCCCATCACCCACGACAGCACCCAGAGAAAGGATCTGCCCCCAGGGACAGGAAACCTACGGTATTAAAAGGTGGAGCCTCTCCTACCCCTCAGTTGTTTCCGGTCCCTGGAGGGAGACCTACGTGCCTGCTTGAGGCAGGCTTACCTGATGGCATAGGAAAGAGTTGGTCCTGGTAGGGGTTTCCTCTCTTCTTCCATGGGTGGCTGTTAGTTGTGGCCCGGTCTGGAGTTGGTGCCGTCCCCCCAGCTATGCGCCGCTGGTGTTCTGGGCACGGGGGTTCCGATATCCAGGCAGAAGGAGTGTGTTTCCTCTGCTTTAGGCCGCAGGAGTTCCGGGCCTGCAGGGAGACACATGGAGGTGCCAGGCTGGAAGGGAGCGGGTGTGGCTTCTGGCTGAAGGGGCGTGGCTTACTGGTAATGAGGGTGTGGCTTCCAGTGGAAGGAGTGTGGCCTAGCGGCTGAATGGCCATATAATGCAGATTGAAGGACAGTGGAGCTGCTAAGTAGTTCCTGGCCCTCCCAGCACCGAGTCTCTACAGTATGGAAGAGCAGCAGCTACAGCCACAGATGCAGTCACAGTCCCAGCAGCCGCCGGCAAGAGGAAGACCCCGAGATGGAGGGCAAGATGAAGGTCCACCTCCGCCTTCCTCGGTATTTTAGGGGGATGTAAGTGGCTGCGTGCCAACCCTTTATTTTTTATTGATTAATTGATTCCCTTGTCTTTTGTAGGATAGACCTAGGAAAGCCTTGGCGAAATCTAACAATAAGGAATGTGCCTTATATAGAACTAATGTAGAAATGGTAGGAGTTAAAAAAGAGAGGTAGGGGGGCGCCCGGTGTTTTTTTTTTTGGGGGTTTTTTTTAATTTAAAGAGGTAAAAGGAAATAAACATGAACAAATAAGAGTAAAAAAACAGATAATGTTCATCAAATAATCAATGTGAAATAAAATAAATAAAATAATAATACACATATACATTACTTATAAATTGATTAAAACTGAGAAAAGTGGCTATGAATGTGTATCAATCACAATATGAATTATTTAAATAATTCATATTGTTATTTTATTTCACATTGATTATTTGATGAACATTATCTGTTTTTCTATTCTTATTTGTTCATGTTTATTTCCTTTTTTAACCAGTTTCTTGTACACTTGATAAAGAGGACCATTGATCCTCGAAACGCGTTGTGTTTTAGAGTTTATTAAAGCAACCCTGGTGAAGCGCAGTCCCCTACCTCTCTTTTTTGGAGTCACTCCTACCATTTCTACATTTGTAATACCGTTTGGATCCAGGAGATCCTGACACCTAGAGGTCCCGCTGCTCCCTCATCTTGTGACATAGTTTGGACCATTCCACTAGAATATATGACATTATACCATACCTAACCATTCAAGGTGAGAGCATATCTACACTGTGGCCAATCCACTACTAGTGTGCTAATCAACTGAGGGGGGATTGGCATATACCATACCCATTCAGTTGTATGCCCATGCATTGTGGACCCACTCTACCACTTTACCCACCTCCTCTCAACCTTTAATAGTGGACACGTCCTAGTGACTTTATTCTTCCCATGTTTTCTGAACACAATTTACATTGTGTCATTCAACTTTTTGTAAAAAACAATATTACCCTATGTGCCGCTCGGCGTTGTTGTTTTTGTTTTTCTACTTAAGCTTATATAGAACTAGACTTTCTTCTTCTTATAAGAAAAAGCTCTGCCCATCATGCATTGATAGAACTATTGCTGAGGAGTCCCTGTCATTCTTACAGGGTATCAGATCTATGATACAGGAGGAGGTCAGGAGTTCCCTTAAGGGTAAAAGTGGCCAGAAAAAGAAGTCCAGTTTCTCTACCCGGGGTCATGACTCCTTTTCTGAGGAGGAGTCTGTTCAGGGTGAAAGTGGAGAATTATCCGATGATGTCTCTTCTTCCTCCATATCTGATGTAGAAGGAGGACAGTCGTGTTTTCCAGTTGAGAACACTGACAAGTTGCTCAAAGCCATTCGAGCGACTATGGGGATTGAGGACTCTAGACCCTCCCGTTCTATGCAGGGCATTATGTTTGGAGGTTCGTCAAAGGAGACACTTTCCAGTCCATAAAAATATTACATCGCTTATCAAGAGGGAATGGAAAAAGCCGGACAAGAAGGGTTTTATCACCAGAGGAGTTGAGCGTAAATAGCCATTTGAAGAGGGAGCTTGCTCTTCTTGGGATAATGTACCAAAAATTGATGTTGCCAGAGCCTCCAGGAAGTCAACACTGCCTTTCGAGGACATAGGTACCCTGAAGGATCCCTTAGACAAGAAAGCAGAAAGCTTCCTAAGGCGTTCTTGGGAGTCAGTAGGAGCGTCCCTCAAGCCCAATATAGCGGCTACCTGTACTGCTAGATCCCTTATGATCTGGCTAGGGGAGCTGGAAAATCAATTAAGGGGTAAGGCCCCAAGAGAGCAGATTTTGTCAGCCCTGCCGACTATTAGAAAAGCTGCAGATTTTTTGGCAGATGCTTCAGCAGATGCTGTAAGATTATCAGCTCGCTCCCTTGCCCTGACCAACTCTGCCAAAAGGGCTATATGGCTGAAGAGTTGAACAGGTGATGTAGGGTCTAAGACCCAGCTGTGCAATCTGCCCTGTGACGGTGAATATCTATTTGGACCAGCCTTGGATGACATCTTAGCTAAGGCAGCAGATAAAAAGAGAGGTTTTCCTGTGCCTTCCTCTGGTTGGACACGGAGGTCCTTTCGTCCCTTTGGAGCATACAGAGGGCAGAAAATTGTCAAGTCCAGAGATAATAGCTGGTCGGAATCCAATAAAAAACACAAGGGGTTCTTATTTAACAACTCAACCCGTAATAAAGATCCAAGATCCAATAGGCAATGATGCCAGGCCCCGGGTAGGGGGGAGACTGAGGAAATTCCTCACTGCCTGGAGGAAAATTTCATCAAGCCCTTGGATCCTGGATACAGTGGGAGTAGGCCTGAAGTTGGAGTTCTCTTCTCTGCCTTCAATTTTTCAGATTACCAGAACTCAGACTTCCCTAACCTCTCAATCGGCTCTGGAATTGGAAGTGAAGAGCCTGATCTTGAAAGGGGTGCTGATTCCAGTTCTCCAGGAAGAGGAGAGGCAGGGGTTTTATTCCCATCTGTTCTTGGTAAGGAAACCCGATGGCTCCTACAGAACCATAATAAATCTAAGGAGGTTAAATCAGTTTCTGTCTTACAAGAAATTCCGGATGGAGACAGTGCAGTCAGCAGTGAGAATGTTAACTCCCAATTGCTTTATGGCGGTGATAGACCTGAAAGATGCTTATTACCATGTTCCAATTTTTCCAGGTTGTGATGAACCGACCCTCAGTTGTACATCTTTCTTAGAAATGTATTTTTACTTGCTCATGTCCGTCCTCCCCCTACCTATTGGAATGTTGTGTTTAACTTGGGTTTTACATTGCTGGACGATACGCTTTACTGGTTTTATGTGTGTTCATTGGAGATGGCTTGCTATAGCCAGGCACTTTTATTATCCCTGGCCAGATGGCGATGGGGGGATAGCAAGCCAGTGACCTTAAATTCACCCATCTCTCCGAGGGTTCTTCAAAGGAGGGAGAAGCGGGGCTGCCTGGGTGCAAGGGGTGGGGGGAGCACTAGCCATATGCTGTGGGCAGACCTGGATTCTGGGGTCATTCAGCAAAGAGGTAGTAATGAGCTCTGATCTGGGAGAAGATGAGAGGGCCTGCCCTACTGAGGAATGCTTTGAGGGCCTAGTTCTGGACAGCATGTAGAAGGATTGTTTTATGCAACTTGCTTAAGCTTGCGCCCTAGGCCCAAAACTCTGCTGTGGCCTAGAGAAACGGACTAAGAGTCTATTGTGTTGAGCATGGAAGAGAGACAGCTAGGACAGGGCTGTGTGCTCAGGTATTTTTTCTAATCTTTATTTCCTTTTATTTTGGTGTATTGTATCATTGCCTTTTGCTTGTATGTTTATGCTTGATCATATTAATATTGTATATTTCTGTATATGCTATTAATCCATACCGACCCACTTGGGTTATTAAATATATAAAATTTATATCGCTCGTTTCGTTTTTTATCCTATGACCCGGTCTACTCACGGTGTGTGAGTGGGAGGTTAAGAAAGAAGTTTGATCGCAGGCGTGCCAGGCGGCTGGGCGAGGCGATATTCTTCACAGTGGTGGCAGCGTTGTGGGATCTTAGGATAACAGTGTGTGGGTGTGGTATCACGCAGACACTGGGGATTGCGGCAATCCTATGGAACGAGCGCGGTATGAGATCAAGCTTAAAATATGGTGAAAGTTTGGTACAGTACTGTTCCCTCCCTTCTTCTTTTTTCTGTCCTATCTTTTATTTGGCAACGGCTTCCAGTGGATGGCTGGTGGGACCAGAAGCATAACCAAACGTCTGCAGGACTTGGTTGCTGCTGAACTCCAGGAGATGGCGGATATGGAAGCTACCATAGCCATGCAGGAGGCGGAGCAAAGTCCTGAGAGGCTGGCACCAGAAAACATCACCATGCCAGACGGTTCCGCAGGTGCCCGGACCCCAGAGGTAACTGTGCCTGGAGGGACCAGTAACCCCAGTTCTGTGGAGGGTAACGGACTTATACTTGCAAATGGCCTTACAGCAGATAGACGCCAGTGACTATAGCGCCCGTCTGCAGGTGATTCACCAGTACCAAGCTGCTGCAGAGCGCCGGGCGGAGAGAGAAGCTGCAGAGCGCCGGGCGGAGAGAGAGGCCGCTGCTGCAGAGCGCCGGGCGGAAAGCGAGGCCGCTGCTGCAGAGCGTCGGGCGGAGATGGAGCATCAGCTTGAGCTAAAAAAGCTGGAACTTTGCCAGCAGGCGCAACCTTCCCCTACACCAACTCCAGGAGCCCGAGCACTAAAGATCCGATCCGAGGACTTTCCAATCTTGGAAGATAACGGGGACTTGGACTCGTTCTTGCGGGGATTTGAGAGGGTGTGTAAGCAGCATCATATTCCCCAGGCAGAATGGGCCCGTTACCTGTCTCCCCGGCTGAAGGGAAAAGGCCTGGATGTTTCCACGAGCTTACCAGTGGACGCGGACTATGAGACCATCAAAGCGGCGCTGATCCGGAGATACCGGCTCACGCCGGAGGTGTACCGCAAAAAGTTCCAGAATATCCAGCGGGGTCCCACAGAGAGCTATGCGGATGTTCTGCACCACTTACAGGTTACATTCTGGCAGTGGATCAAAGGACTTACTGTCACCACGTTTGAGGGAATTGGGGATCTTATGATAAAGGAACAATTTCTCCATGTGTGCCCTCTGGAGGTCCGCCAGTTTGTGTGTGATCGGAAACCCACAACAGCAGACAATGTTGCAGAGATTGCTGACGACTATGTGTCCACCAGGGAGCAAGGGATCAAGAGAGGAGCCACACTGCAGAGACCCCCAAGCGGGATGGAGGGGCAAAGTTGGAGTTCACCACAGCCTGCGGTCTCCAAGTGGGGTAAGACAAACTCTGTCCCAGGTGCCCCCTCTACTTCCCCAGTCCCAAGAACTCTGGGTGCCCCAGGGACCACCTCTAAATCCCAAGGAGAGGTCCGGCGGTGTCATGCCTGTAACCAGCCAGGACATTTCAAGGCGGAGTGCCCCAACTGCTCTAAGAACCCCCCTGTGTCCCCAGCCATGGCAGCTGGCCCATCTGTATACTTGGTGGGGAGGGAGGGGTTGCAATCCGATGCCAACAGTCAACAGGTCATTGTGGGGGGTAAAATGGTCATGGGATTTCGGGACACTGGGGCGCAGATTACTCTGGTGCAACCTGACTTGGTCCCTGCGGACAGTATTATCCCTGGAAAAACTCTGACCCTGAAGGGTATTGGACAAGAACGCGTAACTGTGCCCATGGCTTCCGTCCACTTGGACTGGGGTGCGGGAAAAGGGATGCATGATGTGGGGCTAATGTCTGATCTGCCTGCCAATGTACTATTGGGAAGAGATTTGGGGCCCTTGGTGTCCCAATATGGGGTGGGAGCAGCCCCACCTCGCTGTGACAAAATGTCTGTACTGAAGGATGATTTTAATGTGGTGTTGAAGCCTGTCACACAGGCAGAGGCAGAGGGAGGGGTCAGCCTTTTGTCTCCCCTTGCTGTGTGTCCAGCTAAAGTAATCAGTGGGCATGTGAATGAGACATTGTGGAATGCTGACCTGGCTGTAGCCCCTCCCACATCTGCGGGTGATGAGAGCCCCCTCAGTGTGACCCTGGCTGAGCCAGTCACCCATGCAGTTCACTGTGAATCAATGAATGAATGCAATGTCAATGTAATTGCTAATTCTTGCCTTGCAGGTTTACAGGGTAGCTCTTCTGAGATGCTGGGGGCAACACCAACTGAGGACAATGTGCCAGATGGTCAGGTGGGTCACGGGGATCTCAGGGCTGATCTGGATGAGGAACGGACTGCTGGTGTTGCGATGGTAACCCGCAGCCAGAGTGCTACAGGGGTGGAAGGCGCTCCGACCCCTGAGGCGTTCCCTCTGTCACCCGGAGATGGCACTGAGGCCGCCGTGACTAGCCTCCCCACCCTGGAGCCGGAGGAGCCCGGCGGGTATGTGACATGCACATCTCTTCTGTCTGGTTCCAGTCAGGAGTTCAGGGACGCTGTCCAAGCTGATCGCAGTCTGGACGCATTGAAGGAGCGTGCTGATCAACCTCCCTTGGAGTCGGACAAGGACCGCGTGTACTGGGAGCAAGGGAGGTTGTACCGGGAAACGATCCCCACAAAGGGAAAAGAAAGTCGGCTCAGGAAGAAACATTTGGTGGTACCCCAACCCTACCGGGTGGAGTTGTTGCGGATTGCTCATGATATTCCACTGGCAGGCCACCTGGGGATCGCTAAGACCAAGGCTCGCCTCAGCCACTTATTCTACTGGCCTAAGATGGGGACAGATGTAGCTAAATACTGCCGTTCATGTGACACTTGTCAGAGGATGGGCAAGGCGGGGCAAGGCTCCAAAGCACCAATGATACCTATGCCCATCATAACCGAACCTTTCCAGCGGGTGGCTGTGGATCTCATTGGACCCCTGTCCATTCCCAGTCGCCCCGGGAAACGTTTCATATTAACGGTAGTAGACTACGCTACTAGGTACCCGGAAGCTGTCACGCTGTCTTCCACCCGGGCTGATGTAGTGGCCAAGGCTCTGGTAGGCATCTTCTCCCGTGTTGGATTTCCCAGAGAGATGCTCACAGACCAAGGTACCCAGTTCATGTCTGCCTTGATGCAAGGCCTGTGTAAGGTAACAGAGGTGCAACATCTGGTGTCCAGCCCGTATCACCCATAGACCAATGGCCTGTGTGAACAGTTCAATGGCACCATGAAGCAGATGCTCAGGATGTTAGTCGAGTCCCACGGGTGCGACTGGGAGCCTTATCTCCCGCACCTGCTGTTCACTTACCGGGAGGTGCCTCAAGCCTCAACGGGGTTCTCCCCCTTTGAGCTCTTGTACGGGAGACGTGTACGTGGGCCCCTAACTCTTGTGAAAGAGTCCTAGGAAGGAGAAACAGCCATCCAAGGTGTGCCAGTCATGCCCATGGCCCAAGTGCAGAAGGCATGGGGTGCTGGAGGTGGGACCCAAGAAGGGGGTGTGTCAAATGTATTACCTGTCAATGTATTGTGGAGGGATGGTTTGGGGAAGCATGATCTCAGCCATTTGCCCAAGGTATCACCATCACCCACCCAAGTACAGGAGGAACAGGATGTAGGTTTGGAAGAAAAGAGGGAGGTGCAGAATCCCCTAGAACTCTCCCAACTAGCGGCTAGTGTGGGAGAGACCCTGAGAGACTGCCGGGAAGGGGTCTCTAAACTGGTATCACAAGGGCCTGGGGTTGCGAGTGTGGATCTGCGGGATGCCAGCACTCAGCACGAGGTCCCAGTGCAGGCCGGGGGGTAGGGGCCAGGTGGGCGGAGACTGCCGGGATGGGGTCTCAGCACGGGTACCACAAGGGCATGGGGTTGCGAGTGTGGATCTGCGGGATGCCAGTACTCAGAACGAGGTCCCAGTGCAGGCCGGGGGTAGCCAGGTGGGCGGAGACTGCCGGGATGGGGTCTCAGCACCGGTACCACAAGGGCCTGGGGTTGTGAGTGTGGGTCTGAGGGACGCCAGAACTCGGGGGGAGGGATCCAGAGCAAGCAGGAGGTAGCCAGGTCTACTTAATTCAGAGCCTGAGCCTTAGAAGAGTCTCCATTCAGACAGGAGAGGAAGAGGGTATCAGCACGCCAGGAATATGGTCAGGGACCAGCGCAGGTCCTGGCGGGGTGAGGCCGCCAAGGTATCCGCGGAAGGTGATCTTAGGATCGTCCTTCCTCCCGACACGCTCTAAAAGGGGGAGGTGTGATGAACCGACCCTCAGTTGTACATCTTTCTTAGAAATGTATTTTTACTTGCTCATGTCCGTCCTCCCCCTACCTATTGGAATGTTGTGTTTAACTTGGGTTTTACATTGCTGGACGATACGCTTCTCATTAGCAGAAGGAAGCACGAGAAGTAATGGGATGAAACTAAGGGGAAGGAGATTCAGATTAGACATTAGGAAAAACTTTCTAACAGTAAGGGTAGTGAGGGAGTGGAATAGGCTGCCACGGGAGGTGGTGAGTTCTTCATCAATTGAAATCTTCAAGCGGAATCTGGATAGGTATATAGCTGGGATGATCTAGGAATTCCTGCTTTTGCAGGGGGTTGGACTCAATGGCCCTTGAGGTCCCTTCCAACTCAAACAAACAAAACAAAACAAACTGGTTTTATGTGTGTTCATTGGAGATGGCTTGCTATAGCCAGGCACTTTTATTATCCCTGGCCAGATGGCGATGGGGGGATAGCAAGCCAGTGACCTTAAATTCACCCATCTCTCCGAGGGTTCTGCAAAGGTGGGAGAAGGGGGGCTGCCTGGGTGCAAGGGGTGGGTGGAGCACTAGCCATATGCTGTGGGCAGACCTGGATTCTGGGGTCATTCAGCAAAGAGGCAGTAAGGAGCTCTGATCTGGGAGAAGATGAGAGGGCCTGCCCTACTGAGGAATGCTTTGAGGGCCTAGTTCTGGACAGCATGTAGAAGGATTGTTTTATGCAACTTGCTTAAACTTGCGCCCTAGGCCCAAAACTCTGCTGTGGCCTAGAAAAACGGACTACGAGTCTATTGTGTTGAGCATGGAAGAGAGACAGCTAGGACAGGGCTGTGTGCTCAGGTATTTTTTCTAATCTTTATTTCCTTTTATTTTGGTGTATTGTATCATTGCCTTTTGCTTGTATGTTTATGCTTGATCATATTAATATTGTATATTTC
Source organism: Leptodactylus fallax (assembly GCA_947044405.1). Taxonomy (NCBI): domain Eukaryota; kingdom Metazoa; phylum Chordata; class Amphibia; order Anura; family Leptodactylidae; genus Leptodactylus; species Leptodactylus fallax. The sequence continues at coordinate 9,802,414 of CAMRHE010000027.1, read as the reverse complement.
TGTATATGCTATTAATCCATACCGACCCACTTGGGTTATTAAATATATAAAATTTATATCGCTCGTTTCGTTTTTATCCTATGACCCGGTCTACTCACGGTGTGTGAGTGGGAGGTTAAGAAAGAAGTTTGATCGCAGGCGTGCCAGGCGGCTTGGCGAGGCGATATTCTTCACACAGGTCACCAGAGGTTCTTGCGAGTAGCAGTAGAGATGGGAGGGGTGGTTCAGCATTACCAATATCAGGCCCTTCCCTTTGGAATCTCCATGGCCCCAAGAGTCTTTACCAAATAGTGGCAGAAATTGGGGAACATGTAAGAGAGAATGATGTTCTATTTATTCCATATCTAGACGACTTTGTCATTGTGGCAAGATCCAGAATAGAATGTTTAGAAAGTGTCAGAGTAGTACTGGACATTCTGGAGGAATTAGGTTGGATGGTGAATCTAGAGAAGTCAAGTTTAGTTCCCTCTCAACAGAAAAAGTTTCTAGGGATCATTTTAGATTTCACTGCTCAGAGATGTTTTCTCCCTCCAGAGAAAATAGAGAGGGTTCTGTCCCTAGTAAAAACCCTGATCCAGTCCCCCAGGGTCACTATAAGAAAGGCTATGTCCATCCTGGGGACTCTCACGGCCTGTATTCCAGCAGTACCTTGGGCTCAGAGCCACTCCTGAGACCTGCAGTGGGAAATCCTGGCAGCCTGACGTCAGGAAGAGAAAATTCTCGACAAATTTATGTGGGTGTCTCGGCCAACAAGAGAAACCCTGGGTTGGTGGTTAGTCAGGGGTCACCTAGAAATTGGAGTTCCATGGAAGATCTCAGACCCCCTAATTATTACCATGGATGCCAGCCCTTGGGGGTGGGGTGCCCACATGGGGGATCAGGTGTTCCAGGGCTGCTGGTCAAGAAGTCTTGCTCAGGCATCCTCGAATCAGAGGGAACTAATGGCTATTTTGGAGACTTTGAAAGTCGTACGTCAGGGTATTCGGAATCGCCATGTAAGGATCATGTCCGACAATATGAATTCAGTTTCATATATAAACAGGCAAGGGGGTACGAGGTCCCTTCCCCTTATGAAAATAATGGCCCGGATTCTACATCTGTCAGAGCCTCTGGTTCTCTCTTTGTCCGCTCTGCATATCAGGGGGTCAGACAATTTCAGGGCAGATTTCTTGAGCCATCACAGTCTGAATTAGAGCAAGTGGGAATTGAACCCATCCATCTTTTTAGAGCTAACCAGGGTTTGGGGGGTCCCGGAGATAGAGCTCTTTGTCAGTCGGTCAAACAAGAAGGTGGAGAGATTTTTTTCCCTAAACCCAGAGGAATCCCCCTTTGGGCTGGATGCTCTGTCCCACAAGTGGGATTTCAATCTAGTTTATGCTTTTCCTCCCTTCTTTCTCATTCCAGCAGTTCTGAGGAAGATCAGGGAGGATCGAGCGAGGATTATTCTAATTGCCCACTTTTGGCCGAGGAGAGCCTGGTTTACCTGGCTAAGGATCCTGTCCGTTTCGGATCCTTGGATTCTCCCAGTCAGCCAGGACCTTCTATGTCAGGGCCCCATTCTCCACCCGGAGTCCAGCCACTTACATTTGACGGCCTGGAATTTGAGTGGAGATTACTAGCCTCAAAAGGTTTTTCTCAGAATCTCATTTCCACTCTCTTTTAAAAAGCAGAAAACCGGTCACTACTAAAATATACGCTAGGACTTGGTTCCGGTTTTTGAATTTCTAGGGGGTTCTCCAGGGGAGCTTAGGGATATACCTAGAAAACAGATTCTAGAGTTCCTTCAGAAGGGGCTAGAAAAGGGGCTTTCTACCAGCACTTTAAGAGTCCAGGTTTCAGCCCTTAGTGCACTGCTAAATGTTAAATTGGCTAACGATCCCTGGGTGATTAGGTTCATCAAGGCGGCCTCTAGAAGTAGATGATGAGTTAACATCATCGCTGGTTCTCTACTAATTTATTTGACGCCAATATGGATGCAAAATGTGCATAAGTATATTGCTGCAGTTTAAGATGCCAGGATACCTTTTTATTCTAAAAATTAGCCATAAATCACAGCAAAATTTTGAAAATTAGTATAAATTTCATTTTGGAAAGCCAAAAATTAATGTTAAAGAGTTATAGGGCAAATGTAGTACTGAAAATGCAGCAGAATTCCGACACTTTGATAAATGTGAAAAAATTTAGACTGTCAAGTGGAAATTTGTAGAGTATTACTAATATAAAGTATTAGTAATTCTACCTCTATGTGGCTGCAGCTCACTGTGAGTGATACAAGGATGGGAATTGCAGCTTCACAAAATGTGCTTATGTTACTGTAATGTATAAGCATACTCCACATTCCACAGTAACTGATGTCTGGAGACCAAGAATGAAACTGTTGCAAACCTCCTTCCATGCAACGTGTCATAGAGATTCCCATCCACTATGGGGCAGTCTTACCACAAGCTTCTCCAAATGAAATCTTTCCATAATTTGCTTTGTGATGATGAGATTGTTATTAAAGCTATATGGTACTCCCATAGGATTGTCATAAATAGGTGCAGGGCCCTCGCCTATCAGAAGAACAAGCTCCCAGGTCAATGTCTGCCAATTTATAGCAGCCTTCAGAGGGAGCTTTACCACTGTATCCACACAGTTGTGGTCTACTGATATCCAGATTTGATGACTGCTGTTTAAAAGTGTGTCAGGGTCAAAATGCTTACCAAACCAATAGTGGTGCCATGAAAGTAACTTCAATAGGAGCAGAAACACCTTTATGGTTACAAACCAATGAAGTAATGCTGAGATAATAATTTTTTATGGATATAGAGATTAGTCCACAAGTGCACTAGGGACAGGGTCTGATTTGCCTACAGATGGCTGCACGTGCTCCAGTTTTCCTAGGTAGTCACCACCCCTTGAGCCATGATTGACAGTTTCAGCCTCTATAAGTCACAGTTGTCAGTAGGTAGATCTGTGAGATTGGACCCGCACTTGCTGATTTGGATATCCATAAAGAAATAACTGGCATTGGTTTGTGGTCATAAAGGTGTTTCTATTACTACTGTAAAAAAAAAAAAAAAACAGCTAGTATACATGTAAGTTTTCTGGGGTCGTATCTTTTCAATGGGTGGACAGATTTAGAAGATATAAATGCCAAATTGTTCCAGGGGATCATGGTAATCAAATGGTGTATGGCATTTTGGTGACAGGTCATCTTTCACTGGAATCTCTGACAATGTTTGGTGCTAAACGCCAATGTTATTCTGGACCAAACAGCTGGAGAAATGTATCAATTGTCAAAAATTAATTAGGCAGAATTTATTATGTGGCATAATATATCTGGCGCAGCTAACTAGGTACCTCAATGCTGTTGTGCATCCAAAAGTAGTGCACATTGGAACCCCTTTTTTTTTGCTTATTTTTATTTATTTATTTATTTTTTAAAACGTGTTAAAAAAATTGTCAAACACCATGTATTTAATTTTTTTATGGCACAGTTGACATATTAAATCGCCACACTGTACAAGTAAGCTAACATCTGAGATTCGAGTGGATTGTCGGATAAGATCTCACACTTCTTATATAGTAAGTAGAGATGAGCGAATCGAAGCTGCAAGAGGGGAATTCGATCCGAATTTCAGGAAATACTCGATTTGCATCGAATTCGAATTTCCTCACGCTTCGTGGTAACGATTTGTATTTAGTTCAAAATGGCTGCTCTACATGGGGCAAGGAACTCTGGGAACGGGGGATCCCCCACAGTGTCATGCGTGCAGCCCATCAGCAGCCATTCCTGTGAAGTCACATCCCTTTAACCCCTTCGTGAGCGCACACGGCATGTTTGAACGCTGCATCCAAGGTGTTAAACTGACAGCTAACACAATGCTCCATAACCGATCCAGGGTTTTAACAACTTGGATACAGAAGTCAAACATGACCGAGGCATCCAAGGGGTTCCGCCATTTTGCCGCCCAACCTGGCTCACTGCAGCCAATAAATAGCTGTTTTTGGTAACGATTCACCGCGATTTAATTCGGATCGAATAGAATCATATCGCGAAATTCGGCAAAGTTGCCGAATCGAATTTTTTTATACTTCGCTCATCTCTAATAGTAAGTGTAAATTGAAATCCTGACTTTAATAACATAATTTAATAACATGATTTAATAACATAAATCCATATCTCACATTAGTGAAGTATTTGAAGGTATTGATAATGTCAGTAGAACAGTCATATGACATGCTGTCTAGAAAGATTTATTTTCTGGGTGATATGTGAGGTGAGTTTGTTCTGGGCTGCACAGCAGCTGAATGTTAACTTGAACCATGAAGGATTTAGTATATAATGATCCTCTTCATGTGCCGAGTTATGACCTGATAATCCTCTTAGTTGTATGACCCCCAGAACTGATACTTTATGTTACACCAGGAGGTTAACACAGCTTTTCTTGGCCACTTCTTTCAATAAAAACCAGCTGAAAAGGAGAAACAAGAGACATGGATATAGCCATACTGCACAGTATGATAGTTGACCTTAGTAACCTGAAATCATGATGACTTTATTTAGACTTTTATATACGTAGTTATGTTACATATATTTCATTATACAAACAGCCATCACAGCCAGGTTCAACATCTGCCTGGTTTTATTAGGTTACTAACACATGTTCATAATTATGGGTTTGGTAGTAAAATATTATGGTGCGCATTGAAAATAATCATGAACTCCACTTGTTCCTGGGAGTGTAACAGCGTGACTAGGAATAAATATTTTAGGGTGAGTACATGTCATGTTTTTTTTCTTAAACTAAATCCACACAAAAAAAATTCACCAAAGTCTGCAATGAAGTCTCCATGTTTAACACCAAGCTATAGATTCCACGTATTGGATAGCAAGAAATAAATTCCACAGTGAAAATCAATGGCATTTCCATAACAGATAGGGAATGGTACTGATATGAGAACCCACAGAATGCTTTAAATTTGTGGAAGATTTTTTATATGGTGAGTCAATGGGATTTCACAAGCACATTTCCACATTCACTATCATACATAAAAAGCCATCCACAACCTGTCCTTCCATACATCTCTGACCTAATGTCCCACTGCCTATCCAACCATATCTTCCGATCCTCTCAAGACCTCCTACTCCGTTCTGCTCTTATCCGCTTTTCACACAACCATCTCCAAGACTTCTCCCGTACATTCCCCATACTCTGGAACGCACTTTCACAACACATAAAACTGTCCCCCACAATCACAAGCTTCAAGAAGACTTTGAAGATTCACCTATTAAGGAAGGCCTACAACCTCCAATAATACTACTGTCACCTCACCACCATCTGAACAGCTTCACCTACTGTCTCTATCCCTCATAGATTGTAAGCTCTTGCGCGCAGGTCCCTCAATTCCGCTGTGCCAGTTGATCACTGTTAGTAGTGTACTTGTTTTGTGTATTTTGTATACTGGATGTAAACCCTCAAATGTACAGCACCATGGAATTAATATAATAATGTACAGAACCATGGAATTAATGGTGCTCTATAAATAAATAATAATTATGCTGTGCCTTGCTGCAGAATTTCATTGTACATTCTGCCTTGAAATTCCAGAACAAATACTCGATGTGTGAACTCACCCTTATATTCACTTAAAATTCATCACTGCCTCAAAAATGTAGCTGTGCTGGGAATTTATCTTGTTTAGTCACTAGGTGCTATGTTTTTCATCCTTTGTAGGACAATTCAGTTCCAGACTACTACTTCCTCACAGGCATGGACCCCAATAAAAAAAAAAAAATCTGTAACAGGGGGTCAATTCTCATATTCTGCAGGGAGGCCTTTAGGCCACCTTAGCACCAGGCCTCAGATACAACTTTAACCATTGCACTGTAATAATTCTGTCACTTTTCCTCTTGTAGTTGGGTTCAGAATGTAGCCATCTTTGTATCCCAGTCACCCAGGCTTCATAGAAATGCAAAGTCCCTGTTCTGTGCTCTTTCCAGTTTGTACCTGAGCGATGTGATAGTAAGGTGACAATGAAAAGCAAGAGCAATAAAGTAAAACAAAACCAATTTTAATAAAGTGTTTTAAGGAACATCTCCTCATAATGTTGTAAGAAATACTAAAGCTGCACACTCCATCCTACCCTCTCAGACCAGCAAGCATGAATAAAATGTCCATACCCAGGATCTACCATAAAACATCTGCCATACAGTCCCAACTGTAAGGAATTTATTACCTGAACTTGGGAAGCATCACCATTGAACATGTTTAGTACAAGACTAAAAACTCAACCATTCAGTTTGGCCCTTGAGGGCAGATAAAATGCTTGGTGCCTACACAGGACTTTAGGAGAAATTGGTTTACTCCATCCTGCGCTTTCAGCCCCATGTTAGAAAAATGTATTAGAAATGTTTGCTGCTGTTGTTCTCTAATGCCTTGATCCTCCAGACCATGGCAACATATGAGCTACATACTGAAATTATATCACAATAGTGACAATGTATGGAATCCGAAGGTTTGGTGCTGAGGATTGGATCTTCAGTGAGAGCGTGGACCCACAAGTATCCCCACAGTGCACGCTTGTTATTGTAATTGTCATGTCCTCCACATAACAACTTCTGACGTTAATAATACTGTTACAAAACCTTATGTGATCCCCAGAGAAAAGCACAATGTTTACCTCAGGGGTGTCTGTTTCAGGTGCTATGAGGCAGGGAAGTAAGACAAAGAGGCTCAGTGGCACAGTATAGAGAAGAAGAGGAAGATATTCGGCTCAGCTTAAACATCCACAGTCTGCACAGTGCTCACATACACAGTGGAGGGCATATCATTATTCCTTCATGATTCAGGTTTTTAGGTTCTTGTGAGACTACTTTTGTGAGATATTTAATCTTACCAAGCAGAAGTTCTGCCTGTGCTATGCATCAGACCTTTGATCTGTTGAAAGTCTTGTTGAAAGTTACTTCTAGTCACATCTGCAAGGCCGTCCATCGGCTGGTAGATGGTGTAATAATACTTCTACCTCAATAAGTTATTAAGACAGGACTATTGACCATTGGGTTAAATGGTGACCAGACTCTTACCACTTGCTCACAAAAGAGTTTCTGATTTAACCAAATATTTGGTTATATCTTACTATCACATGGCACTCACTATCCCATACCACCGTAACAAGTACATTTCACTAGATAATCACAGCGTGAGGCAAGTAATTAACAATAAGTCACTGCAGTTACATACACACAAACATATATATAATGTAATATTGGATAACAGTTTGTTCCAGGATGACCTGGAATACCAACACTCCACAACAGGACCTGACTCTGTATCTAGCAGGTCTCCAGGACATCACATATCTATAATACATGAGTGTCTTGTAATATATACAATGTACAGTGTGAAATTGTAACAACTCCAATATGTGCTTTTAGTTTTGATACAGGTGTCTAAGTATTCTGTGTCACTGCCATAGATTGTTCATCTCATTCATTGCTATAACAGAATAGTTCTCTGCATTTAGGATTAGACTTCTCCTGTTTCAAGTGACCTGCCATTCAGTCCGTTCCTCCTTTTCATAAATTGTTGTTGTGGGCGAATACCTATATTATACTGGATGAGTGAGTCTCCCTTGAGCTTCTTATAGAAGTGACTGAAATTACACATCCAGCATATTCCTCATCTCCCCTGTGTCCATGGTTTTCTGAATGGAATAAATTGAAATGTACAGCACGCCAGTTTTGAGAGGTGTTCTCAGCATGGCCTTGTTTTCCTGCATGCCTCACATGATAATCTGCCATCCCTCCGGCACAGAAGAGCATCCAGCCATGAAAGAAATGCTGATACTGAATATAATATAGATGACAGGGTTAGAGAACGAATTGCACAGCCGGGCTCTCCCATATGGATTCTGTCTTCTAGATGCTTGATATCACACACTCTGAATCAACAATAATTTATACATGAATGAGCAATAACATAATCTGTGAAATATGTCATAAAAAGGTTCTAGTTCACATCTAAGCCAAAACTGAGCAGAAAATGTAGAAGAAAATAGTTAGAACTTAATACATATACTGAATGGCCACTTTATTAGAGACACCTGACCATTCATGATTGGAGCTTTCTGTATGGAGATTAGACAAGCGATCCTGGAGTGCAGCATAAAAGTAAGTGAGGAAGCTTACCGTGCATCAGTGTGAATACACATAGGAATATGAAAATTGGAGAAAAATAGGAAAATCTGAGTGACTATAAAAAGGGGGATGGTCATCAATACTACACTAGCCAGCGCCAATATTTCAAAAACTGTAAACCTCATGGGGTTTTTAATGCTACAGTGAGGAGTATAATGGAACAGTGCGACTGAGGTGAAACATACAACAAAAGCGGTTCTTGTTAATGTCAAGTAAATGACCAGAGGAGGATGTCAATAGTCATTCTCAAGAACAGGTGGAGTACAGTCAAGCAAATTGCAGCTATATACAATGCTGGTACCGCAACTAAAGAGTGCAAATGCAAAATTCATCAGTTACCACAGGTGTGCTAAAACAGTAGATGACCAGTTTGGGTAATGCCTAAGGGAAACAGAAAATTTGCTGCGTCCTTTGATACCTATGGATGATATCTGTGTATGCCACAATGAATTGTTGTGTTCAGAAGCATATGGAGGTCCAATGCTACTAGGTGGATGTCTCTAATAAAAAAAGGATTGCATTAAAATCCTAGTTTGCCAATCTTTTAACTCCATGTGCTAGATTATAAAATATTCTGGATTATTAGAAACTAAAAGGAAAGTATATAATATGTATAGTATGTGTAAAGGTAGAAAATGTTACAAGAAAGAATAACTAAAGTAAAAAAGAAACAAAATCACACAAAATCTGCTAATCTCAGTCTTCGGATTATTCCAGTCCTATAAATTTTGCCCTTCTGTGCTTGAAAGAGGGACTGGATTATCAATATTTTGGATTATCAAATTCCGAATTAAATGAATTTGACTGTAATGGGTTTATTTCCAGAAGTGAATTGCAGTTCTGCTAGTTTTAGATGAAAGTTTTCCAATGCTGGATCCTGCAGTATAACTATGCAGAGACTGCAGTTGTATCTATGCTCTAGTGCCTGAGGGGATCTGAAGGCACATCTGCCATAAAATATGACTTTGTATTATATAGGGGTAATAGGGATCTGTTACAGATTACAAGTTAGGCCTTGGGTCCCTGTATTGTGTATCAAGTGGCCATTGTAATATTCTCTAGTGGGCAAATTCAACCATGCTACAATGCAGCAGTTTTGGTCTTTCTATCTTATGAGTATGGCTAATAAAGTGGAAAGACCCAAAAGATACTTTTATGTGGAGAATGTATCCGGGTTGAAGGACTTCTTGTCTTTGGGCTTCATGTTTTTACATTTTTTGCTAAATTAGAGACTGGATTCTAGCAGCAAGAAAAAGGAAAGTCCTCATAAAATAATCTTATATATCTTATAATTGAACTTCTGGAGAGAAAGGCTCAAAAGTGCTGTTTACTTGGTAATTCGCTTAACAATTCACATGTTCTGTGCTTGCCTGGGCATGACAGGCTTATATTAAAGCTGAACATACACTCTTAGTGTTGTTTACAGTGATTTCTCTAATATTTTAATGGGTTTTCCCACAATTCACATGTATAGTATGACAGTATGATATCAATTCTGAGAGTATTTTCTTTCCTGACACAGAGCTGTCCGTGTGTGCTAACTCTTCATAGAACGGAGTATAAAGGTTATAAACTTTTCTTTTTGTATCCACTCCTGCTAAAATAACATATCAAAAACTGATCTATGTGGATCTGGACTGGATTTATTTTTTGTCATCTGGTATTTTAACTCTTTAACTCATGTCACAATTATCAAAGGAAAAAAGATTATTTCTTCCAAGAAACAGTGACACTCCCAGGAAATAAAATATGGAATTGTGCTCTCTGCGTGATCACATTCACCATCTGGCGTTCTGATGGAAGAATCTAGGTTTTGTGAATACTAGGAGAACACTGCCTAATGGAATGCATAGATGCTACTGTAAAATGTGGTGGAGGGGACATAATAGTATGAGGCTGTTCTTCAGGGGTTGCATTAGGCCTCTTATTTCCAGTACAGGGTATATTTGCACTGCTGTCCCAGTCCTCTATATGGCGCTGTCTGTATTTTTGAGTGGTAAAAACTTTGGACAGACTACCTTTAAGGTAGCAGTGGTATTTCCTTACCTATAGGGCTTCTGCGCATCTGCACAGTTTCCACATATGATGTGTTTGTCCTTTTGTGCAACCAAGTAAGCAGTATATGATCGGTAATAATCTTCATCTTCCCTGGATGTAAGCAAAAATGTTCATTTCACTAAAGCAAGAATATGTATCTGTGTCTCTATAGCTTGAATAATGAGCTATCTAGTAATATCATATTTTATATGTTTTTCTTCCATGACTATGGAGTCTTTATCTCTAGACTGGAAAGCTTCTTGTATGATACCTGTCAGTAAGAACTATTGCACTGCATTAACGTACTGTTATTCTTTCATTGAAGTCATCATCATCATCAGAGTAGGAGCTTCTGTTGAATGTCATCATATTAGGCACGTAGCAAACATCATGGAACTAATACAGAAAGCAGAATCTCTCCATTTACAGGAATGCTATTACGTAAGCATTTCTCATTTTGTAGACCACATGATTTGCTTCCGTAATAAGCTTATGGGCACATGTTTAACAAAGCAGTGTAAACTAACCCTGTATCAGCAGAACAGAAATCCTTTATGTCACTGTGTAATATGGACTTGGTGGAGGGCCAGAATTCCTTCCCCTGACTGTCTGTTCTGCATTTTAACTAGAGTAGTTTGGCACAGGCCCTGCCAGCATTGTGGAGATAAAGCTCTAGTTTACAGTTCAATCAAATCATTGAAAAGTACAAAAAGTAAGAGTTAAAACTCCGTCCTGGATTAGAAAACGTGTCATAGTACTGCTAATACTTCTTTTATGATTCGTTTTTTACTGCTGAACTTATGTAGCAAGTAGACTAGTTGTTCTGACTCAATAGCTTGGCTGCAAGTGTGAGGTTGTGAGAGTGTCCTGTAGTCTCTATGCTAACCAGCAATTTACACCAAGATATTTATCAGATAGTGTTCAACTCAACTGAGGAGGCGTAGATAAGATTCCAGATGCTTTAATCCAGGTAAATCTTGTAGAACCTCATACAGCAGTAGGTGAAAAATGATGAAATACCAGGAGCTGAGCAGACATGTTGCTTACAAAGAAGTGAAACTAAACTGAGGAGGAGAGAGGAGGAGCTACAGCATCACAGCTAAGGATACAGAGAGAGAAAAGGGACAAACTACAAAGACAAACAGTATCACAGATATATGTCAGTGAATTAAACCAAGTCCTGGGACATGACACTCCCCGCCTGAAATCTTTAGATATCAATGAAAACAAACATTAAATGTCCTGAGATGTCCATAAAGTCCTCTTCAAACCTGAAAAACAAAAAAGAAACATGCACAACAAACAATAATCAACAGTTAGTCCAAATAAACCAATCTTCAGGTCGGGAAGCCGCAATTTGCCAACACCTCCACCGACCCACACTGTAATCCACAAGAACACGGTTTTAGTTCATGGAATGGAGCTCCCCGCCATGAGCTGTGAATGGTGTCCTTATCTTCTTTTATGTGACGTCTCCTCTTGGAAGAAGAAGCACCAGTTCATTAATTGGGCGGAAGAAAACTCGCACTGAGCCTCCCTTGGTTACCTTGACCTCCACTTTCCGAGTCTTCCCATCATCACTAGGGACAACTTTAGTGATGAGACCCATAGGCCATTCATTCCGATGGACTTCTTTATCCCTTAGAAGGACGAGGTCACCCACCTGGAGATTAGGTTTTGAGGTCTGCCATTTGTGACGGCTCTGTAGCATGTGGAAGTACTCTGTTTTCCAGCGGTGCCAGAACACATTGGACAGGTGTTGATCTTGTTTCCATTGGCGTCTGTAAATGTCACTGTGATCTAAGGTACGTGGAGAGGTAGCAGCAGTACCAATTTTCTGAGTAAGAAGCGTTGCTGGGGTTAAGATAATTGGAGATTCAGGGTCTGAAGATACTGGGACAAGTGGCCTTGCATTGATTATCGCAGACACTTCAGCAAGAAAGGTTATTAACGTCTCATGGGTAAGCAGTGTCGACTTGTGGTCCATCAACATAGAGTCAAGGATTCTGCGTGTGATCCCAACCATACGTTCCCACGAACCTCCCATATGGGATGAATGTGGAGGGTTAAACGTCCAAGTGCACCCATTGTTGGATAAGAAGTTGTCTAACTGCAGTTCTTTGCAGGCTCCAACGAAGTTAGTGCCACAGTCAAACCTCAGTTGTTTCTCAGCAGGCAGTGGAGTGTTCCAGTCCATGTTCTCAGTGGTAAGCTGTCTTAGTAGTAGCTTGCCTTGAATGGTGATGGGAGCAATGAAACCAAGAGGATCATAAATGCTGTTCACAACAGATAAAACTCCTCGTTTGGTGAAAGGTTTGTCACAAGAAGACACTTGGAATGTGAATGTGTCTTGTTCAGTGTTCCATAGCAATCCTAGGTTGCGTTGCATAGGAGGAGCATCAGAACTGAGATCAAGATCCTTCAAGTTGATTGCATGATCAGAGGGAAATGCCTTCATTACCTCCATATTGTTGGAGATGATCTTGTGAAGTCTGAGGTTAGCTACAGACAGCATTTCCTGTGTTCTAGAGAGGAGATCGATCACTTCTTCACTTGCAGGTAAGGATTTAAGACCATCATCAACATAGAAGTTCCTCTCAACAAACTGACGAGCATCAGAGCCATACGTTTTCTCACCTTCATGGGCGGTCCTTCTCAGTCCATAGATCGCTACTGCAGGAGATGGGCTATTGCCAAAGACATGTACCTTCATCCGGTAATCTATGACTTCATTGTTGACATCATTGTCCTTATGCCATAGGAACCTGAGATAGTTTGTCATCATCCTTAACAATGAAGCAATGAAACATCTGTTGGATGTCGGCCATCACTGCAACTGGTTCCTGTCTGAAACGGATTAAGACTCCTATGAGGCTGTTTAGGTTAGGACCAGTGAGGAGCAGGTTGTTGAGAGAGACGCCTTCATACTGAGCACTAGAATCGAACACGACCCTGATTTGGTCAGGTTTGCGAGGGTGATACACGCCAAATGATGGAAGGTACCAGCATTCTTCTCCTTCCTTTAGTGGAGGTGCAGGTTCTGCATGATCTCTCTCAAATACCTTCTGCATGAAACCTACAAAGTGTTTCTCCATCTCTGGTTTCCTCTTGAGGGTACGTTTTAAAGAGGAAAATCTAGAAACTGCTTGCTTCAGATTGTTTGGTAGTTTTGATCTCGGGGAGCGGAAAGGTAAGGGTGCTACCCAGCTGTTGGAATCATCTTGAATGAATTCCTTGTCCATAAGTTTGAGAAATTCTTTATCAGCTATAGCCGGTGCCAGCTTGTTGTCATCACTTGTTGTATTGAACACTGTTAATCCAAGGGTGTTGTCCCCAGGCAGGAAAGTATTCATGTTGTCTCGGTGATTATGCAGCCACTTACTGCTGCTTATCTTCTCTTTCACTTGGTAGTGATGTGGACATGGCTGAAAACAAGTGCTGCGACCATTTGGTAACATATGCGTCTTAAATGAAGAAATATTGGTGGGCCTTTTCATCCTACCTATGCAGACGTTGCCAATGATAACCCATCCTAGATCGAGGCGCTGGGCAAATGGTGCATCATGTGGTCCATTAATTTGCTGGCGTATTTTGTGCAGTCTGAGAATGTCTCTACCTAACAGAACTAGAATGTCTGCATTTTTGTCAAGGGATGGTATTTCACTGGCTATAGCCCTTAGATGAGGGTGCTGGAAAGCCGCCTCTGGTGTGGGTATCTCTTCTCTGTTTGATGGTATCTGGTTGCACTCAACAAGTGTGGGCAAAGGTATCTCCAAATTGCCCTTGAGAGAAGCTATTACAAGACCACTGGCCCTTCTTCCTGAAACCTCTGATATGCCACTACAAGTACCCAAGGTATATGGATAAGTATCACCCTTTAAGTTAAACAGATCAAAGAGTTCTGACCTTGCAAGTGAGTGGTTGCTCTGGTCGTCCAAGATGGCGTACACCCTCAGAGCCCTTTCTGGTTGGCCCTTGGGGTATATATTGACTAGGCATATCCTTGCACAGGACTTGTCACAAAGGTCTTCTCCGCAGACTTCTGTACATGAGGAAGATACTGTGGTAGTATTTGCTGCTTGATCTGTGTTCTCCCCGCCATGCTTAGTTGGGGAAGGGGAACCTCTAGGTGGTGTGGTACTAGGCTGGGATGGATGAAGAGCTTGTACATGGTCCTCACTGCCACACTCTATACACTTAATAGCAATTTTACAGTCTCTAGCAACATGTTCAGTAGAGGCACAACATTTGAAACATATCCCTAGTTTCTTTAGAAGCTCTTTACGTTCCTGGATTGGTTTCCTCCTGAAACCAATACACTTCTTGAGGGGATGAGGCTTCTTGTGAATAGGACACAGACGGTTAGGATTTTCTACCTTTTCGTCTTGGTTGCTGTTGCAACTGCTTTCTTCTGGTGCTGATGTAGGTATAGGAAGAATATCAGTCTTTTTCACCGAAACTGGGCCTCTGCGGTTTCTGTAGTTAGAATGTGAGCTGTCATACTTAATAGGAGGTGAACCAGGAACACTGGGCTCCCCATAGGAAAAGCTTGGGTCATTCTTGGATTCTGCAATGTTCTTGATAAACTCACAGAAGTAGGAAAATGGAGGAAAGGAGACTCTATTCTCAGTTTTGTATCTTGACCCAACTGTGGTCCACCTTTCTTGAATATTATATGGCAACTTGGTGACTATCGGGTTTACCCCACGAGCAGTGTCCAGGTAACTGAGGCCCGGTAGGAGAGTGTCCGCCTTAGCCAGTAGGAGCTCCATGAGTAGGTCACTAAGTTCTTGAAATTTCTGATGATCCTTACCAGATATCTTTGGAAACCCTTGCAACCGTTTGAACAGAGCATTCTCTATTGCTTGAGGACTGCCATAGGTTTTCTCCAGTCTTTCCCAAGCAGCGGTAAGGCCTGCTATGGGGTTGTAAATGTGGACGGATCTGAGTCTTTTAGCACGTTCTGTGGACTGTGGGCCAAGCCACCGGATAAGCAAATCTAATTCTTCAGCTGCAGTAATGCCAAGGTCACTAATTGCAGTTTTGAAGGCACATTTCCAGCCTCTGTAGTTCTCAGGTTGGTCATCGAACCTTGTGAGTCCAGTCTTAGTAAGCTCACGGCGAACCATGTACCTTGCAAACTCTGACATGTCTGTTCTCTCTGACTTTAAATATTGAGTTGCTGGCTGAGTAGCGGTGATTACGTTGTTAGTGGGGTTCTGGTTAACAGAGGTAGGTAGCGTAGGGGCTGCGTAGGCATTCAGCCTAGGAGCTAGCTTAAAGTCCATAGGTTTAGCCACATATGGATGTGAGACTGGACGGTTGTTTGCAGTCTGGTGGTATGGTGTCACATTGGTGTTTACCTGAGTATCAGTATATTGCATTTGCTGAGGTGCAAGGCTTTGGGAATCCATGAAGGAAGAAGAAACTGGATGCTGGACAGGCAGGGCATTGTACTGACTTTGAATGCGGTGTGCTGCAGAAGATACTGTGCCCTGTTGCACTGGAGAAATGTCGTCCCTGACAGGAACATTTGTGGCAAATAG
The DNA here is from genome assembly GCA_947044405.1 of Leptodactylus fallax. Lineage (NCBI taxonomy): Eukaryota > Metazoa > Chordata > Amphibia > Anura > Leptodactylidae > Leptodactylus > Leptodactylus fallax. The sequence goes on along the minus strand of CAMRHE010000027.1, from coordinate 9,786,649 downwards.
GGATTCACTGCTTTGGCTTAGTACATAGTCTCTTGTGCGCTTGAGGGGATCCTCTGCTTCCACATCACACAAACTGGTGCTGTCACTTTCACTTCCACTGATGGCCTGTTCTAAAATGCTTAACCTTGCCGTGGCTGCAGCGTGCTCATTCTGTTTCTCTAGAGCCTCTAGTTCTGCCCTTTTTTGAGCTGCATTAGCTTCCATTGCTGCTGCATTAGCTTCCATTTTCTGCTTTCTGTTGAGCTGCCTTAGCTTCCATCGCTGCTTTCTGTTGAGCTACCTTAGCTTCCATCTCTGCTTTCTGTTGTGCAAAGGCTGCCTGTATCTTAGTAGCTTCCGCCTCTGCACGTGCTTTTATAAGTTGCTCACTGAGTGTGGAAGATTTTGAGGAACGTGACTTAGATGTACGCTTTGAACGCTTGGTAGACTCAGAAACATGGGATGCCATTTCCTGCAGTTGCGCAATTCTTGCCTCTGTCCTTAACTTAGTTTCATGTACTAAGCTGTCTCGTTCTGAATTGAGATGCTGGAAGCTTTGCAATTCAACTAAGGAATCGTCTGTATGAAGTTTCCTCAATATGCTTTCATACTCCTCAGCTTTCATTTTATAATGTCCATGCATAGAACAAAGCTGTCGCAGAGCTCCCTCTAGTGGTGATATATGGTATGCAGGCAAGCACATGGCAGATATCTTAGTCTGTATTTCCTGCCACCATTTTGAGAGTTCACAGGAAAGTTCATGCTTTAAACCTTCTAGATTGTCTCTAACCTGTTTAATTGAGCGTCTAGCCTTCTCACTGGGCTGCAGACTGAGGTCCATGCTACCTTGTGCTTCAGGGTGCCCTTCAGCCATGATGCAACACAAACAGGATAAATATAACTTTGCTGGAGTAAGATGGCTGCTTGATAGAATCTTCTTATGCTGAGGGAGTCAGAGCTGCAGATGCAACTTACACAATGCTGATTCCTTCTGGCTTCAGGTAACTTGCTGTGACTGACTGTATGTCAGAAGTTGGTGAACTGTCTTACAGCCGTATCTGGCAGTCTTTATGCATCATTTTTCACTGTTCTGACTCAATAGCTTGGCTGCAAGTGTGAGGTTGTGAGAGTGTCCTGTAGTCTCTATGCTAACCAGCAATTTACACCAAGATATTTATCAGATAGTGTTCAACTCAACTGAGGAGGCGTAGATAAGATTCCAGATGCTTTAATCCAGGTAAATCTTGTAGAACCTCATACAGCAGTAGGTGAAAAATGATGAAATACCAGGAGCTGAGCAGACATGTTGCTTACAAAGAAGTGAAACTAAACTGAGGAGGAGAGAGGAGGAGCTACAGCATCACAGCTAAGGATACAGAGAGAGAAAAGGGACAAACTACAAAGACAAACAGTATCACAGATATAATTTTATTGATTTAAACCAAGTCCTGGGACATGACACTAGTACTTGATACACAACTACAAGAGGTGACGTCACACCAAGTATTCCTTGCCACATAATGAACAGCTGTCTTTTCATACGGCCTTATAGATACAAGGCAAGAAAGCGGCAGCTGCATCCTGGCTGGAGACTTTTTTTGTTTGTGGTTTTCACTTACAGTAACTGCAGAGTCCGCAATGTAGGTCACAAAGGTTTTATTTATGTGGACAGATTAGGCATACATGTTTCAGTGGATAAGATTATGAGTAAACAAAACCTGAATTGGGTGTCTCAATTGCTAAAGAGTAGATATGAATTAATGCTTAATAACTTGAATTAAAGGGGTATTCCCAAAAACATAACCATTTTTAAATTTGTAGATAATTAAAAGTTAAACATTTTTGCAAGTATAAGTAATTAAATATTTTGCAGCGTTTTAAAGATTTTCTCTAAATATCTTGTGGTCACAGTCTTGTTGTCTTGATTGGTTGCCAATGGAAATGACCATGAATGCAGGATCTTTCTAAGGTCATAAAATCAGCAATGGTTTCCTTATTTGGCTGGGATATCTTCTCATACATATACTGTCCCTGCCTGATAACCCAGCTACAATAAGAAAATCATGGCTGGGTTTTTGACAAGTTCCAGACCATAGAAAGTTTCTGTATTTGTGGTCGTATCCATTGGCAACCGATCAAGACAACAGACTGTCACCACTAAGATGGATAGAGAAAATCTTTAAAACTCTGCAGAATTTTTAACTACTTATATTTGCAAAAATGTTTAAATTTTAATTATTTACAAATATAGATATGGTTATGATCATGGGAATAATGATTAATAACATAGAGTATAGACCGACATTTATTAATAGTGGCGTATTTTAAGGATGAAGTGGGTAGTTTGCGAGAACTGTGCTAAATTTATTAAAATACATATGCCTCATAATAAATTTGGTGCATTTCACTGAAAGTGTAAAATCAGGCGCAAACTGAATAATGATAGGTTTCCAAATTATTACTAGCCAACATACAGTGGCTTGAAAAAGTATTCATACCCCTTGAACTTTTTCACATTTTGTCACCTTACAACCACAAACTTAAATGTATTTTATTGAGATTTTAAGTGATAGACCAACACAACGTAGTAGATAATTGTGAAGTGGAATGAAAATGATACATGGTTTTTAAAATTTTAATCAAATAAAAATCTGAAAAATGTGATGCACAAAAGTATTCAGTCCCCTGTACTCTGATCCCCCTAAATAAAATCCAGTGCAATCAGTTGCCTTCAGAAGTCACTTAATTAGTTAATAGAGTCCAGGTGTGTGTAATTTAGTCGCAGTATAAATACACCTGTTCTGTGAAGGCTTCGATGGTTTGTTAGAGAACACTAGTGAACAAACAGCATCATGAAGACCAAGGAACCCACCAGACAGGTCAGAGATTAAGTTGCGGAGAAGTTTAAAGCAGGGTTAGGTTATAAAAACATATCCCAAGCTTTGAGTATCCCAAGGAGCACTGTTCAATCCATCATCCAAAAATGGATAAAGTATTATACAACTGCAAACCTACCAAGAAATGGCCATCCACCTAAACTGACAGATCGAGCAAGGAGAGTACTGGTCAGAGAAGCAGCCAAGAGACCCATGGTCACTCTAGAGGAACTGCAGAAATCCACAGCTCAGGTGGGAGAATCTGTCCAAAGGACAACTATAAGTCGTGCATTCCACAAATCTGGCCTTTATGGAACAGTGGCAAGAAGGAAACCATGGTTTAAATAAAGACATAAGAAGTGCCATTTGCAGTTTGCCACAAGTCATATAGGGGACACTGCACTGGAAGATGGTGCTCTGGTCAGATGGGACCAAAGTCTTTGGCCTAAATGCAAACCACTAAGTGTGGTGGAAAAGTAACACTGCTCATCACCCTGAACACACCATCCCCACTGTGACACATGATGGTGGCAGGATCATGCTGGGGGGAGGCTTTTCTTCTGCAGGGACAGGGAAGCTGATCAGAGTTGATGGATGGAGCTGAATACAGGGCAATCCTGGAAGAAAACCTGTTGGAGGCTGCAAAAGACTTGAGACTGGGAAGGAGATTCACAAGACAATAACCCTAAACATACAGCCATAGCTACAGTGGAATGGTTTAGATCAAAAAATATTCATATGTTAGAATGGCCCAGTCAAAGTCCAGACCTAAATCCCATTGAGCATCTGTGGCAAGAAATGAAAATTGCTGTTCACAGACGCTCTCCATCCAATCTGGCTGAGCTTGAGCTATTTTGCAAAGAAGAATGGGCAAAAATTTCAGTCTCTAGATGCGCAAAGCTGGTAGAGACATACCCCAAAAGACTTGCACCTGTAATTGCAGTGAAAGGTGGCTCTACAAAGTATTGATATGGGGGGCTGAATACTTTTGCATGTCACACTTTTCAGATTTTTAGTTTGAAAACCATGTATCATTTTCATTCCACTTCACAATTATCTGCTACTTTGTGTTGGTCTGTCACTTAAAATCTCAATAAAATACATTTAAGTTTGTGGTTGTAAAGTGACAAAATGTGAAAAAGTTCAAGGGGTATGAATACTTTTGCAAGCTACTGTATTTCATACCTCCCTGCTGGGAAAGACCCTCCTCTTGTGCTGCTCACAGCCTGTTGAACAGCATAGACAGTGTACATAGTGAGGGGCTCCTGGGTTTTGGAAATCATGGCTGGGCCAAATGTTATATTGAAAAGAGTAGGGCTCCTAAGAGCACTACTGGATGTGCTGCCCTGGTGGCAGCCCTGACCAGAGATACTAGAATAATCCACCTGACTGCCCTAGATATAAAAGAGGTTATGCAGGGAGAGAAAATGTTCACATTGCTTTCACTGCACTGACTAAACATTCTTGTTTGTACAGATGAGGTTCCCCCACGCATCCCAATTATTGGCTTTGTGGAGCGCAAAGAGGGCTGTAAGTCTCGTTCCTCTGCCTCGGCTCCGACAGACTCTGCTCTAGTCTATGTAAAAGACATTGGAGTAGAGCAGAGTTGGTGATGTCACAAAGAGCCAGACTGCCAGCAGGAGAGGCTTTACACAGGAATTTCCGGCACTCGGTTATAGCGTTCCTACTTTAACATGCAAGTCGGGCTCACTTGAACATACAATTATCTGTTAAGTCTAGGTAGTAAGGAGGAGACAGTACCCATATCTTTAGGGAAAGAAACAACAAAGTTTGATCTGTACAGTTCTCCTAATACTGTATATTAGGCTAACATCTGTGAAAACCTCAGACGCTGGATTGTGTGCATATTGGTAACAAGAATGTTTTTTAGAACTGATTTTGGCAGTCTGTATTATCTGTCACTTACTTTGATTTGAGACAGTCTGTGGAAAATACAATATTTGGGTATGCATTACACCAGCTCCCAACTATTCTGTCTAACCACAGGCTAGAAAATGGTTACAAATTCCCATAATTTATCCAGAAATGTCAGTTACACATCTTTGTAGTATTGTCCTCTCTATGACTTGGGCTACCATCTGAAATTTCTGGACCCCTCACAGCAAAAATATTAAGGCCCTCAATATGTAGGTTTAATATTGTAGGTGCTGTATACAGTAGATAAATGACTACCAGTCATGCTTGGTGCAAAAAAAAAAAGAATTGGACCACTGGAAACCAACTTGCCTGATCCTTATTTCCACTCATAAAGTAAGCCTGAACGTGAAAGCGCTCTTTGGATTTTGGAGGGCAGATATTACTGGAATAGTTTTTGAGTGCCATGTTGTATTTGCAGAGCCCCTAAAGTACCAGTGCAATGGAAATCACCCCCGCCCCCCAAAAAATTGACCCCATTTTAGAAATTACACCCTCAAGGAATTTCTCAAGCAGTAGTATTATTTTGAGCACGAGAGTGCCTCCCAAAAATTAATGTACAAAGTAAAAATTGCAATTTTTCCAGAGATACATCATTCCAGTGCCTGATATGTTCTGCCCAGCTTGTGTCAGCAGAGACAAACACTACAAAAACTGTTAAGCAGGTATCCCGGGCACAACAGCTTTTGGAGCATTCATCTCTGATACAAGCCAGGCACAACATATTGTGCATTGAAATGATGTATTCCTGGAAATATTGCCATTTTCACCTTTTACCATCAGCTGTGCATTAATTTCAGGAAAATAAATTATTGCAACATTTGGGGGTTAAAAATGTCCACTGCACCCCTGGATAAATTCCTTCAGGGGTGTAGTTTCCAAAATGGGGTCAAGTGTCAGGGGATTCCACTTTACTAGCATTTCAGGGGCTCTGCAAAAGCGGCATGACCTCCAAAGACCAAACCTTCTAAATCTGTGCTCCAAAAACTAAATGCTCCTTCCCTTTTGTGCTCAGCTGTGCTCAAACATCAGTTTATACCCACATATGGCATTGTTAACAGCAGAGCACAGATGTGAACGAGCGCTATGTGAATTTTGGAGCGCTGATTTAGATGTTTGGTATTTGGATGCCATGTCATGTTTGCAAAGCCTCTTAGATACCAACCGGAGGTAATGGAGCAGGGTATTAGCCGTTAGTCATGACGCAGGGCGTAATAGTATGTCCAATGGTGTTAAGGCATCAGCAGCTAGTACATACTATTACGTCCTGTATTGCAAAGGGGTTAAAGGAGCCCGCACTACTCCACCTCTAGTCCACTCATCCTAATACCTTTACACCTACCTACCATCTGAAGTACTGCCCCTTATCTTCCCTCTCAGCACCATCAACAGCCATGTAACCAACTTTATTTTGCACATAGCCCACCCTATACCAGATTATACTAACCTAACTAGCTCAATCTCCTCACTGCTTTCCCTCACTTCCTGGGGCCAAATAGACCTCCTTGTGGTTCCTTACAGGCATTTCAACTGTTCGTCACTCTTAAGGAGTGCATATGTTAAACCCCCCTATTGATCCAGAATAAATAACCACACCAAACAGTATTGTGGAAAGCTTTTGTGACATTAGCCTATATACTACAGTTGGGTGAACCTTTTTGCGGCATCTCACACAGTTGCGGCACCTCACTTGATGGGCTGGGGCCTGCCTCACCCCAGTTGCCCATAGACTAGGAGCCAGGGGTGCGCATGAACCTCTTCTCTAGCATCCACTGGCCTTCCTGACCAACCTTCATGGTTGCCTGGGCATGTCTGAGCCAGGGATCAGTTGTGTAACTTGTGTCCCTACACAGACAAGAAACCCTACCATGAAGCTCATGATTATCTTGCCATGGCCCATACATACGACCTCAATGTATGTGAAGTTCTGCAATCCTGCCACAAAAAGGAGGGCTTACCCGAATGCCCTACTTTGCCCCCACCACTTACCAGTCCTTCAAATGATCTTCTACAACTCTTATTAACTGATCAGTCAGGATCTGTTAAAAATTATTTCTGACTTATATATGGCATCATCTCAAAAACATTCATTACATATTAGGGTCAACCAGACCACTTTCAGGGCTAGCTTTGCTGACTGCACCCACCTAGCTTTCTCAACCCACCTGCACCCAGGGAGCCTCTGATCACACTGATCAACCTCAAAGACCACCAAGCCATAGTACCATTGTGATCACTTATGACTTTTACTGTTGTTAAAACGTAACATTTATTTCAACAATAGTTAAAATGAACAAGCTCAATTATTAATACATGGTTACTATAGGGCTTTATATAGAATCATGTATGCCTGTACCATGGCTAAGACACATTCTTTAGACCCTAGCAATATACAAGTATATATGTATATAATTTTGTAGAATACCTGTACCATTGTGTTTTATGTGTGCACAGCTATTGCTTCTATTTTAAGGTGTGACTTTTAGATGAATTTGCAAATTACAGCCTATGAGTGACATTACAGCTATCATTAAGGATGACAGCTTTCACTCAGCACTCCCACAGCCATTGAGTGCTCATCTTCTCCGCATAAGGAGTTTATGATATAGGTAAGGACATACATTCAGTTTTGCTGATACAGTTTTTGAATCCAAATCCAGGACTGAACAGGACAAAGAATCATTTGTCCTTCATAGGTTCTCAACCTTTATGACTCACTCCTGGTTTCGGCTTCAAAAACTGCATCAACAACATCTGAACGTGTGTCCTTGCCCACAGGGTGTATTTACATATTCAGGTTTTCAGATGCAGTTTCTGATGACAAAATCAGGGATGGATCATAGTGAAAGCCAAATTGTAAGAGCGCATTCACATGACCAAGTTTCACCTGTGAAACTCAGTTTGTGTATTGGCTGGATTTACGGGCATGCACCTTATCCTGGGAGAGGGACTCCTAGCAGTAAAGTTATCTATGTTTACGGCCTCCCAGCAACATACTGTCCTGTACTGATTACAGAACTAATTTTTCTCTTTTCTACAATCCTCTTGAATTATTAAGAGGCTCGAACCGTAAATACATCAGGCGCATGCCTGTGATTAAGGATAAAAATCTATGCCATTCAGGAACTGGTATAGATTTCCTAAATAACACCAGAAAACTTCTCTCTCACAGACAGAATGGGGACAAAACTATAATTAAAACATAACTTTTATTAATGCTCATTAAAAATGTGGACCAAGTCAAATATTGTGTACGATAATTGCCTCATAATACAGACACAATGAAGACCTTTTGTTAGCTACCGTCCCATGAGCAGTACAAATGGGCAATATATCCGTCCAGTGACTTATAAATACATACAATTTCTATTTAAGTAACAGGATTAGGGTATATATTCTAAGCCAGCTTCAGCAGTCAAACCTTACAATCAGCTGCTTTGTTTTAGTTTTGCATCCATGTCACTAAGTAACCTACAATAGCCCAATCGGCATTAGATAAATGGTGATTGAAAATATCAAACCCCTTGTCTCTCTCAACACGTTTCACCCTCTAGTCTCAGGCTCATCAGGAGATGATAGCAAGATCAGCGCTAGTAAAACAATAAAAAATAGAATAGTGCAGTTGAAACTGCAGCTCCCGGGGCCCTGATGGTGGACGTTGGTACTAAGTGTAAACCACACACTGCTTGGCTCCATCTATTTATATGCCTAGACCCCATCAGTAGGGCCGCCCCAATCCCCTATGGCATAGAGGTGCACATTCTGACATACCAGCGAGGCGCCAATCAGTTCCCAGAGGTGATGGGGGCTCTAAAAGTCTGAAAAAAGGAAGAGTAATCTGAATCCTGATCAGATGAGGTCCCTGTTAAGTTTGGAGAAAGATGATTCAATAATCATCAAAGCCACAGACAAGGGGGGCAATATTATGTTACTTGATAGATAGGATTATAGACAAATGTGCTGGGATCTTTTGTCCAACTTTTATAACTTTTCTAGAATCAGATCCTCTGTGCACATATACTGTAGAACTTAATACTATTTTGGAGAAAGCGCAAGCAGAGGGCCTTATCAGTAAGAAAGAACTAGCCTATATGAAACCATGTCATCCATATATAGCCACTTTTTATTGGCTCCCAAAGATCCACAAAGGCTACAACCTGCTGAAGGTGGCGTCCCATCATGTCAGGCATAGAGAGCATATCCAAGGGAGTAAGTATATACATTGATATGGTCTTACGTCACTTTGTTACATCGTTGCCCTCTATTGTCTGTGACACGATGGTGTAGGCTCATTTGCCTACAGATGGACATGCTAAAACATCTTGAAGATATTCATTTATCCCTAAATTCATTCTTGGCTATCCTTGATGTATAGGCTTTATATAATGCCATCCCCCATAATAAGAGATGTGAAGCCGTGAAGCCGGATGGTTAGCCTTATGCTAACCTGTTTTTAGGCTGGTGGGAGGAGATACTGGTATTTGTCGAGAAACATGAAAAATGGACTTCATCGATGCTGTTATGGCTGAGGTACATAGAGGATTCCTCTTTTGGGAATTTGTTGATGTTCTTAATAAAAACTGTGTCAACCTGAGGGCCGGTTCACATCTGCGTTCGGCATTCCGTTCGGGGAGTCCACTTGGGGACCCCCCCGAACAGAAACCTATACGCATTGCAAGCGGTTTACCTGGGAAACCACACGGACCCAATAGACTATAATGGGGTCCGTGTGGTCTCCGCTCGGTTTTTGCATGAAGCAAGCGGAGAGAAAAGTGCTGCTTTGGGCTATGAGCTATGGGCTCATCTCCTGATGAGCCCATAGAGATCATAATGGGACAAGGGGGTTGATATTTTCAATCACCCTTACTAATGTCAATTGGGCTATTGTAGGTAACTTAGTGACATGGGTGCGAAACTAAGACAGAGAGGCTGATTGTCAGGTATGACTCTCTTCCTGGCTTAAAATATATCCCCTAATCCTGTTACTTAAATAGAAATGGTATGCACTTTTAAGACATTGGGTGGATATATTGCCCATTTGTACACCTAATGGGACGGTAGTTAATAAAGGGTCTCCATTGTGTCAGTACTATCATCATGTATCAGGCAATTACCGCACACAACAGTTGACTTGCTCCGCATTTTTATTGAGCATTAATAAAAGTTAAGTTTTGATTATAGCTTTGACCCTATTCGTTCTGTGAGCCTTCTTGATGTGTGAATGGGTTATGTGACTTATCACAGTCACAAAAAAAGTGGTGAGCAAAGCTTAGAAAGGGGGATGTGACTTATCTTATCACTCATCTACGCCAGAAAATGGGTTGATAAATTCTCTCAAATTTAGGTGGCACTAGCATTAGGTACATTCACATAGTACATAACTACAAAAATAAAATGTACTGGAAAAAAAAGCATGTAGTTTTCATGTGTTTTTTTTGTGTAGTTCTTGATTTTACAGGTGAAACATGTTAAATAAATGTGCTTCACCTGTAAAAATAAGGAACTGCACCAAAAACTGCATGCAGAAAACAGTAAATAAGAATTTTATCAATAGAGGGAAACACTATAGAATCACTAGTATAGAAGAAATTTGTCAATAGAGAGAAACACTACAGAATCACTAATATAGAAGAAATTTGTCAATAGAGAGAAATACTATAGAATCACTACTATAGAAGAAATTTGTCAATAGAGAGAAACTATAGAATCACTAGTATAGAAGAAATTTGTCAATAGAGAGAAACACTATAGAAGCACTAGTATAGAAGAATTTTGTCAATAGAGAGAAACACTATAGAAGCACTAGTATAGAAGAAATTTGTCAATCGAGAAGCACTATATCCAAACTTTCACAAATACACAATAATGACAACCAAACCAATGAAACAAAACCATACTTAAATGTGAACCATACTGATCAGACATTTTCTGACATGCTGCCACATTTCTTACTAGATACTACTGGTGTGTGAAATATTGATAGTGCATTTATCAGTGAAATGAATGATGTCTGTGCCTATGTCGGAGTTTCTCTTATGTATTTTCCATGACTGCTGTCACTGTCTCCTACGCGTCTGAACAGAATACAGAAGAGGAGGAAGCCCTGGTATGTCTCAGCAGTGTTGAGGTATTTTTAGTCACCTCTCAGTTGCATCTTATATGAGGCTCCATTCTATTCCTGTTTCATTTAGAAATAGCTTCTCCAGGCTATTGTTTTAGGCTATGGAAATGTTTCCCTTGTGTATATCTGTCAGATATACAGCTATACAGCTCCTGGGCCCAAAGCAAAATCTGCCCCTCCCTTTTGTGGGCCCAGAGCAATATCTGTAAAAGCCTCTCCCTTATGTGCCAAGTATATTAATTTTGACTTTCAGGCCTTCTCAGCCACCAGGGACTGGGTGCGACTGCTACCTCTGCACCTCTTGTCTAGGCTCACAGGTTATAAATATTAAAGAGAAACATGCTGTCTGATCTGCAGAAGAGAATGAGTTGAGGAGTCCAGTTGGCGGTTCTTTTAGCGATTGACAGCAATATCTGTATGCAGAGTCAATCACTGAATAGGACCACCACCTGGTCTCCTATGCATAGAAAGCATAGGGATGTAAATAAATGAGTAGTTATAATAAAGCTCTTCACATAACACTATATCTGCCTGCCGCTAAAACCATATTCAAGATGACATGTTCCTTATAGGCCTGGACATGGCAGACTTGCTTTAGGATGCTGTATCAGGGATTTGTATACCAGACATAGAACTAATTGCACTTACTACTTGTTTTACAGAGTGCTCTGCCCTGAGGATTGCAGCATTGCTCATACGGGTGTGACGCCAAGTTTTTGTAACGGCAATAACAGCATAAAATGTTGTTATGTGATGAGGTGGAATATATCCTGTCATTTTATAATCCTTACTTTATTGAGCACTGACTACTGAGAATCGTCTTATAGTGAACTGTAGCTTTTAGGCTGAAGCCCCACATTGCGAAAATGCAGCATTTTCCCTGCGACAGGAACGCTGCAGCAAAAAACGCTGTGTTTTACAGTACCTGGAATTCGCTGGAATCCCATCCACCTTGCTGTGACTGTAAAACTCCACGTTTTTTTTCCAAACTGCAGCGTTTACGCCACGTGGGACCCTGGTTTTAGTCTGCAAGAATACAAGATAGATTGGAAGAAGGTAGAAGTTTCCACACAGTAGTGTGAACAGATGTATAATGGTTGATAGTTTTAATAAGCTCATCACTCAGATACAGAAATACCATGGGAAAGGTGGATCACTTTTGCATACAGCCATGTCTACTAGATCTTTATTAGTCACGTTATGTTCAATCTAGTTTCTTAGCAACAACATTGATGTTCGTCTGAGGAAGTTTCTGACTATGCACATTCTGCCAAGCCGTAGGATCAGAGGTACAAAAGAAAACTTAAAAAATACAGGATATAGATACAGTTGTCTTGTATCTTTCAACAAAATCCTATTCAATTTTGCAGTTTTCTATCTTGAGTCTTAAAGGGGTATGCCAATCTTACACAGCAGCATGCATTGAACTGACTGTAAAGTAGAGCAGCTGGTAACTGTGAAATGGGGGGGTCGTGAGACCCCTGTGCTTCTAATAAGAGAGAGTCACTATAGGTGGGATGAGAAAAGGTTAACCAAAAATAGATTGCAAACCAATTCTTGTGTTGTATTTTCAATCATTTATGTGATTCTGTATAACCTAGCAAGGATGTAGATTGTGGTACTTGAATTTTACCATCTTTTATAGTGGATGATTGATGGCAAAACGGGTAATAAAGGTAAATCACTTGGGCCATTCACTAGTAATTTTTGCTAGGGTTCAGCTAGTACATTATTGCTAAGGTTAATATAGACCTAAAAACGTTATCTTATCCAAGACAACCCATTTCAAAATATAGGCACCATTCCCAGCACACAACCATGGGGAGGCTGTACAGTCATGGCCAAAAGTTTTGAGAATGACACAAATATTATATTTTCACATGATCTGCTGCCCTCTGTTTTTTATGTGTGTTTGTCAGATGTTTTTAATCACATACAGAAATATAATTGCATTCATATTATGAGTAACAGAAGCTTATATTGATAGTTAGAATGAGTTAATGCAGCAAGTCAATATTTGCAGTGTTGACCCTTCTTCTTCAGGACCTCTGCAATTCTCCCTGGCATGCTCTCAATCAACTTCTGGACCAAATCCTGACTGATAGCAGTCCATTCTTGCAGAATCAATGCTTTAATTTTGTCTGAATTTGTTGGTTTTTGTTTGTCCACCCGTCTCTTGATGATTGACCACAAGTTCTCAATGGGATTAAGATCTGGGGAGTTTCCAGGCCATGGACCCAAAATCTCTATGTTTTGTTCCCTGAGCCATTTAGTTATCACCTTTGCTTTATGGCAAGGTGCTCCATCATGCTGGAAAAGGCATTGTTGAGCGCCAAACTGCTCTTGGACGGTTGGGAGAAGTTGCTCTTGGAGGACATTCTGGTACCATTCTTTATTCATGGCTGTGTTTTTAGGCAAGACTGTGAGAGAGCCGATTCCCTTGGCTGAGAAGCAACCCCACACATGAATGGTTTCAGGATGCTTTACAGTTGGCATGAGACAAGACTGGTGGTAGCGCTCACCTCTTCTTCTCCGAATAAGCTGTTTTCCAGATGTTCCAAACAATCGAAAAGGGGATTCATCAGAGAAAATGACTTTACCCCAGTCCTCAGCAGTCCACTCCCTGTACCTTTTGCAGAATATCAGTCTGTCCCTGATGTTTTTTCTGGAGAGAAGTGGCTTCTTTGCTGCCCTCCTTGAGACCAGGCCTTGCTCCAAGAGTCTCCGCCTCACAGTGCGTGCAGATGCACTCACACCTGCCTGCTGCCATTCCTCAGCAAGCTCTGCACTGCTGGTAGCCCGATCCCGCAGCTGAAACACTTTTAAGAGACGGTCCTGCCGCTTGCTGGTCTTTCTTGGGCGCCCTGGAGCCTTTTTGGCACCAATGGAACCTCTCTCCTTGAAGTTCTTGATGATGCGATAGATTGTTGACTGAGGTGCAATCTTTCTAGCTGCAATACTTTTCCCAGTTAGGCCATTTTTGTGCAGTGCAGTGATGACTGCACGTGTTTCTTTAGAGATAACCATGGTTAACAGAATGATGGCAAGCACCAGCCTCCTTTTAAAGTGTCCAGTGGTGTCATTCTTACTTAATCATGACAGATTGATCTCCAGCCCTGTCCTCATCAACACCCACACCTGTGTTAATGGAGCAATCACTGAAACGATGTTAGGTGGTCCTTTTAAGGCAGGGCTGCAATGATGTTGAAATGTGTTTTGGGGGATAAAGTTCATTTTCTAGGCAAATATTGACTTTGCAAATAATTGCTGTTAAGCTGATCACTCTTTATAACATTCTGGAGTATATGCAAATTGCCATTAGAAAAACTGAAGCAGTAGACTTTGTAAAAATTAATATTTGTATCATTCTCAAAACTTTTGGCCATGACTGTAGTTTTTTGTTGCACATTTTGTTGCATTTTTTTTGTGCCAAAGCCAAGGGTGGCTACAATAGGAATGGGAAATATATAGGAAGTACTTATACTTCTCCCGCTGCTAAATTCACTCCTGGCTTTGGCGAAAATAAATGCAACAAAATCTGCAACAAAAAAAGCAGCTTTTCCGCAATGTGGGGCCTTAGCTTAATACTAAGCCATGTGTAAGCTGTGTTTTTAATTAGGAATAAAGATAAAAAGAATATATGAAAATGGAAGAATGTATCGCGCTTAAAACTGGAATTAAATTAAATTAAATTAAATTAAAAGAGGTTGTTCAGGATAAGACTTTTTTTTTTTTTTTTTTTTTTTATATTAGGCCGGAGGAGGGGGTGAAGAAATAAATAAATTAAAAAAAAAAGGTCCTGCTGCTCCGATGTCTTCTTGCGGATGCAAAGTCCCATGTCCTTTGCTGAGACCGCTGACTGGCCTCATCGGTCACGTGCGGCAGGGACTTCCACCGCAACAAAACATCAGAGCAGCAGAACTGGATTGCTCTGGAAGGCACTGGGGACAGGTGAGTATGTTTTTTTTTTTTCACTTCTCCCAGCCTAATTAAAAATAAATAAATAAATAAAAATTATCCTGGACATCCCCTTTAATATTGCAGACTAGTATACTACATATCTATGAGTAATCATTTTCTTCATAAACACAAAGGTGGCTATGATAGACAGCTGTCATACACCATCTTGGAAAATTATTAGAACTGGCTGTGAAAATTTGACAAAAACCTGTTACTACTTCTTCTTGCAGAGACCGCTAGCTAGTATTGGCAGTCTTACAGGTCAGGCAATGCTCCTTGGGAAAAATGTATGCAAATTAGCTCTTCTACTTAATAAAGAAAACCATTTCTGTGCTGCTACTTATTGGAGGTAGCTACAAATAACTCAACTTAAAGGGATTCTATCATTAAAAAAAAAAAATAGATTTTTAACTAAAAGCACGTCGGAATAGCCTTTAGAAAAGCTATTCTTCTCCTACCTTTATTTTTCAGGTCCGCGCCGCCGTTTTTGAGTTTTGTCTTCTTTCTTCGTTATGCAAATTGGTCTTCAGAAAGCACAGGGGCGTCTCCCATGTGCTAAAAGCACTGGCTCGTCATAGGTTTCCAGTGCTGCCTCTCTCTTCTGCTCCTGACACGTCTCCTCCTCTTCACTCCTCTTTAAACGGGACCACCGCCAAATAGCGAAGGAAAAGCCGACTTCGCATGTTCCGTTGTCATTTTGTGGTGGTCTCGTGTAAGAAGAGGAGTGAAGATGAGGAGATGCGTCAGGAGCAGAAGAGAGAGGCAGAGCTGGAAACCTATGACGAGCCTGTGCTTTGAGCACATGGGGGACGCCCCCTGTGCTTTCTGAAGACCAATTTGCATAACGAAGAAAGAAGACAAAACTCAAACATGGCGGTGCAGACCTGAAAAAGTTAAGAATCAATTTTTTTTAATTGTAGAATCCCTTTAAAGACCTCATATTTTTCAGCAATACCATGACACCTGAACAGTAGATGCCTGAGACAGTCTTTATAATGGGACAACTTTAGGCCCATCAGTCAATACAAAGCATTGTTACTGTAACATGTTCACCTACATAAGGGCAAAGGAAATTAGGTAACTGAGCACTCCAGGGAGATCAAGAAAAGCTATAGACAGTAGTCAATAATGTGTACCATGATATTTTGTAGCATCTCTATACAGGCACTGTATAATATACATCGGCACCATTGATGACACCGCTATTTAAAAAAGTAAATAAGTTCAAATGTTCATACATTAGGCCAAATAACTATCTTCTCAACCTCCCAACAAACATGCTTACTTTGTTTGACCGAGTCTGCATGGTTATTTCTATGGTGAAAGTGGAATAAGCTATACTTCTTTGGCAGCAGCTTATCTCTCATTACAAGTACTTCTTTCTCCCATACACATTTTTTTGGCTAATCTTGTTGAAATTTGTAAGTTCAGCCAACTTTGATTTAATGTGAATAGCCATAACGTGTATAGTAAGAATGGGCCTGATTTCTTGGCAGATGTTTAAAAGTTGTGTTTTTTTTTTCCAAATGGGCTTTTCCTTGAATGATTCATCTTGAGACCACCAACAAAATTAAATTAAACAAATAGTTACTTAGTCCTTAATCCTCACAATTCCCTGTCTTTAGCCCAAGGTCTGAGGATTCATTCAACATACAGAAGGTGTCAGTGTTTATGGTAAATTGTGTAGTAGCCTAAATATTTTATGGCATATCAGCCAGTTCTTCATATCTAAAGTTTACTCCTATCTATCTATGCTGGTACATGTGGACCTAAGATAATATAACTAGAGACTAAAAAAGTGATAGTTGAAATATCCTGTGGGAAGAAGTTAAATAAGTAAATATAGCTGTATCCCTTTCTTGTGCCTAGTTCTAGCTCAAATAAAGCCCATAAAATCTAGAGAAGTTACTGATACTGGAAGAGATCTAAGCAAGTGACCTGTTACATAGGCCTGAAGGCAGGAATACAGGTCAAAGTTTTCAAGATCAACCACTGATCTTGACGTTTTTCTACTTTTGCAGCATTGTATACAATTGACAGCTTATTGGTGGAAGGAACAGAGATTCTGCTTCATTGTTATAAATAATGTTAATATTGTAGAGCAAGGTGGCTAAGTAATGGGCACTGTTGCCTTGCAGCACTAGGATCTTGGGTTGTGCATGCGTCCCAGGGCAACACCTGCATGGAGTTTACATTTGCTCCCCTACACTCAAATAAAAACCACACAGATATACTGATAGGTTAATTTAGAATTTAGATTGTGAGCCCCAATGGGACTGGGACCAATTTGGATCATACACTATAAACGGCTGATCTATTTATAGGGGCACATTAAAAATAGAGTGCTTGCCTTTTAGAGCTGTTCATATACCATTACCTCCAGTAAAAGGAATCATTGCTTTTGATTGATCCAGACTCCTTCTAGTCTAAAGTGCATATTACAGCTCAGGTTTGCTTAGAAGTAATATTACTTGACACTGCTGTATGGAATGCGGTGTATTTTATTGAAAAATGTAGAATAAGGATCTACTAGAAATTCACACGTAAACATTTCCTAATATTCTGTTCTGTAATAAATCACAGTGTTGAAACTAACAAATGGCTTTTTGTCCTGTAGGTAAATTAAGATGTGACATGAATCGCATGCTATTTCCAGAGAAGAAACAGGATACATGGAAAGACAAGAGTGCGGTCACAAGTCAGTCTGCTCTATTAGTATAGCAAAACTGAAAATGCTTGTGGGCTTCTGCCCCAGATCAGTGTTTAGGGTATGTTCACAGAGCTGATTTTTTTCGGATTTAAATATCAGCTATAGAATCCACAGAGGAAATCCAAGGATGAACTTTGAATAAGCCATTGGTTAGCAGTTTGAACAGGTGATTTCCCACTGGAAACAATGGGGGCAGTAAGAGGCAATTGACAAGCGTTTTTCATGCAGCTTGTGATATGGAAAACACACCAATATCTTCTTGAAAAATATACAGTGTAAATATACTCCTAAAAGTAATGTTCATATGTACAGGGTGATTCAAAGAGGATGGTGCATATGTAAAGGGATTGTATTTAAGGTAACATCAGTGATAAATGGTCAGTGACAGAAAAGCAAAGTAAAGAAAACGTGCCAAATGAAGTCTATCTGCAGGATAATGCACCTCCAGATTTCTGTTTGGTTGTTCTCCAGTACCTGAATGAAATTCTACCAGAACATTGGATTAGCCAAACTGGAAACAATGACTGCCAAACCTAATACATTTCAACTTCTTTTTGTTGGGTTGTACCAAGGACTCAGTGTATCTGCAGGCCCCCTCCCAAACCAAAGGATCTGAACAACCATAGACAGCAGATCACTGAAACAGTGGGGTCCATAGCCAAGGAGGTGCCGGTACATCTCTGAATAGAACTGAACTATCGCCTAGACATCTGCTGTGTCACCAATGGAAATCACATTATTTGTAGTATATATACAACTTGGATAGATAGTGTGTATTTTTATGTTAATTTGTGTTATATTCTCTCAGTCATGAATATATAAGCTATAATTCTGCACCATTCTTTTTGACTCAACATGTACTTTCTTCCATTTTGGCTGTTTCAGTAAAATCCAGATGTTACATTGTAGGTAAAAGGATTAGGTTTTCAGGGTATGCTGCAGTTACTATTAACCAACCCCAGGAAATTGTAAAAGGAAAGATAATCATTACTCAACTACTGAATATCCATTCGTTCCCTGCTGCATCCAGTCCAGGTCAGACCGCTAATGACGACGTCCAGCGATCTGCTGTCTAAACAGAGTGCTGTTGTTGCACCAAAGTATTGTTTTTTCATTTTATTTTACATTTTTTCTGGGGCTGGTTATTTCTTGATAGGATTCGAACAAATCCTTTAACCACTCCCCCCACTTCAGTATAAACAAACATGGAATTGAAATGTTGCTAAGCCACTGTTTAATGTATATGCACTTTTTTGTGTAGAAATTGACTGGATTTCTGTTGCTTTACACTTGACTTGTGACATAGTCCCAGTCTAAAGCCACTACAGGCGTAAAGCATAAGAGTTTGAACTGCTAAATCTGCTGTTATGTAACATTATATTTGCAGTATACTTTAATCAACAGAGCTAATCCTCTGAGTTAAGAGTTTTTCAGTAATTCCCACGAGTGAAAGTGTCTTAAATATGTAATTTAATTAGCAACGTTCTAAGCCAAGGCATAGATTTACTGTCGATAACTTTGCTAAGGCTGATTACTGCTATAAGTGAATAAAACTGGCTCATCAACTCTTGCATAAGGTAAGGGGATTTATTATACATGGCATGTTGCAAGAAAAAGCTTATTCTCATGCCAGGTTGGAGATCAGAGTACACCAAAAATTACTTGATAGCTTTGAAGATCTTATCAGGTATGACCTTTACAGACATAACATAAAATCATAAAAATGGCCATATTATCCCATAGCTGCCAACATTTTAAGATTGTTTCCAGGGACAATGTAATCATCATCATCACAAGCTATTACATCTCGGCGCACTTTGAATAGCTGTCAGATCAGTTCCGAGGATACATTCTATTTATATTTTATATATACTTTTGGCTGGACATGCCCAGATGTGTATGTCCAGATATTACAAGCTCTTCAAAACAACATGATTATGCAATATTTTGTTTCAGGGTTCATATCCCATATGTGTGTATTTGTAGCCACTGTGTTGTAATGTGATCTGAGGCATATCAAGGGTTTTACTAGCAGTTGTTATATTATATTGAATTGGTTTCATAGTTAATGGGAGACCAGATTCAAGCTAATTCACAAAGGGTTGACACCCTGGTAGCAGGAACCTTTTATTAGACTAGTGGTTGGCCCCATGTGGTAGTACCATTAGTACTGCCATGATAGCAGCCTTGGGGATACATATTAAAGCAGGTTAGGCCACAGACAGCAGCAAGCAACTGAAAGATTCATGATGGGAGGCCTCCGCTGCAGTGCTGAAAATTGCACTGTTCTGGTTTAGGGCCGAATGGAGGACTCACTCTGTTGCCTACGCATAAAAAAAAACTAGTGCAAATAAGAATAACAGTATTACCTCACTATTGTGTCCAGTTGTTTATGGCATGTGAAGATGCATCAAGTATGAAGTGTCACAGGTATGGTAAGGAAGTTAGAGTTATTACATGATATAGCCTAGTATAGAACAGCTCAGCATTTTCAGTATATTTGGCAGTGCTGCATTAAGGACATGTTTCATTTGGATTCGTGCTTTTACTAAATTTACCTTTGCCTACAAAACAGCATCAGTTTTTCTAGGCAGGGGCATAGCTATAGGGGGTGCAGAGGCAGCTATCACTACTGAGCCCTGGAGCCTCAAGGGGCCTAAAGTCTTCTCTACAATATAAGCAGACCCCAGTATTATAGACAGATTGTACATTGTAAATTGGCAAGTTAGGGCTCTGTTACAGATTTTGCATTTGGGCCCGAAAGCTTCAAGTTATGCCTCTGTTTCTAGGTATACTTATACAAGTTTTTTGAAGGGAATCAGCAGGGAGGTTGTTCCAAATATCTTGGAGAACTAACCACAGATCTTCTGAGGATATATAGGCTTGCTCAAATCCTTCTCACTCTTCATGTAATCCCAGACAGATTCCTCCTCCAAAAGGATAATCACACCAAATATTGATTTGATTTAGATTCCTCTTTTATTTACTCACTTATTTTTTTCATTGACAAAAATAAACTGTTAACATTTGTATTTTTGAGAGCATTCTTACTTTGCAGCATTTTCTCACACCTGCCTAAAACTTTTGCACAAAACTGTATTTCTAGTACTTTCACATTTCATAACGCACATTTATCTCCATGGGAAGCTGTTCATATCTCTATACAGTCTGTAGTAATCTTTATCAAAATTAACATTTTAATTAGAAATCATCTTTACGTCATTGGAGTATGAATCAATGCAGACTCTCTCGGTAGAGTGTCCTTGACTAGACAGTAGAATCCCACTGATCTAATATAATAATTGGAACATACTGTGAAATTGTGGTTAGTCACCTGATACAGTGTAAGTGATCAACATCAGTGTAGAAGAGTCTGGAAAGCATCCTAATCAGATTGTGGGAAATACACATGGCAATATTATTTCTTTCAAGGGTCTATTACTAATACAGTGGGGAAAAAAAAATATTTAGTCAGACACCAATTGTGCAAGTTCTCCCACTTAAAAAGATAAGAGAGGCCTGTAATTGTCATCATAGGTAGACCTCAACTATGAGAGACAAAATAAGAGAACAAATCCAGAAAATCACATTGTCTGATTTTTAAAGAATTTATTTGCAAATTATGGTGGAAAATATTTGGTCAATAACAAAAGTTCATCTCAATACTTTGTTATATATCCTTTGTTGGAAATGACAGAGGTCAAACGTTTTCTACAAGTCTTCACAAGGTTGGCCCACACTGTTGCTGGTATGTTGGCCCATTCTTCCATGCAGATCTCCTCTAGAGCAGTGATGTTTTGGGGCTGTCGCTGGGCAACACGGACTTTCAACTCCCTCCAAAGGTTTTCTATGGGGTTGAGATCTGGAGACTGACTAGGCCACTGCAGTACCTTGAAATGCTTCTTACAATGCCACTCCTTCGTTGCCCTGGTGGTGTACTTGGGATCATTGTCATGCTGAAAGACCCAGCCATGTTTCATCTTCAATGCCCTTGCTGATGGAAGGAGGTTTGCACTCAAAATCTCATGGTACATGGCCCCATTCATTCTTTCATGTACACAGCTCAGTCGTCCAGGTCCCTTTGCAGAGAAACAGCCCCAAAGCATGATGTTTCCACCCCCATGCTTCACAGTAGGTATGGTGTTCTTTGGATGCAACTCAGCATTCACTCTCCTCCAAACACGACAAGTTGTGTTTCTACCAAACAGTTCTACTTTGGTTTCATCTGACCATATGACATTCTCCCAATACTCTTCTGGAACATCCAAATGCTCTCTAGCAAACTTCAGATGGGCCCGGATAAGTACTGTCTTAAGCAGAGGGACACGTCTGGCACTGCAGGATCTGAGTCCCTGGCGGCGTAGTGTGTTACTGATGGTAGCCTTTGTTACGTTAGTCCCAGCTTTCTGCAGGTCATTCACTAGGTCCCCCTCTGTGGTTCTGGGATTTTTGCTCACCATTCTTGTGATCATTTTGACCCCACGGGGTGAGATCTTGCATGGAGCCCCTGATGGAGGGAAATTATCAGTGGTCTTGTATGTCTTCCATTTTCTAATTATTGCTCCCACAGTTGATTTCTTCACACCAAGCTGCTTGCCTATTGCAGATTCAGTCTTCCCAGCCTGGTGCAGGTCTACAATTTTGTTTCTGGTGTCCTTCCACAGTTCTTTGGTCTTCACCATAGTGGAGTTTGGAATGTGACTGTTTGAGGTTGTGGACAGGTGTCTTTTATACTGATAACAATGGCAAACAGGTGCCATTACTACAGGTAATGAGTGGAGGACAGAGGAGCCTCTTAAAGAAGAAGTTACAGGTCTGTGAGAGCCAGAAATCTTGCTTGTTTGTAGGTGACCAAATACTTCTTTTCCACCATAATTTGCAAATAAATTCTTAAAAAATCAATGTGATTTTCTAGATATGTTTTCTCATTTTGTCTCTCATAGCTGAGGTCTACCTATGATGTCAATTACAGGCCTCTCTCATCTTTTTAAGTGGGAGAACTTGCACAATTGGTGGCTGAATAAATACTTTTTTCCCCACTGTATATTTAACATAGATTACTTTATTTGAAGTGGTATACTAGTAACAAGAAATTACCCCCATATCCTATTGATAGGCGTTAACTTAACTTGCTGATTGGTGGGAATCCAACCTCTGGGACTCCCACCAGTCACAGGAACATGTAGTTGCAGGTCAAGCAGTTCACACATTGCTCAATTTATTTCATTATGGTAATTGCTAGACATTATCTGAGTGCTGTGTTTCAGCTATTTCTGGCAGTTCTGACACTGAAATGAATGGAGTCATGTGCACAACCTGCCACTCCTTTTAAAATGGGGTGCAAAGCACCTCGTTCCCATGATTGGTTGTGGACCCAGAGGTGAGAACTCCACGGATCAGCAAGTGAGGGTGGGGGCATATTTTTATCCAAATATGAATTAAACAAACATAAACCCACCTTCAGTACTGTCCAGGGTCAGACTGCGGATGTAATTGGATCAAAGCAATTCTGGTATGGATGGATGTAGGCTGGACGTGTCACAGAAAATCCATTACACTTTCCAGAATTGATTAACGCACTCACAAAACTTCTGATATATCTATATTTCATGGCTCCAGAACCTTACAATACCCATAGAGTGTCACCATAAAAAATCCATGACAATTCCTCTAATTTCATGCCTGCTGCATCATTATACAGTATGAAACTAGTTCCCTGGCATGGGCTGACTTGCAAATGTACGTCCTGGCATTTTATAGGGTTAGCACTCCTTGAGTTGTTGTTGCTTGCCATGCCTCTACCTCTGACATCATCAACAGTGACGTCATATGTCACCACCAATTCTGAGGTCTTAACTAGGACATGTCAAACACTGTTATTGACATGACTCATTATGATATCAAATCTCCTTGTGATGTCATAAAAGTGAGAAGGGGATGCAGTGCTGCACCACTACTGTACCCCATTATTCTCAGGATCCATACAGAAGGGGATGCAGTGCTGCACCACTGCCGTACCCCATTACTCTCAGGATCAGAGAGGGTTTCAGAGATCAGACCCCTACCAATCATAAAGTGACTGCCTTCTAGTGTTGTGCCATTGCTTTACAAGATGGGATACCCCTTTCAAATACAGCATCTTTCATCTACATTTTGAGATGGTTCAAAATTCCTATGCGAACGTTTATCAGAACAACACTGCCTCCAGTACAAGAGAAGACTGAACTGAGTCTGGACATAGCACTGGCTCCCTACAAGAGTGTTTGGCGGGCAGCCAGCAGCATTTTAGGCCATATACATAGCTGAAATACTCAACTCTGGGACAAAGAATTAACTCTTAGTGGTTGAAGAATATAAAATTTGGTTCTGTATTATTTAAATTCTGTTAGGTTACATATAGCACCAACATGTTGTTCATTGTACATACTTATTAGATAGCATCTAAGCAATTTTTTTTAATAGCTAAAGTAATATTTAAATCTCGCAATTAACGGCTATATCCATAGATGCCTGATAAATTCAGATCTCACCTTTGGGACCTGTATCTATCTCGAAAATGGGGTCCTGTTCATAGCCACAAGTGAACGAAGCAGGACTGCGCATGTGCAAGTTTCCCATTCACTTGTATTGGACTTCCAAAAATAGCCAAGCAGGCAGACTCTTGATCATCATTCTTGGTACTATTATCATGTCCAACTTTTCCCTTACAAGAAAAGGGCTAAAAACTGACCCCTGTGGTAACTCAGTTACTCTGTTGTTTACCATAGTGTGTTGTAGCTATATTTACATTGGTATACTCTATTTGCATCCCTTTGTAAACCTTTTATCTTTAATGAAAGTTAAACTATGGGAAGGTTGTCAATAAAATCACCAAAATCATTAGCTTTAATTTTATGGCTCTTCACAATAGGAACAAATTTACTTATATAAAGTCAATATGGATAGCAAGTACCCAACAAGGTCAGAAAACAGTTTTATGTCTTATACAACTGCCATAAGAAACTGCCAGTAATCTATATGTAAATTTAGTTACTACATCAGCATAATAATACCGCTACCCGTACTCCCCTTTAATGGTCTCCATAGATATTATAAAAATAGAAAATGTAAAAGAGCAGCCCTCGGTCATTGCAGGGGAATGTTCTCATACTGTGTGCAGAGGAAGCTGCAGATCTTCCCAGCTGAAGAGAAAGAACTAGCTAATCTACATGGCATTAACAAGCGGTGATAAAGTCAGACATATGTGACCTGAAGATAATAGAACATATTCCCAGATTGGGCACAGCTCATTTTAAAGAACAAAAATTGGGACAATTTGATTGCCAGTTCTCTCTCGGTTGCATTCATAGTGTGCACAGTAAATAATGTTTTCCCATTGTAGTTATATCCACTACTGTGATTTAGACACTTTCACACATAGGTATTTTGGTCAGTATTTTGATTTATATTTGTAAGCCAAAACTAGGAGTGCTGGCCTATCCTTACGAATCCTTACGCATATCTGCTTAGTGGGATCCAACAACCCACATCCTTACTGAATAGCTGTTCCAGTGGATGGAAGCAAAAGCAAATAGCGCAATCTACTTGATAATGGCCGTGCTGAAGAACTGCAGCTCAGGTCTTGAATGGACTTAATTGGGAGCTGAGCTGCAATTCTACAACATAGCCATTATACAGTGGGATCTTCTTCCAGCAACCTTTACTTTACCATTTCAGTGCCAGTGAGCCCCACTGTTTAGATATTGATGGCCTATCCTAATATAGAATTCCATGGAAACTCCTTTAACTTTTACTGTTCCTTATACAGTTCCAACATATTCTGCAGGGCTGTACAGCGAATCACTATCTACATCAATCACTGCTCTCATTTAGCATCTAAGTAACACACATTAATTTATTACAATATTTCATAGGATGGCAATTAATGTATCAATATGTTTTTTGGAATATGGTTAAAAATTGGAGAAAGCCCACACAAGCAATGGAAGAACATACTAACTCCTTGCAGATGTTGTCCATGGTAGGGTATACACAGAACGCCACTACTGCAAGACAACAGTGCTAACCAATTGTTCTATGAAGATACCTCTTTTCTATCTTCCCTATTAGCGCACATGGATGACATAGAGGAGAGTACCCTGCTGAGGACCACACTCTATGATCCAGAACAGAGAGCATCCCCTGCCCTGCAGGACATGGCCTATTATTCACTGGTGCTGCCGAAGCGGAACCAAAAGATTTATCAGAATAGTAACAGTTTCTTCTTTTTTTTTTTTTACATTATACCATTTCTTTTCCTATTTTTTACAATATCAGAAAATCCCTTTATGTATAGATTATGATAAGGAAAGTGGTAATGCCATGTTCTCGCTTTATTTAGAAATTTATAGGAGGGATAACAGAGAAGCCGTGCAATGAAGAGTTCTAGGGAAAATTATTCAGAACTGTTATTTAGCAAATACAAGTATTCCCTAAGGCTGAGGCCCCACGTTGTGGAAAAGCAGCTTTTTTTGTTGCAGATTTTTCTGGAATGTGAAATATGTAGGAAGTTCTTATACTTCTCCCTTCTGCTCAATCCAGTGGCGTAACTAGGAATGGCTGGGCCCCAAGGCGAACATTTGACATGGGGCCCCCCCCCGAACCGCCGCCCCCAACCCCTCCCCCCCGGACCGCCCCCTCCAACCCCCCCCTCCAAAAAAAAAAACCGCATTCCTGCGCACACTATTATGTGCCATAGTGGCCCCTGCACACAGTATCATGTCCCATAGTGGCCCCTGCACACAGTATCATGTCCCATAGGGGCCCCTGCACACAGTATCATGTCCCATAGGGGCCCCTGCACATAGTATCATGTCCCATAGTGGCCCCTGCACACAGTATCATGTCCCATAGGGGCCCCTGCACACAGTATCATGTGCCATAGGGGCCCCTGCACACAGTATCATGTCCTATGGGGCCCTGCACACAGTATCATGTCCCATAGGGGCCCCTGCACACAGTATCATGTCCCATAGTGGCCTCTGCACACAGTATCATGTTCCATAGGGGCCCCTGCACACGGTATCATGTCCCATAGGGGCCCCTGCACACAGTATTATTCCCCATAGTGGCCCCTGCACACAGTATTTTGCCCCATAGTGGCCTCTGCACACAGTATCATGTTCCATAGGGGCCCCTGCACACAGTATCATGTCCCATAGGGGCCCCTGCACACAGTATTATTCCCCATAGTGGCCCCTGCACACAGTATTTTGCCCCATAGTGGCCCTTGCACACACTATTATATGTCCCATTGTGGACCACCCATGAACAATTATTATACTGTGGGGTCTTTTCAGACCCCAGAGTATAATAATCGGAGACCTAGGGGAGGATACAAACATAAAAAAACAACGTTGCTTACCTGTTCCTCGCTCCGGTGCATGCCCGTGCGCTACTCCGGCCTTCTTCTTGTGCGGACCGGGCCGGCGTCACGTGATGCGGGACCGGCGTCGCGACGCAAAATGACGTCGGCTGACGTCTGGGACGTCACCAAACAGGCCCGAAGCGCAGGAGCGGTAAGTACATTGTTTTTTATGTTCCCTCACCAACTCTGGGCCTCCGATTATTATACTCCGGGGTCTGAAAAGACCCCAAAGTATAATGATAGCAGGTGTTCGGGCCGTGGCCTCACATACCGATCCCTGCTCCTGCTCACAGCCGTCTCCACAGAATCGGAAGCGCAGGCGGCTGTGAGCGGGACCTCGGGGAACGGTAAGTATATAGGGCCCGTTACCTGATGGGGTTACTCCAGCAGATAACGGGCTATAAAAAAAAAACAAAAAAACACAACGGGGGCCCGCGGGGCCCCGTAATGTCCCGTGCCCTGTGGCAGCTGCTACCACTGCTACCCCGGTAGTTACGCCCCTGGCTCAATCCACTCCTGGCTTTGGCTCAAAAAATGCATCAAAATCTGCAACAAAAAAAGCAGCTTTTCCGCAACGTGGGGCCTTAGCCTAAAACAGACTTGTCAGGAGAGCTACAGGTGCTCTTCAGCTGACGCCCACCTCATGACAGATACACTTTATTGTCGAGCACCATTTGCACCTTGATTATTTTAACCTCAAACCTTTTCTGGCTACCTGGAGATATAATCTATTATATACAGACCACACAGCATGTTCAGTCTTGTTAAATGGCTTCAGTTTAGGAAATGACCCTGTTTGAAATCTCTTTGTCCCTGACATCTTGGCTGTATAGAGATATTCATTTATAAAGTAACACATTACTTCCAAATAGTAACTTCACTGCTGGTGCAAATCAATAAGTAATTATAATGTTATATTTTGTCATTACATTTCTCAGGAAACTAGTTTATGTGATGCTGTTAGATGGTAAATGTTCCCCTTATTGGAAGCTAGAGAACCTGCTGGCAGACAATACAACAACATTGGGTGCATTGACCTATAAATTCATGGAGAGAATACAGAAAACGATTAGCTTTCAGGCCTTGACAAGGAGTGCTCTCGTTTTCTCTCCAGCATCAAGTACGCTCATGTTACAGCAGGTAGCTTTCAGTCATGTGTTTCGATGAAACCTGATGCAACGTGACAAGTGGAACTAAGCTGACCTGCTGGATTTAATGCTGCGTCTGCTCTATAAACAATAAGCGTATTCATCTCTTTGTGGGCGTGAATATTAACATTCTTTGGTAATTATTTTAATCACACCTGATGTTACACTACACATTAACTTAAAGGGAACCTCTCACTAGGAAAATGCAGTACAATCTGCAAACATCATGCGGTAGAACATTAGGAGCTGAGATTTGTATATAGTTTTGTGGGCAAAGATCTAGTATAACTTGTCATTTATCCAATAAAATATCTGCTCTTTCTTTGCTATAAAGTCAAAGAGGCGGTCCTATCAGTGATTGACAGTCTCTCTTCTATGACCCTGCATACAGAGATGAGAGCTGTCAATCACTGATATTTATAGCAACTAAAGAGCAAATATTTCAATGAATATAATATAAGTTATACTGAATATTTCCCTGCAAACTTATACATGAACCTTCTCAGCTTTGTCTGGTCTACAACATTCTGCCTGCTGATTGTCCATGTGACAGGTTCCCTTAAATACACTAGAATTTAGTAAACTGGGGTAAAGGGAACAACTACTATACCTCTGTGGCAATAGCATAATTACACACATCACTCAAAATCCTCCATTTTATCTTCTATTTCTGTAAAATAAATAAAAAAAAATGTCTGTACTGCCCTGAAAATTGTGAAATTGGTGGTTCAAGTGGATTCAACTTTATTTACCAGGACCTGGAAAACCCCTTTAACAGAGTAAGCAGTTGCTAAATAGTACCCTGAGATTTGCCAGAACACAGTACCTATGTTTGTTATGAATGTCCCTGCAGTACTGGGTGTGAAGTGTAGGAAATGTGTTTGGAACGTGTTATTGAACATTTCACGTGGAACGAATGAGAGGAGATAGGCCCTATCCAATAGCAGTCAGTTAAAGGTCAGCCAGCCAGGATCTCACCTTCACACTGCCCGGCTTTAGGCCAGCTAAGCCGTCTGAATAATAATATCCTGTTTTTAGAAATCTCCAATAAATGACACAGTGATGTGAATTCTTGACTATATGACACTGGAATGATTAATAAAAATTAAAGTAAAAATATTTTGATGAAAAGGTGAATTGCAAAATATATGTACATATGTGTATATAACACCTAGACATCACTTTTATAAATTTTTTGTGGCTGACAGTTTTCTGTTTTTGGTCCATAATGTTGAACCTACACTCATGTATAAACAGAACTGTATGCAACATTAAAAAAAAAAAAAAAACTCCAGCCAACACAATGTCTAGTCTTCTGTGCATTGTAGAAAGGTTTTGCTAAAGACCATAGGAATAATTAAAGGGGTATTCCCATGAACATAATCATATCTATATTTGTAGATAATTCAAAGTTAAACATTTTTGCAAATATAAGTAGTTAAAAATTCTGCAGATTTTTTAAGATTTTCCCTAACTATCTGAATGGTGAAAGCCAGTTGTCTTGATAGGTTGCCAATGGATACGACCATGAATGCAAAAACTTTATATGGTCTGGGACTTGTGAAAAACCCAGCCATGATTTTCTTATTGTAGCTGGGTTATCAGGCATGTACACTACATGTAGGAGAAGATATCCCGACCACAATAAGGAAATCTTTGCTGATTTTCTCACCTTAGAAAGGTCCTGCATTCATGGTCGTATCCATTGGCAACCAATCACAACAACAAGACGGTGACTACAAGATATTTAGCAAAAATCTTTAAAACTCTGCAAAATGTTAAATTATTTATATTTGCAAAAATGTTTAACTTTTAATTATCTACAAATTTAAAAATGGTTATGTACATGGGAATACCCCTTTAAAATCTCCTGAGCACTAATTTTGCCCAACCAACATGTTTCACCAGGGCCAGAGTGCCGGTGCTACCTCTTCACCCCAATAACCTTGCTAAAGAGTGCATGTTGGCACAATATCCAACATCCAACATTTTAACTATTTTGAGACTAATTTATTATGAGTCTTATTTCAAACGATGTAACTATTATATATAATAAGGAATACAAATGTGTCCTTGTCACATACGTATCGTCCTAGCATATGTCATGGGTGCGACTACAATTGGTTAATTTATTCCAGTCACTCAATCTTGTACTCACCCTTCACTCAGGCTGCAATCTCAACACAGTCCACGCATCCCAGATATTCGCAGCCACCACCTATCGCATTCAGGGCCAATAGGAACTTAACACACGTGGGGCCTTAGCCTAAAAGGCAATGGAGCTGTAGAAAATAAACGGACTAACATCAAAGCGAACACTTTAATACAAAAAGGTTCAGTGCTTACAAAAAGAGACAAAACAAAGTGACAAACAAGCAGTTATTAAAGAATAAAGGGATGGCCGCATACTGCTTGACTGACCTCATATGTGACGAAGTTCCTCTGGTCATTGTCAAGCTTTATAATGTTAGCCTTAGCCTCAGGTTTAAAAGCCACCCTTCTGGTTCATTCTGCTAATTGTCTATCTGTCATTGGACAGTGGATTAATAAAGGGGTAAGCCCCATGGATATTAATCTTTCCTGTTGTATGGGGGTTGAAATGTTCATTTTTCCATTGATCAAACCGGGACTGTTGCATAAGTCAGACCCAGGTGACAAAACTCACACTCATCTCTCCTCTCAGGGAACCTGGTTTGCTTTGTAATTAAGGATCCCCCTGGACAGTTCAAAAACTCATACAGACACACAAAAATGACATTCCCCCAACATATACATTGGGCTTTCATTACAGTCCTTCCTTACCTTTCCTCTTGGCTGGATGTATCCAGATATGTGTGCCACAAGGTGTACATGTAGCTCTGTGTAAATTGACTTCCTGTAGCGTGATAAGTTTCTGTCCTGTGATATATTATCACAGAAGGCAAAAAAAGCCATTGAAACCTATTGAAAGAGTTAATTTAAAGAGGTTGTCCAAGCTAAATAATATTTTCTAATTAGGCCAGGGGAGGTGACAAAAATAAAATATAAACATACTCACTTGTCCCCGATGCTCCAGTGTCTTCCCAGGGTGGTCCGGTCCGGTCGGCCACCTTTTTGCTGTTGAATTTCTCGCTAGCTGTAAAATCCCAGTTCTCAATCAGCTCCCTCAGCAGTCACTTTTTTCGATTTTTGTTTTTAACTCTCCACCTTCTAAATCCCATGACTTTTTTATTTTATGTTCACAGAGCCATATGATGGCTTAATGTTTGCAGGATAAATTGTTCTTCATGATGCTACCATTCATTATTCTGTACAATGTACTGGGAAGCTGGAAAAAAAAAATTAGAATGGGGTCAAATTGAAGAAGTGCAATTGTGCGAAATTCTTAGGGGCTTCATTTTTACAGCGTTCACTGTGCAGCCAAAATGACATGTCACCTGTATTTTATGTTTTCATACAATTCTGGGGATACCAAATTTATATAGTTTTATTTTCATTTTAACCCCTTAACAACAATCCAAACTTTGCAAAAAAATAAAAAATTCTTAGAGTTGCCATATTATGACACCCATAACTTTATAATATTTCCATGAACGGGGATGCATAGGACGTCTTTTTTTGTGGGGCCAGGTGTACTTTTTAGTTATACCATTTTGGGGAATGTCTATTGCTTTCATCACTAAAATTTTTATCAGAGGAGAAACAGCAAAAAACGGCGGTTTGGCACTTTTGATTTTTTTTTTTCCTGCTACAACGTTCACTGTACAGGAAAAATATTTTGATAAGTTTGTAGACTGGGCATTTTTGGACACAGGGATACCTAATGTGTATGTGTTTCACAGTAATTTCTTACTTTTATATGTATTCTAGGGAAAAGGGGTGATTTGAATATTTAATTCTTTTTAATTTTTTTTTTTAATACTATATTTACTAGACACCCCTAAGGGTCTTGAACCTCATGTGGTCTGATCACTAGTGCATTGCATTACAATACTAATGCATTGCAAAATACCAGCATTTGTAGCATAAAGAAGCCTGTCATACAAATTAATGGCAGACAAGCCTGGAAGCCTTCAATAGACTCCTGGCTGTCATGGCAACGGATTGTCAGCTCCAAATTTCTTTCTGGGCGCCAGCGATCTTCCCCAAAATTGCAGCACGCATGCATAGCCAGGAAAATGGCGCCTCGGGCAGCCATTTGGCCGTTCAAGGATAACTGAGGCGCTGGGGGACTTAATGTACTGATCACGGGCAATAGCACCAGGTCTTTGTGTATAATACCACAAAGACCCGGCGGCCGCTCAGCTCCTGAGCAACCGCCCTATTTAAATACCCGACATCCGCCGTACTATTATGGTGGATATCGGGAAGGGGTTAAGGAATGACTGGTTTGTAGTACCTAGTCAGGTCATTAAATATCAATATTATTAAGTTTGAAAACAAGATGGCTTAGAGCTCATTCACGCAAAAAAGTCCTTTTTTTCACCTGAGGGCAATCCATTTTCACAGATCTCTCATAGACATGAGACTATTAACAGATCAGTGAAATCGGCCCAATAAATGACATGTTCTATTTTCTTGGGTATTTGGGTTTGAATGCTGCCAAGGACAACATCTTCAAGGAGTTTGTATGTTTTCCCTGTATGTATGTTTGTGTGGGTTTCCTCTGGGTACTCCGGTTTCCTCCCACACTCCAATGATATACTGATAGGGAATGTATATTCTGAGCCCTATATGGGACAGTGATTGACAATGTCTGTAAAGCACTGCGGAATATGATGCCACTATATAAGTTAAATAAATAAAATAAAATAAAAAATAGAGTCTATGGGTGCCTAAATTTGGCTCTGTACGACTAAGAGACTGTAATAACAGTGGATTCATGAAGGCAGTGCAGAAGAAGACTACCTAATGTTTCAGCTGGCATACAAAATTTGCTAACCAATAATGAAAAACATTACTCCAATATTAGTGAAGATAATGATGTTGTTCAGGGATTGTTAAAGTTCATCCATATATCTAAAGAAGAAATTGTTGCTTTCTGTAAAAATAAGACACTTCTCCTGCAATAAACTCTCTTAATCGCTTGTAGAGACGGATAAACCTACAAAGAGAAGACAGACACAATTGCCTTAATATGCAGCATTTCAAATCGCATTAGAGATATTTCATCCCGGAGAAGAAGATCCTTTCTCTCTAGAGCTTTGTTCAATACTCTTAACCTAACTTGTCACAGAATTTTTAATCACATTGCAGCATTTGCCTAGTCTGAATCCTGTTTTGATGTTCCAAATATACGACTGCTTTGAACAAAAACTGTGCTGGTGCCTCTTGGGATTAACATAATTCCGGATATGTTTATATAGTTAGTGGATAACACAGGATATGATAAAACAGGTTCAGCAGCAGAAGAACTCCACACAGTATTAACCTAAACCTAGACACTACGATCTGTAATGACAAAAAATGGGCACAGCTTTTTGATCCAGGTTAAAGTGTACCTAACCTTTCAACAAACTGCTCATAAATTGTTAGCACAGTGGAGCATATTTATCAATAGAAGTCCAACACTTTTCTGTCTAAATACAGTATGTGCCAAAATTTATGGTGCACAGCATTTATGACATATTTATGAACAATGTTCACTAGAAAGAAAAGAAAAATACGAATGGCTCAACAATTTTGAAAAATGTTCACCAGAATGGGCGTGGTGTAGAAGTGTCAAACTTTCGGGCACATATATGAAACAGTAAAGAATTAATATTGTGCAAATTTTCTTCTGCAAAGTAGACCAAGTTTGAAAATGGTGTAAACTTAAATTTACACCAATTTACTTTGTGCTCTATAAATTCCTATTGTGCACTACATATTTGTCTCCTCAATAAGCGAGAGATGATTTGTGTCTGCTTATTTTGTGCCAAAAATTGTAGGGATTTTGATGCGTGCGCCAAAGACTTGTTCCT
This sequence comes from Leptodactylus fallax, assembly GCA_947044405.1. NCBI lineage: Eukaryota > Metazoa > Chordata > Amphibia > Anura > Leptodactylidae > Leptodactylus > Leptodactylus fallax. The sequence continues at coordinate 9,752,572 of CAMRHE010000027.1, read as the reverse complement.
AACAGCCTGCGAGTTAAGTATTCATAAATATGGAGTGTTTCTAGAAGCTCCAAAATTCTGACTCAAATACCATCCAACTAAAAGTGTCAAGCTTCTCCATGAGAGAAATATTTGGCGCACAACATGTAGACAAAATCTGTAGACAAATTACTTAACTCACATACTTAGCTACGAATCCGGTTCACAGTTTAAGACAATGCAAAGTTCGACAGTATTGATAAATGTGCCCCAGTGTGTTTATAAGAGAAATGGTATTATTTATAGTAAGTTTATGACTTGCAGTCTATAATTTTAGCAGTTTCCCTCACTGCAGGCTCTAGATTTAATCTTTATTCTCTCTGGTCTGGTGGGTTGAGACTAACTGCTATGATGTCTGCCATAAGTAGACGCAGAAATTAAAAGGAAAATCTGCTCATTAACACTCTCTCACACTCACAAGTTGCACCAGGATCATATAGGGCATTATAGAGTAGTACTGACCTTTCTTTGTAATGTTGGCTGTCTGAACCTACTTTCGTACTAACACTCTCACCCCCACAGCCACCAGGTTACCTTTGCTATGCGTTGTGCCAACCTGGCTCCTCCAAACCAGAGGTTCTACGCACACCCTCAGTGGTTTGCACCGTCATGAGCACGTACCCCTGGGCAAGGATGAACGCACATGCACTTCTGCGTGCACAATCCATACCTTACATCCGTCATCCTTTCCTTACTTCCTACTCCCATCCACATCAATGAGAGGCTCAGGTGGAATCTTCCTGAAGATCAGATGGGACACCTCTTTCTTTTTGCTAGCTGATCTTTTCAACTAGTGAAAAAAGAACTGTCTGCCTCTCATTGAAATGGGATGGGAAGGGAAATTTTTGCAGTGAATGTTGTTCCAACAGTTCCGCCATGTGAATTTGCCCTTAGAGTGATGATAGTTTAGTAGGAAGGAATGGAGGAAGAGACATTTTGTAAGAATGAATACACTGATATTGGACCCCATAACATCCTGTATGTGAAGCACCAGACTAAAGAGAAAATGAAATTAATGATAGCACTGACATAGTTATATAACCTAACCTAACATATACATATTTGAAGAATGTAATAGGAACCAAAAGTTTTAGTGTTTTTACATAGGATATATGTAAATGATATTCCATAGGAGCTATTTAAGTTTTCAGTAGTCAGTCAGTATTATAAGATACATTCAATATGCAAAATGAGAAATAAAACAAAAATGAGAGAGAAAGAGAGAAAGAGAGAAAGAAAGAAAGAAAGAAAGAAAGAAAGAAAGGGAAGGAAGGAAGGAAGGAAGGAGGGAAGGAGAGCAGTGAGAGAGATAGACATTCTAATGTTTTTGTAACATCAGAAGACTTCGCAAGCAGGGAATTTCTAGCACTCGACTTCTGTAAAATATTCCATATTACACAGCTGGTACCACTTGCAGTGTATGTTTATACATATAAATACTGAAGGGGAGTTATCAAGGTAGAGGAACTGTATAGATTAGAAAGTCATTATTCACTAGGCAGCTTCGTTGTGATGGATAAACACCAGCAAAAAGTGATTCCCCAGATCAGCTCTTATATAAATGATACACTTCCATCTGGCTGCCTTATTTTTTAATAATAATAAATAATGATATAATAACTTTATTGATATAGTGCCAACATATTCCGCAGCATGTTACAAATGACACATGAACAGACAATATGAGAAATTACAATGTGACAAAGAAATAAACATATCACACGCTAGGAGTGAGGGCCCTGTTCACAAGAGCTTACATTCTATGAGGAGATAGGGGGACACAAGAGGTCAGAGGGCTTGTTTGGTACAATGATCCAGCCATCTTTTAATAGAAAAGGTTGTGTAACTGAAGCTGTATGAACCAGTCACCAGCCAGTATCTGTGAATAAACATATACTAAGTGCAAGGAGTGCAGTGTAACTTCTAGATGGAGAGGACAGGATCTGAGGAACAGAGGAGGAAGGATAAAAAGTGTTATTGTTCTGCATCTCCGCACACTACACAGTGATCAGGGCATGTGATAAGCCTGACCATACAGATGTGATTTTAGGGCAGTTTTGAAGCTGCTGTAGTTGGGGATTAATCGGATTGTCCAGAGTAAAGCATTCCAGAGCACCGCTGCAGCTCGAGAAAAGTCTTCGAGACACGAATGGTATGTTAGGGTAACAGAGGATGCAAGTCTAAGGTCAGTGGCAGAACGGAGAGGACGGTTTGGGCGGTAGACAGTGACGAGAGGGGAGATATAGGGGGCGCAGCCCTATGGATGGATTTGTGGGTGAGTTTGATAATTTCATATTGTATTCTGTCATGGATTGCCAACCAATACATCAACTGACACAAGGTAGTTGCGTCTGTGTACCGGTTTGACAGAAGGATGAGTCTGGCGGCTGCATTCAGGACAGATTGTAGAGGGGAGAGTTTAGTAAGAGGAAGTCCAATTAGAAGAGAATTGCAATAGTGAAGACGAGAGAGAATCAGAGCGATAATGAGGGTTTTTCATGTTTCCATGGTGAGAAAAGGGTGAATTCTAGAGATGTTTTTAAGGTGCAGGTGGAAAGAGCATGCAAGTGTCTGAATATGTGGGGTAAAGGCAAGATCTGAATCAAATACAACCCCCAGACAGCGGGCATGCCGCCTCAGGGTAATAGTAAGGTCACAGACAGAAATGTAGATATGGTTAGGTCGGTTAGTAGATGGAGGAAACACAAGAAGTTCAGTTTTTGAAAGATTACATTTCAGATAAAGAGAAGACATGATGTTAGAGACAGTAGAAAGACACTCACTTTTGTTCTGTATTAGTGCAGGGGTGATGTCACGGGATGAGGTATATAGTTGGGTGTCATCAGCATAAAGATTGTATTGAAAGCCAAATCTGCTGATGGTTTGTCCAATTGGGGCTGTGTACAGGGGTCTAGGACCAAGCCTTGAGGAACCCCAACCGCCAGGGGCAGAGGAGAAGAAATAGCACCAGGGAATAATACACTCAATGAGCGGTCAGAGAGATAGGAAGAAAACCAAGAGAGAGCGTTATCCCTGAGGCCAATAGAGTTGAGCATAGTGAGGAGGAGTTGGTGGTCTATAGTGTCAAATGCTGCTGAGAGATCCAGAAGAATAAGTAGAGAATAGTTCCCTTTAGATTTAGCCATCAAGAGATCATTGGGCCGTTTCTGTAGAGTTTTATTAGGGTATCTGTTAGTTAAATGGTCTATGCCCAGTTCAAGAGATTATTAACTTGCATCAATCAGACGCCGTATTTGGACTCTGTGTTCCAATGTGTACATTCTGTTTTTGACAAAAATAAGACCCAGCAGAGGGGAAGAAAGAGGACCACCTTCAATAAGGTACATCATGAGTTACCATTATCTGTTCAAAATCAGATCTAGTATTGATGTCATAAATATGTTATAAAGGGCAACCTTGATGTTTGCATTAGCAATGCCTTATGGTAATGGAAAATAAGGGTTTGTTCACACAATGGAATGTTAACGTAAATTTTGGCAAGTACTCTGCTCCAAAATCTATGTAAAATATCCGTCTCATTGCAGAATTTTATATGAAGTGGATATTGTTTTGCACAGTAATCCATGTCAGTGAGGGACAGGTCACTTCTTGAAGTAGAAACCATGACAGATCTGCAGCGCATTAAACTACAATTCCAAAGGCGAATTCAAATATGAAGGGCATCCTTGGATTTCTGCTAGGGATTTTGTATTGGATTTTTCAACACGAAAGTTATAAGAACATAAGTCATGAAAACCATTTTGGCCATCTAATGCCTGGCTATCGGACATGAAGTTGCCGCGAATGGTCTAACTAAACTCAAGGTAGACACAAACAGTTATGGGCCCCTGTACAATAACAGCTATAGTTCCCTTATTTTCCAGCATAGTGCACCCCCTTAGGTCTCTCTAACAATCCAATAATAGTTGGCTATGAAATCCATTAGCTTAGGCATTTACTGTACCTGCAATGTTACAGATAGTAGAAAGGTAGTTGGTATGAATGTCTAAAATCTAAAGTACAGTGCCTTGTGAAAGTATTTGGCCCCCTTGAACTTTTCAACCTTTTGCCATATTTCAGGCTTCAAACATAAGGATATAAAATTTTAATTTTTTGGTGAAGAATCAACAACAAGTGGAACACAATTGTGAAGTGGAACGAAATTTATTGGTTATTTTAAACTTTTGTAAAAAATAAAAAACTGAAAAGTGGGGTGTGCAATATTATTCGGCCCCCTTAAGTTAATACTTTGTAACGCCACCTTTTGCTGCGATTACAGCTGCAAGTCGCTTGGGGTATGTCTCTATCAGTTTTGCACATCGAGAGACTGAAATTCTTGCCCATTCTTCCTTGGAAAACAGCTCGAGCTCAGTGAGGTTGGATGAAGAGCGTTTGTGAACAGCAGTTTTCAGCTCTTTCCACAGATTCTTGATTGGATTCAGGTCTGGACTTTGACTTGGCCATTCTAACACCTGGATACGTTTATTTGTGAACCATTACATTGTAGATTTTGCTTTATGTTTGGGATCATTGTCTTGTTGGAAGATAAATCTCCATCCCCAGTCTCATGTCTTTTGCAGACTCCAACAGGTTTTCTTCCAGAATGGTCCTGTATTTGGCTCCATCCATCTTCCCATCAATTTTAACCATCTCCCCTGTCCCTGCTGAAGAAAAGCAGGCCCAAACCATGATGCTGCCACCACCATGTTTTACAGTGGGGATGGTGTGTTCAGGGTGATGAGCTGTGTTGCTTTTACGCCAAACATATCGTTTTGCATTGTGGCCAAAAAGTTTGATTTTGGTTTCATCTGACCAGAGCACCTTCTTCCACATGTTTGGTGTGTCTCCCAGGTGGCTTGTGGCAAACTTTAAACAAAACTTTTTATGGATATCTTTGAGAAATGGCTTTCTTCTTGCCACTCTTTCATAAAGGCCAGATTTGTGCAGTGTACGACTGATTGTTGTCCTATGGACAGACTCTCCCACCTCAGCTGTAGATCTCTGCAGTTCATCCAGAGTGATCATGGGCCTCTTGGCTGCATCTCTGATCAGTCTTCTCCTTGTTTGAGATGAAAGTTTAGAGGGACGGCCGGGTCTTGGTAGATTTGCAGTAGTCTGATACTCCTTCCATTTCAATATGATCTGTTGCACAGTGCTCCTTGGGATGTTTAAAGTTTGGGAAATCTTTTTGTATCCAAATCCAGCATTAAACTTCTCCACAACAGTATCACGGACCTGCCTGTTGTGTTCCTTGGTCTTCATGATGCTCTCTGTGCTTTAAACAGAACCCTGAGACTATCACAGAGCAGGTGCATTTATACGGAGACTTGATTACACACAGGTGGATTATATTTATCATCATCAGTCATTTAGGACAACATTGGATCATTCAGAGATCCTCACTGAACTTCTGGAGTGAGTTTGCTGCACTGAAAGTGTTGCACGCCCCACTTTTCAGTTTTTTATTTTTTACAAAAGTTTAAAATAACCAATAAATTTCGTTCCACTTCACAATTGTGTCTCACTTGTTGATTCTTCACCAAAAAATTAAAATTTTATATCCTTATGTTTGAAGCCTGAAATGTGGCAAAAGGTTGAAAAGTTCAAGGGGGCCGAATACTTTCGCAAGGCACTGTATATGACCAGTCTAAGAAACAAACTACAATAGCATTCTACACTCTTTACTCCTGTTTTTTTTCGTATTTATTATTATGTCTAATGGTATTAGTATTTCAACATATGCATTCACATCTGTGCCAGAGTCTCCTGAAATTGGTGGATGAAAAAAAAATCCTGCATGCACAACTTTTTCTCCTGCCACTTTCAGTTTAAAAACAACCAACACCAGACCGACACCATTATAGTCCAATGGAGTCTGTTGGGCTACATATGTGTTCACTATTTTAGAGGTCCACCTGCTAAAAGACTTATTTTATACAGTAATAATATTACCTGTCTATATTGGCATCTTAATACTATTTATTAACTATAATATTTAAATAACACTACGTTTCAAGTACGTTTGTTATTACACACAGTTATCCATCGACTGTCATTATGTCTAATATGAATAAATTGTGGGTGATAATATTGTAACAATAATTCAAGCATTTGTTTCGGATGGAGGAAATCCTCACCCTGGTTAGTGACCTTCCTGAATGAAATTGTTGAGGCAGCCGTTGAGTAAGTTACACATCCTGTATGGTGGTTGAAGCCAGGTCTTACACAATCCAACATCCCTTCATTATTAATAATGGTGAAATATGAATGAAATAGGGCGTGGTACACACTCACCTCAGACAAACTTACAACTTATACTAGTTGTGGCAGCTATTAACAACCTTAATTACAAACATAGTATTTCTATTGGCATCACTTTTTTCTCATTAATATGCTTTCATTTAGATTCTGACTTATAAAAGTTTTTTTCTTCTGTTTGCGCATCCTTCAATATATAAAATTTAAAAGGATTTTCTCATCTCCCTCTCTCACCAGCTTTGCCTGCTGTCTCTCCTTCTCACTTCATGTATTCTTCAGTAAGCTGGTGGCGAACTTTGACTGTTTGATGGACATGACACTATGAAGTACCTCAGTAGATATAGACATTGCCATTACCATGAAAGATTATTTATTATGATTACTAGAAATTATAATAATCCAGATCAAATAATATGCACAGTAAATGTATATTGCATTACACCGGTTTGGAGAGAAAAAACCTTACATGCTGCTAAGTCTGACAATGGACTTTCAATAAATTTAATGTGTTCATATAGAGAGATAACCTAAACTGTCCGAGCCTTTATCAGCAAACATTAATTAGCTGACCTGATTGCCTGGATAGAAGAGCAGGAGAGAAACAGTTCTGAGAGGAAGCACAATCTCCGAGAATTCAGCCAACCTCACCTACAGTGAGCAGTGAGTTATGTCATCCGACCGGAGCAGTGAGATACGTCATCCGACCTGAGATCAGATACCAAGCCAGGGACCAAGGGAACATTGTGTAAACAATGGGAGGAATAATCTCACATAGCAGGCAAACAAAGCAGCAATGTATTTACAAAAGCAGTTTAGATAGGATCCTTGAGATGGAAATACCTCTTTAAAGCATTAGATTGGTTTCATAGGCAGCATTTTTTGAAAAATTCCACCGCTGTTTTTGATGCAGTTTTTTGAGCTAAAGTCAAGGTTTGTTTCAAAATGAATGGGAAATAAGAAAGAAGGAACTATACTTCATCATGCTGGAACCACTTCTGACTTAGGCTCATGAAACTGCATAAAAAAACATGAATGTGTATTTACCTTTACAAATATTTCAGTTAGTAAAAGTATGTTCAAAAAAGGGGTACCTATGACCCACCAGTAAAATTCATTCTGGGGGCCCACTGTACAACTTCATGCAAATATTATTTCACACCAATTTGCAAATTTCTAAAACTACATCAACACTGATTTTCTTTCAATGGCAACCTACTGCCTAGTCCTTACTTCAGACTGTTTCTGTCCTGTAAGCCCTCTCAGTAGCCTGTTGACTGACCCTTGCCGTGATCTAGGCCCTTCTTAGTTCTATAAATCAGGGAAACCTTCTCACACAATGTTAACAAGGTGGGACTGGGGAAGGAAGATAGCGCTTGCTGCCTGCCTCAGTGCCTAGCTGTCACCTAAGCATCTAGATAACATAATAATAATTATTATAGTAATAGTAATAATAATAATAATAATAATAATAATAAACCAGTTAGTTTGTTAAATCGTCTACCCATTTAATTTTATGGACACATAGTCTGGCATGCTGTATGCTGCCTATCTGAATGTAGGACAGTGAGTGTACAGTGACAATTCACCACTCATGCAGGGGTTAAGGGGCCTGGGGTCCTAACCTTGCTCAGACATATAATGAAACTACTGAGCCATACCAGATTGAAATCTATTGTAAACAGGTTTTACACTAAGTAACTTGCATGCTACAACCCCTTTTGCTAACAGAGAAAGCTGAATGTGTGGACAGTGGGGCAGGTTATGATAAATATGGTGCCCAGTCTGTACACTATTTGATGCAATTAAGAGGCTGTATGGGATTTCTGTATGTCCTTTGTATAACTGGTGTTGTTCACACTGCTGCATTTCATGGAAGTCAACCATTCAGAACAGCTTTAAAAAGGTATGAGATAAGAGAAACATGGCTGTTTTTTTTTTTTCAGAAACATTGCTATTTTGGTCCATGGGCTATTTATGGCAGAATTCAATCAATTGCTGCTAAATTGCAATAGCAGACAAAACCAATGGACAGAAGTGTTTCTGGAAGCAGGCAGAAAGGTTTTTCTCACCTTATACACCTCTTTTAAGTAAGGTGCATTGAGCCTTGTAATCTGTCTCTGTGCTGTATAGGTCACGTGTAACACCTGTGTAAGTATTATAGGTGATGTAAAGGTGTTCTAGATAAGTAACTGAGCACTAGAAAGGAAAATTTTAACTGGTTGGCTGCAATAATTTTCATTTTCCAAATATTAGGCACTTAAGATTACATGCTTGACCTCTTGCAGATAAATTTAGATCTGATTCATCCCTTGGAGTGCTCTTGTGTTGAAATAGAGGTGTACTGTATATATCATCAGGAAGTCAGAATTTCCCAGCTCAGAAGATCTGATTAAACACAGAGCCATTGCTTTGTTCTTGGGAAATGGCTTCCTGTTGTGTTCGCCTCCTTTTTGCTTAAGATTTGCGCAAATATAATATTTAGTTACAATGTTATGTGACTATGCGTTTAGTTATATTCCACTTACAATCAAGAGTGTTTATATAATGTTATGCTATTGTCTCTAATTATATGTCTACAGGAATAGCATGGAGGGTAGTAGTGTTGTGGCAGACCAAGTAACTGTCCTCTAGCATGGGAATTTACTGAGCTTTTAAAAGACTAGGAGAAAATGTGACTAGCAAAATAAAGGAATAAAGATTAGTTTACTTATAATATCCCTGTCCTACTGTTTACATCTGCTGGAGACAAGGCTTTAGTAACACTATGCTGTATAGGAACAGTACACTGAACATACCTGAAATTGTTTTTGCAACAATACTGCTAAAAATAGCATGCTTTAATGCGTGCACAATACAGTGCTGGCCAAAAGTATTGGCACCCCTGCAATTCTGTCAGATAATACTCAATTTCTTCCAGAAAATGATTGCAATCACAAATGCTTTGGTAATAATATCTTCATTTAATTTGTCGTCAATGGAAAACCACAAAAGAATTGTCAAAAAGTCAAATTGGATATAATTCCACACCAAACATAAAAAAGGGGGTGGACAAAAGTATTGGCTGCCTTTGAAAAATCATGTGATGCTTCTCTAATTTGTGTAAGTAACAGCACCTGTTACTTACCTGTGGCACATAACAGGTGGTGGCAATAACTAAATCACACTTGCAGCCAGTTGAAATGGATTAAAGTTGACTCAACCTCTGTCCTGTGTCCTTGTGTGTACCACATTGAGCATGGAGAAAAGAAAGAAGACCAAAGAACTGTCTGAGGACTTGAGAAGCAAAATTGTGAGGAAGCATGAGCAATCTCAAGGCTACAAGTCCTTCTCCAAAGACCTGAATGTTCCTGTGTCTACCGTGCACAGTGTCATCAAGAAGTTTAAAGCCCATGGCACTGTGGCTAACCTCCCTAGATGTGGACGGAAAAGAAAACTTGACGAGAGATTTCAACGAAAGATTGTGCGGATGTTGGCTAAAGAACCTCGACTAACATCCAAACAAGTTCTAGCTGCCCTGCAGTCCGAGGGTACAACAGTGTCAACCCCTACTATCCATCGGCGTCTGAATGAAAAGGGACTCTATGGTAGGATACCCAGGAAGACCTCACTTCTGACCCAGAGACATAAAAAAGCTAGGCTGGAGTTTGCCAAAACTTACCTGAGAAAGACAAAAACTTTTTGGAAGAATGTTCTCTGGTCAGATGAGACAAAAGTAGAGCTTTTTGGGAAAAGGCATCAACATAGAGTTTACAGGAAAAAAAAAGAGGCCTTCAAAGAAAAGAACACGGTCCCTACAGTCAAACATGGTGGAGGTTCCCTGATGTTTTGGGGTTGCTTTGCTGCCTCTGGCACTGGACTGCTTGACCGTGTGCATGGCATTATGAAGTCTGAAGACTACCAACAAATTTTGCAGCATAATGTAGGGACCAGTGTGAGAAAGCTGGGTCTCCCTCAGAGGTCATGGGTCTTCCAGCAGGACAATGACCCAAAACACACTTCAAAAAGCACTAGAAAATGGTTTGAGAGAAAGCACTGGAGACTTCTAAAGTGGCCAGCAATGAGTCCAGACCTGAATCCCATAGAACACCTGTGGAGAGATCTCAAAATGGCAGTTTGGAGAAGGCACCCTTCAAATCTCAGGGACCTGGAGAAATTTGCCAAAGAAGAATGGTCTAAAATTCCAGCAGAGCATTGGAAGAAACTCATTGATGGTTACTGGAAGCGGTTATTTTGTCTAGAGGTTGTGCTACCAAGTATTAGGCTGAGGGTGCCAATACTTTTGTCCGGCCCATTTTTGGAGTTTTGTGTAAAATGATCAATGATTTGACTTTTTTTTTCATTCTCTTTTGTGTTTTTTCATTGCAAGCAAAATAAATGAAGATATTATTACCAAAGCATTTGTGATTGCAATCATTTTCTGGAAGAAATTGAGTATTATCTGACAGAATTGCAGGGATGCCAATACTTTTGGCCAGCACTGTAGGTCAACCCTCCCAAATGATTTTTTAGTTAAGAAAATAAATTGGCTTCACTGCTGAAATATTCATCATTTAATGAACACAGAAAGGTCAGATGTTGGCAAGACAAAAGTTTTGTCGCCTTGTCATATAATGCACCCAATCCTAGTTTAAAGCCTCACCTGTGCTCACTAATTGATCGGTTAATTAGTGGGTGTGTATAAAAAGAACTCCAGCACCCCAGAACTTCACTTGAACTGCAACTTCACCTCTGACAACATGCCAAAAATCAAACCTGCGACCAAAGCCTTGATTATCAAGAGGCTGAAGACCAGATCCACTGCAGAGGTGGCTGGCATCTTTAATGTGTCTCTACGTCAAGTACAAAGAATTAAAAAAAGATTTGAACAGACTGGAGATGTTTTTGACAAGCCCAGGTCCAGCAGACCCCACAAGACAACTGCTCAGGAGGAACGTTTGTTGGTTAGAAAATCAAAAGCCAGCCCCTCTTCCACTGCAGCAGAGCTCCAACAGGCCTAGTCACCTCAAGTCCCTGTGTCAACTAGAACAGTTTGTAGGATTCTGTCTCGAAATGGCCTCCATGGTCGAATCAGTGCCCAGAAGCCAGCACTAAACAAAAGGCAATTAAAAAAAACGTGTGGCATTTGCCAAGGTCCACAGCCTGCTAAACGGATGGACACTGGAAAAGTGGCAGAAGGTGGATTTCTCAGATGAATCTTCAGTTGAATTACACCACAGCTGCCGCAAATACTGCAGGAGACCTACTGGAGCCCGTATGGATCCAAGATACACCCAGAAAACAGTTAAGTTTTGTGGTGGAAAGATCATGGTCTGGGGTTACATTCAGTATGGGGGTGTGCGAAACATTTGCAAGGTGGAAGGCAATATCAATAGCCTAAAATATCAAGAAGTATTAGCTTCCTCTTGCATTCCCAATCATAAAAGGGGTCAAATTTTGCAGCAGGATGGTGCTCCATCTCATCAATCCATCTCTACATTAAAGTTCCTCAAGGCAAAGAAGATCAAGGTGCTCCAGGACTGGCCAGCCCAGTCACCAGACATGAACATCATTTAGCATGTTTGGGGTAGGATGAAAGAGGAAGCTTGGCAGACAAAACCAAAGAATCTTGATGAACTCTGGGAGGCATGTAAGACGGCATTCTCTGCTATTCCTGATGACTTCATCAATAAATTGTATGAATCATTGTTGAAACGCATGGATGCAGTCCTTCAAGCTCATGGAAGTCACACAAAATATTAAATATGGCTCTAATAGTACCACAACTTCATTCACCAATGTTAGGAAACATATCTTTGTTTTTGAACAGAATTATTGGTTTGATTTTCACATTACTTTATGTGTGCGACAAAACTTTTGTCTTGCCAAAATCTGACCTTTCTGTGTTCATTAAATGATGAATATTTCAGAAGTGAAGCCAATTTATTTTCTTAACCAAAAAATCATTTGGGAGGGTTTCAGCTTTCATATGAGTCATTTCTAAAACCAATGGATGAATTTAAAGTCAGGTTATAAGCTTTTGATTCCACAACATGGATAAGCGACAGTACTTCTGTCAGGGACTGTACAGGGTTGCCTTTACAATGGATGATGCAGAAATAACAGCTCCATATACATGGTTGTCTAAATAACAATTGTACACAGGGCTGCCCCTATCATTTATTTTATTTTACTTACTTGTATAGAGCTATAATATTCCGCAGAGCTTACAGACATTATGGGACAATCACTGTCCCATGTAGGACTCACAATCTATGTTTCAGTATATCTTATGTATCAGTATGTCTTTTGAGTGTGGGAGGAAACCCACATAAGCACGAGGAGAACATACAAACTCCTTACAGATCTTGTCCTTGATCAGATTTGAACCTAGGATTCCAGCACTGCAAGGCCACCGTGCTGTCCCCAATATACTACCATATACTGCAAATATAATATCACCTAAGTAACATTGTCACACAATAACTAAAGGTGTCACACAACAGATCAACATCAGCCAAACCTGTCATATGAACATTTGATTTGTATCAGAGTGTCCTGACTTTGTCTTGGCAAATGATGTAAAATTTACAATGTATATCAAGATCTGTTATGATCACAAGGTACAAGGCCATCTAAAGTGCTCCCCTTCAGCAGGATCAGCATTCTATGCGATCGCACATGTTGCACATGCCTAGAGCCAGACCTGGCAATGTAAAGTTACTGTGGACTAACGCAAACATTTTCTGGAATACAGATTTAATTGGCTTGTATCCAAAGTATAACTGAATGATGAATTCAAAGGTACAAGTTCAATAAAGATAAGCTCTACTGATTAAAGTGCAACCCAAATTATTTCTTCTCCCTGGATTCACACACAGTATACTGGTATGATCTTGGTGGTGGTTTTTACAGTCACTTTTAGTTGTTTACCACACTGCAGCAAGATGTTTGCTAGTAGTCAGTAGGAGCATGCACACAATGGCCCACATTAAGTAACACTGCCAAATGTCTAAATAACATTAGCTGGACTATGCCATATTCAGAAAATGAAATACTTGACTGCTATGAACACATTTTGTGTTTTTATTTATTACCCAGTACATATTTCATTCTTCACAGGCCTGTACACAGGATGCACTTGCATCACTCCTCTTACACAGTGGCAGAACTATAGAGTTCATAGCTGCAACTGGGAAACAAAGTCTAAGAGGCCCACAGGCCCATAATTTGTTTGATCCTGTGTTCTCCTCAACATCACACTGTTCCAAAGATCAGGAAGATTGTCACGGCGCAAAGTCTACACTTACTGTACTTAAAGTCTGTACTTATCTATAGATGTTATTTGATCACCATCACAATTACATAGATCAATTACTGGGAACAAGTATACAACTGGGTTTTCACAAGGTGTTCATATCATTACCAACGTACAGCAGTGGTGCACCTGAAAACTGTGCAAACCCTTGCAACAGTTTCCAGAACTTGGTAAGTATGACCTTAAGTGACTTCTCTGTGCCAGAGAATAACAACATCCTGAGCAGTTTGGATATTGCTGAATTTCATGGGTCAGGTGTATCTAAAGCTGGCCATACATATCAGATATTTATCTGCAGATCCAGTTTATTTTAGTAGCATCTGTTGCATGACCCCCACAGATATCAGATTCTCAGCAGATTTCACCAAATTTAGCTGGATCTGCCAAAGGTCTGTAGATGAACATTTGATGGGTATAGCTTTAGGCTGGTTTTCCACAGTAAGGTTTTGTTCAGGTTCTTTGCTGTTGTTTTTGAACCAAAATCCTGGAGATGCGTGAATAAAAGAGGAGGAGTAACAGCTGTTCCCCTTTATGATCCACACCTGAACAAAACCTGACTGTGGAAAGCCAGCCTTTAAGCAAAACTAAACTTTGATTTTTTTCATAAATACATAGTGCAGACAAAGATTATAAACTTTGTAATATACTGTACTTTATTAAAAAAAAAAAGTGTCAGTGTCTTCATGAGAAGTCTATGGAGAGGGGAGGAGGAAGGAGAGCTTCTCAAAGCCGTGAGACATTTGGACTACAGAGTCAGTTATCTTTCACAACGCAGCTGGGTTATCATGAATTACTACCCAGCTTTCCCTCATTTAAAGGGAACCTGTCGGGTGGTTTTTCTACATATAAACTTACCTCATCATATGCAGGATGACATCTCTTTCGTGACGTCAAGGAGGGGACTGTGAGCACTGAAGCTGTAATTAGCAAGGGGACATTGTGACTAGACTGAATCTTTTCCCCGCCCACCGTGACTACTTAGGTTAATTTACATATTACATTTTATGTTTTCAAACATTTATAACTTCACTTTACTGCAACAGAAAAATTACTTAGGGACAACAATGGAAAGGGAATTACTTCATCATGCACAAGTTCCCTTTCAGTCTGTGGTTGGCCTCATGTTAAGGATTAATTCAGTTATTAAAGACAGGAGTAATAGTTATAGACACGGACTCTTTTTTTTTCTTTAGTGAAGTATATAGCAAAGTTTGCTCCTGCACTATTGATTTCTGAAAAAAAATACAAAAAAAAAATACTTGCACTTTGAAGCCCTATTAGACTGCGCAACAATTTGGGCAATTATTGGGAACAAGGGCTCCCAGGAATGCTCATTTCCTAATAATTGCCCTTTATAATACTGCATTTACACGACCTAGTTTCACCCGTGAAACTTGGTCTGTGTGTGTGCCAGATTTACTGGCCTAAACATCATGCCAGGAGAGGGACTCTTAGCATTATAGTTGTCTATGATGCTAGGAGTCCCTGCCTCCCAGTGACATACTTTCTCATTTCTGGCATTTTGTAAATGCAGTTGAAAAAAGCAATTTATATTAAAATGCATTTTTTTTATTTATTATAAAGTACATAAATGAACAAAGTAGCAGATGAAAACCATCACAAAATTAGCAAATTAGTATTCTATAGTTGTCATTGTATGCAGTTTCTGCTTTGCCTATGCATTCACTGTATTAATTTAAAAAATGCATGTGTTTTTTAAATTTTTCAACTGTATTTACAAAACACCAGAAAATTTAAACAAAACCCCCTGTGGAACCCCAGCCTTATTGTGTTGCCTATCATACAACCAACCAAAATGCTTCTTGGTCGTCTGATTGTATCTTTTATACAAGATAAAGGGCACCACATTGCCTTGACTGACATGTTTCTTGTAGATTGGTGCTTGTCCTGGCCTAGATAGAGGCTTTACTGTATGACTGATAGAGGGAGTCAGAAGCTTGGTATATCTACATACCTCCATCTGTGTGTGTGTATGCAATGGCCCAGACAGATGGCACTATGGGGGAAAGATCCATGATGGTGGCTACTCACGCTCTTTCATGTCATGGTGGCTTTGGTGCCAAATCCTCTTACAGGTTGTGAGTTGGCATAGTGATAAGATAATTGCATCTAAATGGTTGCTGGTAATGATCTTTCCCTCTGGGCATTCCCTATTTTGGATCTTCTGGCTGTTGGTATTTAGGGGTACACTGGATGTTGGATACAAATACTTGTGCTTCACTTTACTTAGTAAGATCTTCCATTCAAAAGTAACATGGATGGAAGTGGTGTCTCTTTCCAACATGGCGAATATTGGGGTACCCTGCATCTTATGCCAATAACACACCAGAAGTCTTAGCAGCAGCTGCTCTCCAATTCAAATGGGCCAATCGCCAAATTGCTAATGCCAGAATTTAGTGATTGGCCCATTGGAATTCATTGCCAAAACACCTTCTTTGACACTAAATTCAAATGGCCAAAGGGCTGAATAATAATGGGGCTGTGGCGGCTAATATGAGCATTATTCCTGTACCATGACATCACTATGTCATAGTACAGGGATAAACATAGTAGGAGGCTATGATATATTATTCCTCCACCGATTTATTTTCATTGTAGGCAGCAGTGGAGGGAGTGGGAGGGAACGGAGGGATCAGGTGCTGCCTGGCAATTCATATGGGCCCTGTAATTTAAATACCTGCAGGGACTGCTCAGCAATTTTAGTGAATTGCCAGAAAGTGCAATACAACACCATAGGCAGATTACACTAGCTTAATCGACCTGTGATTGTTAATGCTGCTACGGCTGTACAAACTGAAAGTGCTCTATGACACACATCTAAACTACACTTAAGCTAATTAACAACGGTCTCTAGCTAATAGGTAATAACTGACTCAGTGCAGGGGCTTGCTACCAACTAACTCCTTTGACCTTCTAGATACATTTTTCCATAAATGACAGTAGATTCCTTTACAAGACCATCGGTATACCTGTCAGTCAGTGAGGACCTACAGGAGTGAGAGTTAGTGTCTGCAGTGAGGGACCAAGCTAAATTGTTACATCAGGGCCCATAAATCTTTAGCTACACCCCTGGACTCACAGTTTAATTTTAATTATTTATAACACACATATACACACATACACACACATATACAGACATATACTGTACACACACAGTCACTCATGGTTAATTTCATGGGCATCCAATTATTCAAAGCATATTTTTAGAGTATCAAAGACTTGTAAACACTGCAAGGGACCTCCTTCACTGCTATATCTGACATAGGGAGAGTGGGCATGGAGTCACGTGGATGTGTCATTACTATAAATCTTGCAATGTCCTTTGTGAAGAAGCTACAAAAGAAGGTGTGATGATGAGAGATCCCCAGTTAAATATTTCTGCTGTGATATATTACTACCGGTCCATATTATTACTACACGGGGGGGTTGGTGCCTAGTATTAAAGCTAGTTTGGATACAGGAGGGCGGTTGGAGTGCTTTGTGTCCAGACCCTGTGTAGTCCCATGTATAGCCCAATTAACATACCCTTGTCACACTAATCATTTCCACAGGGGTTCTCTGAAGAGAGGTGGAATTGCCAGACCAGATGGAGCCAGCTACTCATCAAAAGGATTATGGTTTTATGACCATATCTTCATCGGGGAACCTCTTACAGGTGCCCCGATAAATTCCCCAGATGCGTCAGGTCAAGGCGCACATTTCAAGGTAACGGTTCAAAGCCCGGAAAAGGTCTAGACACTGATCTCCTTACCCAAAGGGGCTTGGGGTGGCATCCTTGGTGTCTATACGATGGGGATCTTGCCACAAACCCTATCATACCTCCTGCCCAACTCTACCGTCATCGGGCAAGGAACCATAACGAAATATGATTCTGATGGATTTAGAAAGGTGGGCGGGGCTCCTCCTCCTGGTGACATCACTTAGGGAGGAGACCAGGTTAGGTAAAAGTTTGCAGACCAGGAAGAGGTTGGGCTTTTGTCTTTGTCTTTTGTTGTTCCTGGAGGAGATGTGAGGGGATATCATGGTGTAGACTTCAACCATGTGATGTACCATGCAGCCTACCATTGAGGCCTACCACATGGGCTCAGAGAAACGGATTATCTTCTTATTCTGGTAACCTTCTATATGGTCTTCTGCTGCTGAAAACCACCCAGATAGCACTGCCCAGAGCTAGAGGGTGCTGCCACTGGAATAGCATGCCTGGACGCATGCTTTTTGACTGAGTTTAAGTACGTGCCCTGAGCTCAACATCCGGAGCCCAGAGAGCCAATCACAGGCTTGTGTTGGTAATATTTCCTTTTCTTCTGTTTATTCCTATTTTTATTTTGTGCACCGTGTCATGTTGCTTTCCACTTGTATTTGCTTGCTAATCACAACATGTATTCTCTGTATGTGTTAAGTGTCTAGTACCGACCCTTTTAGGGGTTAATAAATATATAAAATTTAGAAAGCTCATGTCGTATTATCCTATGGGCCCAGAACACTCACTAGAGGTGGGTGTGAGGTAATTGAAGTGATCTCAGGTGTGCTGGACGCGGGTTTCGGTAGGACGAGATCCTTCACAGAAGGTAAAGAAGCTTAATACAATTTATGCAGAAAAATGTATGGCAGTGTTAAATGAACAGATCACATTATTTCACCGTCCAGGATTTAGAATCTTTTAACTTAGATTTCCTCCCAGGAAATTAACTGGGTCTATGAACATGTCATTGTGCTACACTGTAGTCACAGTGAGAGATTTTTTATGGTTTCTTATTGGGTCAGAAGAATGACAACACAACAAGGAAAAAGAACTTAGACTTTCTTCCATGTTTAGACAAAGTTGACACTATTCCAAGCAATGAATAAATGGCTTTATGCAATAGCAGTTTTGCTATGAGCTATTTGCAACCATGTGCTCTACTTCTGGAGAAATAATTTAGATGTAGCTGTACATGCTGTACTTTCTCTCATGAACTCTTTAGCAATATTTGTGTAAAGCCTTCTCCTTCTTAAAGAAGAAGGTTTTTTTTATTCTCTGGCCTTTTATATGATGCAAGTTGTAGTGAAAGTAATATTCTTACGGGTAGCTGTATTTACTCCCTTTTAGTACTCAGGTGTGCCATGTGACCAGCACAAAGACTCTCTAACTGAAACAGTGTCTTATGTGTGGACAGAAAGTCAGTTTCTCTATTCATTTCTAGGAAACTCACATCAAGACTGTCATAAGAATGAATAGAGAAACTGACTTCCTCTCCACACATAAGATGCAGTGTTAGTTGAAGAGTCAGAGTATAGGTCACATTATATATCTGAGAACCAGAAGGGAGTGGATAATTCTCAAATATAGTTCATGCATTTTTAAATGCGTTTTTGTTGAAAAAGCACCATCTTAATCCACACTTATAGGTGCTGCAAATTAAAATTGTTGTGCGATTCCATATTTGACCTTGGCTTGTTTCTGGACTTCATCCCTGACTGCTGTCATCATTCATCTGACCTCCCGATATTGATGCTGGCCTGTTCCTAACCATTGAACCTGTGCTGCTAACCTTGACCTGCTGCTTGTTTACTCACGATTTAACTTGTGTTGATAGCCCTGACCTCTGCTTGTATTCACACTCTGCTTTTGCCTAATCCCTCGGTGTACTGTATAGATGGGTGAACCTCAGAAGATGTGTTTTGGATTCAGGTGGTTTGATCCAAAGATTTGTTTTGGGTTGAATAAGTTTGTCACAAATCAGAGTTTAAAGAGGACCTTTCATGTCCTCATGAAAGTGCGGTTTTATATACTGCAAGAAAGCCGACATCTCCCCACTGTCAGAAAGGTGTTCCGTATAGCTCAGCAATGATGCTGAGCTGTGAGGAATGTCCCCCCCAGTATAAGTCTATGGATGAGTACTGTCAGGGGAACGCATGCCTTACTGCCCAGCGATGACGCTGTGCGGTAAGGAATGCCCTTCTGACAGTGGGAAGATATCAGTGCCGATATCTCCACCATCGGGGCATATATCGGGAAAACCGACAGTGCGCTGAATTCAGCGCATGTCGGCTTTCTAACGGTATATAAAACTGCACTTTCATTCTTTAAATTGGCTTAAAACATAGTGTATGATACTGTCAGGGCTCCTAGGACTATAACTAGCCTATTTCTAGCTATCTAAAGCAAACAAAGCCGAAGTAATGTCAAAGTAACATGTATGTCTATGGGAAAACAGATGGTAGGCAGTTGATACAAACTGCTACTTTAACCATATACTGCTCTGACACTTTCGTTTATGCTTTTTAACATTTAATATGCTCCAAAAATTTTGGGGGAAGATGCTTGTTCATGTTTTTCTCACACACACAAGGCAGTTCTATTAGAAAAAGTGATGGTTTTATACAAAAAGTAACCTGTTTTGGGGACTTGTAAGGGCAACAGGCTTGTTATTTTAAAGAAAAAGAAGTGAATTTCCAAAAGAAAAAGCTGTATCCCTTTGTAGGAGCAGAATGCCACACCAACATGGCGTGGTATTGAAAGAGTCAATGGTAGATTTTTTGTTTTATTTTGTTGTTATTATGTTATTATGCTAACAGTGTGGCAGTAGCATCTACAGGGTTCGAATAAATGCCTGGATTGCCTTCCAGTTGAAAAAGGGAAGAATTGTAATAAAAAAAAAAAAATGCCAACAATTATCCCTCTTTTAGTGTTGCAGGTGGAGCAGAGAAAAATTTGTGGTACGTTATCAGTGTGCCTGCCTGGCCTGCGAGTCGAAAAGCAAAGAAAAAGCCAAAAATGATCAACTTGTGGGGCAAATGCCCCAACAACATAGTATTGTAGGTATTTCCAAAGGAAAGTCTTACTCCCTCTCCAGTCCAGGAGTCTCAGGTCCTCCACCACCACAACTCAGACCAAGCTCTTCATCCGCCTCCTGGAGGTATAAATTGTTCTTCTTCTTCTATCCCTCATTGTATGACTGGAACTGTATCCTGTATATTAAAGGGATGACATCACTGATGTTGCAGTTGTCCACACTACTGACATTTGGTGACCTACTCAAAGGGCTTCAGAAGGCTAAACACTTCCCTCATGAGCCTTAAATGGCAGATTTCAATATAACACATTGTCCCCGTGGTTTTCTGCATTCAGTAATCATTCACTGCCTTCTGCTGCCCAAACAAATGCTCCACCATGTGCAACTCCATGTGCAATATGCAATTTACTTTACAGCCATGAAAGACAGGTGTAATGGAAGCAACAGCTTGCCCTAGTAAAGTTTTGGGCAGGAAGTGTTCTAGTGAGGAGGAACCGGAGGAGGTGGATGGGTACCGCCTGTTGTTAGAACTCGATCTGCACCAAAAGTATCAGTACTAGTACATGGCCTTGTTGTGTGCCATGAAAGCCATGTATTGTCCGCGCCCATAATTGCTGGTCTATATGTCAACAGTGGCATGCATCTTTCCTCACAATTACATATCTAAGGAGAGGCTCACATTCTCTAACACATGACAATATCAAGCAGGGGCAGTTTTCCTAGACAAATAACGGTAACTAGGTATTCTCCACTGAGGCTGAACGCATGCCATTAGTTAGCAAAACACAGTAGAATCCACTAACTTATATGGAAGCGACTGTACCACATTAGTTAGCAAAACACAGTAGAATCCACTAACTGATATGGAAGCGACTGTACCACCAGCAACTTAGTCAGGTGCATGTTAAAGTACCGTGTTTCCCCGAAAATAAGACACCCCCGAAAGTAAGGCATAGGAGAGGTTTCGGAGAATTGCCTAATATAAGGCATCCCCCGAAAGTAAGGCGTATGTTCCCGAACAGAACATACGGTATATACGATATGTGAGGCCGCGGGAGAACCCCACAATCTCTGCTATCATTATACTCCGGGGTCTTTTCAGACCCCGGAGTATAATAATCGGCGGCCCAGGGGAGGTGAGCGAACATAAAAAACTATGTGCTTACCTGTCCTACGCTTCTCCAGGCTTCGGGCCTGTTTGGTGACGTCAGCGGACGTCATTTTGCGTCGTGACGCCGGCCGGATCACGTGACGCGGCCTGGTCTAACAGTGAAGAAGGCCGGAGTAGCGCTCCGGCATGCACCGGAGCGAGGAACAGGTAAGCAACGTTGTTTTTTTATGTTTCTATCCTCCCCTGGATCTCCGATCATTATACTCTGGGGTCTGAAAAGACCCCACAGTATAATAATTGTTCATGGGTGGTCCACTATGGGGCAAATTACTGTGTGCAGGGGCCACTATGGGGAATGATACTGTGTGCAGGGGCCACTATGGGGAATGATACTGTGTGCAGGGGCCACTATGGGGAATGATACTGTGTGCAGGGGCCACTATGGGGAATGATACTGTGTGCAGGGGCCACTATGGGGAATGATACTGTGTGCAGGGGCCACTATGGGGAATGATACTGTGTGCAGGGAAATTAATGGTTTGGATTGTTATGATGATGTCCTAGAAGATGATGACATAACTGTCATTGAATAAATTTTACTTTCTAATAGTACCGTAAATATTGGTAAATGTACCATACTGTTAATTGTTGTACATGGAAATAATGGTACGGTAGTAAGAAATTCTTGATAGGATTCACAGTTTGTCTGGTTATGCTGGTTTGTGATGACAACTACTGTACAGTACCGTATATAATAAATGTTCATTTTTTTGTTCAGCAATAAATGTGAATTCCTCTTCATTGAAAAAAAAATAAGACATCCCCTGAAAATAAGACACAGCACATCTTTGGGAGCAAAAATTAATATAAGACGCTGTCTTATTTTCGGGGGAAACACGGTAGCAGACTAAACAGGTGACATATTGCTGTTTCCTGAACACGTTTCCCTTATACATGACTGAAGTTGACATGAAGGAGAAGCAGATGGAGACGATGATGATAACGTCAACCATGTGCTTAGTGTAGATGTGGCCTGCTTACAAAGAAGATCATGGGGAGAAGGAGTAGGATGGTCTTTCTCACATTGCCTGCCAGTGCTACTGCCAATTCTATTTTGCCAATGAGCTGGTGACGCCACATTTGTGTCTGTATAGCCATGGCTTGCTATCTTGCACAGTTCCATGAATTTATAGTTCTTGCAGTGGTAGATGGAGTGACAGTAGAATGAGTGTTTCCTCCTCCTAATTTATCCTGACCCCTGCCCTGTGTTTTTCAGTTATTTTAATGGGCTGCTTATATAACCGTGTTAGACAACACCAAAGTGTCACACAATGTCAGAAATTGTCGTCTAAGGACTCCTGCACATGACCGTGGTGATTTTTACTGTCTGCAAATACTGATCCGCTATCTGCAACAAACTTGTCCACCTGTCACCACAGAGAAAGAAGATGAACAGTGGCACACAACCAGACTTCAGTGCTTCTTTATTGGGATCAAATAAAAACAGGCATACCAGGTACAAGCTGAGTAGCCTGAAGAAGCGCTTGCTGCGCGAAAAGACCCATTGCTGCTGCTCACTTTGTCTCTGGTATGCCTGTTTTTATTTGATCCCAATAAAGAAGCACTGAAGCCTGGTTGTGTGCCGCTGTTCATCTTTTTTCTCTGTGGATACTTGGACTATATTACTTTCAGAGTGCCCCTGGACTATCTTCTGCAGCATTTAAAGCAACAGCACCAGCTAAGTATCCTGTTTATTCCCAAATTCTCATTGTGCACTTTTGTAGTGCCCACATTTCATTTTTTCTTTTTTGACACTACTGTATGTCCACATGTCATCTGCAATCACAGATCCACAAAAAGACTTGTATGACTCTCTACACTGGTCTGTTCTGCAAATGTGGCCAAAAATAGGACATACTTCATAATTTGCAGTCCTTGAAGACCACACAAATATATAGCTCCAAAAATTGGGCCCACTTTGTAACGAAATTGGTTTGGCTTGGGCCTCCTGCACACAATCTTAGTTTTTGTCCACAACTGCAGATTCACAATTGCGGATAAAAATACAAACTCATTCATTTCTATGGGTCCTTTTGGGTCCACAACCCGCTGTCCACTACACTTGTATACCCTACTATAACAAGTATTGAATTGAGGATACAATGTAACTTTTATTAAATACAAATCAGAACAAGAGTACATGTTCACCACAGCGCACCCAAGCTAAACCTAAGAGTATTTACAAAAGCTGCTGTGTTATAGCAGCCACATTAGGAATTGTACATATTCATATTTTTATACACTTTGGCAATTTCATGTGAACTACTGTCCATTTATATGAAACCTAAGAGCCATTCACACATTGGGATAATTTTTTTTGCATAAGTTTGCAAAAATTGCAGCATGACTATAGTTCTGTCACTATTTGGTGAAACACCAGGCAAAAACTACAAACTGACCACACAATGTGAATACTGCCTGAGTGTACACCAAAGGCTTCTAGAAACTAAATTAAAGTGTAATAAATGATGCCTCAATAGAGTGATTTTACTAAACCACTACAGAACCAAACACATCAGTTAGTATACTGAAAGGATTTCTGCATTTTACACAGTGCAAAAATATTTTATGAACAGCTTACATATGAATAAAATAAACACTGTCTGGTTGAGGCATATTTAATTCATGAAACCAAAATTCAGGACACCCTAAATCCTTTGTACTTTCTCTCTGGGGTTGTCCTTTTTCCACAGCTATACAGGGAATTGTTAATATGCGCAACTGAGAACATGGCACAGATTTCCACTTTGCTTATTTATTATGCAGATTTCCATTTCATATCAAGTAATTGGGATTCATTTGAAAGCCCACTTCACAAGACGAGGACTTCCAGGTGTAGAGCTTCATGCTGCCAGCCACAGTGACATGGCCTTTTCATGATCTGGAAATGACAAAGTTTGCAGAACACTGATGTTTCAAAGACAGAATAAACATAATATATAATATATCTGCCACATATAAAGTGATATATATATGCAGAGCATTCTTTTAGAAGAATATTTTGTGTTGTTGTGTTTGACATTGAAATTGATAGACAGAAGTATAGACAAAAATAGAAGAGATAAAGAGAAACAGCAATTTTTTCCAAAATCAAGTAAGCATAAAACCATACAATATATTTACTACACATTCAAATACACAAAAACTACCTGTTATTAAACATATAGGCATGAAGGACATGACAGTGCAGAATTCTGGTCTTTCTGTCCTATTGTGAACTACACTCATGGCCAAAAGTTTTGAGAATGATACAAATATTAATTTTTACAAAGTCTACTGCTTCAGTTTTTCTAATGGCAATTTGCATATACTCCAGAATGTTATAAAGAGTGATCAGCTTAACAGCAATTATTTGCAAAGTCAATATTTGCCTAGAAAATGAACTTTATCCCCCAAAACACATTTCAACATCATTGCAGCCCTGCCTTAAAAGGACCACCTAACATCGTTTCAGTGATTACTCCATTAACACAGGTGTGGGTGTTGATGAGGACAGGGCTGGAGATCAATCTGTCATGATTAAGTAAGAATGACACCACTGGACACTTTAAAAGGAGGCTGGTGCTTGCCATCATTGTTTCTCTTCTGTTAACCATGGTTATCTCTAAAGAAACACATGCAGTCATCATTGCACTGCACAAAAATGGCCTAACTGGGAAGAGTATTGCAGCTAGAAAGATTGCACCTCAGTCAACAATCTATCGCATCATCAAGAACTTCAAGGAGAGAGGTTCCATTGGTGCCAAAAAGGCTCCAGGGCACCCAAGAAAGACCAGCAAGCGGCAGGACCGTCTCTTAAAAGTGTTTCAGCTGCGGGATCGGGCTACCAGCAGTGCAGAGCTTGCTGAGGAATGGCAGCAGGCAGGTGTGAGTGCATCTGCACGCACTGTGAGGCGGAGACTCTTGGAGCAAGGCCTGGTCTCAAGGAGGGCAGCAAAGAAGCCACTTCTCTCCAGAAAACATCAGGGACAGACTGATATTCTGCAAAAGGTACAGGGAGTGGACTGCTGAGGACTGGGGTAAAGTCATTTTCTCTGATGAATCCCCTTTTCGATTGTTTGGAACATCTGGAAAACAGCTTATTCGGAGAAGAAGAGGTGAGCACTACCACCAGTCTTGTCTCATGCCAACTGTAAAGCATCCTGAAACCATTCATGTGTGGGGTTGCTTCTCAGCCAAGGGAATCGGCTCTCTCACAGTCTTGCCTAAAAACACAGCCATGAATAAAGAATGGTACCAGAATGTCCTCCAAGAGCAACTTCTCCCAACCGTCCAAGAGCAGTTTGGCGCTCAACAATGCCTTTTCCAGCATGATGGAGCACCTTGCCATAAAGCAAAGGTGATAACTAAATGGCTCAGGGAACAAAACATAGAGATTTTGGGTCCATGGCCTGGAAACTCCCCAGATCTTAATCCCATTGAGAACTTGTGGTCAATCATCAAGAGACGGGTGGACAAACAAAAACCAACAAATTCAGACAAAATTAAAGCATTGATTCTGCAAGAATGGACTGCTATCAGTCAGGATTTGGTCCAGAAGTTGATTGAGAGCATGCCAGGGAGAATTGCAGAGGTCCTGAAGAAGAAGGGTCAACACTGCAAATATTGACTTGCTGCATTAACTCATTCTGTCAATATAAGCTTCTGTTACTCATAATATGAATGCAATTATATTTCTGTATGTGATAAAAACATCTGACAAACACACATAAAAACCAGAGGGCAGCAGATCATGTGAAAATATAATATTTGTGTCATTCTCAAAACTTTTGGCCATGACTGTAGACACTCATGAGGCCACTTTTACATGGTCAGTATTTGGTCAGTCATTTGCATCAGTATTTGTAATCCAAAATCAGGTAGGGGTACAAAATACAAAAGAGGTGAAAATCTTTCCATTAAGTCAGCTTCACACAGGCATATTCGGTCCATAAAATAAGTATTTCTTGGACCAAACACTGAGCAGGGATCTGGACTCCAAGACTCATAGACATCTATGATGTCTCCAGGTGTGACTACTGTCCTGTACTGTTATAAATGTTTTCATTGTTGGACAGTAGTCCCAATGGAAGGCTGGGACTCCTAGCATCAAAGATAACTATGATGCCTGGAGTCTGGGACATATCGTCAACATACAGTCCATATGTCACAGACCGAATATACCTTTGTGAAGCTGGTCTTATACTTTCTTTTGGCAGGTTCCATCCTAATTTTGGCTGACAAATACTGATGCAGAATATTGACCAAAGTCAAACTGATAAAGTCAACACCTTTCCCAAATGCACAAATCAATCATCTATTTTCTGATCATTTGGAGATTCAGTGATTTCTATTAGCAAATGTGTTGCCTTTTGATGGAATGACTCACAGTGAATTACATAACAGTTACATTATCCTCCTGTATGTAAGAAAGAAAATTCTGAATATGTATAATAAATAAACCTGGATTGTAGGTGCAGAATTTCATCTTCACCTCTATTGTAATGGTTTTTGGACACAGTGGCATATTATAAAGCAATGAGACTCCCTGAGACTCTATAGTACACCACCTTATTACAGACATATTGTCTGCTTGAAGCAGTGCCATGATATGTCATGTGATGGAACCTGTCATGATTTTTTATTATGGAATTAAAAGAAAATGGAAATATGCATTACATCTTCGTATAAGTTGTAGCTTTTATTGGTCCATAATATAGCTTGTGTGTGTGAAACTTTAAAGGGGTTGTCTGGGTTCATTCACATTTTTGATACTGATGACCTATCAACAGGCTATTGGAATGGACCAGTTAAAGTAAAATATTTGTCCCTACTTTCTACTGGTACAACCATTGATTTATCACAACAGCACACAATCCTTGTTCTCCATGTTTCTACTTTAGTCTATTGTCTACCTGGTGGAGATCTGTTCCTTCTGGGACCTGGGGAATGCTGTAGTCATCAACACAAGCCCACAATAGAGTTGTGACTAACTGCACAAACTCCCAGGTGAGCAGCTTACAATTCTACTGCTACATACTGTATATACTTTTCTGTAAATGTACTACCCTACAATGTGGATAATGTGCACCTAGGTAGAAGCACAGTGGCTCAGTTGTTAGCACAGCTGCCTGGGGTCAATTTGGGCAACTTGTACATGGCAGTTACATGTTTGTATGGTAAGTTTCTTGTAGGTGCTTTGGTTTCTTCTTGCATGCTGATACTTCGCTCTAGTCACCTGCACTGGCTATAGACAGCAAACATGATAAATTGTTCTTAGGGATTATTCATATAACATTTAAGTTCCTTCCTAGCCTCCAGAAGTGGGATGTCGCACAACTAGTCTATTGACTTTCAAAGGAGTCTACAAACAACAAAATCGCTTCTAACCTCTTATATGCTATTGTAAGAGCTGTTACATTGTGAACAAAGAAGAAACCTTTCTTGTGAAAGTGCAATTTTACTGCCAATAAAATTAAGTTTCAATCCATATGCAGTTGATCTGTTTGATGCACCTGAGGCATGACCACACCTGTCAGAGCTCTCATTTTCGAAGTTGCTGATAAAGTACATAAAACAGGTATTTTCACTATGTCGCTGCCCCTAGAATGACATAAGTGATTTAGTAGAGATTTTAGTGGTGATAGACTCCCTTAGAAATAGAAATACAGAGCCAGAAGAATTCACTTTTGCGGTCTGTTTTTCCTGGTATACCTTTTCTTTCATGCTTTTGCTCCTACAGTAAAAAGGTTCCAACCAGGCAAAATGGGTGCCAAAAGTTAAAGCTTTTTCGCTCAGTTTTCCTATTAAAGTCAATAGATCCATTGTGGGATATACTTGAATGTAGATTTTACCCCAGTAGAAAGTTTCTATTGAATTACAAAAGAGACCAGGAATCCGATAGAGAAAGTCTACTGGAAAATGGTATAACCTTTTATTATACAAAGAATATAAACTATGTATTTCCTGAAAACAGAATATCTACTCTATTATAGTTTAGGCTAATAATTTAGGGATGTTTTAGCTAGTATTCTATTGAGAGACAGTACTGCTTCCGGGATCCAAGAGGATTTTTTTTCCTCCTGTTGTATTCACATGCCGGTTTTGATACAACTTTTCTGCAGCAAGCTTTGCAAAAATGTGGTGTAAAACTATAAAAAGAATTCTCTGCTGTGTTCATTAATTCACACACCAAGAGCATAAAACTCTGAAAATACCCTGCCATCTTTATAATGCTTTTCAACTCTAGTGCAAGCTAAAAATAAAAATATGAGCATCTGATGTAATTTAGGAAAAAACAGATTGTATTTATCAAATGTACTTCCAAAAGCATCTTCGCAGTTACTGCCAGCACATGAATAACACATAATGGAAGTAGTTTTGATTCTACGTGTTGCTGTGAGATCATCAATTCTTTCCTGCGCACACTAAGAAAGAAGATTATCTATCCACAGGCACTGTATACCCCATGGAGCATGCCCTGAAGATCACCAAGTATTCCTTAATGTCACCTTATTGCACTTTACAGCTGTCACAAATAGAACTGTGTAGGCCGATCATTTATTTCTAGATTTTCATGCTGTAGTGGGTGTTTAATTCATTTTGGTTCAATGCTTTTTTTCTTGAGTACGTAGGTCTATTTTTCTGGAGGAGTGGAATGGAATACATGCAGATGATTAAGTAGAGTAGGAGGCATCTCCTACATTCACCTTCATCTCCTTCTGGGTATTGATCCTACACAACAGTCATCATCAGATTTAAGTCACTTGCTCTTTGCATGACTTTGTAATGTTTGCAGAATGTGATCTATTGACTGTCATGACTGTCTACACACGATAAACATAAAACTAAAAGATATTTATACTGTATTTAAGAAGCATTTGCCTCCCAGAAAGCTTATATGTAAAGTAAGTTTTAGGCTTGGGTCACACATTATAGCTCTATAAATAGATGCTGCTAGTCAAATTAATAAAACTGAACATAAGGTTTTATACGTTCACAGGGACCTTGTGGTAGTGGGCCCCTACATATCTGCTGCCACTACAAAGCTGGAACAGCAGGGGAAGAGAGACCCAGTGGGTTAACAGCACCACTGTTGCCTTGTCTAGCCCACATGATTCTCAGCCCCACAAACCTACTGTCACAGCACCACAGCAGTAATCAGGGACAGTTGGCAGCAAGGGTTCTGTCGGGCTACTGAGACTCTCCTACTACTGGTGGGGTGGCAGCAGATGACATGCAGTGCTGCACCCGTAAGTGTAGGGATCCAGTTATAAGAGATGACCGTGAAGTAGATAGTGGTCTTAAGCAATTTGATGAAAATGTTTATCAAGAACCTCGTGGTAAGTTTTAGCAGGATTAAACAATTTTAGTAAATTAATTTAGTCTAGCGGAATTTGTGGATATACAATCCAAGTTTTGTTCTTAATATTGGTGTTGCCACAAAGGCCACCTGAAATCGGGTGGTTTTTTTTTGCAAAGAAACTACCCACTGTGGATCATGATACCTCCCAGCCCCATATACACATACTTTATAACTGCCCACAGTGTATATTAAATAAATAAAAATAAATAACTATATCAAAAATACATCATACATGGCCCGACAGCACATAACAATAAGCATAAAGGGGAGGGAGGAAAAATTATACTGACCCACAGGGATATGACCTTAACATGTGTTTTGCCCAGCTTCTTCTAAGGGTTTTTTACTCTGTGTTGGTTGTGACATATATTTGCGTTTTTATGTATTTATCTGATGACTAATAAAATGGTATATGTATTAAAATGTTATTATATGTTGTGTGCGTGATTTATATTGGTGTTTTAATTGCTACATTGCAGCACAAATTTCAGGTGTTTTGTAGACGCGGATCTTTAGGTGAGGGTCCTTTAACCTGCTGCAGATTGAAAAATTCAGGTCACTTTGCACTGGGGTAGGGGGATGGGATTGGTTCACAACATGTGAATGAGATTTGGAATAATCTCACCCACTATACTGTATCCTGCTACTGTACATAGCCATGTATTAGCCACTGGTGAGTACTCCCAGTGTGACCCCAGCCTTACACTGCCAAAGCCTCCGTATAGAAACTGTAGTACTCACAGATGAATGCTATGAACTAGGATTTTAAAGGGAACCTGTCAGGTGTTTTTTCCACTCTAAACTGATGCAGTATCACATAATGACACAATGTAACTAGGGAATCGCAGTGGTTGCAGCTGCTACCGGTCCCAGAAGCCAAGGGGGTCCAAAGGTCATGCTCAACACACTAGGACTGTATAAATTTCTTTGATCTCTTTTCTGATTTTCTTTGATGGTTGGCAGTCTATGCATCATATATTTATTATCCCTGCCTTCTGGTGGGCTGGAGTGAGAAGATTTATGATACACAGCCTTCACTATTAGAAAGAAAAAAAAAAATAACACATTTACAGCAAAAATTAGAATTTGATCAGCAACATATAGTCTAGGAGGATTCTTCAGAGAAGACTGTGGCACAAATGGGACCCTCAGTACTTGGTGGGGAGGTCCTCCATAAAATATAGGAATGATTGGCACATAAAAATGAAGCTCTCATATGACTATGTCAGTGTCAAAAATTAAACAGTTATGGGCTTTGGAAGGTGTAGAGTAAAATTCAAAAACAATTCCAAGCATAAAAACAAAAAATCGGCCTGGTCCCGAAATGCTTTATTCACACCACGTCAAGAAAGAGTGCTTGCCAAAAAATGTAAGGGAAATTTCTAAGTGTTGAAAGTAAAGAACATCCATGTAGATAGAACATTAGATATAATCCCCAGCAGAGAAGTTTATATAATGACAAGGAAGTAAGTTCATTAAGGGCATTAACCATAAACACCCAACTGACTTCCTTAATTTCCACTTGTAGATAACAGACAAGTAGGCTAGCAAGCACATAAACTGCTGTGAGGCTTGTAAGTTAGGAGGGTGCTGATAGTCAGCTGTTATGCCTCGAAAGGTGCATGTGCTGTGTACCTGACAACTACAATCCCTGGGAATATAATATTTCAAACGGCATAAAAAATGAATGAGCTATAACAATAATATCAATTTTATAAAAGCTTATTGGTCGTACATCATATGTTAAGGTGCCTCTGGCTGATCAGATGGGTTTGTTATTGTACTATAAATTATCCAATATTTGTTACTTTTCATCTTTGGCACCTTGGCCAGAAAATAAATGCAACTTCAAGGTCATGAGTATTTTTGGACAAGTGTAATTTTAGATCCTCCTTTCCAATCTCTCTCACTTATCCGTTTGGAATACTATGTCTTGAGGGTCTATTTAAAATCTGTGTGCATTTTCAATATCTACATACTGAATTTCTGTTCAAAGCAGCCCAATAAATGGAAGCCCTTTGGATAATTTGATCCTGTTACTGTATGGATTGGCCTCTTACATACTTGACATATTAGCATGATCAACATCATAACCATCCAGATACCTGTAGTTCTGTAAGGAATGGTGATAGCAGGGATGTAGCTGGGGAATATTGAGGCACTAACAAGCCCCTCTGCCAGGGTAACTGCATACAATTTTGTTATAACCACTGATAATAGATAATGGCCACAGCTCACGTAGAGCTAAGCGCCATTCCTAAGCACTCCCCTATAGAAGTCAATGTTGAAGATTTATTATTATTATTCTACACCAGATTTCTGAAGTAAAAGCCACAACTGGCATTTTTGTGTTGCTCACACCACTTCCCTGAAAAAGGGGGCATGGTGAGGACATACTGGGGAGCCATTGGCTTAACATTATCATTTATGCCAGAAAAATAGCATAAATGTTGTTGGAAATCTACTTTAGCTATGTGCTGGCATAGATTTCACTGCAGGTGCCAATGGACGGTGCACTTTATTTATGAGGAGGAGTGCAACTAGTCATATATGAGACTCACACTCTGCTGGCGCAGGCTATATGAAGGCTGGCGTTGAAAACACCAATCTCATAAATCACGCTCATTAAGTCATCTCCAGACCTTAGCTTCTTATGTCCATGTAGCTGCTGTAAAGCATATCTCTGAACTGCAAGATGACTGCCCCATAATCATGTAGAGAAAATAGAATTAAAAATCTACAATAAAAAAAGAGAAAACTAGTAAAAAAGAATATGGCAGGAATTTAGAAAACCTCCTGGTATTAAAAAGTTTTGCATTGCTTTCAGCACTAAAAAAAGTGTAGTTAGGAGATGAGTGGGGTGGGGTCAGGATGGGTTTGGGCTTTGACAGCATTATTATAATTTACACCAGAAAATTGCTGTATATTATAACTGAAATCTATCACAGCGCCAAGTCGGTATAGACATTGATGGCTGGAGATGCACCTCAATTATTAAGAGGTGTGTGCCTCTTATTAACTATGGTGCTAGCAGGCTTTGCATTAAGATCATAATAAATTACTTGCCACATGTCAATATCTGCTTTAGTTTGTAAAAAATATATAGATGAAATAGCATTTAGGCTTACAATTTCTAACATTCATCAACCCAAAATGTTTGGTTATAACAATATAAATACTAATTCTAAAGCCCCATGTTGCGGAAACACAGTTACAGTACCAGCAAGGTGAATGATATTCTGGCTAATCTCATCTACACATTGTGGAAAAGCTGCATTTTTGAAAAACGCAGCATGTCAATTTTACCTGCGGAAACGCTTGCATTTGCCCTATAGATTTAATAACAGAAAAAAAAAACGCAGCAAAAAAGCAATGAAAAACGCTGTGGAAAATTTTTTTTATGCGTTTCTGCTGCGTTTTTTAGGTTAAATCCAAGAGAATTAACAACCAAAGCAATACTGGACTGAGAGTTACCAATAAGTTTTCTTTTCATTGTATGTGATAATGCACATTGTTTCTTTGTAGACTATAAATAATTCTAAGCACTTTAAGCTGAATCGTGTGATTGTATTTTCAATAGACTGCATTTTCTTTGTTTTGGTGAATCTTCAGGAATGAATATCTATATCTCTCCAGACGATTGTTTGCCCTGCTGTTCTCGAGTAATGTAAAGTTAAAGGATATATTTCTTTATATATTCAAAATGGTTCCTAGCTATTACTTTTAGAAGAATTTATTGATCTTTTCTTCTTCCAAATATTTTCCTGTGATGTTTTTCTGTTACAATAGTTTTTATTGTTCTTTAGAATAAGAATATGAACTAGGTTGAACAGGCAAATATAGCAAGTATAGAAGAAATTTTTTGATGTTTTTCAATAGTCCTTTCTTCTACGTATAGTCACACCATGAATAGTCTACAGGTTCCAGTTCAAAGATCAATAATTCCCTGTAGCTTAACTATTGGATACTTTTGTATACACCATTGTATATTATCTATTACCAATTTACCTTGCAGTTTAAGGAATGTCTGAGCTATATGCACTACATTTTTAGTTCATCCAAAGTTCTTCATTTAGAGGAAGTCTTGTACCTTGACCGAGGTGCTATTACTGAGAAACAAGTGTGATAAACTGCTACAACTTTACTCCTATTCAAATCTATCGCGGTGGCACAGGGCACTGCAGCTCTCTGCCTAGTAATTTAAAAGTAAAAGAGCTGTTTGTGGCCCTTCTGGAGGCGGAATACAGCTGGGTCAGCTGAGCGGTGCAAGGTCCGAGTTTCAGCCCCTCACTGATCAGATATTGATTGACAGATATCACTCAGTGGCCAAAAAACGCCTTTAAGCTAAATCCCCACGTTGCGAAAATATAGCGTTTTTGCTGCTGTGGAAACGCTGCAGCAAAAAACGCTGCATTTTACAGTACCTGCAAAGTGAATGAGATTCTGGGAAATCCCATCCACATGTTACAGAAAAAAAAAATCTGCTGCAGAAAAGCTGCGTTTTTAAAATGCCTGTGTTTTTGAAAATCGTAGCATGTCAATTATACCTGCATTTCGCTACATGGGGCCTTAGCCTTAAATGGTTTGTCCGATAAAACAAAAAGCTTTTTAATGTTTTGCAGATGTAAAATAAATAAACTTTGTAGTATACTTTGATGTTCAAAACTGTATAAATCTCTGGCTCTCAGTCCCCACCAGGCATTTCCAGAATTTATTTACTTCTGCTGTATCTGTTATTATGAAGCACAGCAGAGGGCTTCCTTTTCCTCTCTGTATGTCAGCCAGTCCCTTCAAAGCATGTCACCAACACACAGGAAGGAGGAAGCTCCCTCCTGTGACGTAACGTCAGAACTACAGTAGAAGCACAGAACGTCTGGAACAGCCGATGGGGACTGAAATGCTAAATATGCAGTTTTGAAAAGTATACTAGTAGTTACCCCCCACAATGCCACAATAAAGAATCCACCCTCTCTCCTATGAGGGTCCTGTGAAGGATCTCACTTTGCCAAGCCGCTTGGCACACCTGTGATCAACCTTCTTACCTCCCACTCACACGCCGTGAGTGGACCAGGTTCATAGGATAATATGAAACGAGCTTTATACATTTTATATATTTATTAACCCGAGTGAGTGGTTTGGTACTAGCCACTAACATATACAGAAATACACATCAATGGATTATCAAGCAAATACAGGTAAAAGCACAATACAGTACAGAAAATAAAAGGGACATAAAAGAGTCTCTAGGCCTCAGCAGGTTTTGGGCCTAGGGCGCATTCTTAAGTCAGTCATCGAGCATGTGTCTCCTACATGCTGTCCAGAAACAAAGAGAAGTCTCAGGCCTGGCTGCTAGGCCTCAGGGCACTGGCTTAAGTCCACAGCATGACATGCCCTCACCTCTCTCCAGGAAGTAAACTCCCCCTGTTCCCCCAGGTGAGACCAGATAACTATCCCCAGTCTCCTCCCTGAGTGATGTCACTAGGAGGGAAAGTCCCGCCCTCCATCTTGAAATCCCAACAACTATGATTCATCATATGTCCTTGCCTGATGACCGCAGTGTCAGGCAAGGGGTGTGATGGGGTTCGTGGCAAGATCCACATCATGTAGACACCAAGAATGACACCCCAATCCCCCTTGGGTAATGAGATCAGAGTATGGACCTTTTCTCTAAACCCCTTGGTACCAAGCTTAGATTTGAGGCGCTTGTCTCTGCCTGGCGCACCCGAGAAATGTTTCGGTGTGACGATAGGCGGTTCTGCTGGGGAAATTTTGCCATAAAACCATATTCCCTTTGTACTGTGGCCTAGAGACATGGAGTCTGGATTTTGTGTATTCCGAGGTCTTTCCAGCCACAGGTTTGCAGGAACTCCCTACTGGGATAATGAGATTAACAAGGGTATGCTAATTGAGCCAGGGACAGAACAACAAAGGGGACTTGGTGCAGAGCAGTATGGTTATTATGACCAAGTGATAAGACATGAAAGACCAATATCTGACTGGAAATCCATAACTGGGGCTCTCATCATCACAGGTCCACTACAGTTATGTGGAGAAATAGGGAGCGATAAAAGTCATCAGTCAAAGGCTGCTCACATGTAGCTTTCTGCTCCTTCTCTCTGATCACTGTGGCAAGGAAATTTGGCTTCTGACAAATGACAATGGTCTTTTATCTGTTGTGCAAAATCGGCTTCTTCTACTGTGCAATAAAAGAATGATGTGTAAGGAAGAATGAGTTAATTCACTTCTTATACAAACGCCGATTGGATCCTTTGTCAGATCATGTGATCGGCAGACTGACCTGTTCATTCACACAATGGCTGGAGATTACTTTGTTCTATGGAAGTCTATGATATGAGGTGGATATCTGCATTTGTCACCTGTCTGCAAATCTTTCCCTTACAACTTTTTCTCTACTCTTATTCTTATCTACTCTTATTCAAACTTCCTTGGCCATTTTGTGGATACAAAAACATGGACCAAATGTCTGTATTTTTTGTCTAAGATTGATTGATTTTCATGCACCCATTGACTTCAGTGGGTGTGTTTGGTTTGGAAAACAGACCAAAGTAGTGCATGTCTGAATACCCCCTTTTTAAAATAATGGTTTCTTGTGCAGTTTATGAAAAACATGGACAGCACATGTCCGTGATTCAGTGAAGTCTGTAAAAAACCATAGGCCTTATTCAAGCATCAATGTTTTGGCCAGTTATTGTGAGCCAAAACCAGGAGTGGGTGGAAAACACACTTATCTCTGACTCCACCCCTGGTTTTCGCTCATAAGCATTGACACAGATCCCTGATCAAAACACTGATACATAAACTGATGTAAAATGTTTAGCAGAATACAGCCATGTAAACATAACCTGTGGATCACATTGGATGCAAGATCCTGAAAATAAGGCAGAAAACTGAAGCAAGTTTGCTCTATCTTTTTTTTTCAGTTACTTTCCCACACACTATATAAAATATTCAGCAAAATTGCAGCTTTTCAGTGCAGATTCCCACATACGAAATCTGCAACAAATAAACTATGGCCCCCATTTACTATTGTGTTTTTTTGTCACATTTTGTGCCATGTATTGCACCAGGTTTGGCACATTTTGGCACATTCTGTGGCAAAATGTAGCATCTAGTATCAAGCCACATTTTTGTTAAACTCAGTAAAGATGTGAAAGTATTCCCTAGCCAACTAATAAGAGGTATAAATTTAGACTAAACAGTCTAAGGCTTAAGCTGCGAAAACACAGCATTTTTCCCGATTGAGAAACACCGCAGCAAAAAACGCTGCATTTTACAGTACCTGCAAAGTGAATGGGATTCTGGCTAATCCCATCCACATTGCAGAAAAAAATCCGCCGCTGAAAAGCTGTATTTTCAAAAACACTTGCATTTTTGAAAATCGCAGCATGTCAATTACACCTGCAGAAACGCTGGCGTTTTCCATATAGGTATAATAAGGGCAGAAAGACTACAGAGAAAAACTCTGCGAAAACACTGTAGAAAAAAAGTGATGCTTTTCTGCTGCAGTTTTTATTGCAGCGTTTTTTTTGCTAAGTCTTGCTATGTGTGGCCTTAGCCTAAAGAGGCACAATATTTATCATCCACATCAGCCACTGTGATAAATCTTGTACATTTTCAAGGGGTTATATGAGGATATAATTTTTTTACAGTACACTGTATAAAATTGCTTTCTGTATATATGGTGCCCCATTGATTACTTTTGCAAAGCACATGGAAAAAGGTGGGGGTGAGGTTTGTAGGGGAATTTCATTTCTCAAGCTCCGCTTCTGCTGCTTCGGCTCCCTGTAACATCATTGACGCTGCTCTACTCCAGCAGCAGGTTCATAGAGTGGAGTAGATTTGGTTATGCGACCTAGAGTCACAGGGCCAGCAATGGAAAATTACAATGAAAAGAATGGTAAAGACAGAACTGTTCATTGACGGACAAAAACAGAGCCTGACAGAACCCATTGACTATAATGGGGTCTGTTATTTATCCATTATGGTACCTGTCATTTTGCCCCATTCAGATGTGTAAAACAATCTGAATGGGGCACCAAATCTACCATGTATGAACATACTCTTATAATCAGATTATAATATCTTCTGACTAATAACTATACGCTGTCAACATCTAAGCAGATTGATGCAGGCTGCAGAATGAAATAACTGGAATGTGAAGAAGAGACAACTTGGCACATCAATGGTACTTCATTAAAGTCAGCCTTTAGTGTATGTCAAGCTGAAGATAATGTCATAAAACCACCATGCATATATATCAGTGCTAATCCAAGAGTTCATTTAGCTATTAGTGTACAGTGCCTGCAATGGCTGGAGAATATTCCCATTGGTGGTTTTTATGTTTGACAGAAAATAGACATTAAACATTTCAGTACATCATTATTCTTACTGGCAAGAAACAGAGGAAATTAAATCAAGGCCAATACGGCAACAAGGAACTACACATAATGTGATGCAGATGTGATGTGTAATGACAGCAAAATAACTAAGTTTCAATGCAAGCAAAAGTCTACTCCATAGCTTTACTAATATGTAGTTTAGTGCAATAAAGCTATGGTTACAAATATGTTAAGTGTGAACTGAGAACATGGGGCAGACAAACTAAAAAGGGGGAATTT
This sequence comes from Leptodactylus fallax, assembly GCA_947044405.1. NCBI lineage: Eukaryota > Metazoa > Chordata > Amphibia > Anura > Leptodactylidae > Leptodactylus > Leptodactylus fallax. The sequence continues at coordinate 9,714,051 of CAMRHE010000027.1, read as the reverse complement.
CTCAAATCCTGCTCTCCAGAATTCTGGTATATAAAGCCCAACGTTGGGGAAATGAAGCATTTTTTGTTGCAGATGTTGCTGCAGTTTTGAGCCAAAGTCAGAGGTGGCTTCAAAAGGAATGGAAAATATAAAGGAAGCTCTTAGACATTTCCCTTTTGTAAAATCCACTTCTGAATTTGGCTAAAAAAACTGCAGCAAAATCTACAACAAAAAAACGCTGAGTTTCCACAACGTGGGGCCTTAGCCTAAAAAGGTAAAGCAAGGATTTGCAATTTTTTAAATTCATTTACACAAAAAAATTTGCCAATTTTTGATTTCTGCACCACTCACTTCACTTTAGCTCCTATTCATCTGAATGATAGCTAAGCTGCAGTGACTCAGTTCTGCCACTATACAGAGAACAGAGCTTTCTGCTCCATTCTTTGTATACCAGCTGCTGACAACAGATAATCGATTGAGGTGCAATTGTCATACCTCTCACACATCTGATACCTTTAGGATAAGTCATCAAAATTTAAGCCCAGAAAACCCCTTCAGGCCAGGGTCCCATATTGCGAAAACACAGCGTTTTGGCCGTGGCAGCATTTTACAGTACCTGCAAAAAGTGGATGGGATTCTGGCTAATCCCATCCACACATTGCAGAAAAAAATACGAGGGGAAAAGCAGCGATTTCAAAAATGCTTCTGTTTTTGAAAATTGCAGCATGTCAATTATAACTACAGAAACACTGGAGTTTTCCATATAGGAATAATAGGGGCAGAAAGTCCGTCAAAGAAAATTGCTGCAGAAAAAATGCAATGTGTCTTTGCGGCGTTTTTTTTTTTTTGCTGCGGCATCCTACTTGGGGCCTTAGCCTCAAAGTGAAAAGGTTAACAAAAAATATAGGGTTATTCCCATCTCGGGAAATCATGGCAAAGACAGGAATCACTGACTGCAAGTCCTGACCACCAGGCGAATCTACCTATGGAGCTATGGAAACAGTGTAGCTCAGCTGTACTACACTGTTTCTGCAGTTCCTATTCACCTCTCTGGGAGTTATGGAAATAGCATACAGCAGTTTCCATATGTCACACGCTGTTGGTCAGGACTTGCAACCAGTTATTCCTGTCTCAGCCATGATTTGACGAAATCAGATTAACCATTTAGGTGCACCTTTTCCATTTTATGGTAGCAAATCAGAAAGAATATAAAAACCTCATTTGAATAGGTATATAATCTCACTAGAATGGCCATCTGGATAACGAATAAGTAAATATTATTTTATCAAACTGCCATTTTAGGTTAGAACTTATGACTGGGTAACATTGCTTAGTCAAAGCGGACATAAATGTGTTACTGATACCCCAGCTTTAAAATAACTGTTCACATGATAGTCTCGTAGCTATGCTATAAATCTTTAGACATGGAACGTATCTGTACCCACTGTCACATATAACCTTACTTTTAGCTGCTTAATTTGTAAGTGAACAAAGCATATATTGGAGTGTCTAGAAGTTTCTAGACCAAAGGAAAAGAAAATACAAATAATCGTTCCCTCACTTTTCTTAATCTTGGATAAATAATTACAATTTAAGGCTAGGTTAACACTTGGAGAGCCCGTCCACTAAAACAGAGGTTACCCGCATATCCCTTAAACTATATTCGGATCTGCCGGGTTTCCATCATTTTTATACTGAAACCAGCGGAGATAAAAGTCCTCCGTGCAGGACTATTTTCTCTGCCGATTTTTGGTGGAATCTGCAGCAGAGTCTGCTGCTATGGAGACTCCGATGCAGATGTGAACCTAGCCTAAGTAATAGTACAGGACTAGACTGTGCTCGAAGGGTATTTTCACACATGGCAGATTTGTTGCAGAAATTTTTGTGATTTTAAAATCTATTCCATATATCTCAATGAGGTTGTTCCTTCAAGACCCATTGAGATAAATGAGACAATAGCAAAAATATCAACAACAAATCTGCAGGGTCCTTAGTGTGCATACTTTGTAAAAGTGACTTTGTTAAAATGATTTTGCTCTGAAAGTAATTAGATGCAGAGCCCAGGTAAATCCCCATCGCTATCATATGCATTTGGATGTGGGGATGAGCTGCTTTGAAAATCCCATTTTGGCTGATATGATTCATTTTGCCATGTGCTAATAACATATTTTATTAAATTTAGGGAAATAACATAATCTATAAATTTAAACCCAGCCTCATATGTGGCATCAAAGTGAGTGTCAGTCATGATTATTGCCTGGGGGAGGGGTGGCAGCATTAGTAAGGGTGAGCATGGAAGGCAGAGGTCAGCAAGAGAAGCCTGCAAAGAGGGCAGAAGGGATCGGAATTGAGGGGTTAGAAGAAAAGAGACTGTACCTTATCAATGCGTCTTCAGGGCCTGCTCACCTGAACTACTTATGGTTGAACTCTGGCCATGTTGAGGATTAATGCAGGGCTGTTTTAACACATTGGTGGACCCAGTGCAAAGATTTCATAAGTGGACTCCCCCATCATTATCTCTCAGAACTACTTGACCTGCACAAATTATAATGCCCCCCTCAGTGGCCCTCACACAGTATAATGCCTCCCTAGTGGCCCCATACGATACAAGGTCCATCACACAGTGAAATGCCCCTGCATGCATCACACTTTAACTTGCCCTCTTAGACATTAATCTGTCCCAACATCCTCGTGGCCCCTCAAACATTATATTATAATGACCCCCTAAAGGTTGCCCCCATAGTTTCATGTAGCCCTCCAGGTTGCCCCCACAGTTTTATGTAGTCCTCCAGGTTGCCCCCACAGTATCATGACCCCCCCCCAGTTTCATGTTCCCTTTCAGTTGCCCCCACTGTATATATCACACAAACAAAAAAAAATCCTTAATACTCACATATTTCCCTTGTTCTCTTCTCTCTCTGGTCCTGGAGTCTTCAGGGAGCAACAGGCAAAATGTAAGTGATGTCACTACATCGCACCTCCTGCTCCCAGGACAGCGGGAGCAAAAACAGTGGTTGGGTGGTGAATCAGGGAGTGGAGTCCCTGCTTCACCATTGTCTTCAACTCATCGGTGTCCAGAGTTGGAGTTAAGGCAGTTAAGGCAGTGGGACAACAAATGCAGGACTGTTCCGCTGTCCCAAGGAGGCCCCCCGCAACATAGGGACCGATGCAAGTACACTTTTGGCCCTATGGTTAAAGAGGTCCTGGATTAGCGGCTTGATCATTTACATCTAGATATATATGGTTGCTGCAGCCAGTGGGAAGGGGGTCTAGATAGGAGTCAGAGAGTGGCAACTCCATCTTAAGCCTTGGAAAATGGATATAGAGAAAGTGATAGAGATCCTGAAAGGAACAACCTCCTGAGAATTGGTTTTATAAATTAGACAACCCTTTTAAGACTAAAGCCACACAGCAGATGACCATGTTGGCATTTGTAGATGGGCTACATGGCTTGGCCATATTTGCTTATAATACATCTCGTTGTTCTGCATCTTTAGTCAAAATAGGATGACACAAGATAGCAGGTCATTTTGCTCCAGAAAGATCAGCTGAGCTGTTTTCTTTAAGGAAAAGATCATGCAAGGATAGCAAATCGCCATACTCTAACAAAGGAAATTGTGACGAAAGAATATAAGTGTAACAAGTGCAGGGACTGGAATAGGAATTCACAGCCCAGCACCACATGTTTCCATACATTATAAATAAGGTCAGCGCTATGGGAAAAATGTGTGAGAAGATTTTCTTCTTATTTGATGCCAATAATAAAAAGGTCATGTAAATTTCATAGGAAAATGCCCAGTGCTAGATGTTATAGCTATTAATGAAAGCATTTGGGGGAATTTATCAAACCCTTCACACCAGAATTCTGGCGTACAAAAGTTGCAAGTTGACTTTTTGATTTCTGCACCACTCACTCCTCATTTCAAAAGTGGGTGAGAAAATGGGTTTGGTTAGTCTGTCTAGCTGTCTGTTCTCCAGATTTATCAACTCTGACATTCTAAAAAAATTGCAAAAATTGTGGCAAACTCGTTCTAGTCAGTGTGGAAACCACACGGACCCCATTATAGTCTATGGGGTCCGCAGGTTTCCTTAGGTAAACCACTTTTCTATGCGTATACGTTTCCCTTCGGGGGGTCCCCAAGTGGACTTCCCAAACGGAAACCGAATGCAGATGTGAACTGGCCCTTATAGATGCATCTAATTTATAAAACATCCTGCAACATTTATTAAATTAGGTGCAAATAACATCAATGCAGACTCCAATGCAGACTTTAAGGCTAAGGCCCCACGTAGCAAGACGCAGCCAAAAAAATGCTGCAGAAAAGACTGAGGTGGAATTGCATCAAGTTTTTTCCTCTGCGGACTTTCTGCCCCTATTATACCCATACGGAAAACGCCACAGTTTCCGTAGGTATAATTGACATATTGCAATTTTCAAATACGCAAGTGTTTTTGAAATTGCAGCTTTTTTGCTGCAGATTTTTTTCTGCAATTTGTGGATGGGATTAGCCAGAATCCCCTCCATTTTGAAGGTAATGTAAAATGCAGTGTTTTTGCAAAGTGGGACCCCAGCCTAAGAGTTCCCCAAAGATAAATTTTCCCCCTATATTTACAGTCAACTGTTGTCTGAGTGCAGTATAACACTCCAAGGGATAGATTATTCATAAGGGGAATTTTTTTTAAGGCTCAGACCCCACATAGCAGGCCGCAGCCAAAAAGGACTGTGGGAAAAACCACGGCGGAAATGCATTGTGGTTTTTCCCACAGCGCTTTCACAGAAAGTCCACAGAGTTTTCCCCTGTGGACTTTCTGTTTCAATTATACCTATACGGAAACCGCCAGTGTTTCCGTAGGTATAATTGACATGCTGCGATTTCCAAAAACGTGATCATTTTGGAAAATGCAGCATTTCCGCTGCAGGTATTTTTCTGCAGTGTCTTGATGGGATTTGTTAGAATCCCATCCATTTTACAGGGACTGTAAAAGCTGCATTTTTTGACAAATATGCAGAATATTTGATAAATATGGCACATCTATAACTATGAAAATTATGGGGCAGATTTATGAAGATTGGTATTACCGAGCCGGCAGAGGGTGCACCTTGTATATGATGAGGCACAACTTCCACCCGGCTGTGCATCTGGGGGGGACTCGCATCATTTACTCCAGATTCCTGGCATGAAAGATGATAAATTTGCCATGCCCCTTTTTCGGGGAAGTGGCAAAAGTGGTGCGGTCACTGAACCAGTTTTCAAAAATAGCACAAAAATTCAAAATGTTGCAAATTTGGAGTAAATGTGCTAAAAAAACCATATACTTTTTAATGCCAGAATATAAAAGTGCAGTGCTTGATAACTTTCTCCATTTCCAAGCAGTATAACAATCCGCATAATGCATCACTCAAAATATACAGTTCACAAATCATATATGATGAATTGCTGCATCCAGTCTGAAAGACAAATTTATTAATTTCCTTCCTTCCAGGATTGTACCTGGTTCTTACCAGCTGGAATAATTTTTTATATGTCTACCCACTCAGTGGTCAAACTTATTCAAAATTCTGCAAAATGGTTGCTGGGTCAGGGATCTATATCAAAGTGTGACGTGTTCCCTTCTGATCATGTGCATAATGTTCTCTGAATTACTGGAAGTACATCTGGTTGAAAAACCAAACTGGGAACAGGCTGTAGTATTGCACCCATCACTTGTGTGCTAGCATGCTCAGGGGACGCACGCAGTTACACCTTCCCCTGTTTAGCTGTAGACACACTCTGGATAAGCATCAACAGAAAGGCCTGACTAGTAATAGCTTCTTAATAGCAAAGCAGAGTCTACATGTCGCTGCAATACTGGCCAGCGTCCTACAGCATGAGTCAGCCTTCTATTCATGTCCAGACGACACACCTCTTCATTGAGGTGTGACAAACAGGTGGAAAGATACTGTATCTATAACATCCAGAAAATATGGACTAGATGTGAATTGTCTAGCTTTAGAACAAGGACGAAATCTGTATTTAATAAGTTACAGGAACCTGAAAATCAAATAACCAAAACGCAAAATAACAGAAAATTTGGAAAGTGAAGGTGTAAAACTTATTCATCCTGCATACAACACCAGCGTTACACTCAGACTTTATCACATGCCATATTGTAAAGGTATTCTCTCCCCAGAGGCATTGCTTATAGAGGGCTGTACAGTACTTTATGGAGGTGCTATACTGAGTACTGTTGGGTTCATAACCTTATAACCAGATGACTAAAATATCCAGGGCTCAGTGGGGGACAGCTAGTAATGCTGTTTCCATTAATAAATGTGCCAGGTGTACCATTTATCAACTTTTTTTTTTTAAGCAAAACAAGAGAAAAACTAATGATGGAGGAGAGTCTATTGACAAAACAGAACAGATGAACTTGCTAAGTTGTCTCACTTGCAAGCCTTAGAACCATCCCTAAGTATGTTGTCACTCAGACATGCTGTAACTCATCAGGGGATCAACATAGCTAACGCTAGGTTCACACTAGAATTCAAGTCTCCATATGAGACCCGTCCCACATTCTGCTTAAAATTGGCAGAGAGAAAAGTCCCGCAAGGAGGAAACCAGGCGGAAACTCGTCGGACCCCATTATAGTCTAAGGGGTCTGTGGATTTCCGCCTGTAACCACTTTTTAAGCGGATAGGGTATCCATATTTTTGGTCCCCAAGCGGACCTGAAGGACAGAAACCCGAACATTAGTGTGAACCTAGCATAAACTGTTAGATGAATTGTACATGAATGGTGCAATGGTGCTTTCTATCCCTGGCTCCAACTAGCATAAGTACAAGCTGCACCTGTATTTATATGCACTACTGCATAGGTCAATGCACACCTAACAGAATAACTGGGCTTACAATGGCACTTCCTGGTAGTCCATTAGTCTTCAGCTCCAGCATTGATGTCCTGTCAAGGACATGTAACCACTGCAGCCTATCACTTCTATAATGCAATGTCATATTATACATTACATTACTTGTGAAAATGAAAGGCACAAGCACATATAAGCCTTGGTTAGAGATGAGCGAAGTATTCAAAAATTCGATTTGGCAACTTTGCCGAATTTTCCAATACAATTCTATTCGATCCGAATGACATCTTGGCGAATCGCCTTTAAAAAACAGCTATTTATTGGCTGCAGAGAGCCGGGGTGGGTGGCAAAATGGCAGAACCCCTTGGATGCTGCGGTCATATTTGACCATGGCATCCAAGGTGTTAAAACCCCCGATCGGTTATGGAGCAGGGTGTTAGCTGTCAGTTAGAGCTAACACCCTGCTCCATAACCGATCGGGGGTTTAACACCTTGAATGCCGCGGTCAAACATGCTGTGGGCGCTCGCAAAGGGGTTAAAGGGTTGTGACATCACAGGTTGGGCTGCTGATTGGCTGCACGCATGGCGTTGTGGGTGAACCTGCGTTCCCAGAGTTCCTTGCCCCATGTCCTAACATGTCGAATATTTCCTGAAATTCGGATCGAATTCCACTTCATCAGCTTCGATTCGCTTATCTCTAGTCCTGGTGTCCTTTTGCAAAGCCCAGGGCTATGACACACTGATAATGTATTATTATGTCATGATGTGAGAAAGGGTTAATGTACCTTTAGTTCCCGATCATAAGACTACAATGTTTTAATATTTCAATAAGGAATGACTCAGTAAGGTATATTTTAGGATTTCTTTACAAATGTAACACTTTAATTTGTCACTTACACACATGTACTTGTACTATTTTGGGTGCAACAAAAAATAAAAATCACAAATGGAACAATGCAAAAATATAAAGAAGTCAATGAGTAAAATATGCTAAATACAGCAAGTGCTGTAGGTGGCAAACATACGGTTTCAGAATTCTGCTGAGAACTTCAAAGGGGTTGTGTGGTTTTTGACAACTCTCAGCAGCCTGTTTTCATTCTTACTTCTAACAAAGGCAATTTACTTTGGTACATTCTGTGACCATTCTTCAGTGTTCTGAATATCTGGTGCTCTTTTTAGGCTAGGGCTACACCTAGACTTTTTGTAGTAAGAGGGCGTAGAGAGCAGTTAACCCCTCAATGGTGGCTATTACACCTTTTTACAGCAGTAATTAAGGGGCTTTAAACCTGAACATACATCTTTTTATGGCGTATGAACAGACGCCTGGCACCAGAGTTTGGTGCTGGTGAAACTGGTGCTTGGCTGCGCAGAGAGCCTGCTCTTATTGCCCAGGATTGGAAAAAGTCTGATCCTGGGTGTTTAATCTCTTAGATGCCATGGTCAATAGCAACCATGGCATCTAAATGGTGAAGAGGGGCATGGCTCTCTGTCATACATTAGCTCTCCTGCAAAGGCAATGGTTGCTCTTGATTTGTGCTATATGATAGCTGGGGGCCTGCTGAATAGTTTGCTATCAGTGTAGGCCTAATAGAATGGCCTTCAGTTTTTGTTCATAATTTGTTCCCTCAATTTTTATCCCAGTTACTCAAAAACAGCTCAGGATCATATTAGGCATTATAGAAAAGTACTGATAGAAATATTGTTGTGAATATAGCACTTGGGCTGAGATAGAAACTTCTTTTTAGCTGCAGCATCAGTCTAAACATGTTTTTTTTCTTCTTTCTCCCTCAGCTGCTGTTCACTCCTCTCATTTCCCTATACTTCCTTAGACATATGAAATCTAATTCCTCTGCAGAGCTGCAGTCCATCTCACAATGGATTAAGTAAGCTAAGATATCTTAAAAAGTTTTTTATATTTGTCTGTACTAATTTGTATGCAAAGTTTGTGGAAATTTTAAGGCTGGGGTCACACAGGGTGTTCCCAGAGCAGGTTAGCTGCTGTGGACATGCTTGTATATAACCCTTCTGCAAGATACAGTAGTAGCATAGTGAATGAAATTTCACCAGGGAGTATGGACCTGTAGCTGTAATATACTGTCCTATTTAAGGACTAACGAATCTACTTTAAGGTTAAAGCCCCACAGAGCGTCCGGCAGCAAAAAAGGGATGTGGGAAAAACCACAGCAGCAACGCATTGAGGTTTTTCCCACATCCCTTTTCACAGAGGAAACCTCTGCGGGCTTTCTACTTCAATTATACCTATAGGTATAATTGTAGATATAATTGACATGTGGCCAAGGAATTAACTATATTGTAGTGTTGCTTATTGTAGGCTGAAAAATACACTATTACACTTCACTGCAAACCATTTTTTACTGACTAGCTTCAACAATACAAGGGCAATGGAACAACAAAAAGTCTCTCATGATCAAGTGTCCTTTCTTATAGCAGTGGTTATTACACTTGACGCACAAATAAAGATTATGAGCACAGTACTCAAGCAATTGTCTCTCAAGAATAGTCTCTTCAGCAATTTATCTTTAGATATAGTTTTTTACAGGTAAGTGTGGGTTCACACTTGTGGCAGCACTCCTTCCGCCGCGAATCCGACCTAAATGTCGGAAAACTGGATAGGGAAAGGTTTGCGACGCTTTGCTTAAAAACCGATTCACTTGAATGGGTATTTAAAGCAATGCGCGGGTGTGCGCTTACACTCTCTGCGCCGCAAAGCCATTTTTTTCGTCAGACACAAAGTCCTGCATGTCCAACTTTTCTTCCGATGAAAAAAAACTGTCTTCGCGACGCAGAGAGTGTAAGCGCACACCAGCGCATCGCTTTAAAAACCCATTCAAGTGAATGGGTTTTTAAGCAAAACGTCGCAAACTTTTCCCTATCCAGTTTTCCGACATTTAGGTCGGACTCGCGGCGGATGGAGTGCTGCTGCAAGTGTGAACCCACCCTAAGCAGTGCTAATGGCGGTCAGGAGGAAGCACCAGAAGGAGCAGTTATAGAGGTAGTTAGCAGAAAAGTCTTGGCTTTCTGCTGCAGGTTTGTAGACTGAATAGTCTCATACACAATGGGGCTAAACAAGCATGAGGCCTAACGCCAAGATTTGTACAGTGATTCATCTGCGGACATCGTGGAAAAATTGAGCAAGATGCTTCTTTTTTCGGCATGCTGGAGAAAGAAGAGTCAGTCACTGCCTCACATTAAAAACAATGGAGGGAGAGGGTGTATAATATACAGATTGTATTAAAGATTATCCTTTTTGACATCTTTACGCTAGGTTCACAATAGTGCTGCCTCTCTGTTGTTCTGGTTACGTATAATGGGGTTCGTCCAATATCCATTGTTTTAAAACTGAAACTGGAGGAGGAAAAAGTCCTCATGCAGGACTTTTTCTCAGTCGATTTTCAGACGGACACTGCGACCAATGCAGATGTGAATGTGGCCTTATGCATTTTACAACACAATTGTTCTGTCCTCCTTATGTGTGAGGCATAAGTCGACATGCAGCTAAACTCCCTCCTAGTAATTCATTGACTCTGGAGCGATGTCCAAACTTTAACTTTTATTACAAGGATAGGGTGAAACTGGGAAACAGAAAGATAATGCATTTACTAATGCGTACAAGGATGTAGCCACACATTATAATACAAATCAATGTATACAAAGACATGTACATTAAATACAAGAACATTGTACATTATGGTACTACAGACATGAGGAACATCCATATACATAAACTGTACATGTGCTCCTGAGTGGTGCTGTCCTAACTACCGTGTTTCCCCGAAAATAAGACACCCCCGAAAGTAAGGCATAGGAGAGGTTTCGGAGAATTGCCTAATATAAGGCATCCCCCCGAAAGTAAGGCGTATGTTCCCGAACAGAACATACGGTATATACGATATGTGAGGCCGCGGGAGAACTCCACAATCTCTGCTATCATTATACTCCGGGGTCTTTTCAGACCCCGGAGTATAATAATCGGCGGCCCAGGGGAGGTGAGCGAACATAAAAAACTTATGTGCTTACCTGTCCTACGCTTCTCCAGGCTTCGGGCCTGTTTGGTGACGTCAGCGGACGTCATTTTGCGTCGCGACGCCGGCCGGATCACGTGACGCGGCCTGGTCTAACAGTGAAGGCGGCCGGAGTAGCGCACGGGCATGCACCGGAGCGAGGAACAGGTAAGCAACGTTGTTTTTTTATGTTTCTATCCTCTCCTGGGTCTCCGATCATTATACTCTGGGGTCTGAAAAGACCCCACAGTATAATAATTGTTCATGGGTGGTCCACTATGGGGCAAACTACTGCGTGCAGGGGCCACTATGGGGAATGATACTGTGTGCCGGGGCCACTATGGGGAATGATACTGTGTGCAGGGGCCACTATGGGGAATGATACTGTGTGCCGGGGCCACTATGGCGAATGATACTGTGTGCAGGGGCAACTATGGGGCATGAGACTGTGTGCAGGGGCCACTATGGGGAATGATACTGTGTGCAGGGACCACTATGGGATATGATACTGTGTGCAGGGGCCACTATGAGACATGATACTGTGTGCAGGGAAATTAATGGTTTGGATTGTTATGATGATGTCCTAGAAGATGATGACATAACTGTCATTGAATAAATTTTACTTTCTATTCGTACCGTAAATATTGGTAAATGTACCATACTGTTAATTGTTGTACATGGAAATAATGGTACAGTAGTAGTAAGAAATTCTTGATAGGATTCACAGTTTGTCTGGTTATGCTGGTTTGTGATGACAACTACTGTACAGTACCGTATATAATAAATGTTAATTTTTTTGTTCAGCAATAAATTTGAATTCTTCTTCATTGAAAAAAAAATAAGACATCCCCTGAAAATAAGACACAGCACATCTTTGGGAGCAAAAATTAATATAAGACGCTGTCTTATTTTCGGGGGAAACAGGGTACCAGCATGGTCTCCAGCTATGGTAACTATGGACTGGGAAATTACACCAGGAGACATGCAAACATAATAATGTGCATAAACACAAACTATAGTGCTGGGTAGCAGATGGAACATACCAGCGATGCTACTGTAGGTCCAGATGGGAAGGATGGAATAAGATGCTGCTAGCTGCACAGCAAGTTCCAAATGAAATGGCCACTGATGAGCTGACCTGATGATGTCATTAGGTCATAGGTGGGAACTACAGTAGCTCTAGTGGGACATACAGGGAACAGTATGATCATTTGCCATTTGCACAAACAGCCACCAGATGGAGCTATCAGAAATCAATACATTACATATTGCTGAAGGCATGACAACAATGCATCAAATTTGTAAATAGAAAGTTTCATAAATCTGTCTAACTCTACCATAGTAGTGATAAACATGTCATGCTAGTCGCCTTTCCCACAGGTTTTTGGTCCATATGTAGTTTAATTTGGTGCATGCTTGATGCACCAAATTTTGACACATTTTTTTTTTTTGACTCAAAAGTGTTCTAACTGTAATAGTAAATGTGCCCCAAAATGTTAAAGAGAAACTTTTACCACTTTCAACAAGTCGAGCTCACAATTCATAACAATAATTCAATTTAATAGCTGTTGCTTTGCTGATTCTGGCACTGTTGGAATTTTTTCTCTAGCCCCCACCATTCCTGAGAAATCAATGCTGATAGTTTTGGTGCCTGTGGGTGTGCAATAGTCCCGGCATTGCACTATAGCCGGGACTCCATCTCTGCTGCGCAGGCTGAGAGGATCCTCTGGCCTCCCATGCCTGCGCAATAGAGATGGAGCGCCAGCTATAGAGCTATTATTATTGTTTTTTTATTATTATTATTATTGTTTATTTATATAGCATCATTAATTCCATGGTGCTTTACATTTGCGGATTTACATACAGTACACCAGATATACAAAACAGATAATACAAACAGTGACCAACTGGCACAGTGGGATAGAGGGCCCTGCCCGCAAGGGCTTACAATCTATGAGGGAAAAGGGATAGAGACAGAAGGTGAGGGGAGAGGCTGTACAGGGTAGGTAGCGGGAGATTAGGTCAGAGATATATGGAGGGGACTGATTGTGGATGGCTTTGTATGTCAGCGTTAGTAGTTTGAACTCTATTCGCTGGGCGATGGGTAGCCAGAGTGGAGGGATTGGCAGAGGGGGATGGCCGATGAAGAACGGGAGGAGAGGTGTATTAAGCGAGCAGCACAGTTTAAGGTGGACTGGAGGGGGGCAAGAGTGTTAGCTGGGAGGCCATGGAGAAGGGTGTTACAGTAGTCTAAGCGGGAGATTATGAGGGCGTGGACTAGCATCTTTGTAGTTTCAGGGGTGAGGAAGGAGCGGATTCGGTGGATGTTCTTGAGTTGGAGGCAGCAGGAGGTGTTGAGGGTTTGAATATGAGGCTTGAAGGATAGGTCAGAGTCTAGGGTTATCCCAAGGCAGCGGGCCTGTGGGACTGGGGTGAGAGTGGTTCCATTCATTTTGATAGATGGGTCAGGTAAGGGGGTCATGCGTGGAGGGGTGAAGATTATGAACTCCGTTTTTTCCATGTTGAGTTTGAGAAAGCGGGAGGAGAGAAAGGAGGATACGGCTGCTAGACATTCTGGGACTCTGGACAACAGGGAGGTAATGTCTGGACCAGAGAGATATATTTGGGTGTCGCCAGCATAGCAGTGATAATGGAAACCATGGGATTCTATGAGTTAGCCAAGGCCTAGGGTGTAGATGGAGAACAAGAGGGGTCCTAGGACGGAGCCTTGGGGGACACCTACAGAAAGAGGGCGTGGAGGGGAGGTGGTGTGCAAGTGGGAGACACTGAATGTACGGTTGATGAGGTATGAGGAGATCCAGGAAAGGGCCAGGTCAGAGATGCCAAGGGATGAAAGCGTTTCAAGCAGGAGGGAATAGTCGACTGTGTCAAAGGCAGAGGAGAGGTCGAGGAGGAGGAGGACAGAATAGTGACGTTTGGCTTTGGCAGTTAGAAGGTCATTAGTGACCTTGGTTAGGGCAGTTTCTGTGGAGTGATGGGGTCTGAAACATGACTGTAGTCTATCAAAGAGCACATTGGACGAGAGATAGGAGGACAGTTCAGAGTGGACGTGTTGCTCCAGCAATTTTGAGGCGTATGGGAGAACTGAGATGGGGCGATAGTTGGCTGGAGAGGACGGGTTGAGGGAGGATTTCTTAAGTATAGGTGTGACGGTAGCATGTTTGAAGGCGGAAGAGAAGGATCCATTGGTTAGGGATAGGTTGAAGAGATGGGTTAGGGCAGGAGTAATGACTTCAGAGTGTTTGGGGATGAGATGTGACTGGATGGGGTCGAGCACGCAGGAGGTGAGGGGGGGATTTAGGATTAGAGCTTTTCATCAGTGACGGTATAGAAACAGGTTAAAGATGAAGAGCACAGGACAGTTGGGTAGAGTGGTTGTTGGGGGTGTAGGGTGAGACTGTCTCTGATGGTGTCGATTTTGCTTTTGAAATAAGAGGCGAAGTCGTCAGCTGTGATAAGTGATGTCGGAGGGGGCACAGGAGGACGGAGAAGGGAGTTGAAGGTAGTGAATAGCTGTTTGGGGTTGTGGTATAGGGCAGATATTAGTGCGGAGAAGTAGACCTGCTTTGCAGAGGTGAGTGCGTTCTTGAATGTGAGAACTGCCTCTTTGTACCTAAGGAAGTGCTCCTGGGAGTGACTTTTCTTCCAGAGGCGTTCAGCAACCCGTGAGGCATGTCTCAGTTTTTTAGTCAGGTCGGTGTGCCAGGGTTGCCTATTGATCGGTCGGGCTCTGGTGTTAGTGAAGGGGGCCACAGAGTCAAGGGCTGAGGTAATGGTGGTATCGTAGAAGTCAGTGGCAGTATCTACATTCTGGAGTGAGATTATGTCAGCGAGCGGTAGGAGAGAGTCTGAGAGCGTGCGGATGTCAAGGCGATTAAGGTTTCTGCGGGGGCGTGTTGGTTTAATGGTTGGAGGGGCTCTGACTCTATTGCGCACACGCAATGTCAAAGAAGAGGAGGAGCCGTCCCCATAGAAGGAAGTCATCTCTGTGGTGGAGCAGCGACTATTAAGAGATGCCATGAACTTGAATTTGAGTAGGTGGTAAAAGGTTCTTTTTAAGAAGAAACCTGGACCATTTCTCTGTGGAAAGAATAGCCTAGTTATGAACATGTGTAGTTGTATCACTGCACATATGCCATAGTCTTATGAATCTGTGGCTAAATCTATGATCAGATGAACAGGCACATTAGTTTTCAGTATCATCCTATACAATGATACAATACATTTAACACACCACTGAAAGTGCCTGCAGCATACAATACTTTTCCACTTTAATCTAACACAAACAGAATCCAGGGCATATAGGATTCTGTGGTGAAGTACCTTATAACCATATTTAAGCTGCCTGATCCAAGAATACAATGCTGCCATTGTCCGTGGG
Organism: Leptodactylus fallax; assembly: GCA_947044405.1. Classification (NCBI taxonomy): domain Eukaryota; kingdom Metazoa; phylum Chordata; class Amphibia; order Anura; family Leptodactylidae; genus Leptodactylus; species Leptodactylus fallax. Next base: position 9,698,805 of record CAMRHE010000027.1, on the reverse strand, counting down.
GATTGAATGGTGCTGCTGAGCTGAGCTTCCCATTGCAGCCTTTTACATCAAAGGACAAAACAGAAACAATAGTGACTGGAAATTCACCTTTCTATACACACATATAAAATCCACACAAAGAAAGGTGATTATGTGTAAGTACTATTATACAATCATGTCATAGACTTCACAACCTTAAGATTATATTTTTTTTGTGCAGAGCCCTTACATTCTGGAAGAATGGGATCTGTATCTGCATTGCAGCTCTCTTTGTGCATAAAAGTAAGGCATGCACCATGGCTGACCATAATTCCTTCTCAGTAGCACAGTGCCAGGAAGCTTTAGGACTGTAAAATATTCAATAACTAGAAGGAAGGAAGTGGTTTTAATATATCTGTCACATTCCATCTGATAAACAGCTGCACATATAATTACAATGGGGGGGGGGGTGAGTAAAAAAAAGCATCAAACCCATTGACATTAAAATATATTGTGGCCCGTGGGAGTGATGTTAGAAGAGGATAATGTAGCAAAATCTCCAGCTGTACCATTCCTGACCAATAGGAAATACTCTGCTCTTGTATGAAATATTTTATTCATTTTATATTTATATTCATTTTACAAGTGCTATTAATTACTATTGATTCAATGATTTGACTTATTTACTAAAGAAGTATTAACATTAATGCTGAAAATGCATTGTACAGCAGGAGACTTTTCTCTCTGCATTTTTCCGCCCTTTTTAGGTGGAAACCTGGCGGACCCCATTATATTCTATGTGGTCACCGCTTTTTTAAGCGGATTAGGTTTCCATTCGGGAGGGAGGGGGGGGGGTCACCAAGCAGACCTCCAAATCAAAACCCAAATGCAGGTGTGAACCTAGCGTAATTCAAAATATTGGCTAAAAAATTGTTGTGTAAAACTGTCCTTAAGGTTAAGCCTATTTACATTTACATTGAGTGAACTATCACATTTTTCAAAGCTCATTCCCAGGGGTGGGATGCAGTTGGCTCCCTGTGGTTCTATCGACCCAATTGTTAAAAATACAGCTGGATTGCAGAACTGGGGAGAAGAGGCATATCAATCTGGCCCTGAACCCTGGGTAGAACAGAAAACCATACATTGCCTTGATATTCTTTGACCTGTAGACCATGAGCTGTCTTAGGTCTGTGTCCTAGAATATTTCTACTTCCCAGCACAGATTGCACAATAATGTAACTGCATTGCGTCTCTTGTGCCAAAATGTTCACATCCTAATAGTGGTCCCAGCTAGCTTGCAGACTGAAAGAAGAGGCTGTGACTGAATACGAATCATAGGTGGGTATCATTTTTATTTGGTGTACTGGAGCATCATGGGACATTGGGGGGATATTAATGTAAGGGGGGCATTAGGATTAGTGGGAATATTAATACGAAGGGACATCATTTATTTAAGGGGGAACATTGCTATCGAGGACAGGGGACACTGCTGGCTACAGGAAGCACTGTGGAGTACAGGAACCTTGCACTCCTGTGTCGCCCCAACCCTAGTTCGTATGCTTATCCATCCTGACTGATTCCGCTCTAGTTTTGCTAATATCTTTGTCAATACTCCTGACATTAGGCAGTACCTATAGCCCATTCAGGATGCACAGGTAGTCTAGGTCCACCGAGATGGCACATCCATATGTGGTGTTGAAAGAAGGTTGCTGGGTCTCTCAGCACAGCCTCAAGATCATATGTGGGACACTATGCGCCGTGTCATCAGGACTATGCCCTCACTTATTTGGGAGTGCATACAGACACATGGGTCCATACACAATGCATAAAGAGTTGCTATGATGAAATTCACACATATTGGGTACACCGGTGATTTCAATTTTTTACTTTAATGTTTGGGGTGATTTGAAATCCAGCCCTCACTTGGATGAGGATTTTGGTTTCTATTGACTGTTGATATGTCAATCTGTTCTCAATGAGTTACACAATTTATATCAGTAAAGATTTTCAACTTGAATTGTTAATTGATCAATTTTTATTTTAGTGCTCCCTTAATTTTTTTGAGCAATGTAGACCCATAGACCTATATGGGCACGATATTACAGATCCACATAATTTACAGCGTGTTCTCAGCTGTAATATTTGCACTGGAAGACTAATGATCAATAAAAGATACAATGAACAACTCAAGCACGAAAAGCATTTGCAAATTAAAATGAAATACCAAATTTTTGGAGACAATTTTGTTTATTTAATTACATTACCATTATGCATTCTTTCCCCTACAAGGTCATGAATGTCCCCTGTTCCAGTATTCTGTTTTGACCCATGGCAAACCTGCTTTATTCCAATGAACATCCAAATCTATATCATCCAAATCTATATCTTAATGTATCATCTATCTATCTATCTATCTATCTATCTATCTATCTATCTATCTATCCATCCAGCCATCTCTATATACAAAATGTTCACATAAAACAAGTATTGTTCCAGCCAGAGGCAAATCTTGTGCGGTAACATTAATATTCAGACACATACCTCCCACACTGTCAGTGTGGGAAAATCAGAGTAAATATGTATTGGCTGAATATTTTCCTTCTTGGCTAGATGCCTCACATTCTGCTTGTTAATCATGAGATCAACTGTCACACAAGTCACAGAAACCTTAGCATGAACTTAACAGTGTCACTTTAATATTTTATTAATAATCTTTTCCTTAAAGGGGTTTTTACATGAATATAACTATATTTAAAACTGTAGACAATTAAAAGTTAAACATTTTTGAAAATATAAATAATTAAAAATGTTGCAGAGTTTTAAAGGCTTTCTCTAACCATCTTAGCAGTGATAGTCTGTTGTCTTGAGCAGGAACTTTCTATTCGCACCTTGGGACGTCACTGGAAAGAAATAACATAGTTGCAAGCCACATAAAGGTATTACACATTGCTGTAGCAACTATTGGAGGCCAAAATTAGACACTCTCCCAAATCCTTAAGGCCGGGGCCTCATGTGGTGCAGCGTTTTACAGTTCCTGCAACTTCAAACAAAGAAGGAGTCTCACACCCTGGCCGCTTTAACCATAGGGCCAACGGTGCACTTGCACCGGGCCCTATGGTAGCGGGGCCCCCTTTGGACAGCAGGACAGTCCTACATTTGCTGTCCCGCTGTCCAGGGCAGTGTGGTCGGGCTACCGCAACTCATCGGCATCCAGAAGACACCGATGAGTTGCAGACAGTGATGAAGCAGGGAGCGGACGGCACCCTACCTCATCACCCTACCTTTCTTTGCTCTCGTTGTCCTGGGAGCAGGAGGCGTGATGTAGTGATATCACTTACATAACGCCTGTTACTCCTTGAAGACTCTGGGCCCAGAGAAAGGAGTGAACGGGGGACGGGGAAAGGTGAGTATTAAGGTTTTTTTATTTGATATATACAGTGTGGGTCACAAAACTATGGAGGCAACCTGGGGGGGGACAGATACTGTGGGGGCAACATGATGGGGCCATGTCAGTGTGGGGGGAATAATACTGTGGGGACAACCCGGTGTGAGGACATGATACTGTGGGGGCAACCTGGAGGGGGACATGATACTGTGGGGGCAACCTGGAGGGGGGCATTATAAGAGGCATATTGTATGGGGCCACTAGGGAGCCATTATACTGTGTGAGAGCCACTAAGGGACATTATACTATGAGGGAGCATTATAATTTGTGCAGGTTGGGTATTTCTAGGTGATGGTGAAGGAGGCACTTATGAAATCTTTGCACGGGGCCCACCAATGTGTTAAAACGGCCCTGCTCACACCTACATAGTGTTAGGCCGGGGCTCCCGTGTTGGAAAGACCATGGAAAAAACTTTTACAGTCACAGCAGTCTAGCGCATCCCATCTATACATTGAGGGAAAATATGCACATTGGAAACACTGCAATTTCCAAAACTGTCACATATCAATTATACCTACAGAAACACCAGCGATTTCCCTATAGGTATAATGGAAGCAGAAAGACTTTCTGTGAAAAGTGCTGCGGGAAAAATCGTGATGCATTACTGCTATGGTTTTTCCCACATCTTTTTTGCTGTGGCCCGCTATGTGGGGCCTTAGCCTAAATTAGACAATGGGTGTTATTTATCAATTGCACAATTTTTGCACTGGTTTTTCCATTTATGCCTTGTTATCGTCTTGCCAATACATTTTCTTAATTTATTAAATTAGGGCACTTGCATCATAAATCTTGTGCATCATTCACCACATTAAATTGTTATTTCAATGCAGTCTGACATGACAGGTTTTTTACGCTTTTTTATTGGCATATATGCTTATTTTGCGCCTTTGTTAAACCGGCACACTTTGTAAATGTAACTAAAAATAAACCACTCTCCTTTTTCCCAACAAAATCTCAGTATGATGAGAGGAGTGTTTTTGAGAAAGCAGGCCCAAATGCATAGTAAATCTTGTGCAAGTACCGAAAACCAATTAAAAGGAGCAAAGTGAGACATAAAAAGGTACAAATGGCTTGACAAATGTACTTCAATGAACTGCACTACCTAAAACATCAACAGGACAAAAAACAGAGTGACAGATGGCTAAATAGTACAAAAATTTATGATCCAATATTCGAAACAAATAAGGAAGACCCAGGGAGTGTATGAAATATTTTTTACCAGAGGAAACGACAGAGGAGCTGTTTTCATGGTCAGGCTGTGCAGTCACCATACAATACCATCATGTCCAGTCATCAACGTGGTGAAGTCGGCTGTGCTCAGAAATAGTGTTAGAATAGTATGAGAGACCCAAGAGTGAGCCTGAGAGTCGACTTTGGCATATTTACTGTGGTGGACACAGCAAAGACCATTCACAGAAACAACAAGTAGCGCTATTCTGACATTGTTCTTGGAGTATCTGAGGACAGAAACATTTTTAGAATAAATGTAAATACAATAAATGTTTGTAATTATGGGCTGGATTTAGCAATAGACAGTGTTCTTCATGGGACAATCCCTTTAATGTTTCTATAAAATATCAGGTACGGTATGGCCTTATAGATTTATATTATTATGGCTCCATACTGTTTTCTATAAAGTAGAAATACACCTGTCTGATTGGACCCTTACATAGATTTTTATCTGAGGGACATTACAGACACATTGATTTCAAAGGGATAGCCATCATTGTTTACACAGAGATATGGAAACCTCACAGTGAAGAAAATGAAGCCAAAGGGGAGCAGTGTAACTAGTGGGGCCTCATGCTATAGATTCACACTATTACTATTTTAACCATTTCAGAACCAGGCCATTTTCCCTGGTTCAGGACCAGACACATTTTCAGGCTTTTATGTATATGCAGTTTTAAGGAATATAACGTTTTTTTCCTTTGGGTTATTTAAAAAAAATTTAAATTTTTTTGTGATAAATATTACTATTTTTATGTTGTATTTGGTTTTTTTTCACTTTTTTTTTCTTTATTTTAATATCTGAGAAAATGTAAAGAAAAAAAGGAGGGGAAATTTGTCTTTCACATCTATCATGTTTTTTTTAAGTGCTACTAAAAAAAAAACTTTAAATAGTTTTCCCTCTCTGTTACAAGAATTTGTATTTAAGTGACAATTATTGTTGTGCTGTCAGAGGCGGGGCTATAACCTGTGACATGGGCATGGTAGTGGCTGTTTTTTATTTTTTTTATACATTATGCCCTCCATAAGGTCATAATTTTTTTTTATTTTTTTTTATTTGATTTGTAACTGGGGCTGATACATAATCCCCAGTTACAGGAGAAATGCATCCTCCTAACTGTAAAGCTACATTCAGATGACTATGATTAGCGGCCATGTGACGTCCATTTTTTAAATAGACATCACAAGTCAGAATTGAATTTAATGAGGGCTATTAGCATGACTGTTATTTTGATGGTCCTTTGTCTTCAGATATTTTACATCTAGGCAGGGTGGGATGTGTTGCTGGGGCTACCGGGATGTTTTTGAGGCAGTTTTTGAAACTATAACTAGGGGCATATTGAAATAAGAGGAAAATCATCTGTGATGTAGGTTGTCATCCGCAACTGGTTTTGGCTTCAAAAACTGCATTAAAAAAAATCTGAACATTGTTGAATGGTGTGACAAGGTCAGCCGACGCTTTAGGTTGGGGGAACTTTGCAGCTGGGAAAATAAGAGATTTCTTGAGAGAAATAAGAGATTTCTTGATACTTGTTACCCCTGGATGGTGATTACCTCTCTCTTAAAAACTCACAACACTCCCCCAACCCATAAACTCTTACGCGCAGCAAAAGAGCACAATCGATTGTTCTCTATTCCACTATTCCTTGCCGCTGTGTTTAACAGGATTGCTGTGGCCCCAGTACGAGATCTGGGGCAGCAACATGTATACATGTCAGCGGGAAGCTCATTGAGGCTCCCAGGCTTATTTTCAATACACTGTTGTTACTGGCTGCCGTAGGCATTGGATTGCCATATGCAGAAATCTAAAAAGTTATGGATGTCAGAATATTTATTTGAATTTTTTTATTTTTTAATGTTTTAGATTTTTGTTAAGGAGTTAAAACATAACAAACGCTACATAAATTTGGTATTGCCGTAGTCAGAACAACCCCCAGAATATAGGTAACATCCTTTTTGCCGCAAATTGAACACGGTAAAAGCAAAGACCGCAAGAAAATTGAGAAAATGCTACTTTTTCAAAATCCATCCCCATTCTGAATTTTTTTGCAGCTTCTCAATATAGGGGATGGAATATTAACTGGTACCACTATGAAATACAATTTGACCCACAAAAAATAAGCTCCCATACAGCTCTATGAAAGGAAAAATAAAAAAGTTATAGCTTTTGGATGGTGGATAGCAAAAAAAAAAATATTATAAAAAAATAAAAATGGCTGTGGTAGGAAGGGGTTAAAGAGCTTGTAGAAAAACTCATGGTTTGAGGACTGAGATCAACCTTCTCTTTGTGAAGCTCTATTCAAAGTACATTAAACAAGCGTGGATCAAAAGCTTCCACAGTAATAAAGAATATTTTAATTAATATTTTTTGTCAATGCCACATTACTTTCATGAATCAACAAATTCAATGCCAGGGGGTATTTTCATGAGAAAAGCATACTGTTCCAATCTTCACATCTGTTATCCAGAGATTAGCATTCCAAGTTCTACATGCATTGAGCCAGTATAAACGGACGAGGAGGGCCGAGTGAAATCAATGCCATGTCCATAAGCAAGCCCCAAGCTACCAAGGAAGTCACAGTAGACCCTTGAACCTGTGCCATGTACTGTAGCCAAGAGAAGCATTATTTCTGTTTGTGTGCTAGTAAATATTTACCTATAAATCCTGCATTTTTCTCTTGAAGTAATTGACAGATAGCATCTAAGTACTATATTTCTATAGCTCTAGAGCGTCACAAACTTGATTTCCTGCATTAAATTCATGGTGACCTATAGTGGTATATATATGAGCTTTCAATGATTTAGGTCAGGGCTTCACTGCGAGTTTTTGTAGTACTACTGATTGATTTTAACTATTGAGAGACAGCCAGCTGCAGCCACAGGATTGAATAAAACACAGTATATTCATTGGGACTTCAGGGGAAGCTCAATAGTTAAAATCAATTTGTAGCGCTACAGAAAGTTGCAGTGTAGACATGGCCTTAAAGAGGATCTTTCAACAAGTCCAGCTCTTTGCATCCATTAATACATGCTTCTCCACTGATTCTGGCCCAGTTGGATTTTTTTTCTGTAGTCCCCACAGTTCCCGAGCAATAAGTGGTGTAAGTTTTGATGCATGATATGCTACATAGGCTCTGTGCTGTCAGGTTAGTGGTAACAGACAAAAGTAGATAAGAGTTGTGATTCTGAGCTCTGACACGGTCTACCTCTGACTGGAGCTCTGAATCTCTCCCCCCTTGCCAGACACTGCCCTCTTGACAGTATAGAGCCTAAATAGCCCATCAGACACCAAAGATAACAGTGTTAATTGCGGGAATGGTGGAAGCTAAAGAAAAAATTCCAACTGCTCTGGAATCAGTGATGTGGTACCTATTAAAGAATGCAAAGAACTGGAATTGGTTGAGGTGGTCCTTTATTAATGCAAGTTCTACAAATCTAGATTTCCATGGTGACCAAAAAGTTGTTTCTGACAGCCAGGTATTACTCTCTATATTTTTAACATTTGAAAGCTATAGCTGCCACTAGTGGGTCAGCACACGGAAAGTGACTGGAGAACAATGTGGATGTTACTTTTGAGAAGGGTTGGGGTGATTTTGACTGAGACTACTGAGATGGGTTGGACTGACAGGATTTTGGCTGTGTCTACTGAAAGAGGAATAGCTTGAGGGATTGTGACTACTGTAAGGAGCAGGGGTGGATTACAATAAAGATGAAATATGTGATTGCCAGGGGCATCCGCTGATACAGTTGATTACTATAATGGACCACGGGAGTCTACTGGATGAGAGTATTTGTTGGGCAAACCTTGCAAGATTTGTCTAGCGAATATTCGCAAGGTTTGTCTGATCATTTTTTTCAGACCAGAACTGGAACTGCTATTATTATACTCTGGGGTCTCTTCAGACCCCAGAGTATAAAAAGTGGAGGCTCTGGAGAGGTGAGTAAACATAACAAACAGTGTTACTTACATCCACTGGGCCCTGACATGTGGGTCCCCATCCCCTTTGGGCATCCTGAATGATGTCAGGGACTGCTGAGACTTCATGTGGGTCACGCCGGTGTAATGACGCACAGATGCAAACGTCATTACGCTGGTGTAACCCATGAGACCTCTGAAGAAAATGATTGGCTGCATCAGTCACATGCCACTGATCTTATGAACCCAGACAAGCCCTTTAGGTTAGGGATTCACTGCGATTTTATCCGTGGCTCCCATCAAAAGACCAAAGATCACCAAGTCGCCCTGGGGACTCCTTCACTAATGTCAGTGAATGGAGTTGCAGTGGGAGCAATTTTTAACCTGGCATCATGGTCATGGCACAATAGGAGTAAAAACACATCTCCATTCACTAATATTAGTGAAGTACTCATAGGGCGACCCATCAATATTTGGTTGCACGGTGGAAGTCACAGTCAAATTCGCCATGTAGCCATAGCCTTAAACTGGACACTTAGTTTGTAAACCAATCTAGCATATAACATGCTAAGATCTAATCTAGGGTGGCCATAGACATGAGATTAATGTCTACAACTGTTTCCCTAAATTCACTATGATTGAAAGGGTTGCCCCAGGAATATTAATTTCCTCAGTTATATCAAGTAAAATATACAAGGTTTAATTTGGTCAAAATGTTTCTTTTTTGAGATATTGCATTTACATAAATATGGCACTCCCCATTTTTTTATTTCCTCTCAGAATGTCCACCAAATGTATTTATTGCTGGTGGTCACACATGCTCCATAGCTCAGTCAAACTTCCTGGATCCTTGTGTACATGTGCAGAGTGTTGGTGTGGAGGTCAATTAATAAGTATCTGCACACACTAGAAGCTGCTTCTGTCAAAAATAATTTCCATATGCTCTATTATGTCATATGCACCTCATAGTAGTAAGACGCTCATGCAGGACCCTCTTCTATGAACCAGAGTGGAGAAATGCTAAGGCTATGTTTACATTTGCACTGGAGACTCTATTGCAATGTCTGTCTGAAAATCATCGGAGGGAAAAGTCCTGCATTTTCCAGACAGCTGTTGAGAACCTTTCCCTGGCAATGAGAATTCTAGGAGGCAGACCTAAACCGAGCTGATGGTCACCAAGATGACTGTTACTGGTTAAGAGGCTGTGTTTACCTTTAGTTGCTCACATCCTTTCTGGATGACTAAAAAGACAATCTGCTGAAAATTTTTTCTGCATCTACTGTTTTTTTTTTTTTTTTTTTTTTTTTTTTTACTTGTATGTTTGTTTGACAAAGATACTACTTAAAATGTAATTATAATACATTGCAAATACAGTCTGGCGTGTGCCTTTTGATCTGCAATATGATCTCTAATGTGCATTGCATAACACTGGGGAAGCCAGGAGCCTTATTTAATCGACCAAATGCTTACATAAAACCATGACACTGGGTTTCTACTGCCACCTTATAGCACACAAATAATGATCTACCTTAAGGAAAGATTTTTGCAGAATGATCCATTAGTGATCAGATGGTGTTGAAACTTTGGATTGACTGAACTTTCATAACCTGCTTGCACTTTTCAGACAGTCACCATGGAAACTTCTAAGAATCATATATTTTTATAACCTTGAAAAGCATCTAGCAGTAAAACACCTTTTGTGAAACTGTTCTTACAAGAGAATATATGGTTAGCCATTGATGACTTAATTCTACCTTTTACATGCAGGGAGTATACAGTGGGTACGGAAAGTATTCAGACCCCTTTAAATTTTTCACTCTTTGTTTCATTGCAGCATTTGCTAAAAGCAAAAAAGTTCATTTTATTTCTCATTAATGTACACTCAGCACCCCATCTTGACAGAAAGAAAACAGAAATGTAGATATTTTTGCAAATTTATTAAAAAAGAAAAACTGAACTATCACATGGTCATAAGTATTCAGACCCTTTGCTGTGACACTCATATTTAACTCACATGCTGTCCATTTCCTTCTGATCCTCCTTGAGATGGTTCTACTCCTTTATTGGAGTCCTGCTGTGTTTAATTAAACTGATTGGACTTGATTAGGAAAGGCACACACCTGTGTATATAAGACCTCACAGCTCACAGTGCATGTCAGAGCAAATGAGAATCATGAGCTCAAAGGAACTGCCCACGGAGCTCAGAGACAGAATTGTGGCAAGGCACAGATGTGGCCAAGGTTACAAAAGAATTTCTGCAGCACTCAAGGTTCCTAAGAGCACAGTGGCCTTCATAATCCTTAAATACGAGAAGTTTGGGACGACCAGAACTCTTCCTAGACCTGGCCGTCCAGCCAAACTGAGCAATTGAGGGAGAAGAGCCTTGGTGAGAGAGGTAAAGAAGAACCCAAAGAGCACTGTGGTTGAGCTCCAGAGATGCAGTAGGGAGATGGGAGAAAGTTCCACAAAGTCAACTATCACTTCAGCCCTCCAGCAGTCGGAGCTTTATGGCAGAGTGGCCCGAAGGAAGCCTCTCCTCAGTGCAAGACATATGAAAGCCCGCATAGAGTTTGCCAAAAAACACATGAAGGACTCCCAGACTATGAAAAATAAGATTCTCTGGTCTGATGAGACGAAGATTGAACTTTTTGGTGTTAATTCTAAGCAGTATGTGTGGAGAACACCAGGCACTGCTCATCACCCATCCAATACAATCCCAACAGTGAAACATGGTGGTGGCAGCATCATGCTATGGGGGTGTTTCTCAGCTGCAGGGACAGGACGACTGGTTGTAATTGAAGGAAAGATGAATGCGGCCAAGTACAGAGATATCCTGGAAGAAAACCTCTTCCAGAGTGCTCTGGACCTCAGACTGGGCCGAAGGTTCACCTTCCAACAAGACAATGACCCTAAGCACACAGCTAATATAACAAAGGAGTGGCTTCGGAACAACTCTGTGACCATTCTTGACTGGCCCAGCCAGAGCCCTGACCTCAACCCAATTGAGCATCTCTGGAGAGAACTGAAAATGGCTGTCCACCAACGTTCACCATCCAACCTGATGGAACTGGAGAGGATCTGCAAGGAAGAATGGCAGAGGATCCCCAAATCCAGATGTGAAAAACTTGTTGCATCATTCCCAAGAAGACTCATGGCTGTACTAGCTCTACTCAACACTGAGCAAAGGGTCTGAATACTTATGACCATGTGATATTTCAGTTTTTCTTTTTTAATAAATTTGCAAAAATATCTACATTTCTGTTTTTTTTTCTGTCAAGATGGGGTGCTGAGTGTACATTAATGAGAAATAAAAAGAACTTTTTTGCTTTTAGCAAATGGCTGCAATGAAACAAAGAGTGAAAAATTTAAAGGGGTCTGAATACTTTCCGTACCCACTGTACATGTGATGGATGCTGTTATATATAAATATACACATCCTATGTTTCCAGGAGGAGGTCTCATAGGTGCGCTACTATTGCAGTGTGAAAAAACTTTGGAATTCTTCTAGATGACAGCCCTTTTGTCTGTGGACCACATGACATCAGTGATATCTGGGTAGCCTATTTTATAAAGGTAATTTCCCTTTACAATTTACTGCCTATGGCTAGGGCCACAAACAGTGAACACACTGCAAAATTGTCTTGCAAAATTCTGCAGTGTGTTCCTCTGCAAGTTACCACAGCGAAACCATAATTGACCCAAATCAATACCCAAGTCACTTTGCACTGTATGTTTTAGTTGCAGCATATGGATAAGGTTTGTTTACTCTCATTCTTTATGCTGCTACTGTGGATCACAGCAGGTTAGCCACTTGTGAGTTCATGCACCACTAAATTTAAGATTACTGCTCTTAAAGGCCCTCGACTTCACTCAGATGATAAGATTACAAGATCACTCTCACAAGAAATTTATCAAAACCCACAGTATTGCAATGATAAAAGATTGGTTGCATATTGTAAAATTTCATAGAGTATGCTAGACTATATACAATTTATATAGCTTTTGGTGTTTACATGTCTTTGTCAACTATGTAATATTCTTGAACTTCTCAGCTTTTTTCCTGTTTAAACAACAAATGCATCATGCATGGTAAACAATGGAAGATCTCATGCAATGCAACAGTATGTTTAGCCTATATTTTTAACAGCCGTCACACAGCAACATTAATTTCACTAGGTTAGTGGGGGCTATTCACTTGAACGTTGTCACAGACTGTCAAAATTTAGGTAATTCTCTATTTTTGTCCCTTTTTCACAAATCCCTACATACACTGCATTGTATGATTTATTCATGAAAACATTTTGCACCATGGTCGTGTGCATGTAGGTTTACTGCTTTGCCACACTTTGTTTAGTGCAATTTTCTCATTTCACATGCACTATCCTTATCTCACCTTGGCAATCACCAAGTGCTGCTATTTTGTATACATGGGATTAATGTCACATGTGCGAATGTGTCAGCTTCCAAAAATATCTGTAAATTTCCAGCCAGGAAAAGCAGACACCAGGGATGTAACTTTGTTGTCAGTCTCAAAAAATATGAGCATGTCAGATTGTGATGCAATGTACAGAGAAATAAAGATGTATAGTACCTTCACATATATAGTAAATGAAAAATAAACAAAAAAATTATTTAAGGAAAATAATAGATACTGTGCGGAATTAAGCATTGATTTCAAGAGCAGAATTTTGCTATGTAATTCATCCAATAATGTATGGAAGATACCAATACTGAATAACTGAGTATACCTAGAAGATTCTCCCATCTTGAAAATAGGCTTATCACCAGCTATTCCGCAGTTTGGACCCTCCAGTAATCTGTAACCAGCTGACAGCCCACTAGAAGGCAACAATCATACTGATGATGGTAAGGGAGATGGTGCGCAAAGTCCCTGGAGGGCTGAGTGTACCAAAGGTATAATGAGTAGGGCAACTGGTGTGCAGACAGCAAGGAAGACAGCAGAGGAAATTTCTGAGGGAAACTCACCTGGAGAGTCCTGCGAGAAAATTAGAATGGGAGAAGGTTCGCATGCCTATAGGGACTGCAGCAAGTACTTTTGATTATTTCTGCTTGTGCTTATAAGAATATCCCTTGCATTTGAAAGATATTCTCTGTACCTTAACCCTCGTCCGGCTGAGAAGGTACAATTGTACCTATTCCTATGCAGCCTCTAATGTTGTAAAATTATGCAGCCTGATGAGGGTTAAGTTCCTGTAAGTAAAAAAAAAATGTTAGCCATAACTGCTCATCCACATCAGTGTCCATCAGTTCCTGCACATTATATATTTGGCATAGCTGGAAGGATGAACGTAGATGGTAATTCAGTGAAGGAGGTAGCGTTTCCAACCCCAATTGCAAACTTTGCCCTGGCCATGCCCGCCAGAAACTGCAACACCAGGTGCTGATGTGGTTGATGACATCCATGGCTCTGGTTGGGTCTGGAGCCATGGAACCAGATGTTGGCATGGTGATGATCTCTACAGCCTCGGGGCATTGTTGTGTTGTTAAACCACCTCCTGAAGTTATGTGACCAGTATCCTCTTGGAAGGCTGGAGGAAGAGACTGCAGTCCACCATATGACTGTGGAAAGTAGCCCCACACTCAAAGGCAGAACTGGCCCTGAGCATGCTAGAAGGTAAGCTGAGGAAGACCATTATGTTGCAGCCTGCCATTCACAGGGGCTCTGTCAAATATTACTGGCAATGTTGAAGGAAATTTAAGGGGATGTGTCCACCCAGGCTGTGTTGTGGAAAATTTTTTCCAGAGTCCAAGGCAACAATGACACCCTGGCATAGCACAGTATGCTAAACGGCCTTCGGGAGGTCCTGGTCATGTTGCAGAGAAAAGCCAGAGCGAACTTTAATCTGACCACCAATGCTGAAGCCATGCTGCAAGACCATTTCATAATGGAGTTGCATGACTATTCCCTGAAATGACTTTGCAAGAGTAACTTTAGACCCCCCCCAAAAACCAGTTCACCATGTACTCAGGAAGGTGATTGAGTGCAAGAGGAACAGGCTGAGGCTCTATTGGTGAACCCTAAGGTCTCGAGATGGATGCAGGAAAAGAAAGGACACTTTGGCCTGAAAATTTTTTGCCTGGCTACAAAGGTACTATTATTATCCGGATTTATAGCAGGTGGCTTTACTGGCCTGTAGGAACTGTTGGAGTTGTGGTCTGGCAAGGTGACAGGAGCAAAGGATTCAGGTCGTGTCAATCCGTATGTTGAGTCTGCTGTAGCTGGTTTCCATGTATTATCTTTCTGTGGGGGAGTCGCTGCAGGTTTACAACTAGGTCTTAAAGGGGTTTTCCAGCCTCAAATTGATTCTTCATACTGATGATTTATCCACAGCCATGTCCACTGCATAGTGGTGCTACTGGGGAATTACAGCGCCACTCCTGTTACTTGAACGTCCTATGTCCTCTAGTACCTTCCAATATGTAAGCAACCGAAGGCTTGAATGTCACAGACTTGGATGGGAGAGCATCGTCAGCGAGTACAAGAGACTCATGACAGTGGCCCAACAGATGAGCCCCCAGGCTCTGTCATTCTGTCATAAGTTAAGAGAGCGGCTGCTCCATGTCAGAGACTGTGTACTGGTGAGAAATCAGACTGCTGAAGAGAATGGAAGTTGAGATAGAGATGGGAGCCCATCCCATACGTGGTGGGGCAGTAGCCCAATCCTCAGTTACCTGTATATGAAGTACGGCCTGAGGAGGGCCTGGAGGTCCTTCTGGTGATGCATCACAACATGATGTGCACCCACAAGTCCAATCTACTGACCTGTGTAAAAGGATTCTTATTCTCTTTGTATATGCTCTACACTAATAGAAGAAAGTTCTTCATCTGGAACCTTATCTATAAATGCCTAATTCAGTTTGACAAACCCCTTTAAAGTTTATAGTACATCCTGCACAGAATTATGTGAGAAGGTGAACAATTCCATCTGTGCATTCCTTTGTCGATTTGCTTGGCTTGCTAACATAATTCTTGTTTTTCACGAGGTCATGATTGTCCAGCAGATTTTCCCAGCTAAAACATATAGTAATAGTTTATATTTATAACTAGAGATGAGTGAATTGAAGCTGCAGAAGTGGAATATGATCCGAATTTCAGAAAATCTTCGATTCGCCATGATTCCGGATTTCCTCGCTCTTCGATGCATCAAATCGCGGTTTTTTTATAAAATGGCCGCCGCACATGTTAGGACAAGGGGCAAGGGACTCTGGGAGCGCGGGATCACCCACAATGCCAAGTGTGCAGCTAATCAGCAGCCAGCCGGACCTGTGATGTCACAGCCCTATAAAAACCCTCGGCCATTTTAGGTACAGTCATTTCACATCGCTCTTACTGTAGGGACAGATGTCGGCAGGAGATAGGGAACGACTTAGAAAACAGAAGTTCAGAGAAAGAGGATTACAAGTGTAGGGGAAGGATAGGGAGGAATTGAGAGAAGAATTTGGGGTGGTTGCAGGGTCATTTACAGCAAGAATTTGCAGCATAATTCACATTGCAGCACTGCCGTTATACTGCTGCTCATTACTCATATCTGTGTCTTCAAGGTGGAACACAACAAGTCTTTTGCAGTGCAGTACAGCAAAAAATAGTGAATTATCATACACTAATATCTGCACGTATCTGTAAAAAATGCCTTTTTAAAGGCATTTATTATAAGGAGCTTATTCACTGTTCTTCCACAGCATAACATTACATTTGTCAGTACTATTGTGCCAAAGAAAACTGAATCATTCTCCAATAATATCTGCACTTATCTGTAATAAACGCGGGGAAAGAATTTTCGACCATATTCGCGATTTTGTTACCAGTATAAAGTTGCAGGCCATTTATCAAAACAGTATTGTCAATAATAATTCAATTACTCTTAGCGGTTATCACTTATTTAAAGGTGTTTATTAGTGTCTAAAGCCATAAGGAGGACCATATTCGCCATTTTGTTCCCATTCTGCTGATGGAGCAGTTACTCCTGCCACCCCCAACCCCTCCCACAGCTGCCATGCCAGTGCAAGTTGAGCGCTCAGGGCCCCCCCAGTCAGACATTCGAGAGGATGGACGATGGCGCAGATAGGCAGTGGTCAACTTGCTACATAGCATGTCTCTATAGTAGTTCAGTTTGTCCTCCCTCTCAGCGGGTGTAAAAAGGGCCCCCATTTTTCCCCGATAGCGAGGGTCTAACATGGTGGAGAGCCAGTAGTCATTCCTCTGCCGAATGGTGACAATTCAGCTGTCACTGCGCAAGGAAGTCAGCATGCATCGGGCCATTTGCGCAAGTGACTCCGAGGGACTCCCTGCATCCATCTCCACTGAGTACTGCCACGGTGTGTCTGGTTCATCTGTCTTATCCTCCTCATCTCCTTCTGGCTGTTCTGGTTGCTCCTGCTCCTCCTCTCCACCCATTTAGCCACACATTGTTTGTGCTCCAATGTCTTCCTCATCCTCCTTCTCCTCCAGTTCAGCCCCCACAGGGTTCATGTGACCATGAGATGTAGACGCCACATCTCCAGTCCCCTGTCCAGCTAGATTGAAAAGCATCTTTTCCAGGATGTGAATCCGTGGAATGACATTGTTTATCCCGTAGCCCTGGTGACTGACTAACAAAGTGGCCTCCTCAAAGGGAACGAGCAAACAGCAGGTGTCACGCATGAGCTGCCCTTTCTAACGTTAAAGTTACAGTTATGCTAAAGGCACAGGAAACTTGGTCAAAGTTAAAGGAATGATGAATGCAGCACGTTATCAGCAAATACTGGAGGCAAATTTGCAGCCAGGAAGCTGCGCATGGGACGTACTTGGACGTTCCAACATGACAATGATCCAAAACACAAGGCCACGTCAACCTGTCATTGGCTACAGCAGAAGAAAGTGAAGGTTCTGGAGTGGCCATCTCAGTCTCCTGACCTCAATATCATTCAGCCACTCTGGGGAGATCTCAAGCGCGCAGTACATGCCCAGGAATTCACAGGAACTGGATACTTTTTGCCAAGAAGAATGGGCAGTTTTTTTCTGAGAAAATAAAGAGCCTCATACACAACTACTACAAAAGACTTCAAGCTGTCATTGATGTTAGAGGGGGCAATACACGGTATTAAGAACTGGGGTATGTGAACTTTTGAACAGGGTCATTTTGATGTTTTTGGTTGTCATTATGATTTAAAAAGAGAAAACACAGAAGTTTGACAATAAATGGCTTCAACCAACCACTAACCATGAGTGGAGAAAAAGTTTTTGTGTTATCATTCATATTCTTTGAAAAAAGGCCGAAAAAAACAAAAAATCTGCCGGGGTATGTAAACTTTTTACCACAGCTCTATACAGGGGAGTACCTCTGTCTGCTTGGATCATAAATAAATCATTTATGGCTTTTCATATAGTCGATCCTCCATATGAAGGGTTGAATTCTAACGGGTGGAAACATCGCATATCAGCCTATGTTGTGGGAGGCCGTTCTGCAGCTGCAGCTCAAGGAGGGTGTTCTTGGTGGTGTACGAGTGGCTGAAGTGCATGCAAAGTTTCCTTGACATTTTTAGGATGTCTTGCAGATGGGTGGAACACTTAAAGAAACGCTTGACAACCAGATTGAACATGTGCGCCATGCAAGGCGCATGGCTCAGCCCTCCTTGACGCAGCGCCGACACCATGTTCTTCCCGTTGTCGGTAACCATGGTTCCGATTTTGAGTTGTCGCGTAGAAAGCCAGGATTCGATTTCTTGATGAAGGACACGGAGCAGTTCCTTCCCTGTGTGACTCCGTTCGCCCAGGCAAATGAGGTGTAGAACAGCGTGACACCGCCGTGCCCTGCATATGTGGTATGCTGGAGGAGCACTATGAATTGTCCCTGCAGTGGAGGCTGAGGACACAGTGGAGGATGAGGCGGACTTTGTTGCAGGACCAACAGCGTGAGAACGTGGAGGTGGAAGCGGCGTCACCTGGCCAAGTTCCTGGTATGTCTGGGCAGGAACCACATTCACCCAGTAGGCCATAAAGGATATGTATTGTCCTTGACCGTAGTTACAGCTCCACATGTCGGTGCTACCGTGCACTTTGGCAGACACCGACAGGCTCAAGGACTGGCCCACCTTCTGTTTTACATATTTGTGCAGGGCTGGTACAGCCTTTTTGGCAAAGAAATGACGGCTTGGGACTCTCCAGCTCGGCTCGGCGCAAGCCATCAGTTCTCTGAAAGGTGCAGAGTCCACCACTTGGAAAGGGAGGGACTGCAGCACCATCAACTTGGACAGGAGTACGTTCAGCTTCTGCACCGTTGGATGAGTGCACGCATACTGTTGTCTCTTCGAAATCGCTTCTGTGATGGATTGCTGAAGCAATGACTGACTAGGAGAAGGAGGAGGAGCAGGAGCATCACGACCAGCAGATCATGGGAAGGACACACAGCTTCCTTTGGCTGGGGTGGTGGAGCCTTGACTGCCTGAAATGGGGTGAATGCTACTGGGTTCTGCGGCAGGCTGGACCTCCACATTAGAGCCACGGCTCTCCCAGGCCACTTTATGGTGACGCTGCATATGTTAACGCAGGGCTGTGGTGCCAGCATTGGCACCTTAGCCATGCTTCACCCTCTTCCCACAGATTGAACACATGGCCATGTTGTCCTCCCAGCAATTTTACAAAAAACTGCCACACCGCCGAGTAGGTGATTTTAACCCCAACACTCTGCACTAACTGACTGCTACCGCCACTGCCTCTGTGAACCCCTGCACCACTGCTTTTTGGGCAGATAGGATGCTGCAAAGCGGGTGGTCTACCCCGGGTACGTTTATCTCCCGACCTCACATTGCTGCCACCCTGCTGACTCCCCCGCTGCCTCATGCGCAAGCTGCAACCCTCTTCTCCTGATGACAATGAAGCCCCTCCCAATTACAATCGGCTACAGCATCATCCACTACTGTCTGCAGGTCACTGATTTCCTCCTCAACACCAGCTCCCACGCCACTCTCCTCATCACTACTTGCCCGCCTACCGGAGGAAGTGGCGGATGTCTCCTCCAGATCATGGCTGAGCAGTAGCTGCTTACTGTCCTCTACACTTACCCCAGTCCCATGGGTCTGCTGCCTTGGGATAACCTTAGACTCTGACCTATCCTTCAAGCCGCACATCCAAACCCTCAACACCTCCAACTCAAGAACATCCATTGAATCCGCTCCTTCCTCACCCCTGAAA
Source organism: Leptodactylus fallax (assembly GCA_947044405.1). Classification (NCBI taxonomy): domain Eukaryota; kingdom Metazoa; phylum Chordata; class Amphibia; order Anura; family Leptodactylidae; genus Leptodactylus; species Leptodactylus fallax. The sequence continues at coordinate 9,679,065 of CAMRHE010000027.1, read as the reverse complement.
CTACAAAGATGCTAGTCCATGCTCTCATAATCTCACACTTAGACTACTGTAACACCCTTCTCCATGGTCTCCCAGCAAATACTCACGCCCCCCTCCAGTCCACCTTAAATTGCGCCGCTCGCTTAATACACCTCTCCCCCTGTTCTTCATCGGTTGCTCCCCTTTGCCAATCCTTTCACTGGCTACCTGTTGCCCACCGAATAGAGTTCAAATTACTAACGCTGACATACAAAGACATCCACAACCTGTCCCCTCCATATATCTCCGACCTAATCTCCCGCTATCTGCTCGCACGTAACCTTCGATCCTCCAAAGACCTCCTACTCCGCTCTGCTCTTATCCTCTCTTCCCACAACCATCTCCAAGTCTTCTCCTGTGCATCTCCCATACTCTGGAACTCATTACCAAGATACATAAGACTGACCCCCACAATCACAAGCTTCAAGAAGGCTCTGAAGACTCACCTATTCAGGAAGGCCTACAACCTCCAATAACACTACTGTCTCCATACCACCACCTGAACAGCCTCTACCTCCACCTTCTGTCTCTATCCCTTTTCCCACATAGATTTTAAGCCCTTGCAGGCAGGGCCCTGTATCCCACTGTGCCAGTTGGTCACTGTTAGTGTTATCTGTTTTGTATATCTTGTGTACCATATGTTAACCCTGAAATGTAAAGTACCATGGAATTAATGGTGCTATATAAATAAACAATAATAATAAATAATAATACCTCCTCCTCACTGTGCGTTAGATCTGAGCCCACAGCATAAAGTACTTCTCTAGTTAAGGGAACAGAAAAGGACAGAGGCAGGTTAAGGACAGGTGAGGGCACAGGTCCTGCTGCTGGGCCATGCCAACTAAGTGTTGTGTCTGATGAACCCACCGACTCTTGGATGGTGGGTATCTGATGTGACTTGGAATGAATTGGATGACAGAGTCAACCAGTCTACAACCATTGGGTTGCTGGTCAAGACACGACTGCTACTTGACACTGGGAGCTCAGGCCTCTGTAACTGACCCCTGCTGCCACGCCCCCTTACTCTGCTGCGACCTGTGCCTGCGCCAGAAACATTTAGGCCTGCGGCCCTCCCCTGTGCATGGCCTCTCGTTTCTCTGTCTGACATACTGTTTGATGAAAAAATGTAATTGCAAAGAGCAAAAAGGCCTGTTATTTTCTACTTTGAAGAGAATGGCAAATATGCCCCTTATTTCTTTCCCCACTAATGAAAACCTATAAAAAAAAGCGTGATAAAGGCAGGGCAGGCACGGTTCTTTCTACCTGGCACTAACATGGACCTGTAAGGCTGAGTTCACACTTGAGTTAGTTGGTAAGTTTTGGCCCCGTAACTGTCTAAATAAGTGAAGTGTGCAGTGGTTCTAAGAGCGACACCTGTCATGTGCGTGTCATACTGACTCACAGTATTGTTTGACTACCACAGTAGGCTCCCTATGCGTGTTACTTCAAGGCACAGTGTTCTACACACTATACAGGCTCTCTGAAGCTAGGAAATAGGTGTTTTTAGCGATATTCACCGCAAATTAATTCAGATCGAAGCAAATTTTTTTTTGAACTTCGAATCAAACTTTTGAGAAATTCACTCATCTCTATTTATAACACACAAGCTAAAAGTGGCCCGACACATTGAATTATTGTCAGAAAAACTTGCCGACTTCTGCTGGACCAGCTAACTTTCGAATGTATATAGGGGTGTTCTGACGCCTGATGTCAGGAGAAAGAAGAATCATTTGCTGCATTATGAAACAAAAAATATGGCAAAGAAGATCCAGGACTGATGAGCAGCTACAATCCTACATCAGTAAAGAATGGGACAACATTCATCTTCCACAACTCTAGAAATTGATCTCCTTCCAAGACATTTACAGACTGTTGTAAAAAGAAGAGGGGATGCTACACAATGGTAGACATGGACTATCCCTGCATTTTTGAGTTGTGTTGCTACCATCAATTTCTAAAAGGAGTTTTTTGTTTTTTCAAATGAAATGAAAAAATGTCTAACTTTCAACTTCTGATATGTGTTCTATATTCCGTTGTGGCAAATGTTTTTTGGAATAGGGCTGTATATTAAAGGGGTTTTACGCTGTATACACTTATCCACTATCCATCACCCTCTGTGAGCCATATGAATGGAGGGGTGCATGTGTGGCCGCCACTTCATCAGAGATCGCTGTCCTGGCATTCCCATAAAAGTGAAAGGAAAAGTGGCCACAAAAAAGTGTCTAATTGCTGATTGTCCGACTATTGGGAATTTGATGACTGGGACTCCGAGCGATCATAACAAGGTCTGCAAGTATCTGAATGTCGACCACTCTGTTCACTTCTATTGGACTCCTGGAATCAGCAAATGCCAATGAAGTGAATGGAGTGGTGCCCTGCATGTGTACCACCGCATTGTTTACATGGGCAAGTTATACTTCTCTTTGTTGCTGAATCCACTCAGCAGCAAAATCAGCAACAACAAAAACTTTATGTACATCTTCACCCAAATAAATACTTTAGCTTCTGAATAAGCTCTTTTCTATTCTACAGTACATCATACTCTTCATCAATGGTATATTTCAGATTGTAGGGCACTACTATAGCCTAAGCAGATTACTAGTTATTATCACATATATATTCCTTTGGACTCTTACTGGAACTACTTGTCTGATCATATTTTGTAAAACACTGAATATTGTTCTACTATAATATACCATCTGTTTATGTAATCATTTCCTTAGTATCATAAAATAATGCATCATTGTAATTTTTAGAAAATACTCTCACTCTTTGTAAGTGTGCGCATAATATAGATTATGGCTTGTTTGCCTGTGTTAATGAATTATTCATAAAATGAGTTACTACCTCAGTGACAGCTGGACAGGGTTCCCATATCATAGCTTCACCACCTCTCCCTGCCATTAGTTCACATCTATTTCTGACAAGCAGACGGCTTAACTTTTCAGCTCACTTCTCAGGATATTATTTTAGAATCTATATAAAAGACCTGAAAAGGTAAAATATTCCAGACAGTATGTGATGTGCTACGCAAATTTGTTATATTGTTAATGCTTTGTATATTCTTTTAGCAGATATGTCACATTGAGACACATGCTTTTTCAAGTTTTTGAGTAACAAATGTCTTTAAATTCTTAAATGTCTCAAAGTTCAATGGGCTTTCTAGTATTTGCATGATAACATCTAGTACACATGCATGCACCCATACTTACATTATATAATATATATATATATATATATATATATATATATATATATATTAGATATTATGTAATTCAAATAGAGACTTAAAACACCATGGTTTATATTGAACTAGGTGTGATGTCTGTCTGTATAACATGTAGTACTGGGTCAGTGTTATACAGTGCCTTGCAAAAGTATTCGGCCCCCTTGAACTTTTCAACCTTTTGCCACATTTCAGGCTTCAAACATAAAGATATAAAATTTTAATTTTTTTGGTGAAGAATCAACAACAAGTGGGACACAGTTGTGAAGTGTAACGAAATTTATTGGTTATTTTAAACTTTTGTAAAAAATTAAAAACTGAAAAGTGGGGCGTGCAATATTATTCGGCCCCTTTACTTTCAGTGCAGCAAACTCACTCCAGAAGTTCAGTGAGGATCTCTGAATGATCCAATGTTGTCCTAAATGACTGATGATGATAAATATAATCCACCTGTGTGTAATCAAGTCTCCGTATAAATGCACCTGCTCTGTGATAGTCTCAGGGTTCTGTTTAAAGCGCAGAGAGCATCATGAAGACCAAGGAACACACCAGGCAGGTCCGTGATACTGTTGTGGAGAAGTTTAAAGCCGGATTTGGATACAAAAAGATTTCCCAAACTTTAAACATCCCAAGGAGCACTGTGCAAGAGATCATATTGAAATGGAAGGAGTATCAGACCACTGCAAATCTACCAAGACCCGGCCGTCCCTCTAAACTTTCATCTCAAACAAGGAGAAGACTGATCAGAGATGCAGCCAAGAGGCCCATGATCACTCTGGATGAACTGCAGAGATCTACAGCTGAGGTGGGAGAGTCTGTCCATAGGACAACAATCAGTCGTATACTGCACAAATCTGGCATTTATGGAAGAGTGGCAAGAAGAAAGCCATTTCTCAAAGATATCCATAAAAAGTCTCGTTTAAAGTTTGCACAAGCCACCTGGGAGACACACCAAACATGTGGAAGAAGGTGCTCTGGTCAGATGAAACCAAAATCGAACTTTTTGGCCACAATGCAAAACGATATGTTTGGTGTAAAAGCAACACAGCTCATCACCCTGAACACACCATCCCCACTGGCAAACATGATGGTGGCAGCATCATGGTTTGGGCCTGCTTTTCTTCAGCAGGGACAGGGAAGAAGGTTAAAATTGATGGGAAGATGGATGGATCCAAATACAGGACCATTCTGGAAGAAAAACTGTTAGCGTCTGCAAAAGACCTGAGACTGGGATGGAGATTTATCTTCCAACAAGACAATGATCCCAAACAAAGCAAAATCTACAATGGAATGGTTCATAAATAAACGTATCCAGGTGTTAGAATGGCCAAGTCAAAGTCCAGACCTGAATCCAATCGAGAACCTGTGGAAAGAGCTGAAAACTGCTGTTCACAAACGCTCTCCATCCAACCTCACTGAGCTCGAGCTGTTTTCCAATGAAGAATGGGCAAGAATTTCAGTCTCTCGATGTGCAAAACTGATAGAGACATACCCCAAGTGACTTGCAGCTGTAATCGCAGCAAAAGGTGGCGCTACAAAGTATTAACTTAACTTAAGGGGGCCGAATAATTTGGCACACCCCACTTTTCAGTTTTTTATTTTTTACAAAAGTTTCTTCACCAAAAAATTAAAATTTTATATCCTTATGTTTGAAGCCTGAAATGTGGCAAAAGGTTGAAAAGTTCAAGGGGGCCGAATACTTTCGCAAGGCACTGTACCATTTGCCTTAGCATAGTATACTAAGATGACAAAAGAGCCAACAATTTGTCTATGCTGTATATTTGTATATAATGCACAAATGAAGATAATATTGATAATGTTGGCATGTAACATAAGACAACTCTTATATACAGTAAAAATAACCTTAAAAGCAAACAAACTTCTCAGGACAGTTGTCATATGTGTACATGAGGAGTAACATTATATCTGCCTATTATATGGCTTGTATTCTGCAGGATTGCTCTATATGTTTCAGTTGTCTCAGTTCTGGTGGGTGGAGACTAGCTGCTATGATTTATCCCAAAGACTAGACATTGAGACTAGAGATGGGCGAATCAGTTTGTACTCAGTTTGACCTGAATATTTTACAAAACCGAACAAATGGAGATTCGTCTCAGATGAACTAAAATGGTCGTCTATTCATAATCTAGAGTATAACAAGTGGAGGCCCAAGGGAGGTTTAAAAAAAATAAAAATAAACCATTCCGTAACCTTTTGTTACCTCTTTTGGGCCTCCTTGCGGTGTCCGGCAATCTTCTGGTGACATCCGATGCTCTTCTGTGACATCATCAGACCGGCCTCAGCAGTGACCTGGGTATGCCGGGCATCATGACGCTCGGTATACCCATGTGACAGCTGGTGGCCCAATCACAGGCCTCAGCCATGACCCCGGGTTAATGACATTACAGAAGAGTGCTGTACGTCACCAGGAAAGCACTTTGACTTATCTTTGGCTGTGCTAGAAATTGGATAGATAGGTTCTTAGGAGCCCTGGAGTATTCTACACCAAATTTTAAGCCAATTTAAGGTGTAGTTCGACCAGAAAAACAAATCAGGGACCTAAGCCACCTAACCCAAACACAAATCTTGAGAGGTTCATTCATCTCTAATTGAAACAAAAGAAGATTCTACTCCCCAACTCTCTCTCACTCACTAATGGCACAGTATAGATGTTAATAAAGATGTGGGGAGAGACAAAAAAAATACTTTTTTTTTATCTGCAGCAGCTTCTGTTTGCTTTTGTCTCTGTGTCTATCTCACTTGGCTCCTCCCCCCTCTATATACACTTCTATGGGCCTATTTAATTACTTAAATGAGCTGGCACTCCATCTTGAAAGGCCAAGAACTAATTTTAGAATAAAAGTTATGCGGAGTAGGAATTGGGAGAGGAAAGGAGCCTGAATTGGAGAAAGAAGCAGAAGTAGCTGAAGTACAGCACTTGGTTATCTCTGGTGCTCCCACTGGCTGAATTCCCAACAAGGAGAAATACCCCCAATCTCCTCACCTATTAGATATTTATCTTTTATTTTATGGCAGAATGCCTTCAATTTATGCAAGCAATGTTGAAAATTTAGCGACATTTAGACAGATCTATAGAAACTAAATAATAAGCTCACAGACTAGATAGGGGCAGAGACAAATTATATAATATTTTTATATTTTTCAGATAAGAACATGTGAATCCTCTTTCACAAGTTGTGACTGTCCATCAGTGATCCATTTCATCCTTTACCACCATCCATCCATCCACCATCCTCCTGCCTGAGTACTGAAATTAAAATCTTCAATCAACTATGCTGAATAGGCATGTATGTACAACAATGTATTTCTTTTTTGTAGATTTTAGAACTGGTATGACTTGAACAGTGAGTAGTAAAAATGTCAGCACATATTATGAATATTATGACTGTATGGGCTGTGATGACCAGGCCTTCTCAGTGTGAGATTGTTTTATGGAGTGTGAACTAGGTGATCAACAGTACCCAATGTACCTACAGTAACTAATGTATTTGGGCTAATCCGTAAATGTAAGTTACTTTGTAGTCGTGGATAGTCATTTAGTTGGCAGCTTCACTACTGTACAATTAAAGAGCTGTCTTTGTAAAACTAGTGAAATTGTGAAAAGTTGAAATTAAAAATATAAATAATACTTAGTATTAATGTGTGCCATTCTTGCCATTGGCACCTGCCTGTTATCAGTCTGTTTACCATTCATACATGATAATATGACATCCAAGGATAATTCCGTAAAGAAAAAGTCACATTAAAACATGTAATGGGTAAATATCGCTTTTGAAGATTTCTATATGTACTGCTCTATGCTAGAAATAATAGTTTGCGAGATCCACAACAGCTTAACCCTTTCCTGGCGCAGCCATTTTTCGATTTTCTACTTTTACTCCCCTCCTTACAAAAGCATAACTTTTTTATTATTCCATTCACATAGGTCTATGAGCGCTTACTTTTTACAGGACAAATTGTACTTCATAATGGTACCATTTAATATTCCATACGATGTACTGGGAAACTAGAAAAAAATTGGGATGGAAATAGAAAAAAAAACTGTGTTTGCACAACTTTCTTAAGGTCTTCATTTTTACTGTGTTCATTTGTGAACCGAGAGCAAGGCAGGTGGTTTGGACTCCGCAACCAGAAATGAACGCACACGCGGTAGTTCAAGAAAAAAATATATATTTACTATAAGTTAATAAAGGCTAGTTAAAGGTAAAATGACAGGGCTAAAGACAAGCAAAATATACAATATAGCATGAACAATTTCAAGGCAAATTCTGCAATGGTTTCTACTTTTACTCTGTCCACTTCTGCAGTATGGACACTGAATGAACAATATACTCAAAACTATCCCTAACTGACCCTGACTTCACATTTGGGTGCACCCCCTTTTCCCCAGTGGTCCAGGTGGACCGCTTACAGTCCGTAGAAGCGCGCGGTGGGGCCCAAAGTCGGTCCTTTCTTTTATAGTGAAGCGTCCTCTCCTCACGGTTATCAGGATCTTGGGAGAAATGAAGTCCTCTTTAACAGACAGGGAAACCAACTGAATGCAATGTAATCCAACAGCAGATTCCACTCAGCACACTGACAGTCCTGCCGAATCCATACACTGAGCTGGGATGTAAGCCGGGATTTAGCAGGTGCCGTCCAGTACATCAACAGCACTGCGAGTCTCTATCTGTGGTATCCATATACACAGTCACAATGTCAGTCTCACTGATCAGCCACTGAGCACAGTTCCTTTCACATGGACTCACTAGTCCTGTTGTCTCTTTACACTCTGTTTGTCTCTGGACCAAGATACAGATTAGCTGTACAGAAAAATCTCCACACCAGTTCAATACAACACTTGCCAAGATGGCTGCTGCTCTCTGTCTCGTCACTTCCTGCTTCTCTGCTCACACTCTGTCTGCAGAACAGGCAGGCTGACATAAAAGGGGGGGTCTCACTCCAGCATCATGTCACAATTACAATGGCTGCTGTCTTAAAGGAACAGAATCACAGAAATACATTCAACATTAACAGTTTATACAGACAAATGAAGCTTAAGACAACATTGGCTGTCTCTTACATATTCCCCCCCACTTTAAGAGTGGCAGTCCCTGCCTATGACTGTATATCCAGAGGGTTGTACTTTTATGCACAGGGTGGTAGTATACCGATGTATGGCAGGCCAAACAAACTCATCCTGCGCATACCGAACAGGGGGAATACCAGCATTTGGCCTAGTGGTCCGTCTGAGGACCGGTGGTATATTATGGGGTGCTGCAGCTATGGGCTGAGAAGGACCAGCGGATTCCACACCAGAGGGGGCACAGGCCGGAGATACAGTAGTCACAGGTGGAACATCCCCAGGAGCAGGGATCGGCCAACAATCATCCTCCTCGTCGGAGGCCCATTCCGCACCTCCATTCTCTGACTGTGGGAGCTCATTCACATTGGCAGGCCCATCGTGATTTGTCCCTTCAGAATGACACAGGCGCAACATATTTCGGTGAAGTACTCGAACACAATCAGTTCCTTCTTTCTGGACCTGGTACACTGGCCCATTCGCATACTTGCGGCCAACAACACGATACGGCAAAGCCTCCCATCTGCTTTCCAATTTCCCTTGGGGTTTCTTGACACGAACTAGCACCAGGTCGCCTGGTTGCAATGGTGCTTCTTCCACTGGGGTCTTATCAGGATGGGGATGTTCTTGCAGGCGCTGCCGCACCAATCGATGGATCGTCTCAAGTCTCTGCCGATGCGCCCGCACCCAAGAGGTTGGATCCCTCGGAGGGAACCCATCCACATCATTCAACTGTAATTCTCCTATACTTCGCCCAGACCGCCCAAAGAGAAGTGTATAAGGAGAGTACCCCGTTGTAGAATGGACCTGATTGTTATAGGCCCACACCATTTCAGACAAGAACTGAGGCCACTGTAACTTCTTGTCTTCCTCCAGAGTCCGCAGCATCTGTATCAGAGTTCTGTTGAATCTTTCACAGGCCCCATTTCCCTGAGGGTGGTATGGAGTCGTGTGCGACTTCTTTATCCCGTAGATACGTTGAACTTCTTTCATTACGTGTCCCTCAAAGCAGGCGCCCTGGTCGGAGTGGATGCATTGGGGGCACCCATATACTCGAATGAAATCTTGGCACAGAGCACGAGCTGCTGACTCAGCTGTCTGGTCCTTGGTGGCGGTTACCACCGCAAATTTGGTGAAGTGATCCACCATTACGAGGCAATACTGGTGTCCGCTATTGGATGGGCCCACCATTAGATAGTCTATCATGACGATTTCTAAAGGTTCCTGGGTCACGATGGTTTACAGGGGAGCTCTCTGTTCTATTGCCTTATGGATCTCACAAGTTCGACAGCTGCGGCATACTTCTTCGACCATTTGACGAAGACCAGGGCAGTAAATCAGTCGCTGTAACCAACGAAAGGTCTTCTCATGACCAAAATGTCCATTCTTATTATGAGCCTCAACTGCCAAGGAGCGAGCCAGTTCACTAGGCACCACAATTTGGTATCGAATGTCGATCTCAGAAGGTAAATAGACCTTTCGGCATAGCACTCCATTTTTCATCTCCAACTTTTCCCACTGACTCAAAACAGATAATATCTCACGTGTCAGTCGTTCTCTTTCCTCTCTACAGGGCTTCTGGCCTTTCTCAACACACTTGATCATCTGCGCCAGCCCCTCATGGGTCTGTTGTATCTGTGCCCATTCCTGTCGTGAGGGACCAAAGAAAGGAGCCATTTCAGTCCCCTCCATCTCAAACTGATTAGTGGCGGTCAAGGCCTGTGAAAATCTGCTGAAATCGGGCACCTCCACATGCTCCAACTCATGATCCACGTCTTCTGTGGGGGTCTGGGCAGTTACCCTAGAAAGTCCGTCAGCATTCTGGTTCTCTGTCTTGGACCGATACTTAATGCGGTAATTGAATGTAGACATTCGGGCTATCCACCTCTGCTCTAACGCCCCGAGCTTGGCATTTTCCAGGTGAGCTAGTGGGTTGTTGTCAGTCAGTACTAAAACTTCAGCACCGGTCAAATATTCAGAGAATTTCTCGGTCATGGCCCATACCAGTGCCAACAGCTCCAATTTAAATGAACTATAATTCTCGGGGTTTCTTTCAGAATCTCTCAAAGACCGGCTGCCGTACGCTATGACCCTCTCCTGGCCATCCTGAAGCTGGGAAAGCACTGCTCCAAGACCATACAGGCTTGCATCTGTATATAGCTGGAACGGCAAGTGGTAATCAGCATATGCCAAGATTGGGGCTGTTGTCAGTGCATCCTTCAATGCCTGGAAGGCTTGTTCCTGTTCAGGTCCCCACTTCACGGACCGGTTCTTTGGACCACCGGATGTGCCTCGTAGGAGAGCATTAAGTGGTGCTGCTACCTTGGCGAAATCCTTAATAAACCGTCGATAGTAACCGGCTACTCCAAGGAACGCCCTCACTTCTCGCAGGGTAGTCGGTATCGGCCAATCTTGAACAGCCGCTATCTTGTCTCTTGATGGTCTCACCCCTTCTCCTGATACGCGGTGACCCAAGTAATCAATTTCAGATTGGAACAACCGACATTTACTGGGTTTCAATTTGAGCCCATGTTCCCGCAATCTTCGAAATACTTGCCCCAACTGGTGGAGATGGTCTTCAAAGGTCGCAGAATACACTATAATGTCATCCAAGTAGATGAGAGTGAACTCAAAGTTGAAGTCACCGAGACATTTCTCCATCAACCGCTGAAACGTTCCGGGTGCATTTGTCAACCCGAAGGGCATCCGGTTAAATTCGTATAGTCCCATGGGCAAGATGAATGCCGTCTTCTCCTTGTCTTTTGTGGCCATCGGCACCTGCCAATACCCACTAGCCAGATCTAGTGAGGAGAAGTACCGGGCTCTCCCTAGCGCTGAGAGGGACTCCTCAATCCGTGGCAAGGGGTAGGAATCTCGTACGGTGCAAGCGTTTAACTTCCGATAGTCTACGCAAAATCGGATGGACCCATCTTTTTTTCTTACTAACACCACAGGAGCCGCCCAGGGACTCTGGCTTTCTTGGATGATCCCACCCTGTAGCATCTTAGCTAACAGTTCTTTCACTTCCTGATACAACTGTGGAGGAATTTGTCGGTAGCGCTCTCTAATTGGAGGGGTGTCTCCTGTGGGAATCTCATGGTAGATCCCTGTGGTACATCCAAAATCTTCAGCATACCGTGCAAAGGTGGCTTGGTTCTCCCACAACAGCTCATCTACCTTCTGCACCCATTCCAGAGAACATGAACTTACATCCATCTTCATCTGTTCTCGAATTGCACGGCCATTCCATTCAGAGGTGGGTTCCTCATCTTCTCCCATGGACACAGTTACGGTCCACTCATCCCTTTCAGTCGGCTTCAGCTGCATTGGAGTTACTTTCCTTACTTCCTCCGGAGTCACATAGATGTTAGCCAGCAGCCTCCCTGGGGTCAGGTCCACACTCTGGTCCTGAGTGTTTACACATCGAAGTGGTACTCTTCCATTGCGAACTATTGCCAAGGAACGGGCCACTAGCGGATCAACACCTCCTTCGGCTGCCTGCAGTGGTTCTACCAACACAGCTATGCCCTCTAGTTTCCGACAGGTGCCTACGGGCATGGACACTATTGTCTCCCGACTGGGTGGCAGTGTAACTTTTGTATGCAAAGGAACTGAAATTCGAGCCAGAGGACGCTGTGCATCTGAACTTTTCTGTAAGCCACATGTCCGGATCAGCCGCTGGAAAGCTGTTTGAGTAGGCCGATGGGTGGTGGTTTCTTTCCAATAACCGTGACCTTTCTTTTCAAAGAGGATCTGATCTAATTCTTTTAACACATTCATCCCCAAAATGACAGGGACCTTTACTTCATGTGACTCCTGTACCACCACAATGCCTTTCCTACCTAGATCTTGGCCACATACCCGGACATTCATCCAGGCCACTCCCACGACCGGAACTGGTAACTGGTTAGCTGCGACCACTCGTACGAATGTATGGGGATCATATTTCACATGTTGCCGGAAGTACCGTTCATAACAGTCTCTACTCAAGGTCGTTACTTGGGAACCCGTGTCAATCATCCCGGTAACCGGAATACCCTCCATTTCCACCTGTATGACAGGACTTGCAGCGATCAGGTCATCATCAGGGCATTCTCCCCACATAGTCTCCTTGTCAGTCTCCCCTACTACACGCCCTTCAGCAGCAGGGGACTTCAGTTTAACGGCGGTCTCTCATAAGTTTGTCGCTGCTCTGGACATCTAGCAGCAACGTGGCCCATCCGTCCACACTCCCAGCAGTGTATCCCCCGTCGTTCTGGCCATCTGTTTGGGCCCCTTCGGTAAGCCCCTTCGATTTCTCCTGAGCACTGCACTAAATGATTTGGACCCCTTCGGTAGGTCCTATCCTCACCCCTCCAGCGGGGTGGTGGGTGATTCTGACTTGCTGGGTGTGGATGGCTCACCCTTTCATCTCCAGTCTTCTGGAAGTCTGCAATTTTCATAGACTGCTCATCACAACGAGTGTGCAAGTGTTCCATTTGTTCTTGCAGTTTCTGCATTACTGTGAGAATTTCTTTAACCGTCCCTTTTTCTACTGTCTCTGAGCCAGAACTAGCCCCCTGTGACAAAGTAACTCCAACTGCGGTCTGCGGCCTCGGGACCATACTATTGGCACGGGAGATGGCCTCTACCTGTACATCATGGAATTTAGCATCAGTCTCTCGTCGTATAAAATCCTGCATAGTCACAGTTAAACTGCCGTCACGTATCCCCAGGACAAACTGGTCACGGAGAGTCCGATCAGGGTTACAGAAGGCTGGCGAGCCCCCTCTTTCCTTCCTTTGAATATCTCGGAGCAGTTCTTGTAGGGCATTTGCATATTGGGGAAGGCTTTCATTCTCCTGTTGTACCCTCTGGAAGAACCGAGCCTGCAGAGACCCCAGCAATGCAGTTTCTCCATAGATGGTTTCTAGAATCTGGACTACTTGCTCAAATGTCTGCCTTTGTTCAAATGGCCTCAGTATCACCGTGGTCTTAGCATCCCCTTGTAATGTCAATATTGCTAGCTCTACTAGTACTTCTGGTGCGGTCTGGTACATTCGCTGTATCATTCGTATCTGTTCCACCCACATACTCACTGACATATTATTGCCATCAAATTTAGCTAACTGACTCATTATAGCCCCTGCTGGCATTCTTCCTCCAGCACCATTCTCCCGAACGGGTGCGTCACCGTCCATTCTGGTAAGCGGATCCTGCCGACTACGCCAATTTGTGAACCGAGAGCAAGGCAGGTGGTTTGGACTCCGCAACCAGAAATGAACGCACACGCGGTAGTTCAAGAAAAAAAAAATATATTTACTATAAGTTAATAAAGGCTAGTTAAAGGTAAAATGACAGGGCTAAAGACAAGCAAAATATACAATATAGCATGAACAATTTCAAGGCAAATTCTGCAATGGTTTCTACTTTTACTCTGTCCACTTCTGCAGTATGGACACTGAATGAACAATATACTCAAAACTATCCCTAACTGACCCTGACTTCACATTTGGGTGCACCCCCTTTTCCCCAGTGGTCCAGGTGGACCGCTTACAGTCCGTAGAAGCGCGCGGTGGGGCCCAAAGTCGGTCCTTTCTTTTATAGTGAAGCGTCCTCTCCTCACGGTTATCAGGATCTTGGGAGAAATGAAGTCCTCTTTAACAGACAGGGAAACCAACTGAATGCAATGTAATCCAACAGCAGATTCCACTCAGCACACTGACAGTCCTGCCGAATCCATACACTGAGCTGGGATGTAAGCCGGGATTTAGCAGGTGCCGTCCAGTACATCAACAGCACTGCGAGTCTCTATCTGTGGTATCCATATACACAGTCACAATGTCAGTCTCACTGATCAGCCACTGAGCACAGTTCCTTTCACGTGGACTCACTAGTCCTGTTGTCTCTTTACACTCTGTTTGTCTCTGGACCAAGATACAGATTAGCTGTACAGAAAAATCTCCACACCAGTTCAATACAACACTTGCCAAGATGGCTGCTGCTCTCTGTCTCGTCACTTCCTGCTTCTCTGCTCACACTCTGTCTGCAGAACAGGCAGGCTGACATAAAAGGGGGGGGGTCTCACTCCAGCATCATGTCACAATTACAATGGCTGCTGTCTTAAAGGAACAGAATCACAGAAATACATTCAACATTAACAGTTTATACAGACAAATGAAGCTTAAGACAACATTGGCTGTCTCTTACACATTATGCAGCCAAAATGACATATCACCTGTATTCTATGGGTTGGTACCATTATGGGTATACTAAATTTATATAGTTTTTATTCACGTTTTAACCTCTTATTTCTTGGAGTCACCATATTCTGACATCCATAACATTTTGATATATCTGTGTACTAGGCTGCATAAGGTGTTTTTTTTTTTTTTTTTGCAGGGCCAGATGTACTTTTTATACCATTTTGGGGAATGTCAGCTATATTAATAGGTTTTGATTAAAATTTTTAGGAGAGACACAACAGCAAAAAAACTGTGGTTCAGCTCTTTTAATCCCCCCTTCTGCTATGGCATTCACTGAATGGGAAAAGTATTTTTATAATTTGTAGACCGGACATTTTGAGATGCAGGGATATATTTATTTATTTATTTTTTATATATGTGATCTAGGGAAAGGGGGGTGATTTAGACTGTTAATCTTTTTGACTTTAATATTTTTTTTTTACTTTTATTTTTAAAAAGAAACCTCAGGGGGGCCTGATCACTAATACAATGCATTGCAATGGAGCCCCTGAGCGGCTAGCATTTCTAAACACCTGACATCCACCCTAATAGTACGGAGGATGTCAGGAAAGGGTTAAAAAACACTTGTTTTATCTCACTTTCAGGATAGGCTGTTATGTGTGTATACAGGAGAAGCAACATTATTTCTGGTCATTATATGACTTGTATTTTGCAGTTTATAGCAATTTCTCCCTTTGCATGCTATAGCTGGAATTTGTAGTTTTCTCTGGTGGATGGAGATTAGCTGCCACATACTGCACACAATAAGTAGAAGAGGATCTCCTCTGTAACTTTCTCACTGTCACTTAGAAACAATCCCTAGATAGAGATCATAGAAATATTTGTACCTGTTCTGTATTTTTAACCCACTCCTAGTTTTGGCACATAATCACTGAACAAAATCACTGACCAAATACTGCTGTGTGAAAGTAGCCTTACACTTTCTTTATCGTACTACTAGTCTTGTCTTAGACTTTCTTCTTTTACCTTCTTATATCAGGCACTCCCTGCTCACTCCTCACCCTTTTCTTCTCCATAGACTTCTATACAGAGGCGTAGCTAGCAGGGGGGCAGAGGGGGCGACGGCCCCGGGCCCAGTGAGAAGGTGGGGGCCCACTAACGGTAGATCATAAGATTTCCATCTACATCAGCTGCTCAGCATTAAACATCCTAGACTGGTTCCTCCTCACTTCTGGCTGAGGAAGACATATTAACTGAGTGAGGAACCAGCCCAAGATGTGTAGCGCTGAGCAGCGCACATTGCTGACTTTTACAGTGCTTACTTATCCTGCTCACCGCTTACTGGCTGACTGAGGTTGAGCAGGGAACGATACCTGCAACTGATTAGAGCAGAGCGTCGGCACGTGACGCGCAGCGCGCCGAAACTCCGCCCCCTGGTCCCTGCCTGTGCTCTGTGTGCTAACAGATACTGCAGAAAGTAGCAACAGGTCGTTCTGCAGGGTGTCCTCCACATCAGGGTCTTGCTAGTCCAAGCTGCACTTTCAAAAGTGGTCAGTACTAAGTTTAATAGGCTGTATTTGTGTGATCTTAACAGTGTCCCTTTTCAGCACTTTTAAAGGAGTTGTTAAGTTTTGAAGATATTTGATACTGGTGACCTCTCCATAGGAGAGGTCGTCAGTATCAGATAGGTTAGGTGACAGTCCCAAAATTGAACCCCACAGTGATCAGTTGATGTGGCCACTGAAAGTAGCCCTGCTCCTATTTAAGAGAATGGGAGTGGGATTTCAGCTCCGGCCACCTCTGCTACAATGTATGGAGCGCCGCACACTGAAAACAGATGTTTACACTGTAGCGGTGACACCTGGAGCTGCAGCCCCGCTCCCATTCCCTTGAATAGGAGCAGGGCTGCATTCGGTGGCCACATCAACTGATCAATGTGGGGTTCAGTTTTGGAACTGTCACCTGACCTATCTGATACTGATGACCTATCCTGTGGATCCTATAAAATATCATCAGATCTGTACAACCCTTTTAATAAAAGAGGTTGTACAGTTGATAAAGTATTTAACCTGTTCCTGCTCTGTGGCGTACATGTACAGTGCAGAGCGGCTCTTTAAGGCGGTTGTGCCACTATACACGCTTATCCCGCTATTCTGAGGATATGAGATAAGTGTCAGATGGCAGTGGATCCAACCATTGAGACTCCAGTAATCAGGAGAAGAGGGAACAGAAAGTCCCCCTGAATCTTCCTTGTGAATGGAATACTAATGCGCTTGTGTGACTGACGCTCCATACACTTCTATGGGGCTGGCTGCATTTCTGGCAAGCCCCATAGAAGTAAACTGAGCATCAGCCACACAAGCACCTTAGTATTCCATTCACAAGGAAGATTCAGGGGGACTTTCTGCTAGAAGATAACATCAGCACTTCATAAATGAGGTGTAGGGTCTCAACCTGATGTACTAGTAAAAATGAACTTCACACTCTTGCATCAGATGCTAATTAATGACTTTTATTAGGTGTTTTGCAGAAGACATGTGACGTTTTGGTCCTGGACCTTTTTTTAAGGGGTTAAAATATAAATAAAAATATATAAATTTGGTATCCCCATAATTGGGTTGAGGGCCCACTCAGATGTGTTTCGCCCCCCCTGTGCTGAGACCCTAGCTACGCCTCTGCTTCTATAGATATGTAATCTGAGTCATCTGACCTGCAGTCTCAAGATGGATATAGTAAAGCTTTTAGGCAGTTTAGCAGAAGAATGGGGAGCAGGAGAACAACATGGTAAGAGCAGAAAGAGGCATTTCACTCTGATAAAGATATATCACAAAGTTTCTTCTACTTGTCTGTAAAGTTTGTTGAAAGAACAGTGCCTATTTAAAGTTCTGGTTGAGTTTCACATGCATCAAAATGGTTTGACCGTGAGTCACTGTTGAAAGGTGTGCTGATGATTTGGTATGAATAATAGAATTAAAATAAAATAAGATCAAGAGAAATATAAAGATAAAGGTTTTTCCATAAAAAACAAATGTGTTTTGCTTTACTGAAAAAAGAAAGCTCTGTTTTTGCCATTATTTAGTTTTTTTGCTTAAGATGTTAGTGACTTTTTAAAAATTTTACTACTTCCTTGCGGTGATTTGCATTCTTGGAACTGCAGTCTTTACACCAGGCACTATGCAGTAATTTGATATATAAAAAACTAAAAGTGCCCATACACTGTCAATAGCCATTAGGAATAAAGTCACTGGCAGACTCCTCAGGCAATGGTTTATTTCCTGTTAGAACAAATGTTCACACATGTTGAAATCCTACATGCCTGATTTTTTATTTTTTTTGACATTTGTTAGGGTAGTGTTGACACACACCCATACCCATAGGAGGAACAATTTCCCATACAGTTTACAAGCAGGCAGAAATACATTTGCCCTACTGTTTAGTCATCCAGTTAGGGCCAACTGAATCAAGTTCTCTACCACTTGACATCTTTATTGAATATAATTTCACTGTTCTTTTTTTTTCCAATCTCTTTTTTATTACGTTTTTCAACACTGTACACATCAAAAACAATGTAAGTAACTAATGGCATTACAAATAACATCTTTACAAATCTCAGATGGATAGCAGAGGTTGTGCCATATCAGTATACTTCACCTTTATTTATGTCACACATTGACGGTAGTAGGTTACCAGTAAGGAAGCTCACAATGAATATGAGAACTGAGAATGCAAACAAGACTGAGAAAAAGTATGCAGACTACTGTCACAGAATAGGAGTATCTGCTGGCTCTTATTAAACAACACAGCGGAAGGTTAATTCAGTACTTTGCATGGATATTGTAGATTTGAACTTGATGTTATTTTAAGATGTTCTCATTAGAGTTGATTTTCTAAAAATATGTGGCTCAATCAGAATCTGTGAAGATATGAAACTGGCAAATGAATGGAAATATGCATGAACCTTTTGTATGACTACAACCCATGATGACATCAGTTCCTTATGATAAAACTCTATGATAGTGGCATTTATTCAGTGGGCTCATGGGCCTTGGTGGAAAAACTCAGCTTGGGCCTCTGTGTAACTTCTATTCAACCATCAGCTGCTTCCCACTGTTACATTTTAGCAACATTTACATTTTCCTTTTCTTCTATATTTGGGTCCAGACTGGCATAAAAGAGAGTTCACAACATGTTTGTACACCCAAGCTTCCCACTATTTCCATGGTGTATGACCTTATACGACTAAATTTATTGAAAGATGGATGTACCATTGTACCAAACAAGCCCTCTTACCTCTTGTGTCAACCCTATTTCACATAATGGATTGTAAGCTCTTGCAATTAGGGCTCTCACTCCTATTGTTTGTTTTGTTAATTATTTTGTTGCAATGTAACCTCTAATGTTGTCTATTCATGTACCCTCTGATTTGTAAAGTCCATCCCCTGTCAATGCCCCCTACCCAGTAGTCGCCCCATTTTTTTGCCACAGCCTCCCCCACAGAATCCCTTCTATATGACTATTTGTTGACCAGCTGCTACTTTTGGCATCCATTTTAACACTGAAAGGCTGTGTATCATAAATTTTAACCAGAAGGCAAAGTAATATGTTATGATCAAAAATGTAAAATACCTATGTGGTTTCACAAAAAGCATGTGTTGGCACAAGTACAAATGCAGATGCATAATAGTACCCTTAGAGTGGGGAGAACGACCTGTGGGTCTCCTGGCTTATTGACCTGGTCACAGTGGTGTGGGACCACTGAAACCCCTTATAGTTCCGCCAGTGATCAGAGCAGAAAATTCATGTGTCACAATACACATAAATGATATTCTCACCACTTCGAATATCATGTAGTATACTGAATGCATAAGCTTTAAAATAATAACATGTGAAATTGCAGCAAATCATCTCATGAATACAGTAATACCTCGTACATTCGCGAGGTTAGGGTCCATAACCGGTCGCGGATCGCAAGGAATCGCGAATGTTTGGTACAAGCGCTTAGAAGTGCTTACAATGCCGATTTCTAATGTTTAACCCCTAAAAATCAATAAACTTTACCCTACAGTACTGTACAGTATACTAAAGTATACTGTACAGTACTGTATATTAATACATTCATTCATTTTTCTTATACACTCACAGTAAAATGAAACTAATTACCGGGTACGTAACGAACAGGACGCTACTACCCAATAGCGAAGGTGTTTTTTTTTTATTAAATTTCACAGATCTGAGAAAAAAGAGCAAAATCTATATATGTTAGTTGCCAAAAAAATATCGCGAATCTGTGAATTTGCAAATTCGGAAACGCGAGTGTACGAGGTATTACTGTACTATACTATAACTGGGATCCATTTGGAAATGACATCAGGTAAGGGGGAGAGTAGAGGTCTCTTAATGCAAGATGTAATGGGCAAGAGGCAGAAAGATCCATTGCTAGTCCTCATGCAAAGAGGAAGTTAGACAAGTGGGCATTAGTCTAGCTCAGTTCCATAGTGTATCAAGAGTTCTCGATGAGGCTGAATGCCTCTCCTTTAGGGTGTGTTCACACTGAGGATTTTCCGCAGATTTGGGGGTGAATTTCGCCTCTGAATCCGGAGCAGATTCCTACTGGAATCCGCCTCCCATTGTTTTCAATGGGAGGCAGAGATTGCAGCAGGACACAGAAAAAAGAAGCATCCTACTCGATCTTGCCGCGGATTCCGCCCGTTGTGTCCACGGTTCGAGATTCCCTCCTGATCAGGCCCATTCACCCAGGCCTAATCAGGAGCGGGATGCTGCGATGGAATGCTGATGCTCTGCATGGGCATCCCGTCGTGGTTAGACCACGGCGAAAATTCTGGCGGCGGAAAATGAAGAGAAATTCCTCTTCATTTTCCGCCGTGTGAACATACCCTTGGTGCTTCAGGTTGCTGTTGTAAAAGG
Organism: Leptodactylus fallax; assembly: GCA_947044405.1. NCBI lineage: Eukaryota > Metazoa > Chordata > Amphibia > Anura > Leptodactylidae > Leptodactylus > Leptodactylus fallax. Next base: position 9,658,628 of record CAMRHE010000027.1, on the reverse strand, counting down.
GAACTGTAGGCGGCACCATTCACTTAAATGGAAGTGTGCTGCAGTTCCTAGCCATTACTTTGAGATGGGAATACCCCTTTATAAGATTTTGAGTTTTAGAAGAAAGATATTCCAACACATATCATTATCCCAGACATGTAATATATAACTGTATAGTTACCCTCTCTCCAAAAACCCAACCACATTATATAGTAGGCTTCAACCTGGCACACACGTTTGCTTAGCGTATTGAAGTAGACTTCACTCAAGCAGCAAGAAAGATAATTATCTGCTGGGTGCTCTAGATTAATCCTGTTGCCATAACAAAAAGCTGGTCTTTTGGGTATTACAGTCCTTAAAAGAAAAAAATAATAGTTCAGACAGCCAAATTTACAGTGCTCACAAAATGTTCTAAAAGTAAGAGGATTATGGAAAAACCTGGGAATATTGTAGACTATTTAATATGCTAAATCCTATTTGTTATAGAAGATTTCTAGCAAAGGAACATGACATAGTTTCCACTAGATTTATTGGTAAAAATACATGTTGTAGACATTCATACACTGACAGGTGACTTGTTTCATAGAAATAAAGAGACATTATATCTAGAGATGAGCGAAGTTTTCAAAAATTCGATTCGGCAACTTCGCCAAATTTTCCTATACGATTCTCTTCAACCCATAGAAGCAATGAAAGTACATGTGCGTCCCGCAATTAGTGGTAAATGTACATGTCCAGGAGCACCGTATGGCAGCAGTTTTATGGTGAAAACACACTATGTATCTGGATGCAGCTATATTCTTAGGCCACTGGTACTTTTAGCTTGATGTAAATCTGCGTTCACATTGGTGCGGCCCCTGCACACCGTATTATGTCGCATAGCAGCCCCTGCATACGATATTATGTCCCATAGCAGCCCCTTCACATGGTATGATGTCCCATAGCGGCCCCTGCACACCGTATTATGTCCCATAGCGGCCCCTGCACTCCGTATTATGTCCCATAGCGGCCCCTGCACACGATATTATGTCCCATAGCGGCCCCTGCACACATTACTGTGCCCCATAGTGGTCCCTGCACACGGTATTATGTCCCATAGTGGCCCCTGCACACCGTATTATGTCTCATAGCAGCCCCTGCACACGATATAACATTCTAACTTTTATCATTTTTGCCACTCATTAGCTATAATTATACTCTGGGGTCCCTTTTCCTGCGCTCCGCAGCCGCTCTGTTCTCTTCGGGCGCTTCTGCCTGCCAGCGACCGCTGATTGGTTCTCAGGGGTCACGTCGCGTCATTATGCGTAATGACGTCGGACTTGACCCCAGAGGTCCTGTCAGCTGTCTCTTACGTCAGACAGAAGCGCCCGAAGAGCAGACAGCGGCTACGGAGCGCAGGAAAGGTGACTTACATTGTTGTTTTTATGTTTCATCACTTCTCCTGAGCCTCCGCTTATTATACTCGGGGGTCTGAAGAGACCCCCAAGTATAATAACAGCAGTTTCGTTTTGGCCGTGTTTGGTCCGATCGAAACTGCTGGGTGAGGACTCGGGTCGCAGTGCCAGGGAAATATGCCTCGCGTGCTGCTCTTGGCATGCGTGCTGGGGGTTGCCGACCTCTGACCACCATTGGTGGTCTGAATTAATTGAAGGATCTGATCTGATTTAATTTAGTGTTCTGGTGGTCTGGTCTCAGTTATGAGTTCATTTGGGTGTCTGCTATGTGTGTATGTATGTGTCAACTGAGTGAGATGTGTATGTAAATTACAATAAAAAAACTAAGTAAAACATTGAAAAATGGGCTCCATGTGGAGGTACTATTTCACTAATGCTTACAATATCATTTTGGAAAAATGTTTACTGCTTTTTAGGTTACCATATGGAAACATTTTACATGTATACAGTAGGGCACTGCTGTTTAGTAGTGCAATAGAGATGAATTATTTAGATATGCTGTATGGTTTAGTTATTGATGTGCTTTCATGTGAAAGTACTGATGGTATGTATCCATCCATGTAAATGTTTGATTGGTATTTTCTACCCATGAAATGCTACTCTTGACAAAATCTTGTGTACACCCCTGGAAAGAGAACAGTAAAACCGAAAAGCATCAAATGCTTGAGGACCGACTTATCTGAATATTTAATTGGCAGTAAATTTATGGGGACCTGTCAGATTTTTTTTTTTTTTTCCCCCTAAACTGGCCCCATCATGTACAGGATGAAGTAATTCCCTTTCCATTGCTGCCCTTCTATAATCCTTCTGTTGCAGCAAAGTGACGTTATAAATGTTTGAAGTGTAAAAACTCCTATACAAAGTAGTCACGGTGGGCAGGGAGCAGCTTCAGCATATTCACGCTGTCCCCATCCAGTCCCCTCACTCCCTGACATCACTATGGAGATGTCAATCATGCCCAAGAGATGTGATTAGCAAGGGGAGAATGTGACTATGCTGAAGCTGTTCACCGACCACCATGACTACATAGGCTCTACTCCACCCTCTCCAAAATAGACAACATTTGGTTGCAATTGGCTTATGTAACTATGAACTTCCAAGGTTTTTGTTATGCTAGGTTCACACCTGCATTCAGGTTTCCGTTTGGGGGGTGCGCTTAAAACCTAATCCACTTAAAAAAGTGGTTACCTTCGGAAACCCGCAGACTATCATGGGGTCTGCCAGGTTTCAGCCTGAAAAGGGCAGAAAAAGGAGAGATAAGCACTGCTTGCAGGACTTTTCTCACCACATTTTTAAAGTGGAATGGGTAACAGAATCCCCAACTGGAGACCGGGCACAAGTTTGAACCTAGCCTTAGTTGAATTTTCCCATACAAGATCATACTACTATTGATAATGGAAGATGGACAATGGATTCCTACTATTGATAATACAGTAGATAATACCGGCTAATTCATTGCACAGTTGTAAGAATGGATATATTGTATGCTAATTTTTGTCAACATATAAGGTGACTTTTTTGGAGCTAAACAAGACTAATTTCCCTAACCTTTCATATGCAGCCTGGTTCCTTGATAGAGAGAATTAAACTGAATAGAACTTTTTATCTGCAAGACTCCTACAATTTTGGCTTGGGTCCAGGTTCACTGCTGAACCAAGGACTATACATATATGTTATTTATCTACCTATTGATTTTCTGTGTACTGTTATTGGAACAGAGGTGGTAAAAACATAGTGAAGTGGTTTAGCCCAGTCAGGATAAATCAGTTCCAGCAGAGGGACACCATGTGATAAGCTTATGGTCATGGAACCCATCTAACAGAGATTTCCAAAGCAGACAAAAGCTGTAAGATCAAAATTATCTGTCTTTAAAGGGTTACATCCCATGCACACATCTAGTATACAATCTTACAGTCACCATGAGCTGCCATACCATTTTTTGTTGTACAAACTCAGCTATTCTCCACTAGAAGCAATGCATCAGATAAATATTCTCCATCTGATATTGAAGCTTTACAAAGGTACAGTAAGAGTCCATTAGCTTGTATGGGCACCATATTCATCACACTTAAAAGTACCATAAGAGAACTATATTAAATGGCCAGGAGCTAATTCACATTTACATTTAAAGGGGTTGTCCAGGATAAATCAACAATGCACCCCCCTCCAACTTTCTAATATATCTTTTTTTTTCCATATTCTATAGTTTTCCATTAATATATGTAGGCCTTGTGACCTACATATATTACATTTTCTACCTTTCCGCTGATGTAATGGGTCTTCTGTCTAATCCATATACTGACCCTTTACGTCAGTATAAAGGCCTCGCCCCATTGTACTTACCATCTCCTCTGAGTTAGTTAGTTGGGGAGGGCTAGTAGTGGGCAGGCTAGCTAGGGAGACAGGGAGGGGGTGTGAGAGAGGGAGGGGGGAGGGAGTGAGAGGGGGATCTGAGTGAAGAGCAATGCATCATGGTAGTTGTAGGCTAAACCATGTAAACAAATGCATACTTTTTTTTAAAAAAAATATTTTTTTTCCCTTTAAACCCATTCAAGGATTTGTTCACATCAGCATTTTTCATTTACATTGTTACACTCTATCACAGGAACCAAACAACAGCAATTGCTTAAGTGTTACAGCTTTCCTAGCATTTTACCGGACAAAATAGTCCAGCATTCTGCGCTATTTAGTCTACCTTTTTGATGTGATCTGTGACAGAGGCTTATAACAGAGCCTACAACACAGGTGTGAATACACCCTTACACAAAACAATAAATTAGAAGAGGCTAAAGTTAAAGATGGATAGTTGAATCCATTACAGAGTCTTGCAAGTTAACATAACCTGTCACCAGCATAGATTAAACTAATAATAGTAATTTGTGAAGCAGTTTAATATCAATGGTCATGATATTTTTTACTTTGAAGATGAAAATCATTACAGGAAATCCATATACAGAGGTAGAGTGAACCAGGAATGTACTGTATATTAGATGGTTGTATTCATTCTCTCCACTAGTAAATGCTTGTTCTTGATTATTTCATAAACATACCATACATTATATATGACAAAGCCTCTTATGTGGTTTATTTCATAGCGGTGACATAAACAAACTCAGCAGAGCTTAAGAAGATTGGGCCGTGATTTATAAAATGTGCTACATAGAAGTCTGTTTCCCAAACAAAAGACCGCCTGGAGTTTTCCAGTCACTGCTGTTCACATAGCTTAACCTGTTATTAACAACGCAGGGTTCAACGTGCAAATTGTTTTTATTCACCCACATACAGTACAGAAAAGAATTTCTAGTGGCCTGTTAATGTTGTGATACTTTCTCTAAATTCATTAATGTATCATTCTGTTTACTCATGAAGCCAACTCCTGTCCATATGCCATAATCAGTCAAACAAAATATACAGCTCACCACCCGTAGATATATTCAGCAGTCCATGTTAGTAATAGAAATGGTGCACGAAGACAGAAGGTCCTGGACGTCTGGACCCAATGGTAATAAACTGCATAGGTAAAAAATTGTATTCAGCACCAAATCCAAGGCATATTAATATAAAAAATAACTTTTATTTTTCCAATAAAAAAAATCACTCCATAGGTTCAGTGGTTAGTAACAGCCTACGCGTTTCGGAACGATGTCCCTTACTCATGGCATAAATCACAAAACCAAACACACACAATATTTAAAAGCAAAAACGAAAAAAACCACACCTCTGGGGATCAGATGTCATTATTTAACTAATTAACACATCCCCACAATAGCATATGTCTGCAAACCCACACTTTCCCTCACTGAGTACAAAAAAATATATATCCACATAAATACATATTATGTCACACATATAAAAAGACATATACATAAGCACAAATGAGTAAATATAAACACTCATAGAGAAAACATCAGATATAAACATAAATAGCGTTAATGTCATTCAAAATATTCACACAAAAAAAACAAAAAAAAACCAAAACACATCAACATTAACACGATCATAAGACTATAGCGCATAAACGTGTGCCCATGTATAATAAATTCACAAGAAAGAATTTTACCATTGTCCTTGAAAGAGCTAAATCTTGCCATAATCCAAGACCATTAAACACAAAAAATGAAACTAAACAACAAAAGAGTCATATGACATATGGTCATGTGATGAGTCCCACCTGGAAACCGAGTACCCAGCTTTAGAATCCAGAAAGCTTCCCTTTTTAATAGTTTTCTGCGCCAATCCCCACCTCTGACTGGTCTAGGCACATATTCAGTTGCACAAAAAGCGAAACTAGTGACATTGCCCTTATGCTGACAAATAAAATGTTTTGAGGCATTAGAAACATTTTCATTAGGACTCTTATTGCAATCGGCCAGATGTTCCGCAATCCTGATTTTAACCGGGCGTATTGTACAACCCACATACATTAGATTACATGATTCACAAAATATAACGTACACTACATGGTGACTTGCGCAATTCATGAAATCCCGTATAACGAAAGACCTTGACATGTTGGCATCATGAAAAGAATTAATTTTTTTGACAAATTTGCAAGACCCACATCTGATATTACCACATCTAAAAAAAACCATTTGTATGTAACCAGGTAGTTTTCAACTTGTTAGTTGATAAAAATAAACTAGGGGACAAAATGTCTCTGAGAGACTGACCCCTTCTCGCTGTAAATTTCACTCCCTGTTTGAGAATGGTGTTCAAAACAGGATCCTGATATAATATTGGAATATTTTTTTGAATTATTTTCATGACCTCCCGATACTGACAACTATAAGGGGTTGAAAAAACCAAATCCCTATTTGTAATGTCATGATCACTGGATTTAGAAGATCTCTTTTGTGTAAGGAGATCCGATCTCGACTTTTTATCCACAATATCTTTCGCCCTTGCCAGTGACCATTGTGGATAACCTCGACTACGTAAACGTTGTGTAACCGCTCGACTTTGTGTCTCATAATCTTCATCCACAGAACAAGCCCTCCTGACTCTCGTCAGCTCACCCACCGGAATAGATTTTAACGTATGTTGTGGGTGATGGCTACGAGCATGAAGAATGGTATTGCCCGCAGACGGTTTTCTGTAGATAGAAGTGTTAACTCTACCACTAGATGCATCTCCTGTCAAAATCAAATCCAAAAAAGAAATATTTGTAGTCTGAATTGAATATGTAAATTTTAGATTATACAAATTGGAGTTGATATAATCAACAAAAACTGGTATGGACGCTACATCCCCCGACCATATAATCAATATGTCGTCGATGTAGCATCCATACCAGTATAACTGTTCCAAAAAGGGATTACCCGAAGAAAAAATATTGAACTCCTCCCACCACGCCATGACCAAATTGGCCAAGGATGGTGAGAAGCGAGCCCCCATAAGGGCTCCCTGTATCTGTAAATAAAAAGTAGAATCAAACATAAAAAAATTATGTGTCAACAGATATCTAGTAACCTCCAGTACATATTCACATAACTCCTCACAAAATGCACTGTATCTGTACAAATGATGAGCCAAAGCAGTCAATGCGATATCATGTGGTATACTTGAATACAAAGCAACCACATCGCATGTTAGCCAAGAAAACTTTTCATCCCATATTATGCCATCAAAAGTATGTAATACCTGTTTGCTGTCCTTAATGAAACCAGGGACACGAGATACCAATGGCTGTAAAAGATCATCAAGCCAGCCACATAGTCTCTCATTAAGAGACCCAATCCCTGATATAATTGGGCGTAAGGGAGGTGGAAACTCAGGTTTGTGTATTTTGGGGAGACCATGAAAAATAGGGATAATAGGATGTTGTATCAGTAAATATTTTTTTTGTTGTTCAGAAATGAAACCTAAATTCACACCTTCACTTACAACATGTTCCAAAATTTTAGAAAATGCAGCTGATGGATTGGACTCCAACTTTCTATAGGTCTCAATATTCTCCAAAATATGCAAACAACTTGTTTTATAATCCACACTATTCAACACAACAATTTTACCCCCCTTATCCGCTACTTTGATTGTAATGTCATTATTAGATTTTAAATCAAATATGGCCTTTTGCTCACTGGAATTAAGGTTGTATTCACACTGTGCTTTCCTGGATTCTAAATCCTTCAGATCGTTTTCCACAGCGTTCTGAAACCATGAAAGGGCAGGAACCCTTGACTGAACTGGATAATACATTGGATTTTTCACCTTAAATTTGATAGAATCAACATCCCTAATTCTTTCTACACTTTCATGTTGTAAACTAGAGAGGGTATCTAGTGAGACTTGTTCTTTGAAACACAAACGGCTAAACTCATTGTCTACATGTATACCCATATCCAAATCCTCTAAAACCTGTGAAGAGAGATTATCATCACCTAAACAATCTGAATAGAAATGTTTTTTAACCGTCAGTAATCTAACAAATTTATTTACATCCAACAATGTACTAAAGAAATCAAAATTGGCAATGGGAACAAAACTTAAGCCCTTGGATAGGACTTTGATATGTTCCCTTGTAAGAGAAAAGGAAGACAAATTTAACACTTGATTGTCCTGTTCAACAGTATCCATGGACAATATTGAATCCAAGAGCATTATTGTTTTCTCCTCTGACCCCTGGTAAAATAACGTTGATTTAATTCCTTTACGATGTTTCCTCCCCGCTCGCCGGGATCGTTTTTTGAACTGATTTTTCTCAAATGTCCAGTAGAACATTCCCCCGATGATAATAGGGGTTCTAAATTGCTATCCATCGATGTCAGGCTAGTGTTTGAAAACTCTGAGCCTAGTTCCGATGAACTAAAAGAAACCCTTCGTCTATTGCTCCCAGTGTGAGAATCATTTTTAATTTTATGCGGTCTGTTTTTTAATATTGATCTCGGTGTTCTATTACCAGAAAATGTCCTCTGAGAATACACAAACCCAGTTGTATAATCATCTGAGTCTCTTAAAAATTTCTTTTTTTTTGATTCCCATAATCTGCTGTTCTAGGATATCAATTTTATCTTTCAATTTTTTGTCCATTTCTCTATACATATCGGTATCATGATATAATTGTAGTTTTTCCAAAGTAGCATTAATGTCCCTTTTAATAGATATTAATTTTTCTTTCTCATGCTCTATAATCAGAGACATCAATTTAAGGGAACATTCAGACAATGTATTGTTCCAAGTGTTCATAAATGCCTCATTATATATTGTTGTAGGTAATTTTTTGATGCGTAGCCCTCGTGGGATCATCTGTTTATCAATATATCTCTCCAATGTAATAGAGTCCCAGAAAGTTTTCACCTCTTGGGTGAATAATTTTTTCCAAGTGAAAAAACAACTTTTTGCAATCTGAATTGTAACCAGGACTAGTAGCCTCCAAATCAAACACTTCTGCTACTCGTTTAGATCTAAGTGTGGGTTCCTGTTGTGTTGCTCCATGTTCAGACTCCATTATGGAAAAAAGTTATTATCCAAATAACAAAAACATACACATGGACCATGAAAAAAATCACTAGTGGAATAAAGTCCAAAACTTGTATCACATAGGGAGCATGTAAAATAACAGTCCAGTGTACAAAAACAGTCAAACAAAATATACAGCTCACCACCCGTAGATATATTCAGCAGTCCATGTTAGTAATAGAAATGGTGCACGAAGACAGAAGGTCCTGGACGTCTGGACCCAATGGTAATAAACTGCATAGGTAAAAAATTGTATTCAGCACCAAATCCAAGGCTGAATACAATTTTTTACCTATGCAGTGTGTTTATATTTACTCATTTGTGCTTATGTATATGTCTTTTTATATGTGTGACATAATATGTATTTATGTGGATATATATTTTTTTGTACTCAGTGAGGGAAAGTGTGGGTTTGCAGACATATGCTATTGTGGGGATGTGTTAATTAGTTAAATGATGACATCTGATCCCCAGAGGTGTGGTTTTTTTTGTTTTTGCTTTTAAATATTGTGTGTTTGGTTTTGTGATTTATGCCATGAGTAAGGGACATCGTTCCGAAACGCGTAGGCGGTTACTAACCACTGAACCTATGGAGTGATTTTTTTATTGGAAAAATAAAAGTTATTTTTTATATTAATATGCTTTGGATTTGGTGCTGAATACAATTTTTTACCTATGCAGTTCATATGCCATAATAGGGAATATCAACTTCTAAGAGGGGACCCACCTAATTGTGCCAGAACAGATAGCAGCTCTGTAACAATGGCCACCATTCCGTTGGACTCATTTGAACAGCCACCATATAATACTATAATTCCTCTTCAACAAACAGAAAAAGGCTTCCCCTGGTAAAATCAGCTGTTCACCAGAAATGTAAGGAGCTAAACCCACAATAGTCTGCTCACCACCATTGTGACTGCAATATCTTTGATGAAACTACCTCTTTAAGAGAAGGCCCCACATAGCGGGCCACAGCGAAAAAAGCGCTGTGTGAAAAAACACAGCAGAAACACATCGTGGTTTTTCCAGCAGCATTTTTCACAGAAAGTCTGCAGAGTTTTTCTTCAATTATATCTATAGGGAAACCACCAGTGTTTCCATAGGTATAATTGACATGCTGCGATTTCCAAAAACACTTTGCAGGGACTGTAAAATGCAACATTTCCACCACAGCCAAACCGTGGAGTTTATGCACGTGGGGCCCCGGCCTTAAAGTGGAGTTTCACAGCACAATCATTGATAAATAGTCAATATGTATAAATTTAATAATGAAAACTTATATTAGTTCACTCTGACATCCTATAATCCACCAAAAACACTATGCATAGACTATGAATCAGCAATCCCACAAAAGCAAACACATAACCTATATAGATATGCTGAACAAAAATAAACAAAAACAATTGGCATAAATATAAATATTTTATTTAGATAACAAACATAACACTAAAAACAATGTTACACAAAAACAATCATGGTAGAGGTCCCACCCAAACCAGAGGCATGGCTGCAATTAATTTATGTGTCAAAAATAGTACACATAAGTAGCTATAAAAACATTATATATATATATATATATATATATATATATATATAAGTTGCATACTAATGTAATATACATATAATGTAACACAATCAATCACAGCAAGGTAATGTATAAGAGACTGCCAAACATAGTCACCCACAAAAGTAAAGGTCTGCATATGCAGTCAGCATTAGAAATGCAACAGATATAGAAAGTAAGTGATCACAAACATCCCAAATGATAATCAACATCAGTCACATTACCAAAAGCAGGATGGGACCTCCACCACAAGCCCCAACACGTGTTTCACCCCTCTTAGCTTCGCCAGGTAGCCCCCTGACAAGTAGGAGTGAGGTAGGTATTGAGCAGATTCTTCTCTAGTCAACATGTGCAATGTGTGACAGTTATTCTTTGTCAACCAGCTAAGGGAGGAATACAAATTGTAGATAGAACCTGCAGAGGGGAACATGCTAAACCCTTCTAAATTCATATAAATGATAGATACAGTGTTATTCCCCATATATACACCGTACTATGGATTTATGCAAAGTTTGTTTAAAGGTTAGGTATGCTTTAACTAACTGCTTCGTGCATTCAAAAGTTCAAGCATACCTACAAATGTATCCTTACAAACAAACCTACATTGTTACATTTTTTGACAACATTGATCATGTTTTTGGGGAAGTCATTCTCATAAACTCTTTTTTGTATGAATGGTCATCCTTTTTTCTTTGTGTATATCTACGTAGGGCTGGGTCATTATGACCTAAATCAAAATCGCAATTAATTGGACATTTTACTTCAATTATGATTAATGGTAATTATTTAGTGAACGCCCTTTTTAAACCACACCCCTTTTACAATATGAGTATATGTTCATCTGGCAAAGGTTCGCCCAGCAGTTTTTTTGAGATCAAACATGGTCAAACCAAAACTGCTATTATACACTGGGGTCTCGGGCCAAGAGCATGCACTGTACACTCGGCCCGAACTCCGAAGTGCCTGAGCATAATGCGCATGTTGCTCTTGATGCAGGAGGAGAAGGAGGGCTCATTTTTGAAGAAGCAGGCATTGCTGAACAGAGGCGTTGAATTCCTGATGCTTCGTGAAAGTTATTTGCATATGAAGAAAACTGGATTTGTGGAAAAACGGCTGAAAAAAAAAAAATAAATAAATAAATAAGAGGTATGCCTAGAATGGCCTTTATAAAAGCTATTTGAAGATATACTTATTTAAAAAATGATTTTATCAAGGATGGACTCCCTTTAAATGGCTTGACACCTTTTAGCAACATTCCCCTCTGCAGAGTCTATCTGTAATTCTCCCTGAATTGTTGAAGAGTTAAGGGCCATTTTTACTGAAACAAGATAAATGGAACAAACGGTTTCTGAAACATCATTTTTGCTGAATTCTCTTTAACACTATGTTGCATATTATGTTGAATTTAATTTTTTTCAATTTTCTCCTATTTGGTATGATAAATTAATTGATTTAGTAAGCAAATCCTTGTATAAACAAAACATGGCGTTCTGTGCAACATAAGCAGGCTCTTTGTGTCTTGGTCATTTATTTATATTAGTCTAACATTAAGCTACACATAGAATTCGAGTGTCTTAAGGTCTCCTTAACTTGTTACTAATGACAAGATATAAAAGTTTTTTTGCCTTTATGTTTCTTATTCCAAGCATTAAAGGACAATTAACAGTTTTTATAATGTAAGTGAGAATTCTTCCAGAGAAACCTTTCAGCCTTGTTGTATTCAATGTGCTATATGGGTCACAGATAATACAATAATTGACTGTACTGCCTCAATTGATGTATTTTAGCGGTTAGAACTATTCGTGATAATGTTTCTGATCTGGGAGAAGTATTATTGTTAGGGGGTTTTTTTGTCAGTAGTAATAGGTCATATAATATTTAGAATGGAAATATTTAGGAAGCCACAGAGTGAATGTTATATTGGATACCCCAAATGAAGAAAGCCACATCCAGTAGTGTGGATCCTGATCCCTTTATACCAGTGTTAACAAGCCTCATGTCAATATTTCATCTGTTCTTAGAAGTAGGAAATGCCTTTAATGAGTGTAAAGGTTATGTAAGCCCTCTTGGGGTTGTTCAATAGTAGAGAAAGCTCAATGGGATGTTAGCATTTGCATTAGCATACAGAAAATGATTTTCACCTTAGTGAACCTTTGTGTGTGTATTAAAATACTGCAAGTAGAAAAGGCTATGCAATATATTCCAACAACATAATTGCTTTCCTTATGAGCAGGAACAAAGGATCTAGCATTTAAAATTCACCAAACACATGAGACACGTCAGCCAGTTGATTCTGGCAGGACTGGCTGACTTTCTGTTGTCTATAGGAGTTTCATCTGTCAGAGGACTCTCTCCTGAGAGATGATGCTGCAGGAAAGCATACACTGAGAATATTGAATTTTGCATGTATCTTCTTTTGTTCTTAGAGTAGATAAGCCATTACCAGAGATGTATGGCAGTGGCCTACTCACCCTCCCCATGCAGAACACATGAATGCTCAACTAAGCCAAGTGTGGTCAAGTGGGAGGTCAAGAGTAATAGCTCAAACATTCAGCAGACAGCTATTGAAGGCATGTGACTACCTTTATAATTAGTAGGGAGCAGTTTTCGCTGGAGGTTGTGACAATGCATTACTGTCTAACAGAAAAACTGGACCTGTTATCAAAAGCTACCACCTGCAGTACTTTTTTAGGTTTGTTTTTTTTTTTGCCCCACAGTCCCAGCAATCAAAGTGATACAGTCTTCTCTGATGAGATGGAAAGTTAACTGCTGGTTTGGGAATTGATGATACAACTTACTAGCTTCTTAGAATTCAGCTGCTAAAGGGTTGCTATTGTGGTCCTGGTTATGATAACAGTATATTTAAAAAAAATAAACACTCAAAATGCATGTTTTAAATTATTATGCACAGCAGAATTTGCAACCTTTTCATTTTTATTAAGAATAAAAAAATGGTCATTGTGAAATTACAAGCATTAGCAGGTTATTACAAACTGAAATCAAACAGTTTTCAAGCCAAAACTTTATTCGAGGTGATGTTACATTTGCACATAGGACCCCTTGTTCGAAAGAAGCTTCTGAACTCTCTCATCCATTGAATTTGTCAGTTTTTGGATGGTTTCTGCTTCAATTGTTTTGCATGAGGACAGAATACCCTCCCAGAGCTGTTGCTTAGATGTGAACTGCCTCCCGCCATCATAGACACTCCTTTTGATGATGCTCCAGAGGTTCTCAATGGGGTTGAGGTCAGGGGAGCATGGGGGCCACACCATAAGTTTGTCCCCTTTTATGCCCATAGCAGCCAGAGATGCAGATGTGTTATTTGCAGCATGAGACGGTACATTATCATGCATGAAAATGATCTTTCTGCGGAATGCATGGTTCTTCTTGAACCATGGCAGGAAGTGCTGTTTGAGAAACTCCACATACATTATGGAGTTCATCTTTACCCCTTCAGGGATCCTAAAGGGGCCGACAATCTCTCTCCCCATGATTCCAGCCCAAAACATTACTCCACCTCCTCCTTGTTGGCGCCGTAGCCGTGTTTGCATGGGGTGTCCATCAACAAGCCATCCTCCACTCCATCCATCTGGACCATCGAGTGTTGCACGGCACTCATCGGTGAACAAAACAGTTTTGAAGTCAGTCTTCATGTATTGTTTGGCCCACTGGAGCCGTTTCTGCTTGTGTGCAGTGGATAGAGGAGGTCGACAGGATGGCTTATGCACAGCTGCAAACCTCTGAAGGACCCTGCATCTTCTTGTTCGGGGGACGTTGGAGACACCAGCAGCTTCAAAAACTTATCTGCTGCTATGACAAGGCATTTTTGAAGCTGCTCTTTTAACCTGACGTAATTGCCTGTTGGAAAGAGTCCTCAATTTTCCCTTATCAGCACGCACACGTGTGTGCTGTGAAGCAGCTACATACTTCTTGATTGTGCGATGATCACGATGAAGTGTCTTGGAAATGTTGATTGTAGTCATGCCTTGACCTAAACACTCCACAATTTGTTGCTTCTCAGCAGCCGACATCCTTTTTCTTTCCCATTTTGGCTGAAAGTATAGGCTGCTTAATAATGTGGGACAGCCTTCTTAAGTAGTCTTGCCTTTAATTGGACACACCTGCCAAACTAATTAGCACAGGTGTCTGAAATTGCTGTAGTGATATAAAGAGCCCTGACACACATCACCATCAATGAGTTTAACTGACAAACAAAAAAATTCTTACCTTATCACTCCTAAACACTTTTTGCATAATAATTTGGAACACATTGTAGTAATAAAATAAAAAAAGTTACAATTTTACAGCAATAAATATTTCTGGCTAGACACATTTTGTGTAACTTATAGATAACTAAAAACCAAACAGCTCCCTATCATTTTTTGGCTGTCACGTTATCTTGCCAGTTACCAATTTAGTTCTTCTTTTTCCAAATTCAAAGAATACAATCCAGTTCTTTAAAAGCTAAAGCTCATAAGCTTTTTTCCAGATCCAGAATAAAATACATACATGTTGGGGCAAACAGGGGTGAGTGTAGCGATCCTGCACATTTTGGACAGATCACCAGCCCTTATCAATGGCATATAGTAAAGTACTACACAATATACACAAAACCGCTTCACATTTTCAACAGGTACCACCAGTCAGAAACTATATTAAAGGCCAGTCCCCAGAGTTAATCCAAAGTAAACACTGACCAATGAGAGCAGAAATAAACAGGCAGACTTAACTGTGTTTAACTGCATTGACGTCTCTTATTATGACAGTGTAAAGTTATAGCTACATACACACGTGGACAAAATTGTTGGTACCCCTCGTTTAATGAATGAAAAACCCACAATGGTCACAGAAATAACTTGAATCTGACAAAAGTAATAATATATAAAAATTGTATGAAAATGAACAAATGAAAGTCTGACATTGCTTTTCAACCATGCTTCAACAGAATTTTTTAAAAAGAAAACTCATGGAACAGGCCTGGACAGAAATGATGGTTCCCTTAACTTAATATTTTGTTGCACAACCTTTTGAGGCAATCACTGCAATCAAACGATTCCTGTAACTGTCAATGAGACTTCTGCACCTTTGAACAGGTATTTTGGCCACTCATCATGAGCAAACTGCTCCAGTTGTCTCGGGTTTGAAGGGTGCCTTTTCCAGACGTCATGTTTCAGCTCCTTCTAAAGATGCTCAATAGGATTTAGGTCAGGGCTCATAGAAGGCCACTTCAGAATAGTCCAATGTTTTCCTCTTAGCCATTCTTGGGTGTTTTTAGCTGTGTGTTTTGGGTCATTATCCTGTTGCAAGACCCATGACCTGCGACTGAGACCAAGCTTTCTGACACTGGGCAGCACATTTCTCTCTAGAATCCCTTGATAGTCTTGAGATTTCATTGCACCCTGCACAGATTCAAGACACCCTGTGTCAGATACAGCACAGCAGCCCCAGAACATAACAGAGCCTCCTCCATGTTTCACAGTAGGGACAGTGTTCTTTTCAAGATATGCTTCATTTTCCCATCTGTGAACATAGAGCTGATGTGCCTTGCCAAAAATTTAGATTTTTGTCTCATCTGTCCATAGGACATTCTCCCAGAAGCTTTGTGGCTTGTCAACATGTAGTTGTCAACAAATCATAAAAAAGCCAGACTGGAATTTGTCAAATTACATTGTGGGTTTTTCTTTCATTAAACGAGTGTGTGAAGGATCTCGTCCTACCAGAACCCGCTTCTGACACACTCAAGATCGCTTCAATTACCTCACACCCACTTCCAGGATAATACGCAAGACGAGCCTTCTAAATTTTATATATTTATTAACCCCTAAACGGGTCGGCACTAGACACTTAACACATACAGAGAATACATGCAGCGATTAGCAAGCAGATACAAGTGAAAAGCAGCATAACACGGTACATAAAATAAAAATGGGAATAACAGAAAGAAAAGAACATATATTACCAACACCAGATTGTGATGGTTTCTCTGGCCCCAGATGATGAGCCAGGGCACGTATCTTATAAAAGTCCAGTAGCAGATGAATCTTAGCAGAGCAAAGGACAGAAGACCCTTCCGGAACAAGCAATTTCTCTGAGCCTAGGTGGCAGGCTCAGGGTACAGTCTTGAGCAGAGCATGTGTTGCCTACATGCGGTTACACCTCTTCCATGTTCACAAAATGGCCTCAAGCCTGGCTGATTAGGCCGCATGGGAAGCACATGGTTGAAGTCTCCCACTTGACTTCCCTCACACCTCTCCTCTAGGAATAGCACATCACCATAGCCAGAAGACAAACAAGACTGGTTCAGCCTGGGTGGAGACCTTTTGTCTCCCCTGGTCTCCTCCCTAAGTGAGGTCACCAGGGGGAGCGGCCCCGCCCCTCTCTATATCTCTTAGAATCATTTTTCTGTATAATTCTTTGCCCAATGTTTATAGAGTCGGGCTGGTGGTAAAATGGGGTTTGTGGCGAGGTCCCCAACACATAGACTCCAAGGTTGACACTCCATTTCCCTTTGGGTATTGAGATCAGTGCCTGGACCTTTCCGGGGCTTTGAACTGTGACATGTGTATATTCTGAGCATGCGCCTTGACCTGGCGCATATGGGGGATTTATTGGGGTGACTGTAAGATGTTCCCCAGGCCAGATATTGTCATAAAACCATAAAACCTTTGAAGTAAAGGTGGTGCCAGTCTGTCTATCAAAGATATGCGGATCGTTTCCCCAACACATCCTTTCTGCATGACCCCCCGCTGGGTTAATGAAGGTTGCAGTCTTATGCAGATACAGGCTTTTGACTAAATGGCTGATTGCTTCAGGTACAGGACAATAGAGAGTGGTCTGACCACATTCCAGTTGCCCCACTAGTCTTGATCCTAGGCACCAACCCCCACTGTGCAGTAATATAGACCGATATTAATATCATAAAACCATATCTGAGCATATCATGACAGAGGGGTACCAACAATTTTGTCCATGAGCATACCTCCTTTTAAATACATATTCACTTGGTTAGTTGGCTATACAGCCCTATTGCTGATAATATTCAGTCGAAGATAAGGGGGCTGGCCTGTAAGGCAGTTTCTAACTGGTAGCAGCTGTTACAAATGTGAAGTGGTGTTGTGAAGCACCTTACTATATATCATGAATAAAAGCAGGTGAGCTGTGAATCGAGTAGGATCGCTACATGCACCCATCTTCGCTCCAACATATATGTATTTTAATCTGGATTTGGAGTAAAGTTGAAGGACTTTCTATTTTAAAGTTATGGATTGTATTCTTTGTGCTTGGAATTACATTGACCCATCATGAATTCATTTGTTGTGGAAGACCCGGGAACCGGTGCGTTGGACTCTTTGTGCTTACTTCAGGCAGCAAAATAATTCTGGCACTCAACACTGTCTAACATTTTGGCCATACCATCTTATTCAGCCTCTTGTTGTCCTACTCATCCTCGTGTGGACATCTTTCCCTTGCTCCTACTACTTCAAAGCAATCCAATGTCACCTTACTACTACTTTAGAACCAGAATTTTTTTGCTGCTTGATTACGAGTTGAGCCCCTTTTTGTGCACCATTTCCTCATCATCTGAGGGATGCATCATTAGTATCTAGTTTGTACTTCAATTATTCTTTTTTCTAATTTTAATTGTAATTTTATTAATGATTTGCACCAAAAAGAACTGATCTTTGTGCTTTGCTAGTAATAGTGTAAAGTAAGCCAACTAAGCACTCATTCACACGACAAGATTTAATAGTCTGTGTGAATGATACGAGAAAGAATAGATCATGCTATTTCTCAGGCTGATTTCATTTATGTCTATGAGGAATCCATGAAAATGGATTACTCTTGGGTATACACTTGGCTGTGAAAAAAGTACTTTTTCGCAGCTAAATGCATGGCACTGTTGTGTGAATGAGCCCTAAGAGATTACTTAAAAAGAGGAGAATGTCTAACTTCTAGCATAATGCACCAAATCTATCAGGCACCATGCGCCACTGGGATGAATTTGGTGAATTTTGTGACAGCAAGGTCTAAGTTTATACCATCTATCTTATAGACAGTATTAGTAAATGTGGACCTCTACATGTAAAACCACCCTTACAGTTTTTAGTTGACTTAACGTTTGAGACACGGATTACATGAACCTATATTGCATATTTTGTGGTAAAGCTAGAGCTGGATGATTAACCATAAAATAACCAAAATTGAGTCAGCTCAATTAATGAATATGAACTTGCCGTCCTTTCTCACACTGCCATTGGCTACAGGATATATCACTATCTGTACATACAAACAGGATTGCTATGTGAATGTCCGAAACCTCCATGCAGGACTTTTTCCTCCGCCTATTTTCGGCAGACACTGTGACAGAGTCTCCAAAGACTCTGGTACAGATGTGAACGTAGGCTTAGGATATACAGTGGGTACGGAAAGTATTCAGACCCCTTTAAATTTTTCACTCTGTTTAATTGCAGCCATTTGCTAAAAGCAAAAAAGTTCATTTTATTTCTCATTATTGTACACTCAGCACCCCATCTTGACAGAAAAAAACAGAAATGTAGATATTTTTGCTAAATTATTAAAAAAGAAAAACTGAAATATCACATGGTCATAAGTATTCAGACCCTTTGTTCGGTATTGAGTAGAAGCACCCTTTTGAGCTAGTACAGCCATGAGTCTTCTTGGGAATGATACAAGTTTTTCACATCTGGATTTGGGGATCCTCTGCCATTCTTCCTTGCAGATCCTCTCCAGTTCCGTTAGGTTGGATGGTGAACGTTGGTGGACAGCCATTTTCAGGTCTCTCCAGAGATGCTCAATTGGGATGAGGTCAGGGCTCTGGCTGGGCCAGTCAAGAATGGTCACAGAGTTGTTCCGAAGCCACTCCTTTATTTTAGCTGTGTGCTTAGGGTCATTATTTTGTTGGAAGGTGAACCTTCGGCCCAGTCTGAGGTCCTGAGCACTCTGGAAGAGGTTTTCTTCCAGAATATCTCTGTACTTGGCCGCATTCATCTTTCCAATTGCAACCGGTTGTCCTGTCACTGCAGCTGAAAAACACCCCCACAGCATGATGCTGCCACCACCATGTTTCACTGTTGGGATAGTATTGGGCAGGTGTTGAGCAGTGCCTGGTTTTCTCCACACATACCGCTTAGAATTAACACCAAAAAGTACAATCTTCGTCTCATCAGACCAGAGAATCTTATTTCTCATAGACTGGGAGCACTCCATGTGTTTTTTGGCAAACTCTATGCAGGCTTTCATATGTCTTGCACTGAGGAGAGGCTTCCTTTGGGACACTCTGCCATAAAGCTCCGACTGGTGGAGAGCTGCACTGATAATTGACTTTGTGGAACTTTCTCCCATCTCTCTACTGCATCTCTGGAGCTCAGGCACAGTGATCTTTGGGTTCTTCTTTACCTCTCTCACCAAAGCTCTTCTCCCACGATTCCTCAGTTTGGCTGGACGGCCAGGGCTAGGAAGAGTTCTGGTCGTCCCAAATTTCTTCCATTTAAGGAACCTTGAGTGCTGCAGAAATTCTTTTGTAACCTTGGCCAGATCTGTGCCTTGCCACAATTCTGTCTCTGAGCTCCTTGGGCAGTTCCTTTGACCTCATGATTCTCATTTGCTCTGACATGCACTGTGAGCTGTGAGGTCTTATATAGACAGGTGTGTGCCTTTCCTAATCAAGTCCAATCAGTTTAATTAAACACAGCTGGACTCCAATGAAGGAGTGGAACCATCTCAAGAGGATCAGAAGGAAATGGACAGCATGTGAGTTAAATATGAGTGTCATACTTATAAGACCATGTGATATTTCAGTTTTTATTTTTTAATAAATTTGCAATAATATCTACATTTCTGTTTTTTTTTCTGTCAAGATGGGGTGCTGAGTGTACATTAATGAAAAATAAAATGAACTTTTTTGCTTTTAGCAAATGGCTGCAATTAAACAAAGAGTGAAAAATTTAAAGGGGTCTGAATACTTTCCGTAACCACTGTAATTGCCGAGCCCTAGGTAAAACACACACAGAGAGATACCGAGGAGTTGCTTTAATGCCAGTGTAGAATTGTCACTAGGACAGATTCAAAACAGGTAAGAGCAGTAACAATGTAACAGTGTATCCCATTGCAACTTCTCATTGTTAATGTAAACAGCAATTACCTTGAAGAGTTACTCTGTACTAAAACATCAATATACTATTCTTGTCTGGCAACAAGCAACATAATATAACAACAGCGCTATCTTTGTGAGTGCTTGTTGTAATGTCAGGCTGGAACATAGGTCATGTGGCACAAGATTTTACAATAGTTTTAAACCCCCACCATGTACATTATACTCTCTTTAGTACTTTTTTGATGCACTAATGCAATGAAATACTGCAGAATTGGAATAAATTGAGTCCTAAAATTTACCTTCAAGCTGTCTACACACCTACCTACACTATTGGATGAAGAACTTTTGACCTCTGATCAAAACATTATGTGGGGGCCCTTTGCTATTTTGGAATAAATAAAACTAACTTTAGCTAAAAAACAGGGCAAAAGTGAAACATGAAAATGATACAGCTACTGTATATTAAAATATCACAACTAATAGCACATACAACAAAACTTTCCTACCATAAACAAGTAGAAGTACAGTACAATGTGTGATGAGTCCTCCTTATGTTGAGGGCCCAAGGCATTTGGCCTCCATGGAATTGCCCTTGGCACTTTGCCTACTACATATTTTTATAAACTGGACACACTGACAAGGGCAAGATTGTGATGACTAGACAACAGAGCATCTCCAAAACAGCAAGTCATTTAGGGTATTCCTGGTATGCAGTAGTTAATACTTAGCAAAAGTTGTCCAAGGAAGTATACTAGTGAACAAACAACAATATCATAGGTGCCCAAGTCCCACAGTAGGGCTACAGTAGCAGAATTGATGAAAAAGGTAATATCCACACATTGTGCATTGTAGCCTGCCATGTATGGGCTAACCCCTGTGCACCCCCAAAATTCCCTATGCTAAGCATGTTAGCACCAGAACTAGACTATGGAGTAACGGTAGAAGGTAATCTGATGTAATGTATCATGATTTTTTTTGCATCATGTGGACAATTAGGTGCGTGAATATTACTTACCTGGGGAAGACACAAAGATGCACTATGGGAAGAAGGCAGGGTGGATGGAGGAAGGGTTATGCTCTGGGCAATGTTCTTCTGGAACCCCTTGAGTCCTGGCATTTATGAGGATGTTACTTTAACACATACCACCTACTAAAACATTGTTGTAGACCAAGTACACCTTTTATAATAATGATACTCTATAAAGGGCATGGCCTCTTTCTGCAGGATAACGTGCCATGCCACACATCAAAAATTGTTCATGGATGTTCTGAAGAAACAAACAGAGTTAAATTCTCTATTCTTCAATTTGATTGAGAATCTGTGGGACGCGCTGGAAAAACAAGTCCGATCCATGGAGGTCCCACCTCACAACTTTAAAGATCAAGGATCTGCTGCTAACATCTTGGTGCCAGACATCTTTAAATCCATGGGGGTCAGAGCTGTTTTGGCAGCTGGAGGGTGACCTACGCAATATTAGGCAGGTAATGTTTGTTACAGCAGATCTAAACCGATCTGCCGTATTTAGTGTGTCTTTGTATTTAATAAGATGAATTAATGAGCATTAATTATGACAAAAATACAGTCAAACCGCTCCAAAAGTCCATCTCTTGTTATGAATTTGCACCAATAAGGACAGATATTTGCTCCTTGCTAGACACTTTTTAAGTCTTTAGAAAAGGGGTGTGTTATTTTGTCATGCAATGAAAAGCCATTGGTTTAAAAGAAAAGGGTCTAGTCTTGAGAAAGATGCTCCAAATCTATCACACAGTGTGAGCCACTGTGACAAGTGTGGTACATCTTCAGACTGCCTGCTTGAGGTTTATGCTGATATTGAGGTATTAGACAGCATTAGTAAATGTGGCTACCTGGAAACAATAGCTCTATCCTGGCTGAATGAGGTCATTTTTTTTTTTTGCTGGGGAAGAGGGGGTAGTTTTTTTGTATACCTGTCACCTCGATGGTTAATATCTGAAAACTTGTCTTTTCTGAGCTTTTATTTATTTTATTTTTTTGTTATACACAAAATATGAAATGTTAGTGAGAAACTTCCCTACTGCCCACACAACAAATGTACAGTTTCACGTTATGAGCATGTATCATGAAACTGAATATCTATTACAAATAGACATAGATGACTAAGTAATACTATTTATTCATTGCATAGTATTGTTATAATTCATAACATACTGTTCTTGCATGTTGCCACTATGGCTTCACTAGGTAACTCTTTAGGGGTCGTTCACACTACCGTTGGTGACCATCAGTAGTGTCCATTACAAGATTTTAGCAACGGACACAAGCAGAACCGTCCCAAATCCGTTAAAAATTCCATTGATTTCAATGGGATTTTATCTGCTGTCCGTTAGTGACCGTTAGTGTCCATTTACATCGAATCCGTCACATGCATGCAGGACTTTTGCATCCATGAAAAATAACAGTTTCATGACGGATGTCAAGCGTCCTTTATTTTTTTACATTAAAGTCTATGGGTAACAGACAGTAACGGATGGGCGTCCATTATACTGTCCGTTTTTTTTTCTGCGCATGCTCAGAAAGCAGAAACAAAAAAAAAAAAAAAAAAAAAAAAAAAAGCAAAAAACGGACAGTATAAAAATGGACACTAACTGATGCTAATGTGTCTGTTTCTTTTTAATGGATCAGTTAAAAAAAGCGGACACATTAACATCAGTCAGTGTCCGTTAATGTCTGTTTTAAAATAGGTGTCCATTTTTTTTTTTTTTTAAAGAACGGACATCCAATGGTATTGTGAACCCTGCCTAAATGTCAAGAACACACTGAGCAAAATGGTCACCTATTAGGGTGGGTTCACACTTGCGCCGGTTTTTTCGTCGGACACAAAGTCCTGCATGTCCGACTTTGTTTTTGATGAAAAAAACCGGCTTCGCCGCGCAGAGGGTGTAAGTGCACACCAGCGCATTGCTTTAAAAACCCATAGACGTGAATGGGTTTTTAAGCAAAGCATTGCAGACCTTTCCCTATCCAGTCCCTATCCTGTTTTCCGACATTTAGGTCGGATTCGCGGCGGACGGAATGCCGGAGCAAGTGTAAACCCACCCTCAGCCGCTGAAAAAAACTGGATGGGATTTAAACAAATGCTGTGTAAAAGGTCACTTCACACTATGGGTTTTAAACATGCAGCATGTCAAATATTGCTGCAGGTGCTACACACAGATTTCAACCTTTGCCATGCCAAAGCAGGGGGTAGATGCGGAAAAAATCCTGAAGTCCTTTTGTCTAATAAAAGCTGAACAAATGACAAATTAATTTCTGCTACATCTGCCTAGCCAGTCTGAACTAAAGGAATGTTAGGTTCCAAGGTAGCGTTTGTTTGTTCATGGCAACCAACCACAGGAAAGTGAATGCAACATCATTGTGTTGTGACTGGCTGCCCCTGATATTGTAAACAGAGAATGCTAATACTTCTGGAATGTAATTGCTAGCCTTAAAGGGGCTGTACGACTCAAAAAATTTAAAATAGGTTGCATATGGTTTAAAGGGAACCTGTCAGAACGATTTGGGACATGAAACCACCCATAGGTCCTTATGGATCGGGGGTTTAGGGTTCCAAGTTGCCCTATTACAACGCAATCCACAGCTGCATTCAAAATAAAAAAGCTTTATACCCAACTATCAGTTGTACTACCCACTCCAGAGTAGTTCTTCAATGAAGCTTGTGCAGTACCCCACAGGTTTAGGTTAGCAGCACATGACCGTGTTTCACCCGTGAAACTTGGTCTGTGTGCTAGCCAGATTTACTAGCTTGAATTTCGTGCTTGGAGCGGGACTCCTAGCATCCTAGTTATCTATGACGCTAGGAGTCCCTGCCTCCCAGCGACATACAGTCCCGTACTGTAATTGATACACAGTATGTTGCTGCATGGCAGGGACTTCTAGCATCATAGATAACTATCCTGTAAGGAGTCCCGCTCTCAGCACGAAGTGCAAGCTGGTAAATCTGGATAACACATAGACCGAGTTTCACGGGTGAAACACAGTCGTGTGCTGCTGCCCTTATTGCGCATGCGCAACAAAAAGCTTTTTTTATTTTTTAGTGCAGCTGCAGATTATATTAAAACAGAGGTAGCTGGGACAATATACCCCCAGTCCATAAAGACCTGTGGGTGTTTTAGTGCCCCAAATGGCTCCCTTTAAGTTAAAAAAAAGAAAATCTAACTAAGGCTAGGTTCACACGCAAACAGGACTTTTCTCTCCGCATTTTTCAGGTGGAAACCCAGTTGACCCCATTATATTCTATGGGGTCCGTCAGTAACCGCTTTTTAACCTGATTATGTTTCTGGAAAGCTAGTGTGAACCTAGCATTATCTTTTACAGCTCCTGCGTCCAGTGCTGGTTGATGTCTGCTTATGTTATTCTGTTGCTACTCAGGTCACAAATACAAACAATATCTGGCCTCAGCAGAGACCCATATTTGCAGCATGTTTGACTATAATTTATTTTATTTCAGTCAGACAAACCTTATAATGTGGGCACAGTGAGGGTACTTTACTTTCAGGACCATAGATTTGCTGCAGATGGCAACACACAGAAAACCTGCAAAACTCCAGAGTGTAATGTATTGTAAGCAGGGGCGCACTGCTAATGAGGCGAAGTGAGGCGGCACTGCCTGTCATTGTCTGAGGGGTGGCATTTTTACCATTTATTTAATGTAAACCAGCCCTGGGCTGGTTTACAAGACCTCTGTATGTCAGCACAGGCGGCGATACAATGACGTCATCGCGCCTCCTACGCTGACACGCAGACGTCGCGGAAAAGAAGAGGAGGCGGTGGCGTCTCCATCATGGGATTGCAGGTCTTTTCAGACCCCAAAGTATAATAATCGGCGACCCAGGGGAGGTGATAAACATAAAAACCATTGTTACTCACCTCTCCGGCGATCGAAGTTACTCCCAGCAGGCTTCAGCCTTCTTTGGTGACGTCCCAGGCGTCACGTGAGGTAGCCCGACGCCATTATGTTGCGACGCCAGTCTGTGCGACATTGAAGAGAGCCGAAAGCAGGGAGCGCACTGGAGCCCAGGTAAGTAATGCTGGTTTTTATGTTTGTCACCACCTGGGTCTCCGATCATTATACTCAGGGGTCTTTTAGACCCCAGAGTATAATAATAGTTCATGGGTGGGTTACTATGGAGCAGAATACTGTGTGCAGGGGCCACTATGGGACATAATAGGAAAAAACTGTATACAAAAATCTATAAGATATAAATGAGACTCAATTTCATATATTGCAGCTAGAAAGTTTAAAGAGGGTCTCTTTTCATAACATTTTATAAATAAAACATAACTTTTAATAATATAAGAAATAAAATTTAACTGAACACACACCCTAAAGTGAATTAAAAAGTCTTTGTTGTTATTTGTATATAAGGCAGGCTTATCTAATTATTCACCGCTTTAAAGAAAATAAAAAAAACAAAAACACTACCACCATCTAAAGTGCTGTGTGTGAATTGGGAGCAATTTGGAAACGTTTCAATGAGCACGATATTCAGCTGTGATTAAAGAGGGGTATCTGAATAATTCCAGACACCACTTTCATAGCAAAAAAAAATGTTTTATTTATTTTTCTTTTTTTAACTTTTCCATTATCCATTTGGATAATATTTAAACGAAGTGAATTATTTACGCAGAAATCCCAGCACTAACGCAATAGATAGAGGATATCGTTTAAAGAGCTATAGGTAGATAGTATAGCAACATAACCTATTAGCCCAAACCATACTTATAAAACATAAATCCCAGCGTTATAGTAGGGGATAGCCTTTAGGCAGTCTTATTGCTCATTGATTGGAAAACCTGGGTTCCAGATATTAAACATAAGTCACAGCACAAAGGCAGTTGTTAAAAAGTAACATTGAGACCAAGGTTTCAGATATTAAACATAGGTCACAGCACAGAGGTAGTTAATAAAAACATGATGTTTTAAGCAGTTTTAAAGCCCATAAGATATTGGGCATAAGATGGCGTTTTCAAATCGGTTTTAAAGCCCGTGTATTAATAGGCAGAAGTGCCAACGCGTTTCCCCATATTGGTTCATCAGGGAACAAATAAAGCCTAAAGTAAACAAAACAAGACCAAAAAATAATAAAGTTGTGCTCTGATAGTGGTTCAGAAACACAGTAATGAAGTGCACACACAGTGTTCAGTCTTTTATGGGACATAATACCGTGTGCAGGGTCCACTATAGAGCATAATTCCGAATGCAGGGGCCACTATGAGGCATAATACCGTGTGCAGGGGCCACTATGGAGCATAATACCATGTGTAGGGGCCACTATGGAGCATAATACCGTGTGCAGGGGCCACTATGGAGCATAATACCCTGTGCAGGGGCCACTGCAGGGCATAATACCCTGTGCAGGGGCCGCTGCAGAGCATAATACCCTGTGCAGGTGCCGCTGCAGGGCATAATATTGTGTGCAGGGGCCGCTGTAGGTCATAATAACGTGTAATACTGTATTAAAAAAAAAAAAAAAAAACACCTACTCACCTGTCCCTTGTGCTCTGATGTCTCCTACCGCAGTCTGGTTCTGCTGCTCTGGTGTTCTCTTCTGGCGGAAGTCCCCACCACACATGACCGCTGAGGGGAAGAAAACACCGGAGCAGCAGGACTGGAATGGGCTGGAATGGGAGACACCAGAGCACCTTCCCCAGCCTCATATTAAAAAAGTGGTTATCCTGGACAACCCCTTTAAGGTGGCACTTGGGCTTTATTAAAGGGGCTTTCCAGCTCATTTTTATTGATGTTCTACACTTAGGACCGATTATTATCAATGAGATCAGTGGACCCCTCCTCTGATCAGCTGTATGAAGGGGCTATGGCACCTGTTTATATCACACGCTGTCTGTTTATAGTGACCGTGTGATGTAATTACAGCCTTGTCACATAGACATGTACAGGACGAGGCTGTAGTTACATTACATGGCCGCTATGAGATGAATGACACTATGTAAACAGAGAAGCGGTGACGGCACTTACAGAGGTACCACAGTTCATTCAAACAGCTGATCAGTAGGGGTCCTGGGTTTTTGAGCCCCACTGATTAGTTTATTAATGACCTGGAAAACCTTTTAATTAGTTAACATCTGGGGGTATTATTAATAAGGGGCACTATTTATACAGGGTACACACGGACATTATTAATATAAAGATGCACTTGGGAGTTATTCATTATGGGGGTTATATCATATATTTTATAATTGGGGAAGCAGCAAGATGAGTGTGCAGATGAGGATAATGTGGGTTGGATGCCTGGAAAAGTGAGGAGCCAAAGATGTCTGTGTTGTAAACTTTACAGAGACAAGTCACAGCTGGAAGAAATGGTCATGGCGGTCCAAAGGGAAATGTGACCGATTAGTCAGAGACGTCACCTGTAAGTCACAAAATGTTACTGCCCTGTATTCTCCTAAATGATAGAGGATAAATACCTGATTGATGGGGGTCTGTCTGCTGAGTCCCCCACTGAGCCTGAGAATTGGGTTTTTTTCCCCCCACTGGGTGGGAATCCAGCCTGGCTGCAGCCATATATATATATATATATATATATATAGGTGTGTCGCTTGGTGGATGGACGAACCCGCGTGGCTCTCATTCACTTTGATGGGAGCGCCAAAGATACCCGAAGTCCAGTACTCAGCTATCTGCGGCGCTCCTATTATAGAGAATGGGGACCACATGGGCTCGTCCATCCACCAAGCAGATGTGTGAAGTTACTTTCATTGTTAATGCCGTGTTGTTGATTTCTGATACTTAAGTAATACAAGAAGAATTCTTAAAAATGGTTTCATAAGTTTGTGTATGTTTATTGAACGACAATAACAGCGTGTGACTCTAACAGCATGGAAACGCAATTTTATATTTTTTTTGGGGGGGGGGAGGGGGGTGTCTTTGGATAGTCCGCCTCAGGCAGCAAGGAGGCTAGGTTCACCACTGATTGTAAGGGTCTGTTCGCATGTGTTAGATTTAACGCAGATTATGGTGCATCCCATGATAATCTCCATCCCACGCATGTGAATGGCATTTCTGCAACCCCATTCACTTATTATGGAAAATTTCTGTGCAGTAGAAAGTCAGCTACGGAAAGTAGCTTGTAATGTATTCCTGCTGTTTCCGCATGGAGCAAGGCGCAGAATGGGGCATGTGGTGCATCTTTGGTGCAGGAAAGGGCTATGTGCCAAAGATACTTTATATTAACTGCCATCTACGCCAAAAAAATGAAATGCTGGTATGTGAACACAGCGTAAAACCTCCAAGATTTTCACCCATGCCATTACAAAGGCTGAAATCCATAGTTAAATCCGCACATATATGAACATTTTTCTAGATGTAACTCCTTGTGCTTGCGGCCCTGTATTGGCAGTGCTGTAAGGGGTAATGCACAGCTACACAGGCCTCGCTCCATGACGTGTGGGAGATAGATGGTATTACCAGAAGCCTCCTCCATCTGTTCATGCTCTGCGGTGACACTAATGCCTGGCACAGGCCTATACATTATTTGGTAAATGATAGTGCTGTACATCTGTAACTAAGCAGATGGCACCGTGTATGACCATAACAACCCACCCACAGTACCCTCCCTCTCTCACCACGTGTCTGCCACTTAGGTGTGTGACTCACAAGAGGTAGAGTTTTGAATTCTCCCGCCTAGGTGACGTTGTCGCCTGCAGGGGGCGTTCCGGGTGACGCAGTAGGCGGCAGATCGGGTGTCTGCGAGTCTCCGCCCTCAGCAGTCCGAGTACATGGCGACTGCGGCAAAGAGCAAGCGAGAAGACGCAGGGCGAGAGGAGCAGCAGAGCGGAGTCCCCGAGCCTTGTCCCCGGTGTCTGTCCTCCCTCCATATGACACATACGAGAGCTGTAAGTACCCCTCCATGTTCCCCGGCTTGTGGCGCCGCCTCTGTCCCTGACTGCAGTCAGCCGGTGACTCCATTGTGTGAGGAAGAACCATGTCTCCGGCAACTTAACAATGGGACCTCAGTCCTCGCTCCGCTCCTGAATCTGTCAGCTCCGGTACCGCTTCCTCCGCTACCCCACACCTCTATACACCGGGGACCCGGAGGTTCCCAGGGACTCTAGACGTCCAGCACAGCGGCTATAACCTTCATGGCCAGTTCTGTGCTGTACACTGTGATGGACTGTTTCTCTTCTACCCTCCCACTCATACCTCCCTATATAGACCCGGTATATGGCTGTTATAGTGCCGCACTGGCCGTCAGGGTACATGTAGACGCCACGTCTCATGTAACCCCCTTTAGTGTGTGGTAAGGGACACTGTACTGTATGTGACGCTGTATACGTATCTTGCCGGTGTAGGTCTGTGAATCCCGACGTAGTGAGCGCTGTGAATAGAGACCCCCGTACATTGTGGCGGTGATTGACGTGTAGCCGGCCCAGCTGGCAGCTGGGGGAATGAAGCCGGGGAGGAGGGCCGGACTCCGGGATGTGCGTCCAATGGGGCGCCACATGCCCCTCTCCCCCCCCCCCCCTTCTTCTATCGGTGCTGTCAGTGCGGTCTGTAAACGCTGTGTGTGTACACGAGACGTAGCGTTACATGATGTTCTGTCTACACCTCCGCCAGTCATACGTGAGTGTGAGTCAGACGTGTGTATTGTGCGGCCGCTGTTGTACTGACCTCTGTATCCGGCTGTGGGAGGGGAATTTGGATGTAGGACAGAGAGCTCATTCTGTGACTCACATGGTCCGATGCAACGTGTCGGCTGCTGGAGCCGGGTGACTACATACAGCGTGGCTTGTGATCCTCAACCCAGAGTTATTAATGCCGGGGTGGGACTACTACACCCAGCATGGCCGCTCAGACACGAGGCAGAGACAATACACAGCTGATCGGGAATGTAAGAGTAGGGAATTCCCTGCAGATCGCCCGAACTAGTGCGTCACTGGTGACGTCAGAGCCTCCCATCTGCGCTCATCTCATAGGAGAAGGTGATGTGCTGTGTGTAATGTGAGACGTCTGCTGACTGGGGGCGGCCATGATGCCGGGGACACCTGTACTGGTTCTGGCTGCCTGTCTTTGTCTTCAGCAGCTGCACAAGGCTTTATTACATTGTGGTGGCATCTATATTATATGAGCAAAGGATCTTCTAGTTCAGTATTACAGGTCACCAGGTGGTACTATAAAATGTCTCCATGCTAGTATTTATTTTCATTATTATAGGGTTGTGGAGTTCGGTAGGGCCAAAAAAAAGTCACTTTTTATATAGGTTGTGGTTTATGCTTTAAAGGCATTTTCTAGACTACATAATTGATGTTCTATCAATTAAAGATCAGCAGGGGTCTGACACCCAGTCCCCCAGCCTATCAGCTGTTTGAAGAGGCTCCCTCCTCTTCAGCACTCACCAGATACCATACCATACTTTTGTGCTTGGTATTGCAGCTCAGCCCATTCACATGAATGGGAATGAGCTGCATTAGGCTATGTGCCAACTGATCCACAGGGGTCCTAGGTGTGTTTATTTCCTTGGAGATAGGGATGCTATACTTGGCATAGGTACTTGGCATGCTCTTACTTTGGAGCAGGGCAGATCAAAACTGGTGTAGGTTCCTAGCATCCTGGCACAGCGAGATATTGCAGTGCTGAAGTTTTTTTATATTGATGAATTATGAGGAAAAGTTATCTTAATAAAATGTTTTACTGAGCTACTGTAAGGTGAAAGCAGCCAAAAAAAAATAATTGGCACAAAAATGGCCTGAAAGTGTGTGATTCAAAGGCTTAAATTACTTTTGGCCGTTTATTATCACATGACCAATTTTCAGAGGTAATTTCCCACATTAAGTTTAGTTAAAGGAGTTGTCCAGGCAAAAATGGACAACCTTTTTAACTTTTAAATCAGCCGGGAGCATTGAAAAAAATTAAATAAATAAATGCATACTCACCTGTCCCCGATGCTCCGGTGTCCTCCCGCGCGTCCTGGTTCTTCTGTTCCAGCGGCTTCTCCTAGGTCTCTTCTGGAGTTCCACTGATTGGCCTCAGTGGTCACATGACCGCTGAGGCCAAATCAGTGGAACTCCGGAAGAGACCCAGGAGAAGCTGCCAGAGCAGAAGAACCAGGGACAGGTGAGTATGCATTTTTTTTTTTTTTTTTTCAATGCCCCCGGCTGATTTAAAAGTTAAGAGGGTGGTCCATTTTTGCCTGGACAACCCCTTTAAGTTCAACCTGACCCAAACAAGGTCTGGGCATAAGAACTGGCATGTCTAAGTCTTTTACTGATTTAAATAAGCAACTGGTATTTTAAAAAGTGACATGTCTTTAATCAGTGATCTTAAAGGGGTTGTACCAAGTTATGACATTATTGAAAGGATAGGAGATAACTTAATGATCGGTGTGGCTCCAACCACTGGAATCCACACAATATTCGAATGGGGCTCTAGTTCACCCATATTGATGGAGTGACAGGTCAAACATTTGCATTGGCTCTCCATTCATACTCTGGGGATGCCAACGCATTTATTGTGGAATCCGTTCATAAATATAGAAATCTTTATGGTTATCTACAGTGATATTATATCTCCAGTTATAAATATATTTTCAGAAATTTATAGTGCAGGTGAATATAAGAAAATCTGTAATATCTTATTAAGGAGATCTGTTTCCTTCACCACTTAGTAAGCTGTTCTCCTCCTTCAATCAGACTGCGTGTTCTACATTGAAATCTGTCTCCATAGCCAGGATTCTATGGAGGAGGAAGGACAAAGCTGCTGGTTTATTACCTCATTTAGTAAACTTATCTAGAAGACCTATCAGTATCATAAGAGCTCTTCCTCCTCACAGAGTAGCAGTGTATTAGCAGCAGTTATTTGTGTGTGTTTTCCTGCAGCCTCCCCTCCCCTCTTCTTTGTATGTAGAAAGTAATTCAGCCTAGTAAGTGGAGAAGGAAATGTATTTGTTCCATAAGATATATTTTCTTATATTTACCTGTGCTATTTATTTATGAAAAGTTGTGTATAACTGGAGTTATGCTTTAAAACGTACCCCCATTAATAAACAACTTTTCATTACTGAAAAGTGCATATGAATATAAGAAACTTTGTAATATACCGTATTAAAGAAATGTGTGACCTTCACCCCTTAAAGGGGTTGTTGAAGTAAAGTGAAAAGGACCTTTTCGCACTCAACAGCCAGGCTGAAGGTGAGCGGTACTGGTGATGGTCGATGCTCCCATTCACTTCAGTGAGAGCGATGAAGATAGCCAAGTGCTGTACATCGGCTATCTTTGGTGCTCCCATTGAAGTGAATGGGAGTGCCGGAGATAATTGAGCGCTGTACTTCGGCTATCTTTGGCACTCCTATTCGCTTCAATAATGGCAACAGAGATAGCTGAGTGCTGCACTTCGGCTATTTCCGGCACTTCCAGTCCCACCCACTTGAATGTGACGTGCAAGAAAGGTTATTTTCACTTGACTTTGTGAGGCAACTCCATTAAGCTGCTCTTTCTCTTTTTCTTCATTCAGGCTGTTTGCATTTGGTCCATAACACATGTATGTTGTTTATCTCTGTCTTGTGCTGTGTGACATGGTAGGGGCAGTTGAGTATGGCTGGGGGAGGTGGTAGACTCCCTTTAACAAGATATATGACCATTTATATAAAATTGTTTATATCTGGAGGTACGCTTTAAGAAATACAGCAGGAACATAAATAGTTTAAAGTCCTTAAATGAGTTTATGGACAGAAATTGAAAGCAAGACTCTAAATACCTTATTTTATCCTGTCATTGGTTGTTTACTTCCGACAGAGGCTTGTAACAGATGCCATGCAGTGACATCTGTTATCTTTGGTGTTATATTTTAAACCAAAAAAAAAAAACCCCTAAAACTATACCACAAGTCATTCTTTTGTTTGTTTTTAAGGTGTTCCTCTCTGAGAGTTCACAGTCTGGTGCACTTCACTATATAGACACAAAAATGGTTTGCTGACACATAGCAGCCAGACGGAGAAAAAAAATGACACTCTTGGCCTTCATCTGGTGAATAGGGACTTATGGGAAATCTACTGTAAACATCTGGAGTTTTTACCTTTGTATACATTAGGCTCAGGGTACAGACTCAGTATGCACTTAGTCATGGCTGCGCTGAGAATATTCTTATTCTATCACTGTATTCTTTGTGTGGCTTCATACGTCAGCCAGTTATCATCCTGAAGTCTCTGGGAGGAAATGATCACAACAAAGCCTTAGTGTGTTACTGCTTCAATGCCCTGTCCGCATGATGTTTTATAGTAATACTGCATTTACACAAAGTAACAGGAATGCATGATATGGGCAAGGAGTGGTTCAGTGCAATGGGGCACATTTTTATAATAAGGTAGGCTCTATGTCATAGATATACAAGGTAAGAATAACCCATTAAGGTTGAGGTGACGCAATGTGGAGAAAAGCTGCCTCTTTTGTTACAGATTCTGCTGAAAGAAGCCAAGAGAAGCTTCAAAAGAATGGGGGATGTAAAGGAAACTCTTATACTTTTCCCTTCTACTAAACCCCCTCCTGACTTTGGCTCAAAAAACAGCAAAATATGCAACAAAAACCTGAGCTTTAAAAACCTGTGGCTGCAGCCTTAATGGGGTTGTCCCATTACATATACTTATTTCCTATCCACAAGATAGGGGACATGAGTCACATTGCTGGCGGTCCAACCACTCTGTCCCCCAGCAATCAGGAGGACGGGGAAGTGAAAGTCCCCTGCATCCTCCCTGTGAATGAAGTGCCAGTGCCCTTGTGTGGCCGGCTGCCACATAGAAGTCTGGAGGTATTTTTTAATTAAAAAAATGGGTTTTGGTTATAAAAAAGGATTTCCTAAGTGATAGAGTATAAACCTTATACTGTGTAATAATAATAATACATTTTATTTATATAGCGCCAACATATTCCGCAGCACTGTACAATTTGTAGGGTTCAAGTACAAAGAAAAAGATACATAACAAAGAAATAGTGAATTCACACAATGGGACTGAGAGCCCTGCTCGCAAGAGCTTACAATCTATGAGGTAGAGGGGGTGACACAAGAGGTAACTGGGGTGGCATTGGAGGTAGCATTGCTTATACAATGGTCAGACAATTTTGTAATAGAGGTTACTGTCATTACACATATATACAAGAGTTACAACTGAAAAACCATTGGATAGAAGAGAACCTGGTTCATTATGACAAAGGTCAGAAAAATTGGTATTGATATAGGGTACTGAGGGCATCCTGTAATATTACTAATGAGTGAACTGAAAGCAAAACAAGATGTTACCATATGTAAATATATTCTACATGATTATATAATGTAAAAGATGTTCGCCCTTTATTATGTGCCAGTAATGTGCAGTGCGCACAGATTCTGTTATTCTACTATTACATCATGGTCTGTCTCAATGTACAGAATCTCTTTAATCTATATTATACATAAGTTCTATCTTACCCTTATGGTTATGGTGACATTTGATAGTGTTATGAACCCAAACTGTCTGTGTGGGTGAAGGCGAGATCTAATGCTATGTTATTGAAATGTCCCAATCTAGAATTATTATAGATGAAACGTGTATGTATTGGTTATGATATAGAAATAAAGAAATTCAGTAAATAAAATAAAAATAGATTAAACAGAACAGGATTCAGATTGGGACACTAAACCACCCAGAGATCCTTATGGACCAAGTCCCAAATCTGTGGTCGCTTTTTAAAAAAGAAAAAAAAAACACCTTTATAAGAGAGGAGTCTCATGGGACCTCCCCCCCCCCCCCCCCCCCCCCCCCCCCCCCCCCCCCACCCCCCCTCCCCCCCCCCCCCCCCCCCCCCAACGAAAACCCCCCCCCCCCCCCCGACCCCCCCCCCCCCCCCCAAGGTTTTTTTTTTTGTCGGGCATCAGTCGTTTGCGCACCCCTAAATCTTAATCATTTTTAGTTCTAAATATTTGGGTGTTGCACGCCTTTCATTTGATATATCTATACTGTGGCACGTTTTTCGGTTGTGGGTTTTTGTCTAACAGTGTGCATATGCTTACCAAATTTCCGGTGCTTTGGGTCCCTTATCATTTTATTGTTTGAATACTCCTAACTACTTTTACTGACTTACTGAAGCCAAAATTGGTTTTGTAACCTCACTGAGCTTTGAACTTCATAGCCATGTGTATCCAATCACGGGTATTTGGTGGCCTTGCGTTGTTCTCCTATTTGATCTCCTCTGGGTGGCATCATGGGCTCCTCCACTCTCAAATGTCTGACGTTGTTCAACATGTTGTTCAGGGGGATCGTTGTCTCAGAGTTTAACCTGTCGTTTCCACTGTGGGAACTGTGGTGGGCCACGGGCAGTTCTTGTTGCCCAGAGTGGCAGGCCAAGACTATCAGGGCGAGAGGAGAATGTGAGCAGTCAAGGACAATCCACAGACCACCTCCAGGCTGCAGCATCATCTTGCTGCAGTGGTGTCACTGTGCTCGGTCAACAATCAGCACACTTTGCACAAGGAGAGCTGTTGGGAGAGTGATGCGGGCCGTTTCTGGCACGCCCCAGGTCGCCTGGGTTGCGCACATTTGGACAAGCCAGCTTCATTTTGGAAGAGGTCCTGTGGACTGATGAAACAAGTTGGTTGTTTGGTCATACAAAAGGCGTTATGCATGGCGTCCAAACACAGCATTCCAAGCACTTGCTACCCACTGTTTTGGTGGGGTTCCATCATGCTTTGGGGCTGTATGGCCATGCCGCACCGGGAATCTTGTTAGTTGGGGTCGCTGGATTCAACTCAGTATCAGCAGATTCTTGAGAATAATGTACAAGAATCAGTGACGAATTTGGTTCGCCGGGGATGGATATTTCAGCAGACAATGATCCAAAACACAGCTCCAAATCTACTCAGGCATTCATGCAGGGAACAATTACAATGTTCTGGATGGCCATCCCGTCCCCAGACCTGAATATCATTGAACATCTGTGGGATATTTGGCGGGCTGTCCATGCTCGGCGACCATCAAACTTAACTGACTGGATTGTTTTGTAAGGGAATGGTCAAAATACCTTCATCCAGGATCCAGGACTGATTACAAGCTACAGGATGCGACTAGAGGCTGTTATTTTTGCAAAGGGATCTACTAATTTCTGTCACTTTTCTGTTGGGTGCCCTACTTTGCACCGGTCATTTTGGTTTATGCAGTTGCACATTTTCTGTTAGTCTACCTCATTTCAATCCTGATATTACTGTGTCCATCAGTTATTAGATATATCAATTGTGGCTGTTGCAACACCCAAATATTTAGACTAAAATGATTAAGATTAATAGGGGTGCCCAAACTTTTTCATGTGACTGGTATATGGCTTTACAACAGGGTGATTTGGAACACTAAATCCCCAGTCCATAAGGCCCTGTTGGTGGTTTAGTGTTCCAAATCACCCTGACAGGTTCCCTTTAAGAAATAGAAGCTATCCTGGTGATCAGTTACATCCAGCCAGACATTTATTTCTTTGTCGACTCTGCTGAAGGGAAATGTAGCTTGAAGTGAAATAGACCCTGCTAGTTCAGGTGTTGAATGACCTACCATGTAACAAGGCAACCTCTTCAACGAACATCTCTTACTGCTCATTTCTTGGTATTTAGAGACTTGTCAAGCTTGTGTAGATTTCTTTTCCATTGTCCTAAGTTTCTTCTGTTTCAGGAAGGTGATGTTTTAGTGCCTGGAATTGCTGCTAAACTGCGTCTTCTCTTCTCTTTCAGGGTTTGTGAGAATAAGATGGATGGCAGCTTTGATTGTGATTGTGGTGAGCTGGAGCCACCTGATCATTAACAGGAAAACTCCTGTGTAATTTCAAGTCTGCCACGTTTTCCTCTTCGGATGCACTGTATAGAAAATATTTAAAAAAAAAAAAAAAAAATTTCTAGTGCTTACCAGCACCATAGAATGCCGCTGCTCAGGACCAGTTCAACACTGAATGTATCTGCACTGTGAGGAGGATGTTCATAGAAGCCTATTTTGTGCATATTTATTCACATTTTTGTTTCATGTTAACTTGTTTTGCACAGTAGAAGCGTGTGCATAGTATGTCATTTCATTCCGTTTCACTTCCAGTGAGTGTTTTAGTTGATGTTTGCTGGAATGCTGCATCTTTTGTGAACTATGAATACTGTCATTTTTATACAGTCAAAACTGAGCTTTAGTGTCACTGTTTGCGGGATCCACCAGGCCTGGCAGGCTGATATGCTTTGAAAATTGGAGCACACCATTCTAAAGAAGAGTATTTTGTAAGGTGTATGAAACCTTTTCTTTAGAAGCTAACAGCGGTTTATCATCAAATATTTAGGAAGAAGTGAAAATTTCTGGAGGAAAAAAGTAGTCAAAATGGCCGAAAAGTTTGAAAGTCTCATGAACATTCATGGGTTTGATTTGGGCTCTCGATATATGGACTTAAAACCGCTTGGCTATGGTGGGAATGGCTTAGTTTTTTCTGCTGTTGACAATGACTGTGATAAGCGAGTGGCTGTGAAGAAAATTGTCCTGACAGACCCTCAGAGTGTCAAACATGCTCTGCGGGAGATCAAAATTATCCGGAGGCTTGATAATGAAAACATTGTTAAAGTATATGAAATTCTCGGCCCCAATGGAGAGCACCTAACTGATGATGTAAGCTCCCTAACCGAGCTGAACTCTGTTTACATTGTTCAGGAGTACATGGAGACCGATCTCGCCAAGCTCCTTGAGCAAGGCCCTCTACGTGAAGAGCACGCCCGACTTTTCATGTACCAGCTGTTACGCGGGCTTAAATACATCCACTCCGCTAATGTGCTGCACCGAGATCTCAAGCCAGCAAACCTGTTCATAAACACTGAAGATTTGGTTGTGAGGATTGGAGATTTTGGTCTTGCACGTATTATGGATCCCCACTACTCTCATAAGGTGAGTAACATGTACGTTGGTTTTGAATGGGTTGTTGGGAAGGCACTAGAAACCTGCATGCATTGCATTTACACCAATGTAACATAGTATGGCTAGTAAAGAAAGTTTTGCTTTGAGATTAAATTAACTATAGTAGTAACCTCATCATGGGTTCTATTAAAAAGACTAGACTAGACTGATATCTCTGGGAATAATATAGATAGCACTGCAGAAGAGAATCTCCTCTTTCATATGACACCAAATGAAATTTGTACGTTTTATAATGTTTGAGATATAACTCTTTGAAGTGACCCTCCCCTACCCTCATTTTCTCTACATATTACACAACCCAGTACTCCAAGCCCATACACCATACACAGTAACATTCAGTGAGAGGCAGAAACAGCTCTCAATACAGAAGACAGGGAGAGAATAAAGAGAAGGAAGCAGGATTTCACGGAAAGGAGCCAAAATGTGTTAATAAAGTATATTACAAGATGTATTAATGACACAAATACTGCCAGAAAATCAAAAGTTTAGTTAAGCTTTAATGTTAGGGGTGAAACATATTAAATAAATGTTTTACCTGTCAAAGGAACTACACCAAAAACCTCATCAAAACTGCATGTATTTTTTTTTTTTCTAATTCAGTTATAGACTGAGCTCAATTGCACTGTGTGAATGCAACCTTAGGGTGAGTTTTGTGTTAGGGTGCATTTTGAGAAACCAGGTTTTGCTTTTTTGATCAGTGTAGGTAAAGCTGCATGTGTAATAACACCCTAGGCAGCAAGTGAACACTCAATTTGTGAGGTTAATGTTTTGGATCAGAGCATCTCCAAAATGGTCTTGTGGAATTTGAAGGATGACTGGCAACAGGGTCATGGCTGTTCAGTACTCCTATCTGTGCATGCAAAGACTAGTCCATCTGAATAGATATCAAAGAAGCACTGTAGCATAAATTGCTGGAAAAGTTCATGCTATGATTGTGATAGACAAAATATGCCTATTCACTGCACTGACATTCCCTGTTTCAGTAGGATATTGTGTCACACTACACTGCAAATATTGCTCAGGTATTGTCTGAGGGACATAACAATGAGTTCAAGGTGTTAACTTGGTCACCAAATTTCCCAGATCTCGGTTCAATCGAACTGCTGTGTAATGTGCTGGAAACAATCTGTTCTAAAATATTAGGCAGGTGCTTTTAATGTGGTGGTTGCGCAGTGTATATTACCACTTGAGACTACCCAGGACATAACAACATCATCTGTCCTGAGGTATGATTGCTTAAATTACAGGTTAAAAGCCTGAAGCCGCAGAACCGACCTTAGTTCAGATTACAGTACAGGTGCAGTGTTATAGATATCATGTGCAAATGCCCTTCACATGTACATATAACTAGTACATGTCAGATGTGGAGATTTAATTTGTCGATTTTGTTCCAAACAAGATCTCCTTGACTGTGGCACCTGAAAGACTTCAGAACAAGATAAGTCTTTAGACTCTCACAGTAGCGCTCCTTCAGGGTGTACACCTCTGCATCAGAAGTTCCATTAAGAGCAGACACTGTCAAAAATCATAGCCAAGATAGCCTATCATGCTGAGCTATTTTATCCGGCAAAATGTTGGACAGTGTTAATGAAAGCCAATGGAACTGTATGTATACCTGGCTGACATTCAAAGAGAATATCTACAGAGATGTCCGCGAAGCCTAATAAACACTAATGGGTTTTTCCCTTATTTTGATCATATGGTTTAGGTTTCCTTAAATAGTCACTGTTATTTCTATTAACTTTGCATAAATGAATAGGGACAGGCAACTATAAGACACTTTGTAATATATCTTATCAGAGAGAAATGCCTCTCTTTCTGCTTCTCCTCCCTCTGCTAAAGTGACTTTCATTGTGAAAATCCCTGCTATAACATGATGGACATGACTCATGTCTATAGAAGTATATGGAGAGGGGAGGAGAAGAGAAGAAAGATACTGAATGGATACTTTCTATCATAATTAAAGCACTTTATTCATGTCAGTACTTCTCCATATATGACCTGCATGGTGTTGGGGCTGTTTCTGAGCACGAGAGCTAGTTCTAGAGCAGATACTCCTGTGCTTACTGTGTGCAGTGTATGGCAGCTGGTCTCCACCTATACAGATGGGGAAACTACTGAATATAAATTATATAAGGACCAGAAAGTGTTCTTCCTCATGAACACATATAACTGCTGATCCTGATAATTCCACTGAAACAACGGGTATGCTTTAAGACTTCACAGACCGCACAGTTCAGCATCACATGCCACAGCTGAGTAACTTTGATAAGTTTTCATTATTTGAGCCATCAGCTGTCCATGGCAGCATGCTGTTTTTATTGAATAAAGCTGTTCAAGAACAAGTTCTAACAAATAAGACTTCTGAGATTTATTATGAGTGCCGTGTACATCCTGTTATGCACCATACAGTAATTACCGGCTAACCTCAATAGGGATTTGTCCTGTTTGCACTGTTGTTTAGGGACGCGCTAGTGTTTGTGCCTGCACAGTTACAATCCCTACATTTTCTTCTGGGCTAATAACTCGATTTTACCTGTGTATTTTATGTTACTAAAATATGATTGTGTTGAAAGAACTGCTGTATTGTACAGTGTAATAGAGTCCTACATTTTTATGACCTATCCAGACACCCCTACCAATCACTAGAACAGAATCCCAGAGCGCTCAGTCCTTCTACACTACACCTCTGCGGCAAGGAGGCATTTGTATGGTGCAGTAGTCAAGCATATGTGTTGTCAAAGTCTATTGGACTGATGAAGATGGCTAAGTTATCTCCATCAGTCCCATAGACTTTAGAGAAGCAGGTGATCTAGACATCAAGGTAATTTGGCCGATGTGCAGATTAAAGTGCACCTGTAATTGCAGATAACATCTGACTCTTCAGTGACTTGTCAGAACTCTTGATCTGAGGGTATACTGAAACCTTACATTTGCTAAAGTGAAGAGGCTTACAGAGTTATATACTTTTTAGAACTTTATTTTTCTTTGTTACTAACATAACTATAGTGTCACGCTAGCCATAGTATGTTAACCAGTCAGAAGCTCTTATTATAAAGGATAAATCTTTTATTTTGCAAATCTCAAACTAACAGCAAGGCACTTGCCAGAAATGTTAAGTTCATTTTAGGTGGTGCAGTTTCTTTTTCATGTCATTCCTTATTTCTCTGTTTCCTTTTACACAGGGGCATCTTTCTGAAGGCCTTGTCACTAAATGGTACAGATCTCCTCGCCTTTTACTTTCTCCCAACAATTACACTAAAGCTATTGACATGTGGGCTGCTGGATGCATCTTTGCAGAAATGCTTACTGGAAAGACCCTGTTTGCAGGTTGGTAGTTTGAGAATGTTGTCTTAAAATATTTATTCTGCTAATGCAATGAGGTTATCACTTTGCCATTACACAAAAACACAAGAATTTGTGTTCCAGAGCAGTGTAAATGTCCTTTTCTAGCAGGTCATCACAGTAGAAAAAGGACTTTTTTTTTTTTTTTTTTAGCTGAAAAATGCAATATGTCAGTCCACAAGGGACCTATCTCAACGTTTGGGCTAATATGTCTTTTTTTTTTTTTTTTCTCCATACATTCAAGTCATGTCTTTTTTTGATATTTACTTCTTGGTCTTTGCCACTGACCTGAAGGACGTTCACCCAAGTTTTATTATTTTTTTTGCTGGTGCTGCACTTTTATATACATTTTATGGTAGTTACATAAATTATTCTTTTGTACGTGTGCTTTTGCCTGGAAATTTCATTTTATAATGCTACGTTCCCTTGGCTTTCAAAGGTGCTCATGAGCTTGAGCAGATGCAGCTGATCTTAGAATCGATACCTGTTGTACATGAAGAAGATAGACAAGAACTACTTAATGTCATCCCAGTTTATATAAAAAACGATATGACGGTGCCACATACTCCTTTGACACAGCTGCTCCCAGGCATCAGCCCTGAAGGTAAGGTTCTGAGTTAATTAGAAATGTTTAAGTATGTAAATGTTTTGGTGTTGGATGAGGAAAGAATAAGTTTTATAAAGCATATTTTTCACCCTCTTAACAGCTTTAGATTTCCTGGAGCAAATTCTGACATTTAGTCCAATGGATAGACTAACAGCAGAAGAAGCTTTGTCTCACCCATACATGAGCATCTATTCATTTCCAACGGATGAGCCAATTTCCAGCCATCCCTTTCATATCGAAGATGAGGTGGATGATATTTTACTGATGGAGGACAACCATGGCCATGTTTATAATTGTGAAAGGTATTTTTTTTTATTTTATACTATGAGCAATTTAGTTTAATAAAAATATGACCATATCAAAACTAAGTTTCTGTTTCTTTCTCTCCAGATATATTGATAGTCAGTATTCAGACCATGATTGGCCTATACATAATAATTTTGAAGTTGATGAAGTCCAGCGTGACCCAAGGGCTCTCTCTGATGGAAGTGACGAGGAAGAGGTGCAGATTGACCCTCGCAAATATCTGGATGGAGATCGGGAAAAATATTTTGAAGATCCAGCTTTTGACCCATACTTCTCTGCTGAGCCTTCTTGGCAATACTCAAATCACCATGAGAACAAATATTGTGATCTAGAGTGTAGTAATACTTGTAACTTCAAAATGAGGTCCTCGTCTTATCTAGATAATCTAGTGTGGAGGGAGACTGAGGTGAATCATTATTATGAGCCAAAACTTATTATAGATCTGTCTAACTGGAAAGAGCAAAGTAAGGAGAGGTCTGATAAAAAAGGCAAATCAAAATGTGAAAGAAACGGTCTGGTTAAGGCTCAGATAGCTCTTAAGGAAGCGTCACAGCAGCTAGTTGATAAAGAAAGGGAGAAACGTAAAGAATTTGACTTTGATTCATTTATTGCAGGTACCATTGAGCTCAGTTTGCAGAATGATTCTTCCAGTGTTGACAAACTCAACGACTTGAATAGCTCTGTCACACAACTTGAATACAAATCCTTAATATCAAAGTCTGTAAGCCTAGAAAAACAGGAGAAAGGAATGGCCAACTTGGCACAATTGGGTGCCTTAAACCAAAATTCTTGGGACAGTCCCATCATAAGTGGTGAAGACTGTTTTCTTAAAGACCAGTTTTGTTGTGAAGTAAGGAAAGATGATCATGTTGAGAAGGAAAATACCTACACAGGTTATCTAGACAATTTATTTAGTAAGAAAGAAGAGGCAGAAGTGTTAGATCCTGAGCTAACAGAAGATGAAAAGGTTGGGGGTAAAGAAAACGACGAGGGCATCTTGAGTTTTAGTGGAGACCTTATTCTTAATAAACAGCTGGATTGTATTGGTATTCCCCAATTTCATAATCCTCTCGGCTCGCCCCTTAAATCAATACAAGCCACGTTGACCCCTTCTGTCATGAAATCGTCCCCACAAATTCCCCGCAAAACATATAGCAGCATTCTCAAACATCTGAACTAAAACACTCAAAATTTCTTTACATATCCTTTATCAATTGTCCCACTTTTTTGTTTTGTTTTTTTTCTTTCTTTCTACATCAGATTTTTTTCTTACTTGAATAGTATTTTTAGTACGTATTTAACATTTTAGTTTTGTTTACCATTGTTTTTACGATCTATAATTACTTTCTACGATTTAATTTTAAAACTGGCATGGCATTTGCACACAAGGAAAAAAACAACAAAATAATGCAACATAGGTGGAGACAGGAAAATGCACTAAATGAAGTCAAAATCCAATCAATTGCTATCTTTCTCAGAATCTAATGATATTGCCTTGATGTAACACAGTGAGACATATTACATACTTCATTGAAATGTCAGTTTTGTATTTTATTTTTGATCTAGTTCATTGTGTGTTAGATCTTTTTTTTTTCATATCCATTTCTTGAAACACATGATACCAGCAGCAACTGAAGAATGCAGATTTTGGTACGCATGTGTTATCTACCTCAAGGTAATAGTAGGTGGTCACTTAGTGGCCACCAGTAGTGCTATCCATCATGCACCTCTGTTAAGCCAGCATTATTCTAGTAGCTATTCCTAAATGAAAAATTGCAGAGATATTTATAAATGTTCTGGATTGCATCCTATGTAGTGAAGTGTTTAATATGCAGTATTTTATTTATTATATCACATTTTGAGAATAGAAGTCTTGAACGGTTTAGAAGCATGCTAGGGCAACTTCCATCTCTCTGGTTGTTAAGCAACTCAGTATGGCTGTTGTTTAATACTATACTGAAGCATCAACATCTAGAAAGCCTTAGGTTGTCCAAGTCTTGAATCGTTTTTTATTATTTACGGTTTACATTGTTGTATAGTTAACCTGCATATTAACAAGATGTGTCTT
This sequence comes from Leptodactylus fallax, assembly GCA_947044405.1. Taxonomy (NCBI): domain Eukaryota; kingdom Metazoa; phylum Chordata; class Amphibia; order Anura; family Leptodactylidae; genus Leptodactylus; species Leptodactylus fallax. The sequence continues at coordinate 9,613,790 of CAMRHE010000027.1, read as the reverse complement.
CACTTTTCTTTTCACCTAAGTGTTTTCATTTCAAGGAAAGTTCTCACTGTGTGTAGGAGTTTGTATTTTCAAAGTGCTTGACAGATCTCTACAAAACCATAGGAATTGCTTAAATATGAAATACTCCTAGAATTATTTTTTTTAATTTTTGTTATTGTAATTCTAAGAATGGCGTGCATGGAGTTAATTATGGTACAACATTACTGTAAGTTAAAATTTGTCTATGTAAGATTTTTTTTCTTGACTTTTATTGTATGTTTTTACCAAAATTCCTTTATTTTTATTTTTGTTTTCAAACCTGCATGAGAAGAATAGCATGTAGTATCTAAATTCCCTGGAAACTTGTTTTGCCTCTGAATTTTGCATACTATTTGTGTACTATTGGGTCCCCTATTTAAGACAAATAAACATGGCCAGCAACAAATGAGATTTTATTTTGTCTTTTGAAAACCAGTGTATTTTCAATGTTTTTATGTGATGTGCTCATTTTCCGAAAAATCAGTGTGTGTGTGTGTGTGTTTTTTTTTTTTTTTGTTTTTTTTTTTTTTTTTTTTTTCTCCCCGCAGCCCCGTGTAGAAATGTGGCCAGAAAGCAAGGAAATTGTTAAATAAGATAAACTGATAATAGCATTAACCCACTGACCGGTAAATTGAATGTCATTGATTATCTTATAATGGGTGGGAAATATTAGGCTGCAAAAGTTGTATTAGTTTTTGAGGTCAATGTGTTAGAACCAGGAAAAATGTGTGAAAGTCTGAGCTTCTTAGATCAAGTTAACTAGAAAACTAGGTCAGAGCATTTCCAAAACAGCAGTCCTTGTTGGAGGTGTTTTTGGTATTCAATGGTTAGTACCTATAAAATGGTTGTCCAAGGCTTATTGATGCATGTGGAGAATGGAGGTTAGTCTATCTGCTTTGATCCCATCATAACAAATGTAGCACCAAATGCTGAAAAAGTTAATGCTGACTGTGATAGAAAGCAGAACAGATATTGCACCACAACTTGCTTTGTGTGGGAGGCTGCATAGCCTTTAGTGTGTCCATGCTGACTGCTGTTCACCACCAAAAGCACCTACAATGGGCATGCGGGAATCAGAACTGGACCATGGAACAATGGAAGAAGATATCCTGTTTTTTTAAATTATGTACGTGGCTTGGTATGTGTGTTGCGTACCTGTGGGTAGTACCTGCATGCACTGTAGGAAGAAGGCAAGCCAGAAGACAGTGTGGGATGCTCTGTGCAGTGTTCTATTGGGAAGCCTTGGATCCTAGCATTCATATAGAACAGGGGTCAGCAACCTTTGGCGCTCCAGCTACTGTGAAACCACGACTCCGAAAATGCTCCATTCACCTCCAAGGGAGTTCCAAGAATAGCAGAGAAAGTATGTATGCTGGAAGTTTTAGTTTTACAACAGCTGGAGTGCCAAAGGTTGCCTACCCCTGATATACAGTCATGGCCAAAAGTTTTGAGAATGACACAAATATTATATTTTCACATGATCTGCTGCCCTCTGGTTTTTATGTGTGTTTGTCAGATGTTTTTATCACATACCGAAATATAATTGCATTCATATTATGAGTAACAGAAGCTTATATTGACAGTTAGAATGAGTTAATGCAGCAAGTCAATATTTGCAGTGTTGACCCTTCTTCTTCAGGACCTCTGCAATTCTCCCTGGCATGCTCTCAATCAACTTCTGGACCAAATCCTGACTGATAGCAGTCCATTCTTGCAGAATCAATGCTTTAATTTTGTCTGAATTTGTTGGTTTTTGTTTGTCCACCCGTCTCTTGATGATTGACCACAAGTTCTCAATGGGATTAAGATCTGGGGAGTTTCCAGGCCATGGACCCAAAATCTCTATGTTTTGTTCCCTGAGCCATTTAGTTATCACCTTTGCTTTATGGCAAGGTGCTCCATCATGCTGGAAAAGGCATTGTTGAGCGCCAAACTGCTCTTGGACGGTTGGGAGAAGTTGCTCTTGGAGGACATTCTGGTACCATTCTTTATTCATGGCTGTGTTTTTAGGCAAGACTGTGAGAGAGCCCATTCCCTTGGCTGAGAAGCAACCCCACACATGAATGGTTTCAGGATGCTTTACAGTTGGCATGAGACAAGACTGGTGGTAGCGCTCACCTCTTCTTCTCCGAATAAGCTGTTTTCCAGATGTTCCAAACAATCGAAAAGGGGATTCATCAGAGAAAATGACTTTACCCAAGTCCTCAGCAGTCCACTCCCTGTACCTTTTGCAGAATATCAGTCTGTCCCTGATGTTTTTTCTGGAGAGAAGTGGCTTCTTTGCTGCCCTCCTTGAGACCAGGCCTTGCTCCAAGAGTCTCCACCTCACAGTGCGTGCAGATGCACTCACACCTGCCTGCTGCCATTCCTCAGCAAGCTCTGCACTGCTGGTAGCCCGATCCTGCAGCTGAAACACTTTTAAAAGACGGTCCTGCCGCTTGCTGGTCTTTCTTGGGCGCCCTGGAGCCTTTTTGGCACCAATGGAACCTCTCTCCTTGAAGTTCTTGATGATGCGATAGATTGTTGACTGAGGTGCAATCTTTCTAGCTGCAATACTCTTCCCAGTTAGGCCATTTTTGTGCAGTGCAATGATGACTGCACGTGTTTCTTTAGAGATAACCATGGTTAACAGAAGAGAAACAATGATGGCAAGCACCAGCCTCCTTTTAAAGTGTCCAGTGGTGTCATTCTTACTTAATCATGACAGATTGATCTCCAGCCCTGTCCTCATCAATACCCACACCTGTGTTAATGGAGCAATCACTGAAACGATGTTAGGTGGTCCTTTTAAGGCAGGGCTGCAATGATGTTGAAATGTGTTTTGGGGGATAAAGTTCATTTTCTAGGCAAATATTGACTTTGCAAGTAATTGCTGTTAAGCTGATCACTCTTTATAACATTCTGGAGTATATGCAAATTGCCATTAGAAAAACTGAAGCAGTAGACTTTGTAAAAATTAATATTTGTATCATTCTCAAAACTTTTGGCCATGACTGTAGATATTACTTTGACATGTACCAGCTACCTACACATTGCTTCACACCATGGCAGTGATATTTCCTAATGTCAGTGGCCTCTTCCTTCTAGACTGCACAAATTATGCAGTAAAAGAACATGACAGAGATCAAGGTGTTGACTTATTCTCTTAATTCCCCAGGTCTCAATCCAATCAATCTTCTGTGGAATGTGCTGGAAAAGCAAGTCCGATCCATGGAGCTTCTACCTCAGTGTATAGGATTTGAAGGATCTGCTTTTAACATCTTGGTGACTGGTACCACAGGGACTACAATGAGGGAGAACACACTATTGGTGACATCATTGAAAAGAAATTAAAATAACTTCCCTGAGACCACGCTAGGACCCAAACTAGTCTGCCTACTGCAAACCTCTTGGACAAAGATCACTGTTACAGGGATAGAAAAAAACATTATTAAACATTGCATAAGTCAACAACTGTAAGATCAATAAAGAGAAGAAATGGAAGCTCACAAACAGTTCTGTTGGAGATGTTCCCTTCTAGGATCTTTTGCCACTTTTGATGAATAAGAGTATGGGTGTATCTATTGTAGTGTGAAGGCACTCTCCAAGGAGGGGACGAAAAACATTTAATCCTGCAGCAGGGTGTAATGAAAAGTAGCAAGTACATATTTGCTGTGTTAAATTCCGAAACTAACCTTAATGAACACTGAAACAGCATGTTTAGGTTGCAATCTTATCACTAGCTACTGTTTCCAAAGGCAGTATATTCATTTGTTTCAGTATCCCTGGTAGTAGTGGGAAGAAACTGCCAATTGAATGTCTAATGCGTATTCACACATAAAGTGGTTATAGATATTGGGGATTAAGAAAACACTGAAATGTTGGATGTGCACATGGTATCACATTGCTAAGTACGTTTGACAGCACTCGCTATAGAGATCCAAATTCCATCTGGATGGAACGTGAGGGGTAGGTTTATTTAGGATTATAATGGATTGGCTTACTGTGGCCAAGTAGCTTTACACAAGCCTAAAAAACATGAGCTGTTCTTGGCAAACTTGGCTGCATTTTCTGTATTAAGGAATCCTGTAATTCCTTCTTCACAGTCTTCTACTCCTTGAGTTCCAATCCAAGTATGACTAAAGATCCAATTTGTGGTTTCAAAGATATTTGTCTGGAAGAAAGGTATAGAGGGTTTGTCTGTGGAACAAAAATGCCAGGCTAGTAGGGCTGTGGAGTCATAAGGCCACTCCATTGAGTCTAACTCTGACTTCTTCATAAATGACTGACAGCCATGGTCAGTCAGAAGGAGTAAAGCTCCTCTAATTCATTAAAAAGTTAGTGACTCCTATGAAAGTAAATGTTCGACAAACTATGCATCTAAATAACTATACAATATTGAAAATTATATGATATTAAAAATGTATTTCTTTTTTTTTTGGGCAGAGTTGGTAACTTTGCCCAGCTCCACCCAAAATTGGTCCCAATTCTAACTCCACGGCTGTGCAGGCTAAAATACGTTTTGCAATGAGGCAATACAAAAAAAATGGATATTACAAACCAAATGCAAAAAAGAGTCGGGATGCTATGTTTGGGGACGTTCATACTACGGTTGTGAGTGTTCGTTGCTCTAATCCATCCTAGAATGAGAGTGATGGACTTTTACAGCGATAGCGATGGACACAGACGGAGTACCCTCTGTGTGTGACTATTCCCATTCACTTTAATAGCTTTCTTCCATCATGCTTGTTTTCTTTTGTAAGGCCGGGACCCATGTTGTGAAAATGCGGCGGTTTGGCCGCAACATGGGGCCTCTGACTAAAAAACAAAAGCGTGTTAGAGAGGCAGAATCTGTCAGAAGCAAAGATGGCCAGAGGTTTACCAATCTGAAAAATTGGGGGTAATTTATACAGGAAAATGCACCGAAAACTGTTTAGCATATTGTGTGCTACTTTTTATCAAGTGTTTTAGACACTTTTACGACTTGACCGGAATGGCCGAAGTTGCTACTCTGTATGCCACAAATGCACCAAGAGCTTTTAAGCCAACTAGGTGTAATCTTAGACTAGACAGTCTAAAAATACTCCAGATTTATCAGACACTTTGATAAATCTGGTGCAGTTTAGATTGTCCAGTCTGAGTTGGCACTGTCTAGCTTTTAGACAGTATTGGTAAATCTGGGCTGTTGTCTCTAAAAATTGAGAGATTTGGAAAATCTGGAGAAATCCATGTTCACAATGGACAAGGCTGACTATTAATATCAAATGCACATGATCTTCGCTGTGCAATCCACAAATGCAAGTTAAAGCTGTATCATGTAAAGAAGAAGCTACAGTATATATCAACACAATCAAGAAACACTGCCGTCTTCTCTGAACCCAAGCTCATTTAATATGGACAACATAGAAAACTGTTGAATTGAGGCTCAAGCAAACAAAATTTGAAATTCTTCATGGAAACCATGGACACTGTGTCCTGAAGGCTCAAGCGGAGAGAAACCTTCCAGCTTGTTATCAGCACACTGTTCAAAAGCCTGCATCTCTGATGGTATGGGGTTATATTAGTGTCTATGGCATGAGCTGCTGACACATGTTTGAAAAGCATTATATTGAACAGCATATGCTCCCGTCCAGACAGTGAAGCACATTTATTAAGCTACTTGCACCTTTTTTGGCATAAATTACGCCTTTGTGGTCTTTTTTCTGCCCTTTGCTTCATCTATGATGCATTTGCACCTTTTTTTCCAGATGTTATGCTGCCCTCGCCACTTTTTGTCAAGAAAAGGGGACGTGGCCTAAATTGAGATCCTTTTCACACTGTATTTATGACTTGTGCCTTTTTAAAAAGAGGCAAAAAAGGCACAAATGCACTCCAGTCCATGGGCAGTGCAAAAAAGCCTGTTTGGTCAGACTGCATTAAAAAGAGGCAACTGCGCAATTTTTTAGCAAAAAAGGGGCAAAGTGTGTGAAGGATCTCGTCCTACCAAAACCACTTTCAGCATCCCTGAGATCGCTTCATTACCTCACACCCACCACCAGTGAGTGTTCTGGGCTCATAGGATAATACAAAACGAGCTTTCTAAATTTTATAGATATATTAACCTCTAAAAGGGTCGGTATTAGACACTTAACACATATAGAACATACATGTAGCGGTTATCAAGCAAATACAAGTGGAAAGCAACATGACACAGTGCACAAAATAAAAATGGGAATAAACAGTAGAAAAGGGAATATTACCAACACAAGCCTGTGATTGGTTCTCTGGGCTCCTGATGGTGAGCCCAGGGCATGTCCTTAGGTTAGTCCAAAAACATGCGTCTGGGCATGCTATTCCAGTGGCAGCACCCCCGTGGCTCTGGGCAATGCTGTTCAGATGGATTTCAGCAGGAGAAGACCATGTTGCCCCCCCATGGCAGACTTTTTGTGTTTTCCCTGCCCCCACCCATAGTGAGGTCACTGGGGAGGGAAGTTATACCTATCGGCTTGGAGCCACAGGACTAGAAAATGGTCCTGATTCCTCATCAGGTGACCGCATTGTCAGGCAAGTGGTATGATGGGACTCGGGGTGAGATCTCCATCGTCACCAAGGATGACACCCCAATCCCCTTTGATTAAGGAGATCAGTGTCTGGACCTTTTCCAGGCTTTGATGTGTGGGCTCTAAACATGTCCCTAGGCCTGGCGCATCTGGAGAATTTATCAGGGTGATTGTAAGAGGTTCCCCGGGGCAGATATTGTCATAAAACCATATCCTTTTTGATCTGTAGCTGGCTGTGTGCAGAGAGCTCTCCCAGCACATCCTTTCCAAGGAGTGTAGCACTGTTACGTAAACAAAGGCCTGTGTAAGTGACTGTGTGGGGATCAAAGGGTTGTGGTGCAACAAAGGGATGGATATACAGCAGGCATACCACATGGTGGAGTAATCTGAGCACGTGCCAACACACTGACGCAAAATACATATCTGGAAAATACATAGCTGGCGGTCTCTCATCATCACAAAGTGCACATAGCTTATCTAAACTAACACATGTGCACATTTAACAAGGTTGTAAATAAACACCACAGTAAAATTAGTCTAAAAAAATGCACAACTGCGAAAAATATGGTCAAAAATCGGACAAATGATAAATAACCCTCAATGTCTCTTTAAGGGAAGGCCTTGCATATTTCAGCAAGACAGTGCTAAACCACGTTCTACATCCATTACAACATCATGGCTTGGTAAAAGAAGAATATGTGGTCCAGACTTTTCACCAAAAGAAAACATTTGGCACATTATAAAACACAAAAAAAACTGGCGAAGAAGACCCAGGACTGTTGAGCATCAGACAAGAATGGGACAACATTCCTCTCCCAAAACTCCAACAATTGGCCTCCTCACTTTCCTGAAGTTTACTTACTGTGTAAAAAGAAGAGGGGATCTTACACAATGGTAGACATGGGCTTTGCCAACTTTTTGAGATGTGTTGCTGCCATCAATTTCTAAATGAGTTAATTTTATCAAATGTAATGGGAAAATGTCTAACTTTCAATTTCTGATATGTGTTCTATTGTGAATAAAATATGGTTATATGAGATTTACAAATCACTCTTTATTGATTTGCGACTGTCCAATCTCACCAATACTTAGTGTGAATAAATAGAAATCTGTAGGGAGATTGACAGAAAGGGGGTAGGGACTTTGCTATATGGCCTGTTTAGTGGGTAGAGATCCTCTCAGTAGTGGAGCAAAAATCTGTGTGATAAAGTAAAAGTTGGGTCTGACAAACTCCTGAAGCAACACTAAAACGTAGGCAAAATAATAAAGATATCAAACAAGGGGTTTACAGTGAGTAAAAACCTAAACCCAACTCTATGAAAAACTCACTGAAGGAATAATCATAAATCTATTTTATTTTTATTATTAAATACATAAATAGATAAACGCCAATAATACAGGAGACATACAGAGTACAGTTACGATAAAAAACATCCATAGAATGGTAAGCAGCAATGTAAGGATAAAGGGAAATGCTTATAAGGATACAGACAAAAAATTATGTAACACATCACAATATAAAGCTGTATACATATACACGTAGTATTAACAGCATGTTGAAGTGCAATGTGGAACAATGAGCCCCGTAAGTAATTGCACAAAACCGGTCATGTAGAATAATGCCCAATTATACATACATAAGCCCATATACATAAACATGTAAAAGATCGCATGTCATTCAATTAAAGTGCAGTACTGGACTGTATGCACATATGGGCAAAGAAACCTTAAATAAGCAAAAGTCCAACAAGTAATAAACCCCAATAGCTACACATAATAAATAAGAAGATGCTACAAACCACAGGGATGAAAGTGCCCCGACACGCATTTCACCACGCAGGCTTCGTCAGGGGGCTCCTGAAGCAGTTGTAGAAAAGAAGAAAAACTAGAAGTAGAAAAGATAAAGCTAAATACTGAAAATTTATTAGACTCCTCATTTCATGGTCGCAGTGGGGAGACTACTGAAATAAATTTCTGTTTCTTCATATAATAAAGTGCTATATAGAGAGCTATAGAATTAGGCTGGTTCTGAATTGTGAGACACAATTTAAAAAGCAAAAAATTAGAGGCAGCGTACATTCTAAAAGGGACTAGATCTGCTCACACTCTTATTCTTGCGTATTGATATTGCTTTGAACCAGATTTTTCAGTTAATATATGACATGAAGTGAAAACATTTTTCCCTCTAATAAGTGTTTTCTTACATGCATAGTAAACAACAGCTTGATGTCATACAGGATTGACAGCTTGGCTTTTTGTGTACTGAAAACTACAGAATGTCCTCAATCTGTCTGTGCTCATAGATGCTGGCGAATGAGATTTTAGATGTAAGATTTTTTAAAAGATTTTTTTGAAACTACCTTCTTGTTTTTCTATTCTCCACCACTATGTTACTTCTCTGTAAGGTATGTTCTTCTACTATCTCTCTGCTCTAGATAACCGACTTTAAAGCGAAACTAAACTTTTGGACAACTTTTGATTTTCTGGCAGCATTTGTGTCATTAATAAATTTAGTAATATACTTTATTAACAAATTTTGCCTTCATTCTGTGAAATCCTGCATCTCTTTATTCTTTTCTTTGCTTCTGTATTGCGGTACCTGCCACTTACTGAGTAACTGTGTATGGAGTACGGGCTTGGAGTACGGGGCTGTGTAAAATGTAGAGAAAATGAAGGTGGGGGAGGGTCACTTCAAAGAGTTATATCTCTGGTGTTATAAAATGTAGAAACTTGCTTTTGGTGTCATATGAAAGAAGAAATTCTTTCATGTGACACTAAGGATGCAGTGCTATCTATATTATTTCCAGAGATGTTACTAGTTAAAAATACAGTCGGGAGTAGGATATTTACATGCAGCTGCATAATATATATGATATAAATATCCCAATCCCCACTGTGTTTTCAACCAGTGATATCTCTGGAAATAATATAGATAGCACTGCAACCTTAGTGCCATATGAAAAAAGCATGACACCAAAAGCAAAGGAATAAGTGTCCGGTACCCCAGTGATCAGTAGGATAGGGGACCGAAAGTGCCCCTAAGGCCTCCTTATGAATAGAGTACCATTGCACTTGAGTGACCAGTGCTCCATTCACTTCAATGGGGTTGCCAGGACTGTAATCTCCGGCAGTGCCCGCAGCCCCATAGAAGTGAATGGAGTGCCGATCATGAAGTGCTCCTTAGAGGGACATTTGGTCCCTCTCCTCCTGATCATTGGGGGATCCAGCGATCAGGCCCGCCGTGATCAGACACTTATCCCCTGTCCTGTGGATAGGGCAGGTGATCAGAAACTTATCCCATGTCCTGTGGATAAGGGATAAGTGGCCATAATGGGACAACCCCTTTAAAGGGAGTCTGTCAGTATAAAATTGAGATATAAACTAATCACAGTACCTTGTATGGCTGTCAGCACAGCTTACAGTTATGTATTTCTTATTCAGGACTGATGCTCCATTCTTGTAAAAATCGTTTTTGTATCCCTATGCAAATGAGCAGAAAAGGGCTTTAGTGGTGTTGCTTTCCATCAGTGGGCTTCACTATCTGCTGCTGCTAACTGCTTCTCAGCTTAGCCCTGTGCATGATAGCCTGATGATGACACACTGCATCCGGAAATTAAGGAAGCTAGCTTCAGATAGGTGCAGTGTGTTATCATCAGACATGCACAGTACAGTCAGGGGCATAACTAGAAAAGACTGGGCCCCCCAGCAAACTTTGACTTGGGGCCCCCTACACAGCATAGTGCCCCTATTCCTGGCCCCCACACAGTATAACACCCCATTTACACATACTATATGTCCCAAAGTGTTCTCCAGACAGTATAATGTCCCATAGTGGCCCCTCCACACGATATAATGTACCATAGCGGCCCCTCCACCCAGTATAATGTCCCATAGCGGCCCCTCCACACAGTATTATGTCCCATAGCGGCCCCTCCACACAGTATAATGTCCCATATCGGGCCTCTCAACACAGTATAATGTCACATAGCAGCCCCTCCACACAGTATTATGTCCCATAGCGGCCCCTACACACAGTATTATGTCCCACAGTGGCCCCTGCACACATTATTATGTCCCACAGTGGCCCCTGCACACATTATTATGTCCCACAGTGGCCCCTGCACACAGTATTATGTCCCACAGTGACCCCTGCACAGTATTATGTCCCACATTGGCCCCTCACACAGTATTATGTCTCACAGTGGCCCCTCCCCACAGTATTATGTCTCGCAGTGGCCCCTGCACACAGTATTATGTCCCACAGTGACCCCTGCACAGTATTATGTCCCACATTGGCCCTTCACACAGTATTATGCCCCACAGTGGCCCCTCCACACAGTATAATGTCTTATAGTGGACCACTATAGGAGACCCAGGGGAGGTGACAAACATAAAAACCAGTGGTACTCACCTCTCCTGGGCTCCAGCACATTTCCTTCTGCTTTCGGTCCTCTTCAATGTCGGTACAGATGTCACGTGGGCCAGGTCAGCGTTGCAACGCATAATGACGCCGGCCTAGCCCACATTGATGTCTGAGATGTCACCAAAGAGGCTGAAAGATTTCAGGGAGTCACGCCAGAGCGCAGGAGAGGTGGGTGACACTGGTTTTTATGTTTCTTACCTCACCTGGGCCTCCGATCATTATACTCAGGGGTCTGAAGAGACCCAGAGTATAATAATAGCAGTATTTGTTGGGGTTCGTCCAACAAATACTCTTGCCGTGGGCTTGCGGCCTTACTTACCAATCCACGTTCCTGCTCACAGCTGCCTCCGCTTCCCCTTCTTCCCTCCAGGGGGCCCCAGCGACATGATATGGGATGCAGAAGGGGAAGTGGAGGCAGCCATGAGGAGGAGTGGGGATCGATAAGTAAATACCTGCTGGGGTTGGAGCGGAACAGCAGTTAGCAGCAGCATATAGTAAAGCCCATTTATGTAAAGCAATGCTCCTAAATCCCTTTTTTGCATAGGGATAAAACGATGATTTTTACAAGAATGGAGCTGAATAAGAAGTACATAATAGTAAACTGTGCTGACAGCCCTACAAGATATGGTGATTAGTTTATATCTCAATTTTGTGCTGAAAGACTTCCTTTAATGCATTAAAGGGGTTATCCAGCTTCAAAAAAATATCTGCAAATACATCCAAAACTGCTAAATACTCACTGTTCCCTTGTGCACCCTTTGCTTAACTGCTTCTTCTTGTATCACTGTTATTTACATGCAGTGATTCTGTGAACAAACTACATTTCCCATGATTCATCTGCCTGCTCTCACTCTCTGTGTGCCCCTCCCTTCTGCACTCTCCCCTGCAATAAAATCACAGGTAATAAATCACTCCCACATCCGAGGTCATGTGCTGTTGTGATGTTTCACTTGCTGCCTGAAATGCTCAAAGGGAGGAGTAGTGAGCTTGCAAACAAACGTTACTCTGAGGTCATTGACCTAAAAATAAAACAGATGAACGGTGCTGAATTTAAACAGGATATACACACGTGGACAAAATTGTTGGTACCCCTCGTTTAATGAAAGAAAAACCCACAATGGTCACAGAAATAACTTGAATCTGACAAAAGTAATAATATATAAAAATTCTATGAAAATGAACAAATGAAAGTCAGACATTGCTTTTCAACCATGCTTCAACAGAATTTTAAAAAAAAGAAAACTCCTGAAACAGGCCTGGACAGAAATGATGGTTCCCTTAACTTAACATTTTGTTGCACAACCTTTTGAGGCAATCACTGCAATCAAACGATTCCTGTAACTGTCAATGAGACTTTTACACCTCTCAACAGGTATTTTGGCCCACTCCTCATGAGTAAACTGCTCCAGATGTCTCGGGTTTGAAGGGTGCCTTTTCAAGACGGCATGTTTCAGCTCCTTCCAAAGATGTTCAATATGATTTAGGTCAGGGCTCATAGAAGGCCACTTCAGAATAGTCCAATGTTTTCCTCTTAGCCATTCTTGGGTGTTTAGCTTTGTGTTTTGGGTCATTATCCTGTTGCAAGACCCATGACCTGCGACTAAGACCAAGCTTTCTGACAATGGGCAGCACATTTCTCTCTAGAATCCCTTAATAGTCTTGATATTTCATTGCACCCTGCACAGATTCAAGACACCAGTGTTGGACTGGGATGTCTAGGGCCCACCAGTGGAATTGTTTCTAGGGGCCCACCATCAGGACCCCTGCAGATCAGCGGTACCGAGACAGGGCGGCTAAAGGTAATAACATGTTGGGAGCCACACTGCTCAACCACTATACCATGTACACCACTGCACTACCTAAACCTACTGCTACACCTTGTATGGCAAGTAAGCAGCGTGGCTCCAAGAATTGTTACCTTTACCTGTAGCCGCACTGTCCTGGAAAAGCTGATCTGCAGAGGTCCTGGCTGTTGTATCATCGCAGATGTAATATTGATGGCCTATCCTAAGAACAGGCCATCAATATTAGAAAGATGGATAAATCCTTTAAAGAGGTTGTCCAGGCATTGGAGCAACCAATGTAGCTGGCGGGAGGTGTAAAGTAAAAAATAAGTAAATTAAAAAGCATAATCACCTGTCCCCGGCGCTCCGTTGTCCGCTGTCAGTGTCCATTCAGTCTCGTGCCGGCGACTCCTTGCTGGGAGTCCTGCACCTCATGTGATCGCTAAGACCAATTAGGTACAGGATTTCCAGAAATGAGGCGCCGCCATGAGACCGAACAGACACAGGCAGGGGACAACGGGGTGCTGGGGACAGGTGAGTATGCTTTTTTTAAAAATTTTCTTATTTTTACACCTCCCTGGCGACCGACACAGTGGTCACTCCAGTTTATGGACAACCTATTTTAAGGGGTTGTCTGGGCCAAATATTTCAATGGTCACTTCACTGGTCCCCCCACATAGTGGCCTCTTCACTGGTCCTCCATACTGTATGGGGAACAGTGATGGGGTCATTATATTGTGTGGGAGCAGTGATGAGGGCTGACATCCTGTGGGGGGGACATTAAACTGTGTGGGGCATATTAAAGGGGTTGTCCAGGGTTAATCTTTTTTATGGCCTATGCTCAGGATAGGCCATAAATACCTGATCGGTAGGGGCTGACACACGGCTCCATCAGCTGTTCAGAGCCACTTCCGGAGCCTGTTCTGTACACAACACAGGGCCGGAAGCAGAAAGCTCCATCCGCTGTATAGCAGCCCGGCGCCTTCACTGCAGCTCAGCTCCTACTGACTTCAATAAGTGCTGAGATGCAGTGAAGGTGCCCGGCTAATATACAGTGGACAGAGCTTTCTGCTTCTGGCCCTGTATTGTGTACAGGACGGGCATCAGAAGTGGCTCCATACAGCTGATCGGTCGGTGGTCAGCCCCGTACAGATCAGGTATCTATGGCCTATCCTGAGGATAAACCATAACAAATTATGCCTGGACAACCCCTTTAACATACCCCCCAGGGCCCCCCTAATGCGCCACACTTTAAAGAGGTTGTCCAGTATAATTTTTTTCTTTTTTAATAATTAGTCCGGGGGAGGTGAATTCCCCCTACTCCCCCCCCCAAAAAACCAAAAAAAAAAACACACTAAACATATTCACCTGTCTCCGGTGCTCCGGTGTCCTCCCAGCACGGTCCGGTCCTGCAGCTCCGCTGTCTTCTTTTTGCCGGAAGTCCTCACTGGCTGTGACGTCCCAGGTCCCTTCCCTTAGGCCGCTGATTGGCCTCAGGGGTCACGTTACGTCACAGGTAGTCATGTGCAGGGGGAACTTCAGCTGGAAGAAAACAACAGAACTGCAGGACCGAACCGCGCTGGGAGACACTGGGGACAGGAGAGAAAATTTGGGCGCTTTTTTGTTTAGTTTTGTTTTTTTCACCTGCCCCGGCGTAATTTAAAAAAAAATGAAGGAGCCACTGTATGGAGTATAAGCTCCACAGTGGCCCCCACACAGTATTATATACTCCACACAGTGGCCCCAACACAGTATTATAAGCTCCACAGTGGCCCCCACACAGTATTATATGCTCTCTACAGTGGCCCCCACCCAGTATTATATGCTCTCTACAGTGGCCCCCACCCAGTATTATATGCTCTCTACAGTGGCCCCCACCCAGTATTATATGCTCTCTACAGTGGCCCCCACCCAGTATTATATGCTCTCTACAGTGGCCCCCACCCAGTATTATATGCTCTCTACAGGGGCCCCCATCCAGTATTATAAGCTCCACAGTGGCCCCCACACAGTATTATAAGCTCCCAACAGCCCCCTCCGCTTCGGTGCTATTATTATACTTTGGGGTGTCCTCAGACTCCAGAGAATAATAATCGGAGGCCCTGGGGAAGTGATTCAAAATAACAAACATTCATACTCACCTTGCCTTACCTTTGCTTGGCATCCTCGCTCCATCCTGTCGTCTTCAGCGTCTTCAGGCCCTTTTCCGACGTCGCTGCTGAGGCCTGTGATTGGGCCTCAGCAGTCACATGGGGGCGCACTGACGTCATTACGCGGCCGCGCCCCATGTGACCGCTGGGGCCTAATCACAGGCCTCAGTCACATGACGGAGGAGCGCCGCAGAGAACGCTGTGCCCAGGAGAGGTGAGAATATGTGTTTATTATTTTCAGTCACCTCCCCTGGGCTGCCATCTATTGGAAAGGGGCCTGCAATATGCCAGGGCCCCTTTCCAATAACAGTATGTATAGCGGTCAGGGAACCAGGCTTTCCCCGACCGCTATCATAGTGGCCCGGGGCCCTGGCCATCTCCAGCTGGCCACGGGTCCCATACCCCGCTGAGCCCGTTACGCCTCTGGTCAGGGGCCCGATCGGGATGGTCAGGATCCCGATCGGGCCCCCATGACATGAGGACTAATAGTCGGGGCTCGGGGCCCACCGGTGGATTCACCGGTTCCCCGGTGGGCCAGTCCGACCCTGCAAGACACCCTGTACCAGATGCAGCAAAGCAGCCCCAGAACATAACAGAGCCTCCTCCATGTTTCACAGTAGGGACAGTGTTCTTTTCAAAATATGCTTCATTTTTCCGTCTGTGAACATAGAGCTGATGTGCCTTGCCAAAAAATTTCGATTTTTATCTCATCTGTCCATATGACATTCTCCCAGAAGCTTTGTGGCTTGTCAACATGTAATTTGGCAAATCACTTTTGTCAGATTCAAGTTTTTTCTTTGACCATTGTGGGGTTTTTTTTTCCATTAAACGAGGGGTACCAACAATTTTGTCCACGTGTGTATATTAGGAAGTGTTTTATATTGATGCATCCAGCTATTTGACCCATATTTTTAAAAAAACTGTATAACCCCTTTAATTCTCTCAGAATTTTAGACTTGTTTACATCAATAAAAATAGTATTTATGCCACAATAGGTATTTATCTTCTATCCATAGAACAGAGGATCTATAGCTCATTAGTGTCGATTTTATCTGATCTTGACAAATGTCGTTGTTTTCCCCCTGTTGTGAATTCGCAGAGATAGCTCAAGTACAGCACTTGGCTATTTTTGGCGCTCCATTTGCAGTGAATGGGAGCGCAGATGCATCCTGTTCTGCATGAGTATGCCTACATTTAGCCTGGCTGCAGTCAGGCTGAATTCACAATTGGGGGAAAACATACCCCATTCTCAGGATTGTTGACCAAGGTGGTCTCAGCGGTTAGACCCTCACCAACCAGCTTTTTATCCTATTTGTATCCTCTGTTCTAAAAATAGGCCCCACATTTGGTAAATGTCACTATATTTACAATACATGTTGCTGCCTAATGAGTGCCAAAGTAGCATAATGTAAGAATCTGATGAAATATCTATTAAATCATCTGCAACAACTTTTGAGATCAGCATTAGACATGTCCTGTATAAAGGTGCCTTTTTGTTAGATATTTGTGCTGTTTTGTTCCTCATTTATGCCTACTGGACATTTATGAATAAATAGACAACTGGGTGTTGCCATTCTCTTGGTCAAAATTGGGTATTCTTCCACTCTTGGCACTCATTGAACAGTGTCAGTGCACAGGGACACTGCCCTAACTGGCAACACAAAGTTATCAGTTTATACATAAATTTGTAGAAGGAGTAATAGAGGAACAGCACAAGGTAAGAAAAATGCACCAAAATAGCTGTTTCATGGGAAATACAATTATTAACTAAGCAGACATGTCAGGAAAAGTGACAGGTCCTCTTAAAGGAAAAATCATGTAAGTAAGCACTTGCAGCAACAATACTAAACATGTGAAATATAACTTTGTGACTTCCATACAACCACAGTATCGTTCTTACCCCTGATCATTATAGAGGCCAATATGACTGTTGCTACCTGTTGCAAAGATGTCCACAATATTTTCATCTTAACACAAAATCTCTTGGTGCCTGAACTGCATACATACTAGTTCAGTTCTTGGCCTGCTTTCAGTCTGAAATGCAGTTTAGTGCAGGACAGGAACCTATCACGCAATGGTGACAGTGGCCAGACCAGAAAACGGTGTCATAATCTGTGGGGGTGGGAGGGGAAGCAAGTCTTGCCAAAATAATGTTCTCATTCACTTGAAGTCATCCATAGTAAGGCTGGGTGTAAATCTTTCTTTAGATATACAGCAGTAATGTAGGATGTAAGCGCCTTTTTACTGTAGTGACCAGTAAGATACACAAGAAACATTCACTTTATACCTATTCTGTTTCGAAGCAAAAGTTTAGCTTGTTTTCACAGTACTAACTATGTGATTCTAAACTTCATGTAATATCAGACTTCATATATAGACTTCACTATAGATGCAGAAAAAATTTAGAACAGCACAGCACGCAAAAAAATGGAATAATACATATACATATAAGATAAAGAACTTTTTAAGAGCATATCAATTGGGGACTATGGAAATAAGAACCGACTGAATGATAATTGGTTATTTCTGCTAGGATATGCCATACATGTCAAAATTCAGACTCTGCTTTGACCTCCGGGACTCCCACAGATCCTGAAAACTAAGGGAAAGTTGTCCCTTCAGGAATTCTCCTGCACATCCACCTACTATGCAAGGAGCTTTAACACAGGTTGAATACAATAGTGGAGCCCAGAGCTATCAGCTCCGTGCTCCATTATTCAGCCTTCGGCTGATAATGTCTGCGACAGGGAAGCACAATGAGTGCCGAGCCACAGGCATTACAGCTGGATCCTGCAGGTCCGTGGGACCAAGGTCCGGTGAGTATTCTTATTTATTTATTTTTATGTAATATTGGTGGCAGGGGAAATTTAATTATGGGGGGTCATTGGGGGGCCTACTTTCAAAAAGTTTACACAGGGCCCCCCAATGCATTAAAATGGCCATGGCCTTAGCCTTAAATGGGTTACCCAGGTTATCGGAAAAAAATTGATACAAGAGCAAAGAGCTTGTTTTCACTTTACATGTAGACGACATGTGACCACTGCAGCCAAACGATAGCCACAGTGGTCATATGACTTTTTATTGGCATTCGGGATCACTGAGCCGCTATGGCAGTAATGGTGCACATAAACACTGCGGCCATCGATTAGCTGCAGAGGTCACTTGCCATCTACATGTAAACAGAGTAAGGATTCTTTTTTTTTCTTTTTTATTGGGGCTCTTTGCAGCTTCTTTTAATTTTTTTCCACAACCTGGACAACCCATTTATATTGTTGGCATAGAGCCATCTCAATTCTGAAAACATATTGTATTTAAATAGAGCAGACATTTTCCATTACCCAGAATTCCTTGACTAGCGTTAGGCTGTGTTCACATGGAGTTTTTTGGCAGCAGATTTTGACATGGAATCTGCCTCAAAATCCGTCTGAAAAAATGCCTCCCATTCATTTCAATGGGAGTCAGTAGCGTTTTTTTTCCTCTAGTGTTTTTTTTCCACTAGCGGAAAAAAAAAAGAGACATGACCTATCTCCAGGCGGATTCCGCCCGCGGTGTCCGCGGCTCAAGACTCCCTCCTGATTAGGCCCATTCATCTGGGCCTAATCAGGAGCGGGATGCTGCGACGGAATGCTGATTCACTGCATCGGCATCCTGTCGTGGCAGACTGTGGCAAAAATTCTGCCGTGTGAACACACCCTAACTGTGTTGCCCTACTACAGTCATCTCCAGTAATCACTAGACTGTACACAGATACAATTAAGAGTTTGTATCTGAACTATGCCATGTCTTACCACTAGGCATTAATAAGCATACACTTTGTTAAGTGAAATATGATTTCTACATATAGGACAAGCAGTTTACAGTTTTCTGTTAAAAAGATAAAATCAAGGTAAAAGGGTGTTATTCAGATGCCGTCTCCCATGCACTATTTCCTTGACTTGGCTTCCTATCTACATAATTCATACAAAATATAAAAACAATCCCAGCACTATAAAATCTGAAGCTGTGTGTGGCCTGACTGCTGGGTCTAGGGCCTAGTTTCCAAACCATTTAGTCACATATTAACTTGAACTTGCTTTGCACACTAATTGCAATTTTTCCACCACCTTCAGCATAATTACTAAGTCCCATTCACAGAGGTTCATGGAAACGTTCAGGTTAACCAATAATATCAAGGCAAGGTGCTCTCTACTGAATACTCCATACAAAGGGTTTTCCTTATGGGTCCAGGTTGTGTCTTTAGATTGTATAAATGTTAACTAGAGGAATGTGGGAAGAAATAGCAAAGACCCTGTTGTTCCACTTACAATTTAATGTAATTTGTTCACACTATAAAGTTACTTTATATCACTTGCAATATATGTACTTTTATTTATATTGCAAATATAACATTATATTAAAGGGGTTGTCCAGGTTTATTTTTTATGGCCTATCATCAGTGGTAAGTACAGTACAAGCAAGTGCAGACAGTACAGAAATCCATACAAGAAAACTAGCGTATAAGCCATGAAAAAGGTAAAAAAAAATACAACGCTTTACATCATGGTGGGAGCAGGACTATGCAAAAAAACGCAGTTTAGCCGTTTTGATTGCAGTATATTGTGAAATCCATTCACTTCTATATTGTAGTATGTAGAAAAATCCAATCACTTCTATTACTGGCTACCGTAGGCAGCCTGTAATAGAGATGTATGGAAGACAGACCTAGGAGTCTTCATTTGGCTCCTGGCTATCATGGATACAGGACACTTCCACCAGAACTTTTTCTGGGGGAATGCAAACCTGTTAAAATTTATGGCATGTTTGACTGCGGCATCAGAAGGGTTAATGCCAGCGATCAGAGTACTATGGCATTACCACCAGGTCTCTGCTGTATAATACAATGGAGACCTGGCGACTATGGTGCCTGCTCAGCTCCTGAGCAAGCACAATCTTTAAAGTATGGCAGATATACGCAAAGGGGCTAACATAGTTCATAACGTTGAACAAAGTTTCATTTTCATCAAGTTGACCCAGAGCAAGGCATAAACCTCTATGAGGTGGACACCATTTATCCCATATTAAGGGAAAAACTCCTTCCCAACTCTAAATTTGGCAATGGATTAACCTCTCAGTTGAGGGTCCCTACAGCATATTGTACCCCCTTATTTCTTTCTAAGAATCCGCCAGTAATAGTTAGCCATGACATTCATTAACTTAGGCATTTACCTGCAATCAAACAGGCAGTAAAAAGCTGCTATGAAAGTGATAGGCCCCCTGACCTAATTGGCCCCTGTGCAGCTGCACAGGTTGCACCAATGGTATGTCTGCCCCTGCTGGTGTTGATTTATAGTTGAGAATCTCGGCTTTAAAATTGTGCCAGACCAGTGGTGAACCTAGCCTCTTTGCTGCCTGAGGCGGACTATAGAAAGACGCCCCCCCCCCCAAAAAAAAAACAACAAAAAAAAAAAAACTGAGTTTCCATGCTACTAGTTTAACACACTGTTATAGTCGCACAATATACACAATACACAAAGTTATAAAACAGTTTTTAAGAATTCTTCTTCCTGTATTACTTCAGTATCAGATCAATAACACGGCATTAACAATGAAAGTAACTTCACATATCTTCTGCTTGGTGGATGGACGAGCCCACGTGGCCCCCATTGTCTATAATAGGAGCGCCGCAGATAGCTGAGGACTGTACTTTGGCTATCTTTGGCACTCCCATTGAAGTGAATGATAGCCACGCGGGTTCGTCCATCCACCAAGTGACACACCTATATATATGGCTGCAGCCAGGCTGGATTCCCACCTAGTGGGGGAAAAAAAACCAATTCTCAGGCTCAGTGGGGGTGTCAGCAGACAGACCCCCATCTATCAGGTATTTATCCTCTATCATTTAGGTGAATACAGTGCAGTAACATTCTGTGACTTACAGGTGACGTCTCTGACTAATTCTTCACATTTCCCTTCTCTTCCCTCTGGACCGCCATGACCACTTCTTCCAGCTGGGACTTGTCTCTGTAAAGGTTGCAACACAGACATCTTTGGCTCCTCACTTTTCCAGGCATCCAACCCACATTGTCCTCACCTACACAAAGCCCCCATTCTGCTGCTATCCCCAATTATATAATATATGATATAACCCCCCATAATGAATAATACCCCCAAGTGCATCTTTATATTAATAATGTCCGTGTGTACCCTGTATAAATAGTGCCCCTTATTAATAATACCCCAGGTGTTAACTAATTAAAAGGTTTTCCAGGTCATTAATAAACTAATCAGTGGGGTTCAAAAACCCAGGACCCCCACTGACCAGCTGTTTGAATGGTACCTGTGTAAGCGCCGTGACCGCTTCTCTGTTTACATAGTGTAATTCATCTCATAGCGGCCATGTAATGTAACTACAGCCTCGTCCTGTACATGTCTACAGTATGTGACAAGGCTACAATTACATCACACGGTCACTATAAACAGACAGCGTATAATATAAACAGGTGCCACAGCCCATGTTTATAGCGCCCCATTTACACACACTATAATGTTCCACAGCAGCCCCTGCACACAGTATTACACAGTGTTATGGCCCGCAGCGGCCCCTGCACACTGTATTATGCCTCTCAGCGGCCCCTGCACACGGTATTATGCTCCATAGTGGCCCCTGCTCACGGTATTATGCCCCGCATTGGCCACTGCACACGGTATTATGTTCCACAGCAACTCCTGCACACAGTTTTATGCCCCATATTGGCCCCTGCACACGGTATTATGCTCCATATTGGCCCCTGCACACGGTAGTATGCTCCACAGTGGCCCCAGCACATGGTATTATGCTCCATAGTGGCCCCTGCACTTGTATTATGCTCCATAGTGACCCCTGCACCCGTTATTATGCTCTATAGTGGCCCTTGCACTGGTATTATGCTCCATAGTGGCCCCTGCACTGGTATTATCCTCCATAGTGGCCCTTGCACTGGTATTATGCTCCATAGTGGCCCCTGCACTTGTATTATGCTCCATAGTGACCCCTGCACCCGTTATTATGCTCTATAGTGGCCCTTGCACTGGTATTATGCTCCATAGTGGCCCCTGCACTTGTATTATGCTCCATAGTGACCCCTGAACCCGTTATTATGCTCTATAGTGGCCCCTGCACTTGTATTATGCTCCAGAGTGGCCCCTGCACAGGGTATTATGCTCTGCAGTGGTCCCTGCACAGGGTATTATGCCCCATAGTGGCCGACCCATGAACTATTATTATACTCTGGGGTCTTTTCAGACCCCAGAGTATATTGATTAGAGACCCAGGGGAGAATACAAACATAAAACCAGAGTTACTTACCTATCCTGGACACCAGTGCACTCCTTGCAGCTTTCGGCCCTGTTTAATTGCGCACACACGTCACGTGATCAGGCCGGCGACGCGACCTGATGACGTCACCAGAGGCCTCAAGCCTTCTCGGAGTTACATCGGATCGCAGGAGGTGAGTAACACTAGTTTTTATGTTCCCTCACCAACCCTAGGCCTCCGATTATTATACTCCGGGGTCTGAATAGACCCCGGAGTATAATAATAGTAGTATTTGCGGCCCGCGGCCTCACTTACCGATACCCGCGGCCGCTCACAGTGGCATCCACTTCGCCTTCTGCGTCCCATAGCAGAAGGGGAAGCGGGGGCGGCCACGAGCAGACGCGGGGTAGGTAAATAAATAGGCCGGGGATACTCCAACAGGTTACGGCCTATTTATATATATTAAAAAAGCTATACTCACCTGCGATGCCTTGATGCAGCCGCCGCCGCCTCCTCTTCTTGTCCGCGACGTCTGTGTCTCAGCGTAGGCGGCGTGATGACGTCATTGTATCGCCGCCTGCGCTGAGATGCGATGTCTTGTAAACCAGCCCAGGACAGGCCGCGCTCAGCTCTGGTTTTTTTTTTTTTTTTTTAAAGCGGCCTGTCCTGGGCTGGTTTACATTAAATAGTAAAAATGCCGCCCCCCGGACAGTGCCGCCTGAGGCGGCCGCCTCACTTCGCCTCATTAGCGGTGCGCCCCTGTGCCAGACTCATTCAGTGTGCTATAGAAGCAAAGCTATCAGCAGAAACAACTCCCATTCCTAATTGTGTCTATAACTGCCTGTATTTTATCTGGGTTTAGTGGCGAAAATCCTGGCAACAGTTTCCATTTTAATGGTTGGTCAGAACAAACTGGACACCTATGTGTTGCTCCATGCTCTGTGAAATATAGGTAAAAGAGATGATCATAGTGGGTATCAATACATACTATTATAGGTCTAGTAGACAATGCTCACTGTGCATGGAAAATAAGTAGATACCTGCTAATGGCGGGGCAAGCACTGAATATGCAGGAAATATAAAGTACTTTTCCCTTAACTGTCTTTACTTCCATTTGAAGTGGTTGACTGGGATGAAGTGATCCATTTCTAATTTACTGATAAGTTATCAGCCTTCGCTGCTCATCTGAGCATTTGGTCCCAAAAGCTGTGTGTCAATGTAACTAATGGCTACATGCGCTTTACACTGTAAAAAAAACCTGATGGCTGTAATGTTTACTTGGCTTAGCATTAATGGGATAAATGTAATGTGTATACCATAGCAACTTTTACATGCAGTCAGCAGTTTACATCTTATCTTTGCACTTGTTTAGTAGAAATCACATATTGTTCGCTATTTTTACCTGCAAAGTTTGGGTAATTTGTCCAACTGAACCCATATATAAATTTCTTTGTGTACAAATCTAGTAAAAATAATATGAGAATTAAATGTTTATGTTGTGTCTTCATAGTGCCCTTCAACCTATTCCTTTGTGGAGGTTTCTCAGTGAAGATCCTATGTCATAGATAGGAGCTTAACTTTCGCACAGCTGTTTACCTGGTTTATTCAAGTGGTTGTGCCGTTATGGACATTTATTTCCTCTCCACAAAACAGGGGATAAGTGTCTGATCACTGAGGGCCTGATAGGTCCGCCAGGGATCAGGAGGAAGTGGTACCAAAAATGCCTCTGAAACATCCTTGTAAAAGGAGCCCAAGTGTGTTTGTGTGACCGGCACTCCATTCAATGCCAAGGGGCTGCTAAGAATGTATTCTATACCAGTGCCCACAGCCCCGTGGAAGTGAATGAAGCACTATTCATGCAAGTGCACTGGCAGTCCATTCACAAGGAGGTTGTGGGGGGACTTTCAGTCCCTGATACTCCTGATCGCAGGGGTCCAGGCAATGGGGCCTCCAGTGATTAGACATTTAACCTGTTCTGTGAATAGGGGATAAGTGTCCATAATGGCACAACTCCTTTAAGTTGACCATACACATCAGGATTTGCTAATCAGCCATGACAATACCACAAAGCAACCAACAGAAGACTTTAATCTGCCAAAAATAATCGGGCTGCTCTGGATATTTACGACAAGTGGTCGTCTGTAAATATTAGTGTTTGGTACGATCGGCAGCTTGTGACTGATCATCAGCAAACTTGCCCAGACTCACAGCACTTAAGTAACTGAACTGCACCCTGATTGGGCCGTTTATCTTTTAATGTTGGTGGTAGGATCATTTGCATCAGATACAGTGGGTACGGAAAGTATTCAGACCCCTTTAAATTTTTCACTCTTTGTTTCATTGCAGCCATTTGCTAAAAGCAAAAAAGTTCATTTTATTTCTCATTAATGTACACTCAGCACACCATCTTGACAGAAAAAAAAAACAGAAATGTAGATATTTTAGCAAATTTATTAAGAAAGAAAAACTGAACTATCACATGGTCATAAGTATTCAGACCCTTTGCTCAGTATTGAGTAGAAGCCCCTTCCTTTTGAGCTAGTACAGCCATGAGTCTTCTTGGGAATGATGCAACAAGTTTTTCACATCTGGATTTGGAGATCCTCTGCCATTCTTCCTTGCAGATGCTCTCCAGTTCCGTCAGGTTGGATGGTGAACGTTGGTGGACAGCCATTTTCAGGTCTCTCCAGAGATGTTCAATTGGGTTGAGTTCAGGGCTCTGGCTGGGCCAGTCAAGAATGGTGACACAGTTGTTCTGTAGCCACTCCTTTGTTATTTTAGCTGTGTGCTTAGGGTCATTGTCTTGTTGAAAGGTGAACCTTCGGCCCACTCTGGAAGAAGTTTTATTCCAGGATATCTCTGTACTTGGCCACATTCATCTTTCATTCAATTGCAACCAGTCGTCCTGTCCCTGCAGCTGAAAAACACCCCCATAGCATGATGCTGCCACCACCATGTTTCACTTTTGGGATTGTATTGGTGAGGTGATGAGCAGTGCCTGGTGTTCTCCACACATACCGCTTAGAATTAACGCCAAAAAGTTCAATCTTCATCTCATCAAACCAGAGAATCTTATTTCTCATAGTCTGGGAATCCTTCATCCTTCAGTTAAATATGAGTGTCACAGCAAAGGGTCTGAATACTTATGACCATGTGATATTTCAGTTTTTCTTTTTTAATAAATTTGCAAAAATATCTACAGTTATGGGGTTTTTTTCTGTCAAGATGGGGTGCTGAGTGTACATTAATGAGAAATAAAATGAACTTTTTTGCTTTTAGAAAATGGCTGCAATGAAACAAAGAGTGAAACATTTAAAGGGGTCTGAATACTTTCCGTACCCACTGTATATATGGCCAGCTTTAAAGAGCAATAGTCAGAGCAAATTCAGCATAGTCTCAGTAGTCCCATTGTAGTTGCTGAGCGCCACTTTGTTTTTGATGTTATCAGAGGAGAAATCAGTAAGGTGGTGAGAGTAGGTAGGGTACAAGATGTATCCAGTTTTTGTCATAAAATTGAACTTGCATTGGAAGTTGTGACATGTTCACAAATTTTTTTTCCTCAACTGACCTTATGAAGGGGCCTTTAATCAAAACAAAAACATACCCCTGTGTCCATAAACTGACGAAGCAGTAGAGACATAATCATCTTTTTATGGATATGCAAATCAGCCGGCAAGTGTGACACACAAGGTCCAGTTTCCCAGATTTGCCTTGAAACAGCTGTGACTAAGGCAGAGACTGAAAGAGTCATTCACTGCTCAAAGGGGTGATGTTTTAGAGGACATTTAGAGCTTTTGTTGCTGTTTGTAGGTAAACCTGGCCTCCCCTTGTTGACCTTGCTTTCCGATTTGCATATCCATAAAAAGCTGATGATGTCGGCATTGCTTCATTGGTTTGTGGCTACAAAGGTATGTTTCTGTTCCTATTACATTTTCTTTCCACACTCCAAAAGATATACTGATAGGGAATTTAGATTGTGAGCCCTACTTGGATAAGTGTTGAAAATATCTGTAAAGCGCTGCAGAATATGATGGCGATATATAAGTATGCAAAATAAAATAATAAATAATATATCCATCTGCTCAGCTGCTCCTGCTCTATAACATGCTGCTTGCAAATCAGACTACACGTTCAATGTGACATGTTCCCTATAAAGGGCTGCTCCTTTATTTATCGACTGTATTAAACAATAAACACTATACTCACCTCTCCAATTGACTGGAGATCCAGTGGGGAGTCTCTGTTCCTGTCCTTGGTATTTATTTACCTTCTGCCTGCATTGTAGCATGTCAACCATTCATTGGCTGAGCGGTCATGCTCCATCTGAACAGAACATGTGGGCCAAAAGATGGGAACACCAGGGACCCGAATGAACATTCCCCACTCGATCCCTGGCCACAGTTAGAAGTGAGTATAAAGAGTTTATCATTTTAAGCCTCTCTAGGTGGTAGAAAAATGTCATAGAACACTCCTTTATCTAACAAGAGATAGATTCATGCTAATGTAAAACATTCAGACTTGTACTGTTTGTAGGTTTGCCTGTGTGGTTAACTTATAGGTTTCTAATAGTAAAAAACATAATTGGTTGGTTGAGTTACGCAGTTTATTTCCGTAGGATCACTGAACATTCTTCCTACTAAATGTTGAGAGAAAACAAGATTAAAAAAAAAACTAAAGAAGTGAAAGAAAGAAAAGAGAAAATGATAAATGTGAGGGAAAGTGCAGGTTCTGCAACAATAGGACTGTGATAAATGAGCAAGTGCCCAGCTTATCTCCTTGGTATGGATAGGGGCGCTGATACTATGCACTTTTACTAGAACATGCTGTACAACTGCATTTAATCAAGACACTCAGCTAAAAATGGCCACTCACCTTTTTACTCTTGGCTTATACCCATATGACAAGCACAGAATTTTCATGATACTGGATTATCAACCAGATTTCTGTGCCAGGAGCAAGTGCGTCACTGTCATGCTGTGGATTTTTATTTGTATTCTCCTGTAACTCTTTCTTCTATAAATTTAGTTGAGGCTATATGGCAGTATTTTTTAGTTGTATGTGCCTTTTTCTATATAGGATGTTTAATTCTACCATGCATTCATTGTTTGACATTGAAAATTACTACTACCCCATAAAGAAAATTATGTTCAGGTTCTGTATCAGATTTTCAGTTAAGGTTTACAGGATTGAGAATGGGTTTTTCATCATTTAAATATCTATTACAATACATTACAATTTAGTATTATGCCTTTTTCTTCAGCAGTGGAAAATGAAGCCCTTCTATTTAATTGTCATTTTTTGTTTTAGACATGAGAGTTGTCTCACTCCATTCAAGGCAATGGGAGCCGGTCCATCTATAACTTTCTAGGCTTGAATTTACAGAGCAGTGCACAGTGTGCAGGAAAATGCGGCCACTTTACTTTAGGGGACATTCAGACATTTATGACAAATCCTATGAAAATGTCAACCATGTTTAAGGTGGAAATCCCTTTCTCTAAAATATTTGCTTTTGTTTGTTTTCCCTTTAATGTATTTTAGCCAAAATATATAGACTATGCAAAGATTCTATCACCTTCTATTATTGTAAGCATTTTATATTATAAGATGAAAATGAGGATAGAAAAAAATGTCAGACAATGAATGTGTGCATCCAAAGTTCCTCATACACAAAGAATGCATTTAACTCGGTAATAATAGCAGATGGCATACAATGATGTGGATGACACAGATAAGAGAAAAGTCATCTACTTTCTGTTTACTTCATCGGCACTTATAGGCTTATGGTGTGTGAAAATGCTCATGGATTAAAGCTGAAGGGGCTGTTTTATGAAGAAAACCATTTTTAAAAGAAGCTGGAACAGCTATCACACATAGGTTTGGCTTCTCTAACCACCAGTGCTTATCTGTTATTGCTAGGGAAGGCTAAAAGGCTATTCCTACCTAAAA
This sequence comes from Leptodactylus fallax, assembly GCA_947044405.1. Classification (NCBI taxonomy): domain Eukaryota; kingdom Metazoa; phylum Chordata; class Amphibia; order Anura; family Leptodactylidae; genus Leptodactylus; species Leptodactylus fallax. The sequence goes on along the minus strand of CAMRHE010000027.1, from coordinate 9,585,678 downwards.
TGTTATGGCATAGCACAAGGATGTGCTACAGGATTATGATAGGTGGGGGTCTGGACCTCTTAGAGTATACCAATAATATTTGAAGACTTTTAAACTCCATGCCTAATTATTTCAGGTTTGTGTGGCTCGGGTCCGAGATTTGTTTCAGGTTGAAAAAGTTTGGTATGAGCCACGTTTAAATTGGCTTAAAACCTAGTATATACACACGCAGACAAAAATGTAGGTACCCCTCCTTTAATGAAAGAAAAACCCACAATGGTCTTAGAAATAACTTGAATCTGACAAAAGTAATAATATATAAAAATTCTATGAAAATGAACAAATGAAAGTCAGACATTGCTTTTCAACCATGCTTCAACAGAATTTTTAAAAAAAGAAAACTCATGAAACCGCTTGGACAGAAATGATGGTGCCCTTAACTTAATATTTTGTTGCACAACCTTTTGAGGCAATCACTGCAATCAAACGATTCCTGTAACTGTCAATGAGACTTCTGCACCTCTCAACAGGTATTTTGGCCCACTCCTCATGAGCAAACTGCTCCAGTTGTCTCGGGTTTGAAGGGTGCCTTTTCCAGACGGCATGTTTCAGCTCCTTCCAAAGATGCTCAATAGGATTTAGGTCAGGGCTCATAGAAGGCCACTTCAGAATAGTCCAATGTTTTCCTCTTAGCCATTCTTGGTTGTTTTTAGCTGTGTGTTTTGGGTCGTTATCCTGTTGCAAGACCCATGGCCTGCGACTGAGACCAAGCTTTCTGACACTGGGCAGCACATTTCTCTCTAGAATCCCTTGATAGTCTTGAGATTTCATTGTACTCTGCACAGATTCAAAACACCCTGTGCCAGATGCAACAAAGCAGCCCCAGAACATAACAGAGCCTCCTCCATGTTTCACAGTAGGGACAGTGTTCTTTTCAAGATATGCTTCATTTTTCCGTCTGTGAACATAGAGCTGATGTGCCTTGCCAAAAATTTCTATTTTTGTCTCATCTGTCCATAGAATATTCTCCCAGAAGCTTTGTGGCTTGTCAACATGTATTTTGGCAAATTCCAGTCTGGCTTTTTAAAGTTATTTCTGTGACCATTGTGGGTTTTTCTTTCATTAAACGAAGGGTACCAAAAATTTTGTCCACGTGTGTAACGCTCCCAGGGCTCATAGGAACCTATATATCTAATTTCTAGCTCTTTAAGGCAAACACAGTTGAAGTTATGTCAAAGTGAATTTGACATAATTATACTCTGGGGTCTTTTCAGACCCCAGGGTATAATAGGCGGAGGCCCAAGGAAGGTGTAAAAAATAAAAAACATTCATACTCATCTTCCTTCATTGCTTTTGGACCTCCTCATTGCATCCAGCGCTTTCTCTCTGCCTCCTCGGTGACATTGTTCGCTCAGGGTCACTGCTAATGTCTGTGATGTGATGTGGTCCAATCACAGGCCTCAGTGGTGACCCCAGGCACATGACATTACCAGGAGAGTGCAGGGCACTGCAAAGAGGCCCAAAAGTGGTAAGGGAAGGCAAGTATGAATTTTTTTTTTAGTTTTTTTCACATCCCCTGGGTCTCCACCTATTATACTCTGGGGTCTTATGAGCCCCCTGAGTATTATACAGTGGCCATTTTAGTTCACCCTAGACGAATTAGCATTTATTTGGTTTTGTAAAAAAACAAACAATTTGGGATATTCAGGTTTGCTCATCTTTAGTGAGAATCAAGAATTCCACACACCACTGATGTAAGTAATTTAATAAAAGGACAGAAAATAAGCAAGCAAGTACAATCAAGCAAGTAAAAGACAATGAACATGAATACAAGCACACTTATGCAAGCTTGGGGTAAACCCAATGTCAGCTAGCTGACACCCCAAGTTATACAAGAAAATGACAGATGAGACTCCCAGCAGATGTCTGGGCAATGGGTTGGCAGGCATAGCATATCTCACCAGTTTATAGTGTTCCACACCCAGCTCCCTTTCTTAATGTATAAAAGCTACATGTACTTCTGTCTGCTGGTCACTGGTTTGGAATTTGAGCTTACATCTTTTGTATCAAACAGTACCAAGACACTCTATAAATCTTAAACCAAAGTTAAGACAGCTAACATCAGAGCTATATTGAAGTGGAGAATCATCAAGAAGTAGTTTTAATCCCTTACAATAAAATGTATGAGACCATAAAACGTTATACAAAAATTAGCCTAAGTAGTCATAGTGGGCAGGGAGCAAATTCAACCTAGTCACACTGTCCCCTTGCTAGTCATACCTCCAGACAACATTTTTTATAGGGTCCAAACCAGACACCTTCACCACTCCTTCTGGTCATTTATAAAAATGCATAGTTGAGAATAAAATGGGTGAATTTGCTGCGGCACACAATACTATAGTGGATGCCCATAATGATCTTGAGGAAGAATTGGCGGCAGTCAAACTTAAACTTGCCGACATGGAAGATAGGAATAGACGGAATAATGTTACGTTTCGTGGCATACCAGAGTCAGTCGCTGTCAGGGACTTGATTCCTTATCTGCAACAATTACTGAAAGCAACCCTGCCACACTGCTCTGACACGGATCTTATCATAGACAGGGCCCAACGCTTGCCGAAGCCGAAAGGGATGCCTGATCATATTCCCAGGGACATCCTCGCCCGCATACATTTCTACCATGTCAAAGATCGTCTCATGTTTGAGTCAAGGAAAAGATCATCTTTGCCTGAGCTGTTCAAGGAAATTCAACTACTGTATATTCTGACCTTTCTCAGGCTACCATTGCTGTCAGAAGAGAGCTGGCTCCTGTTACAGCGGTCCTCCGTCAACACAATGTTCTCTACAAGTGGGGATTACCTACTAAAGTTATCGTTATCAGAAATGGAGTGACTTATTCGTTTAATTCCTTTGACACCGGGAAGAGTCTGCTACTCCAGTGGAACCTGCCACCACCTGCGCCTGATATCCAGAAATCCTCAAGGGCTGAGTCCCACAAGTTGGATCCTCCGTGGAAATCTACCGCCTCCGCCGAGTGAATAGCTCATAATGGACATACTGTGAGTCACCTGTGGTGCATTTTGTCATTTCTATTCTATGGCAAACTTCCCCCCAAGTTTGCGCAGTATTACACTGCCCGGTTGTGTAAAACTATTTTTATTTCACTTACTGTTGAATAGTTATATGTTGAACGCTGTCATTAACGAGTTGTTCCCCTCCAGGCCTAATGGATTTCTTTTTGGTATCACTCTCATACTAGACTCCTTATGCTACCAGTCTGTATTGCTAACTCTTGAATATATTTATGGGTGTCAAATTTCTATCACTTAACGCGAGAGGACTAAACAGTTCCTTTAAGCGTTCATTGCTGTGGAAGGATGCTCTCAGATCTGCAGCAGATGTAATTTGTATACAGGAGACGCATTTCTGTGACCCTCGTCCACCAAAGTTTTCTCACAAACTGTTCCCTCATGTTTTTTGCTCCAATGCTACCAAGAAGGTTGCGGGTGTTCTCATAGCGATAAAACACACAGTGTCCTTTCAGCTAATACATGTCATTTCAGATCCCAAAGGCCGTTATGTAGCTCTAATTTGCTTGACAATTGCCCCTTTACTATTGTAAACGTATACTGCCCTAACACATCTCAAATTTCCTTTTTAAATTCGCTATTGAAGAAGTATAGAAAGCGTGCACAGGGCCAGATTCTCTTGTGCGGTGATTTCAATATTGTACATGATGCTGCTGCTGATTCCACTTATCGCGGCAAGCATACACCTCAACAATTAGGACCTTGGCTCCGGCAGGCGGAGCTTCATGATGTATGGCAGTGCTTACATTCCTCTGAGAAGGATTATACGTATTATTCTGCTAGGCACCAATCCTACTCCAGAATAGACATGTTACTAGCCCAGACTGATATGCTCCTTAGAGTACAATGTTGTGAAATAGGAAATATTACGTGGTCGGACCACACGCCTATTAAACTTAGCATTCGCTCAGATGGTATAACAGCTCCTCCCATGTCATGGTGAAACAATACATATGTCATGTCTCTGATATCGGTAACTGAGAAGTTGAGTGCTGACATTGCTGAATTTTTTTTAATATTAACTCCCCCTTTGTAGATGATAAGTTTTGCCTCTGGAATTCCCATAAGACATTTGTTAGGGGCCTAATGATACAGCATACCTCGCGCTTTAAGCGCAAGAGATTGCAAATGATGAAGGAGATACTTACCTCTATTGCAACTCTAGAACAGCAACATAAGGCTGCCCCTAGCCCTGTCCTATTGGCTGCTTTGCGGAAAGCTAGGGATGACTTGAGCGCCCACCTACTGGTGGACTTTGAAAAACACTCTAAACGCTTGAAAGCCTCTTATTACCGGTCATACAATAAAGCAAGCAAATTAATGGCACAAATAGTCAAGGCGGCAAGGATTAAATCTAAAATTCCATTTCTTGTTTCTAAATCGACCACCGCAAAACTCTTCCACCCTCAGCAAATTGCTGATGAATTCAGTAAATATTATCAGGACTTGTATAACTTGAGGGAAGATCCGGACACCACGCAGCCTTCTGGTATAGATATTAATCGATTCCTAAGCTCCTTGCACCTTCCTTCGGTCACCCATGCACAGCTGCAGTCTTTAACTGTTTCTATTTCTACTCAGGAAGTGGCTAAGGTGATAGATGGCTTGAAACTCAATAAATCTCCTGGTCCAGATGGGTTTTCTGGGGAATATTACAAGCTGTTCAAGCCACTTATTCTCACTCACCTTACTGAGGTGTTTAATCTAGCAATGTTGACAGGAAAATTTTCCCTTGAGATGCTATCCGCAACGATTGTGACATTGCCCAAACCAGGCAAGGACCCCTCCCAGCCCTCTAACTACCGGCCCATATTGCTATTAAATGCGGATGTCAAGTTGTTTGCTAAGGTACTTGCAAACAGACTCCTCGATGTCATGCCCACATTGATAGGTGGAGATCAGGTGGGATTCACTAAAGGGAGGCAGGCCCCAGACGGCATGAGACGTGTGATCGCGCTGATTGCGGCGGCCCGGGCCCGGCGCGTGCCTTCTCTGCTCCTTTCTTTGGATGCAGAGAAGGCGTTCGATAGGGTACATTGGGGATAGCTTTTTGAGGTTTTACATAAATTTGGTTTCTCTGGCCCCATAGTTACTGCAATTTCTGCACTCTACTCTAACCCATCCGCATGAGTGCTGGCGAATGGGGTCTTGTCCCGCCCCATCTTTATTACCAATGGCACAAGACAGGGGTGCCCACTGTCCCCTTTAATATTCTCTATAGTGATGGAGCCTTTGGCTGAAACAATCAGGTCACATCCTGGCCTTACTGGTATCAAGTTGGGTTGGACAGACCATAGAATTAATTTATTTGCGGATGATGTGATCCTGTCCCTTTCCTACTCTAATAACATGCAACGCACTGTATCTCAAACCCTGAAGGATTTTGGAGCGTTATCACACTACAAAGTTAATGAATCCAAATCCCAGATCTTGGGAATTGGCCTGACTCAAACCAATATACACCATATCAAAAACACATTGTCCTATCAATGGTGTTCGCAATCTATACCTTATCTGGGAATTCGACTCACCCCAAACCCAAAAGATTTGGTTAAAGCCAACTTTCCAGGTTTGTTGGCTACCCTTCAGAAAGAGCTTGACGTTTTAACTAAATTCGAGCATGGCTAGATGGCCCAGATTGCAGATTGGGAGAGATTCCTGCTAGCGTCGGAACCCAGAAACAGTTTTCCCTTGTCTGCTCCACCAGCTGTACAGGCTACGATTGGGGCATGGCATGCCTTCTGTGCTATTCCGGGTGGTGATACCCCTGGGGTCACATTGAATCTACCTCTTACGACGCTCCCTCATGAGAAACTGCATTTATCCCTAAATGCGTGGCGTAGCTGTGGGATAAAGTATGTTTCTGAACTGTACAGAGGCGATATCATAGCGCCCTTCTCCGTGTTGAAGGAGACATATAACCTACCTGCAAAGGAGGCATATACCTATGCTAGATTGGTTTCATATTTGTCTGACACTACCTCGGCTCAACTGCGCTTGCCGCACCCAGCCGCCGACCTCTTGCACCCACAGCCTTCCCAGCTGCTTATAATACTAAAACTCTGTATCGAACTTTGAATATGGATTGCACATTTCGTAAGACTAAACATTTGTGCCTCTGGGAAGACGACCTAGGCCGTAGATTTGAGTCCAGTCACTGGCGGGAGGCGATTAGATGGGCTAAGCGATCTACAGTATGTGCCTCACATTGGAAGCAATATAGCAAGCTACTTTTACGCTGGTATTACCCTCCTCTACGCCTAGCTAAGTTTTACCCATCGTGTCCATCTTGCTGTTGGAGAGGCTGCGGAGAGACTGGCTCTTTGTTCCATGTGTTCTGGCACTGTCCACTCATTCAGCCCTTTGGGGTTTCTGTGTTTTCATTAATAAATAGCATGTGTGGTGGAGTGGTGGGATATACACCTGAAGTGGCAGTCCTCCTGCTGGGCATCCACATGACGCCGTGCAGATATAGGACCGTCTTATGTCAGGTACTCGGGGCTGCTCGTCTACTTATTGCACGTAGATGGAAGTCTACTTCCTGTCCGACACTGACAGAGCTGATTTCGGTGGTGTCATTGAATTATCAATGAACATATTTATGCATGCAATAATGGAAGCCTGGACAGGTTCAGAACACATTGGGAGCCATGGGCAATGTCATTCCCCCCACCGTACACCCATTGATGGCCTATACGCCTTGGCCTTTCCTGGCACTATGACTATTGCATTTTATTTTATTTTTGTAATCTCTTGGAGGGGACACTCTGCTTGATTATTCCTGGAACACCTATACGCTATCTAATTAATTACTTTGAAGGTTAATACCTGGTAGCGGATGGGTCTGCACATTTGTTTGCATGGCGGGCTGATGGGAGTGATCTGATCCTATTTGTTCTTTAGGCCTGTACTATGTTCTATGTTCATTTGGTCATTTGTTCTTTGCCTTATTTTCCGCCTGTTCCGATCTCCTCCCCCCCCCCCTTTTTCCTCATGGCAAGACTTGATTGATGTTCCATACTGCCTTTTACCGTGTTAGGCTTTTCATATGTCTGGAAAGACTTACATGCTTTTAATATGCATTGCTATATGTATCCTTGCTATTGATGTACTTCACTTGAGTCTATTGTATTATCCTTTGTATATGCTGTTTGCGAAGCCATGATTGTACCCTTTGTTCCTTGCTGTGTTTGCTACTTGTAATGTATTCATGTATAAATTTCAATAAAAACTATTGATTTAAAAATGAAAAGTTATCAGACATAGTTCTAGTCAAGCTCCTTAGAGGAATTTTTAAAAGATATATGTCCCGCAAGTTTCAAAATAAAATTTTTCCAGGCTGGACATACCAATCATGAATGCGAAATCCATAACTTGAGTCAAAATTCAATTCTGTGATTTCCTAAGACAGAAAAACCTAGTTCTTGAGACCAGAAAAGCGGCTGAGCTCCCTGATCATAAATACATAGGTGGGATTTTCTATAACATGGATTTTGACTAGGGTGACTTTGAAGTATTGAGGCTTTGGGGATGAGATGCCTTTCTGTAAAGCATTTCTTTTGTTAGAACCTAGAGTAGATAAACTGGGACCCATACAGAGAAACATTTGGTCTTTGTAATTGTTTGCAATTAATTGAATTCTCACTGCAATAGGCCATCCTGAAGATAGTCAGGTCACATATGTCCAGGAATGTTTAATATAGACATGATACACTCCTGAAAAAATATCCTATAATACAGCCTATGATGCATATGAAACTGAACGCATATGAAGGTACTGTTGGGCCCCACATAGGTGCCATATTATCACTGAATAATACTACTGAATAACTAACTTCTACAAGGCCATAATATTGTCATGTATTCAGAAAACTAAAGTTAATTTGAGTCATTGGTGTTAGAACTTTTAATACTCCCTGCCACTGATGATGTGTCAAGGTCAAGGTTGGCCACCTCAGTTTACCCATGTACAACACTCACATTACTTATCTGTTTATCTTCCAGTGCTACAGCTCTGTGAAATGTCAGACAATTGGCATGACAATTATGTAGTTCAATGAGACAGTTTATCTCTATGCCAAATAGATTGAATGTCATTCTACGACATCTTTCCAAGAGTTATGTTATATATTAAGGTTTGGCACTGGGTTTAACATTTTCTGTGTGTTCCAAATAAGCCTGCCACACATTTTTATATAACCAACCCAGTGTGTGTATAATATCTGGGCAGGTCATAGCAAGTCCAAAACATACAAAAATATGCTGTCCACTAATTCCTCAAGATCTTTAGGAATTCTAGTAATACATCAGGTGAGCACTGCAATGATCTAGGGCCAATAATATTACCACGGAATAGTAATTACATTAAGCCCTTATAGCAGAATATGTAGTTACACCATTCACAGGTAAGATAGTAGCTTATAGATGAGACGGGGAATTACACACCAAGTTACTTCTTTGACATTCTTTTGTTCTTCATGTAGCCATTCATATATATATATAAGGCTTCTATTCAAGGCAACTCAAAGAAAAATTGAAACAGACTCTATAGATAGATCTTTTCTTGTTTTCTTGTGCCTTGGGAGCGGACACTGACAGCAAAGGGCCCCTGTGCAAAAAGTTTGTCTGGGGCCTCCTTCATCAACAACAACTCAGATATACAGTATAATGTTTTCACTATTGGACACATGATGCATACTCACCACTGACACATTGGAAGCATGATGTATAACAACACTCACACATAAGACACATCCCATATACTCACATGTTTGACACATAATGCACAAACTCACTGTACTATATGAAGGTAATTTATTATCCAATATGTATGCCAGAAAGTTATCACAGAAATCGTGCATCTTTGACGCATGGGACCTGTCTTGCACCAAAGAGTCATCACTTTCTCCTATTTCTGCCTCACTTGCCATTTCCTAAGACTTTTGACAGAACAGGGTAGGGATCAAGGAGGATGGGAATACCTCAGGCCATCTCCTATTATTGACGGCAGAAAACTGGCATGAGTTGTAGCTGAAATCTAAGAGGCCAGAGTCTCTAAATGATTCTGGCACATCCTGCCCCAGTGGGGAGGAGACAGCAGTCTTAATAAAGTCCCCAAGCAGGGGTGTAACTAGCAAAGACTGGGCCATATAGCAGACTTTTAACTTGGGGACCCACACTCCCACACGGCATACTGCCCTGTTTCCTCGCCCCCACCCATTATAATGCCCCATTTACACATACTATATTGTCCCATAGTGGCCCTTTTACCAAGGGATAAGCTTGCAAATGAAACATCACATCATGTGACCTCAGATGTAGGAGTTATTTATTACCTGTGATTTCACTGAATTGAAAGGGGAGGGGTTCACAGAGAGTGAGTGCAGGCAGATGAATTATGGGAAATGTATTTTGTCCACAGATTCACTGCACATAAATAACAGTGATACAAGGAGCAGCAAGTAAACTAAAGCAAAGCAAAGGGTGCACAAGGGAACAGTGAGGATTTAGCATTGCTGAGGATGTATTTGCAGATTTTTTTTGGAAGCTAGATAACCCCTTTAAGCCCAGCCCCATCCCAGCTCTGCCACATCTCAGTGCTAATCCCTCCTCTAGTAAGTGGCAAATAGACTCACCTTACTAAAATTTTTAACCTCTCTCTTTCTTCTGGAATCTTCCCCTCCTCCTTTAAACATGCTGTCATAACCCACTACTGAAAAAAACCCTCCCTTGACCCATCCTGTGCTGCTAACTACTGACCTGTCTATAACCTCCCCTTCATCTTTAAACTCCTGGAACGCTTGGTCTACTCCCGCCTAATCCGCTATCTCTCTGCTAACTCTCTTCTGGATCCCTTGCAATCAGGTTTTCCTGCATTACACTCTACAGAAATGGCCCTCACAAAGGTCTCCAATGATCTCTTGACAGCCAAATCTAAAGGGAACTATCCACTACTTATTCTTCTGAATCTCTCAGCAGCATTTGACACTGTAGACCACAAACTCCTCCTCACTATGCTCCACTCTATTGGCCTCAGGGATTCCGCTCTCTCTTGGTTTTCTTCCTATCTCTCTGACCGCTCATTTAGTGTATCATTCACTGGTGCTATTTCTTCTCCTCTGACCCTTGCAGTTGGGGTTCCCCAAGGCTCGGTCCTAGGTCCCCTCCTCTTGTCTCTGTACACAGCCCCAGTTGGACAAACCATTCACAAATTTGGCTTTCAATACCATCTTTATGCAGATGATACCCAACTATATACCTCATCCCGTGACATCACCCCTGCACTACTACAGAACTCCAGTGACTGTCTCTCTGCTGTCTCTAACATCATGTCTTCTCTTTATCTGAAATTGAATCTTTCAAAAACTGAACTTCTTGTATTCCCTCCATCTTCTAACCGACCTAACCCTGATATCTCCATTTCTGTCTGTGGCCTTACTATTACCCCGAGGCAGCATGCCCGCTGTCTGAGGGTTGTATTTAATTCAGATCTCACCTTTACCCCACATATTCAGACACTTGCACGCTCTTGTCACCTGCACCTTAAAAACATCTCTAGAATTCGCCATTTTCTAACCGTGAAAACATCAAAAACCCTCATTGTCGCTCTGATTCTCTCTCGTCTTCACTATTGCAATTCTCTTCTAATTGGTCTTCCTCTTACTAAACTCTCCCCACTACAATCTGTCCTGAATACAGCTGCCAGACTCATCTTTCTATCAAACCGGTACACAGACGCATCTACCCTGTGTCAGTCGCTGTATTGGCTGCCCATCCATCACAGAATACAATATAAAATTATCACACTGACACACAAATCCATCCATAGCGCTGCGCCCCCTATATCTCCTCTCTCATCACTGTCTACCGCCCTAATCGTCGTCTCCATTCTGCTACTGACCTTAGACTTGCATCCTCTGTTATCCGATCATTCCATTCCCGTCTCCAAGACTTTTCTCCAGCTGCAGAGGTGCTCTGGAATGCTTTACCCAAGACAATCCGATTAATCCCCAACTACAGCAGCTTCAAAACTGCCCTAAAATCACATCTGTATGATCAGGCTTATCACATGCCCTGATCACAGTGTAGTGTGCGGAGGTGCAGAACAATAACACCTTTTATCCTTCCTCCTCTGTTCCTCAGATCCTGGCCCCTCCATCTAGAAGTTACACTGCAGTCCTCGCACTTAGTATCTGTTTATTCACAGATAATGTCTGGTGACAGGTTCATACAGCTTCAGTCACACAACCTTTTCTATTAAAAGATGGCTGGACCATTGTAGCAAACAAGCCCTCTGACCTCTTGTGTCCCCCTATCTCCTCAGAGAATGTAAGCTCTTGCGAGCAGGGCCCTCACTCCTATTGTTTGATATGTTTATTTCTTTGTCACATTGTAATGTCTCATATTGTCTGTTCGTGTGTCCTCTGATTTGTAAAGTGTTACGGAATATGTTGGCGCTATATAAATAAAGTTAGGAGTTTGTATGTTCTCCCCGTGTTTGCGTGGGTTTCCTCCGGGTACTCCGGTTTCCTCCCACACTCCAAAGACATACTGACAGGGAATGTAGATTGTGAGCCCTATATGGGACAGTGACTGTCAATGTCTGTAAAGCGCTGCGGAATATGATGGTGCTATACAAGTAAGCATAATAAATAAATAAATATTATTATTAGATTAAGTTAATGTCCTCCTCTGTTGTGCCCCAGTTGTGCCTGACTGTGAGCTGCTGCTCTCCAACTTGGCTGGTCCCCCTCCCCTGGGCCCGTGTGCAGCTTATGTGACTGATTTATCTGTGTGTATTGGTGAGCTGTACTGTGAGATGTAATGCATTGTGTTTTGGATTTGTGGAATGTTTTTTAGGGCCACATTCTGAAGTCTTATACACTTCCTATAAGGGCAAGACAAACTTATCAAAAAGTCCTCCTACAATGCCCCTAATAATGTTAGTCATATATCCCATGGCATGGCAGAGCCCCCTTATGAATTTTTTATTGCTAAAGTGCTCTCGTGAGTACTCGCGTAGGTGTTAGTAATAATGTTCACTCACCTATTGCCCACTCCCATGCTGCCTAATTTTACAGAGGCTGCTCACATATGTCTTCCTTTTGCTCTACTAGTATCTTTGGTGCAGCAAAAATGATGGGACTATCCTCAAGTGACAATATTTTGTTGTCTGCACCAAAAGAATGGGATTGTCTTTGGAAAGTTGCATACTTCTGTATGATCAGCACTGCTGCTTCTATGAGCACTACTGTTGATCCATTTGGTGGATGGTGTCATGATACTCTCATATACACAGTATTGCTGCCTTGCACAGTTCAATCTAACCACATCTCTAACGTTACATGCTTTGTAGTTCTTAAGTGTTATTATATTTCTGTTTCTTACTGTCTTTACAATATTAATTTAATTCTTCTAATTAAAAACAAAACAAAACAAAACAAAAACATTTCACTTGTGTATTTATTGTAGGGACATTATATAGCAAAATGTGTTAGGACTGTGACTAGGATTATTAGTGTATGTTTTATAAATCAACAGTGGCGTAGCTAAAGTCTTGTGGGTCCTAACAATCACCCTGGCACGTCTTCCGATCAGCTGTTTGAAGAGACCGTGGTACCTTCAAACCTCTTTTACTATTTACAAACCCCTTTTACTATTAAACATGAATTGTAGTCAGTTAGCTACAAATATAGCCTGACAAGACCTGAGTGAATACAAAAAGTAGTAGGATATCACTCAAAAGAGGGAAGTATGAAGATGTTGCACACTTCAATATATCATGGACTATATGCAATATTGCACCAAGTTCCAGTATGCTATAACATATTTAGAAATATATATACAGTCATATGAAAAAGTTTGGGCACCCCTATTAATCTTAATCATTTTTAGTTCTAAATATTTGGGTGTTTGCAACAGCCATTTCAATTTGATATATCTAATAACTGATGGACACAGTAATATTTCAGGATTGAAATGAGGTTTATTGTACTAACAGAAAATGTGCAATATGCATTAAACCAAAATTTGACCGGTGCAAAAATTTGGGTACCCTTATCATTTTATTGATTTGAATACTCCTAACTACTTTTTACTGACTTACTGAAGCACAAAATTGGTTTTGTAACCTCACTGAGCTTTGAACTTCATAGCCAGGTGTATCCAATCATGAGAAAAGGTATTTAAGGTGGCCAATTGCAAGTTGTTCTCCTATTTGAATTTCCTCTGAAGAGTGGCATCATGGGCTCCTCAAAACAACTCTCAAATGATCTGAAAAAAAAAGATTGTTCAACATAGTTGTTCAGAGGAAGGATACAAAAAGTTGTCTCAGAGATTTAACCTGTCAGTTTCCACTGTGAGGAACATAGTAAGGAAATGGAAGACCACAGGGACAGTTCTTGTTAAGCCCAGAAGTGGCAGGCCAAGAAAAATATCAGAAAGGCAGAGAAGAAGAATGGTGAGAACAGTCAAGGACAATCCACAGACCACCTCCAAAGAGCTGCAGCATCATCTTGCTGCAGATGGTGTCACTGTGCATCGGTCAACAATACAGCACACTTTGCACAAGGAGAAGCTGTATGGGAGAGTGATGCGAAAGAAGCCGTTTCTGAAAGCACGCCACAAACAGAGTTGCCTGAGGTATGCAAAAGCACATTTGGACAAGCCAGCTTCATTTTGGAAGAAGGTCCTGTGGACTGATGAAACAAAGATTGAGTTGTTTGGTCATACAAAAAGGCGTTATGCATGGCGTCCAAAAAACACAGCATTCCAAGAAAAACACTTGCTACCCACTGTAAAATTTGGTGTAGGTTCCATCATGCTTTGGGGCTGTGTGGCCAATGCCGGCACCGGGAATCTTGTTAAAGTTGAGGGTCGCATGGATTCAACTCAGTATCAGCAGATTCTTGAGAATAATGTACAAGAATCAGTGACGAATTTGAAGTTACGCCGGGGATGGATATTTCAGCAAGACAATGATCCAAAACACAGCTCCAAATCTACTCAGGCATTCATGCAGAGGAAGAATTACAATGTTCTGGAATGGCCATCCCAGTCCCCAGACCTGAATATCATTGAACATCTGTGGGATAATTTGAAGCGGGCTGTCCATGCTCAGCGACCATCAAACTTAACTGAACTGGAATTGTTTTGTAAAGAGGAATGGTCAAAAATACCTTCATCCAGGATCCAGGAACTGATTAAAAGCTACAGGAAGTGACTAGAGACTGTTATTTTTGCAAAAGGAGGATCTACTAAATATTAATGTCACTTTTCTGTTCAGGTGCCTATACTTTTGCACCGGTCAAATTTTGGTTTAATGCATATTGCACATTTTCTGTTTGTACAATAAACCTCATTTCAATCCTGAAATATTACTGTGTCCATCAGTTATTAGATATATCAAATTGAAATGGCTGTTGCAAACACCCAAATATTTAGAACTAAAAATGATTAAGATTAAAATAGGGGTGCCCAAACTTTTTTATATGACTGTATGTGGATAATCCCAAGAAGTAGCATGCCTAAGCATTATTGATGCATATATACTCAGCACAACCTATCCATGTGATTAGTTAGTCAGAATCAAGGCTGAAAGAAAGGAGATCAAAGTAGTAACGTTACCTTTAGCCATGAAAAGATCAGGTGAGATCAGAGCTGGAGCCCCAAAATACACTATACTATAAATATGCCTTTCACCAATAAGGCTTCCTTAGGAGGTTATACTATAATATGCTCTGGAAGCCTCAAGCTGCTTCAGGCGAACTCTACATAATTTCTTTCAATAAATTAGTTTTGGTGCTCTGGGGTCTCCTCCTGTGATTGGGCCTCAGCGGTCATGTAGGACACACTGGCGTAATGGTGTCAATCCTGATCCCAATCACAGGCCTCGACAGTGACCCCTGGGGAAGGCTTTTTTTGGAAAGGGTCCCATGTACAATGGGGCGGCATGTACATACGTCACATAATGCAAGGCCCCCTTCCAATAACGGGACTGTCCACAGGCAGCAGAAATTAGTGCTGATCTGTGGCGGCGATCGTTACACCCCTGTAAATCACTATATAACATTTAATGGCTGAAGAATATTGCAAGGCTGTGTTCACATCTCCACTGAAGGCTGTGTTCATAACCTCATTAGTAAATACTGTAAGATTTAATGGGAAAAATAACACTGAATTGTTCCCAACAAAGTGAAAGAAACCATATCTGAACTTGATGGTCCCCATTATAAGTCGTACAATGCATCCGCCACTGTTGTAATTGGAAACCATGACAGATGTGTGAACATGGGTGGAGTAAATTTCAGACACCATTATGCAAGTCTTCTAGTGTAAATGATAATAAATATGGGTTGCAAGGGGTAAAATGTCACATTTGTGCAAATAGTTGTAACTTTTTCATGCCTTTTACGCCAAAAAACTGGTATACAAGACATAATAAATCTGTCCCAGTATTTTCACAGAATGCATAACATCTGGTTTAAGGAAAAAGGCTGTTAAAAACTCAGATGTTACAGGTTAATCAAAAAGACGTTATGAATAACCTTACATACAAGGCGTCTTTTCACTTGCCTTTTTAGCATTTTTTTTCTTCAGCATGTTATAGGCTTATACCATGTTATATTGCCTTCAGGCTTTTCCTATGGATTTTGTTATAAGGAGAAAAAAAAGAGAAATTAAACGCTGGACAAATGCTGTGTGAATAAAAAATGCCAAGGGCAAATAATGCCATAAAAATGCATAGAAATGCAGGCAGTTTTTATAGCTTTTTTTTAAAGAAAAAAATGCCATGGAAAAACTATGTGTGAAGGTAGCCTCATACTAGTTAAGTGATTCCTAGATTATTCTCATTCATTGAGCCCAAAAATAATACCCTGTGCCTTCAATATATCATTAGCTCTGAAATTACTCTGTTCTTCTTTTGCTAACATTCTCCTTCACCTAATAGAGGTTAGTGTGAATGTAAAGCTGCCTTCATGCAGGAGAGTCAGTATAAGCTGCTGCTATTTATAACTCGGTAATAAGGTGACACAGTAATACTGTGATTTTCCTACTGCAGAGAATTGACTATTATGGTCACTAGCGGTAATTAGAAGGATATAATAATAAGGCTGGTAACTGGAAACACATAATCATTTATTCCTTTTCTTCCTCAGTATGCTCTGTCACCGCCATTCCCAGTAATTGCCTGTGTCTGACTTCTGATCTGAATTTATAGTTTGTAAATGTTAAAAGCCGATTACCATTTTTTTCTTCCAAAAGATGAGCCATAGTTCTCTAGCATTTGTCAAGGCAGTTCCACAAGCCACATAAAATGAAGAGATTGCTGAAGTGTCTGGAAAAAGAAGGAAGAAAGAGAATAAAAAGCTCAAAGTAACCCTCACTGGCTAATACCCACTGTGATGAGAGCGATTATATTGCCACATTCATGGCTGCTATCCATATGGCGTAATGAAATTCAAGAGCAATAATTGGGCTGCATTGTGTTTTTCTGTGGACTTCATTTTCACTTTAAAGGAAGGCGTTATATTTTGTATTCTAGTTCAATGTGTGCGTTCTGTGCCAAGGCTGCGCCTTTCGAGCGTACTCATTTTGAACTGATGCCTTATTCTGCAGAAAATATTATCAAGGTTGCATCAGTGGCAGATTATAACCACTTCCTTTCCCTCCTTACATTGGTTAAGTGCTCTTTTCATACACTGCCACAAAGCATTATATCTCTACAAAACACATTCTCTTTAGCTCTTATATTTTATTTCCTTATACCAGGCAAAATATGTCCCTTTGTATAGACACAGAAATATGGGTGAAAAAGAAATCTTGCATGCAAATAAAATGTATTGTACTCATTTTGCTTAATGTTTCAACTACAAAATAACCTGTTTAGGAAACAGTTAATTTAGAAGTAGAGAGATTGACTATTATACTCTTTATCTGGAGACACAGAACTGCAAAAGCTGACATGTACCCAATGTTAAAGGGAGTCTATCAGTAAGAAAATCACAATTAAACCAGCTCCAGCACCTTATAGTGCTTAGTGCCATGAGCACAATCCTATAATTGGTTTGTGGAATGGATGCTTGAATTTCTTTCATATGTTTCCTTTCATATGTAAATGAGAGCAAAGAGCATAAGGGATTGTAGTCCAGCACAGCTGAGCATAGGAGGATCTTCTTATTATAATCCTCTACCCAGAAATAGTGATGTCAACAGTGCTGCCCTGCAACCTTCTGAGACCCAGAGCTCAGCTTTATGAGGCATGCTGTACTGCGCATGTGCGTCTCACATCACTCTACACCTAGAAGCAGATGAAGCTGGTATGATGTTGAAGAGGCAGGGTGTACTTCTGGGTGTACGATAATGTGAGGTGCACATGCAGTGGCATAAATTAAATCTCGTGGGCCCCGGTGCAAACTTTTGTCCGGGGCCCCCTCCCTACAGCAAATTCTTGATAGTGACAGTAATAATTGTACAAAGCTGCTATAAAACAGATGACGTGTGATGTGAATAGTGAAGGGGCCACACACAGTATAATATGCTCCACACTAGCCCCCACAGAGTATTATATGCTCCCCACAGTGGCCCCCACAGAGTATTATATGCTCCCCACAGTGGCCCCCACACAGTATTATATGCTCCCCACAGTGGCCCCCACACAATATTGTATGCTCCCCACAGTGGGCCCCACACAGTATTATATGCTCCACAGTGGCCCCCACACAGTATTATATGCTTCACAGTGGACCCAACACAGTATTTAATGCTCCACAGTGGGCCCCCACACAGTATTATATGCTCCACAGTGGCACCCACACAGTATTATATGCTCCCCACAGTGGCCCCCACACAGTATTATATGCTCCCCACAGTGGCCCCCACACAGTATTATATGCTCCCCACAGTGGCCCCCACACAGTATTATATGCTCCCAACAGCCCCCCTCCGCTTCAGTGCTATTATTATACTCTGGGGTCTCCTCAGACCCCAGAGTATAATAATCGGGGGCCCAGGGAAGGTGATTAAAAATAACAAACATGCATACTCACTTTGCCTCACCTTTCCTGGGCATCCCCGCTCCATCTGACTGTCTTCAGCATCTTCGGCCCTCTTCAGACGTCACTGCTGAGGCCTGTGATTGGTCTTCAGTGGTTACGTGGGGCGCACTGATGTCATGACGCCGCCACACCCCATGTGACCACTGGGGCCTAATCACAGGAATCAGCGTGACCTCAGTCACATAATGGAAGGGCCCCGGAAATTATGCTGAGCCCAGGAGAGGTGAGTATAAGTATTTATTATTTTAAGTCACCTCCTGTGGGCTGGCATCTATTGGAAAGGGGCCTGGCGACATCTCCTGCTTGCCATGGGCCCTATACCCTGCCGGGCCCGGTTACGCCACTGTGCACATGCGTAGTACAGCATGCCTCTATAAGCTGAGCTCCGGGACTCAAAATAAGGCAGGGCAGCACTGTTGACATCACTGTTGACATCACTGTTGATGTACAAAAGAATGAAACATCCTCCAGTGCTCAGCTTTGCTTGGCCACGCCCCTGACGATATTTCTGCAACTATGCAACTAGAGCTCCCTATCCTGAAGTGAAGCTCTCAAGTGGTCATGAATGCCATTAGAATTACAAAAAAACAGACCTTACCAGTAAAGCCTTAAGATTTTAAAAATGTTTTTTTTTTTTTTTTTTTTTAAATCAATTCTTATTTTTGGTGTTTCCGGCAGGTCTTGGTCTGGACCATATCAGGATAGCCCCAATTAGGGGCTATCAAGCAATGGAGTGATGTGTCTTGTAAAATAATTTGAACTCGGCAATATACAGTATGCTAACTGGTTTAAGCTGAGGAACACTATATAGAAATCTAAATTATTGGTTAAAAAAGACTCCAAAATATTACAACTACTTGCAACGTGCTAAATTGAAGGAAGGATTATCTCAGATGTATACAGTAGGTAACCAGTCATCCTACTGAATTCTACTAAGTTTCAGTGTATGCAAAAATAATATGACCTTTGCAAATGTAGTGTAGGACAAAGCTATGGTCAGTATCATGTTCCCAATGCGCTAACCAAATTAAGATTGTGTAGAATTTACCAATGATATGGTACTGGCCCCCATGTAAATTAGCTACTTTGTACCCCATGAGATCCAGCTTGGGCTGTAGGGGACGTTAAATGGTGGAAGACCTGCTACATGTTTGGTGATCATGCCCTTCTATTAATAATTCCTGATCATATTTTTATATGTGATCTGTAGCCTGATCGATAAAAAGGTCCCTTCTTGGCCAAACTTTTCATGCAATTTCTAAACTCAGATTGATTCCATTTTATCTGAGGTAGGTGACACTGAGGGTGTTAAGTGCAGCACAGAAGATCATAGTCCACAACTGGAAATGAACAAATATTCTCAAAAATATAAGAGGTGAGATGGTTAGGTATACAATAATGGAATATTGGTGTCAAAATGACGGTAAATCAGCATGAAGGGATACTCTGACTCTTAGTGGTGAATATAAACATGTCCTATGAACATTGTTCCCTCCCTGTTTCCACTCAATAGTGTGGTTGACTTTCCCTACTCTTTTTTTTATCATTTTCTCTTCTCTTCTTGAATATTCAATTTTTTTCTTCTCTTTCTATCACTGGGTGGATATATGAAACATAATTTTAATATGTATATTTAATGACTGTACGTTTTCTTGCAGCTTTCATTGTTATATCGATAATAATAAAAATAAATTTATAAAAACAATACTAGATCTTCATTCAGACATTATATAAAGATAAAGTTGATATAAACAAACAATATCAGTTTGACAATATCAGTTTTAAATACCATTTGCTCTAATACTTAAAGGGGTTTTCCATTTCCCTCTCTCACCAGCTTTGCCTGTTCTCTCTTCTCCTCACTTCCTGTATTCTTTAACAAGCTGGGGCAGCGGGCTTTGACTGTTTAATGGGCAGGACACTATGAAGTACCTCAATAGGTATAGACATTGCCTTTACCATGACAGGTTATTTATTATGATTACTAGAAATCTAATATAAATGCAGATCAAATATCCACAATAAATGCATAGTATATTAAATAGCACTGGAGAGAAAAAAAAACTTAGATGTTGCAGAGGAGAGAATGGACTTGTAGTAAACTCAATGTTATCTTTGTGTTTGCATAGAGAGATACCAGACACTGTCTGAGGTTTATCAGCAAACTGCAATTAGCTGAACTGATTGTCCTGTATATAGCAGCTCTGGAAGCAAGCACAATATGGAGAACTCAACCCTCCCAGAGAGCAGTGAGTCATCATCCGACCTGATATCAGATACAGGTCAGGGACCAAGGAAACAATGTGTAAACAATGGGAGAATAATTTCACATAGCGGGCAAATGAAGCAGCATTTTAAAGAAATGTATTTAGGAAAACTCTTGAATTTACACAAGCTAGAGGTATAAATACAATCCTTGAGGTGGAAATACCCCTTTAACATTGTCTCCTATGCCAGACATAATTTCTTTCATAATACTCCATGGAGGCATTTTTCAGCTGTGTGTATAAAGGGATTCAAGTAGGTGAGGCCTGTTTTTAATCTCGCACATAATGTCAATGATTTAGATCCGGGCTTGAACAAGGAAATTCAATAGCCCTTCTTGTGACTGGCAATAGATCCTCAACCCTCTGTGCTACCAAACTAGTTTGACTTGGGCTACTTCTAAGGGCCCTTGCTCCCAAACTGCCTGACTGTTACAGTAATGAACTGATAACTTTATGTCAGTTAATTACTGTAGTGATAAGACTGTTTGAGAGCTCACTGCATCATAAGTGACTATGATGCAGTGGCTCTTATGCACATGTTCGAGTTCAGTCTGGGTCCTACCGCCCACACACAGACCGTTTCCCTAAGGGCATCATTTTAGCAGACTCCCCAGTTTTCACCCCTTAACACTGGACTAAAAACAGAAGCTGGGTCTAACACAGCAATCCAGGACAGGGCACATGACAGGTAGCAGAAACCCAGAGGCCACAGGTGTCAGAAGTATTGTAAAAAGCCCAGAGGCCATACAGGTTACAGAGGTAGAAACAGACAAACAGATCTTGCATAAAAACAGAGCAGATAAAGACTTCAGCATAAAAAAGCAGAGCAGCATGCATGCAAACAGATCAGGAACAGAACTCAAAACTCACCAAACAGACAGATACCAACATAACACAGCATCATGCATGCATGGGACAGAACCCATTGCTCAGCCAGAGTGTGACTAAAGACACACACTTATACAAATACATGCAGACACACAGGGATAGGCAGAAGAAAGCTGAGCAGGTAAAAATACTAATTCTAAAAGAAACAGGAGCACACACACAGTGGTAGCCAGAAAGCAAGGTCTGCTATGAAAGGTTGTAAAACAGCAGACAAAGAGCATCAGCATTACACTCCATTTCTATGTTTTCAGTATTACTTGGACAATTTACTGCTGTGTTTACAGTCTTGGTGCAGTCTTCTGACTGGCACAATGAAAATTGTTGTTTGTGATGGAGAGTTGCAAACCAGGACCAGATGCAGCAAAGCACCCCAAGCCATAATATGTCTATCACTATTCTTTACTGCAGTTACTGTAATGCTCTTCTTGCGGAATTCAGGCTTAGGATTTTGTCAGTCATATTGTGATACTGTTGCTGAATAACTTGTCTATCCAGGCCTCTTTGTTCCAGTATTCCTGGTCTGGTGTTTGCATAGGTGTTCATAAACGAACATTACGTTTTTGGAAAGCAGAAGTTTCTTTCTGGCACACCTCCCATGTAAACCTAATGTTTGCAGTCTCTCTAATGGTAGACTCATGCACTTTGACATTATAAAGGGATAGAGCTACCTCTGTCGTTCGGCATCTTGTTTTCTTCTCTCTGGCTGAACTTGCTGAGACATCTTCACCTGGAGGTATTTAAAATCTTCTACACTTGTAGCTTATATGGGATAAGTATTATTCGTGGGGAAAAAGTGTATATATACATCAATTTCTGTTAAGAGGTTATCGAGAAGAATTATCGAGAAAGCCCAAGTTTATGTTGGTTCATCTTCAGTAAGTGTACTATTTTTGTGAGGTCAGTTCTTGTTATTCACCTTGTAAGGTTATGGAAAGTTTTGCAATTTACTAGCAAGGCTAAATTCTTTTGATAGACAGACGCAGATCAGTAATGTTTAACAGAATATGTATAGTAATAGAACTATATGACCTATGTAATATGTTTAACTGTCACATGTCAGAACTTTTGTCCTAGTTCTCATGTTTGCAATTTTGCATTCATTTAGCCTTTCTGTGAGTTCTATTTGTTACAAAACCTATATGTTTTCTATCATCTCTGAGTGCCCATACATCTGCATGCAAACTACTAACCTTACAATTCAAACCTATATGTACTGTTTTCTAATATACTGGAAGAGTATAAGTGGCTTTAGGTTTCAGTTTATGGGATTACAGGAAAATTAACTGTAATAACTGGTTTCGTACCTGTCCAGCATAAACCACCAGTAATTCCTGCCTAGTCACTTGGAAAAGTTAGCAATATTTGCCAATCTGGCCAGAGGTCACCTGAAATGACTTGCTTAAGAAATCATCTATTGTGTACGCATTAGTGATGAAATAGACTATAGAACACGTGTAGCATGTACAGTATGCCATTCTTTCATGTTGCCAAGACTACAAGTCAAGATTTTGGGAAAAAAATTATCAGCTGATAGTGTTCCAAACAACAGTGTCAGACAAATTGATACCATAATAGATCATTCCAATACCAACATTACAAATTCAGCCTTAGTGCACTAACAGAATAGCCTCGGAGCCCCTATAGCAGTACGAGCAACAATGAACTAATAATAGTGACAGTTTAAGTTCCCCTATAACAGAACCCCTATAGTAGTGACAGCCGCAGCACCACCACAGTCAACCACAGTGACCCAATCTTCTCTGTTCTGTGTGAACAGATTAGGAAGTAAAAGCGATTCATTTGCAAACAAAAAATAGGTGACACATTCCATTTAATCTTTGGTAAAACATAGAACACTTATGATTTGTCCATTTCTTATGATTATGTGATTAGTCTATGAATGAATATTCAGTGAAACCAAAATTTGAAGATACATTTAGGGCTCATGTGCTCAAACTTATTACAACCTCCAAGTATTAAAGGGGTTTGCCCAGCAATGCAACTTAATGCAGTGTGTCTGCTCAACCACTGCAACTGTTATGATAATGCCTGTGGAGCAATTTCCAGAAAGTGCAGAAACTGGCAGATGCCAGAGAACAGTAGAACAAGCCATCTAAATCTCCCTCAGCGCTGAGAGATATAAAGCACTGTAAATGTCTTCACCGGAGCCCATCGAAAAGCCAGTTGAGTTAGACCCAGGTTATGGCCCCAGTAGCTTTAGGTAACAAATAGATTCTCTACATTGTGAAATCAAACTAGGACCCTCAGTAATATTCACAAGGCAGGTCAACTCAGGAGAGCAGAACCAAAGGGATAAACGTGTCCAAGTCAAATCAGACCAAAGAATCAGAGAATCAGACCAAATCAGAAGACAAATTCAGTATCTAGTAAACAAGCCAAGGTCAGTGGTAGTAATCCAATAGAAATATTCAGAGCACAGGAGTCTCACTAGCAAGTATTAACAAACTAACAGCAGGCACATGGGGAGTTCTGAACAGACTTTAAATAGCCCTCCTCGGCTGCCGATTGGTTCAGTCTCTGAAAGCTTTGATAGCTGCAGAAAACTTCATATGTCGGCATGGCAACTTTAAGGCAACAGCAGCGAGTTGTACTAACAGCAACCCTGTCTGGATAGAGAAGTCATCAAGTAGACATGCTGCTGCTCCAGTGGTACCATAGAAATGAATGGAGCTACAGTATGTTTTTTTCACCAGTGTTCAGTTCAGACTGGATTACATGATCAGTGGTGGTCCCTGGGGGTGATCCCCAACAATTTAAATTGGTTATATTGGTGGGAAAACTCTTTTAGCGAACTATAATTCGATACCCATAAGAAGATGCCATTGAGAGGAACACATAATGCCCACCTCTCTGTATTATGGCTGTATAAAGTTATGTGCACACAACTCAGACATGTATGAGGCCTTATAGGCTACAGACACATTTAAAAACATTTTTCATTAATGCACTGTCCATTTTTGGGGGGATAGAAAGCATGATTCCAATAGCATCTTTTACTCAGGAGTGCAGGTAGCTCTTCCCCATCCATGCATAACAACTCCCTCTTGAGGTGCTTTTCTCTCTGCAGTTTTCAAGCGGAACGGGGAACGGAATCCCCCAACGGAGAGCAGGCACAGGTGCAGAGATAAGAGCTGCAGAGTGAGCCATTCGGACGCTTCTCTGTTGAATTTCACTCTGAATGGAACAGAGCGGTCTGCACTTTATGTGGAAACATGTAGGCTGCAGAGTAAAAACAGTAAAAAAAAATGTACAGCCCTGGTCAAGAATGTTTTTTTAAAGCCCAAAATAAGTACAATGTAATAATAAAAAAATAATAGTTTTCTAAGGTGTCCATTGCCTTTAAACGGAGTGTACTCAATTGTCCACTAAATTGAGATGCAAAACAAGTCTGATATTAGGCAATTTTTCTTCAGATATCAGATTGTCCTTTCTCAAAACTGTGGATATTTTCAGTTGAACTCAAATATTTGAAAATATTATATGGATTTGTTTTTGTTTTTTTAAAATCTTTTTTACTTTTAATACTCTGCACATTTTATTGTTTTAAAGTCACCTTCTGTAATCCTGCTAGGAAAAAAGAGTGATCGTTCTTTCCAGAGCAAAGCAGCAGTGGAAAATACTTTTGACTGTAGACAGTCTGTATCTGCTTTTTCCATTGCTAATCATTTCTCCTGAGATGACATTTACAAGGTAGAAAGGAAATTTCAGTGGTTGGTGTGAGATCTGCAGTGTTATCTAACAGTTTAGAAATCTCAGCTGCAGATCCAGAATTATTTGTCAGGTAGTTATTCCCTGGACTGATAGTTGTCTGGGTTCTGAAATCCTTGTTATCTTTTTTCTTTATGACCTGAAATTTGCTTCTAATTTCAAGGAGAACAGATCTTTCTTCATCTCTTAAACTGCCTTCTTATGTGTATGGGGGCTTCTCTACTCTTCCCAACGGAAGATGTTGGACAGTTGGATTTCAAGTGGAGAGATAAGGAGTCTGACACATGCATGCTCAGCTAAATCCAGTATTCATGTGTATGGGTCGTCAGAAGAGATGTCAACACTGGCATATACTGAATACTTTTCTTGTCATTAGTCAACATATTTGTGATCTACACTACATCTACTGGTGGTCACTACTTCATACTCCACTCTAAAAATCTATGAGTGCAGCACTGCACAGGCTCCATTGGGAATAGGGTCAAAGACTATGTTTATGGAAACAGAGACTTTATGTTCTAGTAATGAGACTGCTTTGTGCACCACTTAGAGATGAAATACAGCAGTTGGAGCACTGCAAGTGTCAAGTGTGACTGTGACAGGCTACAAAAAAATTAACAAAAGTAGCTACGGAAATAACTGTCTAGTGAGCAGACCATACTTAGCTGTGGGATGGGTCCAAAGGCGTAACTTGAAGCTCTTGGGCGCAATGCAAAATATGTAATGGTGCCACCACTTATCATTGGCTATCTATAACACTGTTATCTTCTTATGTTGTAGATAGGCCTTTGGCCCTCTGAAGCTTGAGGGCCCAATAGTGATTGCCCCCGCTGCACCCTTTATAGCTACGCATGCCAACTGTTCCTTGGCCTTTCTTGGTATTGCTGGTCTCAGGAAATGACAGAAAGTCCCTGGATTCCTGAAGCAGTTCCTAAAGACTTTCTGGAGAGGAAGACTGCAGTGGGTTCAGCAAATCTTTGGCATTAATGCTGGTTGTTACCAGAGAATGTCACATGAGTTGCTCAACAAGCCTGTTAATTCTGTTAGTAATGGAGGAATTTTAATGGAGTCTAGGATGTGCCACCCAATTAATTTTTATGAGTCAATGAAAACAGCTAAGTGCATTACTCGATTAGCCCAGTAGACATTGAATAGAGTGTTAGGACCCTTGTTTTAGTGATCAGTGACATTCCTAGCAGTGGAGGCATCAACAATCACATATATATCACCTAAATTTAGACAGAGATGGGTGAACCTCTGAAGATTCGTTTAGTTTCGGGTCTGGGTGGTCGCCACAAACCAGAAGTGCTTTAATTATACTCTGGAATGAAGGTGTAGCCCTATTTGGGGGGGGGGGGTATGAGTATTATCCCTCCCGCAACAGACTCTGGCGCTGACCTGTGTGTATAATGGGACCTGAAGCCTTCGCTGAAGGGAAGAGTGGGAACATATATGAAATATATCAGTGCCTCCACCCAGGATAGAGCCTCTGTATTACAGGGAGAATCTCTTCCTGGGACTTACCCATGAAGTACAGTTAGTAGCCTTAACAAGGATCACTGTACTAATCTCACAGTCTGAAGAATACATACAGATACCACATAAGGTTATAACAGTAGCTTTATAAGAATCAACAGGGTAATAATACATACATAAAATATACTCAGAACACAGCAATACTACAACAACCAGCAAGTCCTCAACCGTCTTAGGTTATATACCCGGGTATATATATAGATATATAGCAAGAGTCCAGTGCACAATACCTCCAGGCAACAGAAGAGATGCAGGGGCCCCTGTGGATGACTGTGGATCCTCGGATTCTTCCAGGAGATGACAGACAGCCGATCAGGAGATGATGATGATGATGGTGAGATTCTTCACAGGCAGCAAACAGGGCGACGGCGACGGCAGTAGATGCAGGCCTGACTACCCTAACACTGAGTCCTTAACCTGCCAGCTAAACTATTAGTGCAACCGGGCCTCTAACTAGCTAGTTGGCCTTCGGAAGCCTAACCTATCACTGCCCTGAACTATATATATATTGATCCCTAACTACGGTTACTAGCTAGGTCCTGTGAGTATATAGGGGGGTAACACATACCTAACTATATACTGTGAAGTAAAGAGGAACAAGTGGCTCTTAGACTCCCCCAGACATAACATGTCTGTCTCAGCAGCTCTGCTCACATCTCTCCCCCCAGCAGCTCTGCCTCACATGTGTCTGACTCACTGTATTTACAAAACAAAACTTGCACTGAATGCCTGGGGTCTCTGAAGCCAAACTGCAGGGGCAAAGAAGCCAGATACATTATATACTAGTAGAAATGGCAGTTCCCTACACTCTCCCTCTGGTGAAATCTTTACGTCACGTCAAAGACATACAAAGTCATGGTATACAGTCAACATTACCAATGACAATATCAATATGGTTGCTTTTGCATTTACAGAGTCACAACAGGTTAATAGGTATACATGCCAGCAGGAGCGAAAATTGGTAACATATTGACCAAAGTGGACACTGCACCCACCCAAGCATGGTATAAATGAGGCTGAGTAGTAATTCTGGGGTCCCCCAAACTATCATATGTCAGCATAGGTGGAGGGTGTCTAATTCTCTCACCTCTCCGTACCTCTCTCTGAGGTAAACTAGCATGTCCAGGCCCTAAACTAGGGTTGTCTGCCATGGGAGGGGATGGTGCTGGTGGCGTAGGAGAGCTAGATCCCTGCTCATCTGTAGACACAGATCTAGGTACGAATTCTGGAGTTTGAGGGTTCATAGGTCTCCCTGAAGGAGAAGATACTGGTTATCTAGGAACTTCAGGAGCCACAGTCCAATCACTCTCAGGAGTTTCAGGAAGGTCAGGTGGAATATCGGCTAAGGACTGTGGAGAATCGCAGGCCGAGCCATCATTGGAGATATCCATACCATCAATCTGAGGTACAGGCAACAAATGATTTCTATGCCAAGTCCTGATCCTCCCGTCCCGTCCTTTTATCTTGTAGACTGGTATTCCAGGCAACCGATCTACCACTGTAAAGAGTTCACTCCGCCATCGATCAGCCAGCTTATGTTTTGCAGATGCTCCCAAATTCCGTAGCAGAACATGGTCCCCAGGGTTCAATTCTCGGTATCTTACTCGAAGATCAAATCTCCTTTTATTTCCTTCATTCACTTTGGCCGCATTTTCCTCAGCCAGCTCATAAGCACTCTTAAGCGTTTCTTTCAAACGTGCCACATATCGGTAATGATCTCGATGACTGATACCATCGGTAGAGACTCCCAACAAGATGTCAATAGGTAGCCAAGGCTCTCTTCCAAACATCAGAAAGTATGGTGAATATCCTGTGCTCTCGTGCCTTGTACTATTATAGGCATGCACCATAGCCTCCACTTTTCGACTCCAGGATCGCTTATCCTCAATTCGTAAGGTACCAAGCATATCAAGTAAAGTCCTGTTAAATCTTTCAGGAAGGGCATCTCCCTCTGGATGGTAAGGCGTCGTCCGACTTTTGCGGATGTTCAGCAACTGAAGTAACTCTTTGATCAGGTTACTCTCAAAATCCCGGCCTTGATCAGAATGCAACCGGTGTGGTAAGCCATAATGGATAAAATACTTTTCCCAAAGCACTCTTTCAACAGTGACTGCTTTTTGATCCTTAGTCGGAAAGGCTTGAGCATATCGTGTGAAGTGATCAGTCACCACCAATACATTTCCAAATCCTCTGGAGTCGTTGTCAATACAAAGGAAGTCTATGCAGACAAGATCCATGGGGCCTGAACTCTTCAAGTGTCCCATGAAGGCCGCTCGAACCGGGACAGTCTTCCTCTGCAAACATCTGCGACAGCACCTACACAGACGAGTCACGGTATCTCTCATTTTGGGCCAGTAGAATCGGTCTTGTATTAGGCCATAAGTCTTCTCAGGTCCCAAATGACCATGATAATCATGCAGACTTCGGAAAATCATCTTCTGAAAGCAGCTTGGAATAACTAGTTGGCGCCTTCCAGGGTGATCATGATACAGCACCACACGATAAAGTAGGCCATTGTCTATTTCAAACTTCTCCCAATCTCGTAGAAGTTGACTGCATTCAGAGGGTAGGGATGTCTTTAACATTTCTCTGTCTTGAGAACTCACTGCTTGATAAAGAGGTTCAATTAAAGGATCAGTCTTTTGACTCCAGATCATTCGCTTTGAAGATATAGAACAACTCTCAAAGGATCCTAAAGCGGCAGGGTAGGCAAACATGTCTGGTACAGCTTCGGGACCTCCCCCAATAGAGTCAATAAGCCGAGTTTCAGAAAAGGCTACTCGGTCTTCAACTACAGCAGCCATGGCACACAAAGCTCCTACTCCAGGACTTGGCACTTCTTCCCATTCATCCACTACTTCTGGACTAGGTAATCCAGGCCGTCTTGATAGAGCATCTGCCCCAATGTTCTTAGGCCCCGATTTATACTTGAGTGTGAATTGGTAGTTGGATAAAGCCGCCAACCAGCGATGTCCTGTAGCATCGAGTTTAGCGGTTGACAAAACGTATGTCAGTGGATTGTTGTCTGTTCTTACTTCAAATGTGGCTCCGTATAAATAGTCATGTAATTTATCAACAATGGCCCACTTGAGCGCCAAAAACTCCAATTTATGTACTGGATAATTTTTCTCGCTGGGAGAAAGACTTCGACTTATGAAAGCTATGGGCCGTAACCCGGCCGGGTATTCTTGGTGCAGCACGCCACCTAATCCTTCAAAGCTGGCATCTACATGTAGCACATATGGCTTCTGTGCATCAGCATAAGCCAGAACGGGAGCTTCTGTCAATTTCTTCTTCAACAACTTAAATGCTTCTTCACAATCCGCAGTCCACCAATCGCCAAAAAGGCTTTTGGAAGACCCTTTCTTCTTTCCCGGATCTCCTGCATCACTCTTCAACAGGTCGAGGAGGGCTCGAGCAATTTTTGAATATCCTTCCACAAATCGTCGATAGAATCCACAAAACCCCAAGAAAGATTGCAACTCCGTAATATTTTGCGGTCGGGGCCAATTCACCACAGCTTCAATCTTACCAGGATCGGTAGCAACTCCTTCAGCAGAAACAATATGACCTACATAAGTGACCGAAGATCTACAAAATTTGCATTTGTCAGCCGACAACTTCAGCCCCTCTTCTTTTAAGCGTTGGAGTACTCTCATGAGTCGTTCTTCATGTTCTTCCAGCGTCTTTCCAAACACAATAATGTCGTCAAGATATACAAGGCATTCCCGGGGCACTAAATCCCCTAACACTCTTTCCATCAACCTTTGGAACGTTGCTGGCGCACCTTTTGTACCTTGCGGCATACGAGTGAACTGAAAGAAACCCAAGGGGCATATGAAGGCTGTCTTTTCCTGATCCTCAGGTGCCATTGGGACTTGATAGTATCCCGATCTTAGGTCCAGCACTGTGAACCAACAGTTTCCATTCAGAGCTTCCAGAGCTTCTTCAATTCTCGGCAGTGTATACTGATCAGGTAAGGTTCTCCGGTTCAGAGTTCTGTAATCCACACATAGGCGAATTGCTCCAGATTTTTTTCTTACCACCACAATAGGTGAGGCATAGGGGCTCTTACTGTCCACAATGATCCCCTGACCTTTCATTTGCTGTAGAGTCTGTCTTAACTCATCAACATCCTTTGGAGCAACTCTCCGTGGTCGCTCCCCGAAGGGAGTAGAATCGGTCAATCGGAAAGTGTGTTGAGCACTTTTAGCACAACCTACATCCATATCATCCATGGAGAACACTTCCGATAATTCAGACAACTTCTGTGTCAGACGCTGATTCCAGGCATCTGGTAAATGTGGATCACTCAAGTTAAGATTGAGATTAGGGATTGCATCTCGGATTTGAATCCTGCACACTTCAGCGTATGGATTTACTCCAAGCACAGGGTAGCAGTGGGCCACATTCTGGTATGGTCCAATTACGATCGGATGCGGTGAACAGTTCCTCACTGTCACACAGGTAGATAACTCCACTTTATTTCTCCAGTCCTTTCTCTCTGGGATCACCATCCAGCCATTCTGGTTAATCATTTCTTCAGGGGTTTCCATAAGGACATAACTCCCCCCTTCAAGCAAATCGGGAGCAATGCTGGAGGCTACTCTCAGAACTCTCTACCCGCCGGCAGGAACTTCCACGGTTCTCTCACCGATATGATATACCATTCCATGTCGATAGCCAGTAGACAGGGCATCACAGAGTTCTCTAAGATCAGAAGATATATTCACCAGCTGAGCTGCAGGGTTCCAATCTCTTCCAAGAAACTTCTGAAAAGCATAATGCACTGCGGGACAATTAGTGCCAAGTATCACAGGAGCTGCACAAGAATCCCCTGTATCAGGGAAGACAAGAGCCGTAATCTTCATGGGAGCGACACTCTGATCTTCTAATTCAGGGACAGCTATAACTACTTGCAGGCTGCCATCTACAGGATATGATCCTGAATTAAGCCCCCACAATTTCATTTGTCCCGTAGACTGAAGAGGTATATCCCTCAGATACTTTTGGTAGAACGAGCGATAAATCAGGGTCACTTGAGAGCCTGTATCAAACAGGGCAGGAGCGGCATGACCATTGACAGTGACTTTGACAACGGACCTGGAGCCCGCGATAGCGCCTCTGGTCTTTACTCTGCCCGCCTTCCTTCAGTGTCTTTGATTCTGAATAGAGAAGACAGCACTGTGTCCCAATCCCTCACTGTCCTCCATACACTGTCTGGCAGTATGGCCCGTCTGACCACATTTATAACAGGTTCTAGCATCCTTCCTCCGTTGAGTGGCAGTGGGTGGAGTGGCGGACTGTCTAAGTTCTGACCGCTCCGCTGGTTTGTCCTTGTTTGAATTAGGAACAACATCTTCTTTAGAGATGCTTTTCGCTTTCTTAGGGGTACTAAAACTAATGTCAGCTTCTTGTTTCTTCACTAACTTCATTAAGTCAGGAAATGGAAGGACTCTATCAGATAGTAAGACCTTGAGTACTTGAGCAAGAGGATGATGAGGTTGTAACCCTCTCACCAACTGACTGGTTCTCATAGCGTCTACCTCTGAAGTAGATATAGCTGCGTGGTACACCAGACGTGAAAGAAGTAGCTGTAAACGGTTAATAAAAGTAGAGACATTTTCCCCTTCTTTTTGACGAACCATTCGGTAATCAGCAACCATCTGAGCAAGGTCATAGTATGGCTCAAAGTGATCAGACAGTACTTGTATATAGTCCAATGCACTCACTCCTTCATGAGAGTCTCTGTACAAGCGGATCAATTCTGCAGCAGGAGACCGCAAACTTTCACTGATACGCTGCCGCTTGCCTTCTTCAGAGCAAGACCATTCCTTCAGGCATTGGAGAGTATGTTCTTTCCATATCTCAAAGTTTTCCTCCCCTTGTGGTACTGGGACATTACCAGAGAATACTTTTAGTTTCTTGTAGTGAGTGGCCTGCAGGCCCTGAGCTAACATCTCAGTCAGCCTGGCTAAAGTGCTAATAGCACTGTCACTAGAGGAACTGCTAGCGACGGCCATACTGGAGGGGTAACTGGCTGAGCGGGGGTTCTTCCTTTACCTGAACCAGGGGAGGAACAGGAGGTCGGTAATCCCATGTAGTAGCTAGAGGGAGGTTCCCCTCTGAGCTATATCGCTTCTCCATATCAATGACTATTCCCACTTCTAAATCTCAGCAGTGCCTCCAAATGTAGCCCTATTTGGGGGGGGTATGAGTATTATCCCTCCCGCAACAGACTCTGGCGCTGACCGGTGTGTATAATGGGACCTGAAGCCTTCGCTGAAGGGAAGAGTGGGAACATATATGAAATATATCAGTGCCTCCACCCAGGATAGAGCCTCTGTATTACAGGGAGAATCTCTTCCTGGGACTTACCCATGAAGTACAGTTAGTAGCCTTAACAAGGATCACTGTACTAATCTCACAGTCTGAAGAATACATACAGATACCACATAAGGTTATAACAGTAGCTTTATAAGAATCAACAGGGTAATAATACATACATAAAATATACTCAGAACACAGCAATACTACAACAACCAGCAAGTCCTCAACCGTCTTAGGTTATATACCCGGGTATATATATAGATATATAGCAAGAGTCCAGTGCACAATACCTCCAGGCAACAGAAGAGATGCAGGGGCCCCTGTGGATGACTGTGGATCCTCGGATTCTTCCAGGAGATGACAGACAGCCGATCAGGAGATGATGATGATGATGGTGAGATTCTTCACAGGCAGCAAACAGGGCGACGGTGACGGCAGTAGATGCAGGCCTGACTACCCTAACACTGAGTCCTTAACCTGCCAGCTAAACTACTAGTGCAACCGGGCCTCTAACTAGCTAGTTGGCCTTCGGAAGCCTAACCTATCACTGCCCTGAACTATATATATATTGATCCCTAACTACGGTTACTAGCTAGGTCCTGTGAGTATATAGGGGGTAACACATACCTAACTATATACTGTGAAGTAAAGAGGAACAAGTGGCTCTTAGACTCCCCCAGACATAACATGTCTGTCTCAGCAGCTCTGCTCACATCTCTCCCCCCAGCAGCTCTGCCTCACATGTGTCTGACTCACTGTATTTACAAAACAAAACTTGCACTGAATGCCTGGGGTCTCTGAAGCCAAACTGCAGGGGCAAAGAAGCCAGATACATTATATACTAGTAGAAATGGCAGTTCCCTACAAAGGTATGGAAATAGTTATGCTTACCTTCCCTCACTTCTCCTGAGAATTCTTGTGGCGTCCGAGTTAGGTGTGTGATTGGGCCTCACTGGTTACATGGGGCACGCTGATGTCATGATCCTTTCATTAAAGTGTCACGATGTTGGTGCTCCCCATGTAACTGCTGAGGAGTGTGTGATGTTACCCAGTAAGCTGGAAGAGGACCCCGTGGGAGCCCCTGGATGTCACGAGGATGCCCAGGAGAGGTGAGGGGAGGTGAGTAGAACTATTTATTATGTTTCCACACCTGGGGATAGTTTTGAATTTTTGTGTATATATTCTGTGTTTAGTATTTCTTTAAGGAAATACTGAGTTTTTTCAGTCAAGTAGGCTGACAGTAGGCCAGGGTTTACCTTAAATATAGTGGATATAGGTATAATGTGATATGCAAGTAAACAGTAAGTATTTGGAAGAAAAATAATCTGAATTAAAAAAAACAAAACAAAAAAAAACTGCCATATTAAACACATTTCCTTCCAGTACTGGTAGGGCATTTATGCTTTATGGCAGCTAAAATGAATGGAAGTTAATTGTCAGGGAAGTGTCAATAGACTATTACAGTCTCCAGGAAGCGATGGAGAAAACCTCCCTCCTCTAGAGATCAGGGAGTGTCAGGGAAGATGAATGTAGAAGCTTATCTGTGTACATAGTGTAACCCTCGTGTTGCTATTCTACAGTACTTTAAGCCTCCAGCAGCAGAATAGAGCTGTCATTTGTCATTGGTCTATATGAATTATTTTTCTCACTAGTTATTATTCTATATTGTTAGACAAGTCATGTGAAAACAGATATAGCATATTAGCTTGTAATTGTACTTCCATTTTGTTAAAATTCAATGTATTTGATTTATTTTTGATGCTGAATTTCTTTGAACATGGATTGTTTGATTCCAGCTCATGTAAACTTTCACAATATCTCAGACTACATCCTGTTTTAGTGTTGCAACTTGTATTATGGAGAAAATATTATATTGTATGCCAGTCTTAGTAAAGGCTCTGAGAGACGCAGGGAACAAGAAATTTATGAAGAAGCTATGGGCTTTTTATAAATCAGGCAATGTCAATGTGCTAGAATGGAGAAAACTGGCGTGAGTTATAATAAATGTGGGACCATGGCATCCCCATCTCAGCCGGCCCTGCTCCACCTTCTGTTCTAAAGATATTGGGGGGAATTTATTAAAAATGGCATTTCATATGCCAGTCTTAAAGGGATTGTGCCTTTACACTTATCTGCACGATAGGAAATAAGTGTCAGATTGCTGGAGGTCCCACTGGTGGGACTCTTAGCGATTAGGAGAATGGGGCAGAGGGATCATCATCCCAATTTGGTCCCCTGTATCTACTATTGTAAAAAATATTGTGCAGAACCGATATGGCAGAGTATTTTTGGCACAAAAACAAGCTGTCTATGCCGGAAAACTCATGTAGATGGGTTAGTAAATTCCACCCATTTAGTGTATCCAAAGCAACTTCCCCATCAATGTCCACATACTATTGGTAGTAGGTAAGATGTGGACATTGTTATAGGTTTTAAATTAATGTGATTTTTTTTTTTTTTTACATATTTAAAGGGGACCTCATCAAATGTACACTACCTGTGAATTGTCATAGGAGCGATCCCAGTTTCAGGAGTAGTCAGTTAAACCTTGCTTTACCAGCCAGCTCCTTCTGCACTGGTGCATGCGCAGTAAGACAAGGTGTATTGACCTTAGCTTAATCTATACACTGTGCTTGTACCAGGTGCTGTTGCAAATATGGTAAATGAGCTACTAACAAACAGTGAAAGGGTATGGAGGATGAACAATTGATTTAGTGATCATTTCTGCCCATGCAGTTTGCAGTGGCCTGTATTAAAGGCTGATGCAAACATGAGCTGATCAACATGTTATATAGTCAATTTCTGCCTTTGCTCCCCTGCATTGGCCCATGTAATAAGGCCTTTTCCAAACTCGCACACTGTCAGAACCAGGTCACTGATGGTGGAGGCTATCTTTATACACTTAAGGGTCCATTTAGTAGCAGTCAGTCTACCTAATACTGTGTTTTAATTGCAGCTGACTGAGGTCATACTCCCTTGGAGAGCCTGTGAATATGGATAATATTTTTATTAGAGGAGATTTTTCTTTTCACTGCATGTCATCACGTCATATACTGGGAGCTGCTTACTGTATGACATGTAATACAGTATTCAGGGTGCTGTTCTGTCACTCTTAAAATTCTTGAAACTTTCATCTTTGCGGAAAGTACTTACTGATACAATTACATTGATACCAAAGATGTGTATTTTTTAAAAGGCTTTGCCAAGTAAAACCCATTTTCTAATATATATACAGTGCCTTGCGAAAGTATTCGGCCCCCTTGAACTTTTCAACCTTTTGCCACATTTCAGGCTTCAAACATAAGGATATAAAATTTAAATTTTTTGGTGAAGAATCAACAATAAGTGGGACACAATCATGAATTGGAACGAAATTTATTGGATATTTTAAACTTTTGTAAAAAATAAAAAACTGAAAAGCGGGGCGTGCCAAATTATTCGGCCCCCTTAAGTTAATACTTTGTAGCGCCACCTTTTGCTGCGATTACAGCTGCAAGTCGCTTGGGGTATGTCTCTATCAGTTTTGCACATCGAGAGACTGAAATTCTTGCCCATTCTTCCTTGGAAAACATCTCGAGCTCAGTGAGGTTGGATGGAGAGCGTTTGTGAACAGCCGTTTTCAGCTCTTTCCACAGATTCTCGTCGATTCAGGTCTGGACTTTGACTTGGCCATTCTAACACCTGGATACATTTATTTGTGAACCATTCCATTGTAGATTTTGCTTTATGTTTGGGATCATTGTCTTGTTGGAAGATAAATCTCCGTCCCAGTCTCAGGTCTTTTGCAGACTCCAACAGGTTTTGTTTCAGAATGGTCCTGTATTTGGCTCCATCCATCTTCCCATCAATTTTAACCATCTTCCCTGTCCCTGCTGAAGAAAAGCATGCCCAAACCATGATGCTGCCACCACCATGTTTGACAGTGGGGATGGTGTGTACAGGGTGATGAGCTGTGTTGCTTTTACGCCAAACATATCGTTTTGCATTGTGGCCAAAAAGATCAATTTTGGTTTCATCTGACCAGAGCATCTTCTTCCGCATGTTTGGTGTGTCTCCCAGGTGGCTTGTGGCAAACTTTAAACGAGAATTTTTATGGATATCTTTGAGAAATGGCTTTCTTCTTGCCACTCTTCCATAAAGGACAGATTTGTGCAGTGTACAACTGATTGTTGTCCTATGGACAGACTCTCCCACCTCAGCTGTAGATCTCTGCAGTTCATCCAGAGTGATCATGGGCCATTGGCTGCATCTCTGATCAGTCTTCTCCTTGTTTGAGATGAAAGTTTAGAGGGACGGCCGGGTCTTGGTAGATTTGCAGTGGTCTGATACTCCTTCCATTTCAATATGATCGCTTGCACAGTGCTCCTTGGGATGTTTAAAGTTTGGGAAATCTTTTTGTATCCAAATCCGGCTTTAAACTTCTCCACAACAGTATCACAGACCTGCCTGGTGTGTTCCTTGGTCTTCATGATGCTCTCTGCGCTTTAAACAGAACCCTGAGACTATCACAGAGCAGGTGCATTTATACGGAGACTTGATTACACACAGGTGGATTATATTTATCATATTTATCATTATATCTTTTTTTTTTTTTTTTTTTTTTTTTAAATAAAACTTTTTTTTTTTAGTCCCCTTAGGGCTTTGAGCTTTCAACATTTTTATTGGTTACATAATGAATTGCGCAACTTATGTAGTGCAATATATTATGCTGTCTGTCTGTCTGTCTAAAAAACTAACTGGCAGTCTGGGGGTGCCAATACATGATAGAGTTATATGTAGTCAAGTTGTCAGCTGAGTATCAAAAGCTGTAAAAAAGCATTCCAGTAGAAATCTTACAAATTCTTTGTGTCTTCTGACATATGGTAACGGAAGACAACCATTGTTTCCAAATGAGTAACATGTTTGTGGGCTTCAGCTGTTCATGCAGAACAACACCTGCTGAACATGACCTCTTAGCTAACCAATACAATGAAAAACATAAAAAATCATACATTGCACAAATATTTGTTAGCTATCAGATATACAGTATAAAAGCAAAAACTGTTTGCCAAAAATGAACTTACAGGAAAAAAATGTAAAATACAGATGTGAGTGATTAATGTTATGGGCAAGCCACAAATTATTTATTACTATTTATTTATTATGCTTACTTGTATTGCGTCATCATATTCTGCAGCTAGCATTTATCACCTTTCCATAGGATAAATGATGAAAGTATGATAGCCTGGGAGCCCTACCGAAGACTAGGAAAGATCCTCTATGTGAAAAGTTCTCTGTGTGAATGAGGGGTGGTGTGCATACTTGACCACTGCTGTGGTAACTTCTATGTGAGTGACACATATAGCTATGTATAGCAATCTGTCAATTGAATGCTAGTGAATGTAGAAGTAGTCATTCATGCGCCCAAACACTCTATTCAGACAGAGATCCTTGCTCTCATGATCACCAATCCTGTCCATAGGCTCAACCCTTTATAGGGAATCTGTCACCAGAACCTCACCATATTAACCAAGTCCCACAGATAGGTAGGTTAGGGACCTGAACCAAATGGTGTTTTCCCTTGTGAATTGGTGCCTCTGTGGCGGAGATGTCAATGTCTTTGTCAATATGTAAATGAGCTCTTTGGAGCAACAAGGGTGTTGCGATTGCTAAAAGAGGTAAGCAACAACACCCTTGCTGCTCCAAAGAGAACATTTCATATTGACAAAAACAGAGATATCTCAGCAATGGAGGCACAGATTCATAAGGGGAACACACTGTTTGATTCAAGTTACCCTGACCTATCTTTCTATGACACTGGATTGAAATGCTGGATTCTGGTGACACTCTCCCTTTAAGGCTTCATACACATGGTCATATTACAGCTGTACACAAGCTCCAAGTTGTGCATATGACTGTGGGGCCCTACTGTATCTCTGAACCTAGTTTCATATGGAAGAATAATAAGGGTTTTTCTCTTACATCTCTATGGAATTCAAGTTTATAAAAAAATGTTCCATCACATGTGCATGGAGTGCCAACAACTTTGTGGTTTGCAATTGCAGGAATTTCATTTACTGTAGTACAGTCATGGCCAAAAGTTTTGAGAATGACACAAATATTATATTTTCACATGATCTGC
This sequence comes from Leptodactylus fallax, assembly GCA_947044405.1. NCBI lineage: Eukaryota > Metazoa > Chordata > Amphibia > Anura > Leptodactylidae > Leptodactylus > Leptodactylus fallax. The sequence goes on along the minus strand of CAMRHE010000027.1, from coordinate 9,546,683 downwards.
TGCCCTCTGGTTTTTATGTGTGTTTGTCAGATGTTTTTATCACATACAGAAATATAATTGCATTCATATTATGAGTAACAGAAGCTTATATTGACAGTTAGAATGAGTTAATGCAGCAAGTCAATATTTGCAGTGTTGACCCTTCTTCTTCAGGACCTCTGCAATTCTCCCTGGCATGCTCTCAATCAACTTCTGGACCAAATCCTGACTGATAGCAGTCCATTCTTGCAGAATCAATGCTTTCATTTTGTCTGAATTTGTTGGTTTTTGTTTGTCCACCCGTCTCTTGATGATTGACCACAAGTTCTCAATGGGATTAAGATCTGGGGAGTTTCCAGGCCATGGACCCAAAATCTCTATGTTTTGTTCCCTGAGCCATTTAGTTATCACCTTTGCTTTATGGCAAGGTGCTCCATCATGCTGGAAAAGGCATTGTTGAGCGCCAAACTGCTCTTGGACGGTTGGGAGAAGTTGCTCTTGGAGGACATTCTGGTACCATTCTTTATTCATGGCTGTGTTTATAGGCAAGACTGTGAGAGAGCCGGCTCCCTTGGCTGAGAAGCAACCCCACACATGAATGGTTTCAGGATGCTTTACAGTTGGCATGAGACAAGACTGGTGGTAGCGCTCACCTCTTCTTCTCCGAATAAGCTGTTTTCCAGATGTTCCAAACAATCGAAAAGGGGATTCATCAGAGAAAATGACTTTACCCCAGTCCTCAGCAGTCCACTCCCTGTACCTTTTGCAGAATATCAGTCTGTCCCTGATGTTTTTTCTGGAGAGAAGTGGCTTCTTTGCTGCCCTCCTTGAGACCAGGCCTTGCTCCAAGAGTCTCCGCCTCACAGTGCGTCCAGATGCACTCACACCTGCCTGCTGCCATTCCTCAGCAAGCTCTGCACTGCTGGTAGCCCGATCCCGCAGCTGAAACACTTTTAAGAGACGGTCCTGCCGCTTGCTGGTCTTTCTTGGGCTCCCTGGAGCCTTTTTGGCACCAATGGAACCTCTCTCCTTGAAGTTCTTGATGATGCGATAGATTGTTGACTGAGGTGCAATCTTTCTAGCTGCAATACTCTTCCTAGTTAGGCCATTTTTGTGCAGTGCAATGATGACTGCACGTGTTTCTTTAGAGATAACCATGGTTAACAGAAGAGAAACAATGATGGCAAGCACCAGCCTCCTTTTAAAGTGTCCAGTGGTGTCATTCTTACTTAATCATGACAGATTGATCTCCAGCCCTGTCCTCATCAACACCCACACCTGTGTTAATGGAGCAATCACTGAAATGATTTTAGGTGGTCCTTTTAAGGCAGGGCTGCAATGATGTTGAAATGTGTTTTGGGGGATAAAGTTCATTTTCTAGGCAAATATTGACTTTGCAAGTAATTGCTGTTAAGCTGATCACTCTTTATAACATTCTGGAGTATATGCAAATTGCCATTAGAAAAACTGAAGCAGTAGACTTTGTAAAAATTAATATTTGTATCATTCTCAAAACTTTTGGCCATGACTGTACAATTTAACTGTTTTAATGTCAATGTATTTCAGGCGACATAACAGGAATGTACAAAAATAAAAAAGCTTTATCACATTCTTCAATAGATTATGATAAGCAAGAGGCGCTATGAATGATGAATGAAACACAACTAGTCATTATCTGACACCCCATAAAGTGCCCTTGGTACATTTATGATTGTCTGTGCTAATGAATAACCATGAACCTCATTAATTCAGCTTTTCTGCCTGACAATTTCAATCTCTTCCATGTAGAATTCATGTACCTGAATGTTGTGCGCAACCTAGTGGCTATCTGTCTAACTGCAATAGTAATTCTATTATGACTATCCTTTTATCACTGTTTTACTATTCACCATCTTTAACTGTATTTTTTCCATATTTAACCCTTCACTGCTGAAGCATATTATACTGCTTATACGTTCCTTTGGTTTAATTTACAGCAACTTGTATACAATTGTCAGTATACTTTACAATGTACAGCCATAACCAATATATAGTGTATGCTAGATAAATATCATTAATAAGTTCCTAAGGCTAATAAGGCCCCATGTTGCGGAAAGGCAGCATTTTTGGCTGCTGCAGAAACGCAGCAGAAAAAAAAATGCTGTGTTTTACAGTACTAACAAAATGAATAAGACTTCATTTAATCTCATCCAAAAATCGCGAGGAAAAAAGGTAACATTTTTGAAAATCGCAGCATATTCATATCATGAATTTTAGTGAATTTTAGGAATTGCGAGCAGGGCCGTCACCAGGTTTGTGTGCACCCTTGGGCTTCAGATCCTCAGTGGGTCCCTTTTGGAGCAACTCAAATGCTCTACAGCAAAAAAGCAACCGACATTGGGTGTTTTTTTGCTAAGGCAGACCTACTGGAGTGGATTGTAGTACAGTCCATCCCATACAATTGAATGAATGAGTCTACCCAGTGGGGAGTCTCAAGCTGCAACCTCTGAATCAACTGCAGAATCCACGGCAAGATCGAGCAGGATGCTTTTTTTTTTCCGCGTCCTGCTCCAATCTTCTGCCTCCCATTGGGAGGCAGTATGAAGGAAATATCTTCCGTTGATTTGTGAGTGAAATCCAGATTTCACTGTGTGAACAGGGCCTGATACTGTTAACAGTGCAATTGACACTTTCATCTGTGTTAATGGAAGTGGTCAATGTATAAACTGAGTAGGCCCTCACAGATGTACTATAAATAAAGAAATAAAGAAATAAAGAAATGTATGCTTATATATATATATATATATATATATATATATATATATATATACACACGTGGACAAAATTGTTGGTACCCCTCGTTTAATGAAAGAAAAACCCACAATGGTCATAGAAATAACTTGAATCTGACAAAAGTAATAATATATAAAAATTCTATGAAAATGAACAAATGAAAGTCAGACATTGCTTTTCAACCATGCTTCAACACAATTTTTAAAAAAGAAAACTCATGAAACAGGCCTGGACAGAAATTATGGTTCCCTTAACTTAATATTTTGTTGCACAACCTTTTGAGGCAATCACTGCAATCAAACGATTCCTGTAACTGTCAATGAGACTTCTGCACCTCTCAACAGGTATTTTGGCCACTCCTCATGAGCAAACTGCTCCAGTTGTCTCGGGTTTGAAGGGTGCCTTTTCCAGACGGCATGTTTCAGCTCCTTCCAAAGATGCTCAATAGGATTTAGGTCAGGGCTCATAGAAGGCCACTTCAGAATAGTCCAATGTTTTCCTCTTAGCCATTCTTGGGTGTTTTTAGCTGTGTGTTTTGGGTCATTATCCTGTTGCAAGACCCATGACCTGCGAATGAGACCAAGCTTTCTGACACTGGGCAGCACATTTCTCTCTAGAATCCCTTGATAGTCTTGAGATTTCATTGTACCCTGCACAGATTCAAGACACCCTGTGCCAGATGCAGCAAAGCAGCCCCAGAACATAACAGAGCCTCCTCCATGTTTCACAGTAGGGACAGTGTTCTTTTCAAGATATGCTTCATTTTTCTGTCTGTGAACATAGAGCTGATGTGCCTTGCCAAAAATTTCGATTTTTGTCTCATCTGTTCATAGGACATTCTCCCAGAAGGTTTGTGGCTTGTCAACATGTTGTTTGGCAAATTCCAGTCTGGCTTTTTTAAGTTATTTCGGTGACCATTGTGGGTTTTTCTTTCATTAAACGAGGGGTACCAACAATTTTGTCCACGCGTGGATACACATACACACACACACACACATATACAGGGCATAACTAGCAAAGACTGAGCCCCATAGCAAAATCTTGACTTGGGCCCCCACCCCCACATGTTATAATGCCCAATTTACACACACTATAATGTCCCATAGCGGCCCCTCCACACAGAATAATGTCCCATAGTGGCCCCTCCATATAGAATAATGTCCCATAGCGGCCCCTCCATACAGTATAAAGTGCCATGGTGGCTCCTCCACACAGTATAATGTCCCATAGCGGCACATGCACACACACTATAATGTCCCATACGGCCCCTCTACACATTATAATGTCCTATAGCAGCCCCTCCACACAGTATAATGTTCCATAGCGGCCCCTGCACACAGTATAATGTCCTATAACACTCCTCCACACAGTATAATGTTCCATAGCGGCCCCTCCATACAGTATAATGTCCCATAGAGGCCCCTCCACACAATATAATGTCCTACAGTGGCCCCTTCACACAGTATAATGTCCAATAGTGTCCACTACTGTGTTCTTTGCAAATATTGCAAAAATTTCAGATTTGACTAATCCACTCCACAAATTGCAGAAAAAAATGCTCAGCGGAAATGCTGCGTTTTCAAAAACACCTGTATTTTTGAAAATTGCAGCATGTCAATTATACCTCTGGAAATGCTGGCATTTTCTGTATAGGTATAATAGGGGCAGAAAGTCTGCAAAGGAAAACTCTACGGACTTTCTGTGGTAAAAAACGTGATGCGTTTCCAACACAGTCTTTTCTGCAGCATTTTTTTTTTTTTTGCTGCAGCTCGCTATGTGGGGCCTTAGCCTAACTCGACTATAGCTACTGCATTAGACACATCACACAGGGCGGCTGTGCCCTAACCATGCTGCTGATACACTCATTTGTCTGCTGATCGCAGTGATCTTGTCTCTATAATGTACGTTGCATCGCTCTGTGTAAATCTTTGTGTTATATTGTTAATTGGTGTTTGTCAAACCAACATCCAGGCTGTGTAATACTGTAATACAGTCCTAAGGATGTGATAAATTTGTGTATGTGTGTATACATGCATATACTCAAGCTGTGTATGTGTAATGAAGTTATGATAGTGGTTTCAATAGTTAAACAGCACCACCTGCTGTCAGTTCTTTGGAACTAAACTAGTTTATTTGAGATTCTAGTTGATACATATAACCCTGGAAAATCTTGTGTACTGTAGTTTTCCTCTTTTATCTTAGAATGTATGACTACAATGCTTTTCTTCACAAATATGTGAGTATAAATTATTGTCACATGTTTCTGACTCATTGTTTCTAAAAATTACCAGTGAAGTCATAAGGACATGTTATGCTCAGTACAGAGGTGTAGCTAGGGGTCTGGAACAGAGGTGGCAAACATATCCAAATTGGCCCCCTACCCAGGTATACCAATATTATCACTTTACAGAGACCATATAGTGGTAGATATCGGCTGTACACAGGGCTCTGCAGACCGTTTAAGTAAATACATTACAGGAAAAATGTTGTGACTTACAAGTGACATATTTGACTGTACTTGTTCATATTTCTCATCTCTTCCATATGGACCGCCATAACCAATTCCTCAAGCTGTGACTTCTCTCTGTAAAGACCTCTTTTGCTCCTCTCTTTTCCACACACCTGACCCACATTGTCCCCATCCTGCTGCTACCTCCAGTTATAACATATATAATACTAGCAGAAGGACCCGGCTTCGCACGGGTATATTTCATTTTTTGTTTGTGTAGTGACCCCATAAGAATTGGTCAGTTTTGCACTTGACATCCAGTATGGCAGTCCAGTATAGGTATAGTGTATTTATGGCTGTGTTGCTATGGAAACCTGGTAAATGAAATGTGAACTTATACAGTGCTGGCCAAAAGTATTGGCACCCCTGCAATTCTGTCAGATAATACTCAATTTCTTCCAGAAAATGATTGCAATCACAAATGCTTTGGTAATAATATGTTCATTTATTTTGCTTGCAATGAAAAAACACAAAAGAGAATGAAAAAAAAAGTCAAATCATTGATCATTTTACACAAAACTCCAAAAATGGGCCGGACAAAAGTATTGGCACCCTCAGCCTAATACTTGGTAGCACAACCTTTAGACAAAATAACTGCGAACAACCGCTTCCGGTAACCATCAATGAGTTTCTTTCAATGCTCTGCTGGAATTTTAGACCATTCTTCTTTGGCAAATTTCTCCAGGTCCCTGAGATTTGAAGGGTGCCTTCTCCAAACTGCCATTTTGAGATCTCTCCACAGGTGTTCTATGGGATTCAGGTCTGGACTCATTGCTGGCCACTTTAGAAGTCTCCAGTGCTTTCTCTCAAACCATTTTCTAGTGCTTTTTGAAGTGTGTGTTGGGTCATTGTCCTGCTGGAAGACCCATGACCTCTGAGGGAGACCCAGCTTTCTCACACTGGGCCCTACATTATGCTGCAAAATTTGTTGGTAGTCTTCAGACTTCATAATGCCATGACCACGGTCAAGCAGTCCAGTGCCAGAGGCAGTAAAGCAACCCCAAAACATCAGGGAACCTCCGCCATGTTTGACTGTAGGGACCGTGTTCTTTTCTTTGAAGGCCTTTTTTTTTTTTCCTGTAAACTCTATGTTGATGCCTTTTCCCAAAAAGCTCTACTTTTGTCTCATCTGACCAGAGAACATTCTTCCAAAAAGTTTTTGGCTTTCTCAGGTAAGTTTTGGCAAACTCCAGCCTGGCTTTTTATGTCTCTGGGTCAGAAGTGGGGTCTTCCTGGGTATCCTACCATAGAGTCCCTTTTCATTCAGACGCCGACGGATAGTACGGGTTGACACTGTTGTACCCTCGGACTGCAGGGCAGCTAGAACTTGTTTGGATGTTAGTCGAGGTTCTTTAGCCACCATCCGCACAATCTTTCGTTGAAATCTCTCGTCAATTTTTCTTTTCCGTCCACATCTAGGGAGGTTAGCCACAGTGCCATGGGCTTTAAACTTCTTGATGACACTGCGCACGGTAGACACAGGAACATTCAGGTCTTTGGAGATGGACTTGTAGCCTTGAGATTGCTCATGCTTCCTCACAATTTTGCTTCTCAAGTCCTCAGACAGTTCTTTGGTCTTCTTTCTTTTCTCCATGGTCAATGTGGTACACACAAGGACACAGGACAGAGGTTGAGTCAACTTTAATCCATTTCAACTGGCTGCAAGTGTGATTTAGTTATTGCCACCACCTGTTATGTGCCACAGGTAAGTAACAGGTGCTGTTAATTACACAAATTAGAGAAGCATCACATGATTTTTCAAAGGGTGCCAATACTTTTGTCCACCCCCCTTTTTTATGTTTGGTGTGGAATTATATCTAATTTGGCTTTTTGACAATTTTTTTTGTGGTTTTCCATTGAAGACAAATTAAATGAAGATATTATTACCAAAGCATTTGTGATTGCAATCATTTTCTGGAAGAAACTGAGTATTATCTGACAGAATTGCAGGGGTGCCAATACTTTTGGCCAGCACTGTATTGGCTGATGCACGTCATATGACTGAATATTTAAGGACCTGCGAACTGATATTGACTCATACAGGTCATAAATAGCTTGGTTGCTATGGAAACCTGGTGTAAAGCTATGTGTATGTCAAGACTGAAGAACCTGTGATCTTTCATTGGTCCATAAGCGTCATGTGATCATGTGTATCTCAGTTTGGATATCAGTGAAAGACCTGCGATTGGTTGTTATGGAAAACCTGGAGTAAAGCTGTGCGTATGTGACCTTGTGTAACAGTGTCATCCACAGCGCCCTGCCCCTTTAAAGCTGACCTACAGCAGTGAAGAAAAATGGCTGGGTTGTTATGGAAACATGGAGTGCAGCTGTGTGCATGTGGCTGACAATGCCTTGTCAGATTGGAGACGGGCTTTGGTTTGCTGGGTTGTTTCAGCAGCTCGCTGTTGTCTGTGACATATCTTGTCAGATTAGAGACAGGCTTGGGTCTGCTGAGAGTTTTCATTAGCTTTAGCAGCAGCCATGCATTTTGCTGCAGGGAGCATGAGTAGTTTAAATACGTTTCAATTTATAAGAATGCTGAAATCCAGTATGGCAGTCCAGTCAGTGGCGTAAATACCGGGGTAGCAGTGGTAGAGGCTGTTTTTTTTTTTTTTAATAGGCCGTTACCTGCTGGTGTAACACCAGCAGGTAACGGGCCCTATTTACTTACCGATCCCTGCTCCTGCTCACGGCAGTCTGCGCTTCACCTTCTGCAGAGGCAGCTGTGAGCAGGAGCAGGAATCGGTAAGTAAGGCCTGCGGGCCGTGAACCCCACAAACACTGCTATCATTATACTCTGGGGTCTTTTCAGCAGGCTTTGGGCCTCCTTGGTGACGTCCCACACGTTGGTGGGCCGGTCCGACGTCATTAAGCGTCGCGATGCATGCCTGGCTCATGTGACATCTGGTGCAACATTGAAGAGGTAGCGGGGAGTGCACATAATACTATATGAAGGGGCCACTATGATACTGTGTGCAAGGGCCACTATGGGGCTTAATAGTGTGTGTAGGAATGCAGTTTGTGCGGGGGGGGCGTTCCCGGGGGGGAGGGGTCCCATGTCAAATGTTCGCCTTGGGGCCCGGGTCATTGCTAATTACGCCACTGAGTCCGGTATAGGTACAGTCTATTTATGGCTGTGTTGTTATGGAAACCTGGTAAATTAAATGTGAACTTATATTGGCTGATACACGTGATATGACTAAATATTTAAGGACCTGAGAACTGCTATTGACTAATACAGGTCATAAATAGCTTGGTTGCTATGGAAACCTGTGTGCCTGAGGAGAGTAAGCGTCTGCGATAAGGGACATGTGACCGTGTGTATGGCAGTTGGAATATGAGTGAAAGACTTGCAGGCTTGTATTAGCTAATTTTGGTCATTTTTTGGGTATTTCCAAGGGAGCTGACACCCAGTCTAAAATATTCCCGGACACCTGATGTACATGTGTACCAAATTTGGTGAGGATCGGTCCAGACGTTTGGTCACGCATAAAGAACAGACAGACAGACAGACAGAATTTAATTTTTATATATATAAGAGATAAGAGATATAAAAATCTACTGGAAATGAATGATACCCCTGATGACATTGTTTGCCCCCATAAAGGGATTGGTTGGGATCAGAAATATTAATGCAGACAGCAGGGGACGGTTAAATAATAAAAATGCACAGACACATACCTGCATTCCCCCCTTTGTTCCTGTACTGGGCCAGCCTTCACCTCCACTGCTCTAGTTGTATAAGGAGCGGCTGCAGCACTGATGTTAAATTAATGGGACCGCTGCAGACAATCACCGCTCTCAATACTGCAGCAGTATACAGTTTTTGGTTGCCACGGTTCCGCTGATTTGACATCCCGTTGCAGCCATTCTGTATACAAACTAATATGGCAGATGACCCAGTGCAGCTAAAAGGGAAAATATACATTATAACCCTCCCCTCTGCCTGCTTTAAAATTTATGATTTAACAACTCCTTTAAATTAATAATGCCCCTCAAATAATAGTTCCGTGTCCCTCCTAATTATTAATACACCTGTATGCCCCCTTAAATCAATAATTCCCACCTTAAATGTGGAGAAGGGTCTTGATTATGAACAGGCCCAATTTTCCATCATCCTATTCATGATATCTTCATTGCTTCCTGGAAATCACCCATCACTTTTTCCAATTTCTGAAATTAGAAGGTGAAATCCAATCTCTTGGATTTGACCTTTCATCGGATATGACCTTACTTATCGATTGTGACCTAACCACTGAATTTAACCTTACCACTAGATTTGCCCTTATCACTGGATTTGCCCTTACCACTGGATTCGCCCTTACCACTAGATTCGCCCTTACCACTGGATTTGACCTTATAACTGGATGTGACCCACTGGCTATGAGTACAGGACATGGCCTTAATCTTTTACCTATTGGACTTGACTTTACAATCAGATGTGATCCCCTTTTAATACCATTATTTGTGCTGTCCCTGCCTATGTAGCCGCCCTATTTTGCACCAGTTTTGTCAACTTACCTGGCAATAAAGATCGGACAGCCGCCAGTCGGATATTTGTTTATTTTTTATGATGCCTAGTAAGTTGGAGACATTACAAATCTATGTTATATCTACAGTATGTGTTCATTTATTTTATGTAATGGCTACCGTCCTGGGTGATATTGTAAAGTGGCTATATTGTACATGTAGGAGGAGATCATGTGACAATGTGGATATGGGTTGTAGACATGTCAACTCACCGGCTTTCACGATTTTCAGACCCCCCCTCCCTCCTCCAGTCACCCGAGCAGTCTTCACTTTCACAACTCTCTCTTTACTGGCCCCTACTGTATAAAGTCCCCTTTGGTGGCCTCCACACAATATAAAGTCCCTTTTACTGGCTCCACACAGTAAAACAGCCCCTTTACTGGCCCCCACACAGGTCACCGTCTACTTTACTGGCCCCCACACAGTATATTGCCCCATTTACTGGCCCCCATACAGTATACTTCCCTCTTTATTGGCCCACACACAGTATATTGCCCTTTTAATTCTCACACACAGTATATTGCCTCCTTTATTGACCCTTACATGTCTTCCTTCATTGGCCCCCAAGTATATTTCCAAATATAATGGCTGTCTCTGGCTGGTGCCTTGACCACTGACTGTGAACAGTTTAGTTCAAGTGATCAGTGAGGGGTGTTTACAAACTATGAGGCTCTCGGGAAATCCAGGTGAGTTGACATCCTTGCATTATACATCCTCAGCTGCTGCAGAACCTCATAAAACACACCTTAAGGCTGCAGAACCTCTTAATACATACCTCAGATGTTACAGGAGCTCATAATACATACCTCCAATGTTGCAGAGCAACACATCTCAGTCATCCACCGGTTTCAAGTTGCATGTGACTTTTTCACTGTAGACTTTCACTGGAAGTCATGTGCGACATGTCAGCAACTTAACTCTTTTTATAGTCAAATTGCAACTCTAAAAACTGTAAAGTCATAAAAATGTTTTGGCTTTGTAATGTTTGTTGGACAACACATGGTGCCATGTAACCCTAGTCAAAAGTTTTTCTCTTTAATGGATACAAACAATACGCTTTCCATTTTTACATATTCTCATTAACTTCAATGATAAAAAAAAAAAAAACGTAAGACAATCCCTTCTGTCTGGTTTCAAAATAAGGCAGAATGCACCATTTTTTTTTTGTCTATAAAACTATATCACCTGACAAAAGGGACCATTTGTTTTTTTTTTTAACATTGAAGTGAATGCAGTTGGAGACTAAAACTGGGGAACTGATTTGTTCTGAGCCAGGATCGACCAGAAAATTCTAAATTGTTTGGTCTATAGCAAAACCGTATACATGGCGATTTGTCTCAAACTAACTAAAATGGCCACATTTATTGAGCAGTGGAAATACCGAAGATACACATGTCTGTGAGTCCCTGTGACGTTCTGGTCTCACCTGACAGCCTCTCAACCAATAGTTGGTGGTAGGTGGACACCTTAGAGAGCTGATGTCATATACACTATATAACTTTCTGTCAGCTGGAAAACGAGGTATTTCAGTGATGGTGGAAGTAGTGGATGGATGTGTTATTTATCACTGCATGATCCAAAGCAATTACTCCATTTTCTTAAGCAATACACATCACTTGGTGCTGCAAAACTTGCAATACAGCTAGAGAATCTTAGGAGTAGGAAAATTAGAACAAAGTTTAGTCATATTTACAGGCTAAGGCCCCACGTAGCGAAACTCAGCAAAAAAAAAATGCTGTTGAAAAAATTGCAGCAGAATTACAGAAGAAAACAAATTTGCAGCGCAAAAGCTGCGTTTTTGAAAATCACAGCATGTCAATTAGGCAGAAAGTCTGCAGAGGAAAACTCTGAGAAAATGCAATAGAAAATGCGGCGGAAAAAACACAATGCAGCGTTTTTTGCCGTGTGTGATGAACAGACCCTCAGTTACATAGCTGTCTTTGAAATGTATCATTCCTGATTTATAGTATTCGTACCTACTTTTAGGAATGCCGTGTTTAAGTTGTGTTTACAGTGGTGGTATGTGCATACCATGGGGTATGGTCTCTCTAGCCTGCCAGTTTTTATAACCCCCTGGACAGCAGATGCCATGGGGAAGGGAGGGCGAGCGATTTCCCCCAGCTCAACCCCAGACACACATCTTTCTCTAGCTAGGCAAACATCACCCTTTTCTTAGATCCTGCAGGGGGTGGGGAGGAGGGGGTCTGTCTGGGAGAAGGTGTAGCTCGACACTAGATATATACTCCAAGGAGAGGCGAGGCTCTTTGTCTTCTGAGTCTGGATGGCATGTAGGAGGGACATGCTTTTGTAACTTGCTGAAGAAAGGACCCTGAGGAACTACCACAGGGCTCAGAGAAACTGACTACAAACCTGTGCCAGTATTTTTCTATCTGTTATTTCCCTTTTTATTTGATGTGTGTGAGTGGGAGGTTAAAAAGGTTGGTCGCAGGTGTGCCAAGCAGCTTGGCAAGGCGAGAGCCTTCATACCGTAGCATTGCCCCCGCAGCGTTTTCGCCGTGGGCGCTCGCGAAGGGGTTAAAGGGCTGTGGCATCACAGGGCTGGCTGCTGATTGGCTGCACGCATGGCATTGTGGGTGATCCCGCGTTCCCAGAGTTCCTTGCTCAATGTCCTAACATGTGCAGCAGCCATTTTTCAAAAAATGCGATTCGTTACCACGAAGCGTGAGGAAATCTGGATTCAATGTGAATCGAATATTTCCTGAAATTCGAATTGAACTCCACTTCGTCAGCTTCGACTCGCTCATCTCTAATTCATACCAACTTGTTCGACCCAAAACACATCTAGGTCCCAAACCACCTGAACCCAAAACAAATCTTGAGAGGCTCTCTATCAGACACAGATTTTTCTGTTTTTATCTGTCACTCTTTAACATCTGTTCTTCTGATCCACTTACAAATCAGAACAATGAAAATATTACTGGTAGTGTGAATGTAGGAGAACCTTACAGGGAGTGGTATAGGTAGTTTTATCATCTTTTTCACCACGGGCTAGAAATCATAGAAAACCAATATAGATAACAAAAATGGTAAGGAGTGCAATAAGGGATAAAAAGGAAGTATTTAATGTAGTAAAACAAGAAAGTAGTGACCCAGCATTAAAAAACTATAAAGAGAAAAATTAGTTGTGTAAAAGACAAATAAAGGAGGCAAAGATCGAGGCTGAGAGAATAATTGCCAAGGAAAGTAAAAATAATCCAAAATTGTTCTTCAATTACATAAGTAATAAGAAAGTAAAAACTGACAATGTGGGCTCTCTCAAAAATAATCTGGGTGTAATGGTGGAGGAGGATGCGGAAAAGGCAGATCTATTAAATGCATTCTCTACTGTATTTACACAAGAAAATTCAATGGTCAGCAACATGGTTAGGAGTAATGTAAATTCTCCATTAAATGTCACCAGTTTAATCCAGGAGATAGTGCAACACCGCCATCAAAACACTAAAATAGAGAAATCGCCAGGTCCGGATGGCATACAGCCCCGAGTTCTGAGGGAATTATGTACGGTGATAGATAGACCCAGATATCTAATATTTAACGATTCAGTAATAACTGGGTCTGTTGCACAGGATTGGCGCATTGCAAATGTTGCGCCAATATTCAAAAAGGGGTGCCTGGAAACTATAGGCCAGTAAGTTTTACCTCAGTGGATAGTAAGATATTTGAGGGCTTTTTAAGAGATGCTATCCTGGAGTATCTCAATGTAAATAATCTTATAACACCCAGTCAGCATGGGTTTATGAGGAATCAGTCCTGTCAGATTAATCTGATCAGCTTCTATGAAGAGGTCAGTTCTAGACTGGACATGGGTGATGCAGTAGATGTAGTATATCTGGACTTTTCAAAGGCTATTGATACTGTACCATATCAAAGATTGGTATGCAAAACTAGAATGTTGGGACTGGGGGAAAACATATGCAAATAGTTCACAACTGGCTCACTGATAGGAAACAGAGGGTGCTTATTAATGGTAAATATTCAGACTGGGTCACAGTCACCAGTGGGGTGCCACAGGGGTCAGTATTGGGTCCTCTCCTGTTTAATATCTTTATTAATGACCTGGTAGAGGGCTTACAGAGCAGGGTATCCATATTTGCAGATGATACTAAACTCTGTAAGGTAATCAAAAATGAGGAGGATAGTAGAATATTACAAGGGGATCTAAGGAAGCTGGAAGCATGGGCAGAGACGTGGCAAATGAAGTTTAATGTAGACAAATGTAAGGTTATGCATTTTGGTTGAAGAAATAAAATGTATTATTATGTACTTAATAATAAATTACTGGGTAAGACTGCCACTGAAAAAGACTTGGGGATTTTGGTGAACAATAAGCTTACCTTTAGTGACCAGTGCCAGGCAACTGCCGCCAAGGCAAATAAAATTATGGGATGCATCAAAAGAGGTATAGATTCTCATGACAAGAACATAATTATGCCTCTATACAAATCACTGGTACAGCCATACATTGACTATTGCACACAATTTTGGGCCCCAGTATACATGAAGGACCTAATTGAACTAGAGAGAGTGCAGAGAAGGGCAACCAAGATTATTAGGGGAATGGGTAGATTGGAGTACAACAATAGATTGATAAACTTGGGGTTATTCAGTTTAGAAAAAAAGATGTCTACGGGGGCAACTAATAACAATGTACAAATACATGAAAGAACAGCACAAAGAACTTTCTAATGATCTTTTTATTCCTAGGCCAGTGACAGTGACAAAGGGACATCCTCTACATCTGGAGGAGAGAACGTTTCACCAGCAACATAGACGGGAATTCTTTAGTGTAAGAACAGCGAGGCTATGGAACTCTCTGCCCCAGGAAGAGGTGATGGTAGATTCATTGAGCAAGTTCAAAGAGGGCCTGGATGTCTTTCTCGAACAGAGAAACATTACGGGTTATGGGTTCTAGATTTTGTAAAAGACAAGTTGATCCAGGGAAGAAACTTTTTATCCTGACATGGAGCAATTGGCATAAGCCTTATGTTTTTTTCCTTCTTCTGGATCAACACTGTAAGGTTATAGGTTGGACTTGATGGACCCGTGTCTTCATCCAACCTCATCTACTATGTAACTATGTAAAACATATTGGCGATAGTTTTAAAACAGGCGTGGTTTAGGTGTGTGGCTTAACATTGAGGTCTTCCAGGGAAAAAAAATTTGATAACAGCAGGAAATTATGTAACAATTAAAATCAATGTAAGGCCCCATGTTGCAAAAAAGCTGCTTTTTTATTGCAGATTTTGCTGCTTTTTTTTTAAGCCAAAGCAAGGTGTGGATTGAGCAGCAGAGTGAAGTATGTGCTTTATTTATATTTTGCATTCCATTTGTAGCCACTGCTGGTTTTGGCTCAAAGAACCACAGCAAAATCTGCAACAAAAAAGCTGTTTTTCCTCAACGTGCAGCCTTAGCCTTAATCACCTCTTCTTTCCTCCTGCAGGGCCCTGGTCCTCTCTGCCAGTCTCTAGCTCTGGTGCTGCAATGATGATGTAAGCAACTAAAGCACATGACTACTGAGGCCATGTGAGTTGTCACTGACATCATCTCTGGAGTACTAGAACCAGAGACCAGAGAAGAAGAGGCAAGTAACACTTTACCTAGTTTCCTACTGTCATCAAATTTGCAGTATAATGCCCCCTTAGTGATGACCACACAAAAATTTTTTCCCCTTAGTGGCCCCTACACTGGATAATGGCATACAGTATATGTCATTATACTGGCAAATATAGAATGCCCTCTTAGTGACCCCAACACAATAGGCGTTTATGCCACGTGGGCCCCGCCTTAAAGAGGATTTGTCATCTCTTCTGGCATGCCTGTTTTGGTAAGTAGTTATTTTTCAATAATAAATAACAATTCTAGTGCATCTTTTCTTACAGCTTTGCATTGTTTCATTCCTCAGTTATTCCTCCTAGAAAATTATTAACCGGGTGTTTCCAGTTGGGTGTGTCCCTCCATATGGTAACAATGTTCAATTAATGCTAACAGTTGAATAAAGTGGTAACGGCACTAAAAAACATTTGCCACTTGTTAGGGTCTTGCCAACCGTAGCAATACCCTACACTACTGCAGGGGTCTGGGAGGAAGGACAGAGACAAGTGAGCCCTAATCTCACCCCAGCCACTGTCCCTTCCTATTGCCTCAGTTACCCTAAATGGTAAAAGGACAACCAGAAGACAAGCCCTATACTGGGTAAGTGACACACAGAACAGGACAAGACAAACGACAAAAAGAGGTCAGGAAGCCAAGGGGTCGGTAACAAACGAGTGATACAGTACAGAATCAAAATCCAAGAGAATAGTCAAAAGGCAAGCCAACGGTCAGAGAAATAGTACAGTCAATATCAAGGGCACAAAGAGAGCAGGTAAAGTCAGAGCAATAACCGGCGACCATGTGAGGGCTGACAACCTGTTTATAGAAAGTCTGGGACCAGCCCCAGACCTGATAGGTACACAGGCTGTCAGTCACACAGGCAGGAAGAGATTAACTCCATGCAGTCCAGAGAGAAATGCTCAGAACACGGGTGTGGCCAGAAATCCATTAAATTGTCTAGGACCATGTTCAGACTGAGCAAGAAGAAACCTACGCAAGGAATCAAACTGAACACGCCTCCTTCGCCACAGCGTGCGAGCGGAGGGTGGCGCAGAGACCCGAACAGGCAGAGACGTTACACCACTTCATCTCCAGCTGTTCCCAGGCTGACCGGTGAACACCCATTGACTATAATAGTAAGACCAGAGTTGAGAGGAGGAAAAGTGACATGTTTCTTTCCCAAAGGCAATGACCACTTTGTTGTATTAATTAACTGGGGTCACATCAGTTGGGTACCCAACTATTGGACCCTGCACATTAGGACAATCCATTTAGAAAAAAGTTATAGTGACCTATATGCAAAAGTCAAAAATAAAGTGAAGATTTTTATAATTTTTTTAATTATCGAATTAACCAAGCAGATGAATAAACAATGATATGCTTCCACATACAAGCCTATAGATGGTCTTATTTAGGAATGGCATTAATATATCTTTCCACATTAATGTTATTTACATGAAGGAAATTCAGAGTTTGGCATCAGCTAGTCAAATAAAGATACTACTGCAGCGTGGTACATAGATCTTATGATAGGAATTGTTTCTTCAGATATTCTTTTATGCAAACAAGTAAATACTCAGATATTCATTTCTTTGAGTTCGGTAATTCCCTTTATACATGATGTTAATATTTGCCAGGAATTCTGCTAATAGATGTGGAAAGTCCCAGAGTGCGAGTGGCAAATATTACTTGCATGTGAGTACAAGAAAGACACCTGAGAGTCACTGGTTTTGTTTCACCTTATAATCTCCTGCCACACAAGAGCAGGTCCATTGTGAACATGATGGAAAAACATTACAGTGGTATATGAAATCATAAGACTATGTAGTAAATTACTCAGAATCACTTTGCAGAGAAGAACCTTAGTAGAAAGATACACCATTACTGCAAATAATGCAAAATATAAAGCACATATAAACATGGATGTTTGCCAAAGTTACGGCAATTTCCAACCTGTGTGATTATACTATAAGCTAACTTCATATAAAATAAATACCTAATAAAATATACAAACGTCAGCTCTCTAGACACCCCCTAACCTCAGTACTGAATAATATATATTTAAGCTACTTAAAAATAGCAGTGGTATGTGTAACAATAAGAAAGTAAATGTCATAAAACATCACTAAAAATCCCTTAAATTCATAGAAAGCAAATCAAAAACAAAATTGCTCTCTAGCTGTCTAGGAAATGTATAACCTGTCCCAAAGGGCCCTCATGGGACTAATCATATATACAATAAAATGATGTGCAATTTAATACAGAGGTATCAATTATATTTCTCCTGCAAAATTATATTTCAATTTGAGCTTAAAAGTTACCAAATTTATCTGCTTATCCGAGAAATATGTCACAATTTTTATCCAGCTCTTCTAGTGTAGTGTTTTTTTTCCCACAAAAACACATGCATTTTTGTGGAAAAATACTGTTAGGCTAAAGCCCCACATGGCGTCCCGCAGCAAAAAAGCGCTGCGATTAAAGCCCCAGCGCTTTGCACAGAAAGTTTGCAGAGGTTTCCTTAAAAGGGAAACTGACAGTGTTTCCAAAGATATAATTGACACACTGTGATTTACAAAACCGCAAAGGTTTTGGAATTCGCGGCATGTCCTCACCACATATTTTCCCACAAAGTGGGGATGGGATTCGTTAGAATCCCATCCACTTTGCTGTGACTGTAAAACGCTGTGTTTTTTTCCGTGGCGTTTACGCCACATGGGGCCCTGGCCTAAACCCACCCTACCGGATACTGGTTGTAATGAGCTATTGCACTGACCATTAGGCCGAGGCTTCACATTGCGGAAATGCAGCTGAAAAAAATGCTGTGTTCTACAGTACCAGTACCATTGCAGAAAAAAACGCTACGGAAAGGCTGCATTTTCAAAAACACATATGTTTTTGAGAAACGCAGCATGTCAATTTTACCGCAAAGAAAAATGCAGAAAATAAAACACAATGAAACGCTGCAGAAAAAACATGATGCGTTTCTGCTGCATTTTTGTAGTTGTGTTCCACAACATGGGGCCTTAGCCTTAGACTAAGACCCCACATAGTGAGCCGCAGGCCGAAGAACGCTGCGGAAAAGACTGCGGTGGAAACGTATCACGTTTTTTTCCGCAGCGTTTTTTAAAGAAAGTCTGCAGAGTTTTCCTCTGCGGACTTTCTGCTTCTTTTATACCTATACGGAAAATGCCAGCAATTCCGTAGGTATAATTGTCATGGTTCGATTTGCAAAAATGCAAGTGGACTTTTTTTGCAATGTGTAGATGGGATTAGCCAGAATCCCATCCACTTTGCACTTAATGTAAAATGAAGCGTTTTTTGCCGCAGTGTTTTCGCAACGTGGGACCCCGATCTTAAAGAGGTTTATTTAAACAATTGATATCACTTTTTGGAAAGATTTGTACCTCTTTGGTATTTTGGACCTGCTCCTGGTTTTGGCTTCCAAGTACTGATGTACAATACTTATCAAATATTGACCATTTGAAAGGGGTCAAACATGTCTGTTAAAAAGCCCATTGATTTTGGCCTTTTTTAGCAACTATTTATCTCTGTCTAAAAAAAAAAGATGGAAAAATATGATAGAAGTGGCCCCTTAAATTTAACTTTTAACACTAAATTTGATGACAAATTCACGAATGGTGACTCTTCCATTTGTATCTGTCATAAGGGACACTTTTATTTTCATTTTTCTGATAATATAATACTTTTGAATACACAGGATTTTATGGTTCTGCACGGTAAAGAACATAGTCACAAGAGAAATTCGATTGGAAAATCCCTTGAATTTCTCTAGACTCTTGAGGCACTTTCTTAAACGGTTACTGTAAGAGTTTTTGTTTATATGTAGCCATATAAACCGCAAATAATTGTCCTCCCCCATATGTTACATTACTTTCATAATTACATGTTACAATTAGAGATGAGCGAATCGAAGTTGACAAAGTGGAATTCAATCCAAATTTCAGGAAATCTTCGATTCGCATCGAATCTGGATTTCCTCACGCTTCGTGTTATTGAATCACATTTTAAACTAAGGACACTATTTAGAAAGGCTATTTTACTCCTAGCTTTGCCATTGCATCACGCCCCCTGCGATGTCCTGGTCCTCCTAGTTCGTGTATTAAAAGAATCAAAATGGCCGCCGGGCATGTGCAGAGCCGCTTGGAATAGAATCAAGATGGCCACCGGACATGTGCAGAGCCACTTGGAATAGAATCAAGATGGCCGTCAGACATAAGCAGCGCCGTTCGTGGCGGCCATCTTTATCCTATTCCTACACGAGTGGCTCTATGTATGTCCGGTGGCCATCTTGATTCTATTCTGAGCGGCTCTTCGCATGTTCCGTGGCCATCTTGATTCTATTCCAAGTAACTCTGCGCATGTCTGGCGGCCATCTTGATTCTATTCTGAGCGGGTCTGCACATGCCCAGCGTACGAGGACATTGCAGGGGGTGTGATGCAACGGAAAAGGTAGGAGTAGAATAGCCTTTCTAAAGGCTATTCCGACTTTTCCTTAGTTTAAAATGCATATCCCCATATAGCTGTTTTTAATGTGATTCGCCGCAAAGTAATTCGTATGGAAGCAAATTATTTTGGGAAATTCAGCTAAGCTGCCGAATAAAATTTTTGAGAAATTCACTCATCTCTAGTTACAATGTACATACTGTATATAGTTATAAGGCTTAAAGGGTAGGTTAACCATTACATTTTCTAGTTTCTATAGGAATATACATTCCATAAAAAGTGTTTTTGTGGAGCAGTTATATTTTATATAGCATTAAATGCTGTATAGAAAGGTAGATGTAGTCTTTGTAAATGTAGATTGCAAATACATTGCTGTACATGTGTTATACTGATCCCACTAAAGACTACATTATAGTCTGGAGCTGCATTCACTATTTTGCTAGTCGTTATTGGAAATGTTTATCAAGCTTTTTGACAGACCTGTTTCTTATAATTTAGGTAAGGTTTCCATCTGGATGTTGCATTAGGAGCATCTGGCAAAGATTCTGTCAAAAAAATCAAAGATGTAATAGCATCACGTGCCATACTGTTTTGTAAGTCAAAATGAAGGACACCATAAAAGAAAATCAACTGACCATATTATAGGTTTATTGGGCAAGTTTGATGTCCATCATATGACAAATCCATCACTGTCGTTTTGTGTTGTTCTGGAGATGTGAGCATAGCCTTGTTTTGGAGATGTGAGCATAGCCTTAGCCATAGCCTTCGCTACATTCACATATTGTTATGACTTGTACATTAACTAACAATCACACTTAGTGTAAATGAACATGCAATGTAAAATGTAACATGCAAGGTTAGATTGTAATACATCGTAGTATAGAATTCCACTAGACAACTGTGGTACACATCCGATAATTGTGACATTGTAAATGTAGAGTTTTAGGGTTCTAGGCATGTGTGTCAGGCTTTGTGGGTTCAAGCCTTCCAAATAAACGTATTTAAAACACAGCTTTATGTTGTAATAACTGTACAAAGCAATTCTTTTTAGGACAGGAAAACTTGATTATATTTGCTTTCCACTATGATACAGAGTAAACCAAATGGAAAATGAGATAATCATTTATTGTGGGACATCAAACGGGAGTTTAATTGTTCTAACATGTTATGTACTGTAAGCTGGAGCACAGGTCACTGGCATAGCAAGCTTTCCATGTATTTAAACCTGAGTCATTGATTATATAAATGGCTTTCTATGTGTAATATTCTAGCTATAGTTTTCAGTTGTGGCCAAACACTAGATTACAACATATTGGTAGACCTCAGAGCAGGGACCAGATTAAGGTCATCAGACTGTTAAGGTGGACTAGCTGAATATCTAATTTTTTATGGTTGAGCCCTAGCAATCCTCCATTGGCAGATGTTGAGAAAAATAAGGGTTGGGTTGTTTGGATTGCAACATGCTCAGTCCTTATATTCTCATGAGATGTGCTGCCACCTAGGGTGTCTGTCTTATTTTTTTCCACGTTGAGAATTGCTGTCAGGCGAAGCTATCTAGAGTATATGTCCACATTTAGGCTACCAGACTGTTTTCCTTCTGGTTTCTACATTTTTCTTTCAATATCCCTCTTCAAACACTTTTCTAGTGAAAGGCTAATGGTGAATCATATGGAAACTTGTTATTTGATCTAAGCTACTAGTGTAACTTACAATGCAGCTAACATGCACTGAAGCACTGCAGATTACAGAGGAGAAGTAGCATGTACATGTATACAGCAGGGATAAATCTGGCTGCCAGGGATGTAGCTCTAGGAGGTGCAACAATAGCAGTCCCTACCGGGCCCTGAACCTTGAGAGGGCTCCAAAGGTACAATGACACAAGGTAAATAGGGGCCCATTACACATTTTACAGTGGGGCCCAGCAGCTTCAAGCTACGCCTCAGATTCTTTGTTGTAAGCAAAACCCTTTTGTATTAAAGTGTTTTGTTTCATGTTACTCCATTTATGATGAATGGTTCCATTGCCTTGCAAGGTGTGTGTAGTCATTTGTTTCTTGGCATCCAGGTATCTACTGGCCCAGAATATAGTTAATGGTGGCAGCTTGTATCTGTAGTGCGTGGACTGTGTCTGTGTTCAGTGACAGATTACAATAAGGGTGAAATGGGATGTATCTTGAAGCCGAAGATTCAAGGGGGCCCAATGGCAAGTACTTGCCCAATTGTCCTGATTATAGTCGTAATCAACTGTATCGACATCCGCAGGTGATACAGGTGATTACTGTTGTGAGGCATGGGAGTCTACTGGAGGTATTTGTTGAGTGAACCTCACAAGATTTGTCTTACGAACCTTTGCAATGATTGCCCAGTGGTTTCGTTCAGACCGAACACATCCAAGCTGGATCTGATATTATTATACTCTGGGGTCTCTTCAGACCCCAGGGTATAATTAGCGGAGGCCTGGTGAGGTGAGTAAACATAACAGTGTTACCTTTCCTGGGTGAAGTGTGACCCTGAAGTATTTAGCCGGCCAGAAGAGACCCGATGAGGATGGGGCCCCCATCAGTGCTTAGAGAGGTGAGTAAACACTGTTATGTTTACTTACTTTCCCTGGGCCCTTACTTATTATACTCTGGGGTCTAAAGAGACCCCAGAATATAATAATTCTTTGGTGGCGAACACCAAAAATTTTGGGTTCAGCCGAACACAAATTTTTTAGAAAATTTGTAACAAGAACTCGTTTAGTCATTCCTTTATGTTTTTTTTTTTTTTTTCAGTTTTATTAGCATATTATGCTATGTATAGGGGCTATTGTAGACATGTTGACATGCTATGTGGAGTGCTGCTGTGGGCCATTACATTGTGAAGAGGGTCTACTGAGGGATATTATGCTATGTGGAAATCTCCTGGTGCCTGAAAAACCCTTTTAACCATTTATGTTACATAATGATTAATTCTCCTCTTGATCGATAATTCTCATGAAAGTAAGTGATTGCACATTGCTAGGATATAACATTATTTATTGAGTAACAGGGGTTTGACCACTTGGACCCTGACAAGTCCTGAAAATGAATGAGCAACAGTGCAGATTTGCCCTGGATTTCTAGACTCCCTACTACCAACTGTGCATGGATCTACAACACTTGAACAGAGCTGTATATCAGTCCCCTGGGCAGTAGGTGGAAGGGAGCAGTGTTGTGACCCCTGATTGGCAGGAACCCTGAAGGTAATGGCTCCACCTACAAAATATTATAGTATACTCTTGTATGCAGAACGTTATAAATTGGGAAAACTCCTTGTGTGTCCTTATACTTAATTTAATAATGTAAACCCAGTTTATTTCTTGCTACTTTATTGTCACCAACTACTTGCACTGCAGTAAACTATGGCACACTTGCTACTACTTTGGAGCAGCAAAAAAAGCCCTAGATTTTTATTCGACTTTTAAAAAGTACAATGGAATTACCCATAGAAAAGGCTGTTCATATAAGCAGGAAGTATAGCTGTCACTGTGCGGTTGTAACCTTTATATAAGGGACTTCACCCTCTTCATAATATGAAAGCAAAAAAGTTTCCGGGAAATATTAAAACTGAGAAGTGAGTTAAATAGCGCAATGCCCTTTACTTGGTAAAGGTCAATGTGAATTCAGTTCCATAAAATTTCTGCTTCATACTGCTTTGCACATATCCCCTAGAGTAATTATTCTAACTCAGACTCAGACACATCCAGATACCCAGATAAGACAATCTGATAAGAAGCTTACACATTACATTAAAGGATGTCGCATTTCGAGGTATAAAACTGCAATCTGGAACTGTTACCTTAGCAACAGAAATCTAGGGTGAGGTACAGAGGGATTGATACTGTATGGAGTGCATATGACTGGTGACTACAGTGCTTACATGCGGTGTGTCCTCTGTCTTTTTTTTGGTTTGTTTTTTTGAGCAAGGACACTTAATGGGTCTGAGCCTAGATACAATAATTCCCAAGACATGTGCATACATCTGGAGCACAGGGACACAGCCAGCTTGTTGGATGATGATAAGTCACGTGACCTAAATTCTTTTCTATTTAACCCTTTCAATTTTTTTTCTCATTGATTTTTTTTTTATGTCTCCATTTATTACAACCAAAATATTAAAATCTGCCCTAGTTACTGTTTATGAGAAATGATTCTGATAACTAGGCTGAAACTGAAATGGTCCATGTACCCTCTTTATCACCACCATGACCAATGCAGATTTTTATAATCAATGTTCCTATGAAATGACTGTAGACAAATATCATGAAAACTGTAAGACATTGATGTCTAAAATTTGCTAAAAAATTTTTTTAACTTTTCATTAGAAATGAATAAGCTTTATATGCTTATATTTTGTTTATGTGAATTTTTTTCTCTTGGAATTTTTTTTTTTTTTTTACATTTCCTGAAGTTTTTTTTGCTTCTTTGTTTTTTTTTTCCAAAACGCAGCATACTCTGGGTTGACATTACTTTCAGACATTTGCCTATAGAGTTCTTTATAGGTAAAAACACAATTGAAAACCTACAGGGCCAATTAAGTCTTAATCACAAAAGCGTGCACCAGGATGTAAACCTACGCCAGTCTGAAACTGGCATTGTCTTTGGCTATAACTTGTGCCAGTTTTCTGGTGCAAGTTTGGCCAAGGCATCCCTGCCCAATCTCACTTTATCCCTGCCCCCTCCATCTATTTTTTTTTTTTTTTTTAAGTAGCGAGTGGGGCCAAAATTGGAAGAAGTCAAATTTTTGCAAATTTGACAAAAATGACAAACTGGCGTACAATGCATGATAAATCAGCCCCTATATCTGTGCAAAAAGTGCCAGGGCAAAAAAAGCCTTAGGCTAAGGCCCCACCTTGCGGAAACACAGCAGAAAAAACAGCTTCCCAGTACATTGTACTATACAGAATAATAAATGGTACCATTATGAAGAACAATTTCTTTCCTATTTGATTCTATACAGCTCTTTAAAATTGAATGAAACAAATCTCTAAATTATTTAACTCCGCCCACAAAAAGTTTGTGTGAAGGAGTGGATTAGTTTATGGAGCTCAAAATGACCCCAGGTCACCAAGATGCAAGACTTTTGAGATTATTAGGCATTGTTTTCCCCAGTGGGTCCTAGTATGTTCAGATTTCATTATCTCTTCTGTTAGTCTCACAGGGTATGACACTCATTTGATGATCCAGTTGGGAGAGCAAATAGCATTATTAGGTCTTACAGTACTATTCCAATGTATCAGCCAAGACATCATAACAGTGATGGACTATTCCCTGTATTGAGACTCAACATATTAAACAAATACATTTTCATTATACTTCCCCATGTCTTCTGCTTTAGCTCATAAAATCTGGTTGCAATAATCATAACTAAAATGACAATATACATTTAGACATGATAAAGTGCAATTAATTTATAAAGCTTTATCCTAAGCAGGAACGGAAGCAGCATGATCAACCACTCTTGTGTCAGCGGAATCCACTTCACATAATATTGCTGAGGTTAATGTTGCTGACTTTGTGGGATAGTACAACTACAGCATCAACCACATCCCATTGACAAATCTTCTGGTTCTTTCTTACTGAAACCCCTTTTCCTAGTACTCTACTTTTTTTTTTATGTTTTTCGCAGTTCTGGCTGCTAAATATATTATTAATCCTAGAGTTTAGTGCTCCCTTCATATACAATGACAAACATAAAAAGTTTAGAAGGGGATGCAACACAAACATCGGACCTCTTCAATCTCAGGATCAGTGGAGGTCCCAGAGGCTGGACCCCACAGATCACAGA
The DNA here is from genome assembly GCA_947044405.1 of Leptodactylus fallax. Taxonomy (NCBI): domain Eukaryota; kingdom Metazoa; phylum Chordata; class Amphibia; order Anura; family Leptodactylidae; genus Leptodactylus; species Leptodactylus fallax. The sequence continues at coordinate 9,521,009 of CAMRHE010000027.1, read as the reverse complement.
ACAATGCAGGGTCGGATTGGAGCATCGGGATACCGGTGAATCCCCCGGTGGGTCCCGTTCCTTTAGGGTTGCCCTGGCGGACCCCCACTGCTTTTATTTTTAATAGGCAGTGGAGGTGCAGTAACGGCCCCTATTTACTTACCTCTCCCCACTCCTGGCCATGGGGCCCCCTGTACGCCGCACATTAAGTCATTGTGACGTGATGTGCAGTGCACAGGGCCCAGGTTGCTGCGGGAAGAGGAGAGGCCACTTGCAGGAGTGGGGAGAGGTAAGTGATGCAGCCAGGTTCTCCCCAGTTTTGCGATCCGATTTTAAGAACCGGATAGCAAAACCATGGAGAAGTGACGTCGCCGACCTGGTTCTGTTGCTAGTAGAGCAGAAAGACACAGGCTTCCTGCTCTACCACTCACAGATTTGTAGGCCGTGGGCCACATTGAGCCTGTGGCCTACAAGCTACTCTATATATATATATATATATATATATATATATATATATATATATATATATATATATATGGACAACCTCTTTAAAGTGTGGGGCATTGGGGGACATATTAAAGGGGTTGTCCAGGCATAATTTTTTATGGTTTATCTTCAGGATAGGCCATAAATGCCTGACCTGTAGGGGGCCGATACCCGGTCCCCAGACCAATCAGTAGTACAGAGCAACTTCCGGTGCTCGTCCTGTACACAATACGGGGCTGGAAGCAAAAAGCTCTGTCCACTGTATATTAGCCGGGCACCTTCACTGCATCTCAGCACATGTTGAAGTGGGAGCTGAGCTGTAGTGAAGGCGCTGGGCTACTATACAGTGGATGGAGCTTTCTGCTTACAGCCCTGTGTTGTGTACAGAATGGGCGCCGGAAGTGGCTCCGTACAGCTGATGGGGCCATGTGTCAGCCCCCTAGCGATCAGGTATTTATGGCCTATCTTAAGGATAGGCCATAAAAAAAGTTAATCCTGGACAACCCCTGTAACATGCAACACACAGTTTAATGTCCCCCCCCAAACAGGATGTTAGCCCCCATCAGTGCCCCGACACAATATTATGGCCCCATCACTGTTCCTCATACAGTATGGGGGGCCGGTGAAGAGGCCACTGTATGGGGGGCCATGAAAAAAATTTGGCCCAGACAACCCCTTTAAAGAGGTTGTTCGTAAATTGGAGCGACCACTGTGGCGGCCAGGGAGGTGTCCCCAGCACCCCGTTGTCCTCTGCCTGTGTCTATTTGGTCTCATGGCTTCGCCTCATTTCTGGAAATCCTGTACCTAATTGGTCTCAGTGATCACATGAAGTGCAGGACTCCCAGCAAGAAGGCACGAGACTGAATGGACACTGGTGGTGGACAACGGAGCACGGGGGACAGGCGAGTATGCTTTTTTATTTTTTTATTTTTTTATTTTACACCTCCCGCCCGCCACATGGTTTGCTCCAATTCCTGGAAAACCTCTTTAAAGGATTTATCCATCTTTTTAATATTGATTGTCCTTAGGATAGGCCATCAATATTACATCTGCGAGGGTCCAACAGCCAGGACCTCTGCAGTTCAGTTTTTCCAGAACAATGCGACTATAGGTTATGGTAAGAATTCCATGAGCCATGCTGTTCAATTTCCATACAGGGTGTAGGAGTGGGTTTAGGTAGTGCAGTGGTGCACATCGTATGGCGGGTGAGCAGCATGGCTCCCTACATGTTATTTCCTTTAGCTGTCTTGTCTCGGTACAGCTGATCTGCAGGGGTCCTGGTGGTGGGCCCCTAGAAACAATTCCATTGGTGGGCCCTAGACATCTCAGTCCGACACTGGAACAATGGCATATCCTAGAGATGTGTCAGCACTTAATAAGATGGAAATTCCCCTTTATCAGCACCATCAGTGTCATACAATGCCAGCAAAGTGGGGTGGCAAGTAGTATGTCCCCAAACAACAAAAGTGCCAGCAGAGTGGTCCCTCATAAAAAGTTCCATACAAAGGTGTAACTAAAGTCTTGTGGGCCCCGAAGCAAATTTTGAATAGGGTCCTCTACCTCCTCCATACAGCGTATTCTTGATAGCAGTGGTTATGGGTGCTGCAGCGGTATCTCAGATGCTTGAAATGGATAAAACTACAGTACCCACAACTGCGGAATACAATGAGTGAGAAGCGCAGTGCACGTCATGTAAACAGTGTTGGAGCTGCGTGCTGTGGGGAAAAGCTAATCTGCGTACTATTCACAGACCGCAGAGATGAGTTCTGATCTCTGCTGCCTGAGATGTATAGCGGAGATAGCAGTCAGAGAATCGGGCTTTCCCCGACTGCTATCATGGTGCTGTGGGGCCCCAGTCTTGTCCATTTGTCTGTGAGTCCGCTACCCCTCAAGGTCTGGTCGCGGTCGCTGGGGGTGTGTTTGTTATGCCATTGGTTCCATATATTGTATTCCTTCTACTGCTATTTAATTTGTTCACATAGGTGATTGAAGGTTGTTGTTTTACAGAGCTGAAACTATAAACTGAAAATCCATTGTTTTGCTTTACACAGACATAAAATTAAATAACTACAATTTTGACTTTCTCCAGCTTCCAAAATACGATGTACACTGCATAGTTAGTAATAATGCAGTTATTGAAGTAATAGTAATATAAATACATATGCAGCCTTCAAGCTTTTGGTTGGTTTAGGCTTTTGATATAAATGACCTTTACTTAGGATACCCTTTGATCAGCATGCTTGAATGTTCCTGCAAGTCCCATAGCAATTGATGGTGAGCCATGCACATGTGCAGCTAGGTCTCCATTCATTCTCTGCCCAAATGCATTCTGTGTTCAACAGGGCAGTGAGGGGTGAGATCTAGCTCTATCAGACATTTATGGCATATCCACAGGATATGCCATAAATCTCTAAATTGGAAATATCCTTTTAATGCTGTGCTCAGTGCATAGAGCATGACCAATATATGAGAAGAATTGTTGGAATTATTCACTTAACAACATGACACACAAAACTTTATAAGGCTAAGGCTGCTGCAGAAATGAAGTGGAAAAAAAATCACTGTGTTTTACAATACCAGCAAAGTGAATGAGATTTTAGTTAATCTCGTCCTCACATTGCAGAAAAAAAAGCTGTAGAAAAGCTACTGTAACGTCTCTGCCTGTTCGGGTCTCTGCGCCACCCTCCGCTCGCACGCTGCGGCGCAGGAGGCGTGTTCAGTTTGATTCCGTGCTTAAGGTTCTTGTTGCTCAGTCTGAACACTGTTCTAGTACTTCTTCTATGTAATTGAATTTCAGCCACACCCTGCATCTTGTTTCTCTTTTCTCCTCTTACAGTTAATCTTAGCCTTGCCTGTGTGATTGACAGCCTGTCTACCAATCAAGTCTGGGACAGGTTTTGGACTTCCCATATACAGGTCATCAGCCCACACAGGTTCGCTGGTACTCTGTCCTGTGACTTTGTCCTCGCTAACTTCCTACTTGCTCTTACTGTATTATTGCTGACCTCTGACCTTTGGCTTCCCTTGTCACTACTCTTTTGGATTACGATTTTGTACTGCTTTGTCTCTCTGGCTGTGACCCTTGGCTTGCTTACTTCGCTTCTGTGTTGTTTTGTCTTGTCTTGTTCTGTGTGTCACTTATTCAGAGAAGGGATTGACTCCAAGTTGTCGGCTGTTACCTAGGACAGTCAGGCAAGTAGGCAGGGACAGGGGCTGGGTCTAATTTAGGGCTCACTGTCTCTGTCTTTCCCTACCTCCCAGGTTTCTGCAGCAGCATCGGGGAATTGCTCAACTAGCAATTCCCTTACAACTATGTTTTTAAATAACATAGGATGTTAATATTAGCTGTGGAATCACAAGTGTTTCCCCTATATATTTAATAGAGGAAGAAAAAACACAGAGAAAAACATAGCAAAAACTAAATGAAAAATGCTGCGGAAAAAAAATGCAACGTGTACATAATCAAGAGCCTTGGCCTCCATTCTGCCTATCTGCTGCCAATTTTCTGAAGTGTTCCTAAAAATGGGAGATTCCTGACTCCAGCCAGACTACCATACACATTTATTTAGTAGGGTCCACTGCAAGGAACAACAAAGTTATAACACCTTCTCCCTTTAAAATGTGTGGACTAGTGTCCTTAAGAGATTGCATGTTGAGCACATGTATAAAATCCAAATGGTTTGTAGAAAACAAACAGTAGTTGATGAACCATCACAAATATGAATAAGGAGGGGGTGTTAGGTAGATTTTGTGGGCAAAGTTTGAGTGAGCTTTTCTGAATTTTGTCAGGGACATTTCTTTAAAGAGTACCAAAAAACTTTTATGCTAAATTTCACAAATCAATAGGGCAGCTGAAAATAGTAAACATTATATTGTATTTTATTAGCGAAAAATGCTTTTTTCTCTTGTTAACTCCCTCCCATCTTCCCCTGCACTGATCACTATTTCTGACATCACTGTTCAATTCTGGAATCCATTCACAGAGATAAGGTCCAGCCCATTGAAGTCTAGGTAGAGTGGAGGAGAAGAACAGGCTTGACAGAAAGCAAAGAGATAATGGACATGACATTAGCTTGAAAATATATGTCCTGACAGAAGTGGAAAATATTTTAACCTATAATCCAGTCTGTGAGGAAAAGCTACAGCTATGTCTGTTATTTCTCTGCTCTTTGTCAGTCCGTCCTAAACATCAATGGACTGAGTTTATCCAAAGTGCAGATTTGACTTCAGAACCAGTGAGAGTTACCCTCCAAGCTGTCCTCTTTACAAGTTGTCTTTCAAGCTGGTTCTCTCCATCCGAGCATGGGAATGGGCCCTTAAGTAGGAATCCATTCCCACCCTGGGCAAATGTCTGAAATCATTGAGTCTCACCACAAAAGAGTAACAAACAGCTTCTCCTGTGGTACATTTGCAACTCTTAGACGCAACTTAATTCCACCTCTAAGGAGTTGGCACATGAAACAGCTTCCAGAAAGTACTAAAACACTGACCTGCACCAGTTAAAGGGACATGAGCATATAACACAATATACAGTTCAACATATACACAACACATGCAAGTAATTCACAACACATGATGCAACATAACACTAAAGTTTCCTTGTGCTAATTTGCTGTACTAAATTCTGTTAACACTGCGCTCCCACCTTAACTGTATGCACAGTCAGAACAGGAATTTATCCCTTCTTGTGCAGCAAGCCATAAATTCAAGGTGCGTGTTTGCACCACCCCACATCTGCACTAATACGGTCCCAGTACAATCTGCACAACCAGACATCTAGGAGTGGACTGAAAGTCACCATAGGTTACATAAATGATAGACACTTTGTATAAGATAATAATTCGGGGTCATAAAATGAGACTTTTACTTTGAAAATGCCCCATATTTTGAAGCGATCAAGTTTTCTTTGTTGTATATGGCCCAAAAGGATTAGCAAGCTATCTGCTAGCTTGTCATCTAAAACCACACTAACCAACATATTCATTAAGGACAATTAGAGTCTGTTTATTGGTTTATCTGCAAAACATTCTTGAGATATATCATGAAGGGTCATGACACGTGAGCTTTGGTTATGTGCACATTTTCATCAGTTTTAAACAGAAATGTTTATTCAGGTAACCATTTTGGGATAGGGTAACAAATCTTAAAAGATAGATGGTTCCTAAAATACTGTATAAAGGGCCATAATGAAAGACTCGGCTTGGGCCCAACTTATCCTCACAACCATCAGCCAAATCTGTGATCATCAACAAGTGGTTGAACAAACAAAAACACATAAATTGGGAAAAACTCCAATCATAGATTAGATAAGAATGGGTTGTCATTAGTCAGGGTTTGGCCCAGAAACTGATTTCCAGCATGCCAGGGCAAATTGTAGAAGTCTTGAAAAAAGGTTCCACACTGTAAATATTAAGTCTTTGCATAAATGTGATGTATTTGTCAATAAAAGTGTAAAAACTTACAAAATGCTTATAATTGAACTTCAATATCACTTTGAAACATCTGACTAAATGATCTAAAAACACTGAAGCTGCAAACTTTGTGAAAACCCAAATTTGTGCCATTCTAAAAAATTTTGGTGATGACTTTATAATGGTTGAAATTTCTACAAATGAAACTTCTGGTGACAAGTTCCTTTAGGAAAAATATTTGTAAATAAGTGAGTATTTGTCATCTAGGTATTACACACCGGTCACATTGTTACACATTATAAACCAGGTTCTCTATTTTATATTTCTGAAACATTGCCTTGTATGGAAGAACAGCTCAAGGAATGTGGATTTATTGTCTCAAGGATCTTGTGATAAAACCAACAGAACTGGAAAATCTGTTTTTATTTTAAAGCCAGTGGAATGCATTAGAGAACGGGATGTTATTCCTTCAGTTCCTATTTACAGTACAGAGAGATTTAAGCTTAGTCTTATAAATGCAGTACCTATCCTATTCCTCAATGGCTTATACCAAGCATTTAATAGTGTATGTGCTTTTATATGCAGAAATAGTAATGGGATCTACAGCACTAAAAATAAAAATCTATTAAAAATGTCAAAGGGGATCTTTACATAATTGCCACTTATCATCTATCCAGACAATAGGTAACAAATATCCATTCATTGGATGCCCCAACCGAGAACGAGGGTAGAGGCACTAAAAAGAACAAGGTACATCACTAATGCTAGGTTCGCATTAGCATTCAGATCTCATGCGAACCTCTCATTTAGGTCTGCATGGGGACATGAAAGATGGAGACCCTGTACGCTTAAAAAGCGGTTACCTGCGGAAACCCCCGGACCCCATTGCAGTCTATACTATATTATAATGGGATCCACCGGTTTACCACCGGTTTCAGCATAAACTTTTCTCTCTAACGGGTGGAATCTGTGAATCCAACCTTAGCTTTTTCCATGAGCCTCACAGACATTAAATGGAGTGGCAGGCCATATACTCCTCCTCACTAGTGATTGGTGGTAGTCCCAGTGGTGGAGCCCCAAGTGAACAGACATTTATCTCCTATCTTGTGCTAGTGAGAATATCCTTTCAATAAACACAAAAACAGAACAATAATTTTTTATATATATATATATATATATATATATATATATATATAATTATATGATTCCTTTTATGGATGTTATGTCGAAAATGGATGAAACTCTAACAAGCCTGTCCTGCTGCTCCATTATAAGATGCTCATACAGATGTAGAAAGTGCCAAACAAACATTCAGCACAAAATGCTGTTGACTGGGAGGTGCGACCGTGACCGGGCCCGGCAGAGTATTGGGCCCATGGCCAGCTGGAGATGGCTGGGGCCCTGGACCACTATGATAGTCCTCGGGGAAAGCCTGGTTCCCCAACCGCTATACATACTGTTATTGGAAAGGGGCCCTGACATATTGCCAGGCCCCTTTTCAATAGATGGCAGGGCACGGCACCCAGGGGAGGTGACTGAAAATAATAAATACATATTCTCAACTCTCCTGTGCACAGAGTTCTTTCCGGTCCTCTTCCGTCATGTGACTGAGGCCTGTGATTAGGCCCCAGCAGTCACATGGGGCGTGGACACGTAATGACGTTAGTGCGACCCCACGTGACTGCTGAGGCCCAATCACAGGCCTCAGTAGTTGGAAGATGGCCAAAGATGCTGAACACGGCAGGATGGAGCGAGGATGCAAGGAAAGGTAAGGCAAGGTGAGTATGAATGTTTGTTATTTTTAATCACCTTCCCTGGGCCTCCGATTATTATACTCTGGGGTCTGAGAAGCCACTGTGGAACCTATACTACTGGGTGGGGGCCACTGTGGAGCATATACTACTGTGTGGGGGCCACTGTGGAGCATATAATAATGGATGGGGCCCACTGTGAGGGGCATATAACACTGGGTGGGGGCCACTGTGGGAAGCATATAATACTGGGTGGGGACCACTGTGGGGCACATATAATACAGGGTGGGGACCCTGTGTAGAGCATATTATACTGTGTGGGGCCACTGTGGGGAGCATATTATGCCGTGTGTGGGGGGAGCAATGTGGAGCTTATAATGCTGTATGGGGGCCACTGTGGAGCATATAATGTTGTGTGGGGGCTACTGTCGAGCATATAATACTATCTGGGGCCACTGTTGAACATATTATACTGTTTGGGGTCCCGTAACCATCACTATCAAGAATTTGCTGTAGGGAGGGGGTAGGGGGCCCCGGACAAAAGTTTGCACCGGGGCCCACAAGACTTTAGTTATGCCACTGAATGCATGTATCCTATTTCTATAGTAGGGAAGCCTGTCAGGTTCAGAATGCCTCTTGGTCCAATAATTGTGCCATGTAGGGGCCTTTAAAACCAAAGAAGCCATGAAGAGATACTCATCTTTTTAAGAATATGTCGATCAGCCTATAAGTGAACCGCAGGTGTGGCCTGATTTGCCAAATTGGCCTCCAGCAGTTGTAAATGCCTTGGCTCTCATTGGGGATAAATGCCCAATGTCTCCCCTTTAGCCGCTATTGACATTTTTAGCTTCTGTCTGCTTCGGCATTGTTTCATCAGTTTTTGGCCACAAAGATATGTTTCTCAAAGATATGTAACTCAGAAAATGTACTTATCAAACATCTTCTGAGCTGAGGAATAGGCTGATGTGACAGTTCAACCTTCTCTCCTGTCAGCACAGTGACAATCTCCTTTCACCTGAAAAGCTGGAACTGGAAAATAAACTTTTTGGATTAAACATGGTGCTAAAGGTGACTTGCAAACTTGCACTAGATTTCTAAGGCATCTAATCTTTAGTGTCATTTTTGTGACATTTTTTCAATTGCTATTGTAGACACAATCCTAAGTGCGAATGGAGATATCAAACAGTATACCTATAGCAGCAAGTGTAACTAATATGGTAATAACTAACACCATAGCAGAGGCCACTCCATTGCAGAAAAGCAGCCACAATGATATCTGCCACTAGGGGGAGCACCTTACATATTTAGTTATACAGGAAATTTTCAGTTCAATCGGATATATATAAATCTGTAGGCGGTGAGCCCCCCTTAGGGGTGGCAGCATGCAGCCAGAATTTTATCTCCAACTTTATAAATGTGTAAAAATAATGGTATATAAAGTAAAATATATTATGATATAATCAACACAGTCTTTTGAACCTATTTAAGGCTAGGTTCACGATTGCCCTGGGTTCTCGGTCGTTTAGGTCCACTGGTGGACCCGAACAACTGAGAGCCTGTCCAATAAAACAGCGGTTACCTATGGACCCCATAGACCCATTTTTATACTGAAACCAGCGGAGAGAAAAGTCCTCTGTGCAGAACTTTTCTCTCTGACTATTTTTGGTGAATTCTGCACCGGCGTCTCCTACAAAAACTCAATGCAGATGTGAGCCTAGCCTTAATAAAGTAAAATGAAAATATAGGTGCTGTAAATTACTAGAAATATCAGGAATTAACCTGTAACCCACTGGAGGCCTCCAGTAATATTAGGTATTAAATACTGTAAGGCATCATAGATAGCAGGGTAGGCAACCTGAGGCACTCCAGCTGTTGTAAAACTACATCCCCCAGCATGCCCACTTGCTTTGTTCTCATTTGAGCTACCCATAAAAGTGAATGGGGCATGTTGGGAGTTGTAGTTCCACAGCAGCTAAAGCGCCAAAGGTTACAAATTTCAGTAGTAGGTATTAGCCCTTAGCCTCAGTAGACTACTTTGGATATTTCCACTAATACAATTATATTGACCCCTAAAATAAGCATACCTCCAAAACTTATGGGCTGTCAAAAAGAGACACTTATAGTTTACGTGGTGAAAGTTTAACATTTGTTCGATACTTATGTGCTTGAATAGGTTTTTACTAAAATATTAGTAGAAACAATATCTGAATATAGATATTTTTAGGTTTACAATTCACCAAATTATGATATATTATAGAAGATGGAGTCTAATATACAGTTAGGGACCACATAGGCAGTTTCTGAAACAATATAGTTAAGTTTATTAATGCATATCTATTCCTAATATCAAAAGATGGATATTTAAGAAGCAAAGAGGGACAAAGAGACTTGGGTCAAAAGTAGCGACTGTCACATTCGACATGGGCACTAGATTGCAGTCATAAACGTTCTCAAGTTCTCGCACATCTCTAGATCCGGTCTGAGCTGAAGTCTGATGAATTATTACAATATGATGAGACACTGTTTCCGTTTTCACAGGAGCTCCCTTTATAAACCACTTTGCTGAGGTGATCTCCTTACACATGGTAAAATGAGAAAAACATCAGAGAGGAAATCAAATCCGCACCATTTTACAAAGAAAACAGTCATTTACGCTAGCAGCAGTTGGGACTCCATCTCTGCAGCGGTTTTATAAATGGTGTTTATGTGCACAGCCAAACAAGCCTTCCACTTCTTTGGTGACATCATCTGATCCATCCAGGTTTACAAGATCAAAGCAGAAGATTAAAACCCATAATATATGCAGTACTGCAAACACAGGGAAGAAACACAAACACAAGATGACTTTGCCTTTATGCTTAGTGAACTTGGAAGATTCTGACTGCGTGTTCAGCTCCTCGCTTTGTTTTTTGCTTCAACAGATGTGACTTTTTTGTCTTAGAGACTATAGGAATTCTTTTTCGTTCCAGCAGTTCATGTGACTATTATATCATAATCAACTGATGCAGGCTTTCTATTTCCATGGTTTTTTTTTTCAAGAATTGTTTTCCCACTTTCCAGCCAAATTTATTTAATTTGTTTTACTTCTTAAATGTATAAAAAAAAGCATTGAAAGTCTTATAATAAGTTAGATAGGGTGTCCCACTATAAACACTGTCCGTGGGATAGGGGATAAGTGTCTGATCACTGGGGGCTTTAATAGCTGGGATCCCAATGATCATGAGAACTACAATGTTCCATGAGTGCTCCATGTGGCCACTGCTCCATTCTCATCTATAGGACTCCAGAAGCCTCATAGAAGTGAATAGAGTGTTGAGCACGCAAGCACACCACCACTCCATTAACATAGAGGTAATGTTGCGGGCATCTGAATGAAGTTCAAATTGTGAGCACTATTGAAGATGTAAATGAGGCCAGTGTTTGTATAGCATTGTGCAATATGTCAGCAATAAGCAAAATATTAAATTGTAATATACAAGGCAAAACAGACATAGAAGTGGACATTGGGTGTAACGTCTCTGCCTGTTTGGGTCTCTGCGCCACCCTCTGCTCGCACTCTGTGGCGCAGGAGGCGTGTTCAGTTTTGATTCCTTTCTTAGGGTTCTTGTTGCTCTATCTGAACACTGCTCTATTGCCTCTTCTCTGTAATTGATTTTCCACCCCACCCGTCTCCTACACCTTTGTTTCCCTCCACTCCTCTAACAGTTAATCTTAGCCTTACCTGTGCGATTGACAGCCTGTCTACCAATCAAGTCTGGGGCGGATTCTGGACTTCCTATAAACAGGTCATCTGCTCACACGTTTGCTCGCTATTGAAACTTTGTCCTTGCTAAATGCTGCTCTTGCTATTATTGTATTACTGACTTCTGACCTTTGGCTTCCCTTGTTACTACTCTTTTGGATTTCGATTTGGTACTGTTTGTCTCTCTGGTTTGACCTCGGCTTGCTGACTCTGCTTCTGTGTTGTTTTGTCTTGTCCTGTTCTGTGTACACTTATTCAGAGAAGGGATTGCCGTCCAGTTGTCCCTGTCATTAGGACAGTTGTGGCAAATAGGCAGGGACAGGGGCTGGGCCGAGTTTAGGACTCACTGTCTCTGCCTTTCCCTTCTTCCTTGTTTCAGCAGCAGCACTAGGGAATTGCACAATTAGCAATTCCCTTATATTGGGATAATAGTGGATGACCTTTACCAACCAGTGTCAGGTAGCTGCTACCAAGTCAAATTAAATGATAGGATGCAAGAAAATGAGTCCTAATGAGAACATGGTTTACATAAGGATATTTAAGGATAAAGCTAAGGCTGCATCTGGAATAGTGTACAGTTTAGAGTGATTATGTATAATAAATACTGTATATATTAGGATTAGGGTTCGTTGGGATTATAAATTAATCATAAGTAGTAGAAATCATAGTTTGAAGAAAACACATCTTAGACATGCAATGTATAATATATCATAGGTCAATACAGTGATCTTCTGATCTTTTTATACTAATCCTGTTAATATAACATGGGCATCCAGAAGCCCAAAGGTTTACCGACAGCAGTAAGCCTTTTTAGGCTGAGGCCCCATGTTGCAGAAACACAGCTTTTTTGTAGTAGATTTTGCTGCGTTTTTTTTAGCCAAAGCCAAGAATGGCTACAAAAAGAAACAGAAATATATAGGAAGTACTTATACTGCTACCTTCTACCCAATCCACTCCTGGCTATTGCTCAAAAAAAGCAACAAAAAAGCTGTGTTTCAAAATCATCTCCAAAAATACCTCTAGACTGTATGTAGTCATTTTAATGGGAGGCACTGGCAGATTTTTTTAGCTGGCTCATGTTTTCTGACAGCATAAAAACAAGTAAACAAGTATCATGCTCTTATTTCAAGCAGAAAATTCCTATACAGTCAGTGGGAGGCAGAAAAAAACAGTCATCAGCTGGAAAATCAGAACCAAAAACATGTTATAAAGTGAAAATCTGATTAAATCGACTGTTTCAGATGACTTGTATCTAATGTGTTGGGACCCTATAATCTGTATATGTAGTCTAATGACCCTGATAATGTATGTAAGGTAACTAAAAAGAGGGACGCTATGTAAATAAACAGTCTAATAAGTAGAAAAGGATACACCTATATTAAAAAGATCTTCAGATTTATCGGTAATATTCATTTATAAAATGCTATTTTATAATTGTACATCCAGGTTAAAATTTGTCTTGTGGAGAGAGAGAAGTATATTGAACTTTACAGCTTGTACACTTAGCATTTGATTTTATTTTTTTCGTGAATGAGATACAAAAGTAATATAATATATAGCAATAAAAAGTAAAAAACAATGCCCCCAAGCTTCTATTTTCAGCAAATACATTGATTGATTGCTTCATTGTAACAAGGATTCATGTATCAACTCGACAAACAATATACACTGTGATCTTATAAAATCTGTACTTCTTCAATAATCTCTCATGTGTGAAGGTTTAATATATACAATTGCAAGGCTGCCAACCAACCAGGAAAAATTAATTCATGAAGGTCCTACACGTGACATCATGATATTGTAAATAATATGTTACATACTGACTTTGTGATTTTTTTAGCTATAGATGTTTCATATAAGATGATACTGAGGTGTCCAAACCTTTACAATTGTTTTCAATAAGGTCAAAAAACTCTACTAAATCCTCTGAAATGGACCACATAACAGTCAAGCTAAAAATCATATGACTTGCCAATTCTTTCCTTTTTATAACTGGGAGTAAAGTTCTGAAAAGTATTAAACCTGCTTCCTCTTCATAGAAGTCAGCTGATACATTCTGTTACCATTACATCATCTCAGTTCTCCTTTACTATCGTTCAGTAATGGCAGTCTACTACTATGTTATACAGTATAAGACTTAGCCAGCAGTTATCTGGACGCAGAACAGAAACACTGTATTATTCCATACTCGTGTAACTGTGTTAGGGATTCAACTAAGTGTCAAAAAGCTGTAAATTGACATTATACTATATTAACCAGTGTAGTTCTTAGTACAGTGAGCATTTGGCACATGTCCTGCTCTAATGTGGCATGTGAACATTGTGAAATTTTGGGTTTTGCGTGCAATGCTATTATGATTTTCCTTTAGAAACTGTTATAAGAATAGCTTCTAGAACTACTTCTTTTAAAAAAAAAATTGTCACAAAGCACTGATTTAACCCCAAACTATAAGTAAAGTAAGTGACTCTGACTGACTGAGAGATACCATTTAGCTGCAGCCATAATTATTTTTGTCTGAGGCCAAATGTTACAGAAAAGTTGCATTTTAGGTTGCAAATTTTGCTGTGTTTTTTTTTTTTTTTAAAATCAAAGCCAGGAGAGGATTTAGCAAAAGGGGAACATATATTTAATTTTCATTTTGAAGCCATGCTTGACTTTGGGTAAAAAGCAGTATTTGTAAGGAAAAACCAGAACTGGAACCTAAAGAGAAAAAAGTGTAATGGGAATATCTGCACCTCTTCCATGTTCTGGAATTGCTCCTGTAGTGTCCAGTGGGAGCACTACAAAAATTTCACAGTTGTTTCACATTGAATGTCAACTGTATATGCTGTAATATGTGCATAGTGTACATAGCTTGTATATTTTGTGCATTTACACACAGAAATTAGCTGTGCCACTGTGAGGTGGGAAGCAGAGTCTTGGTACAACCTAATCAGCGAGGTCTCGGAGTAGGGGGAAACTGGGAGCATTTTCCTGGCCTTGGTAGTCTGGTGAAGTCCTAACTGGCCTGAACTGCAACTAAAACAGCCCAGACTGGCTCGGATACAGCCAGAGGAAGGAATTCATGCCTAGGTAGGCTGAGAATAAAAACAAGGTGTGTGCCAGCCTGAGATCTCAGTATAAGTGCTATACGGGCCTCAGTGCAACAACCCTGCCTGCATCACAGGGCACCCTGCTGATCCCCTTGCAGGGCATCCTGCTGATCTACACCCTGCAGAGGGAAAAGGTAAACACCTTTTACCTGGTTCTTGCATACTTTGAGTCTCCTGAGTTTTAATTCTTGCAAGACCATCACGAGCATTACAACTCCCATCAGGCTGGGGAAGTCTGACAACTAGGGGAAGAGACTACAACCAACATCAGGTACACTTCAGGATCCCTTGGCACTGCACCAGCACTGTAGAAGAGCTGGAGGAAATTGCTGGAGCCCAGAGCCAATGTGACAAGTTCGGTACTACTACTCCCAGCCTCCGGGATTCCTCCAATGGGATGCTGCACTACTGATATTGACTTACATATACTGATGCAAAATACTGACCAAACACAGACAATGTGAGAGCAGCCTAAGGCTTTATTCACATGTCAGTTTTGCTACGTTTTTGTAAACCAAATTCAGAAGATGTTAGAAAACATAACAAAAGCAAATCTTTCTACCTTGTCTCTGTGTAGTCTCTGCTCCTGGTTTGCCACATCATTTCTGATGGAAATCTCTGACTGCATCCTTGTGATACATTTTGCTTACTTTTTATTAGGTGTTCCTGTGTATTAGACCAGGATATTCTAATATCATACAAATGACCAAGCCAGGCTTTTCTCTCTTTTTCCAATTAATTCCATCTGTTTCGTTCCCTTTGCAGTTTTAATCAGGCAAATTAAAACATGTACTTTGTATTTTTCTTTGAAACATACAGAGCAGTCAGCACATAGTAGAGTTGGAAAATAAGCAAATACATGCATTTTTTTCTTCTTTCCTGCCACGCAGTTCATTTTTACTTTAAAAGCACTGTATCGGCAAATATGATGAAGGCTGGAAGTCAATACAAGTTCAAGCCATAAAGTTGGACGTAACTTCTTATAAGTCATAGTCACAAGGTAAAATAAGCTAGAGGGTGTTCTTATTCTTAAAAAAAAAAAAACAATGCTAACTTGTGAAGCAGCTTGTTTACCTCACTGGGTGTAATAAACAATGTTACTGTGTAGTATAAATAGAAAGACTATAATGTATGTGTATACATTTACTGTAAATTGTAAAATTATAGTGTGTTTTATTTTATAAGTCATGGTCTATACAGGTCAATGATAAGTCAAAATATGACTTACCTGTAAGCCACAAGCTGATACAGTAAGTCCTAAAAAGAGCTACAAGTAGTCGGTATTTCTTGATCACTTCAGCACTTTAACCTATGATGACATACAGAATGTCCCTCCTCAAACAGCTTGGCGTCTGGGGCAGAAGTCCATCCAGTGAAGCCTATGTTTCCAAATGCTATGAAGCCTTGCAATGTTGATCCAAAGGGAGGCTGAAATACCCATAAGACAAGGAAAAAAAAAAATCTTTCACAACTCCAAATATGACAATCAGACTAAATCCCTGGATCAGCTGGAACAACTCATGTCCAGAAATGTACTGCCCATATCTTGGAATATTATTATACTAATAAAAGGCATCTTCTGAAATCTACCTCTGCACCCTCTATAGCTACACCCCTGCTTTTCCATTTCCATTTTACCCAATCTTTTATCATTTAGTAAATAATCTTGGCATGTACTTTCCCTTTCATGTGAATAATTTCACATTTATTAGCATTGAACCACATTTGTCACTTCTTTGTCCAAACCTCCAAGTTATCTGAATCCATTATCAGAGAATACTCTCCATTTGTTTAATGAATTAAGTGAAACAACCCAAGCTCCAGTTTCTGAATCTGCAGCCCACTCTGGACAGCCTTATACCGTTTTTTACATGCATTTTTCCTCTGTGCTGTGATAAAGTGCCATATTTTGTGTGCTGTTAGTTCGCCATTGCTGATGCTTCATATATATATATATATATATATATATATATATATATATATATATATCTGTGTACTGCCAGCGACTGTTGTGCCTTCATTGTGAACCTGCTGTGAACCATTTGAACCTCAAGTAAAGTCCACATTGAACTCAAATCCTGCAAGTGTTTGGTTTATTCAGTTACGACAAGACAAGCAGGGCTGGAGAAGAGTCTACCCTTGCTCATCTGAGTAAAAGATGCAAACCCACAAGAAGAAGGTAAGCTGCTGGAAAACTGAGCGGAAGTGATCCCTCGGGATTTGAGTGCACTCTTCCTGTAATAGTTCTCTTTGTGTTTAACTGTTTTTGTTGCCAGCCATTTTAACTGTTGGCCTAACATGAGCTTATATTGCAAGAGGTAGCTAGATCTGTGAGGGCTAAGTAGAGAGGGTCCTGAGTCAGGTGAATAGCCGCCCAGATTTGTAAGACAGCGAACGAATGGACAATAGTCAACTGATAACTCTAGTGATGACTAAGGTTGTGCAAGTGTCATGATGTCAGTGGTGACCGATGAGTGTGCAACTGCCACGTGCTTAGTTGTCCTTCTGCAGATGTAGGAATGGTGCTCTGTTCATGGGTTGAACATGAGCCAGGTCATAGAGACTGAGACAGTAAGCGTTCTGGATAGTGGAATCTCGCAGCAGATAACATGTTTCGAATTGTGTCTATTTACTGACCAGAATGGAGCATGTGTAGTGTTCTCTTTTCCCTCCTGTTACTTGGAGGGGTTGTTGGGGATGACAACTGGTAATTGTGGGGAGAGACATAAAGCGTTGGAAGCCACACTCTACCACATTTTTGCCTTAAAGAGGACCTGTCACGTCCTCATGCTGTCGGCTTTCTAGCTGTATGTAAAATAGCATATACAGTGGGGAAAAAAAGTATTTAGTCAGCCACCAATTGTGCAAGTTCTCCCACTTAAAAAGATGAGAGAGGCCTGTAATTGTCATCATAGGTAGACCTCAACTATGAGAGACAAAATGAGAAAACAAATCCAGAAAATCACATTGTCTGATTTTTAAAGAATTTATTTGCAAATTATGGTGGAAAATAAGTATTTGGTCAATAACAAAAGTTCATCTCAATACTTTGTTATATATCCTTTGTTGGCAATGACAGAGGTCAAACGTTTTCTGTAAGTCCTCACAAGGTTGGCACACACTGTTGCTGGTATGATGGCCCATTCCTCCATGCAGATCTCCTCTAGAGCAGTGATGTTTTGGGGCTGTTGCTGGGCAACACGGACTTTCAACTCCCTCCAAAGGTTTTCTATGGGATTGAGATCTGGAGACTGGCTAGGCCACTCCAGGACCTTGAAATGCTTCTTATGAAGCCACTCCTTCGTTGCCCTGGCGATGTGCTTGGGATCATTGTCATGGTGAAAGACCCAGCCACGTTTCATCTTCAATGCCCTTGCAGATGGAAGGAGGTTTGCACTCAAAATCTCACGATACATGGCCCCATTCATTCTTTCATGTACACGGATCAGTCGTCCTGGTCCCTTTGCAGAGAAAGAACCCCAAAGCATGATGTTGCCACCCCATGCTTCACAGTAGGTATGGTGTTCTTTGGATGCAACTCAGCATTCACTCTCCTCCAAACACGACGAGTTGTGTTTCTACCAAACAGTTCTACTTTGGTTTCATCTGACCATATGACATTTTCCCAATACTCTTCTGGAACATCCAAATGCTCTCTAGCAAACTTCAGACGGGCCCGGATATATACTGGCTTAAGCAGCGGGACACGTCTGGCACTGCAGGATCTGAGTCCCTGGCGGCGTAGTGTGTTACTGACGTTAGCCTTTGTTATGTTAGTCCCAGCTTTCTGCAGGTCATTCACTAGGTCCCCCCGTGTGGTTCTGGGATTTTTGCTCATTGTTCTTGTGATCATTTTAACCCCACGGGGTGAGATCTTGTGTGGAGCCCCTGATCGAGGGAGATTATCAGTGGTCTTGTATGTCTTCCATTTTCTAATTATTGCTCCCACAGTTGATTTCTTCACACCAAGCTGCTTGTCTATTGCAGATTCAGTCTTCCCAGCCTGATGCAGGTCTACAATTTTGTTTCTGGTGTCCTTCCACAGCTCTTTGGTCTTCACCATAGTGGAGTTTGGAGTGTGACTGTTTGAGGTTGTGGACAGGTGTCTTTTATACTGATAACAATTTCAAACAGGTGCCATTACTACAGGTAATGAGTGGAGGACAGAGGAGCCTCTTAAAGAAGAAGTTACAGGTCTGTGAGAGCCAGAAATCTTGCTTGTTTGTAGGTGACCAAATACTTCTTTTCCACCATAATTTGCAAATAAATTCTTAAAAAATCAGATAATGTGATTTTCTAGATATGTTTTCTCATTTTGTCTCTCATAGTTGGTCTACCTATGATGTCAATTACAGGCCTCTCTCATCTTTTAAAGTGGGAGAACTTGCACAATTGGTGGCTGAATAAATACTTTTTTTTCCCCACTGTACATGAGGACGTTAACTGTACATTAACTGCAAAGCTTATAGCAGTCCCCACTCTAGACAAACTAAGGTCAGGTTCACACTTGCGCTGGGCTCTTGTCGTTTGGGTCTGCCAAATTTTTTCTCTAGCCCCCACCATTCCCAAGCAATAAGTACTATCAGTTTGGGTGCCTGATATTCTATTTAGGTTCTGTACTGTCAGAAAGGATCAGACAAGAGGTGTGATTCTGAGCTCTAACATTGTCCACCTCTGATGGGAGCTCTGAATTATGCCACTTTTCTGCTCCTGTCTGACACAACCCATCTGACAGTATAGAACCTAAGCAGACACCAAAACTAACTGCACTGATTGCTCAATAACTGTAGGGGCTAGAGAGAAAATTACAACTGTACTAGAATCAGTGGAGGGGTCTCTATTAACAGATGCTAAGAACTGGACTTTGTGGAGGGGGTGAGAAGTCCTCTTTAAAGGGATTAAGTCAGTATTCTACAGTTTCCAAATATGTCTCTGTTATTCAGCTTTGAAGCAGTATTTTCATGTAAATTGCTGTTTCTTTCATATGCATTAATGCAAAGAGGAAAAGTACTTCAGGGAATGAGCCTTGCCTGGGCTTTGGCCTCAACTCTAGATTCCCAGGTAAAACACTTTCCCCTCATTTCCATATGAATAAAACAGTGATATACATGAAAATGGGGCTCCAAAGCTAAATAACAGAGGCATATTTGGAAACTCTAGTATCACCACTACAAGGTACTGTAAATAGGTTTATACCCAATTTAGTACTGACTGATTCCCTTTAAGAAGTGATGGAAACCCCACAAAACACTCAAAATAGTTGTGTGAACAACTTATGACATAATAAGGAAACCACCTTCTCTTTCTATGAAAATACTCTGCTGTTTCTGTGGTAGAAAGAAGTAATAGCTTTCTTAGGGAAGCTGCAACTCTGATATGTGATGGATTTTATAGCAGTTTGGGAGACATACACTATGCACTATTCTCTTTTTTATTACATTTCTCAGCTCCTCAATCCAGGGTTAAGTTTTTGCACTGCAGTGGAACCTTGCCAAAGCTCAGGGACCATAACCGCTGTGGAAGATCCCAATAGATTATGTACACGCCTGGATACATGTATCAGAATCTTGCCCCAAAGTGAGGGCACATTGAAGGTCCTTGTGGGACTAACCACTGCCTTCTCAATAACAAACAGCATTCAGTCAACATTTAACTTGTCTAGTCCACTCAGCTTGAGGTCCACTATGGTAGAACTACAGTGCTCTCTCACAGTCTCTTTAACAGATCAGCAATTCACTCAGACCTTTGTTGGAGGTTGGAGTTGATCTTGCATGAACCCACTTGAAATTATTGTTATAAAGAAGGCTATATCCTACCAACCAGTTGCACCAGCCAGTTATTTATCCATTGCCTTCTAGGGGTGACAGCAACTGTAGGACACTGCCTGATTTAGAAACTCCTCACCACCAGCATTGCAAGCTTAATAGTGACAGCAGTCCCTATTTACACATTTCATGTCCACAGCTCTTCAAGGAAAGCAGCCTTTATGGGAGTAACAACTTTCAACATTAGATGGTCACTAACTTTTCGGACAACTTAGTCTCATTTAATAGAGCATGTGATTCTGAAAAAAATGTATTGTACTTTATTCAAAAAATGTTGCCACTTTCTGCCTGAAAAACCTCTCTAGAGTTCCTGCCATTAGGTGTCTCCCTACTTGCTAATTTGCTGTTCACTCCCTGTTACTATAGAAGATCCATCTTTAGAAATCAGCGGGCTCAAGACAGGAACACAGTGAGTGGAGGCTGTAGGAGTAAATCTCTCTTCCCATATTTCCACAGTTTTGCCTGCTTGTATACTGCACAGGGATGCCGATGGGATGTACAGGTACAAAATCATCTCTTTAATTGCCAATAACTTAAATAAGAGTTTTCCTAAACACAGACTTCATTATAAACCAATCTGTTCACATTTGAAAAGAATCCGTACCATGTATAATGTATTTTGTTACTTTTAAGAACTTTACATAGACTTATCCTTATAAATTGCACCCTAGTATAGCAAGCAAAAATAACATATTTGTCAAGATTTTATAACTATAACATTTTTTAGCATACATAGCAAACTTGTGTGATAAGAACATTCAACTAAGCTCTCCCTGATGGAAAAAAAAGAAAACTTACTCTAATACAACCTTTTGCAAGGTAACTCTCAATGTCAATGTCAATGTCTGTTTTTCAATAAATCCATCAAACCCATCTGCAGACAGCTGTTATTGACCCTCATAAGCATGAAGCAGGGTATTATTATTGTCTATAAGTCTCTCTATACCGAAAGGTGGCCTGCAAAGGTGGTCTCCTTAAAGAAGACTTGTCACCAAGTACAAAATGCTAAATGACAAAATAAATGACAAAAATAAAATGTTACCGCTCATTTGGAGAATAACAGCTAATAATCTTCTAGGGGCCATATTCTTTGAACAAGTAGACCGATTCAACAAAAAAAAAATCTAAATTGATCAGGGGTACTGCAGAAATTAATGGATGTATGTCATAGCATTTTGTACTTGGTGACAGTTTCCCTTTAAGGAATCATAGTACCCCTTCTGAAAGACTTCTGTTGTCAGTCACATATGTCCATGCAAACATTAAAAGCTATGGGTATCCTGATGCATCTCTGAATTAATAAAAAAAAAAAAAACATATATACGCCCTTAAGATGAAAAGTGTGAATTGTTGACATTTTTTCAATGTTGTCTTGAGGGTTTTATATTTTATGCACATTGTGTACTTGATATCATTTAGAATTATTTCAGAACAGTTTGTTCTTGTTCAGTCGTTTGGTTCATGTGATGCGGATCTCTGCACAAGTTTGTATTATGCAACACAAGTCAGGTCATTCTGTTATACGAGCTGCTTTGTTTTTATGTTCTTCCAGGTAAAATATTGAAAAAACTGAAACAAAATATTCAATACTAATTCCACTTCGAAATTAAATATTACATTGTAAGGGTGGGTTCACACTACCGTTATTAATGTTCATTTATCTCATCTATCTTTCAACATATTTTTTACATTAGTGTCAATGGGAAAGGACGCATATGGAGGGAGCTCCGTTTGGATTTGTCACTCTACTATTATTAATGTCCGATGCTCATCCTATGAAGAATGAGAGCAAAATATATTCATAATGGTAGTGTGAACATTCCTTTAAAATAAATTCTGAGTGAATTTTGCGTTGGTGTGTATGTATGTGTGTTTTATCCTATATGGATTTATCCTTCACTCTTTCCCCTTAGTGAATTGACATTTAGATACTGGGAATTATAATATAAAACGCAGGGGTGGTTGTGAAGAGTTATAGGTTTCACCATACTATCCCCTTATTTTGAGGTAGGCTACCTTTACCCTATATATGACCCCATTTATATTATGGCATCCTTGTATTAGGTGTTCTTTTTTATATAAATATACTTTTAGTGGATATTAATAAAAGTTAGTTTTTAAGTATACTAAAAATTATATTATTTTGGATTTATTCTATGGCGTTGGTACACATACCTAGTTATCAGATACATATTTTCAGTGAACATTCCTTTAACCATTATTCTATAATCCAATAAAAGTAAATTTACTTGTATCCTTTTGCTGTGCATTTACCCTTTAGACACTACTTCTGCATGTTCTTTCCAGCTTGGAACATGGATGATACTGTCTATGCACATAGGGTAGATCATGAAAGCATGGCTTCATTATTATACACAGCTTAGTCTTCAGCTGACGCCTTAAAGCATACCTGGCACATGGGAAATGCAATCTTATCTGCAGGCAGCATGTTATAGTGTGTTGAAATCTGGTCTGTCAGTGCTTTACCAAGTCATAGCTGGAAGAAGTCTGGATCAGATGCAATAGGCAGGAGAACTGAACAATTACAATCAGAGAAGGTGTCAATGGATTGACTATTATTTGTATATATTACATTGCACTAGTATTTATTATTTACATCATTATGTCTGATACGACTATGCACAGTTGTATACAGGTAAAGATTTTAGATTTATTGGGACAGGGGTAAGAAACTCAAGCTGAACTTTGGCGCCAGGGCCCGTAGGACTTTAGTTATGCATCTGGAGTAATGGAAATTAGCATGGAGCATTGTCTGAAAAATATATGTCCATTAGCTATGTCTAAGGCAGATCTTCCAGCCATCTAATAATCCTGCTCTGTACATATGATGGGCAAGCACCCTAAAACAGTGCTGTCTACAGATGGGTGTCTCTGGTTTGGCTAGTATGAGCTAAGTTGCATACCTTTCCCCATGAATGCCAAGTTTGAGTACAATGCACTCTTTCTTCAGAAAGTACCCCCACCAGCTGAAGCAGAGATGTAATAGTGCGACTAAAAATGAACAATCAAAGCATATAACTGGTGACTGATACAATACTTGCATCGCTTCTCAGTTTTAATATTCAGTGTAGCTCAACCCCATAAATCATATTCAAAGTGGTACACATGCTACAAAAGATTGGAGATGTCTGCTGTATGCCATAGAACACTATAATAAGTGTCAGTATGAGGTGACCTGAGTAATCCAAAAAGTGAACAGGGATGTACAGATCAGAAGTTACATACATATGATGACAGCGAGTATGCTAATGACTAAAGTTACAAAAAAATGACATTTCTAGCCATTAATTATATATGAGGTAAAGCAATACATTTCACATAGTGCTTACTAAAATAGAAACAAGGTGCCAAGCTCACATAAGCAGAAACGGAACATGGAACCCAAGAGATGATGGCACTGGTTAGTACCATGTCAAGTGACTAAGAATGAACCAATAGCAAAACTAACTGAGCCATAGTAAATAAATGCCTGAATAAATACTAAATGCTAGAAGAGGTGACAAGAGGATGCAGCCTACAGCAGCGGCATATATACGGCTATCACAGTTACACTAAAAGTCCTCTGATCAGTGACTAGGTCCAGGCCCTATTTTTTTTTTCAATTCAAATATTTTATTGAATTTTCACGAATAAACAACATAAAACAACAGACCAAACAATGCGGACCGGAGCACCAAAGGGGACCCCAAGACGGCCACAGTAACGGGCCCTATTTACTTACTGATCTCCGTTCCTGTTCTCGGCCACCTCCGCTTCCCCTTCTGTCCCCCAGTGTGCCCAGTTGCTGGGGCCCCATAGAAGGAAGAAGGGAAATGCAGGAACGGCGATCGGTAAGTAAGGCCATGGGCCCGCAAGAGTATTTGTTGGGCGAACCCCAACAAATACTGCTATCATTATACATTGCTATCATTATACTGCTTCAGACCCCAGAGTATAATGATCAGAGGCCCAGGGAAGGTGAGACATATAAAAAACTGTGTTACTTACCTCTCCTGCGCAACTCCATGCAGACTTCGGCCTCTGTAGTGATGTTACAGACGTCATGTGGGTCAGGCCGGCGTTGCAACGCATAATGACGCTGGTGTAACCCATGTCTGTGATGTCTTTGAAGAGGACCGCGGCGGAACACAGGAGAGGTAAGTAGCACTGGTTTTATGTATTTCACCTCCCCTGGGGCTCTGACCGGTCTGAAAAAACCCCAGAGTATAGTAATAGTTCGTGGGTGGTGTGTCTACAAATTTTGGGTTCTGCTGAACCTGAAATTTTTGCAATATTTGCAACGAAGTCCGTTGGGGCCACTATGGTACATAATACTGTGTGGAGGGGCCACTATTGGACATAATACAGTCCAGAGGGGCCACTATGGGACATAATACTGTGCAGAGGGGCCACTATGGGACATAATACTGTATGGAGGGGCCACTATGGGTCATGATACTGTGTGGAGGAGCCGCTATGGGACATAATTCTGTGTTGAGGGGCCGCTATATGACTTTATACTGTGTGGAGGGGCCACTATGGGACATTATACTGTGTGAAGGGGCCACTTTGGGACATTATAGTATGTGCAAATGGGGCATTATACTGTGTGGGGGCCAGGAAAAGGGGCGCTATGCTGTGAGGGGGCCCGAGTCAAAAGTTTGCTATGGGGCCCAGTCTTTACCAGTTATGCCCCTGCCTCCGATTTTAATAGACACACAGCAACTTGTCAGAATAACTGCAGAATTACAGCTAAAAATGACAAATGCAAACATGGTTCAGTAATATTTTCTGTAAATAGTGCTGTAAATACCCTGTCATAAGAATCTGCTATTTTATGCTAACTGGTTGGAAGACTAGACTAATGCCCAGCTGATTTATGAGCCATTTCACAACCAAAACAGGAGACAGTCATGTGCCAACAGTAGCCACATCTGGAACTTGTGTATATGCTGTTGATCTTCTCCTATAGCATGCGGGTGACTTCCTCTATAGCTGTGAAGTCTTCTATGACACAGTCAACACTTAATTCACAGAAATGCTGAAAATAATGTATATCTATACGATCTCCACTGATATTTTTAACATACTTACCGTAATTAATGTGCTACTCTCTGAAGTGGCTAACCAGTCCTACAATAGCATGCCAAATTTTCACTATGATATACATTGGCCCAGATTTACTATTGTGGTTACAACTAGACACTGGAGCATGGTGTATCATTGATGCAATGTGGCACATCTTTTGCACAATGTGGTGCATCTTGGCGTATCTAGTTTGGGCTAAAAACATTTGACTTGCTAGTCATGTGGGTGTGTATTCCTAGAAAAAAAGATGCGTGGCTTAAACGGACCATGATGTGCCAAAAAATTCTGCCTCAAAGTGAGCCAACTAATAAATGGCGTAAACAGAGACTAGACAGTTTAAGGCTAAGGCCCCACATAGCACCAGGGGAAAAAGCGCTATACCACGGCGGCAAGGCATTTCAGTTCTTCCCACAGCGCTTTGCACAGAAAGTTCACAGAGGTTTCCTCTGTGGACTTTCTTCTTCAATTACACCTATAGGGAAACCGCCGACGTTTCTGTAGGTTTAATTAACATGCTGCGATTCACAAAACCGCAACGATTTTGGAAATCACAGCGTGTCCACTGCACATTTTTTTACCACAAAGTGGGGATAGGATTCGCTAGAATCCCATTCACTTTGCTGTGACTGTAAAACACCATGCTTTTTTCCGCGGCATTTTCGCCGCGGGCAAACCGCAGTGTTTACACTACATGGGGCCCTGGCCTAAAGATACACCAAATTTATCATCCAGCATTAGCCATCAATTACATTGCTGTTACTGTAAGACACAGCATCTTTTTTCCCTGCATTACGGCAACATGTGGTCTCAGCCTTACATACATATATGTGAAAGATTCTAACAATCCTTTATACAAGCTGCATTCTTATGAGTTTTGTGTTATTTGCCTCTTTATTTATGCAGTTTTTATGGTGTTAGATTCTTTTTCTATGCTGTTCCTCTATATACTAACATTAGAAAAGCTCCACTAAAATAACAGTACTTTGAGATGGACAGACAATATACTTCTGGTTTCAATGAAAAATATAAGCATTTTAATATTTTAAATGTCAAATGCTGGCTGACCGCAAAGACAACTAAATAATACTTATGTAACATTAATATGAACAGCAAACAATACTCAAGGCTATTGAATTACTAATGCAACTCTTTCCTGGTTTACAGGAAATAAACTAATACAATTTGTCTTTTAAACTTTCCAGTTTACTGGGTGAATTTTCTTTTATTAAGCCGAGTACGGACAAGTAAGGGTTATATGCTACAGATCATGTAAAACTGCTACCGGAAAGAGTTAAAAGGTCTGTGGTAGCTGTAACCCATGATCGCTGCAGATTTCTTAGAATATAGATATAATTTCATAGAAAGATACGGCAGCTCTTTATCTCTGTCATACAGAGAACTCGGCTTCGACTGCTTTTTACAGCAAGTATATTCTGCAAATGTCTAGTCACCATGACTATATGCATAATGTACTAGCTCTCACCTCTGCTTTTAATCCTGTGTAGTATACATATGTATAATGTGTCTAGACATACTGTACATATATATCTATATCTATATATACATATATATATATATATATATATATATATATATATATAAAATCTATATAAATATCTATATAGATTACAATTGTTTACTATGTTCAGTATAAAACCTTGTAGTACAGGACAAGACAATTTAGTGTAGTGCAGTGTATTACCTGTCATAGACTATATAAATAATACCAAAGGTGCTTATATACAGTATAAGAATCACTTGCTGATCATTTTAGGGTTAGATACATTTTACACCAGTCAGCCTTAACATTAAAACCACCTGCATGATATTGGGTACAGAAGGTCCCCCATGTGCCACCTACACAACCTTACCCATTGAGGTATTCTGAGGTATCTGGCACAAAGATGTTAGCAGAAGATCTGTAAAATAATGTAAGTTGTGAGGTGAGGCCTACATGAACTGGAATTGTTTTTTCAACATATCCCACAGATGATTAATTCGACTAAGATCTGAGGAACGGTAGGCCATGTTAATATCTTGACTTCCCTTGTCATGTTGGTCAAACCAATCCTGAACAATGCAGGGTGCATTATCCTGATGAAAATTTTCACTTTTATTAAGTATTACCATTGCCATAAAGGAATATCCTCAGTCTATAACAATATGCAGTTGGGTGATATGTATCAAAGTAATATCCACATGAATGCCAACACCAATGATTTCCCAGCAGCACACTGTCCAGAGCATCACACTAACTCCGCTGTCTTTCCTTCTTCCATAGTATATCCTGGTGTCCTCTCTACCCAGTGCACCTGGCTATTCACATGATTATAAAAAAAATATGTGATTCCTCAGACCAGGAATCCTTCTGTTGCTTTATGGTCCAGCTGTGATGCTCATGTGCTCATTGCATGCATTTTCAATGGTGGACAGGGGTTTTCATGGGCACGCTGAAAAGTCTTGAATACTTGATGATACTATGGATGAAACTGGACCTTCGCTATGTATTTTTATATATTCGTATCACCACAATCTTGGCTTGGGACATGTTTAAGACATACAGCATAACATTTTATAAACCTTTATATGACATATGTGAATATGTATATATATATATATATATATATACTGCAGACTGGTAAGGGATTATATAACTGTATATCCCAAAATAAGGTGCCACAGACAAGAATATGAAAGAGGAAATGATGAGTGAGGGAATGTAAAATGGAGAAGAGGAAACAGGGAAAAGAGAGAAAGAAATTGTCATGCGGAGAAATGTTTTTTCAGTTAATCTCCCAAAAGTCACCCAGTAGAAGTCTGGGATGTTGTCAAAAATGATCTAGTGCTTCCAGGTAGTCAGAAATCTTTAACTTCACCCAGACTCATTAGCAAAGAGCTCTTCCATTCCCATAAAAAGAGTCTAATTCTTGTACCCATTCCGTCAGTTTAGGGTTATGGGTACCCCTCCAGTGATATCGTATGACAGTTTAAGACACTGTTAGAAACTGTTTCAAGAAAAACATTTTTAAAGAGGATCTGTCACCAGGTCTGAAAAGCCCAATGACATATATAATCTGATAGGCGCTGTCACCCTGAGGATTTTGGTGCCTTGTTCCTCTCAATCCATTCAGCTATTCTAAAGATATGAAACCTTTTAGTGTTGATGTAAAATATGGTATATTTGCCAAATGAATAGTAATTTAATGGCAATGTGGTTTCTCTAGGGGCAAAGTCTCAGTGTGCTGTATATCATGCAGTGTTACCGCCCACTTGGCAAGTATATCGTAATTTGCAGAACATGGCTGTTTTCTTACAGAATATTTTCTTACAGAAACAGCATCAAACCTGTTCATGGATTGATAATCTATATAAAGTTAGAGGCTCCAACAGTAGGTAAGAAGATACAACCTAGTATCATATATGAAAAGATAGGGCAAGATACATGGACAGACCACAGAATAATAATGTTACTGTCACCTGACATGATACCTGCAGTCATGTAAAATGTTAGCCTGTCAAGTGTGAACTGTATTAGAAAGAAAATCAATAGGCAATTGGGAATGGAGTTTGTTGCACATTTATGTCACAGTCTCTTCAGGAACAATAGCAAGGTATAATAGTTGATTCATCAACTCTAGTAACCTAAAGCTACATTATTTAGACGTAGTATAGAACCAGAACATATATATGAAAATAATAGAATGCAAACGCATATGAAAAAAACAATTTGAGTAGGTTTGGAAATCACTGTGTATGTTGTTTTCTATGTTTCTAGGTATATTTTGCAATGTGATCATAATCTCTTGTGGTTGAAAGGTGTTAGTTCTGTAAATAGGTAGTATGAATACAAATGTCATCACAGAAAAAGGTCCCAAAATAAATAAATAAAATAAATAACATATAACTTTTATTATCAACTTTAAAATAAGGGATAATGTCGACACATGTGAATATTAAATCAGATAAAGACTAATCCTCAAATGATTATAAACCATACTGATGAACGAGTTGCAGACATAATGGTAATCAGCAACCCACTCGGAGCTCACCACCAGAGCTCCACCAACTATAGTACCGGAGCTCACCACCAGAGCTCCGGGAATTGTGGTTTTTACTGCAACCTTTTTTATTTTGACTGTTATATCCATCTTTATTACATCTCTCCTGATGAACCTTATTGATGTAGGGGAAATGCGTTGAGAAATACTTATTAACCTATGCTGAGGGATTACATATGAGTACAGATATTAATATATATTGTAGTACCATCTAGGACAGAAAACCATATTCATGGACATTTGGCCGAGTGGTTTGCTGATTACCATTATGTCTGCAACTCGTTCATCGGTATTGTTATATGCTATAGTGGAATTTGGAGCTATTAGCTGTTTCTCATGAGATTTATTAAACATCCTCTGCAGAGTCTAATTTGTTAACAGGGGATAAAGATATAATAGTTTCATCACTGAAACCCTGTTTTGGGCTGGAATGGATTTAGCCTGTGAGTGAGCAGTTCTTTTGTTTGTGAATATCCACATACTTTTGTTGGAGCTCCTCACTTCAATAAATCCCATAACAGGTGGCCTAAGGCAGCCATTATCAGACATTTATCCTTATATAATCATTTGAGGATTAGTCTTTAACTGATTTAATATTCACATGTGTCGATGTTATCCCTAGATTTAGGGCTTATTTTAAAGTTGATAATAAAAGTTATATTTTATTCATTTTCTTTATTTATTTTGGGACCTTTTTCTGTGATGATCCCTCAATATTAAGTGATTTCCTTTCACCGTCTGTGATTAATATGAATACAAATACAATTATACAAAATGGATAATGTCCCCCTCCAGCTGCCCCAGTTTAATCTCCCCCTCTAGTTTCTGCCAGTTTAAACTGGAGCACGAGGAGAGGGACTTAATACTGTGGGGCAATAGGAGGGGAACATTATAATGTGTGGGCATATAATGTTAGGGTGACTGTGTGGAGGCACATGGAAAAATGGATGAGAATGGGCGGAGTCAGTGTAGAAGTGGGTGGAGCTAAATTTGCACATTTTGTCGCTCTTTCTGTCCTTTGCAAGTTGGGACGTATGCATAAGGCACAGCCATGTTCAGTAGAAACAGAAGAATATTCTATACCAATTCTGTTCGCTAAGTAAAGGATTTTTGTTTTCTATAGTACAGTTTATTAATTTTCATTTTCAATGGATTCAGTATGTTCTTGATTATTGTAAACTGATGATTTTTTCTGGTGTTTTTCAATCTTATTGGTAAGGCATTGGGGAAAACATAAAAAATGACACATGCCAACACTAACTAGAAAAGAGAGTTATTGCTGATACAGAATTTTGGGTGATTAAAGAAGTTGTCCAGGATTTAAAATATTTGGCTATGAGCAGTAAAGTTGATTTAAAAAAAAGAAAAAAAAAATCTTCATCCCCCCTGCACACTCCAGCACCTGCACTCTGGTGATCTGCACTGGTCTTTGTTTACTTGTCTAACAGAGATAAAAACAGGAAAGGTATTGTGATTTTTTTATTTAGTTTTATTAACTTCCCTACTTTTACCAATACTTTTGGCTAAGAGCTTGAAAATTCATTTGTGTACTTGTGATTTATAAGCAAGCGACACGTATTGCAAAGCATTAACAATTATTATCACACAATGTAAAAACAAAAGCTTCAGTATAACACTTGTAGGGAACTGCCATTTCTACTAGTATATAATGTATCTGGCTTCTTTGCCCCTGCAGTTTGGCTTCAGAGACCCCAGGCATTTAGTGTAAGTTTTGTTTTGTAAATACAGTGAGTCAGACACATGTGAGGCAGAGCTGCTGGGGGGGAGAGATGTGAGCAGAGCTGCTGAGACAGACATGTTATGTCTGGGGGAGTCTAAGAGCCACTTGTTCCTCTTTACTTCACAGTATATAGTTAGGTATGTGTTACCCCCTATATACTCACAGGACCTAGCTAGTAACCGTAGTTAGGGATCCATATATATATATATAGTTCAGGGCAGTGATAGGTTAGGCTTCCGAAGGCCAACTAGCTAGTTAGAGGCCCGGTGGCACTAGTAGTTTAGCTGGCAGGTTAAGGACTCAGTGTTAGGGTAGTCAGGCCTGCATCTACTGCCGTCACCGTCGCCCTGTTTGCTGCCTGTGAAGAATCTCACCATCATCATCATCATCTCCTGATCGGCTGTCTGTCATCTCCTGGAAGAATCCGAGGATCCACAGGGGCCCCTGCATCTCTTCTGTTGCCTGGAGGTATTGTGCACTGGACTCTTGCTATATATTTATATATATACCCGGGTATATAACCTAAGACGGTTGAGGACTTGCTGGTTGTTGTAGTATTGCTGTGTTCTGAGTATATTTTATGTATGTATTATTACCCTGTTGATACTTATAAAGCTACTGTTATAACCTTATGTGGTATCTGTATGTATTCTTCAGACTGTGAGATTAGTACAGTGATCCTTGTTAAGGCTACTAACTGTACTTCATGGGTAAGTCCCAGGAAGAGATCCTCCCTGTAATACAGAGGCTCTATCCTGGGTGGAGGCACTGATATATTTCATATATGTTCCCACTCTTCCCTTCAGCGAAGGCTTCAGGTCCCATTATACACACAGGTCAGCGCCAGAGTCTGTTGCGGGAGGGATAATACTCATACCCCCCCCCCAAATAGGGCTACACACTTGTAAGAAAAAGACAGCCACAACATCACACTGAAGTCCCAGATTACTGGAACAGACGTCATATAGAATTTCTCAGAAAAGTGGGTTTCTATTTCTTTCTGTTCATCATTGCACTTCTATATTGTTGGGTATAAACATTAATTATATATAAATTCTACATCTCTAGCAACATTAAATAATGCGGCTATAATTTTAGCATGCATTTCTATGCTAACTGTACTTGTCCTGAAGTGTTGATAACAGATTATGCTCTACAGGACCAGGTATAACTATAATAATGTATGGACTCTCCTAAACAAGTCCCAAAGTTTACAGATCCACATTTTCCAGAAAAATGATATCAATTCACATGAAATCACCCTTAGGTTAAGGCCCCATGTTGTGGAAAAGCTATGGAAAAATGCAGCATGTTAATTTTAGCTGTGTTTAGCTATATATAGACTTTTCCCTATATATTTAGTACAGGGGAAGACAAAATGCAGATAAAAACGCAGCCAAAACACTCTACCCAAAAATGC
This sequence comes from Leptodactylus fallax, assembly GCA_947044405.1. Classification (NCBI taxonomy): domain Eukaryota; kingdom Metazoa; phylum Chordata; class Amphibia; order Anura; family Leptodactylidae; genus Leptodactylus; species Leptodactylus fallax. The sequence goes on along the minus strand of CAMRHE010000027.1, from coordinate 9,488,416 downwards.
GGAGAGAAAAGTCCTGCTTGCAATGGAGGCAGAAATTTTCATGGGTAAAAAGGCGTTTCATTCAGTTGAGCCTGTATTGCTGGTTTAATATGTGATAGACTCCCTTTAAGTATTTTTGGAGTACACACCTTAACATGGCACACACCTGTCGAGGTGACATGGTAATAAATATGGCATTTATAGGTATGTCCCATTGTACCCACAGACTAGACTTATAATCAGTGCTTGGGTATATTCGGACATGAGGTTGACATGTGCAAATAGAGTTCCTCTGATGTTACTTATATCCAGTTGTGGATATTACTTTTATTACATTTGTGGTTTCAGGGTTTTGGAGCATAATAGTTGTGTGTCATCATCAGAACTAGTAACTGTACAACAGATTACATTATGATCATTGAACACTGACGGTTCCACATTCCCTGCCTGGAGAACAATAATGTATTTGCCTCCTACAAACATAAGTACAGTAACCTGTGGGATCACATAACTTATTGTTTGGAGATTTTTTTTTTCTGAAGCAAAGTTATGAAAGTTGAGAATATGAAAGTAATCCCTATGTAGTTCCATTTATGAAAGAAAATAGAGATCATGCAAAACATAAGACTAATCTATTGTGCATTGCTTCATCAATACAGGCCATCAATGTCCATCATTTCCTCCTCTACAAATGTCACCGTCTGTGTTCAGTTAGAATGTAGATTGTTTTATGCCTTCTGTTTGCAGCAATATCTCCAGACTATCAAGATCTAGTGAAAGCTCTGTCAGGCTACATTCACATTTGGACGGAAGACTCCATCGCAATGTTCACCTAAAATCTGAGGACGAAAAAGTCCTGCAACCAACTTTATTGACCACCAATTTCAGTTCTAAAACAATGGACATCTGATGGACCCCATTATAGTAATCAGTATTTTATGTAAAATATGTAATAGGTGTATTAGTGGTCCACCTGTCCGTTGTTCAAGTCGTCCAAGAGACCAGAAAACCGGACAGGTGATGCTAGTGTGAACCTAGTGTAAGTCAGGCTGTGCTGAGGAGGGGAAGGTGGAGGGAAACCACCTTCGGGACACTTCTCCCCATTCCTGACCAATATTTAAGCTATGTTTTCTGTAACATGCTGCAGCATTCCAGAGTAAAACCTAGTTGCACGTAACACGAGAACCTGTTGAGATTTCATGCTGGGTAGTTTCGGGCACCATGAATGTCTTGGCTTTGTACACAGGGGCTAGGGAGATTGCACAAAAAATAGTACATGTGTACATCAAATTTAGGCCGGGGCCCCACATGGCGTAAATGCCACGATTTTGCCATGGCAGAATGCGGCGTTTTACAGTCTCTGCAAATAGGGAATCCCATCCACACATCTGAACACGCTGCAATTTCCAAAACCGTCGTGGTTTTGGAAATCACAGTATGTCAATTATACCTATGCAAACACCGGCAATTTCCCTATAGGTATAATGGAAGCAGAAAGTGAAAAGTGCTGCAGGAAAAACTGTGATATGTTGCTACTGCAGTTTTTTTCTGCAGTGCTTTTTTGCTGTGACCCACTACTGTACATGGGGCCTTAGCCTTATTATGTTTTAGATGTCTTTTATACGTGTAGTTTGAAAAGTGTCTAGAAAGTTGGCATGGGTTACAGGAGGCATGAGATGTTTTGCTGGAAATGAGTTGGTGAAATGAAAAAAGATGTTTCTAACTTGCACCTGTTTTGTCATGCCACGTGCATTTTTTCCCTAAACTTGGCACAATTTCTGCCGACTCATAACTTCCATGCATGTTGAGACACTAGTCATAACCCCCATTATGAGTAGGACGGACGCTGATAACAGGTTACTCACATCCGCTTGGCTTATTGTTCATGTTTTATTGCTAACCTGATTGATTTGGTCTGACATCAAACAAAAAAGTAAATGGCTTGAACTTTGTACCTTCTGGAGCCTACCTTATCTGAAAGATTATGTGCACTGGAGAAAGCAGAGGAAAATGTACTAAACCAACCATGACTTTCACTTTCATGTAGATGTCCATATAGCCATCACTTATTCTGAAAGCAGAAATGTCAGTAGTTTATCTAAACTTCCAGAAGATCTGTCTCTGCAAAAAAATATGCACTTTAGCAAGCAAAGAAGAATGGAAAGGAAAGTGATGGAACTATAGGGAATTTTCTAGTCCTGCTATCCCATAGGAGGACGGTGTTGCAGTGGGGTAGGATGGATGTCCCTTGTTTATCTTGCTGATACATCAGTTAAGTGATTTATCTGGACCAGTGGGAGAGGAAGAAGTTCATGGGATGGAGGATGTGCAAGTCTGTGAGGGAAAATGAAGGAGTTTTATGTATGGCAGATGCTATTCAGGCATTTATAGGGGTTGACTGGCAGAAAACGTGCAATAACTTGATTATGTAAAATAGAGAAACTTACTAATATAGTCTAATATTGAAAACTTCATGGATGCCTGATGTCACTGCAGCCAAGAGGTCCCAGAAATGTAAGGTATGACACTCAACACAATCTCAGGTTACTGGGAGCCTCCTCCTGCAACATGTGTGTCAGACGTGTGTATGAAGGGGCAACCTATCTGGCTCATTTCATTAGCTAATCCAGCCTCATCTCCACCATAGCACAACTTTTTTTTTTTTTTTATTCCATATGGGGATTTTTGATTTTTATTTTGTTCAGTATTGTTATATAGTGATTTTCCAGTACATTAATACTAACATTACACAGGCAGTTGTTTCTGCATACCTAAGGCTACGTTCACTCTACTGTTGTTAATGTCTGTTGCTGTCATCTTCCTCTGTGTCTGTTCCTATTGGCTCTAATGTAAGCAACATGACATGACTATTTTCTATCATGTTTGTTTACTATTGTAACAGAATTTTTCTTCTGTTACAAAAGTAAAAAACATGACGGTAGAAAGCTTCCATCATGTTTTTACATTGGGGTGAATGCAGACGGAACACCCAATGGAGGAGGCTCTGTCTGTATCTGTTAAGGAAGTGTGAAGGTAGCCTAAGTTTGATACATAAACAATAATAAAAGTTAAGTTTTAGGGTAACCTTGTTAAGTCATGTTTTTGCCTTACCCAATGTTACATCTGTCTTCAGTGATTGAGGTCCTTCAATGGTCCCTGGGCTGCCTGCACATACAAGTTATAGGCTCTGATCTCATCACAGGCATATTTGAACACCACAATCAGCATTAATCACAGCATTTAAAGAGTTAAATATCAGGGTTAAGAAATTTTTCTCTTCTCTGTCATTTTAGCAGGTCAGAGTTTGTGTATTACAGTCATAACAGCATGTCGAGAATACTTGGCATGATGTAACAACTACTTAAGAACTTAGATAATCAGCCATAACTTTTTCACTTTTTACACCCGTATAGGATTTGAGGCCTTGTTTTCTTGTGAGACGGGTAGAACTCATATTAAGGTATAATATGAATTTTATAATGATGAAATGCATTAAAAAAGATTCCTTTTTACATCACTTACCGTTAACATCAATTGATTCAATGAACCACACTTAAGATTTTATTGTACTTCAATTTCCAATTGACTTAAGGAAAAAACAAAAAGCCTATATATAAATTATATAAATATAAATGAAACCATTGTGATATGCTGCAGTGTCTGGCCATGAAAAACAATTTCTACATGTGTACAGCTATAGCTAGACAATTCCTCGTGAGAAAAACAAACATAAGTAGAACAGTATAATCTTTGTTGAGAGTAATCGCATCACAAGACTTCTTGTGACATTGTTAAGAAAAACAAGTCTTTCCAGCATTGTTGGCCTCCTCTTCACAGTTACTATATGCCTGGGTAGGTAACATTACCTCTTCTTCTAGGCAATATCCAGTGAACAAGTAGAATCACAATACATATAGACATGCAATACACATGAACCATGCATTTTGCATTTGAAGGGATTTGCAGGGAGTAGCACTAAATCTTGCCATACACGTAGATTGCTTTAAACCACTGAGTTGGGTATCATTGGCAGACAATCTAATATGTATGTGGACCTCCTGGCTCATCCCTGATGGCAAGTGTTGGGGGGAGTAGGATGGGGCTGGGCTTTCTTCCTGAGTCTGCATGTGTATGTAGAGAGGTGGCTGAACAATATTTGACCAGCAGCTATCTAATGTAAATGGCCAGCTTAAAGGGGTTATCCAGTTTCTAAGACTGATGGCCTATCCTTAGCATAGGCCATCAATATTAGATCTGCAGAAGTCCAACACCCAGGACCCCTGAAGATTAACGGTATGGAGCAGTGGCATAAATACCGGGGTAGCAGTGGGAGCGGCAGGCCCCCGATGCTTTTTTTTTTTTTTTTTTAATAGGCCGTTACCTGGCCCTAACAGGCACTATTTACTTACCAATCCCCTTTCCTGCTCACGGCAGCCTGTGCTTCTCATTCTGTGGAGGTGGCTGTGAGCAGGAGTGGGGATCGGTAAGTAAGGCTATGGGCACGCAAACCCCACAAACACTGCTATCACTATACTCTGGGGTCTTTTTAGTCCCCAGAGTACAATGATCGGAGGCCCAGGGGAGGTGAGGGAACATAAAAATACTGTTACTTACCTCTCCTGCGCTCCAGCACTCTTTAGGCCTGTTTGGTGACGTCCCAGACGTCACATGAGCCAGGCAAACGTCATTATGCGTTGCGACGCATGCCTGGCTCATGCGACTTCTGGTCCAACATTGAAGAAGGCCGAAAGTAGTGGGGAGTGCACTGGAGCCAGGGAGAGGTAAGTAACATTGTTTTTTATGTTTGTATCTTCCCCTGTGTCTCCGATCATTTTACTCTTGGATCTGAAAAGCCCCCAGAGTATAATAATTGTTCATGGGTGGTCCACAATAGGCCATAATACTGTGTGCAGGGGCCACTATGGGGCATAATACTGTGTGCAGGGGCCACTATGGGGCATCATACTGTGTGCAGGGACCACTATGGGGCATAATACTGTGTGCAGGGGCCACTATGGGGCATAATAGTGTGTACAGGAGCCACTATGGCGCATAATAGTGTGTGTAGGGGCCAATATGGGGCATAATAGTGTGCACAGGAATGCGTTTTGTGCGAGGGGAGAGCCACATTGATCACTCCCAGTACAAAATGTAGAGCCTAGTGTAAGCACTGCAGCGCGTCAAATATTATTTTTTTTAATTTACCATTAAAGCATGAGGAAACTCTATTTAAAAATCCCGCTGTAAGGGTCTTGCCAAACGTAGCAATACCCTGACACTACTGCAGAGGTCTGGGAGGAAGGACAGAGACAAGTGAGCCCTAATCTCACCCCAGCCACTGTCCCTTCCTATTGCCTCAGTTACCCTAAACGGTAAAAGGACAACTCGAAGACAAGCCCTATACTGGGTAAGTGACACAGAGAACAGGACAAGACAAAACAACACAGAAGCAAAGTGGGCAAGCCGAGGGGTCAGTAACAAACGAGCAAAAGTCAAAATCCAAGAGAATAGTCAGAGGCAAGCCAAAGGGTCAGAGAATCAAGTAACAAAGTATCAAGGAATATAGTAAAGAGAGCTGGCAAACACAAGTGCAATAACCGGCAACTTGCTGAGAAATGACATCCTGTATATAGAAAGTCTGGGCCCAACCACAGATCTGATAGGTACACATGCTGTCAATCACACAGGCCAGGAAGAGATTAACTCTATGCAGTCCAGGGAGAAATGTTCCTAATTACACGGGTGTGGCTTTACACAGCAAGGGAACTAGGACCATGTTCAGACTGAGCATCAAGAAACTTAAACAAAGAACCAAACTGAAGACGCCTCCTTCGCCACAGCGTGCGAGCGGAGGGCGGCGCCGAGACCCGAAACGGCAGAGACGTTACAATACCCCCCCCCCCTTTATGAGGGGCCACCGGACCCTCACCAGATAAACCAGTTTTAGTAGGACCCAGTATTTTCTCTGCCTTCAATACAGGGTCTTTTAGCACAACCACAGACACTGGTGGGCCAGGCAAACATTTTTTATTCACCTGGCATTTCCCACCTTTTGCAGCCGAGACAGTCTCCTCAGTAACACAATTTAAGGTGTGCAAAACAATACAGTGGGATGAGCACTGATCTCCCCATTTTACCAATTCCCTTTTACCCCAATCAAAAATAGGGTTATGGAGGTTCAACCAGGGGAGCCCCAAAATAATATCGGAAGACAGATGCTCCATAACAAAAAAGCTCATGACCTCTGAATGAGCAGAACCAACTTGCAACGTTATTAAGGGGGTCTTGAATCGGACCTTACCCCTGGCCAGTGGGGCAAAATCCGCTCCAGTAACCGCCAGAGGAGTGTCAAGTGGCAAAAGCTCAATGCCTAAAGCTGAGACAAACAAGAATGTGACAAAGTTTGCCGCAGACCCAGAGTCAACTAAGGCCTGGCCAGAATCAGATCTGTCCCCAGAGGACAGAGACACAGATAACAACATCTTATTGTTACTACTGGCAAATACCTGGTTGCCTGAGTGGTTCTTCTGATTACCACTCAGGCACTGAAGATTTTCTGATGGTCTGCGGGGTCTGATCGAGCAGTCACTGATGAAATGACCAGAAGCACCACAGTACAGGCAGAGGTTGTTCCTGAGACGATGCTCTCGTCGCGTCTTGGCATCCATAACTGCCAGTTGCATAGGTTCCACACCAGGAGTCATGGGAGAAATAACAGGTTTTTCAGGAGAGAGAGAGGGAGAGACAGAAAACTTGGAAGAAGCAGACCCTATTCTCTCTTTAACATCTGGCTCAGCATATCTAGACCCCAAAGACAAAAAAATTTTTCAAGGTCAATCCACTCCTCAGCCCCAGGAGGGAGTTTAAGGGCTCAAGCCTGTAGATCCCCCTGTAGGAGGGATATAACTACTCCAACCATTTGGGCCTGGGATGTATGTGGATTAATCCGAAAATATAGGCGACAGGACTCCTGGAAAGTCTCAAATTTTTCAGGATCCCCTGAAAAACGATCCGGGAGTAACATCTTCACCTTAAAAGGGGAAGAAACAAGTGGGGATGCTGCAGCAGCCTCAGTAAGGGTCTGAACCTGTTTAGCGAGATCGGCTACCAGGCCTGCCAAACCTTCCAACTTGGCTGCAAGGCCCTGAATAGGATCCATGCTGACCCTAAGGGAAGCAATGGCAGAATGTATGGGCCGGTTACTCTGTAAGGGTCTTGCCAAACGTAGCAATACCCTGACACTACTGCAGAGGTCTGGGAGGAAGGACAGAGACAAGTGAGCCCTAATCTCACCCCAGCCACTGTCCCTTCCTATTGCCTCAGTTACCCTAAACGGTAAAAGGACAACTCGAAGACAAGCCCTATACTGGGTAAGTGACACAGAGAACAGGACAAGACAAAACAACACAGAAGCAAAGTGGGCAAGCCGAGGGGTCAGTAACAAACGAGCAAAAGTCAAAATCCAAGAGAATAGTCAGAGGCAAGCCAAAGGGTCAGAGAATCAAGTAACAAAGTATCAAGGAATATAGTAAAGAGAGCTGGCAAACACAAGTGCAATAACCGGCAACTTGCTGAGAAATGACATCCTGTATATAGAAAGTCTGGGCCCAGCCACAGATCTGATAGGTACACATGCTGTCAATCACACAGGCCAGGAAGAGATTAACTTTATGCAGTCCAGGGAGAAATGTTCCTAATTACACGGGTGTGGCTTTACACAGCAAGGGAACTAGGACCATGTTCAGACTGAGCATCAAGAAACTTAAACAAAGAACCAAACTGAAGACGCCTCCTTCGCCACAGCGTGCGAGCGGAGGGCGGCGCCGAGACCCGAAACAGCAGAGACGTTACACCCGCTTACTACATTTGGGCAGTGTTTCCTTGCGGCTATCACAACTGATAAACTCTGTAAACTCTGAAAGATTAAAGAATCAAACAATACTTTTTTTTGCAGAAAGCTCATTGTATCATTATCTGACTAGACCTGTCTACAGGGCCAGCGTTGGGGGGGGGGGCAAACTGGGCAATTAACCAGGGCCCCAACCCCAAAGGGGCCCCCGGGATCCGGAGCCTGATGACTCCGGATTCCGGAGTCAGGACCAGCCATATCGACAACAGAAAGGGACCCAGCGTCATGTGCCGCAGGACCCCTTTCCGAGTTGAGTAAAAATAACAAACATTTTTACTCACCTGTCCTTGCGTCCGACATCATCTTCTGGCGTTCCGGTCAGGTGGGGCATGCCTCACTTAACTGGTGAGGCCCAATCACAACGCGTGACGTCAGCCACAGAGAAGTGGAAGCGCCGGCGGGGATAGAGGAGCAGCGCGAGGAGGCCCAGGAGAGGTAAGGCAAGGTAAGTATAACTGTTTGTTATTTTCCCTTTCCTCCCCCAGGACTTCGATAATTACTCTGGGGTCTGAAGAGACCCCAGAGTATAATATAATACTAGCACTAAGGGAGTCTGTAGGGCCACTGTGGAGCATTATACAGGGGGGCCCCTCTGGATAGCATATTATACTGTGTAGGGCCACTGTGGAGCATTATAATGGGGGGCCCCTCTGTATAGCATATTATACCGTGTGGGGCCACTGTGGAGCATTATAATGGGGGGGCTTTTCTGTATAGCATATTATACCATGTGGGGCCCCTGTGGAGCATTATACTGGGGAGGGGGCCCTCTGGATAGCATATTATACTGTGTGGGGCCACTGTGGAGCATTATACTGGGGGGGTCCCTCTGGATAGCATATTATACTGTGTGGGGTCACTGTGGAGCATTTAACTGGGGGGCCCCTCTGGATAGCATATTATACTGTATGAGGCGTCTGTGGAGCATTATAATGTGGGGGGACTCTGGAGAGCATGTTATATTCTCTGGGTCCCCTTTGGAGCATTATACTGAGGGGCCCTTCTGGAGAGCATATTATACTGTGTGGGGCCACCGTGGAGCATTATACTGTGGGGGGGGCCCTCTGGAGAGCATATTATACTGTTTTGGGCCACTGTGGAGCATTATACTGGGGAAACCTCTCTGGGTAGTATATTATACTGTGTGGAGGTCATTCTGGAGCATGTTATGCTGTGTGGGGTCACTGTGGAGCATTATTCTGGGGGGCCATCTGCAGAGCATATTATATTGTGTGGCGCCACTGTGGGGCATTATTCAGGGGGAACTAAGGAGCATTATACTAGGGGGCCCTCTGGGGAGTATATTATACTGAGTGGGGTCTACTGTGGAGCATTATACTGGTGGGACACTCTGGGGAGCATAATATATTGCGTGGGGCCACTGTGGAGCAAAATACTGGGGGGGGCACTGTGGAGCATTATACTAGTGGGGGCCCTCTGGGGAGCATATTATACTATGGGCCACTTTGGAGCTTTATACTGGGGGGAAGGGGCAGTGTGGGGAGCCTGTTATACTTTGTGGGGCGACTGTGGAGTTTATTATATTGTGTGGGGCTTCTCAGGAGCATATTATACTCTGTGGGGCCATTGTAGAGCATTATATTGGGGGGACTGTGGGGAGCATATTATACTGTGGGGGACCACTGTGGAGCATTACACTGGGGGAACCCCTCTGGGCAGTATATTATACTGTGTGGAGGCCATTGTGGAGCATGTTATACTGTGTTAGCCCACTGTGGAGCATTATACTGGGGGCACTGTGGGATGCATATTATACTGTATGGAGCATATTATATTGTGTGGGGCTGCTGGGGAGCATATTGTACTGTCTGGGGCTACTAAGAGGTAGTATACTGTGTGGAGCCTTTTATACCATGTGGGGCCACTATGGGGTGCTCAGGGGAGCATTTTATACTGTGTGGGACCACTGTGGAGCATTATATACCATGTGGGAAAACTGTGCATTAAACTGTGTGTGTGTGGGGGGGGGCTCAAAATTCCTGCTGGCAGCCCTGTGTGCTATGTCTGCATCACAGCTCCCTCACTATAATCTTGCACATACGTGTAGTGCTCCATGTAATTCCCCATACAGTATGTGCATGAACCGGCCATGGAGTTATTGGGGCCTGCACAGTACTATAGGGGTTGACTATACTGGGAACATACTCAGTAACACCAGATAGTCAGCACATATGTAAGTTCCTCTGGTGGGCCTAAGGCCCTTCAGACCGACACTGTATAACGGAGAACTATTATATATAAGGGTGAGTTACTATATATAATTGGGAAACATAAATATGAGTGGGCTATTATAAGGGGGAACCATTATTTATAAGTCGGGCTATTATTTATAAGGGGGGAACTATTATATATAAGGCATCCATTATAAGGGGGCAGATATTATTATATATATTATATTATAATTGTTAAGTGGGCTCATTTATAAAGGGGGCTATTAGTAATAATGGGGACTTATTTATAAGGGTAACTATTATTTATGAGAGGGCTATTATTTATAAGGGAGCAGTATTATTTTTACGGGGTGACTGTTACTGATAAGGGGGAATATTGCTGATACAGGGCACTATTTATCATTTATAAGGGAGGTATTACTGATAAGGGTTTATTTATAAGCAGGGGCTATTATTTATAAGGAGACGCTATAATAACTGATGACGGGGTGCAAAAATCTATTAGGTGGTACAAAGGTGCTCATTTGAATTGTGTGTGGTAAAATGGGGCTTGTTATTACTTTTTTGTTGGCAGAAAGGAGGCGTTATTATAGGGGTTGTCACTGGAAGACAACGGTCTTGTTTGCATATCAGCATTTGGGACCCCGCTTTTAATTTTGCCCAGGGCCCCACTTTGTCTAAAACCGGCCCTGCCTGTCTAACCACGTCTTTGGCAGTATTTAGCAGCTGTGACAAATCCACCACCCTTTCCATACAAAGTGAATGATCCAGTGAAACGAAAGGCTGATATTTTCACAACCCTTTCCACATTATCCCTACCAGGCGTAAACAGACTTACACATTCAGCAATCCATACAAGCTCTTGTGTTCATCCACGTGTTATGAAGCTTGTTCATGTGATGCTGTGTCAATTGTTCTGCGCTGACACGTTGTTCTGACATGATATTATATCAAGTTCTTTACGTGCCTCTAATATATATCTGTGTTATACACTGTATGTAATACAGGAGAGCTACTAGGACAGATTTATTATCTCCGACAGTAACTTTAATGATGTCTGCGGCATTTCTCAAACTCATGATGAATATCTGCACTATTTAGTAACATGAGACCTGTACCAGTCCTGACCTGTTGTACATGTGCACCACCTTGTTCACATGTCAGAGCCATGTGCTATCATACAGCCTCCAGCAGATTCTATATGTACAGCTATATTCTCCCCAAGTAATAATAGCTACTTATATATGACATCTTTTTTTTTCTCTGTCAACTGCCTATGGAATTTTAACATAAAAAAACATGAATAAATTCTGTACATTTGTAAATATATATATATAAAAAGAGAGAGAGAGAGAGAGAGAGAGGGGGACCAGGGGGGCATTCTGACATGTGGATGAAAGGTGCCTTATTCATCAATATTGGAAAGTGTTCTTTACGTTAATCTGGTCATACACATTAGACTGCTGAAGTGGCAGATTTTTAAAATTCATAAAGCAATTGTTCATGCATAATCCTACGAACCTTTGTCCCATATAGCCAACCATCAATGAAAGATGGTCACAATCAAAATCGGTTGTGTTGGATTTTTTTCAGCCATCTGTCAGCTGAAATTGTTTGTGTATGGGTTAGACCAGGGGTCAGCTATCGGCAACTCGGGCATGTTCACTCAGTACAGGTCTCTCTCTGATGTTGTCTGAATACACCAAAGCGCAGATGTGAACATACCCTGAGTACTGTGTTCAGCCAAAAATCATATCCAAAAGATAAGGATCATCTTTGCAAACCAAGTCAGGGACACGGATCACACAGAAATGGAAGTTTAATCATGCAGTTAATCGGTTTCTCTTATGTAAGAGTCGATATCCATACAATTATTGCATGGCATGCTGACTACTACATCTTTAACTTAAAAAATAAAAAATCGGGCAGTATATAGTTATACACAAGCTTATAAGCAGTGAGCCATTTACTTCAGTGCATCTCAAAATATTTCTGCAAAATTTGTCAGAACTGCCAAACCATAAGTAAACATTGATCTTTCGCAGGTGTGATCTCACACAAGGTGTGAGTTATTAATATGACAACACTGGAAATTATTTGGCTAATTTACTTCATGTAATTTTTATTTTAAGAGTTATACAATATATTAGAAGAATAAACTATTCTGTGCGTGTCTGCACCATGTCATAGCGGCATATTACAATTACTCTACGCAGTAAGCAACTAAAGAAAGTAAACAGCATGTGCATCCTGCAACCCTAGGGATGAAGGTTCCTAGAAGATAATCACGGCCAGTGCCATAACCCATAAATAGCACAGTGATGTTCCTTCCCAGCAAACATCACATTAAGACATGTTTAGTGCAAGATGCACAGAGATCTCTGGGATAACTGCATCCTCACACAGCATCAGAACCTTTTTTTGACATTTTCTTGACCCTATGAGACCAATGCTACTGGATGGATTTCTAATCGCAAGTTGCCCCCATGTACCACAGTCTGGAAATGCCAATTTTAATAAATCTCCCCTATGCCTATGGACCACACTCAGAATGTGATCTGGATTTTTTGTGTTTTACTTAAGTTATCATTATCTCATATGCACTAACTGATTGTTATGATACTGTACAGAATTCTTCCTGTTTATAAAATATTTTCAATGAATTGAGTCCAAAGTGTATAATCGGATCATAAATAATTCAGATAGAATGATACTGTGCATGGTCTGAAATGAAACCTTGCATTTGCAGCCAATGTAAACAGGAGAATCTCTAACTAGAAGGAATAAATGAGCTTTAAAGCCAAGAATGTTTCTTTTCTTTATTGAAGGCAACACAGAACAAGAAATGGCTGATGTATTTCCTGTCTACAGGGCCCTCAATAGAGAACTACAGGGATAATATTATGGAAAGTTTTTTTATGACTTAAATTTTTATTGTTTTTAAAATGACAAAGGGAAGAAGAAATACATTACAGATCATCAGTACACTATACAAAAGCAGCATTACAGGCAAATGTTCTTTATCCAGCTTTATAGAGAAGGATTAAAGGGTATGGGAAGGGGAGGGGGAAGGAGGGAGTAGTTGTAGGGAAGGAAAACATGGTCATTAAATCAGAGGTGCAAGATAATATACCATGATCTCACAAGGTGTGCAAGATAAGTGATCAGTAGGTAAGTATCAAAATAAAAAACACACAAATCAGAAACCAATAACTAAGAACATTTCCTGCCTTAAGGAATCAGTTCAGATTAAGAAGCATAATGTAGTCTTACCCATCAGACAATGGAGTCGCTAACAAGTGAGATGTGCTGAAGAAATGCTAGAAATATATTAAGGTTGATCTGGTAATTCAACAGGCGTGCCAGTCCACTGAAGCCATTTACACCAAAATGTATTGAAAGGTTTTCTAGTTTCCAAGCAATAGGAAATAAGTTGTTCCCTAATACAGTTACTATGAAGAGAGTGTAATATTCCAGGTAATGTAGGAACAAATATCCTCTCCCAATTTTTAGCTATCAGTGTGTGAAATATAATACATAATAGATCTTAAGCCCAATCCATAAAAATACATACCCTAAGGAAAGGGGTATCCTACTGTTTTAAGTATTATTATCTAAACTTGCTCCCATATACAGTCATATGAAAAAGTTTGGGCACCCCTATTAATCTTAATCATTTTTAGTTCTAAATATTTGGGTGTTTGCAACAGCCATTTCAATTTGATATATCTAATAACTGATGGACACAGTAATATTTCAGGATTGAAATGAGGTTTATTGTACTAACAGAAAATGTGCAATATGCATTACACCAAAATTTGACCGATGCAAAAATTTGGGTACCCTTATCATTTTATTGATTTGAATACTCCTAACTACTTTTTACTGACTTACTGAAGCACAAAATTGGTTTTGTAACCTCACTGAGCTTTGAACTTCATAGCCAGGTGTATCCAATCATGAGAAAAGGTATTTAAGGTGGCCAATTGCAAGTTGTTCTCCTATTTGAATCTCCTCTGAAGAGTGGCATCATGGGCTCCTCAAAACAACTCTCAAATGATCTGAAAACAAAGATTGTTCAACATAGTTGTTCAGGGGAAGGATACAAAAAGTTGTCTCAGAGATTTAACCTGTCAGTTTCCACTGTGAGGAACATAGTAAGGAAATGGAAGACCACAGGGACAGTTCTTGTTAAGCCCAGAAGTGGCAGGCCAAGAAAAATATCAGAAAGGCAGAGAAGAAGAATGGTGAGAACAGTCAAGGACAATCCACAGACCACCTCCAAAGAGCTGCAGCATCATCTTGCTGCAGATGGTGTCACTGTGCATCGGTCAACAATACAGCACACTTTGCACAAGGAGAAGCTGTATGGGAGAGTGATGCGAAAGAAGCCGTTTCTGAAAGCACGCCACAAACAGAGTCGCCTGAGGTATGCAAAAGCACATTTGGACAAGCCAGCTTCATTTTGGAAGAAGGTCCTGTGGACTGATGAAACAAAGATTGAGTTGTTTGGTCATACAAAAAGGCGTTATGCATGGCGTCAAAAAAACACAGCATTCCAAGAAAAACACTTGCTACCCACTGTAAAATTTGGTGGAGGTTCCATCATGCTTTGGGGCTGTGTGGCCAATGCCGGCACTGGGAATCTTGTTAAAGTTGAGGGTCGCATGGATTCAACTCAGTATCAGCAGATTCTTGAGAATAATGTACAAGAATCAGTGACGAATTTGAAGTTACGCCGGGGATGGATATTTCAGCAAGACAATGATCCAAAACACAGCTCCAAATCTACTCAGGCATTCATGCAGAGGAACAATTACAATGTTCTGGAATGGCCATCCCAGTCCCCAGACCTGAATATCATTGAACATCTGTGGGATAATTTGAAGCGGGCTGTCCATGCTCGGCGACCATCAAACTTAACTGAACTGGAATTGTTTTGTAAAGAGGAATGGTCAAAAATACCTTCATCCAGGATCCAGGAACTGATTAAAAGCTACAGGAAGCGACTAGAGGCTGTTATTTTTGCAAAAGGAGGATCTACTAAATATTAATGTCACTTTTCTGTTGAGGTGCCCATACTTTTGCACCGGTCAAATTTTGGTTTAATGCATATTGCACATTTTCTGTTAGTACAATAAACCTCATTTCAATCCTGAAATATTACTGTGTCCATCAGTTATTAGATATATCAAATTGAAATGGCTGTTGCAAACACCCAAATATTTAGAACTAAAAATGATTAAGATTAATAGGGGTGCCCAAACTTTTTCATATGACTGTATGTACTATCAAGGGGCACTTCCACCAAATGAGAAGGGTCAGAAGGGTCCCTTTGTCCCTTTTACACCTCCAGCATACTTCTGAGCTGGTGGGATAAATAGTGGATTAGCGACTCTGGGTACATTACCACCTGTTCAACAATTCCCTAGACCTTTCTAAATGGGTTACACAATGTGACATATTAGAGATACTAAATGTAGCCAGCCATTGATCTATAATGAAAGCTTGCTGAAGGTTTTTTTTTCCAACTAGCTCGAAAACCTAATTGTGGAGTGTGAGATTTTAATCAAGGCAATGTTCCATTTAACACAGCAAAGATATGACAGATCAGGTTTTAAAGCCACCATACACTTTAGTATAAACCTGCTCCCATAGGGGAACTATCAAGGGACACTTTCACTAAATGTACAGAAATGTCCCCTTGGCCATTTTACACTTCCAGTATACATCTGAGCAGGGCCGTTTTAACACACAGTGCAAAGGTTTCATAAATAGGACCCCCATCACCACCACTTAGAAATATCTGACATGCACAAATTATAGCCCTTAGTGGCCCTCACACAGTGTAATTCCTCCCTAGTGGCCACATACAATATAATGTCCCCTTCCAGCTATCCCCAGAGCATAATATTCCCCTCCAAGTGCACCCACAGTATAATGCCCCCTTCAGCTGCCCCACAGTTTAATGTCCCTGTCCATCTGCCCCCACAGCATAATGTCTGCCTCCAAGTGCACCCACAGTTTATTGTCACCCTTCAGATGCCCTGACAGTTTAATGTCCCCCTCCAGCTCCCCCCACAGTTTAATGTCCCCTCCAGCTACCGCTACAGTTTAATGTCCCCCTCCAGCTACCCGCACAGTTTAATGTCCACATGCAGTTACCCCCCCAGTTTAATGTCCCCCTCCAGCTGCCCCCACAATTTAATGTCCCCCTGCAGTTCCCCCCTGTTTAATGTCCCCCTCCATCTGCCCCACAGTTTAAAGTCCCCCTGCAGTTGCCCCCACAATATTATGTCCCTCTCCTACCAAACAAAAATAAAAAATCACTAATACACACCTCTCCTCGCCCGCCTGCTGTTCTGGCTCCGAAGTCTTCAGGGAGCTACAGGTGCGCTGTAAGTGATATCATCACATCACGTCTGCAGCTCCCGGGGAAGAGAGGGGATGAATGGTGAAGTAGGGAGCGGACAACTCCCTGCTTTATAATTGCGTGAAACTCATCGGCGTCCTCAGGACGCCGATGAGTTGAAGTTGGGGCAGCCACGGAACAGTGGGACAGCAAATACAGGGCTGTCCCGCTGTCTCAAGGGGGCCCCAGCTACCATAGAGCCCGATGCAAGTGCACTGTTGGCACTTTGGTTACAGCGGCCCTGCATCTGAGCTGGTGGAATAAATAGTGGATAAGCGACTCTGGGTACATTACCACCTGAACAATAATTCCCTAGACGCTTTTAAATGGGTTACACAATATGACAAATTATTAGAGATACTAAACATAGCTAGCTATTGATCTTCAGTGAAAGCTTGCTGAAGGTTTTTTTTCCCAACTGGCTTGGAAGCCTAATTGTGGAGTGTGAGATTTTAATCAATGCAATTTTCCATTTAACACAGCAGAGATATGACAGATCACGTTTTAAAATCCCCATAAGACAAACCTGGATATGGAGACCTCCTGACTCCCCTGACAGATTATGTCAGGGGCATGTTGAATTTCAATGCCCAATCCTTTGGTTCCCAGGAGAGAAATGCTGAGGCCACTGATTGGTCTCAGTGGTCACGTGTGGTGCAGGACTTCCAACAACGAGAAGACCATCACCGAGCACAAAGACCGCACAGACACCTGGACAACCCCTTTAAAGTATTTATAATGTACCGATAAACATAGTACTGATATGGTTTATGGTATTGAATGTGGAATTACATTTACATCTACTGATTATATTTGTTTTTTTTATTCTACAGTCAGCATGGGATAACATCTAAACATAAGACACAAAATGAACATACAGAGAATGCATACCTACACAATTTTTTGTATGACCACTGTCTGAAAGCAGCCAGACAGTGAAACCCAAACACTCATAAAGCACACACACCTTTCATTTTATGTGAGGGATAAATGACTGTAATAATACTAGTAATCTCTAGTTATAAAGCAGGTAATTACTACTGACACACGTGGCGTTACTGACAGGTGAAAAACGTGTATCTGCACAATAAACCATATATAGGGGCCGGTCAATGGACCCATACATAAGTAATACTTTTTCAACAGCAGTGTATCTGATTATAGGTGACCTGGTATACATTGTAAATATTAAAATATGACATATATGAAGGAAAAGGTATAATGTAGTTAGAGTATAGATCCTAATATTAAATGACAGCCCACAATTGCATAATGTATTTGCTATAAAAGACATCCAATAGAGCCACATACATATGTAGCTACTTCTCTATATGATCTATATGATCACTAAATGTTATCTTAAGAGTTGACTATCATAGAGGACACCAGCCTATACACTTCCCATGTAAATAGGTAGTCCCATTTTGATGGCACTTTGGATAGTATGAAAGCTATAGCTTCCAGTATGGTCAATGGTAAGGGGAGGATTAGCAGAACTGGCCTTGACCAAGACTGTGGGAGGTTGTGGCCCCTTGGTCCACAGCATGGCGAGGGCCTTTCACAGATGTGTCCTCCCTATATTCCAATTTTGGGTACTAAAGATAATTGGGAATTTATGAAACTGCACACCAATCTTCATGTCTCATGTGTTGGCAGATGATTTGTCTAATTTATGATGAGGCACAGGCTTCATCATAAATCAGACACATCTTCCATCAGGCCATGCACCTATTCTGATTATAGCTGGGCATAGATTTCAGGTATTATTTACGCCAGAAAACTGATGAATCTGGCAGAGCAAATGGAGCAGTCCACAGAAAACCCTCACCAAACCCCTTTTTGGTAACTAGGATGGCATAAAAATAGTGCTTGCAATAATTTTTATTGCAAGTGCCATTCAAAAAGTCACATATTTGGCTAAGCAAATGATAAATCTACCCAGTGGTGTGGTTTGTTCCAGATGTGGCCTGGGGATCCAGCTATAGATGCATCAGAGAAAGTAATCTTTTTAGCTAATTTCTTACCACTCTATACTGTAAGTTGTAGACGCTTTTCTCAGCATATCCTATGACTAGTCTTTCACAGTAATTATTTAACAGACTTAGCCAGTTCCTTTTAATGGATTCTCTGTATAACCATCTATTAGTAACAGTATAAACTACTTACATAGTTGCACTAGATATAAACAATTCCTTCACTGATATGCATCTGTAACGACAATTTGTAAATAGTCCATGTGCTTGTGGCTATCATGACTATATCGCATGGTATGTTTAGAAAACGTGCAATAACAAACGTGTCTGTACAGTCATTTACATGCTCATTAATATGCTGTACTCACGTTTCATGCTGGCACTGACAGCCAACACTAACACATTGTCAACAACAAACCCAGGCACAACTGCATGAAAACACTAAAGGAAAACTATTCATTATTCAGCCCATCAGACTACTAATATGACAATCATTTCTGTATGTTTGGAATGTTTTATAGAACTGCATATCCAGTAGAAACCGGTAGAGTCACCTGTTGGTCTGCAAAACAACTGGTAGAAATTCCACCTCTTGCAGGAAGATTGTCCAGTGCTGGACAGTGGTTTCTTTTCTTAATGCAGCTTTAACCCCTTCATGCGACAGCCAATTTTCGTTTTTGCATTTCCATTTTTCCCTTCCCCCATTCTAAGAGCCATAACTTTTTCATTTTTCAGTTCACACAGTCATATACAGTAATGGCTTATTGTTTGCGGGACAAATTGTAATTTGTAATAGCACCCTTCAATATCCTGTACAATGTACTGGGAAGCTGGAAAAAAAATTCAGAATGAGAAGGAATTGGAAAAAAAAACGCATTTACGCTAATTTCTTATGGGTTTAATTTTTACGGCATTCACTATATGGTAAAAATGACCAGTTACCTGTATTCTGCAGGTCAGTACGATCGCAGTGATACCAAATCTATATAGTATTTGTAATGTTTTGATACCTTTTAAAAAATTAAAAACTTTGCAAAATACAAAAAAATGTTTGTGTCGCCATATTGTGACACCTGTAACTTTTTATATTTATGTGTATGAAGCTGAGTAAGGTGTTTTTTTATGCGGGACAAGATGGCATTTTTAGTGATACCATTTTGGGGAAGGTCTGATGGTTTGATCACTTTTTATTCCATTTTTTATAGGAGGCAAAAAGTTTGGCCATTTTGATTGTTTTCCCCGCTACACCATTCACCGTATGGGTGAAATATTTTAATATTTTAATAGTTCGAACATTTTGGACCGCGGGGACACCTAAAGTGTTTATGTTTACTTTTGTTTATTTATTTTTATATGTGATCTAGGGAAAGGGGGGGTGATTTGAACTTATATATTTTTTGCGTTTTTTTTCTACTTTAAAAAACTTTTTTTTTTTTTCTTTTTACTTTTTTGATCCCACCCCTTAGGGACCTTGAACCCTAGGGGATCTGATCGCTCACACTATACACTGCAATACTAATGTATTGCATTGTATAACGAAATTCATTCCCTTCTATTACACGCTGTGAACGGAAAAATAAAAAGGTTATGGGGTTTGGGAGGCAGGAAGGGGTCAATGCTTCAGCAATCAAGATGTTTTGGACAAATGTATGCTTCCAACTTTGTGGTAACAGTTTGCAGAAGGTTCTTTTCTTCTCCAGAATGAATGTGCCCCAGTGCACATAGCATGGTCCATAAAGCCATGGTTGGGTAAGTTTTGTTTCTTAGAACTTGACTGGTCAGAACCAAGCTATAAACTCAACCCAATCGCACACTTTTGGGATGAACTAAAATGGAGATGGCAAGTTAGGTCTTCTCGTCAGAAGCGTAACTTTAATCAGAACTATAGTCAGATTAGTTAGAGTTGAAATATGATTTTTTTTATTACAGAAAATCACACTGTACTTGCAGTCAGTTTAGTATCTTATTGCATAAAGCATCCTAGTAGCCTAATACAGTATTCATGTAGAATCTCACAGCAGATGAAATTAGTTTATTTATAAGTGAGGTTACAGAAAAAAATAATTTTAGTGAGAGAGAGACATGAAATAAAGAAAAAATAAAGAGATATATACAGAGACTTCCTTTCAGAAAATAGAGAAGTCTAGCCCCTAACCCAAAATATTTAATCCAAATTTTTGGTTATCTGCCATTGAGGAGTTCCCTTACAAATTACACACCATCTTTAAGGAATCTGTACAAATAACACATCATCAATTCACAAGGATTATTGTCTGAAACATCATGTCTGTTTTTAGCCATTACATTGACCTCCATCAGTTGCCTGGTACAGGATAAGATAAAAACAAGCTGAATTCCATTAAGCAAGATTATATGAAAAACATCTTAGTATTGCAAGATAATTGTAAAACTATTCATATAGACCCTAAGAGTACAATATATTGGCAGTTTATTATTGATAAAAGCTACAATGATTACGTATCTTTATCAATACATAGATAATGTATGTAATATATTTCACCATGAACCAAAGTAGCTAACAATATAGGGTTATAGATTATAAACCTAATTATTATTATAAAATAATTTCTCAATATGGTACATTTGGTGAGATCAGATTTTTCAAAACTTGTAGGTTTGTATATCTACCTGATGTTAGGTGAAGCAATGGTTCCCTGCATCATGCAGACAGGCCCAAGTGATATATGGTGGAGGCTACATAAGTGTAAAATACTGATAAATATCCATTTACACACCTACAATCCATGAAAAGGGTAGATACCTTGTATTCCAAATGCACACAGATAACGTACATGATAATGTGTGGTGCACTATGCAGGTTTATCGCCTATTAGTGGCGCTCATACTATTAGATCAGCCAAGTTGTGCCATCCCTTTATACATATACCCACAAACATCAGCACCCCATTTCCCCTCAACCAACATAATAGCATATAGCATATGCCACTTGGGCTTGTCTACATCCTGGTAGATACGGGCTCTGTTTAAGTGGGATGTTTACAACAATGTCTCTATCAGTGTATTGTAGATTTGTATATATGTGTTTGTGCAGTTGTTGGGGGAAACACCCCGAGAATATGTTACCGTAGTCCTAATTGATAATCAAAAAGTATGGAGCGCTCGGAGAACACACAAGAGACAAGTAGTCAAGACTGCTTATCAAGATGTTCTGTTTTATTATTCTTACACAGTATTCTTATAACATAAAAATAGGCGTATTTGTTCTCATGCAGCACAGGGGAAGGAATGTGGGAGGTTTTAGGTTCTCAGATACTGGACTGTAAACATCGGCCATTTGGCCTTCACTGTCTTGGAGAAAATGCTAGCTTGAGCAAGATTCATTCAGACTGGAAGGCAGCCATAGAATCCTATATCAATTTTTGAACTTTAATAATACTTTAACAAAATGGATACAGAAGTAGACAAAATGGATTCCACCCTCTACACAGTAACCATATGTAATATGAATAAGGTGAGTTGTATCAAAACTGGCGTAAAGAAAAGGAAGAGCAGCTGTCCATAGAAAACAGGCAGATTCCAGCCATTATTTGTACAGGTTTTTTTTTTATCTGATTGGTTTCTATAGGAAAACTTCTCCACACCTTTCCTATTTTTGATACCCTTCATTGTCTGTTATATAGAATCACTGCACAAAAACACATTTGTAGACATTTCTATGAACTGTATGTTAGGTTCATACTTGCGCATGGGGACCTGAAAAATGGAAACCCAATCCGCTTACAAAGTGGTTACTTGCTGCTGGAACCTTTTGGATTGCTAGAACGTCCTGTGTCTTGAGCCTCCTCGGTAACATAGAATATAGTGTGTGCCTGTGAGCTCAATAAGACACTGCATTCTTCATATTTTCTTCATGTGGAGAGTCTGTGTGGAACAGTCCATTCTAGAAGCGAGAGTCTGACGTTTAACCCTTTCAGGCCCAAGGGTCATTGATGCCTGCGGATCCCATAGACTATAATGGGGTCCACTGGGTGTGCGTCTGAAAAATGTGGAGAGAAAAGTTCTACTTTCAGGACTTTCTCTCCGCATTTTTTAGGCGGAGTGGGGAATGGAATCCCCGAGCACTCACCAAGCGCAGATGTGAACCCAGCCTTAGGTTTATGTAAAGAAACAATGCCTGAGAAAATATCAAAATGCTAAAACAGCAACCATATTATTTGTCATATTGCATGTTATATAGTCATAAATCATAAGATCTCATATCATATATAGCATACATTCTCACAATTTACAGCTGTAATGTAAACAATCATCACAGTGTGACTGCATGATACCAGGCACCCACAAGAATTCACATGATTCTATCATGCAAGGGTGAGACAAGTCCTTCTACTGCTTGAGGCGGCCAAATAACACTGAGCCCTTCTCTCGAATATTTAGTACCTATAGTTTATAAAAAAAAAAAAAAGAAAAAAAAAAGCTTAAAGTGAAGCTCCCAGTCTGATTAACATTAAGACTGGAGGCATTTTGTAATATACCGTACATGTCAATATGTCCAAACCTAGCCATACACATTAGATGTGTATCGACTGAACTAGAAAGCCATCTAATGTATATGGCACTCTTCCTGAAATCCTGGATTTCTTCTGCTATATCCCTATTAGAATATAGTATTGACTGGAGTATGGTGACGAAGCAAGACACACGCTCAGTGAAGGGATGATGTTTGGAAACATACCTAGTAGCACAAAACAGGAGTGCTAGTGTATCATTGTTGATCCAGAGGAAGAGAAAACCCTAATAAGGAACAGCCTAACCGAGAAAAGATCACTCTGTTATTTTTAATGGTGGACAGACTGAATAAATGCTCAACTATTAAATCGAGCATGTAAATCCTCTATTTATGTGCCTAAAGGGGTTTAATAACATTAATGGCATATTTGGCATGCCGTCAGTCTATTCTTGGTATGGTCCAAGCACTGGGATTCCCTCCAATAAAGATCATGAGAATGAAAGATCACAGTATGTTGGATATTTCAACTCAATTATTTCATTCTTGCTATTTGGCATAATAAAGAGAAACAAGGCAAGTTACTGCATAATACAGATTTACCAGAACTTTCTCATAGTTCAAACTTACATTAGATGAGTCAAATGTATTACAGTGGCAGATTCTGGTTGATAAACCTGAAGTATCTTAACCCCACACTATCTAGACCAGTGTCTCCCAACCTTTTTAGATTCCATTCTATCATTATGTAAGACCAACCACTGGACCTGCAGAATATTTGGCTAGAGTCACACAGCATAATTTGCATGCCTCAGATTCCTCTCCTCATTCTGCCCATGGTGGAAAGCAGAGTTTTTCCATGGATACAATAGGGATAACCAGAGCTTCACACCGCAGACTCCACGGCTGAAGGAATATTTACCCTCAAACTTTATTTCATTCTAACTTGTCCTGCTCTAGAACATCTTCAATGTGACAGCGTTGCTTTGAGACAAACCACACTACTAACTAGGTTTAACTGGACCACGGTCTCAGAGTTGGTAGAACTGGTATTTTCGCAACCCGTTGAAACAACTATTATACAGTATTTGACACAATTTACTAACAATCCTCAACCATTGATATGTTCGCTGTGCTCTACTAACGTGGAAGCAATGGTGTGTTGCAGACCTCTTCTGTCACTTACACATTCTATTTACCAATGTCTGGTAGTGTAAGGAGTTACATGGGAGCATGTGACTGGCCACTCACATGTCACATTGTGTTACCTGGCGCATAGTGGAGCAGGAGAGTTCCAGAAACGGTTATTTCATATTATGTGGCAGCCATCAATACAGGAGCTTAGTGATTTGCATGGGTCCTATCAAGTAAAGAACTCCCATCATAGGAACTTATCTGCTAAATGACAAGGACTTTTTGTGCAGATTAACTTCATTTTGGGGAAATTCATAATTCACATATTTGGGATTTTTTTTTTTTTTTTCAAGCAATTCACTCAAACGTTATAACGGTCTTGTAGATACGGTAAAGAAATGAGATGTCAGTATCCACAATGGTTTTCTAATGAAGAATCCGTCACTCTCACACCTATTCAGATTTTATATACAATTTTTATGAAATAACTAAGATAAGAATTGCATGTTTGTTCTACATTACTTGAGGCAACATGATGTTAAGTAATCATACTTTTTTTTTTTTTTTTTTTTATTATTATTTTCCATCAAGACAAAAAGGTCCATCATATGGATTTTCTGGTACTTTAAATTGATCCTTTAGGGTAGGTCATCGATTGACAATCAGATGGGGTTTGAAAGCCATAATCCCTATGGTTCAGGTGTTTGCAATGGCAGTCATGCTCCTTAGGCCATGTGATGTCACATTGCTTTAGTGAAACTCAGTCCCATTCAAATAATTGGGCTGAGCCGCTATACGAAGCCCAACCACTGCAGAAATGTGTGATGCTGTGCTTGATAAGTACAAAAGAAGCCGCATCCTCCTCAAACAGTTGACTGGGTGTGCACAGCCTGTGCTGCTGGCCTGGGGAGAGAGGGGGTGCCAGATGTCTGAGGACTCTGCTGTTATACTGTTAAAGATCCTGGGCAAGGAGAAAAACTCAGTTTTGTCTGTGCCGCCAGAGATGTAAAGAAAATTCATTTGCAGACTGACCTGATGAAGGGAGTGGGTCACTCGTGAAAACTCATCATAATAAAGTTGGGTTGATTACCCTCTACCCCACTAGCCTGAGGCAGCGAAAATCTACCTGTGTTCCCCCCCCCCCCCCCCGCAACCTTTTGTGGATTATTTAGGACAGTGACCAGTCCAGCAAGTGCCAAATGTACACAGTTTAATACGCAATAAAACACAGTAAAAATATTGTCCATCCCAAGTCTTATAAATGAGATGTACATACACAATATATTATCGTTTAAAAAAGTCTTCCAGAGGTAACCAGACCGCCTTCAGGACTACAAAGTATATGATAGTCTAGCATAAATACAATAAATTCCTCATTACAGATTACACAATTAAACAGTGAAACATTTATCAAAAATTCTCACTTGCTCCAAGGTTTTAAAAAAATATTTAAAAAATGTTATTAAATAAAGCATTTATTCTTCGGTACAGACTTGAGCTACATATGGCATGTTAATTTGTAATCATGGTCTACCAGAATATTTTTTTTTTGTCTGTGGGGTAACCAGCAGAGAGTTGAACATACTGTACAGGACTAGGGAGAGAAGAAAAAAAAAAAAAAAACCCACACAAAACACCACTCTTGTCTGCTATGCTGACTTGCAGTACCTGACAGTCCATGGACAAAAATGTGGCAGTGTTTCCAAGAAAAAACAAACTTTTCTAAATCATAATAATGCCAATATAGTATGAAAATGAAACATGGTTGTTCCAAGTCTGTTAACACCCCAAACAGCCTGGATTACACAAGGCAACCATTATGCATTCATATGTTAAGACTATTTGGATGTGTTTATAAGCCAGAGTATTCAGTGACAAATATGTGACCACACCAGTGAAAAAGTCACTTAGAGATATATAAATATAAAAGATAGTTATGGTCATAAAAATACACTGACCAAATCTGTAAATCGGGTTTGGGATTTGCTCTATCCTATAGAATAGCAAATGTAGTAGAGCAATTCCCTCATCTCTAAGGCTAGATTTTACATTTGCTGAATACATCATAAACCTTATTTCTTTTATACACATATGGGATGTTATTTGCAGCCCTGTATTAAAAAAAAGTCAGCCTCAACTAAACAGAGTAAGGACTCTAGGGAGGTATCTAAATGATATAGTAGGTGAGATAAATTATTGTGTATGTAGGTTTGTGCACGCTGCCTCCGGTAAATTATAATGTGATTTACAATTTTCTCTTCACTTTATTGTAACAGTGTTTCTAAATACTGAGTGATGTAAAAATAAAACATGTTACCCTATATAAATACAATTTACTAGCAAGGTCTAAACAAAAAGTGCTTGATCTGAGATTAACAGAACATTTTACATAGTAATGAAATGACTGATTTTAATCCTTCGTAGTTTTTTTCTTTACCAATCACAGTTTTAAAAGTAACTTTTGCCTGTGTGACATTGCAATCCTTTCACTGGCAAAAGTGCTATCTAGTTACTCGTGGTCGTGTATGTGTGCATGGAAAACAATTGTAGACTCGTACATGAAGCACTAACTTCAGTTCAGTCCTTTATGAAAGGTCTTTGGTATTAACAACTGAGACAGAAGTTCAGATGATCTTATGGTCCACAAAGATCTTCATAGTCTTATCTGAAGTCCATTGTCTTTTTCCACCGTTCATCTCACTGCCAGAAGGAAAACTAATCCAGCAAGTCCAACTCCAGCCGCAGCCATCAGGGCATTGGAAAAATGACTGTTCTCTTGTCCTTGGTGGTTGCCTTTTTTGTTACAAAATTTCTGGAAACCCTCCTGAAAAATATAGAAAAAAATATAATTTATTTTTTGAACAAATGAAAAACAAATCTTAGCTTTAACTCTATAGCAACAGTCATTTAGAAGACATACAAGAGGTAAGAGGTGTGAGATAGCCGGCAGTCTATTAACTGATATAAAAACTGAATTTCTTTGTTAAGAAAAAAAAATAAATACAAATCTGAGATTGACATAATATGTAAAGCTATCCATAGACATTAGCTGTATGTTCACCAAACTCGCCAATGTCAGCAGAAGCAGCCAACC
Organism: Leptodactylus fallax; assembly: GCA_947044405.1. Classification (NCBI taxonomy): domain Eukaryota; kingdom Metazoa; phylum Chordata; class Amphibia; order Anura; family Leptodactylidae; genus Leptodactylus; species Leptodactylus fallax. The sequence goes on along the minus strand of CAMRHE010000027.1, from coordinate 9,461,234 downwards.
AAATGTATAGTAACCTCCCAAGTCTTCCCTGAATGGCAAGGCATGGATTTCAACATGCCTGATACGCTTGTTCTTGAGGTCACGAGTCTGACAGCAGCATATTCCTGTCCCTATTGGGAGCATAGTAATACTCAGCCAAGCATTCATGTGTATGGAGGAAAGGGGTTCGACAGAGAACCGTTGGGTTAATGAGTATTTAGCTTACAAAGCTCATGAATATGGTCAGCTTTACATAGCAATGACATGACACTTCTTTCCTACTGTACATAAAATTACAATAATGTGGACAGTGTCCTGGCTCAGTGTATGTCCTTAGGTTGGATCCAACCCAAGACATGTGCATGGATTTCTTCCACACTCCAAAACTACTGATTGAGATGGAGGACTCTACCTGTAAAGTGTCGCAGAATGTGTTGGTGCTATATAAGAAACAATATAAAAAAATAAAAAAAAATGGATGGACATTACCTAACCACTACTAACTGTATTCCACATGTCTATTGCGAGGACACAAATTCATCTTCCAAGCCTTCGCTTCCTCCAGCTACCTAGAGAAAAGCTGAAGTATTCCTACAGTTATGGGACAAAGTGTTGCTCTTCCAATGCTTATTGTAAAAGGTAATGTCCTCCAGGGCAGAAGAATACACCAGAGAGACTGTTTAAGGGACCAGTGATAGAGAATAGAGCAGCTGTTTACTGGATCCTTATTCAGCATAATGGAGTATGGAAGCAATAGCCTCCAGATGGTTGTGTTTGAACGCTGCTTGGCAGAGGACTGTGTAAACAAGTTATACCCTCAATACCTTCCGGAACTCTGCTCTTTACAATTAATTTGTGCAAACATAACTTTTTCTGCCTCGTGATTTTCATTAACCTCTTCCGTGCCAATGGGAAGCGGAATTATTATCTTAACTTTCTGTTGTCATGGTTAAGCCACATTTCTTCCCCATCTCCTCTAATCCAGTGCCCTTCCCATCACCAACATTGTAGTAGTTACGACACAGCAAACTGGTTTCTAGAACATTCTGGAAATTTGTCACCTGACAATGAAAAACAAACCTCATATGTAAAAGGATTTATGTTGCCAACAATATGAAGTTTCTTGGAACATATTGTTACCATATGCAACATCTTGCCAGTACATCTTTCTCTCTACAATGCCTACTCGGTCTAGTCCAGACAACGGTCTATACTTCAATAACTGTTACATCTGGTAACCCCTAGAACACAGCAATGTGTTTCACATTACCCCACAATATGCCAAGTTTCATCTGTACTAACTAAGAATCAACAGTCTCATGTCCACTGGATACAAGACAACAGGATGCTATGCACCTATCCTTATCAGATCACCTGGAAAATAGAATTTGGAATTTTTATGTGGCACTAGGAAAACCCCCAGTATGCCACTATGGAGTATTCAAGAATCAATAGCGGAAATTTATGCCTTCTGCATTTATTCCACACGTCAGAGAAACGAGAATTGACTATAGTAGATTTACCGACATGAACCAGAAGTGAGGAAAGTCCCTATTAACACAGTCCAGGTGGTCACAGTGCAAACAGCTTGCCTGATGAACTGCTGCAAAATGCCTGGAACAAGATAAGCAGTGTGTACTAAAGATTTCAGTTTTTGGGGAAGATTTTTGCAAAAAAGTAAAGCACAAATGGATTATGCAACAATGGCCCAGACTTGCCAGTAGTCACCTTATAGTAGTAGTCCAAAATATCGAGTAATGATCTTTCAGTGGTTACACTTGGCAAAATATGTGACAATATGTTGTGCAGTGTGTGAATGAACAGTTAACTTTTTACCTATTGCCATCATGAAGACTGACATGAATTACAATAAGTGAACAATAAAACCTACTGCCATGACTGAAAAGAACCAAATGTTACACAAACTTACACAGCGGTCTATAAACCTGTGTAAATGTGTCACCTTTTGTAAGTAGCACTATGTAGGGCTGCTTCAGCCAGAGGTAAACTCTGCTTTATAAGCCATTAACAAGTCCTGTGGTCTCCATCCACCAGCTGTCAATACACCAACTCCCATCATGTTCTGGCAGGAAACTGCACCCTTTTAACAGCTCGTGAAGCACAGGTGAGAGACTACAGACCTAGACACTACTGATGTCCTCCAGCCATCCATTAATGTAACCATACAACTGGTCAATAGTGACCTCAAATATGAGCAAGACCACTGAACAAAATACTACATTTTAGCAAATGGAACAAAGTACATTTGCAACTGTATATAAGACACATCCCTGGCAACTTAGGTGACCTGTATTTATAACATCCTTATTATGCAATATGGGAAAAAGTACCATAAACAGAGCTGTGTGGACACCAACATGTTTTGGTAGTAAACACAATCACTATTTTTAGATGTTCCAAAATGGGCTTGAAGTAATTTTACTGGGCCTTATTACCGGCTGGAGAGAAGAACGTAACAATAACCCTATTCATCTGGTATAGTATTGCAGTAGGAGCTCTAGCAGTACAAACATTTAAGGCGATGCCAACCTTCAGCTACATCCACTGGCATGGTCTCACTCTGCTCAGTCCCAGGATAAGTCAGTCCTTGCATGGAAACATTTATGCACTGGAGTAAAAGCAAATAAAACACCCTTTAAAAGGAGCAGGTCACTGGGTTTGAGGCCAATAAACCACCAGCAAGTGGTTATGAATTATATAGTCTACTTAAAATAAGTCCAGGACTCATGTTTTGGGACATGCCAATTTTGCTTCACTCATGTGCCCCATGAAGCTGGGCTTACTGTCCTCAGCTTCATCTGCCCAATGCACATGTGCCCAAAGCCAGTGGGATGAATGTCAGACCCACTGCCAATAAGTTATAGGTTTATTTTCTAGATTGCACAAATGGATAGTTTTAATATTGGCAGCTTTGGGACCTAAAACTTAGCTGCATAACAACATGCAAGGATTCAGTGGCCTCAGGGCTGACAGGTTCCCTTTAATCATAAAGCAACTAATAATAAGGGGGCACATCCACAATGTCTGTAAAGCGCTGCGGAATATGATGGCACTATACAAACAAGTAAGCATAATAAATAAATCCTGATGCCACTGACTGCATTTCAGCATCCTATGGCTCTTTAAGAACTTCCAGCCTTGGAACAGATAAGGATGATAGATCTGCTCATTCCAGGGCTCCATGGCACCACATCTAACTGCACGGAAGGAATGGGCATATATACCATCACATAAGGTACCAACACACCTGAATTACTCTTACTAAGAGTCAAAGACCTCAGTCTAAACTATATTAAAACTTTCATATTCAATATTATACCAAGCCATAGATCAGAGGAGGTCTGTGGGATAAAATATAACTATAAAAGGATTATAAAATGCAATGAGCCAAGGATGAGCAACTTCCACCTCAAATACTTGACATATGAGTCAGTGTCCATCCCACATGGTGCTGCAGCCAGGACATACAGTTACCACCCACAGGCTGAATGTATTGTTCTGGATGATGCATGCTCATACATGAAACTACAACTCTCATGCTGTGCCCCCTAGCAGGCATAGGAGGAGTGGTAGTCTCATAACAGCTGGAGGTTGCAGACTGGCACATAGCATGCCACGTGCAGTGCCCGGGCCATCCATAACAATGGCATAGTAAGGAGTACATGACATGACAATTACCCAGCCTCCGCTCTCCTGGAACCAGTCACTGTGCTCCCTGACCAGGAATTGGCTCAGCACCCCGGCCAGTTCCCTGGGGGTCCCCGCTGGGCGCTTCCTGTGCCTCTGTGCCAAGGTGCTAGCAAACACAATGAGCACGATGACCCGTCCCCAGTTCAGTCCTCCTTCCACGGCCACCTCCCGGGCCACACGATTCAGAATGGTGCACGGCTCCACGTCCAACTCCTCGCAAGACTTGAAGAAGGCGCTGTTCCCGAGGTGAACCTCCTGCGCCACTCGCCATAGGGACTCGGCCAGGGGAGAGGGCGGCTGGGGCCCATCGTTGCCCAGGGAGCGCTGGATGTAATCCTCCACCAGCACACGGGTCTCCTCCTCTAGCTGCTCAGACATATTACCAAGATGAGAGCCGACAACGCGATCACTCCATATAAGTGCGACAGACCACGCCCCCTGTCGGTGCTGTCTCGTACAACAAAGAGCCGTCAGCTGCTTCTTCTTTGCCCGTCAGTCAGTAACCGCACGCAGCGCAGTTCACACGATACGGCCACGCCAATGTGTTAAGGTTTAACAAGACCTCCAGCTTTTGTACATACATTTCATGTACACGCCCCCCCGGCACTGATAGGCGGAGAGGACAGCACCCTCTCCATTCATTAGTCATAGTCATGAAAGAATCCTATTCATTGTGTGCTCTCTCCACACGCCCTCTTCTGGTCACACGAGGGTATCACAGCTGCAGGACATTCCTCTCCTATTGTACTTCCGTCACCTCCTGTCACACTGGAACACAATGTACTGTCCCTGCTCTGACTGACGTGCGGCAAAAGTACACAGCTCACGTGACCGACCGCACTGTGCACACCATGCTTTCATTCACACCTTTCTTTGTGACGTTTTCTGTTAAATTCCAGAAACGTCTGCTGGATTATTTGTGCTCATTTTTACTTGGGACTTACTTGTGCCTTCATGATCTCAGACAGGAAGATGCTGAAGTCTATATCTCTTCCTTCCCCTGATAGCAATGAATTATGTTCATTAATGTCACCTCCTAAAAAATTCGAGTCCCTATACCAAGCCTGGCGTGCCGCTGCCCTAAAATAGACTTCCAATGGGATCTGACGTGTATGAGGACAAACCTACTGTACAGAGGCTTAACTGAAAGCTTCTGGTCCCCAATGCAAAATCTGCAATGGGGCCCCTACTTACCTTGTGCCATTTAGAATAGCAGTATATTTCAGGGCCCGGTAACAACTGTTACCTCTGCCACCCCCTATAGCAATGCCCCTGATAATGTAGCTGGTCCATTATATGATGACCTTCTATTGCTTTTTCATTTTTTACTTTCCATCTTCCAAACGCCATAAGGTTTTATTTCCCTTCACATAGATGTATGGAGGGCTTACATTTTGCAAGACAAGCTGTACTTCATAATGGTATCATTTAATATTCTATACAACATACTGGAAAGGTGGAAAAACCATTCACAATGTAGTGCATTTCCTCAATTTTCTTACGGGTTTTGTTTTTACAGCATTCGCTGTGCATCATAAATGATATGTTTCCTGTATCCTGCAGGTTGGTACAATCACATCAATACCAAATTTATATAGTTTTATGTTTTAATAAAAATGCAAAAATTCAAAACATCCATAACTTTTTCTATTTCCATGTAAAGATATGTATAAGGAGTCTTTGTTTTAAATTATACCATTTTGGAGATTGTCTGAAATTTGGATCACTTTTTACTTTACTTTGCTGCAGCCCACGTGGTTTTATGTTCTACTTTCTGTCCACTATATTCTCCTGATGGTGTAGTATACATACAGTGGAGAAAAAAAAGTATTTAGTCAGCCACCAATTGTGCAAGTTCTCCCACTTAAAAAGATGAGGCCGGCCTGTAATTGTCATCATAGGTAGACCTCAACTATGAGAGACAAAATGAGAAAACAAATCCAGAAAATCACATTGTCTGATTTTTTAAGAATTTATTTGCAAATTATGGTGGAAAATAAGTATTTGGTCAATAACAAAAGTTCATCTCAATACTTTGTTATACTGTATATCATTTGTTGGCAATGACAGAGGTCAAACGTTTTCTGTAAGTCTTCACAGGGTTGGCACACACTGTTGCTGGTATGTTGGCCCATTCCTCCATGCAGATCTCCTCTAGAGCAGTGATGTTTTGGGGCTGTCGCTGGGCAACACGGACTTTCAACTCCCTCCAAAGGTTTTCTATGGGGTTGAGATCTGGAGACTGGCTAGGCTACTCCAGGACCTTGAAATGCTTCTTACGAAGCCACTCCTTAATTGCCCTGGCAGTATGCTTGGGATCATTGTCATGCTGAAAGACACAGCCACGTTTCATCTTCAATGCCCTTGCTGATGGAAGGAGGTTTGCACTCAAAATCTCACGATACATGGCCCCATTCATTCTTTCATGTACACTGATCAGTCATCCGGGTCCCTTTGCAGAAAAACAGCCCCAATGAATGATGTTGCCACCTCCATGCTTCACAGTAGGTATGGTGTTCTTTGGATGCAACTCAGCATTCACTCTCCTCCAAACACGACGAGTTGTGTTTCTACCAAACAGTTCTACTTTGGTTTCATCTGACCATATGACATTCTCCCAATACTCTTCTGGAACATCCAAATGCTCTCTAGCAAACTTCAGACGGGCTCGGATATGTACTGGCTTAAGCAGGGGGACACGTCTGGCACTGCAGGATCTGAGTCCCTGGCGGCGTAGTGTGTTACTGACGATAGCCTTTGTTATGTTAGTCCCAGCTTTCTGCAGCATTCACTAGGTCCCCCCGTGTGGTTCTGGGATTGTTGCTCACCGTTCTTGTGATCATTTTGACCCCACGGGGTGAGATCTTGCATGGAGCCCCTGATCGAGGATGATTATCAGTGGTCTTGTATGTCTTCCATTTTCTAATTATTGCTCCCATAGTTGATTTCTTCACACTAAGCTGTTTGCCTATTGCAGATTCAGTCTTTCCCGCCTGGTGCAGGGCTACAATTTTGTTTCTGGTGTCCTTCCACAGCTCTTTGGTCTTCACCATAGTGGAGTTTGGAGTGTGACTGTTTGAGGTTGTGGACAGGTGTCTTTTATACTGATAACAATGTCAAACAGGAGCCATTACTACAGGTAATGAGTGGAGGACAGAGGAGCCTCTTAAAGAAGAAGTTACAGGTCTGTGAGAGCCAGAAATCTTGCTTGTTTGTAGGTGACCAAATACTTATTTTCCACCATAATTTGCAAATAAATTCTTAAAAAATCAAACAATTTCTGGATTTGTTTTCTCATTTTGTCTCTCATAGTTGAGGTCTACCTATGATGACAATTACAGGCCTCTCTCATCTTTTTAAGTGGGAGAACTTGCACAATTGGTGGCTGACTAAATACTTTTTTTCCTCACTGTATACAGAAGTGTGTAGGGACAATGCATCAGGGATATGCAGTAAACAAATGCCCTGATAAAAGCGCACCAATTTTAATAGATCTGTTAGGGATGACTGCAGGAATCTATAGGTGTTTTATGGGTGACATTTCTTAGTGCTATCATGCCTGAATTTCACCCATATACTGAGATGAAGACCCACAGTATTTTTCACATTTTCGTTTGGTTTTTGTTTTTATTATATCAAGTAAAAGTTAAAGTCCCAAAACTGATGCCAAAAGCCAAAGTCTTTTTGGCTTATGTAAATTAGCCTCAGACAATCACAGTGGGCGGCACCTCTGTGCTCCTAGTCATGGTCCTGGGTGGGTATTCTGTGCTCAATCATGCCTACAAGTCGTGACTGACAAGCTTCCTCCAACAGGGATTGGTTACACAAATCAGTTAGAGGGGCAGCAATCTCAGACTTTGGGGTGCATGCCATCTGGACCCATTGCCTGCTTTGATTTTAAAATCCACCCATAACATCTGCCTCCTAACACACTGGGGCTGAACCCTTACAATTAGTGGTAAAGCCATCCCCATACAAGTTACAACTCTGAAAACCACCTTTTGAAAATATTGAACAAAAGTAAATACTCAAATAGTCAGTGACAGCCTTATCCCTAGCAATATAGTTACTTTCCCATTCCTAATCTTAGTAATCCCACAGTTTTTCTTCTATCACTAATATACCTGAAGAAAGTTTTATCCCCCTTCTTAATAGACTTGCCCATTTCTTCTTCCTGTGATCGTTTAGCAGTATTCATATATTACATATAATACAATATAATACATTAATACCTTTGTCCTCTTACTGTCTAATTTTATACAGCGCCCTATCAGTTACACTCCCACTTTCTTTATACCTCTTAAAAGTGGCCTCCTTATTCTTTTACATTACTTACTTCTCAAGTAATCCATAGTGGTCTCTTCCTCACTTTATGTTTGCTATATAGCGATGGCCCCTTTTAATAGTGTCTATTGGGCACACAATCCTTCTGTTCTATTCCACCCTGTCAATTCCCTTTTTAGACACTCCCCAATTTCCTTGAAATCTAATAATTTGGTAGTAGTGTATGATCGCTCCCATTCTGTTTTTATATAGACCATCAGAGTCCTTGATCTGCTTACATCAGACTATTGAGAACTGGTTGTAAATATGGTCAAGTTGTAGATTGTAGCTAACAGTAAACTTATTGTGATCAGTAGTACAGGCATTGTGTTGTGGTGTTTTGCAACTCCTCAATTAACTGTTCCTGTCAGGGATTGCTGACTTGTGACTGTTCTTGGATGATACATTTTGACCTTGTTTGGCATTTGTTTTCATGATTTGTATATCGCTCTTTTTGGCACATTGATACGTTTTGTTGTTTATGTTGCAAAAATTTTGGCATCAACTATTTGGCCTCTGTGCATGCCTGTTAATAGGATTCTGTTGTCTAATCACATAAAGCATTTAACTATACTGTACTTTATTTCAATAGTACACCATCTTTCATCTCTCTAACTGCAAGCTGTTTCTTTATGTAACTCTGTACACAGTGAAGAACATGCATGTTTGGTTGTTTTCAAGGTAGATTGCATGTAACAAGCACTAATAGCTGATATAGCAAGTCAGTCAGCACCTGTTTTGTCTTATACTTCATCATTTTGTAATTTCATTTTTATTGCAATGGTTTTTTTTTTAGTATGAACAATTACGTATATTGTCACAGCACATCCCTGCTGGCAAGCAATGTTTCTATGTCCTCAAAAGATGTAATCAACAAAAAACAAGCATATTATGATTTGTTCAGTAGAAATATTTGCACTGGGCAGTAATTGGGAGCAATGTATGCGTAAATGATCATTTCGGCACTTATTGCCCAATGTAAAACGCACTTAAAGGGGTTGTCCGGGATAAAATGATACTTCTACACTAAGCTAAACACCCTCCCCCGGCCTAATTTACTCACTTTTCAAAAAAATCTATATTTACCTAGATCACTAGGGAGGTCATGTTACCGATACTAAACCACCCCCCCACGACCCCATCATACTTACTTTTCTTCCTGTCTGGATCTTCTGGTCACGGAACATCACTTTCTTCTGGGGGGCTGGCTCCTCCTCTTCTTGACATCTGTCGGCCTCCCACACCTGCACAATAGAACTGAAGTGCCGACATACTGGCAATCTGGCTCTATTGCGCAAGTTTAAAATAACCAATAAATTTCTTTCCACTTCCCAATTGTGTCCCACTTGTTGTTGATTCTTCACCAAAAAATTAAAATTTTATATCCTTATGTTTGAAGCCTGAAATGTGGCAAAAGGTTGAAAAGTTCAAGGGGGACGAATACTTTTGCAAGGCACTGTACCTATTTGGAACACAAACTTTAAAGGGAATCTGTCAGCAGGAAAATCAGTATCAAACTAATGACAGTACCTTTTAGGGCTGCTTCTACACTTTCCAAAGATGCCTTTCTTATTCTGTATTGCAGTTTAATTTTCATGGAAATCAGCATGTTATGAAAAGGACTTTAGGGGTGTTTATTCTCCTTCTGGGACTTCACTCTCCACTCTAGATAATCACCCCTAAGTGCAGGCAAAGTTTGAGAAAAAGGCAGATATCACTCAAGAAATTAGGGGAGGAGCCAGACGGCAGTCAGGTGTGCTTATCTAGAGAAGAGAGTAAAGCCCTGGCAGGAAAGGACATACCACTAAAGCCCTTTTCAGCTAATTTTCACAAGAATAAAATATAAATTTTCATGAAAAGTAGAGCTGCAATGCAGAATATAAAAGGCATATTTGCAAAGAAGCAGCCCTTTAAGGTAGTTTGATACTGATTTCCCTGCTGATAGACTCCCTTTAAGAAATTTGAGATCTTTTACTTTTGAAGTCAATGGAATAATGGATGAAAACATCAGTTATCATCAATTATCCTTTACACTTCAATTCAACAAAAATGGTAATGTGATGTTCCCTGGTCTTCCCTCCTACTTAAGTGTGTTATATGAACTAAATATGAAAGCATGTTCATAACAGATTCCGCTGCTATTTTTTGGTAAAATCCTCAGTATGTTTTTCCTATTTTCATTAATAGCAAACAAAGGAATTCCAATGATTTATACAAAAAAAGGACATTGTTTCATCATATGTTCATAGCATGTACACTAGTTATACAATATTTATATAAATATACTGTTCACATTTACCAAAATATGTCAGCTATGTACTGTATGTATGTATGTCACCTTGAATCTGAGTAGCTTTCTTGCTCTCAATTACCAATACCTCGGGGGCCTCAGTAACAATGTTACATTACCTGAAGTGCATCTCATTCATTCCACAGCAGGTAAACATGAATGCTATGATCTCTCAGTGACTAATATGATTGACGGCACTTCCTTCTGCTTTCATGCTCTTCGTTGGGCAGCAGACAAGCTATGCATTACATACATTTTTCTATTTTATTAGTACAGTGAAACCTTTTGGAGATAACCACCCAAAATTGCATTGAAAAGAGGTCTTCTAGAAGAAAGTAGTCTTCTCATAGAAAATGGCCAGTATGCAAAATATATAGTTGACATTAAATCTATCACAGGCAATCTGGTTTGTTAATAGAGTGATATTCTTAAAAAAATAGTTTATGGAGAGATTACTTTGTATTGTTAGAAAGGTTATTGCATTTTTCTTTCATTTGTAAATTGCCGCATTTTACCCTATTATGACTGTAGTGTTTTTTATGTCCAGCCATAGATTATATTATAGTAAGTGGAATCAACTCATTCTGCTCGGATCTCCTAATAATGTGAAGTCTGTGGTTAGCTTCCTGCTCTGTCACATTATAACTTGTAAGTCATGAGCCATTTCAGGCCAGCAGCTTGCAAGAGGCCATGACCACAAGCACGATGTCTGCTTCCTGGTGACTCCACAGCATTGCACCTATATATCATTTACATAAAGGGTTATTAGGAGCATTATAAATAAGCGATACATGGAATTAGAAGTGTATAGGACGAGACTGTAGTTACATCACATGGCCGATATGAAACAAACAATAAATGTAAACAGAGAAGGGGTCACAGTGCTTGCATGAGCACCATGGTCCTTTCAGATGATCAGCAGGGATCTGAGGTGACGGATCCTCACTGATTATTGTTGACCTATCCTAAGCTGCAAACCCCCTTTATTAGGGAGCATACAGAGGGCATTATTAATAAGAGCCAGAAGTGTAGCTAGGAGTTCAGCACAGCGAACCCCCTTTAAATAGTTCCCCTTATTAATAATGCCCCATGTGTTTCCTAATTAAAAGGTAAAAAAAAAAAAAGGAAAAAGAAATTAGTGGGGTTCCAATACCCTGGACCCCAGGATCAGCTGTTTGAATGAAGCGTGGTACCTGTGTAAGGGCCGTGACCCCTTCTCTGTTTACATAGTGTCATTCATTTCATAGCGGCCATGTAATGTAACTACAACCTCGTCCTATACACGTCTATGTGACAAGGCTGTAATTACATCACACAGTCACTATAAACAGACAGTGTGTGATATAAGCAGGTGCCATAGCCCCTTCATACAGCTGATCACTTATCTCTTATTGATGATTTATTCTGAAGATAGATCTAAAAATGAGATGGAAAAGTCCTTAAGGCTGGGCCCCCCACAAGGTAGCGTTTTACAGTTCCCGCAAAGCGAATCCCATCTACATATTGCAGAAATATATAGCGGACACGGTTTTGGAAATCGCAGCATGTCAATTACACCTACGGAAACACTGGCTGTTTCCCTATAGGTATAATGGAAGCAGGAAGTCTGCAGAGGAAACCTCTGTGGACCTCCTGTGAAAAACGCTGCGGAAAAAAAACGTGATGCATTACCACCGCGGTTTTTCCTGCAGCACTTTTTTGCTGCGGCCCACTACATGTGGCCTTAGCCTTAAAATAGCTCAAGTGCCACCTTATTTAAATGAATTGCCCCCTATAGAGTTCTTGTTAGTGTCATTCAACAAGAAAAAAATTCCATTAAGAAAATAGTTTAATTTTGCTGTAAGGAGTCAAATCATTCATCCCATACAGTTTGCCATCATCGACAGGGCGGTGTGCTTCCAACAATCTTTTATACTGGTTTGAGGGTGATCATGGGGCAATTATAGGGTTCCCAATAATTTTGCTGAAAATTGCATCATGTAAAAGTACTCTAAATCTTACTTACCATATATATATCTAAAAGATATCCAGGATTGAATATCCTGCTGCTTTTCTGTTGTCTGTGAAGCTGCATGACCTAATATCTTTACAGATAATTCTTTGCTGCATTGCATTCTGGAAGATGTACATAGTTTAATGTGCTATATGTCAGGCTTTCTACTGGGATTCTGCCTGTTTATAAAGTTTAGTTATAATGGGGAATAAACTTGAGAGGGTCTTAGCAACCAAGTGATTTTGTTCCCATAGTCTGTTTGTTAGTAGTCTGTTTGCTGGAAGCAGCACGGCTACTGGAAAATGACCAAAGTACTACATGTGATTGGGATATGACATATGATATTATATTATCTGTTTTCCATATAACATGTTGCCAGATATAAACAATTCACTAAAACAAAAACTTATAGTATGCATGGTAGGATGAATTAAAAACACGTCCTGAAGAATTATTTTGTAAAATATTTATTTTTAACCATATCTACTGTATATCTAGTGTCACACACAATAAACACCAGACACAATATAGGAAAGTTAAAGATACAATTCTTCAAATGTTATTTATAGAACAGTGCATCAGCTTAGAGTAATAAATAAGATCATAGGCAGACTACTCCTAGTGCAATACAGTTTTGGTGTCATCTACATTCTATAAAGGAACTGTTATATTCAGGCTATCATAGGACTATATGTGTAATAATCTTACATCTGTGGAGTGCCTTACAAGCACATGGACTACATCCTCTTGTAAGACCATGAGCTATGTAACTATAATGGGCTATGTATGAACCTCATTACACTACCAGGAGGCAACAGAGCAATTGATGGACAAATATTGCATACAATTACATCTTTTTCATGTTTGATCTTACCCAAGGTCTTTAACCATTGAGGAATTATATTTATGTACTGTTAGTAATTCCAGAATCTTATCGACCCATTGATGAGAATACAGTCGTATACAAAGAAGCCTCTTAATGTTTCTCCATAAAAAGGCATAGACATAATCTGCAGTTCAACTTAGCAAAAGTCCTTGAAGATAATATGTCATGACTGTATATGTCAATGTCCACAAGTATCATTGCCTGTGAAGGGCAATGTATTATACGTGATATTTAGCAAGTGCTGATAGTTGTACTGTCTTAGTGAGATTCCAAACATGACACAATATCCTTGTCATGCTGTTCTATACAGTACCTATTTAAGAAGCAGCTTCTTATTTCAAGGGCAGTACATAGCTGATTAAGAATAATGTAACAGTTCCACCTTATTTATCTATCACCTTGGAATATTGCACATCACATGTTTCTATAAACCAACTCAAAGAAGTTGGTGCATTACATGTGACATATAGAACACACAAAAAGTGTAAAAGTTTTGCAGATAACAAACCATAGATATATAGAAGGTATGGAAATCATCCATTACACTACCATCAGTGTGCACGTTGCCAATACATATATGCATCAGGATGATCTATAAATAAGTATAGTTGTGCTAAAAAGTTTACATACCCGGCAGATTTTTTGTTTTTTTGGCTTTTTTTTAGAGAATATGAATGATAACATAAAAACGCAGTACATGCAAGACAGCCCAGGAATTTACAGGAACTGGAGACTTTTTGCCAAGAAGAATGGGCAGTTTTACCATCTGAGAAAATAAAGAGCCTCATCCACAACTACACAAATGACTTCAAGCTGTCATTGATGTTAGAGGGGGCAATACACGGTATTAAGAACTGGGGTATGTGAACTTTTGAGCAGGGTCATTTTGATGTTTTTGGTTGTCATTATGATTTAAAAAGAGAAAACACAGAAGTTTGACAATAAATGGCTTCAACCAACCACTAACCATGAGTGGAGAAAAGAAAAAGTTTTTGTGTTATCATTCATATTCTCTGAAAAAAGGCCAAAAAACCAAAAAATCTGCCGGGGTATGTAAACTTTTTAGCACAACTGTATATGGGTAGGCTTAATGTGTCCAAGGTTTATGAGAGGTTTCCATGATGAAATCTCAAAATGTATTGTTAATGCTATATTATATCATGTAGAGTAAAGGAGACTTAAAGCTAAGTGTTATGCATTTTAAGATCTTTAAAGTGTATTTCTAGTAGTGTGTCCACTATTAATATCAGTGTTTTATTTGTGTGCTAATATTTATATATAAAAAGCTCATATCTTATCATATTACTAAAACAGTGTTCTCACAGGACTCCTGTCTTTATGTCTTTAAAAATGATTGGACACCCTAAAAGAAGAAGGCGTTACTATATCCTAGGGCAGTGATTCCCAACAGGAAACTTGCTCAGACACTCTGGTTGGGAAGATGACTGTATGCCTTCATGCAACATTATCTGTTTCCTAGGACATTTTGTAGGTCTGCCCAGAGGAAATATTTTTTTTTCAAGGAATGCCCTGAGTTTGAAAGAGTTGGGAAACACAGTCCTAGGGAATACATATTGGTTGTTATGGAGGTGTTTCAACTTCAGTGAAAGTAATGCCTCTAATACAAGAAGGCTCAGAAGATATAGGGGTGTGATTACAGCAGCAACATACACAGCATGTAGGGTAAGGATGTCCATATACATTAAATATAGAGTCAACAGCTATTTCTCCCAAAGTTCAGCTGGGCTGAGTGTGCATGTGTTCTCAGTAGGGATGGGGACACCAGACAACTCTGGTGGCAAAGCTAATGGACCAGGCATACTGAATTTCAACATTCTTGACCCATCTCTTCCTCCAACATCTACCTTCAGAAGATATTTGGGATGCCACCATACATATTAGCTCGTCAACTGGTCCCACTGAAATTGGCAGATTTACTCTACATACATCTAATGTGTATAACCAGCTTAAGAAGAGGGATCAGAGAATTGTTTATGTATAATTGTATGTATATGAGTATCTGGAGAAATAAAAACACTTCTCCATGGCCTCCATAGACTTTAAAGAGGTAGCAACTTGTTACTGCATCTACTTACTGTAAGATCAGAGCTAGAGAGCAACCGACTACCCTAACAAATTAAATATAGTCAAACCTATCTTGGGAAGACCAATAATTTTCCGAAATTGGATTGAAAAGTGGTCTTCTCAAAAAAGATTGACAATATGGATAATATATGGGAGAGCTGAAAATCTGTCACATGAAATCTGGTCCTGAGAAGTGGGTGGTCTTCTCAGAGAGGTGGTCTTTTAAAGAGATTTCATTGTACAATGCAGACTAAGAGAACAAGAATATTTATATGTACATACATTTTATTACTATTTGGTTGAAGAGGGGCTATTTCTTTTAGTATCTATAAGGTAATACCTAATGATTTATGTTGTTGGTTGCTATATAGGAATTCTGACTGATAAAGGTATCATACACTTTTAAACGGTCCATGTGTTTTACTTCATTAAATTTTTCTCACTATAGCAGTGAATGCACATGGGACTCTCTCTCTCTCTCTCTCTCTCTATATATATATATGATGCTCAGCTGCAGGGGCGTAGCTATAGAGGGTGCAGCGTTAGTGACCCCGGACCCTACCCAAAGGTCCTTGTGCCATTTAGAATAGTGGTATATTTTATGTGGCAAAAGTGAGGGTCCATGTGCTGTGTTTAAGCAGGATATTGTGTTTTAATTTATGTAATTATTTTATATTACGATATTTTCATGCAGATATATGAATATAAGCAACTATAGCTTATATATATATATATATATATATATATATATATAGTTGTGTGTGTGTATGTGTGTGCATGTCATAAATGTTCACAAAGTAAAATAAGAATATGCTACATAATGCTGTATGCTTACTATGAAAATTATTGTCAAACATCTTTACAGCTAGAGTGCCTGGCATAGTCTGAAGGAGCAGAGGACTGTCTTGAGTGAAATCACTGCACTAGATCCTTCATAATAAGGACTGTGTCTCTGTCTTTTTCTACACACATTATGAAATTGGTGATATGTCCTTGGTGATTCCTTTATAAAGTAAACGTTAAGCTTGTGGCTACATATCATGCTGTAAAGACACTGGATGTCTTCATATAGAATAAAAAGGGGTGGAAAGTCTATATTTGGAGCAGTGTGGTTCAGGTATGAGTCATTTCTGCCAGTAACTGGAAAGGGAACAACTGCCTACTGATGGTCAACAGAAGATTGAGAGTGACCGCAGTCTATTCAGTAGCTGTCAAGCCAACTAGATTTAATGAAATAATTTATTCACTGTAAAAGATGCAACTGACACCATTAAAATTAACAGAAACATAAATCCATACATACATAGACTGGTCCAGTATTTAGTCACAATGCTACTATCTGGGAGAGTACTGGAATGTAGTGTCAAGTGAAACATGGGAGTCCTCCAGCTACAGCACCTCTTAGTAGTCTAAGGAAGTTCTTACTAACTGCAGGTGTCAAGGTGTAAATGTCTTCAAGTGTATATCAGCTTAATATTACATGAATCATCTGATCCAGAAGCAACCAACAGAGCTCATTGGGTAAGATCTGACCTTCAAATAAATATATGGGGTACCTTCATTGATAAAACTGGTCATTTTCAGTAGTACCTGTAAACCTTGAGGGTAGTAATATGCTACAAAACAACATGTATCCGCAGCAATGACCTGCTTAATCTTTTCCAGTACAGTGACACTGAAGAGTCTTTCAAGATTCTTCCTTCTCACTTGAATTAAGCCCAGATCTGGAGGGAAAGTTAAAGAAATTCAGAGAATATGGCACAATATAACGGTGTACACTGTAGTAGAATATTAAGTAAAAATATAACTAAATCACCACCACCTTAATGTGCAAAAATTGACAGTCTCTTATATGGCAGTGTAATGCTCTTCCATACAGTACTACTACTGTACCATTGCTAAATATTTCACTAGGAGTTGCAAAAACTAGTGAGGGAACAGTAAGGTTCACTGTAATAGCATGGTCAAGTGTATTACCTGCAGCTGGCAAGCACCCCCAATTCAGCAGGATAGTCCCACAATAGCAATACTGTCCCAAAAGGCTCCACCCCTGTCTTGACAGGAATTATGTACCACTGACTACTTTTTTCTAGGTGGAACCCTGACAAAGGAGGAAATTGTTGCTTGTAGCCTGCAAACAATTAACCTCTTATAGCAGTTTTCTACATGTGGTACACTGTGGCTGTACTCTGTATCTCATGGAGGCACTATGACTGTTACCAATGTGGTGGCACTATTGCTGTCTTTCATGGATGCACTGTTATCTCAATTGGGGCACAAATGCCATTATGTGGATACTTTGGCCGTTATTGTTATGGGAGCATTGTGCCCAATAAATTTATATGGGTTTTGTGGCCTCAACGTGCACACAACTGTCCCCTTTTCAGCTCCAAAAGTCGGGAAAAAAGCAATTGCTAATGCATACGTAGACCTAACATACATTTTAAATGAAACTAAGTGACACAGAAAGGAACTTACTCTTAGAGTGTGATCCCATGATCCTGAGCAGAATGCTGTTCCATCTGGAGACACACGCAAGGTGCTCACTCTGTTCTCATGACCAAATAAGATGGACACCCTACTTCCTTTTAGGACATCCCAAACATTAATTGTATAGTCATTGTATCCGGCAAATAACAGACGTCCTAAAACAAACAAATGAGTTATCAGAATATGGGCGCCAATTCAACTAGTATGTACAGACGTAGAAGACGTAGGAGATCTTTAGCCACATAGTTCTGCTACACAAAAGAAGAAGGGAGAGCAGGTGCCCTAAGAAGAGCTGTTCACTACATGCAGCAGTAGGACCAGGAGGAACTCTGAAGATTAGTGACGTATAATGAAGAAGGCAGAGCAGGTGCCCTGAGAAGAGATGTTCACTACATGCACCAGTAGGACCAGGAGGAACTCTGAAGATTAGTGATATTTAATGTACACTTCCTGCTAAAGAGATATTCAACTAGTGGCCTTCATAACAAAGATCAAGATGAGCCCTCCACATTTGTGCTAGTTGTTCCACCCACTACAGAATTGCCTGGTATTTTATTCCTCCAGTATACCCTATGTGTATTAACTATATAAGCCCTGAACATATTCTTGTCCAGTAGCAAAGAGGGTGAAACCAACCAGGGCTGGACACATCCCTGTCTGAGGGCCTCATAGCAGCCACCATGATCGGTACACTCCTGTATACAAATGTAAAGTTTATTTTAAATAGAAGGTCATTCACACTACAGCTAGACATTGGGGGAATTTATTAAGATCAGCACATCATGGTCTTAATCATTTGAGTGCTGGAGGACTAATATAGATTTCAGGTTTCGCAAAAGTGTTCTGGTGTGAGCTATACTGAATCAAATAAGCCAGGGGTCAGCAACCACTGGCACCTGTGCCGAGGTCGGTACTTCAGGCATGTTTACCTGGCACAGGGCTCTCTCTAATGTTGAAAATGTCAACACTGTGGACTGATCCTCAACGGCTTCCAATACAGCCCCTAGGAGGAGGATATAGCCCAAGACTCAATTAAAGACATCCTTGAGCCAAGGAGTTCAGCTGTCCACAGTTTGGACTTTGTGCCAGGAGGAGCATTGGAGTCCATTGACAGGAGGAGTTGACCCTGCGCCTTCTACAAGGTAACCAGACCCCTGTCAGGCCTACTCTGGATGAAAGCCCCCATTGTCTGCTGCTGGAAGAGGCTGAGGAGAGGAATTAGCGTTGGAGTGGAGTACAACACTAAAGCCTTAACATCCCTAGGCGTCCTCCTAAGACCAAGGTTTGGGAGTTGAATACTTTTGAACATTTTTGTGCCTTAAAGCAAGTTCAAACGTAAAGTACGATATGGCAGTTGAGCACAGTAAAGTAGGCATTTGCTCATTTCAACAAGACGGGACAAATTTGTATGGGTGTAAGCAATAAAAAAGACTGCGCTATGTGTGGGACATTCTCTGCCCCCACAAAGCTGGTTTACTGACGATCATTCGGAGTATTGTGTTCAGCCAAAAATCATATCTACCTGAGAAGAATCATCTTTGTCCCAAAAAATCATGGACAAGGATCACATAGAAATGGAAGGTTAATCAACCAGTTAATTGGTTACTGTTATAATGTGCATTATATAGCTATAGCTTAAAAAAAAAAAAAATCACTACATGATACAAAAAAGGTTGCCGACCCTTGAAATAGGCCAAAGCATCTCCGCCCCCGCCCGCCTTGATCCCACTCTGCTCCACCAACTTTTCACAAAATTGGTGCAGGGGTCAGAAAACAAAATGGCAAAAAACTGGCATACATTGTATACTAAAATTGCCCGACTATGTCTATAAACAGTCCTACTCCAGAAGACTACTGGGAGTCTGTCATTATTACAGGAAGACGTCCATCTATAGAATCTTATTCCAGTAACTGAATATCTAAAGCTCAGCAGTAACAACTAAGTACAAAGCATTGTACTGGCATTTTCCTGCCAGCCAGTATCAGTACCAGTCAGACTATGGGCAGCTGGTTTTGTGAGTGTAGCAGAAGTGCTGACAGGATACAATAGCTAAAGATAGTTTTACTGAACTATGAGCTCACAGCACAAAAGCCGTATGAGAAATACCTAACAACATGCATCGACACAGCAGTCTCTTGTCACAAAGGCAGTTTAATTGCTGCTCTCTGTTTCCAGCAAAATAAATGACACAATGTGCACATTCCAGTGGAATCCTTCTTGCTAACATCCACAGGATAAACTGCATAACACACAAGCTTTTATAACTGTTTACTTCTATTTTACGGTATTGGGTGCTTCTTGGAAACCTTCCAGTGTCTGAAGTCTCAAGATAATTACTAGAAGATCAGTAGAAATCACAACAAGCTACAATTTCTCCTAAAATGAAAATAACCAATAATTATAAGTCCATGTGTATTGTTATTCTGTCACTTTTCAAAAATTCCTGAATGTCAAATCTGCTCCATTATGTAGTTTATGGTATGTGCAGGGCTGGATTAAGGTTGGTGGCCTAGCTTACCTCTGCAACCTGACCTCCTTTTACAGCACATATGGAAAAGATGGCCAGGCATGCATGTGGCCCTTTCCTCTGAAGTCTATACAAGATATGGAGACATCAGAGTCAGCGACACCCTTAAAGGGGTGTTTCATGTGACCGCCCCAGGGACATTTGCTGGTTATCCGGTGATGATCTGTTTCCCCGTTCCTGGAAACGGAATGTAACTACTACTCCCCCCCCCATCCACTCCATCATATTTACCTTCCAGGCTTCTTCCTGTGGGACGGCTCCTCCCTCTTTTCTGACTGCAGGCGCTTGTCCCAGCGCTGCTCTGCAACTGATAATCCACCTCTACTGAGAAGCTTCTATGTATGCGCAGTAGAGGTGGATTGTTGCTATAGAGCAGCACCTGCAGTCAGTAAAAAAGGATGGAGGAAGACAGGTAAGTATATAATGGGGTTGGGGGTTGAGCTGAGTAGGTAGGGAAGGGATAGTAGTTGTGAGTGGGATAGCTAGAGAGACAGGGAGGGGGGTGTATGGGAGGGAGGGAGAGAGGAAAGGGGGGAAGTGAGATGAGAGGTAGCTAGCGTGGAAGTTACATAACAGGAAGCTGAACCATGTAAACAAATGCAGAAGATACCAGGAGCTCCCAGAGACACCCAGAAATCACTCAAAATACTGCTAAAGGTATATGGGTGCATTTAATCCATTAATAGCACTAATAGACCTTTTAAAAAAAAAAAAAAAAACATTTTTTGCCCTGAAAACCACTTTAAGCCTGATCTGATTCAACCATCTAATGTGTATAGACTCTCCCCCAATGACAGATGACAGAGACAAGGGGCAGACATGTTTGATTTCAACATGCTCAATAATTCTGTTCTCTATACAATAACCATATGCCAAAAGCAATGTCTAGCAATGGCTTTGTCTCCTGTCTTTACTGATAATACTTGCACGTGTGGGTGGATCCTCAGTGCATAAGGAGAGATAGTTGTAGGTTCAACACTGATGTATAGCCATCCTTAAACCTCAAATGGGAGAAAGAATTGACTATGTGGCCACCTTTCTGACTCATTGGCTAGATAATTTCAACAAACAGTCATTATAGAGGGTTGGTGTGACAGCCCACAAGTTTCCCAAAATGGTTGAGGCCCTAGGGCTTGTGTCCCTTGTCTCTCCTCTATAACCAAACCCTGGATGCATCTCTAAGTTACCAACAGAAGTCTGGAGAACTGTATTTGTTGTGTAGAATAGTGTTTAATAGTGTAGAAAATGTAAACAGATAATAAGAAAAGGACACTTACCACTAAGGGAGAAATCAACACTTGATGCTCCAAAAATGATACTCTCTTTAGAATAGATAGCAACTTCTCTGTCCGCTCGGAGATCATACATACGACACTATAGATAACATGCAGAGAAATCACTGTAGCAATCATGAGTAGGGTCCAGACTATGTCTCCTTATTATTTTAACCCTTTACCACTGCTAACATGACTTCTAAGGATAACTTTTACTATGACCAATGATCAATCATCAAGTAGCACATCCTCCTAAACAACCATCTGTACATTTAACCCCATCAGTCCCATATATAAATGTCATTACAATTACAACAGAAGTTTCCTAAACTACCCAAATTTCTTAAAGCACTACAATAACTGACAAATCTGTCTACTAGACAGATCTTCAGTACAAGAAACTAAGTATCAAGTTGTTAGAAAATGCTAAACAGAGTTTTTAACAAGTTCACACAAAGACAACTCAACAATTTCTCTTCATTGGGAATTTTTTGATGTTGGGGTAAATTAATCTAATATTATATGGTTGTACTGAAATACAGATTATTATAGTAATGTAGGCAGTGGGAATTTTTTTCTTTTTATTAAAGGGTTTATGCGAGGAATTAAAAACATTTACAGTGCATTCCCTGCACTGCATATGCCTATTTACAAATATATATGCAGGAACCCCATAGGTTTGCAGACTGCAGCAACGGTCACATTACTGACCCTGCTCTACTCTATATACAAGCAACAGGAGTAGAGTGGGCTCAGTCATATGATGTACAATTAGAGTGTCAGAAGGAGAGGCAGAGCACTTCTGGCCCCCACTGCATGTGGCAAACCTAAGAATGGGGGGGCCTGCATATATATTAGTACGTAGGCTTTGCATTGCTAGCTTGGTTGGATTTATTCTCATGACTTCAGGGCAAGGCAGCAGCTATGAAATTGAGTCAACCTATCGCCCTGTTGTAATATTATGCATATTACTAACTATAGGGTATAGCAAACACTATCTCTATCATTAGATTCCATTGAACCTTCATTATCCTTTAAAATGATATACATCTATACGCTGTGACTGGTGGGGCACTTAGGGTGTATCAATTATGGGGCCCAAACAGCTTTTTCGTATCACTGCCCCTTTTTTATGTGCACATGTCTGTTAATTTCATGCCTCCAATGGGAACACATTATGAGATGAAAACCAGTTTTATTTATAGCATTTAATAAAATTGCATGAGAATCGGATAGCTCGGCCTCTGACCAATTCATGAAGGAGCATGACTGGTTACATGCAGTGTACAGCAGTCAAGTCTGGTACTTATATAAATAGGGACTTGGGCTCCAGAAGACTCATCCCCTGGGGCAGGAACAGCTATCCCTTTAACTTTATTCAGATTGAATGTTTGCATTGAAATGTCCTGGACTCATACAGTATATGCACAAACTTGAGTGCAGCTGCAAGCATATGTGTCAGACAGGAGTACATGCTGTGGTGGACGGAACCACACAGCGAATTCTAAAGAGCTCGTAGGTCTGAAGAAGTGCACAAACATAAGCAGATTTAGAGCACTGCACATATATCCTTGCATAAATATTTGTCTGAGTTTAAGCATTAGCTGAGGCTGCCAATAAAGTCAGCAAATACATGAGCAATGTGAGGAAAGAAAAGCACAAGTAGAAGCTGCACAGTGCACAAAGCTGCGCTCCTCA
The DNA here is from genome assembly GCA_947044405.1 of Leptodactylus fallax. NCBI lineage: Eukaryota > Metazoa > Chordata > Amphibia > Anura > Leptodactylidae > Leptodactylus > Leptodactylus fallax. The sequence goes on along the minus strand of CAMRHE010000027.1, from coordinate 9,437,977 downwards.
CAACAGCTTACACAACCATCACAATTACCGTAGCATCATCTGACCCAGAGGCAAACGCATCTCCACTAGGGTAATACCTAGAGATAGAAACATGGAAGTGAGCACATGTAAAAATAAGATAATATATTAACATACAGCATATAAGCAAAAGATCATTATTCACAATGCATAAGATTACTGATAAAGGTAATGGATTACAATGGCCAAATTATGGACAAGCGATAGCACTAAGGGCAGTAGCATAGACTAAATGCATGATAATAAGGCCTGTCTCTTGACACTGCAGGATGGCATACTCGTACAACATACACTGCTGGCAACAAGGATGTCAATATATCAAGCGGCTGTGATTTGTTATCCCTGCATAATACTATGGATATCAGATGTTAACACATGATCTGATTATCTTCTAAGAGGGAGAGGTGGAATTAAACAGGAGTATACATAGGTTGGAAAAATATTTACTATACTATATCTAATGTATATAGCACTATCATATAGCTCATGCTGAATAGTCCTGATAGCTAATCAACGTGCAAGCTAGCAGCGTTAAACCGAAGCAGTTACAATATAAGTATGTAGATATACTGTATATATACGGAACATAAATACTATATAACATTTCATGTACGAACCAGTATTTCCTGCACGGGTATGGCACCCTCCCTATTGCTGCATTCCTATCACTGTGCCAGGAAAATGAACACACTGACCAGAAATGTGCCTTGGGGAAACTGGTTTAGAAAGTGCCCTGAATATATATTATACAACTTGTGTATAGCATTGTATAGATAGAAATGGCATGCTGTGTAGATTATAGAAGAGTTTTACTGACCGGACACTGTTGATATCAGACTCATGAGTTTCAAATGACTGAATACACTGGCCAGTTCGCATGTCCCATACCATTGCTTTCTTGTCACAGCCCTAAATATGGGGGAGCAAAAGATATACAGTTGTAAAGACTTTGTGGCATTGTGCACTCTAATATATTTGTTCAGATCCAGTGACAATAACACCTCCATCAATGACACAGATAGATATATAAAGTATTTACTTAGATATGGCTTCCTTTTTTAGACATACAGTACATCAACAGGTGTAACAGGTGTATGTTTTGCAATACACAGAACCCTATGCTACAATTGTGTTTTGACATAATGGGACACACGCCCCCTAAGACATTATCCACATTAGCACAGCATTGACTGTCAGTTTTACATGTCTTTTAAAATCTGTCTGTCCTTATGAGAAGAAAAATAAAAGGTTACTTAGTCTCTAGCAGAAGGCTTTTCACAACACTCACTGGGAAAATGCCTGTCTATACTAATCCTGATAACACTGTGGTCTTATATTGTTTCCAATATTCCATCACTTACTCCAGACACAAAGGTATTTCCTGTTTCAGACGGGGCCAGATCCAGACACAAAACGTCAGCGCCATGTCCATGAAAACTCTGCAGCAGCTGACCACTCTCCACGTCCCAGAGAGCACATGTGCCATCTCCGCTGGCGGTCAGAATCTGATGTATAAACAAGTATACCACAGGTCAGACATAGATGCATATAAATTATATGCGCTTCATGTACCGTAAAGGAGCCCCAGGTGCATATATATAAGCCAAACATAACAACATTGAGGCCGGGGGCTCCACATTGCGAAAAGTAATAGTACCTGCAAAGTGGATAGGATTCTGGATAATCCCATCCACACATTGCAGAGAAATACAGTACAGACCAAAAGTTTGGACACACCTTCTCATTCCAAGAGTTTTCTGTATTTTCATGACTATAAAAATTGTAGATTCACACTGAAGGCATCAAAACTATGAATTAACACATGTGGAATTATATACTTAACAAAAAAGTGTGAAACAACTGAAAATATGTCTTATATTCTAGGTTCTTCAAAGTAGCCACCTTTTGCTTTGATTACTGCTTTGCACACTCTTGGCATTCTCTTGTAGAGCTTCAAGAGGTAGTCACCTGAAATGGTCTTCCAGCAGTCTTGAAGGAGTTCCCAGAGATGCTTAGCACTTGTTGGCCCTTTTGCCTTCACTCTGCGGTCCAGCTCACCCCAAACCATCTCGATTGGGTTCAGGTCTGGTGACTGTGGAGGCCAGGTCATCTAGCATAGCACCCCATCACTCTCCTTCTTGGTCAAATAGCCCTTACACAGTCTGGAGGTGTGTTTGGGGTCATTGTCCTGTTGAAAAATAAATGATGGGCCAACTAAACGCAAACCGGATGGAATAGCATGCCGCTGCAAGATGCTGTGGTAACCATGCTGGTTCAGTATTCCTTCAATTTTGAATATATCCCCAACAGTGTCACCAGTAAAGCACCCCCACACCATCACACCTCCTCCTCCATGCTTCACGGTGGGAACCAGGCATGTAGAGTCCATTCGTTCACCTTTTCTGCGTCGCACAAAGACACGGAGGTTGGAACCAAAGATCTCAAATTTGGACTCATCAGACCAAAGCACAGATTTCCACAGGTCTAATGTCCATTCCTTGTGTTCTTTAGCCCAAACAAGTCTCTTCTGCTTGTTGCCTGTCCTTAGCAGTGGTCTCCTAGCAGCTATTTTACCATGAAGGACTGCTGCACACAGTCTCCTCTTAAAAGTTGTTGTAGAGATGTGTCTGCTGCTAGAATTCTGTGTGGTATTGACCTGGTCTCTAATCTGAGCTGCTGTTAACCTGCGATTTCTGAGGCTGGTGACTCGGATGAACTTATCCTCCGCAGCAGAGGTGACTCTTGGTCTTCCTTTCCTGGGGCGGTCCTCATGTGAGCCAGTTTCTTTGTAGTGCTTGATGGTTTTGGCCACTGCACTTGGGGACACTTTCAAAGTTTTCCCAATTTTTCAGACTGACTGACCTTCATTTCTTAAAGTAATGATGGCCACTCATTTTTCTTTACTTAGCTGCTTTTTTTTCTTGCTATAATATAAATTCTAACACTCCATTCAGTAGGACTATCAGCTGTGTATCCACCTGACTTCTGAACAACACAACTGATGGTCCCAACCCCATTTATAAGGCAAGAAATCCCGCTTATCAAACCTGACAGGGCACACCTGTGAAGTGAAAACCATTTCAGGTGACTACCTCTTGAGGCTCATCAAGAGAATGCCAAGAGTGTGCAAAGCAGTAATCAAAGCAAAAGGTGGCTACTTTGAAGAACCTAGAATATAAGACATATTTTCAGTTGTTTCACACTTTTTTGTTAAGTATATAATTCCGCATGTGTTAATTCATAGTTTTGATGCCTTCAGTGTGAATCTACAATTTTTATAGTCATGAAAATACAGAAAACTCTTGGAATGAGAAGGTGTGTCCAAACTTTTGGTCTGTACTGTATCTGCAGCGGAAATTCTGCGATTTCAAAAATCGTTGCGTTTTTGTAAATCGCAGTATGCCAATTATACCTAAGGAAACACTTTTGTTTTCTGTATAGTTATAATAGGGACAGACATTTTCAGTGAAAAGGGCTGCAGAAAAAACTGCAATGTGCTTCCACTGTGTTCTTTTCCGCAGCACTTATTGGTTGTGGCTCGCTACGTGGGGCCTTAGCCTAAATGTGTCAGTACTCATCCCTTCAGCACATGTGGGACCCAACAGCACTCCATTTGCCACCTCATGGTGCCTCTGTATGGCACAGTACTCAATGCAAGCTAAGAACCCCACAATGGAAACTCTGGTGTTTTTCCTATAGGTTTAATAAGGGAAATAAGCTAAGAAAAACTCAGCAAAAATGCAATGAAAAACACTGTGGAAAAAAAAAAATGATGCATTTCCACTGAGTTTTTTCCGCAGCGTTTTCTTTGGTTGCGTCTCGCTAAGGCTTCACGTTGCAGAAACTGAGCTTTTTTGTTGCTGATTTTGCTGCGTCTTTTTGAGCCAAAGCCAAGAATGCCTATGAAATGAATGGGAAAAATATATACAGTGGGGAAAAAAGTATTTAGTCATCACCAATTGTGCAAGTTCTCCTACTTAAAAAGATGAGAGAGACCTGTAATTGTCATCATAGGTAGACCTCAACTATGAGAGACAAAATGAGAAAACAAATCCAGAAAATCACACTGTCTGATTTTTAAAGAATTTATTTGCAAATTATGGTGGAAAATAAGTATTTGGTCAATAACAAAGGTTCATCTCAATACTTTGTTATATATCCTTTGTTGGCAATAACAGAGGTCAAACGTTTTCTGTAAGTCTTCACAAGGTTGGCACACACTGTTGCTGGTATGTTGGCCCATTCCTCCATGCAGATCTCCTCTAGAGCACTGATGTTTTGGGGCTGTTGCTGGGCAACACAGACTTTCAACTCCTTTCAAAGGTTTTCTATGGGGTTGAGATCTGGAAACTGGCTAGGCCACTCCAGGACCTTGAAATGCTTATTATGAAGCCACTCCTTCATTGCCCTGGTGATGTGCTTGGCATCATTGTCATGCTGAAAGGCCCAGCCATGTTTCATCTTCAATGCCCTTGCTGATGGAAGGAGGTTTGCACTCAAAATCTCACGATACATGGCCCCATTCATTCTTTCATGTATACAGATCAGTCATCCTGGTCCCTTTGCAGAGAAACAGCCCTAAAGCATGATGTTGCCACCCCCATGCTTCACAGTAGGTATGGTGTTCTTTGGATGCAACTCAGCATTCACTCTCCTCCAAACACGACGAGTTGTGTTTCTACCAAACAGTTCTACTTTGGTTTCATCTAACCATATGACATTCTCCCAATACTCTTCTGGAACATCCAAATGCTCTCTAGCAAACTTCAGACGGACCCGGATATGTACTGGCTTAAAGCAGGGGGACACGCCTGGCACTGCAGGATCTGAGTCCCTGGCGGGATAGTGTGTTACTGAAGGTAGCCTTTGTTACGTTAGTCCCAGCTTTCTGGAGGTCATTCACTAGGTCCCCCCGTGTGGTTCTGGGATTTTTGCTCACCGTTCTTGTGATCATTTTGACCCCACGGGGTGACATCTTGCGTGGAGCCCCTGATCGAGGGAGATTATCAGTGGTCTTGTATGTCTTCCATTTTCTAATTATTGCTCCCATAGTTGATTTCTTCACACCAAGCTGCTTGCCTATTGCAGATTCAGTCTTCCAAGCCTGGTGCAGGTCTACAATTTTGTTTCTGGTGTCCTTCCACAGCTCTTTGGTTTTCACCATAGTGGAGTTTGGAGTGTGACTGTTTGAGGTTGTGGACATTTGTCTTTTATAGTGATAACAATGTCAAACAGGAGCCATTACTACAGGTAATGAGTGGAGGACAGAGGAGCCTCTTAAAGAAGAAGTTACAGGCTTGTGAGAGCCAGTAATCTTGCTTGTTTGTAGATGACCAAATACTTATTTTCCACCATAATTTGCAAATAAATACTTAAAAAATCATACAATGTGATTTTCTGGATTTGTTTTCTCATTTTGTCTCTCATAGTTGAGGTCTACCTATGATGACAATTACAGGCCTCTCTCATCTTTTTAAGTGGGAGAACTTGCACAATTGTTGGCTGACTAAATACTTTTTTTTCCCCACTGTAGGAAGCTCTTATACTTCTATCTTCTGCTCAATCCATTCCTGGTATTGACTCAAAAAAACGTAGCAAAATCTTCAACATAAAAAGCTGTTTCCACAACACAGGACCTCAGCCTAAAGGGGTATTCACAATGAATTTGTAGTGTACTTTAGGCATATGTTCCAGGAAAGCTCCTGTCATTTACATCAAACGTATCTACAGGTCCCCATTCACCCATGGGCTAACCCACAACAATTTCACTCATTGTGCCTCAGGCCTAAGGGTGCATTTACACTTTCAGGTTTTGCATACAGTTTTTGAAGCAAAAAGCAAGTGTGAATCATAATGCTGAAGAAAATGTAAATGATAGGTGCTATTCCTCCACTTTAATCCTCTCTTGGTTTTGGCTTCAAAAACCGTATGCAAAAGCCTGAATGTGTACATGAACCCTAAGAGGCTTTAGATCAGGGGTCTCAAACATGCAGCCCCTGAGGGTGTAATCTGCGGCCCATGCCCTTCTTCCCAGTTCTGCTTATCCAGCTGCCCATAGCAGGAGAAGAGAGTACAACCGAGAGCAGTGAGATAAGTACTGGAGCCACTGCTGGGGGGGCATTACAATGTGTGGGGCCACTCTGGGAGGAAAGTACAATGTGTGGGGCCACTCTGGGAGGAAAGTAAAATGTGTGGGGCCAGTCAGGAGGGACATTAAACCATGCAGGGTCAAAGCTGGGGGGGGGGGATATTATACTATGTAAGGTCACTGCTGTGGGAATATTAAACTAAGTAGGGCCACTGGTGGGGGATATTAAACTGTATGGGGCCACTGCTGGGGGACATTAGACTGGACGGGGTCACTGACTGACTGACACTCTCACGTGTGGGACCTTTAAATCCAAGCAGCCAGTAATAAGGAAAGGATGCTAGTCAGTGACCGGCGGCCCCCTTTGTGTAGTACAGCTACAGCGTTGCGCAGTACATCATGTGGCAGTACCACTACTCTGAGGCTAAGGCCCTATGTAGCATCCCACAGCAAAATCATAGTTTTTCCCGCAGCGCTTTTCACAGAAAGCCCACAGAGGTCCACCACAGTTTCCGTAGGTATAACTGACATGCTGCGATTACCAAAACTGCAATGGTTTTGGAAATCGCAGCGTATCCACTTCATGTATTTTTCCGCAAAGTGGGGATGGGATTCGCTAGAATCCCATCCACTTTGCTGTGACTGTAAAATGCTGCAGTTTTTTTTTTCGCTGAGTTTCCACCACAGACAAACCGCGGCTTTTACGCCACATGGAGCCCCAGCCTGAAATGGTTCTTTATAACAGAGCTATCTATTATGAGATAATTGGTTTTATTAGGTAATGAAATGATATTGGGAGCCATATCTGATCAAAAAGGGTATAGACTTGTGTAAAGATAAGGCCCCACGTAGCGAAAAAGCATTGCGGGATAAACCATGTTGGAAATGCATTGCAGTTTTTCCTGCAGCACTTTTCACAGAAAGTACACAGAGGTTTCATCTGTGGATTTTCTGCTTACATTATACCTATAGGAAAACTGGCAGCGTTTCTGTAGGTATAATTGACAAGCTGCATTTTCAAATACGCAACAGTTTTGGAAATCACAGCATTTCCACTGCGTGTATTGTTCTGCAATGTGTGGATGGGATTTGCTAGACTCCCATCCTCTTTGCATTGAGTTTGCAGGCCACATGGGGCACTAGCCTAAGGCTGGGTTTTCATGTTCATGTTTTTGTTGTTTTTTTAAGCCAAAACCACAAATGGATTAATTAAAAAAGGAGTAGCAGAAAAAAAAACAACAAATAGCCTGAACAAAACCTAAATTTGAGGAAACCCAGCCTAACCAGGGAGCCTGCTAAAATCACTGCAGTAACAAGAATGAACAAGTTTCTGTGACTCATGTGTACGGCATGTCACATTTACAGTATACTGTGATGTCATCTCATATCTCCAGTCAAAGATGATTTTCACATTTTCCTATAGAGATTTAGAGGCTTTAAAATACCAGTTTTACAAGTTGCTTAGATACAGTAGCAACAATACCCAAACATTTTTGGCAGCCACATCCCCTTAGTAAATGATGTAACAATTTCTGGGGTTTTTTTCTGCATCTTTTCATAAAGTAGCATCTAGCTGTGTATTACTCTCTATATAACAATAGATATTTGTTATTTAAGGTCTGATTCAATTTATAAAAGCATTTTTCTATATTTAATAACAATAAATCCCTGTGTGCTCTCCAATTGTGCATTTACCTCCCAGACCCCAGTGTAAGCTGAGATGCATCTTCTCTCCAGCTGTTAATGGCTTCCTGTATGGGTGATTATGTTGTCTATGCAGTACATGTAATATCTGCAATAACTGGTAGTGACATTTCAATTATTTGTCATACAAACTCAAGGGTTGCAACACTGCTGCTCGGTTATCACATTGCCAGTATGTGATGCTGCTGACATTTGTACTATTTCTTATACTGAACCTTATGTAGTCCTGACAGGGCTGTTTTAACACATTATTGAACCCCCTTCAAAGGTTTTATAAGTCCCCCCCCCACATAATTTAATGTCCCCCTCAAGTGGCCCACACATAATGCCCCCTAAGTAACATTCGATCAATTTGAACATTGGATGCTAAAATGCCCGAGTTTAGGTAAAATATAGCAGGGTTTATGTTTTGACACCACATGGTATAGTGCAGAAATGTTATTCCATGCAGTTGCATACAAAATAAAAATGTGTACCATGCAAATGGCCACTTTATTAGAGACCCTGCCCTTTCACGAGCTTCCTGTATATAAATGAAAGAAGTGATCCTGGACTGGAGAAAGGAATCAAGTGGGCACATTTTCTATGAATCACTTTCAGTGTGAAAAAGTATTAGCATAAGAAAATCAGGCAATGTCAGCAACTTCGCACGAGGAATGGTCATTAATGCTACGCTAGCCATGGCCTGTATTGCAAAAACTGCCAACATTGTGGCATTTTCTAACGCAGTGGTATAGATATTCTGAAAATGGCGTGCGGACTAGCACTTTGAATGCCGAGACTCCAGGGGTCAAAAGAGCACAGAAATTGGATCACTGAGCAGTGGAAAACATCACCTGGTCAGATGAACCCAGATTTCTCTTACACCATATTGATGGGGGGGGGGGGGGTCAGCAGCATGAATCATTTACCCCTTCCTGTGTGAAAAGTTCAGGCTGGTGGAAGTTATGTAGTGGTGTGGGGAATGTTTCTTTGGCACACCCTGAGTCCTCTGATAACTATGGATGCCACAATGGTTTTGAAAAGCCAAAAGGAGGTCCAATGCACTACTAGATGGCTGCCATGGTTTATAGCTATCTGTTAGGTTTGGTTACTAAATATTTGAGTGATCTATTTGACTATTGCAGATAACCATAAACCTATTTCTTCACTGAGTAAGTATGCTTGCCAGCATGTAAATGAGGATAATATTAGCAGAGAAGATGTTCTGACTGTACGCAATACATTTCATTTCTATATTTTGGTGTGTACCATGTATGTTTATTATTAGTATTATTTGTTTAGTTAATATTGAGCTGCCGATATGCAAACATATCAAGATGCATTAGGCTAAGTTCACATCTGCGCCAGTCTTATCTGTTAGGGAGCACCTTGTGAGCATGGGTGGGATGTATTATCTGCTAAGCTCCTCTCTACTACTAAGTTTTTATTGCTGCACTTTTTTGGATACTTTACTATTAGTGAGGAGACTGTCCTGGACTACACTGTTCTGGCTTTTTTGTAGTTCTCAGCAGTAGCGGAATAACAAGAAGAGTATGGGAAAATATGAGCAGCTTAGGTGATCACACATAAGTGGTGAGTAGAGTAGTCTGGAGCACAAATGGCTGGGCTTATGTGACTTAAGGCGACTGCACTACACACGTCATCACAAATACAACCAAATTTACCTGCATGTCTGAGTTAGTGAAGCTGCAGGCAGACAAGTAGTTGGTGTGCATTGCCACTGACTTCTTCTTAGCAGCCATATTTTCATTCTTATCAAAAGTTAGCGGGTACACAGAACACTTATTGTCCAAACCACTAAAATCATGAAAAAACACAAAAGTAAATAAGCAACTGAACTTTACACCAGATTTCTATACTAAATCAGAAAATGTAGAGCAAGTGTGAGTATTATGTTTTTATTACTTACAGAAGTTTTGCTATTTTACCTTACATTAACCTACAGTTTTCGCCAAAAACACTATGCATAGAATATAAATCAGGAATCCCACAAAAGCAAACACATAACCTATATGGATATGCTGAACAAAAATAAACAAAGACAATTGGCATAAATGTAAATATTTTATTCAGATAACAAATATAACACTAAAAGCAATGTTACATAAAAACAATAATCATGGTAGAGGTCCCACCCAAACCAGAGGCATGGCTGCAATTAATTTCTATATCAAAAATAGTACACACAATACAAGAAGCTATAAAAACATAATATATACAGTGCCTTGCGAAAGTATACGGCCCCCTTAAACTTTTCAACCTTTTGCCACATTTCAGGCTTCAAACATAAGGATATAAAATTTTAATTTTTTTGGTGAAGAATCAACAAGTGGGAAACAATCGTGAAGTGGAATGAAATTTATTGGATATTTTAAACTTTTGTAAAAAAAAAAAAACAAACTGAAAAGTGGGGCGTGCCAAATTATTCGTCCCCCTTAAGTTAATACTTTGTAGCGCCACCTTTTGCTGCAATTACAGCTGCAAGTCGCTTGGGGTATGTCTCTATCAGTTTTGCACATCGAGAGACTGAAATTCTTGCCCATTCTTCCTTGGAAAACAGCTCAAGCTCAGTGAGGTTGGATGGAGAGCGTTTGTGTACAGCAGTTTTCAGCTCTTTCCACAGATTCTCGATTGGATTCAGGTCTGGACTTTGACTTGGCCATTCTAACACCTGGATACGTTTATTTGTGAACCATTCCATTGTAGATTTTGCTTTATGTTTGGGATCATTGTCTTGTTGGAAGATAAATCTCCGTCCCAGTCTCAGGTCTTTTGCAGACTCCAACAGGTTTTCTTCCAGAATGGTCCTGTATTTGGCTCCATCCATCTTCCCATCAATTTTAACCATCTTCCCTGTCCCTGCTGAAGAAAAGCAGGCCCAAACCATGATGCTGCCACCACCATGTTTGACAGTGGGGATGGTGTGTTCAGGGTGATGAGCTGTGTTGCTTTTACGCCAAACATATCGTTTTGCATTGTGGCCAAAAAGTTTGATTTTGGTTTCATCTGACCAGAGCACGTTCTTCCACATGTTTGGTGTGTCTCCCACGTGGCTTGTGGCAAACTTTAAACGAGACTTTTTATGGATATCTTTAAGAAATGGCTTTCTTCTTGCCACTCTTCCATAAAGGCCAGATTTGTGCAGTGTACAACTAATTGTTGTCCAATGGACAGACTCTCCCACCTCAGGTGTAGATCTCTGCAGTTCATCCAGAGTGATCATGGGCCTCTTGGCTGCATCTCTGATCAGTCTTCTCCTTGTTTGAGATGAAAGTTTAGAGGGATGGCCGGGTCTTGGCAGATTTGCAGTGGTCTGATACTACTTCCGTTTCAATATGATCGCTTGCACAGTGCTCCTTGGGATGCTTAAAATTTGGGAAATCTTTTTGTGTCCAAATCCAGCTTTAAACTTCTCCACAACAGTATCACGGACCTGCCTGGTGTGTTCCTTGGTCTTCATGATGCTCTCTGCGCTTTAAACAGAACCCTGAGACTATCACAGAGCAGGTGCATTTATACGGAGACTTGATTACACACAGGTGGATTATATTTATCATCATCAGTCATTTAGGACAACATTGGATCATTCAGAGATCCTCACTGAACTTCTGGAGTGAGTTTGCTGCACTGAAAGTAAAGGGGCTGAATAATATTGCACGCCCAACTTTTCAGTTTTTTATTTTTTACAAAAGTTTAAAATAACCAATAAATTTTGTTCCACTTCACAATTGTGTCCCACTTGTTGTTGATTCTTCACCAAAAAAATAAAATTTTATATCCTTATGTTTAAAGCCTGAAATGTGGCAAAAGGTTGAAAAGTTCAAGGGGGCCGAATACTTTCGCAAATATATGTTGCATACTAATGCAATATACATATAATGTAACACAATCAATCACAGCAAGATAATGTATAAGAGACTGCCAAACATAGTCACCCACAAAAGTAAAGGTCTGCAAATGCAGTCAGCATTTGAAATGCAACAGATATAGAAAATAATTAATCACAAACATCCCACATAATACCCGAATGATATCAACAGCAGTCACATTACCAAAGGCAAGATGGGACCTCCACCATGAGCCCCAACACGTGTTTCGCCCCTCTTAGCTTCGTCCCAACACGTGTTTCGCCCCCTGACGAAACATAGTGGTAATTTTTGCAAAAGTGACCACAAGAATTGCAGCCAAATTGGTCAACACTATGGAATTAGCTTTAAAGAAACTCAATTCCGCAAAACCATGAACATTGGTATTGTGCAGCTATCTGGAAAACCGTATGTGGGTAATTCAATTGACTATGCATGACAATTTGCACAAGGTATATAAAAGACGCTCTGCTGTACAAGTTTTCTCCAATTACAGTGACACCTCTTTGAGAAGTGCATTGAAAAGTAGTCTTCTAAGGGGTTTTCTAGTCAAAGAACACGTCCAGTAGGCATAATATATGGTGGAACGCAGTGGCGTAACTAAAGTCTTGTGGGCCCCGGTGCAAACTTTTGTCTGGGGCCCCCCTACCCCCCTCCCTATTATATGCTCTACAGTGGCCCCCACCCAGTATTATATGCTCCACAGTGGCCCCCACCCAGTATTATATGCTCTACAGTGGCTCCCACGCACTATTATGTGCTCCCAACAGCCCCCCTCTGCTTTGGTGCTATTATTATACTCTAGGGTCTCCTCAGACCCCAGAGTATAATAATCGGAGGCCCAGGGAAGGTGATTAAAAATAACAAACATTTATACTCACCTTGCCTTACCTTTCCTTGGCATCCTGCCGTCTTCAGCATCTTCAGGCCCTCTTCCGATGTCGCTGCTGAGGCCTGTGATTGGGCCTCAGCGGTCAAGTGGGGGCACCCCACGTGACCGCTAGGGCCTAATCACAGGCCTCAGTCACATGATGGAAGAGCACTGGATAGAACGCTGTGCCCAGGAGAGGTGAGAATATGTATTTATTATTTTCAGTCACCTCCCCTGGGTGCCCTGCCCTGCCATCTATTGGAAAGGGGCCTGCAATATGCCAGGGCCCCTTTCCAATAACAGTATGTACAGCGGTTGGGGAACCAGCCTTTCCCCGACCGCTATCATAGTGGTCCGGGGCCCGGCCATCTCCAGCTGGCCATGGGCCCCATACCCTGCCGGGCTCGGTCGCGGTCCCACCCTCTGTGACCGTGATCGTTACGCCACTGGTGGAACTGAAAATTTGGCACAGGAAATCTGGTCAGTATAAGGTGCTGATCTTATCAAAGAGGTGGAAAGGTTTCAATATATAGTCTTGTCTTTTTATGTTCATGCATAACACACATGTATAATAATAATAATAGTCCTTTAATAGTCCCACAGTGGGGAAATTCAGTGTGTTATAGCAGCAAAGATAAGATAAGATAAGCAGATACAAATACAAATACAACATGTACAGGAATGTTCCAAGGTAAGAGGCATTACATTAATAGCAGACAGACAGATAGGATGTAGCAGGGGGGGGGGGGGATTTAACAGGCAGAGAGATATTTCAGTTCTCTGTATGTAATGATCTCCGCTTAGGTCGGTGTTGGTTGTACAGCCTAACCGCGGTGAGGAGGAAAGACTTCCGATAGCGCTCCTTCTCACACCTAGGGTGGAGCAGTCGGTCACTGACAGTACTGCTCAGCGCAATCACAGTCTCATGCATGGGATGGGAGTTATTCTCCCGCATGGAGCTCACCACGGACAGTATCCTTCTGTCACCCACCACCTGCACTGGGTCCAGTGGGCTCCCCAGGACAGAGCTGGCCCTTCTAATCAGCTTGTCAAGTTTATTTCTGTCCCTGGTTGATATACTGCTCCCCCAGCAGGCCACTCCAAAGAAGATGGCTGATGCCACTACCGAGTTGAAGAAAGTCCTAAGAAGTGCCCCCCGGATTCCAAAGGCTCTCAGCTTCCTAAGCAGGTAGAGCCTGCTGTGGCCCTTCCTGTACAGGGCCTCCATATGATCTGCCCACTCCAGCTTATTATTAAGGAGCAGACCCAGGTACTTATAAGTGTTCACAATCTCGATGCCCGTCCCCAGGATGTCCACTGGTTTTGGAGGGCATCTGCCTTTACGGAAGTCCACCACCATCTCCTTGGTCTTCCCCGCGTTAATCTTCAGGTGGTTCTGGTGGCACCAGTCCACACAAAAAAAACAAAAAACGGTTCAGTTCTCTGTACTCCCTGTCATCATCGTCTGTGATGAGGCCTACTATTGCAGAGTCGTCAGAATACTTCTGCAGGTAGCAGCTGGATGAGTTGCACCTAAAATCAGCAGTGTACTGTGGGAAGAGGAAAGGGGCGAGAACCGTACCCTGAGGTGCCCCCGTATTACAGATCACGGTACCTGACACACAGTCTTGGGCTCTCACGTATTGAGGTCGATTTGTGAGGTAGTCTAGGATCCAGTTGGAGAGGTGGTGGTCCACTCCAGCAAGGCCCAGCTTGACTCTCAGTAACCTGGGCTGTATGGTGTTAAAAGCACTGGAGAAATCAAAGAACATTATTCTCACCGTGTTCCCTGGTTTTTCCAGGTGAGACAGAGCCCTGTGCAGAAGGTGGATGATGGCATCATCTACCCCAATGCCCGGTCGATAAGCAAACTGGAGAGGGTCCATAGTGGGGCTCACTAGAGGGCGAAGATGTGTGAGAACCAATCTCTCTAAGATGTATATTCTATAGCACTAAATGTGCAAAACTTACCCACAAGCAATGGCGCAGCCAGAAGGGGCATATGCACAGGCCATCACCCAGGTGCACGGCATGGTAACCGCATGCTCCTATACAGGAGGTAACAGACATTAGCACTTTGTGACTTTAATGGCATAAAAAGGCAGATGATGGTTTATGTTTAAGAGAAAAAAATACTTCCCTTCCTGTCACAACAATAATGAGATTCTAATCATAGTAAACACTTTCTGTGTAATAATAGAAAAGTCATAAAGGAAACCTTCATATTATAATATTATATAATTATCTTTATTTACTATACAATCTGCTGTGTCTACTAGCCCCATAAACAGGAACGTAGTTATGGGGGGTGCAGAGGTAGCAAATGCAATGGGCCCTGGTGTTTGGAGGGGCTAGAAAACTGTCACATAAGAGCAGACCAGTATTATACAGTAACTGGCCCATGGTTACATATTGTATTTTATCCTGTGCAAAAATCAGGAAGTAAAAAAGTAAAAAAAAACAAAAACAATAAAATAAGAATCAGTCAGTGAACATGTAGCAAATCTGCATAAGCTGAACTCCTAGTGGCCGTGCTGCTTGTACAAATGGAACATACTGAACACACATTTTTTATCTGTGCAAACTGTGCAGCCAAAAACCACATCACAATAATATTTGACAGTATTGGCTGTGTGACTTTTGACTGATCAGCATGCTTCTTGCCCATGTGAATATACCCTAAATTTGTCATGAATGGAGCCAAATTGATGGAATAAAATGCTGAGGTTGCACTAACTAGGTAATACAATGGGATGAAAGAATATTGCCTTTGTGGAGAGGCTACAAATGCTGTAATACTCATTTTATTCTTTATATATAACTTTTGAAAAGTGTGACAGCTGTATATGAAGTCAGAGCTTTTCATGTGGGAAATGTAAGATAAATGTAGATTATATGCACACAGGTGACATAGGCATTGTTCTATAAGTTTCTTCAATGACATTACAACTGTGCGTAATAGTGTGTTGGGGTTAGTTTTGGATTCACGTTCTACCAGCTGTAACTATAGAGCTTACATCTTGTAATCCCCAGTATAAATGTCTTTATTAATTGTAGACAGAAGTGGGACAAGCTCTTGTGGTGTCATGGAAGGGGGTTTATAATGCCCTTTCTGGCAAAAGTTCAGCATTATAGCTGTTAAGATGGATAATAAAGATATATTGGTTTCTACTTTAGAACTGGCTTCATAGAATATGACATTACACATATAATTAAAGCATAATGACAAATAGTCATTTATTATTGCTCCCAAGATGAAACCTGTGTTTATAAGGTCATATCTATAGGCTTTGCAGATGTAACTTACCTTGTTTGTAGTAAAAGCATCCCACACAATAACTTTTCCATCCTATGTAAGAAATAAAAGAAAGACATAGGTCATTATTAAAAAATAAGGGTGGGTTCACACTTGCGTTGGAGTCCGTCCGCTGCCAATCCGAGTGAAAATCTGGGGAAACTGGATAGGCACCGGATAGCGACAGGTTAGCGACGCATTGGTTAAAACCCCATTAATTTGAATGGGTTTTTAAAGCAATGCGCGGGTGTGCGCTTACACCCTCTGCGCCGCAAAGCCGTTTTTTTCGTTGGACACAAAGTCCTGCATGTCCGACTTTGTTTCCGACAAAAAAACTGGATTCGCAGTGCAGAGGGTGTAAGAGCACACCCGCGCATTGCTTTAAAAACCCAATCAAATGAATGGGTTTTTAACCAATGCGTCGCTAACCTGTCGCTATCTGGTGCCTATCCAGTTTCCCTAGATTTTCACTCGGATTGGCAGCGGACGGACTCAAGCGCAAGTGTGAACCCACCCTTAAACAGGCAGGTAGAGGTTTCATGTCAGACAATAGAGGAAGCAAATGAACAATACTAGAAAACACCAACACAATATAATATACACACACAAAACAAAATACCAACGCAACAAAATATAAAAAAAATTATATAAATCCTTTAAAATGGGTGCAAAGAACTAATTTCACTATCTCTTTGTGCAGTTTCTCCTCCTGCATCTTCCTGAACTTTTCTCTCTATTGTACAGTATCTGTGCCTAAGTAGTCCAGAAACTATATAAGTAGTTACAACAATAACATTTATCCCACTTGCAGATGACCGTATGAATGGTCAGTGTGCTATCTGGGTTTTTCCGGCGGTTTCCCTACAGGTATAATTAAAGCAGAAATTCCGCAGAGGAAACCTCTGCAAACTTTATGTGAAAAGAGTGCTGCGGGAAAAACCGTGATGTGTTGCGCTTTTTTGCTGCGGGATGCTATGAGTGGCCTTAGCCTCTCATAGTTTTTTCTTGGTGTTTTTTTATCTTGGAAAAAAATACCATAAAATATATGTCTGTATTGCTTAGTATTTTTAATATCATTTTTTTATTCGAACAGCATTTTGCCTGTGTCTTTTTTCTGGAATTTTTCCTATAACGATCTCAAACGGAAAACACCTAAAAAAAATGCCATAGCCAGAGGATGCTGCCTTTTAAATAAATTCCATAAAATATATAAAAAAAACACCAAATATGTAAGGTTATTCATAATTTCATATAAAATAGCCTGAAACATCTGACTGCAACGTTTCTGATGGTGTTTTTTTATCATAGTAAAAAACCCTGTAAAAATGGAAAAAGAAAAAAAACTTCTGTGTGAAACCAACCTTAGGCTAAGGCCACACATAGTGAAACACAGCTAAACAAAATCTCATTTACTTTGCTGGTACTGTAAAACGCAGCATTTCTCTGTTGCATTTCCACAACAGCAAAAAACACTGCGTTTCCGCAAAGCGTGCACTCTTAGCCTCAAACAGAACTTTGTTGTCTAGTATTATTTGTTGCCCAGTGATATAATACAGACAAGAAACCACATCTGTTAATGTGAGTAAACCCATGTCACATACATGAATCATACTATTGCTGACTGTCGGACAAACACATCATTTTGACAGTATTTTTCGTCCATGATTCTCAGTCACACCCATCTTATGTAAGTTTGTGGTTTACTTACCTGAGATGAGCTGACAATCCTTCTTTTGTCTTTACACCAGTCCATGCAGAGCACTTTATTACCATGGCCTTTCAGTGTCCTCCGTGTTTTCATGACAAACTGGCCAAGAGACTCCACCCGTTCAGCCACTTGGTGTACTATAAAAAAATAGTACAGGCCATTATTGAATGATGTAAATATCTCCTAAGTACCACTGCGGTATCAAAGAAGATCTCCATCAGTCCAGTAGTGATATTTTACTATGTGGTCATCATCTTATACGTGGCGTTATACATATAGTACAACCAGTAATCTATCTTTATGTGAACATCAACATATGTTTAATAAGTGTATTTCCCTATATATCTTACAAATTAACACATTAATACATCCCAACAATAGGTTGGTCAAGAACAGCCAAGATGTACAGTATGGAAGTGCTAGTTTGGTACTGATATTTTAACCAGTCAGCATGAATAACATATATATAAGAAAACATCTTAAAAACAAATTATTCTCATTGCATCTACAGATCATAAGTGTCATGTTCATTGCATGAACCAAATTACCACCTGACATTACATATCCTATTGTTTTCATAAGCACCAAGTATCCGGGGCATACACAGACAGCAACACCAACATATATGCCCCTTGTGTCATTCCCTGCAATAAGAGATTATGTTCTCAGGTTTTATTAATGATCTATGTTGATCTATAGGGAGCTACCATCGAAAAGGTTGTGCTAGAGAAAGTTCCTCTTTTCCACCAATAAGGTCTGATTTGCATATTGCTTACCCAGAATTATTAGCAGGGCCTACATTATCTAAGTCAGGCTCAGTAGTGAGGGAGGTGTAGACACAACACCCCTTCACTGTCACAAATATACTGCCCTCCATTTTAGTACTAGTAGATAGCCCCCTCCACATAATACACATGTGGACAAAATTTTTGGTACCCCTCGTTTAATGAAAGAAAAACCCACAATGGTCATAGAAATAACTTGAATCTGACAAAAGTAATAATATATAAAAATTCTATGAAAATGAACAAATGAAAGTCAGACATTGCTTTTCAACCATGCTTCAACAGAATTTTTTAAAAAAGAAAACTCATGAAACAGGCCTGGACAGAAATGATGGTTCCCTTAACTTAATATTTTGTTGCACAACCTTTTGAGGCAATCACTGCAATCAAACGATTCCTGTAACTGTCAATGAGACTTCTGCACCTCTCAACAGGTATTTTGGCCCACTCCTCATGAGCAAACTGCTCCAGTTGTCTTGGGTTTGAAGGGTGCCTTTTCCAGACGGCATGTTTCAGCTCCTTCCAAAGATGCTCAATAGGATTTAGGTCAGGGCTCATAGAAGGCCACTTCAGAATAGTCCAATGTTTTCCTCTTAGCCATTCTTGGGTGTTTTTAGCTGTGTGTTTTGGGTCATTATCCTGTTGCAAGACCCATGACCTGCGACTGAGACCAAGCTTTCTGACACTGGGCAGCACATTTCTCTCTAGAATCCCTTAATAGTCTTGAGATTTCATTGTACCCTGCACAGATATAATATGTGCAACTGTAGTCACAGGAACATCAAGCTGCTTGGAGATGGTCTTATAACCTTTACCTTTAACATGCTTGTCTATAATTTTCTTTCTAAGCTCCTGAGACAACTCTTTCCCTCGCTTCCTCTGGTCCATGTTGAGTGTGGTACTCACCATGTCACCAAACAGCACAGTGAGTATCTGTAGCCCTATATACAGGCCCACTGACTGATTACAAGATTGTAGACACCTGTGATGCTAATTAGTGGACACACCTTGATTTAACATGTCCCTTTGGTCACATTATTTTCAGGGGTACCATCATTTCTGTCCAGGCCTGTTTCATGAGTTTTCTTTTTTTTTTAAATTCTGTTGAAGCATGGGTGAAAAGCAATGACTGACTTTCATTTGTTCATTTTCATAGAATTTTTATATATTATTACTTTTGTCAGATTCAAGTTATTTCTGTGACCATTGTGGGTTTTTCTTTCATTAAACGAGGGGTACCAACAATTTTGTCCACGTGTGTACCCCCGCTATCATATGCACTTGCAATTAACCCTATAATGACCCTATGCATTTTGCACTACCCCAGTCTAGTTTCATCTGGGGTAAATACATTGTGGCTGCCAGGAATTTTTTAGCTCATAAGCTCCTACTGACAAACACAAAGCATTATGGCAATGCAGCATGTCTACACCTCCCTCACTACTGAGCCTCATTGGAGATTTATGTCACTCCATGCTTGTCCATGTATTTTAGATATATATCAATAAGCTGTGTTTTTTACCATTCAGGCTTATTTTAAGAATTGATAATATTTAGGAAGCAGCTATTTATTTCTCACTTAATTATGGGTTAACAGCAAGCCATTACATTGCTCTGCACTGATGAGGGGCAATAACCTCAAAACCCCATCTGCGGATGGGTCCCTCTTCCTTTTGGAGGAGTTATTCTAGTTTGGCTATATTACCAGATTATGCTATTAGGTTTTATTAAAAAAAAAAACTTTCACGATCAACAGGAAGCTGTCTACCAAGAGGTAGCATTACAACAAGTTCCAAATTTCCACCAAGGAGGTCTTATTTTTATATTCCTTACCAGGTCTCTTAGCAGGGAATGTATGGTCTAATAAGGCCGTGTACACCTCACGTGGCGTCTCCCTAATGAGAAATATTACCCCTTCTGACTAAAGTAAGTGGAGAGCTTAGACATATAACTTTATATGAATGGTGATATTTGGTAGTCAACAATGTCTATAAATTAGTTTGGTTGTTGACATGTACTGCATGTCCAAAACAATGAAGTAATCATAAAAGGGAAGAAAACCCATGATGTATTAGGTCAGTTTCCTGGAAGGGAGAATTAATCACAAGATGTAATAGCATGTCATGCGGTTATAGGGTGATGGGGCAATATCAGCCAGCTATGTCTGGAACAAGGTCAACTAGTCAACTTCAAGGTTCATGACCAAAAGTATGCATTATTTTGTATGTAAATATTAAAAGTCAAGATAGAAAAGACAGCAAGCGAGATTATATCAGAAAGATTTATGGCACGACATTGCCATCCCTGATGGACTGTGATCTACTAAGGTGAAGTATACTAATACTGTATGTATCCGCAACTCTAGATTAAAATATAGTTTGCCATGTAAATTTGTCATAAACAGGACAAAGGCTCTACGTTATTGGACTCTTTATTAAATACTGACATTAAAAATTCTTGCTACTAGACTTACGCTGGGTTTACATCAGCGCTTGCACTACGTTCGAGGATTCCGTTCCCCTCTCAGCATGAAAAATGCGGAGAGAAAAATGCTGCAAGCAGCGCTTTTCTCTCCGCATTTTTCGCTCTTTTTGGGCGGAAACTGAGCGCAAACCACACGGACCCCATTACAGTCTATGGGGTCCGTGGGTTTCCTAAGGTAACCGCTTTTTTATGCGGATTAGGTTTCCTTCGGGGGGGACCCCCCGAATGGAGACCCGAAAACAGATGTGAAACTAGCCTAAGTAAAGTCATTCAGACAATTGTGAAAAAAAGAACAAACTGGCTTTATGCAGTGGAAATCCACCCGTTTCAATCTTACAGTTATATACTAACATTCAACTGGACATGAGGTCTGAATAAGACAAAGCAATTCTCTCATAAGATGCAAAAAAAAAGGATTAACTGAGAGGTTACATTGTTGTATCTGTGAAACCCATTTACCACATTACCATTTATAGTGGAGTTATTATCTATAACTGGAGAAATATCGGGACTCAGAATTAACTGGAGGAAATTGGCACTTTTGCCACTGTGGGGGAGGGGACCAGTAGGAGAAATTACACTCCTTCTCTACAAACTTACCTATACAATCTAACTTTTGGTTAATAGGAATGGTTATCTCAGGACTAGTTTGTAGGATTTCATAACTTAGGCCTTATTCACACATCCGCAAATTACGTACGTAAGGTGTCTGCATTTTTCACCGACACCAAACATATCCCTTCATTGCAATTGCAGTTTTCATTCAGACGTGAGTGTTGTTTTGCGGACACCAATAAAACTCTATGGGTCTGTGAAATATGAAGACGGATGACATCTGTGTGTCAACAAAAAAAAAGTTGATCTGCTTTTCCCATATAAGAAAAGCGAATCAACCATGGACCGCACACCACCTGCAACTGATAGTATGAGGTGCTGTCTGTGAAAAGCACAGAATGCTCCGCGGATGTGTCAATGAGGCCTTCAGGTCCTAATGTCCCTGAAAAACATCCGTTTGTGTCCAGGCAAGTGCACAGACAGCCCTTATTCATGGCAGTGAATAATGGATATGCGCAGCCATTTCTGAAATAGCTGTTAAAGGACTCATGATTTTCAATGACACTATTCACATGCCACTATCTATGTCCATTTCGATTTTCATGGACAAAGACAATGCATGTCAGATTTTTTGACAGTTGAGAAAAACAGAATGCACTTAATGCATGTGTCATGATGAGACATTGATCCACCTACTCTGGAGGTGCCCCAAATGGAAAAGATATTGGTGTGAAATTATAGACTATCCGAATCAATTTTTAAGCTTGACCTCCACTGTAATTCAATGGTTTGTATCTAAGGTGACAGCTGCGGTTTTAGATAAAAACAGAGACTATATATTTGCTGTGATGAGAGCTGCCAAAAAATACTGATACATTTCTGATGTAGTGAAAAGGACTCATCGTTCCTCCAAAGGAAACAAGGATCACAAATATCTTTATAGGTTTAATTTTATGTTGTATTTTGTTATCCTTTTTTACTATAAAGAATTTATTTAAAATAAATGTAATAATAATAAAATGCAAGAAAATTGTAATTGTGTAACAGATAAAAGAATCATTTATATTTAAAGTAGGACAGAAAATAACAATATAAAATAAAGTGATAAGAAGTGCTGACTGTAAAGAAGTGAGCAATGTTTGGCTATGATATAACATAACACACCCATACCTTGTTCCAGATCAATATTCTTCACACCCAGATACAATAGTAATCCAGTGTTACACAATTGTTGCATAATTATTCTATTGTGAGATGATATTAGGTTCATCACTTAGTAACCTGACAATAATCTCATATTAGTTGTGTTTTTAAAATATTGACAATTCTTGAGGAAGTGTTTTATGTCCGCAATGACATAGCATTCTTCTAGTGTGCAGTCACATAGACTGTAAGTGATTTCTTGCCACAACAGCAACCTACTTCTGTGTATAGTACTACAGCATTCCTGCTGTGGATATTTTTCTACAATGTGTGGATGGGATTACCCAGATTTATACACACTTTGCAGGTACTGAAAAACGAGGCGGTTTTTGCCGTGGTGTTTCCGCCATGGCCAAATCACAGCATTTTCGCAACATGGGGCCCGGCCCTAAATCCCTTGTATTAGGGATTTCATTGACACGATCTGCCCAGTCAACAACTCAAGCAGGAAAAAGTGCTACATATGTGATAATGATAGGGCCTGCAGGCTTTAAAAATATTTCTATGTTACAAGCAAATAATTTAGGCAAAAAGTGTTATAGATTAATATGAAGATAAGGGATGGGTCAATTCTTGTGGTGCCAGAGGCAGGGATTTAAGAACTAGCCACCAAGGTGCACCTGTGGCAGTATTTTAAGGGATTTCAAGGCCCACTTGCCTCTTTACTTGACATCATTGGAAAATAAACTGCCAAAACTTTATTCTTGGAAGCAATTTTCAAATGCCTGAAGGTATCACGTTCATCTGTTCATGTGCAAATGATAATATATAAGTTTACAAACCATGGAACCATGTAGCGAAATTAGCCTTCAGAAAGGAGACACATCTCCTAGAGATGCTCTTTCTTTGGTGTGAAAAATAAAAATCGGTCCAAGAACTACTGAAAACAACCTTGTGTAGATAATGGAGGAAAAAGGTACAGAAGTATCTAAGTATCTATATATCAACAAGACCTGAAAGGCAGCTCAGCAGGGAAGAAAAAAAAAACACCATAAAAAAAGACAGTTTACAGTTTGCAACTGCAAATAGGAAGAAATATCTTCTGGTCTGATGAAACAAAAATTTAGCTATAAAGACCATCATCACATGTGGAGGAAAAAGGGGGAGGCATGCAAGCCAGAGAACACCATCCCAACCATGAAGTATGGGTATGGCAGCATCATGTTGTGAGAATGCTTTCTTGTAGAAGGGACTGGTGCACTTTATAAAATACAGTGGGGAAAAATGTATTTAGTCATCCACCAATTGTGCAAGTTCTCCCACTTAAAAAGATGAGAGAGGCCTGTAATTGACATCATAGGTAGACCTCAACTATGAGAGACAAAATGAGAAAACAAATCCAGAAAATCACATTGTCTGATTTTTTGAGAATTTATTT
The DNA here is from genome assembly GCA_947044405.1 of Leptodactylus fallax. NCBI lineage: Eukaryota > Metazoa > Chordata > Amphibia > Anura > Leptodactylidae > Leptodactylus > Leptodactylus fallax. Next base: position 9,414,019 of record CAMRHE010000027.1, on the reverse strand, counting down.
GCAAATTATGGTGGAAAATAAGTATTTGATCACCTACAAACAAGCAAGATTTCTGGCTCTCACAGACCTGTAACTTCTTCTTTAAGAGGCTCCTCTGTCCTCCACTCATTACCTGTAGTAATGGCACCTGTTTGAAATTGTTATCAGTAGAAAAGACACCTGTCCACAACCTCAAACAGTCACACTCCAAACTCCACTATGGTGAAGACCAAAGAGCTGTGGAAGGACACCAGAAACAAGATTGTAGCCCTGCACCAGGCTGGGAAGACTGAATCTGCAATAGGCAAGCAGCTTGGTGTGAAGAAATCAACTGTGGGAGCAATAATTAGAAAATGGAAGACATACAAGACCACTGATAATCTCCTTCGATCAGGGGCTCGATGCAAGATCTCACCCCGTGGGGTCAAAATGATCACAAGAACGGTGAGCAAAATTCCCAGAACCACACAGGGGGACCTAGTGAATGACCTGCAGAAAGCTGGAACTAACGTAACAAAGGCTACCGTCAGTAACACACTTATCTTATGGTCTGCATACATGACCACTGATAATCTTCCTCGATCAGGGGCTCCACGCAAGATCTCACCCAGTGGGGTCAAAGTGATCACAAGAACGGTGAGCAAAAATCCCAGAACCAGGACGACTGATCCGTGTACATGAAAGAATGAATGGGGCCATGTATCGTGAGATTTTGCGTGCAAACCTCCTTCCATCAGCAAGGGCATTGGAGATGAAACGGGGCTGGGTCTTTCACCATGACAATGATCCCAAGCACACCACCAGGGCAACGAAGGAGTGGCTTTGTAAGAAGCATTTCAAGGTCCTGGAGTGGCCTAGCCAGTCTCCAGATCTCAACCCCATAGAAAACCTTTGAAAGGAGTTGAAAAGTCCGTGTTGCCCAGCGACAGCCCCAAAACATCACTGCTCTAGAGGAGATCTGCATGGAGGAATGGGCCAACATACCAGCAACAGTGTGTGCCAACCTTGTGAAGACTTACAGAAAACATTTTACCTCTGTCATTGCCAACAAAGGATATATAACAAAGTATTGAGATGAACTTTTGTTATTGATCAAATACTTATTTTCCACCATAATTTGCAAATCAATTCTTTAAAAAATCAGACAATGTGATTTTTTGGATTTGTTTTCTCATTTTGTCTCTCATAGTTGAGGTCTACCTATGATGTCAATTACAGGCCTCTCTCATCTTTTTAAGTGGGAGAAATTGCAGAACTGGTGGCTGACTAAATACTTTTTTCCCCACTGTAGATGGCATTATGAAGCAAGAAAAATGTGAGATATTGAAGCAATATCTCAAAACATCAGCTAGGATGCAAATGGACAATCGTACCTCCAAAGGACAATAAAGTCAAGGTACAGGAGTGGTCATCGCAGAGCCTTGACCTCAACCCTATAGAAAATATATGAGCAGAACTGAAAAAGCGTGCAATCAAGGAGGCCTAAACTAGACATTGGAAACCTGTGAGATCATTGGCAAACATTTGGGCATCGTCCAGTTTTTTAGTTGACCTCCAAGCACCAGACCAACCTCGCAACTTTGATGGTAATACAAATGGTAAGAAAGACAGAGGTAGGGGGTTGGGAAATCAAACTTTCTTAAGCTAAAAGTCTTAATGAGATAATTTCCTAATGTTTCAAGGATCTGTGCAATACAGCATTTTATCTTCTATATCCTTCCTGTGTTTCACCAGCGGTTGTCTGAGAAATTACTCTGAACCTAATAGAGATACTGCAATAGTTTAACAAGAACAGCAATAAGTTGAAATAAGTTATAGCAGGGAAATATGACATGATATTTTATATAAGGCCCGGTTCACATCTGCGTTCGGCCATTCCTTTCGCAATCAGTATTTGAAATCTTCAAAAACTGATTTTGTGCGGTCCGGATGACAACCCATTGATTTCAATGGGTTTTCAAAGCAATCAGTATGTATCCGCATGTGCCCTTTCCGTCTGGTTTCCACTTTTTCGTGCGGAGCGAAAAGTAGAACTTGCAGTACTTTCTCTCCGTACTGAAAATAAGGATTCCAGACGGACAGCAACCAATCCGGTTTTTTTTAACATTGAGGTCTATGGAAAATGGATTACATACTGATAGCATACTGATTACAAACTGATAGCAATCAGTTTGTGTCCGTTTTGCAATCTGTTTTTCCCTCTGCGCATGCTCAGAAATAAGAAGGCGGAAGGTGAAAAAAAAAAACTGATTGGTTAAAAATGGACACAAACTGATTGCTATCAGTATGTAATCAGTAAGTAATCAGTTTTTGAAGATTGCAAATACTGATTGCGAACGGAATGGCCGAACGCAGGTGTGAACCGGGCCTAAGACAAAAATATTTACAGCATATTACTGTCCTCCATCAAGTATAATGTTTATGCCATGTGTGAACCTGGCTGTATAGTCTTTCATAGATTTGGACTACTTGGGCAAACTCTTTTAACTGTCTTGGCACAGAATTTAATTGAGAGAGGCCATTTCTGCATAGCCATCACTCTGCTAGGAATGGTGGGCTTCTTCTCATAATAGTTTCCAGAGGTCAGACCCAGAACAATCAGACATTTAAGGCATATCCAGTCAATATACTATAAATGTTACTCCTTTAAATGGTCACTAAATTTTCAAAACAACTTAGTCCCTTTTAGTAGAACATGTGATTCTGGACCAATAAGTAATGCACTTTAGTTAAAAATGTTACTTTTTTCTGCCTGAAAAACTCTAAATACTTCTCTAAATACATCCACAGCAGTGCTAAATACTCACCATTCCCATGTGCACCTTTTTCTCGGCTTTATTTTACTTGCTGCTCCTTGTATCATTGTTATATATATGCAGAGAATCTATGAACAACCTACATTTCCCATGATTCATCTGCTCTCACTCTCTGTGTACCCCTCCTTTCTTCACCCCCCCCGCAATGAAATCACAGGTAATAAATCACCCCCATATCTGAGGTCACATGATGCTGTGATGTTTCATTCGTGCGCTTAATACCCCTTCCCCCTGTGAGCGGCAAATGAACCATCACAGCAACATGAGATCTCAGATATGGGAGTGATTTATTACCTGTGATTTCATGGGGAGGGGTCCACAGAGAGTGAAAGTGAGCAGATGAATCATGCGAAATGTAGTTTGTTCATAGATTCACTGCATGTAAATAACAGTGATACAAGGAGTCTCAAGTAAAATAAAGCTAAGAAAAGGCTGCACAAGTTAATAGTGGGTACTTAGCACTGCTGTGGTGCAGATCATTTTTGGAAGATGGATAACCCCTTTAAGCTCTGTAATGCCAGAAGGGCAGTGTCAGGCAGGGGGAGGGGCGTGATTCTGAGCTTCAATCAGAGGCAGCCAGTGTCAGAGCTCAGAATCACACCCCCTTGCCTGCCTCTGCCTGACACCGCCCTCCTGACAGTACAGAGCCTAAATAGCATATCAGGCGCCAAAACTAACAGCATTGGTTGCTCAGGAAAGGTGGGGGCTAGAGAAAAAATTCCAACTGTACCAGAATCAATGGAGCAGCTATTAAATGATGTAAAGAACTGGACTTGTTGTAGGTGGTGAAAGGTCCTCTTTAAATTAGATTTTATTTTCTTATATTCTTCACTGAACATATGAACCTGCTGCTAATGTGTGTGTACATATATAGCCACATCTGAACATCAGAGGCTTGCCATGATAAAATGGTACAACCTGCCATTATGCTGTCCCTATGCCTAATTGACCCATTTTTACAAGTGTTTGGGTGCACGCTTTTATCTTGTCACATTTACCAGGCATTTGTTTCTGGCATCCTTCAGTTCCTTTAGAGAAACGCTATAATCGCTAGATTTAAAAAAAATAAATAAATCCCACAAAGCTCAAAAACACCACAAACCAAAATGGTTTGAAAATGTCGCCAAATCGTGTCCAGAACAGCTTTTACATTTTAGCCCCTGGATCATTCCCCAGGGGGGAACGTGCAGGGCAGGTCATTTTTAAATTGCATATTCTACACCAAATCCTGTTGCAAATCTTATAGTCTGGAAGGATAGTTAGGGTGGAATAACCCTGCAGAATATATGTTGCTACATCTTGCGGAAATGTATAACTGTCTGTTAGCAAAAGGCTTTGTCAATACCCTGGTTTGGGAATTTCACATCAACTTTCCCCTATTTAGGTCATGCCATATTATGTTTCACATTAATCATGGCCCACTAGACAACAGGGCTTTTTTGGGCCATATGACATTATTATTGTCTGTATTTTACTACATCTGTTACTGTTGCTGTGCACATATTCCCATCTGACCTACATGTACAATGAAATGCTCACAGTGCAAGCTTCTCCAAAAAGCTGAGGTGAAAGCAAAAGACTCACAGTATTAAAGATAATACTAGTACCTCGAAGATATACTATGTGCACGCTATTTTAATAATAGAGGAGAGATGCTTCCTTTGCTCAATACACACTATACATAGCTGAAGGGAACATACTTGAATATATGCTGTCAGGCCTAACCTTGACTTAGATGTCAGATTTTCTCTTCTATGATAAAATACAGCTGTTTCTAACTAGTAGACTTATGTTCAGACTGGAAACTTACTGGACATACAGAAGTGTTATTCACATTTGCCATTTTTAACACTACAACTACTGGATTGTACAACAATCAACCAAGAATTTCTCATGAGCGAAAAGGAAGAATTCCATTGGTCTATTCCACTGATCCAAAAATATCCTGGCATCAATGTTCCGATACTGAAAAATATTGTACTGTTTGTCTAACGCAGGGAATTATATAACTTCCTGAGTCTCTTGCACAAGGGGTGAAAACACACATATAAAGTATTCTTTTACCTACATGGACATTATGGACAGTCCCTCCTATGATACCCCCACCTATGACATCATCTCTTTTGATGCCAACATCCACATGGACACATAAAACAATGTACATAAGCTACCATTTCTTGGTGTCATCACCTTAGTGATGTAATAATATGGACTGTCCCTTTAAAGGGACCCAGGCAATATCCAGGGAGCCAGGCAATATTCCTAAAATCCAACTTGATGATGTGATCACACCTGTGGTCTCATAACATATGAAGCCTTAAGGGGAACACACCCCACCTAAGTATGGACAACCCCTGCAAATGGGTGCAACCACCACATGTGTTTGGAAACTGCAGATCCCAGTGCTCAATTTATAGGGAAGCCATTCCATGTGACATTGCTGCCTGTTACATTTCCATCATTGACGTCCCCGACATGTCACCACCATCCACTTTAGAGCCTTATCATAACAACTATACTGTGATCACCCACTGCCTTAAAGTTGACCCACCAGCTCATGCTTCCCTGATGATATGATCATATGTGCGGCATCATCACCTGCTAGGGAGCATTAAAGGAGATACGGCTCTCCTCTAGCGTGGGCAACCACTGCTCCAACATACATCCATTGCAGGTGCCACCCCTGCTCTCAGATGCAACCGCCATAGCTATCAGACAGCTGCAGGATTTGGAGCTCAATTTATAGGGCTGTGACATCATCATCTACACATATGACATCATCAGCTGTAATATCATTACCCATTCTGGAGTTTTAATGGCAAAAGCAAGATCAAGACCACCTGAAGTCTCCAGTCAAATAGGTAGATATCAAGCAACAAACATATCTCAGCTTTTTGAAGCCTTGTCAGTATAACAATAAATGATGTTGGTGTCAGTTGCAGTCATATTATAGAGGTATGTTTTCAGTTTTAGGCTTTGATGTCTTTTTTATATACACGTAACGGGATTCAATAATAGTATAGGTGTCAATTTACTGTAAGAGAGGAGGATTTGACATAACTAGAAATCCTCTATGACAGGGGTTTAAGTATGTTAAAGGGGTTTTCCGGGCAAAAAATATTTTGTTAAAAAAGGTCTATCAGTGCTATTAATGGGTTAATAAGTGCACCCAAATACCTTTAGCAGTGTTTTGAGTGATTTCTGGGTTTCTCTGGGAGCGCCTGGCATCTTCTGCATTTGTTTACATGGTGTTGCTTCCTGCTGCCTTAGCTAATGCAATGCATTATAGTAGTTGTAGGCTCTCACACTATCTCCCTCTCACTCCTCCCCCCTCCCTGTCTCCCTAGCTATCCCACGCACAACTAGCCCTTTCCAACTAACTCAGCCCACCCCCCACCCCATTATACTTACCTGTCTTCTTCCTGTTCAGACTTCCTTCTGCGGGAACAGCTCATCCTCTTCTTTGACTCTGCCAGTGCTGCGCAGCAGTCCTGGCACTGTGCTGTAGCCTTCACTCCATCTCTACTGCGCAGGCGGAGGGAGGGTGTTTAGATTAGTGTAGGAATTTCTATTTATCCCGGACAACCCCTTTAACTGTATTTTAAAAAAACTTAGTCCTTTTTTTCCATAACAACCAATCACAACTAATATTTAAGTTCTCCATTAATTCTGATTGTTTTTTAATTAATACAGTTTAGAAAGTTATCTGTTATTTTTTCTTTTAATCAGAAGATTGTAAGGAAACAGATTTAGCCTGGGGCCCCACATGGCGGAAACGCTGCGGAAATCGCAGCATGTCAATTATACCTACAAGCAACGACGGCAGTTTCACTATAGGTATAATGGAAGCAGGAAACCTCTGCACACTTTCTGTGAAAAGCTCTGCGGGAAAAACCATGATGGGTTGCTGCCGTGGTTTTTCCTGCAGCACTTTTTTTTGCTACGGCCCGCTATGTGGGGCCTTAGCCTTAAAGAATCCAGAACATGATCAGTAAATGTCCAAAATATGGGAAGCATCATGCTTATAAACTAGTACTGAGATTTTTTTTAGCTTTTTCTAACACTTAAAGGGGTGTTCCAGTTCTTTTTTTTATGTTATACACTACCGTTCAAAAGTTTAGGGTCACTTAGAAATGTCCTTATTTTTGAAAGAAAAGCACAGTTGTTTTCAATGAAGATAACATTAACCCCTTAATGACCGGGCCATTTTTTGTTTTTGCATTTTCATTTTTCCCTCCCCACATTCCAAGAGCCATAACTTTTTCATTTTTCAATTCACATAGTCACATGATAGCCACATGATATTGTTTGCGAAACAAATTGTACTTTGTAATGGTACCATTCAATATGCTGTGCAATGTACTGGGAAGCTGGAAAAAAATTCAGAATGAGGTGCGATTGGAGAGAAACTGCATTTGCGCCAAATTCATATGGGTTTAATTTTTACAGCATTCACTGTGTGCTAAAAATGACATGGTACCTGTATTCTGCGGGTCAGTACAAACACGGCGATACCAAATTTATATAGTATTTGTAATGTTTGGATACCTTTTGAAAAAATTAAAAACTTTGCTAAATAGAAAAAAATGTTTGCGTCGCCATATTGTGTCACCTGTAACTTTTCCATATTTACATGTATGGAGCTGGGTAAGGCGTCTTTTTATGCGGGACAACATGACGTTTTTATTGATACCATTTGGGGAAAGATCTGATGGTTTGATCACTTTTTATTCAATTTTTTATAGGAGGCAAAGTGTTGAAAAAAACGCTATTTGGCCATTTTGATTTTTTTTACCCCGCTACGCCATTCACCGTATGGGATAAATATTTTAATATTTTAATAGTTCGGGCATTTTGGAGCAGGGGGACACCTAATGTGTTTATGTTTACTTTTGTTTATTTACTTTTATATCTGATCTAGGGAAAGGGGGTGATTTGAACTTTTGTGTTTTTTTATTTTTTTCATACTTTTAAAAACTTTTTTTTTTCAACTTTTACTTGTGTGATCAGACTCCCTAGGGACCTTGAAACCTAGGGGGTGTGATCGCTGATACTATTCACTGCGATACTACTGTATCGCAGTGAATAGCAAAATGCCTTCACTGCTATTAGACTATGCCTCTGGCATCGCGTAATAGCTGTAATGTAGTGACAGGCCTGGGAGCCTTCAATAGGCAACTAATCGCCGCCCTCCGATGACGTTCTGGGGAAAAATGGCGGCGCCCGTGGCGGCTGCGCAATTTAGACGCCGCGGTCCCGTTTGACAGCGGCATCTAAAGGGTTAACAGCCGCGATCGGTGCAGGCACCGATCGCTGCTGTTTGAGGCAGGTCCTGGCTGTATTATACAGCCGGCACCCGCGGTGTATGGAGAGAGCTCAACTCCTGAGCGCGCTCCATACATTGTCATGCGACTCAGGACGTACTATTACGCCCTGGGTCGTTAAGGGGTTAAATGAATCAGAAATACACTCTATACATTGTTAATGTGGTAAATGACTATTCTAGCTGCAAATGTCTGGTTTTTAATGCAATATCTACATAGGTGTATAGAGGCCCATTTCCAGCAACCGTCACTCCAGTGTTCTAATGGTACATTGTGTTTGCTAACTGTGTAAGAAGGCTAATGGATGTTTAGAAAACCCTTGTGCAAGTATGTTAGCACAGCTGAAAACAGTTTTGCTGGTTAGAGAAGCTATAAAACTGACCTTCCTTTGAGCTAGTTGAGAATCTGGAGCATTACATTTGTTGGTTCGATTAAACTCTCAAAATGGCCAGAAAAAGAGAACTTTCATGTGAAACTCGACAGTCTATTCTTGTTCTTAGAAATGAAGGCTATTCCATGCGAGAAATTGCCAAGAAACTGAAGATTTCCTACAACAGTGTGTACTACTCCCTTCAGAGGACAGCACAAACAGGCTCTATCCAGAGTAGAAAGAGAAGTGGGAGGCCCCGCTGCACAACTGAGCAACAAGACAAATACATTAGAGTCTCTAGTTTGAGAAATCAACGCCTCACAGGTCCTCAACTGGAAGCTTCATTAAATAGTACCCGCAAAACGCCACTGTCAGCGTCTACAGTGAAGAGGCGACTCTGGGATGCTGGCCTTCAGGGCAGAGTGGCCAAGAAAAAGCCATATCTGAGACTGGCTAATAAAAGGAAAAGATTAATATGGGCAAAAGAACACAGACATCGGACAGAGGAAGATTGGAAAAAAGTGTTATGGAAAGACGAATCGAAGTTTGAGGTGTTTGGATCACACAGAAGAACATTTGTGAGACGCAGAACAACTGAAAAGATGCTGGAAGAGCGCCTGACGCCACCTGTCAAGTATGGCGGAGATAATGTGATGGTCTGGGGTTGCTTTGGTGCTGGTAAAGTGGGAGATTTGTACAAGGTAAAAGGGATTTTAAATAAGGAAGGCTATCACTCCATTTTGCAACGCCATGCCATACCCTGTGGACAGCGCTTGATTGGAGCCAATTTCATCCTACAACAGGACAATGACCCAAAGCACACCTCCAAATTCTGCAAGAACTATTTAGGGATGAAGCAGGCAGCTGGTATTCTATCTGTAATGGAGTGGCCAGCGCTGTCACCAGATCTCAACCCCATTGAGCTGTTGTGGGAGCAGCTTGACCGTATGGTACGCAAAAAGTACCCATCAAGCCAATCCAACTTGTGGGAGAGGCTTCTGGAAGCATGGGGTGAAATTTCTCCAGATTACCTCAGAAAATTAACAGCTAGAATGCCAAAGGTCTGCAATGCTGTAATTGCTGCAAATGGAGCATTCTTTGACGAAAGCAAAGTTTGAAGGAGAAAATTATTATTTCAAATAAAAATCATTATTTCTAACCTTGTCAATGTCTTGACTATATTTTCTATTCATTTTGCAACTCATTTGATAAATGAAAGTGTGAGTTTTCATGGAAAACACAAAATTGTCTGGGTGACCCCAAACTTTTTAACAAAAGTGTATACTTACCTGTCTGTTTTAGGCTGGGGATCCGCTGTTATATTAAGCCTCCCTATGGGGTAAAAAAAAAAGAACTGGAACACCCCTTTAAAACAATTTTGAATTTAGTCTTAAAATCTGTGTGGCTTCCTAGTCTCTGTGCATCGCTGTATGTTTTTCAGTATTATGCTGTCTGATGATAAATTGCTACGTCATCAAACTAATGGTGACAATTTTTACATAGTGCTGTGGAATATGTTGGTGCCATATCAGCAATGTAAAATATATAATAATACAAGAGGTCTGGTGTTTTGCAGGCAGATAAGCAGTGGGCAGTGGCAGGGTCATGTATCATCAGTTATTAGTTATAATTTAATCATCTGCTACGGATAATGTAATAAAATAGCATATGTTCTGTTGTTATTGTATTTGTAAACATCCCCCTCCACGTAGTACCCTCTGATTCACCAGTCAGACCTCTATATAGAGCAGTCTGGATTGCATGACTCATGATATGTACGTGTAGAAATGACAGTAATCCTGGCTAACAAGTAGTACTGAGGCCACACAAGGCATGGTCAGGTACAGTGCATGGGGTGACACAAGGATGATATTGCAGCAGTCCACATCTAGAACCCTACGAGCAGATCTGATCCTTACAGAAAACATTTGCCTGCCCTCCTCTGTCATGTCACAAGCTCTGATCACTTCCCAGCTGAGTCCCTGAGCAGATGTCACAATGCACAGACACAGACATACGTACACTCCACATCATGCAGCTTGGCTCTCTCTTCCTCCAGCTTCCCTTTCAGGCTTTCTGCCTCATTCTTCAGGGAGGCCAGGGTCTCGTTCTCTTGCAGTCCCTCGGTTGCCATCTTGAGATAAACAAGAGAGAGAAGGTTGGAGGAGAGGAGAGGAGGGAGGTGGAAGTGGAGCAGTGTATGATGGGGATGGCTGCACTATCAGGGATGCTGGAGCAGCAGCTGCTTGGCTGGAGACAAGGCTTTTTTTTCTAACAAGAATAGCTTTATTTGGTCAAATACAAAAGAGCATTTTCATGTTTTGCTATAAATAGATTAGTTAACAACATGTTACCGCCAGTATTACATCACAATACACTATGATATTATATTACTATAGTATACAGAATATATTGTATTTCTAAATATTATATTTAGAGCATATAGTATGAATGTAGATAAAATACAATATATTTATACAGTCATGGCCAAAAGTTTTGAGAATGACACAAATATTATATTTTCACATGATCTGCTGCCCTCTGGTTTTTATGTGTGTTTGTCAGATGTTTTTATCACATACAGAAATATAATTGCATTCATATTATGAGTAACAGAAGCTTATATTGACAGTTAGAATGAGTTAATGCAGCAAGTCAATATTTGCAGTGTTGACCCTTCTTCTTCAGGACCTCTGCAATTCTCCCTGGCATGCTCTCAATCAACTTCTGGACCAAATCCTGACTGATAGCAGTCCATTCTTGCAGAATCAATGCTTTAATTTTGTCTGAATTTGTTGGTTTTTGTTTGTCCACCCGTCTCTTGATGATTGACCACAAGTTCTCAATGGGATTAAGATCTGGGGAGTTTCCAGGCCATGGACCCAAAATCTCTATGTTTTGTTCCCTGAGCCATTTAGTTATCACCTTTGCTTTATGGCAAGGTGCTCCATCATGCTGGAAAAGGCATTGTTGAGCGCCAAACTGCTCTTGGACGGTTGGGAGAAGTTGCTCTTGGAGGACATTCTGGTACCATTCTTTATTCATGGCTGTGTTTTTAGGCAAGACTGTGAGAGAGCCGATTCCCTTGGCTGAGAAGCAACCCCACACATGAATGGTTTCAGGATGCTTTACAGTTGGCATGAGACAAGACTGGTGGTAGTGCTCACCTCTTCTTCTCCGAATAAGCTGTTTTCCAGATGTTCCAAACAATCGAAAAGGGGATTCATCAGAGGAAATGACTTTACCCCAGTCCTCAGCAGTCCACTCCCTGTACCTTTTGCAGAATATCAGTCTGTCCCTGATGTTTTTTCTGGAGAGAAGTGGCTTCTTTGCTGCCCTCCTTGAGACCAGGCCTTGCTCCAAGAGTCTCCGCCTCACAGTGCGTGCAGATGCACTCACACCTGCCTGCTGCCATTCCTCAGCAAGCTCTGCACTGCTGGTAGCCCGATCCCGCAGCTGAAACACTTTTAAGAGACGGTCCTGCCGCTTGCTGGTCTTTCTTGGGCGCCCTGGAGCCTTTTTGGCACCAATGGAATCTCTCTCCTTGAAGTTCTTGATGATGCGATAGATTGTTGACTGAGGTGCAATCTTTCTAGCTGCAATACTCTTCCCAGTTAGGCCATTTTTGTGCAGTGCAATGATGACTGAACGTGTTTCTTTAGAGATAACCATGGTTAACAGAAGAGAAACAATGATGGCAAGCACCAGCCTCCTTTTAAAGTGTCCAGTGGTGTCATTCTTACTTAATCATGACAGATTGATCTCCAGCCCTGTCCTCATCAACACCCACACCTGTGTTAATGGAGCAATCACTGAAACGATGTTAGGTGGTCCTTTTAAGGCAGGGCTGCAATGATGTTGAAATGTGTTTTGGGGGATAAAGTTCATTTTCTAGGCAAATATTGACTTTGCAAGTAATTGCTGTTAAGCTGATCACTCTTTATAACATTCTGGAGTATATGCAAATTGCCATTAGAAAAACTGAAGCAGTAGACTTTGTAAAAATTAATATTTGTATCATTCTCAAAACTTTTGGCCATGACTGTATATAGAGAGAGTACTATATATATATATATATATATATATATATAATATGTTAATTATAATAAGTTAATAACTTTAATACATACTGATGACAATATCAGTAAAGTGCTGCAAAATATGTTGTTGCTATGTAAGCAAGAGGAATAAATAGAACAAAGTAATGGAGCAGTAGTAAGCAAGCATGAGCACTACTCGATTCAGTTTTATGGGTTTGACAGAGATAGCGGAGTACAGGAATCTATTAGCCCCTCTGAAGTGAATGTAGTAATGTATTCTTCCTACCGCAGCACTTACACAGAGGACTTAGGGGCCCCCATTTATTTTATTTAGATTTTTATTTTATTTATTTTATCAGACACTTGTCAACTTTTTATGGGGATAAAGAAGGTCCGGAACAAAAAGCATGCTGTGAAAGTCTGTTCTTTTTACAAAGCCCTGCCCACTTTCGGGACAAGACACGCTTTTTATTTTTTGCGTGCTGAGGCACTTTTTGTGGTGTGGACATGAAATTTACTGTACAGTGACACTCTTTTTTTGTGACGTGACCAGCACATAAAGTGCCCATCTCACATATAATATACCAAGAGTTCAGGATATTTGCCCGCTCCACGGGAGGTCACTCTTTTTTGCGGGAGCCTCCTGGATGTTTCAGGAAAGTTGGCAAGTATACTATACTCTATCTTGCAGGGAGGTGATAAGTGGTGTTCGTGGAAAAACCCCTTGAGGCTAAGGCCCCAAGTAGCGAAGTGTAAAACAAAAAAAAACACTGCGTAAATAACTGGGGTGGAAACACATCGCAGTTTTTGACATACAGTTTTTTATATTGCAATTTTGCAGAGTTTTCCTCTACGGACTTTCCACCCTGTTTCTGCAGGTATAATTGACATGGTGGCTAATCCCATCCACACATTGCAGAAAAATATCCGCATCGAACATGCTGCGATTTCAAAAACGCTTTTGTTTTTGCAAATCGCAACATGTCAGTTATGCCTACGGAAACGCTGGTGGTTTCCATATAGGTATAATGGAAGCAGTTTTCCTCTGCAGACTTTGTGTGAAAAGTGCTGTGGGAAAAACTGCAATGTGTTTCCACCACGGTCTTTCCCGCAGCGCTTTTTGGCTGCGGCCCACTACATGGGGCCTTAGCCTTATTCTGATTCTTTGCAGTGCATGGTCTTACAATTGTGAGTCATTTTCCACATGTGGGACCTGTATTTCATGCAAAAATGGTTCAATGTGATAATAAGTAAGGGATGGCAATGAATTGAATACTTAAAATAAATATAAGGTGACAGATGCATTTTAGAAAAGATGAAACAAGACTATTCGATTACCTCAGTAACAAGGGAGGGGCTGACGTTCTCATGGGAGAGGGAGCAGTTGTCACATTGAGTATGTAAATGGGTGTAATTGGTGTATGAGCTTCACGAGGACTGCCAATACCTGATCAAAACTGAAAACAGCTGGGAGTGAAACAAGGTGAATGTGACAAATAACTAGCCAGAGCTATCTATTAGTGGCACAGATGTACAAGTACAGGCATATATATAAATAGTTGAAGAAGGTTATTTTGGGAGTATTGACTAATAAGGTGTATTCATGTGAAAACGGTTAATTAGACTGTTAATTAAAAACAGAATTGAATACAGAAGGAAGAAGACATATCATTGTTTCCTTTTGGATTGTCTCCTGGTTTTGGCTTAAAAAACCTGCATCAAAAATTGCCATTCCAGCCAAAGAGTAGTTGTATAGGTGAGCTCAGTGTAAACAGAAGTGAAATGAGCTTTTTAAACAAACTATGTTATTCAATGTTTCAGCCAAGACGTCTGTTGAAAAACAACTTGCTGTCTGCTAGAACATTCCGTCTTGTTGTTGGATTTGGTTGCATCAGATTCTGAGTAGAATTTAGATATGTACTGTGTAACCTTGGCTTATAGATGGTAGAAATAATACCCAACTGCTTATTGTGTGTGATTATATGTCAACCTAAATCCAAAAGTTACACTACACAATGCCATCCATGACATTAGCGGTTATGTATTTTTTTACTTGCTAACTTAGTCCGGGGCCCCACGTTGTGAAACGCAGTGGCACTACTGTGTATTACAGTACCTGCAAAGTGGGTGGGATACTAGTTAATCCCATCCATGCATTGCAGAAAAAAATCTGCATTGGAAATGCTGTGATTTCAAAAATGCTCATGTTTTTGTAAATCACAGCATGTCAATTAGGTCTACAGAAACGCTGCCGTTTTCCGTATAGGTATAATAGGGACTGAAAGTCTGCAGAGGAACTTCCTGTGAAAACTGCTGTGGGAAAAAAAAGCGATGCATTTCAGATGCGTTTTTTTTCCACAGCACTTTTTGGCTGCAGCTCGCTATGTGGGGCCTTAGCCTAAAATAGGCTTTGCATAAATCAGTAATACAGTATGTGTACGTAAGGGGACTCTTTATTTCTGGCCATTTTCTGGCTTGGATGTAGCCATTTTTTGCACTTTTTAGAGTCTGCAGAAATTGCTGTCTGTAATTTGCATTTCTTTTTAAGGTAGTTGGTAGAGACTAACTGCTATACGGTACACTTGCGTTTTTGCAAATTGCAGCATGTGAATTATACCTATGGAAACGCTGACATTTTTCATATAATTATAATAAAGACAGAAAGTCCACAGAGCAAAACTCTGTGGACTTTCTGTCAAAAACGCTGTGGAAAAAAAAAACGCAATTCTGTCTGTAATTTGCATTTCTTTTTAAGGTAGTTGGTAGAGACTAACTGCTATACGGTACACTTGCGTTTTTGCAAATTGCAAAACGCTGTGGAGAAAAACACAATGCGTCTCCACTGTGAAATTAGCCGCAGCGTTTTTTGGCAGTGATTTGCTGCATGGGGCCTTAGCCTTAGGTTGGGTTCAGATGTTCAAAAGCTTCACTTACATAACCTTTTCTATTAAAAGATGGCTGGACCATTGTATCAAACAAGCCCTCTGACCTCTTGTGTCCCTCTATCTCCTCATAGAATGTAAGCTCTTGTGAGCAGGGCCCTCACTCCTATTGTTTGATATGTTTATTTCTTTGTCACATTGTAATGTCCCATATTGTCTGTTCATGTGTCCTCTGATTTGTATAGTGCTGCGGAATATGTTGGTGCTATATAAATAAAGTTATTATTATTATTATTATTATTAATTAATAATAATTCCCTTGGGGAAGACCAAGGAGATGGTGGTGGACTCCCCCGGGGCCGGGGCCCCCCTAAACCAGTGGACATCCTGGGGACGGGCATCGGTTGTGAACACCTGTGCCAGGTTGCCGTGCAGCAAAGACCGCATGCATTTTACTGTCACAAGCCACAGCTTTGGGACAAAGGAAAAAAACACACAATGTTTGAGGCCCCGCCTAAGTGACTGTAGACCAGGGGTCGGCAACCCCGGCCCCTGACACATCTCCGCCTGCCCCCCCCCCCCCCCCCCCCCTCTCTTTCTCCTTCCATGTATCCCTCTCCCCTTGGTTTCCTGTCATTTGTTTTGTTTTGTTCTGCTTACGGCTGCGGTCACCCACTGGCAGGCTTGATTGTCGGGTGGCCTGTGCCTTGCCGTGCGCACCGCTGCATTTTCTGTCCAAGCCCCTTTCAAAGGACCAAACAAATGCCCCGCCGAAGCTGTCGACCGGGGTCGGCAACCCTGCCTTTTCCCGGGGGGCCCCCCCCGCCCCCCCGCCCCTATTATACTGTGGGTCTCTTCAGACCCCCGAGTATAATAAGCGGAGACTTAGGAGAAGTGATGAAACATAAAAAACAATGATACTCACCTTGTTCCCTGCGCTACGCGGCAGCAGTGCGATCTGCCGGCACTTTTGACAGATGACAGGGCCTCAGAGACCCAATCAGCGGTCGCTGACTACAGGCAGAAGCGCCGAAGAGAACAGGGCGGCTGCGGAGTGTAGAAAAAAGGTAGGTAGCATTGTTTTTTTATATTTGTCATCTCTCTTGGTCCTGCACTTATTATATTCGGGGGTCTGAAGAGAGCTATGGGACCTAATACCGTGTGCAGGGACCGCTATGGGACATAATCCTGTGTGCAGGGACCGCTATGTGACATAATACCATGTGCAGGGGCCGCTATGGGACCTAATACCGTGTGCAGGGACCGCTATGGGACATAATACCGTGTGCAGGGGCCGCTATGGGACCTAATACCGTGTGCAGGGACCGCTATGGAACCTAATACTGTGTGCAGGGACCGCTATGGGACATAATACCGTGTGCAGGGGCTGCTATGGGACCTAATACCGTGTGCAGGGACCGCTATGGGACCTAATACTGTGTGCAGGGACCGCTATGGGCCATAATAACGTGTGCAGGGGCTGCTATGGGACCTAATACCGTGTGCAGGGACTGCTATGGGACATAATACCGTGTGCAGGGACCGCTATGGGACCTAATACCGTGTGCAGGGAACGCTATGTGACATAATACCATGTGCAGGGGCCGCTATGGGACCTAATACCATGTGCAGGGGCCGCTATGGGACCTAATACCTTGTGCAGGGGCCACTATGGGACATAATACCGTGTGCAGGGGCCACTATGTGACATAATATGGTGTGCTGGTGCCACTATATGACATAATACCATGTGCAGGGGCCACTATGTGACATAATACGTCGTGTGCAGGGGCCGCTATGGGACATTATTCCGTATAATGGTGTGTTTTCTGCATTAAGGATGTGTTTTTGCACAGAAAACACAGGCATTTTTTTTTGTGCAAAAATGCACCATGTGAACGCAGTTTCACATTGAAGTAAAAGTTCCAGTGGCCTAAAACTATATCTGCATCCAGATATATAGTGTGTCACCACCCTGAGGATGCTGCCATACGGTGCTCCTGGACACATTTACCACTAATTGGGGGCTGCACATGGACTTTTATTACTTCTAATCGGAAAGTACAGGAGCGTCCCAGGAAATAGCAGTAAACGCATGTGTCCTAAAGCATCTTGTGGCAGCACTTCTGTATTATGGTTTGTGGTATATGACTTTAGTTTAGGGGTTGTCAGAATTACAATTATTGACCGCCACTCCGAGTACCTCATCTTTGATTTTTTAATTAAAATCGGCACGCCGAACAAAAAAGGTTGCCTACCCCTGCTATAGACCATACAGAGAGATGTAGACAGAAGGGTACAGATTTACTAATTTAGTAAAGGACAGTGCAAACTTAGAAAAGCAGTCTGAAAATACACCAGATTTATCACAGTAACTGATTCTGGATGATAAATCTGGTGTATCTTTGGACTGTCTAGTCTACATTAATACTACCTTTTGGTTGGCTAATTTTAACCCACCTACCTTGACACTATATTGGCACGTTTTTCACATTATGGCATATTTAATCCACATGCCCTTTTCATGAGAATTTAAACCCACATGTCTAGCATGTCAAAATGTTTTAGCTCAAACTATATATGCCACATTGCGCCAAAGATGCACCATGTTTACAACAGTGTCTAGTCATAACCATAATAATAAATCTGGGCCAAGGTCTGAATAGGAAATGAAGTTCCTAGGCCCCAGTGCAATATGTGTGATGGGACCCCAACCTACCATGTGTCATTTAGAAAAGTGGCATATTTTATGTGGCAAAGGGTCCTTTGGGGCCCCCCTCAGGATCTAGGCTCCACTAGTAACTGTTATCTCTGGCCCCCCTATAGCTACGCCCTTGACTTTGGTACTATGATTGTAATGACTTATTTTAGGTTGTGAACATACCAATTCCACACATAGTGAACAGACAGTGATCGGCGCAGCCTTTATGTAAACAGTCCGCAATGGTCTTTCCCTGTTGCATTTGGAACAAGGACCAAACAGGATAGTCAGGAAGGTTTGATCACACATCGTTCAGTCTCTGGTAGTGAGCTGGAAGAAAAAGATACAGAGAGCATTAGACCCAACCTCCTCCCTTCTATTTCCATGGCTGCTAATGGCTTCTAGACAAGAGGATGCTCTAGGCAAGATAAGCTGCTTGCATGTAATCCCTGCGGATTTATTTAATAGTTGTATAGCGTAATGCACTGTGTGTTCTTCTTTTGTGTGTCCTTTTGATGGATGACCATCAGTTTGTGTCTGTTTTATGCATCTGCTTTTTTGCATCCAGATGTTCTAAAAAAAAATGAATATTTTTTCTCTGTTGTGCACTACTATAAAATGCATGGGTATACTGTATGTTGATCTATACACATATGCAATGCATAAAACTGTTGAATTGCAAAAAGCTCTGGATTATAACACGGGCTGCAACTCAGGATCAATGAAAGACTCATCTTTATATTTATTCCAAATGTCAACTTTAAAATGTTGTTGACTGGTGAACATACCATATACAGTGGGGAAAAAAGTATTTAGTCAGCCACCAATTGTGCAAGTTCTCCCACTTAAAAAGATGAGGCCGGCCTGTAATTGACATCATAGGTAGACCTCAACTATGAGAGACAAAATGATAAAACATATCTAGAAAATTACATTGTCTGATTTTTTAAGAATTTATTTGCAAATTATGGTGGAAAATAAGTATTTGGTTACCTACAAACAAGCAAGATTTCTGACTCTCACAGACCTGTAACTTCTTCTTTAAGAGGCTCCTCTGCCCTCCACTCATTACCTGTAGTAATGGCACCTGTTTGACATTATCAGTATAAAAGACACCTGTCCACAGCCTCAAACAGTCACACTCCAAACTCCACTATGGTGAAGACCAAAGAGCTGTGGAAGGACACCAGAAACAAAATTGTAGACCTGCACCAGGCTGGGAAGACTGAATCTGCAATAGGCAAGCAGCTTGGTGTGAAGAAATCAACTGTGGGAGCAATAATTAGAAAATGGAAGACATACAAGACCACTGATAATCTCCTTTGATCAGGGGCTCGATGCAAGATCTCACCCCGTGGGGTCAAAATGATCACAAGAACGGTGAGCAAAATTCCCAGAACCACGGGGGGGGGGGGGGGGCTAGTGAATGACCTGCAGAAAGCTGGAACTAACGTAACAAAGGCTACCGTCAGTAACACACTACGCCGCCAGGAACTCAGATCCTGCAGTGCCAGACATGTCCCCCTGCTTAAGCCAGTACATATCTGGGCCCGACTGAAGTTTGCTAGAGAGCATTTGGATGTTCCAGAAGAGTATTGGGAGAATGTCATATGGTCAGATGAAACCAAAGTAGAACTGTTTGGTAGAAACACAACTCGTCGTGTTTGGAGGAGAGTGAATGCTGAGTTGCATCCAAAGAACACCATACCTACTGTGAAGCATGGGGGTGGCAACATCATGCTTTGGGGCTGTTTCTCTGCAAAGAGACCAGGACGACTGATCCGTGTACATGAAAGAATGAATGGGGCCATGTATCGTGAGATTTTGAGTGCAAACCTCCTTCCATCAGCAAGGGCATTGAAGATGAAACGTGGCTGGGTCTTTCAGCATGACAATGATCCCAAGCACATTGCCAGGGCAACGAAGGAGAGGCTTTATAAGAAGCATTTCAAGGTCCTGGAGTGGCCTAGCCAGTCTCCAGATCTCAACCCCATAGAAAACCTTTGGAGGAAGTTGAAAGTCCGTTTTGCCCAGCGACAGCCCCAAAACATCACTGCTCTAGAGGAGATCTGTATGGAGGAATGGGCCAACATACCAGCAACAGTGTGTGCCAACCTTGTGAAGACTTACAGAAAACGTTTGACCTCTGTCATTGCCAACAAAGGATATATAACAAAGTATTGAGATGAACTTTTGTTATTGACCAAATACTTATTTTCCACCATAATTTGCAAATAAATTCTTAAAAAATCAGACAATGTGATTTTCTAGATATGTTTTCTAATTTTGTCTCTCATAGTTGAGATCTAACTATGATGACAATTACAGGCCTCTCTCATCTTTTTAAGTGGGAGAACTTGCACAATTGGTGGCTGACTAAATACTTTTTTCCCCACTGTACTTTGTGTGATATAATGTGATTAGGATAGTCTCCTGAAGACAGGAATACGTGTGATCCTCTGATATCACAGAATATCCCTCAAGGGCACAAAGATAGACGAGATCACAGTCCTAATAATATCAATCAGTTTTATCCACATCCAGATTTCCACAAACACCAAAGTCAGGCTAAGGCCCCACGTAGCAAGATGCAGCAAAAAAAAACAAAAAAAAAACGCTGCATTTTTGCAGGCTTTTCCTCTGCGGACTTTACGGAAAACACCAGCATTTCCGCAGCTATAATTGACATGCTGTGATTTTTTTGCAAATGCAGCTTTCCGCTGCAGATTTTTTTCTGCAATGTCTGGATGGGATTAGCCGGAATCCCATCCACTTTGCAACTACTGTAAAACGCAGCATTTTTGCAAAGTGGGGCTTCAGCCTTCAGGGGCTTTGGTGATCTGGACAATTAGACACAGTGTCTACGGTTTAGGCAAAAATAATATCTACATATATTTGAATTAAGAGAAAGATTTTACATTTAAAGAGGTTAATGCTCTAAAAAAAGACATCATACATTGATACTGGCATACACATTTTAATTACACACTATTTCAGCTAATAATTTAGAGAAGAATTAGAGTTCTTTTACATAGAGCAGATTTTATTGCTTATGTTTAGATTTTCTTCTATAGACTATACAAAGAAAAATGGGGATAATAACTAGAATATGCAGTATATAGAATGATTTATGGAGCTGTAAATTTGTCTCCTGTACAAGTCCTTTATTACTGTATATTCTGCTTTTTTGCTTTTCCCTTGACCTGGTCACATTAGCGTGATATGCATTGTATCCTGGTACAAACTGAGAAACATTGTGCATGCTACTTACTGTACTAGTAGTTGTTTAATCTCATTTTCCTAAGGTAAATTAGAACTACATAATAAAATACTGGGTAAAATGAGATTCAGGTCAGAGCACTAATGCTCAGCTCCCATACTGTTCTTTGGACATATGAGTTTTAAGTAGAACTCTTTAACAACAGTCAAACAAGGTGGTAATAGTATGCAGATGCCTTTCTGCCTGGGCAAGTTTTTTAAAGGGCATTTCCAGAGTTTATAAAAATACAAAAAAGTACCCATGTGTCAGAATGATCAATAGATGACGCTACCATGCTCAGAATTATTTTTCATTTTCATTATCTTTCCCTGCTCTGTGATGCACCTTTGTTTTGTTGTTGCCAGAGCTTACTATGGGTGAGATTAGCTTTGTGAAAGACTACAATTATCATACTTTCTCTCCCCTCTCGCATGCATTGTGTCAGATTTACAAATCTTAATATAAAGTTAGACCAAGCAGTCTAAAAATACAAAAAATTTACCAAAATAGGCCATTGCTGATAAATTTGGTGCATCTTTAGACACTTTTATCACATTGTATGCCACATATTGAACTGGCTTACTTTGTGCCAGATTTTGTCACATCTTGAGCCATGTCCCTTCTCATTTAGCCATGCTCCTGTGTCAAAAGAGGCTAAAAAGGTGTCTGAAATGTTTATTAAATGTGGTGCAAGGCATGTTTGACAGTTTTGTGGTATTTTGATTTGTAAATCTGTCCAACTGACTTTATTGTAAAAATGATAACAGGAAGTGCCACCATATTTGTTGTCACCTACAAATGAACGTTTCAGAACTGATGTTTGACTCTTACAGAGAGACAGTGTGAATTGACTTTAGCTGAAAAGTGCAAAATCAAAAGTTTGCAAATACTGCCACCACTATTACTTTCACTTCTGAATAATAATACAGTATATAAGGGATATATGAATATATCCCTTATGGAGAATGATGCAAAGCTAAAAAGGAAATCTACAATTAAACAGTAAGTTTCAGATTGATTCAGGCTCAGTAGAGATGTAGTGGTTCGCCCTAAAATGAGAAGATGTCCTGCATATGCACATATCAACCAGTCATTGACTACCTCTTTTACTTTCAAATCTGCTGTACAAAACATAGCCTGACCTCTGGCCTGTTGCTATAGACTAAACTCTTTGCTTCATGTATCAAAACTTTCTGACCATTAAACTGGCTTTGTTTCATATAGCAACCAATCAAAATGCAGATTCAGATTCATTCCCGCAATAATAATACTTTTTTTTTATTACTCCTCTGGAAATATGAATGCTGTGTTGTGACTGCTCATTCTTTATCTTATTCCAAAACCTCACACATGTTAAAAGGGTCAATTATTGGAGAAAATCTAGGGTTCAATTATTTGTAGGAATGCCCATTCCTGATAATTGGCCCCTGTACTTACTCTCAGGATCAGCAGGCAAACAAGAAGATTCTCGATTGTCAGCAACATATTGCGCTTTGTCAAAAATAAAATGTACGGGGCAGGAACAATCGGAAGAGTGATTCTATGAGTGGAGCAATTGCAGTAGTGATACTTCCTCCCTCCATAATATATTAGAACCTGACATTGTTATAATACAGTATGCAATAACTGATAACCTACACTTGGGTACCCAGTTTCTCTGAAAGTACTATCTTAAAGTGGGTACATCACATTAACATTACTTAATGTCTGCTAGTGACTGGGATCAAAAGATCATTATATACTCAGAGTTAATGGACCTGTATGTTGCATGTCTATATGGTTAACAACTTTGCAGACTCATTTTCTTTATGTTGGGCATTCTCTGGGCAATGTGGAACCTTTAATTACCAAATTAACAATCTAGCAGAACCAAATTCACTTCATGATGTATGATACATGGAAACATTAATAGAATATAGATACACTGTAATACTTACTGCGTTGAAGATCTGCTGTTGAACAAAGCACAAGAGCTTAGTGCAAATAGAAACAGGATGACAGCCCTTACCCGGTAATCTACTTAGCAAGGTATTAAAACTACAGAGTCTTTGAGAAACCGAGAAATGGCTAGTGGAAGACAATGACAAAGACGTCATTGCTGTATTTCACAATCTACAAATGTTAGTGCATGATAGTTTAGAAATGTTTTCAAAATGGCCTCCTACTAGAGCAGACAACCCATAAACTTCATTGATACATATAGTGTGTGATATAACTGCCAAATAGTGGGTTTACAGCACATATATGTTCACAGCTCATACAACTACCAAACCAAACATTGCTTTAACCTGTAATATTCACACACACAAAAAAATCTTTGTTTACTTGGCTGCAGCAATGATGTGCCATATACTCGATGTAACTACTGCAGCCAAACACCAGCCCCAGTGGTATATGGCAGAAGATGATGAGCTGCAATGTTCATGTGGATTATACAACTGCAGCCAAATAAAGACTAGCACAGAGAACCAAGGCTCTGGAGGATTAAACTAGTCAGTATAGTTTTTAATTTCATCACATAGTCTTGGGCAACCACTGAAATAACTTGGAAAACTCCTTAAAGAGGTTGTCCAGGCAAATTGATAAATTTTATATAGGCCGGAGAGAGGTGAAAAAAAAAAATCATACTCACCTCTCCACCCAACGTGGTCCGATCCTGCTGATCTGGCATCTTCTCAAAGTGAAACTGCTCGCTGTCTGTGACGTCATGGATCTCTTCCGCTGAAGCCGCTGATTGGCCTCAGTGGTCACGTGTGGCTGGGACTTCTGCCACAGGTCAACGCTGCACTGAGAATACCAGACCGCGCTGGGAGGCACTGGAGCACTGGGGAAAGGTGAGTATGATTTTCTAAAAATTTTTTCACTGCCCCTGGAAGATTAAATTTACTGTCCAGTTTTGCCTGGACAACCCCTTTAAGGCTAAGGCCCCATGTAGCAGGCCGCAGCAAAAAAGCGCTGTGGGAAAAACTGCATTGCATTGCAGTTTTTCCCACAGCGCTTTTCACAGAAAGTTTCTGCTTCAATTATACCTATAGGGAAACCGCCAGCATTAATTGAAATGCTGCCTATTGACATTGGCATAATTGACGGTCTGCGCGTATTTTTCGACAAGGTGTAAATGGGATTCAAAGAGGCAATCGCAGTAGATCTAGAACGCGTGGAAGGGGTCGAGACAGGGGAGGAAGAGGAGGCCCCAGTAATTTTGGTAACAGGGATTTTTTAGGTCTTGGATACCACCTAAGGAATCGCAACTCACAACCCCTAACATCAACATATCAGGTAGCAAACAAAAACCCAACAACCAGATAATAAATATATCCTCGAAGGTCCTTAGTGAAGCAGAGATGTGTGTTTTAGTAAAGGCCTATCATTCGTTCCGACCTCAGATTTCAACTTATTTGAGGCAGTAAAAGATATCCACCTTTTTGTCCGCAAAATAAAATGGCGGAAATATTTTATTAGACAACAACAGAGGGCTTGTCTCGATTTGGGTATGCTGGAGGACCTCCTGGCCGACGTGAGATTATTGGAAGGGCTAGTGGAAAGTTTGCCGAATAGCGGACAAGGTCCATTTACGAATTTAAAAAACAAAAGTACCTCTATGCCCCCACAGGGTGATGTTTCATGTGTTGATGTCAGGGACGTAACTACCGGGGTACCAGTGGTAGCAGCTGCCACAGGGCCCGGGATATTATGGGGCCCCGTGGGCCCCCGATGCTTTTTTTTTTTTTTTTTAATAGGCCGTTACCTGCTGGAGTAACCCCAGCAGGTAACGGGCCCTATATACTTACCGTTCCTCGGGGTCCCGCTCACGGCTGCCTGCGCTTACGATTCTGTGGAGGCGGCTGTGAGCAGTAGCGGGGATCGGTATGTAAGGCTGCGGGCCGAACACCACAATCTCTGCTATCATTATACTCCGGGGTCTTTGTAAAGACCCCGGAGTATAATAATCGGAGGCCCAGAGTTGGTGAGGGAACATAAAAAACAATGTACTTACCTCTCCTACGCTTCTCCAGGCTTCGGGCCTGTTTGGTGACGTCCCAGACGTCATTTTGCATCGCGATGCCGGCCCGCATCACGTGATGCCGGCCTGGTCCAACATTGAAGAAGGCCGAAGTAGCAGGGAGTGCACCAGAGCGAGGAACAGGTAAGCAACGTTGTTTTTTTATGTTTGTATCCTCCCCTGGGTCTCCGATCATTATACTCTGGGGTCTGAAAAGACCCCAGAGTATAATAATTGTTCATGGGTGGTCCACAATGGGACATATAATAATGTGTGCAGGGGCCACTATGGGGCAAAATACTCATTGCAGGGGCCACTATGGGGCATAATACTGTGTGCAGGGGCCACTATGGGATATAATACTGTGTGCAGGGGCCACTATGGGGCATGATACTGTGTGCAGGGGCCACTATGGGTCATGATACTGTGTGCAGGGGCCACTATGGGACATGATACTGTGTGCAGGGGCCACTATGGGACATGATACTGTGTGCAGGGGCCACTATGGGACATGATACTGTGTGCAGGAGCCACTATGGCACATAATAGTGTGTGCAGGAATGCGTTTTTTTTTTTTTGGGGGGGGTGGAGGGTGCAGTCGGGGGGGGGGGGGCGATTGGGGGCAGCGGTTCGGGGGGGGGGGGGGGGGCCATGTCAAATGTTCGCCTTGGGGCCCAGCCATTCCTAGTTACGACACTGGTTGATGTGTTTCTAGATTTAGTTACAAGAGATCTGGACACTGCGATAAAGGATTTTTTTCCCCCATAATTTTACTAAATCTGAGATGGATGCACTGATGGGTCTTGAAAAAGACAAGAGCATTGTGATAAAACCCTCAGATAAAGGGGGAAACATGGTGATAATGGATGCATCAGAATATAAAAAAATGTGTCTAAGTCTCTTGTCTGATCGGAACACATATGAAGTACTATCGGGTAATCCTACCAGGGAATATATGGTGGAACTGAGACAACTATTCACGGAAGCCAAAGAGGGGGCTTTGATTGATATGGCTGAATTTGAGTATTTACTCCCTAAACACCCTGTAATGGCCACATATTATAGTCTTCCAAAAATTCACAAAGGGCTTGCCCCTCTCAAAAGCAGGCCCATTGTGTCTGGTATTGGCAATGTGAGTGAGAGAGTGGGGAGGTACATTGACCAAGTTCTTAGACCATTCGTGGAGGCATTGCCCTCGTACACGAGGGACACTACGGACCTGCTTAAGAGAGTGGAGGGTTTCATTATGGATGAGAACTGTCTACTGGGTAGCATTGACGTTGAGGCTCTTTACTCGTCCATACCACATGAGTTTGGTTTGAGAGCGGCACGGTACTACCTCCAGATGCGAGGACGTCAATTTGCAGCCCACAATAATTTTATCATCGATCTACTCAATTTTGTACTTACAAAAAACTTTTTCCACTTCAATGGGAAAATATACCACCAGCTCAGGTGCACAGCTATGGGGTGCGTATGTGCACCCACCTCTGCTAACTTGCTCCTGGGCTGGTGGGAGGCCACCATGAGCTTTGGTGAGAGAGGCCCAGAGGATGTGGAAAAAATTGAAATGTGAGCTAGATATATAGACGACGTCCTCGTTATCTGGAGGGTTACCGAGGATGCGTTCAGGAGTTTTGTACAATGCCTCAATATGAACAGTATTGGACTTAAGTTTAAGTCTGAATGTGACAGAAAGACCCTGCCATTTTTGGATGGCTGTATTAGCAGAAATGAGAATGGTGAGTTAATGACAGACGTATACAGAAAACCTACTGCTACCAACTCCCTCCTGAGGTGGGAGAGTAGCCACCCACTCCCACTCAGGAGAGGAATACCCAGGGGACAATATCTGAGACTGAGGAGAAATTGCTCTAAGATGGATGATTTTGTCAAGAGATCTGGGGAATTAAGACAGAGATTCCTTGAACGAAGGTACCCTGACTCAGTCTTAAGAGAGACATATAAGAACGCTGTAGGTAGGAATCGAAGTGATTTATTGACAGTGGATAATTCTACAGAGGACGATACAGAGGTCACAAGACTTGTTACAACATTCAACAATGGAGCCACACGGGTAAGGCAGACTCTGTCTACACATTGGAATATTCTTCTAATGGACCCTCAGCCCTCTATCACTTATAAAATAGGGAGATCCATTCGAGACAGAATAGTCCACAGCCACTACATCGAACAGAAAGCTACGACGTGGCTGGATAGAAAAATTACTGGATGTTATAGATGCAGTGGCTGTGTGGCCTGTCCCTTTTTGCAGGTAGGAAAATAATTTTTCTCTAATGTGAAGGGAAAAACCTTTAAAATCAAACATCTAATCAACTGTAGAACAACAGGTGTTATCTATAAGTTGACATGCGCATGTGGCAAAGAATATGTAGGTAAAACACGACGGGCGCTCCGTAGACGAATAGGTGATCATCTTGGCGATATCCTACATAAAAGGGAGACACCAGTAGCCAAACATGTGAATGAAATACATGGGGGAGATCGAACTATGATTAAGTTCATGGGAATTGACCTCGTCCCTTCCCCTCTTAGAGGTGGCGATTGGGATAGAATGATCTTACAGAGGGAGACAAGGTGGATCTTTGAACTCCAGACTATGTATCCATCTGGACTGAATAAACAGTTATATTTTGGATGTTTTATTTAGTATTCATCCTTTCCTCTCTCTATGTTCTATATGCTAACTTTGCTCTATCAGTTTGTGACTAATATATATATATCTATATATTCCTATATCTGAGCTTACTATTATCCACTAGGGCGGATTATCCCTTTAAGTGGGCTATAAGGATATGTGTGATGGGTTATATGCATTGAACATTTTTGGCATAATAGGTATAGATTACAATATCAATCCCCTTGGTGTTTTACCCCATATATTACTAGTATTGTGGTTGGATTTGAATCGGGTGATCCGGCGTTGCAGTTCTGCGGTGCTGTGCGCTGAACCACTGTGCTGCCTTAGATTGGAGGTACCTGCTACTTTATGAAGTTCGTGATTGTGGATGACTTTTCCACATTAGATATATAAACACATCTTTTTGTTTTGTCTTATTTAGTATCGTCACCTGTTACTTTATTCTTTAAGTGCTAATTCCATAGTAAAGAATGGATTAGCACATTACCTAGCAACCCAACCCCTCCATTTTTGATTGGAGTGGGTGGTTATGCCCCTCCATTGACACCAAAGGTGGGTGGGGTTTGGGATGCAGTTCTGCCATATACTCAATTAGAATGGGGAACCACGCCTCTCCCCCGAGGTGTCCATGGGTGATTTGTTTTGGCGCCCTGGTGGACACGTCCGGGAGGCGGGGCTTTTTAAATTTAAGATATTTAAGATGAGGTAAGCAGTGGCTCTGGTTTACTTACAGGACCACTGCTGACACATATGCTCCCCTGCATTCAGGGTGGAGCGTACATCTGCACAGCCCTACAACTGGCAAGCTATGATAATACACGGTTGAGTAGCTTGAAGGGCTGTTACTCCCCACTGGGCTTTTATTTTGAAGTACATTGCCTTTGTTTTTAAATGAAAGTTAATTCGCCACAATTTTATAGTGTGCACTTATGGTGCTGTCTGGATATACAGTGCTGGCCAAAAGTATTGGCACCCCTGCAATTCTGTCAGATAATACTCAATTTCTTCCAGAAAATGATTGCAATCACAAATGCTTTGGTAATAATATCTTCATTTATTTTGCTTGCAATGAAAAAACACAAAAGAGAATGAAAAAAAAGTCAAATCATTGATCATTTTACACAAAACTCCAAAAATGGACCGGACAAAAGTATTGGCACCCTCAGCCTAATACTTGGTAGCACAACCTTTAGACAAAATAACTGCGAACAAATGCTTCCGGTAACCATCAATGAGTTTCTTACAATGCTCTGCTGGAATTTTAGACCATTCTTCTTTGGCAAATTTCTCCAGGTCCCTGAGATTTGAAGGGTGCCTTCTCCAAACTGCCATTTTGAGATCTCTCCACAGGTGTTCTATGGGATTCAGGTCTGGACTCATTGCTGGCCACTTTAGAAGTCTCCAGTGCTTTCTCTCAAACCATTTTCTAGTGCTTTTTGAAGTGTGTTTTGGGTCATTGTCCTGCTGGAAGACCCATGACCTCTGAGGGAGACCCAGCTTTCTCACACTGGGCCCTACATTATGCTGCAAAATTTGTTGGTAGTCTTCAGACTTCATAATGCCATGCACACGGTCAAGCAGTCCAGTGCCAGAGGCAGCAAAGCAACCCCAAAAATCAGGGAACCTTCGCCATGTTTGACTGTAGGACCGTGTTCTTTTCTTTGAAGGCCTCTTTTTTTTTCCTGTAAACTCTATGTTGATGCCTTTTCCCAAAAAGCTCTACTTTTGTCTCATCTGACCAGAGAACATTCTTCCAAAAAGTTTTTGGCTTTCTCAGGTAAGTTTTGGCAAACTCCAGCCTGGCTTTTTTATGTCTCTGGGTCAGAAGTGGGGTCTTCCTGGGTATCCTACCATAGAGTCCCTTTTCATTCAGACGCCGACGGATAGTACGGGTTGACACTGTTGTACCCTCGGACTGCAGGGCAGCTAGAATTTGTTTGGATGTTAGTCGAGGTTCTTTAGCCACCATCCGCACAATCTTTCGTTGAAATCTCTCGTCAATTTTTCTTTTCTGTCCACATCTAGGGAGGTTAGCCACAGTGCCATGGGCTTTAAACTTCTTGATGACACTGCGCACGGTAGACACAGGAACATTCAGGTCTTTGGAGATGGACTTGTAGCCTTGAGATTGCTCATGCTTCCTCACAATTTTGCTTCTCAAGTCCTCAGACAGTTCTTTGGTCTTCTTTCTTTTCTCCATGCTCAATGTGGTACACACAAGGACACAGGTTGAGTCAACTTTAATCCATTTCAACTGGCTGCAAGTGTGATTTAGTTATTGCCACCACCTGTTATGTGCCACAGGTAAGTAACAGGTGCTGTTAATTACACAAATTAGAGAAGCATCACATGATTTTTCAAAGGGTGCCAATACTTTTGTTCACCCCCTTTTTTATGTTTGGTGTGGAATTATATCCAATTTGGCTTTTTGACAATTCTTTTTGTGGTTTTCCATTGAAGACAAATTAAATGAAGATATTATTACCAAAGCATTTGTGATTGCAATCATTTTCTGGAAGAAATTGAGTATTATCTGACAGAATTGAAGGGGTGCCAATACTTTTGGCCAGCACTGTATGGTGTTGGAAGTTGAATGAACATTTTGGTTATGTTTAACATCCTGAATGCCATGGTCAATATTGGCAATCCAACACCGTATAGGCCAGATATTGTACGTATTGCAACTATGAATTTTTGTTAGGTATAGTAAGCGTTCTCTTCTTTTGTTTTGTGTATTATTTCCAGATCCCCTGAGGATTGCCCCTCCATCTGGTTGGGACATGAAACGCGTTGGAAAAAAGGATCTAATTTGATAGGGAGATACAGGGAGAGTTTTGGGACTGTCCTTGTTAGGACAGGAGTCATTGTGGGACATAGGTGAGAGATAGGGTATAATTATACCAGCCCTTCATCTGTAAGTCCCGTTGAGTCCCCAACATCTCTCAGTAGGTCCGGGTAAGACCGTTCCTTTTTTTTTTATCTAGAGCACGGTTTGTTTTGTGCACATTAATTAGTGATATTTTCTGACCGTCTTAAATATTTATTATTATAATTTACATTAAAGGTTAAGTTTTATGATTTCTTGGATCCTGTGCTTGTGACACGTGTAAATGGGATTCACTACAATTCCATCCACCTTGTAGTGACTATAAAACGTTTTTTTTCTGTGGCATTTACGCCATGTGGGGCCTTAGGGTAATGCCTCATGTAGTGGAAGGCTGCCTGACCACTGCTCCATTAGGTGGTCCGACCCCCCATTGATTTCCAAGTTATCCCCTATCCTATGGACAGGGGATACATTTCTTTTGTGGGAAAACTCCATTAAGACAAGTAAGCACCAGTTCTACAACGATAATATAGCTTCCTTCACACATAGGGGCAGGTTTGCTATTGCACTATAGTGGAGAAATTTGCTAAAACAACTGGTGTAGATGCCTTACACCACACGTTTCAGACACCTATTTTGCGCCTCACCTGACAAGGGGTATGGCTTAGTGGAAAAGGGACATGTTTTAATATGTGACACTAAGTGCCAAAAATACATTAAAATTTTGCAGCATTTGTTAGCGGAAACTAAGCCAACTAATAGGTGGTGTAAAGTTCTAACTTTAAACAGTCTTTAGATGGGTGAGATTTATCATCCAGCATCAGCTACTGTGATAAATCTGGCATAATGTAAAATTGTCTAGTCTAAATTTACATAGTCTAAGATAGTCCATTAGACAGAATTATTATGCCCGGTGATGATTTATTTATTTTTTTTGCCGCATTTGATGACTGATAATATAGGTAATAAAAAGACTAAAAGTTACCAAACTGCCATTGAATAGCATTTATTTATGCGAAATGATTTTAAATTGTAAACATTTGTATGTGTCTTCATATACATGATTTTCTTCATTTATATAATTTCATTTTCATATGTAACAGAACCCAATTTTTCAAGAGGTTCTCTGATCAAAAGCACGTGGATGAAGAACTATTTTAGTAAAGAGATAATGATGCAGTCCGCCAATGCTCGTATTTTCTCCTCTATAGTCATAACCTAGACAAGGGCACATGTAGCGTAAGCTGTATGGCCCTCTGCAGACTACATAAAAAATTACATGAATCAGAGGCACAAACATCTCCAAGTGGGCTGCAGCATAAATATTATTTCTATAAAACTAGCTCTGTCAAACACTTTCTGCCTTCTTTAATTTTTTAGTGGTCTTCATATAGAGGCACATGGTAAAAGATACATAACAGACATAAAAATATTCATGTGAAAATAAAATACCACTATAAAAATATGACAATTTGTATACAATTGCTTTTCATTTTCATTATCTACAAAAGATATGAGAAACAATCCATGAAAAATATACAAAGGATGTATAATAAGCTAGAGCTCTACATCCTAGCATCATAAAGCAAAATACTTTCTATTAGGGGGTGTTCACATGTAGGAATTTGACGCTTGAATTTGGGGCGGAACCTGCATTAAAATCCACCTCAAATTCTGCCTGGGAGGCAGTAGCTGATTTTTTCAGCTAGGGGAAAAACTAAGTGTCCTGCTCATTCTTCAGGAGGATTCCTGCTGAGAACTCCCATTGAAATGAAAGTAAGGCAGACAATACACCTTTTCACACAGAATTTGACGCTGACCAGTAAAGGCAAGATAAGCAAAATAAATTGGCATTCTTCTCCAAATTCCGCTTCAAATTCAGCATCAAAATCTGCGTCAAATTCAGTGTTGGTTTTTGACACGCAGAAAAAATCTGCTTCAAATTGACAAATTCAGCGTTAAATTCCTATGTGTGAACACGCCCTTATTGTACAGATATTATGTAAGTGGCCATAGAATTCCTGTGTTTAATTCTTAGACCTTGTTCACACTATACACCTCAATTATGGATGAAATATATGGACATATTTATCTCTTTGCTTCTTTAACTAGCATTTTGTCAGTGGGAATACCAAGAATGGAATGGTGTATGGTAAGGACACATGATAAATAAACTTGTGCATTGCTCCACTGACAACCATTGACTCAAGAAAAATTTAGGTATGTGCATAGCAAATATGTCTGTGTGTATAAAGTCATACAATGTACAGCCTATTCAAGACAAAATCCAAATATAAAAAACACTAAAAATAAAAATAAACCTCAGCAATGATAGCTGAAAATTCTAGCTAAGTAAACAGTGGCACAATACCAAATGCAATGCAAAATTATACCAATGAGAAATTGGTTGTAAGGAAAAACTTCATAGGGATGTTCCCCTTCTTTGTACTGGGATCTTCCCATTTTATAGATTGAACACAGAAGGAAGTATTAATCTGCTATATAGACTTAGGGTTACAAGGCAGCAACTACAACACCCAGCATTCTGTTTTTTTTTTGTCAGGAAAGAATAGTGAGTCAGTCTGCACTTTTCTGTCCTGTCAGGAAACAGTATCCAGGCTTTTTATTTCTACACCTATCCATGATGTAATGTCTATGAAATAATGTACCCTGTCAGTCACTGGATGGTGCAGTCTCTATGGATGTGGCCAAGTCAGTGGACATAGGGAGAGACAGAAGTGGACAGAAGCAATACAAAGGCATTGGCTTTTAGTTTTATCCTGGGCCCAAGAAATTCAAGCTATAACTGTGCTACAAACTCTTACCTACTATTTGCTTCATGTTCAGGAATATAAAGTATCAAGGTTACCTCCATTTTCCCTATCTATTACTGTACTACTAACAGAAGCTCAAACATCTTATTGCTGTTTAGATTAAAATACTTTGCCTTCAAGTCAACAAAAAATGAAATATCAACATTTATCATCAGTTTTATTATAAAACACCAGCTCTAATTCATTATAATGTGACCCTATGTCCTAGGATTTGATATTGTAAGAAAATCTTTATGCTACACTCTTCTAGTTTTAGGTTTGTAATAAAACAGTGTATTTTCTCAAGAACCTTCTGCCTTTCCTATTATCTTCTTGGAACAATGAGATACTGGAACCTTAATTTTACAATGTAACATTAAGACGCATCTAAATATAGAGCAGTAGGCATTTTATCCAGAGATGAATTCCACAGAGGGCTGTACAAGTTCTGTGCCCGGATCTTCTGCAGCATGTTATATTCTCTTTAGGAAGCCAAGCTTTAGGCTGCTGGGAATTTGGATGGTTTCCAATGCATGGGGAGTTGGGCTGAATGGGAATGTCACTTGGAAGAGGTATTTACTATCCAACATTAACTGTGATCCATCTTCACGAGTGCTTAGAATGGACTAGAGGAATAAAATACATATATTTACAAAATAATAATGATAATCACATGTCATATACATAAATACAATATTAAAGCGTATGTTCACACAGCGGAATCTTATTTTCATTGGGAGGCAAAGATCGAACAAGATGCTGAAAAAAGAAGCTCCCTGCCTTATCTTGCCACGCAGGGAGCCTGGGGCAGAAAATGAAGAAGCATCTGAGGCAGATGTCCATCTCAAATTCCTATTCATTTTCAGCCATGTGAACGGCACTTTAGAATCCCACCTAAATTATTTTCTATTATTTTGCAATTCAGCAAAGACCCAAACCCAGACATCTGCTAGTAATGGCTGGGTTTTTCACCTACATTGAAAAAAATACTGGAATGTATCTTTAAATGAAGTCTGACGGCAGGCTTAACACCTCAAAACTGCTGACAGAGATATATATAGTTTTAAGCACACCTTTGTATGATGCAAGCAAAGAGAGAGCTTTTATTTTTGATGCAGCATATAGCTAATAGAAGGAAAATCATACATGTATCCTTTCACCATAATGTAAGATTCATTGGAAAGCATAAGTAATCCAGATCATACATCGAGGAATGTTTTGGTCACTCCATAAACCTTTTTCAAGCCAGAGCTAAAGGAGACTTGGTAGCAGAAGGGCAGGTTGAGTGGATATATACTCGACAGGAAAAACACTGTAAACAAACCTGTGGTGATAGTAGGTTGCATCAGGGCAGTTTTAACACATTAGTGTGCCCACCCCCATAATTTAATGTCCTCTGAAGTGTCCCAAACAATATAGTGTCCCCTCAAGTAGTGATCATTCAATCAATATATTACATGCAAATTAAAAATAAATACAGAGAATTACACTTACCTAACCCTATCCCCAAGGAGCAGTCTGCAGGCTCCATCTGTAGTGATGCTCTGTACTGACTACGCCCCCCCCCAGACATCATCAGCTAAAGCTTGAATGGTGGAGCATGGAACTAATAGCTTGTTCTCCACCAATGTATTCAACTTTATCAGTGTTCTAAAGGTGCAGAGACCTCAACCTGCTCCCAGCACCCGAAATGCAGGACTGTCCTGCTTGTTTTGGGTTGGCTGAGGGGGCTTCCACTACCATAAGGCCTGGTTCAGATGCACTGTTTGTCTGATGGTTAAAGCACTGCTTTGGGGCAATGATTCTAGAAGTCTCTGAAATGGATTCCGTCACTCAAGATCATAGGGAAGGGAGAACATTTAATAAAGAGAGCCCGGGACCCCTGCACATGAAGAGACATTCCTAATGAAACATGAGACTGCAGTGTCAGGTGGATTAAAACTTAATTCCTTTGTCATGCAACCTGCATAACCATAGATATGTTTAATCTCCTCTTTCTGCCAGCTACTGCATAGAGTACTGTCAGTAGTTTGCTAATGGACACCCTTTAAGTGTATTTGTATACACTACGTCATACGTAAGTAAAATGATGGGTAACACCTACATTCACTAACAATTACTAGAAGTACTCCAAGCAACACAATACAGATAGTGGGTCTATCTAGATTATAATCCCTTATTCTCTAATTATACAACCACACTGAAACAGAATAACATGATCTCATAATGCAACACAACCATTACAACAGTAGCGATGTTCACTCTGTACATGACAAAGCCATTATGTAAGCTGATGTACTGCAATCTTATGCACAATATGGCAGCCTTCAAGACATGTAGTTGGCAAGTGCAATGTAAATGCTGCCACACTTGGGTTGTCTCAGCGTTTACTGCACCTGCACAAATGACTACACTGCTTATGTGGAAGTTGAAGACAGTATGGCATGCTGGGTGCGTGTGTGACAATAGTGATGGAGGATTTGCCTCATCGTAAGTATTTATAATAAATAAACTGGGGTAAATTTATCAGATAATTGTTTCCACTGGACACCATGACCCCTCCTGCTAGGACCCAGCATGCCCACTTTTCAGAAAAGTGTTTTGGAGGACATTACTGTGCCAAAAATCGCATATTTTGGCACAAAATAGGTGTACGCTAAAATTTTGTCATACATTTTATGGCAAAAAATTGTGTCAAAAGTGCGATAAATATGCCATTGCGTTAAGGCAAGTATACACTATAATTACCTTTGGGGGACATATTCTACTCTATAGATCAATGACATCGAACAAGCAGCATAGCAGTGCCCCACTGTGTTTAAACAATGTAGCTGCACTTCCCATATTTAGTATAAGAATCAGCTCCATCTCAACCTGAAACCACTTCACACATTATTTCAGTGAATGGCATTTCTCTAGTATGTATAAGCAGTTTAGCGTTCCCATTGCATTGACTTTAAATTAACTCCTTAAGGCTACGGCCCCACGTTGCAGAAAAGCAACTTATTTTGTTGCAGTTTTTTGAGCCAAAGCCAGGAGTGGATTTAGCAGTAGGTAGAAGTATAAGAAGCTTCCTATATATTTCCAATTCCTTTTGTAGCCATTCTTGGCTTTGGCTCAAAAAACCGCAACAAAATCTGCAACAAAAAAAAGCTGTGTTTCCGCAATGTGAGGCCGTAGCCTAAATAAGTAAACATAAAATGAGAAAAATATTGACAGATAACATGTTTTACCATTTACCTGAACTTTACGAACAAATGAGGGTGTTACTCGCTTCTCAAAGTCATCAATAGGAGTATAAGAGTTCAATATTTTAACAATCTGGAATAGAATGAAGTAGGAAACAATGATATCAACATCATCTGAACATTTGGAAAGCAACTAAGTAAGAAAAAGTAAAACTACAAAATGATGAGAAAGCATGAACATTGGGCTTATATTAGCCACAAATCACCAAACAATACTGTCTGAGATTCAAGGGAGAATCTAAAGTAGACCTCGATACATTACTTCTTAGAAGACACAGCCTAAATGTGAACATTTTCTATAGTACAATGGTACTGGAATCACGTATGACCGCAACCAGTGGAGTAAAGATAAGTGCAAAAGTAATAGAGTTGCTATACCACAAAAATAGATCTTTGCTATACAAAGATCGCATCCACAAAGTGTAGATCTAAGCGCCTCACTTCAGACAGTCTGCTAGTAAAGTTAAGGCAGCAATTGCATGGACCTTATTGGGTGGCATAATTTTAATTTCTATGATATGCCATGTCACTAAACTCAGCTTTCTCAGGTGCCTCTTACATATGCCTCTCTATGATCTAAGCAATAACATTACAGCAATACACACATTTTAAATAGATACTTCTTACACTGAAGAACAGAAGAAAACAGTATGACAATATGAGAGTAACATTACCTGTACTGTGGAAAGCACAGTGCAGCGCTCACATATTTCTTTAGCATCTTCATCTTTGATTTTCTTAACCTGTAATAACCATGCTGCTTGAGAAAGTGGTTCTAGGGTCTCCTTAGCTGCACTTCCATGCAGATTCTTCCCCTGCAGCCATTCTTCCAGGTAGCTTATATTACATCTAGATAAATAATAAAGGTATAGGATTATTAGGAAGTTTTCTGATGAGATGAGTTGCAATAGTGCACCCCTGTAACCCACTGAAATGTATTATGTTTCCAAAAGGTTGCTATTTTAATGCACTTGAGATGAGACTACAGTAGGAAACCTGATAGTAATGTGAATGACAACCTACAACAATTGTGGGTTGTCCCCATTGCATGGAAAAATAGCAGCATTGCATAATAGTGTACTGTCATACAATGCATGTATCATAAAGACTCTTTGTTATAGTCATGTAGCCCATGAAAAGTGCGGCCCCATCCTAGAGTGGCCCCAACATTTCCCTAGTGAATAGCTAGAATTGTTGTCAAACAAGGGTGTAGAGTATTGGCCTGAAAGCATTATCCCCTTTCACCCTTTTGAAAGGATGAAACAGTGGGTCCACCAACCACAATCTTCTCTGGGCTCTGCAATGAGTAGATCTAGTGTTGTGAATCATCATGAGGGATATACAGATTCATTTTTTTTTTTTTTTTTTTTTGACAACCCTCCTCATGTAGCCAACATGAAAATTCTTTGTTTGTATTGAACCAGGAAACATGACTAAAAATCCAGTAGCCCAGTATTTAGTTTGCTTTTTTTTACATAATCGTTCTAATTTATTTTATATTTTTACATAGGGTAGTTTCACACATTTGTGTTTTGTTTTGTTTTTTAAAATGTCACTGCACTTTTTGAGCCAGAAATGGATCCAGAAGGAGGAAGAAATACACATGTCCTTCCTTACTTTTTCACATGGCTTTAGTTACCCAATATTAGTGGTGTGAGAATAAAAATCATTTACACTTCTCCCTATGGCATCGTGAGTAAGGTTTTTTTTTTTTTTTTTTTAAAGCCGGTTATTTTGCACCACTCATCTTGGGATATCTCAAGCTAAAAATAAAGGTAAGGAAGGACTCCTCTGTATCAGGGAGGGCTCATCTGTATCATTTGCCGATACGATTGATTACAAGGTCAAATTACAATGGGGAAAATGTGCAGGTACCCGACAGCCCCATTACAGCCTTGGCCCTGGGCAACCAGACATGTTATAATTCGCCCCTGCTTCTTTGGGCTGTGTTTAGTATAGAAGCTGAGCTCTAGTCACTTGAATGAGGCTGACCTGTAATACCAGATGCAACCCATGTACAAGATTGGCATTGGATTATTTCTTGGGAAATAATAGTTTTTCCTAATCGCAAACACCCTCTTTAAAATATTTGCAGTTCTATATTGCATATCAAATTTGGATTCAGGTTTTTGGAATGCAAATTTGTCATGATTCGTACCTTATCTGCATTCCTTTCCTACAAGAGCACATGTCCTTGCGCAGGAAAAGACTATTGAGTGTGACAGTGGAAATCAGGTAGAATAGCTGCTTTACTGTCTGCTTCAGGAGCTCAGGGTCCATGCCATGCTGACACATGGTAGTGTAAAAATAGCTCAGTTGCTGGAGTATTGAAGTCATAGTATATGCATCTGTATCATCTATACTGGACGAACGCTTGCGGAATCCTGTTGGCTTCGCCACTGATATCCCATGAAGACTTTCATATTCCAACATTCCAGGTACTAAGACATAATATATGTTAGTATTATTAAAAGGATAATCTAACTGTTTCTACTAATAGTTTCTGTACTTACCAATCATTGGCTGGAGATTATTCTCCATCACTGTAATGAACTGGTGGTAGATACGAATAGCCAAGTCACTAATAATCTGGCGGTATTCTGATAAATCAAAATTCTTCAGACAGTTCTTATTCTGCAGTGGCGCATTATATTTCATGAACTCCTGCAGGTTGTACATAATCATTACAGACAGGTAAGCATTATGTCATTTTCAGATCATGACTATAGAAGCTAACAGAACAGAGAAGACTTAGGGTGAAAGACATGACATATCACAGATACATTTCCCCTTTCTTGTTTCCAGGCACAGATGAGACTATCCAGGATGTGATGTAATGATTATAATACATCATAAGTCAATTTGTCACTTGCTCAGAGCTTCAGTCTGGATTTAGGTAAGGTGCGAAAAACCGCATCCCATTATACCTATAAGGAAACCGCCGAAGTTCCGATATAATTGACATGATGCGATTTCCAAAACCGCAGCAGTGTATTTTTCCTCAGTGTGTGGATGGGATTCGCTAGAATCCACTATGTAGGGACTGTAAAACGCTGCGGTTTTTTTTTCTACTATGTGGGGCCCTGGCCTTAAAGAGGTTTTCCAAACTAAAAACTGATGACCTATCTTCAGGTTAGATCATCAATTAAAGATCGGCAAGGGCTCGACACCTTGGCCCCCCAGCTGAACATCTGTTTAAGGAGGCTAAAGGAGGAGTACGGGAGAGCACTGAAGCCTTTTCAGTACGTACTAAGTACAGCACACTACATTTGTGCAGTGTCTGTGTTTGTTATCACAGCTTAGCCCATTCATTTCAATGGAACTGAGCTGAGATCAGGCCATGTGACGTCACATGGCCTAAAAAGTGGAAACATCACTCAGGGAACGGTGCAGATGCTTCAACAAGCTGATCCTCAGGAATCCTGGATTCCATGCTCCCACAGATTTTTAATTTATGACTTATACTACAGATTTTGATTCCCATTAGTTTTGTTGATATAGACCAGTAGAATGCCTTTAATTAAACAGATTTTCAGGGAGTTGTACTGGTCTATATTACCAAAATTAATGGGATCTAAGCAATGTACAGTATATTGTTCAAAAAGTTAGTGTAAGTTCATATAGAATTTTTGCAGGTGTTATGTGAAATCACCCTGTAAATGCTCACTAAAATACTTTCTGTATGAGAATAATTTTGGACAGTTTTATAGAAACATATCAGGTCTGTATGCTGCTTTCACTGTAATCAATAGTCATCCTTTGTGTAAAATCAGTATTAAGACCTGTTCGTACTGGAGGTCTAAGCTCTAGGACCCTCACCTTTGTCAAATTCAAGCCATATCTCATTGACATGTAATTCATTTCTATAACTGAAAAACTCATTTATTATAAAATAGCATAATAAATAATAATAAAAAGTGTAATTTACTAACAAAGGTAGAATTCTCAATATATTTACCATCTTACATTACAAACATCTTCAGTATAAAAAAAGGAACAAGAAAACTGTAAAACTGTTAAGCAGTCCCCTGTGGCTCACACAGGTGTATATAAACTAACAGTCGCTTCAGCTGAGAGGGGACCATTTTTCAAGCAAATATTGACATAACTGAGGTGTGAAGTACAACTTACCTCTTCTCCGCTGTACTGCTTCAGACAGTTGAGGAAATGATGGACGTTGGACAGCCAAAAAGATAACATTTCAAAATCATCTGAATGTTCCTAAATAGAAGCATAAATAAAAAGGAAAAAAAAATGTTAATCTATATATTTCCATCTCGCAAATGCTGAGTAACTATGTAGGAATAGTGACAACTGTCAAAAGCAGCAGGGAAACTAGTGAGAAAATCTGCTGACATCAATGTGAACATTCTTGTAAGGTCTTACTATGTTTTTCTTAAATATTATGGAATAGAATAGTCTAAATCGAAAAAATATGGTGTGAGGCCTTTTACCAAGTCCCCTCCAGTCCCCTGCCACTTTGGCTCACAC
The DNA here is from genome assembly GCA_947044405.1 of Leptodactylus fallax. Taxonomy (NCBI): domain Eukaryota; kingdom Metazoa; phylum Chordata; class Amphibia; order Anura; family Leptodactylidae; genus Leptodactylus; species Leptodactylus fallax. The sequence goes on along the minus strand of CAMRHE010000027.1, from coordinate 9,372,604 downwards.
TGTTGAAGGACAGATTATGATGCAGCTTTCTAAACAACAACCACCGAGTGACCAAGAAGAAATGGTAAGGTAGACATATTACAAAGTTGTTTTTCTTTATCATTTTACTACTTTAGGCTAATAGAAGCCAAGCTCTTTAGACTTAAATAATTTTTTCCAGGCTAAATAACTGATGACCTATTCTTTAGGATAGGTCATTAATTAACCACTTCTGAACCGGGCCATTTACCCTGGTTCAGGACTGGGCACATTTTCAGTTTTTTTTGTACTTGTGGTTCAAAGGGCATAACAGTTTTGTTTGTTCAGATTATTCAAATCATTTTTGTGTTTTTTTGGTGATAAATAGGGCTTTACTTATATATTGTTTTTATTTTTGCATTTTTTCGTTTTTTATTTTAATATCTGAGAAGATGTAAACAAAAAAGCAGGGGAAACATGTCGGTTTTTCACATTTTTTATGTGTTTTGCTTTTTTTTTTAAATAGCACAACATGCTACTACAAAAATGTTTAAGGCTAAGGTCCCACGCAGCAAACTGCTGCCAAAAAAAACGCTGCAGAAAAGATCTTGGTGGAAATGCATAGCGTTTTTTTCCACAGCGTTTTTTTTACAGAAAGTCTGCAGAGTTTTGGTCTGTGTTTACTTTCTGCCTCTATTATACCTATATGAAAAATGCCAGTGTTTCCAAAGGTATAACTGACATGTTGCAATTTACAAAAATGCCACAGTTTTTGAAATCACAGAATTTCCACTGCGGATATTTTTCTGCAATGTGTGCATGGGATTAGCCAGAATCTCATTCACTTTGCAAGTACTGAATAATGCTGCGGTTTTCGCAAAGTGGGGCACCGGCCTAAGGCTGAAGCCCCACGTTGTGGAAACGCAGCTTTTGCGTTGCAGATTTTGTTGCGGTTTTTTGAGCCAAAGCCAAGAATGGCTACAAATGGACTGGGAAATATCTAGGAAGCTTCTTGTACATCTCCCTTCTCCTCAATCCACTCTTGACTTTGGCTTAAAAAACCGCAACAAAATCTGCAACAAAAAAAGCTGCGTTTCTGCAACGTGGGGCTTTAGCCTAAAGTAGTTTTTTGTCTCCATATTGTTGTTTTGCCAGTGGTGGGGCTATAACCTGTAACGTGGGTGAAGTAGTGACATTTTTTTTTTTTATTGTTTCCCTTTTTTTTCTAAGCTCGTTTTATTGAACACACAATGCAATACAGTATACATGACAACATAAAGTACAGAGTATAAATCGGTACATACTGTATCATAAAGACATCTTTGCAGGCTGATCAGGTTAGAACCTGTATATAGCACAACATAGTTCAAGAGTCTCTTACAGATAGTAGAGGAGTATGGGAATTAATCCCCATCCACATGTTACACCTCTGACATTGTGAAAGTCATTCAGAGCCAATAATTCAACAAACCAACCACTGCACATGTAATAATTTAACTGGGGACTATTTACAGACAACGCGCTTAAAGGAACTATCAAAGCCAGAATAGGGAGGTTTTGGTGTATTGTCAGGGAAGACGGTGAGCTATCATGTAGAGGTTTCCAATCTGCTGGAAAGTTCAGCCAGCAGTGATATTGGAAAGGGATGGGTCAATGGTGAGTCACACCCTGCCTCCCACACCTGCAAACTTCTGGGGGCAAACCCTTTATTTCTATACCAGCTTCTCATATTGGATAGTGTTACTGACTAATTTCTTCCATTGTCCCCCAGTTGGTAGTTTATCACCCATCCACCTGAGTGCAATGGCCTTCCCGAGAATGAACAAAGATTCCCGCAAAAATATTCTCAAGTGATATGGCCATTCCAAATCATGGCCCAACAGACAGACCCTCAGAGTAGCTGGAACCAAAACCATTGTAATGTTGGATTTTTTGCCTTTTTAAAAAAAAAAAAAAAATTATACATTGTGTCCCCCATAAGGTCATAATAGACATTTGGGGGTCATTTTAACATACCTTTTCTTTTTTGCTACTGATTGCAGCCTCCTGAATTACACTGGAGAGCTGATTTGGGTACAGCTGGACCCCAGCGCTGAAAGGAGAGCAGCATCATGGTGGCTCCCATAGCTTTGTACACAGAACTCATTGAGTGCTGTGTACACAGCAATCAGGAAGGCAGGGACGGTCTCTGCATTTCCTATGGGAGGTCCAGATGTAGTAGCTCTCCGGTTCTGCAGCTGCACAATTTTATGTATATACATCCTTTCAGGGTTAAGATTGGACCACCCGGACATATATAGTCTATGGACAGTCCTGAACAAGTTAAATATCGACAGGGGTCTGACACACAGGCCCCAGATCACCTATTTGAACATGCTGCAGCATTTGGGTGAGCGCTGTGGCCTTTTCACTACTTATCAAGCATAGTATTATACATATGTATATCGGTTGTGCTTGTTATCAAAGCTCAGCTCATTCATTTGAATAGGACTGAATTGCGATCAGACTATGTGATAATGAACGTGACATCACATGGCCTGCCACTTCAACCAGCTGATCTGCAGGGGATCCTGGGAGTTGAGTCCTGCTGATCTTCAACTGATGGACCTAATCTAAGGATAGGTTATCAATTAAAAAGTCAGAACAACCCCTGTAAATTAATTTAGCATTAATTATTAGCATTAGCACTCATAGAGTCTTCTAGAACATAACAAAGCCATGCAATATGTCATCCACTCACTTTTATAACCTGTTTGATGCTATTGATAGAGGCATTCATTAAAGATTTGATTCTTTCTGCATCATTAATGTAGTCTGTGAATCTAACACACATGAAGAGGATGTGAGCTGGGAGTCCTGGTATCATATTCACGACGACGCCTCTTGGCTTAATATCTACCATAAAAGAGAACATAACTCCATGAGTTACAAGGAATACAAACACTCACTTACTTCTTAAAGAGGACCTGTCACCAAGTACAAAATAATAAATGCCGCACATCATTTTATTACCATTGTGACCCTTATGAATTTGGCTTTTTTATTTTAACATCTGTTCTCCCATTCCAAAGATATGACCACTGTAAGGTTATATGTAAACCATTCATTTATTCATCAAGCGGTGAATAGAGAATAAAGAGACTACCGCCCACTTGGTGAATTTGCATATGCTCTCCCTCTTCTTTAGAAATAACAACACTAAATTGATCAAGGACACTGTGAGAATCAAATGATGTATGGCATTTAGTATTTCGTACTTGGTGACTGGTCCACTTTAAAGAGGACCTTTCATGTCGTCATGAATGTGTGGTTTTATATACCACTAGAAAGCGGACAGTGCACTAAATTCAGAGCACTTTCGGCTTTCCCGGTATGTGCCCCAGTGGTGACGATATCGGTGCTGTTAATTTCGGAACTGATATCTCCCCACTGTCAGAAGGGCATTCTTCATAGCTCAGCGTCATTGCTGGGCTGTGAGGAACCCCCCCCCCCCCCCGACAATACTTGTCCATAGACTTGTACTGGAGGGGCGTTCCACACAGCTCAGCGTCATTGCTGGGTGGTAAGAAACACCCCTCTGACTGTACAATGCTATGTTACAGTACAGTTGGGGGGGGGCGTTCCTCACAGTCAAGCAATGACGCTGAGCTATGAAGAATGCCATTCTGACAGTGGGGAGATATCAGTTATGAAATTAACAGCACGGATATCTCCACCACAGGGACACATACCGGGAAAGCGGGAATTCAGCGCACTGTTGGCTTTCTAGTGGTGTATAAAACCACACATTCATGAGGACATGAAAAGTCCTCTTTAAATGACTCCCACTGCTGATATAATCATCACATTGACAAGTATTGATAAATCATATTCTGTTCTTGTTAATATAGTGATGTACAAAAGTCCAGAGAAATAAAGGCTGTTAACATGCTCTATAACTTTTCAGGGGAGTTCAGTGGGTGCAATACAGATCTTTGAGAACATTTTTGGTATGGAACCTAGACTATTCTGTTCTACAGAATGATGCTATATACATAGGTGAGCCTCGTGCTCAGACTGTGAAGTCGATTTGGCTACTACAGTATGCAGTATTATACCTTGTTGGAACGCTGCAGAAAGGCAACAGGCAGGACTGCCATTACACTGCAGTGGGTAGTCTGTTGCTGTTGTGTACCTTGTACCTTCTGAAGTAGAAAAGTTTAAAACAAAGATCCCCTTTGGAATAATTCCAAATTATGGACCTTTTGGTGGGTCATGGCTTTTTAAGTGGATGGTGCTGGAAAGTGTTAAAGCTCTTGCTGAAGAGGCCATCATTTAGAAAGGATGACTAAGTTCTTGTTGCCACTGGGAATAAAGACAGTTAGAGGAATACATGGCTGTCTGCAACCTCCACAACATGTCCTGTGTCCATCTGGGATGTGTAGCCATAGTTAGACATCACATTCATGTTTTAATACTTTGTTTTCTAATACTGATCTTACATACCTAGAATAAGATTGCCAATGAGCTTAAATTCATCTTCTTGGGAGAATTCTAGCATTCCTAAGTAATCCTTAAAGACACTGGGTAAGCTTGTTTGGTTTTCTGTAAAATAATGTATTTCTCATATTACTAATAATAATAATAATAACAATAATAATAATGATAGACCTGTAGTATGATACACATATATAACAGTTGGAGTTCTACAAAGTATATACCTGTTTCCATGGTTTTCGTGAGAGCTTTGATCTGATCTTGAAGTTTTTTAATAATTCTGTCCTTTTTATCCACCTGTTCTTCATAGTCCTTGTAAAGAGAGATAAGTGTATACAAGTTAGTATTTTTATATGATGTAACATGCATATTAACTGGTGCAGAGAAAAACGGTAATTCCCCTACCAAAGAACACAATCTAAAACACTATTGCTTGTTATGGGTAATGCCACATTTTACTGGATTTATTTTTCATGCTAGAAATCCAAAATTCAGACAAATATACCTCAATATATTTTTCACTTTGCTCTGTGGAATGAATGCCGTCCTCCTTGCCTTTCAGAGTGTCCCTTTCCAGATGTTCTGTATGTTTCTTTCTCAGTCTGAAAGGACACCAGTTATTGGCAAACTATGCTGTTCAATGGCCACAGTATAAGACAGGCACGTATTACATATTAAACACATTGTAAACACGTCTTTTTAGGGAAGTTTAAAACTACAGCCTTGAAAAAAGCATAAATCTAGATTTATTATAGATCTATAGACCTCAGCCGCATATTCACAGCTATGAAGTCTGAGCCAAGCACAAGTACAAAAAATTATATCATTGGAAGAAAGGGGGAAATTTATCATGCCTTGTACACCAGTTTCAGGCATATGAGGGATGAAAAAGTCACAATTTTTGTGCAAGGTCGGTTTTGTGCAAAAAATTGAATTTTTTTCTCTTTTCAAACCCACCTGACACTTTTGAACGAAGCTGGTGGAGCAGGGCATGGATGGGGGAAAGGCAGTATGCCTCAGCCCAACAGTTTTACTATATCTTACACCAGAAAGCTGGCACAGTCTAGGTGAGATCTATGCCAGCCCCTGACACATTTGCCGCTAGTTCTAAGAATATCAATATATCTTAATAAATGTCTCCCAAAGTTTATTAGATGATTCCCTTCAGGAATGTTGGGGTCAGACACTGCTGAAATCAGCATTTCTCTGCTGAAAATCTTTGCACTTCTATATTAGGGCAGTAGCTAGAATAGAACTAGAAGTATGAAAAAAGGTCACCTTCTTGATATATTTTAGTCCCATGATGCTACAGTATATTACAGAAGTGACAAGGTGCGATCTGTCTAAAGCGCTGCTGTGTACCTCTCTTTACAGGGTAGAGTCACCTAGAGCAGATTTGTTTGCAGAAATTTCTGATACTGAAAATAATTTCTATTCACCTGAATGGGGTTGTTTCAGCAGTAAGCACATTTCTGCATTCTCCAGTCAGATAAACAGGGCATTTGCAGAAATATCTGCAACAAATCTGCCACATGTGAATTAAGTGAAAAAGGTGTGATACAATATAGCTGCAATGGCAAAACTGCCAACCGGAAAGTTCAAAGCAAAGGTGGCAAAGGCATAGAAGTGCTCAATATAAAAAAGTGCAGACAATATAGCTGTGACAAAAGCTGGCCATACATAATGACAGCCGTCCAATCGATGATGGGATCATTCATATGAACTTTACCACCATCGACATGATGGACAAAAGTGCAGTGAGCTTGCACAAATTAAGTGATGATTGATCACTGGTTGATCATGCAAAACATTGATATTAGCGACCGAGAATTATTTTCTTAGGCTTCAGTAATCTACACACTGCTAAAGCAAGAGTCACAAAAGTCCAATCATTGGTTACACAAACACCATTAACTGTACCATTAACTGTACCATTAACTCGCTGTTTTCAGTGAGACCAGCCAACCATCTAATGTATACAGGGGCCTTGCAACTATCCCTCAAAAGCAGTTAGGACTGGGCAGATGTATTTCAATTGAACAATCCTTTTGTTCTCAGATACATACGCTGCTACCAGAGGAGTCTAAAAATAGCTTTTACTCGTCTCCCAGTTCAGTAAACATGCACTACTTGGTTAAGCATGCATGTGTATGGGGAAGTCAGGCGACATAGCTGTTAGTAGAGTGATAGCTCTCTACTCAAACTGTATGGCCGGCTTTAGTGGTCAGCACTGAAGCCATACTGCACTAAAGTTGTGGGTTTGATTTCAACCATGGGAATAACTCTATGTAATCTACACAATGTTTCTGTGTCTTTGTAGGACTTCCCTGACTTCCCCAGATCAGACTGTACATTGTAATCATATACTGTATCTATGTTAATAATAACATGATTCAATCCATAGAAAACTTTTCACTTTTGTTTTGCGAATTTGAATTTTAAAGAGGCATTTTCATATACAGAAAAAACACATGGGCACATTTATTTATTTGGGAATTCGCTATATTGACTTACTTCTGAGACATATCTTCTTCCTGGTGGTGATTTCTGAGGTTGGATATTTTTTTCTCCTTTGTCTATCATGTTCAGCATGGTACAGAACAAATAAATGTAAAAAAAAAGAGAATGTAATAAAAAAGTAAAGAAAAACAAAAAAGCCATAACAAATATTGCACATTTTTTTGACAACTGTAAAGTTTTGGAAGCACATAGTCCAGTGGTGTACAAATGACCATGGTGAGCTACTTGTGAAAAAGAAAAGTAATAGAAGGCTGTTCAGCAGTTTATACAGCTACAAAATTGAATTTTTATTTCTGAATATTATTATCTTTTGCAGGCAAATTCCATAAAACATGCATAAGAAAACAGTAGCATGACTGATACATGGGAAAATGTTTTTTGTTTTTTTTTACAGTACCTGGCATTTTCATATTTTGCTCATAAAGAACACCTTGAAGATCCAAGTTTTGTTTCTCAAGATCAGAAATCTTAGCATTGAGAGATGTTATTATCTTGAAGGTAAAAGAGAAAGGTAAAAAAGAAAGGTAAAAAAAAACTTCTGTTCAATTTGTGCATTTTGCTGAGAAGCATAAGATCAATGTATAATATTGGAATGTGCGATCCATGTCTTTTTTTTCTCTCCAAAATGTTGCACAACTAATGTTATGTTATCAATATCATTTCCAATCCAGAGAGAGGCCTGTGCAGCATATATTCTCTTCTTAATCAGGTGGTTTACGGTTTCTTATTCTATGTTTTCTTCTGTTCAATTAGAATATCAGAGGTACAGTATATTAAAAGCAATGTTAATTCACACCAATGTCAAAGTGGATTTCCCACAAGAATCATTTATGACATATCCACATTATATGCTATAAATGTCTGATAGGGAAGTTACAGAAACAGCTGAGCTTAGTGAGCTTGACTGCTTCTTTAACTTGACCACCACTAGTTTCCTAGATTTGGCTGTGAGCAAGAATGGGGTTGAGGTCGCAGCGGTGGGACAGGGTTTGGGAGGATTTCATTCTAGAGATAGTTATGGGTCCCTAAGGTGGACAGTATATACTGTTTCTCGAGGGAAAACCCCTTCAAGGCTCAGGCCCCATGTTGCGGAAAGGCAGCGTTTTTTTAATGAGTTTGCTGCCGTTTTGTGAGTGGCTTGAAAAGGAAAGGAAAATATAAAGGAAGCTCTGAGACATTTCCGTTCTGTTATATCCATTCTTGACTTTGGCTCAAAAAACCACAGCAAAATCTGCAACAAAAAATTATTTGTTTCCTCAAAGTGGGGCTTTAGCCTAACAATACATAGTAATCTATTCTGAGTAATAGAAATCTAAAAGATATTTGCTGCCATTCAAAGAGCAAAAAACAAAATACCTTCTTATAAAATTACTACAAAAAAAATTTCAACATAGTTCCTTTACTAAACTGCTTTACTAATTTACTAAATTACTTTACTTATACAGTGCTGGCCAAAAGTATTGGCACCCCTGCAATTCTGTCAGATAATACCCAATTTCTTCCAGAAAATGATTGCAATCACAAATGCTTTGGTAATAATATCTTCATTTATTTTGCTTGCAATAAAAAAAACACAAAAGAGAATGAAAAAAAAGTCAAATCATTGATCATTTTACACAAAACTCCAAAAATGGGCCGGAAATAAGTATTGGCACCCTCAGCCTAATACTTGGTAGCACAACCTTTAGACAAAATAACTGCGAACAACCGCTTCCGGCAGGGCTGTGGAGTCGGTATGCCAAAGCCCCGACTCCGACTCCTCAATTTCCCCTGACTCCGACTCCAACTCCGACTCCGACTCCACCAAAATAGGCACCGACTCCGACTCCACCAAAATAGGCACCAACTCCGACTCCACGACTCCGACTCCACAGCCCTGGCACTGCTAAACCTTATAGGTTCACTCAGAACTCAGTCCCATCATTATATGAGGAATAGAACAGACCTTTACAAGACATTTCATCATTTTCAACATTTCATCATTTTCCCAAATTCTTATGAAAATATATTCAGCACATACTGCATTGTACTACTAACTGTACCAATTTATTATATATTTTGGGAGTCGGAGTCGGTACATTTTATACCGACTCCGACTCCACCAAAATAGGCACCGACTCCGACTCCACGACTCCGACTCCACAGCCCTGGCTTCCGGTAACCATCAATGAGTTTCTTACAATGCTCTGCTGGAATTTTAGACCATTCTTCTTTGGCAAATTTCTCCAGGTCCCTGAGATTTGAAGGGTGCCTTCTCCAAACTGCCATTTTGAGATCTCTCCACAGGTGTTCTATGGGATTCAGGTCTGGACTCATTGCTGGCCACTTTAGAAGTCTCCAGTGCTTTCTCTCAAACCATTTTCTAGTGCTTTTTGAAGTGTGTTTTGGGTCATTGTCCTGCTGGAAGACCCATGACCTCTGAGGGAGACCCAGCTTTCTCACACTGGGCTCTACATTATGCTGCAAAATTTGTTGGTAGTCTTCAGACTTCATAATGCCATGCACACGGTCAAGCAGTCCAGTGCCAGAGGCAGCAAAGCAACCCCAAAACATAAGGGAACCTCCGCCATGTTTGACTGTAGGGACCGTGTTCTTTTCTTTGAAGGCCTCTTTTTTTTTCCTGTAAACTCTATGTTGATGCCTTTTCCCAAAAAGCTCTACTTTTGTCTCATCTGACCAGAGAGCATTCTTCCAAAAAGTTTTTGGCTTTCTCAGGTAAGTTTTGGCAAACTCCAGCCTGGCTTTTTATGTCTCTGGGTCAGAAGTGGGGTCTTCCTGGGTATCCTACCATAGAGTCCCTTTTCATTCAGACGCCGACAGATAGTATGGGTTGACACTGTTGCCCCCCCCCCCCCGCGGGGGGGGGCAAACTTTTTTTTTTTTTTGTGGGGGTTTTTTTGCGCCCCCACCCACAAAACCTTTTTTGAATTTCTTTGGTAATTTTTTTTTTTCGTCCCCCCCTGGGGGGGTTAGCCACAGTGCCATGGGCTTTAAACTTCTTGATGACACTGCGCACGGTAGACACAGGAACATTCAGGTCTTTGGAGATGGACTTGTAGCCTTGAGATTGCTCATGCTTCCTCACAATTTTGCTTCTCAAGTCCTCAGACAGTTCTTTGGTCTTCTTTCTTTTCTCCATGCTCAATGTGGTACACACAAGGACACAGGACAGAGGTTGAGTCAACTTTAATCCATTTCAACTGGCTGCAAGTGTGATTTAGTTATTGCCACCACCTGTTATGTGCCACAGGTAAGTAACAGGTGCTGTTAATTACACAAATTAGAGAAGCATCACCTGATTTTTCAAAGGGTGCCAATACTTTTGTCCACCCCCTTTTTTATGTTTGGTGTGGAATTATATCCAATTTGGCTTTTTGACAATTCTTTTTGTGGTTTTCCATTGAAGACAAATTAAATGAAGATATTATTAGCAAAGCATTTGTGATTTCAATCATTTTCTGGAAGAAACTGAGTATTATCTGACAGAATTGCAGGGGTGCCAATACTTTTGGCCAGCACTGTATGCTTTTCACCTTTCAATATCTACCAACTTCAGATGAACCATGAAATATGTTTAGTTTGGTTGTAACATTTAGGGTTTGTTTGCCTCTTCCTATAACACCTAACTTCCTAATATTGTACGAAACTCAGTGAACAATGTAGAAATGCAGAGTTCTGTACCTCTACACACAGGCATGCCATGCCTAGCTAAAAGTCATCCGTAGTTCCATCATCAAACTGCACCCAAAAAGAATACACATCCTGTAATTTATGATGTCACACCTTATTCTCAGAAGTCAACCTTGTAATCTCCTGTCTGAGGACATCATTTGTCTCTCTCTCTTCCTTCAGTGATTTTTGGATATTTTTGATGTCATCACTGAAATGATTCACTTTGAAATTTAGCAGCTCCATTTCCTTTTCATAAGCTTCCTTCTGGGTCTGAAAGTGGTTTTCTAATATTCTAGGAAATAAAAAGAAATGGGACCATATAATACTGTGTGGGGGCCACTGTGGAGCATATAATATTGTGTGGGGGCCACTGTGGAGCATATAATAATGTGTGGGCATCACTGTGGGCATAGTATACTGTGTGGGGCCATTGTGGAGCATATAATGCTGTGTGGGGGCCACTGTGGAGCATATGATACTGTGTGGGGGCCACTGTGGAGCATATGATACTGTGTGGGGGCCACTGTGGAGCATATGATACTGTGTGGGGGCCACTGTGGAGCATATGATACTGTGTGGGGGCCACTGTGGAGCATATGATACTGTGTGGGGGCCACTGTGGAGCATATGATACTGTGTGGGGGCCACTGTGGAGCATATGATACTGTGTGGGGGCCACTGTGGAGCATATTATAATGTCCCAGTATTGTTTACATTCCAGGCGCTGCGCTGCTCACTCACCGTATTCTTGATAAGTGCAGTTTTGGGTACTAAAACTGTATCTCTTCAGGTGTCTGAGATATCGCTGCAGCACCCGTAACCGTCACTATCAAGAATTCACTCTAGGGAGGGGGTAGGGGGCCCCGGACAAAAGTTTGCACCGGGGTCCACAAGACTTTAGTTACGCCACTGTGGGTATGATGAAAAAAACATCTTAACCAGAATGTCGCCTGCACACAGAGAATGAACAGTACTGTATAGTAATAATAATGTATAGTGGCACATATAACAGTGAGGTTCTGTAAAGGAGGACATAATATGAGCTTCTTCAAAATATCCTACCTAGTTGCTTTTTTCAAGCCTTCATATGCAAACCAAAGTTCACCATCTTCATTTATATTCCCCAAATCTTCCTGAGCAAGTCTAAAAAGAGTTACAGTGAAAAGAAAAACACATCATTATGTAAAGGGAGTCTACCACCACCAAAATCTCTTCTAAATCATTTATACACTGTTGTCGGACTATATATTTTCTGTGACAAAGTGCAATCTTGTCAAATCAACTTCTAATCCATATGAAAATGAGCTGTTTGGTGCACCAAAGGGCGTGACTGTGATAGTCGGAGGACCCCTTTTTGCTTGTGGTCATCACTCATAAGGAACTGTCAAATGTTATGTTAGGGACCGCAGAGGAAGAAGTGGCCCTGCCTCATGATCACTGAACAACTCATCTGAATATGAATGTAAAATTATATTTCCAGCAGTAAGATGGCATTCTGTCACAAGAAAAGTAAATTCACCATGTCACTACCTAGCCATGCAACAGGATATTTGTGGTTTACAAGACATTTTGGTGGTGGTAGACTCCTTTTAAAGAAAGCTTCTGCTGATTTCACCAAAAACTGTATTAAAATGATGCAAAATTTACTTTATCCAGGTGACCTTCCAATAGTAATAATAATGTGCAAATCTCCTATTGATAAAGCATAACATGCTCATCACTGGAGTATGAGAGCACTATGTAAACATGGTAGAATTTTTATACCTGTTTTTAATATCTTCAACTTCAAAACTGTCCAAAAGCTGTTTGGCCATTTCAGACATCTTTTCTGTAACACACATAAAACACAGTGTATGAGCGCTGTGTACATTATATATTATACCAGAAGAGCCCACGTGACTACGAATCACAACTCTAGTAAAGGTAAGTTATTGCCAGCCTTTTTTCCTATCTCTCATATCATCAGAATGCATCTGCATGGGTAGTAAATGCAAGCAGTAGGTTAGGACTAGGGTGATATAGATGTAATCTACAGATTACATTTCTGTACTCAAATCCAGACCCCACAGTTTATGCTCCATACCTGAACTCACACTAGTCATGTTTGTTCAAACGTGAGATAAACCGGGCATGAAATAATGCAGGATGTTTCTTGCTAATATGGAGAAGGCTAAGGTCTGTGTGAAAATGTAAGTTCTGTGAAAGTCAAAGGAACACTCAATGTCTAAAAGCTAACTTGTTGGACACTGTTTTTTCATTTTCCCACCAAAAAAACTGTTAGCAACTCAATAAAGATAGGGACAGCTATATGCTATGCCAATAAAGCAGATGTACTTTAAAAGGTTATATGACCTGCTGCATTATCTGCATTAATGTATATATACATATACAGTCATATGAAAAAGTTTGGGCACCCCTATTAATCTTAATCATTTTTAGTTCTAAATATTTGGGTGTTTGCAACAGCCATTTCAATTTGATATATCTAATAACTGATGGACACAGTAATATTTCTGGATTGAAATGAGGTTTATTGTACTAACAGAAAATGTGCAATATGCATTAAACCAAAATTTGACCGGTGCAAAATTTGGGTACCCTTATCATTTTATTGATTTGAATACTCCTAACTACTTTTTACTGACTTACTGAAGCACAAATTGGTTTTGTAACCTCACTGAGCTTTGAACTTCATAGCCAGGTGTATCCAATCATGAGAAAAGGTATTTAAGGTGGCCAATTGCAGTTGTTCTCCTATTTGAATCTCCTCTGAAGAGTGGCATCATGGGCTCCTCAAAACAACTCTCAAATGATCTGAAAACAAAGATTGTTCAACATAGTTGTTCAGGGGAAGGATACAAAAGTTGTCTCAGAGATTTAACCTGTCAGTTTCCACTGTGAGGAACATAGTAAGGAAATGGAAGACCACAGGGACAGTTCTTGTTAAGCCCAGAAGTGGCAGGCCAAGAAAAATATCAGAAAGGCAGAGAGAAGAATGGTGAGAACAGTCAAGGACAATCCACAGACCACCTCCAAAGAGCTGCAGCATCATCTTGCTGCAGATGGTGTCACTGTGCATCGGTCAACAATACAGCACACTTTGCACAAGGAGAGCTGTTGGGAGAGTGATGCGAAAGAGCCGTTTCTGAAAGCACGCCACAAACAGAGTCGCCTGAGGTATGCAAAAGCACATTTGGACAAGCCAGCTTCATTTTGGAAGAAGGTCCTGTGGACTGATGAAACAAAGATTCAGTTGTTTGGTCATACAAAAAGGCGTTATGCATGGCGTCCAAAAACACAGCATTCCAAGAAAAACACTTGCTACCCACTGTAAAATTTGGTGGAGGTTCCATCATGCTTTGGGGCTGTGTGGCCAATGCCGGCACCGGGAATCTGGTTAAGTTGAGGGTCGCATGGATTCAACTCAGTATCAGCAGATTCTTGAGAATAATGTACAAGAATCAGTGCGAATTTGAAGTTACGCCGGGGATGGATATTTCAGCAAGACAATGATCCAAAACACAGCTCCAAATCTATTCAGGCATTCATGCAGAGGAACAATTACAATGTTCTGGAATGGCCATCCCAGTCCCCAGACCTGAATATCATTGAACATCTGTGGGATAATTTGAGCGGGCTGTCCATGCTCGGCGACCATCAAACTTAACTGAACTGGAATTGTTTTGTAAAGAGGAATGGTCAAAAATACCTTCATCCAGGATCCAGGACTGATTAAAAGCTACAGGAAGCGACTAGAGGCTGTTATTTTTGCAAAGGAGGATCTACTAAATATTAATGTCACTTTTCTGTTGAGGTGCCCATACTTTGCACCGGTCAAATTTTGGTTTAATGCATATTGCACATTTTCTGTTAGTACAATAAACCTAATTTCAATCCTGAAATATTACTGTGTCTATCAGTTATTAGATATATCAAATTGAAATGGCTGTTGCAAACACCCAAATATTTAGAACTAAAAATGATTAAGATTAATAGGAGTGCCCAAACTTTTTCATATGCTGTACATCATTACACACATCGATGTAACAAAAATACTACCTGAAAATATCTAGTTTTCTGATTTGTTTTGTAATGATGTGTTATGACAGTAAAAACTCTACGAGTACAGGTATATAAAATTGTTTCCCCTAATGCCCTATAAAAAGGCTCTCAGAGGCTTCTTTAAAGTAGTGTACCTCTTGATGAGAGATTGTTGACTGCAAGGCATGCCTCTATGGCACACTCAAAGGCAATTTGGTCACTTGACAGACTTTAAGATGGGGCGCATCAATGGACTGAGAGTAGTAGTTTGGTCAATTTGATGAATTACCCACCATTTAGGCTACTCTGACCTAGCTGTTAGGAGGTGTTAGGGGCAGTGGTTGTGTGAGGGCACGCACACATGAACAGGTTCCGAAACCCTAGATAGACCACCAGTACAGAGGATCAGTACAGAGCAACTCCCACAGTTTCCTTGTCCACCATTTGTACACAGGTAGCACCTACATTACCTCTGTCTCTGCCTGGACCATTTCCAGGAGCTTAAGTGAAGGAAATTTGGTGTCAGCACACCTCTTACCTGTCCTGCCATTGACAGCAAACCACTGACTCCTGTTCCTGCAGTGGTGTCGTGAACAAGAAATCTGGACTGCTATGGGCTGGTACTGTGCCATCTTTAGTGAAGAGTCCAAGTTCCATTTGGGGATCCAATGAGATTTATTGTCAATCAAACATTTATGGGAACAGCTGAGATGCCAGCTTCGGCAACCTATGAGTCTGCAGAATGTACAGGCCAAGCTGCAACAGCTGTGGGAGAATGTGTTGCAGAAAACCATATGGAATCTGTATGCCTACATGCCCAACCGTATCTCATCTTGTATCAGGATTAGAGACGGCCCAACAGGGTACTAGAGCCTCCTTTCAATTGTACAGTTTTCTCCAGTAAACTTAGCATTTTGCTCTAATATTGTAATCACTTATATAACCATTACATTCACACATATAAAGTTTCATTTAATTCCAACAACTCCTTCTTGATGCATATTTTTTGTGAATGACTGTTAGTTAAGTTTACTTAAGTTAGTTAGTTAAGTTTCATGCACTTAAAACAGGAGAGTGGAGACATCTTACCTCGCATTTCATGCTTCTGCATCTGTGCCTGGTGGTCAGTCTCCTTTATCTGGGTTTCAAGAACTTCAATTTGAGTTTCAAATTCTGGGATTTTCTGGTCAAGGAACAGATAATAGCATATAATAATCATGTATGTCTATGGATCTCATATGTAACTACAGCAATCACACATATTTTGACTCCTAAATTTTTGATATGCAATTCTATGTAGAAGGAAGATGCTTGATTGAGTTCCTTGGCAGATCTGCCATTCTAAACTCTGAAAAAGTGGGGAGCCATATCAGTTGTTATTCGACTTTCAAGGAGACAACTTAAACTAAGAAAGATTTTTTGACAACAGAGGTACAGTGCCTTGCGAAAGTATTCGGCCCCCTTGAACTTTTCAACCTTTTGCCACATTTCAGGCTTCAAACATAATATTGCACGCCCCACTTTTCAGTTTTTTATTTTTTCACAAAAGTTTAAAATAACCAATAAATTTCGTTCCACTTCACAATTGTGTCCCACTTGTTGTTGATTCTTCACCAAAAAATAAAAATTTTATATCCTTATGTTTGAAGCCTGAAATGTGGCAAAAGGTTGAAAAGTTCAAGGGGGCCGAATACTTTCACAAGGCACTGTATGTGCTTTAACTTACAGTAAAGATCTTCAGACTTAATACAGTCTTTTGTGTAATGTGCATTCAGTTTCATTGCAGTCATGACTAGATTTCCTGGGTAAAAAGCCTCATGTTTTTCATTCTATGGTGCTGGGGTCAGAGGACAGACTCCCAATGATGACATCTTTTCACATGCTTCAGTAAAAGATGTTTTAAAATTAACCTTCCCTTTAAATCCTCAATCTCCTGACTGTCATGATAGTATGTAGATATTTTGTACCAAAAAACACTTAAACATGTTCCTTTCCCTTAATACTTTTAAAGCTGCTGAGGTAGACCTAACTACTGTCTAAAATACACAATAAATTTGCTGTATTTCCCACACGCTATTCTACTTCATCAATTTGACCCGAGAAAGCCACAGTACATGTCATTAACCATAAAATAATACATCATAGTTTTTCCTCAGCATATGTGATAAATAGGAAGAGGACTTTCTAATATGTATTTATAACTTTTGGAATGTACCTTGCATCCTGACATCATTTCCCAGTGATTAATAACAGGAACTATGTGTAGTTCCTCATAGAAGATAATCTCTATTTGCTATATTGCACTTCCTCCATTCTTCTCTATGTAATTAAAAAATCTCTCCCTAAATGTGTATAGGGAGAATTCGACAAATCGACCTCAATACGTGAGAGCCCAAGACTGTGTGTCAGGTACCGTGATCTGTAATACGGGGGCACCTCAGGGTACGGTTCTCGCCCCTTTCCTCTTCACACTGTACACTGCTGATTTTAGGTGCAACTCATCCAGCTGCTACCTACAGAAGTATTCTGACGACTCTGCAATAGTGGGTCTCATCACAGATGATGATGACAGGGAGTACAGAGAACTGAACCAGGATTTTGTGGACTGGTGCCACCGAAACCACCTGAAGATTAACGCGGGGAAGACCAAGGAGATGGTGGTGGACTTCCGTAAAGGCAGAAGCCTTCCTAAACCAGTGGACATCCTGGGGACGGGCATCGAGATTGTGAACACCTATAAGTACCTTGGTTTGCTCCTTAATAATAAGCTGGACTGGGCAGATCATATGGAGGCCCTGTACAGGAAGGGCCACAGCAGGCTCTACCTGCTTAGGAAGCTGAGAGCCTTTGGAATCCGGGGGGCACTTCTTAGAACTTTCTTCAACTCGGTAGTGGCATCAGCCATCTTCTTTGGAGTGGCCTGCTGGGGGAGCAGTATATCAACCAGGGATAGGAATAGGCTCGACAAGCTGATTAGAAGGGCCAGCTCTGTCCTGGGGAGCCCACTGGACCCAGTGCAGGTGGTGGGTGACAGAAGGATACTGTCCGTGGTGAGCTCCATGCAGAAGAAGAAGTCCCATCCCATGCATGAGACTGTGATCGCGCTGAGCAGTACTGTCAGTGACCGACTGCTCCACCCTAGGTGTGAGAAGGAGCGCTATCGGAAGTCTTTCCTCCCCACCGCGGTTAGGCTGTACAACCAACACCGACCTAAGCGGAGATCATTACACACAGAGAACTGAAATATCTCTCTGCCTGTTAAATCCCCCCCCCCTGCTAGGTCCTCCCTCTCTCCCCCTTCTAATATATTAACAACCCCCCTCACAAAAAAACACACAATAAAATTTTTTTTTTTTTTTTTTTACCTTTTTTTCTTCCCCCAAAAAAAACAAACTCTCCCCCCTTGGAAAAATAAAAAAAAATTATTTTTTTTTTTTTTTTTTTTTTTTTTTTTTTTATTCATACATCTCCCCCCCCCCCCCTTTTTTTTTTTCCCCCCCCCTCTTTTTTTTTTGTTTTTCTCTCCCCTCCCCCCCCCGCGCACCCCCCCCTTCCCCCCCCCCCCCCCCCCCGGGGGGTGTTTTTTTTGGGCCCCCCTGCCCCCTTCCCCGAGTTTTATGGATATAGTGGGATTTTTGTGTACTCACCGTAAAATCCTTTTCTCGTTGTATTCACTGGGGGACACAGCACCATGGGTATAGACCTGGTCACTAGGAGACAAGACACTAGGAAAAAGCAAAAGCTGTTGGCTCCGCCTCCAGGCTATACCCTGCCACAGCCACTGTGCATGAATCAGTTTGTACCGTAGCAGTAGGAGAGAGAGACACAAAGGAACATGGAACCAACAACCACCAACAATGCCTGAACCCAAAAAGGAACCAACACAGTTCGGGCAGGAACACTGAAAAAAAACAAGGGAGGGATCTGTGTCCCCCAGTGAATACAACGAGAAAAGGATTTTACGGTGAGTACACAAAAATCCCACTTTCTCGTCTACTTCACTGGGGGACACAGCACCATGGGATGTCCTAAAGCAGTCCCAGAGGGTGGGAATAACACGGCCATGCAAACCTGTAATACTCAACCGCTTCCAGAAACTTACAACCCAAATTGGCATCAGCAGAGGCCACAGAATGAATCTGGAGAAACTTAGAGAAAAAGGATGGAGGCCCAGTGGGATACTTACAGACCTGGGAAGCATAAGCCTGATGCCGGAGGCCCCGGGAACTCCAACAGCTCTAGAGGAGAGAGCCGTCACACGGGAAGGCAGAGCCGTACTCTTAAATCGATAGGTCTCCCTAATCTCAGACCAAAGCCATCGGAAGATGAGAGCTCTGGAAGCAGGCAGGCCCTGGCCAGGGCACTCAGGGAGAATGAGCAAAGCGTCCGAACAAGAGAAAGGATCCGTGAGGAACAGTATACACGCAAATTGCCCGGGCAACAACCGGGCAGGGAAGAGCAAGCACTCACACGGACGCCTGGGGACCGAGCAGAAAGAGGGCAAGACCAAGTTCTCGAAGTGGAAGCAGGAAAAACACCCTAAGAAAAAAAAGACTGTGGCAGACAGAGGGAAAACCTTATCCTTGTGGAGGACCAGAAAGGGAGGCTGCGGAAAAAAAGGGGCAGCCAATTAGGGACCCCTGCGGATGGAGGTAATGGCCACCAGAAACTCATTCTACCAGGACAGAAGGCAAAAAAAGGGATATCATAGGCTCGAAGGGGAGAACCTGAAGCACCTTAAAGATGAGGTTAAGATCCCACGGATCCAAGGGTTCCAAAGGAGCACAGAGTGGCACTCCTGTAGGAAAGTCTTTTAAAAAGAAAGAAGACTAAGACCTTGATCCAGACCAGACTGGAGAAGATCCGATGAGAATCGTTACTCTTCCAACGGTGGACGTAAGCCTTCCACGTTTGATGGCAGATCTAAGCTATCTGGAATTTCCGGGCCTTGAGTATGTTAGAATAACAAACTCCGAAAAAACCACAATGCCTCAAACCTCGGATTGAACTGCCACGCCGTGAACGCAGCTGAGTCAAGGTGGGGAGGAACAGCAGTCCTTGAGACAGAAGGTCGACCAGCAGAGGAAGAGGCCAGGAGCATCCACCAACAGGAAAATGAGATCCACATACCAGACCCGGCAGGGCCAATCTGGTGCCACCAGGATAGCTTGAAACCCCTTGGTCTTGAGATTCTGGAGGACCCAAGGGAGAAGAGGAAGTGAAAAACCGAACCTACAAGAGCGCCAGCGGTGATGGCTCGAGGATCCAGAGACCTGGCAATTTAGCCGGGGACCTTGTGGTTCCGGCGGAGGCTAAAAATGTTGACGTTTGTCACACCACAGCGGGAGCACAGTGGATGGAAGATCTGCAGATAAAGCGACCCTCGCCCGGAGCAATATTTTCTCGACTCAAGTAGTCTGCCACCCAGAAAAAGGTTGACCACCGAAAGAGCTGGAACAGGGCGCTCCACCCAAGGAAGAAATTGTGAGGCTTCTAGTAAGGCCGCACGGCTCCTGGTGCCACGCTGAGGGTTCAAGTAGGCGACCATGGAGGAGAGGTCAGTCTGGACTGTGACAGATGTCCTTGGAGAAGAGAGGTCCAAGGAGTAAGGGCAAATAAGATAGCCCTGGGATCCAGCAGGTTGAACCAGAGGGAGGAATCGGCCCTGGACCACAGGCCCTGAACAATCAAAGCATCGAGGACCACTCCCCAGCCGGGGAAATTGGCGGCAGTGGGAATCACTTACCAACAGAGGGGAAGAAGGACTTCCCTTGAGAAATTCCTGGGGAGGAATATACACTAAAGAATCTCTCAGTGAACCAAGGTGGAAAGAGAACCAAGCAGATGAGGCTGTCCGGAGATTTGTCCCAGCAGGCCGTAATCTTCAAGAGGAGAGAACGACAGAGTGAATGAAAGGTACAGCCTAGATGGTTGAGGCGATCGTGCGCAGGACCCACATGTCGATTCAAAGACAGCAAGGAGAGTACCTCCAAAGGTGGGACACTCAGGATCTTGGCCTCCGGAGGGAGAATCACACCCTGGAGCGAGCAGAGGATCATGTCCCGGATTCCATGTGCTTAGAGGACACGAGACATCCTCATAGATGAGCCAGCAGAACCGGCGAAGAACATCCAAGGTGAACCACAAGCTGGTCAGATTGTCTGACCTGGAGGGGGCTTCACCAGGAGGTCGTCAAAGTCTGAAAACACGGCAGCACCTCTGGCGCAGAGGATGGCCATGAGAGACGCCATCACTGAGGGAAAAAACCCCCGGTGGCAGAGGCCAGCCTGAAGGGGAGAGAGACAACTGGAAAGGTCAAGGATCCACAGCAAAAACGAAGAAACCGCTGACGGCACAGCGAGATGATGTAGATGGACGAAGAATTCGCCCATCTCCAGGGATGCCACCACAGACTGCATAGACTACAACGGAGCCTGCAGGCATGGAAGAACCTGTGGAGCCCTTTCAGGTCCATGATGGGACAGAGGAAGCCGTCCTTCTAGGCGAATGGAGAACAGGTAAGAATAGTAACCCCAGATACACTCTGCAATGGGAACAGGGACGCTGACTCCCTGCCGCTGGAGATTGGAGACAGCCTGGATTGTCCGACATAGCGAAGGCAAAGAGACTCCAGCGAAAACTGGAGTAGCCGGACGACACCGCCTCTCAGGCCCAGGCTCCAGACGTCCCGCCATTTGAGATGCCCAGAGAGGGGAAAAAACTTCATGCCGAGGAGGCAGGGAAGAGGAAGACCTGGAAGACCTAGTGCAGAACCGCCAGGGAGGCCTGGACTTGAAAGAAGCTTTCTGGAGCAGGAGAACGGCTGACACATAGGACGCCTCTGAGGGAGGAAGAATCTATTCCCCCGTGGCCTCAGGGATAAGCTTCTCGACGCCCTTAACAAAAAATTTGGCCCAGGACGACCTGGAAAGGGAGAAGGGCTGCGTTCGCCTTCTTGGAGGCGGACCCAGTATTCCACAACGGATCCCAACGGTATGGCAGATAATCACTGCATTGGCGGCCGCCTTAGCAGATTTGGGAGGCATCTCCAGTTATTGGGAAGCGTTCAGGATCTCAGAGACGAGCGGCTGGAGGGAAACTGCATCAGGGAGGTTTGACTGAAGCTGTTTGGCCCAGGAAAAGAAGGCCTTGATGACCCAAGAGGCAGCGAAGGAGAGCCGCAGGGAGAAACCAGCCACTACGAAGGCCACCCTGGTGAGGGAAGCCACCTTCTTGCAGCAATGCAATAGCCAGCATTTAGGGCAATGCAATGTATCAGTTCTGCATTGCAAACAATACAACAGATGCGATCCGATCTCACTCCGAGGGATCACTGAGGTAGGCAAAATCTGCTGAAGGCAGACTAGAAGCCTTGGAGAGCCTAGCTATCATGGGATCCACCGTGGGAGGCTCTTAGTGATAGGAAGCGACACATGGGGCGGCTCGCTGACAAAATGTCAAGACAGGCCAGCTTGCGCTCACTAGTTACTGATATCTAAGTACCGTGCGCTAACCGATTGCACCACTGGAGCAACCTGCTTCCCTTGCCTCGGATGTTCATCATTGCCAGCCAGGGAGAGCTAGAGACGTGTGTCACAGCATAGCCTGGCAGAACTGCCCGAGCTCACCTTCCACTTGGAGACACACAGGTCAAGGGAAGGGATGTCCGATTTCCTAGTCGAGACAGAGGATGGTCCAGGGAGAAGTCACTGTGCCCTCAAGATGATATCAAACATCCAGTGGCAGAAAGAGATGTCCACTTGAGGGGATGAGTCCGGGTCCTCAGAGATCTGTAGGGTCTCTATCGCATAGATGACTCCCGCGTAGCAGCAGATATAGATGAGCCTAGCTGAAGCTCCGAGTCGGAGTCAGAGGCGTCCCCAGTTAAATAGACCGAGCAGAGGGAGGAAGGTATCCGCCTGTCGGAGTGGAGCCGTGAGCTGAGTTCCTATCTGGGGAGTACCCAGAGGAAGGGGTGGCGGACCGTGAACCGTAGGAAGACTTCCTGGTCCTTTTGAGGCTCCTGGAGCTGCGACGGGAACTATGAGGGTGTCCAGGGAGATCCCTAGAAGCAGCCGACTGAGCGGCGATCTGGGAAAGCAGCCATTCCAAGTTTCCAGCACTGACTAGTTAAGTCTGGTAAGGACACCATGGCCAAGGTTAGGGAGGCCGCCCAATCCGGGGGATGGAAAAACCGGAGAGGGGCCAGGAGGTTACTGACTGGCTGAGGCGGAAGGCAGAGAGAGCACATGGGCTCGGGCTGTCTGCATGGCAACTGTTTTTGATACAGCGGGTGCACGTATAAAAACGTGACGCAACCAGAGGGGCCGGAGGGGGAGCCCAAGAAAATTAGGGTAACCCAGGGGGTTAGCCTACCAGACTGCAAAAGATGGCCGCTCACAAACTGCTGCAGCAAGGGTTCCGCAGGTGCAATGTCTCCCAGGGAACTGGGAAGAATCCCTGCTGTCCCAGCAAGCCAAAAAATAAATAAATAAGCCAATAAATAAATCAATTGAGAATATGAGGAGAGCAAAGCTCTTCCCCTGGTAAAAACAGGCTCAGTAGCTACTGGGCAGGCTGGATGGCTTGCCAGGTCAGCCCCCTGGCCAATGGAAGGCCCTAGGCGGAGTCTGGGTACCAGAAAAGCCCGGGGAAAGGGACGGACCCGTTGCGGCCTAGTTCCCGGCCAGGCCTCGGACTCGCGTACAACGCGGCCGACCGTGAGGCACCGTCGGCGGCGCGGCGCGACCGCGAACTCCGGAGGTTCCACGGAGGCCTGGGAAAAGGTACCGGGGGGCCAGGAAAGAGGGGTCCCCACACGAGCGGGGGGGGGACCGGGTGCCCCCCCCCCCGGGGGCCGCTCGGTAGGAGCGACCAGAAAGCCCAAAAACGCCCCAGAAAAAAGGGGCTTATTTACTAAGATTTAAGGCCCAGTTCAGGGGAACCCTGTGATGCCCCCCCCTAAACAGGACCCATACTATTGTCCCCCTGGGAAATGGCACTAAGGGGCTGAGAGGGCCTGAAGGGGAGGTGGAGAGGGCCTGAAGGGGAGATGGAGAGGGGCTGAGGTAACTTACTCACCAGCCTTCTATTCTTCTCATACTCACCAGTCTGGCGACTTCAGGCGCCGCAGGGTCACCCCCTCGGTAGGACCTCGCACGTGGGAGTGGGGTCACCGGTACTCCGGCCGCTTTCGGGGGTGCGGCGAATGGTGAGTGGGGACTGGGTGACCGGCGAGGCTGCTCTTTTGCAGAGCGCTGCGCCCGCAGGAGGGTATGACTAGTGTGGCGTACACGCTGACTACCCCCTGCACCTGAAAGAAAGGTAAAAATAAAAACGATGCAAGACAGAAGACCTGAGTCAGGTCGTGTCTGTCTCCTATGACACTAGGTTTCAAACTGATTCATGCACAGTGGTTGTGGCAGGGTATAGCCTGGAGGCGGAGCCAACAGCTTTTGCTTTTTCCTAGTGTCTTGTCTCCTAGTGACCAGGTCTATACCCATGGTGCTGTGTCCCCCAGTGAAGTAGACGAGAAATATTATTAACACAAAACAAAAAAACCAAAAAATTTTTTTTTTTTTCACTCCCCCCCACCCCCAAACACCCACCCCCCACCCCCCGCCCCCCACACCCCAACCACCACACCCCCCAACAACAAAACAACAAAAAAAAAAACAAAAGCAGATGTCTTTTATTTTTTTTATTTTATACCAAACAACCCAACCACACCCCCCACCACCCCCCCCCCCCCCCAAAAAAAAAAAACAAACAAAAAAAACACCCCCCCAACGTTTAAAAAAAATATATTAAGGGCCCGGGGAAACCCCCCCAAACCCTCCACCCCCGCCCAAAATTGCCCCCAAAAAACAAATACCCCTTACCCAAACCATTCCACAGGGTCAAATCAGTTTCCCATCCCCACCGTAAAAGTAAAAGGTTTTGTGTTTTCCTGATCAGGGCTAAAGGGACCCCAGGATTTCAGAAAAACCTGGTTGGAAAACACTGATTTACTGTATCAATTTACCGTATAAAGAACGCTCTGTGTACATATCAGCTCAACAAGTTAACCTTAGGTTTCTTCAGACCAGTATAGTTCCCTGATTATTAGCTGGCATTATGTGATGGGGATTTCCTGAAAGCAGTGCAAAGCAGTTATATAACATATTAAACCCCACCCTAGTATCTGGAAGAAACAAGCAAGCAGTGACATCATCTGTTTGTATATGCAATGCTCAGCTGGTGACAGTCCCAGTTAAATATGTATCTAGACTGTATATGATATAATACAGTCTAGCCAGTTCGTTCAATTGTAAACTCCAAGGACAGCCAAAAGTTGACCTCAGGGCTAGTTCTAGGCAATTTGGCTGATGAGACACACTTCAGAAAATCCATGCCTGCAATTTACACTAAGAATATGCATATAAGCATGTTTTGAAAAACAGGATAATAATTTTCTCCACAAAATGGAATGTTATTCAAGAGCAAATGCATTGCTTTCAAATACAGAAAAACAGCCCAGCCACTATTATATTCACTAAATACAGTATATGTACAGTATATAAGCAATTTTATATTAGGTGGACTAGAGGTTTGTGACAGTAGTTTTGGCAATGTCCATATTGATCTACTATAGTTTAGAAATTAATATGTAATACTTCTGGTAGTCTTTGGTGGCAAAGGGGTTAACAATAATATCTGTGGTGTTCTAGAGTGGTTATGGGTTGGAGTAGGGATGAGTTAGGGGATAACAGCTAATATTCCAAAAATTCAAGAACATGAAGAGGTTAATGCGGTGTTTCGGGAGTAAACTATAGATGACCTATCCTTAAGATAGGTCAACATCAAATCAGTGGGATGTCCAGGACCCCCACAGATCAGCTGTCCCCCTGAACGCTGAGCTTTCTTCAAACATCTGATCGGTGGTGATCCTGGGCGTCTGATCTCCACTAATATTGATATCCTATCCTAAGGATTTTCTGCTTCCCTTTATACAGTCATAGATTTACAACATAAAATTCTTGTTTTCCACAGCCTGCAATAGGAAGTAGGTAAAAGATCATAGATTTTTTTACCTTTGCTCGGTCAGACAAGTGAGCAACTTCTAGTTTCAACCCATCACTGAGTATTGTTTGCTCTTCTAACTGTAGTGTCAGTTGTTTATTCTTTTCTTTCAAAGCCTCAATTTCATCTTTCAGCTGCTTTATCTGGTTCTCATAGTCCAGTTTTTGCATTCCAAATTGTTTTTCCAGCCTCCTGTGTAACATAATGAAAGAATATTGGGGGGAGCAATATATGTGTATGTGTGTGTGTGTGGGGGTGTGTGTGTGTGTGTGGGGGGGGGGGGGGGGGTAACTGCTTTTCTGGCACTTGATTCACTATTAGGTATTTTATATACAACAAAAAAGAGTAATCACTTAAAGGGATTGTCCCAGAATCAATGCTTTTTACCAATCCACAGAATAGGTCATAAGTGTCTTATTGCTGGAATATCATTTACAGGTTATGAGACTTACAGAGATGGCCGACTACTGTGTGACCATGCATTTGAAAGGGGTATATGGAACCTGTATTCTTGTGAATAGTTGTATTGAGTCCCTTTATAGAAATTGTCTAATGTGCAGAGTGGAAATAAGTCTCCTTAAATATATACTATAGTTAATGTTTTGTACATACACTCTTTGCTTTTCTTCTTTCTCCACATCAGAAAAGAGCTGATTTGTGAGTTCATCCATTTTATCTGGAAGGATAGCCAACAGTGAGACATAGACAATAAGACAGTAGCTAAATCTCTATCTAACTGTACATCATTAAGTAATGAAACTGAAATACTCACCCTTCATCTCTTGGGTTTTCTCTTCCAGTCTCACCTCCAACTTCTGCTTGTGCTCCAGAAGTTCAGAATTATGAGCTTGAAGCTTTGATATTTTCTAGTGGGACAACATACAATTTCATGCAGTATTAGGTTGAATAACAGAAAAAACACTGTATATTTTTAATATGAAGAATAAAACTGTAAAAGCCAATGAAAGATCATACATACACATGGAAAACCTACAAACCCAGGACCCCAACCAGAAAGAAGGTGTTTAACACTGAGTCACTGTGCGGCCACACTATGTTATACATCTCACCTAACATGCCTGTATTAGTAAGTAATAGTATTCCCTGTAATATATCAATAGTGCAGGGGTGTCAAACTCATTTTCTCCGGGGGCCACTTCAGCCTCACGGGGTACCTTGAAGGGCCAAGATTATTTTACACATGTATAAAAGTAACTTCTCCTTAACAGATAAGCGAGCTATTAAGGAGTAGTTACATTTGTACAGCGGCCCCTGCACACGGTATTATGCTCAATAGTGGCCCCTGCACATGTTATTATGCTCCATAGTGGCCACTGCACACGGTATTATGCTCCTTAGTGGCCCCTGCATTGGTATTATGCCCCATAGTGGCCCCTGCAAACGGTATTATAGTCCATAGTGGCCCCTGCACATGGTTTTATGCCCCATAGTGACCCCCCCACCCATGAACTATTATTATACTCTGGGGTCTTTTCAGACCCCAGAATTTAATGATCGGAGACCCAGGTGGTGACAAACATAAAACCAGTGTTACTTACCTGGGCCCCGATGCGCTCCCTGCGTTCGGCCTTCTTCAATGTCGCACAGACCGGCGTCGCGACATAATGACGTCGGCCTGGCTCACGTGACGCCTGGGACGTCACCAAAGAAGGCCGAAGCCGGCTGGGAGCAGCATCGGATCGCCGGAGAGGTGAGTAACTCTGGTTTTTATGTTTATCACCTCCCCTGGGTCTCCGATTATTATACTCCGGGGTCTGAAAAGACCCCGGAGTATAATAATAGTAGTATTTCATGGGGTTCGCCGGCCGCGGCCTCACTTACCATCCCTGCTCCTGCACACAGCCGCTTCTGCGTCCCATAGCAGAAGGGGAAGCGGGGGTGGCCACGACCAGCAGCGGGGATCGGTAAGTAAATAGGCCGTTACGTGCCGGGGATGCTCCAGCAGGCAACGGCCTATTTATATATATAAAAAAAAAACTTATCTTCACCTACCAGTGATGCCTTGATGCAGCCGCCGCCGCCTCCTCTTGTCCGCGACGTCTGCGTGTCAGAGTAGGAGGCGCGATGACGTCATTGTATCGCCGCCTGCGCTGACATGCAGGGTCTTGTAAACCAGCCCAGGACAGGTATCGCGTAGCTTTGTTTTTTTTTTTTTTTAAGCGGCCTGTCCTGGGCTGGTTTACATTACATAGACAATAAAAAATTCCGTGGCCCTGCGGGCCAGATAAGTGCCGGGCCGGATAACAGAAGGCAGCGGGCCGGATTCGGCCCGTGGGCCTTGTGTTTGACACCTGTGCAATAGTGGATCATGTGTTCTTATAACTCTGCTTTGTGCCGTTCCTCTATCATTTGTCACAGAAATGTATCAATAAATCCCCACTGTCCAATCAGTGCTGGCTCTGTAGTGACACCCAGCTGTCAATTTATTCATAAATAAGTCAAGAGGAGTAACAGGACAACGCATAGTTATGAGAAAAGATGCTCCAGGATTATTATTTCATGGGGAATACAAGTATTTATTAATCTCAAATAGTCAAAAGAAATGACAGATCTTCTTTATCCCTTTCCTACCATAGGCAAGTTTTTCGTTTAAAGGGAATCTGTCAGGTCTATAAGGACCTGTGGGTGGTTTAGTGTCCCGGATCACCCTGTTGTAATGCAATTCGCAGGCGCATTAAAAATAAAAACCTTTATACTTACTTAGAGAAGGGTCCTATCGATGCTGTTTGGTGAGAACAGTCCGGCTTATTCATGAGCTTCTTTGTTGGCACGCCTCCCGGCGCCTGTGCTGTTCTTCAGTGAAGCCAAAGATGGACACACCAGCCTCACTACGTAATTGTGGGGCATGTGCACTGAAGCCGAGGTGTACTCCGCTGGCTTCATTGAAGAACTGCGCAGGTGCGGGGAGTACAGCAGCAGGGTGAGTATAAAGCTTTTTTATTTTTAATGCGGCCATGGATTGCGTTATAACAGGGTGATTTGGAACACTAAACCCCAGGTCCATATGGACGTGTGGGTGGTTTAGTGTCCCAAATTGCCCTGACAGATTCCCTTTAAAAAAATAAAAAAAATTTTTTTGTTTTTAACTCCCTGCCTTCCAAAAGCATTGATTACTCATTACTGATTAATGGTGAGAGCTAGAGAAAAAAATTTAACTGTGCTGGAATCATTGGAGCAGCAGCTATTAAATATGTAATTTTGTTGGAGGTGGTGAAAGGTTCTCTTTAAGTAACCAACTTTAAAAGAGTCTTCATTAATCTGACAGACAGTTATATTGTATCTTTTGGAACAGCGTGACAGAAATGTCAGGACACATGTCACACACCTGCTCAGCCTCATCCTTGTACTTCTTCCCTTTTTCGTCCTGTAACTTCCTCTGAGAGACAGATTTTTCTAGTTCTGATTCAAGTTTATGGAGTTTATCAACATCATGTGAATAAGTGGCTGCTAGACTGGTCAGTCTTTCCATCAGTCCATGATTTTCCTTGTTCTAAAACAAAATGAAGCAAAGAGCTATTTTCAGTCCATACATTAACAGGATCTTTATTGTGTACTCAAAATGCCCACAAGGGACTGGGTAACCATCAAAACGCAGGACACATGAGGGATAATAGTGTGATCTATTTGTAGAAGGGAAAGAGTGGTTACAGAAAAAAACAGGCAGCTCCTGAGGCAAATTACGATGACATATCCCTTTGTCCTTATCCTTTGAGTGGCAAAATCCCACCCAGCAGTAAACACTTTACTCATCAGTCATGAACATGGTTCGACAAGCTTTGTGTTGTAGACGCTGCTACTTATTATTAGTGTTCTTCTTTATCCTGGACTCTGTCGCTCAACAGTAACTCATATTAGCAAAATCAATTTTCTACTATTACATCATTCTGTTGGCGTCTTTCTCTCATCTTCTTAAGGGGGTTAGTTAAATATTGAATACAAATTTACTCAGGTAAAAAAAATAAGCTTTCAATAGGAATTATTTAAGAAAATTCTGTGTCTAGATTTTGCCATACATATTTATTATGGGGCGATCATGTAGTTCAGAACAGCCACCTTATGTATGTACGGTAGTTATGTAGTGGTCATGAAAAGAAGCCACTTCCAGTGCTCAAAATCTTATTGTTCAGCCTGATGACATACTCATTATATGTTACTACTGACACTACACACATTAAGGCTAAGGCCCCACATTGCAGAAACGCAGCTATTTTTGTTGCAAATTTTGCTGCGATTTTTTGAGCCAAAGCCAAGAGTGGCTACAAAAGGAATGGGAACTACTGTATATATGAAATTCTTATACTTCTACCTTATGCTCAATCCACTTCTGGCTTTGGCTCAAAAAAAAAAAAAAAAACAGCAAAATCTGGAGCAAAAAAAAAGCTGCGTTTCCGCAACGTGGGGCCTCAGTCTACGGCCCCACGTAACGTAAATGCAGCAATTTACATTAAGTGCAAAGTGGGTGGGATTCTGGCTAATCCCATTCACACATTGTAGTATATAATTTGCAGCGGAAATGCTGCGATTTGAAAAACGCTTGTATTTTTGCAAATCGAAAAATGTCAATTATACCTACGTAAATGCTGACAGTTTCCGTATAGGTATAATGGAAGCAGAAAGTCCAAAGAGGAAAACTCTGCAGACTTTCTGTGAAAAGCGCTGCGGGAAAAACCTAAAGGGGTTTTCCTTATGGTAGGTCACCTATTAAAAATTGGCAAACCCACAGCCGATCAACTGTTTAGAGAAGCTGCAGCCTCTTCAATACCACACACAGTGCCATACATTTGTGGAGCACTGTGCTTGGTATCACAGCTCATCCCATTCACCTGAATGGGAGTGAGCTGCGGTCAGGTTATGTGATCAATTAACGTAACGTCACATGGCCTGTAAAGTAGAAGCGGCACTCAGGGAGTGCTGCTGCCACTTCAAGCAGTTGATCCTGGGTGTTGGACCTTCACAAATCTTAAAATGATAATCTATCCTAAGAATAGAATAGGTCATCAAGTAAAAAGTAATGGAAAACCCCTTAAGGCAAAAACCGCGCTTTTTTGTTGCGGACTGTTACGTGGGGCCTTAGTCTTAGGTTGCCTTTTTTGTTGCAGATTTTAATGCGTTTTTTTGACCCAAAGTCGGGAGTGGCTTGAAAAGGAATGAAAAAGATAAAAGAAAGCTCTTAGACGTTTCCATTCTGTTTAATCCACTTCTGACTTTGGCTCAAAAAAACGCAGTAAAATCTGTAACAAAAAACACTGCGTTTCCACAAGGTGGGGCCTTAGCCTTAAGAGCATATTCTGAGAATGAATGAAACCCACGCTAGGGGGCATAATAACTATTATGTAACAGCAGGATGTTGACAAAGAAGAATTATTCAAATGAAAACATATTCCAATTGAAAACATATGTTTTGCTCGATCTAAGTAAATTAATATTTACTTGTGAGCCAACTAACAATTACTGCAGTGATAGTCAGAACTAAACAACACGTTCCATTTTGTACTGAATGTAATTGGTGTACATTATTTACTAGGATGCCACACACTTGTATTGTTACAAAATAAAGTGAAATCCCTTTAGCACCCTTTAATAATCAAGAAATGATGATACTACAGCACTTGTTTTTGCACAGAATTGCAAAAGCAGAATACAGGACAAAAATAACCACTTAAAATATGTCTTTAGTCATTATGGATGGAGTCACCACAATATGCTGGACTATGTAAGGACAGTATAGTACAGCATGGTGACATTGGCCCAATATGTTTTTTGTATGTACAGCCTGATGACAGATCTGCTTTAAACGAGTTGTCAGGGTCTTTTTTAAAAAAAAAACAAAACCTATATGTGCAGCAAATGGGGTAAATAATAATAATAATAATAATGATAAACAATATACCCACCTCTCCTAGGTCCTTTGTTTCCACTTCTGTTTACAGGTCCTGTCTAACATGAGTTGGTGACATTCTGTTTGTGTCAGGTGACCCACTGTACCCAATCACTGGCATCAGTGTTGACCTCTTCACAGATGGCTTGTCACTGCTGTTTGGCACTGTAGTCATGTGCTGTTTGTGAAAAGTTTACTGTTGAGACCAGTGATTGGTTGCAGTTGTGACCTGACACAAACTGATATCATCTGGGAGAGGTGAGTAGTTTTTTTTTTCTTGTCCCCATTTGCCGCACAATTGAAATCAAAGTGAGGCCATACATGTTAGATCAGTGGGGTCCTCCACAATCATGAGAATTGAAGTCTGTTGTCCTCCCCAGCAATGTAAAAGAAAGGACATAACAGTCTTACAAATATGGCAAGTATGGCAAGGAGCAGGTATAGATTTGCTTTTCAGTTTGCTCCCACATTTAATAAAAATATGGAATGCTTCAAACTATGGCACAAATACCTCTATACATCCCCTTTGTAATTCCAGTAGATGTCAGTTCTTAAATATATTTCCAGTGGCCGGATCCTCTCAATGAATTAAAATGTATAGCATATTCTATGGGTATGTCAGAAATATTAACAGTCACAATATTCTTTAGTTTTCTCACAAAAGACTTTTCCTAATGTGAATATATGATGAACTTGTATTTCAACATATTACTGTAACAAATCTGTTTAGAATGATTTATTTCAGTGGCAATGGTGTCTCATTTCTGTTTTTTTTCTAAATTCTCATGGGTCCATTCTCTATATGACATTCAAAAGGTGAATGTCTGGATTTTCCCTTTATTTTGTGAATGTGGGAAATTGCTAAAACTGTAGATCATATATAGCAGTAACAAGTTAAAACCATTTTGGACAGTCAATTACAGCAAAATTACCTGATCTTCCAGTTTTTTTTGCAGACGCTGCACCCTATAGGACAATTGAATGTTTACCACAAATCTTCGGATACTCTGAAACCTGCGACGGGCCAGCCATGCACGTGCATACTTCTGTAATATTAAAGCCTTGTGTTCTTCCCGCATCTTCATGTAGGTAATAACAAAGGATATATATTTTATTTTAGTCATCGTCCGGTATGAACAAGAATTAAAATCACAAATGTAATTTATGTGTCAAAACGCAATAAACTGCAGCAATGGTACTTTCATGGTTATACATGGCTACAATATCATCTGGATACATATCCTAAATACTTTAACTACAATGATATTCTTCATAAAACTAGAACATCATTGTTAGCTCTAAATTATATCACTGTGCCAAGTATTTATTTTGTTACTGTAGCTCGGATACTATTACCACTTCTGAACATGATATTAATAAATATATACATCATGTGGGTTATATGCAGTCACACCTGAATATTGCGATTTTGAGTGGAGTTACCCTTTACATGCATAAAAGTTAATCACTATGTATCCTAGTCCATGAAACGCATTGTTTTCCTAATTGTTTATGTTCAGTAAGAGTGCTATACATAAATATACCTTGCGGTACTTCTTTCTTGCCAGATAGCCTCGAGTGAATGCTTGTATAGTTACAGTAGCTACTAAAATAAGCTGGTATATGCGACGCACTAAGAAGCCTCTGCAGTGTTTCTGGATGATGATGGCAGCCCAAGTGTGTTTAATGGCAGTTGCACTTATTGCTTGTCTGGAGTAGAGACAAAAAACAACATTCAAAAATTCAAGAATTTTTACTGTATACATCCTGAAATTGATGAAAGTATCCAGTCAAATACTGTACAGTATAAACCAGGGGTGTCAAACTCATTTTCTCCGGGGGCCACTTCAGCCTCACGGGGTACCTTGAAGGGCCAAGATTATTTTACACATGTATAAAAGTAACTTCTCCTTAACAGATAAGCGAGCTATTAAGGAGTAGTTACATTTGTACATTACTACTGTTACAATCAGCCCTTTGAGGTCAACCAGGAAGAACATAATGTATTGTTAAAACCTAAGACATTGGCATGTTACATACTATCCTCATCCTTTTCTGAATATATCAAAAATTAAGCACTATACAAATACTGTTTACCCCTGCAAATGGTATTATGCTCTATAGTTGCCTCTGCACACGGTATTACGCCCCACAGCGGCCCCTGCACACGGTATTATGCTCCATAGTTGCCCCTGCACACTGTATTACGCCCCACAGCGGCCCCTGCACACGGTATTATGTCACATAGTTGCCCCTGCACACGGTATTATGCTCAATAGTTGCCCCTGCACACGGTATTATGCTCAATAGTTGCCCCTGCACACGGTATTATGCTCCATAGTGGCCACTGCACACGGTATTATGCTCAATAGTGGCCCCTGCACATGTTATTATGCTCCATAGTGGCCCCTGCAATCGGTATTATGCTCCTTAGTGGCCCCTGCATTGGTATTGTGCCCCATAGTGGCCCCTGCAAACGGTATTATAGTCCATAGTGGCCCCTGCACATGGTTTTATGCCCCATAGTGACCCCCCCCACCCATGAACTATTATTATACTCTGGGGTCTTTTCAGACCCCAGAGTATAATGATCGGAAACCCAGGTGGTGACAAACATAAAACCAGTGTTACTTACCTGGACCCCGGTGCGCTCCCTGCGTTCGGCCTTCTTCAATGTCGCACAGACCGGCGTCGCGACATAATGACGTTGGCCTGGCTCACGTGACGCCTGGGACGTCACCAAAGAAGGCTGAAGCCGGCTGGGAGCAGCATCGGATCGCCGGAGAGGTGAGTAACTCTGGTTTTTATGTTTATCACCTCCCCTGGGTCTCCGATTATTATACTCCGGGGTCTGAAAAGACCCCGGAGTATAATAATAGTAGTATTTCATGGGGTTCGCCGGCCGCGGCCTCACTTACCATCCCCGCTCCTGCACACAGCCGCTTCTGCGTCCCATAGCAGAAGGGGAAGCGGGGGCGGCCATGACCAGCAGCGGGGATCGGTAAGTAAATAGGCCGTTACGTGCCGGGGATGCTCCAGCAGGCAACGGCCTATTTATATATATAAAAAAAAACTTATCTTCACCTACCTGCGATGCCTTGATGCAGCCGCCGCCGCCTCCTCTTGTCCGCGACGTCTGCGTGTCAGCGTAGGAGGCGCGATGACGTCATTGTATCGCCGCCTGCGCTGACATGCAGAGGTCTTGTAAACCAGCCCAGGACAGGTATCGCGCAGCTTTGTTTTTTTTTTTTTTAAGCGGCCTGTCCTGGGCTGGTTTACATTACATAGACAATAAAAAATGCCGCGGCCCTGCGGGCCAGATAAGTGCCGGGCCGGATAACAGAAGGCAGCGGGCCGGATTCGGCCCGCGGGCCTTGTGTTTGACACCTGTGGTATAAACAGTCTTTATGGGACAGGTGTATGTCAAAGAGCATCCTACATTTTAATGTTTACATCTAGATAAGTTAATAGTATTAAGCTTAAAAGGAGTTTCCCACAAAATACATTTTTCATACGTGCACAGGATAGGTAATAAATGTATGATCTATGGCTGGGACAGTAATCACGAGAAATGGGGTCCTGGGGACCCTGTTTTTCCTCACTGCACCATGGTAAGGAGGAGACTGAATAAGACATGAGTCGAGCATGCATGCTGCTTCATCATTCAAAGTGTATGGAAGGAGCAATGTGCATAGCTGTTTCCACCTGTGCATAGACTTTCAATCTAGAGACAGCTCCACTCAAATATCTCCTCACTGTGTCATGATGTTGAGGAAGAGTTGAGAATTTGGTGACTTGTGGGGGTCCTAGGACTGGGGCTCCCAGCAATCTTACATTTACCACCTACCCTTTAAGGTATGTCTTTTCTTGATTGCTTTAAAACAAACATATACTGTTAGCTGACTATGACCAAGCACAGTGTGAACTTTGTTTTAGATATTTCCAAACTTGAGTACAATATTAAGGCTTGGTTACCTTACAGCCCGTTGTCCTCTAAAATATTGCTGTATGACAATGGCGGCATTTCGTGCACGCAAAAACTTCTTCCTCTGTACCCAGCCGCGAATGTTCTTCTGGATCATAACACAGGCATTTCTTAACTTGTCGGATCTTAATTTTTCTAAGTATGCCACTTGCCCAGCTCTAAAAAAGATTTTAGTCCTTCCAAACTGATACTGGTTGGAATCCTGGATGGAGTCAAGAAAAAAATAATTATATATATAGATTTAGTAAGACACAACCAAGTTGAACAAATGTTACCATCAGGGACACAACTAATGTTTGGGCTTTCTAAGGTAAGGACTGATAGTTCTAATCTTCCTCTCCTCTGCTAAGATGCCAATGTATCTAGATCAGAGATACTGCTTCAGTCATGTAATGATATGGAATATAAGAAGGCCATTGGGACAGGATTCCATGTAATTTGTATTTCTCTAAATAAGGTTCAGTTAAGCAACAAAACAGTGCATGCATGTGAGAGAGGATAACCCTGGATGTAAGATGGAACATGAAACATATACCTGTCATCTAACAACAATAGTGGCCCCACTCACACATTGATGCTGAGGACCCAGAGTCTGAGAATGCATACTGGCTGATAGATTCTGATGATAACATGCCCCCTTTTTATGTCTGCCAAGTGTAATGGAGGTCTCAGGTCTACTAATACAATGATCTCTGTATTCCACATGGAAAACAAATGAGGACCTACGTGGAGAAAGTGATGTAAATCCACACAGGGTCTCCATGACTACACATCACCTGACAGGTCATCAGAAGCTCTTAGTAATAAAGCTTCAGGGTTTCAGTCTATATTTTCAAGCAACCAACTTAAAATTGGCATCTTAACCATTCCCTGTCTGCTCACTATTTGTATAGACAACTGTTCTACAAGTACCCGGATGAGCTGCTCGGATATTTCTTTGGTTTTAGAGCCACCTACTGGCCACATTTCTCACTGCATTCTAGGCACAACCTTGTTTGGTTTGAGGATCACAATGTCAGACTGTGCCTCTTAGAGCAGTCCCAATAGACAACTGACATTATGTATATTTTACACTTCATCATCGCTATTTTTTTTTTTTTTTTTGCTAAAGGGAGTCTACCACCTCCTCCAGCATACTCAGCAAACACCACCACATTACAGATCACATTACAGTGATAAACATCATACCTTTGTTATGTTTGTCAGTTTTGTAGAAAAAAACACTTTGAAGTCTTATGCAAATGAGCCATTTGGTGCACTGGAGACGGGCCTTCAGCATCCTGGAGCACTGATTTTGCCACTTGTACCCCTAACATCTCCTGCCTGCACCACCCCATACAGTGAGAACTGATCCTCCCAATGCTATAATATCATCCATCCCACTTGAGCAGCAAAAACAGTGCACCCAGTGCACTCAGGCCTGCCCCCAGTACACCAATTGCCTCATCTGCATGACCACCTCAGCGGTCACGTGGGTCACACCAGTGTAATGACACTTGTGTCTGTGCATGATTAGGTTGTTGTGATCCACCCCTGTGATTGGGCCTCAGCGGTCCCTTCCATCATTCAGGAGACTGGAAGAGGCCCGAACAGGATCCGTGCACCAAAGCCCAGGGGAGGTGAGTAACACTGCTTGTTATGTTTACTCACCTCTCCTGGGGTCTGGAATGACCCCATAGTATAATAATACCAGTTCTTGTTCAGACATGTTCAGTCTGAATGAAACTGCCAAATGAATCTTGTGAGTCTCTATCTCTGGGTCTGGTGACCCCTAGGTTTATAATTGCCGTTCTTGTTCAGCTGTTCGTCTATGCTCCATATCTTGTGAGTTTCTTGGTCAGCAAATACTCACCTCCATCGTACCTCTACCTCCCGTACCTTTTTTCCGCCATCAGTATTCAACTGTATTCAGCGGAGGTCCGATTCTACTTGGCGAAAATATGCAATTACTTGCCACTGAGGCCCTCTTCCAGCCTTGGGTCCCAGGCAAAGGCGGGGGGGGCTCACATTTCACCCTTATTATAATCTGTCCCTGAGTGTGCCAATTGTTTATGCTGCCTCTGAAGCTATCTAAGGTAATAACATACATTTAAACATTCAATATTGTCATAGTCTAAATATTACTGGCATTTTATTATTGTAGTTGAGCTAAAAGTCCCTGAACATAGTAATTCTCAAAAAATCTGATGCTTAGGGTTTCCTAATAAAGGGAATTCTGCCTGTAATGTGTGCTAGTCTGACAATATAGCAGGGGGGGGGGGGGGGAGCCGCATTAGCACTTGTTTACCATGATCATAAATATGATTTTTGCATCAGTCCACAGCACATCACTGTTAACAGAAGGGAATGTGCTGCTGACAGACAATAATTTTTATGCCTACAAAAGATGTGATCAGTGTTCATTTAGCAGCAGATTGATGGACATGTTTAGATGCGGAATTTTAGTATGATGTCTAGCACTTTTTTTAAAGTCAATAATAATGTCTTATAACTTTGAATGACTGATTAGATACCATTTGTAACAAAAAGAGACTTAAAACATCAATGAAGTTCGATGTTGGATGTCACTAAGTGAGTCCGGTTCATTCTGAACAATACACTAAGCCCCAGGGCTTTCTGCTAGTTCTAGGATATAGATTATAGTCCGAACAATGTATTCAGTACTAATTCTGCTAACCTAGTAACTCACATACATATATACCATCACACTGAATGTCCCCTACCTGGATTAGTCTCTGAAGTACAACCTTGCAAATATGTTTCTTATCACTCAGAGACAACTCCTGCTGCGTCATTAGGATGCTATACCGACCGTAAAATTCTATATATGTCCACCTGTAGAGAAATTACAAGAAAGCAAGTTGGATAAATGGATAAATGTGGTCAATGCTTTAGTTTACAGAAAATAAAGCAGCTGCTTCGGCAGGAATCGTCCTCATGAACAGCAATTTGTGCCCTTTCCTTACCACAGATACATTAAAGACACTTATTGTTGCCCTGATTCACTCTCGCCTTGACTACTGTAAATCTTTACTAATCAGTCTTCCCTTTACTAAAGTCTCCCCTCTACAATCTATTCTGAATGCGGCGGCCAGGCTCATCTATCAGTCTAGACGCTATAGCGATGCCTCCGGTCTGTGCCGGTCACTACAGTGGCTGCCTATTCAATACAGAATACAATATAAACTTATCACCATCATCCATAAGGCTCTCCATTATGCTGCACCTCCCTACATTTCCTCCCTCATCTTTGTCTATCATCCAACCCGCACTCTCCATTCACTCAATGACCTAAGAGTAACATCCTCTGTTATCAGAACCTCCCACTCCCGTATCCAAGACTTCTCCCGAGTTGCACCACTTCTCTGGAATGCTCTACCCTGGATAATCAGATTAACACTCAATTTCTACAGCTTCAAGCGCAACCTAAAGACACATCTTTTCAGACAGGCCTATCACAATTCCTAATGTAAACTCTTCCGCTGTTAGAATCTCTAAAACTAACCCTCCTCTGTGCACGCTCCCGCATTATCCCACAGGATATGATGCCGTATCGGACTGTGACTTTATATGTCCAGGCACCACCTGCACATAAAAGGACACTGACTGGTGATGGCTCATACAGCTTTATTTATTTATAATGAAAGTAACCTCTACCACAAAGATGGCTGGACCACTGTATAAGCAATGCTACCTCCTATGCTGCCCCTGCTACCTCTTGAGTCATCCCCTCATAGATTGTAAGCTCTAGCGAGCAGGGCCCTCAGTCCCATTGTGTGAATTGACTCAGTAATGTATCTTTTGCTGTACTTGAACCCTACAATTTGTAAAGTGCTGCGGAATATGTTGGCGCTATATAAATAAAATGTATTAATATTATTATTATTATTATGTTCACTGAACCTGAATAGTTTAGAGTAGTTACAGACAATTCTGCTCTAGCTGCAGCTATAGCTTGTATCATCACAGTGTGGAGATATACCTGGAGGGATAGCTTTGTGCACTTATTCGGATGGTTTCCAACACGCCACATGCTCTCAATTGTTGAACCACTCTTTTAGAGTCAAATCTGCAACACAGTATATAAAATGCTTAAGAATGTAAAACTCAGCATATGCCAAGATATTTATGTTATCTGAAATATTTATAAAATCTTGCGCTGCACTTGCCATTTTTACTTTAATAAACTGAGAGAACTAGGGAAGATAAAGGAAATAAAGCTGAGCATAGAAATATGTATTATCATTAACCAGATCCTATGTTTTGTCTATAATACTGCAAAGATCAGCAGTCTCCAGTGGAAACCGGATCCGAAATCTGCATGTCCCCTTCACATAAAAAATATCTGAACCATTGTCAGGGAGAAATAATTACATCTCTACATAGCTGATTGGAGAGTTTGTTAACTGACCTCATTGCTCAACTGACCTCATCACTACAAAGAGAATATTATGTTTTTTTGTTTAGACAAAATCTATGTTCACATGCTCACTTTGTGGGATAGAGGCTTGGAAAGTATGACTTTTTTAAAAAAATTTATGTGGCACCACTACTTTGGGGGAGCAGTCAATGGGAAGCATTATACAGTAATGAGGCATTGGAAAACATAATACTGTAGGGGGAGAGGTATAGGGGAACATTATTGTGGGGGCCATTGGGCAGCATTATACTTTGGGGGAGAGGAACTAAAGAACATTATACTGTGTGTGGGCTACTGGGGAGCATTATACTTTGGGAAGGCACTGGGAACACTATACTGTGGGTAGACCACTGTGGAAAAGTTTACTGTGTTTGGGTCACTGGGGATCATTATACTGTTGGGGGTCACTGGAGAACATTATACTGTGTGTGGTCCACTGGGAAGCATTATGCTGTGGAAGCACTGGTGAGCATTATACTGGGGGGCAATGGGGAACATGATACTATGTTGGAACCACTGGGGAGCATTATACTGCTATGGGTGCCATTGGGGAACATTATACCATGAGGAAGGCAATGGGGAACATTATACTGTGTGGGAGCCACAAAGGAGCAATGTAATGCAGTGGAGGCCACTGGGGAACATTATATCGTGTGGGGGGAAATAGGGAGCATTATACTGTCGGGAGCATTATACAGTGTTAACAGAGCAGAGGAGTCCTGTGATCATGTACAAAAAAATAGAATTAAAAAAAATCTACAATCAGAAAATAAAAGATTAGAAAAAAAGTGATAGATTTCACTATCTAGTTTTAATAATAAAAATGTTGATACATTCCCTTTAAGGGTTGCAAGCTACTGCCTTTACTTTATACTTACTCAAAAGGGAGCTTTTCATCATTGGGTTTTATGCATCGGACATAATGAGGAGTGGTGGCATTAAGTGTCTCCATGAGTAAACACAGGGAGTTGCGGAACTGAAAATACCGAGAAACACAGTGACATATGATATGGAACGCAGAACACAGGAGCTGCATTACACAAGCCATTACAGATCACTAGAACACCTAAAATTCTTTCAAGCAGCTACAATTCTCCTTTTATATTATCTTGCTAAAACAATGAGAATGCTCACCAGATTTTTACATAAGTCTTTTGCATGTTTCAAGTTTATAAAAATACAAAAAAAATTATTTGCCAATTTTTTTCCCCTGCAAAAACTGAATTTGGAGAATATCACTAACGTATAATAATATATAATAGTATTGATTGCTGTGGCCTTTTACAGTGGGGGGAAAAAAGTATTTAGTCAACCACCAATTGTGCAAGTTCTCCCACTTAAAAAGATGAGGCCGGCCTGTAATTGACATCATAGGTAGACCTCAACTATGAGAGACAAAATGAGAAAACAAATCCAGAAAATCACATTGTCTGATTTTTAATGAATTTATTTGCAAATTATGATGGAAAATAAGTATTTGGTCACCTACAAACAAGCAAGATTTCTGTCTCTCACAGACCTGTAACTTCTTCTTTAAGAGGCTCCTCTGTCCTCCACTCATTACCTATAGTAATGGCACCTGTTTGCCATTGTTATCAGTATAAAAGACACCTGTCCACAACCTCAGTCACACTCCAAACTCCACTATGGTGAAGACCAAAGAACTGTGGAAGGACACCAAAAACAAAATTGTAGACCTGCACCAGGCTGGGAAGACTGAATCTGCAATAGGCAAGCAGCTTGGTGTGAA
Organism: Leptodactylus fallax; assembly: GCA_947044405.1. Classification (NCBI taxonomy): domain Eukaryota; kingdom Metazoa; phylum Chordata; class Amphibia; order Anura; family Leptodactylidae; genus Leptodactylus; species Leptodactylus fallax. The sequence goes on along the minus strand of CAMRHE010000027.1, from coordinate 9,330,822 downwards.
GAAATCAACTGTGGGAGCAATAATTAGAAAATGGAAGACATACAAGACCACTGATAATCTCCCTCGATCAGGGGCTCCACGCAAGATCTCACCCCGTGGGGTCAAAATGATCACAAGAACAGTGAACAACAATCCCAGAACCACACGAGGGGACCTAGTGAATGACCTAACGTAACAAAGGCTACCGTCAGTAACACACTACGCCGCCAGTGCCAGACATGTCCCGATGCTTAAGCCAGTGCATATACGGGCTCGTCTGAAGCTTGCTAGAGAGCATTTGGATGTTCCAAAAGAGTATTGGGAGAATGTCATATGGTCAGATGAAACCAAAGTAGAACTGTTTGGTAGAAACACAACTCGTCGTGTTTGGAGGAGAGTGAATGGTGAGTTGCATCCAAAGAACACCATACCTACTGTGAAGCAAGGGGGTGGCAACATCATGCTTTGGGGCTGTTTCTCTGCAAAGGGACCAGGACAACTGATCTGTGTACATGAAAGAATGAATGGGGCCATGTAGGGCATTGAAGATGAAACATGGCTGGGTCTTTCAGCATGACAATGATCCCAAGCACACCGCCAGGGCAACGAAGTAGTGGCATCGTAAGAAGCATTTCAAGGTCCTGGAGTGGCCTAGCCAGTCTCCAAATCTCAACCCCATAGAAAACCTTTGGAGGGAGTTGAAAGTCTGTGTTGCCCAGCGACAGCCTCAAAACATCACTGCTCTAGAGGAGATCTGCATGGAGGAATGGGCCAACATACCAGCAACAGTGTGTGCCAACCTTGTGAAGACTTACAGAAAACGTTTAACCTCTGTCATTGCCAACAAAGGATATATAACAAAGTACTGAGATGAACTTTTGTTATTGAACAAATACTTATTTTCCACCATAATTTGCAAATAAATTCTTTAAAAATCAGACAATATTATTTTCTGGATTTGTTTTCTCATTTTGTCTCTCATAGTTGAGGTCTACCTATGATGTCAATTACAGGCCTCTCTCATCTTTTTAAGTGGGAGAACTTGCACAATTGGTGGCTGACTAAATACTTTTTTTCCCCACTGTAACTCCTTACTACGGACAGCGCCATGCATTGTATAGTGGTTGTGTTTGGTATTGCAGCTCAGCGCCATTAATTTGAAAGAGACTGAGCTGAAGCGTAGCTGTGTGACCAATGGATGTGATGTCACTGGCATGAGAAGATGAAGTGGAGCTCTATATCACAGTCCAAGAAAACCCATTTAATTTCCTACTAATCTTTTGCATTTTCTGTTGAAAAGCAGGGCTAAGCCCAGGGGGAAGGCTTGACCATTTATTATTCATTCCTACAGCAAAAATGTGAGGAAAAAATAAGAGAGAAATGGTTGGGACACACAGAAAGGATTTCTTTATACATTTCTCACTTTAATTGCAATCTAAGGCAAAACAGGATCAAAGGAAATATGGGAGATTGAGGCCGGGCCCCACGTTGCGAAAACAGTATCTGCAAAGTGGATGGGATATTGGCTAATCCCATTCACACATTGCAGAAAAATATCCGCAGTGGAAATGCTGCGATTTCAAAAACCGTCAAGTTTTTGTAATTCGCAGCATCTCAATTATACCTGTGGAAACGCTGGTGTTTTCCGTATAGGTATAATAGGGACAGAAAGTCTGCAGAGGAAAACTCTGCGGACTTTCTGTGAAAAGCACTGCAGAGAAAAATGCAGTGCTTATCTGCCGCGGTCTTTTCTGCAGTGCTTTTTGGCTGCAGCTTTCTATGTGGGGCGTTAGCCTTAAGAAGGATTTGCTTTTTCATTTGTTTTTGTGAATGTTCTCCGTCTATCGTATTAAGGAGGACAACTTCTTATAGGGCAGCAAAAAGACAGCCATTACATAATATATATTCCACAATCCAGTACCTTGTTGCCCACAGTCTTTCTTAATTCTTTGTTTGCTGACTTGATCGCGGGCCTTGCAGGTTGCACTCTTATAGCTGCACTATATGGGTTTGTGGTTTCAGTATTATCTTGAAAAAAATTTGCGCAAAGCTGGAACTAGAAGTGTTAAAAAAAAAAAGAAAAGAAAAAAAAAATGTTGCTGCAATTCAGAACATTAGTTTATATGACTGTATCATATACTTACACACAGGTACTGTGAAAAATATTGAGGCATTTACCACAAGAGCAAACATTTGCAGTGCACATTTCTCACAGTGAATTTAGGTCCAGGGGTATGTTGTAATGAGGGCAGAGAATAAATCCTTGTGAATACCTTTGTAGACATTTATGGATCTATAGATGTCAATACCGTACTCTCCTTGCTAGATAAGGATCACATTTTTGCATACACCTATGCTTTACTTTATACTTTGTTTGCAATCATTGTATATCGCAACAGACATAAAATTAAGTTGGTGCACAGTTGCCCAACTAAGCCAAAAATATGGCATTAACAGACTGTTGACTCTTTAGCAAAGTATACTTGTTTAGGGTATGAAGAGGGACTATGAAGTAAATATGGTGAGCAGTGGCATAACTAAAGTCTTGTGGACCCCAGTGCAAACTTTGACCAGGGCCCCCTCCCTCTAGTGCAGGGGTCGGCAACCCCCGGCACCCGTGCCAAGAGTGGCACGCGAGGCTTATTTGCCTGGCACGGCAGCGGAGTCCTCACCCAGCCGGTAATTGCCGGCTTCACTACTGTACCTGAGTGAATTGCTCAGGATTGGTTAAAGCTATAAAGAAACACTTGGATTCATTTTAAAGATGAGAATCTCCTCTTTAAAATGATACCAAGATCACCATGATCGTCCTTAAACATCCTGAGCGATTCGCTGGTGAAAACAATGTTCGGCATTGAAATCCCAATGCAGATCTCAATTCCCGACATCGTTTTAACAGTGAATCGCTCTGAATCTGTAAGGTCAATGATGGAGATCTTGGTATCGTTTTAAAGATGAGATTCTCATCCTTAAAATGAATCCAGTTGCATCTTTGTGGCCCTAACAGATCCTTAGAAATGGGGCTCTAAAAGTGTCCCCCCTCCTGCCTCAGGCAGCATCTTAGAGCTAAGGAAGGAGGGGGAGGAGGAGCTGCAGAGACAATGTTAACTCCTCATTGTCTGTGCATAAGCTGTATGTGACGGGGGAGGGGGTAGCAGAGACTTCTGTCCATGTTATCCCCTCTCCTATCAATCAGAGAGCATACTATACTTCTGCTCTCTGATAGTCACATAGAGGGATAATGTAATACCCCTCTGAGCCTAATCACATAACCAGGAAGTTATTGGCGCTGTGACCCAGATATTTACCATCGTCCAGGTCGCAGCGCCAAAAGTGTCGCACCAAACACTTACACAACACATGCACAAAGTCACCAATAAAGTTTACATTTTTTCACTGCCTCTGTCCTGTCCATACCTGATCTTTATAGAGTAAAATACGCCGCTCGCCTCTCTAGTGATATCTGTTACACGCTAAAATAATAGTAATAGCAATTATCACTAGTATTATCACCATAATACCGTGTGCAGGGGCCGCTATGTGACATAATACCATGTGCAGGGTTAGTCAGACTTACAATTATTGACCGGCACTCCGAGTACCTCAACTTTGATTTTTTTTAATCGAAATCGGCACGCTGAACAAAAAACTTTGCCTACCCCTGCTCTAGTGGATTATGCAGCGATGGTTATGGGTACTGCAGGAGTATACCAGAGACTTAAAAGGGATGCATTTCCGCCACGTTTCTTTCTGCATTGCTTTTTGGCTGTGACTCACTACGTGGGACTTTAGCCGAAAGTAGTTTTCCATTTCCTCAGGATAGGTCATCAATAAGAGATCAGTGGGGGTCCAACGCCCAGGAACCCTCCTAATCAGGGGTTTGAAAGGACTGTGGTACTTGCGTGAGTGCCATGACCCCTTCACTATTTACAGCACACAGTATCTGTGTTATAGCAACCGTGCAATGTAATTACAGTCTGCTGGAGATGTATAGCGGAGATAGCGGTGCTGCAGCTGGTCACAGGCCACCTACCCCTCTGGCCCAGTCTCAACCCCTGCGACTATGATCATTATGCTACTGCATAAACAGCATAATACAAAAATGTTCAAATAAAAAAAAAATATGACGATATATTTCTTTTTTTTCAATAAAGAGAATATATAGGCAATAACAAGGTCAAAAATATCTAAAATATAATTCTAACAATGTTATAAACATACAAACCTTACTAGTTTTTATCAGATCAATCAGTACTTCATAAACTGTATCACGATTTTTCTCCAAAAATCCATCACATTTATATTCTACCTGCAAATCCAACAAGAAACTGATATGAGTATTCTGTGTTTACACCATTAATATTCTAATATAAGATTCAGCTTACAAGAGCTACTTAGGTAAGGCCTGGAACAACACAGGCCGTTTTTGATGCAATTTCTGTTGCAGTTGTTGCAGAGTGCGATTGCTGGATGTGGCAGAGTCAAAACCAGATAGACAGTTGTAGATAACAGGAAAAAAACTTTAGTGAAACATGAGTGCAGTAAGAGAAGATCACCTCACATGGTGAATAACAGATTCAGTTCAGCACACACACTAACACAAACAGGATGTGTATATCAACCAGCATCCAAACAACAAAAGTACAGAGTGTCTACAGATAAACATTTAGTAACAGGTACATCTAGTGTCATAAATGTGAACTGCAGTCAATCCAGCAAATATAAAGACGAAGCTGGCTGTTGCATATCTCCAACAACCCTTCTCAACAGCTGAGGCTTAGTCTGTTAGGCCCATCTTCTTTGTAAGCCTCGAGTGTCTTTCAACGGTCAGGGGCTTGGTAAGGATATCTGCTGTCATATCCTCAGTCAGGCAATAAAGTAACTCAAGAAGTCCCTGCTCTTGAAGATCCCTCAGAAAATGGTACTTCACATCAATGTGTTTGGTTCTCGAGCTAACTCTTTCCATCTGCTCAAGTGCAATACATCCTTGATTGTCCTCAAAGATTCTCGTTGGTTTCATCTGTGGTTGACCCAAGTCTTTTAATAGTTGTCTCAACCATATGACTTCTTGACTTGCCTGTGCTGCTGCAACATACTCTGCTTCAGTAGATGATAGTGTAACAGAACGTTGCTTTCTACTAGTCCAACAGATAGCACCTCCTGATAGAAGAAACAGGTACCCACTTGTTGATTTTCTGTCACTGGTATCTCCGGCCCAATCGGCATCCACATATCCTGTTAGGGTGCTTTCGTCACTTGCTGGTAACTTTAGCTTGTAGTGTAAAGTCCCTTTAAGATAGCGAATGACTTGCTTCACAGCATTCCAGTCCATCTGACTTGGTGTTGAAGTCTTTCTGCATAGAATTCCAACTGCTGCTGCAATGTCAGGCCTTGTAGCGGTGCTAATGTACAGCAATTTCCCTAATGCTTTCCTGTATTGAGTGTTAGTTGGTAGTGGCGAATCTTGGCTTTCTATCTTCTTCAGGTAGTTGGTTTCCATGGGAGATTTTACTGGTTTTGCATCTTCCATTCCAAATGTCTCAATTATTTCTTGTATTTTGTTCTTTTGGTTCAGAAAGAAGCTGCCATCTTCCTCTCTCTCAATGAATTCCAAGATAATTATTTACGTTGCCAAAATCTCAAAATGCTGATTTAGGGTTTGGAGTATTTGTCCTTCATCCCCTTCTTGCTTGAAACAAATCAGAATATCGTCCACATAAATGAGTACATAGATCCACCTGTCTGCCAATTTCTTTGTGTATAAACAGGGGTCTGCTTTACTCCTCTGAAAGTCCTCCTGTGTAAGCACTTCATTTATTCTCATATTCTATGCTCTGGCGGCTTGCTTTAGACCATATATACTCCTCTGTAGTTTGCATACTAGGTCTCGCCTTTGCTCATCTTTGAATCCTGGTGGTTGTTCCATCTAGATATCTTCTGCTAACTCACCATGTAGAAACACTGTTTTTACATCAAAGTGTCTTACTTGCATTTTCCTTATTGTGGCTACTATCAGCAAATTTCTTATTGTAGCATGTTTGACTACTGGCGCAAATGTCTCATCATAGTCCTCTCCATATTTTTGAGAATATCCCTTGGCTATGAGCCTTGCTTTGTATCGCTCCACTGTACCATCTGCATTGTATTTTACTTTGAAAGTCCATTTACAACCTATGGATTTCCTTCCAGGTGGTAGTTCTGTAAGTGTCCATGTTTTAGTGTCATGCATGGATTTTATCTCTTCCTTTGCAGTCTTTATCCATTTTCTGGCTTCCCCTTCTGAAAGCTGAGATATGTCTTCCCAAGTTGCAGGTTCATTAACACTGGCAGTGTTTGCCTTGTATGAGAGACGTACAGGTGGTTTACCTTTATTCTCTCTCATCGAGCGTCTTGGTTCTGTGTGTGAGCTTGGTTGTGTCTGTTCTTCATTACTTATGGATTCTGCGCTCACTTCAACTGTTTGTTCAGAAGTTACAGATGTTGGCTGATCAGTGTCAGTTTTCTCTTCTGTTTTTACTTCCTCTGTTGTCATTACATTGTCTCTCAGATCTTCAACAAAAGTTATGCTGTTGCTAATGGTAACCTTGTCAGTTTTGGGATTTAGGATTCTGTAATCCTTAACATTGTCACTGTATCCAACAAAGACGCCTTCAAATGCTCTGTTATGAAGTTTGGTGCGTTTTTCTTCTGCAATGTAGATGAACGCCTTGCATCCAAAAACTCTTAGATGTTTTACACTCGGCTTCTCATTGTGCCACAGTTCATATGGAGTCTTCTCAATTGTTCTAGAGAAGAGTCTGTTTTGCAAATAAGTGGCTGTCATTGCTGCTTCACCCCAATATTTTTGTGGAAATCCAGAGTCTGTCAACATGCATCTGATCATTTCAGTCAGAGTTCTGTTCTTTCTTTCAGCTACCCCATTTTGCTCTGGTGTGTAGGGGACTGTCTTTTGATGCTCTATTCCATTCTGCTTTAAGTACTCTTGTATTTTATGTCCTGTGAATTCACCTCCATTGTCACTCCGAAGTATGAGAGGTTTTCTCTGAAACTTGTTACTTGCTCTTATTACAAAGTCCTGTAATTTGTCAAAAACTTCACTCTTGTGTTGCATTAGGTAAGTGACTGTGTATCTTGAATAGTCATCTATGAAAGTCACTATGTACCTGTTGCCTCCAGGTGTAGGTGGGTTTAGGGGACCACATACATCACTGTGAACTAGATCAAGAGGTCTTGAAGCTCTATTGTGACTTCTTTAGGAAGTGTTGCTCTTGTAGCTTTGGATTTGATGCAACATTCACATTTAACAATAACTGAAGAAAGGGATATTGTTAGATCCTTTGTCAGATTCCTCTTTTGTAGTTCCTGCATGCATTCTGGGTGTCTGTGACCTAAACGCCTGTGCCACACGTGTATACAGTCATTGTGCTTATGTGTACATAGTCTCACCTGCTCCTTCACTGTGTTGAGGTTATATAGATGATCATCCAACTTGGCACTTGTTATCATCTGCTTGCCATCTAGGATAGAACACTTGTCACCATGGAATTTTACAGTGAGTCCTTTCCTTGTCAGACGCTTCACAGATAAGAGTCCTCCTTCTAGATCAGGAACATACAGTACATCTTTTACTGGTATTGCTAAATTGTGTCCCGCATCATTCCCATATCCTTCTGCACATATTTTACTTCCATCTGCGAGGTAAATAGTCTCTTTGTTATTCAGATCAAGTTCTGTGAAAAAACTTCTATCACTTGTCATGTGACTGGTTGCTCCAGAGTCAATGCACCAGCCTTGTAATTTATGATTGCCTGTCACTTTAAATGTGGCATTCCACTTCCCTTCACTTGAATCAGAAATTGTGGCTTTGACTTTCTGCTTAGTATAAGAGGGATGCTGCCTCATCTGCTCTGCTTTCCATATAGTGCAGTCTTTCTTTATGTGTCCTTGTCTGTGGCATCTAAAGCACACTCTGGTTTCCTTCTTGTGTGACTTTGTTTCTGTAGCTTTAAGAGCTGTCTTGGAGTGAGTTTCTGTATAATCATGTGTAAACTTCTTTCTTCACTGATACTCATCTATGAGCCTGGTTTTTACAAATGTTAGTGTCAGATCTGTCTCAGGCTGTGTCTCCAGCGCATTGATCGGTGTAGTGTATGTGTCAGGTAAACTGCATAATAAAATGGCTGCAGTGTGACAGTCTGTTATATTCTCATCGATTGATCTGAGTTGTGTGATCACTTCCAGCATGGCATTTATATGCTCCTACATGTCCTGTTCTCTGCTAAGCCTCATTTTGTAGAGTTTCCTCAGCAGAAACAACTTGCTGTTTAAACTGGATCTCTCATGCAGTCTTTTCAGTAAATCCCACATGCCTTTCGCTGTATTCTCACTGCGTATGTGAATAATCTGATCATGTTCTACTAGTAAGCTTATAGTGGCCCGTGCCCATCTGTTTTTCCTGTCCCAGTCCTGATAATCATCTTGTGGTCTCTCTGTAGTGATAACTTCCCACAAGTCATCCCTGGATAATAGCATTTCCACTTTAAATTTCCATAGCTGATAATTGTAATTGTTCAACTTGGCCACTGATAGTTTAGGTTCTGAACTACAGGCCATTCTCCCTCCTTTATATATATATGAGCAGTCTTACTTCTGTACAGGAGATGTCTCTGTGGAAGCTTCCTTATGTCGATCTCGGCATCTGCCACACTGTCTTCCGTTCTGGACTTCACTCTGCCTGGGCCACTTCTGTTTACTGGGGTTTATCCGGTTACTGAGGCTTCATTTGATCACTGGGGTTTCATTTGATCACTGGGCCCATAACCTGTTGCAGAGTGCGATTGCTGGATGTTGCAGAGTCAAAACCAGATAGACAGTTGTATATAACAGGAACAAAACTTAACATGAGTGCAGTAAGAGAAGATCACCTCACATGGTGAATAACAGATTCAGTTCAGCACACACACACACACTAACAAAACAGGATGTGTATATCAATAGCATCAAACAACAACAGAAGTACAGAGTGTCTACAGATAAACATTTAGTAACAGCTACATCTAGTGTCATAAATGTGAACTGCAGTCAATCCAGCAAATATAGAGACGAAGCTGGCTGTTGCATATCTCCAACAGCAGTTATTTCAGCCAGAGGAGTGGATCCAAAAACTAAACTAATAGATAACTGCTGTAAGGCCGGGGCCCCACATGGCATAAACGCCGCAGCGTTATACAGTCCCTGCAAGTGATTCTAGCGAATCCCATCCACACATTGCAGAAAAATACATTTTTGGAAATTGCAGCATTATTATTATTATTGTTTATTTATATAGCACCATTAATTCCATGGTGCTTTACACTTGCAGATTTACATATGGTACACCAGATATACAAAACAGATAATGCTGACAGAGACTAACTGGTACAGTGGGATAGAGGGCCCTGCCCGCAAGGGCTTACAATCTATGAGGGAAGAGGGATAGAGACAGAAGGTGAGGGGAGAGACTGTACAGGTGGTGGTGTGGTGACAGTAGCGTTATTGGAGGTTGTAGGCTTTCTTGAATAGGTGAGTCTTCAGGGCCTTCTTGAAGCTTGTGACTGTGGGGGACAGTCTTATGTGTCTTGGTAATGAGTTCCAGAGTATGGGGGATGCATGGGAGAAGTCTTGGAGACGTTTGTGTGAGAGCGGATAAGAGCAGAGTGGAGTAGGAGGTCTTTGGAGGATCGGAGGTTACGTGTGGGCAGGTAGCGGGAGATTAGGTCGGAGATATATGGAGGGGACAGGTTGTGGATGGCTTTGTATGTCAGCGTTAGTAATTTGAACTCTATTCGCTGGGCAACGGGGAGCCAGTGAAGGGATTGGCAGAGGGGAGCGGCCGATGAAGAACGGGGGAAGAGGTGTATTAGGTGAGCAGCACAGTTTAAAGTGGACTGGAGGGGGGCGAGGGTGTTAGCTGGGGGGCCATAGAGAAGGGTGTTACAGTAGTCTAGGCGGGAGATTATGAGGGCGTGGACTAGCATCTTTGTAGATTCAGGGGTGAGGAAAGAGCGGATTCGGTGGATGTTCTTGAGTTGGAGGCGGCAGGAGGTGTTGAGGGTTTCAATATACAACTTGAAGGATAGGTCAGAGTCTAGGGTTATCCCAAGGCAGCGGGCCTGTGGGACTGGGGTGAGAGTGGTTCCATTAATTTTGATAGATGGGTCAGGTAGGGGGGCCGTGCGAGGAGGGGTGAAGATTATGAATTCTGTTTTCTCCATGTTGAGTTTGAGGAAGCGGGAGGAGAGAAAGGAGGCTGCAGCATGTCAATTATACCTATGGAAACACTGGCGGTTTCACTGTTGGTATAATTGAAGCAGAAAGTTTTGGAAAAGTTCTGTGAAAAGCACTGGGGGAAAAACCGTGATGCGTTTCTGCTGTGGTTTTTCCAGCAGGGCTTTTTCGCTGCAGTCTGCTACGTGGGGCCTTACCTTAATAATAATAATAATAATAGTCCTTTAATAGTCCCACAGTGGGGAAATTCAGTGTGTTACAGCAGAAAAGATAAGATAAGATAAGCAGATACAAATACAACATGTACAGGAATGCACCAAGGTGAGAGGCATTACATTAATAGCAGACAGACAGATAGGACGTGGCAGAGGGGGGGGGGGATATAACAGGCAGAGAGATATTTCAGTTCTCTGTGTGTAATGATCTCCGCTTAGGTCGGTGTTGGTTGTACAGCCTAACCGCGGTGGGGAGGAAAGACTTCCGATAGCGCTCCTTCTCACACCTAGGGTGGAGCAGTCGGTCACTGACAGTACTACCCAGCGCTATCACAGTCTCATGCATGGGATGGGACTTCTTCTTCTGCATGGAGCTCACCACGGACAGTATCCTTCTGTTACCCACCACCTGCACTGGGTCCAGTGGGCTCCCCAGGACAGAGCTGGCCCTTCTAATCAGCTTGTCAAGTTTATTTCTGTCCCTGGTTGATATACTGCTCCCCCAGCAGGCCACTCCAAAGAAGATGGCTGATGCCACTACTGAGTTGAAGAAAGTACTAAGAAGTGCCCCCCGGATTCCAAAGGCTCTCAGCTTCCTAAGCAGGTAGAGCCTGCTGTGGCCCTTCCTGTACAGGGCCTCCATATGATCTGCCCAGTCCAGCTTATTATTAAGGAGCAAACCCAGGTACTTATAGGTGTTCACAATCTCGATGCCCGTCCCCAGGATGTCCACTGGTTTTGGAGGGCATCTGCCTTTACGGAAGTCCACCACCATCTCCTTGGTCTTCCCCGCGTTAATCTTCAGGTGGTTCTGGTGGCACCAGTCCACAAAAAACCGGTTCAGTTCTCTGTACTCCTTGTCATCATCGTCTGTGATGAGGCCTACTATTGCAGAGTCGTCAGAATACTTCTGTAGGTAGCAGCTGGATGAGTTGCACCTAAAATCTGCAGTGTACAGTGTGAAGAGGAAAGGGGCGAGAACCGTACCCTGAGGTGCCCCCGTATTACAGATCACGGTACCTGACACACAGTCTTGGGCTCTCACGTATTGAGGTCGATTTGTGAGGTAGTCTAGGATCCAGTTGGAGAGGTGGTGGTCCACTCCAGCAAGGCCCAGCTTGTCTCTCAGTAACCTGGGCTGTATGGTGTTAAAAGCACTGGAGAAATCAAAGAACATTATTCTCACTGTGTTCCCTGGTTTCTCTAGGTGAGACAGAGCCCTGTGCAGAAGGTGAATGATGGCATCATCTACCCCAATGCCCGGTCGATAAGCAAACTGGAGAGGGTCCATAGCGGGGCTCACTAGAGGGCGAAGATGTGTGAGAACCAATCTCTCCAAGATCTTCATCAGGTGGGATGTCAGTGCTACAGGTCTGTAGTCGTTGAGGTCAATAGGGTGAGGTTTCTTTGGAACTGGTACCACACAAGAAGATTTCCATAATTCAGGGACTATTTCCTGCCTCAGGCTCATATTATACATATATGTAATTATACCACACAGCTGGTCCCCACAAGTCTTAATTAGCCTTGCACTGATGTCATCTGGCCCTGCGGCTTTCCTCGCCTTGATCTTTTTCATCTCCTTCCTCACCTGGGCCTGTGTGAAGGTCAGACTGTGGTCAGATAAAGACAGATTTCTGGATTTACTGGTCTGTTGGGAAGTAGCCACATGGGGTGAATGGGGTGAAGTCATTGTGGTGAGGGGAGCTGAAGGACATTCTGGGGTGGGAGGAGCTGGTGTGTGATCAAATCTGTTGAAGAATAGGTTTAGTTCATTAAGCCAGTTAACATCTGCCTCAATCTGGCAGACCGACTGTTTATGACCCGAAATTGACTTAAGCCCCTCCCAGACCCCCCTTATGTCTTTTCTTTCCATTTTTTCTTTATAACTGGCTTTTCCTTGCCTGATTAGATGCCTCAGCTCCTTTTGTACTTCCCTCAACCCCTCCTTATCTCTTGTCCTGAATGCCATCTTTTTCTCCTTAAGTAGTGTTTTTATATCAGAGTTAATCCATGGTTTGTTATTGGAGAAGCACCTCACCACTTTTGTGGGTACTGTGTTGTCCACACAAAAATTAATGTAGTCCGTTATGCAGTGTGTGAGTCCTTCTATATCTTCTCCATACGAATCCTGCAAAACTTCCCATGCGGTTGTGTCAAAACAATCCCTCAGAGCCTCATCACTCTCCTCGGACCATATCCTCACTGTGCGGGTGACAGCTGGTTCTCTACGTACAAGTGGCTTGTACACAGGTCGGAGATGTACTAGGTTGTGATCCGATCTTCCCAGGGGCGGTAGGGCTGATGAGTTATATGCCTCCCTCATGCTTTCCAGAAATCTTACCATCTTTTTCTTTTGGGACATATAGATACACTACACTTTTGGACTCACACATGCTATTTTTTAGCCAACAGCCAGGGGTAGATCTAAGAATAGAGAAGTATATATAATTTCTTTAGGAACTACTACTAGCTTTGGTTAAAAACCGCATCAAAAGCTGCAAAAAAAAAGGGCATCAAAAACAGAATCCAGCCCTATAGGCTCTTGAATGAATAGAAGTCTCCCATTTTGTTGGATTACCAGGTGTTAGTATGTTTTTCAGTATGTGTTTATAAATGTAAATTTCTTTTTGTGCTGTTGAATATATTTTTATTTAGAATAATAACCCTGGAATTAAACCCTTCAAAGTGTGACAACTGTGATCACTGTCCCCCAAATGTAAGCTATATCCCATTGTGGTTAATAAAGAGGTTTAGATGTAGCACCTACTTTGCGTAATAATGATTTCTGAACATTTTGTACTTATGACAATCTCTATATTTCTTAGTCTATATTCTATGAGATACCTATTTACTATTCTAATCAGAATATCACAATTGTCTAATGCTGTAGGTCTTTTTAATAAATAATGCAAAGTGTTGCATATGTATATCCCCTTCCACACTGAATTTATGATGGAATGACTGAACATGAGTTAGGTAAGGTGCTGCACCTCTTGCTATGAACTTATTATGTCCGCTTATGTTACCTTATCGGCAAAGTGCTGGATAATAAATGATCTGTTCGACATTCTTGGCTTTTCAAACAAAGGGTTCTTATTGATGTAGTTATTGTAAAGCTTTTGCAGCCAGTTTTCATCAGTTCCCTGTGGTAGCTGGGAAAAAAAGAACATTAGAGGGAGCCCTGCAGTAATCCTAGTGAGCTAAAAGGAACACATTACACCCACACTATTCATAATTATGCTTCCATGAATACTAGCTACAATAATCCACCATTACTGGCTACTAAATGTATCTAAAATCTAGTGAAAAGTGGGGTAAATCTTTATTATTATGCACATGACTAAAATTTGGTAATTACCATTCTTTTTTAATTAAACTGTAATTTTTGTTGAATTTTTATAAAATACACAACAGTAGAGAAAGAACCAAAGAAGTATACCACAAGTGGCCAATTAGCTCAACCCATAGCTAAGCCACAATAAATGTGCTTAAAACAAGAAAAAGTCAACGAGTAACACAGAGAATATGGGGAGGATGACAAAGGAAAGAAGGGGGGGAAGAGGGGGTAGGAGTTAGAGACCTTGCAAGACCATATGGCATTGAAGGCCAATACCGTGTGATTAAAGGAGGCGATCAAGAATTCCAGACTACAGACGTCCTTTACACGAGTGATTAACTCAGGACCTGTATGGGGGAGCCCCTTCTTCCAGTGTAGAGCAATGAGGGTTTTAGAAGCAGTGCATAGGTATAGAAATAGCTTAGAAGTCTTTTCACCCAGGTGTCTGGGCAGTAAATTGAGCAGAGGTAAGAGGGTCCAGTGGAACTCCCTGTAGAAAAAGAGCCTCAGTAAGGGCCTTGACCTCAATCCAAAAGGGTGGATCAGAGCGCAATCCCAAAAGATGTGTAATAGCGTGCCCGCTGTTGCATGGCATAGCCAGTAATTACCATTCTGACACTTAGGCTAAGGCCCCACGTTGAGGAAACGCAGTTTTTTTTTTGTTGCAGATTTTGCTGCCTTTTTTTGAGCCAAAGCCAAGAATGGCTTCAAGAGGTATGGGACATATATAGGAAGTCCTTATACTTCTCCCATCTGCTCAATCCAGTTCTGTCTTTGGCTCAAAAAAACACAGCAAAATCTGCAACAAAAAAAATCTGCGTTTCCGCAACGTGGGGCCTCAGCCTTAGGGTGTGTTTTTTCACGTTAAGATTTTCTGATGCAGTTTTTGAAGCAAAAACCAAGAGTGGATTGAAGAAAAGAAGTAGCACCTCTTCTTCATACTTCCACTCCCTTTATGATCCACACCTAATTTTGGCTTCAAGAACTACATGCAAAAACCTGAATATGTAAGTGCACCCTCAAAGGGTTTGTCCATCAATTACATTTATCCGCTATCCATAGGGTAGGGGATAAATGTCTGATTGCTGGGAGTCTAAGCTCACAAGAACAGGGTCCCGAAAGGTCCCCTGAATGTTTCATGTGAAAGAAGCAGTGGTGCCCATGTATGTTTCCCACTCCATTCTCTTCTAATAGACTGTTTGGGGGTGATCTCCAGCATCCAAATAGAAGTGAAGGGAGTGATGGCCACACAAGCACACCACTGGTTCATTAACATGAGGTATATAGGAGAATTTTCGGGCCCCTACTGTCCTGATAGTTTGGGGTTCCAATGGTTAGACTGTCAGTTACGGGAGAGCAGATAAATGTTTATAGTGGTAATTGTCTTTAACCACTTCAATATCAGGACATTTTCCCTGGTATGACTGAACACATTTTCAAGTTATTTATGTCTTTTTTTTTTTTTTTTTATTAAATATCTGGGAAAATGTAAACAAAAAAGAGAGGAAACAAGTCTGTTTTTCACATTTCTCATGCTCATTTCAAAGTGTTCCTTAAAAAAAAATATTTAAATAGTTCTCCTTCTCTGTTATGGTAATTTATTATTTTTGCAAACTGCTTTTATTAAGCATTTTAACACTATTATTTAACATACAACCAAGGGAAAGTAATTCCCACTGATACCATTTACGCTCAAAAAAGTCAAGGGAAATGTATAGTTTAATTGGGATAAAGATATAAATCCATAAGACCCATTTCCATTTACCGCAACCATGTTATGGTAATTTTTATGTAGATGACACATAGTTTTCTGGCAACAGGGACCAGACTTGAAACTGTGATGTGGATATTATTTTTTTAATTTTACTTTCATTTTTTTTGTCAATTTATTTGTTTTTTGTTTTTTTGTTTTTACACATTGTGCCCCCAATAATATTCATTAGCATTACCCAAAAATCATACAGAAACCTTTGGGGAAGATTTTAAGATAACTTTTTTTTTCTTTTCTTTTTTGACCTGGGATGTCCAGATTTTGTAACAGCTGGCTCCCTGATCCTGCAGTTATACAATCTTGTTGCTTAACTCTGAAATGGTCTACAAGTATGTATTTGCAGATTTAGGAGCAAACCGTCCAGACATATAAAGTCTATGGGTGGTCTGGAAGCTGTAAAAGCACTTCACTACTTATCGGTAGATATACACATATATGCAGTTAATTCTGTTAAATATCTCTTGTACTAACAACAGATAAGCATTCTTATTTAGGTCAGTAAAGGTTGAAAACCTATACTGACCTAATTCTTCTGCCACATAGCTGCAGCTTGTTACATTGTATAGGTAACACACAATGACTAAGAGTAGTATCTGCCAAAAATGCATCAGAACTTCCATTTACATATGTAGATCCCAGGAAAGCTGGATTTTTCCTTCATTTACATGTCTGCAGTGTCCAAGTCACCTTTGTGCACCAGGTGGATCAAACCAGGTCTTCCACGTTACTGCTTGCGGTAAACTGGATGTGGGTGAGACTTTACTTTTATTAGTCATAAACCAATTAAAATGGAAAACACAAAATGAGCAAAAATTTTAAATTATCAGTGTGTGTCCTAACTTGATTTATATGCACTATTTGTCTCAGTATAACATATAGAGGAATAAAGACAGATTGCTCTATATATCACTGCTTGGAGATATCAGTATGCATGACAGGAGTGTGCCCTATCTATTGTATATAGATGATATCAGTATACTACTGTCATATAACCTCAAATACAATGCAATGTTTCTTAGACACACAGGTGCCTTAATAGAAGTCCTTCCAAGCTAATAGAACACAACCATTGTGCTTAAAAGTTTAGTGTCTCCCTCTCCGTACAGGTTTCACTCTATACCCCTGACATCATCTATATACAATAGATAGGGCACACTCCTGTCATGCATACTGATTTCTCCAGGGAGTGATATATAGAGAAATCTGTCTTTATTCCTCTATACATTATACTGATACAAATAGTGCATATAGATCAAGTTAGGACACACACTGATCATTTTAAATTTTTGCTCATTTTGTGTTTTCCATTTTAATTGGTTTATGACTAATAAAAGTTAAGTCTTAAGTTAATATTTAGAAATGGGAAATTTGGGGGTAATTTAATTGCAAACAGGCAAATAGGATTTTGATTTAAGATTTACCGAACATTTCATAAAGGTTAATACTTTTTAAAATATGTAGCTGCTTAGGGCTCGATTAAGCAGCTATATAGTGTGGATTAATGATCATTGCAGAAATTGCAGTAGTAATAGTATTAATTCATATAAATTTATTGGAATAATTTGGCACACTCATGGACTTTTCATTGAACATACTGCATAGGACTTATATGGTCCCGCCTAAGCTACGTTGCATATATCCTACAATGTCCTCTGTGTTTTAGAAGCTGTCAGGATAATGGGGATACTCTCCATATTTGGTGGATGTGCCCTCTCATCCGAAGCTTTTGGCATTCACTAAAGAGGATGATTCAGAGGTTGTTGGGCCATTTGGTGCCCTTCACAGCACCTGTTTTTCTACTAGGCTTTAGACCACTGGTCTTCCGCTAGAATTCATGTACCAAGCACTGTGGCTGTGAACACAGATATAGTCAATGCCTAGCCAAACTGGGTTGCTTTTTAAAACTTATTATAGGCACCCCTAGGCACAATCTTACTTGTGTGTAACCTCTCTATTCACTGCACAGTGTTCTCTATGGCCTTAGGTTTTGGGAATTTTAGTTTTTTGTCTGTACACCTGATAAGCCTAATGTATTTGATTGGGAGACTCATACTTCTCATGAGAGTTATACACTATAAATGCCACCAGCTTCACTATATTGTCTAACTAACCATATAGCAGGTGGCTTGAAATAATATATTTGATCGTGGTTCTCCTTTCATTATGAGGATTTCCCACCATTAATAGACTTACTAGATTCCTACTACAATGCCCGTAGTAGATTTATTTGGCCTCATGACTATATATTGTATAAATTTTGATTCATTTTTAGATTTCTATCATATTAAAAATTCTGTTTTATTAATTTCATACCTCTTTATCCATTTATCCGCTAGAATTCATCTACCATCAAAATGGAGGACTCTAACCCTCCTGTTGTCAGAGGTCAAGAAGATTAACACTACCATAACTAACACTAACATAACACTAACATAACATAACACTAACATAACTAACACATTTCGATGAGGTGTGGGTCCCATGTATTAACAGATCACATGCTCCTGCTCTGCCATATTGTTTGCAATTATAACCCCAGGATGAGTAACTTTGCTTTTACAGAGTTCCCCCCCACCACCACCAAGGAGGGTGCACCTGATTTATAAGAAGGCATGTGTCTCCTCATGAATGAGGTGCACCCTCTGCCACTGCAGTGGATATGGAAAATGGTGTTGAAAATGACATTCTTCATAAATTTGCCCCTGTGTTTTTGGAGATGAGATGTTGGCCCATGGATTTATTCTGATTATTAATTTTGGAGACGGGAAGAAATTTCTTCTCTAACATGCTGTAACTAGAATCTATCTCATAGGGGTGTTTGACTTCTTCTGGATCAACATTGTAGGATTATAGGTTAATCTTTATGAACCTGTGTCTTTTTCAACCTTATTAACTATGCAAGTGCCCTGCCTGATCATATGGAGGTGGCAGCGTATAGGACGTGGAAGAGTGACAATTCCTCAGTTGCATCTAGTACAGGAGAAGGGAGTTTCTAAGAGCAGCCACAAACTGATCTCTGTAATTGTGAAGTTAAGAGTGAAATAAAAAAAAGGATCACAAAAAGTTAGGAGGAGCATCAGACAGTTTGGTAGTTTTACTTGCAGAAATATTCACATTTTGTTCCAGTGTCCATTTCTGCAAAAATGACAAGGAAGTGCTCCCAGAACTTCTCAGCAAATGTTGGCAAAACTGTTACTGAGTTACTGATTGACCAAGGTGATAAAATGACACTGAGAGTTTCTGAGAGGTTGATTTAAAGGGAATAACAAATATGTCTGCACTCGCTGTTATAAAAAGCTGCAACAACAAACAGGATAATGCCAATATCTCTAAAAGGAAATTAAACATAACTACCAAACTTTGTCTTATTAATATACAACACACTTAAGTGGAATTCTGCCTTGATAACTGCTCTGGATTTTGACTTTATCTGAATCATATAGATACCAGTCTACAACCACTCCTTTCACGGACTCATGTTGTCCTGTTCTTTTGGCTGTAGGAATGGACGAGTATAAGTCGATAAACGAATTCTTGAGTTCTCATGTCATGCTCATAACAAAAAAAAAATAAAAATTATCTGATTTGAAAAGATGACAATACCATCTCCATTGGAGTGTGGGATTCCAGCATGGTTCGCCGTTGCAGTGATACATGTTATTAGTAAGCCCTTCATACATTTAAGCCTAAAGCTTGGAGTATGAAATGCCTAGAAAGACAAATTTATTAAAAGTGTACTAACCACACTAATGGAAATAGGCACTTACCAGGCATTCTTCATCAAGTAGTTCCAAAATACCCATCTTTGCTTCTATGAGGTCTATAACTGGTTGATTGTCATAGAAATCTATGAGAGTCCATGGGATATCTTCTTTCATGTATTCTTCTTGCTCAAGTTTGAAGACATGCTAAATCATATTATAAAGACAAAACCCATCTTATTACATAAAATATGATACATAAGACAAGGTTAATGATTTTATATCCATATTTACAGAGGTAACAAATGATTGTAGGGGCTTCAAGCACAGAGACCCCCATGATAGGCATAAGTTAGGAAGGCCCACAAGGGGTTTTACACAACAGGTTCACACAAATCTTTAATAACCTATGTACAACAGGGATTTAGTACAGTGACAAAGAAGAAAGCAGAAACATGGTGATTCTGACCTTTGGATTCAGTACTTGGCAATCAAAAAGTATTGGCAAACGTAAAAAAGAATGTCAAGAGTCATATATTATACAAGGAAAAGATATATTATATATATATATATATATATATATATATATATATATATGGTATACAACAAAAAGAACATGGGTAAGGTCTTGCTACTACACATTAACCACTAAAGTTACACTGAAAGGACATACTTCTGTTTGACAGTAAAATAGGGGCCGGGTGGTTTCTGCCATCATAATACTAATGTATTAACTAACTGTGAAAGTCAGGTTTATTTTTACTACACATGACTAAATGCAGAAATATTACAAAGGTCAATATAAAAAGGCGACATCGCCTAAGCCTAGAGGAAAGAATGCTTCATCATTCTCTTAGACAGGATTTTTCTACTTAGGATAGGAAAACATAGTATCAAATTTTCAGAATTTATATTATTTAATCACTGATGTCTTAGTAATACATATAGGGTTCATCGTGCAAAGTGATTTAAAGCCCCACTCCAGCAATTTTATTATTCTTTAGTCCTGTAGTACAGGACACACCAATGTGTAGTGAATGATGCACTACCTCAAGGGTTCACTGTTCACTTTATTCAGCTAAAAAAAAACGGGTACCCCAGCTGGTCATGTGATCGTCTGACCTGTGGATTCACTCATCAGCTGGAAGTTCCTGGTTTCTATATAAGGGTGGGTTCACACCTGCGCTTGGTGTCCGTCCATCGCCAATCCAGTGAAAATCTCGGCGAACTGGATTGGCGTCGGATACAGACCGGTCAGCGGCGCATTGGTTAAAAACCCATTCATTTGAATGGGTTTTTAAAGCAGTGCGCGGGTGTGCGCTTACACCCTCTGCGCTGCGAATCCTTTTTTTTTTCGTCGGACACGAAGTCCTGCATGTCCGACTTTTTTTCCCTCCGAAAAAACCGCATTCAAATGAATGGGTTTTTAAAAACCCATTCGCCTGCATGACCGGTCTGTATCCGACGCCAATCCAGTTCGCCGAGATTTTCACTGGATTGGCGACGGACGGACAGCAAGCGCAGGTGTGAACGAAGCATAAGTCTATGACAGTGTAACATCCAGGCTTTCATAGACTTACTTAGAAAAAGTGAGTTCCACCTGGTGTGTGAATTGGCAGGACAGTCTGCAGATCATGCAACCTATTTAAATATTAAAGGGTTATTCCCTTCTTATCTGCCAAGATAAGAATAACTACTCCTTATCTTGAGCCCTAGGGCAGGACTTTCAGGAAGAGTCGAGCAGTGGTGCTGCTCCTGTAACTCCATAGAATAGAATGGGAGATAATGAAACAGTGTAGCATGGCTGAGCTAAAACAGCACCTACTGTACATCTTCACAAGTACAGAAACAGCATAGCTAAATGCTAAACTGTTTCTGTGGCTTCCATTCTCCTCTATAGGAGTTAGGGGAACAGCACAGAGCAGCACTCCTCACTGTCCCGCCCTAAGTCTCAGGATGGGAAGCAGTTATTCTCATCTTGGCAGAGTTTAGCCAAAATGAAAATAACCATTTAGAGCAGGAGTCCCCAAACTACGGCCCGCGGGCCGCATCTGGCCCCCGGAGGCCATTTACCCGGCCCGCGTCGCAATTTCCTTGTGTTATTTCAATTGTGAGCGCACAGGCGGCGCTTACAATTGAAATAACCTGCCGAGCGCTACACGGGAAGTCTCGTTCCTGTGTAGACACTCGGCGCTCGTCATCCGCACCCGGCCCGCGTCGCAATTTTCTTTTGTTATTTCAATTGTGAGGGCACAGGCGCTTACAATTGAAATAACCCACCGAGCGCTACACGGGAAGTCTCGTTCTTGTGTAGACGCTCGGCACTCGTCGTCCGGACCTAGAATGATCACGTCATGACGCACGACGTGCTCATCTAGGCCTTACAGCCGAAGACAGAGGAGCCGGGACCACAACGCGGGAGCGGCTGCAGTGCTAGGTAAAGTATATTTTCACTTTTTTTTTTACTGGGCATGGAGGGGGATCAGAGAGCTGGATCTATATGGGGGATTGATGGGACCTCTATGGGGGATTGATGGGACCTATATGGGGGAGAGCTGGACATATATGGGGGAGAGACCTGGACCTATATGGGGGAGAGAGCTGGCCCTATATGAGGGAGACTGCATGGGACCTATATGGGGGGGGCATGGGACCTATATGGGGGGCATGGGACCTATATGGGGGGCATGGGACCTATATGGGGGAAAGAGCTGGCCCTATATGAGGGAGACTGCATGGGACCCATATGGGGGAAACTGCATGGGACCCATATGGGGGAGACTGCATGGGACCTATATGGGGGAGACTGCATGGGACCTATATGGAGACTGCATGGGACCTATATGGGGGAGACTGCATGGGACCTATATGGGGGAGAGCATGGGACCTATATGGGGGAGACTGCATGGGACCTATATGGGGGAGAGCATGGGACCTATATGGGGGGGGCATGGGACCTATATGGGGGAAAGAGCTGGCCCTATATGAGGGAGACTGCATGGGACCTATATGGGGGAGACTGCATGGGACCTATATGGGGGAGACTGCATGGGACCTATATGGGGGAGACTGCATGGGACCTATATGAGGGAAAGAGCTGGACCTATATGGGGGAGAGAGCTGGACTTATATGGGGGCAGAGTGCTGGACCTATTTGCGGGAAGAGAGAAGCACATTTCAGAGGAGCACTGTGCTGTATTTGGGGAGTACAGTGTATGTAAGTGTTATAATCTGAGGTACAGTGTGTGTACAGTATTATTGTTGGCATATATTGTTTTTGTAGGGCTGTATATATATCTATTGGTATTTTACTAATGGCAATTTGGAATCCCTAGGAAACAATATCGTCAAAAAAGAGAAAAATTGACTCGGAGTGTAGGATATTCAAAGAACAGTGGACTTATGATTACTTTTTCATGCAGTACAAGGAAAAAGCTGTGTGTTTGATATGTCAGAATATAGTGGCTGTGTTCAAAGAATACAATTTGCGTCGACATTATCAAACTCAACATAAAGATAAATATGATTGTTTGGTTGGAGATGTAAGAAAAGATAAAATATTAAAACTGAAACATTCATTGACAACTCAGCAAAATACTTTTGTGAAGCAGAAGCAGCTAAATATTTCATCACTGCGAGCAAGTTTTCAAGTTGCCAAGCTAATAGCGTGCACTGGCAGACCATTCGTGGAGGGAGAATTTGTTAAAGAGTGCCTTCTTTCTGTTGCCAAAGAGATGTGTCCAGAAAAGTCAGACTTATTTAGTACAATTAGTCTTTCAGGATCTACAATTACACGAAGGATTGAAGAAATGGGAGACAATTTGCATCAGCATTTGCAAAACTCCGCAAGAAAACGTTCTTATTTTTCCTTGGCACTTGACGAGAGCAATGATGTTCGTGATTCTGCACAACTTCTAATTTTTATTTGTGGGATGAATGACAATTTCGAAGTCATGGAAGAGCTTGGTGCACTGCAAAGCATCAAAGGAACAACTACAGGAGAGGATATCTATGAAAAGCTTTCCCAAACTGTGAAGGATTTGGAGCTGGACTGGGCTAAACTAACCAGTGTGACAACTGATGGTGCGCCTAGCATGGTGGGGTCTAAGAAAGGAGTAATTGCTCGCATTAACCAAGAGATGGACAAACGTAATCATTCTCATCCAATAGCCATACATTGCCTCATCCACCAACAAGCGCTATGTAGTAAATCACTGAAGTGGGACTCTGTTATGAAAATTGTGGTATCTTGTGTTAACTTCATTAGAACTAATGCACTAAACCACAGACAATTTCAGGAATTTCTGTCTGAGCTAGATGTTGCCTATGAAGATGTTCTGTACCACACAGAAGTCCGTTGGCTGAGTCGAGGGAGAGTTTTGAGACATTTTTATGACTTACTTCCACAGATTACAGATTTTATGCTTTCAAAAAACAAAGAAGTACCAGAGCTCAATGATGCAGAATGGAAATGGCACCTCGCCTTTCTGACAGATGTAACAGAGCTACTCAACAGTTTCAATGTGCAACTTCAAGGAAAAGGGAAGCTCATCTGTGATATGCAATCACATGTGAAAGCATTTGAAGTAAAATTAGGCCTCCTTATCAAACAAGTGAAGGAGGAAAATTTCTGCCATCTCCCCTTAACTCAAAATCTGTTAGCGGAAAACCCCTTGATTGCATTCCCAAAAGAAACATGTGTGAATTCACTGGGAAAGTTGCAAAAGGAGTTTCAATTCAGATTTAAAGAGCTTCATCTTCATGAACAGGACATACAGCTTTTCCGTAACCCATTTTCTATTGACATTGAAAATGTGGATACAATTTACCAAATGGAACTGGCTGAATTGCAGAATTGTGACTCTCTGAAAGATACATTTAAGGCAAGCAGCTTGCTTAACTTCTATGCATCTCTCTCCTCTGAGACCTATCCTAATCTCAGGAATCATGCACTCAAAATGGCAACAATCTTTGGCAGCACTTATGTTTGTGAACAGACTTTTTCCAGAATGAAACATCTGAAATCTCCAACCAGATCTAGACTAACCGATGTGCACTTGCATCACTTGTTACGGCTAGCAGTGACAAATATGGAACCGGACATTGACCATCTCATTAGCCAAAAGCAGGCCCATACTTCACATTGAAATAATGGTGAGTTTGTTGACTTAAATTTACTATTTCTTTATTTTGAATGTTGTATTTGTTCCCTTTTTGTTTTACTTTAAAATGAGATACGTGTAGTGTGCATAGGGATTTTCATAGTTTTTCTTATAGTCCGGCCCTCCAACGGTCTGAGGGACAGTGAACTGGCCCCCTGTGTAAAAAGTTTGGGGACCCCTGATTTACAGAATAAAAAAAAAAAAAAAAAAAAATAATTATTTATTTTTTTTAAAAAAAAAAAAAAAAAAAAAAAAAAAAAAAAAAGGGGGGGGTTTTTTTTTAATATATTTTTTTTTTTTTATTAATTTTTTTTTTTTTTTCTTTCCTCTTTTTTATCTTTTATCTTTTCCTCGGGGGGAAAAATATTAATGGGGGGGGTTTTTTTGAAAATAAAAACAACAGGGTTAAACAACAAACAACTTTTTTTTATCTTTTAATTTTTTTAGGGGGGGACCAAAAAAAAAAAAAAAAAAAAGGGTTGTCCGGCCCCCTATTCAATGGGGAAGCCCACGATTTTCAGAACTAACTACATTTATAGAATGAGGAGATAACTTGAACACAAATTTCCCTTTATTCTCAGTGTTTTAAATCACATGGATTACAGACACTAAATTCCTATTAATCCTGATGTTTTAGCACAAGTAATTATCAAACCTGTTAAACCGGTTCACCAACTTGCCAAGGTATCTGTAGTATGCACTATCCCTATACTAGCCGCAATTATCACAGTAAATAATAAGTAAATAATACACATAATGAGAATTAGAGGGTGTTATAATATGTTCCGCCTTGCCTTAAAGAAACAGTAATGCAGGTGACAGTTTAGGTCTGCTTATAGGCTGCATTTTTACGTAGTAAAACTTTCAAAAGAAATTGAAGCAAGTATACAGTGCCATGTGAAAGTATTCGGCCCCCTTGAACTTTTCAACCTTTTGCCACATTTCAGGCTTCAAACATAAGGATATAAAATTAAAATTTTTTGGTGAAGAATCAACAACAAGTGGGACACAATTGTGAAGTGGAACCAAATTTATTGGTTATTTTAAACTTTTGTAAAAAATAAAAAACTGAAAAGTGGGGTGTGCAATATTATTGGGCCCCTTTACTTTCAGTGCAGCAAACTCACTCCAGAAGTTCAGTGAGGATCTCTGAATGATCCAATGTTGTCCTAAATGACTGATGATGATAAATATAATCCACCTGTGTGTAATCAAGTCTCCGAATAAATGCACCTGCTCTGTGATAGTCTCAGGGTTCTGTTTAAAGCGCAGAGAGCATCATGAAGACCAAGGAACACACCAGGCAGGTCTGTGATACTGTTGTGGAGAAGTTTAAAGCCGGATTTGGATACAAAAAGATTTCCCAAACTTTAAACATCCCAAGGAGCACTGTGCAAGCGATCATATTGAAATGGAAGGAGTATCAGACCACTGCAAATCTACCAAGACCCGGCCATCCCTCTAAACTTTCATCTCAAACAAGGAGAAGACTGATCAGAGATGCAGCCAAGAGGCCCATGATCACTCTGGATGAACTGCACAGATCTACAGCTGAGGTGGGAGAGTCTGTCCATAGGACAACAATCAGTCGTACACTGCACAAATCTGGCCTTTATGGAAGAGTGGCAAGAAGAAAGCCATTTCTCAAAGATACCCATAAAAATTCTCGTTTAAAGTTTGCCACAAGCCACCTGGGAGACACACCAAACATGTGGAAGAAGGTGCTCTGGTCAGATGAAACCAAAATCGAACTTTTTGGCCACAATGCAAAACAATATGTTTGGCGTAAAAGCAACACAGCTCATCATCCTGACCACACCATCCCCACTGTCAAACATTCTGGTGGCAGCATCATGGTTTGGGCCTGCTTTTCTTCAGCAGGGACAGGAAAGATGGTTAAAATTGATGGGAAGATGGATGGAGCCAAATACAGGACCATTCCGGAAGAAAACCTGTTGGAGTCTGCAAAAGACCTGAAACTGGGACGGAGATTTATCTTCCAACAAGACAATGATCCCAAACATAAAGCAAAATCTACAATGGAATGGTTCACAAATAAACGTATCCAGGTGTTAGAATGGCCAAGTCAAAGTCCAGACCTGAATCCAATCGAGAATCTGTGGAAAGAGCTGAAAACTGCTGTTCACAAACGCTCTCCATCCAACCTCACTGAGCTCGAGCTGTTTTCCAAGGAAGAATGGGCAAGAATTTCAGTCTCTCGATGTGCACTACTGATACAGACATAACCCAAGCGACTTGCAGCTGTAATCGCAGCAAAAGGTGGCGCTACAAAGTATTAACTTAAGGGGGCTGAATAATTTGGCACGCCCCTCTTTTCAGTTTTTTATTTTTTACAAAAGTTTAAAATATCCAATAAAGAAACACGGCGAAAAAGACCGTGGCGAAAATGCAAGCTGAAACGCCTGGCTGTTTTTTTCTGCAGCATTTTTCACAAACACACACACTGCCTTGTGTGGAGGACAGACGCCTAACCTATCCTGTTGCATTGGTGAGCTCTGTTGACCCGTTTTGTATCTGAGAATAAGGACGGTTTATGTTTTTCCTGATTTGTTCATTTATGCTGAAGCAAGCTGTTTTTTTGAGTTGGACTGTATGAACTGTTGGCAATAAAACTGCACGTATGAATTGTTACCCTGCCTCCATGCGCCTATCTTACATGGTAACAAGCCACTCTGAATTTGTGCAGGTATAATTGACAAGCTGTGATGCAAGCATTTTTGAAATTGCAGCATTTCCTCTGCAAATTTTTTTTCTGCAATGTGTGGATGGGATTAGCTAGAAGCCCATTCACTTTGCAGGTAATGTAAAACGCTGCGCTTTCGCAATGTAGCGCCTTGGCCTCAGGCTCCACATTGTGGAAATGCAGATTTTGCTTTGTTTTTGAGCCAAAGCCAGGCATTGATTGAACAGAAGGTAGAAGTACAAGCACTTCTTTTATATTTTCAATTTCTTTTGTAGCAATTCTTGGCTTTCGCTCAAAAAACGCAGCAAAATCTGCAACAAAAAAAAAGCTGCTTTTCCGCAATGTGGGGCCTTAGCCTAAAGGGGTTATCCAGTTTCTAATATTGATGGCCTATCCTTAGGATAGGTCACCAATATTAGATATAGAGGGGTCTGACACACGGCACAGATCAGCTATACCAGGGCAGCACTGTTCCCAGTAATCTTTACATGCCTGAGAGCTGAACTACTCACATGTTGTACAAAGTGTAGACTTTAATGGAGCAACGCTACAGTACCTAAACCTGCTACTACTCTTTGTAGAGCAAATCAGCAGAATAGCTTCCAGCATGCAAACAGTACCTGGAGCTGCACTTCCCTGGTACAGCTGATCTTCAGGGTCCCAGGTGTTGGACCTCCGCAGATCCAATATTGAAGAACAACCTAAGGATAGCTCATTAATATTAGAAACTGGATAACCCCTTTAAGCATTACACAATCAAATTAACTGGCTGCCTGTAATACACAGAGTTCTTCGTTAAAGCTGAAAGTCTAAACTTCAATTGACATATGTTTCATGGTTTTGTTTCATATCCATTGTAGTGGTTTATAGAGGCTAAATTATGAAAGCTGTGCCCCTGTCCAAATACTTCTGGACCCAATTATATATATGTTGTATTTTTGTCTTTATTTCTTCTGTGCGTTATTGACACAGGTGTATTTTCTGGTTTCAGAGAGCTTGTGGAATAGACACTTCAAAATAACTTCATAGAAGAAATTATGAAATTATTATGATGATGAAATTTCAGGTTAATACTTTATAAAGTATACTAGGTAAGTGTATATTACAGTGTACTCTACATACCAAGTTGAATTGCTGCTGCAGTTTCTCATTTGCATAATTTATACAGAACTGTTCAAAACTATTGACTTCAAAGGTCTCAAACCTGGAATAAAAAAAAATCTTCTTTTTACTCATTATAATCATTTAAAAAGACGAACAAATAAAAATATGACAAGATTTTACATGTAATAATAAAGTGAGTCCTTAGTACAGCTGTGACTAAGTTCAGAAGTGGACTGAACCGAAACCCTACTGGGTCAACCACAGTCCTTTTTCTGGGGACCAATTAAAAACTCTCCCCAACGCAAAACATGATGTATCACACCTACTGCTAGTGTGATACATCATGTTTCATATCGGGGAAAGTTTTTGTTGGGCATTTAGTCAAATTTAATATGTAGCTATGACACCAATGAAAAGAGATAAGTTTACACCCACAAAAAGAAGCAGGATTGTTGTATGTCAGTCTGGCCTTTACTATACTTCAATTGCAAGACAAGTTGGTGGGACAGTGACAGTGTGGTATAGTATGAAGATCAGTAAATCAGTAAAAAAAAAAAAAAACAGGCAAAAAAGTGCAAAAATCTGTTAATGACAGAAGAATACAAGGCTGTCTAAGGCCTTATTCACATGACAGTAAAAAACAACCAGGTGACAGCTGTCTTGAAAAAAAAGAGTAAATAAGTATATTCAGATGCCGTTTTTTTTAGAACAGAAAAAACTGTTTGATAAAAAAAAAGTGACATGTTCTATAGTTGTCCATTTTTACGGTCACACATCCCCCAGTGAAGTCAATGTGTCTGTTTTTAACAGCCATCAAAAAAAAAATTGCATCTAAGCGATGGCTGCTAAAATAGATCAGTAAGTTGGGTCAAAAATGGATGAAAACATAAGACAATGGATATGGAACTGATGCAAAATGGCTATGAAAAATGGACCAATTTGTCAGGTTTTCATGGCTAAAAAATGGACCTGGTTGCATGAATATAATCTAAAGGATAGAGGAATCTCATGAGAAGACCATCAGAAGTGAACTGGGAACAACTGGTGTTTCTGTCAGTTCTAGAACAATAAGGAGAAGACTACTAGATCTTGGACTAAGATCCTGAGAAAAAAAAATCTTATGTGAATGTACAGCCACACAAGAAGTGACTACAGTGGGCAACAGAACACAATGACTAGAAAGAAGATTACTGGAAGCAAGTTATCTAGAGTGATGAAGGTAAGATATCCTTAATGTGCAGCAATGGGCAGAAATACGGTATGTGAGATGCAGAATAAGATTCAGCTCCATGGCACAGAAATATTCCAGCTGTGGTTCACAGCAAAGACCATACAGTTATTAATCTTTCCAGGAAACAGCCCTGACCTTAAGCCAACAAAAAATTTGTGGCATCATTTCAAAAACCCTTTAAGAATGAGGCATCCATCAATTAATAATAACAATAAACATTCTTGTATATGTTGTATTTGTATTGTTTATCTTTGCTGCTGTAACATACTGAATTTCCCGATGGTGGGACTATTAAAGGATTATTATTATTATTATTTACAATACAATTGTTGTAGTGTATGTTGTAGTGCAGTCTGTGGTGCAGAATGTAGAACACACAAATATTTTCGGTTGGCACTCTAATGTTACAAGGGGAGAGTCTCAAAAACACAAATATGGAATAAAAAAACCACAGAAATCAAAGAAGCAGATTTATTATGCCTTATTATGCCATTTATTATGTATACTAGTTTTTTTGCATAATAAATCACAAAATGCCCCCTGTGATGGCATGATGGCAGTATTGGCAGCATAACTGTTTTTGTACTGCAGATATTTTTGATTTTTGCATTGAATTCAGAAATAAATTAACTTCAATTTATATATAAACATTTGCATTTAGGGCAAAATCACATTTGCTATAAGAATGTCAAGTGCAATGTTTTAAAACCACAAAAATTGAAAAGGTGCATACATTGCCTCTACTTGTATGTTTCACTTCAACAAGTTTTCTTTGTTTCTTCAGTCCATACCCAATAGGTGGTAAACAATGGATATGATGACTCTAAACCTACTAAACCTGTGTACAAATTCATGCAAGGAACTTAGAGTATATTCACATGTGATCACCTGTGATAGGAAAGCTATATTCAAAAGTATCAGATTTGTTTCATAAATTTCTGTGACAGAAAATCAGTTTGATTCCATGGAATGTTTTTTTTTTTTTTTTTTAAATGTTGAACATGTGGATTTCTGTAAGTCCTATATAGATGAATAGGTCAGTCACAAAAATGTATGCAGCAAATATGCTGGGGTCACACTGGGTATACTCGCAGTGGCTTAGATAGTGTGTGTGATCTCGGCAACTAACCCACCAATTAAGGCTATGTTCATATCTGCGCTGGAATATCCGTAAAAAAGACTCCGTCGCAGGGTCCGGTGAAAATCAGCGGAGGAAAAAGTCCTGCACTGGGGACTTTTTTTCCTCCGCCGGTGGAGATGCAACGGTAGTATGAACCTAGCATCGCCTGCCAAATCTCACCCACTGGCAGAGCAAAAAAGGCTCCATTTGCTGTGAGTTTTAAACTCAGCATGTCAATTATTGCTACAACATTATAATTATTGTAAAATTAACACTAGGAGATTGGATTTTATTTCAATTTTTACATTTTTTAACCCTTACAGGATGCAGTCATTTTTCATTTTTGTGCTTTTGTTTTTACTCCCTGCATTTCAAAAGCCATAACTTTTTCACATAATCGCATAAGGGCTTGATTTTTTTTTTTTTTTTTGTGAGACAAATTATGATGATACCTTTTGATACTCTGTACAATATACAAAGGATCAGAAAAAAATGCAGAATGGGGTGGAACTGAGCATTTTTGCAATGTTTGCCTGTGACTCCTGAACATTGACTGCTTATGGATCATTCAGGACTGCCTTGATGATAACCTTTGCATCCATCCTGTGTTGAGAACTATGTGAAGAATTGTGAAGTGTTGCTTTCAAGGAAAACATGCACAATATACAGAGCCAGTAAAGACTTTTCCTGATTTTATATATGTATTATGCATAAATCAGAGTAGCCCCATTTACTTACCCATAAATATCAAGCACCCCAATAAATGTGTGCTGCTTCCCAGGGAACTGCAAGGCTTTATTTATTTTTTCAATGACATAATCAAATAGATGGGAATATATTTTTTTAGCCAGAGCATCTCGTCCATTTTCAGACTGAAGCTTTGTCATAGGTTTGATGACAGTGTCTGATGTAGTGACAATTTTTCTATTGCACAGCCACTGCGCCACTTTTTCTGTATCCAGGTTTAAGAGCTCACAGAATATCTGAAGGTGTTTGTCATTTCTCTGCCGAGACAAATTTATAATATTCATCCTGGAATCTTGACTAATAAAAAAGTGAAATTCTACTGTAAAACATGAATAATATGACTATAGCTGCTACTTTGATTTAATATCAATTATAATCAATTATCAGTAACAACCTAAAGTTGAAGACACACATTGAGTTTTTGTTGCTTTCTTGGTGCATATTTTAATGTGTGGTTTTTTTTTAGCCAAACACAGGAGTGGATTCAACATAAACGAAAATGTATTCTCCTTCCTGCTGAATCCACTCATGGCTTTGTCTCAAAAAATACAGCAAATTCTGCACCAAAAAGCAATGTGTGTCTCCAGCCTTATACTGATTCACGCCACTATTTCTTAAATAGCTCTGATTTACAGCAATTTATTCCAAGACATGTTTACTCATCTAGATTTCCTGCTCTTACAGCAACTGAAGATCTGTCATCACTGACACGCTTGATCTCTACATTTCCTAAATGCAGGATAGCCGACAGAACTTTGAAGACATCCATCTGAAAGTCAACACTGAAACCTAAACATTGTGCCATTTGCCACAAGGAAAAAAAAAGAAAATCTAAATTAATCTGGTAAACATTGTATATGCTTTGAGGATATTGTTACCTATAAACATTAGTAATACAGATGAATAACATGGATTAAATATACTAACAACTACTTGTAAAAAGGGAAATTACACTTAAAGAGGTAGTCCACCGAAAAACAATCTCAAAACTCTAAATCTCTTCTCCTGAATGCAGTGGCCAGGTTCATATTTCATTACAAAATTATTAAGCTCGGTGTTCTGCCAATGACTGGGCCACTGCCGATCTATGCAGAGATATTCCAGATAGCTTCTCTGTAGCTCCCCGAAGAACCATTTCACTGTATGGCCAAAGACGTTGGAGCAGGAAAAACAGGCTACAGCCAGGGATTGTTAGAGAGCATAGAGAGAGGGTTCCTCAGACTCCGAGGAGCACGTTCTCTTTAGAATGCTTTGACCAACCTCCTCCAGTCAATTAGGGTCAGCAAATCAATGGCATGATCAATGCAGTGGTGAGTTAATAGAAAGATAGATGGGATTCTGCAATTTAAGCACTTCCTTATGGTTGGAATGTAGATAGATTATACTACCACTTGTGACTGACTGTGACAATATTTGAGTCTGAAAGCAGTGCTCTTATAAGACCATGCGAGGGTGCATTCATGGTTGTCAGCCTGAAGCATCAATTGGGACATTACCACATTGTATCTGTCACTATTTCCTCTATATTTCACTATTATTAAAGTGAACCCCACACTCTCTAATTCATTTTCACTACAGAAAGGCATCATCCCATTCATGGGTATTTATTTTCAATTTTGTTAATAAAAGCTATGTTTTAAGGGGTATTTGATATTTCACATATTCTGAATGATCTACGACAAATATTGGCCAAAATATGAACTACCCATTCCTATCTCCATGATTTCTCACGCTGCACCAATTCTCCGTAATGTGATACCCAGTAAATTCAGATTAAAGGAGTAGTCCCATTATGGCATTTATAACTATATCCATTGGCAGCCTGCTCAGATATTTTGAAAGTCCCATACAAATGAATGGAGGGACTCATTCACATTGTGATCAGGCATAATCGCTGCCAAGAAGTGAATACCTCTTTAATTCTCAACACAGTGTGTCCTAAAGGATTTTTAGGCAGACCTGTCACTTTTTCTAATCTGACTTGTTTGCTTTAACTCCTCCTTCCTTATACATTATTCCTCAGAAGCTGGTCCCTTCTAGCAATACTACCCCCCCACATTCTTTCCACCCTAATGCACTTCATATCTGTACATACACAGATACAGGCTGGCGACTGTCTGGATTTTTTGTACATTTACCCTCTGAATTGTAAAGTGTTGCAGAATATGTTGGTGCTACATAACATTTTTTATTATTGTGGCATATGGGGGTCTGAACCCTGTCTGATATAGAAAACTACAAACCACATTAGCAAAATCTCTAACACAGCATTAAAAAAGGGCTGTTCAAAGCAATAACCCTGTATGTAGGGTGTTATGTCATAAAATCCCAACAAACAAGCTCTGGACAAAGCCAAAGGCATCTAGGATCTCTAAGCAATATTGTGGCCACTTCATTCTGAACTGGTGACGGCATGGGTATGTGACACGTATCTATACTATAATGAAAACTACATTTTGACTGAATTTATCATACATATAATAATAGAAACTGCTTATTTACTGCCCACTTTAGAAATAAATGTCAACTTTATTATTTTAGTCAGCTAGTTTTAAAAGAAACATGGTTTTCCAGTATGTGCATGAACCATAGGTCCACATACTCACCTAGAAGCTTAAACGTTTTCTGAGTGTCTATCATATCTCTTCTGTCATCAACACCTTCAATAACTGTGCAACTTCCCATATTTGTGTAGTTAAAATTCTCAGCACTCACTGAGTAAAGAATAACAGAAAATCATGAAGCATTTCTCTCTTTATGTATATTTAGTCATAGAAAATTAAAGACACATACTTAGGTGAAGGTCCTTGAACTCAGGCTGGGAGGCAGATGCACAGAGTTGATAAAATATATGATAATTTCGCTCATTTTCTGACTGCAATGAAAAAAGAAGATGCACTCAATATCAAGAATATAGAGGATACATATTATATCACTCAAAGTGCTTTTTGACCTTACCTGAAATACCACCCTGGATTTCTCAAGGAGATAAGTTCTCAGGTTTGCACCAATTATTTGATACCTCCTGTCAAAGCTAATTTCTGTGTACTTCCCAAATCGACTGCTGTTGTCATTTCTGGTGGTCTTTGCATTTCCGATGGCCTTTCAATAACAAAACAAGAACATTTCAATATATTATGATAACAATAGCCATTTGTATACAGTTCCATTATATTCCATAGCACTTTACAATCAGAGCAGCAATACATACACTGAATGAAGAATAGTACTAAAATTTCAGTAAACATGTGACACGATGTTACCAAACAGAGAATTTTCACATTGGACAGCATTATACTGTATCTGTAAGTCAAGTATACATTACCTGTGGTACATGAAGCTATTTTGTTACAATATGTAAGTCAGAGCAAGAATTATATTGCTTTAAAGACGACCTGTCGGCTCTCCTGACATGCCTGTTTTGGTACATACTAAGGTTCGGCAAGTCATCGCAAAATAACCAAAACTGAAAGTCAGCTTAATTATTGGATATTAACTTGCTGACATTCATTCAATTATTTTGCATCCATGCCATCCTGTCTCACACTGCCACTGGCTAAAGGATATGACAGGAGACTCACCGCTTTCACAAGAGGAATGATAACACCCAGTTGTAAAGTCATACACATTTTTATGGTTAAAGTTATACAAAAATTTTTATTTTATGTTTGAAGTGATTAAGCAAAAACTTCCTGATAGATAGGGGTCTGACTGCTGAGACCCTCACTGATCCTGAGAATAGGGATGTTTTACTTCCAGTGAGAATGTAACCATGGTGGATGAAGATACCTCCTTCCCCCTTCATATCAAATCTATAGGGAAAACGCTTGCGTTTCCACAGGTAAAATTGACATGCTGCATTTTTGAAAATGCAGCTTTTCTCCAGCGTTTTTTTTCTGCAATATGTGGATGGGATTAGCCAGAATCTCATTCACTTTTCTGATACTGCATAAGTGTAAGGCCCCACGTAGTGGGCTGCAGCGAAGCAAAAAAGCGCTGTGGGAAATACCACGGTGGAAACGCATCACATTTTTTCTGTAGTGCTTTTCAATGAAAGGAAACCTCTGCGGACTTTCTGCTTCAATTATACCTATAGGGAAACCGCTGGTGTTTCCGTAGGTATAATTGACATGCTACGATTTCCAAAACTGCAACGATTTTCGAAATTGCAGCATTTCCTCTACACATATTTTCCTGCGATGTGTTGATGGGATTCACTACAATCCCATCCACTTTGCAGAGACAGTAAAACGCTGCAGTTCATTTGTAATGAGAAATTAGATTTCAGAAGATATTTATTGTACTGATTTGAAGAAGGGTGCTTAATTTACAGGTGCATCTCAATAAATTAGAATATCTTTGAAATGTTCATTCATGTCAGTGATTCAGTAATACAATCCATAATCAGCGTCTTCCATGATTGTGTGTCCTACTGAACCAGACTGAGGGACCATTTAAAGGCTTAGGAAACCTTGGCAGGTGACACACTGAATTTACAATACTGAACTTTTTTACAATATTCTAATTTTCTTAGATTTTGGTTTTCATTACCTGTAATGCATAATCAACATTTACAGAAATAAAACACTTGAAATAGAACACTCTGTGTGTAAGGAATCTAGAAAATATAGGAGGTCACTTTTTTAATTTAATTACTGAAAGAAATAAACGTTTCAAAGATATTCTAATTTATTGAGATGCACCTGTATCTTCTTTACCTCTGTTATTGGATTGGATGCCAGCACCCGATCCTCCATATTGGCTTTGCTGCTTGATTTACTGACTGTGGCAAAGTAGCGCATGGCATATCTCGCAGACACTGTCTTCCCAGCTCCAGACTCTCCGCTGACAATGATAGACTGGTTCTTATTGTTCCTAGTGTTAGAGGAAATCCATTAACAACAAAAACCCTACATGATGAACATTTACGTAGAAGATTTACATGTACACTTATTGAAAGTTGTAGCATTATGCCTTGTACATACTGTGTTTAGTATGCAGTAAAGTATGTTGCTTTTGTCTTCTCCAAATACAGTACAGTATTTATTCCTCAACCGATTCTATAGTCACTATAATATGCATAGCATCTACAAGCTCACAAATACTCAACCCAAAAAACATCACCATCAGATATCGCTTTTACTTTTACAGTTTACACTATATGCTTTCAGTGAAAATTCTGTGACTATGCCCATCTTAATAGATAAGACAATATTATATAACTGGTTACTGATTATGTGATATCAAAAAGCAATAACATCACTATTCTTATAAAGCCTTATATTTGAAAATATTATGTTTACAACTAGGGAATATCCAAGTACAGACACTTATGTGATCGGTGGAGGTCTGACCTCTGGTACCTCCATCAGTTACGAGTAATGGTATCTGGAGCATTTGTTGATAAATGGAGCAACAGATGCTGATTTCTTTTGTGCTCCATTAATCTCTATCAGAGTGAGGAAAGCAGAGTAGCAACACTTGGCTAACTCCGCAGAACCATAAAGATGTAAACATACAAGTCCGTCGCTCCATTTATGAAGAAATGCTCCAGACCCCCATTCTCCAGATCAGTGGGTATACCAGCAGTCAGACACCCACGATTAGTCTATTACCTAAAAGATACATATCTGTAGTAAGACAACCTCTCTTTTTAAAATGTAGTTTTTATTAAATTTTATAAAGTTATACAGAGTAACAAACAAAAGAGAAAAAAAAAACAAGAACAATCAGGGCAAAAATAGATAAAAGTGTTAACAACAGAGAACCAAATAGGAAATCCGGGGACAAACCCCGAAACAATAGGCAAGGACAACCTCTTTAACCCTTTCATTGCCAGGGGTCTCCGGAAATTTTGCACCTCCAATAGCCAGAGCAATTTTCAGAGTTTTGAGATGGACAAATAAAACCTAAATTGCAACATTAAAAAATCATACTAATCCCCCATACCAGTGGCGTAGCTACTGGGGTGGCAGAGGGTACTCTGTGGGGCCCAACCCGGGGCCACCATTAATACGTGTTTTCCTATTTACTAGATCGGTGTCTGTAGACACCGATCTAGTTAAAATGAATCCTGCAAATGACTTTTCAGGCCTGCAGTTTACAAGACGCCGAGAGCAAAGACAGCGGACGTCTGCTTCTCAGCACAGACGGGCACGATGACGTCACAGCATCGCGCCTCCCGCGATGAGAGGCGGACGTCCTATGCGTGGACTGGGAGGAGGCGGCGGCTCCATTCATCAGAGGATCGAAAGTAGGTGAGTAGAACTTTCCTTTTTTGTTTTTTAGTGCAGTTGTGGGTAATTTAATAGTATAAGGGGTGGTTAGGAGGGGGAATTATAACTATATTACAAGAGAGGATTCATTAGGGAGAATTAGGACTATGGGGGTGGTCATTTAAATAAGGGCTATTAGGGGGAATTATGAATACAAGGGGGGAGGTTATGTATATAAGGGGTCATTAGGGGGCATTATGAACATAAAGCGGTGGTCATTTATATAAGGGATCATTAGGGGTGCAATATTTATGTCAGGGGGAATCAGGGCACAATACTGTATAAAGGGGCAATTAATTTAATTAAGGTGGCACTTGGGCTTTATTAAAATTAAGGCCCCACGTAGCATCCTACAACAAAAAAGCACTGCAGGAAAAACCGCTGAAGTAATGCATTGCGGTTTTTCCAGCAGTGCTTTTCAGAGTTTCAGCTTCCAGCGTTTCTGTAGGTATAATTGACATGCTGCGATTTCCACAACCGCAATGGTTTTGGAAATCGCAGTGCGTCCGCTGCACGTATTATTCCGCAATGTGTGGATGGGATTTGCAAGAATCCCATCCAATTTGCAGGAACTGTAAAACGCAGCATTTTTTTCTGCGGCATTTCCGCCACGTGGGGCCTTAAGGAGTTTTCCAGCTTATTTTAATTGATCTCTCCTCAGAATAGATCATCAATAAGAGATAATTGAATCCCCACTGATCAGCTGTATGGAAGGGCTATGGCACCTGTTTATATCACACGCTGTCTGTTTATAGTAACCGTGTGATGTAATTACAGCCTTGTCACATAGACGTGTATAGGACGAGGCTGTAGTTACATTACATGGCCGTTATGAGATGAATGACACTATGTAAACAGAGAAGGGGTCACGGCGCTTACACTGGTACCACGGTTCATTCAAACAGCTGACCCTGGGGGTCCCAGGTATTGGAACCCCACTATTTTTTTTTTTTTACCTTTTGCTTACCTTTTACCATTTATTAATTTAAAGATGCACTTGGGGGTATTATTCATTATCGGGGGTTATATTATATATTTTATAATTGGGGTAGCAGCAGGATGGGGGTGCAGTTGAGGACAATGTGGGTTAGGTGCCTGGAAAAGTAAGAAACCAAAGATGTCTGTTCTGCAAACTTTACAGAGATTGAAAGAAGTGGTCATGGCGGTCCAGATGGAAGAGACGGGAAATGGGAACGATTAGTCAGAGACGTCACCGATAAGTCACTAAATGTTACTGCCCTGTATTCACGTAAATGGTCTGCAGAGCCCTGTGTAGAGCCGATATATACCACTATACGGTCACCATATAGTGATAATATCGGTATAGCTAAGTTGGGGGCACACTTGGACATGTTCGCCCCCCCCTGTGCTGAACCCCTAGCTACGTCTCTGCCCCATACCTATATATTTTCTTAAAGTAGACACCTGCAGCATTGTCAGAATGCCACTTGGTACTGTATGCGAACAGGCACCTTCATGCAATTTTTGATTTAAAGTGAATGTTTTATAAAAAAAAAAAAATGCAAATAAATGTATATTAGATGCTAAAAGTGGAAACCAAACAAAAAGTTATATGCACCAAACCTCCAAAAATAAGAGTTCAACATGTGCAGAGTTCATTCATATCACTAAGGCCTACACCTGCATGCATATGTCTTCAGAAAATCACTAGAACTGGAAGGATCAAACATCTGCTTTGAAGCTGGAAATGTTAAAAAAAAAGTATAAATCACTCTATAAAATGTAGAGATTACACACTGTGAAAAGCAAGTGCACCACTAAACCCTATATATTTTTTGAAAGTAGACAACCTGAAGATTATATGTGTCTCAATGGGTTATCAATAACCACATCCACCTTCATGTACCTTTGTGACAAACACAAATAATTTTTTGAAAAATGCACTAAAACACATATTTGCACTTAAAACTCATATTCAATCTTACATTCACACACAAAATACATTTAAAATAAAAGATCAAGGTGTACACAATTTATATATACCGCAAACATCAACTACAACAAGAGCTCCTACTCTCAAAAACACTGATACAGAACACAAGCAAGATTTTGCTGTTATTCACTAATATGATAAAAATCTATACTGAACCTAACAAACTGTGACTGTGATACCAAAATCTAACTTTTTTGAGATTGCACAGCATACCGTATATAAAAACACAGCTTTCTGCAAACAAAATGTACTTTCCAAAAACTGCAAGATGTGGAGTTCATACATACATGGGGAAAAAAAGTATTTAGTCAGCCACCAATTGTGCAAGTTCTCCCACTTAAAAAGATGAGAGAGGCCTGTAATTGTCATCATAGGTAGACCTCAACTATGAGAGACAAAATGAGAAAACATATCTAGAAAATCACATTGTCTGATTTTTTAAGAATTTATTTGCAAATTATGGTGGAAAATAAGTATTTGGTCACCTACAAACAAGCAAGATTTCTGGCTCTCACAGACCTGTAACTTCTTCTTTAAGAGGCTCCTCTGTCCTCCACTCATTACCTGTAGTAATGGCTCCTGTTTGACATTGTTATCAGTATAAAAGACACCTGTCCACAACCTCAAACAGTCACACTCCAAACTCCACTATGGTGAAGACCAAAGAGCTGTGGAAGGACACCAGAAACAAAATGGTAGCCCTGCACCAGGCTGGGAAGACTGAATCTGCAATAGGCAAGCAGCTTAGTGTGAAGAAATCAACTGTGGGAGCAATAATTAGAAAATGGAAGACATACAAGACCACTGATAATCTCGCTCTATCAGGGGCTCCACGCAAGATCTCACCCCGTGGGGTCAAAATGATCACAGGAATGGTGAGCAAAAATCCCAGAACCACACGGGGGGACCTAGTGAATGACCTACAGAAAGCTGGAACTAACGTAACAAAGGCTACTGTCAGTAACACACTACGCCGCCAGGGACTCAGATCCTGCAGTGCAAGACGTGTCCCCCTGCTTAAGCCAGTACATATCCGGGCCCGTCTGAAGTTTGCTAGAGAGCATTTGGATGTTCCAGAAGAGTATTGGGAGAATGTCATATGGTCAGATGAAACCAAAGTAGAACTGTTTGGTAGAAACTCAACTCATCGTGTTTGGAGGAGAGTGAATGCTGAGTTGCATCCAAAGAACACCATACCTACTGTGAACCATGGGGGTGGCAACATCATTCTTTGGGGCTGTTTCTCTGCAAAGGGACCAGGATGACTGATCCATGTACATGAAAGAATGAATGGGGCCATGTATCGTGAGATTTTGAGTGCAAACCTCCTTCCATCAGCAAAGGCATTGAAGATGAAACGTGGCTGGGTCTTTCAGCATGACAATGATCCCAAGCACACCGCCAGGGCAACGAAGGAGTGGCTTCGTAAGAAGCGTTTCAAGGTCCTGGAGTGGCCTAACCAGTCTCCAGATCTCAACCCCATAGAAAACCTTTGGAGGGAGTTGAAAGTCCATGTTACCCAGCGACAGCCCCAAAACATCACTGCTCTAGAGGAGATCTGCATGGAGGAATGGGCCAACATACCAGCAATAGTGTGTGCCAACCTTGTGAAGACTTACAGAAAACGTTTGACCTCTGTCATTGCCAACAAAGGATATATAACAAAGTATTGAGATGAACTTTTGTTATTGACCAAATACTTATTTTCCACCATAATTTGCAAATACAATCTTAAAAAATTAGACAATGTGATTTTCTAGATATGTTTTCTCATTTTGTCTCTCATAGTTGAGGTCTACCTATGATGTCAATTGCAGGCCTCTCTCATCTGTGGGATAACTTGCACAATTGGAGGCTGACTAAATACTTTTTTCCCCACTGTACCACATATATATAATATATTTATATTTACAGGTGCAGGCGTTAAAGAAACGCCAAAATCGCAGGAATGTGCCAACCAATTTTGTGCATGCAAATTAAATAGGAGTTTACATAAAAATAAAATTTTCTATTCCCCTATAAAAATTGTAGCAATTTATACATTTAGCTCTAGTAATAATCGTCATTGCTATTATTTTAGTGTTTAACGGATATCGCTAGAGAGGCGGTCGGCGTATTTTATTCTAGAAAGATCAGGTATGGACAGGGTGAAATGTAAACTTTATTGGTGACTTTGTGTAAGTGTTTGGTGCAACTATTTTGGCGCTGCGACCTGGACAATGGTAAACGTCTGGGTCACAGTGCCAATAAACTTCCTGGT
Organism: Leptodactylus fallax; assembly: GCA_947044405.1. Taxonomy (NCBI): domain Eukaryota; kingdom Metazoa; phylum Chordata; class Amphibia; order Anura; family Leptodactylidae; genus Leptodactylus; species Leptodactylus fallax. Next base: position 9,288,993 of record CAMRHE010000027.1, on the reverse strand, counting down.
TATTTTATGTTCAGAGGGGTATTACATAAGAATACCCCTCTAGTAAGGCCCAGAGGGGTATTACATTCTCCCTCTATGTGACAATCAGAGAGCAAAAGTACAGTATGCTCTCTGATTGATAGGAGAGGGGATAACATGAACAGAAGACCCTGCTATCCCCCACCCCCACACTGGGGTCACTTACAGGTTATGATCATATGATGATGATGATTTATCATCTCTGTGCAGTCTGCAGGGCTGCTCCTCCCCCCTCCTCCTCCTACCGTAGCTCTTAAGATGCTACCTGAGGCAGAATGGGGGGGGGGGGACTTTACAGCCCTATATCTCAGGATTGGTTAGGGCTATGAAGATGATTAAAAACGCTGTCGGGAATTGAGATCTGCAATGGGATCTCAATGCTGAATAACGTTTTCAACAGTGAATCGCTAAGGATCTGTAAGGGCTATCATGAAAATCTTGGTATCATTTTAAAGAGGAGATTATCATCTTTAAAATGAATCCAAAATCATCTTCATAGCAGATATCGGCATTAGTAGTAAGGACGTATTAGATACGTCCTCGGCTACAAAAGTGCCACCCTGGGAGGATGTATAGATACGTGGCTGGCAGGGAAAGGGTTAAAGTAATACTCTATACAGAACTGCAGTACATGGCTTGAATTGGACACAAGGGTCATGTGTCATGTACTGTAGTCCTGTAACTATTGTCTGGAGTGTTTCATCTTGAGTCTATCTTGAAAGTTCAGTGGACATGTATTGGTATGTATTGCATATACTTGTTATAAAGAAAACAAAAAATAACATAAAATCAGGGCTGTGGAGTCTGAGTTGTGAAATCAGTGTCAGGACCAATTCTGGCTGGAGTCTGAGTCGGAAAAATTACTGACTTCTGCTTTGAAATAAAATGATTATAACTATATTATACAATTAATACTACTGTATAATTAATTCAATACATAGTCTGTTACATATTTCCTTTCAGAGGAATTCAACATCTAGCTTTTTAATGAATTAGAGGATCTTTACTGCTTCTGACTAATCATGGCTGTCATGCCATTTGTGATGTAAGCAAAGTCAGAACAGGAGTCTGAGTTGAAGTTGGTCTGTGGAAAAATAGAGGAGATTCAAAGTTGGTGGTTTGGCCTACTAACTCCACAGCCCTGCCTAAAATACCATAAGATATCTAAGCATTATAATGCATATTACCTGGCCATCTGTTTGTATGCTTCTTCTGCCACAGCAAATATATGTGGATCCATGTCTCCCATATTTTGTCCACTGTATGCATGGATGATTGCATCTCCATATATTGGCAGTTCTTTATATGGATTTATTGCAACTAGAATAATACCTACAGAGATAAAAGAAGACATAGGTGTTTACTTACTTCAACAAACACAACATGCATGAACATGAAAATATAAGTAAAGCTGGGGCCCCACATTGTGAAAATGCTGCAACTTGGCCACGGCGGAAACGCCACAGCATAAACCGCACTGTTTTACAGTACCTGCAAGGTAGATGAGATTCTGGCTAATCCCATCCACACATTGCATAAAAATATCTGCATCAGAAATGTTGCGATTTGAAAAACAGTTGCGTTCTTGTAAATCACAGCATATCAATTATACCTACGGAAATGCTGGCGTTTTCCATATAGGTATAATAGGGACAGAAAGTCCGCAGAGGAAAACTGTGGACTTTCTGTGAAAAGCACTGCAGAAAAAAACACAATGCGTTACCCTCCGCGGTCTTTTCCACAGAGCTTTTTTGCTGCGGCTTGTTACGTGGGACCTTAGCCTAACAGTCACTAGCCCTCACTTATGAATTCAAGTGCAAAAGAAATGTAGAGGTGTCTCCTCTTACAACCTCTGTAACGTATACTTTGTAGGTAGATATACATTGTACTAGTATTCAAGATTAAGCTGTGTTTTTCAATCTGCATGCATTTTTGAGTATGGTGCATTTTCTTCTGCAATGTGAGGATGATATTATATAAAATGTTATTCACTTTGTAGTGACTGTAAAACACAGCGTTTATTTTCTGCAGCATTTCCACAAAGGTCGAAGAATGTTGCGTTTAGTCTTAAAGGGAGATTCCCAACTGTGTAATTTATGCCCTATCCACAGGGTAGGGCAAAACTTGCAGATCGGTGGGGAGTTGAGCCATGTGCTGTAGTTCGGCTATCTCTGGTACTCCCATTGAAATCAATGCAGCAGTGCAAGTGCTGCCTGAAAACCACATGACCTTCACTCCATTATGAACTATGGACAAATATCCCCTGTCTTAATGATCATTGGGGGTCTGAGCGGTCAAATACACAGCATGCTCATTGTGAAGGTTTCTATTGGACTTTTACTACAGATTTCATCAACTTAATTTCAGTGTAGCAGGGGTGAAATCAACAGTGAATCTGCAGCACAATCTGTAACAAAACCTGTATAAGCTCAATGGTAAAAAGTTCCATAATGGATCTTGCCACAAATTCACAGCAAAATCCCCATATATTACATGCAACTTTTACTACAGTTTGTGCTGCAAATGCAGAGTGGATTACAGCCCTGCTATTCTGAAATCCACCGTGAAACTCTGCAACCAATCTGAAAATTTGCAGAATACTTTATTTTTTGTGATGAGAACCATGATGCCAGTACTATGGGACATGGCATGGTGCCAGTGACTGACTGCAACCTTTATATGTTGGCTGGCTGTTACAAAGACTGGGAGAAGAGTAGAAACAGTGACAATGGATCGTGGGGGAAATAGGTGAATACTGTGTATTTTTTGTTCTAAACTATTTAAACCTGTTTTTTCACCCTGGATAACCCCTTTTAGGTAGCAGTTAGTAAGCACATTGTGGATGTGAACATGATAATATTTGTACAGGTGTATTTGTCTAAGGAACCAGCAAGTAATATTTCACTATTTTGTACATGACTTTATTAGTCATGGGAACAAAAATGTCTTCACTACGACTAGTTCTAAAAGTATCGGACAAATCCCAGAAGACAGTACGTACTAGCAGTGCAGATAGAACCTAACTAACCTAATTATAAAGCCAGATTCACACATGAAATTTTCATTTGCAATTTTGGTGCAGATATCATTCCTACAAAGTTGTTGTTTATTTTAAAGTGACCCCCTTTACCAGGTTCCCACCAAAGATGTGGGTCTTCGCACAGGCAGCTACTTCATTGCAGCAAAACTGCTGCGTGGGGACCTGGCCATTAAGGAGCCACAAGCATGAAGGCCCACCGTCAGAAAGGCGGTGACCAGGTAAGTATAGTAGATATCAATATCCACAAAAAACGTTTGCAATGGTCCATTGTCTGCAGTGTTACACCAAACTGAAAATCTGTGGTCAGTCCACAAGTGACAACAAAATTATCAAGGAACTGGAAATGTCCCAGACCCATCAACAAGTATTACATCAATAATGGAGGTGCCAATATTTTTTTGTGTGTTTTTTTTACAGCTTTAACTTCTTAAACATTAACTTAAAAAGCTTCTTTTTGTGTTCAAAAACATGGTAAAACTAAGAGATATGCAGCATACCCCTTTGTAATTTCCAACAATATCACTCATTATTGCATATGCAGTTTATTTAATTAATTGATTTTAGATAATTTCCATAAAAGGTGCCTATAATCCCTGATATTTATGGACTCTACAGAAATAGATTCACTCATGACTCTACAAATTGAAGGAGATGGGAAAGGCTGTAGAAAGTTATGTTTCTATTTCTCTTAAAACAATAAAGAAAATGTAATATTATTAATATGTGAAGAATGAAAACAGTAAGAAAATGTTAATGAATTGTTAGCACAATCTGCAGAATAACTTGACTATCTGTAATAGCTTCAGTTCTATGACATGGAGTACTGTACAAGCAGTTCTTATGCAGCTGTGATGCGGTATTTACTTACCACTATAGGTGTAGATAAGTTTAGACTCCATGAATCGCACTTTAAGGTTGTGCAAGACAGCCGGCTCATGCAAATAACTGAGAGCAGTGAGGTCATTTTCTCCTACAAGAATGTCTGGATTTCTAAGAGGAGGTAGACCTTTCTCAATCATATATTTCAAGTCCTACAAGACAACAATGAGACACCTTATTATCTGGGTAATTAATGTTTTTATTCTCCTTACTCTGGGTTTTGGTGGCTATTTAACATAGAAATATAGAAGATTGACAGCAGAAAAAGACCACCTGGTCCATCTCATCTGTCCTTATATTATTACCATTGTATCTTAGGATAGACTTGTGTTTATCCCAGCCACGCTTAAATTCACTTACTGTAGATTTCACAACTAAACATACTAAAGTTTGTTCCAAGCCTCAACTACTCTTTCAGTGAAATAATATTTCCTGTCATTGCTTCCACTCTTCCTACCAACTAATTTCAGATTGTGCCCTCTTGTTCTTGTGTTTTTTTATTGAAAACACTTCTCTCCTGAACCTTATTTAAACCTTTAATATATTGAAAGGTTTCAGTCATGTCCCCCTTTCCCTTCATTCCTCAAGGTTATACAGATTTAGTTCTTTAAGTTCTTTATATGTTTTATGCTTCAGATCCCACACCATTTTTGTAACCTACCTTGTAGTATAATGTTGTACTGTGTTAGCCATCGAAAGTAGTGGAAGAGTGAAGAAATCAGGCGATACCTTTTAGAGGCTAAATATACTCAACCTCTAAAAGGTATTGCCTGATTTCTTCATTCTTACTGTAACCTACCTTTGTCTTATTGTAGGACACAGTTTTCCAGATGTGGTATCACCAGCACTCTATACAGCAGGATCACAATCTCTTCCTTCCTACTGGTTATACCTTTAGCTATAAAGCCGAGCATCCTTCTGGCCTTTCCTGCTGCCTGGCTTCACTTTAGACTCATTTTCAGATTTCAGGACCCCTAAATCATTCTCCTCTGAAGTCCTGTCTAACACAGAACTGCCAATCTGATACTCAAATAGAGGGCTCCTTCTCTCCATGTACATTGAACTGCAGTTTCCATTGTTTGGACCATTTATCCAGTGAAGCTAGAATTTCCCATATTACAAATCCCTCCTGGCGTGCCAACCCTATCATACACTTTCGTGTCATTGGCAAGTGGGCAAATCTTACCTTCTCCTATGTCACCTACAAAAATATTAAAATGAATAGGACCCAGTACAGACCCCTGAGGTACACCACTTGTAACTTGTTTGTCCTCAGAATGTACACCATTAACAACAACACTCCGATATCTATTTATTAGACAACTGCAAATCCCCTGAACTACCCAGGGATTAAGTCCCATCTTCAATCACTTATCTGTCAGCTCTTTATGTGGCTATGTGTTAAATTTAAAGTAATTTATTTTTAAGGAAAATAAGCAATCTGCTGTTGAATTAAAATGCAAGATTTTTGTACCTGCTGACAGTTTCCAAAAACGCTGTGAACAAATCAAGTACACAGATTTTTGCAACACAAAGCTGACATTATCTTACTGCAATGGTGTGCTGTCAATCTTCTATGTGTAGCTCAATGGCAGCCCAGCTTCAAACATTTGGCACAGGTTTGGAAGAAGGGACAAGGAAGAAGTCACTATGGTGTTGGTTACTAGATTTTGTTTATTGCTACCTTCATATCCATCAGAAAACTTCGGACAAAAAAAAAGTGTGGCAAGCCTGACTTTTTTGTCTGACAATTTCAGTTGAAAAAATGGACACCCAAAGGACCACATTATAGTCAATGGGGTCCCTCAGGCTCCATTCATGTTTGCTAATTTTGCAGTCCATTACTGTCCATTTTTCCATTCTTCTTGTCCTCTGGCAGACTAGAAGAATGAACTTGCCAGCAAATATGTGGAGAAATCAGGCGATACCTTTTAGAGGCTGAGTATATTTGATAGTGAGCTTTCGAAAGTACTAGCTCTCTTCTTCAGACATTGTATTATACAAGAAACTGAAAATTCACACTCTCTTTATACATACACAAGACATGGATCTTCAGAGTATCTTAGAATAACAAAATGCAATATGAGTAGAGAAGTTATTTACAATAGGTCAAGAAATAAACAATCTGGAAAACTTGTGGGGCGTGACGGAGGGATCAGTAATTCTTGCTCTTATCTGTTTGCAATCAGGTGGTGATTTGTGACCCTCACAGTTCATACATAGTGTGACATGAAACTGGCGTGAATATTAAGTCCAAATTGTTGTGTATCTCATAATGTGTGTGCAATGTCCCACCACAGGCCTTTATGAGAGGGAAACAGGGCAGAGACTCAGTCAGCGCATGAACTCACACAGATTCACCATTAATAACAGCAGAACAGACCTCCCAGTGGCCGCACATTTCTCCGGAGAAGACCACTCTATTGAAAATTTGTGGGGTTGTGGTTTTAATGGGACATTTTAAGACGCAGAGGGAGAGAAATGAATGGGAATATAAGTTAATGCAAAAATTTCAAACTCTGCAAATTGGACTTAATATTCATGCCAGTTTCATGTCACACTATGTATGAACTGTGAGGGTCACAAATCACCACATGATTGCAAACAGATAACAGCAAGAATTACTGATCCCACCGTCACGCCCCACAAGTTTTCCAGATTGTTTATTTCTTGACCTGTTGTAAATAACTTCTCTACTTATATTGCATTTTGTTATTCTAAGATCCTTTGAAGATCTATGTCTTGTGTGTGTGTTTATAAAGAGTGTGTGAATTTTCAGTTTCTTGTATAACACAATGTCTGAAGAAGACAGCTAGTACTCTCGAAAGCTCACTATCAAATATACTCAGTTAGCCTCTAAAAGGTATTGCCTGATTTCTTCAATCTTCCACTACTTTCTATGGCTAACATGGTACAACATTATAGTACCAGCAAATATGGGAACATAGTGTATCCCTGTCTTAGGCTATGTTCACATGGTGGTAAATGAAGAGAAATTCCTTTTCATTTTAAGCCACTGTATTCATCCTCTGTCTAGCCATGACTGGATGCCGATGCAGGGTATTGGCATACCATTGCAGCTTTCCGCTGCTGATTAGGCATGGAGTCTCGAGCCGTGGAATCCTTGGCAAGATTGAGCAAGATGCTTATATTTTCAGCGTGGGATGGAATCCGCCCCCCAAATCCACGTCGAATTCCTAAATGTGAACATATCCTCACTAATCTGACAAGTATAGTTTGGCTTCTTGTGCAGTTCAGGATGTAGCAAGTTTTCCTCTGAGTTCCCTGGTTTAAACATTGAGTGTATGTTCACATACAGAAGATTTGTTGCATACATTTCTGAGGCTTTTTTCAAGCTTCTGTATTGAGAGTGCAAACATTTCATGCATGTGCTCCAGGAGCAACTGCCTACACATATATATATAACAGATGTTGACACAAAAATAACAACTGTTCCACATTATATATACATACAGTGGGTACGGAGAGTATTCATTCCCCTTTAAATTTTTAACTCTTTGTTTCATTGCAGCCATTTGCTAAAAGCAAAAAAGTTCATTTTATTTCTCATTAATGTACACTCAGCACCCCATCTTGACAAAAAAAATCCAGAAATGTAGATATTTTTGCAAATTTATTAAAAAAAGAAAAACTAAAATATCACATGGACATAAGTATTCACACCCTTTGCTCAGTATTGAGTAGAAGCCCCTTCCTTTTGAGCTAGTACAGCCATGAGTCTTCTTGGGAATGATGCAACAAGTTTTTCCCATCTGGATTTGGGGATCCTCTGCCATTCTTCCTTGCAGATCCTCTCCAGTTCCGTCAGGTTGGATGGTGAACGTTGGTGGACATCCATTCTCAGGTCTCTCCAGAGATTCTCAATTGGGTTGAGGTTAGGGCTCTGGCTGGGCCAGTCAAGAATGGTCACAGAGTTGTTCTGAAGTCACTCCTTTGTTATTTTAGCTGTGTGCTTAGGGTCATTGTCTTGTTGGAAGGTGAACCTTCGGCTCAGTCTGAGGTCCAGAGCACTCTGGAAAAGGTTTTCTTCCAGGATATCTCTGTACTTGGCCGCATTCATCTTTCCTTCACTTGCAACCAGTCGTCCTGTCTCTGCAGCTGAAAAACACCCACATAGCATGATGCTGCCACCACCATATTTCACTGTGTTGATTGTATTGGGCAGGTGATGAGCAGTACCTGGTTTTCTCCACACATACCGCTTAGAATTAACGCCAAAAAGTTCAATCTTCGTCTCATCAGACCAGAGAATCTTATTTCTCATAGTCTGGGAGTCCTTCATGTGTTTTTTGGCAAACTCCATGCGGGCTTTCATATGTCTTGCACTGAGGAGAGGCTTCCTTCGGGCCATTCTGCCATAAAGCCCGACTGGTGGAGGGCTGCAGTGATAATTGACTTTGTGGAACTTTCTCCCATCTCCCTACTGCATCTCTGGAGCTCTACCACAGTGATCTTTGGGTTCTTCTTTACCTCTCTCACCAAGGCTCTTCTCCCACGATTGCTCAGTTTGGCTGGACAGCCAGGTCTAGGAAGAGTTCTGGTTGACCCAAACTTCTTCCATTTAAGGATTATGGAGGCCACTGTGCTCTTAGGAACCTTGAGTTCTGCAGAAATTCTTTTGTAACCTTGGCCAGATCTGTGCCTTTCCACAATTCTGTCTCTGAGCAACTTGGGCAGTTCCTTTGACCTCATAATTCTCATTTGCTCTGACATGCACTGTGAGCTGTGAGGTCTTATATAGACAGGTGTGTTCCTTTCTTGTTGCATCATTCCCAAGAAGACTCATGGCTGTACTAGCTCAAAAGGGTGCTTCTACTCAATACTGAGCAAAGGGTGTGAATACATATGTCCATGTGATATTTTAGTTTTTCTTTTTTTAATAAATTTGCAAAAATATCTACATTTCTGGATTTTTTTGTCAAGATGGGGTGCTGAGTGTACATTAATGAGAAATAAAATGAACTTTTTTGCTTTTAGCAAATGGCTGCAATGAAGCAAAGAGTGAAAAATTGAATACACACACACATCCTTAGAGTTAACTGAACTGTATATAAACACAGGCAGAAATATCATTTTAACATTATACTTACAGAGCCATCTTCCAAGTACAAATGAAGCACATTGTCCCCTATCTTAAAGTCCTTTGTAATTTCAGCAGATTTCCAAACTTCATCTGTATCAGGGATCCAGACCCGGTTGTACTGCATCAAAAAGGAAATGGTATTGGTTAGATCAGTGAACTATATGATATGACAAGACTGGACCTGCAGCACTTCTGACCATTCACTCAACAAAACACATGTTCTACACTGCCGATTCTCTCAAGTTTATCAAAGATAATTTTGTAATGGATAACTTTTAGCATTTTTGCTGTATAACTGATGTAACTGAACTTTTTCACAAGCACATAAAAACTTTAAATGTAACTTATGTGATGTCTAAGGTCAACCAAAAGCTCAATTTACACACTGCCAAAATGGGTTTAAAGGGAATCTGCCAGGGCAATTTGGGACACTAAACCACCCACACGTGCATATGGACCTGGGGTTTAGTGTCCCAAATCACCCTGTTATAACGGAATCCATGGCCGCATTAAAAATAAAAAAGCTTTATACTCAACCTGCCGCTGTACTCCCCGCACCTGCGCAGTTCTTCAATGAAGCCAGAAGAGTACACCTCGGCTTCAGTGCACATGCCCCGCAATTATGCAGTGAAGCTGGGGTGTCCATCTTTGGCTTCACTGAAGAACAGCGCAGGCGCTGGGAGGCGTGCCTCATGAATAAGCCGGCCCGATCTCACCAAACAGCGTCGATCGGACCCTTCTCTAGGTAAGTATAAAGGTTTTTTATTTTTAATGCGCCGGCGGATTGCATTACAACAGGGGCGATCTGGGACACTAAACCCCAGGTCTATAAGGACCTGTGGGTGGTTTAGTGTCCCAGATTGACCTGATAGATTCCCTTTAAAAACATGAAAAATAAACAGGGAAAAATGCATGTGTTTTTATTGCAGTTTACAGATGCAGTAACAGCTGACAGGGACATGACAAAAGAAGCCCCTGCAATTGTCATCTGAAGTTTTACCAATCACATTTGTTAGTGTGGAAGAGGGGCTGAAAACCTTATTCACCCCACGCTAGTGGTTGCGTGAGTGCAGCTGTTCTACACACACAATTACCATGATCTACATGTACAGTATTGGGGGGAGTTTATTAAGACGCCGGTACGCCAGATTACATGAAGTCCCTGACTGGCATTACTGCATCTGAATTATCAGGAGGACCTTGACTCATAATAAATCACGCCAGAATAGAAGTCTACACCAATAGGGAACCAAGTAAATTTCCTGGATAAATCACACAAGAAAACTGGCATGAGTTATAATAAATGTGAGGCATCCCTGTTCTCTACCCTCACCCACATTCGCATGTGGCGCATCTTTGACGCAAGATAGAACTGTGTGCCTAAAATGCAGAAACAGGCATAGATGGGTTGATAGATTCCCCCCCCCCCATTGTGTGAGAATTACATACAAAACATTTATTTATTTAGGTTACTTATATAGCGCCATCATATTTCATAGCGCTTTTACAGACATTGTCAGTCATGTACATGTAATTCATTGAAGGATTACTTTTTTTTTTTTACTTTAGGCAGAAATGTCTTAATCTTGTCAACTAGTTTTTATTTTCTCTGTTTTACGTTTTGGTTGGTGTACTTTTATTTTTACATGCTTTATTAGAATGAAGTGCACAGACGTATTACACAACATGTCTGCCTGCAGCCTTGCTTGTGAGTCTGTAGTTATTAGTCAATATCCCTAGAGATCCAGACTCCTCCATTGGTAAATGGAACAGTTCATGCGAATATCAATTCTTCAAAAGCCCAGCCTCACAAGTCAACACTAAGTTGTTTACACAATCACACACATTACGGTACACCCTCCCTTAGGGAAAGGAAAATATACTTATCACACTTTTCACAGTGATGTACTAGGAAGTATGAATTGTCTCCATATACTCTAGGTCTTAATCTAGACCCTATATTGATCCCTTACTTCTCGTTTTATCCTCCATAATTCCCCTGTTATAGTGTGTTTGGCCTTGACAACTATACATGTATTTTTATGTTTTTGCACCAGCTGGTGCAGTCCCATGAAAGATAATGATAAACACACAAGACAATAAATATTGTCATTATTAATATGTATCATTAATAATAATATAGATTAGGAGTGTAATGACTATACTGCAGTGACAGCAGCTGTCAGGTCATACCACTTTCCATCTCACCTTTACTTATTGTTCACATTACTTTTAAAATAAAAAATACACTTTTTTGTATTCCTCCACCTGTTAGTACTGGAGCAAAAGGTCTGACCGAACACCTGCATTAGAATACTTTATTATGTTAATGGATTACAATTAAAATACAATTGTAAATTAAAAGTCCAGTTTTTGTACAAAAAAAAAACCAGAATATAAATTATAGGTAGCTTCCAGGGTCAGCACATTGATGACCTATCCATATATACAGTAGCAGCAGTGCAGTGTATTGCAACTTTGTCCTATTCAAAAAGGAAGGGGCAGATCATGGGGGGTACCAAAAGTCAGGCCCCTGGCAATCTGAAACGGATTGCCTGTCTAGGCCATCAATGGGCTGATTGTGGAAAAAATCCTTTAAATTCTAAATGTCAAGTACAAAAACAATATACAATGCAACTTCAGTGAAAAAAAATTTAAAGTCCATGGTTTTCAGAATGGAGTGAGGTGGAAATGAAAAAATGTGTCACATCCTATAGGGGTATAATTATCTGACCAAGAGATCATGAGTACAAGTCTGCCAGTATCCCACATCTATGGAGAAGTAGTAGTGCACATGCTTGGCCACTGCCACATCCACCGAATCTCCATCAGTTTCATAGAAGTAAATTAAGCAGCAACTGAGCATGTGCACCACTGCTCTATTCACATGCGGTTACTGGTAGGTTCCCATTGTTGTGATCACTTGGGCTCCCAGCAGTCGAATCCTCCTGCCTTAAACTGTGGCTAGGGAATAAATGCCATTAGAAAACCCTTTTTAAGGCTAAGGCCCTACATAGCAAAATGCAACTAAAATATGCTGCAAAGAAAGTGCAGCAAAATCTGTTGAATTTTTTCTGCAGCATTTTTCAGTGAACTTTTGATGTTTTTCTCTGCATTTTATTCTTTCCCTATTAAATATATAGGGAAAACGTTTGCAATGCCGTAGCTAAAATTAACATGCTGCATTTCCACAACGTGGGGCCTTAGCCTAAAGGGCTATTTTCATGTATACCAGCACTATGACCCCTATCCTATCCTACCTAGATTTTGGATACTCAATGATCATATCGTAGAATAACCTTTGAAGTTTAGCAAGTGTTACCATAAGTTAAAATAGCTACAATATAGAAAAGAATTTAAAAAAAAAGAAAAGTAACAGTGCTGACTTATTGTGTCAAACTCACTGGCACTAGTCAGAAATGTTGGGAAATAAACCCACATTCACACAGCTGAAACTCAGTCGTGTGAATTCGGGGTAACTCATGCACTCCAACACATAGCAGTTCACAGCACAAGTCTAAACAAAGAATTTAATGCTACCATTTTGCAATGGGAAACACGTTGTGACAATGCAGGATGTTCCTACCAAGAATAATGAAAATATTAGTTCATATTTTCAAAAGGGAGCTTGATGCACTTCTAGGGCATCCATAAAGCGTTACCTGTCTTATACGTAAGCAAAATAAGCCATAGATCATAAGCTGAATGTCCCTGACAATTTCCAGGTTTATCAAACATAATGTTACCTTATGGTTCTGATGTAGTAGATCAGTACGCAGCATCAAGTTGGTGTCTTAAGTCGGCTCTCTGGTAGGAACATGCAGCGGTGTGAGCTTGGCATATCCTGGACAATGCTTTATATTATGCAGCCGTGTGAACACCTGTTCACTTTATTAGCTAACTAAATATTATAATCCCTGCAGCTTTTTTATGGCCTCAGTGTAACATCCTCTTTACATCAATGATTAGTCGCCGCTTGTGTTACTGTTTAGTTAAAAATCTACAAAAGGTCAAGTCTGGAAACATATACAGGTGATCCCAGAAAGAGGCAATACATGGTTCAGATCAATGGAGATTTTATCATCTATCATTTTCATTGATAACAGTGCACTTCATAATGATCATTTTTGATCAAGAAAACCATTGAATAATTTTAAAAATAATATTTTTTAACATATTTGAATATCATCTCAAAAGATGATGATTTACATGTGCAATAGATCACACTGAAATGATATTATAGCCTTTTAAAATGCAGTCCAGACCTGTCTCCCATTGAAAATGGGTGGCACACTATGAGGCGCAAAATACGACAATGGAGACCCCGGACTGAAGTTCTACATCAAGCAAGAATGGGAAAGAATTCCACCTACAAAGCTTCAACAATTCATGTCCTCAGTTCCCAAACACTTATTGAGTGTTGTTAACAGGAAAGGTGATGTAACACAGTGGTAAGCAGGCTCCTGGCCCAGTCTTTTGTTGCTCCTGTCCCAGCTTTTTTGGAACGTGTTCCAGGCATCAAATTCAAAATGAGTGAATATTTGCAAAAAACAAACAAACTTTATCTGCATGAACACTAAATATCTTGTCTTTGTAGTGTATTCAACTGAATATAGGTTGAAAAGGATTTGCAAATCATTGTATTCTGTTTTTATTTATGTTTTACACAACATCCCAACTTCACTGGAATTGGGGTTGTATCATGATTTTTTACCAGGCTTTCATTGTGTATATTTCACTGGAATATGGCCTTATTCACACATGTGTTTTTTTAACAAATCTGTAAATCCCTTCCATTAAATTACAGGACATATCCTTTTCTGGTCTGTGAAAATGGACCAGACTTAGGCTAGGTTCACACTTGCACCTGATCTCCGCTCAGGGATTCCATTCCCCATTCCGCTTTAAAAATGCAGGGAGAAAAATCCTGCATTTTTCGGGAGGGAACCCGGCAGACCCCATTATAGTCTACGGGGTCCACGGATTTCCGTAGGTAACCGTTTTTTAAGTGGATTAGGCTTCCGTTCGTGGGGTCCCCAAGTGTGAACCGAGTGTTACACATTCAAGATAATGGGTCGGTGAAAGAAACAGAGAGCACATACAAGTAGGTGAAATCTGTATGCTCCCTGTTTGGTTTTTCAAGGATGAAAAATGACAACAGTTGTGTGCATAGAAACTAACTCCCGCAATGTGACACAGTGAGCAAACTATTAGCAAAATTCATTGGAAGCAAATAGATCCAACCAGTGTGAGCACGGCATTCATTAAAGAGGACCTTTCCCCTCCTCCAACATGAAACGTGCAAAAAAACTGCAAACTGACAATTATATTTCTTGTTCACTATTATCATTTATTTCTAGGTTTAGTATTTATTTAACCCGTGTCGGTTTTCGATTTTCGTTTTTTACCTACCACCTTCCAAAATGTTTCCATTTATAGGGCTGTATGGGGGCTTAATTTTTGTGGGACAAATTGTACTTTGTAATGGTACCATTTACTGTTCCATAAAATGTATGTAATGAGTTGGAAATAGAGAAAAAGTGAGTTTGTGTGACATTCTTATGGACTTTGTTTTTAAGTGTTCATTTTGCAGCCAACTGAATTCTGTGGACTACAGCAATACCAAATTTATAAAGTTTTTGCTACATTTTAGCCCCTTAAAAAAATCCAAACCTTTGAAAAAATTTTTTTTCTTGGAGTCATTATATTCTGTCACCCATATCTTCTTTATATTTTCATATATGGGGCTGCATAATGCATCCTTTTTTGTGGGGACAGATGCACTTTTAATTTATTTAATTTTGGAGAACTTTCTGTCACAGGAACTGATCCGGGACATCACTCACATACGTCACCTATGACGTCCAGGGTCCTTTCCTGTGACCACTGTGATGCGCAGCGACTTCCACCAGGACAAGCCCCCAGGCACTGCTGGAATGAAACTGGCAGGGGACACCAGAGCACCGGGGACAGGTGAATATGTTTTGGCTTTTTTTTTTATGTTTCACCTTCCTTGTTTTGGCACCACCACTAAATAACTTCCCCTGAAGGACATGTAATTTTTGAACAGGGAGGTTCCCTATATATATATTCAAACAGGTTATTGGATTTTTAACCAGTGCCTCAAGTCACCAGTGACACAGCATAGTTATACTAGGAGTCTGTGATATATAACTTGTCTGGTCAGTCGACTCCCAATGATAACATCAGTGATACTAGGAAGAGCGTTGGAGGATAGGAGTTAACTGCATTATCAATTCCTGCAGTGTGTGTAGCTGATAGGGCTATATCTGTATCCGCCCTTCAATATCTCCCTCCTCTTGTCTCCCCTCCTCTCTCTCCTATATATGCATATATAATCTAAGATAGAGATCTACTCATAGAGACACATACTGTCTGTAGCCTGATGTGTCTCCACTACATTGCCCTGTTCAACTTAAAGGTTGGTACCTAGAAAAGTTCATGCACCTATCTGGTTAAATTCTTGCACCTAATGTGTTTCTCCCCTCTCAAATGTGTCCAGGAGGGGTTCATCAGAGGTGCATAGAAAAGATACTGGTAACCACCATCCCTAACAGGGGAGCCTCTATGATGTCAGCATGATTTAGGCTACTATTATTGCGGTGACCAGATGGAAGGTAACGCTGCAGTTGGGATTGCGGGGTGCAAACAGCGCAGACTTGTCACGGTCTCTGGGCACGAGGGCGCAGCACTGGTGCTGTCCCACGTTACCACCACTGGTACCGGTGATGAGGGGGCTGCACAAATGTTGGTGGTGATTGTTCCCCCGGGGCGCTTCCCCTATACTGTGCCGACTGGTGGTGTTTGGGGCGCCCTGATGTTGTCGGTGCAGAGTCAGACACAGAAACGGTTGTAAAGTTGAACTTTTACTTCCATGGGTGTGGAGGCACAAATGCTTAAACAGTTTCTTCAATACAAAACAACGGGGTACGCCTGGTGACACAGCAAAGTCCTGGGGTGCAGGGCAGACTTGATGAAAGGTGTTCCTAGCCCCTTATACTTCAGTGTTACAGCCCTAAGGTGCGTCTGGGCTCCTATTTGGCTCATAGGAGGATGCCCACCATGATACTAGTACATAATATTCCCCACTCACGTTATGTGGTCCTGATAGCTCAGAGTTTCGGGGTGTAATAGTCAGGGTGGCAGGATATTCCACAGGTCTGGCCTTGGCCCCTGGATCCTGTGATACTTGCTATGGAGCACGTGTTCCAGAATGTTCTCTCCACAGTCTCAGGCTGACAAGATGATGATGCTTGACTTCCTTCAGGGCGATGGCTAGGCAGACAGGGGACAGGATCTTCTGAATAGCTGGAGTATGTCAGCTCTCCAACCTTCCTGGGCCTGTCTAGGACTTGAGATTCCTGCACTAAACTCACTGCTTTCTTCACAGGACATCACACTTATCTCCTCACCTCCTCCTCCTAACACTCCACACTTCTAACTCCTCACACGCAGGACCTTCCTGCAGGGGTGTTACCATGGGGACCCAGTGATCAGCTGACTCCTCCCCTTTTCCCCAGGCGATGTCCTCCCATTGGACATTTGGTTACTATTCAATCCTATGGGAGGTGTAATGCATGTGTGAGGCTCACTAGGTGGCGCTGTGTTGTGTGAGACTCAGGACCCCCTACTATGTCACACAGGCTATGAAGCAACAGGAAATAATACAATGCACAGAGATCACCCTCAGCCCAGCCATAGCCAGCTCTGGGATGCCACATACTCCCCCTCTTTCACTGAGCCGACCTCGGCGACGGGCTGGGGTGAAGGTGAGAAATGTAACATAACGTTAATAAATACGAATAAAGTGCAAATGGGTCCAGAGGCTCTCTGGCACAAATTTCGTGAGTGTCCATTATCATGAGAGTCTCTCTGAGAAACAATAAACAGTCCTTTCTGTAAGGAAGAGTAGGCACTCTAGCACCAATGTCCATACCGCAATGGGGTAACAGAACTTCCTTGGCTCGGTGAGCCAGGCACTATGGCTTGGATTGTTGCATATAAATGTAAATACTATATTACATGGCAAGATATTATATATATACTGTATATACACACAGGAAAAACATTAATGTAATCAGAGCAGGAATAACATATATACAGAAGCAGAGACAGTTAACCTCTTTTACCCAAGGACAGCCATGGCATCACTATAGCGTGTTGGAGGTATGCCTTTTGTGGTACGCTCAGAACGCCTAAGTGGAACGAGATTTGAATCAGGAACAGAGTCACTGAAATCAATTAAATCATCTGTCGAAGGGTTCTCTTGCACTAGAGCAATTGGTGGATAACAGCTAAATGGTAGTAGTTTAGGCGCCCACATAAGCTCAGTTAACGTTGGGGGTCTCTCTTTCGCTTCAGAAGGTGACAAGATCTCTGTACTCGTTGTCTCAGCTGGGGGCACCTCTGTGGGTAGTCCTTCTTTAAGGCACAGCTTCAGACGGTTTCGGTGTACTACTTGGGGCTGTCTCCCAGGTTTAGAGATCTCATACACGTCGGATTCAGGATATGGTATGGAGATGATACTGTATGGTTCTTTCTCCCAGAATGGATCCAATTTCCCATTCCGATGGTTATTCCTTAACCATACACGGTCGCCAACTTTCAGGGGCGCTGCATGGGCGTGATGGTTGTAATCCTCCTGTTGTCTCCTACGAACCTCATCCATGCACGTTTCAACTATCTCTTTAGCTTCCTCCATACGTCGGCGGTGTTCAACAACCCAGTCTGTTATGGGTAGTGGATTGATGGTGTCAGGGACCTTCACACCAAGGGTTAAGTCTGAAGGAAGTTGACCTTGTCTTCCAAACATTAGATAAAATGGTGCGTATCCCGTAGATGTTTGGGGTGTGTTGTTGTAAATATAGGCCAAGTCCTTGATACGCTCAGGCCACTCAACACCAGGTGTAACTGCGGCTGTTCTTAGCATGCCGATGATCACTTGATTTGCCTTCTCGCACATACCATTCCCTTGAGGGTGATACGCTGTGGTTCGCAACTTCTTGCAGTCTTGGAACTGACACAGCTCACGGAACAATTGGGATTCAAATGCCGATCCACGGTCGGTGAGGATATGCTCAGGACAACCGTAATGGCGGACAAACTCTGCGTAGAAGGTCTCAGCCGTAGTTCTTGCTGTAAGATCTCTGACAGGCACGATGACAAGGAACTTGGAGTAATGATCCACCATTGTCAGAGCGTAGCTGTAGCCGGAACGTGTGGGACCCAACTTCACATGGTCCAGAGCAACAATTTCACACGGCTTTTGAGTCTTAATTGGATGTAGAGGGGCCTTCTGATCTCTTCGACCTTCCTTGGTGATACTACAGGCGGGACACTCTCGGCACCAACTCTCAATGTCACTCCTCATCCCAACCCAATAGAAGCGACGACGGATGGTAGCTTCGGTCTTTTGTACCCCGAAGTGACCGGATCTGTCATGATACGCCTCAAGTATCATCTGTGCGTCTCTTCTTGGTACGAGGATCTGATGAAGCCTTTCACCTGTGACAGGATCAAGAGTGTTTCTAAGTAGAAGACCTCGTTGGACAAACAGGCGCTTCCTCTGTCGCCAAAGGCGTTTTAATTCCACGTCATGAAGACCTCTCTTTACACGGGTTGGTATTCTTCCTGTAAGCAGGAAATCTGACAATTCTCCTAAAACTCTGCTCTCTTCTTGGAACGTTTTCCACAGAGATGGCTCCTGGAGGGATTCGGCAGCTGTTTTCGCCAGAGATTCTCCTTCTACAGGGACACCAATAGCAACCTGTTGGGCAAACTTGTTGTAGAATGGTGGCATCTCCACCTCTTCCCAGATGTCTTCTCGGGGTGGTTCTTCTCCCACAGGCAACCTTGAGAGTGCATCAGCGTTAGCGTTGGACTTGCCACTGCGATACTTGACAGAGAACTTGTAATTCGCGAGTCTTGAGGCCCACCGTTGTTCAAGGGCTCCCAGTCGAGCAGTGTCCAGATGCGCCAACGGATTGTTATCTGTGTACACGGTAAAGGGTGTGGCAGCCAGGTAGTCTTTAAACTTCTCTGTCACGGCCCAGACAAGCGCCAGAAGTTCGAGTTTGAAAGAACTATAGTTCTGGTCGTTCTTCTCCGCGCCTCTCAGACTCCTGCTGGCGTAGACGATGACTCGCTCTTTGTTGTCCTGAACCTGGGACAACACTGCACCCAAACCTTGGTGACTTGCATCTGTGTACAAGCGGAATGGCTGACTGTAGTCGGGATAGGCTAGAATTGGTGGTTGCGTCAGAAGTGCTTTAAGCGCTTGAAAGGCTTCCTCTTGACGCGCTGTCCAGTCTACCGGAAGCTTTCGGTTGTAGTTTTCTCTGGGACAACCGCGCAACAACTCATTCAGAGGCTCGGCTACTTGGGCGAAGTGTGGTATGAAACGCCGGTAGTAACCTGCGAATCCAAGGAAGCTTCGGACTTCTTTGACGGTAGTTGGTCTTCGCCAGTTCTGGACTGCAGTGATCTTTTCAGGATCAGGTTGGACGCCTTGTGCGCTCACGACATGCCCAAGGTAGTGAACTTGGGGTTTCAACAGGTAGCACTTGGAGGGCTTCAACTTTAGGCCGTGCTGTATAAGTACCTTGAATACCTCGGACAGGTGACGAAGGTGTTCTTGGTATGTCCGGGAGAATACAATAACATCGTCCAGGTACAGTAGCACACTCTGGAAATTCTCATGGCCGAGGCACCTCTCCATAAGCCGTTGGAATGTGGCTGGGGCATTACATAGCCCAAATGGCATACTATTGAATTCAAAGAGTCCCATCGGGGTCGTAAACGCAGTCTTTTCACGATCTTCAGGCGCCATAGGGACTTGCCAGTATCCACTGGTTAAGTCCAGGGTCGAGAAACAGGTAGCTGATCCCAAAGCCGTTAGAGATTCCTCAATCCGCGGCAATGGGTATGCGTCTTTGTGCGTGACGTTGTTGAGTTTACGATAGTCCACACAAAATCGTAGGGTTCCGTCTTTCTTCTTGACAAGGACTAGCGGGGCTGCCCAGGGACTGTTACTCTCCCGGATGACATCAGCATCTCGCATCTCTTGGATCAACTTTTTCACCGGTTGGTACATCGCTGGTGGTATTGGACGGTGACGCTCCTTGATTGGATGGTGGTCGCCAGTCAGAATGCGATGTTGTATGGTCGTGGTCTTACCAAAGTCCAATGGGTGTTTGCTGAATGCCTGTTGGTAACGCTTGGCCACATTGCGAACCCCATTGATGTGCTCTATAGCGGTATTGGCGTCTCCCACGTTCAATTCATCCCACCAGGACTTCGTGGCTCCATTCTGAATGTTCTCAGCAGCTTGGGTGGAACGCTGTGTGGCGGTAGAATCACCAGAGAGAATGTCTTCTGGTGCTAACCGGTGTAGCAGGGCCACAGAGTGGAACTTGTGGAGGTTCACGGGAGCATCGCCCAAGTTGACTAAGCGGACAGGAACACGTCCATTGGAAACTGTGACAAGGCTGCGGGCAGCCATGACAAGTGGTTGGCCATCTACCTGTATGGGTTGTAGCAAGGCCTCGTAGTCCTGATTTTCTATGCCCGGACGGGCACGGCACCACACCATAGTTTCTGTTCCAGGCTGTAGGGTTACTGGACGGGTATCTTGGATCCGGACTCGACCAATTTCACCTTGTTTGTTGGCGAACTTGTGCTGAGCATTGAGTACACGAATGGCCCGCTGAATGGTCTGCTGGTCACTGGGAGAAGCTGTAAGGAGAGAGGCATGCAAGGCATCCAACACTTCTGCAAAGCAATGGCGTAAAACATTCATGCCTAATATTCCAACTGCAAACCTATCATCCTCTACATCAGTGACAATTACACCCTGTCTAGGCAGTTTCAAGTCCCCAATCTGGATAGTGGGTTCCCAATAACCCTGCTGTGGTATGGGCTGTCCATTGCTGGCACACAGATTTATCCATGTGTCAGGTGTTCTATTCAACACACCTAAGTCCCAATGTTCAAGGAACGCCTGCTTGCGCAGGGTTGTTACCTGAGATCCAGTGTCCACCAACGCTGTCAGAGGGACGCCGTTCACCCGGATTGTGATGTGTGGGCAGGCTGAGACGAAGCGTGACAATGGCACTGAAGATTCACCTGGGCCCTTCTTCTTTCCTCCCGAGGGGCGGCCCGCTGCCTCGGGGGTGGCCCGTTTAACTGAAAACACTGAGGCCTGGTGTGTCCATATCTATGGCAATAGGTACAGTATGGCCTCTCACTCTGCGGAGGTTTCACTGAAGACGGACGTCTGGGCGGCGACTCAGGTGAGATGTTGAGACTTCGTAAAGGATCACTGGACGATGAAGACGGCTGGGTCAGACGATCTAGACGGACGGTGATCTGTTCCATGGCACGGGTCAGATGATCCACTCGGGCCAGAAGGTCATCTCTGGAGTCTGCTAGTGTAGTCTGCGCAGTTTGGGCAGCAGGTGAGGTACCCAGAGGTAGTGGCAGGACAACTGGAGCAATGCTTGTTGAGGGTCCAGGTGAGGGAGCACAGATGACTGGGCTCGGCTGGGGCTGCTCCTGTCCCAAGACCTGGATGGCAAGGGCCTTGAAGTCAGCAAACGTGATGCTGGGATGTTGTGCAGCAAGCATTCGCAACTGACTCTGGAGCAATGTGGTACCCGCCCCTTCTATGAAGCGGTCAAGCAAGATTTTATCAGAGTCCACATTTTCACGTGGATCCACTTGCACCACAGCTCTGAACGCCTCTTGGAGGGATAAAGCATAGTCCCGCAGGGTCTCACCAGGTAGTTGTCGTCTGGAAAAGAAGCGCATCTTTACCTCGGAGACAGATCGCACGTCAAAGTTCACCTGGAGTTTGTCCAGAATTTGCCCAGGGGTTCTTTTGTCAGAGGCAGGCCAGGATTTGACCTCCCTAGCTGCAGCACCCTCAAGCTGTCCCAGCAGGATCTGTATCTGCTGTTCTGTATTCAGAGGATAGAACTGGAAGAGAGACAGCATCTTCTCACGAAAGTCCCTGAGGGTATGCGCCTCCCCTTTGTAGCGCGGCAGCCATGGTGCGCCAGGGTAAAATGGCATGGAGAATGGTAGGCTGCTCGCCATGGGCACTGCTGGATCACTAGAAACAGATGGCACAATGTCACTTTGCTCAGTCATGTTGTTTGCAGGTATGACTGAAATTAGGTCGCCGTCTCTTTAAGAAACTCAACTGCTTGCTGGCAGGGAATGGAGACTACAACTTGGAATGCTGTCCCTTTAAGAATGCTGTAGCTATTAACAGAGTCACTGTGATGCAGGCTGACGGTGTGCTCCCCCTCTTTAATGGTGGCACTCCCCACGGACACGGTACACGGAAAACACTCGCTGGGGCCGTGGGAGGACTGAAGACAAGGACAGGGAGGCACAGTACTCACTGACAGCAACTGCAGCGTGGACCAGAGATCAGCGGTGCACAGCAGGGACGGTGATGCGGCACCGGAGAGTCAGAAATGGCGCCGGCACGTTCGCCTTTCACTTTCTTGTATGGGTGCGCTGGAGCATTGCGCTCAGCATTCTGGGCTCTCCTAAGATGGCGGCAGATGGGTCTCCTGGCCTCATGGGCAGTGCTAAAAATCTCCCGCACTTTTGCAAGGTACAGTTAACCCTTTGTGGGCGTTCTTACACAGCGATGTGGCGCAGCAAACAAGTCCTGGGCGTTTTAACTCTTCCAGGGCTGTAACACACTGAGAGGACAGTCTTTAGGGCTTGCTTCAGGGGTATAGGGCTCCCCCTCTTTGTGGCAAGCACTCTCAGGGAATAAACTTGATCTTAGCAAAGTCCACAATAAAGACCGATGCTCTGGAGACAATTTGGCGCACTTTTCGTGGCGACTTTCTCAAAATGGCACACACCCGTATCCTGTTCGTGACGCCAGTTTTTCTTGCGGTGACCAGATGGAAGGTAACGCTGCAGTTGGGATTGCGGGGTGCAAACAGCGCAGACTTGTCACGGTCTCTGGGCACGAGGGCGCAGCACTGGTGCTGTCCCACGTTACCACCACTGGTACCGGTGATGAGGGGGCTGCACAAATGTTGGTGGTGATTGTTCCCCCGGGGCGCTTCCCCTATACTGTGCCGACTGGTGGTGTTTGGGGCGCCCTGATGTTGTCGGTGCAGAGTCAGACACAGAAACGGTTGTAAAGTTGAACTTTTACTTCCATGGGTGTGGAGGCACAAATGCTTAAACAGTTTCTTCAATACAAAACAACGGGGTACGCCTGGTGACACAGCAAAGTCCTGGGGTGCAGGGCAGACTTGATGAAAGGTGTTCCTAGCCCCTTATACTTCAGTGTTACAGCCCTAAGGTGCGTCTGGGCTCCTATTTGGCTCATAGGAGGATGCCCACCATGATACTAGTACATAATATTCCCCACTCACGTTATGTGGTCCTGATAGCTCAGAGTTTCGGGGTGTAATAGTCAGGGTGGCAGGATATTCCACAGGTCTGGCCTTGGCCCCTGGATCCTGTGATACTTGCTATGGAGCACGTGTTCCAGAATGTTCTCTCCACAGTCTCAGGCTGACAAGATGATGATGCTTGACTTCCTTCAGGGCGATGGCTAGGCAGACAGGGGACAGGATCTTCTGAATAGCTGGAGTATGTCAGCTCTCCAACCTTCCTGGGCCTGTCTAGGACTTGAGATTCCTGCACTAAACTCACTGCTTTCTTCACAGGACATCACACTTATCTCCTCACCTCCTCCTCCTAACACTCCACACTTCTAACTCCTCACACGCAGGACCTTCCTGCAGGGGTGTTACCATGGGGACCCAGTGATCAGCTGACTCCTCCCCTTTTCCCAGGCGATGTCCTCCCATTGGACATTTGGTTACTATTCAATCCTATGGGAGGTGTAATGCATGTGTGAGGCTCACTAGGTGGCGCTGTGTTGTGTGAGACTCAGGACCCCCTACTATGTCACACAGGCTATGAAGCAACAGGAAATAATACAATGCACAGAGATCACCCTCAGCCCAGCCATAGCCAGCTCTGGGATGCCACATTATCCCCATAGTTTAACAGGGCATGTGTGACCACCCCTCAGTGCAGAATAGACCAGGGGAGAGAACAGATGCTAAGAAATATGCTGTTATAACAGCAACCCCTCTCCTCTGACAATACATATATACAAATCTGCCATTTTCAAGTGATAATGTTGGAAAAAAATATGACATATTGAGGATAAGTGAGACATGGCTGGACTTTAGCTATGACTGAGCTGTACATATACAGGGGTACAGTATGTTTAGAAAGGAGTTTACCAATAGGAAAGGGGGAGGGCAGGGGCGTAACTATTGGGGTAGCAGCGGTAGCGGCTGCCACAGGGCCCGGGACATTAGGGGCCCCGGAGCCCTGTGGCAGATGCTACCGCGAACCCCACAAACCAGTAATGATCGCGGTCGCAGGGGGTGCGACCGCGAATGGACCCGGCAGGTTACAGAGCCCGCGGCCAGCTGGAGATGGCCGGGCCCCGGACCATTATGATAGTGGTTGGGGAAAGCCTGGTTCCCCGACCGCTATACATACTGTTATTGGAAAAGGGCCCTGGCATATTGCAGGCCCCTTTCCAATAGTTGGCAGGGCAGGGCACCCAGGGGAGGTGACTGAAAATAATAAACACATATTATCACCTCTCCTGGGTGCAGCGTTCTCTCCAGCGCTCCTCCGTCATCACTGAGGCCTGTGATTAGGCCCCAGCGGTTACATGGGGCGCGGCCGCGTAATGACGTCAGTGCGCCCCCATGTGACCGCTGAGGCCCAATCACAGGCCTCGCAGCGACGTCTGAAAAGGGCCTGAAGACGCCGAAGACGGCAGGATGGAGCGAGGATGCCAAGGAAAGGTAAGGCAAGATGAGTATGAGTGTTTGTTATTTTTAATCACCTTCCCTGGGCCTCCGATTATTATACTCTGGGGTCTGAGGAGACCCCAGAGTATAATAATAGCACCGAAGCGGAGGGGGGGCTGTTGGGAGCATATAATATACAGGGTGGGGGCCACTGTAGAGCATATAATACTGGGTGGGGGCCACTGTAGAGCATATCATACTGTGTGGGGGCAACTGTAGAGCATATAATACTGGGTGGGGCCAGTGTAGAGCATATATTACTGGGTGGGGGCCCCTGTAGAGCATATAATACTGTGTGGGGGCCCCTGTAGAGCATATAACACTAGGTGGGGGCCACTGTAGAGCATATAACACTAGGTGGGGGCCACTGTAGAGCATATAACACTGGATGGGGGCCACTGTAGAGAATATAACACTGGGTGGGGGCCACTGTAGAGCATATAATACTGGGTGGGGGCCACTGTAGAGCATATAATACTAGGTGGGGCCACTGTAGAGCATATAATACTGGGTGGGGGCCACTGGGGGGCATATAATACTGGGTGGGGACCACTGTGGGGATCATATAATACTGTGTGGGGGCCACTGTAGGGAGGATATAATTCTGGGTGGGGACCACTGTGTGGAGCATATTATACTGTGTGGTGCCACTGTGGGTAGCATATTATACTGTGTGTGGGGGGAGAAATGTAGAGCATATAATGCTGTATGGGGGCCACTGTGGAGCATATAATGCTGTGTGGGGGCCACTGTTGAGCATATAATACTATCTGGGGCCTCTGCTGAGCATATTTTACTGTTTGGGGACCCGTAACCGGTTCGGGGGAGCCCCATGTCAAATGTTCGCCTTGGGGCCCAGCCATTCCTAGTTACGCCACTGGGGGAGGGGTTTGCTTATACGTAAAATCCTGCCTTAAGCCAGTTCTGTGTGAGAACATCTGGGAGGAAAATGAATATGTGGAGTCCTCATGGGTGGAAATTAAGGGAGGAATAAAGAATAATAAAATACTGATAGGAGTTTGTTATAAATCCCCAAATATGATCGAAGAAGCTGAAAATGTACTAATAAAACAAATAGATGAGGCCGCAAAGCATAACAAAGTTATTATTAAGGGGGATTTCAACTACCCAGATATCAACTGGGAGGCAGAAACCTGCAGGTCCAACAAAGGGAACAGGTTATTGTCAGTAATAAAAGACAATTACCTATCCCAACTAGTGCAAAACCCAACAAGAGGTGCGGCACTTTTAGAACTAATTTTAACAAATGAACCTGACACACTGTCAAAACTGGAGGTTGGGGGTCATCCAGTTAATAGTGACCATAACATAATAAATTTTCTTGTACACATTAAAAAGATGTTCATTAGGGGGTACAAAAACACTAAACTTCAGAAAGGCCAATTTTAACCAGCTGAGAGAGGAGTTTAGCAGCATAAACTGGGACAATGTCCTCAAAGTGACCAGAACACAAACAAAATGGGACATTTTCAAAAGCATTCTAAATAGGATCACTGAAAAACATATCCTTTATGGCACAGGTGTCAAACACAAGGCCCGCGGGCCGAATCCGGCCCACTGCCTTCTGTTATCCGGCCCGGCACTTATCTGGCCCGTAGGGCCACGGCATTTTTTATTGTCTATGTACATTATGTAATGTAAACCAGCCCAGGACAGGCCGCTTAAAAAAAAAAAAAACAAAGCTACGCGATACCTGTCCTGGGCTGGTTTACAAGACCTCTGCATGTCAGCGCAGGTGGCGATACAATGACGTCATCGCGCATCCTACGCTGACACGCAGACAAGAAGAGGAGGAGGCCGCGGCTGCATCAAGGCATCGCAGGTAGGTGAAGATAAGTTTTTTTTTTATATATATATAAATAGGCCGTTGCCTGCTGGAGCATCCCCGGCACGTAACGGCCTATTTACTTACCGATCCCCGCTGCTGGTCGTGGCCGCCCCCGCTTCCCCTTCTGCTATGGGATGCAGAAGCGGCTGTGTGCAGGAGCGGGGATGGTAAGTGAGGCCGCGGCCCGCGAACCCCATCAAATACTACTATTATTATACTCCGGGGGCTTTTCAGACCCCGGAGTATAATAATCGGAGACCCAGGGGAGGTGATAAACATAAAAACCAGAGTTACTCACCTCTCCGGCGATCCGATGCTGCTCCCAGCAGGCTTCGGCCTTCTTTGGTGACGTCCCAGGCGTCACGTGAGCCAGGCCGACGTCATTATGTCGCGACGCCGGTCTGTGCGACATTGAAGAAGGCCGAACGCAGGGAGCGCACCGGGGCCCAGGTAAGTAACACTGATTTTTATGTTTGTCACCACCTAGGTCTCCGATCATTATACTCTGGAGTCTGAAAAGACCCCAGAGTATAATAATAGTTCATGGGTGGGGGGGGTCACTATGGGGCATAATACCGTGTGCAGGGGCCACTATGGACTATAATACCGTTTGCAGGGGCCACTATAGGGCATAATACCAATGCAGGGGCCACTAAGGAGCATAATACCGATTGCAGGGGCCACTATGGAGCATAATAACATGTGCAGTGGCCACTATGGAGCATAATACCGTGTGCAGGGGCAACTATTGAGCATAATACCGTGTGCAGGGGCAACTATGGAGCATAATACCGAGTGCAGGGGCCGCTGTGGGGTGTAATACCGTGTACAGAGGCAACTATAGAGCATAATACCGTTTGCAGGGGTAAACAGTATTTGTATAGTGCTTAATTTTTGATATATTCAGAAAAGGATGAGGATAGTATGTAACATGCCAATGTCTTAGGTTTTAACAATACATTATGTTGTTCCTGGTTGACCTCAAAGGGCTGATTGTAACAGTAGTAATGTACAAATGTAACTACTGCTTAATAGCTCGCTTATCTGTTAAGGAGAAGTTACTTTTATACATGTGTAAAATAATCTTGGCCCTTCAAGGTACCCCGTGAGGCTGAAGTGGCCCCCGGAGAAAATGAGTTTGACACCCCTGCTTTATGGGAATAAGCGGGCCAGAAATCATATAAAATCATAGATAAAAAGAAAGCATTTAAAGTAGTAAAACAAGAAAGTAGTGACCCAGCATTAAAAAATTATAAAGACAAAAATAAACTGTGTAAAAGACAAATAAAGGAGGCGAAGATCAAGTCTGAGAGAATAATTGCCAAGGAAAGTAAAAATAGTCGAAAATTATTCTTCAATTACATATATAAGAAATCACAAATAATAAAGAAAATAATAAGAGAATAAAAACTGACAATGTGGGCCCTCTCAAAAATAATCTGACTGTAATGGTGGAGGAGGATCAGGAAAAGGTGCAACTATTAAATGCCTTCTTCTCTTCTGCATTTACACAAGACAATCCAATAGCCAGCAACATGGTTAGGGGTAATGTTAACTCTCAATTAAATATCACCTGTTTAACCCAGTGCGGCGGCGCCGCCGCCTTCAAAATACTAAAATAGAGAAATCGCTGGATCCAGATGGCATACACCCTCAAGTTCTGAGGGAATTATGTACGGTGATAGATAGACCCTTATATGTAATATTTAAGGATTCAGTAATGACTGGGTCTGTTCCACAGGATTGGCGCATAGCAAATGTGGTGCCAATAGTCTAAAAGTGAGCCTGGAAACTACAGGCCAGTAAGTTTGACTTCTGTGGTGGGTAAGATATTTGAGAGCTTTCTAAGAGATGCTATCCTGGAGTACCTCAATGTAAATAATCTTATAACACCCAATCAGCATGGGTTTATGAGGAATCGGTCCTGTCAGACTAATCTGATCAGCTTCTATGAAGAGGTCATTTCTAGACTGGACATGGGTAATGCAGTAGATGTAGTATATCTGGACTTTTCAAAGGCTTTTGATACTGTACCACATAAAAGGTTGGTATGCAAAATGAGAATGTTGGGACTGGGGGAAAACATATGCATTTGGGTTCACAACTGGCTCAGTGATAGGAAGCAGAGGGTGCTTATTAATGGTAAATACTCAGACTGGGTCACAGTCACCAGTGGGGTGCCACAGGGGTCAGTATTGGGTCCTCTCCTGTTTAATATCTTTACTAATGACCTGGTAGAGGGCTTACAGAGCAGGGTGTCCATATTTGCAGATGATACTAAACTCTGTAAGGTAATCAAAAATGAGGAGGATAATAGAATATTACAAGGGGATCTAAGGAAGCTGGAAGCATGGGCTGAGACTTGGCAAATGAAGTTTAATGTAGACAAATGTAAGGTTATGCATTTTGGTCAAAGAAATAAAATGTATGATTATGTACTTAATAATAAATTAATGGGTGAGACTGCCACTGAAAAATACTTGGGGATTTTGATGGACAGTAAGCTTACCTTTAGTGACCAGTGCCAGGCAACTGCCGCCAAGGCAAATAAAATTATGGGATGCATCAAAAGAGGTATAGATTGACAAGAACATAGTTATGCCTCTATACTATATATACTATACTCTATAAATCACGGGTAAGGCCACACATAGAATATTGTGTGCAATTTTGGGCCCCAGTATACAAGAAGGACATGATTGAACTAGAGAGAGTGCAGAAAAAGGCGACTAAGATTATTAGGGGAATGAGCGGATTGGAGTACAATGATAGATTGATAAACTTGGGGTTATTCAGTTTAGAAGAAAGACATCTATGGGGACACCTAATAAAAATGTACAAATACATGAAGGGACAGTACAAAGAACTTTCTAATGATCTTTTTACTCCTAGGCCAGTGACAGTGACAAGGGGACATCCTCTACGTCTGGAGGAGATAAAGTTTCAACAGCAACATAGAAGAAGATTCTTTACAGTAAGAACAGCGAGGCTATGGAACTCACTGCCCCAGGAAGTGGTGATGGTGGATTCATTGAGCAAGTTCAAAGAGGGCCTGGATGTCTTTCTCAAACAGAAAAATATTACGGGCTATGGGTTCTAGATTTTGCTAAAGGCAAGTTGATCCAGGGTTTTATGCTGACTGCCAGATTGGAGTAGGGAAGGAATTTTTTCCCCTGACATGGGGCAATTGGCATAGGCCTTATGGAGTTTTTTGCCTTCCTATGGATCAATACTGTAGGGTTGTAGGTTGGACTTGATGGACCTGTATCTTCATCCAACCTCATCTACTATGTAACTATGTAGTATCACTGATGTTATTTTTGGGAGTCGACTGATCAGACAAGTTATATATCACAGACTCCTAGTATAACTATGCTGTGAGACTGGTGACTTGAGGCACTGGTTAAAAATCCAATAACCTGTTTGAATATATATACAGGGAACCTCCCTGTTCAAAAATTACATGTCCTTCAGGGGAAGTTATTTAGTGGCGGTGTTCAAAACAAGGGATATGAGAAATTGGTATAACTATATGAACTTCTCAATTTATCAAACCACCACATTTCCTTCCACTCTCTGAAGAGAGCCTGTTTAGTCACTGCACAAGATGCACGTGGGTAGCTTAGTATAAAGCTCTAAGTTTAACAATTATTTAATAAAGAATATTATTTTAAGTGTTAAGACAAGCAGTATATTTTCAGATTAAAAGAACTAAACACATACACGTTATCACTTGTTTTCAAGTTTTTGAGTTTATTACTTTGCAATCCAAAGCTTTAAAGATGGGACAGCCACCCAGGAATCATATCTAAAAGCTGCATCAAAAACATCTGATTATGACTGCATTTTGCCACGGCCTGGTCGGCTGTAGAAGTCCATATCCCACAGCAGACTTGTGCTGTATCGCCTTAGCCTACTTTCTATATAACATAATTTATCAAAAATGTATATTTACCCATTTGCTGGTTATCCGGTGACGATCCATTTCCCCGTTTCCGGAAATGGAACATGCTATGACATGGTGGCTCAGTGGTTAGCACTGTTGTCTTGCAGCACTGGGGCCCTGGGTTCAAATCTGATCAATGACAACATCTGCATGGAGTTTGTATGTTTTCCCCATGTTTGCGTAGGTTTCCTTCCACATGCCAAAAATATATTGATAGGTAATTTGGCTTCCTGTATAAACAACTGACTGTTTGGGATGAGCGCCTGTATGGCAGCCACTAACTCCAAGATTACAAATGTTTGTCATTATTTTTATTCTTTTTTTTTTTTTACTATAGTGTATGGGATGTTTGGCTTCTTTTTAATAGAAAACAGGTTCTAAAATTCTCCTTAGAGATCCTCCAACATCAGATGTAGGATGTGGTCACTTGAAATAGCTGTATATAGTGTTCTGGTGTCATATAAAAACTGAGGTTCTCACTGTAGTTCTAACTATAAAAAATAACAGAGCTATCACTAGTTAAAAACACAGTTGGAAATTTGAGCTTTTCATGCTGCATATAAAAATCACATTCCCATTTGCGTATTTAACTAGTGATATATCTGGTTTTCTCATAGCTAGAACTGCATCTTAGTAACGTATTAAACCTAAGAATCAGCTTTCATATAACATCAGAACCCTTGTTCTAGATGGCATGAAACCAAAGATGCAGCTGTATGAAGTGCCCCACCCCTTTGGCAACTCCTACATTTGTACCATCAGAATTCTGTTGTTATATGCACCTAAAAACTTTCTAACATGCCTTGTGCCACTATTTTCAACTGTTTTAGACACTTTTTTGACTTGTCTGAAAAAGAGGTGTGACTTTACCATGTTAGGGCATGGCTTCACAGAAAGTAGCTGCGGCCCAATTTGATGATTGTGCCACAATTTGATTAATTTTCTGGCATAAACTAAGCCAACTAATAGAAGGTATTAAGTTAGAATAGACTGCCTAATAATGAAAGGGCACCAACACTTTAAGGACCAACCTATTTCAGTCCTTCAAGACAGTTTATAAAGAGGTATAGATTTTATATTTCTGTTGACTGTAGAAGTTCTAATTTTTTTGGAGGATACAAACAACTAGTCCGACAATAAAAATATCCATAAAACTCCCTTAAGGCCTCTTGCACACAACCGTTTTTCATGGCTAGCACACTGACCCATTCATTTTTATGTCCCAATATACACAACCGTGTGTTTTCACGGTCCGGTGTATGGGGCCGTGAGCGAAACTCAGGACAGGTCCTATTACTGTCCGTTTTGCGGACCATACTCACTGCCTCAATGAATGGGGCTGAGGAGGCATGGACGGCAGACAAATGTCATCCATGTGCCGTCCGTACCGTTCAATCATGGCCCACCGACATATAATTTGATAAAATATTGCAACAAAACACACAGCAAACACAGGACATGCAAACAACCTACCAGTCTGTATAACAGCACTGCTACCGTTACTTCTACATAGTTGATCTCTTACTGAAATGTCCACACTATGGAGCAGAGGGAATTTCTTATTGGTAAAGCAGCTGGTATTATAGTGGGCACAGGGGAAATAGGCGGGGTGTATTAGGGCTGCTGCTGGCCTACACTACTGATCTAGTCAGAGGCTGTGTTGGGGACATGAATAATGCATTAACAAGCTTCTTGCTCTACTGGACACAAGGATAAGAAGTACACAAAAAACTATTTGAGGTTAGTTTTGTGCATTGTTTGCGCTATTTTTGTCTTGAAATCTGATGTAAAAAGGTTGTAAAATACATAGAATGACATCAGTTTGTAAGGATACATATGGTTGTGGTTATATAGAGGTCTTTGACCAAAAAGGTATTAATACATTGAAACACTTCTCAAAAAACATCTAAACACCTAGGACAAAAAACATAACTGGCCAACATTAAGTCTTCGGTCCCAAGTTGCGGAAATGCAAAATAAAAAAACGCTGAGTTTTACAATACCAGCAAAGTCAATGAGATTCTGGCTAATCTCATATGCACATTGTGGGATAAAAGAGTCACAGGGAAGTTGCGTTTTCAAAAACACATGCGTTGTTGAAAAACGCGACATGGCAATTTTAGCAGAAGAAACACAAGCCTTTTCCCTATAGGTTAAATAAAGGAAGAAAAACCACAGAGTAAAATGAAAAGCAAAAACGCAATGAAAAATGCTGCGGAAAAAAACACAATGCGTTTTTTTTCCCCACAGCATTCTTAGCTGCGTTTTGCTAAGTGGGGCCTTAGCCTAAAGGTGATTTGTTAACCCAAAATAATACACAGCATGCCTTAGAAAAAAATGGGTCATTGTGCTAGCCAGTAAAAATCACTGCTAGCACACTGACAAAGAACGCGGTCATGTGCATATGAGCTCAACTTCTTCCTTGAATGCGCGAGTAGGAAATCCTTCAGACACAATATATAACTATTTGTCTCTGCTCTTTGCTAAACAGCTGACTGAATGTATTGAAGTCATTGTGTAGCAACACACGGTGTAAGATCAACTGTAGAGGAGATATACTTATATCATCCAGACTTAAAGGGGCAATATCTAGCTTTTCAGAACTGATGTCCTATCCATAAGAGCCAACAAATCAACTGCTTCCCCATGCCAGCGGGAGCTGCACTGCTCACATGCCATACGTTTAATAGCATTGGATATCCCATTCATATCTATGGGACAGCCGCTGCAGTATTCACAACTGCCGCTGTTAAAAGCACAGCGAGTGAGTACTGTAGATTGTGCCAGGTTGGGGAAACAGCTGATCTTTGGTGGTCCAACAGTCAGACCTCTACCGATCTGAAATTGATGTCCTATATTATGGATAGGGCATCAATTTTGAAAAGCTGAATAACCCCATTAATCTGCCCTTGCACATAGGATATCTGTCAGCTGAACGCTATCTTGCCTGCTCCTGGTGTATATGTTCCAGCACATCCATAGGGCTCCATTCAATGACAAAGGACAAAAGAGTATCTTGCTGTGCTTTCGATACAGTAGGCTGTCCCAAAATATGTATACCCCACTTTATGTGTTTTATTATAATGGGAGTCAATGGGCAAAGTGTGTTAGGAAACCCATTCAGTGTATACCACTGACAGAAAGCTGAAGTGCAGTGTACACAAAGCCTAAAGCTCTATTCACACAACTAATGGACAAAACAGATGTGAAATAGGGCTATTTTTCACATCCATGTTGCATCCGTCAGGGAGGGGTTTTCATTGATCCTTCTTCCACTAAAGCTCTATTCACACAACCAATGTTAATGGCCATCACACAATCTGTTTATGTGAATGGGGCTATTCAAATGACCGATTTTTATGACAGTCCCTCCAATCTATGAGGGAATCTGTGAAGCAGTGTTTCATGTATGCAAAACTGTTGTAAAAACGTCCCTTTTCACAGCCATTTTGTCCATCAGTCATGTGAATAGAGCTTTAGTGGCCAGGCATATCTGTGTGTGGGCCGTATTTCCCGAATAGACCAGGGCCGAATGCATAGAACTCGCAGTGATCTCCCAAACAGGCCGATCGCTACTGTACTAAAGTGCCATAAAGCTATCAGTTTATTACGGTAGTCACTGGGCCGCTTGGTAGCTCACCGCCTTTTAACAATGAGTTGTATGCACACAGCTGCGGTCAGTCTGGGAAATACGGCCCACACACGGACATGGTCATGTGCATGACCACTTAAAATGAGAAATAAGAAATCAATCATCAATTTCTTTTCCTCACGGCTCATTCACATTACAGAGCAGTGTACTCGTCAGTGTAAAAATAAGTTTTTCACGTCCAAGCGGACATTAGAGGATAATCCGTTTTCAAGGATCCCTCATAGACTTGAGTCTATTGTGGGATCTATGAACATGGTCTAATATATGACAGGTTCTATTTCTTTCTAGGATCGGTTACAGGGGCTGTGAATAGATCCATTTATGTCTATGGGGCAATGTTAATACAACATATAGCATGCGGCCGTAAACCCAGTTGTGCGAATAGGCACTTAACCTGTGATCTGGTCAGGCCCCCATTATTGGGGTGAACATCGGTTATCTGACATGATTGATTTTCCATACATTGCCAGAAATTTTACCCCAAAATGACAGAAGAAATCCAATACGACAAGACAACTTTTCCCACAGCCGCTGCCTCCAGTTGGTGTCTATAATACCAGTTTCTGCCATGAAAATGGTTCTAAGCATCTTTTTTTGGCATCTAAACAGGTGCCAGCTGGGTATTCATATGTCCCTGCAGGATATTACTTTTGCCACATGACTCTATGTAGCACACCTGCTGATATTGATTCCTCGCACTTATTATTTATATATATATATATATATATATATATATATATATATATATATAAGCGCTGACATCTTCTGTAGTGCTGTACAGAGATTGTCATCATTGTGCTAGATGATCCAGAATTGCTCAAATCAGATGGAGAAATCTTGAATATATCAGTGTGTACAGTGACCTAGAACTGCACCTGCTGTAGAAGCCGCTCTCAGTCTGGTGACAACCTGCAGTGACAGCAGGACCTCCAGCAGACCAGTACAGAAACTTCACACAGGCCACTGCACCTTCAAGGAAACTTTACTTCATGGCTCCAGTCACCGGCTGGGAGAAAGTTGTGAAAATCTACAAACAACGGGGACGTTACCTGTGTGTAGAGCTCAGCCAGCGCCATGGTGACCTCCGGGAGGGGGCCGTCAGTCAGCCTTCACCGCCGTTCAGAGCCCAGATGGTGCCGAGGTCCGGAGGGTCTGCCCAGTGCGCGTCCACGGCCCCGCTAACCTGCAGCCCACAGCCGTGAGCGCGCCTCCCTGTCCCGGCACCTGAGCGGGTGTGGCGGGCCCGGCACGGATGACTGTACAGTCACCTCTCGGCAGCAGGCACCTGCTTAAAGGGACAGGCACAGAGCCCTGCGGCTATGGAGCCGGCCTGGCCGCTGCTGCTTCCACCTAAGTGTAGGGGCACACACTATCACAAGGTCTGAGAGGGCCTTGTGGCTAATATACAAGTGACCCATAAAGTCACACTACATCTGTAATAACTAATGCTGTATAGAGAGGTTCAGCGGGAGCTGCAGGTGTGTAGAATAAAGTGGTAGCATGGGGCAGGTATTTTTGTAGACTACAGTATAGAACAATACACTGTGGTCACCTACCTGGCAATTGTGGAGCTGCAAAGGGTAAATGAAGCAATCATTGTGCCCTGGAAATAGGTGGGCACCAGGGCATCGCCACAATGGGGCACCAAGCAAGAGACAACCCCATTTGGAGGTGACTGCGGAGACAATTAGGGTCTAGATTTCATGGGATCGGGGGGGGGGGGGCTTGTAGGTTTTTCCAGAGGGACCCATATCATGGGGGAAGTTTAAATCATTCCCACTACAGCCATTTTTTTTATTTTTTACTCCCTGCCTTCCAAAAACTATAACTTTTTTATTCCTCTGTTCACACACGAGTGCATAATTGTATTTTGTAATGGTACCATATAATATTCTGTATGATGTACTGAGAATCCTGAAGGAAATTCAAAGTGGGGTAAAAATGGAGAAAAACTACATCTATGCAACTTTCTTATGGGCTTCATTTTCATGGTGTTCACCGTGCAGCCATTTATTCTATCACTCTGTACAATTCTGGGGATAACACATTTATATATTTTTTTTTTTTATGTTCTGTCCCCTTAAAAAAAAAATCAAAAACTTTTCAAGTGAGCGGTGAGAACGATTGTCAGTACTACCTACTACTTCTCACACACAGAAGCGGGGAGTCCTAGGAGTGGTAAGTACTGAGAATTCTACTCACTGCTCACTCCACAGTCCCCAGTGGAAACCAACCAGTACTTCCATCACCACTAATGGAGCACTCATTAGTCAGAAGACCCCCGCTCTCCTGAATCATTATTTTGGAGATCTGTGTTTAGCTAGGGGCAGCAAGGGGGTGACTAAACTAACTATTCAACCCCCCTTTCCTTGTGTAAGCCCCTGTTTGGGAGGGTTGACAAGTAATCTATTAGTCTTTATTGATGACATGTCCTTTAAGCGCAGGTTTACAAAGTAAGTAAAAGCCGACATTCACATATTCTGTATAGCTAGCGGGTCGAAGGTACCCAGGTAGAAGGTACAGGGTCCTCTGATGGGCATCTGGGTAAGGTGTAAATACCAGTTCTTCTTCCAAGTCAAAGCCTCCCTTTGTTGCAGCATCCAACTTTGGTTATTGGAGGGGAGTCCTGATCTTGAGACCACCATATTCTATCACCTCCTTACGAGCTGAAATGCTGCAGAATTTCCATTTGTGGGAAGTAAAGGGTTTGCTATGTGGAGTTGGTTACATAGCTGTGAGTGCCAGGTGGCCTGAGTGAGAGGTAAGGGTTAGTACAGTAGGGTATAGTGTTTGTTTACATATGCTATGTGAAAAATTAAGTTGGCAATTGGATGAGGAGACTAGGGGTGGAGTAGCGCTGGGTCATGTAAGATAAGGCAGGTGAGGGACAGTAGGTTAATAAAGCAAGACCCATCCAGCTCTTTTTGTTGTAGTGTTGTGTTTTGTAAGGTGGGATTGTGGTACTTCACACTCATGGAGGTGGCATGTATGGACCATGATGGGCAACAAAAAGGGTGGGCAGCGGTTGCTTGGGGAGAGTGAGGTGCTGCAACTGTACTGAATAGTGTTAATAAACATAACAATAAATTTGCCTCAATACTACTTAGTGTGGTTATGTATTGTGGATAAATTGTGGTTTAACGTGTGCATTTTTAAATTCAAGTTCTTAGAATCTGTTAATAGGTGCCGCCCCACTGATTCCAGCACAGTTGTAATTTTCTCTCTAGCCTCCACCATTTCTGAGTAACAAGGGCAGTTAGTTTTGGTGCCTGATGTGCTTTTTAAGCTCTGTAATGTCAGAAGGGTGGTGTCCTGCTGAGACTAAATAGTATATCAGGCACAAAAACTAACAGCATTGATTGCTCAGCACGGTGGGGGTTAGAAAAAAATCCAACAGTGCCAGAATTAGTGGAGTAGTACCTATTAATTCATGTGAAAAGCTGGACGTGGTGAAAGGTCCTCTGAGGATTAGTCACTTGATTCAGGGAACTTAGTAGTTCTTTAGGAAGCTGTGACATGTTGTCACAGCTATGTATCACATGGAACTGTCCCAAACTCTCCATACATGTTATTCCATCATAGGTCACATAGGATGTGGGTGGGAGATGAGGGGCCTGGTATTTAGGCATTGATGGCTGTGAGTTAAAGGGGCTATATGGCATAAAACAGATAATAGTGGGAAAGTACCTTACTCTTATATTAGATAACAATGGCCATGTTTTTGTGCCTCTGACAACCCCTTTACGTATAATGAACTACAGAGGAAGCAGTCCATAGGTGCACAGTGCTAGTGCTCAGCTCACTTCAGTTGTGTGAATAGACTTTACTAACAGTGCATAGCAAATGAATCATTGACTCTACATTAGAAACAGATGGTCAGTGGACACAGTTGTGACATATCAATGCACTCCATGCATGACTGGTTATTGTTTCTAGTCAGACATTTTCTTAAAATCCCATGTACACAGAGCATGAGGTTGTTTTTAACAGACATTATAGATTTATACCTGCAGAAATAGATCAGGAAGCTGTAAATCCATTTCTTATATGTGTTGTCTAACACATTGCTTTACTACATCATAAATAGCAAAAAGAGGAAAGGCAGCGTAGTGTAACTCTTGTTTGTTACTCGAGTACAGTAATTCTGTCTTGGATCTTGACATTACATGCAGATGTTGCATGTAGATTTTGTGGTAGAATTCATGGACTTCTTCCCCTGTGTCTATCACTCAGTGCACCAACTTGCTCATTTGCATAAGACTTTAAAGTTGTTTTTCTCCAAATCTACAAATGTCACATACATAACAAGGTATGATGTTTACCACTGTAATGTGCTCTGTAGTGTGGTGGGGTCTGTTGAGTATGCTAGGGGGAGGTGGTAGACTTCCTTTAAAGTCTATGGGGTCACGTGCTGTCCGTTAATACAATGGCTAGCACATGGCTGTTGAATACTGTAGTGTGAATGAGCCCTAACCCTAAGGCTGGATTCACATCTGCGCCAGAGACTCTGTTGGAGACTCCGTCACAGAAACCACTGGAATCTTTCAGCTTTTAAAGCATTATAGTCAATCAGGTCCTCAAGTCCATGTGTAACCGCTGTTTTAGTGGTCCGGCTCTCTAGGACCGAAACAAAGGAGAACACAGCGCTAGTGTGAACCTAGCGTAAGGCCTAGTTCACACCTTTAGGCCGAGGTCACATGATACAGAAAGTCAGGAGTGGATTTAGCAGATGAGTAATAAGCAGGATAAGTAATTATGCTATATTTAACAAGTAGAGTAATAGAAAGAAAATGAAAAGAAACATCAAATATACAAATGCTTACATAGTATGAATAAAACAATTTTCAGGTATTTCTACATTTGTAAAAAAAAAAAAAAAAAAAAAAAAGCCTTCAATTTATTAGGTTAGGTTCAAGTCTATGAATACCATTGTTAAAAAGGTTATGCCAAAGAGAATATTTACTCTCTAGCAGTGGCGTAACTAGGAATGGCTGGGCCCCAAGGCGAACATTTGACATGGCCCCCCCCCCCCCGACCCCTCATCATTGTTTCATCAGTCCACAGGACCTTCTTCCAAAATGAAGCTGGCTTGTTCAAATGTGCTTTTGCATACCTCAGGCGACTCTGTTTGTGGCATGCTTTCAGAAACGGCTTCTTTCGCATCACTCTCCCATACAGCTTCTCCTTGTGCAAAGTGTGCTGTATTGTTGACCGATGCACAGTGACACCGTCTGCAGCAAGATGATGCTGCAGCTCTTTGGAGGTGGTCTGTGGATTGTCCTTGACTGTTCTCACCATTCTTCTTCTCTGCCTTTCTGATATTTTTCTTGGCCTGCCACTTCTGGGCTTAACAAGAACTGTCCCTGTGGTCTTCCATTTCCTTACTATGTTCCTCACAGTGGAAACTGACAGGTTAAATCTCTGAGACAACTTTTTGTATCCTTCCCCCTGAACAACTATGTTGAACAATCTTTGTTTTCAGATCATTTGAGAGTTGTTTTGAGGAGCCCATGATGCCACTCTTCAGAGGAGATTCAAATAGGAGAACAACTTGCAATTGGCCACCTTAAATACCTTTTCTCATGATTGGATACACCTGGCTATGAAGTTCAAAGCTCAGTGAGGTTACAAAACCAATTTTGTGCTTCAGTAAGTCAGTAAAAAGTAGTTAGGAGTATTCAAATCAATAAAATGATAAGGGTACCCAAATTTTTGCATCGGTCAAATTTTGGTTTAATGCATATTGCACATTTTCTGTTAGTACAATAAACCTCATTTCAATCCTGAAATATTACTGTGTCCATCAGTTATTAGATATATCAAATTGAAATGGCTGTTGCAAGCACCCAAATATTTAGAGCTAAAAATGATTAAGATTAATAGGGGTGCCCAAACTTTTTCATATGACTGTGTATATATATATATATATATATATATATATATATATATATATATATATAAAAACTTGATAAATTAATGATACAGGTGAATATAAGGAAATCTACTTCATAATGTTTCTCAAACTTACAGGAAAGAAAAATTAATTATATTATATATTTTATATATAGATAAATGTAGTTTTTAGGGTGCTGTTCATGTGTGGCAGGGCACATCTTTACCTTGTATAAATCTGATATTAAAAGGTCTTTGTAAAGTACAGAACTATAAATTTACCAATATTAAGCATTGTGTTGGTTAAATTAACTTTTCTGAATTTCTGGCAAGACTCGAATTTCTACTTTGACCAGATATTCTAGTTCATTGCTGGTAGATACACTAAAGAAGGCTTTAAGTGTCTTACACATAACTGAATGTATTTTCTCTGCCATGCCCTGCATTGCCTACCATTAAAGATTCATGCTTTCAAAGAACAAGAGTAGAGCTGTTATGTTACACATTTGCCAGAGCCAAAGTGGGAAATTTTAGGATCTGAGTTACATTATATCTGGGACATGTTTCAGAAAGTCTCCAGTATTAGAGGGTGCTCACATGTAGGAATTTGAGGCCGATTTGGGGGTGGATTCCGCTCCCAAATCAGTGGCAGATTACGCCAAATTCTGATTGTAGCAGGACGTGGAAAAAACAAGAAACATGCTCAATCTTGCTGCGGCTGATTTAATAGCGGAGACTGTGGCTCAAGACTCCCCACTGATTAGGCCCATTTAGTGGGGAGTCAGTGGATGGAAAACGAAGAGGAATCCGAGGCGGAAGTCCACATTGAATTCGCTTTCACTTCTGGATTATTCATTTGTGTCTTCCATATAAGTCTAGGTGTATGGGCAGGTAAAATTAACATGCTGAGGTTTCTAAAACATTTTACTTTCCACAGTGGTTTTTTTTTCCAGCAAAGTGGGGATGAGTTTCTGTAAATTCTCATTTGCTTTGCTCAGACTATAAAATGCTGTTTTGTTTTTTTCCACAAACGAATGCTGTATTTCTCAGCCTGACATTGCAAGTGAATATAACAAATCTGTTTTATAATAATATTTCTCATAAACTTACAGGAAAAAATGTATGTACATAAATGTAGCGCCTTTTTTGTTGTTGTTGCAGATCTTGCTTTTTTGAGCCAGTGCCAAGAGTGACCTAAAATGGTTTTCCCGATGAACATAACCATATTTAAATCTCTAGAAAACATTTTTGCAAATATAAATAATTCAAAATTTTGCAGAGTTTTAAAAGATTTTCTCTGATCTTGGTGGAATGATTTCTTTATTGTGGATGGGTTATCTTCTCATACATATAGTGTCCCTGCGTGATAACCTATCTACAATAAGGAAATCATGGCTGGTTTTCTAACAAGACTCAAACCATAGAAAATCCCTGAATTCATGGTTGTATCCATTGACAATCGACCAAGACAACAGACTTACTGGAGGAAATCTTTAAAACTCTGCAATACCTTTAATTAATTCTAAATGTATATTCACAGGAGTCCAACCCTTGTGTGATGGAACGAGGGTACATGTGTGACAACCGCTGACACATGACACAGATGGCATGAATCGATTGTTCTCAACAGCTGATAAACAGTGAATCAAGTGAATAGGAGCTGATCTGAACTAATCTCCTATCTTTGCTTGAGGCACCAAAGTACCTTACCCACCTCTTCTTGAGGTCAACAGATTGGGCATGCATGCTTCAGAGAGTGTTAAAGTACTGTACATATCAACAGCCAAAATACAAACATAACAGTAAGAATTGTTCAACTGTTTGCATGTCTGGAAGCATCTTCTACAGCATTGGTAAATAAAGGTGAAACCACTTACTGACAGCAAACACAGGACAACGCTCATGTCTCACGTGTCTAGAAACCCTATGAAAGAAGATCCAG
Organism: Leptodactylus fallax; assembly: GCA_947044405.1. Taxonomy (NCBI): domain Eukaryota; kingdom Metazoa; phylum Chordata; class Amphibia; order Anura; family Leptodactylidae; genus Leptodactylus; species Leptodactylus fallax. Next base: position 9,246,772 of record CAMRHE010000027.1, on the reverse strand, counting down.
CAAGGGCCTCAAGAGCACTGCATTCATTAATACTGAAAAACAAAAGGCAGCGCCTCCAACAAAGACAATTCATTTCTGTTCCATTATTTGCTTGAGATGGACCCACTAGGGGGAGATTTATGTAGACTGGCATATCCAACACCAGTCTTCATATCCCCTGCACTGGAGTAGGGGTCTGCCTGATTTCTGGTCAGCTGTACCCTCCATTGGGCTGGGTGCCTGCACACTGAAATCTATGCCAGCTTGTAAATAATAATACATTTAGCACACCATACACAACTGTTATATAACTTGTAACTGTCATACAAAGTATAATAAATCTGCCCCAATGTCTATGTATATCAGAACCAGTGTAGGTCTCCAAATCAATCTGTAAATCAGGGGTCAGCAACCCCTGCAACACTCCAGCCACTCAAACTACAACTCTCGGCATGCTCTCACAATCTTTAGCTGTTGGGGCATACTGGAAGTTGTAATATTACAGCAGCTGACCCCCTGCGCCAAATTCATTGCCACATCCGAAAAATCCCTGAACAGTTAAAATATTAAAATATTTAACTCATACAGTGAATGCCATAGAGGGAAAAAAGAATCAAAATGGCCAAATTGCTTTTTTTGCCTCCCAACAAAAATGTAATAAAAACATGACATTACCCAAAATGGTATAAAATAAAAATAATTCCCCCCCCCCCCAAAAAAAAAAAAAAAAAAAAAAAAGTCGTTTACAGTACACAGCTATGTACATGAAAATATAAAAAAGGCTATAGGTGTCAATTTAGTGGTAGAAAAAAATGTTAGCATTTTTCAATGTCTTAAAGATATTAAATCATGATAAAAACTATATAAAATTTGGTATTGCCGTGATTGTACTGACCCAAATAATGCAGGTAACCTATCATTTTTACCATATAGAAAATGTAGTGAAAACAAAACCCGCAAGAAAATGGTGCAACTGCTATTCTTTTCACAATTCCACCCGTTCTGACTTTTCTTCCAGCTTCCCAGTAAATCATACAGAGTAATAAATGGTGCCATGGTGTATAAAATCATACAATAAATGAAAGTAACTGGACACCCATCATCCATCCCACCCATGTGTATCTCTATCATTATATTTTCAAAATCAGGATATAGGAATTGTAAACGCTTGCGAGCAGGGCCCTAAGTCCCATTGTGTGAATTGACTATTTCTTTGTAATGTATCTTTTTTGTCTGTACTTGACCCCTACAATTTGTAAAGTGTTGCAGAATATGTTGGCGCTATATAAATAAAATGTATTATTATTAATTATTATTATTATTATATAGGAATACCATTGGCTCGTTGCCACTGTTATAGCTTCTTTTGCTTTGGGGCGTCTTTTCACTAGATTTTGAAGCATATTGGAAGAAATTCCCATCATTACCCAAAAGTAATGCTTACTTAGTAATATATCTGGTATAGGTTGTTCTGTATCGCTGTTCTATATTCTGTGCAATTACAGCAGAGGTATGATCATGGACTGCAGGGGTTATTAGATTAGTTCCTGGATATCCTCAGGCAGCACACCCTGGGTAAAGCTAGGGCTACACAGCTACACTGTGTTTCCCTTCACACAACCAAAGATCATTGGGTCACCCTGCAAAGTCGTCACATTGCGAACCTAAGGGTGTAGCGACTATGATTTCTAGTTTCTGAAAATTCACTACTGGACTTTTTTTTTTTTTTTTCAACTAGAAGTCATAGTTGCAGCACCCATGCAGTTGCAATGCAACTATTCACTAGGGCTGGGCAATTAATCAACAAATAACCAAAACAGACAGTCAATCCAGATAACCGATGTAATTTTGTGCACGCCGGTTATTTTGGTTTGGTTATTACATTATTTGCTAACCTTTGCCTGCAGTTTTGTTTGGAGCAAACACGTCTGAATTGGAATTGCTATTATACTCTGGTGAGTAAATTAAAAACAGTGTTACTCACTTCCCCCGAGTTCCGATGCTGGTGTTTGAAATGATGTCTTTGTCTATGTCTTAGCATTACAATGCCACGTACTCCTGTGGCCCAATCACAGGTCTCAATGGTCCCTGGCGTCATTCAGCAGGGCTGAAAAGGAAAAGGAGGAGCTCTGAAGCGCAGGGGAGGTGAGTAACACTGTTCTTTATGTTTGCTCACCTCCCCTGGGTGTCCAATAATTAATGGCAGTTCCAGTTTGAACGTGTTCAGTCTGAACAAAACCCGCAGGCGAATCTCACAAGTTTACCACACACACACTCATACTTTTAAAGGGGCATGGCCTAAATAAATCGCCATTAATCGTAATAGAGGTAAAATGCCCAATTAATTACACACCAGGAGTTGCCATTTAGTCTTAGCCTTACATTTGGGTTCCATCCTACTGGCTATTACATGAGAACTTAAGCAGCAGTGGGTACTGCCCAGGTTCTACTATAAAACTTACACAGTATATGTAGAGTGCAAATCAGTCTGTATTACGATCTACAGACACTTTTTTTTTTTTTTTTTTGGAGTAGATTGAAAAAAAGAAAGTACTTTGACTGCTTTATACACACCTGGTTTTGACTTTGGCAGAAAACCTGAATATCTAAGGCCTCATGTACACCATCAAGTGTGCAGTCCAAGGCGGGTCCCAATGCTTTGTTCCAAAGATTATGAAGTATGTCCTATTCACACCTGCGCCTGGTTTCCATTGGGGAATTCCATCCCCCATTCCACTTGAAAAACGAGAGAAAAGTCCTGCTTTTTTGGGCGGAAACCCGGCAGACCCATTATAGTCTATGGAGTCCACGGGTAACCACTTTTTAAGCAGATTGGATTTCCATTTTTCGGGTCCCCAAGTGGACCTGAAGAACGGAAACCCAAGCGCAGGTGTGAACCTAGTGTCATTGAAAATGGATCTGAATGGAATCCCCATTGAAATCAATGTAGCATGGAAGGCACTCAGATGTCATTCAAGTGCCTTCCTGGCTAGCACAATTGGCCATATGCATGTGTACTAGACATACTCAAAACAGCATGTCCAGGTAAATTACAAGCATTTGGATGAAAACACGGGCTGCAGCACTGGCCACACACTATAGGCCAGGCCACCTTTATTTTCAAGTACATTTATCGATTAGTACTAGTTAACTTATCGCTGCATGATTTTGCAGGTTTACTGTAAAATTCAATGTGTGCAATCAGGACATTGCCACACAATGCAGCATCTGAGATACAGTTGATTTGGCCAATTGCCGATGCAAAACCTTAATCTAATGTCCATTTTTCAGGGATATGTGCTGTTCATGTACTGCATGGATAACACACAGTCCTATTGATTTTAAATGGCTCTTTGTATATATCCATTTTTTACCATGGATTATTGGTTCATGAAAAAATATGGGGACTTGCTCTATTTTGGTCTACTTTCATTATAGTCTATGGTCCATAAAAATCCATTCCAAAGTATAGTATTTTTTGTTTAAAAAAAAAAAAAAAAGTTTATCCGTTTTTCACCAATGTAAAAAGCAGATCAACCATGGATAAAAGATGCCCAAAAAATAGGAAAACATGTCCATGAAAAAGGTTTGGAGAGATCTGATTCACACAACAAAACAGAATGTGACCCCTTTGAAGTCCATCAATCTATTCACATGTTCTATACTTTGAACCATTTTTCATGGATTACAAAGTCTAATGGGATCTGTGAAAAATGGAAGCCACACGGATGCAAATTGGCCAAGAGAAATGTGTATCCTTATTCAGATGTCCACATTTTCCCAAAATTAGACTCTACTTTATCCTTGAAATCCTTGAATCAGGAAATCTCTTTGGCTAAGGCCCCACATTGCAGAAACGCAGCGGAAATGAAACTGCAATTCACAGTACCAGCAAAGTGAATGAGATTTTGGTTAATCACATCCAAACACATTGCAATGGGGAAAAAAGCTGCGGAAAACCAGCATGTCAATTTTAGCTGCAGAAACACGAGCTACAAGCGGAAACTTACCTTCAAAATGTGGAATTATTCAGACTAGAAGTTTTGTTTCTGCAGTCCATGGCCCAAATAAAAGAGGAAAAAAAAGCAAATAAAGCAACACAGTAACATAATGCTACTCTTCAAATGAGCCCCATTACCTGTTCATCCAAGAGTCCACTCCACACGATCACCAGGGCTGACTTGAATTTCATATATAATACTGTATGCTGAACACAGAAGTGGAGGAGTTGTCCTGAGGCAGGACAGTACTGGAAAGGTATCTTACCACCCACCCCCTTTTTCATTTGTATTGCTTATTACATTTTATGGTGTGGCATGTAAGGGCGTCCAGGAGGGTTGAAATGGCAACGATGAAAACTACATGTCATCCCACAATAATAAAAAAAAACCCTTCAAATATAGCCCGGAAGGTGAATGCAAATATGGCATATAAAATTATAAGAATCCCACTTCCAACTATATATAGCTAGCTGAGCCTCTCAGCTTTCATATGACACCAGAAACACTTTGATAGGTGGTATAAAACCAGAGATACAGCTATTTGAAGTGATCCCACTCCTCTGGCAACTGCTATGTGTGTATATACACTGGCAATACGGGCTGAATATGGACGGATCTACTTAACGTTTAGAGCATTTCTCAGTGGAACTTTAGAACCTGTTTTCTGCTAAAACAAAGTTAATAAGTTAAAGTATATCACAAACATGTTTAGCAAAAACCTCCTTACACAATAGCAAAAAAAAAAAAAAAAAAAAAAAAGTCTTTGAACAGTAAGGCAGCACACACTTTCAGCTCAGTACACTGTACTACTACCAATGCCATGGTTCCTGCCTTCAGCTGACTGTTTGCAGTTCTGGACGTATTTATCAAATAAATAAGTTTCTGGTTTTCTCAAATCAATGGATCAGCCACTGACTGCCTTTGGCAGTACTTGGCTCTTCCCAAAGGACCAGTGAAGATCCAAGCAGGACCTACTCTATTCAGTAAGCAATGACGCATTCTGGTTATATTCCAGAAGATACTTTGGTGGAAAAACCTCTTAAGACAGGGGCCCCATGTAGCGGAAACGCAGTGACATTTTACAGTACCTGCAAAGTGGATGGGATTCTGGCTAACCCCCTCCATACACTACAGAAATTATCTGCAGCGGAAATGCTGCAATTTCAAAAACGCTTGTGTTTTTGTAAATCGCAGCAAGTCAATTATACCTGCGGAAACGCTGGAGGAAAATTCTGCAGACTTTCTGTGAAAAGTGGTGTGGGAAAAGCTTTTTGGCTGCGGCTTGTTACGTGGGGCCTTAGCCTAAAATGGCAATGTTGACTGGGAAATAAAAACGGTGGTCTCTGAGTTCAATAACTTACATTATTTGGGGGGGGGGGGGGTTAGAAAGGAAAATACCACACCAAATTCTCAATTTGTTTTTTTTATTTATTTTTTTTCCAGTTTGCAGTGATTGCTAATTAGTTACAGTGTTAATGATGCAAACATTTGCTAAGCACAAGACAGTTCATTGTTAGCACTTCTGCTTTAGTGTAATTACTTGGATGACATCTTTTAACAATCTATTTCCAGTACATTTTTAATATAGGTTACACATGTATTTAATAAATCTGTCCTTTTTTGGTTAGTCAGTAAGGAATATGATACACCTTCATGTTAATGACAAATTAGAGAAAGATCTCAGCAATATAAGTGTGTGGTTACCAATTTACCTACAATATATTCATGCAAAAGAAGCAGTAACTTTTGAAGTTTATTAAAAAGGCATTTTTCTTATTACTCATATATATTGACTACCAAGTCCCCAGTAAGTAATGTTCTGAGCTGCCGGAGGAAAGAACCTTCCTACACATCCAATACAACTGTACATAAGGGCTCCTGAGATTATTTAGCAAGGCGAAATATAGTTTTTCCCGTGTGAGGAAATGGTCAGTGTTAATACAGAACACACAAGTCATCTATTTTTCAGACCCAAATTGAATTTTCATACTGATGACCTATCCAGTGGATAGGTCATAAGTGTGTGACCTATTGGGGTTCGATACCTGTACCCCCGCACAGACCATCTGTTCTAGCAGCCTTTGGATGCCAGAAGCTACTAGTGGACAGGCGGCACCAGCAGCACCACTCCTATCCACTGGAACCACCGCTATGCAGGAGACTGGGCTTCTATTACTTGAATACGAGCAGCGCTGCACATCCCACAGGTCCACTAGCAGCTTCCGGCTCCTAGAACAGATGATCTGTGTAGTGTTCATGTGTCGGACCCCTACAGATCACATACTGATGACCTATCTACAGGATGCAGTGGACAGGGCTGCTGAGCCGCTGATATTACTTGAATAGTAGTGGCGCTGGATGTGCCGCCCGTCCACTAGCAGCTTCCAGCACTCAGAGGCTGCTAGAACAGCTGATCTATGTGGGGACCAGGTATTGGGCCCTGGCAGATCATATACTGATAACTGACTATCTTGTGCACAAATTATCAGTATGAAAATTCAATTTGGGGCTGAACAACCCTTTTAAGAGCTCAATGCAATGAGATATAAATTAGCCTTGGCCCATCAGAGTTACTGTAACTCATGCCGGAATAGTAGTGTGAATTATACCAGAAATCTACATTAGTCCCTGACTGCTGCAGATTTCAACTATGGCACATGGGACCTTCTGAGGTGCGCCAGAATTAATATGTCGGAGCCTCTTAATTCTGAAGCAGAGGAATGGATAAAGGCTGGTGTACAAAACACAAGTCTTAATAAATTCCCCTGATAGTGTTATGGGAAATGACGCCATGATTAACAGCTATTATTGTATGGGGGGAGGCTGTCAAACACTGAAAGGAACACCTACTTGACTTCTAGGCATAAAAAGAACAGGTATATAAACAAGAAGTTATTCTGAACCATTTCCAACAAAACTATATGAATCAGCTCCCCATATTAAATATGCTGTTTAGACATTGGAATGCATGTGACAAGTTCCCTCTAAAGGGGTTTCCTAGGCTTTTGAAGCTTTTTCACAACACCCTATTTAACCATTAACCCTCTTCCCCAAAACACATGTAAGAAATAGAAACAAAATACACTATTTAACTGATCCCAACCATGTGTATCTTATATTGTGTCTATAGACTGCTCTTTGTTTCATCCACTGGTGGCAGTCACTGGATGATGTAGCCACGTGGTACTGTGTCGCTATGGATGAAAAAACACAGAAGCCTAGATACATAAGCCCAACAGAAAAAAAATCTATATATTTTTCACAGGTTAAATAAAGGCTAGCCCCAATCCCATCCAGCAGGAAGAAGGGTCAGGATTGCTTATATAATATTTTAGTAGACTTGTCTCAATGCAATTTCTGCTTCAGACTGAGCTGTGGGACATGGCTGAGTGTGATCTCAGGTAGCCGTGTGCCATTTGTATGCCATAAGATCTAGATTGTAGCCAAATATCCTTTAACTAGGTGATATAGTCTTGGAACAGTGTAGAGAAGTCCAAGAATAGTGCAACTACAAAGATCCGAATAACAGAATATAACAATCTACCAGCAAAAGTGGACAAGCTGCCTACAGCAACCAGTCAGGCCACTATTTTATATTCAGTAACCGGTGCTAGAAAAATCTGATAGAACCAATTTTTGCCTGTGTCGTCATACACGAGACCAACGACATGAAGGCCATTCCAAGAAACATCAGCTTCAAGCTCGAATTCTTCTAATTCAAGTGAAAATAAAAGAAAGCACCTTATGTTCTCCAGTGACAACCTCGCCATCCCTCATCTCCAGAATAAATCAATCTGCTAAGTAGCAGCAGGATCTCCAAAACCCACTTACTCGGGAGAAAAGTTATAACAAATAATAGGAATGAAGAGAAAAAAAAATGGACAAAAAGGGAAAGGGCTGACCAAAATAACTCAATGTAAAGAAACACAGCAAATTATGTAGACATGTAAGAGCTTTAATGGAATAAGCAGAAAAGCAGACCAAAACTGTTCTAAGACAGATTAAAAATGCCCTGCTTCACATGGGGTCCTGCCCTGTTATGAGCAACAGAAGTTCAAGCATCACAAAATAATGGTAGAAATCTATTTTGATGCAATTGTAGATTGTGGAAAAGAATATTAACATATGGCTTTTTCCACAGTAATCTTCCAGCAGTCAGCACTCTAAGAGAATAAAGTGACTTCTTCAGAGCACTAAGACATCTTACCTACAGGGCAAATAAATATTTGGTCATAAAACTATATATTATTAAAAAAAAAAAAAACACATGAAAATTTTACAAAAAAAGAAAAAAAAATCTCTTTGGCCACAGTGTTGGACCCTTTGATACAGTATTTTAATTCTGCAGAGATATATACTACAGGTAAATAGGAGCTTTGTATTGTCTAGAAAATCCCAAAACATGGAAGTGTATGAGTAGGTTCTACCAAACAATGACCCAGTTCTCCTGAAAGCCTAAAGAGAACCTTTCAGCAATTTCTGCTGCCCTATCTAAGAACAGCACCATACAACAGTGGGGGAGAAGCAGAGCTTTGTGATACAAACTTTGTGATCTGATATGGAAAAGGATTTCTGAAGGATAAACAGAGTACATTTTGACGGGATTCATAGGAAAGACAATGAGAGTCCTGTTAACTCTGCCCACATACAGTGATTGAAAGACTTCTGTGTACACACTGATATAGGGAAAGCAGTCACTGTGTGTTGGCGGGATTAGCAGGACTCTCACTGTTTTCTAGGAGTCCGTCAGGATTTACTCTGCTTGTTACACAGAAAACCACCTCCAAATCATATAAACCTATATATCACAGAGCTTAATTTCTCTCCCTCTATCAATATCCTGTTCTCATATGAAGAAACATACATTTTTACTTAAGTTAAGAATGTTTAGAGATGTTGTAATGATGAATATTTTACTACAGTGCTCTGATCAGGATATATGATGACACAAAGTGATCTAGCATAACATAATCTAGTGCAATAGTGTCTCCTATGTGCACGAAACTGTACCCTAATATAGAACAGTTTCCTATAGTACATGCTGATTCATAGCACAGGAGGTGCAACTACAGGCATTGTCTTCTTTTTATCCAGTTACATACTAGGAAATCATTCCAGTAGCACAAGCTTAGGATGTACCATATTCCTATTACAATGGACTTAAATAAATAAAATGCACATCAGCATGGAATTTAGCAAAGAAAAAAAAACACACCAAAAACACAGCAATCATTAAAACCATCAGCTGCAAATAATACTGTGTTGAAATGAAACACTCAAATATGACATAAAAAATTCATAAAGGACTGTACACGATTATTATGAGATCCTATTTGTTCTTTAAGGCTTTTTTAATATTTAATTAAAAACTGCTATTTTTCAGCTACTCTTATGTGCTTAAGCTGCCTCTTCCTTCTTTCCAGGTAAATAATTGTGGTTCACCTTAACAAGGATCACATTGAACTGTAAACATACTGGATAATAAAGAGATGAGGATTTTATTTGTAGTGCCTAATACGGATACTGGAACATCAGAAGAACACAAAACACAGCAGCACATTAAAATGCATAGTAAACCACGATGCTAAGAAACATCTACGTTACACGGTAAGCTGAGATTTTTCCAACACTTTTGTAGAAATCTTTTCTTTTTTAACCCTAACATAAATAATGATGCGGTTTGGCTATTGTACGCATATACCGATATGTACACACCCATACTGATCAAATAGACTTTTTACCCTAACACAATAAGCCATACCTTCCTTCTCACATATATATTCTCTTCTATAAACACATTTCCTGCCTCACATCCGTGCTTCTCTTATCAGGAAGGCAACAGTTACTATTCCTAGGACATCTTACATGTGGTTGAAGACCAAGGTAAGTCCCCAAACCTGAAGGCGGTAAAGACAACGTGAGTTAATGGATACCTCATGCCACCTGTCTAGCAGTCTCTTATACATGATGTGCAATTCACAGGAGACATGTGACTTAGTATCTAAGGATGCAATGGTGAATTTCCAGAATGCTTCCAGTGTTACTTCGAGGTCTGAGCGATTTAAGATCAGTGATGACGTATTTATACACGTGAGATGAATCCTAAGCTGAGACTGCCAGGGATCTGAATGGTTTCTAAAGCAAGGGATGACGGGTTGAAAGGGAAGGTGACAGGGAAGATGTGCTTGGCATCCATTAGCAGCTGAGGGGAGTCTTTCCGGTCCCTTAGACGCAACTGAAAGTGAAAGATAAAGTATTATACATTTTCTATAACATAAAAAAGCTCAGCAGCCTGAAATGTGTCTACATAAAAGAATCACAAATATTACACAATGAATATTTTGTTTCCTCAGCCCCGTATAACAAGCATAAAAGGAACTAGTAATGCTAAATCAGATATTGCTGAAGTCAAGGACAGGCCTTTGCACTAGAAGACAAAGGGATCACTCCTACCAAACCTGCCTCACAGTTTGGGGAGCACTGTCCTATGCCGAGTCTTAAGCTGCTCGTGACAGCACTTCCTTATTAGCCTTTAACTAGCTCAGGCTTCAGCTGAGGCCTAGTAGAGGGCAGAAGATTTCCAACGTGCTTGTTCAGGTTAATGAACGATCAAGAAAATGGGACTAAAGGCTGCATTTTCCATGCTTTTTTGTTGGGGTTATACTTTACTTGATATTGAATTTAGTGTTATTATCCAGCTTTTATAAACTGATGGCCTATCCTTAAGATTAGTAGGTATCAGATGGTCAGAGCCCTTGTAGTAAAGCTGTATTCCAGAGCACACAGCTCCTGCCATAGTTTACATGCCAGGCGTTCTGCCGCTCACTTGCCGTACCTTTAGTAGCATTGGTTATCATTGAGGATAAACCCTGAATTTTTAAAAGCTGGATAACCCATTTAACTTCATACATTACTGTGGATATCAGAGAGAAGGAGCATACTTTACCTGTATGTTGCGTATAAATGATACCAGTACCCTCTCTTCAAATTCATTTACAGGAGTATAAAGATTCAACACTTTAACAATCTGTAAAGAAAAAAAAACTGCTGAGGAACTGCCAGTATGATATCAAGTAATGCTAGACAACCTCCATATATTGACAATAGAAGGGGCCGCATCAACATTGCATTATACAAGTGTCACTATATTTTATGACAATCCCACATACTAGTGGATGGTCACTTAGTAATTCCACCCTATCCATTTTATCTACTGTCCCTCTATGACTTACATTGTAAAGCTAGTTTGGACATCGCCATCTTTTACCCTTGTCCCATATGTCTCTATACTAAATTTTTTTTCTATTTGCACCCCATATTACAAGACTGCATAATATAACAGAGCCATATAATAAGGAATAACATACTAAGCTGTAGGACTATGGACAAGTGGTATGTTACTCTTAGCTGGGTACCTGGGCAGTAGTCAGGGCATTGCACATTGAACAGATAGCCTCTGCATCCTCATCAGTTTTCTTCTTTACTTGCAGCAATTGTGCAGCCTGAATTAAAGGTTCAAGGGTCTCCTTAGCGCCGCTGTTCATCAGATTCTTGTCCCGCAGCCATTCTTCTAGCTGACTTACATTGTATCTATAGAAAGACATATATATATGTATTTCAGTCATCTCTGCTGCAATGGAGCGACCTGCCTTTCAGGTAATATAGTTCCCTTACTACATAGAACACATCTCAATTTTACAGTTCTAAGCGACAAATACACCGATGGCACAAGTTGTACAACATAAAGTCCCACCCATGCAAATCTATGGAAACAGCTACAGCAGGTGCCATTCAATATCCATATGTCAAACTCTACAAAAGGTGAAGTACAATGGCAGGAGCAAACAATACTAAGATGTATTCTCAACAATGGTCAAACAACGCTAGAATGTAGTGCTGGGTGGAGTCAGTCTGTTTAGTACTTTATAACAATATGTTACAAAGTTAATCTAATGCATGTTTTTAACCTACACAGCTTGCTGTAATACAGAAAAAATATTGGAAACTGAGAACAATGATTTTTGACAGGAAGCCATATAAAGGAAATTGTTTTATAGATGTTTACAGCAAAGTATGGCTGGTTCTTCTGCACGGTTTTAAAGATGATTCCATAGCTACTGCAACCATACATACTAGCAGATACAAACACTGGTCAGATTTAATAATCCTGTCTGACATTGGAACTTTAGCTTAGACAGTCTTAAACTAAGGCCCCTTGCAGATGACTGTGTGCTATTTCAGTGTGCTATCCATGTTTTTCCCAGATAGCAAACTGACCGATGTATTTCCTATGGGCCCAAGCACAATTCCGTGTATTCCACGGATGCGTGTGCGGGCCGAGAGTCCGTGCTACAAAACTCAGAGCAGGTACTATTCTGCTCAGTGTTTGCCGCACAGACTCACCCATAGAAACCTATGGGAGAGTAAAAACCGGATGGCACACGGATGTATTCCGTGTGTTGTCTGTTTTTCTCTCCTCCCCCCCCCCCCCCCCCCCCCCCTCTCCTTCTCCTCTTCCGCCTCTCCTCCTCTTCCCCCTCCCCCCCCCCCCCCCCCCCACCCTCCCTCTCTCCTCCCCTTCCCCCCCCCTCCCCCCCCCCCCCCCCCCCCCACACCACACCCCAACACTCTACTCTCCCCCGCCTGCCCCCCCCCCCCCCCCACCCCCCCCCCATTTTCCCTTTTTCCCCCTGCCCGGTTTTTATTTTTCGCCCCCCCTTCCCCTCCCCCTCCCCCCCCCCCAATGTTTTTAGTTTTTTCCAATTTTTTTTTTTTTATCTTCTCCTCCCCCTCCTTTTTTTTTTTTTCTTTTTCCTTTCCCCCCCATTTTTTTTAATGTTGTTCTTTTTTACCCCTCTTTTTCTCCCCATCTTTTTTTTCCTTTAAAATTTACTTTTCCCCCCCAAACCCCTTTCCCACTCCTTCCCCCCCTCCCTTTAAAGGCCCCCCTACCATCGTTTCAGTGATTGCTCCATTAACACAGGTGTGGGTGTTGATGAGGACAGGAGATCAATCTGTCATGATTAAGTAAGAATGACACCACTGGACACTTTAAAAGGAGGCTGGTGCTTGCCATCATTGTTTCTCTTCTGTTAACCATGGTTATCTCTAAAGAAACACGTGCAGTCATCATTGCACTGCACAAAAATGGCCTAACTGGGAAGAGTATTGCAGCTAGAAAGATTGCACCTCAGTCAACAATCTATCGCATCATCAAGAACTTCAAGGAGAGAGGTTCCATTGGTGCCAAAAAGGCTCCAGGGCGCCCAAGAAAGACCAGCAAGCGGCAGGACCGTCTCTTAAAAGTGTTTCAGCTGCGGGATCGGGCTACCAGCAGTGCAGAGCTTGCTGAGGAATGGCAGCAGGCAGGTGTGAGTGCATCTGCACGCACTGTGAGGCGGAGACTCTTGGAGCAAGGCCTGCCCCACCCCCCCCCCCAAACACACACCCCCCCCCCCCCCCCCAACCAACACACCCGGCACGGCCCGCCGCCCCCCGGGCCACGGTCTCTCCACCCCCCCCCTCTTTTTTACACCACAACAACACCACCCTTAAAAGAAAAGGGGGGGCCCCCCCCCCCCCCCCCCCCCCCCCACCCAACCCCCCCCCCCCCCCCCCCTGTGGGGTGGGCCCCCCCCCCCCACACCCCCCCCCCCTCCACACTCTCCCAAACACCCCCCCCCAAAAAAAAAGCAACAACAAGGCCCCCCCCAAGAACCCCCCCCCCCCCACCCACGGGCGGGCCGCCGCCCCCCACCCCCCCTTCCCCAGGGAGGGGGGGCCCCCCCAAAAAAGAAAGGGGAAAACAAAAAGGGCCGGGGAAAAAAAAAAAAAGTTTTGGGGGCCCCGGCGGGAAACCCCCCAGATCTTAATCCCATTGGGAACTTGGGGCCAAACCACAGGGGGCGGGGGGAAAAAAAAAAACCAACAAATCCAGACAAAATTAAAGCATTGATTCTGCAAGAATGGACTGCTATCAGTCAGGATTTGGTCCAGAAGTTGATTGAGAGCATGCCAGGGAGAATTGCAGAGGTCCTGAAGAAGAAGGGTCAACACTGCAAATATTGACTTGCTGCATTAACTCATTCTAACTGTCAATATAAGCTTCTGTTACTCATAATATGAATGCAATTATATTTCTGTATGTGATAAAAACATCTGACAAACACACATAAAAACCAGAGGGCAGCAGATCATGTGAAAATATACTATTTGTGTCATTCTCAAAACTTTTGGCCATGACTGTAGTTACCAACAAAGAAAGTACCAAAATGTTGCTGTATTTTCTTGCACACAGTCTTGAATCTTAAGCAATACCACTTTATAAAGCCTCAGTTCTAGTCATATAAGGTGCAAAAGTGTTTAAAACACTTCAGAACTGAGAATTACAGCATGTATAATCGTTGTATGGAGCAAATTACAGCAGAATTCTGGCACATTTCCATTAGTAAATATGCCCCATTCTACACCCCCTTGGCAATTAAGTCGATTTTTTGGGAAGAGGATTAAGAAATAATAAAACATTACTAAAAAAGGCCACATTCAATGATTCTTGGAGAGATGACAACAGACCATAGACTAATGTAAAGTCTGGGCACTGAGACTCTATGCAATAAAAGCATCTGAGGCACTTGGCATGGAATTTCACCTCAGTGACTTTCAGCAGTTTCACCCACCACAGTTAAATACAAGTCACTATAAGGTTTAATATCCATATACTGCCTATGTCACTATTAAGAGGTTAATGGAAGCCAAATGGACACAACACAGTGTGCACTAACAATTTTTTCACAACTTTTTACTGCAGGAGTTTGTATAAATACACTTTCACTTTGCAGATAGGTCTACTCTTCCTTCCTGCAATAGATGATATGTGACATTAGTGCTCACCTTATCTGCATCCCTTTGCTCCATGAACACATGTCTTTTCTGAGCAGCAGATTATTTAGGGTGACTGCGCCAATAATGTAGAACATCTGCCTCACCACCTGCTTGATAAGCTCTGGATCTGTACCATGCTGGCACATAATGGAATGGAAAGTGTTCAGCTGCCGCACTATGGAGTCCAATGTATATGTTCCTTCATCAGCTATACTGGATGTTCTCTTTCGCAAGCCTGTAGGTTTCACTCCTGAGACACCCTGAATGGTTTCGTGTTCCAACATTCCAGAAACTAAAATACACAGAAAAATACAATTTTTACTGAACAGTATATAAACTATAATGAGAAATGGTGATACTCCTTATCAATGAGAATTATGGAAGTGCAGATTTTTATGCAATTTACTTTTGATTCTTCAACATAAAAATTGTAATCCACATTAATGTAACATAAGGTAAGTGAAAAGAAATGCATACAGTATATAATATATTAAGTAATACAAGCACGCCAAGTGCTTACATTCAGTTTCCTATTTGAGATTCATATCAGTATTGAAAATCCTTTAGGAGGCGGAGCACTATGCACCACCACCAGAATTTCTTTAGACTCCGTTAGTATTCAGCTGACCATAGTCTTGTTTATTTCGGGAAGATGACATTTCCAGTGTAAGAGTGTAATTCCAGAGTGTAAAGTGGCTTTCTGCCAAACACATCACTTTCTTCTAACAATCCAATAACCAATAGACATCTGATGATCTATCCATTCAGTGGCACTCAGGTGTGCAAGTGGCAAGGTATGTATAGTGGACAAATGCATCATAGAATTGCCACAGGTAGGCTAAGCAAATGATGCCAGAAAAAAAAAAATTAATGTGGACTAGATTTAACTTTTCTTTCATTGCTACTATTATTATTATGGGTGGCTGTTACGCTGCTCTGTCTTTGATAAACCAGTCAAGCTGAACAAATATATCATCACTGACTGATGGTGGATGAATAATAAGGTGTTGTTATTAAGCATATCAAACTACCATATTTGGGGGAGGTAAAACCTCTTTTATAGCAATCAATGTTTCATATTTCATATCTGATAAATAGGACAGCCTAGATTTCACCTTATGTATTGAAAGGGTGAAATCCATAAAGAGATTCACGATTTTCACATAACAATGTGCATGCTTTGTTACATCAGAATGTGGATAATATATCCTCAAAATAATAAGAGTTGACAACCCTTCTAGTTTTCAGATTTGCCAAAAAAACCTATAATGCATGCATAGAAACAATGATCATAAAACATTAAAAGTACCTTATGACGACCCTTTTTTTCTTTTTAAAAGGGATTTTGTGTGACTTACTAATTGATGACCTATCCTTAAAGGGGTTATCCAGTAAAAGGTTGGCCTGTTTAACAGAAACTCCACTGCAACCAGGTGTCAGACCCCATGGATCTTTAATTGATGATGTATCCCAAGGATAGGTCATCAATTAAAAAGTTTCGGATAGAAAAACTCCTTTAACGTCCACTACCACCAGGATATTACACTTTTTGATTGTCTAACATTACTTGCGACATGAAGATCTCAGCAATTTGATATTACTCACCAATCATTGGTTGTAGGATATTCTCTAGAACTCTGACCAGCTGCTGATATATCTGAATAGCCAAATCACTTAACACTTGTCTGTATTCAGCAAGATCAAAGTTCGTGAGACAGTGTTCATTCTGCCGGGATGTGTTGTGCTTCATAAACGCCTGGAGAGAGTGGGAAGGGAAAGCCAATCTATCATCATAACATATTATTCTGACATCTCTTTCAGTTACTGAGATAGGTGAACTCTCTTATATATATATATATTTTGGAATAAAAAAAAAAAAAAAAAAAGTAAAATACTCTTATGCCTTCAATCTTAACTGGATTCAGGTTGACTTGATCGTTCTATGCTTAGGAGTTCTACTCGCTAATGGACTGCCTTCTCTGTATAACTGTGCATGCAGTGATGGCCATCATTCTAAAAGCATGGATTTACAAGGTTAGACTGATTTTTTTCGGACAAAAACTATATAAATCAATCTGCTCTGCTTTACCTGCTCTATGACATATGTCCCAAAGACTGTAGGTAAAATGTAACAGGATCTCTTTAATAAGGATTACACTTTGGATAAATAGCTGTAATAAGAAAGTTCAATAATAAGATGAAATGGTACCTCTTCTCCACTGTACTGCTTCAGACAATGAAGGAATCGGCAGGTGTTGGAAAGCCAGAAGGACACGGTTTCAAAGTCATCTCCTCTTTTCTTAAAGCCAAAAAAAAAGGAAAAAACATAAACATATTAAAATTTATGGCACGCTACATTGGCTGCAAGGTGAAGGTGAGATGACTGACAAACTAACAATTGACATTAAAGAAAAAAATACATAAAATGACAAAATGTGAAAATTTACATCTCTGTGCAAAATGTAAAGCCAGTATAAAATTTCATCATAGAGACGTGTGGAATCTTATATGTAACGGTTAAACGCTAACTAAGAACAGACTAAGCTGTCTTGGCATGTAGTCCACTGGGTAACCATGCCATTGTTTAGCATTGGAAAGAGGCCTTGATGCAGAACGTCTCACTCCTCCAGGAGCCTGTGAAAATGCCAGCTTTGGCTTGGCGCCATCTTACATTACAGTCTCACTATCTCACTTCTTCTTGTCAATCGTATTATGGTCACAGTCAAGCTAAGCGACTTGCATCATTGCTTCAAGCCAGAAAAGTCTCTAGGGACTCCTTCCAAAAATAGAGCACATACACAGCGACTGCTTTGATCTTAAACCACATAACACAGTGTGCTTGCAAATATTCAGCATAGAACAGGAAGGAAAATAAATCTATACCTTATATGTGCTGCAACAATAGTGATATTCCACAACACAATTACATACTAGTATGCTTTTTTATACATTAAAAAGGGTACTCTAACTGCTAGACTATACATTAGACCCCTAGACTATACATTAGAAGTTCAGCTGCACTTGGTAGTTGCCATGGCACATTACAAAATTTGGGACAGAAATCCAGAGTTATTGGTACCCCAGTCATACATGTTTATGACATACTGTATGCTACAAAATAAAGATTTAAAACACCATCTTATGTTTTACTTTAATTTTTGCATGAAATGACCTCCAGAAGTTTGGCCTGTCCAATTTTAGACAACCATATGTGATGAAAAAATATTTATTTATTTATGACCTAACATGTGACATGTTTGGCGCTCATGTAACCATGTAGACTAATTTGGCGTTTTCTAATCTGAGCACACCAGACTACTGGCTCCTTGGCAGTGAGTGAAAACAGAATTCTACCTCCTGAAAGATTCATGGCAAAGCAGGTAACATGCCTCAGTCAAAATATACCACTAGGGAGGACTGAGACTGCTATACCTCTCTTACACCAAACTTCTCTGGACATAGGAATGAGATAAGCGATTCACCTGTATAACAAAAAATTGTTGAACGCCCCACCCCACACACTAATAAGATTTAGAGTCACTAAGCTAGTTGACAACAAGATGTATATTTTAAAAAATATACATCTATACTTAACTTTTCTGTCAAATGATAACTGACCTTTAAAATCTTTTTTGATGCCATTTATGGTTGATGTGAGCAAGGAACGGACTTTCTGGTCATCGTTGAGGTAATCCGCGTGGCGTACACACATAAAGAGAATGTAAGCTGGCAGGCCTGGAATAAGGTTCACGGCTACACCACGGGGCTTCAATTCTGATCACAAAGTAAATAACAGTAGGCATATGAGAATCAACATATATGACTGGGCACCTACTAAATAATTTCTTCATGTCCAGAGAAACATCTTACTATACTGTATGTACAAGAATATACAGTGTTGTATCCTTTTCTGATGTTCCTAAGGAGTCAACTGTCATTGAAATGTAATAACTAAATGTATTTGACAGTCACTAACAAGGAATGATGAACAAGTGCCCCCTAAAGGTTGCCATGTACACTAGTCTTAGGTTGGCTGAATGCACCAATCTAAGCAGGACCAGTTGTCCATAAAATATTTACAAATGTTCAACAAATGTTGGCTTGGAATATCTAAAGGAAAAGAAGGATTGGGCATGCTGAATATCAAACACACCCGATTCTTTCTTTTCAAAGCAGGTAAGTCATCAGAGGTGTCTAACAGCTGCTAATTCCTCTTTCCTTTTGAAAACACATGCATGCTTGGTTGAACTGAGCATGAATGCTTATGGGGAACTTGTTCTGAATAACTGCTGGCCAAACAAGCATACTGTTGAAATCTGTGGAATGTGTATTATCTTTTCACATGCTCTATATTATATATACATAATTTCATATGGTATATATTATCTATATGTTAAAACAATCACCATTTAATGCTCACCTAGTATAAGGTTCTTGATCAGCTTCGGCTCATCTTCCCTTTTATACTCCAGCATTCCTTGGAAGTCTTTCTCTTTGCGGGGTATATTGACTGGACGTATTGGCTCATCCACAATTTGACCAGGAGAAACATTCTCCATTTGACCAACTGCAGGATAGAAGCAAGTTATATTAATAAGGTATTTTATAAATGAACAAATCCTTCCGATCAGTGACTTCTGAAGCTGGTAACTGCAACCAGTGTATTTACAATTTAGGTTTCCTAAAAAGCAATAGACACTACACAAAAGGTAAGAGAAAAGGAAAACCTAATACAAGGTACCAACAGGGATAAAAGCACTAGCTACACACCATAGTTATTTTTTCTAAATGAATGAAAATAACACACTTTACAACTGTTACTATAAAAACTGTAGAATTACCTTCCAGCTCTCCAATTTTCTTAGCAAATACTTTCAGCTGCTTTTTCAGTTTCCTGACTGTCTTATCTTGCTTCTCAAGTTGCTCCATTAGATCCTACAGATATAAACACTCTCTTAATAACCACACCCTTTAAACATGTTTAGATTTTACATTAACGATAAAACAAAAGTGAATGAAGTAGTAAGAAGGTTAGAGCGCCATAAAGCGGCTTTCTGATATGAAATGGTTATCTGCGTATATAGTACCGAGGCAACTTCTACTGTGTAACAGTACTATATAATGGATTATAGATAGATTAAATGCTTTAATATCATAAATATAGCTAAAATAGCAACACTGTTCACCAAAAGGTTGTATCGCATTTCAAAGTATCGTTTTGAAGGTAATCTGTCAGTACAGCTACGCTGCCAATACCTGCACCGGTACCATAAAGGGGATCAATAGGGGCAAACACGTTCTAAGATTAATCCCTTTCCTCCACTCACTCCCCCTTTTCAACTATTTTTACTATGTTTCTAACAAGCCAAACCTATGACATTATCACATAAACCCATATGGCAGTTGCTCCTCTGTGTATCACTAAAATGCAGGCCACTCTTTTTGACAGCCTTTATTCTGACTATAGTAGTCTTTTATGTGCATTTTTTTCTATTTTGAATATTTCCTTTTGCTAATAAAAACACAGAATCTTAGCTTTCAAATGACACCAGGCATAATATTCTAGGTTAAATATTAGGGGCACCACATTTGTTTGAAAGTTGGATGCAGTATGAAAAAAATTTACTCCCTAGCAAAAAAACAAAAAATTTAAAAAAAAGCAATTGAAATTAGGCAGAAAGATCACAGTCTTTTGCCATCATCTCTCTCCCTTTGTAGTTTCCAGTGACCCTGGATTACAGTGGGTATGGAAAGTATTCAGACTCCTTTAAATTTTTCACTTTTTGTTTCATTGCAGCCATTCGCTAAAAGCAAAAAAGTTCATTTTATTTCTCATTAATGTACACTCAGCACCCCATCTTGATAGAAAAAAAACTGAAATGTGGATATTTTTGCAAATTTATTAAAAAAGAAAAACTGAAATATCACATGGTCATAAGTATTCAGACCCTTTGCTCAGTATTGAGTAGAAGCACCCTTTTGAGCTAGTACAGACATGAGTCTTCTTGGGAATGATGCAACAAGTTTTTCACATCTGGATTTGGGGATCCTCTGCCATTCTTCCTTGCAGATCCTCTCCAGTTCCGTCAGGTTGGATGGTGAACGTTGGTGGACAGCCATTTTCAGGCCTCTCCAGAGATGCTCAATTGGGTTGAGGTCAGGGCTCTGGCTTGGCCAGTCAAGAATGGTCACAGAGTTGTTCCGAAGCCACTCCTTTGTTATTTTAGCTGTGTACTTAAGGTCATTGTCTTGTTGGAAGGTGAACCTTCGGCCCAGTCTGAGGTCCAGAGAACTCTGGAACAGGTTTTCTTCCAGGATCTCTCTGTACTTGGCCTGCATTCATCTTTCCTTCAATTGCAACCAGTCGTCCTGTCCCTGCAGCTGAAAAACACCCCCCATAGCATGATGCTAACACCAAAATATTTCACTGTTGGGATTGTATTGGGCAGGTGATGAGCAGTGCCTGGTTTTCTCCACACATACCGCTTAGAATTAACGCCAAAAAGTTCAATCTTCGTCTCATCAGACCAGAGAATCTTATTTCTCATAGTCTGGGAGTCCTTTATGTGTTTTTTGGCAAACTCTATGCGGGCTTTCATATGTCTTGCACTGAGAGGCTTCCTTCGGGCCACTCTGCCATAAAGCCCTGACTGGTGGAGGGCTGCAGTGATAGTTGACTTTGTGGAACTTTCTCCCATCTACCTACTGCATCTCTGGAGCTCAGCCACAGTGATCTTTGGGTTCTTCTTTACCTCTCTCACCAAGGCTCTTCTCCCACGATTGCTAAGTTTGGCTGGACGGCCAGGTCTAGGAAGAGTTCTGGTCGTCCCAAACTTCTTCCATTTAAGGATTATGGAGGCCACTGTGCTCTTAGGAACCTTGAGTGCTGCAGAAATTTTTTTGTAACCTTGGCCAGATCTGTGCCTTGCCACAATTCTGTCTCTGAGCTCCTTGGGCAGTTCCTTTGACCTCATGATTCTCATTTGCTCTGACATGCACTGTGAGCTGTGACATCTTATATAGACAGGTGTGTGCCTTTCCTAATCAAGTCCAATCAGTTTAATTAAACACAGCTGGACTCCAATGAAGGAGTAGAACCATTTCAAGGAGGATCAGAAGGAAATGGACAGCATGTGAGTTAAATATGAGTGTCACAGCAAAGGGTCTGAATACTTATGACCATGTGATATTTCAGTTTTTCTTTTTTAATAAATTTGCAAAAATATCTACAGTACTGGGTTTTTTTCTGTCAAGATGGGGTGCTGAGTGTGCATGAATGAGAAATAAAATGATCTTTTTTGCTTTTAGCAAATGGCTGCAATGAAACAAAGAGTGAAAAATTTAAAGGGGTCGGAATACTTTTCGTATCCACTGTATGTGCATGTCGCACATGGATGACATCTGTGTGCCACCAGTACCTCCACAGCCCCATTCCCTGAGGTCCGTGAGCAGGGGCCCACAAAATGGTTAGGAATAGGACCTCTCCTGAGTTTTGTTCTCGGCTCACGGGAAATACACGGTCGTGTGTATGGGGCCATAGAAATGAATGGGTCAGTGTGCTAGTCGTAAAAAATACCGACATGGTCATGTGCATGAGGCCTAAGAGAGAAATCCATCTGCCTTTGAAAGCTCTCCAGTTCTATTATATCTTTTTTACAAGATGAAGTCCAAAACCGAATCCCAGATTTACAATACGGTCTTACAAGGGATTTATAGAGAGGCAGAATTACATTGGGACTGTAGATTTTTAAGTCTATTCTATTCTTGACAGATTTGCAACTAAATTGGAACTTAGATTTATTAAATTTATTTTTGGAAACCAATTTCTTTCTTGGTTAACTGCCTAAAAGACTAGATTAATCCCTGCATCTCAAATATCACATACAAACTGGGTCTCCTGCAGGGCAGCAGGGAATCTGTAAACTGGATAACCCTGAGTTACCTCCTTTTATTATGTACCCTGGAATATGTCATGTTCTTTCTATTTATTTTAATTTATGTTTCCTAAATAAACTTATTTTTGATAAAAAAAAAAACGTGTATTTAGAAACTACTGTAAATAACTACCTGTTTAGAAGAATATACACATTATCTTTAGTAAAATGGTCCAGTTACATAAGAAATCTCCCAGCCCCTTTTGTCTTTTAGCCATCCTTCTCGCTATGCATTAGCAACCTTATCCCCCCCACCACCACCTATCCCTACCCACCTGTCTCTAACCACCCCTCTATCTCCAAACTTCTGGAATGTCTGGTCTATTCTTATCTCTCTCGCCTCTCTTCTTGACCCCTTACAATATGGTTTCAGCACTCTACTGAATCTGCCCTTACACGTCTCCAATGATCTTCTTACAGCCAAATCTAATGGTAACTATTCTCTTCTTATTCTTAAGGATCTCTCAGCAACGCCTGACACCGTACACCACAGACTCCTCCTTGGTATGCTACAATCTATAGGCTTGAAGGACACTGCTCTCTCTTGGGATTTCCTTTCTATGACCACACTTTCAGTGTATAATTTGCAGGCTTTGTCTCATCTCCTCTTCCCTGTAATGTTAGGGTTCCTCAGGGCCCAGTGCTAGGTCCCCTTCTCTTCTCCCTCTACACAGTCGCTATTGGACAAGCTATCAGTAGATTTGGCTTTCAGTACCATCTTTATTTTGAAGAGACTCAACTATATACCTTCTCCCATAACAACACCCCTGTATCACTACAGAACATCAGTGACTGTCTCAAACATCATGTCTTTCCTCCATCCGAAACCTAATCTTTTTAAAAACTGAACTACTGGTGATTCCAACATCTACTAACAGACTAAACCCTTTTATTTCCATTTTAGTCTTACCATAACACTGATGCAGCAAGCCCACTGTCTTGGGGTTGCGATTGACTCAGGCCTTTGCTATAACCCCTATATTCAATTACTTGCTTGGCTGTGCCACCTGCATCTTAAAAATCTCCAGAATTTGCCCTTTTCTTACCATGGAAACATCAAAACCCCTGACTGTTGCTCTGTTTAACTCTGCTGTTTAACGCTCTATTAAGCAGTCTTCCTTTCACTAAACGCTCTGATCTACCATCTAGCCTGGATGCAACAGCCAGGCTGATCTTTGTCTAAGCACCTTTGCTTCCAGTCTGTGCCAGTCACTGCAGTTGTTTCTATCCACTATAAAATACAATTTAAGTTTATTTCCCTCATCCATAAAGCTGTCCACAATGCTGCACCTCCCTACATCTCCCTTATCTCTGTTTACCACCCTACCTGCGCTTTCTGTTTAGCCTGAGGATTATATCCCCTACAATCAGAACCTCCTACTTCTATCTCCAAGATTTCTCCCGATTTGCACCAGATCCCTGGAATGCACTACCCTGGACAATCAGATTAACTCCCAAATTGCAGAGCTTCAACTGAGCCCTAAAACCACATATCTTTAAGCACACCTATCAAATTTCCTAATTTAATACTTCTAACCTTATTAACCCCAAACTAAACCTTTTCTGTTATTACTACAGGATATGATGCCTTAATCTAAGTGTAAACCTGCATACCCAAGCACTTTGGACCTCTACATATAAATACACCAACTGGTGGCGGCTCGTACAGCTTTATCCTATATTCATAACCGCATTTTGATAACTGGATCTTCTGATCCGGAGAGGGACCAGAAAAACAGACAATATTGGACCCTGGAAATGCCACAAACTAAGATCCCCAGATAAGAAAACTGGGCTTGTAGTACTTTTTCATCTGGTGATCTCTGCCTTTTTATTGGCTGATCTACTGTAGAAGCACATTTGCAATTTGGGTCACACCTTCTACCTCAGATTGTAAGCTCTTGTGAACACAGAGCCCTCATTCATATTGTGGGAATTGATAACCAATTTATTATTCTGGAATGTCTAATTTTGCCTTTAAATCAACCCTATTATTTGTATAGTGCTGCGTATATACTATAAAGAAGATTCCTGGTAGGCACTGCATAAAAAACAGCATGGCACCACTTTTAGGGTATGTTGACACAGTGGGATTTGAAGAGGAATTTGAGGTGGTCATCAACCTCTAAAACCTTAGCAAAAACTGTCCTAGTAAAACCCATGTTGGAAACCCAAAGCCAAGTCTCCGCGTTAAAATCAGCTCCAAATTGCTCTGTATGAACATACCATTACATAACAAATGACACATTAATTAAAAAGTGCTTTCCAGGATTTAATATCAATGACCTATTCTTAGAAAAGATTATCGGTATCAGATTGGTGACCAATCAGCTATTTGAAGGAGTGTTCCAGAAGCAAACACAGATTTGTCCATGTGTACAGCTCATGAATGATACAACTGAATGGGACTCATCTCCAGTAACCAAGAACAGTCACTACATAATATATGGAGCTGTGCTTGCTTCCGGATAGCAGAGGCCACTTAAATTAGCTGATTGGGGGCTTCCAGGAGTCAGACCACTACCAGTCAGATATTGATGAACTATCCTAAAGGATGGGTCATCAATATTGAAGCCCAGGAAAAACCCTTTTAAGAAACTGTAAATCACCAGATTAGAAAAAAAATTAGAGATACTTACTCTGTTCACAAGCAAAAGGAGTTAACTTAATAAAATCTGGAATGCTGTACTTTATGCTGGGTCAATTGGACATAAAATGTGATTGGCTTGCTAAGCATACAAACTTGCCTTTACAGTGGGAGTTAGTAAGACAAGGTGCATTTGTCACAGGACTCAACACGAAGACATGAAACAATGCAACGGAAAGCTGTGGTGTAATGAACAGAGCGCAGCCTCTTCACACAAACATATCTAAACAGGCAGCCAGCTGGGCTGAACTGCTGTTAGTTCTCTAGGACATGGCTAAGGCACAATAAGAACAATAAGGCACATGATTTACATACAATGATCCGTCTGTAAAGTGAAATCCGGTACGACTGATACTTCATGGGATCATCTGCATATAACTCCTCAAAATACTGAAAAAACAGGCAGAATGGATGGACCCTTTTTCTGTAGTAGATTACTTAATAAATGTCAATTAATATGCCCAGAGACTATGGATCATACTAATACATTATAAGGTTTAATATGCACAGCTTCATATTTTCACGCATTCAATTCTTATCAACAAATGACCTAGAAATTAACTTTGTTTAGGCCGCACTTTTATAGTGCTAGATTACAGCACAAGGTAGAAATACTAACATACATACAAGTGGCTCAAGATCTAAAACGACTGGGGACCTTTTCTACAGCTAAACACCTTTATTAAATGTAGAACTAATACTGTATGTTCACCTTTAGGCCAAAGCCACACAAAGTGTCCCGCAAACCATAGCACCAAAAGCTCACTTGAAATTAGATATTTTTTGCTGCAGCTCACCTGCAGGTTTCTCTGTGGGCCCCCTGCACAGTATTCACTATGGGTGAAACCTGCAGCAATAATTGGCATGCTGCAGGTTTAAAACAAGTAGTGCAGGTGACTTTACACTGCAGGTTTTAGTTATAGCATGGGGATTATTCTACTAGGCCGCTACTTTAGATCATTAGCTGCTGACGAGTTTGTGGTGGCTAACATGCTGCATTTATTGCCCATGTGGTCAAAGCTTTACAGAGATTATTTTTCTTTACTCCAGCACATCTAAAAACAGGACATGAAGAAACTCTGTAAATAGTCTTGATCAAAATATTCTGTATATTGTGTGAGTTCATGATAACTCACTACAAATAAACCTTATTAAGGGCGCCCTGCAGTCACTATTTTTGTAATCCCTTGGAGCAATGCTTTATACACTTTATACACAATAGTGGCACAATGTACATTTACCAGTGTTATTAAGTCTGCTACTTCTTGCTGATAGGGATAATGGAAGAAACTATGACTACAGGATGAGACTAGGCAGGGAATGTTTGTAGTCTGTTACCATGGATACACAATTCTGGGTAGGATATACAGGAGCATCTCAATAAATTAGAATATCTTTGAAACGTTTATTTCTTTCAGTAATTAAATTAAAAAGTGACCTCCTATATTTTCTAGATCCTTTACACACAGAGTGTTCTATTTCAAGTGTTTTATTTCTGTAAATGTTGATTATGGATTACAGGTAATGAAAACCCAAATCTAAGAAAATTAGAATATTGTAAAAAAAAGTTCAGTATTGTAAATTCAGTGTGTCACCTGCCAAGGTTTCCTAAGCCTTTAAATGGTCCCTCAGTCTGGTTCAGTAGGACACACAATCATGGAAGTCGCCGATTATGAATTGTAATAATGAATTACTGAAATGAATGAATGTTTCAAAGATATTCTAATTTATTGAGATGCACCTATATATATATTTTTTATTTATTTATTTTTTAAATGAAAACCTATAGCAAAGTTGCTTTCTATTTTAGGCACATTGGGGCAATAAAAAAAAAAAAACTGACTGTAAAGGTGACCATTGATTTTAAACTAACAAATGAGATTTAATGAGAGCAATGAAGAAGCAATGATTATACTAATGTGAATGAATAGTTTATGGCATGTAGTGATGCAAAGATTGAGGTTAGCTGTATATTCAAGGTTTAACTCTTTTACATTACATACCAAGTTTTCATTGGTCAGCCGAGTAATTTCATGCTGTAAACTGGCTTCAATACGCGCCTCAGGAGGCAGCTGAAGATTTTGGGCAAGGAGCTGTTGCTGACGATTGTTCTCTTCCTTTAGACCCTGGATCTCTCCTCGGAGAGATTCCACCTCGTTTTCATAGCTCTTCTTCTGAGTTTGTAGTTGTGACTCTAGAACCCTATAATGTAGGATGACAGCAGTATACACTTAATACATACAATTACTATTGCTCACAAGCAAGCAAAGTACCAGCAGCAAAGCTCCATCTCCCCTCACCACTGCAAGCTATGAAGCTCATCAGCATAACAATAGTTTTAGCTACCACTTAGGACAGCACTCTGGTAGTAGATAGGGCACATGAGAAGGTCAAACATAAGCTAAGGCAATAGCAGAATAAAACCAATTTGGTTAGGAATTGTAACAACCATTAGTAAACTGTTAGAAATATCTTACTTGGGATCACCAATAGTTACACTTGCTATGGAGTACTTAGTCTACAGATTGTTTGCCACAAGCACTAGTTTAGGATTACCAACAAATGTTCTTAATAAACATACTTCAAGCACTAATAAAAAGGCATATAACACACAGGCCTGACGCCTACAGCGGCACTACTTCTATGTCCTCTACTGTTACACTGTTGTTCGTGAGGACATTGTATGAATCCAACAACATCAATGTACATACATACCCCCAGTACTCTAACCAGCTAGGATGTGTTTATCTAATATACAATATCTTATGCCAATTTGAACTAGCAGAGTACAGAACAGTAAGTGTTTCCATGAGAACCTTAGGAGTCATGCTAATGCAGGCATCAGGCCTGTAACTGCAAGCAGCATAGATGTACAACATTAAAAACCTATATTTACGTTTAATTTCTTAAAGGGGTTTTTGCTGGTGTGGAATTTCTTTTAGAAAATTGCTAGTAATGGGTCTAAAAAATAAACGCAGCAATACTGACCTCACCTAACAGCCCGCAGGTCTCTGCTTTCTGGTGCCTCTCAACAGAGCACAGGACACTCTGGAAATGACTGCTGCAGGCTGGCTGAGAGGTCACTTCCTGTGTGTCGAGAGGGATCAGGAAGTATAAACCAGTGGCAATCCTGAGCAGTGTCAGAACAGGAGCAGTGATGATGGGATTGGAGAGGATGGAGTTTTTTTGTTTTTTTTTTTCTAGTCATGAACTCATATATATTTAGTAATTCTTATGAAGAAGCTCTTTAATGATTTCTTAATATATATCTCATCTTTAGGTCTCTATTAAACAGTATAAAAATAAACTCGATCCTACTAGCTCCATGATCTGATCAAGTAAATTAATAAAGAGCAAAAAAAAAAAAAAACTTTTTAAAGGATTTTGTCCTGATGTTCTCACTGATGAGCTTAATTTAAGAGATGGCATGTTCATTCTACATGGAAATTATTTCCACTGTCTAATTTGTAATAAAACAAGAAAAACAAAAGAACAAAAAATAAAAAATAGTAAACTTATCAGGAGAAAATACTACTTTTCTATAACACCAGAGTGTGTATGCAGTATACATTTCAGCCAGGCCAAAACACAACCCAGATACATCTAGCAAGTCATATTTAAAGTTTTTTGTTTTTTTACTGCTAAATTTTTCACAGCTAGGCAATAAGAATATGCACCACTAGGGGGCAGATGTGTTAATGTTAAGGGTCTATTGCATAGAGGTAGCTAGCTTGGCAACCCAACAACATTACCCATGAGGTTGAAGCTTTTTTTTTGTTGTTGATTTTTTTTTGAATCAGTAAGCAACATTTGCTGGAAAACACATAAATACGTTTTATCTACCCAAAACTGGATAGCCTGTACCCAATACAGCAAGCAGAGAGGTGAATAGACACAACCCAAAATAAAAAAAATAAGCAAAACTGCACGCTCTGAGGAAACCCACCACAGTACCCAGTTGTGTGCTGTTAAACCTGCACGAATCTAGTTTAAAGGTTAAAGGGATCCAGTTCAATTTCTGGCTCATGCGTTCTTGGATTATAATTTACTTTGTGAAGACATCAATAATAGAAATATGGAGGTATATCTGCCAATTTGGCTCTTTTCGTCATTCTTAGTATTTTGAGTCCTATTTTGTGCATGGTTTAAGCTTTTGGCAGTGTTAGTAAGATGCAAAATGCAACCACATATTCCCATGGTGATGAATTTTGTAACCTGTTGGCCTGTTTTAACCCTTCATACACCAGCCAGAGCTCTCCATCTTCATTCAGCATTTGGTAATCCTGTGGTAGGGTTCTTTACAAAATCATTAAAAAAAAAAAAAAAAAAAAATAATAATAATAATAATGAAAAAAAGGATTGAAGAAAATGATAAAAATTGAACAAAACAGTAAAAGCCTGTCTTCAAAATAAATTCATGCAGCATGAGAATATCAAATAAGCTGAATAAAACCTAAAAGAATAGTTAAAAAGAGGGTTGAATTTTGAAAAACGGGCTATGAGCGTAAAATGATATAAATAATGAAATAACCATTACTCACCTGTTATGTGTCCTGCTGCTCAAGGAGCAATGTCGTCACATACACCATTCACAAGACTGCTGCAGCCAAATGCTGTGGTCGCATGAATTAGGTACATACCGTAACCGCAGCAGGACATTTAGAGGTCAATAATGGTTATTTTATTCTTTTTATACCATTTCCTTCTAGTAGCTTTTTTTTTTTTTTTTTTTTAAATTCCAGACAGTGCCTCTAAATCTATTCTACATTCTTGTCTGCCTCAATTGGTGCAGAAGATGAAAACCATCTAGTCTTTCTTGGATGGATTCTGCACAGATATGTAGAGACCTTTGTTAAAAACACATCAAACATTACTTACCAGGACAGAAAAAGCTTTCTAAATGCCCAAGGCAACCATTTTATCAAGCATATCCACCCCCTTCCCTCAATTTCTAAGATGTAGCACATGGATTGGCACCATTTGGTACACCAGCTGTTTCTCAAACCTATCTTTTTCTCGGCAACAACCTACTCCACTTACTAGTTGTTCTGCCCCTGTAGTACTGATATAGTGATGTAGCCTTCTGATATATTCACTAAGACTTGGGCCATAGTTACAGAAGACTTATAGCTGATCTATTGTAAAGTGTATTTAGTGCGCAGACAGCTATTGACTAGCAAGAAGACTATGCCTACGCATAACAATAATGAAAACTGTTCATGATTGTACATTCTGTCATTTATCACAGTAGTATTATTGAATTAGGTAATGGGTGTAATTCTGAGCTTGATTTTAATACATATGCCATAAACAGGACACATTCAATATAATAGCATACAAGATGTGTATTCCTATACAAGAAAAAAATAAAAGGCACTAGGTAAAAAATTGTCAGACCTTGTACCCCAAACTGCAGGTATTATCATCACCCCTTCAGCTTTATGTGACAGCTCTCTAATTTTCAATGATATAGGTTACTAGTTTTCTGGCACATACACACAAATGTAACACAACCTGCAATGGACTGTAATACTATTTGGGTTGCACCTAGAAGCACTGTGATAATTATTGCTATACTTCTATCTTTTGCACACGATAAAGCTTCCTCTTACCTTTTCGATGAATGAAGCTCAGGCACATACCACCAATGGTCTTGGGTAAGTCACATATCCACATTGTAGAGCTTTGACTGGCAAAAAGTAGTATGTTTAAGAAAATGTATTACAACTTACCTGTTGGTTTCCTTCATGCCAGTATAAGCTTGAGCTATCTCCCTGTGGTCCTTCATTTTCTGCACATCTTCAGAGATAGCTAATGTCTCTGTCATAGTATCCTAAAACAAGAGATTCTGTTAGTATTAACAAAATAACCTCATACCCTAATGTAAATGATTAGGAAAGCCACTACTGTCTCTTTTCAGCCAGGTATTGTAGCTTGCACCTCTGATATCTGCAGGAACATGTTTATGATGGTTCTCAGTACTCTGATAAATGATTTTTCGTTTCGGTTATTCAAATAATTTTTGCATCTTTTTCGGTGATAAATAGGGCTTTATTTTTGTTATTTTTATTTCTGCATTTTTTTTTTTTTGTTTTTTTTTAACTATGCGGGAAATGTAAACAAAAAGGCAGGAGAAACGTGTCTAGTTCACATTTTATCTTTTTTTTTTTTTTTTTTTAATAGCACAAAGTGCTACTAAAACAGTTCTTAATAAAGTTTTCCCTCTCTGTTGCTTTTTATGTAGGTGACACATATTGTTGTGCTGCTGGGGGCGGTGCTAGAATCTGTGATGTGGTGTTATTTATTTATTTTGTTATCTAGGAAGTGGCAGCTCTTACATGATGGCTGGGCTGGAAGGAGAGTTGCATCATGGTGGCTCTCACAGAAGGCTGAGTGGTAATAAACCATCCCAGCTTTCTCTCTCGTTGGTCCAGCTGCTGTAGTGGCTCCATGCTTCAGAAGTTGCACAATGTCGTACAGTTGCTTAACTCTGCAAAGATGTGCAGGTACGTCTTTGAAGAGTTAGAAGAGGTCTATGGGCTGTCCGAAAAAGGATAACGAAAACCTCTACATATAATGGCTATTTATTAACCATTCCAAAACTAGTCTAGTCTTTACCACGAAATACCTGCAGAAATGTATTCCTTTAATGCAAAGATTGCTTGTTACTTAGATTACAGGAGTTGGGTGGCCAAGATATGGGCAAAAACTGCACCAACATACAAATCAGTGCGATTGTTAAAAAAGTTAAGGCCGTCAATGTCCTGGGAAGGTGAACTCATATCTTACCAATAATTACTATATATAGTAAACATACCCGGTTAACCAACATATATCTATCAATGTATCAGTGGCCAGGCAGAAAATATCAACATATATTGTTTCTGCTAGACACGAGAGGCACAAGCAGCATTTTATGACTTTGCATAAACACACACATTTATGAAGCTGGGTTGAAGAGCAGCAACCTATCTACTCATATCTCTATGAATTTTTGGATGTGATGGTTTACAACAAAATCTATAATAGGAGGAGCGAATGACTGCATTGAAAGTACACTACATGGTCATTCGTCATATTAGAGTATTTCACTTGACAAATGGATTACAGAAGCACAAAAACACTAGATCTGTCAGCACAAAAACGGCCAAGGAAAGTTATCTTAGAGGTTGTTGCACATTAAATGCAATGAGGGACAGGCGGCAAATGAGTTTGCTGCATCAACTAGCTAGCTGTTTAAAAAAAGTAAAGGGTTATTGCATTACATGCAGAAAGCTAAGGCAGCAATAATAGCAATTGTTACCTTATCATCCTTTATTACCAAAAAAAAAAAAAAATGTTGAGCAAATAAATGAAAAGAGAAAAAAACACTTGGTCAGAAAAGACTTACCAGTAAGATTATGGCACACTGTAAATTACACAATGTCTAGGAATAGAGACAATAATAGGAGCAACAACACTGAACAGGAAGGTTACTACACTATTTCTGTTCTGTCAGCTATTCATCCCAGGTCAAATGCATTCTCCATATTGTTAGTTATTGAATTATCCGATATGCTAGTGTCATTGCCCATATTAAAGTGGTGGTGAAAGTAAAGATGGTGTTTTTGTAAGGAGAAATATTCTGTAACAAGGGAATATACCTGTTTGTACTGAAAGTCTATTGCTCAGTTTCTAAGGTAAGGATGTGAACCTAATGATCATCATCATCTATTTTGTAACCAATTTATATTGATAGTTTTTATCAGTTCAATATACAATTTAAAGGATCACTATGCCCAAAAATAAAGTGATAAAACATGAAGAGGAGCTAAACCTGCCCTTATCCTCATCACTTTCTGCACGATCCTGACAAACAAACAATCTTGTAAAAATCCTGCAGAGAAAAAAAAAGGTGTTAAAGGTGTTTCCTCAGAAGGGGTATTTATTAGACCGTGCATGCCCTGCTAAAAATTCTGGGAAAGGAATAAGCAACTAAGCCCTCCTTGGTGAAAAAGGGGGAATTTGCTTTAGCACCATCTTTTGGAAGACTGACGGGGGGCAGGATGTAACCTTTTGTCCTACTGCAGACAGAGGACAGCAGGGAGAGTCCTGCTCCAGCCAGTCACAAGACTGGGAGTGGAAAGAGGAAGGAATATGGCATAGATCCTGCAGCACCATGAGAACATTTATTTATAGATTTCCCAATATTAACTTTAGTAATACAAGAAAAAAAAAATGTACATTTTCTGTGTTCAGTGTTCATTTAAGAGATTAAAAAAATAAATAAAATAAAAAAATAGCACATTGGTGGTGGGGCGGGGGGGTCTGCTAAACTAGGCCAGCTTTACTTCAATTGACACATTAAATTAGGTCTAGCCAGAAGTGATCCATCTCACCTTGTGTGGGATAGCTTCCATCTGACTCACTAGCTGTGATCTGAGAATGAGTACTTCCTCTTTCCGCACTTCCAATTCCTCGCTGACAGATGTCATTTGTTCTAGCAGCACCTTATATACCGGAGACCCTGGCCCAGATGGATCTGGGGAAACTTTCTCTGTAATGGCTCTCCTTAACTCATTTAATTCATTCTTCAACTTCTTGTTCTCAGATTCCAGTTCTTGACGCTAACAAGGAAATGAAGGAATAAATTTAAGTGATGTGACCGATATGAAATTAGAAGTAAAATTTCTATACTCTTGTTCACATTAAATACTAGGACTGCATTGTGATTTTTAATATAAATGTTCAGTTGCTACTGACAATTTAATTTTAGAGTAACGTACATAAATGTGGTTTAAGCACAAAAAGCCATACAATGGTAAAGAATACAGTAGTCATTATGTTACCTTGAGAGATTCATACTCCAGCTCAGTGCTTCTAACTGGTGACTTTACTTCCTCCTTAAAATAAACAAAAAATATAAAAAGATTAGAAGGGATGATAATAAAATAGACCACTTCTCAGAAGTGAATCTTGAATATTTATTTCAATAGAGAGATGGTGATAAGCTTCTGCTGCACACCTCTGACTAAGCTAATCTACAAAGTGATCAGGCATGTTGAAATTCAACATGTCCAGTCATTGTTTCTTCTTCAGGCAGTCAGGCTGAAAACTAAACATGTTAGATTGTAGGAAGTTCCCCCTTCATGTAGCAAAATCTACCAATACTTATCTGGTATATTGGCAGGTTATTGATACTCCTAGACTCCTAGAATTGTTAATGGGCTGCATAAGAGGACACCAACATCAAAACAATAAAAATACTACAAAAATAATAAAAATAACTTTCATTACCTATTGTGTTTATCAATTGTTACTTTTTCACAAAGTAGCTGTATTATTTCATATAATGACTATATACTATTTGGGTAGGTTCATATTACAGTTATTAATGTCTGTTGCTTTCATCTGTCATAGGATAAGAGCAACATATATTAACTGTAGAATGCAGACGGAGCATCCTCAGCTTCTGTCATGTTGTTTACATTAGAGTCAATGGGAACGGATTCACATGGAGAGCACCATCTGTGTCCTAACGCTGTTAAAGTCAATTGCTCTCATCCTATGATGGATGAGAGCAATGGACACTCACAAAAGTAGTGTGAACATCCTCTTACTATGTCTCACTCAATAAAAAAAAAACTCATAAGTGTTTTAGTAGATATTGGGTACCTGGCTCTTTGTTTTATTGATCAATTCTTCCTTTTTATCCAGATCATCTTGCAACACTTGTTTCTCCTGTTCCAGTTCTTTTACCCGTTTCTGAAGCTTGAGGAATAAGGACATGTCCAGAGGAGCTTTCTTATCGGCTGGCTCCTACAAAGTGATAAAAGAAAAATAAGACGTCTTAAGGGACTAACAATTTTTTTTTAGGATAAGTGTTACGTGGGTATTAGTTTGCCCCTGTGGGGGAAAAATGGTTCCTCCTCTATGTGGATATTGCACAACACTATCCAGGTCTCAATATTGTTTTCTACTGACACTCCACCCATGGCAAATTTTTGTAAAAAGAAGAAACAACATGTTGGATTTCATTGTACCAGATCTTCTCTTGGGAAATAAGCAACCTCCAGAGGCAGCAGCTTATCCACTCTCCTCATTGAGCCAAGCTAAGTCTACATGTGTATGGAGGGCAACAGGAATGGGATATTTCTCAGCACTCCATTGGCAGATCAAACTAAATTTGATTAGACCCACTAACAATTTGATGTCTTATACATACACATAAGATTAACAGCAGATGCTACTAAAGTAAAATGAATATGCTGAATAATTGTCTACATTTACTAAACACCTAAAACTACACCTGCACAGCCTCCACTGCTCTAGCACTTGACGTTGTGCACTGCAAACAATCGTTCATGTGTAATATTAAAAAGATGGCCTACCAAAATGGTCAGGATTGGCATTCTCAGTCATCTTTTATCTTAAAGGTAATCTCTGCTCCTTCTTTGCTATAAAGTCAAGGAGGCGGTCTCATCAGTGATTGACCAACATCTTTGTATGTACAGTCCTAGAGGAGAGGCTGTTAATCACAGTTAGGCTCCTCTTGTTCTATAACATGATGCCTGCTAATCGCACTGCATTTTCCTTCCTGGTAACAGTTTTCCTTTAAGTGTACAGCTAGCTTTATACTACAAGAACACATTCTCCAATAACAGAGTCATTTAATGTTGAGCAATAGGAAAACCTTTATGTCACGCAATATAGAATGATACTAAGAAGAAAATATACCCCCTCTTTGATATAGAATATTAGGCTTTTCTTCAAATCCACATTAGATGTTGACTTGGATGTGCACCATTCTGCATTGACTCAAAATTGCTTCAATGTGTGACTCAAATGATATGAAAGTTTCATCATGACATTTCGGCTGTGTGATCCTGTCTGTGCCCAAAATCTCTTTCCAGTCCACCAGCTGGCATTTTTCTCAAATATGTTATTCAAAACAAGATGCAATTTAATGGCTACATAAGGAAATGGCAGGCGCAGTATTGTAGCCAGAATCATTAACGCCAAAAACGTAGTCTTTACAGAGATCATGACAACATCTGTTCAAGCTACTTTTTACACAGAGAGTAATGGGTATGCTCTTATATAGATAAATAGTCCCAAAACACAACCTCTTTTTTTAAAAAAAATAAATAAAAAAAAATGATGAAGCTTGCACGGTGTTCAGTATTACATGGCAGTCATTCAAATGAATGACAGTCAAGAATATGCCAGAACAGAGTCTCATTTCCTGGCATCAGCTTATTCCAAAGCAACTAAACCTGAGCACGAATAACTGAACTCTGTGTTATCCTCACCTCATTGCGGTATGGAAAGTCTTCTGACTCAGTGATTTCTGAACTGAAGGTGTATTCAGACTCATTACTACTGTGTGTGGAGTCCGTCCTCTTGTGTCCAGGCTTTGGAAGACTCTGCAAAATGAACATCATAAGAGCGGCATGCAAAATTTTTTGATATTGTGCTAGACATATTAACTGACCAACCTACCATGGTACTCATTTCTTCTTTTATGTCGTCGTATCGCTCCTCCAAGCGACTGAATTCATTGAGAAGATTTTGATATCTCAGCCTCTCATCATTCAACTCAAGTTCAAGCTCCTTTGTTTCTTGCAACAATTTTTTCTCCATATCCTCTAGCAAATAGTAAGAAAAACAAAATGTTAACACATGAACAAGAAGTCTATGTTGCATTATTTTATAGTCTTCATAGCAACACCGATATACTTATTATCTTATTATGCAAAATTTCAGTATGATAACATATGTGACAGAAGAAAGGCTGTAGAAAGGCAAAACCCCAGTCATGCACTTCAGCTTTAAGCAGTGTCTGACAACAGTCTATAGCACTAGTTTCTAAAAGGAAAACATGCCATGTTTTAGGGGATACACAGACTGAATTCATGTTATGTTTTTAACAGACAGCACAGTGCAGGATCATAGCTTTGAGATTACGTTATTGTACTGTTTTTGGGTAGATAGTACCTTGAATCTAGGAGAAACATTGCTCTATATTACAATCAACGTGGATAGGCAGCCCTGGGAATGCTGTGGCTACAGTCTCAATCATAGTATATACTGTAGCTCCATTGGTTGAAGGTGTTGTCTCAGGAAGATAATCTAAATCATCATAGAGAGGAGCCCATGTCCAAAATTCCCCTCTAGTATCCAGAATTGAGAAAAATGCTTTTTACATGTGGATGCTGTTTTGACTGACTAACAGACCTTTCATCTGAATAGCCACTATTTAATATTGGATGCTGAAAGAGCAATACTTGGCTGGCCACAGCTTCCCCCAGCAATATCAGCTATTCGCCAGGGTTGTGGTAGAGGGGGTGCAGTGATTAGCGGATCACCCCAATTGCTGCATTTTGGTATGGATTGTCTTTAAACAGAGCAAATATAGTGATTTAGGTATATTAAGAAATGTTATCTTAGTAGAGAAGGAAATGTTTCACACATAACAATTCACAAAGATTATAGTACATACCGGTCATGCGTTTAGCTTGTTCCTGGATTAAGATATTTAACTCTTCCTTCTCTGCTTTCAACAATGCATTCTGTTCTTTAAGTTCAGACACCAGCTGTAAAATAAAGCAAAACATTAACTGTTTGGCACTACAAAACTTTCTCCTGACTAGGCTAAGGTATGAAAGTTACAAACTAATATTAGATTTATGCAATGCAGGTGAATTACAACTGCAGAGTTCGAAGAACAGATGGACTGTGGGAACCAGGAACTGATACTCCCATGGGTAGAAAAGAGCCCAACCACAACTACCAAGCGCAGGATACATCAGCTATGCTTTTAAGCCAAGGTACTAATATTTTGTACTCTCCGTTAAAGTGGAAGATTATAAACAAGGAAAGGGACTGAACTTTGTAACCACTACAATTGAGGAACAGCACCAAAGATACTTCATAGAACAGATGAAGCTCATCAGTTAAGAAACAATGATAAATATGTAAATCTATAAGCAAATTGGTTGAATAAGACCCACAATGTTACAGAAAAAAAAAAACCACTGTTGGAACCTTACTTTTCTTCCCCCACTGTTTTACATGTTCATCACAATTTCTAAAAGTCAGCACCAAACAGCAGTTCACAATAAAAATTTCCCAATAACTGCACAATGCACATATAATATAATATGGGGTGCCCTCTTTTTAATCTTTCTGGCACAGTTTTTCTGACTCGTCGTCTTTTCACGTCTGCAAAATGGCCACCAGTTTCTCATAGTCCTCTAGGCATACTGTGCTTTGGTAGTCAAACTCTCTAATGGTCCATCCAAGGGCAGTACAAATTGTCTAAAACTACCAAAGCACAGTGTTCGTGTGCCAAGAGCCACTTTACTCTTTCTGGCAAGGTTCAACCAATCTGTAGTTCCCTCTTCATTCCCATAAAGGGGAGGGCATTAACATAGATTTTTTTTTTTATTGTGATTCTGAATTATGCCCTCTGCCTCACATGTAAATACAAGATGAAACACTACATTCATCCAGTTACTATTAGCCAATATGCGGTAAGTGTACTATATAGAGATATAGTATATAGGCCACATGCAGCAAAATGCTTGTTCTGTACAGTTGTTTTCAGGATTATTTGGTTTTTATACTTCTAAATGTAACAGACCAGATCATGATCAAAACGCAAATAAATGTATAATGCTAGTGGTAGTATTGCATAGTTTCAAAAAGGATAAAATATATGATTTTATTTTTTATATATATATATATATATATATATATATATATATATATATATATACATATACACATATACACATATATATATATATATATATATATATATATATATATATATATATATATGTTTTGTTTTTTTAAATAAAGGCCAAATAGTTCCAGTAACTTTAACTTTGGTTTAGCTGGTTCCCGCGAAACTACCTTCTCATTTTCAGTCTTATACTGGTCAGCATTTTCCTCAATCTTCTTCTTTTCATTCTGTGTTTGAAGCAGTTCTTTCCTCAGCCTGGCTAACTCATCCTGGAAGCTCATCACTTGGTTTGTGGCATTTTTTGCTTCCTCCTCAAATTGTCTCAGGCGGTCAACATCACTTCTCAGCTTATCTTTCTCTGTAGTGTAGGTTATCTCCAGATGCGTCAGCCTCTCCAGCAAGGACTTGTTGTCCTTATTCTGAAAACACATACAAGAGTTAACAAACAACATAGCCAATACGAACAGAAATAGACAGCAAGAGATGGACTATGGCTGGGTGTGCAGCAACTTGACTGCTATATAAAGAGGTGTTACCTGTTCGTCAATTCTACGCTGTAGTTGCATGATCTTATTTTCCATGCCAAAGTTGAGTTTCTTGTAATGTTCGACAGATCGAGCTTCAATTTTCAATTTCTTCAGCTCTCTCTTGGCCATCATCCTGCGGAAGCAGGACTGCAGGTAGACAATGGCTCTCATGCTTCTCTTGAAAGTCTTACGAGCCAGCCAACCACGGACACGCTTCTGAATGATAGTAGCTTTGTGTATCCTCAGCATCTGAAGCATGATGGAGTCATTAGTAATTTCATATGCTTTTTTTACATAAAGTGTACTGTAATTGTCTATTAACCAAAACTATGTAAATTGGGTGATAAGTATCTGATCGTTAAACAGGAAAAAAAAAAAAAAACAGGAGTCCTGTGTCCACCTGCTTGCCATTCCATTCTGTTCTATGGGACTGCCAGATAGCCAAGCTTTGTACTCAACTTCTCTTCCGCCCTCCCTGGAGTTGAATAGGCATGCCCGACTGCCGCTCCATACAAACCAGAGGATGAGGTATCCCTGGTTCTTATGATCAGTAATGGTCCTAGTGTTCGGACTCCCACTGACACTTATTAACCTTCTTGTCAAAAGGTAAAAAACTGTAATCTTGGGACAATCCCCTTTAAGCACATAGTATACAGCAAGCAATAAACACATGATTGCTATATTGTTTACATGGTCCATTGTTTGCTACCCTTACCTGCTGATACCTCTTTCGGGCTGCATATCCTCGAAGAATTGTCTGAAGAGAAAGCGTAATAGACTGTATACACCGATACTTCTGGCGAACCACATACATTCTCTGAAACTTCTGTATAATAATTGCTGCTCTGGTCCTGCGCAGAAACTGGGCATAGCTGTATAAACAATCCAAATGGTTAAAAGAATGCTCACAATCCTTATAAAACAGACAAAAGTAGATACTCTGAGTATACACTCACCATCTGGCCTGATACCCTCTAACATATCTCTGAATGCAGATAGCTGCCTTCTTCATACGCAAGTATTTCTTCCTTAAAAGCCAACCACGTATTGTCTTCTGGATTCGAATGCAAGCCATTCTCAACTTGTCGGCTCTTATTTTCTCCAAATAAGCTACTTGCCCAGCACGGAAGAAGATTTTTGTTTTACCAAATTGATACTTGTCTTTGTCCTAATTTCAGTGGAAGATATTATTTTAATAGTGTCATCTATACAGTGTCAAAAACTTACACTAAGGCAATTTAATATGAATTAAGTAGTGATCCATTCTACTGAGGGAAAAATAAACCTATGGCATATTGCTACTATATGTCATGCAGCTATGCTTTGTGGGGGTAAAACCTCTGAAACCACTCATGATCTTCCCCAACAGCAGTGTACTGCCCATGCCGTGGTGCAAGGTACTGTTGTGCAGGGAAAGACTGTAAAGGGACCACTATTTTATAAGTCTTCTATTTGTACGGTCTTCAGTTTTAAGATTTATCTTTCCTTTAGCATCACCTACCTGAACATTTTTTTTGGCTGGTTTCTGTTTATATTTGACATACTAGAAAAAAAAGTCAATAACTCATCTTAGAGGACCTTTCACCACCGCCACCTCCTAACATCCTTCCATAGGTACCATTCCAATGATTCTAATGCAGCTGGATATTTTTTTTTTTCCTCTAGCCTGAACTTCTGTTAGTTTAAGCACAACAAGGCTCTCCCTTGTCAGTTGGGTGGCCCTAGGTTGGACCAGAATGACAGGGACCGCCCACCTGACAGCAGAGAGCATATCTCTGCTGAAACTAACAGCAATGGTTGCTTGTGAACCGTGGGGAAAACTGCGCCAGAATCAGTGAAACAGTACCGATTGAAGGGTGCAAAGAGTTGGAGATGGCAGAGGAGGTGAAAGGTGCTCTTTACGATTATCAAGTGCTTTACTACTGTAATTAACTTCCATGAAACATACCACAATGAGCTTCTCCAGTACATTTTTGCAGGTTTGTCTACGGTCACTGAGGACATCTTTTTGTTTCATTAGTACACGGTATCGACTGAAGAACTCTTGATATGTCCACCTAGGACAAGGGACAAGAAACCCTGTTAATTGGTATAAGATAGCGGCACACAGGTCTTGTCATTCATAAAAATCTTGGATCAAAAATGAATACATGGATTTCCAAAAATGAAATACACATTTTCCTATATAAATTGTTATTTGATGAATAGAATAGGTAGAGTTTCTTAAACTAAACAAGTGTGCACCTATACAACCTGATATGACCTCATAAAAAAGAATTTACTCACCTAGATGGAAATCCTGCAGCACTGATCCTTATAGTTTCCAACACACCACAAGCCCTGAGCTGTTGGACGGCGCGTTTTGAGTCAAACCTTATGGAAATAAAATTGAAACAATTAAAGCACAAAACAGAGACCTTAAGGAATAAGGGTCCTTTAACATGGGCAGATTTCTGCCAATACCAAGCACCAACTGATGATAAAGTCAATTGTATAATTATGGTGAGGATTTTGGATGACCCAGTTTCTCAGACACTTACAAAACACAGTAACATTGGTGGGGAGATGTTCGGCCGACAGAATTTTTATGCCCGCATAAAACAATGCAATAAGTTGACAAATACTTGGCGGCTGATCACTAACATGTTTATATAGGGCAAGGACCGTAACAATTATTCACAATTGTTATTGTTCTCACGATCATCAGACAGGGAAAGACTGTGTGAAAGACAGTTTTGTCTTACTTTAAGGCTAAGGCCTCACGTTGCAGAAACGCAGCTTTTTATTGTTGCAGATTTTGTTGCGGTTTTTTGAGCCAAAGCCAGGAGTGGATTGAGCAGAAGGTAGAAGTACAAGTACTTTTTACATATTTCCCACTCCTTTTGTAGCCATTCTTGGCTTTGGCTCAAAAAACCGCAACAAATTCTGCAACAAAAAAAGATGCGTTTCCGCAATATGGGGCCTTAGCCTAAAGGGGTTTTCCAGCTTCAAATTGATTTTTCATACTGATGACCTATTCACTAGCAACTACTGACACCCAGAAGCTGTTGGACCCCCACAGATCACATACTGATAACCTATCCTGTGGATAGCTCATCGGTATGAAAAATCAATTTAGGGTCGGAAAACACCTTTCAGTAGCCATCATTAACCTATTTTTTTTTTAATGATATGCACCCTGTACCCATAAGTAGTAAAAATATCTGTATCTACATCAGTTAAATTGGCAATAACTTTTCAGACAACTTAGTCTCATTTCGTAGAGCATGTGATTCTGGACCAACATGTAATGTACTTGATTAAAAATGTGGCTGCTTGAAAAACCTCTCTAATGTTTCTGCCACTAGGTGTCTCCCTTCTAGCCAATTTACTGTTCACTCTTTTGTTACTAAGGAAGTCCGTCCCTAGATATATTCCATTCCACCTTGCTTATCTCAGTGAGTGTAGGGTGGGGCGTCCTTTTCTCTCTTCACACAGTGAATGGAGATGGGAGGGGGTAATTCTGCTCACAGCCTGCACAGACAAGTCTGCAAAATGTTACTGTGTGCAAAAGACAGGAATATGCAAATCTCACAGCTTACAATGTAAGAAAAGTCCTCTCTGCACTTGTATCTACTTCTGTCTGCTTGTGTAGTTAGAGATATTATTCACAGACACCAGCAGCTTTTCTTACTGTGCTCATAGATTGTTTTTTCTTATATTTTATCAGCTTGCATCTATTTGCCCTGTATTTACAGTTCAGTGTTCCTGGATCTCCTATATTACGGTCACTTGGGATTTTTCTCAGGTATTAGTTTGCAATTGTATAGTTACTCCTGACAGTATGGCAGAACAGTATCAGCAATGGATTGGAAGATGGGGGCAAACTGCTCCTTATTGTGCACGCCCACAGCCTCAGAGAGAGATGTAAATAGTGTGTCAGCCATAATTTGGTTATTAGCAGCGGGAAAACTGATAAGACATCATGGAGGCTTATACAGTCATAGAACAGACTGCCCAGCAAGTCCCTGCACATATATCAACTTTTCATGAAAACTTAGGTATCCTTTGAAGTGCCATTCCAGCATATTTTTTTATGCTATGCAAGGAAGTAGACTCAAAATCTTCTAAATCTGCTGATGCTGTCACCTAGTACCTGTAAAATGTGTGGTACCGATACCTATGTTTATTTCCTGTTTTTGCAAAACAACGCAGAGCTAATACTAACATATACATTATAGGACCTTGCACTGCGAGAATGTCACCATAGCACAGTCATCTTGAATTTTTTTCTGTAATCCCACCCACCACTAGCCATGGCATAAGGATGTGTATTCCTCTCATGGCCATAAGTGGTCATGCACACCGCCGTGCTGTGTCCAGGAAATAAGGTCTGTGTGTGGGCTGTGACCATAGAACTTTCGCTATCATAGTTATAAGGCAGTGAGCTCCTGAAGAGACCAATCACTACTGCAATAAACTGACAGCTTTATGTCATGACCGCTGAAGGGCTGACAATGAAATACTTCTGTAAGAACAGATTGGTGATCTGAAAATACAATAATAAAGTACCTGACAAATGACAAATGACCGCTATTTGCGGCAGGCAACTCTTTTCAAATGGAAGCAATTGTACAATGTCAGTCCATATCCTGATGTTGGACAGACAAAGTAACCTAGATTTATATGGTCCCCAGAGACAGTGAGAGATATTGGTGTATTACGGATATAATTTAGGAATTGATGTTTACTTACTGCATGGATCTAGAACAACGGGATGT
Source organism: Leptodactylus fallax (assembly GCA_947044405.1). Classification (NCBI taxonomy): domain Eukaryota; kingdom Metazoa; phylum Chordata; class Amphibia; order Anura; family Leptodactylidae; genus Leptodactylus; species Leptodactylus fallax. The sequence goes on along the minus strand of CAMRHE010000027.1, from coordinate 9,202,314 downwards.
CAAAGTATCAACTTACGTGAAAGGATACTTGAAGTCATTAGGCTTAATACAGCGTACATAGTGAGGGGTTGTCGCATTCAGCGTCTCCATCAGAAGATGCAGAGAGTTCCTAAACTGAAATGGAAACAGACTCATGAACAAAGAAGCAAATATGTCATGTTGCATAAAACTGCATGTACATTCAAAAACCCTCTGCACTTGTATCTATATAAACAAGCAATAACAGAAGCGTTTAAAAAGAAAAAAAAAAACCCTTCAGAGTTTTTGATCTGGAGTCCTAATATACCTCATTGAGGAAATCACCACCTAAAAGTTTTTTCAGCTTACCTGGTGGCCGACTGTTTTTTTATGCTCCTTGCTTGCTTGCTGAGGTTTTGGTTTGCGCAAACCTGTACGGGATAGGAGGGTACGTCCTGTGGGAGCAGTGGATGTTGGGCTTAAGGCATGCTCTTCATCACGGAACAGCTCTGTCAGCAGCTTAAACTAGAAAATTAGAACATTGTTCTTAGAACCCATACAGAAGTTGACAAGAAACAGTTTTTAATTGCTAAAACTTAAATTAGTGAATGTTTAAATAAAAATCAGAAAACATATTAAGGTGCTGTTCACACTTTGGCCATTGGAATTGCATTTTACAAGAACAATGTTGGATGAGTTTTGATCTGTTTTATAATTTGTCTGCCAGGTTTTGTTTTGTTTTTTTATTTTCTTTTATTTTTGCTCAAAAGAGAAAAGCCTGATGGAAACTGAAGTGTGCACAGCACCTAAGGAGCAGGTATTAAAAACATAATAGCATGCAGTTCTAAAATGCATTGAAACATTATCAATTATAAAGGCACCAAAATAAAAATAACTTGGCTGCTCTTGAGTTATATTTAATATTTCATGGGACTGATCCTGGCCCCCAAGTTTTACAAGGTTGTCTAAAACCTGCAAAAAAAAAAAAAAAGTTTCTACTCATCTGAGGTATTCCCTTCCAGTTCTTAGAAATTAATTGCCAGGAGAAGAGATCTGAGAAACATCAATGTACAGCATTTTTCTCATGTTATAACCACAATCGATATCTATTACCGATCCACAGAATAGGAGGCAAATGTATGAACACTAGGAGTCCCACTACTGGGAAGCCCATTATGTCCCCCCTAGTCATGGGAAGAGAAGGAAATTCAAAGAAGGAGTGGTAAAAATAAAAACATGGAATGATGGAAACAGCCCAGTATAACATATGACATTGACACAGGCTGTCAACTTTGCAGTGTGTTCAATTTTCTTGTGGTACCACCAAGGAGTAAAATGCAGTTCCACTAAAATGAATGGGTTGCCTATAATGCATGGACATGCTAGGACCTCCAAAGAAAAAGATGCTCTTTGGATGCTAATAGATGAAGGTCTTGAAAAAGGAAAACTTCTCCATTAACATAGAACTCTATACGAGTATGTTCATACTGCAATTTTTCAAGCATAATTTGGTGCATAAATGCTTCTATTACACCAACATATACATCAAAACGGGCCTAGAAAAAGCTTTTCTCAATTTCAATTGAAAATAAGCATTGTTGTTCCTCCAGAGCATATTTTTATGGATTCAGAAAAAAGCAGCTCTGTATCAGTGGCATTTTTTCAGCCTGTAAAATATGCTGTGTGAGCAAACCCTTAGCCAGTGTTTGTACATCTAATTAAAAGGAAATTATCACTTTTGTACAACATATGAAAAATGGCTTCGCATCACAGAAATTGTTAACCTATTACTGGGATAACCCATCACTTGCTTGGTAACAGTCCAAATTTCAAGAACTCAATGTATTCGGAGAGCTGAAAAGAGCCATAATACTAGCACCTGCTAAGTGAGGACCTGCAACAAGGCTCCATTCCTAGAGATATGCGATAGAAAAAAACCTTTAAAATGGAGCCAGCCCCATTTTAATCCCCTAAACCACCAGAATGCCATTATATCCAACAGTAAAAAGGTTTCTAAAGATGACCCTGTATAAACTGTGTCTGGCATCATACTCTACACACTCTGATCTGCTGAAAAACAAAACAACCAACTCCCCTCTCCCAGCTGGCATTTCTAAAATTCAGCTACTGTGAGAAAAGAGATGCAGCAGCAGAGAAAGAGAACAGCAGCTAATAGCTTTCAGTCACATTTCTGTCAAAAGCAGCAGCACCAGCAGCTATATAGAGGAGTTGTTCAGACTCTACATCAACAAAATGCCAGTTGTAATCAAGACTATTTTGAGAGTTGCTAAGTTTTGCATAACTTTCAGTTCTGGCACATAGAGGAGTTGGTTCCAAGTTGGGGAGACAGGGAGCCCATATGCCTTAAAGTATAAGAACAGGGGTTGTTTTATTTAGACAGCTCCCTTAAAGAAGCAAATAAACAATAAAAAAGAAAGAAAGAAAGAAAGAAAGAAAGAAAGAAAGAAAGAAAGAAAGAAAGAAAGAAAGAAAGAAAGAAAGAAGAAAAAAAGAAAGTTTCCGCATTCAGGAAAGAGATGACTGAGTTATCTCCAAAGATGACAAAGTGTCAGTCATAGTAAACTTAAACATGCCAGATCCTGCTGAAATGTGCAGCTGCAGTTATTTAACTAATCCTTATGGGCATGTCTTACAAAGGAGTAGAGAATGAAGTGCTCACTGCTCCAAGGGCATCCCACAGAATATAAGCATCCATGTAAAGCACAGATGCCAGCAGTCATTTAGAGTAAGGGTCTATGCAGCAACAAGGTTGTCTCAAGGAAATGTACAAATGTAGTCATTCAGACCTGTTAGTATGACACACATGCTTCAGATTATTAAAATTCTAGTAATGCAGTGCGGCTCCTAATAAAACTGAAGAGCATCTATGAGCAATACACACACACAGAAATTTTCCACTCTGCCAATGTCACTAGCATGCTGCCTTTATCACATTACTTTTCACCCTCCTTTAGGCGTAAGCGTTAAATAAAGCATCACAAAGCAGAATTATTAAGAATCTAGATACTTGATGGAAGTTACCTTCTGATGGGTGTGTTTCACACAAAAGGAAAAAAAGAAAAAAAAACACAATGCAATGGTGAGACAATAAAACAAACACATACTCTTATGAAACAGATGAAGAACAATAGAAGTCTGTAATATGTTGATATTCACTAACTAAGGTTCGATTACTTTCCAAATTCAGAGAATCAAAAAAATATATAATCAGACAGTGTTTAGAACTTGTACTTATATTAATAAAAGACATGACCTATGGGGGAGATTTATGAAGACTGGCATTTTCTATATCATATCTCCTGTGCCAGCAGAGGATGCACCTTATTTATGATAAGGGGCATGTCTCCTCAAAACTGGCACAACTCCCATAAGGCCATGCACCTGCAATGAAATCTATGTCATCCCATAGCTGGCAGAGATATCAGGCATCATTTATGCCAGTAAGACTAGGTTCACACTTGCGCCCGCTCTCCGCCTGGGGATTCCGTTCCCCCATTCAGCTTTAAAAATGCGGAGAGAAAAGTCCTGCAAGCAGGCTAGAGGAGCAAAAAAGAGGAAAGAATAAACAGGGTTAAACATGGTGGTCCCACATGTGAGGGATGTTTATTCTTTCCTCTTTTTTGGTCCTCTAGCCTGCTAATTCTACAGATACTGCTCCTCCCTCGTTTGCATTTCTATCATTTGGTATGTATCTCATGTATCAGATGTTGTTCACATTACTCTGCCTTTACTCTCTACTCTGTATACCCACCTACACCTTATTTCTATCCATGCTTTATCCTATTAGCTATTTTACTTAACCCTTCCTTATATATGGGATGATTAGCAATTTGGACTATACCCTTGTTCGGACATCTACGGGCTATGTGACTCCTATATTAATCAGCTAATCTATTTCCTGCTTCTTTGATCTGCTATAATTATAGTATGCCACCTACAATTATCATAGAGAATGTCTGTTATGTTGGTAATCTGTTCCTCCTGTCCGTGATTTATGACTATCAATCTCCACATATTTCATGTGACTTTTTGGATTTGTAAATACGTATATATTCATGCTTCTGTATTTATCACGTTTATATTCATGTATTGAATGTGGGCACATTGTGTACTCCACTTATGTTATGTCATTTTATACTATAGAGTCTGATGAAGGCCAAATATTATGGCTGAAACGTTACTACTCTACATTCTATGAATAAACGCTGAAATTGCATATGTATACGCTCTGAAGTATGAAGTCTTTTTCCTCAATTGTGATACTGGATTGGGACCCTATCTTCACATCCTATTAGAGTGCTATCTACACCTCATTATATACAAGTCCTCAATATAGGAGTCCTTATAAAACCACTGTTTTAACAATGGTGATACCCACTTACCAGATACCTATAATTCTTAATTGTGAAAGAGTAAAAATAAAATCAGCAAAAAAGTTTACTTTCAGGTTTGTCCATTCTGTGTTTCTATAGACAATCGTATGCAAACAGACACAGTGTCCATTTTATTCTTAAGATCATTGTGCAAGAGGGAGAAGTTTGTGCGAAAAACGTACAGAAATTGAGATAAACACATTGAATTTAACAATTCAATCAATTTTGAAGGGTATAAATGCAGAAACTAAAAGCAGATTTTTTTTTCCCCACAAGGGGGCGCAAATTACACTCACAAATATATCATTTCTAATAATAAACAACAATATTACTACTGAAATACTGGCAAATTCTGCAAAACTTAATAGAAAATATATTTGCTAACAATATACTCTGGCCCACTGAGGCCTACAATTAAATTTGCACAGTCCAATGGCTCAGCACACAGGGCTCCTACTATCAATTTAACCAGAGGCCTCTTGTATATTCTTCCTACGTTCTCCTGTGTTGCCTTCCAGACTACACATATGCTCTAGTGCCTGGATAGGTGTAATATGGTCATGGCTTATAGTAGCTGCCTTGAACACAATGCATAACATCTTACAGCAGTCTTACTTCACCAACCTTACTCGCTTTAAGAACTTTCACTTGATCTTCAAATACTGTATCTTTATTCTTCTCAAGAAAGCCTTCACATTGATATTCTACCTGTAAGTAATGAAAGACATTAACGTCATAATAAATCTTTTAACATGAACAGAAAAGGAATTACAGTACAGTTCTGATACAAGAGGTTTCTGAATGACTTTCTTAGAAAAACAAGAAAGAGCACCCAAATGACAACTTAGAAAAATTATTTCATGGCTTGTTACATGACAAAAATAGGAACTAAGGGTCCATTGTGCAAGTATCCTTCTATCCTATATTTAGATGCTTCCTTATTATATCCTAATCTAGCTGCTTTCAACCATTAACAGGCACCTAGTGTATTAACTGTAAAGAAACCCAGAAATTAAACTCTTGACAGACATGAATGCAGCAGCTTGAAAAGTGTCGCACAGCAGATACTCCTCCATTCTCAATCTCCTGTGCCATTATTTTTAGGGTGGGTAAAGCCCTTTGTACTGCATAATGCCATTATTGGCAACTGATACTGTCTGTATGACCTCCTATATATGTTTTTGCTTAAAATTACTCTCTTACTAAAGTGAAGCACTGTAAATGTTAGTTCAGTGGTTCCCAAACTTTATGGGGGGGGGGGGACAGATGTTGTCGCTATGAAATGTAGTTCAGTTTGGCAAAGGCTCCATTATTAAACACCGCCTGGCCTACATTTCCCAGAGGGCTCAATGGACAGAGACATCAGATCAATGTGTGGAAGACGTCTTTCTATTCTGGCTGTGCAGTGCTAGGATCCCAATATGGCTGTAAGTAGAGGGTCATGTGACCCAACCATCTGTCAGTGGTTGCATTGGGAGCACAGCACAAATATTGGTGAATAGCTCACGACATCCCAAGGGTCTTGTTATGGTTCCCATAATTGGGGAAACAGTACGTTACATGAATGTCAGTGAAACCCTTCAATTTTTGTGGGACCACCTGACTAATATGCATAGCAGTCTCCGGACTCTCCCGAGACAGCAGACGTCAGAGAAAAGAGGGGTCTGGTTTTTTGATTCATCAAAGGAGATAAGCAACCATCACTGGAGTCTTATAGTGAATTACTCCTTTCTTCCCCCCTATTGAAAGCATATCCATCAGGACAAAGTAGATTTGCTCACCAGAAGATAAATGAATATAAACAACTTGTTAGAATAAGAATATATGGTTACCTTATCAGCAAAATGCTGGATAATAAAAGCAACATTGGACAGACGTGGTTTCTCAAACAACGCACAAGTTTTGAGGTGTGTATTATACAATTTCTGGGCCCAGGTATTGTCTGTTCCTTTGGGCATCTACAAAGCATAAAATATTGTTAATCAACTATTATTTATGGAGGACAGTAAATCTTCAAGACAAACTCCAGATCCTGCTCTCACAAACTATAAGGGTATGTTCACGCAGCTAAAATTTGCAGCGGATTTCGCCCCCGAATCCGGGGCAGATTCCGCCACCCATTGTTTTCAATGGGAGGCAGAGATTGCAACAGGATGCAGAAAAAAATAAAAAAAAAGCGTCCTGCTTGATCTTGCTGCGGATTCCGTGGCTGATTCAGTCACAGAGTCCCATCGTGGCTAGACCACGGGAGAAAATACCCTGAGATACAACATCTAGCAAGGTAAAATAAACCAATATATTGTATTAGAAAACAAAGGATACAGCCAGGATCCCTGAAAATTAGATGTTCTGAGTGCAGCCCCCAATAATGTTTACATGCCACGAGCCATGCTGCTTGCCATACAAAGTGTCGCGGTGACTTTAAGTACTGTACTGCTGCCTCACTGAAGTCTATGGGACAGTGTTGCAGTACCTAAAGCTGCCACTACTCTTTGTAGAGTGAGTGAGCAGCATAGCTCCCGTATGCATGTACACATTACTGAAAGCTGCGAGGGTCCTGGCTGTCAGACTTCCCTCCCCCAGATCTAATATTGAGGTGGAAAACCCCTTTAAACGGGAATAAAGTATATACACACAAATATAAATATGTTATTCTAATATTTTTTCACTTTCTAATATTGGTTATTAATAACCTTAAATAAACATTAGTCATATCTGTAATGTAGAATTTGCCTACCTTACATTCCTCGTCCAGTAGGTCTAGAATACCCATTTTGGCCTCTATGAGATTGATGCAGGGCTGGTTGTCATAGAAATCAATCAGGGTCCATGGGATTTGTTCCTTCATGTATTCTTCTTGTTCCAGCTTAAACACATGCTGTTAACAGGATAAAATAATGCACCTCAGAAGACTAGAACAAGAATGCAGACAATACAGGCCTGGGGTAGAATTCATAAGAACAAAATCTTAATATCTCATATACCAATCACTTGCAAATGTTATCTAAGACTTATAGTAAGTGGAAGAAAAATGAAATGTATTGTTACTGTAATTTATTTTGCTGTCAGGGTAATATAGAACCTCCACAATGCCTGCAATGATGCAGTTTAAAGACATAGCAGATAAAACCTCTGCATTCCAAAAACCCTCGACACCTTCACCAGCTGTTGGAGAGGAGGACAGGCTTGTGCATGTACTTGCTCCTGATCTCACAGATATAGAAGAAAAGAGACTATATAAGACAGTGAATCTGCAGACAGAGGAATTAAAGGAAGGTCCACCATTGCAGGTATATGTTCCTATCAAAGGAGCTAAAATTAAAAATGAAGTCAAAGCTGCCTGCAATTCCCTGCACAGCCAGATATCCAGAAGCAACTCTGTGCAGGGAAAACTAAAAGCTGTGCAGGACAAATTACAATTCTCAGGGTCAGGAGATGTTATAACCTTTGTGAAATGAGAATGCACCTAAAGTTTATGTGCAAAATTGTTTTACTGCTCCGGGAGATTATAAAATTGTTACACAAGGAACTAGCTCATATGGTCATGTTGTGGTATTTACTTTACCTTCTATTCTAGCCTAAGGCTAATCTATAGCTAGATTGTGATAGCATTTCCTTTTCGGACTTCCTTCAGGTGCAGAGTTGTCATGGTGACATTGCGTGGATAAAAATCACTAAATACATTGATAACCCCACATATACATACACACAGCCATTTAGGACACAGACATTTTATCTGGAATGTGAATTTGCGGTAACTCTCCATAATCTGAATGCACTTGACCAAGATCAGCAAGAAATATATTGTTAGACAATCTTAGTAATGCAGATCGTGGCTTTGGTCTACATTTCAAGTGATCACATCACAGTACAGAAGTATGACATTTCACATTTTTAATGAATACCAAAGCAGTTTAGGCAACCTTTAATGAGGACCTTTCACGTCCTCATGTATATGCGGTTTTACATACCGCTAGAAAGCTGTCGTTTTCATGTCATAGCATAGATGTCTCTCTGACTAGGTTTTCCTCTGATGAAAAAGTCTGAGATGCCCCCCACAAAACAGTATTTTTTAGGTTCATATAATCTGAGAAGAGTTTTCAATCAAGGTATTAAATATATCCATATGGTATTAACTGTAAATGCTAGTGAAGGGCTGAACAGCCAGAGGCCATTGTGAAATCTGTGTCCAGTATAAAAGGTATAGGGGTGTTGACTGCTCACCAGGTTGAACTGCTGCTGTAGCTTCTCATTGGCGTAGTTGATGCAAAACTGCTCAAAGCTGTTTATTTCAAAGGTTTCAAACCTGTGAGAAAAATAAGGAAATCATTAATGATCAGTAATTCTGGAAATATAAGTTTCATATTTAGATCAAGTGTTTGTTTCAATAATATATTCACTTTGCATTTTGTGAAGAAGTGACAAAGATAAATTATTAAACCTTTTATTTTTGAGCACATTCTTACTTTTTGCACATTACTGTATATATTTCAGAACATATTTACATCCACGTGAGTAGTTACCAGAGCCACCTTATTACAGATTAGTTTTATGCTGTGTATGATTTTTGCGAACATCGATATAAACCCTTCTTAAAGGGGTATTCCAGCTCCTATTGTAACCCCTCCAGATGCTTAAAATAAAAACACTGAACACTCCTCTCTCCGTTCAGCCAATGAAGCTACTGAGGAGTTATTTTCCCTATAGGGCATACCAAGCATTACACAGCGTCTTTTGGAACCATGCACTATCATTTTGGGTTCACCAGAGCAAGAGCTGATATTTGTAGATAAGACTCCCTAGATATTTGTAGATAAAACTCAAAATTTCCTAACAGGATATTTGAAAAGTTGTCCAGATCCAATTTAATTTATGGTCCAATGAGAAAGAATGAATAATATATTTTCTGGTTCACAAATTTCTCGAGATGTGAGCCCAGTTTATCTTGATGATCTGGTCCAGGAAAGTATACTCATGTGACACATTTAGTTTCATACAGAAGAGTTCTCTCTATCAAAATATTGTATTACCAAGCAATAAAATATTCAGATTTAGGGGTTAAATGCATGTATACATCACATGCAAAAGAATGAAGCACAAAAATGCATTTTACAAAGCGAAAGACAAATTCCATTTTGAAACCATCAAGACCATGTGACCCATCTTTCCTTGAGGCAGCAAAGTCAGAAAATGTATCACGTTACTTATGGAGCCATTTAAATGAATGCGAGACTATGGGAAGTGGCTTAAAATAGCAAATTATATACTAAGCATAGAACAGAAGATCTGCAAACAACCTACTGTCAAAATATGACAGTATCAAAGAGGATAACACACAAAGAATAATCCAACATAATGATGCTATTTCTTGTGCTATAGACAGATTAATAAATAGGGACTTACAGTAATAAACAGATAGATCTCATGCTGCACGTTGCTATGCTCACCACTGCAAGTACTACACAGCATTACAAAGAGCAGCTTTGTATAAGGAAACCAATCCTAGCAGACAGCTTAAATACTAACTCTAAGGTTAGTAGAACATCAATGATAACAGAAAAATTTTACAGAGAAAAATGCTTCTTTTTCCACTTCCTTCTCCCTGCCTCTCCTAAAATGAGGCTTAGGCTAGAACCATGTGCATGTGCCAGGTCCGTGGTTGAACATTACAGACAGAACATGGATGATGTGTGCCATCCCTACCTCCATAGACCCATTAATTTACTTCAATGAGCCCTCGCCGCAAAACAGGCAGGTATGGGACCTGTCCTGAGTTTTGCCCTGGACTCATGTCCCAGTGATAATACATGTGTATGGGGCCATTACAATATAATTGGTCAATGTGCTAGTCATGAAAAACATGGAGTCTAATTCTGAAATTTATCCTGAATCCACCTTGCTGGAATAAAACAAAGTGAAGCTCACAGAGGTATCAGACTGCGTAGAAGTATATGAGGTATGGGAAGGACTGAGCAAGAACTGAGAGGGAGAGGAGAGAAACAGATACCGATAGAGGTTGTGGTGGCTAAACAGTAAGTCTTTTCAAATGAAACCAGCATTTTTCAATGCAAGGCCTAAAGCCACCTATTAGCAATGGGTATTAGTTATTTTATCAGTTGACTTTCTTTATTTGTACCAATAAATGTTATATATGCCTGAAAGACAATTTTCTAAATCTAATATTTAGGTTATAAAACCATCTGATTCAATACATAAATATTCATTAGAACCTATTCTTTACCCATAAATGTCGAGGACTCCAATAAAAGAATTTTGCTTGGCAGATGACAGTAGGGCTTTATTTACGTGAGTAACAATCCAGCTGAACAAGTTTGCATAGATGTGTTTGGACAGAGCGTCTCTAGCATTGGTAGCCTGTAGGCGTGAAATTGGCTTGATGTACGTCTCAGCAGCAGTTACAAGTTTTCGATGGCACAACCAGTGTGACATTTCTTCATAGTCCACTCCCATCAGATCACAAAATATAAGAAGAGGTTCATGCTTTGGCTGCAATTCAAATACAAATGCCATAAGAAATGCAATTGACAAATCTAAATCTTCCATCCACAAAGACATATATTATGCCATTGAGCTACCAGTTATGAGTCTCATGTATTCTTGTGGGAAAAACGCCCTCATCCCCCTGCATTGAATGATGGCTGATTGATGTGTATGTAGATACAATGTATCCATCAATCACTGCTAACACATGACAGATGAAAGCTTATTTTTTTTTCCTTTTCTTTTCTACTGTAGTGCCTTCTTTCCATAACTGATCCAAGGGAAATACAGACTATGCTAAACAGATGAGCTACTGTAATTGTGGTTGCTGAGCTTATTTGGTTTCCATTGAAGTAACTAAGCATATTACTCCCTAGGCATTAACATTATGACTAGCAAAAGATCACCAGATAGTTTGCCATGTCTAAAGATCCAGCAAATGACAGGGTACTAGACAGCTCCAGGACTAGTTGATATCTTGTTCAAAGGCAACATAGGGTTACATTCACAAGTTACAGCCACACTTTTTGTTTCACATTTCTGCAATACTATGTTCCAGTAAATATTAAACATACACCATATAATGCTAAAGAGCACTTACCGGAATTAAACAGCTGTCAGAATCTCGAGACTTAATGTCCACATTTCCCAAGTGTAGTATAGCAGCTAAAACTCTAAAGATTCCCATCTGATACTGATCCCCGATTCCTTAAGATTGGAAAAAAAAAATAAAAAAAAAAAAAAATCAATCACACATAGACCAAGGCAAATTTAGCAGAGATAAAGAGGAATAGAGGAAACACAATACAACCCACCTAGTAAAGCACAGGCTTGCCTTGTGTTCCTCAGCTCTTTTGCATCATCTACTCCATCAATCACTGGGCTTCTGCCTTGTTTGGTATAGTGGAAACTGTTGGCATTCCCTGTTGGAAAGAAGTTATAGGCATTATAACTATGTTATAGGTACACAATGTGCTCTCAATGTAAAGAGAGCCAGGCTGCTCTAAAGGAGACTTCAGACTACCACCTTCCTCTATGTCACAGTTGGGGAAGTGAAAGTCTCAAATTATGGTAACATCTGTTGCTAGGACAACCGTGTAGGAATAAAATTTTAGATCTGGATATAATTGTTCAGCATATCACATTGTACAAAAACAACAACTACAAGGTCACTTTAGAGAAATTTCTCAATACAAATAAATTTAATAATCTCCCACACTACACCTCAAACTTTTCACCAGGTTTGGGGCCCCTAAACCAGGAGCATGTTCTTATGCTGTTGGGAGTTTTGGGCCTCAATCCTGGAGACCCTTGTCCCAAACCCAGGCTCAGTTCAGCAGATATTGAAGGTTTTAATCTGTCAGAGGTGAGTCACAATTATTCTCTGGACTATGCCTATACTGAACAGCTGAAGCCGAGGAGAGTACACCTTGCTTCAATGTGCATGTGTAAAAAAGGGAGATGTACTCTCCTTGCTTTCAAGTTAACACACGCGCCAATAGCTGCCCGAGAAGAGCCATGACTAGCAAATTACAACCTTTAATATCTGCCAAGTGGAGCCACCATTGAGAGTGGGGTTATAAGGATTAGGGCCTTAAATCCTAGCAGCATAAAGGTAAATTCACACAGTTTTGTTTTGTAGGCAGATTTTTAAGGCTGAATCCATCTCAAAATCCTTCACAAAAAACATCTCTCAACTCTTCCATTCATTTCAATGGGAGCCAGGAGCAGATGTTTTCCTCTAGTAGAAAAAAAAATCAGCTAGAGGGAAAAAAGAAGCATCAGGACCTATCTTCAGGCGGATTCTGCCTTGCAAAAGACATTGAAAATTAATGGGTGGCATCTCAATGGAGTTTGCCAGGCGGAATCCACATGAAGATTCACATAGATCTGTTGCTGGTTTAGAGGCCCTAAATCTGGTGACAGGTTCCTTGTAATATCTCTGTTAACATCAATAAAATAGACAAATCTAGGCCTAGGGATTACACTCACTTCCTGCTGAATAAGAACAGCTCAGCTTTGAGTGACCATTGTAGCATGTACAGAATTACAAGGCTCTCTTCACGTTAATGTGGAAGAATAAGTTTAGTTGTTAATCCATGTATAAATTGCAATATAGAATTATCACTGCAACAGCAAAGTTTATATTATATTTGTGCCTAAAAAAACATTTTGTGACATGGATTCCCACATCTAGTTCTTCTATCTGTCTGCACATAGCTGGCAATGTTGCAATAATAGGGGCTTAGTCATTGATCAGAAAAGGGACATCACACATGGCCACACAGGGTATCTCCATAGAATGCAATGGAAAACAACTGCATGTGACAAATCAGGTGAGAATACCAACTTAACATCAGCTTCCCCCCCCCCGGGGGGGGGGCCCCAAAAATTGGCCCGGGATATAAATCTTCCCTCCCCAAACCAGTTTATTAATGTAATATTTGTCATGTGTGTAACATACCAAGTTTAAGCACACTGAACTCCGGTACAGAGGCCGAGGCACACAGCTGGTAAAATATGTGATAATTTCTCTCCTCATCTGCCTAAAACAAAGGACAGTACATAGCAAAAAGTCAATACATTTTACTGCATAGCTCACAAGGAACTCAGAATTACTTGGAAAAAGATGCAAAAGTCAGGCTCATTAAGCATTAAATCTCCGATAACCATATGCATACTAAGCAACATACAGGCTGATTCAGCACCTGCATTAAAGAGCATGCATTTGTATTCCTGGAAACTCTCTTTCTTTCTATCAGGATGGATTTCTTAGGTGTTATATATGATCTTAAAGAATTCTATAGAAATTTATAACCTTCTGTCATTACTACACTTGTCTAAGTCAAGTCATCAAAGCCTGAGCGGTGCATTCACAGTCTGTGAAGCAGAACAAGTCTGATGGCTGACCATGCATGAAGGCCAGATTAACCACAGAAAGATTAACCCAAAGCTGTGCACTCTGTACAGATGTTCTGATATTACATCAGAAGATCATGGCATACTAGGGTCTAAAGCAGCAAAGAACCATGGGATTTACAGTGGCTGCAAACAAGCTCACTTGGGCATATACAGTGGAAAATAAATGTGTACTAATGTGTATATACTGATGAGGTCATAGTACACACTTAAGTCCTAAACACTGGTCCATATACCTTCAAAGTCTCTACAGTGTAGCGCCACCGCTACAATGTACAGACTAGAGCACTGGCCCCTGGAACTGCATCTCTGCTCCCATTCATTGAATAGGAGCAGGGCTGCTTCCAGCTACCAGTGACCACATCAACTGATCGGTGCTGGACCCAGGTGTCACACCCTGACTGATCTGATACTGAAGACCTCTCCTGTGGATAGGTCATCAGAATGAAAAATGTTCAGGTCTTAGACAACCCCTTTAATGCGAGTCTTACTAACACCAAAACAGCTTCTAAACCACTTAGGAGTATGGCTGCATCTGCTAGAGTTGTTGCCTGTGATCTGAACACTGGAAAATGCCAATATTTAAGTTAGGAGGAGGTGGTGGGTAAGGCAATGCCCAAGTTGCCGAAAAGCTTATTTACTTACATATTAAGACTGAGGCCCCACGTAGCAGGCCGCAGCAAAAAAGCTCTGTGGAAAAAACATGACAAATGCATCACTATTTATTCCGCAGCGCTTTTTACAGAAAGTCCGCACCCAAAAAGCATTGCGGAAAAGCACTGCATAAGTTTTCCTCTGCGTACTTTCTTTCGCTATTATATCTATATGGAAAATCCCAGCGTTAGCCAGAATGCCATTCACGTTTCAACTAGGGCCAAATCACAGCATTTTCGCAACTTGGGACCCCGCCCTAAAGGTGTTTGTCCAAGATTTAGGTTTTGATGGCATAGCTTTATGATAGATCATGTGATTGGTGGGGGGCCAATGGTTGACCCTTGCACTGATCTATTGTACGTGGCCGCTTCCTACACCTGTACTATACACAGCATGGCGCCAGCTCCATGCCCTGTATAGTGGCAAACACCAGTACTGCAGCTCAGCACCTATTGTGTTCAATGTCATTATTAGATGATACATTCCCTTTAACATAATGAAACTCATACCTGAAACACCACTCTTGATTTCTCCAGCAAGTACGTCCTCATGTGAGCTCCAATAATCCGATACCGTTTATCAAAACCAATCTCTATGTATTTTCCAAAGCGACTGCTGTTGTCATTTCTTGTGGTCTTTGCATTTCCAATTGCCTGTGAAAAGAAAAATAATTCTCAAGCTAAAGAAACAAAGACCAAAATGAAGGATATAAAATGTTTTCCGCTGTAAGTGATGTTGAAAGTCTATACACTAGTCACTAATGGATAAGTGGCCAACTGAAAAGATGATGATAAATAGCAAGCTTTCGGGACTCCTTACGGCTCTTCATCAGACATGGTTTACACAATATCTGAAGAGTCCCATATTTATACATGGGAAGAACCACATGACTGAATCCACCCCAGGGGGTGATGGAAATGATCAGCGCTTACCCGATGGTTGCAGATAGTGCTTCTTCTTTATTAATGCCAAACACAACGCGTTTCGGGGCCGAGCCAACGACCAAAAACTGAAATTAAGGGTGGGTGTGTTGCTGCTTCTTCTAACAATCTATTATTTTCAGCCAGGCTATACGATACAATCGTATTTGCTCCAAAGCAGCAGACCTGGACAAGCACCTCCTGGATCTGAGGACGAAATTTCTTCGATTGGGATACAAACCAAAAGTGACATACAACCAATTAAATAAAGCGGCAGCCATTAACAGTCTGCTCACATATAAAGAGACCCAGAATGAAGCCCGAGTTCCCCTAGTTGTCACCTACAACCCACAATCCTACGAAGGATTGTCACCATGTGACAGCAAACAGATAGCAAGAATTAGTGATCCCTCCGTCACGCACCACAAGTTTCCAGATTGTTTATTTTTTGAACTGTTGTAAATAGCTTCTCTACTTATATTGCATTTTGTTTTTTTAAGGATTCTAAGATCCTTTGAAGGTCCATGTCTTTAGGGTATAAAAAAAAATCTGTGAATTTTCCGTTTCTTGTATAAAACCATGTCTGATGAAGGGAGCTAGTACTCCCGAATGCTTACCATCAAATATACTCAGTTAGCCTCTAAAAGGTATCGCCTGATTATTTCATTCTTCCACTACTTTCAATGGCTAACACGTACAACATTATACTACTGTCATAGGTTCATGTCATTCTACATCACTTAATGAATGTGCCCTCAGACCTGGTGGGGCATCACAACCATGGACCAGATTCCAACCAGAGGACAATTAACCTTTCACACTCCTCATCTATGAACTGCTCCATTATTTACTGCTTTAGCCCTTTAATCCCCTCCCTATATTGATGGTTCTGCTTTGCATCACTTGTCTCATTTATCACACTATTCCTTTGTTCTTTTACATATAAATATGTGACTCAGATATTGTGTTATACCCAGCCTGAAGAAGAGACCCAAGGAAGTGAAAGCCATTAAAAAGTATCAACTACTGAAAATTCAATTTTTAGCTTTCTGTTCTGACCAAGTTACAAATGAATGTAGAAAGTAGAAGCAAAAAGACTACCCAAAGTCAAAATTTCTTCCTTTTAGCAGGCCATGAGAACATCAATAAACAGCAATTTTCTTAATGTGTTAAGCACCTGACCCGTGGGATTTTTCCAGACCTGGTTCCAACCTATAGAAACCTTTCCCATATGTCAGGACAATTATTGCTCATGCTTTAAATAGTCTATTGGTCATTACTGACAAAGACTAGTATCATAGCATTTACTTTGCTGGTATCTGGAGAGAAAATACATATGGGCGGTGAAAAAATAAAATATGTGATATATGATCTTCTACTGGACAAAAGGTAACTCAGTAAAATAATGAATATACATGTACACAATTTTGGTGTACTGATTCTAGGCGAAGGCAAACCTTAGGTCTGGTAATTGCATGTGCGAAAACCACTTTTGATGCCACTCACCCATCATAAGAAACGAGTTCTTATCATAACTAGACCAGAGATAAGCTCATAACAATAATACAGTACCAGAATTAACCTCAACAAAAAACTGTGCCTCATGATTTGAAAATACTCCCATTGTGCACCCATTTTATGCAAAAATGCCCCCATTGTGTCTGCTGATTAAAATGCCAACTGCGACCCCAAATTATAAAAAATAAATAAATACTGTGTGTCCCCTGAATAAATGTATGCCTACACTGAATAAATAACTCCCCCTCTACCCCAGCCTAGAATGCTGACCTCCCAATATTCCCACTTGTAGCCGGGCTATTGAGGAGGAACGCAAGCACTGCAATGACTTCACTTTGCCGCAAAAATCATAGAGAAAGTGCCAAACGGATATGCAAGGTGCCTAGTAAGACTCCCTGCAACTTGTTTCATTGCATTTGAGTCTTAAAGGAGTCTTCAAGGACGAGGATATTGAACTCTAGTCCCTGTTCTCAGGCCAGTGACATCACATCCATTGGTTACAAAACCATGCAGCAGCTCGTTCCATTCAAAACAACTATACAACACACAGTGCTGTGCTTGGGTAGTAGTGAAGAGGCCACAGCAATCAATATCATAGTCACAGATAACCCCTAAGGACATCAATCCAAACCAATTTAAGGAAGGGAGACAGGCTGGGACTCATTTGTGTGTGCTCTTGCCTGCCGACACCCTGGGTGACTGCACGGGTCGCACATAGCTAGGATCAGTTATTGTATAGGCAACATAACATACTGCTGTAATTTCTATGTATAAAGACATTTCATGTCAACAACGTCTCATTCTCAGGACTGACTTGGCATTAATAATCAGAAGAATGTATACATTCCACAGATCTAGGTTTAACTACTAATTGGTTTATGCATTTATCCACGTGAACCTTCTCACCCATGTAGAACGACCTTAAAAATTCTCACTACTGTAGAACATATCCAGTTAAGACATAAGGCTCTGCTCACATTTCCACTTTCTATTGAAAGTTCTTCCATATTTGATGGGGAAAAGTTTGCTGAGCTATTATTTATTTATTATGCTTACTTATATAGCACCATCATATTCCGCAGCGCTTTACAGACATTGACAGTCACTGTCCCATATAGGGCTCACAATCTATATTCCCTATGAGTATGTCTTTGGAGTGTGGGAGGAAACCAGAGTACCCGGAGGAAACCCATGCAAACACGGGGAGAATATATAAACTCCTTGCAGATGTTGTCCTTGGCAGGATTCTTCCTGTTAAAATAAAGGACGCCAAGGCAGAAACCTAACAGACCCATTATAAGTCAATGGAGTCATTCCAGCTGCTGTACATTACATGACAGATGCAGCACACTTTCCTGTTCTATGGCAGAGCATAAAAGCAAAAAAAAATAAAAATAAAATAATTGAACAGAGCCTAAAGGTATATGAAAAAAATAATAAATATATATATATATATATATATATATATATATATAATGAAGACTGTTAAACAAATTCAGCTCTGATACATTCCTATGTAACAACACAAAATAATTAAGCAAAAGAAAAAAAAAAATCTAATATTGCCTAAACATACATATAAGCATGCTATAATGCTAGACAGCACCCTTCTGCTTACAGACACGAGACTGTATTATGACTTGTATTTCCACATGATTCATGGCACACAAAAAAAAACCAAAAAAAAAAAACCACAAACACTAAAATACATTTATCTTCATAGAAATTCTGTACAAGAGAAGGTAGTGTCCTCACGCTCCTACACGGCTGCCATGTGATAGGTATTTTTAGGTTGCTGCATTTGTACACAGTCTTCTTATCAAGTCAGGAGGAGGTTTTAAATAATTTATTGTCTTCAGGATTATGGGAAAAGATGCACGAGTGTTGACATGAATAACAAGAGCAAATCATTTCCTGGCCTTTTTATTGACCAGGTTAATGGTGGTCACTGACCTAGTGAGCTCGGTTGTCATCTTTTAAGTGCAAGTTTACAACTATCACTTAGTTAAGTGTAGAAAGGTCAAAAACCGTGAACTATTGATGGAAACTGGGGCTGCTACTCAGGTCAAAGCATGGAACATCCATGGTTATCCTAGTCCAGTAATGGCAAACCTTTTAGAGCCCGAGTGCCCAAACTGCAACCCAAAACCCACTAAATTATCGCAAAGTGCCAACACGGCAATTTAACCTTAAATTAACCAGGATCTGTTTTATAGTGACCGTGCAATGTTATTTCAGCCTGTAATAATATCACATCTGCTATAAAACAGATACTGTGTGATATAAATAGTGAAGGGCCCCCACACAGTACAATGCACTCCACAGACAGTATTATATGCTCCAGAGTGGCCCCCATACAGTATTATATGCCCACAGTGGCTCCTGCACAGTATTATACGCTCCACAGTGGCTCCTGCACAGTATTATACGCTCCACAGTGGCCCCTGCACAGTATTATATGCTCCACAGTAGGACCCCCACAAAGTATTATATGCTCCAGAGTGGGCCCCCACACAGTAGTTTATGCTACTTACCCAGTATGGCTGCAGTCCCACGAAGAGTGTCCTCTTTCCTCTGATCACAGGTACTGATGAATTGCGTTGGGGCGGAGGTTACACTCTGCAGTCAGTGTAAGCCGCAGTCCGCATTTGCACATATAACCAGAGCCGTTTTAACACACTGGTGGGCCCAGTGCAGAGGTTTCATAAGTCCCCCACCCCCCATCACCACCTGCTATTATATCCATCTGAAAGCTGCCAAAAACTGGGATTTTATATGGTGACATTCAATGGGTGACAATGTGTTACGTGACTGATGGAACTTTTCCGCCTGTCAGAAATGTTTTATACGTTCATCTCTAGTAATAATCGCTATTATTTTAGTTTGTAACGGATATCGCTAGAGAGGCAGGATTTTACTCTATAAAGGTATGGACAGGACAGGGATTGGGTGAAATGTAAATTTTATTGATGACTTTGTGTATGTATTGTGTAGGTGTTTGGTGAAACTCTTTTGGAGCTGCAACCTAGACGATGGTAAACGTCTGGGTCACAGCGCCAATATCTTCCTGGTTATGTTATGTTCAGAGGGGTATTACATAAAATACCCCTGTGATTAGGCTATGCACGCTACAGCAAATTTAGCTCCACCCAATTCTACATTGACTCCACTCATTCTCATCCATTTTATAATGTTCCCCTCCAATTGCCACACAGTATGAAGTCTCCTCTCCTGGTGCCCCAGTTTAAACTGGGGGAAACTAGAGGGGGACATTAAACTGGGGTAGCTGGAAGGGGACATTAACCTGGGGCAACTATAGGGGGACATTAAACTGGGTCAGCTGGAGGGGGGATATTAAACCATGGGGTTACTTGGATGGGGACATTAAACTGGGGGGCAACTAGAAGCAGACATGTCCTCCTCCAGCTACTCCCACAGTTTAATGTCCTCTTCAAGTTGCCCCCAATTTAATGCCCCCTTACAACTTGCCCTCAGTTTGATGCCCCCCTTCAGCTCCCCCCAGTTTAATGTACCCCCTTCATCTGCCACCAGGTTGATGTCCCCCTTTCATCTGCCACCAGTTTGATGTCCCCCCTTCATCTGCCACCAGTTTAACATAATAAAACACTGATACTCACCCCTCCTCGCTCCGCTGCCGCTATGTGAGGTCTCTTCTTCCGGACTGTTCAGGGAGCTGCAAGTGCGATGTGAGTGACGTCATCAAATCGCGGCCGCAGCTCCAGGGACCGCAGCACACAAGAATGTGCTTCACACACAATTGTGAAGCAGGGGCTGTCCGCGGATGGCTCCTGCTTCATCACTGTATGTAACTCATCTGCGTCTGAAGCGGCCCTGCATATAGCTGAAAGAAGCGATCACTCACTAACGGGAAATCCTGTACCGGATTCCCCGTTAGTGAGTGATCATGGTGACGGTGCGCATGCCAACTGAGAGGGCTCTGTGTGCCCTCTCTGGCACGCGTGCCATAGGTTTGCCATCACGGTCCTAGTCTATATCTGTGGAAGAGTGAAGAAATCAAGCGATACCTTTTAGAGGCTGAGTATATTTGATGGTAAGCTTTCAAGAGTACTAGCTCTCTTCTTCAGACCTGGAAACTGAAAATTCACAGACTTTTTAAACACCAAAGACATGGATCTTCAAAGGATCTTAGAATCTTTAAAAATAAACAAAATGCAATATAAAGTAGAGAAGTTATTTACAACAGGTCAAGAAAAACAATCTGGAAACTTGTAGGAAACTTGTAGGGCATGGCGGAGGGATCAGTAATTCTTGCGGTTATACGCTTGCTATCAGGTGGTGATTTGTGACCCTCACAGTTCATACTGGCATGAATATTAAGTCCAAATTGCAGAATTTGAAATTTTTGCATTAACTTATATTCACATTCCTTCCTCTCCCTCTGCCTCTTAAAATGTCCCATCAAAACCACAACCTGCAAATATTCAACAGAGTGGTCTTCTCCGGAGAAATGTGCGGCCACTGGGAGATCTGTTCTGCTGTTATTAATGGTGAATCTGTGTGAGATCTGCCCTGTTTCCCCCACATAGAGGCCTGTGGTGGGACATTGCACACACATTATGAGATACACCACATTGGAAGACCTGCAGGAAAATGTCCCCCTAATTCTGTGCACCTGTTGTGACTGTGGGACCGGTACACTGTCAGTGGTGTGGAAGTGCCTGCAGGTTTTGCAGACAAGGTGAGGTGCCATTTTCAGCTGGGGCCTTCAGGGCACTCCGGACAATAATATGCCGCAGATTTTATGGTTGTTGAAAGGAAAGGAGAGTGGGGTCTGGAAATATGTCCTTAAGTAGCACAGGTTGGAGCTCCTTGGCAATCCTTCGTAGGATCTCCAGCTGTGGGTTGTAGGTGACAACTAGGGGCACTCGGGCTTCATTCTGGGTCTCTTTATATGTGAGAAGACTGTCTCTGTTAATGGCTACTGCTTTGTTTAATTGGTTGTCCGGAGCTTTTGGTTTGTATCCCAATCAGAGAAATTTCGTCCTCATAAAAAGTATAAAAAGTCTGTGAATTTTCAGTTTCTTGTATAACACCATGTCTGAAGAAGAGAGCTAGTACTCTCGAAAGCTTACCATCAAATACACTCAGCCTCTAAAAGGTATCGCCTGATTTCTTCACTCTTCCACTACTTTCTATGGCTAAAACGGTACAACATTATACTCCTAGTCTATATCAACATTCTAAAACAATAAAAAAAAGCAAAAAAAAAAAAAACAAAAAAAAAAACAAAACACAAGTTTACTAAAAAATTGTGTGTTATGCAGTTAATAGGTCTCTAAACACCATATACAGTACTCAAAAATTTCAAATGAAAGGTCCACCACTGCCTTAGAATCCAAGGACGGGATCTATAAATTTGTATATGTTCCAATTGTCTGCCTGAATTTCATTATACCTAGATTAGAAATTGTGTGACTTCTGACCCTATTGGAATCAACTCACAAGCAGATCATCTTTAAGACGTGCTTGAGGGTAAGGACATGTGGTCAGATTTTTTGATACAGTTTTTGAAACCAATTCATAAGGGATATAATATCGAGAGAACATAAAGGGCAGATGGTACTTTCCCCTTTGTCAATCCATTTCTAGTTTTGGCTTTAAAAGTTGCATCGAACAACCTGAACATGTACCCTTACCCTAAAGGTGGCAGTGACCTTTACCAGTAAAATGCGTTTATATACTTAATACTACCATGCTGCACCACTGTTAGCCATGGGTCCGTATTGCAAGTCCAGGCACAACAAGGAAATTAGGGATAAACCAAGCGCTGTTACCAGTACTTGCCTGCAATGTGTATGGGTATCTTAAAGATTGAGAAATTATTACGTGGCATAAACAGAAGTAGTTTAACTGAAATGGACATGGCTTCGATCAGGTAGCATAGCACTACACTTCCAAAATGTGGTCTGTATCAAAATATTACAGAGTACAGAGCCCAAATAATATTGACACACCATGAACAATACCACCAACAGCACTGTGCTGAAGTAATATTATACAGCCCAATTGTATTGTATTGTATCCAAATGCATGTACTTGAGTGCCTGTATCAAAACAGAGTACTCTGGTAAATTCACATGACAGCCGATTGCGATGGCATTATGGTGGATATCCACAAAGTACAGAATCCTGAAAAATCGGATGCATTGAGAGGCCTGCACTAACAGAAAGTAAGCAAAAACTTTTCACTAAGTAAGATACGAGGACAGCTTTTTTTGCTTGATCCTGATTTTTTTTATTTCTTTACTTTCTCACAGTTCAAAAAAAGTGTGTCAGAAAAAAACTAAACCTAATGTACGATGCATTAAAAAGTTAGACATGAGCCTATCGCATTTATACTTGTTACCCAAAGAACAATGCACCATGTATTTTGGAAGCAATGAGCTATGACTGATATTTCTGATCAGTCATTCACCCCTTGAGAAATTGGTCATAAGACAGTTTACCAGCTGTAGTCCATGTCAAACACACATCAGAAGAATGTTCTTTACACAAGAATGAATTCCATGACTTACCCTAGGCAGGCGGTGGAAGGCTTTTAAATCTTGGGGAGGTAAAAAAGCAACACAAAGAAATTCCAGGGATACAAAGGTAAAAGAAATGTCTTATGGTTAGAAGCTGTCCTCTAATAGTAATCTTTATCACTAGCATTCTTGTGTGCCCCCATCTTTGAATCGGGAATGGACACATCGATCTGGGAGATTTAATTATTTCTCTTGTGTTTTACAGACATTATCAGTCACTATCCCATATAGGGCCCACAATCTAAATTCCTTATCAATATGTCTTTGGAGTGTGGAAGGAAACCAGAAAAACCCAGAGGAAACCCCTGCAATCACAGGGAGAACATGCAAACTCCTTGCAGAGATTGTCCTTGGTTGGACAAGGCAACAGTGCTAACCATCGAGCCAGTTTGCGGTCCTTGAAATGGTTATCCCTGTCACAGGTAGTTGACTTTTCCCTTTTGTGACAGTAAGGTCAAGGTCCAGTTTGACAATGTCATAACAGAAGTGCTAAATCCATATTATTTTTTATGCTACATTCAGAGTGACCTTCTGACATAGGTAGGTCAAAAATCACGAAAAAGCTCTGCAAGCCTGAATTTTTTGTTCGACAATTTCAGTTTAAAAAAAAAAAAAAAAAATGGGGGGGCGCACTCAGTGGAGCCCATTATAGTCAATGCTCTGTTCTGTCAGTCATTTCAGGGATCTGTTGTCCGTTTTTCCATTATTCTGACCCTCCGACAGACCAGAAGGACAGAAATTAAAGCATACATGTGAACACAGCGTAATAACAAGAATACATTTAAGGGCAAATAACCCAAGAATGACAGAAATCAATTTGTCATAAATGACATGCATCAAAATGAGTACAGAAAAGCAAAATTTAAATTCTTCAGAATATTCAAGTTTTTAAATATATGGAATAACTAGAGCACATTCACCCACAGCCAAATGAGGTTAGAACTGTAGTTATTCTTCAACACAGAAAATAAACAGAATTTCTCATTAACATGTAAGGCAGTTTGTAGTGATGTTTCAGCAGTGAGGACAGTGTAGGGTGACAGCATGGATCCAGCTCTGCTCAGCAAGACCTTGAGACTCCTATTAATGATTCATGGCGAACACTGTATAAACCCATGAAAATCTGAACTTCTGAAAATCACTCAGCAATAATCAAGTGATCAGCGATCCACTTACTGCTGGATTGGTGAGGGTACAAACACTGGGACCCCCAGTAATCTTTAGGGCAAGGAGGTACTGTGTCCACGTTTAACCCAACATCAAATCCGTGGCCTGGTGGAGTTGAACAAAGCAACACTGACGTAAGATTGCTACCGCTCAACTAAATTCAACTCTATAGGACTATCGGAAATAGCTGAGGGCTGTAATCGCTTTCTCTTTGACAATCCCATAGAGTTGAATGGAGAAACTGCAAGCATGTGTGACCGCTCCATTCAACTACTCCTGGTCGTTGACTTGCTGATGGAAGGAACGGGAGGTAGAGATCTCTTGTTCTGGTAATCTGTGGGAACCCCATTGCTCCTGCAGTCAACACCTAGTCAGTGGATAGGCAATATCTTGATATTATTGGAATAACCCTTTAAAACACTGGAACTACTGTGGTCAGATGTCACAGAATGAACACCAACACCAAAGCTAATGTGTTCCAATGGCTTCAAAACTTATCAGTCTATAAAATGAAGAAAAAATACTGAAACATTCATTGTATTAGGTGTTAATCTGTCATTTCTGATCAGCCATTCATCGAAGTCACCTACCTCCATGATCGGATTAGAAGCCAGAACCTTTTCCTCAACATTTGCTTCACTATCAGACCCACTGACTGTAGCAAAGTACCTCATTGCGTATTTGGCAGATACCGTCTTTCCAGCTCCAGATTCCCCACTTACAATGATGGACTGATTTCTCTCATCCCTGTGAGACATAAATAACCAAATTTACAAGCCATTACACAACACAAGGTCTGTACTATGCAATTATTACTATAAGTAAGTGTTTCAGATAGAAACCCTACCATTACTACTCAGGCCACTCTTCCAACTTCAACTTCTTTAACCAACTCACATCAGTACTGTGATCTCAGTGCCCAGACCCTGAGATCCCCATGAAACCAATGATCTTTTTCACACTGTACTGCCCATGGTGGACTACCACCCCCTGGTGCAATACCATTGCTCCTACCACATAGAATTACCCATTAAATTGTGCCAGCGACAAAGCAGTAAGCACACAACTGCAGCAGACCCCACGCTCCTATAATGCACCATACTTTTTCCCCACATTACAGAGCAAAAACGTCAACTATGCAAATGCAACCTTCTCTTCTGCACCAATCCCTATAGAACAGAACTAGATGATACTGACAGGCAGAAACAGTCTATAATATATATCTTCTATCTAGTGTAGCATTGCAGCACAGTGCCAGGAATCCTGGACTTAATAGGTTTTGAAGTCTAGAAAACATGATTCCTTTAGCAGCCTGGCACTAAAGATTGAAATTAGAATGTTTCTTATTAAGAGGATATCTTTATTAAATGTGTTGTAAAGTGACGCGATTTCAGCTTGGGACAGGCATGCAATACACTGACAATACATTGTAAGAAAAGAAAATCGATTTTTAAAAGTACAAAAAAAAAAAAAAGAAAACAAATAGCGCAAAAGGATGTTAAGGGCAAAGTTCACAGTGAACCGGTCACTTGATGCAGTTGACAACTTCATTGTGAACCTAAATATGTTTGGAGTTTTTTTCCCAATCTTTTAAAATTCTAACTTGCATTGTATCAATGTATTCATGCCTGACAAAGAACTTGGTCTGAGTTTGGAACGCAAAGGTGTGAATCCTTGGAGCAGTGGTGGTAAAGAAATACACTGATTCTTTACCACCAGCCAAGCACTATACAACTGAGAAAGACCCATATGTGCAGCACCTGCCCTTACATTATTAGAAGGGTCTGCAGAGTGCCTTATGCGCAGTCATAACAGGTGAGTGCAATAGCACAAGTACTGAAAGATAATCTTTAGACATTTCTACAAATGATTCACTTTCCCCTTTCCCTTTTTTCTGTACATAGAAAAACTGGACTGTCTTACTGAATCCTCAACACTTCTTTATCATACATTTGGAGAGTCATAAACCACACCAAAGAGTCTTAAAGCTGCATGTGGCCACCCTAGGCATATAGTAATCATTCAATGACTACATGTATCATACAGGTAATGTCTAACAGGTAAAGGTTGTTACACAGAGGAATGTCAATGTAAGGGTGTGCCTAATGTGTGTGTATAGACATAATCTCAGTCCTGTCACCATTGCTCCCTTTAGGCTGGCATCATATATGCCGTTTTCATAGCAATTTCTGGTGCACATTTTGATATAGCCTTCTGAGCTAAAGCCAAGTGTGGATTAAAAATGTGAAATAGAAAAGTAAACCATTATACGTCGCCTTCCTACTGAATCACTTCTTTTTTTTTTTTGTTTAAAGCTGTCACAAAAACCATGGGGCAGATTAAGAAGTAGGTTTTGTACAACAGTCTTAATAAAGGGCCTGACAGGCGCTAGGCACGCCTGGTTTACCAAAAGGCTCCAGCCTCTTCATAAATGCAGATGCATGCCTGTGTGCCAGAACGGAAATTTACACCAGCCATGATCTAGCGTACATTTTTTGAATGACCCACACCAGAAAACTGGCATAAATTATAATAAATATATTGAGGATTTCCCAGTCCACCCACAAGCGAGGCATAGATAATAAACTTCCCCTTTAAAGAGGACCCTTTCACGTCCTCATGTATATGTGGTTTTACATACCGCTAGAAAGCCGATTCAGCGCACTGCCGGCTTTCCCGTTATATGCCCCAGGGCTGGAAGTATCGGGGGTCTAAATTTCACCGTTCACTGTCAGAAGGGCATTCCTGACAGTCTAGCTGCGCTGTGAGGAACGTCCTCCCTGACTGTGCTCGTTCATAGTGATCTACTGAGGTGCACTGAATTCAGCGCGCTGTCGGCTTTCTAGCAGTATGTAAAACTGCATATACATGAGGACGTGAAAGGTCCTTTTTAACTTGTATTTTCAACATTGAAAAATTAAATAGTTAAATCTGATTTGTAATGAAAAATGCCCCAGATTGTAAAAGTGTTCATTCAGGACTCTCTAGAGTAAGACATTAACATTTTCCTGTCTGGACCGCTTATTTTATCTATCACCCATAAGCAATGCTAGCCAAGCTGAACTATTCCTAAATCATTACCAGAAGTGACAGCAAGTGACCAGGGATGTGTCAGCACAACATGGAATGCAAGACATGCCCAAGGGTGAAGTAAAAGAAATGTACCCTAAAGACCATACAAAATGTATTATATGTATCTGAAGGACATATGCATTAAGTTTGTAGAGATCCTCTGCATTATCTTTTTATATAGAAACCACAAATAGAGCAAAATAATGTGACAAAAGGGCAAAACCATGCAATCCTATACTAGAAAGTGTGAAGGTAACCTCTTATAGACAAATCAGTGAAAAGTATACAGTCATATGAAAAAGTTTGGGCACCCCTATTAATCTTAATCATTTTTAGTTCTAAATATTTGGGTGTTTGCAACAGCCATTTCAATTTGATATATCTAATAACTGATGGACACAGTAATATTTCAGGATTGAAATGAGGTTTATTGTACTAACAGAAAATGTGCAATATGCATTAAACCAAAATTTGACTGGTGCAAAAGTATGGGCACCTCAATAGAAAAGTGACATTAATATTTAGTAGATCCTCCTTTTGCAAAAATAACAGCCTCTAGTCGCTTCCTGTAGCTTTTAATCAGTTCCTGGATCCTGGATGAAGGTATTTTTGACCATTCCTCTTTACAAAACAATTCCAGTTCAGTTAAGTTTGATGGTCGCCGAACATCCCACAGATGTTCAATGATATTCAGGTCTAGGGACTGGGATGGCCATTCCAGAACATTGGTAATTGTTCCTCTGCATGAATGCCTGAGTAGATTTGGAGCTGTGTTTTGGATCATTGTCTTGCTGAAATATCCATCCCCAGCGTAACTTCAAATTCGTCACACTGATTCTTGTACATTATTCTCAAGAATCTGCTGATACTGAGTTGAATCCATGCGACCCTCAACTTTAACAAGATTCCCGGTGCCGGCATTGGCCACACAGCCCCAAAGCATGATGGAACCTCCACCAAATTTTACAGTGGGTAGCAAGTGTTTTTCTTGGAATGCTGTGTTTTTTGGACGCCATGCATAACGCCTTTTTGTATGACCAAACAACTCAATCTTTGTTTCATCAGTCCACAGGACCTTCTTCCAAAATGAAGCTGGCTTGTCCAAATGTGCTTTTGCATACCTCAGGCGACTCTGTTTGTGGCGTGCTTTCAGAAACGGCTTCTTTCGCATCACTCTCCCATACAGCTTCTCCTTGTGCGAAGTGTGCTGTATTGTTGACCGATGCACAGTGACACCATCTGCAGCAAGATGATGCTGCAGCTCTTTGGAGGTGGTCTGTGGATTGTCCTTGACTGTTCTCACCATTCTTCTTCTCTGCCTTTCTGATATTTTTCTTGGCCTGCCACTTCTGGGCTTAACAAGAACTGTCCCTGTGGTCTTCCATTTCCTTACTATGTTCCTCACAGTGGAAACTGACAGGTTAAATCTCTGAGACAACTTTTTGTATCCTTCCCCTGAACAACTATGTTGAACAATCTTTGTTTTCAGATCATTTGAGAGTTGTTTTGAGGAGCCCATGATGCCACTCTTCAGAGGAGATTCAAATAGGAGAACAACTTGCAATTGGCCACCTTAAATACCTTTTCTCATGATTGGATACACCTGGCTATGAAGTTCAAAGCTCAGTGAGGTTACAAAACCAATTCTGTGCTTCAGTAAGTCAGTAAAAAGTAGTTAGGAGTATTCAAATCAATAAAATGATAAGGGTACCCAAATTTTTGCACCGGTCAAATTTTGGTTAAATGCATATTGCACATTTTCTGTTAGTACAATAAACCTCATTTCAATCCTGAAATATTACTGTGTCCATCAGTTATTAGATATATCAAATTTAAATGGCTGTTGCAAACACCCAAATATTTAGAACTAAAAATGATTAAGATTAATAGGGGTGCCCAAACTTTTTCATATGACTGTAAATGTGGTATGACTATGAATAACAGAACTCAGGTCTGAAAACGAGGTTGCGTGCCAAAAATAGCACTTACAGAAAATTACAGAAAACGGTTATGTGATGCTCTCAGTTTACCATTGCGTCAGAGATGGAAATTTGGCTCAGTGTTAATTTCAGACACTGCTTCACTTCTAAGCAACCCATCCACATAATTGCTGAAGTATTCCCTGTTGGTACATGCACAACCTGCAGTCACCCTTCCTTCATCCTGAGTCCAATATAGCATATTACTTCACAATATCTCGCACTTCACAGATGAAAACACAAGAGAATTTGTGACAGCACTTCCAACCCCTCCCTTACAAACTAAAGATGGCACCCAGATCCATATATATATTTACCTTAGCACCCTTTAGCTAAGAATACGTGACAATCTTATGCAGAACACCACAGGCCCAATAATAAAGACACTTAACATTTACTGCCTAGAAGCAGAGGGGGAACAAGTTTAAAGTATACCTGTCATTTCATCTGACTTTTCAGGATGAGTTGTTGTGTGTACATCAGGAGTAACAATATATTTGGCCATTACATGACTTATATTCTTCATTATTTAGCAGTGTTCGCCTCTGCACACTACATCTGGAATTTGTAGTTCTCTCTGAGCTGAGAGGTAGAGACTAGTTATCATACAGCGCACACACTAGGTAGAGGGGAATCTGCTCTAGAACAGTCTCTCTCTCCCTTACAAAATAGCCACAGGACCATGCAGGACATAAATAATAATAATAATAATAATAATAATACATTTTATTTACATAGTGCCAACATAGTCCGCAGCACTTTACAATCTGTAGGGTTCAAGTACAGACAAAATGAGTCCTTATAGTGTAATAATTCAATTCACACAATGGGATTGAGGAACTTGCTCAAAACAGTTTACAACCTACGAGGTAGAGGGGGTGACACAAGAGGTAGCATAAGAGCAGAAAGAGGCATTTCTCTCTGATAGGATGATATAAGTTTCTTATAATTAGCAAAATGATTAATGCAAAAGTTGTTGAAAAGACAGTGCCTATTTAATAGATGGTTTAATAGGATAGTGGAGGGAGGCTTGGAAACAGATATATCATATGTAAAAACGTGCGGACACCTTCATAATCTGGCATCCTGCACTAAATCACAAGTGTTCTGGATTATGACATTCATTCTCTGTTGCTGCACAGTAAAGCATGTTTTCTATATACACAGCATAATGTGACACCCACATGTGCTATTACTTGGACAAAGACATTAAATGTAAATAAAAACAATATTAAACTATTGAGAGTTTTCAAGTGTCAGTGAAACAAACCTGGCCATTTGCTTATATGCTTCTTCTGCCACTGCAAAAATATGAGGATCCATATCCCCCATATTCTGCCCACTGTATGCATTGATGATATCAGCGCCATAGATGGGTAATTGTTCATAAGGATTTATCGCTACAAGGACTATGCCTGGAAAAAAAAAAGTGACAAATAGTTAGTGGAAATTACACCATTAGTACATCTGCTCAAGTGACTTCATGATAAGTCTTGTGAGTGCCGTAATGTTCTGCCCTTAGGATAAGCTTTCAATTGAAGACCCATAAGGGTCTAACACCGAGAACTCAGCTGGTTGAAGGGGCAGCAGTGCTCCCTAAGCACTGCTTCCACTTCTCAGGCCATGTGATGTTACATCCATTGGATCACAGCTCTGTCTCATTCAAGAGAGTGTACAAATATACAACGCTGTGCTTGGCTAGTAATTGAGGAGGCTGCAATTTTAACCTGAGTTTCAAACCCATGCCTGGAAAGCCCATATAGAGTCACAACCACTTACCATAAACATGGTAAAAAATACTAAAATCTGAAATAATACTAATGAATATAAATATAGACAGTGATACTATAGGATTATAGGGTTGTCACTCAGCAACATAATAGGACCACCACACTAGAGTGCTAGACCAGAGATCCATTTCAGAAGAGTGGCTCTCCCTGTAACATATTTGGTATGTCTATGCAAAGCATGCCATGCCAAGTTATGCCACAATTCTCACGTATTTCAATTTTCAGGTGCTGAGCAGTGTCATACTGAAGACACCATATCATATCTAATAATTATCTGACCCACATAAGCACTTTCCTGATTCTGTAGAGAATCAGTGACCAATAACTTCAGTATGATCCATGATATGGATTCATAATCTTACAATGAAGCTCTCAAAGTCGTTGCCCAGGCAAGTAAGTAAATAGCTAGACCTAGTCTGCATCCCTCTAGTAGACATGTAGGGGCTTTTTCTCAATACTGAGCAAAGTGTCTGAATACTTATGACCATGTGATATTTCAGTTTTTCTTTTTTTTATAAATTTGCAAAAATATCTACATTTCTGTTTTTTTCTGTCAAGATGGGGTGCTGAGTGTACATTAATGAGAAATAAAATGAACTTTTTTGCTTTTAGCAAATGGCTGCAATGAAACAAAAAGTGAAAAATTTAAAAGGGGTCTGGATACTTTCCGAACCCACTGTACACACGTGGACAATATTGTTGGTACCCCTCATTTAATGAAAGAAAAACCTACAATGGTCACAGAAATAACTTAAAAAAGCCAGACTGGAATTTGCTAAACTACATGTTGACAAGCCACAAAGCTTCTGGAAGAATGTCCTATGGACAGATGAGACAAAAATCAAAATTTTTGGCAAGGCACATCAGCTCTATGTTCACAGACGGAAAAATGAAGCATATCTTGAAAAGAACACTGTCCCTACTATGAAACATGGAGGAAGCTCTGTTATGTTCTGGGGCGGCTTTGCTGCATCTGGCACAGGGTGTCTTGAATCTGTGCAGGGTACAATGAAATCTCAAGACTATCAAGGGATTCTAGAGAGAAATGTGCTGCCCAGCTTGGTCTCAGTCGCAGGTAATGGATCTTGCAACAAGATAATGACCCAAAACACACAGCTAAAAACACCCAAGAATGTATAAGAGGAAAACATTGGACTATTCTGAAGTGGCCTTCTATGAGCCCTGACCTAAATCCTATTGAGCATCTTTGGAAGGAGCTGAAACATGCCATCTTGAAACACACCCTTCAAACCAGAGACAAACCCCTGGAGCAGTTTGCTCATGAGGAGTGGGCCAAAATACCTGTTGAGAGGTGTAGACGTCTCATTGACAGTTACAGGAATCGTTTGATTGCAGTGATTGCCTGATGGCGCCCCTGGAGTGGCTGCCAGCTACAGCAGCTCTGAGACTCTCTATCCTATTTTTCTTTCTATGTCTCGTTTTGTACCTCTCTATTTAAGGACTTTGCACTATGAAGAAACACACACAAAGACTTGGACCCTTGTGATACTTTTTTTTGTTTTTTATCTGTCTTTTTGTTCTGCTTGAAAATGGGATCTTTTGTGTATGCAGACAATTCCTTTGTCTATACAAGAGAGGAAATTCTGCAGCTCAGAGGCACAGCAGGGCGGCATACCATCTGGTCACACATCCCCCGCGAGCTTTGGAGAAAGAAAAAGCGGGTGAGGGGATGCAGAGCTGGTACTCTTCAGAGGATTAAAAAGAGGCGTTACCGACCAGCTGTTCCCTCCATCATCATGGGCAATGTGAGATCTCTTGCAAACAAGATGGATGAACTAACAGCGCTCACCAGGCATCATCAGGAGTTTCGGGCGTGCAGCATGATGCTACTTACAGAGACTTGGCTCACTGAAGTTACTCCTGACCCTCTGGTCTCCTTCGGGCAGACAGGACAAGGGAGAGCGGTAAGAGGAAAGGAGGAGGGCTGGCAATGTTTGTGAATAATAGATGGTGTAATCCTAGGCACATTGTGATTAAGGAGCAAACTTGCTGTAAGGACATTGAACTATTAGCTGTGAGCATGAGACCTTTCTACCTACCAAGGGAACTATCACATGTCATCGTGATAGCTGCATATGTCCCCCCCTCTGCGAAAGCTGACACTGCCTGCGAGGTCCTACAAGCCACGCTGAGCCAGTTACAGTTAAAACATCCCCAGGCCCTCTTTCTTCTGTCGGGTGATTTCAACCATGCCTCTCCATCATCCACACTGCCCAGTTTCACACAGTATGTAACCTGCCACACAAGAGACAGCAAAACACTGGACTTGTTCTTTGCCAACGTGAGGGAGGCATATAACTCATCAGCCCTACCGCCCCTGGGGAGATTGGATCACAACCTAGTGTATCTCCGACCTGTGTACAAGCCACTTGTACGTAGAGAACCAGCTGTCACCCGCACACTGAAGATATGGTCCGAGGAGAGTGATGAGGCTCTGAGGGATTGTTTTGACACAACCGCATGGGAAGTGCTGCAGGATTCTTATGGAGAAGATATAGAAGGACTCACACACTGCATAACAGACTACATTAATTTTTGTGTGGACAACACAGTACCCACAAAAGTGGTGAGGTGCTTCTCCAACAACAAACCATGGATTAACTCTGATATAAAAACACTACTTAAGGAGAAAAAGATGGCATTCAGGACAAGAGATAAGGAGGGGTTGAGGGAAGTACAAAAGGAGCTGAGGCTTCAAATCAGGCAAGGAAAAGCCAGTTATAAGGAAAAAATGGAAAAGCAAATGGAAAGAAACGACATAAGGGGGGTCTGGGAGGGGCTTAAGTAAATTTCGGGTCATAAACAGTCTGTCTGCCAGATTGAGGCAGATGTTAATTGGCTTAATGAACTAAACCTATTCTTCAACAGATTTGATCACACACCAGCTCCTCCCACCCCAGTATGTCCTTCAGCTTCCCCCACCACAATGACTTCTCCCCATGCGGCCACTTCCCAACAGACCAGTAAATCCAGAAATCCGTCTTTATCTGGCCACAGTCTAACCTTCACACGGGCCCAGGTGAGGAAGGAGATGAAAAAGATCAAGGCGAGGAAAGCCGCAGGGCCAGATGACATCAGTGCAAGGCTAATTAAGACTTGTGGGGACAAGCTGTGTGGTATAATTACATATATGTATAATATGAGCCTGAGGCAGGAAATAGTCCCTGAATTATGGAAATCTTCTTGTGTGGTACCAGTTCCAAAGAAACCCCACCCTAAGGACCTCAACGACTACAGACCTGTAGCACTGACATCCCACCTGATGAAGATCTTGGAGAGATTGGTTCTCACACATCTCCGCCCTCTAGTGAGCCCCGCTATGGACCCCCTCCAGTTTGCTTATCGGCCGGGCATTGGGGTAGATGATGCCATCATCCATCTTCTGCACAGGGCTCTGTCTCACCTGGAGAAACCAGGGAACACAGTGAGAATAATGTTCTTTGACTTCTCCAGTGCTTTTAACACCATACAGCCCAGGTTATTGAGGGACAAGCTGGGCCTTGTTGGAGGGGACCACCACCTCTCCAACTGGATCCTAGACTACCTCACAAATCGACCTCAATACGTGAGAGCCCAAGACTGTGTGTCAGGTACCGTGATCTGTAATACGGGGGCACCTCAGGGTACGGTTCTCGCCCCTTTCCTCTTCACACTGTACACTGCAGATTTTAGGTGCAACTCATCCAGCTGCTACCTACAGAAGTATTCTGACGACTCTGCAATAGTGGGTCTCATCTCAGATGATGATGACAGGGAGTACAGAGAACTGAACCAGGATTTTGTGGACTGGTGCCACCGGAACCACCTGAAGATTAACACGGGGAAGACCAAGGAGATGGTGGTGGACTTCCGCAAAGGCAGAAGCCTTCCTAAACCAGTGGACATCCTGGGGACGGGCATCGAGATTGTGAACACCTATAAGTACCTGGGTTTGCTCCTTAATAATAAGCTGGACTGGGCAGATCATATGGAGGCCCTGTACAGGAAGGGCCACAGCAGGCTCTACCTGCTTAGGAAACTGAGAGCCTTTGGAATCCGGGGGGCACTTCTTAGAACTTTCTTCAACTCGGTAGTGGCATCAGCCATCTTCTTTGGAGTGGCCTGCTGGGGGAGCAGTATATCAACCAGGGACAGAAATAAACTTGACAAGCTGATTAGAAAGGCCAGCTCTGTCCTGGGGAGCCCACTGGACCCAGTGCAGGTGGTGGGTGACAGAAGGATACTGTCCGTGGTGAGCTCCATGCAGAAGAAGAAGTCCCATCCCATGCATGAGACTGTGATCGCGCTGAGCAGTACTGTCAGTGACCGACTGCTCCACCCTAGGTGTGAGAAGGAGCGCTATCGGAAGTCTTTCCTCCCCACCGCGGTTAGGCTGTACAACCAACACCGACCTAAGCAGAGATCATTACACACAGAGAACTGAAATATCTCTCTGCCTGTTAAACCCCCCC
This sequence comes from Leptodactylus fallax, assembly GCA_947044405.1. Lineage (NCBI taxonomy): Eukaryota > Metazoa > Chordata > Amphibia > Anura > Leptodactylidae > Leptodactylus > Leptodactylus fallax. The sequence continues at coordinate 9,166,404 of CAMRHE010000027.1, read as the reverse complement.
CCCCCCTCTGCTATGTCCTATCTGTTTGTCTGCTATTAATGTAATGCCTCTCACCTTGGAACATTCCTGTACATGTTGTATTTGTATTTGTATCTGCTTATCTTATCTTATCTTATCTTTGCTGCTGTAACACACTGAATTTCCCCATTGTGGGACTATTAAAGGACTATTATTATTATTATATTATTAAAAGGTTGTGCAACAAAATATGAAGTTAAGGGAACCATCATTTCTGTCCAGGCCTCTGTCATGAGTTTTCCTTTTTAAAAAAATTCTGTTGAAGCATGGTTGAAAAGCAATGTCTGACTTTCATTTGTTCATTTTGATAGAATTTTTATATATTATTACTTTTGTGAGATTCAAAGTTACTTCTTTGACCATTGTGGGTTTTTCTTTCATTAAACGAGGGGTACCTACAATTTTGTCCACCTGTGTATGTGTACATTTACAGCCATGTATATTTAACAGACATCACCAGAGAAGAATATAACATACAGTGGGGAAAAAAAAAGTATTTAGTCAGCCACCAATTGTGCAAGTTCTCCCACTTAAGATGAGAGAGGCCTGTAATTGACATCATAGGTAGACCTCAACTATGAGAGACAAAATGAGAAAACATATCCAGAAAATCACATTGTCTGATTTTTTTAAGAATTTATTTGCAAATTATGGTGGAAAATAAGTATTTGGTCACCTACAAACAAGCAAGATTTCTGGCTCTCACAGACCTGTAACTTCTTCTTTAAGAGGCTCCTCTGTCCTCCACTCATTACCTGTAGTAATGGCTCCTGTTTGACATTGTTATCAGTATAAAAGACACCTGTCCACAACCTCAAACAGTCAAACTCCAAACTCCACTATGGTGAAGACCAAAGAGCTGTGGAAGGACACCAGAAACAAAATTGTAGACCTGCACCAGGCTGGGAAGACTGAATCTGCAATAGGCAAGCAGCTTGGTGTGAAGAAATCAACTGTGGGCGCAATAATTAGAAAATGGAAAGCATACAAGACCACTGATAATCTCCCTCCATCAGGGGCTCCACGCAAGATCTCACCCCGTGGGGTAAAAATGATCACAAGAACAGTGAGCAAAAAACCCAGAACCACACGGGAGGACCTATTGAATGACCTGCAGAAAGCTGGGACTAACGTAACAAAGGCTACCGTCAGTAACACACTACACCACCAGGGACTCAGATCCTGCAGTGCCAGACGTGTCCCGCTGCTTAAGCCAGTACATATCCAGGCCCATCTGAAGTTTGCTAGAGAGAATTTGGATGTTCCAGAAGAGTATTGGGAGAATGTCATATGGTCAGATGAAACCAAAGTAGAACTGTTTGGTAGAAACACAACTCATCGTGTTTGGAGGAGAGTGAATGCTGACTTGCATCCAAAGAACACCAAACCTACTGTGAAGCATGGGGGTGGCAACATCATGCTTTGGGGCTGTTTTTCTGCAAAGGGACCCGGATGACTGATCAGTGTACATGAAAGAATGAATGAGGCCATGTATCGTGAGATTTTGAGTGCAAACCTCCTCCCATCAGCAAGGGCACTGAAGATGAAACGTGGCTGGGTCTTTCAGCATGACAATGATCCCAAGCACACCGCCAGGGCAATGAAGGAGTGGCTTCGTAAGAAGCATTTCAAGGTCCTGGAGTGACCTAGCCAGTCTCCAGATCTCAACCCCATAGAAAACCTTTGGAGGGAGTTGAAAGTCCGTGTTGCCCAGCGACAGCCCCAGAACATCACTGCTCTAGAGGAGATCTGCATGGAGGAATGGGCCAACATACCAGCAACAGTGTGTGCCAACCTTGTGAAGACTTACAGAAAACGTTTGACCTCTGTCATTGCCAACAAAGGATATATAACAAAGTATTGAGATGAACTTTTGTTACTGACCAAATACTTATTTTCCACCATAATTTGCAAATATAATTCTTTAAAAAAAAATAAAAAAAAAAATCAGACAATGTGATTTTCTGGATTTGTTTTCTCATTTTGTCTCTCATAGTTGAGGTCTACCTATGATGACAATTACAGGCCTCATCTTTTTAAGTGGGAGAACTTGCACAATTGGTGGCTGACTAAATACTTTTTTTCCCCACTGTATACCATGACCTGTAGAGAAATGTATCACTGGGAACCTTACACTAGAGAGGCAACAGAGCACAGAAACAAACACTTTGTCACAAAGGTAAAATGTGCCTGTGAGCACTCACCACAGTACGTGTAAATAAGTTTGGAGTCTATAAAGCGAACTTTGAGGTTATGTAGGACGGCTGGTTCATGGAGGTAACTCAAGGCAGTGAGGTCATTTTCTCCTACAAGGATATCAGGATTTCTTAATGGTGGCAGTTCCTTTGTTTTGGCATCTAGTCGATATTCTAAATCCTTCAAGATAAAATTAGATAAAACACTGTGATTTTTATCAATATATCTGCACATCCTACTTCTGTCTGAAATATGGCGGAATACATCTTTCCACTGAGATTTATAAATGAATAATTAAAAAAAACAAAACAAAAAAAATTTCATGTTACACATACATATATATTTTAAAAAGGGAGTACTGCCCCCTGTAGATCTATTCTGGGTCAAAGACAGATATGTTTATTTAGTCTAGGGTCCCATCTGAATGCGGTCACCTTGTTGTGGCAGGTGGGCTTATTGTTTGATCAAATGTGTATAACGAAGAACTTCAAATTTATAAGTATAGTTTATAGATCATATTAGTTGATTTTAACAACAGTAATGCCTTTTGGATTTCTATTTCCATATGTCATGGTGTTGTGCACAGAGTGCTCCTGCAGTTCCTGTACCTGCATATTGCCATAGTGGTTAGCACCTGTTCACATTTGGATGTGCTGTCTAAATTTTCTTTTCTGTAATACAGTGCTGGCCAAAAGTATTGGCACCCCTGCAATTCTGTCAGATAATACTCAATTTCTTCCAGAAAATGATTGCAATCACAAATGCTTTGGTAATAATATCTTCATTTAATTTGTCTTCAATGGAAAACCACAAAAAGAATTGTCAAAAAGCCAAATTGGATATAATTCCACACCAAACATAAAAAAGGGGGTGGACAAAAGTATTGGCACCCTTTGAAAAATCATGTGATGCTTCTCTAATTTGTGTAATTAACAGCACCTGTTACTTACCTGTGGCACATAACAGGTGGTGGCAATAACTAAATCACACTTGCAGCCAGTTGAAATGGATTAAAGTTGACTCAACCTCTGTCCTGTGTCCTTGTGTGTACCACATTGAGCATGGAGAAAAGAAAGAAGACCAAAGAACTGTCTGAGGACTTGAGAAGCAAAATTGTGAGGAAGCATGAGCAATCTCAAGGCTACAAGTCCTTCTCCAAAGACCTGAATGTTACTGTGTCTACCGTGCGCAGTGTCATCAAGAAGTTTAAATCCCATGGCACTGTGGCTAACCTCCGGGGGGGCGGGCGTTGACGGCCAACAAATTTTGCAGCATAATGTAGGGCCCAGTGTGAGAAAGCTGGGTCTCCCTCAGAGCTCATGGGTCTTCCAGCAGGACAATGACCCAAAACACACTTCAAAAAGCACTAGAAAATGGTTTGAGAGAAAGCACTGGAGACTTCTAAAGTGGCCAGCAATGAGTCCAGACCTGAATCCCATAGAACACCTGTAGAGAGATCTCAAAATGGCAGTTTGGAGAAGGCACCCTTCAAATCTCAGGGACCTGGAGAAATTTGCCAAAGAAGAATGGTCTAAAATTCCAGCAGAGCATTGTAAGAAACTCATTGATGGTTACCGGAAGCGGTTGTTCGCAGTTATTTTGTCTAAAGGTTGTGCTACCAAGTATTAGGCTGAGGGTGCCAATACTTTTGTCCGGCCCATTTTTGGAGTTTTGTGTAAAATGATCAATGATTTTACTTTTTTTTCATTCTCTTTTTTGTTTTTTTCATTGCAAGCAAAATAAATGAAGATATTATTACCAAAGCATTTGTGATTGCAATCATTTTCTGGAAGAAATTGAGTATTATCTGACAGAATTGCAGGGGTGCCAATACTTTTGGCCAGCACTGTATATATACATACACACACACACACACACACATTTTTAAACATTGTACTAGAACTAGATTAAAGAATAGCTAAAAATCACAAAATTAATGTACAAAAAAAATGTAAAATTCTATTTACACACACACACACACACACACACACACACACACACACACACATTACACAAAAATGAATAAAATGTCTGGGAATTTTTATTTCACTTAGGGTGGGTTCACACTTACACTTGAGTCCATCCGCTGCCAATTCGAGTGAAAATCTCGGGAAACAGGATTGGCATCGGATACCGACAGGTTAGCGACGCATTGGTTAAAAACCCATTCATTTGAATGGGTTTTTAAAGCAATGCACGGGTGTGCGCTTACACCCTCTGCGCTGAAAATCCAGTTTTTTCATCGGAAACAAAGTCGGACATGCAGGACTTTGTGCCAGACGAAAAAAAAACGGCTTCGCGACGCAGAGGGTGTAAGTGCACACCCCGCGCATTGCTTTAAAAACCCATTCAAATGAATGGGTTTTTAACCAATGCGTCGCTAACCTGTCTGTATCTGATGCCAATCCTGTTTCCTGAGATTTTCACTCGGATTGGCAGCGGACGGACTCAAGCGCAAGTGTGAACCCACCCTTACTTGTAAATGTAACTTTTTCCACCTCCAGTTCATTGCATCCTTTAACCCCTTAAAGGGGTTGTCCACTTTCAGACAAATATATATTAGAGAAAAATGTTAGTTTGTATAATAAAAAATCTACAATTTTCCAATATCATATAATAATAATAATAATAATAATAATAATAATAATAATCCTCCTCCTTTAAAAGTTCCACTATGGGGAAATTCAGTATACTTTCTGTATCAGTTCCTCACGGGTTTTCTAGATCTCTGCTTGCTGTCATTCATTCTGCTTACTCCCAGTGAATAAAAATGAGTCCATGGTCATGTGATATACAGTCCATGGTCATGTGATATACACAAGTGCCGCTCTTTATAGTCACAGCACAGTAATAAGACATCTGCCTGGTCGTTAGTTCATCACATGACCATGGCCAATTTTTATTCACTGGAAGTAAGCAGAATGAATGATAGCAAAGAGATCTAGAAAACTGAACAATTGGTACAGAAAGTATATAGGAAAATTGTAGAACTTTTTATTATACAAACAATAACAATTCTATCTCAATATTGGTCTGGAAATGGTCAACCCCTTTAAGGACACAGAGCTGTTTGGACATCACTGCTCGGCGACATTTTTCATATCTTCCATCTCCAGCTTTCCAAAATTCATAACCTCTTTATTTTTCTGTCGATATGACTATATAAGGGCTTATTCTCTGCGCAACCAGTTGTACTTTTAGTTGGCACCATTTTGGGGTGTGTTTTTTGTGAAAACATACAAGTCTGTCATTATTTTTTGTGATTCTTCTTTATGGCGTTCACTTAGTATTAAAAATTATATGGTCATTTTTTCTGTGAGGTCATTGTGATTACAGTAATACCATATTTATATCTGTTTTATTATGTACAATGTATTGCAATATTTCTGTATTGCAAACAGATTCCATATGTGTTATACGGGAAGAGAGTCAGGGGGCCCTTGATTGGGGAATCAGGGGTTGGAAAAGTGATCTCACACTCTAAACGTCCAGATGTCATGATCGCTATCACAGCACCAGAGGGGTTAAGCTCCTGGAGGAGGAATATTTTCTGACTCCTGCAGCTAGCACCGGGTCCAGCGAGCACGGCAGCAAAACCGCACAGGAATAGAACCTGTCCTGAGTTTTGCAAACGTAACTGTGGAAATCACAGATGTGTGCATGGGCCCATACAAATGAATGGGTCAGTGTGCTATTCAGGAGAAACCTGGGTAGCACACTGAACTAGCACACGGTCGTGTGCATGGACCCTTACTCAAAGATGGTCAAAGAATGACTATAATCGCACCAGAATATAATAACAAAATAAGCGTTTAATAGATGAAAAGAGATAATACTTAGCTGTGGTTACAAATGATGCAATAGTTCACTAGATGGGAGAGCCCCTTGTGTATCAGGCACTGATATACACCCATTGTTGGATGACATCCAGAGGTTTTACTGGGCAACCTATGATCCCAACTGAGGCTAAGAAAATAGCCCATATAGTTTTTATAGTATTTTTGGGGAAGAGGGAGGGGTTTCCTAGATGTGTAGGATGTGTGATCAATTTATAACATGACCATTTATGGTACAGAAATTTGAACGGAATGTTTAGTAACTGATCAGTATCAGAATAGTATACAGAGATACATACAGATTGTTCAGTAAGACATTAACCCTGTCATATCACATCAATAAGACTTTGTGGAAAACATATGTCCTATTATAAGGCTCAGGCTAGGATAACATCTTTGTTGCAGATTCCTCCATATTTATCGGAAAAGATATTGCCAGCTTTTACGGCAAAGTGATTGACACCATGAGGGAACCCAAGAGACCCCATTATAAGTTAGCCAGGTGGTCACCGTTGGTGTCTTCATGTAATATTTATACTGCTATAATTTTTTTTTTCCTAAAGCAGAAGAGAAAACAATGTGAACCAAGCCTTATCAGATGTTTGGTTTTTTTTTTTTATGAAATAAGGAATTTGGAAATCCCTTTTTAAAAAAAATATTGCATTTGCCCCTAAAACTGCTAGCTAGAAGTTGATACTGAGATAAAGAAATGTGAAATTTCCCTAGCTGTCCTGAGCCACTTTTATTAAATGTGGAAGAGAGTACATTGAAATTATATTAAAAACTGCTGTACATGCAATGAGTGAATTTGTATGAATATATAGTGTGATATATTTAGAAATTAAACAGATGCTTTTATATATAGCAAAGTGGACTTATCCACATAGCTAGACTAAGACCAGAGACCAATAGCCACAGGGAAACTCTGATATTATATACGAGGACAGGCCATAGAAAATAGGACAGCTGAGAAGTATGGCTTACATACATCATGTGCACAGCTCACTATACTTGTCAGTTTAATGTTACTAACTTCTTAACATAACCCAGATGTTACATTAGAATAAGTTATACCAGGAATAGGAGTGAAAATGAGCACGTTTCAGAAGCCATGGCAGACACCTATCACTGCTAATGAACAGAACAAGGAAAGGTCTGTAACATATCATCACATCTAAGCTGGCGTCTCTGTCAATCTTGTTTCATCATACCGTGCCTTCCTCAAGTCGCAGGTGAAGAACAGTGTCCCCTGGTTTATAATCCTTCTGAATCTCAGCAGATTTCCAAACTTCCTCTGAATTTGGAATCCATACCCGTGCGTGCTGAAATTATAACAAGAATGTATTATTTTAAACACTGGTTTAGATACACACAACACTTTGTTCACAGCTCTTAACGTTATTAAATTATAACTTACTAAAGAAAAATATTTTATGCATTTCCCTACATTAAAGAACCAACCAGCAAGAAAATACAGAGAAGCCGCTGACAAGGCATTTGTGTGATCGATGCACAAGAACATGCAGAGCTGTTCACTGTAGACTTGCTGATACCACAAAGCTTTACTTCCAGCACCAGAAACATCATCTCTAAAGCCAGGAAGTGAATAATTGAGACGTAAAACATTACTAACAATTTTAGTCCCCTTTCTACCGTCTAATAAATTTACAATGTAGTTGCTTATGATGCAATGTAATGCTGTTTGATCAAGAGTTAACACTGCAGATAAGAGATAAAGTTATTAAACAACGATCAGCTATTAACAAGAAGGTTGGCAGTGTAGCAGGCCGTCCAGGCACGGAGAGCTGAGGCGAAGCGGTCCAGACTACACACCAGACTACTGTGAACCAACCAGTTGACTATGTTTCTTTACTTTCCTTCAGCATCTTTTCCAAGTTAAAAAAAAAAAAAAAAAAAAAAAATGAAAACCTAACAAAAACTACACTGTAATCCAGGTTTTTTTTTTGGATCAAGTGAAGATCATGTGCCCCAGGACATAAACGTTACTTGACAAAAATGTATAAGTATATGTCCCCTGCAAATATGTTTAGTGGTAATAATTAATGATCAACATACACTCATTTTAATGATTGTTTTATATTTCATTAATAAATTTAGTGTAATGAACAAATCATACTACTTAATCCTATACAAGAAACTGCTCTACAATATGCAGAAGCAGAGCGTTATATGCGTCTTTGCAAACAGATCCAGTGGGGAAAAAAAAGTATTTAGTCAGCCACCAATTGTGCAAGTTCTCCCACTTAAAAAGATGAGGCCGGCCTGTAATTGACATCATAGGTAGACCTCAACTATGAGAGACAAAATGAGAAAACAAATCCAGAAAATCACATTGATTTTTAAAGAATTTACTTGCAAATTATGGTGGAAAATAAGTATTTGGTCAATAACAAAAGGTCATCTCAATACTTTGTTATATATCCTTTGTTGGCAATGACAGAGGTCAAACGTTTTCTGTAAGTCTTCACAAGGTTGGCACACACTGTTGCTGGTATGTTGGCCCATTCCTCCATGCAGATCTCCTCTAGAGCACTGATGTTTTGGGGCTGTCGCGGGGCAACACAGACTTTCAATTCCCTTCAAAGGTTTTCTATGGGGTTGAGATCTGGAGACTGGCTAGGCCACTCCAGGACCTTGAAATGCTTCTTACGAAGCCACTCCTTCGTTGCCCTGGCGGTGTGCTTGGGATCATTGTCATGCTGAATTACCCAGCCACATTTCATCTTCAATGCCCTTGCTGATGGAAGGAGGTTTTCACTCAAAATCTCACAATACATGGCCCCATTCATTCTTTCATGATCACGGATCAGTCGTCCTGGTCCCTTTGCAGAGAAACAGCCCCAAAGCATGATGTTGCCACCCCCCATGCTTCACAGTAGGTATGGTGTTCTTTGGATGCAACTCAGCATTCACTCTCCTCCAAACACGACGAGTTGTGTTTCTACCAAACAGTTCTACATTGGTTTCATCTGACCATATGACATTCTCCCAATACTCTTCTGGAACATCCAAATTCTCTCTAGCAAACTTCAGACGGGCCCAGATATGTACTGGCTTAAGCAGGGGGACATGTCTGGCACTGCAGGATCTGAGTCCCTGGCGGCGTAGGTGTTACTGATGGTAGCCTTTGTTACGTTAGTCCCAGCTTTCTGCAGGTCATTCACTAGGTCCCCCCGTGTGGTTCTGGGATTTTTGCTCACGTTCTTGTGATCATTTTGACCCCACGGGGTGAGATCTTGCATGGAGCCCCTGATTGAGGGAGATTATCAGTGGTCTTGTATGTCTTCCATTTTCTAATTATTGCTCCCACAGTTGATTTCTTCACACCAAGCTGCTTGCCTATTGCAGATTCAGTCTTCCCAGCCTGGTGCAGGTCTACAATTTTGTTTCTGGTGTCCTTCCACAGCTCTTTGGTCTTCACCATAGTGGAGTTTGGAGTGTGACTGTTTGAGGTTGTGGACAGGTGTCTTTTATACTGATAACAATGTCAAACAGGTGCCATTACTACAGGTAATGAGTGGAGGACAGAGGAGCCTCTTAAAGAAGAAGTTACAGGTCTGTGAGAGCCAGAAATCTTGCTTGTTTGTAGGTGACCAAATACTTATTTTCCACCATAATTTGCAAATAAATTCTTTAAAAATCAGACAATGTGATTTTCTGGATTTGTTTTCTCATTTTGTCTCTCATAGTTGAGGTCTACCTATGATGACAATTACAGGCCTCTCTCATCTTTTTAAGTGGCAGAAGTTGCACAATTGGTGGCTGACTAAATACTTTTTTCCCCAATGTATCTCTACAAGAATTCTACAAGATCTCAACATCATCATCCCTTTTCATCTTGAAACAAGCCGTACATTTATTCCAGTAACACCCTATAACAGTAATCTATGTCGTATGTAAGCACCAGTTGGAGAAACAAAGTGACAAATTCTGTGCCAGTCAAATATTGTTGCAGGCAGCCCAGGAATCACTGTGCCATCAAACTTGGCATACCACACATCAAATAATGGGAGGTAAGGTTTGGGCACTTTTACCAGGAACAACTCAACTTCCATATACCCAACAGCTGGCGTTATTGCCTTGTCCAGAATTCCCAAAGACACAGGTGTCTAATATAGTGTTGTCGCAAAGTTTTTGGAACAAAAACAGAGGAGTTGGATAAAGACAGAATATAGCAGAAGCTGTACAGCACGACAGTGTCATCCACATTAGGCTAGGTTCACACTTGCGCCAAGCTCTCCGTCGTTTGAGCCTGCCTGGGTACCTGAACGACAGAGAGCCCATCCGCTAAAACAGCGGTTACCCTCAGACCCCATAGACTATAATGGGGTCCGCTGGGTTTCCGCCATTTTTATACTAAAACCGGTGGTGAGAAAAGTTCTCTGTGCAGGACTTTTCTCTGACAATTTTCGGCGGATTCTGCATGACATGAACCTAGCCTTACTTTACAGAATGGTGGCAGAGTGGGAGGGACATATTCTTCACTTGTTCAATCAGGGAACATGATCTTACTTGAGCCTATGTTTTTTAGGATTATGACCACAAAATTTAAATAAAACTTCTGAATAGGTTCTGGTAGCAGTTCATACAGACTACAATTGAGGAGGATTCTGTATTTGTTTGACATACCATTGCTATGTATGCCGAGTAATATTTATGGGCACTGTTTGTTCTAAGACCAGCATATACAAATACATTCAGTGGTCTCAGGCAGTAAAAAGAAGGAGACTTTCAATGGTGAGGCACGCCGATTACACAAGAGTCTATATCTGTATGCTTTAGACTCTGTACACATCTACTGGCCATGGAAGCTCATTGAGAGGGTTGCCTTTGACAAGTCTTGTATAACCCATTTAAGCTTGGTGTACAGCCTAATGGGGTCTAATACATAACAGTACAAAAAGGACAAAACAAGAAGCTACAGAGTAAAATTAAACTATATACATAAATGGACAATATATTTAGGACAAAATATGAAAGAACACAAATGTTTTTTTTTCATTAGAGTTATTTCAACAAGTATCATTAACCTACTGGGTAATCATTTCTAAGATTTCGCCAAGTACATATAGTGAGCAGTTGACCCTAAAGCCCTTATTTCACCATAATGCCAAAGGCAATAGTCTCCGTGTTCACACTAAATATCTGGACTGTGCAATACAGGTACATTACTAAAAAAAACACACAAAATCGTAATCCAACTAACACAACTTGCTGGATAACCTCCCTTCCCCTTACCACACTGGTAAAATTGTATGGGATGGTGTAGTAATCGCATTTTATAGTTTAAGGGCAGAGATGTTAAAAGGCTGAACTTAATGTTTTATTAAAGCATAGAAGAAATTAAACAGCCTGTAAAGAGTAATGTGTGGGAAATTCCATCACAGCAAGTCATTATCGAAGCAACAGTGCTATGAAACCTCAGGAATATTTGTCACAAGACAGTCACAACGGTCACAACTTACTGATATTTCACTCTATTCACAGTTGGGTAGATGGTGATCTTATCATGCTTGTACGCAGCATGCATTAGAAAACCACATTTTAACTTTTATCAATGTATTTGTTGGGAACCAATTTCTTTTGACTAATAAAAATATGTAAAGATACTGAAGCACTTTTTCTAATGTTTTTAATTTGTGATTGTAGGTTTTTATGCTATTTGCAATATTTCATTATATGGGAAGCCAGCCTACTTGGGCTACTATTATCAGCGGTATAAGGATATGCTTCACAGCAGTCAAATGGGCAACATAAAAGGAGTTGTCTGCTGAAAGAAAAACAGAAACTGCTGTGGAGCTGTAAAATAATACATATTTAACCCTCTAAGCGAACTTCAGTCCCAGTCAGGCACCATCCTCTTTGCTCAGTTCCTGATTTGCAGATCATGTGATGCCACATGACTGATGCCGTTGTCTAACCACATGGCCAATGGTGATCGAAGCAGTCCTTTGACAGCTTAGAGGGATGAATATTATGCTACAGCACCCCAGCAGTTTTTACACTTTTTATTTCCAGTGGACAACACGTTTAACATGTAATCTCCAGATGTTCACTGACCTCTAAAGGATAGTGTTCTAGGTAAGATCTGTGACCCATGCAGAGGTCATAGTAGTGGACCCCATGCCATCATCCTTTCTAATACAGGTGTTACCTTTCACTGCAATCTTGATGATGAGATGACCGCTGAGAAGTGATTTCTACAGAATAGGAAGCATCAGCCTTACGTGAGACTCAAAGGTCAGTGTTAAAAATAAATCCTGAAAACCTTTTATTTTTTAATGCAGACCTGTAAGCTCTTCTGCCATGTCTAGTAATTAGTAAATATCTATTTGCTTTACGAAATTAAAATTCTGGAGCATCTGTTTTTAGACCTCAGTTTTGTGCATTCCTCAGTTATATCTCCTAGAAGTATATGAATAAATTAACAGCTGGGGGTTACTAGTTGTGGGCATTTCCCTACACAATCTGACATTATCCGATCAATGCTATCATTTGAAGCATTTTATTAAGCCTAACCCTGCTTAAGGCTGAGGGTCCACGTTGCGAAAAATCTTTTTTTTTTCTTGCAGATTTTGCTGAAGTTTTTTGAGCCAAAGTCAAGAGTGGCTTGAAAAGTAATGGGAAATATAAAAGAAACACTTCTACTTTACCCTTCTCTTAAATCCACTCCTGGCTTTCGCTTTTAAAAAAAAAACCAACACACACACACACACACACACGTCGCAAAATCTGCAACAAAAAAAAAAACGTGGGGCCTTAGCCTCAGGGTCAGAGACTCCTGGAAATCTTTGATCCCTTGTCCCCTCCTCTTTCTATTGACGGTAGCTCTTCCTGTTAGATCTTACATTGAATTCCACATGTCTGTTTCATGGGAAAAATGACAAATTCATACTGGTTTAATACAGTGATTAATACAAGTGACCTACAGCATTGGAGTCATCTGACAATGACATTGTGGCGATATAATGTATCTGCAGCTGTGCTGTGTTCACAGGGACAGGATGTTTTGTATTCTTAAAGATTTAAGCATCTATAGGCTTTACAATTTGATAATCTCGGAAAGTTTCCCTAAAATTCCCCAAACCAAGAGCAGGTTGAACTGAGCTTTTGTGAACAATATATAAAAGGTTTACGTTGCCATCCCACCAGTGTTGTTTTCTACTCCTTCCTCTATGCTAGCAGATGTGAAAAGCAGGGCCAGGAGGAACATATGAACAGTGCAGCCTTTCAGTTGAAGACAAAGATCACTTCTGCCTTGTGTCACCATGTCATGTTGCTGATAGGAGGCAATGCTGCATATGAGCCTCTTTGTATCAATGAGTGAAGCGGCAGTGAAGTTTACATGAATACATGAAATAATAAGAACTAATCTTGCAGAATGAACATGTGTGCCTGTGTACAGGATCAGATGATTCTTATGACAGAGGAAAAAGTGATGAAATCATCTCACCAACCCCCAGGATACTGCAACATCACCACAGGTAACGAAATCTCACAAGTGCCCAGGAAACACACACTTATCAGACACAGACTGTGGTCTACATTAATCTACTGGCATGATATTCAGAAGCAACCACCCATAAAAAACATATGGGAAACAAATATGTCATCACTGGTCTACAGTACAATTCATTAAAAGGAACAGTATGCACATGCAATATAAGCCTTATCTTTAATCGTTTGTCATTATCACTTTATTTCCTAGATCTGGTCACATACAAATGCATGCACATCATAACTGTAGAGGATTTTGTGGGGCCCCGGCCTTACAATATGTCAAGAATTCAAAATCAATGGGGAAGATTAAATTAAGCCCCTTGCAAACGGCACTTGCGACAAATATAGCTTTTTTCTAGATTTTACACCACCCTTGTGGTTATCCAAAAAAGGTAATTTGCTAGCATAAATGGTGTCTAAAAACTAGGCCAGCCATGAGCAGGGATAGATTTCAGTTAGCGCATGGCCCCTTGGAAGATGCACCTCAGTGGTTAGCACTGCAGCGCTGGAGTCCTGGGTTCGAATCCTGCCAAGGGCAACATCTGCAAGGAGTTTGTATGTTCTCCCTGTGTTTGCGTGGGTTTCCTCCCACACTCCAAAGACATACTGATAGGGAATGTAGATTGTGAGCCCTATATGGGACAGTGACTGACAATGTCTGTAAAGCGCAGCAGAATATGATGGCGCTATACAAGTAAGCATAAAGAAAAAAAAAAAAAAAAAAAAAAGGCCTTCATCATAAATCAGGCTAATCTTCCATTGGAGCAGGGATGATCAAGATTGGAAAACAATACGTAAGATGTGAGTATAGCCTATATATGTACAGGCAGACGTGACAGTGTCTCAAATAACTGATAATCTGAATTAGGGACTAGGGGCAGCACCACAGTGTTGAGACATGTTTTGCGTGACAAAATCAGATCTCAGTCTCTCAAAATACATTACAATGTAATATATTACAATGTATGATCATGGTTCATCAATATAGACCAATACAGTATGGTCTTAAAGGGAGTGTCACCAGAGTCCAGCATATCAACTCAGCCGTGCAGATTGATTCAGTTGACTCTAACCTAACAGTGTTATTCCCTTGTGAATCAGTGCCTCCGTTTGGTTATGTTCATGTGAAAACCCCTTTAAGGCTAGGAGTACATGGCGGCTTATGGCCACACATCAAAATTACAAATGTCACACTAGTCATATCTAATGAATGTGGTTGTGCGAAAAACTGAGCAGGGCTGGATTATGCTGTCAGGTTGAGGTTGCGACAATCTGCCAGTCACAACACGACCACATTCACTATCCTTACATGCAATGTAGTAGGGCAACATTGTAATCTCATGTTGCATATCTGCAAGTCAGTGTGTACCTCTAGACTGATTTTGCTGTCAGTAACAACTGAGAATTTCTGCACATTTTCCGCCATTTCGAGCACTGCTACATACTGAGCTTCTAACCGAAATTCCCAATTGACAACCATCTCCTTTCTATACAGTAAACCCATGTAAGATAAATCACCATGGAGACTTGCCTCCCTGCCGGCCTAGTACCAGAGTCTGGCAGATGTTCAGGGTCTCATTATGATCAACAGACTGAGCGTTACCCCAGACCGGTAGATAATTATTATGGTGTTGCTCTGACAGCCATTGTTTGCACAATGAATCCTATGTAGGCGGAACAGAGCAAATCTACAGTCATGGCCAAAAGTTTTGAGAATGACACAAATATTATATTTTCACATGATCTGCTGCCCTCTGGTTTTTATGTGTGTTTGTCAGATGTTTTTATCACATACAGAAATATAATTGCATTCATATTATGAGTAACAGAAGCTTATATTGACAGTTAGAATGAGTTAATGCAGCAAGTCAATATTTGCAGTGTTGATCCTTCTTCTTCAGGACCTCTGCAATTCTCCCTGGCATGCTCTCAATCAACTTCTGGACCAAATCCTGACTGATAGCAGTCCATTCTTGCAGAATCAATGCTTTAATTTTGTCTGAATTTGTTGGTTTTTGTTTGTCCACCCGTCTCTTGATGATTGACCACAAGTTCTCAATGGGATTAAGATCTGGGGAGTTTCCAGGCCATGGACCCAAAATCTCTATGTTTTGTTCCCTGAGCCATTTAGTTATCACCTTTGCTTTATGGCAAGGTGCTCCATCATGCTGGAAAAGGCATTGTTGAGCGCCAAACTGCTCTTGGACGGTTGGGAGAAGTTGCTCTTGGAGGACATTCTGGTACCATTCTTTATTCATGGCTGTGTTTTTAGGCAAGACTGTGAGAGAGCCGATTCCCTTGGCTGAGAAGCAACCCCACACATGAATGGTTTCAGGATGCTTTACAGTTGGCATGAGACAAGACTGGTGGTAGCGCTCAACTCTTCTTCTCCGAATAAGCTGTTTTCCAGATGTTCCAAACAATCGAAAAGGGGATTCATCAGAGAAAATTACTTTACCCCAGTCCTCAGCAGTCCACTCCCTGTACCTTTTGCAGAATATCAGTCTGTCCCTGATGTTTTTTCTGGAGAGAAGTGGCTTCTTTGCTGCCCTCCTTGAGACCAGGCCTTGCTCCAAGAGTCTCCGCCTCACAGTGCGTGCAGATGCACACACACCTGCCTGCTGCCATTCCTCAGAAAGCTCTGCACTGCTGGTAGCCCGATCCCGCAGCTGAAACACTTAAGAGACGGTCCTGCCGCTTGCTGGTCTTTCTTGAGCGCCCTGGAGCCTTTTTGGCACCAATGGAACCTCTCTCCTTGAAGTTCTTGATGATGCGATAGATTGTTGACTGAGGTGCAATCTTTCTAGCTGCAATACTCTTCCCAGTTAGGCCATTTTTGTGCAGTGCAATGATGACTGCACGTGTTTCTTTAGAGATAACCATGGTTAACAGAAGAGAAACAACGATGGCAAGCACCAGCCTCCTTTTAAAGTGTCCAGTGGTGTCATTCTTACTTAATCATGACAGATTGATCTCCAGCCCTGTCCTCATCAACACCCACACCTGTGTTAATGGAGCAATCACTGAAACGATGTTAGGTGGTCTTTTTAAGGCAGGGCTGCAATGATGTTGAAATGTGTTTTGGGGGATAAAGTTCATTTTCTAGGCAAATATTGACTTTGCAAGTAATTGCTGTTAAGCTGATCACTCTTTATAACATTCTGGAGTATATGCAAATTGCCATTAGAAAAACTGAAGCAGTAGACTTTGTAAAAATTAATATTTGTATCATTCTCAAAACTTTTGGCCATGACTGTACAAATATGAACAAATCTCACTCAATCCTCATTGTTATATTTATATATTAAAAGGGATCAATGTGGCCATAAAAAGTAATACAACACTACAATAACGGGTAGAGCTACAGAGCAGTCATACAGATGCATGGTGCTTTTACTATACCTCCACATGTCCCCATATAGAGTCTCCTCAGTCACTACTATTATCTAGGCTCCCATTAAAACAAGCTATATACACCGGAGGTGGTAGGTAAACTGGAAATACTCATCTACTTTTACTATTTTTCCTTTAAGAAGTAGTTAAAGTTAATGGGCCAGTAACAGTGTGAATCCTATGCACTGGCAGAGAGAAGCTAAAAGGAGAGTTTGGACCATGACTATAGTACCAAGTCTAGCTGGTGGGATACAATCTTCTTCCCACAATTTCTAGTTTCCTACATATGATCTTATGCAAATTTAGAGCCATCACTATCACTTCAGGAACAAGCAAAAAGAACAATAAAGTGTACTAAACAGTCTTCAGTTTGCCAAATACTGGACAATATAAAAGTGTAGGGGGAACCTTTCAGCTTGCAGTAATCTTTAGTGGTGGCACTTATCCCAAATCCACTGATATAGATAGATAGATAGATAGATAGATAGATAGATAGATAGATAGATATTAATATTTGGGTTTTTTTTTTCTGTGTTTTCTGTCTTTGAAAAGAACAGGAATAATTCACACTCCACATTCACAAGTCACATCTCTGTGAGGTGAAGTATAACATGCCGTCTATATTCAGGCAGTCGCTGTAATATACTGCTTTCATCAGACGGAGCATTCACAAGGGATGCGGCACCAGCAGAAAACAGAGTGTATCAATGAACTTTATAGTTTCCAGTCTACCCGCTACCAAGATTAAATTTACACCTTGTATAGAAAAAGCAGCAGCAACAACCAGTCCCTTTCATACACCTGAAGGATGTGACCTCTCAGCTGTGGAAGAGTGAAGAAATCAGGCGATACCTTTTAGAGGCTAACTGAGTATATTTATAAGTAAGCTTTCAGGAGTACTCGCTCCCTTCATCAGACATGGTGTGATACAAGAACTGAAAATTAACAGATTTTTATACACATGGTTTTCAAAGCATTTTAGAGTCCTTAAAAAAAAATTGCAATCTAAGTAGAGAAGTTATTTACAACAGGTCAAAAAAACAGTCTGGAAACTTGTGGTGCGTGATGGAGGGATCAGTAATTCTTGCTGTTATCTGTTTGCTATCAGGAGGTGATCTGCGTCCCTCACAGGTCACACATAGTGTGATTTGAAGCAGGCATGAATATTGAGTTCAGTTCATGGTTCAGCTGTAGCATTCACAACGTGAAATTACCATTAAACCATTTCCCTGTCAACCCAAACAACTACAGCAAATGGAAAATGACACTGAATGGAAGTGAGAAGTCTGTGTCTATAAATAGAGAAGTAGGGAAATAACCATTTTAGACAAATTTTCATGTGAAACAAGTAAAGTAGATTATTAAAAATCCTTATAAGCGGGTGATTTGTATGGCTGTATTCATAAATGCCTAGGTTTTCCTATGGTCTAAAATTTAGGGGTCTGGTCTAAGTAGTAAAATATGCACAACACACAGTATGGTTTTACTTACACATTTTTTGGCGGTTTCTTTGGGCTTCTAAACGCCATGAAATTTGGGAATGTTTGTAAACCAGTTTTTAGGTGTATTTGGAGTGTGTTTGGAGCTACGAGGGTGTTCCTGTTGCTCCAAAGTAGTAAGTGGCAAGGCCCTTGTTGCTCTAAAGAGGTCATTTGCATATTAACAAAAACTGGTTAACACCGATTCACAAAGGGGCAACACCATTTGATTCAGGTGACCCTAACCTATCTGCAGGGCTGGGCTGATATACGCACAATGTATTTAAGTCACACCCACATGTCTAGAAAGTCTAAAAATTCTAGCTCACACCAGATGCACCATGTTTATGCTAGTGTCTACAGTCATGGCCAAAAGTTTTGAGAATGATACAAATATTAATTTTTACAAAGTCTACTGCTTCAGTTTTTCTAATGGCAATTTGCATATACTCCAGAATGTTATAAAGAGTGATCAGCTTAACAGCAATTACTTGCAAAGTCAATATTTGCCTAGAAAATGAACTTTATCCCCCAAAACACATTTCAACATCATTGCAGCCCTGCCTTAAAAGGACCACCTAACATCGTTTCAGTGATTGCTCCATTAACACAGGTGTGGGTGTTGATGAGGACAGGGCTGGAGATCAATCTGTCATGATTAAGTAAGAATGACACCACTGGACACTTTAAAAGGAGGCTGGTGCTTGCCATCATTGTTTCTCTTCTGTTAACCATGGTTATCTCTAAAGAAACACGTGCGGTCATCATTGCACTGCACAAAAATGGCCTAACTGGGAAGAGTATTGCAGCTAGAAAGATTGCACCTCAGTCAACAATCTATCGCATCATCAAGAACTTCAAGGAGAGAGGTTCCATTGGTTCCAAAAAGGCTCCAGGGAGCCCAAGAAAGACCAGCAAGCGGCAGGACCGTCTCTTAAAAGTGTTTCAGCTGCGGGATAGGGCTACCAGCAGTGCAGAGCTTGCTGAGGAATGGCAGCAGGCAGGTGTGAGTGCATCTGCACGCACTGTGAGGCGGAGACTCTTGGAGCAAGGCCTGGTCTCAAGGAGGGCAGCAAAGAAGCCACTTCTCTCCAGAAAAAACATCAGGGACAGACTGATATTCTGCAAAAGGTACAGGGAGTGGACTGCTGAGGACTGGGGTAAAGTCATTTTCTCTGATGAATCCCCTTTTCGATTGTTTGGAACATCTGGAAAACAGCTTATTCGGAGAAGAAGAGGTGAGCGCTACCACCAGTCTTGTCTCATGCCAACTGTAAAGCATCCTGAAACCATTCATGTGTGGGGTTGCTTCTCAGCCAAGGGAATCGGCTCTCTCACAGTCTTGCCTAAAAACACAGCCATGAATAAAGAATGGTACCAGAATGTCCTCCAAGAGCAACTTCTCCCAACCGTCCAAGAGCAGTTTGGCGCTCAACAATGCCTTTTCCAGCATGATGGAGCACCTTGCCATAAAGCAAAGGTGATAACTAAATGGCTCAGGGAACAAAACATAGAGATTTTGGGTCCATGGCCTGGACACTTCCCAGATCTTAATCCCATTGAGAACTTGTGGTCAATCATCAAGAGACGGGTGGACAAACAAAAACCAACAAATTCAGACAAAATTAAAGCATTGATTCTGCAAGAATGGACTGCTATCAGTCAGGATTTGGTCCAGAAGTTGATTGAGAGCATGCCAGGGAGAATTGCAGAGGTCCTGAAGAAGAAGGGTCAACACTGCAAATATTGACTTGCTGCATTAACTCATTCTAACTGTCAATATAAGCTTCTGTTACTCATAATATGAATGCAATTATATTTCTGTATGTGATAAAAACATCTGACAAACACATAAAAACCAGAGGGCAGCAGATCATGTGAAAATATAATATTTGTGTCATTCTCAAAACTTTTGGCCATGACTGTAGGTGTAACCACAATAGTAAGTCTGGGCCAGTGTGTGCTTTTTCTTTGGGAGAACAAAAAAATGCAGACAAAAAAACCAAAGGCACCCAGATTCAACAAAGGCTATACAGTGAAGGAAATAAGTATTTGATCCCTTGCTGATTTTGTAAGCTTGCCCACTGACAAAGACATGAACAGTCTATAATTTTAAAGGTAGGTTAATTTTAACAGTGAGAGATAGAATATCAAAAATAAAATCCAGAAAATCACATTGTATAAATTTGCATTTTGCAGAGAGAAATAAGTATTTGATCCCTCTGGCAAACAAGACTTAATACTTGGTGGCAAAACCCTTGTTGACAAGCACAGCAGTCAGACGTTTTTTTGTAGTTGATGCTGAGGTTTGCGCACGTCAGGAGGAATTTTGGTCCACTCCTCTTTGCAGATCATCTCTAAATCATTAAGATTTTGAGGCTGTCGCTTGGCAATTCGGAGGTTCAGCTCCCTCCGTAATTTTTCTATGGGATTAAGGCCTGGTGACTGGCTAGGCCACTCCATGACCTTAATGCGCTTCTTTTTGAGCCACTCCTTTGTTGCCTTGGCTGTATGTTTTGGGTCATTGTCCTGCTGGAAGACCCAGCCACGACCCATTTTTAATGTCCTGGCGGAGGGAATGAGGTTGTCACTCAGGATTTTACGGTACATGGCTCCATCCATTCTCCCATTGAGGCAGTGAAGTAGTCCTGTGCCCTTAGCAAAGAAACACCCCCAAAACATTAGATTTCCACCTCCATGCGTGACAGTGGGGACGGTGTTCTTTGGTTCATAGGCACCATTTCTCTTCCTTCAAAACATGGCGAGTTGAGTTAATGCCAAAGAGCTCAATTTTTGTTTCATCTGACCACAGCACCTTCTCCCATTCACTTGCAGAATCATCCAGGTGTTCATTGGCAAACTTCAGACAGGCCTGCACATGGGCCTTCTTGAGCAGGGATACCTTGCGGGCACTGCAGGATTTGAATCCATTACGGCGTAATGTGTTACCAATGGTTTTCTTGGTGACTGTGGTCCCAGCTGCCTTGAGATCATTAAAAAGTTCCCCCTGTGTAGTTTTAGGCTGATCTCTCACCTTCCTCATGATCAAGGATACCTCACGAGGTGAGATTTTGCATGCAGCCCCAGATCGATGTTGATTGACAGTCATTTTGTATTTCTTCCATTTTCTTACTATTGCACCAACAGTTGTCTCCTCCTCACTCAGCGTCTTACTTATAGTTTTGTAGCCCATTCCAGACTTGTGCAGGTCTATGATCTTGTCCCTGACATCCTTAGAAAGCTCTTTGGTCTTGCCCATGTTGTAGAGGTTAGAGTCTGATTCATTGAGTCTGTGGACAGGAGTCTTTTATACAGGTGACAATATAAGAGCTGTCTAATGCAGGTAACGAGTTGATTCGGAGCATCTAACTGGTCTATAGGAGCCAGAACTCTTAATGGTTGGTAGTGGATCAAATACTTATTTCGCTCTGCAAAATGCAAATAAATTTATAACATTTATACAATGTGATTTTCTGGATTTCAATCTCACACTGTTAAAATTAACCTACCCTTAAAATTATAGACTGTTCATGTCTTTGTCAGTGGGCAAACTTACAAAATCAGCAAGGGATCAAATACTTATTTCCTTCACTGTACTGTATGTGAAACTAACCTGACACAATACAGTTTTAAATCATAGCCCCAAGAAGTGAGTCTATGGCAAATCCAGAGTCAATCTGGGAACAAGGATAGAGCTGGTCTGTAAGAATATGCATTTTCCAACCATATTTACAAAGCCCCTGGATTAATAACATGCAATTTGTTAGCACAAAATACTGCAGCTATAAGGCTGCCTAAACAAGAGAAGTCTAAAATGCATATCGCATCCAAGCAAAATAGGGAAGATTTATCAAGTCCCTAAGACACTTTTGGGGTATATAAAAAAAATTAAAAAAAAAGTTTCAAACCTTTGCAAACCTCTGCAACTGTTTAAACAAACATTGCCGCAATTGTTGTCAACCACATTTACTAATTTTCTTTAAAGGAGCGTGTTGAGTGTACGCAGTTGATGGGTCCCATTGACCCCGCATCATTTAAAACAATTCCCTGCCATAAATAATGGCAGAAATTTATGCCAGCTATAAATTTCAGTATAGGCAGTGGCCTACCGAAAGATATGCCTAAATTACAAGGCGGAGTGCACCTTGTCATAAATCAGGAGAATCCTCTTGTTCCTTTTTCAGGGTCATAAAATAAGCAGTAACCGCTACTGTCTCCCATTGAAAACAATGAAAGGTAAATTCTGGTCAGAATTTGGAACGGATTTCCTCTGTGTGACTGTAGCCTTAAAAAGAACCTGCAGTATAATAAATAACAACAACAACAACATTTATTGCTCTAACATAATGAAAAAAATGAAACTATTTTTGTAACTAGAGGATTAAAACTATTTCTTATGCTGTTGTTCACCTGCCTACATGGTTACAGCATCAGTCTTTCTGTTGTTATGGTCAGCAGGACAAAAATCTGAGTTGCATGACTTTTTCGTCCAGCGATTTTGGATGCACACTGCGACAGAGTTTGCAAAAGGAGACTCCAACGCAGATGTGAACTTAGCCTAAACCCAGCAAGGACCCTGTCCCTGCAATCCTGTGATTCCAACTCACCTGCCCCCTCATTTACTAACTGTAAATTGGCAGGAAGAGGGAATGGTGTTAAAGGGGTTGTCCAGTTAATTTTTTTTTTACTGATGACCTATCCTTAGAGATCAGTGAGGGTTCAACACCCAGGACCCCTGCTGATCAGCTGTTCAAGGCGGATGAACAATACAATTACAGCCTCATCCCAAAGAAGTGAATGGGACCAGGCTGTAATTATGTCACCCAGCCACTATAAATCAACGGTTGTGTGAGCATATCCAATAAAGTCTATGGAGTCATGTGATGACTGTTAACACAATGGCCAGCTCACGGCCGTGGAATCCTTTCGTGTGAATGAGCCCTTTGATTGGTCATATTGATAATGGTATCTTTTGTCTGAACAATCCCTTAGCCTAACGTTATCTGATGTGTGCAGTTAACCTAACACCTGACGGCTAGATAACACTACACACAGGGTTTACAGTCTATACCAGTGCATACATCTGCATATGAAATGACAAAAGACTACATGCAAAGTATATTCATTTTTTCTACTTTAGATGTAAGAAATACTTGGTCACAAATGTGCACAAATGCGTTAAATAAATAGCAAACACATAGAAACACACAACTCCATAGCAGTACAGTTTGTAAAAGTTGAGATGCTCACACAACTGTAAGACTAGGAGAACAGCAGAATATTATTATCCCTACTTACAATAGCCAGGTCATCTCTGTACCACGAAACCATCTGGGTATTCTTTTACACTTTTAAGTATATTTCCCATGTCTTAAAGGAATAATTTCTGATTTTTATTTTAACAACCTATCCTTAGGATATATGGCATTGAGATCTTGCAAAGTACAGTAGCTCACTCCCAATCACCTGAATGGGACTGATCTGCTAAAGGATCAATAGACACCATTACTTTTTGGCACCATGGAATTCAGTCACAATCGTAGCATATTTTCTGCAGTGGAAAATGCCCAGATCCATTCCCATTACATACATGGGAATGCATCTAAAGGCTGGATTGAAACACAATTTTGGAGTTTTTATACTCCTTTTGCTGTTGAAGTATTTGACATTTTGTTTTTTTAGGTCAAAAATGTTGTGGCTACATGCTATTTAAATGCCTCAAAAATGTATCCTCTATCTATAGGGCAGAGGATTAAATTGTTGATCAGTGGTAGTTTGCAGTTTATCCTGCAGTGCTCTTCACAGAAAATCCGCAGAGGTTTCCCGGCGCAGTTTTGGAAATCACAGCGTTTCTGCTCTGCGTATTTTTCTGCAATGTGTGGATGGGATTCACTACAGTCTTTTGCAGGGACTACAAAACACTGCAGTTTTTGCCGCGACACTTAGATTGGATTAGATTCTGACAAAAATTCACTAAATTTGGCACAAGGTGTCCCATCTTAAGCCATGCCCTCTATTCAGAAAGCATCAACTCCTTTCTATTAAGACTGATTTCAGCCAAAAGAAAACATCGGAGCAGCAGGGCCAAACCGTGCTGGGAGGAACCAGAGCACCGGGGACAGGCAAGTGTGTTTATTTTGTTTGCTTGTTTTTTTTTTTCACTTTCCGCGGCCTAATACACACATAAATACATACACATAAATATCCATATAATATCCAGGACAGCCTTTTAAAGTAGTATTATGCAAGAGAATAGGTTTTGCAGTGTAAAAATGTAGCTATTTGAGGGTATGCAGTGGCTTATAACATTTGCCTCTTTCTCTGTCAGACTTCTTTCAGATTTGCCATGGATTTTACGTACTGCAATTTAAAGGGTGCAATCTACAGCAAAACCTGTGCTAGGAAACTTTTTGCTGGAGCACATTATAGCCTCACACATTTGAGGGGTCTATAGAGCCCAATCAATGATGTTACATGCTTATATGGTTTTTGCTGAAGGTGGAACCAATTATTTTTGCTTTGCATACATTACGTAACATCCTTTCAAGATTTCTTTGAACCAAAAATATATGAATTTCATATTTTGGCACAAGAATAAAACACACCCAAATTTCCTATTATTATTATCAACATTTTTTATATTAAGTGTTTGCTTATTTCAAAAACCCAGTGATACTTGGACAGCGTTAGGTTTGATCACATAGTTCTTGGAACAGACAGCATTTCTCTATGTGTTCCCTTGAACTTGCACATTCCTTCGGACACACGCCCCATCTGAGTCACACGCTCCTAACCGCATGTGACTGGATGAGATCTTTTTTGTTTTTGTTCTGGCAAACAAGAGCACTTACATGTTTGCTTGAATAGCCACCATGCATGCACTATAGGGATGTCTGATGGCATTAGAATATGTATCCAGATCCTGCATTGGCAGCCAGTGATATTGAACTGGGTTCAACAGCTTTGACACTAAAAGAAACATATGAGTTCTGATATGTACAAGAAGCATACATGCAGATTATGGTTATGGAGGGGTAAAATGGCTGTTTGTCCACTATGATGGTTTATCCAATGCAAACCAATCTTGTAGTGCCCTATAAACAGATGACCTATGGTCAGCCTCCATTAGAATACACTGCATATAGTATGGGCAATGTAGCCCAATAACCTTAAAAGGGAGTTTCTGGGATTAAGATATTGATGACCTATGCGTAGAACATCAAAATCAGATTGGAGGCGGCCCGATACCCTCACTAATCATCTGATATCTGCTGCCATGGGCCGCTGGAACTGTAGAGTGTAAGTAGCCAGAAGCAGACATATTTGTACACTATGTAGTGGCCATGCTAGGCTATTGCAGGTCACCTCCCATTCAGTTAAAAGTAAGTTAAGCTGCAACAGCCCGGCACGTTCACTACACAGTAGTGATAAAATCTCAGTTCTCAGTTTTACACTTATTTTTCTTGTTTTTGTTAAAAGAAGCTAAAAATATGTTCAGTTAGCTGGCACATTGAGGAGTCAGATATATTTGATGTAGCTCTCCTCATCCTATAAAACCAACTAGCGGCTACAATGAAGAAATTGTAGACCAGAGCCTGAGCAGGGAGAAAAAAGATTGTATGGAATATATCAATTTCACAGTTATCATGAAAATCAAACCTGTGCTTATATGGGTAATTGTCCAGCCCAGACAACCCCTCCAACCCCATCCTGCCATAGGACATACTAGTACATCATAACAGTGATGGAAAGATATGGAGATTATTGCTGAAGGTTATTACTGAACACCCCTGAGGGAGGAGGGGGTAATTTTGAATCTGCTGGTTGTTGTCTTGTAGCAGACTATGGGAACTCAATTACAGTATGTGAAACATCTGCATCACATTTACCCCATTTGTCAGTATGGGGAAAATACACATTAACAAGTTAAAACTTTGATGTTTGGACAATCAAGTACGTTTTGCTCTTTCCTCAACAGAGAGAGGGTGGAGCATAAACCAGACTTACCCTGGGTTTTTAGGCTTCCTTGTTTTAGGTGTATTGTCAATGAAAGTTGTCAATGGAGATAACATAATATAATACGAGTAGTAGTTAGGGAATGAATTGCCAATAGCCATTTTTGGAATAGTATTGTCTAGTGACACTTTCCACCAAGGATCAGTTTAGATATAAAGATATGGTGAGGGCTCAGGAATTTCTCTAAATATATGGTCGGTGTCGGCTACTACATACCACACAATCCATGAGAGGACCAATTGCGGCTGCTAACCTTTTAGATACCATGATCAACTGTGACTACGGCATCTAAACAGTGGCTCAGGGGCACTGCCAGATTGGTTTCAACTGCTGCCCCCAAAACATGACCAGGGGGCGGTGATCAGTTGCTAAGACAGCAAGTAGCTTATTGAAGGCACCCGAGGTCTGTCATTAGCATACTTCTATTAAAGTAATAGAAGTCCAGTGATCTTAATATACACTACAAAATAGAAGTATTGGCAATGCACAGAAACTTTTGTAATTTTTCAAAGTTAATTTTTATAAAAGGCATTAAAACACAAAAAAAATACAAATTTAGCTCCCAGCACATTGTATGAAATATTATATAGTGCCTTTGTAAAGTATAACTTGACCTGCAAAAAATAAGCCCTTATATGACCAATAATCAGCAGTGCGTAACTGAGAAAACTGGTTCATACACGGAAATCCCAGTAGGAAGAAGCACTATTTAGGACCCTAGGATATCTGGATGACAACCCCTGTTCAAGTTGTAACAGAGCAATCTTGGCAGCTTCTCAGTGCCAGGTAAATGGAATGGTTAACACTGGCAGAAAAACAAGAAAGAATATAAAAAAAATATATATATCTATCTATATATATGCAGAAAATGAGTAGACGACAAACACATTCATTATATATGAATATTTGTCATGGAGACAGTATGCAGAGGCAACATGTTGTCCTCACAAACACAGAGAAGTTTCATAAGAAAAGTACACATTTATTTATATTCTTCAACAAACAACACAATCATAATGGCGACATTTTCTCTACAATACTGTTCTTTATTCAAGCAGTAGCAGAACAGCTGGCAGTGTGCTTGGTAGATATGACACTCCAAGGGCTCTTTATTGGCCCTGGGGCACATCATATCCTCTGTTGTTAAGCAAGCTTTTAAT
Organism: Leptodactylus fallax; assembly: GCA_947044405.1. NCBI lineage: Eukaryota > Metazoa > Chordata > Amphibia > Anura > Leptodactylidae > Leptodactylus > Leptodactylus fallax. The sequence goes on along the minus strand of CAMRHE010000027.1, from coordinate 9,138,786 downwards.
GGTGTCAGCAAGCTTCTATTAGTTTTCAGCCTGTGAGTCATGTTTCTCCAAAGCCATAGGAAACAATGCAAGGAATAACAGGGCTCCAGCGTCATATGCACAGGTAGAGATGGAGATAAATGCTGCCAAAGGAGGCAAATAAAATGGAATTTTCCCTAATTAATATACGTATGGCTTTATGAAATTGACATAAAGTAAATTCTGTGCAAAAAAAAAAAAAAAAAAAGGAATCATTAACTATTACACTCTGGACATGTTTGAACAGCCATGTAACATGAATTTATTTACATTGGTCACTGTCCCAGTTGTATTTACAATGTTAGGTTTCTATGGAGTGCACACAACTTTGTATAAATCGAGATTTTTTATTTTTTTTTTATTTTAAATATTTGGAATAAACAAACCTGAACCATGGCAACATGAAATCCTCATAGGGTCCCTGACCATGAGAGCAACTCAGCAACACTGCGACAACTTAAGGCCGAAACCCCACATGGCATAAACGTCGATCAATAACTGTGGCGTATTACAGTCCCTGCAAAGTGGATGGAATTCTAGCAAATCCCATCCACAGATTGCAGAAAAATACCCACAGCAGAAATGCTGCAATTTCCAAAAGCTTTGCGTTTTTTGGAAATCGCAGCATGTCAATTATATCTACGAAAACACCGGCAGTTTCCCTATAGGTATAATTGAAGCAGAAAATCCTCTGCCGTATTCCTGTGAAAAGCACCTTGGGAAAAACCACAATACATTTCTGCTGCAGTTTTTCCCGCATCGCTTTTACGCTGTAGCCCACTACATGGGTGCTTAGCCTTAAAGACAAGTTGGGCACAGGGAGAGGAGTCTAGACATAAGGCAATATCTCTGACTATCGCGGTCTTACCTACAACCAATCCATTTCTGTTATTGAAGTATTCTGGTTGCATAAAAACAGGGATAAAGTTACGCATTAGAGAACTTAATAATAATTTCAACATGTCTTTAAAGTTCTGTCACAAAAATTGGTAAATCGGTCCCCACTATAGCTCCATGTGATCTAGAGACATAACAGCTCATATATGGACAATTACATCACTGAATATTCTCAGGGCCGTACTGTATAAGTCTACAGAGAGACTCACTGTAAAAAGTAAAATTATTATTTTTAATAAATTTATATTGTATAATTAGATTCTTAGTTTATTTTATTACTTTCATAGGAATTCAATCACTAGCTTTTAATGAATTAGAGGATCTTTTCGGCTTCTGAATAACCCTGGCTATCAGCCATCAATGCAGGATTTGGAGTGGGGCTGTTGAAAAATAGTAGAATTGGAGTCAGTGGTTTGGCGCTGACATATATTGCCCAGATAAAGGCCCAAAAGGATTCTTTGGTCTCTGTCTGGCAATGTAACCCTATGGATATGTTTAAACATGTATGTTAGAAGCTCTTCCGGAATATAAGCTAAATGTACAGTAAACAAAAAAAATAAATGCCTGGGCAACTTGTTATATTCATATGACAGGGATTAAAACTGGCCAGAAAAAAAACAAAAAAAACAAACAGATGAAGCTTTCATCTCTTCACAGCTCGTTTACATCCATGGGGCACCTATTTTCAGACATCCCACTTGAGTCTATTAAACGATCTATAAAGATAGGACATGTTCGATTTTTTTTTTTTTCTATGCAAATAGTCCCATAGATTCTCCTTGAGAATAGGAGAGTATGGAAACTGGCCATGTATCAACCATTTTCCACTGCTGTGTCAATATAGCCTTATTCACCCTTAAGAGGCTAAAATAGATACTGTGCTACTGAGTTCCAGATCTGAAAATAATCAGTAATCTTCCTACTTTCCCCACAGAAGAAGTCTTCTCAGCTATACTGTCCTGTTGCTACAGAAGCTCTGCTCCTTCCCTGACAAGTATGTAAATGGAACAGATCACTTGTTTTTATGAATAAGATATTTCCTTGTGGAACAATCCCTTTAAGTATCATTAAAGAAGACATATGGAGCATAATATTACACAAATACTGCCAAGTTGTCACAGGGAAACAAACCTAATACAAAGTTCAATGATAAACAAGCAGAAGACTAACCTGGAAAAACAGAGGTAAATTAAACTGGGCATAAGAGGCTTACCTTCTGTTCACACTAGTTCCAAGGTTTCAGTTTTTACAATTGCCATGACTTGTATATAACAAATATATAATCTGTTTTATAAAGGGGTCCTACTAGCTTATGATCAGTGCATCAGTTTTGTAGTAGACTGTTTCTTTTTCTGAACTGCTAGATAGAAAAGTGACCCATGCTACACAATTTGCCAGACTAAAAACTGAATGAAAAGAATGGAAGTGCAAATAGCACATGAAGCTATGTTCAAGTTGTACTATTTCATCCAGCAAAATAACGGACGCCATAAAGGAAACCTCACTGACCCACTATAGCCAATGGTGTCCATCATGATTCATTTGTGTCTGCCACATGAAGGATCTGTCCCTGTTGGGATTCCCTTTTTAGGATGCTATAACGAAACTGAAAAACTGAAGAAAGAGATGCAAATTCAACCATTTGTATATCATTTGTGAGTTTAAACCACATTTACAAATGTAGAAAAATAATATGTAAAATAATAGACACTAAAAAAAAAACAAGAGCATAGGTTTTCTGACTTGGAAAAAAAAAAATGACTCAACACAAAGTTATATGTATGGGGTTACATTTATTTTCAATTCACGTTGTTAAATAAAGCAGAGAGATGTATGTGACTAGTGCTGCCACTGCAGCGGTCTGGAGTTAGTTCATGGAGAGAAAGCAATGCTGTGATATCACATCAATGACATCATGAGTCTGCCAACTCCCACAAGCATATGTAAGTGCCACCACCGTATTACAGCGCACATTACACTGATAAATAACATACCTCATTAATATATGTCCCTTTTGAAAGTTTGGAGAAAAAACAACTTGAAAGACTTGTACAAATGAACTAGTTGGTGCACTGGGGTGAGATTTTCAGCTCTTGCTGTTCAAGTAGGATAGGTAATATCACATCAGTGGGAGAATCAAGTCTTACTGCATGGGGTGGCGCAGGCAAGAGATGGCAGGGGTCTGAGCAGCAAGAGCAGTGCTCCAGGAAGCTGAAGGCTCGTGCAATAATTGCCTCATTTGCTTAAGACTACAAAGTTGTTTTTCTCCAAACCATAAAAGTGAAACAACCCTTGTGTGTGGATTTCCCATCACAGGACTGTATTCCTGGCAAGAAGAACGGTCTGTGTTTCCGCTACGTTGGTATCCTGAGCTGCACAAAGAATAGCATGCGTAGCAGAGGCATTTGTACAAAAGATGAGCAGGAAGGTCCCAGCTGTGCTGAGGTCTTCAGTGACTGCTTTGCTGAGAACATGACAGAGCAATATGCAGCGTATAGCAGCACATGCAAGCTACAGAAGACAAACTAATTTTTTTTTTTATCTAAATCATTGTGAAAATTGATGTTTATTAAATGCAATGGGCAAAAAGAAAAAAAAAATGTTTACAGTGTCCAAAGCCTTTAAACAGATCCTTCCCTCATCTCTACCAACTCCAATTCGTGGCATCTTTCAATAAGTGCCACTCCACTCATTCTGGAGCCATTCATTTTTTTTTTCTTTAGCCCCTACCATTCTGGAGCAATCGATGCTATTAATATCAGTGTTATTATGCTCTTTGTCAGATGGGCAGTGTCAGGCAGGAGCAGACAGACAGGAACTGCCCACCTGACAGTAGAGAGCATAACTGTGCTGAAAGTAATGAAACCGATTGCTCAGAAATGGTGGGGGCTAGAGAGAAAAATCCAACTGTGCCAGAATCAGAGGAGTGACACTTGGGAAGAGTTGGAAGTTGGTAGAGGTGGCGAAAGGTCCTCTTTAAGACAGCATTAAAAGACAATGTGTGTCTTGTTTTTACTAGAAAAACAATGAGCACTGGAAAATTATATATCACAACTCTACAAAAAGGAGTAAACTTTAGCACATCCTTAGCAGATCAAAAACTCTAGTATCACTATAAATTCAGCTCACATATCCATCACATTATACTACATAACAGTAGCACTGTGGGCATTGAACATGCTCAGACAGGGCAAGCTTCACCTACAGTTATGTGTAATATTATAAGAAGAAGATTTGTGAATTCATCCCAACAATGTTCTCATGAGGAACATGCTCTCTTGTGCTGGTACTTGTCTTGCTGAGTCAAACACCCAAGTATTATATTCCCTGGCAAAGCAACACCTGGCTTCTAGTTTGTTTATAATAAGGCAAAATGCATGCAATATGTAACAGAAGGTAAAAAGTACAGAGTAATACACAAGGAATAATATAAAACAGTTTTTCTATACAGTATATAAGCAATGCAAGCCAAGTTTTGTAGACCAGTATATAATGCAACCGATGGAGGAACCCCTGAACAATTTTTCAATTATCAGGAAATCTCAGTGAAGTATGGATAGGCTAGGCAAGTACAGAAAATATTCCACAATTTTGCCAAATATACTGTACTTTGGCAAGCATCTACTGTACCGCTATATTCCAGCTTTGGGTGACTGTTTTGCCAAGAATATTTCAGTAGGCTGATCACATTGCCATCTATACCATGAGGCTATTTTCACATCTCAGCTGGTAATCTGTTCTTGATGGATTTGTCAAAGAAAAAAAAAAAATTCTATCAGAAACAGATGGACTGACATTACAAAGAGATTACCTCCCATTTAAATCCATCTGCCATTGACTTCAAGATAAAAAAAAAAAAATAATGAATCCAACACGTTCAGTTATCGATTCGTTTTTTTGGGGTTTTTTTGGGGGGGGGGAAACAGGAAATGTCCTGCACGCATGGCTTTTGGCTCAGTCTAAAAATCCACAATGCAGTGGATATAAACACACATCTGGGCAGTGTAAGTACCCACCGAAATAAAAGGGAGTTTAAACATTTTATCAGTTTTTCTGATCTTTTGATGGAACACTACACAGATGTGAACGCAGCCTTAGAAGGATAGGTGTTGCTAGTGTTCTAGGGCACCCCTGACCAGATAGCAAGGAACCCCAAATCTTTAAACACTAATATGTTGTGTCAATGAAGCTGCAGAATACCACAAATTAAAATTGAGACCTCATTCATCTCTCACTTTCTCCTATATATGTCACAGATGTCAAAACAAAAGGTCACATTCTAAATCCAGTGAGTGTGAAATTCAGAAGAGATAAGGATAATGTACTGTCCTAGCTGTAAACACATTTACTGAAGAACAGCACAATAATGTCAAAGCTGACAGTCTACAGTATGGCAATACAATAAACAATCCGTGCCATCTACATCTGCCACCAGTAGTAATATCCAATCTATATGGGAGAGAGACTGCACAAAAATTTAGACTAAGACTTCAGCAGAAAACACATGAAACCTATATGATACAACCAACGCTAAATTTTTAGGGCCATACATATCATATGTTGTTGCTATGGTACCACAAGTTTAAAAAAGCCAAGATGCTACACATGGCAGATAACACCACACAGAAATTGATCCTCCGGCATCCTAAGCATGTCTGTGGGACAAGATTCACAGAGCAGGGCTTTGGTCAGGATTAAGATATTGTAACAAAGATATCAATCTGAAGCCAAGATAGGTCATTAGATAAAATAAAACATTAACGCAAGCCATGACATCTATATTTAAGACAGAAGTTTTCTTCTACAGATAGAATTAGAAAGAGTTCTAAAGATATAGGATAACCAGAAGCAATAATAAAATGCATCTCAGCTTAACTTTCATAACTATTCCATGTATTCCAACAGCGCTATAGTAAGCAACGGGTGATAGGGCTGACATTTACTGTAAATCCACCACAAATAAGGCAGCATAAATAAAATGCCAAAGACCGGATACTCACTTTAACATATGCAAAATCTAAATTGTTTTCCATCTTCCACAAGTAATTCTGCAGATTTCTAGGGCATGGAACCTATAAAGCTCATAATCATTTATGTTAGCATTGGCCTGGATGATAGGCTTACTGAGGGCCAGACATGTTCCATCCTTTTGGCGGCTGATGACACTAGATCATCTGCTTTCCAGAGGTTACATTAAAGAGCCATGGAAATCACAAACCTAGACTTGTGACATGCCATTCCTGGGCTGTGAATTCACTCATTGTGTAGATTTCCTCCAATACACACCAGTTTGTATCTGAAGTCTAAAAGGAATAATTGTGTTTTGCTGAAAGCAATAAAAAAAAAAAGTTTGGTCTTGTGATAATCTAAATGCTTGGCCTGAAAAAACATCATTACTAATATTTATGGCAAATATGTAGAAACTCATAAAATAACACTGTGATAGACTATGATGTGAAAATCCCTGCACCTTCCAGAACACCCTGTATGATTGTCAACAGTCTGAGAGTGAAAACTTTGCAGCAAATATCCCTATAGTAATTCTGGACATCACCTTGTGAATGGATCAATATATCCATGTAGAGTAATTATATTTAGCATCTGACGCATCTGCCGACTGTAAGAGGAAACATTCCCAGCACCTGCAAGACATGACTACTTAGATTAGGTAAGTGTTTATCTAATTATTCTGGATGACAGAACTTCAGGAGCAGAGCAGACACTATAATTCACTGTATCACATACCAGAGATCAGAGTCTGGTGCCAGATGTTTCCTTGGTGACTGGCCTGCAGGGTTACAACTTTCTGAAGTATTCAGTGAAGGTTTGGAAGAGACTTTCCAGTGTAAGTGTACTAATTCTTAGTAACGTTATGATTATATATATTATATATCCCCTTTCTGTGTAATGTTCTTCATTAAGAAGCTCTTTGCAAATGTGTTTCAGCGATAAGTTGTGTAAAACTGAAAATGTTTTTAATGTATTAAACTTTAAAGAGTAAAAATTGCATTATTTAACCTCTACACACATCAGAACACGTGTCAGAATGCTGACTCAAGTGTTTTTTTTTTCTCAAAATACAGAATTTTTATAAAAGGTATTAAAACATGAAAAAAAAGAAAACTATATAAATCTGGTTCCACCGTGATCATACTAACCCGAAGATTAAATCTAACATTTTTCAGCAGGGCAACTGGCCCCGGCCGGTGGGGTGTTTTTTTTGTCTTCCTGAGATTAATCTACATTTTTTCAGCACAGTGGAAGCCATAAACAAAATCTGTACAATGTAAGCTTCCCAGTTCTTGTACAGAATATCAAAAAGGCACCATTTTGATGTAATTTGTCTGCAAAAAATATTAAATTATGTTTATGAAAAAATAAAATTAAGGCTTTTAGAAGGCAGAGTGGAAAAAACTGAAACGTAAAAATGGCTATGTCCTGTTATGGTCAGTCCATAGGTAAATATTAAAAGGGCTCAAGTATAAAATGTTGAGGAAAAATATAATTGACGCCTATGCTTACATGATAGTGATCCAAGACCTTTTGTATGTTTTGACATTTCCAAGTTCTTCCCTCCGCCTCGGGCCTGGCGCGGGCGGTTTTCCTTGGCCGCGCGCCGGGCCTGCCTCAGCATGTTATAAACAGTTTGGAACATTTCAAAAGCAGGGCATAAAAATGTTTGAAATGTTCCCAAAAATAGAATTAAATCAAACAGTATTCCTCAATTATGAGGAAATAATTTTATGCATATGATGCTGGGAAAAAATATTTATGTGCCATATTCTCTTAATATACAAAAATATAAAAATGTAGTGATCTCTTTTATTCATAAAAGTGAACCCAAACGTTTAATTTTGTCACTTGATGATGATCTTCATAAACTAGATGTGCCCTAAAATATTACAAGTACAAATTTTCCATGGAAAAGGAAAATGATGTAAAGTTTAAATGATATAATAAAAAATAAATCAAATATTCATGGCAATCTATGCAGGATTTTAAGACACAAAAATGAAATATGTCAGAAAGAAATTTAGATTTGTTGTTCTAACAAAATTTTCTAATATGCATTAAAGGGGTTTCCAGGGGTCAATATATATATTAGTTCAGAATAGGTTAAAAAACAACCTGTACAATAAACTGTACTTTCCGGTTTGACACTCCCCACTGGTCTCTACTTCTTGGCGCCATCTTGACACACAAGAAATGCCAACTCAGTCAATCATTAGGCAAAATGGGCATTCCCTGTGTGTTGAGAGGAATCAGGAAGAAGATACCAGTGGGGGGCCCAGGCAGCATCAAAATAGGAGCAGTGGGGCATTGGTGAGGCAAGTATTGCTATATATTTAAAAATCCACCCTATAAAACCCCTTTAATATAACATTTGGGTGACTTTGGTTATTACATTTTCTGGAATAGAATTATTTCAATCACAAAAAGCACAGATGCACAGAAATGCTGCCCTAGACAGGCCTTCAGATAAGATCATTTTAGTTCAGGTCAAGTGTAGACAATTTGATTTCTTGGGGATATATACGGCTACAATCCACAAATGAAGTAGGGCACTCCTGGTTTACAAGTGCTAGTGAAACAAGAAAGTTATTTAGTAAAATTACATTTCAGGCTTGTGTTCTGAGCTAAATACACAAATATTCAATTAAACATAACTAGGATCATCAACAAGAGGTTTATTGGAAAGAGATTGACTGAGTCCGTGAACTGAGGAGGGAATAAAAAGCTGAAAACAGCACCAGCTGTTCAGAAAGCTGATCGAATTAAGAAGAAAAAGGAAGCATGTTTCTCTGAAAACACACGGTTCTATCATTTTTGTTTGTTTGTTTTTATTTTGGACATGTTTTGCCCATGGTTGAGCAACCTTAAAAAAATATATAATTTCTAGGATTCATTCAGGATCAGTGTGCAATCCATGATGTTCATGGACCCATAGATTTTAAAGGGTATACACACATGGACAAAATTGTCGGTACCCCTCGATTAATGAAAGAAAAACCCACAATGGTCACAGAAATAACTTGAATCTGAGAAAAGTAATTTGCCAAACTACATGTTGACAAGCCACAAAGCTTCTGGGAGAATGTCCTATGGAGAGATGAGACAAAAATCAAAATTTTTGGCAAGGCACATCAGCTCTATGTTCACAAATGGAAAAATTAAGCATATCTTGAAAAGAACACTGTCCCTACTGTGAAACATGGAGGAGGCTCTGTTATGTTCTGGGGCTGCTTTGCTGCATCTGGCACAGGGTGTCTTCAATCTATGCAGGGTAGAATGAAATCTCAAGACTATTAAGGGATTCTAGAGAGAAATGTGCTGCCCAGTGCCAAAAAGCTTGATCTCAGTCGCAGGTCATGGGTCTTTCAACAGGATAATGACCCAAAACGCACAGCTAAAAACACCCAAGAATGGCTAAGAGGAAAACATTGGACTATTCTGAAGTGGCCTTCTATGAGCCCTGACCTAAATCCTATTGAGCATCTTTGGAAGGAGCTGAAACATGCCGTCTGGAAAAGGCACCCTTCAAACCCCAGACAACTGGAGCAGTTTGCTCATGAGGAGTGGGCCAAAATACCTGTTGAGAGGTGCAGAAGTCTCATTGACAGCTACAGGAATTGTTTGATTGCAGTGATTGCCTCAAAAGGATGTGCAACAAAATATTAAGTTAAGGGAACCATCATTTCTGTCCAGGCCTGTTTCATGAGTTTTCTTTTTTTAAAAATTCTGTTGAAGCATGGTTGAAAAGCAATGTCTGACTTTCATTTGTTCATTTTCATAGAATTTTTATGTATTACTTTTGTCAGATTCAAGTTATTTCTGTGACCATGGTGGGTTTTTCTTTCATTAGACGAGGGGTATCAACAATTTTGTCCACGTGTGTAACTGGAATAGAGCATGGCTGTGTTTTTTTCTCCATGAACCAACGTGTGCTGTCTGTGGAGAAAGTGGACAACACATTTCCTTGAAAAACAGATGTATAAGACCTTAGTAAGCCACTTCTATGAAACAAAATTATACAGAGAAAACCTGGGGTCAAAGAAGGACGCACAGTGTTTACTAGCTAGGTATTGCTATACACAACTCCAATATCCGCAAACCATATTCCTTTAGCTCTAGCAAGTGTTCCCAGGCTATTTAAAGAGGGCTACACGTGCTGCAGAAGGCAGGCTATCAGGTGTCCTCTTCTCCTCTGTGCTAATAGTTGGAGCACATCGATCTACTCCATTAAGAAGTTCTTTGTTAATGTGTTTGGACCATTAATACTAATCATTTGTAAGTGTCAAAATCAACATGCTACAAGGAAAGGAGTTATTGTCATATATAATAAAATATAATATAATATAATATAATATAATATAATAGTTGTCAAGCTTGGTCTGGAATTCACAAAAAAGCCATGACTAGATACAACAGGACAACTGTGAAGGTGAAACTGCAAAAAAAAATTTTTTACCTAGGCAATTTCAAGAATGTACGAATAAAAGCATCCAAACAACTTCTTGTTGTTAAAGGGAACCTATCACCTACATTTCTGTTAGGTAGGATATGAAATAAGTTTTTAGCTTTCCCTTTGTTATGTTAAAAATCACCTCAGAAGTCTGTATGCAAATTAGCAGAGACGAGTCACACAGGCCTGTTCTTGGAAGAAAAGAGTTACACTGAGATGCTGGTGGGGGTGCGACATGTTGGGCTAGAATTGTACTACTATATGCTACAGAAAGGAATACACAGGCAGTTACAGAGAGACAGGTAGCGCGCAGAATCATGAGACTGGTATCTCAAGATTCTCAATGACACCAGAACCAAGGTTCTAGGTGCTTACAAAGCCTAACATATCAGCTTCTGAAATTACCCCCCCTCCCCAGCCTCTTAGTGTGACTCTTCACCTCAGAAAACAGGCCACTGTGACTCCTCTCAGCTAAATTGCATACAGATTTCAGAGGTGAATTTTATAAGCAAATAGGTAACTTATAACACAACAGGGGGAAAGCTAAAAAAAGGATATTTCATACCCTACCTAACAACGCTGTGGGTTTGGAGGTGAACATCGCAGTAACAGGTTCCTTTAAACAACAACCATCATACAAAGTACAAAGGCAACACCTAGATAAATACATTGATGAAGGGGTCTATAGTCAGAATGTTTTGCCCAAGTATGTAAAACATGTGGAAAAAAATGTACAGTAATAGCCTCAAAAAAAGCGAGTTCACGTGGTGAGTGGGAAGGAGAAAGAGCAGGTGGGAAGATATCACTGGTCATTGACTGTGGGACTGTGGAGAGAAGCCCAACCACCCCTCATGCATGTAGAGAGGAAAAGAAGTTGTGGTAGATTATTTTTTTTCTATTTCTACTCAACAATCCTGAAGAAGAAAATGGCCACTTGTCCCATCCTGAAATGACTGATAAAATCCCTTTATATGACTCAGAGTCTCATATTTGCACTAGTTGCAGGTTATGCATTTGTTTTTGAACTGTTGCTTACTGAGCAAAATCTACTATTTAAGAAAAAAACAAAAAATAAAACCCCACAAAAAACATTTATTTTATGTTCTAATACAGCAAGTTATGAAAACGGTTTAGAGCTGTATTTTTTCATTCAGCAAACAGTCCATAAGCGTTATTTGTTTTCTCTAAGTGTTGACCTCACACCTGCGCCTCCATGTGTAGGTCACACACTAAAGTCACATGAAAATGCTGAAAGTGCATCATTTATGGAAGACTGAATCTGGCTAACTAAATAATGTGTGCCCTCATACATATTACGTGAGAGGAAAGGTTAACCATTAGTAAAATGAGTCTCCCTATTGGCCTGTAAGCTAAACAGAAGCTACTTCATTTATAAACCGAGCTCCGAACTCACAAGATTGTAACTCTCATCTAAACTTAATCTAAAATATTCAGGAATAAGATGAGGACATAAGAAATTAAGTCACTAGAAAGGTTTTCTTTTCCGCTAGGTTTTTATTAGTCACTGTTGTTAACCCTCGTTGAGCAGTATTTCGACTTAACTTCCATGTCCCACACAACCCACAGATATCTCAACATACTTTCCACATTCCCTCTAATGCAGACTTCTTCAGACTCTGAACTGCCATCAATGACGAGTAGAGAGTGCACAGACAGAAGCTTCTTCTACAGAAAATCATTCAGGCTTTCAGTCAAAACTCAACAACACAAGCAGTTGTCAAAAGCTGGTCATACAGTTTTGGTTTTTTTTGTTTGTTTTTTTACAGCCATGTTGTAGCTGTTTGATCGATAGTAGAATCGTTCCTACAGACGGTCTACCATCAACATTAACAACGAAACTATCTGATCAGGACAGCATCTTAGTTTAACAAAGAAACATGCAGTGAGTCTGTGCAAAATTGCCAATTATTGACTAAAAGTGGCAAATCATGCCAAACACTCATTTTCAGCTGACAAACAGGCAAAAATAAGCAACATGACTGATCTATCTGTGGCAGACAAAGGTCCACCACCGCGTTTGTTGTTTGAAGTAGTTTTATAACCGATCATCGGCCAACAAAAGTCTAACAGTATGTCCAGCTTTATGATGGGTTTGAATAGCGGTTTGTGCCAATTTGCCACATTATAATCAATTAAAAGCATGACTAAACTTTCGACGGCTTAATTTTACGGGAGCATTTGTGACATTAATTAACTTTATATACTTGATTAACAAATTTTGGCTACTTTCTGTAAAATCCTATGCTTCTTCATTCTTTCTGTAGTTTGTCTATTGACAGATGAAATCTGCTTTCACTACGTGTATGGGTGGACTGGCTTACACATAATGCGGGAAAGTTATGGCTGGAGAAGTGTCACTTCAAACAAATAGATATATGGCAGGCATTATAAAACTAAGAACAGTGCTTCTGGTGTCATGTGAAAGATGAGACTCTCAGCTATCACATGGCACCAAGATCAGTTCTACCCATTTTATTTCCAGAGATACCACAGTCAGGACTGGGAGCAGTTGTGTATAAATATGCCAAGTTAAACTGTGTCTTCAACTTGTGAAGCACTGTTCTAAATTTTAGAATACTTGAGATATGTTTGTTTGAAGTGCACACTCCAGGTTCCCCTGCATTATACAAGAGCCTGCCCACCCATACACCTAGGGAAATCATTTGTACAGATTTTCAATTGAGAAACTAGGGAAATAATAAAGAAGTGCAGTATTTCACAGAAAGAAACTGAAATTTGTTCATAAAGTATATTACAAAATGTATATGGCTAAGTTCCCGCTATCATTGATAATGCCTGTTGCTGTCAACCATCATCGGATGAAAGGAATGGACATTAACTGTAACAGAGTAATGGACACAGGCAGAGCCCCCTCAATCTGTGTCCGTTCCCATTAACTGTAATGTAAACAAGATGACAGATGCTTTCTTGCCTCACATTTGTTTAACTTTTCTAATGGAATAAAAAGACCTGCATACAGCTTCTGTCATGGTTTTCACATGGGCATAACTTCGACGGATGAGAGCAATGGACATTAAATAACATTAGTGTGAACCTAGCCTTAAAGGGGTTATCCAGCTTCCAAAAATTATCTGCAAATACATCCACAGCAGTGCTAAATGCTCACTATTCCTTTGTGCACCCTTTGTCTGGCTTTATTTTCCTTGTTGCTCCTTGTATCACTGTTATTTACATGCAGTGAATCTGTGAACAAACTTAATTTCCCATGATTCATCTGTCGGCTCTCATTCTGTGTATCCCTACACTGCAATTAAATCACAGGTAATAGACGCGTCGGCACGGGTGCGGGTCAACGGGCTCCTCTCTGATCCTTTTCCAGTTCGGAACGGCACACGGCAGGGTTGTCCCTTGTCCCCCCTCCTGTACGCACTGGTTATGGAACACCTAGCGGTGGCAATACGGCGCTGCCCTAGTATCCATGGCCTCCAGATAGGCAGCCGCCAGGTCAAAACAGACCTATATGCCGACGACCTTCTCCTATATGTTTCCCAACCGCGTGTCTCTTTCTCATCTATTCTGCGTGAATTCCATCGCTTTGGCAATTTGAGCAATTTCAAGGTGAATCTAAGAGCAAGGCCCTCAATATCACCCTGCCCCATGCGGAGGCCACTCTCCTTGCGGATTGCTTCCCTTTTAAATGGCGTGCTACCTCTATTAAGTATCTCGGGGTCCATAACACCTCTGACCCCTCCCTCCTTTACCGCCTTAATTACCTACCGTTACTTGAATCATTTTTGGCGGACCTCCGGAAATATGGCGCTCTTAAGCTCACCTGGCTTGGCCGCATTAACTGAAAATGGACGTTGTGCCCCGCCTACTATACGTGTTCCAGGCTCTACCCATTCCACTCTCACGTACTTTCTTCACTCACATTCAAACTCGGTTTGGGAAGTTTGTGTGGGGAGCGGCACAGAGCAGACTGCGGTTTCGGACGCTGACAAGCCGTAAATGTCATGGAGGCGCCGGCCTACCAGACCCTAGATTGTACTACCGCGCGGCTGTGCTGTTGCGCCTTTTCGATTGGCGTTATCGTGGAGCGGATAAGCAGTGGGTCTCTATAGAGGCCAAACTGCTTTCAGCTCACCTTCCCTCTCTGCCCTGGATCCCGTCCCACTTCCGCTCCAGTGCTGTTAGGCATTCTATGCTGTCATCCCATTTCCTAAGGACCTAGGATGAGGTATGTGTGGGCAGTCACATTGCCAGGGTCCAGGGCCCCCCTCACCCCTCTCTTCAACAATCCCATGTTCCCCCCCCGGGTTGTTCTGCAGATAAATTCCTTTGCTGGCTAGGTAGGGATGACGTTCGCTTGCACCAAGTTGCAGGTAGTACACCTCTTCCCTCCCTGACACAATTGCGCTCCTCCTACCCTGGTCCTGGGCTCCCTTCCTATACCAGCCCCTGGGAATTTGACCTTGGTACTTGTATTTCACCTGCAGATTGGGATAGGTCCTTCCTGTATACGCATAAGCTCCCGCTGTCTTGCAGTGCGCAAGAAAAGAACTACAAAATACTGACCCGCTGGTACCGGTGTCCTGACCTGCACAGGATCTATCCTGGTGTATCCGACCGGTGTTGGCGCTGTGGTTCCGAAAGAGGTACGCTGTATCACATCTGGTGGGAATGCGCTGCCCTCAGACCCTTCTGGGATGCTGTTTTCGCGTTGTATACTAAAGCGAGTGGCAAATCTGTCACACCCTCACCTCGTCTAGCCCTTCCCTCCATTATACCAGGGTACATCTCCGCTGTTGAGAGACCTCCTGCGACATTTTCTCACTGCCGCCAGAACAGTCATTCCCAGGCATTGGCGCAGTACTGTTGTGCTCACCTTTGTTGAGTTCCTACAGGAGCTACTCCTTATTAAGAGAATGGAGGCTCTGGTGGCTAAGGACTCGCCTGACCCCTCTAAATTTGAGTCTCTCTGGCGGCCGTGGGTGATGTTCCAGGAGACTCCAGAGTTCTCTTCTTTCTTTTCCTGAACTGGGAGAGCCTTGCTCCCCTTCCCGTAAGGGGTCTGGCCGTCCCCTTCTGTATCATCCCTCTCTCCCCCCTTCCCTTTCCCTCTCTCCTCAGTGTGCCCTGTCCCATTCCGGTCTTGTATGTGGTTTTATGTGTTTCTGTTCACCCGTGTCTTCCCCAAGTTCCCCTTTCCCTCCAGCATTTGTCTTTTTCTTCTAGTGCGCAAGTGGCACTGTGGTGGCCCTCCACAGCCAGACTTTTCCTTCTGTCCTATAGCGTTCCCTGCCATCACCCCCTAATGATGCATTTCCCCATGTTGTTATAGTGCCACCCGTTACTGGTTTCTCTGTTGCGGGCGTCAGCAGCCCTCTACCCTGGCTGTTCCTCAGTGACTTCTCCATGATTGGGTGGCCTGCGTGCCTCCTACTGCCTTATTTGATGCCTTTGTATTGGTTTTGTTTTCTTTTGTTATTATTTGCAAAAACCTAAATAAAAACTGATTAAACATAAATCACAGGTTATAAACCACTCTAACATCCGAGCTAACGTGCTGTTGTGATGTTTCAATTGCTCCCTAAAAGAGGACCTTTCAACACCTCTAACAAAACCAGCTCTTTACATCAATAATCAGGCTCTGGTCCACGGATTCTGGCCCAGGTGGAATTTTTTCTCTAGCACCCACCATTTCCAAGCAATCAATGATGATAGCTTGGATGCTTCATATGCTATTTAGGCTCTGAACTGTCAGGAGGGTGGTGTCAGGCAAAGGGTGTGATTCTGAGGTCTGACACTGGCTGTCTCTGATTGGAGCTTTGAATCACACCCCCCTGCCTGCCACTGCCCTTCTGACATTACAGAGCTGAAATAGCTCATCAGACACCAAAACTATCTGAGTATGTTGCTCAGGAATGGTGGAGGCTAGAGAAAAAAATTCCAACTGCACTTAAATCAGTAGAGCCCCACCTATTAATAGATGGTAAGAACTAGAGGTGCAGGTGGAGGTGGTGAAAGGTCCTGTTTAACTGCTCACGGGGGAGAGTCGGGTAGTGAACTTGCAACCAAAATGTCACTCTGAGGTCAATGACCTGAAAATAAATCAGATAAATGGTGCAGAATTTAAACAGGACATATATTAGGAAGTGTTTTGTATTGCTGCATCCTGCTATTTGGCCCATTTTTTTTAAAAACTGGATAACCCCTTTCCAACATCTGCCGTAATAGTACGGCAGATGTTGGGTATTTAAATACGGCGGGCACTAGGAACTGGGCGGCCATCATAGCCACCGCGGGTCTCTGATGTATTATACTGCAGAGACCCGGCGCTCATGCCCGCGATCCATGCCCGCATGGATCGCAGGGATTAATCCCCTCCCCCCCAGCACCTCTGTCAAAGCTGAAAGCCTGCGCGCCGCCATTTTGTCCAGGTAACACAGGCACCTGGACTGACATCCGGGGCCGGCGTCCCGTTGGCATGACACACGGGAGCCTATTGAAGGCTCCCAGGCTTGTCTGCCATTCATTTGTATGGCAGGCCGCTTTATGTAGCCTGTCAAACAAATGCTGACATTTTGCAATGCTTTAGCATTGTAATGTATTGCATTAGTGATCAGACCCACTTGGGTTAAAGACCCCCTAGGCGGTCTAATAAATGCAATTAAAAAAAAAAAAAGTTTTATATCTATATAGATATATATATCTATCTATCTTTAAAATCACCCCCCCTTCTCCAAAATGGTATAACTAAAAAGTACACCTGGCCCCGCAAAAAAAGATGCCCTATGCATCGCAGTACATTGAAATATAAAAAAAAAAAAAAAAAAAAAAAAAAAGGGTGTCAGAATATGGCAAGTTTTAGAAAAAAATTTTTTTTTTGCTAACAAGAGGTTAAAAGGTAAATAAAACCATATAAATTTGGTATCCCCGGAATCGTACCGAAACATAGAATACAGATGACATGTAATTTTGGCTGCAGAGTGAACACTGTAAAAACGAAGTCCGTAAGAAAGTCGTACAAATGCACTTTTTCTTCAAATTCACCCCATTCAGAATTTTTTTCAACCTTCCCAGTACATTGTACAGAATAATAAATGGTAGCATCGTGAAGAACAACAACTTGTCCCGCAAACATTAAGCCCTCATATGGCTCTGAGAACGGTAAAATAAAAAAGTTATGGGGTTAGGAAGAGGAGTCAAAAACGAAAGTCGAAAAATTCCTCCGGTGATGCAAATTATGCAAGAAAACCTAAAGTTGTTCGAAAGTTTAGTTATGCTTTAAAATTGTTCTTACACTTATGTTTGACCTGTATCTATCAAACATTTATGGCATATCCATGTCCAAGGTGGAATAACCCTTTAATTAAAAAAAAAAAAAAAAAAAAACAAAACACGACACTTGTAAGCTACTGAAACATGCAATAGAACCAATTTGATATAAATCTCTTTCACCACCACCTATCTTAGCAGGTACAACCCTATCAAGGTAAGCCAACACCTGACCACTGGGCCACCAAAAACATAAATAGCAGTATAATTCTATACCATAATACTAAAACATTTAGATGTAATACTATATATTAACAAATATATTACAGCAGCCATCAGGACGAAGAATATGTAGCCCATAGTTCTGTTTGTATCAGAATCCATTACCTCATGGATGAAATCCCACCAATTACTCTCTATTGTCTCCACAGTATCTCTTACATCAGATGGATTAATTATATGTAGCTGACTGTTCTTATGGGGCAAATAACGTCTTGCATTCTGCTGCAGCCGGCTGCTAGGCAACATGATGTAACTCATGACTACTACTATTACTCACCTTCCTGACTGAAGACAGAAATATCTGTTTGCTGACTTAACCCAGGGTGCGTACTGCTTATCTCTGCACAGCAATACCCTGCCCTGACAAGAAAGATGCCTAGAGAACAGAACACAATTTGACCTAGATATTACAATAATTTTAATAACAATGCACAGGTAGGTGAGCCAGACTACAGAGAACATGGATACTCTACAAAGAAGAACCACATTGGTTACATCACCAACACCATACTGCAAGCAGGAAAATTTCCCCAAAACAGAATACGGAGGGTGTAACGTATCCACAACATCTCAGTTATACTACTCAGGGGCACTTGAACCAAAAGGCATTCTTAAAGCCTTTCAGAAAAACAAAATGTACACATTTGATGTGAAGCTTAATATACTGACGAGTGATGTTAGTTATGAATTATCTGCTCAGTTCCGGTCCTTGAATGTATCACATGACCCACAATAAGACTCTCCAACCTGCGCAACATCTTACATTTGGGCCTAGATCGGTTTCTCTGGTCATTCCTATGAGAAGCTAAATGTGAGTCTTATAGACATGAATACAAAAGACTTCCGCTCCACAGATAAGACGCTTTAGACTTCAGACAGATGGCACACACATGGCAAATGATATATCTGAACATAAAAAGCCACTGATAAGCAAATTAAGCTATATCTTGTATACATTACCATTACTGACATTGAGAGTGTCATAGACTTGCATAGAGAACCTGATTTCTGGCTCACATGGCAGATATGAGTGCCGGGTTGCACAGTCACCACACTTCACTCTAAAGATGGCCAGTACTAACAGGCAAACACACACACACAAAAAAAAAAAAAAAAAAAAATCATCTGTAAGAGAACCACATTAAAGGGGTTGTGGTTCAAACTACACAGACTAGGGGATATAGTAAGTGTCAGATGTTCAAATGCAGGGACCCCTCTAAAGATCAACTGGGAATGGAGCGGTGGTGAGCATAGAAGGCCAGAGTGCCAGTCACTTCTATGGAGTTGCCGATCTCCAGGAGTCCAATAGAAGTGAAGGGCGCACTTAGCCACAAACGCACATCAGATTTTTAGTCGAACTTTCAGGTTCTCATTGTACTGATTGGGTAATAAAATTCATTGTAAGGAATTTGAAGGGTATGTGCCACAAATGACACTTATCCCCATCCACAAGGTAGGAAATAAGTGTAAGTGGAGTCCAAGGGCCATTTTTCTTTTTATCCACTGTGCCCAAGGTGACAATGATAGTCAATTTTTCTTGAGACATATTTAAGCAGTATCTTCATGCTTGTACTTGTTTTCTTAATGTGATATCACAAGAATTTCTACTATTCTACAATTAATGGTACCTTCATCAGTCCATTACACTGACCCCACACTCAATTTCTATGATGACAGTGGTTATCCAGGGAGCGAGTGCTCACAGCATGCTTGTTTTCTACCCTGTAATGATTGTGATTGCTTTGATAGCTATTATGTACTTGTAGTGCTATTTATATCTATATATTGGTCCACACGTTGGAGACTGATGAGCAAAAAATACTTTTTCCTCTAATAATGTTCTGATATATTAGGCAAATTATATTAATAGCTGAGATTATTATTATTAATAAAAATAATACCAGATATAAAGTATGCAGTACAATTATTACTGGCCATCATGTGTGACTGAAAAAAAGAGAGATTAAAAATATTTTAATAAGGCAAGAGAAGCAGAATGCGTTAAAAAAAAAAAAAAAAAAAAAAGACCTGTTCAATGTTTAATGCTTTTCCTCAGGATAGGCCATCAGTATCTGATCTGTAGGGGTCCAACACCCAGACTCTGCACCAATCAGCTATCCCAGATGTGGTGTCAGAAGCGAAAGGAACTATCTGCTGTATAGTGACCATGGTGTGGTATGGCAGCTCTGCTCCTATTCACTTCAAGCTACAGTACTGAATAGGAGCAGAGCTACACTCAGAGCCTATTTCACTTTTGATGGGAACGGCCAGACATCAAGTCTCCAGCCAAGTGCTCCACTGGGGAGAATGACCAATTGCCACAGATGAGCCCCTTAAAGGGGATCCCCCCCTCTCCAAGATGATGGCCAGTTCTGGCTCTAGGAGTGCTGTGTTTATCCTCTTGCCCTGCCCACACTCCCACGCACAGCTCACAGACTGTGCACGGGGGCGACACTGGACTACAGCAAGTGATTGGCAAGCAGATTAGTTTACATCGGGTTTTTTTTTTGGTCAAACCACACTTTTTTTTTTTTGACAGGCATAAAACAGCTGTTTTTTTTTTTTTGCATCCGTCAAATGGATCTGCTAAACAAATATATAAAACATAATGTGAATATACCCTTATTTTGGGATCCTGTAGGAGACCCTACAAGTTGCCACAGTCATATGCTGATAGATTGTTGTGTGATAGTGAACATTATGCCTGCTTACTTATGATTTATTTCATATTTCTCCTTTGATAAAACACCCCTTTTGGAAGAAAATGTACTACAACCTTTGTTCCCTTCGTTTGTATGGGGTAAATGTATGTTAAGAGAACATCCTGTTAGGATACATGTGCCCAAATACAGGTTTCTTTGAATAGTGCAGCCTCCTATTTTAATTCCATTTGACTTCTTATATCCAAACTTATAATAAGCTCAATATGATTTTCAGTCGTCAGATAAAAACAGAGGGGAAATCTTCAATGCTGGTCTTCATATTTTGTGTGCTTGGGGACAATGTGTACACCTCACCATAAATCAGGCGTATCCTATGCTGGGGCTGTGTACCCGCACTGAAATCTATGCCACCTCATAGCTGGTGTAGATTTCAGGCATCTGTAGTAAATGATAATAAATCCGACAGGGCCACCAATACCATGCCATTCCCACACCAACTTTCAGGAATGAAAAGAAAAAAACCAAAATCTTTTGCTCAAAAATACAACTTGAGCAAAACAATGGCAACTTTTCATGCCTTGTATTCCAGAAAACTAGCATACCAGGCAAGAGAAATCTGCCCCATGGCACATTTCTAAGTCATCAGTGAATGACTACTACCATATGTGAATATTCCCTGGTTTATCAATCACTACCCTAATGGGGGCATTTCCCGTCTCCATAAGGGTTTACAGAAAGATAGGAATTAAATAAAATTAAAGTAGATGAGGGGCCAAAAATGCTCTGTCTGCCAGATGCTCTCCATTTCATATTCAATACAGTGCACTAGTGAGAGGTCATGGGTCACAGAAGATTTAGAGCGAGTCCACCACCACAAAAAGCTGTTTTAAACTACGTATATGCTGTTATAGTAGCAGTAATATTTTGTTTCAAAATGCTATTTTTTTGCTGAAAAAATGAACTTTGTACAAATGCAAATGAGCTGTTCGGTGTACAGTCAAGGCCAAAAGTTTTGAGAATGACACAAATATTATATTTTCACATGATCTGCTGCCCTCTGGTTTTTATGTGTGTTTGTCAGATGTTTTTATCACATACAGAAATATAATTGCATTCATATTATGAGTAACAGAAGCTTATATTGACAGTTAGAATGAGTTAATGCAGCAAGTCAATATTTGCAGTGTTGACCCTTCTTCAGGAACTCTGCAATTCTCCCTGGCATGCTCTCAATCAACTTCTGGACCAAATCCTGACTGATAGCAGTCCATTCTTGCAGAATCAATGCTTTAATTTTGTCTGAATTTGTTGGTTTTTATTTGTCCACCCGTCTCTTGATGATTGACCACAAGTTCTCAATGGGATTAAGATCTGGGGAGTTTCCAGGCCATGGACCCAAAATCTCTATGTTTTGTTCCCTGAGCCATTTAGTTATCACCTTTGCTTTATGGCAAGGTGCTCCATCATGCTGGAAAAGGCATTGTTGAGCGCCAAACTGCTCTTGGACGGTTGGGAGAAGTTGCTCTTGGAGGACATTCTGGTACCATTCTTTATTCATGGCTGTGTTTTTAGGCAAGACTGTGAGAGAGCCGATTCCCTTGGCTGAGAAGCAACCCCACACATGAATGGTTTCAGGATGCTTTACAGTTGGCATGAGACAAGACTGGTGGTAGCGCTCACCTCTTCTTCTCCGAATAAGCTGTTTTCCAGATGTTCCAAACAATCGAAAAGGGGATTCATCAGAGAAAATGACTTTACCCCAGTCCTCAGCAGTCCACTCCCTGTACCTTTTGCAGAATATCAGTCTGTCCCTGATGTTTTTTCTGGAGAGAAGTGGCTTCTTTGCTGCCCTCCTTGAGACCAGGCCTTGCTCCAAGAGTCTCCGCCTCACAGTGCGTGCAGATGCACTCACACCTGCCTGCTGCCATTCCTCAGCAAGCTCTGCACTGCTGGTAGCCCGATCCCGCAGCTGAAACACTTTTAAGAGACGGTCCTGCCGCTTGCTGGTCTTTCTTGGGCGCCCTGGAGCCTTTTTGGCACCAATGGAACCTCTCTCCTTGAAGTTCTTGATGATGCGATAGATTGTTGACTGAGGTGCAATCTTTCTAGCTGCAATACTCTTCCCAGTTAGGCCATTTTTGTGCAGTGCAATGATGACTGCACGTGTTTCTTTAGAGATAACCATGGTTAACAGAAGAGAAACAATGATGGCAAGCACCAGCCTCCTTTTAAAGTGTCCAGTGGTGTCATTCTTACTTAATCATGACAGATTGATCTCCAGCCCTGTCCTCATCAACACCCACACCTGTGTTAATGGAGCAATCACTGAAACGATGTTAGGTGGTCCTTTTAAGGCAGGGCTGCAATGATGTTGAAATGTGTTTTGGGGGATAAAGTTCATTTTCTAGGCAAATATTGACTTTGCAAGTAATTGCTGTTAAGCTGATCACTCTTTATAACATTCTGGAGTATATGCAAATTGCCATTAGAAAAACTGAAGCAGTAGACTTTGTAAAAATTAATATTTGTATCATTCTCAAAACTTTTGGCCATGACTGTACACAGGACGTAGCCACATCTGCCAGAGCAACTGTTTTCACCTGTGGTTGCCACTCAGTGCCGCCCCCTAACAAGGGCTGATAGGTGCTGATGTGCAGCAAACACAGGCAAAAACGGATGCCCTGGCATATCTGGTCCTAGTGCAGCAAGTATTTTATTTGCATACAGCATCAAAGTTGATTTTCTCAGCAGTAAATCTGCACTTGGACTCAGGTTATGTATGAGCTCTATGTCATTAGCTGCCCCCACAACAGCATATAATGGTTTTAGAAGCGATTTTGGTGGTTTAATATCAAGTGTTGATGGGAGGCTGTACCACTGACCCAAAGGTAAATAGTTCCTTCAGCAAATGCGTATAGTTCAAATATTGCACATATTTCTTTTACTACTTTTGTACTGGCCAATGAATGAAAAGACAATTGATACTTATGCTAGGTTCACACTAGCGTTCGGCTCTACGTCCTTTTGATTCCGCATGGGGAGCTGAAAGACGGAGAGCCTGTCCGCTAAAAAAGTGGTTACTCTCGGACCCCATAGACTATAATGGGGTTCACTGGGTGTCCATTTTATACTGAAACGCTGGAGAGAAAAATCCTCCGTGCAGGACTTTTCTCTCTGCCAATTTTAGGTGGAATCTACGGAGACTCCAACGCAGATGTGAACCTAGCCTGACTGTGAATAATGTCAATGTAAAAACAATTAAAAGAATTGCAGATATGTCCTGTGCAAAGAAATGAAAACATGTCTCTGGAAGCCAGTCAAACTACTTTTTACAGGTATGCAGTGTACAGGCCTTTCTTTATATAAGACAATGGTTCTAGCTGAGATGTTACAGGAAACACTCTAGAATTGCTATTCATTTATGGGGTGGATGAGCTTGAGCAGCCACCCCACCATGTGAGAACCTACCCTAAGGTCATAGTACTCTACCACACAGCTGTGTCTAAATGAATGCACTGAGTCGTCATTCAATAGTTAAAAATCAACCAGCAGCGCTACAAGTAGTACAGTGTAGCCCCTGGCGTAAGGAGAAAAGGGGTCAACTCTCAAAGAGAGTTTTTACAACGTACCTGAGTGACGGGTCACAAAAGTTTCCAGACTGAATTCGCTTTTAGGCACTTGCAGACTGAGGTTTTTTTAAAAGGCTTTTTTTTTTGCATAAAAAAACCTCACTGTTTAACATTCATTTTTAATTTTTTTTATCCCCTATACAGAAAAAAAAATATATTAACATCCTGTTAAAAATTAACATCCTGCATTTTGAAAAAGAAAAAGCCAGGGAAGCAAGAGTGCCATTTCTGTACTGTATTTCAAGAAAACCTATAGAACATTTAACATCTGAATCCAGTGTTTTTTTCCCCAATGTTAATCTATATGTTTCATACAGAGCTTTTTTTAGCTTGAAAATAAAATGAAATATATATTATTGTTTTTTGAGCCAAAGGCAAAAATGGATTCAGCAGGCACTACTTTATGCTAGGACTACACATTGATTTTGCCCGCTATGCCTGTCACGCAACCAAAGATCACTGTGTCACCCTCCAACTCCTTCATTAATGTAAGTGAAAGGAGCCTGAAAATGCTGGAACAGTAACTCTTAGTCTCAATGGGGATTTAAAAAAATAAATAAATTATTTATATATTGAGCAGTCATAGCTACAGTACAGTACATCAGGGTCACAAGTAGTGAAAGAGTCGCAGGGCAACATGGTAATCTTTAGTTGCACGACAGAAGTCATAGCCAAAATCACCATGTAACTCCAGTTAGGGGCAGAGATTAATCGAAAAATAACCAAAACCGAAGATCAACCAGGATAACCAATGTGATTTTGTTCACTTTGGTTATTTGGTTCCGTTATTACGATATTTGCGAGATTCCATCTGCAGTTTCATTTGGACCGAACTGTGATGGCTATTGTACTCTCTTCAGACCCCAGAGTATAATTAGCGGAGACCTGCGTACGTGATCCAACATATAAAAACAGTATTACTCACCTGTCCTGGACTCTGGCACGACACCCTGCTATCTCCAGGTCTTTTACCTTACATCAGGGACCGCTGAGGACCGTGATCACAGACCTCAGTGGGTTATGTGGCATTGTGATACATAGCTGCAAGCGTCACAATGCTGCATGATCCGTGACTGCTGTCCTCAGTGGTCCCTGACATCAGTAAGAAGACCTGAAGACACTAGGGAGTCATCCTGGAGCCCAGGAGAGGTGGGTAACCCTGTTTATGTTGGATCACTCTCTGGTTCCTCCGCTAATTATACTCTGGAATCTGAAGGAACCCAAAAGTATAATGGAATTTCTGGGTCGGCTGTGTTCAGTCCGAATGAAACCACTGGGTGATACTCGTGAGATTTGGCCCATCACATGCACATACTGTAAAAGTGGTGTGTCCTAAATAATTTCCTTTAATCATAACCCAGGTAAAATACTTTATTAATTGCGATTTAGATCATAATCGCCCAGCCCTAACTTCAGCCTTATATTTCCCATTAATTTGGCATCAATAATGACCACAAAATATTTTATAGACTGTTAGGTCTCTACAGAAGTCACATAGACAGTTTAAGCTTCAGATACTCAAAAAGCTGCTCTGTCTCTGACACAGCAAGTAATCGCAGCTCTAGACTCCAGGGGATGGAAACTAAAGTTGAAAAGAGACAAAAAAGCTGGAAAGAACGAGAGAAGAAAGAAAAGATCCTCAGAGTGTCCTACATAAGGCAGGAAATGGAATTGTTTGTGAAAAGGTTACAATAGTTCTTATTTTACCCAAGGACATTAAACTTTAACGATACAAAAATTAAACCAATAATTGTAACCATGACATGAAGGACATGCAGATAAAGCATGGTGGACCCTTACAGGGCGAGCTTAACTAACAAACTCAAACCTACAGTGGGGAAAAAAAGTATTTAGTCAGCCACCAATTGTGCAAGTTCTCCCACTTAAAAAGATGAGGCCGGCCTTTAATTGACATCATAGGTAGACCTCAACTATGAGAGACAAAATGAGAAAACAAATCCAGAAAATCACATTGTCTGATTTTTTTAAGAATTTATTTGTAAATTATGGTGGAAAATAAGTATTTGGTCACCTACAAACAAGCAAAATTTCTGGCTCTCACAGACCTGTAACTTCTTCTTTAAGAGGCTCCTCTGTCCTCCACTCATTACCTGTAGTAATGGCTCCTGTTTGACATTGTTATCAGTATAAAAGACACCTGTCCACAACCTCAAACAGTCACACTCCAAACTCCACTATGGTGAAGACCAAAGAGCTGTGGAAGGACACCAGAAACAAAATTGTAGCCCTGAACCAGGCTGGAAAGACTGAATCTGCAATAGGCAAGCAGCTTGGTGTGAAGAAATCAACTGTGGGAGCAATAATTAGAAAATGGAAGGCATACAAGAACACAGATAATCTCCCTCCATCAGGGGCTCCACGCAAGATCTCACCCCATGGTGAGCAAGAACGGTGAGCAAAAATCCCAGAACCACACGGGGGGGGGGGGGGGCCTAGTGAATGACCTGCAGAAAGCTGGGACTAACCTAACAAAGGCTACCGTCAGTAACACACTACGCCGCCAGGGACTCAGATCCAGCAGTGCCAGACGTGTCCCCCTGCTTAAGCCAGTACATATCCGGGCCCATCTGAAGTTTGTTAGAGAGCAGTAGGATGTTCCAGAAGAGTATTGGGAGAATGTCATATGGTCAGATGAAACCAAAGTAGAACTGTTTGGTAGAAACACAACTCGTCGTGTTTGGAGGAGAGTGAATGCTGAGTTGCATCCAAAGAACACCATACCTACTGTGAAGCATGGGGGTGGCAACATCATGCTTTGGGGCTGTTTCTCTGCAAAGGGACCAGGACGACTGATCCGTGTACATGAAAGATTGAATGGGGCCATGTATCGTGAGATTTTGAGTGCAAACCTCCTTCCATCAGCAAGGGCATTGAAGATGAAACGTGGCTGGGTCTTTCAGCATGACAATGATCCCAAGCACACCGCCAGGGCAATGAAGGAGTGGCTTCGTAAGAAGCATTTCAAGATCCTTGTGTGGCCTAGCCAGTCTCCAGATCTCAACCCCATAGAAAACCTTTGGAGGGAGTTGAAAGTCCGTGTTGCCCAGCGACAGCCCCAAAACATCACTGCTCTAGAGGAGATCTGCATGGAGGAATAGGCCAACATACCAGCAACAGTGTGTGCCAACCTTGTGAAGACTTACAGAAAACGTTTGACCTCTCTCATTGCCAACAAAGGATATATAACAAAGTATTGAGATGACCTTTTGTTATTGACCAAATACTTATTTTCCACCATAATTTGCAAATAAATTCTTTAAAAATCAGACAATGTGATTTTCTGGATATGTTTTCTCATTTTGTCTGTCATAGTTGAGGTCTACCTATGATGTCAATTACAGGCCGGCCTCATCTTTTTAAGTGGGAGAACTTGTACAATTGGTGGCTGACTAAATACTTTTTTTCCCCACTGTAAATAGGCTAATTCATATAAGGAACTATGCAGGCTACCTAGTGTTCAACAGACATTCATAGCCATACTAGTGGGTGTTCATCCTCTCATGAACTAAGGTATATTGATTTGTTCACCGTAAAGGGGTTTTCCCATGAACATAGCCATATTTACATTTGTAGACAGTTAAAAGTTAAACATTTTTGCTAATATAAGTAATTAAACATTTTGAGTTTTTCTCCAACCATCCTGTAAGCAGCGCTTTTCTCTCCGCATTTTTCCACCCTTTTTGGGCGGAAACTGACGGACCCCATTACAGTTTAGGGGTCCGTCGGTTTCCCACAGGTAAGCGCTTTTTTAAGCGGATTAGGTTTCCGTTCGAGGGATCACCAAGCAGACCCCCTGAACGCAGGGTGTGAACCTAGCGTTAGCAATGACAGTCTGTTGTCTGGATCAGTTGCCAATGAACATGACCATGGATGCAGGAACTTTCTATACTCTGTGACTCAGTCATGATTTCCTTACTGTGGCCAGATAATCTTCTCATTCATACACTGTCACTGACAACATGTCCACAAGAAGAAAATCATGGCTGGGTTTCAGACAAGTAACAGACCATAGAAAGTTCCTGCATTCATGGTGACCACTGGCAACCGATTAAGACAAGACTGTCACCACCAAAATAGTTAAAGAAAATCTTTAAAACTCCCCATCAAGGCTGTGTTTATATGGTGCTTTTAACTGCATGATTTTTTATTTTTTTTTAAACTACAGTAATTCCTAGTACATTGTACTATGTATTTCAGCTGTAAGCTAATTTCCATTATATTGAAACCATCTGGTTTTCAATGAAATGGTCATTGGCTTACAACTCACTATGCAGCTATTATAATGAAGTCCTGATATATCATGTACACTAACACACAAGATGTAAATCTGGTAGCCTCTGCAATTTTCAGGAATTCCATGCAAATGAACAAATAGACCCGCACATGAATGGCATTCTCTCACTCACTTGAAGCTAAGACTAGGGCCTCGTTCTTGAGATACATAAGGGTCCAGGAGCTGGGATCCTCCTCTATCAGGCACTTATGGCATATCCTATGGTCATAAATGCCAAAATGGGAATACCCCTTCAAAGTATGTTCACACATGACAGATTGGAACAGAAATTTCTGCCACTATCCAATTGAACTGACCGAGTCCTTCTGAAACACTTGCATGTCTGATGTCTTATTCTCCTCTCCCAACAAAATAAATATGCACGCTGAGTAGAAAGTTCTCTTTACGTCCAGTTTTACTTTGCCATGCACAAGAAAGGTGATAGGTGTCCGATTGTTGGGGTTTTACCATAATCTGCAAGAACAGGGAGTCCTGTGTTGCCCTTTTGAGTGATCATTGAGTACCCCAGTGGTGGGACACCCAGTGATCAGACACTTACCCTGCATTCACATGACAGAGTTTCACCCGTGAAACTCAGTCTGTGTTTTGGCTGGATTTACCGGCCTCAACAGTATGCCAGGAGAGGGACTCCGGGCAGAATAGTTATCTATGATGCTAGGAGTCCCTACCTCCCAGCAACATACTGTCCTGTAGTGATTATAATACAGGACAGTATGTCACTGAGAGGCAGGGACTCCTAGCATCATAGATAACTATATTGCAAGGAGTCCCTCTCCTGGAATACTGTTTAGGATGGTAAATCCGGCCAACACACGGACTGAGCTTTATCATATGAATGTGGGGTTATCCTGTACAGGAAGGGGATAAATGCTGATTCTGGGGCAACCCCTTTACAGATGGTTTTATTTATATTACTGTTTTCTATGTAAAATCATCTAGTTAATATATTCCCAGAGTGCCAACACATTCATTGGTTCCACTTTATATGAAAGACTGGTTAATCTGCTCATATAAAAAGTGATTTCCTCTTGCCAAGCGTAGGAGCCTATGTTTGTAAACTTGAAACTGCAATGAACATAGCCACCTGCAGATTCACTATGTGTTATTCAGTGTCTTATATGTGTTGAGAACAAAGGACTTGGAGCTTTAAATGAGACAAAAAGCCAGCTGAGGGCAATGTCTGCCAAGCTCTGTGACGTGGCGTGACAATTATTATAGAGTATGGCACAATCCAAAGCGCAGACATCATCATGTATAGCCCTGGTACATTTTTCCGTCAATATTTTTTAATTATTGTATTGTATGTTTGTTGTAGTTACAAAAAATAAAATAAAATCTACTTGGATGCAGTTTATAAAAATAGAATATCTAGCCCAACATTCACCATGAGAATTTAAGAGGGAAGATGAATGTAGGCTCATCGAAAGTTGAAGGGTGTACTTGCACTAGGAGGGGGGGACAATTTCCTTTATGATCTTGGCAGTCATAACTTCCTGGCCACTAATGCAAAATCTATATCAGGGCCTCCAAATATTACGCATCACTTATTGTACTAGTCTGTTCATACGGAACAAAGGGGCATTTTGGGCCCCCACAGGCTCCAGGGTGCAGGTGTAACTTCTTTATATAAAGTAGTATATTTCCAACCCCAGCTATGGACCCTTTCCACCCCCATATTCTGCTCTATGTAAATGCCTGAAATGAAATCCACCAACAGATTAGCTTTCAAAGAAAAAAATAACCCTTCAAGAAAAACCTTAAAAAAACAGTACTATGCTTTCAATGCCCACATCATACTAGGTGACATCTTCTTCCTTGGACACCGTCTTATTTACACATGGTATGTTTCACCAGGCCAAACATCAGCAGCAGGAAATGTGGAAATGTAGTTTATATGATTCATATTCTGGAGAAATAATCTGCTTTTATCCCTCCCCCAATAGCTACACGGCCTTCATCACACACCCGAGCCCAGCACAAAGACTCCAACCCTGGGATTACTGCCCAGAAGGAGCTGTCAAGGACAAACTGGCCATCCAGTGTCACCTAATCCTCCATCCCAAAGACATGAGTGCAGATACAACCCCCTCCCCCAAAATCCTAGACTCTAACATTAGGAAATGCCCAGAGGACCAAATATGCAGCATCTGTATTGTCAGTAGAAGAGATAAGCAACATATCCAGCCCCAAGACACAACAGATACACCTACATCCAAGCCCATCATAATACAAGTGCTGCCCTATGGCATGTATGTAACATACACAGATCATAGCCAACATACATAGATCATGTCCAACTAGAATACATACTACATGCATAGATAATAGCAATTCATAGCAAGGAGCGGTGTATCACCATACATAGAGCATGTCCAGTGAGAATACATATTACATAAATCACTGCTATGTATGACATATGCATGTAGCTGTAATACACAGGTTCCATATACTGATCATGTGCACTTAGATGTGTGTCTAGCCCATGCCCTTGTACACATCATGGATGCTGATGGGGCCTGGATGTTGTACAATGGCAGGGGAGGATTTCATTCATTCATTCCAATGAGTGCACAGCACAGGGCCAGCCTGATGACATGTCGGGGTGGCTGTATATTTGGGGGTGGCAGATAAGTGCTGCCATTATATCTGGGGTGGCTCACCTTTGTGTAAAGCTCCAGGGCTGCCATGCTGCCGCTCCTGTGGTGCCGCTCTACACGCAGCGCTCCCGGTCACCGCCTCGGCTCCCGCGCTTCTCCGGTGAGGTGAGCGGCGTCTCGTGCCTTCTGCTCGCTCTCCAGGCGCAGTCCGGGCGACGTCCTCAATGGAAGGTAGCGACGAGCGCAGCCATATTACCTGCCAGCCAGATTTCTATTTTGGTGTCCGTCTCTGTGCATTGTGGGTATCAGTGATGGCTGGAGCTGGGGAAGCTGTGATTCTTGCCTTGACTGCTGGACACGATTGCTGGGCTGACTCTGCCTCCCATCGGCTGTAACTAGAGCATCCACTGCTGCCTGTCACAGCTCATCCCGTGCTGCAGTCAGGAAACAAGAGCTGACGCGGCCCGCAGGGGGCGCCAGAGCGCGCATCAAACATCAGGGCCCTCGGGAAAGGGAGCTTTTAACCCCTCTGCTACCGGACTATAGCGGTGCTAAAGAATCGAAAGGTGCAGAAATCCAGACATCAGATGGTCATAGCACCGATCAAGTAGCTGCTGTCATTTTATCCAAAGGCTTTCTGAAAAATGAGAGCTGGAATGTGAATACTTGTGATTGATAAAGCCATGATATTCTGAATTATATTGTGGAATATAAATGTTTCTGATAAAACTGAACCTGAATTGCACTGATATACTTGTATACTTATACCACAAAAAATTATTCCCACTCACCAAATAGCAAAATCCTCAGGGTGCACGGATCCATTTTGGGTGACACCCAAAACGTCAATTTTATCTTCTGGAACGCTGGATTATTCCTTCCTGTTTATACTTGTCTACTTATGATATGAGGGTATTTAGGCTAAGGCCCCATGTAGCAGGCCACAGCAAAAAAGCACTGCTGGAAAAACCACGGCGGAAACACATTGTGGTTTTTCCAGCAGCGCTTTTCATATAGCAATAGGAAACGTTTTTGGAAATCGCCGTATTTTTTATGCAATGTGTAGATGGGATTCGCTAGAATCCACTTTGCAGGGACTGTAAAACGCTGTGGCCTAACTGCAGAATGTACACCACAGGGGTCCCCGTCCTAAAGGGCTTTTCTAGACCCAAATCAGGTTTTCATACTGATGACTTATCCACAGGATAGGTCATCAGTATGTGATCTGCAGGGTCTCACACCCGGACCCCACACAGATCAGCTGTTGCAGCAGTCTCCGGGTGCTGGAAGCTGCTAGTGGACAGAGAGCACATGCAGCACTGCTTTTATTCAAGTAATTCAAGGCCTAGAAAGGCCAGCTCTGTCCTGGGGAGCACACTGGACCCAGTGCAGGTGGTGGGTGACAGAAGGATACTGTCCGTGGTGAGCTCCATGCGGGAGAAGAAGTCCCATCCCATGCATGAGACTGTGATCGTGCTGAGCAGTACTGTCAGTGACCGACTGCTCCACCCTAGGTGTGAGAAGGAGCGCTATCGGAAGTCTTTCCTCCCCACCGCGGTTAGGCTGTACAACCAACACCGAACTAAGCGGAGATCATTACACACAGAGAACTGAAATATCTCTCTGCCTGTTAAATCCCCCCCCCCCCCCCGCTACTTCCTATCTGTCTGTCGGCTATCAAAGTAATGCCTCTTACCTTGGAACTTTCCTGTACATGTTGTATTTGTATCTGCTTATCTTTGCTGCTGTAACACACTGAATTTCCCCATTGTGGGACTATTAAAGGACTATTATTATTATTATTATTATTATTATTAATAAGAGCATGCACTGCATTGTGTGCTGCTTCCAGGAACTGCAGCACCATGCCCCCACTGATCACATACTGATAGCCTATCCTGTGGGGCAGGAAAACCCCATTAACTATTGTCTGCCCTGCAAAATCTTTTTATCGTATGCAACCATTGATTTATTTAAAGGGTGTTTACAACATTAGACATTTGTCACCTGTCCACATTTATCATCTACCCCCACCAATCCCTAGAATGTGGATCCTGAGACCTCCCCACCGCATTCCTCCTCATGCCAGGACCTTTGACAAACATAATGAATAACAATGTATATCGTACCCCTATATCAAACCCAGCGTAAGCACAGACCCCAAAATACAGAACCCAGGCCAAACCCCAAAATAAACAGAGAATCTGACCCAGACCCAAGAAAAAGTGCAGATCCCAGACCAGGCCCTTAAATAAATTCAAACCTGGAATACAGACTGCAGAACAGAAAATAAATACATCCCCCAGAACAGAGCCCAGAATAAATAAACATATACATCCTAGACCAGACCCCAAAATAAATTTAGGCCCCAGACCAGAACACAGATTCAGGTATGAAACTCCAGGCCAGAACTCGGAATTAACTCAGACCCCAAAATAATTAACGGACCCTAGGCCAGGCCCACAGGACTTTATGGAGGTGTGGTTAACAGCAGAAAAGGGTTTGCAAATGGAATATTTGTCTTTTGCTAAAAGCTTGACACCTTTTTTAAGATTATATAATTTTATGGAATTTTAAATTTTATGGACATCTTCATGCCCTGGATTTCTCTTTAAGGGGTTGTCCAGTTTCAGACCAATATTGAGAGACTAATTATTATTGTTTGTATAATGAAAAGTTGTACAATTTTCCAATATACTTTCTGTATCAATTCCTCATGGTTTTCTAGATCTCTGCTTGTTGTCATTCATTCTTTACTTCCAGTGGATAAAAATCAGTCCATGGTCATGTAATGAACAAACAGGTGCTATTTTGGTCTGAAACTGGATAACCCCCTTAACTTATGGATTGATGACCTAGTGGAAGGCCATACCAAGATAAGCACAGGAGAAGCGAGTGGTGTAGGAGGGTGATACATCTTGTTCAGCAAAGCCCTCTTTCAGCAGTTTAATATGCCTTGCCACACTGGAAAAATTGTTCAGGAATGGTTTGAGGAACATAACAAACAGTTCAGTCTTGTCCTCCAAACTCCTAAAATCTCAAACCAGAGGCCCAATTTTGCAATTTACAAGACCTTAAAGTGTAAGTGTCATTTCACTTTTCTTTTTACTATTGTATTGGTGGTGTTTGATGAACTTTTTGTAATATACTTTATTAAACTATTTTACTTCCTTTTAGTAGTAAATAGGCTCTAAAGTTCTCCCTAGCAAGCTGCTGTAACTAAGCATTGCCAGTATGTAGCAGATGCTAGGGGGCAACTGCTACATTACAAGTAGCTGTATCCCCTTTTTTTAGAACACCTAGAAGAGCATGTTCTAGACTTTAATGATAGCAAGATCGCAGTTCTAGCTATAATCTCAGCTTTCATATTATACCCCATTGCCACCCCACCAATACGGTTCTAGGTGGTATAAAACCAGAGATACAGCTATTTCAAATGCCACACACACACGCACACACACACTTTGTTAACTGCTACATTTGTATGTACATACTGGCAGTACACAGTGAGGAGGAATGTACAGTACTAGTTTCTGGTACAGATGGGCGTATATGTGGCGATTCTTTGCTGCATGGACCTTTTTCTGCACCAAAGATGTGCCACCTTACAAAATTGGGCACAGCTGGGACGCCTTGGCCCAAGAAAGTTACTATAACTCATGCAAAAACTAGTTATACATGAAATGCATAAGGGAGTGCGCCAGAATTACTGAGAGGCCATTAGCCTCTGAATATTTTAAGCCTCTCTCGAGCCAGCCCCGGAGTTGATGAGCAAGGGGCAATTTATGCTCCATGATAAAGATATTCATCAGGGTGACCACACAGACACTGCCATTGTACCTACGTGATCAGCGGCTGGAAGCCCGTCTGACACACACAGGTCTCTGCGGCAACTGCCATTGACGGATAACTCAGATCACCGACAGTTTAACCCTTTACATGTTGTGGCCAATAGAGACCACGGCATGTAAAGTGGATAGACAGAGGCAAGGGGTTCCCTCTGCCAGCCCCTCGGACCCCGGCAGCACAATCATGTATGGTGAGTGACATCATAAAAACAAAACATAAAATAAAGAAACCAAAAGATTGAAGAATTGCTATTTTCTTGTTATATCCCTGCCAAAAATTTTTTTTTGTAATGCATTATATATATTCGAAAATGGTTCCATTTAAAAATGCAATTTGTCTCAGCAAAGTCAAGCTGTCATATGGGTACGGCAATGGAAAAATAAGAAAATGTTATGGCTCCCAGAAGACAGGGAGAGCAAAATAGGCTGTGCCATTAAAGGGAGTCTATCATTAAAAAACATCTTTTAAACTAATGTCACGTTGGAATAGCCTTTAAAAAGGCCATTCTACTCCTACCTTCCATTCTTTTCTTCTCCCAGTTGTTTCTGATAAAATTTGTTTCTTCAGTTATGCAAATTACCATCACGGAGCACCTTGGGCGTTCCTCCTGTGCTGCAAGCACCCCCCACGTCATATCTTTCCACCGCCCCTTAGTCCGTTGTGTTCACTCCCCTCTTCCTGTTCTCTATATATTCTGCCTTTCGCAGGTATCAGACGCAGCGCTGTAACAAACCACCAGAAAATGGCGGCCCGGGCAGAGTTGACTGCGCATGCGCATGCCCGGGCATTTTCCATTGCAGCTTTTTTTGTTGCAGTATTTTGAGCCAAATCCAAGAATGGCTACAAAAGAAATGGGAAATATATAGGAAGCTCTTATACTTCTTTTTTTCTGCTCAATCCACTCCTGGCTTTAGCTAAAAAAAAACAAAAAAAAAAAAACAACAAAAAAGCTGTTTCCGCAATGTGGGGCCTATGTGGTTAAGAATGGTGTATGAAACCATTCTGCACAGATTTTCCCTGGCAACTTTAGAGCATGTTTCCTACTCAAAGCAAGTAAAATAGGTTAATAAAGTATATTACAAAAATGTTCACCACATTCCCTACACGACAGTTAAAAAAGTGAAATGGCACTTATACTTTTAGGATCTGCTGCTAAAATCAGATACCACAGGACACTTTCAGGGGTCTTGTAGA
Source organism: Leptodactylus fallax (assembly GCA_947044405.1). Taxonomy (NCBI): domain Eukaryota; kingdom Metazoa; phylum Chordata; class Amphibia; order Anura; family Leptodactylidae; genus Leptodactylus; species Leptodactylus fallax. Next base: position 9,102,619 of record CAMRHE010000027.1, on the reverse strand, counting down.
ATCCATGCCTTGGTGGGGCAGAGGAGTTTTGTAGGCTAGTGTGGGATGTACACCGTATTAGTTTGGTGGTTTTAATGTTATGGCTATTCTGTATATGCCCATACTGTCAGAATTAAACATAGCATTTTGATCCATTGTTTGTGGCACTTGTGTTGCTTTTTTCAGATCAAAAACTGTGACCAGTCTGCAGTCTCTGCATAGGTCATTTTTTGTGGTATGCTGTGTGAAGGAATTTTGACTTGTATACAAGTGTTCAGCTATAGGTGTACAGTGATGGAACTCCCGTGTTTCCAGGATCATACTTGAGAGTAAAGTGGTGTTCTTTACTGTAAAATAAGGAATGCTTGCTCCTTTGTCTGTTATACTTCGCAATTCTGTATAAGTGCCCTTAATGGCGCTAATATTTTCTTTTTATTATGCATATTGAATAATCCACATATTTGCCAAATGTTAAAAATAGCAATACCATTTGTTTACTTCGTACCATGCATTCTAATCAGCAGATTCTATATAACAGTGGATATAATGCAAGGCATTATGGGAAAGGAGCTGGGGAGCTCATGCGCCCTCTGTTGGATGTAACAGATCCTCAATTTGCTTTTGACTCACCGAGTCTTGAGATAGCAAACAGGATTTTAGCCAAGCCAACTTCGCTTATCTGCATACAGCGCTGTTTAGGGATTTTTGTCCCTCATCAGTGCAGAGCAAAGTGAGTTGGCTGGCTTTGTGGGAGGCAATGAGTGGCTTAGGGACAGGAACATCTCTCCTTGAGGAGAGCACCAGTGAAGGTGTGTAGAGTTTTGGATTGCCTTTCGCCTTCCTGTCCCTAAATGGATATAATGCTCAGCTGTGGACATCATGCTTCCTATGTATTCAGTAATTTGGGATTTCATACCCCCAATTATAAAACCACCAATGAATAGTACAGGCAAATATAAGGAAACTTTGTAATATTTCTTATTAAAGAAATAGGTTTCCTTCTCCATTTATCAGGCTGTTACATTTTACACAGACGATGGGAGGATACTGGAAAAAACATTAAATTGTTACTGTGAGTGATGGAACTCTTCTGACTCTGCTCTTTCAAAGTTTCTGCCTCTGTTGCATTCTACAGATGCTACAAAGACAGCAGCCTGATAAAAGGAGAAGGAAACAGGTTTCTTTAAGATATTTTACAATATTCGCCTGTACTATTAATTTATGAAAAGTGGGTTTAGAAATGGAAATGTGTTTTAATGTATTATCAAAAAAAATGACCTATTGTTTGAATCAGGTTTTTATAGTGTCATTCCCATCTCAGCAAATCGACTGACTGAAAATACCTCTCACGTCAAAACCAGAGCTGGACTTTTGGAAACAGGCAGTTTCTGTAACTCCATAGAGATGAGTAGGAGCTAAGGAAATGTCATACTACAGCTGAGCTACACTCTTTGTATAGTTCCACAGTTACAGAAACAATAGAGCAAAACTGCTCACCTATTTTGTAAGTCCCACCCTGGTAGTAGGAGACTTGCAAGTAGTTATTTACATCCTGGCTGCAATTTGTTGAGCTGGGAACAATCCTTTAAACAGATAAATAATTTTTGATGTTACTATATGTACCTAACAAACAAGCATTTTAAAATCCTCCTGACAAGTTAAAGTAGATGTAGATTGAACTTCTGAGATCTGCACCCAACAGACATTTATACCCACATAATATTCCACAAAAAGTCTTAGAAAAGAATAGCCATTTAAGACACAGGTTGGGAACAAAAGATTATTCCCGATATTGAATTGCATAAATATTGTTCAACGATTGCTTCATCCATCGCCCACAACTTCCAATAAGTTGTCCATAAATCAAAGGCAGTAATGGTCTATTGGTCAACAGCACAGGTCCAAAACTACTACCCTTGCAACATCCTTGGGGCCTTCCAGGCAATGAAGGTTGGACGACAACTAAGCTTATGTTTTTATGGCAAGACAACACACCTGAAAGACAGCAATAGCTTTTCCCCTATTTTTAGAAACTCTGCTTACAATTGTGGGTACAGGGAACCACAACCTTGGTATTACACGTAAAATTCTGAGAGGACATAGCAGTTATCAAGGCTATGTACAGCTTCAGACTCATTTGCTTACTTCCCCAATAAATACATTTACACAAAAAATAAGCAGTTTAACAAATAGGCTCAATGAAGATGCTTTGGGTTTGTGTCTACAGCTCCTGTGCAGAGCTATGTGTCTGTATGATAAGAGTCTTACGTAATCTGATAGTACTCAATAGTATATACACTCAACTTTTGTAGAAAAGCCAAGTATTTCAATGTACATGACTATGTATGAGCCACAAATGGACAGCGTGTAAAGCAAAACAATGTGGGTTATAAGTCCACATACAACAGTCAAGCTCAGGCCAGCAGATGTATTTCCCAACCTGGCTGCAGCTCCTGTGACCTGAACCAAAAGCAACATTATGATTCAGAAATATTATGGCTCTAGTGTCCTGCATGGACATGGGATTTTGTCAAGTTTAGGAGAGTAGAGCCATCGTATTGCTGAAGCTTACAGCATCATAAATCATCATCATTTCTGTAAGCTCAGGTCACAGGAGCTACAGCCTGGTCGGGAAATGCAGCCATGTGCATATGGCTATAATGTGCAGTGTATGTAGTAGAACACAGTTACAACATAGTGCCCTGATTAAAATGGATCTGTTAGCCAAGACTAGGTGATCATAGCATACAAATACAATTTTTTTTTTTTCTTTTTTAAGCTTATGAGCAACTCTCAAATTTTAATTTCGATGTTTGTGTTTTTGCTTAAAGAGACTAAGTTCAGTGAGCAAACATGCAGGGGATCAGTCATATGTGATGCCGCTTCCTTGCCCTACCACCCAACTAACTGACTAGATTGAAGTAACTTGATCATAGTTATGATCATAGGGACAACACTGATTTCACATTTCTGATAAAAACCAAAATCAAGATTCTTTGACTGACAAATTAAGTGAATTAGATTAAAGCCCTACTATCAGCTTAATATGTTGCACTAGGAGCACTGAAGGATTACACCACAGTTCAGTTGTGTTCATGGGCAGAGCACATTCAGCACAAGTTACCGACCTGTATCTGTAATAAGATAGGCGGACATAGAGGTTGGATATGAGATAGTGTATCAGACATCTGGATCTGTAAGAAGTAGTTTAGTGTATGAACAAAATGCTAGATAATTCACTGAACTGAAACATGAGCGTTTTGAGGAAGCAGAATAAAAACAAAAGAGACAAATACAGTTGCAATCTTTATTAACAATATTCATAAATGTATATCCAGCATTATTGGAGGCTTTATGCAACATTAAACTACTTGTAAATGTCGATACCAGTTAACAACTGCAGGACATCAATAAGCACAGTAATATTATACACCTCAAGGGTTTAGCAGAGTTACAAACGGTAGAGTTTTATTTCATAAATTACTGTTTTTATTCTATTTTTCCTTTATGTGTGCCCCAAATGTATATTTATAGACTATTTCATCTGCTGGTCACAACCCCGATACCATCTTTACATGAGGCAATGTAGGTCACATGCCTATTGCAGGATGGATAACAGTAGTCTTCATTTGTTGCTGGACATCTCCTAATATGATGTAGATTAGCAATACCCACAATAATGATGGGTCACCCCCTCATTGGCCTAGCAAACACTTTTTACTGCCACAGATGGATGTGGGTCACAACAGTGACATGCAGGTCTATGGTAAGGGAGGTCATCACATGCAATTCTGGCATGCAAATCACTCTCTGGCATGTCTAAAAGTGTGGGCCAGATATGGGAAGAGGGCATCTCCTGTCAGGTGAACGTACAGCAGCAAGGCAGGAGTCTTTCAACTTGTCTAACATGAATTTCAAGGAAGGTTGGCCTCAATAAAACAAAATCACACATAAATTCACGCAAAAGACATGAATTTAGGATGATTACGAAAAGCCTGGAAACAGAAAACTGCTGCTGGGAATTTAAAAGGAGCTAAAATGTGCTACAGATTTACACATCAATATTGTAAACTGTAAAAATTAGTACACATTTGCAAAAAGGTTGTGCAAAACTATTGTATTTACAAAATGGCACAGAAGTGAATTCAACAGTCTATGCACATGCGCACGTCATCCAAGTCTTCGACAGAAGGATCTACCAGGAAAAACGCCAGCTTCAACTAGGGGGTCACTTTCATAGTGTACTAGGTTCACAAACAGTTACAGCAGTGTGAGCAAATATTGCCCAAGTCAAATCCTATCGTTAAAGCTGAGAAAGGTTTAAGGCCATTCAAGTTCAAAGGGCAGAGTGAGAAAAACCTTTGAGAACCCAGTTTGATTTGACAGTTTTGCTTTACTCCCTCTCAAAACATAAAAATTGTGGTCTTAACCTTCTAAACAAAAATGCCAAAAAAAAAAAAAAAATCTTAAATACAAAACTTAATACAGTATGAAGACCAGAAGGTAGAGTGAAAATAAAAAGCAGACAACATAAATGGTAAAAGTCAAGTGTCCATTGTTCACACCTGTCCTACCACTAGGAAATAGGAATTATGTACATTTGTCTTGATTTCAAGTAAATGACTTTACATTGCTATACCAAAACAGATCTTTATCAGTGCATCGGTTTGAGACTACTAATCTGAATCTACAGGATTTCACACTCAAGACAGCAGCTTGCACTACTATTGCCCGCGAAGCTGCCAGGCTGACTACTGGTGTACGGGGGAGAGGAGGAGCAGAGAAAACAGAAGGTTTAGAAAGGAAGAGAGATGGAAATGAGGTGGTGTTCATGCACACGGGCCAGCTCATCAACCAGCCAGCTTGCTGGCCACAAGAGAAGGTTTCCTCTGGGGAAGGTCTTGAGGTGTAGGAATATGATCTCCTGTGACCTCTGTCTTGTCTGGAGCAGCAGCAGGAAGTTGCTTGTTCTTCATCTTTGCTTTAGCCATGTTGTAGTCCCCAGAGTCAAAATACTTTTGCTAACGAAAGAAAAAGGCAAAGCGTTACTTAACCCATTCACTGTCAGGTCAAATTATTCACGCTTTTGACACACACAAAAAAAAAAAAAAAAAAAAAATTAAGGTGATTAGATGTGGACACATTTCTCTTTTCTCCATTATTCTAAGTGATAAACCCATAGGGGTCACTACCCGATTTATAAAAGGTAAAAACATTAAGTTCCCATATGCCCACTCCTAAGCTATGCAGACGGGGGGGGGGGGGGGGAGAAGTAACAATCTGTGAACTTTCCTTCCCAATATCCTGGTCAGTTTCCCACTACCACATTTCCCTTACACAAAAAGTGAATCACTGTATGACTTCAAAATAGCTCCGCACCCTGGATCCTGAGCTTCAATAGAACTAGCTCTAGCCAAGGCAAGAGAATATAAAAAAAAAAAAAAAATCATGTGTTACTTGGCAATAAAATAGTTAAAGCAAGAAAATAACTAGAGGGAAGATATAGATCATTTATCTCTTACCCCTTTCTGTAGCCGTTTTCTCAAGAAATCTGAACCTCCTGGTTTAGGACCCAGATGAGGATACCTTGCTTTTAATTTTGCCTCTTCTGCTTTTTCTGGGCTGATCACCTTATCCTCCATCTCCTGGTAAAAACAAAAAAGAAAAGGAAACCGAGTAAATACAATTCTTATCTCGAACACCAGACAGACAGCTTACATGGGGGGCCCACAATAATTGATAAACGTCTGACTGCTGCAGCTCCTTCAAACACCCCCCCATATTTTTCATTGTGCAACCTGCCACTCCATTCATGCATGTGTGCAGAACCAGAAAAGCTAAATTATTATTAGAACAACTTTCCGAGGGCACTAGATTAAAATGTTCTATAGAAATCTGACAGCCATAGGGTGGGAAACTTTACAAGGCAGTGTTTCCATATGTTTTGTACCACACTCCATGGATACAACCAGTTTCCACAATTCTGCCTGGTTTACAGTTCACCCATTGATATGGAAAAGATTCAGACACAGTAAATAGCTAAAATATTCCATCTGTGAAAACCTGATACACTGACACACAAAGGCGTATTTCAGATACAGCATGTGTTAGTACTTCGCAAAAACTGAAAACTAATGTTTAAGTATACGTTATCATCTAATAATTATACGTTATAATGACTGTTCAGTACTAGTCACCAACAGACCCATATGACAAGGTTCCCTGGATGCGCCACACTGCTAGTATTAGACTAGTATGGAAGCTTGGCACACAGTAACTCCCACTTGTGGGAATCACAGAAGGTTTATGGGTCAAAACCACAGTTGATGTGGAGAAGAAAATAAAATGGTTTTGTTTATTAATGTATATAGCAGGGGTATTCAACTACTTTTAGTAGAGGTCTGTTGACCGGGGTCGACCATCAAGTAAAGGTCCGAGCTGAACACGATCAGTATTTATGGTATTTCTCAAAAATAAGAAGCTGCATCTGACTAAGATTCACAAGAAAGATTAGAAAAAATATTTCCTAATGTAGCATTATACAGTGCGTGGGGTGGGGCACTAATGGAACATTAGTGTCTCCACACAGTATAAGGCCCCATTATTGTGCCTCCTCACAGTATGCTTCCTAGTAACCACAGTATAATTGCCTAGCTGAGGCCCGGGACTAGTCCCCTGAATACTCTGATCCCCATTATGTAGATTGTGAGCCCTATATGGGGCAGTGATTGACAACGTCTGTGAATCGCTGCAGAATATGATGGCGCTCTATAAGTAAGCAAAATAAATAAATATTGTGATTGTACGCACCCCCCCCCTCGATCCCCTGCAATCTTATCACAGGGTCCAAGGGGTTTGACATGGCAGCCAGGGAACCAAGCAATCAATTCCTGACTGCCTATTAAACATAATCCCCACTATCCAAAAATAGCGCCATAAAAAGATATATATATCACATATATATCACAATGTGCAAATTACCATATCTTGGTCACCTCGCTTTCCCCAATTGCAATAAAAAGTGATCAAAAGGTCATACATACCAAACATTGGTACCAGTAAAAAGTAAAACTTGCCCCGCAAATAAAGAGCCCTTACTTATCTCCATCAGCAAAACTGCATTAAAAAACAAAAACAAAAAAAAAAAAAAAAAAAAAACACAGCTATAGGCATCAGAATATGATGACCCAGGGAAGAGGATTCATTTTCAAAAAGTAATGTTTTATTTGTAAAAACGGTAAAACATAATAAAACCAATATAAATATGGTATCGTCGTAATGACCCACTGGATAAAGTTACCATGTCAATTTTTAATTCAGAGTGAACATAAAATAAAACGCAACAAATTATGAAAGAGTTGTGGGGGGTTTTTCCACACAGACCCCACAAAAATGTTACTAAAAGCTAATTAAAACATTATATATCCCCCAAAATGGTGCAAAATGAAAGTACAACTCATCACACAAATAATAAGCCATCAAATAGTTATGTCAACAGAAAAATAGACGTTATAAATTTTGGAAGGCAGGGAAGGAAAATATGAAAAAAATCTGCGAATATTAATGTACAAACTACCCTGCATCCTTAAAGGGTTTGTCCGGAATAAAATGCAGTTTCTACACTAATCTAAACACCCTCCCCTCCGCCTACTTTCTAAATTACTTACTTTAACAAAAATGTATATTTATCCATATCCCAGGCATATTTTCTGATTATCCGGTGATGTTCTGTTTCGCACCACCGGTAGCCAGAGCAATTTTCACAGTTTTGAGATGAACAAATAAAACCTAAATTGCAACATTAAAAAAATCGTACTAACCCCTCAAACCTATATATTTTCTTAAAGGAGACACCTGCAGCATTGTTAGAACGCCACTTGGTACTGTGTGCGAACAGGCACCTTCATGCAATTTTGATTTAAAGTGAATGTTTTATAAAAAAAAAAAAAAAAAATATGCAAATAAATGTATATTATTTGCTAAAAGTGGAAACCAAACACAAAGTTACATGCAAACACCCTAAAATCAAGAGTTTAGCATGTGCAGAGTTCATTCACATCACTAAGGCCTACACCTGCATGCACATATCTTCCTAAAATCACCAAATTTTTGCTCTAAAACTGGAAATTTTAAAAAAGTATCAACCTATAAAATGTAGGGATTACACACAGTGACAAGCAAGTGCACACATAAACCCTATATATTTCTTAAAGTAGACAACCTGAATATTACATGCATCTCGATGGGTTATCAATAACCATGTCCACTTTCATGTAACTTTGCGAGAAAAACAAATCATTTTTTGAAAAAATGCACTAAAACATTTTCACGTAAAACTTCTATTCAATCTTACATTCACATACAAAATAATAGATCAAGGTGTACACAATGTATATATATACTATTTTGGATAGATGATCTTGGAGTCTCATCTTTAAAATGATACCAAGATATTCATGATAACCTTTACAGATTCGGAGCGTTCTGCTGTTAAAAACGCTGTCGGTAATTGAGATCTACAAATGGGCTCTCAATGCCGAATAGCATTTTCAACAGTGAATCGCTCAGAATCCATTTGGGCTATCACGAAGATCTTGGTATCATTTTAAAGATGAGACTCATCTTTAAAATGAATCCCTATATTGATAGCCCTAATGGATCCTGAGATATCAGCATTAGCAGTAAGGATGTATTAGATACGTCCCTCGGCTACAGAAGTGCCACCCTGGGAGGACATATAAATAAGTGGTTGGCAGGGAAAGGGTTAAGGGCTATGCTGGCTGATGACAGAACTTTCTGCCTCCCTCAGTTTGCATGCTATTGGTGGCTTCACATGATCCAGCTGGAGCAGTGTTCCAAACACTGACACAGATTTTAACAATCAGCTACTGTACCAAACAGGATGACAGCCCATTTCTGAAATGTCTGCATAGTCATCCTCACACTGCATTCAATGTTAAAGGCACTTAACAAGATGACATAGTACATACGCAAGTACACCATTAAAAATTTTGCCCTGTTTGAAAATTAGCTTTTGTGTAGTAAGGTTATGGGTTAACATACACATTTATTGTGTTATATGCTCCACTCCAGAGCACTGACCTCCTATCAAAGACTTTATCTGACTCCCATAAACCTACACGAATAGATCTACATTATGAGATTAACCTCCTGATCATACAAGAAACTCTGTGTACATCAGAGGGGAGCACAAACTCACTGACAGCTTTGTGATGCTATCAGCACCATTATACTTACATACAGTCATATGAAAAAGTTTGGGCACCCCTATTAATCTTAATCATTTTTAGTTCTAAATATTTGGGTGTTTGCAACAGCCATTTCAATTTGATATATCTAATAACTGATGGACACAGTAATATTTCAGGATTGAAATGAGGTTTATTGTACTAACAGAAAATGTCCCAAAAAAAATAAAACCAAAATTTAACCAGTGCAAAAGTATGGGCACCCCAACAGAAAAGTGACATTAATATTTAGTAGATCCTCCTTTTGCAAAAATAACAGCCTCTAGTCGCTTCCTGTAGCTTTTAATCAGTTCCTGGATCCTGGATGAAGGTATTTTTGACCATTCCTCTTTAAATAAAAAATCCTTTCCATTTAATTTTGTTTGGGGGCGCGCAAGCACCGCCCCCCCCCCTTTTTCACCCCCAGTTTTTCATTTTTTTCCGGCCGGGGGGGGGGGGGGGGCCCTCCCGGACCTTTTTATTCTTCCTCCGCCTGGATGCCTGGGTAGATTTGGGGCTGTTTTTTGGATCATTGTCTTGCTGAAATATCCATCCCCGGCGTAACTTCAAATTCGTCACTGATTCTTGTACATTATTCTCAAGAATCTGCTGATACTGAGTTGAATCCATGCGACCCTCAACTTTAACAAGATTCCCGGTGCCGGCATTGGCCACACAGCCCCAAAGCATGATGGAACCTCCACCAAATTTTACAGTGGGTAGCAAGTGCTTTTCTTGGAATCCCCGCTGTTTTTTTTTTCTCCAAACCAACACAAAACCCCTTAAAAAAAAACAAACAAATTTATTTTTCTTTACCCCCGACCCCCATCCCCAAAAAAAAAAGCGGGTCCCAAAAAAAATCTTTCACACCCCCCCCGCCCCCCCTTTTTTTGCGGCCTCACCACCCCCCCCTCCCCCCCCACCCTCCCCCCCAGCTTCTCCTTGTGCAAAGTGTGCTGTTTTTTTGACCGATGCACAGTGACACCATCTGCAGCAAGATGATGCTGCAGCTCTTTGGAGGTGGTCTGTGGATTGTCCTTGACTGTTCTCACCATTCTTCTTCTCTGCCTTTCTGATATTTTTCTTGGCCTGCCACTTCTGGGCTTAACAAGAACTGTCCCGGTGGTCTTCCATTTCCTTACTATGTTCCTCACAGTGGAAACTGACAGGTTACATCTCTGAGACAACTTTTTGTATCCTTCCCCTGAACAACTATGTTGAACAATCTTTGTTTTCAGATCATTTGAGAGTTGTTTTGAGGAGCCCATGATGCCACTCTTCAGAGGAGATTCAAATAGGAGAACAACTTGCAATTGGCCACCTTAAATACCTTTTCTCATGATTGGATACACCTGGTTATGAAGTTCAAAGCTCAGTGAGGTTACAAAACCAATTTTGTGCTTCAGTAAGTCAGTAAAAAGTAGTTAGGAGTATTCAAATCAATAAAATGATAAGGGTACCCAAATTTTTGCACCGGTCAAATTTTGGTTTAATGCATATTGCACATTTTCTGTTAGTACAATAAACCTCATTTCAATCCTGAAATATTACTGTGTCCATCAGTTATTAGATATATCAAATTGAAATGGCTGTTGCAAACACCCAAATATTTAGAACTAAAAATGATTAAGATTAATAGGGGTGCCCAAACTTTTTCATATGACTGTACATGTTCATTTTCAAATGGGGGGGGGGGGATAAAAATTTTTACACTGGAATTCCTCTAACTCCTTCTAGACATCCACGGTAATAGTATGGTGGATGTCAAGTATTTACACAGCAGGGACCCTGTAGCAATGCCCATCTTGCAAGCATTTAACTCCTCAGATGCAACCATAGGCATCTTAGGGTTTGTTTTTTCTGAAGGCACCTAGGCCTGCCATATGAACATTACTATTGAGCTCTGATTTTAAATCTCCCTAGAATACATATAGAAATACACACATACATTGTGTCACAAAATGCTTGGGCTATAAAAATGTAAAAAAAAAAAAAAAAGTTTATACCGTAAACGCTGTACCAAGGATTGTAGTTTCACCTTCCACAAACAAAAGTGTATTTGCCCAAATTTTTTTTATTAATATTAGCCATAGGATCAGAAAAATGGACTGATTCCGACAATGATGAATGCCATCGGTGCAACCTTCATTTGCATCAACCACCATTCACTTTAATGTAGAAAACATTTGCTTCAGCCTGCCGCTGCACCCCCCTGCCCACCCCAAACCCCTTTCTTCACTTCTGTATTTACTTATTGGTTTTTATCGGGTTCTTCTACTGATTAGAAAGGTCTACCCAACATGTCTAACACCCCCACCACCAATATTATCACTTTCCAGGCATATTTAGCAAACCCAAAAACCCATATATCTACAAGAGACAAAAACCTTATGCCCCTATACCAATGTATATTCATTCTCAAAGTAGTCACCTGGCACCTTAAGAAAATCTACCCAACACAACGTGCAACTTCTTGAATACAAGCAGATTCCCTCCAAGGGAAAAAGATGACGGAAACATGGGACGTGAGAAGCATAGTAAGGACAACAATATTAGTCAGTAATAGGCTGGGAGCATCAAACAATACTCTCTAGGCAAGGTTATATCCACAGTGAGACCTTACATATACCCCCATACAGTTGCATATGTCTACAATTTACCGTTATCTTGTGACATACATGCACAAATTATTGCCAAGGCCAGGGGCTGCAGTAGTCATGTAACGCATGTATGGCACATTATCGCTGTAGGCAAGTTAACTAGACCGTAGGGACTAGCAAAGAGGTGGAAAATGTACCATATGAATATAAGTTATTTTACCACATTTCCTGTCTTTTAGCCCATGAACAACTCCTTTAAAGAGAAAATCCAGTCAAAATGATAGGACCAGATATCATTTTTGAAGATCACATTTGTGCGGTGTCTTATTCCCAGAATGAAAGGGATCCACAGACCACAATGAGCAATGGTTAATCATTTCTGTTCCTGGAAGCCTTACATTCTAGACAAAGGACCATTCAAACCAGTGGAAGTCTGTAAAAGCTCTGCTGCTAACATTGCCAAGTACTACACTATCATGTATGACACCTGCACTGAAGCAGCGCTGCCAGCACCCTACAGTCACATCATGTCACCCATCTGCAGTCAGCAGTACCATGCTTTTTCTATGACAAGAAGAATGATGACCTGATGAGACACCAAATTCCATGTTGCCAGCTATCTCAAAGTCTGTAAGGATGGATTTTCACATCTTTAACATATCCCCATTAGAGTGACAGTACGACAGGCACAGATTCCATCCTGAACGTGGATCTAAAGTTGCTCTAAGTTTATATTATGGATATATTGTAGCCATGTAAATATAGCTTAAAGGGGTCAGTTTTTAGTATTGAAAGGCCATTGATATTCGATCTGTGGGGGTCTGGCACCCAGATCAGCTGTACAGAGAGAACAACTCAGCAATATTATATACCACAAGCTGTTTTACGCACTTTAACAGACTGTAGGGGCAGGTGTTAAGTATTGCAGTGCTGTTCCATAGACTTTCAAGAGACAGTGCTTCAGTACCTACACCCACCACTATAGTTCTTACAGCGAGGGACCAGCGCGGCTCTTAGTATGTAAACATTGCCAAGAGTTGCACTGTCTCAGTAGAGCTGTTCTGTGGCGATTCCAGGTGTCAGACCCCATGTAGATCTTATATTGATGGACTATCCTAAGGACCAATTAGATGGAAAAAAAAAAAAAAATTAGAACATGCCATTTTCCAGATACCTCAATAGATAAAATCTATGAGGGATCTGTAAAAAAAAAAAACAAACAAAAAAAAACACGAGTAATCCTCAGGTACACACTTGACCTTGAAGAAAAGTGTGAAGGAGGCCAAGGGGCACTGCCAGGCCAAGCCAATACAGTCATTGTGATGGCCATATTCCCTGGACCAAACTGAACAAATCACTATAATGCTGTGAGCTATACAACCACCGCGCAGCTATTGTCCTGTACGCAAACAATAATGTACGTATGAGACGTTAGAGATGCAGTCTTTCTGGAACTCACAGCATTATAAATCACTAAGATGCTGCAAGTTCAGCTCAGGCGAGCAGTGGTCAGGGAATACGGCAGACATGACAGTCTTTCCAAGCCCAGGCACAGCAGTGTGAAATGACCTTATACATAACTGTCAGAGCAAAAGCCACTAGGCTAGGCTCTGCTCACATCATGTCTGTGACTTCAGTTGGATAATACTTATCACTAATATGTCTAATACATGCCTTTTGCACAGTCCATAGGCTGCTGTTTTTTTCTATACCAAAAAAAAAAAAAAAAACTATATACATATATATACCAGACTTACAGAAGTCTACAGGCCTATAAGGGCCTACAGATAAGCGTACGTAAAACAAACAAAAATACAATGTGAGCAGAACCTTACTTAGTGGCTATCCACTTCAGTTTATAGGAGGGAGGACCTCTCATAAGAGACCAACCTCTGACAATAAATGTAAAGTGTGGGAACACCACAGGGAGCAGTGGAGGACTTTCAGATGGGGTTGTACCAAGTCTTAAACTTATTGCCTATCCACAGGAAAGACATTACAGGCACATTCACACGATGCGTGTTGGCTGGATTTATCGGCCTGCACCTTACGCCTGGGAGAGAGACTCCTAGCATCATAGATAACTCGCTCCCCACTTTCCATGAATGTGGGCAGAGGGGGGGGGTTCAGAGACATCCATTATAATGTAAGCTAGCGTTCTGGTGTGAGTTATACAGTTCATGACTAGTGCAGATTTACACTTGCACATGGGCTTGTGCTTGGTTTAGGAAGTACCCGGAAACTCTTGATAAATCATGCGCACTTTACACCCGTCAGGCCTTTTATTAACAAATCCTCAGTCTTAATAAATCTGCCCAGATGTATTCAATTTAATAGGTATATATTGTAGAAAGTGCAAGCCTTACAGAAATAAAAGAACTACTGTAAAGCTAGGTTCACAATATCGGACACTCGTGGATCCCACAGACTATAATGGGGTCCGCTGGAGAAAAAAAGTCCTCCGAGATGGACTTTTCTCTCCACCAATTTTAGGCGGAATCTGTGGCGGAGTCTCCAATGCAGATGAGAACCTAATCTAACAGCGCCTGGCCTTTATATAGGGTATGGAACTATGTGCTTGTAACTCTATGCACTATATAGTACAGGGATCGGAGGCAAAGCCAAACTGCTGATCCATGTGAGGGGCTGTTGTCACCCCCCACCTGCCAAATATTTATGGTCTATCCTAAGGACAGACCATGAAAAAAATAAATAAATCCTGGACAAACCCTTTGAGAGATACAAATCCACCATTGCTCAACCATAGTTCATTTTTACCGTGCCTTCATACATGCCAGTCCAGGTGGATACACAGCGCCGCTTTGATTTTTAATAATAGCAGATCATCCTCTTTAATGCCCTTGGGCACTATATGGGCAAAGGCTGACTTGCTGAGCACCCCTTACAGCTTATTCACTCAGCTGTTTTTTCAGTGCATATTTCCATATACATTGCATCAATTTTTAAATGGCACTGATGATCTCTGTAGATATTTTGATAAACATTAACCCAAAATACTCTCTTACATTTCTGACTATCCTTAGCCATGGACATATGAGAAACAAAAGTAAGATGGCAGACATCTCTCTGCCCTCCTGTCAGTATACCCACTGAGGAAGTTTGCTGATTACAGGGAACAATAGCTTGTATTACAGTACTGAACTGACACTTATCTGTTTTCAGAGACAAGTCATGAACAGAAACTTGTCATTACAG
The DNA here is from genome assembly GCA_947044405.1 of Leptodactylus fallax. Classification (NCBI taxonomy): domain Eukaryota; kingdom Metazoa; phylum Chordata; class Amphibia; order Anura; family Leptodactylidae; genus Leptodactylus; species Leptodactylus fallax. Next base: position 9,087,576 of record CAMRHE010000027.1, on the reverse strand, counting down.
TAGAAATAAATTATAGCCCAGCAAATCCACATGAGCTCATCAGAAAATAAAGCTCCCAAGCCAAGGAAGTGCAGAATCCTCCAGAGTATGGTAGTGTGCCAAGACACTGTCATCCTGAACACAATAAGAAGTAGGGTGAGGCTGCACTCATCTCCAGGCTGCTGCAGGGATAACATGGATCCTCCTGATCACTGCAGATGAGGTGGGGCTGCAGTCACCACAGGGATCAGCCGGACCGGCTACCAGGGAGTCACCGAGCCCACTGGGCCTGGGAGCAGCGCACTAGGAGCGGATACAGACAGCCAACCACATCCCGGCTGGAGTCCGCGCCATGGAGGATGCACATGTCACACTGCAGCCATGCGGAGCCCCGGCCACAAGTGGAAGGAGCTGTATCCACACCGGGCGCAGAACAGCGGCCTGCAGCTTTGTACGGACAGGCGGCCCTCAGGAGTGCAGTCCCTGGAGATAGAGGCGCCGGGATACAGTCCCTACGGGTTTGCAGCCCACTACATATGACTCATCCTCCGGCACCTCCATCACCATACTCCTCCCTAATAAGCCTCGCTGGCACCAGCAGCCGCCATATTTACCTTCTGTTCGTCAGAGGCGTTCTCCTCATGTGCTTTGGACTCCTGGTTATCCGCGGACATGTCGGTGGAGATACGGCGGCCTCACAGCACCGTCTGACACCAAGCTACCACCTAACTCCTCCTACTCCAAGATGGCCGCTACGCTAAATGCGTCACTCTCGCGTGTCAGCCACGTCAAGACGAACAGGGAATCCTCTTCGAGCGTACTGCGTGCTACATCAAAGCATTATGGGAGATGTAGTCATCAGACTATGGGGATGAGATCTATAGTAGCTTTGGCTATCATGAAAGGTGCAGGGATAGATGTTATAGGAGATTTTCGAAACTAGAGACCTGTACTTAAAGGGGTATTCCCATGAACATAACTATTTTTAAATTTGTAGATAATTAAAAGTTAATCATTTTTGCAACTACAAGTAATTAAACATTTTGCAGAGTTTTAAAGATTTTCTCTAAATATCTTGTTCTCACAGTCTTGTTGTCTTGATTGGTTGCCAGTGGATACGACCATGAATACAGGATCTTTCTAAGGTCAGAAAATCAGCTATGATATCCTTATTGTGGCCGGGATATCTTCTGATACATGTAGTGTCTCTGCCTGATAACTCAGCTACAATAAGAAAATCATGGCTGGGTTCCTGACAAGTCCCAGATCATAGAAAGTTTCTGCATTTGTGGTCGTATCCATTGGCAACCGATCAAGACAACAGACTGTCACCACTAACATAGTTAGAGAAAATCTTTAAAACTCTGCAGAATTTTTAACTACTTATATTTGCAAAAATGCTTATCTTTTAATTATCTACAAATATAGATATGATTATGTTCATGGGAATACCCCTTTAAAGTAATAATTCTTAGGGCCGGACATTTTATTTTTAAAGGAAAAAAAAGGAATACCGATCCTTCATTTCTGTTACGTTACTTTGACCCAGACCGCCGCAAAAACTTGTTCACAATATGTCTGTGAATATAAGCTTCTCAAGCACTGTCAGTGCCCTCCCCACACAGTATTGTGTCACAGCCTCCCACCCAGTATCTCTCTTTCACTCCATATGCTTACCAACTGCTTATTTTGGCAATAAAAAGTTTTCTCTTTTTCTGACAGTGAAAGTCTATGTATCATATAGACCGGAGGGCGGGGGTCATAAATGTACACTGTACAGACTGCCAGCCATTAGAGAAAATCAGAAAGGAGATCAAAGAAGTTTAAAAGGGTTGTCCAGGGACTGAATATTTTTGATACTAATGACCTGTCCAAAGGAAAGGGCTGCTTCCGGTCATATACTTGATATATGGCTTACGGTGGCCAAATTAGCTGATCAGTTTGTGTATTGAACCCTGTGGGTATGTCACCAGTATCAAAAATGTTCAGATCCTGGACAACCCCTTTAATTCGCTATAGAGTGGCAAAGGTGACCTCTCGGCCGCAACCACTATGATCTCTGTAATTATGCTTGTGGGCCCCTTAAAGCTCCTGGGCAAAGGTGCAACTGCACCTGCTCAATTTACACCACTGGCACCATGGTCACTTTGGCAGCACAGCCAAACAATGTGTGTGACTTGTCAGATATTCTGCATGTAAGTCACAGTTGCAAGCAATTTACATTGATCTCTTTACTGACAAAGTCACATGTGACCTGCAACTAAAGATCCAGTAGATTTTGATTTATATTGGGACCACACTGATAATTATTATATGTAAAGTCTCATGGTGATATTGCAGTTTCCATGTCTTGTAACCATGTAGCTCTAGATTAAAGGGGCTGTCCATAATCCATCAAAGTTAGATACTGATGACCTATCCACAGGATAGATCATCAGTATCACATCAGACTGGGTCCAACACCTGGACCCCATGCTGATCAGCTGTTTCGGCTGCTGGAAGCCATCTACGAGCTATACAGCTGGATGCAGCTCTGCTCCTATTCAAGTGAATCCTATTCAAGAGCAGAGCTGCAGTTCCCGGCACCACCTTCACTATAAGATACAGACACGAAGCTGTATGCAGTGTACGGAGCTCTCTTCACCGTACATTCCGGCAACATATTTATAAAAGCAAATATGGCACCAGGTTTACATAACAACCCAGCAACACATTCACAAAAGCAGATTTGGCACCACATGGATACAGGAGGTGGTTCCCCATACTATCAACCACAGTAGGCAGCGCCATCTACTGGATCCACAGCATACTAGGCAGCGCCTTATTTTACCCTCTCCAATCTAGCATCTACCCCCCCAATCCATCATGAGAACTGGGGATGCATTTACCTACTTGTTGAAATGTGGCCATCACTCTTCTTAAGGGCATGTTCACATGGCAGAATCTGATGCGGATATTGATGTGGATTCTGCCTTCCATCGCCTTTGGTCTTGCTCTGGATTCTGTGGCTGAGATGCGAAACGCCCATCTGGGCTTACACAGCAGCAGTAAGCAGCACTTCAGCATTTTACAGCTCCCTGTGGCAGAATGTTGAGGAATCTATGTGGATGACCACCTCAAATTCCTATTCATTTTCAGAGGTGTGAGCGGCCCCTTAGTCTTTTTTTTTTGTCTGTATTATAACGTGTTGTGTTGGACTTACAGGTAATAAAAATTCAGCAATTTAAAAAAAAAAAAAAAAAAAAAAAAAAACACAGCAAACTGCAGCTATCTGGTTACATTGCAAAGGGCCATCCCAAAACATCATACCTCACGCCACTTGTTAACACAGGCTATGCTGGCATTTATCTACTGTGTGGGTGTGACAGTGCTGAAGTGTCATCCTGATCATGGTTCATTTTTCCTTGTGTTGTAAATCTGGTTTGGGTACAAATGAGTGGGTTTAAAGATGCCAGAACAGGACTTGAATTCCTTTAGGGAATATTCACAGTACAGGTTTGATGCATAGCATTTTGCATCTTTTTCTGTAAAAGGGTTTGTACCAGAATCAGAAATTTATATTGTTTTTTTTTGTCAGTAGTACCACACATCTCCAGGAGTTGCGTCTCTGTCCTATATTGCAGCTCAGCTCCAGTGAAACGAAGGCAGTAGACTTCCCAAGCCAGACAACTCCTGGACACATGTATCTAATGGAAAGCATAGATGAATTTCTTATCCTGGTACAAATTCCTTTATGATTCATTCACCTTTGATTTAAAATAAATAAATAGGAATTACTAATCTGTGTAATATTTGTACAGTGTAAACTTTGATCAATCTGAAGCAACGTCAAAAATTGCCTGATCTAAGTGGGTCATGATGGGTATTGAAAATGTTGATCAGAATGCACCAAATTTGACACTCTGGGGCAAGATTCATGTCCCCTGCACCATCATATATTAGGCACTTCCTCCCGGGACCCTTGTGCCTAGGTGGCCTAGATTTTGCCGTCATTTCTGCCACTTTTGTGGAATTAACGATAATGCCTATCCCCCCTTAACTTTACACTACATATTGATCTTTTTTTTTTTTAAATTTCCACCAATATTTTGCAACAAAATTTGGTTGCATTTTAAGCCATGTCCCCCTTTCTTTTAAACAATGCCCCCTTCTCTAGTAAAGTGCAAAAAGTGTCTTAACACGTACACAAAATGTGTTCATGTAAACTTTTTTTTTTTTTTTTAAATAAATTTTCCCCAATATGCCAAACTGCACTATGTGAATCTGTTATTAGTCACCTGCTGGTCAGAAAATGCCCCGATTCAGCCAGACCCCAAACACTCATTTCTAATCTGGAATTCTCCAATGGTAGACACCAAAAAAAAAAAAAAAAAAACCCCACACACACACGGAGACTTTTCTGGGACTCAAATTGAATTCATATTCAGTTCTTTTGCATGAAGTCGTTTCTGCAGCAAATTCAGATAACTGGGAGAAGTCACTAAAATTTTGCTAAAAATTTGCCGCATTTGTAAATTAGGACATAAATACGATTCGTGTTCGTACAACCCCAGAAATTCAATTCTTTTAGTTCGGCATCATCCCACCTTAAATTTAATGTATGAGGGATAATAAAGTGTCAGGAAAGCATCTGAAATCAGCAAAGAATTACCTGCCATTACCATAGCCTACACGTTTGGGATATTAATACTGTTTGAGCCTACCTAATTATATACAAGAAAAAAAAAATAATATCCAGAGGTTAATCTTTTAAATGTGTGCCAAAATGGTTACCTAAGTTACCTTTTTCCATCTAAATATATCCTTTATGCATAACTCATCCACATGACAGGGAAACTTTGCTCACCACTCAGGAAAATGCATCTGTATAATAAATTCACACAAAACTATAGATTTATATATATTTTAGAATTCAATATTACTGTCAAAAATACATTGTATGATTTCCATAGGCTTTGTGCTACATTAGAACACGGAGACAAAACAAATCACTGTGTAGTAAATGAACATTAAATATTAAATAAACAAAATAAAATAAAAGGTGTAAACACTAAACTAACAGGGAGGATCGCTAATGCAGCACACACCTAACCAAGTGGTATTACATAGTAAAAAAATGGATTAGGACTCTATGCTTTTCCAGTCTACACGAAATACACAGAATGCAATGAAGAAAATCTCTGGAGCTGGTCCATTCTTGGTTCACGTCTATTTAGACCAGAGTCACGGATGTCAAGCAATTTTTATTTATTTTGCCAAAGACTTTCTTTTCTGCGGTTATCTCAGCATCTGGGTGAAAACTGAGGATTTGTTGGAGTTTCTATGTAAGATTTCAATTCGTATGCTGCCCCACTGTCAACTTCCATAGACTTACGAGAGAAAAGAAGCCTAACATCTTTGTGGAGGTAGATCTTTCCAGACTTCGAACTTTGGAACCTGCAAAGAAAATGAACAGTTAGATGCATCAAGTACCCAGATGTGGACCAATATTTATAGAGCTGTAGATAAGGATTTCTGCCTTCCATATCTTAAATGAAACTGGTCAGATAATACAGGTGCATCTCAATACATTAGAATATCTTTGAAACATTTATTTCTTACAGTAATTGAATTAAAAAAGTGACCTCCTATATTTTCTAGATCCTTTACACACAGAGTGTTTTATTTCAAGTGTTTTATTTCTGCAAATGTCGATTATGGATTACAGGTAATGAAAACCCAAATCTAAGAAAATTAGAATATTGTGAAAAAGTTCAGTATTGTAAATTCAGTGTGTCACCTGCCAAGGTTTCCTAAGCCTTTAAATGGTCCCTCAGTCTGGTTCAGTAGGACACACAATCATGGAAGACGCTGATTATGAATTGTATTACTGAAATGAATGAACATTTTAAAAATATTATAATTTATTGAGATGCACCTGTACATGCTGTCCAATCCACAGGGAGCTTGAAATCACAACAGTCTCCCGCCTTATAAAACAACTGTTTTACTCTGAACTTCAGTTGGGTTTTGGAGAAAGAAGTCCAAGAACAATTTGCCTCAGACATCTCCCAGCTTGGCTAGACAGGTCTCTGTTGTATAGGGAGAGATTCCCAGTGTACACCATACCAGGGTAGGATGTAGACAGGTTATGATAACCAATTGAAGAAATAAAATTACCCAAGAATCACACCCACATGGAAAGTAACCAAAGCTCTTACAGTAAAGGAAACCTTTGGTTGCGATTATATAATTGCTTTTAGACTTTTAGGTCACTGAGGGGGATGACCTCCCATGCTGAGCATGAAGTCATAAATCCACATGGACTGACCTTGGATTTCTTGCCAAAACAAAAAAAGTTTGCAAGCTGAAATGGGAATTTCACACAATGCAGCAGTCATGGCTCATGGTTTTGTCACTTCCTGTATGTGGTATGACTGAGACCTCAAGTCATTTTGGTATGCCAGCCTCTCCTAAAGATATTCACTGCTGTACTGAGACTCCATTTGGAGACACTGACTCACTCTGGCTGATGGAGACATTTCAACCCTTTCCAGACTGATCCATTTTCTCCACAGTATATATCTCTGGACACAATGGATAACACATATTATATATTTCTAACCAGTTTACATGTTGAAATTGGTAGATTTTTTTTTTCTTTTGCACATGGTTATGGGGGACTGCCATCTGCCTTAGAGGCTATTAACAGCATCCAGATAAATGGATTGCAGCAGCCACATGGACCATAGGAACCTATAACATGTTCCTTGATCTTAAAATAATAATAATAATAATAATAAACAGTCCTTTAATAGTCCCACAATGGGGAAATTCAGTGTGTTACAGCAGCAAAGATAAGATAAGATAAGCAGATACAAATACAACATGTACAGGAATGTTCCAAGGTGAGAGGCATTACATTAATAGTAGACAGACAGATAAGGCGTAGCAGAGGGGGGGGGGGGGGATATAACAGGCAGAGAGATATTTCAGTTCTCTGTATGTAATGATCTCCGCTTAGGTCGGTGTTGGTTGTACAGCCTAACCGCGGTGGGGAGGAAAGACTTCCGATAGCGCTCCTTCTCACACCTAGGGTGGAGCAGTCGGTCACTGACAGTACTGCTCAGCGCGATCACAGTCTCATGCATGGGATGGGACTTCTTCTTCTGCTTGGAGCTCACCACGGACAGTATCCTTCTGTCACCCACCACCTGCACTGGGTCCAGTGGGCTCCCCAGGACAGAGCTGGCCTTTCTAATCAGCTTGTCAAGTTTATTTCTGTCCCTGGTTGATATACTGCTCCCCCAGCAGGCCACTCCAAAGAAGATGGCTGATGCCACTACCGAGTTGAAGAAAGTTCTAAGAAGTGCCCCCCGGATTCCAAAGGCTCTCAGCTTCCTAAGCAGGTAGAGCCTGCTGTGGCCCTTCCTGTACAGGGCCTCCATATGATCTGCCCAGTCCAGCTTATTATTAAGGAGCAAACCCAGGTACTTATAGGTGTTCACAATCTCGATGCCCGTCCCCAGGATGTCCACTGGTTTTGGAGGGCATCTGCCTTTACGGAAGTCCACCACCATCTCCTTGGTCTTCCCCGCGGTAATCTTCAGGTGGTTCTGGTGGCACCAGTCCACAAAAAACCGGTTCAGTTCTCTGTACTCCCTGTCATCATCGTCTGTGATGAGGCCTACTATTGCAGAGTCGTCAGAATACTTCTGTAGGTAGCAGCTGGATGAGTTGCACCTAAAATCAGCAGTGTACAGTGTGAAGAGGAAAGGGGCGAGAACCGTACCCTGAGGTGCCCCCGTATTACAGATCACGGTACCTGACACACAGTCTTGGGCTCTCACATATTGAGGTCGATTTGTGAGGTAGTCTAGGATCCAGTTGGAGAGGTGGTGGTCCACTCCAGCAAGGCCCAGCTTGTTTCTCAGTAACCTGGGCTGTATTGTGTTAAAAGCACTGGAGAAATCAAAATACATTATTCTCACCGTGTTCCCTGGTTTTTCCAGGTGAGACAGAGCCCTGTGCAGAAGGTGGATGATGGCATCATCTACCCCAATGCCCGGTCGATAAGCAAACTGGAGAGGGTCCATAGCGGGGCTCACTAGAGGGCGAAGATGTGTGAGAACCAATCTCTCTAAGATCTTCATCAAGTGGGATGTCAGTGCTACAGGTCTGTAGTCGTTGAGGTCCATAGGGTGAGGTTTCTTTGGAACTGGTACCACACAAGAAGATTTCCATAATTCAGGGACTATTTCCTGCCTCAGGCTCATATTATACATATATGTAATTATACCACACAGCTGGTCCCCACAAGTCTTAATTAGCCTTGCACTGATGTCATCTGGCCCTGCGGCTTTCCTCGCCTTGATCTTTTTCATCTCCTTCCTCACCTGGGCCCGTGTGAAGGTCAGACTGTGGTCAGATAAAGACAGATTTCTGGATTTACTGGTCTGTTGGGAAGTAGCCACATGGGGTGAATGGGGTGAAGTCATTGTGGTGAGGGGAGCTGAAGGACACGCTGGGGTGGGAGGAGCTGGTGTGTGATCAAATCTGTTGAAGAATAGGAAGAAAAGGAAGAGAGTGTTCTAGACATGCTGTGACCTTATTTTGCAGGGAGGAGGTGAACTGTGACCATGACCCATTGTCAATGGTGTGATCCACATATATAGGTGCCAAAACGTAATCTTTATAAAACCAGAAATTAAAAAGGTTTTAAAAACAAGGATTTTAACTATGCCATTTCTTGAGGATAAATTTCCTTTAAGAGACAGTAAAGCAAAGTGTTAAAATTCAACTATGGGTTTTAAGCCTAAGGATAACCCAATCCTCCATCTTTAACCTTCTCTAGCTATGAGGCTACCAGGCATGTATGTATCAAATGTAATAAGAAGGTAGAGGGAAAAAAAAACAAAAAAAAAACGCACCTATACAATTTAATCTTTAAAAGGGACACAGCAATGCAAATTAATAGGTGGATGGGGAATTACCTCAGGTGGATGAGGTAGCGCAGTGTCCGCTCTTCTGTCTTCATGATGTTTTCAAGGACTGTCACTTTCTTATCTCGTTTCACAGGAACAGAAAATGTTCTCTGCCGCAGGAATGTCTGGTGATTGGGTGGCATTTCTTGCAAGTCATATTTTACAACAAACATCTTCACCACAGTCTTGTTTGGATTAAATAAGGTCTGACATGCAAAAAGAAGGACATCAAATGTCTGATTTTTATACAAGGAATTAAAAGGTAGACTGGACAAAAACACAAAAGAAAAAAATAGAGTCAATCTCTATTAAAACTGTTGGAACTATGAGTGAGGGCATCTATAGGTTCCCCTTCTGTTCTAACTTTGTGTAAGTGACCATTCTGCCTGAGTGCAGTAGAATTATAATAATGTAATTATTACTGTTATCTAGAAAAATAGTGTACAGAATATATGTGATGTCACTCACAGCAACACACTAGACTTTAAATATTGCAGTAGAACGTTGCAATTTATGAAACATCACTGTTTTGTATAGCCTTAGAACAAAAAGGATTATTCTTTGGCCCCTTAGAAAGGTACATAATATAAACAGTGGTGAAGGTTACATTACCGGTAGATGTATTTGTGCATTATCAACTTTGTTCTGGTCCACAGCTATGTCACATGACCAACAATAAGACTCTAAGGTCATCTACACCACCAAGTATGCAGGCGGAAGGCACTTCCAAAGCTCCGTTCCATTCTGAGGATCATGGAGCATAATGTATCCAGCTCTGTGAATGTAGAGCAGAACGGAACCCCCCATTGAAATCAGTGTAGCATGGAAGTCACTCTGATGTCAACAGAGTGCCTTCCGTTAAGAAATCAGAACCCTTGCGAGGACAGGAAGTCAGTTTCTCTATTCATTCCTATGAGACAATAAGTAATGAATAGAGAAACTGATTTCTTTTCTGCACAGGAGACACTGTGGGTGGATTTATAAAGCCTGGCATATACTACGCCACTCTTGATAACCCCCTTGTGTTGGGGTGAGATACTAATTTATTAAGAGGTATAGATTCGATCTATAACATACAGGAGCATCTCAATAAATTAGAATATCTTTGAAACATTTATTTAATTTCAGTAATTAAATTTAAAAAAGGGACCTCCTATATTTTCTAGATTCTTTACACAGAGTGTTCTATTTCAAGTGTTTTATTTCTGTAAATGTTGATTATGGATTACAGGTAATGAAAACCCAAATCTAAGAAAATTAGAATATTGTAAAAAAGTTCAGTATTGTAAATTCAGAGTGTCACCTGCCAAGGTTTCCTAAACCTTTAAATGGTCCCTCAGTCTGGTTCAGTAGGACACACAATCATGGAAGACGCTGATTATGAATTGTATTACTGAATTACTGAAATGAATGTTTCAAAGATATTCTAATTTATTGAGATGCACCTGTACCTTTCAAATGGGCCAGAGAATAAGTGTTTTTTGTTGGAGTACTACTTTAAACTCCATCTACCGTGAGTCATACACATAATGCTTGTATGACTTCTGGCAAAGCTCCCTGACAGTCTATGGTAGACAAGTATCCCTTTATGCTGCACTACCCCGCTATCTGTTAGGGGACTGTTTTTACATTGACTCATATCTGTCTGCTTGCAGAAGAGCTTTATTAAGATCTTAATCTTTATTAGAGGTCTTTTTAAATACTAGATGCTGGTTGGGTCAGCACAGCTTTAAGTTAAGCAGCACGTAACACTATGCTTTCTTTCAAAATGAGCCTATGTGGATATGTTGGAATGCACTAGTGTCCAATGTATGACATGATGTCATGGTTTCAATTAAAAACAAAACTACAATGCAGATGTTAAGGCCTAAATCAGTTTATCAGTGTAAACAACTGTACATACCACTTGAATTGTTCCAGAAGGAGGTATGCGATATCCCCTTTTGCCAAGAGATTCCAGTGTAATTTTACCCTAAGACATAAAATAAATAAATATATATATATATATTAGTGAAAAACAACATATAAATGAGGTATACTAAACATAAGATGATATATTCCACATAACTTAACAAGGGCATTAGGCAGCTCCATGCTGACTTTTGGTCTACGACATGATTGTTGTGAGATACTCAGGTTTCTCTATGGGGGGCAAAGCTAAGGGAGACTCCTTAAAATCTTAAAGCATTTGAGGGTTTTTTTTTCTCCCCATAGGTGCTGCAAATGGAGGCAGTAAATCTCCAGTCCTCAGTTTCAATCTGCATTTACTTTGTCAATAGTTATGTCCAGTTTGTGTTGACAAATGGCACAAAAAACCCCTTTAAGAATAACTGCTCCTAAGTCCTGATCCTTATTCACCATAAATAGATATTCTGACTTACCATGTAAGGGGAAGGAGCATTGTCCTCTGAAACACTGAAGAAAGAAACTCTGACAGGCAATGTCATGTGGGTTGGACAGAATAAGCCACTTGCTCCAACATCTGCTGTAAAACCTTGAACGGTGCCCAGAGGCTCTAATCGATAATTCAAGACGGACTCCTGAAAATGGGTAACAAAGTAAAAGGATTTTAATCTTTAGAAGCTTCTATAAAAACTACAATAAAATGTGGCATACAACTAGAATAGCAGCAAATAAAACAGTTACTATGAACTAGAAGCTAACATTTCATAGTTACATAGTTACTTAGTTGGCTCTGCATCTTTTTGGCATTATCCATCTAGGGTTACCCCAAAAGTGTGACAGTGATAATAAAGTTAGATAAGACAAGTACCTCAAAGTTTCCAAGAAGACTCAGACATGGGGCTGGAGGAGCACTGCAACTTAGCTGTCTGTCTGTGCACTCTAGACCATCTTCTATTTTCTCACAGTGACTCTGTCTGTTAAGAGTAAAATGACAGCTCAGCATCATCACATAGTAAGTCAATACTTGGTAACATCAATTTATGATTAGCAAGAGTCCAACCTTTTTGGGATCCCTATAATTCAGGGAATAAAATGCTCCACAAAACTGATGGAACACTGAACGCCATCTAAGTTGTCCCTGAACAGCTGGGAAGTCCAAGAGGTTGTCCCCACAATTAAAAAGTTAGGTAGATGCTAGCCATATGACATAACTTTACACGATGGGCATATTTTAATGCAAAGATGCCAGGATCCAGAAGAATTTGGGAAATGAAGGTATGACAACAGACAGTGGCAAAACTTTATAATTTATTTTACAGGGTTTTATGACTCTCTCCCTAACAAGCAGACAGGTAAAATTGAATCTTCTCAGAACAAAAAACATTTATTTCTGGTTGTACAGCATAGATAAAAATGTAGTGCGCGCACACAGTCTATGTACAGACTTTTTGTAATGCCATTACACTACTTGCATACTCCAACATTAAAGGTGGTGGGGGAGTAAACTGCTGTCAGATTCCTCTAGTGGTGGATTATATGCTGAGACAAAGGAATCTGGCATGTTGAAATAGATACTGTCTATAAAACAGTTAATGTGGTAAGTGATCACAAAGCTTAAAGCCATTTTTAAATGTTTGAACCCCTCTGAGCTCATTATTAGTATCACTGAGGTTTTAAAAGGTGTTATCCAGTCTTAGGACAGGCCATCAATATCAGATTAGTGAGGTTTGACTCTTGGCACCCCTGCCGATCAGCTGCAGCCTCGCCTTTGTTGACATCGCTACAGGATGTACTTTTATTAGTGGCAGTGCAGGGTACTATAGCTTTGCCTCTTTGTTTGGTATGAGACAAAGCTGTAGTAACCTGAACCACCATTCGGCCCCTTCAAACAGCTAATCGGCAGGTGTGCCAACAGTCAGACCCCCCTCCAATCTAGTATTGATTGCCTATTTTAAGGCTAGGCCATCAATTTTAAAAGGCTGAATAGTCTCTTGAAGGACAATATCACAGAACTGACAGCAAAAGGGATACATTTTGCTGTTTATTATGACTTAAAAATAAAATGAGACCCAGAGGCAAAATAAAACCTTTTCAGTCCATTGACAGTGAAGGAAATAATCCTTATGCTCTACCAGCAGAGTCAACATTTAATGTAAAAGCAAAAGCAAGACAGACCAAATTAAGAAATATACCTCTTTGTGGATAAACCTTTAAACTGCAGCAAGGAAGTGTCCAGATCAAAATACCCCGACTGTGTTTTTCTTTGTGGTACCTAGGAAAAAACAAACATTTTTCATCTTGTCCATCTTGGATGCACTGCACATTATCTGTTCTGTCCCACAGGAAACCCTTTATCCTTCATGTATTCTAGTAGTTTCAATGTAGGGGTGGTTCAGCATTTCAGGACCATATCTCATGGTCAAGTGTCCAATATGAACACTAGAGAACAAGCCACTAATCTATGTCCATCCCATAGGCAATAAGATGAGTACCACACATTTCTTTAGAACTATAAAAACGTGCTAGCCTAGCAGCTGACAGTCTACCAATCTCGCTGGTGCAGAATCGATCCAAGTATCTCAGAGCAAGACTCCTAAGACTTGGCCATTGGGTGCTAGAGTAATTTTAGGTCTATATGCTGGATTTTCAATACTGCTTAGATTTCCTGTGTATTTCTGACAGTTTAGAAAATCTGACAGTATTGGTGTATATATTTTGACATTATAACACAAGGATAGGTGACATGTGTCTGATCCCCCCTTCCCATTTGAATGGAGCAGCAGTTGACCTTGTACATTCCATCCCACTCTAAGGGATATCAAGAGATGGTCAACCGCCCCACAGATCTCAATGGACCAACAGTGTCCATACTCAACCATTACTCCATTTGTAGCTCTCACCCAATATACACTTCAACAGACTACAGTCAGATTTCAGAAACCGCCCTAACCAAAGTCACAAACAACCTAATAACTGCCAAAGCCAAGTGGCACTACTCTGATCTCCTCCTCTTAGGCTTTTCCTCAGTCTTCAACATAGTTGACCACACCCTCATTACAAATTCTCTCATCCCATCACAAATTTGGCCCTCTCCTGGATCTCTTCACACCTCACATTCAGCCTCTCCCACTCACACACTACCTCCTCACCGTGCCTTCTTTTTGTAGGTGTCCCTCAAGACTCTGTCCCGGACCCAATCTGTTCTCCATCTACACCTTCAGCCTTGGCCAACTCATAGAATCCCATGATTTTCAATACCAATGTTACACAGACGGCACTCAAATATATCTCTCTGGCCCAGACATTACTGCCTTGCCCAGAGTTTCCGAGTTTCTAGCAGCCTTCAGTTTCCTCAAACTTAACAAGGAGTTCTCCTCACCCCCCCCCCCCCCACCACCTTGCAACCTGACCCATTTATGAAGTTAATTGTGCCACAAGTACCCCAGTCCCACAAGTCTATTGTCTGGGGTAACACTTGATTCTTCCTTATCCTTCAAGCCTCACATTCAAGCCCTCAACACCTCCTGCTGCCACCAACTCAAGAACAGTCATTGAATCCACTCATTCTTCACCCCTGAAACTACAAAAATGCTAGGCCACATCCTCATAACCTCCTGCTTAGACTACTGTAACACCCTTCTCCACAGTATCCCAGCAAAAGCTAACACCCACCCCTAAACTCTTCTGCTCGCTTAGTCTACCTTTCCCCAACATTTTTCATCAGTCTCTCTCCTCCCCTGCTTACTGGCTACCCATCGCCCTGGGGAATAGAGTTTTTTTATATGTTAACACTGACATATAAAGCCATCCAGAACCTGTCCCCTCCATACATCTTTGACCTAACTTCCTGCTACGTGCCCACACGTAACCTGATGCTCTCAAGACCTCCTACTCAGCTCTGCTCTTATACGTTCTTCACACAATCAGCCTTCTACCCTCATCTACTGTCTCTATTTCACTTCCCTCAAAGACTGTAAGTCCTTGCGGGAAGGGCCCTCTATCCCATTGTACCAGTTGGTGACTGTTAGTAGTGTACTTGTTTTGTGTATTGTATGTAAACTCTCAAATGTACAGCACCATGGAATTAATGGTGCTCTAAAATTGTATAGAGGGACATAGAACCCAAGTTTTCATCAACAGTAGGGGTTCCAGCTGTCAGATGCCAAGATTAGACATCTTCTACCTATGAATAGATGAAGTTCCGATCCTCAGTCAACCCTTGTGCATCTGGTACTAGTTTTAGGAACCATATTAAATAAAACACACAATATGAACTTACCGGACTGGAAAGTAAAGGTAAACCTGTACAGGGGTGAAAGGCCTTGGTAGAGATCCCATCAAGAGAGTGAAAACTCTTTTTCCTCCAGTTATTTGAAGGTCGCAGATGTACAGACTTCTGTAACACAAGACAATGTGTCATACAGCATATACTATATTAAAATAGACTTAAGAGTTTAAAAAAAAAAAAAAAAAAGTGGCTTGAAATTTTAAACCCTTTGCTCTACCCCTGCATATTTCATGAGATTATATAGCACAGGAAACCGTGAAACCTCTTCAAGGTAACCATTCAAAATTGCACTAGAAAATATTTGTCTAGTGGCCACCTTAAAGAAGATGGCCAGTAAGAATAACAGTGGTTTCACTGTATTACCTTTATCCTGGATGTTTAGTTTACACCATTTATACAGAGCAGAGACCTTACTCCCCTTGTCTGAATTGTTAGTAAGTTTGCTACTATGCAATGTCAGATTTGGTTTGCACACAGACCCCCTGAATTGTAAAGTGCTGAGGTATAATGCTGGCACCATTATAAACACATACATACCGATATATCCAGTAAAATATGAGTTTACTCCCTCTAGTGTTCACAGAGAAGTATTACACAGCAATGTATTTTTTCCTGTAAATTACCCAGTGCAAGGTAACAGATTACCTAACTCTATACCAATCTATGTGAGAACTCCTTTTACAGCCTACAATGGCAACTCCTGCTGAAAAATATCCCCCCCTTCTGAAAGCCCTGGCTGTCAGTTTTCAGTAAGAAAGGCTACAGTCAGCCAAACAATGCTGTATTAGAAGGTGGCCATTTCAATGTAATACTTGGGCTGACTGGTTCAGGATAACAGCCAGCATAGCTAGATGAATAGTTAGGATAGGCAATACATAGACGTATTTGCTGTAACATGAGCCTCTTTATTTCTATGACTGAGCCCCTGAATAACAGCTAGCATTATTGTGGCTTCCAAATGGCTGTCAGCTGGGAGTATAAGGAAGTATGTAAAGCAGAGAGATCAAAGAAAATATACTAATAGCTGTAAAGAAGTGTAGACACACTTTAAAATAAAATGCACACTAACCCAGATTTTTAAAGGGAAACTTTGCTTAAGTACAAGTTCTCCTACAATTTGGGACCCATTGGTCTCCATGATAAGCAAGAAACAACACAGTTTAGAGGTATTCTGCTGTAACAGTCTCCCCACACAGTCCCCCCACTTCTTGCCACATGTAAGTTCGTAAGAAGTTGAGGATCAGAGCTGTGAACAAAAGGGCACTGTATTTTACATTTATTAAAGCACATAGCAGTACCCTTTAAATATCTAGTTACAGGTACAAGAAAACCTTCAAACATTCTAAAAGTATATACTTACTGTTTGGTCTGTATTCTTTGACTTCTCACACCTCAGACAACCCCCAATGCTCCTCCCCTGTTCTTGTGCACCACAGTCACATTTGGCTGGATCCTCATTCTCATCGTGAGCAGTTTTCTGCTTGTCCTGGGTCTCCTTAGCTTTCTGACTGTCTCTGTCCTTTGTGACATAATTTTCGATGCTATGAAGTTGATTGCTATGATCTGACCCTTGTGCTTTCTTTGTGTTACTTTCCATACATTTAGGTTCTGGCGTTTGCGAGACACCACAGGTTTTAAATGCCACAGCATTGCGTGAACAGTTCTTGCGGTTATCAAGATGGACGCGGTCACTATTTCGATTTTCAGTGGAGCTGGTTTGTTTGTTGTTGGCAGTATGGATGGTTGAGGTGCTATGATTCGAGAGGTGATGGAAGGCTCCTTTACTGATGTACTTTTCAGGCTGTTCAATGCATTTTAATTCTCCTCTATCAGGAGCCATGAAAATATTTTCTTTGCTGGACAAGGAGAATGCTGGTGGGGTGTGTTTGTTTACTGCATGTTGAAATGTGTTAGAAATGGGTTCATGTGCTTGAACTAAAACAAGTTTCCGTCTAGTTTGTGGTTTTGGTGAAGTTCTACCATCAGGACTATGTCGGGAGGAAGTTATGGGTGTTTCTGAAGCAGCTTTTAGTTTTCGGTCACTGTTTTCTGGGGTTAGAGTCAAATTTGAAGTAGGAGCACATATGACAGGTGTTTCAATCTTATTGAAGTTTTCATCTTCACATGGGTTCCTGAATACTTTGCAGCTTAAGGGGTTGGGGTCGTGCATTTTAAAGGAACGACTGGTGATGTGTGAAGTAGTCTGATCACACTGTAGCAAATGCTGTGCAATTCTTGCTATGACTTCCTGACGTTCCTGAATGAGGGAGCCTATTAAAGGATTGGTCTCTGTTGGCTGGTGTGTGGGGGAGTTGTTGGGCATGTCAACCAAAGATAAGGATTTAAAGTTTCTGACAGGAGAGCATTGTAGGTTTGTTTTAGGATCACTTATACTGAAACACTGAATCTTAGATGGTGATGTTCCAATGTCACAGCTATTGCCACATGCAGAAATTAACTTCACGTTCCTACCAGGGACAGTAAGATTCATGCTAAGACTTGTTCTAGCCTGCAATAGTCCATCAGATCCAACAGTCCATGTCTGCTTGCTACATGTATGCTGAGAACTGGGCACACTTTGCTGGCTGCTCTCTTGATGATCTCGAGGTGGAGGACCAATCTGCTCATGTGAAGAAAATCTCTTTTCATAGAAGCCAAGATTACTGTGGATGCTACAGTTCAACACTGGATAACTGGATTGTCTAGGCAAAGACTGGACACTGACTTTCAAGGCCACGTTGTGAGACACATTGGGAACAGGAAACACATGTTCAGTTGGTGGATGAGTAAAATTCCATTGTAGGTCACCATCGGCTGCACTTACTCTGTAGAAAACACACAAAACAAAAGACAAAATAAATACTCCCTATTCATTCACCAAAATTTGCAAACTTATAAAATAAGGTACTTCATAAAATGTTTTTAACATTTAACATTCTCCATGTTTACCTTGCAGACCAGTCAGTGGACTGCATCATTCAGTCCACTGTTTCTTAAACAGACTGGCCTTACTGCTGAAGCACCTATATGCCTACCATGACAACTTTCTTCTTGGGGCAGAAGAGACAGGATAAATATGGCAGTGAAAGGGTCTTGCTGGAAAAACTACATATAATCTGCTTCAGTATGGATTACATTACAAGTAGCAATTGAAATTTATTTAAAAGGGATTAAACAGCCAAAACACACATTTTTAAACCTGCTCATAATGCATACAAAAAAATAAATAAAAAAATAAATCGTAACCCTTGCCCTCAATCCTCAATTGCCATTCCAGCACTGCCAAGGTTCTTGTTAGCAGGGCTGTGGAGTCAGAGTTGTGAGGCCTAAGTCGGGGACAGTTTTGGGTGGAGTCAGTCAAAAAAAAGTTACTACTTACTGGAGTTTCACAATAAAGTGGTTAATAACATTATACAATTATTGATAATGTATTAACTGGATGCATAGTTTGTTACATATTTACTTTCTTGGAACTCAATCTCTAGTTTTATTCGTGAATTGGGTGGAGCTTTAATATTTATGGTTGACCACAGCTGTCAGCCATTTATAACGGAGTTGAAGTCGGGCTGTGGAAAAAAAAAAAATGGAGTCAGTGCTTTGGCCTACCTACTACATAGTCCTGCCTGCAAGTAGTCTTTCCGTCCTTGTGTAGCAGTGATGTATCGACAAGAAACATGTGATCACTGCAGCCACTACTTGTAGTAAGCCAGTGCTGTGGTCAGTGACTGGCTGCCGCAGTCACATGCCTCGTGTCAACAGGTCGTTGCTGGACCAGCAAGTAGAGACAGATGGGAAATTTGGCTTTCATTTTTGTACAGCATTTTGGGCAAGTTTTGCAATAATTAATTCAGGTTGGACAATCCATTTAATCCTACAAAGGTAAAAGAAACACTTACTCTTAGTAATTGTCATTTATGCAATTTTAGTTTCTTTTAAATCGAGAAGTAATATTTATCTTCACTAGTGGCATTACTGACAAAAAAAAAAAAAAAAAAAAAAAAAAAAGGCTTTTACCATTATTTTGGGCTTTATAATAGGTAGATCTGTAAGGCCGCCAAGTGACATTTAAAGTTGTTATATGCAAGTGAGAGATAAAGAGACAGCTGCTTCAGAAATGCAAAAGGCGAAAACCACGACTTCCTGCAAACAGGTCATCAGTTATGGGTCTGATAAAAACCTTTAAAGGGAGTCTGTCAGCAGTAAATTGGTTATAAAACTAATCTCAGAGGTGTTTCTGCTTTCCAAATCTGTCTGTTATTCAGCTTTGGAGTTCCATTTTCATGTAAACTGCCATTTATACATATGGAAATAAGGGGAAAGGGCTTTAGGTTGTGTGCCTTAGCTTGCTTGAGCTTTGGTCTCATGTTCTAGATTGCTGGACTTGTCTTGCATGAATAAAATGGAGATTTACATCATAATGGGGCTATTAAATAAAGTCATTATTAAATATAAAAAAAAATAAATAAATAAAAAAATCAAAACTATAGCAATTAGAGTAGAGACATAATACATATTAAGAAATTGTCTATAAAGGAGATACTATATTATAATAATTGGATTTATGCCAATTATTAGCATGAGTAATTTTATTAACTTGCAGGGCTACAGAAAAACAAAAGTCAACTGCATTACATGCATTTCTCTACTATATGCTTTATATCTGCAGAAGCAGCCGTAGAGAAGCACTGGGGAAAACTAAGTCTTTACATCAGAATAGAGAGTAGAAGTTGGGGTTGGGACCCTATTGAAGCACCCACTGAAGATACAACTATTTGAGTGCCGCATACAAAGTGTTATACATCAGGATACAGTTTACATAGGAAAGTTAAAAATGTAAAGGCAGCTGCAGCGGACCTTGCTCTTCTTGGTTCCCCCTTCTTTGCTGTAGACAGTTTACATAAAGCACATTAGGGAACTGAGTATTGTAGAATTTTTCCAGCACAGACTACCCCTGTCCATCTGTACAGTTGTAGCACAGCAAGAAAATATGAAGCGGTACATAATCACCCTTGAAATCAATTGGCCATCTGTGTACGTAATGCATGGACAAACAAGGTTCTCTACTATCCTGAACAGAAAGGCATTACAAATCTAGAGGGGTCCTGAGGAAGAGAACTGCTGTAGGACATATGCATGTAATAAACTGTTGCAAAATGTAAGTTTTCTAAATTTTTTAGTGATTTAAAACAATTGGCGAGTTTAACTTTTGATAGAGATGCCAGCTCACCTGTAGATAATGTTGCGGGGAACAGCTCCATGAGAAACACTTAACCAGGCGCTTAACTGAGAAAAGAAAACAAATGAACGGACTGCCAACAGAAGTGTCTTCTCTTCGATAAAACGGTCTCCACTCCTATCCAAAAATAGATAAATAAATTAGTAATGGCAATAACACTTTTCAGGTTTGTGGAATGTGAAGTGATTAAATAGGGTCAGTGTCTTAAAAGTTAAAGAGGTTGTCCCATTAAAGACACTTATCCCCTATTTATGGGATAGGGGATAAGTGTCTCATCCCTGGTAGTCCAACAGCTGGGTCTCCTTGCATCCTCCCTGTGTATGAACTCCAGTATGCCTGCGTGATTGACATTCTATTTGCTTCTATGGGTCTGCTGGAGATTTCAGTCGAGGTAGCTCCATAGCAGCAAATGGAGCGGCGATTATGCAAGTGCGCTGGAGCTTTAATCATAAAGAGGCTTTAGGGGGACTTTCAAATCCCTGTTCTCCTGTTTGCTGGGAGATACAATGATTGGACCCCCAATGATGTGACACTTATTCCCTATCCTGTGGATAGGGAAAGTATTGTCTGTCATGGGACAAGCCCTTTAAACTGCTATAACAAACAGCTGTTGTAAAAGCACATGTGTAAATGCTGCTTCTTGCAGCTGTAAGCAGAATGTCCATTAACCTGAAGTACTGGCTCTCAACTACGGTGCTTATTCACATGTCCATGTTTTATGGACCGCATCTTGTCCTACAGATTTTATGGAAGGGTTTTGCCTGTGGTTGATTAGTTTTTCACAGACGTTACAGAGGTTGATCCATTTTTCACAACAAAATTGCTAGGTCTATGCACAATGACTAGGATCTGTGTGCTGTCCGTTATTTTCAAGGACCCATAGGCAGTGACTGGACTGCAAATCAGACCAAAATAGGGTAAATCTTTGCTTGTTTTCCACAGACCATGAACAAGTCTGTAAAGATCACCTTTTCATGTAGGACACATGCACATCCAGAAATGGTTCCTCTATAAAGCCAACAATGAACATAGAAGGGCATTTCCAGCTACTAGAGTCAGATAACGAAATAATCTTAATCTATTATTGAGTGACCTGTACAGAGGTCATTGCACATGGTGAGGATGAGGAGAGCTGTAACCATTACTTATTACCAATAGTGGATCCTGTGTTTATATATAATTTTCATCCTGCTTGTGATAATAATTAGATGACTGCTGAGAAAGGATTTCTACAGAACATGAAGTGTCAACCTTAGGTGAGGCTCAGTGACCAAAGTGAAAACTGCAAAATTTCAGTATTATTTTAAAATATGCATTAAAAGGACTTGCCAGGGAAGGCCTTTAAAAAAAAAAAAAAAAAAAAACACACACTCACACGGTACCTCCCAGTGCGGTCTGGTTCTACTTTTCTTTTGACGGAAATCCCTACGGCACGTGACTGCTGAGCCCAATCAGCAGCCTTAGTGAAGGACACGAGACGTCACAGCCAGCGAAGACTTCCGCCGCAAGAAAACCATCCATGCAGCAGGACTGCACTGGGAGGCATCGGAGCACTAAGGACAGGAGAGTAGGTTTTTTGGTTTTTTTTTCACCTCTCCTGGCCCATTTCAAAAAAGGTTACAATACGGCCAGTAATAAGGGAAAGCCACTAAATTAATTAACTGAAAGCACCAGCTATCCCAGCACTGACTGTAGCTGGCAGTACACTTAAATACACATTTCCCTAGAAGTGGCTTATTTCTCTGAGACAACTTCTTTAACTATAGATACAGATATATATATATATATAAAAAAAAAACAAAAAAACCACACACAACAACACAACACACACACACACACGTGAATTGTTCAGAGATGTAACTTGACAGACACAACAGATCACATATTATTGTTCTTGAGTGATCACATTTGGACTTATCTAGACCTCTGGTGATGCCTGGCACTGAAAAGGAATGCCAGTATGAAAAAAAGGAATGGTGCCAATGCACGCTCACTGTCAAACCCACAAGAACAATGTAAAGAGTTTACATCAGGAAAGACTGTTCAGGAAAAGGAAACGTACTGTCTGGGAACCGGCTCCAGAGTCCACCTCTCCAGCAAGAGGGCGTCTTGTTTCATTGCAGGATCATTAAAATCATTCCCATCCGTGCCAGATGCTTCATCACTATAGCAACAGTCTGGTAGCAGCATCACCTCAACCATGATGGGAATATTATTCCTCCACAACAGAGTTACCTCAGACCTAGTTTTTCTAGCTTGTCGGCACTGGGAAAAAAAAAAAAAAAAAAAAAAAAAAGGATTTAAGGTGAAATTAGTGATAACGAACTTATGTTGTGGATAAAATGTTATATTTAATTACTGAAACAAAAATTACTGTATGTCTCGCTTTATAAGACGCACTATGATTGGGCCTCAGCGGTCACGTCGGAGTCTTCACGCAAAATGAGGCGAGTAACACTGTTTATTATGTTTAATCACCTCCCCTGGGCCTCCACTCTTCAGACCCCAGAGTATAATAATGGTTTGTAAGTGGGGAACATCAAATTCGTAAAGAAAATCATTGTATCACTATAGGGCATGATACTGTAGGGCGGGGTCACTATGGGACATTATTCTTATATAGGTTGTCCAGGACTTGGTTAAAAATATTTTTTTTTTCCCTATTTTACTCCTCTAAAACCTAGGTGCATCTTATAAAGCAAAAACTATGGTAAGTCTTCTTTTAAACAAGAGTGTGAGTTTTATGGCAGATGAATAAATAGGAGTTAATTGACAAAGAAACTGGCTGCAGCAGTCACATGCCCCTGTGATGTGACATCAGCTGCTGCAGGAAGTAGAGATCAGCAGGGGACCAGGAAGTGTCTGAACAATGGCAGTGGGGGAATCTGAGGTGAGGGGAAAAAAAAAATAATGCACCATTTTGAGATGGGTTAACATTTTTGACTGGATGTTCCCTTTAAACAATAGGCAATTTGTTGCACATTTTTATTTAGCTAAACTGAAAAGGGAGTTCTGTTAAGCACAAAAAAATACAGAGATAATAGCCACAACAAACCCCAAAACACCATCTCCTGAGTGCTGGCGCAAGAGTTTCTGGTGCACAGAGGACAAGAGATGAGCCTAATACACGTCCGTGTGCTAGCCCGCAGTCGTGAATGAACGGCACAGGCGGCGCATGGGAGACTCATGGATGTCATCCGTGTGCTGCCTGTGCTTCCACGGCCCCTATCATTCAATGAATAGGAGCCACTGAAGCGCGGCTGTAAAATTGGACAGGAATAGGACCTGTTCCATATTTTGAAGCCTGGACTGTCGACCTGCACACGGGACCGTGTAATTCATGGTCATGTGTACGGGCCCATAGAAATGAATGGGTCAGTGTGCTATCTGGGAAAAAGCCAGATAGCAGACTGACCATTCATACGGTCGTCTGCAAGGGGCTTAAGTCTAAGTTAGAATTTACAGGGCCCTCTTACTAACCACACCCCACTTTTTGTTAAAAAAAAAAAAAAGTGCTGAGCACAGCACAAGAAAGTAAAAAGTCACAGGTTTTTGCACAAAAATGGGTTGCAACATTTTAATACCAGAACTCTGGCACAGATATGATCATAAATTTCTCTTATATAATTGGCATGGCAATGGAAAGAGAATGAAAAGATTATAAAAGACTGGAGTGAGAAATTTATTATTATTATTATTATTATTATGACATGCATGGAACTGTGCTGGGGTACAGAGCTAAAGATTTATTAATAGATGTCTGAAAATTTTACACATCATTTAATAGTCCATGAGCCAGAAAATGTACACCATCTCTGAGCTGGTGTAAATTTGCGCTACAGTTTATGCAAGTTTCAGGCATAAAAACTGCAGTTGGCCATGTCTCCTACTAAGCCTCAATCACTGGCAGAAAAATTTGTAACTTTTTTTTTTATGCCAAAAAAACATGGCAAAACAATGTAATTTAAAAAAGAAAGACACAAGGTGACCTGTTATAAGGCCCACTGCTTACCTGCACCACCTTATCACTGCATTCATGCTTATTGGCCCCCCGGTTGACTAGACTGTGCTGGAGGGCAATGGAGACCTTCTGTCCTGCCCTTCACCGAATGCTCAGGAGTGCGACCTTCAGTAATCAGCAAAGCCAGGTACACCAGAAAATCCTCAGCCTCGTACTCAAAGAATTCATCCATAGAGTCTACAAGAGAGCAGAATACAAAGGATTAAATCAAGATTCAGCTATGAAAATCCAGGAGAAACAAAAGCCACGGAACTCACAAAGCAGAACTTTTCCATTCACATTTTACTATCATGAACACATACCTCTAAACTGCCAGAATTACCCTCCAATATATTCCTGGCATTACTACTACAAGGAAATGTGGGGAACATCTGCTATTACTTCACCTACTCTCAGCAGAGCTGAAGATCTACTGATGGATGCAGTCTATGAATTCCCCAGACAAAGGAAGTAAAAAGGTGTTCTGTAAATTAATACTAGTGATAGCATGCTATTTTATTAGAAAAAGGGACTCCTTTTTAAACCAGTCAAATAGCAGATATTACTGCACAATTGTTTGACGTCCTACAAAAATTAGCTCTTCTCCAGAATGAAGAAAATTCTCTCGTAATAGACCCCTGTAAGAGTTTTCTTTCTAGAGGAAAGCTCATTTGCATATCCCTCAACCCCCATGATCACTGCCTTTAATATCCAATAGTCATGCAAAGTAAATGCGTTATCTTACAATGGAAGTGTACAGGATAAAACACATTCATGTTCACTCATTTACTTAAAGATGTCCTGGAGCATTTCTAAAGCTTGGTAAACCCTTGGCAAACACAGGTATCAAGTACTAAAAAGCCCCCTTTACACAAAAGGGAAAAGTCTTCTGAAATAGTGGATTGCATTGCTCTAGACTCTCCCTTGACAGATGCTGAGGGTAGGAATGATCAGCCATGTTGAATTTCAATATGTAAGTTTTTTATTCTTGGGTAAATGCATCACTGTCAGAGGCGTCTGGCAACAGAATATTTCCCTTTCTCGCCAACAGAAGCATACTTGGGCTGAACCGAGTTGCATGTGTATGGGAAAGATAGAAAGAATAGCTGTCAGCCAAACCACTGCCAACAGCTATTGAAGTTGTATGGCCATCTTAAAAGGATATTTCCATCTGGGACATTTATGGCATATCCACAGCCTATGCTATAAACTTCAAATAGATGCAGGTTTTCATCAGCATCTGCTCACTGGGTTTCATCTCAAGAACGGGTATCACTCGGGGCTGCAGTTAGTGTAGCATATGCCACACATGCACCCAGGTCTCTCCATTCACTTCCATAGAAATTCAGAGAATGGCAGAACCACCTGAACATACTTGTATACAATCTCAAACAGGATCAGAGGCAATACAGGATTGAACTGAACTGCCTTTTCTGGAATCACAAGTTTAAAAGAAAAGCGCCCAAAATTGTGCTATATTTTACAAAAAAAAAAAAAAAATGAATTTCTTGTTCCACTGATGTGAGAATTCTGCAAAAGTTCTTCACAAACCTGCATCTGCATGTCTCAGTTGCCCACTTCAACTAGATGAGCCTGCGATGGATCCATCCAAAGCCATGACTTTATCTCTGTAGTCCATTTTACCAATGCTAACATAAGTGAAATTCTGTTCCTCCAACAATCTGTTTATCAAGAAGATCACAGCACTTGATCTGGTTACTTTTGCAATTTACAGTTGAAACAAAAATCTTGAGGATGGGCCCGAAACATGTTTCCCGATGTACTAGTGATGCTTTAATGGGAAACACATTTTGTCCCAAAGTACTAATGATGCTTATCTATCTATATTGCAAGTTTTATTCACCAAGTGCCGGGATCTTTTTGGTTTACACACGTAGGTATGGTAGAGAGGGAATTCAAGAGTCTACAAAGCTATTCTGCCCATCACCCTAAACTATTACTCCATTTTCCTAGCCATTAAGCCACCTACAGTCCCTTTTAGTGGCCTCCTAGACATCCTGGAGTCAGTGGTCATAAAGCGAGCCCATTTATCAGCATAAATAGCTCTAGTACCTGGCAACATAACTTTTTATGCATTGTTGCACCGTCCAAGTCTCCCTTTCTTTTGTAATAGTCCAATGTACATGGGAAGAACAGTGAATGGTTAAAATGTTCTTAGCTTGTAAATGTTATGCATACTGAAACACTGGTGAGGAATAATTTGTTTCTTTATGAAAAAGAAGAATTCACAAGGAAACGACAGAGATCTCATTGTGCTAGTTGAAGGCAGAGCTCATACAGTAACCATCACCAGTGGAAGAAGCGGCAGCTGCCAGGAAGGCTCACATATTACACAGGGGTTCCTATTCCTACGGCTGGATACAATATAACTCATTTCTTTGTTGCAGCTTTACTGTTATGACAACATTTCTATAAATGTTTCATTCATTACAATGACTCTCTAATCCCCAATAACAGCTCAAATTATGGGAGGAATAATAGCGCAGTAGTAGTTGAGAACACAGCAGAGAAGCTGACACGATAGGATAGCAGTCAGTCATCCCACACAGGACACGATTCACATGTACTGGTATAACTGGGAGGCAGCATGTTGGAGATCAGAGTCACGACATGACACTTGTGGAAATGACTACTTCACTAAAAGACTTCATGTCAATTGGGAGCCAAATCATAACCCAACTTCTGGATTATGTACTATACTTATTTTATAATGCTACATATTTGCTTTTTAAAATACATGTAGCTTGTAAGAGAAGGTAGATTCTCTAAATTAGGGCATGTTCACATGTTGCAGGCTTGTGTGACTGAAAAACAGTTACATAAATCTGAATAGAGATTGCTCTTAAAGTGCAAGCCTCACGTAAACATTTCTGAAAAAGGTCCATATCTAGAAATATACCCTATATACACACTAAAACACCTTGTTTCTACACCGTAGTAATGTTAGGTCTTATTCATACCCTGCAGATTTCATCAGTATTTTGAAGCCAACATCAGAAGAAGATGCAAGGAAGAGGTATAGATCTTATGGTTTTCCCACAGTGTTTAGGATGCAGTGCTGGTTTTGGCTTGAAAACGCTTATCAAATCTCCAGTGAGTGAAGAAGTCCTAAGGCGCTATTCTTGGCTTCTCTTCAGCAGTCCCATAGAGCTGAATAAGATTGCAGCGTGCCTGCATGACCACTGTTCTATCGAGATGGGAGTACTAGGGTTCCCAAGGTCAGCTCCCACTGATCAGACACTTATCACATATTCAGTGCATAGGTGATAAATTGTTAATTTAGCACAACCCCTTTAAAAGGTCTGGATTTCCCATCTGTAGCAGATTTTAGCTTTATATTTAGGATTACCCCCCTAAAACTCTCCCAATGTATATCTCTGATGTACGCTGTAAGGACAATGTGAATAAATACTTAAGGGTTCTTCCAAGACTTACATATCGATGTTTTATCCTTAGGAAAGGTCATTAATATTTAATCATTGGGGACCTGCCACTCAAGCTTGACCACACGTGGCATATATGCAGCTCAGCCCCTTTCAAATTGCAATACAAAGTGCAGCCCCTACGCAATGTTAGAGGCTACAGCGCTCACCTGAACACTGCAATCTCTTCAGACAGCTGATCGGTGGTCTAGAGTGTCAGACCCACACCTATTGGAATTTGGAGAACCTATCCCAAGGATAGCTCACCAGTTAGCAAGTCCTGGAAAAACCCCTTTAACATGCGATTCAGGAAACAGGGGAGTTAAAGCGCCAGCTGTTCTGATAACACACAGTGGGTATAATATAGCCGTGTTGGGCTCGAATAACAAGCACTGTCAGAGACATTACTACACCTCTGCTGAATTAGGACAATGGGGGATCACCATGCAATTGCCACCATTACATTACCATGCCACATGAATTTCACAAATTCAGCCGGCAGAAATCTATGGGCTCATACTTGGGCTACATGCCTGAGAATATGGCGGCCCTAAGTGTGAAGAGACTATTGAGATAACCTGCATGTCATCCCTATAATTATATAGAGTCCTAGAGACAGGCTGAAGATTAGTCTGAACTGAGGTTAACATTTTATATATATATATTATAGATCCTCTAACAAGGATGAGCCACGATAACGTCACATAAGCTGCTCTACATTACTGGTTTATAGGGATGGCGCTAAACGCTCTCAGTGACCATTATATTACATCAAGCTGTAGTCATAATATTAACCCACAAAAAGGACACTTACAAGCACTTTATAAGCCAATGCCTTGACTTTAATTCAAATGACAGAATCAAGAAATAAAAAAGAGGGAGAGAACAGTGTGAACCCTTGAAGAAAAATCCTGTATCAATAGTGTCATTTGTAGGATAAATATACGGCTTTTGTTGGCAAAATATTTAGAAAGTGATGGTGCTGAAGATGCAAGATTTCCCCAAGCACACTTTTCAGACATTGGTGCTCTCTCTGCCTGGGATGTATATAGATTAATATATGAGGCACAAATTCTGAAGACTATACCCAGCCCATACATATAGTAAACAATACATTAACATCAGTTTTCTGGCACATCCTATATAGTCTACTGGGAAGAAAACGTCAGCAAGTAATAGTAATATACTCAATCATAATAGGTTCATATAGACATTGCGCAGTATAGGTGACTTACTACATAACAATTATACACACAAATCCTGTATGTGCTTGTTTAACCCATCTGTTACCCCAGGGGGCTGCTATACATTAGCTGCCTGCAGGTTAACACTTTGTGCCTCTGCACACAACAGATGGTTAACTTTACACTTCCACACAGTCAGAACAGGTTCAGTGTAAAAACAGATGGCTCTTTATATGATTTCACAAGGCCACTGGCTTGTCAGACATAGGTAAGTAGGAGAAAGTGTCCTGTAAAAGAGCTTGTGGAGCAGCACAAGGAGTCTCATTTAAATGCCTTGCTGAGCCGACCATCTGAACATAATCCCTATTGGTAGCACATACAGGGTACACATACACAGAGTACACATACACAATGTTCAGAGTCCATTCAGTATTGATTATGGAGGAAAGCCATTAGCCACAGAGCTCTATGGATCACATGTGTGACAGACATTTATCCAACAGACTGAATGACAAGCTAGCAGTAGTGTAGATACAGGGGAGCAGAGGGGTTTTTTTTTTTTTTTTTTTTTTTTTTATACCAGGCCCAAAAGGGACAAGATCGCAAGGCAAGTGATAGTACAGGAAGCAATGAGTATTGGTTATACACTTTGATACAGGGCCCAATCTTCAAGCAATGCCCCTGAATTCTAGAAAAGTACTAGTGCATTTCGATAAAGTGGCCTTGTCTGTAGTAAATTCATTTTCACCCACATCTTATTCTTATATTCATATCACACATTCTTATCCTTAAAGATAAAAAGGTTTTGTTTTGGTTTTTTTTTGGGGGGGGAGGGGGGAGGGATCAGATCACCCTCACAGACAAATCTGAGGTCAAAAATCAGTAAGTCACTGCACTGCTTAGAGGAGAACATAAAGCGCTGGGGTGTCACCGTAAAAACTGTAGTGGGATCTCTACTGTGTCAGTATATTAGAAAATGTCAGACGCACATTCAGATGAGACTGCAACCTTAAAAGGGAAGGTGTTGCCATTTTGTTAAATCTATTAAAACCACATAGTGAAATACCGCACTCTTTTCTCATCTGTTTTCTGATTGTAGTTATATTCTATTTTCTGTACCAGATTATGGGGGCTGCCAGCTTGTCCTCTGCTTTAATAGCATTTAGGTGTGAGCTTTTATAATGCTTATAGAGGTGTTCTCTTCTACTGTTATGCTATCAATCTTGTCTGTGATGTAAATGAGGTGAATGCTGCAAAGAAAACCCCTACAGAATAGGCAAGGGTCAGTCGATAAGCCATAGTGGTCAAAATGGCAATTGCAGAATTTGCCAGTGACATGGCAAATTAAAATATATAACAAAATTCTTAAGAAATACATTTAACCACTTCCACACTGTCCGTTGACTGTATACATCCAGGCTAATGTATCAACCCCAGTTACAGCAGAAAAAAAAAAATTACTAATTGAATATATATTTCCGTTTTCTTCCTCTTCTTGGCCAGTTGTTGAAGCTTCTACTTCTTGCTGCATAGATCTGATTTTAGGGACAAGAATCTCTCACATTGAGGAGAGCACCAGCGAAGGTGTGTAGAGATTGAATTGCCTTTTGCCCTCTACTTAGCATCTACATATCACAAGGCATTATGGGAAAGGAGCTGGGGAGCTCATACGCCCTCTGTTGGATGTAACAGATCCTCAATTTGCTTTCGACTCACCGAGTCTTGAGACAGCAAAAGGGATTAATCCCTTTTGCTGTCAAGACTCGGTGAGTCAAAAGCAAATTGAGGATCTGTTACATCCAACAGAGGGCGTATGAGCTCCCCAGCTCCTTTCCCATAATGCCTTGTGATATGTAGATCTGATTTTGTGTGAGGGTCTTGTTTGAACTCTTATGCCTGGGGAGTTGGGCCTTTTGTGGTCTGCTCCTCCCCTGTGTTTTTTTTCCATCACAATCAATGGCTCTAGGAATTAGAGGAGCTTTGCTGCTGCTGTCTGACCCTGGTCTCTTCCTTAGTGCCCGTAGAATAGGAAGTTTCTCAAGCCATAAGTGTATGTAATGAGTACTGCCTCCTCCAGCCAATATTTACTCGTTTTGATCTTTTCTTGAAGCTCTCAACATGGTTTATGGACATGGTCAATCACTTTCTGGATAGTCCAAGTCTGGCCCCTCAAAGTCAATTGGCACAAATCTTTCAAGCGTCTCAACCACTTTAGTCAGAATAGATTGGTGGGAACATTTCTCTGCTTCTAAGGCTAAGGCCCTACATAGCAAAGATCAACTAAGGGTGGGTTCACACCTGCGCTTGAGCCCATTAATCCGAACAAAAAAAAAAAAAAAAAAAAAAAAACACACACACACACACACACACACACACACACCCACAGCAGAAACTTTTTTTTTCCCCGCAGTGTTTTTACAGAGTTTCTCTCTAAGGATTTTCTTCCCTTATTAACCCTAGTATGCATAACCCAGGCCTTTTAGGCCCAGTTTGCTATTACTTGTATGTGTAGAATTCTAACGTCATACATACTAGGGTTAAACAAACTGCGAAAACGCCAGAGTTTCTGCAGGTATAATTGACATGCTACGATTTTCAAAAATATGGGCTTTTTTCCCTGCAATGAGTGGATGGGATTAGCCAGAATCTCATTCACTTTGCAGGTACTGTAAAACGCTGCGTTTGTTTCCCCCACAGTGCTTCTGCAGCTGCAAAAACGCTATGCTTCTGCAACATGGGGCTTTAGCCTAAAGGACTCTTACTTTGCTAAAGGTATATGGTTTTGTGACAATGCTAGTTGCTACATTGGGATAACACCGTCTTTTAAACATGTTTATTCTATCCATAACTATTAGATAAGGGATTATTGTATACTTTGAATGTATTAGCTATAGGAGGATATAAGTCATATGTGATTGTTTTATGCAGTGCATTTTTCACTGTGGGTTTCAGGATTTTAACCTTTATTGACTATGTATATTAATAAGGTTTAATATAAGTTTAATAGTTTGGTGGTAGGTCCACTCTCTTTATAGTCCTTCAATTTATATGAGCTAGTATAGCTAGCTCTTATTCCCAGGATACTGTAAAACAGCAATATTATGGCAATTTTTAATTTATTTTAAGCATGAATGTCTATGGGCCTATTCACATCCATTTTTTGATGGACAGTTTCTCACAGCCGTAAAAAAAAAAAAAAAAAAAAAAAAAAAAAACACACGTCATGTGAACAGACTGACATGGCAGTTTTTCACAGATTTTAGGACGTTATCATAAATCATGTACAGCAATGTCATAGCGTACATATAGATGAAGTAATACTCAACTGGAGTTTA
Organism: Leptodactylus fallax; assembly: GCA_947044405.1. Lineage (NCBI taxonomy): Eukaryota > Metazoa > Chordata > Amphibia > Anura > Leptodactylidae > Leptodactylus > Leptodactylus fallax. The sequence goes on along the minus strand of CAMRHE010000027.1, from coordinate 9,055,243 downwards.
TTGGGAAGAACATATACATCAGATGTATATAAAAGATACAACAGAACAGAGTATTTGTGAAAGTCAAGTTGCAAACAATGAATCCTGCCAAGGACAACATCTGCAAGGCGTTTGTATGTTCTCCCCGTGTTTGCGTGGGTGTCCTCCCACACTCCAAAGACATACTGATAGTGAATGTAGATTGTGAGCCCTATATGGGACAGTGACTGTAAATGTCTGTAAAGCGCTGCGGAATATGATGGCGCTATATAAGTAATCATAATAAATAATATTGGCAATAATGTAAGGTAAAGAGTAAATGAGCTGCAAGTATGTTACTGAAGGAAAATATAATGGAAATGCAAGTTCTCCTGAGAAGAGAAATGAGTTAAACAGGGCAGAGAGGTATTAACCTGAGAAGTGGTGGAGATTAGAGTGCAGGCAGTCTAATAGTGGCGATACTATAGATGGAAGGCAGAGAAGTAATTAATCCGCTCATCCAATCATTTTATTCCCCCAGGTATTTACACAGTAAAACACACGCTTAGCAGCAAAGAGGTGTGGAATGGGGATGCATACAAATACTAGGAGACAGAAAAGAAAGAAGAAGAAAAATAAATAAGTCGCTATTCCCATTTTCAGCTTTCTTGTTGGATTAGAGGAGCTCCAGATCAGTTCCCTACCAACTCCTCTTAAATTTCTGTCCAGGTTCACACTGTGCTAATTTTCCCATCAAATATGAAAGACCTCGATTTTTTTTTTTTAATCTTGTGCATCGCAATCCATATTTAGCACCTCTCCACTGAGATCAGCACCCATAAAACTGTGGTTCTGCCTCACTATAGTCAAAGTGTTTGAATGGAGGGAGTGGTGGTAGAGCATGTGTGTTAGTGCACCATTCAAAGTCTATAGGACTGATAAAGACCACCATGTACAACACTTGGTTATCATCATCAGGCCCATACATCTCCACGACATCCGCTCCACTCAAACTGAGTGTGTTGAGGATTCCAGTGGTAGGGGCTACATCATGTTCTTTACATTAGAGTGAATGCAGACACACGTTGCTCCATCTGCATCGGTCATTGCATCACAGTTAAAGTCTGTCAGCCTTGTCCTGCTGACTGCTATCAAATACAAGGACAGGTATCCTGGGACAGAGACACTAACATCATTAGCTATGAACAGCTCTAGGTCAGGACAGAGCTGCACCTTCTGACTGTAAACAAGGTTTCCATTCTCTGACAAGGCCATACCCCTTTAACACTGCTTTATTATACTAAATAGATACAGTCTTGTCATTGAGAACTAGTGACCGCTGAGATACAAGAGCAATCTACTTGCAGATTTTCTGAGTTGTTTCAAAGCAACTGCAGAGCCACAAATTGCCTGTTCAGAGCAGCAAGATTGAGTCATGCAGAGCCCGGGATCATCCATCTTCACCTGGGGATATCACAGCCATTATCACTTACATGGGCGGAGCATTGAACAGGCAAGTTATGGGGGACATAAGACCAGTAGGGATTCTGTAATAAAAATAACACTACCAACAAAGATACAACACTGGTTCACATGCCATTTTTATAAGATAAAAGCAAGTATGTCAATGTATGTTATCAACAACACTACTTTCATAAGCATGGCAACTATCTTTTGGTAGAATGAAGGCCCGAGGGTACAGGGCATGACATAACCTCTTCGGTGCGGTTATATCTCACCCCAAAAGGCCCTGCTCTAGGTGTGACGCGACACTGCATCAGTTTACACAGAATTCCCCATTCTGAGCCATTTATGGCCTATGCTAATCTCCAACTCAGGGACTCTGAGATCTTAACAGAATGGGAGTCCACAAGCCCCCTGACCACCCTGCTTTCTCCAATGTAGTTTATGAAAGTTGTGAAGTGTCCAGAACTCCTCTGAACTCCACAAATGCATGATTCTTGAGAATTCCTATTCTCTGGAGTGCCAAGCAGGGGACACTCCCTTCTTCTAAAGATACCTTCACCTATTAGGTATAATATGATACTGACAGCATGCCCCTCAGGTCTCACTTAATACCCTATTTAGGTTTCACTGCGGCCGTTGGGAGCAATACAGTCTGACAATATGGACCACCGTCCAGAAAAGGTTGTATACCACAGGTATACTATAGTGCTATAATGTGGCAAAAGAAGAGACCTTCATTCATTATTGTGACTGTGTACCACAGTTACATTAAAGGCACATATCACCAATATGTTCAGAGTTGTATAGAGCCATTATAGTAGTTTATGAGGCCACACCTGCCATCAGATTGTTTATTAAAGGAAACACTCTTCCCTATAATCATCACTAGTTCCATGACATAGCAGCATGCAACTGTAGGGCTTTTTGTGCTGCCATAAAACTCCATTTACACTTGACTCATATGTGCATGAGGCCGTAGATCAATGTTCTCAATCCTGGGCACACCAGCTGTTGGAAACTGCAACTCTCAGCATGCACACTTGTTTACCTGCTCTTAGATCTCCCACAGAAGTGAACATACTATGCTGGGAGTTGTAGTTTCACAACAGCTATAGTGCCGAAGGTTGCTGACCCCTTTCTAACATCACAAGTTATACCAACAGCACTAGATGCATATGTGACATTTATTCTATAATAATCAGAGCTACACCACAGTCAACAGTAGGTTATAAAGCGAGAAATATATTTATTCTAACTGTCATAAATAATAATCCCACTCCCTGAAATATTATACTTTTGAACACAAGACATTGATATTGTGTTACTCACAACAAGCCCCTGGGTTGAGGAAGTAGAATTGGCTGCCCTTGCCCTCAATGAGCTGCTGTCCCCTGGTTTTGCAGAATGTGCCAGATCACCCATTTAGGCTGGATGAGCTGGGTCGAGCAGCTGTGAGTTCCCTTCGTGGCTGAGCCAAGGGCAGCGGCCCCAAATGACCTGCAATAAATAACGTCTTTGTTCCCTTCTAAATATAAAAGCATTTTAGTCACAACTTGCTAATACACTAATAATATTTGAGGATTATCTTATATAGATAGGAAAGGATTCTGGTCTGCGGCTTTATAAGACAAAACATGTGCAAATAGCAGTGTTATATATGAGGAGATCTATCCGGCTCCACCTTCAGCATCATCTCTAATCCAGCTAAGTCGTCCGCACAGAGCAGCATTTACATTCCAGTTCTAGCTAGTTTGCTTAACCACACGTCCTAAGGTATGGGGATGCCGTCACGGCAGTACTTACTGGAACTACTACCTGCCATCATCACATGAATGCGCTCCATCACAAGTGTTGGAAAGGTTCATGGAATTCACAGAACTAGACAGATTTTGAGAAAGATGGGCAACACCATTTATGGGAGTTACAATAGCAACTGTATTAGTTGTCACCCAGCTTTCCCAGAAACTGATATGGTTGAATAGAATTTTAGAACTTGGCAGATATACGACAATTCAGGAACTGGTTTGGAGAATTACTCAATTTCTCCAGGTCCTGATCTTTGATGTTGCAGTCTGCACACCATACAGGAAGAAAATCATTGACAGAAAAGCCTCGCTGTCTGCTGGAAAGAATCACAAAGAAATACCGCAACTTTCCAGCACTGTACAATAGTACTTGGCAGCAAGAAAGATGTTACTGGCAAATCCAGAGAAGAGACAAATAAAGAACCAGAGCAGAATGACATGCTTAGGTTGTGTTCACATCTGCTTTAGGAGCCTCCTACCCCGCTAATTCTGTCAAAAATAGCAGACAGGTGCTATTGTTGTCTATTATCTTTGCTGTTCTGTACCTATGGAGCAGCTTAACAACAGAAATGAACAACACAGATATGAACAAAGCCTAAAATGAAAAGGGGGGGGGGGGGGGGGGTCTAAAACAAGGCATGACATGTTTATAACTGGTTTCCCCATGCAAAGTGTGAATGACATGTTACAAACCTCATTTACATAACACCTGGACACTAGAGATTGTGCAAAAAGAAGCTTCAAAACTGTAGAAGACAAGTCTGAATTGTGCCATATCAATATTGCCTAATAGACACTTACCTACGTCAGTGCACCAGTTTTCTGCCATTGCTACATCATTTTGAGTGTATATTTATTTATTAGTATTGACCTTGTATGCCATGCTTGAAGTTTTTTTTTTCTTCTGCTGGAGAGTGGATGTGGTTAAGTGGTGTAATATTGTGCTCCAAATGTATTATTGCCGTATGCCAGTTTTCTGGCACAAACATACTGGTGCAAAGAAAGCCAACTAAGAGTGGCTTAAAAATAACGACAAAAGTATCCAACTACATGCAAGAAGTGCCCAATCTACCACAGGGATAAATCTGGTGCCTCTTGGAGCTAGGTTTATTCTATTAGGCAACATCAGTAAATGCAGATCTTAAAGGGGTTATTCACTGGGTAATATTGATGGCCTATCCAAATCGGCTGCCCTGGGACAGCGCCACTCTCTCTAATATTTACATGCCAGAAGCCACACTGCTCACTCTGTACAGAGCATAGCGCTGGCTTTAGGTACTTCAGCGCTGCCCCATTATAGTCTATAGGAAAGGGCTGCATACACTTTGTATAGCGTGGGAGCAGCATAGCTTTCTTCTAGCATGTAAACATTACCCAGAGCAGTGTTTCCTGGAACTGCTGACCTGCGTGGTTTTAGACCTTTGCAGATCTATTACTGAGAACCTGTTCTAAGAGGATAGGCTATCAATATTAGAAAGTGGATAACCCCTTCAACTGTGGGCTCTTCCTGAAGATTAGCTATCCTTGTAAATTAATTTTATACACGTCTCTAGGACATCTAATAATCCAGAATATCTCATATTTCAGCACATATCAGATGCCACTGATGATAGAGTAAAGGACTTTTACTACATATTGTTATAGAGTGCTGGTCCTGGGTTCGAATCTGACCAAGAACAATATCTGAATGTAGTTTGGATATTTTTTCCATGTTTGCGTGGGTTTCCTCCCACATGCCAAAAATACACTGATAGGTAAATTTGCTTCCTGTAAAACAACTGACCCTTCTGGGTATTGGGAATGAGTATCCGTTTGGCAGACTTTAGTTCCCCTACTCCACAACTCTCCGAGTTTCTTATGTAACAAAAGCACATTACAAGTGTTTGACATTTCATATTTCTTTATATGGACTGAGAAGTGAGCGATCTCACACAGTGCCATGTAACACATACATCTCACACTGGATGTGAATCCACATCTGTAGTCACTGATGCTTATTACACACCTTTGTTGTGTTTCCATAGTACACAACAGTGTCAGTGAGGGCCACAGAGAGCCTCAGGAGCATGCTCAGCAACTTCTGCTCCAAGACATTTGCCTTGTACAAAGGAGGCAGAGAAAAAAAGTGCACATAGCAACAGTGGGAGGTTTGTGATTGGTCGGAGTGTGTCCTCAGACACAGAAGGGCTCTATGGTTTCCTGCTTCTTTGGCAGCCAGGGTGTGTTTGTGTTTCTCCTCCTGTGAACTCAGCTGTATTTGCTCCACTTCAAGATATCAAGCAAGAACATCCAAAAAAGTCATGAAAAAATAAACACGTGAGAGCTCTGCTGACTGACTGCTACCAGAGAGTACAGGGAGCAGGGCAGCTCTGTAATATAAGAGAAGGACATGTCTAACAGCAGAAGACTATAGGCTCTGCTCTTCCAGAAAGAATAAGGAGATTCAGTAAGATTCTGTCAGAACTCTGAAGAAAAGAGCCATAGGCCTCATGCACTTGGTTGTATTAAAGGGGTATTCCCATGACCATAACCATTTTTAAATTTGTAGATAATTAAAAGTTAAACATTTTTGCAAATATAAGTAATTAAACATTTTGCAGAGTTTTAAAGATTTTCTCTAAATATCTTGTGATCCCGAGTTGTTGTCGTGATCGGTTGCCAGTAGATACGACCATGATTGCAGGGCCTTTCTAAGGTCAGAAAGTCAAGAATGATTTCCTTATTGTGGCCGGGATATCTTCTGATACAAGTAGTGTCCCTGCCTGATAAACTAGCTACAATAAGAAAATCATGGCTGGGTTCTTGACAAGTTCCAGACCATAGAAAGTTTCTGCATACGTGGTCGTATCCATTGGCAACCGATCAAGACAACAGACTGTCACCACTAACATAGTTAGAGAAAATCTTTAAAACTCTGCAGAATTTTTAGCTACTTATATTTGAAAAAAAATCTTTAACTTTGCATTATCTATAAATATACATATGATTATGTTCATGGGAATACCCCTTAAGTCTCTCTCCACATCCAGACAAGTGTGTGAAGCCGTACTGGGCCTCTCATTCCATAGGAAAATAAATAAATGGTAATATGCTACATGATATGCTGATTACAGGGCCTCGCCCCATCACAAGGAGAGACAATTCTGTGCTCAGGACACCTCATGATGTACCGTCTGGTGGCATAAGGAGGGTCTACTGCTTTGTAGTATTCCAGTTTAGCCAGGGATGTGGAGTCAGGACCAAATTTGAGACAAAAAAAAAAAAAAAGTTACTGACTGCAGCTTCAAAGTAAAGTTAATTATATTCTATAATTATTACTATTGTATAATTAATTTGCTATATAGATTATTTTCATAGGAAACAATCACTAGCTATTTAGTGAATTAGAGGATCTTTACTGCTTCTGACTGACCATGACTGTCAGCCATTTATGAAGGAGTCAGAGTCGGGTTGTGAAAAACTAGAGGATTTGGTGACTTGGCCTACTGACTCCACAGTCCTGACTATAGCGATGTATGTTGCCATAAAGCCTCCTGAGACTTTATACAAGTCACTAGAGGTATTCCCATCTTGGCATATATAGCTATATTCATAGGATATGCCAGAAATACTTGATAGTGGGACCCACATCTGTCTCCAGAATAGGGCATTTACAGCTGAAAGCAAAGATTTGGCTGAGTATCTCTTTATTCTCTTGTTTGTGACTTCCAAAAATGGCCGTTCAGGAGGAATTGGTTATTTTCAACTCCCATAGAAGTGAATGCAGACACTCACGGATGCTCGGCCCATTCTCAAGATAGACCTGGATCCCACCTCTTGGATATGGAAAAAAAAAAATGCCAAAATAGGAAGAAAATGTGGAAGAACATTTTATTACTCAAGAAACGAAACCTAGAGAAGTATTCCACCAAAACAATTCACCTGAATTTTCATTAAGGAGTTATTTACATCTCAAAAAAGTAAAAAGGAACATCCCTAGGACCCCTACCATTATGAATAATTAAGTGCCAGCAGATTAGATTCAGCACAGCAGTCACCCACTGTGCAGGGTAACCACTTTGGTAAAGCAGTAAAGGGGCTTCATTCTTAAGCTCAGTGGGGGTCCCAAAGGTCTTGCCCTCACTTATACAGTTATAGTATATGTAATGACATGCCATCACTTTACAAGGTGGCTGTACCCCTCTAAATGAGAAGCGAGACACAATGATGTAAACCTTTTGTGGTTTCCCATTTGATACAGCATTTCCTGTAGTGCTATAGACATTTAAGCAGTCTCCAGTGCAGGTACAGTAGCTGTAGGTTTGCTTCACTGTTAACCTGTTGGATGCCACAGAATAGCTTTTTAACCTCCAGTTTGTGGGGAGAAACCCTGCTGTACTAACTAAACACCTACAGATGTGGGTTATTTTTTTGTGAACAACATCCTGCATGTATAAAGATTTTTTCCCCTTTAATCCAGGATATACTGTACAGAGATGCTTAATGATGCTTCCACCCTCATGTACTATAACAATAGAAACTTTAAAGGGAGTCACCAGTATTCAGCATACAACCTCAGGCCCGCAGATAGGATCACCTGAATCGACCTATCCTGTGATTTCCCCTTGTGAATTGGTTGCTGCAATGCCAAAATATCGCAATTTTGCAATATGCAAGTGAGCTCTTTGGAATAGCAAGATTTTTGTCGCTTATCTGTTTTGGAGCAGCCACAAAGCCCTTGTTGCTCCAAAGAGCTAATTTGCATACAAAAGCAGCGATCTCTTGGCAATAGAGGCACTGCTTGGATGCTGAGATTACTGGTCACTAAAACAGACCCCCCATATCTATAAAACTTCTTTCTTAGACCCCATGCACATGACCAAGCATGCTTCCGATGAGGGGCAGTTTGCAGCGAAAGGCACTTGGATGACACTCGGAGTGACATCCGAGTGTCAACCAAGTGCATTCAGTTATATATTCACATCTAGGGGGGATTCAGATTCATTTCATTCCAATGACATAGATGATTGTACAACAAACCCGCTGCAAACTCCACAAGCTTTTTTTTGTTGCAGGTTTTATTGCATTTTTGAGGAGGCTTCAGACAGAATGACTACTTCTTCCTTCTGCTAAATTCCAACAAAAAAAACAAAACACAACACACAAAACATGAGGCCTCAGCCTTATAGACACTTATTAAAGGTTTATCACCACAGTATTCATTAACCTTTATGGTCATAACACCACATGGAATATACCATCAACTAATACAAACTAACAAAGAAAAGTCATGGCTAGCGTGTGCAGCCTTGGACAGTCACCTTTTCTAGAAACATATATGCTCAGACTTAGGAGGTCACTAAATTTTGTTTTAGCGCCGTAAGCCATCAATAGAAAACCGTTTTATTCTAAAAAGGCTCATTGGATCCAATGATTTGAATTGGTGGGGGACTGTGGCCTTTTCTGTGCCCACTCTGATACTGTGCACAACCACGTCAGATTGTGCCAGTGTTTTGCAAGTTTCCCCATTGAAGTGAATAAGGAAACTACTATCACGCACAGCCATTACAGTCTGTGATGGAGTTTTTACAAATGTGAGCAACTCCAAGGTTCGCACTCCTCTAATACACCCCAAGAGTCTAGAGCAGAGATCTGGAAAACCGTGAGGAAATGATAAAGAAAGTATACTGGAAAATTGTATAACTTTTTCTTATACAAGCAATAACATGTGTCTCTAAATATTGGTTTGAAACTGAACAGCCCCTTCAAGTGCTATCTGAATCACACTCATGCATTGTATGACTAATATATATATATACACACACACACACACACACACACTTTAATGTTCCTATAGGTTGTGAGTCTAGTAAGCCAAAATTTGTAAATTTGCATGGATCTGTATTTCCAATTGCTTACATATAAGTTATACTGGACTTGTATTTCCCAGCAGTATTTTGCCTACATACATCAGCTTCCTCAAATACTGCAGTAGCATGCTGGTAGGAATAAATATTAGAAATAAGCAAATTACAGTCTGTGGGAGTATTGCGAATGAATACAATCTGTATGTGACTGTGGGGTATGCTGGTGCTATATAGCTAGTATAACAATATACTCTAGAAGCCATACTTTCAGAAGCCTGCCTCCCTGCACTGTCCTTGTCTGTCACATGAGCCCTTATGTACACTCGGACAGGACAGCCTATGCTGAATTATCTTTCTGTACAGATCCTTCCAAGCACAAAATCAAATTGTAACATCGGTCAAACCAGTGACCTACTGGCTGTGGCTGCTGCTGTTCACTTCAGTCATTGACGTCACATAGTAACAAATGATCTGCTGGCACAGGAGTCAGGACATGGGGAAGTCACAGACAGAACAATGAAGTAAGTTACATGAAGCTGTCATAAAACCCTCTGACTGACTTATGCAACAGTCATCTGGTTCAGTGTAAACAGCAGTGCAAGCAGCCAGGGTTTAGTTACCAAAGGACCGCTTCTACCAACACTGACTAAACCTGAAAACCTACACATGTCTTAGCAAGAATCCTTGAAGATCAAAACACAAGGTCTGTGCTATTTTCAGCATATCTATGTTAAATATGCAGACTGATGGAAAGAAAACACAGATCAGAATTATCTCCAAGTAGGGGGAGGAGGTGGGATCAGCTTGGAAAGGAGGCTATTGGGTGGCTTTCATGAAGCAAAGCACACAAGGAGAAAGAAAAATAAAGACCCTTTATAAGAGGGCTCTGCCCCCAAATGAAGTGGGAAAAAGCCCTTCACCCAAAAGTGTTGGCAATTAATTCTCTCTCTCCAATCAACACTACAGGCTCAGTAAATGGTATCTCCATAAAAAAAAACAAAAAAAAACACAACACACTTTAGAGGCTGCTGAATATCCTGGTGTTATATCAATTAAAAGTGTTATTAATAAATATAAACAACAGATGTGAATAGATCTGTCCACTCTTGGAATCCCCTTGTTAATAAAGGCAACCCCCCACACCTCCCATCAAGCTGGTTCTAGATAGATCTCCCATCTTTACCTAGAAAATGACAACATATTGTTAGGGCCCCTCAGGGATCCTGAAAATGAAGAGGGCCACAGCACTAGTCAAGTGGTCATCAGGTCCTCTGTGAAGAACAAAAATTAAATAAATACATTTAGAAGCAGGTCACAGGACTAAAATCAGCACTGCTACCTCTTCTTTCACAGGATTGGTGTTGGTTCCAGAGGTCAGACCCCACCACCAGTCATAAAGCGATAGTGTAATTCTATTGATATGCTATCACCATATAAGACGAGACTATACCTTTAACCATGTGGTTAGGTAAAGTAGAGCAATTGTAGTCCAACTATCCAATAATCTAAATAACATTAGTTCCACTAAAGCAACTTTATCTCCCTACAATCCAATGGCCCATCATGCGAGGGTCAGGAGACCCCCTCCCCCCAACACACATTATAAGCTAAACCAGTTCTGCAGCAGTTTTGGCAGACAGACATTCATCTAATGTGTATTGCCAGCATTATTGTTAAAAAGTAAAAATGCCAGACAAAAAGTACAATTTTGTTCAGTGTCATAAGGTATTACTTGCCATTTCCAAGATTACCTACAGTACGCTCCTATACTAGGCCGCAGCTGAAGCCTGTACTGGACATGACAACTGAGCAACATGAGCATGAGCCATCTGGAAATAACTGCCAATGATTATATATATTGGCAGCACAGACTAGGAAATAATACATTGAAAATTCAGGTCCCATATATATATTTTATATATTATATACACACACCAGTCAGTAAATTGTTCGATTTCCCTGCAGCACGACCACAGGTAAAATGAAGCATTACATGCTGCCCACTTAAGCATCAGTAGGTTGTCTGTGTAATGCAGGACAGGAGAGGTCCTCTGGAAGGAGGGTTTATCTTTGTACCTGTTCTCCAGTCTGAGGACTCTCTTAACTCAGAACACCCTAAACAAATATATGAAAATGGGTTTCATAAACTGGACAACCTCTTTCATTTCTACAAGGAGTAAATGCATGCAAATATCAAAACCAAAACAAGGTAGGCCTGACTAAAATATCAAAACACTCTCCAACCGCTGCCTAATATAGGCCATAATTATTAGGTCAAGACGTTTACATGTTCTGGTCGTATTACCCGGAATATTTATAGACCTACACTATTTATAAGTTGCTCTAAATAAGTCCAGAGGAAGTGCAGCGCTGCGGCGCAACCGGACCTAAAAAAGGCTGTATTCAAAGGCATAGAAATAGTGCCTGTTATTGTTGGACACAGTAAAATGAATGGTGCAGAAATCTTCACACACCCATGTAACCTTTCTAAATAATACCCTCTTTACACTTTAATTATGTCTATTTTAGTCTACCGTTTCAAACACCATGATGTCATGAAACGTATAGAAAACAAGGGGGGGGGGCTGCATATACTAGAAACATGAAGGGCTGTACAAAGCGATATCCCTGAGTTATGACAACCTCTTGATAAGTCATTGTTTACCGCCTAATAAAGTCTGCAGTCACACAAGACGCTCCAGTGTAAACACAAGCAGGTTATTTATGGAGTGGAAGATTGGGGAGATACACAACTTTTAGCTGGTGTAACGTGATCTACACTAGACTCAAGACAAGCTTGCTTTTGTACAGATCAGCTGCTCCTCAGAATACTACACAACCTGCCAGCTCAGCTATTCATTGGCTTAACTCTTCGCTGCCTGCCGGCTCAATCACACGTAACTAGACACTATGTGAAGAAAAGCCTGACTGTTCTGGTGAACCTGGACTGATAGGGAAGGACACTAATCATTGCAATGTGTGGCTGAGCTGTGGGCAGCATTGTGTGCTGATATTGTGTAGATAAAGACTAAGCAACACACCAACAAAGTCACATTTAGGGAAAGCTAGCTGCATACAATATGCGCAAGACAAAGACAATACAATATCCCCCAAGGAACAAATGTGGTAAATAGGTGTATGTGACAATGAGGATACTGTAAGGCCAGAGAAAGACCTATAACTGACTGCATATGGCAGTAATATAGTCTGGCAGTTTTACTGTATATGACATATTAACTATTCCAGCCATATAATGGGAAGGATTTGCCCTCCCAGCAGGACACAGTTTAATCCAGTACAAGGGGATGCTGTGTGACTGGGCAGCCGCCTGTACAGTGTGTCACAAGGCATTACTGTATACAGTGCACATACCTCAGGAGTGGAGACAAAGGGAAGGCCCAGTAAGACAACATGAGCAGGGTATGTGCCCACCAGCGCCTGGCACAGACCACTGACCTGCTCCTCAGACAGGTGCACCACCAATGCTACTGGCCTGTCCAACTGAATCTAGGGTCATCCTCGCGAACTGGCTGAATACCAACCACACACACACAGAGGGCACATGAGGGGGGCACACAGACAGTGGGCACGGGAGCCCTGGCAGACTGCTTACCTCTGTCCGGCTTCATCCTGGCGGCGGGGTCACAGGAGGATCTCATGAAGGTGTCGGGTTCTCCTCCCTGGGGAGCACTTTATGAGCGGCTGTACACCCGGAGCAGAGCAGCAGGGTCCCGGGCACACATCAGGGGTGAAGGCCTGCAGCCCCCGCACTGGTTACGTGTCCTGAACCTAGGTATACACTGCTCTCACCGGCATCACACACACAGACAAGAGGAACCCACGGGCTGTGCGATCAGCGGGTGACTCACCCGATAGGGTCACCGCCAGGCAATCCACGTCTGGTTAGTGCCTACAAGGCGGACCCTGCCATCTACACAGCTGATTCCTGCCCCCTCCTCCTCCCCCCCGCCAGGTCACAGCTGACACATTGTCACTCCAGTTAATCAATAAGCGATCAGCAAGGTCGCAGATCAATTGGGTGACTGCAAGAAATTGTCGCTCTGATGGCAGCGATCTCGTCGCTCAAGGGGCCGTCAGCGACTTGCCCTCAGCTCACAGTTGTGTAATGTCGCTGCCCACTTGTGTCAGTGACCTGGCCCTGCTTCCCCCACCCGAGCTAATCCCGCTGCCATCCTCCCTCTGCCGACAGGTTTTACAGCATCGTCACCCCTCTCCTCGTCAGCTCCCCTCCCGCTACATGTAACCCAGGCTCTGCCAAATGCCTTCCCAAGGCTCGATCCGCTGCACCATCTCCCCTGTTCGGTACTGTGGGGCCCCCTCCTGTCCTCCTCTCCCCCTGGCCTCAATACGAAGGGCCACTACCCGGACCATGAGAGCCCCGCTGGGACATGGGAAGTTAGGGAGTACTCGGGAGCCCGCACTCATCAACTTGTCAACGGAAAGGCTAGTCACTAACTGAATGTCCGCCCTGGGTCCGCAGCGCACAGTCACCTCTGCACCTCCTGTCACCCCGCTGACCCCACCACCCTCCTCACTGTCTATCGACTGTCACAACACTGTCTATACTGCGGCCCGACGGGTCACGTGTCCCAACAACAGCCAATCCCCTGTCGTCACTTCCTCTGGCACTGGAGGCTCAGCCAGGAACCGCGTTGCCGTGGTAACGAGACCGTGAGAACCCTCCGGTGAAATAGTCCCCGGCATGTACTCTGCCGGCACAGGTTTACGGCATACACTGTACATACAAGTAGGCCGCACGTGGGCCTCCGGGGCTATCGCTCCTATTAATTTACAGTCACAGAAATTAGGTGTAGGGGCGCTTGATGTGACGGCGTGCGCATGCGCCCCCAGCGGTGCTGTGGCTGGATGGGTTCAGTCACCGCAGCTGCTACTTATAAAGTGCACTGGAAAGACTTGATAGCATAGTCATTCTTATGCTAATGTACTGTATTCACATGTATGCAAATTATAGGACACCCTATGGAATCGTGAGGTGCCTGACAGGGAACTTACCAGCCGAGGGCCTCCTAGTTATTATATCGCACTCGCTTACATTGGCAGTCTATGTGCACACAGGAGCTTCTTTTCTATATTCCTGTCAAATTTTTCCCTCATTTTTTGGCGTAATTCCTGATGTATAGATATTTATGAAGACATTCTTTACCAAAATGTATTTTTATAAATCATGGTTAATGTGGCAGTGGGAAATGGTGTGTGTGTGAGCGACTCCACTTACATCCTAAACAGGGCAGTGGGGCCTGGTCACAGTGTTAAAGGGGTTGTCCATGAATTACAGAAAATACCCAGGCATACTCATCTGTACCTGGTTCTCTGTTGTACCGTCTCGGTTGCTTTCCCCTTCCATGCCGTGGCTTGTTGGGCCAGTATAACCGCTGAGACCAGTCAGTATAAGAAGAAAAGAGGACCAGGCAAGGGTGTAACTGAGAGGGTGTTGTCATACCCGGGACCAAGGAAGAGCCTTAGGGGACCCAGAAGGGGTCTCTATCAAATATAAGAGGACTAAGTACTATAATTGATACATTATGGTTAGGGGGCCCGATATAGATTTTGTGTTTGGAGACCAGGACCTTACATCAGAGCGCTGGGGGCAGGTGAGTATGCCGTTTTTTTGTTGTTTTACACCCATCCTGGCTGGTAGTTCACGGACAACCCGTATAATGGAAAGGGGACCAGCACCACAAATTAAAATCATGTTTGTACTTTGCCACTGCCAGGCCACTTTCTTTTAGCGCTGCTAAAAATAAAATAAATTTAAATAAACATAAAAAACAATCTTAATATATATATATACACACACACGTGAACAAAATTGTTGGTACCCCTGGTTTAATGAAAGAAAAACCCACAATGGTCACAGAAATAACTTGAATCTGACAAAAGTAATAATATATAAAAATTCTTTGAAAATGAACAAATGAAAGTTAGACATTGCTTTTCAACCATGCTTCAACAGAATTTTTTTTTAAAAAGAAAACTCATGAAACAGGCCTGGACAGAAATGATGGTACCCTTAACTTAATATTTTGTTGCACAACCTTTTGAGACAATCACTGCAATCAAACGATTCCTGTAACTGTCAATGAGACTTCTGCACCTCTCAACAGGTATTTTGGCCCACACCTCATGAGCAAACTGCTCCAGTTGTCTCGGGTTTGAAGGGTGCCTTTTCCAGACGGCATGTTTCAGCTACTTCCAAAGATGCTCAATAGGATTTAGGTCAGGGCTCATAGAAGGCCCCCTCAGAATAGTCCAATGTTTTCCTCTTAACCATTCTTGGGTATTTTTAGCTGTGTGTTTTGGGTCATTATCCTGTTGCAAGACCCATGACCTGCGACTGAGACCAAGCTGGGCAGCACATTTCTCTCTAGAATCCCTTGATAGTCTTGAGATTTCATTGTACCCTGCACAGATTCAAGACACCCTGTGCCAGATGCAGCAAAGCAGCCCCAGAACATAACAGAGCCTCCCCCATGTTTCACAGTAGGGACAGTGTTCTTTTCAAGATATGCTTCATTTTTCTGTTTTTGAACATAGAGCTGATGTGCCTTGCCAAAAATTTCGACTTTTTGTCTCATCTGTCCATGGGACATTCTCCCAGAAGCTTTGTGACTTGTCAACATGTAGTTTGGCAAATTACTTTTGTCAGATTCAAGTTATTTCTGTGACCATTGTGGGTTTTTCTTTCCTTAAACGAGGGGTACCAACAATTTTGTCCATGTGTGTACAAACAATAATATGTGTCTCTCAATATTGATCTGAAACTGGACAAACCCTTTTAAAGGGAATCTGTCAGGTCAATTTGGGACACTAAACCACCCACAGGTCCTTATAGACCTGGAGTTTAGTGTCCCGGATCACCCTGTTGTAATGCAATCCACAGGCGCATTAAAAATAAAAAACCTTTATACTTACCTAGATAAGGGTCCGATCGACGCTGTTTGGTGAGATCGGTCCAGCTTATTCATGAGGCACGCCTCCCAGCGCCTGCGCTGTTCATCAGTGAAGCCAAAGATGGACACCCCGAATTCACTGCGTAATTGCAGGGCATGCGCACTGAAGCGAGGAGTACTCCTCTGGCTTCATTGAAGAACTGCGCAGGTGCGGGGAGTACAGCGGCAGGGTGAGTATAAAGCTTTTTTATTTTTAATGCAGCCATGGATTGTGTTATTATAGGGTGATTTGGGACACTAAACCCCAGGTCCATATGGTCCATTAAACAAATGTTTGTTACTTCAGTTTCATGCTATGGTGCATTATACAATAGCTCAGGGGTAGGCAACCGCCAAACACAGCAGTCTGCTGTAAACCACCTAAAAGTGGCAGTATATCCTAAACCTAACATTGTTCTTAAGAAAAACTTGCAATAGTATATGGATAGGCAGCGTATCAGTGGATATAGCTATAATCTCACCCTATATCTCACCACTAACTGAACTCCCTCATCCAAATATGCATGTCAGAACATAACCTGAAATGGCTTCATGAAATAATTGAGCTAGTCACAAATTCCAGCAGGTGTATCCCCTTTTAGCCAGAGGCTACTGGCCTAATGCCACACCAACAGGGCTTGGAAGGGAAAACAACCTGTTCACTAAAACTCAAATAGAAGCCATTTCAGCAATGTTTTAAACATATAACTGATATTACTGCAACCTTAAAAATAGCCCTGAATTAATATATACATTTTATTGGATTATAATAAAAGTGAAGTTTTAGATTTAATTGACAATCAGTGTCTCCCATTAGATTTTCTTTTCTGTGAATGTATTTTCAGGGGTACAGATTCAAGTTATTTCTGTGACCATTGTGGGTATTTCTTTCAATAAACGAGGAGTACCAACAATTTTGTCCACGTGTGTGTGTATATATATATATATAGTAATAAGTTAAGAGTAATGTAAAAGGTTTTTGGGGATATGTTAAGAGCAAAAGAAAAGTGAAGGAAACCATTGGAGTCCTAAAGAACGAAAAGGGTGAAAAAGTTAACATGGTGGATCAGCAAGTGGAGTTACTAAATTCATATTTTGTATCCGTCTTCTCCCAAGAAATGGATGGAAATATCAACATTAATGGTGATAGTGATGAGGGGAATGAGGACTCCAAGCTGATTATAAGTGAAGGTTTGGTAAGAGAACATTTAGCTAAGATTAAGGAAACCAAGTCCCCAGGACCGGATGATTTACACCCTAGAGTTTTAAAAGAATTAGCAGAGGAAATAACAGAACCCCTTGCAATAATCTTTAATAAGTCATGGGAGACAGGAGTGGTCCCTCTAGATTGGAAAAGGGCAAATGTGGTCCCCATCTACAAAAAGGGGAATAGGGACGACCCAGGAAATTATAGGCCGGTAAGTCTGACCTCGATAGTAGGAAAAATCTTTGAACAAATCGTTAAAGAACATTTAATTAGGTACCTGGATGGGAAGGCTTTAATTAATCAAAGCCAGCACAGCTTTATGCCTAATAAATCTTGCCAGACTAATCTTATTTCCTTCTATAATAAAGTCACTGAATGGTTGGACCAGGGGAATGCAGTGGACATAGTATATCTTGACTTTAGTAAGGCCTTTGATAAAGTATCACATAACATTCTTATTGAAAAAATGATCAAGTATGGCTTTGATAAAATATCAGTGAGGTGGGTTCACAATTGGCTTAATGATCGGGCACAACGAGTAATTCTAAATGGCTATACATCAAACTGGAAGAAAGTAAAAAGCGGGGTGCCGCAGGGCTCTGTCCTGGGCCCAGTACTTTTTAATATTTTTATAAATGATCTGGATGATGGGGCTAATGGGGAACTAATAAAATTTGCAGATGATACAAAGATAGGAGGAATGGCCAACACTAGAGAGGAGAGAGAGTGCATCCAAAAGGACTTAGACACACTAGAACAATGGGCTGAGGTGAACAAAATGGTATTCAACAGGGACAAATGCAAAGTTCTACATCTGGGTAACAGAAATGCAAGAAGCATATATAGTATGGGAGGAATAGTACTAAGTGAGAGTACAGGGGAAAAGGATCTGGGCATAATAATAGATCGCAAACTCAACATGAGTCAACAGTGCGGTGCGGTGGCTAAAAAGGCTAACCAAATTCTAGGATGTATCAAGACGAGCATTGTAGCTAGATCAAGAGAGGTAATTATTCCGCTGTACTCTGCCCTGGTCAGACCCCACCTGGAATACTGTGTACAGTTCTGGGCGCCCCAGTTTAAGAAAGACATCGATTCATTGGAGCAGGTCCAGAGAAGAGCAACCAAAATGGTGGAAGGTCTACAAACCATGTCCTACGAGGAGAGGCTAAAAGAATTGGGACTGCTTAGTTTGCAGAAGAGAAGGCTAAGGGGAGACTTAATAGCGGTATTTAAATATCTGAAAGGTTGTCACAGTGCAGAGGGATCTAACCTTTTCTCATTAGCAGAAGGAAGCACGAGAAGTAATGGGATGAAACTAAGGGGAAGGAGATTCAGATTAGACATTAGGAAAAACTTTCTAACAGTAAGGGTAGTGAGAGAGTGGAATAGGCTGCCACGGGAGGTGGTGAGTTCTTCATCAATTGAAATCTTCAAGCGGAAACTGGATAGGTATATAGCTGGGATGTTTTAGGAATTCCTGCTTTTGCAGAGGGTTGGACTCGATGGCCCTTGAGGTCCCTTCCAACTCAAACAAACAAACAAACAATATATATATATATATATATATATATAACAGATCAAAGTGGCAACACTCCAAAAGTGTGTATATCCAGTGTGTTTTTGTGTGTGTTTAAACACACTGGATATACAAATTTTTTGGAGTGCTGCCACTTTGATCTGTTTGTATATTGGGAAGGAGCCGCCTCCCTTAGATTTGCACCCACTCTGTCTTTTGCTGTGCTGCCTTGAATATTTTGTTTATATATATATACACACAGTCGAGTCACATTATTATGACCGCCTCCTACTTTTGACACCAAAACTGCATAACCCATGTAGGAAGTGATCTGTAGTGCGCTGGCTTGATGGGTATATAAGTTTTGTGATAGGCTGTCTGAAAACATATCAGTTGCTATTGTCATTGGTAAAAAGGGCGATTTATTGTAAAAATGAATGATTATTGGCTTTCAGCCCAAGCATGGCAGTATTTCTTACACAGAGCAGTGCTCTGAACTGTTCACATGTTGCTGTGGTGAAAGTGTATTGTGAATGGACAAATGGCACCATTGGGATTAACCAACATTGAAACTATGTAGCACCATGTGACATTAATGAAAGAGGTGAATGTCAGCTACGAAGGTGTGCGAGGCCTGACTGACATACTACAGTGAAGAAGCTCACTGTGAAAATGGACCAAGGGGCTAACAGACATGTATCTAAAACAACAGTTCAGTGAACCCTTCTGTGTATGGGGTTCCGAAGCAGACATATGGTCACTGCACTTATGTTAACAAAGGTAAATTGAAGAAAAAAGCTTAAATTTGCATGGCCTTATTGGATTGGGAAAAAAGGTTGCTTTCTCCAATGAGCCACGTTTTCTGCTTTATCAAACGAATGGATGTTGGTGTGTCAGACGAGAAACATCAGACAAAATACACCCTGCAACCATTGCTGGAAGAACACAAGCTGGTGGCGGCAGCGTTATGGTCTGTGGAATGTTTTCATGGCATTCTCTGGGCCCACTTTTCCATGTGGATGGCACTCTGAACTCTGATTTGGGCATGAATCCATACTTGCAGATCATGTACACCCATGCATGTGGTTTGGCTTTCCTGGGCAGATGGAATCCTCCAGCAAGACAATGCGACATGCCACTGGTAGAAATGTTTGACAGTGGTTGGAAGAGCTCAACCAAGACTTTCAAGCACTTCCCTGGTCACTTACAGTGGGGAAAAAAGTATTTAGTCAGCCACCAATTGTGCAAGTTCTCCCACTTAAAAAGATGAGAGAGGCCTGTAATTGTCATCATAGGTAGACCTCAACTATGAGGGACAAGATGGGAAAACATATCTAGAAAATCACATTGTCTGATTTTTTAAAGAATTTATTTGCAAATTATGGTGGAAAATAAGTATTTGGTCACCTACAATCAAGCAAGATTTCTGGCTCTCACAGACCTGTAACTTCTTCTTTAAGAGGCTCCTCTGTCTTCCACTCATTACCTGTAGTAATGGCTCCTGTTTGAAATTGTTATCAGTATAAAAGACACCTGTCCACAACCTCAAACAGTCACACTCCAAACTCCACTATGGTGAAGACCAAAGAGCTGTGGAAGGACACCAGAAACAAAATTGTAGACCTGCACCAGGCTGGGAAGACTGAATCTGCAATAGGCAAGCAGCTTGGTGTGAAGAAATCAACTGTGGGAGCAATAATTAGAAAATGGAAGACATACAAGACCACTGAAAATCTCCCTCAATCAGGGGCTCCACGCAAGATCTCACCTAGTGAGGTCAAAATGATCACAAGAACGGTGAGCAAAAATCCCAGAACCACAAGGGGGAACCTAGTGAATGACCTGCAGAAAGCTGGGACTAACATAACAAAGGCTACCGTCAGTAACACACTACACTGCCAGGTACTCAGATCCTGCCATGCCAGACATGTCCCCCTGCTTAAGCCAGTACATATCCGGGCCCGTCTGAAGTTTGCTAGAGAACATTTGGATGTTCCAGAAGAGTATTGGGAGAATGTCATATGGTCAGATGAAACCAAAGTAGAACTGTTTGGTAGAAATACAACTCGTCGTGTTTGGAGGAGAGTGAATGCTTAGTTGCATCCAAAGAACACCATACCTTCTGTGAAGCATGGGGGTGGCAACATCATGCTTTGGGGCTGTTTCTCTGCAAAGGGACCAGGACGACTGATCCGTGTACATGAAAGATTGAATGGGGCCATGTATCGTGAGATTTTGAGTGCAAACCTCCTTCCATCAGCAAGGGCATTGAAGATGAAACGTGGCTGGGTCTTTCAGCATGACAATGATCCCAAGCACACCGCCAGGGCAGCGAAGGAGTGGCTTCGTAAGAAGCATTTCAAGGTCCTGGTTAGGCCTAGCCAGTCCCCAGATCTCAACCCCATAGAAAACCTTTGGAGGGAATTGAAAGTCTGTGTTGCCCCGCGAAAGCCCCAAAACATCACTGCTCTAGAGGAGATCCGCATGGAGGAATGGGCCAACATACCAGCAACAGCATGTGCCAACCTTGTGAAGACTTACAGAAAACGTTTGACCTCTGTCATTGCCAACAAAGGATATATAACAAAGTATTGAGATGAATTTTTGCTATTGACCAAATACTTATTTTCCACCATAATTTGCAAATAAATTCTTTAAAAATCAGACAATGTGATTTTCTGGATTTGTTTTCTCATTTTGTCTCTCATAGTTGAGGTCTACCTATGATGACAATTACAGGCCTCTCTCATCTTTTTAAGTGGGAGAACTTGCACAATTGGTGGCTGACTAAATACTTTTTTACCCCACTGTATACTAGTGTGGATTCTGTCCCCCATTCCACTTGAAAAATGCAGAGAGAAAAGTCCTGCAAGACTTATGTAAAACATCACTAAATACTGTTAGCAGAACAGAGGAGAAGAACAGGGAAGATGACAGCCCCCATAATCATGTACAAAAAATAGAATAACAAACAGCTACTATCAGAAAATCCAAACAACTGAGAAAAAAGTGATCTATTTCACTATCTGGTTTTAATAATAGAAAAAGTTATACATTACCCTGAAGTAGGTCTTTTTAATAACTGAAGAATAATGAATCCTAAAGTAAACAGGTTTTTGGCTCCTTTAATGCAACTACATTTTTCCAATAAACATTATTTTCTGCCTACTCCCTCCTCCCACAATAACACAATTAGTAAGATTGGCTTCAAAGATGCTTATTTTATTTTATTTCCAGTGGGTTGTAGCAAGTATGTAAGAACTGAGAGAAATTCTGTTCCTATAATATAAATAAGTTTTTTTTTTTTTTTTTTTTTTTGTGCCCCCTTCCTACAAGGGGGGGGTGCCCCCCCCCCCTTCTGCTCCCCCGCGGGGGTCCCCCCCCGGGCCCCGGGGGGGGGTGGGTAAAAAGGGCCCACCCATTTTCCCTTTAAATTTACTAAACTTTTCAAAGTTTTTGATTTTCTGTCAGTATTTGTTTCATTAATAAATTTTGTAATATACTTTATTAACAAATGTTGGCTCTTTTCTGTGAAAGCCTGCATCTCTGTAGTCTTTCCATTGCTTCTATATTGAGAGCTGTTCCTGCCTCTCACTGAGTAACTGTGTATGGGATACAGTCTTTGAATATTAATATCATATATGTTACTTATTTATATAGCACCATCATATTCTGCAGTGCTGTACAGACATTGACAGTCACATATAGGGCTCACAATCTATATTCCCTATCAGTATATCTTTGGACTGTGGGAGGAAACCATGCAAATACAGAGAGAACATACAAACACCTTACAGATTTTGTCTATGGCAGGATTCAAACCCAGGACTCCAGCACTGCAAGGCTTTAGTGCTAACCACTGGCCCACCGTGCTGCTCGTAATATGCAGCTGCATATAAATATCCTAATCCCGATTGTGTTTTCAACCAGTATATAGTGAAATAATATACACTACCGTTCAAAAGTTTGGGGTCACCCAGACAATTTTGTGCTTTCCATGAAAACTCACACTTTCATTTATCAAATGAGTTGCAAAATGAATAGAAAATATAGTCAAGACATTGACAAGGTTAGAAATAAAGATTTTTATTTGAAATAATAATTTTCTCCTTCAAACTTTGCTTTCGTCAAAGAATGCTCCATTTGCAGCAATTACAGCATTGCAGACCTTTGGCATTCTAGCTGTTAATTTGCTGAGGTAATCTGGAGAAATTTCACCCCATGCTTCCAGAAGCCCCTCCCACAAGTTGGATTGGCTTGATGGGCACTTTTTGTGTACCATACGGTCAAGCTGCTCCCACAACAGCTCAATGGGGTTGACATCTGGTGACTGCGCTGGCCACTCCATTACAGATAGAATACCAGCTGCCTGCTTCTTCCCTAAATAGTTCTTGCATAATTTGGAGGTGTGCTTTGGGTCATTGTCCTGTTGTAGGATGAAATTGGCTCCAATCAAGCACTGCCCGCAGGGTATGGCATGGCGTTGCAAAATGGAGTGATAGCCTTCCTTATTCAAAATCCCTTTTACCTTGTACAAATCTCCCACTTTACCAGCACCAAAGCAACCCCAGACCATCACATTACCTGCGCCATACTTGACAGATGGTGTCAGGCACTCTTCCAGCATCTTTTCAGTTGTTCTGCGTCTCACAAATGTTCTTCTGTGTGATCCAAACACCTCAAACTTCGATTCTTCTGTCCATAACACTTTTTTCCAATCTTCCTCTGTCCAATGTCTGTGTTCTTTTGCCCATATTAATCTTTTCTTTTTATTAGCCAGTCTCAGATATGGCTTTTTCTTGGCCACTCTGCCGTGAAGGCCAGCATCCCTGAGTCGCCTCTTCACTGTAGACGTTGACACTGGTGTTTTGCAGGTACTATTTAATAAAGCTGCCAGTTGAGGACCTGTGAGGCGGCGATTTCTCAAACTAGAGACTTTAATGTACTTGTCTTGTTGCTCAGTTGTGCAGCGGGTCCTCCCACTTCTCTTTCTACTCTGGTTAGAGCCTGTTTGTGCTGTCCTCTGAAGGCAGTAGTACACACCGTTGTAGGAAATCTTCAGTTTCTTGGCAATTTCTCGCATGGAATAGCCTTCATTTCTAAGAACAAGAATAGACTGTCGAGTTTCACATGAAAGTTCTCTTTTTCTGGCATTTTGATAGTTTAATTGAACCAACAAATAAAATGCTCCAGATTTTCAACTAGCTCAAAGGAAGGTCAGTTTTATAGCTTCTCTAACCAGCAAAACTGTTTTCAGCTGTGTTAACATACTTGCACAAGGGTTTTCTAAACATCCATTAGCATTCTTACACAGTTAGCAAACACTATGTACCATTAGAACACTGGAGTGATGGTTGCTGGAAATGGGCCTCTATACACCTATGTAGATATTGCATTAAAAACCAGACGTTTGCAGCTAGAATAGTCATTTACCACATTAACAATGTATAGAGTGTATTTCTGATTCATTTAATGTTATCTTCATTGAAAAAAATGGTGCTTTTCTTTCAAAAATAAGGAAATTTCTAAGTGACCCTAAACTTTTGAACGGTAGTGTAGATAGAGAATCTCCTCTTTCATATGACACCAAAAGCAAGATTGTACATTTTATAATGTCTGAGATTTAACTCTTTGAAGTGACCTTCCCCTATCCTCATTTTCTCTACATTTTTCACAGCCCGTACTTTAATCTCGTATTCCATATACAGATACTTGGTGAGAGGCAGGAACAGCTTTCAACACAGAAGCAATGGAAAGAATACAGAGATTTCACAAAAAGGAGACAAAATGTGTTAATAAAGTATATTACAAAATGTATTAATGAGACAAATACTGCCAGAAAATCTAAAGCTGTCCGAAAGTTTAGTTACATTTTAATATCTGGAAAAAGACCTTGCCAAAAAGGTAACAACCAAAACCTCAATGCTTCAGGCCTGAAGATAAGGTCCAGAAGCAGATGGCATACTGGTCAACTGTGCCTGATCCTTGCTTCAGATGCAAAAGAGTGAAGGGAACAGGTGGAGATTGTCTATGTTCAACAAAGACTTTCTTGAAGACTTCCAAGAAAGCTGAGAAGAATTACATAATAGGATTGCTCCTCTTCCCATTGAAGCCCAAAGCTAAAGAATCTCTGGACAGGATGTATATCATAAGTAATTTTATAGCAGTGAGATAGAAATTGCACAGATTGACTATGTAGTACACATGTTGATGAATCTATGACTTCCTTTGGGGTCCTTAATGAACCAAATAGGTGGAGGCAGATTCAAGGAGAAAGGTGGAGAAACGGACTGCAGAGTCAGAACTTGAGTGATCATAGGAGGTAGAGTCCTGACTAACAAAGCCTAAAAATGGGATGAAAGATACTGGAGAGACTGAATTATCTGATTCTGCTTGAAGCCTTGATGTGGTTGACAAGATCTTTGCATATTACAGGCAGTCAAGCATCAGTGGGATCCATATCATGCACCAGATAAGTGGACTTGCTAAATCACTATCAGACAGGCTTTGTGAAGTCTAAATGACCCTCTAATCTTCACCTCTGACCCCTGCAGGACGGTTTGAACTTTGCTTATGGGAGACCTCAGGTTGTGATTCCCAAAGTAGCTTCTATCATGCACCATTTTGATAAATTTAGCACAACTATAAAACTTCTTAAATCCCTGTAGATAAGTTTCCCCCACTGTATTTATCTTAGGTCCTGTTGTATGATTTTACACTTTCTGAGAAATATATACATATAAGGAACTGTTAAATGATTTTTTACCAACTCAACAGAAAAAAGTAAGTCAAAGATTTACATTCTTTGATTTTAGTTGGAAACATCCAATATGAGATAAAATGAATGGATTGCTATTAGAGAAGCTGAAAAACCATCAGTTTTAGGACCAACGCGTAGGTCATAAAAAGCATTGAAGTATTTTGTTCCATTCTGTAATGCTGCAGCTTTGAAAAAAAAAAAAGTATCTTTCTGGATTTAGTATTCAATCGCTACAGATATTGTACAGTAGTTTCCATGGATGTCTGTGAGGTAAAAATGTGAACATGGCACTTGTTATATACCTCAGACATCTCAGAAGAATAAAGGCAGTCGGTCAAGCAAGGTGTGCGTCCTGCTATTCATTAATAATGAGGTATGAATCAAGGTAATTATCATTTTTGCTGAATGGTTCACAGGAAAGGTGCAATTAGATAGGAATTTAAGGAGATGCTTGTGGCCAAAATAAGTGGATGAATTATACATAACCTATAATTAATATAGCAAAGGTGAATGATGCCTTAAAGCAAAACATGGATTACTATGGTCAAGGTACAGTATACATTATACATGATATTTTACACCAGTGTGATTGCATCTATTGTAAAATAAATACCACAAGTCTGACCACAGGTTTACACATCTTTTAAACATCTTAAACTTCATAGTAATCTCATGTATCCTTGGTTTATTCTAGGTGAACAGATATTATTATAAACAGAAAGAAACTGATCTTGGTAGTGCCCTACAAACTGCAACAGGAAGTGATCACCAGGTATATGTGTTGTGCACAAAGTTGCATTACAATTGTTCGCAACCTGTAAATCACGCCTGAAGATATCCCCAAGGCAATACACATAGTAGTGTCTATAGTGCCAGCCTGCTATTATAGCCCCTCATTATTATGTATTAGCATCACAATTAAGGACCACACGCCTGTTCCTTAATCCTTCACCACAAATAATACATTGTTTCATTTATGTGTTGTTAGCTACTTTCAGGGGTGGTGGATTAAAATTGGGCCCCCACCAGGGTAAAGTTTTAAATAGGCAGATTATCAGATGAATGAGAATTCCTAGGAATACACATTCTCAATCAATTCCCAATGTTAGGTTGAGGCTACACATTGTACTAACAGTGCGTACAACCTGTACCCAGAATACTTTCAAACTCAGGGATCAGGTGAATGTAGCTGCAGGAAAGGCCATGGGTTACATGAGGGGGGAATTCACTGTGACTCCCTCTCCATGCTAGGAGAAGGCATGCTCTGCCCACACTATGATACTTCTCCATTGCTTATGGGAAAACTATTTGCAGCTGTGTGTGCATATACAGATACATGCAAAATTTCAGTGCCCCCGCAGGCCACTTCTAATTGACATTTACTTCCTATAGCTATTGAGAGAATTAAGCAGCCATGAGCCCCCAGGAGTTTTGGGCCCTGGATGGCCACCCAAAAAGACCATATCATAATCCACTACTGGCTACTTTTAAAGGGGTATTCCCATGAGCATAACCCTTTTTAAATTTGTAGATAATTAAAAGTTAAACATTTTTGCAAATATAAGTAAATAAACATTTTGCAGAGTTTTAAAGATTTTCTCTAAATATATTGTAGTCACGAGTTGTTGTCTTGATCAGTTGCCAATGGATACGACCATGAATGCAGGAACTTTCTAAGGTCAGAAAATCAGCCATGATTTGCCTTATTGTGGCCGGGATATCTTCTCATACATGTAGTGTCCCTGCCTGATAACCCAGCTACAATAAGAAAATCATGGCTGAGTTCCTGGCAAGTCCCAGACCATAGAAAGTTTCTGCATTTGTGGTCGTATCCATTGGCAACCGATCAAGACAACAGACTATCAGCACTAACATAGTTAGAGAAAATCTTTAAAACTCTGCTGAATTTTTAACTACTTATATTTGCAAAAATCTTTAACTTTGCATTATCTACAAATGTAAATATGATTATGTACATGGGAATACCCCTTTAAGTCTGAATCAACTTCTTTCAATGGGACATTACCTACAGTGTGAACTTTGTCTCTATGCACAAACCATTAGACTCCATTCCCTGGTTTAGCCCGAAGCCAAATCTGTTTGCAAACAGTCATTGTTACAGTATATCTTATGATTAAAAATGTAGCATTATTATTACTTCTCTTTTTTTTTTAACACAAAGGTATTTAAACAGATTTTCTACCTTTGGTAAATATAACAAATTAGCTAGACCAGAGAACTGCTGTAAAAAGTGGCTCTCCGCTGATATAGTCTTCTCCTGTTGATGGTTGGTAAAATATGTAACCCCATAATAGACTAATCACTGAAAGATATGTAACATACTGATAGGGAATGTAGATTGTGAGCCCTATATGAGACAGTGACCACAATGTCTGTAAAAGCGCTGCGGAATATGTCAGCGATATGCAAATAAGCTAAAATAAATAACAAAATAAGGTTTGAACAATCTTTTTAATGCTTTATCCGTGTCAGCGGCCAGGACCAGGAGCAAAGTCCATCAGTGACAGTTGCATGCATTTTCACATTTGCTTGTCTTTTAAGTGGGTTATGTGCAGGAACAAACATTCTATCTGCCAAATTCCACCCCATGTGCCTCCCTGGTAGTACTCACCCCAACTATTGGACAGAACTCGTCTCTTAGTGATCCATCCTTGGTCATTACAGTTCTCTCAATGTTCTTTGCAGGTCTGGTGATGATGGTGACCTCATGATAGAGGATTAAGACTATGTCAATCTGTCATGCTAGTAAATTCATTCAAGTGAGTAGGTCTAGGCCCTTTATTAGTCATCTTGTAAGTGCACTAACAGGAACCAGTGGTTGCCTGACTGATCCAGCTTTTGGACTCCTCAGACATATTTGTGACCATGCTAAACAGTAATTATACTATTCTGCCCTCAGATGACAATAATTTGTATGTATGAGACACGCTATAGTTTAGTATTCCATCTCTTGAAAATAGATAGGTTAGAGTCACCTGAATCAAACTGTATTTTCCCCTTGTGACTCAATGCCTCTGTTGCCAATATATAAAAAAGTTTTAGGTACAGTAGGTCAGAGGGCCCTATCACCTTAACAGCAGTATTTTACTCTTTGTTAGATTGCGAGTAAATGTCTAAGCTAATGTCTAATAAATACTGCTGTATTGCTCTGTACTGAGATACAGGAAAACAAGGGTCCTTTGCTCTATACTTAGATACTGTTTTTTCACATGGGCCCTCACCTGTCTGTGCCTGCCACAGAAGAAAGTAATAGTGCCGGGTGCCCTTCAATATACAGCACACAGTGATTATGCCTCCTTAGTTCCCACCATACATTATGATGTAAGATGATCATGTCATCTTAGTGGCCCCACACAGTATAATATCGCCTAAGTCACAGGTGTCAAACACAAGGCCCGTGGGCCGAATCCGGCCCGGCTTCACGCAATACAAGAGCAACAAAGATGGCGGCCGCCTCATTTCGCCTCATTAGCGGTGCCCCCCTGGGCGGCTGCCATCTTTATTGCCTCAGGCGGCACTGTCCCTCACTGTCTGGGGGGCGGCATTTTTCTATTCAATGTAAACCAGCCCAGGACAGGCCGCTTTTAAAAAAAAAAAAAAAACAGAGCTGAGCGGGGCCTGTCCTGGGCTGGTTTAAGAGACGTCGCATCTCAGCGAAGGCGGCGATATGTCATCGCGCCACCTACGCTGAGACACAGACGTTGCGGACAAGAAGAGGAGGCAGCGGCAGCATCAACGCATCGCAGGTGAGTATAACTTTTTTTTTTTATATATAAATAGGCCGTGACCTGCTGGAGTATCCCCAGCAGGTCACGGTCTATTTACTTACCTACCCCGCGTCTTCTTGTGACCGCCTCCGCTTCCCCTTCTGCTATGGGACGCAGAAAGGGAAGTGGATGCCGCTAAGTGGGCCGGTAAGTGGGGCCGCGGGCATCGGTAAGTGAGGCCGCGGGCCTCAAATACTACTATTATTATACTCCGGGATCTTTTCAGACTCCGGAGTATAATAATCGGAGGCCCAGGGGAGGTGAGGGAACATAAAAACATATCCTACTTACCTCTACTGCGATCGGTGTTATTCCGAGCAGGCTCGAGGCCTCTGTTGACGTCATCAGGTCGCGTCGCCGGCCTGATCACGTGACGTGTATGCAATTAAACAGGACCGAAAGCTGCAAAGAGAGCACCGGTGTCCAGGATAGGTAAGTAATACTGGTTTTTATGTTTGTCACCTCCTCTGGGTCTCCGTTCATTATACTCTGGGGTCTGAAAAGACCCCAGAGTATAATAATAGTTCATGGTTTGGCCACTATGGGGCATAATACCCTGTGCAGGGACCACTATGGAGCATAATACCAGTGCAGGGGCCATTATGGAGCATAATACTGTGTGCAGTGGCCACTGTGGAGCATAATACCGTGTACAGGGGCCAATATGGAGCATCATACCGTGTGCAGGGGCCAATATGGAGCATAATACCGTGCATAATACCGTGTGCAGGGGCAGCTGCGAGGCATAATACAGTGTGCAGGGACTGCTGTGGAACATTATAGTGTGTGTAAATGGGGCGCTATAAATAGGGGCTATGGCGCCTGTTTATATTATACGCTGTCTAATAGCTCGCTTAACTGTTAAGGAGAAGTTACTTTTATACACATGTAAAATAATCTTGGCCCTTCAAGGTACCACGTGAGGCTGAAGTGGCCCCCGGTGAAAATGAGTTTGACACCCCTGGCCTAAGAGGACTCACACAGTATAATGTTCGCCACACAGCATAATGTCATCTTATTGGCCCTACAAAGTATAATATCTCCCAGGTTTCCCCACATATTGACATATCAAAATATTTGATAGGTGGTGGTGTGTGTGGAGACCCCTATGATCGATAAAGGAAAGAGGTTGACGTGATCAGCTGAGTGTTGTGCCCTTTTAACTCTTATCCACTCTTCTTGTCTCTCCTTGGAGAACGGAACAAGAGGTATACAAATTCAACAAAGCATACAAAACATATCCCCCAAGCAAAGTATGGACGGAGCCTGACTGACTGTTTCCTAAGGGAAAAAGGCATGTTAGGGCCAGCTGCAGGCATGCCTTGACATGAAAGTGGTAACTACACTCCAGCCTGACCTATATTACAAGTCATTCTGAACATGGTAAGGCATGATAATCTAATATATTTGGGTTGTCATTGTATTTCATACTTAATGTTAAAATTCAGATGTGGGGCTTTGCTGGAATCCATCATGATTTAAGACATTCCTAAAAGAAGATATTTGCTTTTTGACTTGGTGTTTTGAGGTAGGCTAAATAAAAGTATTCAGCAACCTAAAGACATGGGAACAAAAGCTAACAGACACTTCAGTACAGTGGCAGGAAACCCAATAAAGCTGCCTGGAGAAGTTCATTGTTGAGCGCAGCCAGAAGAAAAATCACAGCTAGAGAGGTTATAAGGTCAGACCATTTCTGCGTATAAGAATTGTCATACCCCCATTTAGTTAGAAATCTAAAGAGTCAATTAACCTTGTAGACATTACTAACAGGCACACATAATCATGGACAAGCTGCTAGAGTAGGTATAAATTGTGGAATTTTTCGGTTGCCGTTTTCCCAACAATAGAGCACAGCTAGGAAAGGCATTTTATATGACAATGACTGCTTTTGGACATTATGGGTAAGGTTATTCCTTTATACATATTGGCTTTGATCAGTCTCTCTGTTCATATGCTGGCAAAGCACAAAGACACAGTTTTTAAAGTGACAAAATGGTGTATTAGAATTGACTAGAAACAGGGACATCAGTAGAGGCATAACATGAAGTTCCTGGGCCCCAGTGCAAAATCCGTATCAGACCTCCCAGTATAATGTATTGTTTATAGTACTGGTCTCCTTACTTGGGAAGAGATATCTTAAGGGCTGTTTAAGGCTCCTTGGCCCAGATGCAACAGCACCCTCTATACCCCCTTCAGTTACAACCTTGGATAATAAGCTTACCATAAAATACAATTATTAGTAAGACTGGTTTTATATGGTCTTCTCCTAAGGCTCATTTATACATTTAATCATTTTATTTTTTTTAGCACCCTGTGTTTTATTGGTCTGACTGTATCCACAAGTACCCCACAGATTACACAGGACTGATGGAATCTTAATAGGGATAGTGCCTGCCTGTTCTTTCAGTTTCAGTAGTTTCGTTTTAGTATTTATCTTTTTAACCCATTCAGAGCTTTTTTTTTTTTTCTACCAAAAATACTTGGCTGGACAACCCTTATAAAGGGAAAGTATCCACAGAAAATGATCTGTTGTTTAACCCCCTCCAGTTTTGAACAAATCCTGTATGGGAGTTGAGCAAAGGGCATTACAGTTTACCCCGAGCAGGATAAGTTCAGGGAGACTGCAGAGGGACCAGTCACTTTAATCAGCTCTTACTCCAGAGTGGCGGGGGTTAGAGCCACAATTTTGGTTTTGGCTTTAAAATAAGACTAAGATCATGACTATAGCCTACCTGGATTATGAGATATCACTAGTTAAAGTGGGGCTGCATATACTAGCAGCTTCAGTTTAAACAGTGTGCAGGAGAACACGTGTAGTGTGCAGGTAGGGAAAGATTTTATTATTCTCCTGTCCCTGTCACTTCAGATGACCCAAGTAGAGGGGTACCATAGACGTTTGTTCTTTATATTACCCCCATTATCAATCAGAAAACATTGCCATATAACCCTATGCTGCGGTCAATGCAACTGCTAAGTCGTTTTACAGAAAAAAAAAGTCAAAAATAGACTTTTTTCCCCATCTTAATGAAAAAAATAATAAAAACCACACAATTGGAATATCCACATCCATAACAACCCCTAAATTAAAATGAGTACATTATTTATTCCACTTGATAAATGCCATAAACCTTAAAATTCAGATGCAATTGGTGTTTTCTGAACATCTCACCTCTCAAAAACAAAAAGTAATAAAAACTGATCAAAAAGTTTTATGTACCCACAAAATACAAGGTCTCTTAAATTCAAAATAAAATATAAAAAGGTTTAAGGGTAAAATGCTTTAGTTTAATCCCTTCCTGTCAGTGGCATTATTTCAATTTTCATTTTTGATTCCCTGCCTTATAAACCTCTTAACTTTTTTTTAATTTTTGTTCACAGAGCCATATGAGGGCTTAATGTTTGTGGGACAAATTGTTCTTCATAATGGTACCATTTATTATTCTCTACAATGTACTGGGAAGCTGGCAAAAATGCAGAATGAGGTGGAATTGGAGAAAAACTGCATTTATGTGACTTCGTTTGAGCTTAGTTTTTACGGCGTTCACTGTGCAGCCAAAATGATAATGTCACCTGTATTCTATGTTTCAGTACGATTCCAATGATACCAAATTTATATAGTTTTATTTACATTTTAACCCCTTAACAAAAATCCAAAACTGTGCAAAAAAATGTTTTTTCTTAAAGTCACCCGTAACTTTTTTATATTTCCGTGTACGGAGGTGCATAGGGAGTCTTTTTTTACAGGGTCAGGTGTACTTTTTAGTTATACCATTTTGGGGAATGTCTATTGCTGTGATAACTTTTTATTAAATTTTTTTTATCAGAGGCAACAGTGAAAAAATGGTGGTTTGGCACTTTTGATTTTTTTTTTCCCTGCTAGGGTATTCACAGTACGGGAAAAATATTTTTATAAGTTTGTAGCCCAGGTGTTTGCAGACACAGGGATACCTAATGTGTATGTGTTTCACAGTAATTTCTTACTTTTATATGTGTTTGCATTTTTTTTTAGTTATATTTTATTTATTATACCCCCTACGAGGTCTTGAACCCAGGGGGTCTGATCACTAATGCAATGCATTATAATACTAATGCACTGCAAAATACCTGCACTTCTATAGCATAGAGCAGTCTGCAATAGAAGTATATGCCAGACAAACCTGGGAGCCTTCAATAGGCTCCTTACTTTCATGGCAATGGAACGCTGGCCCCATATCTCGTTACAGTTGCCGGTGATCCTACCAAAAATGGAGACGCCCATGTGGCACCTGGAAAATGGTGGGGCCAGGGGACTTAATGCTCGCAATCAGTGTGGGCAGCAGAGACTCGGCGGCTAATGGGTTAAAGGGATAAATGTACACAAGCCACCAGAATTATGTGTTAGTAATATTTATTTGAGCCATAAATTTAAATTCTACATTAAAAAAGTGACATTTTCAGGAGGGTTTTTGTAATTTAAATGTGACTGTTAGGGGGTTAATCATGTTGTTATGTTAAACATATTTTTTAAGACTTTTTGTTGATATTGTTTTTAATTTTCCATATTATTATTATTATCTCTATTTAAAAAAAATCCTAAAAGTGCTGTAATTCCTAGCCTAAAATTGTTAATGAATTCTTGTCTCCTTGTCACCATGTGCCATAAAGGGGGGGGGGGGGGGGGGGGGGGGGGGGGGGGGGCGGGGGGGGGGGGGGGGGGGGGGGGGGGGGGGGGGGGGGGGGGGGGGGGGGGGGGGGGCCCGGGGGGGGGGGGGGGGGGCCCCCCCCCCGGGGGCCCCCCCCGGGCGGGGGGGCCCCCCCCCCCCCCCCCCCCCTTTTCCTTGTTTTTTTTTTTTTTTTTTTTTTTTTTTTCCCCTTGGGGGTTGGTTTTTTTTTTTTTTTCCTATTGACTTGTATGGGAGAGTTGTCTACCCATGCTCTTTGACTTGTGCAAATGTCATTGTGCAGAGAAGGGAGTAGATAAGGTATCATCTATTGTGACTGGTGCATTCTGTGTCTCATCTATATATACATGATAGCTGTGATCATCAGTGTGCTCATAAGTGAGGTGGCTTCTGCAAATCACCTACACAAAACAGGAAGACTCAGCATTAGAGATAGGTGAACCTCTCAGATTTGTTTAGTTTCAGTTTTGGGTCCAAGATTAAGTTCGGGTCGAACAAGTTTGGTATGAACTACACCTTAAGGCTAAGGCACCATGTAGTGAGCCGCAGCAAAAAAGCGCTGAGCAAAAAACCACAGCGGAAAGGCATTGTGTTTTTTCATGCAGCACTTTTCACAGAAAGTCCGCAGAGGTTTCCTATGCGGACTTTCTGTTTCGTTTATACCTATAGGGTATAACTGACATGCTGCGATTTCCAAAACCGCGAGATTGCACGTATTTTTCTGCAATGTGTGGATAACATTCACTAGAATCCCATTGACTTTGCAGTGTCTGTAAAACACCTCGGTTTTTGCAACAGCGTTTCTACCACGGCCTTCACTGTTTAAGACTGAAATTGTAATGGTGCTATGGAGGGGTGCAGATCTTGAAATAGAGGAGGTGGTTAAAGTCATACAGTTAGGTCCATATATATTTGGACACTGACACAAATTTTGTTTTTTTACCGGTTTACTGAAACATATTCAAGTTATAGTTATATAATGGACATGGACATAAAGTCCAGAGTTTCATCTTCCACTTTAAAATTGGATGAAGGGTTTAGGAGTTTCAGCTCCTTAACATGTGCCACCCTGTTTTTAAAGGGACCAAAAGTAATTGGACAATTGACTCAAAGGCTGTTCCATGGGCAGGTGTGGGCAATTCCTTCGTTATGTCATTCTCAATTAAGCAGATAAAAGGCCTGGAGTTGATTTGAGGTGTGGTGCTTGTATTTGGAAGATTTTGCTGTGAAGAAAACATGCGGTCAAAGGAGATCTCCATGCAGGTGAAACAAGCCATCCTTAAACTGCGAAAACAGAAAAAACCCATCTGAGAAATTGCTACAATATTAGGAGTTGCAAAATCTACAGTTTGGTACATCCTGAGAAAGAAAGAAAGCACTGGTGAACTCATCAATGCAAAAAGACCTGGATGCCCACAGAAGACAAGTGGTGGATGATCGCAGAATAATTTACATGGTGAAGAGAAACACCTTCACAACAGCCAACCAAATGAACAACACTCTCCAGGATGTATGAGTATCAATATCCAAATCTACCATAAAGAGAAGACTGCATGAAAGTAAATACAGAGGGTTCACTACACGATGCAAGCCACTCATAATCCTCAAGAATAAGAAGGCTAGATTGGACTTTGCTAAAAAACATCTAAAAAAGCCAGTACAGTTCTGGAAAAATATTCTTTGGACAGATGAAACCAAGATCAACCTCTACCAGAATGATGGAAAGAAAAAAGTATGGCAAAGGCGTGGTACAGCTCATGATCCAAAGCGTACCACATCATCTGTAAAACACAGCGGAGGCAGTGTGATGGCTTGGATATGCATGGCTGCCAGTGGCACTGGGTCACTAGTGTTTATTGATGATGTGACACAGGACAGAAGCAGGCGGATGAATTCTGAAGTATTCAGAGACATACTGTGTGCTCAAATCCAGCCAAATGCAGCCAAACTGATTTGTCGGCGTTTCATAATACAGATAGACAGTGACCCAAAACATAAAGCCAAAGCAACCCAGCAGTTTATTAAAGTAAAGAAATGGAATATTCTTGAATGCCCAAGTCAGTCACCTGATCTCAACCTAATTGGGCATGCATTTCACTTGTTAAAGACTAAACTTCAGACAGAAAGTAAAGGCCTGGCAGAGCATTAAAAAGGAGGAAACAGCGTCTGGTGATGTCCGTGAGTTGAAGACTTCAGGCAGTCATTGCCAACAAAGGGTTTTCAACCAAGTATTAGAAATTAGCATTTTATTTACAATTATTTAATTTGTCCAATTACTTTTGAGCCCCTGAAATGAAGGGATTGTGTGTAATAAATGCTTTATAGTTCCTCACATTTTTATGCAATCATTTTGTTCAACCCCCTGAATTAAAGCTGAAAGTCTGAACTTTAACTGATCTGAATTATTTTGTTCAAAATTCATTGTGGTAATGTACAGAACCAAAATTAGAAAAATGTTGTCTCTGTCCAAATATTTATGGACCTAACTGTAGTTCTGTGGAGATGGTTTATTCAGATAGTTCCTCAAGTTTTAAAAATTTATGTTGGGAAAACCACTTTAGGCTACGACCCCATGTAGTGAATCACTGCAAAAAAAAACTCTTCGGAATAAAACACGACAGAAACGCATAGCGTTTTTTTCTCCAACGTTTTTCTTTGCAATTTCGCAGAGTTTTCCTCTGCAGACTTTCTGCCCCTATTATACCTATATGGAAAATGCCAGCGTTTCCATAGGTATAATTGACATGCTGAGATTTTCAACAACACGAGCGTTTTTGAAAACGCAGCTTTTCCGCTGTGGATTTTTCTCTGGAATGTGTGGATAAGATTTGGCAGAATCCCATCCACTTTGCAGGTAATATAAAATGCAGCGTTTTTCCAATGTGGGTCCCTGGCCTTAGGCTGAGGCCCCATGTTGAAGAAAAGCTGCCTTTTTTGTTGCAGATTTTGCTGTTTTTTTGAGCAGGCTACAAAAGGAATGGGAAATATATAGGAAGCTCTTATACTTCTACCTTCTGCTCAATCTACTCCTGGCTTAGCTCAAAAAAAGGCAGAAAAATCTGCAAAAAAAAAAGTTTTTCTGGAAACACATTGTGAAAAAAAAAACGCTGCAGATAAGGTACGTTTTCGAAAATGCATGTGTTTTTGAAAAATGCAGCATGTCAATTTTACCTACGGAGATTGTTACGTTTTCCCTATAGATTTAATACGGGAAGAAAAGCCGCAGAAAAAAAACGCAGCAAAAATGAATGAAAAACACTACAGAAAAAAACGTGATGCGTTTCCGCTGCATTTTTTCCTGCAGCGTTTTTTACCTGCATTCATCAACATGGGGCCTAAGACTAAGGTATCAGACTGTTGGATTTCAACAAGCACAATCCTTTTGTTCCTGGAGAGGTAAGGCAATGCCCCTCCCTTTTAAGAACACATGCATACTTGGCATAGTGAAGTATGCTTGTATATGAGGGTATCTGGAGAGGTACAGTGCCTTGCGAAAGTATTCGGTCCCCTTGAACTTTTCAACCTTTTGTCACATTTCAGGCTTCAAACATAAAGATATAAAATTGTAATTTTTTGGTGAAGAATCAACAACAAGTGGGACACAATTGTGAAGTGGAACGAAATTTATTGGATATTTTAAACTTTTGTAAAAAATAAAAAACTGAAAAGTGGGGCATGCAATATTATTCGGCCCCCTTAAGTTAATCCTTTGTAGCGCCACCTTTTGCTGCGATTACAGCTGCAAGTCGCTTGGGGTATGTCTCTATCAGTTTTGCACATCGAGAGACTGAAATTCTTGCCCATTCTTCCTTGGAAAACAGCTCGAGCTCAGTGAGGTTGGATGGAGAGCGTTTGTGAACAGCAGTTTTCAGCTCTTTCCACAGATTCTCGATTGGATTCAGGTCTGGACTTTGACTTGGCCATTCTAACACCTGGATACGTTTATTTGTGAACCATTCCATTGTAGATTTTGCTTTATGTTAGGGATCATTGTCTTGTTGGAAGATAAATCTCCGTCCCAGTCTCAGGTCTTTTGCAGACTCCAACAGGTTTTCTTTCAGAATGGTCCTGTATTTGGCTCCATCCATCTTCCCATCAATTTTAACCATCTTTCCTGTCCCTGCTGAAGAAAAGCAGGCCCAAACCATGATGCAGCCACCAGAATGTTTGACAGTGGGGATGGTGTGGTCAGGATGATGAGCTGTGTTGCTTTTACGCCAAACATATCGTTTTGCATTGTGGCCAAAAAATTCGATTTTGGTTTCATCTGACCAGAGCACCTTCTTCCACATGTTTGGTGTGTCTCCCAGGTGGCTTGTGGCAAACTTTAAATGAGACTTTTTATGGATATCTTTGAGAAATGGCTTTCTTCTTGCCACTCTTCCATAAAGGCCAGATTTGTGCAGTGTACGACTCATTGTTGTCCTATAGTCTGACTCTCCCACCTCAGCTGTAGATCTCTGCAGTTCATCCAGAGTGATCATGGGCCTCTTGGCTGCATCTCTGATCAGTCTTCTACTTGTTTGAGATGAAAGTTTAGAGGGACGGCTGGGTCTTGGTAGATTTGCAGTGGTCTGATACTCCTTCCTTTTCAATATGATCGCTTGCACAGTGCTCCTTGGGATGTTTAAAGTTTGGGAAATCTTTTTGTATCCAAATTCGGTTTTAAACTTCTCCACAACAGTATCACGGACCTGCCTGGTGTGTTCCTTGGTCTTCATGATGCTCTCTGTGCTTTAAACAGAACCCTGAGACTATCACAGAGCAGGTGCATGTATACATAGACTTGATTACACACAGGTGGATTATATTTATCATCATCAGTCATTTAGGACAACATTGGATCATTCAGAGATCCTCACTGAACTTCTGGAGTGAGTTTGCTGCACTGAAAGTAAAGGGGCTGAATAATATTGCGCACCCCACTTTTCAGTTTTTTATTTTTTACAAAAGTTTAAAATAAC
This sequence comes from Leptodactylus fallax, assembly GCA_947044405.1. Taxonomy (NCBI): domain Eukaryota; kingdom Metazoa; phylum Chordata; class Amphibia; order Anura; family Leptodactylidae; genus Leptodactylus; species Leptodactylus fallax. The sequence continues at coordinate 9,016,297 of CAMRHE010000027.1, read as the reverse complement.
CAATAAATTTTGTTCCACTTCACAATTGTGTCCCACTTGTTGTTGATCCTTCACCAAAAAATTAAAATTTTATATCTTTATGTTTGAAGCCTGAAATGTGGCAAAAGGTTGAAAAGTTCAAGGGAGCCGAATACTTTCGCAAGACACTGTAGCTGTTGGCTGAACAAGGATTTCCCCGCCAGCAATTTAATGTGTATGGTCAGCCTAAGGCTAGAGCTGCACCAAGACTTTTATGACTTGAAAATATTACCTTGAAAGTGGTTAGGAACACATTGAGTAGCTTGAAAAGCTCTTCAAAATTGCTCCAGTCAAATAAGTTGTTAGTAATCGGTACATGAAGTGTCTGACAAGTTACTTTCAGTGTTGATTCCAAATTAAAATTCCGTGACAAATAACAGTACAATTTCACTGTTTCTACTCTCATAAAAATTTGAATAAAAAGCGTTCAAAACAATAGCCATCCCCGAAATGGTATAATTTAAAAGTACACTTGGACCTGTAAAAATAGACGCCTTATGCAACTCTGTAAACAGAAATATAGAAAAGTTAGAGGTGTAAGAATATGGCGACTCCAAGAAATTTTTTTTTGTCCTGTTTTGGATTTTTTTTAAAAGGGTTAAAACTTAAAAACGCTATATAAATTTGGTATAGCCGGAATCATACGACCCATAGAATACAGGTGACATGTTATTTTGGCTGCACAACAAACACACTAAAAACAAAGCCTGTAAGAATGTTGCAGAAATGCAGGTTTTTTTCCACCCTATTCTGAATTTTTTTTCCAGCTTCCCAGTACATTGTATGGAATATTAAATGGTACCATTGTAAAGTACAATTTGTCCTCCAAAAATTAAGCTGTGTAAATGGAAAAATACAAAAGTTATGGGATTTGGAAGGCGGGGAATCAAATACAAAAATCAAAAAATGCCTGCAGCAGGAAGGGGTTAAACTGAAAGTGGTGTTCGAAAAAGCTGTGCATGGAGGACTTTTTCATCTGCCAATTTCAGACAGACACTGCGTCATAAGCCTCCTAAAGACAAAAATTTAGCGGAAGAGTGAAGAAATCAGGCGATACCTTTTAGAGGCTAACTGAGTATATTTATAAGTAAGCTTTCAAGAGTACTGGCTCTCTTCTTCAGACATGGTGTTATACAAGAACTGAAAATTCGCAGATTATTTATACTCTATACACATGATCTTCAAAGGATTTTAAAGTCCTTAAAAAAACCAAAACAAAATGCAATCTAAGTAGAGAAGTTATTTACAATAGGTCAAAAAACAATCTGGAAAGTTGTGGTGCGTGACAGAGGGATCTGTTATCTGTTTGCTATCAGGTGGTGATTTGTGACCCTTTTGCGGGTTGTGGTTTTAATGGGACATTTTAAGACAAAGGAGAAAAGGAAAGAATCTGAATACAAGTTTATGCAAAAATTTCAAACTCTGCAATTTGGACTTAATATTCATGCCAGCTTCATGTCACACTATGTATGAACTGTGAGGGTCACAAATCACCACCTGATAGCAAACAGATAACAGATCCCTCTGTCAGGCACCCACAACTTTCCAGATTGTTTTTTGACCTGTTGTAAATAACTTCTCTACTTAGACTGCATTTTGTTTTGTTTTTTTTAAGGACTTTAAAATCCTTTGAAGATCATGTGTATAGACAGTGTCGGACTGGGATGTCTAGGGCCCACCAGTGGAATTGCTTCTAGGGGCCCACCATCAGGACCCCTGCAGATCAGTGGTACCGAGACAGGGTGGCAAAAGGTAATAACATGTTGGGAGCCATGTTGCTCACCCGCCATACCATGTGCACCACTTAAACCCACTGCTACACCCTGTATGTCAAGTGTAAACTGTGTGGGGCATATTAAAGGGGTTGTCCAGGGTTAATCTTTTTTATGACCTATGGTCAGAATAGGCCATAAATACCTGATCAGTATGGGGCTGACACACAGCCCTATCAGCTGTTCGGAGCCACTTCCGGCACCCGTTCTGTACACAACACAGGGCCGGAAGCAGAAAGCTCCATCCGCTGTATGGTTGCCCGGTGCTGTCACTGCAGCTCAGTTCCTACTGACTTCAATAAGTGCTGAGATACAGTGAAGGTGCCCGGCTAATACACAGTGGACAGAGCTTTCTGTTTCTGGCCCCGTATTGTGTACAGGACGGGCGCCAGAAGTGGCTCCGTACAGCTGATCGGTCCGGGGTCAGCCCCGTACAGATTAGATATCTATGGCCTATCCTGAGGATAAACCATAACAAATTATGCCTGGGCAACCCCTTTAATATACCCCCCCTAATGAGCCACACTTTCAAGAGGTTGTCCAGTATAATTTTTGTCTTTTTTCTAATTAGTCTGGGAGAAGTTAATCCCCCCCCCCAAAAAAAAACCCCAAAAACATACTAAACATACTCACTCCCTGTCCCCGGTGCTCCGGTGTCCGCAGGTCCCAGCACGGTCCGGTCCCGAAGCTCCACTGTCTTCTTTTGCCGGAAGTTCTCACTGGCTGTGATGTCCCAGGTCCCTTCCTTTAGGCCGCTGATTGGCTTCAGGGGTCATGTGACGTCACAGGTAGTCATGTGCAGGGGGAACTTGTGCTGGAAGAAAACAGAGCTGCAGGCCGAACCGCGCTGGGAGACACTGGGGACAGGAGAGAAAGTTTTTTTTTTTTTTTTTTCTCCTGCCCCAGTGTAATAAAAAAAAAAAAAATGTTATCCTGCACAACCCCTTTAATGTCCCCCAGGCTATTGGCCTCCATCACTGCCCCTCTAATGACCCCATCAATGGTCCCCATACAGTATAGGGGACCAGTGAAGGGGCCACTGTACAGGGAGGAATATTGATGTATATATGCCCATACAGTGGCCCCTTCACTGGTCTCTCCTATAGCAGTATTGGAGTTTCTGTGACTTAGGTATTGTTATGCTGGAGCTCTAGAGCAGGCACCAGCATAACAATACAGTGAGAAATTAGCTGGGGTGGGAGGGGGGGAATTACAACTCTCAACAGACCCAGAGCATCTGGAGTTGTTAGGGATTGTAGTTATCAGAGTTGTCAGTGAAGTTGAAAGATTTGGGGGCAAAATAGGGGGAAAAGTTGTTTTTTTGTTTGCGTGGGTAAGTTGTACTTACCTTTCACACTGCTGGTCTGGGCTCCTATGCAAAAACCCGCCGCCGCGCACAGCATCAGTACGTCAGTGACGCTTGCAGAAACAAGCTGCAACTGGATTGGTTCCAATGGCTGCCCATCAGGATCCCCCCTACCCCCCTCCCTAGAGCGAATTCTTTATAGTGACGGTTACGGGTGCTGCAGCGATATCTCAGATACTTGAAAGAGATACAGCTTTAGTACCCACAACCGCAGTTGTCAAGAACATGGTGAATGAGCAGCGCAGCACCCAGCATGTAAACAATACTGGGACAGTATAATATGCTCCGCAGTGGCCCCAACACAGCATTATATGCTCCACAGTGGCCCCAACACAGCATTATATGCTCCGCAGTGGCCCCAACACAGCATTATATGCTCCGCAGTGGCCCCCACACAGTATTATATGCCCTCAGTGGCCCCCACACAGTATTATATGCCCTCAGTGGCCCCCACACAGTATTATATACTCTCATGATAGTGATATGCCACTATCATGATAGTCCGGGGCCCCGGCAATTTCCAGCTGGCCGCAGGCCCCACGCCCTCCGGTCGTAGTCGCAGCCCTTGCGACCACGATCGTTACACCACTGTCCATTGATCAGGGGCCCGATCGGGATGGTCAGGAGCCGGTCGGGCCCCTGACCTTCCCGATCAGACCCTTGACCTTTGCATTGGCAAAATGAGTACTTATAGTCGGGGCTCGGGGCCCACCGGGGGATTCACCGGTTCCCCGATGGGCCAGTCCGACTCTGTGTATAAAGTATAAATAATCTGTGAATTTTCAGTTCTTGTATAACACCATGTCTGAAGAAGAGAGCCAGTACTCTTGAAAGCTTACTTATAAATATACTCAGTTAGCCTCTAAAAGGTATCGCCTGATTTCTTCCATTACTTTCAATGGCTAACACGGTACAACATTATACTACTAAAAATTTAGCATGGCATACATAGAAGCTGAAATAAAGTTTTTCTTTTGGCTTCATTCCATGATAGCTCTGCTGCTGACAGCTGCTGAGAAGAGCTGATCGGTCGGAATAGGTCATCAATATCTGTAACCCAGAAAAACCGCAGAATTTTACAGTCACTGTATAATGAATGGGAATTCTAGCGAATCCCATTCCCACAGTGTGGGAAAATATGCATTGCAGACACCCTGGAATTTCCAAAACCGTTGCAGTTTTGGAAATTGCAGCATGTCAATTATACCTATGGAAACGCTGGCAGTTTCCCTATAGGTATAATGGAAGCAGAAAGTTTCACTTTCTGTGAAAAGTGCTGCAGGAAAAACCATGATGCATTGCTGCTGTGGTTTTCCCCGCAGTACTTTTTTGCTGCAGGACGCTATGTGGGGCCGTAGCCTTAGGCTAAGGCCCCACACAGCGAATTGCTGCAAAAAAACGCTGCAGAAAAGACTGTGGCAGAAACAGATTGTGGTTATTTCCACAGCGTTTTTCACACAAAATCTGCAGTGGAAAATTTTCTGCCTCTATTATACCTATATGGAAAAAGGCCATTGTTTTTGTAGGTATAGGTGACATGCTGCAATTTACAAAAACATGAGCATTTTTGAAATCGCAGCATTTCCTCTGCAGATTTTTCTTTGCAATGTGTGGATGGAATTAGCCAGAATACAGGTAATATAAAAAAACAGCGTTTTCGCAACATGGGGTCCCGGCCTTAAGGCTAAGGCCTCACGTTGTGGAAAAGCTGCTTTTTTGTTGCAGATTTTGCTGCAGTTTTTTGAGCCAAAGTCAAGAGTGGATTTAAACGAAAGGGAAAAGTATAAGAGCTCCCTATATATTTCCAAATCCTTTTCAAGCCATTCTTGCCTTTGGCTCAAAAACTGCAGCAAAATCTGCAACAAAAAAAAGCTGCTTTTCCGCAACTTGGGGCCTTAGGCTAAGCCTCTTCTCACTTTGACTTGAGGAACTATATCCCCTTCACTGCTTTGTGGAATAAAGGTGACCCATAGGCACATTCATAACCGAGGGGAACCTACAAGTATCATAATATAAAAAGTATATAATACACTTAATCCTTTTTTTCTGTGATGTTTGTGACCAGTATGAGTGAGAAATGAGGACAAACCTTGTGCTTCTTTATAGTATATTTTAATAAAGGTATGCAGTTACATGTGATATCTATTGAATTGAGGCATTGTTAAAGTAGGCAGGGAGTTCACAGATATAAAGCAAAAGTGCATATAGATTTCTATAGGGTGACCTGTGCCTTCTACAGACTACTGTGCTTCTTTTAGAACACTGCAGACAATGGCGTTGTGGATTTTCTCCGCTCTGCTTCCATTTGTACTCTCTGAATAGCTTTTTGTCCCTGTTAACTCATGAGTGTCTTCGTCACTGCTGTTTCTGTTGCTGTAATCACTTGTCTAAAATATTTATTTAATGTTTGGGGTGTTCCCGCATGTGACATTTGTTTTTGAAAGCCTTCCTATTATTGTGGATGACAAAATATGGAGCCACCCAACCCACATTGTCTAATATTTCTTAATATGAGAAGTGGATGGAATATTTTGATATTAGTCACTCCTAAATATTTGATGTAGTCACTGAAATCCATTATAGTTGTTTCTTGTTTATTATTGCATGTCAAAAGATATCATAGGAAGATGTGTAGAAATACAAATGCTCCACTATTGTATTCAACCTCTATTTGTGTACTAAGGACACAGGTAGAGTTAAAATCACTACCTGCCACCCGGAGCAGCGGGACAGCACCTGAAATGTGGGATTGTCCCGCTCGATCCGCGGCAGCTGAGGGGTCCCCTGCAACCATATGGCCCGGTGTGGCTGGTTAAAGTGGCCCTTAGCTCTATTGCATGCTTTGCAGCACACAGTGCTCTGTATCCTGCCATGATGAATAACACATTCCCTACTTTCACCATCACTGAAATACCTTGTGTTCCAGCCCACAACATATACTGTATATGACATCAGCACTGTAAGGTGTCCATCTTTCACTGACTATTGCCTGAGATGCTGTCAGGTGGCACTAGAGTGACACAGTGACTCACAAGACGTGTCTCTTCTGTATTTTTGCCAGGCAATATATGTGGCAGCGGCCATTTTAGTTAGTCCAAGACTAATCAGCATTTTTTTCGGTTTTGTTAGAAAACAAATAGTTTGGAATATTCAGGTTGATCCCGGCTTGTGACAAATTGGATCACTCAACTTTTAGAGACGAGATGAGAGGGATTTCTTCTGATTGCCATGTTTGGAATTAGGTAGGAATATTTTCCTAATACTGGGTAAATTGGTTTCAGTGTAGGATTATAGGTTGAACTTGAAGGACATGTACCTTTTTCAACCTTATTAAGTCATACTTGCCAATCTCGTTGCACAAGTTTTTCTGTGGTCATACCTCGTTTTTGGTGTCATGTCCCTTTCCATGATATGGAAACAAAATGTACCAGTCACGACCCTTTTTTGTGATGTAAACTGCAGATAAAGAGCCCATGACACGTAAGTTATGACCGGGAACCCGTTAGATGTAGGAACATGCCGTCGGGCATGGCAGATTTTACCACTCTTCCGGGACTTCTTGACTTCAGCCTCCTGGACATTTCAGGAGAGTTGGTAAGTATGTATTAAGTATATAAAGCATTAATTTTCATGGATGAGTGCAGTTGAAGTCAAGGAGGTTTTTGATATTTTTGAATGGAATAAGGCTTTTAGTTTACAGTACTGGAGTTCTGAACTGGACCTTGGTGCCTGGGACTTGTGTTCCGGTGGCTTTTGTCTTTGTCTCTGAATATTTCAGTTTTACCAATAGTTTTTCTTAAAACCTATGGCCACTGTATAATGCAAATAATAATCGATATTGCATTGCTATTGTCATTCATTGCCGTACATTGCATCATTTTTAAAAGACTATGTAATAACATCAAAGGAAATATAACTTAGTGCAATTTGCAGCAAGCTCAATGAGAGTTGCTGCAGGGTACTAACAGTGTTTTGGGGTATCCCAGTGGCTACGTATACATTCTCAGCTGAGATCACATCTGCATCTCACAGAATGTTGTGAAGCTCCAGGCACAGCTGCAGTGCTGACTCTACTCTGACGTGTTCATGCTTAAGTAGGGCAAGGTAGAACAGGTGATTACAGGAACACTAGCGTGATGATTGTCAGCTTTATGGCTTGCCAGATGACGCGTGCACCTAAGGGACATCTACCTATAGTGTTATACAGTACAAAAGGGAATATTATGTTCTTGAAAATTGTGAAAAAAAATGTTTTATAAAGTTTACTAGGTTATCAGTACTTATACACTTATTGTCTGTACCTTATCGCCTCCAGTGTCCCTATGTCAGCACTTCTTGTTCTGTGCACTGTTGTTTTATCATTGTCACAAGGACAGATAAATATACACATTAGTAAACTTTATGTGTGTGTTAATGTGGATAGTTGTTTTGCTCTGATGAGCAGGAAGTCTTATCATGAGGACAAAGAAGTCAATGAGTTGTAGGCATTGGGTATATGATAAGAAGTAAGGCACAATATACACATTAGATACCTGTCAGCAGAGCTCTTGTTTGTCTGACAGCTATTTCTCCTTTCTGTCTCATATACATAGTGTGTTTGCTTTGTAAATCTTCCCCAATACTTTTAAAGTGTTTTTCATATTATTTTTGGTAGTTCATCTTTAGATGAAAAATCCTTTATAATTATAAAGATTTATGGATATGAGGTAGAATGGAATATGAATGGTAAGATCAAAGCCATGGAATTAGTATAATTAATGTACATCTATTAATATGTACTTTAAAGATGATGTCACAGATTCAGGAATGTTTGTACATAATTGCCTCAGGCATATAAAGTATTGCACAAATTCTTGCTAAAGTCTAAATGCTAAGTCTTAGATAATGTATTCATGCTTCTTGAGGTTTAGTTCTAGTTAAAGTCAAAAAATCAATGGTATCCATCAAGATTTATTGGTATTTGTAAAAAAAACAGATCTGGCATAGCTGTATATTTAGCATTTATATTTTAAAAAACATCCTAAAATACTGCAGTTTTCACAATGACCCCTAAGCCTAGTAATATGCTAACACTTCCTGTGCACTATACACTATGCCGTTCACTTCATTATCATTCCAGGCAGTATCGCATCTCTTTCCTTGACTATCACTAAAGGTGATGGTCATAGTTTATATACTTCCACCTCCCTGCTCAATAGTCTACAAAAACTGTCCCATAGAAATTACCTCTAGACTTTTGCTCCTTAAGGTCCAAGTGGCTGCATAGTGGTAATATAAGATCTTTAATGTTTAAAAGTATTGAAAGAGTGAACAGACCACAGAGGAATAGCAATTGGAAGAAGGCTTTGCTTAAAAGAGAAGCTTTCTGCATCATGGTATAGGACACATTTCATCCAAGGGGTTTAAATTTAAAATAAGATTTAGCTTATTTTTATGAGTTGTCCTATAGTAGTGTATACAGCCGCTAGGAAATATTTTGTCACTATCATTATTTTTATTTTGTTTTTTTCTGGTATTTCTTCACGTTCTATTTACGTCTTGTTTCCATACACCTGCTGTGATGTAAATACCCCACATGTACCTGTTGTTAAATCAGAGAGGCTTTGTATGATTTTTTGCCACAAGTCCTTCATGCAGCCATCCCATCGATGATGGGATCATTAACAACTAAACTTCCGATCACAAAAGTGCAGTGAGTCTGCTCAAGTTGGCTGATGATTGGTCAGAAGCAGCCAACAAACCAACAGGTGTCACGATGGCTTAGTGGTTAGCGTTGCAGCGCTGGAGTCCTGGGTTCAAATCCTGCTGAGGACAACATCTGCAAGGAGTTTGTATGTTCTTCCCATGTTTGCGTGGGTTTACTCCAAAAGACATGCTGATAGGGAATGTAGATTGTGAGCCCTATATGGGACAGTGCCTGTAAAGTGCTGCAGAATATGATGGTGCTATATAAGTAAGCATAATAAATAAATAATGCTAAACACTGGGGTTTACAGCCGCCAGCCTACTGAAAATACCCAGCATGGCCAATCTGTTTGCAGCAGACTAAAGTCTAGCATTGTCCAAGCATCTACATGTTAGATATCCAGCTGTTCGTTACTTGGATGAATTGCCATTTTGGGCAATGAAAATCTTATGTGTATGACTTCTTAAGAGCATGTACAGCACTCAAAATATGTAGGCTACTTGTGTGTCCCAAATAAAGCTATTGCATTTTATTCCTGAGTCCTGGAAGATCTCCATATCTGCAGTCTGTCATTAACCCCTTTCCCACACAATGACATAATAGTACATCATGGAAAGTTGTACCTCTACGCTCCATGACGTACTATTATGTCATGGTAATATCACCCGCACAGAAATTGAGCGAGTGACATTGAAAGCGGATGTCAGCTGTAAGAAACAACTGATACCATCCTATAGCACCTGCGGCCAGTGTAGGACAAAAAAAAGTAAAAAAAAAAAATTCTCAAGTATTAACAAAAATTAAAAATAAATGACGCCTTATTAAATGCCCCTTTTCCCAAGTATGATGTAAAAACGCAAAACAGTATAAAACAGAACCGTAACAAACTGTATAATAAACTAAACCATTAATTAACCTGGATGTTGAAAGTCATAAAAAAATGGCAGAAGTAACAAGTTTTTGCCACAAGGAATAAAAAGAGATCAAAAAGTCATATAGATGACAATGCAAAAGGGAAGGAATGGAAGGCAGGAAGGGAATGTATACCACAAATTTAGAGCTTACGAGGAAAAAGACAAAAGAGGTGACTCCCAGATTGACCCCCCCAATCATAGTAGCTACTGGGAAAATAATAGGGAATTTGGTGTACCGAATGTACTCCACACAGCTTACATATTCACTTTTCACTATCCACTGTGCATTCACATCTGGGAAAACTAATGCTCACTATTGCTCCTTAATAAATTTTTTGAGGGGTGCCGTTTTCAAAATGGGGTCACTTCCTAGGAGATTCAACTTTATTGGCACCTCAGGCGCTTTGCAAATGTGACATGTACGTTATCCTGGGTACAGCAATGTCATACATGTGGACATAAACTACTGTTTGGGCACACACCAGGTTTGCAGATGTGAAGGAGTGCTATGTGGCTTTTGGAGCACAGATTTAGATTGTTGGATTTTGGATGCCATGTCACGTTTGCAGAGATCATAAAATCGCCCCTACAAAATTACAATTAACTAACACCTCTGGGGCTCTGCAAAAACAATATGGCTTCCTGAAGCTAGTCCCTCCCACCAAAACCTAAAACGTGCAGTGCTCCTTCCCTTCTGAGCCCTGCTGCGTGCCCAAACAGCAGTTTATGCCCACATATACAACTTTTTTGTACCCTACTACCCTTTTGTTCATGGGGGTTTCCATGTACCCACACAGCAGTTTATGACTACATATGGGGTATTGCTGTGTTCAGGAGAAATTGTGTAACAAACTGTTGGGTGTTTTTCCCCTTTAACCCCTTGTGAAAATGAAAAATTTGGGGCTAAATGGATGGTTTATTGGAAAAAATAAAATAAAATAATTAAATCTGTGAAACAGCTATGGGGTCAAAATGCTCACTATACCCCTTGAAAAATTCTGTGAGGGGTGTAGTTTCCAAAACAGGGTAAATTTTTTTTGGGTTTCCATTGTATTGGTACGCTAGGGGTGCCGCAAATGCGACATTGCATCTGAAATTAATTCCTGCAAAATCTGTTTTTCAAATGCCCAGTGGCGATCCTTCCCTTGGGAGCACTGCCGTGTGCCCAAACATTAGTTTACACACATATGTGGGGTATTTCTGTGCTCGGGAGAAATTACATAACACTGTGAGATGCATTTTCGCCTTTAACCCCTTGTGAATGTGTAAATTTAAGGGCTAAATGAACGTATCATTAAAAAATTAAAAGTCTAAATTTCATCTCCATATTGTTTTAATTTCTGTGAAATGCCTAAAGGGTTACCAAACTTCCCAAATGCTGTCTTGAATTATTTGAGGGGTACAGTTTTGAAAATGGGGTGATTAATGTTTTTTTTTTGTTTTGTTTTTTAATATATAATATTTTAAAAAGAGAAAGGAGGGCACTTACCAGGATTCTTAAAACTTCAGTCTTTATTCAAGAGATATAATAAAAATGCCACCTTACCTACTGTGAAGCATGGGGGTGGCAACATCATGCTTTGGGGCTGTTTCTCTGCAAAGGGACCAGGACGACTGATGCGTGTACATGAAAGCATGAAAGAATGAATGGGGCCATGTATCGTGAGATTTTGAGTGCAAACCTCCTTCCATCAGCAAGGGCATTGAAGATGAAATGTGGCTGGGTCTTTCAGCATGACAATGATCCCAAGCACACCGCAAGGGCAACGAAGGAGTGGCTTCGTAAGAAGCATTTCAAGGTCCTGGAGTGGCCTAGCCAGTCTCCAAATCTCAACCCCATAGAAAACCTTTGGAGGGAATTGAAAGTCCCTGTTGCCCCGCGACAGCCCCAAAACATCAGTGCTCTAGAGGAGATCTGCATGGAGGAATGGGCCAACATACCAGCAACAGTGTGTGCCAACCTTGTGAAGACTTACAGAAAACGTTTGACCTCTGTCATTGCCAACAAAGGATATATAACAAAGTATTGGGATGAACTTTTGTTATTGACCAAATACTTATTTTCCACCATAATTTGCAAATAAATTCTTAAAAAATCAGACAATGTGATTTTCTAGATATGTTTTCTCATTTTGTCTGTCATAGTTGAGGTCTACCTATGATGTCAATTACAAGCCGGCCTCATCTTTTTAAGTGGGAGAACTTGCACAATTGGTGGCTGACTAAATACTTTTTTTTTCCCCATTGTATGTCTCTATTTCTACTGTCTGAGTAGATTAACATTATTAGTAGTGATACACATATGCCAGAGTGATACATGTATGGAAGCTTTGGTCTATCTAGTTTATCAATTCAGACACTTGTTATAGATGTATGTGTGTTGCTGATAAAACCAGGTACTTACAATTAGAGCAGTTCTTGGGAGTGCGCACGTTTTGTGTGTACTTACACACACTGGGTGACATTTATCATGAGTCTACACCACTTTTCTGTTGTAAAAAAGTTGCAAACCTATGCTTAGCATCTTTTTAAATGTCACTTGTGACAATATTTGTCACAGGCATTTTTACAACACCCTTGCCGCTTTCGGGAAAAGGGGCATGATGGGGCCATCAACCCTGTCAGATTTATTATCATTTATGCCAGTCTTCTGATGTAACTGATGCCTGAAATCTACCCCAATCTACATCAGCAAGAAGTTGGTGTAGATGTCAGTACTGGCGCAGGTGCCGCAGCAGGATGAACTTGATTTATGACATTATCAAGACCGGCGGAGAATGTGCCTACTAATCTCCTCCACTGTTTTTATGCTGCCTTTCTGACATAATTTACTTAAATCTCAGCAAAAAGCTTTCCTCTTGTGTCTCCCTATTTCCTCATAGATTGTAAACTCTCGCGAGCAGGGCCCTCACTCCTATTGTTTGATGTATTAATTTCTTTATCACATTGTAATATCAAATATTATCTGTTCATGTACCCACTAACTTGTAAAGTGCTGCGGAATATGCTGGAGCTTTATAAGTTATTATTAAGTTATTATTATAAAAACAAAATTGAGGTAGAAATTTAGTACATTACTGCATTATGTTTTGCCATTTTATGCATATTGTGGCAGAAAAACTCCATAATCAGTAGGAGAGTTTATCAATCCCTCTACACCACAACCCCATTTAGCACCTCGATCGCCACATTGTGTGAATGTAGGAGCAGCTCTCTCTTTGGCACACAGGTGTGAGCCTCTTTATATGTCAGTCATTCCCTGTACCAGTCGGGGCCTTAATTACAGGAGCCTATTGAAGGCTCCCTGGCTTGTCATGATATTACTTATATTACAGGCTGTGCTAGGCAGCCTGTAATAGAAGTATTGGGATTTTTACAATGCAAAAAATGTAAAAAAATGTAAATGTAAAAAAATATAAAAAAAATATTAAAAGTTTAAATCAACCCCTTTCCCTAGATCAAATATAAAAGTAAATAAACAATGTAAAACACATACACATGGTCAGGCTCAGACTGGCACACCAGTGAATACCCCGCTGGACCCTGTGCCATTAGGGGGCCTTACCGGATCCCTACTGCTTTTTTAATAGACAGTGGAGGTCCAGTAATGGCTGTTATTAACTTACCTATTGCGGCCCGCTTGCAATACAGGCTGTGCCGGTGGGTTTAGATGTCGGGTGTATGTCGGGTGAGAAGCATGGCTTCCAACATTTTATTACCTGTAGTTGTGCTTTCTCGGTACAGCTGATCTGCAGGGGTCCTGGCGATGGGTCCCTAGAAACAGTTCCACTGGTGGGCCCTAGACATCCCAGTCCGACACTGCACATGGTGTAAATAAAAAGTACATCTGGCACTGACACCTTATGTAGTTCCAGACACAGAAATATAAAGAAGTTACTAGTGTCAGCATATGGCGACACCAAGAAATTGTTTCTTTTTTAAAGTTTTGGATTTCTTTTAAGGGGTTAAAAAGTAAAAAAAGACAAAAAAAAACTGTATAAATTTGGTATCCCCATAATCATAGCAACCCATAGAATACATGGGACATGTCATTTTGGCTGCACAGTGCATGTTGTAAAAAACAAAGCCTGTAAAAAAGTTGTAGAAATACAGTTTTTCTCAAATTCCACTCCATTCTGAATTTTTTTTCCAGCTTTCCATTACATTGTACGGAATATTAAATGGTACCAGTATGAAGTACTATTTGTACCACAAAAATTAAGTACTCATATGACTTTGTGGATGGAAAAAAAAATGTATGGCTTTTGGAAGGAAGGGATTAAAAAACGAAAATCAATTGGCTGTGGCGGGAAGGGGTTAATAAATCTACCCAGTGTGTTTAAATACACCCAAAGGCTGACCACACACTTAGCAGGTCTGCTGAGGGTATTATCTGACAACTGACATGCCCAATGCAAAATATAGCCAGAATTGACTTTTTTTTGCGCCAGAATCCCCCTCTTTTGTTTTTCCTTAAGGCTAAGGACCCACATAGCGAGCCACAGCCACAAAAATGCTGCAGAAAAGACACAGCAGAAATGTTTTTTTCACAGCATTTTTTACAGAAATTCCACAAAGATTTCCTCTGCGGACTTTCTGCTTCTATTACACCTATACGGAAAAGCGTTTCTGTAGGTATAATTGACATGCTGGGATTTACAAAAACGCAAAGTTTTTTGAAATTGCAGCATTTCTGCTGCGGATATTTTTTTGCAATGTGTTGATTGAATTAGCCAGAATCCCATCCACTTTGCAGGTCATGTAATACGCAGCGTTTTTTGCATATGTGGGGCCCTGGCCTAAAGGTTTTCTGGACCAAATATATTGAAAACCCATTCTTAGGATAGATCTTCATTATCAGATTAATGGAGGACTGAAAACAGGTCACCCTCTCAATGCACAGCAATTGGAGCCTGAAACAGATGGTTTAATTGTCTGTGTAGTGGCCAGACCGGATTACTTCAGATCAGCTGTCATTCACTTGAATAGGAGCTGATCTGCAGTAACTTATCTTGGCCACTACACAGAGAATAAAGCCATCTGCTTCCAGCTCCATTCTCTGTACATTGGCTGCTGGGAACATCTGATCAGTTGTGGTCCAGGATGTCAGACCTCCGCTGACCTGATATTGATGACCTATCCTAGTATGATAGTTAATTAGTATATTTGACTGTGAAAATTCATTTAAATCACTTTCTGTGAACAAAGCCTGGCCATACACTTCAGAATTTTGTCAGCCAAAATGGCTTAATCTCTGTATTGTAATGCTTTTACAGGCTTCCTGCAGGAAGGGTTTTGTACCTATAGACTTGAAATAATTGCTCTATTGCAAGGTTACCCAAGCAGACACCTGTTTAATATCTTGAGACTTTTAACAGAGTATATGCAAAATAATGAAATGACCTAAGCTTGGACATTCCTAGTGATTAGGTTGCAGAACAGGCTTTGCACTGTAAGTAGTATGTCAGGAAGTAAGGAAGTATGTCAGATGTCAATCCTAATTACATTTACACCACACATTACGTGACTTTGATGATGATGATGATGATGATAATAATGAAGAGTTCCCATTATGCTGCCCCTATAAACTTTTATTTCTTTGATTATTTGCCAAGTATTCAACAATTGAATTATATAGTTAAAAAAAGACACAGGTTCACAAAGTCCAACTCAGGGCTTATTCACACTTCCACTTCTGTCTTCTTGTACTGCTAGTGGTTAATTGTGAAAATTTGCTGAACTGTTTTTTATTCAAAATAAATTGTATCTTTTTCAAGGTCTTTGGGCCAGTGGAAAACGGACAGCACATGGGCAGCAATTGTGATCTTTGGTCTGCAAAATGACCAAAGTAGAACATGTCTCAGTAGAGGTACATAAACTTAAAAGCAACATTACTGGACAAGGAGGTTAGATGATCAATAATAACAGTTCACCAGGACTTCATCCCTCTCCACCCCCTTGAGGCAGCATGTGTTGTTGTGGAGGCAAAGTCTAGCCAATCAAGAAGGCAGAGGTCTGACACATCCAAGAAATGTGCCAGGGCCATTGTTGGATCTGGAAATCCCAGGGAAATGGTGGTCCCATTCCTGTGTATGATGAGGTGGAACAGGTAGCCCCACCAGTATGTCTCACCAGCAGTAAAGGCTTCAGGAGGTATTGCAAGGACTGGTCAGACACCATGCTGCGTTTTTTCAAGAAAACACCAGGCTGAGGTAGACTCAATTGGCGAGAGCAACACAACAGTGTGAAAAAGCGCAAATGCTTCATATATGAAGCATAGGGCAGAAAAAGACCTCAAAAAGGCGTAATTTACAGCAAAAAAAAGGCTTAAGTAGCTTAATAAATATGCCGCAATGACTCAGCAGCAAATACACAATTAAAGTAACATCATACAGAGCAATAAGTCATCAGCATATTCAATAAAATACACAACATAAAATGCATAATAAAATACATAAAGCACAAGCAAATTACGCATTACAGTTGCATAGGCCAATCTTGGGCAAGGACCGCAACTAGTCTCCAACCAGGTCTTTCTCTGATAGGTGGTGGCTCCTGCCACCTTATATCACCATCCTATTTCGGGCATAGGAAATGCAGTAGAGGAGAGATTAAAAACTGGAAAGCGGTTAATGTTCACAGCGGTATGCTCAGGTCATGTCTCCTCCCCTCAGTTTCCCTAATTCTAAAATCTAGCACCCATAACTTGCAATATTATAATTTTCAAGAGAGCCCTCTGACTGACGCCTTATGGTAAGGTGAAGTTTTTGAGATCTGTTCAGAGTGCTGCACAATGTTTGCCATTGCTGTGATGCTGTGACTGTGGGGTGATGTTTCACAGAGCCTGGGGGCTTAGCCTGGCAGTAGCTGGGTGTTGCGGTTATAGTGGTTGCGGTGTGGCACCACACCT
The DNA here is from genome assembly GCA_947044405.1 of Leptodactylus fallax. Classification (NCBI taxonomy): domain Eukaryota; kingdom Metazoa; phylum Chordata; class Amphibia; order Anura; family Leptodactylidae; genus Leptodactylus; species Leptodactylus fallax. Next base: position 8,999,631 of record CAMRHE010000027.1, on the reverse strand, counting down.
AGTAGAGTAGGGACCCACTATACAGAGGTTGCCGTGGAGTGGCTAGTATACACAAATTGATCAATATGTATACTAATAACCCTGTGTTCATGTAGGTTTTGCTGCGAAGCATAAGATCAGTGTATAGCGTTGGGATGTGCAGTCAGCATTCAGGCCCCACTTGAACTTGTTCAATTAATCAACCATCACAACATTAGGTACAATGGTGAAACTTTCTTATCTCTAGATACAATGGATTCCCCCTTGTTATAGGTCTACAGAAAGTTCATTAGATAAATCTCTCTACTGTCCATTCATATATTGTATTATATCATGCATGTCATACCATGTAAGCAGTGGCGGAACTATCGCCATAGCTGCTGTAGCAACTGCTACCGGCCCGCCCCTCGTCTTTCTAGGTTTCGTTCGAACTGGCAGTTTCGTTCGGACTGGACATGTCTGAAATGGAACTGCTAATATTATACTCTGGGGTCTCTTCAGATCCCTATGGGGCCACTATGAAACATTATAATGTGTGGAGGGGCAAGTATAGGACATTATACTGTGCACTATGGGAAATTATTCTTAAAGGGGTTGTCCAGGAATTGGACAAACTCTGGAGGGAGCTGGGGCTGGTGTTAGCCTAAAGTCTCCAGCACTTACTATATGGGGGCCTGTAAATGAAGATCTTACTGTATGGGGTCTATAAAGGGGCAGTATACAGTGTGAGAGGCCAGTAAATGGGGCATTTAATGTGTGGAGGCCATTGCAGCAAACTGTTTGGGGGCTAATAAGGAGACGTTATACAGTGTGAGGGATAAAGGGGGGCTTTATACCATGTGGGGCCAGAAAAGGGGACATTATATCATGTAGGGGCCAGTAAAGGGTGCGTTATACTGTGTGGGGGGCAGAAAAGGAAGCGTTAAACCATGTAGGGACCAGTAAAGGGGGCATTATACCATGTGGAGGTTAGTAAAAGGGGCATTAACCCATGTGGGGGCCAGTAAAGGGAGTGTTATACCATGTGGGGGCCAGTAAATAGGGCGCTATACCATGTGGGCGCCGGTAAAGGGGACGTTATACCATATGGGGACCAGGAAAGTGGTGTTATACCCTGTGGGGGCCAGGAAAGGGGGCAATATACCATGTGGGGCAGGGGGCTCCAGCTAAATTTGCTATGGGGTCCAGGTTTTGATAGTTATGTCCCTACTTGTAAAAGTTAAAAATAAATGTAGTTTGTAGTAAAATAGTTGTCATACAGTTTTTCATCAATTCCTATACAACTTATCTTTTCCATATCCACTGTACCTTTTTTCTGACAAGTGCGTATCAATATAAACGTGGCCTCTCCATCTGCAAACACAAAATGTACACATTGACTACAATCTGGATTAGGAGAAATAAAAGTCAAGGCAAATAGAAATGACACAGCCATCCTGCTCACACAGGTTGAACACCTACACGTTACTATTTACTTTGGCCACACACATATAGGTGGCCAATTTCTGTAAAATCTATATACACTATATGAAGAAAAGTTTTGGGACACAGCTCTTAGGGCCCATTCACATGACAGCGTTAATCGACCTTGTGCTTGTATTACGGCCAGCACAAACACGACTGTTTTAACATCTTGTGTGAACAATCCAATAAAAAAATAGAAAATACTATTTAACAGGCCGACTTCTCTCAATAGACTCATGTCTATAATGGATCCGTGAAATCAGATTAACCTCGGGTGTGCAATGCAGTCTGCCTTTACAAACATTTGTGAAAGAGCGGACTCTTCTCACTGAATTCTAGCATGGTACTGTCATAGGATATGACTGTTCCAGTTTGTGAAATTTCTTCCCTCCTAGATATTCCACTATCAAATTTTAGTGGTGTTATTGAAAAGTGGAAGTGTCTGTGAACCATAGCAACTCAGCCATGAAGTGACAGGTCATGTAAAGTTACAGAGCAGGGTTACAGAGTCACATAGTGCACAAAAGACACCAATGTTCCGCTGACCCAATAACTCCAAACCTACTCTGGTATTAACATCAGCACAAAAACTGTGTACTAGATGCTACATGTCATGGGATTCTATCACAAAGAAGTGGTATCAAGACTTACATCACCAATAACTATGCCAAGCATCAGATGGAGTAATGTAAAGCCATCGACACTGGACTCTGGAAGTTTAGGTAAGGCCTTTTGGGAAGGCCTTTGATTTTTATTCCACCCTTATCTCAAAAATAATAAAAAAAAATTGTAATTTATAGGTACCTCAAAATGGTTCTAAAAAATATTACTTGTCCCAGAAAAATAAGTCCAAATATAGCTCCATCGATGGAAAATCTTTGCTCTAAGCTCTTAGAATGCAACTACAAAAAGACCAATAACGTTAATATCACTAATCCATAATTAATAATTAATCGGAGAAAAAGTGCATTTGTGCGACTTTCTTATTGGCTTAGTTTGTAAGGCAATCACTGAGCATCCAAAATGACATGTCACCTGTAGTCTATGTTTCGGTACGATTCTGTGGATACCAAATTTATATAGTTTTATTTACAATTTAACCCCTTAGCAAAAATTCTAAACTTTGCAAAAAAAATTTTTTTTTCTTAAAGTCACCATATTCTGACACCCGTAACCTTTTTAGATTTCTGCGGGGCCAGATGTACTTTTTAGTTATTCCATTATGGGGAATGTCTATTGGTTTAATCATTTTTTATTCAAGTTTGTATCAGAGGCCAAGCAGCGGAAAAAAAAAGACGGTTCGGCACTTTTGATTTTTTTTTTTTTTTTAGGACACAGGGATACCTAATGTTTATGTGTTTCACAGTAATTTTTTATATGTATTCTAGGGAAAGGGAGGTGATTTGAATTTTTAATACTTTTTAATTTTTTTTAAGTATTTTTTTCATTTTTCATTCTTGAACCCCAGGAGGTCTGATCACTAATGCAAAGCATTGCAATGCTAATGCATTGCAAACTATTGGCACTTCTATTACAGGCTGCATAGAGCCACCTTATTTAAATGCCCAACAGTACGGCGGATGTTGGGAAGGGGTTAAAGATGTTGCTGACCTATCCTATATGGCTTCTTTCTCTATGTACTGTATATATGCCAGTGGCTACTGTGAACAGCTGATTGGGGGGTGCAGGCGTTGGATTGCCACTGATCTGATCCTAATGATAGGTCATCAATAACTTTACCTAAAGAAAAACCCCTTTAAGTCCAAAATAAACCTGGCCCTGAACACTCATTAGAAGCTGTTTGACTATGGACACAGGAAGGAAAGTTGCATGTGAGCTGAATGAAGATGTCTGTGAGCAAAGGCATTGCGAAAAGTGTGGTTCTGAGATGCTGGCAATGAGAAAAGCTTTCCATTTGCCAGACAAGCACATCTGGTGTGGTTATGGTATATTATAGGCAGGCAAGGGTTTATTTTCCTATAACATTATTTATCTACTAGATGATGTTGGCCTAATTTAGATGAAGATGCAGGCGCCATAACTTTACACACCAATAAAGGCAATCCCAAAAATGAGTAAATATTACTCCCAATAAAAAGGATTCCCGTAAAACCCATTATAATTTCCCATAAAAATACCAGCCACAATAGCCTTATTTCTTTTTCTAAATGCAATGTTTTATTAATATGTAAAGATTTTTATGACACAAATACAATACATTGAGCTCCTCCCCTTTTTAGTCCATGCCTCACAGGTACACTTAGAATCGCAGTCCCAGCCACAGTGTGGTTTACAGTCCATAAAAGTCCAAATAGTTTTTAATGGTTATACATGTCATATCAGTCAAATAATGTAAATAATCAGCTAAGAGAGACTAGGAAATAAACTTCTGTCCCTAACCAGCTGTGGAGAAGCCAACTGAGATTCATCCAGTCACTTGGCTCAAATGACCTGTTATTGTTTAATGGTACCCTTTAAGATTAATGGGGTTTTCCATAGTGATAAGACAGTTCACTTTATCAATAAAATCTTTACAAGTTGGGTGACACTCTTGGAGCCATTTGTAATCAATTGAAGTCAATAGGAGCTGGGCTGTAGTAGCGACTCCAGTAGCAGCATAAGGCCAGGTAACTATACAAAGCACAGAACTGATCCATGCTGTATCCTCCTCACTGATCAGATATTTATTGCAAGACTAGGCCATAAACAGAAAAAACCTGGGCAAACCATATACTAGAGCAGATACGATTGTGCTGGGCGGCTTGGCTGTAGCCGATGGTTTTATTATTGTATGGGTTTGTTACCAGAGCAGCCTATTTGGCATAAGCCTGGTTTAAAGAAGCAGATAAGTGTGAAAGCGTGAGAGTGCGCATTTGTCTAAAGTTTGCAGTGTTTTAAGTGCAAGTTTTCATCCAGTGACTTTAGATTAAGTTCTTCTAGAAGGTAACTGTAACTTTTATTTTTCTTTCAATTTCTTTGCTGTGCATATTCCCATTAGGATGAACTTCATTGGTGCCAATGCAACTCAGTGCAAATCTTGTGCAATGTATGCCTTCCTGCAACAGCCATTTGAGGGGACATATTGTTATGCAGGGTGTAAGAGAATTGCTCATCTGGAAGCCCAGATTCTGGATCTAAATGAGCAACTTTCAACAACATAGTCTTAGGAATCTGTTTGCCGCTGTTGCCTTAAGGTTGCCATGTTTACATGTGAAGTTTTCTGCAGCTTACAGACCTCTGAGACTTTGAACCAATCAGCAGCTGAGGTGGGATATTTAAAGTCTGTTCTGAACTCCCCATGTGCCTGCTATTAGTTACTTGTGACTAGTTATACTCCTGTGCTCTGATCATATCTGTTAGTTTGCTGTATTCCTGACCTTGGATTGTTTACTCGATATTCTCTTGCTTACTGATTTTGGCTTTGACTGTTAACTCTCAGATTGACCACAGCTTGGACACGTTTATTCCTTTGATTCCACTCTCATGGTTTGAACTGCCTTGTTTTGCTGTGGGCCCTGGTTTGATTTCAATTTGCAGTGCATCTATTTCTTACACTAAGCTTCTGGGGCAATAACTTGGGTCCAAATCCAGCTCAAGACTAACTGGCTTCGTGGCAGGCTCTGGTGAAAACGTTTGGGTAGCCTTAGATTCTATCTCCCAGCATGTAAATAGAAAAGGACTGATCTGCAGTTCTGGGAGCAGCCACACTTGACTTGCTTTGATGACACACTTGACTTGCTTTGAGGCAGAAGCAGAGGCCAGATGCTACAGGAGCAGGGATCAGTGAGTAAAACATCGGCCTCTACCTGATAGAATAATCTACTAGACAGCGGCCGAACTTGTGGGGTACCAGGGGAATTGAGTAAAGACACCAAACAGTTATACTCACCTATTCTGGGCATCTAGAGATCCCCCACCATTCTCAACAGGCCTCTTCCAGCCTCTGTCTATCGTCACGCAAACCAAGGTCACCACTGAGGCCTGTGATCAGCCTCTGCACATCCCACGTGACTCCTAAGGCTTAATTACAGGCCTCAGCGGTGACCCCCGTGGCACGTGACATCAAGCGGAGGCCTGAAGAGGATGTGAGCTGTACACTGTGAAGATGCCCAGCGGAGACCCAAGAGTATATTTGTATAATTGTTCTTCATGGGTGATGAATGCCAAAAGTTTCAGTTTCAGATCGAATCTAAGGCTAACATGTCACTATGTGGGGGCCAAAAAGGGGGCAGTATACTGTGTGGGGGCCAAAAAGAAGAGGGCATAATTATGTGTGGGGGCCTTAAAAGGGAAAATATGCTGTAGGAGTCAGTAAATGTGGCAATATACTCTGTGGGGACCAGTAAAGGGGGCAAAATACTGCGTGGGGACCAGTGAAGGGGGCAATATACTGTGTGAGGACCAGTAAAGAGGGAAATGTTCTGTGTGGGTGTCAGTAAAGAGGTATTATACTATGTCAGGGCCAGTAAAGGGGGAGTTATACTGTGATGGGGTCAGTAATTGGGATAATATACTGTGGGGGCCAGTAAAGGGGGCTTTATACTGTGTGTGGGCCAAATAAGGCATTTTTATTGATCTTCACATGGGGGCGTGGCCTAAAATTTTAATTCCAGGGGCCCAATCACGGAACCTGGGTTGCAGAGGTAGCAGTCACTACTAGGTCTTGGACCTAAAGTTCCCTCTGCCCCATAAAGTATACCAGTATTTTCAATGGCATAAGGTAATCAGGGGCCCCATTACAGATTTTGCATTGGGCCCAGGGGCTTCAAATTACACCTTTGGTCTAAACCTCCTCTTCTCAGTCTACATTGAGTCCACAGTGAGGTCACTTTTCACCTGCTGGTCAGGTGACCAATAAAATTATGTCCTTACCTAGACTTCAACTGTATGGACTAAGATCTTAGTCCAGAGTTTTTACTGACTTTATGGTCACTGAAATTTAGGGACGTTTAAAGTCACCATTTGTGTTCTTAAAGAATATGTAAATATCTAGAATTAAGTGTGTATAGTTCTTATATTGTTTATCCTTCTCTTGAGCCTCCTTCCAGTGCCTACAATAAGGTCAGGGAAAATAATCTCCCAGAAGGTATACATATCAATATTCTACCGATTTCCAGGAAACTCAATACTCTTGTCAAGGCTTTATTTAGGTCATTGCCATCAGATATCTTAAGTGTTTGCCTTTACTATCACCCAAGGCTAATGTATACTATATTACATTTTTCTGTCTTTTCTACAGGTATGGATGACATGTCTCAGCCTACACGCCAACCTGGACTTAACATATACTGTATGTGTGTGTGTTTTTACTATATATACTTTTTATATTTACAATGTACAATATTTGTCATATGCTTTTTCTATAATATATGACAGTATATCACCTGATACTTTGGTATACTTTTGGTTTCAAAAAAAGTTTAATAAAAACAGAATATAAAATAAACAGTGCTTTAGAGCATATATATAAATATACATATATTTACATAACATAAAGTCACAGGTCATTTTAAATACAACTAAAAATATCCATAATAGTTTTAATTTGTATAATACCTGCAAAAACTCATTGTCATCACTATTTTCTCTTGTAAAAATGAAATGGTACTATGTTGCCCTCATGTGGTCAAAAAAGATATTGCATTATGACTGATTATGTATCTATGGTTACATCATTTATGATCTAATGATCTAATATTATTACTCTTTTTCAAATTATTTCTTATTCAGATGCTGTTGCCCCCTTTTTTCCTATTGTGCAAAAAATGTACATGGTAAAAATGAGTGGATGATGTGTCTGCCTCTAAAGAGCTTGTAATATTATTTTTTCTATTGATGTTAATTTCATGAAATAAATCATTTCTATTTATAATGAAATGCTAATTACAAAATCTATATATCATGAAAAATAAAAAGGACAGAGAGTGCTTTATAGGCATAGACCATTATGTCTATAGTACCAATGCGGACAATGCACTCACCTCATTGTGTTATCTAAGAAGGCAAGTTAAAGAGTTGAACATGAAGAACACGTTGTAAGTTACATTTTGCATATACTAGGAACTTCTGTTGTAAGGTCTGGTGAAGATACTCTGATGTGGGTGACTTACACCACAAGAATGGATCCCCTCTGGGTGTCTCCTAAGTCAATGGACAATAACTGCTTCTTTTTACAGATTTTGTTATTTTCTTTGTGATTATTCATACAACATCTTTTGGAGCCTTCATCAGGATACAAAGGCATCTGTGTGGGTTTTTTTTTAAAATTATTTTTAAAGGTTAATTAAAGTTATGCTGCCTTACATATAATATAGATCTCTCTACCACCAATTGCATACTATTACATTTTTAGGTCATATACATTGGGAATGCAAGTATTAGTACTAATACAGACATATTGGGAGAGCTGACAGATTCTCTTTAACTCAAAGGCCATATTTACTCATAGTGGAGTCTGTCAGGGGTGGACTCTGAGCCTAAATCTGGACAGAATCTGACACCAAACCAATTTATTCTGCCAGAAATGCATATGAATGGTGTTATTTATGCACCATTCGCATGCACTGCAAAAAATCAGAGCAGAATAATAATAGTAGCAGCACGTTTACTATTAATGTGTATTCTGTGCTAAGAGCTGTGGATTAGCTCCACTGAAGCTACTCCTCATGCGAATTCACAGCAGAAATCAGAGTTTCACTGTGGATTTTTACTGTGGATTATATCCTGAAACTCCGAGGCAGATTTGCATAGTTCACATCCTCATTGTGGCAGAGAACATTATTCTGCTGACAGGGTCCATGGCTATTAGGAAATACCATTGTCAAGAAGGGGTTCACTTAGTGCTTACAATTTTGAGGTACATCAAAATGAATGTCAGAAACCAAGGTTTTCCAGCAAGATATTGCCCAGAACATCACACTGCCTCTGCAAGTTTGCTTTCTCATAGTGCCTTTTAGTGCCATCTCTTCCCAGCTAAGTGACTGTACACGCAATGTAAACGAAAATGTATTTCATGACACCAAACCAATTTCTTCCATTGCTCCAGGCTTCAGTTCTGATGATACATGCCCATAGTAGATGCTTTTGACAGTGGTGAGGGGTCCATATAGGCGCTCTCATTGGTCTGTGGCTGTGCACAGTGAACACACTATGGGGCAAATTTATTAAGACTGGTGAATCAAATACCAGTCTTAAGGGAGTCTATCATTGCAGAAATCGATTTTTTACTGATCCCACATTGGAATACTACACCTACTCTTATTTCTCTTCCCCACCGTTTTTGAATTATGAAGTTTTATAGTTTTATGCAAATGATGCTCAGAGAGCACAGGGGGCGAGCTCGGAGCACAGCTTCGTCATCCCCGCAACGGCGCCTATGTCTTCTACTAATGACACCCCCTGGTTCTTCTGCTGTCCTTTTCACTGTGTCAGCAGCCGACATTCTCCTCTTTGGGATCAAAATCCCACGCATGCGCTGTCGGCTCTGCCACTTCGGGTTCGGGCAGAGCCAACAACGCATGCTCCACCCGCCATCTTGATTCCATGCCTGGCGCAGTACACTCGTGTAGTTCTATGGAGTACTGAACTCTAGCTCATTAGTACGCTTGTGTAGGCATGGAGTCAAGATGGCGGGTGGAGCATGCGCTGTCGGCTCTGCCTGAACCCAAAGTGGCAGAGCCGACAGCACATGCATGGGATTTCGATCCTGAAGAGGAAAAAGTCGGCTGCTGAGGCAGCGAAGAGGATGGCAGCAGAATCAGGGGGGTGTCATTAATAGAAGACATAGACGGCGTTGCGGGGATGACACCCTCTGTGCTCTCTGAGCATCTTTTGCATAAACTTATAAAACTTCATAATTCATAAACGGCGGGGAAGAGAAATAAAGGTAGGAGTAGAATAGCCTTTATAAAGGCTATTCCAACATGGGGGTCAGTAAACAATCGATTTCTTCAATGAAAGACTCCCTTTAATAAACGGCCCCTGGCGCAGAAAAGAGAGTTTTATGGAGAGGCTGCTTTGGAGACATAGCTATGGGTTCAGAACAGGGGAGGCAAACATGTCCAAGTATGCCGATATTATCACTATATGGCGACTGTATAGTGTTAAGTGTTGGCTCTGCACAGGACCCTGCAGACAAATTAGGTGACTAGAGCAAAGGAAACACTTAGTGACAATCTGAAAAGTGTGACACACAAAAGTATTCAGCCACCCATATCAATACTTTGTAGAGCCACCATTGGCTGCAATTACAGCTGCAAGTCTTTTGGAGTATGTCTCTACCAGCTTTGTGCTTCTAGAGACTGAGATTTTTGCCCATTCTGCTTTGTAAAATAGCTCAAACTTAGCCAGATTGGATGGAGAGCGTCTGTGAACAGCAATTTTCATGTCTTGCCACAGATGCTCAATGGGATTTAGGTCTGAACTGTGACTGGGCCATTCTAACATATGAATATTCTTTGATCTAAACCATTCCACTGTAGCTCTGGTTGTATGTTTAGGGTCATTGTCTTGCTGGAAGGTGAATCTCCTTCCCAGTCTCAAGTCTTTTGCAGCCTCCAACACGTTTTCTTCCAGGATTGCCCTTTATATATCTCCATCCATCTTCCCATCAACACTTACCAGCTTCCCTGTTCCTGCTGAAGAAAAGCCTCCCCACAGCATGATGCTGCCACCACCATGTTTCACAGTGGGGATGGTGTGTTCAGGGTAATGAGCTGTGTTACTTTTCTGCCACACATATCGCTTTGCATTTAGACCAAAAAGTTCAACTTTGGTCTCATCTGACCAGAGCACTTTCTTCCACATGTTTGCTGTGTCCCCTATATGGCTTGTGGCAAACTGCAAACGGCACTTCTTATGTCTTTCTTTCAACAATGGTTTTCTTCTTGCCACTCTTCCATAAAGGCCAGGTTTGTGGAGTGCACGACTTATAGTTGTCCTGTGGACAGATTCTCCTACCTGAGCTGTGGATTTCTGCAGCTCCTCCAGAGTGACCATGGACCTCTGACCAGTGTTCTCCTTGCTTGATCTGTCAGTTTAAGTGAATGGCCATGTCTTGGTAGGTTTGCAGTTGTAGAATACTTTCTCCATTTTTGGATGATGGATTGAACAGTGCTCCTTGGGATGCTCAAGGATATGGTTTTATAACCTAATCCTGCTTTAAACTTCTCCACAAATTTATCTCTAACGTGTCTGGTGAGTTCCTTGGCCTTCATGATGCTGTTTTTTCACTAGTGTTCTCTAACAAACCACTGAGGCCTTCACAGAACAGGTGTATTTATACTGAGACTAAATTACACACAGCTCAACTCTATTAACTAATTAAGTGATGTCTGAAGACAATTGATTGCACTGGAGTACAGAGTACAGGGGGCTGAATACTTTTGCACGTCACACTTTTCAGATTTTTATTTGATTAAAATTTAGAAAAACATGTATCATTTTCATTCCACTTCACAATTATCTGCTACTTTGTGTTGTCTATCACTTAAAATCTCAATAAAATACATTTAAGTTTGTGGTTGTAAGGTGACAAAATGTGAATAAGTTCAAGAGGTATGAATACTTTTGCAAGCTACTGTATACTGGGGAACACTGTGGGGAGCATATTATACTGTGGGAGCCACTGTGGAGCACTATACTGGGGGGAGCCTTTTATACTGTGTGAGGCATATTATTTTGTGTCGGTCTGCTGGGGAGCATATTATACTGTGTGGAGCATTATATACCATGTAGGGCCACTGTAGGGGGGCTCAGGGGAGCATTTTATACTGTAGAGGGCACTGTGGAGCATTATATATCATGTGGAGCATTATACTCAAAATCCCTCTGGCAGCCCTGTGTGCTATGTCTGCATCACAGCTCCCTCACTATAATCTTGCACATACGTGTACTGCTCTATGGTCGTGTCATTCCCCATACAGTACTGTGCATGAACCAGCCATGGTGCTATTGGGGCATGTACAGTACTAGAGGGGATGACCATACTGGGAAAATATTCAGTAATGCTGGATAGTCAGCACAGATGCAAGATTTAAGTGAAGGAGCCATGGTGTAGGCTATTAGCAGAAAGCTGGGTGAGCACCCAGAACAAGTTTCTCTGGTGGGCCCTAGGACCTTCAGTCCTACACTATAAGGGGGAACAGTTATATATATAAGGGGGCTCTTATTTATAAGGGAGGAACTATTATTTATAAGGGTGAGCTACTATAAATAAGGGGGAAACTGTTAAATATAAGGGGGGGGGGGGGGTTTCACGTATGGGCCTTCCTAGCACGTCACATGAGTGCAGCTGTTCAGCTCACTCCACTCACTCAATCTTGCACTCACCCTTCTCTCAGGCTGCAAATTGAGTGTAAATCACACCCCAACACAGTCCACGCACCCCCAAATACACACTGCTGCCACCACGGCTAGTTCAGTAGAAACTTCACGCACATACACAGGTGTCTCAAACATACCTCAAAAGGTAATGGTTTCATAGAGCAAAATAACCTTAAATTTAACAATTTAATTCACAACGGGTTCAGTGCTATATATATATAGCAAAAATGATAACAAGGACACAAAATGCAAACAGCTTTTAAATTAAATTGGATAAAACTGAATAATACTTAAAAGTCTTTGGTTCCAGGAAGCTTGGACAATCTTCAGTAGTGAAATGGACACACCCAACTCTATTAGCTGCTTGTGGTGCAAAACATGTACCTCAAAATAATTCTTCCACGTTACAAAGCCAGGGAAGAGGGAATGATGAATTCCCCTTTATGTGTTCTGACACCTTTCTTTTATAGATAGCATTACAATTTTTGTTAGAGAAGCTTTTTTATTGGACCATATGAGCTGGGCATTTTTTGCCACTAACATCACTGAGCCTTGGGCACCCAAGACTTTGTCGCTTGGACCACTTCTGTTAGGTACTAAGCACTGCCTACAGACTTGCTGTTTTGAAGATGCTCTAACCACAATTTAGCAACTGTCATTGTCACCTGTGACGTCCCATGTCCTTTTCTTAGGCTACTGTTTGCCCTTAGTGCTCATGTGCAGCTAGGAAATTCGCTGGTAGAACCCCCGGGGTGCCGCAGGGCCAGACAGCGGCCTGGAACTCCAGAGTGCCAGGGACAGGTGAGTATGGTTTTATTTTTCAACTTCCCCAGCCTCCAGGAAAAAACTTTAAGGCTTATTGTAATGTGTGTGTACAAAACAATATACACGGCATAAACATAAAGGGGACTGGAACTGAATAGAAGCCACCAACAAATTTGCAATAATTTGTTAAATGAAACATTCACAGATTTTCCATTTCTTTGGAAAATCCCAATATATCACAGAAGTTCCCTGATCGTCAGCTGGGTTTCAGGGTTTCGGACTGCTGGGATCCCCAGCAATCACATGTGTTCTGTGGGTAGCATGGTGGCACAGAGCATAGCACTGTTGCCCTGCAGCTGGGTGAAACAACCTGAGTTTGAATTTGAACATCTGCATGGAGTTTCTTTGTTCCCCATGTTTTTGCATGGGTTTCATCCGGGTACTCTGGTTTCCCACCCATACTCCAAAGACATACTAATAGGGCAATTAGATGGTGATTCCTAGTAGGGACAGTGAATGATGACAGTATCTGTAAAGTGTATGAATATGTTGGTGCTATGTAAGCAAGAAAAGAAAATCTGTAGGGGCACATTGCATTGTTTAATTCTGCAGCAGTGCCACCACTGTAGAAATAAAAGAGAGTTTTCTTAACCAACTCCCTTTAATATACAGTAGCTAATGTGATCGATAGATGCAGGGTTAACTTAGTGTGAATGTTCAAGAGGGAGTGGGGAATACGCTATTATTTGATACCTCTGTCCCTTCCAGATGCCTCTGGCAGATGCCTATCTTCAGAGAGAGCCAAACTGATCCGGCATCCTCCATGCACATTACATTATTGGCTGATCCTGCTAAAATGTGCTTATCTTGTCAGGCATTTTGAACATAGACCCATTATATCATCTGTGAAATTTTGTTCAGGGACAATATAGCACATAGCACCACCTGCAGTCATTTATTGGTCATAACACCTCTAATAATAATAATGATAATAACTTTATTTATATAGCGTCAACATATTCTGCAGCACGTTAAAAACCTCTAAACAATAGCAAAAAATTAAAAAGCAAATATTAACCAAACCTCAATTATTAATAATCATGCTAATGACTAAAATAATGCTGTGTGTAAACCAACACATATCTAGATGGCCAGACAGATGGTTATGTTATTGACGTATAAAGGGATATATTAGATTGACAAGCTTTTTATTTACATTATTATTCTCTCAGGTTTGCATTGTGCTCATAGCAGGATCCCATTGTCCTATAATTATGGTTCTATTGCAGCCATTCATTGTGCCTGGAAGAAGTTTACACATTCACATTCACTTGAACCCAATCACAATGTTGTCTTTTCTTTTAACAAATGCATCCCAGGATGCCCCTTCTGTCTCTTAAGCACCATTTCTGCTCTAGCTACGAAGCTTTTGGTATTCTTGTCATGAGCCAGCTCAGAGATTTGTCTCTTTGCAGTATGTCAGAACTCTTCTCCTTTTCTCAATGAGTTTCATGTATCATACTGATGGAGAATTTCAATGTGTGTGTATTGTTTTGGGGGGTTATATTTGGCTACATATTTTTAATTTACTCTTTTGTTTCTCTATCATTTGACCTGTAATTCTGTTCATGGAAGGCTTCCCGCAGTGTCACATAAACAGTTAAAAGTGACCACGTAAATATTTTAAAACACCATACCAATCACCCCTGACCATGATCGTGACAAAAGGATTTTGTTCCAAGCCATTAGGCCTGGCAACAAGCAGAATCCAAGGTTGTCCTTTAACTCCAAGCTATACATCATGGTGTTAAGAACCTTTAGTCTTGTTGAAAAACATTAAGCATCATATGAAGGAGGGTGGACAGACTAGGAGGAAATTGAACTATCTTTGCGAATGATATACCGCACTATGTCTCCAGCCTAGTGGAGGACATCCCACAAATTGTAGACACTGTCAAAACATATAGCCCCTTGTAAAGATTTACAGTAAACTTTCACACAGAAATGTAAAAAGAAAAATCCCCTATGTGGAGAGCTGCGTGTAATGCTTTCTGTCCATGGGCAGAAATAAATGAACTTGTGTTGCAATAAGTTGTGGAGCAATCTGACAGAAGAGTGGTTTTGTTATTAGAAGGTAACAAATGGATTGTTGTTATTTGTCAGGAAGTGAAGATTTTGGGGAGCAGATGATTTCCGTAGGATGGAACTGAATCAATGACTATAGTAATGATTATGACAGGATTGCAGGTGCCAAACAAAACAAAAAACAGCAACAAAAAGCTGCACAATATATGTTGTCCAGCAGGTAGCAGTGTAGAGTTCTCAGTTTGCTTCTGATTTTAGTTTATATGTAATATTTACAGTAATACATATAAAAATGTCTTAGGGTAAGCACCTTAATTCAATTTTCTAGTCTACAGTCATGGCCAAAAGTTTTGAGAATGATACAAATATTAATTTTTACAAAGTCTACTGCTTCAGTTTTTCTAATGGCAATTTGCATATACTCCAGAATGTTATAAAGAGTGATCAGCTTAACAGCAATTACTTGCAAAGTCAATATTTGCCTAGAAAATGAACTTTATCCCCCAAAACACATTTCAACATCATTGCAGCCCTGCCTTAAAAGGACCACCTAACATCGTTTCAGTGACTGCTCCATTAACACAGGTGTGGGTGTTGATGAGGACAGGGCTGGAGATCAATCTGTCATGATTAAGTAAGAATGACACCACTGGACACTTTAAAAGGAGGCTGGTGCATGCCATCATTGTTTCTCTTCTGTTAACCATGGTTATCTCTAAAGAAACACGCGCAGTCATCATTGCACTGCACAAAAATGGCCTAACTGGGAAGAGTATTGCAGCTAGAAAGATTGCACCTCAGTCAACAATCTATCGCATCATCAAGAACTTCAAGGAGAGAGGTTCCATTGGTGCCAAAAAGGCTCCAGGGCGCCCAAGAAAGACCAGCAAGCGGCAGGACCGTCTCTTAAAAGTGTTTCAGCTGCGGGATCGGGCTACCAGCAGTGCAGAGCTTGCTGAGGAATGGCAGCAGGCAGGTGTGAGTGCATCTGCACGCACTGTGAGGCGGAGACTCTTGGAGCAAGTCCTGGTCTCAAGGAGGGTAGTAAAGAAGCCACTTCTCTCCAGAAAAAACATCAGGGACAGACTGATATTCTGCAAAAGGTACAGGGAGTGGACTGCTGAGGACTGTGGTAAAGTCATTTTCTCTGATGAATCCCCTTTTCGATTGTTTGGAACATCTGGAAAACACCTTATTCGGAGAAGAAGAGGTGAGCGCTACCACCAGTCTTGTCTCATGCCAACTGTAAAGCATCCTGAAACCATTCATGTGTGGGGTTGCTTCTCAGCCAAGGGAATCGGCTCTCTCACAGTCTTGCCTAAAAACACAGCCATGAATAAAGAATGGTACCAGAATGTCCTCCAAGAGCAACTTCTCCCAACCGTCCAAGAGCAGTTTGGCGCTCAACAATGCCTTTTCCAGCATGATGGAGCACCTTGCCATAAAGCAAAGGTGATAACTAAATGGCTCAGGGAACAAAACATAGAGATTTTGGGTCCATGGCCTGGAAACTCCCCAGATCTTAATCCCACTGAGAACTTGTGGTCAATCATCAAGAGACGGGTGGACAAACAAAAACCAACAAATTCAGACAAAATTAAAGCATTGATTCTGCAAGAATGGACTGCTATCAGTCAGGATTTGGTCCAGAAGTTGATTGAGAGCATGCCAGGGAGAATTGCAGAGGTCCTGAAGAAGAAGGGTCAACACTGCAAATATTGACTTGCTGCATTAACTCATTCTAACTGTCAATATAAGCTTCTGTTACTCATAATATGAATGCAATTCTATTTCTGTATGTGATAAAAACATCTGACAAACACACATAAAAACCAGAGGGCAGCAGATCATGTGAAAATATAATATTTGTGTCATTCTCAAAACTTTTGGCCATGACTATACAATTAAAGAAATATTTCTATATGCTATTTATTAGCTTTATTTATGTGGGACAAAGTAAAAGGAGATTTGTATTAACACAGTCCTTTAATTCCTCCCTGTAGACAGAGAGGGAGATAAAACTAGTTGAATTTCTTTCCAAACTGGGAATTAAAAGTTATATGTGTGAATGTAGAGAGAACTTGTTGGTCACTTAAGTCTTGAGATCACAGTAGCATTGGCACTGATTCAAGAAGGCAGGCACTCTCTGTCTCTCCAATATGAGTTGAGTGCAAGGGTAGTAATGTCTAGTATAATGTAGGCTAGCAGGGTTGCACATATACTGTATCGCACAGATAAGAAAAGTTTAAATGGAAAGACTCCACAATGGTACAGTACATGAAAATTATGGAGCTCTGAATTGGACAGTTTTTACTTTTCACAACTAGTGAACTCTAGGATGTTAAGATTGATATTTAGTGATTGATAGAATTGATGATCTGCATACATATAATAATCAGCATGTATTGTAAATGTGTATATACTTTTATATTAATGGATTATATTCTATTATATTTGTGTACCATGCGAGCACTATGATGGCATGCAGTAGTCCATTTTGTTATATCACAAAATTAAAATTTAGGAGAAAAACTCAGCTGGGTCCTACAATATTTATGTATACAGTACAGACCAAAAGTTTGGACACACCTTCTCATTCCAAGAGATTTCTGTATTTTCATGACTATAAAAATTGTAGATTCACACTGAAGGCATCAAAACTATGAATTAACACATGTGGAATTATATACTTAACAAAAAAGTGTGAAACAACTGAAAATATGTCTTATATGCTAGGTTCTTCAACATAGCCACCTTTTGCTTTGATTACTGCTTTGCACACTCTTGGCATTCTCTTGATGAGCTTCAAGAGGTAGTCACCTGAAATGGTCTTCCAACAGTCTTGAAGGAGTTCCCAGAGATGCTTAGCACTTGTTGGCCCTTTTGCCTTCACTCTGCGGTCCAGCTCACCCCAAACCATCTCGATTGGGTTCAGGTCTGGTGACTGTGGAGGCCAGGTCATCTGGCGTAGCACCCCATCACTCTCCTTCTTGGTCAAATAGCCCTTACACAGTCTGGAGGTGTGTTTGGGGTCATTGTCCTGTTGAAAAATAAATGATGGTCCAACTAAACGCAAACCGGATGGAATAGCATGCCGCTGCAAGATGCTATGGTAACCATGCTGGTTTAGTATTCCTTCAATTTTGAATAAATCCCCAACAGTGTCACCAGCAAAGCACCCCCACTCCATCACACCTCCTCCTCCATGCTTCATGGTGGGAACCAGGCATGTAGAGTCCATTCGTTCACCTTTTCTGCGTCGCACAAAGACACGGTGGTTGGAACCAAAGATCTCAAATTTGGACTCATCAGACCAAAGCACAGATTTCCACAGGTCTAATGTCCATTCCTTGTGTTCATTAGCCCAAACAAGTCTCTTCTGCTTGTTGCCTGTCCTTAGCAGTGGTTTCCTAGCAGCTATTTTACTATGAAGGCCTGCTGCACACAGTCTCCTCTTAACAGTTGTTGTAGAGATGTGTCTGCTGCTAGAACTCTGTGTGGCATTGACCTGGTCTCTAATCTGAGCTGCTGTTAACCTGCGATTTCTGAGGCTGGTGACTCGGATGAACTTATCCTCCGCAGCAGAGGTGACTCTTGGTCTTCCTTTCCTGGGGCGGTCCTCATGTGAGCCAGTTTCTTTGTAGCGCTTGATGGTTTTGGCCACTGCACTTGGGGACACTTTCAAAGTGTTCCCAATTTTTCGGACTGACTGACCTTCATTTGTTAAAGTAATGATGGCCACTCGTTTTTCTTTACTTAGCTGCTTTTTTCTTGCCATAATACAAATTCTAACACTCCACTCAGTAGGACTATCAGCTGGGTATCCACCTGACTTCTGAACAACACAAGTGATGGTCCCAACCCCATTTATAAGGCAAGAAATCCCACTAATTAAACCTGACAGGGCACACCTGTGAAGTGAAAACCATTTCAGGTGACTACCTCTTGAAGTTCATCAAGAGAATGCCAAGAGTGTGCAAAGCAGTAATCAAAGCAAAAGGTGGCTACTTTGAAGAACCTAGAATATAAGACATATTTTCAGTTGTTTCACACTTTTTTGTTAAGTATATAATTCCACATGTGTTAATTCATAGTTTTGATGCCTTCAGTGTGAATCTACAATTTTTATAGTCATGAAAATACAGAAAACTCTTGGAATGAGAAGGTGTGTCCAAACGTTTGGTCTGTACTATACATGGTATGTGGCAGAACATGGCCCCCACTACATGCAGGTGATGTGAATATCATGACCCTTGGGAAATAGACCAAGACAGCAACATATTCCATAGCTCTGTACAGAGATTGTCAAAATCTTCAGATTTATCGTACAGTTTATTTTAAATGTGGTGGTTGTAGCCTTTTTGCTATTTACAATCTCTGGGTCCCATATAAAAATGTACGTATTGATGTTAAATACTCAGATTCACATTAAACTTGATTTAACAGTGGAGCTAACACTTGCTGGAAGCATCAAAGTAGAAATACAAGTGCATTCTATGATATTTAGGCTAAGGCCCCACGTTGTGTAAATACAGTGTTTTTTTGTTGCAGATTGTGATGCAAGTCAGGAGTGGCTTGAAAAGTATTGGAAAATATGAAGGAAGCATTTAGATATTCCCCTTCTGTTAAATCCACTCCTGACTTTGGCTAAAAAAAACCATAGCAAAATCTGCAACAAAAAAATTCTAAAGGGGATAAAGGGGTTTTGCCACTAAAGACACTTACCCCTGTCCATAATTTACTTGAAGATGGGGAGAAGGGTATAATAGTTAAAGAAGATATCAATAGGAATAAGGAAATGCCATTAAATTATCAATATTTTAAGAAGACCAATATGGAGTAAGTTGCAGGTTGAAGAAGTCTTGTTCTGAGTTGTGCCTGTCTTTGCACAATGATATAAGGTGAGAGTCTGTCTACCTTTTATTGTGTCTTTATATATGCAGCCTTTATCTGGATTACACTAAGGTAACGCCCTATGTTCTATTGTCTGTAAAGATTGTAAGAAGAAGAAAATGTGAAACCTGAAGGAATTAGGTGGAAGGAAATGGAATTAGAAAAGATATAATGAATGAAGATGAGAGAATATGGATATAGAATGGACAGATAACTAATAGGCTGTAGGGAGAATATACGGTATTAGTGAAAGAACATAGTGACAGGAAGAAGGAAGATACACAGTAAAATACAGTACAGATTTAATAGTGTCACATGCCGGAATGTTAAATATTCTGAGCAGAGGAATGCGTTATGCACAAAATAAAAAAAAAAAGTAACATATACGACTATGAGGCTAGGTTCACATCTCCATCAGAGGTTCTTTCAGAAGCACTTGCATATTCTGTAAGAAATCCCGGATAAGAAAGTGCTGCATGGTGGTTTTTTTCATCTGGCACAAAGACAGACACCATAATGGATACTTCATGGATGCCATTATAGTCAGTGGCTGGCTCTGTTAGTGTCTGTCATTTAACGGATCTGTCTTTAGTGGCCATTATGTTTTTTTGTTCCAATGACAGAACCAGGCTTGGACTGGCCCAAAAGGTAAGCAGGTGAAATCCCATAAGCCAGAATGGGTCCCCAGTCCCTCAGCCCCTGTATGAGAGGTGTAAGGCACAGCAAACACACTTTATTACATATAGATATTTAGTGTGCAGGCTCATTATTCTTGGGGAACTGGGTAGATTATTTACCCAACTATCTAGGTTATTTTTATTGTAGATGCATGTAGATGCGATGATATCTAGACTTAGAGACAAACCAGCCAGTATCCTTCTTCCTAAGCCTCACCTTCTCCATGTTAATTTTAGGACCCCAATTATTTAGCATTTTTTGGCTGGTGCCTGAGGACTACTGCTGTTTGGGCACGTATTCCTGACTCATTGAGTTAAGAGGGCCCTAGTCCATGGCAACAACCAGGCAGCAGGCTACTGACAGGACCCCAGGACAGAAGGCAAGGACAAGGCAGCAAAATACTACTGAAAAAATGTGTGTCTGTGACATTATGTATATAGCTTTGTAGTGGGCCCCCAAAATTAATTTTACCTGTGGGCCCTAGGCACCCTAGCCTGACAGAAAAAGAGAATGACCTCTACACAGGTGAATCCAGCCTTACTTTTTTTTTAACCATTAAATGTCCTACTTAGTTGCTCCATTTAAAGGCGTTCCCCAAGATTTAATCTTACCTATTCATAGGATAGGTGATAATTATCTGATCAGTGAATCTCCAACCGCTGGAATGGGGCTTTCCATGTCCTCCTTTTAAATGCATATGTACATGTGTACCATGTGTCCATGGGACTGCAGAACAGAAGGCCAGGATAGGGCTTAGTTAACTCAGCAGCTTTATTGAGTGACCTTTTTTCCATTCAAGCAGCCCCATCTCTGATATAACTGTACATTTATTTCATCTGGTACTGTTAGTAGTTTGGTGCACCAGTCTGACCCTGTATACATTAGCAAAAAAAAGGTTGCCATAGTTGTGATATATTAGTGAAAGGATATAGTGAAAGCAATAGCAAGGTCATATAAGGAAAAGCTGATAATTAAAAGAATACAAATAGACTAAGTGATTGGAAGAAGGATATGTTAGTGATATATAACAATATATTAATGGAAGAAGAAGGCTATAGGAAGTAGAATGAACAAATGGACTCGATACAATAGAATTTGTATTCTTTACATTTGCATTTGACATTATGGCTCATCAAATGCACGATACATGAAACTGGTTTAGAAGAGTAAGTTGACAATGATCCTGATCAGACCTTTCTATCCTAACCAAATCAAGTATCTGCTAATTTGCTTATTTGACTAGATATGATCAACTATATTGGTGAGTAAAGCAAAAGGAAATGGTACTTATAAACAGTACATATTTGCACATCCAAGATGACACACAGGGTAATTAATTAGCATGGAGCTTAATAAGGCTGTAATGGCTCCTAAACCAAATGTTCCAACATAAAGAGGGGGAAAGGTGGTGTGTAGTAACTTATAAAGTATCTATAGCGGCCATTATTCCAAATAGGGGCAGAGCATATAGTACAACAAACATATACTGTACGTACCAAGATGATATATATATATATGATAGTATTAAGTATGCAACAAACCATTACCAGCCAGACTTAAAACAATATGGAGATAAAAGGTAGGCTTAGAAAGATAATTAGACTTATCAGAAGTAGTAGGAGTAATGGTGAAAGCTGCTATGCAGCACCAAGAGGCAGCTTGTGTGTAGGCATGCTGTAATGGGCTTGTTAATATAAGCCAGATGGGGGGCATGACTGGTAATGTCATCCCGCTGTGACGACGTCACCCCGCGCAACTTGTGTGCCCCACAGGAACGTCACCAGGGTGCCAGGAAGCCTGCTGACTGGCTGTCGCCAAAGGGTTTCTGTGTGGCTATGGCCACGGCCATGCGTGATGACATCACATACGCAACACCATATCGGAAGAGTAAAGGAAGTAAAGGAGAGTGTAGTACATGGAATATGGAATACGAAATGTAATATTGAGGAAAAAGCAAAATAATAAACTTTGGAATATGAAATGTAATGTGGGGGAATAGGTAAAATAATAGGATAATATGTTTTAGAATCTAGTATATAGAAATGAAAATGGATGAATGAAAAACTAGACAGTAATAGTCATAATAGTGGATGCATGGATGAATGATATAGGAATATGTATGATGAAAACTGTTTAACTATAAATATATGAAAGAATTGGAAGAATGACGAATAACCACAAGAGACCACACGAGACATAAGGAGGGGAGTGGAAGGGAAAAATGGGTTAATGGTACCTGACACGTTATGCAGAATTCATGAGTTAGAGGTGATTCTGAAAAGTAAAGGAAAAAATAATAGTACATGGTTATACAAAGATATCAAATTCTCTATTGAGGCTTGTCTGTAGAGTAAAAATCCAGTGAGATTCCCGCTGATTGTGGACTTATGACTTGATATTCTATCCCAAATTGCTTGTGTTGTTTCCCCAACATACATCAGACCGCTTGGGTATTTAATCAAATATACCACATTTGAGGTATCACATGTATAGAATTCTTTAATGGAATCGGATTTGCCCGTATGTGGATGGTAGGAATGGTATCTCCCTTGATGATGTTACTGTGGGCCGGGCAGTGGAGGCATGGGAAGGTGCCTCTCTTAGGCATCTGTAGGAAAGTCTGTCTATTAGACTTTCTAAGGCTGCCTATAGCAGCCAGAATCAAGTGGTCCTTAATCTTTTTAGATCTTTTGTGGCACATTAGGACTTGCAACTTGAACTCAGTAATTTGTGGGCACGGTCTTTGTAAGAGAGGCCAGTGTTCTTTAGTTACCTGTTGTACCTTATGGATGTTGGGGTGGTATGGACTGTATGTACAAAGGGAATACAGATTTGGTTAATGCTTTTGGAGGCTTGGATTAATAGAAATCTTGATGCTAAATATTTAGAGTACAAGTAAAGGTCAGAAGAGCAAGATTTCTTAAACTTCTTCTGCCCTAGAGCAGAGTCTTACCCAAAACCAGATGAAAAAGTCTGAAAGGTTATATGTGAAAATGAAAAAAAGATGAGCTGTTGAGAAAGTAAAGAGAATGAGGTGCCAATGAAAGAAACAGGCGTAGAAGGAAACAGTTTAGGAGGTCAGATAGTGGATTGATAGAGAAAGCCTAATACAATAGTTTCAAGGGAAGAAGTCATAGGGACAGATTGTGGAGAAAGACAGAATGTGATGATCCATGAGGAGATTGTAGAAAATATATCAGAGTGCTTTCAAGATTATTGCGTGTGTTCACCTGCTGGACAGCAATCTTACAACAAGCTTTTTTAAGGAATTTTGAGTGTCAGAAATAGAGTTCATTTGGAGCATGTCTTTGTGCAGCTGTTTATGGCAAGGTTTATAGCTAACAGCTTTAGATGTAAGTACTGTGCTAAGAAAATGCACTTCAACTGAATGCAAGAGGTAAAAATATGATAGAAGTGGACTTTACAAAGAAATAGATAAACCAGCACACTAGGGACAATATAGCAGTGGATAAATCTTGTTCTGATATTGATAGATAGTTTAGCAGTGGTTGACGTAAATATTATTTGTACCTTCAAAGTGTTAATATAGAAACACAAACTGGAAACTTTTTGACATATACAGTGCGATGCAAAAGTTTTAGGCATGGAAAAATGCTACAAAAAATACTTTCAAAAATAGAAGTATCTAAATCAAATCAATATTAATATATTTTGGTACTCGACAAAAATAAACTATTAACACTTCTATTTCTAAAGTATTCTTACTTTGTAGCATTTTACTTTTCATGCCTGCCTAAAACTTTTGCACAGTACTGTACAGTAACACAGGGTTAATGGGTTCCATGAGCAATTTATACTATACTGTGCACAGCAATGTGTGAAGCTCTGTCATAGACAATGCAAACTTAGACTAGACAATCTTAACCACTTCCAGACTGCCCATTGGGTTTTTACATCTGGAGAGTGGCTCTCTTGTTCTGCAAGGACATACTGGGAGTCAGATGTAACTACAGATGGAGCTCCCCTAGAGAAGCCAGGGAAGGTTTATTACTGTCCCTGCCTTCCCGATCGCTGTGTATACACCACACAATGAGCGCTGTATACACAGCTATGGGCACCACCATGATGTGGCTCCCCTCTGACCCGGTGGTCATGTGATCCACCGGGATCAGAATCTGTTAGAGCTGCTGGATCCTATGGTACCCAGATCAGCTCTGTAGTTATGGGCATCCCCAGTTACAGGGGAAATCAGCCTCCCCCACCAAAAAAATACTGTTCAGATGCCCCCAAAGGTTTATTATGACCTTATGGAGACACAATGTAAGTAAGAAAGAAAGAAAGAAAGAAAGAAAGAAAGAAAGAAAGAAGTAGAAATATAAAAAATAAAAATGAAAGTAAAATAATTTAAAAAATAAATAAAATAAAATGCCAATAACACGCCCTTATTACAGGTTCTAGCCCCACCCCCGATGACACAATACAAAATAAAAATTACCGTAACGTAAAGTTTTTTAGTAGCACTTTGTGCGATTAAATTTAAAAAAATGAAAAGTGAAAAACAGACACGTTTGCCCTCCTCTTTTGTTTATATTTTCCCGGATATAAAAAAAAATTAAAAAAAACAGAATAAAAATAAAAACAGCATAAAAATAATGCCCTATATGTCACCGAAAAAAGTCGCAGAAATTATTTGAATAACTCAAATGATAAAAATGTTATAGCCCTCAAAACCGCACATACAAAAAACCCGAAAATGTGTCTGGTCCTGGACCAGAAATAGGCCCAGTACTGAAGTGGTTAAACTGCGCCAGGTTTATTAAGTGTCTGATGCTGTTTGATAAATATGTCATATTCTTAAACTGTCTAGTCTCCTATTAGTTTATGCCAGAAAAATATGCCAAAATTTGGTAACCTTACTGCACCACGACATTGCACATTGGGCCACACCCATTTTCGCGAAGCCACATCCTTTCCACTAATTCACATCTCCTTTATTGTACAAGTCGTAAAAGTGTCAAAAATAGAAGTGTTTAGTAGTTTATTTTTTCTCAATTTGTCTAAAACACTTGAAAAATGTGGTGCACAGCTTGTTAAACAGTTTTTTGGCACAAATGATGCCAAAATTGTAGCGCATTTTGCTTGATAAATCTCCCCATTGTTTTTGTTTTGCCACGTCATATCACATGATCAATTTACTGTGACCAATAGAGTTTCAGAGTATACTTATGATTTGCTTAAACAGTGATGATTATTGGCCACCTATAAATAAGTGATCCCTTTATACTGTCATTGATATTCTAATATCCCGGTGTAATTGCTGATTTGTTAGTAAGTGTCTCATACATACACAAAGTATATTGCATGGCTTTTTTGTCATGTATTGTCTATCAAATAAACTGTTGCTATATATTCTACATGTTTTTGTGAGGGAGTGTGACATTTTTAAAGTAGGGTCATCGGCAAAAAAAATCCCAGACAACTTTAATTTGCAATATTTTCTATGGATCATATCTGCTGCTATTGTATCTTATGTAGTTTCATTATATGTTTTTAGACGTTTTATATAACTTTTGTTTATATAAGCATTTTGGTGTTACATATAAATGAGAATAGTATGTAAGCGGAGTTACAGCCCTGAAAGAAGTTATAAGGCAAAACTGTACTTGAGCCATGTCATAGGCCATGGTGTTTCCATTTTCACCTACAGTGTCTAAAATACAATGGGGGAAATTTATTAAAACTGGCAATTGTTACACCTGTCTTAATTCAGGGACTGGCGTAGATTTGTTGTATAACTCATGGCAGTTTTCTGGAGTGACTTATAGTAAATCTGGCATACTGGGCATCTCCGCCCCAGCCCACCTAGACTCCTAACCCGCTCTGCCTACTGTCTAAAAAAGTAGTGAGCAGGGCACAGAGGCTGAGATGCTGCACAGTACACCAGAAATGCACCAATGTAATGCACATTTTTGGCCACTTTTGAGGTGCATCCATGTAAGTAAATGTGGATCAATGTGTCCCTTAGAACCACATATGGAATGGTGTCAAGAGTAGCGAGCCCTAACATTATTGTATGAAAACTGGATTCTTAACAGTGGTCATGGATTGCGCTTATTGTACTTTTGTGTTGTATTGTTTAAGAAATTTGACCTTAATTTGAGATTAAGCTGCGTCAAGACTTTTTTTTCACAGGGCTTCTACCTTTCGGATCAATTTTACTTGAATATTTAATTCTGTGTTCCTGTGGGAGATAAATTGCAGTCAGAAGTGTCTAGCAATGTCTGTCTTATTCCTTTCTCCCCATTGCATGGTAATGGTAATTCACGTTTTATGAAATTTTAGAACTTTATTGTTTACTTGATGTTTTATTACTCCACAGACATGACAGTCAGACTAGACGGCCTTTCTGTTGTCCTGAACATAGTGCATCATACTGATCTATGATCCTCTAAGGTTGGGTTAGTAGATCTTCAGTCAGATGCAGAGCTCTAATATTGATGCTCAAATACAGAGACAGACATCCATCTGTGACACTTTGTTCTTACATTCATTAAATGTACATGAACTTAGAGAAATGTTCTGGTTTTGGAGTCAAAATATTAGATGGTGATTTGATCTAGACTGGAGAGCTGTTTTTCTTCGGTTCATGCCTTTGTAGTAGGTACCATCAGCAAGCACCGTGATGCCTACTGTACCAGGCTGAAATTCCAGAAACATTAAGGGTTTTATATGTATATTACAAAATTCCTCATGATGCTCCAAATTCCGAGTAAAAGTTCCCAAATGTAATTTGTATTACTAGTATATGCATTAGATTGTGTTTTTTTAGTAATGAAGTTTTTATATGACAAAATAGTTAAAGAGGGCCATGTATTATAAAACAAAATTTATTGGACAACTGTAATTAGACAAGATTAATGCACTCGGTGGGGAATGTGACAATTGTGTGGATAAAATAATTGGAAGTTCCTAATCTATACTTGGCCCAAGGCTTCCTGTAACCTTAATCCGCTGAGCTCATTAATAGAAAGGTCATATCTGCTTCATTTTTGCTAAATATGAATTGGTATATGTTTTACATATTAAACAACTCGCCTTTGAACACAGAAAATTATCATATGGGTTCACATACTAATATAATAAGGGTGATTGAGATAATTATCTGTAAATAAATAGCAGTCTGAGAAGCTGGTGACAGCAGTCTGAGAAGTTGGTGACAATTTTACAGAAATGAAGAGTAGACTGGAAATAGGAAGAGTCAGAAAGATTAAAAGGTTGGGAACCAGATATTTTAACTATATAAAATATTTATTGTGAACTAAAAGTGTTTAGTAATCTAAATGCTTGAAATTAGCCTTTTGGACTAATAAAAAGGGAATTAAATACTTAAAAAAGAGTAACGTATAGGTTTAAGGCTGTAGCTGACTACAAAGAGTTTGTTGTCTGTTGCCAAGGAAACACATATATACTTTGGAACTATAGACACTAAATAGTATAAAGTGTGGGAAAAATGCTATAAAGTAAGAATGCTTTCAGTATTATAAGTCTTAATAGTTTATTTTTCTGAATTCACAAAATGCAAACAAGAGAGAAATCTATATCAAATCAATATTTGGTGTGACCGTCCTTTGGAGGAATCCTGGAAATGATGATATGGCCCCCACAGAGCTCTGACCTCAAAATCATCAAGCCTTTCTGGGATTATGTATAGACAGAAGGATTTGAGTAAGCCTACATTCACAGAAGATCTTAGGTTACTGCTCCAAGTTGTTTGGAACAACCTCCCTGCCAAGTTACTTTAAAAACTCTCTGTGCAAGTGTACGTAGAAGAATTGATGCTGTTTTGAAGGCAAAGGGTACTGAGACCAAATGTTGATGTGATTATTTGTTCATTCACTTAATTTTTGTTAATTGACAAAAAAAAAAAAAACTTTAACACTTCTATTTTTCAAAGCATTCTTACTTTACAGCCTAAAACTTCTAGTCTAAATTTATCAGACTCAGCAACCTCAGAAATTGCCTATTAACAAGTGGTTGACAATGTCTGTAAAGCGCTGCGGAATATGTTGGAGCTATATATGTAAGCAAAATGAACAAATTAATAAATAAACAAAATAGATAAAGATGATTCACTAAGGGTATTGTTAGTGACCTGGTATAAGCTTCAAAATCTGCATTAGAAAACCTGACCATGGAAGCACACCTTCAGGTCAAGCAGATGATTCACTTAATCATTAATAGTTCAGATAAGGTTGTGATCCAGGGCTTTAGAGTAGAACTGCTGCAAGCACCCACTACTGAGGAAACAACAGTTACAATTATTTACTTTTTTGTCAGTTTGATCATGAAGCCACTTGGTGGCACTGTCTCCTGATCTCTTTGTGCTTCAGTGCTGCAAGTATGTGGACATGTAAGCTACAGCCAGTGTAGTTTTTTTGTTTTTGCCATTCTTATTGTATGGTATGAATATCACAGGGTGTGTATTTATGGCTAAATAGTTTAGCAATTTTAGCGCAAATAAATAAAACTTTGGAGTAAAGTTGGGTAAACTATCCAAAGGTCCACATACCTATTGAGGAAATATATTACTATCTCTTCTATATAACTCTTTGGATTTAGTGTTAGTGCCTATTTAATAGATTAAAAAACTATTTTCGGATTTTGAGGGGAGGCACTGCTTAAATAAATAATTTGAGTATATAAAGTAAAACCTATTAGCATATTGCTTTTCCTCTAGGTTTGGTGTACGCTCCAGGAAAACTCCAGACGTGTTCACCAAGGGCATCCATAAGTTCCCATTGACCCAACATACATCAAAAGAATGTTTTATTGATATGCATCAGAAAGATATGTGTTAGTATACCTGTTTTTAACAGAATTTAATAGTATAAATGACTACATGACTGAATTCAGAGTCCTCCCACTAAAAAATGTTTACTGTACGGTAAACACTTTTTAGCTAGAAGACCATGGGCAACAAATGCCTATAATGTGGCATGGAATGGAAGTTTCAGTCAGTGGTATATGACAGGAGTATTTTAAGCACACTGTAAACACAGTCTAAGGCTGAAGCCCCAAGTTGCAAAAATGCAGCATTTTTGACGCAACAGAAATGCTGTGGCAAAAAATGCATTTTACAATACCTGCAAAGTGGATGGGATTCTGGCTAATCCCATCCACACATTGCGGAAAAAAATCCGAAGCTGCGTTTTCAAAAAAACGTGAATGTCAATTATACCTACAGCATTTTCCCTATAGCTATAATAAGGGCAGAAAGTCTGCAGAGAAAAACTCAGTGAAAATGCAATGAAAAATTCTGCAGAAAAAAATGTTATGCATTTCCATGTTTTTTTTCTGCAGTGGATTTTTGCTGTGTTTCGCCACGTGGGTCTTAGCCGCAGAAAAAAAGTGGTGTTTTACAGTCACTGCAAAGTGGATGGAATTCTAGCAAATCCCATCCACACATTGCAGGAAAATGCATACAACAGCCACGCTGCGCTTTCCAAAACCGTTGCGGTTTTCGAAATCGCAGCATGACAATTATACCTACAGAAAGCCGGCAGTTTCCCTATAGGTATAATGTAAGCAGAAAGTCCGCAGAGGAAAAACCGCAATGCGTAGCTGCCGCAGTTTTTCCCACAGCGCTTTTTTACTACGGTCCGCTATGTGAGGCCTTAGCCTTAAAGGGATTGCTCCTGAAGACAACCCCTGTATAAATGCCCAGAAATCTAAATAATCTGTGGTGGTAAAGTAAAAGGATCCTGTGTGTAATAAAAACACAAGTCAATTAGTTTCAACAGAATTAGAATATGGATCTGTATTTTACATTTTGTTGACTATTTTATGGGGGACATAGTTATATTTTATATTCTATCACATGAAATTAAAAGTTGCAGGTCTGATATCTTACAATGATTACATGTCCAGTTTCAAAGTATTAAATTGGTGAGTACCAGAAGGATTAACTGTCTTTTTTCTTCTTTTTCTTTTTTTGTTGTGGGCTTACAGTGAATTTCACCTTTTGAGTTGCAATTGTT
This sequence comes from Leptodactylus fallax, assembly GCA_947044405.1. Lineage (NCBI taxonomy): Eukaryota > Metazoa > Chordata > Amphibia > Anura > Leptodactylidae > Leptodactylus > Leptodactylus fallax. The sequence goes on along the minus strand of CAMRHE010000027.1, from coordinate 8,969,446 downwards.
AAATTATTTTGCAAAAATAAATGACATTTGCAATATCTAGGCCATACCAGGGATTTGAATATCTGCTGAATGCCCTAAAATCCATTGGGAGGCTGTGGCCCCATGTTGCGGAAACGCAGCTTTTTTTGTTGTAGATTTTTCTGCGTTTTTTTGAGCCAAAGCCAAGAATGACTACAAAAGGAATGAGACAGATATAGGAAGTACTTATACTTCTACCTTCTGCTCAATCCACTCCTGGCTTTGGCTCAAAAAACTGCAGCAAAATCTGCAACAAAAAAAGCTGCGTTTCCTCAACATGGGGACTCAGCCATAGGGAGTATTACCTATGAAGGATATGGTCACTAGTCTAGCTCTTAATAGCATGTCTGTGATAACTAACCAATATCATCTGTTGTATGAATAGAGGTTTTCAATGGGAAACAATGAAGCTCTGATCTGCTGTAGGTTTAGGCACTATGATACTCTATGTCTACTTATTTAGAGCAACAGAAGCAAAGATAGTTTTATAGAAATTCTGCACAATTTTTGTTAAGTGGCTTGTTATTTACCACACCAGCCTATAATCTATAATGTGTTGGCTGGTGGTCCTTGGACTTGGATGAATGGAGTGCACTAAACATTATAATCCCCATGCATATGAATGTGAAAAATTCTGTTACACATCTAATTTTAGAATAATGGGAAAAGTCGGTTTTTTAATGGACTGTTAAAGAATATGACATTTTTGGCATTTTCACGGACAAATGGACCAATGCAAGTCAATGAGGGTTATTTATCATCTGCCCCTTTTTGGCCATAGTTTTCACAGCTGCGCCTTTTTGTAGACTACTTTTACTGTGGTGCTTATTTATGATGTAGGTGCACCTCCTTGTTAAATGTTGTGCACATGTTAGTGTAGATGCGCCTTTTTAGGCCATGTGCACTTTGCCCCTTTTTTGTTCAAAAAAGCGCAAAAAAGCCGCAATTTCCCCTTTTTAATGCTTTCTAACCTGACGGGCTCTTTTACACTGTCCATGGACTGGAGTACATTTACGCCACAAAAAGGCACAAGTAGTTTAATAAATGTGCCCCATTGGGTCTAATTTTAACGTCTGTCAAAAGAGATTTGCCGTTAAAACAGATGAGTGGTTGGGTAAAAAAATAGACCAATGAAGGTCATCCATTTTTTTAACTGACAGTTAACTCCAGTCTTCATAAATCTGTTTCACTGTGTTTAACAGTAGCAGCAAAGTGAATGAGATTTAATTTCATCTCATCCACACAATGTAGAAAAAGTGCAGTACACACTGAAAAAGCCGTGTTTGCTAAAAAGCATGAGGAACATGCTGGAACTTTGTAATAAATGCTATGGAAAAAAAATGCAACATGTTTTCACTGAGTTTTTTTCTGTAGTATTTTACTATGTGGGCCTTAGCCTTCGGACAGCAGCACACGACTGTGTTTCACCCGTGAAACACGGCCCGTGTGCTAGCCAGATGTATCGGCTTGAACTTTGTGCTGGGAGCGGGACTCCTAGCATACTATCCCATACTGTAATTGATACTGTAGTATGTCACTGGGAGGCAGGGACTCCTAGCGTCATAGATAACTAGGATGCTAGGAGTCCTGTTCCCAGCACGAGGTTCAAGCTGGTAAATCTGGCTAGCACAGGGGCCGTGTTTCACAGGTGAAACACGGTCATGTGCTGCTACCCTAAAAGAGGCTTCATGACAGCATAAAAAGTCCTTGAGTGGTGTGCAAATTTACATTAAACTTACTAATGTACTTTAATCCTGAAATCTCACCAATGTCCTGATTTCAGACCCCTCTTGTGGTCCTACAAGTGGAACTTCTGCTGTTGTTCAAACATGGGTAGTTAGCTCCCTCGTCCTGTGTCACTTTATTAGCTATCTTTCTTGGTCTCCAAATGAGCCTTGACAAAAAGATTTAAAATTACAATGTTGCAAAAAAGAGTCAGGCTGAGCGTCCACATTGCGGAAACGCAGGTTTTTTTTTGTTGCAGATTTTTCTGCGATTTTTTTTTTTTTTAGCCAAAGCCAGGAGTGGATTGAGCAGAAGGGAGAAGTATAAGTACTTTCTAAATATTTCCCATTCCTTTTGTAGCCATTCTTGGCTCAAAAAAACACAGCAAAAATGCATTTCCGCTGTAAAACGCCATGTTTTTTACGCCAAAACGCGGTGTTTACGCCACGTGTGTCCCCGGCCTTAATTAGATAAAAAAGTACCTTCCAAACTGTGTATGAAGTTGGACTTTGGTATGATTAATTCTCATAAACATGTTTTTTCTGCTTTATTGGGAGAATGTATATTGCTGTTTGGTACTTCCTATCGGTTTGTATCACTAGAACCTTTAATGACATAGGTGTCAAGACTCAGTGGGGCTAAACTATAATTCATTAAGGCTGAGGCCTCACATTGCAGAAATGCAGCAATTTCGGCTGTTGTGGAAACACTGGCCCACAATACTGGCACCTGAATTTGGCACACTGTGGCACATCTCACCCTCTACGCCCCACCCTTTCACTTTTTAAGGCTAAAGCCGCAATGCATCGCTGTTCTTCCTGCAGTGCTTTAGACAGAAAGTTTTCAGAGGTTTCCTCTGCGGACTTTCTGTTTCAATTATACCGTAGGTATAATAGACATGCTGCGATTTCCAAAACCCCGCCAGTTTTGAAAATCGCTGCATGTGCACAGCACTGTTTTTACCACAAAGTGGGCATGGGATTTGCTAGAATCCCATCCACTTTACTCTGACTGTAAATAACCGCGATTTTTTTTCCGCGGCGTTTCCAACGTGGGCAAATTGTGGCATTTAAACCACATGGGGCCCCAGCCTTAGACAGTGGACGGAGTGGGGCAGGAATTAAGGTGAAGCAGGGTGGGAATCCAAATGGGCTGTGGATGGGATGTACTTGTCTGCCAGATTTACTGTGGAAGAGTGAAGAAATCAGGCGATACCTTTTAGAGGCTGAGTATATTTATAAGTAAGCTTTCAGGAGTACTAGCTCCCTTCATCAGACATGTAACAGGCATCAGAAATAATTGTGTTTGGCGTAAGTTATATCCCAAATCTATGCCAGTCCCTGACTGGTGTAGATCTGCAACGAGGCGCACCTACATGCACTAGAATTACTAAGAGGCTAGAGCCTCTTACTAATTCTGGAGAGTTGTGTGCCTGGTGGGGAATCAATTAAGACTCGCAAATCTTATACCAGTCTTAATTGACTCCATGCCAGGCAATCAACTCGCAGGAATTCCTAAGAGGCTCTGGCTTCTTAGTAATTCTAGCTCATGTAGGTGCATTTGGTTGCAGAGCCACGCCAGTTAGTAACTGGCGCAGATTCGTGGCATAACTCAGGCCAGTTTTCTGGTGTGAGTAATAGTAAATCTGACTTTCCCAACCCGTCTCTGCCCACTGTCTAAAAAAGTGGAGAGCAGGGCACAGGGCTGCAAAAATGTATCAAGTTGGTACGCATTTTTGGCCACTTTCGAGGTGTATCTACCTCTGTAAATGTGATCCACTGTGTTTTACACACCCAGCAAAGTGAATGACATTTTGTTTAATCTCATCCACACATTGCAGAAAAAAACAATGTGAAATACTGTGTTTTTCAAAAACGCACAAGTTTAATTTTAATTTTACTTATGGAACTGTTGCATTTTTTTCCCATAGACTTATATTGGGAAGGCAAAAATAAAAAACACTGCAGAAAAGCAGTGCAAACACAAACACAACTCTGCGGACTATATATGAAAAAATGCTGTGGAAAAAACGTGATGCATTTCCACTGTGGTCTTTACCGCTGCTTTTTTTGCAGTGATTCCCTGCGTGGGACCTTAGCCTAAAGTGGTTTTCTGAGATGTATATTTTTTTTCAGGAAGCAGCTGCAAGCAAAAATAAAAAGCCACTTTTCAATATACCCCTAGCTGAGATTCTGCTCTTTGTGCAAAAAAAAAAAAACTGTTTTAAAATTGTATCTAAGCAATTGAATAGAAGTAACCTTGGGGCCCCATAGTAGAACTCAGAGTAGGGTTCCTCTTGTACATGATCTCATTTAACAGCAAGTGAGTTCAGAACATGAAAAATGTATGATTTATGTGGTCTGTGCTCTGTGTCTTTTCCTAAAACACAGTTATAACGTACTGTACATAGTGATATGACCGCACGAGGATAATGTACACATTGATGCTACAGCATAGAAGCAACACGATGATCCCTCAGTGAAGGAATAATCAACCAAATGTAGATAAAGCAGAGAAATCATACCCACTGTGATGTCATGATAGTGGGAGAATGCACACAATTATGTCATGATAGTGGGAGAATGCACACAATAATGTCATGATAGTGGGAGAATGCACACAATTATGTCATGATAGTAGGAGAATGCACACAATTATGTCATGATAGTGGGAGAATGCACACAATTATGTCATGATAGTGGGCGAATGCACACAACAATGTCATCATAGTGAGATGATGATTTCATGATAGTGGGAGTATGCACACAATGATGTCATCATAGTGAGAAGATGATTTCATGACAGTGAGATAATGCACACAATGATGTAATGATAATTGGATAATGCACTCAACAATGTCACAATAGTGAAAGAATGAACACAATGATCTAATGATAGTGGTATAATGCACACAACATTGTCACGATAATGGGAAAAGCACACAATAATGTCATCATAGTTAAATAATGCACCAGTGATTAAAGACATCATGCATAGTGTCATAGTAGACACATATATAGAGATAACAGACACACATGTACAGAATAACAGCATAGGATGAAAGAATTTGTATGCAGGTATAAAGCAGACAATGACATCACAGTGCAAGGATAATGCAGTAATGCTACAGCTCAGGAATAATGCAAAATCTTATGCTAAAAAAAGAGAAATAATGCACACAGCATGGGCACAGCAAGTAACCGTGAGATTTAATAACAGGCCTTGGAATGTAGCCTCATTTAATTTGCTAAAAACAGTTCTGTCATAAATAGTCTTTCCTAACTAAACCTGAGGTCTGAATGTCTAGATGGCAATGAACACCTTAGTAGTTTCTGAGTATATGAAGCTGTGGGCACACAATGCAGCTATGGTGCCTACACAAGCCTACCCTGGTAGTTACCTTCATCATTTGTGGTGTTTATTGAATATGAATTATTTCATACATTAATTAATATAAAGAATTGGTAAAAGTAAATGCTTCAGGAATTTGTTCTTACTTCCAGTGTGAATGGCACTTTAATTATTGTCTATGTAACATATTGCTATAGCTTTATATTATATGGTAAATACATTTATTATATTCTACTTTGACAATTAGTAATTTTCTCCAAGCAGGAGAACTGATGCAGAACAAGAGTTTTCTTCTCAAGGAAAAAAAAAACTAGATGGCAGATCTAATTCTGTATCGTCTCAGATCAGCACTATCTCAGCCTAACAAATAAATCTTTATGTCAGAATTAAATACACTCTGGAAAGGCCATTTCAGCTCTTTTGTAAGATTTTTTTCAATTGTGTGCAGTGATGGATATCTTTCGATGCTGGATGATAGCTGCAGACAGTAATTTATAAAAGGCCGCAATGCTACTAATTGTAAGAAGTGTTTTTATATCCAGTTTTAGTGTCATAGGGTGAATGTACATGTGGTGAATGCAAAGAAAGAAGAGGGGTAAACAATGCAGATACATTGATGAAATTTATTTCATTTTCTGACATCAAAGTAATTGTCACTGCAAAATGATGCAGACTTTTAAATGTGCCTTGTAGATGTCAGAACAGCTTTCAAAACACAAGACTTTGTCGCACAGTAAATCAATGCACAGTATTTTACAAGAGTTAATGACACATCACATCTGCATTTCAGTAATATGGGAATTATGGACAAAAAAACCCTAAAATGAAATAAAACACAAAAAAGACAAATCTAGAAGTTAAAGGTGAAGTAAAGCTGTAGAAAAACTGTAGAAAATCATGCATCTGAAAACAGCAAGGATTACAGCCCAAACACGTGAAATCATTTGGATAATACAAAGCTAATGTACAAAATCCTTGGTCAATTCTATATAAATATGGCCTATAATTGTATGTGCACGTGAGAGTTTTCCCTGATGGACTTTTATGACATGACAACTCGATGACGCTTAGATTTAAAATTATTCCTAAAAACTAGTACTCTACCATTCCCAAGAATTAAGAGGCCAGTCCCTTACGCTAGGTTCACACTAGCGTTTGGGTCTCCGTCGTTCAGGTCCGCATGGGGATCCAAAAGACGGAGACCCTGTCTGCTTAAAAAGCGGTTACCCACGGACACCCGTGGACCCCATATAGTATAATGGGGTCCACTGGGTTGCCATCTTATTTTTGATGGTTTTATATTTCTTTTAGGACTTTTGTCTCCGCTGATTTTAAGCAGAATCTGTCTCCAGCACAGATGTGAATCCAGCCTTAATGGAAGGATGGTTATGTTGTCATTCACCATTGAAAGGAAGATATAGAAACAGCCAAGTCTGAAACCTCCAATTCATTCCATGTCTCCTTATCTGCATGTCCCATTTATTTCCATGGAGAGTGAATTCACATATGCAACACCTCTCCACTGAGAACATTGCTACAATCTCTTTGTTCTTGGAAATCTCAGAGGTCCCAAACCACTGATGACACTAACATGGCCAAGGTACATTGCATTAACAATGTACTAGGAAAAAATCATTTTAAAGTAAGCCAGTAGCGCACTATGCACCTTAAGGGCATACACTATGGAAGGAACATCACAAAGCAAAACCAGATGGTAGGTATGGTCAAGCTCAATCTCTATCTTTCTCCTGACCCATCAAACCTACCAAGCACCAGCTACCACCAGAACTGTTCCCCTCTTTACTGCCAAATAAGATCAGATACACTTTGGGGGTTGTGCTGTGGGTAGCAGCCAATTACTGATACTGGAATCTGAAAAATGCAATTGAGAAGGTATGATCGATTTGTGGTCCTCCTATTCTACTGCAGAGATGGTTTATATCTATGGTTAGCCAACTATTTAACAGTGGACATACAATATGCAATAATGGTGTATTGGAGACTACCATCAGATGTGACATCACTGTCATTCTTTATGCACCATGCATTGCAAACAATTGCAGCAAACTGCAAGCACGTTGCAAACATGTTATTGCGATATTATACATCATGATTTGATGTAACCTAAAAGAATAGACTATGCTTTTAATCTACTCTTACACTATTGGTAATGAAAATTAGTGAATTAAGGATTGATTTTAAATTGCCTTCACTTTATTTTTTAGCTAAAAGGACCCAAAGAATTCTGTAGACTAGCAATGTGCCATCAAAATATCTTTCATACAAAATGGGCATTTAAAGTATCAAGTTTTCAGATGCATTTTTGATTATTTTCACTTTTAATTTATTTTTCCACCAATGTTTTGTTTTAAATATTTACACAGCTTTTTTTTTCCTAGTAGCAGTCCAGCTGCCATTAGTGACTGGTTTGGTATCCACGAAGCAACCAAAATGAATGATCCGGTTCATAACATGTTTCCCTCCTCCTCTGTAAACCACAGATTTCAATTTAGAATGACCATTTATTTATAAAGTTGAGCAAATTTCTGAATACAAGTTTGCTTGTCGTCAACATTTAACGCCCTCTTCTTTCTATACCCGTGCTTACGGAAAATTATACATATTTATATACACACATAAATCAATGCAAAAGAAACGAGTCACAAATGCCAGTGCTTGATTAACATTGAACAACATCTGAAATATTCTTTGGATGTGCAGGTCATACCCACAAAGTAACCCCCAAGAAATAAATTAACAACAAAAATCCATAAAATGTACATACATACATACAAATGACTTCTTTTTGGTTTGATAACAATACCTTCGTCAGTACAAGGTATAGGGATCTGGCAGTGTTTAAAACACACAACAATGTCTGCAAAGATTATTCTTTATACACCCTGCACAGTCAAGAGAAAAAAACATCTCTCCATCATTTCATCTCGGCAAACAAATAAAAAGATTGTAACATGAAACTTTGGTTGTTTTGAAACAGACTATGTACAGGCATTATTAAAATTCCATCATAAATTAAGTAAAGATTACATAATGAAAATGAAATATTACATTAACAGAAACATAAAGCATGTGTATTACATTGTTTTCATTTTGTTTTACCCTGTAAAAAAAAAACATATTAAACACAAAGTGTCCTTGTTTAACAAAACAAAAAACCTTCATTGCATTAAGTTGCAACCTGTCCTGACCCAACCCCTTCCTATCCTAAGAGCAAAATCAATTTTTTGAAAAAATATAAGTGGGGAAACAGAGAGACTTAATAATAACAATAACATAAAATAGGTATAAAATAAATATGGATTATAAAGCATTTGAATGAAGGTTAACATTTACCAAACTAGTAAGTTCTGTCTTATCACATAGACTTTCTATACAACGTTACCCTAAAGATTTCTTATACTATGAGGTATTTGAAGGAATTGGTAAGAGGACTGCACGGCCTACATCCAGGCAATAGGTACTCGAAGCGATTGGCCAAGCGCAGGCAAGAGAGTGAGAGAGCATGAAAAGAGACTGCCAACAGCTAAGATTAGCTAAAACTTTGGTTCATCAGCTAAAAGAGTGAAAAATAAAATCCTTTGGTATCAAAGAAATGTTCATTGCATGGTTGCACTGTAAAAGCATCACGGTGAAGAATTAATCCTTTATCAGTATTATTATTATTATTATTATTATTATTTAATTAGTGGCCTTTCTTACAGGCTGAGGTATTCATAGACATATAAGGTGAGATAGAAGAGGTCAACAGCGGTTTAACACTTTGGTATAAGCAAGGCACTCGTCCTATGAGTTTACAAAGTCTGCAACATTTTTGCCTAAAGCTTTGTTATTTTTCCTAGCATTGTAAATGGATTGGGTGTGTCTTTTGTTTTCCAAAAGGAAACAGATGACCACAGACAAGCATTGACCATGATCTGGCTTATTGAAGGTTAGTCAATTATCGGTAAACTATAGTTGCGTTGGATAAACTTGAATTTTGGGAACTGGTGGCCGACAACAGCAGGAAGGCTGATGATTGCCTTGTATAGGGAAAAGAATGGACATCTAAAATGGATGGAACCTCAAATATCGAAATTAAGCAAAAGTTTGTTTCATATAAGCTATGTGACTAGGAATCCACATATATGTCTAAGCTAACTTTGGTTATTAGTATTTTAAAATGTCAATTTCCAACAACTCAGTGTTTTGGGCGGGAGAAAATTGATGAGCCAGACCATGATCATGATAGGCCATCTGGTCTCTCTGCTATTGAGTCCATCAGTCTCAAGGGTGCTTTACAGCACCTCTGACCCTGAAGGGGTTAATTATAATATTTATGAAAAAAAGAAAAGAGTTATATTTCTTAAAGGTCAGGGGTTACGGGTCAGGAGTCAGAGAAAGGTCGCCGAGTGCCTTTGGCAGACGAAGGCCGTGCAAGAAAAAAAATCTTTGGTATTCTTTGGTATCATCAATGTGATTAAAATCACGAAATGGAAATTGAGTGAGGTAGCATCTTTGGTTCACACTATAAATAGTCGATCTTTACACTTTTTTTTTTTTTACACACGGAAGCAGCTATTTCTTTGCTTCTTTGTCCTTTTAGGAAATTGTTACCAAACGTATTGTAAAGCTAACCACACCACAATAGACATAAGGTCAGTACAATGAAATCAGCCTGACCTCTGTAATAGGAAATTGAACGCACCATAAACGCTAATTAGGCAACACAGCCAAAGTACTTTCTCTTTGTTTGCTAAATGCATAGTTGTTTTCTCCTTTTGCTTCCTTTTTAACATTGATCTGGTATGAAAAAAATTCTATTGAGTGGACTTGTCCTAAGACTCTTTGGTATACAAAAGAATGCAAATTTAGACAGTACTGACAAAGAATATTATACAAGGGAACAACAAAAACATACATCCCCTGAAATATGTAGAAGAATTAACAACTAAGAAATAGAATTGACTGTGTACAGTTGTTTATGATAAATGAAAAATTACATGTATCTGTTATCATTTCAGAAGTATATATATCTTATATGACCCAAAATTACTTAGATCATAAATCCTTAGAGGGTATGTCCTGAGGTCTAAATACATTTTCATTTATTTCATAAAGCTCAACAAAAAAATGTACTTTTTTAGATCATACAACCCATAACACATTTGCAAATTAAATTATTTAAAAAATGATCCAGTGTCCAGATATTGCTGTCACTTACTTATGATTGCTCCCCCTGGTGTTTTTTTGATTCCCTCTCAGGATATCCACCTCATGATACCAATGCTGGTGAGGTAAAGCGACTTCCAGGGCTCTGACCGTGACTGGTATACAGCATGCCAGAAATCATTCCGCTATCTGTGTACAAGTGGATCCGGGCAATAGGACTAAGCTACAGTGCCTGTGTGACCACCCATACTAGACATATGATGGGGACATTCTGAGAGGGAATTAACAGGGAGCCGCATAACAAGTATTGACAATAATATTTAGACATGGGATAATTATACAAATTAAAATGATTATGTTTCAGAAGCTCTAACAAAGTGAGTTAATATTTATTTATGGGACAATCCATTTAAGACATTGCCCAAGATTAGTAAAAGGGTCTGCATTTATTCCAGAAACCGCAGCACTCCTTTGGCTGTGTTTGGTATTACAGCTTAGCTTATTTAAGTACAAGAAACTGAGCTAGAATGCCATACATGACAAGTGTGGTGCAGGTTTAGGAATAAAGGAGGCTCTTTTTCTAATTTCAGGCAACCCCTTTTAGAGAAGCAAGTCTACGAATTCTAGATCTTATCAAACCTAGTACAACATGTATTTTCTTTTAGAAAATATTGTAGTTAAATATAATACAAGGTATAAAACTAACATAAAATCACACAAATAATGAAATGCAATTTGTGATTAATAAATAATTCTTGAAACTTTGAATGTGGCATAAAAATGCACTGTGTGAAGGTGGCCATAGGGTTTGTTCACATAAATGTTTTTTTTTTTTAATTTCCATTGTTTTTCTTTCTGATTGCTTTGCATTAAATGTTACATACTAGGACCTGGACAACCCCTTTAAGTAATCAATCTTGTGTATGAAGTACAGAGGAAGGACACATATGTATTATACAGTATGGAATAATTACAGTTGTGTATGAGTAAAATATAGTTGCCCGTCTTGAAAATGCATTCCAGTAGAACATCATTACTATTAGACATAACTCTTTGGTATCATCAATGGATTTACTGGCTGCACAACAAAACATTCACACTAGAAACTAGGCCATTGCTAAAAAATTGCAAAAATAATCAATGGATTTACTTTTTAAGTTGTATGATTTTATAAATGTGCAACTTTAGCTGTCTTTGGAATTAGATATGACCGAAAATTGTCACTGAAACTAAATAAGTAATACAAATGGAAAGCTATCCCAGCTGTGCAGTCTCTATCTGGTGCTAAAATAAAGAATAATTTATTATTGAATTACTTTAAATAAGGCCATAATATGATACCTTAAGGACAGCAAGTGAAGTAAATATTAGAGAAAGGCCTCTTTACATTCTGTGTTAAAGGGCTTATGCCACAAAAAGTTTTTATCCTCTATCCATAGGAGGAAGAAATAGCTGAGACCCCCACCAAATCCTGGGAATGGGAGTGTCTTCGCCCATTGTGAATTCAGCCAGACCCCAGCCAGGCTGAATGTAGTCATGACCATGCTGGACAAGACGCATATGCACGCCGACTCACTTTGATGGGAGTGCCGGAAATAGCCAAAGTACAGCACTCAGCTATCTCTGACACTTCCATTGAAGAGAATGGGAGCACGAGCCTGAATGAGCATGTCTATCTTTAACCTGGCTGCAGTCAGGCTGAATTCATAATGGGGGGAAAACACCTTAGGATGGGTGGGGGTCTCAGCAGTCAGACCCACCCCAATCAACTATTTATGTTCCATCCTATGGATAATAGTTTGTGTGGCATAACTCCTTTAACTAAAATGGATAGCAAGAGAATAGGTTTTACTTACATTAGAAAACTGGTTATCGATGACGATTCATCAAGATGCCACCACCAAATGAAACCTGTTTATCCAATGAAGTAAAGATGTCCATAGGTTTTAAATAAAAGGTTATAAAAGGAAATGTAGACAACCAGTGAGTATTCTTCTGCTGTGTATCTGCTCATGGACACATACTCAGATTTACAGTTCTACAGCCAAAGCTACTAGTTACCTAAGCCTGCTGTGCAGAGTAAGTAAAAAAATAGAAGGTGGCTCTTGAACACATATTACAAGTCTTTGGCTTTTTGTCACTGTTCTTTGGATGCTGCTACCACAGGTTTAAAAGTCAGAAATTCTTGAAATAAGAGCACAAATTCTGAGGGCACTGCACCAGCCTGGTTCTTAAGCAGGCCCTACACCTTAAATAATTGTTGACCTAATGCTTGTTTTGGTGATAGTTATTCCTCCCAACTCCTACACACATATGCATGCTTGGTTTGGCCGAATATTTGTGTGTTCTCAATGGTGAGAGGAGAGTAAAGGCATCCATACACATTAGAGAAAGGTTGGCCGAACCCGCTTAATGCATATGAGGGCCTCCAGACTCTCCCTTGATAGATGTTGTTTCATTTCAAGGTCCAATCCATTCTGCCTAGAAATAGGCTACTACCAAAGGTGTCTAGCAGCAGCTAATTCCTCTTTCTCTATACCATTTAAAGGTATACTGGTGCCTTAAGCTACTGCCAGAAATCTTTAGAACAAAGGATAATAGATGTTGAAACTCAACATGCTGACCCTTTTTTCTCCTCACATCATATGTTGGGATAGAATCAGGACTACTCCATACACATAAGAAAGTTGTCTAGATCTGCTGAAATTATCAAGTTCAGCCAACTTTACTCTTCTGTGTATGATCACCTTTAAAACATGACACAGGAAAACCAACCACAAATCCTAATGACAGATTTGCACTGTTATAAATGCTATTAAACTAAAGTTAAGAAATTGAGGCAAGCAAATTACTGAGTGGGTTTCAAAGTCTGATAAAAAATAGTGAAGGAAATGAAAATATTTCAAAGCCACACTTATACACACACACTTTCTCACATCCACCCCCCCACCACACACACGCACACCACACACACTGTATTCATGGTGAATATACAAAAGAGTTGGACTGTGGCATGTGGGTAAAAATATTAGACAAACTGAAAATATTTGTGCTCGAGCAGATCGTAACTTCTAATAATTACAATGAGAAACAAGTCCTTATTATTTTGTTTCCGTATAAATAACAGTCCTATTATAATGAATGTTTGTGAGTTTTCATTTTTATCTAGTAAGAAATTAGAATTGTTTATACCTACACTTTTTCATACAACGTTATGTAAAAATATCACTGGAATATTAAAATCACTGGAATAAAACACCTGGACTACTATTCTACACATGTTCTTTGGTATGTTGCACTTGTGGGAGAGGTTGTGTCACTATTTTGTGAGGAACTCTTAACAAACAAAGAGAATGCACAGGTCTAGGTGCCAAGTAGTCATTTGAACACCACCGGCAAGTCTTAAAACCGCTAGGCTCAAACGACACAATAACGCTCAGTCCCAATGAACTCAAGACGACTTGTAGGTCACACCATATCCCAACCTGTAGACAAGTTATGACCACGTTCCTTACCACTGGATTGTATATAGTACTGATACACCATACACCTTCATGTTTAAATGTGTGGTGGCAATGAAAACCCATATCAGAAGAAGAAGTCCATTCAATGACAAGAGACCACGATGCTCCAAACCACCAGACAGCAAACTACGGTGAAGTTGGAAATGATGATTGAAGGTGTAAGGCCAGTGGAAATTTGTATCATCATCATTAGTAGTATTCTTATTATTTTTGTTTTTTTTGCAAGTTGTTCTCCTGAAAAATGTCTTAAGAAGAAAAGTTCACTATACAGGAGAAATGAGTCTTTGGTTTCTTTGGATTTATAAATAAATTTGGTTTGAAATAGTTCTGAAAGTATAAACCTGTTATTGTGAGGTCCTTTTCCTTTGTATTAAAGCTTTTCCACCGAGGTTGTAGTTTCTTTTTTTATTTATTTATTTTTTTGTTTTTTTGTTTTTCTTTTGTTTTTTCCTTCATGCTTTGGTACAAGTGCTTGATGAAGATGATGTGTTTCCCGAGCTGCCCTCATCTTGCCACTTATCTAGACTCCTTCTGCGAGCATTCATGAAGAAGTTGCTGACTGTGCTAAGCTCCAAGCCAAGCTGCTGGGAAATAGTGATCTGTAACTCTTTGGATGGGCGCTTATTTTCTTTAAATATTGCATGGAGAGTCCTCCGTTGAACATCTGTAAAGACCAACCTTGGCTTCTTTGGTGTATTCCCTCTGTCTTTACCATGATCTTGTTCTTTTCGTTTACATGCTGATAAAAGAAATTGAAGCAAGAAAAAGAGAAAAATAAGCTATAACTACCAGTTAAAGGTATTACATACATAAATTTACAACATTGTACAGTTTTAAATAATGAAGACCCGTAACGTCACATATTTTTGAAAGATACATAGCCATAGCTTGGCTTTCCTTCACGTGTCCTCACCTTTTATTGAAATACCTTTTCCCAGACAAAGTGGCTTGTTGGAAAACCTTTTCCCCCAGCAACCAGCCCTGGTTTATCTGCCCCCAGCTTGCCCTATCACATTAATCTTTACTCTGTATGGAAATGCATGGTAGTAACTCTCAAGTTAGTACTTAAGTAGTTTTTACCCTTAAACATTTAAGGTGAAGAGGAAATTAAGTAGATATGTGACGTCAAGACTGTAAGGCCATATTACAGATAGCATTTGGCCAAACACTTATGGAGAAAGCAGCTTTCAGTCATCTATGTCATTGGCTTATGTCACAAAAGAACAAAAGGAACAGGCATATTGAAATCTATCAGCACAATCCTTGACTCCCTCAACATCTGCTGTTGGGGGAGAAGCCCTGCTAAAATCAGCAAGTTTACTGATATTAAAGGGGTTATTCCCTATCAACAGTACAGCACATAAGTTTCCAATCGCAGGAGGCCTGAAAGCCGGGTCCCCCAGTGATCAAAAGGACGGCTCAATTCACTTCTATGGGGCTTCACTTCCTTGAGCATCTGAGGCACATATAGATAATTTGTGGCTGGCACAATAGCTTGCTGCTTTAAACATGACATTTTTGTATGGGTTTACCAATTAGATAAAGCGTCCTTAAGTTCAAGGTGTCCCATCAGAAGATAGTTTACCACAATGTCATAAACGGAATATGTAACCTACTATACCAAACGCTATTACAGAATTTCAACATAGTTGGGACAGGTATAACAACCTTAACACATAAAAACCAGCAACACACCTGAAATCCAGTTTGGACCTAAGTGGCTTTTTTTTTTCTTTTTTTCTATTATTATTAGGAGAAGTATCTCGAGCTCTCAGTTCATTACTAATGTTGCTAAAGTTTCTTCTGCCTTTCAGATCAATAATTAAAATTCCAGATTGGATTAGGAACACAAACACAGCAAATATTGCAGAAATTGAACTCATATAATTCTTTGTCTAAAGCTCTGCTCGGATATTTGCTTTGTAGGAGCAGTGGTAGACTTATGCAACTAATTATGCATCTTGCAATGTAGCACTTAAGCCTATTTATGTGTAGTAATATTATGGAATTATGGCAGGTACATTTCTATTAACATAGTTTTAACAGCCACTGGCTAAACTTGGAGCAAAAGTCAACCTAGATAGCTTGAAATAATGTTCCATTCCTCTTGTATCTTTTGTTTAAGTAAGATTAATCAGCTAATAAGCACATAGTGACCTATCTCATCTGTGATAAGGAGGCGCCTCTTGGATTGTATTGCTAGTAGCAGTTGGGTCCAAAGCTACCTATTATCTCTGCTGTGTCTGTGACTATATATTACTCTGTAAGGTAAGACATATAGTTTGCTGACAACATATCATACTCTTTAAAGACTGTATGTCTGCCAAGTTATCTTTAAGAATAATCAATATTACAAATCAATAGGCAACGCCAATAATTCATATATAATAATAGCCTAACAATTTATCCTTATTTTGGCCCAGTATCTACATGACCATTATCAGCATGCAAAGAGTAATATTAAAACCTATTTAAAGACAAAGTTTTTTTTCTTTATCTCAAGAGCACAAAGTTCAGATGTTTATAAAATTCTCTGTAATTCTACAGTTCTCAGTTATTTTTAATGCATTCAGTTACACTTAAAACAGTTAACACTGTAAGCCGGCCATACACATAAGATAATGATCAGCTGACCAATCATCAATGAGATTGTTCATATGAACAATCCCACCAGCAACACAAGAGACTAAACAGGTTGTTTAAAAAACAGACACCATGGGGCTTGCACAAAGTGGCAAATAATTGACACATACTTTGGACAAGCTAGGCCAAAATTTTCCAGTCTGGTTGATCACTTGTTTGACAAACAGGGTCTGCCTTCAGCTATTGTCAACTTTTGTTTTGTGTTATTTTTATCAAACAGTGGTCAGCCGAAATGGCCAAAATCTGCCATTCTGACTGTCTCTGATATTAAGTGTATAGGCAGTTTAAGGCACAAACATGAAATTACTGTCAGCTAAATCATTGTTTACCCCATAGTTATGACACCTGTCCACACCATTAAAGGCGTTGTCCAGGATTACAAAAAGGGTCTATTTGCCATAAACAGTGCCAGTCTTGTCCATGGGCTGTGTCTGGTAGTGCAGAAGTGAATGGAGTTGAACTGTAATAACAATCACAGTAATAGACAAGAGTGACACTGATTCTTTAGAGAAAAAACACAGATCTTTTTTCTACTTTTGGACAATCCCTTTAAAATAGATGTTTACTACAGCTAAAAGTACATGCTATTTCAGTAAAGTAGATGTGATGAGAGGATCAATTGCTTCTAAACACTTTCCATCATCAACCTGTGAGCAACTTTCATCTACTGTGTGCTATCTGCTGTATTCCTATAAAATCAATAACCATATCAGTCATGTATTAGGCCTATTATTATTTGATTGATCTGCATATAAAGTCATTGAGTAGCATTAAGAATCACAGATGGTTGGATAGTTTATCTGTTTGTGCTATCTACTTTTCTTTGTGCTGAACTGAGCTCTCCCTTGTCATATACAATACACAATCTGCTTCATGTGCCAAGATCTGAACTTTCCTGATTGCTTCCTCTTCTGCCGGGCCAGCAGCTTGGTACGTATATATGGCGCCGTCTGCTTACTCTCCTATTGATTTTTTTCATGCAACTTACTTTCCACTTGCACATTACACAACTCTAAAACCAACCTGCTCACCTAAAAACCATAATGAGTCAGTAGAATGAATGTCAACAGATATCCAAGCTAGTAATATTAGTGGATATACAATGCATAGCTGACTCTGCCTTGATGTCTACAAAGCGATGATGGGATGAAGGGCAGTAGACATGAATTATACATCTAGAAGAGGTGAATTCGGTGCCATTGTTTCTTTCACATTGTCATTAAGATAAAAGTACCATCAATTTTTCTGCCATGATCTTAATATACAGCACAACAGTATAAGTACAAGTACAACTAATCTGCAAAGTCGAGCAAGATAGGGAGAGAAAACGAGTTGAGAGAGATGTGAGATAGATATATGTGTATATAAATAGTAAGGAAATAGTGTACAGCAATATATACTGTAGCTAGATAGAAAGAAAGACAGATATCCTATAAAAGATGTTTTACCTGATTTTACTGACATGTAACAATTTAGTTTAGAATTTGAAGTATCATCCTTTGGGTTAAAATTAGTAAATGAGTAACATTCAAGATGATACGAATATATTTATGCCATAGTAAAAGTATATTCATTTTTATATCTGTATGCCATTTTTTTTAGATATTCTTGAGTCTCCTCTTATTTATAATAATATACCTAATATACTTGTACTGTGGCATACCTACATTCCTATAGTCATGAATGTTACTTATATGAATATGTATTATCCTGTTTACAACAAAACCATAAAAACCATTGAAACACAATTAGTAAGTAGGAATTTGACATTAAGAATTCTGATTTATCACTTTATTAAGAGAAGCACTGGTTGTTTTCGGTCTTCATTAATATTTGCATTAAATTAGAAATTTGATCTAACTACCAGTAGTACCAATAGGCTGTGCTGTTGAGCTGTCCCTCAGATGTGAGGAAGATTGAAAATGTATTTTCACTGCATATTTTTTAGGTATAAACCATTTAGAAAATCTATCTATCTATCTATCTATCTATCTATCTATCATCTATACTCTGTCTATCACATATCTACACAGATAAATGATACAGGTCATCCATATAAATGGATTTTGTGCTTTTATTACTCTATACAAAATATACTACCATTTTATTACTTGCTTGACTTTGACAGATAACTAGTATTCTGCAAAGATTTAGAAAGAAATGTGACTTTTTACAAACATCCTAGCATTATGTATGATAACTAATTCAAAGGGAGATTGGAAAAATAGCACATAGCCAGCAGTTGATAGATTCCTTTTTAGCCTGTACTAGAAAAATTTACATCTGAAACCTTACTGAGGTCTGTCCAGCAAAGCAGCTACTCCTAAAAAGTCCTACCCTGGAAGATTGTATCTACTACTTAAACTTTATCTAGGGTACAGCAGATACCAATAGTAACTAATGAGATTCCAACTCTCATTGGAATATGAAAGCAGATGTCTTGTTGGTTGTTCTAGGAATCTGATCCATTTTTCCTTGTTTGATACATCTCTTCCTTTTAGTTTTCTCTATATATTATCTGTCCATAACGTTCCAGTAGGTGTAATTTCTTAATATGAGCAGTATGTGAACTGTATGTCGTGGCTTGGGTTTAGTTACAGCAACAATATGGTGATTAGTTTCAGATGTAGTAGACATAAATACAATAAAAATAATCTTTGGATAAGGTTATAAATTATGGTGAAATATGTTAAAACAGTAGTCGGGGCAGTCTTAAACTGACTGCTACAAATATACACATGTTTATGCAAATGTACATACTATAAACACATACATAAAATGATATAACAATCTTGGAATTCCTGTTAATGTGTTGCATATAATTAACTTTTTTCTTTATTATTATGTTATTGACATTACATTTTGCTTTATACATATTTTAAATCTAATTTACTACTATATGCAGGTGTTCCAATACAATAGTAAAGGTGATATACTGTGTAGATTTTAGCATAGGATAGTACAATAGGGGTCTTAATCTAAAGTGTGTATACTGGTTCTTACGTTAGCCAACCAAATTCGAGCTTTGGAGTCTCTGCCCTGATTTACCCCGAGTATGAATATGGCAGTATTTTATACCTATATGTCATACTGACACTAGACCTACCATGGTCTGAGATTGTAGGTCTTCACAGTAATCACATATTGGGTGCATTTTCTTTGTAGGTGAACAGAGGAAAAGGAAAAAAAAAACAGGCTGTTTGGAATAACTCCTGAAAAAATGCAGTATATATATATATACTCACACAAGTGATTAGACTGGGTGCTTTGTGATGGATAGCCGATTTTAACCAGGGAGTCTGCAGGCAACTGTCCAGAGTGCTGAAATACCGGATCGGCTGGTACCAAAGCTAGTTTAGTAAAGACATTAGATCATTTAAATGATAAAAGACTCCACCTTATTACAACAAATCAATGAATTCACTTTGTGATATAAAGTAAGTATTACAAACAATATTCACCATACAAGTAAAGATTAAATTACATCAATGTAAAGATAGGCATGCGATTTTATCAAGTGAAAAGTGATGAGAGGAGAATATTGATGGAAACAGATAAGATGTGGTGATGTATAAAACTAGTGCACATAGGAATACTGATATCCACATCAACTAACCAGATACTATTCTCTCTGAATCTGATGGTACTCCTACATATCTGCACTAGTTCTTATATGAAAATTTCAGTGTAGAATGTGATCTTGAGGAGCATAAATGTGAGAAAAAGCAGAGGCATGATGTAAAACGAAGTTGTCTTTATAGCAGCAAATATGATTAGTTGTCAGTGAAGCTGGCAGAAAATAGGTGGTCAATAAAGAGAAACTATATGAGTAGCATTGAACTGAAATAAAAAAATACGGATGTCATATCCAAAGGGGCTGTGAGATGAAATGAGTAAAACATTATGTTTGGCATAAATGCTAAGTTAATGTACAAAGTGCCTTGCATGCTAATGGAAAATAGAGCTTTGAATTATAATGGGCAATAAATTCTACTTGTTATACAAATGCTAATCTGAATTTAGTTATGGCAAATGATTTAAAATCTGAACATCGATAAGCACATGTACATTACAAAAAGTGCAAGTTGTTGACTTTGAATAAATCGTTCCCAAGTGTGAAATCAACCCTCAAGTGCCCATAGCTCATAGATGGCAGCGTTAGATTGTATCTTTGGACAACACCAACTTACACTTGATTAGATAGGAAGTAGTTTAATAAAGGAAATAGTGCAAGCAAATGGATGATACAAATTCCTCCTTACGACATAGTTGCCCAGTGCCATAGTAAGCCTTCTCACTGGTTAAGCCCAATTGATAAATCAGCAATATACAGAAGGATCTTTCTGTGCTCCTTGGACTTCATGGCAAGCTAAGTTCTAGGGAAATACCTAGGGCCTCATAGCAAAATCAACCTGCTTGACTGTGAACTATACTGAAGTAATACAAATAGCAGTTTAACTATTTTTACTTAACCACTAAACTAATGTTGGATACTAGTGTCATAAATCAGATCTTCTACACAAATGAGAACCTATATATTAGAGGTAGAGTAGAAAATCATAACCATTTTGCCTTCTGGTACTTGAGTAAACCTTTCTGTACTTGAGTAAACCATTTCAGGCCCTGGAACTCATAGCTACTATGGCAGTGCCAATTCCAGGTAGTACACTATAGAACATGTACATCAAGTTCAGCTTCCCTGTGTTCGCTTTCTTTAACTGTACTATATGGCTCAGTGTACATTGCCAGATATGTTCATCTGGATTCTTTGAACACTGAAGAGAGCTTTTTTGTTGTAATCAATAGTTGTATTTCCCATTAAATACCATCCTCTGACCTTGTTTTTTGATAACTTTGTGTTTTGCTGTTCCTCTGTTACTCTTACTAGAAATGTATGAATAAATTGACAACTGGTTGTTACCAGTTGGGCGTGTGTCTTTGACACTACTCAGTCCTTGCTGAGGATGCCTATGTAGGAATAGTAACAATCAGTTGTCAATGTATTCATAAATTTTTAGGAGGAATGATAGAGAAACAGCACAACTAAGTATTTTATGAAAAGATAATCCAGAATTGATATTACATGGGAAAAGCAAGTATTTACTAAAAAACAGAAGTGGTGACAAGTTAACTGTTATCATTGGACTAAAAGTTACCTATTGGCAGTCTATTCCATTAAATCCAACTAGACACAATCCATAGGGCTTTCTACAGCTTTCAGTGTGTACAAAATTGCTAAAAATTCAATGTGAATTTGTGTTAAAACTCAAGGGATTTTCCAGGACTAAAATTTTGATAACCAATTCTTAGGATAGGTCATCAATATTAAATCACTGAGGATCCAACATCTGGAAGCCCCACAGATCAGCTGTTTGAAAAGCTAGCGGTGCTTCTTTGCAGGCCATGTTACATCATGTTCATTGGTCACATGGCCTGTTTTCAGCTCAACAATATTTTAGAAATGTAACACCCCTATAGAGGTACCCATAGCACATTAATCTAAAGTAATTGTAAGGACTAAAACGTATATGGCTGCATCTGCAAAACATTGTTTACCACATGATCATTCATTTAATGCTTGTTCAGCCTACTTCTGTCTAATGTGTACAGCCTTTAGAGTCTTATTGCTGCATGTGAATATACTTTGGCTACAATGGCTATAACAACATGAAAACTTGCTGTAAATATTCACTAAACTTTTGTATAAGCAGTGCATTTTCATACATTTTGTGTATGTTGATGTGTCTAAGTGTGTATAGGTCTAGTATTTAATAGGTTAGTAAAATGAGTTAATATTTAGCATTTTTTAAGAATCTGTATAACTAACACTTATAACTTATCGTGTAAGAAGTTAGCTCTGATATGTTATTGGTTTATAATATTAGCAGTTCTGTAGTCTGTAAAGGAACGTGGTCAGTATGAAATGGTATTTGAAAATATCTCCTACTGCTGTATCGCATTTAGATAAACATTAACTCTGAGCAAATGTGGCAATGCATTAGCTGGTTATAAATCAATCAGTCTACAAGGACACTGACAATATACCCATTGCAGGTGGAGGACTTTCTCAGCTTGGGATTCTCTATCTGTCTTCTTATCGCTGAGCCTGCTCTTCCGTAAACCAAGAATAAGACTGTATTCTGCCTGTACACATTAAAGGACTTCTACATTTTCACCATAGTATCTGTTATTAGACCATCTGCAGGGACACATTTCTGTTTTCTAGCCATAGTGACAAATGAAAGTACTAAACAGTGCTCATAACAGTGTTCAGGGGGTGGTTTATGTTGTATCATGTTGGAAAATTATATCCACACATGGTTATTACACATAGATTTGAGGATGTTATCTCTGCAATTTTATTTTAGTTGATGAAAGTGAATATCTAAATGCCTTTGCATTCATACAATAAAAAAATGAAAAATAAACCTCACAACTAGTCTTCAGGAGATCCATTAGCTTATTATAAAAATTGTGTGATTAATAAAACAGTTTTACATCCCTTATAATTGAGGCACATGATAAGTGACTATTTTAGTCATTATATATATTAAAGTTGATTACTTACCGAGACTCAGTGTGGCTTGTTCAGTATGTGGGCAACAATTACCCAACACTTTTACCCACTACACACGCACTGACTTGGTTGGTGAGCTTGTGCTGGGCTTGAACTTATACACAGCAGCCAGTCTGAACAGGCAGAGCTACAATGTAAAAGCATGGGAGTAATAAAATTGCATCCTTTCAAAATGAAATATGCTTGAGACTTTCAGTCTTTGGGGTACATTATCGGTGTTTTATACACTGGTCTTGATCTGTGCTATGCAAAGGCCTCTTAATAATGCTGGTATATCTCTAAAGCAAGTAGCTGGTGTAGGTTGTAAGAGTTACTTATGCCACTAAACTGGTGTAAATAAACTTGGATGAGTGGGGCCATCAAATCTCCAGCCCCCCCCACTGGCCATCTCACATGAGGGCGACCAGTGTCAGAAAAAGAGAAAAAAGACACAATTGTGGGTGCAAATCTGCTGTGCACCAAAAATTTTGCATTTTCCCTTTTTGAGATTTAGTTTGATAAATGTGCCCTTTTGTCTTTTTTTTTTTTTTTTTAAAGATTATCTTTCACCTGTTTTACTAACTCAAGGTCTTTGCATCCTTTTAATAGGCACCACTCCACTGATTCTGATACCGTTGGAATCTTCTCTCTAGCCCCTACAGTTTGTGAACAATCTGTACACTTAGTTTCAGCACCCAATATTGAATACTGAAATCTCATTCACTTTGCTGGTGCAGCAAAGTGAATGCAAAAAAAATGCAGCTTTTTTTTTTTTCGATGTGCTATGCAAAATGGGGCCTTAAAGGGGTATTCCCACGAACATAAACATTTTAAAAATTGTAGATAATTAAGAGTTAAACATTTTTGCAAATATAAGTAATTAAACATTTTGCAGAATTTTAAAGATTTTTTTCTAAATATCTTGTGGTCACAGTCTTGTTGTCTTGATTGGTTGCCAGTGGATACGACCATGAATGCAAGAACTTTCTAAGGTCAGAAAATCAGCCATGATATCCTTATTGTAGTTGGGATATCTTCTCATACATGTAGTGTCCTTGCCTGATAACCCACTACAATAAGAAAATCATGGCTGGGTTTTTGACAAGTCCCAGACCATACAAAGTTTCTACATTTGTGGTCGTATCCATTGGCAACCGATCAAGGCACTACTAAGATGGTTAGAGAAAATCTTTAAAACGCTGCAGAATTTTTAACTACTTATATTTGCAAAAATGTTTAACTTTTAATTACCTATAAATATAGATATGATTATGTTCATGGGAATACCCCTTTAAGTCTTATCAAGCTGTTTGGTGCACCCATAGTGTGGCTGTGGCTGTCAGATCACCCACTTCACCTGCAGTCACCACGCAGTCCTATTCCCTAAAGTTTTACAAACCACCATAGGTGAAATTGGGTGCTCCAACTGCCTCGCTCATTCACCAGGTGCACCAAACTGTTAATTTTCATATGCGTTCAAAACTTATTTTCTCAGCAGCAAGACTTTGACACAAAAGTTGTATGTTCATTGTCACTAATAACTATATAAGGGGTTTATAAGTGATTTTGGAGGTAGTAGACTCTAAACTTAATCTAAATGATCTTTTAGGTTATTCTCCCATATACCCATCTACAGATGGAGCCTCTGTCACATGTAATGGTAAGAATAGTACTGTGCAGAGTTATACTTTCTATCAAAATGACAACACTACAGCAGACTGTTGGGCACCTTTTGCGTCTGTTGTATGAAGGATCTAGGACTGCGTTATTGCTTCTGTTTTTGAAACCATGATGCAGAACCATGAACACAGCATTTCTGGTTGACATATATTAGGTAGGCGCCATTTTACTTGTCAGAGTTGGAATTCTTAGGAGAACACTGTGAACAGCAATGTTTATTGGACTTGAGAAGTAGCAGTCAGAAAAACATCCTATACTATACTTTCTTGGAATGATAAATGTTGACATTGCAATTTTCAAGGGGTCTGCCAAGGGATCAGGGAGCAACTTCCTTCTTGGTGTGTTTCAAATTTACAGATGAGAGCAGGAAAGTTATTAACTTTGCACTTTTGAAGACTAAATCGCTACAGCCATGATTATGCTGCAAGAAAATACAGTCAGTCTGTAGAGACTTGTTAGCATTGCTGATTCCTGGATTTCTATAATAAAAGAAAGTATCTTCTCAATCATTTCTAATCAATCTACCATGTTGTGTTTGTCTTCTCATGTCATAACCTATTCTGTGATGACCTATCCTGTCAATAAGTGGACAAGCAGTGTAAGGGTGTTGGAGTAGAGAAGCCTATGAAATAAGAGGTGCACCGATTGTGTCTGATATGAAATATTAAAGGTGAGATAAGTAACCTCTTCATTTCATATTCAGAAGCTTTCACCACTGACTCCAGACTGTTGGTCTGCAAATGGGATCCAGATCACAAAACATCATAAATAAGGCTATAGTTGAAGAGAAAGCAGAAATCTGGTCAGTAGTTTAAGTTCACTTCTGCACCTCTTATTCATCTCTGCTCACAACCAGAAAAATAGCTTAACCATGCCATTCTCCACATATCACATTCAAAAACTGTCCAGGAAATGAAGATTAAGAAGTTTTTTGACAAGATACATAAATCGAAAATGTTGTGTCTCATGATGGTCACTGTTGAATTTACAGTATTCTCCCATCTAGCAAAAATAATGCTTAAAGATGGACTTACACTTTTAACATATGTATGGTTGATCAACATATATGCACCTCAACTATCCCTGAGTCATGTACATGTGGCTTAGCCATTTATGCATGTTAGTTATCTTATGGAAAATGGAGACCTCTGATGGTGATAATCCACAGAAGAAATAAAAAAGTAGATTGTTTAGAATCTACCATGTTGGATCATTGTTTACCCTGGTTACCCATACACATTAGATTGCCAGTGTATCTCACTGAAAATGACACAGTCATAATAGTTTATAATCCTTCTTTTGCATAGATGTTTGATGGGAAATACTTTGACGTGTGTCATATTTAAAGGGAAACTGTGAAATGGTAATTGCTGCTCAATCTATATAGAATGTTATAGAGTAAAAGGAGATAATATAGTTTTCTTGGAAAAGATTCAATATAAGGTTTCATTTATTTGTTGAAATAAATTTCTGTTCTTTCTATGCTAAGAAGTCAATGCTGTGGTGCTATCGGTGAGTGACAGCTGCCCCTCTGGGAATATGCATTCAGAGATAGCTGTCAATCACAGATAGGACCACCTCCTTGACTTCTTAGCATAGAAAGAGCAATGATATTAATGTATAAAAAACAGGTTATACTTAATCTTTTCCTGCAAACTTATACATCAATATGCTCACCTCTTTCTGATATATTTAATACGTTGCCTGCAGACTACAGTGGGGAAAAAAAGTATTTAGTCAGCCACCAATTGTGCAAGTTCTCCCACTTAAAAAAGATGTGAGAGGCTTGTAATTGTCATCATAGATAGATCTCAACTATGAGAGACAAAATGAGAAAACAAATCCAGAAAATCACATTGTCTGATTTTTAAAGAATTTATTTGTAAACTATGGTGGAAAATAAGTATTTGGTCACCTACAAACAAGCAAGATTTCTGGCTCTCACAGACCTGTAACTTCTTCTTTAAGAGGCTCCTCTGTCCTCCACTCATTACCTGTAGTAATGGCTCCTGTTTGACATTGTTATCAGTATAAAAGACACCTGTCCACAACCTCAAACAGTCACACTCCAAACTCCACTATGGTGAAGACCAAAGAGCTGTGGAAGGACACCAGAAACAAAATTGTAGACCTGCATCAAGCTGGAAAGACTGAATCTGCAATAGGCAAGCAGCTTGGTGTGAAGAAATCAACTGTGGGAGCAATAATTAGAAAATGGAAGACATACAAGACCACTGATAATCTCCCTCGATCAGGGGCTCCAGGTAAGATCTCACCCCGTGGGGTCAAAATGATCACAAGAACGGTGAGCAAAAATCCCAGAACCACACGGGGGGACCTAGTGAGTGACTTGCAGAAAGCTGGGACTAACGTAACAAAGGCTACTGTCAGTAACACACTACGTTGCCAGGGATTCAGATCCTGCAGTGCCAGACGTGTCCCCCTGCTTAAACCAGTACATATCCGGGCCCGTCTGAAGTTTGCTCGAGAGTATTTGGATGTTCCAGAAGAGTATTGGGAGAATGTCATATGGTCAGATGAAACCAAAGTAAAACTGTTTGGTAGAAACACAACTCGTCGTGTTTGGAGGAGAGTGAATGCTGAGTTGCATCCAAAGAACACCATACCTACTGTGAAGCATGGGGGTGGCAACATCATGCTTTGGGCTGTTTCTCTGCAAAGGGACCAGGACGAATGATCCATGTACATGAACGAATGAATGGGGCCATGTATTGTGAAATTTTGAGTGCAAACTTCCTTCCATCAGCAAGGGCACTGAAGATGAAACGTGACTGGGTTTTTCAGCATGACAATGATCCCAAGAACACCACCAGGACAACGAAGGAGTGGCTTCGTAAGAAGCATTTCAAGGTCCTGGAGTGGCCTAGCCAGTCTCCAGATCTCAACCCCATAGAAAACCTTTGGAGGGAGTTGAAAGACCGTGTTGCCCAGCGACAGCCCCAAAACATCACTGCTCTAGAGGAGATCTGTATGGAGGAATGGGCCAACATACCAGTAACAGTGTGTGCCAACCTTGTGAAGACTTACAGAAAACGTTTGACCTCTGTCATTGCCAACAAAGGATATATAACAAAGTATTGAGATGAACTTTTGTTATTGACCAAATACTTATTTTCCACCATAATTTGCAAATAAATTCTTAAAAAAATCAGACAATGTGATTTTCTGGATTTGTTTTCTCATTTTGTCTCTCATAGCTGAGGTCTACCTATGATGTCAATTACAGGCCGGCCTCATCTTTTTAAGTGGGAGAACTTGCACAATTGGTGGCTGACTATATACTATTTTTCCCCACTGTATACTGCATTTTCCATGTGGTAGGTTCCCTTTAAGACTTAGTGGTTCTTTAATTCCTCTTATTTCATACTCCAACAAAATGCTTTTTGAATAACCAAACTCACTTACTCATCGCGGTGCTTACAAGTGTCATACTCTGTGAAGACAAGATGAGACAAGTAGATCTGTTTTATACTGGAAACCACAAAGTACAAGTACACTCTAATAATTTCTCTATGTACGAACTAATGTGCACTGAAAATAAAGGTAATATGAATGGCAAGGGTAATGTCTAAATGCGGTTTTACTGTAAGGCCTCTTGATATAGTATTCTAACAATCATTTAAATGCTTATTGAACTGCCCTGAAGCATAAATTGAGTTTATGAATTAGAATTAGTTGTACAAATTACAAGATCTACCTGTCACTTATTTCAGCTGATGTTTCCATAGCAGAGAACGTACTGTACAGCTGCCTGCCTTGCAGTGGAGCCCAATGTGCTAACTGCAGATGTCTGAGCATGGGAATTAAATAAACAGCTTTATGTAAATGTGCGTGGTGATCGCAGTGGCTACGGAAGAGGTCACAGATGGAATTAACTGCTGTTTATATTTTGAGAGGCAGCCTGGAAGGTGTCAAGACCTCAGTATAGGTTCTTTGTAAGTATCAATTCCCCCCACCCTCAGCCTGGTGCTTCATTGTGAGCTAGTAACCTCTAGGGGCATTCAGAAGCACTAAGCTAAATAGCTGATTTAAACCAATCTCTAAAACGTAGAAAATCATTGATTATGTTGTTTTGGTTTTTTTTGTTTTTTTTTAGTTTACAAAGACGTCTTTACTGATGACATCATCCCCATCCAGTGCTTTAAAATGAAGAATTAAAGTTATTGTTTCAAGATGCCCATTGACAAATGTTAACAATACTGTAATAGCAGATGATCAGTAATGATTATTATTATATTTTTGTAAGAAAAATGACTGATGGAAATGTGCTCCATCATAACCGATAAAGGAAAAGCTTAATTCAATATGAAAATACATCAACAGAAATGTAAACAAGGAATATTTTGCAGCAATTAAACTAATATTCCCTGGGATTGTGTATGCCTCTTTAAAAAACAAAACTGAACTGACTTAAGTGTCATAAAACTACTCAGTAAACTGCTGTTTACAATACTGTTAGGGTGGGTTCACACTACTGTGACTACCATCACAGGATGAAAGCAATGGACATTAAAAGACAGAAGCTGATGGAGCTTCCTATGTCGGGTGTCCATCTGCATTCTCCCCCTTGTAAAAAAACATCATGAAAACTTTCTTCCGTCATGTTTTTTACATCATAGTCAATTAGAACAGACACAAATGAAGGGGTCTCCTTCTGCGTCTGTTACTCCACTAACATTAATGTCTGTTGCTGTCAACCTATGACAGATGACAACAATCGATTGAAATAACGGTAGTATGACCACATCTTAAAGGGGTTGTCCAGGCAAAATTGGACAACTCCTTTAACTTTTAAATCAGCCGGGGGCAGTGAAAAAAATAAAAAAAAAATTATACTCACCTGTCCCCGATGCTCCACTGTCCTCCCCGCAAAGTCCGGTCCTTCTGCTCCAGCGTCTTATCAACGTGAAACTGCTCATTGGCTGTGACATCACGGATCCCTTCTGCTGAGGCTGTTGACTGTCATGTGACCACTGAGGCCAATCAGCGTCCTCAGCAGGCCTCAGGAAGAGACCCATGATGTCACAGATAGTGACATCGCATGCCATTCGCTGATTGGCCTCAGTGGTTACATGACCTCTGAGGCCAATCAGCGGCTTCAGTGGAACTCTGGAAGAGACCTGTTCAGCAGAAAGACCGGAACACGCTCCTGCATTAAGCTCACAAAAAAATGGATTCTTCTTATTTAGATGTGAAAGTGTTATCTTAACACAATGATATACATAATATGTTCACATTTTTTGTTACTTTGTCTCACAATGTCTCCATATTTCAAAGTGGTCCTAATTCATTTTCCTAGAAAACTACATTTTCCTCAATGTTTTTGCACATCTAGATAAAATTTACTTTACATTTCTGTGTTTTTAGATACAATTGAAGGAGTATTAGGAAACTCTTTGAAACTCTATGAGACATCAGTAAATATAATTAGTTTCTTGTTAGGGGAACTACCCTGAGAAAAGGAATAGGATTTCTAGCCATAATATTTAACATTTCTTAAAGGGGCAAAATATACCACAGTTATCAGTGAGAGACAAAGAAAGGATACATCTGATTGGCTATTATGATTTTAATAAAAATTTGGAATGGCAATGAATTCTGCTACCTGTATAATAGCTATAGTATTATGGATTATGAATTATGTATTTAGGTAATGAAACGCACAGCCCAATCGTGGTGTGTATGACTACCAATTATCCTGGTTAACTGAGATTGTCAGTACAACTAAAAGATGGGTATATTCACCCTGTTCCTGGTAAGTATATCTGACCAGAGCATAATATGATCTCACTCTTAGAGTACTGGTTCTCATGAAGGAGATCCAGTGGAGGTATGCTGTCTTAAAGGTAATACTTCATTGGAAAAAATCATTCAAAGTAGCTCTCTTCCTGAAAGAAGAAAACTGTCTCTCTAGTGCCACCTATAACTAATCCCTAGTCATGTTTACGGCTTTTTCATGGGTTGGACATTGGCATACAGGGTAGATTCCTTTAGGAGACACTAGAGGAGGTAAACCAAAGCTAATTTTCATAATGTGATGTTCTTCCTATGGAATTTTGGCCTGTTTGACTGACTGTAAGAGAGATTCTTTCTAGCTATTGTCAGAATAATAAATGACCTCCCAAAGTCAGACAGCGATCAGAGGCATATAAGAATTGTTGGATTGCCTCTAAAATCACTGCTGCATGTAACATACACAAGTAATCCAAAAGATGTTTGCATCATTGTACACCCAGCATTGTACACCCATCATTGTACACTCCATACGCATGAATGTACACTTTACAATCTGGTCGCAGCAGCCATTTGTTTTCTAATCACCTTTGGCCTACAGTTCTCTACTCAGCATTGTGTTGCAGACCCTTACAGCAGTGACAGTGTTAATCTGCGGAGTCGTGTCCTCGCTGGGCTAGATGTCTGCTGTACAAAGGATAGCCAGGTTGTCAAGGAAACCATCTCCGGGCTCTCATGATGGATACTGTTGTTTATAGTAATTTCACAACATGAATTATCATATCTGTCCACTGTAAATGGATTAAGTGGGCCAGAATCACCAATGTTCCTTCTATGTAAGGAAATTTTGCAAACAGAAGCAAAATTCTTAGAATGGTTACCAGGCACAGCCCTGCTCTGTTGTGTACAATAGATTTATGGTGACCCACCTTCTTCTCACCTCAGGTCCCCTGTTATGTCTGCATGCAGCGCTGTCAACCTATATTTGACACTGCACATTTCACAGATAACCTTGTTTTCATTCAATAAAAAATAGGGCAAATACGTTTCTACAGTGGTGGATGAATGGTAATTCATGTCATATACTTCATTTCAATACAATGCTTAACGTATAATATCATACTTACTAGAGTGTGTTCTCTATATAGGCACCCGATGCTAGTTTATGAGTGTCATTGTACCAGTTGTACACTATCCTTGACACCCTGTACTGTAATGCTAGTGTTTATTTGCTGACAGAATCTGCACTGGAATACATTGCCTCTTTATCCTCTAGCGTAGTATAAGCCCTGGAGGGTGGAGGGTCTGGAGGTGAAGGACCTCATGAGCTTGCAGAAGATTTATCAATGTTATCTCTGTTCCTATAACAGTTTGTGCTCCATTTAAAGTGAATCATCTTGAAGCCATTTTAATGACTAAATTAAGAAATTAATTTTCAGGCTTACTGAGAATGCCCACTGGTTTAACCCTTGATGAACATTTTCTTGATGCCCTTATATAAAGGATTAATTTCTCATGACAGTGGTGCTTTAAACAATAATATAACAATAACAATTTAATAATATAAAATAATAATCCCTATTCGGATAATAAAATGCAGGAACATCCAAATCTCCTGCAGTTTCATTTTTAACATGAAAGCAGGCAACAGGAAGTTGTATGTATTTAATAAAGAGCCTGTAGTCTGCTGGTAGACATTCTTGGAAAAGCCAGCATATTCTTTGGAGCATTAATAAATTCTGCATGGTTATTGCATTCACCCAGATATGTGCTGTGCTGTTTCTTAAAATAGTCAATTTTGTCTCTAGTACAAACAATACATTTTTCTTTTTTTTCCAAAAATCTAGTTTTGCTCCACCCACAGCATTTCAAATGAATCATGTTTTCTCTACTACACAGTCTATGCAGTCTAATACATTTCTGTTCTCATTTTATTCTTATTTATGCATGGATAAATCACTAAGTAGCCATATAATTGGTCTTTAGATTAGAGCTACTGGAAAGTGTACTATTTGGTATGCAAAGACAGCAGTCATATTGTCTTGTTTCCCTCCCAAATTGCTCAGTTTAATAATGTAGTGATTCATGTAACAAAGGAAATCTACAATGAGATATCTTATAGAGATAGAATCACAGTATACGGTATGTAATTGTCTAATTGTGTTCAGTTGTGCAATTGTCAGCCAGGTGAAGCTTGACTTTAAATGGTCACTGTCATTCTAACTTGTGCACATATGACAGCCGATGTGATCACTATCAATAGTGCAAAACATTTACCTACATACATAAAATTATTTTTTATAATGAAAATTTGCTTAAGGTTCTGGCCACTTGGTGTCTCCCTTCCACCTAACTTGTCTATGGTCAAGTGAAGTCTGTCTCTAGCAGCAGAGGCACTGAGATGGATTATAGAATAATGTGCCATTGGCCAATACATGCACAATGCATGATGGGAAGTTACGGACAGGATGTCCAAGTACCTTTCTCATGGCAGACTTCTCACACTGTGGAAATATCCCAAGGTATGGATAGAACAGCTTGAAGAAGTGCAATAAGCCTAGGAAACTGTGAAGGGGGAACAGTGAAGTATGACCAAGGAGTAAGGAATTCAAGTGGTGAATAGTATTCTACTGAACTTAAAAAGGTTTCATATTAAACAAACACCTTTACATTTAATATAAGCTGAAAGAGATGGATATATTGTCGTAAATCTTTGTGCTGGGTTTTCAGCTGTATATTAGATGTGTTCTGTATGTGTGAATTAGATGAAACAAGTTTAGGCTAGGTTGATATCTGCGCTCCTATTTCTATTTTTCTGTTCCATTATAAGAAAAAAAAAACAAAAATAAAGGCAGTGCCAGATCTTTTACAAAAAACACCAATGACACCTATTGGATTTCATTGACTACACTGGAATTTATTGTTTTCCTTCTCATGGTGTCTTACATTTTACTGGGAAAAAAAAAACGTACAGCACGCGGTGCTGTTTTTTTCCAGCATTTTTAAGCTTTTAAAGCA
The DNA here is from genome assembly GCA_947044405.1 of Leptodactylus fallax. Lineage (NCBI taxonomy): Eukaryota > Metazoa > Chordata > Amphibia > Anura > Leptodactylidae > Leptodactylus > Leptodactylus fallax. The sequence goes on along the minus strand of CAMRHE010000027.1, from coordinate 8,936,008 downwards.
TTTTAGTTACTCAATGGGAACCTTCTCCTCTCTATAAATTCGGAAGTCCTTAAGAGAACATTAAGAGAGTATATGAAAATGAGTTTACTAAACTGTGCAACCTTTTATTAATGCCGCACATGAGCAAGACAGCTGACTTTGGACATGCTTTGCATCAATAATGTAGTGAAGGGTATAAGTTTTTTTTTTCATATAATGCAGTCACACAGTACAAACTTTTAGTGTGAATACTGTATGGCCAACTTTATTTCAGTGTATACAGAAGGAATGTAGATCACTGTGACTAAAGGTTGGCACATATCCTCAAAATGCTATTTTGTCAACAAATATCTCTCCTGAGCCACCATACTAATCATGGATTCTGAATGGGGAAATTTTGTCCTTCCTAAAATCATCAGGTTTGGCTAATGGGAACCCTAGTAGTGGTATACAAGTGCGTTACTGTATTGCATGTTTTGTGCCTACACTTCTACAGCTAAGACTACATAAGTACCTGCACACCTCTTGATACTTTGTATCTACTCAACATATATAGATACATGATATACAGTAGCTGAAAGCATTTATCCTTCCCAAGCGTAGACAAATTAACATCCCTACTCAACTGAAGAAGGAATGCATTTTATGTAATTGCTGCCATTTAAGATAACTATTTGGCATTTACATTTGGTTATATTTCCCAATGTTAAATGTATAATACAGAGGCGCGCATGACACCAGAGGACAGTAGGTATGATGTTATTTTAATCCCACTGATATTTTAGTCATTATTTACAGAAGGAAAACTCTGCCATCTCTTATCTTTGGTGAGTTGATTAAGTTAGTTCTCATGGTGTAAAGACAATAGCGCACTATTCACTTAGTTTATTCATTAACAAAGAAACTCTAATGTCACATTGCGTTGTATAGGCATAGCACTGAAAGTGAGCTAATGACCAGATATAGTTCAGTGACCCTTTGAGGGGTCACTTACTGCGATATCTCCGCACACTTATTAATCATAAGGGCAGAGTTCATACCACGTATGATGTCATCTTAATGCCATGTTGCCACTGACAAATGTGATTCCACTGTACATCCTTATTTCTCTAGGAAACCTTATAATAGAGTACACAAATGGTAGCCAATTGAGATTTTCAGGATGGAGACTACTTTTATTCCATGCACTGTTGAAGTAGCCATCAAAAATTGCAATTCACACCTTGTGTACTAAAGCAATGTGCAGAAAAATGTTATGGTAAGATGTTCAAATATAAGATGTTTAATACCATTATGTATTATTCTGGAACTTAATACTGCTCTCTCCATACCTCTGTATATGTATTATTCCAATAAATACTGTGTCTGTCAACAAAATTATACCGCACAGAATGTCTTTAGGGGCAGTAGGACCTGTCTGTCTTAGTATATAATTATATTTTCCTTAATAAAACAATTCTGGGACATCTTTTCTTACAGCTCTGTTATTCCTTCTAGAATTACATGAATAAACTGACAGCTGGGCGTCACCAGTTGGGGGTGTCCCTACACAGTCTCACACAATCCAGACAGCACTGACAGGGCTGACCGGTCCTAAAGTCTCCACTGCTGTAAAAATCGGTTTACTCGCCATTTCTGAAAAACTAGTATGTAAAAATAAGGCTATGTATGTGGCTTGGACAAAGAACTTATGTATTTTTCAAAACATATTTCAGCATATGAACGGGGTCTAAATTTCTACACGTTATTGTAACATGTGCTTATGCCATGCTAGAGGTTTTGATACTGTAAATGGGACAGCAGTATGTGTTGTATGGTCACCAACATAATGATGATAGCTTATGGAATAAAATGTAGACATTAACATCACATTTACATTTGGACATGCATTAAATAGTCCAAAGTATGAGGACACTCAAACATTTTGCCTGTTGAACATATTCCAAACCCATGGACAATAATATCAAGTTAGCCATCCATGTATGACTATATCAATCTAAAGCAAACTGTCTGAACCGTTCAGATGGCAGAAAATGAAGATTCCTCTTCATTTTCTGGCTTTCCAGCTTTCCACCATAACTTTCACTCACTGATCAGCCCCAGATGAATGGGGATTATCAGCTGAGTGTCTCGCACCTCAGGTTCTGTGGCTGATCAGCTGCAGAATCCACTGCAAGATTCAGCAGGATGCTTACTTTTTCCAGCATCCTACTTTGATCTCTGCCTCCTATTGACAATAAGAGGCAGACTCAGAATGGAGACTCAGAGTGGAATTTGGTGATGATTTTGAGATGGAATCCATCTCACATGAGTGCCAAATTCTGCTATGCGAACATACCCTTAGAGAGTCACTGAATTTTGGAAGATGGTTGTAGAATTCATGTCCATTTAGGCACAAGATTATTGGTGACCCTGGGGGCTTAGATGATACGGTCTGGCCTGCCATTGATATGACAGATTACTTCTAATGGTTTACAGATATCAATGGTTTATGAAAGACATGCCAAACTCAAAAAACATTTCTATTGGTGTAGATTTGTAGAAGGAATCACTGCCATATTCTCCCTATATGGAAAATTGTGAAAGCCCAGTCACTAGGAGTGGTATTCACATACTTTACCCAAGTATTATATGTTCTAATTCTCTAGATAGGCTGTTAAAATATTTTCCAATAATTATAAATATAAGCAGATTGTGATAGAAAGTAACACATATCTCTAAGATATAATGTGACATCAACCACAAGGACCTTCAGATTTTCTATTACCGTACATTTTTGCAACGCAGTTACTACAGTATATTTTTTGTTTATTATAGTTGCTTCTTAGGGATATATGAACACTAATGTAAGAAATAGTGACATATTAAATTGCAAACATATTAATATAATAATATAATTATTTTAATGACAGGAAACACAATACATTTCATGCTAATAACTTATAATATCTGCAGTACATTATCATATTTCTTGTATTTGTGACTATGAACTATATTATGAGCAATCACTAATTATCGGATGCCAGGTTATCTATTCATGAAGACAATGAGGATGCCTGGTAAATGGATAGAATAATATATGTGGCAATGAGATATTCTGGTGTATGGGATAATGGCTAATGATCTCACTGAGTTACTCTTCAATGTCATTTCATATACATGACTCATTATATTCAGAAGCCTTCAAATGACACTTACAGTGAGAAGTGGCCTCAGATATTCTCGGGGATAAAGAATATATATAAACTCTCTAAAGGTAAGAGAGTGTCCACTTAATGTATCTGGAAAGCTACATTAGTTGTCTATGTCTGCTGCAAAAAAATAGATGCTCAATTGGAAGCCATTGCGTTGTTATATGACTTCCTTGCTGGCTTATCCTGGGTCCTGAATAGTGTATAACTTTCCAATGTTGTGTCGTGTAACAGTGGCTTCACTGGTGCATCAGGTGAAACAGACACATCACAGGAATGTATTGAGTTGCACTTTTTATATAACTCAATGGGACCAATTTATTCAGTTTGTCTTAACCATGTTTGTGCATTGGCGCATGATGCACCAGAATTATTAAGAGGCTCCGGCCTCTGAATTATTCAGGTGTATTGCTGCAGGTCCCCTGCAGCAGAAATGAAATCTATGCCAGTCAAGAATAGGGATAGATTTCTGCTATAAGTCATGCCATTTTATAATAAATCTGGTGGGCCTGGATTTCCACCTAGCTCTGCTCTCTTTTTTTGAAAAGGCTTCAGCAGGGGAAAAAGTTGCAATCTTTGCATTAAAAAAGAGCCATGTGTTGCAAAAATTGTCACCTTTTTTATAGCTCGTATGTCAGAAAATAAGGCATGATATATTGGCCCCAAGTGTATCTGCATCTCAGAAATAGACAAATTAGCGGGTTTTTTGTAACTTTGGAACAACTTACGAAAGCTTTGATAACTTTTTTCATTTCCCTCTCCTGGCGGAGGTTCCAAACAGAGAAGACTTATGTTAAGACTTATCTGAAGTCATAGTAAGATGCTATAAGCCCTAAGCATTGTCTAGACAGCACAATTTGTATAGTATAGAATAAACATTGATAACCTGCATGAAATTCTGCATATATTTTACCTACTAACACACAAGTTTGACCTTCTCAAAAAATTAAATTTATTAGTCAGCAAATAAATAGTCAAGTCCAATGCTTTTGGTGATGGTTAGGCAGCCTGCACACACCTTACCAAATTTGCATATATACTAAGTTCTACAGTCTGAGCCACAAAATTGTACTTGCGCAGAATTGTCACTGATGGGCTAAAGCATAAGAAATGTTACCATGGTTACAACTACAGACTAAGGTAGACACACAGTGCTCTAATTTGGTTGAAGGCCATACATGTTCTCAAGTCACTGATACATTAGAGAGTTTTTTCTTGAGACTTTTGTCACTTGAAAATTGGAATTTTTTTTTTGAATTGTAAGCCATTTTACTTTGATTTCTTGCTCTAATAGAAGTCACAGCTTGACACTGGTACAACAAACATTTTTAGACACATTGTGGATGTAGTTGTCATACTTCCTAAATGTTATGAATTTTGCACATTTGATGCAATTAGGTCTCAAATGGTTTATCCAAGATAGTTTAATATTATTATAACTAAATATATTACCACACTTACTAGCATTGATCCAGATAGGAGGTGACAACTAATTTTAGCTGATCATCCTCTTGTTATACTGTGACCCAATAAGATGAATGTGTTGAGAATTGCTCCTTGTAGTAGAACGTCTAAAATTTACCATTGGATTCACCATTATTTTTTGTGTAGACAGGGGTGAACAAGTAGGCGGTAATTCCTAGTTATATCACCCTAAGATCTAATGTAATGGCCAAGTAGTTAGAACTTCCATAAACATCAGCAGCAAACAACCCAAATGTCTGGATCCAACAGCAGATTTCTGGGTGAATTAGCAACCAGCCTCCTGGGACTTGGCCTGTTCTGCTAATAGGGTTGTTTTGAGTGTTCATCAGCTGTTGGTCAAGAATATAGACCCTGCATCTCCAGTCTACAGCCTTATTATTTCTAAATGGCCTTTATGGAATATAAGGGCAAAACAGTGCATATAAAGTTTTACACCATTGTAATAAACTCTGCAGCAAAGTATGGCCCGTAGCTGGGCCATTCCAGGCCAATTTGCCTGTGTGGAGGAGGCCATACTGTTAATTAGATAATACCTGCTTTCTCAAAGAAGTCTAAGGACATTGTACCTTTTTGGATTATATATAACTATTTAAAAGGGTCTCTACAGTGTCAAGAAGCATTATGTAATCCCAGTAATCCATTCACACTTTGAGACGTCACTGTCGTATAACAAAGGAAATTATTAACTTTATATCTGAAACGACAAAAACTATTGAAGTGGCAATGTCATGTGAACATCAAATCCATTTTTATAATACAGTGAAACCCCTTTGAGATAAACATCTAAAATTGTAATAATATACTGTAAATTAAATTCTGTCACACAAAACCTGGTCTTAATAAGAGGGTGGTCTTCTCAGAGAAGTGGTCTTTTGGAGAGTTTTCACTTTACTCAGCATATAAGCAGTAATTTCTTGCCATGGTTCTGTATATTGTATTTCATGTCTGCAGGTTTTATGGTAAATGATTATAGCACTGAGATCAGATTTCTATTGTAACTACTGATGAAAATCCCTGCTCCACATCTAAGGGTACAACATCCCTCATTATGACTTGTAGCTTGCTACCAATTCTCTGAACACAAGCAACATAGCATTGCCTGCATTTATTATGGTGCCATGTATTATGGATGACCATGTACAGCATTTATTCCTATCCTGGTGCTGTTTCAGGGCCTTCAATGAGTTAAACACAATCCAGAGATACAAATGAACAATGTGAAATGTGTAAAAGTCTTAGACGCTTGGCCTCTTTAAGTATTGCCTAACATATCTATCATACTTTTACCAAGCAGCATAACAGAAGCCTTATCAGTAAGAATTAGACATGGTGGATTGGTTAATTACCATGGTGCAGTCTAGTAGAATTGAAGACTACCTGACATTATGTTTATATGATGCTTCCTTGCGGGATGGCAACAGGTGTACAGGAAGATCAAACAGAATTCAATGTTAGTCCTTTCGAAGGGTTGTAACGATCAGAATACATATGTCATGACAGAGGCCCATCTGTCCCAATTAGATCAGAAGTAATTGTATTGTAGGGATAATTCAATTCATTAAAAGACGGTGAAGAACATGAGGGCTTACTACTTACTTAGGAGATATATTGCTATGTCTATTGAAAACGGAGAGTAATCAGTTATCATAATAGGGTGAACAAGGACCTTCAGAACCTATAGGCAAACTGAGAACAAACTGAGTGAAGAACAGAAGTTAAGAGGTGGGGAAAGGTGAGCAAACACATCACATTTTACATGGTTTATTCCATGTAAGGCAGACTAATATGTACACCATATCTGCCTGTCTATCTATCTATCTATCTATCTATCTATCTATCTATCTATCTATCGATCTATCTAATCCATCTATCTGCAATATGTAATACTTCAGTGGTCTGGGTGTTGATTCCAAAGAACCTAGATGCACTGGGTATCCATAACTTGTATTACTGAAGTATGAATACTTTATGGACTCTATTCTTCAGCATAGTGCTCGTGGAAGAAGACATTTCTAAAATATTGAGGGGGATTTATAAAGTCCTGCACTCCTGGTGTAAAAAAAAGTTACAAAGCAAGGATTTGCAACTTTTTGTGCTTTTATGCACAAAAAGTTTGCAACTTTTTGCATTTTACACCAGTCACTCCACTTTTGAAAAGTGGCTGGAAACATGGGCGTGGTTAGTACGACTAGATGTCTGTACACCGGATTTATCAACTGCGACTTTCTAAAAAGTTACCAAACTTGTCGCAATTTCATTCCAGTGTACTAACATCATGGGATAGAAGTTCTAAACTTATAGTTGCACCACATTTATCAAATATCATGGAACATTTAATAAGTTTAGTGCAATTTACGTCAATGCAGAATTCAGAAAAACTGACTTTAAACATTCAAGATAAATACCCCCAAAAGTTCTTGAAAAGTTAAAAGATATTACATATTTGTATCTATGTTTAACAAAATCTGGTATTACCATACTTTACTATGTCATATACTATGATTTATATATTATTCATTATTATTAATCCTAATAAACTTTGGAGGTTTAGTACTGTGTAGAGAGCGATCAGTTTGTAAACACCACAGCCTCTGATGCCTGCACTTATGCCCTTTGATACTAAACAGTACTTATCTGATTGTGTACAACAGTCTCAATGCCTTATGGTGGAGTTGTATAACTAGAAGTAAAAGACTTAAGCTATTGCCACTTACTATACTACTGTTCAACAACATGTTAATTCATTAATTTCAGAGATAAATAATCTATGGACTGTACTGACTATATAAAACAATATTGTTACATTGTGTTTACTGAAGTTTCCTTCATGTACTTTATCAATTTACTTGAAGGAGATGTACAGTAAGGCCCAAAACAAGTCATAGCTCACTGCAGGCTATGACAATTCTCACATTTCTTTTTACAATTTACACAATTATTAAGAAAAAGTGTTTTGGATGGACAAGGGACTGTGGCTGTGAGTCTACAAAAACTTCAGTAAAAAACTGACTTGTACTACTGGTTTCACTTCTAGTTTGAAGTGACTTCTGTCCCAGGATTCATGAAAAACTAATACAAAACTATATAATAAAAAGTTAAATAAGGATTTACTACTGTTACTATTACTACCACTACTACTACTGTTATTTATTGTAATACATCCAATTTTCTAATCTCATCACTAATACTCCTCCATTTCAGTAGAAAGTTGAACAATTATTTATTATTTGTATTTTGATCAGTTTTAGGAAACATTGTATTTGTTTAAATGTATAGCAAGTGTTAAGTAGGTCATTTATAAATTATATCTAGATTAAATCTAAAAAGCATTTCTCTGTATAGTCATTTGTGAAATGTGGCTGAAAACCCAGTAATCCTGGAACCGTGAATTTATATTGATTAGCAAATATGTCCAGTCCTAGAAAGAGATAGGCCTACATTAAACCACAAAAGTAAATCCAATTGAGTGCAAAGAAAATGCCTAAACTGAATGTGTTTGATGCCCATTGTGAAAAATGAGAGTAAACCCCAAGTGTGTGGAATAACATGGATTGAATCAGAGAACACAAGCAACCTGTGGACACCAACAGAGGCCTATTATGGCAGAAAATCATTTCAATCTAAACTGAGGCCCAGAAACAAATGTAAAATGACATACTGGTCTCAGGGTAGGTTGACACCACTAAAGTAAAACATATGCACTGGTATTTTTCAAAACTTGTACTTAGCCTATCCACTGTACTGAATTCATCTGCAGAGATTTCCAAGTCACAAAAGCACAAAAAGACTCCTGCCGCACACATAAGAGACACATATATATAGTATGCAATATAAAAATGACAACCGAAATATAAACCTCCAGAAAATAGAAATGCTATTCAATGATATTTTGGTTATTCATTGAAATTATAATCATGGCAAGCTGCTTATTGTGAGATTCTGAATCTTTATTCACACTTCAAGTAGGTCTGTGAACTAACATAAAATCAGAAAAATAATAAAGCAGAAAAAAAAAACAGAACTAAATATTCTATAGCTACCAAAAAGCCTTAGAATACAATCTAGATTTTTTTAGCAATAAATATCAGTAAATAAATCTAGCAAAATAATAAGCAAAATGTAAAAAAAACCCAATTTTAAACTAAATTTTTTAAATAGAATTTTACAGCACTTTTTTAATAATAATAGTAAGAACATTTAGAGTAAGAGTGATAGTAATAATAATAATAATAATAATAATAATCATTATTATTATTATGAATAGACAGTATACTATTATATTATTATATTCAACATGAACTACATTTAGCTGTGCCAGTACACTATCTACTAGAAATATACCTGCCTTTAACAATCACTGTTTAGAATTATTGATTTTTTTTCCCATGCAAATAGAATTTAAACCAAATCGAAAGAAAGGAAAGGAAACTGAAGTAACCATGTGCAACACCAAAAAATATTCTGCCTCTACTTACAAAAACACATAAACATTACCATACACAATCATCTACAATAACATATATATATATATATATATATATATATATAAAACGTGTGTGTGCGTGTAGATGTTTTTATTGGATTTGTAATATTCCGATTCTACAGATCTAAATATTTTAATTAATTTTAGAAAAATCTCCACAAATATTTAATACATATGCGGATGTGTAAATGTGTGTGTGGTGTACATATAAATGTGTGTGTGTGTGTGATGAGTCCAATGAATCTGTATGCAGTAAGTGAGCAGCACTCTCCAGCAGACACTCTAGATTGGCAGATTAATGCCCAGATAACGCCAAGAAGGGGATCCTACATTCTAATTCAAGCGCTTGTTTCCACTATTGATCCATGTAAATAAATGGAGATTCTATTCCACCAAATTGCCGTAAAAATACACTGTAAATCGAAGAGAGCTGCGCTTTATCAATCGGGAATCGCCGAGGAGTTTACAAGTTCTTGTTTCCCTTCCACTTGTGGACACTGCTTTTATTCCATGTAATCCGATATATAAAAATATGTGCATTTATGTAGATGTGTGCTGTACTTGTAGAATGACTGTTACAGCTGTACAGGCTGCATTCTGGCATTGTGCAGCAGTATAATGAGTTTACTTACAGTAGGAAAAATCAGCTGTATCTTATATGACAGCGCACAGTGCAGCTATTTCTGTGTCATGAGTGCATACTGTATAGTAACAGAATAATGGTAGATAGTAGAGATCACAATACAGGGGTACAGTACAGCACAGAGCACATAACCTGCTGTAATATAGGGGGCTACTCCCTCCCAGTGCTGTCTGTGGAGCAAATCTCTGCTAGTGACAGCACCTCACACTGCCTGCCTGCCTGCCATTCTCCAGGGACGGATTAATGAAGAGCTGCCAGTTAATTAATCCCTCAAATAAGTCTCTGCTTTCTATTAAACTCCGGGAATCACTTATTGCACACATCTGCATGGTGCACAGATTAGGCTTCAGGCATGCTGCACAGACACTACAGTACTGTTATCGTAGTAGTAATAATATAAATAATACTAATACTACTACTAGCAATAACAATAGTAAGTACATCAGGCTCAGGTGGATTAGCAGCACCATACTGGAGAGTAATGATAAAAATTAGGAATTAAAGTAACCAATGCAGTCCTGTGTAGAATCCAGCACCCTATTATCCTCTGCACTAGACCTCAGATTAAAAAGTGGATCCTGTCACAGTTCCACTTAACATAAGTATAGGACATGCTGAAACAAAGACGAGCTCCCTGACAGCTAGCAATACAGCTCCCCTTCCGTCACTCCTCTGTAGTGTACACCAAGCTCACAGGTATATACATGAGATCACCATAGACATCATATTATTACTAAATAATCCTAGTCCATTCACATATGCTAGTGCTTATTTATAGCATCATGCTGTCTATTTACATGCTGGTACTTGCACTGGCTCAGTGTAAACGTCTCTGCGAGTATTGATTTATCGATTAGCAGATAGATACCAATCAATCAATCGATATTAACTGTTTGACAAAGACAATGGGTGGGAGATAAGAGTGGGATCTGCCCCATTTTCTATATACTATTTCCACTCTAAGCTGAATGATAGAAAATAATAGTTTTTTCAGGCAGTCAGTTGCTGCAGTGGGACTGAGAACAGACCTGCTCTTGACTGTAGACGACCCTATTGTATGGTGGTGGACATGGTGAGATGGTGAAGAATGCAGTAATGGCAGGAGATGACCCTCTCAAGAATACAAGGATGCAGGTGGTGTATATAATGCTCCACACAAAAGACAGAGAGGGTGGATGAGACTATATGGACCCATCTACCAGTATAAGTGGCAGAGTACAGGGCACTATTGTGCAAGAAAGCACCTAAGCAGCAGAGAAGGTGGAAGAGTCAGGTCCCAAAAGCCTTGAGAGATGAGAGTACAATAGAAGAAGGGCTACAGATCGGGGAGGGGGGCTCACCTGCTAGCCTGAGAGCTGACATCCTCTGGAATTCAGGCTCCTGGAGCCACTTCCACATCCTACGAAAGGTTTCCCGGCCGGATTTGAGTTTGCTCCAAGGTTTGGGGTTCCTCAGCAGATCTGAGAGGGTCCCTTGTGAGCGGCACAGGACCCTCTGGGCAAAGATGGCCTGGGGGATGCTGTACCGCTTGAGCTCGGTGGTGATTCTCTGAGCTACTTCTTTGGTATTGATTTCTTCCATTTGCCCTGAATTACTTCCATTGTTGACTTGTGATCCAGTCACAGATGAAGGGTTTTGCTCCCTGGTGGAGCCCAGGATTTGCCCGTGAGTTTGGGCGTTTAAATGGGCATGAGGGTGATGGGGGATCCCGTTGATAGGTACCATGCCAGCAGATGGCGGGGTGAGATGTTGTTCTCCATGCCTTGTCAACATGGCAGGGTGATGGGCTTCAAAGCCATTGGGGGTGAGCATTTTCTCAGTAGGCATGGTGGCACTGGGGTGAGGGTAGTGAGGCAAGCCTTGCTGGGCATTGTGGATGCCCCCCAGACCAGATCCGGAGAGCGGTGACAAGCTTTGTCCCATGCCAGTGACCTCCTTGTGGTAGGGGGTGTAGAGATTGTTCATAGAAGTCAGCCCTCTGTCATCCCTCATGAGGGTGAAGCTGCCGCTGACATTGCCCGGTATCCGCTGGTGGGGGTGATGGTGATGGTGGTGGTGGTGGTGATGGGGGAACTTGTCCGAGACGGTGGATATGGGTGGCAGGGGCTGCAGAGGGGTGAGGGTGGTGTAGGTGCTGCTCATACTCATGCCCGGCGGGGTGTCACACGCCATGGTCATGGTGGGGTGCAGTGCCCCCGTTAAGGCATGGTCTGGGGGTCTGTGGTGGTGGTGGTGGTATTCTCCTCCGTCCAGGATAGAAGCCATGCCCATGGATCTGGGATGAGCAGCCAGGTGGTTGCTGCGGTGGCTCACCGCTCCTCTGTGGTGGGGGCTGCCGGTCATGAGATCAGCAGTGGACGGTACCGGATCATGGCTCACCCCGTGCAGATCGCCAATATTGTCCATGGTCAGCTGAGCGTTCATGATGAGACGTGCAGGCGTGTGGACAGCACATGTATGTGGCGTGTGGGGGACACGTCCCGGCCGGGAATAGTGTGCGGCGGCTTCACATGGAACTTGTCCTCGGCTCCACTTATCACCATTAGATAGACTGCACTTATTGTTATGGTGGTGGTGCTTGGTGTTATGCTTCTAAGGCCCGGTCCCCTTTACCAGAGCAGCGGCACCGGCAGCAGTGATTGCAGTCTGCACAGTCCCCTCGCCATCTCCTGCCATGTCCCTCACTGATCAATGTGTAGTCACTGAGATGCTGCCCCTGCAGCTGGCAAGCCACATCGCGCCTGCGCACTGGAGAGCAGAGCCCAGCTCCTGTCACATCACTCCCACTTATAATGAGGCTTCTATTTACCATGTACACGCCAGATCCCAGCGAGTGCTAGCTGCTCACATAGACTGGAGCTAGGACTGTGCACACTGGCCATACCTAGAGGTGCCCCCCATACTTGCTGTGTGCAGGTGATGCAGTCTATTGTTCCCTGTAAGCAGCCATTTCAGGCAGTATACATCTTGATTTACTAGAAATCCGTCCCAGTGGCCATTTCTTATATTTCACACATGTATGAATGATCTTCATATATATATATATATATATATATATATATATATATATATATATAACACATGCTTGGTTGGGTTTTGTATGTGAGGTCCCCCTTTAAGAATCCCACCAGTCATACATAAACGTCTATAAGATATATTAACCCCTGCTTATTGCACGTCGGAATAAGCTGTTTATGTTAAATGTCTGCTGGGACTTGTAGCTCTACAATCGCCCTGTATTATAAATCTATTAGGAGAAGATTCAAATTATCTAGATTGCAGGGATGAGTAGTCTGTGCCTATGGATCTGCTGGGACTTGTAGTTCTGTATTATTCATCTATTCTAGTAGGTGACCATATTTATTTGTAGTAGTAGTAGTAGTAGTAGTGTTAATAGAGTCAGTGGCACTGTCCCCTGCACCTCCCCAGCTTGTCAGCAGCCAGTGGAGTCATCACATCTCCATGGCCCTCCCATTTGGTGACTTTGCATTATAAGTGCCTTGTGCTGCTCAAATTGAATTTTAATTTTAACTTCCGGGTTTTCTCTATACTCATTACATCGAGGCGATTCCTATTAACCAGGCACCTTCTTGGCACAGCCTGGCATCTTGTATCTGCCACATCTCCTAGTGAGGAAAACAGCACTGATATAGTAGGTGATCTGCAATGAATGTCCTTCCTGGTGTTTACATGCTAACCAGCAATACATTGTATCTCAGTCATCTTCTCTATGTATCAGGACTGGGGTCATTAGTTTGTCCCCTGAATAGTGGGACCAGCACTGGTCATTTCAGGAGCTATGCAGGTGTCAAAAGGAGACACCACAGCAAGTACAGATTTGTCCATTGTGTAAAATCACAGCACTCGCAATGTCCCTTCTCTCAGCTGCAAGCATGGTCAGCCGCACTTTAACCCCTTGCCAACACAACAAATCATTCTAAATAGTCCATATATATCTTTTTCCAATTCGATATTTATTAAATGATTTTTACCACTAGCAGGATGCGATGGGTTGGTTAGAAAATCATTTAATGATATAAAACAGTGATGTGAATGTGATGGAGAATATTACTAAACATTGATTAGATAATGTATCTGTCCCTGACACTAAACTGCGGCTAATTACCAGCGGTATAGTGAGGGGGACTGGAGGAGCCACTCACCCTCACTGCCAAAGACAGGGCAACATGGCCTTGAGAGCAAATACATTTACATTAAATCAGCCCAGATCAATGCCGGATAATAATCTATCCACATACAGGTACTTCACACAAATTCTATAAACTCACAGGCACATATCCTGCACAAAAATAATATATATATATATATATATATATATATATATATATATATATATATTATAGCACAGACCAATGTATGTGATATGTTTGTATTTGTGTATATATATATATATATATATATATATATATATGTGTACAGGTTCTTATGTACGGCATGTATAGATTAGTAGTTCCATTAAATAAAAAAAACTGACTGTGACTATTGCAAAATACAATGTCACTTATTGCTGTGTATGCCATATCCATATCTTATAAGGGATATGCCGATACCTGTGTTTTACACACGTATTAATTATACACCAAACATGCTGATTATAGGTAGTAAAATCTTGCCAATGTATATTGTGATACTAAGCGCACAGTTCTGTTCGGGCAATATACTGTAATTAGTTTTGCAAAGTGTTTCTTGAGCAGTAGGTTATGATCTATATATAGTGCTAGTGGATCGGTGTGTTGTGATTGGCATTTTATAAGTAATATGTTATGAGTATCGCTGTGTAGTAGTTGTGTATGTTGTGGTTAGCTTTGTGGAGTATTTCTGAGGCAGTATGTGCATGTTGGGATCTGTATTGTATAGTAGTGCTAGAGTAGTATGTTGTGGTTCGCTTTGTATAGTAGTGTTGGAGTAGTATGTTGTGGTTCGCTTTGTATAGTAGTGTTGGAGTAGTATGTTGTGGTTCGCTTTGTATAATAGTGTTTTGACAACGTATTGTCATTGGCTTAGTATAATAGTGCTGGAGCAGTTTGTGGTGTATCTTTTGTTAGCTTTGTGGAGTAGTACTGGAACAATGTGTTGTGTATGTTGTGATTAGTTTTGTGGAGTAGTACTGGAACATTGTGTTGTATATGTTGTGATTAGTTTTGTGGAGTAGTGCTGAGGCAGTATGTTGTGTATGTTGATATCAGCATTGTATAGTAGTGCTACAGCAGTATGATGTGTATGTCTTGATTCGTTTATTGTGGTCCTGCTGGAGCTGTATGTTGTGATTAGCTTTCTATAGTAGTGCTGGAGCAATAAGTTCTGGTCTGTATAGTAGATGGTGCTGGGGTAGTGTGATTGGCTTTGTATAGTAGTGTTAGTGCACTATGCTACGATCAGAGATGGTGCTGGGGAAACGTATTGTGATTGGCTTTGTATGATGGTGCTGGAGTATTATAGTGATTGGCTGTATATGAAGCTACTGGAGCAGTATATTGTAATATTTTTTTTTCTATACAGTGTGTTTAGGTGTTCAGGTAACCTTACATAGTAGAGCTGGGACAGTATGTTGTGATTGGCTTTGTGTAGTGTTACTGGAGCACGGTATTGTGCTAGGACAATATATTTTGAGCGTCATTGTATAAATGTGATTGAGTAATATATGGTGACTGCCTTTGTATGGTAATACTGGAGTAACATATTGTATAGGCTTTGTGTAGTGGTGCTGGAATTGTGTGTGTTGTCATTGGCTTTGTGTGATTGTGCTGGAGGAATATATAGCGATTGGCTTTGTGTGCTGTTGCGATTGGCTTTCAGTATGGTGGTGCTGGGCTGTAGGAGGACGGCTGGCCATGTGTTGGTAATGGTGACAGCTTGCAGTGGTCAGTGGATGGAGGACTCAGCTCTTCTCCAATAGGCAGGATGTCAAAGGTGACGCGTGAAGACTCCAGAAGCCACAGCTGCCAGCTGGACAGTTACATTTCTCCAGAGCTTCCTGCAAACTTGTCCATCTACAAATACATCTACATCTGTCGCTACAAAGTAACATAAAGGGGGGGGGGGGGGTTAGGGTGGTCGTTCTTTTTTATTAGTTTAAATAAAAATAGCACATAAAGAAGAAAAGGAATTTGCTTTGCTACAAAGTTCATTGTATACCATAGAGGCAAATGTATAATAATATAAACGCTAATAAAATATTTTAACCAATGATTCATTGGCAATTCAATCATGTAAATAAAACATCTATTTTCCTCGGATAAACAATCAGGTGACACATAGCTTGTAAGGGCGCCATATATTAACCCTTCAGTTGGCGGTGGATGACCAAACCCAGTGCAGAGTAAATGGATGGATGTAGCCCTGTGGTATTAGGAGACGGAGCATCTGCTCATATTCTCATAGTGGTCGATATTTTTCATTCACACTCGTGCCTTTCTGCTTTGCAAGAGGGGAAAATTACACTTTTGTTAAGATGCATTGAAGCGGCCTTCATGTGGGGGTCTCTACCTCTATCTGACCATTAGTTCATCACTAACTACTTATCTGAGGAGGATGAGCCCCTCACATGAGCCAGAGCTGGAGAACACCATGCACTGAAAAGACTTGTTTGTCATGTGGACTTTTTGTCCTGGTTGCTAAAAATATCTCCTCTATGGCGAAAATGCATGTGTAAATATATGTTCGACCCCTCAAATATATTACTCTGATCGCCTATTATAATGTCTTCTTTATACTATCATGAGCATGAGAGTGTTTCTGTCATTACTCAAATCCAGTATGGTCGGATTACAGTTCAGTACAGTAGTAGATATAAAACACACTCATACAAGTGTCCATACACACATATGCCGACATAAACCTGCACAGAAATATGAATAAAACATACACACAAACACACAGAATACACACATACATAAATGAAGACACTGCACATAATAGATAAAATACAAACATGCCTTCATACACACAGATACAACTACACTAATACATCCACACTCAAGCCTACCTCTATACAATGTATATGCACATATACTACACAGACATAAACACAAATACACACATTTAAGCCCACATATTAGATATATACTATAAATGAACATATGCACATACACTACAGACATAAACACAAATATATGCACTCATGCTTACATTCATACAACAAATAAAAACACATACACTACACGTACATAAATACACGCCCTTACGCCCCCATTTATACAACACATATGGACACATACACGACACATGCACAAACATAAACCTAAATGGACACATGCATATACACTACACACACCCATAAATACAGTACATACATAGCATAGATGCATACATACGCATGCACTCATGTTGACCATACACATGTTCAGAATGACATACTACACACATGCACTCACATACACCCTACATAAACGGTGTGTATTGATTAGAAATGGTGATGTCAGTGCATAGTGCAGGGAGAGTTATCCCGATGTAGTAGAAAACTTTGGAGCAGTATTAGTATTAGTGATGATAAAACTGGAGGAGCCATAGATACGGCCATGAATAATTGACATGGAGCAGCCTTCCTTAGTTTCTGCCTTATTATTAATTAGGCGCCTCCAGTCTTTGCACTGAGAGCTCCACAGGGCCGGTCGCAGCTTTAAATATGAATTAAAAGCAAATCCTGGCTACTGTAATGCGAAAATGATTCCATGTCTGCTATGGCGGAGATGAATGGCTGCCCGGATCAATACTGGGGAGGAAGGCAGGTACTGTATGCAGCTAACTGCACATAAGGCTGCCTACTACTCCACCAGCTCCATTATGGTGCTAAACAACATCCATGCAGCATAAAACTGTCATTAATGCACATAATAACAATAAGAAGAATTATACACCATGCAGCAACAATATGTCTGGTATGTAATTGATGCTAATATTACTAATAATAATACACCATATCGATGCAGCTTGAATAAGTCTGGTATACTAATAATAAGCAGCATAATACACAACATAGCAATTTCTTAAAATGTATCAACATCATTTACATAAATGAACAATACTTCTATCCTTCTACCTTCACTTGGTGCCAGGAATTGCCACAGAGGATTTTTTTCCTCACTTTTTCATTTGTGTTTATTTTGTTTTCGTTTCCTTATTGTTGTGCTTTTTATTTTTTAATTTAAAAATGCAAACAACATAAAATACTAAGACGAACGGCACAAAGTCCAACTAATATCGAGAATAATGACCCCACCGCCTCTGAATCACTATCACCGGCTATTACTAGCCACACTGGCTACAATTCAGTCCTGCACATGGAAAAATATTAGGCACTTTTTGTCTATTCACATGTAAAAATATTAGTAATTTGTTCTCTGTCCATTCCTTATTCAAATCCCCACAAACTACTTTATGGCCTCCTTGGCCGATGCATTTAAATCATGTTTTACCTGATTTGATTGAACAGTTCTGAACTTATTTCGGATATTATTCGTGTTTATGTGATGTGTTTATGGCCATTTGTGTGTTATCAAAAGCAGTCATAATAGTTTATTACTTGCCCTGGATTTATAATCATTAAAACCGGTTAATCTAAGGAATATTGAATTATGTCAAAACAGATATCTATCTATCTATCTATCTATCTATCTATCTGTCTTCTATCTATCTATCTATCTATCTATCTATCTATATGTCTTCTATCTATCTATCTATCTATCTATCTATCTATATGTCTTCTATCTATCTATCTATGTGTCTTTTTTCTATTTATCTATCTATCTATCTATCTATCTATCTATCTATCTATCTACCTATAAGTCTTCTATCTATCTATCTATCTATCTATCTATCTATCTACCTATAAGTCTTCTATCTATCTATCTATCTATCTACCTATAAGTCTTCTATCAATCTATCTATCTATCTATCTATCTATCTATCTATCTATCTATCTATCTATCCTCTACACATTTGTAAGTAGCCGGTGTGAAAAAAACCCCATTTGTGTGATAGCATGATTTCACATAGGACTGCAGACAATATATCTAAAGAGAGAAGTCAAATCATAATGACAAATTCAGCACCACTATATTTAATTTAGCACTGCTATGTATATAATCTAGTATCAGGTATTTGTTTTAAGGTATGTGTATAATAGTATCCTGAAAGACACACACACACACACACACACAGATATATATATATATATATATATATATATATATATATATATATCGGTCAATAAGTATACCTGCAATTACATATAGCGCCTTTTTATGCAGATAGGTTGTGATCTGAGTTATGCTACAGATACAATAGTACAATGGTACAAAGCTACATTTGATACAATGGAACAAATGCCCGACAACAACCTGCAGTAATGAGGTTGCCAGGAGCCGCCGTGTAGTTTACTCGTTAAACAAGTGCCTGTATCATTGTCTAAATAAGAAGAGCTTGTCATAGGGAATCCAAAAAGTTAAACATTTTCAGAGAGCTCTCAGGATGATTGTCAGTTTAATCTGGAGCCCTCCAGTGCTGGTGATAATATAGGGGGTAAGGGCGACAGCAAACACCCCACACTACTACATTGGTCATAGGAAGAGTCTAACAAAATGCAAATACAGAGTCACATCGATCCCCTGATATTCCTAGCTCACAGGCAGCAGCTAAATCCATTTATAGTCAGTGATTTACTAAAGTAAACACAGGAAATGACCACACAGAAGAAGGAGATCACTATTAGCCCAAACTCAAACAACCCACAATCCAGGGGTCTCATATATAGATATAAAGAATACTTTCTGTACCCGTGGATTAGTGGGCAACAGTGACCGATATGCTATATAATGACCGCTGTATATGCTCACTGCATATACACTATATGCCTGGAGTATATGTTCCAGATTCTGTGCCAATAAAATGCTTATAGCAAAAATGTACATATGACCAAAAATTTGTCACAGTAAATGAGTATAAAGTATTATTATTGTTAGTACTGCCACTACAAATGCAAGTAGAGTGTATATATATATATATGTGTGTGTGTGTATGTGTGTGTGTGTGTGTGTATACATGTATGCACTGTATATATTTAATTTGTATTTATTTTATACAATGTATTTATGTATCTCTCTTTCTCTTTATATACTAGATCTGCTTAACTATATTGTTGGTATTTTATATGTATATCTATTTACCTCTCTCCCTTTCTCTTTTTATCTGTTATTACCTATGTGCTTCCTAATCAATCTATTTATCTTTTCTATCTATCTATCTATCTATCTATCTATCTACTGTATATGTGTAAGTCTTTGTAAAAAGAGTTTTCTAAATCACATTTAAAATGATAATAAAACATGGACTCTCCAGGTAGCAACTGCTTTTGTTTTTAATTTTCTCATCAATACAGACTGTTCACAACATATTATAAATAGATAACACTTTTAGAGAGCCTGCACTCCTTTGCTGGCAGAATCATGAGCCAGTTACATGTTCACAATTAACTTCATTCTGGGGGGATAAAAGAAAAAAAAAATCAATGGAGAAATGAGATCTCTTCCCTTTTCTATGGTTCTGTGGTTTAATAGAGGATACCTCTTTTCATTTTGTTTATATACAGTTTCTACTTTACAATCTTCGTTAATTTTTTTACATTGTATTCAGAACCATATTCTTAGGATAAAATTATTATACAATATCTATTCCCAATCAAATTGTTTATGAAGTGGATTGGAAAAAACAGCGTTTTACAATATATATCTTCTGTTTTTCTTTCTATCCATATCCATTTAGTGTTTTTTCTATGTATTTTTTTTTTCTTTTTTTTGTGAATACATACGGTTTCCTTTACTTACCTATTTTTCTTTTTCTTTCTTTCTTTCTTTCTTTCTTTCTTTCTTTCTTTCTTTCTTTCTTTCTCTTTCTTTCTTTTTTTCTTTCTTTCTTTTTCTTTCTTTCTTTCTTTCTTCTATCTATCTATTATCTATCTATTATCTATCTATCTATCTATCTATATTTGTATCCTTATATATTTTATCTGTCTATATATTTTACTGATTTACCTATTTTTCCTATCTATCTATCTATCTATCTATCTATCTATCTATCTATCTATCTATCTATCTATTGTCTTATAGACAGAACCAGAGTGACTGTTACAAAGGTCATCCTTCTGAAAAATCCAGTTTATAGGTAAATCTTATTGACTGTCATCATTCATATGGCAACAGTTCTTCCTTACTAGACGAACAATACATCTCAGGGATTAGCAGATTCTTAATTGACCTAACATAGCATAACTAAATTACATAATACCCACACTGATTTGTCTTACACTTTCAGACCCCAAAGACTGTTTTCCTTCCCTCCTGCATTCAACAACAGATCTGCATATTGATTTTTCATGTTAACCCATTAAAAGAGTGAAATGAAGTCAATTACTTGGATCCCTCCGTGCCCTACTGATTTATTTAAACCTTACTCTTTACATGTTATTTTTTTTTTTTTTTTTGTGCTGAGTAGTTTCACAGATTTTAGCTATGATAGTTCTGGAAATAATTCATAGATGCAAAAGAAGGACATATAATAATAATAATAATAATAATAATAATAATATAATAATAATAATAATATAAGTTGTGCCACAAGTGTAACTAACTTCTGTTTTCTATTGTGTACAATACCTTTTATAATGATATATGCTATGCTAGCTACAGAGTGACTGTTAACGTCAGTATTTACACAATTATGTTGTGTATGGAAATATTATGATACATGCGTGTTATAAATAATACAAAGGAACACAGTTCGAGAGTGTAAGTGCAAATGGCACTTACAATATTGAGATTTGAAGCATTAGACTTCCCCCTATATCAGTGACCCTACAGGTGTGGCACAAGTGAAAACGATCGTCACTTCCCTATAGTCCAAATTATTATACGTGTATGAATATAAGAGCAGGTGCCGTCCTGTGACCTGATCATCAGTGACAGACGGGGTCGCCTGGACACAGAGTTAATAACTTCATGTAAGCAGAAAAAACGGAGATAGAAAGAAAAACAATAGCTAGATATTAGATAAGAGAGAATGATAGAAAGAAAAAATAGTAGATAGCTAGATATTAGATGAGATAGATACATAGATAGATAGATAGATAGATAGATAGATAGATAGATAGATAGAAAAAGAATATAGCTAGTCATTAGATGAGATAGATAGATAGATAGATAGATAGATAGATAGATAGATAGATAGTAAATAACTAGCTAGATATTAGGTGACAGAGATAGAAACAGAAAGAAAAACAGTAGATATATAGCTAAACATTAGAGAGAGACAGAAAAACAGTAGAGGGATATAACGGTAGATAGCTAGCTAGATATTACATGAGAGAGATAGATAGAAACAGTAGTTAGATATGACATTAAATAGCTAGGACGGTAGATAAATAGAAGATAGCTAGATAGATAGATAGATAGATAAATAGATATTAAATGGATAGATGTTGATCACAGCTCCTGAAATATACCTCAGTCGTTTGATATATTCCTTTGTTTGCATGCACATCACATAAAATAAACTGTTTAACATTTGTATCTATTGTCTATAGGGCTGCAGTGATGGAAGACTCTTATAACGGGATGGGGGGGGGGGGCATGTACCTATCTCCCCGATACCTCTATATAGATAGTACCTAAACAGTATATTAATGGACTGGCTAAAATGACGTGTGATCGGTGTCCCTGTCGATGTGCAAACAAGTCAGGTTCCCTCCTGGACAACACAAGCTTCATTCTAGTAGCGGCTGTAATACTCTCGTATAAAGTATTAAGCAGGAATGATCTTATATTTCATCATTCACCAGCCACGTGTGCCTTGTATTAAAGCAATGGAATGAAAGCTGCATTATATTCTATTAGCTTCCATTATAAAATGCACTGACACCCTGTGTCTAACTGCACCAATGTATCTGATGGAGCTTGTATGGATTGCAAAATGCCAAACAACTGCACAGTTCAAAGTCTATTGCCAAATCTGCTCGGTACAAATGTCCTTTTACTTTCTTTATATTTACAGAGATACTCCCTGCTTTTCTGTAATATATATATATATATATATATATATATATATATATACATACATTTCTAGGAAGGGAAAGCAAGAGCTACGTATAGTTTTTCCTACGAGCACTGCCAGTCTGAGTATATAAAATTTCATACATCACACACATACTAGACATACAAAGTATATATAGAGAAAGAAGCAGACACACATCTATCTATCTATGTAAACATATATGTGTAAACATATACAAACACACAAATATATATATATATATATATATATATATATATATATATATATAATAGCTTCAGACACATGAAACACACACGTACATTTCTGTATTCTTACAGCAATTGGCCAGTCTGTGTGCATAGAGTGACCCCCCACCCCCCGGTAGCACAGAGGATTCAGCAGGGTAGAAGTACTGACTTTGTGACGCTGCTTTTGACCTCTGTAGAGCAGTAAACCTTGTTTGCATGCCCACTACCCTCAGCTGTGTGCCAAATGTCACCCCTCTAGGTTTCCCAGCCTCTCATCTGCCTGTAGCCCTGAGTTCATCCAAGGTGTGTATTTATTCCCAGTGCTTCCTGTCTGCAGTTAGATCTGCTTACCCCTGTGATCCGCAGCACATTAGCAGATTTCATGGCAAGTTGCCTCTTTGACATCCCAGGCAGGTTTACATCCTAGATTTGCCCCTAGGAACAAAAAAAAAAAATCTATCTGCATACTTTCATATGAGAGACACAGAGGCAGACTCTGGAGATGTGTCCAGTCCTGTAAGACATCAAACATCAAGGATATGGAGATTCATTTTATTCAGGGCAAAAAGAAAAATCTATTATACAAGAATGAGCTCTCCTTGGTCAGGCTAGGGCAGGGCAGGCAGGTTCCACCATCATCATCATCCTTGCTGAGATGCTGCTCCCCTGTCTTCTGTAGATCTGTGCAGTATCCATTTCCAGGCAGCCTCCTGCTCCAGTGGAGGTGCAGCAGCAGCAGCAGCAGCAGCAGCATCACTTGGTCCATCCTGGGGTCCAGCCATTGTTGATGCAGCAATAATCAGCCTGTATCCAGTAAGATAATTGTATAGAAGTAATAAGGAGAAGCAGTGAGCTATTATTTGTGAGCCAGGGGCTGTGTGCAGCGCTATGGCTGAGCCTTGCCTTGCATTTCAGGATGCTTCTTGCATGTGAATAGCTGGCTGCCTTGTTATGGATCTGGAAGGCAATGAAAGAGAATCAGTATGCAAATTGTTTCAGTTACAATCGAAAGGTTCGATCTGGAGTTGCTGCGGAAGTTGATGTCAGCTATCTCTGCATAGGGCTGCATGTGCCTCCTTCATTCAGCTGGGCCTTGTTGCCCCTGCCAGATCTCAGGCTCTAATTAAAAGCACCAAGCTATGGATGCTGCTTATCATTTAGCTGGGTGTGGATAGATTACATTACATGGTATTTATTAGGCAGCAGGTGTTAGTGGTTGTGCAGGAATAAAACATTTATAAATGGTTAAATGCTTACACTGAAATAAGTTGATTAGGTTTGCTGCCTCAGTCCTCCTGTTCATGCAATATGGGCTCTGGATCAATATGCTTTTACTGTAACACCAGTGATTGCAGGAATCACAGCTCTTATTCTTTTAAAGGGACAGGAAGCCTTTGCCTGGCAATTTACACAGCTGACAGGTCTGAGAGAGAACTTTCCAAAACAGCATCTCTGGCATTGTATCATTATATAATGTAGCATCCTAGTAGTATATATGGGGGGAAGGGGGTGCATAGCATTCCTAATACAGGCTGGACAGCATGCTAAAATAAATCATATTTTATATTTTAGAATGTTCTTCCTTTTTTAATCTCTCTTTCTATGGTATATATTACAATACATACTATATTTAAAATATATTTAAATTCTAATTATACAGCATCTCTGGCATTGTATCATTATGTACTTTAGAATCCTAACAGTATATATGGGGGTGAATAGTATCCCTAATACAGGCTGAATAGAAAGCTAAGAATGAATAATATTTTAGATTTGAAAATTTCCTTCTCTATCTCTCTCTCTATGGTATAAACTACAAAACTAATATATAATATAATATGCCAGGTTAAAAGTATTAATTCTTCTAATTAAACAGCATTTTGGGCATTGAATCATTATATGGGGTGGGGGGGGGGAGCATGGTATTCCTAACACAGGCTGGACAGAAAGCTAAGAATGAATCATATTTTAAATCATATTTAAATGTTTTTTTTTTCTTTCTCTGTGGTGTATACTACAATACATACTGTATATATAATATACTAGGGGTGGAAAAACTATATTCCTTCTAATTAAACAGCATCTCTGGCATTGTATGACTGTATACTGTAGCATCCTAGCAGTATATATGGGGGTGCATAGAATTCCTAATACTAGCTGGACAGAAAGCTAAGAATGAATCATATTTTATGTTTTAATATGTCCTTCCTTTTTAAGTTCCCCTTCTCTCTCTCTTGTATGTATTACAATACACACTATATATTATATACCGGGGTAAAAGTAGATATCCTTCTAATTAAATACATTTTAATATGATATTTCTTGGCCTAGTCCAATTAACTGTATGTGTCACTAACATGTCTCTTTTAATTAGTCATATCCATCACAATCACCTGTATATTGTCTCCAGCAGTCACTCTGTTCCTCCATTACAGAAAACACAATGGGCTAGGAATGGGATTGATAATGCAGTGACCTTTAGGATCTTCAGTTATATCTGCTGACTGACCCCTGGCTCTGACCTTTCCTAGCCTCATTCTCAAGTCCATAGTGTCCACACACAGCATCCCCCTGTAAAGTGCTCCTTAATATTACATATACAGGCAGAGCACAGCACCCATCAGAAGCCAAACTCATCTCCCTCTTTTTGCAAACATTACAGTAAATAACCAAACTTCCCTGACAATTATTGATAATTGCCATTTACACACAATATTCAGAAACATGGTAATTTCTTCTGGATAAAATAACCTCTTTATACATATGGTGGTCTTTTTCTTTCCTATCTATATTTTTAATTTTTTTTTTTTTTACATTAGGTTCAATTTTAAAATTGTATTTGGTGCATGTAGTAATTGATTCACATGTACAAAGGAGGGACCAGATATAGACGCAGGCTGCTCAGGCAGTGACCAGAGCTTATTTATAGGGTTCATGAACTGTATTGGCAATATATGTCGTATGCTTTGAAAATGAACAAACCACATATCTAGCAATATCTATGGTCTCATTTGATGATAACAATGTGGTTTCCCCACTAGTCCTTGTAGGTTTAGGTCATCAAAATTCTCGGTCAAGACTGAGTTCTCTAAAAAAGGCAATGAGAGTGATAAAAAGCTGAACCCTGACCACAAGGCCTAAAACCAGGGTCATTTCAAGGAAACCTAATTTACAAGGGTCAACATCCCTCAGCCCAAATATACATTGTGATCTGGCGCTTTGGAGAAACAAATACTGATCTGGTGTCTTTGCTACAGGCAAGTGGCACTTTAGGGGCTTCTGGCTCTCTAAGCTGACCATCTGTCATTCAATTAAGGTTTCAAGGCAGCTGATAGGGGAGCAGAGGGTCAGCGACCCCAGGACAAAACGTCCTGCTGCCTCCAAACAGAGAAGTGCAAATGTTAAATGTTCTACACTAGCCAGGACCTGTCCCAGTGGTTGGGTTTGGCTGCAGCTAAGCACAACTTACAAGAGACCAACAGGGGCATCAGTCATTAGCACTCAGGATCCCTCCTAGGAGCAGTCACCACTCTGCAAGTGCATGATGAGGATTAAATCCATTATGTGTGCTTTCTAAACTGGGTGATGGCAATTAGAAGAAGCATGCACACATTTACAGTGAGCTCTCCAGAATAGAAATGGCATCATTCTCCTACCCAGTGCACAGGACTATGGAATGTGAGAGCTTTAGATGGACATAATACTATGCAATGTAAAACAAGTGCACACATTACTGTTACATAAGGTCACAAATGACAGCCAGATATTAGCACAGCAAACTGTATCAGTATGACGCGAAGACCTACATAAATGGCCTTGTCATGAATTATTAATGTCATCTCACCCCCAGCGTGCATTATTAATATTAACACTCCCCTAGACATTTAATTATGATTCATATGAAAAATTAGCATTGTGGCTTTAATTCTTTCTTGTCATTGGTGCCAAGGGTTAATCTTAAATTTGTGACCTTTGATACAGTTTTGTACCTTCTTTTCTAAAATAGTTTTAACTGGGTAGAAAAAGAATGCTATTTAAGGATGGCAGGAGTTCAGAGGAAAGCCTTACTGTAGACATATTGGGGCAGATTTCTGAAAACTGGCGTTATTAATGCCTCGTCGATTCCGGAGGGTGTGCCTCATTTATGACAAGGCGAATACCTCTGCATAAATAACACACAGATGTATGCGTACTTAATTTACGTACAAGTCATAATAAATCTATCTGTCCAAATTTGAGTAGACCAGTACTATGAAGGATAGAGCAGTGAAATGTTGACATTATGTAATTTATGAAACATAAATAAATATATATATATTTAGATAAATAAATACATAAATAAATAGACACTGTTGCATTAGACCTGATGTTGTTATTCCTTGGACCATGCATAGAAAAAATGAAAACTGGACCCCTTTTCCTGGTGTCAGTTCATGCCGCAGCCCTATCAGGCGGGTCTGGATTTGCTCCTTTCATAACCATATTAATCATTAAAAATTAAACATTTTTGAAAATATAACTAGTTTTGCAGACATTTAAAGATTTCTCCAACCATCTCAGTGGTGACAATCTATTGTCTTGAGAGGTTGCCAATGGATACGGCCATGAATGCAGGAGCTTTCTATGGTTTGGGGCTTGTCAGAAACCCAGCCATGAGCTCTTTATTGTGGCCGGGTTCTCTTATAAATGTAGTAGCGGCTGATAACCCAGTTACAATAAAGAAATCATGACTTGATTTCTGACAAGTGCCAGAGCATAGACAATTCCTGCATTCATGGTCATATACATTGGCAACCTATCAATATAATAGACTGTCACCTCTAAACTGATTAGAGAAAATCTTTAAAACCCGCAAAATGTTTAATTTCTTATATTTTTAAAAATGTTTAATTTTTAATTGTCTATAAATTTAAACAAGGTTTAAGCCCCACATTGCGAGCAGCAGCCAAAAAGTGTTGGAAAAACCGCAGAGATTTCCTCTGTGGACTTTTTTGCTTCAATTATACCTATAGGGAAACCACCGGCGTTTCTGCGGGTATAATTGACATGCTGTGTTTTACAGAAACACAACGGTTTTTGAAATTGCAGCATGTCCACTGTGGATATTTTTCTGCAATGTGTGGATGGGATTAACCAGAACCCCATCAACTTTTCAGGTACTGTAAAACACCTCAATTTTTGCCGCAGCGTTTTTATCTCTGCAAAATCGCATCGTTTACGCTACGTGGGGCCCCGGCCTTAGGCTAAGGCCTCAGGTTGCGGAAACGCAGCGTTTATTTTTGCAGATTTTACTGCTTTTTTTGAGCCAAAGTGAGGAGTGGCTACAAAAGGAATGGAAAATATAAAGGAAGCTTTTAGACATTTCCCTTATGTTAATTCCACTCCTGGCTTTGGCTCGAAAAACCACAGCAAAATCTAAAACAAAAAAAACACAGTGTTTCTACAACATAAGCTTGTAATCACTTTATGGCATTCTGCTAAGCCCCCCTCAGGCAATTTATGGAAATCTCAGGTAGGCGAATTTAGGGAAAGACAATATTTTTACTATCAGAGGCCTTAAACCTTGGTCTTAAATTTAGAAACCCTGGTTAGCGTGTTTGTCCAGTTGGGGTTAGATTATGTTTGTTTTTTTCCTCTCCTCTCCTAAGTGGGTGGGTAGTTTGGATTTAGGCGTTTATTTAATAATTGATGTAGTGTACGTTGTTTGGTTTTGCACTATTGAAATATGATGAAATAAAAAAGCTGGGAAGTTGCTTCTTTTGTTTCTGGTACCAAGAATAAAAAACAGCCACTGCTGTCCATTGAAATTAATAACAGCTGCATTAAAGGAATTTTTGGAGCAGATTATGAGGCAGAAAATAACTAAAAATGTGCTCCACAAAAATTGAGTGAACATATCCTTAGGTAGGTATTGAGCTTTAACCATCTTTTCTTTGGCCCTTGGCATAAGGTTATGTATGCTTTGTTACAGTCCAATGCAATGTCCAGGTATACAACTCCTTATAGCAATTTTCAGAATAAATCATATTCTAGTTACAACTGTGTATTAAACTGACCCGTGAAGCAACACATGTACATGAATATATAACCGGTCAGTGGTGATTGTACTGTTATATTTATAAGGTGAAACAACTATGATGTATGCTTTACACCCATCAGGCGTCTGTATTTCAATCAATCTCATCCCATTATATACTCCGTCATAGCCTACATTGACACAGCCATCATAATTTTCATCTAGCTACAAGCTCCATGGCCATACATCGGCAGTGTATATTTTATTAATATTGACCTTGGTTACAAGGTAAATTAAAGTAACAGGTTTCTGTAAGCAGATTCCCAGTGAATCCAGCTGTGGACTGATAACAGGTTGTGGATGGGCTCCCTGCTGCTGACCACTAGCTTGTTTTTGCAGGGCACTAAGAGATTTTTTCCTCTCTTACAAACAAACCAGAACAAATTGATGAATTGGGCTTTCACTATGCTAATTCAGACATTATAAATATTTAACTAACATCCCTAATAGCCATCTATAGAGGACCCTTTCTCCTTTACACGCTTCTTAATCTAAAGTAAATGCTTTTCCCATTAATAGCTGACTGCTATATCAGCTCTTTTGGAAAGCATTTTCTCTTAGCTCAAAATAAGTAATCTCTGTAGGGTTTCACTTAATAAGGAATGTTGGATCATGTCATGCCTGTACTTATGCCTAATGGACAAGTGCCATGCAATGTGCTTACTGTCAGCACACAGCTTCTGTAATGTTTAATGGAAATATTGTATGTGGACAACGTAAAATATAGAACAAGAGGCAAGTTTGGTGCGACAGCAATATTACACTGGTTCTAGTTAGAAGGATGTTAACATCCATATAATAAAGGCAAGGATCCATGACACTTGTAAAGACTTTAAATGGAAATATGATTTATTGTCAGCACAATGTCCATCATGTGAAAATAATAGAAATGTGATTCTTTACTACAGCAGGACGTTTTTATCCTCCTGGCTCATGATCACCTTTATCATTGAAAGTGCAATAGTAATCTGATAAAAATGTAGGTAAAGGATATGTATAACAAAAGGCAGTTTTATAATGTTTACAATATAATGGTTCTAAGGGAGTGTGGTCTGTGACTTCTGCTGAAGTCATTGGGCAGGGAGGAGGAAGGATTGAGCTGTGATCATTACCTCTGTAAATGGTGGATCCTGTGCTATCTGCATATAAGTGAGTGATGATAGTAAGATGACTACTGAGAAGTGATTAGTGTTAGCCTATTGTGAGGCTTAGTGGCCAGAGTAAAAAGTGAAAGATTTCAGATTAAAAAAAAAAATAAAGAATGACATGGTTAATTAAACAAAAATCAACAAAAATTCTTAAAATATATATTTCACATAAAAAGTCAATTTGCTAAATTGATTTGAATAACAAAAATACGGATTTAAATAATAGGAAATCTTCTGGTCACACATTCACTTTATATTCCCTTATGATATGCAGTCTATTATGGAAACTGTCGTGGTCCTCTGCTCAGGGTAGTGTTCTTACCTCCTTGCTTGGTGTCCTCACTTCTCTGCTAAGCGCTACGCCTTTTCTGTTCCCCTTACAGCCACACATACTGGCTTGTTGGGATCTCTCATGCTGCCTTTGGGGCTCATGGACATTGAACCTGGCACAAACACTGTTTTCCTTGGCTCATGCTCATGCTGCTCCAGTCTATTTCCTCTAGGCCTGAGCAGTACTTTCTACAGTGTATCAATACTGTGTTAAGGCATTTGTTTTCTATTACTGACCTGGCTAGTCCTGTCCCATCTACCTGTCCACCGACCACCGTGACCATCTTCCTATTTACCACATTACCTTAAATCCATCAGCATTGACCCCTGCCTGGCTATGACTTCTGCATTCTGACTTTGTATAATGTCCACGCTCTATAGCTGACAGCCTACAGTCCCATTGTTCTTAGTTGGCATGCAGACATCTGTTTTTCCAAGCATTTGCACTATTTTGGTCCGATTTGCAGAATAAACATGTCCATTGAAGTATATGGGTCTGTATAACCACAGACGGCACATGGATGCCATCCATGTGTTGTCTGTTTTTTATGCATCCAAGATTTTGTAAATTATTCCAATTTGTCTAAAAAAAAAATGAATGGTTGATTTGGACGTGAAAACCAGATCAACCATGGACAAATCGTGGCCTTACATCAACAGGACCATGTACTGTTCATGTAGAACATGGACAGCACATGCAGTGATGTACAGATGTCTGAATAAGGCCTACAGGATTTCCATTCAAACATTATTATAGTTTTATGTGACTACCCTAACTAAAACATATTCCAAAAGGATTACATATAAAGTTAAGCAAGGTTCATGCTAGCAGTTTGCAATATCTGGTGTAATCCCATTTTCAGGGAGCAATCACAAGTGTTCTGTACTTTGTCAATGATGCTTCGGTTTTGGCTTTTATCTTGAAATAAAAGGAAATGTTCTAGGTTATACCAGTATGAAATTACATGTATGATTTAAAGAGGGCCTGTCATTGGGACTGATAAGCCCAATAACATACATCATCAGTCACTGTCACCCTGAGCATTTTGGTGTTTTATTTATTCAAATCTGTCCAGCCATTCCAATGATATAAACCCTGTTAGTGTTCATGGAAATTAGTGTATATGAGCCAATTGAGTGTTAACACTGCATAACATAACGCAAACAAAGTCTCTTCCCCCAATGAAACCACAATGTTTCCACCCACTTGGCTAGTATACCCTAATTTACATCAACACTAATAGAACTTATAACTTTGCAATAACTGGATGGATTTGGATAAAAACACACCAAAATGCTCAGGGTTAGTTATGTCATTGGACTTTTCAGACATGGTGACAGATCCTCTTTAATCTCAAACGATTGGCATGGTAGGGTAATGAGTAGAAGAACATGTTAATAAGACTTGTACAGCCAAAAAGCTGCACATTGTCTTTACTTGTATTTTACAAAATTGCTTTTCAAAGCTCAACTCATTGAACAATCTTTTATTTGCACCAGCTACTGTATTTTTGGACTATAAGGAGCACCGTACCATAAGACGCACCTAGGTTTTAGAGGAGGAAAATAGAGAAAAAAATATGGGGGAGATGCTTCTAACACTGTTATGGTGGAGATCCGCTGCTGTAGGGCCACAGTTTGTGCAACACTCTTTTATGGGGACAGCAGTTGCACCACCTGTGTGGCTCTGCAGCTGTTGCCAATCTACAGCTCCCATCATCCCAACCTGTCCAAGAATGATGGGAGTTGTAGTCTTGCAATAGGTGCAGGGCCACATTGACAGGTGGCCCTGCAGTGGAATTTGCCTATGTTAATGTGGGACACACCAGTCATGCGATGGAGGCACATACTGTATGGGCACTGCAGGCTTTCTTCTACTAATGTTCCTGCACCACCTGGCCCCCACACAGCAAAATATGCTCCCCCATAGTGGCCCCCACACAGTACAGTTTCTCCCCACACAGTATACTATGCTCCACAGTGGCCCCCACTGTGTATAATAATCGGAGGCCTAGGGGAACTGATTAAAAATAACAAACTCTTATACTCACCTTTCCTGGGTATCCTTGCTCCATCCAGCTCTCTTCAGTATCTTCTTCGGTCCTCTTCTGCCTGTGATTGAGGTCACATGCCCCAGACATCACTGCTGGGGCCTGTTCTTGGGCCTCAGCGGTCTCGTGGGGCGAGATGACGTCATTATGGGGGCATGTGACCTCAATCACAGGCTGGAAGAGCCCGAACACGATGCTGGGGATCGTCGGAAGCCCAGGGAAGGTGAGTATAAAAGTGTTTGTTATTTTTACTGACCTCCCCCTGGGCAGCCTATGTGTATAGCGGTCGGGGGAACCAGGCTTTCCCCGATCGCTATCCCGGCCATCTCCAGCTAGCCGCAGGCCCCGTACCATTC
The DNA here is from genome assembly GCA_947044405.1 of Leptodactylus fallax. Taxonomy (NCBI): domain Eukaryota; kingdom Metazoa; phylum Chordata; class Amphibia; order Anura; family Leptodactylidae; genus Leptodactylus; species Leptodactylus fallax. The sequence continues at coordinate 8,902,956 of CAMRHE010000027.1, read as the reverse complement.
CGGGAGACCTTGCTCCTGCCTCCTGTGACCCTACTCCACCATCTTATAATCTGAAAAATATGGTATAGCTCTGCAAACACTTAACATTTTAGCTCTGAGATATGAAAGGAACTTTCAACACCCAACTTCTTTAGATTTCTCAGATGGTGTCCCTAGCACAGTAACACAATGTTTAATAAACACAAGACTCTCCTGTTTCTTTACCAAACTAGTTTTGCATAACACAATGAAAGTGGAATCTTCTGTTGCATAACGAGTGTTGTTGAGCCATAGTTTAATGGTTCAATGTTTCATGTCAATCTGGACAGATAACCCTGGTATTTGGTGTTTTCTGTTTAAAGAACTGCCGTTTAGGACCTCTACGACTTTATTAGGGTATATGGACATCACATTGCGGGTTTCAATGTCTAGCTCTGGCAGTTCAAGCCTGTCGATGTATAATTTAATTAATAATACAAATATAGGCAACAGAACCAGAGAGAAAATAAAAGACATAACCAAAAGAAGAAGGAACATGACAACATGACTACTGTAGAGAAATATGTACTAGTAGTTAACATGACCTGCTAGTGTGACATCATCATCAACAACCCTGCATGTCACAAAGGCAGCAGAAGGAAAAGGGGAAAGAAAAAGGATTGCAATGTAAGGATTCCTGACAACAGGAAGACACAGGTGGCAGCTGTCACTGCTGTGAGACTCCCAGATTTTTACCAGGTACAAGGCTAAGGAAATTCCTACCCATTGAACTTCATGCTGAGAAATAATAATATTGAATTTTGTGCATGCCTATAATTATAACTATAAAAATATGGAAAATGTATCCAAGCAATAGATCACACTGTACAGCCTTATTTTGGAAAGCTCCTTAAATCTGTTAACCATAAATTCCATTTATGCAATTTCTTGGTCAAAAGAAGACCAACTATTATAGTACATAGTGAATGTAAAACTCCAGTATATTCATATTCCTGTAGAAAATGTAGAGACTCATTTAACACTATATAGGATTAATCTTGAAGCTAGAAACGTGTATCTTTACTGTATTAATCACATTTTTATGTCATAAAATAATACAAGCCTTTTTCATAGTGCAGTAAAAAGGAACATGAACTGTAGAAAATTGTTCTAAAACCTTGATGTGACACGTTACTGGATTTTTAATATTGGTACATGGGTCAATGTACAACCTTCATGCACAGAATTTTGCTATGATTGAAACATTTTTTTTTTTTTTTGCAAACTGGTTATAAAGGGCTGTATGGGAAATTTTCATCTCAGTTCAATGCTGATTTTTTTCCCCACCATTTTCCACTTAGACCCTCCTGTCTAGCATACTGAACCTACAGAGGCTTTTCCACTGAAGTAAATAATACCATGCTGCTAGGAAATGCCATCACTTACTGTCTGATGGTGTTCTGAGTGTCTCAGCTCCAAGGATCCTAAGAATGGAAACACTACAAAGCACTTTGAATCTTTTACTGATGTCTGCATATTGACTCTCCTGGTCACCCACTATGCAGGGAACAACATGGCCCTATTAATATGAATTTGTCACTATAATTTACCCCACAAAATGTTGTAATGGCTGGATAGTTGAAAGATGCTGATTCCTAATATGCAGCTTTCTTCTTGATACTCAGTAGCTTTCCCCTGAAGTCAACCCCCAAAGGGTTAGTGATCTGAAGCACTTAGGAGTCCTGTCCATTACACCATCGAGCTTAGGACTGCCAGGTCTGTATTAGCATTTATTATGACTATGGGATAATTCCAATGAGTACCGAGACAACATTTACAAATTTGAGATCAATGTCTTTTCACCCATACAGCTACTACAGTGGTTTTTGGAGGGAGTTCTTTGGAGACAGATTACCTTTAACTTGGAGGGAGTTTTGTTGCACTTCTGAGCACAGTGAGTGGTTGTTAGCACTGATGTACAGTTGAAATGCCAAAGGAACCCTACGTAGAACACCAATACTCATAATGTCATGGCATACAGTTGTGATATGCCATACCACTGAGTAATGAGAATATCCATTTAACCCCTTAACGATGCAGGGTAGTTTGGGCCCTAATGCTCAAGCCCCATTTTTCAACTTTTACTTTATGTGAGAATAGCTTCATAATGCATTTACCTATCCAGGTGATTCCAAGACAGTTTTTTCGTGACATATGGTGTCTTATGTTGGTGGTGAATTTTGATCATTATACTTTGTGTTTCTTTGTTAAAAAAGGACAATTTATTGACAATTTCATATAATTGTCAATTTTGAAAGTTTCAGTTATTATGGTTAAAACGCAATATCACACAAAATTCTTCATAATTACCATTTACGATATGTCTACTTTATATTGGCATTGTTTCTTCAATGTTCTTTTACTTTTCTAGGATGTTTGAAGGCTTATACATTTAGTAGCACATTCTCAGATTTTCAAGAAAATTTTAAGATTATGTTTTCTAGGGACCTATTCAGTTCTGAAGTGACTTTGAGGGGCCTATATAATAGAAAACACCTATAAATGACCCCATTTTAGAAACTGTACTCCTCAAATTATACAAAACAGTGTATCTCGGCAGGATCAACCAGATATTGGGGGCTCCTAGCATCCTGGGGTGACTGGCCAGATCCTGGGCTGCAGAAAATATATAACGGCACCCCCTGATCTCACCACAGGGGGTGCCGATGGGGGTCAGTTACATGTCGGAAGCCCTTGGATGCCGTGGGCATCCAAGGAGTTAAAATCCCCAATTGGAGCGGAGCTCTGACTGGGGGTTAATGGAGCAGCCCACGGCATTACAGCGCCATACTATTACAGCACTGAGCGTTAACTATACACTCAATGTAATAGTACGGCGCTGAGCGGAAAGGATTTAAGGCTGAGGCTCCACATTGCGGAAATGCAGCTTTTTTTTGTTGCAGATTTTGCTGCAGTTTTCTGAGCCAAAGCCAGGAGTGGATTAAGCAGAAAGTAGAAATATAAGAGCTTCCTCTATATTTTCCATTCCTTTTGTAGCAAATTGAGAAAATAAAAAAGCATTGGCTCAAAAAATGCAGCAAAATCTACAACAAAAAAAGCTGCATTTCTGAAATGTGGGACCTCAGCCTACAAAGACTTTCTGGAATAATGTTAATGAAAATGCATAGGTGCAAATTGAGAAAATAATAAAAAAAAGTTTTTCTGTAAGAATTACAGAATGCAGCCTGGGTTAATAAATATTTCTTACCAAACTGACTAATATCAAACATTTCTGTCATGTAATATTTAATCTCAATGGCAAATGCTATCTATCAGGGATTCTTGCTTTTGGTGAACAATAGTGTTCAAGTGCACTTATTTTTACCACTGTAGTAGGAGTATAGTTGTGAATGAAGGCTGGCATATCTGCTTAGATGTGCTACAGTCTTAGGCTTCATGCACATGACCAGAGTCATGTGCGGATCCGTAGAAAACGGAACAGACAGCACAGGGATGATATCCATATACCATCTGTGTTTTTCACAGACCCTATCATTAGAAAAGGAATAGGACCTGATCCATATTATGCAGCTTGGTCCTTCGACCCCCACACATATTTGTAAAGACAATGGATATATGAATGGAACGACAGAAATGAAAGAGTCTGTATATTATCTGCAATGACAAACCCGTAATTCTGGTTATATATGCCAACAAACTACAATTGTGTGTATGAAGCCTTAAGGTCCAATCATATGTACACTGTATTACCAACACAGCACAATTCTGTTGAGTAATACAGACCTACCCACTGACCCACTGATATTACTTTGCCTTGTTACTTACACACTTTTTTAACAAGTTGGCAGGTCATATCACTTACCATGCCCACTTTTAATAACACAAATGATAAAGGGTCCTGCTCCAAGACCTATTTTCTTTCTTGGTGATCACTGTAATAACAGGATAAATAGTGTCACCAATTGGACAATGTGTGTATATGCAACATTTTCTGAACACAGGATTTCCCCCTACAGTTGTATCAGTGCATGTCTCTGAGTTCAGTTTTCAACATATCAGGTCAAGCTAGTAAGTGGTAGCGCCAGCCTGGCTTGGAGCCTATGGAAAGGTTATATCATCTGAGGTGGGAGATAAAGAATACAGTTCACAGTAAGAGCTGGAGTCATTTGTGCTGCGCTCAGATCTTAATTATCTTGATTGCTTCAAGTGATGCTGCTACTCAAAATATAAGTCAAGATCCTTATTTTTTGACCCTTCCAACCTCCTATTTCTGTGTGCAGGGGAAATATACCTGTGTCTAAAGCAGTGTCAACTCTGAGTGATCCTATGCAATTTATCTAATCTCTGCAGGGCTCAAGCATCAAAAGTGATATTTGCTCTCAACATTGCTGCTTTTACAGAAGTTATATAGTAGCACACAGCACAGCTATGAGAGATTTACTGTATTGTGCTAGATATCAATAGGGAATTAATTTTATGCATAATAAAACACTGCTATGGATTTCTGCAAATTAAAAGTAGGCAGTGGATATATACTTTATTTGGTGTGACAACAAACCAATGGATTTTTCTGCTATTTATGCACTGCTGCGGACCATAGAAGAAGAAGGGCTATGTCTGAGATTGCCCCAAGCTGGCACTCTCAAATGCAACCCATTGCAGTGGTGTGGACCAAATGGACAGGCTTATCTGGATGGTATCACATACATCTACTTCTTTCTTCATTCGCTGGACCTTGCTGACATCTTTCAGAAGTGTCTTTAGGCAGCTTTTTAACCTCCCCCTTCTACAATGGCCATCAGCAGTAATCTGAAAATCATGTTATGTTTTCTATGTAGCAGAAATAGTGGCTAGATGCCAGCATGGAACTTATTGCATGGTCAGTGTTTAAGTACTTTCTGGAAGTTTTATCATGTGGTGACTCATTAGAGGTGGAAAGTAGTTGCTACTGTGAGTTGCACTGTGGGAGAAGTTGTTTGTTGCTCCCCTGTGGTGCAACTCACTGACATCAGGTATTGCTCAGGTTATCCAGGGTGGGAATAGCTCCCTACTTAAGGGCACATTCCTGTGCTCTTAGTGAGTGAGCCAGCTTGGAGGACAGCTTGGAAGGAGGATTGCTTGTAGGAGTGGAGGATAGCTCTGAGTGTAATCAGCTTGAGAGTGCATTGGACAGCTTAGACAGTTTAAGAAGGAAAGCCTCCTCCTCACCTCAAGAACTCCATGTGGTAGTGCAAAGTGGACAACCTAAGACACTCATGGGTAAGAGGACAGGTTCTCTACCAATGAGCAGTGCATCCCCCCACAGAGCAGAAGCGTGCTGTTCAATGCTACAGCCTGCAATCTTACACACTGGGCATAACTACAACTGTTATTTCCAACCTGTGATCTGTCTGTTCTGTTTTGTCACTGAAGATTTGCATTCCTTGTATATCCATCATCATCATTTTTTTTTTTTCCAAGATGGCGCCGCTGGAGTGGCTGCCTGTCACAGTAGCTCTGAGACTCTCTCTCTTATTTTTCCTTCTTTGTCTCGTTTATTACCTCTCTACTTAAGGACTTTGCACTATGAAGAAACACACAAAGACTTGGACCCTTGTGATACTTTTTCTTGTTTTTTATCTGTCTTTTTGTTCTGCTTGAAAATGGAAACTTTTGTGTCTGCAGACAATTCCTTTGTCTATACAAGAGAGAAACTTTTGCAGCTGAGAGGCACAGCAGGACTGCATACCATCTGGCCACACATCCCCCGCGAGCTTTGGAGAAAGAAAAAGCGGGTGAGGGGCTGCAGAGCTGGTACTCTTCAGAGGATTAAAAAGAGGCGTTACCGACCAGTTCTTCCCTCCATCATTATGGGCAATGTGAGATCTCTTGCAAACAAGATGGATGAACTAACAGCGCTCACCAGGCATCATCAGGAGTTTCGGGTGTGTAGCATGATGCTACTTACAGAGACTTGGCTCACTGAAGTTACTCCTGACCCTCTGGTCTCCTTGGATGGTTTTAAACTCCTTCGGGCAGACAGGACAAGGGAGAGCGGTAAGAGGAAAGGAGGAGGGCTGGCAATGTTTGTGAATAATAGATGGTGTAATCCTAGGCACATTGTGATTAAGGAGCAAACTTGCTGTGAGGACATTGAACTATTAGCTGTGAGCATGAGACCTTTCTACCTACCAAGGGAACTATCACATGTCATCGTGATAGCTGCATATGTCCCCCCCTCTGCAAAAGCTGACACTGCCTGCAAGGTCCTACAAGCCACGCTGAGCCTTTTACAGTTAAAACATCCCCAGGCCCTCTTTCTTCTGTCGGGTGATTTCAACCATTCCTCTCCATCATCCACACTGCCCAGTTTCACACAGTATGTAACCTGCCACACAAGAGACAACAAAACACTGGACTTGTTCTTTGCGATGAGTTATATGCGAGGGAGGCATATAACTCATCAGCCCTACCACCCCTGGGAAGATCGGATCACAACCTAGTGCATCTCCGACCTGTGTACAAGCCACTTGTACGTAGAGAACCAGCTGTCACCCGCACAGTGAGGATATGGTCCGAGGAGAGTGATGAGGCTCTGAGGGATTGTTTTGACACAACCGCATGGGAAGTTCTGCAGGATTCCTATGGAGAAGATATAGAAGGACTCACACACTGCATAACGAACTACATTAATTTTTGTGTGGACAACACAGTACCCACAAAAGTGGTGAGGTGCAATAACAAACCATGGATTAACTCTGATATAAAAACACTACTTAAGGAGAAAAAGATGGCATTTAGGACAAGAGATAAGGAGGGGTTGAAGGAAGTACAAAAGGAGCTGAGGCATCAAATCAGGCAGGGAAAAGCCAGTTATAAAGAAAAAATGGAAAAGCAAATGGAAAGAAAAGACATAAGGGGGGTCTGGGAGGGGCTTAAGTCAATTTCGGGTCATAAACAGTCTGTCTGCCAGATTGAGGCAGATGTTAATTGGCTTAATGAACTAAACCTATTCTTCAACAGATTTGATCACACACCAGCTCCTCCCACCCCAGTATGTCCTTCAGCTCCCCCCACCACAATGACTTCACCCCATGCGGCCACTTCCCAACAGACCAGTAAATCCAGAAATCCGTCTTTATTTGACCACAGTCTGACCTTCACACGGGCCCAGGTGAGGAAGGAGATGAAAAAGATCAAGGCGAGGAAAGCCGCAGGGCCAGATGACATTAGTGCAAGGCTAATTAAGACTTGCGGGGACCAGCTGTGTGGTATAATTACATATATGTATAATATGAGCCTGAGGCAGGAAATAGTCCCTGAATTATGGAAATCTTCTTGTGTGGTACCAGTTCCAAAGAAACCCCACCCTATGGACCTCAATGACTACAGACCTGTAGCACTGACATCCCACCTGATGAAGATCTTAGAGAGATTGGTTCTCACACATCTCCGCCCTCTAGTGAGCCCTGCTATGGACCCCCTCCAGTTTGCTTATCGGCCGGGCATTGGGGTAGATGATGCCATCATCCATCTTCTGCACAGGGCTCTGTCTCACCTGGAGAAACCAGGGAACACAGTGAGAATAATGTTCTTTGACTTCTCCAGTGCTTTTAACACCATACAGCCCAGATTATTGAGGGACAAGCTGGGCCTTGCTGGAGTGGACCACCACCTCTCCAACTGGATCCTAGACTACCTCACAAATCGACCTCAATACATGAGAGCCCAAGACTGTGTGTCAGGTACCGTGATCTGTAATACGGGGGCACCTCAGGGTACGGTTCTCGCCCCTTTCCTCTTCACACTGTACACTGCAGATTTTAGGTGCAACTCATCCAGCTGCTACCTACAGAAGTATTCTGACGACTCTGCAATAGTAGGCCTCATCACAGATGATGATGACAGGGAGTACAGAGAACTGAACCAGGATTTTGTGGACTGGTGCCACCGGAACCACCTGAAGATTAACGCGGGGAAGACCAAGGAGATGGTGGTGGACTTCCGTAAAGGCAGAAGCCCTCCTAAACCAATGGACATCCTGGGGGCGGGCATCGAGATTGTGAACACCTATAAGTACCTGGGTTTGCTCCTTAATAATAAGCTGGACTGGGCAGATCATATGGAGGCCCTGTACAGGAAGGGCCACAGCAGGCTCTACCTGCTTAGGAAGCTGAGAGCCTTTGGAATCCGGGGGGCACTTCTTAGAACTTTCTTCAACTCGGTAGTGGCATCAGCCATCTTCTTTGGAGTGGCCTGCTGGGGGAGCAGTATATCAACCAGGGACAGAAATAAACTTGACAAGCTGATTAGAAAGGTCAGCTCTGTCCTGGGGAGCCCACTGGACCCAGTGCAGGTGGTGGGTGACAAAAGGATACTGTCCGTGGTGAGCTCCATGCAGAAGAAGAAGTCCCATCCCATGCATGAGACTGTGATCGCGCTGAGCAGTACTGTCAGTGACCGATTGCTCCACCCTAGGTGTGAGAAGGAGCGCTATCGGAAGTCTGTCCTCCCCACCGCGGTTAGGCTGTACAACCAACACCGACCTAAGCGGAGATCAATACACACAGAGAACTGAAATATCTCTCTGCCTGTTAAATCCCCCCCCCCCCCCCCGCTACTTCCTATCTGTCTGTAGGCTATCAAAGTAATGCCTCTTACCTTGGAACATTCCTGTACATGTTGTATTTGTATTTGTATCTACTTATCTTATCTTATCTTTGCTGCTGTAACACACTGAATTTCCCCATTGTGGGACTATTAAAGGACTATTATTATTATTATTATTAGTAAAGAGGACTTCAGTGAGAAGCAAAGTGTCTGTTTCCTTCAGCTCCATGGGGTGTCTTTGGGTGACCAGGAGGGGTCAGTTTCTGGGTGGTGCGGTGACCAGATGGAAGGTAACGGTGCAGTTGGGATTGCGGGGTGCAAACAGCGCAGACTTGTCACGGTCTCTGGGCACGAGGGCGCAGCGCTGGTGCTGTCCCACGTTACCACCACTGGTACCGGTGATGAGGGGGCTGCACAAATGTTGGTGGTGATTGTTCCCCCGGGGCGCTTCCCCTATACTGTGCCGACTGGTGGTGTTTGGGGCGCCCTGATGTTGTCGGTGCAGAGTCAGACACAGAAACGGTTGTAAAGTTGAACTTTTACTTCCATGGGTGTGGAGGCACAAATGCTTAAACAGTTTCTTCAATACAAAATAACGGGGTACGCCTGGTGACACAGCAAAGTCCTGGGGTGCAGGGTAGACTTGATGAAAGGTGTTCCTAGCCCCTTATACCTCAGTGTTACAGCCCTAAGGTGCGTCTGGGCTCCTATTTGGCTCATAGGAGGATGCCCACCATGATACTAGTACATAATATTCCCCACTCACGTTATGTGGTCCTGATAGCTCAGAGTTTCCCCCCCCCCCCCCCCCCCCCCCCCCCCCCCCCCCCCCCCCCCCCCCCCCCCCCCCCCCCCCCCCCCCCCCCCCCCCCCCCCCCCCCCCCCCCCCCCCCCCCCCCCCCCCCCCCCCCCCCCCCCCCCCCCCCCCCCCCCCCCCCCCCCCCCCCCCCCCCCCCCCCCCCCCCCCCCCCCCCCCCCCCCCCCCCCCCCCCCCCCCCCCCCCCCCCCCCCCCCCCCCCCCCCCCCCCCCCCCCCCCCCCCCCCCCCCCCCCCCCCCCCCCCCCCCGCGGCCCTTCCTCGGGGTGTCCATGGGGACCCGTCGCGCTCCAATTCCCGCCGCCCCCCTTGGTTTGGTTAGTCACCCTTGGGGGTGTTGCATGTGGAGGTACTAGGTGGCGCAATGGGGTAAGACCAGGCCCCCTGCTATGTCACACAGGCTATGAGCACAGGAAAATACAATGCACAGAGATCACCCTCAGCCCTGCCTCGGTGAGCCAGGCACTGGATGGGGGGGGGGGGTTGGGGGGGGGGGGGGGGGTTGTGCTTGAGGTGCCTCCCGGCATAGTTGGTGATGGGGGGGGGGGGGGGGGGGGGGTGGGGGGGGGCCCCCAGGGGCTCTTGGCCGTGAGCCAGGCTTGTTGTGTTGCATATAAATGTAAATACTATATTACATGGCAAGATATTATATATATACTGTATATACACACAGGAAAAACATTAATGTAATCAGAGCAGGAATAACATATATACAGGAGCAGAGACAGTTAACCTCTTTTACCCAAGGACAGCCATGGCATCACTATAGCGTGTTGGAGGTATGCCTTTTGTGGTACGCTCAGAACGCCTAAGTGGAACGAGATTTGAATCAGGAACAGAGTCACTGAAATCAATTAAATCATCTGTCGAAGGGTTCTCTTGCACTAGAGCAATTGGTGGATAACAGCTAAATGGTAGTAGTTTAGGCGCCCACATAAGCTCAGTTAACGTTGGGGGTCTCTCTTTCGCTTCAGAAGGTGACAAGATCTCTGTACTCGTTGTCTCAGCTGGGGGCACCTCTGTGGGTAGTCCTTCTTTAAGGCACAGCTTCAGACGGTTTCGGTGTACTACTTGGGGCTGTCTCCCAGGTTTAGAGATCTCATACACGTCGGATTCAGGATATGGTATGGAGATGACACTGTATGGTTCTTTCTCCCAGAATGGATCCAATTTCCCATTCCGATGGTTATTCCTTAACCATACACGGTCGCCAACTTTAAGGGGCGCTGCATGGGCGTGATGGTTGTAATCCTCCTGTTGTCTCCTACGAACCTCATCCATGCGCGTTTCAACTATCTCTTTAGCTTCCTCCATACGTCGGCGGTGTTCAACAACCCAGTCTGTTATGGGTAGTGGATTGATGGTGTCAGGGACCTTCACACCAAGGGTTAAGTCTGAAGGAAGTTGACCTTGTCTTCCAAACATTAGATAAAATGGTGCGTATCCCGTAGATGTTTGGGGTGTGTTGTTGTAAATATAGGCCAAGTCCTTGATACGCTCAGGCCACTCAACACCAGGTGTAACTGCGGCTGTTCTTAGCATGCCGATGATCACTTGATTTGCCTTCTCGCACATACCATTCCCTTGAGGGTGATACGCTGTGGTTCGCAACTTCTTGCAGTCTTGGAACTGACACAGCTCACGGAACAATTGGGATTCAAACGCCGATCCACGGTCGGTGAGGATATGCTCAGGACAACCGTAATGGCGGACAAACTCTGCGTAGAAGGTCTCAGCCGTAGTTCTTGCTGTAAGATCTCTGACAGGCACGATGACAAGGAACTTGGAGTAATGATCCACCATTGTCAGAGCGTAGCTGTAGCCGGAACGTGTGGGACCCAACTTCACATGGTCCAGAGCAACAATTTCACACGGCTTTTGAGTCTTAATTGGATGTAGAGGGGCCTTCTGATCTCTTCAACCTTCCTTGGTGATACTACAGGCGGGACACTCTCGGCACCAACTCTCAATGTCACTCCTCATCCCAACCCAATAGAAGCGACGACGGATGGTAGCTTCGGTCTTTTGTACCCCGAAGTGACCGGATCTGTCATGATACGCCTCAAGTATCATCTGTGCGTCTCTTCTTGGTACGAGGATCTGATGAAGCCTTTCACCTGTGACAGGATCAAGAGTGTTTCTAAGTAGAAGGCCTCGTTGGACAAACAGGCGCTTCCTCTGTCGCCAAAGGCGTTTTAATTCCACGTCATGAAGACCTCTCTTTACACGGGTTGGTATTCTTCCTGTAAGCAGGAAATCTGACAATTCTCCTAAAACTCTGCTCTCTTCTTGGAACGTTTTCCACAGAGATGGCTCCTGGAGGGATTCGGCAGCTGTTTTCGCCAGAGATTCTCCTTCTAAAGGAACACCAATAGCAACCTGTTGGGCAAACTTGTTGTAGAATGGTGGCATCTCCACCTCTTCCCAGATGTCTTCTCGGGGTGGTTCTTCTCCCACAGGCAACCTTGAGAGTGCATCAGCGTTAGCGTTGGACTTGCCACTGCGATACTTGACAGAGAACTTGTAATTCGCGAGTCTTGAGGCCCACCGTTGTTCAAGAGCTCCCAGTCGAGCAGTGTCCAGATGTGCCAACGGATTGTTATCTGTGTACACGGTAAAGGGTGTGGCAGCCAGGTAGTCTTTAAACTTCTCTGTCACGGCCCAGACAAGCGCCAGAAGTTCGAGTTTGAAAGAACTATAGTTCTGGTCGTTCTTCTCCGCGCCTCTCAGACTCCTGCTGGCGTAGGCGATGACTCGCTCTTTGTTGTCCTGAACCTGGGACAACACTGCACCCAAACCTTGGTGACTTGCATCTGTGTACAAGCGGAATGGCTGACTGTAGTCGGGATAGGCTAGAATTGGTGGTTGCGTCAGAAGTGCTTTAAGCGCTTGAAAGGCTTCCTCTTGACGCGCTGTCCAGTCTACCGGAAGCTTTCGGTTGTAGTTTTCTCTGGGACAACCGCGCAACAACTCGTTCAGAGGCTAGGCTACTTGGGCGAAGTGTGGTATGAAACGCCGGTAGTAACCTGCGAATCCAAGGAAGCTTCGGACTTCTTTGACGGTAGTTGGTCTTCGCCAGTTCTGGACTGCAGTGATCTTTTCAGGATCAGGTTGGACGCCTTGTGCGCTCACGACATGCCCAAGGTAGTGAACTTGGGGTTTCAACAGGTAGCACTTGGAGGGCTTCAACTTTAGGCCGTGCTGTATAAGTACCTTGAATACCTCGGACAGGTGACGAAGGTGTTCTTGGTATGTCCGGGAGAATACAATAACATCGTCCAGGTACAGTAGCACACTCTGGAAATTCTCATGGCCGAGGCACCTCTCCATAAGCCGTTGGAATGTGGCTGGGGCATTACATAGCCCAAATGGCATACTATTAAATTCAAAGAGTCCCATCGGGGTCGTAAACGCAGTCTTTTCACGATCTTCAGGCGCCATAGGGACTTGCCAGTATCCACTGGTTAAGTCCAGGGTCGAGAAACAGGTAGCTGATCCCAAAGCCGTTAGAGATTCCTCAATCCGCGGCAATGGGTATGCGTCTTTGTGCGTGACGTTGTTGAGTTTACGATAGTCCACACAAAATCGTAGGGTTCCGTCTTTCTTCTTGACAAGGACTAGCGGGGCTGCCCAGGGGCTGTTACTCTCCCGGATGACATCAGCATCTCGCATCTCTTGAATCAACTTTTTCACCGGTTGGTACATCGCTGGTGGTATTGGACGGTGACGCTCCTTGATTGGATGGTGGTCGCCAGTCAGAATGCGATGTTGTATGGTCGTGGTCTTACCAAAGTCCAATGGGTGTTTGCTGAATGCCTGTTGGTAACGCTTGGCCACATTGCGAACCCCATTGATGTGCTCTATAGGGGTATTGGCGTCTCCCACGTTCAATTCATCCCACCAGGACTTCGTGGCTCCATTCTGAATGTTCTCAGCAGCTTGGGTGGAATGCTGTGTGGCGGTAGAATCACCAGAGAGAATGTCTTCTGGTGCTAACCGGTGTAGCAGGGCCACAGAGTGGAACTTGTGGAGGTTCACGGGAGCATCGCCCAAGTTGACTAAGCGGACAGGAACACGTCCATTGGAAACTGTGACAAGGCTGCGGGCAGCCATGACAAGTGGTTGGCCATCTATCTGTATGGGTTGTAGCAAGGCCTCGTAGTCCTGATTTTCTATGCCCGGACGGGCACGGCACCACACCATAGTTTCTGTTCCATGCTGTAGGGTTACTGGACGGGTATCTTGGATCCGGACTCGACCAATTTCACCTTGTTTGTTGGCGAACTTGTGCTGGGCATTGAGTACACGAATGGCCCGCTGAATGGTCTGCTGGTCACTGGGAGAAGCTGTAAGGAGAGAGGCATGCAAGGCATCCAACACTTCTGCAAAGCCATGGCGTAAAACATTCATGCCTAATATTACAACTGCAAACCTATCATCCTCTACATCAGTGACAATTACACCCTGTCTAGGCAGTTTCAAGTCCCCAATCTGGATAGTGGGTTCCCAATAACCCTGCTGTGGTATGGGCTGTCCATTGCTGGCACACAGATTTATCCATGTGTCAGGTGTTCTATTCAACACATCTAAGTCCCAATGTTCAAGGAACACCTGCTTGCGCAGGGTTGTTACCTGAGATCCAGTGTCCACCAACGCTGTCAGAGGGACGCCGTTCACCCGGATTGTGATGTGTGGGCAGGCTGAGACGAAGCGTGACAATGGCACTGAAGATTCACCTGGGCCCTTCTTCTTTCCTCCCGAGGGGCGGCCCGCTGCCTCGGGGGTGGCCCGTTTAACTGAAAACACTGAGGCCTGGTGTGTCCATATCTATGGCAATAGGTACAGTATGGCCTCTCACTCTGCGGAGGTTTCACTGAAGACGGACGTCTGGGTGGCGACTCAGGTGAGATGTTGAGACTTCGCAAAGGATCACTGGACGATGAAGACGGCTGGGTCAGACGATCTAGACGGACGGTGATCTGTTCCATGGCACGGGTCAGATGATCCACTCGGGCCAGAAGGTCATCTCTGGAGTCTGCTGGTGTAGTCTGCGCAGTTTGGGCAGCAGGTGAGGTACCCAGAGGTAGTGACAGGACAACTGGAGCGATGCTTGTTGAGGGTCCAGGTGAGGGAGCACAGATGACTCGGCTCGGCTGGGGCTGCTCCTGTCCCAAGACCTGGATGGCAAGGGCCTTGAAGTCAGCAAACGTGATGCTGGGATGTTGTGCAGCAAGCATTCGCAACTGACTCTGGAGCAATGTGGTACCTGCCCCTTCTATGAAGCGGTCAAGCAAGATTTTATCAGAGTCCACATTTTCACGTGGATCCACTTGCACCACAGCTCTGAACGCCTCTTGGAGGGATAAAGCATAGTCCCGCAGGGTCTCACCAGGTAGTTGTCGTCTGGAAAAGAAGCGCATCTTTACCTCGGAGACAGATCGCACGTCAAAGTTCACCTGGAGTTTGTCCAGAATTTGCCCAGGGGTTCTTTTGTCAGAGGCAGGCCAGGATTTGACCTCCCTAGCTGCAGCACCCTCAAGCTGGCCCAGCAGGATCTGTATCTGCTGTTCTGTATTCAGAGGATAGAACTGGAAGAGAGACAGCATCTTCTCACGAAAGTCCCTGTGGGTATGCGCCTCCCCTTTGTAGCGCGGCAGCCATGGTGCGCCAGGGTAAAATGGCATGGAGAATGGTAGGCTGCTCGCCATGGGCACTGCTGGATCACTAGAAACAGATGGCACAATGTCACTTTGCTCAGTCATGTTGTTTGCAGGTATGACTGAAATTAGGTCGCCGTCTCTTTAAGAAACTCAACTGCTTGCTGGCAGGGAATGGAGACTACAACTTGGAATGCTGTAGCTATTAACAGAGTCACTGTGATGCAGGCTGACGGTGTGCTCCCCCTCTTTAATGGTGGCACTCCCCACGGACACGGTACACGGAAAACACTCGCTGGGGCCGAGGGAGGACTGAAGACAAGGACAGGGAGGCACAGTACTCACTGACAGCAACTGCAGCGTGGACCAGAGATCAGCGGTGCACAGCAGGGACGGTGATGCGGCACCGGAGAGTCAGAAATGGCGCTGGCACGTTCGCCTTTCACTTTCTTGTATGGGTGCGCTGGAGCATTGCGCTCAGCATTCTGGGCTCTCCTAAGATGGCGGCAGATGGGTCTCCTGGCCTCATGGGCAGTGCTAAAAATCTCCCGCACTTTTGCAAGGTACAGTTAACCCTTTGTGGGCGTTCTTACACAGCGATGTGGCGCAGCAAACAAGTCCTGGGCGTTTTAACTCTTCCAGGGCTGTAACACACTGAGAGGACAGTCTTTAGGGCTTGCCTCAGGGGTATAGGGCTCCCCCTCTTTGTGGCAAGCACTCTCAGGGAATAAACTTGATCTTAGCAAAGTCCACAATAAAGACCGATGCTCTGGAGACAATTTGGCGCACTTTTGGTGGCGACTTTCTCAAAATGGCACACACCCGTATCCTGTTCGTGACGCCAGTTTTTCTTGCGGTGACCAGATGGAAGGTAACGCTGCAGTTGGGATTGCGGGGTGCAAACAGCGCAGACTTGTCACGGTCTCTGGGCACGAGGGCGCAGCGCTGGTGCTGTCCCACGTTACCACCACTGGTACCGGTGATGAGGGGGCTGCACAAATGTTGGTGGTGATTGTTCCCCCCGGGGCGCTTCCCCTATACTGTGCCGACTGGTGGTGTTTGGGGCGCCCTGATGTTGTCGGTGCAGAGTCAGACACAGAAACGGTTGTAAAGTTGAACTTTTACTTCCATGGGTGTGGAGGCACAAATGCTTAAACAGTTTCTTCAATACAAAATAACGGGGTACGCCTGGTGACACAGCAAAGTCCTGGGGTGCAGGGTAGACTTGATGAAAGGTGTTCCTAGCCCCTTATACTTCAGTGTTACAGCCCTAAGGTGCGTCTGGGCTCCTATTTGGCTCATAGGAGGATGCCCACCATGATACTAGTACATAATATTCCCCACTCACGTTATGTGGTCCTGATAGCTCAGAGTTTCGGGGTGCAATAGTCAGGGTGGCAGGATATTCCACAGGTCTGGCCTTGGCCCCTGGATCCTGTGATACTTGCTATGGAGCACGTGTTCCAGAATGTTCTCTCCACAGTCTCAGGCTGACAAGATAATGATGCTTGACTTCCTTCAGGGCGATGGCTAGGCAGACAGGGGACAGGATCTTCTGAATAGCTGGAATATGTCAGCTCTCCAACCTTCCTGGGCCTGTCTAGGACTTGAGATTCCTGCACTAAACTCACTGCTTTCTTCACAGGACATCACACTTATCTCCTCACCTCCTCCTCCTAACACTCCACACTTCTAACTCCTCACACGCAGGACCTTCCTGCAGGGGTGTTACCATGGGGACCCAGTGATCAGCTGACTCCTCCCCTTTTCCCAGGCGATGTCCTCCCATTGGACATTTGGTTACTATTCAATCCTATGGGAGGTGTAATGCATGTGTGAGGCTCACTAGGTGGCGCTGTGTTGTGTGAAACTCAGGACCCCCTGCTATGTCACACAGGCTATGAAGCAACAGGAAATAATACAATGCACAGAGATCACCCTCAGCCCAGCCATAGCCAGCTCTGGGATGCCACAGTGGCAGATCGGGAGGAGACAGCAGACCACTGTTTTGATTATATTAGCATGGAACCTATGTAACAGAGATAGTGGCTAGCTGCCAGCATGGAACTTATGTAATAGCATTACTGACATCCCCGTCATTTTATTACGTGTATCCCTCATCAAATTAGAAAACTGCATTAACCTTAAAGTGAACCTGTCAGGTGATTTTTTTTTTTGTTGCTCTCTCTGAGATCAGGGTACAATGGAGGGAGAGAAGCTAACCTGTGTAGGTTTATATCGTTTGTAGATGAATTTCTGAGTAAACTGCAGAGTAAACCCTTACAGGACTCTAAGTAGAGGAGGTGGCACTCTCTTGTCAATATTCTGGGTTCCAAACAGGGACATAGCCATAGGGGGTGCAGAGGCAGCTGTCTTTGCCAGGCCCTGGAAATGGAGAGGGCCCCATTACAGCATAATAATATATCAGTATTTTACAAAGCACATGGCAAGTAGGGGTCCTGTTAAAATTTTTGTAGCTGGTCCCAGGAGCTTCTAGTTGTAGTAGTAATAAAAGTCAAAACAGCACTCCAATATTCCAGCTTTCTTCAAGGGTACTTTACTTTTTGTGCGTTTAGCAAGATTCCGTAAACTATCTTTGAGGAACTCTGTCCCATGTTACAGGATTCCATCATTCAGTTTCTAGTTTTGCCATCCACGACTTTATAGGAATCTCTCCATGACAAAACAAAGGAGACTTAATCGATGAGAAGTGGTTATGATGCAGGTCATTGGACATAATGAACTCATTCTCATATTTACAGGACAAGCTTGAAGTGAGAAATGTCATAGCATGTTATCATTACATGATGAGTAGATTGTGAATGCAATAAGAGGGAATTCTGGCAGATCTGAAGTGTGTCTGAACAGGTGCATGAATATCTTATAGTACATACAGCAGCGATTTGATCATAATATTATTCGTCTGTGGAGATCTAATAGTGAGCAATCCATTCACACTGAGTTAGCACATTCTAATGCATAGCCTGAATGTGATAATAGCAGGACAGAAAGTAACGGACTAGGGGGGATAAGTTCAGTACCAACATTATAATAAATACAAAAAGAGCACGGACATCCTCCTAATAACATAAAACAAGGACACAATGAATAAAACATCTTATTTTGCAGTATAGAAGCTGTGTGCAGCACATTTCACTGGCTGGAGCCAGTGTGTGACCACAATTAGAACCCAGTCTTTTCTGCTGAGTAGTTTTGGTCTCTGTAATTTTCTTGTAATGGCTATACTTGAAATGTATATCTAATTGCTTGGATTAGTTTAGAAGAACCTTTATTAGGTCAAAGTCTGCTCATCCAAATGTATTTAACAATAGTTTTAGCAAATAAATCTTAAAAAACCCAGCAGGTTATTACTTTTAAATGCTTTCTTGAATACTTCAGTTTTTCCTACTCATAAAAGTCAAATCATATGAAATGAACAGTATGCATTTATGTTATCTGGTACCTGCCGGTTACACTTCTGCTGAATCTAGTTTCCCAATGAGTTAGTTGTGTGTCATTGAAACCTAGAGGTACGGAGATTTATTGGAGAAAATGAATAGTTAAGACTAGTGATATGATTGTGAATAGTATTGGGGGTGCCTTTCTCAAAGTGATTAACTAGCTTAATCTCACTATAATGCCAGAAGTCTGTAAATCAAGGTCATTTGCTATCCATGTTCTCCTATTGATTTTAATGGGTGCATACAGGTGTCTGGAGACATGCATTATTTTGGTCAGTATTGCAGACCAAATATGCCTAGCAGCAATTGGATCCTAATTATTCAGTCATAACTTTTAATAATGTTCATAAATATAATCAAGCCCCAATAGATACTCACATATTAATATAATTAATTTTTGTGTGGACAACACAGTACCCACAAAAGTGGTGAGGTGCTTCTCCAATAACAAACCATGGATTAACTCTGATATAAAAACACTACTTAAGGAGAAAAAGATGGCATTCAGGACAAGAGATAAGGAGGGGTTGAGGGAAGTACAAAAGGAGCTGAGGCATCAAATCAGGCAGGGAAAAGCCAGTTATAAAGAAAAAATGGAAAAGCAAATGGAAAGAAAAGACATAAGGGGGGTGTGGGAGGGGCTTAAGTCAATTTCGGGTCATAAACAGTCTGTCTGCCAGATTGAGGCAGATGTTAATTGGCTTAATGAACTAAACCTATTCTTCAACAGATTTGATCACACACCAGCTCCTCCCACCCCAGTATGTCCTTCAGCTCCCCCCACCACAATGACTTCTCCCTATGCGGCCACTTCCCAACAGACCAGTAAATCCAGAATTCCATCTTTATCTGGCCACAGTCTGACCTTCACACGGGCCCAGGTGAGGAAGGAGATGAAAAAGATCAAGGCGAGGAAAGCCGCAGGGCCAGATGACATCAGTGCAAGGCTAATTAAGACTTGCGGGGACCAGCTGTGTGGTATAATTACATATATGTATAATATGAGCCTGAGGCAGGAAATAGTCCCTGAATTATGGAAATCTTCTTGTGTGGTACCAGTTCCAAAGAAACCCCACCCTATGGACCTCAACGACTACAGACCTGTAGCACTGACATCCCACCTGATGAAGATCTTGGAGAGATTGGTTCTCACACATCTCCGCCCTCTAGTGAGCCCCGCTATGGACCCACTCCAGTTTGCTTATCGGCCGGGCATTGGGGTAGATGATGCCATCATCCATCTTCTGCACAGGGCTCTGTCTCACCTGGAGAAACCAGGGAACACGGTGAGAATAATGTTCTTTGACTTCTCCAGTGCTTTTAACACCATACAGCCCAGGTTATTGAGGGACAAGCTGGGCCTTGCTGGAGTGGACCACCACCTCTCCAACTGGATCCTAGACTACCTCACAAATCGACCTCAATACGTGAGAGCCCGAGACTGTGTGTCAGGTACCGTGATCTGTAATACGGGGGCACCTCAGGGTACGGTTCTCGCCCCTTTCCTCTTCACACTGTACACTGCAGATTTTAGGTGCAACTCATCCAGCTGCTACCTACAGAAGTATTCTGACGACTCTGCAATAGTGGGTCTCATCACAGATGATGATGACAGGGAGTACAGAGAACTGAACCAGCATTTTGTGGACTGGTGCCACCGGAACCACCTGAAGATTAACGCGGGGAAGACCAAGGAGATGGTGGTGGACTTCCGCAAAGGCAGAAGCCCTCCTAAACCAGTGGACATCCTGGGGACGGGCATCGAGATTGTGAACACCTATAAGTACCTGGGTTTGCTCCTTAATAATAAGCTGGACTGGGCAGATCATATGGAGGCCCTGTACAGGAAGGGCCACAGCAGGCTCTACCTGCTTAGGAAACTGAGAGCCTTTGGAATCCGGGGGGCACTTCTTAGAACTTTCTTCAACTCGGTAGTGGCATCAGCCATCTTCTTTGGAGTGGCCTGCTGGGGGAGCAGTATATCAACCAGGGACAGAAATAAACTTGACAAGCTGATTAGAAGGGCCAGCTCTGTCCTGGGGAGCCCACTGGACCCAGTGCAGGTGGTGGGTGACAGAAGGATACTGTCCGTGGTGAGCTCCATGCAGAAGAAGAAGTCCCATCCCATGCATGAGACTGTGATCGCGCTGAGCAGTACTGTCAGTGACCGACTGCTCCACCCTAGGTGTGAGAAGGAGCGCTATCGGAAGTCTTTCCTCCCCACCGCGGTTAGGCTGTACAACCAACACCGACCTAAGCGGAGATCATTACACACAGAGAACTGAAATATCTCTCTGCCTGTTAAATCCCCCCCCCCCTCTGCTACGCCCTATCTGTCTGTCTGCTATTAATGTAATGCCTCTCACCTTGGAACATTCCTGTACATGTTGTATTTGTATTTGTATCTGCTTATCTTATCTTATCTTTGCTGCTGTAACACACTGAATTTCCCCATTGTGGGACTATTAAAGGATTATTATTATTATTATTATTATTATTAATAATAATAATATAATATATGGAACAATCTTACCAATCTTATAGTAGATCACAGGGGGTTTGAGGATCAAAGAATGGGGTTCTCATCTAGACAGAGATAGTTAGTAGGGAAGGGCAGGCATCTTACCCTATCAGTAACCCTATAATACCTCAAAATGTCTCCCGCCCTGACAAGGGCAGTCCCAAAACACTCTCCCTATAATAGCCTACACATCAAGCCACTCTTTCTGACGCCTTTTGTCCCATATACAGTATATCATATGGGTACTCCTCAGGGGATACACATGGAGTTCTCAGTTTTGTCCAACAAAAAGGGTATCTCTACCAGTTCATAAGAGCTCAACCCCTAGTCAAGGGGGAGCCCAGTTTCCTCACAGTGACAACACAACACACAGCAAATTCCACCGTTTCATTATTTATTCAACAAAAATTAAGCCAAAATGGAAAAGCCATGTGTGAAAAGTAATGGTTTTCTGTATGACTTGATCAGTCTCACATTGTTCTGAAAGAATTTTGTCCCATTCTTCATTACAACATTGCTTCAGTTCATTGAGGTTTGTGGCTATTTGTTTATTCACAGCTCTCTTAGGGACCACCACAGCGTTTCAATTGGCTTGAGATCTGGATTGTGACTGGACCATTGCAAACATCTTGGTTCTTTTATTTTTCAAATATTTTGTTGAAGATTTCCTAGTATGCTTGGGATCACTGTCCAGTTTAGGCAAAGCTTTAGCTGTTGGACAGATGGCCTACAATATTGTGGTATACAGAGGAATTCACAGTCGACTAAATGATTGTAAGGTGCCTAGGTCTGTGGTTGCAAAACAAGCTCAAACCATCACGCCTCCACCCCTGTGCCTGGCAGGTGTTGTGAAGTGTTTGTGCTGATATGCTGTATTTGTTTTTTTCACCTCAGGTGGTGCTGTGCATTATAGCCAAACATTTTTACTTTGGTCTTGTCTGCCCGAGGGACAGTGTCCCACAACTCCTGTGGTTTGTCCAGATGCAACTTTACAAACTTTCCATGTTCTTTTTAGAAAGAAGAAGTTTTCTCCAGGCAACCCTTCTAAACAAGCCATACTTGTTCACTCTTTAACTAATTGTACTATCATGAACTTGAGCATTTAACATGCTAACTGTAGAGTCTTAGATGTAGCTCTCTGGTTTCTTGCAATTTCTCTGAGCATTACATGGTCTGACTTTGTGGTGAATTTACTGGGATATCCACTCCTAGGAACATTGTCTTATGAATAATCTTTACCACATTGCCGAATGATGGACTGTCTTTTAACCCTTTGCAGATTGATGGGTAGCAACAATTGTTTCTCTAAAATAATTGCTGACGTCTCTACCCCTTGGCAATGTGTTTACACGCACCTGAATTCTCCATGTAGCTGCCAAACCTTCTGCTTTTATAGAGGTGTTCACACTTGCTGATGATCAGTTAATCAACGGCATTTGATTTGGTTGTTACTTACCCTCTTAATTCCTGGAAAATGGGCCGTGTGTGGGCAATATGTCCTGGACTGACATGGCAGTCAGTTATGAGCTTCCAAATGGCCCAATTGCTATAGTAATGAACTGACATAACACTATCTGTTCATTACTATACGATCTGCGGTGACTCCTATGCATACGGCCATTGTCAGTCTGGGTACTACGGCCCACACATGGACCATTTTCCATGAACGTGACTCGGTTGTGTGCAAGGGAGCTAAAGGTGTATTATTTTTCACACATTGCTTCTGCATTTTGCCATTTTGTTAAATAAATAATGACACAGTGTCATTATTATTATTTAATTATTAAACATTGAAAAAATGGCAGTTCGGTTCTTTTGATTTTTCCCCACTACGGAGTTCAGTGTATGGTAAAAATATTTTTATAAGTTTGTGGATCGGGCATTTTTGAACACAGGGATACCTAAGGTGTACGTGTTCCATTTTATTTTTTAACTTTTATATGGGTTCTAGGGAAAAGGGGGTGATTTGAATGTTTAATTCTTTTTATTTTTTATATTTGTATTTCCTTTTTTTTTAACTGTATTTATTAAAACTCTTTGAACCCAAGGAGGTCTGATCACTAATGTAAATTGCCAGCATTTGTATTACAGACTGAATACAGCCTATAATGTAATTCAATGCCAGACAAGCCTGGGATCCTTCAATAAGTCTCTAACTGTCATGGCAAGGGATTGCTGACCCTAGATCTCATTCCAAGGGCTGGCAATCCTCCCCAAAATCAGCTTTAATCAAGGAGCTATTGCCAGAGACCAGGCGGCTATGGAAGTTGCTCAGCTGTTGGTGACATATTTAAATGCCCAATATCCACCGTACTATTATGCCGGATCCCGGATAGGAGTTCATATTATGAAGTAGTAAGCAGTAACCTGTATAAGTGATGGCCAGTAGATGTCATGTACTTGATTTTTTTTAACCTCCTATTTAAAAATGGCGGCAGCTCAGAAGCTATTACACAGACGTCGGCAGAAGTGAAGAGAGTGAAGTTTTGTGCCCAGAAGATCAGGACGTGAAGACAGGTAAGTATGATGGGGTGGGGGGGTAGTATTGGTGATGTTCCATTTCCGGAAACGGAAATGGAACGTCACCGGAAAATCTGAAAATGTGCCTGGGGCAATCACACGAACGCACCGGCGATCTGGACAAATATACTTTTTTTTTTATAAAGAAAGTAATTTAGAAGTTAGGCGAGGGGAGGGTGTTTAGTTTAGTGTTTAATTATAATTTTATCCTGGACAACCCCTTTAAAGACCAAATCCTAAGAGTAGTCATAAAGGGGTTGTATTCATCCTGGACTAATGTTATAAGTGGAGTACCCCAGAGGTCTGTACAGGGACCGCCACTGTTTAAGTTCTGATGCAGATAAATATTGTCCTGTATTAGGAAAGGCAAGACTTTTAGAGAAGAAAGTATTATTTTATCCCTCTGGTGAGATTGCATCTTGAGTAATCCGTCCGGTTTTTGGCACCAGTAAAAAAAAAAAAAAAAAAAAAACAGCAGAGAGCTGGAAAGATTTCCGAGAAGGACAACCAAATTAATACGATAAGCTATCAGCTTAATAAGATAGGCTATCAAAACTAAATGTATTTAGTCTAGAGAAAAGAAGGCTGAGGGAGAATATGATATCTTTATATAAATATGTAAATTGTCCTGATAAAACTCTGCAATAAATTGTTCTGTGACCAAAGAAATAATATGGGATCGCTGCTTACGGTGTAAGTTTGTCACAGTTTAGAAACATTACTTTTCTGTCTGGAAAGCGTGGCAAGCTATAAAAACGGGTTAAACATCTTCCATCTAGACCACAATGTACAGGGCTACTAGTATTCATGGAAAACATTGATTCATGGGTCTGTCCTATTACCTGCAGGGCTCATGAGGAATTTTATTCTATAATTAATGGTAAATGGGGTGTCAATAATAAAGTGGGGTTTTGATTTCTTCTGGACCAACTTGGGTTTATAAATATACATATAAAGTTTATAAATAACTTGACCAATGTCTTTTCTTAACCCACTAACTATGTAACTAGTTCTACTTTTAGAATTGTCTCCTTGTATCATAATTAACTATTTTTACGCAGACATGCACATTCACACCCTCTACCCCCATATACTACAATATATAATCTTGTTCGAGAAAGCATAGATGAGAGTGTGATAATAGACAGAATTTTATGTAGGTATATTAGTTTTGTCTATGTGTCCTGCTCACAGTCTTTCTTTTTCTACCACGACTGGTCATGTATCATGTTGGTGTTTTCTGTATGTTAGTGTCATATAGCAGAGTGAGTGCCAGTTATTTTTTCTGTCATGTTTTATTGATTTCTACATGCAGAGATAATTTTTGAGCTAACTGAAGTGTTTATACCTCATCCTCGTGAAAGCATGACATATACTTCCAGGTTATGGCCTATAGAAACAAGTTGTTCCCCCCAAAATATAGCTTATATCTGAAAGACAGAACACTAGAAAGTACCAGAATATTGACCAGAATAGCAGACTCAAACAGAATGGGAGGTTACTTTATATTACATTTTTTAAAAATTTGCTCAGTTTTATCATCAACATTAATAATTTTATTTGTAGAACAATGTAACCTCCTTAATAATATTGTAAATTAATTGTTAATGGTAGTTTGTCACCAGATCCCAGCATATCAACCTAGCCCTGCAGATAGATGGGTTAGAGTCACCTGAATCAAACAGTGTTTTTACCTTCTGAATCAGTGCCTCCGCACCAGAGACATCACTGTTTCTGTCAATATGCAAATTAGTTTTTTGTTTTATACACCATTTTATTAAGGTGACCCTAACCTAATCTGTGGGCAGGGTTGATAATACTTGGATCTGGTGACAAACGCCCTTTAGGCTAAGGCCCAAAGTAGTGAAACACAGCTAATAAAGGCTTTGGAAAGAACTGCAGTGGAAACACATCATGTTTTTTTCCGTAGCGTTTTTCATTGGGTTTTTTGCGTTTTGAGTTCTTCTCTGCGGATTTTCTTCCCTTATTAAACCTATAGGGAAAATGCGAGTGTTTCCACAGCAGTTTATTTCCTGCAATGTGTGGATGGGATTAGAAACTCATTCACTTTGCAGGTACTGCAATAAACTGAATTTTTTCTACAGTGTTTCTGCAGCTGCAAAAACACTGCTTTTCCACAACGTGGGGCTTTAGCCTAAGACCAGGGCCCCATGTGGCGTAAACGCTGCAGGACAAAAACACGTCATTTTACAGTCACTGCAAGGTGGATGGGATTCTAGAAAAACCCATCCACACCTTGCAGAAAAATATGAGCAGTGGACATGCTGTGATTTCCAAAACCGTTGCGGTTTTGGAAATTGCAGCATGTCAATTATATCCACGGAACGGTATAATGGAAGCAGAAAGTCAGCAGAGGAAACCTGCTCTCTTATGCATTTTTGAAAATTGCAACATGTTAATTTCAGCTACAGAATCACAAGCATTTTCTCTATAGATTTAATAGAGAATAGAAAATGCAGAAAAAAACACAGCAAAAACTTACTGAAAAATGCTGCAGAAAAACATAGCGCGTTTCTCTACATGGGGCCTTAGCCTTAAAGTCTATATGTGGTCATAGCCTACAGGGAACACACAATGCATCAAGCATCATTGAATGCAGATTTGTGGCTGAGTATTGTCATAGAAGGGAATGGTAACCTAAAATAATGGTAATGCATATCTGAAAAAACGTGTGATTTTGATCTCTGTTTGGTATTTGTCAGACAATACAGAATTGTTTTTATGATTTCTTTGAATTCATGTGGAATAAAAAAAATCCAGATCCAGTATGGATTTGTTAGGGGCCATATACAGGTGTAATATGTATGTGCTTACAGATCTCTATATGGGTGGAATCTGAACGCAAGAAGACCATTGTTTCCTACAGTTGTTTGAATAAGCTCTAAAGAGAATATTATGAAAATCCAGCCATCTCCATAAGCAGACGTGAGCGACTGGAAGCCACTAGGTGAGGACATTTGGTAGATTGTATTCTTTGTCTACAATATCCTATTGGTATTTTTGACATTGACATTCACCCACCCTTCACAATAAAGCTTTGAGTTGCTGGCCTTTGAGTTTCTGTCTCCAAGTAACTAGTCACATCATGCTGGTACAGTGAAACAGCACTTCATTGATTAGCTCAATGATTAATGCCGAGCCATAGTAATGCTTATCTTTTCTCAGGCAGAAAGTTAAAGAGGAGTGGAGCTTTAAAATGTGATGTAGCTGCAAGCAACATGGAGTAGAGCTAAATGTCAAAGTAAAGTTCACAAGGTGAAATATGCATAAATGTTACAAATGTCAACATGCAGAAAACCAAAGCATATATTATTCTTCACACCGAACACAGTAGGCATCTGCCCAATTGTGAACACACCGATTCCAGGGGAGTCCTTTTAGCATTCTCAATATCTTATGATATTGCAGCTTAGACACCCTGCAGTCATCTGTTCTATAACCAATGCAAATATTATACACAGCTAGGGCTATGATTAAGTGTCTTTGCCAATATTTATGCTTTTAGGACAATATATAAATCAGATTACACAGGCCTCTCAGGCTAAAGACACAAAGGATAAATAGCACCCGAAACTCGTAGGTACTGGATATCAATATGAAATACCTAGTATACAATTTGTGGTTTTAGCTTGAAGTAAGCCTGAAATAACATATATTAATATAATGTATTATACAAAAGCCTATAGCAAAGTACTATATAGTAGAACAGGAATGTAAACTGAGACATGAAAAATGCAACGATTATGTCTTGGAATACCTGGAAGGTTTTTTATTTTATTCTTTAAATTACTATTATACTTCAAGAATAGACGGTAATTCCAACTGGGTGATACAAATATTGGTATAGGTACATTTTCTAAATCTCTGTCTAGTATAACATATCTTACCATAGAGTCAACTCATGTGGCGGCTATTGTAGGGTACTTAGAGAAAGGGCAGGGGGCAGTGTCTGATTGGTCCCACTCTTTCTGCTATGTGAATGGACTGCACTGGTGACTAAAGATCATAGGTAAAGGTGGTGCAGAGAGAAACATATACCATGCCCTTCTTTCTTGATGCAAAACTTTGCACCATTATGAGGGTTGTAGTTTGACCTATACTAAGAGACCCCCCCCCTCTTCTCTGGATTTTGTGTAATATGGAAGACACTCAAATGGATTGTTTGTTAAAAACAAAAAGAAAGCAGCAAATGTCCTAAAAGAACAGAACTCACCTCACCAACCACCGTGCCATGTTTACTGGTACCACCACTCAGCGTCCATGGATTATACAGCAAATAGGCTGTATTTTTCTTCATTTGACCACATTTGCTGTATTAGTATGAAAGCTTACTTTATGCTAGTAACTATGACATATTTATGTAAAAAATATATACCATCACACATATAGCGAGGTGCTTCTATATATTATTTAGGCTCCATATATTATGACATATTTGTGACTTACAGTTTGTTGATTGATGAACCATAATAAGAGATTGTTTTACCCAAAAAGGCTTAAAAGTGAAATTTCATACTAGTAACATATCTGATAAATATACAATACATAAACATGAATTTCTGCAGTTAGATAATGTAGCTGAATAGTCATGGCAGGAAACTTCATATGGCATCAGAAACAATTACTTCCAATGTGTCTCTAAAGCCAACAGTGATTTCTTCCATAAACTACAACAATGGAACCTGATACAGTACACAGTCTCAGATTGTACTAATTTGCCATCTAATGCTGTTACTCAGCCTGATATCTGTTACATTTCTGGATTCAGTAAGTGGGTAACAAGAGTTGACTTGAGTGAGCTCAGCTGATAGCAGTACATTAATGCGCTGAATCTTTACATTGCCAGAAAAGGAAAAATGTATTCATTTCTTTATGTGTGAAAAAGAGGAAAGGTTTTTTTTTTTTCTCTGGGTTTTGTTGCTTTTAGTTCCTTTAGTTCCTCATATATGGTTACTCCTGTAAATTATCAGAAGATATATGAATAGATAACCAATAGATATATACGAGATAGATGACAGATAGTTAGGGTATAACATAGCTATAGGAGTGCAGTGTTAGCAGATGCATTCAGTCTCTGATTCCACAGTGGGCAGCAGGTCTCACTGCCACATACAATGCATAGGGGAAAGCAGTCTTTAATAAATGAAAACTGATAGTGTTCATAAACAAAATTGCCTTAATTGAAGTAATAAATAAATGTGATTATAGCTAAATTTCTATAGAGGGTAGTGCCAACCCTCTGGTCAAGAGGCGTAAATGTCTCATTTTTTAGTCTGACACCCACTTATCTACTGACCTGGTTACAACTTGTCTAAAATTATTATGATGACTTTGTTGGAGACTGTAGTTAAAGGTTTTCTTATTATTGAGGCCAATAGGTGTCAAACTAAAAAACTGACAGAAATTGATGTCAGTATCTATTGCTGCCTATTTTTATGCCACTTTTCAGACTTGGCTTATTTTTTACTGTTGTGTTTATTATTTTGTGTGTGTGACAAATTTATCAAAATATCTCACATTGACTCATAATTTTGTCACCATTCTCTAGGGAGAGGGCACCAGAGATCACCAAGGATTTTTGGTGTATTGCTTAAGCCAAGTTGAAGTCGGGTGTAATTCCACAAAACACCGCCCTTGCCTTGATCTAGGGTCTTCTTATTTCTGTGAGCCAGGAAAACCTGCTCACACAGCAGCAGGTCTCAGGAAGCAGCAAGATGATTTTTGTTTGGTTCCCCTACAGCAGTGTTAACAGGGAGGGACCAGGAATAGAAAATATTGGTGTGTCTAGATGTCATCTGAGTGTATATGTTAAATCATCATCCAGTTAAGTTTATGGACACATAGACATGCTGTATGCGGCCTATCTGTATGTGAGTGTACAGTGAGTCATTCACTGCAGAGGGTGAGGAGGCTGGGGGTCCATCAGGGGGACTCACTTGCTTCCTGGGGTGAGATTAAAATTTTTAATAACTGGTTCCATAGGGGCAATCAGGAGGAGGGGTAGGAGAATTTTCTTTAGTGCAGGAAGGGATGGACGCACAGTGTGCCATGAAAATGTTCAAGTCACGCCCCTTCACCACAAGGTCATGCCTCCTTTTGGAGCTTTACCCCCTCAGTGCCTGCTTTCACCCACAGTGTTCTCTTCCCCATAAAATAAATTTTGCCATCGTATATATTAAATGGGTTATCCACCTTTCTAATACCGATGGCTGAACTTTGGGTAGCGTAGCTCCCTTCATGTTAAAGTTACTAGTAGCCGTGCTGTCCCAGAAAAGATGATCTGCAGGGGCTGGTCTATCAGACCCCTGCAGGTGTAATATTGATGGCCTCTCTTGTGTGGCAGTCGAGAGAGGTGTAAAATAAAAATAAAAAAGCATGCTAACCTGTCCCCGTCGCCAGTGTCCATTAAGTCTTGTGCCGACGCCTTGTTACTTGAAGCCTGCGCCTCTTCTGACTGCTGAGACCAATTAGTGGCTTCAACAGTCACTGGTAAGGAACCTCTGATGTACGTGAGTGATGTTACCAATCCCTCTCTATGGACCCCCTCATACCATTAATTGGACTCAGCAGTCACATGAGGCGCAGGACTTCCAGCAAAGAGACGCCAGTATGTGACTGAACGGACACTGATGACAGATAATGGGGTGCTGGGGACAGATGAGTATCCGTTTTTTTAATTTTACCCCTGCTGCCACATGAGTTGCTCCAAATCTTGGTCATCTCCTTTAATATGTCCTCTAATGCCCCCTAATATTGGCCCCCATCACTGGTCCCCCAAACAATATAATTGCCCTATCACTGGTCCACCATACAGTATAATAGCCCTATCACTGATCCCCCATACAATGGACCCATCACTAGTCCCCATATAGTATGGGGGACCAGTGAAAGAGCCACTGTTTGGGAAACCAGTAAAGGGGCCACTAAATGGGTGGATCACTGAAGGGTCCACTGTATAGGTGGACTGATGAAGGGGCCACTGTATGGGTGGACCACTAAAGGGACTAAATGGCCCCTTCACTGGTCCCCTATACAGTGGTATTAGCTGTTATGTACTGCGTACCTACAAGCTGTATGGATAGAGCGCTGGTAATTACCTGTCTGCTTGCCAGTCCCACCCTTTCTCTCTGCTTTGGGTGTACTTCTGTGACATTATGTGTGCTGGATCAGGAAGGACCCGTAGGGGCCGGGGAGCAGGATATAACCTGCGGCCTACAAGCCTGTGGCCTCCTACTCTACCAGTAGCAGAAGTAGGTTAGGGCTACACTTTTCCCCAGTTCTGTGATCTGCTTGTATTTTTAACAACTGGATCTGCAGAAGTGCAGAGAACCTGATGCATCCTACCCCTGCCTGCTTCCCTGTGTGTTAGTTCAAGCCTGTATATCAGCCCCATTGAGTTTTGCAGACCTTAGGGTTCTTTTAAAGGTATCTTCATCATAAACATTTATGGCACAGGTTATGCCATTAATATGTGAAAGGTGTAGTTCCCACCTCTAAAGTCCATCCTATACTTGGGTCTTTCCATAATTCCCATGGACTTCAATCAAAACACCATGCAAAAGTACATTGTTATTGAAGTGTATGTAGATAGTGGTGGTTGGGAACCAATAAATGGACACCCTGGTCTCCTAATAGATGAAGGACCCAGAGGTGTTACCTGGATCTGTCAAACATTAAGGGCCTCTCCCAAAAATGTTCAGCTATTTATTTTTATTGCTTTCATAACACCAACATACTGCACAGCACTTTACAGACATTTTTCACTGTCCCCATTAGGGCTCACAGTATGTCCTATGTAGTATGGGAATAAACCAGAGTACCAGGAGGAAAACCATGCAAAAACAGTACTAACCACTGAGCCTATGTAACCCCATGGAGATATTGCTTCAAACCTTCACTTACATTGCATTTTTAATGATTAATTTATATGTTCAGTTATCAACAATTAGTAATATTTGATATTGTTTGACACTAGTATATGTGTATGAACTAGGCACATGTAGACTAATAGATTGGAGCTTGCAGTAAATAAAAATGTATCATATATATTAATGTGATTAAATATCCAGGAACTATCTGTCATAGTTAGTGGAAGGGTCAGCAACTCTTCAGTTTTACTAGATTTAGTCCTGTCACTTACTGGTAATCTATTTGCAGGTAGGGGAGTATATGGGTCACAGCAATCACAATATGATATCTTTTGTGCTGACCTTTCATATAGGACAGGACCAATTCAATTAGTGCAAATCATTTTAGAATAGAAAATTTGCTTTATTGAATGGCTCAAATACATGTTGACTGAAACTTCAGATTCTTGCTGGATAATATATAATGAAAACTGTAACCAATATCGTAAACTGTTCTGTCATTGGGAAATGACCTAGAATTTTAGTTGGTGGAGTTAAAGGGATGTGGGTCAACCTAGTGCATGTTTAGAACAACGCCATGGATAGTAGATGTCATTTTCCCATTTTCTGTATTGTTTCTATCATCCTAATAAAAATAGTATAAACTATAATAATGTGGATGAAAACGTGAGAAAACACAAGTTTGCTTCAGAGCGGTACTGAGGGCTCATGGCCAGATGTGGTATAATATTAAGAAACCCATAAACTTTAATGGTCAGTGGTCCAGATCACACAAACTAAAAGAAAATGGTTTTGAGGATATATGGATTAGAATAATAGGATAATCTAATATAATCTAATATGACCAATTTCCTTTTCCATGACTTTCCATCAGTTTGAAACCACCAAGCTCATGCACCACACCACAGCTAGAATTGATACATGAAGAAACAAAGGGACTTCATACTAGATCCTTGTAAATGGCATCATGTGGATGTCAAATCCTGGGCCTGAATGCTGAACTGCAGGATATTGGACTGCACTATACATTTTAGGAGGAATTTTTCATTAAAAGGTTGCAAATTTTTACTAAAGCCATGCAAAAAAGTGTGACTTTTTACATTTTTTGCTGCTTTCACTGTTTATCAAAAAAGTGGGTGGAGTTAATTGGAATGGGGCCGGGCCACAATCAGACCAGCAGAATTATTAAGTTGTAGTCCAGAAAATGGTGCAAAAAGTGGCAGAAATCTATGTCTATCAGGGGTAGATTTCTTTAACTGATACACAGACAGCCCAAATATGCACCAGGTTTAATAAGAGGGCTTTTAAGTTTTCTCCACATTACTCCATTGGTTTAAGACTGGCATATGAAAGTTTAGTCTTACTAAAGAAAAGAGAAGTAGAAGATACTGTATGTCGTAACATTCTCTAGATCATTTTGGTTCTAGAGGTCTTTTGACAGGGTCCATTAGTATGGAGAATCACAGCAGCCCAAAAGTATGGGTATTGCTAGTATCTGGATAATCAATTTACCAGTAGTCCAGTTATGGCCCAGCTACCACATTTCAGTAGCTTTCTCTAAAGTTGTCAAATTAGAATTTTACATTATGTAATGATGTTCTTTTTTTACATTAAAAGCTGAAACAGATTTAATAATAAATAAGCAGCTCATATCATAGGTCTTGTCATTTGTATGTTGTTTGTCACTTCCATAAGATTGGTACTAGTGGAGTTATTTCACAAAGCATGCTGTGACAGGTAATGAAAGAAAAGCATAATGTCAATAATGTTCTTAAGATGTATTTTCCATCCAGGCTTGTCAGAATATTATTTGCTTTCTTAATGGACATTATGGACATTTTGGTCTTTTATTTTTTGTCAGGAGAAGGCAATGAAATTGAATTGTGAATTTGAATTGTATAGATTGTGGTGAATGCTAACACAGTGCACTACACACACACACACACACACACACACACACTTACAAAATTGGGGTTTGCAATGGTAGTGTCATGTGCACTGTCACACTTACTCTTGGAAATATAAGAATACCTTCACTTATATTTCTCTGCAATTGTAGCTAATTTTTAAATCTTTAACATGTTATATAGATTTGATATAAAATATATAATTATGCTCAGTGTTGTAAGTGATATAATTCTGTTCTGTGGAACCCATGTACTTGTAACTTTGTGGCGCACCATTACAGACATGTACATTATTGAATGTTTTAAGGCCAGAATCCCATCCACTTTGCAGGTACTGTAAAATACCTTCAAAGTGGATTCTGGCTAATCCCATCCACACATTGCAGGAAAAAAATCTGCAGTGGAAAAGCTGCGACTTGAAAAATGCTAGCCTTTTTAAAATCCGTAGCATGTCAATTATACCTACGGAAACACTAGTGCTTTCTGTATAATAAGTGCAGAAAGTCTCAGAGAAAAACTCTGTGGACTTCCTATAAAAATCTCTGTGGAAAAACCATTATGCTTTTCTGCAGAATTTTTTTACAGCAATTTGCTGCATGGGGCCTTAGCCTAAAAGGACTTTCCCATCTCCCTCTCTTTTTCTCCTGTATTCTTCAACGAGCTGGTGGAAGGGCTTGACTGTTGGACAGGACTCTATAAAGTATCTCAGTAGATGTAGATATTGCCTTTACCAGAGAGATTATTTATTATGATTACTAGAAATCTAATATAAATGCAGATCAAGTATGTACTGTAAATGTATATTACATTACACAGGGTTGGAGAACACTTATATCCTAACAGGACATACACTGTTTGTGCAGTAAATTCAGTGTTATCTTTGTGTTTAGAGAGCTAAATCACACTGTCTCAGTCTTTATCAGCAAACTGAAATTAGCTTACCTGATTGCCTGGATAGAAGAGCAGGAGATAAACAGCTTTGAAAGTAATACAGAGAACTGAGCCCCTTCCCATCCGGAAAGCAGAGAGTCATCAAATAACAGGCCAGGTGTTTTGACAACGATATGAAAACAATGGGAGGAATAATTCTACATATCAGGTAAACAAAGCAGCATTGCTAAATGAATGTATTTAGGAAAACTCTTGACATTTATATAAGCTAGCAGTATAGAGAGGATCTTTGAGATGGGAATATCCTTTTAAGTTAAGGCACCATGCTAAATGTATGTCACAGTCAGGGGCGCACCGCTAATGAGGCGAAGTGAGGCGGCCGCCTCAGGCGGCGCTAACTTGTCAGTTTCGGGGGGTGGCATTTTGATTGACTAAATCAGCCCAAGACAGGCCGCTTTAAAAAACATGCTGAGCGGGACCTGTCCTGGGCTGGTTTAGCGTTTTAGGCAGGGGAGGAGAGCGGTAGCTCGGGGCGGCTGTGCAGAGACAGCGCTGCTTCAACACTCACCTATTGGCAGCAGCGCTGCTCCAGCGGCCCTTGCCCTCCGCCTCCGCCCCCGTTCACTTAGCCTGCTCCTTGCTCTCCGCCCCCGCCCGCACCCACGCTTGGCTGCGTGCATCACGTGACAAGACCTGACGTGATAGGACACACAGTGGCTCCTGCGCGGTCTCCTAAGGTGTCCCTGCTCTCAAAAGCGCTACTGAGGTAAGTTTCATATTAGATAAATATTGCTTTTCTAAGTATATATCCCCTATCCATAGGATAGGGGATAAATACCAGATTGATGATGATGGTGGGTTGGGTGACGCGGGGGGGGGGGGAGGGTGAGGCAAGGTTTGGGGTGCGGTGGATGTTGGGTGTCGCAGGGGGGGGCGGGTGAGGCAAGGTTTGGGGTGCGGTGGATGTTGGGTGTCGCAGGGGGGGCGGGTGAGGCAAGGTTTGGGGTGCGGTGGATGTTGGGTGTCGCTGGGGGGGCGAGTGAGGCAAGGTTTGGGGTGCGGTGGATGTTGGGTGTCGCTGGGGGGGGCGAGTGAGGCAAGGTTTGGGGTGCGGTGGATGTTGGGTGTCGCAGGGGGGGCGGGTAAGGCAAGGTTTGGGGTGCGGTGGATGTTGGGTGTCGCTGGGGGGGGCGAGTGAGGCAAGGTTTGGGGTGCGGTGAATGTTGGGTGTTGCAGGGGGGGCGGGTGAGGCAAGGTTTTGGGTGCGGTGGATGATGGGTGTCGCAGGGGGGGCGGGTGAGGCAAGGTTTGGGGTGCGGTGGATGATGGGTGTCGCAGGGGGGGCGGGTGAGGCAAGGTTTGGGGTGCAGTGGATGATGGGTGTCGCAGGGGGGGGCGGGTGAGGCAAGGTTTGGGTTGCAGTGGATGTTGGATGTCGCAGGGGGTAGGGGAGGGGCGTTGGCAGAAAAAGCCTCCAAGCAAAGAATATCCTCTGTGATACGGAGCAGGGATTATGTGCCCAGCACTGTAAGGGTAGCTCATGCCAGGCCCATATAACCTTACACTGCTGCTCAAACCATCACTTTACAGTTATAGTTTTGTCAGCTAATCTCTGTAGCATGAAGGGTTAAAAGGCTATATGTTGAGACATTGTTTGAAAAATCACAAAAACAAATGCAAAGTATTTTTATGTAAATAAAGCTTAGGCTCCATTCATGTCACAGGTCATGTCATGGTTTGTCATTGTGATAATCCTGAATGTATTCTGCTGTTTTTCCCTACCCAGTAAAATGCGCCTGACAGACCCATTACAAATATGTTACAAATTAAAAAAAAAAACCTATGTCGGCTTTCTAGCGGTATATAAAACCTCATATTCATGAGGACATGAAAGGTTCTCTTTAATAAGGCTAGCACTGCATTGTGATCTTGGCTGCCTATTGCATGACCAAAGATCGCTGGGTCTCCCTGCGACTCCTTCACTAATGTTAGTGAATGAAGTCACATTGAGATCATGAGGGTGCCACAACCGCAACTTCAAGCCAAGCATTGCTCAACCCTTTTGTGACTTGAAGTCACAGTCGCAAAAGCACTAGAGGTTGCAATGTGACTCCATTCACTAATATTAGAGAAGGAGTCACAGGGCAACCCAGTAATGATTGATCACGTGACAGGAAACACCCAAAATTGTCATGTAGCCCTAGCCTAACCATTGCGGTTTTGGAAATCGCACCATGTCAATTATACCTATGGAAACGCCGGTGGTTTCCATATAGGTATAAATAGAAAGAGAAAGTCCACAGAGGAAACCTCTGGACAGTCTGTGAAAAAGTGCTGTGATGCGTTGCCTCCATGTTTTTTCCTGCAGCACTTTTTTGCTGCGGCCCATTACGTGGAGACTTAGCCTAAGGATAGATTGTCAAAGATATATATCTGATAGCAAGGTATGTGTACCAGCAACATAGAGAAATTCCCCAATAAAGAAATAAGTACACTTAAAAACTAACTTTTATTAATATCCACTAAAAGTATATAAATCTATAAAAGAAAGCACCTAATAAAGAGATGCCATACTACAATGGGGTCATATAAAGGGTAAAGGCAGCCTGCCTCAAATTAAGAGGCTAGTATGGTGATACCTGTATCACTTCACAAACACCCCTCAGTTCTAAATTGCAATACCCAATATTTAGATCTCAGTTCACTGAAGGGGAAAAGTAAAGGATAAATCAACTGAAGTATAACACACACACACACACACACACACACACCAGCTGGCCAGAGGTCAGTAAAAGACCGACCAAATTGTCTGACTAGCCACTACCTAGGGAGCTTACATTACACTCAAACAGTTGACGGCCTAATACCACAAACACACAAACACCATAAATGTTACAACAGGAGTATTTGCCCTAACTCCCAGCCTGCCTGACGCGTGTTTCTGCTGAACTACACCAGCTCATCAGAGGCACATGCATAAGGGCAAAGCAGAATACACCATAAATGTGTGCAAACTGCCTGTATAATATAGAGCACTTAATATATCAGCCCGGCCAGCCGTGATGAATGACCGCAAGTGCCGGCTCACACAGCCTAGCTTGATATCTGCTAAGCCACACCCCCTAGCAGTCCGTGTCATCAGAGGTGCGCCCAATCACAGAGCGCCAACACCCAGAAGCTCCGGACAGTGATGTAAGCAAGGAACGCCCATACAGGGCGTTCCTTAAAGTCTAAGAAGATGCACATATGCATCCATGGTAACACCCGGACCCTAACGTCGCGGTATATCTAACGATAAGGCTTTAGAGATATAAAACACCATAAAAGGTGGCCAAGTAACACCCACCGAAAACAGAAGATAATCACACAAAGAACACATACAGAGGACTCAAACTGTAAACCACCCCATAGGGATCTCAGAATTGCAGGCTATTTCTTTTTTTTCCCTTTTTTTTTCTCTCTCCCTTCCCCTTTCCCTTCTCTTTTAAAATAAACGCAGAATAAGGGCAAAGGTAATAACACTAGATATAGACTGCCTCAAAACAGTCACTAGGGATAGATGATTAGAACCCTAATCGATAAAGGATGAGTAAGATATAAATTCATTAAGGCCCATGGGATAGACTGTATCAAACAGAAAAATCCAACGTGCCTCCCTCTGGAGCACACGTCTGTCATAATTACCTCCTCTAGGGGACCGCACAACCATCTCAATGCCCTGAAAACTAAGATGCTTAGCATCACCACCATGTTTTTCCCATATATGTCTGGATACAGATGTATCCTCCTCCCTAGCTATATCATTGATGTGTTCCCTTATCCTCCTGCGGAACTCCCGGATAGTTTTGCCAACATACTGGAGTCCGCAGGAGCAAGTGATAAGGTACACAACCCCCTTAGTCTTACAGTTAATAAACTTTTTTGTCTGCAATTCTGAGATCCCTATGGGGTGGTTTACAGTTTGAGTCCTCTGTATGTGTTCTTTGTGTGATTATCTTCTGTTTTTGGTGGGTGTTACTTGGCCACTTTTCAGGTGTTTTATATCTCTAAAGCCTTATCGTTAGATATACCGCGACGTTAGGGTCCGGGTGTTACCATGGATGCATATGTGCATCTTCTTAGACTTTAAGGAACACCCTGTATGGGCGTTCCTTGCTTACATCACTGTCCGGAGCTTCTGGGTGTTGGCGCTCTGTGATTGGGCGCACCTCTGATGACACGGACTGCTAGGGGGTGTGGCTTAGCAGATATCAAGCTAGGCTGTGTGAGCTGGCACTTGCGGTCATTCATCACGGCCGGCCGGGCTGATATATTAAGTGCTCTATACTATACAGGCAGTTTGCACACATTTATGGTGTATTCTGCTTTGCCCTTATGCATGTGCCTCTGATGAGCTGGTGTAGTTCAGCAGAAACGCGTGTCAGGCAGGCTGGGAGTTAGGGCAAATACTCCTGTTGTAACATTTATGGTGTTTGTGTGTTTGTGGTATTAGGCAGTCAACTGTGGGAGTGTAATGTAAGCTCCCTAGGTAGTGGCTAGTCAGACAATTTGGTCGGTCTTTTACTGACCTCTAGCCAGTTGGTGTATGTGTGTGTGTGTTATACCTCAGTTGATTTATCCTTTACTTTTCCCCTTCAGTGAACTGAGATCTAAATATTGGGTATTGCAATTTAGAACTGAGGGGTGTTTGTGAAGTGATACAGGTATCACCATACTAGCCTCTTAATTTGAGGCAGGCTGCCTTTACCCTTTATATGACCCCATTGTAGTATGGCATCTCTTTATTAGGTGCTTTCTTTTATAGATTTATATACTTTTAGTGGATATTAATAAAAGTTAGTTTTTAAGTGTACTTATTTCTTTATTGGGGAATTTCC
Source organism: Leptodactylus fallax (assembly GCA_947044405.1). Classification (NCBI taxonomy): domain Eukaryota; kingdom Metazoa; phylum Chordata; class Amphibia; order Anura; family Leptodactylidae; genus Leptodactylus; species Leptodactylus fallax. The sequence continues at coordinate 8,863,849 of CAMRHE010000027.1, read as the reverse complement.
ATAAGGATAGATTGTCAATATCAGATTGGTGGAAGATCTGATCTACCATAATCTGGTCTAACTACTATGCAGAGAACCATGCTGTATGGTTCCTGCGAGGTTTGGGGTGCCATGGATGTTGGGTGTCGCAGGGGGGGTGGGTGAGGCAAGGTTTGGGGTGCGGTGGATGTTGGGTGCCGCGGGGGGGGGGAGTGGTTGGGGTGGGGGCGTTTTGGGTGTCTGTCTGCTGAGACCCCCCCTTTTGCTTGAGAATTAGTTTTTTTCCCCTCCACTTGAAATTCAGCCTGACCACAGCCAGGCTGAATATAGGCTATCTGCGGCGCTCCTATTAAAGAGAATGGGAGCGTGGGTTTGTATATCCACCAAGCGGCTGCGGTCAGGCTGAACTCCCAGTGGTTGAAAAAAGACCCAATTCTCAGGCTCAGTGGGATTCTCAGCAGATGCCCAAAACTTATAAAAATATTTTTCCCATACGGTGAATGCCATAGCGGGGAAAAATAAATCAAAAGTGCCGAACCGCAGTTTTTGCACTGTTTTGCCTCTGATAAAAATTTGAATAAAAGGTGGTCAAAGCAATAGACATTCCCCAAAATGATATAACTAAAAAGTACACCTGGTCCTGCAAAACAAGGGGCCCTATGCATCCCCGTACACTGAAATATAAACAAACAGTTACGGGTGTCAGAATATGGCGACTTTATAAAAAAATGTTTTAGATCTTTGTTATAGGATTAAAATGTGAATACAACTATATAAGTTTTGTATCCTCGGAATTGTACACAAACACAGAATACAGGTGACATGTCATTTTGGCTGCAGAGTGAACACCGTAAAAACAAAGCCCATAAGAAAGTCGCAGAAATGCACTTTTTCTTCATTTCCTCCCAATTCTGAATTTTTTTGCAGCTTCCCAGCACATTGTACAGAATAATAAATGGTACCATTATGAAGAACAATTTGTCCCACAAACATTAAAGGGGTTGTCCAGGCAAAAATGGACAACCCTTTTAAAGTTTAAATAAGCTGGGGGCAGTGAAAAAGTGCAATTCAGAAAACTCATTTTTATTAGGCCTATTCATCTTGGTCTTATCAGCAGGTATTCTTCTTCATTTACTGCTGTGCAAACGGCCCATAATAGGGAATCGTAAGTAAAAAGAAGTGGTCCTCTTACAGGATCCTCATCTTTTGGCATGAGGGAGGGTCTTTTTCTCTGGAGGACCTGTCCTTTTCAGAATTATACAAACAACTCATTGACGTCAGGTTTCCCCATAGATTACAGCTAATCAGTGGGGAGCATGTCGGGGGACTCTTTGTAATAAGCATTGCAATAGTTTTTATTTGTGTATTCTGTTGTCTCTTTTGTAGTTAGAGTTTGGTCAAAGACCTTGATGTTTCACCTGGCAAGAAGATGTGTTAAGTTATTTTCATTGTTAATACTGTGTTGTTGGTCTCTGATACTGAAGTAATACAGTAAGAAGATTTCTTTAAAACTGTTTTATCACTTTGTGTATTTTGTATGTTTATTGTGTGACAATAGCAGCGTGTGAAGCTAGTAGCATGGAAGCTTAATTTTTTTTTTTTTTTTTTTGGGGGGGGGGGCGCCTTTTTATAGTCCGCCTCAGGCAGCAAAGAGGCTAGGTTCACCACTGGTCACAGTGGTTGCACTGGTACAGAAGTGTTGCCTGTACAGATACCACCAGAGCCAGGTGGTGATAAACAGTTGGACTGCCACTTGTGTGTTTGTTTGGGTTTCTTCTGTGTGCTCTGGTTTCTTCACACACTTCAAATGCATACTGATAGGGAATTTAAATTATCAGCCTTGCTGGGGCAGTGAGTGATGACAATATTTGTAAAAGTGCTGCATATTATTTTGGTGCTATATAAGCAAGAGAAATAAATTAATTAACCCAATAGTGACTGTGGCAACTAAGGTGTTTTACAGAGGGAGGGGGCTCACTCTGTCAGCCAACTGATTCCACTCAATGTTATTTTGAGGTTTCAATGCGTTACCATGGCAAGCAAAGGCCTACCAAAGGACCTCATCTCTGTCATATCTATGTATTCTAAAAAATTAGGTGAACAATTAAGCAATTGGTTCTTAAAGTTTTCCCCTCCAAAAAAATCTATTCTTTTATTTTTTTTGTCAATAAAAACTATTTCAGTTTTTAACCTTAAGATAAAACATATTTGGTACCCCAAACCTCTCTTCAATGCATATAGAATAGTGTAAAAATTTTATTTTTACTGTGTATTAAACAGCAAAAAAATGCAAATAGCAATGATGAAATTGATGCTTTTTATATTACCCCTCCTAGATAAACAATTATAATTTTTTTTTAACTCATATCTACCTCATAACAGTGACAAGAAAAACTTCAACACATTCCACAAAAAACAAGTCCCATATTTCTTCATTGACAGGCAAAAACATTTATGATTCTTTGAAATGCTGCAACCGAAGAATTATCTTTCCCATAAAATATATTACATGAAAATGATGCTTTTTTTGATAGAAAAAGAAACAAGCCCTCATACAAAGAAGCAATTGCAATGTTTCTCAAGTTTTTTATGTAGATTAATTCCATATGTATATTAGTTTTAATTAATAAACATTAGTCTGTGAAAAAAAATTGTAAATCCTATTACTCAAAATAAATACAGGTCTTTGCCAGTTCAAGACATTTGTAATACAATGACCTTTTAGGGTTCATATGAAGGACACTGACCCAACATGGTTCTGTTGAACTGAATTTGGCTCCCCATAGAATGTATGAATGAGAGATTGTATATTTTATTGCCTTTTAAAATTGTTACAATCCTTGTAGACATTTTTCAGCCTGTATCTATGACAACCGCTGCTATTACACTTATAAATGTATTTTTTAAAATTTACTCAACCACCTACCTCAGTTCATACGCACATTTCAGTGTTTTCATGTGTTAATATTTAATATACCATTTTATGAATTTATTGTACAGATTATGATAAATCTATTGCCATAAATTCATCACACCTATAGAAACTGAAAAGTGTGTACGTACATTAAATGCAGTGGCTATCTAATGTACCAATTATATGACCATTTTTCAAACTCATTCTATATGTAATGTCAGAGAGGTAGGTGTAAAAATAGATCAGTTTCAATGCTATGGTTGGCTAAACACAGAGCAGTCACTACGGTTGCCTGGATCGTGGCCAGCACATTGCCTTTTTTCTCAAATTATAGTACAAGGAAAAGTAGTAATTATCCTGAAATTATTCTGCATGGCTAGCGAGTCTGACGATACAAAAGAAATGGCTTTTAACCACAGTCCACAAGGCTTCACCTTGAAATGCTGAAACTAGGTATTAATGATAGGTTGACCTGTATTATGAAATCATTTACTAATTTAAGAGCTGGATCTGGAAAATAATAAATGTAACGCTGATTACAAGAGACACATTAATTGATCAATGCTCTCACAGCTCTAGGGCACACCAAGCACAAGTAAAGGCTCAATTTATCTTTACTTTCCTTCTTAGATATGAATCTCAGCTACATGTTCTGGCTTTGCTCAGGTCACATGATCAGCAAAATGTTGGAAAATACTTTTCTTAGTAACTTGTCACATAAGCATTCATACATGTCTAGTATTCTTGTATCTGCATATTGCAGATAGTCTATAGTCTTCTTCACAGGAATGATAGAGTGTTTGGGTCCTAACCAGACACTTTTTAGCGGTGTTTTTTAACAGCCTTTATCTATTTCTTGGGCTGCCAAAATAACTTTTGCTGTGTTTTAATGAATTTTTTGGAAATGTAAAATAAATATTTTTCAATAGAAATGTTTGTTTTCATATTTAGTTTTATTATGGGAAATGTTAACCAAAAATGCAAAAAAAGGTTTTTTTTTGCAACTTATAGTTCTTTATTTTAAAATTAGCAAACTTACACTAAAATAAAGTATTATAATTTAAGATCTCTGTTGTGGTTAGGTCATTTTGGTATATATTATGTATAGTCTTGGATTACAGGGCTGTGATGGTGTTGGTTTACATTGGTGTTTTATTTCCCCTTTATTAGTTATTATATAACCTTTTCAAATATATATATCTCTATCTACTTTATAATTTTCTTTATTTTGCAGTTTTCTACTTGTACTTGAGGAACCCATAAGAAGGCCCAGTTACAAGTAATAACAGACCCTTGTCGTGACATTAGATACTGGCAGAGCTGATCTGCTTTTGCTAAGATACAACAGCCTTTCCATGTCTGGAGCACCTGACTCTCAAGTCCGATAGAGGAGATGGCATTGCTGCTGTATTATATGTAGTTTGGAAAGGAGAGTTCCCGTGCAACTGCCATGGCAAAAACTAGCTGATATTGGGTGATTTTGCTGCTGTACACCTGCAGGTTTTTCTGTGGGTCTCCGCAACTTTCACTCATCATATTAGAATAATTGACATGTGCAGGTTTAAAATCTCATCCACATGCTGCGGCTAACACCTACAATGCAAAGTGATGTGCTGTGGATTTTAGCTACATCATATGGATGAGATTTACATAAATCTCATCCACAGTGCTGCTGCTATAGCTTGCAGCGGGCTAGTAGGTACTGATTTCACATCGGTTAACTTGCTGCATCCATTACATGAGTAGCCCCAACTTAAAGTGAAATTCCTCTTTTGCAGTGTCTCACAACAGTTTGGAGTAGATTTACTAATCCTGTCTAACTTTTCAGCAGTAGAAATTTAGATTAGATAGTCTAAAATGTACCAGAAGTTTATAACGCTATTAGTTGACTTACTTTGTGATAGAAATTTGTGACAGTATTTTAAAATGGGTATTAAGGAGTTAACCCCTTAAGGACATGCCTGGCTGGATCCTTAAGGACGCGGCCCTTTTTTTATTTTAATGTCGACATAGCCATATCAGGGCTTGTTTTTTGAGTTATACTTTTCTATTACACCATTTTGGGAAACATTTAGCTTATTGATTAAATTTAATTATTTCTTAGTGAATAGCACAAAAAGTAAATTTCGCCAACTTTCTTAACGTTCAAAATTTTGGTGCATTGGGCATTATAAATAACATGTTAACTTTATTATGCCAGCCAGTACAATTATGGCCAAACCAAGTTTATAAAGGTTTTTTTTATGTTTGACTACTTTTGCATAATATAATCACTTATTTGGCAAAAATAATTTGTTTTAGTGTCACCATATTCTAGAAGCCATAACTTTTTTATTTTTCCATCATCGGAGGGATTATTTTATCTAAAATCTTTATCCCCTGTGTTTCCACAGCAGCCGACAACTCTGTGTTTTCACAACGTAGGGCAGTAAAAAAACAGCCAAAACGCATTGCATTTTTTCTGCATCACTTTTCATTGTGTTTTTGCAGTGTTTTTCTCTCGGCAGTTTTTCTTCCCATATTAAATCTATAGTGAAAACATCTGCAGCATCTAAAATTGACATGCTGTGTGGAAGAGCAATGGATTAACCAAAATCTCATTCACTTTGCTGGTACTGTAAAACACAACAATTTTTTTCTGCAGCAGCCAAAAACGCTGCGTTTCCGTAATGTGGGGTTTTAGCAAAGTGTATGAGATTCTTACTAATCCCATCCACACATTACAGAAAAAAATCTGCAGTGGAAATGCTGCATTTTCAAAAATGCCCGCGTTTTTGCAAATCGCAGCATTATACCTGCAGAAATGCTGGCATTTTCCGTATAGGTATAAAAGAGGCAGAAAATCCGCAGAGGAAAACTCTGCAGACTTTCTGTGAAAAATGCTGCGGCAAAAAAAACGCAATGCATTTCCGCCACGGTCTTTACTGCAGCGTTTTTTTTTGTTTGTTTTTTTTACTTCATCCCCTGCTCCATTCAGTTTAATGGGAGTGCTAGAGATAGCTGAAGTACAGCACTTTTATTATTATCTTTCTGAAATGCTAATGAACTGTTTGGTGAAACAAGGCTATCCATTTTATGTTTAATCAATGTTTATTAAAATTTTTAAATACAATACAAAAGAGGAGAAAATAAGGAAAACAAAACAAAACAATAATAACAATATTACAAGCGAGCAAAGGCACGCAGGTCTTGCCTAAACATAAGAGGCTAGGAGAAAACCCCGCCCACAGTATGAGGACACAATGTACAAACTAAGGGGCGAAGGCCCAGGTATATGGAAACTGAATAACATAGTCCGCGGAGAAGCAAGATACAGACAGACAAACAGAGGAGATACACAGCAGGAACCACGCATAGGTGGGGAAGTGAGGAGGGGAGACATTGGAGGAGGGTAGAATGACCAAGGCTATGCATTTTAGTGCCCAGTCCCCCCATTCCTCCTTCTCTGCTATATTGACATGTACACTACCTGGCCCTGTCAATCATAGCGGGGAGGTAACTCTGGTGCTATGAGTGCAACCGTGGCACCCTCATTGCAACAAACAGCTCATTAACATATAAGGAAAAAAGCTAATATGTCAATAACCAAAGCAATGTTCAGGAAGCAGAAAAAATACTTTTATTCAATTGAACCCCTGGCTATCTGACTGTGCTTATATCTCAATAGGGACTAATCTGGTGACAGACTCTCATGCATAGGAAAAAACACACTACATAAAAGCATTTTGGTTTGTGATGTTTTGTGGTCAGTAGCAATTTTTTTTAAAAATGTTCTGGGTATTCAGTAGTTTTTTTTCTAGCATTTTCCCCATAGACTACACTTTAGCACACATTTTAAATGTTGCAATATTAAAAAAACATCCTAAAAACTATTTTAAAAGATGCAATGAAAAATCTTAAAATGTATGCAAGTATTTAAAAATGCTAAAGAAAATAAAAGATTGTTTGGTTGTGAGCAGTATAATGCTCACGACCTACACACAACAAATGGTGATTTCCAAATTAGTTAAAAGTGAAATGGAATTATTTGCAATTGATGCTTGTATGAATATGCTTTATTGGGGCTCTCAAATTCAAATCAGATTGAAATTTAGATAAGCTTCTAGAACTCACACCTATGCTGTTAAATGTGACATTTCAATCACTATAAGAAGGCAATATCTCTGTATTTAATAAAATGGGCCAAAGACAGCTTGAACCTTGCCTTTCCAGCCAGGGCATTTTGTCACGCCCACTTAAACTACTTATGGAAAGCTAGGTAATGGACTAAGAGTGCTCTGAAAACTATTTTAGCATACAAAATATATCTTAAATGGGCAGGCAGCAAATCGTGTTTGCTAAAGGGCTGCTGGATCAACTGACTCTTGGCCTCTTGATAGCATCTTTGAAATGGAAATAGCCATCTGCTTGACCTTCTGTTCAATGACCCTTTTTGTACAAAGTCAAACTGCAATGACTTTACTGCTGCAATTCACCTACGTAACATAAACTGATTTTCCTGTGTTTTTATTTGCACGCTTATCGATCCATTTTTTCTTTTCTTCAGCACAACACAAAACAAAATAAATCCTGCAAAACCATTGACAGCAAGAGGGAGAATGAGGTAATGAAATCCAGCTCATTAGGTAACCAACAAAATGATACAAGCTCCATGTTTGGTTCGTCTATGTATAGGATACAAAGCAAATGATGACTTACAATTTCAGTTTGTTGTACAGTACAAGTGAGCGTGAGTATTTAAAATCCAACTGAAAACGATGACTTGAAATAAAAGCGTAAGGTTAGATATTGCTTTTATATGTGCAATTGATAAAACTCCAACTATATAAAAAGAACATAGAAATGTCACAGTATATTCTGACTATACAATTTTATTTTCTCAATGTGTCTGAGTTCCTTTCTCTTTAATAGCTCATCATAAAGAATATTCCTTATGTGTCTCTAACAGTCTATCAGTCATTGTGAGCTATGTAATTCAGTAGCTAGGTCCTTTACATGCAATCTAATGGACAGCTGCTTTTGGTGGACTGTGAGCTATCTAAACTCTTGGGCAGCTGTATCAGTTGCACGTATGGTATGTCTGGCCAGCTCTCTCTCTCTTTTGCAGGATGGTTCTGCAAGACTCAGGTCCCCAATTACTGATAGATTAGGATCCTAGTGATGAAATCCCAACCTGTCTAATTGCTTGACTACATTGCTAAAAGTCCACTCCTGGTCCTGATATACTGTAGGTTAGGGTATGTTCACATGGGCTCTTTTGATTATATATTTTATTTTTTCTAAATTACCTAAACTAGTGTATACATTTACATCAGTTTTAATCAGTTTTGACAACCAGAAAGAATGTATCCTCAAATATATCATATAAATTGGGATCCCATACAATCAAAGTACTACAGATCTAAATACACCTAAGGCTAAATATCCCAAAAGAGGTAAAATACCTAAATTATCTGTGTAGATCCTTGACCAGAGAAAACCACAGTAGCCATTAACCATACCAATGTATTGCATATAGAGAATAAATACCCAGTGCCATCTCAAAAAATAATGTAGGAAAGAGTCCATACCACACTCTGGAGGGAGAAAGACTCTCGCGTCCCACTCACATTTTGTCACTAAAATGGCTTCTTCCTGCACTCTCTTTCTGTATTCTCTCTGTTTATTTATTCATATTATATATTTTATATATGTATTTTATTATAATAAACCTTGTCATACATTTTTGAACTATAAGGGTTGTTCCCATAATTTTGTTGGATATTTAATCAGTTTTAGGAATTAGATTTTGGGTCCTGACTTAAAGCAGTTTTCCAGGCTAAAAATATTGATGATTTAGCCTAAGGATAGGCCATGGATATCAAATTGGTGGAGGTCTGACACCCGGCACCCTCATCGATCAGTTCTGTCCTTGGTGTAGTGGTCAGATCAGCTCCTATTTACATGACTCAGTTCACCTACTACCCAGAGATAGGATCTGTCTGCTTCCTGCTCCATTCTCTATGTATCAGCTACCAAGAACTGCTAATCGATGGTTGTGCAAGGTTTTGGACTTCCACCTATCTGATGTTGCTGACCTATCCTTAGGACAGGATCAGTCATAAATATTTTTAGCCTTGAAAAAATGTATAAATTAAATTGATGCAAACTCATGTATTTTTTTCATTAGCTTTCAGAGCTGTTTATATTAATAGGCTCTAACAAAGGATCTTTTATTTTATTGTATGTATCAGAACATGTGTAACAAAAATGTAAACACCTAGCCTAGATTCACGCAACCATGGTAGAAAATGGGCATGAAAAATGCACAGTTATCACAGCCATTTTCATGGATCCCTCATACATTTGAATGTATTCAGGGAAAAGAATTAGTCATGTGAATAGCCCCAGTGAATTTAATGCAGCTGTGTGATGGCCATTAAAACAATTCACTGTTGTGTGAATGTAGGCTTATGTGAATGCAGCCATAAAAACAACACAACCTTCCTGAGTGCCCATAACAATCACATCTCCAGGCTAACAGCTATCTAGTGTGTACAGTGCTGGCCAAAAGTATTGGCACCCCTGCTATTCTGTCAGATAATACTCAATTTCTTCCAGAAAATGATTGCAATCACAAATGCTTTGGTAATAATATCTTCATTTATTTTGCTTGCAATGAAAAAACACAAAAGAGAATGAAAAAAAAAGTCAAATCATTGATCATTTTACACAAAACTCCAAAAATGGGCCGGACAAAAGTATTGGCACCCTCAGCCTAATACTTGGTAGCACAACCTTTAGACAAAATAACTGCGAACAACTGCTTCCGGTAACCATCAATGAGTTTCTTACAATGCTCTGCTGGAATTTTAGACCATTCTTCTTTGGCAAATTTCTCCAGGTCCCTGAGATTTGAAGGGTGCCTTCTCCAAACTGCCATTTTGAGATCTCTCCACAGGTGTTCTATGGGATTCAGGTCTGGACTCATTGCTGGCCACTTTAGAAGTCTCCAGTGCTTTCTCTCAAACCATTTTCTAGTGCTTTTTGAAGTGTGTTTTGGGTCATTGTCCTGCTGGAAGACCCATGACCTCTGAGGGAGACCCAGCTTTCTCACACTGGGCCCTACATTATGCTGCAAAATTTGTTGGTAGTCTTCAGACTTCATAATGCCATGCACACGGTCAAGCAGTCCAGTGCCAGAGGCAGCAAAGCAACCCCAAAACATCAGGGAACCTCAGCCATGTTTGACTGTAGGGACTGTGTTCTTTTCTTTGAAGGCCTCTTTTTTTTTCCTGTAAACTCTATGTTGATGCCTTTTCCCAAAAAGCTCTACTTTTGTCTCATCTGACCAGAGAACATTCTTCCAAAAAGTTTTTGGCTTTCTCAGGTAAGTTTTGGCAAACTCCAGCCTGGCTTTTTTATGTCTCTGGGTCAGAAGTGGGGTCTTCCTGGGTATCCTACCATAGAGTCCCTTTTCATTCAGACGCCGACGGATAGTACGGGTTGACACTGTTGTACCCTCGGACAGCAGGGCAGCTAGAACTTGTTTAGATGTTAGTCGAGGTTCTTTAGCCACCATCCGCACAATCTTTCGTTGAAATCTCTCATCAATTTTTCTTTTCCGTCCACATCTAGGGAGGTTAGCCACAGTGCCATGGGCTTTAAACTTCTTGATGACACTGCGCACGGTAGACACAGGAACATTCAGGTCTTTGGAGATGGACTTGTAGCCTTGAGATTGCTCATGCTTCCTCACAATTTTGCTTCTCAAGTCCTCAGACAGTTCTTTGGTCTTCTTTCTTTTCTCCATGCTCAATGTGGTACACACAAGGACACAGGACAGAGGTTGAGTCAACTTTAATCCATTTCAACTGGCTGCAAGTGTGATTTAGTTATTGACACCACCTGTTATGTACCACAGGTGCTGTTAATTACACAAATTAGAGAAGCATCACCTGATTTTTCAAAGGGTGCCAATACTTTTGTCCACCCCCTTTTTTATGTTTGGTGTGGAATTATATCCAATTTGGCTTTTTGACAATTCTTTTTGTGGTTTTCCATTGACGACAAATTAAATGAAAATATTATTACCAAAGCATATGTGATTGCAATTATTTTCTGGAAGAAATTGAGTATTATCTGACAGAATTGCAGGGGTGCCAATACTTTTGGCCAGCACTGTATGTCCAGGTGAAAAAGAACCTGTCACCAGGTCTTAAAAGCCCAATGTCATATATTATTGATAGGTATTGTCATCTTGAGAATTTTGGTGTTTTTTTATCCAAATCTGTTCAGCCTTTCCAAAGATAAATGCCCCATTAGTGTTTATGCACGTTAAGTATAGAAACACTGCATGACATACAGCATACAGAGACTCACTTGGGGGTTTATGTCTTTGGAATGACTGAACAGAATTGGATAAACAGTCATAGAAGGTAAGGATAGTCGGCACCTGGACTGAGATTCTAGTGCACGTGTCTATGGGTGGTAGCCCCCAATAAATCAAAAGGTAAAGAGGTTGGCGCTCATTTGTAGATTTAATTAATTAATTCAGTGATTTATTCACATGCAATGTACTTGTGATGCGCTTTTGCTGTAACTACCTTCCTCAGACACTTTAAAACAGGCATTACATCAATAGTCTGTGGAAGGCTGAATTACAACAGGAACCTGTCACAAGTACCTTGCATGTGAATAAATCACTGAGGCTAAGTTCACACTTGCGCTGGGGGACATGAACAACAGAGAGCCTGTTTACTAAAATAGTGGCTAACCACGGACACCTGCAACCCCATAGACTATAATGGGGTCCGCCGGGTGTCCATTGGTTTATTCTGGAACTCCTTGCAGGTCTTTTCTCTGTGGAGTCTTTAGAATAGAATAGTGGCTAGCTCACCAATAAGAAAGTTACTAGTAGTGAAAGCATAGGTACCAATCCAAACAAAATATTCTGTATAGACACAAAAAGCATACACCTAGAAAGCACTGTATGTCTGCCACATGACAGCGGACTGTTGAGACATGGATCCAGAATAAGAGTCTTGTCACTTAGATATTGTAGATCTATTCATAATTGCAAATATTTATCTATAAACAATTATCAGTTGTCTTTCTGTAGTTACTAGCTGGACATTTTAAGTGACTCACTATCTAATACTTTCATGATGTGGGTCTTTTTGTTTTGATCTCCCAGTTATTTTAGGTTTTATATGTTTTCTACATTTTTGACAATATTTGATGTGTTTTTACTTTATCAGTTATTGTTTATTTGTGTTTTTATATTGTAATGATACTTTACTTTATTTGTTGCTTTGTTTTTTTATAGAGTATCCATTTCTAGCACTACTATTTTAGTTTGAGCTTTGAGATGTTTCACTTGGTCTGTTTCAAACTCAGAAGCCCAATGCTGCAAGACAACTGTGTTGACCACTGAACAACTATGTTGCCCATTATTGTTACATTCTTACTATTTGTCCTATTGATAAGGATTTCAGTATATGTGTTATTAATAGTAAGCAGGAACTGAAGCCCACTATTTCAACAACATCCACCTCTGTAATAAGACGAGTGTTCTTAACCATAGTCTATATCATTTTCTGCCCTAACCCTGTATCATGCATCTATGGCATCAGCATGTAGCCTGCTATGGCAGTGCAGTGGAACCCAGAGATAAGCTGTACTCTTGCAGTTTTTCGTGTGTGTCGTCCTGCCTTCGTGGGAGCTTGTTGTGAAGTATGATGCTATTTTGATGACATGGAATGTAATAATCTGTATAAATCCCCCCTGCACTGCTCATGACATCAGAACAATGTTAGTGTGATTCTCTGCAACTTTAATACCTATCGACAATTTAAGGTATATCCCTCCTAACCTTGACTTCTATTAAAATAGTGTTCACAATTAATGTCGTACATCTTTAATGAAAGCCTCACCATAGGCTTGAACTAAACTGAACAAGAGAATACTATGATAGATGCATGGTAATAGGATGCATCCCTACAAGAGCCCTTGAGGTCCATTAGATTAATTTATATGAAGATGGCAGTAGAGTGGTTACTTGCTACTGAGGTTAACCTTTGGGGGTTGCCACTTGCCAATGACATTGTCTATGCATGTGTACCATTTATAGTTAAACAAGATTGTTAACTTTTTCTTTATTGTTATAGGGTTGGGCTCTGGTGAGCTCCAGGAACCCCAATCAAACATTACCTTACTGTGGGTTCTTCAGCAGCATAGATTAATTGCTTGTCCATGAAATCCTGGGATATTGCTCTCTCTTTTTCTAAAGGGTGAATTGTTTTGAACCCGTTAAGCTGACAGCTGTGATGCATTAAATTGACTATATACTGTGCCTGGATGCACATGGGAAGTTGTCACATAGCTGCTACCATTTAAGGGCATATTATTCTAAGCTAACATATTATATGTTATTAGGAATATATTTTATGTATTTATTATCACTGCTATTGGCATATCATTTAGCCTGTGAAAAATAGCAGTATAGTAAAGAAGAACAAAGTATGCAAACTATAGTAATCAACAACATTACATGAATAAAAAAAAGGGAAATACACTATGGGGAAAACACACAAGTGTAACTTAACTGAATCCAGAACATCCATAATGTCAGTGTAATGGGCTTTGCTTGTATTATACATATTGCCTTCTGAGGGCCCCTTTCTTGGATTACTGTTTATAAATAATGGGGAGATGATAGTCCGATGAAACGTTGGAGATAGTCGGAAAGACGGTACAGGGAATTATTAGACCACAAATGACCAGCTAAGAATATGGAATATACAAATAAGACCTAATTGGTGGAAAAGAGGAACGTGCTTGAATGCATCCTTGTGGAAGGTGGCTCCCTATAGATGAATGCATGATTTTCACAAAAAAAAAAAAAAGAGAATGGGGAGACTATCGTAACAAAGATACTCAGACAACTGAAAAACTACTAATGCCAGCTGTCAGTAAAACCTGAGTTCAGACAGGTATGGGCAGTCATATGTGGTTCCTGCCATGTTCATAACAGCATCTACTATGTTCATGTTCACTATACATTATTTATGAAAAATCATGTCACATCATGTTGGAACAAAAGGTTAACTATAAGCCGAGATAGGTCATGCAATGTAGGAGTGCAAATCAGATATTTTCTTATCCTGTTTCAAAGCACCTGAGTTTGGTTTAGGCTACGGCCCCACATTGCGGAAATGCAGCTTTTTTCGTTGCAGATTTTGCTGCGTTTTTTTGAGCCAAAGCCAGGAGTGGATATAGCAGCAGGTAGAAGTATAAGAACTTCCTTTATATTTCCCATTCCTTTTGTAGCCATTTTTAGCTTTGACTCAAAAAACCGCAGCAAAATCTGCAACAAAAAAAGCTGCGTTTCCGCAACGTGGGGCCTTAGCCTTAAACAGGGAGTTTGGGTGAGGTCTTGGCACAACTGTTTTGTTCACTGATCAAATATAGAATATTAGTGAGTAGAATATTAATCTAACCAGAATCAATTTTATTCTCTACAGTATTGCTGTCTATGTGTGTTTAAATAGTTCTTAACTATTGTAATTTTTTTCCCCATAGAAAGTACAAATGCACCAAGAAATAACTAAAAAAAATACCTAAAAAATGGAAACACAGATCACATAGGCAATTGTAAGTTTTTTGTGTTTTTTAGTAGCTACAATTAAGAATTAAGGCTGTAGTCACATGGTGTTTTGCAGTGTCCACCTTCCAGGAAAATTTTTCTAACATATACCTATGCATAGGCATAAAGTAGGCACAAAGTGGAAAATTTTCAATTCCTCTGTTTCCACACTTAAACTACAGATCTGGCTCTGACTGCTTCATAAATGACTTACTGTTTTTTGATAAATAGATTGATAAAACATTTTTTTCATGGTAGTTTTGCATCTGTGGGCAACCGTTTTTAAGGATCTTTCATAGACTTGAAAGGATTGAAAGATCTATGAACAAAAATAGGACCTTTTTTTAAGCTAAGGCCCCACGCAGCGAATCGCTGCAAAAAAAAAAAACAAAACAAAAAAAAAAACAGCTGCGGAAAAGACCACGGCGGAAACACATTGTGGTTTTTTCCATAGTGTTTTTCACCGAAAGCCCGCAGCATTTTCCTCAGAGTTTCTGTAGGTATAATTGACATGCTGTGATTAACAAAAACGCAGCGTTTTCAAAATGTGGGGCTCCAGGTCTTACAGTTCATTTAAATCGGCATTAAAAAAAAGCATTTCATATTTTTATTTTGGAGTCACAATTAGAGTTGATTAGTTCCTAGCAAACAAAAAAAATATATAAAAAAAAAAAAACACCACAAAAAAAAAAAAAAAAAAAAAATCCCCCCTAATTTGACCAAAACAGTGTGAACCAGGCCTAAGGAAATACACATACAATTTCAGCAGAAACTCTGTTAATTTTTGCTGTGTTCTTTTTAATGCTTTAGGCTAAAGCTGAACGTTGCGGAAAAGCAGCTTTTTTGGTTGCAGATTTTGTTGTGGTTTTTTGAGCCAAAGTCAGGAGTGGATTGAGCATAAGTTAGAAGTATAAGAACTTCCTTTATATTTCCCATTCCTTTTGTAGCCATTGTTGGCTAAAAAAAAAACCACAACAAAATCTGCAACAAAAAAAGCTGCGTTTCCGCAACGTGGGGCCTTAGCCTTAGAATAACTTTGCTACACTGCATCCCAACGAAATATGTTTAACTGTCCAGTAGTATCACTTGGTATCTGATTTGTATTATCCTTTAATGTTGAGGTTCAGTATAAAATAGCATTTGGGGATGGGGAGGGGGGGTCCCCCAGGCCCCCCAGGAACATTCTTTCTCTAAATTTAACAAGGGTATGCCACTTAAAATTTTATATGCACCTGCAAATACACTCATAGTTGAATCTAGCCTTCCCATAAGCAAGGAGACAGCATCATAGTGTGGGCAGTATGTGCCTATTTCCAGCATAGTGATGGAGCCTGCTGCTATTACACAGTGAAGTCCCCCTTCCTGAACCCGGGGGTCAGTAAAAATAAAATTGCCTTTAGCTACACTCAACCGATTCCTGGGTTAGGCAGCATCCTCGGTGAATGTACAAGTGTATAAACTGAATCTAACAATGGGAATTGATTTAGAATGTGAATTCCTATGGATGTACATTAAACTGATCAGACCATTTAAAGGCCTAGCCAACTTTAACCTGGTGAGTGCCCACAATCTTCATACAGCCCAGGGCCCATAGTAGTCTTAATCTTCCCTTGGTTTTCAGGCTCCTCTTTCAGTGTTTATGTATTGTTAATAGTGTACATGACAATAATCATTCATTTAGGTATTTGTTGAACATGAAATGTTGTGTACGATGTTGCTTTAGTAGCATAAGTGAGTTCATTTTGGCAAAGGACATGTCCAGGTTCACATGCTGCACTGTGTTTTGGAAAATGTTCTTTGTGGCAGTGTGCCCAGCCTTGGAGCTCACACACAGAACAGTTCATAATTACATCATAACTCAATCCAAAGTAGTTTGTTTCCAATAAATCTACAACTGAATTAGTGTTTTTTAAGTACAGATTCATGTCATCAGCTATACAGTATGAATATAACATTTCCTCATTGTTTCACCAGATATTAGAGCCTAATGAATACATGTAGACTAGTCTTATTTATATCCACTACATACCTAATATGTCTACTAGGTTAATAGATTGAATTTTAAAATTTCAATAATTTTCTGTAGTGCAATATAAGCACATGGAAATTAAGAAAGCAGTTTGGATGAAACTCTCCAATTTCACTGGAAAGTTCTTGTTAGAGGCATGCAGTAAAACACCAGAGCAATAAATATAAGAGCCATGATAAAGGCATCCATGGGATATACTATATATGTCAGATAAGTAAGGGTCTCACCTCTGAAAGTGCTTCCTGTCAAAAGAAGAGGGATTCTTTACTGGAATTGGCTGGATCCAATGGAGAGTGACTGCAAGTGCAAGGCTGTATTCATTCATATGAAAGGAGTTACACAAACATTAGAGTATGGCATCTCACCAGTCTTTGTCTCAATGCATGCACTGCACTTGGACGTTTATATCCTCTAGATATGGATATAGGCTAAATTCCTATATACATACAGTGGGTACAGAAAGTATTCCGACCCCTTTAAATTTTTCACTCTTTGTTTCATTGCAGCCATTTGCTAAAAGCAAAAAAGTTCATTTTGTTTCTCATTAATGTACACTCAGCACCCCATCTTGACAGAAAAAAACCAGAAATGTAGATATTTTTGCAAATTTATTAAAAAAGAAAAACTGAAATATCACATGGTCATAAGTATTCAGACCCTTTGCTGTGACACTCATATTTAACTCACATGCTGTCCATTTCCTTCTGATCCTCCTTGAGATGGTTCTACTCCTTCATTGGAGTCCAGCTGTGTTTAATTAAACTGATTGGACTTGATTAGGAAAGGCACACACCTGTCTATATAAGACCTCACAGCTCACAGTGCATGTCAGAGCAAATGAGAATCATGAGGTCAAAGGAACTGCCCAAGGAGCTCAGAGACAGAATTGTGGCAAGGCACAGATCTGTCCAAGGTAACAAAAGAATTTCTGCAGCACTCAAGGTTCCTAAGAGCACAGTGGCCTCCATAATCCTTAAATGGAAGAAGTTTGGGATGACCAGAACTCTTCCTAGACCTGGCCGTCCAGCCAAACTGAGCAATCGTGGGAGAAAAGCCTTGGTGAGAGAGGTAAAGAAGAACCCAAAGATCACTGTGGCTGAGCTCCAGAGATGCAGTAGGGAGATGGGAGAAAGTTCCACAAAGACAGCTATCACTGCAGCCCTCCACCAGTCGGGGCTTTATGGCAGAGTGGCCCGAAGGAAGCCTCTCCTCAGTGCAAGACATATGAAAGTCCGCATAGAGTTTGCCAAAAAACACATGAAGGACTCCCTCCCAGACTATGAGAAATAAGATTCTCTGGTCTGATGAGACGAAGTTTGAACTTTTTGGCGTTAATTCTAAGCGGTATGTGTGGAGAAAACCAGGCACTGCTCATCACCTGCCCAGTACAATCCCAACAGTGAAACATGGTGGTGGCAGCATCATGCTATGGGGTGTTTTTCAGCTGCAGGGACAGGACGACTGGTTGCAATTGAAGGAAAGATGAATGTGGCCAAGTACAGAGATATCCTGGAATAAAACTTCTTCCAGAGTGCTGTGGACCTCAGACTGGGCCGAAGGTTCACCTTCCAACAAGACAATGACCCTAAGCACACAGCTAAAATAACAAAGGAGTGGCTTTGGAACAACTCTATGACCATTCTTGACTAGCCCAGCCAGAGCCCTGACCTCAACCCAATTGAGCATCCCTGGAGAGACCTGCAAATGGCTGCCCACCAATGTTCACCATCCAACCTGATGGAACTGGAGAGGATCTGCAAGGAAGAATGGCAGAGGATCCCCAAATCCAGTTGTGAAAAACTTGTTGCATCATTCCCAAGAAGACTCATGGCTGTACTAGCTCAAAAGGGGCTTCTACTCAATACTGAGCAAAGGGTCTGAATACTTATGACCATGTGATATTTCAGTTTTTCTTTTTTAATAAATTTGCAAAAATATCTTCATTTCTGTTTTTTTTCTGTCAAGATGGGGTGCTGAGTGTACATTAATGAGAAATAAAATGAACTTTTTACTTTTAGCAAATGGCTGCAATGAAACAAAGAGTGAAAAATTTAAAGGGGTCTGAATACTTTCCGTATCCACTGTATTTTATTTGTAGAGATTCTCTTTAAAAGACTATTTCCGTCTAATAAAGTGATCTTATAAAATGTTTGTGTATAACTAAGATACGATCACTTTAAAATCGGTAAGGATTCCACCTCTAGGACTCTCACTTTGGAAAATAAAGTGACTTCTACACTGGTATAGAGCTTGATTCCCTTCTACCCTTCTAAATCTAGCCGCATTCACTTAAATGGGACCATGCTGAACACTACTACAAAGTTGTTGGCTATGGTGCTGCTGTTTAGGGAAAAAACATTATAGGGGATGCATATATGCATATCAGCGTTGTTGCCATGTCATTCCCTGCAGTGGTGGGGGGTCCTAGAGGTTCTAATCACTCATAATGTGATACCATATCTTAGCAATGTGCCATTGCTTTAAAAGATGCAATGAAATATCCTTGAATTTCTGTTGAGATAAGATAATACAACATCTAAAGCTACACTTCTAAGACATCAATAAAAATATGCATTATATGCAAATAATGAAAAGGAATAAAAAATATTTACCCATATTATATATAAGATACATAAGCACCAAGGGATTGACTGACATGTTTCTTGAGTTTCTAGTCTTGCACCACTGCATATTTTATATGTCTGTAATTTTCAATTAAAAACTGGGAACAGTAAACCTGTGGGGTTGGGGCTCACTAGTCATCACCCACTACTATAATGAGGTGATTAACAAATATTCTGGTTTATTGGACAGACTTTAAACTTGTGGGTGCATCCATAACCAAGTCCACCATAGATAGTGTGTTAAACCAGCATCACATTTAAAGAGAACCTGTCACCTCTCCTAATATGGTATATCTGTTTTAGGAAATAATCGTATTCCCCATAAATAAAAATGTTGGAGAATGTTGTCTTGAAACTCTATGTTGCACTATTTCTCTGTTATTCCTCCTAGAACTTAATGAATAAATTAACAGCTGGATGCTACATTAGGGGGCACACCCAGATGGGACTGTCCAATCTAAACTAGCTTAGTGAGATTATGTAGGAACACACCCCTTGGACAAGGTGAATAGTGACACCCAGCCATCAATTTATTAAAAATGTTTTAGGAAATAAAACAGAGACACAACAAGGAGTTAAAAATAAGAGCCAGAATAGTTAATTTATGGAGAAAATAAGTATATGCTAAAATAGACAAGTCAGGAGAGTCGCTAGTTCCTCTTTAGAGCCTTTAGAGTCTTCAGTTCATGAGTCTAGAATTTAGGCTATATGCCCAGTCTAGTATGGAACAACTATGCTGTATGTTACAACTATATGGTCTATGTGAAATAATATATATGAAAATATATGATCACATTGCATTGACTGACCTAATAAGAGGGCTAAACAGTTATGTGTTTACCAGTAATAGTGCTGGAAGTACAGTTATTGGGATTTTTACAAGGTGGACAGCTACTGAAAGGTCAACTTCCAAGGACCAGATCCTCTTGGATTATGGGGTTATGCATCATAAAATGCCCTTCTAATGGTGAAGTACTGTTTTATTAGCAGCAGTATAGTACAATTTATAAGAGAGCTGATGGAAAAAAAATGATTGAGACTCAGTCCAAATCACTGAGCATATAAATTACCAGCTAGAGAAGAAATGTCAGTCAATAGTAGTAAAATGACTTTTATTGGTACAGATAGATTCACTTTCAATGTCACAGAAAAAAATATAGAAAATGATGCTACAACCAAGGACACATGATGCCACTGTTGGTGTGAAGTAGATTTGGCTAGATATTTGAATCTAAAGGTCTTGGACCTTGAGAAATACAGGTATTTAACTATTTAGTCTTTAGTCTATAGCTTTAAATGAAGCAAAGTATAACTACTACTTCTTAACTAGTACATTTTTATTCCGCCCATCTACTGATTTATGCTAACATTTGTTGGCTTTAGTAAGTCTATGTTTCATCAGTTTTCCACGTTTGACATTCGAATTCTGCTATGCTACTCTATTCATCAAAACTGATACCTGATGGATCCTGTTTATTTGAATGGTCCTGTTAGGATCTGTTTTAATAGAATGGATAATGGAGCAGAGATTGTTAGATATACGTAGAAAAAAAAGCCAAATAGAGATCCAGCAATCCAGGAGTGTCCCGATTAAATAATTAAAACTTAGCTTTTGTTGTTCCCATACAAAAAAATTTGATTGTACAAGTTGCCATCAATCAGAGAAATACATCTTTATGGCTTACACGTTAAGGAAGTACGTGTTCCGAAGGGTGGAGACCTGTGCATCGGAGTAGGATCCTGGATTTCTGGATATCAATGGCTATGTGAGTTGGACTGTGTACACACACTCTCTTTATTGTTAGCTATAGACTAAGTTATGAAGAGCTATAGCCAAGAACAAGCCAGAGAATATATGTTCAGCTAAAATCAAGGAGTGACTGGGTTATACAAAATTTTACTCACAGTGGAACCAAGGGAAAAGAAGACATTTTGGGCTTTTTCTGGGCACAGGTAGCACTAGCATCCAGCTTCCTTTCCACAATAGCCAGGCCACAAATAAGACTACATTAAAGGAGACAGAGGCTTTTTGAATCCACTGTAGATACTGCAAGTGTTTCTGTTCTTCTATAGATTGTTGCTATTTTTCCTTCTATTACATGCTTGTTACCGCTCTTCAATGAAATAGTATATGAGTTGGATATTATGTGTTATCTATTGCAAGCCAGTCAAGCTACGTAGTAGTCCACAGATGGACAGATATAGTCAAGAATAAAGATGAGTGAGCCAGTTTGGATTGGACCCAATTTTCCAAAAGTTTTGGGCTTGACCAGAACCCGAAACATTTGGGGTTGTCACACACATAATAGCCATATACTCAGGCATCTCTCTTGGGCATCCCTGCAGTGTCATGTGATCCCCGGCATCCTCTTTTAGCTTCTGGCTCTTCAAAACGAATCTTGTGAGGTTTGCCTATCTCCAGTCAATAATAGGCTATGCTGTGGGGCACTTTTGGGTGGACAAAGTTGAGGACAGGTGAAGTCATGGAATATAGACAGACAAGCCAGATTGTGGAGCACAGGCGTTAGATAAAGCTTTAAACAGGACAGTTTGTGGGTCGCAGGCAAAGAACTGTAATGTCCCAACCTGCTGCTGACCCACTGACTGGAACCCCTGAACAGAACTGAAGGTGAGTAGATATAACAATAGTTATACTCACCTTGCCTCACCTCTCCTAGGCATCCTCACGTCATCCGAGCTTCCTGTTCTGATCTTTTTCAGCCTCTGGCTGACGTCACGTGCCCCACGGTCACCACCGAGGCCTGTGATTAGGCCTCAATTGTCGATGCACCCATGTGACCACAGAGGCCCTCCAGGACACCATGAGGATGCCCAGGACAGGTGAGGCAAGAAGATTATAACAGTTTGTTATTTTTACTCAACTCCCAGAGGCCTCCACTTACTATACTCTAGGATCTGAGGAGGCCCCAGAGTATAATAGTGTTTTGTGGGTGATGACCTGGCTCAGATGGTGCGATAATGTTAATGTGCTGTCTGCACCATTTCCAGATGGAGGGAACTGGAGGATGGGAGTAGTAGTGGCGGATGCTGTGCCACTGGATTAGCCAAGTGCTCTCAACCACTCTCCCCAGCTCTTTGCCTAGGCCGGACACAGATGAGGGGGGGCCTGCTGTGCTACCTGATGGTGGTGGTAGTAGTTCCTCCGGGGGCTTCCATTTGGAGAGGGGACATCTCTATTCTGAACCGGTGTGATGGTGTTTGGAAGGGCCCTGATGATAATGCAGGAACTTCTCAGGAAGGCAGTTGTGCCATTGAACCAGGTTTAAACTTTATTCAACAACTGAACAATTGAACAAGCAGCTTCCAAATGGGGGTTTTAATCCCAGTATTCAACTCCCCCTGCCTTGGTCTTGAGGGGGTGCCCAGTGATGTTCAGGCTCTAGTGCCATACTCCTCTCCAAGTCTATCTCCACACTTCAGCCACCGTAAGCAGCAGATACTGGGGGCTGTACTCCAGGGTAGTTCTGGGAGGGGTCTTGTTACCTTTTAGTAGGCTCGAGATAACACCTCCTGTCATAGGACTTCTCCACTCCTCCTGGCATAAAGTCCAAAGGGTAGACAGTTGATCTCCCTGTCTCAGGGTTGTCTCAGTAATAGCCTTGGGCTACATCCTCCTCCCCAGGGGCTGTGTTGGGAACCGTTAGCCCACAGTCTTCAGTGCTGGCTTGCACTGCCTCCTCTACACTCTCATATTGCACTAGAACTTGGCCGGCCCTAACGATTTCCCAGGAAACAAAAGGCCTGTGATAGGCCAGTGCTCTACCAAGTTTAAGGGGTGAACAATGGGGAAACTAACAAGGAATAACAAGGGGAGAGCTTCAGAACAAATTATAATGAACATAGAACATATAGACAGGACATACAAACATAACCCAGAGGCACAAAGACAAACATACTATAAGCAGGAGCCCTCTGCAATGCTGCACTTTGATCTGCTCTCTTGTAGGCTACAGGTATAAAATGGCCCATGGTATGTAAGGGTGAAAGGTGGGGCAGGGAGCCTTACAATATAGTTCATTGTTACCTTGGTAGAAATTCAGGACACCTGAAATTTTTGCTAGTGACACCCCTGATGTACAGTGCATAAGTAGCACACAATACCACAGTATAACAGCTTCATACTTATGCTAATATAATAACAGTGCTATACGATATCTAAATAATATTACTATACAATTAATAGCAAGATTTTTGGTGCACAGTTTGCAAACCTCAATGGCTAACAATGGCTGTAACAAGACAGTTCTTCATATTGCATTGTGCATGCTTTGTCAAGAACAAACTTTTTAACTGCAAGGTAACATTTTAATATTTTTGGGTGCAGGTTGAAATCTGTGAATTTATGATTGTTTAGGATACACAGACGGATATAAAAGCAATTTATTAAATAACATCATAAAATGTAATATATTATTATTATATGCCATTCTATTACAAGTGGGTGGTCTGATGTTGGCTGTACATTTATATGCAAGATACTCAAAGCTGTAATACCATTTAGTTATCAACTAAGAGCTGAGAATAATCCCTTGTTAAGTTGATCCAAATGTGTCAGAAATAGTCATAGGGCTTAATATCTTCAACTCAACCTCAGAACTCTTTTTTTTTTTCTACAAACTGTGATTGTCAGAAATAGCTTATTGTCATCAGTCTGAAAGGGAGGCTTTGCACAAATCCACACAAGATCAATATTTCAGGCTCTTTTCTTAAAGTCAGAAAGGTTCCAAATGGCCACATACGACTCTAATGTAAATCTACTCCCTGTAAACTTGTGCTGTGGGTTAGTCATCTGGAGTAAGCTTTCAGTCTCTCACATTTCTTGTTGCACTTATGAGTAAAGTGGTGCCTTTTAGTAACCACCTCTTCTATACAGCCTGTCCACATGGAGTCCTTTTTTACGTATTGATCATAACAGGAAATATACATGAATGTCTTTGAGAAGAAAGACTTTATTTCAAGAAAAGTACTTGAAACAAAAATGTCATTATAAAGGATTTTGTCTGCAGATAGGTTTCCTAACTAAAATGAAACTTTAAAAGTCTCATATTTTTAAAGCCCAATGTTGACCATATATTGCGCTTGCAGAGTGGTCATCCATATTAAAGAAAATTGTCCCCACCATGCCATTTGATTAGACACAGCAAAAAAATATGATACACGTTCGTCCATTTATTAAATAACTGAAGTGCAATAGTAAATTTCATTGCAGAGGTCACTGAAAGCAATCATAAGGGATAATTATTGGTAATTTCAGAAGCCAAATGATAACCTGACCACAAAAGTGACTTTATTTTGAGAAGACACAGTCTTACTAATTTACCTTCATTTGCCATTTGGCTTTGTTTCCTCTTGCACTGATGTAAATTTTTGTGAAACACTTGCTCTTCCAGTTTATTCTGCTTATTATTAGGGGCCAATCACTTTGCATATTGATCATCTGTTTAGCCAATTAATTTAACAAATATGCCAAAGAGAATGCAAATAGATACAAATGGAAGGAAATCATAGAGTTAATTTCACATAGAATTAATGTAACAGGTCCTCTTTAACCCCTTTTGTATATGTATGTACATGTATATGTATATGGTGCACGTCAGGTGTTTAAACATGGCATCTGCCCAGAAGCTGAGCAAGCACATACATGCTGAGTCTCTGCTGTTTCCCACAGCAGGGACCTAACGGCAATGCCTGCAATCAAAGACATCTCTTATCATTGGCATTTATCCCTCAGATGCCATGAACAGATGTGGCCATGGGCATCTGATGAGTTTTTAACTTTCACTGCAGTAAAGCTGTTCTTGTTCTGTAGCTATGGCAGCAAAAATCTTCTGAAGAGTCTCAGGCTTGCCATAGGGACAATATTATTGAGCTTTGCTTGGGCTAAAAAAATGTTGAAATAAAAATAAAAACGATATTACTTTCAGTCATATTTACCTTATGTTAGATGAAGCAATGGTTCACTGCAGGTTGCAGATGGACCCAAGTGGTATATTGTGGAGTCTGAACAAGTGCATACTGCTGATGAAATATCCACATTTCTCCGGAGAAGACCACTCTATTGAAGATTTGCGGGTTTTGGTTTTAATGGGACATTTTAAGACGCAGAGGGAGAGAAAGGAATGGGAATATAAGTTAATGCAAAAATTTCAAACTCTGCAATTTGGACTTAATATTCATGCCAGTTTCATGTCACACTATGTATGAACTGTGAGGGACACAAATCACCACCTGATTGCAAACAGATAACAGCAAGAATTACTGATCCCTCCATCATGCCCCGCAAGTTTTCCAGATTGTTTATTTTTTGACCTGTTATAAATAACTTCTCTACTTATATTGCATTTTGTTATTCTAAGATCCTTTGAAGATCCATGTCTTGTGTGTGTACAAAGAGTGTGCAAATTTTCAGTTTCTTGTATAACACAATGTCTGAAGAAGAGAGCTAGTACTCTCGAAAGCTCACTATCAAATATACTCAGTTAGCCTCTAAAAGGTATCGTCTGATTTCTTCACTGTTCCACAATGAAATATCCACTCACATATCTACAATCCATTAGGGGTGGATGTCTAGTATTCCAAATACAGACAGATAAGGCTTCTATTAATATGGCCTTTCAGTAGTAATAATGTCTCAGTAGTATAATGTTGTACCGTGTTATAACACAATGTCTGAAGAAGAGAGCTAGTACTTTCGAAAGCTCACTATCAAATATACTCAGTTAGCCTCTAAAAGGTATCACCTGATTTCTTCACTCTTCCACTAATAATGTCTCATTCAGTGAATTATGTTTGATTTTAGTATACATACTAGCAAGAAATAGGTCCCTTGATGGTTGTGCACTCTCATATTTTGGCCAAAATATCTTCCGAGACCTCATGGTTATTAACTAATTTTTTTGCAGGATGCGGCCAGGCCTGGTTATGTGGTTGAGCGAAAATGGGATTCTGATGCCTGTGGGCTGCCCGCCTGATCGATTAGAATGGGTGTAACCAATATTCTGTTAGCCAGCTTTGTAGGCCTCACAATATCATGTGACTGGCACCTTATATCTGTGTGTATTTGGAGCTCATGGGTTATAGATTTCTGAGTAAATACTTTATCAGTATTTTGCACCTCTGTAGCCTCTACATCAGTTTGCATCATGCAGTCAGCCATTGCTTCACCCAACACCAGGTAAATATGGCCTTTAGTGATATGTTTAATAATATTAATGTCTCATTCTGTGGATTATGGCATCAATATGAAGTATAATTTGTCTCATATGGCTCTGTGAATTTAAAAATAGAAATGGCGTTTGGTAGGTGGGGAGTAAAAGATGAAAATGCAAAGAAGTAAAATGGCTGTGACAGGAAGGGGTTCATTTTTTTTTTTTTTTTTTCTTCTTAAACAGAACTGTTACGGTCTTATTTTTTGTCAGCAACAAAAGTTTGACGTGGAAAGAAATTGATCTTTTTTTTTTTTTACATTAAAGAGGACCTGTCAGCACCATCAATGAAACAAGTGGCATACATTCACAGCTGCTACTTTACCGATGCTATATATGTTTTATTTCACTTGTACACAGTGCTGTTAGCTCCTGCATCAATACAGCCAAGTAGGTGGTCCCTAGAGCTTCAGCCTTAGCACATCACTGTGGGTCTTGATGATGAAGCACTAGGAAATACCTACTTGGCTATTCCTGCCAGAGCCAAGGACATTGATAACAGTTGCAAGGGGGGCAAACAAGTCAATGAAAACTACCAGTGGCATCAGCATAGCAACAGCTGTGAAATGAGGTGATGACAGGTCCTCTTTAATACTATGTAAATGGAAGTCCTTTTGTTTGAATCCATTTTTAGCATATCTGTTAAATGGAACCACTAAATGTATGATGAAAATATGATATAAATGGCTCCTTGTAGAAGTAGAAGCATTAGGATAAGCAGAGACTTATGCAGCAGAAAAATGTATCACTCAGCAATGCAGTTATCATGATATTAGTTTAAACAATAACACAGTTAAAATAAGTTGTAATACACTGATATCCAGTAGTCCAAATAAGTCGAGAACCACTGTGTCCCCAACAGATGTTACCACCGAAAATAATTGCCCAGCTATGAAAAATAAGTTATAGTAATAGGTTAGGCTAGGTTCACATCTGCGTCGGAGTCGACTCCGCCGAAAATTGTCAGAGAGAAAAATCCTGCATGGAGGACTTTTCTCTCCTCCGGTTTCAGTATAAAGATGGCGGAAACCTGATGGACACCTGTTGTCCCCCATTATAGTGTATGGGGTCTGCAGGTGTCCGCGGGTAACCACTGTTTTAGCAGACAGGCTCTCCGTCATTGGAGTCGCTCCGCGGACCCGAACGACAGAGAGCCCAGCACAAGTATGAACCTACCTTAAGCCCGTTGCAGACAACCATGTGCAGACTGCCGGCCGTGACTGAACAGCATAGCCGAGTCACAGGTGGGACACAGATATCATCTGTGTGCCGGCTGTGCTTCCACAGCCACATTCATTCATTCATTCAAAAAAAAAACCCTGATAGCACAATGACCTAGCCCACGGTTATGTACAAGGGGCCTTAGACTGTTATAAAATAACATTCATATTAATTCACTAATCCTCCACTGCTCTAGGCCCAACATATCCCAGGTCTCTTGACTCTCTCTACTTTCTGCTCCCTCTAGCCACAGACATGTGACCACTGCAGCCAATCAATGGGTAGTGGTAGTGCAGTGGGTCACTGCAGCCAATAACTGAACTGTGTCAGGTTTATTAAACTGGAGCAGGAAGTAGAGACAAGTGGGGGACACAGAATGCCTTGTAACTTGAGCGGCAGGGATCAGTGAGGGGTGTATGAATTTGCTTTCTACATTTTATTTCATGGCTGGACAATTCCATTAAAGTAGAAGGTTAAAGGGGTTCTCCAGTATCTACACATAAATGTTATTTTTTTTGTACTCTGAAAACTAGTACAATTTTCCTGAATACTTTCTGTATCAATTCCTCATAGCTAAGAACTTTCATGATGCTTAAAAATCTGTCTGAATCACACAGGTGCCCGGCTCGCTACTAGACACATCTATACAGCCATAATAATTGTACTCTGAGGGATTATGCAAGCATCTGCATTTCATGTACATTTGTCGACCGCATTTTTCATGGGTGCATCTCAAAAGTATTCATGCACATGTTCATTTTTTTCACGGGCAATGGACTTGTAAAAAAAAAAAAAAAAATTGCTTCCCTGTCTGTTTTTTTCTCAGATGAAGATGTCCACAACCTGAAAATAGGCAGGGTCGTGTACTGTCTGTGATTATCATATAAGCACTAAGGGTGGGTTTCCACATTCAGGCTTTTGATGTGGTATTTCTCTTTTTTCATATCTACTCCTGGTTTTGAATTCAAAAACTGTATACAAAAACCTGAAAGATGGAAATATACCCTTAGTACACAATATTTGTTGTGTTAATAAGCAATATCTGATGCTAAATTTAGGCTTCAAAAACACCATATTTGGTTGTCACAACAAATGTATATATTCCCAAAAAATAATAAAAAAAATTGTGCACAAATATACTTTACAGTATCTATAGGATTCTCTAGGGCTGATGTATGGCAAAAAGCCTGAATGTGGAAACACAATTTAACTTTGATGTGCCGTACACCTGTGTGTCCATGATATGACCAGGAGGGATTTCATACAACATGAAAATTCCCAATTAAAGACAACAAGCAGAGATCTTGAAAACTGCAAGGAATTGATACAGAAAGTATATTGCAAAATTGTATAACTTTTTATTATATAAAGAATAACAAGTATTTGCTTTAAACCAGTATACTTTTTTTTAGGTATCTTTATAGGAGAAAAGCACACAAAAAAAAACATTTTATTATGTAAACTCGGAGTACATGATTCAGGTACATCCAATACATGAGACTACAGCCTCATAAAACCAAGCAGCTGAGTGACTGTAGAGCAGTGGCAGCTGATAAGCTATTTCTATCTAGTCTTCCTATTGTAAAATATTACATTACCATAGTATTTGTTTCTTGTGACATAAAATAAAGTGTTCTTGTAGACTAATATGTGTTGGAGTAGACAGCACTTGGATGGCCGTGGAGCAGAAGAGAAGATATTAGAGGAGCTAGCCTTTGAATGTCTTTGTTGTGTTAGCAGGGATTTTCAGTGTGATTTAGTGGGGATTGATCGCAGTATATTCTGCAGTCATTGTTTGTAATGTGCTTTGCCAGCTCGTGTACTCTGAACCTTAATTGTTCTAAATTAAACTATGGGGACTAGACATCACACATTTCAATCAGATTGACAAAATATTGCACAGATCACCACAGGGATGTGTAATCTTTTGCATTGACAGCAGAGTTTGTAGACATGAACTCAAAGAGCAAAAGATGCTTTATGAAGTCATTGTGCTGCAGTACTAATTTTTGCTATCAAACTAGGGTATCACTACGGTCTAACTTTAATTAACTGACCACTATAACACTGGGATGCATCTGAGATATGAATTGAAGCCTCTGGAGCATTGAGATGGTTCATGATGGAGTTATTTCTGCTGTGAAAAGTAACTGGAGCTTGCATGATGCCATCTGAGACAACTGCTTTAGCTTTTAATGAAATTCAATTTAAAACTATGATAATGGGCAGATCCTCATGATGTTTTCTGTGTACATATGCTCTGGATTACCAGCATTCTAAGCTGATTCTATTACACTTGCAACTGCACTAGAAGAATTCACAACCCCGGCAGAAGTATAATGCTAACAACAATTTCCAAAATTGAACATTTGTTTAAAAACAGT
This sequence comes from Leptodactylus fallax, assembly GCA_947044405.1. Taxonomy (NCBI): domain Eukaryota; kingdom Metazoa; phylum Chordata; class Amphibia; order Anura; family Leptodactylidae; genus Leptodactylus; species Leptodactylus fallax. The sequence goes on along the minus strand of CAMRHE010000027.1, from coordinate 8,833,846 downwards.
TAAATGCTATGGCAAAAATAAAATTAAATCGTTGTACCAAGTTGGCAAGTTAAGCTCTGCTACATGGTTACATGTTTTTCATGCCTGATATGGTTGTATAGTCAAGCAATGGTCACCTTTTTATTGGTAGTGCACCATATATCATGAGGCTAAGGCCCCATATTGCAAAATGCAGCTAAAAAAATGCTGCGGAAAAAAACACAGCAAAAACATATTGCATTTTTTTCAGCAGTGTTCTCTGCATTTTTAATTCTTCTACTAAATCTATAGGAAAATGCTCTTGGTTCTTCAGTTAAAAATAACATGCTGCAACTTTCAAAAACATAGTTTTCGTACAGCTTTTTTTTTTACCACAATGTATGGATAAGATTAAATGTAACCTCATTCACTTTGCTGCGTTTGCACAACATGGGGCCTTATTAACCTTAATGTGTATTTATTGTTGTACTGATATTGGGACTGATATTTGACTTCTGGTTATGGCTTGGGCATACTAACTTTATTGTATCTAGAGAACCCTCCTGATTTCCAAAGAAAATGTATCTCGATATATTTTTGAAATTAAACTAAAAAAAGTGACATTGTCTATTTCTATTACATACAAAAAGGACTTTTATTTAGTATATCAAATTTACAGGATATTGCTATTGTAGCAGTGCTTTAGGTATTTGGATAAGTAGCTGTCATATTGTAACACATATGTCATCCAGTTATTCCGATTTTGTGCATACATTCAGAGGAGGCAGGATCTGTTGCTCTAACCTAGTAGATAACATTACCAATTCTGAGGATATTTCCTCTAAAGTTTTCTTATATTATGTACATGTCAATTTTCATTGAATTGTTTAATTGTTGTATAAGTATATCTGTTCACATCTTGTTTTTGGCTACATTGGAAGTATATGTCCTGAGAATTTCCTAATGCATACTTCCAACTGAAACCTCCAACACATACTATGCCATGTGTAAGTATATGTTGACATAGGCCACCATTTGATTTTCATTGTAAAAAATATATACAAATAAAAAAAATATATAATATATAATTAATTTGACATCTATCTATATCTATCTACTATCTATCTATCTATCTATATACACACACACACACACATAAATGTAGGACGTATCATTAATAAGATCTAATCATTTCTAATATCTGTGAATCCCATACAAAAAAGCCCATAGTATCAAGTGATTGCTCCAAACTCCAATAATGGGGCCCATTATTATGTGTCAGAGCCTGGGCCCACCAGAGAATCTTCTGGTACTTTTGTGGGCCAGTCCAACCCTTGGGCTTGTTACAGTAATTCTATAGCATGCTGTGCAAGCTAAGTTGGTGCTTGCTACATCTGTAATGCGTATTGAATGTTTTCTACTGTGTCCTTCTGCATAGTAAACCTTAGTAGGCTATGTTTTCCTATTCAAAATAAAGGTATGGCAATGCCTACCCACCCAGCATATGCCAAAATAAAGACATATGCATTAAGAGGCCTGTGGACATATCAGAGGTATACATTGAGGACTTCTTCTGACATATACCTTTGATGTTGCCAAAAGTATGTCACTGGGAGGCAGAGACTGCAAGCAGCATAGATAACTATACTTCTAGGAGTCCCTCTCCCAGCATAAGGTGAAGGCCAGTAAATTTGGCAGTTTCACACTTGATAGTCGGTCATATCAAGCAAGAAAATATACATGATGAAAACTAGTATGATTACTTTAATTAAATGCTTTCTGTGCTAGACATGCAAATTCCCATAGAGCCATATACATAGAATTATATCAAAGATCATTGTTGGGGATTGATACTCAGAAATGCAGAAACTATTATATTATGAAGATTTGTCCATAAGTGGACAAATCATCCATGTACCTACTGTTTGTGAGCTTTCCAATGTGAAAAAAATATTGAGTCCCCAAAAGATACCATAATATATACCTGAAAATATGTTCTTTTCTCCAAACAAAAAGAAATAAATAAGATAAAACATGTATGAAAACTACAGCTATGTTGGCCCCTTAGTGGTAATTGTCAGTGGCTCACTTGATCTGTCTAGTAGAAAAAAATCATTGACAGAGCCACATATTTAATAGGGTGTGGATATCTGGGCCTACAGCCAAGATCGGGGTATTAATTACTTATCCTGTAAGTGTAAAATAGTGATTCAGGCTTCCTGCCAGCATTCTGAGTGCTCAGCTGCAATGACTGAAAGCTGTCTTCATTCACATTTATGGATAACACTGCATTGGTTTCTAAATGACTATAATTTCACAACTCCTCTTGGACCTTTCAGAACCAGAAGGCTCTAAGTGAATGTAAAGATATGCACATAGCATAGAGATCTAGTGACTTCATGTTAACCTTTCAGAACTCTGATACGATTTGCCACTTTCATCGATGAGTGGAAGAATGTGCAGTATATGTCTAGTTAGACAGTTCTCATGCCCAGGGGCATAACTATCAAAAGACTGGGCCCCATAGCATAGACCCCCCCACCCAGCATAGCGCCCCCTTTCCTGGTCCCACATGGTATAACGCCCCATTTACACACACTATAATGTTCCAAAGTGGCATCCAGACAGTATAATATCCCATAGCGGCCCATCCACACGGTATAATGTCCCATAGAGGCCCCTCCACAAAGTAATATAATGTCACATAGAGGCCCCTCCACACAATATAATGTCACATAGCGGCCCCTGCAAACACTAAAATACTCCATAGCGGCCTCCATACAGTATTATGTTCCATAGTGGCCCCTATGGTGGCAAATACTGTAAAAATTTTGGCAGAACCCAAACTTTTTGGGGTGCACCAACCATGAACTATTATTAAACTCTGGGGTTTTTTCAGACCTCAGAGTATAATGATTGGAGGTCGAGGGGAGGTGATAAAAAATAATACTAACCTCTCCTGGGCTCCGGCGCGACTCCCTGCTCTATTTGTCACTCTTCAATGACATCACAGACGTAGGTTACGCCAGTGTCATTATGCGTTGTGACATTGGTCTGACCCATGTGACGTCTGTGACGTCACTAAAGAGGCCTAAAAACAGCTGGGAGAGGTGAATATCACTGTTTAATATGTTTGCTCACCTCCTCACTATACTCCAAATTTGGTGCCGACGGAACTGCCAGGCGAACCTCACAGGACAAATCTCGTGGAGTTCACCCAACAAATGCTCTTTCCGCAGGCCCGCAGCCTTACTTACCGATTCCAGCTTCTGCTCACAGCTGCCTCCACTTCCCCTATTCAGTGTCAGTGACGTGATATGGGACTCACTGGGCCCCCTGGAGGGCAGAAGAAAAATCGGAGGCAGTTGTGAGCAGGAATGGGGATCAGTAAGTAAATAGGGCCTATTGAAACAAAAAAGCATCAGGGGCCCACCGGGCCTCCTAAGGTCACGGACCCCGTAGCAGCCACTATTGCTGCTATGGCAGTAGTTATGCCACTGCTCATGCCTTATAGCCTGATCAAGAAAGTAGTGTACTTGTAGAAACTCCTCTCTGTACATGGACCATGACACAATCACAATGGAGTATAATATGTAGTGTTCAAGTGGTCAGTGCAATGAAAGTTCATGTATTACTATTGTTACAAATTGCACTAATAGCATAACATGCAGACATTGACATGAATTGCATATAGGCCACTGAACACATCCATCCAGGAAAGAAAGCTATCATTATTCTAAAACATAAACATGGTGATATAGTACAGGTTAATACAGTGGGGGAATTTATCAAGAGGGGCAATATTGTAGTGTACATTTGGTGCAAGGACCTGTCTCGCGCCATATATGCACTTTTGTGCCTCGCGGGGTGGGGAGCATTGCGGCCGTGTGACTGATTTATAAAGAGGCCGGGTCCACTTCATTAATAAGTTGCACTTTTATTAGGATTGCAGTACGAAACACCAGTCTAAATAAATTTGCCCCAATGGGTCTGTGTCGCCAGTTGCTAAGGAACAACTGCTGTATTTATAAACTGCAATAAAAGATTTTTCCTTTATACTTATTGTCCTTGCAGTAATCTTTGTTTCAAAGAATACAGAATGTAGAGAATAAAATCAGTTTCTAGCAATCACATTAGGGTGAGAATAATGCCTTTCGGGCAGTTTGTTTGAAATGGCCCTAACAACTATTGTCTACTTTTATCATTTAGAGGATGCCAGTTTTTCTCCTGCGACAAATTTTGTAATTGTGACGAGCAGATCCATACATTTAATGCAGAAAAAGGCACTAATGCAAAAATAAAACGATAAATTTATTAAAATAACCAATGTGTAAAGCGCTTTTGTATGCTTGGATCATTTTGGATCTGATAAAAACTTGTGCCTAAATACCTGACTGGTGCAGGTCCCATCTCTCGGATCCACAACTATTGGAAGAACAGGGGTTCCACAAACGCTGTTCCCACTAAGGTGCATGTGCTGGAATTGAAAAAAGTTTCAAATTCTAAACTCTGCAGCAGTAGACATGTTATTAAGCTCATTAATCCTCATTAGTATGCTATTTTAACTCCTTCCTTTCCAGGGAACACAGCTTAAATGGAACACTGCCCACTACTCCCATATGTCCAATTCCAGTCGGCTAACAGCTTTTTCCCACTGAATTTAGTGGAGTGGTAGCAGCTTATGCTTGTTGCTTTATCCAATGAAGTTTAAAGGGAATGTGATGACATCTTTTAAAATTTTCCATATCGCTATCAATATATAAGTAATCCTGTAATCTTGCAAATTTCACTCTGACCACTAAACTTAATCATAGGTTGATGCTTCTGTTATCTGCATATCTCTTTTCAGCAGTCAAGTCATTATCAGCATAGGCAGGATTATGATGAAAGATATTTCCTATATATAGGGACCACTATTCACAATAGGTGATGTCACAGCTCATCTAATCCTCCTCCTCACAATGACCTCTGCACAGGTCACAGAGCATGTCTAGAAAATCTACCATAGATTTCAATAAACATCTCTACACTTTTGTGTCTATGGTCCATGTAGCGGCTGTAAAGCATATCCCTAATTGTACGCCAGCGGTTTCCCTATAGGTATAATGGAAGCAGACTTTCTGTGAAAAGTGCTGCGGAAAAAACCATGATGTGTTGCCACCGCGGTTTTCCCTGCAGCGCATTTTTGCTGCGGGACGTTACTCACAAAACTATATAGCACCTCCTTCTCTATAACATGCTGCCTGCAGATTGGACCCCATTTTCATGGTTGCAGGCTCGAGGTAATATAGGAATATTTGTTTAGTGACCACTAATTCTAATTAAGGCTAAGGACCCACATAGCAAGCCGCCGCGAAAAAGCACTGCGGAAAAGAGCAGAAGTGCATATTGTTCCGCAACACCACAGAGTTTTCCTCTGCAGACTTTCTGTCCCTATTATATCTATATGGAAAACACAGGTGTTTCCTTAGGTATAATTGACATGCTGCAATTTACAAAAAGGCAACATTTTTTGAAATCGCAGCATTTCCGCTGCAAATATTTTTCTGCAATGTGTGGATGGGATTAGCCAGAATCCCATCCACTTTACAGATACTGTAAAATGCTGCAGTTTTGGCTGTGGCGTTTTCGCTACATGGGGTCCTGGCCAAAAAGTGGTAAAATGGGCATTAGTAATTTGCTTTAACTATAGCTTGAGAAAAATCTGTCTCTTCATCACCTTTCTGTTCATTACATCAGGCTGTCTTACTTGACTGAACATATATGATTTTGATTCTACTTTGGGGCTAGTTTTGTCAAATATTAGAAATTCTCATTTGTACCAATTTCCTAAAATCCTTAATTTGCCACTGACGGGACAGTTTAATCTTAGATAACTGATGTTATCAAATACATGCCACAATTTTTGAGTCTCCATATACAATTTACAATACAAGGACAAGTCCACAAATTAGGCTAAATTTATAAATATAGTTCATGTAGCAAGCCCAATTTGGTGCAACTCACAAGGTATGCCACTTCAGGGCTGCCATACATATACATATATGAATGTTTTTTAAATAAATGGTGAACAACTGTAAATGAATGAATGTATGAAACATAAACATAAATAGTACTTAAAACCTATCATAAATTTGGGGTATGCAATGTACTCTAGGTTTTGTGTAATTTGATTTAAGCATCTTGGCACTAGTAAATCTCCCCCAATTCCTTAAATCTTGAGAAAATGTTTGGCGCTTCTGAAAATAGCTGTCATATTAATACCTAAACTCATAGAGACTCCCAGTGTAGCAAAGTGATTTATCATACTGGACAAATGTATCTGCTATCTGTACCATGTATTTAGTCCTCTGCCTTCTCCTACCAGATAACACCCTCTCATGTTGCTCTTGACCTTCCTTCTACAATGACATGGGCCTTTAAAGCAGTAACTCAGCACCTCCACTTCTATAAGGGAGACGTATTTCTAAGCTTAAGCATACAAGATTACTGCAGCCTTTTCAGTCTACTGTGTAGCAGGTTTCCCATGTGATAGCCTCTCTTCAGGATAGCTATTCTTTCATGCTGCCCCAGCACTCGCATTGATCAGTGGAAAAGTTCAAGGCAGCCACTCATCAACTACAGCTTCAATACTGGATACTAGACAAGGTCTGCAATAAATAATACCAATAACAAAGCATCATATGTTCTCCCTTTTCAGAAAACCAACAGTGACAACACTAGTGTTACAAGCCAAGCCTAAAGGAGGACAATATGTCTCCTTGCTCAAGTTTGAAGATGCATAGAGTCACTCCGAAGCATAAATATAACATGCAGGAATAATTCTCCACTTTGAAATGCATTGAAATCAGCTGTTGAATGAACAAGTGCCAGAGACTGTGATTTCTGTGTCCTCCAGCAGTGGAAAATGCTCTTATGATATTCTATGAAAGCGCTCACAATCTCTTATTGTGACCTGCATGTTAGTTGCAGATTTTTTTTTTTTTTGTAATAATTGTTCCAAATATTCAGTGTTAGCCAACATACAGAACAATCTATTGCTGTAAGTAGACTGAAAAAAAACCCCTCAAATAGCAGTGTGATAAAAAATATACACCCTACGAGGGCCCTCACAGATTATTGCTATTGATTTCTTTCTGTGAGACGTGGAAATTTTACCAGATGGGGTGTTAGGCTGTAAGTGTGTGGGTGCAAACGCAGTTTATTGCTTGCTGTCTAGAAATCACTGCAGACCTTCACAATTCTTTTTGCTTCTGACATATGAAAAAGCAAATTGTCCCAGACTAGCCCTTATAGGAAGGCTTCACGTGGTGCTGCAAATATCCTCTGTCTAGGGAATGTGCCTTTTGTGAGAATTAATTCATTAGCAGAAAAGCATGTTCATTTTGGTAAATGAACGCCGGCAATTATTTGTGTGAGGCCTGGCTTTTTAGTTCACCTTCATCTGTATTACTGTCTGTGGCCATTATGCAACTTTCTTTCCCTTTTCAGAATGAAAATACAGATTTTGACGCTATTGTCTATGGATGTCATTAATAGAAGGAGTATACAAGTCTACAGCTTTGAGGTTAACAAACGCGTAATGTGCTCATGTGGAGCTTTCAAATAAGACTGGAACTGGAATATAATGCAGAGCAACTGTGCATGACCCTCCTGAGGATACACCCAGATTTTTTTCAGAGCTGACCTTCTGTCACTTTTCTCCTCCTTCCGTTTAATAATTAGTTCTCCAACCTTTGAGAAGATCTTTAAACCCATTGACCCCTGTTAGAAAAGGAAGACTTAACAACTCCAAGTGCCACTATGACTATACACCAGCAACATTGCTGGCAGTTTATTAACAAAAGTATAACTGTCACTAGAAAACATTATCTACTATATTTTTAATATTATCATTTTTATCAGATGTGTTGACAAGCTGTAAAAGTTGAAATCACATCAAAACCCTGGTATCTGATGGCACCCATAGGTATCAATGTGGCATAGGAGGTCATTAAAACTATACACTGGTTATCGCACTGGTGAAGATGAATGAAAATATAGTAGGATAATGTTGAAACCCAATGGAGGAGGATGCTGAGGATGGGAGTAATAGTGTTTTGTCATGGCTGGGTTAACGTTGGCTGAAGTTGGCTCCACCTAACCTCCGATACTCCTCAGAGGCTGTAGCTGTGAAGAGGGGGACCTGCACTAGGGCTGTTGGTGGTAGAACAGACCCTATGGTAAGTCTTTCACCTGATGGTGGTTGGGGTGTCCTTTATGCAGGATTAAGGAATCCCAAGACATTTAAGAATGGTGCAAGCAACTCGCTGTTTTATTGTAGTTTTCAGCAAGGTAGATGGACCAAGTTTTGCAGACCACTGATCTGGAGCAGAAGCTTTAAGATGATTCTCCTGAGATCATTTATTGCTTTCTTAGTTCTAGTAGTCTCTCTTAAAAGTGTTCTTTTTTTCTCTTTCTCTTCAACAAAAATACCTGCAATTGCCAGCTGTTGTGTTGCAGGTTAAAAAAAAAAATGACTGAACTTGGCCTGAAGTTCATAGGTCAAGTTTTAGCTATGAGGCCTGTTGAAAAATTTTCCTCGCAATTTTGGTCACACACACAGCTCTACCTGAAAAATTAACACTATTCTGACTTGTGACTGCCAGGCTTGGGACAGGCTAACCTATACATTACAGCTAAAATTCTTCTCTCCTGGGAGAGAGGAAACTGTCTCCTTCCTGACTAGAATCATCTAAGGTTATGCCTTATTGATACAGTCTGTCTTAGGCCGGGGCCCCACTTGGCTTTGACGCCACGGTTTGCCCACGGCAGAAACACCACAGAAAAAAACAGCGACGTTTTAGAGTTCCTAGCGAATCCCATCCACACATTGTGGGAAAATATATGCAGCGGATACGCTGCAATTTCCAAAATCGTCACGGTTTTGGAAAATCGCAGCATGTCAATTATACCTACAGAAATGCCAGTGGTTTCCTTATAGGTATAATTGAAGAAGAAAGCACTTTCCCGCAGCGCGTTTTTTGCAGTAAGCAGTATAAAACATGACAAAGTGCAAGAATATAGTTAAATAGTTGTTAACTCTTTAGTAGAGTTGCAATAGGACACTGTAATAATTATGCAGTAATTTAGTCATTTTGAAAACACTTTGACACATGTCCATTATCCATTAATTTGATGGACCATTTTTCATGGCTGTCAAAAAAACTGACAGGCTCTGTCTTTGTCCTTTTAATGGACACAAACACAAAATATAAATCTATTGATGTGTTTTTATGGATGTAAAATGGACTGATGTCCATTTAATATATTTTGAAAAAGGATCAGTGGGTTGGGTCAAAAAAGAAAGACCAATGAAATTCATCCATTCTTTTAATGGTCAGAATTCTGGCTCATTTTGCTTAATAAATCTCTCCCATTATGTATTGACTTTTATATTTCCTAGACACATGCACATGTTGGAACACAGTACAATGTGCAAAATGGAAACAAAGAGGCTTCTTTCTTAAAGCGATATTCCCAACTCCACAATCATATTTAGCTTAGGCTAACTAAATTGTTTTACCCATTACATTGCTTTATTTATCTTGCTCCTTTTGTCATATAATGCTTATTATGCCTCACCAGTGTTTTCAGCTCATTGCCTAGGTTTCAGACCACCTCTTCTATCTATTTCAGTGGCCGGGCATGTAACGTCAGTCCCTGTTTCTGGCCACCTCTATTCTCTTCTCTTCACTGTGATTGATAGCTAATGGAGCCTTCTGTCATCTCTGCACAAGTCAATATAACTGCTGAGCCCAGATAATGGTTAGAACAGTGCATGGTGCATGGTCTTTTTATCTCTGTACTTAAATCCAGAGATAACACACGTGGCGTAAACATGTCAAAAACCACGGCGTTTTACAGTCCCTGCAAAGTGGATGGGATTCTTGCGAATCCTATCCACACATTGCGATAAAATACGCTCAGCGGATACACTGTGATTAACAAAACTGTTGCGGTTTTGGAAATCGCAGCATGTCAATTATACCCACAGAAACGCCTGTGGTTTCCCTATAGGTATAATGGAAGGAGAAAGCCCGCAGAGGAAACCTCTGCGGACTTTCTGTGAAAAGCGATGTGAGAAAAACCGCGATGCGTTGCTGCCATGGTTTTTCCAGCAGCGCTTTTTGCTGCGGTCTGCTACATGGGGCCTTAACCTTAATGTCAAATCCATTGAGAATCTTAAGTTGTATTCACGTGGAGTAGTTGGATGTAGTCATGCATTAATGCATGTAGTTTTAAGGTTGGGGCCCCACGTGGCATAAACATTGCGGAAAAAAAACACAGCATTTTACAGTCACTGTGGAGTTGATGGGATTCTAGTGAATCGCATCCCCACAGTGCGGTAAAATACGCGCAACGGACACGCTGCGATTTCCAAAACCATTGCAGTTTTGGAAATCGCAGCATGTCAGTTATACCTACGGAAACGCCGGCGAGTTCCCTATAGGTATAATTGAAGCAGAAAGTCCACAGAGGAAATCTCTGCAGACTTTCTGTGAAAAGCGCTTTGGGAAAAACCACGATGCATTGCTGCCGCGGTTTTTCCCCGCACCGCTTTTTTGCTGCAGGATGCTACATGGGGCCTTAGCCAAAAGTGGGTTTTGTTGCAGTTTTTTTTATAGGTGAAGCATGGTAAATAAAATGTGTTTCACCAGTAGAAATATTTAAATAAATGTTTCAGCTGTAGAAAGAAGAAAGTGCAATGAAAAACACATCAAAACTGCATACATTTTTTTCACATACAGTTTTGAAGCAGATTTTATTACACTCAGCTGCACCATGTGAATGCACCCTTAATGAGCAGACAATAGAGCTTTACCAACTATTTTGGTCTTAAAGGGGTTGTGTTCTATATGCCCTATTGTAATCAATTTTGGTTGGGCCAAAGAATTGTTGCAAGGAGGAAGGGCACGCCTGTCCTATGGGCTGGACCAGGTGCACCACAGAAGGAAATACATAGCAACATGGAGTGTCGGAACCGCACAGTGTGAACCAGAGATAAGCTGCTCGGACACTGGTGAGCGCTGAGCAATGGCATTACACTTATTATGGCATATGAATGCCATATTAAAGTTCCTGCCTTAGAGATAACCTCTTTAGGTATGGAATGATTTATTGCTTCTTGCCTCATCACAATCCATTCATAGATTTGCCCTATTATTCTATGAACTTTGATGTTTTAATTGGTTAAAGCGGTTATGCCTTCAATACTAATGGAAATAAGTAAACTGAATATATATTTTATAGAAACGTTGGAAAGTATTTTACTAATATAAAGTTTCCCTGTGGAAATATTGCATTTATATTCTTGTAATTGCACCCCTGGGGTTCAAAATTTATAGGTCTGTGCATATCATTTTAGTGAGCTCTGTAAGTTTTCCATGCCCAGCAGAATACAAGTTAGCTTATGCAGGATCCTAGGTGAAAGATGCAGAGAAAATATTTTGCCTGGACATAGGCTTTCTTTCTACCTCTGTAGAAACCTGGTTATTTAACCCTGCTGCTTGAGAAGTCGAGCAGCTTCATGTTGGATTTACAAATGTTACAGAATGATGAGAAATGAGGATGAAAGACAGAGGTGGTTTTTACCAGTGAGTGCTGTGCTGTGTACTAAATAGAGGTTACTGCTGATTTTGGTTCTGATGGTCACATGACTGATCAGGTGATTGCTCGGAACCTGTTGCAGAAAAGACTTTGCACAGCCTTGTCAGTAAAAATGATCATTGAAATCGGGCTGAGCATCCCAATTTGAGATGGGAAAACAGGTTATAAAACAATTATAAAAATAAAAAAAATTCCCTAATGGCCTTTTATGACATTTTTGACAAATACTGTTAAACATAAGTATCATAAAAACAAATAAAATTGACACCACTCCCTTTAAAAATTGCCTCCCCATCGGTCATTGCTATAGTGCTAACAATGCTCAAATATGTTAAATTGAACATGACATATAACAAAATAAAAAATAGCAAAAAATGTAAATCAATTAATTACACTGCCATACAGTGACCATATAGTGGTCAAATACCAATTTTATACAAGTGCTTTGCAGAGTTTCATCATGCCACAGATTATAAAAAAAAATATACTGTGTATATATAGCAGAATATACTGTAGCACTGATCAGATGGAGTTACATGCAGAATAAATAATTCCTCATTCCTTTTGCTTTCCATCCATCTCAGACTACAATGATGACTTTTCCTGATAAATGCATAGTTTGCTGCCAGGACAGCTTCTGTCACTTCTGTAGTCAATCCTTGCCATAGTCCATCCTTCTTTGAAACTGCCATGTTGCTGCTAAAACTCATACCGTGCCTGTTGTGTTCCTAGTGCTGCCCTAGTTACTCCTATTACAGTACCCAAAGTATGTTCCCTAATACCATACTATTAAAATGATAGTCCCTAAGAACACAATACTAGAAAATGTGGACAAACAGCAAAGTTTCAGGCCTCAAAATTTATTAAGACTATTTGCCAAAATAAATCAGACCTCAGACCAGACTCCTAGATGGATTTACAAGCCAGATCACACCATTAAATTAGTTCAGACCCTAGACTAGACCCATAAACTAATCAGTCCCCAGATCAGATCTCTAAATTAATTTAGACTCCAGATAAGATCTGAAAATTGATCAGAATAGACACCTAAATTCCCATCCTGGACTAGAGAAAAAAAAAATCTGACTTTATATCAGACACCTCCTTTAACTCATCATTTCATCCTCCTTATTCCTCTTCAGCTTCAGACACCACTGCATGTTAGGTCCTGCAACCAGCAAGTGTCAGGATATTGTATAACAAGATCAAGAAGTGAGGATCAGTGAGTTTTTACAGTCACAACCGTGGTGTGAAGGTCGACTGGGAGATTTAACAGTCCCATGGTGGGCCAATCTGTGGTTTCATGGATGTCAGAATACACAATATGCTTTCGTTTATTTAGTCAGAGTTCTTGTACCATGCAATGTTTTAGCTTCCTTTTCAACCTGTCACAAGAATATCATTTGTCTGCTAATGTCCATGTGCTTAAAGGATATTTTCAAGCTAAAAATACTGAAGATACAGTACAGACCAAAAATTGGACACACCTTCTCATTCCAAGAGTTTTCTGTATTTTCATGACTATAAAAATTGTAGATTCACACTGAAGGCATCAAAACTATGAATTAACACGTGTGGAATTATATACTTAACAAAAAAGTGTGAAACAACTGAAAATATGTCTTATATTCTAGGTTCTTCAAAGTAGCCACCTTTTGCTTTGATTACTGCTTTGCATACTCTTGGCATTCTCTTGATGAGCTTCAAGAGGTAGTCACCTGAAATGGTTTTCACTTCACAGGTGTGCCCTGTCAGGTTTAATAAGTGGGATTTCTTGCCTTATAAATGGGGTTGGGACCATCAGTTGTGGTGTTCAGAAGTCAGGTGGATACACATCTGATAGTCCTACTGAATGGAGTGTTAGAATTTGTATCATGGCAAGAAAAAAGCTGCTAAGTAAAGAAAAACGAGTGGCCATCATTACTTTAAGAAATGAAGGTCAGTCAGTCCAAAAAATTGGGAAAACTTTGAAAGTGTCCCCAAGTGCAGTGGCCAAAACCATCAAGCGCTACAAAGAAACTGGCTCACATGAGGACCGCCCCAGGAAAGGAAGACCAAGAGTCACCTCTGCTGCGGAGCATAAGTTCATCCGAGTCACCAGCCTCAGAAATTGCAGGTTAACAGCAGCTCAGATTAGAGACCAGGTCAATGCCACACAGAGTTCTAGCAGCCAGCAGACACATCTCTACAACAACTGTTAAGAGGAGACTGTGTGCAGCAGGCCTTCATGGTAAAATAGCTGCTAGGAAACCACTGCTAAGGACAGGCAACAAGCAGAAGAGACTTGTTTGGGCTAAAGAACACAAGGAATGGACATTAGACCTGTGGAAATCTGTGCTTTGGTCTGATGAGTCCAAATTTGAGATCTTTGGTTCCAACCACCGTGTCTTTGTGCGACGTAGAAAAGATAAATGAATGGACTCTACATGCCTTGTTCCCACCGTGAAGCATGGAGGAGGAGGTGTGATGGTGTGGGGGTGCTTTGCTGGTGACACTGTTGGGGATTTATTCAAAATTGAAGGAATACTGAACCAGCATGGTTCCCATAGCATCTTGCAGCGGCATGCTATTCCATCCGGTTTGCGTTTAGTTGGACCATCATTTATTTTTCAACAGGACAATGACCCCAAACACACCTCCAGACTGTGTAAGGGCTATTTGACCAAGAAGGAGAGTGATGGGGTGCTACGCCAGATGACCTGGCCTCCACAGTCACCAGACCTGAACCCAATCGAGATGGTTTGGGGTGAGCTGGACCGCAGAGTGAAGGCAAAAGGGCCAACAAGTGCTAAGCATCTCTGGGAACTCCTTCAAGACTGTTGAAAGACCATTTCAAGTGACTACCTCTTGAAGCTCATCAAGAGAATGCCAAGAGTGTGCAAAGCAGTAATCAAAGCAAAAGGTGGCTACTTTGAAGAACCCAGAATATAAGACATATTTTCAGTTGTTTCACACTTTTTTGTTAAGTATATAATTCCACATGTGTTAATTCATAGTTTTGATGCCTTCAGTGTGAATCTACAATTTTTATAGTCATGAAAATACAGAAAACTCTTGGAATGAGAAGGTGTGTCCAAACTTTTGGTCTGTACTGTATATCCTAAGCATAGACCATCAATATCAGATCAGTGAGGGTCTGACAACCCCCAAGAATCAGCAGTTATCAGCTGATCCTCTAGAAATGGAACAGGAAGTAGACAACTCTGTTCTCATTGTAGTGGCCCAACCAGGTTACTGCAGATCGGTAGTAAACAGAGAACAGAGCTATCTGCTTTCTGCTCCATTCTTTGTATATCAGCAGCTATGAAAAGCTGACTTGTGGGGATGCCAGGTGTCGGACCCCCACTGTTCTGATATTGATGACCTATCCTTAGGATATACTTGCATTTATTCATCTATTAGGTAGTTGGTGCCAGACTATAATGAGGTATCTTTTGCCACTATTGGGTTATCTGCAACTGGCAGATACATATGAGGGTATCTGTGATAAAATTATTTGCTGCTGTTTAAACCTATGCATTTATTAACACAATATATCACATAATTGGTTACATTTGTTTAATTAGACATGTTTTCTGTGAATAAAACAATTTACACAATATATGTTTTGGGAAAGCAGTAGTGTAAATTATCAGAGCATCAGAAAAGTAGCAGACATGAAATCTCAATGTAGCTCCCAGCATGGCACTTGCATTAATCAATGAAGATAATGTTTTCTCACACTTTACAGGTTCACAATATAAAGAAAGAACATAGCATGTATTTTGGTAAATAGAAACATGTGAACTGAGTACAGTGGTCCATCAAGTTAAATATTGATTGGTTCCAGGTCGACCATTATAGGTTTAAACTATTGTAACTTGGGACCATAACTCTAATAAGAAAGTTAAAGGGAACATGTCAGTTGGTATTTCTACTATTAGGCCGGGACCGTTGCGGTTTTGGAAATCGCAGCGTGTCAATTATACCTATGGAAATTCCAGCACTTTCCTTATAGGTAAAATGGTAGCAGAAAGGTTTCCTCTGCGGACTTTCTGTTATAAGCGCTGTGGGAAAAACCATGAAGCATTCCTGTTGCGGTTTTTCCCGCAGCGCTTTTTCCTGTGGCCTGCTACGTGGAGCCTTAGCCTTAAAGGGATTTTCCACTACTAAACTGATTTTTTCATACTGATGACTAGAATAGGAGCGGGTGTCAGACCTGGACAGATCATATACTGATGACCTATCCTGTGGATAGGTCATCAATATAAATGAACAGTTTGGGGCCAGACAACCCCTTTAACTAGACCCATCATGTGCAGGATCAAGTAATGACCTTTTCATTGCTGCCTCCCTGTAAACATTCTGTTTCAGCAAAGTGAAGTTATTAATGTATGAAAGCATAAAAGTCTTAGGTAGATTAACACAATCAGACAATCACATGTGCTATAGATCGAGAGTGTCTATGCCATTGTATCTTGAATGTAGTTTCAAGTTAAAATAACCCACAAAAAAAAAACATTGTTGAAATTGTTGTATCTTGAGGGCATTGTAACTCAAAGGACCGTTGTAGTTGTAGCCTCTATCTATCTCCACATATATACTGAGAAATAAATTTCCTATGGATCTTTAAAAAACTATTTGGTCTGAATTCGTCTCCATTAAATGATAATTTTCATTGTGAAATCGATTTTGTCAAATTTCTTAACTAGAAAACTCATTACAACATTTTTCTGTTCTTTTGTCAATGGATTATAGCCTGGTTCCAAGAAAGAATAATTGTCCGTAAATAAGTGGAAAAGTGCTGAGCGAAATAGATGTGAAGGAGAAATGTTCACATGCCTGAAGGACAGTATAGTCCATTTAATAAAAGACCAAATACAACACCCAGCACAGTTTTATCCTATAGAAAAAAGAATCTTTAGAACGTAGATGAATGCAATTCTATACTTGCAGTTTATGTGAATTGATTGTACTTTGTTAAAGAGAAAACATTACTTGCACGTGGATTCATATAGAGAATGTGAGGCAGTTTGACTACCCTGTCTTGATCTTACAAATATATAGTGACAGAGGTGACCTCTGCTTTTAGCACTGGTATATTTTTTTTACAAAAAAAAAAAATCTAAAATATCTTATGGTTCTCATATGAACAAATGTTGCAGTGAGCTGACTTATATAGCCCCAGAACCAGATCTCATTCCCAGATACCTCTTTTATTTTTTGCTTACCATCCAAGGACATGTGATGCATAAATACTGTACATCTGGCTGGCGGGGTTCTTCCTTTACCTGAACCAGGGGGGACGGGGTCGGCCCAGCGTGGGGTCCCCTCTGAGGCCTCCTCTGCTCCCTTCAAATCCAGCAGTGCCTCCAAATGTGCCCTTTGGGGGGGGGTGGTTCCCTCCGCACGCCGGCGCTGACCTGTGGGGGCCGAGGGGGGGGGGGGGGGAAAAAAAAGCCCCCCCCGGGGAGGGGGGGGGGCGGGGTGGCCCAAAGGACACGACAACCACAGCGAAGAATACATACAGAACCACATAAGGTTATAACAGTAGCTTAGAATCACGGGTATATACACAACAATATACTCGCACAGCTCTCCACCGCGTCCTCCCGTCTTGGTTCCGGGGCGCCGCACAATACATCCAGGCAACACAAGAGATGAGGGGCCCGGGGGGGGGGGGGGAATGGTTCCCAATGACTAATATAAGACATTTCAACAAATAACCTATGTACAGTATGTGTACAGGGTTTGAATGGAGCCATGTTTAGTGCTTGAGCACCACCTATTTTTAGTCTTTGGATGTGATTGTGTATAGTGGGAGAGGAGGTACAGTGGGGGAAAAAAGTATTTAGTCAGCCACCAATTGTGCAAGTTCTCCCACTTAAAAAGATGAGAGAGGCCTGTAATTGGCATCATAGGTAGACCTCAACTATGAGAGACAAAATGAGAAAACAAATCCAGAAAATTACATTGTCTGATTTTTAAAGAATTTAATTGCAAATTATGGTGGAAAATAAGTATTTGGTCAATAACAAAAGTTCATCTCAATACTTTGTTATATATCCTTTGTTGGCAATGACAGAGGTCAAACATTTTCTGTAAGTCTTCACAAGGTTGGCACACACTGTTGCTGGTATGTGGGCCCATTCCTCCATGCAGATCTCCTCTAGAGTAATGATGTTTTGGGGCTGTCGCTGGGCAACAAGGACTTTCAACTCCCTCCAAAGATTTTCTATGGGGTTGAGATCTGGAGACTGGCTAGGCCACTCCAGGACCTTGAAATGCTTCTTACGAAGCCACTCCTTCGTTGCCCTGGCGATGTGCTTGGGATCATTGTCATACTGAAAGACCCAGCCATGTTTCATCTTCAATGTCCTTGCTGATGGAAGGACATTTGCACTCAAAATCTCACGATACATGGCCCCATTCATTCTTTCATGTACACGGATCAGTCGTCCTGGTCCCTTTGCAGAGAAACAGCCCCAAAGCATGATGTTGCCACCCCCATGCTTCATAGTAGGTATGGTGTTCTTTGGATGCAACTCAGCATTCACTCTCCTCCAAACACGGCGAGTTGTGTTTCTACCAAAAAGTTCTGCTTTGGTTTCATCTGACCATATGATATTCTCCCAATACTCTTCTGGAACATCCAAATGCTCTCTAGCAAACTTCAGACGGGCCCGGATATGTACTGGCTTAAGCAGGGGGACATGTCTGGCACTGCAGGATCTGAGTTCCTGGCGGCGTAGTGTGTTACTGATGGTAGCCTTTGTTACGTTAGTCCCAGCTTTCTGCAGGTCATTCACTAGGTCCCCCGTGTGGTTCTGGGATTTTTGCTCACCGTTCTTGTGATCATTTTGACCCCACAGGGTGAGATCTTGTGTGGAGCCCCTGATCAAGGGAGATTATCAGTGGTCTTGTATGTCTTCCATTTTCTATTTATGGCTCCCACAGTTGATTTCTTCACACCAAGCTGCTTGCCTATTGCAGATTCAGTCTTCCCAGCCTGGTGCAGGTCTACAATAGTTTCTGGTGTCCTTCCACAGCTCTTTGGTCTTCACCATAGTGGAGTTTGGAGTGTGACTGTTTGAGGTCGTGGACAGGTGTCTTTTATACTGATAACAATGTCAAACAGGTGCCATTACTACAGGTAATGAGTGGAGGACAGAGGAGCCTCTTAAAGAAGAAGTTACAGGTCTGTGAGAGTCAGAAATCTTGCTTGTTTGTAGGTGACCAAATACTTATTTTCCACCATAATTTGCAAATACATTCTTAAAAAATCAAACAATGAGATTTTCTGGATTTATTTTCTCATTTTGTCTCTCATAGTTGAGGTCTACCTATGATGTCAATTACAGGCCTCTCTCATCTTTTTAAGTGGGAGAACTTGCACAATTGGTGGCTGACTAAATACTTTTTTTCCCCACTGTAAATGATTAAACTGCATTATTTTTTTATGTTTTCTCTATATAGTTTACCTGTTTACACACTGTGCCTTAGACAAGCAATTGGTTCTGGAAATAACCAGCAACAAAGCTTAAATACAGGAAAGAAGTAGGTGACGTATTAAGGGGAAGCAAGGAAACAGTAGGCAGGGCACCCTGGCAGCAGCCAGAAGAGAGCAATGGTCATGAGGAGGTGAGTGTTGGGGAAGAGGGCAGTGGTTTTACCCACAGCAGGAGCTGAGTGTGACAATTTTTGAACATTCTATTTTGGCATGAATTGTGGAATGTTAAAAGGGATTATCTGGTATCTAACATTGATGGCCACTACAGTTTGTATGGCAAGTGAGTGTAAACAATACTGAGAACCCTGCTTTTTGGGTACCGATGATCTGTGGGGGTCTCAGGTGTCGGACCCTTGCAGATCTAATATTGATGGCCTATCTTAAAGATAGGCCATCAATGTTAGAAACCGGATAACTTCTTTAAGAAATCCTTGTGGGATATGGAGGAACAAAAAGTATTTTTTCTCTATTGAAGTGCAGTACATTTATAATAAAATTGACATCCTTCCATATTTTACAGGGCATTACATGGCTTTGATTTTAAGTACATCACACTGTATTTAATGTGTCCAGATGTCAGTTGGCATTTTTTTGGGACACACGTAAAATAAAAAAGTTCCCAAAAACAAACAAGACTTTTACTGTTTTTTTTAAAGATTTTTATTATAAATTCTCTTTAAAAAATTTCTACATCAACACTGAAATGTACATTGGGGTGTCTCTCTGGTTTACTATGTATCACATTACTTATTCAGTCTGCCTTTATTTTTAGTTTACTGCACTTTTGCAATTTATGCTATTGGGTAGAAAGGCTGCTTTTCCTACAGTTTGGACCTGGTATGAACATTTAATTGTTGATGAATTTGATTAGTCCCAGCAGTGTGCCTAATGGACCTTTTTAATTTTGCAGCTTTAGGCAGGGGACCTGCGTGGGGTAAACATCGCGGTTTGCCTGCGGCAGAAACACTGTGGAAAAAAACACTGCATTTTACAATCACAGCAAAGTGGATGGGATTCTAGCGAATCCCATCCTTCATCTAAGTTAAAATACGTGCAGCGGACACGCTGCGATTTCCAAAACCTTTGCGTTTTTGGAAATCGCAGCATGTCAATAATACCTACGGAAACACTGACGGTTTCCCTATAGGTATAATTGAAGCAGAAAGCACTGCAGGATAAACCGTGTTGTGTGGCCGCCGTGGTTTTTCCCGGAGCACTTTTTTTTGCTGCGGGACGCTATGTGGGGCTTTAACTTTATATAGTGTTTGCAAATAATAAAATCATATACTTATTGAATTTGGCATTGCTCAGGTGATGCAGCCATTAATGTTAATCTGTGTGGTCAATTCTCAGCAGCTAGTGTTGACTGTATTAGCAACATAGTTCCTTGATAGCAACTATTGTTTTCTTGAATTTGCTTTAGAGTTCATGTGGGATGAAATTGTAGATATACTGCACTTACAGCAGGACATATATATATAAAATATTTACAACCTAACTTTTTTCTGTGTAGATTTCTCTTTGAATCTGTTTCTTCTATCCTCCTCTTTTTATTTGGCATTGTTGCAATGCATAATACAAGGCCCCCTACACCCTCCCTTTGTAATCAGTTGGGTTTCCATGCATACATTATCACCATTTGTTACAATTATCATTTGTGATAATGTCAAGAAAGACCTACTAATGTGATGACCTAAAAGGCCATGGCATTCTGACACTACATTTTATCAATAATGAAAAATGGCTCCATTTTCAAATTTGTTTGCCTATGAAAGATTCCCTGAAATATGACAATACCTTTAAATAGAAACAAATTGGAAGATATTTTTGACATTAGAATGAAAAAAAAAAAACAGAAATCAAGTGGCAATTTATAATTTTGTCAGATGAGAACTGAACTAGTTTGCAAACATGGCTTAGCAACACCATATATGATATAAGCGAGCAGCGAGCAGAGAGATGTTGGTCAGATGTGTAGAGAACATGAATACAAAAAAATCCCATTACATATTGGACATTACACCTTCTGATGGAGTTTATATGTGACCCTTTTAGCCTGAACAGTAAATCTCAACATAGAACCATATTTTACAGTTGACAAGTGTGGTTAAATTTTATGTCTTGTTATCAGTGCTGGAAGGTTTTAATGGGCAAGCAGGAGAATCAGGTGGTCCATAATAGACACTAACATAAACGTGCCATTGCAGATCATGTGATGGGCAACTGTGTTTTATTCTCAATTATATAACATAGCTAAAAGGCTGAGTATTACAGTCCTTTGGATATAATGACTGCTGCTATTGCTGAATTTACAGAATGTAACTGTATTGCTATATCATTTTTTGCACTGCCAAGAATGCTGTTTATTAGTTTTATTCACTTGCATGCTGCACACTTCATTCATTTCAATATCGAGCAGAGTAAAAATAAACTTATTTTATTGCAGTCCTTTACTGCTAATTTCTGCAGTAGCGGGTATTGGTAACAAGATAAAGATATAGCAAGAATAACTTGGATATCTTAGCCAAATACAAGTTCTGTGAGCCTTTAGAGTGAACCTTCTATATAACCAAGTCCTGTAATTACTGCAGCATCAGCAGTGATTTAAGCAAAAGTAGAAAGTGTAAAGTGAACTACCAGGCTTGAGGAAGTAGTTACCACAATAGGGGTTGCCCCATTAAAACAAATCTTTTCTTAGGAGGTGTAAATATAAAAGAGGGATGTCAGATCTTGCTTTTGAGGACATAGCATAACCATTTATTACATGGTCACAACATCATGTCAATGGGTGCAGTATAATATTTTCAAAAATGTTGGGCAGTGTACACTGCCAAAATCAGCTGATCATGTGGTGTTTCATATACAGGATTCAGGGCAATATATTGAATGTATTGTATATGCTTCTAGGAGAGAATATCTGTATATACAAATGGAACATGGCATGATTTTTTTTTCTGTCAGATTTGTATGGAGTCTGTATTTATACATCTCAATATGAAATTTGAGGTATACGGAGATAAAGTAAAGCCCAATTTAACTCTGTGGGTGCCCTATTGCAGTTCCATACAGAATGAAGCTGTAGTAGGACCATGTACATAAGGCCTTAAATTGATCAGAGTGGCACCTCAAGCCAAAACTGCTATTGAATTGAAGGAAAGAAATACAGTAAGAATATGTGACTAGAAGCCCACTTTTCTATATGTGTAACCATCATAATAATTAGATTAAAAACATTGGTTTTCTTCAATGAGAGGTTGACAACAGATGTTATGTACAGCACCTGTACACTGTATTCATCAAGAAGAGTGGCAATATTGAAAGAATGTTCTAATCTTTTTGCATTGTGTTCTTAGCTATAAACCAAGCCATGATCACTAAGCATAACTTTTATAGGCTGTCTTTCAGTATCTTTTGCAAAAGTTAGGCTTAATGTACACGAACATGAGAAAACAGATAGCACTTGGAATGGTGATACCTTTGGCTGCCTGTGCCCCCCATTAATGAATTGCAGCTGTCCTGAGTTTTGCCCCCGGGCTCACAGCTCCCTACATGGACCATTGATAATACATGGGCATGTGTATGGGGCCCTAAGAAAATAATGGGTAAGTGTGCTAGCCGTTAAAAATATAGCTAGGACACTGACAAAGCACACATACAGTACATATGTTATATAAGTGTATGTATATGTGGACCAATAATATTTTAGTTTATTAGACTGTCCAAAAGTAATACCATTATTAATATTACTGTTATGCCTCTAACCATTGCAAAAAAAAACCCCAAATATCAAGCAATATGAAATTGTGAAATAATCTAGTATTCTACAAGTAAGAATTTCAGTGACAGAAAGACTAAAGCTTTGTGTTCACAAAGATTGTGCTACATTTCCTTTACTATTTGACTGTGTAGTATACAAAGTATATATAGGTTGAGGAGCTGGGGGGGATAAATAAATAATTAATACGCCAATCTCTATTGAATTAATTAAAAGATAATTACCTTGGATCAAGCACAGATGTTTGCTTTGATTAATTGAGCTTGGTTTTTCTGTAGCAGCCATCATCATTCTCACATTCTGCTATGAAATAGTACTTGAATACAAATAAAATAAAATAGAAAATAGAAACCTATTAATTAGGAGCAAGTAAAATCATTCCTGGGATATGGGATACTAAGGAATATAAGACATGAAATTTCATAGGAAAAAAAAAAAACTTTTAACATCAAAGATAATACAGTTTTTCGAGAACAATTCTCCATGTACGGGACTTGGGTACAAGGGTCCTAAGAAAGCTTCATGTTTGTATGGAATATTGCTGATCATTAATTGATAAATACCTGTTATTCAACAACTGAGTTAAGTTGTACCATGAAAATTATTCTACAGATAGGGAATACATTGCTGATTAGTGGGGGTCTGACTGCTGAAATACTCAAGAATAGGTTGGTGTTTTACCCCCATTATTAATTTAGTGGTGGATGCAAAATGTGTGCCCCCCAACTCCTTCCATTCAAATGGGAGAGTCAGAAATAGACAAATTACAGTACTTGGCTATTGCCATTGCTCCCATTGTAGTGGATAGAGCTGATGTGCTTGGGATTGGTGGGCGTCTCAGCAGGCAGATCCCTACCAATTAGCAATCCTATCCTATCATATGAATAAGGATATATCATTTTCATGGTATAACTCCTTTAAAGGGGTTGTTCAGCCACCGATAATTAAAAAAACAAACATTTTGAATGCTATAAAATTGTAAGACAGGTTAAACCTCACCAGTTTCCTACCAGCAGGTTCCCTGGTAGTATCTGTTCTTCCTGCTCCAGCGATGAGAGGTTGACATTTTACTGCTGCAGCCAGTCACTGACAACAGCACTTACCTCAATGGTGTTGGCATGTCACCATTACAGCCAGTCACATGTCTGCACCAATATGTCATTGCTGAAGCAGGAAGAACAGAGACATGTAAGTAACAGATGTAATGGGAGATTAGTAAGATTGGTTTCTACGTCTTTAATTATTTTTTAGCATTGTAACGCTAGGTTCACACTAGCATTTGGGTTTCCATCCTTCGGGTACACTTGGGGACCCGAAAGACGGAAACCCTATCTGCTTAAAAAGTGGTTATATGTGGAAGCCCGCAGACCCCATAGACTATAATAGGGTCTGCCGGGTTTCTGCACGGTTTCCGCCAATTTTACACTGAAATCTACAGAGAGAAACGTCTTACTTGCAGGATGTTTCTCTCCTCCTATTTTAAGTGGAATCTGGGACCGAGTGACCAAACGCTAGTGTGAACCTAGCATAAGTTTTCTTATTGCAAGTGTTTGGACAGTGCTTGAAACTCAGTCCACCAATGTTGACATGAACAACAAACTTCATTTTTCACTTGTGCACACATGAAAAAGGTGACTCTCTTCTTTTATATGACACTAAGGTTGCATCTGTATTATTTCTAGAGATATCACTGACTGAAAACACAGTCAGGATTAGGATATTTATATCATATATAATATGCAGCTGCATATAATTATGCATCCTTTGACACTAGCGCCCAAGATATTACTGTTTGAAATGACCCTCCCCTACCCTCATTTTCTCTTCATTACACAGCCCATACTCCAAGCCCTTACACCATACACAGTTACTCAGTGAGAGGCAGGAACAAATCTAAATACATAAGCCAGGGAAAGAATAAATAGATGCAGGATTTCAAAAGAAAGGAGGCAAAATTTGTTAATAAAGTATATTACAAAAATTTGTTAATGACACAAATACTGCCAGAAAATCAAAAGTTGTCCAAAAGTTTAGTTACGCTTTAAATTAGATTTAAAGGGAGTTCTATAATGCAGCGGTCCCCAACCTTTTTTATGCCACGGCCCGGCAGGGGGGCGGGGCAGGGAGCAGGGGGGAGGACCATTTAGGAGCAGGGCTTTGGTCATAAGGGGGTGGGGTTATACAGCAAACAACGCTGTACACCAGGCTGTGCTGACGGGACCTTGGTGTACATCGCTACGTAGCTAATGGTGGGGACCTGGTCTATAGTGCTGTACACTGAAGTCCTGTCAGCACGCCCCGGTGTACAGCGCTGTTTGGTGTACTGTAGAGCCACAACACTGTGGCCAGATTGCCGACCCACGGACCGGCAAAAGACCCCCAACGGCCCAGTCCCGGTCTGCGGACCAGTGTTTGGGGATCCCTGCTATAATGGATGAAATTTCATTGAAGAGATCAGTGACTAGCTGTTGCCGTCATGTGGAAAAGGATACTTCATCACATGATGATTTGTTATAATAAAGAGGTGTAAAACTTTAGTGAACATATATCTAATTAAAGTATTACCTTTTTTATATACTTTATTTTAAAAAAGTTTTTACAGGTTGTAGAATGAGACTCTAGTTTATAGGTGGCATTCTCAGATAAATAAGCTCTCAGACTAACTGAAGTCAAGTTACTACACCATAGTCAAATAAAGCATGTATCATTCACCACAATCTTAAATTTTTTTTTATTCATCTCTATAATTTTAATTTACAATGTCAACTGTGTGCTGTAATTGTAATGGAAAAATTTGTGGCACAATCATAGATTCTCTTTGTTATTTACATACTGCTCCCGGGTTGTTATAAGATAAGCGATCTGCTTTGCCTGCCAGGAACTCTATAAACACGGAATTAGAATCATATCATTATAATTGAGGAATATTTTCTGTTATCACTTATAAATTATGTGCACTTGTTACTGCTAATATTACCTGGGTCATGAAGAAAATAGATGCATCCATTGACTTTATCTAGGACTGGATTCAAATAAAAGCTTTCAATAGCTTTTCTGTTAATATGTAAACTTCCCAGCTCGTTCACAACATGGCAGGATGTGGAAGGAAATTGTGTTGTATTCTATATTAGGATGAAACCAGAAGCTGGCAACAATCCAGACTGCTGTAAAGCATTGCAAGTAAACATTTTTTTAATAAATGTGCCATCAAAGGCAAGCACAAGAAGTTGTCAATGTGCTTTTGCTATTCACTTAAATATTATTTCAATGAACAAAAATAAAAAAAAAACATTTAAAGGGCTTGGCGACTTTCAGAACAATATTGAGAGACAAATGTTATTGTTTGTATAATATAAAGTTGTACAATTTTCCAATATGCAATATTTTAATATTGATAACCTAGGAGAGATCGAATGTATTTGAAAAATATGTATTGTACCATATACTGCCATAGATTTTCAGTGGGGAATCTTCTCCAGAAATCGATGGCAATTCAGCAGCATGTGCATTGACCCTTTCTATGTACATTCATATAGGCTGTGCATAAATATATACATGTGAGTTCATAACAAAGCTTTTATTTAGTTCTTAGTGACACCACTGTGCCCTGGAATATTTCTGGCTAACATTACCACACTGTTTTTTGTTGTATAAGCTGGAAAATAAATATGTGATCCCAAACTAAGTAATAAAAAAGAATCTGTAGAAATCTTCAATTGTGTTGTCAAAGAATTGGTAATTTACTTGATAAAGATAATTTACTGTGACAAAGATAAAAAGACTCTAGATACATTGCCAATATCCACAAATTATGTATGTGTGAAGTATGTTTGTTCATGCTTATTGGGATATGGATTTAAAATGGTCATTTAAAGCACAAATTCATGTTACGTAAAATTTGATGCCATCTTAGAGACTGTTCCTCAGTTTGTAAAATAAGCTTTGGCTTAAGCCCCACTTTGCGGAAATGCAGCTTTTGGCTGCTGTGAAATGCAGCGGAAAAAAATGGCTAATCCTATCCACACATTGCGGAAAAAGAGCTGTGGAAAAGCTGCATTTTTGAAAAACATAGCATGTTGATTTTAGCTACAGAATTGCGAGCGTTTTCCGAATATATTTAAGGCTAAGGCCCCACATATCGGGCTGCAGCAAAAAAAAAATGTTGCGGAAAAAAGTCCTCTGGTGATTTTCTGCTTCCATTATATCTATAGGGAAACCGCTGGTGTTTCCGTAGGTATAATCGACATGCTGCAATTTCCAAAACCGCAACAGTTTTGGAAATCGCAGCATGTCCATTGCGCATATTTTTTCCCAATGTGTGAATGGGATTCGCCACATGGGGCCCCAGCCTAACAGGGGAAGAAAAAGTGCACAGCAAAATGCAGCAAAAATTCTTTAAAAAACGCTGAGGAGAAAAATGCAGTGCATTTTTTTTTAAGCAGCATTTTTAGTATGTGGGGCCTTAATCTTTGTCACCTTTATTAACACATCAGTCTGTTGTCAGATGTCGATGAAAAGTTGTCAGATTTTATAATGTCATCTTAGGTATATGTAAAAATGTTTTAAAAGAAAACTCCCCTTTTGAATATTATTTCACAATTAATAGTCTACATAACAAGTTGAATATATTTGTAACTACAGGGCAGGCTCTAGGTTTGTGTGGGCCCTTGGGCGACAGAGCCTGAGTGGGCCCCTTTTGGAGTAACTCATGCACACCACAGCAAAAGAACAATTGAAATTGGGTGTTTTTTGCTGAGGTAGACCTACTGGAGTGGACTGTAATACAGTCAATTCCATACAAGTAGATACAATGGAGGCGGACATCTGCCCCTGATTATTCTTTATTTTCTGCCCCTGACTCACGGTGCAGAACATCAACATTCTGTTGCGTCTTCCACCACTCATTAGGCCCAAATGAATGAGTCTAACCAGTGGTGAGTCTCAAGCTGCAGCCTCCGAATCAGTTGCAGAATCTGTGTCAAGATTCAGCAAGATGCTTTTTTTTTTCCAGCTTCCTGCTCAGATTAGTTTCAATAGGAGGCAGAATGAGGGCGGAATCTGCTGCTGATTTAGAGGCGAAATCCGCTGCAAAATCAGTGCCAGATTCCACCGTGTGAACAGGGCCTGATACTGTTAATAGTGCCACTCCACAGTGGCCCCCACACAGTATCATATGCTCCACAGTGGCCCCCATACAGTATTATATGCTCCACTTAGGCCCCCACACAGTATTATATGCCCACAGTGGCCCCCACAGTGTATTATAGGCCCCTTTCCATTAGTATGTATAGCGGTTGGGAACCAGTCCTTTCCAGCTGGCTGCGGGTCCCGTACCGTTACGCCACTGCCGAGTGGGCCCCCTCAGGAGCTAGTAGCCCCGGCACTTGCCCGGGTAAGCCAGGTGCTGACGCCAACCCTGTGTAAATATATTATATCGAGAAAAGTACTGGGAAAGAGCTTTTAATCGTTAAATTTACGTGTCTCATTCAGTCCTATTGCTGCAGATGTACAAAATTCAGTACCTACCCATTCAGTGTTCCCTTTTTGACAAATATTTGTCAAAGAATGGCTTGGTAGAGCTCACTAAATATGTAGTACTGTAATAGGATGACATTGTTGCAAGCACTGCACTATTCACTGCCCCCAACTTCACAAGGGCAAGCCATTGCTTCCACTTCCCCTTTCTCAATTCATGACTGTAAGGTGAAATGTATGTCTGCTTGAGCAGCAGTAGGTGGTAAACGATTATTGCATGTAGCAAACCTCAGGGAAAATGTGTTATTTTGAAATCCTCCATTGGAGCCTCATGAGGGAAGTATGTTGACTTCTGAAGTCGTTTGAGGAGGCCCAGGCCACCAAATGTGTAAGCATCAGGGACAACTGTAGTATTTATATTTTTTTTTTCCAGTGCCCTCCCTTCCCCTTAATTTTTTACTGTTTAGGGTTATTTAAGTAATTTGGTTGTATTTCCTATGGGAGTATGGTCAGTCTTCTGTATACCATTTTTCATATTTACCATTTACATATTGTCAGTGGTCCTTACCTGGTACTAAAGGTCTATCCTAGGTCAGCCATTGTGTCACAAGTAGTTTCAAGTTCTTTCTACAAACTCTGCTTAGGAAGTTATCAGCTGATTACCCCTTTACCACAACAGTGGGAAGATTTTGCCTTGTATTTTGGAGGTTTGGGGCTGTTCAGAAGAACCCCAGTAGAGCAGCACCTGCCCACCAATATTTTTATGGCTTTAATTATTTATTAAATATTATTAAATTAATTAAATTAATTAATGTTATATTTATTTATTATATGCACTAGTATTTATATATAAAAGATTGCTGCCTATTTTTATCCACAGTTCAGTGTGAAGTTTTTTTATTTATTAATTAAGCTTTTTTTTAATTAATTAAGGTTGGCTCGTGTGACAACATGTACTTACTGTTACCATATATCATATAGTTATATCATAAAGGAAACAAATGCCAGAGAAGTATAATATACTTACTAATACCATATATTATATACATTTATAATACAGGGAGCAGATACTGGAGATGTATCATGCACTGACTGTTTCCATATACCATATAGTTATATAATTTATGGAGCAGATAATGGAGGAGTATAATATACCTACTGATATCATATACAATATAAATATATAATACAGGGAGAAGATACTGAAGATGTATTTACTGTTACTATATATGATATAGTTATATAATACAGGGAGCAGATGCTGGAGGAGTATAATATACCTACTGATACCATACCTTATATACAGTAGACATATAATACAGGGAGCATATATTTGAGATGTATAATGCACATACTGTTACCATACATTATGCAATAGGCCTTATTTGTCAAAACAGACTTTAAGCAATCTGTGCTGCGATTAGTTGCTATGGGTAACAAAGGTTGTATTTGATTCAGATCTCACTTTTACCCCACATATTCAGACACTTGCACGCTCTTGCCACCTGCACCTTAAAAACATCTCTAGAATTCGCCCTTTTCTCACTGTGGAAACATGAAAGACCCTCATTGTCGCTCTGATTCTCTCTCGTCTTCACTATTGCAATTCTCTTCTAATTGGGCTTCCTCTTATTAAACTCTCCCCATTACAATCTGTCCTGAATGCAGCCACCAGACTCATCTTTCTGCCAAACTGGTACACAGGCGCATCTACCTTGTGTCAGTCGCTGTATTGGTTGCCCATCCATCACAGAATACAATATAAAATGATCACACTGACCCACAAATACATCCATAGCGCTGTGCCCCCTATATCTCCTCTCTCATCACTGTCTACCGCCCTAACCGTCCTCTCCGTTCTGCCAATGACCTTAGACTTGCATCCCCTGTTATCCGATCAACCCATTCCCGTCTCCAAGACTTTTCTCGAGCTGCACCGGTGCTCTGGAATGCTTTACCCAAGACAATCCAATTAATCCCCAACTACAGCAGCTTCAAAACTGCCCTAAAATCACATCTGTATGGTCAGGCTTATCACATGCCCTGATCACAGTGTAGTGTGCGGAGATGTAGAACAATAACACCTTTTATCCTTCCTCCTCTGTTCCTCAGATCCTGGCCCCTCCATCTAGAAGTTACACTGCACTCCTTGCACTTAGTATTTGTTTAATCACCGATACTGGCTGGTGACGGGCTCATACAGCTTCAGTTACACAACCTTTTCTATTAAAAGATGGCTGGACCATTGTAGCAAACAAGCCCTCTGACCTCTTGTATCCCCCTATCTCCTCATAGAATGTAAGCTCTTGCGAGCAGGGCCCTCACTCCTATTGTTTGATATGTTTATTTCTTTGTCACATTGTAATGTCTCATATTGTCTGTTCATGTGTCCTCTGATTTGTAAAGTGCTACGGAATATGTTGGCGCTTATTTTCTCTCAATCTTCACTAAATACAATTTAAATGTAAAATAGCACATTTATTAGAATAGTCTATGTGGGCAACAGTCCAAGCCATGCCTCAGTAGTTGCTATAAGTGCCTGCTATATAGGCTATAACAGTTAGGGATGGGTGAATCGTTTTAGAATTAGCTTCAACCCAAAATTTCCAAAGGTTGCCTAACCACATAACTTTAGGTGTTTGTAACCTACAAAACCAAATTATGCTCTGGGGTTTCCTCAGATTGAGCCTCAGTTGTCACTTGGGGCACATAGGCATCACAATGCTGAGTCTTAGTGTTGTGATGTTGAAGCACCCCACATGACCACTGAGGCCCAATCACAAGCCTAAGAGGTGACCCTCAGGTGCGTGATGTTAGCTGGTTGGCCAGAAGAGGCCTAAAGAGGATGCTGGGAACCACTGGAAGCCTCAAATATCCTCAGAAGAGGTGAGGCAAGGCAAGTATAAGTGTCTGTTATTTTCCCTGGCCTCCGCTAGGGCATCACCTTAATATACTCTGGGGTCTGAGGAGAGCCCTGAGTTTAATAATAGCACTTATGGTTCTATCTGAACAAGTTTGGTACAAACCAAACATGAGGGCTGAACTTCATAGATATTTGTTGAAACGAGGTTTGCCCATCTCTATTAGGGTGGGTTCACTATGCCATTATTTATTTAAAAAACAGATACAGACAGAAGCTCCTCCATTGGATGTCCCCATGCAGGACTTTTTCTTCTATTATAAAAGTAAATTATTTAGTTAAAGGAAACAGATGCTACTGGAGCGGTCTCAGTCTGTGTCTGCTACTCTACTACTGTTAATGTCCATTGCTGTCATCCTATGATGAATAAAGGGCTGTTTACATTCCATTTTGATCATCAGTTTAACTGATCAGTTTTGTGGATACAAAAAACTGATGCAAAAAAACAATGAAAGTGGATGGAAACTGATGACTATCTGTTCACATAGAGTCAGTGTTAAATAAAAACAGATTAGTTTCTGTTGATTTTTTTTTTTTTTTTTGGCACACAGAAGTGTGGTTTGTCCTACTTTTCTGTGCTACAGTAACTTAGGTTTTTATTTAACACTGAATCTACAGTATATAAATGGATCAGTTTACATCTGCTTTCATCTGTTTTCACATCAGTATTTTTTATCTGCAAAACTGATCAGTTAAAGTGACCAAAACATGATGCGAATGTTCCCTAACAGCAACGGACTGTAATAAGGGTACTGTGAACGTACCCTTACACCATGTGACTGCTGTAGCCAGTCAGACAAGAGTCTGGCAACACAGCTTGCTTTTTATTTATTAGTATGATGATTGCACAGACCTGACCTCCACTAGGGGTAACAGCTTAACACTGCGGGTAAGACAAGCCCTAATGTTTCCCTAATTTTGACATTTTAATTTTGGCATTTTGTTGACATACACATCCATGATTGTAACATGTGTATTAAATATAACAGTATATTATTTTATATGAAAATAACTAAGTTTTCATATATATGGGGCAGAAATAGTAAACAGATATCCCAATGTGCCATTCATCTTACTGAAGGAATATAGTAAAATATATTACAATTCAATAAAATAAAATCTATTTAAAGACTGTGAATATAAACCAGATGGACCTTCCAGTCTTTGTAAATGGTTGCCATTGAGTATTGCTGATATACTATAAGTATTGTGATGTATGAATGGGAAATGTTGGTAGAGATTTTTTTTAATTCAAAACCATATCCTATTGGATTCCATGCAGAAATGATCTAAAACCAAATTATTGCTGTTAGTTATTTCCTTGTTTCTTCATGGGACTTAGTCCTAATTCTACTGTTATATACACAGTTTCTTGACTTTCAGTTCGGAACTTTAGGAATATTTAAAAAAGAGTTTTTTTCCTTGGTAACTATGGTCTAAAGTTTGGTATGGCAGAAGTCTGTTAACCATACAACACTTTATTCCACTATGAAGAGATTTGTTATTTCAAGCATAGTTGTGGCAGCATATGGAGGTTGCTGGTATAGTCACACGCAGTTGCCTAAGCCTAAGGGCTAATATGAAAACACAGCTAGTCTGAACACATCTTTAGCCAGACAACAAACTGATAGCACATGAATAAAAATGTATGTCTATATAACAATGCCTACATACAATAGACGGAAATAAATCTGCACAAAAATGATAGTATTTCCAATTTGCTTTTCTTTGTAAAATCAATGAAATGAGTAAAAAATAAAATACAATAATTGATAATTATAAAAAAAAAATCCTAGTACTTTTGTACTTGTGATTATTACTGTTATCACCTCATTTTCTACATTGCTGTAAAATGCATAGGTAGGTTTTCAAGTGTTTTCCCCCACGTTTTGCAGACACAATAATTTACCACGGCAGCCAAATATCTTGTTGAAATTATCTTAAAATCCCATTCATACAATGCAACCAAAATCTCTGATTAAAAGAGTGTACTATTCTTTATTCTGAGGACCACAGCTAGCCTTCTATGTACTTGTGGCAGTATTGTCTCTGAGTATTTAAAGCCCTGCACAGAAAAATACTATTCACTATTGTGATGTTTACCTGCGATAGCATAATGCGTACATTTATGCAAAGAAACATTTCTTATTTCTCAGAATAAAATATACTGTTGTCATACCATTACTAGTCATGAACAGAGATGTATTTATAAATAACAGATTAAGAAAATGCACCATACAATTTGTAGTGTAGCAAAAAATGAAGATGCAATATAATCTATAAACTATGCTAGGAATGGAAGCCCAGCTTGCGCAAGCATACAGTCTGTAATTATAAAGATAATTCTAGATAACCCCATAGACAAAGCATTGTATGTGTTTAGAATATTATATATTGCGGAATATCTTGAATGTCTCGTAAGTTCTTTTCTGAAGCAGACAGCATTGTTCTGTACATTGGCTAATAAAAGGCTCCAGATCTCTCTTTTCTACGATGAATCTGTCTTAAACTATTTTGCTTTAGAAAACATAGAGTTAATGACTAAAGAATGGAGTTCTCATAATCAATATAGTCCTCAAGGTCTATTGATTGAAATTGCCCGCTTATTTTGCTGCTAAGATTTTTAGTCTATTCAAAACAAAGACACCCTTGGGGACTATTAGGTAAATAGACATTTAAGACTTTTTTGCAGCTATGAAAGTAGTTAATTATTATTTGTGCTTAAAAAGTCTCGATTAGTACAAAGTCAAATTCACGGCTAAAGGTATATAGTGATTTCCTTCCCAGCAGCCTCTATTGTGTTTAGAGTGGAATAGTTATCTTGGTTAAAACACACAATACAATTTATATATTTAACACAAATGTAAAACATATCCAGCAGAGTGTGTATGACTTTGTAATACAAATGTATACAATTGTTTTGTCGTATGTATATTTTAATACATTTGTCTGGCTGTATTAAGGAATTGGTTGCACAATATATACAAAAAACAACCAAAATAACAAAATGATATTCTCATCAAATCTGCAAATCTTATTATAAAATATGATATAAAATAAATAGAAATAATAATCGATTAACACTTTCACTGGTAATGTTTTCTCAGTTTTAGTATTGTAGTTTAGCATTGTTAATATATAAGTTCACGTATCACAAGTATTTTCTAGTGTTTATTATATAATATTATTATACTATTTTACAAAGGAAAAATCTGCGATCATATCTTTCATGTAATATTATGTCAGACATGTTTAAAATGCTTTAAATCTTAGGGTTAATCCTCAAATCTTATTTTTAAAAACATATAGAAATATACAGAGGCATACATGGAGACATACACACAGACATGCACACAGATACATATGCATACAGACACAATCAATCACATATACACATACACACACAAAAATCAATAAGACTGATTAGTTTTGTAGACGCTTGTCAATCACATTTGACTGGATAGTAAAATGTAGTATTATACAATTCAGACATGGCTTCTATTCTTTTGTTTGTGCTTTAATGGTCAAACATCCCACATCCTCATATTGATATACATTTTTTATGTCTCATATTCTTTTTCAACGGAAGATTTTTGGATGTCCAATTAATTCTAGAAAAATTGGAATTCATTTTTAAACATCTGGGATTCTACCAACAGGCAGTGTGGTGATCTTTGATGCAGTTCAACCTAAGTGAAAGATATTTTATCACTGCTGAATGTGCCTCTGTATTTGCCTTGGATATATGGCTTTGTCAGTATTGTGAAAGAGAAAAAAAAAAATCAATGCTGCACTAAACCTCAGGCAGTCTGAGCCAACATGGTCAGCACGGTCTGAGCAAGGGAAATGGCTGGGGAAGAAATTGACTGCTCAGCAAAAGTATGGCACTGTGGCGGACACTGCTCTGGGCTAATGAAAGCTCACAATTACCCATGGAAATCCAAAGCTTGGAGGGCATTTAGAACAAGTGGGAGCAATGCTCATGTGATTCAGCCAGAATCTATACTAGTTTCTTAGTCTGTATCAGTTTTTTTTTTCTTAAAAGAGGCCCTCTGGAGTCTACCCATGGCTTTGCTTTGTTAATCCCCTTTGATATCTATACTTGTCAAACAAATGGTATTCATTAAAATAAAACAAACTGATAGGGCAGTAAACAAGAATTTTTACCTGGTAGTCTCCATCAGTATTTATGTATATGTTACATGATGTGGCAGGCAATGTTTTCCTAATATTTGGCAATATTTAGACACTTAGTCTTTTTCACACTGCATTAGTAGTGTACATTTACCATATGCATACTGTCCAGAAAAATAATTTTTTATTAAAGTTTTATGTTAAACATATTTTTCAAGACATTTTTGGTGATTTATTTTTAAATTTCATGTTATATATATTTTAAAACATTTCTAAAATGATGCAGTTCTGACTCTAAGCCAAATAATATGCCAACACTTCCTGTTTTCCATAGATTTCTTTGCAGCAACCATATCTCTCATTAGTACACCGTATACATACAGCTATCATGTATATGTAGATAAAAATCCACCAGTCACAATAGGTGATTTCACAGCTTATCTACTCTTCTGTCAGCACAATGACCTCTGCCCTGGTCACAGAGCATGCCTAGAAAATAGACATGAATTGGGTCTGTTCCAGACCCTTGTGTCTATGGCCCATATAGCCCAACTCCTGGAAACTCAAAGTCTTATTGACAAGCATTGGAACTACAAGATTTTTGGGATTTTTTTTTTTAAATATAGATGACAACTTGGAAAATTAAAAACATCATCACATAATATGTTTAAGATAAGACATGATTTAAACATTGGGCTGTTTTCTGGCGACAAATTCCCTTTAAAATGACCCATTTTGACTTCTATTGGGAAGCATACATTGTTGATACCATTTTTGTTACTGTATGGCATGTACATGTAATAGCATAGTAGCATGTACTACTCCATGCAAAGGTGTTATGTAAAAAAAAATGCCTATGTGGCATGTTTTAAAGGGTTATTCAGCCAAACATATGACCATTTTATTTTAATAGTAACTCCTAATACAATGTAATTAACATAACCCCACCCCCATGGTTGTAAGTTCTTTTAAAAATACATAAGGCAATTGTGGCAGCAATACAGGCATACCCTATATCAGGCTGTTTTATAACACATTGTAGTCTTCATTCCATTTGCTATCCACAGTGGCCTACAGCTTGCAGATCCAAGACAAACTAGAGGAGATAAATATTGCTTTAGCTATTTGCTGAATTTTTGGACAGCTCCTGCATTGATAATACTATGATAGCAAATTGCTATTGTAGTAAGATTATATGGAAGTATTTTTGGCCTAGTTTTGGTTTCAAAATCTGCATCAGAAAATCCGAACATGGAAAACCTCTCTCTTATCACAAATTGACATGGTTTGACAGAAGAGCATGCACTCACTTCAACATCTAATTTTTTGGGAGATCATTATCACACAATGAATATCATAATGATAGCAGTACACTGTATTTATCACTTGTGTTCATATATTAATTTATTTATATTTATAAAAGGAGCTTTCATGTCTTTATTGGGTAAATTACTCTTTAAATTCATGAGAGCTAACACCTTTTAACTTAATACTAGTGATTTATAGAAATTGCAAACTCTGTATATGAGTAGTGATACAGTTTGACCCACCAGATCATCACCATGCTGGAAAAAAACACTGCAATTTACAGTACCAACAAAGTGAATGAGATTTTGTTTAGTCACATCCACACATTGCATTTTTAAAAACACAGCATAGAATCACAAATATTTATCATGTTTTCGCTTATTTCATTAACTGTATATGCTAATATTATGATTTTTTTGGTCTACTTTTTTATATAAATGCAACTTAAGCTTATTTAATATTTATAGCATATAGTATTGCAGTAGGTTTACATATAGTTAGACAATTTCTTACAAATGTATCTGTTTATATTATCTGGTTATCTATTTATCTATCTAGATATCTGTCATCCTTGTGTGTAGATGTGTATAATGTGGTAAAAACAAGAGTTAAAAAAAAAAAATAAAAACATAACACCTACTTATTCCATAAATGAGCTTCTATAGAATCTCCAGCAGACACTTTGGGTATCTAACTTCTGCAGTTCTTTTATCTAGTAGCATGTTGACTACTGTAGAACATGTTAACATTTATTAGCTAAGTCAAACAAGAAAAAATGTGAAAAAAGCTCAATCCATTCTGAATTTAAGTAAAGAATTGCCTTGAAGTAACTGCATTTGTTTTATTTCAGGATATATTCCTGTTGCAATATTCTCCAAAGAATGTGTTACTGTAAATACAATATACAACATAACAAATGATACAATGTACCAGAAGATTCAGATAACACTGATGAATACGAAATGATACATTTTTATCCCCTATTTGTTAGCCTTCACACAGGTTACTTCTCTTTCCTTGTCCTCATACAGCAAGCATTGTATTATGTGGAAATGTGAGTGACTTAGCATAGCATTGTCTTGTCACCCTGACCTTGCTCTAAGCTCTAGGTTGCAATCAAATTATGTGGAATGTCCTATTATTATAGCAGTGTTTTTACCAGGAAGCCCTGGTGACTGCTGCATATAGGGAGTCAGAGTAACATGTAGAAGAGTGGATATTCTTTTAGTACAAGATGAAGGCTGGGGTTTTTATTTTATTTTTAATGGAGGGGTGGGAGCAAGCATTGACCAACTGCAATGTCACCTGCAGAGAGCCATTAGCGTGCACAGCATCAGCCTTCTCTTTCTAAATGCTGAATCAAATTAATCTAACAAAAACAGATGACCTGTAAGCTTTCTGTCTGCCTTACAGCAAAGTCAAATAGAAGAGATAGCACTCTCTACAATAGCACACAGAGACCAGTGTCTGATCTGTGTCCGCCCCATGCATTGAAACCTACCATTCATTTCTTCTGCTCCTTTCCACCTTAGTCTTCAGTGACCACTACAGTGTCACTATAAGCAGCTGACTTACGGAGGTGTTAGCCTCAGCAGTTGTAATACTTCTCACATTAATCTATAAGAATCAATGGACATTTCATTAGAATAATCGTGTGTTCTCCAGCCATTTCTAGACTGCCCTCTCCCAATTGCAATAAATGTGTTGTATTTTTTCATGTTTTATTGTCTTTTTACTAACTTTTGTGAATTTGCAATTTTTTTAAGATTTATTTTATGTTAATATTTTCTGCCAATAGTTAAGCTGATGTTTTTTGCTGCAGAAGTGAACTGCTGGCTCAGTCAGTCTACAGAGGAAAAAAATAATATTGTATTTGTTAAGTGAAATCTAAAATATGTCATGGCATGTCAGGGTTATACTAATGCAGAGCTTATTTTGAGTTTAAAGAGAAGGCTCCACGTTGCACAAAAGCAGCTCTTTTTGTTGCAGAACTTGCTGTGGTTTTTTGAGCAGCTTCAAAAAGAATGGGAAATATTTAGGAAGTAATTGTGCTTCTACCTTCTCAATTTATACCTGGCTTTGGCTCAAAAAAAACACTGCAAAATCTGCAGCCAAACCCCAAAAAAAAACAAAACCTGCTTTTCCTCAATGCGGGGCCTTAGTCTATATAACTGTAGACATATATTTATTCTGCTTATTTTATATAGCACCATCATGTTCCATAGCACTTTACAGATATTGTCAGTCACTGTTCCATATAGGGCTCACAAGCTAAATTCCCTATCACTATTGTCTTTGGAGTGGTGGGAGGAAACTGGAGTACGCAGAGTGAACCCACGCAAGAACGGGGGGAACATACAAAGATGATGGTAAGAATTGAACCCAGGACTCCAGTGCTAACCACTGAGCCACTGTGCATCTACTTTTTAAAGTACATTTTCAATTAAGTATAACTTATTCTGCATAAAATTACAGAGTTAAAAAGTTGAAGTCATTTTATGAACATCTACCACTGACTTGCATCATACCAAATACTGATAACTGAGCTTCACACTTAAATTTTATTTTATTAATTTTATATTATTTATTTGAAATATAAATGCCTGATGTATATTTACTAATATACAGTGCCTTGTGAAAGTATTCGGCCCCCTTGAACTTTTCAACCTTTTGCCACATTTCAGGCTTCAAACATAAAGATATAAAATTTAAATTTTTTTAGTGAAGAATCAACAACAAGTGGGACACAATTGTGAAGTGGAACGAAATTTATTGGTTATTTTAAACTTTTGTAAAAAATAAAAAACTGAAAAGTGGGGCGTGCAATATTATTTGGCCCCTTTACTTTCAGTGCAGCAAACTCACTCCAGAAGTTCAGTGAGGATCTCTGAATGATCCAATGTTGTCCTAAATGACTGATGATGATAAATATAATCCACCTGTGTGTAATCAAGTCTCCGTATAAATGCACCTGCTCTGTGATAGTCTCAGGATTCTGTTTAAAGCGCAGAGAGCATCATGAAGACCAAGGAACACACCAGGCAGGTCCGTGATACTGTTGTGGAGAAGTTTAAAGCTGGATTTGGATACAAAAAGATTTCCCAAACTTTAAACATCCCAAGGAGCACTGTGCAAGAGATCATATTGAAATGGAAGGAGTATCAGACCACTACAAATCTACCAAGACCCGGCCGTCCCTCTAACTTTCATCTCAAACAAGGAGAAGACTGATCAGAGATGCAGCCAAGAGACCCATGATCACTCTGGATGAACTGCAGAGATCTACAGCTGAGGTGGGAGAGTCTGTCCATGGGACAACAATCAGTCGTACACTGCACAAATCTGGCCTTTATGGAAGAGTGGCAAGAAGAAAGCCATTTCTCAAAGATATCCATAAAAAGTCTTGTTTAAAGTTTGCCACAAGCCACCTGGGAGACACACCAAACATGTGAAAGAAGGTGCTCTTGTCAGATGAAACCAAAATCGAACTTTTTGGCCACAATGCAAAACGATATGTTTGGCGTAAAAGCAACACAGCTCATCATCCTGACCACACCATCCCCACTGTCAAACATGGTGGTGGCAGCATCATGGTTTGGGCCTGCTTTTCTTCAGTAGGGACAGGGAAGATGGTTAAAATTGATGGGAAGATGGATGGAGCCAAATACAGGACCATTCTCGAAGAAAACCTGTTGGAGTCTGCAAAAGACCTGAGACTGGGACGGAGATTTATCTTCCAACAAGACAATGATTCCAAACATAAAGCAAAATCTACAATGGAATGGTTCACAAATAAACGTATCCAGGTGTTAGAATGGCCAAGTCAAAGTCCAGACCTGAATCCAATCGAGTATCTGTGGAAAGAGCTGAAAACTGCTGTTCACAAACGCTCTCCATCCAACCTCACTGAGCTCGAGCTGTTTTCCAAGGAAGAATGGGCAAGAATTTCAGTCTCTCGATGTGCAAAACTGATAGAGACATACCCCAAGCAACTTGCAGCTGTAATCACAGCAAAAGGTCGCGCTACAAAGTATTAACTTAAGGGGGCCGAATAATTTGGCACGCCCCACTTTTCAGTTTTTTATTTTTTACAAAAGTTTAAAATATCCAATAAATTTTGTTCCACTTCACGATTGTGTCCCACTTGTTGTTGATTTTTCACCAAAAAATTAAAATTTTATATCCTTTTGTTTGAAGCCTGAAATGTGGCAAAAGGTTGAAAAGTTCAAAGGGGCCGAATACTTTCGCAAGGCACTGTAGTATGCTAATGTTAAAATTAACCTGAGGTTGGAGTTAGGGGGTTAGTAGGATTAAAGGTAGCCTGACCTCATATGAAACCCAGAAGATTTGTCATTGGTACTACATACGTGTCCACCCTTACCTTAGCTTAAATTTCGTTAAAGACTTTGATTACTCACTAAACAAATACAATACAACTTTGTGACAATAACATGATAGCAAAACCCGTAACAGACTGTAGCGCAAAACACAGCCACTGGGTGGCGACACATACAGAATAGACCTCTTGTGACAGAATATCACAAAATCATGTTTTTGTGTAAAAAAAAAAAAGTCACCTTGCTCCAAACATCTCAGCATATGTTGAGCCAAGAGGAAAGGTAAGGAAGGACAAATCTATACCTTAACAATGGCATATAGGCACCCCTTTTGTTGTCTAGCAGAATTAAAAACGCACATTTACAGAAATGCCTCCATGTCCATTTTTGCATAGAAAAGTTTTTGTAATGATTATAAAGGTGACCTACATGAGTCATATTACGTATATATCTGTCATTTTACACAAACATTAACTACCATCGAAATGGATGACTTTCAAATATAAATGTTTCAGAAAAAGAATCTAAAGGTGCATTTTCAGAGGATCACAGTAAAGTATCTAATTAAGTTTTACTTCCATTTACGAGTTATTAATTTGGCAATTTTACCATTAAATGAGGTAATAATCTTGATGTAAATGAATACTCCTAGGTTATTACACTATTTAAGGTAAATCCCATTAGGATTGGCAAATAAATGGAGATAAATTGGTAAAAATTCAGTCTTTATTCTATTTCTCATAGTAATAGAATAGGGTTAGTAATAGTTTGAAAATGCAGCTGAATGTATATTTTTAGTATATTAATAAAATTTAAGGGTGTAATTTCTAGATATAAAATATTTAGCTCTTTCTTATGACTCACAAAAAGTGAGTGTATAGAAAGGAAGAATGGTCTGGGAGCAAAATAAAAATGGAACCACATCCTATGGAGAATCCACCACAAATGTCCCTTAGGATAATGTGCTGTTTAATGAAAGATCAGAATTAGTTTTGTTCAGCTGTGCTTTAAAATGGGCAAAATTCTTCTGAGGAGCGATATGTATACCATGATCATTAGCACCAGGAATCATTCAAATCTTTTGAAAGAGGACCTGTCACCAAGTACAAAAAGCTAAATGCCATAGATCATATGATTCTCGCTGTGTTCCTGAACAATTTGACATTTTTCTTTTTAAAACCTGTCCACCCATTCAAAAAATATGGCCTGTGGTAGATTATATGTAAATTAGCTGTTATTTACCAAGTGGGTGGAAACCTTTAGATTTTCTTACAAGATATAATTTACATAACTTCTTCCAGGGCCCATATCTTTTGAATGGTTGGATAGTTTAAAAAATAAATAAAATTAGCGGCACATCGAGAATCAAATGGTGTATGACTTTTGGAATTTTGTAGTTGGTGACAGGTCCTCTTTAAAGACTAAAAGAGTACATTAAGAATTGTTCAAAATAAGCCAACAACAATAAATATTCACCAATTATGGAGCATAAGGGTAAAACCCTATTTATTATAATCTTTCAATTTATTTTGTGTTTGTGACAGTAAGGCAGTATTGTAAAATACTCCCCTTTCTATACATATAGATAGTCTCCAAATCACCTGCATATCCATGGCATGATCTTCATGTGGTACAGGAATCTGCTTTACAAATCCAGAACAAATCCAAGACTTAGTTTATATGTGTAATTACACATTTGAAAATGTGTAGTTTGCTCGGAAATCTGTCCTGATTGTTTCTGTCACGTGAAATTATTAAAATCGCCATTATTTATTGGCATTTTACTGTATTTTGTTCCATAATTTCAAGCTCCCATTTTATAATGTGGCTTTAAAGCAGATTTGTCAGCTTAATATCCTTAATATGTAAGAGCAGCATATTACAGCTTCAGGTCTCTGAGTAAACAAAATGGCAGAAAAAAATAAGTTGTGCTGTTTGGCTATTGGGAGTGGTAAAAGAAGCCACTGAAAAAGTTGATGAATTAATGAAAAGAATACCTCCCTGTCCTTCAACATGGCAATTGACAGACTTCAATGCTGCATACACAGCAGCCTGTCAAGTACCATCCTGAGGGGTAGAAGAAAATACCTGGGGAGAGGAGGGCTCTCTCATCATGAATACACCAGATTAATAAACTGCACTATTTGTTCATTATATTCTTTCAGTAATCCTAGCACCCAAATGGCACCAAATGTTTTTGTCAATTTGATTTTGCTGTTATATGCTTCCGTTACAAAGGGCAGCATATTAAATTATTTTTTTGGTGCCATAATATTGATGCTGGGAGTATGACTCCCATGAATCTCCACCATTCAGCTGTTTGAAGAGACTTCACTAAATGCCAAACGCAGTGCCATATGCTACATAGAAACTGTGCTTGGCAATACATTTCACTTGAAAGTGACTGAGCTGCAAACAGGCCATGATGAATAAATGTGATGTCACTGGTCTGTGAAGCCTCACTCTCTACCACTTTCAGCTGTTGATCCTTAGGGGTCCCCAGATATTGATGACTTATTCTAAGAATAGGTCAATAGCATTTACCTCCCCCGAAAACTCCTTTAAACAAAAGGCTATGTGTTAAGATCATATATATTAAAATCATCATCATATTATTAATAAAAATAGGTTATATTTATTTATTATATGGGATATATTATTTTAGGTATTGTGACATCTGTTTGGTCTAAAAAAATTGCAAAACCATCTTCTAATTCAACACTGAATTACTGGTTCAGAGATAAACTGTAAAAATAATATAATGCCGAATTGTAAGTGTAGTTAGTGAATACATTGACAGGGAGAGTAGGCTTTGCTAAGCAGAATGTATAATTGTAACTATAAATATGGTTATTTAATACATTGATCATTATACATCAATCAGCTATATTGGATTATACATT
The DNA here is from genome assembly GCA_947044405.1 of Leptodactylus fallax. NCBI lineage: Eukaryota > Metazoa > Chordata > Amphibia > Anura > Leptodactylidae > Leptodactylus > Leptodactylus fallax. Next base: position 8,789,898 of record CAMRHE010000027.1, on the reverse strand, counting down.
CCATTATCACTGATGTTACTTTCATTACTGCATTAGTTTTCTATAACACTCTGTCTTTGTTTAATATATAGGCACAGTAACACGTGCAGTAGGACTGATAAATCCTCGCCCACCTAACTTTAGGCCCTAGGCAAAAAAGATCACAAAATGGATTTGTGTATTGAGGCTGTTTTGACAAAAATGATAAATTTGCTCTCAAGAATGAAAGATGTTATCCAAAAACTAACATAATCATTTCAGACATAACGCCTTCCAGTTGAACCACCCTCGTATATCTGCGTCTTGAAACTGAAATCCCAATAAATAAAATATCCGTAGATGCCAAAACATGCTGGATTTTGCTGTATATTTGACAATGTCAAATGGAACAACAGATTTTAGCATACAACAAATCTTTAATTCTAGATAGAAAAACATGCATATATTGCATTATTTAATGCAAGCATTTTATTACCATATTTTAGTCTACATTATAGAAAGTTTAAAGGGGTTTTCCAATAAACAAGATTTATCATTTATGATGTGGATCAGATAAATGTATCATTGCTGAGGGTCCAACTGCTAGGACACCCATACTCATTAGGGTATATCAGTTTCCTGTGTGATAGAGTGGTAGTTTTAAACATTTTGTATGTAGCACATGCTTTACCCATATAACTTATACTAAAGCGTTTTTCCCTTCAAAACAATACCTATTGTAACCTACCTTGTAATAATGTGGATTAGTGGTAAAAGCCAAAGTGATGTACTTTGGCAGCTAGTAATCTGGTAAAGTGGTTATAAACAGACATGTTATAGCTGCAGAGACAATAAAAAAAGACAATTCCTGTCGACTGTGGAACTCTGGTGCTGGACTACCGTATGTGAGGTAAATACTCTGACAACTGTTGGTATAAACATATTCTGCTCTACCTTTAGGGTGGGCTGCATTAAGAACCTCACATTTCTTGCCAGGCTTAGATGCTTTCCTTTATATGGGAGATCCCTGTGATGTGTCACTGTGATTTCTGATTCCTAAAAGTGTCACCAAAACATGACAAGAACAAAAAAATTTTAAATTCTGTTCTATATCCACCTTGGTGAGAGGTATGAAATAGAAGTTAAGCTATTGATCAGGAAGGAGAGTTTTAATAATGGTATAACTGATTCCTGTATGGCAGAAAAGGTTTAAACAGAAAAAGTTTTGGTTTTAATAAATGCTCAAGCAAAAGAAACAGTAGCAGAAATGTAAATACAGTGGGGAAAAAAAGTATTTATTCAGCCACCAATTGTGCAAGTTCTCCCACTTAAAAAGATGAGAGAGGCCTGTAATTGTCATCATAGGTAGACCTCAACTATGAGAGACAAAATGAGAAAACATATCTAGAAAATCACATTGTCTAATTTTTTAAGAATTTATTTGCAAATTATGGTGGAAAAGAATTATTTGGTCACCTACAAACAAGCAAGATTTCTGGCTCTCACAGACTTGTAACTTCTTCTTAAAGAGGCTTCTCTGTCCTCCACTCATTACTTGTAGTAATGGCACCTGTTTGACATTGTTATCAGTATAAAAGACACCTGTCCACAACCTCAAACAGTCACACTCCAAACTCCACTATGGTGAAGACCAAAGAGATGTGGAAGGACACCAGAAACAAAATTGTAGACCTGCACCAGGCTGGGAAGACTGAATCTGCAATAGGCAAGCAGCTTGGTGTGAAGAAATCAACTGTGGGAGCAATAATTAGAAAATGGAAGACATCTCTGATAATCTGATAATCTCCCTCGATCAGGGGCTTCACGCAAGATCTCAACCCGTGGGGTCAAAATGATCACAAGAACGGTGAACAAAAATCCCAGAACCACACGGGGGGACCTAGTGAATGACCTGCAGAAAGCTGGGACTAATGTAACAAAGGCTACCATCAGTAACACACTATGCCGCCAGGGACTCAGATCCTGCAGTGCCAGACGTGTCCCCCTGCTTAAGCCAGTACATATCCGGGCCCGACTGAAGTTTTCTAGAGTGCATTTGGATGTTCCAGAAGAGTATTGGGAGAATGTCATATGGTCAGATGAAACCAAAGTAGAACTGTTTGGTAGAAACACAACTCGTCGTGTTTGGAGGAGAGTGAATGCTGAGTTGCATCCAAAGAACACCATACCTACTGTGAAGCATGGGGGTGGCAACATCATGCTTTGGGGCTGTTTCTCTGCAAAGAGACCCGGACGACTGATCCGTGTACATGAAAGAATGAATGGGGCCATGTATCATGAGATTTTGAGTGCAAACCTCCTTCCATCAGCAAGGGCATTGAAGATGAAACATGGCTGGGTCTTTCAGCATGACAATGATCCCAAGCACCCCGCCAGGGCAATGAAGGAGTGGCTTCGTAAGAAGCATTTCAAGGTCCTGGAGTGGCCTAGCCAGTCTACAGATCTCAACCCCATAGAAAACCTTTGGAGGGAGTTGAAAGTCCGTGTTGACCAGTGACAGCCCCAAAACATCACTGCTCTAGAGGAGATCTGCATGGAGGAATGGGCCAACATGCCAGCAACAGTGTGTGCCAACCTTGTGAAGACTTACAGAAAACGTTTGACCTCTGTCATTGCCAACAAAGGATATATAACAAAAAGTATTTAGATGAACTTTTGTTATTGACCAAACACTTATTTTCCACCATAATTTTCAAATAAATTCTTTAAAAATCAGACAATGTGATTTTCTAGATATGTTTTCTCATTTTGTCTCTCATAGTTGAGGTCTACCTCTGATGTCAAATACAGGCCTCTCTCATCTTTTTAAGTGGGAGAACTTGCACAATTGGTGGCTGACTAAATACTTTTTTTCCCCACTGTATAATATGATATAAATTAAAATGTAATAACTTTGCAACAGAACACTGATAGTCAAAATGATATTTGTGACAGTTGGATATGCTAGTGTAAATAAAAAAGCTAAAAATCTAAATCCTCCTGTATTTAATTTTACCAGATTAAAAGTATTAATGTATTATTAACTATTTGTTAATGTTAGTTCTTAGAAGGGTTTCACATTTTATTTTACTTGTGCTAGTTTTTGTAGCAATTCGTAGACAGGCCATGTCCATTAAAAATACTTTGTTAGCTCTCGATAATAGAGGTGGTCTGATGTGGACAATCCATATGTAATATATGGCATATTTAATTAACAAAATTAACCAGCACCCATAACAGAAATGTAATATAGTAACCGACCTGTTATTTATATCAAGCAAACAATCAAACACATGCCAAAAATCAATGCAGAGAGACCAGTTTAATCCAAAACTCATGAACGCATTACACATTGATGACATACTTTAGTGATCTGACTTTAAGAACAGAATCCCTTTAACTGTAAAGAAGAAGTCCAACAAGGAGTCAGAGATTAAAGAAATATTTAATATTATTTCACGGTAGTTATGTAATCTGCATAAAAGTTAAATAATTTTGTACCTACATTGCATTACTTATCCTGACCTGATCTTGAGGCACTGCCCATATTGTAGTCCAGAGCTGCATTCATAATTCTGCTGTTTGTATTAGAAACAAATATTCAACAGTTTTTTAAGCATGGAAAATGAAAAACATCATCACAAGAAATTCTTAGAAAATATGTTCAATGTAAAAACGTGATTCAAACAATCACTGGGGACACTGTCCCTTTAAAGGGGTTGTCTTAACAGCTAATCTGAACACCTATTTTGGAGTGAAAAGGTAAATTGTCCTGCATTAGATTACACCAGATGGCCAACTTTATAGATTATACTTTTGAGAATTTAAATCATCAAAAAAACTTTGTGTAGGCATTTCACAAGTAACAACAAGAGATTGAAGTTCTGAAGTGTGCAAAATTGGGACTGAAGCTTTGAATTATTGGTAATAATGTAGATTAGTATAATAAGATTACCAATGTCATGTATTCGCAAAGGTACATTAACTGTATATGGGGACTGTAAATTTATGATAAAGGGTAGAAATATGATGTAATAAAATAAAGAACTATATGTGTGCTTTATTTTTTTTCTTCAGTTCTGCCATTGCTTTCAACCATTTTTCATGCAAGTAAAATTAACAATTTCTAATCTATCTGGTTTATTCGCCATTTTCAATGGGCGTGGCCAACCATTTAATGTATATGGAGGCCTATGGAGTAAGGATTGAGCAGTTGGATTTTAACTGTCCAATCCTTTTGTTCTCACAGAGATGAGTTTCTGCCTGACATATCTGTCAGTAGCTTTCTCCCCTCTCCAGTATCAGGACACATGCACTACTGACAAAGTCAAGCATGCATGCATATATATAGAAGTTGGGCAAGATAGCTGTTGGTCGAGTGAGCATTCGGCTGACAGCTATCTAAAGTTTATGGGCAGCAGTTCTGTTCACACAGTGGAAATGTATATGCTCACAAAAAAAAGACTTGTAAAACTTTCACAGAAGGTTGCAATATGCATGGTATTTGTACTATCTTGTATGCAAATTCTATAAAGATAATGCGAAATAAGATAATAGGTTTTGGATTTGTTAGAAAGTGTATAGACTTACTTTTTATATCAGACACAATTGTCTGTACATATTGCACTTTGCTATTGCCCGTGTAGATTTTAGATGTTTGCTGAAAATTGACTTGGTTTTGATACTTTTGTGAAATTATTTTCCATCAGAAGAAATATTTTTCTTATTAAGTGATATCTCCAGGGCTATGGGCTTGGATGGTTGAGGTGATTACTGAAGAATGGCTATTGACCTTCAGACCAGGAGCACTCTAATTTGCAGAACAGCAGATGTCCCATGAGTCTATTCCGGACAGGTCACATAATCAGACTGAGCTACAAAGCGCTTCTTGTCCAGCTGTACCCTCTCCCTCCAGGACCTGAGGACATGGTTAAATAGGCACCTCTGGATTACTGGACTTGGAATTATGAATCGGAAAATTAAACATAATAAGAAAGGCCTTTGGGTGTAGTAGCCCTTATCTAATAGAAATAGGGATGTGCACAACCCTTGTTCTGCCATAAAGACAGAACTTGTGTCATTCTAAGTTGGTAGAATATGTACTGAATTGAAATAACACATAGAAAAACAGAATCAATTACAAAAGACATAACAAATTAAAGTCAATGAAGAGTGCGTGTCCAGTGTTTTAATAATTTAAATATAAAAATCCCACGCTCACATTAAAGTAGTCCAAGTTGCATATATATATAGATATATATATATATCTATATATATATCTATATGATACTCCTAATATACATTCAGGTTTTTGTGTTCTCTTAATACATCCTCATGCGATCCACATATAACGTATATGTGTGTATATTTATATGATAGAGATGAAATCCCTTTCTATTGTTTAATAGCTTGCATTTCTGCAAAGTGAAATGATCTATGTAGTAAAATATTTCTATTGTCTTACAAGGTAAGTGACAATACAAGGACCATAAAATGGACCATATGGACCATGAAATGAAGCATACATTATGGATCAGACCTGTGGCTGTAGATGTTCAGACTTTGAAACATTTATGAGTATATGGTCTCTGTCAAACTGAACACTACTATATAGGCTCTACTGTATTACTATATGAACAGTACTTGGTGGAACACCTGTGTCTGCAGCAGCAGATGCGTAAAGCTATGTGGTACTTTATATCACTGTTATATGGTCAGATGGATAGACTTTAGCATTTGCAATACTGTAATAAAATATTGAAATGTATGCATGTGCTCCGCATGAGGAAAAATGTATTTGAATGTGAATTGAAGATAAAACTCTGATAAACAAAAAACATGTTATTATTGGAGAGTGTTTAAAAGAAAACCTTTTTCTAGGGTCAACCTAGCAGCAATGCAACCCTTTTTAGGAAAAAACACTTTTTGTGGCACCAGGAAGATGCAAGATGGATTTTGGTGGATGAAGTCAATGGAACCGCAGGCTTCAATAAAAATATACTGTCAGCAGTTATTACTAGCAAAGATTACGCATTAAGGACTACCTGATGAAGGAGGTGTTTTCCTCCGTTATGCATAATCTTTGCTAGTAATAAACATCTACAGTATATTTTAATTGAATGTGCTAGCTTTTATAGTGGTATCTTCATAAGTTTTAGAGACACTCTGGGTGTCAGGAATTCAGGTTTTGCTACAGCTATGAAACTGCAACATTACAGGTCAGGACCTTGGACAGTACTTAATGACTCTAGTAAGATTTTATGACCAAGGACCATGATACATTGCTGACTCAAATTCCCATATACAATGATAAGAATATTACTACAGTGTGTTAGACTGATATCTATTATGTTTTTTTTTGTTATATAAGGTATACAAAGCCGGAATGCACTGAATAGGCCTTATTTGTTATTTTAAGGTAATTATTCTTTCAGAGACATGATAGAAGTTTTGCTCTGTGGGTATCTGAGTGCTGAGACACCCACCAATCACTGAAATGAAAGGAGCAGAAGCTCTAAGTTGAGCGCTGTATCCATACAACTGTGATCAGTTTAGCTTGGCTGATTCTTGGGGTTTGCAGTGTGCAGTCTCAGACTTTCTTTGAGTTTGTACACCACTCTTACTCACATCTCTGTAAACAGACCAGTCATTCACAGCCAAAGGAGCGCAGTACTCAGCTGAGTGCACCTACCTCTTGTTTCAGCGATCATTGGGAGACTCACCTATTGGACCTTCAAAAATCAAAACATCTGAAATATGAAATATAAAAAGATTATGCAACAATGGGTGCCCTCTATGTGGGTTTTCCAAGTATATTTCAATATGCTACTTTATAGTGGGGTAATTGCAAAATTTCACGCAGTATACAACTTCTATGTCAACTGTTTATTTGAATACCAGCACAGAGTGCACTGGCTATAAATATACAAATGACTGTTTTATGATATCTCTTGAACTTTAAAGCAAGGGAACACCATTTTATATGCATGTTTCATCTTATCTGCCTAAAATCTGTGTCTTTGCTGCATTTGCTGATGAAGAAATGTCAGGATACAGCCTATAATTCATATTATCTTACAGTAAAATATAATATCTTCAAGTACATAAAACTGTACATACATCATATACTTATGATTATAATTACAACCGACAAAGCGATGACAAGGTCTATATCAATTGTTGAAACCAAATGTAATTGCTAGGATTATTTATATAGCTCTGAAAAAAAGTAAAAAATAACAGCATTTATAAAATACAGTAAAATAAAACAACATTATGTTGTTGAAAATAGATACACATTTTAGGATACAGTTGTGCCATTGTTTTGCGACCACAAATCAGTGGTAGTAGAAATGCAGTAAAGGCTTTAATACACAATTTACACCAGTGCACTTTGGTTTTTATATATCTTTTCACCCATAATGCATTGATATAAATCACAAGTGATAGTTTGATGTTAGAACTAAGTGTTTGCATTAAAAGTTTGCAGGCTTTAGTATTTCTGAATCTTTTCTCTTTTGTTAGTAGCCCTTGCTGGACTTGGGCAATTGATTAAAAGAAAATCTAAATACAGTAGATGAAAGGATTCTGGATCCATTTTCTTCAAGCTTGCTCTCCAGCATTTTATTAAGGGCCTCTTAACAGCTCAGGCGCTAAGATTATTTTCATCTCTTCAACTCAAGAGTATCTTTTGATGGCAAGCCGAGCCTTCAAATGTACAAGGATTAAGGTAATCTTCTAGAACCTTTAATTCGCACTGTCTTTACCTGTGAGGCATGTGGAAGCACCAATTCTATCATAGATTCCTAAAACATTCAATATTTGCCAGGTTTCCAGGCATGTCAAAAATATCTATCTCAATGCTGAAACAAGCAGACTCTTTAATTCATATTTCAGGGGAATGTGATGTAGTTTCCACCTTAGGCCATATGAGCTTTATTTTGATTTTGCACAAAGTCCACATAGTAAACAGTGATACTTTTCTAAGTTTTCTTTGGCCTATTTTTCTTTATGATGCTATGCAGATCTCCACAGACTTGTTTTGTTAAGCAGTTTTGGTTGTTCCTTTAAGCATCGCAGTTAGCAAAATCAGCCAATCAATTGTAGAATATTACAGAAAAAACCTTGATAAGCTGGTAGCAGGTAAAAAATATGGCAGATAAAAGTTAAATTTGATAAATGTACAATAAATATTACTCCTAACTGTATACATTTAATGGAATAGAAGTAGAGATAATAGACAAAAGAAGGTTAAGAGTAGGATAAACAGCAAATAAGATTTTAAGGGTTTATAAAGAGAAATTCAAAAAAATAGTGACCTCAGTGTAATATTTCCCCTCTGTAAATCCCTTAGCAATGATCTTATAAACATGTATAAATATATGCGTGGTCAGTACAAAGAACTGACATATGCTTTATTCATCCTAAGAACTGTACAAAAGACCATATGTGGAGGAAAGGCATTTTAGCTATAAGAAAGGGTTCTTCAGCCTTAGACTGGCCCACAGGTGAACAGATGAATCTCACAGTGGTCCCCTGGTGATACTTCATTCAGATACTCATAAGTAGCTCAACCAGGTTATGCAAAGGTATAATACACTGGATAAACTATTTAAGAGAAAACCCAGTTTATTTTTTATATATTACAGGTACATTGGGTGGTTGGAATGACATCTAAGTGCAGAATTACATCACCCATTATCCTTCCTCCCTGGGTGCCATATTCTCAATCACACTTCAGGGTCCCCAGTCATCTTGCAGAGTCTTGCTACTGCTTGTGGCCTGCTATTGCATGAGCACATTTCCCAGCTCATAGAACTCAGAGGACCCTAGTTCAAGGCAACAGCAAGGCAGTAGGCTACTGACAGGATTCCAGCACAGAAACAATCAGATACAGTGGCAAGGCAGCAAAATGCTACAGGAAAAAAAATCATGTTGCCAACATTTTAGGAATTTGCAAATGATTAGTCATGTAATATTTTCATGTAGCTGTTGAATTTTACTGGTGGGCCCAGGGCACCACAGTTCAACATTGGTCTGCTGCTTTGTACTGTTTTATAAAGAATTACATCAATGAATTACAATGAATTGCTCCTTTAACAATCTGGAAGGTTGTTACCTGTCCCCTACCTCACTCTGCCTTCTCCTCTCCAGATTGACCTTACTGCAGCATAGGAATGAAAGAGTTCTAATAACAGTAAGGAGGATCAACAAAATGATCCACTATCCCCACTAACATTGACCTCTCTGCCCTGCCAGGCACTATAATCAAAACTGTGCCAAATAGTCTTCAGTATTAAGGGTCATACTATAATTAGACAGAGTCTCTTTCAAGCATTGTTGGAGAACACTTTACAGAGCACATTCTGTGCATGAATAGCTGGTACTACTCTGCCTTTTTGGGTGTTCTGTGCACTGTGTACCACTCTCTGCATGGTCACTGTGCAGCAACCCACTGGAGGACATATGGAGGATGAAGGAGGTGGCAGCTGGTCCTGATAACCAGTCAAGCCAGCAGCTGCTTGACACTTCTAGATGATCACAGCAGTGATTAGAGACAGCAGCAGTAAGGACAGGTAGATAAACAATTTTTTTTTTTTTTTTTTAAATTTCCAAGCCTCTTTCCTGCCTCCATCAGACAGACATTTATTATGTGAGTGATCGGAGGGTTTTATGGACACTGATGGTTTGGCAGCATGGTAGATGCATAGGGAGAGGGAAGGAGATAAGCAACATCTGTGAATGCTTGCTCATCAGTATCATGCAGGGTCCTACTCAGGCTGTGTTCACACAGTGCGTTTTTGCCCAAAAAACAGAAAAATGCATATTTTATTTTTTAAAATGAATTTCTGTTGTCTGTTCTTTATAAATGGCCAAATGACTGGACCAATCTGCATCTAATTTGGCACATACTGTAGATAAATCAGATGCCTTCAAAGATTTTAGACAAAGTTTCAGATCTATAACCTACCATTCCTGAAATATTCACAAAAGGAAATATAGAACTGGCTTCCACATCAAGGACCTCCCTCTATATCAAATCTAATAATCCATAAGGGCCAATATAACTTTGCAGCTCCTTCACTCTTAATATTGTCAGTAGCATACAGCATTATCAGAGAATTGCAACACTCGCTCACCAATTTTCTCTATCAGCCATTATCAGAGGATTATATATATATATATATATATATATATATATATATATAAAACCTATATATACAGCACTTGCTCACTGTTGCTCTCAATATTATCAATACCAACCAATCAGATTAGTGCTTTCATTTTCAAAGGGGCCTTGGACAGATGGAAGCTTGTGGATTCGTTGCTATGGGCAACTGCCTCATTTTTATTTTTCACCTCCCCATTACATCTTATGCCTTTTAGACACATAGGGGTGACAGCTGCAAGGTAATCTTCCTGACTTCAGTGGAATCCTTAAGACACACACGTTATACCTGGGCAACGCTGTGTACTTTCTTTAGTACAGGATAAGAGACACAGATTATTACCAGCACATTACTCTGGATACTCACAGCAGTACTGCTGATAATCCATGCAGCTGAATGGGGGGAGGGAAGATTGCAGCAGTGATCTTTCCACCCCATTCAGATTTCATTGGCCTGTGTAATGAGTTCAATCAACATGTTCCTCGGGCACTCCTGGGGGCTGAGATCTAGCTGTGTAACAAAGTCTCCCTGTTAGCCATGATAAATAAGGCCCAATATGTCTTATGTTAGTGGTGATTGTGTTGTTACTTGCCCTTTAAAGTTTATTGTTAAACATTAGAGATCATTTTGACAGTTGGCATCTGAGAAGACGATGCAGTAGTAAAGATGGCTGCCAGCTGAGTATCTGCTGTAATAAATAGAGCGGTATTCACACCTAGTAACACAATACAGAGCATAGAGGAACGGGTAATAGACCATAATCATTCCTGTGATCTGTACTTGTAAGATAAGTAGTTGGTGATCACATATAGCCTTTTTATAGCACAATATATGGGCAGCAGGTGATGGTATCCAAGACTCCATTATGTCACAATATATGATGGATCTAGTGTTCCAATTCTGCGTTGAATGTCACGTGCCACGGAGAAGCACTCTTGTAAGCATCTCTGAAGCAGGATTTTATCCAAAACTTTCTTTTTTTGCTTGTATTTTTTGTAATTGTTCACACTTCATAATTTAGTGTCCTTATGGCCGGACATATTTGTGGCCACTAGCCAGCCACATTCCAAGACAGCATGTATCTGGCCGACCCAGCAGAAGCGTTCAGAAGCATCTGACGCCATGTGGCTTATATCCTGATGACCAGTCGCAGGATAACTCACCTATTGCTTATCGCACCAGGAGTTGTTTATCCCGCCAGGACATGCACCTGAGTTCAGTACATCAGAGCAGAACTGAAAGGAGACATCATGGATACAGGAGCCGCTCCCCTATCACATCTCTACATAGGAGCCACTTATCAGTTGCTGACACTTCTGAAGTCACTCTTCCTAGCAGGGAAAGTGGACGCTCCATGAACTTGTTCCCCTCCACCATAAATCATAATGTTGAGGAGCCAGCATCATGGCCTATTTGTTTGGAGAACTATGCAGAGGGTGAGCATATATACCAGTTAGACTGCTTCCATGAGTTTCACATCAACTGTATCACTAGATGGGCTCAAGAGAGTAATATGTGTCCACTCTGCAGAGTCACGATTCAGCGCCTAGTTTCAGCATGGCTAGAAGGTGTGGGGCTCATCTACCTCTGTACTACTTTTAGTGTTAACCATCAGAACTGCTTGGGTGTACACAGAAACTGAATGGCTTAAGCTCATCATTCTCTGACGGAGAACAAGATAATCCAGCAACCACATCTTCTTAGCCAGACTGTGCACCAGTCACTGCACCACCAGCACTAATTACATTCTTGGGGCCATATTACCCCATACATTTTTTCACTATTCTATCTCTTATCTACCTGTCTGTCTATCTCTGAGTTGTCTTTTTTTAAAATATAATAATAAATGAATAAAAATGACAAATCTCTCTGTCTGTCTACCTATTTATCCTAAAAAATTATCCAAAAAACACAAAAAAATACACTCCTCTCTCTCTAATATCTATCTATCTATCTATCTATCTATCTATCTATCTAAGTATCTATTTATCTATCTATCATCTATCTATCTATCTATCTATCTATCTATCTATCTATCTATCTATCTATCGTGTATAAGTACTTCAGATACTCTTCTGGATGTCATATATAGTAATCTGCTGAGCGTCTGATAATAATTGTAAACTTTTACTAAATTTAATGATCTGTCCATGAGTTTTTATTCAGTTTTATTTTCTCTGCTATGAAAATGTGTGAATATTTTTTATTCTTCTTAAAGGGACAGGCTCTCTATAATTTGAAACTATTATATTTTACTTAATTCCTTTCACATTGAACAACTGATTTTACCACAGGTAACCAAAACCAGACAGACATTTTCACTGCTGCAGCCACTGCAGGGACAGCGTAGTATGCAGCAGCCAATAATACGAATGGCAATTCACAGACAGCTTGAGTCTGCCATGAGAGCCACTTTAATAGGGTAGTTGTCAACTTTGGCTCATAGAGTGGCTCAGAGTTCTGAGGTTTTCATCAGGGCATCTTCCTCTATACCCACATTTCTACTGTGTGATATGCATGGAAGGGCATGATAGGAAATGAGTGGGGCCAAAGGGAAAATGGCTGGGGTTAGGTGGCGTAACTGAAACGTCCCTTTTACAAAAGCCTGCATACATCCTTCCCTCTGTAGACTCTTTACAGCAATGGTACTTTTTCAGTTTTAACAAAGGTCCACTTACCAAGTTCTATCTAGAGGTGGGCGAATAGCTTCATACCAAGCTGGGTTCAACCCATATATCCCAAATTATTAGTTTTTTTTACAAAACTGAAGAAATGGAGTTTTGTCTCAGATGAACTAAAATGGCTGCCGTATTGTACTCTGGGGTCTAATCAGACCCCAGAGTATAATAGGTGGAGGCCCAGAGGAGGTGAACAAAAAAAAAAAAAAAAAAAAATTCATACTCACCTTTCGTTACCTCTTTTTAGCCTCCTCCTGGGGTCGGGCACTCTGTTGTGATGCTCAGTGTTCAGCAGTGACCTGGGCATGCTGAGCGTCATGATGTCATGATGCTCCACGTGCCCATGTGACAGCTGGTGGCCCAATAACAGGTCTCAGCCGTGACTCCTAGGCCGATGACATCACAGAAGCATGATGGAGAGTGCTGGATGCTGCGAAGAGGCCCAAAGAGGTAACAGAAGGTGAGTATGAATTTTTTTTTTTTTTTTTTTTACACATCCCCTGGGCGTCCCCCTATTATACTCTGAGACCCCAGAGTATAATAATGTCACTTTTCACTTTGATATAACTTCAACTGTGTTTGCTTTAGAGAGCTAAAAATTGGATAGATAATTTAGAATACTCTTAGGGCTCCTGGGAACCTATGTTTTAAGCCAATTTAAGGTGTGGTTCATACCTGAGCTGCCGAACCAGAATACGAAACGAATTTTGAGAGGTTCATCCATTTCTAATTTTGTCATAAGGTGTAGGTCCTGTGGCTGAATACTAGCAGTGAAGATGTCTTCTGTCCTGCTGCTCCAGTGATGATTTTAATGTCCCCTCCCATGGGCTCTGCAGCCAGGATCATGGATCATGATCATGTGCAGTAGTTGTGCAGCAAAATTGATGTCAATCCTGGAGCAGCAGACAGGGAAGCTGCATCTGCATCTGGAGTGCTGCCACTTTATTGCTGTCTGGCCGGGTGCTTCTGTGATTATTTAAGCTCTGTGATTTAAATAAAGCTGTTACTATTTTGATACCCAAAATAAAGTGCTTTGTGCATTTATTCCAAAGTCAAGGTTTACTGTAGTTTGGATTGTTTTAGGAAGGGTCCATCCCATATCCAAAAGTCATGTGCATCCCTCCTCTGCTCCAGCAGCACCTAAGTATGCTTTGGAGCTGAAAGTTCACTTATGTGCTGCTGCTTCTACAGCAGAGGACACACTTCCCTCCTTCACTGCTGTAATGTCAGTGTCAGGACTAGAGATGGGCAAACCTCATGAGAAACGGTTTGTTTTGAGCCAAACTTGTTTGCCATGACCCAGAAGTGCTTTTATTATACTCTGGAGTATCCTCAGATTCCAGTGTACAATAAACAGTTATACTCACCTTGTCTCACCTTTCCTGGGCATCCTTGTGGCTTGCGGCTATCCCCTGGTTTCCAATTCAGGCCTCTTTCGGCCTATGGTTGACGTCATGTGCCCTGGGGTCACTGATGATGCCTGTGATTGGGCCTCAGTGATCATGTGGGACTTAGCAAAGTTATGATGCCGACATGACATCAGCGTGTCCCATGTGATTATTGAGCCCCAATCACAGGCATCAGTGGTGACCTTGGGGTGCATGACATCAGCCAGAAGGAGACCGCCAGATGCCCAGGAGAGATGAGGCAAAGTCAGTACAACTGATTTTTGTTTTTACTCAATTCCCCTGTACTTCCACTTATTATAGTCTAGGGTCCGAGGAAACGTCAAAGTATAATAGTGTTTCATGGGCGATGAACCCCAAATGTTTGCAAAATTCCATTTGAATACATTTCTATCTTAAACAGTTCGCTCATCCCTACTCATATGTATCTCAATCAGGCTATGAGATTGTATAATATACTGGGTAGATTATTTAAGAAACTACCCAGTTTATTTTTATATACTATAGGTACATTGAGGGTGACATCTAGGTGCAGTATCAGCCAATCAGTATCCTTCTTCCCTGGGCCCCGTTTTCTCAATTACATTGCAGGGCTGCTTGAGCCCTGCTACTGTGTGGGCACATATTCTCAGTTCACATAGCTAAAAGGGCCCTAGTTCAAGGCAAGAGACAGACAGCAGGCTACTGACAGGACACCAGGACAGAAACAATCAGAGACAATGGCAAGGCAGCAAAATACTACTGGAAAAAAATGATGTTGGCGACATTTTAGGAATTTGTGAATGATTGGCATGTAATATTATACAAGGTTTATGTCCCCTGATGAATCAGTGAGTACACTCTTTTCAGAGCACACCCTCATTAGGGTGAATATCAACTCCAGCTAGTGCCTCATCTTGAGTTTAGTCTGGTTTCTTCATTTACCTATATATAGCTTGGACTTAAGTTTGGTTTTCAGCCAATAGTAAGGTTTGATTCGAGCAACCATCACTATTTATCTATATTGACTCCATCTACCTCGCAAGGTGTTCTATGCATCTGAGGAACTCGGCATTTTTATCTTTTCTATCTTCAGATGTTTGAGCCTTTTGATACATAGCATTTCTCCTTCCTCCCCCTTCCTTATCACCTGTGAATAATTGAGTGAACTGGGTACTCCTTGTTTTCTTCGGGGTAAAAATATTTTTATCTTATATATTAAAAGCTTAGTTTTACTTATTTGTTGAGGTCTATTCTAGAAACTGCAATTATACAGAATACTTGATAGTGTCTACTGTAAGGTAATACATATTTAGAAGTATTACATCATGCAATATTTGCATGTAGCTGTACAGTGGGCCCCCAGAATGAATTTTACTGGTGGGCTCTTTGCACCACAGTCCAACATTGAGGTTCTTTATAGTTAGAGAAATCAAGCTATGGAATGCCATACCCCATTAGGTAACAGTGGCAGATACAACGACAACATTCAAAAAAGGGTTAGGTCTAATTACAAATGGCATTAAGTATTATAATAATTTAGCGCTGAATTTTGTACAATTAATCTGAGAAAGTAAATTTGATGGACATGTCTATTTGTAGTCTTAAAATTTAATACATTTTGGCCACTGATTTCAGTAAGACCAACTGATCAGTTTCAAATATTATCAATGACATAGAAAACTGTATAACCTGATCCCTCAAAATGTCTCTGATCCAATCGTGCTATGCTTTCCCACATGTAATCTTACAAATTCTTCTTAGCTATTCTGTAGTCTGCTATTTAAACAATTAGGTTTCTCCCTTTTATCCACCATGCTCTGTAACTCATTACCTAAAATGAACAGACTATTCCACCTGTGAAACCTTCAAAAACAACCAAAATCCTATCTACAAGGGAAAGGGAAAGAAGACAGTAGGTGAGGTTAGAAGTAGATCATATAGCAGTGTAGTATAATCCAGTTTATTGTAGGCTTTTCAAGACAATATTTCAAAGTGATATTCTGTATGTGCTTATGGGGTGCCACCCATGACCCAAGCCTCATGTGGGACCCATGTTCAGCCAAATCTCTCACCAACTCTAACAAGTGTATGCTACTTAGGAGTGGCCTGTGGTGACAGTAGAATTTTACATACACCTGTAAATGCATACATGGCTGCAAATTGCCTTTCCCTAAGCAAGGGGGCAGCATGATATTGTGAGCGATGCCTAACTACTCCCAGCACAGCCATTAAAAATAAAATTCCCTTTAGCTACACTCATCTAATCCCTTGGTTTGGCAGCAACCCAGGTGCATGTTGTATGTATTGCGCGTGCAGTGTATAAACCCCTCATAACTTGGGGAATTGATTGAGAATGAACATTTCTAGGTGTGCTCATCCAGCTGATAAAAAGCCCATTTAAAAGGCTGTGAACTGTGTGTTGTGAACTGCACATTATCAAGAGTTTTGCATGCATGCCATAATATTGTATTGGAATTGTTTCATGTGAAGTTAGAGTCTTTAAACAAATTTCATACAAAGTAATATCTATCTGCAGTGGAATTTACTGGGGACTATATTTATGGTTGTACAGAAGGAAGGAAACCAACAAGGGAACTTACTGGGGACTACATTTATAACTGCAAAAGGGAAAAGGAGACTTATTGGTTGTGATCAGGAGCAGGGGGCTTTGAAAGACATAAAGAGTGCATGCAAGTGGTTTGGGAAGTTGTCAGTAGAAAACTGTCTTGAACTGTCTTGTCAGGAGTGAACCATTATAAAGAATGTTTTTACTGTCCACCAACAAACCTTTTCAGATAACGGCATCATCATGTCAATGCTGTAAGTTGTTCTCATGCGCCTGTGGCACCTTCAATCTCATCAATAGATGTTCAACAACATTGTGAAGTGTTGTTTCGTACTGTTTGTATTGACTTGCTTTTCTAATTACCAGCCATAGGTGACAGATGATATAGTACTAATGATCAAGCTCCCTATATGCATTCTCTCAATATTTACAAATTCCGATAATGGGATGTGCCTGCACTAAGGCATTCAGAGAACATAGGCCAAGGACAAAGTTTTGTAATTATACTTTCCATAAGTTATTTGAAGATGGACTGAAAACTGTAGACAAGAGCTACAGTCAGATTTGTTTTATAGTGCTACATGAATGATAACAACTGGTACAGTTCATAGGAAGAGAGTGAGTCTTGTGAGAGTCCTATGAACTTCTTGTCTTTCATGTGAGTTTCATGTAGCTGTTGTATGTCTTATAATGTTATTGTGAAGAATCTTTTCAACATTTCTATCAGGACAATTCCTGTAGTTGACGGTAAGTAAGCTTCCCTCTACCTGGTGAGAAAATTAATTCTTGCCTATTGATAGATCTTGAATGAACTGCACATTAAGCATCAATCTTCAGTAAATAGAAATATTTCCCATTTTTTCATGGGCAGTAAAACAAAACAATATATATATATAGATATAAAACATTGGATCTAAGTTTACAAGGTTAGTTCAATAAAAATTAATTTTAGATTTCCATATTCCAACTTCTGCATCTAAGGGTGGGTTCACACCTGCGCTTCAGTCCGTCCATTGCCAATCCGAGTGAAAATCTCGGCGAACGGGATTGGCATCGGATACAGACAGGTTAGATACGCATTGGTTAAAAACCCATTCATTTGAATGGGTTTTTAAAGCAATGCGCGGGTGTCCGATTGCACCCTCTGCGCTGCGAATCCTTTTTTTTCGTCGGAAACAAAGTCGGACATGTAGGACTTCGTGTCCGACGAAAAAAAACGGCTTCGCAGCGCAGAGGGTGCAATCGGACACCCGGACGGACTGAAGCGCAGGTGTGAACCCACCCTTAACCAACTGAGATGCTGTTTATAAAAGCTGTTAAGCCTTAATCTATAGTACTGGGCAAAGGTCTTAAGGATGTGTGGCAGAAATGTTGCAAAGTAAAAATGCTTTTAAAAACAGAAGTGTTAATAGTTTATTTTTGCAAATTAACAAAAATAAGTGAATGAATGAACAAAAAATAAATCTGACTCAAATCAATATTGGGTGCGACCACCCTTTGAAAGAATCCTAGAAGTGATGATATGACCCCCACATCATCCAACATCATCCAGTCTGTCTGGGATTACATGAGGAGAGTAAAATTTGAGTAATCCTACTTGCACAGATGTTTGGAACCTGTGGAGTTCCTTCATAAACTGTATGCAAGTATACCTAGAAGAATTGATGCTATTTAGAAGGCACAGGTTGATCACACCAAATATTTATTTGGTTTAGATTTCTCTTTTGTTTATTCACTACATTTTTTAATTGAAAAAAAACAAACTATTAGCACTTCTCTTTTAGAAAGCATTCTTATTTTGCAGCAGTTTTGGACACTTGCCTAAAAGGTTAACACAATACTTGTTTTGCACAGTAAGTACTACCACAATTCAAAAAAAGTTGGGAGGCTATTTCATTTGAAAAAAATTACTGATTTAGAAATTGATGGCAGTAACGAATCTCAAAAAAGTTGGGGCGGGGCCATGTCTGCCATAGTGTAGCATCCCCTCTGCCTTTTACAACACTCTAAATATTTGGTAAGTGAAGAGACCAATTGCTGGAGTTTTGGGAGGGGAATGTTGCCCCATATTTGTCTGCTGCATAATTCTAGTTGATCAACAGTCCTGGATATTCTTTGCTGGATTTTTCATTTCACAATAGTTTAAATATTTTGTATTGGTGAAATGTCTAGACTGCAGCTCAACTTAACACAAAGACTCTTGTTTGGCGTAGCTAAGTTGTTATGATGGATGTAGTATGTGGTTTAGCATTGTCTTGCTGAAATATGGTCTAAGGCCGTGATGGCGAACCTATGGCACGCGTGCCAGAGAGGGCACGCAGAGCCCTCTCAGTTGGCACGCGCGCCGTCACCATATCTCACTAACGGGGAATCCGGTCCAGGATTCCCCATTAGTGAGCGATCGCTTCTTTCAGCTGTATGTGCAAATGCACATACAGCTGAAAGCTGTCAGTGTAAGCTGCGGTCCGCAGGACCGCTGCTTACACAGTACATGCTAAATGCTGTACAGTCATGGCCAAAAGTTTTGAGAATGATACAAATATTAATTTTTACAAAGTCTACTGCTTCAATTTTTCTAATGGCAATTTGCATATACTCCAGAATGTTATAGAGAGTGATCAGCTTAACAGCAATTACTTGCAAAGTCAATATTTGCCTAGAAAATGAACTTTATCCCCCAAAACACATTTCAACATCATTGCAGCCCTGCCTTAAAAGGACCACCTAACATCGTTTCAGTGATTGCTCCATTAACACAGGTGTGGGTGTTAATGAGGACAGGGCTGGAGAGCAATCTGTCATGATTAAGTAAGAATGACACCACTGGACACTTTAAAAGGAGGCTGGTGCTTGCCATCATTGTTTCTCTTCTGTTAACCATGGTTATCTCTAAAGAAACACGTGCAGTCATCATTGCACTGCACAAAAATGGCCTAACTGGGAAGAGTATTGCAGCTAGAAAGATTGCACCTCAGTCAACAATCTATCGCATCATCAAGAACTTCAAGGAGAGAGGTTCCATTGGTGCCAAAAAGGCTCCAGGGCACCCAAGAAAGACCAGCAAGCGGCAGGACCGTCTCTTAAAAGTGTTTCAGCTGCGGGATCGGGCTACCAGCAGTGCAGAGCTTGCTGAGGAATGGCAGCAGGCAGGTGTGAGTGCATCTGCACGCACTGTGAGGTGGAGACTCTTGGAGCAAGGCCTGGTCTCAAGGAGGGGAGCAAAGAAGCCACTTCTCTCCAGAAAAAACATCAGGGACAGACTGATATTCTGCAAAAGGTACAGGGAGTGGACTGCTGAGGACTGGGGTAAAGTCATTTTCTCTGACGAATCCCCTTTTCGATTGTTTGGAACATCTGGAAAACAGCTTATTCGGAGAAGAAGAGGTGAGCGCTACCACCAGTCTTGTCTCATGCCAACTGTAAAGCATCCTGAAACCATTCATGTGTGGGGTTGTTTCTCAGCCAAGGGAATCGGCTCTCTCACAGTCTTGCCTAAAAACACAGCCATGAATAAAGAATGGTACCAGAATGTCCTCCAAGAGCAACTTCTCCCAACCGTCCAAGAGCAGTTTGGCGCTCAACAATGCCTTTTCCAGCATGATGGAGCACCTTGCTATAAAGCAAAGGTGATAACTAAATGGCTCAGGGAACAAAACATAGAGATTTTGGGTCCATGGCCTGGAAACTCCCCCAATCTTAATCCCATTGAGAACTTGTGGTCAATCATCAAGAGACGGGTGGACAAACAAAAACCAACAAATTCAGACAAAATTAAAGCATTGATTCTGCAAGAATGGACTGCTATCAGTCAGGATTTGGTCCAGAAGTTGATTGAGAGCATGCCAGGGAGAATTGCAGAGGTCCTGAAGAAGAAGGGTCAACACTGCAAATATTGACTTGCTGCATTAACTCATTCTAACTGTCAATATAAGCTTCTGTTACTCATAATATGAATGCAATTATATTTCTGTATGTGATAAAAACATCTGACAAACACACATAAAAACCAGAGGGCAGCAGATCATGTGAAAATATAATATTTGTGTCATTCTCAAAACTTTTGGCCATGACTGTACTCTGAAAGGACCTTCTGACGTCATAAGGTCACATGACAGGGTAGGCGTGTCTTTGCTTGTAAGAAGCTCCTTCCACATGAAGAAAAGTATCACGAGCAGTGGAGGAACATGCAGAGATGTGGGGTGCAGGGTGTAGTGTGGGGAGGAGAGATGTGGGGCTCGGGGTGTAGTGTGGGGGGAGAGATGTGGGGTGCAGGGTGTAGTGTGGGGGTTAGAGATGTGGGGTGCAAGGTGTAGTGTGGGGGTTAGAGATGTGGGGTGCAGTATGTAGGGTGTAGTGTGGGGGTTAGAGATGTGGGGTGCATGGTGTAGTGTGGGGGGGAGAGATGTAGGGTGTAGTGTGGGGGGTAGAGATGTGGGGTGCAGTGTGGGGGGAGAGATGCAGAGTGTAGTGTGGGGGAGGAGAGATGTGGGGTGCAGTATGTAGGGTGCAGGTGTAGTGTGGGGGTTAGAGATGTGGGGTGCAGGGTGTAGTGTGGGGGAGAGATGTAGGGTGCAGGGTGTAGTGTGGGGGGAGAGATGTGGGGTGCAGGGTGTAGTGTGGGGGGAGAGATGTGGGGTGCAGGGTGTAGTGTGGGGGGAGAGATGTAGGGTGCAGGGTGTAGTGTGGGGTGAGAGATGTAGGGTGCAGGGTGTAGTGTGGGGGGAGATGCAGAGTGTAGTGTGGGGGATAGAGATGTGGGGGGTAGAGATGTGGGCGTGCAGTGTGTAGTGTGGGGGAGAGATGCAGAGTGTAGTGTGGGGGAGGAGAGATATGGGGTGCAGTATGTAGGGTGCAGGGTGTAGTGGGGGGTAGAGATGCAGGGTGTAGTGGGGGGGGTATAGATGCAGGGTGTAGTGGGGGGGTAGAGATGCAGGGTGTATTGTGGGGTGCAGAGATGCAGGGTGTATTGTGGGGTGCAGAGATGCAGGGTATATTGTGGGGTGCAGAGATGCAGGGTGTATTGTGGGGTGCAGAGATGCAGGGTGTAGTGTGGGATACAGGGTGTAGTGTGGGGGGGAGAGATGCAGAGTGTAGTGTGGGGGGGGAGAGATGTGGGATGTAGGCTGCTTGCAAGAGGGAGGAATGGGGGTGCAGGCTGCTTGCGAGCAAGAGGGGGGATGCTGGGGAGGCAGGTTAATTTAAGGTGAAATTGCCGTGTTGGCACTTTGCAATAATTTAGTGGGCTTTGGGTTGCAGTTTGGGCACTCGGTCTCTAAAAGGTTCGCCATCACTGGTCTAAGGCCTTCTCTGAAAGAGACATTGTCTAGATGCGAGCATATGTTGTTCTAAAACCTCTATATACTGCTCAGCACTCATAATGACTTTCAAGATGTGTAAGCTGCCCATACCCTAAGATCTAATGCAACCCCATACCATCAGAGATTCAGACTTTTGAACTGTGCGCTGATAATAAGCTGGGTGGTTTCTCTCCACGAGTCTGGAGTACTCAGTGTCTGTGGTTTCCATAAAGAATATCAAATTTGGATTCACCTGACCACAGAACAGTTTTGCCTCAGTCCATTTTAATTGAGCTTTGGCCCAGAGAGGACGTCAGCTTTTCTGGATTGTGTTGCTACATGGTTTCTTCTTTGCATAATACAGCTTTAGCTTGCATTTGTGGATTGCACAGCAAAACTGTATTCACATACTATGATTTCTGGAAGTATACCTGAGCCCATGCAGTGATTTGCATTACCAATTCATGCCTGTTTTCAATGCATTCAATGACGGATGAAGGCCCATTGATCTCATGCGTTTTATATTGACCATCGGCCTTGTCCATTGTGCACATTGATTTCTCCAGATTTTCTCAAACTTTTTGATGATATCATGTACTGTAGTTGATGGGATATTCACAGTCTTTTCAATTTTATGTTGAGGAACATTTTTTATGAAATTTTTGGAGATTTTCTACTCTTATCGGTTTCTAAAGGAGTTAATTTTTTCAAATGAAATGTCTAACTTTTAGCTTCTGATATGTGTTCTATGTTCTATTATGAATAGAATACAGTTATGTAAGATTTCCATTTCATTGCATTCTTTTTTCTTTACATTTTGCACAGTGTTCCAACTTTTTTGTAATAGGGTTGTAGCACCTAAGAGCTCATATTTACTGTAATATGGATTTTGGTTTGAGCCGGTATGCTTAAGTAAAGATGAACATTACACTTTTGCTACGTAACTTCTTAAATAGTCTAATTAAATAACTAATACATCATATCAGTTGCTGTGCTGCATATCACTTGACCTCTTTAGGAACCAGATAAAAAAACAAAAACGGTACCTGTAGTGTTTTCTGTTCAGTTCTTTTGCTGTGTCTCATTAAAATGAATGTAGTGCGCATGTAGACCCCAATATATCTAAATAGCTGTCTGGCAAACACCCCAATGTATCTAGATTGTCATTTTCTCAATTTGTTTTCCCGATCAGAGCAACAGAGAAGATAATGTAAACATGAATATTGTCTAATTTGATGTATGCTTTTTTATGTGTTTTTTTTTCAAGCCGATACTAGATATTTCCTGTATATTTCTATACCTCTTACCTCTAAACACTTCCTCTGAACATAGGCATTATAATTCCTACTATTGTGTGGCCCAGCAATAGGAGTTGACAAAATAAAAATGGCTTCCACTCATCAGCACTGGACATATTAGGTGGATATCGTTAGAAGGGAATCCAAGGCTCCAAGTCAAAAGTATGTAATAAAAAATATGCACAGGATATTAGAAATGCATTCAATTAAAAACTAGTTGTGCTTGATCTAGAAATGTAATATTTAAGTAAGGGACAATCCTTTTACAATAGGAGCTAAAAGAGCAAACCTACCATATATAGAAATGCATGTGGGTTAAAGGGATTTTATATTAGTAAGGGAATATATGTTAGTAACAGGAAAAAAGGTAGAAACAGAAAAACACAAAAAGGTGAAATGTATTACCTACTGCATGGCAGACCTTAGCAATTGCAAAGTTCTTAATATATATATTGTTGTTTGAATGGCTGAAAAACTGGGTCATTGCTGTTCATAACTCACCTTTTTACAAGTGGTAAAACATTTTTTATTTAGCATTCATGAAAAAAAACCCCACATTGTCTTCTCAAATAGGATTGAACAACAAAACACGGTTAGAAGGAATAGTGAAACAACGTGGATATATCACCTGTTTGGAGCTCTTGGAGAAATACAAACTGCAATATCAGTGAATAACAGTTGTTAAATAATGTGGTGACTCACAGTAAAATATTGAAGGTAGCGCACACTCTGGAGATGTGGTGCTAGTGTGGTAGAGTTCTCCAACCCAATCCAGTCAAGATAAGAAATCACAGCA
Source organism: Leptodactylus fallax (assembly GCA_947044405.1). Taxonomy (NCBI): domain Eukaryota; kingdom Metazoa; phylum Chordata; class Amphibia; order Anura; family Leptodactylidae; genus Leptodactylus; species Leptodactylus fallax. The sequence goes on along the minus strand of CAMRHE010000027.1, from coordinate 8,765,748 downwards.
CTACTCTTTAGTGATGCAAAAGATCAGTCTTATTTATTAGACAATTCACGTATACAGGCGCATCTCAATAAATTAGAATATCTTTGAATTGTTTATTTCTTTCAGTAATGAAATTAAAAAAGTGACCTCCTATATTTTCTAGATTCTTTACACACAGAGTGTTCTATTTCAAGTGTTTTATTTCTGTAAATGTTGATTATGGATTACAGGCAATGAAAACCCAAATCTAAGAAAATTAGAATATTGTAAAAAAGTTCAGTATTGTAAATTCAGTGTGTCACCTGCCAAGGTTTCCTAAGCCTTTAAATGGTCCCTCAGTCTGGTTCAGTAGGACACACAATCATGGAAGACGCTGATTATGTATTGTATTACTGAAATGAATGAACGTTTCAAAAATATTCAAATTTATTGAGATGCACCTGTACTGTGTAAGGCATATATTATGTATTGTTCCATACAATGTGAGCGTAGCCACTGTCCACCATGTAGAAGCTCATTGAAAAACAGTATCTAGATTAATATGTAATGTTTCGGTACAATTATGACCTTTGTCAAGCAAAATCTGGTTGTAGGAAAAAAGTAGCTTGGTGGAAGCAAAGGTCATAATTGGATAAAATTTTGCATATTAATCTGGATACTGTCTTTTTGAATGATTTCCCACAAGTTGGATGCACTATGCTAACATCCTATGGAACATTACATGAGATATGCCTTACACAATATATGTGAATTGTCGCAAAAAATATTGGAAGTCCAACATATACTGTACAGTAGGAACACTATCTATTGAGGCATAGTATAATGAAAGAAGACTGAAATACTCAAAATAGACATAACAGGCATTTGATAGGGCAACATGTTTCAAACAATTGAGTGAGAGCAGAAAGACAAGTATTATACTCACCTGAATTGTAAATCATGGGATATGCTACTGTGCTTGTTTCTCAGTGATGAGTGTTTTATTTCCTTCTTATCAATATGTACAAGGGACAAACTGTTTTGAGGCAGGATTTGCTCCTATTAAGTGTTACTAATTGCTCCCATGCCAGTCCTTTATTGGCAGGCGTGCCTCTAGCCATTAGTTAGGCAACCATACTCATGGCATGTGGCTTGTGACTTTGGCTCTCCTACTGTCTGCTGTCAATGACAGGTTTCCATAGTAATTGGAGCCTCCAGAGGCTCCATTCCTGACATATCCACTGCTCTATCAGCACCAACGTCACCAATAAATGACTATTTGGGGACTATGACCTAGGAAGCTTCCTGTAGCAAGTTCATACCTATTTGCTGGAGTCAAGTGTGAAGACTACACACCCCAGTCTATCCTGCAACAATTGGGTTAAGATAATCCACAATCTAGTATGTGACTGTAACAAGGAGACAGAGATATACACAATATAAAAATAAGTAAGCAAAAACACAGCAGCTACAGAGGTAAAAGATCAAAATTTAATGACTTTCTCCCACTATTCATGAACAGAATTGGACGTCCTAAGAAATATTGTTTTTGTATATTGAAGATTATCAATGTACTCTATCAGAACTGTCCATTGAACTTTACTTATGAGAACCTGGGTAACCCTCAGTTTCATTTCCTTTGAGACAGCCACATAAATAAATGGACTGAAAATCACATGACCATGGAATGATTTTAATCCATTGAAAGTAAGCAGAATGAATGCCAGTACGCAGAGATCTAGAAAACTGTGAGTAATTGATACAGAAAGTATATTAGAAAAATTGTACAACTTTTCATTATACACACGTGGACAAAATTGTTGGTACTCCTGGATTAATGAAAGAAAAACCCACATTGGTCACAGAAATAACTTGAATCTGACAAAAGTAATATATAAAAATTCTATGAAAATGAACAAATGAAAGTGAGACATTGCTTTTCAACCATGCTTCAACAGAATTTTTAAAAAAAGAAAACTCATGAAACAGGCCTGGACAGAAATGATGGTACCCCTAACTTAATATTTTGTTGCACAACCTTTTGAGGCAATCACTGCAATCAAACGATTCCTGTAACTGTCAATGAGACTTCTGCACCTCTCAACAGGTATTTTGGCCCACTCCTCATGAGCAAACTGCTCCAGTTATCTCAGGTTTGAAGGGTGCCATTTCCAGACGGCATGTTTCAGCTGCTTCCAAAGATGCTCAATAGGATTTAGGTCAGGGCTCATAGAAGGCCACTTCTGAATAGTCCAATGTTTTCCTCTTAGCCATTCTTGGGTGTTTTTAGCTGTGTGTTTTGGGTCCTGTCATTATCCTGTTGCAAGACCCATGACCTGCAAGTGAGACCAAGCTTTCTGACACTCGGCAGCACATTTCTCTCTAAAATCCCTTGATAGTCTTGAGATTTCATTGTACCATGCACAGATTCAAGACCTGTGCCAGATGCAGCAAAGCAGCCCCAAAACATAACAGAGCCTCCCCCATGTTTCACAGTAGGGACAGTGTTCTTTTCAAGATATGCTTAATTTTTCTGTTTGTGAACATAGAGCTGATGTGCCTTGCCAAAAATTTCGACTTTTTGTCTCATCTGTCCATAGGACATTCTCCCAGAAGCTTTGTGACTTGTCAACATGTAGTTTGGCAAATTACTTTTGTCAGATTCAAGATATTTCTGTGACCATTGTGGGTTTTTCTTTCATTAAACAAGGGGTACCAACAATTTTGTCCATGTGTGTACAAACAATAATATGTGTCTCTCAATATTGATCTGAAACTGGACAAATCCTTTTAAAGGGAATCTGTCAGGTCAATCTGGGACACTAAACCACCCACAGGTCCTTATAGACCTTGGGTTTAGTGTCCCAGATCGCCCTGTTGTAATGCAATCCGCAGGCGCATGAAAAATAAAAAACCTTTATACTTACCTAGATAAGGGTCCGATCAACGCTGTTTGGTGAGATCGGTCCGGCTTATTCATGAGGCACGCCTCCCGGCGCCTGCGCTGTTCTTCAGTGAAGCCAAAGATGGACACCCAGGATTCACTGCGTAATTGCAGGACATGCGCACTGAAGCGAGGAGTACTCCTCTGGCTTCATTGAAGAACTGCACAGGCGCGGGGAGTACAGCGGCAGGGTGAGTAAAAAACTTTTTTTTTATTTTTAATGTGGCCATGGATTGCGTTATAACAGGGTGATTTGGGACACTAAACCCCAGGTCCATATGGTCCATTAAACAAATGTTTGTTGCTTCAGTTTCATGCTATGGTGCATTATACGATAGCTGCTGTAATAGAGTGAATAGTAATGAATTAATGAATGTTCATTAGCACAATACAAATGCTACATCTGTGCATCATATTAGGCTATAGGGGTACCATAAAAGCACATAGCCTGCCTATCCATGCATTCAATGGACAGCAATTTAGTTAAATTTCTGCCATGTTACACTTCTCCTGCAGCATGACGAGCCTGACCAGCGGCAATCTACTGATCGCTATAACCAGCTTCATTATAAAAAGTGTCTATCTTCATGAAACAATCCTGTGTGACAACTTGAGGGTTATTTTAGCTCAGAGGATTGCCATCTCTTCAGCAAGATGGTTGGCACATCCAAAATTACCAATAACTCTTACTCCAACACAGTGGATTCACTTCAGATCTGGCCACAGCCAGCTTTATTCTTCTGTTTTTACGGCAAGCAGCATGTACATCACACTGCAAAACAAATCCTGAGCCGTCTGGCTACTGACTACACATGGTGTGTCCATTACTATCAAACCCTGGGCCTACTACCTACTATCTCCACAAACATAGAAGTTCATACCAACTCACGTGGTTTTGGCTCCTACAGGCCCTGGCACAGCCTGTCCCCAGACAGGGAGCATTGTTGGCAAGGGTTGTCACCTTACTTGTAGAGCCCTTCCACCTAGCTGCTAATCAACCCTTATTCCTTTATGTGACGCAGACATTTTTTGTTTTTGTGTTTTGGTTTTTTTTACTCCCTGCATTCCAAAAGCCATAACTTTCTCATTTTTCCATTTACGTAGTCATATGAGGGCTTGATTTTTGTGTGACAAGTTGTACTTCAAAATGGTACCATTTATTATTCTGTACAATGTACTAGGAAGCGGGAAAAAATTCAGAATGAAGTGGAATTGGAAAAATAATGCAGTACCACCATTTTCATATGGGTTTTGTTTTTACGGCTTACACTCTGCAGTAAAAATGATATGGTTAGCTTTATTCCGTGGGTTGGTATGATCACGGTGATACCAAATTTATATAGTTTTTTTTTTTCATGGTTTAATAACTTTACAAAAATTCTAAATTTTGAAGAAAAAAAAATTTCTTAGAATCACCATATTCTGACATCTGTATTTTTTTTTATAGTTCAGTGTATAGAGCTGTGTAAGAAGTGTTTTTTTGCGGGACAATGTGTAGTTTTTAGTGATACCATGTTGTGGAATGTATGAATGTAAGTATTTTGATCACTTTTTATTCCATTTTTTTATGGAGGCAAATCTGCAAAAAAGCGGCAAATGTTTTTGTATTTGAATAGTTTGGACATTTTCAGACTTAGGGATGCCTAATGTGTTTATGTTTACTTTTACTTGTTTACTTTTATATGTGATCTAGGGAAAGGGGGGTGATTTAAACTTTTATTTATTTATTTATTTTTTATACTTGTTTCTTTTTTTTTCTAGCCCCCCCCCCCCCTTGGGGGCTTGAACATGTGATCTGCGGGAGGTTGGGGGGGCGCCAAGTTACTGAACATGAAATGGAAAGTGAAAGTAATCACTCAGATGCTGTGGTCCCATTTGACCACGGCATCTGAATGGTTACATGTCCATGATCATAGTCATCTCTGGACACGGGCAATGCTGCCGGGTCCATGCTGTATGACATAGCACAGACCTGTGAATAAATCAGGCGATACCCTTTAGTTATCCTCTAAAAGGTATTGCCTGATTTCTTCACTCTTCCACTACTTTCTATGGCTAACACGGTACAATATTATACTAATAGCACAGATCTGGCAGCTGGTGCATCCGTTTTGCTTCAGAGCGGCCGCTATACTTAGCCACGTGCACCAGGAGGTACATGTATGTACTGGTACAAGTAAGGGTTAAAAATTCATTTGTCTGCAACTACCATGAAACACCCACTGTCTCTTCCACACTACTTTCTCAGGGTGAAATACACAATTTTTTGTACTTCTAGTGGCATAAATATACCACTCCAGCAGTCACACTGCCACACCTTCCAGTATATTCTTGACCCCTTAAGAATGCAACCTATTTCGATACTTGAAGGGGTTGTCCACTTTCAGACAAATATTGAGACAAATGTTGTTGTTTGTATAATAAAAAGTTGTACAATTTTCTAATATATGTTCTGTATCAATTCCTCACAGTTTTCTAGATCTCTGCTTGCTGTCATACATTCTGCTTACTCCCAGTGCATGAAATTCTGACCATAGTCATGTGATGTACAGTCCATGGTCATGTGATATACGGTCCATGTTCATGTGACGAACACACAGGTACACAGCTCGTTATAGTCACAGCACAGTAATTAGACCTCTGCCTGGTAACGAGCTGTGCACCTTTGTGTTCATCAGATGACATTGGACTGAAAATCACATGACCATGGTAACAGAATGAATGACAGCAAGCAGAGATCTAGAAAGCCGTAAGGATTTGATACAAAAAGTATATTGAAAAATTGTATAACTTTTTATTATAAAAACAATAACATTGGTCTCTTTATATTGGTCTGAAGGTGGGAAACCCTTTAACCCCTTAATGACCTTGGACGTACTATTACGTCCTGGACGCTAGGTACTTTGCACACCAGGGCGTAATACTACACCCGAGGCTGGCCGCTCACTCACTATCTGGGCGGGCGGCATCAGAACCGGGTGTTAGCTGTAACTGATAGCTGACATCCTACTCCATAACCCCTGGTCGGAAGTGAGTTCTGATTGGAGGTTTTAACCCCTTGGATGTTGCGGTCAAACATGACCGCAGCATCCAAGGGGTTCCGCCATCTTGCCGCCCCTCCAGTACACCCCACGGCCAGATCGGGGGTTGCCGATACCTATAATGCCCAGTGACCCCAGGCTGCCTGGAGCCCCCACTGCCTGGTTGATGCTGCCGAGACCTCCAGAAGTCAGCGCTATGCGTCTGCAAAGCGCTGACTTCCTGTATAGACTGAAAGACACTTGTATGCTTGTGTCTTGCAGTCTATAGTACTGAGCCAGAGATCAAAGCATCTCTGGCTCAGGTGTCCTAATGGAACACATGAAAAAATAAAAAAAAAGTATGTGAAAAAAATTAATAAAAGAATAAAGCCCCCAAAATTCCCTTTTCCTATATAAAATTAATTATATAAAAAATAAACCTAAAAATTAATAAAAACAATACATATTTAGTATCGCCGCGTCCATAACAACCTGTACAGTAAAACTGAAACAACATTTAATGGACACGGTGAACGTCGGGAAAAAAACCCAGAAAAAACCCGCCAGAAGTAATGATTTTTCACCATCTCACCTTACAAAATATGCCATAAAAAGTGATCAAAAAGTCATATCTACCCCCAAAACAGTACCAATAAAAAGCACAGATTGTTCTGCAAAAATTAAGCCCTAAACCAACTCTGTAAATTGCAGAGTAAAAATGTTACGCATCTCAGAACATGGCGATGCAAACAAAATTGATTTATGTCCCCAAATGGGTTTTTGTTCTGCAAAATTAGTATCGCATAAAAAAACAATATACATGAGGTATCGCCGTAATCGTACTGACCTGCAGAATAAAGGTAACATGTTACTTACGCTCTACGCTGCATGGCAAAAAATTTAAAAGGTAAAACGCAATGCCAGAATTGATGGGGTTTTTTTTTTTAATCCACCAAGAAAGAGTTAATAAAATTTATTTAATAAGTTGTAGGCACCCAAAAATGGTGTCATTGCAAAATACATTTCATACCGCAAACAACAAGCCCTCATATGGCGACATCACCAGAAAAATAAAGAAAATGTGAAGACAAAAACCCCAATAATCGCCAAATCATTAGAACAAAACTGGCTGTGTCAGGAAGGGAATGTATAAGCTGTGCGAGCGTATATCAGGGGACTCCCCAGATTTAGACCTTACAAGGGATAATAAACCAGAACTGACCCCCAGAGTGACCCCTCCAATAATAGGAGCTACTGGGGAAATAGTAGGGAATTTAGTGTTCCCAATGTACTACGCACAGTTTACATATTCAATTTTCCCCATCTGCTGTGCAGTCACGTCTGGGATACTAATGCTCACTACAGCCCTTGATAAATTCTTTGAGGGGTGCACTTTTCAAAATGGGGTCATTCCCTAGGGGATTCTACTTTACTGGTACTTTTAGAGGCTCTGCAAACATGACATGGCATCCAGATCCCAAACATCTGAATCTGCACTCCAAAAGCTACATAGTGCTCCTTCCCTTCTGTGCCCTGCTGGGTGCCCAAACTGCAGTTTATGCCCACATGTATGGCACTATTGTACCCAGGATAACGTACTTAATGTCATATGTGGGTATAAACTGCTGTTTAGGCACAGCCAAGCACAGCAGGGAAGGAGCACTATTTGGTTTTTGGAGCACAGACTTGGACGGTTTGGTTTTTGGACGCCATGACACTTTTGCAGAGCTGAAATGCCAGTAAAGTGGAATCCTCTTACATGTCACCCCATTTTGGAAACTACACCCCTGAAGGAATTTATCCAGGGGTACAGTGAGCATTTTTAACCCCCAAGTGTTGCTATCATTTATTATCCATAAATGAATACGCAGCTGTTGGTGAAAGGTGAAAATGACAATTTTTCCAGGAATACGTCATTTCATTGCGTAATATGTTGTGTCCGGCTTGTATCACAGACGAATGCTCCAAAAGCTGTTGTGCCCGGGATCCCCGCTCAACAGTTTTTGGAGTGTGTGTCTCTGCAGACATAAGCTGGGCACAACATATCGGGCACTGAAATGTCGTATCTATGAAAAAAATTTCATTTTTAACTTTTCATTATCAGCTGCGCATTCATATCTTGAAATTAAAAGAATGCAACACTTAAGGGTTAATAATGCTCACTACCCCACTTTATAAATCCCTTGAAGGGTGTAGTTTCCAAAATGGGGTGACATGTCTGCGGATTCCACTTTACTGGCAATTCATGGGCTCTGCAAAAGTGGCATGGTGTCCAAAAAACAAACTGTGCTCCAAAAACCAAAATAGTGCTCCTTCCCTTTTGTGCCTGGCTGTGCCCAAACAGCAGTTTATACCAACATATGGCATGAAGTACATTATCCTGGGTACACCAGTGTCAAACATGTGGGTATAAACTGCCATTTGGGCACAGAGCAGGGGGCAGATGTGAAGGAGCGCTATGTGCTTTTGGAGCGCCGATTTAGATTGTCGGTTTTTGGACGCCATGTCACATTTGCAGAGACCCTAAAATTGCCCCTACAAAATGAGGTCACTTCTTGGGGAATTCCAATTTACTGGCACCTCCAGGGCTCTGCAAAAACAACATGGCGTCCAGAAAGTCCCTCTAAATCTATATTCCAAAAGCTAAAAAAAACACAGTGCTCCATCCCTTTTGAGCCCTGCTATGTGCCCAAGCAGCAGTTTATACCCACATATTTCATTTTTTTGTCCCCGGGATAGCTCACTTAATAGTTTTAGGAGTTCATGTCTCTGATGCCACAAAGTGGCCGCAACGTATTAGGCACTGAAATTGGATATTTCTTTAAAAACTTTAATTTTCACTTTGTACGTTAATTTTTGGGAAGCATTTTTAGGCTCAAAATGATAATTCCCCTTGAAACATTCCTTGAGGGGTGTAGTTTTTAAAATGGGGTCACTTTTGAGGGGTTTTCATTGTATTGGTACTTTAGGGGCTCTGCAAATGTGACATGGCACCTGAAAACTATTCCAGCCACATCTGCCCTCCAAAAGCCAAATAGCGCTCTTTCCATTCTGAGCCCTGACATGTACCCATACAGCAGATTATAATCACATATGGGGCATTTCTGTGTTCAGAAGAAATTGTGTAACAAACTGTGGGGTGTTTTTTCTTCTTTAACCACTTGCTAAAATTAAAAATATGTCAGTTTATTGGAAAAAAAAAGTAATTTTTCTTTTTTTTATGTCCCAAAGTCAATAAAATCTGTGAAACAACTGTGAGGTTAAAATGCTCACTATACACCTAGATAAATTCTATGAGGGGTGTAGTTTCCAAAATGGGGCCACTTTTGGGAGTTTCCATTGTATTGGTACTTTAGGGGCTCTGCAAATGCGACATGGCACCTGAAAACTACTCCAGCAAAATCTGCCCTCCAAAAGCTAAATAGCGCTCTTTCCATTTTGAGCCCTGCCATGTACCCAAACAGCAGATTACAACCACATATGGGACATTTCTGTGTTCAGGAGAAATTATGTAACGAACTTTGGGGAGCTTTTTCTCCTTTGTCCTCTTGTGAAAATTAAAAATTTGGAGCTAAATTGACGGTTTATTGAAAAAGAAGTAATTTTTCATTTTAATGTCCCAATGTTAATAAAATCTGTGAAACAGCTGTAGCGTCAAAATGCTCACTATACCCCTTGATATGTTCTGTGAGGGGTGTAGTTTTCAAAATGGGGTCACTTTTAGGGGGTTTCCACTGTATTGGTACTTTAGGGGCTCTGCAAATGCGACATGGCACCTGAAAACTATTCCAGCAAAATCTGACCTCCAAGAGCAAAATAGCGCTCTTTTCATTCCGAGCCCTGCCATGTACCCATACAGCAGATTACGACCACATATGGGTATTGCCGTGTTCAGGAGCAATTGTTTTACAAACTGTGGGGTGCTTTTTCTCCGTTAACCCCTTGTGAAAATGAAAACTTTGGGAATAAAGTGATGTTTTAGCAATTTTTCATTTATACATCCCAGTGTTAGTAAAATCTGTGAAACGGCTGTGAAGTCAAAATGTTTACTATACCCCTTGATGAATTCTGTGAGGGGTGTAGTTTACAAAATGGGGTAACTTTTTGGGGGTTTCCTTTGTATTGGCTCTGCAAATGAGACATGGTACCTGAAAACTATTCCAGCAAAATCTGCTTTTCAGACGCCCAGTGTCGCTCCTTCCCTTCCATGCACTGCCATTCGCACAAACATCAGTTTACACCCACATGTGGGTTATTTCCCTGCTCGGGAGAAATTGCATAACAAACTGAGATGCATTTTCTCCTTTAAACCTTTGCAAATGTGTTAATTTTAGGGCTAAATTAAGGAATTAGTGGAAAAAAATTAAATGTCTAAATTTCACCTCCATATTGTTTTAATTCCAGTGAAATGCTTAAAGGGTTAACAAACTTCCCAAATGCTATTTTGAATTATGTGACGGGTGCAGTTTTGAAAATGGGGTGATTTATGGGGGTTTCTAATATATAGGCCTTTATAATCCTCTTCAGAACTGAAGTGGTCCCTAAAAAATTAGTTTGGGAAATTTTCTTGTAAATCTGGAAAATCGCTGTTACACTGTTACGCTGTTAAGCCTTCTAACATCCAAAATACATTACAGGATGATTAAAAGATGAAGCCAATATATAGCAGAGATGTGATAGATAATATGTATTAATGTATTTGGGTGGTATGACTATCTGTCTGAAAAGCAGAGCATTTCACATTTTGAAAATTGTGATTTTTTTTTTCAAAATTTCCATCAAATTTGCTATTTTTTTTTTATAAATAAATACAAAAATATTCATTAGTGTTTACCACTAACATGAAGTACGTGTCACGAAAAAACAAACAAACAGTCTCAAAATCACTTGTGCAGGTTAAGGCGTCTCAAAGTTATTGCCATATAAAGTGACACATATCAGTTTTGAAAAATGAGGCCTGGTCCTTAATGAACTTTTGGGCTGCGTCCTTAAAGGGTTAAGGACGTGATCATATTTTAGTTGTTCTTCTTACATTATAAAAGCCATAACCTTTTCATTTCAAAGTTAACATAGCCACATGGAGGCTTGTATTTTGATCAATGAGTTGTACTTTTCTATTGCACCATTTTGGGATCCTCACCTATTTTTTATATTATGGGTTGTTATGGACACATCAATACCAAATATGTCTAATATGTCTATTATTATTATTATTATTTATTTATTTATTTTTTATTTAATACTTTACAGCATTTAGATTTTTTTTTTAACATTTTTACTTAGTTCTATACTGGGACTTGAACACTAGGTGCACAGCATTACAATGTACTACTGTTTTCTAACTGTAAGTGAAAGTAAATGTATAGGTCTTCAGTTGGCTTCCTCATCACCATGACAATGCATTGGCACCCCTCGATCACAGCTTTCCTACAAAAACACACATTAAATGTCACCATCATGATAATGTTAGCTGTGTGTTACAACTCTTTCGATGGCGCCATCTTCATAACATACTATTATGTCAATTCATGGGAACAGGAACCCGTTCCTGACGTATTAGTACATCCTGGGGCAGCAACTAGTTAAATATTGCTAGTTAATGAGGAATAGGATTGCAGTTAGCTTTGAGACTTGAGGAATACCAAGTGTCCTTTAGATATGTAAGACGAGAGCATGATGCGAAGAAAAGTTCCTTTATTGGTCTAGTAATATAACAAACCCTTACAATACTTTACTAACAGATTTAAATAAACTCACCATAAATCTGCCTATGATTCTTTATGAATTCAACTTGTAGTCCATTCCACCAATGACACTCTAGCCAATATCACAGTGTGAACATGGAATGGGAATCACTTTACTTTTTGTATACATCTGTCGTGACAATTTTCACTTGGAATTAATGGCAGCATGGTTTAAAGAGGACTCTCCATGTTACAGGAAATGTTAAAAGCATTTCCAGCAATATGAATCCCCCATCCACTGCTTGCCATTTTTGCAAGTGGTGATTGCTGGTGTGTACGTTAAATAATTGATGCTGGGTCTTTTTTGACAAACTCACCCATCATTGTAATGTGTTTCCTTACAAATGCTGAAGTCATAAGAGCACATTTCTGATTGAGGAATGTGATGTTCTAGTCACTTATCACAAAGGGTAATCGTTTAAGACCACTATTTTCCTTCTTTCACAAATACAGGTAGGAGATGGCAAACATAGTAGTTACAAAGTGGGTTAAAAAAATTATAAATCCATCAAGTTCAAGTTTTTTCTAGACTTACCAATACTAGTTGAACCAAAGGACGCTAAATACTATTTTGGTAATGGAAAACAGTTCACTATAAAGTTTAAAAACTTCCCTCTGCCTGTTGGCAATTGGACAGATCCCTGGATCAACATTGTACAATAATAGCAGTGACTCTGTTTATTGAGGAAGATGTCTAGCCCCTTTTTGTAAAGCTCACACTTTCATTTATTAACAAAGTCTACAGGTTTACAGTAAAATAATGTTCCCTTTGTTACAAAATAGTAGTTTCGACCTTAATAACTAAGCCATTTTTTTAGTCTTTTTATCATTGCATACTGAGAGCAATAACGTTTTTTTTTGTGTCTATGTAGCTGTATGAGAGCTTGTTTGTTTGTTTTTTTTTTTTTGCAGGACACGTTTTAAGGTATAAGGGCACCATTTTGGGGTACATACCGTGTTTCTCCGAAAATAAGACAGGGTCTTATATTATTTTTTGCTCTGAAAAAAGGGCTAGGAATTATTTTCGTGGTAGGTCTTAATTTTTTCCGTGAAGAACAATCACACATTTGATCGCTTTTTAATTCAACTTTTATCAGACGTGAAACAGCGAAAAAAACAGCAGTTCGGCACTTTTGATCTTTTTTTTTTCACTATGGCATTCACCATAGAGGTAAAATATTTTTATAAGTCTGTAGACCAGGAGTTTTCGGACACAGGGATACCTAATGTGTATGTGTTTCACAGTAATATTTTTAATTTTTATATGTATTCTAGTGAAAGTGGGAGGGGGCTTGAACTTATTATTTTGTGTTTTTTTATATTTTTTAACTTTTTTTTTTAATATTAACCCCTCCTAGGGGGGCTTGAACCTGCAATCATCCCATAGACTGCAATACAACCTATTATCTACATTACTATTGAGGCAATATTAATATTCCTATGACAGGCCTGGGAGCCTTCATAACGCTCCTGGCTGTCAAGGGAACAGGTCAGCTCCTGAGATCTCACCACGCAGGAGCCGGCCTGCAACTTCAGAGGTACGGGGCTGGAGGGGACTGGCCCCGGGGATAGTTTATCTGCTTTGGGGGGGGGGGGGGTCGATTTGGAGGGGGGGGGGTCATGGACTGGCACACTTAACAATGCCCGCGATCAGCGGACTCTGATCGCGGGCATTAACTGCGGGTCTCCCCTGTACAAGGAGACCCGGTATAGCAGCTATACGGGGTGGGGACTGGCCGTGGGGACTGCGGGGGGGAAGCACGGAGGTCACGCAATGCCCACGGTCAAAGTCCATTCTGATCGCGGGTATTAACTCCAGGTCTCCGCGGAGACCCGGTACGACAGCTATGGTAACCACTCAGCAGAGCGGCCGCCATCTTTAAGGACCCGGCATCCGCTGTAATCGCACGGCAGATGTCAGGAAGGGGTTAAATTAGCTAGGGCTTATTTTTGGAGTAGGGCTTATATTTCAAGCCTACTCCAAAAAACCTGGAAAACGTAGCAAGGGCTTATTTTCGGGGTAGGTCTTATTTTTGGAGAAACACGGTATATCTCATTAATTTACTTTTATTAACTCCTTCTGGGAAGGAATACAAAAAACAACAATTCCACCATATTGTTTGATGCTATAAATTCACTGTATTATTTAAGAAATATGATACATTTATTCTCTTGGTCAATATGATTACACCAATGCCAATAGCTTTTTTTAGATTTTAATTTTACTTTTGGACACTAAAACCCCTTTCTCTCAAAAAAAAATCGCACAGACACCTGTGCAATTTTGGGGAACATAAGATACAGTGGCAAATGTTAATTTTTACAGTGCTCACTATGCAGTATAAATAACAAATATCTTGGGTCTTTTCAGATGCATCAATATTATGTGCATTTTTAACATTTTTTAAAAATTACAATAATTTTTGGGGGTAATTAATGTTTTATGCCTTCAATTTTTTTTTAAACTAAAACATCATTTAACTTCTCTTTACATTATTTGTTGGTTCCTCTAGGGGATTTTAACATGTGACTACTTGCTCTCTAACATAAATTGCACTACTTACATAGTGCATTGTAATATGCTGTCAGCATAAAACTGAAAGGCATTAGATTTTAATTTTACTTTTGCACAGTAAAACCTCTATATTCTAAATATAGAACTAAAGGCCTTCATTGGGACCCTGGCTATTTTGTAATTACATTGGCACCCCATGATTCAATTTGGGGGGTTCTGATGCCCCTCTCTGACACCAGTTTGGTGTAGCAATCACAATTGACTGTGGCATCTAAAGGGTTAACACCGTCAACCTCTTCACAGCAGCGGCATTTCTGCTGCTTTTTCTCATCCTATTGCTGAGTGGCTCAGCAAGTAACATGTGAAAAGGCAGGGAAGTGGTGGAAAGTGGATAAATAAGATTATATCATGTGGGTTAACAGGGAAAAGAAATGTCGCCTGAGAACTAAATACAGTAAATGCATAGAAGGCATGGGTTATGGGCTTCAAGCATGTCAGTGGGAATCAAGCACAGATATTATTGTGAAAACACTATTTTTTCCCCATGCATTAACTAGATTAGAAATATAGTTATGAAAGTCTAATAAGGACAGCCTGCCATTTATTTGGGATAATGTGGCTTCTCTAAGTATAAGGGCTCATGCACACACTGCATTCATAAACCTACTACGTTGGTGCATGGATTCCCTACAGATCTGTATTAAGGATTGTTCGAAACTAGAAACTTTGTATGCCACAGTATAATGCACTGTATTCTTCCCTGAAAGTAATACTTGTAGTGGAGATTTCCTCCATAATACAACTTGCAGAAACATGTCCTATATTTTCTCCTCTGAGTAAAAAAACCTTAGTATGGGTTTGTATAAAATCAAAGGCAGAAATTCATAGTAGGTTATCACAGTTATATTACAGATCTATTTATAATGGTGTCTATAAAGCCTAAAAGTGACTATAAAGTTCATATCCCTCCCAACCCTCTCCTATACACATACATTTTCTGCTTGGCTGAGAGTACATACATTTTCAATAGGGAGAAGGGAATAGGCTCCTGACAGACACCTTTGGTGATGGCTTACCTCTGCGAGAACCAAATGATCAGATATGTTGAAGACTGTCTGCTCGTTCTCCCAACATCTGCTATTAGGATAGAGTTGGGAAGTATCCTTTCATGTTATATGGTTGGCTGCTCATCTTAAGTTTCTTGGAGAGTAGGTATTATACAGCAGGTGTACCTAAAAAAATGTTAGATGATAATGGCTAGTGGCTGTTCACATGGAATGTTGTCATATACCTTAGGAATTGCAATGGATTCTGTGTTTAAGTTTTTTTTTTTCATTTGTTTGTATTGTGAATGTGTTTTATATTATTCAGTAAGATGACCATTCCTTTCTTACCAGGCACATGAAGTTTTATTTGATGCACAGAATAAAATTATTTTTCTACTGTGTGTACTAGGCAAAAAGTATTGATTGACTTCTAAGTCATCAGTATCAGATTATTGGGGATCTGGCACCCAACAGTCCTACCAATGAGATATTATCAGTAACCACAACTCTTAACACACAGTGCAAAGAGATGGAAGCAGACAGCTCCCAGCACTGGGTAGTGGCAGTTAGTGATTACCGCAGTTTTCAGCTTCTATTGATGTGAGTGGGACCTGAGTTGCAGAAATCACTAACTGCCACTAATACAGTGGACGGAACTCTGTGCGTCCAACTCTGTGCACTATGTATTAACATAGCTGATATCAGCTGATCGGTAGGGTGTCAGACTCCCAAAAATCTGATACTGATGGCTTATCCTAAGGATAAGGATCTTAAGGATAGGTCATAAAAATCCCTTTAAGAGAACTGAAAGTAGTGAAAATGTTACCGCTATTTGTAGTGGTAATTTATTGTAATGTGAAAAATATTATTA
The DNA here is from genome assembly GCA_947044405.1 of Leptodactylus fallax. Lineage (NCBI taxonomy): Eukaryota > Metazoa > Chordata > Amphibia > Anura > Leptodactylidae > Leptodactylus > Leptodactylus fallax. Next base: position 8,749,650 of record CAMRHE010000027.1, on the reverse strand, counting down.
TCAAATATTTAGTACATTTTTGTAAATAGAATAGCATCCATCCTAATCTTGGTCATCTACAATTATTATAAATTGTAAGATGAATTCAGAATGGATCAGCGTTTTTGCATTTGACCACTCGCTCTATTAAACAGGCAAAGGCACAGACTTGAAATGTCAAACTGTAAAGCTGTTTAAAGATTAAATCTCTACTTCTTCACTCTGTTCAAAAGGGGAAGAATATCTCCCAACTCTGAGATCCTTACCAGTAAACTTTACAACCAGCAAACATATCTATAAAAACACATTTGGTGCTTTTCTGCAGTGTTTGCCCTCGATAAAATGCAAGAGTCATTCAAAAAGGGCATCATTTCCAATGAATTCAGAAAGTGTCACACAGAGTATTGATCGATCAGCCTTGCCGTCAGCATGACCAGGACCCGCACAGAGCTAACCCTGTGATCCTATTTTCATAGCTCAGACACCTTCTCTTCCAGGCAAATGGCGTCAGGGAATAGCATCTTCGTTTACAAAGAGGAGACGAATAGAAGAAAGAACCACAGCAAAGGAAGGGAGTCTGGGAATCAAGAGCCAGACGTATCCAGCTTAAATATCCACTTTAATCTATTTAATTAAGACATTGATGTGTTTTTTTTTAATCTCATAATTATCACAGGAGGAAAAAAAAGTGTCTGTAGCAGTTTTGTCTGTATAACTGTTTTCTGCTATTATTGCTACATAATAATCTCATTATTACAGTACATGTTTTATATTCTATGACTTTCATTGAGATTATGACTGCTGGATCTTTCTAAAAATAATGCTTCTATTTGCAGAGGCAAATAAGTTACTCTATATATGTTTTTTGTTGCAGATTTTGCTGCATTTTTTTCAGGAGTGTATTTAACAAAAGGGAAATTTCCAAGAGCTTCCTTCATATTTTCCATTCCTTTTCAAGCCACTCCTGACTTTGGCTCAAACGCAGCAAAATGTGCAACAAAAAAATGCAGCGTTTCCGCAATCTGGGGTTTTAGCCTTAAGGATCAAGCATTTGAATTTCAACTGGCCGCTCCTCTTATTCTTGGAGAGATAAGTTGCTGCTAAAGGAGTTGGGCAGTGGTGTTCTCCCACCTACCAATTTAGTGCACATGCACTATTCAGCCAAGGTGTTTGGTGAGATAGCCCACTATGTAAGATGTATGGTCAGCTTTAATCCATCATTTTGCAAATTTAAGGCATCTATCTAAAATTACAACATATCGTTGAATGAAGTTAATGCTTACCAATATAACATTAAAACACAGGTTCACTGCAGGATGCAGACAGGCCCCCGTGGTTTATGATGGAGCCTGCTCAGGTACAAAATACTGGGGAGTAGCCACTCACATACTTTCCATTCATGAAGGGGGTAGATTCTTATTATTGTGAAAGTATACCAATAAGGCTTCTATAAGCCTTATGTAGTGGCATCAAGTGCATTACAAGGTCCGGCTCTAATGGGCAAAGATAGACTGTGGAGAGGATGGATCATATTATTGTAGTGTCCTTTTTTTATTTAGCAAAACCTCAATGATCCAGTTCATATGGGAATAGACAGGTGTCAGATGTATGAATGTAGATTATTGCAGTCTGTCTGAATCTTCCAGTTGTCTCTTTTGTGAATTTTAAACAGCAAAAGACAAATGCAAAATATCTATTTCTCTATGACATGCTAAACTGAACCACTAGACAAACACAACAGCTATAAAATTAATGGGGAATTCGCATTTTAGGCACTTACAGTACAGACCAAAAGTTTGGACACACCTTCTCATTCCAAGAGTTTTCTGTATTTTCATGACTATAAAAATTGTAGATTCACACTGAAGGCATCAAAACTATGAATTAACACATGTGGAATTATATACTTAACAAAAAAGTGTGAAACAACTGAAAATATGTCTTATATTCTAGGTTCTTCAAAGTAGCCACCTTTTGCTTTGATTACTGCTTTGCGCACTCTTGGCATTCTCTTGATAAGCTTCAAGAGGTAGTCACCTGAAATGGTTTTCACTTCACAGGTGTGCCCTGTCAGGTTTAATAAGTGGGATTTCTTGCCTTATAAATGGGGTTGGGACCATCAGTTGTTGTTGTTCAGAAGTCAGGTGGATACACAGCTGATAGTCCTACTGAATGGAGTGTTAGAATTTGTATTATGGCAAGAAAAAAAAGCAGCTAAGTAAAGAAAAACGAGTGGCCATCATTACTTTAAGAAATGAAGGTCAGTCAGTCTGAAAAATTGGGAAAACTTTGAAAGTGTCCCCAAGTGCAGTGGCCAAAACCATCAAGCGCTACAAAGAAACTGGCTCACATGAGGACCGCCCCAGGAAAGGAAGACCAAGAGTCACCTCTGCTGCGGAGGATAAGTTTATCCGAGTCACCAGCCTCAGAAATCGCAGGTTAACAGCGGCTCAGATTAGAGACCAGGTCAATGCCACACAGAGTTCTAGCAGCAGACACATCTATACAACAACTGTTAAGAAGAGACTGTATGCAGCAGGCCTTCATGGTAAAATAGCTGCTAGGAAACCACTGCTAAGGACAGGCAACAAGCAGAAGAGACTTTTTGGGCTAAAGAACACAAGGAATGGACATTAGACCTGTGGAAATCTGTGCTTTGGTCTGATGAGTCCAAATTTGAGATCTTTGGTTCCAACCACCGTGTCTTTGTGCGACGCAGAAAAGGTGAACGAATGGACTCTACATGCCTGGTTCCCACTGTGAAGCATGGAGGAGGAGGTGTGATGGTGTGGGGGTTGTTTGCTGGTGACACTGTTGGGGATTTATTCAAAATTGAAGGAATACTGAACCAGCATGGTTACCATAGCATGTTGCAGCGGCTTGCTATTCCATCCGGTTTGCGTTTAGTTGGACCATCATTAATTTTTCAACAGGACAAGGACCCCAAACACACCTCCAGACTGTGTAAGGGCTATTTAACCAAGAAGGAGAGTGATGGGGTGCTACGCCAGATGACCTGGCCTCCACAGTCACCAGACCTGAATCCAATTGAGATGGTTTGGGGTGAGCTGGACCGCAGAGTGAAGGCAAAAGGGCCAACAAGTGCTAAGCATCTCTGGGAACTCCTTCAAGACTGTTGGAAGACCATTTCAGGTGACTACCTCTTGAAACTCATCAAGAGAATGCCAAGAGTGTGCAAAGCAGTAATCAAAGCAAAAGGTGGCTACTTTGAAGAACCTAGAATATAAGACACATTTTCAGTTGTTTCACACTTTTTTGTTAAGTATATAATTCTACATGTGTTAATTCATAGTTTTGATGCCTTCAGTGTAAATCTACAATTTTTATAGTCATGAAAATACAGAAAACTCTTGGAATGAGAAGGTGTGTCCAAACTTTTGGTCTGTACTGTATGTCATAACAAGGAATGAGCAAACTGATTCATTGGATTTGGCCCGAAATTTCCAAAAGTTTGTACAAACTTGAAACTTTTGGGGTTTGTCGCCCATGAAACAATATTATACTCTGGATTCTCCTCAGATCTCAGAGTATAACCAGTGAATGCCCAGGAGAGGTAAGGGAAAGTAACAAATACTTATACTCACCTTACTTTACCTCTCTTTGGTGTCCAGTGGTCCCTTAGCGTCCTCTTCAGGCCTCTTCCAGCTTCTAGCTGACATCATGTACCCTGGGGTCACTTCTGACACTTGTGATTTGGCTGGGTCTCAGCATTGTGACATCGATGTGCCCCACATAGTTGTTGAAGCCCAATAACAGGACTCAGCAGTGACCCTGGGGCCAGAAGGATGCCAGGGGACCACAGGGCACTGCAAGGATGCCCAGAAAAGTGAGGCAAGGTTAGTATATTATTTTTCCTCACCTCCCCTGGGCATCCACTTATTATACTGTGGGGTCTGTGAAGTCCCTGGAGTATAGTAATGGCACTTCTGGTTCTATCTGAAAAAGTTAGGCCTAAAACAGATCGGAGGATCGAACCATCTCTAGATATAACCGCAGGAAGCAGTCATTTATGTATATACCTTTTAACTAAAAGGGTTTGGCCCACATAGTAAATGGTTGGTGCTCAGGTTGAATGTAGAGCAGGGGAAAGCTCCTGCTGAATTTAGTTAATTGGACAAACCCTTTAACCTTACATCTTCTTCATTTTGCTCTTGTTTTAAAGGGGTTTTCTGGGCTGTTATGAATGTTGCCTTATCCTATGGGTTCATCACATGACCATGGACTGATTTTTATGCAATGGATGTAAACAAAGAATGACAGCAGAGATCCAGAAAATTGTGAGGAATTGATACAGGAAGTATTTAGAAAAATTGTCTAACTTTTCAGCATGCAAACAATAACATTTATTTGAGAGGGTAGAGGAGATGGAGAGATACGAAATTACCTGCAACATTAAATGAGTTTGTGTTTGTGGGGTGCTTTGTATTTTTCAATTAATCCATTTTAGGTTATGTATAACTTATTCAATAACTTTTATCGGCTTTTTCTTGGTGGGAATAGTTAAAAAAACAGTGTTATAATGTTACTCCCTTCCCCAAATATTTATAGTCTTTTTTTTATGTTTTACTACATGTATAATAGAAACACACAGTTTTCTGTGTTGCTGTAACTTTTATATTTTTCAAAAAAAGTGAGGGTATTGAGAGGGGTAAGAGAAGGGGAGCCCTGCCACAATTGTGGTAGCAAATGCACTGCCTTTTCACAACCTCATGCAGAATGTCAGGGCAATTAGGATGCGGAAACATAATGTAATGATTGGAACCAGTAAAGGAGGTAGCATGGAAGGAGCTTTGTGGTCACCAATGAATTTATTTGTCCTCTCACCAAGATAAGAACCCTCTATAAAAAAACAAAAACCAACACATAACTCAGCTATCATGTTCCCTTGTACGTAAAATTTGTTGAGAATTACAAGGCTGATGTACTCTAAACATACTATTTTTTTTTAGTTTGGTAGAGGTATACTTGACTTTTAGGCTAAGGCCCCATGTTGCAGAAAAGCTGCTTTTTTTGCTGCAGATTTTGCAGTGGTTTTAAAGCCCAGTAATCACTATAGAAAGAAAGGGAATTATAAATGGAAGCACTTCTATTTCTCTCTTCGGCTCAATCAACTCCTGGCTTTGGTTTAAAAAACCACAGGAAAATCTCCAACAGAATCTCCAACAAAAAAGCACCATTTGCGCAACATGGGGCCTTAGCCTTAAAACACCTTGTGAAGCATGATATTTTTTTGGTATTATGGCTGTTTTGTGCACTGTTATGTGCATTTATTGTCATAGATGACCATTTTCATAGCTGACATATCTTGCTGTACTGGTAAACTAGCAGCTTTGTACAGATAGAATACAGTGTGCAACACTGCAAGACTAGATGTCTGAGCTTTCATCCGTTTACAGTATATACCAGAGGCCAAAATCTTCAACCTCCTAATTCACACTCCAGTTATTGTGCTAGAATCCTAGTTTTAGTAAGTAAAAATAAATCAGTTATACATTTTCTTGGTAGTTAATTCCATAAAATTTAAAGGAGTTGGGTCGTCAATACAAATGGAAATAGGTAAACTGAGATATCATTTAGGCTGGACATATGTGTTCTTTCTATGGCAAGGTGCTTATGTAATTTGTTTTCCCTCATTGCTTAGAATCAGTTTCAGAACATACATATTTTACTGCAATAAATGCTGCAGCCCCTAAATCAACCATGTCCTCTTTTTACAATTCTGTGAGGCCAAGGCAACTGGCTGCAGCAGGAAATCTCTCCCACTGCTCTGTCTGTAAAAGAAGACAAATTATAATAAAACCATGTCCATATACTTTGTTCCCCTGCCATCTGTATTCACCAAAAAATGAACCAAATTTGTCTTCCAAAAATGCAGAAATTTCTGTAGACTGACAATCAGTGTGGGCAAGTTTATCTCCTCTATACTTTGATTATTAAACTTCTAGCATTCCTTAAAGAGTGATCTCACATTGTAAGGTATTTGACGTCTTTATATTAAATTTTTGACTATATTTTAGCACTAAAAAGTACTAAATCCTGCAATTTTCACTCTGGCTATTCAGACTGACCTCCCATTCTGTAGGGGTTGTCTTTACAGCTCTGGTCTATTTCTGCCTATGGCCATGAAACTACTTTAAATAATGACACTAAATGCTGTTAGAACAGAGAAGTATAAGAAAATTTACAATCAAAAAATAGAAAAAGACACATTTCCTTTCATTTGTTGATAATGTTGCATTGCAGCACTAGTTATGTGTTTTGTGTTACTGCTTTTGTTTATTACAATTACCCAGTTATATAACCAATGCCAGTCTCTGTACAGCCTATCTAAAGGGAACCTGCCATCATGCTCATGGCTGGCTGATAGGATCTTTTCTGAAATGGCAAAGCATAGATTTAAACACAAGCCATGCAAGTGTGGGCATGAGGAGATGGGTCCACCGTGCAGTTTCCCCCAATACAATCAAGCCTTGCACCGTGGAAAGAAACTACACAGCAGACTCCATATTCCCATCTGTGCCTTACCAATATTACACTTCTGTAGCTCTGTCTCTATATTTGTTTATTTATCTCTGTATCTTACTGATACTTTTGTATCTAATACTTCAGTAGTGTGTATTACAAAGAGCATGAATGCTACGCTGTAGGAAGACTTTTGTGGAGTTGTGAAACTTTATACCAGTTACCCAAGTATGTCTGTAATGTATTTCACTAACCTGACAAGTTACACTCATTACAATGAATGTCTTGCAGTTTTAGTGTAATAGTAACAAATGCCATGGGGAAACATTTAAATGTGACACATTTTGGGATCAGTAGGTTAAACAGAAGACGTATTGTTGTATATATAATGTAAGAGCTCCAGTTAGTATTAGCAGATGTTTATACATGAAAATTGTCAGTTTTTAAATGTTCTTTGCAGACAGATGGCGGAGTGTGAAAGTCATGATATCACAGCTGTTAATTATGGCTGTCACTGGACACGCTATCAATTGATAATCTATCTTGGGATTTGCTTGGATGATGCTTTCCATGGCACTTCACCTGCGGTAAAATCACTTTGAGCATTAGATATGTGGAAATCCCAGAAGTAACATGTTCATTGTACAGGCTGGTGGGGTGTAGACAATGGGCATCTTATTCAAGAAAGAAAACTGTTGTAACTTCACATAAAAGCTGTCAGCCTGTCCGGTCCCCTGAGTGTCTTCTGACATAGCATCACTGACATAAGAGATGAAAGGGTAAAAATGTTACTAGAAACATGGTGTTATATTTCAAACATCTTCCATATCATAGTCAGATCATTTGTGAGCTATTATTGTGTGTCCCGTAAAGATTTTCTGCTCGGCATCTTACACAAGTCCACTTCATGGTCACAGCAAGATCAAGATCAGTCATTTATAAACTCAGAACAATGAAATCAACTGTGGTTAAAATAAAAGAAACAACAAAAAAATCTTCCACTAAAGTCCACTAAATAATTGGTTTGGTATCACATAGCCTCTCTGTATAGACACTTCATTAGTTTACTGACTGCCTACATTACGCAGTATTTTGGTAAGAACATTACCATTGCTACATACTGCAGCATATTTGGGAACTATACCTATTAACTTCTGTTGGGAACAATGTAAACCCATGGGTGTTTTTACATGTAGCAGTGCTTGCATTCTTCAGTAGGGAAAAACATATACAAAACTATTGCATTAAAAATGACACATGAATACCATGTGTGTTGCAGTTACCTGAACAGCTTTTATGCTGAGAAACTGCCAAAAAGGTTTCTGCCCCTTCACTATCTGGATTGGCGAGAGGCAAAAGGTCAAACTTCCATGGAATGGTTTATGGGAAAAAGCTCCATAAATTGGGTGCTGTTTGGAAGAAAACTTGGGAACAAGAATAAGAGGATGTAATGAGGGATGATGATAGCAGTAGGTCATTGGCCAATGAAGTGAACAAGTGAATTGGTAGACAAATGATGGAAAGCGTAGCATTGTGGACCGTTTCCTAGACTTGTTCTGTCCCCACATGAAGGCGAATGAAGGTGTAACTGATAATGGCTGTGTGACTTTCCTACCTTCATATCCAAGCAGTGGAATAGACCGGACCGGCAGGAGCTCAGGTTAGATGGATTCAAACGTAGACACAATGATAAGAATCAATGTGGGTTTATTTGACCCAAGAATAGCAACAAGCGATGATACAATACTGTAATGGCTTTGGTAGTAGTGGTATTGGTGCTGTTATGTTGGTGTCTTTCCTGAGGATAATTGCTGGTCAAAAATTGATGCCTTCACGAGCCCAAAGTGTTTGTATGTCCAGTCACACAGCTTTGAAGAACTAAAATGGCTGCAGGAAGTGACATGGACAAAGGCTGCCTAAAACCACGCTCAGAGAGAAAAACTTTAATTATAGGAACAAAGGCTTGTGGCATGCAAATTCTGGCCAGCAGATGGCGGCAACCAAGAATGCATAGAAACAACATGAGAAGGAATTGGTAATACATGACAGTTAACTAACAAATATGAGGAGAACAGCACAAGACTGGTGGAAGAAGTTTTAGAGTTATACTAGCAGAGATGGATAATCGGTATAATGACTAAAAGTAAAGGGTTTCTTTAACCTGGCTGCAGTGTTCACCATGGACTAAAAAAGGAAAGGTTTATTAACAGAAATACTAACTATTAATGATTTCTAGTGATCAAAGTGAGAAAAGCTAGAACCTGGGCATGTGTATAGCAGTGTCAATAGATTAGATGATAGGTGAGATTTTAGATGAATTCAATGAGTAATTAGCAAGGGAAATGAACATTGAGCAGATCAGAGTTGGTTTTGGTTACACATACACTCACCTACTGTACTACACAAATTTACTAAACATATGTGTGAACTTGAATCAAATTTACCATGGTTTGGGGTACCTAAACCACAGGCATGCCTTTAAAGGAGTTATGCCATGACATTTATCCCCTATCCACAGGATTGCTGGTGGTCTGAACGCTGGGGGCTCAAAAGTCTCCTTGTGAATGAAGTGCCAGTGCTCTTGCATGGCTGACACAGTGATCTGACACATATATCCTATCCTATATATCCTATTCTACCTCTTTAAGCAGATAGTTTAGGATCAGCGGCATGTGCATGGAAGCGAGGTATACTGACTTTGCCTTCACTACATGTAATGTGCATGTTCAAACACACGTGCTCCTGAAACTTTGATTTCCGCAGATACTGGCAAAATGCAGCGGTATTTTATGGAGACTTTGGAACCTAAACCCCAGCTGCTTAATGGCATGTTGGTAGTTTAGTGGTCCCCAGACCAGCTGACAGGTTCCCTCTAACCACTTCATGACTGGACCTTTTTCGCTCATTCATGACCAGACACATTTTCTTGTTTTTTGGTACATGTGATTTTGAAGGCTATAACTTATTTTTTTTTTTATTAAGATTGTTTAAATATTTTTTGCGTCCTATTTAAGTAATTCATAAGGCTTTATTTTTATGTTACTTTTATAGTGCCACAAAAGACTAGAACAGGGTCGGCAACCCCCAGCATGCGTGCCATATTTCCCTGGCACAGGCAGCCCGAGTCTTCGCTCAGCTGTTTCGATAGGATCAAACACGGCTGCTATTATTATATGGTGGGGTATCTTCAGAGTATAATAAGCGGAGGGCCAAGAGAGGTGAAGGGAGGTAAAAAATAAAGCTACTCACCTTCCTTGCACGCCGCAGTCGCTCTGTGCTCTGCAGGTGCTTCTGCCTGAACTAAGAGACCGCTGACAGGGCCTCAGGGGTCACGTCCGGCATCATTACGCATAATGACGCCGACGTGACCCCTGAGACCCAATCAGGTTGCTGACTACAGGCAAAAGCACTGAATAGAACAGAGTGGCTGCAGAGCGCAGGGAAGGTGAGTATCATTATTTTTTATGTTTGTCACCTCTCTTGACCCTCCGCTTATTATACTGTGGGGTCTGAAGAGACCCCACAGTATAATAATAGCTAGTGAGTGGCGAAAATTGGAATATTATAAAAGTTGGAATATTATACTGTGTGCAGGGGCCGCTGTGAGACATAATACCGTGTGCAGGGGCCGCTGTGAGACATAATACCGTGTGCAGGGGCCGCTGTGAGACATAATACCGTGTGCAGGGGCCGCTGTGAGACATAATACCGTGTGCAGGGGCCGCTGTGAGACATAATACCGTGTGCAGGGGCCGCTGTGAGACATAATACCGTGTGCAGGGGCCGCTGTGAGACATAATACCGTGTGCAGGGGCCGCTGTGAGACATAATACCGTGTGCAGGGGCCACTGTGAGACATAATACCGTGTGCAGGGGCCGCTGTGAGACATAATACCGTGTGCAGGGGCCGCTGTGAGACATAATACCGTGTGCAGGGGCCGCTGTGAGACATAATACCGTGTGCAGGGGCCGCTGTGGGACATAATACCGTGTGGAGGGGCCGCTATGGGACATAATACCGTGTGCAGGTTTTCTGTATTAAGGATGTGTTTTTGCACAGAAAACACAGGCATTTTTTTTTGTGCAAAAATGCACCATGTGAACGCAGTTTTACATCGAAGTAAAAATTCCAGTGGCTTAAGAATATAGCTGCATCCAGATACATAGTGCGTTTCCACCATAAGGATGCTGCCATACGGTGCTCCTGGGCACATACATTTACCACTAATTGCAGGATGCACATGTACTTTCATTGCTTCTAATTGAAAAGTAGATGTGCGTCCCAGGAAATAGCAGTAAACACATGCATCCTAAAGCATCTGGTGGCTGCACTTCTTTGTTATGGATGTGGTTATGGTTTGTGGTATATGACTTTAGTTTAGGGGTCGTCGGACTTACAATTATTGACCGGCACTCTGAGTACCTCATCTTTGATTTTTTTAATTAAAATCAGCACACCGAACAAAAAAGGTTGCCTAATCCTGGACTAGAACCTGTGATGTGGGCAAGGTAGTGGCACTTTTATTTATTTATTTATTTTTACACATTGTGCCCTCTATAACATTATAATAACATTAACATTATTATTCATTAGCCCCAGTTACAGGTGGAATGGAGCCTCTTCTAGGACCCAGCACCTCCTGTAGTTCCCAGCATCTAGTGGATCACATGACCACCAGACTCTGAGGAAACCGCTTCATGGTGGCTTCCATACCTGTACACACAGCGTTCATTGGGTCACATTTATTATGCTACTTGCACCTTCCTATGGTCTTTTGCTGTCTTGCACTTTATTTATGAAGCATTTGTGCCTTTTTTTCCCACATATTACACTGCCTTTGCCACTTTTGCTTTATGTCTGGAAAAGGGGGTGTGGCCTATATGGAAATCAGTTTCACGCTATATTTATAACTTGCGTCTTTTTAAAAAGGTGCAAATGCACTCCGATACACGGGCAACTTAAAAAAAATCCTTTCAGACCAGACAGCATTAAAAAAGGGGCAACATGCACATAGACTATAAAGGCGCATTTAGACTAACACATGCACACATTTAACAAAGAGGTATACCTACACCAAAGTAAAACTAGTCTAAAAAAGGTGCACCTGCAAAAAAAATATGGGCAAAAATGGGGCAGATGATAAATAACCCCCATTGAGCGCTGTGTATACAGTGACTGGGAAGTGTCAATGCGGGACCTTCCAGGGGCTGGTTACCAGGCAAGTAAGAGACTGGAGGAGTATGTGCAAGTGCACACTGGTGCTTTATTAGGTGGAGTTCACAGAGTCCATAACATAAATAGCTTTCAGCAGCATAAGGCAACACAAAACATAATGACTTGTTTCAGCCAGGTGGTAGAAAGTCCAGCAACACAAAATAGTCTTTAAGACAGAAAACAGTCCAGCAGGCTCACCAACTTAGCAGTTTTGGTCTCCACTTTCTGTCCTCCACACAGGCAGTGTGTTTGTGGCTCAGAGCCACCATCAGAACAGCCACACCCTCCTACCTGGTCAGTGTTAAGGCTTCAACTTGGCTCTAACAAAACCCAGGACCAGAGCTTTGAGGCCGGGTCTGTAATCACACCCAAAACCCTGGACAGATTCCAGTCCATTACCTAGTGGAGAGGAGCCACCTTAGTGGGAGGTATCTTCTCTCCACAATCTTTCCCTCTGCCTGCCTACATATCCTCCCCCTCTGCCCAAAGCCGTAGGGCTTTGGGCACCTTTAGAAAAAAAAACAATGGATTCTAGACAAGGCATCCGCATTTGTATGGGCCCTCCCGGGTCTATGCTCGACTATAAAGTCAAAGTCTTGCAACATCAAAATACCAGCATGTCACTCTCGCATTATTTCCCTTATTTTTACTCATCCACTTTAATGGGGCATGATCTGAAATAAGTCTGAACCTTCTGCCTAACAGTTAATACCTTAATGAGTCAAGGGCCCACTTGACTGCCAGACACTCTATTTCTACAATGGAGTAGTTCTTCTCGGCAGAATTTAATTTCCGGCTTAAATGCATCACCGGATGTTCTTCCCCATTGATCTCTTGTGACAATACAGCTCCTAAGCCGATCTCTGAGGCATCTGTTTGTACTATAAAATCTTTGAGAAGTCTGGGGCTATTAAGACTGGTTGTCTACAGAGGGCTGTTTTAAGACTCTGAAAAGCCGTCTCTGCCTTGGGTGACCACTGTACCATCACCGATTTTTTTTCCCCTAGTGAGGTCGGATAAAGGTGCTGCCATACTAGCAAAATTGGGCACAAATCGCCAGTAGTACCCTACGATTCCTAAAAAAAAGCCCCTATCTGTTTTTTTTGTGAGTGGGCGAGGCCAGCTTTGTATGGCGTCCACTTTATTATTTGGGGGTTTAATCAAGCCTCTCCCTACAACATAGCCTAAATACCTAGCCTGTTGCATGCCTATGGCACATTTTTCTGGGTTGGCCGTAAATCTCGCTTTCTTAAGAGCATCCAAAACAGCCTGAACTTTGCTCAAATGGCTGTCCCAGTCCAGACTGAAAATAACAATATCGTCCAGTAGGCCGCTGCATATTCCTTGTGTGGAGCAAGGATGGCATCCATTGCCCTTTGGAAGGTGGCAGGAGCTCCCTTCAGACCAAACGGCATCCTAACATATTGAAAACAACCGTCAGGGGTGGAAAACACAGTTTTCTCCCGGGCATCTTTAGACAGTGATATCTGCCAATACCCCTTTGTAAGGACTAAGGTAGTTATATACCTAGCTGGACACAACTTTTCAATGAGTTCGTCTACCCGCAGCATAGGGTAGGCATCCATTTTCAAAATCTCATTAAGCTTCCTGAAATCATTACAAAAGCGCCAAGTTCCATTAGGTTTGGGAACTAGTACAATCGGACTAGACCAGTCACTCTTGGACACTTCAATCACTCCCAGGGACAACATCCTTTGTACCTCTTCTGAGATAACCTGTCTATGGGCCTCAGGTATTCTATAGGGTTTTACCTTTACTCTTACTTGTGGTTCTGTAATTATCTAATGCTCAATAACACTGGTACACTCCGGCAAACCAGAAAACATCTCTTTGTTGTGTTGCAGGAATTCTTTTGTTTCTTGGTTTTGTGAGGGGGGCAGAATCTCCGCTATTCCCACTTTGTGTTGTTCTTTCTCACTAACTGCAGATGGGCAAGTTAGAGCAGACAATGACTCCTTTTTTTCCAGGGTTTGATCAGATTTACATGGTAAATCTGTATGGGTTTTCTTTTCCTTGGTTGGTGCACCTTGTAATTTACCTCCCCAACTTTTTCCAAGATCTCAAAAGGGCCCTGCCACTTGGCCAAGAACTTGCTTTCTACGGTGGGCACGAGTATTAAGACCCGGTCCCCAGGACTGAACTCTCTAACTCTGGCAGAGTAATTATACACACTCTTTTGTGCTTCTTGCTCCTTCTGCAAATGCTCTTTTACTATGGACATTACTTTGGAGATTCTCTCCTGCATGTGAGCCATATGTTCAATGACACTTCGGTATGGGGTGGTCTCTGATTCCCACGTTTCTTTAGCGAGGTCTAAGAGACCACAGGGGTGTCTACCGTATAACATTTCAAACGGGGAGAACCCTGTAGAAGCCTGAGGAACTTCCCTAATGGAAAACAGTAAATACGGTAACAGGCAATCCCAGTCTTTCCCATCCTTTTCAACAGCTTTTTTAACATAGATTTTAAGGTCTTATTGAATCTCTCTACCAGACCGTCAGTTTGGGGATGGTACACCGAGGTTCTCAGCTGTCTAATCTTAAAAACCTTACACAGTTCTTTCATGACTTTAGACATAAAGGGTGTACCTTGATCTGTCAAGATTTCTTTGGGAATTCCCACCCTAGTGCACATATGAAACAACTTTTTGGCAATGCAGTTAGCTGTGGGGTTTCTCAAAGGGACCGCCTCCGGATACCTGGTAGCATAGCCTAGTATTACTAAAATATATTGATGCCCTCTGGCTGACTTCACCAAGGGTCCTACGACATCCAAGGCAATCCGCTCAAACGGACCCTCAATGACAGGCAATGGTATTAAAGGACTCCTGAAATGTACAACAGGAGCATTTACCTGGCAGGTTGGGCAAGAATTACAATAGTTTTCTATTTCTTTATAACACCCTGGCCAATAGAACCTCCGGAAGATTCGTTCCCTGGTCTTGTCTGATGCTAAATGGCCCCCTAACACATGTGAGTGGGTCATACCCAACACCATTTTCCTATATGGTTTTGGAACTACTAGCTGTTCCAGAATTTCATTAACTTTGGTTACACGGTATAACAAATTGTTTTGCACCTCAAAATAAGGATAGCGAAGCTCAGCCCCTGGTTCCTGTGGTACACCATTTAGGACTGTCACATTTTCCAAAGTGGTTTTCAGGGTAGGATCTTGTAGCTGTGCTGTCCCAAAGTTAACCCTCGATACTTCGAGGTCTGGGAGTACTGACTCTGTGTCTGTAGACTCAGCCTTATCCCCTAACAACACTGCCAAAGGAAAATTATCGGTCCCTTGAGGGTTTTCTCCACTCCCTGAAGACACCCCGTTATCTGTAACAGACATTTTCACATTAGTAGGCGACAGCCTATCCCATAACTCCCAAAATAATGGAAAATCCTGCCCTAATATCACTTCATAGAGCAGGTTTTTTTTACCACGCCCACTTTGTGCGTGACACTTCCACACATAGTCTCTATATGTACTTGAACAACGGGATAGTTTTTTGTGTCCCCATGTACACACATGACTCCCATGCCCTGCCCTGGATCACATAAAAGAGGGAACAGTTCATCTCTGACAAGAGTTACCAGACTCCCTGAGTCAAGTAGTGCAACTACTTTGGTGCTATTAACAGTTAGCTGACACCTTTGGGGTCAGTCCAGGTAAGTTGGCATGGCGCTGCATACTGGGTGGGCAAACATAGAGCAGCATCGAGCCAGACTACAGTCCATAGGTTCCGACTTTGCAGGACAATGTGCGGCAGTATGTCCGGGAGTGTGACACTTCCAGCAGACTATCTGGCGAGGCTGTGTTTTGGAACTTGCTTCCAGTTCTTCCGGCTTCTTGTATACGGGGGGTTGCCTCCGCTCCTTGGTCGACTGATACCACCTTTTACTGAACTCAGGGGAAGTCTTGGTATTCCGCAGGGAAGTTTTCTCCCTAGTTGGACACAAGGCAAAATTCTCAGCAGTAGTATACCTCTCAACCAATTCAACAAGGCTGTCTGGACTTCCCCGGATAACCCAGTGCTGCAGTGGAGTAGGGAGAGCACTTAGATCGCAGTCCATTGCAATTCTTTCTACCATCTGTTCTGGGGCAAGAGTCTCAGGCCCTAACCATTTGCGGACCAGGTGGAAAAGGTCATACATCTGAGGCTGCGGCGGTTTTTCCTGAGAAAAGAACCACTGCTGCACCCGCTGTGCCTGGACTGCCACACTGACCCCTGAACGAGCCAATATCTCAGCTTTCGATTTACTGTAGTCCTTAGAGTACAGTGAAATCAAAATACGCCTTTTGCGGCTCGCCAGTCAGGTAGGGAGCCAGCACCTCTGCCCACTGCTCCCTAGGCAACTTTTCCCTATCTGCAACGCGTTCAATTATGGTCAAGTAGGCCTCAACATTATCTTCAGCAGTAATTTTCTGTAATGAGGCATGTATTTTTTTCCGGACATCAGGGACAGGAGCAGCTACAGGTACATTTTGCTGTGCCACCACCATTTTCCTGAGCGCTGCCATTTGCTCCAGCAACAAGCGATTCCTCTCTTGCTGCTGCATATTAGAGCGCACCAACTGCGGGACCAACTCGTCCATAGCTCCGGTATCGGCCTTTAGCACTGTAGAAGCCTTCACCCAAGACATATACAGCTGAAAACTGTTGACTTTGAAGCCTGTTGCCCCTAGCAACGACAGTGCTGCCCGCATCCTCCACCATATGTCAATGCGGGACCTTCCAGGGGCTGGTTACCAGGCAAGTAAGACACTGGAGGAGTATGTGCAAGTTCACATTGGTGCTTTATTAGGAGGAGTTCACAGAGTCCATAACATAAATAGCTTTCAGCAGCATAAAGCAACACAAAACATAATGGCTTGTTTCAGCCAGGTGGTAGAAAGTCCAGCAACACAAAATAGTCTTTAAGACAGAAAACAGTACAGCAGGCTCACCAAGTTAGCAGTTTTGGTTTCCACTTTCTGTCCTCCACACAGGCAGTGTGTTTTTGGCTCAGAGCCACCATCAGAACAGCCACACCCTCCTACCTGGTCAGTGTTAAGGCTTCAACTTGGCTCTAACAAAACCCAGGACCAGAGCTTTGAGGCTGGGTCTGTAATCACATCCAAACCCTGGACATAGATTCCAGTCCATTACCTAGTGGAGAGGAGTCCTTACTGACATATATAGTGAATGGGTGGTAGGGAAGTGGTTAAGCTTTTTGGTGTTTATTGGAATTTTACTTAAATCCTGTCATTATTTTGGATAAAATGTTTATAGCTTCTTTTCCTCACATATATATAATGTACTGAACACCTTTCAGATCAGTTTTATACTATTATTTATGGAAGCAAGATGTTCAGCAGTAAAAACTCTATCATATTTCGCATTCACACACTGGCCTCTAGACTGTGTTACAATACTTGCAGGTAGTTTAGCCAAAATTTTACAGATACTCATTAACACTTCTTCAGTCTTCATGTTGTGGTACTACTATGAGGGTTTCCAACTTCAAGGAATCTAGTTTTTGCAAAGGAAAATTAAGCAGACCTCTTGAGAATTGAATGGTAAGTTAGTGTGCCTCTCTTTACTTGCTGGCCAGCAAACCTGTCTCCATCCACTATGATTTCTTACATACTAACTAATTCATAATCCCCCACTAGCACATAGCCTTAGCTGCACCTGAGGGTAGATGCACATAAATAAGGTGTATGGAGGGATTTGTGAAAACTGACAAAATTAACAGTCATGTGAATAGCTCCAATTCACTGACAGTGATATTAATGCTGCCATGTGATGTTCGTTAAAAAAAAATTGACGTCATATGGCCAGTTTTCACATTCGTCATGTGAATGTGGCCTTACTTGCAATGACTAAGACTGACTAGAGGGTGTGCTGGGTTTTATAGTATGTATTTAATTAATGCCAGTGAGGCAGATCTGCAGCCAAACAGGGTATATTTTGTTCCTTTGTTATTATATGTTATTTTCAAGAGATGTATACAGTAAAGAGGGTAAGCTCCTTTTTATTTTAAAAGGAAACAGGCAGTATTGTTTATGTATAATATATGGTTTATAAATAATATTTATGTTTTGAAACAGTAGACACATATATCAATTTTCATAGACCATTTTTTTTGGGGACCTCAACAGAAAAGTGACATTAATATTTAGTAGATCCTCCTTTTGCAAAAATAACAGCCTCTAGTCGCTTCCTGTAGCTTTTAATCAGTTCCTGGATCCTGGATGAAGGTATTTTTGACCATTCCT
The DNA here is from genome assembly GCA_947044405.1 of Leptodactylus fallax. Classification (NCBI taxonomy): domain Eukaryota; kingdom Metazoa; phylum Chordata; class Amphibia; order Anura; family Leptodactylidae; genus Leptodactylus; species Leptodactylus fallax. Next base: position 8,731,697 of record CAMRHE010000027.1, on the reverse strand, counting down.
CTTTACAAAACAATTCCAGTTCAGTTAAGTTTGATGGTCGCCAAGCATGGACAGCCCGCTTCAAATTATCCCACAGATGTTCAATGATATTCAGGTCTGGGGACTGGAATGGCCATTCCAGAACATTGTAATTGTTCCTCTGCATGAATGCCTGAGTAGATTTGGAGCTGTGTTTTGGATCATTGTCTTGCTGAAATATCCATCCCCGGCGTAACTTCAAATTCGTCACTGATTCTTGTACATTATTCTCAAGAATCTGCTGATACTGAGTTGAATCCATGCGACACTCAACTTTAACAAGATTCCCGGTGCCGGCATTGGCCACACAGCCCCAAAGCATGATGGAACCTCCACCAAATTTTACAGTGGGTAGCAAGTGCTTTCTTGGAATGCTGTGTTTTTTGGACGCCGTGCATAACGCCTTTTTGTATGACCAAACAACTCAATCTATGTTTCATCAGTCCAGAGGACCTTCTTCCAAAATGAAGCTGGCTTGTCCAAATGTGCTTTTGCATACCTCAGGCGACTGTGTTTGTGGCGTGCTTTCAGAAACGGCTTCTTTCGCATCACTCTCCCATACAGCTTCTCCTTGTGCAAAGTGTGCTGTATTGTTGACCGATGCACAGTGACACCATCTGCAGCAAGATGATGCTGCAGCTCTTTGGAGGTGGTCTGTGGATTGTCCTTGACTGTTCTCACCATTCTTCTTCTCTGCCTTTCTGATATTTTTCTTGGCCTGCCACTTCTGGGCTTAACAAGAACTGTCCCTGTGGTCTTCCATTTCCTTACTATGTTCCTCACAGTGGAAACTGACAGGTTAAATCTCTGAGACAACTTTTTGTATCCTTCCCCTGAACAACTATGTTGAACAATCTTTGTTTTCAGATCATTTGAGAGTTGTTTTGAGGAGCTCATGATGCCACTCTTCAGAGGAGATTCAAATAGGAGAACAACTTGCAATTAGCCACCTTAAATACCTTTTCTCATGATTGGATACACCTAGCTATGAAGTTCAAAGATCAGTGAGGTTACAAAACCAATTTTGTGCTTCAGTAAGTCAGTAAAAAGTAGTTAGGAGTATTCAAATCAATAAAATGATAAGGGTACCCAAATTTTTGCACCGGTCAAATTTTGGTTTAATGCATATTGCACATTTTCTGTTAGTACAATAAACCTCATTTCAATCCTGAAATATTACTGTGTCCATCAGTTATTAGATATATCAAATTGAAATGGCTGTTGCAAACACCCAAATATTTAGAACTAAAAATGATTAAGATTAATAGGGGTGCCCAAACTTTTTCATATGACTGTATATGTTATTCTATGTGGTTAATTCTCCTCCATTTATGTGTTGATTTTATCGCATGTAAAATCTAAATAAGATTTATATTTTTTTATGTGTTTACAATATATATATATATATATATATATATATATATATACTCCATAGATGACACACTTATTTATTACATTTAGGCATTGGTAGCCCAATTTTGTATTGCAGACTGGCCTGAATTGCCTGACAACATTTTGTAAAGCATTACTGCCTTCCCATGGTGCTGTAGTGCAATCTACCAATTGTTATTCTCTGATATCCAGTGTGGACAAGTAATATGGCCAGGGAAAAACACCTTGTGTGTAAGCTTTGAGGGCTGTGAATGCCTGTGAGTGTAACATATTCTAAGAAAAGGTGAAATATACAATCTGCTAGTCCTTCTCCCTGAACATCTGGGGGTATCTGGAGAACACTAGATGTGAATAATGTTTCTATGCTGGCTGTAATGGATATTGCATGCATCGACTTCCTATCAAACCTAAGGAAGCTGTTTATAGTAGTGGAACAGTAAAAGGGATAGAGCTGTTCTAGAAACTTAAAATTATCTGAAATGATACAGGAGGTTGATTTCTGGCATCACACTACAATATGCTACAGAAAACTTAGCACCTTATCAGCCAATGTTAAGGCACTATTAACAAGTTAGTATTGTCTTGAATTCTACTATTCTAGTAATAGCTAATATACTGTTTATTGACTAGTGTATATATATTTTTTGAAAGCATATTGCTATAAAGTAAAAGAATTTAGAATTTTTTTTACAGTGCTTTCCAAGCAACATTTTGTGTCATCATTTTCTATATTTGTATATGTATGGCTGGTGGCATTGGTAAGCCAGTCGGTTAGTATTGTCATTATATTGTGATGCAAGCATTCATCTGGCACAGCTAACTGTATGAATGAGAACAGTAATACATGTAATTGGGGATGGATTTGGTTAAAGAGATGTACAACTAGTGCAAAAATGCAGCAAAAAGAAGCAAAAATCTTAAAACATTTAATTTTTTTTTTCAATCAACTTTTTATGCATATACAAATGAGCTGTTTGGAGCACCTGGGGCATGGCCTCACCTCCAAAGGCATCTGCTTTTACCTGTGATCACCAACCAGTGCTGACCCCTAAAATTAATAGGTCCTGATGAGCGGAGACCATGGGCAGGGCCCGTGTCAGCATTTGGGAAACCCGGGGCCCCAAGCTCCTAAGGAAGCCCACTTGGCTGCCGAACCCTGACTGCCCAACCTTAGAGGGCTTGGTGGGCCCCTACTGCTGTTTTTTTAAAATAGAATTTTATCTTCTGGAGTAACCACAGCAGTTAACGGGCCCTATTTACTTACAGATCCCACACGCCTGCCCACCGTCACCTCCGCTTCCCCTTCAGCCCTTCAGGTGGCCCTGTGTGTCCCATATTGTCACTGACATTGACTTGAGTTGGAACGCACGGGATCCCCCGGGGGCTGATGGAGAAGCGGAGGCAGCGTTGAGCAGGAGCTGGGACCAGTAACTTAGGCTGCTGGCCCACAACAAGAGTATTTGAGTAAGCAAGAGTATTTGTTAAGCAAACCTTGCTAGATTCGTCTTGTCACAGACGTCCCATGGGTCAGGCCGGCATCACAACACATAATGACGCTGGCATAACCTATGTCTGTGACGTCATTGAAGAGGCCCAAAGACATCAGGGAGTCACGTTGGAGCCCGCGAGAGTTGAGTAACATTGTTAGGTAAGATATAAAATGGCCTCTCCTTTTTGGGTCCTGCACTACTTGTGAATGTTAAATGTCTTTTATCACTGACAAAAACCTTTGTTGGACCTGCAGGTTTCTGCCTCCCAGTTTATATCTGAGTAGTTGAAATCCACCTAATAATGACTTCTTTATGTTTTGTGGCCTCATCTATTTGTCTTATTAGCAGATTTTCTGCTTCTTCCATCATATTTGGGGACTTAGAACAAACCCTTAACTTAATTTTATTATTCTTTATCCCTCCTCTTATTTCCATAGAGTCCACATATTTATTTTGCTCCTGTATCATGTCATCACGTATGACCGACTTAAGGCAGGATTTTGCATACAGGTAAACCCCTCACCCTTTCCTATTTACACACTTTTATCTAAACAGACTGTATCCTTTAATAATTACAGCCCAGTCATAGACAGAGTCCAGCCATGTCTCTAGTTCTGGCATTGATATACATGAATTTTATGTGTTTATCCTTATGTTTACTCTTCCTCTGCCTACTGACTGTTCTCACCCCACCCCCTGCTCCACCAAGGGGCACATCTTCCATGAGGTGACCTGTGGCGATGGCCTTTAAATGGTGGCACCTCATGGAATAAACTTGGGAAGAAGCATTTTTTTATTTATTTTTTATTGTATTTTTGTAATAAGTAGCATTGGATAATTTTTACTCATCTGTCCGTGATCCCATCCAGGTCATTCTCATTCACTGCCTCTAGGCTGTGCTGAATTTATGTTACGACGATGAAGAACACCAGGACGCTACATACAGTGTCCTGATATTCTTCAGTATGGGCTACACCATGGTTTGGAAGCAGCGAAGGTTTGCCTGGACAGGATTGCGGACAGGTGAGTAAAAATTATCAGCTGCTACTTATTACAATAATACAATAGGTAGCAACCTAACATATACTGGGGAGGAGGGGTGTAAAATAAAAGGGGGTCCTAAACTGCGTGTGTGTGTGGTGTAAAAAAGGGGGTCATATACTGCATGTGGGCCATAAAAAGGGTTCCTATAATGTGTAGGGGGAAAAAAGGGGTCATATATTGTGGGGGGCCATAAGAAAGGGGTCATATACTGTGGGGGCCATAAAAAGCAGGGTCATATATTGTGTGGTGAGCTAAAAAAAAGGGGGTCATATACCATGTGGGGGGCCAGAAAAAGGGGGTTATATACCATGTGGAGGGACAGAAAAAGGGGGTTTATACCGCTTGTTGGGCTGATAAAGGGGGTTATATACCATGTGGGAAGCCAGAAAAAGGGGGTTATATATCCTGTGCGGGGCCAGAAAAAGGGGGTTGTATGCCATATGGGGGGCCAGAAAAAGGGGATCATATACCATGTGGGGAGCCTGAAAAAGGGGGTAATGTATCATGTGGTAAGCCAAAAAAGAAGGGGTGTTATACTATGTGGTGGCCAACTACGGTGGGTTTTTTAATCTGCCAATGGGGTGCCCTAATTAGGGGGCCCCAGCACGCAATCAAAGATAGCCGGGTTGGGTATCTTTTTCCAGTTCATGAGTCACTTGTTTACCTCTCTAATAACCTGCTGCCTCTCCAGTGTGGCTCATGATACAGGTAGCATTTCAGAAAACACCACCTTTGAAGTCCTTGCTTTCAGCTTGTGTGTGTTACGTCCCTGAAATTATTTTTAAGGACCTTCCACCTACCTCTTGTTTTTTTTTCCGCTGGTTCCACAGCAGCCAAAATGCTCACTTTCCGCAACTTGGGGCCTTAGTCTAAATGTCCCTTGGGAGATGGAGGCAAAGTTAGGCTAGAGTAGGTATAGACTCACATATCTTCTACAGTTTCTGTAAGAAATTAATGGAGGATAGGTATGGCCGTATAGAGGTGGAAAAGACCAGGTAGGCAGTGGTATGTTGAATTGGTGTTAAAAGGCCTAATGTGTTCCAAGGAAGAATTTCATACATTAACTTGCTACAATTCAACTGAACAATTGACACAAGGCAAGATGGATCCACAGAAAGCCCAGTGTAGTATGCTATTGTGCTGTGTGGTTTTCTGCAGTGTGGTATTGTGCTGCATGATGCTCTGCGGTGTGGTTTGTCATGCTGGTAATGTTAGGTTACCTCTGACTTTTTCACCCTCAAAAATGACCCCCACTGAATCATTTGCCAATTTTCTTACCAGTGTCTGTAAAGTATAGAGACTATTATAGATACAAATTTCAAGCGATTGACAGTTTCTGAACTATGCAAACCATCTTGTATAGCAGTAACAATCATTATATGATCTAAGTCACTCATATCACATTAGTCCCCATTTTAGTGTGTCTGATTGTGGTTTAATGCATTGACTTTTTTTTGTTGAAAAATGTTATTGGAAAATCTCAAAAATAGAAGTGTTAAGAGTTTATTTTTGTCAGTTAACAAAATGCAAAATGAATGAACAAAAGAGAAATCTAAATCATGTGAATATTTGGTGTCACCACCCTTTGGAGTAGGAGTCCTGGAAGAGATGATATGACCCCCCCCCCCAATCACAACATCATCCAGTCTGTCTGGGATTACATGAAGAGCCTGTATTCACAGAAAATCTGTGATTTGTTTTCCAAGATATCTGGAACAACCTCCCTGCCAAGTTCTTTCCAAAACTTTGTACAAGTGTATCTAGAAGAATTGATGCTGTTTTGAAGGCAAATGATTTTAACACCAAATATTGATTTGATTTAGATTTCTCTTTTGGTCATTCACTTCATCTTGCTAATTGACAAAAATAAAATATTAACATTTCTAATTTTGAAAGCATTCTTACTTTGTAGTATTTTTTTCCACACCTGCCTATAACTTTTACACAGTACTCTAAATAATACGAATGAGATTTAACTCTGACTCTTTAAAAAAGGTGAAGAAAATGCTGTAAAATAAACAATACAATCATGCTGTAGAATTATTTGATTGCTGCACCAAACCAGTGCTATGATATTGGCATGATCACTCTGGGATGCCAGTATTAAAGTATATTAATTATTAAAATAATTGTACCATGTATCCAAACTTGTAATAACATCTTGCTCAGCTGACAGCTATTACCCAACTCTCCTATATGCATGCTTGCCAAGCCAAGCAGTGCAGGTGTACTGAATGGGAGAGAGGAAAAACTGCTGCGACACAACTCTGGCAAATCCCACCAAAAGAAAAGGATTGGGCAGTTGAAATTTAACAACCTGATCCTTGTATTCCCCAACACATGCTGTCATGGAAGAGTTGGAGGAACCCCAAATACATTAGGAGGTTAGCTGAAGTCAGCAAGGTTTGGCCAACACATATGTAATGTGTATGGGTTGCTTTTTTTTATTTGGTAAAAATATGTGTTAATAAATGCTGACACTAAAGCACAGTAGGCTCTCCCCTGGGACACTAGGGGAACCTGTTCTTTAGCTCCAGGAAGTCCTGAGGTTGTTACCAGAGGAGAGAGGTGGAGATTACCTTCTGGCGCCAAAAGAGAAAGAAACAATGGATTGAGTGGCAACCGCACCATACAGATAGACAGAGCAATGCCAGAAATGTGTTCTATTCTGTATGTAGTCATGGATGGCTTTGTTGTTGTCTTTAAGTAACCAAAAAATACTTTGAGTATAATCATGATCACAAAGCTATTGTAAGTGTGCCAGTTACAAGTTTAACCCTGATTTTGCTGCATTGTGTAAAGTATTTCTGTTGCCTTGTTGTGAGATCAGAGACTGTATATCTGCTCAGCCAGGTATTGCAGTTGTATATTGTTGAGAAGTTGAATTTTAGCAAGCTGTTAAACCCTGCTATATATGTTATCTTCAAGGAGTTGAGGTAGGGTAACCTTGAAGAGAGGGATACTCCCTCCCCACAGGTGTGCTCCTGAAGATGAGGCATTACAGAAGAGTTGTTCAACTGCTATATTTGCAACTTATAAGTGCCATTCTGTGTTCTTTGAAAGACTTTCAAGTAAAAAGTTGACTGATACCAATTATGAGCCCCCTTTTAAGGATGAAAATATACTATAATCAGGGTGATATCCGTAAAAATCATCAACATACATTACTTGCTATAATTCATGAAAATATCAAGGGCAACATACCCGTGTATGTCAGTTTTTAGAAATATATAGTAGGAACTGTTCACTTCACTTCCTTTACTGTATATGTGTCTCAAAAGATAAGTATTTATATTTTGTATTGGTGAATATTTATAACAGGAATCTAGTTATAGTCTTTTTACATGTCGGATTTTAGCATGCTGAAATCACCATCAAATCCATATTCCATGCATGTGAATGGGGTTTCGGGCACCCTGTTCACATGCAGCAAAAATTTCTAGTGTATTTTTGGCTCTGCAAAGGATAAGCTCTGCAGTGAAAATAAGTAGCATATTATGTATTTCACATGGAGAAACCAAAGATTATCCCGAGTGAGGCTATTCGGGGCTAATTCTCATGTGGATCTGCTGTACACCCTCAGCAGACCTCTAGAACTCCATGTCAGAAATACAGGTAAAAGCCTTGGATTCTGCCATGGATGTAATAAACTATGTATTGGATTTTCAATATGCAAATATGTGTGTGACCATAAGAAGAATATTTTTAAAAAATATTTTAAAATGAGTATAGCAATGTAGATGGAATCAGGAAATGTATGTCCCTTTTTTATCTATTATTGCCTCACCCTCTCTCAGACAAGATGCGGGCAAGATCTGGTGGCATTTTCAGTGGGAAACTCTATTCTCAACCGTTATCATTTTTTGACATATAATTTACCATGCAGAAACATTTTAATAAGTTGTGTATGAAGTCTAATGGGTCCTGTGTGTGAATGACAGTGTAGACATGGAAGACATGGTAGCAGTAGTGAGGAGTGTGTTTCAGTACAAGGAGGTGGGAGTAAGACGAAACAAGCCTCTCTTCCATCTGGAGCCTGGCACATTCACTGCCAACAAATTGGGCTCCCGCATCGTCTAATTTCTGCTTCACCACAGACTGTAAGCACGGCTGGGATAAAAAGAAGAAAAAAAAATCTATGCAGGAGGCTGCAAGAGCACATAGAGTCTGTTCTGAGCTCCTTCCACAGGCAGACAGAAATCAATAAATCAATAGAAAATTTTCATTGGCTGTAAAACGGGTAGAGAAGCCAATGTCAAGCTGCTTTAAGATGGATGGACAGTAGGCTTGCAGTCTGAAGAAAGGCCAGAGGTGACTATCACCTTGAGATGAGATTGGAGACCAATAGCCTTACAATCTTTTGCCCCTTGAGTTTATGAGTATGTTGAAGGGCACAGCTTAATGACCACCCTCCTTTTCTCCCTATTTTTACATACATATATATCAATTTTGCAGTGCATTATTCTGTCCTCTCTGCTTTTTCAGATTCGCTGGTGGTTTGGACGCCAGGGCTAGGCAGCTGTCCTTCCTCTGCCTGCTGAGCCACTTCATTGAAGAGAAGGCTATAGGAGATCGAATCAAAAATGACTAGATGCCTTGTGGCAGCAAGCATCGATTGAAAAGAGTAGGGAGTTTCTGCCAGACGGTTGGAGTTTTTCGTTAATACAAAAGGCTTTAACATAATACACTTAACATTTCTATTTATTACATTTTTAGCCTTTCCTCTAGAACACGGGGGAGGAAATGAGTGTATCACATGTTATGTATAAATAAAAATATCTCAAAGATTCCCTAATCCGCTGCATTTCTATGTATTCGAGTCCTTTGTTTAGCTTCTCTGGTTCAATCACTCTTCTTCCTAATGATCTTCTGTGTAGTGTAAATCCAGCAGTGAGGAGACAAGCACAGATATCTCTATGCTTCCCTGTGGCTGTTTCCCATTGTTCATGACAAAGTTCTGTCTCAGCAATAGCACGCACATTTTATTCTTAACTTCACAATCACAGAATACTTACATACAACTGAAGCACTCCAAGTCTTTGAGATAAGTAAGCATATCTGGCAATATGATTCAATGTAATTGTCTACATGGTACTGGTCTAAACACAGTCTTATGTTTTCAGAATTGCCAGGGACAGACATGACATCCGTTTTTGTTAATTAATTTTTACAGAACGGATAGTTCACTCTCCTTGAAAGCTTTTAAAGCTGATAACATCAACAGTATTTCAATCATAGGAGATGAATCGCACGACACCAAATCATCTTTCATGAAAGAATCATTTTACAAAAAAACACTTAAATCATTTCTTGACCTACTTTTAGAAAGTTATGGCAATCTGTTTAATTCTGATGAAATCTGAACCTAAGATGTAATGCTTTTACTAATGCTATTTTATAGTAGACATTCCAGAATACACAGACGTAAAAATCATTTTATGAAAGTAGATAAGAGAAAGAAATAGATATAGAAATAGAGCTGTGTTTAAATGCTACAACTGTACGTACTACATACCTCATTACTGCCACCATTACACTCTCTAAGACTAGGACCACACGTAGTGAAATGCAAAAAAAATAAAATGCAGGGGAAAAAATGCAGCAGAAATGCAGCAAAAAAAACACAGCAAAAATGCAGTTTTGCTTTTCTGCAGCGTTTTTTTTTATAATTTGCTTCCTAATATACGTCTAGGGAAAATTCTGCATTTCTGAGTAAAAATGAACATGCTGCTTTTCTAAAAAATGCATGTGTCTTTGAAAACACAAGGTATACGATAGCCATATATAAGAAAAGAACAGAAAGTGATAAAATAAGATGTAATAGGGCAGAAAACAAAATATGCTACCTCATATAACAAAACTGAAAAAAAGCTATGCTGTATTTGGTATGAGAGGCAAATGAGCCCAAAAAACTTGTATTATTACTTGTACTTCCTATTAAATAGCGATACTGGAGCACATTTACTTATAACTCTACATTGTACTGTTCCTCTGAAATTGTAAGAATAATTGAACAGCTGTTACCATTCCCCTTGTCTAAATGGTCTGTTTATGACAGTCTCTTCACTGATTGGACATTGTTAGGCTTTATTCACACAACATGTTTGCCGCATCCATCACATGGCCGTTTTGAGAACACATTGATTTCAGTGTGTCTGTTCACATGTCTGTTTTTTGATGGTCCATTTTTCACGGCTGTCAAAAAACTGACCTGCTCTCTTTGTCCGTTTTCACAGACACACAGACCCAATACAAATCAATGTTTTTAATGGATGTAAAATGGATTGATGTCTGTTTTACGTCCATTAGTAACGGATCAGTGGGTTGGGTGAAAAAATAAAAACCAATGAAATTCATCTGTTTTTGTCATTGGCAATTAAAAATTGGTGCAAAACAGATAACACTCGCCTGTCAAGAACAGAAAAATGGAACAAATACAAAACAGCTGCCAAAAATGGACATACAATCCGTTGTTAACGTTTTTAACATCCGTTATTAATGGCTGTTAGATCCATCAAAAACATCGCTGTTGTGTGCATAAGGCCTTACCCTGCATTCACACAACCAAGTTTCAGCCATGAAACTTGGTCTGTGTGTTGGCCAGATTTACTGGCCTGAACAGTATCTTGGGAGAGGGACTCCTAGCATTATAGTTATCTATGATGTTAGGAGTCCCTGCCTCTCAGCAACATACTGTCCCATACTGATTTTAGTATGGGACAGTATGTTACTGAGACACAGAACTTCCTAGCAGCATAGATAACTATACTGCTAGGAGTCCCTCTCCCGGCATATTGTTTAGGGCGGTAAATCTGAGCCACACGGACCGAGTTTCACGGCTGAAACTCGGTCATGTGAATTTGGGGTTAGGTCTTATTCACACTTCCGTTATTCACAGACATGTGCTGTTAGTGTTTTATCTGTGATTGATCCATTTTTAATGTTACTGAAAAACAAATCAACCACTTTCTAAAACTAAACTCCTATACTTTGCACTGTGTTGACACTATGGAAAATGGACTGTGTGCTTTCTATGATTTTCCTGGGATCTTAAACTTGCATTAGCATGATTCTGCTAAATCTGACCCATACTTCATGAAAATACGGATGAATATAACCAATAAATTCAATGGATGTATGTGCTTTTAGTGGGAAACACTGACAGCACATGTCCATGAAATGTATATAAGACCTTAAGCTGGCCATACCAGATAGTCATTGTTGACTGAAATGAACAGTCAAAAAATAGCTTGAGCAACCATTCATGATGACTGACGGCATACTTTTGTCAGCCCATAAAACTTTCTGACCTTTTGAATATTTTTGGCCATTGGTAGGCTGAAAATATAAGTATATGGCATGATCTGCCAAATTCAACTGATCACTTGCCATAATGCGCATACTCAGAGCCATTTTTTTTCTTAAACTCGTCCCTTGATAAGCCATACATAATAGATTACAATTAGCCGTCATTCAGCAAATCGATGGTGGGATCACTGTGGCAAACAATCCCACCATCCATAAGAGCCACTAAACTTGCTTGGCAGGGAGCCAGGTTAGGAAGAAAAATTGGGCACCCATTTCAACTGATAAAAGTCTATTTTGTATGGCCAGTTTAATAGATGAATGATACGACACAGAATTCTTTGGAAAGTTGCTCTAGAATTGTTATTTTATGAGAAATACAAGTATTTGGTACAACAGTCATGTCAGGAGAGCAGACAGGTCCTCCTTAAGTCCTCTATCCCAGTATCTCAGGATTAGATGCATTGTTTGTAAACCTTTCGAACCTGCGAGGAGAACAACCATTTTTGTGCTATTATTGTATTACTTGATGCAATTATTATTAATATATCTATTATTTATTAGGATAACTATGAATACCATGCTATTAAAACAAACCTATTATATAACAAAGTCAAGGAGTCTTTTGCTTCCAACAAAGGAAAAACAGATTACAGACAATAAATGTAATCTTCCCTAATGTCCTGCAGCAGTACAACCAATGGGACTTCACAAAAAAAAAAACTAGGGAGGCCTGTAGATAAAAGAACTAAGAATAGACTGACTAAAGATAGAGTCCTGCAATGACCTAACATTAAGTCTCAAATGATGAATCAAAGTATAGGAGCAACTTGAAGCCACACAACAAACCTTCTCTATAGGGACCAGGCTTCTCTCTGCCCAAGACTGCTCGCAGATAAAATGAGGAGGAAACATACCACCTGAAATGTAGGATAACTTAATAGCTTGTTTTATCCTTCAATAACAAGTATTTCTAAATGTATAAAAAAAGTGGTGAAAAAAATTGCACCAAGTACATTCTTTCCTGCTGACACAACTATAATGAAAACCCAAGGTATAATAGATAAGGAATTGAAAATTATATCAATTCTAATGAATTCATTAAAGAGTTGACCAGTCACAATAAAGTGTTCAACTGCAAAAATCACATCCATATACCATTTTTTGTGGCTGGACAACCCCTTTAACTATTCTGCCTACCCTGCCAGCACTAAGGAATTTGAATAGCTCTTGGTCTATGCTTCTACCAGAAAGGAAGAGGGGAAGATATTTCTTGTCAACCCTGTAATAGGGCCATGCTCATATCCCTAATGGACAATTAGCATCATGTTCTGTTCATGATTTTCATGGACACATATACTTACATTGGCATGATTTTGGTAAATTTAAAATGTGTCCATTTATTCCATGGCTCATGAAAAAAATTGACTTCTGAACATAATCAATAACTTCAATGGATGTGTCTGCTTCCAGTGGAAAAGACTGACAGCACATATTTTGTATGTGCTAATTCCTGTTATTAAAGCAAGTTGATACATACAGTACAGACCAAAAGTTTGGACACACCTTCTCATTCCAAGAGTTTTCTGTATTTTCATGACTATAAAAATTGTAGATTCACACTGAAGGCATCAAAACTATGAATTAACACATGTGGAATTATATACTTAACAAAAAAGTGTGAAACAACTGAAAATATGTCTTATATTCCAGGTTCTTCAAAGTAGCCACCTTTTGCTTTGATTACTGCTTTGCACACTCTTGGCATTCTCTTGATGAGCTTCAAGAGGTAGTCACCTGAAATGGTTTTCACTTCACAGGTGTACCCTCTCAGGTTTAATAAGTGGGATTTCTTGCCTTATAAATGGGGTTGGGACCATCAGTTGTGTTGTTCAGAAGTCAGGTGGATACACAGCTGATAGTCCTACTGAATGGAGTGTTAGAATTTGTATTATGGCAAGAAAAAAGCAGCTAAGTAAAGAAAAACGAGTGGCCATCATTACTTTAAGAAATGAGGGTCAGTCAGTCCGAAAAATTGGGAAAACTTTGAAAGTGTCCCCAAGTGCAGTGGCCAAAACCATCAAGCGCTACAAAGAAACTGGCTCACATGAGGACCGCCCCAGGGAAGGAAGACCAAGAGTCACCTCTGCTGCGGAGGATAAGTTCATCCAATTCACCAGCCTCAGAAATCGTAGGTTAACAGCAGCTCAGATTAGAGACCAGGTCAATGCCACACAGAGTTCTAGCAGCAGACACATCTCTACAACAACTGTTAAGAGGAGACTGTGTGCAGCAGGCCATCATGGTAAAATAGCTGCTAGGAAACCACTGCTAAGGACACGCAACAAGCAGAAGAGACTTGTTTGGGCTAAAGAACACAAGGAATGGACATTAGACCTGTGGAAATCTGTGCTTTGGTCTGATGAGTCCAAATTTGAGATCTTTGGTTCTAACCACCGTGTCTTTGTGCAACGCAGAAAAGGTGAACGAATGGACTCTACATGCCTGGTTCCCACCGTGAAGCATGGAGGAGGAGGTGTGATGGTGTGGGGGTGCTTTGCTGGTGACACTGTTGGGGATTTTTTCAAAATTGAAGGAATACTGAACCAGCATGGTTACCACAGCATCTTGTAGCGGCATGCTATTCCATCCGGTTTGCGTTTAGTTGGACCATCATTTATTTTTCAACAGGACAATGACCCCAAACACACCTCCAGACTGTGTAAGGGCTATTTGACCAAGAAGGAGAGTGATGGGGTGCTACACCAGATGACCTGGCCTCCACAGTCACCAGACCTGAACCCAATCGAGATGGTTTGGGGTGAGCTGGACCGCAGAGTGAAGGCAAAAGGGCCAACAAGTGCTAAGCATCTCTGGGAACTCCTTCAAGACTGTTGGAAGACCATTTCAGGTGACTACCTCTTGAATCTCATCAAGAGAATGCCAAGAGTGTGCAAAGCAGTAATCAAAGCAAAAGGTGGCTACTTTGAAGAACCTAGAATATAAGACACATTTTCAGTTGTTTCACACTTTTTTGTTAAGTATATAATTCCACATGTGTTAATTCATAGTTTTGATGCCTTCAGTGTGAATCTACAATTTTTATAGTCATGAAAATACAGAAAACTCTTGGAATGAGAAGGTGTGTCCAAACTTTTGGTCTGTACTGTATATACTAAAGTGTATGGTGATTTGGATCTATGTACTGTCCTTTCACGCAGCTCAACCAGAGCCCAGGGCAAGAGCAGAGGAGTTGCAAATGTCAAGCACTGATAAAGAGAATAAAACAAACTGCGATAAGCAAAACTATTCTTATCATGTTCAGAATGCACACTTTTACCATTTTCCCCATTCAATACAAAAGTAACACATATTAACCTTAACTCAAATCAGTTTACAGTGACAGCAGCCACATAAGTTTACTTCAGTAGAAGGAGTTTTTTCACATGAAGTTGTTCAGATGTATTTTATATAATCTCCTGACAGTCCCTTGGTGAACAGTCAAGTTTCAGTGGTATAAGACATATAAAAAGTGTATAAGGATAATAAAAATCAGAAGAATTGTGCCTTAAGCCAGCAATGTCCTAACAAGAGGGGAAAGTAGCCATTTTAACATTTTATTGGGAAACAGATTTTCCTCAACAAAGCACAAACCAAACCACAATTTCAGTTTGATGTTTCTCTTTCCTCACTTTATCTTTAATAAATATATCATTACAATGATAAGCGACACACATTTCAGATTTGCATGTTAAATGAGAAATATAATGTCCAAGAATTTAGCATTCCTAATGTTATCCTTATTTTTTTTTACTGTATATTCATGACTAGTCTGTTCGCCTTCTATATGCAATAGGTTAGATTTTCATAGTTGTTTATTGGGTATGTAATAAATCCCCTTTTAAATGCAACCAGAAGTTTCCATGCTTGAAACCTAGCCATGCGACTGGAAAGCTTTGATGGTGGACCATAGAACTTTTTGCTAGTAGGGTGCCAAATGGCAGAGTTTTATTTGGATGGACTATAGCTGATCAACTGAACAATGTTCAGCTGATCAGGCATCTTAGATATACTGGACTGGTCAACAGGCAAAGATTTCTCCAAGTGGAAGAAATGTATGATGGGCTTCCTATAAAAAAAGTTGCAAGGTCTTACCTAAAACACATAATTCACTGGTGACTAGTAGTTCATCCTAGAGGCAACGATTTGTGTTTTCTGTTAGTGTCTAGAATTTAATTACATTTGAAAGTGAAAGTTGTTATTAATCCTGCAATAATATATAGTATGTTAATTAAGACCTTTTAGTATACAATACAAATAAATTCACTTGCTAATATACATGTATTAAAAATCGTTTCTATTTTTAAAATGGGTACCATCCCCTCTACTGGCTCTGACTGCATATATACATTGCAGCTGAGGCTCAGTCTATAAATGTCTCCCCTCAACCATACTCCTTATGGAGCACCGATAATGGCCATGGTCTGATACTGAATTTTTCAAAAAATTTGGCACAGTAGTCCAGATCAATTAGGCTATATTCACATGAATCCAATTCTCAGCCATGATAAACGAATGAATTTTTCCGTTTTTTACAGTTGTTGTGCATCTTTTCCATGTCCATTTGTTAGTCTTTCATGGGGAAGGATCATGTGTTCTCCATCCATTTTTAACTGACCTTTAAAAAATCATGTGAATTTCATAGTTTTTTTTGACCCAACCCACTGATCCGTTTTTAATGGCCGTCATCCAGATGCACACATCTTGTGAATAAGACCTTACTATTTGTGGCCTTGTTACCATGCATGGCGGAGGATTAGCAATGTAGCAATGTTAGTGAATGTTAATTTTAATAATTATTTTTTTACAAGTAATTCAGACATTTTATTAACATAAATAATGAAACAAACATATATGGGGAGATAAATAATGAAGGTACACCATAATAACGATAGGGAGGGAAATGGGGGCCACAATAATAATAAATAGGGGATATATACCGCTGGTACAAATAAATATGTATAAAGATGGTTGAAAACAACCTATATAACACTATATATGCATAAGAAATCTAGTAAATACTAGAAAAATAGAAATAGATATAAACATAATAAGCCACCATTATAACCTCACCTAGTCACACTCCCACCCCATGGGGTGGAGTGTGACTAGAGGTGGAGTGTGACTAGGTAAGGTTATAATGGTGGCTTATTATGTTTATATCTATTTCTATTTTTCTAGTATTTACTAGATTTCTTTGGGCTATTATACTGTTTGTGGTATGTTTATGCATATATAGTGTTATATAGGTTGTTTTCAACCATCTTTATACATATTTATTTGTACCAGCGGTATATATCCCCTATTTATTATTATTGTGGCCCCCATTTCCCCCTCCCTATCGTTATTATGGTGTACCTTCATTATTTATCTCCCCATATATGTTTGTTTCATTATTTATGTTAATAAAATGATACTATTTTATTATTTTTTGTGGTCATGTTATTATGGTGTTCTATAGCTTTACATGATCTACAGAGTTTTTCATGCTTAGTTATTAGCCCTTTTTTGTGTTTAAGTAATTCAGACAGTAGGTTTTCCTGCCTTATCATATATACAGGTTTAAAAAGAATGAACACAGTCGCTATTTTTGTGTCAGATGACAGTTAATATGAAACCATATGTGGTTATATAAGTCATATCAAAATATACCTCAGAATTGATTCCAGAAGTTACAATCAATACGGTTTTATGTTTTATGACTTATGTGAGATTTTAACAACATTTAGAATATACATATATATGCTATGTATGCACTCATTTTACTTCTTGGTAATTGTATCCTATATTAGAAGATGAGACACATTTACATAAAGACATTTTGTATTTAGGGACACAGAACTTGGAACCTTATATCCACTGGTTATTAAGAATTACTGCACTAAGCTGCATTTCATGAGCTGTTTTTCCACACCCAACATCACCAGAAAAGTGACACTGCCCTGACTTTACGGACGCTGGTAACAATGACTTGAATTATTATATTATGGCTGCTATGTTGACTATGCTACAACCACAACATTCTGACTGGATGACTGTAGTTGAAGAGCAAGAAACTCCTCAGGGGCACCCTGTTATAAAAGTATTATGGTAACTCTGCAAATGTTCTTTCAGTTATGGATTTCTAATTATTTATGATGACAGAGGAATAGCAATAATCTGCTCAGTTCGTTTATTTCCCATCTCATGGGGAACTGGAGGTTTGGTCTTTTAATGTAGGTTCTTTTTGCTAAACTACAATGTATAATATTAACCTGTATCAATATTTAGATTTTATAGTTTCCCATTATTACCATAATGCTGATGAGTTCCACAACGCTGTACACATGAAGTCTTTTCTCATATGCTCTGTTACACTATATACAACTTGCAGCATGCAATGCCTTTATGTGTGGTCCACAACCATTTGGACAAACACATATTTGTGTGTGTGTGGCTGCTCTTATCTAGTTTCCATTATAGGTGTTGAACGAACGTTTCAAAATCTGTTTGGTTGTGTTTTCTTGGTTTGAACCAAAAGTTTGGTTTGGGTCTGAAACAGTTTGTTCCAAACCAATAGTGCACATTGGCTTAAGAAGTTTGGTGTGCCATTTTGGGGTGGATTGTTGGTCCCCAGAGTAAGATTCAAGAGAAGTGATCCATTAACATGATAGCTGGGGACCTACGCAGCCTGTAATAGAACTATTTCTCATTACATTGTAATGCATTAACATTGCAGTGTATTGAATTAGCGATCAGACCTCTGGGGTTCAAGACCCCTAGAGGGTCTAAAAATAACAGTTAAAAAAAAACCAACTAAAAGTTAATATCACCCCCCCCCCCTTTCCCTAGATCAGATATAAAAATAAAAATGTAAAACACATACACATTAGGTATCCCTGCATCCAAAAATGCCAGAACTACAAACTTATAAAAATATTTTTTCCATACGGTGAGCAAAAAGAAATCAACAGAGCCAAACCACTGTTTTTTTGCCATTTCACCTACCTAAAAAATTTAAATGAAAAGCGATCAAAATAACAAACATTCCCCAAAATGGTATAAAAGAAAAGTATATGTGGCCCGCTAAAAAGATGCTCTATGAAGTTCCTTGTACAGTAATATAAAACTATAAATATTTGGTATTGCTGTATTTGTGCTGACCCACACAAATCAGGTAACATGTCATTTTGGTTGCAAAATGAATGCAGTAAAAACAAAGTCCCTAACAAAGTTGTGCAAACGCAGTTTTCTCTAATTCCCAACCATTCTGAATTTTTTTTTCCGGCTTTCCAGTACACTGTACAGAATGTTGAATGGTACCATTATGAGCTACAGAACAGAAAAATAAGAAAGTAATGGCTTTTAGAATGCAGGGAGTAAAAAAAAACATGGCTGCTTTCTTCTTCTCAGGAAGTGACCTCAGGTTCATTGGTCACATGGCAATGCTATAGCTCAGTCCCATAAAAATGAATGAGACTGAACTGCAGCATGATAATGTGACCAATGGACATTTTGCCACTTCCTTAGAAGCAGAAATCAACCATGTTTTCTAATCCTGCATAAACTATTTAATGACTTTTTGCTGCATAAGACTCATTTGTTCAATAACAATTGATTTTAAAAATCCATCAACGCAGTGTTTTTAAACATGCTGTTTGATACCACCAACTACCATCCATTTACCCATAATCATGTCTATTTCATCATTTGTCTATTGCCGTCACTGACATTACTAAGGCTGTGTTTGCTATGAGAGTTAGAAACAGTTTAGAAAAAATCCTAGGAGCCCTAAGAGTGTCATACATAACTTTTTAAGGTAATTAGCACTTCCATTTTGTAAAAAAGTGCCATCTATTATTTACCTGAAACCTATCTCTATAAATTTATAATTTGTAACTTATAATGAAATCTAATTTATCTCTTCTCAATATAACCACACTAGTCCTCACTATCCATATTGTGTTTTTTTTAACTGTCTCTCCCTGTCTACAATTTGATATGCGCTCTCTGCAATCTCTATTGTCACAAAATAGCATTCATGACTGAGCTTTTTGTAATCGCTATAACTACATCACAGTCCAAACACTAACTGTTCTCATAAAGCTCATGAAAACTTGGAAAACTATCTTTGGGAACATCTTTGTCAGCACTTGTATTACTGTCTCTTCTGAGAAAAAAGGCACTTCACTAGGGGTCAGTGAAGACAGAGATGATGAAATAGAAAAGCCCCTATGGAGATCTTCAACTATTATGGTGGTGGGGACTCTGGAGGAGGAATGTGCTGAAGTTGCTGAACACTGGCTTAAAGTCACATTGTCATTGTCATCATCATTTTGTGCCCTCAATAAATAATCTTTTGCCATTTCCTAATGAAGATGCCAGTTCGGACAACTGTAGCTTTCTGATACTGCTACTCCGCAGACAGCCAAAGCCACATTCATACTGATGGTTGCAGATGAGTTGACATGGGCAAGCTACACCTATTAACTGTCACAGGGTCTCCTGCCTATTATTTAGCACCTAGGGCTACCCACCACCCATCAATCTGGAGACTGCCACAAGGGTATTCCCCAGGAAACAATAACCAACACTAGCTACAACAGTAGTAGTTTTAGCAGGAAGAGACACAGCCACCACTGGATCCAGACTGTGTAAAGGCCACAAGAGAGAGGCCACCATCTTGGGACTGACTCCCACAAATACCGCAATGCAGCATCTGCACCAAGGCTATCTTGATGCCTCTTGAACAAACCTGCAGGTTTCACTATAACTTTGGACCCCAATAGTAATTTGACCTAGTTCTTTAGGTTGTTCATTGACATTGCTTGCATTTGTCTGTCTGGGCTATTTTATATGTATCTTCCCTTGTAGGAGTTTATAATAGTGATGCTATATAAAACCTCTCTTTCATGCTGTAATATTTTTGGTGCTACACCCATTTGCTCTGCAGAGTTATATATAGGATATTAATAATTTTTGTATAATGCCTATATGATATTAAGTGTTTTTCAGCAACTACCTATTTGTAAATTTTCCTGGAGACATTATCATTTTGGCATTTTTCTCATAAAATTTGTTGTGACTGCATATTACAGACTCCCAGGAATTGCTGATTAACCCCTCAAGGACACAGCCTAAAACTACCTTAAGGACACTGTCTCATTTTTCAAAACTGACATATGTCATTTTATATGGCAATAACTTTGAGACGCTTTAACTTACACAAATGATTTTGAGGTTGTTGTTTTTTTTGTGACATATTGTATTTCGTGTTAGCAGTAGACATTGATTAATATATTGTATTTATTTATTTTAAAAAATTTAAAATTTGATGGGAATTTGGAAAAAATTGCAATTTTCAAAATGTGAAATGCTCTGCTTTTCAGGCAGATAGTCATACCACCCAAATATATTAATAAATATTATCTACCATATCTCTGCTTTATATTGGCATCATCTTTTATTTGTCCATTAATTTATTTTGGACATTATTAGTTCCTTTTTACGCCTCCCTTAGGCCTTCGCCTGTTATACTATTTTCACTTCTAGTTCGCGGGTGATGAGCCCACAAAGTTTCTTGTTTGGACAAACACAAAAGTTTTGCAAAATTCGGGTTGAATCCGAACTGGTTCACTCATCTTTAGTTAATAACATCCTGATGTAAAGTAAAAGCAGCAACGTATATGGTTAATGGGCCAGTGGTCTAATATTTTGCAGAAAATATTCTGACCTTGAAATAAATGCATATTTTATTTTACCTTACTTCTGTACGCTTTTATTTATACAATATGTTTAGTACAGTGTCAGCTTGGGGTCCCTGGGCCCACCAGAGAACTGTATTGTGAGTACTCACCATCTTTCTGCTTAGAAGTAATATCATCCGTAATATAAAGATATCTTTATACTATACAATACTATATATATATATATATATATATATATATATAAAACACAGTATATATGTGTGTATTTATCTAAATAAATGTTTGTATGTATAGCCAATTATGTAATACATATCTTTATGTTCAGTATGTGTAAGATGTGTATGCTGTATTTACATATATGTATATACGGTATAGATACATGCATTACATGTACATAATATAGTAGAAAAAAAGCAGGACAGCGGCAGTCACATCCGGATAAAAAACCTCTTTATTAAATAAGTTACAGGCAGGTTTTAGTTGTGGACTAACAAGCAACAGGCCGTTTCGTGCTACTGCACTTCTACAGGCCCCCGTGTATCCTCTGCTGCACCAGCGATTCAGCTAAGTAACAAAGCCATATCATTTAATTCATATGTTCTGGTAGTGCTTGCTGTGCTTTTGTTTTTTTGTATTTGCATGTACATAATATGTATTTGTATATATGTACAATGTGTGCACTGTATACATACAGTATTATTATTGTTATTATTGTTTATTTATATAGCACCATTAA
This sequence comes from Leptodactylus fallax, assembly GCA_947044405.1. NCBI lineage: Eukaryota > Metazoa > Chordata > Amphibia > Anura > Leptodactylidae > Leptodactylus > Leptodactylus fallax. The sequence goes on along the minus strand of CAMRHE010000027.1, from coordinate 8,709,966 downwards.
TTCCATGGTGTTTTACATTTGAGGATTTACATACGGTACACAAGATATACAAAACAGATAATACAAACATTGACCAACTAGCACAGTGGGATAGAGGGCCCTGCCCGCAAGGGCTTACAATCTATGAGAGAAGAGAGAGAGAGACAGAAGGTGAGGGTAGAGGCTGTACAGATGGTGGTGTGGTGACAGTAGTGTTATTGGAGGTTGTAGGCCTTCCTGAATAGATGAGTCTTCAGGGCCTTCTTGAAGCTTGTGATTGTGGGGGGTCAGTCTTATGTGTCTTGGTAATGAGTTCCAGAGTATGGGGGATGCATGGGAGAAGTCTTGGAGATGATTGTGTGAAGAGCGGATAAGAGCAGAGCGGAGTAGGAAGTCTTTGGAGGATCGGAGGTTACGTGTGGGCAGGTAGCGAGAAATTAGGTTGGAGATATATGGAGGGGACAGGTTGTGGATGGCTTTGTATGTCAGCGTTAGTAGTTTGAACTCTATTCGCTGGGCGATGGGTAGCCAGTGAAGGGATTGGCAGAGGGGAGCGGCCGATGAAGAACAGGGGGAGAGGTGTATTAAGCGAGCAGCACAGTTTAAGGTGGACTGGAGGGGGGCGAGAGTGTTTATTGAGAGGCCATGGAAAAGAGTGTTACAGTAGTCTAAGCGGGAGATTATGAGGTCGTGAACTAGCATCTTTGTAGTTTCAGGGTTGAGGAAGGAGCGGATTCAGTGGATGTTCTTGAGTTGGAGGCGGCAGGAGGTGTTAAGGGTTTGAATATGCAGCTTGAATGATAGGTCAGAGTCCAAGGTTATCCCAAGGCAGCGGGCCTATGGGACTGGGGTGAGAGTGGTTCCATTAATTTTGATAGATGGGTTAGGTAAGGGGGTCGTGCGTGGAGGGGTGAAGATTATGAACTCCGTTTTCTCCATGTTGAGTTTGAGAAAGCGGGAGGAGAGAAAGGAGGCTACGGCTGCTAGACATTCTGGGACTCTGGACAACAGGGAGGTAATGTCTGGTCCAGAGAGAGATATTTGGGTGTCGTCAGCATAGCAATGATAATGGAAGCCATGGAATTCTATGAGTTGGCCAAGGCCTAGGGTGTAGATGGAGAACAGGAGGGGTCCTAGGACGATGCCTTGGTGGACACCTACAGAAAGATGGCGTGGCGGAGAGGTTGTGTGCAAGTGGGAGACGCTGAATGTGCGGTTGGTGAGGTATGAGGAGATCCAGGAAAGGGCCAGGTCAGAGATGCCAAGGGATGAAAGCATTTCTAACAGGAGGGAATGGTCGACTGTGTCAAAGGCAGAGGAGAGGTCGAGGAGGAGGAGGACAGAATAGTGACGTTTGGCTTTGGCAGTTAGTAGATCGTTAGTGACCTTGGTTAGAGCAGTTTCTGTGGAGTGATGGGGTCTGAAACCTGACTGTAGTCTATCAAAGAGCACATTGGACAAGAGATAGGAGGATAGTTCGGAGTGGACGTGTTGCTCCAGCAGTTTAGAGGCATACGGGAGCAGTGAGATGGGGCGATAGTTGGCTGGAGAGAATGGGTCGAGGGAGGGTTTTTTAAGTATAGGTGTGACGGTAGCATGTTTGAAGGCAGAAGGGAAGGATCCATTGGTTAGGGACAGGTTGAAGAGATGGGTTAGGGCTGGAGTAATGACTTCAGAGAGTTTGGGGATGAGGTGTGACTGGATGGGGTCAAGCGCGCAGGAGGTGAGGTGGGATTTAGATATTAGAGTGGAGAGCTTTTCATCAGTGATGGCGGAGAAGCAGGTTAAAGATGAAGAGCACAGGACAGTTGGATAGAGTAGTTGTCGGGGGTGTAGGGTGAGACTGTCTCTGATGGTGTCAATTTTGCTTTTGAAATAAGAGGCAAAGTCATCAGCTGAGATAAGTGATGTCGGAGGGGGCACAGGAGGATGGAGAAGGCTGTTGAAGGTAGTGAATAGCTGTTTGGGGTTGCGGGATAGGGCAGATATTAGTGTGGTGAAGTAGACCTGTTTTGCAGAGGTGAGTGCGTTCTTGAATGTGAGTACTGCCTCTTTGTACCTAAGGAAGTCCTCCTGGGAGTGGCTTTTCTTCCAGAGGCGTTCTGCAACCCGTCAGGCACGTCTCAGTTTTTTAGTCAGGTCAATGTGCCAGGGCTGCCTATTGATCGGTCGGGCTCTGGTGTTAGTGAAGGGGACTACAGAGTCAAGGGCTGAGGTAATGGTGGTATTGTAGAATGCAGTGGCGGTATCTATATCCTGGAGTGAGGTTATGTCAGCGAGTGGTAGGAGAGAGTCTGAGAGAGTGCGGATGTCCAGGCGATTAAGGTTTCTGCGGGGGCATGTTGGTTTAGGGGTTGGAGGGTCTATTACAGAGGAGAGGGCCAAGAATGTCAGCATGTTGTGGTCAGAGAGCGTGGACGGAGAGTTAGAGAGGTTGACTAGAGAGCAGAGGCGGGTGAATATGAGGTCCAGCGTGTGCCCCTTTGTGTGGGTGGCAGAGGAGGACCATTGAGAGAGACCAAAGGAGGTAGTGAGGGACAAGAGACTGAAAGCGGGGGGGGTTTGTGTTAATGGGGATGTTGAAATCACCCATGATGATGGTGGGGGTGTCTGTGGATAGGAAGTGCATTAGCCAGGTGGTGAAGTGGTCGATGAAGGCAGCAGTAGGTCCTGGCGGTCGATATATGACGGCCAGTTGGAGGTTGGAGGGCGAGTAAATGCGAACAGAGTGCACTTCAAAGGAGGGGAGGGTGAGGGCAGGTAGCAGTTGGATTGGGGCAAAGGAGCAATTGTCAGACAGGAGTACGCCTACGCCTCCACCAGGTTTATTGTTGGGGCGGGGAGTGTGCGAGAACTGCAGACCTCCATAGGAGAGGGCAGCAGGTGAGGTGGTGTCTGAGGGTGTTAGCCATGTTTCTGTGATACCGAGAAATGATAATTTATGAGAAATTAAGAGGTCGTGGATGTAGTCAAGTTTGTTGCGTACAGAGCAAGCGTTCCATAGTGCACCAGGGAGGGCATGGGCATGAATGGCGTAACAGATGCATTCAGTATATGGGTCCAGATGGATTACACATACCAGCAGATAGATATAATGGAATCAGCAAGCAGAGGTATATTATGAATGGAGTAACAGATGCATTCAGTATATGGGTCCAGATGAATTACACATACCTGTGGATTACAGATGATATACAGGGTCAGATGACAATTAGATGCAGGATGACAGTCTATTGCATTTTATTACATGCTGGCCTAATTCTGGTCTATACACTTAAAATCAGCACTGCAAGCAGCCAAATGACATATATAAACATATATAGTCATGACTGTATTAATAGTTATCTATATACAGTATATGACAGATGTGTTTACTATATATATACATATATATATATATATGTATCTATATACAGTATATGATAGGTGTGTTTACTATATATATATATATATATATATATATATATATATATATATATATATTAAGCCTCTTTATGGTACTCTTCAAGAAGATGCCAGTATGTATAGCATATCGCAGAACTCTAGATAAAGGGTTAGTCCTTTCAAAACTATGGTCTATATCAGGGGTAGGCAACCTTTTGTGTTCGGCGTGCCGATTTTAATAAAAAAAAATCAAAGATGAGGTACTCGGAATGACGGTCAATAATTGTAAGTCTGACGACCCCTAAACTAAAGTCATATACCACAAACCATAACACAGAAGTGCTGCCACCAGATGCTTTAGGACACATGTGTTTACTGCTATTTCCTGGGACGCTCCTGTACTTTCTGAGTAGAAGCAATGAAAGTACATGTACAGCTGCCAATTAGTGGTAAATGTATGTGTCCAGGAGCACCGTATGGTGGCATTCTTATAGTCAAAACACACTATGTATCTGGATGCAGCTATATTCTTAGGCCACTGGAACTTTTTCATTCGATGTAAAACTGGTGCATTTTTGCACAAAAAAAAACAAAGCCTGAGTTTTCTGTGCAAAAACACATCCTTAATATAGAAAACACACCGTTATACAGAATAATGTCCCATAGTGGTCCCTGCACTGGTATTATGTCCCACAGCCATAGCAGTCCCTGCACACGGTATTATGTCTCATAGCGGCCTCTGCACACGGTATTATGTCCCATAGCGGCCTCTGTACACGGTATTTGTCCCATAGCGGTCCCTGCATACGGTATTATGTCCCATAGCTGCCTCTGCACACGGTATATGTCCCATAGTGGCCCCTGCACACGGTATTATGTCCCATAGTGGCCCCAGCACACTGTGTTATCCTCCATGGTAGCCCCTGCACACGGTATAATATTCTAACTTTTATAATATTCCAATTTGTGCCACTCACTAGCTATTATTATACTGTGGGGTCTCTTCAGACCACAGAGTATAATAAGTGGAGGGCAAAGAGAGGTGATGAAACATAAAAAACAATGTTACTCACTATTGCACGCTCCGCAGCCGCTCTGTATCTTCGGGCGCTTCTGCCTGTAGTCAGCGACCACTCATTGAGTCTCAGGGGTCACGTCGTGTCATTATGCGTAATGACGTCAGACGCAGACGCGACCCCTGAGGCCCTGTCAGCTGACTTCAGGCAGAAGCGCCCGAAGAGTACACAGCGGCTGCGGAGCGTGGAATAGTGAGTAACATTGTTTTTTATGTTTGATCACCTCCCCGGGGGCTACGCTTATCATACTCTGGGGTCTGAAGAGACCCCACAGTATAATAATATCAGTTTTGTTTCGGACGTGTTTGGTCCGATCGAAACTGCTGGGTGAGGACTCCGCTGCCGTGCCAGGGAAATAAGCCTCGCGTGCCAGAGGTTGCCGACCCCTGGTCTATGTTGTAAGGTGTGTAAGATGTGTGTATTGTACATATACTGTAATATCTATAAGTATAGAGTAGAGATGGGTGAACCAACTCGCAGGGCTGGCTCCACATTTGTGTAGACCTTTAGGTGACACATCCTCAGTTGGCACCTTTTGGAGCAACTCATGCACACCGTAGCAAAAAAGCAACCAAAATTGGGTGTTTTTTTGCAGAAAATATACCTACTGAAGTGGACTGTAATACAGTTCATTCCATACAAGTAGATAGAACCTGTACAGACATCGACAAGTAAAGAGGAATTTGAGGCGGACATCTGCCCCGGATTCTTTTTATTTTCTGCCCCCCGGCTCACAGTAGTGGATGCAGAGCATTCCATTGCAACTTTCCACCGCTGATTAGGACAAAATGAATGAATCTAACCAGTGGGGGGTCTCAAGCCGCGGCCTACGAATCAGCTGCAGAATCAGCAACAAGATCAAGCTGGACGTTTTTTTTCCTCAGTGTCCTGCTCCAAATGTTTTTAATGGGAGGCATAAGGAGGGAAGAATTTGCCGCTGATTTGGGGGTGAAATCTGCCGCAAAATCAGCACCAGATTCCACCATGTGAACAGGGCCTGATACTGTTAACATTGCAATGAACGCTTTCATCTGTATTAATAGAAGTTCTCAATGCAGAAACAGACTGGACCCCCACAGATACATATATATCTACAGGGGCATAACTAGCAAGGACTGGACCCCATAGCAAACTTTTGACTTGGGCCCCCCACACAGCATAGTGCCCCCTTTCCTGGCCCTCACATGGTATAATTCCCCATTTACACACACTTTAATGTCCCACATTGGCCCCTTCACACAGTATAATGTCCATACTGGCCCCTTCACACAATATTATGTTCCATAGCGGCCCCATCACACAGTATTGTGTCCCATAGTGGCCCCCATGGTGTTTCTTGCAAATGTTTGGGGTTCACAGCCCATGAGCTATTATTATACTTTGGGGTCTTTTCATACCCCAGAGTGTAATGATCAGAGGCCCAGGGGAGGTAACAAACATAAAAAACAATGTTAATTACTTCTCCTGGGCTCTGGTGTGACGCTCTGCTGTCTGCGGCCCTCCTTAATGACGTCACAGACGTGGGTTATGCATATGCACAATGACGCTGGCCTGAACCATGTGATGTCTGTGACATCACTAAAGAGGCCTGAAGATAGCAGGGAGTTGCGCAGAAGCAGTAAGTGACACTGGTTTTTATGTTTCCTCACCTTCTCTGGGGCCTCTGTTCATTATACTCCAGAGTCTGAAGAGACCCCAGATTATAATAATAGCAGTTTTGGTTTGGTCCAAACAAAACAGCCAGACAATCCCAAGGTTCGCCCAACAAATACTCTTACGCAGGCCCACCAACCTACTTACTGATCCCTGTTTTTGCTCATGGCCACCTTTGCTTCCATTTTAGCCCTCCAGGGGGTCCCATGTGTCCCATATCATGTCGCTGTCAGAGACACCCTGATGCTGTTCAGCCTCAGCGATGTGATATGGGACACATGGGGCTCCCAGGAGGGCTGAGGTGGAAGCAAAGGGGGAATCGGTAAGTAAATAGGGCCCGTTACCTGCTGGAGTAATGGCCTAGCAGGTAATGGGCTATTAAAAAAAAACTGCAACAGCCGCAGTCAGCCCTGCTGACTTTTACAAAGCCGGGTTTGACCCGAATATTCCAAATTGTTTGTTTTTTTATGAATTTGTCTTGAATTAAAATGGTTACTGCATTATACTCTGGAGAGGACCAATGGAGGTGACACATAATAAAAAAACATTCATACTCGCCTTCTGTTACCTCTTTATGGCCCCGTGTCCGATGCTCTCCTGGTGTCGTCATGCGCTGGTGGTCATGGCTGAGGCCTGTGGCTATATATGCATTATGGGGAATCCCACGTAATCCCTGAAATCATGTGATCCTTCTCTCTGCTTTCTCTACGTTTTCATGAGGACTGCCATTTCAGCCAGTTCATGTGAAGCCGACCACATAAAGTTTGCATTAGTTCAGATCCAAAGTTTTTGAAAAGTTCAGGTCTAGTCCAATTCATTAAGAATCAGTTCACTCATCTCTAGTTTGAATGTTTGAGAAGAGTGTAACACAGCTGTTACTGTAAGATAACATTAATTTATCTGTTAAAGGGAGTCTGTCATTAGAACAATGCATATCAACCCAGCCCTGCAGATAGATAGGTTTGGGGGGTCACCTGACTCAAAAAGTGTTTAGCCCTTGTGAATTGGTGAATCTTTTGCCTGTTTTGTCAATATGCACATAAGCTCTTTGGGGCAATGAGGGCATTGTTGCTTACCTTTTTGGAGCAACGGCTTCATTACTTCAAAAAGCTAATTTGTATATTGACATAAATGGTGATATCTTGGCAGCAGAGGCACTGATTCACAAGGGAAAAAAAACACATTTGTTTCAGGTGACCCTGTTTTATCTTCGGGGCTAGGGTGATATGATGTGTTCTGGTGACAGACTCCCTTTAAGCTGACCAAACATGTTCTGTCTTCTTACACGTTCTCTCAGTGTGCAGTCTGACATACAGCATAAACCTTCTCTGTCTTCCAAATAAACAGACTGTTTTTTTCTGTAGTCTAAGAATTTATTGGTCAACAGGTTGTAAATATGGTAATGTGATGATGATATTGATATGATATGTTGATATGTGATTTTGTTGATATGTTGGTAAAACTATAAGAATACAAAAAGTACAGGTATAAGTATTGAGCATGAATACATGGCCATGACACTTAAAATCAACAGTGAAAGCACATGGTAAGATGGCAACTTATACATATACACACATAACTAACAGTAATAACATCCTGCTTAAGCTATACATGGCTCACTAACAGTCCTGAACAATACATACATTCACATAGGAATAAGACAATGCCTACCAGATATGCTTGCACAAGGATAATGGAGCTTAAGTGTGGAGTAGTGCAAGAGATGGCATCCCAATGTCTTGTGGGCAGGTTTCATGCTCCCAGAATGCCTTGCTTTACCCAGAGTGCATTGCAGCTCCCATAATGCAATAGTTTTATAAGGGGAATTCAACAGGTAATGTAACTGAAAGACCACTACATGGTGCTATAACCTAATTAGAATAAATATTAACAAAGTATGTAAAATGAGATGACAACACTTTTAACATCAGATTCTGATCCATTGGGCAGAACAAAACATGTTAGGCTACTATTTATGTATGTTAGGCAAACTACTATGAAACAATAAAAAAACAAAAACAAAAAAGTGATATTCCTTAATACTGGTGCAACATCCTAGTAGAAATGAAATGAAGTCTTCCTACAGTGCAGCATGAGTCAGATTCATGAATAGGGTACATGCCCTGTAAAAGAATGTGGTATGTGAAAAAAAAAAAAGCCCATGTCAGAGGAAATATTGATAAATGAGTCACCTGTAGTTCTACTGGTTCATCCTCGTGTAGCAGATTTACAATAGAAAAATTCACAGCAAACCTTTAGAAAGTCACAGGGAGATCTATCCAACAAAGCCATACTGAAATGTTCACATCTTGGTGCAGATTTTTACGGATTTCTCTTGGATGTCTGAAGAGGATACAAAGCTTGGACCAGCACTGCAGGGCTCTTCACTGCCTACCTAGCACAACAGCACTATACATTGTACAGAGGCTATTTTTGGTATTGCAGCTCAGTCCTATTCATTTGACTGGAACTGAGTTCCAAACAGGCTATGTGACTCATAAACATGATATCACAAAGCTGTAAAAGAGGTGCTTCACACAGCTATTTGGTGGGGGTGCTCGGTGATTTCTTAAATTAGGTCATTAATATTAGGTTAATCCCTGCAATAACCCTTTAAATTCAATGGGGAACAACCAAACAAATCTGTACACTTTCCACAGCAGACAATAACATACTGCTGTTTTAAAATCCACAACACAGGTCGATCTCCACACAATAATTTTCCACTGTATCTAGTTGAGATTTGTTCACTTCTCATCAACATGGCTGGTACTGTATTGCACTGTGGATTTTCCATACGCAAATTCAGATGGAAAATCTGCAGCACTTCGGGCATATGTGGACGCACCCTCAGGAGATTTATAAATATGGCACTTAACTGAAACCCAATATTTTTTATGCATTTATGCAAGAAAACTGATATAAAAACACTAATAAATCAGCCCCACTTCTAGTAAACAGATTGCAATCTGTATTTTGTAACTGCAAGAAACGTCTTTGGGGTGGAACAACACTGGATAAATGTGAATAAATATACATTTTCAGAATTATCCTTTAATTGTCTTTTATGATCTCTTTATTCATCAAAGAAAAGAAATGAAGTAAATAAAGTCTGTAGACAACAGCCCTATGTTACATTACTTAGTAAAGTGGAATATGCTTGGTTTTATTGTATGAGGACATTGCTAGTAATAGCCTGTCACAAATCTCGGGACATATATCTGGCTAGTTCAGAGAGCAGCAGATGTATAAAATAATTAAGAAGCAGTGATAGAAAATTAAAAGAATAACGTATATCATGTAATTCTATAAACTCACTTACTCACATTTTATTTCCTACAGTAAAAGAATCTCCTGCAAACATGATTTGCGATCTAATAAAGCAAAATCCTAATTTTCTGTCTTTTATCTTTTTACCCTTCTTTCGTACACCTCTTTGGCCTTGTCAAAACATATCGTTTAGTTAGAGACTAAAAATATTTTTCTATCGATTGAGGCTATTGATTTTTTTTAATCTGTACTTTGGCTTAGAGAGTTTGGGTGAAAGGTGAAAGTTCGCCAGCTTAGTCCAACGTTTTATCTGGACAGCCACAGAATGTATTGGCAGAAGATTTGATTTACCTTCTCAGTCAGAGCAGCTCTGCTCCTTGCAGCCTCTGCAGGCTACGTACAAGTTAATTCCAATCATGGTTCTTGTTGACAACATCTAGATTGGTGTGTTGTCTCAATTTCCTCAATGTTTGTCTGACGACTGAATACATTTTAAGCCATAAGCATGTGGTGGATACACAATATATACAATAAGGGAGCTATGTCATCTAAATTCTATTTTTGCAGAGCTTTCATATTGCAAAATGACTCTCCTGTTCAGCATTCCTTTTCCTGATCTTACATAAATTAAGGACTCGTCACATTACAACCAATTCAGAAAGGATGACAGCTACAGAATGTTGAAAGCCATATATCCATGGACACTTAGGTGGTAATATATACCAATAAAGGAAACACTGTTTTGGAGGGGAAATGTGGCACAGATGTAGGTCATATTTCTATAATTTATAATGTGGAATTTTTTTTCCATTTTTACATAAGGCCTACATTTTTTTCAGTCTGTTAGGCAATGCACATCAAGGGAATTTTCCATTGACATGTCTGTAAATGTTACTTCTATACACATTACACCACTGTATAGTGATATCTACCAATAATCTGGATACTATTTTAGAGGAGAAATGGGGCATAAATGTATGCCATATTTCAACAATTTATGGATGTGAATTGTGTTTTTTTTTTAATATTTTTTGTTTGTAGTTATGGAATTAAATGGCATTTGTGCCACTCAGATAATTTTATATTTTGTGCCAGGCAGTACACATCAAGGGAATTTTCCATTGATATATCTGTGAATATCACTTGTACATTGCACTGCTATTGCATCACCTTCATTCTCAGAATTGTTAGGGGTCCCATAGGTTGAATCACCACTGACGTAAAGCAATAGCATACCCAAGCAATAACTCATAACTTTATATTTGTAATACCCCTTTAAACATTATGGACACCTATAACATGTGTTCCTGTCTGTCTTGAGTTCAAAAATTGTTCCTAAATTTAGACTTTGCTCTTTTGAGTGTGCCCTTCCCAGCAAATAAAGTTGTGAGTTCTGTAAATTCGGAATGGTGTTGCTTCACTAGAACTAGGGATGAGCTATAATGCAGGAAAGCTGAGGCCAATTCTGTCTGTGTTTTCTCTGTCAATAATTCAGGTAGAGCTGTGGTGTCATATGAAAGCTGAGAATCTCATCTTTCATAATAGGTTAATAGGTTTTACAATGACCTTTCCAGCCTCAGCTTCCCTGCATAATATATAAGCCTGCCCACATGGTGAGAAGCAGTATACAGATTTCAACTGGCAATGGAGAAACAGGAGAAAAAAATAAATAAGGATAGGTCCTATAAAATCCCTTTAAGTATTAATAGAATTCTGAATATGGCTTTAATTCCAAAAGAGGTAGGATTCTATGGTTTTCAAGCTTTATGCGCCTGTGAAAAAAAATTATCTTTGCTCAGATTTTTGAGGCACTTATGATTGTTTCACCATTCTTGTTTTATTTTTATTTGCATATAAATGGATGCGTCATTCAAATGGGGGGGGGGGGGGGTGCTCAGGTATTTAACAGAAACCTGGGCTAAGTACTTTTACCCTTATCTGCATATGAATAATTTACATGAAAATAGGGCTCCGAAGCTGAATAACAGGGGTATATTTGGAATTGTAGAATCACCTCTACAAGGTACTATGATTAGGTTTATCACAAATTTAATGCTAACAGACTCTCTTTAATTTTTGGGGGTGGATAATTGGGAGGGAGAGGAGGAGAAAAAATATTTTATACAACTTTGACTATTAGACTGACATAGGATTGTATAGCAGGAACTGTTGCCTTTACAGGCTTTGGATGAGGCCTCCTTGCATTTTTTATTTTTATTTTTTGTCAAATTTGTTGCCATGGCTTAATTTAATTTACTATAATTTTGCCATATTTTTCAGTTACATTACATTTTATATGTCCCTCTTAATTTTTTTTAACTTCTACATGTCCTGTGTAAGAATCCAGTCAGCATACTAGTTACAGATGAGAGATGATCTACCTTTTAACAGTTAAACATGAGGTAGAATTAATTCTGTTGATTTTCTCCATTGTTCCCAGAGGTTTTTTTGCTGTCACAGCAGCTGCACTAAGATCACATAAATAAATATAGTTGTTACTTACTTGTTTTATAGTATTTATAGAAAAGCAGTTATAGCATCCCGTAAATGTTTGTCTATGGACATTTTATAACATAAAATGACAATCAATTAAATGTGAAATAGAAAATATTTGTTTGTCTGCATTTTGCTAAATGAAGTCCAGTGGGGTTTACAAGAAGCTTGTCTTAAACAGAAACAGAACATAAAAATTGACACCAACCAATGAACTTGAAAGGAATTTAGCTTAAAGGGGTTTTCTGGGCAAAAAATATATATTTTTAAAAAGTCTGTTAGTGTTATTAATGGGTTAATAAGTGCACCCTTAGCAGTGTTTTAAGTGATTTCTGGGTGTCTCTGGGAGCGCCTGGCATCTTCTGCATTTGTTTACATAGTGCAGCTTCCTGCTGCCTTAGCTAATGTAATGCATTATGATAGTTGTAGCCTCTCACACTATCTCCCTCTCACTCCTCCCCCCTCCCTCTCTAACACCCCCCTCCCTGTCTCCCTAGCTATCCCGTCCACTACTAGCCCTTCCCAACTAACTTATCCCACCCCCCCTACTCCATTATACTTACCTATCTTCTTCCTGTCCAGACTTCCTTCTGCGAGGAATGGCTCCTCCTCGTCTTCTTTCATTCTGCCAGCGCCTACGCAGCAGTCCTAGCACTGTGCTGTAGCCTTCACTCCATCTCTACTGCGCATGCGTGGACGGTTCATTTGGGCTCTCGTGCTTGTGCAATAGAGATGGAGTGTCGGCTACAGCGCAATGCCAGGACTCCGGCTCTTTTGCACACATGACGTGCAGACGTCGCAGAAGGAGGAGGAGCCTTTCCCCGCAGGACGAAGTCAGGAGGTAAGTATGATGGGGTGGAGGGGAAAATGGAGAAACGGATCATCACCGGATAATCAGAAAATGTCCCTGTGGCGGTCACATGACTGCCCCAGGGATATGGGTAGTTATACATTTTTGAAAAATTATGTAATTTAGAAAGTAGGTGGGGGGGGTGTTTAGATTAGGAATTTCTATTTATCCCGGACAACCCCTTTAAGGCTGAGGCCCCATGTTGTGGAAACGCTGCTTTTTTTTTGTTGCAGATTTTGTTGCAGTTTTTTGAGCCATAGGCAGGAGTGGTTTGAACAGAAGGAAGTATAAGAGCTTCATAGATATTTCCCATTCATTTTGTAGCCATTCTTGGCTTTATCTCAAAAAAACGCAGCAAAATCTGCAACAAAAAAGCTGCGTTTCCACCTTATCCTAAAGGAATTTTCCATTCCAAATAATTGATGACCTATTCTTAGGATAGGTCAACAATTAAAGATCAGCAGGGGTCCGCCAGCCGATCAGTTATTTGAAGAGACTGCAGCATTCGGGTGAGTTTAGCAGTCTATTCGGTATTTATCAAACACATTGACATACATTTCTACATTGGCAGTGCTTGATATGGCTGTTCAGCCCTTTCACTTGAATGGGACTGAGCTGCGAAAAGGCCCCTTGTAACTGATTAATGTAACGTCACATGTCCTGTGAAGTGGAGCCCAGGGAGAGTAGCTGTTGCTTCAAACAGCTGATTCGCAGGGGTCCCGGATGTCTGACCCCCACAAATTGAATTCAATTGATCACCTATACTAAGGAGAGGTCAACAATTTAAAAGTTCTAGAAAGCCCCTTTTAGGCTAAGGCCCCACATAATGAAAAAGAAACAAAGCTAAAGAAAAACGCTGCGGGAAAGAACACAGCAGAAACGTATTGCATTTTTTCTGCAACAGTTTTCACAGAATTTTTACCTGTGTATTTTCTTCCCTGGTTAAATATATAAGGAAAACACTTGCGTTTCTCCAGCTCAAATTGGCATGCGTTACAGCATGCATTACGTTTTTGAAAACGTAACTTTTCCGTGCTGTTTTTATTCCGCAGTGTGTGGATGGGCTTATCCAGAATCTCATTCACTTTGCTGATATAAAGAACAGCAGCAAATGCTCTAAAATAACAAAGAAAACTTTTTCAGTCTTCTATCTATTTAATGGAGATGCCTCAGTGGTCCCCCTGGTCTTTATTTATAGAATGTAGGGACACGGCCACTGCAGCCATCAGAGGCCCGCGCAGTTACATGACTACTACTGGCATCACCTTTAAATAGTACCAGTAAACATACATGTGATGGGTCCACAGGAAAGCTGAGCAGTTAGGATCCCTGGAGCATATGCACTAGTTTGACAGCAGATTTAAAGGGCTTGTGCAGGACTTTGAAAATATGGCTTCTTTCTGCATCTCAGGAACTGATATCTTATTCGTTGGTCACATGGCCATGCTGCAGCTCATTCCTATTCATTTTAATGGGACAGAAATGTGACATTGCCATGTGACCAACAGGCCTCAGGTCACTTCCTGGGAAGAAGAAAGTAGCCATGTTTTTTAACCACTTTAAGAGGTAATAATGCTTTTTTTTTTTTTTTTTACCAAAGAGGTGAAAAACTCCTTTAGTTTATCTGTATACAGACACACTGGAACCAAAACTTTGTTGCTTGTGCACCCTTAAGGAGAGTAAATGACTCCAAATATATTATTTTTTTTAGACACTTTTTATACTTTTTGAAAAATCCCTAGAAAAAGAGCTGTGACAAAGACGATTTGTAAAATATGTCAAGATTACTATGACGGTGCATGCCATTTTTTAATATAGAGATCAGTGTACATTGTCTATCATGTAGAGTACTGTAAGCTAGAGAAAATTGTCTAACATATCTAGTGAGCTGTGCCAAAGCAGTCTGTCTGAGCACCACCTAGCTGTTATGCTGCAAAAATGTAAACAATTGCACAAGGTGATTCATTGTATATTTATTCTTGTATTTCTAATTTCAGGTCTATTTTACTGAGCTGTATTGCATCCCAAAATTTCCTGTAAATTACTCATTTTGAGAAGGGAATGTTCTGTATTTTTCAGATAGCATTTCATATACACTAGGCTCTTTTCTGACTTGTGTTGTGGTAGCTGGTAAAACATCTTTCTTTCAGAATGACAGTATATTTAAAGAGGATGACAAAGCCACTCCTTTTATTTTATTTTTACAATATGAGTTTCCATATTTTGTGAGAATTGTGGCCAGTAAAAGCAAAATCGATGTTCTATTGACTGCAGCGGATGATCACAATCATTTTGCCCTTTGTGGTTGGTGAAATCCATGCTGCAATTACAGAGACAGGCTGGTAGGAAAAGAGCCTCAATTGGGCTTTCAGCTCCACATTAATCCAAAACTCACCATTTTAATGCAGATATAGATTGCCGCAAGTCAATAACTGACTACTTGAATTGTGAAGTAGCTGTTCCATGGAATATTGGCAGAACTGGCTGTTACAATAACAAGTATTTTGATATTTTAAAGAGCTCCTACTTGTTGAGTGTCATTGATAGCACAGAGAGGAAATCATTTGCATTCTGAGCATGGTCTATATTCCATGTTCCTCATGAGTTTAGGTTGTTTGATAAATGACTATGCTCAGATTGTGTTTGCAAGTCATCACTCAGGAGCTGTTTTATCTCAGCCTTGCAGTATGATGTTCACTGGTTAACTTGAAGGGTAAACTGTGTTGCTAAGGGAGGAAGCCGATTATCAAATGCATACGAGAATTGTGAAATAGCATCACCTAAATGTCAATTATATATCTATGATCCCTTCCCTACACACAATGTACTCTCATTCAGTGTCTCCACACTCAGGGTGTAGTTTTCAAAATTGTGGAAATATCAGAAATCCAACAATAACTGTTTATATGCATTGGTGCACATTTATTAAGCCCCTTAGATACTTTTGTGGTGTAAAAAAGTTGCAAACTTTGGGTCTAGGGTTACAAGTAGTGGTTTTACACTGCCTTCACCACCTTCTGAAAAGGGGGTGTTAAAAAGGTGTATTGTGTACAGGGATATCAAGCCTGACAAATTTATCATCATTTATCCCAGAAGTCTACACTGGTTATGAGCTGGCGCAGCTTTCAGTTTAGGTGCAGAGCCTGCCCTTGTCATAAATCAGGCAAATGGGTGTACAAAAAGCCAGTCTTGTTTCCCCCCCCCAACATTGCACTTATATCATTTTACTTTACTATGGTGGCGCAGTGGAGGTCACAGAGGGTGGGTCAAGATTGACCTATATATTCATCTGACTGCTCTGAAAAAAGAGACGCACTAGTTGAGGTAAGAATTAAAATCTACTACTTTTTGGAATACTGCAGAGATCACCCAACCAGTATAACACAATTTCCTTTGTTGTCTTCTTTTATCGTAACTGCCCAAAAAGAACTACACAAAGCTTATATATATATAAAGGTGTCATAGCAGTATACCAAATGTTCTATCACTTCAGTGCATAAAGAAAAACATGAAGAAAAGTAACTGCCTCTACAGTATGGTACTGAAAAGGAAAAATTTCTTATGAAATCAGGGGCCTGCTCCCAATGTAGTGCAATCCCTAACAGACTATCCATTACTGTTTACTGTTGAGGCTCCCGAAATCAGCTGTGTTGAGTGTTGGACTTCCACTTCCGATATTTATGACCTATCAGGATAAGAAATCAATATCTAAGAAAATCCGTTTAAGGTACTGGTATGATGCATTAGGTCTTTTAAAAACCTTTGTAGACATGTCCCTTCACATGTTAGCTTTGCAGGTCAGGACAGAAATTAAAGGAGAGTGGACATGATAACAAGGACACCATGACTAGTTACCAGTGCAGCAATGCCCAGTTGACTACTGGTAAGTGACATGTGGCATATTTTTAATTTCACTTTTCCTTTTCCCTCCTAAGAAAACCAGTGACTACTGTAGGAAAATGACTACCAATGTATTTACAGTACAAAGCACAACTTTGCTGATATTTTCCCTTTAAACATTTCCTGAAGAGCATCCAATGTAAGACTAAATAAATAACCAGCTTTGTTTTTAGACCTAAGTTCCAATTGTCACTAAGAAATTGAAATGAGTTTCGCCTTTTAATTTGAGTAGTTAGCAGGACAATATTTATTTCTCTTACTTGTATAACGCCCAGATATTCTGCAGCGCTTTAAAGACATGGTCAATAAATGGTTATTTGCTAAATAAATTATTAAAGTGCTATTTAAAATTTAACTGATATGTTATGGTTTGTAAATAAGCAAACCTATGCATGAAGGAGAATGTATTGTATCTTCAGAACATTACCTGTTATTTAAAGCAGGTTTTTATTATAAACATATTAAAAACAAAAGTTAGTGTTTCCTATTGTTTGTTTGTTACTATCCACATAAAAATAACCTTAACACTGAACACAAAGGTCTCATGCACATGACTGTACTTTTCACCCGCAATTGCGGCTAAAAGTACAGACCCATACATTTCAATGGAAACATACACACAGCTGTAGTTTTTGTGGTTGTGTATCTGGGCCGAATTGAAGAGCTGCAAAATATGGAGCCTATATCTGTTTGTACTTGCGGCTCTGTCAATTCATTTTCCCAATGCATGGGTCAGTGAAAACCATGGATGACTCATAGATGCTACGGAACAGAATGAGGAAAGTAATTTTATTTTATTACTTTATTACCTTTATTAGAAGGTAGGCAAGTTAATGGCATTTTGGCTAGGGCTGTCGTGCAACCAAAGATCACTGTGTTAACCTTCAACTCCTTCACCAATGTTAGTGAATTGAGTTGCATTGTAACTCCAACAATATTGCGACTCAAACTTCTAGTTGAGCACGGCTGCGTTTCTCCTGTCCTTCCCTTGTATTTATGAGAAATGATATCCTATTACCTCCTGGGAATTGTATTTTTTTTCTGTGGCATTGCTCTGTCATTTAACTTCTCTTAATATCTGCAGCCACAAATCCTGAGCAGGCACTCTTTATGTAGGCAATACAGGAAGGAACTGTGCTCCTCCAAATGGGCCACTACAGGTAAGTCCTTTAAAATAAAACTAAATAGCTACAACACTGTAAAAAGAAAATACACATTAAGGTACCTACACCAGTATTCTGACCAAGTTTGATTTTTTTTGTGCAGAAACTTGTGACTTTTTAATGTTCTTCACCTCCACTTTGCATTTTTCCAAGATGTGGGCAGGACGTAAGAGCATGGCCTCCCATGGCCCAGCACATTTGCTATAGTTTATGGAAGAAAATGGCATAAATGATAAATAAAATAGTTCACATCTATGCAAACTACAAGCTGTGTGTGTTTCTGCCACATGACAGCCAGAGATGCACCTAATTTATTAGGAGGCACAAGTTTCTTAATAAATTAGAGGCATCTCACTCCAGAACAAAGGACATTAAGACTGGCACATGAAACACCACTTGTTCTACACACATACATATTATTAACTGAACTAAAAAATGTACTGTATGAGACATTTCTTATAATTCTCTACCTTGATGTTTTCCACCTAAGTTTCCATAGGACTCTGCAGTTCCTGAGAACCATAGCCAGAAGTTTTGGAGAACACGACAGAAAGAGACTTTTTCAGTAGGCAACCTGCTTAAAGCTGCTTAGCAAAACAATCTACAAAACTCAGGCAGAATAGACCGAGATAAAGAATTGGAGAATTATGTGGCCTAGGTTATTTGATGCATATTTAAGAAAGAAACAGATCCGACTCAATGTATTCATTTTCATCATATAATATCGACATTCCAAGTTAATTAAAAAATAATATTTAATATTTCAACCTCTGTACTCTGTCACTTGGAAATGTGAAACTGAAAATAGCCTTGACGTTTTTCTAAAATGCCTCTTATTGAGAAAGATAGAGCACCCCACTGGTATAAGTGCACAGCCTTGCAGCTAAATTATGCAAACACAGCCATATCTCTTTGAAATACTAGGTACATGACATTATATCCTGTCTCAACATGTATTTTCTCTGTTTCATAAAATTACATCTCAACCTAGTATTTTGAACAATTTGGTTCGTATTTTAAAAAATTCTCTATGTTCCTGTTTTTACATTTCTGTGACCTTAAAAAGATTATTTCTAGCTGAATGATTTTATTGTTCAAATAGATCTTCAAATAAAATGATGGAATTTTCCCCCAAGTTACATTATCAAATGGTATTTGTACCCTGTGCTGCTCTCCCTACTGTTTCTAGAAACAAGAAGATGCAAATATTAAAAGGTTGGAAAATCTTTTGGTCACCTGCTCACTCAACTTCATAACTTCATAACTTCAAACCTGCGCTGGATCTCCGCTCAGAGATTCCGTTCCCCATTCTGCTTTAAAAATGCAGAGAGAAGCGCTTTTCTCTCTGCATTTTTCTGCATTTTTGGTCGGAAACCTGTTGGACCCAATTATAGTCTATGGGTCCGTGGGTTTCCGCGGGTAGCCGCTTTTTTAAGCAGATTAGGTTTCCGTTCATGGGGTCTCCAAGCGGACTCCATGAACAGAAACCCGAACACAGGTGTGAACCTAGCATAAGGGGCACTGTAGTCATACCTAGGCAGTATATTAATATACATGTATATTATTTGACAAGATCTTTCAGCTTTTTTACTGTGACTATTTCTGCTGTGTTGCATTAATTGTTCTTGTACTGTGAAATCAATGTGTGCATTATCTTTCAGCTTTATTATGCTATGTATTACCTCTGTACTGTTATATCACTGCATGCCTTATCTGTGTATTATCATGCAGTTTTTATTATCTCTGTTTTGTCATACCACTTATATAATATATGAATGACAGTGGTGTACATTAACGTCAACGGGCTCCTTTGCAGGAAGTATGTCTGGGTCCCCCATGCTGGAATATATGTACTGTACAAATCTAGGAACCCAGGATTCTTCAATAAAGATCCAACAAACTAGCTTTGCAAAGGCACAAAGAACACACGTAATGTAAAAATATATATTTAGTACCACTTTTTAAGCCATTTTGTCCTGGCTGCTCAGCTCATCGCCAGCTGGTTAGCATTCCTGATGCTGTTAATAAATTGGAATAGCAGCATCCACAGGGCTAGACTTTACTGACATCTATGGCCATATTCTGAGTACTGCTTATTATTTATTATGGTTACTTATATATCACCATCATAGTCCGCAGCACTTTACATATAGGACTCACAATCTACATTCCCTATCAGTATGTCTTTGGCGTGTGGGAGGAAACTGGAGTACCCAGAGGAAACCAACGCAAACACGGGAAGAACATACAAACTCCTTGCAGATGTTGTCCTTGGGAGGATTCAAATCCAGGACTCCAGCGCTGCAAGGCTGCAGTGCTAACCACTGAGCCACCGTGCTGCCCTAGCTTAATAGGGCAGCTCTTTGGCCTCTGTGTGCAGAGCATGGGAGATCCTGTGTGCCAAACTGAAACCTATAGCAGTCCCTCTGTGACATCACAGTTGTTATAACTTCAAATTGTTTATATAGATGCATAGGTACTGTGATAATACTACTGTATTATTGCTATTCCTGCTTTGTAATGTCACTGTGGCCACAGTCACTATACTGTGACATCGCTCTGTACTCATTTCTGCACTTTGACATTACTGTGACATATATATATATATACAGTCATGGCCAAAAGTTTTGAGAATGACACAAATATTATATTTTCACATGAATTTGCGGCCCTCTGGTTTTTATGTGTGTTTGTCAGATGTTTTTATCACACACAGAAATATAATTGCATTCATATTATGAGTAACAGAAGCTTATATTGACAGTTAGAATGAGTTAATGCAGCAAGTCAATATTTGCAGTGTTGACCCTTCTTCTTCAGGACCTCTGCAATTCTCCCTGGCATGCTCTCAATCAACTTCTGGACCAAATCCTGACTGATAGCAGTCCATTCTTGCAGAATCAATGCTTTAATTTTGTCTGAATTTGTTGGTTTTTGTTTGTCCACCCGTCTCTTGATGATTGACCACAAGTTCTCAATGGGATTAAGATCTGGGGAGTTTCCAGGCCATGGACCCAAAATCTCTATGTTTTGTTCCCTGAGCCATTTAGTTATCACCTTTGCTTTATGGCAAGGTGCTCCATCATGCTGGAAAAGGCATTGTTGAGCGCCAAACTGCTCTTGGACGGTTGGGAGAAGTTGCTCTTGGAGGACATTCTGGTACCATTCTTTATTCATGGCTGTGTTTTTAGGCAAGACTGTGAGAGAGCCGATTCCCTTGGCTGAGAAGCAACCCCACACATGAATGGTTTCAGGATGCTTTACAGTTGGCATGAGACAAGACTGGTGATAGTGCTCACCTCTTCTTCTCCGAATAAGCTGTTTTCCAGATGTTCCAAACAATCGAAAAGGGAATTCATCAGAGGAATTGACTTTACCCCAGTCCTCAGCAGTCCACTCCCTGTACCTTTTGCAGAATATCAGTCTGTCCCTGATGTTTTTTCTGGAGAGAAGTGGCTTCTTTGCTGCCCTCCTTGAGACCAGGCCTTGCTCCAAGAGACTCCGCCTCACAGTGCGCCCCCCGCGGGGCCCCCCTCCCCCTTCTTCTCTTCCCCGCCCCCGCCGCCCCGGGGCGGGCCGGGCGCCCGGCGGAGAACTTTTTAAGAGGGGGGGCCGCCGCGCCGGCTGGCTTTTTTGGGGGGCGCGGGGGCTTTTTTGGGGCGAAGGGCTCTCTCTCTTTTTGTGTTTTTGGAGAGAGTGTTTTTTGTGGGGGGGGGGGCCTTTTTTGCGAGCTCCTCTTCCCTCCGGGCCGGCCTTTTTTGGGGGGGGGGAAGGGGGGGGGGGGTTTTTTTTTGGTGATTAGGGTTGGGAAGAGGAGAAAAAAAGAGGGGGGGCGGCCCCCCCCCTTTTTTTGGTGGGGGGGGGGGTTTTTTTTTTTTTTTATGGAGGGTGTGTCCCCCCCCCCCCCCCCCCCACCCCCCCCCCCTTGTTTATAGGGGCCACCCCCAGAACCGTTTTGGGGGGCCCTTTTAGGGGGGGGGGGCGTTGTTGTTGTATTTTTTTTTGGGGGATAAAGTTCATTTTCTAGGCAAATATTGACTTTGCAAGTAATTGCTGTTAAGCTGATCACTCTTTATAACATTCTGGAGTATATGCAAATTGCCATTAGAAAAACTGAAGCAGTAGACTTTGTAAAAATTAATATTTGTATCATTCTCAAAACTTTTGGCCATGACTGTATATATAAATATATATATATATATATATATATATATATATATATATATATATAAGTCACAGTATATATTTCTGTATATTTGTACTGTGACATCACTGTGTTTATTACTCCATGTGGTTGGATATCATGGTTCATCTGCCACATAAGAAGATATAGTTCCTATACGTTGCATGTTAAAAATGGCGAGGTAGGGCTTATATTAAGTAGATGCAGTAGATATATAGATACATAGATGCATATATACATATTACAGGTAATTATTTTATTGTGATCATTTTTCTGTATTCTAAGTATCAGGAATTTTATGGGGAAAAAGGTTGAATTGTCCCTTTCTATGTAACATATAGCTGTTTTTCTATGTAGTGAAAGAACTGCACAAATATAAGATGTTATTATATTGATTATATCAATTTGTGCAAAAGTACTTTCACAAGGGAATATATTGTTGAATTATATATACTCTGCTGAGTTAAGTACTCATTTGAAGCAACAAACAAAATGCAGTAGATGGCTTTCATGTGACCATTTGACTTAGCTGTTTCTTTCATAAACTGCTTCATTTTCATTACTCAAAAGCTATATCTATGACTTCCGTGCTTTGCTATAAGATTTACCTGCATGTAATTTGAAATTATACAACATACGTATACGTATATACGTATTTTCATGGTTACTAAACTGCAAATAAAATCTGTGTAGTCTGATTCTGTAGTTATGCTCTCTTCTATTCATCCCCTGCTTCTTGGTAGTAGTATAATGCTGTACCGTGTTAGCCATAGAAAGTAGTGGAAGAGTGAAGAAATCAGGCGATACCTTTTAGAGGCTAAATATACTCAGTTAGCCTCTAAAAGGTATCGCCTGATTTCTTCACTCTTCCACTGCTTCTTATTAAACAACCAAAATTTATGTAGGCAACAGATGGAGGGGAGTATGACTGCAAGACAGACTATATACAACGTTTTGTTGTGTGGAACACATATGTTGCTTCAATTTTCATTTCACATAAACTGGAATACTAAAAAAAAATGTGCACTGCATTCATTCTGTTGCTTTATAAATAATGAACAGTTTTAGTGTCATTCAGAATTTTACAAGCTTAACTGAGCTCCTATTAATACATTGATACAAGAGGCGTAGTTGGGGCTTGGGGCAAAGAAGGTGATGGATTCAGCCCTACCATAGGGGCATTGCTAGCACCAGAGATCCGGGACACAATGATGTATGACTTACTCTGGACGAGTGCCATTTTAAACTGTGTCAGTGTTCAAGGGATACCAACACAGTTGAAACTCTCAGTAGGGTCCTGTCATAGCCTCCCTGTTCATTTTTCTCCATCTTGTAGGCAACAGGTGACTGGACAAAAGACATGATGTCAGTGTCTGAGTGAAGGGTGAACAATGACGTCACTGTATTGTGCAGCCTGAGCTAGTTGGTTAGTGCAAATTAGAAGAGGCTGCATTCATCAGGGGATTGGGATTGAGTGGGTATATATTTTTTTGGGGGTCACAATTGTATCTTGTTTCGGTGTGGGGCACAATTAACATTTAGGTCACTCAGGTATATTATTAGTTTAAGAGCACTCACTGGACTTTATTAAGGGGCATTCAGGTGGTATTATTTCTTTTAAAAGGCGCAAAGGGTTATCTCCATCTCAGCCATCGAGTCCTGACTCTGCTTGCCTGAGGTGGTTGGGAGTTAAGGAGACAGCTGAATACTGCTGTTCTACTTTGTTTCCATAACTCCCATAGAGGTAAATAGGAGTTTTGAACACAGCATAGCACAATAATTGACATTGTTTCTGTAACTACTAAAGGTATGCAAACATCATAGTTCAATGTTCTACACTGTTTCTATAACTCCTATTTACCCCTATGGGAGTTATGGAAACAGCAGAGAATAGTGATAATAGGATAAGCAGCTACGTATTCGATCTCAGCCAACATGCCAGCATACCCCTTTGACCAACAAAGAATAATGGAATTATTTAGCTCTGAATAATACAGAATTGTCAAAAGAGCTGTAGTCTGTAATACAGGCTATAACTCACAATCAGTGTGTAAGTATTTACAAAGTTAATCAATTTTTTATGTAGATTAATTTTATATGTCAACCGTGAAATGGTGTTTAAAGCTAGACATACACTTTAAGTACTAGCTTTGGGATCTCAGTATTTTAGAGCCATAGACTGCAGTTCTGCTCCTTCATATGAAGAGAAGCAGATAATACAGCTGTCAATATATATTTACCACAGATATATATTTAGGCAGAGAGCCAGTTTGTAAATATTACAAGCAGCAAGCAAATGCACTAGATCAAACTGCTGGCATGCAACACTATAGAAGATGTTAAGTAAGCAGCCATTGAGTGTTTTATACTGCAGTTGCTAATAACAGTAAGGCAAAACTAGTTTAACCGTCTATTAACCAATAGAAAATGGCAATCAGAGGATTTGGAAAGGTATCCGACTACAGTACTGCCCAGTGCCGAAATCCTACTGAAAATCAATTGGTGCACTCTGATCTGAGTGTATTTCAGAATAGGAGTATGCAAAAATGTAAATCTAAACATCACATAAATCAAGATCAGCTGTCAAACTGCCAAAATATGCTACTCCCATAAGACAATTTATTGCTGTTTGGTTCACAGCTATGGATACTAAAGCAGAAATAGAGTTTGTTGGTTAAAGGGGTTATCTGGGGCTGTAAATGGATGGTCTATCCTTAGTATAGGCCATTAATGTTAAATAAATTGTTGGGGGCCAACTTTCCGCAACCATGATGACCAGCTGTTTGAACTGGCAGAGCTGTTCCCCGTTCTGCTCCACACTTTTAGTAGATGTTATGCCCGTACATTTGGTAGTGGATGTGTCTGGTATTCTCTTCTTTGGGATGCAGCTGTAGTGAATTGTAATACCAGGCAAAATCACTACTAAAAGTCCAGTGCCCTGCCTGATAAACAATGAAGGGATCTGTGTCTCCACTTCAAGTAGCTGATTTGTGGGGGTGCTGAAAGCCATTGTAAAGCTAGGTTCACACCTGCGCTTGGTCTCCGCCTGGGGATTCCGTTTCCCATTCTGCTTTAAAAATGCATAGAGAAAAGTCCTGCAAGCAGTTCTTTTCCCTCCGCATTTTCTGCCCTTTTTGGGCAGAAACATTATAGTCTATGGGGTCCGAAGGTAACTGCTTTTTTAAGCGGATTAGGTTTCCTTTCGGGGTGGGGGGGGGGTCTCCAAGCGAACCCCCCGAACGGAAACCTGAATGTGGGCGTTAACTTAGCATAAGAGTCAGTCTAATATTTAAGTCTAAGTCCTGGATAAACTTTAAAGGCCAGTCTCCATCTTTACACTGAGATTCACCAATTTCTGAGGTTCAGCTGTTTCTGGAGGGTTATGGTACCAAAGAAAATCAATTCATGTCAAACTCCATAACATTATTAAGTATATTCTAGAGATGTTTATGAGAAACTTTATCAATAATGTCTAAGTTTTGTAAATTGTTTAATGTAGAGGACATGCCTGTTACATACTGCATTCTTCTGCAGCACTGCTCCATTTTTCCCCTGGCACATGGTGATAAGGCTGGGGCCCTACATGGTTTGGCCGTGACAGGAAATGTCGCAGAAAAAAATGCTGCGTTTTACAGTTTCTGCAGAGTTGTAATGAATCCCATCCACACATTGCAGCAAAATACGCACAGTGGAAACGCTGCGATTTCCAAAACTATCACGGTTTTGGAAATTGCAGCCTGTCAATTATACCTACGGAATGCCAGTGGTTTCTCTATATATATATATAAATTGAAGCAGAAAATCTGCAGAGGAAACTTCTGCAGACTTTCTGTGAAAAGCGATGCAGGAGAAACTGCGATGCGCTGCTGCATGGTTTTTCCTGCAGCACTTTTTTCCTGAGGCCCGCTACGTGGGACCTTAGCCTAAAAAACAATTTCAAACAGGCAGGGGTCTCCTATATCAGTATACATCCATTGACTCTGCCTTTACCTTGCCTGTGTATGACTCTGAATATAACATTCTGGATACTGATGACCTATCCATAGTATAGCTTAGTATCAGTATCTGATTGGTTCAGGTCTGGGTGCAGGAAGCTGTATACATGGTATATGAAAGCATGCAACTCTGCTCCTATTTAAGTGAAAGAGAGCAGATTTACAGTTCCACAACGCCACCTCTACAAGTGGTTCAGTGCCCTAGATATCTCATTTCTTTTCATAGTACCTATTTGGATAGATCATCAGTATTCAATACCCTTTGGTGTTGGATATCTCCTTTAAATCCAAATGTCCTATGTTGGAATGTTGAAATGGAAGGATCCCTACACCTTGCTTTAGTCAGCAGTAGATTTATTAAAGTAACTCATACCTAGCAATGCTATCTTCTGGTGATTGTTCTAAATGATAAATTTGACAAGGTTCGTATAGTATATACAGTGGGGAAAAAAAGTATTTAGTCAGCCACCAATTGTACAAGTTCTCCCACTTAAAAAGATGAGAAAGGCCTGTAATTGATATCATAGGTAGACCTCAACTATGAGAGACAAAATGAGAAAACATATCTAGAAAATCACATTGTCTGATTTTTAAAGAATTTATTTGCAAATTATGGCGGAAAATAAGTTTTTGGTTAATAACAAAAGTTCATCTCAATACTTTGTTATATATCCTTTGTTGGCAATGACAGAGGTCAAACGTTTTCTGTAAGTCTTCACAAGGTTGGCACACACTGTTGCTGGTATGTTGGCCCATTCCTCCATGCAGATCTCCTCTAGCGCAGTGATGTTTTGGGGCTGTCGCTGGGCAACATGAACTTTCAACTCCCTCCGAAGTTTTTCTATGGGGTTGAGATGTGGAGACTGGCTAGGCCACTCCAGGACCTTGAAATGCTTCTTACGAAGCCACTCCTTCGTTGCCCTGGCGGTGTGCTTGGGATCATTGTCATGCTGAAAGGCCCAGCCACATTTCATATTCAAGGCCCTTGCTGATGGAAGGAGGTTTGCTTTCAAAATCTCATGATACATGGCCCCATTCATTCTTTCATGTACACGGATCAGTCATCCTGGTCCCTTTGCAGAGAAACAGCCCCAAAGCATGATGTTACCACCCCCATGCTTCACAGTAGGTAAGGTGTTCTTTGGATGCAACTCAGCTTTCACTCTCCTCCAAACACGACGAGTTGTGTTTCTACCAAACAGTTCTACTTTGGTTTCATCTGACCATATCACATTCTCCCAATACTCTTTTGGAACATCCAAATGCTTTCTAGCAAACTTCAGACGGGCCCGGATATGTACTGGCTTAAGCAGGTGGACACGTCTGGCACTGCAGGATTTGAGTCCCTGGCGGCGTAGTGTGTTACTGACGGTAGCCTTTGTTACATTAGTCCCAGCAATCTGCAGGTCATTCACTAAGTCCCCCTGTGTGGTTCTGGGATTTTTGCTCACCGTTCTTGTGATCATTTTGACCCCATGGGGTGAGATCTTGAGTGGAGTCCCTGATCGAGGGAAATTATCAGTGGTCTTGTATGTCTTCCATTTTCTAACTATTGCTCCCACAGTTGATTTCTTCACACCAAGCTGCTTGCCTATTGCATATTCAGTCTTCCCAGCCTGGTGCAGGTCTACAATTTTGTTTCTGGTGTCCTTCCACAGCTCTTTGGTCTTCACCATAGTGGAGTTTGGAGTGTGACTGTTTGAGGTTGTGGACAGGTGTCTTTTATACTGATAACAATGTCAAACAGGTGCCATTACTACAGGTAATGCGTGGAGGACAGAGGAGCCTCTTAAAGAAGAAGTTACAGGTCTGTGAGAGCCAGAAATCTTGCTTGTTTGTAGGTGACCAAATACTTATTTTCCACCATAATTTGCAAATAAATTCTTAAAAAATCAGACAATGAGATTTTCTAGATATGTTTTCTCATTTTGTCTCTCATAGTTGAGGTCTACCTATGATGTCAATTACAGGCCGGCCTCATCTTTTTAAGTGGGAGAACTTGCACAATTGGTGGCTGACTAAATACTTTTTTCCCCACTGACAAGATTAGGCTATGTTAGGTCACATGTTAGAAAAATGATGACAAATGTATTACATTAATGCTGGCTGCTCAGAGAAGTCTTTTTATCATAGCAGAATGGATGGTTTGCTCACCCACAGTGGCTCAGTCTCTCAGTTGTAGTAGTGATATACCACTTAGTTACATTATGATAGTCCCATGCTTTGCTCTCTCTCTGGCTTATCTCAAATCTTAAGCCATTTAGTGGGTAACTCCTGCATTCCAGCTTGTGCCTGCCTGGCTTTTGCTCTCTCTACTGAACCCCAATACTTTCTCTGGAGAGCAACCTCATCACTTCTAGGCACCACTCACTGCAGGGGACTTCTGTCTGCCCTGTGGCTTAGCCACCCTCTGCCTCTGTTTTCTGCTTCAAGTATGGATGTAACTCAGGCAACATTAACACAAGTAATAGCAAGTCATCCTCATCATTATGCTAACAAAGCTAAAATTCACTTTGACATTCCAAACATTTTACAAATTTACACCCATCCCTCTTTTAGACACTATGTCCCCACATCAAACCCTCAAAGTTGGATTCAATTTTTTAATGTATCTTTATAATTGTTGAAGCTCTAGTTTTCTGATATAGAGCTCAAACTACATGCATATACACAAAGTCAAAGGGAATTTTCAACCTAGGGGAAGAAAACCACAAAAAGATCCTTAAAGGTTGTCTGGGATAAAATGGAATTCCTATACTAATCTAAACACCCTCCCCTCGCCTACTTTCTAAATGACATACTTTATCAAAAATGCATAGTTACCCATATTCCTGGGGTGGTCATGTAACCGACCCAGGCACATTTTCTGATTATCCAGTGACTTTCCGTTTCCCCGTTTCCATTAATGGAACGTCACCTATATTCCCCCCCTCCCTCCACCCCTTCATACTTAGGTGTCTTCCTCTCCAAGCTTCCCTTCTGGGACGACTCCTCCTCTTCTTTGACGCTGCGAGCTTGTGCGCAGACCGGAAGTGCCTCCGACGCCTGCGCAGTAGAGATGGCACCTCTGCAGGAATGTGCACAGGCCAGAGGTGCCTCCGATGCCTGCGCAATAGAGATGGCACGCTATCTCTGCGGCACAGGTGTCAGAGGCACTTCCGGCCTGTGCACACAGCGGCAGAGGTGGCATCTCTACTGCGCAGAAGTCAGAGGCACCTCCAGCCTGCGCACAAGCCTACAGACTCAAAGAAGAGGAGGAGCCGTTCCAGAAGGGAAGCCTGGAGAGGAAGACACATAAGTATGATGGGGTTGAGGAGTGGGCTGAATTAGTTAGAAGAAGGGGGAAAGTGAGAGGGAAGTAGTGTGAGTCAGCCTACAACTTCCATGATGCATTGCATTAGCTAAGACAGCAGGAAGCTACACCATGTAAACAAATGCAGAGGATGCCAAGCTCCCAGAGAAACCCAGAAATCACTCAGAACACTTCTAAAGGCATTTGGGTGCACTTATTAACCCATTAATAGCACTATCAGAACTTTTTTAAAGAAGTTTTTTTGCCCGGAAAAATAGAAGTCATTAGGTAAGTGTAGCCTTTCTTTTGTTTTAGTTTCAAGAGACAGGGGTTCATTAGGAATATCTAAATATATGGTACCTTGGACCACTTGTCCAAGGACCTATTGGTGGTTTAATGTTTCATATTTAGAGGACAGGTTGTACTGATAGTATGCATTCATGCATATGCAGTATGCACCTTTTATATGGCGGTATTATGTGGACTGTATTTTCAAAATTATCTTAACATTATATGGCAGTATAATGTGTGCTGGAATTAGAAAAGCAAATGTCTAAAATGTCTTATATACATATTTTCTATAAAACTAGGCCTCAATATCACATGATGTAAACACATAAAATACTCAGTGCTCCAGAAATATCCATGAAGTAGAAATAGCCATGAAGGCACCAGTCTTAGGCTGCTTGCTTTGGGGCAGCATTTCATGTCACTTTAAGTAAGCATTTAATACAATTGCATTTTTACAGCTTGGTCAGATATCTATGTATCCCACGTAGTCACTCTTTTCAGTGTAGTTATTGCTTTGAAATTTCACAGAAATGCCAGTTGAACCATGTGATTACCCTGTATAGCTATCTTTGTGCTTAATGGAGCTATGGGAGCTGCTCTATGTCTTTGCCTTGGGCACCAAAACACCTTGTCCCATCATTGGGATTATTTATTACAGAAATTATTATGAATTGTATGTTCCCTGTAGATAGCCACAAGTAATTAAAAGGAGATGCAAGAAAGGGACTAAATAGCAAATCCTCATTAGACTTTATAAATTAGGCCTACCTACAAGAACTTCTACAGATGAGCTTGGATTGCAATATCAGTTTAATATATTCTTAAAATGTCTAAAACATGCCAAGGACAATTTATTTTCTATTAGTACCAGTTGAGACATTAAGTGACCATTCTACTTCCATTATCTATATTTGGCAAATATGCAACTATTTAAAGGCATTGTCAATAACTATTGTGCAATTAAGTATGTGTACAGATACCTTATTAAATTGCCCTTTTCAAGACAGCATAATAAACTGAGAGCTCTCTTTGCAGATTTTATGTCAAAAAATTAAATGATGAAGACATTTGTTTGTAATAAAACTATTTCACAGCAATTTGGAAAGAGCTATACTGCCAAAAATGAGGCAGTTTGTAAAATATCTCTCTATACATAACCTCTATGATCACTCTGAAGATGCATATTTCTATGGGAAAGATGATAGGGATTTTCCTCTATAGAACCATTAAAGGACTTGTCTTGTAAAGATAAGGGTGGTCAGCTGAGTACATGGATACAGTGTATCTAATTTTTATATGGATGTTTCCATTCACTACTATAGGAGTGCGCTTGTGGATATGTCATAAATGTCTGTGATGGGAATACCCCTCTAAGAATATCAGTGATGATGGAGAATAATCAGATTTCAACAAGAACAAATCTGCTTGAATCACCATTATTCCTAATACCCAATTGTAAATGTAAAACTGAATGTGCATTATTATTATTATTGTTATTATTATTATTATTGTTGTTGTTTATTTATATAGCATCATTAATTCCATGGTGCTTTACATTTGAAGATTTACATACGGTACACAAGATATACAAAACAGATAATACTAACAGAGACCAACTGGCACAGTGGGATAGAGGGCCCTGCCCGCAAGGGCTTACAATCTATGAATGCTAATTCCCATTTATTTTATTTACTCTGCCATTACATTATAAACATGAACTATTCTAAAGAACAATAGGCAGGGGCCTATTTATTTCTCTCTCATTTAATACATAGAACTCTTACTGATACTCATGCAGCTGACACATTTATACTTTTTATTATGCATTTCATTTATAAATTTCATGCCTGTTTTAGCAATCTTCAACACTGATAGATAAAAAAGACCAGGCCCAATAATTTCATCAGTACATGGAAATCTGTATTGAGACCATCCAAACTAAAAAGCTTATGAACCCATAAAACTGTCTATATGCTGCTTGTTGCATAGCAACAGGAATTGATCTGGATGAAAAAAAATGTGTGATGATTTAGTGATCGCTGGTGGCATTTTATAAACCTCATTCATTTTCTGCTCTTTGCAATGTAGCCACTGAAATTAGGTAAGCAGAAGCTAATTGTTGTTTCATCACAGGAACATAGTTTTAATAAAAGTATCAATCATGTATTTCAATCTAAAATAATAATTTACCAATCTCAGTTCTTTGCATGCAAAACATGTCCTACATATTGAGCACACAATACATACTGTATATGCAAAGCACATTAAAGCCACGTTCACAAAAAATAT
Source organism: Leptodactylus fallax (assembly GCA_947044405.1). Classification (NCBI taxonomy): domain Eukaryota; kingdom Metazoa; phylum Chordata; class Amphibia; order Anura; family Leptodactylidae; genus Leptodactylus; species Leptodactylus fallax. Next base: position 8,678,148 of record CAMRHE010000027.1, on the reverse strand, counting down.
TACCTTGTTATTTAAACTATTTGTAAGCAAAAGATCCAATTGGTTTACAATATTTGCAGGGTGGGCTGAATATTTGGGTATTAGGTCTATGGCCAGAATCTAGTGACCTATATTAGAGCATTCACAATGACATTGAATACTTGGATGTTAAAGGAGTTGACTGACACAAAAAGGTTTGAGAAAACAGAAAAAATAGCTTAAGTATTACTCACCGACGCCAACTAATGTCTTCTGACTCTAACCTGGTAACATCTCAAAATACTGGAAATGTCTGTAATTGGCCATTTTGCCAATCACTAGCTGAAGCGGGTCAATTGAATCCAGTGACAGACAGAGAGAGCATATCCAGGCATCTTCTGTGTGTCAAGACGGGATCAGGAAGTAGAGCACCAGTACAAGTTCAAGTACATAACAGTTTACTTAGGATTATGTAGATTAAACCCCATTTCTCAAACTGCAGAAGAAACCCCATTGCTCAGACTGCAGAACAGAAAGTTTAGTGCCTGCCCCATGACATTCCATTCCATTACTATATAACAGTGAGTGCTAGCCACAGATGCCCCCATAAGAGAATGTCAGCCACAGGTGCCCCTATCAGTGCGTACCAATTAGAGTTTTCACCTGTAACAGTGTATGCCAGCCACAGGTGTTACACAACATTGCATACCAGTCACAGGTCTTCTACATTAGTGCATGTCATCCACAGATGTCCCAATAAATGTGAGCATCAGCTGCATGTGCACCACTACGTGCACCACTTTTTGTAACCCCTCTTTGAATCAGAAGCTATGATGTTGAGCCAGTTCTATCACATGATGGAATTCATCAGTACTCTCTGGAATCCTGGTGTCTAAGCATAAACAGAGTCCAATTATTTTATTAGGCTGGGGCCCCACGCGACTTAAATGCTGCGGTGGAAACGCAGCAGAAAAAAACGCCGTGTTTTACAGTCACTGTGTAGTGGAAGGCATTCTAGCTAATCCCATTCCCACAGTGAGGTAAAATACGCACAGTGGACACGGTTTGGAAATTGCAGCATGTCAATTATACCTACAGAAACGCTGGCGGTTTCCCTATAGGTATAATTGAAGCAGAAAGTCCAGAGAGGAAACCTCTGTGAACTTTCTGTAAAAAGCGCTGTGGGAAAAACCGCTGCTGCGGGAAAAACCGCTGCTGCGGTTTACTCTAGCGTTTGGGTTTCCGTTCTTCAGGTCCGCTCGATGACCTGGAAAATGGAGACCCTATCCGGTTAAAAGGTCCACCAAGTTTCCGCCCGAAAGTGACGTAGACAAAAATGCTGGTTACAGGACTTTTCTTTCTGCATATTTTAAGTGTAATGGGGAACAGAGTCCCGAATGGTCACTGAACGCTAGTGTGACCGCAGCCTTAGAAAGGAATAATAGTGCTCCATGGTGTGATTCTGTGTGATTCCTCTCATCAAAACTGATAATGAACCATAGGGGCACTTGAAAGGAACTTTTTGTCACTCGGAAGGACTTGGTTTTAAAAGGTTGCATAAAAATACGGGACTACTGGGACCATAATGATTTCCTATACGGGGACCATAATGATTTCCTATAGAAAAAGAAAAACAATTAAACAAATACTTTGCTTAGTTAAATATATGTGCATTAGTTACTATTTTTTACTGTTAGTATTATTTTACTAGTTATTATTTTATTTTTTAAAATAGAACTACACATGTACAAAATCATAAGCAATAGCAATGAAATAAATGACATCAAAAGACACATTACTTAACATCACAATAAGTGATAAATTGTATTGCCACTATTTGCATCACAAACTAATCTTTGTGAAAAGTTGGACAATCCCTTTAATTAGAACTTGAAAAAAATCCATGGGATTCAAGTGTGGTAGACCAGAGGGCTTGTTTACAGGAAATGGATAAAATTACAGTAAATGTCAACAAATAGGAATCTGATTTTAGCAGATGCCAAATGAAACCGAAGTATAACTAAGAGATCAAGCACTAGCACCATTTTTTTATAGTACTAAATTGTTTTAAGGGAAAAATGATTATTACAATATAATGTTCAAATTACAATACAAATTTAGTAAAGTGAATTTAGTAAAACCTTTTGCTTTCAATTATATTACTCATGAACCTTTTCCAAGTTTGTTTTTGTGCAAAAAGTGTACAATATTTGTATTGAATATCAATAGGTAATACAACTATACATAAAATTTTGTCTATAATGTTTAATGGTTTTTTTTAATGTTTAATAAATATATTAGTTTTTATGTACTGTAAATTAAAATATGTATAGAATATTATGTATAGTATATATAGAGTATCATGTATTGTTCAGCATGTTTTTCAATACTGCTTCTAGATTCTAATGTTCTTCATTAGCAGCAATGGAAACCAGGATATCTGTATTCCAGGACAGTTTTCCCTTAGTCAGTAACATTATCTTCAAGCCACCGGTGTAGTAATGAACACTCTCTACTAATCGTTCCTACATTTTTTTTACATTGCCAGTAAATCTATGTTAGTGGTAAAGGACATGTGTATAATAGGACAGAGGCATGCTGAAGAGTATAATGCTGAGGAAATTATAGGAAGACTCACTGAGGTTATGCAGCAGCACAAATTATGGCAATAAAGATTCCTTATTGATTTCAACCTCTTTGTTACAGAAGTGGCTCCCTAAGCTACGTGCCACTCAGAGTCTTAATGGCAAGCAACACCCTTGCTGAAATATAGACTGGAAACATGCTACCTCTGAATCCAGAATTCACTGGTGAAATTCAATTATTTTAGTTCCTATTGTAAGGTGGTATACAGGAATTATGCTAATATGTTGCAGTGTATTTATTAAAAAAGATTCTGAACTGTTCTCACAATAAGGATTAAGTAGATACTGAACAACCCATAAGAAGCGTAGGTTATGATATTGCTTTCCATTTTTAAATGCCCCAAACTATGTTTAAAGGGGCTCATATAAAAACATGGTTTACATATTATTTCATAAATAAGGTACAGATGAGGCCTGTATTACAGCACACCATAGTGTCAGTCATCCCATGCTAGATCCCATGTCATGGCTACTAGTCTGGTGTGATTCTCTGCACATATGAATTTGAGATATGTACAGTGTATATCTAATAGGACAAATTTACATTTTAACATGTGATAAAGTGCTTTGTTTTTTAATGACATAGTAATTTATTTTAACAAGGTTGATATAACGGTTTGTAATATACTACTTCTGTTCTAATGCCCAAACATGCAGTTCAGGAGGGAGGATGTTTTGATTTACTGTAAGTACATATTTCATTTGGGAAATAGTGTATTATTTATTATGCAATTCCCTAAAATTTTACCTATAATATCTGTACTTTTACCATGAAGTGTAGCTCAGGGGTCCCCAACCACTGATCCGTGGACCAGGATCGGACCATTGTTTTTTTTTTACCAATCCGAGGGCGGCAGGCTGGCCACATTAACATGGCTCCCGACACCCCACCACATTTTTGGGGGGGGGGGGGGGGGGGGTCGGGGATCTTGTAAGAGACAGCCAATGTTGTCCTAAGCTTTATTTGTCTGTATAAATTGTTAATGTTGAATGTATTTCTGTGATTCTGTTCCTTTAAGACAGCAGCCATTGTAATTGTGACATGATGCTGGAGTGACACCCCCTCCCCCTTTTATGTCAGCCTGCCTGTTCTGCAGACAGAGTGTGAGCAGAGAAGCAGGAAGTGACGAGACAGAGAGGAGCAGCCATCTTGGCAAGAGAGAAGACAGGTGTCTGTGCTGTGTTGAACTGGTGTGGATATTTTTCTGTACAGCTAAGCTGTATCTTGGTCCAGAGACAAACAGAGTGTAAAGAGACAACAGGACTAGTGAGTCCACGTGAAAGGAACTGTGCTCAGTGGCTGATCAGTGAGACTGACATTGTGACTGTGTATATGGATACCACAGATAGAGACTCGCAGTGCTGTTGATGTACTGGACAGCACCTGCTAAATCCCGGCTTACATCCCAGCTCAGTGTAAGGATTCGGCAGGACTGTCAGTGTGCTGAGTGGAATCTGCTGTTGGATTACATTGCATTCATTGGGTTTCCCTGTTAAAGAGGACTTCATTTCTCCTGAGATCCTGATAACCGTGAAGGGAGGACGCTTCACTATAAAAGAAAGGAACGACTTTGGGCCTCACCGCGCGCTTCTACGGACTGTAAGCGGTCCACCTGGACCACTGGGGAAAAGGGGGTGCACCCAAATGTGATGTCAGGGTCAGTTAGGGATAGTTTTGAGTATATTGTTCATTCAGAGTCCATACTGCAGAAGTGGACAGAGTAAAAGTAGAAACCATTGCAGAATTTGCCTTGAAATTGTTCATGCTATATTGTATATTTTGCTTGTCTTTATCCCTGTCATTTTACCTTCAAATAGCCTTTATTAACTTATAGTAAATATATATTCTTTTCTTGAACTACCGCGTGTGCGTTCATTTCTGGTTGCGGAGTCCAAACCACCTGCCTTGCTCTCGGTTCACAAATTGGCGTAGTCGGCAGGATCCGCTTACCAGAATGGACGGTGACGCACCCGTTCGGGAGAATGGTGCTGGAGGAAGAATACCAGCAGGGGCTATAATGAGTCAGTTAGCTAAATTTGATGGCAATAATATGTCAGTGAGTATGTGGGTGGAACAGATAAGAATGATACAGCGAATGTACCAGACCACACCAGAAGTACTAGTAGAGCTAGCAATATTGACATTACAAGGGGATGCTAAGACCACGGTGATATTGAGGCCATTTGAACAAAGGCAGACATTTGAGCAAGTAGTCCAGATTCTAGAAACCATTTATGGAGAAACTGCATTGCTGGGGTCTCTGCAGGCTCGGTTCTTCCAGAGGGTACAACAGGAGAATGAAAGCCTTCCCCAATATGCAAATGCCCTACAAGAACTGCTCCGAGATATTCAAGTGAAGGAAAGAGGGGGCTCGCCAGCCTTCTGTAACCCTGATCGGACTCTCCGTGACCAGTTTGTCCTGGGGATACGTGACGGCAGTTTAACTGTGACTATGCAGGATTTTATACGACGAGAGACTTATGCTAAATTCCATGATGTACAGGTAGAGGCCATCTCCCGTGCCAATAGTATGGTCCCGAAGCCCCAGACCGCAGTTGGAGTTACTTTGTCACAGGGGGCTAGTTCTGGCTCAGAGACAGTAGAAAAGGGGACGGTTAAAGAAATTCTCACAGTAATGCAGAAACTGCAAGAGCAAATGGAACACTTGCACACCCGTTGTGATGAACATTCTATGAAAATTGCAGACTTCCAGAAAACTGGAGGTGAAAGGGTGAGCCGTCCATACCCAGAAAATCAGAATCACCCACCACCCCGCTGGAGGGATGAGGATAGGACCTACCGAAGGGGTCCAAATCATTTAGTGCAGTGCTCAGGAGAAATCGAAGGGGCTTACCGAAGGGGCCCAAACAGATGGCCAGAACGACGGGAGATACGCTGCTGGGAGTGTGGACGGATGGGCCACGTTGCTGCTAGATGTCCAGAGCAGCGACAAACTTATGAGAGACCTCCATTAAACTGAAGTCCCCTGCTGCTGTAGGGCGTGTAGTAGGGGAGACTGACAAGAAGACTATGTGGGGAGAATGCCCTAATGATGACCTGATCGCTGCAAGTCCTGTTATACAGGTGGAAATGGAGGGTATTCCGGTTATCGGGATGATTGACACGGGTTCCCAAGTAACGACCTTGAGTAGAGACTGTTATGAACGGTACTTCCAGCAACATGTGAAATATGATCCCCATACATTCGTACGAGTGGTCGCAGCTAACCAGTTACCAGTTCCAGTCGTGGGAGTGGCCTGGATGAATGTCCGGTTATGTGGCCAAGATCTAGGTAGGAAAGGCATTGTGGTGGTACAGGAGTCACATGAAGTAAAGGTCCCTGTCGTTTTGGGGATGAATGTGTTAAAAGAATTAGATCAGATCCTCTTTGAAAAGAAAGGTCACGGTTATTGGAAAGAAACCACCACCCATCGGCCTACTCAAACAGCTTTCCAGCGGCTGATCCGGACATGTGGCTTACAGAAAAGTTCGGATGCACAGCGTCCTCTGGCTCGAATTTCAGTTCCTTTGCATACAAAAGTTACACTGCCACCCAGTCGGGAGACAATAGTGTCTATGCTCGTAGGCACCTGTCGGAAACTAGAGGGCATAGCTGTGTTGGTAGAACCACTGCAGGCAGCCGAAGGAGGTGTTGATCCGCTAGTGGCCCGTTCCTTGGCAATAGTTCGCAATGGAAGAGTACCACTTCGATGCGTAAACACTCAGGACCAGAGTGTGGACCTGACCCCAGGGAGGCAGCTGGCTAACATCTATGTGACTCCGGAGGAAGTAAGGAAAGTAACTCCAATGCAGCTGAAGCCGACTGAAAGGGATGAGTGGACCGTAACTGTGTCCATGGGAGAAGATGAGGAACCCACCTCTGAATGGAATGGCCGTGCAATTCGAGAACAGATGAAGATGGATGCAAGTTCATGTTCTCTGGAATGGGTGCAGAAGGTAGATGAGCTGTTGTGGGAGAACCGAGCCGCCTTTGCACGGTATGCTGAAGATTTTGGATGTACCACAGGGATCTACCATGAGATTCCCACAGGAGACACCCCTCCAGTTAGAGAGCGCTACCGACAAATTCCTCCACAGTTGTATCAGGAAGTAAAAGAACTGTTAGCTAAGATGCTACAGGGTGGGATCATCCAAGAAAGCCAGAGTCCCTGGGCAGCTCCTGTGGTGTTAGTAAGAAAAAAAGATGGGTCCATCCGATTTTGCGTAGACTATCGGAAGTTAAACGCTTGCACCGTACGAGATTCCTACCCCTTGCCACGGATTGAGGAGTCCCTCTCAGCGCTGGGGGAGAGCCCGGTACTTCTCCTCACTAGATCTGGCTAGTGGGTATTGGCAGGTGCCGATGGCCACAAAAGACAAGGAGAAGACGGCATTCATCTTGCCCATGGGACTATACGAATTTAACCGGATGCCCTTCGGGTTGACAAATGCACCCGGAACGTTTCAGCGGTTGATGGAGAAATGTCTCGGTGACTTCAACTTTGAGTTCACTCTCATCTACTTGGATGACATTATAGTGTATTCTGCGACCTTTGAAGACCATCTCCACCAGTTGGGGCAAGTATTTCGAAGATTGCGGGAACATGGGCTCAAATTGAAACCCAGTAAATGTCGGTTGTTCCAATCTGAAATTGATTGCTTGGGTCACCGCGTATCAGGAGAAGGGGTGAGACCATCAAGAGACAAGATAGCAGCTGTTCAAGATTGGCCAATACCGACTACCCTGCGAGAAGTGAGGGCGTTCCTTGGAGTAGCCGGTTACTATCGACGGTTTATTAAGGATTTCGCCAAGGTAGCAGCACCACTTAATGCTCTCCTACAAGGCACATCCGGTGGTCCAAAGAACCGGTCTGTGAAGTGGGGACCTGAACAGGAACAAGCCTTCCAGGCATTGAAGGATGCACTGACAACAGCCCCAATCTTGGCATATGCTGATTACCACTTGCCGTTCCAGCTGTATACGGATGCAAGCCTGTATGGTCTTGGAGCAGTGCTTTCCCAGCTTCAGGATGGCCAGGAGAGGGTCATAGCGTATGGCAGCCGGTCTTTGAGAGATTCTGAAAGAAACCCCGAGAATTATAGTTCATTTAAGTTGGAGCTGTTGGCACTGGTATGGGCCATGACCGAGAAATTCTCTGAATATTTGACTGGTGCTGAAGTTTTAGTACTGACTGACAACAACCCACTAGCTCACCTGGAAAATGCCAAGCTCGGGGCGTTAGAGCAGAGGTGGATAGCCCGAATGTCTAAGTTCAATTACCGCATTAAGTATCGGTCCAAGACAGAGAACCAGAATGCTGACAGACTTTCTAGGGTAACCGCCCCCGACCCCCACAGTAGACGTGGATCATGAGTTGGAGCATGTGGAGGTGCCCGACTTCAGCAGATTTTCACAGGCCTTGGCCGCCGCTAATCAGTTTGAGATGGAGGGGACTGAAACGGCTCCTTTCTTTGGTCCCTCACGACAGGAATGGGCACAGATACAACAGACCCATGAGGGGCTGGCGCAGATGATCAAGTGTGTTGAGAAAGGCCAGAAGCCCTGTAGAGAGGAAAGAGAACGACTGACACGTGAGATATTATCTGTTCTGAGTCAGTGGGAAAAGTTGGAGATGAAAAATGGAGTGCTATGCCGAAAGGTCTATTTACCTTCTGAGATCGACATTCGATACCAAATTGTGGTGCCTAGTGAACCGGCTCGCTCGTTGGCAGTTGAGGCTCATAATAAGAATGGACATTTTGGTCATGAGAAGACCTTTCGTTGGTTACAGCGACTGATTTACTGCCCTGGTCTTCGTCAAATGGTCGAAGAAGTATGCCGCAGCTGTCGAACTTGTGAGATCCATAAGGCAATAGAACAGAGAGCTCCCCTGCAAACCATCGTGACCCAGGAACCTTTAGAAATCGTCATGATAGACTATCTAATGGTGGGCCCATCCAATAGCGGACACCAGTATTGCCTCGTAATGGTGGATCACTTCACCAAATTTGCGGTGGTAACCGCCACCAAGGACCAGACAGCTGAGTCAGCAGCTCGTGCTCTGTGCCAAGATTTCATTCGAGTATATGGGTGCCCCCAACGCATCCACTCCGACCAGGGTGCCTGCTTTGAGGGACACATAATGAAAGAAGTTCAACGTATCTACGGGATAAAGAAGTCGCACACGACTCCATACCACCCTCAGGGAAATGGGACCTGTGAAAGATTCAACAGAACTCTGCTACAGATGCTGCGGACTCTGGAGGAAGACAAGAAGTTACAGTGGCCTCAGTTCTTGTCTGAAATGGTGTGGGCCTATAACAATCAGGTCCATTCTACAACGGGGTACTCTCCTTATACACTTCTCTTTGGGCGGTCTGGGCGAAGTATAGGAGAATTACAGTTGGATGATGTGGATGGGTTCCCTCCGAGGGATCCAACCTCTTGGGTGCGGGCGCACCGGCAGAGACTTGAGACGATCCATCAATTGGTGCGGCAGCGCCTGCAAGAACATCCCCATCCTGATAAGACCCCAGTGCAAGAAGCACCATTGCAACCAGGCGACCTGGTGCTAGTTCGTGTCAAGAAACCCCAAGGGAAATTGGAAAGCCGATGGGAGGCTTTGCCGTATCGTGTTGTTGGCCGCAAGTATGCGAATGGGCCAGTGTACCAGGTCCAGAAAGAAGGAACTGATTGTGTTCGAGTACTTCACCGAAATATGTTGCGCCTGTGTCATTCTGAAGGGACAAATCATGATGGGCCTGCCAATGTGAATGAGCTCCCACAGTCAGAGAATGGAAGTGCGGAATGGGCCTCCGACGAGGAGGATGATTGTTGGCCGATCCCTGCTCCTGGGGATGTTCCACCTGTGACTACTGTATCTCCGGCCTGTGCCCCCTCTGGTGCGGAATCCGCTGGTCCTTCTCAGCCCATAGCTGCAGCACCCGATAATATACCACCGGTCCTCAGACGGACCACTAGGCCAAATGCTGGTATTCCCCCTGTTCGGTATGCGCAGGATGAGTTTGTTTGGCCTGCCATACATCGGTATACTACCGCCCTGTGCATAAAAGTACAACCCTCTGGATATACAGTCATAGGCAGGGACTGCCAATCTTAAAGTGGGGGGGAATATGTAAGAGACAGCCAATGTTGTCCTAAGCTTTATTTGTCTGTATAAATTGTTAATGTTGAATGTATTTCTGTGATTCTGTTCCTTTAAGACAGCAGCCATTGTAATTGTGACATGATGCTGGAGTGACACCCCCCTCCCTTTTATGTCAGCCTGCCTGTTCTGCAGACAGAGTGTGAGCAGAGAAGCAGGAAGTGACGAGACAGAGAGCAGCAGCCATCTTGGCAAGAGAGAAGACAGGTGTCTGTGCTGTGTTGAACTGGTGTGGATATTTTTCTGTACAGCTAAGCTGTATCTTGGTCCAGAGACAAACAGAGTGTAAAGAGACAACAGGACTAGTGAGTCCACGTGAAAGGAACTGTGCTCAGTGGCTGATCAGTGAGACTGACATTGTGACTGTGTATATGGATACCACATATAGAGACTCGCAGTGCTGTTGATGTACTGGACAGCACCTGCTAAATCCCGGCTTACATCCCAGCTCAGTGTAAGGATTCGGCAGGACTGTCAGTGTGCTGAGTGGAATCTGCTGTTGGATTACATTGCATTCATTGGGTTTCCCTGTTAAAGAGGACTTCATTTCTCCTGAGATCCTGATAACCGTGAAGGGAGGACGCTTCACTATAAAAGAAAGGAACGACTTTGGGCCTCACCGCGCGCTTCTACGGACTGTAAGCGGTCCACCTGGACCACTGGGGAAAAGGGGGTGCACCCAAATGTGATGTCAGGGTCAGTTAGGGATAGTTTTGAGTATATTGTTCATTCAGAGTCCATACTGCAGAAGTGGACAGAGTAAAAGTAGAAACCATTGCAGAATTTGCCTTGAAATTGTTCATGCTATATTGTATATTTTGCTTGTCTTTATCCCTGTCATTTTACCTTCAAATAGCCTTTATTAACTTATAGTAAATATATATTCTTTTCTTGAACTACCGCGTGTGCGTTCATTTCTGGTTGCGGAGTCCAAACCACCTGCCTTGCTCTCGGTTCACAATCTGGCCACAGCTCCTGGCGGGGACCTGGTATACAGCGCTGTACACCGAGGTCCTTCCAGCACCCCCTGGTCTACAGCGCTGTATAGCGCTGCTAAAATCCAACCCCCTACATAACCCCGCCCCCATAAGACCAAAGCCCTGCACCTACCCCACCCCAAACCCCACCCACCCGGCGCCCTGGTAAAATGGTCTGGTTTCAAGCCGGTCCCTGGTGGAAAAAAGGTTGGGGACCTTGTGTATGTAGCTGTGTAGCTAATCACATACTTTGTCTATTATTTGTATACATTGATATATTGTTTGTGTATTTCAGTAATAGTTTCTATACAAAATTATAATATATTGATGACAGGACGTGGGAGGATTTTGAGTGTTGCAGGTAATTCCTTTGTACTGCATGTGTAAGGTGGTGGGGATGCACTTTAATTGGCTTTAAGTGGCTACTTTCTCCTTAGTTCGCACAACAGTTGAGTAGATGTCAAGGGACTCAGCTGCTGTTTACACTACGCTTGCGGTTTGATCGAAGCACAGCCTCAATGTAGTGTGACATGGCTTGGCTTATTCTAGTCATTGCTACAGAGGTTGTATTGCATATTGTACTGTGTTTATATATGACTTGCACTGTGTAATATGTAGATTGGTATGTTTCTCTAGGGCTGGTGCAGGTCATTGCATGGTCACTTCTTTGGGATGTTTCTGGAAGCCATATTGCTCAATGGCTCATAATAGGGGAAAATGAGTTGCTCCGGAACGATGCACTGCAAGAGAGCAACACACAACTTCTCCTGCGGTACCACCCACTGATGTCAGGAGTTGACCAGGATACCAATTGTAGGAAGTGGCATACTATTTAAGGGCCTATTCCCATACTGTGGGAGGATACGGAGCCTGTGCAGTAGTCAGGAGAGGGGCAACTTGCTGCTTGGAGATCAGCACGGATGTGGATCATTCAGCTTGAGGAGGATAAGCACCTTGGCAACCCCTGATTCGGTAGCTGGTTCCTGGAACCGGAGCACTAGCCAGATCCTGCTAGCAGTGACGGTATGGCTGGGCAGCTGACGCCTGAGGACCATCCAGACAAATATTGGCTAGATGTCAGAGCTGAGGAGTGTTGCACATGGGGCACAGCCTGGTGAGCGCCATATTGTACACCATCCCAACCTATGGCCAGACTGCGGTGTACATATGTTATACATAGCACATTAAAATACTGTGTTTGCTCCTGGTAAGTACTGGCTTCATTATCATATGCCTAATATTATCATAGTATAAAGTAATCTATAAATGAGTGGGAGAATGTATGACAGAAAAAAATAGATATTACTTTTTTAAATTCGGTTTAGGTAGCTTGCTTTGGATAGGGGTAACCTGCTCTGACTGGAATACTCCTTTAAATTCAATGCTCCATGCCTCCTTTTTCTTAGAATTGATGGGAGTGGCAGTACTTAAGTTACCCCTGACCAAACATTTTCTTTTACTCCACTGAGATACTATAAATGTGTATTCTCTTTACTCCCTGATATACTGCTGATGTTGCTCACTTCAAAAAAAAATTCAGCAACGTTTGCCACCATCTTTGTCCTGGATTTCTTGAAGTTTGGAGATTATTATTATTAATATCTTATTATTAATATTTCATGACCCAGACACCACAAACGTATATGCACGTGCTCTGCTGTCTTGCTTACATACAATGCTCTGCAAAGAGTATGTGCACAGAGATTTATATTACACAGTACACAGATGGAAGAGAGGTGCCAGGGGCAAAGGTGTTAGCACCCGAGGGCAGCATGTGGATCGAGGGCTGCCATTTGGCCACCACTGATATAAACAAACTGGCCTTCCTTAAAGAGAGGTTTGAATAAGTGGTAGCTTGTAGGGTTGATGCATATGTATTTATTATAGAAAAGATTCTATACTGTATAAAAGTTTGCTATAAACACAGTTTAGTCAGATGCAGGAGCAAGAAATACAATGATTTGTACACAAAGCTTGTGAGCTATGACACATAGCTTACTGTAGCACACCACCCCATACACAAGTATGCTCATTCATTTAATCCTGGACTAACTTAATTACACTGGATTTCACAGATGGTGTCACTGAGCAGTAAGAGGGTTAAAGTGTTTCTTTTCAGTATATTGAGTTAAAACAAGTGGAAAAAGAAAAAGGGGTGAAAATGTTAACATAAACAACAGCTACAGAGTGACTTTATTATACTGTCAAACATGTAGCCATTAGGATGAAGCTAGGAAGTCTATCTGTTACATGGACTGTTTATTGTAACTTTCTATATTGCAGTGATATATTTAGGTGTAACAACAAATATAAATGTGACATGCATTGTGTGTATTAGAGTTTTATTACTGTGCGTGTCAGTATAGTAAAGCCTCATCAGAAGACCACCCCTTTCATAAGATCACTACCATTTCTGTTCAAAATTTTTCCCTTTGAAAGGTCCACATATTGGACTCTCTTGTACTCAGTTATCACCAGACTGGAGTGATGAAGAGACATGTAAGGGAGATCAGGGAAGAGATGCTACTAGGATTGGGTTGCATCACTGTAGAAGTCAGGGCAGGAGGAAGGGTTAAATGTTCCAGCTTTGGCCAATGAACTGTTGGCAAGTATGGCCAGAGAACCAATATTAGGGACAAGGAATGATAGGGGAACCATTCTAGGGCCAAGAGGAGAATCATGCTGGGGACCAAGGAGGTACCCATGCTAAGAACCAGGAGTTAAAGGTGTTGCATATTTGAGAACAAGCATGATGGGCCATGTTTTGTTCTGTGTGTGGGCTGGGGCAACTTGTATATAGTACCACAACTGTTTTGTTCTTGCTGTGCTAGGCCTAGTTCTCTGTAATATGCGGGTGTGATGAGAATAAATACATGATTTTAGGATCTTTCATCATTATTTGTATTTTTGCTGAAACTTTACTCAGTAGTCTGTGTAATTCTTTTCTTTGAGAGGACAGCCCTAATAAATATCAATTTTTTTGCATAAATGTAGTCAACTTATAGTAATAATATAATATATATGTTTCTGTTTTTCTAAAGCATTTCACTGGACATAGTATTAGATTGAACTTCTTTGTTGATCCTTTTACTATATCGGGGAACAGTAACTCGTATGTTTTTAAAATAATCATCCATTTTTAAGTTACAAAGTTACATCTTTTGGTTGCCCAAATATCCATCTGCAATACAGTAAACAGACACTTCCCTGCTCTTTCAGCTCTTTCTCACCTCTCCATTTCTGTCAGTTTTGTAGAAATTATGCCCAAATGCAAGACACTTCTGTGCCGTGGTTGGAATTTTCAGAAGTCAAAATGCTTTAGATATCAATGCAAGCACTTGGCTTTTCATATATTCAATTAAGAACAGAGCTTGGTAGAAAGCAACAGTAAAATATGGTAAAAACTAGAAATGTTAATTGACTAATTAGTTCACTACTTTCATAGAACAGCCTGACATACATCATTACAATATAGAACAAATCAAACACTATACTTTAAGTGCAACTGAGTCTACATTCACATCTGCGCCAAAGTCCATCTGGTACAGACTCTGTTCGAAATCACAGAGGAAAAGTCCTGCAAGCAGGACTTTTTCATCAGGCAAAGTCAGGGGGAGAACAATGGATATCTGACAGATCCCATTATAGTCATTTGGCTTTACTGTTTAAACCATTGTTCTGGTTGTATTACAGAAAACAAGAACAGAAAGGATGAAAGGATGCAGATGTGAACACACCCTTACAAACACAAGTGGATTGCTGGTTATACAGTATATGAATTAGTTTTAATTGATATTTTTTGACTATTGGAATGCTGCTTATTAAATGAACACTGCAAGATATCTGCAACATGGATAACTTAAAAAATGAGACAGCTATTGTATATGGATATGGAGTTTCTTGATAAGAACATTACACTTGCACAATGAATGATAAAAGTTGCTATAAAACTTTTCATTGTCATTTGGACAACTCACTCTGCCCCAAATTACTAGTTTAAACAGACTAAGACTAAAGGCCCATATTCCCCTCTGCCCCCTGTGAACATGCACACTTTTGGCCAAACCAAGTGTGGTTTATGAGGGAGTTGGAAAGAATGTCTTTCTGCTGAATGAGGAGTCAGAAACAGCTACCGTGTTTCTCCGAAAATAGGACAGTGTCTTATATTTTTCTCCAAAAAAGTGCTAGGGCTTATTTTTGGGGTAGGTCTTCATTTTTTCCATGAACAACAATCACACATTTGATCGCTTTTTATTTCAATTTTTATCAGAGGTGAAACAGGGAAAAAACAGCAGTTCGGCACTTTTGATTTTTTTTTTCCACTATGGCATTCACCATAGAGGTAAAATATTTTTATAAGTTTGTAGAGCAGGCGTTTTCGCACACAGGGATACCTAATGTGTATGTGTTTCACAGTAATATTTTAGTTTTATATGTATTCTAGTGAAAGTGGAAGGGGGCTTGAACTTTTCTTGTTTTTTTTTGTTTTTTTTAATATTTTTTAACTTTTTTTTTTCTTTTACTATTAACCCCTCCTAGGGGGCTTGAACCTGCAATCATTCCATAGACTGCAATACAACCAGCCTCAATAGTAATATTCCTATGACAGGCCTGGGAGCCTGTCATAAGGCTCCCAGCTGTCAAAGGAACAGGTCGGCTCCCGCAATATCATCGCGCGGGAGCCGACCTGCAACGTGAAAGGTATGGGGCCGGTGGGGACTGGCCCCGGGGATAGTTGCTCTGCTTTGGGGGTGGGATTTGGGGGAGGGTCGTCATGGACTGGCACACTCAACAATGCCTGCGATCAGAATGGACTCTGATCGCGGGCATTAACTGCGGGTCTCCGCTGTACAACGAAGACCCGGTATAGTAGCTATAGAGGATTGGGACTGGCCCTAGGGACTGTGGGTGGGATGTCACACTTAACAATGCCCACGATTAAAGTCCACCGTGATCATGGATACTAACTCCAGCAGTTTTGCTACTTTGGTGAGAAGGAGGGGGGGGGTCACGCTCAACAATGCCCGCGATCAGGGTAGACACTGTTTGCAGGTATTAACTCCAGGTCTCCGAGGAGACCCGGTACGGTAGCTATGGTAGCCTCTCTGCAGCAGAGCGGCCGCCATCTTTAAGGACCCGGCATCCGCTGTAATTTCACGGAAAGGGTTTAAATTAGTTAGGGCTTATTTTTGGAGTAGGGCTTATATTTCAAGCCTACTCCAAAAAAACTGAAAAATCTAGCTAGGGCTTATTTGCGGGGTAGGTCTTACTTTTGGAGAAACACGGTATTGAAACTCTATGGACACCTTAATATTGATTCTATGGACAACTTGATAGAACTATACCACACTGGATCAGTTCTGTATGGGTAAAGACCAATATTCCACAGGAATAAACTGGGGTTTCCTCTCTTGGTAGATAATTATTTGACACAATAATTGCAACATTCATTGTAAACACTAGCAGAGAATTTTCATTTCACACTTCTAAGGGATGCCTCTACAGTGGTCTGCAAAAAAAGTAGGCATATAAATTCTATGGGACAATCAGTGCCATATTTTCCTTACCATGACTGTAAAATAAGAAATTAGGTAAAACAGCCTGTTTAAAAACACACTGCACTGTCAGATGTCTTATGCTTTAAAAAAAAAAAAAAAATGGTTCAAAAAGTATCTGTTTTGCGGGGACATATACCTGCAAGTGTTTATATACACACAGTGATTTCAGAAGAAACATAGGCTTTTAGAAGCAGTCCAACAATTATCTATTTTAGGGGACTAGCAACATTTTGGTATAACACGGATACTCTGAGGCATTTGTCCTTCCATCTGCCACATTTAGATGCATTTGTGCTTCGCTTGCCACGTCTGGCCTACAGACTTCAATTATATTTATACCTCTGCTAATTGTCGCCTACAAACTTCCTTTATGTTAGTATCTCTGCTAACTGTTGTCTTCAGGCAACTGTAACGCCTCTGCTATACTTGGCCTACAGCCTTTTTTATGTTTATACCTTTGCTACCTTTGACCTACAGGCCTCTGTTACTTTTATACCTCTGCAACCTGTGGCCTACAAGCTTTTAATGCTTATACCACTGCTGCTGGTGACCTGCAGGCTTCTGTTACATTTATACCTCTGCTACCTGTCCTGATGTTTTGCTTTGTATTCCTCCTTCAGACTCGACCTCTGTTACCTGGAATTTCTGGCCTGTTCCTGATTTAGAACCTCTGTTACCAGTCCTGAACTCCTGTCAGTTTTTAATCTATACATTCTGTGGTGTGCTGTACCATAGTCTCTGACCTATGTGGTCAGCTGCTCCCAACAACTGGACCATTTCAGGAGTGATCTAGCAGATGCCCTGCAGCAATGTCCAGGTTCAGAGTTAAAAGGTGAATACTGGGAAGTCTGCTTATCCAGCACCCTTACAGGTGGCCCAAAATCAAACCAGTTGGGTAGCACAGTGGGTTCACAGTCTGCTTCCTGTTACATGAGTGTTGTGCATCAGTAAATTATTTTTTACAGAAATTTGAGCTGAAGTGTATTAGTGGTGATATAACAAAACCCAGCAACTTGACGAGCAAATTACGCAGTTTGGCACTTTTGCAACAAAAAATGATCACAGACCAGACACCAAATGATTGTAACTTTGTTGTGTGACTGTCCCTCTCTGCCTAACAGTGACACAACTCCTATCTCTCTGTACTAATTTATTTATACTATTATCTGTCTATTATACTATCTATCTTCTGTATCTAAATTCACCTCTCCTCCCTATGTGTATCACATTTTATTACCATCTGTCTGAGCTCCTCTCTCTCTTTCTGTCTTTATTCCTAGAAACTGACCTCCTTCTTCTCCAGTTGGGCTATTTTATAATGGCTATGAGATATCAGTGACCTCACAATTATAGTCCTTTCACTATTGGCTGAAGGCTGTTGCAAAACATTAAGGGGTAACCTGTCTGGCCACTGCCCCAGGTCATGACATCCTTCTTTTTCTTCTCCTCTGCTTTTACGTGGCAGCTGCCATTTCGAACAATTTATCCAAAACAAATTGCAAAAGTTTCACTGAATTGCGAATTATGTAAGACTGAATCGATTTGCTCATATTTAGTTATAGCTAATATAACATTTACAAAAGTTACTTAGGAACTGAAAGGCATTTACAATTTACATTGCAGCTGAATTGACTTCCATAAATACACCATTCATTTATTCCAGGTTCATTTACATGAATTCAATAATAAATTAAATGAAGAATTCTTTAGGGGTTACCATGCAGAAGAGAAACTATTTATCATCTGGTGACAATGCTTACTTCATTTATGTCGTATAAATGTTGTAGACTATAATATAAATACTTCCATATATCAATATACAGTGTAATGTTTCCACATTTCACACCTACTCAAATAAATATATGGTATATTGAGTTTTGGGATGCCAATCACCACCATTAGCAGCTCACACATACTATCATTTTATGGCTCAATATAACCTCTAAATTAAGTGTATAGATCAGTACTGTACTGTCATATAAAGGTTAGATTCATATTGAATTAGACCGAGAGAAAATAATGGCACACTCCATTGGTAGCCATATTACAGAGGTAATCCAGTTTAACTAGTATATCCAGTATGGTGGCCAGTGAGTGACACTTACTGAAGAGGCAAATGCAGTATATCTGCTATGATGTATATAGGTTATACAGTAGTTATAGGTAACACACACACACACACACACACATACATACACACACACACACATATATATATATATATATATATATATATATATATATATATATATATATATATATATATATATATATATATATATATATATATATATATGGATAATATATAACATTATAATACATGGTATACCATATGAATAGCTTCTTATTGTTTCCATTCACCTTTCCTTGTAGTTTGACAGCCCTTGTGGGCAAGGTTCTCTCTTCCATTTTACCAGTCCAGCCTTCTTTGTGTTTATTGTTCTTCAGCTATGATACTGTGCATGACCAAAAATATATATATATATATATATATATATATATCAATAAAATATATAAAAATATATCACTAATTTGCAGAAAATGTTAATAATATTTCTAATATTTCTCTTAAAAAGACTTGTTAATTTAATAGACTTCTGAGGTCTATGCTACTGAGCAATGCTGAAAGATTTGCTGCAAAAAAAGGCAATTAGCTTCATGTGTTTTTACATCCTGTAACCTCTTTAAAGAAGAAGCAAACTTGTAACATTAGTCCCTGATTTCCTATTGACTGGAAGCTGTTGAGGTTTTGCTGTGCCCAATGCTAATGAGCACCATTTAGCTTCTGGATGTGTGTGTGTAAACCCTCTGAAATATAGGAAGACATGCAGTAAATATTGAGATGTGAGATAGATAGATGGATAGATGGATAGATACAGTCGTATGGAAAAGTTTGGGCACCCCTATTAATCTTAATCATTTTTAGTTCTAAATATTTGGGTGTTTGCAACAGCCATTTCAATTTGATATATCTAATAACTGATGGACACAGTAATATTTCAGGATTGAAATGAGGTTTTTTTTACTAACAGAAATTTTGCAATATGCATTAAACCAAAATTTGACCGGTGCAAAAGTATGGGCACCTCAACAGAAAAGTGACATTAATATTTAGTAGATCCTCCTTTTGCAAAAATAACAGCCTCTAGTCGCTTCCTGTAGCTTTTAATCAGTTCCTGGATCCTGGATGAAGGTATTTTTGACCATTCCTCTTTACAAAACAATTCCAGTTCAGTTAAGTTTGATGGTCGCCGAGCATGGACAGCCCGCTTCAAATTATCCCACAGATGTTCAATGATATTCAGGTCTGGGAACTGGGATGGCCATTCCAGAACATTGTAATTGTTCCTCTGCATGAATGCCTGAGTAGATTTGGAGCTGTGTTTTGGATCATTGTCTTGCTGAAATATCCATCCCCGGCGTAACTTCAAATTCGTCACTGATTCTTGTACATTATTCTCAAGAATCTGCTGATACTTGAGTTGAATCCATGCGACCCTCAACTTTAACAAGATTCCCGGTGCCGGCATTGGCCACACAGCCCCAAAGCATGATGGAACCTCCACCAAATTTTACAGTGGGTAGCAAGTGTTTTTCTTGGAATGCTGTGTTTTTTGATGCCATGCATAACGCTTTTGTATGACCAGAACAACTCAATCTTTGTTTCATCAGTCCACAGGACCTTCTTCCAAAATGAAGCTGGCTTGTCCAAATGTGCTTTTGCAGTACCTGAGGCACTTTTTTTTTTTTTTTATTTTTCGCATTTACTCTCCCATCGCTTCTCCTTGTGCAAAGTGTGCTGGATTGTTGACCGATGCACAGTACACCATCTGCAGCAAGATGATGCTGCAGCTCTTTGGAAGGTGGTCTGTGGATTGTCCTTAGTGTTCTCTCCCTTACTTTTTCTCTGCCTTTCTGATATTTTTCTTGGCCTGCCAGTTTTGGGTTTTACAAGAACTTTCCCTGTGTTCTTCCTTTTCCTTACTATGTTCCTCACGTGGAAACTGGACAGGTTAAATCTTGAGACAATTTTTGTATCCTTCCCCTGAACAATTATAAAGTTGAACAATCTTTGTTTTCAGATCATTTGAGAGTGTTTTGAGGAGCCCAAGAGGCCACTCTACAGAGGAGAGTCAAATAGGAGAACAACTTGCAATTGGCCACCTTAAATACCTTTTCTCATGATTGGATACACCTGGCTATGAAGTTCAAAGCTCAGTGAGGTTACAAAACCAATTTTGTGCTTCAGTAAGTCAGTGAAAAGTAGTTAGGAGTATTCAAATCAATAAAATGATAAGGGTACCCAAATTTTTGCACCGGTCAAATTTTGGTTTAATGCATATTGCACATTTTCTGTTAGTACAGTAAACCTCATTTCAATCCTGAAATATTACCGTGTCCATCAGTTATTAGATGTATGCAAACCCTTGAAATGGCTGTTGCAAGACACCCAGAATATTTAGAACTAAAAATGATTAAGATTAATAGGGGTGCCCAAACTTTTGCATATGACTGTAGATAGATAGATAGATAGATAGATAATAGTCAGATATATAGATAGACTCTACTGATTGATGGATAAAAAATAGTCAGATAAATAGATTGATGGACAGACTGTATGGATACACTAGATAGACTGTATAGATAATAGACCAATAGCTTGAGATGGATAGATAGATAGATAGATAGATAGATAGATAGATAGATAGATAGATAGATCTTAACTGAAATACTCCAATAGGTTTACCTGCTATTTTATGAAAACTACACATAAAATGAAAATATAAAAGTCTGCATCGGTGTACTGAAAAACATCTCTACTTCAGCTGTATATAGACAGCGCGTCAGGTAAATATTATGTCTTTGGTTGCTGTATGTAGACTTAGTATATGGCCTGTACATTCTTAATGCTTAACACTTCAATCTGCAGACCATAGTACACATCCTGAGGTTTTTGCATATTCATAGTAAACCAGTTGCGATACTGAAGGACAAATTGATTGGTAAAACTGTGTGTTTAAAGACAGAGCATTTCAGAAGCTGCTGCTTATTTCAGCTTTAGCGCTCACAATGAAATCTTACCGGATAAATCATAAAATCCTGTAGGATTTTACTTGTTTGCCAATGAATTTTGAAAAGGCCTTACAGCAGTTTGAAGAGCAAACACAATTAGATTTGAAAATTATTCAAGAATCATTTTAACATCCCCTTGAGGTTACTATGTTAACTCAAATGGATTTTGCCTTCGATCAGAACTCAACCACTGCTGGGAAGCTTTGATGAAAACACAGGCAGAATGAGTCCTATTCCTTCATGGCCATTTGCAAACTTACTTAAATTATAAGACAGTTGTAAATATTCCATGATTTACTTTTTACGATAATTGAAGAGCCTTTTAATTAATGAAAGCTTGTAAGATGCTCATGTAAGCTTGTCCTCGATTGCTACATCATGCGCAAATCATTTCTACAAAGGCGGAATATTTTTCGATTTGCATCATACTTATTGTGCCAATATTATGTATCAGCCCTGTGATTTGATTTCTAACAGTTCGTACATAATTTATTTATGTTATGTGTCTGTGTCCTCTGGGAACTAGGAAATTATGGTGTTATATTCCTTCTGTAATGAGACCTTGCTGTTAGCTACATAGGATGGGACAATGCTGTTATGATTTAAAGTCATTGTTCTACAGTCTGCAGATTGCTGCATAAACAATAGTTCAATACATGCACAAATGTAGATACATCACAAATCTATCTATCTATCTATCTATCTATCTATCTATCTACATCAAACAGTTAATTCCTTAGATCACATTGCCAAATATGGCTTTAGAAATATATTTTAAGAATCATATATATTTTTAAGTAATAAATAAAGTAGTACAAAATTATAATTATATTATTCTTTTGCAGTAAGTTAAGTAACTTTCTAAACAGGTATTCTCTTGCAGCACTGACCTGGTTCAACATTTGCTGGAACTCTGTATATTCTCATATTGTTGGCACGACCCTGTTTCTGTATTTTGCTTTCTAATAAATTCATAGGCTATTTGGTTTATAGTACAAATGCCTAAAAGTTAAAAAATGAGTGAGCCTACATGGATATAGACACTGCATGAGAAAATCATTCTGGTAATAGCAATTCATAAAATTCATGTGCAATA
This sequence comes from Leptodactylus fallax, assembly GCA_947044405.1. Lineage (NCBI taxonomy): Eukaryota > Metazoa > Chordata > Amphibia > Anura > Leptodactylidae > Leptodactylus > Leptodactylus fallax. The sequence continues at coordinate 8,655,674 of CAMRHE010000027.1, read as the reverse complement.
GAAATAATTAATTAAAAAGGAATATTTACTTTACATATTACCTGCTATTATCTAATAACTTTAAAATGTATGTCTTTTTAATATGTATTTTTATAAATTAGAACTTTTCTATAAAATTAATTTTTTTTTGGTTTTGTTCTTGTGGAAACAAGGACACTGGGCTTAATGTTATAATGCAATGAAGGTGATGAGTTGGGCATGACAGGATAATATAAGGAAGCCAAAAAGGCCATCAACATTAACAGTATTGCAAGAAAATTTAAAGAAACACTGCGGGCAAAGAATTAAGATTTCAGGCAGCTACTTCCTTGTTTGTGTCTTTTAAAGTGGCTCCCTGCCAGTAAGTGAGCTATATGATCACTCCCCAGGTAATTGTGGTTGCAATCCTTACCTTGCTTTCTGACTATAATCAAATGAGGGCCTGCCATTAGTCAATATACAATATATGTACAGTACAGACCAAAAGTTTGGACACACCTTCTCATTCCAAGAGTTTTCTGTATTTTCATGACTCGAAAAATTGTAGATTCACACTGAAGGCATCAAAACTATGAATTAACACATGTGGAATTATATACTTAACAAAAAAGTGTGAAACAACTGAAAATATGTCTTATATTCTAGGTTCTTTAAAGTAGCCAGCTTTTGCTTTGATTACTGCTTTGCACACTCTTGGCATTCTCTTGATGAGCTTCAAGAGGTAGTCACCTGAAATGGTTTTCACTTCACAGGTGTGCCCTGTCAGGTTTAATAAGTGGGATTTCTTGCCTTATAAATGGGGTTGGGACCATCAGTTGTGTTGTTCAGAAGTCAGGTGGATACACAGCTGATAGTCCTACTGAATGGAGTGTTAGAATTTGTATTATGGCAAGAAAAAAGCAGCTAAGTAAAGAAAAACGAGTGGCCATCATTACTTTAAGAAATGAAGGTCAGTCAGTCCAAAAAATTGGGAAAACTTTGAAAGTGTCCCCAAGTGCAGTGGCCAAAACCATCAAGCGCTACAAAGAAACTGGCTCACATGAGGACCGCCCCAGGAAAGGAAGACCAAGAGTCACCTCTGCTGCGGAGGATAAGTTCATCCGAGTCACCAGCCTCAGAAATCGCAGGTTAACAGCAGCTCAGATTAGAGACCAGGTCAATGCCACACAGAGTTCTAGCAGCAGCCACATCTCTACAACAACTGTTAAGAGGAGACTGTGTGCAGCAGGCCTTCATGGTAAAATAGCTGCTAGGAAACCACTACTAAGGACAGGCAACAAGGAGAAGAGACTTGTTTGGGCTAAAGAACACAAGGAATGGACATTAGACCTGTGGAAATCTGTGCTTTGGTCTGATGAGACCAAATTTGAGATCTTTGGTTCCAACCACCGTGTCTTTGTGCGACGCAGAAAAGGTGAACGAATGGACTCTACATGCCTGGTTCCCACTGTGAAGCATGGAGGAGGAGGTGTGATGGTGTGGGGGTGCTTTGCTGGTGACACTGTTGGGGATTTATTCAAAATTGAAGGAATACTGAACCAGCATGGTTACCACAGCATCTTGCAGCGGCATGCTATTCCATCCGTTTTGCGTTTAGTTGGACCATCATTTATTTTTCAACAGGACAATAACCCCAAACACACCTGCAGACTGTGTAAGGGCTATTTGACCAAGAAGGAGAGTGATGGGGTGCTACGCCAGATGACCTGGCCTCCACAGTCACCAGACCTGAATCCAATTGAGATGGTTTGGGGTGAGCTGGACCGCAGAGTGAAGGCAAAAGGTCCAACAAGTGCTAAGCATCTCTGGGAACTCCTTCAAGATTGTTGGAAGACCATTTCAGGTGACTACCTCTTGAAGCTCATTAAGAGAATGCCAAGCAAAGCAGTAATCAAAGCAAAAGGTGGCTACTTTGAAGAACCTAGAATATAAGACATATTTTCAGTTGTTTCACACTTTTTTGTTAAGTATATAATTCCACATGTGTTAATTCATAGTTATGATGCCTTCAGTTTGAATCGACAATTTTTATAGTCATGAAAATACAGAAAACTCTTGGAATGAGAAGGTGTGTCCAAACTTTTGGTCTGTACTGTATGTCCACTTTTTCCTGCATCGTTTTCATTGTGTACATAGTTCAAGACATTAACAAATTGTTATATTTTTTATATATCCTATACTTTATTTTTGTCAACTGGAATGCTCCTAAAACATTGGGAACTCCCCCAAAATATTCACTTTTGGGAGGGGTTTGCATAAATACTGTCCTATCAAAATTGGGATGGTTGGCAAATATGCAAGAAATATCCATGGCAACACCTTTGACTACTAGGTAATCCATTATCTATCTATCTATCTATCTATCTATATTTTTTTTTATCTATCTATCTATTATATTTCCTTAAGAAGGACCCATCACCACCTTTTTATGTAATAAACAGTAGGTGCAGAGATCCCCTAAACAATCTTTTAACTGCCCTGTATCTGTATTATATACCTATGTACTGGTCTGATTTCTGGAATAGAAAGGACCATTGAAAGAACCAGCTGCATGGTCCCTCATTTCCAATTACTTTGGTAGATGAATATTTCCTGGATACTATTGTATAATAACGTATAGTGAAAGTACATATATTGGAATAGAAGTGTGGTCAGGCAGTCTAGAAGGCAACAACAGTAGTCAGACAGATGGGGTACCAAGAGTAAAGCATTGAATGTCATTGTAGAAGTCAGGGGTTAATAATACTAGTCAAGGAAAGTCAGGTATGTGGTAGTAGTAGTGTAAGAGGGCAATCAGATGTGCCAATTGCACAGCTTTGTCGATCTAACAAAGGATGGCATTGATGCTGTTGAGCAGTAGGGTGCTCGGTGTGAGACTCATTGCGGCAATGATTGGTTGGTTGAGATGTGCTGGAGCATGATGGGTAAGTATGTTACAATCTATATCTATACTCATTTATGCCACTAAGCTACCATTTAAACCTAAAATAAAACCTTTTCTAAAAAGCCATGTACAGTACAGTATACACAAATTACTTTTTGGCAGATGATTTCTCTATTTCATATATTTGTTGGTCTTAATAGATGTTAACTACTGTCTCTCTCTTTCATTACTCTATTGCAACCTGTCCTGCAGCATTGAGGGTACATCAGTAAATCTAATTATGTTATCATTAGACTAGTGAAGACAAGGTACATGATTCATCTATCTTAATGGTGATCACTGTAAATGAAAATGTTCATGTTATCAATATGATGTCAATTTGTATACTTGTCTAAAGCATCTACATAAATACTCATTAACAGACTTAAATTACCTATTTACCTCAAGTCACATTTTAAGGAATAAAGTCTTGTGGCTTTACAGGCAATTAGAAATTTACTAAACATTGCACTTTTCTGAAATTCGCAATTATCTTATCTGGAAGGCATGGTTGGTAATTTCTTGAATTTTTCCTTTATTCATTAGGAGTGAATAATCTAATTATCTCTCATTAACAGAAGGTTGATTATTTAATTTATCTTTGTAAATGTGACAGAAAAAAAAAATCTTTCTTTAATTAAGCAGATCAGCAATTATCTGTTGTTTTACGGGAAGCTTAAATGCTCTCAACAAATAGTATGCGCTGCGATCCTTATCAAGAGCTTAGGCAAAGATTGGGAAGCAATGCAGCAAAGCAACGATTGGGAAGCAACAATTTATTTATAGGCCAATCAAGAGTTTTTACCATTTTATAAAATGGTGGCAAATCACTTTATGATAGGTGGGGGTGCAACCTCATTATCCGGAGAATAAAGAGGACTGGTTTACTGCTGAATACGCTTCTAAGTTTTGCCTATACAGTGACATTCTTAGCCACCTGGCCTCACATTGAACTACAGTCAGCTGTAGTTCCTTCATAAAGGATCCTATTGATATGCTATATCTTTGTAAGATGGAAATACCTCTAAAGGATTCTTCTACGAAGGACATTTTTCACATAAGGCATAAGCAAATTTTCAGTCAACTTTTGATTTTCTGGCAGTATTTGTGTTATTAATAAATTTTGTAATATACTTTATTAACACATTTTATCTCCTTTCTGCATCTCTATATTATTTCACTTGCTTCTGTATTAAGATCTGTTTTTGCCTCTCACTGAATGTTACTGTGTATGGAGTATGGGTTGTGTAAAATGTAGAGAAAATGAGGGGAGGGGAGATGTCACTTCAAACAGTTATATCTCGTACATTATACAACATAAAAACACCTTGTGGTGTCATATGACACTAAGGCTGCAGTGCTATCTAAATTATTTCCAGAGAAATCACACAGTCAGGACCTTAGGGTTATTTGAAAGAAGAGAATCTTCTCTCTATAACTGCTTAAAAACACAAACACAAAAATTTAGCTTTTCTAAACCCAACATGCTTTTGTTACAAGTTATCAAAAAGCTATATTCTAACTATTTTATTATCCTCTGTATATGTGTGACCAACAGATAGGGAAAAAGGTGAATTTGCAGCCTTTTAAGGCTTAAATTAGCATGTTGTGACGAATTGGAATCCTTAACCAAAATGGAGATCAGTTTAGTGTAGACAGATCAATATGGTCATAGGTCATTAATATCAAATCTATGGGAGTCCAACACTCCCCACACTGAACTGCTGATGCATCTATCAAATCTGCACAGTGTACGGAATCAGATAGTTTTTACACTGTGTAGCGGCCGTGGTGCTTTATTGCTGTTCAACCTGTATTCAGTTTTTGGGCAAACTCATTTGTGCACAGAAATTTGTAACTCTTCCATTACCCCTGTTTCATTTCTGAAATGTCAGTGGGAATAGGTCAGGCTTTTCAAGAGGGGGCATGGCCTCCCAAGCCTCACAAATTCATTATAATTTAAACCAGAAACTGGCGTAAGTTATAGTTCAAATCTACACAGGCTCCTACCTTTCTACAGATCTGTCTTTCTAGTGCCCAGAAAGCCAGAAATGCTTCCAACTCACTGCTGTCTCCATTGGCGAGATATTGCCAATTTTGTCAATATGCAGATTAGCTCTTTGGAGCACATGTAACACCCTTGTTGCTCCAATGAACTCATTTGCATACTAACGAAAACAACAATATCTCCGCACCGATTCACAACACTGTTTGATTTAGGTGACCCTAATCTATCTATCTGCCAGGCTGAGTTGATATCTTGGGTTCTGGTGACAAACTTAATTAGGTGCAGTCTTGGTGAATTTCCTTTACTATTTCTTTAATTAACGACCATTGTACAAATTGTGTTTATTCTTTCAATGCATGAAATGAAAAATGAAGTAACTTTGCATATAGTCTTAATAGGAAATTTTCGAGTCTACACTTCATATAAAGACTATTGTGTCTCTATTGTAATATCACCTGTCTGTCCTAAAACTTTTAATAATTTGTACCTGGAGGTTATTTAGACTGCCAAAAAGCAGGATATAAGAAGAGGGAGAGAAGCTGAGCTCTGTGATAAATAGGTTAATATGATTCTGGAGCAGGATTTTGAATGAAAGCAGAGTAAATCTGGAAAGGACTAAGTGAACATGATTAAATCCCCCCACATAGGATAACTGATATCTTTCTTTGTACCAGTGTGTGAAAAAATAAGACTATCAATTGCTGATTTTGCTGTGGTGAAGTAATCAGGACTCTCACTGTTTTTCCTAGGAGTCTTGTCAGTATTTATTCTAGTTCTACACAGAAAACCTGCCCTAAATCTATAAATGTAAACCTATATAATCACAGAGTTCAACTATCACTATCATATCCTGCTTCCTCATACAGTACAGCAGCTAATATTTCATGACATGTTCAATTTAAATGGTAAAGGGATATTGTCATCTAGATTTTTTTTTCACTAATTAAAACCAGACACTGATACATGTTTTTGTCAGGATTCTCTATCCGGCTGTTGCACCTTTAACATTACCATGCCAGCCTGGGAAGCTTTGGCAGTTTCAGAGACCTCATGGCTTGGTCCAGTTATCAGCTGAGGAGACCAATATAAGACCCCGCCCTCCTGACACAGGCCCCAACTAATTAGTTTACCACTCCTGGTTTGGCTCTATTGCCTGGTTTGGCTTCTATTTGCTTGTTACTGACCTCTTGGCTTGTTCTCAGAATTCTCTTTGTCTCCTGATTCTGCTTTGTCATGCCTATTTGGATTTACAGTGCTGGCCAAAAGTATTGGCACCCCTGCAATTCTGTCAGATAATACTCAATTTCTTCCAGAAAATGATTGCAATCACAAATGCTTTGGTAATAATATCTTCATTTATTTTGCTTGCAATGAAAAAACACAAAAGAGAATGAAAAAAAAAGTCAAATCATTGATCATTTTACACAAAACTCCAAAAATGGGCCGGGCAAAAGTATTGGCACCCTCAGCCTAATACTTGGTAGCACAACCTTTAAACAAAATAACTGCGAACAACCGCTTCCGGTAACCATCAATGAGTTTCTTACAATGCTCTGCTGGAATTTTAGACCGTTCTTCTTTGGCAAATTTCTCCAGGTCCCTGAGATTTGAAGGGTGCCTTCGCCAAACTGCCATTTTGAGATCTCTCCACAGGTGTTCTATGGGATTCAGGTCTGGACTCATTGCTGGCCACTTTAGAAGTCTCCAGTGCTTTCTCTCAAACCATTTTCTAGTGCTTTTTGAAGTGTGTTTTGGGTCATTGTCCTGCTGGAAGACCCATGACCTCTGAGGGAGACCCAGCTTTCTCACACTGGGCCCTACATTATGCTGCAAAATTTGTTGGTAGTCTTCAGACATCATAATGCCATGCACACGGTCAAGCAGTCCAGTGCCAGAGGCAGCAAAGCAACCCCAAAACATCAGGGAACCGCCGCCATGTTTGACTGTAGGGACCGTGTTCTTTTCTTTGAAGGCCTCTTTTTTTTCCCTGTAAACTCTATGTTGATGCCTTTTCCCAAAAAGCTCTACTTTTGTCTCATCTGACCAGAGAACATTCTTCCAAAAAGTTTTTGGCTTTCTCAGGTAAGTTTTGGCAAACTCCAGCCTGGCTTTTTTATGTCTCTGGGTCAGAAGTGGGGTCTTCCTGGGTATCCTACCATAGAGTCCCTTTTCATTCAGACGCCGACGGATAGTACGGGTTGACACTGTTGTACCCTCGGACTGCAGGGCAGCTAGAACTTGTTTGGATGTTAGTCGAGGTTCTTTAGCCACCATCCGCACAATCTTTCGTTGAAATCTCTCATCAATTTTTCTTTTCCGTCCACATCTAGGGAGGTTAGCCACAGTGCCATGGGCTTTAAACTTCTTGATGACACTGCGTACGGTAGACACAGGAACATTCAGGTCTTTGGAGATGGACTTGTAGCCTTGAGATTGCTCATGCTTCCTCACAATTTTGCTTCTCAAGTCCTCAGACAGTTCTTTGGTCTTCTTTCTTTTCTCCATGCTCAATGTGGTACACACAAGGACACAGGACAGAGGTTGAGTCAACTTTAATCCATTTCAACTGGCTGCAAGTGTGATTTAGTTATTGCCACCACCTGTTATGTGCCACAGGTAAGTAACAGGTGCTGTTAATTACACAAATTAGAGAAGCATCACATGATTTTTCAAAGGGTGCTAATACTTTTGTCCACCCCCTTTTTTATGTTTGGTGTGGAATTATATCCAATTTGGCTTTTTGACAATTCTTTTTGTGGTTTTCTATTGAAGACAAATTAAATGAAGATATTATTACCAAAGCATTTGTGATTGCAATCATTTTCTGGAAGAAATTGAGTATTATCTGACAGAATTGCAGGGGTGCCAATACTTTTGGCCATCACTGTATGACCTTTGGCTTGATTCCCAGATTTTGCGTTTGTCTCCTGATTTGGTCTCTACATCCTCTCTGATACTGACCCTTTCCTGTATGACTTCTCTTGTCTCCGCCACTGAGTAATTGGATTTTGATATGGTTTCTGCAAAGGAGGAGGGTAGAGGAGGTAAACTGAAAGTAATCACTTTCTGTCAATGGTGAATCATGTTGCCTATATGGTTATTATCTTTAATTGTAATACTACTCATGTTAATGATATATGCTGAAAAGTGATCTCTATAGAACAGGAAGATTCAGCCTATTATGTGGCTTAGTAGACAATGTAAAAACTGCAAAAATGTATTATTATTTTTTTAAATATAGATATGGTGTGGAATATTTGGCAAAAACTGTTAAAGTATATGTTTATCATACTATAAGAACATGACTTAAACAATTGATGATTTTCTGATAATACATTCCCTTTAAAGATTGAGTGTATTAGCCATTAAGATTTTTTGCATTATTGCTCTTAAATACAAGGCATTTTTTTTTCTCATTCTGATTAAATTGTACACGTTAATAAGCTATGTGGCAGCAATATGTAGAATATACAAAGAAAATTATAATTTCCTAATAACTTTCAGATATTTACTAATGTCTTACTTTGCTTGTTGAATCAGGGACAAAAGATTACAGCTTTGGCCAGATTAATAGTCACCATGCAACATATCCAGAAAAAGCTAATTTTAATAAAAATATATGTTTTGACTTAAAAAGAAAGCCACACATTATCCATATACGTCTAGCACCAATGACTAAGTATCCAATACCCTTGTTACTAAGAAAACTACTGGTGTCTAGGAATGATTAATGAGCCATTTAAACAATAGGAGTAGAATGAGGCGGTGCTTAGTGGCCTTATGTTAAACTGATACCCTTTCAATTAAAAATAAATTAAAAGCTTAAGTAAATAATAATAATACCTGGACATCTCATTAACATTGAATATCATCACCCACTGATCATATTGTATAAATCATGCACCAGTTAATGTGTCTAGCTGCCATTTGCAAGATAAGAGCACTCTTTAGATCAATAACATCAAACAGAGGTGCTGGACAAACAACAGTCTCCATAGTACATTAATCTTAGTTGTTCCTTGTACCTGCATGTATAAAATCATCATGTGAACGCCTCGATCAATTTAGCTATACGTTATTTGAAATTATTGACAGTTTGTGTCACCTGATTATTCTAAACAAAGAATCAAGTATATGCCTTGCATTACAATGTTAGGAGAATGCATATTTTTCAGAATATTAAATTTAAAATATAAAAGGTAATGCTAAACAACATATGGTTTACATATGTATTTATTTACTATTTATAAGTTTTAGATAATTCACCTAATAAACAAATCACTATTTCTTGCTGAGAAACCTAGTGATAGAACCTTCTGTTAACTTCTTTCGGGGTAAAGTGCATGTTCATGCACTCATGAAAATTCTTTCCTGCTATTAGAAGGTTCACAGATTTAGGGAAGTTCAAAGATGATATTTTATAGACCACTGCCAAATTGAGAATATAGCAAATTTACATGTACGGGGATGAAGTGTTGTTTCTGAGTCCTGAGCCAGTTTGGCAGATATTATCACCAAACAGCATTACTGATCAGTTTACATGTTACAGGGAGTATGTATTGTATCTCAACAGAAGAAAAGAGAAAGAGAAAATTTATGCAACTGTAGCAAGGAAGAGCAATCCATGGTTACTTCTAGTGCTATTTAAGGTTACTAAGAGCAGTCAAATATTTTGATCGGTTGTAAAGCCTTCACCCGTTCAATGTCACCTTTACACTCCATGTTGATGTGTGATGCCAGCTGTTAGTCATGCTTGCTATTGAAGTGATCCATAGACTACCTTCAATTAGTTTTCCTTTATAATAATAGACTGGTCTTGAGACTTAGAAGAGACTCTACTATATATAAGCTCTACTGCCATAGTTTTTATTGCTCAAATGCATCTGAAATGAAAAAGGAAGTAGCTTTTCATATAGTCTTAATTTTAAAATATTCTAAATTTTTGATTCTATACCTCATATTTAGACCATTGTGTCTCTATTGTAATACATTGTAAACAAACCATGTGAATTTTGATCCTGCAGTCATATCACCTTTTATCAGTCCTCAACTTCTTAATAATTCATACTTGGCAAGGACAGATGGATAACCATCTGTATATTAAGTATTTTAAACCACCAAAGTGATGTCAGGTGTCTCATGCTGTCCTATTTGAAATCAGGATATGATATAGGGATGGAATCTGAGCTCTGCGATATATATTGATATGATTTGGAGCAGGATTTCCATGTGAAAGTAGAATAAATCCAGGAAGCATTAGGCCAGGGGCCAGGGTCCCACGTGGCGTAAATGCCACGGTTTGGCTGCGGCAGAAACACTGCGGAGAAAAACACAAGATTTTACAGTTCCTGCAAAGTGGATGGAATTTTAGAAGTTTTGGTAATCGCAGCATGTCAATTATACCCATGGAAATACCAGCAGTTTCCCTATAGGTATAACTGAAGCAGAAAGTCCACAGAGGAAACCTCTGCAGACTCTCTGTGAAAAGTGCTGCGGGAAAAACCGCGATGCGTTGCTGCCACAGTTTTTCCTGCAGCCTTTTTTGCTGTGGCCTGCTACGTGGGACTTTAGCCTTAGGTGGACTTGCCACCTCTTCTACTGCCATAGCAATTGTTTACAGGCCCCTCCCCTAAAGACTTTAATTAGTAATGTCAGTATTATATCTCAAACTTTTCTTTTATTACAAATAGATCTACTCATTCAGGAAAAATTCATATACTTTGAAAATCTTAATGTAAGTTGACTACTAATGTAAATGCTGGACTGTTGCACAATGGCCAGATATTATACAATGAATTCATCCCTGTACTGTAGTAGTAGTGTTGCATTTTTATCCTAACAGCCAATGGTAGGCTATATTTGTATAACCTTTGTAGTGGTTTTTAATGTTAAAGCCTTAATGATTAGCACAAGGTACAATGGACAGTAAGAAATATGATCATAAATAAAATCCACCTTTACCTCTTACACCTTTTCCAGGAAGCTTGTGAAACTCAGTGTCAGTTCTTAGGTTGTCTATGTAAACATATATATATATATATATATATATATATAAACTTACTAAAGTATCATACAGTCCTTTGCTGCACCATTAACAAAAAATGGTAGGACATTTTTGACTTCAATCAATTCTAATAGATTCAGGGAAGCAGGCACCTAAAACATAAATATAGATGTGTTTTTCTGCGATTATATATTAGCCTCTCAGACTTGAGTTTTCACTTGTGTATGCTAATTGCTTTCCAGGCAAGAAACCTGGAACCAAACTATATGCACTGCTCTATTTGTCATATCTTGTTGTGGGCTTCAGCCACAATTTACTTCTTATCTGCGGAGATGAATTTTTAAGCTGCTGTATGAATTTTTGATAAAAATGGATAATTTTGCTGGAAGTCACGTGACTTAAATGTTGTAATTGAACCTTGCTGTATTGATTTTTTTCCCTTTGTGCCTTTAAGCAAAGTAACATGTTTTGTGCCATGTTGCAGCCTTAAAAGAAAAATCATTTGCCTTCATTTATCATCATTTGCAGTATAAAAAATGAAGATCACAAAACATAAGTGTAATTCTTTCTTGAAGAGAAGCAACACACTTTGAAATAATTATACCGAAATATTCTTAAGAATAACTAATTGTCTATTATACATTCATTTCATCAATGGTTTCATACAATTAATAAAAATACTTTAGAATTGTAAGTGTTTTAAGGCCGGGTCATAATGTGGTTTTGCCAGGATCAGAAAATTGCAGACTTTGTTCTTAGCAGTTCATTGTGCAGTCTTAATGGAAATTTCCTAGTTCCTACTTGTGTTGTATTATAAACATTTGTACCATACATTTGCTTTACATATTGCATTGCATTAATAAGTGTTGCAATGTTGCAAGCTTGGGCACTTCTGAAACCACATGTAACATAAAATTTAGAAATCTTGCACAGCATGTAACAAGATGCCCTATTTTCTATGTACCATTTATGTGCTCAGGTCTTATAATATGGCAGGGGGCCTTTGGGCTGTCTCAGGCGCCAAGGTCCAGATGCAACTGTACCTCTTCACAGCTACAACTATACCCCATTTGAAACATTTCTCCTTTCTTTTTAGTAGGTAAATACAATATAGGAAAAACACACAAAAAGTTGAAAGTGACATTTTTACATACACTAAATGTGAATTCAGTAGACATGCCTCTATAATATAGATTTATCTTTACCAGTGGCAATATACAGTCCTAACATTGATCACTGATCACTGCTTTCACTGAGATCACTGATATATTGATCACTAAATATCACTGATTTAATTCACTGATTTACAATAACATTATACAGACACATGGCTTATTGGCATGCTAGTATTGTATGATTTAAAATAATAATTTCCTATAAATCAGGGTAATATAATGATATAACACTATGTGAAGAAACAACTAACAATTTCATGGGTGGTAGATATAAACAGAAAATAATGGAATTTTCTTATATTTACTTTGCAACATTCTCAGCTTTCGATTTTTGGCTATAGTTACAGTAGAAAGCCAATTCCACATACTTTCTGTGTGGAATAAATGAGGCTGCCAATAATATATTGTACTTTTTTTTTTAGGAGATAACACTTTTAATTGATTCTTGTGTAGTCTGATTTGCCCTAAAGGTAAACAAAGCTGTTGCTCTGGTGGAATAGCTATTTAAGAGTACTGTTGGCTTCCATGACCAATGTGACTTATTGCCTATCCTCTGAGGTATATAAAAAACATAATCCTGGAGCACATACTCCTCCTAAGAGCTTCTGATAGTATGTCACTATTGTTCATCCCTTTGTAGATACACTAGATGTGCAATATGGTAGAGGATGGCAGGTAGAATAGATAGACAGATACCAATATTGAGTATCAATACAGTGCACCTCCAATTATAAAACAATTCTTTTGTAAATAAATAATACTGGTGAATATAATAAACTTTATAATTAATCTTATTTAAGAAATCAGTTTCCTTCTCCATTTATCAAGCTGAGTTGCTTTTTACACATTATTCTATGGAGAGTGGAGGGTGGAGAAGGAGGGTTGATAGAAAACAAACACAAGTAACTGCAGCTACTAAACTTCTACACTGTGACTCAGGGAGCACTTTTAATTCTGTTATGTTGATAAGACACTACAGAATGAGGCAATAAATCATTTAATAACCTCCTCCTCTCCTTCCCTCTCCATACAGTTCTGTGTGTGAACTGGATAACATATTTGGACTCTATGTAAACAAACAGACTGAGTGAAGATAAGGAGGAGAGCAACTTAATAAGTGGAGATTTCCTTATTGAAATATTTTACAAAGTTCCATATATTCACCTGTACTATCAATCTATGAAAACTGGTTTTATAATTTGAATTACACCTTAAAGGTAACCCATCAAGAGGTTTTGGGACACTAAACCAGCCACATGTCCTTATGCACCAATTGCAAGAGTTCCAAACCTGCCTATGGTAAGTCTGTCAGCCCCATGGTTGTTTAAAAAACAAAAACTAATACTTACCAGGACTACAATCAGGATAGTACATCCCAGATTAAGTGTGCATGTACTGTAATTTGAATGCAATCAAAGTGAGGCTGAGAGGTACTGCCTTGACTTCCATAGAGAGATAAGGCAGGGTAAGGAACACATTAAAGGGGTTTTCATAAATCATGTTTTTTTTATTCTTTTACATCATCTCTCCCTGCCTAAGTAAGTGTTTGTTAGCACTTAATGGCACTTATTTCTTAGTGACCTCTTGCTTCAGTGGTCACATGACCAGACTGGAGTGAAAACCTCCAGTTCCAGTGACTTTACACTCTTCACTGCTCTAGCCTTTCTTACAACTAAAGCAGAGAGCAATTATATCACTGGGTCAGGGAAGGGGCTGGAGCACTGCTGGAAGCTGGACAAAGGCACAAGAGTCTGGAGGGAATTCTAGTGCTGAAGTGACGTAGTAAACAAGCCAGGCACACAGAGGCGATGCTGATGGGGGGGGGGGGGGGGGGGGGGTAAGCAGGTCACCTAGATTATTATTAAGTATGTTAGAAGATTTGTTACAGGTTACTAAATTGTGCCTGGAAAATCCCTTTAAGAAGTGTACCTTTATTGATGTACTGCACCTGCACATCTAAACACAGGCTGGAGTACACTGCGCTTGTGCTCACTCGCAACTGCATGATGCATGCACAATATTTCTGTTTAAAGTGAATAGAACTATAATGTTGTACTGTGTTAGCCATAGAAAGTAGTGAAAGAGTGAAGAAATCAGGCGATACCTTTTAGAGGCTAACTCAGTATATTTGATGGTAAGCTTTTGAGAGTACTAGCTCTCTTCTTCAGACATGGTGTTATACAAGAAACTGAAAATTCACAATCTGGAAACTTGTGGGGCGTGATGGAGGGATCAGTAATTCTTGCTGTTATCTGTTTGCTATCAGGTGGTGATTTGTGACCCTCACAGTTCATACATAGTGTGACATGAAGTGAAGTCAGACAGCAAAATGCCTATCAACCAAGACAAAACAGGGTGGAACCGGGCATGGACAGTGAAGTAGAGACTTGCCATGACTAGAGCCACCTGATGGTTTGTATAGTTTGCATAAAAGTTGGTTGTATTTGTAATTACATCCTGGTCCACAAAAATAAAGATACGTTTGCTAACAGATTTCTCAGTCCAATCCATTGCTATAAACTAGGAGCAACAGCTCTGACAACCTCCCTTTAAGTTCAAAGTCAGGAACATAGCCTGTAATATAAGAATAAGAATTAAGTCACATAATCACAGCTCACATAAACAACTTGCAAGATCCTTTTTGAGGACAGGGTAGTAAAGGTATTCAATATATGCTGTGCTAGCTTTAGAATATGAATCTGGAACACACTACCATCTAGATATACAAGGACAAACTCGGACTGACCCACAGGTAAGCATGTGAACTCTGCAGTAGGCCTCTGAGCCAGGATAGGTAACATCCACTGCATGAGCAGTGTGCAGCAAAGTACACTCACTGTACTACTTACAGATAGGCGTCTCAACCAGCGTATGTATCCATATAATAAACTGGGTAGATTATTATAATTAAAATAATAAAATACATAATTTTAAAAATTATAATTATTATAATATAATTATTTAACAAACTACCAAGTTTATTAATATATAGAGAGATCAGGTGTCTAAGATGGCATCTAGGTGTGGGGCAGGTCAATGACTGTCTTCCCTCTCTGCCTTTTTGACATTGCTGTGGGGAGCGCTGATCACCAAAAGCCTTGCAGCTGTGTGAACATAAGTTTACAGAGATAAGAGGGCCCTAGTATAAGGCACGAGACAGCAGAATGCTGACTAGGCCCCCAGGAAAGAAACAGAACAAGGCAGCAGGCTACTACTGAAAAAAAAAGTGGGTCAACACAGGTTTAGCTATTTGTGAATAGGAATCAGGTAATATTGCACGTAGTTAGACCATGGGCCCTTAGAGTGAATTTTACTGCTATAGACATCCCAGTCCAGCACTGTTAAAGTCTAATATAAACAGCAGTACTTTTGTAGAAATAAAAAGCAGATTCTTCATGCTTGTAAAATTGTTAGGGTACAATTCTTGTACATTTATCCATGGTCCTTGAAGAATGTCATATTACTACAATTCTGCTGACAGCTCATTGTTCATGTACACTAGCTAGATATCAAAGTGTTATTGGTTGCTTCCATGATTTACTTTGATGTAAATACTATAAAACTGAAATAAATGACACATTTGGATCAGATATGGTTAAATTGCACAATTTGTCTGTAAGGTTAGTTTTAAAGAGTAGTTGGGTACACCAACCTCATACATGGCATAATTTTGAGTAGTATATAGATAGGCAGCTTTAGATTAGTCAAACAGTGAATATCTTTGTAACATAAGGAGAGTGGAATAAATTAGGCTATACAGTAATACCTCGTACATTCGCGAGGTTAGGTTACAGAGCGGGTTGCGGATCGCGAGGAATCGCGAATGTTTGGTACAAGCGCTTAGAAGCGCTTACAATGCCGATTTCTAATGTTTAACCCCTAAATATCAATAAACTTTACCCTACAGTACTGTACAGTATACTAAAGTATACTGTACAGTACTGTATATTAATACATTCATTCATTTTTCTTATACACTCACAGTAAAATGAAATTAATTACCGGGTACGTAACGAACAGGACGCTACTACCCAATAGCGAAGGTGTTTTTTTTTATTAAATTTCACAGATCTGAGAAAAAAGAGCAAAATCTATATATGTTAGTTGCCAAAAAATATCGCGAATCTGTGAATTCGCAAATTCGGAAACGCGAGTGTACGAGGTATTACTGTATACAATATTTGCGAAAGCAACAGGGATACAGTAATACCCCTTGCATTCGCGTTTCTGAATTCGCGGATTCACCTACTCGCGATATTTTCTTTGGAACCTAAGACATATGCATTTGCGATTTTTCCACAGATCTGCGAAATTTGCGTATGAGCAATGACATAGGCTCCATGATGACACACTATTGGCTGGAACGGTTGAAAGTACTGTAACCAATCACGCAGCACGCTACAAGCTTTCCTTGTTCCTGATTGGTTTTAGCTCGGATGCTTTGTGTACGTACTGTACTAGGGTATGAGCAAAGCCACACCTCAGTTCAACACGCGCCTTTTCCATAGGGTAAAAGTTTTTTTTTCTGAAAAAAATGCCTAAACGGTCCAAGCTTTCTAAGGCTCCTAGTCTTCCTAAGCGTCAGAAAAAGGTGATGACACTACAGGAAAAAGTAAAAGTTTTAGATTTGATGAAAACTGGCGAGACTGCTACCAGCGTTGGACGTCAATATGGCGTGAATGAAAGTACCATACGCTCTATAAAGAGTAAAGAGGCTGAAATTAGAAAAATGGTCTCCAAAAGCTACCTGCAAGCAGCAAAGCAGGTTTCTACCAAAAGAGACCCGTACATTGTTAAAATGGAATCTGCTCTTTCAATATGGATTGAAGACTGCCGTAAAAAGGACATCCCTTTGCAGGGCAATGTGATTCGGGAGAAGGCTTTAAATCTGTATAAGAAGCTTGTTGAAGAAGATAAACAAGACTCGCAGCCAGGAACATCGAAAACACCAGACCCTGGAAGTTTTCAGGCCAGCAGGGGTTGGTTTGAAAAGTTTTCAAGGCGTTATAACCTGAAGAGTGTGAGATTGCATGGAGAGGCTGCATCTGCTGACATAGGAGCTGCAGAGAGGTATCCGGATATCTTCAAACAAATCATCCAGGAGAAGGGATACATGCCTGAACAGGTCTTCAACATGGATGAGACTGGATTATTCTGGAAGAAAATGCCATCGAGCACATACCTGATGAAAGAAGAGGCCAAAGCTCCTGGATTTAAGGCACAAAAGGACAGAGTCACACTCATTATGTGTGGGAATGCTGCTGGCCACTTACTGAAACCAGGCCTGATTTATAAGTCTGCAAACCCCAGGGCCCTAAAGAACAAGAATAAGAATGCCCTGCCTGTCTACTGGATGCATAACCCCAAGGCCTGGGTAACCAAAGTTATAGCATCCGACTGGTTCCACCGGTGTTTCATCCCTGAAGTGGAGAATTACCTTCTCAACCTAGGTCTTGAATTTAAGGTGTTGCTACTCATGGACAATGCCGGAGGGCACCCCCTAGATCTGTCCTATGATGGTGTGCAGATCGAATTCCTGCCTGCCAATACAACCTCCCTCATACAACCTATGGACCAATGCGTGATCCGTGCTTTTAAGGCCCTCTACACACGCAACTCTCTGCAACATCTTGTTAATGCAATGGATATGATGGAGGACTTCACCTTAAAAGAATACTGGAAGAAATTCACCATAGCATCTTGCCTTTCAATAATTCAGTCTGCTCTCAAAGATATGAAACCTGAAACTCTCAACTCATGCTGGAAAAAACTGTGGCCAGATGCAGTCCACGACTACAATGGCTTCTCACCAGAAGAGATTCACAATGAGGGTGTTAACAAGGCTGTGAGACTGGCAAAATTGCTTGGGGGTGAAGGATTTGATGATTGCACCGAAGAAGAAGTCAACACACTCATAGATGCCCACTCTGACCCCATGACAGATAATGACTTGCTTGAGCTGACCAAGTCAGCAAGTGAAGAGGAAGAGGAATCAGTTCAAGAACAAGAGGAGGATGAAGGTCTTTCAATTGATCGTCTTGGAATAATCTTGAGGACTCAACAACAGTTGCAATCCTACATAGAAGAGTGGGATCCCTATTTTGAACGTGCTCTGAAAACGACAAATGGTTTAAATTCAGTCATGGAGACATACAAAACCCTCTACACTACCATGAAAAAACAGCAGCAACAGAGCAAAATAACTTGGTTCTTTGGTCAGAGACCCAAACCCTCACACGAACCGTCACCACAAGAAGCTCCCACAGAAGAGTCTCCTCCACCTGAAGAGGGGGACTCTGAGAAGCAATAAGTCCTCAAGTGCGCTGTGCAGTAATTTTTCAATACTGTACACTTTCACCGTACTGCACAGCTAATTCATCATTACATCGTACAGTATCTTCAATTCAGAAAGTACAGCATCACTGGTGAGTACCCACACTATAGTATTTTTTTTTTTTTTAAGTACCGTATTTTTATTGTGCATATGTGCAAACGGCAGCAAATGAATTGGTATACGTGCAGTACAGTACTGTAGGGGTAACATTAATGATATTTAGGGGTTATATAAGGGGGGAAATAAGCATAAATTAGCATTTAAGTGCTCGCACCAAATATTCGCGATTCCTCGCGATCCGCGACTGGTTCTGGAACCTAACCTCGCGAATATTCGAGGTATTACTGTACATCAAATCAGTGAGTGTATGAGGACATTAGTTAGCGAGAATGATTCCAGAAGTACATGATGAATGAGTACAGAAGTACTAAGCCAGCCAATTCACTTTGCTCTGTACTGATGAAGGACAACAATCCGGAAACAGCGCTGTATGCAGATAAGTGAAGTTGGCTTGGCTAAGATCCCTTTTGCTGTCTCAAGGCTCGGTGAGTCAAAAGCAAATTGAGGATCTGTTACATCCAATAGAGGGCGCATGAGCTCCCCAGCTCCTTTCCCATAATGCCTTGTGATATGTAGATGCTAAGTAGAGGGCGAAAGGCAATTAAAATCTCTACACACCTTCACTGGTGCTCTCCTCAATGTGAGAGATTCTTGTCCCTAACCCACTCATTGCCTCCCACTAAGCCAGCCAATTCACTTTGCTCTGTCCTGATGAAGGACAACAATCCGGAAACAGCGCTGTATGCAGATAAGTGAAGTTGGCTTGGCTAAGATCCCTTTTGCTGTCTCAAGGCTCGGTGAGTCAAAAGCAAATTGAGGATCTGTTACATCCAACAGAGGGCGCATGAGCTCCCCAGCTCCTTTCCCATAATGCCTTGTGATATCCAGAAGTACATGGAAATTCTACACAAATACTGAATGTAAATACAACCCTAAATAATGAGATATAATCACTACAAAAATAGTGATTTTGTTCACATATGGGTTATGACTAGAGATAAGCGAATTTCTCAAAAATTTGATTCGTCAGTTTAGCCAAATTTCCCAAAATGATTTGATTCAACCCGAATTAATTCGCGGCAAATTGCGTTAAAAAACAGCTATTTTCCTGGCTGCAGAGAGCCTCGGGATATGGAGATATGCTCGGCGGCCATCTTTATTCTATTCCTACACGAGCAGCTCTGCGCATGCTCGGCGGCCATCTTTACATGAGCGGCTCTGCGCATGCTCAGCGGCCATCTTCATTCTTTTCCTAAATGAGCTAGTAGGACCAAGACATTGCAGGGAGCATGATGCAATGGCAAAGATAGGAATAGAATAGCCTTTCTAAAGGCTATTCCGACATGTCCTTAGTTTAAAATGCGATTCGTTACCACGAAGAGTGAGGAAATCTGGATTCGATGCGATTTGTCAGCTTCAATTCACTCATCTCTAGTTATGACTTGCGTTTATAATCTTATACGTATGTTTATATACTAACTTTCTCATACATTTCTTATGTGTGGCCACCCTGTGGGTAGTAAAGGGGAGGACGTGAATTACAAACTTTCAAAGCTATTTTAGCATGCCCTGATATTGTGTTGAATTGGTTTTATGGGAAATTGCACTCCTTAACCAAACTGGAGATTAGTTATGTCTGGACACATTGGGATATCACAGAATGGGAGATTCACCCTAAGAAACATGATATTGCTACAATTAATCGGGTCCAATGTATTTGTATTGAACACTACAAAGATAGCTAAATAAAACATCTCCATATATTGCCCATTTTATTATTGTCATTAACCCCTTCCCGCTCCATAATAGTACGTCGCAGCATGTATATAGTTCACGCTCAGGTCAGTACTATTATGGCGCTGTAATGCCACAGGCACAGAAGCTGTACCTGCGGAATTACATCCTGCACTCAGCTGTATTACACAGCTGAGGGGTGGGACCAGCCGCCGGAATCGGAAGATACTTCGACTCCGGCGGATTAACCCACTGGATTCCATGATCAATAGCAATCAGGGGTATGGGGGCAAGATCGCTTACCCCTGTCACCCCTCGAACCCCCCGTGATAAGATCGCGGGTTACGAGGGGTTGCCATGGCAGCCAGGAGGCTGGGCCATGGCCTCCTGACTTCCTATGCACAGTTTCCATAGGAACTACTGTGGAATGTTCTGCAATACTATGTATTGCAGGACATTGTACAGGGGAACTCAGATCCCAGCTTCAAGTCCCCTTGTGGGATAGGTAAAAGTGAAAAAACACAGAAACACATAGTAAAAACACACATAAATAAACAAATAAAAAAAGTTTAAAAAAAACACCTTTATATTAAAAAAATATATAATGTAAACAAAAATAAATAAACAAACATGTTAGGTATCCCCACGTGCGTATAAGTCCCCACTATCCAAATATAGCATTATTTATCCCGTACGGTGAACGCCGTAAAAAAAAAAATATATATACTGCAATGTGCAAATTAACGTATTTTGGTCACTTTGCTTTCCCCAAAAAATAACAATAAAAAGTGATCAGACAGTCCTACATACCAAACATTGGTACCAATAAAAAGTACAACTGCAAATAAAGAGCCCTGACATATCTCCGTCAACAGTAAAAAAGTTATAGGCGTCAGAAGATGGTGACCCCTGCAAAAGCGTTCATTTTCAAAAAACAACATTTTATTTGTAAAAGCAGTAAAACCGTAATGACCAACCGGATAAAGCTGCCATGTCATTTTTATGCAGAGTGAACGCTGTAAGAACAAAATGCAAAAATTATGACAGAATTGTGTGTTATTTCACATGGACCCACAAAAAACATAAATAAAAGTTAATGAAAACATTATATGTACCCCAAAAGGAGGCAAGTGAAAGTACAACTCATAATGCAAAGAATAAGCCCTCACATAGCTATGTGGACAGAATAATAAAAATGTTATGAATTTTGGAAGACGGGGAGGGAAAATGTGGAAAAAAGTCACTGAGCATTAACATACAAACTACCCTGCGTCATTAAGGGATTAATACAGATGTATCAAGTCACTGAATGTGTTAACACTGTGGCACAGAGTGCTAACTCTTTCAATGGCTTTTCTTTTCTGTGAAAAGATAGAATTCTGCAAGTTATCACTACAGAATGTAAAGTTAAATATTTCTACATCTGTCACATACCTAGTTCTATTCTTCAGGTACTGTACTCTACATTTAGTTGTATCATGATCAGGTCCTTGTTTAGTCCAAACTCTGCTTAACAAGCATAGTATAGTACTTGTATGTCCATAAAGATTACCATGGGGTCTTGAAAAGTTTAATGGGCATTGGATGGGCATTGGCCTGACTGTCTATTGGGTCTGTAAAGCACACAGTGGCCTGATCCTTGGAATCTAGTGATATAAAGCAAAAGTGACTTCATCAGTTGTGGTGCAATGTACCACAATTGTCTGACCCCTAGGTATGGGTATAGGAACAAAATAGGAATTCTGACTAGTAGAACAAAGGCTACTAGTGAAGTTGAAACAATCCACTTTTATGTAAGCAGGTAACTGGTGCAACGTTTAGGCCTCACTTGGACCTTGAACGTTAGCCCCACTGGGACCTGTGCAGCTGTATGGGCATTCAAATGATGCCAACAAGTTAAATGTGCACTTCAAATTTACGAAATAAGCTTACTGGAATATTTTGCACACAGTAGAAGTGTTCATCATATATGTTTAACTCTTAATGTGGAACACAAAACATTGTACTACAAACTGTCATTGCTGAAGTGCTTCTTCTAAAAATGAATGTTTCATTAGAAAATTACCTAATGATTAAAGCAAGTTTTTAGGCAAAACAGGTTTGAGTTTTTTTATGATTTGCTTTTAGTAATTTTCCATGTCACTACTGATATTAAGCAATATTCTGAAATATTGCATCTTTGGTCATTAAACTTTATAATAGACTGACATTACACTGTTCGGTAGAGATCACTTTTCAGCAGTCAACATCATCACAGGCAGGGTTTCAATAAAAGGTATCACTTACACAGAGATAACACATGATTCTCCATTCACAATACCTGATGGTCATTGTTCACAGAGCACGCCCACAAGACTTTCCCATACAAGTCTATGAGTTACCTGTAGTTTACAGGTTCCTGTTGTCAGTCAGTTGGTTTGACAAAGAACTTCCTACAAATGTGAACTATGACAGACTGCCTCTGTAGGGATAGCCAAGCAGTGCCTTATGGAGATTATATAAATGATTATTTCCTACTGACATGTATCATAAATAAATTGACCAAATACACTAAACTTAATTCCACAGCACATTGGTTCTAGGTATGTCTATACAACAATACAATCTTCAATATTTCAATAACCATTTTGGATTGAATAAGATTATTTAACCCTTTTAATGCATTACACAAGATAGATAATTCCCTATAAAAGAGCATTAGGCGGTTTGAGTTAAACCTAATGTTCAGGACTATCTGTATCAATAGAAATAAGGCAGTTTAGTAGACTGAATGTTTTTATACCAAAAATGTTCTCTGATTATCATTCGGCAGATTGATGAGTTTTTGATTTTTGAAACAATAACAGCTCTGGTCCCCCTTGGTGACTAAAACACATGACTCCTGTTTGTTGTGCTTTGGGGGATGATAAGGGGGGGAGTGGGCTGCAGTGCAAGATCTGCCTCAGTCATTTTCAAAATCAATACTTGCTCTCCGAGCATGGGATAATTTAGAGAACATAATTCAGAAATCTACTGTTCAGCATGCATCCTCCATCAAAAAGGGTTTCATCTAGACTCAGCACAATGTCTACACACAAACAAAATCAAAAACACTTATATAGATTGAAGGAAAAAAGATATCCTTAATAGAGATAAAATGGCTGTTATTTGCTATTGGATGGTGAATGGCAATTTAGTTGAAACAATATACTCTATATTTTATTGTAACCATTTGTTGATTAAGAAATTCATATTTTTTCTAATGATGCTATAAGTGATCTAAGTTGAGCTACAGTTGGCCATATGTGGCGGAAAAGCTACTGGCTCATAAATCAAATGTATTCATAGGCCCCCATTTACATGGCAGTGGGCTGCCGTATATATAGTCTGTATGTACAGTATACTGTATTACATATTTATATGTACACCAGAGAAATAAGCAGAACTTACTTTCATACAAATGATGGGTGCCAGCAAAGAACTTGGTCCAAAGCACCTACAATATTATGTCAATTGGTTGTCCCACTGTATGATATGGGGTTAATTTGATTTAGAATCTGTGTATACCTACATTCCCCCAAAGCACCCAGACCTCTCCTTCCTCTATTCAAGAAGATAGACTAAATCTATATACAGCAAGATACTTCTCTTTTTCTGACGACATATTCTTTGTTGTGAAGCAGTGATTCTGCATTGGTCATTTTATAGAATGTAGCCAAGGGAAGTTTTAGAGTCACTAGGTTGTGTTACATTGTTTTAGACATTCACTCATTTACATAGATGAAGTACAAGATGTCACTTTCTAAGGGCTTAATAGCAATATCTAGCTGATTTTGTACATGAATGTGTAGATTGATCACATATAACCTCTATCATCAGACGTCCTAAAATACTAATTATTGTATTCTATTGTTGAAACCTGCTGCGAATATTAACAAAAAGTAGTAATTTCGGATCTTCTTCAGACAGTTCCAATGACACTGCAATTTACTGTGTAATAGGTGCAGGGTCAGTGCCCCACCCTGGTCAGCAAACTGCTGCTGTTGTCCATTTCTGTCTCTATTGTTCTCACTGCCTCTGCTGACCACAAGCAATTCCTTCTAGTGTAATCTCAGGAGATTTTCTGCCTTCACAATGGGGGCAGGGCCATTCACTGTGTGTACTAGATAATCTTTTGCAAGATCCTTTAGTGCAAAACGCCTTTTAAAACCTGACGTTTAGGGATAGAAGTAAAAATTACACAAAGTATGATTTAATAGTAAATGTTGTTTTGCATTCTAACTAGTTGTAGAAAACACAAAACCACTTGTCTGAGAAATATTACTGTTTATGCCTTACTAATAACCCTCTATAAAAAGCTCACCCTTCCGTATTGCTTGATTTGAATAGATCAGCGATCACAATGACCTTCACCTTGTACTAATGTTATAGCTGCTCCAAAATATTCATTTGGGAGAAAAAAAAAATTAAAAAGCTCTCACAGTGTAAACAGCAGGCTACAGGTGACTTTAATAAAGTTGATTTTATGGGCCCTAAGTAGCCATATGACAGGAGATATAACAACTTTACTTTATTGCTATTTATTAATATGTTTTACCTTTTATTACTAGTGAGATTTCCCTCCCCTGGCCTACTGTGGATGCATGTAAGTAATGAATCCGCAGTTCATTCCATACATGATCCCTGATGGACTGGTAGAACTGTATATGAGGAAAATGTGTTCACTCCCTCCCCCCCCCCAAAAAAAAATATTTGATGAAGGTTATATGCAAATCGTGGAATCACTGATACCTGTGTAGCTCTTACACAGGTACACAGGTTGCATGAGATACACAACTAAATTTCATAAATCTTCAAGAATTTGCGAAAAATGTAATTTTTTGTCTATTCTGATTATTCAACATAGAGCACTATTGTTCTGTTAACCAATGTCCATCCTCCTTATCTGTTCCTTGTTTCCATTGTTATGCAGACTAATCTATATCCATTTTAACATGGCTCCTAATGACCTGCATAGAAGCTGTATTGAACCTATACAGACAATAGACATGGATAAATTTTGACAACTAAGATGGAGATAGAACATAGCAACAGTGCTGCGTCCTATTCTGTCTTCTAGGCTCCTGCATACAGTAGAGAATACAGCCTCACATCTTATATTACATCATACAGCACTAGCTCCCCTACTGGATAAAGAGCAGGACACTTAGTCTACTGCTGTGAAGATATGAGCTGCCCACAATATGGACCATGGCTGGTTTGTGCTGTTATTCAGAGATTGAATTAATAATGCAAGTTATTTGGAAAAAGAATTGTGTGCACCCCTGCACTACAATTGTTTCTCTTATTCGAGGGGTGGGTATGCTTTAAAGGGAATGTGTCCCCAGAAAATAATCTATTTTTTAAATCAAGTTTTATGTTAAACATATTTTTTGCGAGTTTTTTTTTATTTTATTTCCATACAACTCATTTTGAAACTATATATATTATAGGTGAAAATTAATTGCAATTAATTTAATGTTTTATCAACTTTGTACAATCAAACCATTCAATTTATGCTTCTTTGGCTGACATCTCTTCATAAACATGTATACTGTATTTGGCCAAAATATAATGTTTATTGCCATGTGGAGAAGGAGCGATAAGACACTTGAACAGCACCTCTCATGATGCTTGGGAAATGATGGTTTGAGCATGTGAAAATATAAAATTCCTAATTCTTGCTCCACCTGACAGCTGACATTGGGGGACAGTCGAGATAAGCCAATGTACATTAGATTTTTGGAGAATCCCAAAGATGTTAGGAAGTTCATCACACAGACAATTGGTGTATGGTCAGATTTGGACAAAAAAGAAAGCCTATTAAAGGTGTTGTCCAGGACTGTGGAATTGATCTGTGTCCTCTTTACTATGTACCATGTACAGCCCAATACACTGTGTAGTAGCTGTGTTTCGTATTGCAGCTCAGCCAGAATAATTTGAATGGGACTGAGCTGTCACTGGACACAGAAGAGGAACTAGAACTTAGTTTTTTTAATTGTCCCAGACAACACCTTTAATCTTTAGTAAAGTGCACATTGAGATATGCATTAATATACATGTAGAAAACAAAGGTCTGTGTTCCATATATATATATATATATATATATATATATATATATAACACACACACACACACACACACACACACACACACACACACATATTCCTTATGTATATAATTTAACCAATCACCTGAAATGCTCTCATTGACCTATCTGTTCCTTCTAGGAACAGAAGGTGTTTGAGTGATAGTGGTGAATATACCTCCTTTGCTGCAGTTAAGGTGCTTATATTCCTTTAAGGATATCAGAATGTTGCTACAAGTCTTCTCTATGCTCTATTTTCTGGATACTTAAATTTGTAAGGAGAATGATTCTGTCTGTGGAAATATATTCACCCTGATTACCAGTTTCACAATTGCCATATTTTATCAGCATCTGCAGCACATGCCCTCTGGGAGTCTAGTGGTCAGCATCTAGCCGTGAAGGGTTAATTGACTAACACTGGAAGTTATTCTGTGTCAATTAGAAGTAAACCTGTATCACTTGTTTTTGTTAACCTGGCTTGGAATACAGGGAACAGTAATAACTATTTTGTCCATATGCTTGTAATTTACACATAATTACATTAAGGCTAGGGCCCCACATAGCGAGCAGCAGCCAAAAAGTGCTGCGAGAAAACCTGTGGCAGAAACACATTGTGGTTTTTGTCATAGTCCGCAGAGTTTTCCTTTGTGGACTTTCTGTTTCAATTACCCCTATACAGAAAACGCCAGCATTTCCGTAGGTATAATTAACATGCTGAAATTTACAAAAACACGACGGCTTTTGAAATCGCAGCATGTCCACTGCGGATCTTTTTCTGCAATGTGTGGATGGGATTAGTCAGAATCCCATCCACTTCGCAGGTACTGTAAAATGCAGCGGTACTGTAAAACACGGCATTTACGCTACGTGGGACCCAGCCTAAAGAGGTTTTCTCATCTCAGTCTTTAAGCTTTCCTCCTGTCTCCTTTCCCCACCACTTCCTGGTTTTCAGCTCATTCCAACTCAGAGCTCATGCTTGCTCTTAACAGCACAGATAACTCTGGATTTCCATACAGAAATTAAGCCTCTTGCAGACGACCATATGAATGGTCAGTGTGCTATCCGGGTTTTCCCCTGATAGCACACTGACCCATTCATTTCTATGGGCCTGTACACATGACCGTGAATTACACAGTCCCGTGTGCAGGCCGACAGTCCGGGCCGCAAAATATGGAACAGGTCCTATTCCTGTCCGATATTGCAGCCGTGCTTCTATTCATTGAATGAAAGGGGCTGCGGAGGCACAGCCGGTGCACGGGCGTCTCCCACACACCGCCCATGCCGTTCATTCATGGCTGCCGGGTAGCACATGGTCGTGTGCAACCTGCTTAACAGAGACACTGCTAAAGAATCTTATCTAACCCTTATCAGTGCTTAAAAAAGCCATATGCAGTGAGAGTGAGAGAATAAAGCCAGCAGTCACCATCCCAACTGGTGAGTAGGTCTGTAACCTTGGCAACAAGCTATAAACAATGAGTTGAGAAATTTAGCTGTATCTGGCAAACAGAGCAGGATAGGTAAAGCAATGTATTGGGTAAAACACTTCAGTTAGCTTCAGCTACAAGTCTCAATATATCCTTGAGATGGGAATACCCCTTTAATGACCCTTGCAGGGAACAGGAAAATTAGTTAAATATTCTATCATATGATACTATATCATTATACACATTTAAAAAATATTAGATGTAAATTAAAACTTTTCATTTACACTTAGAAGTAAAATCAGTTTAGTTTCTGACAGATTTGACATTCTGGCAAGCAGAAGATTAGCCAATGATGGCCAATTTTAAAAATTTATTTATCTTCAGATCCCAATAGTGTTTTTTTGTTCTAGACTTATGTTCTGTTCCTCTACTGTATCACATGACCAGCAATCTTAAGTTATATTCACAAAACAGTGAATAATGGCCGTGTGACATCTGTTTTTTTAACAGACATCACACAGCAGCATTAAATTCAATTCAAGCGAATGGGGACTATTCACATGACCATTGTCACACTCTCAAAATATAGAACATGTCCTATTTTTGGTGTTTTCGGGGACCCCTCCATACACTCAAATGCATGGGGGTTCTATGAAAAAGGCTGCCTCTTGGAGTGTAAGAAGTCCATTTTTCACGACAATATGCACCTCGGTCATGTGAATGTAGCTCTCTGACTCCTACAGCCTTTCCAGGGTGGTCCTTAAGTCAGTTTTTCTATACATTCCTATGACATTATATGTATCCCAAAATGGTCAAATTCAAAAATATAACTCATCACACAAAATATAAGCTCCCAAATGACTATGATAACAGAAGAATAAAAAGTATTACTTTTGAAATGCAGAGATGGAAAAACTAATAAAGCCTTAATGCACAAACGATGCTGCACTCTTAAAGGGGTAACTGTGGATTAAAGGAATTTTAATACATTAAGTCAAGTACACAGATTAAATTGTTGACAGCAAAAGTGAGAAGTACAGTACTTAAAAGTTCTTATACTTGTACCTTTATTAGTGACTTATGCCTTTATTAGACTTGTGCTATTATTGCAGCATGGTATAGCAGAGACACTGAGTTAAAACATGTATTTTTTGGCAAAATTGCTGGGACATTAAACTTTGTAATAAGTATACACATTAAATATCCTGAAGCTAGACCTGTTAGAACTATTCCAAAGAAAAGTCTGCAGGGACTCCCATCATTTCCCTGTCAACAATGTGCAGGTAACTTTTTTGGTAGACTGATTTATCTTATCAATGATCTGAAATGGCTTCAAGAAGAGCATTACTCTCGCTCTCTCTCTCTATTTGACTTCCCTTTCCTTTAATACAGAACAGAATATATATTTGTAATTTCCATTTATTTTTATTGACGTGTTACATGTGCAGAGTATAGCTTGTGTCAGCGCTTATATATCTCTTTACTTACAAGTATATGCATATATAGAACGCAGCAATGACAATCCCTTACAGAAAGCCTTGTCTATATTTATCGCTCGTCTTTAGCTCCCTCTATGCCTCAATCTGTATCAAAACAGGCAAAAGACAACAGACAGAAATGTTTCTTAGTTGCTGCAAAAATACATGTAAGGGGAAACAAGACAATTAAACATGCATGAGTGTAGATTATGACTCTTTTCATGTTCTTTAAAAAAATACAATAAAAAATGCCAAATATTTGCAGTCGTTGATAGATACCACACTACAATACAATATTTGTCAGTGTGTTTTGGCTTTGGATTTAGGTGTGCATGAACACAACAGTAAGAGAGCAGCTTGCAAGCACTCTCCTGGGTTTATGTTCACTAATAAGCATGCATGTTGCCCCAGGCCTGTGGACAGAATCTTCTCTTTTTGCCAAGACCCAACAAACTCAATGTTACCGTGATTGTCAGATTTGGTTTTTAAACTGGCATATAACATGACACCTAAGGAATCACTGGGAATGCAAATCCTTCCATGACTAAAGATCTAATCAATCATGTAGGGCTGTGTGAACACATAATGTGAATATGAAAGCACCGGATTATCAGTACATCAGCTACAATTTGCTTGTGTTACCTTACACGTTGCATGTCCAATCTTACATTCCCTGGACAGGCAGGCGCTCAGAAAGCAGAGTCAGGGAAGGAAAGAAACAAAGATCAATACATTGGCTGTTAAATTAAAGTAAAGATGGTTAACACATGTGAAGCAAATCTCACAACATCTCCGCACTTATTACACACTTATATTACAATTTATGTTGTGTTAACTCTAGTGCAGAGTATTGTCCACCCAGCTAGGTATGCATATATGTAATATCTTATATTTATTTGCATGTGATGATATTTTGTTTTTATATATTGTTTGCCCTGTTTGCAACCTGCTAAATATCTGCTTTATGGGAATTTATTTCCATTTTATAATTAATTAGAATCAGGTATTGAAATATATACTTTTTCTTAAATCTATTTTTATTTTCTGATTCTACATTTTTTTAATTCTATTTTCTTACTTGATTATGGTACTTGCTATCTTGCCTAAGCCTCCGCTCTGCTCTATTAACAGTATCTAGTAATGTTTTACAGCAATATCGTGGCTATAGGCAGCAATAGACTGGACTGGGCTCATTGAGGTCTATGGGATAGTCTGCTGGGCATGCTCAGTGCAGGGAGGAAGAATAGTTAAGTTTGATATTATCTATTGTCAGTAGTGGATGTAATGGTGGGCAAGTGGTTTTATCTATAGATGTGTTATCTTCTATTGTAATTCTGTCTTGTCTGTGATGTAAATGAGGTGACTGCTACAAAGAAAACCCCTACAAAACTGGTAAGTTATTAAGCTTACTGATCACAGAAAAAGTATTTACTACTTTTTTCTTAAATAAGAACTAGACTTAAAAAGTGGGTCATTTAGTGATTTGCTTTATATCAATGTTATGGCTATAGGAAGCAGTAGACTGGAGTGGTATTATTGAGCTCTATGGGAGAGTCTGCTGGGCATGCTCAGTGCAAGGATGAGGATATACTTGTATAAGCTGTGACATCATTTAAAATCATCAAAAATTCTTAAAAAAAACACATTTAATATAAAACTTAAAAAGCAGATAATTTCCTGTCGAAACATTCCCTTTTTTGTTCATTTACAGTTTTAGACTGAGGCCCCACGTTTCAGAAATGCAGTTTTTTTTTTTGTGCCACAGCCAGGAGTGTATTGAGCAGATAAAAAATTTAAAAAAGCTGCGTTTCTGCAACGTGGAACCTCAGCCTTAAGGTTTAGGACTAAGGACAGGGTTTTTGATGGCAAACCCAGGAGTGGATTAAAAAAAGAGAAGTACCATCTATGCTTTATATATATTCTCACTTTATAATCGAAATCTGGTTTAGACCTCAGATTTCTCTTTATCACCCCCCCCACCCACTCCCCCCTACTCCCCATGGCGGAATGCCAAATCAGAGCCTCTGCATTCTGCAGCATCTTTCTACCACTGATTAGGACAGCATGAATGAGGCTAATCAGCAGGATGTCTCAAGTCATGGACTCTGCGGCTGCATCAGTCACATAATCCACAGTAAGATAGAGCAGGACGCTTATTGGCGTTCTGCTCCTATTACTTGTATTCAATGAGAAGTACACAGAATTTTCCTGGTTGCAAGAAGTGATAATACAGTATGTATTCATGACTATGTGTTAATTGCAGAAGCAGAATGCATAAGCCCTAAAAGTTAAGAACTGGCTTTTTATCATATACAATAGTCTTATCCATATACTTAAGAGGCACTGGGAACCTTGCTTTTGTTTTGAAGTAAAGTTCTTGGTGTTCTTCATCTTATAGAGTAAAATCATTAATAATAGAAAAAAAAAATCAGATTTATTACAACCACGTATAGTGCGCCTTATCTCTCTAGCAAATGTGTAACTTAAATTTCCAATGCAAAATTTGTAAAAAGTTCCCTCAAATACTGTATTGTGTTTTATTTCAAGTACTGGTCTTCTCATATGAGGAGGATAGCTTTTGGACTCCATCAGGTTCCAGGACACGTGTGAGTACAACCTCTGCACCCCTCATAGTTCAGGATTCTCTCCTAAATTTAAAGTGAACCTGTCACCACAAATTGGACTCCTAAACCAGCAGCATGTTCATATGCTGATGGCATATACGGCTCCAAATCTTGTGCCCCGGTTCTGCAAGGGGCTCCATTTAGCATTTTTAAATAATAAGCATTTTAAATAAAATAACTTTTAAATGAGTAGTACATGTTCCTATACATTTCAGCTATAAGCTAATGACCATTAAACTGAAGCTGAAATGCATTGTAAAATGTGCTTATGATTACTTAAAAAGAACACGCAGCTATTAATTGAAAAAAAGCACTGTGTGCATTCAGCCTTAGGTTTAATTTGCCAGAGGTGTGTCATAACTCATCTACGGCAGCTCCTGGTACACCTTGTTTCACTGTGCAGGCAGTAGGTTTTTAGCATGAACTATGGAGCTTACAGGTATCTAAAATGAGTCTAGATAAAAACTTAGGTGCCTTTTCAGAATACATTACATTTCTTGTAGTGACCCAGGGGCGTAAATACCGGGGTAGCAGCGGTAGCGGCTGCCACAGGGCCCGGGACATTAAGGGGCCCAGAGCCCTGTGGCAGCCGCTACCGCTAACCCCACAAACACTGCTAACATTATACTCCAGAGTCTCTTCAGACCCCAGAGTATAAAGATCAGAGGCTCAGCGGCAGTTCAGGGGGCCCCATGTCAAATGTTTGTCTTGGGGCCCAGCCATTCCTAGTTACGCTACTGTAGTGACCCTGAACTTTAATCTGCCTGTTAAAGAGCTGAATTTGAATTTCAGAGCTGAATGTCCCAGGATCCTTTGCTGACCCAATATCTGCATATATTTTGATATGGTGCTTTAATTTTGATTAGTCGTGTACTAGGTACTGTAAAGAAATCTCAGTTTTCCCACTACATTAAAGAAACCCAACCAACCTTATGGGGATGTGTTTATTGACAGGAATGTCCACTGTAAATGTGGGTCTGGGACATTTATGTCAAGATTACTAAAGGACAATATAGCTAATACAATGTAATTTTAAAGTTACCCAAGTTTTTACAGAGCTTATATCTATATTAGAGATGAGCGTATTGAAGCTGACGAAGTGGAATTTGTTACGAATTTCAGGAAGTATTCGATTTGCATCGAATCTGGACTTCCTCACTCTTCACGGTAACAAATCGCATTTTTTCCTAAAATGGCTACTGCACATGTTAGGACATGGGGCAAGGAACTCTGGGAAAGCAGGATCACCCTATAAATACCCTCTGCCATCTTAGGTACAGGCACTTTCCATTGTAAGTGCAGGGAGAGATGTCAGCAGGCACTAGGGAAAGTGATAGAAAAAACAAAACTCTGCAGTTATCTGTTATAAAGCAGTTATCTGTTCATTTACACATTTGATCTAACAGTATGTCAGACAGAGAAGCGACAGGCCCTGCACAGGGGAGGGGTACAAGCACAGGTCACAGCAGAGTAAGGGGGGCGTGGCAGCAGGGGTCAGTTACAGAGGCCTGAGCTCCCAGTGTCAACTAGCGGTCGTGTCTTGACCAGCAACCCATCGGTTCTAGAATGGTTTGCTCAGTCATCTGCTTCATCCCAAGTCACATCAGACACCCCCAGCCAAGAGTTGGCGGGTTCATCAGACACAACCCTTAGTTGGCATGGCCCGGGAGCAGGTCCTGTGCACTCACCTGTCCTCAACCTGCCTCTGTCCTTTTCTGTTCCCTCAGTCAGAGAAGTACTCTATGCTGTGGGCTCAGATCCACTATACCAGTGATGGCAAACCTTTTAGAAATCGAGTGCCCAAACTGCAACCCAAAGCCCACAAAATTATCGCAAAGTGCCAACACGGCAATTTCACCTTAAATTAACCTGCCTCCCCTCCCGCTCACACGCAGCCTGCACCCCCATTCCCCCCTCTTGCACGCAGCCTGCACCCTGCATCTCTACCCCCCACACTACACCCAGCACCCTGCATATCTCCCCCCACACTACACCCCACATCTCCCCCCCACACTACACCCTGCATCTCTACCCCCCACACTACACACTGCATCTCTACCCCGACACTACACACTGCACCCCGCATCTCTTCCCCCACTACACTCTGCATCTCCCCCCACACTACCTCCTGCACCCCACATCTCTCCTCCCCACACTACACCCTGCACTCCACATCTCCCACACTAAACCCTGCATCTCTATCCCCCACACTACACCCTGCATCTCTACCCCGACACTACACACTGCACCCCGCATCTCTTCCCCACTACACTCTGTATCTCCCCTCACACTACACCCTGCACCCCACATCTTTACCCCCCACACTACATCCTGCACCCCGCATCTCTACCCCCCACACTACACCACACATCTCTACCCCCCACACTACACCCTGCACTCCGCATCTCTCCCCCCACACTACACCCTGCATCTCTACTCCCCACACTACACTCTGCATCTCCCCCCACACTACACCCTGCACCCCACATCTTTACCCCTCACACTACACCCTGCATCTCGCATCTCTACCATCTCGCACACTACACTCTGCATCTCCCCCACACTACACCCTGCATCTTTACCCCCCACACTACACCCTGCATCTTTACCCCCCACTACACCCTGCATCCCACATCTTTACCCCCCACACTACACCCTGCACCACGCATCTCTACCCCCCACACTACACTCTGCATCTCCCCCACACTACACTCTGCATCTCCCCCACACTACACCCTGCATCTCTCCCCCCACACTACACTCTGCATCTCCCCCACACTACACCCTGCACCCCACATCTTTACCCCCCACACTACATCCTGCACCCCGCATCTCTACCCCCCACACTACATCCTGCAACTCTTCCCCCACACTACACCCCACATCTCTCTCCCCACACTACACCATGCAACCCGCATCTCTAGCCCCCACACTACACCCTGCACCCCACATCTCTCCACATTCCTTCACTGCTCGGGTTACAACTTTTCTTCATGTGGAAGGACCTTCTTACAAGCAAAGACAC
Organism: Leptodactylus fallax; assembly: GCA_947044405.1. Lineage (NCBI taxonomy): Eukaryota > Metazoa > Chordata > Amphibia > Anura > Leptodactylidae > Leptodactylus > Leptodactylus fallax. Next base: position 8,620,800 of record CAMRHE010000027.1, on the reverse strand, counting down.
GCCTACCCTGTCATGTGACCTTATGACATCAGAAGGTCCTTCCAGAATACAGTATTTACCCTTTACTGATTTAGCATCTACCGTGTAGGCCGCGATTCTGCAGATCGCGGCCTACACTGACAGTTTTCAGCTGTATGTGCTTTTGCACATATAGCTGAAAGAAGCGATCGCTCACTAACGGGGTATCCTGTACCGGATTCCCCGTTAGTGAGCGATCATGGCGACGGCGTGCGTGCCAATTGAGAGGGCTCTGCATGCCCTCTCTGGAACGCATGCCATAGGTTCGCCATCACAGCACTATACAGTGAGGAAGAGCCACTAGAGGACAGTCAGCAGCTACTGCTCAGCCAAGATCTGGAGGAGACATCCGCCGCTTCCTCCAGGAGGCGAGCAAGTAGTGATGAGGAGAGTGGCATGGGAGCTAGTGTTGCGAGTGGTCAGGCTCCTGGCTCAGAGACCGTTGAGGAGGACATCAATGACATGCAGACAGTACTCGATGATGTAGCCAATCGCAATTGGGACCTGGGTGATGAAGGGGCTACATCATCATCGGGAGAAGAGGGTGGCAGCTTGCGCATGAGGCAGTGGCAGAGCCGGCAAGTCAGTAGCATGGCCAGAAGTCAGCAGGGGAGCAGTAGTGGGAGGTCGGGAACCAAACGTGCCCGGGGTAGACCACCCACTTCGCAGGAGTTTACCTGCCCGGAAAGCAGTGGTGCAGGGGTCCAAGTAGGCAGTGGCGGTAGCAGTCAGTCAGTGCAGAGTGTTGGGAGTAAAATCACCTACTTGACGGTTGGAAGTTTTTTTCTTAAGCCGCCGGGGGAGTTGAACATGGCCATATGTCGAATCTGTGGGCAGAAGGTGAAGCGTGGCCAGGGTGCCAATGTTGAAAGAAGCTGTGTGTCCTTCCCATCATCTGCTGGTCCTGATGCTCCTGCTCCTCTCCTCCTAGTCAGTCATTGCGTCAGCAATCGAGCACCGAAGCAATTTCAGAGACAACAGTATGCGTGCACTCATCCCACGGTGCCGAAACTGAACGTGCTCCTGTCCAAGTTGCTGGTGCTGCAGTCACTCCCTTTCCAAGTGGTGGACTCTGCACCTTTCAGAGAACTGATGGCTTGTGCTGAGCCAAGGTGGAGAGTCCCAAGCCGTCATTTCTTTGCCAAAAAGGCAGTACCAGCCCTGCACAAATATGTATAACAGAAGGTGGGCCAGTCCTTGAGCCTGTCGGTGTCTGCCAAAGTGCATGGTAGCGCCGACGTGTGGAGTTGTAATTACGGTCAAGGACAATATATGTCCTTTACGGCCCACTGGGTGAATGTGGTTCCTGCCCAGACACATCAGCAACTTGACCATTTCCAACTCCACATTCTCACGCCGTTATTCCTGCAGCAATGGCCGCCTGATCCTCCACTGTGTCCTCAGCCTCCACTGCAGAGACAATTCACAGTGCTCCTCCAGCATACCACATATGCAGGACATGGTGGTGTCACACTGTTTTACACCTCGTTTGCCTGGGAGTCACGCAGGGGAGGAACTGCTCTGTGTCCTTTATCAAGAAATCGAATCCTGGCTTTCTCCGCGACAGCTCAAAATCGTCACCATGTTGACCAACAATGGGAAGAATATGGTGTCGGCGCTGTGTCAAGGAGGGCTGAGCCATGCGCCCTGCATGGCACTCGTGTTCAATCTGGTTGTCAAGCATTACCTTAAGTCTTCCACCCATCTGCAAGACATCCTAAAAATGGCCAGGAAACTTTGCATGCACCAGCCACTCATACACCGCCAAGCACACCCTCCTTGAGCTGCAGCAACAGAACGGCATCCCCCAACATAGGCTGATATGTGACGTTTCCACCCGTTGGAATTCCACCCTCCATATGTTGGACCGATTGTACGAACAGAGAAGGACCATAAACTAATTCTTGATGATCTGAGCGGACAGACGTACTCTCTGTTTGCTCATGCCTTTTGAGGAGGCCACTTTATTTGTCAGTCGCCAGGACTACAGGATGAACGACATCATTCCACTGATTCATATCCTGGAAAAGATGCTGGTAAATGTGGCTGGTCGGGGGACTGGAGACATGGCGCCTACATCTCTCTGCCATATGAGTCTGTGGGTCTGAAATGTGGGGTCTGAAATGGAGGAGGAGGAGGCGGACATTGGAGCACAAGCAATGTGTAGCAAAATGGGTGGTTATTCTACATAGAGGAGAGGAGGAGCAGGAGTCACTTGTGCAAATGGCCCGACGCATACTCACTTGCTTGTGTAGTGACATCCGAATTGTCACCATTCGGCAAGGGGATGACTACTGGCTCTCCATCATGTTAGACCCTCGCTATCAGTCAAAAATGGGGGAGGACAAACTTAACTACTATAGAGACGTCCTATGTAGTCATTTGGTCGCTTCCTATCTGTGCCATCGTCCATCCTCTCGCAGGTCTCACCGGGTTGGCCCTGGGCGATCACCTTGCACTGCCATGGCTGCTGTGTGGGGGGGGGGGGGGGAAGCAGGAGCAGTATCAGCTCCATCAGCAGCAGCCTGAGCCTAGAGTCGCTGATGAGCAGCTTTCTTCACCCGCATAGTGAAGAAACTACTCACCAGCAGCTAGACATAGAGCAGAACTTGAACCAGCAGGTTGTGGCATACTTGGAGAACACCCTGCCATTGAAGATCCGCTGGACTACTGGGCAGCCAAACTGGATTTGTGGCCGCAATTGGCCGAGTTTGCCCTGCCTGGCCAGTAGTGTGACATCAGAGTGGGTGTTTAGTGCAGCGGGGGCCATAGTTACCCCAAGGAGAACTCGCCTGTCCACCCAAAATGTGGAGAGACTGACCTTTTCAAGATGAATCAGGAATGGATCAACCAGGATTTCCACCCACCAATGCCTGATGCATCAGATTAAATGATCCATGCTGCCTCACCCAAACCTTGACAAAAGAGACTGTTTTCTTCTGGCTACCTGCCTCAGCTACTATTCTGATGCTGCCACCCACCTGATGCCGCACATCTGATGCCAAGTGCTCCTTCTTACAGCTACCGGGTACTGTTTGTGACACCCACCTACCCACTCTGTCATCGGGTCACTCTATGACCTCCTCATGCTGCTGCCACCTCCACATTATGTCACTTTGCCATTCTGTGGCCTCCTCATGCTACTGCCACCTCCACATTATATCACCTTGCCATTATGTGGCCTCCTAAGGCTGCTGCCACCTCCACATTATGCCATCTTGCCACTCTCTGGCCACCTAAGGCTGCTGCCAACTCCACATTATGTCACCTTGCCTCTCTGTCACCTCCTCTTCATCATTTATTTGACCCTTCTTCTGATCTGTCAGAAGGAAGGAAAAATGAGACGCACAACGGATCCTGTCTGTGTAGCAGCTGTAAGGCCTGTATGGTCCCATCAGAATTGGCTTATGATCTGGTAGCCAAAAGCAGGAGTGGGTACAAAACACAGAAGACATGCAAATATTCCATTCATATGTCATCTCTGTTTTGGATCCACTCCTGGTTTTTTTTGGCATTAGCAATACTGATGGATTACTGACCAAATCCTGACCAAGTGAAGGTGGATGCTCAACAGACAGGATCCGTTTTTTGGGGGGGGGTTATTTTTTTTGACAGATCAGAGGAAGGGCAAAATAATCAGTGACGTCAACACAAACTTACTGCTGACACCCTCTCCACTCTGTCAGGGGGGCTCTACTTGTATAAGCTTTTAATAGAACAGGTTCTGTAGACATCTATGTGGAATCAGCAGACAACGGTGTAACAGGAGAGTGCTCTTTCACGCTACAGTAGGATCTTGGGCCTCTGCACGGTTTTTTACACCTGCCACTAACATCGACCTGTAAGGCTGAGTTCACACTTGAGTTAGTTGGTCAGTTTTAGCCTCGTAACTGGCCAAATAAGTGAAGTGTACAGTGGTTCTAAGAGCGACGCCTGTCATGTGCATGTAATACTGACTCACAGTATTGTTTCACTACCACAGCAGACTCCCTATGCGTGTTACTGCAAGGCACAGTGTTCTACACCACTATACAGGCTCTCTGAATCCAGGAAATAGGTGTTTTTTTTTTAACGCGATTTTCAGCAAATTAATTCGGATTGAATCGTTTTGGATAATTCGGCAAAGCGGCCGAATCGAATTTTTGAAAAATTCGCTCATCTCTAATCTAGACAGAATAATGATTAGTTCATGTTTAGCATGTTAACTGACAATGATTTTAGTTTCTAGTTTTTAGTTTCATTTTGATAATTTCCGCAGCTTTCCTTCATTCTATCAATATAATTATATAGGGAAAATGTACTTCCTTAATATTTAAGCAAATGCACCTGGAAGCTAGAATTTTGCATACAGTATATAAACCTATACAGAAATGCACATGAAAATAAAAATAGCTTTGAGATTGTAAAACTTTCATGTCATTTATTCTTTCCATGCAGTGTCTTGAAGTCTTTTTGAATTTCTCTGCCAACTAGACACCGATTTCTTTGCTAGGATTGTAAAGTTTGGTTAGCAACATGCTATGTATTTTATGTAAGCAAAATGTACCCAAAGGCAACTTTGGGAAACGATAAATACCTTTGTAATGTTTTTAGGTTTAGATGGTATTGATATTTGGTATTTAGATGGTATGGTATTTAAAAGGCTTGTCTGCTTTCACAGAAAAAGTGGTCACAGGCAGGGCATGTGTTAAAAAAACAAACCACAGTGGCAGGGGATTCAGGAAGTAAGTACTGCTATTTTAACATATCCCTTACCTGTGGCCCCTTTTTCTATGAAACCAGACAACTCCTTTAAGGCATGATATACCACCGATATGTAGATAGCAGAGGACCCTTGTACAGATCTGTATCTGGACCATATGGTTCCAACGACCCATTTAAAAAAGAGGAAAGTGCTCATTGTCAATCCCCACCCTATTGGCTCTGGTAAATCCTATCCAATTTTGTTTGTGAGCTAAAAGCCATAATTAAGTAATGGGAATAATTAATGCAGTAATTTACATGCAATCTAGTTGGCAAATCACTAGTCAGACTGCATATTGAATACGGTGGGCAGTTCTGGGTATCAGTGGTATCAGTGGTCTGTTTGAGTAGGCTTGAAGAAGGACAGCCTAAGTAATAAAAGTAGACTGCCTTATGAAAATTGAAGCTATTATTCCTGAGGTGTGACCGACTAGCTATGAACGAATATATCAAAAGTCAATACAAAGATTTCTGCCATGAGCTATTTATATCAAAGACTGTAAATATAAGAAGGCATCCTGTACATATAAAGGAAAGAAAGTTTCTACAAAAAGGTTGGAGGTTCTTTACGTATGTGTTTTTCAGTCTTAAAAACTATCTTACCATATTTTTTTAAATTTTGTACTGTGGTATCACTTGCCCTCATGGACCCTGTGCCCCTGCACATACAGGAGCATCTCAATAAATTAGAATATTTTTGAAACGTTCATTCATTTCAGTAATTCAGTGATGCAATTCATAATCAGCGTCTTCCATGATTGTGTGTCCTACTGAACCAGACTGAGGGACCATTTAAAGGCTTAGGAAACCTTGGCAGGTGACACACTGAAATTACAATACTGAATTTTTTTACAATATTCTAATTTTCTTAGATTTGGGTTTTCATTACCTGTAATCCATAATCAACATTTACAGAAATAAAACACTTGACATAGAACACTCTGTGTGTAAAGAATCTATATAGAAGAATCTATATAAGAAAATATAGGAGGTCACTTTTTTAATTTAATTACTGAAAGAAATAAACGTTTCAAAGATATTCTAATTTATTGAGATGCACTTGTATGATATTTCTACCTGGTGTACCATATTAATGGTAATAAAAATAATTCTGTATGTTCTATATTAAAGTTTTTGTATTGTTATCAGTTTCACTTATCACATAATCTGTGTGCAATACTTTGCAAGTTAATAAGGAATAGCCGGTAAATTCAGGAGAATTGCTTTGCTAATCTCTGTTTATTTGTATCAATATACTTGAAATCTGTTGACAGCATCAAGAAAAGTAGCCTTGTGTGATAGAATCTGGCACAAAATTATTCTCTCACTGAATCACTCAGCAAAGAAAATCTGAGGTGGTGGAGATGGTACAGACTGAAGCTAACACTTTATGTGTTCTTCTAATATTAGAAAAGGAATATAAAACCATTCTTTAGGTAGAACATCATAAATGTAGATTGACGACACTTTGCATTGACTAGGGCATTTAAATGTATGGCTTGGTGCGTATGTGCTTAATTCATTTGAAAGAGTGATGGATCTGTACTCCTGTTATAACATTGAATAGGATTTGTGCAAGTGAAAATGCACTAAAAAACATAAAAACTGGTTTATGTAACACTTAGTGTTGGATATAATGTTCTAAAAGTCAGAACGAGAGGAGAACAGTAGACGGTGGTAGACAAATATTTTACATAATGTAAGGTTTGACCAGACTACAAGGTACCAGAAAATCTGTGTTCAGGCTCTTGAGATATATATCTAGCGGTTTGTTCCTATATATAAGGGCAGCAGCACCCTTGAAACACGGCCCGTGTGCTAGCCAGATGTACCAGCTTGAACTTCATGTTGGGGAGCGGGACTCCTAGCATCCTAGTTATCTATAATGCTAGGAGTCCCTGCCTCCCAGCGACATACTGTGTATCAATTACAGTACAGGACAGTATGTCGCTGGGAGGCAGGGACTCCTAGCGTCATAGATAATTAGGATGCTAGTAGTCCCTCTCCCAGCATGAAGTTTAAGCTGGTAAATCTGGCTAGCACAGGGGTCGTGTTTCACAGGTGAAACACAGTTGTGTGCTGCTGCCCTAACAGTTAGGTCAGAACATAAAAATGTGCAGGATTTGTATATAACCCCCTCCCCACACACACACACACACACAAATTTACATGTATATCCCCATGGTACTGTATTTAAAATTGTAAATATAAATCTAGGCTTAATCCCTGTCTGAGAACTTTACTTGAAAATGAAGGAGTTATCCAGAACTATGATACAGAGCTTCACTTCCTCTTCTTAGGGCATCACATCCATAGGTCACATGAGCAATGGGCATGATGTCACTTTCTGAGAGAAGGAGCTCATTATCATAGTCTACAATAACCACTTTAATGTTACTCTTGTCTAGATATCATTAGATGGTGTGCTCATGGTGATAGGGATCAATGAGATTCCACATGGGGTACGTTGGTGCTATAAACAACAACAACATAATAGTTCATCAGATTGGTCATTGTAAGGATACAACCACACAGTACGGTCACGACACAGCTGAGGTGTGGTCATGATGTGGTCAAGGGGTGAATGAAAACGGTTTTGTGATGAATCAATGGAAACCGTGGCATGGCCGCTCAGGTTTTAGCTGTATCATGTGTCACAGCTGTGTCATGATTGTACCATGTGATGTACCCCTATGTTATACACTTTTCCTGGCCATGGAAACAGAGAGGCCAAAATACTAAGGATGCTGTTTGCCAGTGACCCAAAATGGGTTTTCTTTACTATAAATGTGTAGAATATAAAACTTTGAGTTGTATATTATTCCCTTCTTAACACTGGCAGGAATTTTTTGTCTCTTGCTCCAGTATTTGGTCCTATCAATAATCTTTTCCTAGGTTTCTGAATAACAAGTTAGACCAAAGATAAAAGAAAGTGCTACCAGAGAGTGCTATAGAAAACAATCCTGACACAATCAGACTATGTCCAGAGTAGATGGGAATTAAACAACTGAGCCTCTGAGGATTGCTGAAATATGTCTATCTAAGGGCAGCTTTAGCACCTTTAAATCTAATGTAATCTTGGTGTAAACAATTCCCAAGCTTTGTGCTTTGTGCACGCAATAAGACTTTAGAACGCAGTTTAACAGAGAAGAATGGAAAGCCATGTCCTTGTGAAGTATTTATACCAAGTGTTGCTCTTTGTAAGCTTTACCTTCTTTCTAATTCTGTTTCATGGCACAGTACAGTAGAGTAGAGAGTGACGTTCACCTTCTCTTCTTTCACTCTATGGTTAGAGGTCAACGTCTCCTCTTTCACTATCAGGGTCAGCGTCTTTTAATCCCAGAAATTAGCCACCTGAGGCTTGTGCTGCTGCCAGAGAACTAGAGGCTGCCTGTATTGCAGCATAGCACATTGGTAAAATAGATCAAATTTATCTATACCAGATGTAATAAAGGGGGTCTTTTCCTTATCCTGAGTTCATCTAATTGAACAGTAACCTACTGTATATATGAGTTTTGTCATGTAACCATTATACACAGCAAGAGTTGTTATAAAAATTATGAAATGCAATATATAAATTGATCTCTCTTCTATATACAAGCAAATATTAATATTAATAGGTGAAATTACTTCTGTAGGTGAAATGAGGTTTACATATAGGGACATAACAAGATCCCATGGGTCCCCATGTCAAAACTTGTAATGGGATACTACTCTATCACGACCACATACAGCATGTTCATGAACTTAACAGTGTGTGATTGTATTTTTCTTCTTTACACACAGGAATAATCCACACAGTGATGCCACAGTACCAGGATAATGAACATAGTGATGTCACAGTACAGGAATAATCCACACAGTGATGACACAATACCAGCATAATGAACACATTGATGTCACTCTACAGTTATAATGTACACAGTGATGCTACAGTACCAAGATAATAAACACAGTGATGTCACAGTACAGGAAAAAAGCACACAGTGATACTACAGTACCAAGATAATAAACACAGCGATGTCAAAATACAGGAATAATGCACACAGTAATGCTACAGTAGAAAGATAATTAACACAGTGATGTCAAAGTACAGGAATAATACACACAGTGATGCTACAGTAGCAAGATAATAAACAGTGCTGTTACAGTACAGAGATAATATACACAGTGATGTTACAGTTCAAGGATAATAAACTGTGATATTACAGTAAAGAGATAATAAACACAGTGACGTCACAGAACAGGGATAATGCACACAGTGATGTTACAGTACACTGATGTACACATTGATGTCACAGTACAGGGATAATTCTCACTGTGACACTCCTAAACCAACTGAAACTAAAATTAAATATACCCAACATTCCCTTTAGAGTCTCTGCTTGTTGTCAGAATATATTCTAGCACGCAGGGGTGTAACTATCGGGGTAGCAGTGGTAGCGGCTGCCACAGGGCCTGGGACATTAGGGGCCCCCCGGAGCCCTGTGGCAGATGCTACCGCGAACCCCACAAACCAGTAATGATCGCGGTCGCAGGGGGTGCGACCGCGAATGGACCCGGCAGGTTACGGAGCCCGCGGCCAGCTGGAGATGGCCGGGCCCCGGACCATTATGATAGCGGTCGGGGAAAGCCTGGTTCCCCGACCGCTATACATACTGTTATTGGAAAGGGGCCCTGGCTTATTGCAGTCCCCTTTCCAATAGATGGCAGCCCAGGGGAGGTGACTGAAAGTAATAAACACATATTCTCACCTCTCCTGGGCGCAGCCTTCTCTCCGGCGCTCCTCCGTCATGACTGAGGGCTGTGATTAGGCCCCAGCGGTCACATGGGGCGCGGCCACGTAATGACGTCAGTGCGCCCCCATGTGACCGCTCAGGCCCAATCACAGGCCTCGGCAGCGACGTCGGAAGAGGGCCTGAAGACACTGAAGACGGCAGGATGGAGCGAGGATGCCAAGGAAAGGTAAGGCAAGGTGAGTATGAGTGTTTGTTATTTTTAATCACCTTCCCTGGGTCTCCGATTATTATACTCTGGGGTCTGAGGAGACCCCAGAGTATAATAATAGCACCGAAGCAGAGGGAGCTGTTGGGAGCTTATACTACTGGGTGGGGGCCACTGTAGAGCATATACTACTGGGTGGGGGCCACTGTAGAGCATATAACACTGGGTGGGGGCCACTGTAGAGCATATAATACTGTGTGGGGGCCACTGTAGAGCATATAATACTAGGTGGGGGCCACTGTGGAGGGCATATAATACTGGGTGGGGACCACTGTGGGGAGCATATAATACTGTGTGGGGGCCACTGTAGGGAGGATATAATACTGGGTGGGGCCCACTGTGGGGGGCATATAATACTGGGTGGGTACCACTGTGGGAAGCATATAATACTGGGTGGGGACCACTGTGTGGAGCATATTATACTGTGTGGGGGCCACTGTGGGTAGCATATTATACTGTGTGTGGGGGGAGAAATGTAGAGCATATAATGCTGTATGGGGGCCACTGTGGAGCATATAATGCTGTGTGGGGGCCACTGTTGAGCATATAATACTATCTGGGGCCTCTGCTGAGCATATTTTACTGTTTGGGGACCCGTAACCGGTTCGGGGGGGCCCCATGTCAAATGTTCGCCTTGGGGCCCAGCCATTCCTAGTTACGCCACTGCTAGCACAGTCAAACTTTTCTTTTCAGACTAAAATCTGCTGTTGGTCTTCGTGAATGAACATTTGGGGTAAACAGCTTAACCTATCTCTGCCCTGAAATACATTACATTTTATATGATACATGCATGTCCTTATTCAGAATTTATTCTATCATGCATTATTTTGATAAAATTTTGCTTTTCAACATGTATCACAAATAAGCCTTTTTTTGTTGACATTTTGACAATTTTATCTCAGTCTCAGCCTTTTTTTTTTAGGTCCCTTATGATTCTGAGAGATTCTTTGGTCCTGTGACCTTATATTTACTTTCATTGTTTTCCATTACAGTGAATGTGATTGTTCAGCACCCTCACCGAATAAATATGCAAGTTCCACCCCATAGACTCATTCAAATACAGTGCCTTGCGAAAGTATTCGGCCCCCTTGAACTTTTCAACCTTTTGCCACATTTCAGGCTTCAAACATAAGGATATAAAATTTTAATTTTTTGGTGAAGAATCAACAAGTGGGACACAATCGTGAAATGGAACGAAATTTATTGGATATTTTAAACTTTTGTAAAAAATAAAAAACTGAAAAGTGGGGCGTGCCAAATTATTCGGCCCCCTTAAGTTAATACTTTGTAGCGCCACCTTTTGCTGCAATTACAGCTGCAAGTCGCTTGGGGTATGTCTCTATCAGTTTTGCACATTGAGAGACTGAAATTCTTGCCCATTCTTTGGGTTTTGTGAACAGCAGTTTTCAGCTCTTTCCACAGATTCTCAATTGGATTCAGGTCTGGACTTTGACTTGGCCATTCTAGCACCTGGATACGTTTATTTGTGAACCATTCCATTGTAGATTTTACTTTATGTTTGGGATCATTGTCTTGTTGGAAGATAAATCTCCGTCCCAGTCTCAGGTCTTTTGTAGACTCCAACAGGTTTCCTTCCAGAATGGTCCTGTATTTGGCTCCATCCATCTTCCCATCAATTTTAACCATCTTCCCTGTCCCTGCTGAAGAAAAGCAGGCCCAAACCATGATGCTGCCACCACCATGTTTGACAGTGGGGATGGTGTGTTCAGGGTGATGAGCTGTGTTGCTTTTATGCCAAACATATCGTTTTGCATTGTGGCCAAAAAGTTCGATTTTGGTTTCATCTGACCAGAGCACCTTCTTCCACATGTTTGGTGTGTCTCCCAGGTGGCTTCTGGCAAACTTTAAACGAGACTTTTTATGGATATCTTTGAGAAATGGCTTTCTTCTTGCCACTCTTCCATAAAGGCCAGATTTGTGCAGTGTACGACTGATTGTTGTCCTATGGACAGACTCTCCCACCTCAGCTGTAGATCTCTGCAGTTCATCCAGAGTGATCATGGGCCTCTTGGCTGCATCTCTGATCAGTCTTCTCCTTGTTTGAGATGAAAATTTAAAGGGACGGCCGGGTCTTGGTAGATTTGCAGTGGTCTGATACTCCTTTCATTTCAATATGATTGCTTACACAGTGCTCCTTGAGATGTTTAAAGTTTGTATCCAAATCCAGCTTTAAAATTCTCCACAACAGTATCACGGACCTGCCTGGTGTGTTCCTTGGTCTTCATGATGCTCTCTGCGCTTTAAACAGAACCCTAAGACTATCACAGAGCAGGTGCATTTATACGGAGTCTTGATTACACACAGGTGGATTATATTTATCATCATCAGTCATTTAGGACAACATTGGATCATTCAGAGATCCTCACTGAACTTCTGGAGTGAGTTTGCTGCACTGAAAGTAAAGGGGCCCAATAATATTGCACGCCCCACTTTTCAGTTTATTATTTTTTACAAAAGTTTAAAATAACCAATAAATTTCGTTCCACTTCACAATTGTGTCCCACTTGTTGATTCTTCACCAAAAAATTAAAATTTTATATCTTTATGTTTAAAGCCTGAAATGTGGCAAAAGGTTGAAAAATTCAAGGGGGCCGAATACTTTCGCAAGGCACTGTATACGCAATCCCTTATATTCATCTCATTAACATTATATATAGGGCAGCAGGTGGCACCCAATCAATATCTATCAATCATTAACAAAGGAATATGCATAAAATGTTTCATACTTTTACTGTTATAATGAATAACCATAAAATCTTACATATATCAAAAACACATGTCGAAATATATACCATCAAAGTAGATTATTGGTTAGAATTAAGAATGTGAAACCAATTGTGAACATATCAAGTATGCCACTCCACCGCCCATATGTTGCCTGGCTACCTCCTTGGTTGTCATGTGAAAGCCGTTTATAGGATATTTCACAATCATCAACGGTATTTTTACTGCAGGTTCAATAAATTTGGTATCTACTGTACTTTATATTATTTATACCTTATAATCTTTTCCTGAAAAATAGTGCAATAGGACAGTAAAAAGGTCACAGACCTAATTTAAAGGGAGTCTGCCACCAACATTTCACATTTTTTTTGTCAAAGTGCAATTTTGCTGTTGAGAAAACCAGCTTTCAATCCATATGCAAATGAGCTGTTTTATGCCACCTCCTAACATAAAGATTGACAGGTGACCACAGGCAAAAACAAGTTCTTCAGCAGACATGGCACTAAACAGATCATTTTAATATGGATTAAAAGTTGCAAGGTAGGTTCACTATGCCATTAAGAGCTCCTACAACAGCATATAAGTGGTTTAGAAATCATTTTGGTTATGGCAGAGTCCATTTAACTGAATGCAGAAAACATGGGTTTGAGAAGCTCTGTATTATATTCTGTGTTCATCACCCATGTTGATGAACATCTGCAGTAGAGGAACTACAGCGTCAATTATACCCAAGTATGACAGGATGTCATTTTAAGTCATTGGAAGTCTAATTAAACCATAACAGTTTCACAAATTTTAGTTTAGAATCCATACATCCATCATCTATAGCATTTGTTAATTATATGTATACATACATGTGCATTCTCAAATGGTAAGAGTCTCGTAAAAAAAAGTTACTGTTTTATATACTATGACTCACATTTACAAAACAGTTTATACCAGTTTATGGCATAAAATGCTCCAAAAAATACTGTTAATCAAATGTGCTCAAAAAGTTGTGTCTTTTCTAGGCAGTCACCAAATTTTAAACTGGGCAAATAAAAGTGGGAATGTTCTTTGAGAAATAGCCAAGGTCTTTTGGCTTTAAGAAAAAAAAATTGAAAATTATACAAATTTTGTATACCTCCTCATAGCAGGCATATACAGTATATATATATATATATATATATATATATATATTACTTTCTAGACAGTTCAACTATGAGAGTTGGGAGAACTGATTTGCACCGAGCCATGTTTGACATGAATATTCCAAATTGTTTTGTTTTTTACTAAACCGAAAAGAAATGGAGATTCATCTCAGGCGAACTAAAATGTCCGCGCATTATACTATGGGTTCTCTTCAGATCCCAGAGTGTAACAGGTGAAGGCCCAGGGAAGTTGAAAAAAAAATTCATATTCACCTTCCCTTACCTCTTTTGGGCCTCCTCACGGCATCTGGCACTCTCCTAGTGACTTCATGTGCACAGGGCCAGCAGCAGTCTCATGGGAACACATATTGTCATAACGTTTGCTGTGCCCATGTCACCGCTGAGGCCCAATCACAGGCCTTAGCAGTGACCCTGGGTGCATGACGTAACTGAGGAGTGCAGAGAGTGATCCATAAGGAGGCCCAAAAGTGGGTTTCCTCCGGGTACTCCAGTTTCCTCCCACACTCCAAAGACATACTGATAGGGAATGTAGATTGTGAGCCCTATATGGGACAGTGACTGTCAATGTCTGTAAAGCGCTGCGGAATATGATGGCGCTATATAAGTAAGCATAATAAATAAATAATAAATAAAAGAGGTAAGGGAAAATGAGTATTTTTTTTTTTATTTTTTGTACACCTCTCCTGGGCCTCCACCTATTATATTGGATCTTCACCTATTGAAGAGACCCCAATTTAGTATGAATGTACTCAAACCCATCTACAGTGCCTGGAGAGTGTTGCCTATCACAGATATTCTGAGAGTATAATAATGTCACAATCACTTTAACATAACTTCGGCTGTGATTGCTTTAGAGAGCTAAAAATTGGATATATAGGTTACTATGAGCCCTGAGAATGTTCTACACTATGTTTTAATCCAATTTAAGGTGTGGTTTGTACCAAACATGTTCAGCATGAAACGAATCTTGGACCCGAGTCACCTGAACCTGAAACTAAACAAATCTTGAGAGGTTCGCCCATCTCTATCAACTGTTTACTCTTAGACTTTCACCACTGTGAGCCTTTGTGTGTTCATGAATTAGTTTCTTTGTGTTTTTATTGCTACCATCTCTGTACTGCTATTATTATTAATATTGCATATGCTCACACATTGTAATATTTTCAATGGGTATAATAATATCATAGTTATTATGACCATATATTTTTATGTTAAAGCATTTGGTCATGGGATAAGGCCTGTGCTTAATAATACAGCTACAGTTGTAACAATCTGGCACATAACATATAAATCTGAATTATGTAGACCATAACCAGTGCTAATATTGGAAACTTCATATCTTACTTGCCTCCTATTTCTTTATCCCTTTGTTCTACAGCACTCTATTAATAACACCCCGCAGCTAAAAAATATTCATGAAACTGAGAGCTGTCCAGATAAGAGAAGAGGTCATGACCCAGCCAGTGCTAGCTCATCACTGAATGGACACCAATCTGAGCATAAGAGAAAGCCTGTCAATACAACCTGATGGGAAAGCAAAATACCAAATTAAAACAAAGGAAGATGGAAGCAGCTCTGATTGGCTTTCTGCCTAAATAGGTATAAATACACATACAACCAAAGACGCCTTTGTCACATATTTTCACTATATGACAAGTATGTACATTTTAAAACAATCATACAACATAAATATACACAGGGACATATGAATATTCTTCATTTGGTATATCCCATCTCAGATTTTTTATGCTCTATGTTCTTTTACTGTAATAAGGTTAGAAATCCAAACCATAAGTTAAGCAAATAAATATATCACAACCATAATACTACCCAGAGTTAGTAAAAGTATGAATATTTAGAAAATCGTAAAATAATTTCTTTTGTCATGGATTTTGCTTAGACTACTTCCCCTCTTTATATTTAGTATACAGTACATACAGAGCACTGCAGTTGTCCTAATACTGTATGTTGACTGGAATGGTATAATATAGAAAATCCACTTTCAAATGACTTTTCAAATGCATTTTTGCCTCCCCCCATATATGTCTGGGATGAGATTAAATGAAAGCTCAATCACTTTGCTGGGACTGTAAAACACAACCTTTTTATCCTTCTCCATTTCTACAACTGCCAAAAATACTGCATTTCTGCAATGTATGGCCTCAGCCCAAAGAAGTTTTCTGGAACCATGATATTTATGACCTACCCTTAGGAATGACCATCAATAGGAGATGGTGAGGAGCTGACAACTGGCACCCACACTGAAGAATTATCTGAAGGGATTGCTGTGTTCGGACAAGTGTTACAACTCATTACATCCTACCAAACACCATTCCATACATTGTGTAGTGTCTGTACTTGCATCTCAATCCCATGCTGCAGCATGGCCATGTGACAAGCAAATGTGATGTCACTGGCCTGAAAACAGGAATTGGTGATTGCCAGAGCTTCATGGTCTTGTCAAGCAGCTGATCATGGGGGTGCTAGAGTCAGATCTTCACCAATACACTTCTAAGGCTAGAGACATACAATGCAGTGGCTTACCGACCACAAACTTGCTAATGCCTACTTCATACGTTCTACTAAAGCAACACTGGGAATGAGATTTAAAGAAAATCTTCAATGCAAAGTGACCTGTGCTGCAGCTTTAATTCTGCAGCATGTTAATTAGTGCTGCAGGTGTTACCTGTGGATTTCAACCTTTGCAATGCAGATAAACCTGGAGGTGAGCTGTAACAAAAAAACACCTGATTTGGGGTGAATTTTGCCACAGTAGCTTGCAGGAGAACACTGTACTGAATGTCACTGCAGAAATTCTACTAGATGTTCATTCTTTGTGGGTTTAATCTAAACAACTTTTTCCATCTCAGACATTTATGACATGTTCACAGGATATGCCACTTCTAAAATCTGCATTTATCTCAAGAATAGGATTTGGGGACCCTCATCCATGACTGTTACCAATGGATAGGTGACATGCATGCACATCTATATTCATTACAGACGGGCAGAAACTAAGATGTAAATGGATAGAACTATGCATGTACAGCCACCTCTCCATTCACATCTGCCACAGAACGGGGGTTCCTTAAATTCTGTTCTCAATATACTGTGTTTCCCGGAAAATAAGACAGGGTCTTATTTTATTTTTTTGCTCTGAAAGATGGGTTAGGGCTTGTTTTCAGGGGATTTTTCCATGAGCAACAATCCACGTTTATTCTTGAACAAAAAAAAAAAATCAACATTTATTCAAATATAATCATGTCATCACATTCTGGGAGGTCAAAATGTACCAGTACTATATATTTCTTATTCCTCCGTGTACTGGTACATTTGGTACTATACCATAATATATGGTGGATGTCTATTCACCAAGAAAAGCAGGCAAAAAGAATCACACTCAACAGACCCCATTAGAACCAAAACAATTAGAGTTGGCAAGTGCCAATGGTGGATGGACTGTTACACACAGATCTACGTCACTCCTGTTAAAGGTGTGTCACTGTCAGGTCTCTTGCCGTTGAAGCAGCGTTCCACTGCAGTCACGTGTAGAGGCTGGCTCCCCCTGGTGACCGGAAGTAGCCACAACACTTGGGCTCAGGAGTGGAGTTATGCCACGGGGACTTCCCTGATCTGTGTGAGAGCCCGGCACTACCGCTAGTCAACTCTTATTGTTGTGGAGAATTATCTCACTCGTGCCATCTTGTACAGATAGGTCCCTTAAGGTCAATGTCCGATTCTTTGGAGGGTATCTGCTTTCTTTTGGGGGCGTGATTGTTTCAGGGGTGTCTGCTTTCTTTTGGAGATGCATGCTTTCGTTGATGAAGGGTCTGCTGTATCTGTTCTGCTGTATTCTATGTACTTTTTTACATGTATAGCTGCCTAGATACTTTAATGAACTGTAACTAGGGCTTATTTTTGGAGTAGGGCTTATATTTCAAGCATTATCCAAAAATCCTGAAAAATCATGCTAGGGCTTATTTTCAGGGTAGGTCTTATTTTTGGAGAAAGACGGTAGGTGTAGGTCCCAGAAGTGGGACAGGTGTCTATAACACATTTATGGTATATCCTATATAATATGTCATTAATATCTGAAACAGGAAAATTCCCTTAATCTTGAGGAATCCTTATAGAAATAGATTATCCAGAGTGAGGAACTCTTTGAAATGTTAAGTAATATTTACTACAATGAAACGCAAGCTAAGTTTGTTTATACATAGTAACATCCCAATATTGCTTTAGCTATGACTAAAGACAATAGACTGCAGTGAGTTTTAGGCACTGGAGATAAGTCAATGATGATAGGAAACAGTTTCATTAATAAGTATGCATGACAGAGTCTGAAGGAAGTGAGGATAAGGGATGCAAGGCTAAATAAAAATCTGTTCCCAAATGGGAAGATTATGCAAGTCTACAGTTAGTGGAAATGAAAATCTGCGGCAAAGATGGAAACTGTAATTTTAGTCTATAGACTACAGAAAACACATGATCTGTCCAATGAAGTTTTGATATTTCTGAACATTGTTTAGGTACATAAATCAATATAAAGAAAATGAAAATGTAGTAGAAGAAAGAAAAAGTATTTAATAAAAAACAATAGAAACAAAAAAATGCATTATGTCCACGGTAGATACATTCAACAAACAAACAAATATACAATAGTATAATCACACCAGAATATAAAGTAATTCATAATCAAAGAACAGTGTGAGAAGTAGCAATGCCATCATGATGTCTACCCTAAGTACACAGAGTAGTTTTCCTGGCATAAAGACACTTTTCACACTGTATTGCCAGATGAATGCCAATGTATGGCATTCATCCCAGGTTTTTTTTTAAATGTATGCCTTGGGAGTGTTTCCAACAAATATGTTTAATGTAGAGAGAAATACATAGCGTGAAAACTTTTTACGTTTTTTAAATTCGTCCAATTTTGCTTTATAAAGGACCCAAAAATGCAGAACCAGATTGATGTAATGCCAGCTGATGTTCTAATAAATATTGGTACTCACAATACATTGATCACAATTTTCTTTTAAACAACATGTGTGTTGAAAATGTAAGCAAGACTGTATGTGAAGAAGACCTTATAGTTTTCATGTGTCTGCTGCACACTGCCCATACCTCCCAATCGTCCCCGATTCAGCGGGACAGTCCCGGATTCCGGGCCCTGTCCCATTATCCCGGTTGGCAGGAGGCATGTCCTGTTGTCAACTCATCTGCATCCTGAGGATCCGCAGACAGCTCCTGCTGCACCACTCTGTGAGAAGCCCATCGCTGTGTGCTCCGGCCCCGGGAGCTGTAGGTGTGATGTGATGACGTCAATCACATCGTGCCTGCAGGTCCCTGAACACTTCGGGAGAACAGACTTCTACAGAACAGCAAGGGAGTGAGGAGAGGTGGGTATCAGTGGTTTTATTATGTTAAACTTTGGGGGCAAATGGAGGAGGAATATTAAACTAGTGACAGATGAAGGGGGCATTAAACTGGGGGCATTTGAAGGGGGATATTAAACTGGGGCAGATGAAGGGGGAACATTAAAGTGGAGACAGATGGAGGGGGAACATTAAACTGGTGGCAGATGAAGGAGAGACATACAACTGAGGGCAGATGTAGGGGGGCATTAAACTGGGGGCAGATGGAGGGGGGCATTAAACTGGGGGCAGATGAAGGGGGACATTAAACTGGGGGCAGATGGAGGGGGGCATTGAACTGGGGACAGATGGAGGGGGAACATTAAACTGGGGGAGATGAAGAGGAACATTAAACTGGGGTGGCAGATGGAGGATGACATTAAACTGGGGCAGCTGGAGTGGAACAGTAAACTGGGGCAGCTGGGGGGTCATTAAACTGGGGGCAAGTTGGAAGGGGACATTAAACTGAGAGCAACTGGATTAGGACATTAAACCGTGGAGGTAGCTGGAGGGGGACATGTCTGCCTATAGTTGCCCCCAATTTAATGTCACCCTCCAGCTACCCCCATGGTTTAATTTCCCCCTCCAGCTGCCCCAGTTTAATGTCTCCCTCTAGTTGCCCCCAGTTTAATGTCCCCCTCCATCCAATTACTCCCATAGTTTAGCGTCCCCTCTCCATCTGCCCCAGTTTAATGTCCCCCTCTGGTTTTCCCCAGTTTAAACTGGGGCACCAGGAGAGGGACTTCATATTGTGGGGCAATTGAAGAGGAATATTATAAGGTGGGGGAATATAATGTTAGGGTGACTGTGTGTTAGGGAGTATTATACTGTGTGGCGGCACATAGAAAAATGGATGAAAATGGGTGGAGTCAACACAGAAGAGGGTGGAGCTAAATTTGCCTTGGCACGCATTCTGTCCCTCTTTCTATCCTTTGAAGGTTGGGAGGTATGCACTACCATTGAGAAGATATGAACAAAGTTATATGATAATGCTATCTCCCTATCTTTATCATCTTGTTCAGACAATGACTATCCAGTGACTGTAGCCTTCTTTAGAGTTTATCAGTGTTATAACAGATCCAACAGAGGCCGTCACTTCCTGTTTGTAGAAATCACTTCTCAGCAGTCATTTTATTATCATCACAGGATCCACCATTCACAATAGGTGATTGCCACAGTTCAGCCCTTCCCCCTCCCTGCACCTCTGCTAAAACACTCTCCTATAGAATCCAATGGCCATCTTCATACTAAAAGTTCCATATGCTTGTTGAAAAGGGTATATAACAATGTTGTTAACAGCAGCTCAGGCAAGATGGCTGCCATCATAAACAGAAAAAAACTTATTAAAATCAGTATCTGGTATTAATTATTAAAGATAAATCTGTGATTCATTCCATTGGACATGAATTTCCTCTGGATGGCTGATGGTTAATTTTGGTTTTAGATGTAATATTACCTTTGAAGAGATAGAGAAATGAGAATTTCATGTAATTTTCGCTCATTGTAGTCTTATAATGCGTTTTTGCTTTGTTTTACTGCATTATGCCCACTGCTAAAATATATTTAATTTTCTCTTCTACTTGAGAACATGTACCTGTAAGCAGATAGAGTCCATGCAAAAATTTAATGTACACTGTGTATTTTTTTTATTCACAGGACAGTCAAAATTTATTATTTAAGTATAATGGGCTCCTGCTTTTGAACTCAACATAGATATTTGGTTACTAAGACTGCAGGTCCATCTCTGTGTAAAGTGAACAGTAATTGCAATCAAAGTGGATTTCTCCCATCATGCCTTGTACTCTATTGAGTTCTCTTAGGATGTAATTGGAAAACAAATACAGCAACACCATCATCAGGACAGACACAAGTGCTTGTCCTGGGAAGGGGATGAGAAATAATGCGATAAGCTTTATTTCAGCTGACACTCTTTATTTGTGAGTAACAAAGAACGCAGCTCCGGCTTTTGTGATGTTACACTGATAATTAAACCTCAAAAAGCATCATTTATAGAATATTTCATAATGCCTGGCATCTAATCAATATTTAAGGCGATTAAACATTTCCAAATTTAATTCTGTCTGAATTCTAGTAAAAATCCAAAATTATGGGTCTGTAGGGGGTAGTTTGCCAAGTCCTAACACAGACCAGTTCTATCAGGGAAAATCACTGCCATGAAAAGCAAATACTGTGCTTCCTTTTAATATTTTGCAGCAATCTAATTATTTAAGGTTTTGCGGCTTTCTTGTAGCTGTTTATTCCCCATTGTTAGATTGTCAGCCAGATCACTGTAGACTTGTCTAAAATGACTATGAGCAGCTGAGGCTCCACCTCTGTCTCTACCGTCATTACCATGTTCCTCATCAGTGAGTGCCATGTATTGCAGGCACGACAGAAAAACATAAGGAGCCCATCCATAGCATCTCTTCTTCTGTCACAGAGGACAGTCTGCAGACAGGGTCATCGCTCCTCGCAGTTTATTTTCCATAGCTGTGTTCTGAGGTTAAGTATCATATCAGATCAATGTCTATTTAAAACAATCAGACAGTGTTTTTGAATGTCTGTCAAACAGCATGAGTAACCCGTGGATCTGCAATAAGCTTAGCATCAGTCTTCAGCATTTTAGGGTTAAGTAGTCTCAAGCAATGAGCATAATGTCAAAAGCTTAGGAAAATTCACACATTAACTATTCAAGTGCCAAAAATGTGTCTGCTTTGGCTGATCAATATAAGACCAGATAATATACCATAAAAATTCATGATGTTCATTTTGTAATACTATTTTATTTCCAGAGATGACTTCTGTGCTTGTTATGCAAGGAAGGGATTTTTGCTTTTCATATGAGTTTTCTTTTTGTTTTATTATTATGCTTTGTTTTTTTCTTCTGAAACAGTCATCAATTACCCTTATCCACCAGCACCATCTCATCTAAGTTCATTTTCAAGATGAAGTTTCCTTGTTGGATAGTGGCTGTCCAATCCTCTTTCTGTCCATCACTGGCTGCTCCAGAGCTTTCCCCAGATTGACAGTCTGAGGGTGGATCAATAATAATTATCAGGCAGATACCACAGTGAGCTGTGAATTTCTGTGATGGGATGGTACTATACAAACAACGCCTTGTCCTCAGCTAATTCTGACTATGCAACTCTGTGCTTTCCATTTAGATAATATCCTCTTCAGATTAAGAACAAATGTTATCAGTATACAAAAATGGCTGCAAAAGGATTGCATATTGTACAATGCCACACTGCTGCCTACCTGAACATATACAATGTCTCTGGTACCCGGATAAAATAGAAATCACTGTTGCTTCCTCCAGATTAGTCCTGGTTGCACACATACTTCATCTTCATGCATGATTTCATTGATTTTGGTGACTCTTCAGTGGGAATCAGATCATTTAGACTCAAATAATTAGATTGGGCACAAATTTAACTAAAATTACATTAAAGACGTCCAGCCCCGGTGCTGCTTTCTTAGTGTCAGGTTAATGATATTTCACATTTAACAAAGGCTGATTTGGATAAAAATACTTTACATGATAAATCACTACTGTGATGTTTAAAAAAAATTATAATTTTATTGCCAAGATCCATCAGCGTTTGGAAAGCTTAATTGATTACAATGGGAGTGAGGCCAGTAACATCAATTTAGAATGGATCTGCTGGAAAATCTGTATTTGTGTCAACAATGTCACAGATTAAAAATGATTTGCCACAGTGGGAATGATGTACTAAGCAGTGATAAGGTATAATACTTATTTCCCAAACAGGACCACTCCAACTTTAACTCTGGAATCACGCTGTAATTGCGCTATTATACATCTGATTTCTTACATTAACCCATGAGTTTTGCATTTTTGATTATAGTTATTTTCATTGGTGCAGAAAAAGCACACACGTTAAAGTGAAAAAAAAAAAAAACAGCACATGTAACAGCACTCTAAGAAATATTGTGGCTGGATATTATTTTAACCCCTTAAGAAGACATCTCTTTTGGACTTTAAGAATGCAACATTTTTTTTTTTTTCAATGCCACCATTTTGGAGCACATAATATGGGTTACATACAAATGAATTAAAACAATTAATTACATTTTATTGACTTTTTCTGTAGGGGGGGGGGGCAAAAAAACTGCAATTCACCTTTTCAAATTTTGCTCCTTTCACATTGTGGCATAAATAATATGCTACTGTATACAAAAAACAAAAAGAAATGGCAAATGCAAAATATCAGTGAATGTATTGATTACTATATAGATAGATCTATGAGCAAATGGGCTCTTTTAGTTTGAATAAAATGTGCGCTAAGAACCTAATTTTCATACCAGTAATGATCTTAGTGCTAGCAGATTGCTTTTGCAATTTTTTTTCATTTGCATTTCTATTGCATTCACGGCAATGTGCAACTGCAACTGCACATATACCTTCACGAAAAATCATGTACATGATTAGGTGTGAAGGGATGTATGGAGAGGGCTCAGGAGCTGAGCTCTCTCCATACATGGCGGATTCCGGCTGTGTAACAGCAGCAACTGTGGCATCTAAAGTGTGCAGGCACTGCCATCTTTTCCAATCACCGCCCTATGGAACGTCATCGGAGAGCGGTGATCAGTTGTCATGACAGCTGGGAGCCTATTGAAGGATCCCAGGCTTGTCATTACATCAGTTCTATTACACGCTGCCAGAGGCAACGTGTCATAGAAGTGAATGGATTTCACAAATACACTGCAATACATTAGTATTGCAGTGTATAGTGTGAGTGATCAGACCCCCTAGGGTTCAAGGTCCCTAGGGGTCTGAAAATAAAAGTAAAAGAAAAGTAAAAAAAAAGTTTTTTAAAATATAAAAAAAATAAATAAAAAATATAAAAGTTCAATCACCCGCCTTTCCCTAGATCACATATAAAATAAATAAACAAACGTAAACATAAATACTTTAGGGATGCCCGCACTTAAAAATGCCCCAACGGTTAAAATATTAAATATTATGGCTGCTTTTTCAACTTTTTGCCTCCTATAAAAAATGGAATAAAAAGTGATCAATTCCCCAAAATGGTATCAATAAAAACGCCATCTTGTCCTGCATAAAAAGACACCATACCCAGCTCTATATACAGTACAGACCAAAAGTTTGGACACACCTTCTCATTCCAAGAGTTTTCTGTATTTTCATGACTATAAAAATTGTAGATTCACACTGAAGGCATCAAAAATATGGATTAACATATGTGGAATTATATACTTAACAAAAAAGTGTGAAACAACTGAAATATGTCTTATATTCTAGGTTCTTCAAAGTAGCCACCTGTTGCTTTGATTACTGCTTTGCACACTCTTGGCATTCTTTTGATGAGCTTCAAGAGGTAGTTGCCTGAAATGGTTTTCACTTTACAGGTGTGCCCTGTCAGGTTTAATAAGTGGGATTTCTTGCCTTATAAATGGGGTTGGGACCATCAGTTGTGTTCTTTAGAAGTCAGGTGGATACACAGCTGATAGTCCTACTGAATGGAGTGTTAGAATTTGTATTATGGCAAGAAAAAGAAAAACGAGTGGCCATCATTACTTTAAGAAATGAAGGTCAGTCAGTCCGAAAAATTGGGAAAACTTTGAAAGTGTCCCCAAGTGCAGTTGCCAAAACCATCAAGCGCTACAAAGAAACTGGTTCACATGAGGACCGCCCCAGGAAAGGAAGGCCAAGAGTCACCTCTGCTGCGGAGGATAAGTTCATCCGAGTCACCAGCCTCAGAAATCGCAGGTTAACAGCAGCTCAGATTAGAGACCAGGTCAATGCCACACAGAGGTCTAGCAGCAGACACATCTCTACAACAACTGTTAAGAGGAGACTGTGTGCAGCAGGCCTTCATGGTAAAATAGCTGCTAGGAAACCACTGCTAAGGACAGGCAACAAGCAGAAGAAACTTGTTTGGGCTAAAGAACACAAGGAATGGACATTAGACCTGTGGAAATCTGTGCTTTGGTCTGATGAGTCCAAATTTGAGATCTTTGGTTCCAACCACCGTGTCTTTGTGCGACGCAGAATAGGTGAACGAATGGACTCTACATGCCTGGTTCCCACGGTGAAGCATGGAGGAGGAGGTGTGATGGTGTGGGGGTGCTTTGCTGGTGACACTGTTGGGGATTTATTCAAAATTGAAGGAATACTGAACCAGCATGGTTACCACAGCATCTTGCAGTGGCATGCTATTCCATCCGGTTTGCATTTAGTTGGACCATCATTTATTTTTCAACAGGACAATGACCCCAAACACACCTCCAGACTGTGTAAGGGCTATTTGACCAAGAAGGAGAGTGATGGGGTGCTACGCCAGATGACCTGGCCTCCACAGTCACCAGACCTGAACCCAATCGAGATGGTTTGGGGTGAGCTGGACCGCAGAGTGAAGGCAAAAGGGCCAACAAGTGCTAAGCATCTCTGGGAACTCCTTCAAGACTGTTGGAAGACCATTTCAGGTGACTACCTCTTGAAGCTCATCAAGAGAATGCCAAGAGTGTGCAAAGCAGTAATCAAAGCAAAAGGTGGCTACTTTGAAGAACCTAGAATATAAGACATATTTTCAGTTGTTTCACACTGTTTTGTTAAGTATATAATTCCACATGTGTTAATTCATAGTTTTGATGCCTTCAGTGTGAATCTACAATTTTTATAGTCATGAAAATACAGAAAAATCTTGGAATGAGAAGGTGTGTTCAAACTTTTGGTCTGTACTGTACATAAAAAAATTATGGCTCTTATACCTATAGTGAAACCGCCAGCATTTCCGTAAATAGAATTGACATGCTATGATCTCCAAAACCGCAACTGTTTTGGAAATTGCAGCATTTCCACTGCGTGTATTTTTCTGCAATGCGTGGATTGTAGGGGTTGTACTGGTACTGGTAATTTGAACCGCACTCCGTGGCTGCAATTGGTTTGTTTTACAATCCCTACTATCCACGCATTGCAGAAAAATACACGCAGTGAAAATGCTGCAATTTCCAAAACAGTTGCGGTTTTGGAGATCATAGCAAGTCAATTATATTTACGGAAATGATGGTGGTTTCACTATAGGTATAATGGAAGCAGAAAGTCCGCAGTGGAAACCTCGCCAGACTTTCTGCAAAAATCTCTGAGGGAAAAACTGTGATACATTTCTGCCAAGGTTTTTCCCACAGTGCTTTTTTGCTGCAGGCTGGTACGTGGGGCCTCAGCCTAAAACACTTGATAAATGTTAGAGAGGTTATTTGGATGTATTTTTGCAGCACAGTGTTGTAGGTCACGCCCCTTTACTATGAGTCCACACCCCTTTTTGTACAAGTAATAAAAGTATTTAAAACACTTGATGAATGTGGTGCACAACATGTTAGAGAGGTTATTTGGTGAAAATGATATCTGAATTAAAGAGCATTTTACTTGATAAATCTCCACCATTGTATATGCTGGCTGGCTTGTATGTATATGAAAAACTCAGATGATGTGTGAGTCTGATCTCTGACTGAGTCAGGTATCAGGTATCAGACAACTTTGTGTCAGACAACTTTTTATCAGACTCATGGAGCTCACAGCCTGCAGCCTTATACAAGTATCTTCTACTCCTGAGTGTGAGCAGTGAGTTCACTCAGAGGTCAGTAATCCTGGCCAATCACAGTGTAACATTGTATGTGCTTCATAGCTGACTGCTGAGTTGTGACTCAATCAGATATGAAAGTCAGAAGTCATCTAAGTTTTACAACCAGCCCAGAAACTGCATAGAGTCAGGTGTCAGAATCAAAGTCAGGTGTCAGAATCAAAGTCATGTGTCAGAGTCAAAGTCAGGTATCAAAGTCAGGTGTCAGAATCAAAGTCATGTGTCAGAATCAAAGTCAGGTATCAAAGTCAGGTGTCAGAATCAAAGTCAGGTATCAGAATCAAAGTCAGGTATCAAAGTCAGGTGTCAGAATCAAAGTCAGGTATCAAAGTCAGGTATCACTGTCGTAAACTGCTATTAATCTGATGTTTGATTCTGATATCTGAGGATGTCCTAATATGGACACTGTAATAGTCTATAAGAAGAGCTGTTGGCTGCAGACCTAATATGCCTTGCTGGCGCAGTGTCATATAGCAAACACTATTTAATGCACTCACCTGTAAATAATGCAGTTGCTCTCTGCAAACAGCAATTTATTATCTATTTTATAACTATCAAAAATTCATGCTTGATTTAAAGCCTGAAAGTTTGATGGAAAAGATTTATGAGTAGTTTGAAAGAGAACAGAGGTAGTTACAGATTTAGGGGTGTGGCAGTGACAATTTCTCATTCATTCTCATAAGTAGGAAGCGGCTACCATATTTACTAGATAAAATACAAGTAGCAGAGCTGAAAGCTATAACCAATTGCCATAACTTAATTTCTGGTGTGAATTATCAGCATAGTACATAAAATATATCTCTATTTGCAGGAAACCCAATGCTGCTACTCTTTGTGTTTGTATTTCTGTAACAGGTTGGCTCCTTTGCAGCTTAATGAACAATAGACAAGGATGATCTGTCTGTAGCAAAATGCAGCAGAATGCAAACACAGAAAGATGCAATCAGAGAGTAACAGCATACAATTTTTTTTTGTATAAAACCACTTGACTAAGGCTGCGTTCACATCTACACCGGAGTCTCCATTACAGATTTCCTCGCAGTATCCATCTGAAAATCGGCAGAGGAAAAAGTCCTGTATGGAGGACATTTTCCTCTATCAGTTTTAGTTTTAAAACAATGGACACCCGACGGACCCCATTATAGTCTGTTTGTTACCACTATTTTAGTGGTCTGCCTCTTCATTGTTCTGGTCCTCCCAGGAGCCAGAGCAATGGAGAAACAACAATAGTATGAACCTAGTGTAAGGTGATAGTGATGCTTCAAAATAAAAACGCCACAAATATATTTAGAAATACATAGCATTAATAAACATAACCATAAAGACAAGGTAGGGAGATGAAGTCATTGTCAGGGTGTACCAAAGTCTGTCAGCACATTACACTCAGCCACAAGCAGCGACTTGAAGGCAACTGACTTTGGGTTTAAAACTCATTAAGGCTAAAGCCCCACGTAGTGACACACAGCAAAAAAAAGGTTGTGAAAAAAACCTGGCAGAAACACATCACTTTTTTTCTGCAGCGTTTTTCATTGCGTTTTTGCAGAGTTTTTCTCTGCGGACTTTCTGCCCTTATTATACCTATACGGAAAACGCCAGCATTTCTGCAGGTATAATTGACAAGCTTTTCCGCTGGAGATTTTTTTTCTATAATATGTGGATGGGATTAGCCAGAATCCCATTCACTTTGCAGGTACTGTAAAATGCAGCGTTTTCACAACATGGGGCTTCAGCCTAAACCTGTTGTCTGGGCTTTCCCCAGAGGACCCAACTCCATCTTCCTCTGCTTGCCATTATCTCCATAAGACTAAGGTACCACGTAGTGAGCCGCAGCCAAAAAGCGCTGAGAAAAGACCATGGTGTAAACGCATTGCGTTTTATTACACATCGCTTTTCACAGAAAGTCCACAGAGTTTTCTTCTGCAGACTTTCTGCCTCTATTATACCATGTTATCCCTGCACTGACCACATCTCCCTGCACTGCTGCTATAACCAGTCCACCTCCAAACACCACCTTCAGGGGATTGGGGGTAAGTGGGAGAACAATCCACCAGCCCAAGTCCTGAGAAAAGATGGCTGCTATACTTTTCAAGAAGCCCTGACAAACATTCCGTAACCAATCAATACAATAAGACCATTCCCTTTCCTAGCTTAACTACTTCACTTCCTACATTCAACTCTAAGTATGCAGGTTCCGCTCTCACTAAATGGTGGTGAAATACAGAATAAATAAAAACATTCCTGCAACACAGTAGTGCTACTTAACATCAAAATCTTTAAGAAACAGGAGCTCTTACTGACATCACACAAGAGATCTGTCCAGGTCCTTTAGTGCATGCATAGTGGAGAAATTTATAGTGGAAGAGCATCTCAGTCGGGGTCTTTATTAAGACTGGTATAAAGTTGTCTAGTATTAATAAATCCCCCATATAATCTGTTACTTTGCAAATGTCCAGACAAATTCAGACAGCATCATGATTTCAGATGAGAGTTCACATTGCGGTTATTGCAGTTTTTAAAATGCATCTCATTAATTACACCTAATAGTTATGACAAATAGGATATTACTTAACATACACTGAGTCTGTGTATAATGATCATATATTTAGCATTTGGTAGGTACTGTAGTATTATATGACTGAATGTTAAGTGTACAGTCACTGGTAGACACTAGTACATTCTTTGCTTAGCAAACAGTTGATCAATGAAGATTCAAGGAGTAGTGACCCGGGTTTGTATTGTGCTTTAAATATGGCAATACGGATAATGGCATTGTGCAGCAGTGCAATGGTATCTAGCAGTCACATGATACATACTCATGACTATGCTAGACAGAATGACAGCAGCACAGTTGCTGCTTATTGCAGTGCACTCAGCTGTCACTCACATAGCAAAGAGTGGCACCAGTAAACACACTAAGTTGAGAGATACACTATGTCCATGACAACACTAAGATTGGCAGTATGTCACTAGGGGCATGCTGCCTGGGATCTGGGGCACAGGTTATGAGATGCCTACCCTGAAATAGATGCCTATCCTGATGCATATACATTATAGCCTTGGGTCTTCCACTGCAAGATCTTATAATGAATCTTCAGAATGAAACAAACACAAAGCATTCTATATGATTTTATGCCTTCAAAGCATAGATCCTTTTAAACAGTCTTAAAGGGAAAATTGAAATATAGTTTTATGTGAAAAGATGTAATATAATTTGTGCTTTATTTCTTTAAATCTTTGGTTGTTTTATGCTTAGGAATCAAGTAGGCAGCCCACCAATAGCTGTCAATCACTTATCAAGACTGCCCTGGGGAAGTGTTCAGGGGATGGTCCAAGGGAAGTGCCTCCTGAATTCCAGCCTCCTGAATAACATCAGTGGAAAATTCATAAAACCTGGCTTGTAATGAATTGGTTCTCTCATGCTTAGTATCATTCTGCTCAGTTCCTCCTGCTCTACAACATGCTGCCTGCAAATTACACAGCATAATCTTTGGAAAGATTCCCTGTAAATAAATAATTTACAAGTTATACTGAACCTTTTCCCTCAAAATTATATATCAATCTTCTCTACTCCACTCGCTCTACAACATGCTGCATACAGATAGGTCTGCATGTACAATGTGTCAGGTTTTAAAGAGAACCTTTCACCACATTTTACCCTATGAAATAATAAAGTAGAGAATACAAGTCTTCTACATATGTACAACCCAAAGAGTAGAGTTTATCTGCTTTATTTAAAAGGAGTCTATCACCACCCACAGTGTATTGTATGAGACATTAAGCTGAGCACTAAGCACTGAGCACCTTTATTCACATGAGCCTCATTTGCATATTTATAAAAATGCCTCTTCAAGAAAATAGAGACTCCATTAGAATATCTAAAGGTATATCTGGAATATTTCAATATCTCAAGGAGCTTAGAGAAGCGTTCTGTATTGTCTAACCCGCAAATGAGCAAAAATTCATCAATAAAGGAGGACATAACAAGAAATCGTGAGTACTGCAATACTGTTGTTCTCTCCTCAAGATGGTTTGATTTGTAAAAGAACTGTAATCTTTTATGCTGAGAACTACGGGTCTGTTGAATAGATGGTCATTTCACGGCCCATACTTTTGTAAAGACAGAAGAAACCAAGTTATTGTCAACTGTTCTCTTTATACATATCTTAAGGTATGATGGTGCTGAGCATAATGCCCCTGACAATGTTCTGTGGTTGGTTAGAAACTTGTCACATTGAACCTACTGCCTGCTAAAGAGCAGTGAAAGAATGACTTAATGCTGTTCATTTCTGTTCCAAACCAGACAAGACATGATATCGGAAACACTAAATGTGACTGCAGTATCAGTAGGTGATAGGGGAACAAGACAACCCATCTTTTCAGCTGCTCCACAACCTCAGACAGATTGTGAAGCAGTCATGTCCAGTGCTGTCCTCTATCTCTAGTTGTGTTCTAGGCTAGGTTCCCTGCTTCTGGATGGGGTGGAGTTGGGGGTGGAATATAGTATTGCTTGCTTCCATTTAGACTGTGCCTGACAGCCTGATTTCTTAAAGGAATGTTCCCATCTCCTGGATCAAACTTGTAGCTTCAGCTATCTGAAATGTTTTATGCAGTACTTTGCTTTATCTATCTTGCTCTGTTTGTCATATACAACTGAATATGTGCCCTTAGTTTTTACAGCTTGTTGCCTATGTTTCAGACCACCAAAACTATCTAGCGGCACTGGCCAGGCTGGTTCATCCATCTCTGTGCTCTTCTCTTCACTGTGATTGATACAGTCATATGAAAAAGTTTGGGCACCCCTATTAATCTTAATCATTTTTAGTTCTAAATATTTGGGTGTTTGCAACAGCCATTTCAATTTGATATATCTAATAACTGATGGACACAGTAATATTTCAGGATTGAAATGAGGTTTATTGTACTAACAGAAAATGTGCAATATGCATTAAACCAAAATTTGACCGCTGCAAAAGTATGGGCACCTCAACAGAAAAGTGACATTAATATTTAGTAGATCCTCCTTTTACAAAAATAACAGCCTCTAGTCACTTCCTGTAGCTTTTAATCAGTTCCTGGATCCTGGATGAAGGTATTTTTGACCATTCCTCTTTACAAAACAATTCCAGTTCAGTTAAGTTTGATGGTCGCCGAGCATGGACAGCCCGCTTCAAATTATCCCACAGATGTTCAATGATATTCAGGTCTGGGGACTGGGATGGCCATTCCAGAACATTGTAATTGTTCCTCTGCATGAATGCCTGAGTAGATTTGGAGCTGTGTTTTGGATCATTGTCTTGCTGAAATATCCATCCCCGGCGTAACTTCAAATTCGTCACTGATTCTTGTACATTATTCTCAAGAATCTGCTGATAATGAGTTGAATCCATGCGACCCTCAACTTTAACAAGATTCCCGGTGCCGGCATTGGCCACACAGCCCCAAAGCATGATGGAACCTCCACCAAATTTTACAGTGGGTAGCAAGTGTTTTTCTTGGAATGCTGTGTTTTTTTGACGCCATGCATAACGCCTTTTTGTATGACCAAACAACTCAATCTTTGTTTCATCAGTCCACAGGTCCTTCTTCCAAAATGAAGCTGGCTTGTCCAAATGTGCTTTTGCATACCTCAGGCGACTCTGTTTGTGGCGTGCTTTCAGAAATGGCTTCTTTTGCATCACTCTCCCATACAGCTTCTCCTTGTGCAAAGTGTGCTGTATTGTTGACCGATGCACAGTGACACCATCTGCAGCAAGATGATGCTGCAGCTCTTTGGAGGTGGTCTGTGGATTGTCCTTGACTGTTCTCACCATTCTTCTTCTCTGCCTTTCTGATATTTTTCTTGGCCTGCCACTTCTGGGCTTAACAAGAACTGTCTCTGTGGTCTTCCATTTCCTTACTATGTTCCTCACAGTGGAAACTGACAGGTTAAATCTCTGAGACAACTTTTTGTATACTTCCCCTGAACAACTATGTTGAACAATCGTTGTTTTCAGATCATTTGAGAGTTGTTTTGAGGAGCCCATGATGCCACTCTTCAGAGGAGATTCAAATAGGAGAACAACTTGCAATTGGCCACCTTAAATACCTTTTCTCATGATTGGATACACCTGGCTATGAAGTTCAAAGCTCAGTGAGGTTACAAAACCAATTTTGTGCTTCAGTAAGTCAGTAAAAAGTAGTTAGGAGTACTCAAATCAATAAAATGATAAGGGTACCCAAATTTTTGCATCGGTCAAATTTTGGTTTAATGCATATTGTACATTTTCTGTTAGTTTCAATCCTGAAATATTACTGTGTCCATCAGTTATTAGATATATCAAATTGAAATGGCTGTTGCAAACACCCAAATATTTAGAACTAAAAATGATTAAGATTAATAGGGGTGCCCAAACTTTTTCATATGACTGTAGCTAACAGAGTCTCTGTCAGCTACTAATCCCTGATAAGGACTAGAACAGTGCTTCATCACTTCTTCTGTTATCTCTGTATGTAAATCCAGACATAACAATGTACAGTTTAGTCTTAGAGCTCAATGCTGACCTGAGTTGTACATCACACAGAGTAAGAATGCCCACCATCTTGTCAATGAAATCAGGAAGAGAGAGAGAGTGGAGGAGAGAGGGGACAGGGGAGCAGGAGAAACTCTGAGATGGGAAAACATATTTATGAACTGAATGTGGTTGCAATATCAGTTGATCAATGTGGAGCAGTACATTCTCTCTTTTCATCAGCTCCACAATCATCTACTAATACTGCAGTCATTGCCAGTGCTTTAGAAATCCTGGCAGAGTGCTACACAGCTTGAACAGAAATGAACAGCAAAAGCCCTGACTCGACCCACCTAGCGATACTGCCGACCAATTTATTGCACTGACACCCAGTAGGCAAATGAGCTACTGTCTAAGTACAACTGTGAGTATGCTGACATGTTTTTAACTTTCATAATTCAGTAGTCATGACAAACGTCTCCACCAATCATAGATAGCCATTGCCTTATACAAGTATATACAAGTATTGTTACATCTGTATTATCATTTCCAGGATGCCAGCATGAATAGAACCTTACATCAGCTGCAGAAATTCAGTTACCTTTCCTCTTTGCTGGAAACGTTCACCTATGTCTCAGTTGGATAGTAAGCATTTCTGGACAATATTCCTTTGTGATATTGTATCAGCAAGTGATATCCTGCATTTTACTATGCTATTGCAATTTTAATGTGACTGTTAGGAGTTTACAGGGGTACTTTACCACCAATTTGATGCTCTGCCACTGCTTCCCTAGTTTCTTTGTAGAGCTCCTCGGTCACCCTTAACCCTTTTCCCGCAATGTAGTCATGACTAGTGTTACCAAAGCATTAGAGTCAGGCAATTGTAAGCCAGGAATATGGTTCAGCCAGTGAGGGGGATAGATCCACAGAAGTTATACTCACTGAGGTAGGTCATCAAACCATTTTATGGGTGACACATTTAGGCTGTGCTTCAGAGGGTGGCATGGAGTTGTCAATATATAACAACAGTAGACCCAAACTGATGAAATGAAGTACGAGTTCCAGTAAATAAAAAGTGGGCATGTCACTGCATAGACTCATCATAAGGCTGTAGCCAATATAGGTTTTTAGTATGGAGTGCATCACTAAAGTCAGTCCAAAGTACAACACCCAGGCTGTACAAAGATTCTCTTTCCAAACATGTATCAACAGCAAGTACTATACAGTTCAAAGTGCTCTAAATCAGAACATGTCAATATGCAAGTAGACTCAAAGGTGATTCAAAGAGAATGGTGAAAAATTATAGACTTGGTATTCATAAAAAAGAAAATATAACACATTTATCAACATGAAAAGGCACACCATCTATCCAAGTTTTATCTATATATTACAAATATAAGCCAGGTGGTCTAGTTCTGTCCAGTAATGTACCAGCTTATCCTCGTATATGGACATTGTTTTAGTGATGCATTGCCTCAGGTTGTTCAGACCCTGTGATTGGGGTGTGTGGGGGCAGATATACTAAATCCTTGATGCAGCCCCACAGAAAGAAATTGCAAGGTGTTAGGTGAATTATAAAAGCCAGTGCACCTTTGGTCAATTGTTGTTTCTGTTGCAGCTAATCCTACATTCTGGTACAGGTTCATTCAGGTATCATCAAAAATCCAAATGGAAACATGGTGTTTCACCATTCTGTTGATAGACTGTGTTTGGAAGATCTTCCTCTATGCTCTATCTGTGGCTTAAGCATTACCTTTAATATATTCACGTAGGAGTGGCCAGTGACAATATCCTTGGCAAAAAATAATGGACTGTAGATTTTGTGCCTGCTTATTGCAAAGAACACATTTACACAATAAAAGCACATTGTTTTTTTGAGTCCCAAATTCTAACATTGTGGCAAATGAACATCCCACTGAGGTGAAGCCTCATCGCTGAACACCAGCCTGTCAGCAAATTCATCCTATTTCAATTGGTCCTGCAAGTTAATGCAAAAGTCTTTGGTCTTCAGCTCATGAAGATGTGATCTGCCTGTCTTATAATACAGACATTTTCATAAGATATGCCATACCATGTTTTGTGGCATCTGTGGTTCACTTTGTTCACTGTCTCTGGGTGGTCTTTGGGTAGTTTTAAACTGCTTCAACCAATATGAAATACAATTTATATGTGCAATACATCTGCCAAATATATTCTGAAAGTTTTGCTGTACTGTGACCCCATTTTTGCAAATTCCAACATACGAAGATGTTTTTCTTGCTTCTTACTATGTGACTCTCATTCACATTTGGTTCTTGATAAATGAAAGCTGTGCTGTGATTGGTTACTGAGGACAACTAAGCCAGTTTGACTTTGCTAATGTTAGTTTATCTACAGGCCACTGGTTTTGCACCATTCTTTTTTTGTATCACCCTGAATAATACCTGTGTCAATAAGGGGTCAATGGGAAAGCTGCCTGGATACACATACAGTATGAATACATAGATAAATGGGTACTCATACTCTAAGGTTGGTTCAATCACCTTACATCATGTTGCTCCTGCTCCAGATGACATGACACATGACCACTGCAGCCAATCACTGGCTGTAGTAGCATCAATGTATTGACTCCTCTGAAGTCACTCCGCTACTAGTGATTGGCTGCAGTGGTCACATGTCATGTTGACAAGTTATCAGTGGAGGAGGCAGGCAGTTGCGTAGCTAGAAACTCCTGAGCCCCAGTGCAAATCTATAACAGGACCCCTATGTGCTATGTATAATACTTGTGCCTTATTATACTTTAATGAGGCCCTTGGGCCCTCTCAACAAAAAGCCTCTCTACGAAAAGCCCTTTAAAGAGTTAAATCACATGGTAAAGCTTAGGGCATAGTCAATGTGTGGTGGCACATGGAGTTTCTGTAGTTCTGCTTAGTGGAGCTATAGTCAGTGTGCCATAACATAGTGCCGCAATGAGGTATCGTATTCTCTAGTATAAGCAGTGCCCCTGTAATATGGCATGCATTGATTTTTTTTTATCAATAATAAAATCTCATCATAAACTTTATATACAGTTGGGGTTACCCCAGGGAAGTGAATTTTCCTAAAAGTCTATGAGGTCTATATTACAGATCCATACAACACAGAACTGTAATTCAGCATGGGCCTGGCTGTGGTTAGAATGTATATGAGAGGGACCAATGAACAGTTGTAAAGTCAGAATATATATGAACAAGATAGTTTCTTGGCACTTAAACAACCTTTCACACTGAAAAACTGGTTCAGGACCTGCCTGTAATTCTATGTGTGATGGGCTTCAGGTCAGCATTTTAATGGTTTCACTATACATGCTGTCAGTATGATTGGCAGCTTTATTAGCACAGGGTGAATTTATCTTTACTTCTCTAAAAAGGGTCATCTTTGAGTCAGCTTTGCTCAGACAATTTCATACATTTTCTTAATCTTTCTCATTTCGAAAAAGTGCTTATTAGTATTATAGGAAACATGTGGTCTGTATTATGTACGATATACATTATAGTTACATGAAATCAAGCA
Organism: Leptodactylus fallax; assembly: GCA_947044405.1. NCBI lineage: Eukaryota > Metazoa > Chordata > Amphibia > Anura > Leptodactylidae > Leptodactylus > Leptodactylus fallax. The sequence goes on along the minus strand of CAMRHE010000027.1, from coordinate 8,584,081 downwards.
TCATATATCATATATCATATATTATATGGAGAGTGAAGAGAATCACCTTTTCCATGAATGTAATTCACTGTTAAAATAGTAATGGTATCCATTTACAGAATTTATGGAACTGTTTAGGTGCTGAAAACATTTCCATGCATAATTGTGGTATTAAAAAACAGTAACATACAACAACCAAATACAATTTGCTCACTTTCCATTAAAAACAAAACTTAATCTAGGAATTAAATGGTCCAATATGTTTATAAAGTATAGATGGCGTAGATGTATGATGATGAATAATATCTTTCCTTGTTCTGCACCTTCTATGTCTCTTTCCGTGAACGTGGACAGAGTGCGGATAAAGAGTGGGGCAAACCAATGTGGCCCAGCCCGACATATTTATTATAATTCACACCGGTTTTCTGCCATAAATTATACAGCAATTCTACACCAGGTGCTGGAGCTTCTTAATCATTCAGGTGCGCCTTATGTCATTTGGGCCTTTATTAAGATTGTCGGAGAAAACTCCAGTCTTCATAAATCTGGCCAATGTATACAAGCAAGCAATATCACATTGGTCTTGATCTAAGTGGAACTTTTATTCTTACTTTCCTGTTTTAACACACTATATGAACAAATAAATAGGAAATTAACTAAAGTAGCACAATGCTGAAGCATCAGAAAAAACTGTTGTGAACTCATTTAAAACAAACTTTACACAAATGTTATTCTGGTTGCATTTGTCCCTTATGCTTTGTGCTAAATACTAAGCCACCATGCAGTACTTTGTAAAATCTTTCTACAATGTATATTGATCCAGGAAACAAACACTAAAATCCCTCTGCCAGGTTTTACTTCTATAATGTAGCTAAATGTATTCCAGGTTGCTCAGAGATCAATTATATGTATTATGATGATTTCTCAAGTCATAAATTCATGTAAAATTCAGAAAGAAGTAACTGAAAATAAAAGCAAACATTTAAGTAAATCTACTGTAAAGGCACCTAAGTTGCTAGAACTTTCTGACCATTTCTGAAAGTGCCAGTCCAGTCAGAAGCTCAGAAATTATATATACGTAGGTCAGTACCTAGAGGGGATTATTGCCTGCTATTTGATTTTATTGAAACTTGTTGCTTGGTTGCTTTTTAGCTATTAGGACAGAGGAAGCTGTGACTACAGTTTAACTTCAGTACCTACAGGAAGTCTGAGGTAGTCGGAGGCAAATCTCCAATCTCATCATTGGTTCAGGCTGCTGCTCTTCCCCTCCCAATATAACAGGTTCATCTTAAAGGATCAGCTACAAAAGGACAGGTGGATGTTTGTAGTTATAGGTGGAAATATTCAAGGATGGCAATGAAAGGTTATTAGCACAAATAATAACACAAGGGGCAAGGTGTCAGAAGTGATGCCCCAGGAACTGGATCCCAGTGCAATTCAGTATAATTGTCACAGGTACATAATACCATGGAAATGGAGTAGCGTTAATGCTGAGTAGTATACAAGTGGAATAATGTAATAATAAAATAAATTAACATGTTATAATATACAAGGACAAGACAAAGCTATAATAAAGCAGGGATACCAAACGAACAGGACACAGGTACGAGCTGCACATAAACACAGAAAATACCATGTGTTACAATGCACCAGCAGCCTCTTATACTAATGATTGTCTTATATAAGCACACATAGAGGTGGTCTGTAGTATATAGGAACACAGATGAGAAAACAGATAATGAATAATATTTTGCTAATATTCTACACATATAACATTCTGCTAAGTATCATTATTGTTGACCATAGAATAACAGAATATAAAAACATCACATTTGTCACAACATACTCAAGAGAAGAATGACCCTCATGGACTATAATCTATTCCCACATGTAGAGTATAAAACTATAGCACCAGAACTATATACAAATTCATCTATACAAAAATAGAAATAATAAAGCAAGTCACACAGTACAATTGATAAACGTATATATAAGAGGAAGAAAGGGAGAGATACTGGCCATGGAGTCTGACCCTAAAACGCAAACCCTAAAATTGCTTGGGGACCTGAAAAACGCAAACCCTATCTGCTTAAAAAGCAGTTACCCGCGGAAACCCGCAGACCCCATAGACTATAATGGGGTCCGCCTGGTTTCCACCTGAAATCTGTTTCCTGTTTTAAGCGGAATGGGGGACGGAATCACTGAGCGCGAGTGTAAACTGACACTCTCTATAAAAATGAATGGCAGAACAAAAATGTCAAAGCACTAACTTCACCTTTTCTGTATCTAGCATTACTTTGCTGAAAAATATGAGTACAAACATGATCAATGTCTATATAGATAATAGGGACCTGAATTACAATGTGCTTGGGGCAAATAATTTACACTTTTAATGGAAATGACAATTGGAATGCCCAACATTTAAGAGGTCCAACTAGACCAATCAACCTTTGTAATAGTATTTAAGTTAAAGTTCACATGAATTTTATTGAATACTATACTTATGTACAGTCATATGAAAAAGTTTGGGCACCCCTATTAATCTTAATCATTTTTAGTTCTAAATATTTGGGTGTTTGCAACAGCCATTTCAATTTGATATATCTAATAACTGATGGACACAGTAATATTTCAGGATTGAAATGAGGTTTATTGTACTAACAGAAAATGTGCAATATGCATAAACCAAAATTTGACCGGTGCAAAAATTTGGGTACCCTTATCATTTTATTGATTTGAAACTCCTAACTACTATTTACTGACTTACTGAAGCACAAAATTGGTTTTGTAACCTCACTGAGCTTGAACTTCATAGCCAGGTGTACCACATGAGAAAAGGTATTTAAGGTGGCCATTGCAGTTGCTACTATTTGAACCCTCTGAAGGTGGCATCTGGGCTCCTCACACTCTCATGTCTAAACAAGATTGTTCCTAGTTGTTCGGGGGGTACGTTGTCTCAGAGATTTAACCTGTCGTTTCCACTATCAGGACTAGTGGATGGGACCCGGGCGTTCTTGTTAGCCCAGGTGGCGGCCGATATCGGGCGGGGTGGTGGCGTCGGCAATCCACGCCACCTCCGGCTGCGTCATCTGCTGCAGATGTGTCACTGTGTCGGTACATCGCCCTTTGCCGGGGCTGTTGGGGAGTGTGCGTGGCCTTCTGAGCACGCCACAAACAGAGTCGCCTGGGTATGCGCACATTTGGACAAGCCAGCTTCATTTTGGGGGTCCTGTGGCTGTGCAGTTGGTTGTTTGGTCATACGGCGTTATGCATGGCGTCCAAAACCAGCATTCCAAGAAAAACACTTGCTACCCACTGTATTTGGTGGGGTTCCATCTGCTTTGGGCTGTGTGGCCAATGCCCCCCCCCCGGAATCTTTTTTTTGTTGTGGGTCGCATGGATTCAACTCGTATCGCAGATTCTTGAGTTGTACAAGAATCAGTGCGTTTGGTTACCTGGGGTGGATATTTCAGCAAGACAATGATCCACACAGCTCCAATCTACTCAGGCATTCATGCAGGGAACAATTACATGTTCTGGAGGCCAGATTTGGCGGGCTGTCCATGCTCGGCGACCATCACTTAACTGCTGGTTGTTTTGTAGGGATGGTCAAAATACCTTCATCCAGGATCCAGGACTATTGCTACAGGAGCGACTAGGGCTGTTATTTTTGCAAGGAGGATCTACTAATATTAATGTCACTTTTCTGTTGGGTGCCCATACTTTTGCACCGGTCAATTTTGGTTTATGCATATTGCACATTTTCTGTTAGTACTAACCTCATTTCAATCCTGATTTACTGTGTCCATCGTTTTGTATATCTTGTGGCTGTTGCAAACACCCAATATTTAGACTTGATTAGATTAATGGGGTGCCCAAACTTTTTCATTGACTGTATATACATATTTTATGCTTTGAATCTAAACTTTTTTCCTACTTCTAGAATAAATATATTTTTAAATCCTGTTCTATGCTGTATTCAGTACTATGCATTTGCATCTATACAGGCAAGCAGTACCAGTTCAAACATAGGGGCGCACCAGGACCTTTGGGCACTATTGCAGCTCTTTAACTGTTACTGCTGTGGTACTTTTTTCCATGATGACTAAGGCTGGGTTCCATCTGCGCCGGGGTTTCTGCCAAAAATCGGCAGAGACAAAAGTCCTGCATGGAGGACCCCATTATAGTCAATGGGGTCTGCTAGTGTCTGTTTGTAACCGCTGTTATAGTAGTCCATTGTTCCTGTTGCCCGATGGACCCGAATGATAGAAGAGCACAATGCATATCTGAACCTAGTGTAACACTGAACAAAAGTGCAAAACACCTTTGTGGTTTCAAGAAACTCATATGATAATGTGAGTAAAAACACAGATGTGTAATAATGACACCTTCAATATGCAAATCAATCCCAAAGATCAGACTCCCACTGATCAAATACTGATGGCCTATCAAGAAACAATACAAAATGCTAGTATTTATTTTAACGTTCACATTCAGATGACTTTTAATGGAATCACATGTCTATATTGTATATATTTATTTTAGATTGTCACATGCATTTTACTTTATTGGATTAATTTATGTAATAAGTCTTAAATGTGTAAATCTATCACGAGGACAGACTACAGAATATTTGCTTTAACATAAAAGCATTTAAATACCTCATTTGCATCATAAAGCCTCATTATATTGATTAAATGATAAAAGCTTAGCTTTAATTTCTGCTGCGTGCATATATAACTAGAAATTTCTGCAATATATTTCAAAGATTTGTAATGCTGTTAAGATTTTATTTTCTAAATAAAGCCGATGATTCTTGGATGGACCCAAGTGAATGGACACTGATGAAAAATAATCACAGTGAGTTCATAATCAGGATATCCCTTTTAAATTAAAAGCTTTGCCTATAAATCTGAGTTTTTTCAGATTGTAATTAAACTTTATGAATCAAATTTATCAAATCATAGATACAAAGTAGATTATAGCCAATTCGCTATAACTGCCCCGATGAAATAGGTTTAAATATTGCAAATCAAATCAAGAAGTAAAACATCTTCCTTCTTAGCAAATCTATAATTCGACATTTAGCAAATGCTACTTCTTGTTGAATAGTTTATGTCCATTATTAAAGCAGCATGAGAATCATAGCCCCTCAGAGAGGTTAAAAGTTCACTTTTATGATGATATAGGGACAGAACAAGCACTTATGACACCCATACAAACAAGTATAGTGTCTAATTGCATCTATTCACTATGTGACTTGCTTGGAATGTATGGCATCTAGAGGATATTGGCTCTTAGCAGTCTGATCCCTGCTCCAAAGGAAACTAAACACAATCAGCCTGTCGCTGCCTATCCATATTTCCAGTTCTGCATGTTTACATGTATCTATGCAGTAAGGGAATGTCTACACGTAGCATATTCTTTTCAGATTTGTTTTTGTACACATTGTGCTGTGTCCCCATAAGGTTTTCTTTTATATATATTTTGCTGATACATTACCCCAGTTACAGGAGGAATACAGACTTTTAGTATACACTGCAGAGCTGGGTCTTCTATGACCCAACAGTTCAAGCATTTCTCTAGACCACCAGCCTGGGAGGAACAGCAAGATGGCAGATTCCACAGCTGTATACATAAGCTGAGTGCTGTGTATACAGAAAATTGGAAGGTGGGGATGATATTAAACCATCCCTGCCTTCTCTTTGAAGAATCTAGCTGTTCTGAAAAGCCAGCTCCCCACTCCTGCAGCTGCAGTATGTATGTAGTATGTATGTATGTATGTATGTATGTATGTATGCGAATGTATGTAGTCAATGGGCAGCCAACAAGCAGTTAAACAGTTTTGTCTAACTTTATGCCAGTTATTAGTTGGCTTACTTTAGCCAACAAATTTGGCCATGCCCCTTTCCTGCTAAGTTACGTCCCTTGTTAAGTGAGAGACAAAAATATGTAAAACACTCAATAAATGTGGTTCATGGCATGTGTGCCAAAATGTGATTGTTCTAGAAATAAAATTGAAATAAGAATCATATATCGGAGTGCACTTTTGGTGCATTTTGATCAGTAAATCTACCACAAAGGGTTTAGATGAAATACAGTTATGCCAAATAAAACTCCTGAGACTGAGTTGATAAACTTGAGTTTTATTGAGTAGAAACTCAATAAAAACTGAAAACTGACTTGAAAACTGTAAAGAATCAAGACACTTTTTCTAAAATAGTGCCACCAGATCTGAAGTTCTCCTTTTTTTCCTGAGGATAAATGTCTAAATACTTTAGTTTTGTGGCTGGCCTTGAGTTAGATGATGCCCATACCCTGCATTGGAAAAAACTGTATAGTTATATAGTATGGTGATATAAAGCAATGGCATACATTGGACAAAATGACTCGTTTATACTTACTAAATTAACAGAGCTACTACCAGTATACAATGCAAAAATATCATACTGTAAGAGCGTAACTAGCAGTGCAATGAATTCTACCATATACTGTCATAATAGAGGTAATATAAAAAAACAATATGCAACCTATATTAAGGTCACACACCTTGGTTGTCAGGGTCAGCCACATTAAGTCTACAGTAATGCTATTCAGAATAGCAACAGATTTGGGGTTACAATGGAACTACAGTAGGTTATATTATACTAGGTTAAGTGATAGAATGTAGCTTTATCATTGCAATGACTGTACAGGAAGTGTGAGATATAAACACTTTAACAAATATGTCTTATTCTGATTCTTGCAAGCATTGTAGAATGAAGGAATACATTTTTTAAAAATGGGAGAAAAGTGAATACATATGACTAGACTAGAAAGAGATAATGTGGCAGATTTACTTATGTGGCTACAACTGTTTTCTGTCTTATTTTGTGTCACAATTGTGGTGCTTTTGTGTTTAGGTATATTTATTATTTGTTTGGGCTTTACCTTGGATATGGCTAAACAGACTAAAATTTTGCAGAAATATTTTTATTGGCATGGATCAGTTTTAATGGTCTAAAATAAGCCAAAATAACAGTTGTCATAAGCAAAACTTCTAACAAAACGTATTTATTCAACATCTAAATGAGTGTAATACTGTACATTTGGTGCAACTTCAGACTGCCTGAAGTAATTTTGCATTGTCTGAATATTTGACAGCATTAGTAAATCTGCCCCAATATTTCTATTTTCTATTCTTTATTGCCAAATGTGTTGTCCGTCAACAGATGGCAGCACTCTTTACATGCCCCTTATGTTGGTACATGATCTTACTTCCCTCATACATGGATGGATGAGCATCATAGGGCATGTAATATCAGGATTGTTCAAGCATGCTTTCTACTGAACTAAGTTGTGTTTCTGAGAGGGCATTGAATGGAAAAATAAAAATAGCCTGGATGGAAAGAATTCCATTTACACATGAACCTCCTGATAGTATTAATTTGAGGATAACCCAGGAACATGACCTAACACTAACCTTCTATTGAACAGACATAAAGAGAGAAAAAAAAGTATATGTCCATTCCCAACATCCAATTGTACTCACTTGCCACCAACAATAGCGTGTCATATGGTGTGTGCAATGTAACTAATAAGTTCCTGATTGAAGTTTTGACTTCTATTAGTGTAACCAAGGCTAGAGCAAATTCTCTGGTTCAAGGTGTAGTAGCAGTCTTGAGAGGATTGATAGAGAAATTAGGTAGCGGACAATGACACATTTTGCACTGTGCTGCTCTTTTTTTTTTAATGATTGTAGTACTATAGTGTTCACAGATATAATTTCGTTACACATGTAATGTTTTATGTATGTCATCACAGTTCTACAGATTATGTAAAAATGTAATAGGTGGATCTCACTTTGCAAAACAGGATTACTGTATATGACATGTTCTTGGTTCCCATACATATACTTGTATAAGACATAGTTACAGTTAGTTTTGTTAATGGGAACCTATCAACATGAAAATGCAGTCTAATCTGCAGGCAGCATGTGATATAGCATGAGGAATTGAGCAGATTAATACATAGTTTTGTGGGAAGATATTCAGTATGATACCTGCAGATTTGACTAACAAATAGCAGAACTTTTGAGACTAGTATCACATTACACATATTTGAAGAAATAATATATCTAATTAGATATTCTTTGACTTGTGATCTTCTGTAGGGATATACTGTAGATTGGAATCTAAAAGAAATTTCAGCAATTTAGTGTTAATGTAGAATTATAAAATTTATGAATATTGTTTCTGTATCATTTCTATGTGTTTTTGAAGATCTCTGCTTGCAGTCATTTAATAGGATATTTTAACTTCTCACAGATAGAAATCAGTCTTGCTCTTGTGATGATCACACATAAGGCTGGGTTCACATCTGAACCAGAGTCTCCAAGTTGGAATTGGAGTTGTGGAGACAGAGTTGAAATTCGTATAATATTTCATTTTAATTACTTTGTATGTTACATTTTACCATGTTACTACAGTAAATTCATTTTTGCAGTATATGGTCTATTTATGAAGGAGTTGAAGTCAAAGTTGGAGTTGGAGTATGGGAAAATAGAGGAGATGGAAGTTTTACTTACTGACGTCACAGCCCTGATGAAATTCTTAATGTGGAGATACATCAAGTATAATGAAAAACTGTATAAGATTTGATTATATAAAATTCCGTAATTTTATAGAACTGAAATATTGCTTAAAGGAAATATGTTATGTATATGTTATGTATATGTTAGGGTCTTGCCAAATGTAGCAATACCCTGACACTACTGCAGGGGTCTGGGAGGAAGGACAGAGACAAGTGAGCCCTAATCTCACCCCAGCCACTGTCCCTTCCTATTGCCTCAGTTACCCTAAACGGTAAAAGGACAACCTGAAGACAAGCCCTATACTGGGTAAGTGACACACAGAACAGGACAAGACAAAACAAACGACAAAAAGAGAGGTCAGGAAGCCAAGGGGTCGGTAACAAACGAGCAATGCAGTACAAAATCACAATCCAAGAGAATAGTCAAAAGGCAAGCCAGAGGTCAGAGAAATAGTACAGTAAATATCAAGGGCACAAGGAGAGCAGGCAAAGTCAGAGCAATAATTGGCGACCATGTGAGGGCTGACAACCTGTTTATAGAAAGTCTGGGACCAGCCCCAGACCTGATAGGTACACAGGCTGTCAATCACACAGGCCAGGAAGAGATTAACTCCATGAAGTCCAGAGAGAAATGCTCAGAACACGGGTGTGGCCGGAAATCCATTAAATTGTCTAGGACCATGTTCAGACTGAGCAATAAGAAACCTACACAAAGAACCAAACTGAACACACCTCCTTCGCCACAGCGTGCGAGCGGAGGGTGGTGCCGAGACCTGAACAGGCAGAGACGTTACAGTATACACTCGAGCAAAAGGGTAACAATGTTTTGAACTTTTCACTTTCAGGCTCCATAGCTCACCATCCACTACAGCTTCGAATGAGAGACTACCATCATTTTATAGACAATCATTAGAGATGAGCGAATCGAAGCTGACGAAGTGGAAATCGATCTGAATTTCAGGAAATATTCGATTCGTATTGAATCCGGATTTCCTGATGCTTCGAATCGCATTTTAGAATGGCTGCTGCACGTTAGGACATGGGGCAAGAAACTCTGGGAATGCGGGATCACCCACAATGCCATGCGTGCAGCCAATCAGCAGCCAGCCAGCCCTGTGATATCACAGCCCTTTAACGCCCTTCGCGACCATCCACGGCATACTCCATAACCCCCGGTCAGAGCACAGCTCCGATCGCGGGTTTTAACCACTTGGATGTCGCAGTCAAACATGACTGTGGCATCCAAGGGGTTCTGCCATGCTACATGTTCCCCTCGGTGCCCCCCACGGAGAGTTTAGGGGGTGCCGATATGCATCATCTGGCCAGTGACCCAAGGCTGCTAGTAGCCCCCAGTACCTGGTTGATCCTGCCCAGAACCCGATCAGGGGTTTTAACCTCTTGGATGCCATGGTCAAACATGACTGTGGCATCCAAGGGGTTCCACCATGCAAAATGTCCCCCTTGGTAGCCCCCAGTACCTGGTTGATCCTGCCCAGAAGTGAGGAAGTCAGCCTATGCGTCTGCATAGGCTGACTTCCTCTATAGACTGCAATACACGTGTATTGCAGTCTATAGTGCTGAACAAGCAATTCTACTCCACTATACAGGCTCTCTGCAGCCAGGAAATAGCTGTTTTTTTAACGCAATTCGCCGCAAATTAATTCGGATCGAATCAAATCATATCGGAAAATTCGGCGAAGCTGCCAAAATGAATTTTTGAAAAATTTGCTCATCTCCAACAATCATCTTAGTTATCTCATATATAAATTTGACTTTCAACTATTTAGCATATGATTAGTTATGCAGATTCTTGTCATGTAACTGCATTATTACTGTTTTGCTCCTAAAAATCAAAATTTTTACTTTTATTGTTTTATTAGTATTTTGTAAATCCACCTTTGGCTTTCAACACTACCCGAATCCTTCTGGACATGCTCTCAATTAGATTCAAGCATGTCTCAACCGATATCTGATCCCAAGTCTCTTCTACACGTTCCCAATGTTGATTCATACTGGTCGAGTCACTTGGGTACGAATGCAGCTTTTTCTTTAACTCTACCCACAAGTGTTTGATTGGGTTGAGGTCTGGGGAGGCCAATCCAGCACCTCTACTTCGTTGTCATTGAACCATTTCTTTGCTAATCTGGACATATGCTTCGGGTCATTGTCCTGCTGAAACAGTATGTCGTCCTTTTCATACCCCTAGTACTCGAGTGTATGAAGTAACTTGTCTTGTAGGATAAAATCTCCAAGAAGAAAAAATGAGATGGACCGCACATCCCAATCTTATACATTGATCTTGTGCTTCTCAACAAAATCTACAATACTGAACATGAGGTTCTTAGTATACATATTGATCAAGGTGTTTAAGCCCACTACCCACTTCATGGCGACCTCTTTATAGTGGGTCCCTACTCTACTGGGTGCGGCACTGAACAGCAACCACCACCACCACAACAAAGCGCCCACAGGGACAGTGACCCAGCAGCCCAGAAACACCCCTGCCACCAGGCTAAGCCTCCATGATCTAGGCCACATTGCCCCATAGGCACTGCACCACAATAACCGCACAGTAACACAGCACCGCACAGCACCACACCATGTGAACAGATCACAAAAAAATTTCACCTTATGGTGTCAAAGGACTGCAACATGTGAAAAGGTCTCAAAGAATTCACTTTGCCATATGGTCTCAGTCAGAGGACTGGGCCAGTAGAAGGCTCCCTTAATTTAAAAACACCTGGGCCGAATGGGAGGAGTGCTGGTACCATGGCATAACAAAAAAAATGGAAACAACAGAAATGCATAGTATAAAATCTCCAAGAAAAAAAAATTAGATGGACCACACATCCCAATCTTATACATTGATCTTTTACTTCTCAGTAAAATGTACAATACTGAACTGTCTTGTAGGATATTCACTTATAGCTCAGCATTGAGACCACCATCGATCCTGGTCAAGTATCCAATGCCTTTGGCTGTGAAACAACCCCATATCATCCGACTTCCTTCACCAAACTTAACAGTTCCTTCAGTTTCTCGACGATATTGAAGTCAAGGCTTCTTCACCTTTGTTTGGGCCACCATTCCAGACTTATGTAATGCATGTCTCATGGCGCTTACATGTACGTCTGTGATCTCACTATTACAAAGCACATGAGCCACCTCCACAGCCGTGTTTGTCCCACCAGACCAGTTAGACCTTGTGATGAGCCGACTTGTTGATTCCGATATTTTGCCTGGATGTCCACCTCTTGGCTTTTGAATGGATGGATGAACTTCAATTCATTTTTTCCAGCTGTCATGGCACTCACCTGATACAGTTTGACAATTTTCTTGGCTGAGAGACCACTATCGATGAGCTGGATGATGCTGTTTCTCTATTCTTGGGAAATCTTCTTCATGGCTGATCCTTGATTTGAACCAGTGACTTTTTGCTTGGGAATAAACCTAATAACACACTGAGCTATTAGGGAATGTAAGAACAGGTTGTAATTGTAGTATACAAGAAGAAAAAGATTTTTCCACCAGCAGGAAAAAAAACTGTGTAACAACGCAGTTACATGACAAGAATTTGCATAACTAATCATATGCTAAATAGTTGCAAGTCAAATTTGTGTATGAGATAGCCAAGATGATTGTCTATAAAATTATGGTAGTCTCACATTGGAAGCTGTAGTGGATTGTGAGATATGGAGCCTGTTAATGCAAATTTAAGTGCTTAAAGAGGACCTTTCATCACTTCCACCAGCTACAACTCTTTGCATCCTTCAATAAGTGCTGCTCCACTGATCCCAGCACAGTTGGATTTTTTTCTCTAACCCCACCCCCCCAATGTTCCCAAGCAATCGCTGCTGTTAGTTTCATCGCCTTATATGGTAATGAGGGTCTCTACTGTTAGGTTGGTGGCCCTGGACTGGAGGGGACAGACATGGACTGCCCATCTGACAGTAGAGAGAATAATTGTGATGAAATGATTGCTTGGGAACTGTGGGAGCAAGAGGAAAAAAAACCCATCTATGCTGGAAGGATGCAAAGAACTGGAGTTGGTGGAGATGGTGAAAGGTCTTCTTTAGGTCTGTTGACCTAAACTTAAATGAGCACTGAACCAAAAAATGAACGGGAAAAGTAAATTAAAAATATTCTTGCATTCATCAGTATGCAAGAATTATGATTATGAAATCCTGGAAAAACCACAAGAGTTAATCTCCAGCTGATCTCCAGCCAGTTGTCTTGCAACCTGTTACTGAACAGAGAGGAGGTATTGCTGAGCCCGAGAAACACAGAGAGAAGATTTTTATATTTTTCCTTAATTAAATGCAATATGAGACAAAGTAAGAGCAAGGTGAAGGAAGAAATGAAGGGAGTAATTGCTGAGATATTTCTTACTTTATTTTTTCTGTGGACCTTTAAAGGGATTTTCCTGTCTTTGACAATAATGACATATCTAAAGGAAGCCACCTTATCTGCTTCTGTATCATATACTTAAAGAGAGAGAACTTCCCAAGCAAAATCATTTGTTCACACACAGTTGCTATTTGATACCTAACCACCCTCCCCCCCCCCGCCTTCCCCATACACTATGTAGTGAGCAGGCAGTTTAGAAATCATTCAGATTTACTTTATGATTTTATCTTGAATTACAAATAGCAATACATCAAGACATACAGTGTATGGGACTATCAGGGTTTTTCTTTTTCTACACTTATGCACCCTGTTATTATAATGTTATCAATGTATGTTTTTTTCTGTTTGTTTGTTTGTTTGTTTTTTATATAAGAAACTGTAAATGAATATGAATTCTATTCTGTGTTTGCTTGGAATACCAAAGCCTTAACACGCACTAAGTATATATAACTAATGGCTGTATATTGACTTTGTATAATAGTTAAAAAATATTTTAACCTATATAAATATCAAATATTTTGTTGGACATTCCCATTCCAAATGTATTGACCACATATGTTGCTCAGCTTAAAGATTGAGTATCCCTTCTGGGAGCTCTTCCTATCAGTTGATCACTACATCTGGCATCTGAATTGCAGCACAGCATAGCAAATATGATTGAGGTTAAGTAATAAAGCACACTATAGATAGACTTAATCCAACCATGCAACTTCCACTTCAACTAAAATGGGAGATTTGGTCAGCTTTTCATCAGGTATAAAATAGTTTTATAGGGATTATGCTGTACACTAAGTATTCTAGAAATGTCAGGTGTCTGCTTCAGCTAATACAAAGACAGTATAAACTGATTTATAGATTCACAACATTATATTGAGACAATCACTATATGTATGAAATATGTTTTATCAGGCTGACATTATTACAGTATACAAATACTCTTTAATGTAGCAATCAGAGAAACAGTTTCATACCATACCTAGCATGGTTACAGAACACCACCAAAATGGAAGGAAAAAACAGTGTTCAACAAAATTTATGTAAGCAAATGTGATTGATCTATTTGGTTATATTAAGTTGTTCAAAATCCATTGTATCACTTTAGTTTACGTGGCATGTGGACTGAAGAATTTGGATCGATGTCATGGTAAACTGAATAGCCATGCATGACACCACAGTTTTTATTATTGTTAATCATTATTGTATATTGATTGTTGCACTCATTAAAAAGTAATAAGCAATAAGCTGTAAATTTCTAACACTCTATTAAAAAATATTGGTGGCAGTGGCGTAACTAGGAATGGCTGGGCCCCAAGGCGAACATTTGACATGGGGCCCCCCCGAACTGCTGCGTAGGAGAGGTAAATACATTGTTTTTTATGTTCCCTCACTTCCCCTGGGCCTCTGATTATTATACTCCGGGGTCTGGAGTATAATGATAGCAGTGATTGTGGGGTTTGATCTGCGGCCTTACCTACCGATCCCGCTACTGCTCACAGCCGCCTCCGCAGAATGGGAAGTGCAGGCGGCCGTGAGCAGGAGCGGGGAACGGTAAGTATATAGGGCCCGTTACCTGCTGGGGTTACTCATATTTGCTATGTCACTAAACCACTGGTCTACAAGGACATGGTAGTTTAGTATCTCAAAACATAACAGGTTCTCTTTAAAAGGATGATATGTTCTGGACACTGAACAGTAATATTTCAGATAGGTGATCCCCTAAAACTGCAGTCCAGCAATGAATACCATTCTAAATAATCGATTAGTTTCCTAAACAGTACCTTTATAAAATGGTTGCGGAGTTTGATAAAAAGCTCTAAATTTTGTACATGGACTTAGAAGTAAAGGGTACCATTCTGGAAGCCACCAATGAAAGGAACTTCATACTGTAGCTTGCTGCATACTGTGTTATAAACATATAAATAGTACTGTATGTCATAAAATCCTAAGACTCCTCTAAATAATCATCACACAATGTTGGATCTAAAAATTACATTGATGACTGCTAAAAGGTGGAGTTGCACTTTAAAGGGAGTCTATCACCAGAGTGATGCATATTAAACCAGAAGCACAGTTCGATAGGTTAGGCTCACCTGAATGTAAAAACTTTTTCCCCATGAAAATCCATGCCTCCATTGTCAAGATATAAATTTATATCACAATATAGAAATGAGCAATCTGGAGAAAGAGGGTGGGTCCTTTGCTCTGAGCTGCTACACCCCACACAGGACCAGGGAGCTATGCTGAAATCTTCTTGCATTTGCACAGGCGTATTAGAGCAGTGTAGGGCAGTTTGAGGCATAGGAGCTGCCCATCTGAGCTCCAGACTGGTCATTTGAATATTGTCAAATAAATTATCTAATGCCTCTGTCCTGGCAGTGGAGGCATGAATTTTCATAGGGAAAACTGAGTTACATTCAGGTGAACCTGGCTGTCAGGATTCTTAATTCCGCTGCTATACCTTTAAGGTTACCTTGTCAACCTGGGAAGCTTCTGCAGTTCCCAAGGAACCTAAATAAATCTTCCTTACCTTTTTTTGGAGATAGAAAACTTTGTTGCTATTTTTCGTGAAAGCTGCTAGCTGTATTTTTGTCTCCGACCTTACTCTTCAGGTGATGAGCAGCAACGGGTTGCCATTATTATATTTCTTCTGCAGGGTGACCCATAAGCATGGACCTTTTCACGAAATCCCCAGACTCCAGTATTGTTTTCTGTGGACCGTTTTTTTTGCTGTGCTGGGTTTACTCTATGATGAACCTCACCTTACAGCGGTTGCTGAATCTAATCTGATTGCCCTCCACCCGGGTCGCTGTCCAGTAGAAGACTATTGTTTTGAGTTCCAAAGGTTGGCAGTTCACTCTTATTGGAATAATCCCGCACTTTGTTGCCAGTTCTGTCAGGACCTGTCTGACACCATAAAAGGTTTGGTGGTAAATTACTCACAACCCGCATCTCTGGATGACACCATGACCCTCGCTATTCGTTTGGACCGGCATTTACATCCATTCCTGAGTTATTGTTATTATTATTGTTTATTTATATAGCACCATTAATTCCATGGTGCTTTACATTTGAGGATTTACATACGGTACACAAGATATACAAAACAGATAATGCTAACAGAGACCAACTAGCACAGTGGGATAGAGGGCCCTGCCCGCAATGGCTTACAATCTATGAGGGAAGAGGGATAGAGACAGAAGGTGGGGGTAGAGGCTGTTCAGGTGGTGGTGTGGTGACACTAGTGTTATTGGAGGTTGTAGGCCTTCCTGAATAGGTGAGTCTTCAGGGCCTTCTTGAAGCTTGTGATTGTGGGGGACAGTCTGATGTGTCTTGGTAGTGAGTTCCAGAGTATGGGGGATGCACGGGAGAAGTCTTGGAGACGTTTGTGTGAAGAGCGAATAAGAGCAGAGCAGAGTAGGAGGTCTTTGGAGGATCGGAGGTTACGTGCGGACAGGTAGCGGTAGGTCAGAGATATATGGAGGGGACAGGTTGTGGATGGCTTTGTATGTCAGCATTAGTAATTTGAACTCTATTCGCTGGGCAACGGGTAGCCAGTGAAGGGATTGGCAGAGGGGGGCGGTCGAAGAAGAACGGGGGGAGAGGTGTATTAGGCGAGCAGCACAGTTTAAGGTGGACAGGAGGGGGGAAGGGTGTTACCTAGGAGGCCATGGAGAAGGGTGTTACAGTAGTCTAGACGGGAGATTATGAGGGCGTGGACTAGTATCTTTGTAGTTTCAGGGGTGAGGAAGGAGCGTATTCGATGGATGTTCTTGAGTTGGAGGCGGCAGGAGGTGTTGAGGGTTTGAATATGCGGCTTGAAGGATAGGTCAGAGTCTAAGGTTATCCCAAGGCAGCTGGCTTGTGAGACTGGGGTGAGAGTGGTTCCATTAATTTTGATAGATGGGTCAAGTAGGGGGGTCGTGCGTTGAGGGGTGAAGATTATGAACTCCATTTTCTCCATGTTGAGTTTGAGAAAGCGGGAGGAGAGAAAGGAGGCTACGGCTGCTAGACATTCTGGGACTCTGGACAACAGAGAGGTAATGTCTGGTCCAGAGAGATATATTTGGGTGCCGTCAGCATAGCAATGGTAATGGAAACCATGGGATTCTATGACTTGGCCAAGGCCGAGAGTGTAGATGGAGAACAGGAGGGGTCCTAGGACAGAGTCTTGGGGGACACCTACAGAAAGAGGGCGTGGCAGGGAGGTGATGTGTGAGTGGGAGACGCTGAATGTGCGGTTGGAGAGGTATGAGGAGATCCAGGAAAGGGCCAGGTCTGAGATGCCAAGGAATGAGAGAGTTTCTAGCAGGAGGAAATGGTCGACTGTATCAAAGGCAGAGAGAGGTCGAGGAGGAGGAGGACAGAATAGTGACGTTTGGCTTTGGCAGTTAGAAGGTTGTTAGTGACCTTGGTTAGGGCAGTTTCTGTGGAGTGATGGGGTCTGAAGCCTGACTGTAGTCTGTCAAAGAGCATATTGGACGAGAGCTAGGAGGACAGTTCGGAGTGGACGTGTTCCAGCAATTTTGAGGCGTATGGAAGCAGTGAGATGGGGCGATAGTTGGCTGGAGAGAATGGATCCAGGGACGGTAGCATGTGTGATGGTAGCATGTTTGATGGCGGAAGGAAAGGATCCATTAGTTAGGGCAGGAGTAATGACTTCAGAGAGTTTGGGGATGAGATGTGATTGGATTGGGTCGAGTGCACAGGAGGTGAGGTGGGATTTAGATATTAGAGTGGAGAGCTTTTCAGCAGTGACGGTGGAGAAACAGGTTAAAGATGAAGAGCACCGAGCAGTTGGATAGAGTGGTTGTTGGGGGTGTAGGGTGAGACTGTCTCTGATGGTGTCAATTTTGCTTTTGAAATAAGAGGCAAAGTCATCAGCTGTGATAAGTGATGTCGCAGGAGGCACAGGAGGACGGAGAAGGGAGTTGAAGGTAGTGAATAGCTGTTTGGGGTTGCGGGATAGGGCAGATATTAGTGTGGTGAAGTAGTCCTGCTTTACAGAGGTGAGTGCGTTCTTGAATGTGAGAACTGCCTCTTTATACCTAAGGAAGTCCTCCTGGGAGTGGCTTTTCTTCCAGAGGCATTCTGTAACCCGTTACAGTTCGAACCTATGCCGCTAGGATTCACTAAGTCAACTCCTGAAAGGAGAACTTATGAAAGGCAAAAGGCTCAAAAACCAGGAGAAATCATCACAGGCAGACTCAGGAGACAAAAACCGAAATCCAATAGAAAGCCAAGAGTCAAATCTGAACTGGTATGTCAATGGCAGAATCAGCAGGCAAATGTATAACCAGAGAACAAGCAGAGGGTCAGAAAAGCAATCCAATTCACACAATCAGGTTTAGATCCAGCTAGGAAACTAAATTATCAGGCACCTGGGTCAGGTAGGAGGGGTCTTATATATGACTCTTCAGCTGCTAATTGGACAAGCCCAGAAAACTTCTCAAGCTGATAATGCTTCCCAGGTTGGTACGGTAACCTTAAAGGTGTAGCAGCTGAATTGAGAATCCTGACACTGACCTATCTAACCTTGTTGTTGATTTAATATGCTTCACCCTGGTGGCAGACTCCCTTTTAAGCCAACAATTTTCCAAGGGTCTTGTTTCTGTAGTCCTTTAAGAACAGTGACTATCTACACCACAGTAGTAAAAATGATCCTTTAAAAAAAAAGCTTTTGAAGTAGTGTCTGGGAGAAAACTGACTAGGGGAAATTTACGATCAGCAATTTATACAACATTCTTAGTCCAAACTGACACAGCTCTCTTCATAAATTGGTATGTCCATGCACCACAAAATTAAATCTATGCCAGTTATGAGTTGACATACATTTGCATTATAAATTACACCAGTTTCTATTGTTAATGAATGTCTGAAATCTGTTGGATCGCCAGAAGCCATGTAACTTTTTGAAAGGTAGTATGTGACAGAAAATTGATGAAAGTTGCAAAAAGTGCAACTCTCTGACAAAAGAAAACTGGCATACATTGGCTAATGAATCCCCCCCCCCCCACTGTTTTCAATGCACTCTCTTCAGAGCCAGGGGTGGATTAAGGGTACCACGGGCCTCAGGCTGTTCAGAAAGCTCAGGCTCCCCATTCATGCTAAAGATCCCTGTAACAGAATAATGTCTAAAAGTGTCCCTTCAATGAGTATAATGACCCATAGCATTCCCCCATACAGTATAATGTCCCATAGTGGCCCCTCCACAGTATAATGTGCCATAATGGCACATACATAGGGTTGACTGAATGGGTTCTAGTTATGAATTTTCCAAAAATGTTGGGTTCGGCCAAACATGAAACTATTACATTTTGGGTGGGGGTCTCTTCAGACACCAGAGTATAAAAAGTGAAGGCCCAGGGGATGTGAGCAAACATAACAAGCGATGTTATTCACTTCCCCTGGGCTCTGGCATGTCCTTTTTGGGCCTCTTCCGGCCTCCTGAATGATGTGTGAGGCTGTTGAGGCTAGTAAGTGGACCTCACTGGCCATGTGGGTCACACTGGCATAATGACGCCACTAAAATGGTTAAAGAAAATCTTTAAAACTCTAAATTTTTAATTATTTATATTTGTGAAAATGTTTAACTTTTAATTGTCTACAAATTTATATATGGTTATGTTCATGGGAAAATGCCTTTAATTTTGCTGTTTTACTGCAACTGTCATACAAAACAGAAAGTTCATGCAAAAATCTGGTCAATGGCAAAAAGTAAATAGAAATAAATGAATGTTCCTTGAAGGAGGAGACGTTGGCAGCAATGAGAGAACGAGATAAGCATTTAATCCTGCTTCATTGGACAAGTACTTTAGAGTGGGTGGTTAGTCATGGTCATGATATCAGAATTGTGGCTTTATGCTGTAATGGAATAATGACAACAGCTTGTCCCAACTGTAATTATTGATCAGATGCTTTCTGATTCTTATGCTATTTGGATGCTTTTGGTAAGATGAGAGCTTTGATGAGAACACATATATAAAAAATTTGATTTTCTACACACGAGTAGTGGGATCTCTATGTCATCAAGGGACATATGTTTAAAGGGGTCAATAAAATAACAGATGGACATTAGGCAAGGGATAAGAAGGGACCCACATTATGGATCACAAAGTATAGGGAAAATATAGTCTGGGAATAAAATATATCTGAATTGTTTAATTCACATATTGTGTACTTTATATAATACATTGATGCTGTGTAAATTGTAGTCTACATATAAATCAGCTGAGTCTACATACCAACATGCTGTCATATCTAATGCACTGTAATAATGGAGAGGCTGAAAGAAGATGAGTTCCAATTCAGTGTAATATTGAAAAAATACTAACTCATTGTCTTCCCGCCTGCTCTAAGCCATGAATTCACAGCATTAGAACATGTGCATAACATTAATCTTCTCCCTCCTGTCTTTATGTTCTACTATTACTAACTTTCCCACTTCTGTTGTTAACTGCACATGCTGATTCTACACAAATAAATATTCAAGTAAAAAAATGCCCATAGCCCAAGTACAGGAGATGCTCCAGGCAAAAGGCAAAGTATGCTAAAATACTTTTATCACTTTTATTTATGCCATAAAAATGTTGGCATCCTGTTACTCAGGAGCTGATTGAATCCAAAGTCCACAGAACTTTAAGTTATGAAAGCATGACCAAATATATTTGCATTTTTGTACTATTTACACTGATAGCTAAATGCAGTAGTAAGGACAATAGGCCCTGATGCCAGAGGAGACTCGGAGATATTTCTGACTTATAAGTATACACAGGTAAGAATGGTCATTGAAGTAAATTGCCCCAACCATAAACACCTACTTCTTTGTAATATACAGTATGTCTCTGAACTCTACTGTGGTTAAAATTAACTAAAGTGATAGTTTGACAGTTATGTTATTTTGTACTTAACTGTTATGTGTGCTATAACCACTTTATTGTAGGTGTGCAGATCCAACAGTGTAATGTAGTGTATGTAAGATGTGTACTAGTAATAGTGGATACATGGATGTCCATGAAACTCTGGTCAATGAGTGTGGCTGATGAACATGACACTGTATAGGATAAAATGTGGGTGGAGCCAGAAGTTATCTGTAGGTTAACTATAGTTGTAGAACTTAAGATCCTGTGGGGTTGTGACCTATCACTTTTTTTTTTCTTGACCCACCACCTGGTCTGTTGCCTACAATACTTGGGATTACTGTTTGATGAAGATTCTTGACTGGAAATATCCCTAGATTAAGCAAGTGGTTCCAGGGCCTTTCATGGATTGAGAAACTGTACAGTAAGCACAGAAGCCCTAGATTTACTGTGTCTTGAGACCAGAGATTGTGGGAGTGTCTGTCCAGGATATCTCTCAGCAGTTGTTGCAAGAGTTTCATCTTAATTCCTGTTTTAAACAGTTGTATTGTAACACCCATACTGTTCATCCTCATAGACTCATAGTAAGCACCAAGATCTGTGAGATATGGTAGGTGGAGTCCTATTACAGAGTTTGCATTGATACCCTGGTGTGTACCATTTTCTTCTTAATAAATCTGCCTAAGGGTGATGACACACTGGGGCAGATAAACTAATAAATATGCACCAGAATTTCTGTGTAATTTGCTGAAAAAACTGGTGTACATGCTTTACATCTCATTTTCTGTTTGTACACCTTGTATGATATTTAAACAGGGCTTGTTGTAGTTTAATACGCAAAACTGTGAGTCAGACCCAGAGGTGTAGCTAGGGGTTCAGCATAGGGGGGCGAACATGTCCAGGTGGGCCCCCAACTTAGGTATACCGATATTATCACTATACAGTGACCGTATAGTGGTATATATCGGCTCTACACAGGGCTATGCAGACCATTTAGGTGAATACAGGGCAGTAACATTTAGTGACTTACCGGTGACGTCTCTGCCTAATCGTTCATATTGCCCGTCTCTTTCATCTGGACCGCCATGACCATTTCTTCCAGTCTCTGTAAAGTTTGCAGCACAGACATCTTTGGCTCCTTACTTTTCCAGGCACCTGTCACACATTGTCCTCACCTGTACACTCATCCTGCTGCTACCTCCAATTATAAAATATATAATATAACCCACCATAATGAATAATTGAAAAACCACAATGTGTTACTGCCGCGGTTTTTTCCTGCAGCGTTTTTTTGCTGCAGCCCGCTACGTGGTGCTTTAGTCTTAAAGCCCAAGTGTCACCTTAATTTAATTAACTGCCCCCTCATATTATGCCCCTGATTCCCCCTGACATAAATACTGCACCCCTAATGACCCCTTATATCAATGACCACCCCCTTATGTTCATAATGCCTCCTAATATAAATGATGCCCCCTAATGGCCTCTTATATAAATAACCTCCCCCTTGTATTCATAATACCCCGCAATAACCCTTGTATAAATGCCCCCCCTTATGTTCATAATTCCCCCTCCTAACAACCCCTTATACTATTAAAATATCCACAACTGTGCTAAAAACAAAACAAATATAAGTTATACTCACCTACCTGCGATCGTGATGAATGGAACCGCCGCTTTCTCTTCTTGACCCGCGCTCTGTGCGCAGGGTCCACGCACAGGAAGTTTGCACTAAAATTTAAACATTTTTAGTTTATCTGCCCCACTATAATTGCATCCAGGAACATAGGGTGTTACCACCCTAAAACTTGGAGACAATGCCTACTTCCTGTAAACCATGCTCACTTTTCAAATCTGTTAAGCATTATGTCACAAATTTTTCACAAATATGGCATGCACCATGATTTGTGACTTTTACTACACAATTTTATTTACCAAAAACTGACATAAGCTGTACAGTATTAAGAAATATGCCTCTAAGACAAGTTAAGAATGTATACAAGTACATCATTTCTGAGGAGTGGCAAAAAATTGCTAGATTCTAAATGTTTGAAACAGCTTCAGTCCTAAATATCACAATCAAACGTCAGTAGAGTTACTACATATACAGTGGGGAAAAAAAGTATTTAGTCAGCCACCAACTGTGCAAGTTCTCCCACTTAAAAAGATGAGAGAGGCCTGTAATTGTCATCATAGGTAGACCTCAACTATGAGAGACAAAATGAGAAAACATATCTAAAAAATCACATTGTCTGATTTTTTAAGAATTTATTAGCAAATTATGGTGGAAAAGAAGTATTTGGTCACCTACAAACAAGCAAGATTTCTGGCTCTCACAGACCTGTAACTTCTTTAAGAGGCTCCTCTGTCCTCCACTCATTACCTGTAGTAATAGCACATGTTTGACATTGCTATCAGTATAAAAGACACCTGTCCACAACCTCAAACAGTCACACTCCAAACTCCACTATGCTGAAGACCAAAGAACTGTTGAAGGACACCAGAAACAAAATTGTAGACCTGCACCAGGCTGGGAAGACTGAATCTGCAATAGGCAAGCAGCTTGGTGTGAAGAAATCAACTGTGGGAGCAATAATTAGAAAATGAAACACATACAAGACCACTGATAATCTCCCTCTATCAGAGGCTCCACGTAAGATCTCACCCCATGGCGTCAAAATGATCACAAGAACGGTGAGCAAAAATCCCAGAACCACACGGGGGGACCTAGTGAATGACCTGCAGAAAGCTGGGACTAACGTAACAAAGGCTACTGTCAGTAACACACTACGCCGCCAGGGACTCAGATCCTGCAGTGCCAGACGTGTCCCCCTGCTTAAGCCAGTATATATTCGGGTCCATCTGAAGTTTGCTAGAGAGCATTTGGATGTTCCAGAAGAGTATTGGGAGAATGTCATATGGTCAGATGAAACCAAAGTAGAACTGTTTGGTAGAAACACAACTCGTCGTGTTTGGAGGAGAGTGAATGCTGAGTTGCATCCAAAGAACACCATACCTACTATGAAGCATGGGGGTGGCAACATCATGCTTTGGGGCTGTTTCTCTGCAAAGGGACCAGGACGACTGATCCGTGTACATGAAAGAATGAATGGGGTCATGTATTGTGAGATTTTGAGTGCAAACCTCCTTCCATCAGCAAGGGCATTGAAGATGAAACGTGGCTGGATCTTTCAGCATGACAATGATCCCAAGCACACCGCCAGGGCAACGAAGGAGTGGCTTCGTAAGAAGCATTTCAAGGTCCTGGAGTGGCCTAGCCAGTCTCCAGATCTCAACCCCATAGAAAACCTTTGGAGGGAGTTAAAAGTCCGTGTTGCCCAGCGACAGCCCCAAAACATCACTGCTCTAGAGGAGATCTGCATGGAGGAATGGGCCAACATACCAGCAACAGTGTGTGCCAACCTTGTGAAGACTTACAGAAAACGTTTGACCTCTGTCATTGCCAACAAAGGATGTATAACAAAGTATTGAGATGAACTTTTGTTATTCATCAAATACTTATTTTCCACCATAATTTGCAAATAAATTCTTTAAAAATCAGAAAATGTGATTTTCTAGATATGTTTTCTCATTTTGTCTCTCATAGTTGAGGTCTACCTATGATGTCAATTACAGGCCTCTCTCACCTTTTTAAGTGGGAGAACTTGCACAATTGGTGGCTGACTAAATACTTTTTTTCCCCACTGTACATAGTAGAACTACTTCTACAACTTCCCCAACTGTACATTCTGCAGGCTGAAATAATGTTTCCAGGCAACCAGATGACTTCTTGTTTAGGTGACCACCCTTATATTACATGTACAATTACTCCCTGGACAGAAGTGTCACAAAGGTTGTATAAGAAAAAATGACAATGTAAGTTATGTGCCATCTGTCTAACACAGGAAACCACAGTGCAGCATATACAGACAGACCTTAAATCTTTGTCATCAATGTAACTTTCATCTCTCAAAACAATTGTTAGTACTACTTCTATCATAAATTGTTTTTTGACAATCTAAACTACAAGAAATAACAAAAATGTTACAAATATCTACTAACATGTTCACCATGTGCTAACATATTTCCATACGGAACATTGGTTTAATATGTGTTCTGTTGCTTCTTCATTTCTTTGTACAAAATGGACAGAAAAGACTGACCCATCTAACACCCACTTGATCACTTTGTCATTTGTGTCGGTTTGAACAGAAAATACTGAAGTGAAATAGTTTGTAGCATCTATAAAACAGAACTCCATGTAATATACAGTATATGTTCATATATTTATTACATATATGTTCAATATGAGCCTGAAGCTGGGAATGGTACCACAACTGCGGAAATCATCTTGTGTCATACCAGTTCCAAAGACACCTCATCCAATGGACCTTAACAGCTACAGACCTGTAGCATTGACATCCTACTTCATGAAGGTCTTAGAGAAATTGGTTCTCACACATCTCCGCCCTCTAGTGAGCTTGACTATGGACCCTCTCCAGTTTGCTTATCGGTCAGGCAATGGGGTGGATGATGCCATCATCCACCATCTACACAGAGCTCTTTCTCACCTGGAGAAACCAGGGAACACTGTGAGAATAATGATCTTTGATTTCTCCAGTGCTTTTAACACCATACAGCCAGGGCTACTGAGAGACAACCTGGCCCTTGTTGGAGTAGACCACCACCTCTCCAACTGGATCGTAGACTACCTCACAAACTGACCTCAGTATGTGAGAGCCTGGAACTGTGTGTCAGACACCGTGATCTGTAATACGGAGTGTCAAAGATCCTCAGTGTGCCAACACCGCGTTGGCCCACACCTGAGTCTTCTTTCATAAAAACCACACTAACCGCCAGTGAGTGCTGGGTTCACAAGATAAATACAAGACAAGCTTTCTAAATTTTATATATTTATTAACCCCTAAATGGGTTGGTATTAACATCTAACACATGCAGTTCAGAACAGATATGTAGATATATGCAAGCATTAACAGTTACTAGTTACAATATACAGTGCAATAAAATAAAAGGGAATAAAAGTGAAATAATTACTTTACCACACATATCCTGGATGTGGCTCTATAATCCAACACTCACACATAGCATGTGGAGGTAACCAGTGGAGGCTCCTAGCAGTAGCATCAACACATTCCAGCCTGCATGCTCATCACAGTATGTCCCAGTAGTCTGTCTCACAGTGGTCTCATCATAGTATTCTCCTGTAGTCTCAGCCCAATCTCCTCCCAGTGACCTCTTACCTCATCTTTTATACCCTTGATTACACCACCCAGAATGAGGTCACCGGCTTCGGCAAGTCTGATTGATTAATGCACTCAAGTCCAGATTCTTTGTAAGGAGCTGAGACCAAGTGAAATGATACAATGTTATCAACCATGTCTTATCTAACAGCCCAGGCTGAACAATGCATGTTTATTTGATCACCCAGGGCTATGTAAGAATTCAATAGAGCTATTCTGGGATGGATACAAAGCCCTATTGTTACAAGGTTGCCCTACTGATAACATACAACTAGGATTAGGGCTGCGCACATTATGAGTAAATGGAACTAAGAGGAAGATACGATACCCAGAGATCAAAATACAGCTTTGAGTTATAGCCATATTTAAGTGGAATCATCACACGGAGGCACCTAAAGGTACAGTTCTTTCCCCTTTCCTCTTCACACTGTATGCTGCAGATTTTAAGTGCAACTCATCTAGCTGCTACTTACAGAAGTATTCTGATGACTCTGCAATACAGTAGTAGGTCTCATCACAGATGAAGATGACAGGAAGTACAGAGAATTGAACCATGATTTTGTGAATTGGCGCCAGCGGAACCACCTTAGGATTAATGCTGGGAAGACCAAGGAGATGGTGGTGGACTTTCACAAGCGCAGATACCCTCCAATTCCAGTGAACATCCAGGGTACGAGCATTGAGATAGTCAACACCTACCTGAGTGTGCTCCTCAATATTAAGCTGGACTGGGCAGATCACTTGGATGCACGGTACAGAAAGGGCCACAGCAGGCTCTGCCTGGTTAGGAGGCTGAGAGCCTTTGGAGTCCAGGGGGCGCTTCTTAGGGCCTTTTTCAACTTTGTAGTGGCATCAGTCATCTTCTTTGGAGTGGCCTGCTGGGGGAGTAGCATATCAACCAGGGATAGGAATAGACTCAACAAGCTGATTAGAAGTGCCAGCCTCCTGAACTGAGTGCAGGTGGTGGGTGACAGAAGGATACTGTCTGTGGTGAGCTCCATACTGGAGAATAGCTCCCATCCCATGAATGAAACCGTGATAGCACAGGGCAGTACTATCAGTGACTAACTGCTTCACCCTAAGTGTGAGGAGGAGCACTATCGGAAGTCTTTCCTCTCTGCTGCGGTTAGGCTGTACACCGACCTAAGTGGAGATCATTCCATACAGAGAACTGAAAGATCTTAAGTTGTGATATCCCTTCTACTAATTTTTTACCTTTACCTTTTTTCTGTACCTACTGTCACTGTAATGCCTCTACCTTGGAGCTTTTGTATTTGCATTATCTATGCTGCTGTAACACACTGAATTTCCCAATGTTGGGACTATTAAAGGATTATCTTATCTTGTATTCTTACCAGGGTTATAAACAGTACAGTATACTGTATATATGTATTTTAAGAAAATTCACTCTGGATTATATTGGGCACCACAATTTTAAACTATGGTAGATAGTGGGCTCAAGTTGCATGGTGCTGTGTGAAGTTTTGTTCTTTTAGTTAACATCTTTCCCATATATACTAGCATAATGATAGCATTGTACCATGTACAAATAACTATACAGTGTGTGGTCTGCTGCACATCCCTATACAAGTGAATAAAAAGACAATCATATGAGAGCGCTGTAACACTATAGAACCGTCACATGCACAGTGTATTTGCCCTGTTATGGGCAAAGAAATCGATCTGGTTCTGTGTATGCGGCAGGTCCTAAGTAACTTTGTTTTCATGCTGCAGTGGTAGCTAAATAGCTGATAAAGCTGATGACCAGGGCAGGTGCCAGCACCTGGCAAACCTGAGCTGGTGCCGGGGCCCAGAGTGCCTGGGGCCCACTCAGGTTCTGCAGTGAGCGCTTCTATTAATACCGTTGGAAGAGATCATGATACTGACAGAGCCAAGCGGTAAGTGGAGGATTTAGGGGGACTTTTGGTCCCCCATTCTCCTGATCACTGGGGGAACTGGTGGTCGGACCCCTAGTTATTGGACAATCATTCCCTATCCCTTATTTGATGTGTATATGCATTTAGATTTGCTACATTATCATGTAAATACATTAAGTTTTTTGTGTATGGTAAAGAGCCTACAGATCATTATCTATGTGTACTGTAGGTTGGATCTATATCTCAGGATGTTTCTTTTGGTTATGTGGCAGAAACATACAGTATGCAGAAATCAATAAATTTTTCTGACTAGATGAATAAGTAGGTGTAGCTTTACAGATATTGGAGTGGCTTTGTGAGAACGGGGACATGACTTAAATGCAACAAAATGTGCAACAGAATTGTGGCAAACAATTCTGGCCTAAAGTTAGCAAACTAATAGGTGGCATAATAGTAAAATAGACAGTTTAAAGATACTAAAGATTTATCTAGCAGCATCAAAGTTTACACTGTAACCAGAGGCGTAGCTAGGGGTTCAGCACAGGGGGGGCGAACATGTCCAAGTGGGCCCCCAACTTAGGTATACTGATATTATCACTATACAGTGACCGTATAGTGGTATATATCGGATCTACACAGGGCTCTGCAGACGATTTAGGCAAATACAGGGCAGTATCATTTAGTGACTTACCGGTGACGACTCTGCCTAATCATTCACATTCCCCATCTCTTTCATCTGGACCGCCATGGCCACTTCTTTCAGTCTCTGTAAAGTTTGCAACACAGACATCTTTGGCTCCTCATTTTTCCAGGCACCTGACCCACATTGTCCTCACCTGCACCCCCATCCTGCTGCTACCCCAATTATAAAATATATGATATAACCCCCCATAATGAATAATACCCCCAAGTGCAACTTTAAATTAATAACTTCCCTATGTACCCCCTTTAAATAGTGCCCCTTATTAATAATTAAAAAGTAAACAAAAGGTAAAATTAATTAGTGGGGTTCCAATAATTGGGACCCCCAGGATCAGCCGTTTGAATGAACCGTGGTACCTGTGTAAGCGCCGTGACCCCTTCTCTGTTTACATAGTGTCATTCATCTCATAGCGGCCATGTAATGTAACTACAGCCTCGTCCTATACACGTCTATGTGACAAGGCTGTAATTACATCACACGGTCACTATAAACAGACAGCGTGTGATATAAACAGGAGCCATAGCCCCTTCATACAGCTGATCAGCGGGGATTTACTGATCTCTTATTGATGATTTATTCTGAGGATAGATCATCAATAAAAATGAGCTGGAAAACTCTTTAAGGCTAAGGCCCCATGTGGCGTCTTGCAACAAAAAAGCGCTGTTCTTCCTGCTGCGCTTTGCACAGAATGCTTGCATAGGTTTCCTCTGCGGACTTTCTGCTTCAATTATATCTATAGGGAAACCTGGAGCGTTTCCATAGGAATGCTGCAATTTCCAAAACCATGACTGTTTTGGAAATCGCAGCGTGTCCACTGCGCATATTTTACCACAAAGTGGGGATGGGATGGGGCCCCACGTGGCAAAAATGCCACGTGAAAAAAAAATGCAGCATTTTACAGTTCCTGCAAAGTGGATGGGATTCTAGCAAATCCCATCCACACATTGTAGAAAAATGCGTGCAGCGGACACTCTGCGATTTCCAAATCCGTTGCGGTTTTGGAAATTGCAGCATGTCAATTATACCTACGGAAACGCTGGCAGTTTCCCTATAGTTATAATGGAAGCAGAAAGTCTGCAGAGGAAAAATCTGTGGCCCTTCTGTGAAAAGCGTTGCAGGAAAAACCACAATGTTACTGCCACGGTTTTTTCTGCAGAGCTTTTTTGCTGCAGCCCGTTACGTGGGGCTTTAGTCTTAATAAAGCCCAAGTGTCACTTTAATTAAGTTAACTGCCCCCTCATATTATGCCCCTGATTCCCCCTGACATAAATACTGCACCCCTAATACCTCTTATATCGATGACCACCCCTTTATGTTCATAATGACCCCTAATATAAATAACCTCCCCCCTTGTACCCCGTAATAACCCTTATATAAATGACGCCCCCTTATGTTCATAATGCCCCCTAACAACCCCTTATACTATTAAAATACCCACAACTAAGCTAAAACAAAACAAAACAAATATAAGTTATACTCACCTACCAGCGACCATGACCAACGGAGCCTCCGCTTTCTCTTCTTGACCCGCGCTCTGTGCGCTGGGTCGACACACAGGAAGTCAGCGACTCAGCGTAGGAGGCGCGATGTTGTGACGTCATCGCGCCACCTATGCCCATGATTGTGTTCTCGTTATCATGTAAACCGCAGGCCTGAAGTGGCTTGCGGTTTACAAGACAGCAAGTGACAGGAAGCGTTTTAGCTAGATCGGTGTCTGCAGACACCGATCTAGTTAAAAGTAAAAGGTGTATTAATGGCGGCCCCGGAGTGGGCCCTAAAATGTCAGTGGGCCCGGGGCAGCCGCCCCCCTGCCCCCCCGCTAGCTACACCTCTGACTGTAACTAATATTAAAGGTGAGCCAGTGTGATAAAAGTACAGTATGTGGGAGTCACTAATTTATACTATTGCCTAATACATGTATATGTCAGATCCTTATTCTGCCTTTTTCCTGTAATAAGCCTGTAATAATTCTTTTGTATATAAGATGGGGGGAATATTATATTGTTATCAACAGCATAATAGTTGCAGAGAGAAGCTCCTACACTGTGTTTATTAAACACTTAAATAAAGTCAGTTCCCACCTGACAGTCCAGCATAAAATATTATGTTTAAACTACTTCTTTTTCAAGAAATTTTTTTTTATAAAGTTTCCTAAAAGTTTACATCCAGTTTATGTGGAAATTATTAACAGTATATAATATTCTCCTGTAAAGCCCATCCAACAATCAATGTGATCTGTGGGAATGATTTCTATACTTTATGTGGCAGGTTATCTGAACACACTCCCTATAGTCTCTTCTACATTAGATGAGTGTCCTGCAGCTGGATAGTCCATGCTGGATTATTACAAGAAAGAGGCAGGATATGTTTAGGAATATTCCAAATTGTTTGGTATTTAACAAAGTCAAACAAATAGCGATTTGCTTCAGAGGAAAAAAAAATGGCCACAAGAAAATGACCGCTGTCAGGTGCTTGATTAAGAAATGCAGAGCAGACATGTGCGCAGTAAAGTTTTAGCAACATCTGACAGCTTCTCAGCCAATAGAAAATGGTAGGTGGACCTTACAGTCCTGATGTCATATGGAGTATAAAAGTTTGGACACGTGATCAGCCTTTAATTGCTGTAATGGTGGACATGCAAATAGATCTGTGATCCATTAATTGCTTAATCGTTTCTCTGTTTTCGCAAGTGCGCATATATATATATATATATATATATATATATATATATATAATACACAGTACAGACCAAAAGTTTGGACACAACTTCTCATTCCAAGAGTTTTCTGTATTTTCATGACTATAAAAATTGTAGATTCACACTGAAGGCATCAAAACTATGAATTAACACATGTGGAATGATATACTTAACAAAAAAGTGTGAAACAACTGAAAATATGTCTTATATTCTAGGTTCTTCAAAGTAGCTACCTTTTGCTTTGATTACTGCTTTGCACACTCTTGGCATTCTCTTGATGAGCTTCAAGAGGTAGTCACCTGAAATGGTCTTCCAACAGTCTTGAAGGAGTTCCCAGAGATGCTTAGCATTTGTTGGCCCTTTTGCCTTCACTCTGCGATCCAGCTCACCCCAAACCATCTCGATTGGGTTCAGGTCTGGTGACTGTGGAGGCCAGGTCATCTGGCGTAGCACCCCATCACTCTCCTTCTTGGTCAAATAGCCCTTACACAGTCTTGAGGTGTGTTTGGGGTCATTGTCCTGTTGAAAAATAAATGATGGTCCAACTAAACGCAAACCGGATGGAATAGCATGGCGCTGCAAGATGCTGTGGTAACCATGCTGGTTCAGTATTCCTTCAATTTTGAATAAATCCCCAACAGTGTCACCAGCAAAGCACCCCCACACCATCACACCTCCTCCTCCATGCTTCACGGTGGGAACCAGGCATGTAGAGTCCATTCCTTCACCTTTTGCTTTGATTACTGCTTTGCACACTCTTGGCATTCTCTTGATGAGCTTCAAGAGGTAGTCACTTGAAATGGTTTTCACTTCACAGGTGTGCCCTGTCAGGTTTAATAAGTGGGATTTCTTGCCTTATAAATGGGGTTGGGACCATCAGTTGTGTTGTTCAGAAGTCAGGTGGATACACAGCTGATAGTCCTACTGAATGGAGTGTTAGAATTTGTATTATGGCAAGAAAAAAGCAGCTAAGTAAAGAAAAGCGAGTGGCCATCATTACTTTAAGAAATGAAGGTCAGTCAGTCCGAAAAATTGGGAAAACTTTGAAAGTGTCCCCAAGTGCAGTGGCCAAAACCATCAAGCGCTACAAAGAAACTGGCTCACATGAGGACCGCCCCAGGAAAGGAAGACCAAGAGTCACCTCTGCTGTGGAGGATAAGTTCATCCGAGTCACCAGCCTCAGAAATCGCAGGTTAACAGCAGCTCAGATTAGAGACCAGGTCAATGCCACACAGAGTTCTAGCAGCAGACACATCTCTACAACTGTTAAGAGGAGACTGAGTGCAGCAGGCCTTCATGGTAAAATAGCTGCTAGGAAACCACTGCTAAGGACAGGCAACAAGCAGAAGAGACTTGTTTGGGCTAAAGAACACAAGGAATGGACATTAGACCTGTGGAAATCTGTGCTTTGGTCTGATGAGTCCAAATTTGAGATCTTTGGTTCCAACCACCTTGTCTTTGTGCGACGCAGAAAAGGTGAAGGAATGGACTCTACATGCCTGGTTCCCACCATGAAGCATGGAGGAGGAGGTGTGATGCTGTGGGGGTGCTTTGCTGGTGACACTGTTGGGGATTTATTCAAAATTGAAGGAATACTGAACCAGCATGGTTACCACAGCATCTTGCAGCGGCATGCTATTCCATCCGGTTTGCGTTTAGTTGGACCATCATTTATTTTTCAACAGGACAATGACCCCAAACACACCTCCAGACTGTGTAAGGGCTATTTGACCAAGAAGGAGAGTGATGGGGTGCTACGCCAGATGACCTGGCCTCCACAGTCACCAGACCTGAACCCAATCGAGATGGTTTGGGGTGAGCTGGATCGCAGAGTGAAGGCAAAAGGGCCAACAAGTGCTAAGCATCTTTGGGAACTCCTTCAAGACTGTTGGAAGACCATTTCAGGTGACTACCTCTTGAAGCTCATCAAGAGAATGCCAAGAGTGTGCAAAGCAGTAATCAAAGCAAAGGTAGCTACTTTGAAGAACCTAGAATATAAGACATATTTTCAGTTGTTTCACACTTTTTTGTTAAGTACATAATTCCACATGTGTTAATTGATAGTTTTGATGCCTTCAGTGTGAATCTACAATTTTTATAGTCATGAAAATACAGAAAACTCTTGGAATGAGAAGTTGTGTCCAAACTTTTGGTCTGTACTGTATATACACACAGAAGTGCAGCCGACTCTAATCTAAAAAACGAATCTGTTATTTCAGCATTTTTTTTGTGTGTTCACTCAAAATAGTCTAGACTATGCTAATGTGAAAAAAAGCCTGAATTAATCTGAAAAAAAAATCTTGTTATTTAATATAAGCTGACCAACACAGTTCTAGTGATGTAGTCTAACTGTCACTGACCAGGTGACCCTATTAGTGTTTTTAGTAATTTGCAATTTTTCTTGAAATTTTTTTGTTAAAAAAAGATACACAGTGTCAGAACTGTTACCAAATCACTAAGCATTGTGCAGTAAAATGACTTGAAAAATAGGGCAGGAAACAGGCAAAAGGAGGGGGGAGGAGGAAACACTTTCGCAAGTATTACTACTAGCAATAAGAATGTGGATGGCAACAGCAACATTAGTTCTGATCTTGACAGCCCTGCCAGTATCTGCAGAGCTGTCGTACTTCCTGAGAATAAAGACGTTTTTGAAAGCAGTGAACGACAAATATTGAGTAAGGGTTCTGTCTGTTCCTCCTCAACATGTAATTTACTATGCTGTCTTTCTGTACCGTCAGCCATTTCTTCTCCATTATTTTCACTGACACATATCCCATTCTCTAATAGTCATGTGGCATCCGCTGAGAGAGATCTTCCTCATAACCCAAGACTTCCTCTTCTTCCTTCTGTTTTTGATGAGTTGGATGAAAATTGCTAGTGTTTTTCTTATGTAGAGGAGGTAGAGGTGGAACACATAATAATAATAATAATATTAATACATTTTATTTATATACCACCAACATATTACGTAGCACTGTACAATTTGTAGGGTTCAAGTACAGACAAAAAAGATACATTACAAAGAAATAGTCAATTCACACAATGGGACTGAGGGCCCTGCTCGCAAGAGCTTACAATCTATGACATGAGTGTTGGTTGAGGTAGTAGTGGCAAGGGGTATGCCACTGGTGGTGGTGGTAGGGTTGGTAGTGGAAAATCTGTTAGGAACTGAGAGGGCATACAGGAATCTTAATGCCATGATGCTCCAAAAGACCTGCCTGGGGTTGATCTAATGCAAGCTCCCGAGGAAAGTTGTCCCTTGATGGATATGTGGGTCTCTCCTTGTAAATGTCCATGTGGGGAAACGTACACGCCACCCTTCAATATGGGCAGGAGACAATACATTAACTGTCATGGCCCACTGGGTAAATGTTTTAAGTGTCAGAGGCCACAGTCTAGAAATGCAGCAAGGCCCGATGTTTTCTGGTACTAACATGACCTCATAGGTGCAGCGCAGGCACAGTTTCAACACCAGGTGGGAACCATCCCCCTCCTCCAGTTCCTACACATTGGACCATCTCCCAGCCCCTCGGGCAGCCATTGATTACATTCCTCTCTCGTTTCTTGGTTGTAAGGCGAAGTGTTGGAATGCTTAAGCTTCAGTTTGAGCAGTAGTATTTAATTACTGCATGCAGCAAACCACAGACACAATGATCACTTTTGGAAGATAGTGCAGCATTTTCAGTTGGCAAGCTAGGCATTAGTGTCCCAAATTATATCAATTGTGTCTCACACATTACACTAGTTGGTGCTGCATGGACACCTGTAGCAGCAGCAAACCACAGACACAATGATCACTTTTGGTAGAGACTCTTGCTTTTTCAGCTGGCAGCCAGGCCAGACACACTGATAGCACACCACAAAATTTTCTGGAAATTCTATCAATCACCAACACAATGTTGATTTGACCTTTGCTCCCAAACCAGGATAACCGTCAGGATCATCCAGGTTTTTTTTCTGTCTCCTAAGTGCTGTTCTCAGTGTCATAGAATCCTTTCCATTACAGAACGTATTATAGCTTTTTCAGCTGGCAGGCCAGGCACATCTTCCTGTATCATCATCATCTTCCATTTACTTTACCGCTGCTGATGCTGGCTGCTACTCCAAAATAGCTACCACCACTACCATCACTCAGGCAGACATGTCCTGCGGCCTGGTTAGTCATATTATGCCCTTCTGCACTACCACACATGTTGCTACAGCTGCCTAGTGCCTACCACCACTACCACCACTCAGGCAGACATGTCCTGCTGCCTGTTCCATCATATTATGCCCTGCTGCACTATCACACATGTTGCCACAGCTACCACTATTGCCACCACTCAGCCAGTCATGTCCTGCGGCTTTATCCATCATATTATACCCTGGTGCACTGCCAGACATGTCCTGAAACCTGGTCCATCATATTATACACTGCCACACATGTGGACACAACTGCCTAGTGCCTACCACCAGTGCCATCAGTCAGGCAGATATGTCTTGCAATCTGGTCCATCATATTATGCCCTACCGCACTGCCACACATGTTGCCACAGCTACCACTGCTGCCACCACTCAGCCAGTCATGTCCTGCGGCTTTATCCATCATATTATACCCTGGTGCACTGCTACACATGTTGCCAAAGCTGCCTAGTGCCTACCACCACTGCCACCACTCAGGCAGACATGTCCTGCAGTCTAGTCCATCATATTATGCCCTGCTGCACTATCACACAGGGGCGAAACTTGAGAGGGTGCAGAGGGTGCAATTGCACCCGGGCCCAGGAGCCTTAGGAGGCTCATAAGCACTGGCATAACTTAAATAGTTTACAGTGGTCCCATCTACCACTGGGTTCATAAGCCTGAAGGTCCATAAGTCACCCTCACCACACGAAGGATGATTAAACTTCTTTGATTACCTTTCTGAATCCTTCTGATCACTAGCAGTATGTGCATTGTAAATTTATTACCCCTGTCCTCTGGTGAACTGGAGTGAGAAGATTAGCCTTCCAGTGTCAAAAAAAGAGAAAATTTAAATTTTTATGTCAAATAGAGCAACTGGTCAGAGTATAGTCAAGAACAGAGGTTGTAGTACAAAAGAGAAGAAAGTTGCTGTGGGGGGTTGTCCAAGCAGGACTTTTGCACCAGGGCCCTTATGCCTCTAGTTACGCCACTGCTATCACACATTCCACGCACCACTATTGCCACCACTCTTGCAGACATGTCCTGCAGCCTGGTCCATCATATTATTAACTGCCACACATGTTGCCACAGCTGTCTAGTGCCTACCACCAGGATATTGTTTAATCCTAGGTGGCTGAGCTCCAGGTTTCAGGGTTACCATAACAGGGGGTACATCCAATTTACCTAAATCTATTTTCCCAGTTGCCCATAATGCTGTTGGCACTTAGGATAACAGCACATTTTCTTCTTCAGTAAGGACAAAAATACAATTTGGTGTATTTAATTCGGCATACAACAGGCATAAAATCTCATGATTAGTATGTGTGACTTTTACATATGCTTCCCCTGATGGATGCAACATGATGTTACAACCTAATGCTCCCATCACATCCGTGCCAAGAATGTTATCTGATGTGTCAGAGACTAAATACCTAGTGAGTATCCTGCAACCCTGAAATGAGGTTTCTACAGGATCAGTTTGATCTAAAGTGACTGGTAGCCCTGATACCCCCTTCCTTGGCGACTCTTTGGTTTCCTCTGGGTCACTCTCAATAGTGCTAGTGGTAGGGGTAAGATCAGTCTTTGTTCGAGTCTGTGATCTAGTGACAACTGGGTACAGGTGTTGTGTCGGGGGCGGTGGCGGTGGCAAAGGCAGATCAGTGTGTTTTACTGCAGGACCACAGGCTCCCCTGGGACGAGGGGTATTGCACACAGAACATGGATCCCTCCAGCATGGTTGCTGTGTATCACATGTAGGACAAGTCCATCCCTCCGGGTTATAAAGTGGAGGTGCTGAGGCGAGCCCCATTGTACTGGGACTCTTTCCCTTATATTCCTCTGAGGGAGGCATATATATCATTCTTCCTGAATGATCTTGTTTTCGGGACCATTCCCCTTTTTCTATTCTATTGCTTCCTTCTATTAGGGCATATATACCTCTTTGCAACTTGTTATCTTGAATCAGTCCTGCATGGTCTAATATCCACTGAT
This sequence comes from Leptodactylus fallax, assembly GCA_947044405.1. Lineage (NCBI taxonomy): Eukaryota > Metazoa > Chordata > Amphibia > Anura > Leptodactylidae > Leptodactylus > Leptodactylus fallax. The sequence goes on along the minus strand of CAMRHE010000027.1, from coordinate 8,546,579 downwards.
CCCAAAATTTACTGTCTACCAACCCAGTCTTGTGTATTCCTGCTCTTTTTAGGATTGTTTTTACCTGTGCGGCTGTTTCTCTCCCTTCCCCTATTTCTATTAGTTCAAATGGGGTGTACCATATCTTAGAGGGTCCCTTCCCCATCTTGGCTGGTAGCTAATCAGCCAGTGAGTCTCTCACTCCTCTAGGGCAACCTTGAGACAATAGAGGGTCACTTATGACTACTTTAGTGAGAACTCCCAAACAGACTCTTCTGTTTTCTTTGAACTATCTGTGCAAGTTCTGGAGTAGTGCTCAGGGCAATGCCTCAATTGGCTTCCACAGACTCAACTTTCTGTCTGTGTCCCCTTACCAAAACACTCCTGAATTATTGCACGCACTTTGCGCGGATTCTACTAAGTCCTTCTTGCTACTACTCAGGTCCCATTCGACCTTGACCGTCCAGGCACGGCTGGAGGCTAGTGTTCCAAAACAAGGACTTTTCAATCACTCAGTGCTTCTCAGTTCCGAACCTTGTCCGCAACTCTAGGGGTTAAAAACGGAGAACTCTTCCCCGTTTCTTGCAGCATTATATATCTTATAACACAGGTAATATACAAACATCAATAGGAAGGTAAGACAGACAGCAAAGAAAGCAATTTCTACATCATTTACAGGTGACATGTCCCTTATTAGGTTCTTCCATACTATTTAATTGGCGTCGAGATGTCATATAAACATGCAGCAGCTTACCTCACTCATCGATACAGAGAATAGACACACAGGAGCTCAGATATACTAATTGGCAAGATAAGGTCTTACCTCACAGTACTGTTTTTCATTTATCTGAGGTCCTCTGGTCCCGTCCTCAAGTCGATCGGTGAGTGGGTTGGCACTCTATCGGCTGCACATCAGACGATCTCGAGCCCCACGTTGGTTAGCCAATTTCTGTCAGGGGTTAGTTCCCCGGGTGGATGCCCGTCCAAACAAAGAATAATATCGGGCCCGGGGAAACAAACGTCAGACACACTCGGGTTCTGTAAGATGATTTCATTTATTGTGTGCGGTTTAAGGTGGTTACCCAATAATCACATGACTAATTGTACATATTTGGTCCTTCCGGTTCCGCTACTAGGCAGATTTGCTCAGTTACTCCTAACAACATTTGTTTTCTTTCTTTCCTTTGCTTATCTGGATGTTTTCCTTATTTTCCTGAGAACAGCAAAACCTTTGGGTGCTGTGTGAGACTTAGTGTCTGCTTTCTTATCTCTAAGTTATGTTGACTATCTGCAGAACATTTCACTCTCTGTGTATACAGTGTATAGAATATAGTACAAGTTATATTTTAACCCTTACACACCACTCAGGCAGACATGTCTTACAACCTGGTCCATCATATTATGCCCTGCTGCACTATCACACATGTTGCCACAGCTACCACTACTGCCACCACTCAGCCACACATGTCCTTTGGCCTGGTACATCATATTATACTCTGCTGCACTGCCACACATGTTGCCACTACTGCCATCACTCAGCCAGACATGTCCTTTGCCCTGGTGCATCATATTATACTCTGCTGCACTGCCACACATGTTGCCACAGCTGCCACTACTGCCAACACTTGACTCACAGCCACAAATTTGTCTCCCAAATAGGAATCAACCTTTATCACGTACAAGCCATCAAAACGGGCACATTTTTCTACAAACCATTTCTTTTTTCAATTAACCTGCCACGTGTGTCTATAAAAAACGATGTGTAATCAGAAATAGACTTTAATTATTAATCCATTATATTAGATATAATAACTATACATCATGTGCTTATCAATTCAGGGTTACCTTTAGCACCCTTTACCTATCTAACCCCACATACTGCAACTATAAAAATGACTGACTAGCATGTTTAGAGTGTATGTTGTGGATTTGCATGGTTCCTTTCATTGGATACTTCCTGTGTATACTTCATATATAGCGTCTGCTCCCATTAGATTCTTTATAAAGTGACAACACTTAATGAACTTTGAAATCTGAATTAACGCTCACACATAAAGTAATTGCTTTGTAAGCTTGGTGCCGTGCCTGGGTCCCCGGCTAACATAATTACACTTGATGTTGCTAATACCGTATATATCACAGGCTGCTACAGCTGAAATATAAAAAAAGAAAGCATGCGGATGCAGAATGCCTTAGAATAGAAAGTAATCTGAATACTGTTTTAAAGCCTAATTCTTTAAATTAAGGTCACCGGTGAAGAAAAGAATTACTGGAAAACCGATAATGTGAGTATTATGCGTTTAAGACTTTTAGGATTAAAAGACAGTGGTGCGGATAACAACAAAATGAGTTTTCACTCTGTAGAAGAGGCTGAAGCATTTTATGTTGCTAGGATATTTCAACCTATCACAGATGATCTTGACAGTGAAAACTGGTGCCTTAATTTCCCAGTGGTCCATGCAGCATCTGACTTAGGCCTCATTCTGGTTAATCACACTGTCATTCTCTCAATAGATTGTCTTTTGACATCTTCATCTGCAAAAAGGGTTTGACAGTCAGGCTTGACTATGCTAAATCAATCTGTTTTTCTTAAGTGATCGAGACTGGCAGAGGCTAATATAATGGTAGGAGCCAGTGTGTGATAAGTTCTACATATTAACTAGACCTTTTAGAAACATCTAATGCAATATGCTGTTAAATCAAGTACCCAGGCTGAATGGGATGTTTGATTTCAGTATTAAATCTTATTTGTTTAGCTGCATGCGGTGGATAAATCTAGCTCAGTATAATTAGTCAAGAGTAATGGGTCTTAAAGGGCTTTTTTTTGGGACTTTGATATTGATGGCCATCCGTTGGATAGGCTATCAATATAAAATCAATAGGGGTTTGTCTCCTGGCACTCATATCGATTATCTCATTAAAGGAGCAGTAGATCTCCGGTAAACACCATGTTTCCTTCACTGTTTACCAGGCACATCTCCATATTTTTAGAAATAAATGTGCCTGGTATTACAGCGCATTGCCGCTCAGTTCCATTCATGTAAGTGGGACTGAGGCATAATACCAGGTGCAGCTGCTACAAAGTAAATGGAGCTATGTCTAGTAAAAACAATGCTGCAGCCATTTCATTCATTCACAGAAATGGAAGCTTTGTTTTCACCATTATGAGATGCAAAGTTAATAATAATAATAATAATAATAATAATAATAATAATAATAATAAAAAAGCAATGCAAAAACATTTTGTATTAAAATTTTAGTTCTAATATTGAACATATTTTGTTGTGGGGAACAGTTAGGGGAAGATCATATGGCAGATTTTTTGGCGGGCCCTGCTGTGAAAAATCTGCTTAAGAAATCCTCCTGTCCTATTGATAAGGGGAATATGTTTTATAACATCCCTGCCAAAATGGCACAAAAGACCTTTAGGAAAGATATGAGTTTTGATAGTTACATAGCTACATAGTAGATGAGGTTGGATGAAGACACCAGTCCATCAAGTCCAACCTATAACCCTACAGTGTTGATCCAGAGGAAGGCAAAAAAAACCCATGAGGCTTATGCCAATTGCCCCATTTCGGGGGAAAAATTCCTTCCTGGCTCCAATCTGGCAATCAGTATAAAACCCTGGATCAACTTGTCCTTAACAGAATCTAGACCCATAACCCGTAATATTGTTCTGTACGAGAAAATATCAAAGCCCTCTTTGAACTTGTGCAATGACTCCACCATCAAAACTTCCTGGGGCAGTGAGTTCCATAGCCTCGCTGTTCTTACAGTGAAGAATCCCCTTCGATGTTGTTGGTGAAACTTTCTCTCCTCCAGACGTAGAGGATGTCCCCTTGTCACTGTCACTGGCCTAGGAGTAAAAAGATCATTAGAAAGTTCTTTGTGCTGTCACTCCATGTATTTGTACATTATTATTAAGTCTCCCCGTAGATGTCTTTTTTCTAAACTGAATAACCCCAAGTTTGTTAATCTCTCATTGTACTCCAATCCACTCATTTCCCTAATAAACTTGGTCGCCCTTCTCTGCACTCAATTATGTATATCTTGTATACTGGGGTCCACAATTGCGCATAATAGTCTATGTATGGCAGTACCAGTAATTTGTATAGAGGCATAACTATGTTCTTGTCATGAGAATCTATACCACTTTTGATGCATCCCAAGATTTTTTTTGCCTTGGCGGCAGCTGCCTAGCACTGGTCGCTAAGGGTAAGCTTACTGTCCACCAAAATCCCCAAGTCTTTTTCAGTGGCAGTCTTACCCAGTAATTTATTATTAAGTACATAATCATACATTTTATTTCTTTGACCAAAATGCATAACCTTACATTTGTCTACATTAAACTTCATATGCCAAGTCTCAGCCCATGCTTCCAGCTTCCTTAGATCCCCCTGTAATATTCTACTATCCACTTCATTTTTGATTACCTTACTGTAACGTCTCTGCCTGTTCGGGTCTCTGCACCACCCTCCGCTCGCACGCTGTGACGAAGGAGGCGTGTTCAGTTTGATTCCTTGCGTAGGTTTCTGACTGCTCAGTCTGAACATGGTCCTAGTTCCCTTGCTGTGTAAAGCCACACCCGTGTAATTAGGAACATTTCTCTCTGGACTGCATAGAGTTAATCTCTTCCTGGCCTGTGTGATTGACAGCCGGTGTACCTATCAGCTCTGGGGCTGGGCCCAGACTTTCTATATACAGGATGTCATTTCTCAGCAGGTTGCCGGTTATTGCTCTGTCTTTGCCTGCTCTCCTTGTGATATACCTTATTACTTTGTTACCTGATTTTCTGACCACTGGCTTTGAGTTTGACTATTCTCTTGGATTTAGATTCTGTACTGCATTGCTCGTTTGGTTCTGACCCCTTGGCTTGATCACTCTGCTTCTGTGTTGTTTTTGTCTTGTCCTGTTCTCTGTGTCACTTACCCAGTATAGGGCTTGTCTTCAGGTTGTCCTTTTACCATTTAGGGTAACTGTGGCAATAGGAAGGGACAGTGGCTGGGGTGAGATTAGGGCTCACTTGTCTCTGTCCTTCCTCCCAGACCACTGCAGTAGTGTCAGGGTACTGCTTCGTTTGGCAAGACCCTTACACTTACAGAGTTTAGTATCATCTGCAAATATGGACACCCTGTTCTGTAAGCCCTCTACCAGGTCATTAATAAAGATATTAAACAGAAGAGGGCCCAATACTGACCCCTGTGGCACCCCACTGGTGACTATTACCCAGTCTGAGTATTTACCATTAATAAGCACCCTCTGTTTCCTATCAGTGAGCCAGTTACGAACCCAAATGCATATGTTTTCCCCCAGTCCCAACATTCTAGTTTTGCATACCAATCTTTTATGTGGTACAGTATCAAAAGCCTTTGAAAAGTCCAGATATACTACATCTATTGCATCACCCATGTCCAGTCTACAACTGACCTCTTCATAGACGCTGATCAGATTAGTCTGACAGGACCGATTCCTCATAAACCCATGTTGACTGGGTGTTATAAGATAATTTACATTGAGGTACTCCAGGATAGCATCTCTTAGAAAACCCTCAAATATCTTACCCACCACAGAAGTCAAACTTACTGACCTGTAGTTTCCAGGGTCACTTTTAGACCCCTTTTTTGAAAATTGGCACCACATTTGCTATGCGCCAATCCTGTGCAACAGACCCAGTCATTACTGAATCCTTAAATATTACATATAAGGGTCTATCTATCACCATGCATAATTCCCTCAGAACTCAGGGGTGTATGCCATCTGGACCTGGCGACTTCTCTATTTCAGTGTTTTGAAGGTGGCGCCGCACTTCCTCCTGGGTTAAACAGGTGACATTTAATTGAGAGTTAACATTACCCCTAATCATGTTGCTGGCCATTGGATTTTCTTGCTTAAACACCATAGAGAAGAAGGCATTTAATAGTTGTACTTTTTCCTCATCCTCCTCCACCATTACACCCAGATTATTTTTGAGAGGGCCCACATTGTCAGTTTTTATTCTCTTATTATTTATGTAATTGAAGAATAATTTTGGATTAGTTTTACTTTCCTTGGCGCAATTATTCTCTCAGCTTCGATCTTTGCCTCCTTTATTTGTCTTTTGCACACTTTATTTTTCTCTTTATAGTTTTTTAATGCTGTGTCACTACTTTCTTGTTTTAGTACTTTAAATGCTTCCTTTTTATTCCTCATTGCATTCCTTACCGTTTTAGTTAGCGATATTGGTTTTCTATGAATTCTGGACCACTTATTCCCATAAGGTACTGTATATGTTTTTTAGTGGTCCTATTTAGAAAGCTTTTGAAAATGTCCCATTTTGTTTGTGTTCCCGTCACTTCGAGGACACTGTCCCAGTTTATACTACTAAGCTCCTCTCAGATGGTGAAAATTGGCTTTCTTAAAGTTTAGTGTTTTTGTTTCCCCTCTACTGAACATCTTTTTAATGTGTACAAGAAAACTTATTATGTTGTGTTCACTATTACTTAGATGTTCCCCAATCTCCACTTGTGACAATGTATTAGGTTCATTTGTTAAAATTAGTTCTAAAAGTGCCTCGCCTTTTGTTGGGTCCTGCACTAGTTGTGATAGATAATTGTCTTTTATTATCTCATGGTTTTCAATACCATTGCTATGCTGATGACACTCAAATATATCTCTCTGGACCAGACATCACATCTCTGTTGTCCAGAGTTCCAGAGTGTCTAGCAGCTGTAGCTTTCTTTCTCTCCTCCCGCTTTATCAAACTCAGCATGGAAAAAATGGAGTTCATCATCTTCACCCCACCTCACATGGCCCCTCTACCTGACCCATCTATCAAAGTTAATGGAACCACACTTACTGCAGTGCCATGGATCCATTGCCTTGGGATAACCTTGGACTCTGACCTATCCTTCAAGTCGCACATCCAAACCCTCAACACCTTCTGTCGCCTACAACTCAAGAACATCCATAGAATCTGCTCTTTCCCCACCTGTGAAACTACAAAGATGCTAGTCCATGCCCTCATAATCTTCCGCTTAGATTACTGTAACACCCTTCTCCATGGCTTTCCAGCAAATACTCTCGCCCCCTTCCAGTCCATCTTAAACTGTGCTGCTCGCCTAATACACCTCTCCCCCCGTTTTTCATCAGCCGCTCCCCTCTGCCAATCCCTTCACTGGCTACCCACTGTCCTACTCCTCTCTGATCTTATCCACTCTTCACACAACCATCTCCAAGATTTCTCCTGTGCATCCCCCATACTCTGGAGCTCATTACCAAGACACATAATACAGTACTGTCCCCCACAATCACAAGATTCAAGAAGGCCCTGAAGACTCACCTATTCAGGAAGGCCTACAACCTCCAATAATACTACTGTCACCACACCACGATCTGAACAGCCTCTGCCCTCACCTTCTGTCTCTATACCTCTTCCCTCATAGATTGTAATCACTTGCAGACAGGGCCCTCTATCCAACTGTGCCAGTCGGTCACTGTTAGTATTTTATTTGTTTTGTATATTTTGTCTACCGTATATAAACCCTCAATTGTACAGCACCATGGAATTAATGGTGCTATATAAATAAATAAACAAATAAATATATTACTGACAAAAACCTGTACCCTTTGTTGGACCTGCAGATTTCTGCCTCCCAGTTGATATCTGGGTATATGAAGTCCCTCATAATAATGACTTAACTATTTGTTTTATTAGTATATTTTCAGCTTCTTCCATTATATTTGGGAATTTATAACATACCCCAATGAGTAATTTTTTATTCTTTGTTCCTCCCTTAATTTCCACCCATAAAGACTCCACATATTAATTTTCCTCCCAGATGTCCTCACGCAGGACTGGCTTAAGGCAGGATTTTATGTATAAGCAAATCCCTCCCCCTTTCCTATTGGTAAACTCCTTTTTAAACATACTGTACCCCTGTATATTTACAGCCCAGTCATAGCTAGAGTCCAGCCATGTCTCACTTATCCCCACTATGTCATATTTTTCTTCCAACATTATCACTTCTAGTTCCTCCATCTTGTTAGTGAGACGTATTAGTATACATATAGTTGTGCTAAAAAGTTTACATACCCTGGCAGATTTTTTGGTTTTTTGGCCTTTTTTCAGAGAATATGAATGATAACACAAAAACCTTTTCTCCACTCATGGTTAGTGCTTGGTTGAAGCCATTTATTGTCAAACTTCTGTGTTTTCTCTTTTTAAATCATAATGACAACTAAAAACATCAACATGACCCTGTTCAAAAGTTCACATACCCCAGTTTTTAATACCATGTATTGCCCCCTCTAACATCAATGACAGCTTGAAGTCTTTGGTGGTAGTTGTGGATGAGGCTCTTTATTTTCTCAGATGGTAAAACTGCCCATTCTTCTTGGCAAAAAGTCTCCAGTTCCTGTAAATTCCTGGGCTGTCTTGCATGTCATGATATTGAGCTCAGGAGAATGAGATGGCCACTCCAGAACCTTCACTTTCTTCTGCTGCAGTCAATGACAGGTCGACTTGGCCATGTGTTTTGGATCGTTGTCATGTTGGAATGTCCAAGTACGTCCCATGAGCAGCTTCCTGGCTGATGAGTGCAAATTTGACTCAAGTATTTGCTGATAACGTGCTGCATTCATCTTTCCTTCAACTTTGACCAAGTTTCCTGTGCCTTTGAAGCTCACACATCCCCACATCATCAGTGATCCACTGGTGTATTGAAGGCGAGATTCTTTGTGGCATTTGGGCAGTAATGGCTTTCTTCTGGCAACTCGACCATGCAGCCAATTTTTCTTCAAGTGCCTCCTTATTGCGGATCTTGAAACAGCCACACCGATAGTTTTCAGAGAGTCCTGTATTTCAGCTGATGTTATGCATGGGTTTTTCTTTGCATCCCGAACAATTTTCCGGGCAGTTGTGGTCAAAATTGTGGTTGGTCTACCCAACCGTGGTTTGGTTTCTGGGCATGTTATCAGGCCAAAATCACCAGGGTATGTGAACTTTTGTCATTTTGATGTTTTTAGTTGTCATTGTGATTTGAAAAGAAAAAAACACAGAAGTTTGACAATAAATGGCTTCAATCAACCACTAACCATGAGTGGAGAAAAAGTTTTTGTGTTATCATTCATATTCTCTGAAAAAAAGGCCAAAAAAACAAAAAAAATCTGTCGGGGTATGTAAACTTTTTAGCACAACTGTACATTTCATGGATTTATCTTTATCCCTACTCTTCCACTGCCTATTGACTGTTCTAACCCCACCCCCTGCTCCACCCCCAGTTAAATTATTTAGCCCTCTTTCCATTTCTACACCATCTTGCCCTCTACATCTGTTACCCTCCCCCCAGTCCCTATTTTAAACACTCCTCCAACCGTCTAGCTAACTTCTCCCCCAGCACAGCTGCACCCTCTCCATTGAGATGCAGCCCATCCCTACCATAGAACCTGTAGCCCACAGCAAAGTTGGCCCAGTTCTCCAGGAACCCAAACCCCTCCTTCCTACACCAGCTCTTGAGCCACTTGTTTACCTCTCTAATCTCCTGTGCCTTTTCTGAAAATACTACCTTCGAGATCCTTACCTTCAGCTTGCTCCCTAGATCCCTGAAATAATTTTTAAGGACCTTCCACCTACTGCTAGCTTTGTCATTTGTGCCAACGTGCACCATGACAGCTGGATCCACACCAGCTCCACCCAGTAATTTATCAACCCGATCCGCAATGTGTCGAACTCGAGCGTCAGGAAGGCAACACACCGTATGATGATCCTGGTCTTTGTGACAGATTGCCCTGTCTGTTCTCCTAATAATTGAATCCCCCACTACCAGCACCTGTCTAGGCTTCTCTGCACTCCTATCCCCCCTTCTTACTGGAGCAGACATTCCCCTGGCGGTCAGAGGAAGTGTCTTGCTGCAGCAGTGTTACCCCTGTACCCCTGTACTAACATCCCTCTCATCTGCCAATTTAGCAAACTTGTTGGGGTATGCCAGTTCAGGACTAACCTGCCTGGAACTCTTTCCTCTACCCCGCTGCTTTCTAACTGTCACCCAGCTAGCTGCCTCATGTTCCTGCACCTCCATGCTACCATCCCCCTCTGCACTTACCCCAGCGAGTTTCTGCTCTGTGAGCACCAACCTGCTTTCCAAGTTATCAATGGATCTCAGTGTTTCAATTTGCTCATTTAGATCCAGGATCTGGCCTTCCAAATGTATAACATGCTTACATTTTGCACAGCAGTATGCCCCCTCATGCAGCTGCTCAAGCAGTGAATACATGCTGCAAGATGTACACTGGACTGCATGGGTAAGCATGGAGCACATCTTAACTAATGGGGATTATCACAGCAAAACAATAAGCACAATTCAAAATAAAAAGTGAATAAGGTTTTTTTGTTTGTTTGAATCTAAAGTCACTTAATCTTAGACCAAAACCACACCTATAATCAAAACACACTCGCAAGCTCACACACTCTTAGCTTTTAAAGTTGAAGAAAGCTGCAACTGATTCCTCTTGTTGATAATCATGTAAAGTTATCAGGGTTCACTAGGATCACTACAGAAAGCAGAAGCATAGCATTTGGCTACTTGGCTTTGGAAACTTAATCTATGAAGCTCCCAAAGTTTGGTTCCCGATACTCTGAAATTCCAGGTTAGGTAGTTTAAGCCTGGACGGATAACTTTATCATTCTAAAATTAAGCTTGGAGGTCCCATTTTGTGATCTTCTGGGACCACTTAATGGCTGAAATGTTGCTATGTCTAAATGTGTCCAATCCACTATAATAGCACTTGTGTACATCAATTACCTGATGTAACAATTATTATTACTAATGTTTGTCTATGGAGGTTATATAGTGTGTGTTTGATCTTATTTACCTATTAGAAATGGCCTTTGGCTGAATTCACTAGTTTAACGAAATGTCCTAATAATTGTGAACATACATTGTATACTATATGTATATATTATATATTTTCTGATGGTGGATGACATAGATACACGCTGGTGGGCTATTGGTTCTTCTTTCACTAACTGCTACTAGGATGTTTAAGTGTATCCCCTGTGTTTTGTTAACTGTGGGTTGCTTGCAATCGATAGACAAGACTGTCCTTTATTTACTTTTCCTGTTTACTAGAAATAAAAAAGCTAAAAACTGAAAATCACAAGAGTCTTCCAAAACACCCTTGTGGCTGTTGAGGCAGAAGGAAAAATAAATTTAAGCAGTCTCCAACTGTTAGAAAACTTGGGTCTAAAATATTTTCAACTGTAATTTATTATGTGATTATTTGTAATTTCTTGCCATATATAACCAGTTTTTTTTTACCACTAATGTTTGTTAATAACATGTACAGTATCCTCCTGATGACTGCAAAAGGTGGGAACATAACAACTAAGATTATAAACATTAAAGGGGTTTTCCATGATTTATTTATCCTTAGGCTAGGCAATAAATATCTGGTCAATGGCGAGCTGACAGCCAGTCCCTGCATGGAGGTTGTTTGGAAGTGCATTTGGTCTGTGTTCTATATAGTGCATAGAGCCGGAAGCAGTTGGCATTGTGCTGTGTATAATGAATGGTCACAGTTACTGCTGATCAGCACTTATTGAAGTCAATAATGGCTACACCATTTTTTTTCTAAACTGTGGCCTACTGGATAGGTATAAATGAGATATGCCAAAATTATACATGCATGTGCAGGCACGAGAAAAACAAAGTATACCCTCGTTCAATTCTATCGTTCTACATATCAGGACATGATAAAAAAAAAATCTGCACCTTAGAACGTCTAAAAATTAGGTAAATACAACCCCAGATGAACAACAACACACAACAGATTCCACCATTTCATTATTTATTCAACAAAAATAAAATCAAAATGAAAAGTCAAGTAATAATATAATAATAAATTTTATTTATATAGCGCCAACATATTCCGAAGCACTGTACAATTTGTAGGGTTCAAGTACTGACAAAAAAGATACATTACAAAGAAATAGTCAATTCACACACTCGGACTGAGGGCCCTGCTTGCAAGAGCTTACAATGTATGAGGTAGAGGGGTTGACACAAGAGGTAGCAGGGGCGGCAAGAGACGTAGCATTGCTTGTACAATGGTCAGACAATTTTGTAATAGAGGTTATTGTCATTACACATATATAAGCTGTATGAGCCGTTACCAGTTGTGTCCTTTAACTGCAGATGGTGCCTGGACATATAAAGTTAGTCTGATACGCCGTCATATCCTGTGAGGTAATATTGGAGTATCAACAGAGGAGGTTACGTTTTAGGGATTCTAACTACGGAAGGGTTTACATTAGGAGTTGTGATAGGCCTGTCTGTAAAGATATGTCTTTAGTTTATGCTTGAAGCTGTGGAAATTGGGGGTTAATCTAATAGTCCGGGATAAAGCATTCCAGAGAAGTGGTGCAACTCGGGAGAAGTCTTGCATACGAGCGTGGGAGGTTCTGATAATAGAGGATGTTAGTCTTAGGTCATTGAGTGAACAGAGAGTACGGGTTGGGCGATAGACAGAGATGAGGGAGGAAATGTAGGGAGGTGCAGCATTATGAAGAGCCTTGTGAATGAGGGTGATAAGTTTATATTGTATTATGTATTGAATCGGCAGCCAATGTAGTGACCGGCACAGACTGGAGGCATCACTGTAGCGTCTAGACCAGGGGTAGGCAACCTTTTTTGTTCAGCGTGCCGATTTCGATTAAAAAAAATAAAAGTTGAGGTACTCGGAGTGCTGGTCAATAATTGTAAGTCTGACGACCCCTGCACACGGTATTATGTCACATAGCGGCCCCTGCACACGGTATTATGGTGATAGTACTAGTGATAATTGCTATTACTATTATTTTAGCATGTAACAGATATCACTAGAGAGGCGGGCGGCGTATTTTACTCTATAAAGATCAGGCATGGACAGGACAGGGACAGTGAAAAAATGTAAACTTTATTGGTGACTTTGTGCATATGTTGTGTAAGTATTATTTGCGACACTTTTGGCGCTGCGACCTGTAGGATGGTCACAGTGCCAATAACTTCCTGGTTATATGATTAGGCTTACATTATCCCTCTATGTGACTATCAGAGAGCAGAAGTACAGTATGCTCTCTGATTGATAGGAGAGGGGATAACATGGACAGAAGTCTCTGCTACCCCCTCCCCCGTCACATACAGCTTATGCACAGACAATGAGGAGTTAACATTGTCTCTGCAGCTCCTCCTCCCCCCTCCTTCCTTAGCTCTAAGATGCTGCCTGAGGCAGGAGGGGGGGGACACTTTAGAGCCCCATTTCTAAGGATCTGTTAGGATTCATTTTAAAGATGAGAATCTCATCTTTAATACGATACCAAGATCTCCATGATTGACCTTACAGATTCAGAGCGATTCACTGTTAAAACGATGTCGGGAATTCAGATCTGCATTGGGATTTCAATGCCGAACATCGTTTTCACCAGCGAATCGCTCAGGATGTTTAAGGACGATGATGGTGATCTTGGTATCATTTTAAAGAGGAGATTCTCATCTTTAAAATGAATCCAAGTGTTTCTTTATAGCTTTAAACAATCCTGAGCAATTCACTCAGGTACAGTAGTGAAGCCGGCAATTACCGGCTGGGTGAGGACTCCGCTGCCTTGCCAGGGAAATATTCCTTGCGTGCCACTCTTGGCACACGTGCCGGGGGTTGTCAACCCCTGGTCTAGACTGATAGATGAGCCTGGCCGCCGCATTCAGAATAGATTGTAGAAGAGAGAGTTTAGTAAGGGTAAGACCGATTAGTAAGGAGTTACAGTAGTCAAGGTGAGAGTAAATCAGGGCAACAATAAGTGTCTTTAGTGTATTTGTGGTAAGGAAAGGGCGGATTCTGCAGATGTTTTTGAGGTGGAGATGACATGAGTGTACGAGTGATTGGGTATGGGGGGTGAAGGAAAGGTCTGAGTCAAACAAAACCCCGAGGCAGTGGGCATATTGCCTAGGAGTTATGGTAAGGCCAGAGACTGCAATGGAGATATCAGGGACAGATCTATTAGATGGTGGAAACAGCAGTAATTCAGTCTTTGAGAGATTCCGTTTCATATAGAGCGAAGACATGATATTTGAGACAGCAGAGAGACAGCCACTGGTGTTCTGTATTAGTGCAGGGGTGATGTCACGGGATGACGTGTATAATTGGGTGCCATCAGCATAAAGATGGTACCGGAAGCCAAATCTAGTGATGGTTTGTCCAATGGGGGCTGTGTAGAGGGAGACTAGCAGGGGACCTAGGACCGAGCCCTGAGGAACCCCAACGGCAAGGGGAAGAGGGGAATAAACAGAGCCCGCAAATGATACACAGAAAGTGTGGCCAGAGAGATAAGAGGAGAATCAGGAGAGAGCGGTGTCCGTGAGGCCGACAGAATGGAGCATAGTGAGGAGGAGTTGATGGTCAACACTGTCAAATGCTGCTGAAGGATCTAGAAGAATAAGAAGAGAGTAGTCACCTTTGGATTTAGCCGTCAGGAGATCATTGGAGACTTTTGTGAGGGCTATTTCAGTAGAGTGCAGAGTGCGGAAGCCAGATTGTAAGGGGTCAAGAAGAGAGTTAGCAGAAAGATTGCGAATTAAACGAGAATAGACTAAGCGTTCCAAGATTTTGGAGATGAAAGGGAGGTTAGAGACAGGTCGATAGTTAACAGCACAGGATGGGTCAAGGAAGGATTTCTTCAGTAGTGGGGTTATGACAGCATGTTTGAAAGAGGATGGGAAAATTCCAGAAGAGAGAGAGGTTAAATATTTTAGTAAGGTAAGTCGTGACGGCAGGCGACAGGGACTGGAGAAGGTGTGAGGGGAAAGGGTCACTACTGCAGGTTGTAGGGCGAGAAGAAGAAAGTAGGTGAGATACTTCCTCCTCTGTAACATGTTCAAAAGATGAGAATGAACAGTTTGAATAAGTCATGTGTGGGAAAACTAAGTGCACTCAGTGAATCAATAGCATCATTAACTTGAACTTATGGTCTTTTGTATCACTTCATCATTCTGCAGGAATTTTGGCCCACTCTTATTTACAACATTGCTTCAGTTTTTTGAGGTTTCTTGGCATTTGTTTATGCACAGTTCTCTTAAATAGGTTGCCCAGGCTAAAACATAATTTTTAATTAGGTTGGGGAGGGTGGAAAAAAAAACCAATAAAAACATACTCACCTGTTCCCGGTGCTCCGGTGTGTTCCCGGGCAGTCCTGCTGCTCAGCTGTCTTCTTGCTGTGGAATTTCTTGCTGACTCTGACATCCCCGGTTCCCTTCCTGAGGCCACTGATTGGCCTCAGTGGTCAAATGCGGTGGGTGCTACCGCCGGAAGACAACAATGTTGCTGCAGAATGGGACCACGCTGAGACAGGTGAGTATGTCTTTTTTATTTTTTTTCGCCTCGCCCGGCGTAATTAATAAATAAAATTTTAGCCTGGACAACCCCTTTAAGGTACTGACATTAGCTTGAGGTTTGGACTTTGACTGGACCATCAATATGTTGATTCTTATCTTTTTTGAGCTGTTCTGTTGTTGATTCGTTATTGTGCATAGATCGCCTCACATTTGACTATAGAATACTATGGTATACACAGGAGATCATAATCAACTCAATGACAGTCATCAATTCTCCATCACCATGCTTAACAGTTGGTATGAAGTGTTTATGTCGATGTGCTGCATTTAGTCTTCTTCAAAAATGGCACTGTGCATTATGACCAAACACCTCCACTTAGTTCTTGTCTCTCCAAAGAACATCGCTCCTGAAATATTGTGTATTTTGTTTAGCTACAGCTTTGCAAACATGCAGCCATGTTCTTTTAACAAAGAAGTAGTTTTCTCCTGGCAACCGTTCCAAATTAGATTGATTTATTCAGTATTTTTCTAATTGTACTGTCATGAACTTGAACATGAAACATGCTAACTGAAGCTTGTTGTAGGTGAACGAGTGTGCCATCCAATGCTCCCCTGAGGGAGCGTCCAATGGTCCTATCCTGCTCCATGTCATCAGAGAATAACGGATCAGAAGCACCCATAGAGGTAAGTACATCACAACATGCACTCGGATGTCACTCCAAGTGTGATCCTAGTGAATTCAGCTGCAACATCCACCCCACCTCAGTTGGCACACTTGTTTGTGTGCATGGGGCCTAAGAGGTAGCTCTTGGGCTTTTGCAATTTGTCTACGCTTTGCATGGTCTGACATTGGGGTGAATTTGCTGGGACATTCACTCCTGGGAAGATTGCCAACTATCCTGAATGTTGTGAATAATATTTCTTGTTTTACAACAGACTTGTTTTACAATTGTCTTATAACTAGAGATGAGCGAATCGATTCTGTAGAAGTGGAACTCGATCCGAATTTCAGGAAATCTTCGATTTGTCACGATTCCAGATTTCCTGATGTTTCGCGGTAACGAATATTTAGTAAGGACCTTTGTGACATCAGATGGTCACAAGATGTTCTCTAGTGATGCGATTGGGTAGGCGTGTCTTTACTTGTTAGCAGATTCTTCCACATGAATAAAAGTTGTCCATGCTGGAGAGAGAGAGACATGACCACGGCATCCAAGGACTTCCGCCATTTTGCCGCCCACCTGTCCACCCTGGCTCTCTGCAGCCCGGAAATAGTTGTTTATTTGCCGCAAAGTAATTCGGATGGAAGCAAATTTTTTTGGAACTTCGAATCGAACTGCCAAATCGAACTTTTGAGAAATTAGCTCATCTCTACTTATAACCCTTCCCAGATTGTTAGGCCACAACATTGATGATGTCTTTCCTCCTTGGCATTATGTTAACATATGCCTGAATGCTCCAAAACAGCAAACTGCCAAAATTTCTGCCTTTATTAGAGCTGGGTAAGCTGACTAGTACCAAGCCTGGTTCAACCCGAATATTCCAAATTGTTAATTTTTTTGCAAAACTGGAAAATGGAAATTTGTAGGGGGTGAACTAAAATGGCCACCACATTATACTCTGGAATCTCTTCAGACCCCAGAGTATAATAGGTGGAGGCCCAGGGGAGGTGACAAAAAAAAAAAAAAAAAACATTCATACTCACCTTCCGTTACTTCTTTTGGACCTTCTTGCAGTGTCCGGTGCTTTCCTTGTTATGTCATGCTCCTGGGTCATGGGTAAGGACTGTGATTGGGCCACCAGCTGTGACCCTGGGTACATGACATCACAGAGGAGGCAGAGATACGCCACAAGGAGGCCCAAAAGAGGTAATGGAAGGTGAATATGATTGTTTTTTTTTTTTTTTTGTCACCACCCCTGGACCTCCACCTATTATGCTTTGGGGTTCGAAGAGACCCCAGAGTATAATAATTACACTTTTACATAACTTTGGCTGTGTTTAGGTTTCTAATAGCCCTGAGAGTGTTCTACATGGGGGGGGGGGGTCCATGTCAAATGTTCACCTTGGGACCCAGCCATTCCTAGTTACGCCACTGCTTGAAATAACATCATTTAACAGGTCCTAAGGAAGCTTTGCAGCCAGTCACAACACCGCTGTAGCAGGGAAGGAATACAAATTATTGAATCACTAAAAGAGAAACCACCATTAACATTTTTGCTGGGCTGGGGTCTGTAAGTTGGACTGCTTAAGAGCTGTACCTGTCTTTTATAGACATTTTTTTTCTACCCCATGGTTTTGGCTACACTCCTGATACTGCACAGCACGTCAAGTTAGGCTGTATTGCTGTATTGTCAAATCCAACAGAAAGTTGACTTTTTGCTGCACCTCATAGTGTCTGCGCCAGTTATATCTCCGACTTGCCTGCAATGTTATTGGACTATAATTGCTAACTAAGTGGTCATGGTGTTATAGATTTGTGATAGGAGTTATGACAGTGGCATAACTATTGACGCCAGCTGTTGCAATGTTGCCCAGGCCCTGGTGCCTTAGGGGGCCTACTGTTCTTTAACACATAACAGGACATCAGTAAGGTAAATGGCACATGGTTAGTTGGGGGACATTGTTACTGATTCTGCATAGGGGCCTGGGAACATAAGGTTACACCTCTGATTATTTCTTAATATAATGTTATTATTAGAACTGCTCTCTTTATGTGAAGGAATCCTAATAAAAGGTTGCAAGTTAGAAGGGAAATGGACTCCTTGCCACTGTTCTGCAGCAGCCTCTAGCAGAGTATAGGTGTTACTTATCGAAGCTTCCAGTCTGTAATATAGCGATTGTTGCAAGACAGGCGACTGTCTCTCTGGGTGATATACTAAATGAACACATGCTGCTGAAAATGGTGCCTGTATTCAGGGGAGGGATTCGATTTCCTCATAGCTCTGCACTATTGTTATAGGAATTGCTTCTGTTAGGATAGGAAGAGCGTTTGATAATAAAATTATATGAAGTGCCCTAATCTAATATTTAAAGTGGCTTCAAACTAGATCTTTGTCTTAAAATATAGAGGTAAAAGACAAAGGCAAAAATGGTATTAAAACCATTATCTTTGTTAAGAACAGTTGATGTGAGTGATAGCCAGTGGTGTAATGTACAATGCTATTAGTCGCTCTTGCCTTCCAAGGCACTGGGATTATGCGTTCAGTAAAAAGCATGTCGACTATAAAGACCTTGTTGTGAAATCAAGCAACATTAACTCATTAAGTCAATAATTCATGGGCTCTTTTATCTAAAGTGGCAACATCACACCATCAATTCACAAAACAGCCACTTCTCTGAAGTGTATGTGATGATAATAATGGATTTTCGAACAATACACACACGCAGCAAGGTCGCTGTGCACAGATGCAGTGGACACCGTGGTATGACCTGGGTCAGCAAAACAAGCTTTATTATTGAACCTAATTATGAACTATCAAGACAATGGTCTTGACTAAACTGTATCCTCTGGGATTATTAAGAAACCATTGAGATGTTTTTGTTTCATATCTGCTGCTATAAGCAATACAGTTTGTGTATAGTCATTTGGCTTTCACTAAACCATTATATAATTGATTGCAATGAGAGCGTTGCATTATATCAATAACCTAATTACTGATATTTTATTTGCGACACTAAATGCCATTTATGGAGAACACATAGTGAATAGATTTAATAGACTACTGAGCACAGCTTGTCATTTATACATTATGTCGTACATGCGATACACTAAACATAATTAAGGCTTTAATGGATATTAAAGAAATTATATCAATAGATCATAGAGCATGTACTGTCTACTAATTTATTCAAGTGGGTGAGGAAACTGCTATACTAAATTGCCATAATTCTTCAAAATTTAACATGATGATAATGTTGGTTATATTTATGAATTGTAGCCATACCTGATTTACATTTCAGTTTGTCTACCTATGTATAAAATAAAGTAGAATATGTAACAAGTGGTGGACATAGAAACAACAACTAGGTTTGGAGTGGTGAGTAATAACAAAGAACAACTAGGGAAAGAGAGCAAACAAAGAAGAGAGAGTAATGTCTTACACTTGTAGTCTCCGGGCGCCTGGTCTGTGTAAGAGGAGTCTCCCTTTTCCTCACACACAACTTGTTGTGCTGATACTGTGACTGCTTTTGGGTTGCTGCTATTCGTAGGAAGGGTATCAAGCTGCCGATGCACACTCCTCCGCCCCTCTTCTGAGTCTCTGCTCAGTCTACCTGCTATCAGGGCCGGTTTTAGACAAAGTGGGGCCCTGGGCAAAATTAAAAGCGGGGCCCCAAATGCTGATATACAAACAAGACCGTTGTCTTCCAGTGACAACCCCTATAATAACGCCTCCTTTCTGCCAACAAAAAAGTAATAACAAGCCCCATTTTACCACACACAATTCAAATGAGCACCTTTGTACCACCTAATAGATTTTTGCACCCAGTCATCAGTTATTATAGCGCCTCCTTATAAATACAATAGCCCCTGATTATAAATAATATTACACCTTTATCAGTAATAGTTCCCTTATAAATGATAAATAGTGCCCTATATCAGTAATATTCCCCCTTATCAGTAACAGACACCCCGTAAAAATAATACTGCTCCCTTATAAATAGCCCCCTCAGAAATAATAGTTACCTTTATAAATAATAGTCCCCATTATCACTAATATCCCTCTTTATAAATAAGCCCACTTAACAATTATACCCCCTTATAAAAAGTAACCCTCTTATAAATAATAGCTCCCCCTTATAATGGATGCCTTATATATAATAGTTCCCCCCTTATAAATAATAGCACATCTTATAAATAATAGTTCCCCCTTATAATAGCCCCCTCATATTTAAGTTTCCCAATTATATATAGTAACCCACCCTTATATATTATAGTTCTCCGTTATACAGTGTCGGACTGAAGGGCCTTAGGCCCACCAGAGGATCTTGTTCTGGGGCCCCACCCAACAGCTTCCTGCTAATAGCCTACACCACGGCTCCTTCACTGAAGTCTTACATATGTGCTGACTATCTTGCGTTACTGAGTATGTTCCCAGTATAGTCAGCCCCTATAGTACTGTGCAGGCCCCAATAACTCCATGGCCAGCTCATGCACAGTACTGTATGGGGAATGACATGGCCATGGGGCACTACACGTACAGTATGTCCAAGATTATAGTGAGGGAGCTGTGATGCAGACATAGCACACAGGGCTGCCAGCAGGAATTGTGAGCCCCCCCACAGTATAATGCTCCACATAGTATATAATGCTCCACAGTATAAAATGCTCTCCTGAGCCCTCCAGTTTCCCCACATGGTATATAATGCTCCACAGTGACCCCACACAGTATAAAATGCTCCCCTGAGACCCCCATAGTGGCCCCACATGGTATGTAAGGCTCCACACAGTATAATACTCCACAGTGGCCCACACAGTATACTACCCCTTAGTGGCCCCAGACAGTGCAATATGCTCCCCAGCAGCCCCACACAATATATGCTCCATACAGTATAATATGTACCCCACAATGCCCCCCCAGTATAATGCTCCAGTGGCCTAACACAGTATAACATGCTCCATAATGACCTCCACACAGTATAATACACTCCCCAGAGGGGTTCCCCCAGTATAATGCTCCACAGTGGTCCCCCACAGTATAATATGTTCCCCACAGTCCCCCCAGTATAATGCTTTACAATGGCCCCACAGAGTATCATATGCTCCCGAAAAGCCCCACACAATATAATACACTCCACAGTGACACAACTCAGTATAACAGGCTCCCCACACTGTCCCTTCCCCCAGTATAAAGCTCCACAGTGGCCCATAGTATAATATGCTCCCCAGAGGGTCCCCGCTAGTATAATGCTCCACAGTGCCCCCTCCAGTATTTTGCTCCACAGTGGCCCCACGCAATATATTATACTCCCCAGAGCGTCCCCCCAGTATAATGTTCCACAGTAGGCCCCACGCAGTATAATATGCTTCCCAGAGGGCACCCTAGTATAATGCTCATTAGTCCCCCCCGAATAATGCCCCACAGTGGCGCCACGCAATATAATATGCTCTGCTGATGGTCCCCCCAGAATAATGCTCCACAGTGACCCCCACTCAGTATAACATGCTCCAGAATGGCCTCCACACAGTATAATATACTGCCCAGAAAGGTTTCCCCAGTATAATAATCCACAGCGGCCCAAAACAGTATAATATGCTCTCCAGAGCCCCCCCCAGTATAATGCTCCACAGTGGCCCCACACACTATAATATGCTTTCCAGAGGGGCCCCCAGTATAATGCTCCACAGGGGCCCTACAGTGCTATTATTATATTATATCCTGGGGTCTCTTCAGACCCCAGAGTATAATAATCGAAGGCCCAGGGGAGGTGAGGGAAAATAACAAAGAGTTATACTCACCTTGTCTTACCTCTCCTGGGCCTCCTCGCGCTGCTCCGTTATCCCCACCGGCGCTGGCTTCTTCTTCTCTGCGGCTGACGTCACGCGTTGTGGACGTCACCGCTGAGGCCTGTGATTGGGTCTCAGCGATTACGTGAGGCAAGCTGTCAGCACGCCCCATGTGATCGCTAAGGCTGAGGCCTGGCCTCAGCGGTGATGTCCGCAACGCCAGAAGATGACGTCGTACGCCAAGGACAGGTGAGTAAAAATTTTTGTTATTTTTACTCACCTCGGAAAGGGGCCCTGCCGTCCCTTTCTGTTATTGATTTGGCCGGGCCTGACTCTGGGATTCGGAGTCATCAGGTTCCGGATCCCGGGGGCCCCTTTGGGGACGGGACCCTGGGCAATTGCCCAGTTTACCCCCCCTAACGCCGGCCCTGCCTGCTATACCATCACCATCACCAAAACTGCTCTTCTAAAACACTTACATGCTGGAAGGGGTTGCTAGCGGCATAGTAGCAAATGAACTTTTCATCTGTATGCAGATGAGTTGCTCATTTCATCTGAGTGTAGCTGTATCTGTGTGTACATGCATAGACCAGTCATCACCTGGGCCTGTCAATCTATATGTTAGTGAGGTGGTGCAGGGTGGCAACCACTAACCAAAATGTGTGCTTTGGCAGGCACAGTCTGGAAGCATTGAACAGTTCATTTGCATACAGATTAAAAAATGATTTTCTTTGCAGCAAGACTGCACTTTGGCACAAAACAGGTTGTGTATGCCATAACAGCCCCTCTAACAGCATATATATGGTTGCTTAATGTTATGTAAAACTGGCATACTTAAATTGGTTATTGACATATGAGAGTTGTCCATCCACATTAACATGGATATATAGCTCATTCATATGTACAGTATAGTATTTTAATTGAAGGCCGAAATAAGTGGCTGCTATGTCCAGGAGCACAAAGAATCAAATACATTTACTGACAAAAAAAATAATGCACTAGGTAGAAATAATGGATTGCAACTCAGCATGCAGTTATGTCTCAAGTAGATATGTAAATGGTTGCAGGTGTGGTCTGAATAGACATTGGGTCATGCTAAAACACAGTATGAGGCAAGGCCCCACGTAGCAATCTGCAGCAAAAAAGCGCTGCGGGAAAACCCACGCCAGCAACGCATCGTGGTTTTTCCCGCAGCGCTTTTCACAGAAAGCTTCTGCTTCCATTATACATATAGGAAAAATTGACATGCTGTGATTTTCAAAACTGCAAAGGTTTTAGAAATCGCAGTGTATCCACTACGTGTATTTTTCCACAATGTGTGGATGGGATTCACTTTTCAGGAATGTAAAATGCCACGTTTTTTCTGCGGTGTTTAAGCCATGTGGGGCCCGGCCTAAAAGTGCTTCTATTGCTACCCAATAAAAAGGTTCAGAAGCTACTTTTGGGTAGTGTACCTTTTGGTGAGAGATTGTTGACTGTTAGACATGCCGCTATGGTGCACTAAAAGACATTTTGCCCTGTTGACAGATTTTGAGAGGGGGTGCATCTTTAGACAGAGAGAAGTTGGATGGTCATTTGGACAAATTGTCTACCATCTAGGCTGTTCTGACCTAGTTGTTAAGAGGTGTTAGGAACAATGGCTACAGGGGATTACACTCAGGTTAACAGGTTCCGGATGGCCCAGACGAACCACCAGTAGCAAGGATTGTTTGATCCCCCAACAAGAACAAGCAACCTCCATGGTTTCCTTCTCCCCCATCCAGACACAGGTCTCTTCCCGGACCATTTCCAGGTACTTACCAGAAGGAAATATGGTGTCATGGCTCTCATTATGTAGCCAGCGATTGACAGCCAGTGACTGTCACCTTAGTTTGCAGTAGTATTATGAACAAGAAACCTGGACAGCTGCAGACTAGAACCATATCGTCTTTAGCATCAAATCCGAGTTCTATTTGAGATCTGATTAGGGTCGATTCAAGTATGAAGTATGCTGTTGCTGTGGAGTGACACACTGCCCCAACTGCTGGTGTGATAATCTGGGGAGCTATCACATACAACAATCAATCACTCCTAGCAGGGATACAACGGACACTAAAAGCTCAGCGATATGTGCTGATGAACATCCTGTGACCATGCGTTTTGCCTCCCATGGTAGGGCTTCCAACTGGCATTTGTAAGCAGGATAATGCTCACACACACACCAGGTTGCAACACTTCCTTGAACTGCCCGGGTCAAGCATTTATGGGATCAGCTTCATCAACCTTTGAGTGTATAGAATCTACAGGCCAGCTGCAACATCTGTGGGCATATGTGCCACATGTTGCAGGATGTCATACAGACCTGTATGCCTCCACACCCAACTGTATCTCATCTTGTATCCAGGCCAGAGGGTACTTGAGCCCCCTTTCAATTGTACAGTTTTCCCCTAATAAACTAATTTTTTTCACTCTGATTTTGTAATCACTTACATATATCATCATTACATTCACACATATATATCGTATTACAACTGGAATAGTCCTTTAAGGCCTGATTCATTGATATGAGATAATCATATAACTATAGCCCGATACATGGTATATAGTGTGAGATCCAATAAATTGCTCCACCATTTGAAGATACTGGCAGAGTGACTTTTTTCTTGCTGAGTATACATTCAGGTTGCGAGAATGTCTTGCAACTTTGGAAAGACCATCCATTGGTTGTTGCTTTCTTGCTTTATTTCTTGTGCAAATTATTATATAGTTACAATTACTTGAATAGAAGAGATTTTGCATATTTGGTAGTTGTTTAAATAATGTTCAGAACTTCAAAATTAGGGAAAGGTCTAGCATTGAAAACACTTCATGTTTAAGCAGTAAGAAACAAATGTCTCAATTCGCTGTTATTACTGGAGAAAGTCAATACAGATCAGAGCACAATATTGTATCTTATTCTAGTTGCCAAAAGAGAACAATTTTTATGTACACTCAATAGATCTGGGATTATAAGGAACTATTCAGTGTTCTTAGAATATATTCATTACTCAGAATCTGAGGATATGTGGTGCATGCCACCTTATTGTTCCTCTAGTCACCATGTTTCCTCCAGGGAAAGAAATACATCCTTAAATTCTTGTATTGTCCATTTTCTTTTGTGCAAAAGTTATTCAAACAAATCTCCTCAGATATGGCACCCAGTCATTGCTTCACAATGTTTGCTACCTTTTAGATTAACAGATTCATTAGATAAGTCAATATCTGCTAATGTAGCAAATGTGGTGAATATATATTATTGAAAACATACTGAAACATTATGACAGCAGTTTATTCTCAATTTTCATCCATTCCAGAAGTTCCACTAGGTATTTTGCGTCATTTTAGCAATATATTTTTCTATCTATTTTTCAGCATGTTTCAGCTCCTTCCAAAGATGCTCAATAGGATTTAGGTCAGGGCTCATAGAAGGCCACTTCAGAATAGTCCAATGTTTTCCTCTTAGTCATTCCTGGGTGTTTTTAGCTGTGTGTTTTGGGTCATTATCTTGTTGCAAGATCCTTGAGCTGCGACTGAGACCAAGCTTTCTGACACTGGGCAGCACATTTCTCTCTAGAATTCGTTGATAGTCTTGAGATTTCATTGTACCCTGCACAGATTCAAGACACCCTGTGCCAGATGCAGCAAAGCAGCCCCAGAACATAACAGAGCCTCCTCCATGTTTGTCTGTGAACATAGAGCTGATGTGCCTTGCCAAAAATTTCGATTTTTGTCTCATCTGTCCATAGGACCTTCTCCCAGAAGCTTTGTGGCTTGTCTACATGTAGTTTGGCAAATTACTTTTGTCAGATTCAAGTTATTTCTGTGACCATTGTGGGTTTTTCTTTCATTAAATGAGGGGTACCAACAATTTTGTCCACGTATGTATATGAAACTGCTAAAAAAAAACCTTGTCTTTGTTGCCCATAGAAACCAATCACAGTGCAGCTTTAATTTCGTTCAGTTTAAACTTTAAGCAGTGCTGTGATTAATTGCTGTCAGCAATGGAGGCAACGTTTCTTTTAGACAATTTTCACAAATATATTTAGAGTTTTTGAAGATAACTTGTCACATTGAAAGTGCAGTTTACAGGTAGTATGCTAAAGAGCAGGGAGAGCTGAGAATATTGATATGTAGTTTTGTAGGAAAAGATTAAGGATATGTTCACATTTGAAACTTATCCAAATGACCAGAACAATGGACAGGTGAAGCTAGTGTGTACCTAGCGTCAGTATAACTTGAATTTTATTCATTTAAATCACTGCTGATTCTGGGGGTGATTGTCCAGAGGTCCTACTCAATGAGTGGCAGATATCTCTGTATGCACATCACCCAGTGAAGACTGTCAATCACTGACAGAGGCCGCCCATTGGACTCCTAAACCCAGAATATGCAAAGATATAAATGAGGAAAATGCAAGTTTTACTAAATCTTCTCTCACAATCTGCTTGGTGATCAATTTGTTCTTCATGATGCTTTTCATACACAGCGGATACATATGTGCAGCGGATGGTGCAAAATGAAAATTTTAATTTTTTCCATGTATATGCTGTATGCCAATTTAACAATCCCAGCTTTTGGGAAATGTTAACTGAAAATTCAGTTCTATAGTTATTATGCTGTTTCCTAATTGTAGAATCATCCTACATGCAGCCCTAGTCTTTGTCTGGTACTATAACAGGAATGAAAGAGCACCATGCGCTTTTACAGTTTAATTCACAACATTGTATTGGCAGGCAATTGCATAGGCTCTGAGATTAAATAAGAAAATGAATGCCCAAAGATATGACCCCATTTTAGAAAATACACACCTTAAGGAATTTCGCAAGGGATATATGATAATTTTAACCAATTCTAGGTTTTCTGCTGCCTGAGGCAAAAATTAAATTAAAGTGGTGTCCACCCTCATTAGAATGTTACCTCCACTAGGAAAAAAAAAATAAGTGTCCTGCTCAATCTTCCAATAGTTTCTGCTACAGGTAATAGAAGCACTATAACCTATGTGGGGGAGGGGTATCACCTCTGGGGGAGCCCTATTACTGTAACATTGCCCTAATAGCAGACCCCATAGGTAGTAGTTCCCCCCACAAATAGTCCTGCCCCCACATAAGCAATGCTATCACTTGGGGGGGGGGGGCACTATTACTGTAATAGCACCTCACCACATAAGTAATGTTATTAACTGTGGAGGCACTATAACAGTAAGAGTGCCCTAATAGTGTCCTCCCACATAAGTAATGTTATTAATAGTAATAGCAATAGTAATAGTGTAATAGTGCCCTAATAGTGCCTCCTTCGCATATAATAATATCTCCCCCTCCCCACATAAGCAATGTGATTAATTGCCCGGGGGATCTGTTACAATAATAGTACCCTCCCACATTAGTAATACTATTACCTGTATGGGGACACTACTACTGTAATAGTGCCACCTCACAGGTAATAATCCCCCCTCTGTCCACATACTGTTCTGTGTGCTTTGGACTATAATATATACTGCTGACACCTGGGAGCATAATAGAAGGTGCAAACATCCTGTGTGCCAGAAAAGCACCGCATAAGTGAACTGTAATTAGGATATAGTTCTGAGCAGGGGGGGCACCCAAAGGTGTCTCTAACAGTGTGGGGCACCAGGGGAAATGTGCAGGTCGCAGCACAGGTGCAGACAGTGGTGCAGCTTGGCACTCACTGTCTGCATCCAACCCGCTCACCTCATGGCAGATACTGCTCTGATTTTAACCCCAGGAGTGCTTCACAAAATCCAAAGTGCAAAGTGAAAGTATTTATGGGCATAAACTGCTGTTTGGACACACAGCAAGGCTCAGGGAAGGAGTGCTGCCCTTTTTGACTTTTGTAGATTTAGAAGGAATGTTTTTTGTCATGTCACTTATTAGCCACGGAGGTGCCAATAAGGTGTAAGGGTGGGTTCACACTTGCGCTTCAGTCCGTCTGCTGCCATTCCAAGTGAAAATCTCGGGGAACGGGATAGACATCGGATACCGACAGGTTAGCGACGCATTGGTTAAAAACCCATTCATTTGAATGGGTTTTTAAAGCAATGTGTGGGTGTGCGCTTACACCCTCTGCGCTTTTAAGCCTTTTTTTTTCGTCGGACACGAAGTCCTGCATATCCGACTTTGTTTCCGTCGAAAAAAAAGTATTCGCAGAGCAGAGGGTGTAAGCGCAGTAGTAGTAATAATGGATGGGAGGGCAGATTACTCGGTATTGTACATGTCCCATGCCTCAAAGAAATGCAAAACGCCCCACAATAGGGCTATTATCAACAGAAAAACTGATAAGACTCACTGTATAAAGAGAACAGCCAGATTATATAGATTGAGAACAGACTGCTCAGCAAGACCCTGCAGATATTTGAACTTTTCATGCAGACTTAGGTACCCTTTAAGTCATAACACTTCAGGATGTACTATGTGATGGTAAGGGGTTAAGGCACCTTGCAATGTTTTTTCTTTTCTCTTTTTAAAGGACAATACCACATTCACATTACATGGTACCAGTTCATAATTTATAAATAAAATCATTATATAATTAGAATTACTTAGAATTAGAAATACTCCAACAATTTCTAATTGTGGGATTCAACATTTCAGTACTAAAAATATTTGTAATAGTAAGTAGTATTCCAGAATAAATAACTATTTCTTACGCTAGCATCTATTGTCTGTCTGAAAATGTAAATATTGTCATTGCAAAATTTATTTTGGTGCATAGTAAATATTGTCATTGCAAAATTTATTTTGGTGCATATACATAAATTCTCTTGACTTTTGATAAAGAATCACTCTATCCCTGCAAATATTTCCCCTGATAAATTGTATTTCTACATGTGAAAATCTGCATTAAGAAACTAACCAACAATTGCGGGAACAAAAGATATTTCCCATGACATACTGTGAAAGGTAAAATAAAGTTTGCTAGTTTACAGTACAAGTAGCCATTTCCACATGCACATTTTAGCAACTCCTTAAGCATCAGTTAATATTATCAGTTTTAAGCTCAGTAAACATTTATTGTATATTGCTCTCCAGTCCTAAGCCTTTGTTTCCACAATTAATAGAATATGATCAATTCTTTTAAAGCATCCTAATATAATTTACTGTCCACTAAACCATCAAGATAATCACATACATTAATCTTTAATAGGTCAATTTACTTAACTTTACAGAGGATTTTAATTAAAACATTGTCTCGCATGATGCTAACGTGGCCCTTATCTGCTGGAGGGTCAGAAAGGTGACCACAAAACTGCTTCTACTTGTGTCCTTCATAACCACATACAGCTGATTGGATATAGGATCTCTTTCTGGATTACATGGATGTAATTTCGTGTAACATATAATTCAATGTCATATTGACCACCTTATATTGAGGAAAAAAAAAAAACCCAGTCTACATGTTGAGGGAAATATATATCTATATCATTTTGACTATTACTAATAAAAGTATCTTCTTTTTGCTAAGAATGGCAAAACAATTATAAAGTATAAAGAATACTGAATGACCCCCATCTATTATTTTGGAGCTTTCTTCAGAATTACAGTACAGCAGAATCAGTTTTCTGTATATATACATATTGAGCTGGATCATGGATAAAACATTGAACAGAGCCTCTGCCATTCTTTGAAGAAAAAAATGCTAGATCAAAGAATTACAATTATTGGTAAAAGATTAAAATTTGGTATGCTACTATAAATAAACAAAACAACAAATTATATTCCAACAAAATAGAGTACTAAATAGTGTCCAAATAATACAATACTGTACAATACCTCTGAAATGAATAAATAGCAACTTCCTTCCCCTGTGCCGTCACTTAGTATGATGTGTACTATAGGGGCTGGCAAAGTAGATGCAATAGCACAGCTAACCCCCATCCTTTACTGATGTAGAACAGATAATGGGACTGGCTTTGTGATTACACTAAGTGAGTCTGCTGGATCTCATAGGAAACACAAAGAAAGTGTTGGGATGTAGGGAAGAGGAAGTTGGGTACAGAACACATGACTTGATGTCAAAATCGGCCTGGTAGCACAAGGTTCTAAATCTGAAGAACATAGGCCAGATGCTGGTAACTTTCAGTAGAATGTACTGTAATTCTAGTATAGATATTATAGCAAGGCTATATGTTTATACCTTACTATCATAACAGATAAATTACATGCTATGATGATGTAAAAGATAGATCTTGATGAAGGTCATTCTATCCCTTTAGCTGAATCCACATCCTTTTCTTCTTAATACACTGTGTGCATTGCTTCAATATAAAAGAAGTCCAAGGCCAAGTTTATGTTCTGACAACAATGCACGTAGATTTAACAATATCACTATAAAATTCTGATATCAACACTTTCTATGGCAGTGCTAATGTATGTGAGACTGGTTACATTTTACTGCTATAGAGAGGTTGATGTTTGCTTACTTCTGAGGCTGATAGCGGTATGTTATAATAAATGAGTAATTGTAATGACTCTTTGCTCAATATTTAATTCTATCTATTGAGTTTAAACATTAAAAATAGAAAATTTCTCACCAACTATTGCACAGTGCTAAGAAGTATGATGACACAAGAGGTGGATATTTCACTTATTGCTGTAGGCATGGGTGTTAAAGCTGAAAGAAGTTCTTAACTTTAAAGAAACAGTTTGTCTTTTCTATGCAGTAACCACGACTCTTCAGCACAGTTGAATTTACGAATGTGACTGCTTTCAATGGAATACAATGTTGTGTCTGCACAAGCTTTGTGATCCTGTTTGAAGGCAACTGCTGTGGCTCAGGTGTAAAAAGCTCATCTTTAATGTGAGGAGGACTTGAAGAATGATTGTCGACTATTCTTTGGTACCTGCCTGCTCACTGTTTCCTTTATTGTGGCTCTCAAGGAGGATGTAATGGAATGGAATGTGGGTAGCGCTGGCTCCTCTATCTTCTCTCAATCAAAATCAAGAGTTTATTGTTGAACATCAATGAATTTTATATTGCCAGCAGTTTACACAGGAACAAAGCTTCAGCTGCTATTCCTGGTCTATCAGAAGAAGAAAGCATGCTTTGTTACTCTCAATTAAACATTACTTTGGTCACTTATTTAAATACCCTTTTAGCTTATGTAGTTACAAGCCCGGAGAGGATACCCAAAAAGCCTTGTAACAGTAAAAACAATAATCTTTATGTGTATAGATAACTAATTTTGTATTAATTCCCATATAAGCATGGATCAATACATAAAACAAGCTGCTGCTATCCGATGGAACACAGCTTGTTTTGACATAAAGATGTAAGGAGTAATATCATTACACAGAAATTATCACCATACATATCAGCTGATCACCTGAAGATATAACTCCCGAATCCTGTGGCAAATAGCAGAATATGCTAGGATATGATTCAACTGAGTGCTGAAGTGTAAAGTTAGCCATAAACAAGATACCTTGTCTCCTGAAGAAACAAAAGTGAAACGCTTGTTAAGGCATCCTTACCACATGAACAAGTGGTGGGGTAAGCACCTTATGGATTGTATTTATTTATTGATTGATTGATTGATTGATTCACTTAGGAATAAATATGAATTATTGGCTGATAGGTGGACCCTTCTTCTGGCACTAACACTTGACTGTACTTTATCAGTATTTATGGGAGTTAGAAAATTCCTATGCCTTCCGCTTTTAGGCCTAATCAGCAGGGAGTCTTGAGCCGAGGAATCCGCAGAGAGATCGAGCAGGACGCTGCCTTTTTCAGGGTCCTGCTTCAAAACAGTTGAAAACAATGGGAGACAGATTCAGAGCGGAATCTGCCGTGGATTCGGGGATGGAATCCACCCCAAATCCGCGTCAAATTCCTACGGTGAACCTACCCATAGGGCTTATTTATTTTGTATTTATTGTATGGTATGGCATGTTCATAGAAATGTATTGTTACTTTTGTAATGAATTATGATTATTAATATTTATTTATTTATTATCATGCATTTGTTTTGGTTTGTGAACATCTGGGTTAGGGAAGTTTATATTTATATCCTTTTTAAAAATGTTTTAGTGAATTAATAAAGAATTTATAATATATGGACCTTTTTTGCTCTGTATGTATTTTTGTGGTTATAAACAAGAAACCTGTCTGCCTAAGGCTTCATTTATAAGGTATGTCCTTATAAATGGACAGCACCCCACCCTGCTCATCTGCAGATGATGTGATTTCCGCAATTGATCCACTTTTCACGTCTTATAGAGGAGCCCTCCCGCTATGATGGCCATATGCTCTAATAACAACACAAAATATATATATATATAAAAAAGAATGATGACATGCATAAATAAACTAGTCATATAGCAAGTAAGTTGAGCTATCATTTCTTCCACAGAACTGAATGCCTGTATATTCCAAACCCAATGATTTTTCCTAGTTAAATTACCTTGATGAAGTAATAAGTTGGATGCTTTTTCTGATATCAATTGGTTGTAGTGAATGAATATTATATGGTTTATATATACTGTATTTGGTGATTATTATTTTTTGAACTAGAACTTTAGCAGGTTTAACAAAAGAGCCATATTTTGACTTTTTTCCCTCTCTTCCATAAATATAACCAACTGAGTGCAGCACAGGTTTTCACATAGAGCTGTGTCCTTAGTACCTGGTCAAATAAGTAACCTGAGGGAATAATCAGTTTACACGTATCAATCAGTTGCATCCATTCAGCATATGTTCTCCATCTTAAAGAAGAACCCCATTGAAAACACTTTTTTCATCCCCGACCCTCACATGATTGGATGTCACATTCCAGACATCTTTCATGTGTATTGCCCTCATATGTCTGTGATACAGCTTCTTAACTACTGATCAGGCACCATCTGTGTTTTAAAATTTTTCCTTCTCCTTGGTCTGCTTTCAATCTCATGAAGCATCAGTACAGCATAACATAGGCTACTGAAGACTGTACAATATCTACCAGCTAAGAGGCAGCGCAGTTATCATTCTCTAAATTCTCCTAAATAATCTAAGATATTATAAATATAGAGGCAGGTTGAGCTCCTTCATTCTAACTGTGTGACAAGAACTGTTTGTCTCCCCCTGTGAATAGGCTGTGTGGTACAGTTTGTGCACATAACTTCCGTTGTTAGCCACAGCTGCCATGAGAGTCATGTCATTACTGATGAAAGCAGCATTTGTCTAAACTTTATTGACTTCCAGAGCAGCCAGGAGGAGGTGGGGTTGGTCCTGACCACCAGACAAGCGAGGACCTGGTTTACACATTTGATTACAGTGGTGACTAGAGGCTGCAGAATATAAGGTAGACAAACACATCGGACAGGCATTCTTCCGTGAGTGATCGGAGGGTTTATGCATACTGACAGGCTGGCAGCATATTAGATGCATAAGGAAAGTGAAGGAGACGAGCAACATGTGCAAAATATGTGAATACTTTATCATTAGCTTTATTCAGGGAAAACCATGCATTTTTTAAAAACACATTTGTTTTTTGAGCAAGACCATACCATGTAAATACAGTCTTATTGGAATGTATTATATAATGGGACCAGATTGTGTGATTGTGCTTTAAAGACATTCTCAGTCAATATATATATATACAGATACACATGAATATTTTGATATAATATACATACAGTACACACACACATATATATATATATATATATATATATATATACTGCTCAAAAAAATAAAGGGAACACTTAAACAACACAATGTAACTCCAAGTCAATGACACTTCTGTGAAATCCACCTGTCCAGTTAGGACGCAACACTGATTGTGAATCAATTTCTCCTGCTGTTGTACAAATGGAACAGACAGCAGATAGAAATGATAGGCAATTAGCAAGACCGGCCCTATAAAGGAGTAGTTCTGCAGGTGGTGACCACAGAGGTGACCACAGACCATTTCTCTGTTCTAATCCTTTTTGGCTGTTGCTTTGGTCACATTGCTCTCACCCCTAGAGGTAGCGTGAGGCGATGTCTACAACCCACAGAAGTTGCTCAGGTAGTGCAGCTCATCCAGGATGGCACATCAATGCAAGCTGTGGCTAGAAGGGTAGCTGTGTCTGTCAACACAGTGTCCAGAACATGGAGTAGATACCAGGAGACAGGCCAGTACACCAGGAGCCGTGGAGGGGGCCATAGAAGGGCAACAACCCAGCTACCTCCTCCTTTGTGCAAGGAAGAACAGGAGAAGCAGTGCCAGAGCCTGCAAAATGACCTCCAGCAGGTCACTAACATCCATGTGTCTGCTCAAACTGTCAGAAACAGACTCTATGAGGGTGGTATGAGGGCCCGACATTCACAAGTGGGTGTTGTGCTTACAGCCCAACACCGTGCAGAGCGATTGACATTTGCCAGAGAACACCAAGATTGGCAGATTCGACATTCGCGCCCTGTGCTCTTCACAGCTAAGAGCAGGTTCACAATGAGCACATGTGACAGACATGACAGAGTCTGGAGATGCCGTGGAGAATGTTCTACTGCTTGCAATATCCTCCAGCATGACCGATTCGGCAGTGGGTCAGTAATGGTGTGGGGAGGCATTTCTTTGGAGAGCCGCACAGCCCTCCATGTGCTAGCCAGAGGTACCCTGACTTCCATTAGGTACCAGGATGAGATCCTCCAACCCATTGTGAGACCATATGCAGGTGCAGTGGGCCCTGGGTCTCTTCTTATGCATGACAATGCTAGGCCTCATGTGGCTAAAGTGTGTCAGCAGTTCCTGCATGATGAAAGCATTGATGCTATGGACTGGCCTGCCTGCTCCCCAGACCTGAATCCAATAGAGCACATCTGGGACATCATGTCTCGTTCCATCCACCAACGCCACGTTGCACCACAGACTTTCCAGGAGTTGACTGATGCTTTAATCAAGGTTTGGGAGGAGATTCCTCAGGAGAACATCTCCCACCTAATCAGGAGCATGCCCATGCTTTTTAAGGGGGTCATACAGGCACCTGGAGGCCACACACTACTGAGCCTCATTTCCTTGTCTCAAGGCATTTATAACCGAAGTTGGACCTGCCTGTAATTTGATTTTTCACTTTGATTTTGAGTATCATTCCAAATCCAGACCTCCATGGGATATTCATTTAGATTTACATTGATCATTTTTATGTTTTATTGTTCTCAACGCATTACACTATGTAATGAATAAAGATTTGCAACTGAAATATGTATGCATAAATATGTAATTATATATATATATATATATATATATATATATATATATCATAAATATATTCACATACATAAGTAAGTATACTGGCATCAATGAAAAACAGCTAGGAAGTACAATGGGTGGAGGGGCTGCCTGGAAAACACTGACACTCCCACAATCAGGAAGTAGAAACCAGAAAGTAGTGCATGAGCTTGAAAATATGAGGAATGGTAAAAATGGTCCAAACACAAATAAAGGTGCTCAGTTATGTTAATTCATTTATATAACAAGCATGTCATGCCTTTAGTCTCATTTTCTTAGTCCCGGACAATGCCTTTAAAGACGTGGCCTGTTTTGGTCTCAGGACACTGCAGATTTTTTTGATTTTTCATCCCCCCTTTCAAGAGCTATAACTTTTTTTTATTTTTTCAATTAATGTTGCCATAGCAGGTTTCGCTGTTGATTTTTTATGGCACCATATTTGGGTATATGCAAAGCATTGAAAAATAGCAATTCTGCTACTTTGGGCTTTGTTTTTGAGAATTCAATTTTGGGCAGTTTTGGACTTGGATTTTTAATGATATGCTATAATGAAATATTTGATTTTGTGAGTATAATAAATGCTTTTTATAAGGCTCTGCAGTATTACAATATTGGTGGTTTTTTGCATCTATTATTCTGCTTTCTTGGATATGGGAGAATAATTATAATTTATAAAGTGAAGGCTGCAAATATTTTTAGCACCAGTGTATATTGCAACCATACTCCAAGAGGATCATTTGAGGACTTCTCCCTGTTTTTGAAAGGCGGATTTCTACAGCTGTCTAAGTCTAAGTCTGTTTTGGGCCTAGACTGTGTAATTCTTTCTTACAGAATTCAGCATGTGGAATAAATGAACTTAACTTGTTGGTCAATATGATTACAGTAATACTGTAAAGATTTTTATGTTATACTTATTTTTCCCAATAAAAGCACTTTAACTCTTTCCCACTGGAATAATGTTTTGATTTTCGTTAGACTCCCTTCCTTTCAAACCCTGTAACTTTTTTATTTTTCCATTCACAGAGCCATATGAGGGCTTAATGTTTGTGGGAAAAACTGTTCGTCATAATGGTACTATTTATTATTATGTACAATGTACTGGAAAGCTGGAAAAAAATTCAGAATGGGGTGGAATTGAAGAAAACCTGCATTTGTGCAATATTCTTATGGTCTTCGTTTTTACGGCGTTCACTCTGCAGCCAAAATGACATGTCACCTGTATTCTATGTTTCTGTACAATACTGGAGTTACCAAATTTATATAGTTTTATTTACATTTTAACCACTTTACAAAAATGTAAAACTTTGCAAAAAAAAATATTTTTCTAAAAGTTGCTATATTCAGACACCTGTAACTTTTATATATTTCTGTGTACAGGGATGCATAGTGCGTCTTTTTTGCGGGGACAGGTTTACTTTTTGTTATACCATTTTGGGTAATGTGTATTGCTTTGACCACTTTTTATTCAAATTTTTATCAGAGTCGAAACAGCAAAAAAACTGCGGTTTGGCAATTTTGGATTTTTTTTTTCCCGTTACGGCGTTCACTGTATGGGAAAAATATTTTTAGAAGTTTGTAGAACAGGTGTTTTCAGACACAGGGATACCTAATGTGTATGTGTATGTATTTGTAACTTTTATATGTATTCTAGGGAAAGGGGGGTAATTTAAACTTTTTTTTTAATTGCATTTATTAGACCCCCTAGGGATCTTGAGCCCCAGGGAGTCTGATCACTAATGCAATGCATTACAATGCTAATGCATTGCAATGTATTGCAAAATATTGGCATTTGTATGACAAGCTGCATAAAGTAGGCCTTCAATAGGCTCCCGGCTGTCATAGCAACATGACACTGGCCCCGGATCTCACTCCTGGGGCTGGCAATCCATAGCAAAGTGGCAAAGCTGACCGAGGCGCCAGGGGCCTTAATGCCCACAATCAGTGCAGGCACTGACCGCAGGCATTGCATTAGCAGCGTGTCTCTGCTGCATAATACAGTAGAGACCCAGCGGCTATGGTTGCCGCTCAGCTCCTTAGTGTCCGCTATATTTAAATACCCGACATGGGACAAAAGTTACAGGTGTATTATACCTGTTTGCTTTGCACTTTGTCAGCCAGCTTATTAGATTTTACCTGTGGAAGGTCCTATTTGGCTTCCATAGATGGTTTCCGGGTGCCATGGCCACCCACTGGCACGCCTCAATTGTATCACAGTGGAGGGCAAGGCTGAGAAAAGGAATCCTTTCCCTCTGTATAACCATTGAGATGTCATTGTTGCTTTTAACTATGACAACTAATTTGTTATTCGACCCCAAATTTGTGTATGCTGCTGTTGAACTCACAGGTACGGTGGCAGTGCCCATGAGATCAGCATGATGGATATATCTGTAGCATTAAATGGTCCTTGCTCATGACAGGTACAAATGTAGCAGACTTAACCTGAATTTCTGCAATTGGTTAAATTTCTGCAGTGTGATATATTATCATAAAAGACAAAAAAAAGTCATTGTAAAAACATTTCAATGACTTTTTATTGGTTTTATTGTCTGCTGTGATAAGATATCATGCTGCAGCAATTTAACCAACAGTTTTTGTCAACTCTGCTACATCTGTATATCAGTGCAGTGAGTGAGTTAAAATAAAGTACAAAGATATTCCAACAGATACCAACCAAACATAACAAAAGAATACTCTTTTGGTGTATGTCTGGCTAATAAATGCCTATGTCTATGTATAATGTCTATGTATAATTTTGGATAATTATACCGACCTATATGCTAGACATAGTGCCACATTACCCGAGGCCTCATGTACATGATCATACAACACAGAGTCATAATAGATCTCACTGTACTTCCAAGGCCCTGTTCACGCGTTGGAAAATGAAGAGGAATTTGAGGCAGACATCTGCCTTGGATTCCTCATCATTTTCCTGCCCCACCAGTTCCCCAAGGAGGAAAACTGATGCAAATGTTTATGCGTATGTATATATATTTATATTGGCATGCCAAGGCTGTCGCTGATTAGGCTGAGTGGAATGGACCTAATCATTGAGGATTCCTGCGCTGCAGACTCCATGACTGAAGCAGCCACAGAATCTGTGGAAAGATCTAAAAAGACATTTGGAAACAATGAGAGGCAGAATCAAGGCGGAATCTGCAGGTGATTTTGGAGTATAATCTGCCCAAAATCATCGGCAAAGTCTGCTGTTTGAATGGGACCCTACTGTACATGTACTGTTTGCTTACAATTTCATGCAGACTGTTTTGTTTTTTTGTTTTTGTTTTTTTATAATCACACACATCACTCAAAAGTATCTTTATAGCAGTACCTCAAGTACCCGACACTTTATGCAATGAAACAGCAGTGAACCAGATGTGCCATCATACATCCTCTTGGACTAGTTCTGCCATGTATCTGAGGCCTAAGACTTTTTTAAAATTGTTTTTTTGTAAATTTGTTTTTTTATATATTTATAAAGGGAATACATCAAATGGTTAACTATTTTATTTTTATTGTAGTGTGTTAAACTCCATTATAA
Source organism: Leptodactylus fallax (assembly GCA_947044405.1). Classification (NCBI taxonomy): domain Eukaryota; kingdom Metazoa; phylum Chordata; class Amphibia; order Anura; family Leptodactylidae; genus Leptodactylus; species Leptodactylus fallax. The sequence goes on along the minus strand of CAMRHE010000027.1, from coordinate 8,508,050 downwards.
TAATACATTTTAATTATATACAGTAGTGCCAACATATTTCACAACACTTTATAAATTGTAGGGTTAAAGTACAAACAAAATGAGACATTACAGAGTAATAAATCAATTCACACAATGGGACTGAGGGCCCTGCTCGCAAGAGCTTACAATTTTCGAAGTATCGGAGGTAACACAAGAGGTAGCAGGGGTAGCATATAATAATAATAATAATAATAATAATAATAATAATAATAATAATAATAATAGTAATAATAATAATAATAAATACATTTTATTTATATAGCGCCAACATATTTCGCAACAATTTACAAATTGTGGGGTTCAAGTACAGACAAAGGCTAAGGCTCCATGTAGCAAAAAAGCGCTGTGGGTAAAACCGTGGTGGCAACGCATTGCAATTTTAAACACAGCGCTTTTCACAGCAAGTCTGTCTGCTTCCATTACACCTATAGGGAAATCGGCGGCATTTCCGTAGGTATAATTGACTGCGATTTCCAAAAGCATGACGGTTTTGGAAATCATAGCGAGTTCGCTGTGCATATTTTTCCACAAGGTATGGATGGGATTCACTAGAATCCTATCCACCTTGCAGTGACTGTAAAATGTTGCGTTTTTTTCTGCATCGTTTTTTTCTGTGGTGTTTACACCATATGGGACCCCAGCCAAAAAGAGATATTACGGATTATTAAGTCAATTCACACAATGGGACTGAGGGCCCTGCTGGCAAGAGCTTACAATCTATGAGGTAGAGGGGGTGACACAAGAGGTAGCAGGGGCTGCATAGGAGGTAGCATTGCTTATACAGTGGTCAGACGTTTTTGAAATAGAGGTTATTTTTAGTACACATAAATAATGCTGTAGCTGTCACCAGCCAGTGTCCTTTAATGTGCAGATGGTGCCTGGACATATAAAGTTACAGTCCAATACGGCATCATATTCTGTGGGATAATGCGGGAGCATGAGCAGAGGAGGGTTAGTTTTAGGGATTCTAACTGCAGAAGGCTTTACATTAGGAATTGTGATAGGCCTGTCTGAAAAGATGTGTCTTCAGGATACGCTTGAAGCTGTAGAAATTGGGAGTTAATCTGATTGTCTGGGGTAGAGCATTCCAGAGAGGTGGTGCAACTCGGGAGAAGACTTGGAAACGGGAGTGGGAGGTTCTGATAGAGGATGTTAGTCTTAGATCATTGACTGAATGAAGAGCATGGGTTGGGTGATAGACAGAGATGAGGGAGGAAATGTAGGGAGGTGCAGCATTATGGAGAGCCTTGTCAATGAAGGTGATAAGTTTATATTGCATTGAATAGGCAGCCAATTTAGTGACTGGCATAGACATGAGGCATCGCTGTAGCGTTTAGACCAGGGGTGGGCAATTAATTTTCCCATGGGGCCACATGAGAAATTGCAATGGTTTTAGAGGGCCATCATCATGCACAGCGGACGAGTCTGAAAATGAAAGTACGCGCATGCGGTATATGACCCCCTTTTTCTGGCCAATCACATGGTATATGACCCCCTTTTTCTGGCCAATCAAACTGTATATAACCCCCTTTTTTAGCCCCCACATGATGTATGACCTTTTTTTTTTTTTACCCCGCCAAACAGCATATGATCCCCCTATTTATGGCCCCTGCACAGTTTATGGCACATTTTATACCACCCCCACATAGCATATGATCCCCCTGTTTATGGCCCCCACACAGTTTATGGCACATTTTATACCCCACACACAGTATATGACCCCTTTTTTAAAGCCCACCCACAGTATACGACCCCCTGTTATCCCCCCACCCTCACACAGAGTAGTGGCCAATACTTTTTACTCACCTGTCCATGCTCCAGTCCTGGACGCCCTCTACTGCCTCCTCCAGAGTGTGTTGTTGCCGACGCTGAAGAAGGTCAGGACGCTATACGTAGCATCATGGCGTTCTTCAGAGTTGTGACGTCAGTGTGGCACCACCTAGAGGAGACAGCGGAGGGTGGCCAGGACTGGAGCATGGACAGGTGAGTAAAGTATCGGCAGCTGCTTATTGCAATAGCACAATACGTAGCTGCCGATGTGTGTCACCTGTCACCACGCGGGCCGGTCAGAGATAGCCCGCGGGCCAGATATGGACCATGGGCCATACAATGCCCAGGTTTGGTTTAGACTGATAGATCAGCCTGGCCACTGAATTCAGAATAGATTGTACAGGGGTGTAATAGGACATGTTTACAAAATCATAGTTTCTTATTGATGTGATATGACAGGGTTAATGTCTTACTGATCAGTCTATATGTATTTTTTGTTGCACATCTATAGGACTGATCACTCTGTATACTATTCTGTATTTTTGTATACTTTTCTGTACTGATCAGTAGATAAGCATTTCTTTAAATTCCTGTACCATAAATAAAAACTATATGCCTATTGTCTTAGTCCTGGCTGGAATCATGAGAAAGAAAGATGTTCAGCACCTCTAGAAGTCACTGAATGATGGGTATATATCAGTGAATGATATATAATGGGGCTCCCCATCCAGTGAACTATTGCATCATTTGTAACCACAGCTAAGTATTATCTCTTCATTTATTGAACACTTATTATTTTATTATATTCTGGTGCAATTATAGGCATTCTTTGACCATCTTTGAGTTAACTTGTTATAAAAACCCATTTGCCTACATGAGGAGAACCAAGAGAGCGCGGTGTCGGAGAGGCCTACAGAGCGGAACATAGTGAGGAGGAGTTGGTGGTCAACAGTGTCAAATGCTGCTGAGAGATCCAGAAGAATAAGAGGAGAATAGTCACCATTAGATTTTACTGTCAGGAGATCATTGGAGACATTTGGAAGGCCTGTTTCAGTAGAGTGCAGCAGAGTGGGGAAGCCAGATTGTAAGGAGTCAAGAAGAGAGTTAGCGGGAAAATAGTGGATCAAACGAGAATAGACCAAGCGTTCCAAGATTTTGGAGATGACAGGGAGGTTAGAGACAGGTCGATAGTTAACAGCACAGGACGGGTCAAGGGAGGATTTCTTCTTCTGTAACTGGATCAAAAGATGAAAATAAACATGATGAAGTGCGGTTGGTGAGGGGATCAATGCTGCCTGGGGATTGGGCAATTATTTCCTGTCGAATCTTGTCAATTTTGTCATGGAAATAAGTGGCCAGGTCTTCTGCACAGAGGTCTGTGAATGGCATCTGCACCTTGGGAGTGAGTAAGGAGTAAAAAGTTTGAAAGAGTCTTTTAGGGTTACTAGAGAGAGAAGAGATGAGAGCAGTGAAATAGGCTTGTTTGGTGAAGGGCAGAGCAATAGGTTTTGAGCATAAACTTGAATTGGAAGAAGTCTGTAGGTGAATTTTCTCCTCAGACATTCAGTGTAGAGCACTGCTGAAGAAAAACGTGTATGTGGTATGTGATGCAGTTACTGCTGCCCGTGTCAAAATTTTTGAGTGGAAGGGGGAGCTTTTAAGGGTTTCATTATAGTGACTGGTGGCCAGGTTGGGAAAGGAGAGTAAAGAGATGGGGGACAGTAAAGACTGTAGAGTGTCTGAGAGGTGCTGGATGTTAATGGTAATGTAAATTTCTATATATATATAATGGGTTGGTTTGTTCTGAGAAGGAGAGAAAGTACTAATGGTAAAATACAGAAGGTTATAGTCAGAAAGTGGAATAGAAGAATTAATAAATTTAGAAACTGGAGAAGTTGGAGGAAGACCAGATCAATCGTGTTGCTCTCTTTGTGTGTGGGAGTAGAAGAAGTTGTAAAAGACCAAAAGAAGTGGTTAGTAAGAGAAGCTGGAAGGCAGCTGGGGAAACAGGGGTATTAATGGGGATGTTACAGTCATCCATGAAAGGGTTAGGAATTTCACAGGATAGAAAGAGGGGAAGCCAAGAAGCAAAATGGTCCAGAAATTGTTAGGGTGAGCCAGGTGGAAAGTAGATCGCGGCTACATGCAGGTAGAGTAGGCAGAATCATCTGATGGCATGGACCTCAAATGAAGGGAAGATGAGTGAGACTACTGAGGGAATGATCTGAAAAGTGCACTGCGGTGATAGAAGTATGCCTACCCCTCCACCTTGCCTGTTGTCACACTTCCCAGATGCAGGAAATATCTAAAGTAGAGTTTCATAAACTGTTTGTACAATGGGCACCTTTGGCTGGTATGTTTTTTAGAATATTATACTTGATGCAGCATTTATATTATTTCTGTTATATCTGACATATATATATATCTGTTTTATATTGACTATGCTCATACTTATTGGCATTGCTCATTTTCAGTTACGGCATACTATAAAGTCCAGGTTGCTAAGAGAAGAACCTCTTATCAAATAAATGCAAATCATGCAAAAATATAATTTGCAGAAAACAAAATTGCTATACATTTCTTCAATGTTCCTATATTACAATTCTGCTCTGAAATACACTAGGGAAAATAGAAAGTTATGCAGTGTAAGACATTACACTACTCATGCTCTTATCACTTTAAAAGTAGAATCCATTTTTATTGAACAGGAGTCACTATAAAAATAACATCAAGCTAAAGTTTCCTCCAGTAATCCTACCTTTGGGATCAAACTCCCTGAGAACAGGCTCAAAGAACATTACCGTATAAAGCTCAACCAGGTAATTGCTTGTAATTTAGAATTTACTGCATTCTGTTAGAAGAGTCATATTTTAAGTCCATATTGTGTATTTTCTGTGGCTCTTTTCTGCCATTGTAAACAGCATTACATGTGCCAGGCATGCTCAAATCTCTGTACTGTACATGTCTATTACATACAAGCATTATGGCAGACTTCTGGGACTCATGCACACCTGGTACAAGGATATCTGTTATCCTTACAAAGTTGTTAAGTGCTGTCTTTTACTTTCAAAACATATGCTCCCAAAAGATACATCAATAGGAATGTGCTGACATATTTTGCACAAAATGAAAATGCTAATTTTAAAAAGTTGCAGGGTGACTACACCAGGGACATTGAGTGAGAGGGAGGAACCTTTGCAGAAACATCTAAACCAGTACATGAAACATGAAATCCCTTGACGTCAATTATGAAGTTTAACAATCGTACAGAAGAAGAAGGTTTTTGACTTTTGCCATTGTATCATATATTGATCAGGCTACTTTGTAGCTTGTCAATATGTCTCTTGAGTCATTAATAATAATCGCTGTTTGACGGGCTCACATTCACACTCACTCATAAAGGCAGCATGGAAACTCTGCTTGGAGGGATCCAATATTGCACTGTATTTGCTAAGGTTAATGAATTTCAGTATATCTATTAAAAGCAAATGAAAAAAACCAAACATTTTAGGTGATGTATCGATACATTACATATATATCAGCAGAAAAAAATTATTCAGGGTATAAATTATGCATAAGGTTGGGCAAATTAAAGAATAAGACAAATTGCTTTTAAAAGTGTAAGTTTATGTTATATTCTAGATTTCTTGGCATTATTTCTCTTATAAGTGATAAGTCTGAAATAGGAATTGCAAATCTTTTGCTTATTAGATTTGGAGAAATTGATCAATATAACAATACTCTAAACACATAAACAAACCACAATTCAGAAATTTCAGGCAATTTGCAAATATCAAATATAAACACAATGGGGCAGATTTGCTAATACTGCGTAATACTTAAAAAAATTCAACACTAAACTAGACAGTCTAAAATGTGAGGCCACATGTAGACAAAAAGCTGAAGTTTAAGAGAAGTTTAAGTTCTTCCTTTATATTTTGAAGCAACTCAAAAAAACAGCAAAATCTACAACAAAAATATAGCTTTTCCACATCGTGTGGACTCAGCTTTGGACAGTCTAGTCTAGCCTATTTGTTGGCTTAGTTTCAGATAAAAATTGCATCAATCACAGTAGTGTACTAAGAAATAAAGAAGCTAACCCAAGAAATGTATCAAATAAGCCAATAAATCATCAAAGCCACATCACACCCCCATGTTAAAAATTGATCACAAACTCATAGGGACATATTTATTATGCCTTGTATACCAGTTTTCTGGACAACAAGGCATAAAAAGTTGCAAATTGTTTTTTTTTATGCCAAAATTTTTTTCAACTTTTCATCTTTATTGCACCACCCTATCTACTTTCCAGAAAAAGGGAGCATGGAGAGGGAGTGCAGGGGGCAGGGCAGATTTATTATCATTTGAACCAGAAATTATGATTTGGTGTAGATTTCCCTCCAGCCTCACGGCCGCTGACTCCAGACTTATAAACTCAGATAAATACTATTCATGGCATAACCCATTTAATTCACAAAGAACCCCCTTTGACACTTCTTCTGTCCAATGCAGTCTAGACAAAAGCTACATGAGACTACATGAGGTCCAGGGTGAGGGTGGTAGCAGGTAACTATGGTATAATATGACTTCCCATATAAGAACTTGAAATAGGCCCCACTCCACTATAAATACCTTCAGTAACAAGTTCAGAATATGGAAAACATTATCATTTTGAGTCTCCTAATGCACAAAGTGGTGTTGCAGTACATGAATAATGAACACAGTGCTGTCATGGTACAGGTATAACGTATAAAAGCAATGATGTCATAATAAGTGGATAATGTGCATAGTTAAAGAGAATCTTTCATGTCCTCTGACAATAAGGAGCTATGTACCACTAGAAAGTTGACATTGCACTGCCAGCTTTGCAAGTATGTGCCAGTGCCACGGTTGCAGAGATATCAGTTATTAGGCTCACATCCCTGGGTGGTTAGGAACGCCCCCCTGATAGTACTCTTCCATAGACTTGTATTGTCAGGGGGTGCATTCCTCACAGCCCAGCAATGGCCAGCTTCTCTGACAGTGCAGGGATGTTGGTGCTGAAATGAATGGCACTGACATCCCTTCACATATCAGCAAAACAGACAGTGTACTGAATTCAGACAGTGCCTTGATTGAAACTATAAAAATATGTAGAATTTAGAAAACTAAAAAAATGTCCTCTTGTTTGCTTTAAATATGAGATATTGCTCCTTTGACTTTAGAAGGCATTAGCCATTTGTACAGGAGACTATTAGGGAAATTTAAGCTGTAAACTCGTGTTTTACACATGAAGTCTCCGACAAATTGTACCTGCCAGCAGGCAATACAAGTATTTAAGTCATTAAAATGAAAATATCAGTTCTGATGAACTAGCCAGAACCCTTATTACATTTCACAACGGCCTTTTTCTCATTACTTGCCTTCTAAAATATTGCTCTATTATGGATTCATTTCATTAGTTAAAAGGGTGACATTACTCAGTGTTAATGAATTATTGCCAGTATCTTAGGAGATTAACCTGACGCACATATTCAATTTAACAGAAAGATTTTTATGTTACCATAGATAATAAAGATAACTGGAAAGTAGAAAATATGGGGCAGTGCTGTAGAAAGACAATAACATAGCGGAAAATATGGAAAATAAACAATAGCAGACAAACCATAATTTTACAATATTATAGCAATACATTACAACAAAGTTTACTTGTTCCTGTTTCCATCAAAGACTTCATGAAGAACTTTGAAAATTATGGTATGGAAATATATGTGGTGGGCTATGAAGAATTTAAGTATTTCTCTATCTGTCTGTATACCCAGTGTCAGACTTGGGCTCCAAAGGTCCAACAGTGGAATTAATTCTGAGAGTCCACTATACAGATAAATGTACATATTACCTGCCTCACATTTTTTTCAGTATTAGCCTGCTACCTAGCTCTTGCCCTAGATTAAAGCCAATTTAGCTCCATGAGCAAGGTGACTGGTGATGGGGTCTCACAGTGACAATAAAGAGACATGACCCAGAAGGAAGGATAGTGGTTAACCAACCTCTTTACGTAGATGCCCTCTCAGCCAATGCAGCTATATTTAATAAACAGTTTGTTAACTAATCTAATCAGTTTATTATATGGATAAGTAGGCTGCTTGAGTTGCTGTATGCAGCCTAACTGTATGTAGTGCAATGAGTATACTGTGTCACTGTTCTTGCAGGTGTTGGGAGCTAGTGTGATTAGTGTGTGATGAATTTTACATGGAATATTTTAGAGGAATTATTAATAAAAGTTAGTTTTTAGTGTATGATAATTTTTCTCATTTCTTTTTCAATGTTCATTAGTACACAAACTGGACATTGATTTGTTTCTTGTATTATTTCTAGTGTGACTTTTTTCAACAAACAACTGGTTTATAAATTTATCACAGTTAACTTGGGTGGAAGGCTCCAGAGTTCACAAGGTATTTTTGGTGAAATTTTGTTAAGACTATTTAGAAGTGGAGTATGCTTCTGAAAAAATTTACAGGACTCTAAAAAGTCACATATAATGAACTAGGTGACTAGGTGTACACTTATGTACCATCTAAACCATGCCCACATTGCAGGTCACATTTGAAAAAGGTATATTAGGGGCAAATCACTAAAAAGGTGCATACACTCTAGGCACAACCATTAGAAAAGTTGCAAAATAGATAAAAAAATGAAACAAAAAAACACCATCAAAATTCAAAATCAAAAAGCATTGAAAAATTGGTCCCGTTTAGAGATCGGCGAACTTCTCAAGATTTATTTAGTTTTGGATTCGGGTGGTTTGGACAGAGATTTGTTTTGGGTTAAACAAGTTTGGTATGAACCACAGCTTAAGTTGGCTTAAAACGTAGTGACAGGACTCTTATCTTTGCAATTTCTAGCTTTTTAAAGCAGCCGAAGTTATATCAAAGTGAAATTACATGTATGTCTATGGAAAAACATATAGTAAGCAGTGGATGCAAACTCCATGTTTAACCATACACTACGCTGCCACTTGCTTTTAAGCATTTTAACATTTTAATCGCTCCAACAATACCCTTTTTTTTTTGGGGGGGGGGGGGAGTTCTACAGGCTTGTTGCTATTTGGAAGACAAATTTGTTGGAAGTGTGGCACCAGCAGTGTGGTATAGTGAAATGTGATGGACCAGGCCGCAGTACCTGTCTGGCTGAGTGGTGGCAGTGGTGGTAGCTTTGGCAATATGAGTGTCAGTATTTGCATGGAATAATATGATGGACCAGGTCAAGGAACATGTCTGGCTGAGTGGTGGCAGTGGTAGTAGCTGTGGCAGCATGAGTGGTAGGCAGTAAAGTATGGATTAATATGATGGACCAGGCTATAGGACATGTTTGGCTGAGTGGTGGCAGTGGTGGTAGCTGTGGTAGCATGAGTATGGTTCCCCATTAATTAAGAGAGATTTTCCAAATTAGGCTGCAAGACTATTTATTGGGTGAAAAACAAAAAATCTTAAGAAACTGAGATTTTTTCAGATTAGCAGACTCCATCACACTGTTTATTGGGTGACCAAATAAAAAATGCAGGCATAATCAGTGTTTTGCTGTTAGAACAATAGTTTTTATGTATTTAATGAAAAAAAAAAATTAAACTCTTGCCCAAAAAAGCCTTAAAGAGGACCTTTCACATCCTCATGTATATGCGGTTTTACATACCGCTAGAAAGCCGACAGCGCGCTGAATTCAGTGCACTCTCGGCTTTCCTGTTATGTGCGCCGGGGCTGGAGATATCGGTGGTTTTAGTTTCACCATTCACTGTCAAAAGGGCGTTCCTGACAGTCTAGCTGGGCTGTGAGGAACGCCCCCTGACTGTACTTGTCCATAGACTTGTACTGGGGGGGGCGTTCCTCACAGCTCAGCGTTATCACTGGGCTGTAAGAAACACACCCTCCGACAGTACAGGGCTATGGGGCGAGTACAGTCAGGGAGAGTGTTCCTTACAGCCCATCTAGACTGTCAGGAACGCCCTTTTGACGGTGAACGATGAAACTAAGACCACCGATATCTCCAGCCCCGGGGCACATAATGGGAAAGCCGACAGTGCGCTGAAATCAGCATGCTGTCGGCTTTCTAGCAGTATGTAAAAGATTATTCATTAACGGGACTGACTTTGTCTTTGTCGGTCTCACGGACACCGCAATCTCCTGGTTCTCCTCTTATTTCTCAGACCGCACTTTCAGTGTATCATTTGCGGGCTCTGTCTCTTCCTCTCTTCCCCTTATTGTTGGGGTTCCTCATGGCTCAGTCCTAGGCCACCTGCTCTTCTCTCTCTACACAGCCCCCATTGGACAAAATATCACCAGATTTGGCTTCCGGTACCATCTTTATGCTGATGACACCCAATTATATACGTCATCCCATGACAACACCCCTGCACTAATACAGAACACCAGTAACTGTCTCTCTGCTGTCTCAAATATCATGTCTTCGCTCTATCTGAAACTGAATCTCTCAAAGACTGAACTACTGCTGTTTCCTCCATCTAATAAATCTGTCCCTGATATCTCCTTTGCAGTCTCCGGCCTTACTATAACTCCTAGGCAGCATGTACGTCACCTTGGGGTTATGTTTGAATCAGACCTTTCCTTCACCCCCAGTATCCAATTACTCAGACGCTCATTTCATCTCCACCTCAAAAACATATCCAGAAAATGCCTTTTCCTTACCACAGATACATTAAAGACACTTCTTGTCGCCCTGATTCACTCTCGACTTGACTACTGTAACTCCTTACTAATCAGTCTTCTCCTTACTAAACTCTCCCCTCTACAATCTATTCTGAATGCAGTGGCCAGGCTCATCTATCAGTCTAGACCAGGGGTCGGCAACCCCCGGCACGCGTGCCAAGAGTGGCACGCGAGGCTTATTTCACTGGCACGGGAGTCCTCACCCAGCAGTTTCGATAGGACCAAACACAGATGAAACGAAACTGCTATTATTATACTGTGGGGTCTCTTCAGACCCCCGAGTATAATAAGCGGAGCCCCCGGGGAGGTGATCAAACATAAATAACAATGTTAACTCACCTTCCCTGGATCCGCAGCAGCTCTGTGCTCTTCGGGCGCTTCTGCCTGATGTAAGAGGCTGCTGACAGGGCCTCAGGGGTCACGTCCGACGTCATTACGCATAATGATGCGATGTGACCCATGAGATTCATTCAGCGATCGCTGACTACAGGCAGAAGCGCCTGAAAAGCACAGAGAGGCTGTGGATCCAGGGAAGGTGAGTTAACATTGTTTTTTATGTTCGTCACCTCTCTTGGCCCTCCACTTATTATACTCTGGGGGTCTGAAGAGACCCCACATTATAATAATAGCTAGTGAGTGGTGAAAATTGGTTAGAATATTATACTGTGTGCAGGGGCCACTATGGGACATAATACGGTGTGCAGGGGCCGCTATGGGACATAGTACTGTGTGCAGGGGCCGCTATGGGACATAATACCGTGTGCAGGGGCCGCTATGGGACATGGTACCATGTGCAGGGGAAACTATGGTACATAATACCGTGTGCAGGGGCCGCTATGGGACATAATACCGTGTGCAGGGGTTGTCAGACTTACAATTAATGACCGGCACTCCGAGTACCTCAACTTTGATTTTTTAATCGAGATCGGGACGCCGAACAAAAAAGGTTGCCTATCCCTTGTCTAGACGCTACAGCAATGCCTCCGGTCTGTGCCAGTCACTACATTGGATGCCTATTCAATACAGAATACAATGTAAACTTATCACCCTCATCTACAAGGCTCTCCATAATGCTGCACCTTCCTACATTTCCTCCCTCATCTCTGTCTATCGCCCAACCCGTGCTCTCCGTTCACTCAATGACCTAAGATTAACACCCTCTATTATCAGAACCTCCCACTCCCATATCTAAGACTTCTCCCGAGTTGCACCACTTCTCTGGAATGCTCTACCCTGGACAGTCAGATTACCGCTCAATTTCTACAGCTTCAAGCGCAAACTAAAGACACATCTTTTCAGACAGGCCTATCACAATTCCTAATGTAAACCCTTCTGCAGTTAGAATACCTAAAACGAACCCTCCTCTGTTCAGGCTCCCACATTTCCCCACAGGATATGATGCTGTTCAGACTGTAATTTTATATGTTCAGGCACCATCTGCACGTTAAAGGATACTGACTGGTGAAGGCTCATACAGCTTTATGTATAATGAAAGTAACCTCTATCACAAAAATGTCTGGACCACTGTATAAGCAATGCTACCTCCGATGCTGCCCCTGCAACCTCTTGTGTCACCCCCTCTACTTCATAGATTGTAAGCTCTTGCGAGCAAGACCCTCAGTCCCATTATGTTAATTGAGTATTTCTTTGTTATGTATCTTTTTGTCTGTATTTGAACTCTACAATTTGTAAAGTGCTCTGGAATATGTTGGCGCTATAGAAATAAAATGTATTATTATTATTTGTAGATCATAGATTAAATAACAGCATATAATGTCAGGCAGCTGCTTCTAAGGCCAGCAGGATACTGTCATGTATTAAAAGGGGTATGAACTCACAGGATAGGCATGTAATATCACAACTTTATAAATCATTGGTGCAGCCCCATCTGGATTATGCAGTTCAGTTCTGGGCACCAGTACATAAAAAGGATGTTCTAGAGTTGGAAAAGGTTCAATTGAGGGCCACAAAAATAAGGGACGTGAAGGACTTCAGTTATGAGGCAAGACTATAGGAGTTAAATTTGTTTAGTCTGGAGAAGAGGTGTCTAAGTGGAGATATGGTAAACCTGTATAAATACAGTGGGGAAAAAAAGTCAGACACCAATTGTGCAAGTTCTCCCACTTAAAAAGATGAGAGAGGCCTGCAATTGACATCATAGGTAGACCTCAACTATGAGAGACAAAATGAGAAAACAAATCCAGAAAATCACATTGTCTGATTTTTTAAGAATTAATTTATTTTATTAAGAATTTACTTGCAAATTATAGTGGAAAATAAGTATTTGGTCAATAACAAAAGTTCATCTCAATACTTTGTTATATATCCTTTGTTGGCAATGACAGAGATCAAACGTTTTCTGTAAGTCTTCACAAGGTTGGCACACACTGTTGCTGGTATGTTGGCCCATTCCTCCATGCAGATCTCCTCTAGAGCAGTGATGTTTTGGATCTGATGCTGGGCAACACAGACTTTCAACTCCCTCCAAAGGTTTTCTATGGGGTTGAGATCTGGAGACTGGTTAGGCCACTCCAGGACCTTGAAATGCTTCTTACGAAGCCACTCCTTCGTTGCCCTGGCGGTGTGCTTGGGATCATTGTCATGCTGAAAGATCCAGCCACGTTTCATCTTCAATGCCCTTGCTGATAATAATAATAATAATAATAATAATAATAGTCCTTTAATAGTCCCACAGTGGGGAAATTCAGTAAAAGGAGGTTTAGAAGGAGGAGATAGAAGGAGGTTTGCACTCAAAATCTCACGATACATGGCCCCATTCATTCTTTCATGTACACGGATCAGTCGTCCTGATCCTTTTGCAGAGAAACAGCCCCAAAGCATGATGTTGCCACCACCATTCTTCACAGTAGGTATGAGGTTCTTTGGATGCAACTCAGCATACACTCTCCTCCAAACACGACGAGTTGTGTTTCTACCAAACAGTTCTACTTTGGTTTCATCTGACCATACGACATTCTCCCAATACTCTTCTGGAACATCCAAATGCTCTCTAGCAAACTTCAGAAGGGCTCGGATATGTACTGGCTTAAGCAGGAAGACACGTCTGGCACTGCAGGATCTGAGTCCCTCGCGGTGTAGTGTGTTACTGACGGTAGCCTTTGTTATGTTAGTCTCAGCTTTCTGCAGGTCATTCACTAGGTCCCCCCGTGTGGTTCTGGGATTTTTGCTCACCGTTCTTGTGATCATTTTGACCCCATGGGGTGAGATCTTGTGTGGAGCCCCTGATCGAGGGAGATTATCAGTGGTCTTGTATGTCTTCCATTTTCTAAATATTGCTCCCACAGTTGATTTCTTCACACCAAGCTGCTTGCCTATTGCAGATTCAGTCTTCTCAGGCTGGTGCAGGTCTACAATTTTGTTTCTGGTGTCTTTCCACAGCTCTTTGGTCTTCACCATAATGGAGTTTGGAGTGTGACTGAGGTTGTGGACAGGTGTCTTTTATACTGATAACAATGTCAAACAGGTTCCATTACTACAGGTAATGAGTGGAGGACAGAGGAGCCTTTTAAAGAACAAGTTACAGATCTGTGAGAGCCAGAAATCTTGCTTGTTTGTAGGTGACCAAATACTTATTTTCCACCATAATTTGCAAATAAATTCTTTAAAAATCAGACAATGTGATTTTCTGCATTTGTTTTCTCATTTTGTCTCTCATAGTTGAGGTCTACCTATGATGACAATTACAGGCCTCTCTCATCTTTTAAGTGGGAGAACTTGCACAATTGGTGGCTGACTAAATACTTTTTTTTCCCTACTGTATATAAATGGCCCATAAAAGAAATATGGGGTAAAGCTGTTCCATGTAAAATCCCCTCAAAAGACAAGGGGACACTCTTCTCCATCTAGAGAAAAAAAGGTTTAATCTCAACAGCTGACAAGGGTTCTTCACTGTACGAACTGTGAATCTGTGGAATAACCTACCCCAGTAACTTCTCACAGCAGTCACAGCTGACAGCTACACAAAGAGAAGGATTTTTACAGCAAAATAGCATTGATGGTTATGGAAATGTAGTGGTGAAGAATGTCATGCCCTTTCCCATCCCCTGGTTGAACTTGATGGACATATGTTTTTTTTCAACCATACTAACTATGTAAATACATGGGGCGGTGGACATTTTAGTTTGTTCGAGAGAAATTGCCATTTTTTAGGTTTCGTTAAAAACTGAACAATTTGGGATATTCGGGTTGAACCTTGTTCATGACAAATCGGTTCACCCATCTTTAGTCCCTTTGTATTGTTCTGTTCATTAGATATTCCTCCTGGAAATGTACAAATAAATGAATAGCTGGATGTTACCATTTCTTTTGTCAATGGGACATATTTCTATATTCTCCAGAATTGTCTAGTCATTGCTGACAATATGAAACTAAGTAGGGACTAACCCACTGTAAAGGAACGGGTAATACCAGGTTTCCAATTTATTAATACAGAGTCACAGTCACAATTCAGTGTTCTAACAAAATGCTTTGGACAGGAAATTAAGAAGGATTCCTTGACAAATTACCATGAAATGTTTAGATTTTGAAGAGGGATTTTTTTGGCATTTTGATTACATGCATCTGATGAATGATATTTGCAGCTACATCTGTGCTGCTGCCCTTTCATTCTCAGAATCAGTTGGGGTCCCAGAGGTTAGATCCCCACCAATCATAAAATGATGCCATATGATAGCAATATATCACATTTTTATAAGAAGGGAAAACCCTTTAAAGAGGACAAGTCAGCTGCCCTGACATCTCTGTATTAATAAATATTTTATATAATAAATGACAATTCTGGATTAAATTTTTCTAAGATCTCTGTGTTCTGTAATTCCTCTGGTCCCCATTTCTACTAGAAATTTATGAATAGACTGTGTTGCCAGTTGGGAGTACCTCTGCATATTCTGAGACTGTCCAATCAGCCTAGACATTATCAGAATGTGCAGAGATACATCCCATTGACAAGGATAATAGTGATACCCTTTTATCAATTTATTGGAACAATAGAATGCAGAGTTACAAGAACAATTATTTATAAAATACTTAAAGACACATCAGGGGAGTTGACAGATCATCTTTAAGTGGTCTATCACTTTCAACCAATCATATTCAACTGCCTCCACCATTACACTGCAGTACACAGATAAGTAAGATACCATTGTTATGTATGTCACTTTTGTAGATTTGGAGAAAAAAAAACTTTTAAAAAACCTAAAATCATATGCAAATGAGGTAGTTTGTGCACTGGGGGTGGAACTTCAGCATCCCTGAGCACTGCTCTTGCTGCTCAGACCCTCAGATCTCCTGCCTGTGCCAACCCGTGCAGTGACAGCTGATCCTCCCACTACTATGACATCACCCATCCGACATGAGCAGCAACAGCATTGCTTGACCCCGGAGCCCATCCCCACCAGGCCCCGTACCCTTGCAGGACAGCTCCCACGCTGTGAGATCACGGGAGCTGTCCTGTTCCTATAATAGCCGGGTGTTTATAACCAGCTTCAACAGCTAAGTAACGAAAGTCCCATAGACTGCAATACATTCTACAAGAATACAAATATTTTTCCTGTACAATGAACACTGTAACGGGAAAAAAAAATCAAAAGGGCCAAACTACCATTTTTTTCCCCCATTTTGATTCCAATAAAAATTTGAATAAAAAGCGATCAAAATATCAGATATTCCCCGAAATGGTATGACTAAAAAGTACATCTGCCCCCCCCCCAAAAAAAAAATGTCCGACCCATAGAATACACGTAACATGTAATTTTGGCTGTACAGTGAACGCCGAAAAAACAAAGCCTGTAAGAAAGTCACACAAACGCAATTTTTCTCCAATTCCACCCCATTCTGAATTTTTTTTTCCAGCTTCCCATTACATTCTAGAGAATATTAAATTGTACCACTACAAAGTACTGTTTGTCCCACAAACATTAAGCCCTCATTTAGCTCTGTGAATGGAAAAATAAAAAGGTTTAAAATCTATGGAACTGACAGATTGCTGAGCACTACACTTAGCTATCTTTATTAGATATTGAATGGAGAGGCAGAGTACATGCTTAACTGCCCCTAAGTGGACTTGTGGTCCCTTCACCTCTCTGCCTAGCTAGTCAGCACTTACAAGGTGAAGAGTTATATGTCCAAACCCTAACTCCACCCTTCATAATCTCCTTCTTCAACAACTCCTGGATCCTTACCTTGCTGTGGACTTCCTGTCCTTCCTGACATCCATTACACATGTAAAGTGGACTTCGGGTATTTGAACCTGGTGCATGCTCTGGAGCTGAGCTGGCACTATAGCTATAACAGCAGCAGAGACTTGGTGGCATTGCCCATAATCAGAGACATCTCATTTTTGGGACTGAGGGGTTTTTGATTTTCAATTTTCCAGCAGTGAACAGTTTCTATGCCGCTAGATTGCTGGAATTGTTCTGTTGCTATGGCAACCAGAAGCATTTTGAAGGTTCCCAGTCCTTCCATAGAAACATTTATATTGAGCTCTCCCCACTAATAGTATTATAGTGATTTTACCATAGTAGCATTGGAGTTTTTGGCATAAGTGGTTTAATAACAGGTTCAGGCCCCCTAGAGGGCTAAAAAAGTTTTTTTTAATTAAGTTTTTAAAATATAAAAAAATAAATATATAACAATTCAAATCATCCCCTTTCCTAGAATATAAATTAAAATAAACAAAAATACACACTTTAGGCATCCCCCACATCACAAAATGCCCTGACTAGAAAAATAATAATATAAACATATTGCCCTGTAGAAAAGAAACCTTACTGAGTGCAGTACACAGAAATTACAGATGTCACAATATGGCAATGCAAATATATTTTAGTTTTTAGTTTTTTTTAAAGTTTTTTTAAATTATTTTTAAGAGGAACTTTCTTGCCCTTTACAATAGAAAATGTTATATACTGTTGCAATGCTGACAGTGTGCTAAATTCAGTGCACTTTCAATTTTGCAGGTATCTGCCCCGGTTCCAGAGATATTGGTGCCTTTAATTTCGGCTACTGATATCATTGCACTGTCAGAGAGGTAGGTCTTACAGCTCAGCATCATCGCTGGGCGGTGGGTAATGCCCCACCGATATTATGCTTCTATAGTCTTGTACTGTAAGGGGGGACTTTCCTCACTGCCCAGCAATGATGCTGAGTAGTAAGACCAGCCCTCTGACAGTGGCAGTACAGTGATATTGTAACCTGAAACTAACGGCACAAAAATCTCTGGAACTGGGGCAGATAAAGTGTGCTGAATTTAAAAAAATAAGTGCTATTTCTGCGATTGTACTGAAATAGGGAAATTTTTACTACACGTGAACGAAAACCATAAGATTTTTTTTTCCACTTTCCATTTTTTACACTGCACAAAATATTAACCTCTTCCCGCTCAATTTTGAACATGCAAAAAATAAGCCTTCATACAGCTCTGTGAACAGAAGAATAAAAAAGTTATTTCTTTTGGAAGGCGTTGATTATAAAAAGAAAACGCAAAAATGAAAAGCCTCTGTATTTAAGTACGCAAATTGCAAATGATACACTAAACTGTAACTTAGATGGCAACTTGACAAATAAAGCTACACAAAACTAGCATGTTGAATTTGTCTACAACATAAAGCTTATAGTGTTGTCTGGATCTGGCCACAAACAACATTTTTGCCTCTGGACAGTTCTGCTTAAAAATAGCTTACAAACAGTATTCTGGAACCTATTGATGAACCAAGTGAAGCATCAAAAAAATAGATTTCAGCCTGAATTGCATCTCTTGGGAGCTTATAAATGTGACCTGACTTGTGTGGGCAATGTGATGTCCTTTGCTGAATGAATGATTATAATTGGGTGTTCTAGAACTGTAAAATAAACTCAAGCAATTGAACCCTAATATAACGGAGTACTGCTCTTCATGGGCTATTCCATTTCCTTTGTTTCCATGCAGTTAAGGAAGGTCAGTAGGTGACACAAGACCTGCATAGAAGACTAATCTAATGTTATGCTATAATAATGTTCTGTACCCACAAAGATTATATCTCATGCAGTTGCCTTTAAATGGTTGAATAATAATAAAGTGTAATTTAATAAGGGACCATTAGCCTGTGATATATGTTTATTAGTATTTATTATTGCTTATTATTGGCTGCTGTACACTCCATTTTGTTTTCTTTTAAGTATGTACAGAATGACACGTGTTCTATATAGTTCCTAGTGTAAATCTAATTTTTGGATGAACGATATTCTGGAAAAATTGTTATGAAACTTATATATATAGAATATACTTTCTGCAGACATTACAAAGAACTATGGCTACTTAGTTTAGTGATGCTGTCCATATCCCCAACCAAAAAAACACGTAAGAGAAAAATGGTTTGGTACAAAAAGGATTCCCAACGGTTACACAGCAGATACCCGAATCCGTTTTTTAGACAGATAAGGGTGGGTTCACACCTTCGTTTCAGTCCGTCCGTTGCCAATCCGAGTGAAAATCTCGGCGAACGGGATTGACATCGGATACAGACCGGTCAGCAACGCATTGATTAAAAACCCATTCATTTGAATGGGTTTTTAAAGCAATACGAGGGTGTCCGATTGCACCCTCTGCGCTGCGAATCCTTTTTTTTTCGCCGGAAACAAAGTCGGACATGCAGGACTTCGTGTCCGACGAAAAAAATCGGCTTCGCAACGCAGAGGGTGCAATCGGACACCCCCCGCATTGCTTTAAAAACCCATTCAAATGAATGGGTTTTTAACCAATGCGTCGCTGACCGGTCTGTATCCGATGCCAATCCCGTTCGCCGAGATTTTCACTCGGATTGGCAACGGACGGACTGGAACGCAGGTGTGAACCCACCCTTAGTCAATGGGTGTCCGTTCAAAAAAACTGACCGTTTGTGTCAGTTTGTGTCCATTTGTAAGCCGTTTGTGTCCGTTTTGACCAATCTGTTTTTTTTTTTCTTCCCCCTTTTTCATTCTGAGCATGCGCAGAGGGAAAAACAGATTGCAAAAGGGACATAAACTGATTGCTATCCGTTTGTAATCCGTCTGTAATCCGTTTTCCATAGACCTAAATCTTAAAATAAAACGGATTGGTTGCTGTTCGTCTGGAATCCTTATTTTGAGTACGGAGACAAAGTCCTGCAAGTTCTTCTTTTCTCTCCGCACAAAAAGGAGGAAACCAGATGGAAATGGCACAAACTGATACATGTGGATTACTTTTAAAACCCATTGAAATCAATGGGTTGTAGTCCAGACCATATGAAATCAGTTTTTGAATATTTCAAATACTGATTTTGAGCGGATTGACGAACGCAGATGTGAACCTGGCCTTAGCTGGCCACCCTACACTCTTCAGGCTCCATGAAACATGCAAACATAGTTATAATAAAAATGTAATTTCTGGACATATGGTGGACCAATAAGTACAGAGGGTGAGGCCATATGCCTATGAATGATGTGTATTTACAGCGCAGTTAATAACGTAATAGAATTACAGCCTTCCTGGATGGAAAATAAGCTCCTGCTTTCATGTTCTCTGCTAGAATAGTGATATGCCTGTTATTGCATTCACCATGGTCTATGAGATAAAAAACAATCAAAAGTTTACAAAGACAACCCATCCATCACACATGTAATAAATGAAAGCTAACAAGGAGCATTTAAGATGAATCATGGATACTGTATGCAATATAGAGGAAAGCATGTACAGTCCAGGAATAACTAGTAGCTCTGCAAATTGTTGAATATATGGACTGTTAAGAGTGGAATATGTCTAAACATTTTTCCATCTTTACAATGTTGCTTTGTAAAGAACTTACAGATTGTAGATATCTGACTGAGCTCAACATAGCATAACATGTCAAGCTTTACTATGGAGTGATTACACAATATGAACAACACCAACATACCCAGGATCGGACTGGCCCACAGGTGGACAGGTGAATCCCCTGGAGGGCCCATGAGCTAGGTGGGCCCCAAGCTCACCCTGGCATGGCACAGTACATTCTTTGTACTTCATTCAGATACTCATCATACAGCATCTCAACCAGGCTATGCAATGGTATAATATACTGGGTAAATTGTTTAAGAAACTACTATACTATAGGTACATTGAGTGGCTGAAATGACATCTAGGTGCAGAATCAAGCCACCTAGTATCCTTCCTCCCTGGGCGCCATCTTTCTGAGACCTGCTACTATGCGGGCACATATTCTCAGCTCACAGAGATAATGTGGGGGAAACAGGGCAGAGACTCAGTCAGCGCATGAACTCACACTAATTCACCATTAACAACAGCAGAACAGATCTCCCAGTGGCCGCACATTTCTCCGAAGAAGACCACTCTGTTGAAGATTTGCGGGTTTTGGTTTTAATGGGACATTTTAAGACGCAGAGGGAGAGAAAGGAATGGGAATATAAGTTAATGCAAAAATTTCAAACTCTGCAATTTGGACTTAATATTCATGCCAGTTTCATGTCACACTATGTATGAACTGTTAGGGTCACAAATCACCACCTGATAACAAACAGATAACAGCAAGAATTACTGATCCCTCTGTCATGCCCCACAAGTTTCCAGTTTATTTCTTGACCTGTTGTAAATAACTTCTTTACTTATATTGCATTTTGTTATTTTTAAAGATTCTAAGATCCTTTGAAGGTCCATGTCTTTTGTGTATAAAAAGTCTGTGAATTTTCAGTTTCTTTTATAACACCATTTCTGAAGAAGAGAGTTAGTACTCTCGAAAGCTTACCATCAAATATACTCAGTTAGCCTCTAAAAGGTATCGCCTGATTTCTTCACTCTTCCACTACTTTCTATGGCTAACACGGTACAACATTATACCTGTATCAAAGGAACACCAGGAAGAACCACAACAAGTATGAAACAGAAATATGTGGACACGAGGATATTAAAAATTATTCCAAATGAAAAAATGTTACAGTTCAGAAGTATAATAATTCATCCGAGGGCAACCCCTGTAAGCTTCGACTGAGATACTGAATGGTGACCTTGTGTGTAAATGACTCACTATTTGTTTTGGGCATCCCATGTGACATCTTACTGAATGTATCCTGGTACCTAAAACAGACCACACTTGGAGACCTAAATACCTGCCTCACTCTGCCCTTTCCTCTCCAGATTGACCTTACTCCAGCATAGGAATGAAAGAGTTCTAACAACAGTAAGGAGGATCAACAAAAAGATTCACTATCCCCACTAACATTGACCTCTCTGCCCTGCCAGGCACTATAATCAAAACTGTGCCAAATAGTCTTCAGTATTAAGGGTCATCCTAATTAGACAGAGTCTCTTTCGAGAGAACACTTTACAGAACGAATTCAGCACATGAATAGCTGGCTCTACCCAGCTTTTTTGAGTGTCCTGTGTATCAACACGGTGCAGCAACCCACTGGAGGAAATTCAAACGATGGGAGTAGTAGTTGTTGCCAATGGTGGCCAAAACACTAAACCGTCTCCTCCAGTCCACCTCCTGAGTTAGTGCAGTGAGAGGGGGCATGCAGAGTATTTCATGATGGTGGTAGTAGTTCCTCTTTGGTGCTTCCAACTGAGGTAATCTTCAGTCTCACTCAACCAGGTGATGGTCGTCTGAAGGGCCCTTGAAGGTAGGTACAGGAACTGACTCAAGAGATGGAGGTTGCAGTTGAACTTTACTGAAGATGATGCAACAGCAAAACAGACAGCTTCTAATGCAGAGCAGCAATACAGTTCTCAATAGTTCCCCTGTTGGCTGGGGATCAGCCAGGTGATGGTTCCCAGTCAGGAATGCCCAATAATAACACATACAAGTGCCAGATAATCTCCAACTTCACTTCTACTATCTCTCTCTTTATGGAGCTGTATAAACTCCTTCCAGGATGAACCTGCTTATCCTATGGAAGTTGGGTCTAAATTCTTTTGCTTTGAAAAACTTCATATTTTCCTCCACAATGGCATTTGTAGTTCCCGACTCTCCTCTTTTTCAAGCTAACAGCAAAATACATGGTCTAGGCTGTCTCAACCTTTTTCTTTGCAGATCTCTAGGCACATCTGTTCTGCTTGACTGCTAACTGAAGACTCAACCTGAGAGACCTACAGTCTCCTCTCCTTAATCCCAGCCAACCTAAACGTTGGTCTGGACCATAGCTCAGTCTATGAAGGGGTGTTCCTCCATCCCTTTTGGACCAGCACTAACATAGGAAAATACATACATGGAAGCACACAAACTATTTACATGTGGCGCTGACACAATAAAATAAGCAATATAATGCAACATATGTTAAAGGGGTTGTCCAGGATAACTAGGAATTAGCCCCTAAACTAAACCCCCTCCCCCCCGCCTAACTTCTAATTTACTTCTATTAAAAAAAATCTATAGTTACCCATATACCTGGGGCCCCCCCTCCCCAAAACTCCATCAATAGTTACGTGTCTTCCTGTCCGGAAACCGCTCCTCCCCTCTTCCTCTCTGCAAGCGTTTGCGCAGTCTGCAGGTACCTGCGACTCCAGCCTGCGCACAGTGAAGGAGAAAGGAGAAGCCGTCTCCCAGAGAGGAAGATAGGTAAGTATGATGCGATGGGGGCAGCAAGTAGTGGGCGGGATAGCTTAGCTAGGGAGACAGGGAGGGGGGTGAAAAGGAGTGAGAGAGAAGGGGGAGCTGACTGAGAGGGAGCTAGTGCGGAAGGTACACAGGAAGTTACACCATGTAAACAAATGCAGAGGATGCCAGGAGCTCCCACAGACACCCAGAAATCATTCAAAACACTGCTAAAGGTATATGGGTGTACTTATTAACCCATTACAAGCACTAACAGACCTTTTTAAATAAAAGATTTTTTGCCTGGAAAACCCCTTTAAGCAGTGTCCACTAGGATGCTGCAACTGCTGCAGCAAAGCCTAGGGAATGGTGATATTTGGATTGTTTATACGACAGTGAGCTATTCATAAATGATAACTAAGAGGGATAGTGAAAAATACCCCTTTAGTACACCCTTAATTGTCCCTGTCTATGCCTATGTCTTCATAAATAGCTCACTGTCATAGGTAGGACTAGAACATCACCAGACCTCCTGTTATCCTATTACCATTCTTCACACACTGCAGAAGAGAGATTGTAGAGAGCAGTACATAGTGTATGGGAGCAGCCATGGGGTAAGCTATCATCTGAAGATTTGGTTCCACAACTACAAGGTAAGCATATCTGCAGAACGAGGACTGATCTACGCAATCCACTATTGTCATCGGCGGTGGGAGCTGGATTTTAACTGCCTCAGTGACTCTTATGGAGTGTTTCCCTAATGAGAGACATTACCCCATCTAAGAGACGGAACAGGGACCATGGATGGCTAAGAATTTTGGGTAACGAATATGCAAATAAGACCTCATTGGTGGAAAAGAGGCACTTGTTCCTAGTGCCACCTTTTGGAGGGTAGCTCCTTATAGATTAATGCATGGTTTTCAACAGTCTTATTTGCATATTCCTTACCCAGAATTCTTAGCAGGGCATGCATAGTTTAGTAAGTGCCTGCACTGTCTTTCTCAAATGAGAGATATTACCCCTTGTCACCCATGCCTATACCTCTCACACAGCCAGCAATGATTAGAGGCAACAACCAAGAAACAGCTGTCTGCAGATAAGTTCCTATTTTCCTTTGCATATTCCTTATTTTGTTGTGTTTGCAAGTCTTGCAGGAGCTAGAAATAACATTGGAAACAGAATAATGGACATTTAATAGGAATTTATTCTACTGAATTCTGCATACATCATGCAGGGGTGGGATTAATTTTTTTTAAAAACAGGCTCTGTGAGTAGAGCTGGGGGAGCAATGGAGTGTGAAGTACACAGCACTCTAGGAGAATGCTTCCATTATGGCAAAGCCATGCCCCCTTTTGGAACCGTCTACAGTGCCTACTGTCACCCAGGGTGTTCCCTGTCCCCCAAACTAATCTTCCCCAAATATATATCTTCTGCCTTTGTGTAAAAGGGGTGATCCACCATTTTAATATTGATGGCCTATCCCTAGGGATAGGCTAGCAGTATTACATCTGTGGGGGGCTGCCATAACCCCTGCAGATACTGGTAATGTTAACATGCAAGGAGCCCCACTGATCACTCGCTGTACGTTGTATAGCTGGGAGTTTAAGTACTGCAGCTCTGTCTCATAGACTTTAAATGGACACCGCTGTAGTACCTAAACCTGCCGCTATACATCATACGTCGAGTGAACAGCGGGACTCCTGGTATGTTAACATTACCGGTATGCACGTTGTCCCAGAAAAACTGATTTATAGGGGTCCCAGCTGTCTGACCTCTGCAGATGTAATATTGATGGCCTATCCTAAGGCTAGACCATCAATATTAGAACGGTAGATAACACATTTAATGTTCCCCCTAAAGTCCCACACAGTTTAATGCCCCCTCAATGCCTCTCACACAGGATATTGGCCATCAGTGTCCCTGTATAGTATAATGACCCCATCACTTCCCTGAACAGTATAATCAGTATCCCACATAATATATGACCTTCCTACACTGCCCCACACAAAGAGGTGAATATTAATTCAGTACGCACCTCAATCCTTCCCAGCCCCAATGTATTTCTGCTCCACGCCCACCACTGTGACATGTCAGGTGTGCCCGTGGCGGGAGGAGTCGGGGAGCAGAGAGGTAAGTACAACATTGACACCTCTGACTTCCCACAACTTATATGCCACAGAACTATGGCATCTTACAGTAAGAAAGTGGTAGGGCAGGAATCCTATGGCTTCCTGCTCTACCGGGGTAAGAACCGAATCAGAGCTCCTTGTTTCCCCGTTTCAGTGATCCATCAATGTTTTTAATTGCTGGATAAGTAGAACCAGCTACATCCCACCTTTAATGTAATATGATGTTCAGCATTTACTAGCTGATTACTGTATGTGGAGTCCAGAAATGTATGTGGTGTCCATTTTCTGGACCTATCATATTGTTGGCGTAAAGGGATTCTATCATTAAAAAAAATCGATTTTTTTAACTAAAAGCACGTCGGAGTAGCCTTTAGAAAGGCTATTCTTCTCCTACCTTTATTTTTCAGGTCCGTGCCGCCATGTTTGAGTTTCGTCTTCTTCGTTAAACAAATTGGTCTTCAGAAAGCACAGAAGGCGTTCCCCCTGTGCTCAAAGCACAGGCTCTTCAGAAGGTTCCAGCTCTGCCTCTCTCTTCTGCTCCTGACACCTTTCCTCCTCTTCAATCCTCTTCTTACACAAGACCACCACAAAATGGCCGACAGAACAGCCGACTGCGCATGTTCCGTTGCCATTTTGTGGTGATCTCATGTAAGACGAAGAGGAGACGTGTCAGGAGCAGAAGAGAGAGGCGACGCTGGAACCTTCTGACGAGCCTGTGCTTTGAGCAAGGGGGCATTCCCCCCTGTGCTTTCTGAAGACCAATTTGCATAAAGAAGAAGAAGACAAAACTCAAAAACTGCGGCGCGGACCAGAAAAAAATAAAGTTTGGAAAAGAATAGTCTTTCTAAAGGCTAGTCCGATGTGCTTTTAGTTGAAAATCGATTTTTTAATGAATGGGCCTAATCAGCAGAGGAAAGCTGCAATGGAATACCAATGCCTGGCATAGTCAGTCTCTTGCAACAATTCCACGGCCTAATACAGCATTGGAAAATGAAGAGGAATTTCTCTTTATTTTCAGCTGTGTGAACTTAGCCTTACTGTGAACAAGTCTTAAGACTCTATTAAAGTGGCCACTGTTCAGGGCTATTATTGGCAATGAGCAATCCTAGCAGGGGCGTAACTACCGGGGTAGCAGCGGTAGCAGCTGCCACAGGGCCCGGGACATTACGGGGCCCCGCGGGCCCCCGATGCGTTTTTTTTTTTTTATAGCCCGTTATCAGCTGGAGTAACCCCAGCAGGTAACGGGCCCTATATACTTACCGTTCCCCGAGGTCCCGCTCACGGCCGCCTGCGCTTCCAATTCTGCGGAGGCGGCTGTGAGCAGGAGCGGGGATCGGTATGTGAGGCCGCGGGCCGAACCCCACAATCTCTGCTATCATTATACTTCGGGGTCTTTTCAGACCCCGGAGTATAATAATCGGAGGCCCAGAGTTGGTGAGGGAACATAAAAAACAATGTACTTACCTGTCCTACGCTTCTCCAGGTTTCGGGTCTGTTTGGTGACGTCCCAGACGTCAGCCGACGTCATTTTGCGTCGCGACGCAGGCACGCGTCACGTGACGCCGGCCTGGTCCAACATTGAAGAAAGCCGGAGTAGCGCACGGGCATGCACCGGAGCGAGGAACAGGTAAGCAACGTTGTTTTTTTATGTTTCTATCCTCCTCTGGGTCTCCGATCATTATACTCTGGGGTCTAAAAAGACCCCAGAGTATAATAATTGTTCATGGGTGGTCCACAATGGGACATATAATACTGTGTGCAGGGGCCACTATGGGGCAAAATACTCAGTGCAGGGGCCACTATGGGGAATAATAGTGTGTGCAGGGGCCACTATGGGGAATAATAGTGTGTGCAGGGGCCACTATGGGGCAAAATACTGTGTGCAGGGGCCACTATGGAGCATGATACTGTGTGCAGGGGCCCCTATGGGACATGATACTGTGTGCAGGGGCCCCTATGGCACATGATACTGTGTGCAGGGACCACTATGGGGCAAAATACTGTGTGCAGGGGCCACTATGGGACACGATACTGTGTGCAGGGGCACCTATGGGACATGATACTGTGTGCAGGGGCCACTATGGGACATGATACTGTGTTCAGGGGCCACTATGGGGCATGATACTGTGTGCAGGGGCCACTATGGGGCATGATACTGTGTGCAGGGGCCACTATGGGGCATGATACTGTGTGCAGGGGCCACTATGGGGCATGATACTGTGTGCAGGGGCCACTATGGGACATGATACTGTGTGCAGGGGCCACTATGGGACATGATACTGTGTGCAGGGGCCACTATGGGACATGATACTTTGTGCAGGGGCCACTATGGGACATGATACTGTGTGCAGGGGCCACTATGGAACATGACACTGTGTGCAGGGACCACTATGGGACATAATAGTGTGCGCAGGAATGCGTTTTTTTTTTTGGGGGGGGGGGGGTTGGAGGGGGCGGTCCGGGGGGAGGGGTCGGGGGCGGCGGTTCGGGGGGGGGGGCCCCATATCAAATGTTCGTCTTGGGGCCCAGCCATTCCTAGTTACGCCACTGAATCCTAGTATCACTTGTTGCTGACTGTTCCACCCCCATTTAGTTTGCATCGGCCTATGTAATGTGTCTGATCAACGTCTTCAATCTGCACTCCTGGGGACAGAGGTCTGGCTGTGTAATACAGCCTTTACTGTGCTATGGACAACAAAGACAGTCTTCCTGTTACTCTTGATAAATAAGGCCCAATATGTCTTATGTCAGTGGTGATTGTGTTGTTACTTGCCCTTTAAAGTTTATTGTTAAACATTAGAGGTGATTTTGACAGTTGGCATCAGAGAAGACGATGCAGTAGTAAAGATGGCTGCCAGCTGAGTATCTGCTGTAATAAATAGAGCAGTATTCACACCTAGTAACACAATACAGAGCATAGAGGAACAGGTAATAGACCATAATCATTCCTGTGAACTATAAATGTAAGGTAAGTAGTTGGTGATAATATCACATATTGCCTGATGATGGCACAATATATGGGCAGCAGGTGATGGTCTCCAAGACTCCATTATGATGTCACCATGTATGATGGATCTAGTGTTCCAGTTCTGTGTTGGATGTCACTTGCCATAGAGAAGCCGTGTTATATGCATCTCTGAAGCAGGATTTTATCCAAAACGTTGCTTTTTTTTTGTTTGTTTGTTTGTTTGTATCTTCTGTGTGTTTTCTGACACGTGATAATTTAGTGTCTTGAAGGCCACAAATATTTGTGGCCGCTAGCCACAACATGCCAAGACGGCATGTATCAGGCCGTCCAGGTGGTAGCGCCCAGTACCATCTGAGGCCACGTGGCTTGCAACCTACTGAGCAATCTGAGGACTACTCACCTATTGCTCATCGCACGAGGAGTCGTTTATCTCGCCAGAACGGACGTATGACTCCAGTGCTTCAGACCAGGACTGGAAGGAGAACCAGGAGCCGCTACCCTATCCCATCTCAGCATAGAAACAGGTCATCAGTTGCCAACACTCCTGAAGTTGCTCCTCCTAGCAGGGAAATTAGACACTCTGTGAACTTGGTGCCTCCCACCATAAATCAGGATGTTGAAGAACCATCGTCATGCCCTATATGTTTGGAGAGCTATGTGGAAGGTGATGAGATACACCGTTTAGACTGCTCCCATGAGTTTCATGAGGACTGTATCACCACATGGGTCCAACAGACTAATACGTGTCCACTCTGCAGAGCTGCAATTCCGCGTCTAGTACCAGCATGGCTAGAAGGCACAGGGATCATCTACCTCAGTACTTCTTCTAGTGTTAACCATCAATAACGCTTAGTGGTGCACACAGAAACTGGATGGCAGGAGATCATCATCCTCTGACGGCACACAAAATAATCCAGCAGCCACATCTTCTTAAATGGACTGCACTATATTCTTGGGACCATATTACCCCATATATTCTGTATCCTTCTATCTTTAAAAAAAAAACAAAAAAAAAAAAAAAACTACCCCTCTCTCCCTATCTCCCATACAACAAAAAAAATACTCTGTGTTTGTCTGTCTCCCTATCTAAAAACAAAAAAATACCCTACTCTCTGTTTTCCTAACTACCTCTATCTATCTATCTATCTATCTATCTATCTATCTATCTATCTATCTATCTACCTCCTATCTCATATGATAAATGATTAGATAGATTGTGGTACATTATATATGTACTACAAAAGTACTTCAGAAACTCTTTTGGATGCCGCATATAGTAATCTGCTGAATGTCTGATAATAAAATTGTAAAATTGTAACATATTAAATTATCTGTCCATGAGTCTTTATTCAGTTTTATTTTCTCTGCTATCAAAATGTGTGAATAGTCATAAATATTCTTAAAGGGACGTGCTCTTTATAACTTAGAAAACTATTAGATCCTAGTCAATCCTTTTCACATTGAACAATTGGAAACCAAAACCAGACAGACATTTTCTTCGCTGCGGCCACTGCAGGGACAATGTAGTATGACACAACAGCCACTCACGTGAATGGCAATGCATGAACAGCTTTTGGTCTGCCAGATGAGAGTCACTTTAATAGAGTGATTGTTAATTTCGGCCCATAGAAAGAGTGGCTCACAGTTCTGCTTCATAAAGGACCTGCGGGTCACCAGCCCCTTTAATACATGCTTGCCAACTTTTAAATAGTCAAAATCAGGACACTGAAATCCTGCCCCAGGACCAACCAGAAACAAGGCCAAACCAAACACGAATTCCCACTTTGTGGCATGGTTTGTATAAACTCTATCCCTTTGGGACTGTTGGCATAGAAGTATTGTGGTCTAATATCACTATCGGGTATATAGACGGAATTTATCATGATAAGACAAGCCCTTCAAAAGTCAAACTCTTATAGGTCAGTATGTGAATAATTTCAGTTCTTTTTTCCAGTTCTTTGGAAATGCATGCATTTTACTACAGGCCACATAAGGCATTTCTACTGTATGAAACACAAGGAGAGGCACTATCACTGTGTGAGTGCACAAAGGGACTGAGCGGGGCCAAAGGGAAAATGCATGGAGTTAGGTGGCGTAACTGAACCGTCCCTTTTACAAAAGCCTGCATACATCCCTGCCTCTGTAGACACTTTACACCAATAGAACTTATTCACTTTTAACAAAGGTGCCCCTTACCAGGGACTGTCATAAAGTGAAAATCCTGGCTCAACACCAGTAGTAAAGATGTCTTCGGTGCTGGTTTTCCAGAGATTATGTTCATGGCCCTTCCCTTGGCCTCTGCAGCCAATCAGTGGCCTCAGAACTACGGGATATGTGCAGTAGTTGGGTACATCTGAAGTGACAGATCTTTTGCAAAGATGCCGTACCCAACTTTTGGGTGTGACCGTTCAGGTCAGTGACTGGCTGCAACATCCACTTGGGGTTTAATTGATGTCAATCCTGGAGCAGCAGACAGGGAAGCTGCACCTGGGTCAGCAGTTGGAAAGGTAAGAATGCTTTCTTTTTCAATTTTAACCCCTTCCCTGTCCTTTACTAAATTTTTCTTGGGGCAGGAAAACCCCTTAACATCAGCCATATGGTGGATGCTGATGTGAAACACAAGAGGTAGTAAATTAATAATCACATGTGCCTTAATAACATGTAATGTCACTGTGGTAGGCAGTCCTTGCCACCAGTGATGCCATACCACTGTGTTTTGCCCCTCCATTTTTTCTCCCATCATCCCTCCCTCACTCTTAAAACTGTATATTTCCTTGGTGGCAGTGGCGTGCATCCCTCCTCTGCTCCAGCAGCACCTAAGTATGCTTTGGAGCTGAAAGTTCACTTATGTGCTGCTGCTTCTACAGCAGAGGATTCACTTCCCTCCTTCACTGCTGTAATGTCAGTGTCAGGACTAGAGGTGGGCCCATGGTGGGAGGAGCTGGGGAGCAGAGAGGTAAGTACAGCATTGACACCTCTGACTTCCCACAACTTATAGGCTACAGAATTATGGCATCTTACAGTAAGAAAGTGGTAGGGCAGGAATCCTATGGCTTCCTGCTCTACCGGGGTAAGAACCGAATCAGAGCTCCTCGTTTCAGTGATCCATCAATGTTTTTAATTGCTGGATTAGTAGAACCAGCTACATCCCACCTTTAATGTAATATGATGTTCAGCATTTACTAGCTGATTACTGTATGTGGTGTCCAGAAATGAAAATGATCATTTTCTGGACCTATCATATTGTTGGCTTAATGGGATTCTTTCATTAAAAAAAAAAAAAATCGACTTTTTAACTAAAAGCACGTCGGAGTAGCCTTTAGAAAGGCTATTCTTCTCCTACCTTTATTTTTCAGGTCTGCACAGCCATGTTTGAGTTTTGTCTTCTTTCTTCGTTATGCAAATTGGTCTTCAGAAAGCACAGTGGGCGTTCCCCCTGTGCTCAAAGCACAGGCTCTTCAGAAGGTTCCAGCGCTGCCTCTCTCTTTTGCTCCTGACGCCTTTCCTCCTCTTCAATCCTCTTCTTACATGAGACCACCACAAAATGGGCAACAGAACAGCCGACTGCGCATGTTCCGTTGCCATTTTGTGGTGGTCTCATGTAAGACGAGGAAGAGACGTGTCAGGAGCAGAAGAGAGAGGCGACGCTGGAACCTTCTGACGAGCCTGTGCTTTGAGCAAGGGGGCGTTCCCCCTGTGCTTTCTGAAGACCAATTTGCATAAAGAAAAAAGAAGACAGAACTCAAAACTGCGGCGCGGACCAGAAAAATAAAGTTTGGAAAACAATAGTCTTTCTAAAGGCTAGTCCGATGTGTTTTTAGTTGAAAAACGATTTTTTTAATGAATGGGCCTAATCAGCAGAGAAAAGCTGCAATGGAATACCAATGCCTGGCATAGTCAGTCTCTTGCAACAATTTCACGGCCTAATACAGCATTGGAAAATGAAGAGGAATTTCTCTTTATTTTCAGCTGTGTGAACTTAGCCTTACTGTGAACAAGTCTTAAGACTCTATTAAAGTGGCCACTGTTCAGGGCTATTATTGGCAATGAGCAATCCTAGCAGGGGCGTAACTACCGGGGTAGCAGCGGTAGCAGCTGCCACAGGGCCCGGGACATTACGGGGCCCCGCGGGCCCCCGATGCGTTTTTTTTTTTTTATAGCCCGTTATCTGCTGGAGTAACCCCAGCAGGTAACGGGCCCTATATACTTACCGTTCCCCGAGGTCCCGCTCACGGCCGCCTGCGCTTCCGATTTTGCGGAGGCGGCTGTGAGCAGGAGCGGGGATCGGTATGTGAGGCCGCGGGATGAACCCCACAATCTCTGCTATCATTATACTTCGGGGTCTTTTCAGACCCCGGAGTATAATAATCGGAGGCCCAGAGTTGGTGAGGGAACATAAAAAACAATGTACTTACCTGTCCTACGCTTCTCCAGGTTTCGGGTCTGTTTGGTGACGTCCCAGACGTCAGCCGACGTCATTTTGCGTCGCGACGCAGGCCCGAGTCACGTGACGCCGGCCTGGTCCAACATTGAAGAAGGCCAGAGTAGCGCACGGGCATACACCGGAGCGAGGAACAGGTAAGCAACGTTGTTTTTTTATGTTTCTATCCTCCTCTGGGTCTCCGATCATTATACTCTGGGGTCTGAAAAGACCCCAGAGTATAATAATTGTTCATGGGTGGTCCACAATGGGACATATAATACTGTGTGCAGGGGCCACTATGGGGCAAAATACTCAGTGCAGGGGCCACTATGGGGAATAATAGTGTGTGCAGGGGCCACTATGGGGAATAATAGTGTGTGCAGGGGCCACTATGGGGCAAAATACTGTGTGCAGGGGCCACTATGGAGCATGATACTGTGTGCAGGGGCCCCTATGGGACATGATACTGTGTGCAGGGGCCCCTATGGCACATGATACTGTGTGCAGGGACCACTATGGGGCAAAATACTGTGTGCAGGGGCCACTATGGGACATGATACTGTGTGCAGGGGCCCCTATGGGACATGATACTGTGTGCAGGGGCCACTATGGGACATGATACTGTGTTCAGGGGCCACTATGGGACATGATACTGTGTGCAGGGGCCACTATGGGGCATGATACTGTGTGCAGGGGCCACTATGGGACATGATACTGTGTGCAGGGGCCACTATGGGACATGATACTGTGTGCAGGGGCCACTATGGAACATGACACTGTGTGCAGGGACCACTATGGGACATAATAGTGTGCGCAGGAATGCGTTTTTTTTTTTGGGGGGGGGGGGGGTTGGAGGGGGCGGTCCGGGGGGAGGGGTCGGGGGCGGCGGTTCGGGGGGGGGCCCCATATCAAATGTTCGTCTTGGGGCCCAGCCATTCCTAGTTACGCCACTGAATCCTAGTATCACTTGTTGCTGACTGTTCCACCCCCATTTAGTTTGCATCGGCCTATGTAATGTGTCTGATCAACGTCTTCAATCTGCACTCCTGGGGACAGAGGTCTGGCTGTGTAATACAGCCTTTATTGTGCTATGGACAACAAAGACAGTCTTCCTGTTACTCTTGATAAATAAGGCCCAATATGTCTTATGTCAGTGGTGATTGTGTTGTTACTTGCCCTTTAAAGTTTATTGTTAAACATTAGAGGTGATTTTGACAGTTGGCATCAGAGAAGACGATGCAGTAGTAAAGATGGCTGCCAGCTGAGTATCTGCTGTAATAAATAGAGCAGTATTCACACCTAGTAACACAATACAGAGCATAGAGGAACAGGTAATAGACCATAATCATTCCTGTGATCTATAAATGTAAGGTAAGTAGTTGGTGATAATATCACATATTGCCTGATGATGGCACAATATATGGGCAGCAGGTGATGGTCTTCAAGACTCCATTATGATGTCACCATGTATGATGGATCTAGTGTTCCAGTTCTGTGTTGGATGTCACTTGCCATAGAGAAGCCGTGTTATATGCATCTCTGAAGCAGGATTTTATCCAAAACGTTGCTTTTTTTTTTGTTTGTTTGTTTGTTTGTATCTTCTGTGTGTTTTCTGACACGTGATAATTTAGTGTCTTGAAGGCCACACATATTTGTGGCCGCTAGCCACAACATGCCAAGACGGCATGTATCAGGCCGTCCAGGCAGTAGCGCCCAGTACCATCTGAGGCCACGTGGCTTGCAACCTACTGAGCAATCTGAGGACTACTCACCTATTGCTCATCGCACGAGGAGTCGTTTATCTCGCCAGAACGGACGTATGACTCCAGTGCTTCAGACCAGGACTGGAAGGAGAACCAGGAGCCGCTACCCTATCCCATCTCAGCATAGGAACAGGTCATCAGTTGCCAACACTCCTGAAGTTGCTCCTCCTAGCAGGGAAATTAGACACTCTGTGAACTTGGTGCCTCCCACCATAAATCAGGATGTTGAGGAACCATCGTCATGCCCTATATGTTTGGAGAGCTATGTGGAAGGTGATGAGATACACCGTTTAGACTGCTCCCATGAGTTTCATGAGGACTGTATCACCACATGGGTCCAACAGACTAATACGTGTCCACTCTGCAGAGCTGCAATTCCGCGTCTAGTACCAGCATGGCTAGAAGGCACAGGGATCATCTACCTCAGTACTTCTTCTAGTGTTAACCATCAAGAACGCTTAGTGGTGCACACAGAAACTGGATGGCAGGAGATCATCATCCTCTGACGGCACACAAAATAATCCAGCAGCCACATCTTCTTAAATGGACTGCACTATATTCTTGGGACCATATTACCCCATATATTCTGTATCCTTCTATCTTTAAAAAAAAAAAAAAAAAAAAAAAAACTACCCCTCTCTCCCTATCTCCCATACAACAAAAAAAATATTCTGTGTTTGTCTGTCTCCCTATCTAAAAACAAAAAAATACCCTACTCTCTGTTTTCCTAACTACCTCTATCTATCTATCTATCTATCTATCTATCTATCTATCTATCTCATATGATAAATGATTAGATAGATTGTGGTACATTATATATGTACTACAAAAGTACTTCAGAAACTCTTTTAGATGCCGCATATAGTAATCTGCTGAATGTCTGATAATAAAATTGTAAAATTGTAACATATTAAATTA
The DNA here is from genome assembly GCA_947044405.1 of Leptodactylus fallax. Lineage (NCBI taxonomy): Eukaryota > Metazoa > Chordata > Amphibia > Anura > Leptodactylidae > Leptodactylus > Leptodactylus fallax. The sequence continues at coordinate 8,472,817 of CAMRHE010000027.1, read as the reverse complement.
TCTGTCCATGAGTCTTTATTCAGTTTTATTTTCTCTGCTATCAAAATGTGTGAATAGTCATAAATATTCTTAAAGGGACGTGCTCTTTATAACTTAGAAAACTATTAGATCCTAGTCAATCCTTTTCACATTGAACAATTGGAAACCAAAACCAGACAGACATTTTCTTCGCTGCGGCCACTGCAGGGACAATGTAGTATGACACAACAGCCACTCACGTGAATGGCAATGCATGAACAGCTTTTGGTCTGCCAGATGAGAGTCACTTTAATAGAGTGATTGTTAATTTCGGCCCATAGAAAGAGTGGCTCACAGTTCTGCTTCATAAAGGACCTGCGGGTCACCAGCCCCTTTAATACATGCTTGCCAACTTTTAAATAGTCAAAATCAGGACACTGAAATCCTGCCCCAGGACCAACCAGAAACAAGGCCAAACCAAACACGAATTCCCACTTTGTGGCATGGTTTGTATAAACTCTATCCCTTTGGGACTGTTGGCATAGAAGTATTGTGGTCTAATATCACTATCGGGTATATAGACGGAATTTATCATGATAAGACAAGCCCTTCAACAGTCAAACTCTTATAGGTCAGTATGTGAATAATTTCAGCTATTTTTTCCAGTTCTTTGGAAATGCATGCATTTTACTACAGGCCACATAAGGCATTTCTACTGTATGAAACACAAGGAGAGGCACTATCACTGTGTGAGTGCACAAAGGGACTGAGCGGGGCCAAAGGGAAAATGCATGGAGTTAGGTGGCGTAACTGAACCGTCCCTTTTACAAAAGCCTGCATACATCCCTGCCTCTGTAGACACTTTACACCAATAGAACTTATTCACTTTTAACAAAGGTGCCCCTTACCAGGGACTGTCATAAAGTGAAAATCCTGGCTCAACACCAGTAGTAAAGATGTCTTCGGTGCTGGTTTTCCAGAGATTATGTTCATGGCCCTTCCCTTGGCCTCTGCAGCCAATCAGTGGCCTCAGAACTACGGGATATGTGCAGTAGTTGGGTACATCTGAAGTGACAGATCTTTTGCAAAGATGCCGTACCCAACTTTTGGGTGTGACCGTTCAGGTCAGTGACTGGCTGCAACATCCACTTGAGGTTTAATTGATGTCAATCCTGGAGCAGCAGACAGGAAAGCTGCACCTGGGTCAGCAGTTGGAAAGGTAAGAATGCTTTCTTTTTCAATTTTAACCCCTTCCCTGTCCTTTACTAAATTTTTCTTGGGGCAGGATAACCCCTTAACATCAGCCATATGGTGGATGCTGATGTGAAACACAAGAGGTAGTAAATTAATAATCACATGTGCCTTAATAACATGTAATGTCACTGTGGTAGGCAGTCCTTGCCACCAGTGATGCCATACCACTGTGTTTTGCCCCTCCCTTTTTTCTCCCATCATCCCTCCCTCACTCTTAAAACTGTATATTTCCTTGGTGGCAGTGGCGTGCATCCCTCCTCTGCTCCAGCAGCACCTAAGTATGCTTTGGAGCTGAAAGTTCACTTATGTGCTGCTGCTTCTACAGCAGAGGATTCACTTCCCTCCTTCACTGCTGTAATGTCAGTGTCAGGACTAGAGGTGGGCCCATGGTGGGAGGAGCTGGGGAGCAGAGAGGTAAGTACAGCATTGACACCTCTGACTTCCCACAACTTATAGGCTACAGAATTATGGCATCTTACAGTAAGAAAGTGGTAGGGCAGGAATCCTATGGCTTCCTGCTCTACCGGGGTAAGAACCGAATCAGAGCTCCTCGTTTCCCCGTTTCAGTGATCCATCAATGTTTTTAATTGCTGGATTAGTAGAACCAGCTACATCCCTCCTTTAATGTAATATGATGTTCAGCATTTACTAGCTGATTACTGTATGTGGTGTCCAGAAATGAAAATGATCATTTTCTGGACCTATCATATTGTTGGCTTAAAGGGATTCTATCATTAAAAAAAAAAAAAATCGACTTTTTAACTAAAAGCACGTCGGAGTAGCCTTTAGAAAGGCTATTCTTCTCCTACCTTTATTTTTCAGGTCTGCACAGCCATGTTTGAGTTTTGTCTTCTTTCTTCGTTATGCAAATTGGTCTTCAGAAAGCACAGTGGGCGTTCCCCCTGTGCTCAAAGCACAGGCTCTTCAGAAGGTTCCAGCGCTGCCTCTCTCTTCTGCTCCTGACGCCTTTCCTCCTCTTCAATCCTCTTCTTACATGAGACCACCACAAAATGGGCAACAGAACAGCCGACTGCGCATGTTCCATTGCCATTTTGTGGTGGTCTCATGTAAGACGAGGAAGAGACGTGTCAGGAGCAGAAGAGAGAGGCGACGCTGGAACCTTCTGACGAGCCTGTGCTTTGAGCAAGGGGGCGTTCCCCCTGTGCTTTCTGAAGACCAATTTGCATAAAGAAAAAAGAAGACAGAACTCAAAAACTGCGGCGCGGACCAGAAAAATAAAGTTTGGAAAACAATAGTCTTTCTAAAGGCTAGTCCGATGTGCTTTTAGTTGAAAAACGATTTTTTTAATGAATGGGCCTAATCAGCAGAGAAAAGCTGCAATGGAATACCAATGCCTGGCATAGTCAGTCTCTTGCAACAATTCCACGGCCTAATACAGCATTGGAAAATGAAGAGGAATTTCTCTTTATTTTCAGCTGTGTGAACTTAGCCTTACTGTGAACAAGTCTTAAGACTCTATTAAAGTGGCCACTGTTCAGGGCTATTATTGGCAATGAGCAATCCTAGCAGGGGCGTAACTACCGGGGTAGCAGCGGTAGCAGCTGCCACAGGGCCCGGGACATTACGGGGCCCCCGCGGGCCCCCGATGCGTTTTTTTTTTTTTATAGCCCGTTATCTGCTGGAGTAACCCCAGCAGGTAACGGGCCCTATATACTTACCGTTCCCTGAGGTCCCGCTCACGGCCGCCTGCGCTTCCGATTTTGCGGAGGCGGCTGTGAGCAGGAGCGGGGATCGGTATGTGAGGCCGCGGGCCGAACCCCACAATCTCTGCTATCATTATACTTCGGGGTCTTTTCAGACCCCGGAGTATAATAATCGGAGGCCCAGAGTTGGTGAGGGAACATAAAAAACAATGTACTTACCTGTCCTACGCTTCTCCAGGTTTCGGGTCTGTTTGGTGACGTCCCAAACGTCAGCCGACGTCATTTTGCGTCGCGACGCAGGCCCGCGTCACGTGACGCCGGCCTGGTCCAACATTGAAGAAGGCCGGAGTAGCGCACGGGCATGCACCGGAGCGAGGAACAGGTAAGCAACGTTGTTTTTTTATGTTTCTATCCTCCTCTGGGTCTCCGATCATTATACTCTGGGGTCTGAAAAGACCCCAGAGTATAATAATTGTTCATGGGTGGTCCACAATGGGACATATAATACTGTGTGCAGGGGCCACTATGGGGCAAAATACTCAGTGCAGGGGCCACTATGGGGAATAATAGTGTGTGCAGGGGCCACTATGGGGAATAATAGTGTGTGCAGGGGCCACTATGGGGCAAAATACTGTGTGCAGGGGCCACTATGGAGCATGATACTGTGTGCAGGGGCCCCTATGGGACATGATACTGTGTGCAGGGGCCCCTATGGCACATGATACTGTATGCAGGGACCACTATGGGGAAAAATACTGTGTGCAGGGGCCACTATGGGACATGATACTGTGTGCAGGGGCCCCTATGGGACATGACACTGTGTGCAGGGGCCACTATGGGACATGATACTGTGTTCAGGGGCCACTATGGGACATGATACTGTGTGCAGGGGCCACTATGGGGCATGATACTGTGTGCAGGGGCCACTATGGGGCATGATACTGTGTGCAGGGGCCACTATGGGACATGACACTGTGTGCAGGGACCACTATGGGACATAATAGTGTGCGCAGGAATGCGTTTTTTTTGGGGGGGGGGGTTGGAGGGGGCGGTCCGGGGGGAGGGGTCGGGGTCGGCGGTTCGGGGGGGGGGCCCCATATCAAATGTTCGTCTTGGGGCCCAGCCATTCCTAGTTACGCCACTGAATCCTAGTATCACTTGTTGCTGACTGTTCCACCCCCATTTAGTTTGCATCGGCCTATGTAATGTGTCTGATCAACGTCTTCAATCTGCACTCCTGGGGACAGAGGTCTGGCTGTGTAATACAGCCTTTACTGTGCTATGGACAACAAAGACAGTCTTCCTGTTACTCTTGATAAATAAGGCCCAATATGTCTTATGTCAGTGGTGATTGTGTTGTTACTTGCCCTTTAAAGTTTATTGTTAAACATTAGAGGTGATTTTGACAGTTGGCATCAGAGAAGACGATGCAGTAGTAAAGATGGCTGCCAGCTGAGTATCTGCTGTAATAAATAGAGCAGTATTCACACCTAGTAACACAATACAGAGCATAGAGGAACAGGTAATAGACCATAATCATTCCTGTGATCTATAAATGTAAGGTAAGTAGTTGGTGATAATATCACATATTGCCTGATGATGGCACAATATATGGGCAGCAGGTGATGGTCTCCAAGACTCCATTATGATGTCACCATGTATGATGGATCTAGTGTTCCAGTTCTGTGTTGGATGTCACTTGCCATAGAGAAGCCTTGTTATAAGCATCTCTGAAGCAGGATTTTATCCAAAACGTTGCTTTTTTTTTGTTTGTTTGTTTGTTTGTATCTTCTGTGTGTTTTCTGACACGTGATAATTTAGTGTCTTGAAGGCCACACATATTTGTGGCCGCTAGCCACAACATGCCAAGACGGCATGTATCAGGCCGTCCAGGCAGTAGCGCCCAGTACCATCTGAGGCCACGTGGCTTGCAACCTACTGAGCAATCTGAGGACTACTCACCTATTGCTCATCGCACGAGGAGTCGTTTATCTCGCCAGAACGGACGTATGACTCCAGTGCTTCAGACCAGGACTGGAAGGAGAACCAGGAGCCGCTACCCTATCCCATCTCAGCATAGGAACAGGTCATCAGTTGCCAACACTCCTGAAGTTGCTCCTCCTAGCAGGGAAATTAGACACTCTGTGAACTTGGTGCCTCCCACCATAAATCAGGATGTTGAGGAACCATCGTCATGCCCTATATGTTTGGAGAGCTATGTGGAAGGTGATGAGATACACCGTTTAGACTGCTCCCATGAGTTTCATGAGGACTGTATCACCACATGGGTCCAACAGACTAATACGTGTCCACTCTGCAGAGCTGCAATTCCGCGTCTAGTACCAGCATGGCTAGAAGGCACAGGGATCATCTACCTCAGTACTTCTTCTAGTGTTAACCATCAAGAACGCTTAGTGGTGCACACAGAAACTGGATGGCAGGAGATCATCATCCTCTGACGGCACACAAAATAATCCAGCAGCCACATCTTCTTAAATGGACTGCACTATATTCTTGGGACCATATTACCCCATATATTCTGTATCCTTCTATCTTTAAAAAAAAAAAAAAAAAAAAAAAAACTACCCCTCTCTCCCTATCTCCCATACAACAAAAAAAATACTCTGTGTTTGTCTGTCTCCCTATCTAAAAACAAAAAAATACCCTCCTCTCTGTTTTCCTAACTACCTCTATCTATCTATCTATCTATCTATCTATCTATCTATCTATCTACTATCTTTTTTCTCATATGATAAATGATTAGATAGATTGTGGTACATTATATATGTACTACAAAAGTACTTCAGAAACTCTTTTAGATGCCGCATATAGTAATCTGCTGAATGTCTGATAATAAAATTGTAAAATTGTAACATATTAAATTATCTGTCCATGAGTCTTTATTCAGTTTTATTTTCTCTGCTATCAAAATGTGTGAATAGTCATAAATATTCTTAAAGGGACGGGCTCTCTATAACTTAGAAAACTATTAGATCCTAGTCAATCTTTTTCACATTGAACAATTGGAAACCAAAACCAGACAGACATTTTCTTCGCTGCGGCCACTGCAGGGACTATGTAATATCACACAACAGCCACTCACGTGAATGGCAATGCATGAACAGCTTTTGGTCTGCCAGATGAGAGTCACTTTAATAGAGTGATTGTTAATTTCGGCCCATAGAAAGAGTGGCTCACAGTTCTGCTTCATAAAGGACCTGCGGGTCACCAGCCCCTTTAATACATGCTTGCCAACTTTTAAATAGTCAAAATCAGGACACTGAAATCCTGCTCCAGGACCAACCAGAAACAAGGCCAAACCAAACACGAATTCCCACTTTGTGGCATGGTTTGTATAAACTCTATCCCTTTGGGACTGTTGGCATAGAAGTATTGTGGTCTAATATCACTATCGGGTATATAGACGGAATTTATCATGATAAGACAAGCCCTTCAACAGTCAAACTCTTATAGGTCAGTATGTGAATAATTTCAGTTTTTTCCAGTTCTTTGGAAATGCATGCATTTTACTACAGGCCACATAAGGCATTTCTACTGTATGAAACACAAGGAGAGGCACTATCACTGTGTGAGTGCACAAAGGGACTGAGCGGGGCCAAAGGGAAAATGCATGGAGTTAGGTGGCGTAACTGAACCGTCCCTTTTACAAAAGCCTGCATACATCCCTGCCTCTGTAGACACTTTACACCAATAGAACTTATTCACTTTTAACAAAGGTGCCCCTTACCAGGGACTGTCATAAAGTGAAAATCCTGGCTCAACACCAGTAGTAAAGATGTCTTCGGTGCTGGTTTTCCAGAGATTATGTTCATGGCCCTTCCCTTGGCCTCTGCAGCCAATCAGTGGCCTCAGAACTACGGGATATGTGCAGTAGTTGGGTACATCTGAAGTGACAGATCTTTTGGAAAGATGCCGTACCCAACTTTTGGGTGTGACCGTTCAGGTCAGTGACTGGCTGCAACATCCACTTGGGGTTTAATTGATGTCAATCCTGGAGCAGCAGACAGGAAAGCTGCACCTGGGTCAGCAGTTGGAAAGGTAAGAATGCTTTCTTTTTCAATTTTAACCCCTTCCCTGTCCTTTACTAAATTTTTCTTGGGGCAGGATAACCCCTTAACATCAGCCATATGGTGGATGCTGATGTGAAACACAAGAGGTAGTAAATTAATAATCACATGTGCCTTAATAACATGTAATGTCACTGTGGTAGGCAGTCCTTGCCACCAGTGATGCCATACCACTGTGTTTTGCCCCTCCCTTTTTTCTCCCATCATCCCTCCCTCACTCTTAAAACTGTATATTTCCTTGGTGGCAGTGGCGTGCATCCCTCCTCTGCTCCAGCAGCACCTAAGTATGCTTTGGAGCTGAAAGTTCACTTATGTGCTGCTGCTTCTACAGCAGAGGATTCACTTCCCTCCTTCACTGCTGTAATGTCAGTGTCAGGACTAGAGGTGGGCCCATGGTGGGAGGAGCTGGGGAGCAGAGAGGTAAGTACAGCATTGACACCTCTGACTTCCCACAACTTATAGGCTACAGAATTATGGCATCTTACAGTAAGAAAGTGGTAGGGCAGGAATCCTATGGCTTCCTGCTCTACCGGGGTAAGAACCGAATCAGAGCTCCTCGTTTCCCCGTTTCAGTGATCCATCAATGTTTTTAATTGCTGGATTAGTAGAACCAGCTACATCCCTCCTTTAATGTAATATGATGTTCAGCATTTACTAGCTGATTACTGTATGTGGTGTCCAGAAATGAAAATGATCATTTTCTGGACCTATCATATTGTTGGCTTAAAGGGATTCTATCATTAAAAAAAAAAAAAATCGACTTTTTAACTAAAAGCACGTCGGAGTAGCCTTTAGAAAGGCTATTCTTCTCCTACCTTTATTTTTCAGGTCTGCACAGCCATGTTTGAGTTTTGTCTTCTTTCTTCGTTATGCAAATTGGTCTTCAGAAAGCACAGTGGGCGTTCCCCCTGTGCTCAAAGCACAGGCTCTTCAGAAGGTTCCAGCGCTGCCTCTCTCTTCTGCTCCTGACGCCTTTCCTCCTCTTCAATCCTCTTCTTACATGAGACCACCACAAAATGGGCAACAGAACAGCCGACTGCGCATGTTCCGTTGCCATTTTGTGGTGGTCTCATGTAAGACGAGGAAGAGACGTGTCAGGAGCAGAAGAGAGAGGCGACGCTGGAACCTTCTGACGAGCCTGTGCTTTGAGCAAGGGGGCGTTCCCCCTGTGCTTTCTGAAGACCAATTTGCATAAAGAAAAAAGAAGACAGAACTCAAAAACTGCGGCGCGGACCAGAAAAATAAAGTTTGGAAAAGAATAGTCTTTCTAAAGGCTAGTCCGATGTGCTTTTAGTTGAAAAACTATTTTTTTAATGAATGTGCCTAATCAGCAGAGAAAAGCTGCAATGGAATACCAATGCCTGGCATAGTCAGTCTCTTGCAACAATTCCACGGCCTAATACAGCATTGGAAAATGAAGAGGAATTTCTCTTTATTTTCAGCTGTGTGAACTTAGCCTTACTGTGAACAAGTCTTAAGACTCTATTAAAGTGGCCACTGTTCAGGGCTATTATTGGCAATGAGCAATCCTAGCAGGGGCGTAACTACCGGGGTAGCAGCGGTAGCAGCTGCCACAGGGCCCGGGACATTACGGGGCCCCGCGGGCCCCCGATGCGTTTTTTTTTTTTTATAGCCCGTTATCTGCTGGAGTAACCCCAGCAGGTAACGGGCCCTATATACTTACCGTTCCCCGAGGTCCCGCTCACGGCCGCCTGCGCTTCCGATTTTGCGGAGGCGGCTGTGAGCAGGAGCGGGGATCGGTATGTGAGGCCGCGGGCCGAACCCCCACAATCTCTGCTATCATTATACTTCGGGGTCTTTTCAGACCCCGGAGTATAATAATCGGAGGCCCAGAGTTGGTGAGGGAACATAAAAAACAATGTACTTACCTGTCCTACGCTTCTCCAGGTTTCGGGTCTGTTTGGTGACGTCCCAGACGTCAGCCGACGTCATTTTGCGTCGCGACGCAGGCCCGCGTCACGTGACGCCGGCCTGGTCCAACATTGAAGAAGGCCGGAGTAGCGCACGGGCATGCACCGGAGCGAGGAACAGGTAAGCAACGTTGTTTTTTTATGTTTCTATCCTCCTCTGGGTCTCCGATCATTATACTCTGGGGTCTGAAAAGACCCCAGAGTATAATAATTGTTCATGGGTGGTCCACAATGGGACATATAATACTGTGTGCAGGGGCCACTATGGGGCAAAATACTCAGTGCAGGGGCCACTATGGGGAATAATAGTGTGTGCAGGGGCCACTATGGGGAATAATAGTGTGTGCAGGGGCCACTATGGGGCAAAATACTGTGTGCAGGGGCAACTATGGAGCATGATACTGTGTGCAGGGGCCCCTATGGGACATGATACTGTGTGCAGGGGCCCCTAAGGCACAGTACTGGGCAGGGACCACATGGGGCAAAATACTGTGTGCAGGGGCCACTATGGGACATGACGGGCAGGGGGGGGTACTGTGTGTCAGGGGCCACTATGGGACATGATACTGTGTGCAGGGGCCACTATGGGGCATGATACTGTGTGCAGGGGCCACTATGGGGCATGATACTGTGTGCAGGGGCCACTATGGGACATGATACTGTGTGCAGGGGCCACTATGGGACATGATACTGTGTGCAGGGGCCACTATGGAACATGACACTGTGTGCAGGGACCACTATGGGACATAATAGTGTGCGCAGGAATGCGTTTTTTTTTTTGGGGGGGGGGGGGGTTGGAGGGGCGGTCTGGGGGGAGGGGTCGGGGGGCGGCGGTTCGGGGGGGGCCCCATATCAAATGTTCATCTTGGGGCCCAGCCATTCCTAGTTACGCCACTGAATCCTACTATCACTTGTTGCTGACTGTTCCACCCCCATTTAGTTTGCATCGGCCTATGTAATGTGTCTGATCAACGTCTTCAATCTGCACTCCTGGGGACAGAGGTCTGGCTGTGTAATACAGCCTTTACTGTGCTATGGACAACAAAGACAGTCTTCCTGTTACTCTTGATAAATAAGGCCCAATATGTCTTATGTCAGTGGTGATTGTGTTGTTACTTGCCCTTTAAAGTTTATTGTTAAACATTAGAGGTGATTTTGACAGTTGGCATCAGAGAAGACGATGCAGTAGTAAAGATGGCTGCCAGCTGAGTATCTGCTGTAATAAATAGAGCAGTATTCACACCTAGTAACACAATACAGAGCATAGAGGAACAGGTAATAGACCATAATCATTCCTGTGATCTATAAATGTAAGGTAAGTAGTTGGTGATAATATCACATATTGCCTGATGATGGCACAATATATGGGCAGCAGGTGATGGTCTCCAAGACTCCATTATGATGTCACCATGTATGATGGATCTAGTGTTCCAGTTCTGTGTTGGATGTCACTTGCCATAGAGAAGCCGTGTTATATGCATCTCTGAAGCAGGATTTTATCCAAAACGTTGCTTTTTTTTTTGTTTGTTTGTTTGTTTGTATCTTCTGTGTGTTTTCTGACACGTGATAATTTAGTGTCTTGAAGGCCACACATATTTGTGGCCGCTAGCCACAACATGCCAAGACGGCATGTATCAGGCCGTCCAGGCAGTAGCGCCCAGTACCATCTGAGGCCACGTGGCTTGCAACCTACTGAGCAATCTGAGGACTACTCACCTATTGCTCATCGCACGAGGAGTCGTTTATCTCGCCAGAACGGACGTATGACTCCAGTGCTTCAGACCAGGACTGGAAGGAGAACCAGGAGCCGCTACCCTATCCCATCTCAGCATAGGAACAGGTCATCAGTTGCCAACACTCCTGAAGTTGCTCCTCCTAGCAGGGAAATTAGACACTCTGTGAACTTGGTGCCTCCCACCATAAATCAGGATGTTGAGGAACCATCGTCATGCCCTATATGTTTGGAGAGCTATGTGGAAGGTGATGAGATACACCGTTTAGACTGCTCCCATGAGTTTCATGAGGACTGTATCACCACATGGGTCCAACAGACTAATACGTGTCCACTCTGCAGAGCTGCAATTCCGCGTCTAGTACCAGCATGGCTAGAAGGCACAGGGATCATCTACCTCAGTACTTCTTCTAGTGTTAACCATCAAGAACGCTTAGTGGTGCACACAGAAACTGGATGGCAGGAGATCATCATCCTCTGACGGCACACAAAATAATCCAGCAGCCACATCTTCTTAAATGGACTGCACTATATTCTTGGGACCATATTACCCCATATATTCTGTATCCTTCTATCTTTAAAAAAAAAAAAAAAAAAAAAAAAAAACTACCCCTCTCTCCCTATCTCCCATACAACAAAAAAAATACTCTGTGTTTGTCTGTCTCCCTATCTAAAAACAAAAAAATACCCTACTCTCTGTTTTCCTAACTACCTCTATCTATCTATCTATCTATCTACTACTATCTATCTATCTATCTACTCACATGATAAATGATTAGATAGATTGTGGTACATTATATATGTACTACAAAAGTGCTTCAGAAACTCTTTTAGATGCCGCATATAGTAATCTGCTGAATGTCTGATAATAAAATTGTAAAATTGTAACATATTAAATTATCTGTCCATGAGTCTTTATTCAGTTTTTATTTTCTCTGCTATCAAAATGTGTGAATAGTCATAAATATTCTTAAAGGGACGTGCTCTCTATAACTTAGAAAACTATTAGATCCTAGTCAATCCTTTTCACATTGAACAATTGGAAACCAAAACCAGACAGACATTTTCTTCGCTGCGGCCACTGCAGGGACTATGTAATATCACACAACAGCCACTCACGTGAATGGCAATGCATGAACAGCTTTTGGTCTGCCAGATGAGAGTCACTTTAATAGAGTGATTGTTAATTTCGGCCCATAGAAAGAGTGGCTCACAGTTCTGCTTCATAAAGGACCTGCGGGTCACCAGCCCCTTTAATACATGCTTGCCAACTTTTAAATAGTCAAAATCAGGACACTGAAATCCTGCCCCAGGACCAACCAGAAACAAGGCCAAACCAAACACGAATTCCCACTTTGTGGCATGGTTTGTATAAACTCTATCCCTTTGGGACTGTTGGCATAGAAGTATTGTGGTCTAATATCACTATCGGGTATATAGACGGAATTTATCATGATAAGACAAGCCCTTCAACAGTCAAACTCTTATAGGTCAGTATGTGAATAATTTCAGTTCTTTTTTCCAGTTCTTTGGAAATGCATGCATTTTACTACAGGCCACATAAGGCATTTCTACTGTATGAAACACAAGGAGAGGCACTATCACTGTGTGAGTGCACAAAGGGACTGAGCGGGGCCAAAGGGAAAATGCATGGAGTTAGGTGGCGTAACTGAACCGTCCCTTTTACAAAAGCCTGCATACATCCCTGCCTCTGTAGACACTTTACACCAATAGAACTTATTCACTTTTAACAAAGGTGCCCCTTACCAGGGACTGTCATAAAGTGAAAATCCTGGCTCAACACCAGTAGTAAAGATGTCTTCGGTGCTGGTTTTCCAGAGATTATGTTCATGGCCCTTCCCTTGGCCTCTGCAGCCAATCAGTGGCCTCAGAACTACGGGATATGTGCAGTAGTTGGGTACATCTGAAGTGACAGATCTTTTGCAAAGATGCCGTACCCAACTTTTGGGTGTGACCGTTCAGGTCAGTGACTGGCTGCAACATCCACTTGGGGTTTAATTGATGTCAATCCTGGAGCAGCAGACAGGAAAGCTGCACCTGGGTCAGCAGTTGGAAAGGTAAGAATGCTTTCTTTTTCAATTTTAACCCCTTCCCTGTCCTTTACTAAATTTTTCTTGGGGCAGGAAAACCCCTTAACATCAGCCATATGGTGGATGCTGATGTGAAACACAAGAGGTAGTAAATTAATAATCACATGTGCCTTAATAACATGTAATGTCACTGTGGTAGGCAGTCCTTGCCACCAGTGATGCCATACCACTGTGTTTTGCCCCTCCCTTTTTTCTCCCATCATCCCTCCCTCACTCTTAAAACTGTATATTTCCTTGGTGGCAGTGGCGTGCATCCCTCCTCTGCTCCAGCAGCACCTAAGTATGCTTTGGAGCTGAAAGTTCACTTATGTGCTGCTGCTTCTACAGCAGAGGATTCACTTCCCTCCTTCACTGCTGTAATGTCAGTGTCAGGACTAGAGGTGGGCCCATGGTGGGAGGAGCTGGGAAGCAGAGAGGTAAGTACAGCATTGACACCTCTGACTCCCCACAACTTATAGGCTACAGAATTATGGCATCTTACAGTAAGAAAGTGGTAGGGCAGGAATCCTATGGCTTCCTGCTCTACCGGGGTAAGAACCGAATCAGAGCTCCTCGTTTCCCCGTTTCAGTGATCCATCAATGTTTTTAATTGCTGGATTAGTAGAACCAGCTACATCCCACCTTTAATGTAATATGATGTTCAGCATTTACTAGCTGATTACTGTATGTGGTGTCCAGAAATGAAAATGATCATTTTCTGGACCTATCATATTGTTGGCTTAAAGGGATTCTATCATTAAAAAAAAAAAAAATCGACTTTTTAACTAAAAGCACGTCGGAGTAGCCTTTAGAAAGGCTATTCTTCTCCTAGCTTTATTTTTCAGGTCTGCACCGCCATGTTTGAGTTTTGTCTTCTTTCTTCGTTATGCAAATTGGTCTTCAGAAAGCACAGTGGGCGTTCCCCCTGTGCTCAAAGCACAGGCTCTTCAGAAGGTTCCAGCGCTGCCTCTCTCTTCTGCTCCTGACGCCTTTCCTCCTCTTCAATCCTCTTCTTACATGAGACCACCACAAAATGGGCAACAGAACAGCCGACTGCGCATGTTCCGTTGCCATTTTGTGGTGGTCTCATGTAAGACGAGGAAGAGACGTGTCAGGAGCAGAAGAGAGAGGCGACGCTGGAACCTTCTGACGAGCCTGTGCTTTGAGCAAGGGGGCGTTCCCCCTGTGCTTTCTGAAGACCAATTTGCATAAAGAAAAAAGAAGACAGAACTCAAAAACTGCGGCGCGGACCAGAAAAATAAAGTTTGGAAAAGAATAGTCTTTCTAAAGGCTAGTCCGATGTGCTTTTAGTTGAAAAACTATTTTTTTAATGAATGTGCCTAATCAGCAGAGAAAAGCTGCAATGGAATACCAATGCCTGGCATAGTCAGTCTCTTGCAACAATTCCACGGCCTAATACAGCATTGGAAAATGAAGAGGAATTTCTCTTTATTTTCAGCTGTGTGAACTTAGCCTTACTGTGAACAAGTCTTAAGACTCTATTAAAGTGGCCACTGTTCAGGGCTGTTATTGGCAATGAGCAATCCTAGCAGGGGCGTAACTACCGGGGTAGCAGCGGTAGCAGCTGCCACAGGGCCCGGGACATTACGGGGCCCCGCGGGCCCCCGATGCGTTTTTTTTTTTTTATAGCCCGTTATCTGCTGGAGTAACCCCAGCAGGTAACGGGCCCTATATACTTACCGTTCCCCGAGGTCCCGCTCACGGCCGCCTGCGCTTCCGATTTTGCGGAGGCGGCTGTGAGCAGGAGCGGGGATCGGTATGTGAGGCCGCGGGCCGAACCCCACAATCTCTGCTATCATTATACTTCGGGGTCTTTTCAGACCCCGGAGTATAATAATCGGAGGCCCAGAGTTGGTGAGGGAACATAAAAAACAATGTACTTACCTGTCCTACGCTTCTCCAGGTTTCGGGTCTGTTTGGTGACGTCCCAGACGTCAGCCGACGTCATTTTGCGTCGCGACGCAGGCCCGCGTCACGTGACGCCGGCCTGGTCCAACATTGAAGAAGGCCGGAGTAGCGCACGGGCATGCACCGGAGCGAGGAACAGGTAAGCAACGTTGTTTTTTTATGTTTCTATCCTCCTCTGGGTCTCCGATCATTATACTCTGGGGTCTGAAAAGACCCCAGAGTATAATAATTGTTCATGGGTGGTCCACAATGGGACATATAATACTGTGTGCAGGGGCCACTATGGGGCAAAATACTCAGTGCAGGGGCCACTATGGGGAATAATAGTGTGTGCAGGGGCCACTATGGGGAATAATAGTGTGTGCAGGGGCCACTATGGGGCAAAATACTGTGTGCAGGGGCCACTATGGAGCATGATACTGTGTGCAGGGGCCCCTATGGGACATGATACTGTGTGCAGGGGCCCCTATGGCACATGATACTGTGTGCAGGGACCACTATGGGGCAAAATACTGTGTGCAGGGGCCACTATGGGACATGATACTGTGTGCAGGGGCCCCTATGGGACATGATACTGTGTGCAGGGGCCACTATGGGACATGATACTGTGTTCAGGGGCCACTATGGGACATGATACTGTGTGCAGGGGCCACTATGGGGCATGATACTGTGTGCAGGGGCCACTATGGGGCATGATACTGTGTGCAGGGGCCACTATGGGACATGATACTGTGTGCAGGGGCCACTATGGGACATGATACTGTGTGCAGGGGCCACTATGGAACATGACACTGTGTGCAGGGACCACTATGGGACATAATAGTGTGCGCAGGAATGCGTTTTTTTTTTTGGGGGGGGGGGTTGGAGGGGGCGGTCTGGGGGGGAGGGGTCGGGGGCGGCGGTTCGGGGGGGGGCCCCATATCAAATGTTCATCTTGGGGCCCAGCCATTCCTAGTTACGCCACTGAATCCTAGTATCACTTGTTGCTGACTGTTCCACCCCCATTTAGTTTGCATCGGCCTATGTAATGTGTCTGATCAACGTCTTCAATCTGCACTCCTGGGGACAGAGGTCTGGCTGTGTAATACAGCCTTTACTGTGCTATGGACAACAAAGACAGTCTTCCTGTTACTCTTGATAAATAAGGCCCAATATGTCTTATGTCAGTGGTGATTGTGTTGTTACTTGCCCTTTAAAGTTTATTGTTAAACATTAGAGGTGATTTTGACAGTTGGCATCAGAGAAGACGATGCAGTAGTAAAGATGGCTGCCAGCTGAGTATCTGCTGTAATAAATAGAGCAGTATTCACACCTAGTAACACAATACAGAGCATAGAGGAACAGGTAATAGACCATAATCATTCCTGTGATCTATAAATGTAAGGTAAGTAGTTGGTGATAATATCACATATTGCCTGATGATGGCACAATATATGGGCAGCAGGTGATGGTCTCCAAGACTCCATTATGATGTCACCATGTATGATGGATCTAGTGTTCCAGTTCTGTGTTGGATGTCACTTGCCATAGAGAAGCCTTGTTATAAGCATCTCTGAAGCAGGATTTTATCCAAAACGTTGCTTTTTTTTTGTTTGTTTGTTTGTTTGTATCTTCTGTGTGTTTTCTGACACGTGATAATTTAGTGTCTTGAAGGCCACACATATTTGTGGCCGCTAGCCACAACATGCCAAGACGGCATGTATCAGGCCGTCCAGGCAGTAGCGCCCAGTACCATCTGAGGCCACGTGGCTTGCAACCTACTGAGCAATCTGAGGACTACTCACCTATTGCTCATCGCACGAGGAGTCGTTTATCTCGCCAGAACGGACGTATGACTCCAGTGCTTCAGACCAGGACGGGAAGGAGAACCAGGAGCCGCTACCCTATCCCATCTCAGCATAGGAACAGGTCATCAGTTGCCAACACTCCTGAAGTTGCTCCTCCTAGCAGGGAAATTAGACACTCTGTGAACTTGGTGCCTCCCACCATAAATCAGGATGTTGAGGAACCATCGTCATGCCCTATATGTTTGGAGAGCTATGTGGAAGGTGATGAGATACACCGTTTAGACTGCTCCCATGAGTTTCATGAGGACTGTATCACCACATGGGTCCAACAGACTAATACGTGTCCACTCTGCAGAGCTGCAATTCCGCGTCTAGTACCAGCATGGCTAGAAGGCACAGGGATCATCTACCTCAGTACTTCTTCTAGTGTTAACCATCAAGAACGCTTAGTGGTGCACACAGAAACTGGATGGCAGGAGATCATCATCCTCTGACGGCACACAAAATAATCCAGCAGCCACATCTTCTTAAATGGACTGCACTATATTCTTGGGACCATATTACCCCATATATTCTGTATCCTTCTATCTTGAAAAAAAAAAAAAAAAAAAAAAAAAACTACCCCTCTCTCCCTATCTCCCATACAACAAAAAAAATACTCTGTGTTTGTCTGTCTCCCTATCTAAAAACAAAAAAATACCCTACTCTCTGTTTTCCTAACTACCTCTATCTATCTATCTATCTATCTATCTATCTATCTATCTATCTATCTATCTCATATGATAAATGATTAGATAGATTGTGGTACATTATATATGTACTACAAAAGTACTTCAGAAACTCTTTTAGATGCCGCATATAGTAATCTGCTGAATGTCTGATAATAAAATTGTAAAATTGTAACATATTAAATTATCTGTCCATGAGTCTTTATTCAGTTTTATTTTCTCTGCTATCAAAATGTGTGAATAGTCATAAATATTCTTAAAGGGACGGGCTCTCTATAACTTAGAAAACTATTAGATCCTAGTCAATCTTTTTCACATTGAACAATTGGAAACCAAAACCAGACAGACATTTTCTTCGCTGCGGCCACTGCAGGGACTATGTAATATCACACAACAGCCACTCACGTGAATGGCAATGCATGAACAGCTTTTGGTCTGCCAGATGAGAGTCACTTTAATAGAGTGATTGTTAATTTCGGCCCATAGAAAGAGTGGCTCACAGTTCTGCTTCATAAAGGACCTGCGGGTCACCAGCCCCTTTAATACATGCTTGCCAACTTTTAAATAGTCAAAATCAGGACACTGAAATCCTGCCCCAGGACCAACCAGAAACAAGGCCAAACCAAACACGAATTCCCACTTTGTGGCATGGTTTGTATAAACTCTATCCCTTTGGGACTGTTGGCATAGAAGTATTGTGGTCTAATATCACTATCGGGTATATAGACGGAATTTATCATGATAAGACAAGCCCTTCAACAGTCAAACTCTTATAGGTCAGTATGTGAATAATTTCAGTTTTTTTTCCAGTTCTTTGGAAATGCATGCATTTTACTACAGGCCACATAAGGCATTTCTACTGTATGAAACACAAGGAGAGGCACTATCACTGTGTGAGTGCACAAAGGGACTGAGCGGGGCCAAAGGGAAAATGCATGGAGTTAGGTGGCGTAACTGAACCGTCCCTTTTACAAAAGCCTGCATACATCCCTGCCTCTGTAGACACTTTACACCAATAGAACTTATTCACTTTTAACAAAGGTGCCCCTTACCAGGGACTGTCATAAAGTGAAAATCCTGGCTCAACACCAGTAGTAAAGATGTCTTCGGTGCTGGTTTTCCAGAGATTATGTTCATGGCCCTTCCCTTGGCCTCTGCAGCCAATCAGTGGCCTCAGAACTACGGGATATGTGCAGTAGTTGGGTACATCTGAAGTGACAGATCTTTTGCAAAGATGCCGTACCCAACTTTTGGGTGTGACCGTTCAGGTCAGTGACTGGCTGCAACATCCACTTGGGGTTTAATTGATGTCAATCCTGGAGCAGCAGACAGGAAAGCTGCACCTGGGTCAGCAGTTGGAAAGGTAAGAATGCTTTCTTTTTCAATTTTAACCCCTTCCCTGTCCTTTACTAAATTTTTCTTGGGGCAGGAAAACCCCTTAACATCAGCCATATGGTGGATGCTGATGTGAAACACAAGAGGTAGTAAATTAATAATCACATGTGCCTTAATAACATGTAATGTCACTGTGGTAGGCAGTCCTTGCCACCAGTGATGCCATACCACTGTGTTTTGCCCCTCCCTTTTTTCTCCCATCATCCCTCCCTCACTCTTAAAACTGTATATTTCCTTGGTGGCAGTGGCGTGCATCCCTCCTCTGCTCCAGCAGCACCTAAGTATGCTTTGGAGCTGAAAGTTCACTTATGTGCTGCTGCTTCTACAGCAGAGGATTCACTTCCCTCCTTCACTGCTGTAATGTCAGTGTCAGGACTAGAGGTGGGCCCATGGTGGGAGGAGCTGGGAAGCAGAGAGGTAAGTACAGCATTGACACCTCTGACTCCCCACAACTTATAGGTTACAGAATTATGGCATCTTACAGTAAGAAAGTGGTAGGGCAGGAATCCTATGGCTTCCTGCTCTACCGGGGTAAGAACCGAATCAGAGCTCCTCGTTTCCCCGTTTCAGTGATCCATCAATGTTTTTAATTGCTGGATTAGTAGAACCAGCTACATCCCACCTTTAATGTAATATGATGTTCAGCATTTACTAGCTGATTACTGTATGTGGTGTCCAGAAATGAAAATGATCATTTTCTGGACCTATCATATTGTTGGCTTAAAGGGATTCTATCATTAAAAAAAAAAAAAATCGACTTTTTAACTAAAAGCACGTCGGAGTAGCCTTTAGAAAGGCTATTCTTCTCCTAGCTTTATTTTTCAGGTCTGCACCGCCATGTTTGAGTTTTGTCTTCTTTCTTCGTTATGCAAATTGGTCTTCAGAAAGCACAGTGGGCGTTCCCCCTGTGCTCAAAGCACAGGCTCTTCAGAAGGTTCCAGCGCTGCCTCTCTCTTCTGCTCCTGACGCCTTTCCTCCTCTTCAATCCTCTTCTTACATGAGACCACCACAAAATGGGCAACAGAACAGCCGACTGTGCATGTTCCGTTGCCATTTTGTGGTGGTCTCATGTAAGACGAGGAAGAGACGTGTCAGGAGCAGAAGAGAGAGGCGACGCTGGAACCTTCTGACGAGCCTGTGCTTTGAGCAAGGGGGCGTTCCCCCTGTGCTTTCTGAAGACCAATTTGCATAAAGAAAAAAAGAAGACAGAACTCAAAAACTGCGGCGCGGACCAGAAAAATAAAGTTTGGAAAAGAATAGTCTTTCTAAAGGCTAGTCCGATGTGCTTTTAGTTGAAAAACTATTTTTTTAATGAATGTGCCTAATCAGCAGAGAAAAGCTGCAATGGAATACCAATGCCTGGCATAGTCAGTCTCTTGCAACAATTCCACGGCCTAATACAGCATTGGAAAATGAAGAGGAATTTCTCTTTATTTTCAGCTGTGTGAACTTAGCCTTACTGTGAACAAGTCTTAAGACTCTATTAAAGTGGCCACTGTTCAGGGCTATTATTGGCAATGAGCAATCCTAGCAGGGGCGTAACTACCGGGGTAGCAGCGGTAGCAGCTGCCACAGGGCCCGGGACATTACGGGGCCCCGCGGGCCCCCGATGCGTTTTTTTTTTTTTTATAGCCCGTTATCTGCTGGAGTAACCCCAGCAGGTAACGGGCCCTATATACTTACCGTTCCCCGAGGTCCCGCTCACGGCCGCCTGCGCTTCCAATTCTGCGGAGGCGGCTGTGAGCAGGAGCGGGGATCGGTATGTGAGGCCGCGGGCCGAACCCCACAATCTCTGCTATCATTATACTTCGGGGTCTTTTCAGACCCCGGAGTATAATAATCGGAGGCCCAGAGTTGGTGAGGGAACATAAAAAACAATGTACTTACCTGTCCTACGCTTCTCCAGGTTTCGGGTCTGTTTGGTGACGTCCCAGACGTCAGCCGACGTCATTTTGCGTCGCGACGCAGGCCCGCGTCACGTGACGCCGGCCTGGTCCAACATTGAAGAAGGCCGGAGTAGCGCACGGGCATGCACCGGAGCGAGGAACAGGTAAGCAACGTTGTTTTTTTATGTTTCTATCCTCCTCTGGGTCTCCGATCATTATACTCTGGGGTCTGAAAAGACCCCAGAGTATAATAATTGTTCATGGGTGGTCCACAATGGGACATATAATACTTTGTGCAGGGGCCACTATGGGGCAAAATACTCAGTGCATGGGCCACTATGGGGAATAATAGTGTGTGCAGGGGCCACTATGGGGAATAATAGTGTGTGCAGGGGCCACTATGGGGCAAAATACTGTGTGCAGGGGCCACTATGGAGCATGATACTGTGTGCAGGGGCCCCTATGGGACATGATACTGTGTGCAGGGGCCCCTAAGGCACATGATACTGTGTGCAGGGACCACTATGGGGCAAAATACTGTGTGCAGGGGCCACTATGGGACATGATACTGTGTGCAGGGGCCCCTATGGGACATGATACTGTGTGCAGGGGCCACTATGGGACATGATACTGTGTTCAGGGGCCACTATGGGACATGTACTGGTGGCCCTATGGTACTGTGTGCAGGGGCCACTATGGGGCATGATACTGTGTGCAGGGGCCACTATGGGACATGATACTGTGTGCAGGGGCCACTATGGGACATGATACTGTGTGCAGGGGCCACTATGGAACATGACACTGTGTGCAGGGACCACTATGGGACATAATAGTGTGCGCAGGAATGCGTTTTTTTTTTTGGGGGGGGGGGGGGTTGGAGGGGCGGTCTGGGGGGAGGGGTCGGGGGCGGCGGTTCGGGGGGGGGCCCCATATCAAATGTTCATCTTGGGGCCCAGCCATTCCTAGTTACGCCACTGAATCCTAGTATCACTTGTTGCTGACTGTTCCACCCCCATTTAGTTTGCATCGGCCTATGTAATGTGTCTGATCAACGTCTTCAATCTGCACTCCTGGGGACAGAGGTCTGGCTGTGTAATACAGCCTTTACTGTGCTATGGACAACAAAGACAGTCTTCCTGTTACTCTTGATAAATAAGGCCCAATATGTCTTATGTCAGTGGTGATTGTGTTGTTACTTGCCCTTTAAAGTTTATTGTTAAACATTAGAGGTGATTTTGACAGTTGGCATCAGAGAAGACGATGCAGTAGTAAAGATGGCTGCCAGCTGAGTATCTGCTGTAATAAATAGAGCAGTATTCACACCTAGTAACACAATACAGAGCATAGAGGAACAGGTAATAGACCATAATCATTCCTGTGATCTATAAATGTAAGGTAAGTAGTTGGTGATAATATCACATATTGCCTGATGATGGCACAATATATGGGCAGCAGGTGATGGTCTCCAAGACTCCATTATGATGTCACCATGTATGATGGATCTAGTGTTCCAGTTCTGTGTTGGATGTCACTTGCCATAGAGAAGCCGTGTTATATGCATCTCTGAAGCAGGATTTTATCCAAAACGTTGCTTTTTTTTTGTTTGTTTGTTTGTTTGTATCTTCTGTGTGTTTTCTGACACGTGATAATTTAGTGTCTTGAAGGCCACACATATTTGTGGCCGCTAGCCACAACATGCCAAGACGGCATGTATCAGGCCGTCCAGGCAGTAGCGCCCAGTACCATCTGAGGCCACGTGGCTTGCAACCTACTGAGCAATCTGAGGACTACTCACCTATTGCTCATCGCACGAGGAGTCGTTTATCTCGCCAGAACGGACGTATGACTCCAGTGCTTCAGACCAGGACTGGAAGGAGAACCAGGAGCCGCTACCCTATCCCATCTCAGCATAGGAACAGGTCATCAGTTGCCAACACTCCTGAAGTTGCTCCTCCTAGCAGGGAAATTAGACACTCTGTGAACTTGGTGCCTCCCACCATAAATCAGGATGTTGAGGAACCATCGTCATGCCCTATATGTTTGGAGAGCTATGTGGAAGGTGATGAGATACACCGTTTAGACTGCTCCCATGAGTTTCATGAGGAATGTATCACCACATGGGTCCAACAGACTAATACGTGTCCACTCTGCAGAGCTGCAATTCCGCGTCTAGTACCAGCATGGCTAGAAGGCACAGGGATCATCTACCTCAGTACTTCTTCTAGTGTTAACCATCAAGAACGCTTAGTGGTGCACACAGAAACTGGATGGCAGGAGATCATCATCCTCTGACGGCACACAAAATAATCCAGCAGCCACATCTTCTTAAATGGACTGCACTATATTCTTGGGACCATATTACCCCATATATTCTGTATCCTTCTATCTTTAAAAAAAAAAAAAAAAAAAAAAAAAAACTACCCCTCTCTCCCTATCTCCCATACAACAAAAAAAATACTCTGTGTTTGTCTGTCTCCCTATCTAAAAACAAAAAAATACCCTCCTCTCTGTTTTCCTAACTACCTCTATCTATCTATCTATCTATCTATCTATCTATCTATCTATCTATCTATCTCATATGATAAATGATTAGATAGATTGTGGTACATTATATATGTACTACAAAAGTACTTCAGAAACTCTTTTAGATGCCGCATATAGTAATCTGCTGAATGTCTGATAATAAAATTGTAAAATTGTAACATATTAAATTATCTGTCCATGAGTCTTTATTCAGTTTTATTTTCTCTGCTATCAAAATGTGTGAATAGTCATAAATATTCTTAAAGGGACGGGCTCTCTATAACTTAGAAAACTATTAGATCCTAGTCAATCTTTTTCACATTGAACAATTGGAAACCAAAACCAGACAGACATTTTCTTCGCTGCGGCCACTGCAGGGACTATGTAATATCACACAACAGCCACTCACGTGAATGGCAATGCATGAACAGCTTTTGGTCTGCCAGATGAGAGTCACTTTAATAGAGTGATTGTTAATTTCGGCCCATAGAAAGAGTGGCTCACAGTTCTGCTTCATAAAGGACCTGCGGGTCACCAGCCCCTTTAATACATGCTTGCCAACTTTTAAATAGTCAAAATCAGGACACTGAAATCCTGCCCCAGGACCAACCAGAAACAAGGCCAAACCAAACACGAATTCCCACTTTGTGGCATGGTTTGTATAAACTCTATCCCTTTGGGACTGTTGGCATAGAAGTATTGTGGTCTAATATCACTATCGGGTATATAGACGGAATTTATCATGATAAGACAAGCCCTTCAACAGTCAAACTCTTATAGGTCAGTATGTGAATAATTTCAGTTCTTTTTTCCAGTTCTTTGGAAATGCATGCATTTTACTACAGGCCACATAAGGCATTTCTACTGTATGAAACACAAGGAGAGGCACTATCACTGTGTGAGTGCACAAAGGGACTGAGCGGGGCCAAAGGGAAAATGCATGGAGTTAGGTGGCGTAACTGAACCGTCCCTTTTACAAAAGCCTGCATACATCCCTGCCTCTGTAGACACTTTACACCAATAGAACTTATTCACTTTTAACAAAGGTGCCCCTTACCAGGGACTGTCATAAAGTGAAAATCCTGGCTCAACACCAGTAGTAAAGATGTCTTCGGTGCTGGTTTTCCAGAGATTATGTTCATGGCCCTTCCCTTGGCCTCTGCAGCCAATCAGTGGCCTCAGAACTACGGGATATGTGCAGTAGTTGGGTACATCTGAAGTGACAGATCTTTTGCAAAGATGCCGTACCCAACTTTTGGGTGTGACCGTTCAGGTCAGTGACTGGCTGCAACATCCACTTGGGGTTTAATTGATGTCAATCCTGGAGCAGCAGACAGGAAAGCTGCACCTGGGTCAGCAGTTGGAAAGGTAAGAATGCTTTCTTTTTCAATTTTAACCCCTTCCCTGTCCTTTACTAAATTTTTCTTGGGGCAGGAAAACCCCTTAACATCAGCCATATGGTGGATGCTGATGTGAAACACAAGAGGTAGTAAATTAATAATCACATGTGCCTTAATAACATGTAATGTCACTGTGGTAGGCAGTCCTTGCCACCAGTGATGCCATACCACTGTGTTTTGCCCCTCCCTTTTTTCTCCCATCATCCCTCCCTCACTCTTAAAACTGTATATTTCCTTGGTGGCAGTGGCGTGCATCCCTCCTCTGCTCCAGCAGCACCTAAGTATGCTTTGGAGCTGAAAGTTCACTTATGTGCTGCTGCTTCTACAGCAGAGGATTCACTTCCCTCCTTCACTGCTGTAATGTCAGTGTCAGGACTAGAGGTGGGCCCATGGTGGGAGGAGCTGGGGAGCAGAGAGGTAAGTACAGCATTGACACCTCTGACTTCCCACAACTTATAGGCTACAGAATTATGGCATCTTACAGTAAGAAAGTGGTAGGGCAGGAATCCTATGGCTTCCTGCTCTACCGGGGTAAGAACCGAATCAGAGCTCCTCGTTTCCCCGTTTCAGTGATCCATCAATGTTTTTAATTGCTGGATTAGTAGAACCAGCTACATCCCACCTTTAATGTAATATGATGTTCAGCATTTACTAGCTGATTACTGTATGTGGTGTCCAGAAATGAAAATGATCATTTTCTGGACCTATCATATTGTTGGCTTAAAGGGATTCTATCATTAAAAAAAAAAAAATCGACTTTTTAACTAAAAGCACGTCGGAGTAGCCTTTAGAAAGGCTATTCTTCTCCTACCTTTATTTTTCAGGTCTGCACCGCCATGTTTGAGTTTTGTCTTCTTTCTTCGTTATGCAAATTGGTCTTCAGAAAGCACAGTGGGCGTTCCCCCTGTGCTCAAAGCACAGGCTCTTCAGAAGGTTCCAGCGCTGCCTCTCTCTTCTGCTCCTGACGCCTTTCCTCCTCTTCAATCCTCTTCTTACATGAGACCACCACAAAATGGGCAACAGAACAGCCGACTGCGCATGTTCCGTTGCCATTTTGTGGTGGTCTCATGTAAGACGAGGAAGAGACGTGTCAGGAGCAGAAGAGAGAGGCGACGCTGGAACCTTCTGACGAGCCTGTGCTTTGAGCAAGGGGGCGTTCCCCCCTGTGCTTTCTGAAGACCAATTTGCATAAAGAAAAAAGAAGACAGAACTCAAAAACTGCGGCGCGGACCAGAAAAATAAAGTTTGGAAAAGAATAGTCTTTCTAAAGGCTAGTCCGATGTGCTTTTAGTGGAAAAACTATTTTTTTAATGAATGGGCCTAATCAGCAGAGAAAAGCTGCAATGGAATACCAATGCCTGGCATAGTCAGTCTCTTGCAACAATTCCACGGCCTAATACAGCATTGGAAAATGAAGAGGAATTTCTCTTTATTTTCAGCTGTGTGAACTTAGCCTTACTGTGAACAAGTCTTAAGACTCTATTAAAGTGGCCACTGTTCAGGGCTATTATTGGCAATGAGCAATCCTAGCAGGGGCGTAACTACCGGGGTAGCAGCGGTAGCAGCTGCCACAGGGCCCGGGACATTACGGGGCCCCGCGGGCCCCCGATGCGTTTTTTTTTTTTTTATAGCCCGTTATCTGCTGGAGTAACCCCAGCAGGTAACGGGCCCTATATACTTACCGTTCCCCGAGGTCCCGCTCACGGCCGCCTGCGCTTCCGATTCTGCGGAGGCGGCTGTGAGCAGGAGCGGGGATCGGTATGTGAGGCCGCGGGCCGAACCCCACAATCTCTGCTATCATTATACTTCGGGGTCTTTTCAGACCCCGGAGTATAATAATCGGAGGCCCAGAGTTGGTGAGGGAACATAAAAAACAATGTACTTACCTGTCCTACGCTTCTCCAGGTTTCGGGTCTGTTTGGTGACGTCCCAGACGTCAGCCGACGTCATTTTGCGTCGCGACGCAGGCCCGCGTCACGTGACGCCGGCCTGGTCCAACATTGAAGAAGGCCGGAGTAGCGCACGGGCATGCACCGGAGCGAGGAACAGGTAAGCAACGTTGTTTTTTTATGTTTCTATCCTCCTCTGGGTCTCCGATCATTATACTCTGGGGTCTGAAAAGACCCCAGAGTATAATAATTGTTCATGGGTGGTCCACAATGGGACATATAATACTGTGTGCAGGGGCCACTATGGGGCAAAATACTCAGTGCAGGGGCCACTATGGGGAATAATAGTGTGTGCAGGGGCCACTATGGGGAATAATAGTGTGTGCAGGGGCCACTATGGGGCAAAATACTGTGTGCAGGGGCCACTATGGAGCATGATACTGTGTGCAGGGGCCCCTATGGGACATGATACTGTGTGCAGGGGCCCCTATGGCACATGATACTGTGTGCAGGGACCACTATGGGGCAAAATACTGTGTGCAGGGGCCACTATGGGACATGATACTGTGTGCAGGGGCCCCTATGGGACATGATACTGTGTGCAGGGGCCACTATGGGACATGATACTGTGTTCAGGGGCCACTATGGGACATGATACTGTGTGCAGGGGCCACTATGGGGCATGATACTGTGTGCAGGGGCCACTATGGGGCATGATACTGTGTGCAGGGGCCACTATGGGACATGATACTGTGTGCAGGGGCCACTATGGGACATGATACTGTGTGCAGGGGCCACTATGGAACATGACACTGTGTGCAGGGACCACTATGGGACATAATAGTGTGCGCAGGAATGCGTTTTTTTTTTGGGGGGGGGGGGGGTTGGAGGGGGCGGTCTGGGGGGAGGGGTCGGGGGCGGCGGTTCGGGGGGGGGGGCCCCATATCAAATGTTCATCTTGGGGCCCAGCCATTCCTAGTTACGCCACTGAATCCTAGTATCACTTGTTGCTGACTGTTCCACCCCCATTTAGTTTGCATCGGCCTATGTAATGTGTCTGATCAACGTCTTCAATCTGCACTCCTGGGGACAGAGGTCTGGCTGTGTAATACAGCCTTTACTGTGCTATGGACAACAAAGACAGTCTTCCTGTTACTCTTGATAAATAAGGCCCAATATGTCTTATGTCAGTGGTGATTGTGTTGTTACTTGCCCTTTAAAGTTTATTGTTAAACATTAGAGGTGATTTTGACAGTTGGCATCAGAGAAGACGATGCAGTAGTAAAGATGGCTGCCAGCTGAGTATCTGCTGTAATAAATAGAGCAGTATTCACACCTAGTAACACAATACAGAGCATAGAGGAACAGGTAATAGACCATAATCATTCCTGTGATCTATAAATGTAAGGTAAGTAGTTGGTGATAATATCACATATTGCCTGATGATGGCACAATATATGGGCAGCAGGTGATGGTCTCCAAGACTCCATTATGATGTCACCATGTATGATGGATCTAGTGTTCCAGTTCTGTGTTGGATGTCACTTGCCATAGAGAAGCCGTGTTATATGCATCTCTGAAGCAGGATTTTATCCAAAACGTTGCTTTTTTTTTTGTTTGTTTGTTTGTTTGTATCTTCTGTGTGTTTTCTGACACGTGATAATTTAGTGTCTTGAAGGCCACACATATTTGTGGCCGCTAGCCACAACATGCCAAGACGGCATGTATCAGGCCGTCCAGGCAGTAGCGCCCAGTACCATCTGAGGCCACGTGGCTTGCAACCTACTGAGCAATCTGAGGACTACTCACCTATTGCTCATCGCACGAGGAGTCGTTTATCTCGCCAGAACGGACGTATGACTCCAGTGCTTCAGACCAGGACTGGAAGGAGAACCAGGAGCCGCTACCCTATCCCATCTCAGCATAGGAACAGGTCATCAGTTGCCAACACTCCTGAAGTTGCTCCTCCTAGCAGGGAAATTAGACACTCTGTGAACTTGGTGCCTCCCACCATAAATCAGGATGTTGAGGAACCATCGTCATGCCCTATATGTTTGGAGAGCTATGTGGAAGGTGATGAGATACACCGTTTAGACTGCTCCCATGAGTTTCATGAGGACTGTATCACCACATGGGTCCAACAGACTAATACGTGTCCACTCTGCAGAGCTGCAATTCCGCGTCTAGTACCAGCATGGCTAGAAGGCACAGGGATCATCTACCTCAGTACTTCTTCTAGTGTTAACCATCAAGAACGCTTAGTGGTGCACACAGAAACTGGATGGCAGGAGATCATCATCCTCTGACGGCACACAAAATAATCCAGCAGCCACATCTTCTTAAATGGACTGCACTATATTCTTGGGACCATATTACCCCATATATTCTGTATCCTTCTATCTTTAAAAAAAAAAAAAAAAAAAAAAAAAACTACCCCTCTCTCCCTATCTCCCATACAACAAAAAAAATACTCTGTGTTTGTCTGTCTCCCTATCTAAAAACAAAAAAATACCCTACTCTCTGTTTTCCTAACTACCTCTATCTATCTATCTATCTATCTATCTATCTATCTATCTATCTATCTATCTCATATGATAAATGATTAGATAGATTGTGGTACATTATATATGTACTACAAAAGTACTTCAGAAACTCTTTTAGATGCCGCATATAGTAATCTGCTGAATGTCTGATAATAAAATTGTAAAATTGTAACATATTAAATTATCTGTCCATGAGTCTTTATTCAGTTTTATTTTCTCTGCTATCAAAATGTGTGAATAGTCATAAATATTCTTAAAGGGACGGGCTCTCTATAACTTAGAAAACTATTAGATCCTAGTCAATCCTTTTCACATTGAACAATTGGAAACCAAAACCAGACAGACATTTTCTTCGCTGCGGCCACTGCAGGGACAATGTAGTATCACACAACAGCCACTCACGTGAATGGCAATGCATGAACAGCTTTTGGTCTGCCAGATGAGAGTCACTTTAATAGAGTGATTGTTAATTTCGGCCCATAGAAAGAGTGGCTCACAGTTCTGCTTCATAAAGGACCTGGGGTCACCGGCCCCATTAATACATGCTTGCCAACTTTTAAATAGTCAAAATCAGGACACTGAAATCCTGCCCCAGGACCAACCAGAAACAAGGCCAAACCAAACACGAATTCCCACTTTGTGGCATGGTTTGTATAAACTCTATCCCTTTGGGACTGTTGGCATAGAGTATTGTGGTCTAATATCACTATCGGGTATATAGACGGAATTTATCATGATAAGACAAGCCCTTCAACAGTCAAACTCTTATAGGTCAGTATGTGAATAATTTCAGTTCTTTTTTCCAGTTCTTTGGAAATGCATGCATTTTACTACAGGCCACATAAGGCATTTCTACTGTATGAAACACAAGGAGAGGCACTATCACTGTGTGAGTGCACAAAGGGACTAGCGGGGCCAAAGGGAAAATGCATGGAGTTAGGTGGCGTAACTGAACCGTCCCTTTTACAAAAGCCTGCATACATCCCTGCCTCTGTAGACACTTTACACCAATAGAACTTATTCACTTTTAACAAAGGTGCCCCTTACCAGGGACTGTCATAAAGTGAAGATCCTGGCTCAACACCAGTAGTAAAGATGTCTTCGGTGCTGGTTTTCCAGAGATTATGTTCATGGCCCCTCCCTTGGCCTCTGCAGCCAATCAGTGGCCTCAGAACTACGGGATATGTGCAGTAGTTGGGTACATCTGAAGTGACAGATCTTTTGCAAAGATGCCGTACCCAACTTTTGGGTGTGACCGTTCAGGTCAGTGACTGGCTGCAACATCCACTTGGGGTTTAATTGATGTCAATCCTGGGGGGGGGCTGGGTCAGCAGTTGGAAAGGTAAGAATGCTTTCTTTTTCAATTTTAACCCCTTCCCTGTCCTTTAGTAAATTTTTCTTGGGGCAGGAAAACCCCTTAACATCAGCCATATGGTGGATGCTGATGTGAAACACAAGAGGTAGTAAATTAATAATCACATGTGCCTTAATAACATGTAATGTCACTGTGGTAGGCAGTCCTTGCACCAGTGATGCCATACCACTGTGTTTTGCCCCTCCCTTTTTTCTCCCATCATCCCTCCCTCACTCTTAAAACTGTATATTTCCTTGGTGGCAGTGGCGTGCATCCCTCCTCTGCTCCAGCAGCACCTGTATGCTTTGGAGCTGAAAGTTCACTTATGTGCTGCTGCTTCTACAGCAGAGGATTCACTTCCCTCCTTCACTGCTGTAATGTCAGTGTCAGGACTAGAGGTGGGCCCATGGTGGGGGGCTGGGGGCAGAGAGGTGGTACAGCATTGACACCTCTGACTCCCCACAACTTATAGGCTACAGAATTATGGCATCTTACAGTAAGAAAGTGGTAGGCAGGAATCCTATGGCTTCCTGCTCTACCGGGGTAAGAACCGAATCAGAGCTCCTCGTTTCCCCGTTTCAGTGATCCATCAATGTTTTTAATTGCTGGATTAGTAGACCAGCTACATCCCACCTTTAATGTAATATGATGTTCAGCATTTACTAGCTGATTACTGTATGTGGTGTCCAGAAATGAATGATCATTTTCTGGACCTATCATATTGTTGGCTTAAAGGATTCTATCATTAAAAAAAATCGACTTTTTAACTAAAAGCACGTCGGGTAGCCTTTAGAGGCTATTCTTCTCCTACCTTTATTTTCAGGTCTGCACCGCCATGTTTGAGTTTTGTCTTCTTTCTTCGTTATGCTTGGTCTTCAGAAAGCACAGTGGGCGTTCCCCCTGTGCTCAGCACAGGCTCTTCGGGTTCCAGCGCTGCCTCTCTCTTCTGCTCCTGCGCCTTTCCTCCTCTTCATCCTCTTCTTACATGAGACCACCACAAAATGGCCAACAGACAGCCGACTGCGCATGTTCCGTTGCCATTTTGTGGTGGTCTCTGTGCGGGAAGGCGTGTCAGGAGCAGGAGGAGGCGCGCTGGACCTTCTGCGGCCTGTGCTTTGAGCAGGGGGCGTTCCCCCTGTGCTTTCTGAGACCAATTTGCATAAAGAGGCAGACTCAAAACTGCGGCGCGGACCAGTGTTTGGGATAGTCTTTCTAAAGGCTAGTCCGTGTGCTTTGTTGACTATTTTTTTAATGAATGGGCCTAATCAGCAGAGAAAGCTGCATGGAATACCAATGCCTGGCATAGTCAGTCTCTTGCAACAATTCCACGGCCTAATACAGCATTGGAAATGAGAGGAATTTCTCTTTATTTTCAGCTGTGTGCTTAGCCTTCTGTGACAGTCTTAGACTCTATTGTGGCCACTGTTCAGGGCTATTATTGGCATGAGCAATCCTGCGGGCGTACTACCGGGGTGCGCGGTGCGCTGCCACGGGCCCGGGACATCGGGGCCCCGCGGGCCCCGTGCGTTTTTTTGCCCGTTTCTGCTGGGTCCCCGCGGTCGGGCCCTTCCCGTTCCCCGGGTCCCGTCCGGCCGCCTGCGCTTCCGTTCGCGGGGCGGCTGTGGCGGGCGGGTCGGTGTGGCCGCGGGCCGCCCCCTCTCTGCTTCTTTCTTCGGGGTCTTTTCGCCCCGGGTTTTCGGGCCCGGTTGGTGGGGCTCTGTCTCCTGTCCTCGCTTCTCGGTTTCGGGTCTGTTTGGTGCGTCCCGGTCGCGCGTCTTTGCGTCGGCCGGCCCGCGTCCGTGCCCGGCCTGGTCCCTTGGGCCGGGTGCGCCGGGCTGCCCGGGCGGGCGGTGCCGTTGTTTTTTTTGTTTCTATCCTCCTCTGGGTCTCCGTCTTTCTCTGGGGTCTGGCCCCGGTTTTTGTTCTGGGTGGTCCACTGGGCTTTCTGTGTGCGGGGCCACTTGGGGCTCTCGTGCGGGGCCACTGGGGTTGTGTGTGCGGGGCCACTTGGGGTTGTGTGCGGGGCCACTTGGGGCTCTGTGTGCGGGGCCACTTGGGCTGTCTGTGTGCGGGGCCCCTTGGGCTGTCTGGTGCGGGGCCCCTGGCCTGTCTGTGTGCGGGCCCTTGGGGCTCTGTGTGCGGGGCCCTTGGGTGCTGGGCGGGGCCCCTGGCGTGGGCGGGGCCCGGGCGCTGGTTCGGGGCCCGGGCGCTGGGCGGGGCCCGGGGGCTGGGCGGGGCCCGGGGCGCTGGGCGGGGCCCGGGCGCTGGCGGGGCCCGGGCGCTGGGGGGGCCCGGCGCCGGGCGGCCCTGTATCTAATAACTGATGGACACAGTACAATAAACCTCATTTCAATCCTGAAATATTACTAACAGAAAATGTGCAATATGCATTAAACCAAAATTTGACCGGTGCAAAAATTTGGGTACCCTTATCATTTTATTGATTTGAATACTCCTAACTACTTTTTACTGACTTACTGAAGCACAAAATTGGTTTTGTAACCTCACTGAGCTTTGAACTTCATAGCCAGGTGTATCCAATCATGAGAAAAGGTATTTAAGGTGGCCAATTGCAAGTTGTTTTCCTATTTGAATCTCCTCTGAAGAGTGGCATCATGGGCTCCTCAAAACAACTCTTAAATGATCTGAAAACAAAGATTGTTCAACATAGTTGTTCAGGGGAAGGATACAAAAAGTTGTCTCAGAGATTTAACCTGTCAGTTTCCACTGTGAGGAACATAGTAAGGAAATGGAAGACCACAGGGACAGTTCTTGTTAAGCCCAAAAGTGGCAGGCCAAGAAAAATATCTGAAAGGCAGAGAAGAACAATGGTGAGAACAGTCAAGGACAATCCACAAACCACCTCCAAAGAGCTGCAGCATCATCTTGCTGCAGATGGTGTCACTGTGCATCGGTCAACAATACAGCACACTTTGCACAAGGAGAAGCTGTATGGGAGAGTGATGCGAAAGAAGCCGTTTCTGAAAGCACGCCACAAACAGAGTCGCCTGAGGTATGCAAAAGCACATTTGGACAAGCCAGCTTCATTTTGGAAGAAGGTCCTGTGGACTGATGAAACAAAGATTGAGTTGTTTGGTCATACAAAAAGGAGTTATGCATGGCATCAAAAAAACACAGCATTCCAAGAAAAACACTTGCTACCCACTGTAAAATTTGGTGGAGGTTCCATCATGCTTTGGGGCTGTGTGGCCAATGCCGGCACCGGGAATCTTGTTAAAGTTGAGGGTCGCATGGATTCAACTCAGTATCAGCAGATTCTTGAGAATAATGTACAAGAATCAGTGACGAATTTGAAGTTACGCCGGGGATGGATATTTCAGCAAGACAATGATCCAAAACACAGCTCCAAATCTACTCAGGCATTCATGCAGAGGAACAATTACAATGTTCTGGAATGGCCATCCCAGTCCCCAGACCTGAATATCATTGAACATCTGTGGGATAATTTGAAGCGGGCTGTCCATGCTCGGCGACCATCAAACTTAACTGAACTGGAATTGTTTTGTAAAGAGGAATGGTCAAAAATACCTTCATCCAGGATCCAGGAACTGATTAAAAGCTACAGGAAGCGACTAGAGGCTGTTATTTTTGCAAAAGGAGGATCTACTAAATATTAATGTCACTTTTCTGTTGAGGTGCCCATACTTTTGCACCGGTCAAATTTTGGTTTAATGCATATTGCACATTTTCTGTTAGTACAATAAACCTCATTTCAATCCTGAAATATTACTGTGTCCATCAGTTATTAGATATATCAAATTGAAATGGCTGTTGCAAACACCCAAATATTTAGAACTAAAAATGATTAAGATTAATAGGGGTGCCCAAACTTTTTCATATGACTGTATGTACTACAAAAGTACTTCAGAAACTCTTTTGGATGCTGCATATAGTAATCTGCTGAATGTCTGATAATAAAATTGTAAAATTGTAACATATTAAATTATCTGTCCATGAGTCTTTATTCAGTTTTATTTTCTCTGCTATCAAAATGTGTGAATAGTCATAAATATTCTTAAAGGGACGGGCTCTCTATAACTTAGAAAACTATTAGATCCTAGTCAATCCTTTTCACATTGAACAATTGGAAACCAAAACCAGACAGACATTTTCTTCGCTGCGGCCACTGCAGGGACAATGTAGTATGACACAACAGCCACTCACGTGAATGGCAATGCATGAACAGCTTTTGGTCTGCCAGATGAGAGTCACTTTAATAGAGTGATTGTTAATTTCGGCCCATAGAAAGAGTGGCTCACAGTTCTGCTTCATAAAGGACCTGCGGGTCACCAGCCCCTTTAATACATGCTTGCCAACTTTTAAATAGTCAAAATCAGGACACTGAAATCCTGCCCCAGGACCAACCAGAAACAAGGCCAAACCAAACACGAATTCCCACTTTGTGGCATGGTTTGTATAAACTCTATCCCTTTGGGACGGTTGGCATAGAAGTATTGTGGTCTAATATCACTATCGGGTATATAGACGGAATTTATCATGATAAGACAAGCCCTTCAACAGTCAAACTCTTATAGGTCAGTATGTGAATAATTTCAGTTCTTTTTTCCAGTTTTTTGGAAATGCATGCATTTTACTACAGGCCACATAAGGCATTTCTACTGTATGAAACACAAGGAGAGGCACTATCACTGTGTGAGTGCACAAAGGGACTGAGTGGGGCCAAAGGGAAAATGCATGGAGTTAGGTGGCGTAACTGAACCGTCCCTTTTACAAAAGCCTGCATACATCCCTGCCTCTGTAGACACTTTACACCAATATAACTTATTCACTTTTAACAAAGGTGCCCCTTACCAGGGACTGTCATAAAGTGAAGATCCTGGCTCAACACCAGTAGTAAAGATGTCTTCGGTGCTGGTTTTCCAGAGATTATGTTCATGGCCCCTCCCTTGGCCTCTGCAGCCAATCAGTGGCCTCAAAACTACGGGATATGTGCAGTAGTTGGGTACATCTGAAGTGACAGATCTTTTGCAAAGATGCCGTACCCAACTTTTGGGTGTGACCGTTCAGGTCAGTGACTGGCTGCAACATCCACTTGGGGTTTAATTGATGTCAATCCTGGAGCAGCAGACAGGAAAGCTGCACCTGGGTCAGCAGTTGGAAAGGTAAGAATGCTTTCTTTTTCAATTTTAACCCCTTCCCTGTCCTTTACTAAATTTTTCTTGGGGCAGGAAAACCCCTTAACATCAGCCATATGGTGGATGCTGATGTGAAACACAAGAGGTAGTAAATTAATAATCACATGTGCCTTAATAACATGTAATGTCACTGTGGTAGTCAGTCCTTGCCACCAGTGATACCATACCACTGTGTTTTGCCCCTCCCTTTTGTCTCCCATCATCCCTCCCTCACTCTTAAAACTGTATATTTCCTTGGTGGCAGTGGTGTGCATCCCTCCTCTGCTCCAGCAGCACCTAAGTATGCTTTGGAGCTGAAAGTTCACTTATGTGCTGCTGCTTCTACAGCAGAGGATGCACTTCCCTCCTTCACTGCTGTAATGTCAGTGTCAGGACTAGAGGTGGGCCCATGGTGGGAGGAGCTGGGGAGCAGAGAGGTAAGTACAGCATTGACACCTCTGACTCCCCACAACTTATAGGCTACAGAATTATGGCATCTTACAGTAAGAAAGTGGTAGGGCAGGAATCCTATGGCTTCCTGCTCTAACGGGGTAAGAACCGAATCAGAGCTCCTCGTTTTCCCACAACAATCATATTTCATAGACAC
This sequence comes from Leptodactylus fallax, assembly GCA_947044405.1. Classification (NCBI taxonomy): domain Eukaryota; kingdom Metazoa; phylum Chordata; class Amphibia; order Anura; family Leptodactylidae; genus Leptodactylus; species Leptodactylus fallax. The sequence goes on along the minus strand of CAMRHE010000027.1, from coordinate 8,436,903 downwards.
GTACTTTGCAAATTATCACTGTCAACCATTGAAAACAATTAGCAAAAGTGTATATATCACTAGAAAAAGCCCAATGAAGCACAGTTGCTAATGGATGCAACCTGTAGTACATCCTCATTGAGAACAGGCGTGCTTAATTTGTCCATGACTTCCCTATAGCTGCTTATTAGATCAGGGCTATATAACCATGCATGTGCCATCCTAGCAGTTGTAGCATGTGTAGTGCATGAATGCTTTCTTCTCAGGAGCATGTGCTAGGAGTGATCTCACCACTATTTTTCTTTGGTAATGCATAGTTCAGCTAAGTCTTTTAGAACATAAGCTTCTCAGTCCAAAAAGAAAATATAGCTAGTGTTCTAATTTATAGCATGTTCAATTCACTGAAAGAGACATTATTAGAAGTCACGTCCCTGTTAGAGAGGCCATATTTAGCTGATGAAGCAAAGTTTCACTGCAGGATGCAGACAGGCCCAAGTAGTATGAGTTGGAGACTGCATAGGCGCAACCCCTTGCACATCTGCAATTCATGAAGGGGGTGGATGTCTAGTATTCCAGAGCATACTGAATATTGTCCAGAGAACATCTGATGGAGCACAGAACTGTTCAATAAGCATCTAGATTTCCTCCATCTTGATATAGCTCTTTAGATTTCTAGGTAGGCCAAAAGTAATTTTCTGGACCAAGGACTTAGGTTCAACATCTTATTTCTCTAGAATTGATTTCTGTATAACTTTAGCTTAAACCCTTCTGCTGTCATTTTTTTTATTTTGTTTTTTTACTCCACGCCTTTCAAAAGTCATAACTTTCTGTTCACAGAGCTGTTTGAGAGCTTAATATTTGTGGAACAAGTTGTACTTCATAATGGTACCATTTAATATTCTGTATTATGTGTTGAGAAATTGGAAACAATTTCAGAACGTCATGGACATAGAGAAAAACTGCATTTGCACCACTTTTTATGGGTTTTGTTTTTACAGTGTTCACTGCGCAGACAAAATTACATGTTAGATATATTCTGCAGGTTGTTACAGTTATGGTAATACCAAATTTATATATTTTTAGTTATGTTTTAACACCTTCAAAAAAATCCAAAAACTGAAAAAAAATGGAGTGGCTATATTCTGTAACTTTTTTGTATTCTGTATATGGTGCTGCGTAAGATGTCTTTATTTGTGGAAACAGATGTACTTTTTATTACCTTTTGTGAAGGATCTCGTCCTGTCGAACCAGCGTTCAGCACACCTGAGATCGCTTCGATTTCCTCACACCCACCTCCAGTGAGTGTTCTGGGCCAATAGGATAATACAGAACGAGCTTTCTAAATTTTATATATTTATTAACCCCTAAACGGGTCAGTACTAGACACTTAATACATACAGAGAATACATGTAGCAATTAGCAAGCAAATGCAAGTGCAAAGCAACATGACATGGTGCACAAAATAAAAATGGGAATAAAGGAAAGAAAAGGAAATATTACCAACACAAGCCTGTGATTGGTTCTCTGGGCTCTGGATGATGATGAGCGCAGGGCACTTACTTCAAAACTCCAAGAGCATGTGTCCGGGTATGCTATTCCAGTGATAACACCGTGGGCAATGCTATCCGAGTGACTTTCAGCAGAATCAAAGGCAAAAGACCCGAACAAGTAGATAGTCCATTTCTCTGAGCCCATGTGGTAAGCTGCAAGGTTCTTTCTTAAGCCAGTGGCAGAGCATGTGTTTCCTACATGCTGTTACATCTCTTCCAGGATAACAAAGAGTCTTAGGCCTCAATGCTAGACCACATGGTAGATCACATGGTTGAAGCATCCACCATGACCTCCCCCACTCATCTCCTCCAGGAACAGCACAAGACAAAAGACAGTAGACAAAGACCAAAGACAAAGGGAGCGTCCCAACCTGGTCTGAGACCTTTTACCTCCCCTGGTCTCCTCCCTAAGTGAGGTCACCAGGAGCAGGAGCCCTGCCCCTCTTTCTATATCTCTCAGAAGCATTTTTCTTTATAATTACTCGCCCGATGACTGTAGAGTCGGGCCGGCTGTATGATAGGGTTTGTGGCGAGATCCCCAACATGTAGACCCAAGGTTGACACCTCAATCCCCAACATGTAGACCCAAGGTTGACACCTCAATCCCCCTTGGGTAAGGAGATCAGTGTCTGGACCTTTTCTGGGCTTTGAACTGTGACATGTGTATTCTGAGAATGTGCCTTGACCTGTCGCATCTGGGGAATTTATCAGGGCAACTGTAAGATGTTCCCCAGGACAGATAGTGTCATAAAACCATAATCCTGTTGAAGTAAAGCTGGCTCCTGTCTGTAGACGGTATGCAGAACCCCTCCCCAGCACATCCTTTCTGCAGGACCCCCCGCCGGGTTAATGAGTGTAGCAGTGTTATGCAAATAAAGGCCTGTGTCAGTGACTCTCTGGGGATCAAAGGGTTGTTGATTACAGCTCCCACAAACCACATCCCCCAAGCCTATAACCAAATTGCTGATAGGGATTTGATCACAAGTATAGTACACTGCAATGCTAATGTATTGCTGTGTATTGTAAAATTAATAGAGCCTATAGAGCACAGCCTGTAATGAATCTATGCTGGAGACAGGCCTGGAAGTCCTCAATAGGCTCCTAGATGTCAAGGCAACAGATCGCCATTTCCTGATCTTGTCCCTGAGATGGTGATCTCACCAAACATAGTGGTGCCCATATGCTGCCAATAAATAGATGCTTTGGTCACCTTTGACTAAGACATCTAAAAGATAATGCCCGCCGTCAGAGATCAACATTCACTGTAAAAGTGTGGTGAATGTCAGGGAAGAGATAAAGAAACTGTGGGAAAGGAATTGGCAGGTTTATAATCCAGAATCTGAAATTATTTGGCAACAACAATTAGCATGGTCAACTTGCAATAATTGTTGCTATACTGATTCCATAGGAGGGCTATGTTCAAATATGCATCAGCAGCTCTGTTCAGAGCCTCTGGTGCAGAGTCCATCTAAAATCATGGACAAAAAAAGGCTTACAAACACAATTGTATCATCCAGCGAAATGACAAAGAAATCGGATACCTGATAGTTCATGAGGTCCCTGGGGAACTGTTGTTGTCCATGATTAGGCTGATCCGAATTGATGTTTAGTCTGTTCTTCTGTTCCTAAGTGCACCTCCAGAGCACCTAAGCACCTAACACATGGCATCATAACACACTCTCCTCCAGGCATAAAGCTGAGTCTGATCCTAAAAAACACTGCTGGAACACAACCAGATAAGCATACAAAATGTCACCAAAGTTCTCAAAAATAGTATGGCTGGTGTTCCCTTTTATGTAACAATGCTCTACCATTTATAAGTACATGTAAGTTTTATTATTTGGAATTCAAATAAACTAAACCTTAAGACCTTATTCAAACATCTGCATTTCACGTATGTATGCTGTCCACATTTTCCATGGATGGCATACATACAGTACACATTCATTTCTGTTTCTTCATGTCTTCATTCAGGACATTTTTTTCTTTGTTGCGGACCATGGATCCACAAAAAGATGGTGGCAGCACATCCTTTTTTTCACTGATACTGATGCATCATGGATGCATCACACTAATGAAAGTCTATGGACCCAATGACATACAAAAAACATACATAGAAAATTAAACACAAAAAAGGTGATCTGTTTTTCAAAGACATGAAAAGTGGATCTTCCATGGACAGCACATCACCACAAAAGAACAGGGTGGCGTGCTGTCAATGAATAGCAAGGACCTCACATGGATGTGGACATGTAAATGAGGCCTCAGTCTTGAAGTACACTTACATTAGTGAAGGAAGTTTAGTTTTGATCTTTCAGCTGTTTTTCTGTGGCTAACCACCACCCCTAGCATTGGCTTGAGTGCTGTAAGACACAATAGTGCAGATTTACTAATCCTATCTAGTAGTTACTCCAAATGTAGGCCAGGCAGTCACAGTGGCTTAGTGCATCTTTAGACACTTTTCACAGCATCTATTGATTGACTTTACGGCAAATTTAAGAAATGGGCTGAACCTCTCAAGGTTCGTTTCTGATTCATAAAATTGTCCCCTTATTGGGCAAATGTGAAATCAAAATGATGTTGGCATTGAAAGATGCAATGTCATGGGTTTTTTGGAGGTGGTAGTGTTTTTTATGCCAAAACTGTGGCACCAACAGTATGGTATAGTGCAATGTGATGGATCAGGCCACAGGACATGTCTGGCTAAGTGGTGGTAGCTGTGGCAACATGAGAGGCAGGCAATAAATTTATGGATTAATATCATGAACCATGCCGCAGGACATGTCTGGCTGAGTGGTGGCATTGGTGGTAGCTGTGGCAGAATGAGCATATTGGGTAACCAAAAAGAAAAACCCCGTAAGAAAAAGAAATTTTTCAGATTAGCACAGACAGAATCAGTGTTTTACCATTAGAACAGAAGTTTGTATGTGTTTAATAAAAAACTCTTGCCCCCCCAAAAAAAAACTTAACAAAAGATTTTCACTACCAGTACTGACTTTGTCAGTAAAAACAATGTAATAAGACACTATGTGGACTGTCACATCAAAGTGCTCTATTGCAAAACAGACAAAATTAGATAATTGGCAAAAAAAGGGTTTATTGTCCAGTGTCTATACTGCAGTAGTCAGGCTCATAGCACACTGCAGATATTTTCCCTCATTCCTATGTGTGAAGGATCCGAGTTTACCAGGGACCGCACCTGGCCTTACCTGCGATCACTTCGATTACCTCACACCCACTTTGTGTGAGTGAGGCGGGTCAACAGAGGGTAGTACGCAAACGAGCCTTCTAAATTTTATATATTTATTAACCCCTAAATGGGTCGATACTAGACACTCAACATATACATAGAATACATGCAGCGATTAACAAGCAGATACAAGTGAAAATAACATAACACGGTACATAACAAATAAAAAATGGGGATAAAAAGAAAGAAAAAGATATATATTACCAACACCAGCTTGTGCAGGCTATCTCTGGCTTCCAAGTGGGATTCAACCAGGGCCCTTTCTTATGGGACGACCGGCAGCACAGCACCTTAACCAGGTCAGATGGCAGAAGAACCATCTGGAGCAGGCAGTTAGTCCATTTCTCTGAACCCATGTGGTAGGCTCAGAGCAGTCTTGGCAAAGCATGTGTTGCTTACATGCAGTGGCACCTCTTCCAGGGTCACAAGGCCTCAAGCCTGGCTGCTAGGCCGCATGGCAGCCACATGTTGGTCACATGGCTCCCCCCCACAGCTGGCCTCCAAAAAGCGTGCATCTCCAAATCCACAAGACAACAGAGCCTGGTTCAGCCTGGGCGGAGCCTTTTTGTCTCCCCTGGTCTCCTCCCTGAGTGAGGTCACCAGGGGGAGAAACCCCCGCCCCCTCTCTACATCTCTCAGAATAACTTTTCAGTATAAGTCTATGCCTGATGTTTATAGAGTCTGGCTGGTAGTATAATGGGGTTCCTGGCGAGATCCCAAGTTACATAGACTCCAAGTTTGACACTCCAGCTCCCTTTGGGTAAGGAGATCTGTGCCTGCACCTTTCCTGGCCTTTGAACGGTGTTATGTGTATATTCCGAGCGTGCGCCTTGACTGGACGCATCTGGGGCATTTATCGGGGCGACTATAAAATGTTCCCCAGGCCAGATATTGTCATAAAACCATAACTCCCCAGAACTAATAAAGGTGCCAGGGTGCCTGGCAGTTACATGTGGATCATTTGCATACCATATCCTGTCTAAATGAACCCCTGCTGGGTTAGTGGGGGTTGTAGTCTTATGCAGATGAAGGCTTTTGACCAAATGGTTGCTTGCCTCAGGGACAGGACAATAGACCTGAACTAGAGAGTAGTTTAACCACTTTCCAGGTACTCTGCTGAGCCTGATTCTAGGCACCAACCCCCGCTGTGCAGTAATATAGAGGGATATTGATATTCCAAGACTATCCCTGCACCTCATATCATCACACCTCCCCCTTTTAGAGCGTGCACGGAGGAAGGCGGATCCGACGATCACCTTCCGCAGGCACCTTAGTGGCCTGACCACGATATCCTTCTCCTCTCTAGTCTGACTAGGGACACTTCTAAGGCTCAGGCTCTGAGCCATGTACACCTGGCTACCTCCTGCCTGCTCTGGATCCGCTTTCTGAGTGCTGGCATCCCAGGGAGCCCCACTCATGACCCCAGGCCTTTGAGGTACCAGTTCAGAGACCCCATTCCGGCGGTCTCTCAGGGTCTCTCCCACACTAGCTGCTAGTTGGGAGAGTTCTAGGGGATTCTGCACCTCCCCCTTTGCTTCCAAACCTAGGGGCACCTCTGGTTCTGGCACAGGTATGTTTGGACCCTGTCCTCCCTCCCAGACCCCTTGCCCCTTTGGGCCTACGCCCTGTTCCTCTTGTACTTGGGTGGGTGATGGTGATACCTTGGGCAAATGACTGTGATCATGCTTCCCCAAACCATCCCCCCACACTACATTGACAGGCAATACATTTGACATACCTAGTTGGGAGAGTTCTAGGGGGTTCTGCACCTCCCCCTTTTCTTCCAAACCTACATCGTGTTCCTCCTGTACTTGGGTGGATGATGGTAATATCTTGGGCAAATGACTGAGCTCATGCTTCCCCAAACCATCCCCCCACAATACATTGACAGGTAATACCTTTGACATACCCCCTTCTTGGATCACACCTCCAGTACCCCATGCCATCTGCACTTGGGCCATGGGCACTCCTGGAATAGAACTGGACAGAAGAGACGTGTATGTCTCATACCCGCCGGACTCCTCCGACTTCAAGGGGGTGAGGCTAGTCATGGCGGTCTCAGCACCGACTCCAGGTGGTGTAGGCAACGGTTCAAGGGTCAGAACGCCCTCCTCCTTTGTAGCACTCTGGCTGCGGGCTGGCACCGCACTACCAGCAGTCCGTCCCTCACCTGGATCGGCCATGAGATCCCCATAGCCTACCTGACCACCTGGCACATGGTCAGCATCTGGGTACTTATCGGATGCACTAGGTGAAATAATAGAAGTCGCTCCCAGTGACTCAGAAGAGCTACCCTGTACACGTTCACAAGCATTGGCAATTACATTGACAGTACATTCATTAGCAATTGTTAATTCACACCGGGTCTCAATGAGAGCTGATGTAGACATATCAACAAGCTGGGAGGGCGACGCCCCCGCAGATGTGGGTGTGTCTACCGACCAGGCTTCATTGGCTTCTAGCACGGGGTTGGACAAAGCATCACTAGCATTTTTGCTGAGCTGGGTTGCAGGAAGCTCATTTACATCCTCCAGGCTCTCAGCTGGAGGTAACTCATTAGCATTTACACTTACTGCCATGGGAAGTATCTCAGAGGGGGTGTTACGGGCCCTCTCTGCAGATATGACAGACACATTATCAACATTAGTCATAGACAGTTTACCACAGGAAATTGGGGTGCCCCCTACCCCATATTGGGACACCATAGGTCCTAAATCAGTTCCCAACAGTACATTAGCAGGCAAATCAGTCATTAGTCCCACAGTCCACATTCCTTTTCCTGCACCCCAGTCCAGATGGACACAAGCCATGGGTACAGTGAGGCGTTCCTGCCCAATTCCCCTCAGGGTTAAAGTTTTCCCAGGGATAATACTGTCCAGGGGGACCAAATCAGGTTGCACCAAAGTAACATCTGCCCCAGTGTCCCGAAATCCCGTGACCACTTTATCCCCTACAGTGACTTGCTGACGGTTGGCATTGGGTCGTGCCCCCACCCCCCCAACCAAGTACACAGATGAGCCACCTGCTGTGGCTTGGGGGTTCTTAGGGCGGTTTGGGCACTCCCGCTGGAAATGCCCTGGTTGGCCACAGCCGTGGCACCGCTGGACCACCCCTTGGAACTGGTGGTAGGGTGCTGGGGCGCCCGGAGTTCTAGGGACAGGGGAAGTATAGGGACCACAAACAGAAGGCTGTGGTAGATTCCGACCTTGCCCCTCCTTCCATCTGGAGGGTCTCTGCAACGTTGCTCCTCCCTTGGTCTCGGGCACCCTGCTGTCCGTGTAGGAGTCAGCAATTCGCGCAGCTTGGTTTGCTGTCTTGGGTTCACGGTCATACACAAACTGGCGGACATCCGGAGGACAAACATGGAGGAACTGGTCTTTTATCATCAGATCCTCAAACTCCTCGAACTTGGTAACAGTAAGTCCTTTAATCCATTGCCGGAAGGCAGCCCATAAATCGCCCACAACATCCGCATAGCTGCCAGTGGGGTTCCGCTTTATACTCCGGAACTTTTTGCGGTACACCTCAGGAGTGAGGTTGTACCGTCTGATGAGAGCCTCCTTAATAGCGTCATAGTCCCCATCCCGTTCAGGTGATAGGTCTGTAAAGACTCCCAGGGCCTTGCCCCTTAAGCTTGGAGTCAGGTACTGAGCCCATTGTGCCCGGGGCACACAATATTGCCAGCAGGTTCTTTCAAACCCCTGCAGAAATAAGTCCAAGTCGCCATCCTTCTCCAGGACAGGGAAGCTCTCCTGGCGAGGCCTCTGCACATGGGCCTCCTGATTCTGGGAAGAGCTGCTACTCCTCTCCAGCCGGGCCATCTCCAACTGATGCTCCCGCTCGGCCTGGCGCTCGGCAGCGTCCCTCTCTGCTTGTCGCTCAGCAGCTTGTTGATATTGGAGGATCAACTGTAGGCGAGCGTCAGAGTCCCTGGGGCCTAGCTGCTGCAAGGCCAGTTGCAAATATAAGTCCATTCTCCCCACCGGGCCGGGGCTATTAGTCCCTCCAGGTGTAGTGATTTCTGGTACAGGACTAGTTGCTGCACCCTCTGGCCTGGCAAGGATCTCTTGTCCTAACACCTCAGGACTCTGCTCCGTCTCCTGCATGGCTATGGTACCTTCCATATCAGCCACCTCCTGGAGTTCAGCAGAAGCCACGTCCTGCAGATGTTTGGTTATGCTTCTGAGCCCACCGGCCATCCACTGGAAGCCGTTGCCAAATAAAAGATAGGATAGAAAAACAAAGAGAAAGGGAAGGGAACAGCACCGTGCTAAATTTTCACTGTATCTTATAGCCTGCCCTAGTACCGAGCTCGCTTCGTAGGATTTATCCGCAAATCCCCAGCATCTGAGTGATACTACACACACAAACGCTGTCTATCCTCTATCCCACCACGCTGCCACCACTGTGAAGGATCCGAGTTTACCAGGGACCGCACCTGGCCTTACCTGCGATCACTTCGATTACCTCACACCCTCTTTGCGTGAGTGAGGCGGGTCAACAGAGGGTAGTACGCAAACGAGCCTTCTAAATTTTATATATTTATTAACCCCTAAATGGGTCGATACTAGACACTCAACACATACATAGAATACATGCAGCGATTAACAAGCAGATACAAGTGAAAATAACATAACACGGTACATAACAAATAAAAAATGGGGATAAAAGAAAGAAAAAGATATATATTACCAACACCAGCTTGTGCAGGCTATCTCTGGCTTCCAAGTGGGATTCAACCAGGGCCCTTTCTTATGGGACGACCGGCAGCACAGCACCTTAACCAGGTCAGATGGCAGAAGAACCATCTGGAGCAGGCAGTTAGTCCATTTCTCTGAACCCATGTGGTAGGCTCAGAGCAGTCTTGGCAAAGCATGTGTTGCTTACATGCAGTGGCACCTCTTCCAGGGTCACAAGGCCTCAAGCCTTGGAGTAATTGCTTTGGATCATGCAGTGATGAATAACACATCCATCTCCTAGCTTCACTATCACTAAAATGTCTTGCGTTCCTGTCCACAGCATCTTTAACCCCTTCCCGACATCCGCCGTAATAGTATGGCAGATGTCGGGTGTTTAAATTGGTCGGCTGCTTGGGAGCTGAGCAGCCGCATTAACCCTTGTGGTACCTCGGTGATTGCCGTCCCATTACTATGACTGCCAGGAGCCTTGTGAAGGCTCCCAGGTTTGTCTTTAGTTTCTTTCTATTGCAGGCTGCATAGAACAGCCATTTTTTTGCAATGCATTGCAATGCATTAGCATTGTAATGCATTGAATTAGTGATTAGACCCCCTGGGGTTCAAGACCCCTAGGGGGTCTAATAAATGCAAAAAAAAAAAAAAAGTTAAAAAATTAAAAAAAGAAAAGTAGAACACATATAAAAGTACTTAAATACTGTGAAACACATACATATTAGGTACCCCTGTGTCTGAAAATGCTCGGTCTACAAATCTCTAAAAATATTTTTCTCGTAAGGTAAACGCCGTAGCGGGGAAAAAAAAAATCAAAAGTGCCAAACTGCCGTTTTTTTTTCACTGTTTTGCCTCTGATAAATTTGAATAAAAAGTGATCAAAGCAATAGCAATTCCCCAAAATGGTATAACTAAAAAGTACACCTGGTCCCGCAAAAAAAGACACCCTATGCATCCCCGTACATGGAAGTATAAAAAAGTTACGTCGTCAGAATATGGCGACTTTTAGGAAAAAAATTTTTTCACAGTTTTGGATTTTTGTCATTTTTTGTCATTTTGGCTGCACAGTGAACACCGTAAAAACGAAGCCCGTAAGAAAGTTGCACAAATGCACTTTTTCTTCAAATCCACCCCATTCTGAATTTTTTCAGTTTCCCAGTACATTGTACAGAATAATTAATGGTAGCATCATGAAGAAAAATTTGTCCTGCAAACATTAAGACCTCATATGGCTCTTAGAGCGGAAAAATAAAAAATTTATGGGGTTTGGAAGGGGGGGAGTCAAAAAGGAAAATCGAAAAATTCCTCCGGCGGGAATGGGTTAATACTGTATGTAACATAAACATTGTAAGGTTTCCACCTACCATTGATTATTGACTGAGAGGCTGTCAGGTGATGCTAGGGTATCACACGTGTCTCTTCTGTATTATTACTGCACAATGCATGTCGTGGCAGCCATTTTAGTTCGTCCACGATGAATCGCAAATTATTAAGTTTATTAAAAAATTTAGCAATTTGGAATATTCAGGTCATCCCCAGCTTGGAAATAATTGGTGCCACCATCTCTAAAGTTGACACATGATCCTTTCCTCTAATCCACGCTCCTTTCGTGCTAAACCATTCCTCCTTATTGAAGAGGGCACACAAAACTGTCTAAATACATTAAAAACATAGTGCACAGCATATATACAGTACACAAGTTTTGTTGGTGCAAAGTAAGCTAGAATTCTGGCACAATTTGATTAGTATGAAATCTCCCCCAATGTCAGTCCACTAACACTCATACTGCCCAAATCTCTGAAGGGATCATGATTTATCCTAAAGACAAGCAAGGAAATGCCATTGCGTAAGACACAGCAGGAGTAGGGGCAGACACTGTATTTCCATTAGGCTCGACCTTACTTTTATGGTTTTAACAAATCTAAGTTTATTTCTAATGGTTTGCTCTTTTCCATTTTACACATTCAGTTGCATTCTTACATATATGTATTAGGGGGTGTTCACACTTCCTTTGGTGACCGTCAGTAGTGTCCGTTGCTATTGTCAGTTACAAGATTTTAGCATCGGACACTAGCTGAACCGTCAGAAATCCGTTAAAATTTCCATTCATTTCAATGGGTTTTTATATTGTGTCTGTTAATGTCCGTTTGTGTCTGTTTACGCCAAATCCGTTAGAAGTCCGTTATTTTTTCGCGGACAAAAAATCCTACATGCAGGACTTTTTGTCCGTTTGAAAAAAACGGATTCTTGACAGACAGCAAGTGTCCGTTATTTTTTTTAACATTAAATTCTATGGGTAATGGACTTATAACAGACAGTAACTGATAGCCATCAGTTACTGTCCGTTATTTTATGTCGTTTTTTTCTGCGCATGCTCAGAAAGCAGAAAAAAACCCCCCAAAAAACGGACAGTGTTAAAAAACGGACACTAACTGATGCTAATGTGTCCGTTTTTTTAAGTAATCCATTAATTGGATCAGTTAAAAAAACGGACACATTAACATCAGTTAGTGTCCGTTAATGTCTGTTATGATAGGTGTCCAGTTTTTTTTTGTTTTTCTTTTTTTAACGGACACTATCAGAATGGACATCAACGGTAGTGTGAACCCTGCCTTATTTGCTGATAATTATAATCTACATAAGAACAGTAATAATTGATCAACCTAGATATGTAAAGCTTTTATTATAGCTATAGTCACAGAAGGAAAAAGACCACACATAGACAATGATTAATATAAGCACAAGCATGGCACATACTGCGTTGTTTTTCCATATGAGTCATTTGTAAAGCCAGCATGGTACAGTGACTATGAAACATTGGGGCAGTGTGATTAAAATTAATAGTACTTCTTCTGCTGTCATTTGTCAAGTATTTACAAGCCTGAAAAATACTTCATTTTTTTCATGATCCTATAACTCAATATACTGAATCAAAAGCCTGAAGCGATCTGACAGCACAAGACATTTATTACAGAATACAAGTCTGTACAGATACCACAATTGTAGTCACTGCTTATATTAACAGCAAATGAATTCCTTATATCAGAATGTAATTGGATTTATACATATCTAATCTATATAGGAAAAAAGTATTTTATTCATAAAATATTTTGCTTTTATATAGAACAAATGTAGAATTTATGAAAATAACTTTTTATGAACATGGATAGATTTGTTAAATTTAAACATGTGTCTGAAATTAAGCAGGTTTCAATAGTTCTTTAATAGGTTTTATAAAATGCAGCATGCGCTACCATTTTATCAGTCATTTTCGTATAGCCTCCTATATATATAAATACAAACACTAGAAAAAACACAGGTAAAACTATAGGGCTGATTTAATAAGACCGGCTCTTTGTGTGCCAGTCTTAACCACTTTTGTGTGTTGCCACGAGATGCATCAGAATTATTTAGAGGCTCCGGCCTCTTAACCCCATAACGACCAATGACGTACCTGTACATCATTGGTCACATGGGGCTGTATGGAGAGGGCTCAGGAGCTGAGCTCTCTCCATACACGGCGGATGCCAACTATCGTTGCCAACACCAATCGCAGCTGTTAACACTATAGATGCCGCGGTTAAACACAACTGTTGAATCTAAACTGCGAAGGTGCCATGGGCACCGCTATCTTTACTCAATCCCAACCCTCTGGAACATCATTTGAGGGCGGTGACCGGGAGCCTATTGAAAATTCCCAGGAATGTCATTACTATGGTTCTATTCAATGCAGTACATTAGTATTGGAGTTTGGAGACTCAGTTCGGAGACGTGTCAAAAATCAAAAAAGGTGCTGCAAGTCTGACTTTTTCATCCGGTGGTTTTAGTTTAATAGAATGGACACCCGACAGATCCTGTTAAAGTTTATATGGTCCTAGCATGTCACATTGTTTCATCAAAAGGATAGATACAACAATCTGTTGCATGCTTCACTAGGTAAGAGACTGGTGTACTGGTGAACCAGTATTATTAAATTCCTCAAAAAGCATTATTTTTTTTTTTCATTTTATTCTTTTTTTTATACAAGAGATTATTTGTCTTTGATAGATATTATTGATTAGCTAATATTAGGTAATGGAGAAAGAGCATAAACATAGTAAAAATAAAAAAAAAAACTATTTTAATGTGTTTTTTATAAAATTAAGATCAGTTATATCAGTTAAGAGTTATGGGTGCTCATGTATCCTTCCAATGATCAGCAAGTCCGGGTGAACACACAAGCTGGAATATACTTGACTTAATTAAGATACTTAATTCAGGTCACCGATGGGTGATTGGCAGAAAGGTTCATAAGGGACAGCAGAAATTCATGCAGTTCATTGGGCCTATCTTATCGACCATTGCCTGTTTGAAGCTTCTCCTGATTATCTATATAATGTATGTTTTAAAATTGCAGTGCACCAATTCATCTCCTTCACTCTCTTTGTTACATTTGCCTACAGCACAACATCCTGTCCTAAGTAGGCTGCACCCAGAGGAATCATATCCATGAAGGTTCTTTCCTCTAGGGAATAATTTGACACTTCCACAATAAAAATGACCATCCTAGTCATTAAAAATGGTGCTAAACTGACTGGCAACCTAACATGGTTTTCACAATGAAAGAAATGGCATTAATTTAAAAAGCATGGCTCCCATAGGAAATGAGCAACAAGCTTTCATTGTAATCTCTCACTATCACCCCCTCCTCTTGTCACATGCAGAATTAATGGAGATGCTCTTTAAGTACACCAGAGTACTGAATATACGGTGTTCTATTTTAGTTTTGCCTCTACACAGAAATTAATTGTGTAAATTTGCATTTGAATGTAATTCTATGATATAGTATAACACTTTTATGATATAGGATGAAAAGTATGATATGGTACACTTTGGTATGGTTACAGTGCAATACAGTATGTTATGTTATGGTATGGTTTAATACCATATGGTCCAATATAGTAGCGTTTTCTGTGGTTTAACATGTAATAACACTGATATAATAGGGTGTTATGTTTGCGAAGGATGCAGCAACTAGTAGTCAAAATGCAGTGGTAGTGGTCAAATAGCTAAATATTTTTGCGCCATTTTGGCAAATAGGAGCATAGACCTGTTGCTGTAATATACTGCTCTTATTTAGGGCAACACATTAAGCTTATACACTACCGTTCAAAAGTTTAGGTTCTCTTAGAAATTTCCTTATTTTTGAAAGAAAAGCACAGTTTTTTTCAATGAAGATTAAATTAAATGAATCAGAAATACACTCTATACATTGTTAATGTGGTAAATGATTGTTCTAGCTGCAAATGTCTGGTTTTTAATGCAATATCTACATAGGTGTATAGAGGCCCATTTCCAGCAACCATCGCTACAGTGTTCTAATGGTACATTGTGTTTGCTAACTGTGTAAGAAGGCTAATGGATGTTTAGAAAACCCTTGAAAACCCTTGTGCAAATATGTTAGCACAGCTGAAAACAGTTTTGCTGGTTAGAGAAGCTATAAAACTGACCTTCCTTTGAGCTAGTTGAGAATCTGGAGCATTATATTTGTTGGTTCGATTAAACTCTCAAAATGGACAGAAAAAGAGAACTTTCATGTGAAACTCGACAGTCTATTCTTGTTCTTAGAAATGAAGGCTATTCCATGCGAGAAATTGCCAAGAAACTGAAGATTTCCTACAACGGTGTGTACTACTCCCTTCAGAGGACAGCACAAACATGCTCTAACCAGAGTAGAAAGAGAAGTGGGAGGCCCCACTGCACAACTGAGCAACAAGGCAAGTACATTAGAGTCATATTAGCCATATCTGGGACTGGCTAATAAAAGGAAAAGATTAATATGGGCAAAAGAACACAGACATTGGACAGAGGAAGATTGGAAAAAAGTGTTATGGACAGACGAATCAAAGTTTAAGGTGTTTGGATCACACAGAAGAGCATTTGTGAGACGCAGAACAACTGAAAAGATGCTGGAAGAGTGCCTGACGCCATCTGTCAAGCATGGTGGAGGTAATGTAATGGTCTGGGGTTGCTTTGGTGCTGGTAAAGTGGGAGATTTGTACAAGGTAAAAGGGATTTTGAATAAGGAAGGCTATCACTCCATTTTGCAACGCCATGCCATACCCTGTGGACAGCGCTTGATTGGAGCCAATTTCATCCTACACCAGGACAATGACCCAAAGCACACCTCCAAATTATGCAAGAACTATTTAGGGATGAAGCAGGCAGCTGGTATTCTATCTGTAATGGAGTGGCCAGCGCAGTCACCAGATCTCAACCCCATTGAGCTGTTGTGGGAGCAGCTTGACCATATGGTACGCAAAAAGTGCCCATCAAGCCAATCCAACTTGTGGGAGAGGCTTCTGGAAGCATGGGGTGGGGTGAAATTTCTCCAGATTACCTCAGCAAATTAACAGCTAGAATGCCAAAGGTCTGCAATATTGTAATTGCTGCAAATGGAGAATTCTTTGACGAAAGCAAAGTTTGAAGGAGAAAATTATTTCAAATAAAAATCATTATTTCTAACCTTGTCAATGTCTTGGCTATATTTTCTATTCATTTTGCAACTCATTTGATAAATAAAAGTGTGAGTTTTCATGGAAAACACAAAATTGTCTGGGTGACCCCAAACTTTTGAACGGTAGTGTAGATCTGCTTTAAAGTTGCTGGGGGACCACAACAAACATCTACCGTGTTTCTCAGAAAATAAGACAGTGTCTTTTTGGGGTAGGTCTTAATTTTTTCCATGAACAACAATCACACATTTTTATTTCAATTTTTATCAGAGGTGAAACAGCGAAAAAACAGCAGTTCGACACTTTTGATTTTTTTTTTCCGCTACAGCATTCACCATAGAGGTAAAATATTTTTATAAGTTTGTAGAGCAGGCGTTTTTGGACACAGGGATACCTAATGTGTATGTATAAGTGGGGGGGGGGGGGGGGCTTGAACTTTTATTGTTTTTTTTTTTTTTTTTATATTTTTTAACTTTTTTTTTTTTCTTTTACTATTAACTCCTAGGGGGCTTGAACCTGCAATCATCTCATAGACTGCAATACAACATATTGCAGTCTATGGGAGATTATCTACATTACTATTGAGGGTGGTCATAGACCACCCTCAATAGTAATATTCCTATGACAGGCCTGGAAGCCTTCATAAGGCTCCCGGCTGTCAAAGGAACAGGTCGATCTCGACACGCGGGAGCCGACCCTACAATGTGAAAGGTATGGGGCCGGTGGGGACTGGCCCCGGGGATAGTTGCTCTGCCTTGGTGGTTGGATTTGGGGGAGGGGGGTCACAGACTGGCACACTCAACAATGTCCGCAATCAGAATGGACTCTGATAGCTGGCATTAACTGCGAGTCTCTGCTGTACAAAGGAGACCTGGTATAGTAGCTATAGAGGGTTGGGACCGGCCCTAGGGACTGTAGGGGGGAGGTCACACTTAACAATGCCCGCGAGCAGAGTCCACTGTGATCGAGGACATTAACTCCGGCAGTTGTGCTACTTTGATGGGAAGAGGGGGGATCACGCTCAACAATGCCCGAGATCAGGGTAGACACTGATCACAGACATTAACTCCAGGTCTCCGCGGAGACTAGGTACGGCAGCTATGGTAGCCTCTTTGCAGCAGAGCGGCCGCTATCTTTAAGGACCCGGCATCTGCTGTAATCGCACGGCAGATGTCAGGAAGGGGTTAAATTAGCTAAGGCTTATTTTTGGAGTAGGGCTTACATTTCAAGCCTACTCCAAAAAACCTGAAAAATCTAGCTATGACTTATTTTTGGGGTAGGTCTTATTTTTGGAGAAACACGGTATGACCTGAATCCCACTTGTCCCCCATTGCAGCCACATGTCAGTATGTCATCCGCAATCATGGGTCCGCAGAAAGACTTGTATGATCCCCTACACTTGGATGTGCTGCAAATGCAGAGAAAAATATGACATGGTTCATAATTTGCAATCCCTGTATACAGCCTGGACACATGGTCACAAAAAATGCAGTCGTTTGTCTGGGCCAATAGAAATGCATGTGTCTGTACTTTGAGCCGCAATTGAGGATAAAAAATACAGTCATGTGAAGGAAACCTAAGAGCGAGCCACATGAGTTCATGGCTGCCTCCAGCTAAATAGAATCATTGAACTGAAAACAGTTGTTTCAGTAGTGTGCAATTAATGCTTATAGACGTGCCATATAAAAGCAAGAATATGGATCTAACATTAGCAAAATTATACAAATTCTTAATGAAACACGCTACACAAAAACAAAAGTTTCCATTATGGTATGTCATGTGTCAATCTGGCTATTTCTGTCTTTATATATCAGTCTAGGGCCATTGACTAGGAATAGTGTTAATTCATTCATTCTAGTGACATTTTTGCTCTTGAGTCTATGGAGAGCTACAGTATGTGTCACCCATAACAGGATTCAGCAGTTCCTGTACTATAAGATTGCATGGACTGTACCATACAATACAAGTTTTCCAAAGGGGAGACAAAAACTCCTTTCCCATGTACTACTGATTATATACAGGTTCATCTCAATAAATTAGAATCTCTTTGAAACGTTTATTTCTTTCAGTAATTAAATAAAAAAAGTGACCTCCCATCTTTTCTAGATTCTTTACACACAGAGTGTTCTATTTCAAGTGTTTTATTTCTGTAAATGTTGATTATGGATTACAGGTAATGAAAACCCAAATCTAAGAAAATTAGAATATTGTAA
This sequence comes from Leptodactylus fallax, assembly GCA_947044405.1. Lineage (NCBI taxonomy): Eukaryota > Metazoa > Chordata > Amphibia > Anura > Leptodactylidae > Leptodactylus > Leptodactylus fallax. The sequence goes on along the minus strand of CAMRHE010000027.1, from coordinate 8,418,729 downwards.
AAATGTTCAGTATTGTAAATTCAGTGTGTCACCTGCCAAGGTTTCCTAAAGCCTTTAAATGGTCCCTCAGTCTGGTTCAGTAGGACACACAATCATGGAAGACGCTAATTATGAATTGCATCACTGAATTACTGAAATGAATGAATGTTTCAAAGATATTCTAATTTATTGAGATGCACCTGTACCTTGGTCATAAAGTATTAGGGTCTATTAGACAATTTCCAGATCTGGACTATATTTGGATACTGTGTAATAGACCCTATTGCTGTATGACCAAGACTATACTGTTTGTTTTGGCTGACTAGACCATATGATATTGTTTTCAATTCTACTCTCTTTCCCTGGCTCTACTTTGTTGTATATTTTGCATATATAGAAGAAAACCACAGCACTCAACATTGTGATAAATGCTTCATAGATGATTGCTTTATTACATCAACCATTTTACAGAGTATATATATGATGATGGCGACTTTTAGTAAAGTTTCAGTCTATAAGCGGCCTTTTTCAAAGTTGCATTATATGGAAGAGGAGCATGGCTGGAATGATGCTTAAAGCATCAGAGAAGGCACTTGCAACAATTAGGTGCAATTTTGCTGATGCAAATAGATAAGAAGATATTCATTTAGAGAATATTTATATACAAAGTACTAGTCTATAACAATAGCCATAATAAGAATATTGTCTATTACAGCACATCAGCAATGGTTATGTCAGCGAAGCAGATAGATAGATAGATAGATAGATTTTTTTGTGAGTGCAAGTAAGTGTGTGTGTATGTGTAAAATTGACCAATACAGCATAGATGGGCCTGTGGCATACAGCTCAGCATAGCTGAATCATTGTTTAATGGTTTCAGGACATAACACTCAGTACCTGACAAATGAGACATTGTGGCCCTTCCATATTATATATGGGTTCTACTGGCTGAGGAACTGCTGGTCATCCTACCTACCTGACATCTTGGATCATGATGAATTGTTCCCAACTCCATCCTCAGATTGTTTTTTAACATTTAATTTAGTTTCTTCCTGTGCTTGGATGAACATGGCTGTGTTATGGATTTCTGCTCTAATATACACCAGCAGGTTGGAAGAACAAACCTCAGCAAGCTGTGAAAATTAGAGAGACCCGATCAATACTCAAGGTCATGACCTCTGACTTGGATTCTTACTTTGGCCTCGGGTTCTCCCCTTAAAAGCCTCAGACTAATTTTAATGGGAATCATATGTGTATTGTGAACAGATAGGCCATTAAAACCATTTTATAACCAAATAAAAATGAGCCATTCTACCCCAAAACAATTAGCAGATATTCGAGGACATTTGGTTAATGTGCCAACAGATGAATGCTCTTCTTCAGCTTGCAAAGATTAATAGTTATAATGCACATGAAAGATTAAGTAAAACGTAAAGCGGTTGCCAATTTTTTAAGGTCTCTGTAATTTTCATAAGCAAGCAACTTCATGGTATTTTCAATGCCCAAATATGTAACTAAACATTATATGATTTTTACAAAAACAGCAGACTCAATATTTAAAAAAAAAACACTTTGACAATTCTGAGTGATAATTTTGTCAAGAAACAAAATGTCAAAAAGAGTGTTAAAAATGTCCTTAGAGAGAAATTCAGGACAGCATGTAATGTCAACATAATATCATAGAAGCCAGAGTTTGATGTCAAGATAATGGTAAAATTATGTCAAGGTACAAATCCATTGAGACTATGATCTGATGCTCATGTAAGAGACAAAGCCAAGAACATTTTAAGAAAAGCTGTGGAGGTGACATTGGCATGTCAACAGAATATGTGGCTGTCAAATAATAATGATATGATGATCCTATGTAAAAGAATTCATACCACGTGAAGAAACACTATGACCAGCTTAAGGGTTCAAAGGTTGTAAAAGAAAAACATAATTTATTACATAATTCAACATTTTGATATTATTCCAATCAATAACTATGTATTGTTTCGTAAAATTCATGATATATACAGTAAATTGCAGCAGGTACTTTTAACTCCTTGCTACCCTGGGTACAGACTTTGATAGAAATAGCAGAGGGTCCCTGTGTAAGAACAGTCTATTACCTTTTTGTTCTCCACTAGCCCATCACAGAGCTCTCCTAAAGGGAACTCTGCTTCAAAAGCAGCTCCAAATTCCACCTGAAAATTAGCACCCATTATATTTATGGTAGGCAGTGACAGATGCTCTTTTTTCAGTGTACTGAAAAAGGAAGCATCCTGCTTGACCTCACTGTGGTTTCCACAGCGGAAACACAGCTGAAACCACGGTGTGTCCTCAAGCTTGATTATCCCCATTGTGTATTAGTCTAATCATGCATGCAAACCTGTGGCAGAAAGCCAAGGTTGGGCTTCAAATTTATACACGAATTCCACAGGTCCTGTTTTGGAGAGGAAACTGAGATGGAAGACCACCTCAAATTCTCCAGGTATGGGTCCTAAACCCCAGCAGCATGAGGACAAACTGCTGATTTAGGGGCATCAAACCTGGTGACAGGTTCCCCTTAAGGTTGGATTACACCATAATTGGGGAGAATTCCTAATAAATTGACAAAAAGTGTGAAAGATTTATCAAGCTACATGCACAATTTTGGTAAATTCTTCATATACCATTTTTGTCAACTTGTGCATGTTGCCATACTATTGATAAATCTCGCTCATGCTGTGGAAAAAAAAAGTCATGAAAATAATTGCCCTAAGCAGCTATGTATAAACCATAAATTAGCAGAGATTTTATTTTTTTTCATGTTCTGTACGTTAATTGAAATTCACCTTGATGATGTCTAGAGTGCAAAAGTTCTTCTCATGTGAAGAGCTGGAACATGCATCAGGGATAATGAAAACATTAAATTGGCTGGAGACGTGTAAGTCAATAATAGAGTCCTGGATCCTAATTCAGTAGCTTAGATTTTTTTGTTGTTTTATTTTATATATCTTTAATGTAAGATATAATTTTAGATTACTCAATACTTTAGCAAAATTATGAATAGCAATCTAATAAATGTTAGAAATTAAACATCAGAATAATAAATAATGGAGTTCATAGGCTGTTAGGTACAGATAAGAAAAAAGTGTCTTTAAAAATTGTGAGCTTCTCCATGCCATACATTATACTTTATAGTACACATTTCATTTGACAAAGATGTTTCTACCAATGGGATGATTTTCAGTAGGTTATTTGCAGTTTTGTACAATTTGTTTCTATTTTAGATCTGAAACAATTTATAGAATATACATCAGTGTGCAAATGACAGACCAGAGGTTTTTTTCTAATTCTTTATTTATAACATTTTCAAACCATAAGTATAAAACAGTACGCAAGCATGTGTATAGGCAATACCACCACCCCACGCAAGGAGGGTCAGAAATAAGAGGCGGGCGGGCTCAGAGGAGCGAGCTCCTCCAAGCAAGTGAATATCAGTAAAGAGAGTATAATGAAAACAAAGGGGGAGAGATCAGAGAGAAATAAAAAAGGTGGGGGGGGAGTTGCTGTACCCGAGCCCATCCATGTAAGGCTCTTTTCCAACCAGTGCCTGTTTACTATACAGGAAGTGATTCCAGCACATCTGTTAACAGGATTCCAGTGGTACGTCATACAGTTTCACCCAATATCCATGCCTCTATATTGGATACAGTAAGGCATCTGCTGTTAACCTTTTGATGTCTAATCTCTTATGTATAGGTGGCACCCACTTAAATGACCATGTCACGTTAAAAATAACTTTACTAAATTAAACAGTCATTGAGAAAGGAGAGATTTCTGAAACATTTTAGTGAAACATTTTGCTATCAGTTTAGAATTCCTCACCTTGAACTGAGTGAGATGTAATTTAAGGGAGGTGGACCTCATCTATATGATCCTGTCTGTATGTCAGAAATTAATAGATTGATGTATTAGCCACTAATAAAATAAAATTGCAATGCAATATACCCCTAATTCTAGTTATACTAAGTATACTAAGAGACAAACTGACAACATACACTAAATTTATAGAAAGACTCATTTTTTTATGCCAGACTTACTGTTTTAGAAAATGGGTTCCTCATAGTAAATTGACCAGCTTGGAATGGCTTAGGGTATGTTCATATCTGTATCTGAAGTTCCACTTGGAGTCTCTGTCAAAGAGTCAGTTAAAATTGTGGACAAAAGAGTCCAGCATGCAGGACTTCTTCATCCATCAGAATCGACATATTGTAATCAATGTGGTCCCTCATTTAATGGATCCATTCAATTTGAGATTCCTGCTTTCCTGTTTGTATTACAGAACAGAAAAACAGAAATTCAGTGCAGTTGTGAACTTTAAACTTGTAAAACAAGACTTTGAATCCAAGTCCAGTATTGATACTCAGAACAATAACAAACATCTACTAGACAAACAATGACAATATGCTATCATTTTTGTGAATTCTTTTACTTGATGTATACACGTTTATAACTCTGTATATTTATATCTTCTGGCTTTGCTCATTTGCTTTTTTTGTCCTAGAATATAGTATAAAGTCAAATCTGTAGGCAAGTACACTATATAGATACATAAAAAGTAACATTTTTCCTTTTTTCAATTTACTATAAAAGCTAGACCCATTCTGTTTGCAGAAAAAAAAACATAATTTAAGGATATTATACCAGTGGATGGACATGTGGACAGAAATACAAAGAAAATGTCATCTAGCATTGAAAACATAAATTGGGACTTTACTCTTTTATTAATCAGTAATAAAATGTATGACTCTAGATTTACAGTTCTATTTTTCTCTTGAAAATAATATAGACAGCATCACACATGCTACTTAATAGCAAATAAGCTGATATTCTACTCATACACACAGTGCCAACCTTTCAATGTAATAGGTGTGAGACGTGTACACAAAAATGAGGACTTGATAGGGTCAGGGTGTCAGTCACAGCTCCATATACCTTAATAGATCCAGTATCCCCAACGTACATCAACACTGGGTGACAGATGTCACTAAAAAGGTAAAGTAGGTTAGAGGTTATAGAGCATGAATGGATGGGTTTATTTTAAGAAGCAGACACTTTGCGAAAAATAATAAATATACTTATCGCCTAACTTGCTGAAAGATAGCTTTTGACATATAACACATAGTAGTATAATGATGTACCGTGTTAGCCATTGAAAGTAGTGGAAGAGTGAAGAAATCAGGCGATACCTTTTAGAGGCTAACTGAGTATATTTATAAGTAAGCTTTCAAAAGTACTAGCTCTCTTCTTCAGACATGGTGTTATACAAGAACTGAAAATTCACAGATTATTTATACTCTATAACAGAGTCACTAAACATGGCCTAAGTTCAGTTAAGTGATATTTGCAATACAGAGACAGAGTTGTCTACCCTGATTATATGTTATTGTAGTCTGTGTTTCTATTAAGATTTCACAAGTACTAACTATAGTTTTCTTATATAATATGTAACATGATAAACATATGATGGAAACTTATGTCTAAAATAATACTGAACTATAATCTATTGAGGAAAGTAGCTGTCTTTATCCTGATGTCCTCTAAAATTGCATAGTTTCTTATTGAATGGCTTTAGATCTATAGGCTATATTCAGAAATTGCAAAATTGTTGTCAGTATTTGGTACAATTTTCAAATTGAAAAAGTGAAACAAATTGCAGGATATTTCTAATAAATGAGGTTTTCAAAAAACCCTCACATGTTGGGGGAAAGATTGCTGCAGGTTACAGGGCATGAGCAATTCAAAGGGTATCAGAGTTTTTTGTTTTTTTTTACTGTTTCTAGTAAGGGTGAAATCTGGGGCATATGAACAGCAAAATAAATGCTGAAATCTAAATGTAACACAATATTCCTCCATGTTTGCCCACAGTTATAATCTAACTGACATAGAATGGCTGCAAAGGACAGTGATGTTAGTATTTAAAGCGGTTGTTCAGGACTCAAAAACATGGCTGATTTTTTCTTCTCAGGAAGTGACATCACGTCTGTTGGCCTCATGGCAATGCCTCATCTTCATCCTATTAAAATGAATGGGGCTGAGCTGCAGCATGGCCATGTGACCAACAGTTATGATGTCACTTCTTGAGAAGAAGAAAGCAGCAATGCTTTCAAAGTCCTGCATAACCCCTTTATGGGAAACATGGATTAAAGTAAACAGGTTATCAAATTTGGGATTATTCGTTTTGAAAAAAAGACCGTTATAGGGTGGTCTCATTACATTATGAATGGACAGTACTGAGAGCTTTGTAAGGATCTTTTTACGCCTAGACCTGTAAAACAAGGGGGCATCATCTATGTCTACAGAAAAAAGGTTTCATTGTCATCAAAAACGAGGATTCTTTACTGTAAGAGCAGTGAGACCATGGAACTGTCTGCCATGAAGTGGTGTGACCTTTGATAAATTGTGCAAGGGGATCTGGATGCCTTTCTTGGAAGTAAATATAGCACAAGTTATCTATACTACATTTTTTGAGATGGGACACTGATCCAGGAATTTTTTCTGAATATCATATTTGGAGTCAGGAAATGTTGACTCGGGATCAACATGATAGGAAATTAAATTTTAAAAAAAATTAAGAAAATGAATTAAATTTAATAGACCTGTGGTTTTGTTTAAATGTATCCAGTGTGCCACTATTTAGTATTGATATGTAAATGCATTAAGAAGGAAGCCAAAGTAAATGGAGGGGGGGGGGGTATTATGAAGGAACCTTTCTAAGTCAGTTTTGCTAGTGTCTGCATAGCTGTAATTTGTGCAAAATTTATCAAATGTCTCACAATGTTTGATAAACGTGGCACATCTGTAAGTCTAAAATTTCTGTTACTCAAATTTCTATGGATTTCCTTACTGGAGTGAGATTGCGACCATTTTTGTGACTCTTTAAATAAATTTCCTCAGCAACAATCAAACAAAATGTTTTTATCATATGTGTGATATTTAGGCATCAGAGGCAGCTAGCAGTGTCACATTTGTTAGTTGCAATTATAGATAGGAACATATTGATTGGTGATGTGGGCATTTTTCCATCATAGTCAACTTAGAGTCAAGCTGTTATGCGAAGTTGTGGTCCTACTACATGTGGCCATTGGCTGGTAATGAACAAGTTTCTTTAATATGGGGTCACTACGGAGGATGTGCCAGTGAGGATTCAGAAAGTCCCTCAGTCTTGAATGGGCAGAGATAAAGGTCATAATAAAATTATTTGAAAAACTGGTTGCATCATTGTGGTTTGTTTTTTTGTTAAACATAAAAAGGGACAAAATGAACGATACTGCTGAGGCTAGTGATCACAAGGCATTATGGGAAAAGGAGCTGAGAAGCTCAAGCGCCCTCTGTTGGATGTAACAAATCCTCAATTTGCTTTTGACCCACTGAGTCTTGAGAAAGCAAAAGGGATATTAGCCAAGCCAATTTCACTCATCTGCATACAGCGCTGTTTCGGGATTTTGTCCCTCATCAGTGCAGAGCAGAGCGAAACTGGCTGGCTTGGTGGGAGGCAATGAGTGGCTCAGAAAAGGGAATCTCTCTCCTGAGGCTAGTGATCGACTGCAAAGATGACATACAATATGGTAGATGTATGACATGTCATTACTGCAGTGAAGGAAAGAAAGACCAGTGGGAATCTCTGGAGAGTTGACAGATTTACTGGGTAAATAAAGGTTATTTTTTATTTTATCACATATCCTGCAGTTATGCTAATTTTTTAAACTTCAGAACCCCTTTAAAGCGTACCTCCAGTTATAAACAACTTTTCATAAATGAAAAGAGCAGTTGAATATAAGAAATTTTGTTATATATCTTATTAAATACATCTGTTTTCTTCACCACTTATTAAACTACTCTCCTATTTCTTATCTTCAATCTGACTGTTGTTTACATAGAGATCTGTCTCCATGGCTCACAGTGCAATGGGAGCAATTATTTGAGTGGCTTTTCCAGCAACCTCTTCCTCCCCTCCCCTCTTTATAGACTAATATGTAGAAAGTAACTCAGCCTGAAAAATGGAGAAGGAAACAAATATCTTTAACAAAATTACAAAGTTTCTTATATTCACCTGTAGTACCATTTATGCAAAGTTTTTTATAGCTGGAGGTACGCTCCCATCATAGACATTTATGACAACAGGCAAACTCACTGGATATGCCAATAAATGTCTGATAGATGCAGGTCCCACCTCTGGAATGCACACATATATCTAGAACTGGGGTTCCCAGCTTCTGGGAGCTTCAAAAAGGATTGATCTACATAGAGAAGGAGGAATAATGCTTGCTCGTCTGTTTCCATGCCTTCCATAGAAGCGAATGGTAAGAACTGCACACGTGCTCCCACCTATCCATTCATATCAATTCATTCTCTGTCTGAATGGGGATTAAAGAGAAGCACAGCTTTACAAATAGGTGGGACTCACATCTATCTTTTGGTCATGCCATAAATGTCTAAACTGGTAATATGATTTGAACATGTAAAGTAACTATTTACTTACACTTATTTTTCAATATGTAAAAAAAAGTTTTGACCTTTATTACCTGTCATCTTTTGGTTACTAATTAATATACTTATATACTAATTAATAATGTAAGATTATTGGTAATAGGTTATGACTTGCCAAAATGATTTCTTATATAATGACATTAAACCAAATATTGGTTTATGTATCATAATTACAACTAATTTTTCTTTTTTCTTTGGGTTAGTATTTTTGACTACTACTACTCTTTATCGCATGTCGCTCTCTTCAAGAGGATTGATCTTACCTCCCTCCCAACTGAAACCCACAGAACAGCCCTTAGGCCATCTAAAACTAAAATCAGAGATATAAAGTCTGACTTATTATCTCAGAATTCTGAAATAAAAAGTCAGAGTTCAGAATAGTGTCTTTTTTTAGGAAGCCCAAGGGCTCTTGCACAAACAGCAAGAACTACTTGTTATAGTATTCTCTTCTCTCATTCAGGAATAACAACTTGAAATAAGAGTACCTTCTGTCTGTAAAATATTCTGAAGTTACAATGAATGGCAATAATAATATTGTGTAAGGACAAAAGTCCAACAAGTAGTGTACAAGTAAAAGCAATTTTAGAAATATATGGGATAAGCATGTAATTGTTATGGTCTCTATACTGTTTTAATGACAAAGGGTAAATGTCAAACAGCTGTAAGAAACTATTTTGCCTTGATGTGGGAAAAAAAAATACAGAAATTTACTCAAAGAAGTTGCTGAAGGTTTTGCATTGTGTGGAACTGGAACTATTTTTGAGATGAGTAGGTGTCTATGTTTTAAAGTACAAGAACTATGGCAATGGGCAGCAATAGAGTAGAAGACTTCATTTGTATACAATGGTTATCCTGTTCGATTTTCATGGCCACACTAGTTATTTGAATGTTTTGAAGCAAACTAGTCTTAAACTTTACTACATAAATGGTAACACAGGAAACTCTATATGGGCATATTTTGAAACAAACCCCAAGCCCTAACAAGCAAAAACTATTACATTAAATGAGAACCTTACCAAACATGAATGGTCTTAAGCACTGTTAGCATTGATGTTTGTTTAATGAACATGCGAATAAAAGGTTTAGAGCAGGTTGGGTCTGTCATCATCATCAATGGATTCCTACGTCTATAGAGAGACTTCTTTTGGGTATTATTATTGTGGTACAAACGCTGCTTCATATTTAGAGGTGACAAGGTTATTATTAAATTTTATTTTTTATTGATTTTTACAAGACAGGTTGTGGCATACGAAGGAAACCAACAACAATATGCCAGCTTAGTATAGAACACATCCAATTAGAGAATTTCCAGATGCACAAAATATATCGCAAACAGCCTGCTAGACACAGAGGTGCTACAAAAATGAGAGTTACAGTACCAGCATAAAATTGAACGGCTGAGAAAATTCAAGTAATGCATATATGCTATACATCCATTGGGCAGGAGAGGAAAACTGAAAAAACCTAATGGAAACAAAAAGAGAAAAACAAGGAAAATTTAAGGCCTCATAAACATCACCTCATAACGAATGTAATACAACATAGCATTCTCTATAGATATAGAAGCTAGTTCTCTTTTATTCTGCTTGTTACTGTACATTATTATCATACATTATTTTCCAGTTTCCATTGACTTCTGTAGGTGCAAAACAGTATCCATACTGCATTTGATCAGCAAAGACACAAATATTTTTTCATTTAGTAACAAAAATCACACAAAGAAATCGAAACCTCCAAAGTAGATAACCATGTCACTGTGTACACATGCCTAAGAAAACTTTAATAAAAGTTTAAGAAATAAACACCAGAACTTTATAGTCTTCAAATGGATGCATTTAAAATACACTGAAAGTTCTGCAGCATGAAATGACAAGTAATTTTGCAGCTTTATTATTCCAAAAAATAAGTTTTCAAAAAAGAAGTTCAAGAGGATCACAATGTACAGTATATGGAAGATATTATGATACTTGAAAACATATTCAGAACCAGCATTATAAGGTATTTTGTTGAAAATAACAAAGTCTACCAAAATTGCAGCTGCAAAATTAAATAGATTACAATTAAATGGTTTCCATCAAAATATCCACTATGTACAATTTTCTGCTATCCACAAGAAATAGGGATAAGTGTATGGTTGCTGGGGTCCAAGCAGAGGGACTCCTAGTGATGCCAGTAATTGTGATAACTAGGTCTCCCCATGTGAAAGGAGCAGAGGTGTGCATTCTCAGCCACTGGTCAGTTAACATTTATGGGACTTTTGAAATGTCAATCTCAGTCTGTCCCATAGAGATGAATGGAGCAGCAACCAGGCATGCTCAGCACAGATCAATTTACAAGGGCACTTGGAGACCCTCATTCTCTTGATCAGCAGGGAACCAAGTTGTTGGCCCCACAATTGATCAGGCATTTTTCTGCTATTCTTTGGAAAGGGAATACATGTCTTAGTGGGAAAACCCTTTGAAGGGGTTGTCCAGGGACTGTGTTTTACCTTACTTCTGTGTATATGTTTAAACTGGACTTAGGCCAGGCTTATTATGACTCACATGATTGGAACCAGTCCCCATCCCCTAAGTCTTTCCGCCTCCTTCCTCTTCCCCAGATTTTACAACTTTACTATAAAAGGCCTGGTTCCAATCACATGACCCAGGGTTTGAATCAACCCGGAACCGCCTGGTCCAATTTAAACAAATGCAAGTAAAGTAAGTTACAACCCCTTTCAGTATCTTATAAGATTTCTAAATTACTGTTACTTTTTCACTTTATTTCTCCTTCTTCTGGTAATGGTTTATTTTATTTTACTTTATGTTTTGATGTTTCAAATGCATCTGAAAGACAGACTTAGCAGAAATATGTAGATGTCATGTAGGAATCATTTTTATTTTAGATAATATTGTTTCTAATGGATTATGCCTAATGGATGTTTCCTTTGTGTTACATTACTGCATTCTCTTTTTTATTTATTTGAAAAGGAACATTAAAATGTTAACCCCTCTAACCCCATCTATCAATTAACATTCCAGTAGCTTGCTGCTTTTGATCCATAGGCTAAGAGTAAAATATAACTTTTAACCATATTAGATCTAGCCTTTGCCACAATGGTGATTAACATTTAACTTTTCCAAATCAGTACTTATTCTTTTCTGCTATTTCTAAACATTTCACATAGAAAAGAAAGTCTCCGTTTACAAAAATCAGACACTGACAGTTGCTTTGTATGAAAGATTTCAATTCTGCTCATCTTCAGGAAAATGACCCTTTTTATTTTGTTGTGGACATAAAATTATGGCCCTTGGAAAATTGGATGCGTTTCTGTTGAGGGAAATCAATTTTCTCACTGCCACGTATGATCAACATGTCACAACCATCACCCAGATAATAACAGTAAAGTACTAGTAAAATGTCTGGTGATAATATTGGTCTTGGGAAAGGGGGAAAAAGCAGCAAGCAAAATGGCTTTAGCTTTTTTTTAACTTTTGGAAGAAAACTGAAATAAAGAAAAAATAAAAAGAGAAAATAAAATACAGAATGATTTTTTATTTTTTCCAATATTAGATTTTTCACAGTAATGTCTTATGTGCTGATCAAGCTGATGAGAAATGCATTGTTCCCAGAAAAATCTAAGCACTTTGAAAGTAAACCTCAAACCTCAATCCTGCTCTTTCAACCAGCTTGTTAATGGTCATCTAACAGTAAGACATGATCCATTCCATGATGACCCAGGAGTCTATTTAGGACAGTGAGGTAACAGGGAAAATACAGAAGTGTCTGCGTAATCTGGATCCTGCAAACAAAAGGAAGCATCAGATATGACCTTGCCACTGGAGTGTTAATAGCTTTCAAGCCATCATCCCTGACACTTAGCATCCTCCATGCTCCACCTCTGTAAGCTTCCCGGCAGAAATATACATTAGCAGAATTATGCAGTTACACAACTCTGCAGTGGACAGGGAAACAACATTAAAAGTGATTAAATAGTCATCTCAAGTACACTAATACATACATTATCTGTCATTTTAATTTATGATATGTTTTCAATATATGAATACCGGGTATAAGTGTTGCAATGCAAGATATTTCATGTGGAATCTATCGATTGCATGAATGTCTGAGAAGGAATGAAACATGGATATCCCAGTCTCCATGACTTGAGAGCTAAAACAAATAACAGGTGATGAGACTGGCAAATCGGAGACAGTGGTTTATAATGGAAGACTTTGTGGGCGTACAGTTTCCCTAAGAGATGGCTTGAGGGAAGTTATAAATGTGGAATAAAGTTTTGGTCTTCTTGTGGGCTTGAGCCTCTAGATTTAGTATGGCATGCATATAAGCTAATACCATTGCACAACCATTTATTGCTTGTACGCAAAAGAGAATTCAATAAAATGTCTCTTAACTATCAGAGACATTTGTGTAGAGAATTTTAAAGAACTATCCAGCTTTTTGTAATGCGCTTAGTGCTGTGGTGAGATTATGGTAGAATTACATTTTTCATCAATAAAATTGATGAAGAACAATGTTTTTTTATTTAGATATTTTTAAATAAATATATATATATTTGGTGGGCAGGGAAATCATGATGATGTTGTCTCCTGAATATAACTCCACTACATATGTCCTAATATTATGGGAAAAGCCTTACTAGATATCCATTCAGTTAGTCAGACCTGAAGCCTATTTTGCTCTGAACCTAAGAAGTCTGTGTATTACATGATTGGTCATCCCTTTGCATTCTCCAGACAAAAAAAAAACAATCCCACGACACTCACTCAGTAAGCTTCACCCTTAATAAACTTGCATGTACAAGGCAATGATCACCAAGAGGTATAGTGATCCCATCAGGCTACGGTCGTTTTCTCAAGGCTTTTTGGAGGCCTTCTGAAAGCACAAGTGTGTACAAAATGGCCATAGGCTGATGGGATCGCTGCATATCTCAGAGACTGTGGCTTTGTACATGCACGTTCAATAAAAGGTAAAATTTATCAGGTAAGAGACACACCATTCTTTTCTTTTGTTTGAAGTATTATTGCACGCTATTTGTCATAGAAGCAGAGCACCACCGTATAAGCAACCTTGGAATAATGAACGGTTGTTGCTACCAGAGCTGACTTGTTTACATGTATTCTGCTCTGTCTTTTTAGTGGCATTCCTTTGCATGGCTGGAATGCAATACTACAGATCCTCATATAGTTCTCTATATTTTCTCATGACAATGACAGCTGATTGCCAGGAGTTTCTTAAGCTACAGTTCCTTACATCTGCCAAAGTTTTGTAATTGTCAGAATCCCTCAGTTTAAAATATTTGCTTATCAGTGGTGCCAAGAAGGTGGGCCAAGACGGAAGACGGCCCTATGTAAAATGGAGACAGTCCGCAATATATGCTATGCCACATGGGGCCCCAGCCTAAATTAGCTCCAATTACTTCAAGCTGTTCACCTAACATTCTGTGCACAAATCTTTTTTTCTAACTTGTACTTATAATAAGCACTTTAAAAAAATCTTTTCCTTGCAACTCTCAGATGCCTGTTCTGCCTCACTGCATTAATATTTAGTTATTTTTTTAATATAATTCAGCAAATATAATTCACAAAAGAACTCCAGAACCCAGCGCTATCTGCCTTGCTGTTTAGGTGACTTCAAAATTAATTGCATTTTCCAAACACTTGGTTGTACCTGGGCAGACAGCTCTGACTGCCAGTAATATCCATGTGTACATAGTGCACAGGGCTGATAATACAGTTTTATCAAATATTTGGATGCTTCTGTTGCAGGCCTATGGGTCATAACAAACTGATTTCCAAGTAAATCTGAAATACCATCTTATCTATGTCCTTGAAGAAGGAGAGATAAAAAATAAAGAAAGAAAGGTAGAGTATTGTCACTGGAACATTTTTCCTGAGGTAAGTCATTTGCTCTGGGTCAATCAATAGATTCTGTTGGTAAATGCAAGTGTTTAGTCTGCAGAAAGGTTATCAGGCAGAGACTTCCTTATATTTTCATAATGATATCAGGAATAAAGTGTTGGACCTTAGAAATATTTACAGTTGATTACAGAGGAAATAAGAGCAAACATAATGTCTGATAAAGGCTGGCAATGTGGTTTCCTGAATGATGTCAATTTTGCCTAATACATACTATTTTGGTGCACCTTTACTCAGGAATATCATACATAAATGATGAACTTATTGTAAAAACATTCCTTTTAGTATCAAAAAAGGATTTATAGATAGCACCAAGGTAAACTTCAAAAATAACATTTTAATTTCCTGCTGATCTGTTCCATTTTCAGCCTGGGAATGGCTACGGAATGTGGCTTAGGTAAGGGGGCATTGTTTAAGTAGACCCATTCTCCTACTGCAGAGAGAAATGAGGGGGAGGCTCCCGCAATAGGCAGTTGTACAGACAGCAACAGGTCAGTAAGAAAAAGGAGAAAATGGCTGTGACATCAGGAAAATATTTGTTTTATCTGTAATGTGATCAAACAAATTGGAGAGAGATTAGAAGAGAAATTGCTGGGATAGTTTTTATTTTTTTGTTCATTTACTATTATTAGTCTTCTTTAAAATCAATAACAATAACCATAGGATGGACCTTTTAAACACCTCCACCAACTCCAGTTCATTGCATCCTTCAATAAGTGTCACTCCACTCATTCCAGTGCAGTTGGAATTTTTTTTTTCTAGCATCACTATTCCTGAGCAATAATTTCAGCAAGATTAGGCTCTCTATTCTCATGTGGGCTGTCCCAGTCTGCATGCTCCAGTCAAGGCCGCCTACCTGACAGTAGAGAAACATATTGGGTGCTGAAACTAACAAAAATGATTGCTCAGGAACGGTGGGACTAGAGAAAAAAATCAAACTGCACTGGAATCAGTGAAGCAGCACTCACTGAAGCATGTAAAGATTTAGGTGGTGAAAGGTACTCTGTAAATAGGTATTATGGTTTCAGCAGATAAAGGTTGTTAATTCCATAATTAAACATTTTTTCAACATCTTTTTTTTTGAAAACTCTTTTGCAGTTCACTCCCTGTTACTAGGGAATTCCCATCCATAGCTACAAGATGGGTTCACAGTGAGTGGAGGGGGAGGGTCTGTTCTGTCTTCACACAGTGAATTCAAATGGGAGAGGTTGATTCTCCTCACAGCTTCTACACGTCTGCAAATTTCTTTCTCTGGACAAACTGCAAACAGTTTTCTTTTGCGCTGAACTCAACATTCTGTACATCTCACAGCTTACAATGTAAGAAAAGTTTTCTAAATGCTTGTATCTGTTTTTGACTGCTTTTGTGATTACATATGGCATATTATTTACAGACAGCAAGCAGCTATCCTAACTGTGCTCATAGATTACTCTTTTCCTATGTCAGGGATTGCGTTAATTGCTTCATGCCTGCCCTATATTTGCAGTTAAGTGCTGCGGGATCTCCTATAATAATGTTCACTTGGGATTTTCTGAGCTATTTGTATTCTATTGTACAGTTGCTCCTGGCAGAATTACATGAAAACAAACCAAACTCATCATAATAGGGGAGTGAGGCATAATGTACCCCCCCCCCCCCACACCTCAGAGACAAATGTCAAATATGCTGCAGCCATAATTTGATTATTAGCAACAAAAACATGATAGAACATCATGTATGAAGGCTTATACGGTCATAGAACAGATTGCCCAGGAAGACCCTGCAGATATTTTAACTTTTCATGAAAACTCAAGTACCCTTTACCCTTTTCGCTAAAATTCCAATCCAGGATTACAGTTGCCCAATGTGTTCCAGATTTGTCATGTTTTCAAAAACTTCTAATTTTTAAGACCTATCATTCTCTCATAGGTATAGGGTGTAGGAACTAGTTGATTGACTTGTGTTAAATTTGCGATTGTAGGAATTTTCCAGTTCCTCATTAAACTTAATCTGGCAGAGAGAAAGATGTGGGACCATAGTGAAAGTTTTTCAAGTGTCTAATATATGTTCTGTATTAGTTCTTTACAGTTTTTTAAATTTCTGCAGTCTCTTTCCTGGTCAGTGATGACCACAATGGTAGAGGTTCTCTCTTTACAATTCAGAGCTCTAATAATGGTACTGTAATGATCCCACCATCTATGTATGTCAATCACATGGCCATGGACAGATTTTATATCTCCTGGCCATAAGTGATAAAGGTTCAGTCTGAATGACAGCAATAAAGATCACAAAACCATAAGGCAAGATTATAAAAAAATACAGCATGTTGGAAATTGTATAACTTTTCATTATACAGTGAAATAAATAAGTTTTTTTTTTTTTTTTTTTTTGGGGAAACCAAAATAGGAGTAGTTTGTACTGCACTGTAAAAAGGCTAAAATGCAAAAGGAAGATAAAGTAATGGATTAACTATATAGGAAAGCAGAGGTTACATTGAGTTTGAGGGGTCTTTAATGGTCTCTTGCCCCATATGAGAAGGCTGGTACTGTAAATACTACTTCTTTGGAGGTTATGTTATAGATATGTAAATGAGTTTAAAGTTACCTCTCTGTACTATGTCAGTGTATAGTTGTATACAGATGAATGAACAGGTGACCAGGATATATTATAGTGGTTGTACAGTTCTTTTTTATTGAAGCCCTATCCTCATAGAAGTGAATGAGATTAGGCTCTAATTAAATGGCATGTCTGCTATTAAACAAACAGCGAACAAAGAAAACTGTGACAGGGACAGGGTCACAGTGTTCACAGGAGTGCCACAGCCCCTCAAACAGCTGATCAGCAGGGGTCCTAGGTGTTGGACCCCTACTGATCATTTATTGATGACCTATCCTGAGGATAAGTCATCAATAAGGCTGGGTTCACACCAGCACTTAAACTCTTTCGGGGTTTCCGTCCCCGCACCTGCTTAAAAAATTTCCTGCAAGCAGTACTTTTCTCTTCGCATTTTTCACCCCTTTTTGGAAGGAAACCAAGCAGAAACCCGGAAGACCCCATTATAGTCTATGGGGTCCGTGGGTAACCGCTTTTTTAAGCGGAATAGGTTTCCATTTGGGGGGTCCCCAAGCGGACCCCCAGAACAGAAATCCATATGCATGTGTGAACCTAGCGTAATAAACAGAAAAAAACTTGAAGCACCTAGAAACCTTAGTATATTTTATATTTTAGTTTTTTCTTGTCCAATATTGTTCTAGTCAATATATCAATGCCCAGAACACATTTTGGGTCAAAACAATCAGGTTTCTTTTAGATGTTAGCTTTTCTCTGTCTTTGTTCAAGAGGTGAAGGGAATTGACGATAAAGATGGATAAGGGTGACCTGAGCCTAAGACTTCACAAAAAGGATAGGCAGATACTGATAGAACACAGTGGGGGAGATTTACTTAAGAAAATGCATCAGAAAACTGTCCAACATGCCTTGCACCACATTTATCATGTGTTTTAGACACTTTTACATACATTCATCACTTGTGCAAAAAAGTAATGGCTTCATAGTAAAGGCATGTAGCTTACTGAAGTGAGCATGGTTTAAGTTTCCTCACTGTGGAACAAAAAATATGCCAAAATTTTGTCATAATCTAATCCAAGTAATAAGTGGTGCAAAGTTGAACTAGACAGTCTATATATACACTAAATTTATCAAACCGCATTGGACACTTTAGCATTAGATAAATATGGTGTTTCAGACTGTCTAGTCCAGGGGTCTCAAACTCGCGGCCCGCGGGCCAACTGCGGCCCTCGGGACAATAGTTTGCGGCCCCCACCTCAATATCAAAGTTTATTGTTACTGCGGCCCGAGTAGGGTAGCAGGGTACGGAGCCAGCGGCCAGCTGGAGATGGCCGGGCCCCGGACCATTATGATAGAGGTCGGAGAAAGCCTGGTTCCCCGACCGCTATACATACTGTTATTGGAAAGGGGCCCTGGCATATTGCAGGCCCCTTTCCAATACATGCCAGCCCAGGGGAGGTGACTGAAAATAATAAATAGATATTCTCACCTCTCCTGGGCGCAGCGTCCTCTCCGGCGATCCTCCGTCATGACTGAGGCCTGTGATTAGGCCCCAGCGGTCACATGGGGCGCGGGCGCGTAATGACGTCAGTGCGCCCCATGTGACCGCTGAGGCCCAATCACAGGCCTCGGCAGCAACGTCGGAAGAGGGTCAGAAGACGGCAGGATGGAGCGAGGATGCCAAGGAAAGGTAATACAAGGTGAGTATGAATGTTTGTTATTTTTAATCACCTTCCCTGAGCCTCCGATTATTATACTCTGGGGTCTGAGGAGACCCCAAAGTGTAATAATAGCACCGATGCGGAGGGGGCTGTTGGGAGCTTATAATACTGTGGGTGGGCCACTGTAGAGCATATAATACTGGGTGGGTGCCACTGTGGGGGGCATATAATACTGGGTGGGGGCCACTGTAGAGCATATAATACTGGGTGGGGGCCACTGTAGAGCATATAATACTGGGGGGGGCCCACTATGGGGGGCATATAATACTGGGTGGGGGCCACTGTAGAGCATATAATACTGGGTGGGGCCCACTGTAGGGAGCATATAATACTGGGTGGGGCCCACTATGGGGGGCATATAATACTGGGTGGGTACCACTGTGGGTAGCATATTATACTGTGTGTGGGGGGAGCAATGTAGAGCATATAATGCTGTATGGGGGCCACTGTGGAGCATATAATGCTGTGTGGGAGCCACTGTTGAGCATATAATACTATTTGGGGCCACTATTGAGCATATTTTACTGCTTGGGGACCCGTAACCGGTTCAGGGGGGGCCCCATGTCAAATGTTCGCCTTGGGGCCCAGCCATTCCTAGTTACGCCACTGCCCCGGAGTATAATAATCGGAGGCCCAGGGGAGGTGAGGGAACATAAAAACCAATGTACTTACCTCTCCTGCAATTGGTGTTACTCCGAGAAGGCTTGGGGCCTCTGGTGACGTCATCAGGTCGCGTCGCTGGCCCGATCACGTGACGTGTGTGTGCAATTAAACAGGGCCAAAAGCTGCAAGGAGTGCACCGATGTCCAGGATAGGTAAGTAACATTGGTTTTTATGTTTGTCACCTCCCCTGGGTCTCCGATCATTATACTCTGGGGTCTGAAATAATACTGTGCGCAGGGGCCACAATGGAGCATAATACAAGTGCAGGGGCCACTAGGGAGCATAATACCGTGTGCAGGGGCCAATATGGAGCATATTACTGGTGTGAAAACCTGATGCGGCCCAGCCTCACCCAGACTCTACCTCCAGCGGCCCCCGGGTAAATTGAGTTTGAGACCCCTGGTCTAGTCTAAGTTTATTCTGTCTAAACCATAGATAGTATTAGTAAATCTACCCAAATATGTATGATGCTAGACCAATTATGTATAATTGTATTTTAAATCTTACTATATAAGTGATATACTGTATACAAGGTATATCCTGATAAGGTGTAAAACTGAGTATATTTTATGCTAGAGACATGAAAGTATGCAATAATTCCACGCATCATAAATGCATATGTACTAATGTAAAGTATTGCTATCAAACCAAGGATTTCTTGAGCATGGACCTGGTTACTTACAGACACAAATGCTGTATATACAGCCTTGTACCTTTTCATCTGAAATGGACATTCAAAGGCTCTTTACTTGAAAGCAGAAATGTCTGTGAATGGAGATCTGTGTTTAAAAGCCCAAGCAAGTTATTGCCAATACACTGTTAGCCTCTCAACATCCATTAGGTAATAAGTATAAAGACTCCAAAAAGTAGGTTGGTGACATGAGGAGTAAACATGGACCATATCCTGAATGGTAATAGTAACATCAAAGGATACATTACATCTATTGACTGATTCACATGAAAACTTTAGTAAAAGGTAGAATGTGATCTCTTAACTGTACACATTTTGAAAGTGCTCTGTTTTTACAGGACAATGTGTGGAGATGCAGGAGGAATGTGAAATGGCCACCTGTTTATCAAACCTTCTTCCTGTCCTCAGATAAATTACAATAAATACATGGGCATTTATTTCAGAATAAAGGGGCTAAAACTCAAACTCAAATGGAATTTAGGAAGCAGCTAAAATAAACTTTTAAATACTGATATTTTATTTTCATACTATATGAAGAAATCTCTTAGGGCTAACATTAAAGGGGTTGTTCAATGAAAAAGTTAGAGTTGGGACACTGGAACAAGCCCTTTTTTATTTTTCACTATAGGACAAATCTGAGAACATGAGAAATCCAAAGATGGGGAGAAGGGCTACCATAATTTTTTATCCTTTTTTTCACTGCATTCATTATTTTTTCAATAACATTTTTTTTTCTCTTTTTTTAATTATTATTATTAAATGCATAAAAACGTGTGCCAATCTAGTTGCCCTGTAAATAGAAGGGTACATTTCAGAGGAAAATAGGAAAACATGACTGAGATCATAAAAATGCAAATCATATTTAGATGTGCTTGTGTGACAAAAGTAAGAATGCAGTAATTTTGTAGTAAACCCACTGACAGCATAAATGGAATTAAACAATAGATATAGGTGGTGTAAAAAAAGGCAATGGGGCATCCACTTTTTCCAATTTTCCATTTCCAGGAAGGGGGTACAGTCACAAGAGCTGGTTACAGTGCCTTGCGAAAGTATTCGGCCCCCTTGAACTTTTCAACCTTTTGCCACATTTCAGGCTTCAAAAATAAAGATATAAAATTTTAATTTTTTGGTGAAGAATCAACAAGTGGGAAACAATTGTGAAGTGGAACGAAATTTATTGGTTATTTTAAACTTTTGTAAAAAATAAAAAACTGAAAAGTGGGGCGTGCAATATTATTCGGCCCCTTTACTTTCAGTGCAGCAAACTCACTCCAGAAGTTCAGTGAGGATCTCTGAATGATCCAATGTTGTCCTAAATGACTGATGATGATAAATATAATCCACCTGTGTGTAATAAAGTCTCCATATAATGCACCTGCTCTGTGATAGACTCAGTGTTCTGTTTAAAGCGCAGAGAGCATCATGAAGACCAAGGAACACACCAGGCAGGTCCGTGATACTGTTGTGGAGAAGTTTGGATACAAAAAGATTTCCCAAACTTTAAACATCCCAAGAAGCACTGTGCAAGCGATCATATTGAAATGGAAGGAGTATCAGACCACTAAAAATCTACCAAAACCCGGCCTTCCCTCTAAATTTTCATCTCAAACAAGGAGAAGACTGATCAGAGATGCAGCCAAGAGGCCCATGATCACTCTGGATGAACTGCAGAGATCTACAGCTGAGGTGGGAGAGTCTGTCCATAGGACAACAATCAGTCGTACACTGCACAAATCTGGCCTTTATGGAAGAGAGGCAAGAAGAAAGCCATTTCTCAAAGATATCCATAAAAAGTCAGGTTTAAAGTTTGCCACAAGCCACCTGGGAGACACACCAAACATATGGAAGAAGGTGCTCTGGCCAGATGAAACCAAAATCGAACTTTTTGGTCACAATGCAAAATGATATGTTTGGCGTAAAAGCAACACAGCTCATCACCCTGAACACACCATCCCCACTGTCAAACATGGTGGTGGCAGCATCATGGTTTGGGCCTGCTTTTCTTCAGCAGGGACAGGGAAGATGGTTAAAATTGATGGGAAGATGGATGGAGCCAAATACAGGACCATTCTGGAAGAAAACCTGTTGGAGTCTGCAAAAGACCTGAGACTGGGACGGAGATTTATCTTCCAACAAGACAATGATCCCAAACATAAAGCAAAATCTACAATGGAATGGTTCACAAATAAACGTATCCAGGTGTTATAATGGCCAAGTCAAAGTCCAGACCTGAATCCAATCGAGAATCTGTGGAAAGAGCTGAAAACTGCTGTTCACAAACGCTCTCCATCCAACCTCACTGAGCTCGAGCTGTTTTCCAAGGAAGAATGGGCAAGAATTTCAGTCTCTTGATGTGCAAAACTGATAGAGACATACCCCAAGCGACTTGCAGCTGTAATCGCAGCAAAAGGTGGCGCTACAAAGTATTAACTTAAGGGGGCTGAAAAATATTGCACGCCCCACTTTTCAGTTTTTTATTTTGTACAAAAGTTTAAAATATCCAATAAATTTCGTTCCACTTCACGATTGTGTCCCACTTGTTGATTCTTCACCAAAAAAATTAAAATTTTATATCCTTATGTTTGAAGCCTGAAATGTGGCAAAAGGTTGAAAAGTTCAAGGGGGCCGAATACTTTCGCAAGGCACTGTATATACTAAGGAAATATGTTGGGTCCCTAACATGAGGAAGACGTCTGTGGACTTCACATATGTATATGAAAGAGACCAATTAGGTTTAACTTTCAACCACTATATTGCTTTCTCTACATGGAATGCAAAATTATGTTTTAAGTAGTAAATAAGGGTAGATGGCATCCAATGCCAGCTTATCAGGAGTCTGGCAGTCAGTATAATTTGGGACATAATAAAGGTAATTGATTCTGATCTAGGCATAAGAAACATACCACTAGTCCAGGGTTCTGGTCAATATAGAATTGGACTACATTGTTGATAAGTTGAAATATGGTTGCTCAGTGGTTAGCAATGTTGCCTTGCAGCACTGGAGTCCAAGGTTTGAATTTAGCCAAGGACAACATCTGCATGGAGTTTGTATGTTCCCTCCCACACTCCAAAGACATACAGATAGGGAAATTAGACTGTGAGATCTACTTGGGACAGCGTTGATAATATCTGTAAAGCACTGCTGAATATGATGGCGCTATACAAGCAAGCAAAATAAAAATACTATTTTACATAAGAGAGAGCGATGGAACAGTCTCCAACTAGCATGAAGGTAAATGCCTTTGGGAGCACACCCCCTTGAACACAAAGCAGAGACATTTATAGACATTATAGCAAGTTGTGTTTGGGCGAGATACTAATGGAGGGCAATTTACTACAATGTTTCCCAATGAATTGAGGGTTCATATAAATCTAGCTCCCATTTGTCGATAGTGAGATTTGATGGGGTATAGGTTGAAAATATATTATAAAACAGGGAGATTCCTCCATTTCTTGTAAACCATTTACTATAGAACCTGTGTGCTTCTTGGGAAAGTAAGACACAAATGCATTAGTTATTTTTCACACTGACACTTTAAAAGATGGCTTGTTTTTGATGTATGTATTACCTGTATGCGCTTGAAGAAGGGGCAGATGCTCCGAAACGCGTCTGTGTTTGGTATCTAAATAAAGGAACCTGCTTGATTGGAGTGGAGTAAGTGCTGATTTCATCCCTCTACAATTTGGGAACGGTCCTTGTATCCTATCTACATTTCGCCGGCGCTGGTGCGGATTTAGCTGCTGTCTCATCCATTTTGATTCATCTACTTTACCTGCTGCTTACAGGAGTTGTGACCTATTTCACAACTCTACAAGGTGAGTGGCCATTTATTACAGAATAATACTATCTTCATGTCCAAACATTATAACACGAGGTTGTTGCTCGGTGTTGCATATTTTGTTTTGTATTAGTACACACAAATACATTAGTGTAATGGAGGGCATGGGTTCAGTTCCGTTGATCATGCATATGTGGTCAGTGGGATAGGGGAGTAGGTCACTGCCAAACACCTCTTGCAGTGGTGTAACTTCCCTAGGATCAGGCATTGAAATTCCACCTGGCCAATTCCTCCTTATCTCCACATTATCTGTTGGGGAAAAGTTGGGAGGCCCACCTGCAACTAAGATGGTTGGCGAGTTCAGATGACTTTTCTCGGATG
Organism: Leptodactylus fallax; assembly: GCA_947044405.1. Taxonomy (NCBI): domain Eukaryota; kingdom Metazoa; phylum Chordata; class Amphibia; order Anura; family Leptodactylidae; genus Leptodactylus; species Leptodactylus fallax. Next base: position 8,394,533 of record CAMRHE010000027.1, on the reverse strand, counting down.
TTTATTAGAGTTTTAAAGGGCATATCCCACTAAAAGAATTCATCACCTACTCACAGGATCCCAGTGGTCAGACCTCTATGGTCCACAAGTCGCCTGAGCATGAAGTGCCAGTGCACATGTGGACCACAACTTTATTCCCTTCTCTGGGAAAGATCACTATCTCCCGAAGTCCCACAGAATTGAATAGAGTGGTGGCCTTGCATGTCCATTATATTCACACTCATTATTTAAGTTTAAAAATAACTTAAAGGAATTATCCAGGAGTATGATATTTTCGTAGATGTTTTGAATATATTTATACTTATTCTGTAAGGAAAAGATGTGAGAATTAGAAGAGCAGGATACTATGTTTTCAACCTCTTGCCATATCTTATGAATCTTTTTTTGTAGATCTAAGTGACATTTTAACAACACCTGGAAAACAATCAAAGTATTAAAATGATTGAATATAACTCAGATCCAGTCAAAACAGGTAATCAGCATTATTCAGCCTTCTCTGCACGGTTCTGCGCGTCTCGCAAGACAATGATAAAGTGTGTTTAAGCATCACATTTTGTAGTCACTGCCAAGACATGACAGGAGCAAAAAAAAAGTTGCTGATGGAAACTGTAAGACCCTAATTCTGAGATGTTTACTTTCTTCTCTTTTTAATAGGATGTCAGGTCTGGAAAATGGAAGACTTTCCCTGCATCCTATAACATAAATAATCTAGTCTGCTGAAAGTGGAGGAAAGAAATATTATATTCTGTAGGATATAAGTCATCATGGGGTCTGACAGCAAACCTGCTAACTTATTTCCATTTCTGGCTTAGAAAATTCAATTGTTATGTGGAAAAGCTAGAACTGTGTCCACTTCCTACTGAAAATAAAGGGAAATCACTACTGTCTGGAAGCAGTTCAATAAATTTAGCTTACAGTGACCTGTTCTATCCAGGTCAAATCTATAACTCAGTAAGATTTTATAACTTCCATTTCTAATGAATACAAATGAGTACAAATACCCCGATGAATGTGAATACCCCTTCTAATATTATAATAGGACAGATATACTTTAGCTGATAAAAATGATATTATGTATATTTTGCTTCAATTGGGCTTAATTATTGTATACGTTAGATAGGTGCAAACATTTCTTAATAATAATATATTTATTTATATTCATATGCCCTATTACATAATATGACATATAGTGAAATCTATCTAAATATCTTTTGTATGGAACACACTGGCTCACAATTATTCATTTTGGTTTATCTTGAACCAGCGCATTTTGGAGAAAGGAGACGGTCAAAAATCTGCCTAATATAATAAATTGTACAGTTCTTTTTAATAAACTTGTAAATGTCTGGTTGAACTTATTTTTAGAAGAAAGGTTGCAGAAGGAAAAGGTTGCACATCTGTTCTGAATGTTCAATATGTCTTTAAAGAAAATGATAAATTTATGCCAAAGCCTGGCAAAAACTGATTGATAAATGTGGGCAAATGTGTAGACATTTTTTGGGACTGGAGACTGTACAAGTAATATCATCAATTGAAAATTATAAGCCATGGTGATGTGCATGTTTGCACATTACACCTTAAAACCATATTGAGTAGCTGAATGGTATCCCAACCCAAATTTCATTAGAGTGGAAGTAGACCAGAAAACGTCAATGGGCTTGTTCAGTTCAGCCCATTAACTACTAAACACTTGGAGACCTATCTTACACTGCTCAGTACAATATTCTTGCAAAATGTACTGTATATAACTAAACTGTCTTTTAATTTGCATTGCTCTTGTACTCTCTGACTTCTGTTAGTTTAATACAATGCTTACATCCAGAGAACAGCCTCTGTAATTCGCCATTATTTCAGCTACTTAATGTCAAGGAACAATCTTCCAAATGGCCTAATCTCTTAGTCTATGTTTGATTCCTGCCAAGACTAAAATAAAATGACTGTTCTCCTTACTTTTGTCAGGTAACAGGTACTTGAGACACCACAATGCAGACAATGCTCTTTCTGCAGTATTTGCGTTAATTTTCAATAATAAGTTTGTGTCATTTTTATATTGTCAATTTAATTATTGTAGCACCTATGTTATACTTCCCAGGTTGCTATACTAATTGTATTATTTAAATAATACATATTCCTATGTTGTACTGAAGGGGCAGCATGATCGCTCAGTGGTTAGCACTGATGCCTTGAAGTGCTGGAGTTGTAGGTTCAAATCCCGCCAATGACAATATCTGACAATGTCTGTAAAACGCTGTTGAATATGTTGGCGCTATACAAGAGAAGTTAAAAAAACAGTAATACATAGTGGGCCACAGCATAAAAGCACTGCAGGAAAAACCGCGGTGACAACGCATTGCAGTTTTTCCCGTGGCGCTTTTCACAGAAAGTCCGCAGAGGAAACCTCTGATGCCATTATACCTATAGGGAAACCTAGGAATAATTGACATGCTGTGATTTCCAAAACCACAACAGTTTTGGAAATCTCAGCGTACCCGCTGCACGTATTTTTCCGCAATGTGTGGATAGGATTCCCACTTCGCAGGGACTGTAAAAGGCCGCATTTTTTTTTTTTTTTGCATTGTTTCCGCTGCAGCCAAACCAAGCCTAAAGTGGTTATCCAGGGAGCACCAACATACCTTCAAAACATTTAAACACCCTTACATGTTGCCACTTGTACTTTTCTAGACAATAAAACACCTTTTGCATTATACACACACATACATATTATCTGGTACTTGGTACTTATTTGGTACTTATTTAGTATAATATAAATACTACAGGTGCTGGCATCCCCTTCTTTTCTGTCTGCTCCAGTATCTCTGCACTGCTGTTGTCAAATAGTGAATAAGTGCACCAAAATAAAATAATTATACTAGTAAGTGAATTCACTTTAAGTCATTTGATGATTGGTAGACAATTTTCTTCTGCCAGATAATCCCTTTAATGAAGTCCTGTCTGGGGTGGAATTGGGCCTGGTGGAGTATTATTTATCTTCTGTATAAAATTCATACAGATATCCAATTTGGTTAAGTATTGAAACCAATTTAACACAATATGACAACAAGCAAAAAAAAAGCCTTGATTTTTGTATTGCCAGATGCTACATTATACGTAGTTCGTAGAACCATGGATAACATTGACACAAAGGGAAGTATAAATGACACCAGCAGTTACTTTTGATGTATGTTAACTCAGTGGATTTTTTGTGATCTTTGCATCATAAATGTGGGGAGAAATCATATTTCTGCAGTGGATTTGCAGTTTGAACCAGGGTCCTAACAAGTAACTTTTTGGCCCCTTAGCAAAACCTGTAATAAGGCCCCACTCTACCATTACCACCTTGAGCAGCAAACTCAGAACTTTAAAAGATACCAAAATAATCATATACTTTTTCACAGGAGTAACGACCTTAAAAAGGAATAACACACACAGTTATTTTATAATACAGATAATTCTTATCACAGTACAGCAGGGGATTCAACTACATGGCTCCTGAGGTTGTCATCTGCATCCTGTGGGGCACTGGAGCTCCTGAGACATCCTGGGGTGATCAGTGAGTAGGCTAAAGGAGGAGATCACCAGCGCTACTTACAGACAGCACTGTGTTGGAGCAGGAGGATTTTTTTTTTTTTTAAGCATTGGGGGACCGGTCAGTATGTTATTGATAGGGGGGGGGGGAGAAGCAGGCTGTATATAAGGCACTATGTATGTCTATGGCGGCACTATAATTCTATGGTATATAAGGGCAGATTCGATATTTTTCAAAGGGGTAAGTTTCTGGTAAGTTTAAACCTAGTACTGGTAGGTATGTAGTATCATAGAGGTTCAGATAACTAATCAATTAACAATAACCTTGTATTGTATTAAGTCTGAAAGAAATGTGGCCTATCAACTTCAAATTTTTTCTTTGTGTAGCCCATTTACCTGGTCAGGTTTGAGACCCCTACAGTACAGGAATAATGTGATTATAATTTTAATAATAATGGATATGTCTCAGTTAAATAATTCTGTTAGTTTTCTGTTTTCTTCCATCATAACTAATTGCATTCTAGGTCTCAGTGAAAATGCCCTCCACCCCCACACACACACACACACACACACACTTGTTGGGCCCTGAAGCATCTGCTATGTCTTCTACCCTGGTAGTTACAACCATGGTTTGAACTGCTGCAAGTCTGCTCATAGATGATCCCCAATCCACTTGTGGATACCCTCCATGGTTTCTGTTTGTTATAGAATCCATTACAAAAAGTGACATGCCACCTTAAAGTCACTTTCAAATGAGTTGCGGGCAGTTCCACAGCCAAATCAATGGCAATGCACTATGGTTACCATGTGACTTTTGGTGCAGAATACACACTGAAATCCACATGTATATTCTACCATGTGAGAATACCCTATAAGGCAAAAATTATACCTCACTGAGATTTATTTGGAATTGAAATTGTCAGACATGATTGCACCTTTATTTCCTTAATCTGACCAAAAAAGTTGCTAACTGCAAAATAAATTCCTTGAAAGGTCATACCTTGCACACAAACTGGCAGCTTGACATTGCCGCTGCTATTAGTGGTTTCATAAGTTGTGTTTGATCAAAGCTTCATATTTGTGAGCAAATGCTAATAAATAATTAACTAATAACAATACCACAGTGTCAGCATTAAACAGCATAATAGTGCTTTATAAACAGCCCTGAGTGCTAGAGGATGCAGCGCAGCTCAGCTTTCTATTTATACATAAGATTATAGATCTCAATGTTTCCCTTGACATTGACACTGTCAACACAAACACTTGATCTATTGTATTTTTGAGTAGCTCTTTAAAGTATAAATAGATCTCAATTGTTTATTTCAAGTGCTTTTAGTGGTGCAAAAGTAGTTTAATTGTATTTAAAAACTGTCAAATATCAATGGCGATCAATGCTGTTCATTGATTTGTTTGCTGAGTTAAACATGAAGAATATCAGATTCAGGTTCTAACATTAAATAGGCTTGTATTGATCTGCCACAACTATGATCCAGTCAACACAATAATGTAGGTGATTAGAGAAATCTGTCCACCTTGGCCTTGGCTTTCCATACCAATGTCTTCCGTTTCACTGAAACTAAGCAAATGATCACTCGAAACCAGCAAAAGGCAAATATTGTCATGTTGACATTGATCATGTAGGTGATACATATTAAATATATATCCACATATGTATCTATCCATGTATCTATCTATCTATCTATCTATCTATCTATCTATCTATCTATATATCTGTGTGTGTGTATATATATGTATAAGAATAGTTACTTACATTTCAAATCACCATCCACAGTCCAGTAGAGTAACATGTATTAGTATATATAAATACACATACAAAAAACATAAAAACAGCAATGCAAAAGTGCATGGTATTGGAATTAGACAAATACAAAACATAATAGCAAAAAATTAATTATGGGTTACCATCAACATGTAATGTAAAATTATTGAATTATTTGAGTAAAGTTTGTTGGGAATCCTTTTGCCCTCCCCATAAAGATAATAAGCAAGCACTGAGCCATAGTGATAAATTTCATTAGAGCAATACTGGGTCTTTGTATAGACCTCTCACTTTACGTTTTTGTGACAAGTGGCAGGAGTAATTTGGAATCCTAAGGTTCTGCTGCAAACACTTCTATCATCTTAACTACCTTGTCCCAAAGTCAGTCAACCACAGTACAAGCCTGCCAGATATGCCACATAGAAGCCGAGCTATCACGACGACAAAAATAATCAATACAGGCCCAAACAGATATTACTTCTAATCTCTTAGGACCCAGGTACCAAAATACAACATAAAATAGAATGTAAAATGTTAAAAAAATAGCTAGAGCAAAACTGACACCTATACTGTATATCAATCACCAAACAAAAACATCGGAAGGCCACCTCTTCTAAAACCTAGCAAAAACTTTCTGAAAATATTTATTCATATTTTTTATTCAACTTATTAACTACAATAAATGCTCTCTCCCTCTATAAACTTGGTTTATTATTCTGACATTTTTGGTTACTGTCAAATAAAAACATTCTGGTATTCAGTGGCTTAATAGTTCTTTCCTGCACTTCAATAAACATCCTAAAGCCTTAATCACATAGACATGCTGTTTTTCATGAACCAACGTCCATAAAAAACAGCCAACTCTGTCCATGCAATTCCATAGATAGGACTTATTCACATGGCAGTGAATAATAGCCATGTGATGGCCATTAGTGGCATGGCTATTACATGGCCATTATAGAACCCTTGAATTTCAATGGATCTATACATATGGCTCTATCTATGTCTGCTTTGATGGACAAAAATAGTGCATGTCAGTTTTTTTGACAGCCGTGAAAAATGGGCCATCAAAAAAATGGCCATATGAATATACACATTGAATTCACTGTGTTCTCAAAACGGACGTGTGACGAACCTTGCCAAAAAGGAGGAAATAAGCTAAGGTCCAACATTGTAAAAAAAAAGCTGTGTTTTTTGTTGCACTCATTATACTTGTACCTTCTGCTAAATACACTCCTGTAGAAAATCTGCAACAAAAAAACACAGCTTTTCTGCATCATTCATGTGGCCTCAGTCTAAGAGCTTTAAGTGATATTTATCACTTTCTTATGTTGTTTTTTTTTAAAACTCCACTGAGCCTCAGGCCAAGCATATGCACTGCTGCACCATTCAGACTGTTGAAACGCAGTGGAAGTGCAAGTTTCAAAAAAGCATGCATTTTTTTAAAAACATATTTGGATTTCTGATAAAACATGTGTTTTTTGAGCAAAAATGCACTGTAAGAACACACATTTGCTTATGTATAAATAAATATGTATACGGAGATACACACGCTCACATATATTTATATATACTGTACAAATATATATCTAACTATATAGTGTGCGTGTAAATATATACTGTATACACACGTGGACAAAATTATTAGTACCCCTCGTTTAGAGAATGAATTTCGCTGCACACACGGAAGTTTCGTTGTGATGAACCAAGTGATGTAACCAATGCCTTATGTGTTCCTCCTACATGCTGTGGATAGGTATGTTCATTTCTATCTCTATTATATACAGTGCTGGTCAAAAGTATTGGCACCCCTGCAATTCTGTCAGATAATACTCAATTTCTTCCAGAAAATGATTGCAATCACAAATGCTTTGGTAATAATATCTTCATTTAATTTGTCTTCAATGGAAAAACACAAAAGAGAATTGTCAAAAAGCCAAATTGGATATAATTCCACACCAAACATAAAAAAGGGGGTGGACAAAAGTATTGGCACCCTTTGAAAAATCATGTGATGCTTCTCTAATTTGTGTAATTAACAGCACCTGTTACTTACCTGTGGCACATAACAGGTGGTGGCAATAACTAAATCACACTTGCAGCCAGTTGAAATGGATTAAAGTTAACTCAACCTCTGTCCTGTGTCCTTGTGTGTACCACATTGAGCATGGAGAAAAGAAAGAAGACCAAAGAACTGTCTGAGGACTTGAGAAGCAAAATTGTGAGGAAGCATGAGCAATCTCAAGGCTACAAGTCCATCTCCAAAGACATGAATGTTCCTGTGTCTACCGTGCGCAGTGTCATCAAGAAGTTTAAAGCCCATGGCACTGTGGCTAACCTCCCTAGATGTGGACGGAAAAGAAAAATTGACGAGAGATTTCAACGAAAGATTGTGTGGATGGTGGCTAAAGAACCTCGACTAACATCCAAACAAGTTCTAGCTGCCCTGCAGTCCGAGGGTACAACAGTGTCAACCCGTACTATCCGTCGGCGTCTGAATGAAAAGGGACTCTATGGTAGGATACCCAGGAAGACCCCACTTCTGACCCAGAGACATAAAAAAGCCAAGCTGGAGTTTGCCAAAACTTACCTGAGAAAGCCAGAAACTTTTTGGAAGAATGTTCTCTGGTCAGATGAGACAAAAGTAGAGCTTTTTGGGAAAAGGCATCAACATATAGTTTACAGGAAAAAAAAAGAGGCCTTCAAAGAAAAGAACACGGTCCCTACAGTCAAACATGGCGGAGGTTCCCTGATGTTTTGGGGTTGCTTTGCTGCCTCTGGCACTGGACTGCTTGACCGTGTGCATGGCATTATGAAGTCTGAAGACTACCAACAAATTTTGCAGCATAATGTAGGGCCCAGTGTGAGAAAGCTGGGTCTCCCTCAGAGGTCATGGGTCTTCCAGCAGGACAATGACCCAAAACACACTTCAAAAAGCACTAGAAAATGGTTTGAGAGAAAGCACTGGAGACTTCTAAAGTGGCCAGCAATGAGTCCAGACCTGAATCCCATAGAACACCTGTGGAGAGATCTCAAAATGGCAGTTTGGAGAAGGCACCCTTCAAATCTCAGGGACCTGGAGAAATTTGCCAAAGAAGAATGGTCTAAAATTCCAGCAGAGCATTGTAAGAAACTCATTGATGGTTACCGGAAGCGGTTGTTCGCAGTTATTTTGTCTAAAGGTTGTGCTACCAAGTATTAGGCTGAGGGTGCCAATACTTTTGTCCGCCCCATTTTTGGAGTTTTGTGTAAAATGGTCAATGATTTGACTTTTTTTTTCATTCTCTTTTGTGTTTTTTCATTGCAAGCAAAATAAATGAAGATATTATTACCAAAGCATTTGTGATTGCAATCATTTTCTGGAAGAAATTGAGTATTATCGGACAGAATTGCAGGGGTGCCAATACTTTTGGCCAGCACTGTACACACTCTGCATTATGTTATGCTGTTTTGCTCCCCTTATTATAAGTCTCCTTCTTTTGCTTTTATTTTCTTTCACTTTGCTGTCCTTGTTGGCTTATCCTTATATTATATGCTAGGTTTCCTCTTGCTCCCATTTTTTTCTTGTGCTTCTCTCTTGGAATCTGTATTCTTTTTTATATGTATGTTTGCCTCTTATTCACTTACATGCTTCCCCCTTGTATATATTTCTATATGTATTGATTTTATCTTTAGTGCATTGTATCTTTATGTATAGATTCTTTCCCTTCCTTTGCAATACCATATGTACCTATTCTTCACCACAATTTGTCTATAAGATATTTTTTATATACTGTATGTTCATCTTAGATCTAGCTGGAAGAAGGTCTGAAGACCGAAACGTTGCAATTTTTGATCTACATCCCTATTGCATCATATTCTATATAAATATGACATTGTTATTGCATCTGTAAAGGACCTTTTACATGGCATTGCTATTGGATCTGTAAAGCACCTGTTACACGAATTATTGTGCTAATAAATTTTTTCACTTGGTTCATCACAAAGAAACTTTCGTGTGTGCAGTGAAATTCATTCTCTGGATATGGGTTGGAGAACCCTTTTTGCTTAGCACCACAACTATTGAGTGTGTGGTACCAGTGACACTTTTTTGGTACCCCTCGTTTAATGAAAGAAAAACCCACAATGGTCACAGAAATAACTTGAATCTGACAAAAGTAATAATAATTAAAAATCTATGAAAATGAACAAATGAAAGTCAGACATTGCTTTTCAACCATGCTTCAATAGAACTGTTTAGAAAAGAAAACTCATGAAACAGTCCTGGACAGAAATGATGGTGCCCTTAACTTAACATTTTGTTGCACAACCTTTTGAGGCAATCACTGCAAGCAAACGATTCCTGTAACTGTCAATGAGACTTCTGCACTTCTCAACAGGCATTTTGGCCCATTCCTCATGAGCAAACTGCTCCAGTTGTCTTGGGTTTGAAGGGTGCCTTTTCCAGACGGCATGTTTCAGCTCCTTCCAAAGATGCTCAATAGGATTTAGGTGAGGGCTCATAGAAGGCCACTTCAGAATAGTCCAGTGTTTTCCTCTTAGCTATTCTTGGGTGTTTTTAGCTGTGTGTTTTGGGTCATTATCCTGTTGCAAGACCCATGACCTGTGACTGAGACCAAGCTTTCTGACACTGGGCAGCACATTTTTCTCTAGAATCCCTTGATAGTCTTGCGATTTCATTGTACCCTGCACAGATTCAAGACACCCTGTACCAGATGCAGCAAAGCAGCCCCAGAACATAGAGCTGATGTGCCTTGCCAAAAATTTCGATTTTTGTCTCATCTGTCCATAGGACATTCTCCCAGAAGCTTTGTGGCTTGTCAACATGTAGTTATATATTATTACTTTTGTCAGATTCAAGTTATTTCTGTGACCATTGTGGGTTTTTCTTTCATTAAATGAGGGATACCAACAATTTTGTCCACGTGTGTATATATTATATATCATATATATATATATATATATATATATATATATATATATATATACACACACATACATGTAAATATGTAAATACAGTAAGATCCAGAAATATTTGGACAGTGACACACCTTATGGCATTTTAGCTATATTCAAGATACAGTGACAAAATCAATATGGGCTTATAGTGCAGACTCTCGGCTTTAGCTTCAGGGTATTCACATCCTTAATAGAGGGTTTAGGAATTGCAGCTCTATAATACGTAGCTGACTCTTTTTCAAGGGACCAAAGGTAATGGTCAGATGTGGCATTTACATTTGGAAGCTGTTGCTGTGAACCCACAACTTGTGGTCAAAGGTTATCTCAAGTGAAGAACACTCTCCAGGAAGTAGGTGTATCAGTATTTACGTCTACCATTAAAATGAAGACTTCATGAGAGCAAATACAGAGCATTCATCACAAGGTGCAAACCATTAATCAGCCTCAAAAATAGAAAAGATAGAATAAATTGCCAAAAAACATCTTAAAAAAGCCAGCTTATTTCTGGAACAGTATTACAGCATTCTTTGAAAAGACGAAACTAAGATCAACCTATACCAAAATGATGGGAAGAAAAAAGTATGCAGAAGGCTTGGAACGACTCATGGTCCAAAGCACAACACATTCTCTGTAAAACACTGTGGAGGCAGTGTGATAGCATGGGCATGCATGACTTCCAATGGCACTAGGACACCAGTGTTTATTAATGCTGTGACAGAAGACAAAAGTAGCCAGATGAATTGAGAGCCAGATTCAACCAAATGCAGCAAGGTTGATTGGATGGTGTTTCACAGTACAGATGGACAATGACCCAATACATACTGCAAAAACAACCCAGGAGTTTTTAAGGCAAAGAAGTGGAATATTCTGCAACAGCCAGATTTCAACCCGATTAAGAATGTCTTTCCTTTGCTTAAGACAAAACTTAAGGCAGAAAGACCCAAAAACAAGAAACAACTGAAGATAGCTGCAATAAAGCAGTAAAGTTCTGGCAAAGCATCACATAAGGAGGAAACCCAGCGTTTGGTGATTTCCATGTGTTTCAGACTTCAGGCAGTTGCTACCTGCAAACGATTCACTACAAAGTATTAAAATGAATATTTTATTTATGGTAATGTTAATTCGTCCAATTACTTTAGAGCATCTGAAATGAGGAGGCTTTGTTGAAAAATGGTTGCAATTCCTAAAAGTTTCGCAGGATATTTTTGTTCAACCTTTTGCATTAAACCTGAAAGTATACATATTAATTTAATCTCAGATGTTTAATTTCAAATCCAATACAAAACCCAAATTATGAAGATTGTGCCACTGTCCAAATATTTCTGGACCTAACTGTATACACACTTACTGTAAATGCACATATCTATTCTATCCACTATCTATCCACGTATATATAGATAAATATGTACAGTATATGAACGTAAACACACACACACACACATATATATATAATAATAATAGTCCTTTAATAGTCCCACAATGGGGAAATTCAGTAAAATATATATATAATCTTGAAATACTACTAGGAGGTAAGTGCATAGAAGCTGGGAAGGGCTGCATAGAAAAGCACCAACAATCTCACAACTACGAAATGTAAACCAGAAACTATTGCATGAGCCTGAAAATATTACGAATGGTAAAAATGGTCCAATCACATATAAAGGTATGTTTGTTCATTCATATAACAAGCATTTCTGGAATGTAATCACATTTTCTTAGTCCCGGAACACCGGCTTAATCTCATCCCACGGTAAAACTGCCTTATCAAAAATGCTTGTGTTTTTGAAAAACGCAGCATGCTATTTTTAGCTGCGAAAACAGAAGTGGTTTCCCTATATATTCTATAGGGGAAGATAAAAAGCAGACAAAAACTCAGCAAAAACTCTGAAAAATTCTGTGGAAAAAAAACTGTGAAGCATTTTTGCTGCATTTTTTAGCTGTGTTTTACTATATGGGGTATTAGCCTTAGGGCCAGGGCTCCACATAGCATAAACGCTGTGATTTTACACGGTGGAAACGGTGTGGCAAAATCCGCAGCATTTTAAAGTCCTTGCAAAGTGGATGGGATTCTGGCTAATCCCATTCACACATTGCAGAAAATAATTCGCAGCAGAAATGCTGCGATTTGGAGAACGCTTACGTTTTTGTAAATCACAGCATGTCGATTATACCTATGGAAATTCTAGTGGTTTCCGTATAGGTATAATGGAACCAGAAAGTCTGCAGAGGAAAACTCTGCGGACTTTCTGCGAAATAGCTGCCAAAAAAACTGCAACAAAAAAGCTGAATTTCCGTGACGTGGAGCCCCAGCCTAAAAGATCTAGTAGATTTTGAGACTCCCTGTCAACGCTTACAATGTCTAAAAATTAGACAGGCTTAGTATATCAGCCTCTTTATGTCTCAAGACTCTACTTGCAACATGTGGTTTGGTTGCCCATTCTCTGATGTTCAGTGGCTTGATTTCTAGTCCCAGGAACTGAGGCCTCATTGACATGTGCTATTCACGGACAGCACCCCACACAGCTCATTTGTGGTTGATCCGCTTTTTACATCTGTGAAAAGTAGACCTTTTTTTTTTGTTTCATTTTCTATACTTTGTCTCTTTCTATGTCTTTGTCTCTGAGTCTGTGAAAGATGTATGAGACAAGGATGTCATCTGTTTTTTTTCATTGATGTAATGCATGCGTGATGCATCAGTAAAACTAAAAGAGGACTTGCTTCCGTTGGTCCATAAAAAAAAAAAAAACAAAAACATGGGCGTCTAAATAAACACATTGAAAAGAATGGGTACATACGGCGTGCGCAAAAAATGCAGACACCACACGTTAGCGATATGTTAACTTGTGAATAAGGCATGACTGGGCATTGCTGATAACGGGGTCCCCCTATGAACCCCACCACCACCTTTGATACCCAAACTGCTGGGCCTAAATGCCTTCCCCCTCTTTTCCAGCCTCGACCCCTGCCCCCCAGCTCTCAAACCCCCCACCCCTTAGAAATAAACCAAGACCAAAGGGTTGGATTAAATCGGCCACAGCAGCCGTATTTATTAACAAACAGCAAATAAATAACAACAAGTATAACTTATTATAATTTGCATAACTTAAAATAATTTAACAATAAACGCTTAACCTGGGTAAGAGTCCTTGGAGCTACAAAAAACTATCAATCCCCCGGCCTGGCGCTAACATAACCACACCATAAATTTACCACCAGCCGCGACCACCGGCTCGGCGACACCATGAATAAAGACGAACTCCTTCTTCCATGTACCAGCTCCCAGGGCCAATTTACCCTGTAACCGTTCACCGTGCGCCAGGCCATCCACCAAAATGTGCAATTACCACCAAATGTATAGGTGGAGCCTACCTTTGACTCCACCCTTTTAGCCAATTGACCACCAACTCCAAGGACCCCACCCGCCACTGCGAGCACGCCTTAATCCCTTAAGCGTGAGAGACCCGCCACACTTCCAGGGCCCTCTCAACACCCTCCTGGATACCTAGTGTCCACAAATCTATACCCACCGCATTCAGATGGACCCCGTCCCGCAACCAAAACTCCCCCTCCCCAGACTCCAACTCCTTGTGCCGCACGCACACACTGCCGTTCCTGGACACAAACCCCGCAACAGCCCGGTTAACCTTAATCCTGGCCTTGTTGAGCCTTTCAACAGACCTAGCCTCCCGCCATGTTTTTCTCGGTACAATATCGGACCACACGGTAACAATCCCCGGAAACATGGACCACAACCTCAACAGGTCATACTTTATGTCCCTCACTAAATCGCGAAAGGGACGAACCCCCAGGTCATTGCCACCAGCATGTATCACGATAATGTCCGGAGACCGATCCAACCTCGTGCACCTGTGGATTTCGGGCATGACCCGACTCCACACCATACCTCGGACTCCAATCCAACGTACAACGACCGCAGCCCTGTCGAACCCCAGCTGCCGACCATTCCGCCGCACGCCGGCCCTCTCCGCGCCCCCAGAACACAAAAGAATGGCCAAAGATCCAGACTAACCGAGCAGGAGGGCCTACGAAAGAAGAAATAAAGTAGGGGGAGGGCGGAGAAAATACCCAACAACACAATGATTCACATTTGGGCAAGGTGTGGACGTATGTATGATCTATACCTCTGCGATTCCCACCTACCGATACGTCGGACCACCTCCGAGCTCAACCCCCAACTAGCTGCTTCAGTCGCTGCGCCAATGCGAAAAGAGTGTGGAGCATATCGAGAGGCGTCAAGGCCCAGCGAGTCCAAACAACCCCTAAAAACAGCCGAGAACTGATAACGGGAAAGGAACGAACCATCCTCATGATGCAGGAGGGGACTGCCCGCAGAAGCTGGAACCAACCCCCCGAAAAACAAGCAAACAACGCACCGGGCACATATCTGACCCTACAACCGCACCCAGGCGCAGATACTTCCCTGCCCCCGCCTGATCCGTCTTAGACCTGCGAACCCTGACCACTAGGACCCCTTCCTCCATGTACACATCATCCACCTGTAAACCACTTGGCCGCTTAGTCGACACGGACACCAACTCACCCACCCTGAGAGCCCCGAAAAAAGCTAGAGAAAAAGCCAGGTGAAACAAAACGCATTCATAGTGCGAAGAACAAAAACGGCCCAGTTCCAACCCCAAACGCTCCAAAAGCTGAAATGTAACCGGGCGCCGTGTGTCACTACTTCCCCTGCCCCTGCGGAACCCCTTAAGCGCACGTTGAACCAAGAAATGTTTGGTAAAGTCCGCCAAACCCCTCAACTTGAAACCAAATGCCAACGCCGCTACCGCACCATTAACTTTCGCCACGGACCATCCATCTGAAGACCAACGGCTTAACAAGAACAATAAAGCCCCAACCCTATCCTCATCAGTATGTACCTGACCTAAATCTCCCACCCAATCCTCCCAAAGCTGCCAAGCCCTTGAATACTTATCCCAGGTGCCGGGGGCCAACGATGCCTGAATCAATGTCCCTGCTTTTCGCAAACCAAGTCCCATAATTCTGGAGGACATGGAATCCCTTCCACTTCCGCCCCCGGAGCCAGGGCACGAAACCGCTCCCACTGGAAACGAGACAAAGAATCAGCAACGTAATTTTTAACCCCCGGAACATGCACTGCCACCACCCATGCATTCAGGCACAAGCAACGCAATACTAAACGCTGAAGCAACTTGATAACTGGAGGAGAAGACGCAGTCACATTATTAATGGCCGACACAACTGACATGTTATCACAATGAAACCTAACTTTTTTATCCTGGAACGCTCCACCCCATATGGACACCGCAACTAAAATTGGGAATAACTCAAGTACAGTCAAATTCCGCGTCAGACCTTGTTCACGCCACGACGCAGGCCAAGGAGCGGCGCACCACTGCCCCCTGTAATAGGCCCCAAAACCGTGGCCCCCTGCCGCATCCGTAAAGAGGTCACAATCGAACACATCGATCACTGCTGACTGGACCAGTGATCTACCATTGAACTGGTCTAAAAATGTGTCCCATACTGCCAGGTCCTCCCGATGTATCACCCCCAGCCGAATAAAGTGTCGTGGATTTGACACACCTTTCATGGCCCCTGCCAGCCGGCGACAAAAAATCCTACCCATGGGGATAATGCGGCAGGCAAAATTTAAACTGCCTAACAATGACTGGAGGTCGCGCAACGTAATTTTTCGCATGTGACGAGCACGCCTCACCCTCTCCCTAAGATCAACCAGCTTGTCACCAGGCAACCGGAACTCCATTGCCACAGTGTCAAGCTCTATGCCCAAGAAACTCAATCTAGTGCACGGACCCTCAGTCTTTTCCGGTGACAACGGTACCCCAAACTTACCGGCGACCCACTGCGTGGTTGCCAGCAAAACCGCGCATACATTGGAGCCTGCCGGACCTATACAGAGGAAATCATAGAGGTAGTGTATCACTGACTCAACCCCCGACACCTCCCGAATTACCGACTTTAAAAAGGTGCTGAACGCCTCAAAGTATGCGCACGATATTGAGCAACCCATAGGGAGGCAACGATCCACGTAATACCCGCCGTCCCAGTAGCAGCCCAGTAACCTAACGCTGTCAGGGTGTACCGGCAGCAACCTGAATGCCGCCTCCACATCCGTCTTAGCTAAGAGGGCCCCTGGACCGCAACGCCGTACCCAATGCACAGCTGCATCAAACGAGGTATATACTACCGAACAAAGCTCGGGTGCAATACCATCGTTGACCGACGCTCCTTTGGGATAAGACAAATGATGTATGAGCCGAAACTGATTCGGCTCCTTCTTCGGCACCACCCCCAAAGGAGATACAATTAAACCTTCCAAAGGGGGTGATGCGAAGGGGACCGCCATGCGCCCCAAGGCCACCTCCTTCCCCAGTTTTTTGGACACCACCCCCGAGTGTTCCGCTGCCGACCTCAAGTTAGTTATACAAAAGGGGACTGTGTGCGTCGGCAGGGGAATCATAAAACCCTCCCTAAAACCTTCTACCAGAAACTTTGCACTCTCCCTGTTAACATAACTATTTAGGTACGGAAGCATGGCTTCCAGCTTCATCGGCGTCTGCCCCTTGTCCACTATTAGGCAAGGCCTTGGTCCTTTGTTTGCGCAAGCAACGTGCCGCACCATGGGACACCCCTCCGCAGAATGAACAGGCATGTTTGAATCTACAGTTGAAGCCAAATTTACATTGGGCTTCATTGAACTGCCAACACAGCCCGTAACGTTGCTGGGCCTGTGCAACTGCCCCCCCTGAGCCGTAACTGAGACCACCATGGCCGGTTCCACCAGCCGCCCCAGGAAAGGACTGGCCAAAGCGAGCTGGCGCCATAACCCGAAGCCACAAACCTATATCTTTCTGGTCCCACCGTATGCTGGGCCGAACCGCCTTACGCTGACGGAACTGCTCATCATACCGCAGCCATGTCTGACCCCCATACACCCGATACGCCTCACCTATAGAGTCCTGATAGCAAAAAAGCCCCGAACAGTTGTCAGGAGCCTTTTCACCAATGACACTCGCTAAAATGGCAAAGGCCTGAAGCCAATTAGCAAAAGTCTGTGGAATCAGGCGCCACCTACGTTTTTCTTCCTCCTCTTTTTTGCTATCCTCCTTCTTACTCTTGTCTAAGTTAAATTTAGCTAAAGGGAGCAAGGAGAAGATTTCGACGTACTCGTCCTTCCAAATCTTCTCCCTCACTTCCTTTTTTAAATGCGCCCCTAGAGGACCCTCAAAACACACATAAACCTCCCCCCGAGCCCTGTCGTCTAGCCTCACCGAATCAACCTTCTCTTTATCTGTCTGGACAGACACTGTGACACCCGCCGGAGCCCCTACCACCGGCGCACTCTGTGACGCTACTGACTGAACCGCAGGAGGGACCCACGCCGCCACCGGGGAACCGCTAACACTCTGTTCGCAGCGCGACAGTAGCTCCCTCACGCTACCCAATAGCTCCCTAATCCCCTCAGAAGCTACACCACCACCCACTGGGGACTGCGGCCTATCTATCCCTAACCCCTGGGACATTAGAATAGGAGGAAACGGACACGACAATGAATGGTACTCACCAGACTGCGTAGGTGCTGTGGGCCCACCAGTCGACGGTCCTGCATCCTGCTGACCTGGGTCGCTGTACAGGAGAACGCTGGCGCCTGTTGATTGTTGAGAACCATCCCGCTGACAGCTGCAGCACGACCGACATCCCTGGGAAGGTTGACCTGCACCCGCGTATGCACTTGAAACCACTGGATGCACCTCGGACCGGGGCTGTGGTGCCGTGAAGGAGGGGCCAGCGCCGTGCTGCTCGTCGTTCAGAATTTCCCGCTGCTGTACCGAGGGCACTTGGAAAGCCGGAACCGACGGGACTTGAAGACACAGTCCCCCTCCCGCTGGAGCATCACAGGAGGGGACCGCTGCACCACGTGCTGTAGCCATATGGAGACTGGATGTGGAGGTCCCCCCACTAAGGCCAGTGGCAGGGATCTCCACCTCCGCAGGGGCCAGGCGACTGGCAGGATTCCTCCCAGACCGGGACCTCCGCCCCTGAGCAGTGGAGCGGGGTGCCCGGCCTGGAGGGGCCCGAGAGGGACTCCTATGTCGCCGGGCCCTAGGGGGCTCATCAGGGCTCAAACGTGCTGGCGGGCGAGTCCTGCGTGGCCGCCGCCGCTCAGACGCCTCCGGGGGTAGTGAAGGGTTAATGGGGGGGGGCGGCAGGCTGCATAATATCAGCCAGTCGCTCCTGCAGCCAGGCCTTTCCATGGACGCCGGCAGCAGCTCTGATCTGCTCCAGGATGGTATCGAGGGATGCCATTACAGTGAAAAGGTAGGGGGGGAGGGAGCTGACCGCTCGTTAGCATGCCGCGCAGCTCCGGAATGGCCGCTTCCCGGGCTGCGCGGCATAGTCAATTCGAACGGGGTTAAGCCCCGCCCCCAATTCTTCACGCCCTAGTGCGTTATTGGTCCCCCTACAGCCCGCCCCCAGTCAAGATCCCTGCGCTTTACTGCGCAGCGCTCCGGTCTCCCCTTATGGTCCTAACTTGATCTGGAAACATTTGGGTTGCCTTCTTTATTTCATCTTTGCATAACAGGAACTGATATTTTACAGGTAAACAGCAATACAGTGAAGTGATAAAAATGGGCCATATCTTTCAATTTATGCAAGATTTTGGGTGCAACTTCTCCTTCAAAGATTTGTGGTAGGAATAACATAGGAACTACACAACATAAGAGTTCTATATAAATATGCCCCAGAATGTTTTTTTCATGGGGATTACATGTATTTACTAAAAAAGACTTGACAAGAGAGGTCACGTGCCCTTTTAAAGAATACGCAAAATAAATATGGTCAAACTAAAATGCTAAACTTCTAGTGCCTGGTGTGTATGTGAAGGATGTAACTTCTGTCTGTCTATTACTATCCGCACACACCATATCTATGTATTATGTTTTGTATAGTTTCTTTAATGCTCTCATGACGTAACAAGTTCTGTACATACTCAAGTATAAGAAAGATTATTCATTTCTCTGTGAAAAGCAAGCTCAGTTGCAATGAATTAAATATTATATTAATTCTGGAACTAGAGTCCAATTGTTGGATCATTGTTGTAAGTCATTAATATGATGATCCCTTCTGTAAACTGTATATTACATGTGTCTCTGAATATCTGCTTCAGTGTTACCTTTGCCTCAAATACATCGTTCTATGTGACACTTTATTTTGTAGCATTAGGAGGTTTGCTAAAAAGCCAAGATACATTTAAGCCCGTGCTATTATTTGGGGTTCTTTTAGAGGAAATGAGTGTCTGCTATCTGGAGGGCCATTATTTATTGCACTGCACTAATCCTACACTTAGCTGAAAGCAGTCCAGTCATCATATACAGCTGCTTCCTATACTTTCTCAATCCACCTTTGTTGTGAACAGATGAGTCTCTGTATTGGTCTGCTCACTTCAGGCACAACAATAGGTACAAGTGCTTTGTTAGACTTTGTTCAGATGAGATCAGTCAGTGCTTTATGATATTGACATCTCTGCAGTGAGCCAGTACCGCAATTGCTCACCTAAATGAAATGCAATACACTCTAGTTTGCCTCTGTGATACTATCATTAAATGACTGTCCGGGATGTGATCTAGTACTCATTTTATGTACCAAACATAACAAATACATACTCCCCAAAACCAGCACTGAAACAGCTCTTCTTTTCAAGAGTCAATTCATTTGTTATTTGATCTCAATAAAAGATCTAAGTCTGATCACCATACTTATCATTATCACCGATTGACTTTAATTATTGAATTATATAGAATTATTGTCACTTAGGCTGGGTTTACACATCACTGCATGTAGTTATAAATTACAGCACTGAGTAACACATTTCTACTATGCCAGTAAACTAGAGCTTTTCCATTTATTGGTTGTTATCGTACAGGTTTCATGCATAGTAACATGTGCTACTCTTTAATGCAAGTAAAAACTACATGCAATCCTTCAGGAAATAAAGCATTGTGTAAACCCAGCCATAGGGTGTGCTTCCACAGCCAAGTTTTTCCTATAAAGTTTTTGAAGCCAAAACCAGGAGTCTAATGAAAAAAAGAACACGAGGGCAAGTAACATCTATCCTTTATATGTATTTGTACTTTACTGCTGGTTTTGGCTTCAAAAACTACATAAAAAAACCTGAACATGAAAACCAGCTTCATGATGTTCAAGTGTTGCTGAATTTAAAGCTCTAGGGAGAAACAGGTACCTTTTGTGAGATGCATTGGCCATGACTAAGGATAAGCGAACGGATTCAGGCCAGGGACCCACATTGTGAAAATGCTACGTTTTACATTACATGTCAATTATACCTACGGAAACACTGGTGTTTTCCGTATAGGCATAATAGAGACAGAAAGTCCGCAGAGGAAAACTCTGTGGAGTTTCTGTGAAAAACGCTGCAGAAAAAACTCAATGCATTTCCACTGTGGTCTTTTCCGCAGTGTTTTTTTGGCTGCGGCTTGCTACATGGGGCCTTAGCTTCAGATAATTTAGATTATTATTTTATTTTAGGGGCTTCCTGTAGCAGTTCAACTGCAGCACGGCAAAGAGCTGTGGACAGTGCAGTGCTGCAGAGCGCTCCCTATAGATCCCAGTGCAGGCTCCTACTAAAAGCAGGACTTATGCCAGCCAGTGGAGATGTCTAAAGACACATGCTAACATGGAGCGATAACTTCTGAGGCAGTTATGAAAGCCAAGCCATGTGGATTCAGCAGCGGCTGGTAGAACAAGGGATATTGCAGCCCCAAAGGTCCTTATGCCACATAAAATATATTACTATACTAAATGGAACATGATAGATAGGGGCCTTATTACAGATTTTGCATTGAGTCCCAGGAGCTTAAAATTAGGCCTCTGGACATAACACCAAATCTGGTGCAGAGAAATGTTATCTAAAGCAGTGGTGAGCCAAACCCTTTACTGACCTGTCTGAGTCACTACTATATGTGTAGAAGTAGAGGACTGGTTTGAACTTGTTATTTATGTGATGCTTATCAGGATCCAGCCCATAAAATAGTGGATGCAGCTGTGTCACAGAACACATTTATTTTCTATCCTTGGCCAAGGGAACATTTAGGTTGAGGCCCCAAGTTGCGGAAACACAGCTTTTTTTTTATTGCAGATTTTGTTGCGGTTTTTTGAGCCAAAGTCAGGAGTGGATTGAACAGAAGGTAGAAGTATAAGAACTTCCTAAATATTTCCCATTCCTTTTGTAAACATGCTTGGCTTTGGCTCAAAAAACCGCAACAAAATCTGCAACAAAAAAAGCTGCATTTGCGCAACATGGGGCCTTAGCCTTAATCTGTTTTCTAGACAGCTGGGTGACAACCAGTAGAACCATGATTACAAGTTATCACCCAGCTTTCCTAGAATTCTGAATGGCTAATATCACCAGATATATAGTAATACATCCTTATGACAACTGTATATGTTGACTCTGGAAAAGCTGAGTTGCATTCTTCAAGGAGGAGCTGAAATGGGATCATTACAATTTTTATGTTTTGTCACTCAGCTTTCCAAGAGTCCTGAAGGTCAAAGGTGCCTTGTTATGCAGCACTCATGGGTATGCATCACAAGATTAGTAGCCAAGTTTCCACTTTGAATCTGGGAAAGCTCGGTGGCAAATCACAATGTAAGTTGTAATGGCAAATAAACAGTGTTCCCATAATAATCCTGCAGCGCTGCATGGTATTATCTGAACTCCCAGCTGATATTCTGTAGTGGCCACTACCTGCATCTAAGACTGAGGCCCCATATTGCAGAAATGTAAATTTTTTGTTGCAGATTTTGCTGCAGGTTTTTGAGCCAGAGCCAGGAGTAGACTGAACAGAATGGAGAAGTATAAGTACTTCCTATATATTCCCCATTCCTTCTGTAGCCACCTATCCCCGATGCTCTGGTGCCCTCCCAGGGCGGCCCGATCGGCTGCCTTCTTGTTCAGAATTTCTACAGGGCTGTGATGTTCCGAATCCCTTCAGGTAGTGACGTCTCTGGTTCTTTTCTTGAGGCTGTTGATTGGCCTCAGCTGTCACGTGTGGCAGGTACTTCCGCCGGAAGACAACAAAGGAGATGCAGGGCCGAACTGTGTGGGGAGGCGCTGGCATACGGGGGAGTATGGTTTTCTTTCATTTTTTTTCACCTCCCCCAGCCTAATTAATAGATAAAACTTTAGGCCGGACAACCCCTTTAAGGGTTGGTTTACATGGTGAGCTCAAAAATACATATAAAAATGCATGCATTTTTGTAGAAAGACTGCATGCGTTTCTGAAAAAAGCATGTCTTTTTTGAAAGCTGAGCATGTGTCTCAAAACTGCATGTGTTTTTTTAGAAACACATGTAGTTTTTCTACTAATATTTTTTTGGGGGCAAAAACTGACATTTTTCAGGACCGATTTACATCCGTGGGGCATCCATTTTCACATATCTCTCAATACTTGAGTCTATTGAGGGATCAGTGAAAATAGGAAAAAATAGAACATGTCCTATTGTGATGATTCCGCTTAAATATGGCTATAACTCAAAGCTGTATTTTGATCTCTGGGTAGCGTATTTGTCTCTTAGTTCCATTTATTCATAATGTGCGCTGCTCTAATCCTAGATGTATGTTATCAGTAGGGCAACATTGTAACAATGGGGCTTTGTGTCCATCCCAGAATAGCTCTATTGAATTCCTACCTAGACCTGGGTGATCAAATAAACATGCATGGTTCAGCCTGGGCTGTTAGATCAGACATGGTTGATAACATTGTATCATTTCACTTGGTCTCAGCTCAATACAAAGAATCTGGACTTGAGTGCATTAATCAATCAGACTTGCCGTCGCCGGTGACCTCACTCTGGGTGGTGTAATCAAGGGTATAAAAGATGAGGTAAGAGGTCAGTGAGTGAGACTACCCCTGAGAGGAGAATACTGTACAGACACTATCACTGAGATGCTACTATGAGGAGAGGCTGCTGTGATGAGCATGCAGGGTGGAATGCTGCTGCTTGCTATGATGAGACTACAAGAGACTGAGAGACTATTGGAATATACTGTGAGGAGCATGCAGGCTGGAATACTGTGTTGATGCCACATGCTAGAAGCCTCCACTGGTTATTCACACATACCAGAGAATGTGTGAATGGTGGACTACAGAACCACATCAAGTAATCATTTCACCTTTATTCCCTTTTATTTTATTGCACTGTATCTTGTAACTACTAACTGTTAATGCTTGCATATATCTACATATCTGTTCTGAACTGCATATGTTAGATGTTAATACCGACCCATTTAGGGGTTAATAAATATATAAAATTTAGAAAGCTTGTCTTGTATTTATCTTGTGAACCCAACACTCACTGCCGGTGAGTGTGGTTTTTTATGAAAGAAGACTCAGGTGTGGGACAAAGCGGTGTTGGCGCACTGAGGATCTTTCACACCTATTTTTTGACGGCCTGTTAAAACAACTATCAGAAAACAGTGGTGTGTATTATGAGCTGAGGTTTGTATTATGAGGGTTTACAGCAGCTATGGTTCTACAGCACCTGATTTTATGTTAAACATGGTGCTGCTGCAGCTTAGGGTCCTCTCATAAAAGTTTTGCCCTGGGCCCACCAATAGGTTAAAAGGACTCTGGTCCCCATGTTGTAATTACCTAGGGAGTAGGAAATAGTGCATGTATGTTACTGTTTTATACTATTGCAGTGGTAGAAATCCATGTATCCTGTAGTTTGGCTATATTCAATTATAAAATAGTAATTCCTATCAAGTTTCTCAGTGTTCTGACTGTGAGGAGTTTGGGACTCTGTGACATTATCAAATATTTCATTGAGCAGCTCGAGTACCAATATCCTGTCTAGTAGGAAACAACAATAAAAATCTTGGTTTGATGCTGAAGATCAGTTTGGGGAGTTGCCTAGTAAATATTTGAAACTAAGAAATCAATGGTGAGAAGTCAGTGGTGGATCAATACATAAAAGCAAACGATTATCATCTTTTCATTTCAAATGCCTTATGTTTCCTGTTTCCGCATGCACTGAAGGAGCAGGAAGCCACAGAAGTCACTCCATTTAGCAGAGAGATACTTTCTTCTACTTAATCCAAGCTCTTAATGAGTAGGTACAAAGACAATTTCATTCTTCCCATAAACGGTTTGTTCTACTCTCTACCACAGGCATAATTACAATAACATTATAGTAACTTTTATGTCCTATAATATCAAACACAAAAAGTGAATGGATTATATGAGCTACAGCATCCCAAATGTGCAACTGAAATAACATATTTGGGAAGATCCACAGACAAATTTGTGCATGACACACCAATGATTGATGCCATCTCATTTACAGGTGCATCTCAATAAATTAGAATATTTTTGAAATGTTCATTCATTTCAGTGATTCAGTAATTCAATTCATAATCAGCGTCTTTCATGATTGTGTGTCCTACTGAACCAGACTGAGGGACCATTTAAAGGCTTAGGAAACCTTGGCAGGTCACACACTGAATTTACAATACTGAACTTTTCTACAATATTCAAATTTTATTAGATTTAGTTTTCATTAGCTGTAATTCATAATCAACATTTACAAAAATAAAACCCTTGAAATAGAACACTCTGTGTGTAAAGAATCTAGAAAATATAGGAGGTCACTTTTTTAATTTAATTACTGAAAGAAATAAACGTTTCAAAGATATTTTAATTTATTGAGATGCACCTGTATGTCTTAGTAATGTATGTAGGTGGAACCTATTATAAGTATCACTTAAGTAAATGCATACGATATTCATAGGTAACCTAGAAGCAACTACAATCACAATTATAGCCAATACCAGATTTACAGATGTGTCCAGCCTTAGTATAGCTCAAATTTGGTAAAGGACTTCTCATGAAACCAGTTCAATACAATACTGCGACACTCTACCAAAATCTTTGACAGACTGCGTTTACAATACATGCGTGGCATTACATAGAAATAAATAGGAAAGAGATATTGCATGACAGAGTATTACAAAAAAATTCAGGACTAGAGATGAGTGAATGGGTTCAGATCAAACTGAATTTGACGCAAATTTTCCAAAAGTTTCAGGCTCAACCTGAACTGAAACTTTTGGGGTTTGTCACCCATGAAACACTATTATACTCTAGGGCCATGTTAGCGAACCTTTGGCACGCGTGCCAGAAGGGGCACTCAGAGCCCTCTCTGTTGGCACGTGCACCATCGCCCTAATCGCTCACTAACGGGGAATCCGGGACACATACAGCTGAAAACTGTCAGTGCAGGCCGCGGGTCCGCGGGACCGTTGCTTACACTGACTGCAGAATGTGACCTCAGGCCCTGATGCAGGTGCGATGACGTCATTCATCAGCGCCTGGAATCAGAAGAAGGAGGATGCTCTTTGGCCTACTGTGAAGCATATAATACTGTGTGGGGGCCCAAAATAGAGCATATAATACTGTATAGGGGACCCACTGTGGAGCATATAATACTGTGTGGGGGCCCAAAGTGGAGCATATAATACTGTGTGGGAGCCACTGTGGAGCATATAATACTGTCTGTGGGCCACTTTGGAGTGCATTGTACTGTCTGGGGGCCACTGTGGAGTGCATTGTATTGTGTGAGTGCTCCTTTACACAGTATCTGTTTTTTATAGCAGACATGTGATATTATTACAGGTTTTGGCTTGTAACATTTAGTAAGAAAAACAGAAAAATAAAATAAACCTTACTTCAGGTACAAAAGGAAAACAAAATCCTGCTTATCTGAGCTCTAACTAAACAAAACACAACTAACTATACATGTGGCTGACTTCCAGCCACACGAACAAAAAATGCACAGCAGCAAAAATACAACAATGTCTCACTAGACTATAGTACTCCAGACAGATCCAGGCGCCTCCACTCTTACAGGATCACTGTGAAGGCTCTATAGCCTTTTTATTTGGCCCAGTGAAAGTGGCGTAACTAAAGTCTTGTGGGCCATGGTGCAAACTTTTGTCCGGGAATCCCTACCGCCTCCCTAGAGCGAATTCTTGATAGTGACGGTTACAGGTGCTGCAGCGATATCTCAGATACTTGAAAGGGAATACAGCTTTAGTACCCACTGCAGATATCAATAATATGGTGAATGAGCAGCACAGCGCCCGGCATGTAAACAATACTGGGACAATATAATATGCTCCACAGTGGCCCCCACATAGTATTACATGCTCCACAGTGGCCCTCACATAGTATTATATGCTCCACAGTGGCCCCCATACAGTATTATATGATCCACAGTGGCCCCACATAGTATTATATGCTCCACAATGGCCCACACACAGTATTATATCTTCCACAGTGGCCCCACACAGTATTATATGATCCACAGTGGCCCCCACATAGTATTACATGCTCCACAGTGGCCCCCACATAGTATTATATGCTCCACAGTGGCCCCCACACAGTATTATATGTTCCACAGTGGCCCCCACACAGTATTATATGATCCACAGTGGCCCCACATAGTATTATATGCTCCACAGTGGCCCCCCACATAGTATTACAATGGGGAAAAAAGTATTTAGTCAGCCACCAAGTGTGCAAATTGTCTGGCACTGCAGGATCTGAGTCCCTGGCGGTGTAGTGTATTACTGACAGTAGCCTTTGTTACATTAGTCCCAGCTTTCTGCAGGTCATTCACTAGGTCTCCCATGTGGTTCTGGGATTTTTGCTCACTGTTCTTGTGATCATTTTGACCCCACGTGGTGAGATCTTGCGTGGAGCCCCTGATCGAGGGAGATTATCAGTGGTCTTGTATGTCTTCCATTTTCTAATTATTGCTCCCACAGTTGATTTCTTCACACCAAGCTGCTTACCTATTGCAGATTCAGTCTTCCCGGCCTGGTGCAGGTCTACAATTTTGTTTCTGGTGTCCTTCCACAGCTCTTTGGTCTTCACCATAGTGGAGTTCGGAGTGTGACTGTTTGAGGTTGTGGAGAGGTGTCTTTTATACTGATAACAATTTCAAACAGATGCCATTACTACAGGTAATGAGTGGAGGACAGAGGAGCCTCTTAAAGGAGAAGTTACAGGTCTGTGAGAGCCAGAAATCTTGCTTGTTTGTAGGTGACCAAATACTTATTTTCCACCATAATTTGCAAATAAATTCTTAAAAAATCAGACAATGTGATTTTCTATATATGTTTTCTCATTTTGTCTCTCATAGTTGAGGTCTACCTATGATGACAATTACAGGCCTCTCTCATCTTTTTAAGTGGGAGAACTTGCACAATTGGTGGCTGAGTAAATACTTTTTTTTCCCCACTGTATATGCTCCGCAGTGGCCCCACATAATATTATATGTTCCGCAGTGGCCCCCATACAGTATTATATGCGGCACAGTGGCCCCCACACAGTATTATATGCTCTACAGTAGCCCCCACACAGTATTATATGATCAACAATTTCCCCCACACAGTATTATATGCTCCACAGTGGCCCCCACACAGTATTATTTGATCCACAATGGCCCCCACACAGTGTTATATGATCCACAGTTAGTGCCCACACAGTATTATATGATCAACAGTGGCCCCCACACAGTATTATATGTTCCACAGTGGCCCCCACACAGTATTATATGCTGCACAGTGGCCCCCACACAGTATTATATTATCCCAAGGACCCCCTAGAGCCGGTGCTATTATTATACTCTGGGGTCTCCTCAGACCCTGGAGTATAATAATCAGAGGCCCAGGGGAAATGATTAAAAATAACAAACACTTATACTCACTTTGTCTCACCACTCCTGGGCATCCTTGCTCCGTCCTGCTGTCTGCGGCATCTTCCTTGGTCCTCTTCTGCCTGACGACTGAGGTCACGTGCCCCAGACGTCACTGCTGGGGCCTGTGATTGGGCGTCAGCAGTCACTTGGGGCGCGATCACATCATTATGTCGGTGCACCCCATGTGACCAATGGGGCCCAATCACAGGCTCCAGCTGCGACATCAGGGATGCATGACCTCAGTCACCGGCAGAAAGAGCCACGGAAAAGATGCTGAGCCCAGGAGAGGTGAGTGTAAATATTTTGTTTATTTTTAGTCACCTCCTGCAGTTTTTAACAGTTTTCTCCTTTGCATACTATATTTATAGTTTGCATTCCCCTTTGAGCTGGTGGTTTGGAGACTAGTAGCCATACACTGCTCACAGTAAGTACATGAAAATGTGCTCTGTATCTCTCTCAATTCCAGGTCTATGCAGGAAATATATAGAGAAGTACTGATATGAGTAACGTGATTTGGTTGTGATGGAAAGCTTCTATTCAGTGTATTTCTAATCTTATTTCATGTACTTCCTGAGTCATGTGACCATCCATCTTGAGATGGGTAGATCAATGATTTAAAGAATGAAAAGCAGTTTAGCAGATGAAGGTGGTGCAGGGAATGAGCCCGATAAGAGCAAAAAGATGCATTTCTCTCTGATAAGATATGTTACAAAGTTTCTTAGACTGTAGTATTCATTTATGCGAAGTTTATTGAAACAGCACTGCTTGTCTAGCATATAAAGATGTGTAATTCACTGTTCAGTGATTTTTTATGTACATTTTCCCAACAGCAGATACTCTTTCCCTAGAACTTCTGTGTGCATAAGTAAATTTGATCTTGGACATTGCTAAAGGCTCATAGACCCTGGTGTAAAGTTGAAGTTGCATTTGGTTAAATAGTTAACACATACAATGGTTTTAGATCAGAATAAGGGTTGAAACTCAAGTAATTTGTGCTTTAAAAAATGGGTATACTACCTTTGTAAGAACACACTTTCTTTCTCAGTATAAAGTCAGGTAAAGTCAAAAATGGTCACTCGTTTTCTTTGCTCTGCTATCAATCTCATGATGCCTAAGCACAGCATCATATGGGCAGATTTACACACTACCATCTATGCTGAGGAAAGTGTGATAAACCTTCTTTCTATATATTCTCCTAAATAGTCTCAGAGACCATAAGTATAGAGTCAGGGAGGGTGAGCTGAAATCTTCTTCATTATAACTGTGTAACAGGATCTGTCTTAAAATCAGCAGTAAAGATGGGTGAACCATTTCGTAACGAGCTTAATTCATTGTGAATATTCTAAATTGTTTGGTTTTTAATGAATGGCAATTCACTTCAGACGAACAAAAGTGGCCACACTACAAGAAAATGCTGTCACCAAATCTTTGACCAGGAAATGCAGAGGAGGCAGTGGCAGGTGAACCTTACAGTGTATATGGAGTATAAAAGCTTGTACATTCATTCTCAGCCTTTACTTGCTGACTGTAATGGTGGACATGCAAATAGAACCACTGCATAATTAGGCTATAGCACAGTTCTGAAAAAGCAATATGAATTCCAGAAATAGTTAGAGGACTAGAAAATAAAGCAATTACACAGGCAGTACTAGCATTCAATAGAGATAGGAGGATAGGATCACATGGACATAGTGAGGGGGAATCTGTGCTTCTGATGCTGCTTACACAGACAGTTAACCCTTTCATTGCCAATAATTTTATTTTGTCTGTTGCGCAATAGAGCAGTTTCATCTCTCTACGCATTCTTTTTAATACTTTTTAATAAAAAGAATACTTTTTAATGGCAAGACAATCCTGTTATTGAAAAAATTTTTAAGAACTTTTTTGGGCAAGAATTTACATTTTTTCATTAAATACATACGGCTGTTCTAACAGCAAAGCTCTGATTTTGCCTTTGCAAATCTGAAAAAACCAACTCCATTATATATAAGCGTTTTTTTGTTGTTCACCCAATATACAGTCTAGTCTGTGCCAATCTGAAACAAAATTGTAAGCCTCTTACAACAGGAGGATATGCTCCTCCAGCAAGGATCCCCACCTAGGATTACAATTTCTCCATAGCAGATTTGGCTTGAGAAAGGCTGTACCCACGGCCGAAATTTGAGCATTATGCCATTTTCTCTTGTTATAAGCATTGGTGGATGATCGCATAACTTTATGTAAATAAACTTTCACTTACGCAAGAAATTTGTGTACCATGGTATTGCTACACTCTATTACAGATAAACCGGTTAAGGGTGACAGAGTGACACAGGAAGAGGGTGGTGGTAGCTGCAATAGTTCCATCTGACATATAGTCCCAACATCCAAAAAGACCTGCCTGGGTAGATCTAAGGCAAGATTAGGTGATGGTGGCACTGGCAGACACTAGTATTCTACACAGTTTCCAGTATTGGTGGCAGCAGCTACATGTGGTCATCTCCTATATGGTAATTTTACACTACCAAATGACAAATTATTGGCAAGGTGCAAGATCTGCAAACAGATAATTAGCCATGGGTGTGAAGACACACGTAGGAATTAGGTCTGTCCATACTCACATGAAATGGTGTCACCAGAATATTTGGCAAAATCGAATTAGCAGTGGCATTATGTGAGAAGACCATTCCATTCCTTCTACCCATGATCATCTTTGTAGGCAGGCTACATTCATTCCACACTTAGCACATAGTCAAAATCACATTATCATTCATTATTATCATCTCCATCTGCTCCTCCTTCTCCTCCATACAATCTACATCTGGTCATCCACCTGGTCTGCAAGTTTAATTCCCACCTGGCCAAGTTACTGGCAGTGCAGTCACTACCATGCCACTTATTGGAATCCACTGCAATTCACCAACTGATGGCAGCACACCGTCTCCATGGAGAATAGCTAGGCGCCATTATTTCTCGAGGAAAGTTGTCCCTGCTTGATAGCCATGTGGGCCTTTTCTTGTAAATATTCATGTGGGAAAAGGTGCATGCCAACCTCAATATGTGGAGCATCAATTATGGCAGGGGACAATACAATAGCTGTCATGGACCACTGGGCCAATATTTTGAGCGTCAAAGGCCAAATTCTAGAAATGCAACAAGGCCCCCTGACATCACCTCACAGGTGCAGGGGAGACACAGGTTTAACATTAGGCAGGACCCATCTGCCTCCTTCAGTTCTTACACACTGGACTATTTCCTACCTCCAAGCCATTGCATCCACTACCCCTCCCTCGTTCCATGGTTGTAAGGTGAAGCGCACATTGAGTGGCACTGCTGCACATGCTGTTTGGGCAGCAGTATATGATTACTGCATGCAGCAAACCACAGACACAATGATCACTTTTGGAAGATAGTCCAGCTTTTTCAGCTGGCAAGCTAGGCCGGAGATAAACTAATAGGGTGCTCAAATTTTTCTTAAAATTCCATCAATTGTCACTCCGCCAACACAATGTTGATGTGGCATTTGCTCCCTTGAATGGATAACACACAAGACATGCAGGCCAGGCATGTCTCCCTTTTTCATCATCTTCCATTTACTGTACTGCTTCTGATGCTGGCTTCTACTCCTAAACCGCTACCATCACTGCCACCACTCAGCCAGACATATCCTGCAGCCTGGTCCATCATAGTACACCCTACCACACTGCCACACATGTTGCCACAGCTTCCACCACTGACACCACTCAGCCAGACATGTCCTGCGGCCTGGTCCATCACATGCCACAATACCACACTGTTGTTGCCACAGTGTTGGTATAAAAAAAAAAAAAAAAAAAAATTATTTTGATTTCACATCTGCTCCCATCAAGGGATCATTTTTGTTGTTTTTTTTTTTTTTTTTTTTTTTATTGAAAAGCCAATTCTTCATCACTTTTCAAGTGCCTCACAGCCATAGATTTGTCACCCAAATAAGCCTGAAGAACTTACAAGCCATCAAAATGGGCTAATTTTTCTACAAGTCATTGCTTTTTGTAATATAACCGCCATGTGTGTCTAAAAAACCATGAGCCATCACGTTTTCCCACAAAAATGGTCATTTTCGGAGCATTTTAAATGTTAAAATGTCTTAAACGTGAATGTCAGTGCAGTGTATGGTTAAAGTTGAAGTTTGCATCCATTGCTTACCATTTGTTTTTCCATACATGTCTCTTTCACATTACTTCAGTTGTGTTTGCCTTAGAGAGCTAAAAATTAGATAGGTTCCTAGGAGTCATAGGAGTATTCTACATTAAGCCAATTTAAGGTGCAGTTTGTACTGAACTTGTTTGAAACAAAACAAATCTTGGTCCTGAGCCTTTCAAACCCAAAAAGAATGTTGAGAGGTTCACCCATCTGTAATCAGCAGTAGCTGCGATAGGAGTTTGTGTCTCCCCGAGGAGAAACTGTGTGGTACAGTGAAAGAAAAAAAATTACCAGAGTGCTTCTTTAAAAACCATTGACATACATAAGAGGCTGGACCTTCTCAGACATCAAGTTATTAATATCTTAAGGTATACAGGTAAATTACAAACTTCTCTTCACAACATGTTATCCAAAATAGTAACATGTCTAAAATCATTTTACTCTTTGTCCCCATTATACTACAATATTGTATTATTATTATTATTATTATTATTATTATTAGTGAACATGATGTTGTACTGCACTAAATACTGTACCATATCACAGAGATATAGAATATCACACTGCATAACAGCTAGAAAAGAGATAGCTGGTGGTGTAGAAATACAATATACATTAATGCAGGACCAAAATAATGATAGAAGATAATAGTTTCAGTGCTACAATTGCTGGAATACGTTACTTATAATAACTTGCATTTTGTGATAGTTGAGGAGAAGGAAAGAATTTCAGAGAGAACTCCAGGGAGCTGTTTCTATTAAGCTGCTGGCAGGTGGTTTATCATGACTTCTTACATCCCATAATAAAGTTGAGCAATTCAGCAGAGTAACATTATATTTCTTTTGTGCATCTGTATGAAAATTAATTCAGCAGTGTCAAAAAAGAAAAAAAAAATCATTGCATGCAGATTGTATTACTGAGAAAGTCTATATTTACGAAGTTATTTTATTGATACCATTGAAAAAAAACACATATTGAAGAGAAACGATTGACTAGGATACTGTAAGTAAAAAGACAAAGAAAATGACATTCTATTTATGAAAGCAATAAATCTGCATAACAACTTTTTAGTCACATCAGGTGGGCTTACATCTAGAGGAGTGTTTGCCAACCTTTTAAGACTCGGGGCACCCTTGGAAAAAAAAAATTCCTAGGGCACCTCTACTAAATAATTTTTACAAAAAGACAAAAAAACTACAGTTTTGATGTGTTTTTTTTTAGTTCAGTTTGAAATTACAACTGCAACCACATCAAAACCGCATGCATCCTATACTTTCCACTCAGCACATACAAAATTTCACCTTTTACCATCACCTCGCTCCTTAAGTGGCCCCACATAGTATCATGCTCCCCAGTGGCCCACCATGCAGTACATGCTTCCTAGTGGCCCTCAGACACATAATAATGTTTCACAGTGGCACCCAGACACCAAATA
Source organism: Leptodactylus fallax (assembly GCA_947044405.1). Taxonomy (NCBI): domain Eukaryota; kingdom Metazoa; phylum Chordata; class Amphibia; order Anura; family Leptodactylidae; genus Leptodactylus; species Leptodactylus fallax. Next base: position 8,360,865 of record CAMRHE010000027.1, on the reverse strand, counting down.
ATGCTCCCCAGTGGCCCCCAGAACCTAATAATGATCAACAGTGACCTCCAGACACCTAATAATGCTCCCCACTGGCCCTCAGACACCTACTGATGCTCCCCACTGCCCCCAGAACCTAATAATGCTTCCCACTGGCCCCCATACATCTAATAATGCTCCTCACTGGCTCCCAAAACGCCTAACATTTCTCCACGGTGGCCCCAAGGCAAGTAGTAATACTCCCTAGTGGCCCTCAGGTAAGGCCGGCGTTAGGGGGGGACAAACTGGGCAATTGCCCAGGGCCCCCACAACTTAAGGGGCCCCCTGGGCTGCCAAGTGCTGGCTGCCTCTCTCCCCTCTCTCACTTACCCAGGCAGGCTGACAGCTCCCTCCTCCTCCTCCTGCTCCTCCTTCTCCTCCTCCAGAGTCTTGCACTGCAGGGGATGATCAACTACATTGGGCTGCTGCAGCCCAGAGTAATCGTTCCCTGACTCGGCTAATGGTATGAGCTGTGTCTTCTGTGTGTGTGTGTTTTTTTGTGTGTGTGTGTATACATGTTCTGTGTGTGTGTGTGTGTGTGTGTGTGTGTACATGGTCTGTGTGTGTCTATGTGTGTGTGTGTGTGTGTGTGTGTGACATGTTCTGTGTGTGTACATGGTTTGTGTGTATCTGTGTGCGTACATGTTCTGTGTATGTGTACATGTTCTGTGTGTGTGTGTACATGTTCTGTGTGTGTCTATGTGTGTGTACATGTTCTGTGTGTGTGTACATGTTCTGTGTGTGTGCGTGTGTGCGTACATGTTCTGTGTATGTGTACATTTTCTGTGTGTGTCTGTGTGTATGTGTGTGTGTACATTGTCTGTGTGTGTCTGTGTGTGTGTGTACATGTTCTGTGTTTGTGTGTTTGTCTGTACCTGTTTTGTGTGTGTACATCTTCTGTGTGTGCACGTGTTCTGTGTGTGTCTATGTCTGTGTGTGTGTGTACATCTTCTGTGTGTGCACATGTTCTGTGTGTGTCTATGTATGTGTGTGTACATGGTCTGTGTGTAAGTACATGGTCTGTGTGTGTGTGTACATGGTCTGTGTGTGTCTGTGTGTGTGTCTGTACATGTTCTGTGTGTGTGTGTGTACATGTTCTGTGTGTGTGTGTACATGTTCTGTGTGTGTCTATGTGTGTGTGTGTGTGTGTGTACATGTTCTGTGTTTGTGTGTGTCTGTACATATTCTGTGTGTCTGTGTGTACATGTTCTGTTTGTGTGTGTGTGTGTGTGTGTGTGTCTGTACATGTTTTGTGTGTGTCTGTGTGTGTACATATTCTGTATGTGTCTCTGTGTGTGTGTATATGGTCTGTGTGTGTACATGTTCTGTGTTTGTGTGTGTGTGTGTGTGTCTGTACATGTTCTGTGTATGTGTGTGTGTGTGTGTGTGTGTGTGTACATGTTCTGTGTTTGTGTGTGTGTACATCTTCTGTGTGTGTACATGTTCTGTTTTGTGTGTGTATGTGTAGTAATACAGATTCCCTATGGTATCCAAAACTAGAACCAGAATTTCATATACAGTATATTTGCTTTGCTATAGTGTCAGCATTTACTGCAGTTTTGCATTACATTTGTCAGGATGATCACCATTATATTTCCTAAGATTCTTGCTATATGTGTAAACGATGAAGCTAGATAAAAACTGTCATTTTAAAATGAATTGAAAACTCTTAGGCTATGTTCACATCTGCTCCAGCCTCTCCATCGTACGGCTCCGCCAAGGAAGCCAGATCCTCTGTTTTAGAGGTTACACACAGACACCGGCGGACCCCATTGACTAGAATGGTGTCTACTGTTTCAAAACTGAAAGAGGAGCTTTCACATCCTCTGGTACCTGCGGTATTATATACTGCTAGAAAGCTGATGTGTGCTCAGGTGCTGGAGATATTGGTGCCGTTAGTTTTGTCACAGATATCTCTCCACTATCAGAAGGGCGGGCCTTACTGTTCAATGTCATTGCTGGGTGGTAAGGAACACCCCCCTGACTGTACTCTTCTATAGCCTTCTTATATAGGCGAAACAGCTAAAAAAACAGTAGGTCGGCACTTATGTTTTTTTTTTCCCAATACAACGTTCACCCTACGGGAAAAATATTTTTAGTTTTAGCTTAAGTTTTTAGACCGGGCAATTTCAGACACAGCGATACCTAATGTGTATGTGTTTCACAGTAATTTTCTGCTTTTATATGTATTCTAGGGAAAGGGGGGTGATTTAGAGCTTTTATTTATTTATTTTATTTTATTTTTTACTATTTTATTAGCCCCCCCCTTTAGGGGGCTTGAACCTGCAATAATTTGATTGCAAGCCCCATAGACTGCAATACAACTGGATTGCAGTCTATGGGAGATTCTGTGCATTACTATTACGGCTGGTCATAGACCAGTCGCAATAGTAATATTACTATGACAAGTGTGGGAGTCTTCAGTACAGTCATGGCCAAAAGTTTTGAGAATGACACAAATATTATATTTTCACATGATCTGCTGCCCTCTGGTTTTTATGTGTGTTTGTCAGATGTTTTTATCACATACAGAAATATAATTGCATTCATATTATGAGTAACAGAAGCTTATATTGACAGTTAGAATGAGTTAATGCAGCAAGTCAATATTTGCAGTGTTGACCCTTCTTCTTCAGAACCTCTGCAATTCTCCCTGGCATGCTCTCAATCAACTTCTGGACCAAATCCTGACTGATAGCAGTCCATTCTTGCAGAATCAATGCTTTAATTTTGTCTGAATTTGTTGGTTTTTGTTTGTCCACCCATCTCTTGATGATTGACCACAAGTTCTCAATGGGATTAAGATCTGGGGAGTTTCCAGGCCATGGACCCAAAATCTCTATGTTTTGTTCCCTGAGCCATTTAGTTATCACCTTTGCTTTATGGCAAGGTGCTCCATCATGCTGGAAAAGGCATTGTTGAGCGCCAAACTGCTCTTGGACGGTTGGGAGAAGTTGCTCTTGGAGGACATTCTGGTACCATTCTTTATTCATGGCTGTGTTTTTAGGCAAGACTGTGAGAGAGCCGATTCCCTTGGCTGAGAAGCAACCCCACACATGAATGGTTTCAGGATGCTTTACAGTTGGCATGAGACAAGACTGGTGGAAGCGCTCACCTCTTCTTCTCCGAATAAGCTGTTTTCCAGATGTTCCAAACAATCGAAAAGGGGATTCATCAGAGAAAATGACTTTACCCCAGTCCTCAGCAGTCCACTCCCTGTACCTTTTGCAGAATATCAGTCTGTCCCTGATGTTTTTTCTGGAGAGAAGTGGCTTCTTTGCTGCCCTCCTTGAGACCAGGCCTTGCTCCAAGAGTCTCCGCCTCCCAGTGCGTGCAGATGCACTCACACCTGCCTGCTGCCATTCCTCAGCAAGCTCTGCACTGCTGGTAGCCCGATCCCGCAGCTGAAACACTTTTAAGAGACGGTCCTGCCGCTTGCTGGTCTTTCTTGGGCGCCCTGGAGCATTTTTGGCACCAATGGAACCTCTCTCCTTGAAGTTCTTGATGATGTGATAGATTGTTGACTGAGGTGCAATCTTTCTAGCTGCAATACTCTTCCCAGTTAGGCCATTTTTGTGCAGTGCAATGATGACTGCACGTGTTTCTTTAGAGATAACCATGGTTAACAGAAGAGAAACAATGATGGCAAGCACCAGCCTCCTTTTAAAGTGTCCAGTGGTGTCATTCTTACTTAATCATGACAGATTGATCTCCAGCCCTGTCCTCATCAACACCCACACCTGTGTTAATGGAGCAATCACTGAAACGATGTTAGGTGGTCCTTTTAAGGCAGGGCTGTAATGATGTTGAAATGTGTTTTGGGGGATAAAGTTCATTTTCTAGGCAAATATTGACTTTGCAAGTAATTGCTATTAAGCTGATCACTCTTTATAACATTCTGGAGTATATGCAAATTGCCATTAGAAAAACTGAAGCAGTAGACTTTGTAAAAATTAATATTTGTATCATTCTCAAAACTTTTGGCCATGACTGTAGGCTCCTGGCTGTCACAGGAACAGGTTGGCTCCTGCGATCTCGCTGCGCAGGAGCCAGCCTGCAACAAAAAAGGTACCACCGGGCCCGGGGAAGTTTTAATATCTTTGGGGGGAGCTTACAGGTAGTAATGCCCGCAATCAAAATGGACTCTGATCGCAGGCATTAGCTCCAGGCCTCTGCTGTACGTTACAGCGGAGACCTGGTAGTAAAGTCCTGACGCTCTTCAGTGTCAGCAAAGTGATATGGGATACACTGGGTGGCTGGAGAGCTGAAGGAGAAGTGGGGGCGGCTGTGAGCAGGAGTGGGGACCAGTAAGTAAATAGGGCCCATTACAGTTACAACAGTTAAAGGTCTATTTAAAAAACAAAAGCAGCAGGGGTCCACCAGGCCCCCTATGGTCACAGACCCCATAGCAGCTGCTATGGCGCTAGTTCCTCCACTATATGTCTTAGAATTTAGGGCCCAACTTGTAAACTTTCCCAGGGCTCCACTTTGTCTAAAACTGGCCCTGCCCTCAGGCAAGTAGTAATGTTCTTCAGTAGCCCCCAGGCAAGTAATAATGTCCCCTGTGACCCTCAGACGAGTAATAATGCGCTCAGTGGCCCCTAGGCAAGTAATAATGTTCCCCAGTGGCCCCTAGAACCTAATAATGCTCCCCACTGGCCCCTAGACACCTCATAATGCTCCCTACTGGCCCCCAGATAACTAATAATGCTTCCCCGTAGCCTCCAGACACCTAAAAATGCTCCAGTGGCCCCCAGGCAAGTAGTAATGTTCTCCAGTAGTCCCCAGACAAGTAATAATGTCCTCCAGTGGCTCCCTGACAACTAATAATGTCCCTCAGTGGCCTCAGACAAGTAATAATGTCCCCCAGTGGTCCCCAAACAACTAATAATGTCCCCCAGTGGTCCCCAGAGAACTAATAATGTCCCGCAGTGGCCCCCAGACAACTAATAATATCCCCCAGTGGCCCCACACTGTAGTTGTGCTATATAAATAAAAAACAAACACCACTTACCCATCCACGGTCCCACGGAGCTCTGTGATCCTCCTTCGCTGCAGATCGATAAAGCAGGTCTTCAGCAGGCATTACTAGCTGCATCATTCTGTTCAACTACTTCCTAAGGATGCCGATGTAGTTAAAAGGAGGCATGCGGCCATTTCCCTACCAGATTGGTGTGGCAACCCTTGGGGGTCTACATGGCACCTCTGGGTGCCGTGGCTCCTCGGTTGGGAATCGCTGATCTAGAGGCTAACGAGAAGACTTATAAGTGCAAAGTTTTAGAGCACTGACAAAGCACCTTTAGTACCCTAAAATCTTGCACTAAAAGGGAGTCTAGCACCTCCCCCAAGCATATTCAACTGTCACCACTGCGTTACAGAGCACATTACATTGATAAACGTCATACCTTTGTTGTGTATGTCCCTTTTGTATATTTGAAATGTCTTGCAAATTAGGCAGTTGGTGTACTGGGAATAGGCCTTCAGCTTCCTGGAGCACTGATCTTGCAGCTCAGACCTCTATTATCTCCTGCATGTGGTACCATGTACGGTTTGTAAGTAAGGTAAGTTTTGGCTAGTGTCATTGGCCACATAGATTTGCATAGTTATGACTTAGGCATTGGTATTCATTTGAATCTATTCAATATTTAGATTGCTAATAACATCATTATACACCCAAAGAGCCTCCACAATATCACCGTGTCAGAAATATGTCAGAATACACTTAAAAGATGGACTTGTACCACACCAGATTCCAGGCTCCTTTCAAGTGTCCATAGATATTTTTGAAGAAGGTCAAAATAGACTGTGTTCGAATATAATATATCATATATAACCCTCATTATTATACTGGATCTTGATTATTTAACTGGTGCAATATGTCAATAAAGCTACTTAACCTTCAAGTGCAACCACAGAGAAGTGTTAATTTAACTACTTTATACCTCCGGTGCCTCGGTCAAAGCTTGGGCGCTGCCATTTTGGGGTGGATTTAGTTTTTTACACATTACTTTTCCAATCTGTAGTGTGTTGTTTTGCTGAGGTTGTATTTGCCTAATTTTAGGACCTTCTCAGTACCAGATGTTATTATTAGAGATGAGCGAATTTTAAAAAAAAATTCGATTTGGCAGCTTTGCCGAATTTTCCAATACGATTCGATTCGATCCGTACTAATTTGCGGCGAATCGCGTTAAAAAGCAGCTATTTCCTGGCTGCAGAGAGCCTGTCTAGTGGTGTAGAACACTGTGCCTTGCAGTGGTTTTTAGTGATGTCCCACTACGGGACCTGAACCAGTGACACACTGATCGTTGGTTCAGCACTATAGACTGCAATACACTCTATAGTGCAGACGCATAGGCTGACTTCCTTACTTCTGGGCAGAATCAACCAGGTACTGGGTGCTACTAGCAGCCTGGGGTCACTGGCCAGGCTGTGGGCTGCAGAAGATGCATATCAGCATCTCACCGCGGGGGGTTCCGAGAGGGACATGTAGAATGGCAAAACCCCCTTAAAACCCACAATCGGAGCTGTGCTCTGACTGGGTGTTATGGAGCAGGGAGTTAGCTGTCAGTTACAGCTAACACTCGCTCCAGATGCTGTGGGCGGTCGCGAAGGGGTTAAAGGCTGTGACATCACAGGGCTGGCTGGCTGCTGATTGGCTGCACGCATGGCATTGTGGGTGATCCCGCGTTCCCAGAGTTCCTCTCCCCATGTCCTAATATGTGCAGCAGCTATTTTATAAAAAAAAAATACAATTCGTTACCGCGAAGCATGAGGAAATCCGGATTTGATGCGAATCGAATATTTCCTGAAATTTGGATTGAATTCCACTTCGTTAGCTTTGAATTGCTCATCTCTAGTTATTATTGCCATTATGTCTTATTACATAAAACTATGCAATTCAAAGAGGGTGGACATTGCCTTTCTCTTGACTGTACATATATATATATATGTATGTACATAAAAAGTATAATTTATACATAATATATTTATTTTTATATATACACACATGACCTATCCTAAGAATTTACCATAAATAAAAAATCCTAGATAACCCTTTTAATATATATAAAAAAAAAAAGCTATGCAACTCACCTTATATTGCGTTTTTAAGTTCTGGACTAGTTGGACAGGAGCAACATTGGCCATTTGTGGTTCTCATGCTTTCTTATAGCCTGTCTATACTGACCATATCCATGTTTTTCATTACATGGTTTATTCATTCCTTAAGAATATTTGGTCAATTGATGTAATTTTTACCATTGGAATGCATACATTTTATTCAAAATGTACACTATAAATAGTTTCCATAATATCAAGTGGCTTTTACTTGTAGTTCATGTCTCAGATGAGTGAATAAAACAAACTGTATTGTAGAGGATTTTTTTACTTGACATGCCTAAAAGCTTGTGAAGCTAGTCATTATAAAAATGCATCCAAATGGCTCTGTGCAGGCGGATGACACAAATGTTGTACAGCTTTCTCAATACAAATTATACAGCAGTATTTATTGGGGTCACAAACTGTTTTACTCAATTCTTTTGAAAATGGCTGATGTTCAGAAAAGCCCACATGGGCCCAATTTTCTACAGAGCTTGTTGTATGGTGTACATAGCAAGGACATTTTTCACTTGTATGCTACCTTATACGACACTCTTGTTTAAATAATGTGCATGGTTTCAGGGAGGCTGGAACAGCTAACTGCTTCAGGCAGAGATATGGACAAAGAGTAAGGGCTATAAATACCTTTATAGCTTACATTTAAGAAAAAATTGAAAATGTTACCAGTACTAAGAGGTACTTTTAATTAAAACAATTCTGTTATGGTAAAATAACAGGTTAATCCATTTTATAATCTCTCATATTCTATTAATAATATATAACACTTGCATTTTACTATTACACAAATATTACAGCACTTGTATCTTAACAATATTATATATTAATAACACTTGTAGTTTATTAATGATAAAAATATTATAACCTATGTATTTTATTAATAGTATGACACTTGATGCAGAAACATAGCAGATAATATCTCTGGCATTTCCAGTAGTTGGTTTAGAGCAGACAGCCCAGTGAACTCTGATCATTTAATACTTTTTATTGTTTTTAATAATTTTTACTCTAATCTTGAGTGTATCATAACCGCTTAATGAGATTAAATGGGCCCGCAAAATCATTTGCACCCTGCATTAGTTTGGGCATAACTTTTAATTTCTTCAACAATGTATTGATGTAAGTTCTTTTTTAGGACAAGCTATAGATTTTTAGAAGATATTTGTAAGGAAATATTTATATTATTCAATTTATTTTAAAAATAAATAAAAATAAAAAATACACACCTGGATTTATTAATATCACCTAATTTTTAGACTGCATAAATTTAGACAGTTAGTCTGAAAATCTGCCAGATTTAGCACAGTGGCTTATGCTGAATAATAAATCTGGTGCATCTTCACATTTTCACCAAAATTTCTACTGCAATAAAATGTGGCAAGCAGACATGCACAAGGATGTGATGGTGAACAGGGAAAAGGGACAAATGGCAAAAAAAAAAAAACCCATTTGGGTTATCATATCTAGTATGGTTGGTGTCCATGGGAGCAGCCAAGGATCAATGAACAGAGCAGGGCCACAAGCAGTTCTACATCCACTGCTGGGGATGTTTTTAGTCCTGAAGATTAACAGTGGAAGAGCACATGTATAGGTTCTTTTGGAATGGCTATGTGCCAGGTATTTCGTATCCACTGCATTACTATCTTCCAGTAAGTTTGTACCCATGGACATCCTCAGATGCAGTGACACGGGTCCGCCTTTGGTAAGGTGCACTTTGGGAAATGAGTTAGTCAGCGTGGCATATTTAGATGTGGGGGAATGTCAAATGCATATATTGCTCGGTGTAATAAACATTAATGTACCTCCCTCCAAGACTAATAAACCACTCTGACTCTCGCCCTTGAGGAGTCGATCTGTAAAGTCCTCACTGGGAAGAACTGTACTCTAGGCTTGAAATACTGTAGCATGTCTAGAATGCCCCTTGATAGTCCTTAAAGTTGCATACAAGAAAGAGAGCGAATGATGGCATGTTTCAGGTTTTTTGTGGGTATTATGCAATCGGTGTTCCCTGTGGGAAGTCCAGATGTCCCCATAAGGTCACATATCTGGAAATGAGATAGGGCAGATCATATCATTTTCTCACCTCCTTCCATGTTACATTTGTATCTCAGAGCATCAGAGAAGATTTAATGTGTCTCAGTAGGGAAGAGTGTGTAGTATTGTCCCCAAGGGCCACGGTCCTGCCAGTTGTTGTTCCAATGATCTGTTCAAGTAGAAGGTAGGGATCTGTATCCAATTCAATATATGTCTGAGGATATTTGCTAGGTTGTAACCTCTAATATCTGCCATATTTAGACCCTCTCTATCCCTTAGCAAAATAAGTTCCTCAAGGAATACGTGGTTGTATGTGCCTGCCCAGATGAAGGTCACTATCGCTCTCTAGAATGTTGTAATATTTGAATGGTTAACCCTAACATGACACAAACATTTTTCATTTTTCTGTTTTTCGTTTTTTATCCCTTCATTCCAAAAGCCGTAACTGTCTAATTTTTCCGTTTACATATGAGGGCTTGATTTTTGCATGATAAGTTGTACTTCAAAATGGTACCATTTATTATTATGTACAACGCATTGGGAAGCATGAAAAAAAAATTCAGAATGAGGTGCTATTGAAAAAAAAAATGCAGTACCGCCATTTTCTTTTATGTTTTGTTTTTATGACTTCCACTGTGCGATAAAAATGCTATGTTAGCTTTATTCTCCGGGTTGGTACGATCATGGTGATACCAAATTTATGTTGTTTTTTCATGTTTTAATAACTTTACAAAAATTCTAAATTTTGAAGATAAAAAATTTCTTTAAATGACCATATTCTGACGCCTGTAACTTTTATATTTCAGTGCATGGAGCTGTGTAAGGTGTCTCTTTTTGCGGGACAATATGTAGTTTTTATTGATACCATGTTGGGGAATGTATGACTTTTTGATCACTTTTATTCCTTTTTTTTAGAGAGACAAATCGGCAAAAAAAACGCCAATTCAGCCATTTTGATTTTTTTTTTTCCTGCTACGGCGTTTACCGTATGAGACAAATGTTTTTATATTTTAATAGTTTGGGGATTTTCAGACTTAGAGATGCCTACTGTGTTTATGTTTACTTTTTATTTGTTTATATTTATTTGTGATCTAGGGAAAGGGGGGGATGATTTAAATTTTTAGGTTTTCTTTATTTTTAAAATACTTTTTATTTATTTTACTTTTTTTTTTTTTTTATTAAAGCCCCCCCCCCTCCCCCCTTCCCAGGAGTCTTGGACATTCAATCTTCAGATGCCATAGATTTGCTATGTAACTATTAAAGCATGCTGCAGGCAGGTAGGCTTCAGTAGTTACATTAGTATGGCAGGCCTGGGAGCCTTCAGAAGGCTCCCAACTGCCATGGTAATGGGACGGCTCCCATAACTGCACATGGGGGAGGCCACCCCATTACTGAACATAATAGGGCAAACTGAAAGTTACCACTCAGATGCTGTGGTCGCATTTGACAATGCTGCCAGGTCCGTGCAGTATGAAATAGCACAGACCCAGCAGCTAGTGTGTCCGCTGTGCTTCAGAGTGGATGCCATAGTTAGCCACGTTCACCAGGATGTACATGTAAGTCCTAGTGAGTGTAGTGGTTAAGTAAGAGTGGGATAGTTTAGAGCTGCTAGAGCAATTTTGTGAAGATAACCATCTTGACAAGAGGGCAACGACCCAAAAGTGACAAGGGGAAGGCAATTCCACTTGTGCAATTCAGTAGTTATGTTCTGGGAAGGTAGTTCAGTCCATATATCGAATCTGACGTTTTCCCTATATTAATTTCCAGATACTTTGTGTTATGTGAGGCTATAGTGACTAGCTATCTTCCATAGGTCACGTGGTGGAGGCCTCGTGCCAAGCAGGAGCTTTATACCCAGATTCTTTATCAAACTGATGAAAAAGATCCAGCAGTGCTGGGAGATCTCTGGCTGGCTGAGCGATACACAGGAGTATGTCACCAGCAAATAGTCCCAATCTCATCTTGGTGTTTCCCACTGTAATCCCCTCAAAAAACTGTTGTTTTTCAAGGAGACGCTGCAGGGGCTTTGGGGCATGATGGAACAACAAAGACAGGAGGGGGCAACCCTGGTGCATTCTCTTTTGTAGTGATATGGATTTCGATAGGAAAACTGGAATATAAATCAAGGTCTCCAGGTGTATATAGAGAGATTATATATATGTACAACAGGTTCCTGCAATGTGCATCGCATCTAGCATCCTCCCCAACCACTCCCACCTAACATTATCAATCACTTTTTTGGCATCTACTATCAGGAGGGCAAGAAGGAAGTCATGTCATCTTGCTTATCTTTGTCTTGTACTGGCAGCACTTCACATATATTTACAACTGCCAAATGGCCTACTTGGGTAGGTGTTATGAGATTCAGCATGTAACATGCCAGTCTTTCAGCCATAATTTTGAACATCATTTATAAGGGATATTAGGCGGTATTAATTCAGGGTTAAAGGGCCTTTGTTAGGCTTCAATAACAACTTGATGTAAGTCATGTTGTCAGTGGGCGAGAGAGGATCCCCTTGCAGAAATTTGTTATACAATGTCTGCAGTATTTGGAGACCTGTACATTCAGTAATTTGTAGAATTTCCCACGGTAACCTTCATGCCCCAGTGCTTTATTATTCTTTAGAGATTTAATAATGGTGTGTACCTCGTCCAGGGTGATGGGTGCATTCAAGCTTTTATGGTCTTCATTTGTCAGGGTGGAGATCTCATCTGAGAACTTCACCCACCCATTGCCAGAGATCCATATCCATTGCATCCCCTGCAATAGCACTATATCATGCTTTAGACGGCATAGATGTTGCAGTGCCATGTTGCACTTATGTGGAAAGCTCAAGCATTTAATATTCCAGGAGGCAACTTGCATGTTTGTCAGGACCGCTTTTCAAGGTCCTCGACTCGATCCTATAGTTTTTTTTTTTTTGCGATAACCTCATGTAAAGACCTGTCAGTACTTATCAGCATTAGCTTCCAGAGCTTGTATGCAGGCTTCTGTTTTATCAAGTCTGGCACCATGACCATGAAGTTCTTGAAACTGTTGTAGTGAAGCAGTGACCGTGTTCATCAGGACCTCCTGTAAGTCCTGTGAGATATGTAAAGCCATTTAAGATGCCAGAAGTTTATAGACCAGCTCAAGTGATACAGATATTGAGCCCAGGTCACTAGTTTGAGAAAGCTGCAATGTAGATTAAGAGGTTGGTGAGTGGTTATTTCCTCTTGTATCTGCATCCATATCAGCTGTTTGTGCTTTGCCCTTGGTTCTTTTGCCCATGTTGAGCAGAAATCGGTCCATCCTCCTGTCTGACCCATGGGCTAAAGGTACTCTGCTTTTCTGTGGAATAGATGCAGGTTTTCAGGCTATTAAATTGAATTATAGAGGCTACGTGCAGGAGTTTAGCTAGTCAGTCTCCTCGTATGTTGCGCCACAACTATTATTCATGGATTATTCATTTGTGATTTACCATTGTGTTTCCATAAGTAAAAAAAATTGGCAAATATATAAAAAGTATAAACAGTTCACCTTTAATAATTTTGATAATGTAAAAAAAGATACTGTAGGTGCAATGTGTAGGCATCCCAATACTTCTGTCCATATAGTGTATGTGTTAGCAAGCTACTACTCCTAAAACTGGATTAAGTCAAATGCGTAGACTCTGAACACTGTTGTCCACTCCTGGCCTGAGCTCACAGAAACAATTCACAGAGATCTATGATGTTGTGATAGCCAGTCCAACAACATGTCTACTGACCAAAGCTCACTGCGTCATTTAAGATTGGGTCAGTAGACCAATTGGTCAATCTGGAACTCACAGCATTATAGATCTCTTTTACTGCTGTGAATGTGGGTCACAAGAGTTGCAGTCAGTCCAGGAAATGCAGACCATAAGATATTGACTCCTTATGCTCATGTGAATCCACACTTAGGCCAGGGGCCCCACGTGACATGCCGTGTACAAAAAAGCGGCATTTTACAGTCACAGCGAAGTGGATGGGATTCTAGTGAATCCCATCCCTACTTTGCGGAAAAATACCCGCAGTGAACACACTGCGATTTCCAAAACCACTGTGGGGGAAAAAACGCGATGCGTTGCCGCCGCGGTTTTCCTGCAGAATTTTTTTGCTGTGGGACGCTATGTGGGACTTTACCTTAAAAGGGAGTCTGTTAGCTGTTAATTGGTTATAAATCCCTGTACTTTGTAGTGGTGATTCTACAGTTTCCAAATATGCCTCTGTGATTCAGCTTTGGATCCCATTTTCATTCAAATGGCCATATTATTAAAATGGATTTATTAATCAGATTAATTATCAGACTTAGACTAGATTTGGCTTAAAGATCCTTTATTATAGAAAGTTATACATAGTACGTAAAAATGAACATTAATAAAGATCTTTTCTTGAACAACCCCTTTGTTTTTCAGATGAAGGTTAGATTCAGGTAGCGATATTGTGGCTGTATTTTGGCATATACAGTACAGACCAAAAGTTTGGACATGCCTTCTCATTCCAAGAGTTTTCTGTATTTTCATGACTATAAAAATTGTAGATTCACACTGAAGGCATCAAAGCTATGAATTAACACATGTGGAATTATATACTTAACAAAAAAGTGTGAAACAACTGAAAATATGTCTTATATTCTAGGTTCTTCAAAGTAGCCACCTTTTGCTTTGATTACTGCTTTGCACACTCTTGGCATTCTCTTGATGAGCTTCAAGAGGTAGTCACCTGAAATGGTTTTCACTTCACAGGTGTGCCCTGTCAGGTTTAATAAGTGGGATTTCTTGCCTTATAAATGGGGGTGGGACCATCAGTTGTGTTGTTCAGAAGTCAGGTGGATACACAGCTGATAGTCCTACTGAATGAAGTGTTAGAATTTGTATTATGCCAAGAAAAAAGCAGCTAAGTAAAGAAAAACGAGTGGCCATCATTACTTTAAGAAATGAAAGTCAGTCAGTCTGAAAAATTGGGAAAACTTTGAAAGTGTCCCCAAGTGCAGTGGCCAAAACCATCAAGTGCTACAAAGAAACTGGCTCACATGAGGACCGCCCCAGGAAAGGAAGACCAAGAGTCACCTCTGCTGCGGAGGATAAGTTCATCCGAGTCACCAGCCTCAGAAATCGCAGATTAACAGCAGCTCAGATTAGAGACCAGGTCAATGCCACACAGAGTTCTAGCAGCACACACAACAACTGTTAAGATGAGACTGTGTGCAGCAGGCCTTCATGGTAAAATAGCTGCTAGGAAACCACTGCTAAGGACAGGCAACAAGCAGAAGAGACTTGTTTGGGCTAAAGAACACAAGGAATGGACATTAGACCTGTGGAAATCTGTGCTTTGATCTGATGAGTCCAAATTTGAGATCTTTGGTTCCAACCACCGTGTCTTTGTGCGACACAGAAAAGGTGAACGAATGGACTCTACATGCCTGGTTCCCACCGTGAAGCATGGAGGAGGAGGTGTGATGGTGTGGGGGTGCTTTGCTAGTGACACTGTTGGGGATTTATTCAAAATTGAAGGAATACTGAACCAGCATGGTTACCACAGCATCTTGCAGCGGCATGCTATTCCATCCGTTTGCGTTTAGTTGGACCATCATTTATTTTTCAACAGGACAATGACCCCAAACACACCTCCAGACTGTGTAAGGGCTATTTGACCAAGAAGGAGAGTGATGGGGTGCTACGCCAGATGACCTGGTCTCCACAGTCACCATACCTGAACCCAATCGAGATGGTTTGGGGTGAGCTGGACCGCAGAGTGAAGGCAAAAGGGCCAACAAGTGCTAAGCATCTCTGGGAACACCTTCAAGACTGTTGGAAGACCATTTCAGGTGACTACCTCTTGAAGCTTATCAAGAGAATGCCAAGAGTGTGCAAAGCAGTAATCAAAGCAAAAGGTGGCTACTTTGAAGAACCTAGAATATAAGACATATTTTCAGTTGTTTCGCACTTTTTTGTTAAGTATATAATTCCACATGTGTTAATTCATAGTTTTGATGTCTTCAGTGTGAATCTACAATTTTTATAGTCAGGAAAATATAGAAAACTCTTGGAATGAGAAGGTGTGTCCAAACTTTTGGTCTGTACTGTACATTATGCTGACCCACTATGGGTTTACAGAACCGAATGTAGATCAAGGGTTCTATGATGATTAAAGTCATATTTAATAGAACTGGGGTTAGGGGGCCTGAAGTGTTGCAGACATAACACAGATGCTAAAATATGGCCATCTATAACCAGTCCTGGTATGTAGTGCTTTCTTATGCATAACTTTGTGGCATGATGTATTAACCTAGAAGTAAGTAATGCTTATTTCTTGAAACGTCACTCAAATATTATAAATGTATTTGGCAACTTTGTATCATACATCACTTTCAATAATTTATTTATTCTTGTTGAACCCTGATTTTAACATCCATCCACAGTATATTTTGCTGTAATTTGTCATTCAGGATATCATGTTAGTACTTTTAACACACTTTGCAGTAACACACTTTTGACATCCAAGGGTTCTGCTTAAGTTCGTCTGAAAAAGAAACAAAAATCCATTAGAAAAGTTTAGAAAATTTCCACCAATTCATTCAAATCCGGTATACTGTACATGACTGTCAATATTTCTGAAATCAATGTACAGTATATATTTATTCACAAGTTTTTAAACTGCAGATGTTACCTTCAGTACTCACTAACGCTTCTATCACACATAGTTTTATCCTGGTTTGTTTTTCTTTAAAAAAGCTATAAATTGTCTGTATTGTGAAGCATTTTGGGCATTCTTTCCAGACTGGCATACAAAACGCCAGTCGTAATAAATCTGCCTCAGTGTATGTAAGGCCTTTTATATTTTCCAAATAATTAACCTGTAACATTTGGCCATGGCATTTTTAGCCACATTGTAAATAGCCATAATATGGCACCACTACAGGTGTTTGGCCCTACTGTTCCTCTCTGTTAGATGTCACAGTAGAGAGGGCTTCTCTCATATATAGTATGCTCCATAGTATTACAAGCCACAGAAATTCCAAGTAGCTCTGTGCAGTCTTTGTAAATACTTTCTGCAGTGTGCTCTCCTGAACTCTTCTCAGTTTTCTGGCAATAAAACTGACTAAGCTATAATAAATTTGTCGGGCCAAGGCATCCACTCCTAGGCCTTCCCTGCTCCGCCCATCTTCACAAAACTGACAAGCAAGGCACAAAACTAGGAATGTGGCAAAACCTTGGCACAAATAGAAAAATCAGGATTGGTGAGTAAGTCTATTTTTAGTTTTGCACACCATACTGAGCTGTACATATTTTTCTTCTGCTGGACATCCCCTTTAAGACACAGGTAACATAATTGTACATACACTTCCACATTTGCATAGACGGAATTTATTTGATACTGTGCTCCCACTACCTCTACATAAAAGGCCTGGAATGTACATGAAAACATGTTGCATCAGCAACTGTTGAATTTTCAGACAACTGCCTGCAGATTTTTTGCTTCAGTGCCCCCATGACTATACTTGCTGCCTTTTACTCTAAAACTACATTCTTGTTAAAGGTACGTTTTGTGGATCCAAATCAACATCCATCCCAGAGCCGACATACTGTATAAAACTATGATTCTACAGCCCAAAGGCAGGAGGAGTGCCGTATCTTTGTAAAAATAAATCCTTTTTTCCTAATCTCATGAAACCTATATAAAGTATGGACACTGGTCATGATATCGTTTTACAATGTCTGTCCACAAAACCAAACACCGAGCTCACCCCAAAAGTTCAACTATGCACTTTAATTGCTGAATGAATAGAGACATGAGACATATCCAATAATACTTTTGTTAATTTAAATAGTAGATGATAAGTGTACAACATGACATAAATCTACAATTTTTACAATAAAATTAGTTTTGTATGATTCTTTTCTGTAATTTATGTCTAGGAAAAAGGGGTATGGAATATGCAACGAAGATTGCATTGGTGAAAAAGAGGAAAAGACCGCAGAGTATAATAATCGTTCATGGGTGGTCCACTATGGGGCATAATACTGTGTGCAGGGGCCACTATGGGGCATGATACTGCATGCAGGGGCCACTATGGGACATAATACTGTGTGCAGGGGCCACTATGGGACATAATACTGTGTGCAGGGACCACTATGGGGCATGATACTGAGTGCAGGGACCACTATGGGACATAATACTGTGTGCAGGGGCCACTATGGGACATAAGACTGTGTGCAGGGACCATTATGGCACATAATAGTGTGCGCAGGTATGTGGTTTGTGCGGGGGGTTGTGTTGGAGGGGGCAGTCCGCGGGAGGGGTTGGAGGTGGTGGTTCGGGGGGGGGGGGGGTGGCCATTTCAAATGTTCCCCTTGGGGCCCAGCCATTCCTAGTTACGCCACTGCCTATAGACTTGAATGGGACACTGTTGCAGCACTGATAACTGACACCACTAAAAGTATTGCAAATGAGCATTGCAGCATCCAGCATGTAAACATTGCCAGGAGTTAGTACTACTAATTTGTGAGGGTCCTGAAAGTCAGACTGCTGATGATCTAATATTGATGGGCTATAAGGATAGGCCATTGATTTTTTTTTTTTTTTTTTTTTTTTTTTTAGGTGGCTAACCCCTTTAAAAATTTCAGATGTGTGAAGGAAGTAGGTGTGAGGTTGGGGGATGTACAGTATACATTGTATGTTAGAACACTAGGTAGTGGGTGGATGATATGGCAATTTAATAAATGTAGAAACAATGATAAACTTCAGGTAAAAGGGATGAAAGGATGGTGCTTCTAATTGTGGATCCTCTGCTTTGGGCACCAAAAAAAGTTTGTATGTGCCATATGTCAGATCACTACATTATATCCATTAGGTATACTATATATGCATATTTCTGTTCTATTGCCAATTCAAATACAAATTGAAACTGTGCATTTTTTATTCTCTGTTTATTATCGTACAGTAGTTTATTCATTTTAAAGCTTGTACTGTATGATGTATAGTGTAAAATCCTTTAGCAGCGTTTTATGTGGGTCTTGCACGGTGAGTAATATTACAGTATGTCAGTCACATATTTTTTGTATATTGTAGACATTTAAGTGCACACTTACGTGATCAAACCTGTTTTACCTAGCCTCCTATTGGAAGTGTCTTAATTTCTTATCACAGAATTTCCTCCACACAGGAACAGATAAATAATTCATGTTACTAGCTCTTTGTTGTGTGTCCCTGAACTGCACACAGAGCTCGGAGGCTGACAGCTGTGTCAGGACAAGCACCAAAGATCTGACATGACAAGTGACTAACAAGTTTCTTTCACTCTATAGTGAATGAAAACAATGGCACAAAGTACAAAAACCAAAATCCAACCAAAAAATGCTACACTTTCTTTATTATTGTCTCAAAGTGTGTGTGTCTGCGGTAAGCTTATTTCCAACCCATAACCTCTGGTCATTTTCTGTACTGCCCACCTCTTTTATTCTTCTCACTAGTCTGGCTATTTACGCCTGTCCACGGATCAATATGAACAATTCTTGGAGAAATACGATGTCTCTATGGCAACCAAGCCACAAATTCTCAGTGGAAGGCAATGAGACCAGTTCTGAATTCTCCAGAGGTTTTCAGAGTTATAAGGAACAGTGTTTTAAAATTCAGGGATGGACACACAGGGAAGACTGAGCAATTCATTGTTTACTGCCAATATAATGATACCATATTTGAAGAATCCTATTCTCAATCTGGATTCTCGTCATCAATTTTATTCAAAGTACAAGTCTGCCTCATATATCTCTTGTAAGTGAGAATGTAGTGTGTCAGACAGAATAGAACTTAAAAAAATAAACAAAGTATTGTTATGTGTTAGAGATTTTGGAGACTTTTTGACTTTTACAATGCGTTAATGTATATCAATATTGGACACCGACTTGCACCATTATTGGCTAATGATAATTAAGTACATTATAGTTACAGCAGGAGTTATTAGGGATGAATGAAACTGAAGTTTTTGTCTGGGATTTTTTTTTTTAATGTGGCTACATACAGGAATTGTGAGAACATAAAAATAAAGATCAATACTTACCTATTTAATCCCCTGGAGCTCCAACACCACCATCTTGCAAATCTTATCATCTTATCATGTATATCAACATGATAACTGCAGCCAGGCACTGGACTCAGCAGGCTCATGCTATACATGCTAACATTGATATAATGCAGTGGTCATATGCATGTACACTGTGTCATTGCTGAAGGAGATTAAAGACTGGTGGAGGCCACTGGAACATCAGAGCTGTAGCTACATGGGATTAAGCAGGTGATTATTATTTTTTTATTATATTTTCCACATGTAGCCATTTTTTTTAATGTACAAGCTTAAATCAGTGTGCCAGAACCTAAATGGTACTGTATAAATAATTTCCCTCTAATATGCAAATTAGTGATTGATAGACTACCAGAATAACCAAACATATGATTTACCTGGCTAGTATGCCAGTGCCTAAATTCAATCTAATGAGCTTTCACACTGCAGTCCCCAAATGCTCCTTTGATCATTATTTCACGATGAGCAAACACTGCTTACGGCACTACATCACTGGAGAATGTCCAAACTCTAATAACTATATAACCTGATGCCTGGATACTTTATAACACATAGATATGAACGGGTAGTGTTGGTTGTAGCTCAGTTTGATGTATAAAGAATGTATGTTTTATATTACACTGTAACTAAAACTAACTGACCTATCTATATCGTGTATGGTGCCCGTCTGGATGAACAAACTGCATCATAAATGTGCAGCAACATGACTCTTCCTGGAATCTGAAACAACATTGTGTATGATAGCAGGCTGTACTCAAAGAAGATGAAATCTCAAGCCTTTTCCTTGGGGACCGGTCAGGTGACTACTATCAGCTGCCCCCTGTCAACACAACGACTTTGAAATTTCTCACTGTTTGAGATAACATTTATGCAAGATTTCAGAGGAAATTACTTCATTCTGTATATTCTAAGAAAACAGCATTAAAAAGTATAAAATTTAAGAAGACATCTTTCTTGAATATCAGCTGGTTGAATTGATAAAACTGGCAAGGTGTGACAAGTAATGTGTATTGGTCTGGCTTCAAATTAATTAAAGTTCTGTATGGACGGTTTGCCTGTGTCAGCCTCTCTAAAACCAGCTTTTTATTCAGTCATTTTAATACGGTCACCGAGTGAATGCTCAGAGGTTGGACCTGGCACATATATTTAAAAAAACTTCAGTGTAAAACTAATTATAATGAAGTGGTAGTGTCAGCTTTCTTCTGAAGTCATAAAGCCTTTGGCCAATCTGAGATGTGAATTCTTGATGAAAGAGCAAAATGAATAATCTCTGCGCTGCTTGACCATTAGAGGTGATTACTAATTTGCTGCAGCAGCTACTAAAAAGGTATTAGACTGTTGCACTTTATGAGGAAGGATAATTAATAGCATATTTTGTCCAACGTTTTCTTACCGGGACTATCTGTGTCCTCCAGTCCACTTTTCTCTATGATGGATTCTGGCTCTTGGAAGATTACAGCTTTTTCACTTTTTTCTGAGGCCTCAGGGGCTACAATTTGAATAGAGGCAATGTTATTTTTTAACCAATTTAAATACAATAAAAGGCAATATCATGTAAACCATAGATAAGATAAAAGTTTGATATATCTATTTTTATCCATGTTTTGTATTTAATTTATTCACAGATTTTCTCAGAATTGACATTAAGGCCTCATGCAAGCAACTGAATGTGCAGACTGAGGGGGTTTTTATAGCCAAACACACTCGGATGATGCTTGGATGACATCTGAGTGTCATCTGAGTGCCTTCCCCATTGATTGTCACAAAGCATGATAGAACCTTCTCTATAATCATTGGAACGGAACAGAGCATCTGAAGTGTCTGAGCAAGTCTCAGCGTCTCAGTGTCTCAGCAAGTGTCTGAGTGCTGGTGTGCCCACAGATGTGACACCCACCAATGATAAAAATAAGTGAGAAGGAACTTGAATGGAGTGGAGACTGGGCTTGAGAGATACTGCTCTATTCAAAGACTATGGGCTGACAGAGATTGCTGAAAACTTTACTCCTGAATGTGATAATTGTAAATTCTGGCAAAACCCTTTAAGGCTAAAGCCCCATGTTGAGGAAACACAGCTTTTTTTGTTGCAGATTTTGCTGCAGTGTTTTGAGCCAAAGCCAGAAGTGGATTGAACAGAAGGGAGAAGTATAAGAACTTCCTTTATATTTCCCATTCCTTCGGTAGCCATTCTTGGCCTTGGCTCAAAAAAACACAGCAAAATCTGCAACAAAAAAAGCTGTGTTTCTGCAACATGGGGCCTCAGCCTAAACCTCCATTAAATAATTGAGCAAAGCTAATGAAACAGTGGAGTAAATTAACTATACTTTTTACACCAGCTTTCTGGACCAAAAGGTCAATATTTGTTGTGTGACAATTGGGGGTAGTTTAGCTTCAAAGGTTGCAGCTTCCTGGACTTAACAGAGGTGTTTGTGGCGCTGGGTGCCAAATAAACAGCATATCAGGTAATGGCAATCCAAAAGAAATGGCTTTATTCAGCTAGTAAGTAATAATAGGAACAAAAATAACAAAACAGCCTAGCCCACACACAGGGCAATACCTTACTTCTTGAACCCTGACTAACTTCTGAGGGCAAGATGCTTTGCTGAAGTTTCTCCTCAGCAGTCTGGCTTACACTGAGCTAAACCCAGTTCGTTGTGGAATCCAGTCCTCTTCGGACAGACCACCTGTCTGTCTCTAACTGGTCCACCATCCACCTGCTCCCTGCAGGTTACCAGCAGCACTCTCCTGCTGTGTGCACTCGCTCTGGAGTGAAGCACTAGGTATGGGTGTGGTCAAGGTCCTTTTCAACCCTGTTTTTGGGTCGCCTTCCAGCGCCCTCTAGGTTCACACTCTCACAGTTTGTATATGGTCATTTGCTCCAAAAAAAATGCATCACTTACTTGATTTTCTATCTCACTTGCCACTTTTTTTTAAAAAACTAGGCAAACCAGGACAGGAATCAAGGTGGGCCAGGCAGGAACCTCTCTGCCAACAAATTTACAACAAATCATGCCAGAAAACTGGCATAAGGTATACCTGAGCCTAGGACTGGTGTAGATTTCAGTTCTGGTACAATGGGCACTTCCATTCTTGAGATTGGTGGGGATCTCAGCAGTTGGACCTGTACCAATCAGCTATTTATCCCTAACCCTAGAGATAGGTCTGTGAATACCGGATAAATAATTTTGTGCTATAACCCCTTTAACTGGTCTGCTGCTACAATGTGCAGCCCCATATGCACCAAGGAGTGATGCACTATGTGTTCTGACATCATTCTGTTATAGCCATCATAAACACAACACATTAACTTGAAGAGTTAACTGTTCACTTGTTACCTAAAATATCCCACCCCTTGGTGGGTGCCATTGTTACAAAATGATCAGTGTTATTCACTTCACCTGTCAGTGGTTATATGTATATTACTGAATTGCATACACTCTGATGGAATAGAACAATATATTATTTATTTAACAATGTGTACCTTTGAGATTATTAAACAATGTTATACAAAAAAAAAAAGAAGCTGAATTGTTCTTAAATAATGGCAATGACAATGTTCATCCTAGTTGAGATTCATTGCCCAAAGGGGAAGCAGCCATGTTATTTCCAACCTGATCTGACATTTAAATGTATAGCCGAATAATTAAGTTGAAGTTTCATTTAAAGCAAAAAACCTTAAAACATTATTCATCCTTAAAATGCATTGCAAAGTGACATGGCAGCCACTTCCATTACCCAAGGGGAACTACTTTGATAAGACATATACAGCATTTATTTTTCAGCATAAGATACCAAGTTGAGCAAATATTTTCTATCTACTCCCATAAACAATATACTAGGCTACCACTTTCCTAGTCAAATGTTTAGTTCACATAGCCTATTGCACTCTAATGATCACCACTATTTCATATATTGTAGATTCCTATAGGTATTTGTCATTACCTTGTAAAAAGAGAGTTGGAGAGTTACAGTAGTGGATTATATTGACTGAAAAGGGGTTAGATGTAAAATTGTCTCACTCCCATATTCAGAATAAGATCATACACACATATCACATAAGGTACAAAACTTTCTAGGTAGGCATAGAAAAAACACTGCAATATAAGTGCTTTCTAAAAAAAGAAACACTAATAGCTTATTTTTTTTCAATCAACAAAATGAAGTGAACAAAAAAAACAAAACTAAACCAAATCAACATTTGATGTGATCAACTTTGCCTTCAAAACTCAGTTATGACCTGTTACTTCCAGTCTACCTAATGTAGTCTGAAATCTTCCTACTGACACACATGCAGAAGCCATTTTTCTGCCCTTACCAGTGCAATTGCAGCTCTGCTTGATCAAAGTAGATATTGTGTATATGTACAAGGCTAGCACAAACTCAAATTCAAACTGAAATTCTTGCCCATTCTTCCTTGGAAAACAGCTCGAGTTCAGTGAGGTTGGATGGAGAGCGTTTGTGAACAGCAGTTTTCAGCTCTTTCCACAGATTCTCGATTGGATTCAGGTCTGGACTTTGACTTGGCCATTCTAACACCTGGATACGTTTATTTGTGAACCATTCTATTGTAGATTTTGCTTTATGTTTGGGATCATTGTCTTGTTGGAAGATAAATCTCCGTCCCAGTCTCAGGTCTTTTGCAGACTCCAACAGGTTTTCTTCCAGAATGGTCCTGTATTTGGCTCCATCCATCTTCCCTTCAATTTTAACCATCTTCCCTGTCCCTGCTGAAGAAAAGCAGGCCCAAACCATGATTCTGCCACCACCATGTTTGACAGTGGGGATGGTGTGTTCAGGGTGATGAGCTGTGTTGCTTTTACGCCAAACATATCGTTTTGCATTGTGGCCAAAAAGTTCGATTTTGGTTTCATCTGACCAGAGCACCTTCTTCCACATGTTTGGTGTGTCTCCCAGGTGGCTTGTGGCAAACGTTAAACAAGACTTTTTATGGATATCTTTGAGAAATGGCTTTCTTCTTGCCACTCTTCCATAAAGGCCAGATTTGTGCAGTATACGACTGATTGTTGTCGTATGGACAGACTCTCCCACCTCAGCTGTAGATCTCTGCAGTTCATCCAGAGTGATCATGGGCCATTGGCTGCATCTCTGATCAGTCTTCTCCTTGTTTGAGATGAAAGTTTAGAAGGACGGCCGGGTCTTGGTAGATTTGCAGTGGTCTGATACTCCTTCCATTTCAATATGATCGCTTGCACAGTGCTCCTTGGGATGTTTAAAGTTTGGGAAATCTTTTTGTATCCAAATCCGGCTTTAAACTTCTCCACAACAGTATCCACAACAGTATCACGGACCTGCCTGGTGTGTTCCTTTGTCTTCATTATGCTCTCTGCGCTTTAAACAGAACCCTGAGACTATCACAGAGCAGGAGCATTTATACGGAGACTTGATTACACACAGGTGGATTATATTTATCATCATCAGTCATTTAGGACAACATTGGATCATTCAGAGATCCTCACTGAACTTCTGGAGTGAGTTTGCTGCACTGAAAGTAAAGGGGCCGAATAATATTGCACGCCCCACTTTTCAGTTTTTTATTTTTTCCAAAAGTTTAAAATAACCAATAAATTTCGTTCCACTTCACAATTGTGTCCCACTTGTTGTTGATTCTTCACCAAAAAATAAAAATTTTATATCTTTATGTTTGAAGCCTGAAATATGGCAAAAGGTTGAAAAGTTCAAGGGGGCCGAATACTTTCGCAAGGCACTGTATTCTTTTGTGCAAGTGTGTTTTGACCTGGAAATTCCATTATTTATCTCATGCAATTTTATCTCCCTTCAAATTTTGGTTAATTACTAGTGATAGGAAAACCTTTCAGTAGTTGTTTCATTTCGGGATTGGGTGGCTCAGGTCCCAGATTTGTTATGGGTTTGTTGTAATTTTTTTTTGTTGCAGATTTTGCTGCGGTTTTTTGAGCCAAAGCCAGGATTGGATTAAGCAGAAGTAAGAACTTCCTATATATTTCCCATTCCCTTTGTAGCTATTCTTGGCTTTGGCTCAAAAAAAAAAAAAAGCAGCAAAATTTGCAACAAAAATAACTGTTTCCGCAGCGTGGGGTCTCAGCCTAAAACATAGTGTATAACACTCCTGGGGGTCCTAGGAAGTTATCTATCCGGTTTCTAGTTTGTTAAGGCAAACAAAGCTGAAGTTACATCACAGTGAAAGTGAAATTATTCTTCTTAGGCTAATTGCACCGTGTCCTCTCCGTTTATATTGTATTGTGTTGGGGGTGGCACTTGAAACAGTGATGTGAGCATGGTATTGGCGTATTAGTTTTAGAATTTTTTAAATTATTTTACTTTAATATTTTAATTTTTTGCTTTTCTATTTAGATATTTATTTTTACTTAATAGACCTAGATAGGTTAATTAAGTATATTACAAACATTTTCACCTATCTAACTTCCGTTTATTAGACAACAAGCTGTAAATTCTCCAAAGGCAATGCTCTTAGCCTACATTCAGAAGATGCTTTGCAACCAAGGGGCACCTGTTTTCAGACAAAATTAGAGCATGATCTATATTTTAATGGTCCATTGCAACAGACCGTCACAATATCAGTCATGTGAATAGACCCCATTCACTTGCATTGAATTTACTGCAGCCATGTTGTGGGCATAAAAAATGGCCGTCACAAGGCTGCTATTCACTGTCCTGTGAATATAGCTTAACTAAACATTATCAAGGACAGTCTTTCTCATACATCTGTATCTGTAATCTGCAGTATGTGGAGCTGTAGCAGTGGAAGTGGGTATGGTCACGTCAAATAGCTGTATCTTTGGTTTTATACAACCTAGAACAATGGTTCTGGAATGACACGAAAGCTGTGATACTTTCATATGCTGCCAAGATTGCTATAAGAACAACAGAGAACAACATCCAGTAGATATCACTAGCTAGTTTTGCTATGTGGGGCCTAAGGTGGTAAAGGAAGTCACCTAATAGTTTATGACCATCTGATGTGGCTGATGATGATATCTAGAATTCATCATTAGTTGTTCTTGTTGTTTATAGTCATCCCTTAAGAACCCTTACTATAAGCAGGGGGAGCACGTCAGAAAGTTCATATTATATTGGTCTCCATCTATGAATAATTGTGGGTTTTAATATTTTTTGTCACAATATCATAACTCATGGGGTGTATTTACATTAGTTACCTTACGTTTATGACAATATTTTTATCTTATACATTAAAAGTTAAGCTTTATATAGAGGTAGTTCATTTCATCTCTGTGATTTCTGTAGAGAACATGTGTGAATAAGCCTTGACTCTTAAAGTCCCTCTACCAATGTTTTATTTGTTACAGCGAAGGAAGTATTAATTGATCTCTTCCGTTTTCTCTGTTTGAAAACCTGCCAGTGTTTAGTAGGGTGTCAGGCATGGTGTTAGGAAACAGAGAATTCATGATATCAGAATCTAGACTTGCATATTGAAAAAAAAAAAATATGCTAGTTTTAATACATGAGCTGCATAGTGAGGTAGAAAAGTCATTCCCCATAGCTATCTATCAAGTTGCTGCTTTCAATTTACAAATGTCCTTTAAAAAATGAGAACTGATATCTTCTGTGACCAGCTATTCTACACAGTACGCTTGCACTAGACTTCAGGCACTCATGATCCAGAATATATGATCCATGTATCAGTTTTATTTCCAAGACTGCACTGCACCTGGAGGTCTGGACTCACAGTATCATAGTTACGCTAGGTACACCTGCGCTGGTGTTTTCGTTCTTTGGGTCCGCTTGGGGAACCCGAAAAATGAAAACCCAATCCGTTTAAAAAGCAGATACCCATGGAAACCTGCGGACCCCATAGACTATAATGGGGTCCGCCGGGTTTCCGCCCATAAAATGTGGAGAAAAAAATCCTGATTGCGGGACTTTTTTCTCTGCATTTTTCAAGCGGAATAGGGGACGGAATGCCCGAAAGGAAACCCGACGCTAGTGTGAACCCAGCCTTATCTATAATGCTGTGAGCCACTGCCTTACTGTGAGACCCACACTGTACTTATGACAAGACTATAGTTTTGTGGTGATGCAATGACTCACAGCATTATAGATAACTATATTACTGTGAGCTAGGGTTTCCAGACATAGTGCAGTCTGGGAAATATTTCCGATATAGGGACTGTATTTTTCAGACCATAAATGCTGTTTGCAGCTAGTCTATGTCTCCCCTGGTGACTGAGTTTTCTATAGAATTTCAAAAGCATGCATTCAGTTATGTGTTAATATGGAAGCCCTTTGTCGCATTTTCTCTCTATTATAGTCTCTTTGGCTCAGTGAGTGGATTTACCAGTAAGTTATTCTGTTTAGTTATGACTTTCAAAGGAGTTGCAAATGAAATTGACAGAATTTCAAAAGCATCAAGGTAACTCCAAGCTAGTCACCTATACATTAAGGCATCGGCCTTCGTGTTGGCAGACTTGTTACCCTACACTTAGGGCTGACACACAGATTGACTGGTTCACTCTAATTTACTTCACACAGATTCCATTTATTTCTGGGAAGATCCCCTGGCAGCAGCTTATAATGGCATATCTGAGGATGCCTGCCTGCATGAGATTTTAAAACCCTAGAGCTTGAAAAATCTACTGTCCAGAAAAGAGTTCACAGCCCGAGCACAGGGTGCAATCAGGAAATATCAGCTGAACAGCTGGGACTTGCGTCTTGCCTGGCTCGATAGAGCAGCTGAGCATTAAGTGCACTTGATTTGCTGCCAGCCGCCCTGTGTCACTAGGGCAAATTAAAACAACAACCTGGTGTCACCCCTGAGTGTGCAACCAAGATGGGCAACGTGAATCTGGACACAAGTCCAGCCATCTTACATTTTTTGTGATAAAATTGTAGGTAATTGTGAGCAAATAAGAAATGCTGCATATTAGCCATAAAAAATAATCAGCAACTTTCTTTATGGACAATATGTAGGGGTATGGTACAATTACAAGCGGTTGTGCCTCATAGGGCTGGACTTTTTCCTGAATACTAAAGCCATAGAAAAATCCATGTGTTGCAACAAATGGGGTCCACATGTTGGGGTCAAATAAATCATGCAAGAAATAAAGTCCGCAGGAGCTATATGTACAATTAAAACCAAACTTTCTACTATCTACACACCACACAAAAAAATCACTGCGTATTTCACCCTTTGCAATGCAAACCTGTATCTAACTGTATGCAGAAAATCTGCAACAAAAGCACGATTGGCTACAGAAAATCATCAGCATATACATCCCTTCTGGATTTATCCTTAAGGCTAAAGCCCCACATGGCGTGAATCCCATGCCCACTTTGCGGAAAAAAACTCGCTGCATGTCAATTATAGCTACGGAAATGCCGGCGGTTTCCCCATAGGTATAATTGAAACAGAAAGTCTGCAGGGGAAAACTCTGCAAACTTTCTGTCTAAAGCACTGCGGGAAGAACTGCGATACGATCCGCGGTTTTGGTTCCAAGCCCACCCAATCACTAATCACCTGTCGTGGAAAACCCATTTTAATTATTTTCAGTAAAGAACCTCTCAAGATTTGTTTTGTTATGGGTGGCTCCAGGGCCGGTGTTAGGGGGGAGCAAACTGGGCAATTGCCCAGGGTCCCGACCCCAAAGGGGCCCCCGGTATTCGGAGCCTGATGACTCTGGATCCCGGAGTCAGGCCAGGCCATATCAATAACAGACAGGGACCCAGCGTCATGTGCTGCAGGGCCCCTTTCCGAAGTGAGTAAAAATAACAAACATTTTTACTCACCTGTCCTTGCGTCTGACGTCATCTTCTGGCATTCCGGACATCACCGCTGAGGCCTGGCCTCAGCCTTAGCGATCACGTGGGGCGTGCCTCAAATAACCGCCGAGCCCCCATGACAGGCTTCAGCGGTGACGTCCACAACGCATGACGTCAGCTGCAGAGAAGAGGAAGCGCCGGTGGGGAAAGCGGAGCAGCGCGAGGAGGCCCAGGAGAGGTAAGGCAAGGTAAGTAACCCCAGGCCTTCGATGATTATACCCTGGGGTTTGAAGAGACCCCAGAGTATAATATAATACTAGCACTAAGGGAGTCTGTAGGGCCACTGTGGAGCATTATACTGGGGGGCCCCCTCTGGATACCATATTATACTGTGTAGGGCCACTGTAGAGCATTATAATGGGGGGCCCCCTCTGGATAGCATATTATACTGTGTGGGACCCCTGTGGAGCATTATACTGGGGAGGGGGCCCTCGGGATAGCATATTATACTGCGTAGGGCCCCTGTGGAGCATTATACTGGGGAGGGGGCCCTCTGGCTAGCATATTATACTGTGTGGGGACCCTGTGGAGCATTACACTGGGAAGGGAGGGTCCCTCTGGATAGCATATTATACTGTGTGGGGCCACTGTGGAGCATTATACTGGAGGGTCCCTCTGGATATCATATTATACTGTGTGGGGCCACTGTGGAGCATTTAACTGGGGGGGCCCCTCTGGATAGCATATTATACTGTATGAGGCCTCTGTGGAGCATTATAATGTGGGGGAGGGGCTCTGGAGAGCATGTTATATTCTCTGGGGCCACTTTGGAGCATTATACTGGGGGCCCTTCTGGAGAGCATATTATACTGTGTGGGGCCACTGTGGAGTATTATACCGTGAGGGGGCCCTCTGGAGAGCATATTATACTGTTTTGGGCCACTGTGGAGCATTATACTGGGGAAACCTCTCTGGGCAGTATATTATACTGTTTGGAGGTCATTCTGGAGCATGTTATACTGTGTGGGGTCACTGTGGAGCATTATTCTGGGGGGCCATCTGCAGAGTATATTATATTGCGTGGCGCCACTGTGGAGCATTATTCGGGGTGGAAATAAGGAGCATTATACTAGGGGGCCCCCTGGGGAGTATATTATACTGCATGGGGCCTACTGTGGAGCATTATACTGGGGGGACACTCTGGGGAGCATAATATATTGTGTGGGGCCACTGTGGAGCAAAATACTGGGGGGCACTGTGGAGCATTATACTAGCGGTGGCCCTCTGGGGAGCATATTATATAATGGGCCACTGTGGAGCTTTATACTGGGGGGAAGGGGCAGTGTGGGGAGCCTGTTATATTGTGTGGGGCCACTGTGGAGTTTATTATATTGTGTGGGGCTTCTCAGGAGCATATTATACTCTGTGGGGCCATTGTAGAGCATTATACTAGGGGGACTGTGGGGAGCATATTATACTGAGGGGGACCACTGTGGAGCATTATACTGGGGAACCCCTCTAGACAGTATATTATACTGTGTGGAGGCCATTGTGGAGCATGTTATACTGTGTTAGGCCACTGTGGAGCATTATACTGGGGGGGCTGTGGGGAGCATATTATACTGTGGGGGGACCACTGTGGAGCTTTATACTGGGGGAACCTCTCTGGACAGTATATTATACTGTGTGGAGGCCATTGTGTGGAGCATGTTATACTGTGTTAGGCCACTGTGGAACATTATACTTGTGGGGCACTGTGGGATGTATATTATACCGTACAGAGCATATGATATTGTGTGGGGCTGCTGGGGAGCATATTGTACTGTCTGGGGCCACCAAGAAGTAGTATACTGTGTGGAGTCTTATATACCATGTGGGGCCACTATGGGGGGCTCAGGGGAGCATTTTATACTGTGTGGGTCCACTGTGGAGCATTATATACCATGTGGGGAAACTGTGGAGGGCTCAGGGGAGCATTTTATACCGTGGAGCATTATATACCATGTGGAGCGTTATACTGTGGGGGGGGGCTCAAAATTCCTGCTGGCAGCCCTGTGTGTTATGCATCACAGCTCCCTCACTATAATCTTGCACATACGTGTAGTGCTTCATGACCATGTCATTCCCCATACAGTACTGTGCATGAACTGGCCATGGAGTTATTGGGGCCTGCACAGTACTATAGGGGCTGACTATACTGGGAACATACTTAGTAATGCCGCATAGTCAGCACATATATAAGACTTAAGTGAAGGAGCCGTGGTGTAGGCTATTAGCAGGAAGCTGTTGGGTGGGGCCCCAGAACAAGTTCCTCTGGTGGACCTAAGGCCCTTCAGTCCAACACTGTATAACGGAGAACTATTATATATAAGGGTGGGTTACTATATATAATTAGGAAACTTAAATATGAGAGGGCTATTATAAGGGGGAACTATAATTTATAAGATGAGCTATTATTTATAAGGGGAACTATTATATAGAAGGCATCCATTATAAGGGGGGAGCTATTATTTATAAGAGGGGAACTATTTATAAGGGGGGTATAATTGTTAAGTGGACTTATTTATAAAGGGGGCTATTAGTGATAATGGGGACTATTATTTATAAGAGTAACTATTATTTATGAGAGGGCTATTATTAATAAGGGAGCAGTATTATTTTTACGAGGTGACTGTTACTGATAAGGGGGATATTAGTGATACAGGGCACTATTTATCATTTATAAGGGTGATATTACTGATAAAGGTGTAATATTATTTATAAGCAGGGAGTATTATTTATAAGGACACGCTATAATAACTGATGACTGGGTGCAAAATTCTATTAGGTGGTACAAGGTGCTCATTTGAATTTGCGTGTGGTAAAATGGGGCTTGTTATTACTTTTTTGTTGGCAGAAAGGAGGCGTTATTATAGGGGTTGCCACTGCAAGACGATGGTGTTGTTTGCATATCAGCATTTGGGGCCCCGCTTTTAATTTTGACTAGGGCCCCACTTTGTCTAAAACCAGCCCTGGGTGGCTCAGGTTCCAGATTTGTCTCTGGTCGAATAAGTTCAGTGTGAACCACAACTTAAATTGGCTTAAAATAATAATAATAATAATAATAATAATAACAACAATAATAATAATCCGTTAATAGTCCTACCATGTGGAAATTCGGTGTGTTACAGCAGCAAGGATATGCAATACAAGATAAGAAATACAAATACACATACAATATATACAAAATGTTCCAAGGTAGAGTCATCCCATTGATAGTAGACAGACAGATAGAAAGGTAAAGAAGTAGCGGGGGGGGGGGGGGGGAATATCACAACAGAATGAAATTTCAGTTCTCTGTGTGGAATGATCTCCGCTTAGGTCGGTGTTGGTTGTACAGCACAGCCTGACTGTAGCGGGGAGGAAAGACTTCTGATAGCGCTCCTTCTCACACTTAGGGTGAAGTAGTCGATCACTGACAGTACAGTAAATATAGTGTATAATACTGTCAGGCACCTTGCTGTGCTTCTAGACTGTGACCTCTGATGCTCAAAACATTGACCCAGTGGGCCATGAAAGTTATGTATATGTATATGCCCATAATTGCTGCTCCATGTATTGACTGCACACTTTTGCCCACATGGACATTTACTTGGAAAGGCCCACGTGAAGATATCAAGCAGGGGAAGCTTTCCTGGCTAGGTATTTTCCATTGAGACTATGTGCTGCCATGAGTTGGTGAAACACAGTAGATTCCACTAAGTGGCTAGTACCCAGGTGGGAGTTAAAGTTTCAGACCAGCAGGATGACTGGGCACATATTGCTGTACTGGACACACATTCCATTATGGATGCTGATTAAAATTGGAATGGAGGAGGAGGATAAGCAAATGGAGATGATAATGACGATGACCATGTACTAGGTGTGGATGTAGCCTGACTACAAAAATAATTATGGGCATAAGTAATAGAATGGCTTTGCTCAATTAGTGCCACTGCTAATTCCATTTTTGCTATTTCATATGGAAAGACCTAGTTCCTGCATGTGTGCTTGCAGCCCCATTGCTAATTATTTGCTTGCAGATCTTGCATGGATTTGTCATTTGGTAATATATAAATAAATTCCCGTATGGGAGATGGCCACACGTAGCTACTGCCATCAAAATCAGCAACAGTAGAAATGTGTCTGCCAGTGTCACTACCCACCCGTGCTTGCCTTAGATCTACTCCAGGCAGGTCTTTTGGATGTTGAGGCTGCACATCATGTGGAATTCTTACTATTGCAGCTGCCATCATTATCTTTCTCTGATGTCACCCTAACCCAGTTCCCAGGTCTTATCTGCAAAAGAATCATAATCGGAATCAGTAATGTCATCACCTTCCCCACTTTTTTGTGATTCATCATGGCAATGGGATTCCTCTATGCCCTCACAATTCCTATCAGATTTCCCACTAGTACCTCTACCAACTCTACTACCAGTAGCACACCCCCAGCCACTACTACCTCCAACAACATCTATGTCTTCCACCTCTACCTCCTATACATGTAAAAAGACTGTTCTCATCCAAATCATAAAGAAGAGGAAGAAGAGGAAGTCTTGGGCTTTGAGGAACATCTCTCTTGGCAGGTGCCACATGACTACTAGAAAATGGGATCTGTTTCAGTAAAGAAGACCGCATGGTAAAATACGTGTTACAACAGAGACGGAGGAGTAACGCACAAAACCCTGACTCAACATTTGTGGTTCACTGCTTTCAAAAATGTGCTGTTGCCATCCACATTCTTATTGTTAGTACCTGTACAAGTGTTTCCTCCCCCTCCTTTTGCCTGTTCCTTGCCCTGTTTTTTTCATCATTTTATTACACACTGCTTAAATATAATAGTGATTGGAAACAAATCTGACATTATGTGTATGTCTTAGTTTTTTTTATAAAAAAAAATTCAAGAACAATAGCAAAGAACTAAAAGCACTAAGAGGGTGATATGCTCAGTGACTATTAGTCTACTGTAGAACTGTGTCAGCTTGGAATTTTTATTGCCATTAAAATAGCAGCAGTTTGCATATGTATTGCGTAACAAAAACAAAAAGCAAATGGAGAGTTTTTCAGATTAGCTCAGGCTATGAGACTATATATGAGCAACAAAAAAAACACATTGTGTATTTGGTGAGCAGAGCAGAAGAAAATCTTATATAATAAAGTTTTTTTTAGATTAGTGCAGGCTGAAAAACTGTATATATGACCAGCAACAACAAGGCCAAGGCCTCATGTGGCGGTCCGCAGCAAAAAAGTGCTGTGGGAAAAACAGTGATGGCAACACATCCCAATTTTTCTTGCAGTGCTTCTCACAGAGGGTCAGCAGAAATTTCCTCTACGGGCTTTCTGCTTCTATTATACCTATAGGGAAACCGTCTGTGTTTCCGTAGGTATAATTTACATGGTGCGATTTCCAAAACTGCACCAGTTTTGGAAATTGCAGTGTGCCTGCTGCATGTATTTTTCTGCAAGGTGTGGATGGGATTCGCTATGCAGTGACTGTAAAACACCGCTGTTTTTCCACGTGGGGCCCCAGCCTAAGAAAAGAATATTTTTTTCAGATTACCACACTCCATCTATAAGGATCCAGTTAGGATCAAAAACAAAGCAGGTGCTTGGTGTCTTTTCCTTGTACTGTTTTTTATGCTTGTATGGGAACTATTTGGATAATAAAATGAGCTGTTTTTTTTTTTTGTTTTGTTTTTTTTTTTTTACAAAGAATGACTGCTAACCATCTTGAAGTTTGGGTATCCTATAAGTATGCCAACACTTGCTGATCAGTGGAAACCCTTTAACAATTTTACCCATCTACAGAATTTATGTAAAATGTATGCAAGGTGGGTATTTGTATGACATACATTTACAAATAATATAGAAATTATGATTTATTTTGAAAAACTGTCTGTCTGTAAATGTCTGGGCCATAAAATGTAAAGGAAATTTGATGTAATTTTATATATTAATTTGTCATTTCAGGAGTCGAAAAATGCTATACCATGAAAATTTTAATTGAATAGTATGTAAAGTAGAGAATGATGGTACTTCTCCAGCTAGATCAGTGCCTTCAATACATCAGAATGGTAACAGGACAATCTGGGATCTGGGACGCGTACAGTATTTACAAGGTTTTAGACACTTCTATGGTGTTACACGATAAAGAAGAAGAAGATTAAAGTCCTTTCTACAAGTCTTTCTTGACATAATCATATGGTCTGATTTTCTTAAGCTTTTAAAACAGCTGGGATCATTTGACTTTTAAGATTTGGATGCTTAAGCTGTTTCCAATCCAATTACATACAGGCAAACACAAGGGAGGATCCCATCATCTATTTTAATGATTTTAATGAAAAACAAATTAATTGATTCTTACACAATTCTCTAATCTCCTAGACTGCAAGGGCTGCCGGGTCAGCCATTTAAAAGTAAAGACTTGAAAAAATACTCTGAATGATTGGATGTATTTCAATTAGCCTAGATCTAGTCTGCTTGTCAGCAACTGAAAAATACACTGTATAGTGAAACAGACTGCAAGGAAGCCATACAAGGTGTGAGGTGGCCATGACATACTAAGTGGCCTTTTTTACAACAGCAAAAATGCACCTTTTACTGTCTCTGCCATATTGAGCATTTATATACTTTTGCACACATTTTCCCACAGAGACAAACGTGTCTATATTTTATTTGCCAAATAACCATGGTGCTATAAGTTCAATTCAGCAGAAACACAAATTTTATTTGCCAAATAACCATGGTGCTATAAGTTCAATTCAGCAGAAACACAAGGGGTCTGAGTGTTACATCTGGAATGCTCGCTCTGAATGAGGCCTATAAAATCTTCAGTGACATTTATGTTATACCCTTAAAAAGAATATGTGAGATGATTTTTTTTCTGCTTTATCTGAGGGCATTATATAATAGAGGGAGTGAAACTGAACTTGGTGATATATAGGTGTAAGTTATTTTAAAGAGGAGTAAAAACAGTAAAAACAAATCTTTGCAGGACTCTTAGGAGTGCCAGGGAGAGTCCTGCTAGCCCCGCCCATACACACAGAGGCATAGTTTGAAGCTCCTGATTCTAAAAACCTGATGCTAAAACTGAAAGGGCCCTTTACCCTGGGCCATTTCGAATAGTGGTGTATTTTATGTGTTATGGGACCCCCTCAGGGTTTGGGGCTCAGTAGTGACTGCTATCACTACATCCCTTATGGCTATGCCCCTGCATACACAGTGATTGACAGCTTTTTTCACTGTCAGGGAGTCAGAGACTATCAATCCCTGTGGGGGTTGGGTATTCAGGACTCTCCCTGTCTCAAATCAAATAAATCTATTTATCACAGCGTTTATATCACAGAGCTCAGCTTTTCTCCTACTATCACATTCTGCTTTCAGATAGGGCAACATGAATCACCTGGAGGAAAAATAACTGGCAAGCAAATGGAGAACTACAACTACTTTTGGAGCATTTAGGCTGTATGCCCAGAGTGACAAATGTTTTCTATCATGGCAAACAGACAATCAGTCAAGATGACAGGAGTAAACAGTTCATTAGACAAGTCATGAAAGCAAGGTCAAAGCCAATTAAACAATATATTAAGCTGTGCTGGGGGAGAAGATGGCTAGACCTTGGAGGAGTGTTTAAACTAGGGACTGGGGGGGAGGGTAACAGATGTAGAGGGCAAGTTAGTGTAGAAATGGAAAGAGGGCTAAATAATGTAACTGAGAGTGGAGTGGGGGGTGGGGTTAGAACAGTCAGTAGGCAGTGGAAGAGTAGGGATAATGATAAATCCTTGAAATGTATGTATACTCACGCCAGAAGACTCACTAACAAGATGGAGGAACTAGAAGTGATAATGTTGGAAGAGAAATATGACATGGTGGGGATAAGTGAGACATGGCTGGACTCTAGCTATGACTGGGCTGTAAATATACAGGGGTACAGTATGTTTAGAAAGGAGCGTACCAATAGAAAATCCTGCCTTAAGCCAGTCCTGCGTGAGGACATTTGGGAGGAAAATAAATATCTGGAGTCCTTATGGATGGAAATTAAGGGAGGAACAAAGAATAATAAAATACTCATAGGGGTTTGTTATAAATCTCCAAATATAATGGAAGAAGCTGAAAATGTACTAATAAAACAAATAGATGAGGCCACAAAGCATAATAAAGTCATTATTATGGGGAACAGGTTTTTGTCAGTAATAAAAGACAATTACCTATCACAACTAGTGCAGGACCCAACAAGAGGTGCAGCACTTTTAGACTTAATTTTAACAAATGAACCTGTCACATTGTCAAACGTGGAGGTTGGGGGTCATCTAGTTAATAGTGAGCACAACATAATAAGTTTTTTTGTACACATTAAAAAAATGTTCAGTAGAGGGGAAACAAAAACACTAAACTTCAGGAAGGCCAATTTTAACCAGCTGAGAGAGGAGCTTAGCAGCATAAACTGGGACAGTGACTGGAACACAAACAAAATGGGTCATTTTCAAAAGCCTTCTAAATAGGACCACTAAAAAACATATACCTTAAGGGAATAAGCGAGCCAGAAATCATAGAAAACCAATATGGCTAACCAAAACGGTAAGGGGTGCAAAGAGGGATAAAAAGGAAGCATTTAAAGTGCTAAAAAAGAAAGTAGTGACACAGCATTAAAAAACTATAAAGAGAAAAATAAATTGTGTAAAAGACACATAAAGGAGGCAAAGATCGAGGCTGAGAGAAAAAAATTGCCAAGGAAAGTAAAAATAATCCAAAAGTATTCTTCAATTACATAAATAACAAGAGAATAAAAACTGACAATGTGGGCCCTCTCAAAAATAATCTGGGTGTAATGGTGAAGGAGGATGAGGAAAAAGCACAACTATTAAATGCCTTCTTCTCTATAGTGTTTACACAAGAAAATCAAATAACCAGCAACATGATTAGGGGTAATGTTAACTCTCAATTAAATGTCACCTGTTTAACCCAGGAGGATGTGCAGTGCTGCCTTCAAAACACTAAAATAGAGAAATTGCCAGGACCAGATGGCATATACCCTCGAGTTCTGAGGGAATTCTGCGCAGTGATAGACAGACCCTTATATCTAATATTTAAGGATTCAGCAATGAGTCTGTTCCACTTGATTGGCGTATAGCAAATGTGGTGCCAATTTTCAAAAAGGGGTCTAAAAGTGAGCCTGGAAACTATAGGCCAGTAAGTTTGACTTATGTGGTGGGTAAGATATTTGAGGGCTTTCTAAGAGATGCTATCTTGGAGTACCTCAATGTAAATAATCTTATAACACCCAATCAGCATGAATTTATGAGGAATTGGTCCTGTCAGACTAATTTGATCAGCTTCTATGAAGAGGTCAGTTCAAGACTGGACATGCAGTGGACATGGTGTATGTGGACTTTTCAAAGGCTTTTGATACTGTACCACATAAAAGGTTGGTATGCAAAATGAGAATGTTGGGACTGTGGGAAAAACATATGCATTTGGGTTCGCAACTGGCTCACTGATAGGAAACAGAGGCTGCTTATTAACCCCTTAAGGACCCAGCCCAAAAGTGCGTTAAGGACCAGGCCTCGTTTTTCAAAACTGACATGTGTCACTTTATATGGCAATAACTTTGAGACGTCTTAACTTACACAAGTGATTTTGAGATTGTTTTTTCGTGACACGTACTTCATGTTAGTGGTAAACACTAATGAATATTTTTGTATTTATTTATAAAAAAAATAGGAAATTTGATGGAAATTTGGAAAAAAATCGCAATTTTCAAAATGTGAAATGCTCTGCTTTTCAGATAGATAGTCATACCACCCAAATACATTAATACATATTATCTACCATATCTCTGCTTTATATCGGCATCATCTTTTAATCGTCCTGTAATTTATTTTGGATGTTAGAAGGCTTACAAGTGTAACAGCGATTTTGCAGATTTACAAGAAAATTTCCCAAACTAATTTTTTAGGGACCACTTCAGTTCTGAAGAGGATTATAATGGCCTATATATTAGAAACCCCCATAAATCACCCCATTTTCAAAACTGCACCCCTCAAATAATTCAAAATAATATTTGGGAAGTTTGTTAACCCTTTAAGCATTTCACTGGAATTAAAACAATATGGAGGTGAAATTTAGACATTTAATTTTTTCCCACTAATTCCTTAATTTAGCCCTAAAATTAACACATTCACAAAGGGTTAGAAGAGAAAATTCATCTCACAGTTTGTTATGCAATTTCTCCCTAGCACGGAAATACCCCACAAGTGGGTGTAAACTGATGTTTGGGCGAATGGCAGCGCACGGAAGGGAAGGAGCGACACTGGGCGTCTGAAAAGCAGATTTTGCTGGAATAGTTTTCAGGTGCCATGTCTCATTTGCAGAGCCCCTAGAGTACCAATACAAAGGAAAACCCCAAAAAGTGACCCTATTTTGAAAACTACACCCCTCACAGAATTCATCAAGTGGTATAGTGAGCATTTTGACCTTACAGCCGTTTCACAGATTTTGCTAACACTGGGATGTATAATTGAAACATTACTAAAATGTCACTTTATCCCCAAAGTTTTCATTTTCACAATGGGTTAAAGGAGAAAAAGCACCCCACAGTTTGCAAAATAATTGCTCCTAAACACAGCAATACCCCATATGTGGTCGTAATCTGCTGTATGGGTACATGGCAGGGCTCAGAATGGAAAGAGCGCTATTTAGCTTTTGGAGAGCAGATTTTGCTGGAATAGTTTTCAGGTACCATGTCACATTTGTAGAGCCCCCAAAGTACCAATACAGTGGAAACCCCCTAAAAGTGACCCCATTTTGGAAACTACACCCCTCACAGAACATATCAAGGGGTATAGTGAGCATTTTGACCCTACAGCTGTTTCACAGATTTTATTAACATTGGGACATTAAAATGAAAAATTACTTTTTTTTTCCAATAAACCGTCAATTTAGCCCCAAATTTTTCATTTTCACAAGAGTACAAAGGAGAAAAAGCACCCCACAGTTCGTTACACAATTTCTCCTGAACTCAGAAATGCCCCATATGTGGTTGTAATCTGCTGCATGGGTAAATAGCAGGGCTCAAAATGGAAAGAGCTCTATTTAGCTTTTGGAGGGCAGATTTTGCTGGAATAGTTTTTGGATGCCATGTCGCATTTGCAGAACCCCTAAAGTACCAATATAATGGAAACCTCTCAAAAGTGACCCCATTTTAGAAACTACACCCCTCAAGGAATGTATCAAGGGGTATTATCATTTAGAGCCTAAAAATGCTTCTCAAAAATTAATGTACAAAGTGAAAATTAAAGTTTTTAAAGAAATATCCAATTTCAGTGCCTAATACGTTGCGGCCACTTTGTGGCATCAGAGACATGAACTCCTAAAACTATTAAGTGGGCTATCCCGGGGACAAAAAAATTATATATGTGGGTATAAACAGCTGCTTGGGCACGCAGCAGGGCTCAGAAGGGAAGGAGCACTGTGTTTTTTTAGCTTTTGGACTACAGATTTAGAGGGACTTTCTGGTTGCCATGATATTTTTGCAGAGCCCTGGAGGTGCCAGTAAATTGGAATTCTCCAAGAAGTGACCCCCATTTTGTAGGGGCAATTTTAGGGTCTCTGCAAATGTGACACGGTGTCCAAAAAAACAACAATCTAAATATGCGCTCCAAAAGCACATAGCGCTCCTTCACATTTGCGCCCTGCTGTGTGCCCAAATGACAGTTTATGGCCACATGTATGACACTGGTGTACCCAGGATAACGTACTTAACAATGCCATATGTGGGTATAAACTGCTGTTTGGGCACAGCCGGGCACAGAAGGGAAGGAGCGCTATTTTGGTTTTTGGAGCACAGTTTGCTTTTTGGACACCATGCCACTTTTGCAGAGCCCATGAATTGCCAGTAAAGTGGAATCCGCAGACATGTCACCCCATTTTGGAAACTATACCCTTCAAGGGATTTATCAAGTGGGGTAGCGAGCATTATTAACCCTTAAGTGTTGCATTCTTTTAATTTCCAAAAATGAATGCACAGCTGATAATGAAAAGTTAAAAATGAAATTTTTCTATAGATACGCCATTTCAGTGCCCAATATGTT
This sequence comes from Leptodactylus fallax, assembly GCA_947044405.1. Lineage (NCBI taxonomy): Eukaryota > Metazoa > Chordata > Amphibia > Anura > Leptodactylidae > Leptodactylus > Leptodactylus fallax. Next base: position 8,319,772 of record CAMRHE010000027.1, on the reverse strand, counting down.
GTGCCCAGTTTATGTCTGCACAGACACACACTCCAAAAACTGGTGAGCGGGGATCCCGGGCACAACAGCTTTTGGAGCGTTCATCTCTGATACAAGCCGGGCACAACATATTACGCACTGAAATGATGTATTCCTGGAATAATTGTCATTTTCACCTTTCACCATCAGCTGCGTATTCATTTACGGATAATAAATTATAGCAACACTTGGGGGTTAAAAATGCTCACTGTACCCCAGGATAAATTCCTTCAGGGGTGCAGTTTCCAAAATGGGGTGACATGTCAGGGGATTCCACTGTACTGGCATTTCAGCTCTGCAAAAGCGTAATGGTGTCCAAAAACCAAACCGTCCAAGTCTGTGCTCCAAAAACCAAATAGCGATCCTTCCCTTCTGTGCCCGGCTGTGCCCAAACAGGAGTTTATACCCATATATGACATTAAGTACCTTATCCTGGGTACACCAGCATCATACATGTGGGTATAAACTGCAGTTTGGGCACACAGTAGGGCGCAGAAGGGAAGGAGCGCTATGTGGCTTTTGGAGCGCAGATTCAGATGTTTGGGATCTGGATGCCATGTCATGTTTGCAGAGCCTCTAAAGTACCAGTAAAGTGGAATCCCCTAGGGAATGACCCCATTTTGAAAAGTGCAGCCCTCAAAGAATTTATCAAGGGGTATAATGAGCATTAGTATCCCAGACGTGACTGCACAGCGGATGGGGAATAGTGAATGAATATGTAAGCTGTGCATAGTACATTGGGTACACTAAATTCCCTACTATTTCCCCAGTAGTTCCTATTATTGGGGAGGTCACTCTGGGGGTCACTTCTGGTTTATTATCCCTCGTAAGCTCTAAATCTGGGGTGTACCCTAATATACGCTCGCACAGCTTATACATTCTCTTCCTGCCGCAGCCAGTTATGCTCTAATGATTTGGCGATTTTTGGGGTTTTTGTCTTCACATTGTACGAGCTATATTTTCTTTATTTCTCTGGTGATGTAGCCATATGAGGGCTTGTTGTTTGCAGGGTGAGATGTATTTTCTAATGACATCATTTTTAGGTGCTTACAATTTATTAAATACATTTTATTAACTCTTTCTTGGTGGATTAAAAAACAACCCCATCAATTCTGGCACTGCGTTTTATCTTTTAAATTTTTCACCATGCAGCGTAGAGCGTAAGTAACATTTTACCTTTATTCTGCGGGTCAGTCCGATTACGGCGATACCTCATTTATACTGTTTTTTTATGCAATACCAATTTTGCAGAACAAAAACCCATTTGGGGACATAAATCAAATTTTTTTGCATCGCCATCTTCTAAGATGCGTAGCATTTTTATTTTTCAGTTTAGAGAGTTGGTTTAGGGCTTATTTTTTGCGGGGCAACCTGTGCTTTTTATTGGTACTGTTTTGGGGTACATATGACTTTTTGATCACTTTTTATGGCATATTTTGTTAGGTGAGATGGCGAAAAATTGTTACTTTTGGCGGGTTTTTTCCATTTTTTTTTCCCCGACTTTCACCGTGTACATTAAATATGGTTTCAGTTTTATTGTACAGGTTGTTACGGACGCAACGATACCAAATATGTATTGTTTTTATAAATTTTTAGGTTTATTTTTTATATAATTCCTTTTATATAGGAAAAGGGAATTTTTGGGGCTTTATTCTTTTATTAATTTTTTTTCACATTAGGACATGGTTTTTTCCATTAGGACACCTGAGCCAGAGATGCTTTAATCTCTGGCTCAGTACTATAGACTGCAAGACACAAGCATACACGTGTCTTGCAGCCTATACAGGAAGTTATTGCTATGGAAACACAGCGCTGACTTCCTGAGGTCTCGGCAGGATCAACCAGGTACTAGGGGCTCCAGGCAGCCTGGGGTCACTGGGCAGACCCCGGGCTGCAGATTAGAGATATCGGCACCCCCCGATCTCGCCGCGGGGGGTGCCGGGGGTGGCGGCATGACCGCGGAACCGACCGGGGGTTATGGAGCAGGGTGTTAGCTGTCACATACAGCTAACACCCAGTTCCGATACCACCCACTCAGATAGTGAGTGGGCGGCCGGCCTCAGGCGTAGTATTACGCCCTGGTGCGCGAGTACCTAGCGCCCAGGACGTAATAGTACGTCCAAGGTCGTTAAGGGGTTAATGGTAAATTTTCAGACTGGGTCACAGTCACCAGTGGGGTGCCACAGGGGTCAGTATTGGGTCATCTCCTGTTTAATATCTTTATTAATGACCTGGTAGACGGTTTGCAAAGCAGGGTGTCCATATTTGTAGATGATACTAAACTTTGTAAGGTAATCAAAAATGAGGAGGATAATAGAATATTACAAGAGGATCTAAGGAACCTGGAAGCATGGGCTGAGACTTGGCAAATGAAGTTTAATATTGACAAATGTAAGGTTATGCATTTTGGTCGACGAAATAAAATGTATGATTATGTACTTAATAGTAAATTACTGGGTAAGACTGCCAATGAAAAAAGACTTGGGGATTGTGGTGGACAGTAAGCTTACCTTTAGTGACCAGTGCTAGGCAGCTGCTGCCAAGGCAAATAAAATTATGGGATGCATCAAAAGAGGTATAGATTCTCATGACAAGAACATAATTATTCCTCTATACAAATCACTGGTACGGCCACACTTAGACTATTGTGCACAATTTTGGGCTCCAGTATACAAGAAAGACATAATCGAACTATAAAGAGTGCAAAGAAGGGCAACCAAAATTATTAGGGGAATGGGTGTATTGGAGTACAACAATAGATTAACAAACTTGGGGTTATTCAGTTTAGAGAAAAGACATCTACGGGGAGATCTAATAACAATGTACAAATACATGAAGGGACAGCACAAAGAACTTTCTAATGATCTTTTTACTCCTAGGCCAGCGACAGTGACAAGGAGACATCCTCTACGACTAGAGGAGAGAAAGTTTCACCAGCAACATAGACGAGGATTCTTCACTGTAAGAACAGCCAGGCTATGGAACTCTCTGTACAACAACTACCTCCACATATCCTAAAATGAACTGCACATAAAGCTCATTGGAAGTGCAACCAGACAAAAAAGACCAAAAACCAAGAGCAAAGACGTATATGTATAAAATTACAAATCTTTATTAGATATAACAAAATATATTGTTTCCCATGAAATGGGGCAATTGGCATAAGCCTCATGGGTTTTTTTTTGCCTTCCTCTGGATCAACACTGTAGGGGACTGTAGGGTTATAGGTTGGACTTGATGGACTGATGTCTTCATCCAACCTCATCTACTATGTAACTATGTAATATTGTAATGGTCAGGGCTCAGGTCCAAAGTGGAGGACAATGTAGGCAATAATAAAATTCCAATCAGGTGTCAATGAAACAAATATTTTCATAGTCAGTTCTCAGCTTTATTGTTTCAAATGATATTAGTCTACATTGTCAAAATGCTACCTATACATTTGTTGCGTAGTATAGAGGGGAGAATCTTTGTTAATGAGTAATAAGTAAGCACTATCTAGTTTTACAAACATTAATGAGGATAGATGATAATTTCTAAAAAGGCTCCTGAACAAGCCTATACGTACAGTGCTGGCCAAAAGTATTGGCACCCCTGCAATTCTGTCAGATAATACTCAATTTTTTTCCAGAAAATGATTGCAATCACAAATGCTTTGGTAATAATATCTTCATTTAATTTGTCTTCAATGGAAAACCACAAAAAGAATTGTCAAAAAGCCAAATTGGATATAATTCCACACCAAACATAAAAAAGGGGGTGGACAAAAGTATTGGCACCCTTTGAAAAATCAGGTGATGCTTCTCTAATTTGTGTAATTAACAGCACCTGTTACTTACCTGTGGCACATAACAGGTGGTGGCAATAACTAAATCACACTTGAAGCCAGTTGAAATGGATTAAAGTTGACTCAACCTCTGTCCTGTGTCCTTGTGTGTACCACATTGAGCATGGAGAAAAGAAAGAAGACCAAAGAACTGTCTGAGGACTTGAGAAGCAAAATTGTGAGGAAGCATGAGCAATCTCAAGGCTACAAGTCCATCCCCAAAGACCTGAATGTTCCTGTGTCTACCGTGCGCAGTGTCATCAAGAAGTTTAAAGCCCATGGCACTGTGGCTAACCTCCCTAGATGTGGACGGAAAAGAAAAATTGACGAGAGATTTCAACGAAAGATTGTGCGGATGGTGGCTAAAGAACCTCGACTAACATCCAAACAAGTTCTAGCTGTCCTGCAGTCCGAGGGTACAACAGTGTCAACCCGTACTATCCGTCGGCGTCTGAATGAAAAGGGACTCTATGGTAGGATACCCAGGAAGACCCCACTTCTGACCCAGAGACATAAAAAAGCCAGGCTGGAGTTTGCCAAAACTTACCTGAGAAAGCCAAAAACTTTTTGGAAGAATGTTCTCTGGTCAGATGAGACAAAAGTAGAGCTTTTTGGGAAAAGGCATCAACATAGAGTTTACAGGAAAAAAAAAAGAGGCCTTCAAAGAAAAGAACACGGTCCCTACAGTCAAACATGGCGGAGGTTCCCTGATGTTTTGTGGTTGCTTTGCTGCCTCTGGCACTGGACTGCTTGACTGTGTGCATGGCATTATGAAGTCTGAAGACTACCAACAAATTTTGCAGCATAATGTAGGGCCCAGTGTGAGAAAACTGGGTCTCCCTCAGAGGTCATGGGTCTTCCAGCAGGACAATGACCCAAAACACACTTCAAAAAGCACTAGAAAATGGTTTGAGAGAAAGCACTGGAGACTTCTAAAGTGGCCAGCAATGAATCCAGACCTGAATTCCATAGAACACCTGTGGAGAGATCTCAAAATGGCAGTTTGGAGAAGGCACCCTTCAAATCTCAGGGACCTGGAGAAATTTGCCAAAGAAGAATGGTCTAAAATTCCAGCAGAGCATTGTAAGAAACTCATTGATGGTTACTGGAAGCGGTTGTTCGCAGTTATTTTGTCTAAAGGTTGTGCTACCAAGTATTAGGCTGAGGGTGCTAATACTTTTGTCCGGCCCATTTTTGGAGTTTTGTGTAAAATGATCAATGATTTGACTTTTTTTTTCATTTTCTTTTGAGTTTTTTCATTGCAAGCAAAATAAATGAAGATCTTATTACCAAAGCATTTGTGATTGCAATCATTTTCTGGAAGAAATTGAGTATTATCTGACAGAATTGCAGGGGTGCCAATACTTTTGGCCAGCACTGTATTACATCAGAAAGATTGATATAACATGTATATATGTATATTTATATATATATATTTATTTATTTAGGAGAGACTGAGATTGAAAAATAACAGATCAGTTTAACTATCTCTATATCAGTAATATCAGAAATTTAAAGGGGTTATCCAGGATTTTTTTTTATTTAATGCCTATGCATAAGATGGCTCTTAATATCTGTTCATTGTGGGGGCTGACAATTGGTACCTACATGGAACAGCTCTCTGTTTCCAGCTTTGTGCACTATATAGGACCATATGTACCCCCGAACAGTTGATCATGTGGGGGACAGTGGTAGAAAGGTAGACCATAAGTACCAAAAGAAATCCTGGACAACCCCTTTAACTGGTGCTATCCTTGGAACTTTTTAATTACAGGCTACTATGTTCAGATTATTAAAAAAAAAATCCTGGAAACCCCTTTAACTAGTGCCATGCTTGGAACTTATTCATTATAGGCTGCTACAGTCACATTCAAACCTATGTAGGAAGATAAGAACCACAGCAACATTGGGTGTACCTTTTACTACACTAGATGATATAAGTCTCTAATTTACATACTTAGATAATGTCCACATTCCAGCAAAGAAACAAGAGCTCACTTCTTATTTGAGAAGACCAATATTTTAAGATAAAAAGGGACAAATAGTAAAAGGAAGAAAAGAAGGTTGAAATGTCGTATAAATGGACAAATAAAATTTCAGAGAATTAATACTTCAGTGTATGGGCTAGAAGGGACTTGAACCCCTTTAGAAGTTCTGCACTGTTGATCTGCTGCTTTATACAGTGTGCTTTTCGGTCTCATATTTCTGTAGTTTTCCAAAGAAAAGTGTTATAAAGCTTCTACAGAAGTCTAGATGAAGTCTAGAAGTCTAGATATAGTATCAATCTACATATCTTCTACTTCCTAAAGAAATGTAGCACGCAGTTGTATACTGGGCAGATTATATTCACATTCTGGATGTGTTTGTAGGGCTCTATGTTCCATTTGGTTAATACATTAAGCATTAAAGTCTATTAATATGGGGTTATGATGAATAAATGGTCATTCCTACAAACATTCATTCCCATTCATTGCGTTTGGAAACATTTACTGAGCAACGACTACCAAATAACAGTCTTTGTCATTTTCTTTTATGTGGACAAAACAATTATTGTTTGTTGGCAATCTATCCTCTCATGTATACAAGCGATGTGGTGCCGATAATATTGAAACTGTATGGTGGATGAACAGCACTTGCTGTCAATGATACCACTATAGAAATGGAAGTAAACAAGTGCTGATAAGATTACTATATTTTGTTATCGATCCTTGTTATGGCATATTGTCTGTGTAAATAAGTTCTTTGACATGTAAAAAAAATCCAAACCTGTGGAAATTTCATCAAAAATTTTCAATATGCAATATATAAGTCTCATACTATAGCCAATTAAGACCAAAAAAAAATTATAAGGAAAGTTAAAGGGTATTCCCAGCTCTAGGATCACATTTAAACTGATAGTTTAAGCTAAATTAGCCAATACATTGCTTTATCCATCTTGCTATTTGTCAGATAAAGCTGAATATGTCTCCTCAGTGTTTACAGCTCATTGCCTAGGTTTCAAACCACCTCTCTTACTAGCTTTATTGGCTGGCTGATGAGTCCAAGTTCCTGGCAATCTATATTCTCTTCTTTCTCTCTCTCTCTCTGCAAAGTGCTCTCAGCTGCTGAGTCCTGATAAGGGACAGAATATTTTGATCAGTACCCCTGTTATCTCTGGATATAAATCCAGACATAACTGTACAATTTACAACAAGCACACTGTTCATCTCGGGCATACGCTGCTGGTCTGAACAGAAAAACAGGAAGCGAAGGGGTAAAGAGACAGGAGGGTAGGAGAAACTGAGATGGGAAATTCTCTTTAAAGGTCTTATTTATCATGGGACTTTATTTAGATTTGAAGTACTACAACCTCATAGATTGTAAGCCCTTGCGGGCAGGGCCCTCTATCCCACTGTGTCAGTTGGTCACTGTTAGTATTATCTGTTTTGTACATCCTGTGTACCATATGTAAACCCTCAAATGTAAAGCACCATGGAATTAATGGTGCTATATAAATAAACAATAATAATAATAATAATAATAATAATAACTTAGTCTGGTGTTTGGTAGATGAAAGCCCGAGAAAAATCATACAAATTTTATTTTCTTCCCACTCTGCTTCTGTACCTATAGCTTTCTAAAATGTGCCAAAATGAACACCTAAAGTGTAACTTTTGGAAAATTTGGTACATTATTAATGGACTGTCTTTTTCAACTTACACATGTGCCAAATTTACCAAACAACTTGTACCACTTTCAGGAATTTTGTGCCACACAAAACAAAATAAATAAATACCCACATGATAAATTCCCTTTTTAAAATAGACAAACCATTTAAAATCATCCAACATCAGCCACCACGATAAATCTTACCCACAGTTACAATATGTGCTTTCTACTTTTAAAAAGTGGGTGGGAAAGAGAGCATGGTTAACCTGTCTAACATGATTTACACCAGATTTATCAGTGCAATGTTTTAATAAGTCACAAAAACTTTTTTTAAAAATCCAGTAGGGGTTGGAGTAGAAAGCCGTCTCAGGACAGACGTATCAGATGTGTACTAGAATATACTAGAGAAGGGGATCTGTGTCAGAAGAGGAAGAGGAACACAGAGAATTTACACAGACTTAGACAAAATTAGGTTCTTGGAAATGAAACTGTTAATTGTCCTTTGTCTGTTTGTATTACTGTTGCTGTCAGGCTCACAGATATTCTCCCTCAGTCCTATGATTTCTATCACTAATCTGCCTCTAATTGATTGAATCTGGCTAAACTCTCCTACTCCTAAGATTTAATAATAATAATAATAATAATAATAATAATAATAGTCCTTTAATAGTCCCACAATGAGGAAATTCAGTGTGTTACAGCAGCAAAGATAAGCAGATACAAATACAAATACAACATGTACAGGAATGTTCCAAGGTAAGAGGCATTACATTGATAGTAGACAGACAGATAGGAAGTAGCAGAGGAGGGGGGGGGGATTTAACAGGCAGAAAGATATTTCAGTTCTCTGTGTGTATTGATCTCCGCTTAGGTCGGTGTTGGTTGTACAGCCTAACCGCGGTGGGGAGGAAAGACTTCCGATAGCGCTCCTTCTCACACTAAGGGTGGAGCAGTCGGTCACTGACAGTACTTCCCAGGGCGATCACGGTCTCATGCATGGGATGGGACTTCTTCTCCCGCATGGAGCTCACCACGGACAGTATCCTTCTGTCACTCACCACCTGCACTGGGTCCTGGCGGCTTCCCAGGACAGAGCTGGCCCTTCTAATCAGCTTGTCAAGTTTTTTCTGTCCCTGGTTGATATACTGCTCCCCCAGCAAGCCACTCCGAAGAAGATGGCTGATGCCACTACCGAGTTGAAGAAAGTCCTAAGAAGTGCCCCCCGGATTCCAAAGGCTTTCAGCCTCCTAAGCAGGTAGAGCCTGCTGTGGCCCTTCCTGTACAGGACCTCCATGTGATCTGTCCAGTCCAGCTTATTATTAAGGAGCAAACCCAGGTACTTATAGGTGTTCACAATCTCGATGCCCATCCCCAGGATGTCCACTGGTTTAGGAGGGCATCTGCATTTACGGAAGTCCACCACCATTTCCTTGGTCTTCCCTGCATTAATCTTAAGGTGGTTCCGCTGGCACCAGTGCACAAAATCCCGGTTCAGTTCCCTGTACTCCCTGTCATCATCGTCTGTGATGAGACCTACTATTGCAGAATCGTCAGAATACTTCTGTAGGTATCAGTTAGATGAGTTGCACCTAAAATCTGCAGTGTACAGTGTTAACTCTATTGTACTTTGTAGCACTCAGTGATCTGTATCATGCAGTGAGATGAATAATACATCCATTCCCAACTTCCACCATCACTGAAATGCCCTGTGTTCAAGCCGACCTTATATAGTTTATATGACATCAGCACTATTAGGTGTCCACCTACCAATGGCTATTGGTTGAAAACTGTCAGCTGATATCAGGTGGCACAACAACATCACAGTGACTCACCAGAAATGTGTCTCTTTTGTATTTTTCTTGTGCAATACATGTTGCGGTGGCCATTTTAATTTATCTGAGAATCTCCATTAATTTAGTTTAATTAAAAACCAAACAATTTGGAATATTTGACTCGAACCTGGCTCGGAATGAATCAGTTCTCCCGTCTATAATAATTACTCATCACCAGCACATTGCCATGTCTAGTAATAGTTGTGCTGCTGGCAAAAAATGAAGCTACTGTATATGCTAGGGGAGCGTTCTAACTGCATGTGCTGTGCTTAATCAGGCCACCTTTGCACATAAAGAGATTTTATTTTCTGATATTCATTTGCTATCAGTATAGAGTAAGTGTGTGTATTTATGTTTAATCAGTTTTTATTGAGGTTTTTGCAAATAGGAACAAAAGGAAACAAAACTAAGACAAAGGCATCAAATAAGGCAGTAGGAGGCACGCAGGCCACCCAATCGTGGAGAAGTCGCTGAGGAACAGTTAGGGTAGAGGTCTGCTGATGCCCGCAACAGAGACACCAGTAACGGGTGGCACTATAACAACATGGGGAAATGCATCATTGGGGGTGATGGCAGGGAACACTATAGGACAGAAGGAAAAGTCCGGTTGTGGAGGGCCACCACAGTGCCACTCGCGTACTAGAAGAAAAAGACAAATGCTGGAGGGAAAGGGGAACTTGGGGGAGACACGGGTGAACAGAAACACATAAAACCACATGCAAGCCGGGATGGGACAGGAAGTGTCTGTATTTATGTGTAGACACAAAGCGTTACCTCTTACCCAAACTGATAGATGATAGTGGTACATCCACTGATAAGAGTAACCTTATATAATCTCAGCAGGTTTTGATAGCGTGCAACTCATAGGAAGCCAGCAATATACAGTACCAATATATCTATCAGCAATCTGTGGCCCAGACTTCAGCTGCTTTATTTCAAACCCATTGAACTGATAGCAAATAAGCCCCACTGTGGACCTCTGGTGCTAACATATAAAACAGAACTGATATCTGCTTATTCAGATTTATGGCCAGCCATTGCTATTTCTCATTTCATTTCTCATTCCATCTCTAAAAATATTAAACATTTCTAACTACATTATGTAAAGATATAGACCTGTACAATTATATGTTATATTTTTATCATATAAATGACAACAATCAATTGGCTTGGCCCTGGAAGATTTATCTGTTGTAGAGTGCGATTGCTGGATGTGGCAGAGTCAAAACCAGATAGACATTTGTATATAACAGGAACAGACTTTAGTGAAACATGAATGCAGTAAGAGAAGGTTCACCTCACATGGTGAATAACAGATCTAGTACAGCACACACTCTAAAAATACATTTAGTGTATATCAACAGCATCAAAACAACAGAGTACAGAGTGTCTGCAGATAAACATTTAGTAACTGCTACATCTAGTGTCATAAATGTAAACTGCAGTCAATCCAGCAAATATAGAGACGAAGCTGGCTGTTGCATATCGCCAACATTATCATCATTTCCCCAAATTTTCTGATAACTGAAATCTACGTCAACTACGAGCTGGTGGGGGTAGCAGAGGTGTAGAAAGCTGATGATGCAACTATCATACATCTACAATTCATGACGGAGGTAGATGCTAGCATTTCAAATGGACACAAATAAAGCTTGTTTAAAGTGGCAATCACATGATAATGCCAGGCACACAGTGATGGCTAACAGCACATCAGTGATGCCCATATTTTTAGACCATGCATTCTACCTATAAATATGTACCCCACTGGTAGCAATAACTTAATCACCAAAGACTTTGGTGCACCACCATAGACTGTCTGCAGTTTGCCCCTTTTTACATCTAAACTGCTGTTCAAAAAAAAGTTCCTATTGTGTGACATAGGTTGCCGCATAACCCTAGTTTAAAACAAACAGTAGAGTTTAAAGGGAGTCTATCATCAGAATAGTCCCAATTGAACTATAAGCAGTATCAAATAACCAGGGTTCATATGGATATAAAGAGATATTAGCTTTTTCCTACTGTGCTAATGAGCTGTTTGGTGTAATGAGGGCATCACTGTTGGTCTCATCTCACAAACAGCTGCCTCCCTACTATGATGTACACAGTGATGTCATAGTACATGAATGATAAAAACAATGATATCACACTATGACATCATAGCACAGGCATAAAGCACACAAATAAAGATCACTATGTACACTGTGACCTCAACATATAAAGAAAATTATTATAATGATGTCACATATAGTAGGCATTATGGTATCCTAGTAAAGTAATGGAGGTACATTCAGTTTTTCAAATTCTCTTTCATCATCCATAGTTAACACTAATTACACTCTAGATATTACTGGAAATGCTCCCACTTAATTGTTGGGAACCATATGTCTGCCACCCTGGTAGTTATGCCCATCAAAGGAGCCTTATAAAATCTGGGATATATTGGCTTCTGGATTCGGTGTCATATAATATGTACTGACTTCTTAAAAGGACCTAGTACAAGCACACGCATGTGACCCATGGGCACACTAGCACAGTGAAAAATGAAGCAGTAATAGATTGCCAGGCTCCAACTGAGGGGAACGATCAAATTTTATCACAGTACTTGTTTGATAGGGTCAGAATATGTAGGGACACAACCAGGGTCAGACTGGCCCACCGGGGAATCGGTGAATACCTCGGTGGACCCCTGACTATTAGTCCTCATCTTGCCAATGCAAATGCATTGGTCAGGGGCCGGGCCCCTCATCATCCCGATCGGGTCCTTGACCAATACATTTGCATTGGCAAAATGAGGACTAATAACATACCTCCCAACCGTCCCGGTTTCGGTGGGACAGTCTGGGTCCTGTCCCGCGGTCCCGGTTGGTGGGAGGTATGTCCTGAATTCAACTCATCTGTGTCCAGAGAGGATGCAGGTGAGTTGAATACAGCGAAGAAGCAGGAGCGGACAGCCTCTGTTTCATCACTGTACTCCTGCTCACCGGCCCTAGGAGCTGTAGGCGCGATGTGATGACGTCACTCACATCGCGCCTGTAGCTCTCTCAACAGTCCCGAGAGGCAGACCTCAGACAGAGCAGCAGTGGAGCGAGGAGAGGTAAGTCTGTGTTTTATTATGTTAAACTGTAGGGGCAAATGGAGGGGGAACATTAAACTGGGGGCAGATGAAAAGGGGACATTAAACTGGGAGCAGATGGAGGGGGCGCATTAAATCGGTGGCAGATGGAAGGGGCATTAAACTGGGGGAAGATGAAGGGGGGCATTAAACTGGGGACAGATAAGGAATGACATTAAACTGGGGTCAGGTTGGAAGGGGACATTAAACTGGGGGGCAGAAGTCAGGGAGGAGACAGTAAAACGTGAAACCCAAAAAACATACCTGTCCACAGTGTCTGCCACCACTGACTGGTCCAGCGCAAACCGCGGCTTTGCCCGGTGGAAGCCCCTTTGCCACACATGACTGCTGAGTGAACACAGGAAGGGAACTGATGATGTTACTTACATATGTCACCAGTTCCTTTCTTGTGGCCATGGATTGGCCTCAGCAGTCAGGTGCAGCGCAGAACTTCTGCCGGCAAAGGAACAGCACATGCTGGACTGGACAGTGGCGGCAGACACTGGTATCAGGTGAGTATGATTTTTTTTTTTTAAATGTTTTAACCTTCCTCGGTATCCTCTCTGAAATTCCTGGACAACCCCTTTAAAGAGGTTGTCCAGGCTAAACATGAATTTAATTAGGCCAGGGGAGGTGAAAAAAAAAAAAAACATACTCACCTGTCCCGACACTCTGGTGTCCTCCCAGGCTGGCCATTCCTGCAGACCCCAGAGTATAATGATCAGAGGCCCCAAGGAGTTGAGGGAACATAAAATACACTGTTACTTACCTCTCCTGCGCTCTAGCAGGCTTCGGGCCTCCTTGGTGACGTCCCAGACATTGGTGGACCAGTCCAACGTCATTATGCGTCACGATGCATGCCTGGCTCACATGACATCTGGTCCAACATTGAAGAGGTAGCGGGAGGTGCACATAATACTATATGAAGGGGCCACTATGGGGCATAATACTATAATACTGTATGCAGGGGCCACTATGGGGCAGAATACTGTGTGCAAGGGCCACTATGGGGCATAATAGTGTGTTCAGGGGTCACTATGGGGCATAATAGTGTGTGTAGGAATGCAGTTTGTGCGGGGGGGTCCCATGTCAAATGTTCGCCTTGGGGCCCAGCCATTCCTAGTTACACCACTGAGTCCAGTATAGGTACAGTCTATTTATGGCTGTGTTGTTATGGAAACCTAGTAAATTAAATGTGAACATATACTGGCTGATACACATGATATGACTGAATATTTAAGGACCTGCGAACTACTATTGAGTAATACAGGTCATAAATAGCTTGGTTGCTATGGAAACCTGTGTGCTTGAGGAGACTAAGCGTTTGCGAGCTTCTATTGGCTGATAAGGGACATGTGACCATGTGTATGGCAGTTGGAATATGAGTGAAAGACTTGCAGGCTTGTATTAGCTAATGCTGGTCATTTTTTGGGAATACTGTATCTCAGGAACGGTACATCCTTTAGAGCTGAGACCCAGTCTAAAATATTCCCGGACACCTGATGTACATGTGTGCCAAACTTGGTGAGGATCGGTCCAGTCGTTTGGTTGCGCATAAACAACAGACAGACAGACAGACAGAAACTCATTTTTATATATATAAGAGATATTTTATAATTGGGAGTAGCAACCAGGATGGGGGCTTTGTGTAGGTGAGGACAATGTGGGTCAGGTGCCTGGAAAAGTGAAGAGCCAAAGATGTCTGTTCTGCAAACTTTACAGAGACAAGTCACAGCTGGAAGAAGTGGTCATGGCGGTCCAAAGGGAAGAGACAGGAAATGTGACCGAGTAGTCAGAGACGTCACCTGTAAGTCAAAAAATGTTACTGCACTCTATTCACCTAAATGGTCTGCAGAGCCCTGTGTAGAGCCGGTATATACTACTACTGTACTATACTACTACTGTATAGTGATAATATTGGTATAACTTGGGTTGGGGGCCCACTTGGACATGTTTGCACCCCCTGTGCCGGACCCCTAGCTACGCCTCTGGTTGGAACCAATCCATTTGTAGTTTGTTGCTGCAAGCGTCACTGACGTACTAACACTGTGTGCGGCGGCGGCGGGTTTCTGCATAGGAGTCCAGACCAGCAGTATGAACGGTAAGTACAACTTAACTACGCAAACAAAAAAACAACATTTCCCCCTATTTTGCCCCCAAATCTTTCAATTTCACTGACCACTCTGATAACTACAACCCCCAGCAGCTCCAGATGCTTTGGGTCTGTTGAAAGTTGGATCTGAGCATAGGCCATAAAAAAGATTAACCCTGGACAACCCCTTTAATATGCCCCACACAGTTTAATGTCCCCGCACAGGATGTTAGCCCCCATCACTGCTCCCACACAATATAATGGCCCCATCACTGTTCCCCATACAGTATGGGGCACCAGTGACGAGGCCACTGTATGGGGGGGGACCAGTGAAGTAGACATAGAAAAATTTGGCCCAGACAACCCCTTAAAAGAGGTTGTCCATAAATCGGAGCGACCACTGTGGCGCCCGCATGGGAGGTGTAAAAATAAAAAAATAAATTAAAAAAAACCACTCACCTGTCCCCAGCACCCCATTGTCCCCTGCCTGTGTCTGTTTGGTCTCATGGCGGTGCCTAATTTCTGGAAATCCTGTACCTAATTGGTCTTTGTGGTCACAAAAGGTGCAGGACTCCCAGCAAGTAGCACAAGTCTGAATGGACACTGGCAGCGGACAATGGAGCACCAAAGACAGGTCAGTATGCTTTTTTATTTATTTATTTTACACCTCCTGCACGGCACATGGGTTGCTCCAATTCCTGGACAACCTCTTTAAAGGATTTATCCACCTTTCTAATATTGATGGCCTGTCCTTAGGATAGGTCATCAATATTACATCTGCGATGATACAACAGCCAGGACCTCTGCAGATCAGCTTTTCCAGGACAGTACGGCTACAGGTAATGGTAACAATCCTAGGAGCCACGCTGTTCACTTGCCATACAGGGTGTAGCAGTGGGTTTAGGTAGTGCAGTGGAGCACATCGTATGGCGGGTGAGCAGCATGGCTCCCAACATATTTCGGTACCGCTGATCTGAAGGGGTCCCGATGGTGGGCCCCTAGAAACAATTCCACTGGTGGGCCCTAGACATCCCAGTCCGACACTGGACACAACGCATGGACAATGGAATGGTAATGCTCAATGGTCAATATATCCATCAATTTTCAAAAAGAGCAAAAGATTATAGGCAAAATACAAAGTTATAAGACATGAATCTCCATTATTGTTATTCCTTAAAAAATACAAGAATTTTCTAAAATTTATTTGAAAGCTGACAGGAAGTTTTGAATATATCTCAGGTCATACATCTATATAGTCATTTTACTTTAATAAGCATGGTGTAGTTACGCTAGATGGAAGCAAGGCAGAGAAATATTGCAGGTCTTTGCTGTGTTTTCTTTCTTGTATTGGTTTAGTAACACTTGATTCCCTTATTGTATATCATGATCATCTTCTGCACTATGATGTGTGGTTTGCTTTTAAGTTACCTAGAAAGGCACAATAGTGCACACTGTATTGCACACTGCATCCGCTGCTGTATGTTTAGGTGCACCTCATTTGCAGGCAGCTGCAATGTGAGCTCTTGCCCTGCCCTGCCATTGACCTCCAACCTGATTTGAAAGAGCCATCCTCTTTCAGAGTGAGAAGTTATTCATTTGCTATAATAGCTCTATTTCAGTCCTTCTTCCTGAGATAGACAATTGAGCAAAAATGGGATGGTTTAGAGATATTGACAGCTGTTCGGATAGAACAACACTGAGCCCATTTTAGCTTTGATCAAAGTGAAGATGGCTGGAAGAAAAAAAGAAAGTTGTCGTTTGACAATGTTTCCTGATGTGTACCATTTGTAGAGAACATTAATAGCAGCCACTTGGATTAGATGGCCCACATTAGTCTCCCGATTGTAAGCTGTTTTACAAAAGCTCGGAAGACTTCCTTCTAAAAACCTTGAGGCTAAAATACACCTAATTGATGTGCTGAAACGCAAAACGTTAACACTTTGTAGAGAGAAAAAAGGGAAAATATGAGCAGGCTGAAAAGACGAATGACTGTTTCAAGAAAATAAACATGCCTCAAACACAAACTGCTTCGTACAAGGAAGAGCGTATTGAAATTCTGCCCAATGTTAAAGGAGCAGTTTAAGAGAACATGCCACATTTATCACAGCTTCACAGACAAGTTATTGAGCTGTCTATGAAAAGCAGAGCCAAACAGGAAGGCTTTCAGCAGAAAGCAGTGGTTGAGGTCCTTGATTGATAGAGTTAGATGATGCAAAGCCGTCTGATGACCTTTCTGTGAAATAAAGTGAAGGAACTCAAGGACTTTTATGGTGATCTCTGACCACAGATGAACAGCTACTTTATTACAGCAAAGATTCAGGATGCACCAAATTCTTTATTGTGCTACTTTCCAATGCACAGTATAATGTGCGACTGTAACTATAACCCAGTGATGTCATCCTAGAACTGGAGCACAAACAATAACCACAATGTCCTCTATTTATGTGACTGTTATTACAAGTTGATTGTAATTGAATCCTGCACATGACTAGGTCATTTATCATATATAGCCCTGTTTAATAGGGAAATAAACCTTGTACATAGCATGATTGAGTTGTAAAGTACATTTTGGCTATTCTTCCAAAAATATTAACTTTACATATGATATATATATATATATATATATATATATATAAGATCTATCTATCTATCTATAGCAATTCAGTTCAGGTATCTGCTGATTTGATTGTATGTGTAATCATGGATTACACATAGATACCAATATGTGTGTCATCAGTGCTGTTTTTACTGACTCGTACACTGAACACAGTCATGTGCTTGTAGCCTGAAAACATTTTACAAAAATAAATAATTAAAAATTTTGCAGAGCTTTAAAGATGATCTCTAACCATCTTAGCTCTAACTACTAGGCATAAGAAAGTTTTCCAGACTAACGTCACCAATCTTGTATGAAGTAAGCAATGTAATTGTAAGCTCAGTTACCACTGCTTGTCTATTAGGGTTTAATCAATGCACAGTTATGTAAAGCCTGGAGTTCTTTTTCCTAGAAAGTGCTGTGTGTGTTCATTCTTTGCATATCACAAGGCATTATGGGAAAGGAGCTGGGGAGCTCATGCGCCCTCTATTGGATGTAACAGATCGCAGTCACTAAAGGACTGGACATTAGAGAATATCATCCATCCTACCTGGATCAAAACATATGGTGCTTACACTATGCTGCACTATTTATTTAGCTTACATACATAGCGGCCTCATATTCTGCAGCACTTTTACAGATATTGTCAGTCACTGTCCTATATAGGGCTCACAATCTAAATTTCCTATCAGTATGTCTATGTGGGAGGAAACCCACGCAAACACTGCGAGAATAAACAAATTCCTTGCAGATGTTGTTCTTGGCTGGATTCGAAACCAGTGATTCCAAAGCAACAGTGCTAACCACTGAGTTAACATACAGAAAATATATAAATGAAGCATGTGTACAATTCTATAATTAGAGAAAATTTGCCAAATTACTTTTCCGTTTTAATAAGTTTGAATATCATCCATTTTACCACTTGTTCACTTGTTTCAAACAACACTTTTTTATATCTACACGTTTAATTAATACAAAAGCGATTTAAGAACATACTTAGTTTTTGTTAGGGTGCTGCATGACCACCTGCTTTAAAATACAGTAGCAACTAAAGATGGGTGCACCCCACATGATTCGTTTTGTCCTGTGTTCGGACGAAGTAGAACCGGAAGGGAAATTATTACTCTCTGGGGTCTCTTCAGACCCCAGAGTATAATAGCTGGAGGCCCAGGGGAGGTGACGAAAATAAAAAAAAAACATTTATACTCACCTTCTGTTACCTCTTTTGGCGTGCCCATGTCACGGCTGAGGCCCAATCACAGGCCTCAATGGTGACCCTTGGCACCTGATGTCACAGAAGAGCTCCAGATGCTGAAAGGAGGAAGACACAGAGTGCTGGATGCCGCGAGGAAGCCCAAAACAGGTAGCAGAAGGTATAGTATAAGTATAAATGTTTTTTTTGTAAAATCTCCTGGGCCTCGATCTATTATACTCTGGGGTCTGAAGAGAATTTACCAGCAGTGGCCATTTTGGTTCAGCCAAGGCAAATTCCAAATTGTTTGGTTTAGTTAAAATCCATGTAATTTTTAATATCGGGTCAAATCCAGTTCATTGTGAACTGACTTGCCCATCTCTAGTAGCAGCAAAATAAATGACATTTCACCAAATCTCATCCACCTGTCAATTTATGCTATGGGCTGCTTCATCAAAAATGCAAAAGTTCCCTCTGGTCTTTAACCTAACACAGTGTTTGTTTGTTTTTTAAAGGCAGTATAACCTGTCAAGACAAAGCCACAAAAGAACACTATGCATGAAACTACCTTAACATTATTTAAAGATGTGAATTATATTTAAGACAGATCCAGTATGGAGTTATAACAATCAAAGTTACAGAAGTAAATTTAAAAATGCCCACTTTTCTATGTAATACATAAGTTCTTAGTACTGTAGGTCAGTCATTGACTTGTTAGATCTCTTAGTTCTGTCATCCTCTATTCCAATTCACATAGCTATTTTAAGCTACATACTGAAGGATACAGTACTGTATACTTCTCCAATGCAGCCACAGAAAATTGACCAAATTGAAGAATGCTAACTGAGCCGTAGAGCTCAAATAGCACATCTGACTTCAGAGTATTTTGTTGGTGCAGTCAGACTGTAATTTCACAGAGATCTTCTAGGAGACTATTTGGATTTTCCAGAAGGATAAAAATTCTCTTGATTATAAAAATTCATGTTCAGATATGGAGGCAATTTGTAGTCATATGTGCTGTAATATAAGAATTTGTCCAATACTGATGCCTGTATGATCAGTAGAAAAATTCAGCTATGGTACTACTTTGCATTGCTACTGTCTTAGTTTATATAGAATACATTCATTGAATTTGAGATAATTCTAATACAGGAATTTCTTTATGAAACATCTGCTCACTGAATGAATGCACCAAAATGGAAACGTATACTCATTAAAGTTACAGTAATACTAATATCATCTGTGATTTATAAACAGAAGGCTGAGTGATTTACTAATACTATACAGTGCTAAATTCCCTACCAGTATGTCTTTCGAGTGTGGGAGTAAAGTGGAGTACCCGAGGAAAACCTACGCAAACATGGGGAGTACATACAAAATCCATGCAGATGTTCAAACCTAAGAATCCAGCGCTGCAAAGTGACAGTGCTAATCTGATCCCCCAACGTCCCATCTGTATACACAACTAATACTGTATGTGCCCTGCACATATATGAAACCATACATTCATTGTTTCCCAAATAAAACTTTACAAATCTTGTCTTGCTCTCAACATTGAATTGTTCCTTAGATGACAATAAACTTGTCAAATCTCATAGTGTATAATGCCATATTCTTCCACAGTTGTGCAGTTTGTAGGGTTGAGCAACATGGTGTATGTTTTCTGATAAGTATGAAAGTATGAGAGGCATTAGGTCTGGTGTTCTACTACAAAACACTTCACTCTTTGCCTGAAATTTCTTCCAGCAGAGTTGAAATAATAGTTCATTGTTGCTAAATGTAATTAGGACCATGACTGAACCTTCTATCTCATGGAGTACCTTCCTACTTTGTAGAACATTTATATCTGGGATCACTCTGTTTTATGTTTAACTACATTGCTCCTTTGAAAACACAGATAAAAGCAGAATCCACTTAAGTTATGTAACTGTACAAAAATAGATTTGGTTTTTAGTGAACATAAAGATTTATTGATCGTCATTGTTAATATTTGCCTCTCTATCCTGGTACAATGTAAACCCCCAGCCAGCACTTCTGTCTTCAGAGACAGAAATGGAGCAGTTGTGAGGCTGAATCAATAGATCCAAAAAGCCTAGTTCTCTAAAAGGCATACACAATTCTTCCTCTTTTCAGCATGGAAGAAAGATTAGGAAGATTAAAGGAAATTTAGTTACCGAAGGTAATTTAATCATAGGTATGTTTATTCATATCTTCAAACTGTAAAATCATTTATCAAAAACAAGCACCAGACTTGGTCCAGCAGGCTTGGTATAGCCCCCTAGTGATCTCAGTTTTATTCATATAGCACCAACATATTCCACAGTACTGCGATATGGCATTTACAGCATGATAGAATATTTTGGAGTGTCCCACTGGACATTGAAAAATGTTTTTGTCCTGCTCATAATGTAAATATGTTGTGCCTTATTTTGTACATAGCTTTCTTGCAAGTTTCCACACTCTTGGTAGACTTGGTATGCTCCACACAGGTAGTTCTGGAGTGTGGGGGGATACCAGGAATCTTCACCCAACTTCCAGTGCGGAAGGTTGTACAGAGCAGCTGAGGAGGGCTAGAGACAGACTATAGCTGCACTGCAGCCTAAAGTCAGGAAAAGTATGATTGCCTACACAGAGAGACCTGGAAGCGTTAAGAAAAAAAGAGTGCCTTTTCTGAAGTCTGAGGATAAGGTAAACTATGGCCTCAGGACATTGACCCTGTCCTAGCTACAGAACAGACAAGACATCCTTGTGAATCCTAACTGGGATTTTGATGTGAGAGTCAGTGAGAAAGAGAAATAGATTGGCACATGTTTAGGAAGAGAGAGATACCAGGTCACCCTATACTCACAGTAGTTCAGTACTACAAGAAGTGTACCTCCATTTGCTAGAAGCTGTTGGTTTCCTTGCTGCTCTGTTTTAAGTAAAGGTATGTGATGATCTGTTTTCCTGCAACCACAAGTCTTCAGAGGCTCGTTCCTGCGTTAACATGATGGGCACTCCAAGCACCATCAGGGCTGAAGACCATGAGGAAAGACTACCACCACCATCAAGTACCCAGCAGGCCACCTCAGCTTTGGACCAGCCCAGGAGGAGAATTGGAGGAATTTTTGTTGTGTTATCTAGCCGCTCTGACAAGTACCAGTTTGAGAACTACTCCCA
Source organism: Leptodactylus fallax (assembly GCA_947044405.1). Taxonomy (NCBI): domain Eukaryota; kingdom Metazoa; phylum Chordata; class Amphibia; order Anura; family Leptodactylidae; genus Leptodactylus; species Leptodactylus fallax. The sequence goes on along the minus strand of CAMRHE010000027.1, from coordinate 8,298,297 downwards.
GTCTCTGGGTTCCCGCCAACAGGTTGATGCAAGAGTTTCAATATTCTGTATATACTGGTTGACACTATATTTAGTGAGGGTAACATTATTTTTACTGACTTTTGCTGAAATTTTATTTATGGGGAGGGAATATAAAAATGATGGAGTATAATAATCAGTTACGTTTACTAAGGGTGTAACCATGAAAAGCAATGCAAAAATGAGAGCCTATTGTTTTTAACTTGTGTGCCACATTCAACCCAGAAATAGTAACATACTAAATTTGAAGAAACACATGATACAAAATAAACAATAGCAGGTAAATATTTAAATATAAAAATTGGTCAAGGAAGCTTCAGGTTGTCAATTATTATCCATTTATTCACAAATGAAATGTTGGCATGGGTACTGCATGTTGGGAAAAAAGCAGCTACTATACCATAAAATAGTCATTGTTTATAGTTAGGATATGTCTACAATATTGTCAGTTTTGGCATAGCCATGGTAATGTAGGGCAAAGAGCTTGGAAAGCAGTACTACATTAGTTAGTGATATTAACAGTAAACTTGATAAAGCAAAAATTGGTGCAGCTGGAATATATGCCATTAGCCTATTATGATGTTTCACACATGTCCAGGAGCAGGAGAGAGTTTAGAGTGGCAAGTGGTGACAGGATGGGTCACCATGAAACCTACATTTGAATATTAATTTATAAATGCAATACTATTTAATTAATTGTGTGTCAGTAATAAAAAAATAGAATGTGGCTGTGAGTATATGTGTGTTTGGGGGCAGGTCAGAGTATATAACCATGTTACAAAATCATCATGTGTCCATAACTTGCTTTACCCTCCCTATAGGAACTCGTGTGGCTATAACAAGGTTATTATTTGATATACTGTAAGTCACAGTTAAGTTATAGTCATGTCATAGAATGACAATAGTGCATGTCATAGCACATTGCTGTGTAAAACTATTGTGTTGTGCGAACGTCTAGGAATATCTTCTGTTCTGGGTAACATTTATAGATTTGAGTGCTAACATAATTTTATGTAGGATTTGTAGAAGTCAGTTATAGCTAATGACGAGTTGGATGTAGTTATGGCTTTGAATTTCCAGTCGAGATGGTTAAAAAAAAGTTGCTTTTGAATTGAACTTTTCTTGCTTGGGGTGTAACTTTGTATTATGAAGTCAGATATTAATTGTGGGCTAGAGATTAGCGAACTGATTAGTAATGGATCAGGTACAACCCAAGTTTCCCAAAAGTATATTTTGTGATTGTCCGCCACTACATGTAACACAAGGTAGCAGACCAGAGGAGGAACAACTGGTCTTTGTGACCTAGGTAGCCTTCTGGCATCATCTGATATCCTCTCAGCCAATCCAATCTTACCAATGAGTGTTAAGTGGAAAGACTACAGTACAGATGTCATATACAACATATAAGATACTGTGGGCAGTAAGAAGAAGAGCGAGTTTGTGACAGACAATCTCGGGGAAGATTTGTTTCACTGCATTATCCAAAGCAATTGCTGCAGTGTGAATACATTGCTACTGGTAAAACCAACATTGCAATAATACTTCAGCTTCAAAGGAGAGGAGGATTAGTCTGGAGGATAGTCTAGTTAAATGTAATCAATTTTAGACAGATTTGCAGAAAAATCATAAAAGTTGGGGGGGTGAAGCTCTGCATTGTGCTGTGACTGGAGTATTTTTAGCAATATAGCAATTATTTTTCAGTATCGTGTCAGATCTGACATTAGTGTAGCTTACTGCACTGTAATATCACTGTCCAAAGAGTGTATTACATTCTTTGACTGACAAAGTCAGTCCTTTCAGTGCAAAATCTCAATTTGTTAAGATTTTTTCAATAGTGTTTTTTGCTAAACGATACAGAAAAACTGCCATTATCAGTGCAAAAATCAAAGCTGACTCATGCAGTGTGTTTTAGTCTAATATTCACTGACCAGGTGACCTTGAAATTGTGTTTTTTTTTTTATTAACAAACACAGAAAACTGCCATTATCATTGCAAAAAACCAAAGCTGTCCCATGCAATGTGTTCAGCTTACCCTTTCCGTGCATACTCTTTCACAATTGTTCCAATCACTATTGTATAAGCAGTTAAGTGTTTAGAAAAAAAACAGGGCAGGGGACAGAGGAAACACTTGTGCTACTGTCACACTATCCACCAGTGCAAGTACTAACAATAAAAATGTGGATGGTAACAGTAACACTACTGGTCTGGGTTGCACCTGCAGTAACTGCATGGTTGTTGTACTCCCTGAAAATAAAGATGAAGTCTTTAATTAGTTTTCATGCTCAGCCACATCTCAGTCACAGCAGAATATGAGATCTGACAGTAGTTAAACACAAATGTTGAATCATGGTTCTGTGCGTTCCTCTGCTGTTGTAAAACGTAATTTACCACACTGTCTTTCAGAAGTAATAACTATGCCTTCTTAATCTTCACTGACACAGATCCCAGTCTATTCTTCTTGATGAGTTGGATGAGAACACACAGTGGATTTTGAATGTAGAGAAGGAAGAGGTGAAAGACATACAGTGGGGAAAAAAAGTATTTAGTCAGACACCAAGTTCTCCCACTTAAAAAGATGAGAGAGGCCTGTAATTGACATCATAGGTAGACCTCAACTATGAGAGACAAAATGAGAAAACATATCTAGAAAATCACATTTTCTGATTTTTTAAGAATTTATTTGCAAATTATGGTGGAAAATAAGTATTTGGTCACCTACAAACAAGCAAGCTTTCTGTCTCTCACAGACCTGTAACTTCTTCTTTAAGAGGCTCCTCTGTCCTCCATTCATTACCTGTAGTAATGGCACCTGTTTGAAATTGTTATCCGTATAAAAGACACCTGTCCACAACCTCAAACAGTCACACTCCAAACTCCACTATGGTGAAGACCAAAGAGCTGTGGAAGGACACCAGAAACAAAATTGTAGACCTGCAACAGGCTGGGAAGACTGAATCTGCAATAGGCAAGCAACTTTGTGTGAAGAAATCAACTGTGGGAGCAATAATTAGAAAATGGAAGACATACAAGACCAATGATAATTTCCCTCGATCAGGGGCTCCATGCAAGATCTCACCCAATGGGGTCAAAATGATCACAAGAACGGTGAGCAAAAATCCCAGAACCACACGGCGGGACCTAGTGAATGACCTGCAGAAAGCTGGGACTAACGTAACAAAGGCTACCGTCAGTAACACACTATGCCGCCAGGGACTCAGATCCTGCCGTGCCAGACGTGTCCCCCTGCTTAAGCCAGTACATATCCGGGCCCATCTGAAGTTTGCTAGAGAGCATTTGGATGTTCCAGAAGAGTATTAGGAGACTGTCATATGGTCAGATGAAACCAAAGTAGAACTGTTTGGTAGAAACACAACTGGTTGTGTTTGGAGGAGAGTGAATGCTGAGTTGCATCCAAAGAACACCATACCTACTGTGAAGCATGGGGGTGGCAACATCATGCTTTGGGCCTGTTTCTCTGCAAAGGGACCAGGACGACTGATCCGTGTTCATGAAAGAATGAATGGTGCCATGTATATTGAGATTTTGAGTGCAAACCTCTTTCCATCAGCAAGGGCATTGAAGATGAAACTTGGCTGGGTCTTTCAGAATGACAATGATCCCAAGCACACCACCAGGGCAATGAAGGAGTGGCTTCGCAAGAAGCATTTCAAGGTCCTGGAGTGGCCTAGCCAGTCTCCAGATCTCAAACCCATAGAAAACTTTTGGAGGGAGTTGAAAGTCCATGTTGCCCAGCGACAGCCCCAAAACATCACTGCTCTAGAGGAGATCTGTATGGAGGAATGGGCCAACATACCAGCAACAGTGTGTGCCAACCTTGTGAAGACTTACAGAAAACGTTTGACCTCTGTCATTGCCAACAAAGGATATATAACAAAGAATTGAGATGAATTTTTGTTATTGACCAAATACTTATATTACTTAATGTGATTTTCTGGATTTGTTTTCTCGTTTTGTCTCTCATAGTTGAGGTCTACCTATGATGTCAATTACAGGCCTCTCTCATCTTTTTAAGTGGGAGAACTTGCCTGTACCTGATATCTCCATTGCAGTCTCCGGCCTTACCATAACTCCTAGGAAGTATGCCCGCTGCCTTGGGGTTATATTTGACTCAGAACTTTTCTTCACCCAACCATATCCAATCACTCGCACGCTCATGTCATCTCCACCTCAAAAACATCTCCAGAATACGCCCTTTCTTTACCAGAGATACACTAAAGACACTTATTGTTGCCCTGATACACTCCCGCCTTGACTACTTTAACTCCTTACTATTCGGTCTTCCCGTCACTAAACTCTCCCCCCTACAATTTATTGTGAATGCAGTGGCCAGGCTCATCTATCAGTCTAGATGCTACAGCAATGCCTCTGGTCCTCCCTCATCTCTGTCTATCGCCCAACCTGTGCTCTCTGTTCACTCAATGACCTAAGACTAACATCCTCTATTATCAGAACGTCCCGCGCTCGTATACAAGACTTCTCCCGAATTGCACCACTTCTCTGGAATGCTCTATCCCGGACTATCAGATTAACTTCCAATTTCTACAGCTTCAAGCGCAAACTAAAGACATATCTTTTCAGTCAGGCCTATCACAATTCCTAACGTAAACCCTTTCGTAGTTAGAGTCCCTAAAACGAACCCTTCACTGTTCACGTTCCCGCATTACCCCACAGGATATGATGCCGTTTCAGACTAACTTTATATGTCCAGGCACCATCTGCACGTTAAAGAACACGACTGGTGACAGCTCATACAGCTTTATATATGTTTAATGACAGTGTCTGCAGACACCGATCTAGTAAATAGTAAAGCATGTATTAATGGAGGCCCCGGGGTGGCCCCAGAGATTCAGAGGGCCCGGAACAGCCGCCCCCTCTGCCCCCCTGCTAGCTATGCCACTGTACCAGGATGTCTCTATCGTGACATATATGGACTATTGTGTCAAGGAAATTGACAAATGTGAACACATGACATCAGACTTGAAAAACAAAAAGTTTCTCCGCTTACATTATTACATTCACTTCTAAGGCTAGGCTTATGTTTGTGCTGGCAAGTCAACTAGGAGCCTCCTTTGTAGATTCTGTCAAAAATTATTGGCAAAATAGCGCAGCATGATGTCTAGGGTTTTCCTATCTCAAAATGAGTGTAAAAAAAAAAAAAAAAAAGTGTTTTAAAAAAATTAACCCCTACCTGGTGTAGAATATATCATTCTAAAATGTCTTGTGCAAATTTATACAAAAACAGCATTTTCATGACAGATGCTCTTTAAGGAGCATTTCTCAAAGGGTTAATGAACCTTTGTGTACAGCGCCCATTCTAACCGTTTGTACTTCACTGTTCCTAACAAAAGTATTTCACTTGACCTTTAGCTTGATAGAAAACAACAGGAGATTGAAAAGGAAAAAAACTCACAAAGGGAAAACCAAATGCTTTCCAGTACAGAACTTACTAGATCTCCCTGCTAACATCACAGGATATGTCTGAATGAAAAAAAAATGAGATTTTAAACTCCTACCCTTACTAAAAGGAGAAAAATGTCATAGGCACTTAGCCAGATGGGTGTTGTGTTAAAAATGTTTTCCTTTGACTTACGTGGGTATGTGGCACAGTGGCACCTGGTCTAGTTATTATAACTTTCAAGTGGCATGTAAAAGAATCACTTCTTCAATTGTTCAAAAAAGAACTAGAGTATAGTAATATTCTGCAGATCTGTACAGTGAATAGAAGACTAATTCAATACATTTGAAAACCTGTTATTTCAGTACAAATATTTGTTCTCTGATGTATGGCTAATAAAAACTACATTTTTACACAATGATATCACAAGAAATGAACCTCTTGAATCCCAAAGGTCTTCTCACCGGAAAAATAAAGCTTTATTTGGATTCAAAACATAAAAAAAATACTCAGCACTTTGCCTGCCTTTGTCAATACTGTAAAATATATAGCAATACTAATCTTTAATTCACACACAACTAAATTGACATAGAAAGCTTGGGCTGACCCCCTCTCTCATATAGAGTAGAAGAGGTCCAGGCCAGCAGTTACATAAACCCAACAAATTGCAAGATATAAGGGAGAGAGCAATGGAGCCAGAGTTGTTTGGTCCTAGAGGAGTTAAGCAGCCCTGGTAGCATGCATCACATAGTCAGATTATATATATACAGTACAGACCAAAAGTTTGGACACACCTTCTCATTCCAAGAGTTTTCTGTATTTTCATGACTATAAAAATTGTAGATTCACACTGAACGCATCAAAACTATGAATTAACACATGTGGAATTATAAACTTAACAAAAAAGTGTGAAATAACTGAAAATATGTCTTATATTCTAGGTTCTTCAAAGTAGCCACCTTTTGCTTTGATTACTGCTTTGCACACTCTTGGCATTCTCTTGATGAGCTTCAAGAGGTAGTCACCTGAAATGGTCTTCCAACAGTCTTGAAGGAGTTCCCAGAGATGCTTAGCACTTGTTGGCCCTTTTGCCTTCACTCTGCGGTCCAGCTCACCCCAAACCATCTCGATTGGGTTCAGGTCTGGTGACTGTGGAGGCCAGGTCATCTGGCGTAGCAGCCCATCACTCTCCTTCTTGGTCAAATAGCCCTTACACAGTCTGGAGGTGTGTTTGGGGTCATTGTCCTGTTGAAAAATAAATGATGGTCCAACTAAACGCAAACCGGATGGAATAGCATGCCGCTGCAAGATGCTGTGGTAACCATGCTGGTTCAGTATTCCTTCAATTTTGAATAAATCCCCAACAGTGTCACCAGCAAAGCACCCCCACACCATCACACCTCCTCCTCCATGCTTCACGGTGGGAACCAGGCATGTAGAGTCCATTTGTTCACCTTTTCTGCGGTGGTTGGAACCAAAGATCTCAGATTTGGACTCATCAGACAAAAGCACAGAGTTCCACAGGTCTAATGTCCATTCCTTGTGTTCTTTAGCCCAAACAAGTCTCTTGTGCTTGTTGCCTGTCCTTAGCAGTGGTTTCCTAGCAGCTATTTTACCATGAAGGCCTGCTGCACACAGTCTCCTCTTAACAGTTGTTGTAGAGATGTGTCTGCTGCTAGAACTCTGTGTGGCATTGACCTGGTCTCTAATTTGAGCTGCTGTTAATCTGCGATTTCTGAGGCTGGTGACTCGGATGAACTCAGCTGTGTATCCACTTGACTTCTGAACAACACAACTGATGGTCCCAACCCCATTTATAAGGCAAGAAATCCCACTTATTAAACCTGACAGGGCACACCTGTGAAGTGAAAACCATTTCAGGTGGCTACCTCTTGAAGCTCATCAAGAGAATGCCAAGAGTGTGCAAAGCAGTAATCAAAGCAAAAGGTGGCTACTTTGAAGAACCTAGAATATAAGACATATTTTCAGTTGTTTCACACTTTTTTGTCAAGTATATAATTCCACATGTGTTAATTCATAGTTTTGATGCCTTCAGTGTGAATCTACAATTTTTATAGTCATGAAAATACAGAAAACTCTTGGAATGAGAAGGTGTGTCCAAACTTTTGGTCTATACTGTATATACTGAAGATCAAAATTAGAGAACAACATACAATTTCCTACATGTCACAGTCACTCCATAGTTCTATTAGAAATTATCCAAACAGGAGTAAAAGAGTAATATTTAAAACATATATTTAATGAGTTGTTGATTCTGAAGCACAGTACAAGGAACTTCATTGATATATTTGAAAAAGAACACTAAACAAAATTAGAGAACTTTCAGAGTTATTGGTGTTTATCTGGCACCAGTGCTAATTTCCTTAGTTATCAGAGAAACCCTATTTAACTGGCAGCCTAAGCCTACATTCACACGAAAAGGTGAAAATGGCCGTGAAAAACATCCAATTTTTACGTCAGTTTTGCAAACAAAGGGCGGCCATTTTCATCCCTCATACATTACGGTATATGGAGGGATCCGTGAAAATCTATGACCTATATTCTGACAGTCCGTGATATATGTCATGTGAATAGTTCCCATTCACAGGCATTGAAATTAATGCGGCCATGTGACAGCCATTAAAAACACAGCTGTCACATGGACGTTTTCACTGACTTTGCAAGATGTTGAGCCATTGTAAAGTGACTGAAACCCTCCGACAGCAGGTTGTCCAGATGAAGGCCAAAGGGATAACGTGGTCATTCCAAATCTGTGATTTCTAGAATACTGCATCTTTGCAACCTCATGAACTCATTCAAGTCCCCCAAGAAGGCTGGTTATCCATGAAAGTTAAATGCAAGGACAGGATATGGTTTTGAGATTCTAGAATCTCAATGGACAATCAGGTCAACATTGAAGCTGGAATTGGGTAAGGATCTATTCCATCATACATAAGAGCATTTGGACGGAAAGCCCACTCTGCAGTGACCAAACCTCTCATTAGCAGAAAGAATCAAAAGGCTAGATTAACCTTGCTGAGGAGCGTGTTATGTGGACAGAGGAGAAGTGCTCCAAAGTTCCCTTTAGTGATGATAGCAAGTTTAATTTATTTGGGACCAATTGGCGTCAAACTGGGGAAAGACTGAACCCAAAGTGTGTAAAGAAATCATCAAAAGGTAGAGGAGGAAGCGTCATGGTTAGGGGAATGTTTTTGGCAGCAGGAGTTAAAGAGGACCTTTCATGTCCTCATGTATATGTGGTTTTATATACTGCTAGAAAGCTGACAGTGCGCTGAATTCAGCACACTGTCAGCTTTCCCGTTATGTACCCCAGGGCTGGAGATATCGGTGCCGTTAGGTTCGTCTAGTTGGGCTGTAAGGAATGCCCCCCCCCCACCTGACTGTACTCGTTCATAGACTTGCACTGGGGGGTGGGGGCGTTCGTCACAGCTCAGCATCATTGCTAGACTGTCAGGAACGCCCTTCTGACAGTGGGAAGAGATCGGTGTTGAAACTAACAGCATCGATATCTCCACCCCCGGGGCACATAAAGGGAAAGCCGACAGTGCGCTGAATTCTAGTGGTATATAAAACCGCAGGTGCATGAAAGGTCCTCTTTAAGCTTCTTATACAGCTACATGGCAGAGGGAATGCAAATGTTTATCAAAACCTTCTTGAACAATATATGGTTTCTTCCCTGTGTTCATCGTTCATTCAGGCAGCAATCTTCATGGAGGACAATGCCATCTGTCACATAGCAAAACGGGTAAAGCAGTTCCTTGAAACTGAAAACATTGAAATAAGTATCTAAACATAATAGAAAACCTCTGGAAAATCCTTGGCTACAAAGTTATGGCCAAGAAACCCACTACAGTCACCAAACTGTGGAAGCGACTGGAACAAGAATGGACCAAAAATCATATCAGAGCAGAGTGAGAGGCAAGTAATGTCCTGTGGCTGCAGATGTGCTGAAGTCCTTCAAAGCTAGGACCTGTACACTTCCTACTAATTGTTGACTGTTGTAACCTTCAAAAAATTTAGTTGTAATCTATCTTTGGTTAGTTTTGGGGTCTGTATTTATTTGTCTGTGGTCTTTATAAATTTTGGTGTTGTATGCACTTACTTATGAGTGAAAGGCAGTAGGTTTAATGTTGGTCGAGGCTTGGCCTTTGTAAATGGCTTGCATGTGTTGGAGACTCCATGCAGATGTGAACATAGCCCTATATTCCAACACCACCATCACCTGACATCTCAAGAGTTGCTTACTCATTTTCCTTACCTCTTGTATCTACTCCCTCTAAATTAAAGATTTTAAGATCGTATAAGCAGAGTTCCTTCCTATGCTTTTACCATACAGTGTTTTATAATTGCTACAGTGTGTTAACCAAAATAGTGTTACATGCAAAGAGCTGCAGAAGTTGGAGCTTAATAAATAAATAAGAAAATTTCCCATTTCCTCATTAAAACAATGTATGGGTTAGAGAAAACCATGGATTACACACGGATACTTATCCATGTGTCATCTGTGCCATTTTTACTGACCCGTAGACTGCATGAAGCCTAAGGCTATATTTGCATAATCCTGGCGATTCTCACCTCTGTTTTTCATCCCGTGTGATCTGCTTTTTTCATGGACCCATTCACATCAATGGGACGAATCGGATCCATGAAAACTCACCCTTGGGACTGATTCATGAACAAATAGAGCATGTCCTATTTTTTCACAAATCACGGACAAAACATGGTCTAAGATACAAAAGCCATTGCTCTACAATATTCTTCAAAATATATCCCGGAGATCTCAGGAAGTTGACAAGCATTTACAGCAAATTATTTCTAAGTTGGAAAGTGTAATCTCCACTTTACAGGAAGGGCTTTCCTGTAAGGATGTTTAACTGCGGTGAGAACTGATGGTGGAATCTTATCCTCCTTAGTGTTTGAAAGAAGGATGAAGTGCTAGGGTGGCGCCTTTGCAATTTGATTTTGTGTAAAAATACACACCAAATCTGATTTCTACTACATTAAATTGTTCTCCAGTAAAATGCACAAAGGAGAGAGGAAATATACTTTAGTTTCAGAGGACTCAGCAGCCTTTCTTTTCCTCAGTCTGAACACTGAGCAATCAGCCACGGGAAGAGAAAAATGAAAACATTTCATTTGAGTGAAAAGAAGATGATTTAATAGTAAGTTAAAGTCTAAGACACGACGGCAGAATATAATTGGATATGCGTTCTCTTACGAGAAATAAGTGCAATTCGAAACCCTAAATATTATGCCAGTCACTTTGAAGAGGAAAAATAGAATTAAATATAAATGGAAAATCATCTAGGGAACATTAAGTCGGGAACTTCCATGGCTGCACATTTAGCAGTTTATAATGTATGGTTGATGTAAATAAATATTACCCTAATAGAATACATATGGCTTCCAGTAATGATAGCAGCAGGGTAGTACGGATTATCACTTACTCTGCACTGACACCTTCAATTACAGCTGAAGCCCAATGTGTGATTAAACTTAGAATAAAACCTAATGAATTTCAGACCTCGCTGTCACTTACTTGTATGTTTTAAAGGTATATTTATATTCCTCAATTCTAGATGTTAGTGATGTGAAAAATATGGAGAAATTGGAAAAATTTCAAAATCATTTTCTGCTTTAGATGTTTTTACCTTTTACACAAAAATAAGGCTTAAAAAAATCACTATAACGTTATTTTTTGGGGTGCAGTTTGCAAACATGGCATCTTGCAAGATAGTGTTAATTATATATATACAGAATACATGCACAATTTTATCTAATGAGATGAAAGTAATATATCAATCTTACCGTGTACAGTAAATACAATCCATGATATCACCTAGTTGTTTTATTACACAATAAGTAATAAAAACTATTTTCTGCAATCTCAAGCAGTCAATTACTTTACAGGCAGCAGGGATGTAACGTTAGGGTGCAGAGGTTACAGGTGGTCCATAGAGGTTGAGAGGGCAAAAGGGTCCCTCTGACCCTATGGAGGACACAAGTATTCTAAATGACACATGGTAATAAAGGCCCATCTACAGATATTGTATTAAGGCCCTGGTCGTAAATTCAGGATACAGATATATATATAGTGGGTGCAGCAAAAACTGGTTTTACCCCTAATCGATGTACAGTAGTTTTAAATTGCCTGTTAATGTCTGCATAGTTTATGCAGGTAAAACAACTATTCATATGTACAAAAAGAGGGGATATTCACAAGTATTAGAAGATGCTGATTGAGGTAAAACCATATGTTGCTTCAGTGTTTATCAAATTGTGGTCATACCGTAACTGGACAATGGGTTTTATGTCTGTATGTAACTTAAGTAAAAGACAGATTGTAGAAAACTAAAAATACTGAACTATATATTTTTTTAATTTATATCTTATGTTATAAACATTCTTTATCTTCTAGTTTTACTTTTGGATAAATGTCAGCAAACTGTCAATGTATGTTAAAATCCTGCAGAACACAATCAATATGTACTGTGTGTTCTTGTCTCTAGGTGTCCTGAAATGTGCAAAATTAATATGAAAAAACAAACCAAAAAAGTGGAAGTCCATTGTTAAAATAATTCACAAAAACATACAGTACTTTAGCTACATGTGTTATGTAGGGGGAAAAACACAGAAGGGTGAGAATAGAGATTGCGCAGGACTGTAACATTTGTAGAAAAACAAGCACACATACTATATGTACCCCAAAGTTCCATAAATATGCTGTACAACTTGCTTTTCAAAATGGAGAAATTAAAAACTAGTATTACTCCTGGCACATGTTTTTTTTTTTTTTTAATTTTCTAATTGTCATAGGCAATTCTTACATGTCCTATGTGGGATTGCAAGCATTAAAGGGATTGTCCGTCCCCAAATTTAATTTTAAATACTGATGACCTATCCACAGAATAGTTCACCAGTATGTGATCTTTTGGGGTCCAACAACCGAACCGCGCACAGTTCATAGGAGCAGCAAACCAGAACCACCCCTGTGCAGGAGTCTTTGAGGACAGATGATCTGTGCACAGCCCAGGTGTCGGACCACAACAGATCACATACTAGTGACCTGGGGATAGGTCATCAGTATGAAAATTTGATTTGTCTCGGATACTGACGACCTATCCTCAATATAGGACTTTAGTATCAGATTAGTGGGGGCCCACTAAGCCCCATTTCATTGGTCAAGTTCACCCCTTAGCCAAAAAAGAAGGTATCAGGAGGAAGTTAAAAGCTGTGCTCATTGCAAAATTTCTACCATAATTTAGAAACATGCAAAAACACAAATAAAATTCTACAAACTGAATAACTGTGAATACCTATATCTCCTATTTATTTTTAGGCTTGTATTTTAATATTCAGTTTAACATCTCCAACACGCAAGAAATAAAACAAATTATTCTAACCCTGCAGATAGATATGGACAATGAAATACATGTTTGTCTATGGTTCCAACTTACTTTGAAGTGATGTTTCCTGAAATAACTGTTCAAAATTGTAAGATTGGTCCATGCTCAGTGGATGTTGTGCACAACTGGTCTCCACTACAGAAACTGGTTGAATTGTAATTACATTTTGTCTCAAAGCATCCATACATTTTTTAACTTCTGCTAGTAAAACTGCTTGCATTGCCTCTGTCACCTAAAGTGAAAGTATCATAAAGCACAGTTAAATATTATACAAGTAATCAAAGAATGTAAAACTAATGTACACCTGTCCAATGCTCGAATACAAAGACTTGCCCAACAGGGACAAAAAGAGTTTAAAGAGGACCTTTCATGTCCTCATCAATGTGTGATATTATATATCGCTAGGAAGCTGAATTCCACTAGAAAGTGCACTGAATTCCCGCTGCTGGAGATATCAGTGCCATTAATTTCGGGGGGGGGGGTTGGTGCTGGATACCATTGCTATTACTCCATTTTACTGACAGACCCTATAGTAGATGTAAATGGCTTTTAAATATCACTTTTCTTCTATCAAATATGGCTGATCGCTATTCATTTACAATGGAGATATGTTGGTAGCCCTTATTTAGTTTGAGTAAGGAGAGGTTTTGTGCTTCCAGTAAGATGGCAACTGTTGGAGTTTAGTGACGCTAGGCGTATGCACGGATATGCAGATTGAATCTCCAGTGCCTCTCTTCATTCTCCTATACTGTTGACATGCTCAGTTAAGAAATAGGAAAGCTAGACTGGCATGTTAGGATGGTTAATATGGAGTGGTAAACTGCTGATGCAGTAATTGGTGGATATTTTTATATATAGAGATGCAATGCTATATAATAATTACACAGGTGTAGCGGAATATAGTGTTTATAATTGTTTCTGTGATCTTACTATGTTATATGTGATTTTTGATATTTTATATACTGCACTGAAGATAACTGCACTTGTTACTTTATGGATATATGGATATATATGGTTTTATATATTTTTATGATCATTACACAGACGCTGCGGCATCAATATTTACTAATTAATATAATTTGGTAATGATTTTACATGTTTCTTTTATATATGTACATATATTCATTTGTTTGGTGTTCATTATATTTGTTAGTGTACCGAATAGTAGCACTGGCACTTTTCTTCTGGTGAGGGATTTGGGAACACTGTGTGGCTCTAGATTTTTTCAATACTATACATAACACTATTAAATGACTTTATGTAATTATATAGGTTTGTCTCTGTTTCCCACAGTATCTATCCCTAAAATACAGCAGACTTACCTGTACTGATTGATCTTTCCAAGTAGAAACTATTTTCATTACTAAAACATTTTCTGCATCAGGAAAACTGGAACCATTTTTATCTATGTGGATAAAGAAGAGCACAATGCATATTTAATAATGGTCAGGGAAGAGAAAATGAAGTTTATAACAGTGACAATGTTTAATATTTTTATCAAGTGAACAGAGATGTCATGGAGTGCCATGGATGACAACTCTTTAAGATGGCATGCCAGCTTCCAATGTGGTTAGTATTGTTGCCCATCCAGGGTATAGCTTACAATCAGTCTGCAAAACTTACAATGCGAACCCCTTTCTTCCATCTGGCATTGGCTTTTAGACACAAACCTTTTGCTAGGAACAGGAGAAAACACTACAAGCTATCCTTTACTAACCTATGCACATTGTATAAATGGGGTAAAAAGTGGAAGACACATCCACGTAACCATTTGCAGTTTAACCAATTGTAGAAGTTTGGGTTGACTCTCCTGGATTTGTATATGATATTCTCTAACCAAACCATTTTTGCTTGGATTTTATATGGTCCTGAAATGTCCACTTGTTCAGTAACTATAGAGAATGTTGGCTGATTTGGTTTAGCGATTATTCACATGACAGGCTTTCACGGCCATGTGCTATCCATTTTTTTTAATGGACAGCACAGGACCCTATAGAAAATAATGGATCTATTCACACAATAGTTTTTTAATGGTCCTTGTGACCAATCTGTTAAATAATAGAATATGTCATTTCTCAGGCCATTTTCAGAGATCCCTCATATGACTAAAGTCTACCTGATTACCTGCAGATGCACATACAGTATTATCATTATTAATAGTAGTAGTAGTAGTAGTATTTGTCACTAATGCTAGGTTCAACAGGTTATTTGTTTAAGACCGATATATATTCTTAAAATCTTCATAAATTAGATACATACCCTGCAAGATGTCTGCAAAAGCTGGAAATGTCGAACTAAAATGTTCTGTGCTTTTCCATTTTCCCCAAGTAGACTCCATTTTCTCCTGACTGCAAAAGAAACATATAATAATATAGGTTTATAGAAGCATTAAATATTACATTACAGTATATTGGGGTCATCAGTTCCTGTCAAGAGTGCCAATTTCCTGTATATTAAGAAGGACCGGAAAACAGAAACCCGGGGTGCATCAGAAAGAGAATGGCAGGGGATGGGTAAAGTGATTAGAATTCATTTTATTACTCTCAACATTCTCAGGCGTTGTTATATGTATATAATTATGCCAGTTTTATCTGGGCTATAAGTGTAAGTATAAGAATCCTTTACTTAAAAAAATTATATACAGATTGTAAGCGTGCGGGATCCTCTTTCCTACTTCCAGGTTAGACATCTTGTTAGTTCTTTGTTTATTGTACTTGTTGTATTTGTTATTTAAACCCCTTCACAAATGCACAGCATCATGGAATTGATAGTGCTATATAATAATAATAATAATAATATATAATAATAACAGTCGTCAAGGTTAGAAGTATCAGAGAGTTGTTCAGTAAGTTTTTAAAATATGGTGCTTTTTGCTATCTCAATGGAAACAAATGTGTGGTAGAAAGATAAAATAGATACATATTTTTCATACATATTTTACCTGCCAGACTGACTGCTACATTTTGAATTCAATTCCATTCTTAGTGATTTACTGACATATAACAACTTTTTTAGGAAGTGTAGAAGAGTGTGAAGGCCTATTGCATTTGTGATGTAGCTTTCCAGTCGCTCCTTTTTGCTGTGGTGTTTCTGTGCAGCGAAAGAATATTTTGCAGAGAGTTCAATCACTTTCTTTGACAATAGATTATGTGAATGTTCTCCAGTCATGTCATGGTTTATTTGATTCCACCCAGGTAACATCAAACACAAGTGATCTATGCCTGATATTACTCCGAAAGTGACTGATCCTTGGAGCTTTAGGACGTCCAAGTGCCTAATGCAAAAATTGTCCAGTTCTTTGTCTATACCCCAAGGTAAGAGACAGGAGAGTAGGAGTTTTGCAGCATCAGTCACCATGTTAACATCTATTTTTCCTGAAGACTGGTTCTTGTTTTTCTTGGTACTTTTGAACTTTTTGTGTCTTTTGATGCCACTATTTTCTTCAAGAAGTCGACTGATATTTTCTTTAGTGGTAGATTCAGAGACTGGTCCATCCATCTGATACAATGATCCAGCAGTTTTATTTCTTTTCAATGTCAAAGGTCTTTTCTCAGAGGAACTCTTTGCTGTTTTTAGTGCATCATAGCTATGGAAAGAGTTTGCTGACTTCAGTCCATTGGCTTGAGAAGACTGTAAAAGTTCTAAAACTTTTTCCAGGTCAAATAGAAGTAAATGTAGACTAATGTTATATGTAGATCGCACTGGCACAACGGTGAATGGGCTAGTGGTGTAGCTGGAATCCACAATCTAGAATCAAAATAATTTTCTATAGTTAATATTAGAAACTTGTAAATCAGAAGGTTGCAAAGGTTAATATATTTGAAATGAGAAATGTTAAGACAATGGTGGCATAAAATAACAGCTCAACATGGCAATGTGAATATACAGCTGTGTGGATCTTTTCCTTTAAAACGGAGGGACATTATAATGTTTCTGTTCAGTAGTTAGATTTAGAGTTAAGGTGATCATACACCTAACATAGCTGTGGGCTCCTCCACACACATAAATACTTATCAGTAAGAAGAGCAGAATTGGTTTTGTCAGGAGTCTACTCAGTTGCTTATCTTTCTTAAGAATGAAATGAAATAAAGGAAATATAATTAGCGAAAAAGTAGAATTCATAATAATGGTAATGTAAATGTTTTCCAAAAATTATAGACAGTACAGTTAATGGGATTTTATTATTGCATTTCTGTCAGAATTAAGACTTTGAACTGTCAAATTATGGTGGCTAGGTCTATCACAAAATAACATCTGGACATGCAAGGCACATTGTATTGGCATTGGTATTGCTACTGCCAAATTACTATTGCTAAAATTGCAAGGCAGTGCAAGTAAACTACACATACAGGTTTGTTGTGATGTTTTACAAAGAAATAATAGCAATGCATATTGTATAGAGGAAAACTGAGACATGTACTTCCAGAGGTAGGTTGATACATGTACAGGACACACAGGATAGTTGTGACTGCAGATACAGCTCAAAATACTGTAGCTAACTTTTGAATAATGGACAGGTTAAGGGTTAATATTAGATGTAATACTATGGTCCCCATTAGCCAGTGCATGTTCAATGCATGATGGGAAGTCAGAGACAGGAAGTCCCAGCACCTACACTAATGCCAGACTTATTATACTATGGACAAGCCTCCAGAAATAGAGAGAGCAGCTAAAAAAGTGCAACAAGATTGGATTTCTGGAAGGAATGGTATAAGCAAAAGAATCACTATGCATACAATGAATATCATGTAATATGTTGTAATATTTTTGCAAAATCACAGGTACAGTTGTAGACTGGTGTATGAAATGTATCCAGAATCCATGTCACCTATAAACTATACTATAGATAACTTGAACTCTAATCATCTGCAAGGTATAAATAAAAAGGAGTGCACCCAGGAGTGCACGCTCAACCTTCATATTACTATTGCTCAGCTCACGGTTTCAGTCAATATCTCAAACTTGTATTTGCAGTAGTATTACCTTACTATTACCATAAAAAACAGATAGAGATCGTTTTAGTCAGAAAAGTGACAAAAGGTAAGCATAAATAGCTTATGGTTATACTAAGGTGAAAAATGTGTCAACATATGTAAATAAGGGCCAGCACTAAGGGGCACCCTAGGACCTGCCTAGGATACCACCCCACAATAAAGACTGGGAGCACATTATTTTCCTAATTTTCTAAAAGAGAGATTTTGAGATTTTGTAAAATTAAAGACAAAAAACGCCAATCACTTTTATATAAGCAGTGACGGAAAATCAATAGAAAAAAACTTGGCAAGGGACTAGCTAAAGAAGGAGAATGAGACACTTGTACAGCTGTCATGCCATCCATGCCAACTAACAATAAAAATGTGTAAAAAGCAACACTACGTCTCGTCTTGGTAGCCCCACCAGTAGCCGCAGGATTATTGTATTTCCTAAGAATACTAAGATTACATTTTTGAAAACAGTGAAACAAAAATGTTGGGTTTGTATTCTATGTGTTCATCCTCCTCCTCTGTTGCTGTATAACATAATTTGCCATGCTGCCTTTCTGCATTGTTCGCCATGTCTTCTTCATCTTCACTGACACAGATCCCATTCCCTAGCAGTCAGATAGCATCTGCTAAAAGACATATTCCTCGTAGCCCAAGTCTTCCTCTTCTTGCTGAATTGGATGAGAACAGACAGTGTTTTTGGATGTAGAGGAAGCAGAGGTGGAAGGCATGACTGCTGGTGGAGGCCGTAGTGGCGGGGGGGGGGGGGGGAGTTGATATTGGTAGTCATGCTAGTAGTGCCAGTAGGAAATCTGGAGGTGGTAATTGTGAGGGTATAGAGGTGTCCTATTGCCATGAGGAGTAAAAAGTAGAGAAGGTAGTAGTGATGATTAAATTATTAAATCTGATGATGATTCTACTGCAGACCAAGACACAGCAGCCATGTCAGGATGACAGGGTAACATCAGAGGAAGAGGGTGGTGGCAGCTGCAATAATAACAATTCCATCCGATGCATCTCCAACTTCCAAAAAGCATGCCCAGAGTAGGTTTACAACAAGCTTGGGTGGTGGTGGCACTGGCAGGCACTATTCTACTGCTGCTGTTATTGTGCGGTCATCACCCATACGGAATTTTTTTGTACATTACCAAATCCATGGCAAGGTGCAAGATCTGCAAGCAGAAAATTAGCCATGTCTATGCAGGCACCCATATAGTAACTAGGTCTCTCCGTACTCACATGAAATGGCACCACCAGATCATTTGGCAAAATACAATTGGCAGTTGTACTGGCAGGGAAAGTGACCAAGACCATTCTACTCCTTTTCCCCATGATCACTTTTGTAGGTAGGCCACATCTACACCTAGCATATGGTCATTGACATTATAATCATCTCTGGTCCTCCTCCTTCATGTCAACATCAGTTAGCCATAAGGGAATGTATGTCCATGAAACAGCAATATTCGCCCAGTCATACGGCTGGTCTGCAACTTTAACTTGCACCTGGTCAAGTTACTGGCAGTGCAGTTGCTGCTGTGCCAATTATTGGATTGCTGTGCATTTCACCAACTGATGGAATGCACGTGGTCTCGATAGAGAATACCATCCCCCATTATTTCTCTAGGAAAGCTGACTCTGCTTGATATTGTCATGTGGGGCTCTCCTTGGAAATGTACATGTGGCGAAAGGTACCACCGTCAACAATTATGGGCAGGGACAATACATAGCTTTCATGGCCCACTGGATTAATGTTTTGAACATCAGGCCGCCATCCAGAAATGCAGCAAGGGTTGGTGTGCAACCCCAGATTCAACAGAAGGCAGGACCCACCTCCTCCAGTTCCTCCTCACTGGACGATTTCCTGCTCCCAACTTCACCAGGGTAAGACATTGCTTCTATTTCCTTCTTCCTCATTTCAAGACTGCAAGGTGAAGCACACAATGTGCGGCACATGCTGATACATCTGTTTGAGCAGCCGGTGGTGAATGATTACTACATGCAGAAAACCTCAGGGACAATTTATTTTAAAATCCTCCATTGAAGCCTCATGAGAGATGTGTGTCACCTTCTGACATGCTTTCAAGGGACTCAAATCACCAAATATGTCAGAAGCAGGAACAAGTGCAGCACCAGTGATGTCAACCCTTTGAGATATATATATATATATATATATACAGTGGGGAAAAAAAAGTATTTAGTCAGCCACCAATTCTTCAAGTTCTCCCACTTAAAAAGATGAGCGAGGCCTGTAATTGACATCATAGGTAGACCTCAAATATGAGAGACAAAATAAGAAAACAAATCCAGAAAATCACATTGTCTGATTTTTAAAGAATTTATTTGCAAATTATGGTGGAAAATAAGTATTTGGTCAACAACAAAAGTTGATCTCAATACTTTGTTATATATCCTTTGTTGGCAATAACAGATGTCAAAAGTTTTCTTTAAGTCTTCACAAGGTTGGCACACACTGTTGCTGGTATGTTGGCCCATTCCTCCATGCAGATCTCCTCTAGAGCAGTGATGTTTTGGGGCTGTCGCTGGGCAACATGGACTTTCAACTCTCTCCAAAGGTTTTCTATGGAGTTGAGATCTGGAGACTGGCTAGGCCACTCCAGGACCTTGAAATGCTTATTACGAAGCCACTCCTTCGTTGCCCTGGCGGTGTGCTTGGGATCATTGTCATGCTGAAAGACCCAGCCAAGTTTCATCTTCAATGCCCTTGCTGATAGAAGGAGGTTTGCACTCAAAATCTCACGATACATGGCCCCATTCATTCTTTCATGTACACAGATCAGTTGTCCTGGTCCCTTTGCAGAGAAGCAGCCCCAAAGCATGATGTTGCCACCCCCATGCTTCACAGTAGGTATGGTGTTCTTTGGATGCAACTCAGCATTCACTCTCCTCTAAACACGACGAGTTGTGATTCTACCAAACAGTTCTACTTTGGTTTCATCTGAACATATGACATTCTCCCAATACTCTTCTGGGACATCCATTGTCTCTAGTAGACTTCAGATGGGTCTGGATATGTACCGGCTTAAGCAGGGGGACACGTCTGGCACTGCAGGATCTGAGTCCCTGGCGGCGTAGTGTGTTACTGATGGTAGCCTTTGTTACGTTAGTCCCAGCTTTCTGCAGGTCATTCACTAGGTCCCCCTGTGTGGTTCTGGAATTTTTGCTCACCGTTCTTGTGATCATTTTGACCCCACGGGGGTGAAATCTTGCATGGAGCCCCTGATCGAGGGAGATTATCAGTGGTCTTGTATGTCTTCCATTTTCTAATTATTGCTCCCACAGTTGATTTCTTCACACCAAGCTGCTTGCCTATTGCAGATTCAATCTTCCCAGCCTGGTGCAGGTCTACAATATTGTTTCTGGTGTCCTTCCACAGCTCTTTGGTCTTCACCATAGTGGAGTTTGGAGTGTGACTGTTTGAGGTTGTGGACAGGTGTCTTTTATACTGATAACAATGTCTAACAGGTGCCATTACTACAGGTAATGAGTGGAGGACAGAGGAGCCTCTTAAAGAAGAAGTTACAGATCTGTGAGGGCCAACAGTCTTGCTTGTTTGTAGGTGACCAAATACTTATTTTCCACCATAATTTGCAAATAAATTCTTAAAAAATCAGACAATGTGATTTTCTAGATATGGTTTCTCATTTTGTCTCTTATAGTTGAGGTCTACCTATGATGACAATTACAGGCCTCTCTCATCTGTTTAAGTGGGAGAACTTGGATAATTGGTGGCTGACTAAATACTTTTTTTTCCCCACTGTATATATATCTTACAGGAAACATTTACAGTTAGGCAATGAGAGGTGGAAGAAAAATAACAAGTTCAACATCTTGGTCACTCTTGGAAGATAGTCCAACTTTTTCAGCTGGCAGATTAGGCATACTGATAGTGTGCCAGAATTTTTTCTAGAAATTCTGTAATCGTCCTCCCTGGCACTCCCATAAAAGGATATTTTTTGTCACTTTATCACTTTTCAACTGGCAGGCCCACTGCCACTTTAAATACCAATGCCATATTAGTTCGGCATTCTGCTCCCATGTAGGGATAATTTTGTTGTCTTTTTTTGGAAAGCTACTTCTTCAATACATTTCAACCACGCACATTGTTATCCAAAATAATAAGCCTGTGCCACTTATAAGTCCTCAAAACAGAATCATTTTTATATAAAACCATTTATTTTGTGCATAAAAAAAACATGGGCAAGCACCTTCTGCCAAAATAAGCTAATTTCTGGAGTGTTTTAAATGTTAAAATTGTTAAATAAAGTGGTAGCACAGTGTATGGTTAAACTAAATGGATAATATTTGGTGCCTTTTTTTTTGAAAAGCCAATTCTGCATCAGTTTTCAATTAGGCACACAAATTTGTCTGCCAA
Organism: Leptodactylus fallax; assembly: GCA_947044405.1. Classification (NCBI taxonomy): domain Eukaryota; kingdom Metazoa; phylum Chordata; class Amphibia; order Anura; family Leptodactylidae; genus Leptodactylus; species Leptodactylus fallax. Next base: position 8,276,061 of record CAMRHE010000027.1, on the reverse strand, counting down.
ATAACAAGCCTGTAGCACTTACAAGTCATCAAAACTGGCTAATTTTTCTAAAGAAAAAAAAACAAAACATTGCTGCCATGTGTGTCTAAAAAAATCACAGGCAAGCAGCTTTCCCTAATAAAAGGGTAATTTTTGAACAGTTAAAATGCGTAAAAGAAAGTGGCAGCGCAATGTATGGTTAAACTAGCAGTTTGTATCCATTTCTTACCATCCAATTTCCCAGGTTTCCCATTTTTACAGATTTCTTTTGTTTTTGCACATTTGTCACATTTAACGGTTTCAGATTATCAACCAAATTTGAATATCAGACAAAGATAACACGATTAAATATAAAAAGCAGTTTTTAAATTATGATTTAATTTATTAAGGGAAAAAGCTAACCCAAACAACTAGGCAGTATGTGAAAAAATAATTGTTACCCCATGAATTAACTATCATTAACCACATTTTTTTGGAAAGCTGAGTTCAATTTCACTAGCTACACCCAAGCCTGATTGCTGCCAGACCTATAGAATCAAGAAATCACTTAAATAGACCCTGTATGACAACATGAAGTAGCTTAGAGATCTCGAAAAGCAACACTTTTATGCCATGATCTGAAGATGTTCAAAAACAGATGAGAAACAAAGTTAATGAAATCTATCAGACTAGAAAAGGTTACAAAGCCATTTCTAAGGCTTTGGGACTGCAACGAACCACAGTGAGAGCTTTTATCCACAAATGGAGCCTAACAAAATTTACTCCAAGAGTGCATCGCAGCCTTATCCAGGTCACAAAAGAACCCAAAACAACATCTAAAGCAATACAGGCCTCACAGTCTTTATGATCCAATAATTAGAGACTGGCAAAAAGTGGTATCCATGGGAGAGTTCCAAGGTGAAAACCACTGCTGACCAAAAAAGAACACAAAGGCCCATCTCACATTTGCCAAAAAGCATCTTGATATTCCCTAAGACTTTTGGGAAAATATTCAGTGAAATGACAAGATGAAAATGGAACTTTTTGGAAGGTCTACGTCTAATTACATCTAACATAAATCTAACACAGCATTTCAGAAAAAGCACCATCTCACATCTATACTTTATCTGATACTCTATAATATATATGAAGGAAGGTGTTTGTTAGGATGGCAGAGGTGAAATAACATCGTAATAATGCAAAAGTTCTGGAGCTGTTGAGGAAGATTCTACTCCTAAAGCCCCTTGCTAGTTCAGTGGGCTATCTAGGATTTTCCCAGATAGCACCCTGACCCATTCATTTCTATCGGCCCATGCACACGACCATGTATTACACAGTTCCATGTGTGGACTAACAGTCACAAAACTCAGGACAGGTCCTATTCCTCTCCAGACACAGTTATGCTTCAAAAAATTTTTTTCTTTATTAGTTCAACGTTTCGGGCGTATTCACCCTTCATCTGGCACTTAAAAGTATATAATGTGTAAAGGATCATCTATTGATGACATCATGATGCGATGGAGTCCAGAATATGCTGATTCCCAGGCAATAGGGCTGGTGAGCCTAAGTGACTAATACTGCTGGGTCGGCTAGGACGCTGGTGTGGAGCAGTCACACGAATGGAATAGAGGCCTATTCCTCTCTAGTTCTGCAGCTGTTCTTCCGCAGCCCATATTCACTGCATGAATGGGGCTGTGGAAACACAGCCAGTGCACTGGTGGCACAAGGATGTCATCACGACCTGCAGCCCACACATGGTAGTGTGCAAGGGGCCTTAAAGAGAGGGATCACTGCAAGTCAGCCATTCAATAATTGGTTCATCTGCATCTTTCAGACCTGTATGGCATGTCCTGTGAATGGTGTAAAGTTAGCATACTTAGGTGAATTTGGAGCAGAAGAGGGATGCACACCACTGCCACCAATGAAATAAACAGTTTGGGGAATTGAGCGAGGGATGTTGAGGGAAAGAAGAGAGGGACAGAGGCAGAACACAGTGGGATTGAGTCACTGGTGGCAAGGACTGCTTACCACAGTGTCAGAGGAATATTCCCATCATGTCTGTCTGTGGTCCACTGTGAACACAATGGATATTTTAAAGCATTTACCATACGCCTGATGTTAAGGGGTTTTCTAGCTCCAAACAAAATTTAGCAGAAGAGAAGGAAAAGGTTAACATGAAATTAGAAGCCATATTTACCTTCCCTTCTTCTGCTCTCCCAAGTGCAGCTTCCCTGTCCTCTGCTGCTCCAGGATTGACATCAAGTGAACCTCAAGTGGATGCTACTGGCCTTAGCAGAGGCTGCATCACTGGAAGAGGAGAACTGAAGATGTCTTTACTACTGGTGTTCAAACCGGACTGTCACCTGATGTCAGATCCTGGCAAGTGGTCCTTTGTTAAAAGTAGATGAGCATCACTGGTGAAAAGTGAGAGGCAGGGATGTATGCAGGCTTTTGTATGGGGACAGTTCAAGCCGTGACAAATATATTTACTCTTCAGTTACGTCCCCTAACCCCAGCTATTTCCCCTTTGGTCTTGTTCAGTTCCTACGCCCACGCGTAGGAATCAGGCAGGGACAGAATGCCCCAGGGGCTAGCTGAGCAGGTTTTTTTTAATCCAGCCTCCTGTTTTGTTCTCCACTTGGTGCCTTCGCATCATATAATACACAGGGTGCACAGCTCTGTTAGCTGGCTTGGTTTGTCATAGTGGCACAGGAACGGTGCTCCAACTGATGCACTGCCTGACAGTACACTGCTCACCTGGCTTTCTACCATTACGAGAAGGCTCTGCTCAGTGCTGTCTTGTAACACAGGCAATTTGACACAGAACACTCATATATTGAGCAAAATGCAATACAAACACAGCTTTTGACTATTTACAGAGACTATGGAGGTATATAACTTTGCTACACATTTGTATACACTCCGGCATTTAGATTTATTAGATAACCAATACACCATCCCTAGATTACCAAGGATTAGGTGCTTAGTTGCCAGCTGCTAGCCCTAAGTACTAGGATGGTACATTAGGGAACTATGTATCCTTTGGGGTGCCTCTACCTGTCCTTCAAGTTTTTATATAATGGGTTTATTTTTATCTGATTAATAAAAGTGAAGTTTTAATATAATTTCCTATTGCACAGTATCCGCCTCTTTACCCATCTACTCCCTTTTCTCTCCCATTTGGTGTTTTCTTGAATTACTAGTTGGTGGCACACACCTTGTGGAGCATTTTGGAGGGTAACATTTTTTAGAGTGCTATTTGTGATCAACACACAGTGCCAGTGCCCTTCCTTACATAGAAATACCTTATGTGGCTTGTAGTAAAATGCATGCATTTCCAGAGAACTGGAAAAAAGAACTGAAATTATTCACATACTGACCTATAAGAGTTTGACTGTTGAAGGGCTTGTCTCATCATGATAAATTCCGTCTATATACCCGATAGTGATATTAGACCACAATACTTGTATGCCAACAGTCCCAAAGGGATAGAGTTTATACAAACCATGCCACAAAGTGGGAATTCGTGTTTGGTTTGGCTTTGTTTCTGGTTGGTCCTGGGGCAGGATTTCAGTGTCCTTATTTTGATTATTTAATAGTTGGCAAGCATGTATTAAAGGGACCGGCGACCCGCAGAATAGACCATAAAGAAATAAGCCTGGACAACCTGCAGAATCCCAGAGGCTGCTCTTTTTATTTGTTTGTTTCCTGTGCCTCTGGGTTTTATGTTAGTACGTCCCGTTCTATGTTAAGTGTTATATGGCATTGTTATGCAGCTTTTCCCTCTGCATTTTTCCCCCTGCAGTGTTCAAAACCCAGACTTGGTTCAGCCCTGGCCTATCACAGGCCCCTGGGCGGGGTTGTAGGGAGGTCTCATTTCCAACCGTCGTCGGTTCAGTGCATGCAGTTGACAAGAGAAGGTGTGCAGAGCTGACCTGCCACCAGCCTCAGGACTGTAGGCCAACGGTCGCCTCTACATCCCCAGGAGGGGGTATCACCAGCCCCAGGCTCATCTACAGACAGACCAGAGCAAGGGAGTAGTGCTGTCAGAACTATTGGATTTATTCAGTGCCGTGCCAGGAGGATCAGGAGAGGACCCTGACAGGAGAAACTCATTCGGGCCTAGCATACAGGTAACCAGATCCCTGTCAGGACTCCCTGCAACTCCATCCCCAGTGTACCTGGCTGGGAGAGGCAGAGAGGAGGAGTAGTGGAAAGCCATCCTGTGGAGCCTATAACATCCCTGGGCAACCTCCTAGAACCAAGGCTGGGGGTTGGACACTGTAGGACTACTACCCCCATTTGGAAGCTGTCATTACCTTGCTGTTCCTGTTGCCAAATAAAGGCTGTTACTTGTTTACCTGCACCGCTGACTCCTGAGTCATGCCTGCTTCACCATCAGGGCCCTTCCGAACAACACCACACTGGCTCAGAGAGGAGAGGTCCCCTCTTCAATTGGAAGGGCCCCAGGGGGAAAGAACTACTACCACCACCATCCGGTAGTGCTGCAGGACCCCCCTCGACTTTGTCCGGCCTAGGAGTGGGACTCGAGTGGTTGGTGAGCGTGCTCGGCCTGCTAGGTGGCACAGCATCCACCACTACTACACCCATCCTCCGGTCACCTCCATCTGGGTTGCGGCAAACCCTTTAAGGTCTAACCCACAAACAGGACAATGTATGGCGCAACACTGTGTTGTCCCCCGCCCCAGCCAAATCTGATTGGCCAATAGCAGCTTGCTGGCACAGAATCAAAGATCTGTTATAGCAGGTAAACCAAAACCCAGCAGTGACTGGTGCTATTCATATTACCAATCACTGCCAAGGATCAGGGGGGCATATAGCGGCACAACCTCCCTCATCGCTGCAATTGTAAAGACCGACCAATTGCAGCCAAGGTGGTCAGTTTAATCTAACGGTCACTGCCCTGCTTGCGTCTCTCCCTCTGGGAGTCTGAGCAGGACAGTGCCAACGCTGTCTCTGTGAGAATTATTCTGTGTGATTCCTCTGCCTCCTGACAAATTGATTAGTGCCTCCAGCCATTTCCCTCCATCCCTTCTTCCATCTTCCCTGAACTCCTAATTTTATTTTTTTTTTTACAATCTCCCCTTTAACCCCTTGTGAAGATGAAAAATTTGGGGCTAAAGTGAGATTTTATTGTAAAAGAGTAATTTTTCATTTTCACATCTCAATGGTAAAAAAATCTCTCAAACACCTGTAGGATCAAAGTGCTCACTATACCCCTTGATAAATTCATTGAGGAGTCTAGTTTCCAAAATGGGGTCATTTTTCGGGGGGTAGGGGTTCCACTGTTCTGGCACTTCAAAGGCTCTGCAACATGGTGCCTGAAACAAATTCCAACAAAATATGCCCTCAAAAATCCTATTAGCGCTCCTTCCGTTCTTTACCCTACTGTGTGTCCATACATTAGTTTACATCCTCATGTGGGATAATTTCATCCTAGGGAGAAATTGCATAACAGATTGTGGATGCATTTTCTCCTTTAACCCCTTACGAATGTGTAAATTCTAAGGCTAAATAATTATATTAATAACAGAAATTAAAAAAGTGTAAATTTGATCTCCATTTTGTTTTAATTGCTGTGAAATGCTGAAAGGGTTAAGAAACTTTCCAAAGGCTGTTTTGAATTCTTTCTGGTGTTTAGTTTTATAGAATGGGGTGATTTATGGGGGTTTGTATTAGAGAAGCCTTTCAAGACCCCTTCAGAACTGAACTGGTCCCTTGAAAAATGTGTTTTGGAAATATTCTTGAAAATTTGGAACATTTCTGCTTGACTATGTAAGCCTTATAATACCAAAAAAATTAAAGGGTGATTAAAGTTTGATTGCAACATAAAGCAGAGATATGGTAAATTATATTTATTAAGCAATCTGGGTCGTATGACTTTCTATATGAAAGGCAAGCAATTTAAAAAAAAAAATTCATAATTAAAGACAAACATATTGACCAAAATTTACCACTGTCACGTACAAGTACAATGTGTCACAAATAAACAATCTGTGGGAATTTTTGCCCATTCTTCCAGAAGAGTATTTGTGAGCTCAGTTACAGATGGTGGATGAGAGGACCTGGCTCTAATTTTACCTTCTAGTAGGGCAGGCCAGTCAAGTTCTTTCAAACCAAACTCACCCAAAAATGTTTTCATGGACTTTGCTTGGTACACTGGGACACAATTATGTTGGAACAGAAAGGTTCTTTACAATACTTTGCCTACAATGTAAAAAGCACACAATGGTCCAAAATGTTTTGGTATGCTGAAACATTAAGATTTCCCTTCAATGGAACTAAAACTCTATTCACATGAACATTGTTCACAGTTGTGTAATGGCCATTTTTTTTAACAACAGTCACACGGCTGCATTAAAAATACATTCAAAATAGCAATGATTGAAGCACAAGCCTGGAGCCTGAAGAGATAAGTAACCACTGGACACCAGATACTTGACTCAGATTTGTGCCCACTAGTCTATTCACTTACAAAGACCACTAGTGGTGTTCATTTTAAAGGGCATAGTAGAATATGGTTTGGGAGAGCATAAAACCAGATCTCCTAGGACTAGTACATCTGGTGCAGGTAAATACACAACAAAGTACAGATAGGGTAAGAAAATCCAGTGCAGTATCTTCAAGGTGCACACAACTACTTTAGATCCATTGTGGAATTGTACATAAAGATTTATTTGAATTTAAAACATTCCGACCCTGATGTTAATTCTATAAACAAGAGAACAGAATCCTTTAACAATTAATAAAGACATATCAGAAGATGCCATCTATGAAAGTCATTATACCGGAACCACCACTTATTTTCATATTAAAGGGATTTCTTCTATGTGTCTTTCGTAATAAATGATAACAGTATGTAATATAAGTGAATGTGTAGTAGAAGGACCATTGGTCCAGAGATTTTTCTTGATTGCCATCTTTGGAGTTGAGAAGACATTTGGCTTTATAATTCTTTTCTTTTCCTCTGGATCAACACTGCACGTTAAAAAATCGAGCTTGATAGATTTTTGTCTTTTTTAACTTCTTACTAAGTAAGTTTGTAAAATAGGATATTTGTCGTTGATTATATCCAATATAAAAATGGCACTGCTTTACTAATGAAATCAGTTATATCTCACTGAAGACATCTACTATAAATCACTTAATCACTTAAATTACATCTATCTTACAAATATACTTGAAATTTGTTGGAAGGCTCCACTGGCATCTAGAGCAATATAATGTATGACATAAAATACTAGTTTTTTTTTTTTTTTCCATTTACCATCACTGCAGGTTCATAACTTGCAGCCTAATAAGGATCTGAAGACTTTTAAATCCCAGTCTGCTACATCTGTTGTCACCCATTCACTAACTGATAGAAAAATGAATACCATATCTGTACAAACTGAGCAGATAATATAGGGGTCCAAAGCTTAAGAAAGGATTATAGTCAGCTGTCAGAAGTTCTGAACCGGAGAAAGCAGCCAGTAGACCAGAGCACAGATGTTAGCAAAAGCCAAGAAACCAAGAGTCAACCAAATCAGAACAGATTACTAAAATGGTGACCAAGAGAAGAGTTCCAACAGAGCCTGAAGTAAAAAAGGAAGACTAAGAAGCTTCAGGCTTATCAGTTATATACTAACTAAAAATAGGTAGTACTGCATATAGTACATTACAGCAACCAAACTCACATTCTTTAGAGGTTAGAATATATCTGCAATATGGCCAATGTGGAACTGGTTCCTAGGTCACTAGTTTGTGTCCAATGTTGTGTGCATTTGTATACCAATGCTCCCAACATCCTAGAAAAACTACACAAGAACCTGAAAATCTTGGCAACAAATAATAGTAAAAACAATAAATTATAAAATGATATGAGCAGATCATTATCCTGAATAAGTAACTGATTATATCTCATATAATCTGACAATCCCTTCGACTAGTTCTGTTTTATTTGTTGTCTACAGCTTAAGCAGTGACTCAGTAAATGAAATTTTTATATGCCACCTCTGAAACATCAGTTTGTTCATGTGTCTGAGGGCAGGCAGCACTCAAATAAAATGTAACACTGAAGAAAAAGCTTCCAAACTGTAACAGCATGAATCAAATGTAATACATTGTACAATGCCAGGCTTTTTCAACAATTGGGTCCTGACTATAATATGTTACCTTTAACATGCCAGCTGCATTTCATATTTTCAACACTAGCAGTTTTAACCATAGGAGTTTTATTTGGCTATCTCGACTCACAGTAGTAGTGACTTACAGATGCCTGCGTGAACACAAGTGACTTGCCATTGCCAACAGAGTTGACAGCTTTCCTGGATGTGACCAGTTCTCCCTGCATCTATAGTCACAGAATTTCCCCTATTGTGATATTTTTCTTTATAGACTTGAAACATAACCGTTCTCAAAGAAATTTCTTTCAAGATTATTATTGAATGCACACAGAGCAATCACTCAGGAAGACAAATACCCTCCTTATTTCTTCTTTAAAACTCAACACATTTTACTCAACTCTGTTGATATATTGGCTATAAACTTTTTTGCTTCAAGAGGACCTTAGAGAATTTTAGTTCTCATGACTAAGGCAATGCTGCGTGCTGTGACTTTATAGTCATGTTGTTGTGAAGTTTTAATTGAGTTGTAGCAGTAATTGCAGATTTCTCTAATAGTTTGTAAGATTGAAGCCCCACGTTGTGAAAAAGCTGTGTTTTACAGTACCTGAAAAGTGGATGGGATTCTGGCTAATCCCATCCACACGTTGCAGAAAAAAAATTCACAGCGGAAAAGCTGCGTTGTCAAAAACGCCCGCATTTTTGAAAATCAAAGAGCATCAATTATACCTGTGAAAACACTGGCAATTTCCAGATCGGTATAATAGGGGCAGAAAGTCCACAGAGGAAAACTCTGCGGACTTTCTGTGAAAAATGCTGCAGAAAAAAAAAGCGATGCGTTTCCGCTGCGGTCTTTTCCTAAGCCTTTTTTTTGCAGCCTTAGCCTCACAGTGTCATTGTCAGTAGACACTGTGTTATTAACATCACCTGATAGTGATTTTAATGTATGGCTGACCAGTATACTGTATATATTACACATATTACAAAGATTCATATGCACTGTTTCCCCTTAATGTTTCCCGAAATATATTGTGTCAATTCACAATATGGATGACATTTAGGCTAGGGCTACACAACGACTTTGGCCATGACCCGTGTCGTGTGTCCAAAGATCACTATATTGCCCTTTGACTCCATCACCAATGTAAGTGATGGGAGTCATATTGTGACTCTGAGCGCCGCAGTTAAAGCACCTTCAGAGTCGCAGTATACCTCCATTTACTTTCATGACGGGAATTGTGGACAAAGTCACCATGTAGTCCTAGCCATAAACGAATCTCATTCACATTCAATGCAGACTTAACTGGAAAGGCTGAGGTTAAGGCCCCATGTAGTGAGCTGCAGCCAAAAAGCAATGCATAAAAGACCGCAGCGGAAACGCATCGCGTTTTTTTTCTACAGCACTTTTCACAGAAAGTCCGCAGTGTTTTCCTCTGTGGACGTTTTGTCCTTATTATACCTATACGGAAAACGCTAATGTTTCTGTAGATGTAATTGACATGCAGCAATTTACAAAAACCGCAGAATTTCCTCTACAGATATTTTTCTGTAATGTGTGGATGGGATTATCCAAAATCCCATCCACTTTGCAGATACTGTAAAACACCGCGGTTTTTGCCGCAGTGTTTCCGCTGCAGCCAAATCTCTGCATTTTCGCAATACGGGGCCCAGCCTATAAGCAGCAGAGACCCACTGAAAAATCTGCAAGTGAGTCTGAGTGTTTTTTTCCATGTAGACTTGCAGGAGAACACACTGTAGAACTTCCCAGCAGCATATTTCCACTGTGTGGCCCCAGTCTAATGCTGTAAGGCATAAAACACATATGCCATATTTAATGCTTTTATTTTGTAATAATTGATATTAAAATAAAAATGAAGAAAAGTGCAAAAATATTAATGCTGTAGCTACAATAATAAAAAAGTCATCTTGATGCCAAAATGAAAACATACTTCTCTGTCTCTCTTTTCTGACTGTCAGAGCGCACAGCTTGTTCAACAGATGGCTGTCAATAAGGAAAAAAAGTTGGCTTCTTAAAATTCACTTGGTGGATAGCGGAGCAATGATTGGCAGCACAAATAGAACACAGACGAGAAAGCCTTCAATCTGCAGCTGATGCACACAAGGAGCTCAGGGATCTGAGTTTACAATAGAGAAAACATTACCAAGCTAATGGCATAGGCAATCATTTGACCACCATGCATCTCTGCTAGCAGCAGGGCTTCCATTTTCGGCTAAGTGTTAGAGTACCTTTTCGCTTTCTCTAGCCACTGCAGGGGTAAAACAACCCAGTGTGCAAATCCCACTGACTGGTAATAAATTACTATATTGGATACTTTTTGTTTTCTTTCAGCAATGACTTTACTGAGAATACCTGCTATCATTACCAATTAAAGTGGGGGCTCGCCTGGCAGACAGGCAATTCTTCTGCTTCACTTCACTTGGTGAGAATTACTAGGTCATAATCCTGTACTGACCCCTATCTCTGACCAGACAGTATGTAAAATAATTTTTGTTGAAGGAAATAGAGCCACTGTAAATATATTCTGCAAGCATTTGTTGCGTTAAAATAAACTGAAGTCATTGAAAAAGTACTGAAAGTTGTACATAATACATGACAGGATAGTTTGCTGACATGTACATATATTTAACAGATACAACATACAGTACCATGCAATAATATTACAGTATGTAACATGATTGTAGTCATTTACGTATGATGTTTCCAAATAATATCCTTCTATCTGCATCTGTCAATCATATGACATCACTTCCAGTTACAGTGACCACAGAGTCTAGTCTCCTAACAGACTCAACCATCATAGTCAAAGACAATAATTCTGGGAAAAAGCAGGGCAGGGAGGCCCCAAGCATGAAGCAAAAAGCAGTTTTGAACAAAGTTGTAACTATCGTGGGTGAAGGGGGACCCAAAAGGTTCGAGCAGACCACCGGAAAATAGCCACCCGGACATGCTTATGTACTGCGCCACAGTACGCTGGTGTAGCAGACCACCGGAAAATGGCAGTCCGATGCCTCTGAAAGGCAGAAGTTTCGGCAAAGAGGAGGAGGGGAGTGAACATAAGCAGATAAGGGGCAGTGGAGAGTTTTGATGTGGAGGGTGCTCGGAGCGCAGGGGGAATGCCCCCGGTGCTCTATGATCCTAATTTGCATAACAGAAGAAACCGATTTTATAAGAAACTGCGGGGAGAAGATTAGAATGAAGTAGAATGGCCCTTTTAAAGGCTATTCCAATATGCCATTAGTTAAAAATGTGTTTTTCTAATGATAGACTCCCTTTAAGGAATGCGAATTTCAGCCATCATGTGTAAATAGCAAATCATGACTTTTCATTTACACAGATCATTTAGATCATATTAGAACATATTTTTTATTGCAGCATACCCTAAATTTACCAATTAATAGGTGCATACCAATTTCCACCTATTGACTAAAGCTATATTCACATGACAGTGAATAATGGGCGTGTGATATCCGTTTTTTTAATGGACATCGCACACCAACATTAAATTGAATGTGTGTGAATTGGGCTATTCACATGGCTATTATTTTGATGGGCACCATTATTTTGGGCACCTTGGTCGTGTGAACGTAGCCTTAGGCATTCACACTAGCAGTAAACATTCGTTGTTGTGAACCATCAGCATGCAGAATTATTTTTGATAACTAAAAAGTGAAAGCAGACAGAAGTGACCTTTGGTTTTTATTTAAAGGGAACCTGTCAGCTGGCCCTAAAGTGTGGCAAAGTGGAGTTAGAAATGTTTGCAAGCATATGATGTATTATACAAAATTACCTAAGTAGTCATGGTGGGTGATGAGCAGCTTCAGCCTAGTCACACCATTTTTTTTGCTAATAACACCTCCTGGGCATTATTTCCTAACAGCCCCCTTTCTTCCTTATATCAGCAGACCCTTTCCCTGCTTGCTACCCAAATCTCCCACAGGCGTTGCTGCTTCTTCCTGGTCTGCCGCTGGTTTCAGGAAGCTTGAGCACATGTCAGCAGTACAAGAGCATTCAACAAGACTGCGTAAGATTTAGCCAGCAGGTTGGCAGGGGCTCTGGTGACGTCAGAAACTGCGAGGAAGGTGTTTGTCATGCCTTGGAAAAGTGATTAGGAAGTAGATAGTATGACTAGGCTGAAGCTCCTCCCCATGCGTGACTACTTAAGTTAATTTGCATATGACTTTTTATGCTTTCAAAGATTGACGGCCATAAGGGAGAGAGGATCCTGAGGTGGAAGTCCACCTCAAATAACACTTCAATTTCCTTAGTCTTTTGAATCCAAACCACCCTTAGGTCGGGGCCCCACATGGCATAAACGCTGTGGAAAAAAACACAGTGTTTTACAGTCCTTTCACATTGCGGAAAAATATGTGCAGCAAACACACTGCAATTTCCAAAACCGTTGCGGTTTTGGAAATTGAGGCATGTCAATTATACCTACAGAAACGCCGGTGGTTTCCCTATAGATATAATGGAAGAGAAAGTCCGCAGAGGAAACCTGTGAAACGTTCTGCGGGAAAAACCGCGGTGTGCTGCCACTGCATTTTTTCCCGCAGCGCTTTTTTTTGCTGGGGGACGCTACTTGGGGCCTTAGCCTTAAGCTGGTGTCACACTGGTGTTTTCTTGTGGCAGATTTGCTACAGTTTTTTTTAACCAAACCCAGTCTTGGATTTCCCATCCTGTTTGAATCCTCCGTTTGAAAAAAAATGCAGCAAAAACTGCTACAAAAAGACTGTGTGTGACACCAGCCTTAACGGGCTTCATTAAGACAACATTATGGCTGACAATGTTGTTAGAGCACTTTGGCTGGCAACATTAATGTAGCAATGTAATTGACAATGTTATTGGGGCACTGTGACTCTGTTGTGGCATGCCCAGTGGCTGGCAATGTTTTACAGGCTCTATTACAGTTACACTGCAGGTGGTTTTATTCTGAGAAATGAGATTTCTACCTTCAGCATTTATAGGAAAACCAATTAAACATGGCTAGAACATACAGATATTTGGGAATTCAACGTACTGTATGAGCTGTAAGGCAGTATTCATGTCCAACCACCTGGATATTAACACTTTGGTTTTCTATGCTTTCTATGGTTAGAATGCTAGTGCATATAATGTCTAATGGAAGAGGATAAAACTAATACAGATATGATCCTCTGCAGCTGTTTCTAAATACCAGTAATACAAAGGTAGTTTCAAATTTTAGATTTATCATTGATTGAACAAACTAATAATTTTCTAAGAAAAAAAAATTACAGTATTGGAAGATCAATTTAGAAAGACAAAGGATTTCATATTATAGAATTTGATGAATGGTGGTGCCATTCCTGTGAGATGTATTATAAATTATAAATATAAACTGAGATTTATAGCAGTAGCAGAATTCTGGTCATAGATGGATACAAATATACTCTCTCATATTATATATATACTGACAAACTACATCAAATATATACATTAAATATGTCTTTATATACGATACAACCACATGCAAAAATATGTCATGCCACGACTGAATCTGCCTGGTTGGTGTGGGTATCACAGGTCACAATTTTTCACTTGTTCACAAGCAAGTAGAATATGATTGAAAGGATGGAAGGGATTTTAGTAAAGTACAATACAGTGCTGGTTAAGGATGATTTCATTAATAAGTAAGAAAACATAAGTAGGTAACAAAGAAGATACCACTTTCTTTAAATGGATTTTGATAAGGTAGCAGGTTAAATAAGCTCTCCAGACATAAGGTATAACATGTCCTACCATTTGGCGTTCTCCAGGCTGATAGGCCACACTACTACAAGTTGTAGTGGCTTCTCTTTTCAGAGATTAACTGCTGTAAATGTGATCTTAATAGCATGCTGATATGTATGTGGAAAGAATATGTTATAGATGTTGTCTCCAAAAGAGGTCTGTCTGACTAACGCCAGAACTATTATAGATCCCACATTAAAAAAACCTTAACGCAAAATCATGTAATAGCATGCCATAAAAAGGGGTAACTATTATGTGATGGTAGTGGCACATGTAGCATCTGTGGTGTTTACCTAGCAACCCCATAACTCATCACCCCCCCCCCCACACACACACACACACACACACACAAACACAGTGCTGCCTCCGAGGAAGGGGTCATGATGTTTCTTCCTATTACATCGCCCCAGGTCTGCATGCACTGAAGAGGCATAGTCAAACCAAAATATGGAATATTTAACTAACTAACCAAAATATGGAATACAAAGTGATCAAAAAGCCATATAGCCCAAAATACATGTCATCCCACAAAAAAAAACAAGTCCTCATATGGCTACATTACCAGTAAAATTGCAACAACAAAAAATCCAATTATCACCAAATCTTTAGGGCAAAACAGGCAGTGGCAGAAAGGGAATGTATAAACTGTGCAAGTGTATATCAGGGTATACCCCAGATTTAGAGATTTCAAGAGAAAAGACACCAGAAGTGACAAATGTACGCTGCAGAGGTTACATATTCACTTTTCACCATCCGCTATGCATTCACATCTAGAAAACTAATGCTTGCTAGTTCCATTGATAATTTCTTTGAGGGGTGCAGTTTTCAAGATGGGGTCACTCCCCAAAGGGGATTCCACCTTAGGGGCTCTGTAAATATGACATTAAAAATCAAACAATCCAAATCTGCACTCCAAAAGCCACATAGTGCTCCTTGACATCTGCCCCCTGCTGTGTTCCCAAACAGGGGTCTAAGCCCACCTGTATGTCACTGTCACTATTGTACAAAAAGGCTAATGGCGTTCCCTGCCTTCAGGGGTGCACCGCAAAGTGAGGCGGCCGCCTCAGACGACACTGTCCATCACTGTCTGGAGGGCGGCATTTTTTATTGTCTATTTAATGTAAACCAGCCCAGGACAGGCCGCTTAAAAAAAAAAAAAAAAAAACAAAGCTGCGCGATACCTGTCCTGCACTGGTTTACGAGACATCTGCATGTCAGTGCAGGCGGCGATATAATGACGTCATTGTGCCTCCTACGCTAACACGCAGATGTCGCGGACAAGAAGAAGAGGAGGCGGCGGCTGCATCAAGGCATCGGAGGTAGGTGAGGATAAGTTTTTTTATATATATAAATAGGCCGTTGCCTGCTGGAGTATCCCCGGCACGTAACGGCCTATTTACTTATCGATCCCCGCTGCTGATCGTGGCCGCCCCCGCTTCCCCTTCTACTATGGGACGCAGAAGCGGCTGTGTGCAGGAGCGGGGATGGTAAGTGAGGCCGCGGCCCGCGAACCCCATCAAATACTACTATTATTATACTCTGGGGTCTTTTCAGACCCCGGAGTATAATAATCGGAGACCCAGGGGAGGTGATAAACATAAAAACCATTGTTACTTACCTCTCCAGCGATCCGAAGTCACTCCCAGCAGGCTTCGGCCTTCTTTGGTGACATCCCAGGTGTCACGTGAGCCAGGCCGACGTCATTATGTCGCGACGCTGGTCTGTGCGACATTGAAGAAGGCCTAAAGCAGGGAGCGCACCGGAGCCCAGGTAAGTAACACTGGTTTTATGTTTGTCACCACCTGGGTCTCCGATCATTATACTCTGGGGTCTGAAAAGACCCCAGAGTATAATAATAGTTCATGGGTGGGTCACTATGGACATAATACCATGTGCAGGGGTCACTATGAAGCATAATACCGTGTGCAGGGGCCACTATGGAGCATAAT
Organism: Leptodactylus fallax; assembly: GCA_947044405.1. Classification (NCBI taxonomy): domain Eukaryota; kingdom Metazoa; phylum Chordata; class Amphibia; order Anura; family Leptodactylidae; genus Leptodactylus; species Leptodactylus fallax. The sequence continues at coordinate 8,260,261 of CAMRHE010000027.1, read as the reverse complement.
ACCGTTTGCAGGGGCCACTATGGAGCATAATACCATTTGCAGGGACCACTATGGAGCATAATACCAATGCAGGGGCCACGAGGGAGCATAATACCGATTGCAGGGGCCACTATGGAGCATAATAAGATGTGCAGGGGCCATTATGGAGCATAATACCGTTTGCAGTGGCCACTATGGAGAATAATACCGTGTGCAGGGGCCACTATAGAGCATAATACAGTGTGCAGGGGCCACCATGGAGCATAATACCATTTGCAGGGGCTACTATGGAGCATAATACCGTTTGCAGGGGCCACTATGGAGCATAATACCAATGCAGGGGCCACTAGGGAGCCTAATATCGATTGCAGGGGCCACTATGGAGCATAATACCGTTTGCAGGGGCCACTATGGAGAATAATACCGTGTGCAGGGCCACTGTGGGGCATAATACCGTGTGCAGGGGCCACTATGGAGCATAATACCGTGTGCAGGGGCCGCTGCGGGGCATAATACCGTGTGCAGGAGCCACTATAGAGCATAATACCGCATGCAGGGGCCGCTGCAGGGCATAATACTGTGTGCAGAGGCTGCTGGGGGGGCATAATACCGTGTTCAGGGGCCGCTGCGGGGCATAAAACCTTGTAATACTGTGTGCAGGGGCCGCAGTGGGCCATAATACCGTGTAATACTGTATTTAAAAAAAAAAAAAACACCTACTCACCTGTCCCTTGTGCTCCGATGTCTCCTACCGCGGTCTGGTTCTGCTGCTCTGGTGTTTTCTTCTGGTGGAAGTCCCCACCGCACATGACCGCTGAGGTCGCTGACACGGGACATCACAGTGCTGTGGGGAAGAAAACACCGGAGCAGCAGGACTGGAACGCGCTGGGAGACACCGAAGCACCTTCCCCAGCCTCATATTAAAAAAGTGGTTATCCTGGACAACCCCTTTAAGGTGGCACTTGGGCTTTATTAAAGGGGCTTTCCAGCTCATTTTTATTGATGATCTATCCCTAGGACAGATTATCAATAAGAGATCAGTGGACCCCTCCTCTGATCAGCTGTATGAAGGGGCTATGGTGCCTGTTTATATCATACGCTGTGTGTTTATAGTGACCATATGATGTAATTACAGCCTTGTCACATACACGTGTATAGGACGAGGCTATAGTTACATTACATGGTCCGCTATGAGATGAATGACACTGTGTAAACCGAGAAGCGGTCACGGCGCTTACACAGGTACCATTCACACAGCTGATCAATAGGGGTCCTGGGTTTTTGAGCCCCTCTGATCAGTTTATTAATGACCTGGAAAACCTTTTAATTAGCTAACACCTGGGGCATTATTAATAAAGGGCACTATTTATACATGGTACACATGGACATTATTAATATAAAGATGCACTTGGGGGTATTATTCATTATGGGGGGTTATATCATATATTTTATAATTGGGGTAGAAGCAGGATGGGTGTGCAGATGAGGATAATGTGGGTTGGTGCCTGGAAAAGTGAGGAGCCAAAGATGTCTGTGTTGTAAACTTTACAGAGACAAGTCACAGCTGGAAGAAGTGGTCATGGTGGTCCAAAGGGAAGAGAAGGGAAATGTGAAGGATTAGTCAGAGATGTCACCTGTAAGTCACAAAATGTTACTGCCCTGTATTCACCTAAATGATAGAGGATAAATACCTGAGTGATGGGGGTCTGTCTGCTGAGTCCCCCACTGAGCCTGAGAATTGGGGTTTTTACCCCCACTGGGTGGGAATTCAGCCTGACCGCAGCCATATATATAGGTGTGCTACTTGGTGGATGGATGAATCCGCGTGACTCTCATTCAACTTTGATGGGAGCGCCAAAGATACCCGAAGTCCAGTACTCAGCTATCTGCGGCGCTCCTATTATAGAGAATTGGGGGCCATGTGGGCTCGTCCATCCACCAAGCAGATGATGTGTGAAGTTACTTTCATTGTTAATGCCGTGTTGTTGATCTGAAGTAACTGAACTGTACTGAAGTAATACAGGAAGAATTCTTAAAAACTGTTTTATGACTTTGTGTATTGTGTATATTGTGCGACGATAACAGTGTGTGAAGCTAGTAGCGTGTAAACGCAATTTTATATATATATATATATATATATATATATATATATATTTTTTTTTTTTTTTTTTTTTTTTGGGGGGGGGGGGCGTCTTTCTATAGTCCGCCTCAGGCAGCAAAGAGGCTAGGTTCACCACTGCCTGCCTTCTGTGCCCTGCTGTGTTCTGCTCCAAGGAAACCTCCATGCAACTGACAGTATGAAATAGATACTAAAAGTAGCACCACTAGCACCAGCAGTAACGGTGCCAGCAGTAGTGTACACATAGTGACACCAGCCAGCTGTACATTACTAGCTCACAGTGACAACGATACAACCTACTAAAGCTTCACAGGAAAAGTCACCCAACTTTCCCAAATAGCTGAATTGCAAATGTGTGCTTACCTTTGAAAAGCTGAGTAACATACAATGCATAGTATTTTGAATACCAGACATGTGTGGATATATTTTTAAAATACCAGATATACTGGTATATACTGTGTGTATACATATATATATATATATATATATATATATATATATATATATACAGTGCTGGCCAAAAGTATTGGCACCCCTGCAATTCTGTCAGATAATACTCAATTTCTTCCAGAAAATGATTGCAATCACAAATGCTTTGGTAATAATATCTTCATTTATTTTGCTTGTAATGAAAAAACACAAAAGAGAATGAAAAAAAGTCAAATCATTGATCATTTTACACAAAACTCCAAAAATGGGCCGGACAAAAGTATTGGCACCCTCAGCCTAATACTTGGTAGCACAACCTTTAGACAAAATAACTGCGAACAACCGCTTCCGGTAACCATCAATGAGTTTCTTACAATGCTCTGCTGGAATTTTAGACCATTCTTCTTTGGCAAATTTCTCCAGGTCCCTGAGATTTGAAGGGTGCCTTCTCCAAACTGCCATTTTGAGATCTCTCCACAGGTGTTCTATGGGATTCAGGTCTGGACTCATTGCTGGCCACTTTAGAAGTCTCCAGTGCTTTCTCTCAAACCATTTTCTAGTGCTTTTTGAAGTGTGTTTTGGGTCATTGTCCTGCTGGAAGACCCATGACCTCTGAGGGAGACCCAGCTTTCTCACACTGGGCTCTACATTATGCTGCAAAATTTGTTGGTAGTCTTCAGACTTCATAATGCCATGCACACGGTCAAGCAGTCCAGTGCCAGAGGCAGCAAAGCAACCCCAAAACATCAGGGAACCTCCGCCATGTTTGACTGTAGGGACCGTGTTCTTTTCTTTGAAGGCCTCTTTTTTTTTCCCTGTAAACTCTATGTTGATGCCTTTTCCCAAAAAAGCTCTACTTTTGTCTCATCTGACCAGAGAACATTCTTCCAAAAAGTTTTTGGCTTTCTCAGGTAAGTTTTGGCAAACTCCAGCCTGGCTTTTTTTATGTCTCTGGGTCAGAAGTGGGGTCTTCCTGGGTATCCTACCATAGAGTCCCTTTTCATTCAGACGCCGACGGATAGTACGGGTTGACACTGTTGTACCCTCGGACTGCAGGGCAGCTAGAACTTGTTTGGATGTTAGTCGAGGTTCTTTAGCCACCATCCGCACAATCTTTCGTTGAAATCTCTCGTCAATTTTTCTTTTCCGTCCACATCTAGGATGGTTAGCCACAGTGCCATGGGTTTTAAACTTCTTGATGACACTGCGCACGGTAGACACAGGAACATTCAGGTCTTTGGAGATGGACTTGTAACCTTGAGATTGCTCATGCTTCCTCACAATTTTGCTTCTCAAGTCCTCAGACAGTTCTTTGGTCTTCTTTCTTTTCTCCATGCTCAATGTGGTACACACAAGGACACAGGACAGAGGTTGAGTCAACTTTAATCCATTTCAACTGGCTGCAAGTGTAATTTAGTTATTGCCACCACCTGTTATGTGCCACAGGTAAGTAACAGGTGCTGTTAATTACACAAATTAGAGAAGCATCACATGATTTTTCAAAGGGTGCCAATACTTTTGTCCACCCCCTTTTTATGTTTGGTGTGGAATTATATCCAATTTGGCTTTTTGACAATTCTTTTTGTGGTTTTCCATTGAAGACAAATTAAATGAAGATATTATTACCAAAGCATTTGTGATTGCAATCATTTTCTGGAAGAAATTGAGTATTATCTGACAGAATTGCAGGGGTGCCAATACTTTTGGCCAGCACTGTATATACACACTACCGTTCAAAAGTTTAGAGTCACTTAGAAATTTCCTTATTTTTGAAAGAAAAGCACAGTTTTTTCAATGAAGATAACATTAAATGAATCAGAAATACACTCTATACATTGTTAATGTGGTAAATGACTATTCTAGCTGCAAACGTGTGGTTTTTAATGCAATATCTACATAGGTGTATAGAGGCCCATTTCCAGCAACCATCACTCCAGTGTTCTAATGTGTTTGCTAACTGTGTAAGAAGGCTAATTGATGTTTAGAAAACCCTTGAAAACCCTTGTGCAAGTATGTTAGCACAGCTGAAAACAGTTTTGCTGGTTAGAGAAGCTATAAAACGGACCTTCCTTTGAGCTAGTTGAGAATCTGGAGCATTACATTTGTTGGTTCGATGAAACTCTCAAAATGGCCAAAAAAAGAGAATTTTCATGTGAAACTCGACAGTCTATTCTTGTTCTTAGAAATGAAGGCTATTCCATGCGAGAAATTGCCAAGAAACTGAAGATTTCCTAACTAGGCTCTAACTAGAGTAGAAAGAGAAGTGGGAGGCCCCGTTGCACAACTGAGGAACAAGACAAGTACATTAGAGTCTCTAGTTTGAGAAATCGACGCCTCACAGGTCCTCAACTGGCAGCTTCATTAAATAGTACCCACAAAACGCCAGTGTCAACGTCTACAATGAAGAGTCGACTCAGGGATGCTGGCCTTCAGGGCAGAGTGGCCAAGAAAAAGCCATATCTGAGACTGGCTAATAAAAGGAAAAGATTAATATGGGCAAAAAAACACAGACATTGGACAGAGGAAGATTGGAAAAAAGTGTTAGAAACAGACAAATCGAAGTTTGAGGTGTTTGGATCACACAGAAGAACATTTGTGAGACGCAGAACAACTGAAAAGATGCTGGAAGAGTGCCTGACACCATCTGTCAAGCATGGTGGAGGTAATGTGATGGTCTGGGGTTGCTTTGGTGCTGGTAAAGTGGGAGATTTGTACAAGGTAAAAGGGATTTTGAATAAGGAAGGCTATCGCTCCATTTTGCAACGCCATGCCATACCCTGTGGACGGCGCCGGATTGGAGCCAATTTCATCCTACAACAGGACAATGACCCAAAGCACACCTCCAAATTATGCAACAACTATTTAGGGAAGAAGCAGGCAGCTGGTATTCTATCTGTAATGGAGTGGCCAGCGCAGTCACCAGATCTCAACCCCATTGAGCTGTTGTGGGAGCACCTTGGCCGTATGGTACGCAAAAAGTGCCCATCAAGCCAATCCAACTTGTGGGAGGAATCCGTTCTCTAGAAGCATGTGCATATTATTTCATCTGCATTTATATTAGATTTCTAGTAATCATAATAAGTATTGTGATACTTCATAGTGTCCTATTCAACAAGTTGGGGGGGGGGAATATAGGAAGTGAGAAGAAGAGACAGCACGCAAAGCTGCTGAAATAGGAAGATGGAATAACCCCTTTAATATACCAACCAAATCCCCCTGCTTGCTCTCCCAAATCAAGCTTGCTAGTTTTATTCACTGATGTGAGAAAGCTGGGTGATTTGCACAAAGTAGATGAAAACAACAGACATTTAATCCTCAATTTTCCCTGATGTAATTCCTGACCTAGAGTTGCACTGTTTCCATTACACTCAATGGCACTCCATCACAGCATTATAGTGAATAGGCACTAAGCTCCATCTCCTCTGTAATAAGCCCCACCCTTCCTGAACTTCCTGAGATACCATGCTTGTACCTCTAGCCAGGGCCGGTTTTAGACAAAGTGGGGCCCTGGACAAAATTAAAATCGGGGCCCCAAATGCTGATATGCAAACAATACCATCGTCTTCCAGTGGCAGCCCCTATAATTACGCCTCCTTTCTGTCAACAAAAAAGGAATAACAAGCCCCATTTTACCACACACAATTCGAACGAGCACCTTTGTACCGCCTAATAGATTTTTGCACCCAGTCATCAATTATTATAGCGCCTCCTTATAAATAATAGTCCCTGCTTATAAATAATATTACACCTTTATCAGTAATAGCTCCCTTATAAATGATAAATAGAGCAATATATCAGTAATATTCCCTCTTATCAGTAACAGTCACCCTGTAAAAATAATACTGCTCCCTTATTAATAATAGCCCTCTCATAAATAATAGTTAAGATCATAAATAATAGTCCCCATTATCACTAATAGCCCCCTTTATAAATAAGCCCACTTAACAATTATACCCTCCTTATAAAAAGTTCCCCTCTTATAAATAATAGCTCCCCCCTTGTAAGTGGCCCAGTTTGCCCCCCCCCCCAACGCCGGCCCTGCCTCTAGCCAGTGTGCAGCCAAAAATGTTTTTCTGTAAGATTTGTGCTAAACTGCTCAGAGTAACAGTTTATCTATTAATCTTGCAGACCTAGAGATGAAAATTAACATGCATCTTTTTGTTTTAAGGATTTAGTGTCCCTTTAACCCATTCAATATGAAGGCTACTCTGACTCAGGGAGAAGGAACAGCAAGCAAAGGAGACAGACAAATGAAACTTCTGACAGTCCTCATCCCACCTATTCCCTGAGTCCTGCAAAGTTGGAGGACCATCCTATATACAGTAAGAAAGTTTATACAGTGCCCTGAATGCACTGTAAAATACTTTCTATTACAATGTAACCACCTTAATGCAGGAAAGATAAATAGTTTGCTGAATTTACTATAATCTTCAAGTTACCACTTGAGTGTTTCATGAAATTACCCCTTGATAGTATTCTTGCAATAACAATTCACATGTTGAACAGTCCTGCAACTGTGCAAAGCCACAGTGCATTCAAGGCAAAGACAGTATATGGCATTTTCTCCCACATTTTTCCCGCATTTTAATCCCAACTAGTATTGGTTGGAACGAATTATGAGGAAGGCATCCCAACCACATTGACTAGGGATTCCACCAGTGCCACCACCCTTCCTTCTTGGAAATACATGGTCTGTACCCACACCAGACTAGTCCTGTAGCACAGCAACAAGGTCTTAACAATTGTGACCTGACCATGCCGACCCTCATGCTGGATATTTTAAACATTAAGGGCAATTAGCAAAAAATACATATCCACGGCCACTCCCATAGCATGTATTGTGGCAACGAATGCTATGCAATATGGTGTTGCCCCCAGCCACTGTGAGAGCAACTGGCTTGTTTCTCAGGAGCGATGGAGGTCCCAAAGGTCAGACCTCCACTGAACATAAAGTAATGGCAAATCCTAAAGGTATTATAGGTTATCATTTTAAGAAATGGAAACACCCCCTTCAAGGTGTAAAGCCCCCCACCATTTTTATTTGCCTAGTGGCCTTCACCAACCTTAATCCAGTCCTGCGTCTCACCATTTATGGCTCGGTTTACACAGATGTAGCAGCTATTACATTTTTCCTTATCTTTGTACCATCATAACTCTACATAAGAATTATAGTATTAAAGTAAGGTTATTGCAGTCCTATGTAAAAAAAAAAATACAAATAACACTAATATTTTCTCATGACTAGTGACAATGCTGAAAGTATACAATATCAAGGGATATTAAATGGCAAACTGACACTTGCTTCACCTGAATATACATAAGCCTAGAGGATCTCCAAGAGATGCTACATGTCCCTAAGACCAATTCTATGCATCTGAGACATGTACTATACATCACTTATATGAAACAACCTACCATATATTTTATTATTGAAAAACAACATCTTTGTTGCTTGTAAGTTGTGTTTTATAGTGGTAGGAATTTCTGTTTACATGGGCACTTGCTGAGAATTGCTGTATAAAGATATAAGGATAAAACTGATTTGCTCTTCAGTTTTGTGTTTTAGCTCGAATTTCCAGCACTAGAGAAGTCTCTCCAGTATTCTACTGCTAGGCATCCTGCGGATGTCTCAGCTGCACAATGCAAATGTTTGTCTTCCCTCATGAGCCTCTTTTGGGCTGCACAGCTTTATCAGCTCTCTGTGTATGACAGACCTCTTTATCAGCCTGGCAGATAGGAAGAAACCATCATAGATCATGCTCCATACAGAGCACAAGAACCTACATTAATGAATGCCTGTCACTGGCATAAACCTAGAAAATGAATACAGTCACACATAAAAAAGATGAAATATATAACAAAATCCAACGACCCTTTCGAAGGCGCTTGGAAGCATTAGAGACAATAAAGAGGATAAAAATAAATAAAAATGATTTTCTGTGCAGCTCAGTGTATCGCTATGTGAGGTTTTCCTACCATAAACATTCCTGTTAAGGATTTTTTACAATCTAAAATACAATTATACTGCATACATTCTTAATTACCAGTGTACGTCTTACACGTCTGCATTAGACCTGTATCATACACAAGTAACATTATAGGCATTCATTTTTGGGTTTGTATAGAGTAGCCCATAATACTTCTGCAGTTCTAAGTAATAAAGAGGACCTGTCTGCTCTCCTGATATGTCTGGTTTACTAAATTCGTGTATTCCCTATAAAACGACAGTTCTGGAGAATCTATTCTTAGAATTCTGCATTATGGCTTTCTTCTGTTATTCCTCCTGAAAATGTATAAATAAACTGTCATTAGGCATTTCCATTATTCTGTGATTAGTGTGTCCCTACATAGTCTTAGCCTACATTCACATCTCAATAAAAATTGGCCATGTGACGGCCGTCACACGGCTGCATTAAATTCACTGTGTGTGAATGGGGGTTATTCACACAATGCATTTTTTTGAGAGTCAATTTTAACGCACAGTTATAGGTAATATATGTCATGTTCTATTTTTGTCCGTTTTCACGGGTCCCTCTAAACACCCAAATCTATGAGGGATCTGTGAAAAAGTCCAACCCTCAGATACAAAACAGCCATAAAAAAAATTCAATTTTTCATGGCCATTTTGGACCTACAGTAGTTCATCTGAATGTAGGCTTAGGGTTATAGGTGAATTCAAATCCTGCAAGTGTTTGAGTGCTTATTACTAGAAGCACTTAGGGTAAGTGGGGTACTACTGGCCCTGATCTACACATTTGGAGTTGCTGGTAAGGCAAAGGGTGCAGTGTTGGTTGGGACTTTGTTTCAACTTCAAGTTTCCATGATCACAGGGAGTAGAATGGACTAAGTGCGAAGTCTGTGTTAATCATAGATTGCATGCAAAATTAATTGAAATAGGCATATGCAGACACACGTTCTTTTAGTCCATGGAAAAAGAAAAAAAGCATTCATTATTTTGGTAATTTTTACGGACCACAAATGCCTATTAAAGGGAGTTTACCACCTCTCCCAAGCATATTCAACTGCCTCCACTGTGCTACAGAGCACATTACAGTGGTAAACATCATACCTTTGTTACGTATGTCACTTATGTAGATTAGGAGAAAAATAACTTTGAAGTCTTATTCAAATGAGGCAGTTGGTGCACTGGGGGTGGGCCTTCAGTTCCCTAGAGCACTGCTCTTGCCAGTGAAACCCCTACTATTTTCAGTCTGCACTACCCTATGCAATGAGAGTTGATTCTCCTACTATGACTTCACCCATCCTACTTGAGCAATAAAAGCAAAAATCCACTTATCCTACAGTATCTACATCCCATTACTAAACCCTAAGTAACAGCAAAGTAACTGCCTTCTAATTTTTCCCTGCAAAGCATCACTCCTAGCCACCAACCCTTGCAGGGAACAGCAACTAGCCCCATTTGCTTGAGTGGGACTGCTGCCATCCGTTGAAGGGTCCTGGAGGCTGAGAGTTGTAGTAGAAATAATTGGAGTTGTCACAGGTGATCAGTAGACTCAACCAGTTCCTCCAGCTATCCTCCTGGGCTGGTGAAAAGCTGAGGGGGCCTGCGGGATACCTGCTTCCAATACAGTATGAAGGTACAGCTCTTGTAGCAGTTTCACTGTGGATGAGTGGTTCAGCCAGGTGATGGTTTTTCAAGCAGTATATATGCAGAATATTATAATATCATGCCAATAACTTTCATTTCGATAGCTCTCTTTCTGTCTATTCCGTATAAAGCCATGATGACCCTGTCAGTCCTATGGATGACCCTGCCAACGGGGTCAATTTATTGTGCCAATCTTAATCTCTGGAGATGGGCAAACCTATTCATTCTGAGCCAGGTTTGACCTGAAAATTCCCAATTTTTTGGTTTTTAATAAAATCGAATAATTGATGATTCGTCTCAGATGAAGTAAAATGACCACATCTCTGTAACATACAGCCAGACTGCTGCAGGAATGCAGACAATGGACAATTAAACCTTTCATTGTGAATAATCTAATTTTATCTAAGTCTGTTTTGCAATAGAGCAGTTTGATCTTTGAATATCCACATAGTGTCTTCTTACAGTGTTTTACTGAAAAAGTCAATTGTTAGTGAAAAATCTTTTTTTAAGGAGAGAATTTAAGATTTTCTCGTTAAATACATACAAACTGCCGTTCTAACAGCAAAACACAATGACTCTGTCTGTGCTAATTAGAAAAATCTCCTTTTTTCATTTTTTTTTTTTTGCTCATCCAATAAACAGTGTGATGCAGCCTGCTAATCTGAAAGGAGTAACTCCCCCCTCCCTCTTTTTTGCTATTGTGTTGGGGGTTGTTGACCATTTTTTTGTGAATTGACTTATTACACTGTAATGTTTCTTTTTGTCTGTACTTGAACCCTACAATTTGTAAAGTGCAGCAGAATATGTTGGCGCTATAAATAAATAAAATGTATTATTATTAATATACTTTATTAATTTTTATAACTTCCTTTTTATTATAAAAAAAGGTTATAACATTCTCCTTAGCAAACCTCTAACTGAGCTGTTAAGGAAATTCCGTACACAATTGTATTGTGAATATGCAGAGCTGAAACATTTACCAAAGGGGGGATGGTCACTTCAAATGGAAGTATCTTTGGTTTTATACCACCTAGAAAAATGGTTCTGGAATCAAAGAAAGCACTACCTATAACAGATCCTGAGATATCACTAAAACACAGTAGGGAATATTAACACAACACAACACAACCCCCTGACACAATAGAAAAAAAAAATGTAGTCAAATAAGATTTACACTATAAAGGTTTTTTTTTTTTTGATCACCCAATAAACTAGAAAAAAAGACATTCACACAGTGTCAGAATTGTTGGTAATCACTATTATAATTAAGCAGTATGCAGTAAAATGACTGGGAAAAAAACAGGACAGGGGACAGGCAAAAGGAATGGGAGGAGGAAACACTCATTCAAGTACTAACAATAAGAATGTAGGTAGCAACAGTAATACTACTTTTGGTTTTGGTGGCACTGCTATTAGTTGCAGAATTGTTGTACTTCCTGTGAATCATCATCTCATAAGGACCGGTCATTCGCATTATTGCATGCCGTATTGCCACTCATGTTGATACAGCTACTGGCGCTGCCACCACTCAACCAGACATGTCCTGCGGCCTGGTCCATCATGGTAATCCATACTGTACTGCCTGCCACTCATGTTGCCACAGGTACCACCACTGCCACCACTCAGCCAGACATGTCCTGCAGCCTATATTCCACTATACCACACTGTTAGTGCCACACAAAGTTAGATTGAAAAAGGTCCCCACATAAAAAAAATCTATGCCATTGCATCTTTTAATGCCAACACCATTTTGATTTCACTTCTGCTCCAATGAAGGGATAATTACTGTTGGCTTTTTGTTTTTGAAAGCCATGTCTTCTTCTTCGCTTTTCAACTAGGCTCACAGTCACAAATTTGTCTCTCAAATAACAATAAACCTGTAGCACTTAAAATTCATCAAAATGGGCAAATCTTTCTTTACAACCATTGCTTTTTGGAATACTGTGTTTCTCCAAAAATAAGACCTACCCCGAAAATAAGACCTAGCTACATTTGCCAGGTTTTTTGGAGTAGGCTTGAAATATAAGCCCTACTCCAAAAATAAGCCCTAGCTAATTTAACCCCTTCCCAACATCTGCCGTGCAATTACAACGGATGCTGGGTCCTTAAAGATGGCAGCCGCTCTGCTGCAGAGCGGCTTCCATAGCTGCCGTATCGGGTCTCTCCGCGGAGACCTGGAGTTAATGCCCGCGATCAGTTTCTACCCTGATCACGGGCATTGTTCAGCATCACCTCCTCTCCTTCCCACCAAAGTAGCACAACCCGTAGTTAATGCCCGCGATCAGAGTGGACTCTGACCGTGGTCATTGCTAAGTGTGACCTCCCCCCTCCCGCAGTCCACAGGGCCGGTGCCGGTCCCAACAGCCTATAGCTACTATACTATAGCTACAGTCCCTATAGCCCCCCCCCCCCAAAGCAGAGCAACTATCCTCGGGGCCGGTCCCCACTGGCCCCGTATCTTTCATGTTGCAGGTCGGCTCCCGCACGGCGAGATCGCGGGAGCCTACCTGTTCCTTTGACAGCCGAGAGCCTTATGAAGGCTCCCAGGCCTGTCATAGGAATATTACTATTGAGGTCCAGCCTCAATAGTAATGTAGATAATCTCCCATAGACTGCAATATTGCAGTCTATGGGATGATTGCAGGTTCAAGCCCCCTAGGAGGGGTTAATAGTAAAAGGAGAAAAAAAAAAGTAAAAAAAATATTTTAAAAAAACAAAACAAAACAATAAAAGTTCAAGCCCCCCCCCCACTTTCACTAGAATACATATAAAACTAAAATATTACTGTGAAACACATACACATTAGGAATCCCTGTGTCCGAAAACGCCCACTCTACAAACTTATAAAAATATTTTATCTCTATGGTGAATGCCATAGCGGAAAAAAAAAAAATCAAAAGTGCCGAACTGCTGTTTTTTCGATGTTTCACCTCTGATAAAAGTTGAAATAAAAAGCGATCAAATGTGTGATTGTTGTTCATGGAAAAAATTAAGACCTACCCCGAAAATAAGCCCTAGCCCCCTTTTTCGAAGCAAAAAATAATATAAATACCCTGTCTTATTTTTGGAGAAACATGGTATAACTGCAATGTGTGTCTAAGGTACCATAAGCAAGCACCTTTACCCAAAAAAGGGACATTTTTTGAATGTTTTAAATGTTAAAATGCATAAAAGTGAGTAGCAGCGCAGTGTTTGGTTAAGCTCCCAATTTGTATCCACTGCTTACCATCCGTATTTTGTTTTGTTTTTTTATAGACTTACATATCACTTTCACTTTGACATAACTTCAGCTGAGAGTGCCAGAAATTGGATAGAAAGGGTCCTAGATGCCCTGAGAGTGTTATATACTTTGGTTTAAGCCAAATCAAGATGTGGTTCATACCCAACATGTTCTACCTCAAACAGATCTTGGGCCTGAACCACAGGAACCTGAAACAAATATTGAGAGGTGTGCCCACTTTGTGTGCTGGAGCAAAATGCACCAGAATTATTAAGAGGCTCCAGCCTCTCAACAATTCAGGAGCATCGCAAGAGGTCCTGATCAATAAAATTGAAACATATGCCAGTCTGGGACTGGCGTAGATTTCGGCTATATCTTGTGCCAGTTTTCTAGTGTAAGCTATAATTGATTTGTCAGCATGAGGTGTCCTTTCCCTGCTCTGCCTTCATCCTCACCCTGTTTTTTGGAAAGTGGTGAGCAGGGCACAAAGTAAGGAAAAGTCAAACTTCTCGCATAAAATCCAACACTTGTAAACAAAATTTTGACTTTTTCATGCCTTGTATGCCAGAATACTGGCATATAAGACATAAGTAATACGTCCCACTGTTTGTCTATAGCTTTATTTTTTTCACATTTTTTGAATTTTTTTTTTTTTAATTGGGACTTGCATCTTGAATATCCTGTACCCTTGCAAGTCAATATATATCACATGAATATATATAGGCTTGAAAAAGGTTCTAATGCAGAGTTGAAACATCTGAAACGTCACGGCTGTAGGGGTGAATAAAACCACATTAGGCCAGGGCGCCTCTTTCCGAAAAAGCCATGTTTGGCAGCTGATGATCCCACACATCAAACACATTGCAGAAAAAAAATCTGCAGCGGAAATGCTGCGATTTCAAAAACACAAGTGTTTTTTCAAATTGCAGCATGTCAATTATAATAATAATAATAGTCCTTTAATAGTCCCACAATGGGGAAATTCAGGGAAACAGTGGTGTTTTGCGTATAGGTATAATAGAAGCAGAGAAACAGTCCACAGAGGAAAACTCTACGAACTTTCTGTGAAAAACACTGTGGGAGAAAAAAGGAATGGGTTTCCGCCACAGTCTTTTACAACAGTACATATACAGTATATATATATATATATATATATATATATACACACACATACTGCAAATGATGCAAGTGAATTATTTACTTTTTCTTATTTCTTTCTTTCTTTGAAACAGAACTTTCCAAGCCATGAAGAAACATTTTTTTTCTCATCATAAAAGCAAACTTTCTTAGCAAGTGAACTGAAAGACATAGCTGAATAAATAATTACATTAGACGACACATTGTCTTTTATCTCTGTTGCTTCAGGTGTGATATTTTTAATTGTAAACCGTTCTATTTTTCTGTGCCCCATGCTATCAGCAATTATTATCACCACAAATGTTATTATCTATAGATTAAAAATCATATTAAGAATAACTTCTCAGTATTATGTTATCTTATCTAAGAGATTTACAGTTAGCACCTTGTTCAGTATTTTAAAATGCTGGCACAATTTATGCATTATATAGCAAACTGAAAAACTATCAAAAGGCAATGAAGATTGAATTTTTGTACTAGTAATTTGTGGTAGTATTTTTTTCTGTACACGATTAATTTATTTCATTTTATTATGGATAGTATGCTGCCGCTATGCACATTGGATGCAACTAATTTACCATCAGTTCAGGCTTTCTAGCATCACTGCATGCGCTATAAAAATCTGATAGGAAACTAGCACCACCTGTGCTATATAACAAAGCCACATATAACATTTTATGGGTGCGCTCCAGTTTTCTTGATATTTGTGAGAAACTAAAAATAAAACATATACATATGGGGGAAAAGGATAAAAATAAAATAAATGGTGATAATTATTTACAATGGTTATTACTCATTGGTTCTACATGCAAAGACTGCAATACTATTATTTATACTTAGGATTTTTTTTTCCATCTCCTTTGTAAGGTCCATATATGATTGTATAAATCTGTAGAAAAGAGCAGGTTACTGTGAACAAGAACCCAATATTGATTTTTCTGCGGTGCAGTAAAGCATCTCCATTCTATTTGGCTCCTGTCAGAGACACTCTTTAACAGCTGGAGTCAAATTGCACTATTTACAGCAAGAGTCCTTGTCAAGCGAACCATAAGTATTCTAACAATACACTATTCAAATGGCACTTTGCCACACAAATCGCTGACTTGATGAATGGCCTTTGTTGGAAGAAGAAGCAAATATCAAAGTTTTATTTCTATCTTTCTTAAGAAAATGTTTTGCATAAAAAAAGAACATACAGCTTCTTGTTGTGGTTATGTGTCCAGAAATGAATGAGTTAAAACCGTTCCTCAAAACGGCCATTACAGAATGGAACATAGAGACTGTGCTGTTGAAATTAATTAAAATCTGCTTAGATACATCAAAGATGCTTGACAACATTAATATGGATCTTGTGTCAACTGCATTTGTCACACAAGGCCAAGCAGTGGCCTTCTGTTGCTGGGAGTTCACTTGGCACGTGCACTACAATAACGAAATAAGAAAGGACAGGGGACCATGAAATTGAGGCATTCTTCTTTTTGTAACCCAGATTTACATGAGCACAAATACTGTGACACAGCAAAGTCTTTGAAGTGTGGCTGTGCTGAGCAGACCTCTTCCTGCATTGATACGCAAATCTGAATAGATTAACCTGCAGGTCTTTCTAGAAGCATGACAACAGCAGTAAGTGAGATATAACCAGAGGAAGCACATTGCCCCCGCATTGTTCTCTGCAGCAGCGCATTTAACGCCATGTACTAGAACTTAAACATTGAAAATAAAAAATGTTTGACAGAAAACGTTTTGAAAACTTGTGGATCAAAAAATTAAATTGTAAAGTATGCGAGAAAAGGAAAAATATATTATGCTATTATGGAAATAATGATATAGTGTACAACACATACACACAAAATAAAGCTAGTTACATGGATGGATAGATAGACACATAGTGAATTACTTTATATTATTATGAGGCTTTTTGGAATCAACCCATAAAGACTTTTATTAAATTATTTTGCAGGTACATCTCAAAGGGGTAAGAGGATTCTGTAAGGGTCTAATGATACTGTTATGCTTATATATGAGGATGGGAGGGCATAATTGATTTTTTTTTCCTTTTACTATCTATTCTGTACACTGTTGACCTCAATATAAAAAAAAAAGTTACTCAAAAACATATGGCTTTCCTTTGACTTCTATATTGAAGTATTGAAGTCAAAGTAGTATACTATTTTTTTTTTTACAATATCATTTTTACGCCAAGGCGTAAAACTTTATACGCCGCCCTCACCATGTTTTTGAAAGTGGCCGTTGCAGGGCTTAGTGGGAAGTGCATGTGCTCCTATGGCCTAACAATTTCATTATAGTTTATGTTAGAAATTGGAATAAATTATAGTTCAAATCTATTTCAGCTCTTAGCTTGAGTAGGATTTGATTTTCTGGTACCTGGAGGGCCAGAGATGCACCTAATTAAATATGGCTCTTAAAGGGAGTCTGTCAGCAATAAAATGGTTTTCAAACTAATGACAGTACCTTGTACGGCGGCGGTGAAAAGATTATATAAAGCAGACAGTGAAGCCCTTACAGGAGAAGAAATGCCCCTAAAGCCCCTTTCAGCTAATTTGCACAAGAATACAATCCAGATTTTCATGAAACTGGAGCTGCAATGCAGAATAAGAAAGACATCTTTAGAAAGTGTAGAAGCCAACCTACAAGGTACTGTATTAGTTTGACACCCATTTCCATGCTGACAGACTCCCTTTAATGAACTACTGTAGGTGCTAATCTCTATAAGTCTTGACGATTTGTCCTCATTTTGCTCATACTTATAACAAAAACTGTCAGAACAAATGGCTTTAAGGGGACAAACATCATTGCACCCTGTGAAAGCTTACAGAAATGTTACTTTTGCATTATTAATGCACAACTCCCCCCCTCCTCATTTCCCTAATGTCTCATGCACACGGCCATAAACACTGGATTAGTATCACATGGTGGCAAAGCATTTCAGTGCATAAATGTATGGCAACATATAGTTATTATACAGTTTAGTTGCAAAAAATCAAAGCATGCTTCATTGAATGTCATATACTTGACTTGGCAACCCATGCAGAACTTCAGTGTACAGTTCCAAATAAAGATATATCCATCCTTAACTTAGCGTAGCACCAATTTGGATTTCACTTTCTCATGATGACAATTCTATACAGGCTGCATTTGAAAAATTAAACAATAGGTGTCCACACTTAGACACATATAGCATATAATTTGTGATAGAATATCAAAAAATCTTGTCACTTTGAAAAACTGTTAATCTTGTGCCACATGTATGTGGACATTTCAAGTCAAGATGAAAAGTAAAAAAAAGATAAGGGTAGCTGCACACGAGCAAATTTCACCTGTGAAACTATCCGTGTTTTAGCCAGATTTACCAGCTTCAACTTCATGCTGGAAGCGGGACTCTTAGCAGTATAGTTATCTATGATGCTAGGAGTCCTGCTCCCAGCATGAAGTTGAAGCCGGTAAATCTGTCTAACACACGGCCCGAGTTTCATGGGTGAAACTCGGTGTGCGGCTACCCTAAATCTGTATATTTTTCACATTGCTAATCCATACAGCTGTTTCATGTCTCTGTGAATCCACTGTATATTTTGTAACAATGTTGGGACTCAATCCTGTCCTTTTACTTTACTATATAGTTTTATAAATTTGCCTATACATATTTAAAAAACTTTCATCTGAACAACAGCTGTTGCTCCTAAATTCTCCATACACATGAACGCTTACTTGGCCATGTGTTTTCCATGTGAAGTGGAGAGAAAGCCTATGATGGTAGAATATTATAGGAATATATATTTTTTTTTCAATTTATTGACCATTGAGTAAAGCTTAAATAATGGACTATATAAAAAAAAAAAAAAAAAAAATGTTTTCTCATAAAATAATGATATACTGGGTTGGCAATATGACCGAACATGTCCTAGAGGAGGAGGATTTGCTTATTGAAAGGTGAATGCTATTACTTTTAAATAAATTCTCATGTGCTCTATTGGTTGAAGCAAAAATATTTATTATACCTAATACCATGCAATTATCTGTCACAACTCGTAAGTCTTGTGATATCAGTTGGCACAAATTTCCATTAACATTGCCCTTGTTAGAGACAATTAGAAAGTATTTTCATTGTCAGTCGCTATTTAGCTGTAGTCTGACAAATCACAATATTAAAGGAAAGACAACCCTGTCTATTAGAGCATTTGGATATCATACTACATACTGATATCATATGTTTCAGAATGGAGAGAAACTCTGTATTTTGGCAGATTTGTATTACAAGGATGACCATTTATCTGAATGACTCCCTTGTAACAATACATCTGCCTGCATGGATGGGGAAGTGCCTGGCTGGCTGCAACTTTCCATGGGCAAAGAGATAACTGTCTGCTAAGAGTGCTGATGAGACGACCCCTTTAAAACATAAAATTCCACACAGTAATGGCAATATACTAATATAGTCTCATATGACTACATGTTCTTATACAAAGGAGGTTTGTTTCATGGAGGTAAATAAAAGGACGTACATTTGCTGAGCTCAACAATCATTTCCAGAAACCACTTCCTAAGTTGTAACGTTGATGTAATTGAAAGTGTCTGAAGTGCTAAGGCTCAAGGTTGGAGGAACTGTAGAATCTGGATTGCCTTATGAACAGGTACATAATATATTTCATATAATATGTTTCTTTGCATTGGGTTAAATCCTATAATGTAGTAAATTATGATACTATAGCTATGTATATTTTATCATATATATATATATATATATATATATATATATATATATATGGATAGTTTTTCCAAAAAAGCTAAAAAAAAAAAAAAAAAACAGTGGATAAACAGCTTCACTTTCTTCTTTTTTTTCTTTTAATCTATTCTTTGTTTTGGCTGAAATTAATAAATCAAAAACTGCTCCATGTGTACAAAGCTTAAAGCAACACCCCTAAGGCTGTGTTTACCCACTGAAGTTGAATCATGTTTTTTGCTACAGCACAATAGCAGAGCAGACCATTTTTGCCAGACAAAATCTTTGTGCTAGATTTCACACAAAATTACAGCAAAAATATTTATTTCAACATATATACAGGTAATGGATAAAATAAAAAATATGCATATATTAAATTTTCAAATTCCCCGATGCTGCCACTTTGATGCCACATGGTTCTAAGCAATCTCTGTCTACTTGGGCTTAAGCCGTCAGCCAAACTATCTTGCCCAACTTCCCATACACAGGCAGGCTCAGCTTGGCTGAGAGGTGGATGTGTACTGACCAGGAAGAGGGAGAAAATGCTGCTAGCAGACTCCTCCTCTATTGTCAGCAGAGAGTCACACCTTGGATGGTTGACTATTCCCATCAAGAATGTCAAGTTCAGCCTATATACGTGTATTGCTAGCTTTAGCAATGGGATATTGCTATTCAAGCCTTACTGTTCAAACCAATCTATACTGATATCACCTATAAGGTCATTATATTAATATATTATTATATATTATATTGGCTGCTATAGTGAACAAGACCAAGTAAACAAAGGTTCGCAAAGGACCATAGTACTATTGTGCAACAACAGTTGCATGGGATTTAAGCTATATTTATCTTCATACTGGGTTTCCCCAAAAGATACAAAAATCCCTTTACTGGGGGCTCTTTGTGAGCCTATAATTTTATGAATAAAGTAAAATATACTGTCCTTACTTTGTTCGATGACTTCTCTGGATGCATTAGACTATGAGACAGGGCTCCAAGTTTGTGAGAGTTTGATGACTTAAAGGTTGTTCTACTGTGTCGTTGCGTCTCGTGAGAAGTGTTTACCATGGTATCATTCACATCAATGGCCAAGTCTTCACAGGCAGTAAGGATTGCTTTTGCCATCTCACCTGTTTCATGACGTTCTAACGTGCCTGATAAAAAGAAAAACATGTATTTTATATCGACTGTAGACTGGCCATATACAGGGCATTTATTTTTGTGAGATCCTACCATCTGGTGTCTAGGCAGAAGACCTAACATGCAGGTTAATTATTTACACTTGCTCAGCCTTGTTTACCCTTCAATAAATGGTGTCAGAGGTATCTAAAAGACATTCATCACCATAATCTATGGAAATAAAATCCCCACTTGGCTAATTTATAGCCAGCTCAACACAAATAAGTATATTTTTAGATATTCTTTTATCACTTTTCTAAATTGATGAATTGATGCCCATATAAAACCTGAAGAATCAATTATACCATACTGTACATCAGGCATGTCAAACTCAGGGTACCCCGAGGGCCACATGAGTAACAAGAGGTTGTTGCGAGGGCCGCACACAGCAGCTAATGTCACACACGTATTTTAACAGCAGTCATGAAAACAAGATGTGAAGTAGTAATATGTAACAGCAACATATATTTGCAGTGCGCAACAGCAACTAATATATTTAACAAAAATACAGCAATTAAAAACTAAACATTTATTTGCTATAATTTTTTTCAATAATTTTTAGTGTTTTGTCCTGACGCATGACACCTCTTTGTGCTTTGTGCTAATAGGCCTATTCATTATATTATATTATTATATTATTATTTATATTATTATTATGAATTTTCAATATGTATTTATTTACTTTATATTTATTTAATGGGCGTCTGTAGGATTTGTTCTTTTTGGTGTTCACCCCTGGTATTTGCCTCCAAGGGTGCACATGTATTTTAATTGCTTTTAATTTTTCCTTGTTTGCTGTGTTATTTAATAAAGAAATTTTGTGTGTGCTTTATATTGGATGCTGTTTCTCCTTTGTGTTCGATTGCATTTTTCATCCAATCAGCACCACTGTTTTTTGCATCACAATTATTTATAATCTGAGTGCTCACCCCTCTCTTTAGTTTTTAATGGTTACATACAGGAGGGCCACTCACTTGCTTGGACTTTGCCTGTGCGGCAGTGGGTCCCTTCTTCCTCAGCACGGTCACAGTATCCCAGTCACTCTCAGCCACGACTCTTCCTCCGCTCACAACAAAACTGATTTAGGTGATCAGCAGCCACGCAAGCCGCAGATGTACAAAACTCACGATCAGCACTTCCGGGTCGTCATTCATTGATCACGTAAGCAGGTCATATGCAGGGATATGGGCCAATGAATGAAGAGCCGGAAGTGCTGATCGTGGTGAGTTTTGTACATCTGCGGCCCGCACAAAAGTCTCAAACTTTGTCTCTAAACTTTAGAGCAGTGGTTCTCAACCTTTCTAATGCCGTGACCCCGCAATACAGTTCCTCATATTGCGGTGACCCCGGACCATAACACACACCTAGGTTTTAGAGGAGTAAAATAGGGAAAAATATTTTAAGACAAAAAAATGTGGTAAAATGTCTAATATATGGAAGTTGTAGTTTTGCAACAGCTGCAAGGTCACATTGACAGGTGTCCCTGCAGCTATACGGGGAGGAATAGGGCGTCTTTTTTTGCAGGGCCAGATGTACTTTTTAGTTATGCCATTTTGGGGAATGTCTATTGCTTTGATCACTTTTTATTCAAATCAGAGGCGAAACAGCAAAAAATATGGCGGTTCGGCACTTTTGATTTTTTTTCCCGCTCTGATGTTCACCCTACAAGAAAAATATTTTTATAAAGTTGTAGACCGGGCATTTTCGGACACAGGGATAGCTAATGTGTATGTGTTTCACAGTAATTTTGTACTTTTATATGTATTCTAGGGAAAGTGGGTGAGTTAGAACTTTTTATTTTATTTTATTTTTTTACTATTTTATTAACCCCCCCTCCCTTCATGGGGCTTGAACCTGCAATCGTTTGATTGCAAGTCCCATAGACTGCAATACAAGTGTATTGCAGTCTATGGGAGATTCTGTATCCCAGTGACAGGCCTGGGAGCCTTCATTAGGCCCCAGGCTGTCACCGGAACAGGTCGACTCCCTCGATCTCGCCGCACGGGGAGTCGACCTGCAACTTAACAGGTATGGGGCCGGTGGGGACCGGGGGCAGTTTTTACAGCCCGCGGAGGCCCGGTTGCTATGGTGACCGCTCTGCAGCAGAGCGGCCGCCATCATTGTAACAGACCCGGCATCCGCGTAACGGCACGGCGGATGCCGGGAGCTACACAGCGCAGCATCGCTCCACTGGTCTGAAAGTGCGCACAGGCTTTCAGTTTGGAACGCACATCCATAACGACGTGCGTTCCAGCTGAATAGCGCGACTTCTCAGCGGCTAAAGCCATCGGAAATATGTATTTTCCGATGGCTTTAGGCGACCCCTGTGTTTTGCTCATTCGACCCCTGCCGGGGTCGCGACCCACAGGTTGAGAACCGCTGCTTTAGAGACAAAGTTTGAGACTTTTGTGTGGGCCGCAGATATGCCTGTAAAGGGCCGCATGCGGCCCGCGGGACGCATGTTTGACATGCCTGCTGTACATAGTAGTTAACTTAAAGGGAACGTATCACCTTTATATTCTGTTTGTAAAGGTTTCAAAAAGATTCAGTATAACCAGTTATGCATCCATTGATATATCTGCTTTTCCTACACAAAGAAGTCAAGGAGGCTGTCCTGTCAGTAATTGATAGCCGCTCCTCTATGACTGTGATACAGAGATTGCCTCCTTGGCTCCTCAGCTCAGAAAGAGCAGAGATTTCAATGATTCATTAACAATTACATTTCTATCATTCTACTTTAACAAAAACTAAAAGAACAAACTGACAAATTGTTTTCTCAAACAGCATTGTAGCATTTAAATCAATGGTGTAAATTTATTAAGACTGTAATTCTAGCTTGGTCAGCAGTTCTATACTAGTCAGTGACTGACATAGATTTGTGATATAACTCATGCCAGTTTTTTAGCATGAGTTATAGTAAATATTGTGGATCAGGCGTTCTCAGATTTAAGGCCCCAATCCACCCACTGTCTAAAAAATTGTCGAGCAGCACGCAGGTGCACCACAGTGTGTCAAACATTCGCCAAATTGAGGTGCATTTTTGGCCACTTTCCACCTGTAAATGTGGGCCATTATGTTTAATAAAATGACTTGTTGCAATGATGCTTGGTATTTGGAGAATAGATCTTCTCAAGGTCATAAAAACTTGTGTATCTTAAAAAACTAAATTTGTACCCTGTTAGTAACCATCCACATATGTAATCTATATATCTTTGGGGGGGGTGGGGGTGTATTAAAGTTTTTATGCCAGTTTTCTCAGTTTTTTCCCCCCACATTTTGCGCTGTTCAAGCCACTTTTTTCATTTTCCATGGGACTCTGTTCTCAGCAATCTCCAGCAGTCCTATGGAGACTGGTCAGAGTAGTAGACCACTCATATGTGGTAAACAAAACACTGTTCTTGGGATTGGTGGGGGTTTCAGGGGTCAGTCCCACCCCAATCAACAAATTATGAATGGGACTGAGGTGCAGCATGGTCATGTGATCAACAGACTTGATGTCACTGGCTGAGAAGATGAAGTGGAACTCAATATCATAGTCCTGGATAACTCCTTTATGGTCATAACCTGTTGCTGCAAT
Source organism: Leptodactylus fallax (assembly GCA_947044405.1). Taxonomy (NCBI): domain Eukaryota; kingdom Metazoa; phylum Chordata; class Amphibia; order Anura; family Leptodactylidae; genus Leptodactylus; species Leptodactylus fallax. The sequence continues at coordinate 8,236,274 of CAMRHE010000027.1, read as the reverse complement.
TGTTCAGGCTTTACACATTCACACATATTGCTGAACCCCTTGAATCTTTGATTGTAAAGAAGTAAACATATGCCCTCATGCACATTTAAAGCATGCCTGTGGTTTCATTTGACTTTCTTGTTTCTTCCTCCACATGCTATGTCTGGAGACTAGTTGCCATACACACAGTGAATACAGGAAAATCTGCTCTATAACTGACTCTCTCTCACTCAGAAACAGCCCCAGAAGCATACAGGATAAATACTGGTCTGTACTGATGTGAGTAAAGTGCTTTAGTTGTGAAAGAATGCTGCAGCATTAGACTATTTTCTTATTCACATGGCCACGTCATGCACTCAGCCGTGATAAATGTACTTTTCATGGCTGAGTGTACACCCAAGGGTAAAACTTTTTCACGGATCCCTCATAGATTTTTATCTATTAACCCCTATGCACACCAAGACATATATGTACGTGCACGTGACTAACAGAACAGCTGCACGAGCAGCTTGGTCTGAGCTGTTTCATACAGCAGGGACCTAGCAGCAATGCCCATGATCAGAGATCAGGTTAAATGCCTGTGATCAGAGATTTTACTGCAGAGTGTAAGCCTTAAAAACAAAACCCGTATGAAAATGGCGGTATTGCATTTTTTTTTCTCAATTCCACTTCATTCTAAATTTTTTTTTTCCTGCTTCCCAGTACATTGTACAGAATAATAAATGGTATCATTTTGAAGTACAACTTTTCTACATTAATGGAAAAAATTAGAAAGCTATGGCTTTTGGAATGCAGGGAGTAAAAAACGAAAGCACAAAAATGAAAAATGTCTGCATCATGTAGGGGTAAAGGGATCCATGAAAATGGGCCAGGAAACGGCATGTTCTATCACTACGTGGATCAGTCACACAGACCGTTAAAACAATGGTTGTGTAAATAGATCCTATATTTATAATGTGTTGGCTGTTCAAAAAACCACTAGCACATGGCCATGAAACCCTGTCATGTTAATAAGCTCTAAACCTGCCTTTCTTTGCTTATCTACTGTACTTCCTGATTACTCCTCCCTCTCCATAGACTTCAATAGACATGTGTAAATATGACCTGCAGTCCATCTTGAGACAGATATAGCCTAATGCGGTGACCAGATGGAAGGTAACGCTGCAGTTGGGATTGCGGGGTGCAAACAGCGCAGACTTGTCACGGTCTCTGGGCACGAGGGCGCAGCGCTGGTGCTGTCCCACGTTACCACCACTGGTACCGGTGATGAGGGGGCTGCACAAATGTTGGTGGTGATTGTTCCCCCGGGGCGCTTCCCCTATACTGTGCCGACTGGTGGTGTTTGGGGCGCCCTGATGTTGTCGGTGCAGAGTCAGACACAGAAACGGTTGTAAAGTTGAACTTTTACTTCCATGGGTGTGGAGGCACAAATGCTTAAACAGTTTCTTCAATACAAAACAACGGGGTACGCCTGGTGACACAGCAAAGTCCTGGGGTGCAGGGTAGACTTGATGAAAGGTGTTCCTAGCCCCTTATACTTCAGTGTTACAGCCCTAAGGTGCGTCTGGGCTCCTATTTGGCTCATAGGAGGATGCCCACCATGATACTAGTACATAATATTCCCCACTCACGTTATGTGGTCCTGATAGCTCAGAGTTTCGGGGTGCAATAGTCAGGGTGGCAGGATATTCCACAGGTCTGGCCTTGGCCCCTGGATCCTGTGATACTGGCTATGGAGCACGTGTTCCAGAATGTTCTCTCCACAGTCTCATGCTGACAAGATGATGATGCTTGACTTCCTTCAGGGCGATGGCTAGGCAGACAGGGGACAGGATCTTCTGAATAGCTGGAGTATGTCAGCTCTCCAACCTTCCTGGGCCTGTCTAGGACTTGAGATTCCTGCACTAAACTCACTGCTTTCTTCACAGGACATCACACTTCTCTCCTCACCTCCTCCTCCTAACACTCCACACTTCTAACTCCTCACACGCAGGACCTTCCTGCAGGGGTGTTACCATGGGGACCCAGTGATCAGCTGACTCCTCCCCTTTTCCCAGGCGATGTCCTCCCATTGGACATTTGGTTACTATTCAATCCTATGGGAGGTGTAATGCATGTGTGAGGCTCACTAGGTGGCGCTGTGTTGTGTGAGACTCAGGACCCCCTGCTATGTCACACAGGCTATGAAGCAACAGGAAATAATACAATGCACAGAGATCACCCTCAGCCCAGCCATAGCCAGCTCTGGGATACCACATACTCCCCCTCTTTCACTGAGCCGACCTCGGCGACGGGCTGGGGTGAAGGTGAGAAATGTAACATAACGTTAATAAATACGAATAAAGTGCAAATATCACTAACAGTTTAGAAAAATATAATACCTAGAAACTTGAGGTAAGACCTCCCGGCATAGTCCTGGAATGTCCATGAGAAGTCTGAAGGGTAACGGAGAGATAATTAAACTCAGACTTATGGAACCTTTTGGCGGTACCATCAGACAGTCCATATAGAAACAACAGTAGTGCAAATGGGTCCAGAGGCTCTCTGGCACAAATTTTGTGAGTGTCCATTATCATGAGAGTCTCTCTGAGAAACAATAAACAGTCCTTTCTGTAAGGAAGAGTAGGCACTCTAGCACCAATGTCCATACCGCAATGGGGTAACAGAACTTCCTTGGCTCGGTGAGCCAGGCACTATGGCTTGGATTGTTGCATATAAATGTAAATACTATATTACATGGCAAGATATTATATATATACTGTATATACACACAGGAAAAACATTAATGTAATCAGAGCAGGAATAACATATATACAGAATCAGAGACAGTTAACCTCTTTTACCCAAGGACAGCCATGGCATCACTATAGCGTGTTGGAGGTATGCCTTTTGTGGTACGCTCAGAACGCCTAAGTGGAACGAGATTTGAAGCAGGAACAGAGTCACTGAAATCAATTAAATCATCTGTCGAAGGATTCTCTTGCACTAGAGCAATTGGTGGATAACAGCTAAATGGTAGTAGTTTAGGCGCCCACATAAGCTCAGTTAACGTTGGGGGTCTCTCTTTCGCTTCAGAAGGTGACAAGATCTCTGTACTCGTTGTCTCAGCTGGGGGCACCTCTGTGGGTAGTCCTTCTTTAAGGCACAGCTTCAGACGGTTTCGGTGTACTACTTGGGGCTGTCTCCCAGGTTTAGAGATCTCATACACGTCGGATTCAGGATATGGTATGGAGATGACACTGTATGGTTCTTTCTCCCAGAATGGATCCAATTTCCCATTCCGATGGTTATTCCTTAACCATACACGGTCGCCAACTTTCATGGGCGCTGCATGGGCGTGATGGTTGTAATCCTCCTGTTGTCTCCTACGAACCTCATCCATGCGCGTTTCAACTATCTCTTTAGCTTCCTCCATACGTCGGCGGTGTTCAACAACCCAGTCTGTTATGGGTAGTGGATTGATGGTGTCAGGGACCTTCACACCAAGGGTTAAGTCTGAAGGAAGTTGACCTTGTCTTCCAAACATTAGATAAAATGGTGCATATCCCGTAGATGTTTGGGGTGTGTTGTTGTAAATATAGGCCAAGTCCTTGATACGCTCAGGCCACTCAACACCAGGTGTAACTGCGGCTGTTCTTAGCATGCCGATGATCACTTGATTTGCCTTCTCGCACATACCATTCCCTTGAGGGTGATACGCTGTGGTTCGCAACTTCTTGCAGTCTTGGAACTGACACAGCTCACGGAACAATTGGGATTCAAACGCCGATCCACGGTCGGTGAGGATATGCTCAGGACAACCGTAATGGCGGACAAACTCTGCGTAGAAGGTCTCAGCCGTAGTTCTTGCTGTAAGATCTCTGACAGGCACGATGACAAGGAACTTGGAGTAATGATCCACCATTGTCAGAGCGTAGCTGTAGCCGGAACGTGTGGGACCCAACTTCACATGGTCCAGAGCAACAATTTCACACGGCTTTTGAGTCTTAATTGGATGTAGAGGGGCCTTCTGATCTCTTCGACCTTCCTTGGTGATACTACAGGCGGGACACTCTCGGCACCAACTCTCAATGTCACTCCTCATCCCAACCCAATAGAAGCGACGACGGATGGTAGCTTCGGTCTTTTGTACCCCGAAGTGACCGGATCTGTCATGATACGCCTCAAGTATCATCTGTGCGTCTCTTCTTGGTACGAGGATCTGATGAAGCCTTTCACCTGTGACAGGATCAAGAGTGTTTCTAAGTAGAAGGCCTCGTTGGACAAACAGGCGCTTCCTCTGTCGCCAAAGGCATTTTAATTCCACGTCATGAAGACCTCTCTTTACACGGGTTGGTATTCTTCCTGTAAGCAGGAAATCTGACAATTCTCCTAAAACTCTGCTCTCTTCTTGGAACGTTTTCCACAGAGATGGCTCCTGGAGGGATTCGGCAGCTGTTTTCGCCAGAGATTCTCCTTCTACAGGGACACCAATAGCAACCTGTTGGGCAAACTTGTTGTAGAATGGTGGCATCTCCACCTCTTCCCAGATGTCTTCTCGGGGTGGTTCTTCTCCCACAGGCAACCTTGAGAGTGCATCAGCGTTAGCGTTGGACTTGCCACTGCGATACTTGACAGAGAACTTGTAATTCGCGAGTCTTGAGGCCCACCGTTGTTCAAGGGCTCCCAGTCGAGCAGTGTCCAGACGCGCCAACGGATTGTTATCTGTGTACACGGTAAAGGGTGTGGCAGCCAGGTAGTCTTTAAACTTCTCTGTCATGGCCCAGACAAGCGCCAGAAGTTCGAGTTTGAAAGAACTATAGTTCTGGTCGTTCTTCTCCGCGCCTCTCAGACTCCTGCTGGCGTAGGCGATGACTCGCTCTTTGTTGTCCTGAACCTGGGACAACACTGCACCCAAACCTTGGTGACTTGCATCTGTGTACAAGCGGAATGGCTGACTGTAGTCGGGATAGGCTAGAATTGGTGGTTGCGTCAGAAGTGCTTTAAGCGCTTGAAAGGCTTCCTCTTGACGCGCTGTCCAGTCTACCGGAAGCTTTCGGTTGTAGTTTTCTCTGGGACAACCGCGCAACAACTCGTTCAGAGGCTCGGCTACTTGGGCGAAGTGTGGTATGAAACGCCGGTAGTAACCTGTGAATCCAAGGAAGCTTCGGACTTCTTTGACGGTAGTTGGTCTTCGCCAGTTCTGGACTGCAGTGATCTTTTCAGGATCAGGTTGGACGCCTTGTGCGCTCACGACATGCCCAAGGTAGTGAACTTGGGGTTTCAACAGGTAGCACTTGGAGGGCTTCAACTTTAGGCCGTGCTGTATAAGTACCTTGAATACCTCGGACAGGTGACGAAGGTGTTCTTGGTATGTCCGGGAGAATACAATAACATCGTCCAGGTACAGTAGCACACTCTGGAAATTCTCATGGCCGAGGCACCTCTCCATAAGCCGTTGGAATGTGGCTGGGGCATTACATAGCCCAAATGGCATACTATTGAATTCAAAGAGTCCCATCGGGGTCGTAAACGCAGTCTTTTCACGATCTTCAGGCGCCATAGGGACTTGCCAGTATCCACTGGTTAAGTCCAGGGTCGAGAAACAGGTAGCTGATCCCAAAGCCGTTAGAGATTCCTCAATCCGTGGCAATGGGTATGCGTCTTTGTGCGTGACGTTGTTGAGTTTACGATAGTCCACACAAAATCGTAGGGTTCCGTCTTTCTTCTTGACAAGGACTAGCGGGGCTGCCCAGGGGCTGTTACTCTCCCGGATGACATCAGCATCTTGCATCTCTTGGATCAACTTTTTCACCGGTTGGTACATCGCTGGTGGTATTGGACGGTGACGCTCCTTGATTGGATGGTGGTCGCCAGTCAGAATGCGATGTTGTATGGTCGTGGTCTTACCAAAGTCCAATGGGTGTTTGCTGAATGCCTGTTGGTAACGCTTGGCCACATTGCGAACCCCATTGATGTGCTCTATAGGGGTATTGGCGTCTCCCACGTTCAATTCATCCCACCAGGACTTCGTGGCTCCATTCTGAATGTTCTCAGCAGCTTGGGTGGAATGCTGTGTGGCGGTAGAATCACCAGAGAGAATGTCTTCTGGTGCTAACCGGTGTAGCAGGGCCACAGAGTGGAACTTGTGGAGGTTCACGGGAGCATCGCCCAAGTTGACTAAGCGGACAGGAACACGTCCATTGGAAACTGTAACAAGGCTGCGGGCAGCCATGACAAGTGGTTGGCCATCTACCTGTATGGGTTGTAGCAAGGCCTCGTAGTCCTGATTTTCTATGCCCGGACGGGCACGGCACCACACCATAGTTTCTGTTCCAGGCTGTAGGGTTACTGGACGGGTATCTTGGATCCGGACTCGACCAATTTCACCTTGTTTGTTGGCGAACTTGTGCTGGGCATTGAGTACACGAATGGCCCGCTGAATGGTCTGCTGGTCACTGGGAGAAGCTGTAAGGAGAGAGGCATGCAACGCATCCAACACTTCTGCAAAGCAATGGCGTAAAACATTCATGCCTAATATTACAACTGCAAACCTATCATCCTCTACATCAGTGACAATTACACCCTGTCTAGGCAGTTTCAAGTCCCCAATCTGGATAGTGGGTTCCCAATAACCCTGCTGTGGTATGGGCTGTCCATTGCTGGCACACAGATTTATCCATGTGTCAGGTGTTCTATTCAACACATCTAAGTCCCAATGTTCAAGGAACACCTGCTTGCGCAGGGTTGTTACCTGAGATCCAGTGTCCACCAACGCTGTCAGAGGGACGCCGTTCACCCGGATTGTGATGTGTGGGCAGGCTGAGACGAAGCGTGACAATGGCACTGAAGATTCACCTGGGCCCTTCTTCTTTCCTCCCGAGGGGCGGCCCGCTGCCTCGGGGGTGGCCCGTTTAACTGAAAACACTGAGGCCTGGTGTGTCCATATCTATGGCAATAGGTACAGTATGGCCTCTCACGCTGCGGAGGTTTCACTGAAGACGGACGTCTGGGTGGCGACTCAGGTGAGATGTTGAGACTTCGCAAAGGATCACTGGACGATGAATACGGCTGGGTCAGACGATCTAGACGGACGGTGATCTGTTCCATGGCACGGGTCAGATGATCCACTCGGGCCAGAAGGTCATCTCTGGAGTCTGCTGGTGTAGTCTGCGCAGTTTGGGCAGCAGGTGAGGTACCCAGAGGTAGTGACAGGACAACTGGAGCGATGCTTGTTGATGGTCCAGGTGAAGGAGCACAGATGACTGGGCTCGGCTGGGGCTGCTCCTGTCCCAAGACCTGGATGGCAAGGGCCTTGAAGTCAGCAAACGTGATGCTGGGATGTTGTGCAGCAAGCATTCGCAACTGACTCTGGAGCAATGTGGTACCTGCCCCTTCTATTAAGCGGTCAAGCAAGATTTTATCAGAGTCCACATTTTCACGTGGATCCACTTGCACCACAGCTCTGAACGCCTCTTGGAGGGATAAAGCATAGTCCCGCAGGGTCTCACCCAGGTAGTTGTCGTCTGGAAAAGAAGCGCATCTTTACCTCGGAGACAGATCGCACGTCAAAGTTCACCTGGAGTTTGTCCAGAATTTGCCCAGGGGTTCTTTTGTCAGAGGCAGGCCAGGATTTGACCTCCCTATCTGCAGCACCCTCAAGCTGGCCCAGCAGGATCTGTATCTGCTGTTCTGTATTCAGAGGATAGAACTGGAAGAGAGACAGCATCTTCTCACGAAAGTCCCTGAGGGTATGCGCCTCCCCTTTGTAGCGCGGCAGCCATGGTGCGCCAGGGTAAAATGGCATGGAGAATGGTAGGCTGCTCGCCATGGGCACTGCTGGATCACTAGAAACAGATGGCACAATGTCACTTTGCTCAGTCATGTTGTTTGCAGGTATGACTGGAATTAGGTCGCCGTCTCTTTAAGAAACTCAACTGCTTGCTGGCAGGGAATGGAGACTACAACTTGGAATGCTGTAGCTATTAACAGAGTCACTGTGATGCAGGCTGACGGTGTGCTCCCCCTCTTTAATGGTGGCACTCCCCACGGACACTGTACACGGAAAACACTCGCTGGGGCCGTGGGAGGACTGAAGACAAGGACAGGGAGGCACAGTACTCACTGACAGCAACTGCAGCGTGGACCAGAGATCAGCGGTGCACAGCAGGGACGGTGATGCGGCACCGGAGAGTCAGAAATGGCGCCAGCACGTTCGCCTTTCACTTTCTTGTATGGGTGCGCTGGAGCATTGCGCTCAGCATTCTGGGCTCTCCTAAGATGGCGGCAGATGGGTCTCCTGGCCTCATGGGCAGTGCTAAAAATCTCCCGCACTTTTGCAAGGTTCAGTTAACCCTTTGTGGGCGTTCTTACACAGCGATGTGGCGCAGCAAACAAGTCCTGGGCGTTTTAACTCTTCCAGGGCTGTAACACACTGAGAGGACAGTCTTTAGGGCTTACTTCAGGGGTACAGGGCTCCCCCTCTTTGTGGCAAGCACTCTCAGGGAATAAACTTGATCTTAGCAAAGTCCACAATAAAGACCGATGCTCTGGAGACAATTTGGCGCACTTTTCGTGGCGACTTTCTCAAAATGGCACACACCCGTATCCTGTTCGTGACGCCAGTTTTTCTTGCGGTGACCAGATGGAAGGTAACGCTGCAGTTGGGATTGCGGGGTGCAAACAGCGCAGACTTGTCACGGTCTCTGGGCACGAGGGCGCAGCGTTGGTGCTGTCCCACGTTACCACCACTGGTACCGGTGATGAGGGGGCTGCACAAATGTTGGTGGTGATTGTTCCCCCGGGGCGCTTCCCCTATACTGTGCCGACTGGTGGTGTTTGGGGCGCCCTGATGTTGTCGGTGCAGAGTCAGACACAGAAACGGTTGTAAAGTTGAACTTTTACTTCCATGGGTGTGGAGGCACAAATGCTTAAACAGTTTCTTCAATACAAAACAACGGGGTACGCCTGGTGACACAGCAAAGTCCTGGGGTGCAGGGTAGACTTGATGAAAGGTGTTCCTAGCCCCTTATACTTCAGTGTTACAGCCCTAAGGTGCGTCTGGGCTCCTATTTGGCTCATAGGAGGATGCCCACCATGATACTAGTACATAATATTCCCCACTCACGTTATGTGGTCCTGATAGCTCAGAGTTTCGGGGTGCAATAGTCAGGGTGGCAGGATATTCCACAGGTCTGGCCTTGGCCCCTGGATCCTGTGATACTTGCTATGGAGCACGTGTTCCAGAATGTTCTCTCCACAGTCTCATGCTGACAAGATGATGATGCTTGACTTCCTTCAGGGCGATGGCTAGGCAGACAGGGGACAGGATCTTCTGAATAGCTGGAGTATGTCAGCTCTCCAACCTTCCTGGGCCTGTCTAGGACTTGAGATTCCTGCACTAAACTCACTGCTTTCTTCACAGGACATCACACTTCTCTCCTCACCTCCTCCTCCTAACACTCCACACTTCTAACTCCTCACACGCAGGACCTTCCTGCAGGGGTGTTACCATGGGGACCCAGTGATCAGCTGACTCCTCCCCTTTTCCCAGGCGATGTCCTCCCATTGGACATTTGGTTACTATTCAATCCTATGGGAGGTGTAATGCATGTGTGAGGCTCACTAGGTGGCGCTGTGTTGTGTGAGACTCAGGACCCCCTGCTATGTCACACAGGCTATGAAGCAACAGGAAATAATACAATGCACAGAGATCACCCTCAGCCCAGCCATAGCCAGCTCTGGGATGCCACACTAATTTTCATAGTGAAGGGCAGATTAGCAGAGGGAGGGCAAGCAGGGGAACAGCCTGACAAGAGGAGTAATAGATAAGATACAAAACACAGTTTCTTATAAGCACCCATTTCACTAATTTATGCCAATTTTGTTGAAAGGACAGTGCCTATTTAAGCAAAAATGTCTTTACCACAGCAGAAGGTAAATGTTTTGCCCTTGTCAAAATAGCCTTTATGGATGAAGGGAATAAAAACAATACAAGAGCATAAGCAGTGCCCTCCTGTGTTCAGACCCATTAATAACAAAAACCATGCAATGAATAGAGACATTTATAATAGGGCAATATGTACCGCTCCAAAGCATTTACAGTCTCCACTGTAGATAGCACTCGTTCTCTCAGCAGGATACCTATCTCTATGCAGAGGTAAAGTGGTCAAATGTGACTGAGCCAGTAATTTCCATGCTTGTTCTAAAACATTGAATGACATACAATATTTGTGTTATTTTTGGAGGAAAATGATGCTTCAGTTTTACTAACAGAAAGTAGTGAAGTTTATATTGTAAACCTGGGATAGCTTCGACAGCAGGATAAAACTACTACTCATATGTCTATATTTTAACCCCATAATGTTCTCTTCTAACATAACACCCAAAATCGCTACCAAAGTACTTGATGCATATGAATCAAGTATATAACTGTAAATTCTGTTCAATTTAAAGACCTAAAAGAAATGGTAACCCATTGGCTTGAACTATAGATGTTCTTGACCATTTTGTCATAGATGTCAAGAGAGTATAGCAAATCAGCCACTATCTTTCAAGTGCTCAACTAAATAGTTGAAAATCATCTGAGGTCTCTGCTCTCAAGTACTACAATCCCCATGTGGTCCAATTAAGGATATTATTTCTATATCAACATGCCGTACAAGCAGCAGAAGTTTCTATCTCAGAATCTAAAGTCGAAATACTAAACACATTTATTGGAAAAGTCTTCACTTTCATAGGGGAGATTTACATAGTTTAATTAACAAGCCTTGAACGTGACCAAGGGTAAATTCACACTTGTGTCTGTTCCATTTGTCTCACTAGGGCTTGCAGAACTCCATGTTCATACTGCAGAATTAAAGCACAGTCAGGTGTATGGAACAGATTTTTATTGGTAGAAATGTCAGCAACAAATATCAAATGTGAATTTTCTCCTTATAAATGCTAAAATGTATTTATTATTTGTTTTAGAATAACACAACTACTGATGACTTCTGATGCTGGTGACCGTCAGTAGTGACTGTAGCTATTGTCCATTACAAGATTTTAGCAACAGACACTAACAGACCCATCACAAATCCGTTAAAAATTCCATTGATTTCAATGGTATTTTATCTGGTGTCCATTAGTGACTGTTAGTGTCCGTTTACACCAAATCTGTCACATGTCCGTTATTTTTCGTGGACAAAAAAAATCCTGCATGCAGGACTTTTATGTCCATGGATAATAATGGTTTCATGACGGACGTCAAGCGTCCATTATTTTTTAACATTAAAGTCTATGGGTAACGGACAGTAACAGATGGGCGCCCATTATACTGTCCGTTATTACAGTATAAAAATGGATACTAATGTACACTAACACTAACTTATGCTAATGTGTCTGGTTTTTTATCCATTAAATGGATCAGTAAAAAAACCGGACACATTAACATCAGTTAGTGTCTGTTATGACAGATGTGGGTTTTTTTTTGGTTTTTTTTAACGGACACTATCATAACAGACAGCCAACGGTAGTGTGAACCCAACCTTAATGTTAATCATGCCTTGCTTTCTTATGATGATTTTTATTATATGTATTCCAGTTTATATACACATGTGGACAAAATTGTTGGTACCCCTCGTTTAATGAAAGAAAAACCTACAATCGTAACAGAAATAACTTGAATCTGACAAAACTGGAATTTGCCAAACTACATGTTGACAAGCCACAAAGCTTCTGGGAGAATGTCCTATGGACAGATGAGACATAAATCGAAATTTTTGGCAAGGCACATCAGCTCTATGTTCACAGATGGAAAAATGAAGCATATCTTGAAAAGAACACCGTCCCTGTGCATCTGGCACAGGGTGTCTTGAATCTGTGCAGGGTACAATGAAATCTCAAGCTTATCAAGGGATTCTAGAGAGAAATGTGCTGCCCAGTGTCAGAAAGCTTGGTCTCAGTCGCAGGTCATGGGTCTTGCTCAGGATAATGACCCAAAACACACAGCTAAAAACACCCAAGAATGGCTAAGAGGAAAACATTGGAGTATTCTGAAGTGGCCTTCTATGAGCCCTGACCTAAATCCCATCGAGCATCTTTGGAAGGAGCTGAAACATGTCGTCTGGAAAAGGCACCCTTCAAACCCGAGACATCTGGAGCAGTTTGCTCATGAGGAGTGGGCCAAAATACCCGTTGAGAGGTGCAGAAGTCTCATTGACAGTTACAGGAATCGTTTGATTGCAGTGATTGCCTCAAAAGGTTGTGCAACAAAATATTAAGTTAAGGGTACCATCATTTCTGTCCAGGCCTGTTTCATGAGTTTTCTTTTTTAAAAAATTCTGTTGAAGCATGGTTGAAAAGCAATTTGTTCATTTTCATAGAATTTTTATACATTATTACTTTTGTCAGATTCAAGTTATTTCTGTGACCATTGTGGGTTTTTCTTTCATTAAACGAGGGGTACCAACAATTTTGTCCATGTGTGTATAATAAGGTGCAGCCGGCTAAATCCAGCCAACACACGGACTGAGTTTCACGGCTGAAACTCAGTCGTGCGAATGCACCCTAGGGCTAAGACTACGTTCACATCAGCATCCACCACAGATTCCGCCTTAAATCAGCAGTGAGAAACGTCCAGCAAGGAGGAACCTAGCGTAAGGCCTCACACAGCTTAAATAAACACTGCGTTATACAGTACCAGCAAAGTGAATGAGATTCTAGTTAATATCATTCACACATAGCAGAAAAAAAGCTGCGGAAAAACTATGTTTTCAAAAACGCGGAATGTTAATTTTAGCTGCGGAATTCAAGGGTTTTCCTTGTATATTTGACAGGGCAAGAAAAAATGCAGAGAAAGTTTTTTGCCGTGTTTTTTTTCTGCAGCGTTTTTTAGCTGCATTTCACTTTGTGGAGATGAGATTAGCCAGAATCTCATTCACGTTGCTGGTACTGTATAACGCAGCATTTATTTCCACTGTATTTCTGCAGCAGCCAAAAAAGCTGTGTTTCTGCAATGTAGGGCCGCGCGTTTTACAGTACCAGAAGAAAAAAGCTGCGGAAAAGCTGCGTTTTTGAAATACACAAAATGTCAATTATACCTGTAGAAATGCTTGCATTTTCCCTAATGATTTAATAAGGGAAGAAAAACCGCAGAGAAAATTGCAGCAAAAACGCAATGAATGTTTTTTAAGTTGCTTTCCGCAATATGGGGTTTATAAGGATGACTTAAGCCTTATACACATGACAGTAAAGTTTTTGACAGATCTAACAGCCATTAAGGCTAAGTTCGCACATAGCAAACCGCAGCTAAATAACGCAGTGAAAACGCATTTTCCACAGCATTCTTCATTGCGTTTTTGCTGTTTTTTTACTGCAGTTTTTCTTCTCATATTAAATCTTTAGAGAAAACACTTGCATTTCCGCAGGTAAAATTGACATGCTGCCTTTTTCAAAAATGCATTTCCGGAACATTTTTTCCCCGCAATATGTGGATGGGATTAGCCAGAATCTCATTCACTTTGCTGTTACTCTAAAATGCAGCATTTCTTTTTGCTGCACTTCCACAACACTGCATTTTCGCAACCTGGGGCCTTAGCCTAAAAAGGCACATACATGTCAGTTTTTAGCTCCCATTTTTCTTCTGTTTTGCACCTTTTCCATTCCATTTTTCTGTTTTTTATGGCCGTCATCTATTTTGCTGCTGAGGCCACATGTTGCAGAAATGCAGCTTTTTTTTAGCAGGTCCTTATAGACCAGGGTTTAGTGTCCCAAATTTCCCTGTTATAAAGCAATCCGCAGCCGCAATAAAAATAAAAAATCTTTATACTTACCTAGAGATGACCATCTCTGGTGCTCCCGGCGCCTGCGCTGTTCTTCAGTGAAGCCAGAGATGTACACCCCAGCTTCACTGCGACAGAGGTTCAATGCATGTGCACTGAAGCCAAGGTGTACTCCTCTGGCTACTCTGAAGAACTGAGCCAGCGTACAGCCGATAGCTTTTTTAATTTTAATGCGGCCATGGATTGTGTTAAAACAGGGTGATTTGGGTTTCTAAACACCTGGTCCATAAGGCCCTATAGGTGGTTTAATGCCCCAAATTTCCCTGACAGATTCCAGTTAACGTTTTTGCGCAGTCCATGTGAATAGAAACACAATTCTATCATTATTTTTTGCATTTTGTTCCTACGGCGTTAACTCTGCATTAAAAATGATATGGCAACTTTCTCTGGAGAGTCATTACGATTACGATGATACTGTACTCGCTAGAATCCCATCCACCTTGCAGTGACTGTAAAACGCTTTTTTCCACAGCGTTTTACAGGTCCTGCAAAGTGGATGGGATTCTGGCTAATCCCATCCACACATTGCAGAAAAAAATCTGCAGCATGTCAATTATACCTACGGGAACACTGGCGGTTTCCCTATAGGTATAATTGAAGCAGTTTTCCTCTGTGGACTTTCTGCGAAAATCTCTGCACAAAAAACCCACAATGCCCAGCGAATAAAGTTCAAACTACTAACACTGACATACAAAGCCATCCACAACCTGTCCCCTCCATATATCTGTGACCTAATCTCCCGCTACCTGCCCACACGTAACCTCCAATCCTCCAAAGACCTCCTACTCCGCTCTGCTCTTATCAGCTCTTCACACAACCGTCTCCAAGATTTCTCCCGTGCATCCCCCATACTCTGGCATTCATTACCAAGACACATAAGACTGACCCCACCATCACAAGCATCAAGAAGGCCCTGAAGACTCACCTATTCAGGAAGGCCTACAACCCTCAATAACACTACTGTCACCACACCACCACCTGTACAGTCTCTCCCCTCACCTTCTGTCTCTATCCCTCTTCCCTCATAGATTGTAAGCCCTTGCAGGCAGGGCCCTCTATCCCACTGTGCCAGTTGGTCACTGTTAGTATTATATTTGTTTTGTATATTTTGTGTACCGTATATAAACCCTCAAATGTAAAGCACCATGGAATTAATGGTGCTATATAAATAAATAATAATAATAATAATAATAAATGCATTTCCACCATGGTTTTTCTAGCAGTGCTTTTTTGCTGCGGCTCACTATGTGGGGCCTTAGCCTTAACTACATTTCAATGTCTCTGAGTCCATGAAAAACAGATGACACATAGATGCAAACTGTGCTTTTTTCACAGACCCATAGACTTTCATTGACATGATGCATCCACATCAGTGAAAAAAAAAGAATCTTTTTCTGTTTTTTTTTTCTTTTTTGAAGAGCCACGGTCCATGAAAAAATGGCCATCTAAATGAATGCATTGAAATGAATATAAACACATGCCATCCACGAAAAATTCAGATAGCACACGTACGTGAAATGTGGACATGTCAGTAAACCTTTACTGCTGTTGTCATGCTTTTGGAAAGACCTACACTCACTCTTGCCTTGACTGGCAGACAGGCACTGCAATCATGCCCCCATGGCATGTTAGTGCCAAATAGAGTTGTGACGATGACTATGTGTGCCAGTTAGTCTGAAAGGCATCTTTGCTATTTATTAATATCTATTTAGAAACAAGTTAATACTTTTACCATTTTTTATTTTTTTTTTTTACTAAAACTGAAATTATTTTATGCAGAATGCATCTAATTTACCAGAAAAAGATAAATAGAATGTTGATAGAACTTTTCATGCTACAGTCTACGTTAGTAAATTCAAGTAAATATGTGAGTTGTCAAAAATGTTTATTCAGAATGAAGTTTACCTACTTGGTCAGAGGTGGATGTTTATAGGAGAGATCATCTAATGACAATGCATCTAAGGGTTAGAGGAGCCGTGTGGCTTCTGTTAGCTTTTATTCCACAGGTTTAAAACAGCTCTTCTGCTTGTGTCCCAGCTGGCATAAGAAGGCAGGAAGACAGATTATTGATTTTGGTCTTTCTGAAAAAACAGTACTGGGTATCAAGCAGCCTGGAGGCCACATAACATGTGGCTCTCAAAAGGGTCATGAAGGCCCCTGTGGCCAGAACTAATTTCCCCCCTATAGATGATTTAGTTTGGTTCATTATGACATGTAAACCTTACACATACAGATAACCTACACATAAGACACAATTACTCTCTGCTATATTATCTCCATCTCCCAAACATCTTGAATTATTTATTGTTATTTCTCAAATTAATGTTAATGCTTCTCATTGCAACTGTGGTTTCAGAAATAAGAACCCTTTGCCAGAATCATGCTCAATCCCTTGCTACTGATAACCCCCGCAGAGGAGTATTTGTTCTCAGGCTAGACTGATCAATCGCTTTGATCTTGTAACATAAAGATACCCTTCAAATATTACAGTTAGACACTGTAGGAAGATCAATGGCACAATACTACCTCGAACATATTTCAAATGGGTCAAAAAGAAATAAAAATGGTCCAACATATTTAATGTCAATTCATGAAATCATTATAGAGATAGATAGATAGATAGATAGATAGATAGATTACTAAGTAGGTATATTTTTCTGATATAAATTTTCAACTAGAGTAAATAAAACTGGCTCTTGAAAAGAAAAACCTTCCTCTTAACCTTGCAGAAAGAACCTTTGTGCTCTTGAAAGTTCAGCTATACAATATTTATTAGAGTTTACCCTTGCTTTTTACTCCTGCTAGGTATAGTACACTACATCTCTCTTCAATATGAAGTTTTTTCAGATATCAGATAATACAAATACGGCTGATACAGATTCTAAATGCTACTTCCTCTTAACTTCCCGATCTCCCAGTTGACAATCTATAAGATCATCCGTTTGTTTGAAGTTAGTTTTGAACATATCAAATCCACAATATTCTGGTCTTGTAATTTTTAGGTTTTATTTAGGTTTTATATTTGTAGGTGAAGTAGAATTGATACATGTCCTGTTTGTTCTGGACCTTACATCTAAGGATTAGCATTCATAATTAAAAGAAAAAAAATCCCCCACTATCATTATGGTTTGTCAGGTCTTCATTGCACAATCATCTGTTCCCCAATGAGACATTCTTAATCCCTTATAGACCATCAATCCTACTTCACAAGTCTTTTACCTCTGAGCCACCTTTCACAGCTCCTCACATTCAACCCTCACTGAGCAAAAAAAAATGTTTAGCCACTGTGGCTCAGCAAGTTTAAACATATATTGCTGTAGCTAGAGATACAGGAGGAAATGCTTTATGCAACGGGTACATTTTCTAGAATTCAGTTGTTTTTGATTCTTAAAAAGTAAAAACATAGGAAATAAGGTTCCATATATCAGCATTTCAGCTGATAAAAAAATCCTGTCAGAATTAATCAAAGGTTGGCAGAATTAGAGTAACATGGCTGCTTCCCTAAAATACAGTGCCCTATAGTTCATGGGCTGTGTCCGGTAACCCAGTTTATCTCCATTAAAATGAACCCTGTGGCCAATCATTGACCACAAGACATCACTGCTGTAAGGATTTAGTGAACAAGAGCCAATAGGGGACTGGGAATACATGGTGCCTGCACTAACAGCATTTTTTAAGGTAAATATTTTTTAGTCTACTGCTCTGTTTTATTAAAGGGGTTATCCTTCGAGGAAAAAAAAAAATCATCTATCTACATGATAGACAATGTAAATGTATAATCACTGAGGGCTGTTGAGTCCTATCACCCAAAAGTACTTGATTGGAGTGATGGTAAAACATGTGCCTGACACACCATTCAATGTCTATGGGACTAACAGAGATAAACAAGTGCTGTACTCAGTCCCATAGACTTTGAATGGAGCTGCAGAAATCTAAACCAGGAAGGGAAACTCAAGACCCACCTTCTAGTCATCTTCTGGGTCCCAGTGGTAGGCCCCCAAGTGATTGTACATTTATCACCTATCCTACCCTGAAGTTTTCCAAGAAAATATTATACCAACAACCTAAACAGGTGACACAATGCAGGATCTGTCAATGTAAGATTGTTTTTCAGTTACCATACTGTAATAATGATATCCAGTATCTAACTACGGTATAGACATCCTGCATTACATACAGCTGAGCTGTCAGTGTAGGCCACGGTCCACAGGACCGCAGCTAACACTGACTGCAGAGTGTGACCTCTGCCCTGAGGCAGCGTGATGACGTAAGTCATCAGCTCGCGCGATCAGAGGAAGGAGGAGGATGCTCTTCGTGGGACTGCAGCCATACTGGGTAAGTAGCATAAACTACTGTGTGGGGGCCCACTGTGAAGCATAAACTACTGTGTAAGGGCCCACTGTGAAGGATATACTACTGTGTGGGGGCCCACTGTGAAGCATAAACTACTGTGTGGGGGCCCACTGTGAAGCATAAACTACTGTGTAAGGGCCCACTGTGGAGCATATAATACTGTGTAGCGGCCAGAGTGGAGCGTATAATACTGTGCCGGAGCCACTGTGGGCATATAATACTGTATGGGGGCCACTCTGGAGCATATAATACTGTCTGGGGACCATTTTGGAGCATATAATACTGACTGGGGGATACTTCAGAGCGAATTGTACTGTCTGGGGGCCACTGTGGACCGCACTGTACTGTGTGGGGGCCCTTCACTATTTATATCACACAGTATCTGTTTTATAGCAGACATGTGATATTAGTACAGTCTGTAATAACATTGCACGCTCACTATAAAACAGATCCTGGTTAATTTAAGGTTAAATTGCCATGTTGGCACTTTGCGATAAATTAGTGGGTTTTGGGTTGCAGTTTGGGCACTCGGTCTCTAAAAGGTTTGCCATCACTGTCCTAGGCCATAGAAAATTCCTGTATTCATGGTAGAATTCAATGGCAACATATCAAGACAAAAGTCTGTCACCACTAAAACTGCAAAATTTTTAGTTATTTATATTTTTGCAAAAATGGTTAACTTTTAATTGTCTATTTCCTGCACAGCTGACACTACAATTGATAAGATTCTTATCAACCCCTTGTGGTTGGGATTCCTTAAGGCTTGGTCCTAGGTCCCCTCCTCTTTTCTCTGTATACAGCCCCAGTTTTTATTATTGTTTATTTATATAGAACCATTAATTCCATGGTGCTTTACATTTGCATATTTACATACGGTACACCAGATATACGAATACCAGATATACAGTTGGACAAACCATTCTCAAATTTGGCTTTCAGTACCATCTTTATGCAGATGATACTCAACTGTATACCTCATTCTGTGACATCACTCCTGCACTACCACAGAACACCAATGACTGTCTCTCTGCTGTCTCTAACATCATGTCTTCTCTTTATCTGAAATTGAATCTTTCAAAAACTGAACTTCTTGTGTTCCTCCATCCACTAACTGACCTAACCCTGATATCTCCATTTCTGTCTGTGAACTTACTATTACCTCGAGGCGGCATACCCGATGTCTGGGGGTTGTATTTGATTCAGATCTCACTTTTACCCCACATATTCAGACACTTGCACGCTCTTGCCACCTGCACCTTAAAAACATCTCTAGAATTCGCCTTTTTCTCACCGTGGAAACATCAAAAACCCTCATTGTTGCTCTGTTTGTCTCTCGTCTTCACTATTGCAATTCTCTTCTAATTGGGCTTCCTCTTACTAAACTCTCCCCACTACAATCTGTCCTGAATGCAGCTACCAGACTCATCTTTCTGTCAAACCGGTACACAGACGCATCTACCTTGTGTCAGTCGCTGTATTGGTTGCCCATCCATCACAGAATACAATATAAAATTATCACACTGACCCACAAATCCATCCATAGCGCGGCGCCCCTCTATATCTCCTCTCTCATCACTGTCTACCGCTCTAACCGTCCTCTCCGTTCTGACAATGACCTTAGACTTGCATCCCCTGTTATCCGATCATCCCACTCCCTTCTCCAAGACTTTTCTTGAGCTGCACCAGTGCTCTGGAATGCTTTACCCAAGACAATCTGATTAATCCCCAACTACAGCAGCTTCAAAACTGCCCTAAAATCACATATGTATGGTCAGGCTTATCACGTGCCCTGATCACAGTGTAGTGTGCGGAGGTGGAATACAATAACAACTTTTATCCTTCCTCCTCTGTTCCTCAGATCCTGTCCTCTCCATCTAGAAGTTACACAGCACTCCTTGCACTTAGTATACAGTGGGAAAAAAAAGTATTTAGTCAGCCACCAATTATCCAAGTTCTCCCACTTAAAATGATGAGAGAAGCCTGTAATTTACATCATAGGTAGACCTCAACTATGAGAGACAAAATGAGAAAACAAATCCAGAAAATCACATTCAGAATTTATTTGCAAATTATAGTGGAAAATAAGTATTTGGTCAATAACAAAAGTTCATCTCAATACTTTGTTATTGAGGTCAAACGTTTTCTGTAAGTCTTCACAAGGTTGGCACACACTGTTGCTGGTATGTTGGCCCATTCCTCCATGCAGATCTCCTCTAGAGCAGTGATGTTTTGGGGCTGTCGCTGGGCAACATGGACTTTCAATTCCCTCCAAAGGTTTTCTATGGGCTTGAGATCTGGAGACTGGCTAGGCCACTCCAGGACCTTGAAATGCATCTTACGAAGCCACTCCTTTGTTGCCCTGGTGGTGTGCTTGGGATCATTGTCATGCTGAAAGACCCAGCCACGTTTCATCTTCAATACCCTTTCTGATGGAAGTAGGTTTGCACTCAAAATCAAGTTGTGTTTCTACCAAACAGTTCTACTTTGGTTTCATCTGACCATATAATATTCTCCCAATACTCTTCTGGAACATCCAAATGCTCTCTAGCAAACTTCAGACGGGCCCGGATATGTACTGGCTTAAGCAGGGGGACACGTCTGGCACTGCAGGATCTGAGTCCCTGGCGGCGTAGTGTGTTACTGACAGTAGCCTTTGTTACGTTAGTCCCAGCTTTCTGCATTTCATTCATTAGATCCCCCTGTGTGGTTCTGGGATTTTTGCTCACCGTTCTTGTGATCATTTTGACCCCACGGGTTGAGATCTTGCGTGGAGCCCCTGATCGAGAGAGATTATCAGTGGTCTTGTATGTCTTCCATTTTCTAATTATTGCTCCCACAGTTGATTTCTTCACACTAAGCTGCTTGCCTATTGCAGATTCAGTCTTCCCAGCCTGGTGCAGGTCTACAATTTTGGTTTCTGGTGTCCTTCCACAGCTCTTTGGTCTTCACCATAGTGGAGTTTGGAGTGTGACTGTTTGAGGTTGTGGACAGGTGTCTTTTATACTGATAACAATTTCAAACAGGTGCCATTACTACAGGTAATGAGTGGAGGACAGAGGAGCGTCTTAAAGAATAAGTTACAGGTCTGTGAGAGCCAGAAATCTTGCTTGTTTGTAGGTGACTAGATACTTATTTTCCACCATAATTTGCAAATAAATTCTTAAAAAAATCAGACAATGTGATTTTCTAGATATGTTTTCTCATTTTGTCTCTCATAGTTGAGGTCTACCTATGATGTCAATTACAGGCCAGCCTCATCTTTTTAAGCGGGAGAACTTGCACAATTGGTGGCTGTCTAAATACTTTTTTTCCCCACTGTATGTTTATTCACAGATACAGGCTGGTGACGGGCTCATACAGCTTCAGTTACACAACCTTTTCTATTACAAGATGGCTGGATCATGGTAGCAAACAAGCCCTCTGACCTCTTGTGTCCCTCTATCTCCTCATAGAATGTAAGCTGTTGCGAGCAGGGCCCTCATTCCTATTGTTTGATATGTTTATTTCTTTGTCACATTGCAATGTCTCATATTGTCTGTTCATATGTCCTCTGATTTGTAAAGTGCTACGGAATATGTTGGCGCTATATAAATAAAGTTATTATTATTATTATTATTATTATTATTATTTTATTAAATTAACAAAAACTGTATAATTTCTTATAGAATGCTACACACACTTCATGCATACATGACACATACTGTACATGTTTAATAAGCTATAAAAGAATGAATAGAAATATCGCCCCATTAGTCAAAAGCCTTGTTGTTTGTTTCGACATACTAAGGTTTCTTTTTGTCAAACAATAAAATGTGTTGCATTGACAGGGTTGCTTATTATTTTAAGCCTTCTGTCAGAGTTCAAGAAGCCAGTGAGTGACAGCTGAATCGTGCAGTATCTATCATGGAACTTTGAGCAATTGAAGATGTATCATTTCTCATCACTTACAGATGAAGTTCATTGCCTCGCTCACATGAACGGCATAAAGATCAACCTTGTGCCCCTTTCTAGCAAAGCTATTTCACACTAACTGCATTTGAGTGCTGGAATACATGAATGGTCAGTGGCTTTTTGCTGTGTTAACTGTCACACACATACTTGAGGAAATATATGACAAGGGAATGGTGAACACAATGTATACTATTGACTATATATTGTTATGTCTTAAAGAATATTACATTAGTTTGTGCCATTTCATCATTACATTCGCCTAGAGAACATTAAGAATAAAAGGTGGCACAGTACAAAGTTGTGTTGCTGTGTATACCTTTGATGTCAGGTATAGTAGGGTTAGAATAAAAAAAAAAATTGCACAGCATAATAGAAAAAAAAAATAAAATTGAATAACCTTTCTAAATTCTACAATGTAATGCAGATCTACTGTATGTGTCTTTATTACATACTAAAACCCATTAACCTTGTGTTATGATGCTGTATAAATTGGTTGTCCACTGTACATGCTACCTATAGTGTAAGGCTAAGTTAACCTGTTCTGTTCGAAGACACTGTTACAGTGTCTGTCTTAAATTGATGAATAAAAAAGTCCTGCAAACTCGACTTTTTGGTCCGGTAATTTCAGTTAAAAAGAATTGACATCTGACGAAATTCACAACAGATCACATTCGAGTCAATGGGATCCCTTGGGCTCCATTGGTGTCTGCCATATTAGTGGTCCTTTTGTCCTTTCTTCTGGTCCTTCGATGGACCAGAAGAAGAGCTACCCCGTGCTAATGTGAACCAAGTGTAACATGTACATTGTCATAATGACAGAAACAGAATTGCCTTCTGAAAACAGAAGGTATTTTACTGTCATCTCTTTGATCACAAATCTAAAAATCAATTTTATTTTATATTTAAGGATAAATATTCTTATGCTCCATTGTGGCTATCTGTGTTAGAAATCTTAGTTCACTTCAGATGGTCAGTATTTGAAAAGTATTTTGTAGCAGTATTTCTTTGTAATCCAAACCAGGAGGGAGTTCAAAACATGTAAGAGGGACAAATCTTTCCATTATACTCTTTCTCAATTCCAATATTTGATAATTTTTGTGACAAAAAGGTAAAAGTATGATACCTTTATTGACTAACCAGAAAAACTTACATTTGTAAGCTTTCAAAGCACAGAGGCTCCTTCTTCAGGCATTTACAAAAGAATAAGAGCACAGCACAACACTGGCATGATGCTGAACAAAGGAAATTAGTTAATGAGATGATATGTTAGAGAAGATAAGGTAGGTTAATAAAACTGAGGGTGAGGACTTAGAAGTGCAGGGGTCTGGAGTCACCCTGAAGAGGGGGTATATTGTGTACATGTAAAGGCTCATAAATCCAGGTGTCAGATTGAATAATTTTGAAATTTTATCATTAGCTTGAATTCCCAAATATTTCTCTCTCTGGTATTCTTGAAGAGACCTTTTAGGATTGACTTTGAAGTCTGACAAGCTGTGTTCTGGCCCAGAGAAATGTTTTCCCATGGTGATACCCAGCTGATTTTATTGTGTGCCTGTGTAAATTCATACTGGCCTGCAGTTTTTGTTTTGCTTCTCCAAAGTAAATTCCTTTATTGGGACACCTTGCACACAGTATCATGTACACCACATTGGAGGATGTACATGAAATTGTTCAAGAAATGTTATAATCCTGCTGTAAGTTTGGTATGTGGACTGTGCTTGATGACAATAAAGGTATCATATATACAATACTTTGGTCTTTTTCACACAAAAGTGTCAACATTTGTTAACATTTTTTTCTACTACTACTCCATTCCTTTGCTGTGTAAGGCCTTGAGAGAGTCAAGCACAGCACTTGGCTATCTCCAGCACTCCCATAGTGAATGAATGAAGTAGCAGGATGCATACTCAGCCTGCCTTATATCAGAAACACCCTTCTCAAGATTTGTGAGCATCTCATTAGTTGACCCCCACCAATCATCCTATTGATAGAGGTTAACATCAAAACTTGGTACAACTGTTTTAGTCTACAACTCAGATGGAACAATGCCTTTGGGAGTGACTAGACAAAATAACCTTTATGGTTACTTTTTGGCATGAGAAAGGAAACTAAAAAGTCAGACTGGGCAACTTTCCAATGTGTTTTAAGGGTAAGGGAGTCCAAATCTTCAGTGAAAAAAATAGATTTTCTAACCTATTGTTCTCAGAGGAGAGGGGTCTGACAGCACTTAATATCCCTCTATTGAAAATATTTTCTGAGCCAAAACTTTATGTTAATGTAGGGTCTGGAGGGATAGTAGTTGGCTGGATGAGTATTCGGACTACAATTATTTAAAATGTATGGCCAACTTTTATACTCTGGCACTTTTTCCAATCAGCTACTTCAATGACCACTGCTAGGGCCTGGCTCATGTTGTTTTTTTTTTCTGCAGTGGTCCAAAGGAATGCTAATTTCATATTAAGCGCTATACATTGCCAATATGTCTAGTTGCGTCACTGCAGCATGTACTTTATTCCATCCACACACGATCCCCCTACCTGACCCATC
Source organism: Leptodactylus fallax (assembly GCA_947044405.1). Lineage (NCBI taxonomy): Eukaryota > Metazoa > Chordata > Amphibia > Anura > Leptodactylidae > Leptodactylus > Leptodactylus fallax. The sequence goes on along the minus strand of CAMRHE010000027.1, from coordinate 8,211,642 downwards.
TATCAAAATTAATGGAACCACTCTCACACCAGTCCCACAGGCCCACTGCCTTGGGATAACCTTAGACTCTAACCTATCCTTCAAGTCGCATATTCAAACCCTCAACACCTCCTGCCACCTCCAACTCAAGAACATCCACTGAATCAGCTCCTTCCTCACCCCTGAAACTACAAAGATACTAGACCATGCCCTCATAATATCCCGCCTAGACTACTGTAACACCCTTCTCCATGGCCTCCCAGCTAACACCCTCGCCCCCCTCCAGTCCACCTTAAACTGTGCTGCTTGCCTAATACACCTCTCCCCCCGTTCTTCATCGGCCGCTCCCCTCTGCCAATCCCTTCACTGGCTACCCGTTGCCCAGCGAATGGAGTTCAAATTACTAATGCTGACATACAAAGTCATCCACAACCTGTCCCCTCCATATATCTCTGACCCAATCTCCCGCTACCTGCCCACATGTAACCTCCGATCCTCCAAAGACCTCCTACCCCGCTCTGCTCTTATCCGCTCTTCACACAATCGACTCCAAGACTTCTCCCGGGCATCCCCCATACTCTGGAACTCATTACCAAGACACATAAGACTGTCCCCCACAGTCACAAGCTTCAAGAAGGCCCTGAAGACTCACCTATTCAAGAAAGCCTACCACCTACAATAACGCTACTGTCACCACACCACCACCTGAGCAACCTCTACCCCCACCTTCTGTCTTTATCCCTTTTCCCTCATAGATTGTAAGCCCTTGCGGGCAGGGCCCTCTATCCCACTGTACCAGTTGGTCTCTGTTAGTATTATCTGTTTTGTATATCTGGTGTACCGTATGTAAATCCACAAATGTAAAGCACCATGGAATTAATGGTGCTATATAAATAAACAATAATAATAATATTAATAATAATAATTGGGAGCACTGGTAAAAGAACTCTTTGCATTTGTCACTGTTATTTTAAGAAAATGTGCTGGTATTTACATTCTTCCAGAATCTGATTTAAGCTGAGGACCCTAGTTGTGGAAACGGGGCTTTTTTGGTTGCAGATTTTGCCATGGTTTTTTGAGCTTTGACTTAAAAAAAAAAAAAAAAAAAACACAGCAAAATCTACAACAAAAAAAGCTGCATTTCCGCAACGTGGGGGCCTCAGCCTTAGGAGCAACTGATACCTTGTCTGCTCTTATGTGCAGCAGGTTAACCAATAAGTTACATAGTTAGTACGGTTGAAAAAAGACATTTGTACATCAAGTGATTGCATCTTTTCCAACTCTACTTGTTTGGGATACTTGTAGTGTAGCCTTATAACTTTACAAACACAATTGCCTGCTATGTATATTAATACATATCTACTTTACTTAGGAACTACTGTCACCTAACCCTTACCATCCCCACAGATATATTTACATCTTTATATCATTAGGGCCAATATAGAAATCTTTATTTGGCATATAATCTGTAAAATTCCAAACAGAGGTTTATACATTTTGTGAACGGCCCAGCACCAATGGTATACTTAATCTGTCACTGGATTTTGTATTACAATTGTAAAAAGTCCTGTACTAAAAATATGAATTTTTTATTTGATTTCCATTGCAGGTTGTGCTGTGAATTCAGCTAAGACTGTTTGACAAACTGTTGCACATTAATTGGCTCGATTATCAATTCTTGATTCCAAAGCCTCTCTCCTCATTCCATTTACATCTATAAACAGATTATTTTTATATTATTTGATGGATATATTTGAAAGGTATGAGAGGATTTATTATCTACAATTTGTTCATTCTGTAACAAGACACTGAAAAAGAAAACACTCCAGAATAAATCAATGCATTGCAATTAGAGAAGCATTAAATAAATTAATGGTGCCCAATGCATTGTATTGTACCATGTCTATAAGAGGTGTAGCAACATTGACAAAAGCATATGGAAGCAAATGTATTTGTTATGCTATTGCAGCACAGATGTACCAAGCACAAGATTCAATTACAGATGCAACAAAGGATGGTGCAGTAAATTTAGACGCATGGCAAGGGTTAAAGTTATAGGCCACATTCACAGGCTGGTAAGAGAGCTTTGCACACATATGAGCCTTAAGGGTAAACACAGTGTATTTCTAATACATGCTACTGACCACTGTGACCCTGACCCCTGCAATGTCCCAGCCTCCAGCAGCTGAAAAACCCCTGCAGAATATATCAGTTGAGGGATACATCCCCACTCAAATATAATTCTGACTGATGACTATTGCTGTCTGAAAGACAAAGGCTGGTGGAAACAAAGGGATAAAACACACATAGGCACCACACAAAAGACTGGTCAAAGTGACCACTATTGCAGAGTTAAAACATACTATTAAAGGATCAGTGATGTCTATAGAACATATCTGGGCCCAACCATGACCTTCTCTGATCACCTCAATAAGCATTTTTACAATTGCATGTTTGATTTTGTCTATGTATTTTATTATTAGTCTAATGCTGGTCATACATACAGTATAATATAACTTCATAGGAGGATATTATCAAATAATATACAGTACAAGGTCCCTATACTGAACATCTATATGAGATTTATTTTCCAGTATGCTGATGAATTTCCAGTATTTTATTATAAATGGTTTTGCTACTGTGGTAAAGCAACTATCCAGTTTTAATTTTTTTTAACATTAGGTTATAAATACCAATTTGTAATTTTAACCATAATAGAATAAGATCTTAAAGTGAGGTGAAGAAGAAAAACTTTTTATTTGGGATATATTTGATTTCTTCCCTCTGCTATTTTCACTTTTTAGTAAAAGAAAAAATCTGAAAGGGAATGCCCATGGGACAGTTCCTTTGGAGTCTGTAAGAAAAAAGAAAGGAAGCATAATCGACACATTGGGCCTTGAGTATAAATGTAGCCTTGTTGACACTAGTTAACAGGCGGCCATTAAAGTAAGGATGTCCGAACTCAAGGATTTTGTTGGGACTAGCCATCTACTATGTATTGGATGTTTAGCTGATATCCCTTCAGCTTTTGTTGGGAGAATAAGGAATTGGGCATTGCCTGATCCTTTGTTTTTATACAAGAGATAAGTCACCACTAGAGGTGTCTGGCAGCAGCCGACTCTCCTCTCCCCATTCAGAACATCTGTATGTTTGGACTAAACCCTGAGGATCCCCAACAGCCAGGGGAAGATAAGAAGAAGTAGATAAATGATACACTAAACAAATGACCAGAAAGGCAGGAATAATACCAAGTGACTATAGTATTCTTTATACCATACATACTGAGTAGGAATGGCAGTCTATAGTGTGAAAACCAGAAAGAGATCCAGATGAATCAACAGAGAGTATATGCTGTTTTACTGAGGCATCGGAAGGTCATTTGAGATTTTAGTAAAGGAAGTTTTTGTGGGATGAATCAAATTGTAAAGGGTTTAGAAGATTAGGTAAGGGTAGACCAAGTGGAGTTTAGAGATGAAAGGGAGGTTAGAGCCAGGCAGCAGCACAGGACAGGAACCAGCAGATCCCTTGTTAAATAGATTGTCTGTGATAAAATATCTCATTTAAAGGGGTATTCCCATAAACATAATCATATCTATATTTGTAGATAATTAAAAGTTAAACATTTTTGCAAATATAAGTAGTTAAAAATTCTGCAGAGTTTTAAAGATTTTCTCTAACCATCTTAGTTGTGACAGTCAATTGCTTTGATCTGACCACAAATGCATTAACTTTCTATGGTCTGGGACTTGTCAGGAGCCCAGCCATAATTTTCTTATTGTAGCTAAGTTATCAGGCAGGGACACTACTTGTAGTAGAAGATATCCTGGCTACAATGAGGAAATCATAGCTGATTTTCTGACCTTAGGAAGGTCCTGTATTCATGGTCGTATCTACTGGCAACCGATCAAGACAACAACTTGTAACCACAAGACATTTAGAGAAAATCTTTAAAATTCTGCGAAATGTTTAATTACTTATATTTGCAAAAATGTTTAACTTTTAATTATCTATAAATTTAAAAATGGTTATGTTAGTGGGAATACCCCTTTAAGTAATGTTTTACATAGAAATACTATCGACCAGTTCACATAGTAGTAACCAACTGTATTAGGGGTAATGACTGCATGCAGACAGTTACCATAACTTATAATAGCATGCACAGATACAAAGGTAATTTGCTATGATTTGAATAGATCTAGAATAGACATACATGTGACAGAGGTTTGGTTTTATTCATTCCCTATGTATCTCAAAACCAATTATTTTAAACGCCACAGTGTAATGAAATAAAGGCCGATTTTATCTCATTCTTGAAAATACAGTACTCATCTTAACTGACTCCATCTGCCACTCATTGTCACTGAACAAACAAACAATTACGCTAAGAGTAGGTACGGCAGAGAGCATGAGTCCAAAAGACAGACACAATCACTAACTGCAAAGGTCAAACAGAACAACTGACAGATACTGCTTATGACAAGCTGCACAACTACAAGCCTGTTTTCTCCCAGACCCAAGCAAAATGGAAGATAAATATACAAACTATTATAATATTCTTCACTCATTTTCATTTAACACTAACATTGATACTACTAAATTGATTTGGAATTCATTGACGTTTCTTGTGCCCACTAGCTTTGAAAATTAATATTATATTAATGCACTATGACTATCTATTTATATTAATATTCTAAACAGATCAATATGGAGCTAGCTGGAGGAATCCTATGTTCTTCTTGTGTACTGAGGCTCTGTTTATTAGTATACATGTAATGTTAGGTGCCGTAATATAAAAACGATTTTGCTACATGATGTACCCAGCATCATTACTGTATGTCAGTCTGCTTTTGGAATACTAAGAGTTTATAAAAAGAAGCACGAGAAGACAATACAAACAAGAAAATATAGATTTGTCTAATAGATGATGAGTGTATATAAGAGAGGAGAAGTCACTTAGAATGTGTACATTTTCTAATCAATAGACATAATAGGTCCAACATATGAAATCAATCTCTTTATGTAAATCTGTCTTGTTGTGTTTTATCTCAATATTATTTCTGTCAAGGTTATAGAAATAATTACAGTTACATATATACCGATCAGTAAAAACATTAAAACCACCATCAGGTAAAGTGAAAAACTTCGATTATCCCTTGATAATAGTTGTTGCCTAATATATTCCATCCTCTGACATTCACCTAAGCAGTCAGATGTTCAGCAGTGGGTAAGTTTAAATTGGACCTTTCACCACCTCCACCAACTCCAGTTCTTTTTTCTCTATGCCCTACTGTTCCCAAAAAATCTGTGCAGCTAGTTCTAATATTGTCCACTGCTGGTTGGATAGTGTCAAGCAGCTCTGAATCACGCCTCCTTCTTTGCTCTGGCCCAAGACTACCCACATCAGACAGTAGAGAAACTAATTAGCATTTCAATCACCAAAACTAACTACATTGATTGCTTAGGAATGGTGGGAGTACAGAAAAAAATCCAACAGCACCAGAATTAATGGAGTGGCGCCTAGTAAAGGATTCAAAGAAGTGGAGTTGGTGGGAGTGTTAAATGTTCCTTTTAAAGTATCTGAGCAACAAGACAGCAAGTTTTTGGGGGTCCCTCCATGCAGAGGTGAGGACCTATCAAAAGTGGTCCAAGGAACAAAGGCACCAATACTTTGCAACCACAGGATCTGCTGATAACATCTTGGTACCAGATACCACAGAAAACCTTCAGAAGTTTTATTGAGGCCAAGTCTTGATGGGTCACAACTACTTTAGGAGGCCTACTCAACATTGTTTTTTAAGTTATGGTTGATTAGTGTATAGTTATTATATTATTAGACTTTTGGAGGCAATAGACAAGGATCTCCCTCTATTAATCATAGTGGAGAGAGAGTTAAAAAGAACAGTTCTCAATTACTCTTTAAAACTTATATATAGCCCTCTTGATCTGGAGTTAACAACTCAGAGAGACAGCTGCTGAACATGGGTCTTTCCCAAAGTGGACAACCCCTTTAAATGTAGAGAAATTGATGCAAAGTATTTTTACTTTTAGAGCTTAAAGGAATTCTCTTGGACTATAATATGATCACCTGTTCTTACATTGAGACATCAATATCAGATTGAAAAAAGTTCCGGAAAAACCCTTTAAAAAGGGACACAGTTGCAGTTACACTACAATATGTTCTTAGTATCCGTGAGTCATGCTATATGTCATTTCATGATCAACTTTAATCTTGGACAGTAATAAGTACATACATGTATATCAAGGACGGTATAATTTGCATGACTCCCACTGCAAATGAGCCTCACTTTATATACTTCTGACTGTAGCTGAGCCATAAAATACTCAAGACTAATAGACCATTAAAATATGACTCTACCTGATTCAATCTCCCATACATATACAGAGCCATCTTCACAGCCAACAACTAAAACTTCTTCCACAGGATGCCACTTTAGAGATTTTACTGGAAACAGATGTTTTCTAGCATGGAAAAAGCAAGCTCTTTCCTGAAGGTTCAGAAGTGCCACTGAATTATCACTACAAATACAGTATATGCTCTGGAACAACTTCACCTGTCAAAAAAAGATGACAACATAAATGACAGAAAATGGCTGCTAAGTACTTCAGCAGTTCTCTGTAAGACTGTCCTTAGCAGTAGTAGACACTGTAGTAGAGTAGCACATTATATTACTTATTACTTTGCTGTGGATACATGGTGTTTAAGGTATTGTCCTGCAAATTACATTTTTTTTGCAAATAAGTCGGAAATGGTGTTAAATAATAAAACAAGTGATGCTCACCTCACCAATCCCCAGCACTCCTGTTCTGACACTTTACCAGTCCCCTCCTGGATGCTCTACACATATGGAAATGACTACTCAGCAGATCACCCCAGTCAGTGATTGGTTGAGCAGCATTTCCTCTCTGTCAAGAGGTACCAGGAAGTAAAGACTATTGGGGACCCATAAAGTGTTAAGAAACAGTATAAGATGAGTGAGGTGAGTATTGTTTGTTTTATTATTTTACACCATTCTCAGCTTGTTTTCAAACAATTTCATCACTCAGACAACCCCTTTAAAGGTCCATCTTTTACAAGACAATGTCCTTTAAAAGGTACCTTGGTTTTCATGAAAAGTTGAAATATCTGCAGTGTTTTCCTGGGCAGTCTGTTCTATGACTGTATAAGCCTTCATACATGGCGTTCTATGAATTTTTCTTTATAATTCTCTATAAGGCTTTGGGCATGTACAATAAAGAACAGTCTGCCCCCCTCTGCTATCCATTACAAATACTACTGGTTTGTTTACAAGTAATTCTGCCAGGAGCAGAGGCTTAGCTACGGGTTCAGCACGGGGGCAAACCATCCAAGTGGGTCCCCAACTCAGAACCAATATTATCACTATGCAGTAACCACATAGTGGTAAGTACAGGCTCTGTAGAAAATTTGGGGTAAATATTCAGCACAGGAAAAATTTAGTGACTTATGCATGATGCCTATGACTGTAATGTTTCTGTCTCCGTCTGGATTGGGCCGCCAAGAGCACTTTTTCCAGCTGTGACTTGTCTCTGTAATACATAGACATCTTCTTTTCCAATAAAAAGAAATCAGTGGAATTCTAACACCCAGGTCCCCTGCTCATCAGCTGTTTGAAGGGAACCACAGCACTTATGCAAGCGCTGTGACCCCTTCTCTGTTTACATTGTATTGTTTGTACACTTCTGTAGAATGAGGCTGTAATTACATCACACAGTCACTATGAAAAAGACAGCATGCAATATAAGTGAAGTGAATGGGTCATCGTGCCTGCACATATATCATGGCCCTTTCAAACAGCTGATCAGTGGGGGTCCCAAGTGTCATAACCCCGCTAATCTCTTATTGAATACTCATCAATAAAAATTAGCTGGAAAATCCCTCTAATAAAGCTCAAGCTCAAGTAATTTAATACTGCCCAGTTGCCCCCTTATATAATTCACCCTGAGATACAAACTCCCCCCCCATGCCCCCTATATTAATGATCCCAGGTATATTCATAAAGCTCTCTAATGACTCCTTATATTCATAATGCTCCCAACAACACCTTATATAAATAATGCCCCTTATATTCTTAAATACCCCTTATATAAATCATCTCCTCCCTTATAGTAATAATGTCCCCTAATGACCCCTTATATTATTTATGTGCCCTTATATAAATGATCTTCCCCCTATAGTCATAATGCACCCTAATGACCCCTTATATAAATAATGAACCTTATAATCTTCATATCCCCTTATAAAAATGATCCCCCTTATAGTCATAATCCCCCCAATAACCATTTTTCTTTATTCCACATTATATAAATGATCTCCCATATAGTCATAATGTTCCCTAATGACCCCTTATATAAATGATCTTCCCCCTATAGTCATAATGCACCCTAATGACCCCTTATATAAATAATGACCCTTATAATCTTCATGCCCCCTTATATTAATGATCCCCCTTATAGTCATAATCCCCCCAATAACCATTTTTCTTTATTCCATATTATATAAATGATCTCCCATATAATCATAATGTTACCTAATGACCCCTTATATAAATGATCTCCCCCAATAGTTGTAATGTCCTATAACATGTACTTTATGCCACATATAATAAAAAAAACTGCCCTAAAATAAAAGTAAAAAAAAAAAGAAAAAGAAAAAAGCAAAAGAAAAGTTATACTCACCTGTCTGAGATCCCTTGATCGGAGCCATCACTGCTGTTGTCTCTCCTCTTCTTTATAAGGTGCAATGATATCATTGCCCCTGTCTGCGCCAGGAAGCAGGCATCTTGCGGCTTAGAGAATGTCAGAGCAGGAAGTTGAATGCTTCATGCTCTAACATGTATATCAACTGAATCGTTGTGCTTCAGACACCAAGTGTCTAGTATGGTATAGTTTAAAGCATTGTATGTGTTTATAGCGGCCCCAGGATGCCCCTCCCCCCTTCCTGCTAGCTAAGTCCCTGGCCAAGAGTAACTGTAAAATAGTAAACAAATAGCTGTCTGTGTGAATAATATCCCATCTGTAATAAAAGAATCAGCCAGTAGTCTTACATTGTAAACTGTGAAATATGCAGAATGTTCAGTTCAGTGTACAGAGAAAACAGCTTGCAGACATGTGTGAAGGCTGTGAATGTTTTTAATTATTTTAAGTACATGTTAGTCCAGAATCACATGTTCTATTAAATAAGACTAATTTGTCTGAAAAGTTAGTGACCATTTAAACTTGTGAAGGAAACAAAGAACTATGCTAAGCTTGTACCCTCTAAATATCCCTGCATAATAACTTTATCTTCAGCCAAACATGAAAACTTGACTGTGCTCTAGAATCATCATCATAATGTGTCTCTTTTTGGCACCACAAAATGTGACCCAGACAATTAATGCATTCAGTTTGTGACATAAGAATAGGTGATAGAGCATGAATCCTCTCCACTGTTAAAAAGATGAGTACTTTTTTGACTATATCTAACCACTGATAAACCTTACTAAATTAGTATTCTAATAATAGGACAATGGTTCACCTATAGACAACACATAACATGATCTTAGAAATCCAAGATATGGTATGAGTAAGGGTGATTTTAAGGGTACTTTATTATAGTCCATTGCTCTCATACGTCATACAATGAGAGTAACAGACTTAAACGGAAACAGAATGACTGATGACTTACATTAGAGTGAATGGGAAAGGACACAGACAAAGGGGGCTCCATCTGCATCATTCACTCCATTGCTGTTTAAATGATGATAGTGTGAACCCACCCTTATACACTTGATGATTCTGCTATATAATTATTATTATTTATTTATTTATTTTTATTGAACCGTTACTTCCATGGTGCTGTACATCTGTGAAGTGGACTAGGTAATTGACCTGAGACAAGTAGGAAAGAGGACTCTGTCCGCAAGGGCTTACAATCTATAAGGGAAGCTAGTTGGAGACAGTAGTTACTCATATGGTTAAACAGTTACAGCAGGGTTACTGTGTGTTATATGCTCCTCTAAACAATTCTAATGTTATTATATGTCTGTGTTCCTAGAATAACATTATTTCTGTTAATTGACTGTTTATATTTTTTCATAGAAAACTGTCCTCATCCATTTGCACCTTAATGTCAAAATCATCCGATACTATATGCTGTGAAAATCATCTGATACTATATGCTTTGTATATAATAACTCAATTATGTATATAGCTGTTTGGATGAGATGTAACAGTTTAGTTACCTTTGACATAAAAGTGCATATTGTAGATTTTTCCCACTGCAGGATGGAGACTTTTGTGTTGCATGCTGACTGTCTGTCAAAGTTCTATGTATTTTATTCAAAAGGTCAGGCGTTTTTTTAAATGTCAAGTTTCGCTGACCTAAAGCTGTCTTTTTAAATTATTTTTAACTGCACCAAAACAAAAGTGCATCAATCAATAATTAAAACAGAATATCACTTTACTGAAGCTGACACGTGTATGAAATATATAAACAGATGTAGCAGAGCGTCATTTCTCATTTAACTCTTAAGCCTTTTCTGTGAAATGCAATAACTTTCTCAGGGAAATTCCAGAAAAAAAGTAAAAGAATAATTCTAGTTTTCTATTGCAGTCATTGATTAGGTAGTCATCCACAAAGAATGGTCTATGTATGTACAACACTGGCTAGGCTTTTCATAAATGAGTCCCAGCAACTTGCTCCCTACAGGCTCCATGAAACAGAGTTGACCACACTGGATAGTTGGTCATGCTCTTGTTCACACTAGTCCAATAACCTTTGGTGACACATTTAGCTACTGCATTACTAGCTTCAAGATAACTATTGCCAATGCAGGAGCGTGAACTTACAGGGGTTGTCTAAATTATTTAATAATGTGACGATCACTAATCATTGCTGTAAATAAAGCAATACTTACCTGTTTACTACTCCTCTGTTTCGAAAGCCAGCTCTGCTTCTCCTTACCGGATTTTGCATACATAAGTGCAGCAATGAGGTCCCCATATTATAGCAGGTCACCTCTGCAACCAATCACTGGCCTCCGCATTCACATACCATATACTGCTAAGGTCAGTGACTGGCTGCAGCAGCCACATGCTGTATACAGGCACATCACCGCTGCAGTAAAGGAGATGGCCTCATCACTACATCAGCCGGATATAACTAGAGAAGAGTGATTCAAAGCTGATGAAGTGGAATTCGATCTGAATTTCAGGAAATATTCGATTCGCATCGAATCCCAATTTCCTCACACTGCATGATAACGAATTGCACAGCTCCGATCAGGGGTTTTAATCCCTTGGATGCCGCGGCCAAACATGATCACGGCTTCCAAGGGGTTCCACCTTGCTACATGTCCCCCTTGCCCTCCCCCCCCGCGGTGATTAAAAATAAAAAAATACTGATACTCACCTGTCCTGGGCTCAGCATCTTCACCGGAGCTCTTCCGGCTGGTGACTGAGGTCCTGCTCCGCAGGCCTCACTGCTGGGGCCTGTGATTGGGTTCCAGCGGTCACGTGGAGCACGCCGGCGTAATGACGTCATCGTGCCCAACGTGACCGCTGAAGCCCAATCACAGGCCCCAGCAGTGACGTCTGGGGAGCAGGACCTCAGTTGCAAGGGAGAAGAGGCGCGAAGAGGACGCTGCAGACAGCCGGATTCCCAGGAGAGGTGAGGTAAGGTGAGTATAAGTGTTTCTTGTTTTTAATCACTTCCCCTGGGCCTCTGATTATTATACTCTAGGGTATGAGAAGATAATAATAGCACCAGCTCTAGGGGAGGGGGTATCTTTTTTTTTTTTTACATTTTTTTCTTTTTGTCCCCTTAGGGGATTGAAGCAGCGATTTTCCGATCGCTGCTTAAATAGGTATACACTGCAATACACGTGTATTGCAGTGTATAGGAGGCTGTCCACCCGTGCAGACCCATAGGCTGACAGTCTCCATTCAAGGCAGGATCAATCAGGTATGCGGAGGGACAGCGATGGGGCAGAGAGGGGTCACTGGTCAGACTCTGGGCTGCCGAATAGGAACAGCGGCACCCCCCAAAAACGTTGTGGGGGAGCCATCAGGACTCCAATATATAATAAAACCCCTGAGATGCCGCGGTTATGTTTGACCACGGCATCTCAGGGGTTAACACACGCGATCGGAGGATGTTAGAGGACAGTATCAGCCGTTACATACGGCAAAGCAGGGTGTGCACACAGTTTCTGTGTGTGCACCATGCTTCCGCCGTGGTTTGCGGGAAGTCCTTCCCGGCAGCGATTCGCCGCAAATTAATTCGGATTGAATCGAATAGTTACAGAAAATTCGTCGAATCGGCCAAATCGAATTTTTTTAAAAATTCACTCATCTCTAGATATAACCATAGCCCAGCACAGGAAGCAGCAAGGTGGTTATTTCCACTTTACATTTTTGTTCTGCTATGTCAGGAGTCAAATAATAAATGTGAATAGAAAGGTTGCTGCTCAAATATAAACGTGAACAAAAAAGTATTAAATAGAACAACTAAAACGTAACTTTTAATTTTTAAAGTACGTATAAAATGTGTGTTAAAGCACTTTGATGAAACACACGCAATGGTTATCCGCTCAAGTGATATAAAATATAGTACCCACTCAGAGAGTATGCATATTGTTCACCCCAAATTAGTGCTCACATTTAAATCAGCAGTATCTATAGAATATGCACCTTTAGGGGTTAAACCAATATACACCTCTGTAGCATGTCCTGATTATGAGACTATATCGTGCAATGAAAAGGTGTGGGTGACGTTTACGTATATTAACTAAGTCACCTCTCTGTTTAGATCATGGTTGATACTTGTGAATAATTAATAACCATGAAAATGAGAGTTTACCCACAATAGTCTCTATAAATAGGACAAATATATATATATAAAAGCATCATTTTGCAAATGAGAGAGAACCCACTGATAACCTCATGGTCTCCCTGCCAATTACAGGCTAGCTGCACTGCCTCCTGATAGCTGCCTATTTCCTATCATGTTTCGCAGGTCAGTTTGTAACCGCTCATCAGGGGTATTCAGTTGCTATCTATCTATAAGGAGTTAAATCAGCATGTGAGCTACATAAAACGGGCAGTCGGTGGCCACCAGCTAGTGTCACCAACCGACTCGTCCGTGCATCGGTGCTAGTATGACCGCAAGTCTGCTGCTGATTTAAATGTGAGCACTATTTTGGGGTGAACAATATGCATACTCTCTGAGTGGGTACTATATTTTATATCACTTGAGCGGATAACCATTGCATGTGTTTCATAATAGTGCTTTAACACACATTTTATACGTACTTTAAAAATTAAAAGTTACGTTTTAGTTGTTCTATTTAATACTTTTATGTCAGGAGTCAGCAACCACCAGCACTGTACTACAACTTCCAAATTGTACATTTGTTCAGTATTATGTCATAGGACCACAGCATAATTAGTGCAAGTGTCAGATCCCTGTTATGATGGATGCTTACAGCACCTGACTGGTTTCCATAAAGGGCCTGGCATTTAATCAGACAAAATATTTTCCTATGTGTAATATACACTAATGTTCAAAAGTTTTAGTCAGGTGTGAAAAAATACTACAAAGAAAGAAAGCTTTCAAAAACATTAGTGTTAACAGTTTTTCTTTAGTATCTATGCCATTTTCCTAAGTCAGTGTTGTGCCAGGTTATTTAGTACATGCAACAGTATCTTTCCCCTTATCTTTTAAAAGGTCACTAACCAATCAGACAACTAACTGTCATTTAGTAGAGCATGTGATTCTGGACCAAAATGTCATACACTTTAATTTAAAATGTTGTTGCTTTTTGTCTAAGAAAAACATCACAAAAGTTCCTGCTACTAGGTGACTTCCCTTCTAGTGTTTTGCTGTTCACTTCCTGATAATAGGGTAGGTCCATCCATAGATACCATTAAAAAAGCAGGACGGCTCACAGTGAGTGAAGGAGGGAGGGGTCGGCTTTATTCACACAGTGAATGGAGAGAGGAGGATTCCACACAGCTTTCCCAACTTCTACACTGCGCAGAAGTTTCTCACAGAACAATGGGAGTATATTGATTTCTGAATACATGCTTGTTTTATTGCTGATGGGATGATAGTCATAGACAGTAAGCAGCTTTCCTTATAGTGCTCAAATTTCTCTTTTTCTCTGTCAGGGATCATTTTAACTGCATCATAACCTAGACTTGCAGTCCAATGTTCCTGTATCACCTATAGCAGTGATGGCAAACCTTTTAGAGACCAAGTGCAAAAACTGCAACCAAAACGCACTAATTTATCGCAAAGTGCCAACATGGCAATTTAACCTTAATACTGTGTGGACAGGGGCGTAAATACCAGGGTAGCAGCGGTAGCAGCTGCCACAGGGCCCGGGACATTAGGGGGCCCGGAGCCCTGCGGCAGCCGCTACCACGAACCCCACAAACCAGTGGCATAATGATCGTGGTCGCAGAGGGTGCGACTGCGACCGGACCCGGCAGGGCATGGGGCCCGTGGCCAGCTGGAGATGGCCAGGCCCTGGACCACTGTGATAGTGGTTGGGGAAAGCCTGGTTCCCCAACCGCTATACATACTGTTATTTGAATGTGGCCCTGGCATATTGTAGGCCCCTTTCCAATAGATGGCAGGGCAGGGCACCCAGGGGAGGTGACTGAAAACAATAAATACATATTCTCACCTCTCCTGGGAACAACGTTCTCTCCGGCGCTCTTCCGTCATGTGACTGAAGCCTGTAATTAGGCCCCAGCGGTCACATGGGGTGAGGCTGCGTAATGACGTCAGTGCGCTCCCACGTGACCGCTGAGGCACAATTACAGGCCTCAGCAGCAACGCCGGAAGTGGACCTGAAGATGCTGAAGATGGCAGGATGGAGCGAGGATGCCAAGGAAAGGTAAGGCAAGGTGAGTATGAGAGTTTGTTATTTTTAATCACCTTCCCTGGGCCTTCAATTATTATACTCTGGTGTCTGAGGAGACCCCAAAGTATAATAATAGCACAGAAGCGGAGGGAGGCTGTTGGGAGCTTATAATACTGTTTGGAGGCCACTGTAGAGCATATAATACTGGGTGGGGGCCACTGTAGAGCATATACTACTGGGTGGGGGCCACTGTAGAGCATATACTACTGGGTGGGGGTCACTGTGGAGCATATACTACTGGGTGGGGGTCACTGTAGAGCATATAATACTGAGTGGGGGCCACTGTAGAGCATATACTACTGGGTGGGGGCCACTGTGGAACATATACAACTGGGTGGGGGCCACTGTGGAACATATAATACTGGGTGGGGCCACTGTAGGGAGCATATAATACTGGGTGGGGGCCACTGTGGGAAGCATATAATACTGGGTGGGGACCACTGTGTGGAGAATATTATACTGTGTGGGGCCACTGTGGGGAGCATATTATACTGTGTGTGGGGGAGCAATGTAGAGCATATAATGCTGTAAGGGGGCCACTGTGGAGTATATAACGCTGTGTGTGGGGGCCACTGTCAAGCATATAATACTATCTGGGGCCACTGTTGAGCATATTTTACTGTTTGGGGACCCGTAACCAGTTCGGGGGGGCCCCATGTCAAATGTTCGCCTTGGGGCCAAGCCATTCCTAGTTACGCCACTGTGTGTGGATCCACAATTGCAGACAGTTGCAGACCCGCAAAATATGATCATGTGAATGGGGTTTTACAGAGCTTTCAATGATACAAAACAACTTTGTACTGAAGGGTAATAGTTTGCATTTGGTACTTTTAAACAATTAATGTTCACTATTTACATTGTACAGGATCTGTTTTATAGTGACCATGCAATGTTATTATGGCCTTTAATAATATCACGTCTGCTATAAAACAGATATTGTGTGACTTAAATAGTGAAGGACCCCCACGTGGTACAATGTGCTCCACAGTGGCTCCTAGATGGTAAAATGTGCTCCACAGTGGCCCCACACAGTACAATATGCTTCACAGTGGCCGCCAAACAGTATATTATGCTCCAGATTGGCCCCCACGCATTATAATATGCTCCTCAGTGGGACCCCACACAGTATAATATGCTCCACAGTGGGCCCCCACATAGTATTATGCGCTCCACAGTGGGCCCCCGTACAGTATTATATGCTCCACAGTGGGCTCCCGCACAGTATTATACACTCTACAGTGGCTCCCACACATTATTATATGCTTCACAGTATCCCCCCCACATTATTATATGCTATGCACAGTGGCCCTCACACATTATTTGCTCCACAGTGGCCCCCACACAGTATTATATGCTCCATGGTGGCAACACAGTATTATATGCTCCATAGTGGGCCCCCACATGGTACTATATGCTCCACAGTGGGCCCCTGCACAGTATTATACACTCCACAGTGGCCCCCACACAGTATTATATGCTCCACAGTGGGTCCCCCACTCAGTATTATATGCTCCACATTGGCCCCACACAGTATTATATGCTCCACAGTGGGTCCCCCACTCAGTATTATATGCTCCACAGTGGGCCCCACACAGTATAATATGCTACTTACCAGAACTCCCACAAAAAGTAGGTAAGTAGCGTCCTCCTCCTATCACTGCAGGCGCTGATGAATGATGTCATCGCGCCTGCGTCAGGGCAGAGGTCACACTCTGCTGTAAGTGTAAGCCACGGTCCCGCGGACCCCCGGCCTACACTGACAGTTTTCAGCCTTATGTACTGGATTCCCTGTTAGTGAGCAATAAGGGAGCCTGGATGGGGCGTCGGCGTGCGTGCCAACAGAGAGGACTCTGAGTGCCCACTGTGGCACTCGTGCCATAGGTTCGCCAACACGGATCTATAGTATGCTCACAGACTTTTTCTAACTATTTGTTTGATATTTTAGTTATTCCTCGCAGAATTACATGTAAAGAAACCAGTTACTAGTACTGCTAGGAGTAGTTATAATGGATAAGAGCAGACTGCTCCTTATTGCACATACCACACCCTGAAGGAGAAATGCAAAATATGCTACAGCCATAATGGGGTTGTTAGCAGCAGAAAAACTGACAGAACACCATGTATGAAGGCTTATACAGCCAGAGAACTGCCAGGAACAACCCTGCAGATATTTCAAATTCTGATGAAAACTCAGGTACCCTTTAAGTAGCCTAGATTTACACTTTCAGAGGACTTATCATAGTATCACAATGGATTGCACAAAATGACAAATTCTATTCTGTGAAAACTTGTCCCCTTACTTTGTAATCATTAGGTGGAACCAGCAGCTTCAGGATCACTCCAGACTGCAGCATGAACTTGTGAAATATTTCTCCTGTGAACACATCACTCCAAATGATACAGGAATTCTGATCTCCAGAAATGAGCCAACTTGGATCATACTTCTCTGACCGTCCATGTGGGTAAAGTAAACTTGTCACACTGCTGTCATGCCCTCCAAATATCTTATGTGGCAAGGAACCTATAGAAAGTAAAATAAAGAATTAGACACAAAAGTTCCTAAAATTATTATGAACCAACATAAAGACCTGAGTACAGGATATAAGGAGTTTTTTTTTTTAAAGTACCTTGGGAGTAAAAGCAGCTTGTCCCACATGTTAAGATTTATTGCAGGAGATAAATGTAAAGTGTGTCGGGCACTGTGCATTGTATTCCTCAACCACCAAGGGTCACATTGGGGATTATGATGTAAGCTACACTAATATTAGTACATATGTCATGAGCCACAGTTGGCTACACTTGCTTTAATGTTTATATCAAGCTACGGATTATCAGATAACAATTGTAATATTACTAAAGATAAAGGACAGACATTTATTTTAGTTTGATGTGCCTTTTCAGACCCAGGTCCTTGCTCTTCTTAACTGATATTACAACAGCTGAAATTGTGAAATTTGATGCCACTGTATAGACATTCTACAATTTATATTTAAGAATCAAAATTCTTAAAGATGTTGTGCCATTACTGACACTCATCTACTATCCAGCAATCAGGAGAAAAAGGAATGGATGTCCCCCTGAATTGTGTGTGTGAATAAAGGCCAGTGTACTTGTGTGGCTTTTGCGCCATTCGACTCTATAGTGCTGCAGGACTCCAATCTCCGGCGACCAAGTAGAAGTGAATGGAGTGCAAGTCATGCAAATGCACTGGCTCTTTATTCACAAGGAGGATTCAGGAGCACTTTCTGTTCCCTGTTTTCTTGACGCCGGGGGTTCTTGTGGATTGGGAATAAGTGTTGGTAGTGGCACAACCCCTATAAATCCACTCGTACACCTTCAATAATAGTTGGTGAAACCCACAGATATTCTTCCCTGAGATCATCTGTAAGGTGAGAGTCGAGAGGCCCACATACCATAAGATCAAATTAATGGGTTTTGCTGACTTTGCTCTATTGTGTATGGGGCCTTAAGTGTTGGTATCACACTCTGAGCATTAGTTAAAGGGATATTGCAAGTAGAGGTATTAATATGAAAAGTTATACAATTTCCAATATACTCTGTATCAATTCCTTTAAAATTTTCAAGATTTCTGCTTGCAGCCATTTAATAGGAACCTCCATTGTTGACTTCAACTGAATAAAACTTTGTGCCATTTGTGTGATGGATACACAGTGGCATGGCTTGTTACAGTCACAGCTCTGATAGCTGGACTGTAACACTGGACAACAATTTTTTACAAAAGTAAATGATATGGGTTTATGATAAACCCATTGAAGCCTAAGCAGAAATATAATTTCAGATAATCTGTATCATGTAGAAATTTTGAGAAACATGAGATTAAGTGTTAGTGATTATGAAGCATGTAAATGTTACCCTCAGCATTGGTTCAAATGAACGAAAAGGGTTTTGCTGCTGATTTTCTTTTGTACTCAATGTCTGGTGCATCCCGTATTAGTGTCCAGCAATAGTCAACTAGCATTGATGGATTCCAGTAGCCTTGACAACGCTTTTCCATCTTGGGAATATCCTGGTGAAACCATTCGCCATGTTCGTCACTGACTGCACCAAGATTTGCAGGGAAAAAAATCCAAATGAGAATGCAGAAAATGAATTTTCAATGACGTTGCATTTCATCGCTTTGTAAGCTTCAAGAAGGTTGTCAACCAATTCGATGTAGTTTGGTGCTCAATAGTTGCCAAGGAAATTCTCTGAAACGTCCTTGAAAGATTTCCAAGCAATTTTCTCAGGCCCCACGAGCAGCTCTTCGAAGTGCTTGTCATTCATGATGTGTCGGATTTGTGGACCAACAAAAATGTCTTCCTTAATCTTGGCATCGGTTATTCCTGGGAACATTTGTCTCAAATAGTGAAAACCTTCTGCTTCCTTGTTCATTGCTTTCACAAAGTTTTTCATCAGCCCGAGTTTTATGTGAAGTGGAGCCAGAAATATCACTGCTGGGTCTACAAGTTCTTTATGTGCAACATTTTTCTGCCCAGGAGTCAACTGGTTACGGGTTGGCCACTTCCTTCTACTGCAATGTGACTGTGTAGTACAGCTATCCCATTCGCAAATGAAACAGCATTACTTGGTATATCCAAGCTGCAATCCAAGCAGCAGTGCCACTACTTTTAAATCTCCACAGATGTTCCAGTTGTATTTTCTGTACTTGATGTGTTTCAACAATAGTTCCATGTTCTCGTATGATTCTTTCATGTGTGCAGCATAGCCAACAGGTATTGAAGGATGAACTTTACCATTGTGTAACAAGACAGCCTTGAGACTTAACACTGATGAGTCAATAAAGAGACGCCACTGATTTGGCTCATACACAACAACCCAAAGCTGCAAACAACCCATCAATGTCTGCGCAGAAACACAGGTGTAACGTCCTTGCCTGACCGGGCTTTGGTGCCGTCCTCCGGGCGCACGCTGCGGCGCAGGAGGTGTGCCCGGTTGTAATTCTTTCCTTGGGTTTTTCTTGTATTGTCTGAACACTGTCCTATTCCCTCACCTCCTTAATTGATTTTCCACCATGCCCTTCTCCTTCACCTTGCTCTCCCCCTGCTCCACTAAGAGTTAACTTTAGTCCTTCCTTTGTGATTGACAGCCTGTCCTCCTATCAAGTCTGGGGCGGGTTCTTTCTCCCTATTTATTGTTTGCTCACTTTTCCATTGGCGCCTGCTATTGCATTTTGCTTACTGGCTATACTCCTTGTTCCTTGTTACCTGCTCTTCTGATTTTCTGACCACTGGCTTTCCTTTGACTATTCTCTTGGATTTTGATTCTGTACTGCATTGCTCGATTGTTACCAACCCCTTGGCTAGCTGACCTCCCTTTGTTGTTTGTGCGTCCTGTCTGCATTCTGTGTTGTCACTTATTCAGAGTATGGACCGGCTCCAAGTTGTTCCTGTCATTAGGACAGTGAGACAAGTAGGTAGGGACAGGGTTTGGGTCAACTTTAGGGCTCACTGTCTCTGTATTCCCTTCCTCTCAGGTTTTTGCAGCAGCACTGGAGAATTGCTCAACTGGCAATTCCCTTACAGAATAGCAGGCCTTAAAAAAAACAAAAAAACTTTAACCCCTCTACTCATTACTGGCATGGCTTCTATTCAGGACCTTGTGACTCGAATGGAGGGTTTGGCAGGTTTGGTGTCTGAGCTGGCCAATCAGGTACACACTCTCACCCAGAATCAAGCTGAGGCTGCTGCTACACCACCTGCTGTCATTTCCCTTCCCAGGGTTAAAATGTTACTCCCGGATAGGTTTTCAGGGGACCGAGGTAAATTTGAGATGTTCAGGGAATCATATCTGTTGTATTTTCATGTCAACCCTCATGCGTTGCAGTCTCAGATGGTGGGGGTGGTCATTTCCCTCTTACAGGGGGATCCACAGACTTGGACCCTTAAACTCCCCCCTGAGGCAGAGGAGTGGACAGATCTGGAAAAAATTTTTAAGTCTTTGGGGGCCATTTATGCTGAGCCTGATCAAATTGGACTTGCCGAGTCCCAACTTCTTACCCTCCGGCAAGGTAAACTATCTGCTGAAACTTACTGCTCTGAGTTTCGGAAGTTGAGTATAACAGCAGGTTGGTGCGACTCCGCTTTGAAATCTCTTTTTAAACAGGGCCTGAATGATTCAGTGAATGATGTCTGGGTAGGTCACCCTGATCCCCCTACCTTAGAAAAGGCCATGACCTTAGCCGTCCGCATTGACAGGAGACTCCAGGACAGACGTAAAGAGAGGGTAGGGATTGGTCCCACTAAGTCTTCTGTCTATCCCTCTCTTTCTGTTAAAAAATCTGTTTCTCCTTCTGTCACCCCTGGAGATGAGCCTATGCAGTTGGGAGCACTGGATACCAAGGCTAGACGAGAATATCGTCTCCGGCATCATCTCTGCCTGTATTGCGGCAAACCGGGTCACCTCATCCGAGCCTGTTCCATCAAACCACGTACACCAGCGGAAAACTTCAGGGCCTGAGTGGTATTCAGAAGAACCACTCAGGCAGTCAGGTATCTTCTGAAAAATCTCACAAATTGATGTTACCTGTGTCTCTGTCCTTTGGGGGCAGATCTGTTTCTGGGCAAGCCCTAGTAGATTCTGGGGCTGCCACTAACTTTGTTAAATTTTCGTTTGTTTCTGCTTTACGTATTGAACTTCTATCATTAGATACTCATCATCAATCATTAGGTTACTGGGGCGGATTTTACTCCACTGGCCAGGGGTAAAATCCGTTTTATGGAGGATCTCTCGTCTGATATCATTTTAGGGCTTCCCTGGCTAGACCTCCATAACCCTACCTTTGATTGGCCCAAAAAAGAGTTAGTGAAATGGGGGAATCAGTGCTCCTCCCATTGTATTGCTTTGCATGCCTCCGATTGTCTCAGTGAGGAGACGCTTCTTCCTGAATTTCTGTCTGATTTTCATGATGTTTTTGATCCTAAAGCTGCTGAAGTTTTACCGCCGCATAGACCTTACGATTGTGCGATTGAACTCCTTCCCGACTCCAAATACCCTAAGGGAAGGATCTTCAATCTTTCTGCTCCAGAACGTGAGGCTATGCGGGATTACACTCAGGATAGTCTTCTTATAGGTCACATCCGTCCGTCTCAGTCTCCCATGGGAGCTGGGTTCTTTTTTGTTAAAAAGAAAGATGGCGGACTGTGACCATGCATTGACTACCGAGAATTAAATAAAATTACGGTTAAAAATCAGTACCCTCTTCCCCTCATCCCTGATCTCTTCAATCAGATTGAGGGTGCCCGCTGGTTTTCTAAAATTGACCTCCGTGGGGCATACAATCTGATCCGGATTAGAGAAGGAGATGAATGGAAAACTGCGTTAAACACCCCGGAAGGTCACTTTGAATATTTGGTAATGCCTTTCGGGTTATGTAATGCTACCGCAGTATTTCAACACTTTGTTAACGATATCTTTAGAGACTTGCTCGGTCGTTATGTGGTTGTCTACCTGGATGATATTCTAGTGTTCTCTCCTGATTGGGCCACACATATTGAGCATGTTAGGAGTGTTTTGCTACTGTTGCGTCAAAACTCTCTCTTTGCCAAACTGTCCAAATGCCTGTTCAGAGTCCAAAGGGTCACCTTCCTCGGTTACATTATTACTTTTTGTATGGATCCACTAAAAGTCATGGCTATTAAAAACTGGGAACGTCCCTCCAACCTTAAAGCCCTGCAACGTTTCTTGGGGTTCTCCAACTATTATCGAAAATTTATTAAGAATTTCTCTTCTATAGTGAAGCCATTGACGGATCTCACAAAGAAAGGTGCCGATGTGACCAAATGGACTCCGGAAGCGGAAGAGGCTTTTGTACATCTCAAGAAATGTTTTGTTGAGGCTCCTGTATTAGTACCACCAGACTATGATCGCCCATTTATTATTGAGGTTGATGCCTCTGAAGTGGGGGTTGGTGCCGTGTTGTCTCAGGGCTCTGAAAATTTTACGTGTTTGCAACCTGTAGCCTTCTTCTCGAGGAAATTCTCTCCTACGCAGCGCAACTATGACGTTGGTAATCGAGAACTCCTAGCCATTAAATGGGCATTCGAGGAGTGGAGACATTTCCTCGAGGGGGCCAAACACCAGATCACAGTATTCACCGATCATAAGAACCTACTATATCTGGATAGCGCTAAGCGACTGTCTCCCTAGGCAGGCCCACTGGGCGCTATTCTTCACACGTTTTAATTTTGTGGTGACTTATCGTCCAGGCTCTAAAAATGTACGGGCTGATGCCCTATCTCGCAGTTTTGGTCCCAGCAGTGCCCCTAAGGATGTCCCATATAAAATCTTGTCTCCCGGAGTGGTTCTCGCCATTATTACTCCTGATCTTGCTACTTTAGTGGTTAATTCACAAGATCTTACTCCCAGTAATACTCCCACTGGGAAACTATTTGTACCTCCAAATCTTCGTCTTCATGTTTTGGAGGAAATTCATTGTTCTACCTTAACGGGACATCCCGGCTTCGCTGGGACTAAATACCTTCTCTCCCACTCTTACTGGTGGCCGTCCTGGTCTCGAGACGTATGTGAATTTGTTGCTGCCTGTGAGACATGTGCTAAGATGAAGACTCCTAGGAGATTACACGAGGGCCTTCTTCATCCCCTTCCTATGCCTAAGAGACCATGGTCCCATTTGTCAATGGACTTCATTACTGATTTGCCTTGTTCCCAAGGGAAGACTGTGATTTGGGTTGTTGTGGATAGATTCTCCAAAATGTGTCATTTTGTACCCTAAAGAAAATTCCTAGTGCTCCACGTCTAGCCTCGTTCTTTATTAATCACATACTCCGCTTGCATGTTGTACCAGAAAATATTGTATCTGATCGGGGTGTACAATTTGTCTCTAGATTCTGGAAGGAATTTTGTGGTCGTCTGGGGGTCTCTCTGTCTTTCTCTTCTGCGTTCCACCCTGAGACCAATGGCCAGACAGAGAGATTCAACCAAACTTTGGAACAGTACTTAAGGTGTTTTGTGTCTGATGCTCAAGAAAAATGGAGAACCTTTCTTCCTCTAGCAGAGTTTGCAATAAACAACAGGGTTAACCTCACCACTAAAATGTCTCCGTTTTATTGCAACTATGGTTTTAACCCCAGGTACTCCTCTCTCCGTAGCACCGAGTCTGTTAATCCCACCGCCGAACATACTTATCAGCGACTGTGCACAGTCTGGGCCCAGGCTCGTCTGAGCCTGGTTAAAGCCCAAGAATATCAAAAACGGCAGGCAAATAAAAGACGCTTACCTGGCCCTGAATACAGAGTGGGAGATCGAATCTGGCTGTCCACTAGGAATCTGCGTCTTAGAGTTCCTTCGGGGAAATTTGCACCTACGTTACATTGGGCCCTATGTCATTTCTGAACTCATAAACCCAGTATCTTTTAAATTACAACTTCCAAGTTCTTTTTCGTATCCACAACGTCTTTCACAAGTCGCTTTTGAAGAAGTATATCTCCCCTGTCCTTACTTCTTTCAGTCCACCTGCGCCGGTGGTGGTCCAAGGTTAACTAGAATATGAAGTAGAAAAATTTCTGGATTCCAGTCAGGTGCAGAATGCTGTTCAGTACCTCGTGCACTGGAAGGGTTATGGCCCGGAAGAGTGAACGTGGGTTTCTGGTAGGAACCTACATACGCCACGTTTAATTAATCTCTTTCATCGCCAGAACCCTTCGAAACCTGGTCCATCTGGCGAGGGTCAAGAGGCCCCTCGTAAAATGGGGGGTACTGTAACGTCCTTGCCTGTCCGGGCTTTGGCGCCGTCCTCCGGGCGCACGCTGCGGCGGAGGAGGCGTGCCCGGTTGTAATTCTTTCCTTGGGTTTTTCTTAGGGACCGGCTCCAAGTTGTTCCTGTCATTAGGACAGTGAGACAAGTAGGTAGGGACAGGGTCTGGGTCAACTTTAGGGCTCACTGTCTCTGTATTCCCTTCCTCTCAGGTTTTTGCAGCAGCACTGGAGAATTGCTCAACTGGCAAATCCCTTACAACAGGTTACCAACCTGTTCAAAAAACTGTGTTAAGTCATCTTTGCAGCTTCGAAATACAGAAACTTTTGTACCAGGTGACAGCAAATGCCACCCTTGAAGTCTTGAAGCCAGTAACTCTGTATTTACTTTTGAAAAATGTAAGTCCCGGACCAAGTCATTCAGTTCTGGCTGTGTTATAAGATGAGGCTCACCAGACATACATAACTCAAAGTCTGAATCAGCGTCGTTTACCATCTCTGACCTATGGACTGCAACATCTTCATCGTCTGCCTCTTCTAGGCTCCATGTCTCTGGTGGCTTTGGTACTGGAAGAGTGTCATCATGTGGCACTAGTCTCATAGCTGAAGGCAGATTGGGATATTCAATGCATTTTTTATTCTTAGCAGAGAAACCAAAGACATTGGATAGACAGAAGTAACAGTTAGTCACATGATCCTTTGGTTCCCAGCATATCATTGGGACAGCAAACGGCATTGATTTGCGAGAACCTCTCAGCCAACCTCTAAGATCAACAGTACATCTTGCACAACAGATGTGAGGAGGCCAGGATTTGTCTTGATCACCAATCTTGCATCTAAAGTACAGCTCATAGGCTTTCATGATAAGAGCTGTCATTGTGCATCTTTGAGGGTTAAGCATGTACTCACCACAAATATAACAGAAGGTATTGTAACTGTTCCAACACTGACGAGACATTTTAGCTATATCAGATCGTACTGGAGTAGTTTAAAGCTGCTTAGATTTGAAATAACTTGCAGAATCTTTGCAAGCAGATATTAAGGTCTCTGCAGGCAGCGACCAAACATGACTTGACATGTGTAGGTGTGTCTAGTCTGTAACAGCACAGCACATATATTGTGGATAATACTTGAACAGCCTGAAAATATGAAAAAAAAATTGCTAAAACAGATTTCTGAAAAACGGTATGTGACAGGAAAATTTTGAGGTGATTTTCATGATCAACAGCTCAAATTACTTAAAGAGGACTTTTTATGTCCTCAGGCACATGCGTTTTACATACCGCTAGAAAGCCAACAGCGAGCTGAATTCAGCGCATTGCCGGCTTTCCCGGTATGTGCCCCGGGGCTGGAGATATCGGCGATGTAAGTTTCACGGTTTACTGTCAGAAAGGCGTTCCTGACAGTCTAGTTGCGCTTTGAGGAACACCCTCCCTGACAGTTCTCATTCATAGACTTGTACTGGGGGGGTGAGGGCGTTCCTCACAGCCCAGCGTCATCGCCGGGCAGTAAGGAACGCCCCCTCCGACAGTACAGCGCTATAGACGAGTACAGAGAGAGGGGGCGTTCCTTACAGTGCAGCGATGACGCTTAGCTGTGAGGAACGCCCCCACCCCCCCCAGTACAAGTCTATGAATGAGAACTGTCAGGGAGGGTGTTCCTCACAGCGCAACTAGACTGTCAGGAACGCCTTTCTGACAGTAAACCGTGAAACTTACACCGCCGATATCTCCAGCCTCGGGGCACATACCGGGAAAGCCGGCAGTGCGCTGAATTCAGCGCGCTATCGGCTTTGTAGCGGTATGTAAAACCGCATGTGCCTGAGGACATGAAAGGTCCTCTTTAAGAAATACTCAAAAGTGTTCAGGAAGCAAAATCTTCATTGTCCAGTGTAACTGTAAAGAGTCCTGTGTGTCCATCACATGGCCATGGACTGAATTTTATCCAAAGAAGTTAACCAGTAATAACAACAAGCAGAGAAACTGATGTTGTAAAATGAAAAAGTCATTGGGATATTACATAGCCCTGTCCAGTATGCTTAGGACTGTAAAAGCCTTAGTTAATAATCACAGTTAAGAATGTATTTTCAGGTTACCTGTAGTGGTCATATAACTAGTACTATATATACTTATGATTTCTTCTTTACTGTTTACATTACATTACAGTATTCTCATCTCAGTATCTATGGCTATATCCATAGGATATGCTATAAATACCTAAAGATGTGGTTCCCACCTCTGGGACCAGCATCTATCTTGAGAATGGAGCCACATCTGTTCCCAAAATGAATGGAGAGGGTTACACATACAATTGCACAGAAGTTACAAGGATGTGGGTCCCAGAAGTTGGACCTGCATCTGTCAGGCATTTATGGAATATCCTATGGATAAAGCCAAAATACTTACATAGGAATACCCCTTTAAAGTCGTCATGTCATAATTTTTACCCCTTAATAGTGGATGGTCCTGAAGAAGCCTGGCTCTGGCAGCATGTAATGCAAATGTTATAAGAATGCTACCATCTTCACAGCCACACACCAACTTATCAAGGCTGGGAATGTAGAGGGATGCAGTAACTGTGGCAAATGCCACACCTTCACTGGAGGTACATAGATGATCTATGATTCCTTCAGACATCGATTTATGTCTGTCAAACATTTCCTGAAGCGTAACGTTTACCTTTAGTGGTATCTCTGAAAAAAACAAGCAAAAAACATTATATCAATAGTATTGTTAAATGAAAGTGTATCTCTTGTAGAGACACAGAATCCCTTCTATCCAGAACATAATAATGAATTGTAGTCCTTATCTTGGAAACTTCTTATCTATAGAATAGATGTCAGGTCAATATTTGCTGAACTCAGTCACCTCAGATAGTTCTATCAATGAAATATGTTATTAGTTAAACAATAAGCCTGTAGACAGGTCTCCGAGTAGAGATGTCTATTGTTACTGAGCTGAGTAACATACTCATCTGAAGTGTGCTGCCAACTCCAGGACCAGTCTAGATAAACTGGTGATAACATCTGACTGCCACCATTATCGCTGACAAATGATTACATCATCGAAATTTCTGTAGAGAAAGGACTGGCCAGATATTTGTCTTCTCCGTAGAATATTTACAACATCCAGAGCTAGTTTATGCTCTTTCTGAATGAATACATTGTAAAGTGTATGGTCTCTACTCATCTGTCTTTAGGAATATGGAAGTTTTATTCTGTTTTAATTACTGTTATATAAGAGGACATTAAATCTGGTCCTTTGCCATTTTTTGTTTTCTATGTCTTGTAAAAAAGGTGAAATATCCCTTTGGCCATATAGCTCTCTTCTGAGCAAGTAACCACTTTCCCTTATTAAATACCCTTCATCTGGGGTAACCAATTCTGTAGGAAAATTGCTATCTGCCTTAAGCTGTATGTTCACAACATATTGATCCCGATCTCTCAATTGAATCTTACTTTTATTTGCTTAATATTTAAGCCACATTGTGGTAAGAAGAGTTTTAGGGTAAGTCCACATGGTGGAAATTGTGATGGGATCTGCCATTCAAGATCCTCAATGGAATTCTTACTGCTGTTAGCAGAAAGATTTCCTAGTCCCATTCACTTCAAAGGGAGCTTCGGCTGGAATCCACCTGAAGATAGTGCTTCTTTTTTTAGCTAGATAAAAAAGAAGCATCTGCCTACCATTAAAATGAGTGGGAGGCGGATTTTTGTGACGGATTCTTCTTTTAACATTTCACCATGTGAATTTAGCCTCAAAGAGTATGTGTTGGCTATGCCCCTGTTATTCCTCCTTGCAATAAAATCAGCTAAAAAAAAAAAAACATATAATCTATAACTGACCAATACTTAAAGGGATTTCCAAGAATCCACTGACTCCCATCAATCACAAGAATAGGAGTTCCATATGGAGCAGAAATGTGCATAGTTAATCACTGATCTATTCAAATGGGGAGAACTGGACCCTGATTTTGGTTATTGGTGGGGTTCCAGCGGTGGCTGATGCCGGGTAAGCGTTAATTTGGAAAAACCTTTTTAGATCTACCATATAACTGGAAAAATGTGTGGGAAAACGTATACAGAGGAGTCATCTATCTGTTCTGGAGTAGAAGGAATAGATCTAAAAAAGTACCAACTATTATAATCTCTAGAGAACCAACTTCACAATTACACATTTAAGTCATACTATAGATTTGGCTGTTTGAGGCAATTTTGTTGCAAAAACAATTTGGGGGTATTTCTCAGTGAAAACTCTTGCCTTGGGAAACTGAGCAGTGTAATACTGAAGTACCAAAAGATCTATCTTACCCAAAGGAGAGCCATCAAACTGTGATACGGGAACATCAGGGATATGCCAGAAGCTGAGCTGCCCAGTTGAATCACCAGAGTACAGTATTTTATAAAATGGTTCCTTTCTTTCATTTATGAAACCCATAGTACATGAAGAGCTCTGTTCAGATATAATAAAGAGATATCAAACTGTTTTTGATATGTATTACAATCCATTTGCACCTTCTGCACATAATATTTGAATCCACCTACAGTTCATGTTTTAGGGGGCCATTCAAGTGTAAAAAAAACTGTAACTTTTGTAGAGAAGATATTGGTGGCTTTCCACTATCTAGTACTGCTATGTTTATTCTCTGATACATGGTGGTTTTATTCATAGCTTTACTTAGTGCTGCTCTTTCAGTTTCCTGTCATTAGGTGGGTTGAGAGACATCTCATTTGCTCGCATCCATAAATTTGACACCACCTTACATCATTATGCATCTTGTGTATGTGTTGGCAGGAAACATTTGCTGCAGAATTGTTTGTGACTGTTCTATCTATCTGCATGAGACCTGTATAAATCCATGTGCCTCTTTTTCTTGATATGAATCAACTGGTTACACACGTGACCACTGTACAGAAAGGTGGATGCCACAGTATATGAGGGTATTAATGTCGGGAAAATGTATAAAGAGAATTTCGAAAATACCACAGCTGTTATAGAGACATTTGCTATTATTACAAAAATCTTATGTGTTAGATCTTTCTGACATAATAACTACTTGTAATTGCTTTGTCATATGTGTCACATGTTTGCAGTCCATCCAGTTTTCCTTGTTTATAACCTCTTTCTTGACTACTTTTACATCCTTTGAATGAATGTTTCCCCTGTATGTAACAATAGGTCATCTGCTATGTGGTTGTATTATAAAAGCGTCCCTTGTTATTTCCACCTCCTTTGTTGAACATCTTTATGTATTCCACAAACATCCTAAAAAGTCAGTATAATGCATGGGATCCTAACCTTAATTTTAGGTTTAGCAGACGTGAATAGACCTAACGGAAGTAAAGTATTTGGCTGATTTTTTTTTTTTTTTGCATATTGTAGATAAAAACATACCTCTTTTGTCACTCTTGTGGAGCACAGCAAGTGAGGGGTGATTATTTCTTTAAGTAATCCTCCATCACCCGGACATACACTTTTAGAAAGGCCACTACAGAAAGAAAGCAACATGAGGCTTTAAAATGACATCAAACAAAAAGGTGACTGACAGGGTTAAAATTCTTACCACCAAAAAGAAAAGTTGCAAAGATGGTAACTAATTACTTTTGTGTTCTTGGAAATCATAGCGCCATCTGCCCAATCACGTTCTACATGGGTAATCTTATTTCTTCATCTCCTGCTGCTTCACATAAAGACTGAAGAGTGCCAAACTCAAGCCAAATGTTCTAATGTCAAAGGGGTTTTGTTATGGGTTTTGATCAAGTGTGACAAGCAGGGATTTGGTACAATACACTTACAAACAGCTTACTTTGTACCTGGACTTATCATACACCAGTCCAGTGTGAGCCCACCTGTTCAGCAGCTGGTAGATATAGCTGTGCCCATCCTGTGTCCAGATGATAAGTCGGTTAGCAGCTAGGAACTCACCCCCAGCAAAATTCTGACCACTTTTACAAACATCAGTGCATAGTAGTGAAAAATCACAGTAATCAAAGACCTGGAGATAAAGGGAATGGTAATACTGAAGGTTATGGCATTAAGAGCACTACAAGATATAGTTAATACATATTAGTTACATTGTAAAACTCCTTTGGGGCTTCCTTCACACATTTTTTTTATTTTTGTTGTTTTCTCTTTGCTAATAAAATGGCCATACATTGTTAAACCTTTTGGGTGGTCACACAGCATCAAGCAAAATAAAACACTACTGCAGATTTTAATGTACATCAGCTAAGGTCAGAAGTGGATCCAGCAGCATTTTTACACACTGGAATTACACATAGTATTTTGGTGACAGTTTTAATGCAGTTCTTTGTGCAAAGTCAGGCATGGATCAAAAAAAAAAAAAAAAAAAAATTTCAAAGAATAGAGTGAAACTTCTAGCTGTGACTCTAAAAACTGCTTCAATGACTTCTAAAAAAAAACACTATGGGGCTGATATATTAAGAGAATTTGATAATACACTATGGGTTTTAAAGTAACATCTAGCTCCATAATTGCTGCAAAAATGCCATTTAAAAAAAACAAACACCAAAAATGCCAGAAAAAATGTACGAAACCACTCTTTTACTATCAAATCTATGTCAGGCCGGATTCACCCCAGCGCTTGGTTTCAGTTTGGGGATTCCGTCCTCCATTCCGCTTGAGAAATGCAGAGAGAAAAGTCCTGCAAGCAGATTGGGTTTCCATTTTTTGGGTCCCCAAATGGAAACCCGGGTGCAGGTGTGAACCTAGCTTCAGCCACTTGTTTCTACTAATTCTTGGGGAACCAGAGATTTGACACACCAACACAACCAATTACACAGTGTTGGCCTATCCAAAGATGCCAGAAATCCTCTTTGAGGCTTGAGGCTACACGTTGTGATAAAGTTTTTATGTAGCAGATTTTGAAGCATTTTTCTTTAAACCAAAGCTAAGAGTGGCTACAAAAGTAATGGAAAATGTAAAGAAAACACTTATACTTCTCCCTTCTGCTAAATCTACTCCTGACTTTGACTGAGCAAAAACTGTAACAAAAAACACAGCTTTTACACAACGTGTGGCCACATGGTAATACCTGGAATCTAGTATGTGGCTAGGATGAGGCTATGTTTGTATTGAATGTAAAACATAAAATGTACATAAAACACAGAACATGCTGACACACTGAACATGCAATCCAATCTGCCAGAAGAATGTTAGATGGTAGAAAGAGCTGAGCAGATTTAATGCAGCTTTTTGCGAAAGATGCAAAGATTAAAATCTCTGCTCTCTTTGTGCTTAGGAGTCCAGTGGGTGGTCCTAAATAATGGCTGGCAGCTATCTCTGTATACACACATACAGTGAAAGATGCCAACCATTGAGTGAGACTGCCCACTGGACTCCTAAGCAAAGAAAGAACAAGGATTTTAATGAATCAATTACAAGTTATGCTGAAACCTGCCCCACAAAACTGTACATTAATCTGCTCAGCTGTTCCTGTTCTGAAACACAATGCTGGTGGATTGAATCACATTTTCATTGTGACGGGTTCCCTTTAAACAGCACTGGTTATTTTATAGGCCAGCAGCACTACTTCCATTCAGAAAGAAAAATAAAGTTTTGCAGGTAATTTGCTAAACAGAACAATGTTCTTTGTTGACAACCTGTAGAGAGAATAAAAGATTTCGTATCTCAGCCGTGTAATTTCATGAAGATGAAAAGTGACACTTTGCAAAAGTTTAACATCTCCATACAGTGAGAAAAATATGGATATCAGCACAAGCAGTTATTTTAGAGGCTGTTCATGCTGTTACAGAGAAAGAAACATACAGGGTAATAAGAAGATCAGCACCTTCCAGGATCTGCAGCAAATCACCAGCAGTAACCTCTCTGTGTACGTGCAGAATCGCACTGCGCAGTAATTCGACATCTCCAAACACTTTGATTCTGTTTCATACACATTTAGCTTTTCCTATATATGAGAAAATATTGTCAAAATCTTAATAAGTTATTGTTTATTTTTACAAATCTACTCCATGCAATTAACAATGCGAAACAAGCTACCAGTTCTGTAGATGTCTAATGAGCTCCCCAGCTCCTTTCCCATAATGCCTTGTGATATAATAATTACATTGGTATAGTACACATGACATAGTACTATGGGAGAAAGGGTGAACATCAACTCAGGTATTTAGTGCAGAAGCTTTATAGTTAAGTGTATAGATTTAGAAGCATGAAGGTTGATGCAATATTTTTACTTCATGCAATTATTAAAGGGGTTACCCACTTTCTAATGTTGATGGCCTATCCATAGGATAGATAGATCATCAATATTAGATCTACAAGGATCTGACACCCGGGAGCCCCTGCATATCTGCTGGTCTTGGACAGAGTGACTCTCAGTAAAAAGAGGCAGCTTTACATACTGCAGCACTGTTCAATTGAAGTTTATGATATAGTTATTTTAATAAGGTTAATAAAAAAATATTATATAATCTTAATGGATTCTATTCCTTGTTTTCCCTTCCCTGATATTTGTGTAGGAACTTATACATTTGATGCAATATTTACATACATAACTTGAGAAATAAACACTTTTTATCATAATTGAGCAACATAAGAAACTTTGTAACATATCTTATTAAGGAAATTCCCTTATTAGACTGCTTCTCCTTCTCCTTATATTCACTCAGCCTTTTAGCTTTAATAGCACCCATATCTGTACTCATCCTCACACACAGAAGTCTATGGGGTGGAGAAGAAGGCTGTTAATTGATTTATTGCCCCTCTCTGTCCAGTAGTATAGTCTTATCTTGAAAGATACAGCAGTGTCAAAGAGCTCTCTTAGTCAAAGTATTGCAGAGCTTAGCAGCAGCAGTTTATTTGTGTGCCAATTCTAGCAACTTTTTCCTCCCCCTCCCCTCCATAAACTTCTATGTAAAATCTTACTCCTCTAAAATATATTAATTCTTGCTCAATGCAGGCATCCACATTCAATATGTCAGGAATATCAGTTTAGCTGCTGTTGCTTTAAGGTTATCGTGAACCTGTGAAGCTCCTGCAGTGTTCAGGCTTCTTCTAGGCTTATCCAATTAGCAGCTGAAGAAGGATATTTAAACCCTTTCCTCTTCAGCCGGGTGTCTGTTATTTGGTTGTACCTCATTTGGCTATCATATCCTGATCATTTGTGCTGGACTGCTCTATATTGACCTTTGGCTTGCTACTGGAAATCCACTTATCTTCTGATTTTGGCTCTGATGTTACCTTTTGGTCTGACCTTTGGTTTGTTACTGGAAATGTACTTGTCTCCTCATTTTGGCTCAGACGTTACCTCTCAGACTGACTTATGGCTAGAATGTTTACTCTCCTAATTAATCCTTCTGGTTTTGATATGCCTTGTCAGTTTTAGTGGGTTGTGGTTTGACTTAAGATTGTGGAGCATTTATTTCTTATACCAGTTTCTGTGGTGATAATGGGCTCCAAATTCAGCACCATCTGGCTTGCGAATGGGATCTAACTCTCAGTGTTGTGTGTGATTTAAACAGCTAGTTCTACTGCTCTCGTCAGCCAGTTCCTGCATAACACAATAGCTGTCAGCTGAATTCCTTTCATCCCTCCCATCCCTCATACACCTGCATGCTTGGTTAGGCCAGCGTGTATGTGTTCGGAATAGAGGAAGTCAAGTAAACTGCTGCCAGACCCCTTTGTCAGAAGCTTATTTTACTGTAGAATAAAAGATTGGACATGTTGAAATTCAACTTGCCCAATCCTTTTTTTTTTACTGTCATAGCCTGACAGGTGGCTGCATATCAAATACAGATTAGATGATTTGTTGGTCCCACTAAAATTAGCAGGTTTATATCCACCTTAAGTATGTCAGTTTCATGCAAGTTCAATTGATAATTCTATAAGACCTGTATGATGTTAACAGATGATGAGAGATCCCAAACTTTCAGCTCCCCAGTAGAAGATAATGCAACCAATGAATCTTCTGCAAAACATAATATAAGATTCATTGTTTAGAACAGAACTGAATTCAGTAAATGTTTCCATACCCTGCCATAAGAATATCTTAATATAGCAAAATAACATTTTGAAAACTTTGGTCACTGTAGGGAAAATACTTGAGATAGCTTGAACTGTTTTTCGTGGATATCATAAGACCAAATATGACAGGGTTCCCTATTTCTATTTTTAATTATACCTCATCTAATATGTTCTTTTTTGTATTGTAATTTTGTTCAAGATAAACCCACATTATGTAATTGCAAGCAAAACAGTTATTCACACTTAATAACAAAGTATGTCAGTCATAATACATTAAAATATTTGGCATTGAAATTTGTGCTACACATGCTAAAAAATTGAGCCATATCACCCTACCTAAACCCTTATCTTGAATGTTATATTTTTTCTATGAGAGGTGCTTAGCAAAGGAATCACAGTATCCTGACTTCTCATTGTCACTTATTCATGCTACAAGTCAAGATACCTGACAGTATATCATAATACTTCTCTGCAGTTTCCTGAAATTGCTGCTCAACTTTTTAAATTTACTTTACTGGCAATTTACAATAGCTAACGTTGAACTGGATACATTGTATCCTGATACATAAAGTATTCTAATGACATTTAGGCACTGTTATAGAATCATCTCTTGTGCTGATAAACCTTAAATATAATGTATCATCATAAAATGACATATAGATTAAATCAAGCTAAATACATTATATATATATATATATATATATATATATATATATATATATTAAATGGTTACTAACTCTTCAACAAACTTTGCATAAATCAATAGTAAAAGAAAATATATACTTTGTAATATATCTTATGTGGGAAAGAATGCTTTCTGCAATCATCAGGCTTTCAGTCTTCTTTTCTCTTTCCTCCTTCTAAACTGACATTTACTCTGAACTCTCTGCTTAAACAGTCTTGCAAGAAGGACTGCAGCTCAGAGTGATATCTTCTAATCTACCACTAGTGGCCGCTGTTTCACTCACTCTGAACTATTGCACTTCTACTCCTCACCACTGGAGGCTGCTGTGTTTGTCCTAGGATCTGCCCTTAACAAAGATGGCCAATGTATGTGTTGTTATGAAGCCATCTTGTTTCCTGTTTGGGCCTACTTATACCCATGACGCAATTCAATCATTGCTCTAGTATTGTGACTTGTTTCCAGTCTCCTGATCCTCAGAACTGTCTTTCCCAGACTGTTTCTACCCTCTGCTGATTTATCCTTGTGATCTACACTTCAAGCTACACCCCGGGCTGCAACTCTATTACACCTAACTGAGCCTGGCTTTTTCCATCTGGCCACTGGATTCCAGCCGTGTATATCGTATCGTAACAAAGTGTTTTATTCACATCAATACTGGCCAATACTTCTCTATATACTGTATGTTCTATATGATCTTGCGGCTGATTCTGACTTAGGGAGCATACTCTTCTCTACTTTCTGTGTGCAATATATGTGAGACATTCTAGCAGCTAACCCCCTTCCAATAGCTTGGAGGCAACTGACAATTAGAAATAGTGCCCAAGTGAGGGAAAAATGCAGATGACATTTTTAAATTAATTCATTCAATCTATACACTTCATACATTAAGCATAATAGTAGGAAGTATAATAATAATGATAATAATAATAATGATGATGATGGTAATAATAATAATAATTATTATTATTAGAGATGAGTGAATCGAAGCTGATGAAGTGGAATTCG
Source organism: Leptodactylus fallax (assembly GCA_947044405.1). Classification (NCBI taxonomy): domain Eukaryota; kingdom Metazoa; phylum Chordata; class Amphibia; order Anura; family Leptodactylidae; genus Leptodactylus; species Leptodactylus fallax. Next base: position 8,175,289 of record CAMRHE010000027.1, on the reverse strand, counting down.
ATCCAAATTTCAGGAAATATTTGATTCGCATCGAATCGGGATTTCCTCACACTTCATGGTAACTAATCACACAGCTCCGATCGGGGGTTTTAACCCCTTGGATGCTGTGGTCAAACATGACCGTGGCATCCAAGGGGTTCCGCCATGCAACATGTCCCCCTCGGCACCCCTGCAGACGCATAGGCTGACAGTCTCCATTCAAGGCAGGATCAACCAGGTATGTGAAGAGACAGCGATGGGGCAGACCCGATGTCACTGGGCAGACCCTGGGCTGCTGAATAGGAGCAGTGGCACCCCCCAAAAACGTTGTGGGGGGGCGATCGGGACCACTAGAGGACATTGTGAGCCGTTACATACGGCTGACACCCACAAAGCAGGGTGCGCACACAGTTTCTGTGTGCGTACCATGCTTCCGTGGTGGTTTGCGGGAAGTCCTTCCTGGCAGCGCCGTACTATTTGGGCGGATGTCGGGAAGGGGTTAATGCGAAATGGCCGAATCAAATTTTTGAAATATTCACTCATCTCTAATAATAATAATAGAAGTTATAAAATAGCATGTTAAACAGAAAAATTCCTGATGAAGCCCTGCTAAGAGCGATACTGGTGGGGATTTCTCCTACACCGACTCCTTGGGTTCTGTCTGACAGTGGTAATATCATTGACTTTTGTGTTTTGTGCTATATAGTGTTTTTCTTTATTGCAACATGCTGTTTCTTTTTCATTACTATGCACTGACTTTTTATTTACATGTCATCTTATCAAGCTATATTTGATTTACTTATTGTATTTTTTCTTTTGATTTATGTGATTTACTTAATGTATTTTTTTCTTTTACGTTGTTTATTATTGTGTTTCATACATTCCTCATTGTGTTTTATAAGTATTAACAATATCGTCCTTCTTTTCACATCTGTTATACTAGTAATACTAGTTAGACCCATTGAACATTTAGCATATCAAGTGTAAAAATTTGCACAGAGGGTGAAAATATTCTTTAAAAAAAATCACACCGCCATTACATAGAGGCTTCCTAGGAGAAGTACAGATATTGATTATTCTTATAAATGTATGCCTTTGTCTCTGCAGTACCTTGAATTCTGGAACCTGATTTGGCCATGAAACGGCAGCCTCATACATATATGGTACCTGCACCCATGGGTCAAATGTTGATTATTTTTATAGATGTATCCCTATGTTTCTGCAGTACCTTGAATTCTGGTTGAGTGTACAATGCACATGCAACTAATCCAGTCTGAACACTGGGACTTGAAAGAATGAAGGACTTGCAAGGTCTTTGCATCAACAATGAGAATGTCTTGATAGTGACCACAGCAGAGCAGCCAGCCTTCCCCAGTCATTCGGAATGAGCAATGGTAGTACTACCAGCAAGCAACAAAAACATAAGAATAATATTACTGAAAGCAATACTTAATATTAGAATATTATAGTCTTGTAGTATGGGATTGAAATAGCTTTAAATAAGGCTAAAGTAAAGGACAAGTTTATCCATTGTACAAACCTTATTGACTGGAATGTTACACAATAATGATTTGGTGTACAAATGCAGATTTCCCAAGAAGGTACATACACATAGGTTTTGAAAAGAAGCAATAGAAGCATTACCTCTGTATAAAGCTCCATAGCTGACCACAGGTAAATTCAGTGATGACCAAGTTATTCCAAGTTATTATGGTGACTAGGCGGTTGCTACTATGGGTCAAGATGTGCCCTTACTTTTTTTCACAAACTATAGTGTGTTGAGTGTTGCCTACTTTCAGAATTATTATATATTGGGACTATTGCATATTCCCTAGGACTATTGTATGCTCCTTATGTTTACTGGTGCTGTCTATTTGGTACTCTCTATCATTTTTTAAATCTACAGTATCTACCTACAGGTCTTTTCACTCTGTGTCTGTAGTATATGTTTAACATATGTGCCAGGAATCATCCAGCCATAGGTATTCATGTTATAAAAAATGTATAAATTTTTAACTGGATGATTCTGTATGGAATAGTTCAGTCTGCAGCTTTAATCTCAAAAACTGTTTTGTATACCCTCAAACAGGGTATCCAAACAGGGTAAATAGATTTCAAAAGCAGTGTATAAGGAACACACTGTATCATTTACATAATGTGATAAAGTAATAGTAAATGTTGTGCCACTAAACAAGTACAGTATAACCTGAATTGTGGTTCGGGATACCTCTAGCAGAATTTTATATCAAGGTTAAAGTTCTTAACAAACCATTCTATGGAAAAATGTTGCAACAAATCCACAATACTTACGCAAATTGCTGTATGCCTATATGGCAGCTTGGCATTCTCAATGCATTGGCCAGTGTTGACATTCCATACACACATTTCCCTGTAAGACATAACCTTTAGTTATTCGCTGTCATTTCTATTTAGTTGGTTGGGACAATTCCCTGATATGTTTTATTTTTAAGTTTAAAAACTGTATTTAAGAGAACACTTATCATTTACGTAGCATTTTTGTTACCGATTACTGAAGAAAAAAAACGTCATGGTCATTAAGAATAGATGGCATAGAGAACGTCTTTCCTTTTGTTTAGGTAATTACACCCTGCTGCCCAGCATCAGACTAACTTTAAGGCCATGCCTGGAATAAAACGAATTGTAGGTTTACTGCCATTATGTCTCATCAATGTGTCACTAGAAGTATCATTCTTCAGAACTACATCCTGCTGAAAATGGGTCATTTCACAGAACCTCAGCCATACGTTTTACAACACGTGTCTTGTGCTGTGTCTATGTTATTTTCAAAGACCCTTATTTACTGCTAAAAATAAACAGCGCCACCATGAGGATTATTTTATGTTAGCTTTAAATCTTTTTAGGTTGGAGACAGCATTATAGTATATGACCTTATCAGATGCTTCCAATCACTTTTATTTCACTGCAACATTTTGATTAGAAAATTTCCCATACATTAAAAATGTATTTCATGGTATTTTCCTAGCATAACTGCTACAGGTGCATCTCAATAAATTAGAATATCTTTGAAACATTCATTTCAGTATTACAATTCATAATCAGCGTCTTCCATGATTGTGTGTCCTACTGAACCAGACTGAGGGACCATTTAAAGGCTTAGGAAACCTTGGCAGGTAACACACTGAATTTACAATACTGAACTTTTTTACAATATTCTAATTTTCTTAGATTTGGGTTTTCATTACCTGTAATTCATAATCAACATTTACAGAAATAAAACACTTGAAATAGAACACTCTGTGTGTAAAGAATGTAGAAAATATGGGAGGTCACTTTTTTAATTTAATTACTGAAATAAATAAATGCACCAAAGATATTCTAATTTATTGAGATGCACCTGTATTCAATACTAGCCATAATGGAAAAAGTTTAATTAATATGCAACCAAATTCCATTTATCTGGTATTTATAGGATGTGATAGCTTCCATATAGTGCTAATGGAAAAGATATGCCAGGTTTTAGATTCATAAAAATATGTTACTATAGTATTATATTTAGACGTGTCTGATTTCCAGTGCAGAAGGATGGTTGTTTTTTTTTGTTTTTTTTTTTTTTTTTAATATTTATTTTATATATCTATTGTTACAGAATATGGCCCTTTCCTAGATGTATACCATAAAAAGGACTTTTCTACTTACTGTTTATCCTAATGTGACTGATATGGAAATTATGTTATGGAACTCTTTGAGCAACTCCTATTGCCTATAGAAAATATATGCCTTCACACAAGGGTGCACCAGCCAATAATCTTTAACTGTTTTATTTCAAGATTGCTGATTTTAGAGGGAAGAGTTCCTGCAACTCAGCTGATGTGTTGGATAAGCAACGCATATAGTGCACAGACATTATAGACTGGTAGATATGCAGTATGGCTTCACTCACATCTGTGCTGGGGTTACAGATTCTGTCAAAAATGCCATACATAATGGCATCTGAGCTAAAAATTCTGTCAAAAATGATAAACACAATGACAGAAATCTGACCCGGTATGACTGACCCAATATGACTGATTTTTGCTGACAGAGCAGAACAGCAGACATACCAGCGCAGATGTGATTAAATGCTAACCTGTATTTTGGGTAAAAGCCCTATTACATGACAAGATAAGTGGAGCACTTATTGGGAACAAGTGTTCATAGGAATACTCTTTCCTGATAACTGTTCTATTTAATCGAGCAAATGCTTGTTGATGCAAACAAGGAGCTTATATGTGTTACTCACTGATCAGCGGTCACCCTGGCCAGTATTGGCCAGTGTAATAGGTCCTTAATGTGATTAATAGCTTTCTAAAAGAAACTTCTTTGGGGCTGCCATGCATCCAAAGTGTCAGTATACAGTATATGCCAATAGTTTGGTTAAATAAAGGAGAATATATTGACAAATAATAATTGTGGCATATTTTATGATTTCTCTTAGTCATACCTCTTTCTTAAACACTTTTAGAACTGTAAAAAATAGGTGTAAAAAGTGTTTAGAATAATATTACGCACTGTATTCTCCACTTTTGCACATTTTATTAATGAATCTCCCCCACTATCTTTGCCAAATCTAATGTTCCCATCCACTCTTAAAATGCTATAGCTCTTAATATAAGAGTATAAAGCCAAACATTTTAATAATGTTGAGTTTATTTTTATTATTCTCATCTCTTCAGCAAATATTTGTGCATATATTTTTATAGTACTTTTTACTTATGTCCATTTGCATCTAAAATAATCTCACACTTACCCACTTTCTGATGCACTAACCACATAGGGTTGTTTTTCGAATTCTCTGGCCTTTGCTATGCATATAATAGCAGCAGTATGGCCAAACAGAATTGCTTTGGATGTAACCTGAAAATTAAGAAAAATACTTAACAGGAAAGTAATAGTCAAAGGCAATAAAGGGGGTTTCTAAGGTCATCAATATCAAATTAATCACACAAAGTTCAAATCAGATTGGTGGGGGTCCAACTTCCAACACCTTCAATCATCAGCAGTTTGAGGAGATAGCAGCGTTTGGATGTTGATCTGTGGCTGTGCCGGGTGTGAGAACCCTGCTTATATATCTTTGCTCCAGAAACCTCCTTAATGCGTTTATAAAGCTAGGGCTACAGGGCAAATTTGGCCACAACTTCCGTCGCATGACGAAAGATTGCTGGATGCCCTGCAACTATTTCACTTATGTTACTGAATGAAGTTACATTACGACCCCGAGGGTGGCACAGCTTCTAGTTGCAAAAAAAAAAAAAAATTGAGCAATGTCCAATCATTTTGCCTCGAGAAGTCAGGGCTGGGGCACTCTCAGGGTTGCAATTCAATTCCATTCACTAACATGAGAGTGACAGTGGTCTTTGGTCTTGTGATGGGAATCGTGGCCAAAATCACCCTATCCCTAGTCTTATGACTTTATTGACTGGTTAGTTTAAAGCTATTGTTTTGTCTCTATAATATTAATAGTTATCCCATCATCCACAATAAGACACACATTAAAACTCTGAGGCCCATTGGGCCATATACGTCTGATTTAAGAGATGTGAACCATAAAATTATACTCTTCAATGGCTGATTCTCCCATTCCATAAAGACTCAGACAGTATTCTCATGTAATTACAATTCAGCTGACCAAACCAAGACCTAAATGACAGAATTCCAGATCACTGATGCCAGACGTACTTCTAATAGGAAACTATTATTTATTAATATGAGTTTCCTAAAACTCCAAACATTGTCCAAATGAGATGTGGCTTTTTAGTTCAGCTGATCAATAAAACAACTGTGCAGCAAAAATTTCTGTTATTATAGTATAAAGGGAAGGTACATATGAAGACTCTTTGTATTAATGGTCACAACATGCTCTTTGTAAGATATTTAAACTGTAACTTTTTTAGCATACCAATATGAAAAGGTAAATTGAGTATATATGTATGTATGTGTAGCTTTAACCTGATAACTTGCTGTGCCGTGATACCATACAACAAACGTCATTGAAGCCACTGAAAAAAGTTAAGTTGCAGTGACATGACACAGACAGAAGCGGAAAATATCATTCATATAATTTGAGGCTGATTATTTGCTGCTACCTGTAGGCAAATCTGTCCTACACAGCACTATTATTGGTTTGTGGGAATTTTTGGACCTGACAGACTCACTTTAAACTTTGTTACATCTGTACATTTTAGGATGGGTGGTGTCTACAAGAGATATGCAATTTAAGGGGGGCAATTCTTCCATTTCTTAATGGAAATAACACATCATGAACGAAAACCAAAATGACAAATTAAAAGAAATTGCAATTAATTAATTAATTGCAATTAAAAAAATGGCTCTTAAAAGTATCTGATGCTACATAAGGGTAGACTGGGATAACAGGTGAGATCCTAAGCTTTACCCTAAACTTAGAGAAAGTTTTCTGTGTAAGGATACATTCACATGTTTTCAATGGGAGGCAGAGATCACAGCAGGACCCTGAAAAAAATCAGTGTCCTGCTCGATCTTGCCGTAGATTCGATGGCTGGTTCAGCCGCGGATTCCGCGGCTCGAGACAGTGTTGATTAGGCCCATTCACATGGGACCAATCAGCAGCAGAAAGCCACAACAGAATGCCAATGCAAAAAGTGGGTTGTAAAATCCACTCCTTTAATTTTGACAGCATGTTAAATTCATTTACATGAGAATATAAAGCTCAGCTTGTTACCTTCTATACTACCATCAGAGGGGCATTGGAATTGGAAATTGCAAAAAAACCTGTTCTTGCTAATTGTGTTTTATTACTAATAAAATTTCCTGTTGCCTCTACATAGAATATGGAATAAACTTTCTTTTACAAACCTTCATGTCTATTGACAAGTGCCAAAGACATATCTGCCCCTCCAGACTTCCAGTGACAATTGTTTTCTGATCATCCGTGATCATCATGGCTGTTATACTGTGAGAAGGGGCCCGGTTTCCCCATAAGGCCACTGCCTGGGTAGTGCTCTTCATCATGAACTTGACCTGCAGTTGATAATGAAACCTTATAATAGCAGCTGATCAAGAACATGTTATATGTTTATCAAAAGTAGAAAACTCAATTACAAATTGGAGTGTAACTATGCCCCCAGTGGCCAACTGAATAAAGGGATACAAGCACTTGGCAGTGCACTGAAGCCATTTGGGTCCTGTTAATATTTTCCCTGCATATAAAGCTCAGCTTCATTCCTTATTCCAAAAAAGGAGTACACAGCATGGGACAAATTTAATATGTATTTAATGCTTACAGTAATTCAAATGTTTCGAAATTTGTGTAGAAAAATGGTAATTGCTGGAAAAGTTAACAAAAGCACCAGATTTTTTTTGTAGATGTACACAACCTTTGGTGGAAAATAATGGTATATATGAATATGTGCCATGGAGGTGCCATAAAAAGAACTCCCCCAGTATTGATCATATTAAAGAGGACTGGTCAGCTCTCCTGACAGGTCTGCTTTATTTAAAAGGTAGTAGATGGGTTAGGGTCACCTGAATGAAACAATGTTTTTCCACTTTTGAATCAGTGCCTCCATTGCTGACAAACCAGAGTTTTTATCAATATGCAAATGAGCTCTTTGAAACAATGAGGCCGTTGCTGCTTACCTCTGGTGCAATGGCAACACCCTCATTTCTCCAAGGAGCTCACTTGTATACTGAAAAAAAAGGATAAATCTTGGCAACAAAGGTATTCATTCACAAAGAGAAAACACTGTTTGATTCACATGACCTTAGGCTATTTACAAGTATTTACAGGGCTGGGTTGATATGCTGAGTTGTGGTCACAGACTCTCTTTAATACTTGCATTCCTCATGCAATAACATTTCTGGAGCATCTTTTTGCATTGTTATACTTTTCCTCTATTATCACTCCTGCAAATGTAATAGTGATTTCACACAGTGCTTTGCATTCTCCATTTGCCATATGCAGCAGGAAAGATCCCAGCACATAAGTCAAACATACCAATAAGTCCACATTAGAGATGGGCAAACCTCATAGGATTCGGTTCAGGTCCGGATGGCTTGAGTTCAAAATTTATTTAATGACCAACAAGTTTTGTATGAACCACACCTTTAAAATCCAATTTCTGCATGCCAATGTGACCACTAGTGGCCCAATCACAGGCCTCAGCCGTGACCCCGGGTGCATGTGAGGAGAGTGCCAGATGCTGTAAGGATGCCCAAGTGAAGTAACAGAAGAAGAGTATGAATGTTATTTTTATTTTGGTCACCTGCCCTCGGCCTTTACCTATTATATTCTGGGGTCTGAAGAAAAGAAAAGTCTGGTTTTTACATGGTGCTAGTTATACTATTAGTGTCTCATATCCAATGCTAAAATTTACTGTTGCTAAGATTTTCTGAAGTCTAGCAGAAGTCAAATTGGGGCAAATTTATTAAGAATGGCATTTTGTGCACCAGTTTAAATAAAGGTTCAGATAGGCGAAGGGCACGTCTGACTTATGATGAGGCTCCGGCCCCTTTATAATTTGGAAATACTCCCATGCACCAGAATAGAGATCTATGTTAGTTAGGAACTGGCATAGATTCCCTTATAATGGACATACATTGTGTCAAGTGAGGTGCAGAACAGGGCTTGTGGTGTACAATTGGCGCAAGAAAGGGGCTTAACTCCAAATGTGCACCACAATATTATCCCCCTATGCCAGAGTGATTTCATAGAGGAATTGATAAATTCCCCCCATTGTCCCACATTTACTAAGGCGGATGTACCTTAAAAGTGGCCAAAAATGCATTTCAACTTTGCACACTTGTGGCACAGTGTGACACATCTCAGGCCCCGTTCACCATTTTTTTAGATGGAGGGCTGGGTAAGTAGCATCCCGGTCCGCCAAATTTACTATAATTCACTCCAGAAAACTGGCGTAAGTTATATCACAAATCTATGCCAGTTCCTGACAGGCATAGATTTGCGATGATACTGGAGTCTCTTAGTAATTCTGGAGAGTCTTGCGGTTGTCGGGGGAATCAATTAAGACTAGTGCAAGAATCACCAGTGTTAATAAAATCCCCTATTGACGTTTGTCCCACGTCATTTATCTAGTCCTTTGAAGTATAGCAAACAGACACATAGAATGTCATGCTTATGAATAATGTAATAAACCATAAATAATCACCAATACTTACTTATAATTACCAATTTACCATTCATATTGAAAAATATTTAGTGATAACGTTTTAAGTGAATATGAGTCCAACAGCAATAGAAAGAGATATTGATGGATGTATAACTACTATAAAATACTGGATTTCTGCTATCATAGAAAACATAAAAAGCTAAACTAGCCTTTGTAATTTTGTGACTTTATTATATCATAGAATCATAGAATAGGATCTTTCTCTTTCAAACTATTCCAACTGCTTTTACGAGAAGATTGTTACAGTATGTAGATATAATTTACTATTATTCGGAAATTGTTATTTACCATATACAATTTCTCTGGTTTAATTCAAGCCTACTACATTACACATAGGCACATGAATCCATGCTACATATACTGTGCATGCCCCTTTATGGTGCCTCTGTATGACACTGTGTTATATAGCATTAGATTATTTGTAATATAGTATTAGATTAAATATAACATGTATATTATAATCCCACAGACATGTATGGTACGATACTAATAAAACCTACATGTCAGAGTTTTAACCATGTATCTTCTGTATTGCTGTGCTATGTCTGTAGAACTGGATGGTATGGAGTTAAGAATTGCATTTGTTCATTAAGATACAGCCATACTATAGCCATAAATCATAACAGATAGGGGATCTAATTATAATAATGTGGAAGAAATATCGGCAGTCTAGGATGCGTGCATTTATAATTTTGTAAAAGTATGTAAATTGCTTATGTAAATTTTTCTAAGTTTATCTAAATGGCTCATGTTGCATTATTTATTTGGTGCAACTTGCAAGACTTAATCTCTTCATTATACTTCCTTATGGTTGACATTCATGTGCTGATAAAATTTGCCAATAAAAGTTGCACTTCCCAAAGTCAGGTATCTATCGAAATCCTTTTCGGTTCTGTTTATATTTGCGTTTTCATCATAAACAAGAACCAATACACAGTGGTGACAACTATTGGACCCCGGCTACTTACTGGGGTCTATCGAGTTCCACCACAGTGTCCCTCATTTTGTTGAGAAGAAAAGAGTTGCATTCTTTATTATTATTTATGTAATCTGTGACAGAGGCTCTGATGCAAATGTGAATACAGACTTAGCTAAGCTTCTTTTGTTAAATATATTCCAAATCTGTCAACTAGATGTTAAAGTGTTAAAAAACATAATAAATTTTGTCCTCCATTTTTTCTCAAATTTAATAGTAAAATAGTAAATCTTAGTAAATCTCCCCTATGTATATTGTTAACATGTTTAAGGCACATTTAAAGGAACGTTCTAGGTAAAATGAATACATTGTGATGTCTAGTACAAATCCATTGGGGAAATGAATAACACAAAGGCTACATCCGTATAGGACACAGCCTGCAGAAATCCTAGAAAAAACACCTCACCGCAGTCTTTGCTATGACAATTTTTAGGAAAACCCTGTGTGAATGTAAACTAAGGCCAAGTTTGCACAGCTGTATTCAATCTGTGAGATATGGACCAGATGTCGGCCACATTTCCTGGACTGAACAGTGAGACAGGACCCAGATTTCTAGCATCATTGTTATCTGATACTAGGAGTCGCTGTCTACCAGTGGGACTACTATCCTGTTCTTTAATCTCATTTTCAATACAACATAATAGTCCCACAGGGGAACAGGGATTCAAAACATTCTAGATGACTTTCTAGTGCAGGTTCCAGCTTAGTGTTCGACCCAGGAAATACATCCAACATCCGGTCTGTATCTCATGAATGCATCCGCCCATGTGAAGCTGGCCTAAACAGAGAAGCCTTGTGTAATGCAAGACCCCTCAGGCTCTGCATTAGGCATTACTGAGTGTAATCAGCTTGTCTGGATCATTTCTTTAAATCTTTACCTTTTTTTAAACAAAGAAACTCATTAACACAGAGAAAATGGAGATCGATATTCTAGTATTGTCATAGTATTGGCACAGTATTCCCATGAACCTATAATCTGCATTTTGGAACTATGTGGCTCTCTTTAACTATTGCTTATGGCTTACCACTGTCAGCAAGCTGCTATGTTATAAAGTAGTTTGTTAAACACGAACAGTTTCCTGTCAAATGGATTCAGACTCACACAGTTGTTTGTTATGCACAGTATTGATTAGTGGCAGGGCTCCAATGCCAATTACGATGAGGAAAAGAAGATTTAGACCTACTCCCTGGTCAGTACTCTGGCAGTACCCAACTCATCCCTCCCCAGCTTCTACTGTGCTAGCTGTCTGTCATTCACTTTAAACAAGTCACAGAAATACCCCTGACAACTACATTATACAATACTGTACAGAAAAGACCTGGACAACTTCTTAAAGTAATCGAATTTCTCAACATTTCTCTCCCATAACACCAAGATCACACTCACTAAAAAACTAAAGGAATTCCTTACAGACTTATCCCATTACATAAATTAGCTAATGTCTGATATAGCATGTTTACTTTTGATTAAATAATAAATTATGTAATTCCATTTTTTTAAAACTATTGTTTAACCCTTTCCCACTGCAGCCATTTTTTGTTTTTTACTCTGTGCCTTCCAAATGTCATAACTTTTTAAAAATTTTTCTACTCAGAGCTGTGTGAGGGCTGGTTTTTTACCATTTAATAATCTGTACAATGTACTGGGAAGCTGCAAAAAAAATTCAGAATGGGAGGTGTTTTAGAAAAAAAAACATTTGCGCAATTTTCAAATGGGTTTTGTTTTTACAGCATTCACTATGCAGCCAAAATGATGTATACCAAATTTATGAAGTCTTTTTTTATATTTCCTGTGTAAGGCATATTTTTTTTTTTATTTAAAATTATTTAAAAAATTTTTAGCCACTCTAGGGGGCTTGAACGTTAGATAATTTGTTGCACAGAATACAATACAACTGTATTGCAGTCTATGGGGAAATCGCTATATTCATATTGAGATTCACAGGCCCACAGGCAAGCCTCAATACATATATAGTTATGACAGGCCTGGAAGCCTTCACAAGGCTCCTAGCTATAAGGAACACTAGATGGCCCCCATGATATTGTCACGCAGGAGCCGTACTGTAAGAAGAATGTAAGAGGGCGGGAGGCACCACAAAAGAGGCACTTTTTGGCGTTTGGGGGGTCATTTGAAAGGGTTAATATATGCAATCAGAGCGGACTCCAATCACAGAGAAAAGAGGAGAGGTTATGGCACCCACTCAGCTTCCATGGGCTGGCCACTGGCCGTAATTCAGTGGCACGGCTGGCGCATAGGCAGCACATGGATGTCATCTATGTTCTGGCCATGCTTCCGTGGCTCCTATTCATTGAATGAATACAGAAACACGCAAAACCGGACAGGAATAGGACCCGTCCTGAACATTGCAGCCGGGACTATCAGCCTGCACACAGAACCGTGTAATATCCGAGAAAAACTCAGACAGTACACTGAACTCACCCATGTCCTTCTGCAAGGGAGAATTTATCAAGTCAGATTCCTCCTTTGCGTATTGTGTAGTGTATGGCAGCTGGTCTCCACCCCCAGTTCAGAGAGGACAACCATTTCCTGTTACAGCATGGAGAGGCTCCATATAATAATATAATCATATAATGACCAGAAACAGTGTTATTACTCATGTACACACACATTGCAGTTTATCCTGAAAAGGTAAATGAAATGAGTGGTATGCTTTGATGTATGTCTATACAGACACAAATTTTAATGAGGACACTAGATGAAATACTGTATGTAAAACATCTTGCATGTCTCAAGTTTGTATTTTTATATCATTCCATCATATGTCTTATACATGAATCCTCCCAGATAAAATTCCTGGGATAATCAGAAAGAAGCAGGATAGCATAGAATTTTATTTTACATCGCAACCAAAATATAATGATGTTAGTTTTAGGTTTAGTCGATTGACATCTGTCTTCTTCCAACCTCCTCAACTATGTTACTATATATATTAAAGTATGTTGCATAGCAGCCAGATTTTACATTTGCCATCCCATGTTTACCTGGAATCCGATGTAATTACTTTCTATATGCACTACTAGAGATTATTTCATTTTGGAAATTAATACCTAAGGGAAAACGTAAATGCTAAAGAAAGAGAGATAATTGCCCCTCCCCCAGTGTTTTTAACAACAGTTCTCCAATGCTAATACATAGCTAGTTAACTGCTGTAGTTACCTTACAACCTAATGAATAGCCGATATACATAGCACTTACGAGGCTGTATAATTGTTTACTGGTCTACATTCATGCAAGCAAAAATCCATACTTCAGCTCATCACATGGTGCCCAGAGACTAGAAGAATGAAATAATGATGCCAATTGCAAGCTGTCATGTAATAATAACTTGCCATCATTAGCTTGCAAAATACAAAAAAAATCACTTAGTGAAGATTCAGCAAATTTGAGTCTTTATTTTCCTGACCAGCAAATAAACAACTAGCAAAATGCATAATATGGATCTTTTTCCCCCTGTAATCGTCAATGCAGTCTAAAAATATAAGCTACTAATGCAAACTAATTTTGTATGTGGTATATATTCTCCATAAAGAAAACCCCAAAATACCAAAACTCTAAAAATAAAAATACATACATATTTTAAAGCACAAAAATTATTTTAGAGCCACGGCCACCTAGTACAAATATGCTGCTGAATTGCCTGAAATTTTCCTGCGTACTGCCATGGTAAATCACCAAAATTGGGTGGCTTTTGCTGTGGCTAATCTGCAGGCTTCTTTGGTGGCCCCCAAATGGCAATAATTGATATACTGATGGTTTAAAACCTGCAGAGCCAGTCACTTTATACTGAAAGTTTTATATAAATCTCATCTATAGAGCCGCTACCATAGATCGATGCAGGTTAAAGGAAACCTTCTTAAGAATTTGGGCAAGCGGGGATATTTGTGTTCCTTCCTGTTTGGAGCCGGTCTTCTTTTGACTGCTAGTAGTGTCAGACTATTTTTCTTTTTTACTGTACTACCATTAGGTTGCAGACAGTTTACTGCAACTTTACTGAATATGTTTATTAGTCTAATGCAGAGCAGCAACATATATTCAATGCTCTACTACACTGAAAATGAACTACATGTCAATAATGGGAGGAAAAATGATTACAAAAGAATCAGCTAATGCTTGACTCGTTCACACAGCATTTAGAGCTGTTTTTGGTGACATTTCGAATGGTGTTCTTAGGCTATTGTTGTTTTAGCAAGAAAAACATAAAGTTCTGAACATACATTGCATTTTTGATCCTGTTGGCATTTTCCTCAAACAGGAGAATCCTGTGGGGATGGTGTTTATGAGAACATTTTTTCCCCCATAGACAACAATTATAGCAAAAACTACAACAAAAAACTCAGCTGCCTTTGTGGCATTTTTGCAGTTTTTATTATGTTCTTTTTATTTCTGTTTTTCTAAATCATAAACCCGACATAAACCTTTTAAAACAACATAAAATCAATATCCAATCACATATACCATGATTTTATTCTGGCTTCTTTTACATATAATACACAATCTGATCAGGCATTGAGGCAAACTACTGTATGATATGCACATGTGTTACACAACTGGTGTTTACAGATATCAAAGCCTGCCAGCAGATGCAAGAGAAAAACTGGTCTTGCAATGAAAGGGTTACCATCCATAGAAATAAAACAGCCTACACAGAGCTAAGAAATTTCTTGTTTTATTATACTATTTAGCACATAAAACATCACAATAGCATCTTGATGAGCCCTGTGTTCTATCTTGTCACTTTTAGCCACAATGACAAAAAGCGCTATATGACAAGGGAAAATATAAAGATGCTGAAATCTAAAGAAAACAAAAACACAATTTTGCTGTGGATGCTATCTGCCACTGTACCATTACAATTTATTGCCGAGGATGAGAGTGAACACTCTATCTTCTTAGAGCACACTCTATGCCTACAAACGAGTACATTCTACAGCTATTCAATTTACTGTATTAATGGCTCTCTGCTCCCCTATCGTGTACAGCTTTTAAAGAGGATAACAAATTGCTTACTCACTGTACTAGGTGCCTTTGATTTCCTAAATATATTCCTATCAGCGCTAATGCAGAAATCCATACAATTGTTCCATAGAATATTTGACCTACTATAAAACGGTAGTTTACTTCCTTTAAAAATAAAGTTTTATAGCATCACTACATAATTCCAGACCTGAACTCTATCTATTCTTATTCTACACAGTCAAAAGCAATTACCTTTCTTTGCATTCACAGCTTTATCTAATAAAAAGAGGAAAAAACTGTATATTAAGGGGTTGCCCCTTTATCGGCATGTCTGACTGTATAGACTGTAACAGCAATGCATTTGATACAGTGTGGTGGGCTTTTTCAAGAATTTTAGTATGATTTGAATAATTAGTTCTATCATGAAATTCATAAAGATAGTCTTATAGAGGCTAATTTATCATTAGGGGTTTTTATGCCACTTTTCTGACTTGTGGAGGTAACCAGAGTTCACTAAGGATTTTTGGTACATTTTTTACCTAAAGCAATCTATAGTGACATGCCATCCCATCAGTTTTGCGCTTAGTGGGGCCATCACTTGTTTTTCAACATGACAATTACCCCCAAACACACTTCCAGGCTATGTAAGGGCTATTTTACCAAGAGGGAGAGTAATGAGGTGCTGTTCCAGATGACATGGCCACCACAGTCACCCAACCTTAAGACAATTGAGATGGTTTGGGATGAGTTGGACTGCAGAGTGAAGGAAAAGCAGCCAACATTTGCTCAGCGTCTCGGGAAACACCTTTAAGCCTGTTAGAAAACCCTTCCAGGTGCCTACCTCATGAAGCTGAAAAAGGGGGATACTTTGATTTATTTAAAACATAAAACATATTCTGGTTTGTTTAAACACTTTTTTGTTTACTACTTAATTCCATATGTGTTCCTTCATAGTTTTTAAGTCTTCAATATGAAAAAAAAAAAAAAAAAAAAATAACATGGAATGAAAAGGTGTGTCCAGAATTTTAGCTGGTACAGTATGTTCTTTTCTATACATTTAAAAGGAATATGACCTAAAGTTAAACACATTCTTTAAGAATTTGGGGTAATTTCACATGTTATTTGTAACGTCTCTGCCTGTTCGGGTCTCTGCGCCACCCTCTGCTCACATGCTGCAGTGCTGGAGGTGTGTTCAGTTTGATTCCTTGCATAAGATTCTTGTTGCTCAGTCTGAACACTGTCCTAGACTATGTAATTGATCTTCTGCCACACCCCTTTCCAGCACCTTGTTTCTTTCGGCTTCTCAATAGTCAATCTCAGCCTTGCCTGTGTGATTTACAGCCTGTCTACCAATCCAATCTGGGGCAGGTCCTGACTTTCTATAAACAGGTTGTCAGCCCTCACATGCTCGCTGGCTATTGATTCTGTCTTGTCACTTGTCCCTGCTAGCTCCTATTTTGTTACCTGTATTCCTATTCCTGACCTCTGGCTTTGTCTTTTGACTATTTTCTTGGATTGTGATTTTGTACTGCATTGCTCGACTGTTACCGACCCCTTGGCTAGCTGACCTTCCCTTTGTTTGTTGTTTGTCCTGTCTGCGTTCTGTGTTGTCACTTATTCAGAGTAGGGACCAGCTCCAAGTTGTTCCTATCATTAGGACAGTGAGACAAGTAGGCAGGGACAGGGTCTGGATCTACTTTAGGGCTCACTGTCTCTGTATTCCCTTCCTCTCAGGTTTCTGCAGCAGCACTGGTGAATTGCTTAACTGGCAATTCCCTTACAGTTATTTATATTTAAAAAAGAATTCTAAAAATCTTGGAATTCTAATTCTTGCATTGACCTCTGCCTTGGTCAAAGCTGGATAGTTGCCATGACAGTTGGGGGCCTATTGAAAGCTTGTCTGGCATTATGTACTATTACAGGCTGCAACAGCCTGTAATAGAACTGCTGGCATTTTACAATGTATTGCAATGCATTAGCAATGTAATGCAAAAAACGATATATATATATATATATATATATATATATATATATACAGTCATATGAAAAAGTTTGGGCACCCCTATTAATCTTAATCATTTTTAGTTCTAAATATTTGGGTGTTTGCAACAGCCATTTCAATTTGATATATCTAATAACTGATGGACACAGTAATATTTCAGTATTGAAATGAGGTTTATTGTACTAACAGAAAATGTGCAATATGCATTAAACCAAAATTTGACCGGTGCAAAAATTTGGGTACCCTTATCATTTTATTGATTTGAATACTACTTTTTACTGACTTACTGAAGCACAAAATTGGTTTTGTAACCTCACTGAGCTTTGAACTTCATAGCCAGGTGTATCCAATCATGAGAAAAGGTATTTAAGGTGGCCAATTGCAAGTTGTTCTCCTATTTGAATCTCCTCTGAAGAGTGGCAACATGGGCTCCTCAAAACAACTCTCAAATGATCTGAAAACAAAGATTGTTCAACATAGTTGTTCAGGGGAAGGATACAAAAAGTTGTCTCAGAGATTTAACCTGTCAGTTTCCACTGTGAGGAACATAGTAAGGAAATGGAAGACCACAGGGACAGTTCTTGTTAAGCCCAGAAGTGGCATGCCAAGAAAAATATCAGAAAGGCAGAGAAGAAGAATGGTGAGAACAGTCAAAGACAATCCACAGACCACCTCCAAAGAGCTGCAGCATCATCTTGCTGCAGATGGTGTCACTGTGCATCGGTCAACAATACAGCACACTTTGCACAAGGAGAAGCTGTATGGGAGAGTGATGCGAAAGAAGCCGTTTCTGAAAGCACGCCACAAACAGAGTCGCCTGAGGTATGCAAAAGCACATTTGGACAAGCCAGCTTCATTTTGGAAGAAGGTCCTGTGGACTGATGAAACAAAGATTGAGTTGTTTGGTCATACAAAAAGGCATTATGCATGGCGTCAAAAAAACACAGCATTCCAAGAAAAACACTTGCTACCCACTGTAAAATTTGGTGGAGGTTCCATCATGCTTTGGGGCTGTGTGGCCAATGCCGGCACCGGGAATCTTGTTAAAGTTGAGGGTCGCATGGATTCAACTCAGTATCAGCAGATTCTTGAGAATAATGTACAAGAATCAGTGACGAATTTGAAGTTACGCCGGGGATGGATATTTCAGCAAGACAATGATCCAAAACACAGCTCCAAATCTACTCAGGCATTCATGCAGAGGAACAATTACAATGTTCTGGAATGGCCATCCCAGTCCCCAGACCTGAATATCATTGAACATCTGTGGGATAATTTGAAGCGGGCTGTCCATGCTCGGCGACCATCAAACTTAACTGAACTGGAATTGTTTTGTAAAGAGGAATGGTCAAAAATACCTTCATCCAGGATCCAGGAACTGATTAAAAGCTACAGGAAGCGACTAGAGGCTGTTATTTTTGCAAAAGGAGGATCTACTAAATATTAATGTCACTTTTCTGTTGAGGTGCCCATACTTTTGCACCAGTCAAATTTTGGTTTAATGCATATTGCACATTTTCTGTTAGTACAATAAACCTCATTTCAATCCTGAAATATTACTGTGTCCATCAGTTATTAGATATATCAAATTGAAATGGCTGTTGCAAACACCCAAATATTTAGAACTAAAAATGATTAAGATTAATAGGGGTGCCCAAACTTTTTCATATGACTGTATATCTGTAAATCAAAAATAAATAAAAATTCAAATCACCCCCCTTTGCCTAGAACACATATAAAAGTTAAAAAATAATGTGAAACAGATACACAGAGATAGCCATGTGTCTGAATACACTCGGTCTACAAACTTATAAAAATATTTTTCCCATAAGGTGAACGCCGTAGTGGGAAAAAAAAATCAAAAGATCTGAACCGCCGCTATTTGACTTCTCATAAAAAATGTAATAAAAAGAGATAAAAGCAATAAACATTCCCCAAAATGGTATAACTAAAAAGTACATCCATCCCTTCAGTTTTTCTCCAATTCCACCCCATTCTATATTTTTTTACAACTTCCCAGTATATCGTACAGAATATTAAATGGTACCATTATGATTTAGAATTTTTCCTGCAAACAAAACAAATTAAGCCCTCATATGATTCTGTGAATGGAAAAATAAAAAAAGTTATGGGGTGTGGAAGGCAGAGAGTCAAAAATGAAAATTGAAAAATGTCTGTGGCAGAAAGGGATTAATGAATTCAGAAAACCCCTTTTAGGCTGGGGCCTCACATAGCATAAATGCTGGGATTTTGCTGTGGCGGAAGCGCAGCGGAAAAACTGTCACGTTTTTGTAAATCGTAGCAGGTCGATTATACCTACAATAATGCTGGCGTTTTGCGTATAGGTATAATTGAAGCACAAAGTCCGCAGAGGAATGAGATGCAAATTGGCCATGTGAAGGATGAACAGCTGATTGGTGGGGTGCCAAGTACAAGTACAATATGGTTAACATATGTATGACGCATATGGTAGCACAATTCTGATCGGACAAAGTGTCAATCCTATTTGGTGGAACTTGGTTGTATATTGTAAAGCCTGATACTATAAATAAATGGATAACTGTGGAGTTGCTCTAGAGACTACACTCATATGCCATGCATTATAAGCATCTGTCTTTCATTTGGTGAACTATACCTACCCCAAGGGCATTTAAGAATTGAATGCTTGCAGACAATGAGTTGGGATCCCTGTTTGGGATCATAATGAAATTAGATTATACCTTAACAGTTCTGACCCATGTTATGAGATATATATGTTATTAATAATAGAATAACAAAATGTAAACTAATAGTAAAACCCATAAAAATATAATAAAAATATCTAAAAATTATGTAGATACAGCACATTTGATACTTTTAAGTACATTAAAATAGACAATAATGATATTTCTAAATTAGCATAGTATGTACTGTTATGTACAAAAAATGGTGTTTCATTTTAAGTTTGAGACTTGCTGCATCTATGAAACATACGTCATTTCCTGTCACATCACGCCCATGAAAAGGAACACTATTAGGTATAATGTAATTTGACTATCTAGCTGTCATGATGCTTTGGCCCTAATGTTGTCAAATACACTCCACCCATATTACTGTGTTAAATGACAATGACATTAATGACATGACTTTGTGTGAAATAGGGAAAAGTAAATACTAAGAGTATGTCACATCAAAAACACCATTCCCACTGTACAGTGATCTAATTCAATTGAGTAATTATATTTGCAACTAAAAATAACTAATGAAAGGTTAGAACTGTTACTCACATACTTCTTCAAAGTCCAGTTCATATCCTCCATGACTTTAGATGAATTAATGGCACACTTTTTGGAAAGGTAATGGTTCTAGTCTACATCTGTCTCAGTAAACTTAGTTTATGGCAACAAATGCACAAGGTGATAGTAAAGCTCCTGAATTCTAGCGGCTGGTTCCATCACCCTGTTGTTAAAACAAAATATACATATAAAATGTGTCTTTGCAAAGTCAAAGAGTGCCAGGGGCGTACTTGTGACTAATGCACTGGAGCTAATCATGACGTGTTTAACAGAGTCAGGTCTGCCCACTCAGGCGTAAATATTCCACAGCTTTAACCCATTTATTTCTGCAGTCTAAAAATAAATGGCCCATGGACTACTTCCAAACTCACAGCTTTCATAAAAGTGCCTAGTTCTGAGTGATTCAGATGTGTGACAAAGATTCAGCTATGAGAAGAATTTGCTCCCATTTGACAAAAAGTAATACTGCATGCACAACCAGTTAACTATTAGAGAATCATATACAGATATTCTTAAAGGCAGTCTGTCAGCAGGTATGACCCCTCAAAACCATGGACAGTGCTATATAGAGGGTGGGACTAGGGGCATTAAAAAAGGATTGCTTGGCCATGCAACCTGCAGGTATGAATTCAACTGTTAGCAGTTTTCAGAGTTTTCCCATAGTAATAGAATATCACTAGAAAAGCTGGACAAGTAGTGACTAGAGATTAGCAAACCCCTAAATAATCGTTTTGTTTCAGGTTCGGGTGACTCAGATCCCAGATTCATTTCAGGTTGAATAACCTAAATCAGCTTAAAGCATAATGTATATCACTGTCAGGGCTCCTAGGAACCTATCTAACCAATTTCTAGCTCTCTAAACTAAATACAGCCAAACTTATGTCAAGTGAAAGTGACATGTATGTCTATGGAAAAACAGATGGTAAGCAGTGGATACTACTCTGAGTTTAACCATACACTGCTCTGCCACTCGCTTTTACACATTTTAACATCTAAAATGCTCCAAAAATTTGGGGAGTAAACCTGCCCATGATTTTTTTTTAGACACATGTGGCAGCTATATTGCAAAAAGCGATGGTTTTGGAGAATAATTAGCCCATTTTGAAGACTTTTAAGTGCTACAGGACTGTTGTTATTTAGGATCCAAATTTGTCGCTGTGTGCTTTGTTGGAAAGTGATGTTGAAGAAATGGCTTTTCCCTTTATGGGAGCAGAATGCCACACCTACATTGAGATGGTATTGGAAGAAGCAATAGTGGGGTTGTTTGTTTTATTTTCCTCTTATAACACAGTGACAAGTGGCACTGGCTACTACAGAATGTGAAGAAAAATTTGTGGCACACTGTCAGCGTGCCTGCCACTTGACAAGTGAAGTGATTCACTTTATAAGAGGACTGACTATCAGTAAAAACTATGTTTAACCCCTTAATGACCCGGCCATTTTTTGTTTTTGCATTTTCGTTTTTCCCTCCCCACATTCCAAGAGCCATAACTTTTTCATTTTTCAGTTCACAGAGTCACATGATGGCTTATTGTTTGCGAAACAAATTGTACTTTGTAATGTCACTATTCAATATTCTGTGCAATGTACTGGGAAGCTGGAAAAAAAATTCAGAATGAGGTGCAATTGGAGAAAAACTGCATTTGCGCCAAATTCATATGGCTTTAATTTTTACACCATTCACTGTGTGGTAAAAATGACATGTTACCTGTATTCTGTGGGTCAGTACGAACACGGCGATACCAAATTTATATAGTATTTGTAATGTTTTGATACCTTTTAAAAAATTAAAAACTTTGCTAAATAGAAAAAAAAAATTTGCATCGCCATATTGTGTTACCTGTAACTTTTTCCTATTTACATGTATGGAGCTGGGTAAGGCGTCTTTTTATGCGGGACAACATGACGTTTTTATTGATACTACTTGGGGAAAGATCTGATGGTTTGATCACTTTTTATTCAATTTTTTATAGGAAACAAAGTGTTGAAAAAAACGCTATTTGGCCATTTTGATTTTTTTTCCCCGCTACGCCGTTCACCGTATGGGATAAATATTTGAATATTTTAATAGTTTGGGCATTTTGGAGCGCGGGGATACCTAATGTGTTTATGTTTACTTTTGTTTATTTACTTTTATATCTGATCTAGGGAAAGGGGGGTGATTTGAACTTTTGTGTTTTTTTTTATTTTTACATACTTTTAAAAACTTTTTTTTTATACTTTTACTTGTATGATCAGACTCCCTAGGGACCTTGAAACCTAGGGAGTCTGATCGCTCATACTGTTCACTGCGATACTACTGTATCGCAGTGAATAGCAAAATGCCTTCACTGCTATTAGACAATGCCTCTGGCATCATCTAATAGCTATACTGTAGTGACAGGACTGGGAGCCTTCAATAGGCTCCCGGCTGTAATGGCAACCAAGCGCCGCCCTCCGATGACGTTCCGGAGGGCGGCGATGAGGTAAAAATGGCGGCGCCCTTGTCGGCTCCGCAATTTAGACGCCGCGGTCGCGTTTGACCGCGGCATCTAAAGGGTTAACAGCCGCGATCGGTGCAGGCACCCGCGGTGTATGGGTCGTTAAGGGGTTAAACACTCTGTAGGTAGATGATACTGTTCTATTCCAAAACAGACATAGAAAAATATTACATTATTGGCAATGAACGGGTTAACTGTCCTTTGTCTGTCTGTATTACTGTTGCTGTCAGGCTCACACAGCACAGATATTCTCCTCCACACCTGTCTATGATTATCACCAATCTGCCTGAAATTGACTAAACTTTGTTATTCCTAATATTCTCTAGCTCTATTGAAATTTGCAAGCTTTGCAGCACTCAGTACTCTGTTGTAAGGGTCTTGCCAACCGTAGCAATACCCTGACACTACTGCAGAGGTCTGGGAGGAAGGACAGAGACAAGTGAGCCCTAATCTCACCCCAGCCACTGTCCCTTCCTATTGCCTCAGTTACCCTAAACGGTAAAAGGACAACATGCCTTGTGTTCAAGCCCACAGCACCTTATATAGTGTGTATGACATCAGCACTTTAAGGTGTCCACCTATCACTGTCTATTGGTTGAGAGGCTGTCAGCGGATGTCAGGTGGTGCCAAAACATCTCAGTGACTCATAAGACACGTGTTTCTTCTGTATTTTTCCTGCACAATAAATGTTATGGCGGCCATTTCAGTTAATCCGAGATGAATTGCCATTTATTCTGTTTTGTTAAAAACCAACCAATTTGGAATATTTGGGTAAAACCAGGCTTGTGACAAACTAGTTCACCCATCTCTTGTGACCCCCTGTATAGTTACTACACATTGGTCAAGATTTACTAATAGTTAGACAGACAGTCTGAAAATACACCAGATTTATCACAGTGGCTGATGATGGATAATAAGTCTGGTGTATCTTCAGATAGTCTATTCTGCATTTATACCACCCTTTAGTTTAAGCCACACACTCCTTTCCTGAAAATCCACACCCACATGTCGAGCATGTCAAAAAATTGTAGCACAAATTCAATGCGCCAAGATGCACCACGTAGCGCAATGTTTACGCCAGTCCAGTCATATCCACAATAGTAAATCTGAGCCCTGTTCAAGCCCTGTTAGCCTGCCACTTTGCCTAAGTTTGCAATAATAAAATCCTTTTTTGTTTAGTATGAAATAGCTTTCAATGCGCTCATTTAAGTCTGCTTGTTATTTTATGTACACTGTGTACCACACTGTTTTTGTTCCCTTTTTCCTTTCATAAATATTGTTTTGTGGTGTTGATCAAATATGAGGTCCACAATATCCCTGTGTTTTATACACAACAGGATCCTCGGGATACCTCATTCTCTATTGTTCTTGCTAACCCCAGGCCGGCTTCTCTTACCACTCCTTAATTGTAGAAAACAATCATACCTTGCTTATATCAAGCACAAGCACAATGAATAAAGGTCAGCATGACGGCGTCTACTGACATTTCTGCACTGCACCTCATGGCGATAAGATGGACAGCTATTAGAGAGCTGGTATTATTATCCAGCACTACATTGAAAAATGCTTGCAAGTCATGCTATTTGTTCCATTAATGTTTAATTTTACTTTTTGATACTTATTTTAGTTCATTTAATAAAAAGCGAGGTTAGAAAACACTATTTGTAACTAATGTATATGGTTAATCTGGAATTAAGAAAGGTTCAGATTACATATTTTTTTCTGTTTTTAAATTAAAAGGGATATGCAACAAAAATGTGTATCCTCTATGCAAAGAATAGAGGATAAATACCTGGTTGTTGAGGGCTGACTGCTGAGAAACCCACCAATCCCAATGGAGGGGTGTGTTGCCTTTGCTGTGCATTCAGCCTGAAAGTTGCCAATCTGAATGTAGGCATGTCACTTGGTAGACAGCATTCCCATCCACTTCAATGGAAGTGCTGAAGGTAGCCCAAGTAAAGCACCTGGCTATCTACGGTGCTACAGTTGAAGTGAGATTCGTCTGTCCACTGTCCTACATTCTGTCTGGGTGGTCAGGTTGAATGTGCTTCAGGGAGGGTGGCCCGTTCTCGGGATCAGTGGGGTTTCAGTGGTCAGACCCCAACAGCCAGGTATTTATCTCTCCTATGGATAGAGGATACACACTTTTCATGGCATAATGGCATGAAATAAGGAAAAACTGAGAACAAATAAAATGGGGAAGTGCATCTTTATGCAGTTATTACTGAATCCAAGGGCTCTCCAAGGAATGCACAGACACACTCAATCCTCCAGCAGCTTCTTAACTCATCCTTAAGGCTAAGGCCCCACGTAGCGAGCCATAGCAAAAAAGCACTAAGGGCAAACCGCGTTGGTAACGCATCATGGTTTTTCCTGCAGTGCTTTTCTTCTTCCATTATACAGTACCTATAGGGAAACCACTGGAATTACAGCGTTTTTATTACACATATTTTTCTGCAATGTGTGGATGGGATTTGTTGGATGTAACACGCCGTGTTTTTTTCAGCGGCGTTTCTGCCGCGGGTGAGCCATCGTGTTTATGCCATGTCGGGCCCTTGGCTAAACTGTTTTTTTTCAAGAATCTTGTCAGCTATTCTATGGAACGCTGGAACCCCCATGATCACATGCTTCATCTCTTCTTTTAGAGACTTACGAAGATAGACAAGTACAGAATTTGGTTATCTTCATCAATCCCATAGACTTTGAATAGCGTGTCTACAATCACCTTTATAGTCAAACAGGGGACACAGGAGCCCTGTTTTTGTGAATGCTGAGGGTGCCAGCAATCAGACACTTATCACATATCCTGTGGATGGATGATAAGTTATGATACTGTGAAAACCCATTTAAGGCAAACTAAAGGATCTGATACGATGAGCATTTATGCGAAGTATTGGACTTCTGTTCTTTATTTTACTAATATGTCATTTAATTGCATCTTGTGCTGTATTTGGAGTCAAACATTAAAAATGATATGTTATATCTCATTTTACATAGTTTTTCTTTACAGACTTGAGTTGTCATCTTAATTTATGGCCTGGATCTGCAGCTGCATTGTGCAGTCTGTAATAAAGTATGATGCTTTATTTCTGTAGAATCAGAGGGGTGTACAACATGTTGGAGAGAAATATACTTCAGACTCTTTTACCACTCGATGGCTGCTCCATGGATTTTACTATAAATCTATTAGTATATGAGATATACCGTCATCACTAAGATGGAATCTAAATGCTACAATAAAAAATAACTGATGAGCAACCATAGAGATGACCTCGACATCCCATCCACCCACCTACAAAAATACCGTAATTTACTGCACAACATTATGAGCTTTAGCAGTTTCCAGGAGATGTTACCACTTGTGACAAAATAAAGTATGTGTTCATAATTCACATAACCATACCATTAAGAAAACTTTACATCACTTGTCATTGCTCAGAGACGCTGGGTATTCAGATTGTGTGCTGAAAAATGGAAGGTACCTTCCTAGATTAAATGACTCTGCTGGAAGATGAGAGAAACGTCTCATTTTGTAGCTCCTTTCTAATTAGAGGAGAAGTCATGTATGGAGAGGTAGGACGCCTCTTCTTCTATCTGTGAGCAGCTGCTCTTCAGTTCACTCTGAGACAAAGAAAAAAAGGAGAAAATGTGCCCTTTGACTCTACCTTGCCGTGGGTCACAGACCAGCTGGAGGGGGTTGCGAAGAAACATGGCACGTGCTGTGTCATTTTCTAGTAGGCTTACGTTTTATTTGACCATAACGTTATGTTTTATGGATTAGCAATCAGCATACTTCAAGTCATCGCTCTGTCCTCTGCCATTGCAGCACAAATGTCTTCAACCTCAGCTTCACATCACAGTAGTGATGTACATACTAAGCATGTGGGCCTCCAGTCTCTGACTGTGGAATTAGAGTAAATAACAGCTCAGTCAATCCATCATTTGTCCTGGGATTGTAATTTTGAGAATAGATTCTTTTTTAATCTCACCATTTTGTAGAAGTGGTCTATGGAGATACCTCTTAGGTTCATGGATTCATTTCCAACACAAAGCAGCACAATAATCTCCTAATAGCAAACTGAATGCCACCATAGAAAGCCATTAGACTTCTACTTTCCACCTAAAATTGTTCAATTTTCAGAAGCTTTATATAAGCAACTGATTAAAAAATAAATCCCCCGGGCTGTTTTGTTCACAACACAATAACCAAATGATCTAGATTTTTCTTTTATTGTTAATAAAATGGTCTTATTGTTTAATAGTTGAATGCCAAGCATGAAATACTTTGAGGGGTGTAAAAATGTTGGAGAAAATAGTGATTCAAGCTCCTTTAACACTCCAGTGAATGCTCATTAGATTTAAAGGTGTTTGTCGAGATTTTTAAAAATTAAAGTATCTGCAGGAAAAAACCCAGACATTCCTCACGTGTAAAATCACAAGCACCCCTTTCTTGGCTGGCTTCCACCACATATACTCTAGTGATCCCCCAGGTCATTATTTTCTTCGAGTGATAATGGTCCATGGTGACTCCATGTGACTGGATTCAGTGGTGATGTCTGATACAGCATGAGACCTCAGAGGCCAATGCTTGGTGGCAGTGGCCAAGTCAATGTACAGCACATCATCTGTCTAGCAAAATAAACAAAGGCAAGCAGGGTGCACTACCACATCAGGGCTGGACCAGTGAGGGTTTTCACAGGTAAGTAATGTTTGCTTTATTATTTTCTAATAATTCCTCAAGCTCCTTTAATTTCTTGAACTCTAAGCATGGTATACAAAGCAATGAGCTCTCACAGGTACAAAGTTCCTGGTATGATAAACTGTGTTTTTCTCAGGCCGCAGTCAAGACAGTACCCGTACCACAGTTGTTTCACATATTTTGTCTTCTGCTAAAAAATTTTTTTGTTTTTTTCAAAACTCTGAAGGTTTGTCATTTCAGCAAGCAACATTGATACCTAGCTACAACACTGTAGTCCACATAATGTACTTCAATATTATTGTACAATCAGGAGCAAGGAAAGGAATACAATTGTGATCTTCACTTCCTGTTTGACTGGAATTGTCAAATCAATACCATGGTCTGAATAGTTACAAAGTCACTATTCCAATAATAATAATTAGTTACATTGGTAGTCATGGCAACCTGTGATGGTGTCATTACTTTGTACCAATTCCTTGCCCCACGACTCAAAAGGGAAATCAGTAGTTTCAGATATACACCAATGACTTTGCTGTTGCCTGTCAATACATGTCACATGTCACATCACAGTCCATGCATACATATGCCCTGACTGATGTAGATTTCAATTCTGGCACATGGGACCTCCATAAAACATTATTGAGCTTGAATCATAGTTTTGTGTCAGTCTCTCTTGCAGTTTTTATGTAATTTTTTTATTTAATATTACAAGTAGATTAAAAAAAGGCAAACATTAAGCAAAGACTTAGTTGTCGTTCAATTTATCAAGCTAAAGCTGCATGTAGTTTTGATACACGTTGTTCATTTTACAGGAGAAACATGATATATAAATGTGTTTCACCTGTAAAATTTAAAAATAAATTGCCAAAATTATGTAACAAAACTGCATGTATTTTTTTCTGATGCAATTTTGATGTTGCTTTAACTGTATCCAACCTGACCATCTGAATACACACTTATTCTTCGGATTCCTGCTGAATCAACTTCTGGCTTTGGTTTATAAAACTACACTCTCAACAGCAAGGAAAAATGTAGTTTGTAGGAGGCCTTAAGGTCCTGCAGCTTTCCAAGCAACTCCAACCATGCCTCACCCAGTTTTTAGAAAATTGCGTGAGCGGCAAAAAATGGATTAAAAAGATGCAATCTTTATTGCATAACTGGCGTGCAACAAAATTGACAGCTTTTTCATTGCAGTTTCTGTTTTATGAATGTGCATCGGTGTGTTTAAGTGGACACACATACACATCCATAAAGCAGAGATATTATGAATACACACTGGTATACACATGTGTACAGATGCGTACATAAATTAAGGGGGGGTGCTATTTGACATGGCTGGCAAAACTCAGAACAATAGCTGGGAAATTGGGGGCATTTTTAACTCTACTATATAACCTCTTCTCTTTTATTTATGCCACTACCATATAACATTTACCTTGTTATATACTATGGACAAGTGTATATAAAGAAATGTTCCCCTAGAGCATATAGACTGAACTTTATCATAGAGCATATTTTAAAGAACAAAAACTAAATGTGCTCTAATATTTATAGATTCCCAGTATTTATTCTTGTCAGTATTTCAATGAATTCTGTCTTCTGG
The DNA here is from genome assembly GCA_947044405.1 of Leptodactylus fallax. NCBI lineage: Eukaryota > Metazoa > Chordata > Amphibia > Anura > Leptodactylidae > Leptodactylus > Leptodactylus fallax. The sequence goes on along the minus strand of CAMRHE010000027.1, from coordinate 8,146,112 downwards.
GCAGCCACAGTACATAATTGTGAGAAAGAAATACAAAGTGAAAATTTCTCATACTGATGTAAGAATATTCTTTTATTTATAGGACCAAGACCCCAGCAGCAAGTGATGTATAGAGAGACTCTATACATAACACAAGCACATATCAAGAAATACTATACAAGAAGAGCAGTAGCACCACAGTGTGGACAGTCACTGACATAGACAACATGACTAGAATACTGCACACGGACAAAAACCATTGCAACAGAAGCATAAAGAGAAAACTGGGCATGAAGATAAAACTCATGAAAAAATATAGAGCATCAAGTACCAGAATATTCTTTATAATACTTTAGGTTATATATTGTGGAGGACTTAATCTAATATCACAGGCAACAAACTGGAGATTCGGTGACAAAAACTTGCAATTGATACTGTTTCTTTAAAGTGAAAAGGAAGTATGTCAACCAGAAGTAAAGGTTATATAGGAAATGGAGGTGTTTATTTTGAAGATTAACATTACTAAAGGTTATGACCCCCTCCCCAAATGCTCAATAATGTCAGTGTTATGCTAACATGACTTTATTAGAGAACTGTAACATTACAACTGAATATCCTTTCTGAAATAGAAAAAATACTATTAAAAATGAACAACTTGTATTTTAAATTGTTAGTTAAATGCACTTCAATTCTATATTTGAAAGCAAACCTTAAAGACAAGCACAATATACATCAGCTACAATGTAATAATCTAAACAATAAGCGGGTTAATTAAAAATATTTCCATAGTAGGGTCATCACTGAGGCCTGTGATTGGGCCACCAGCGGTCACATGGGCATACCGAGTGTCATGACGTCACCGCTGAGGCACAATCACAGGCTTCAGTTCTGACCCCAGAGACATGACATCATAGAAGAGCCAGACTCCAGCTCTGGTGCTCTTCTGAGACATCATGTGCACAGAGGAGGAAGAAACAGATCGCCGGATGCCGCAAAGAGGCCCTAAAGAGGTGAGTGAAGGTGAATACAAATGTTTTTTATACCTTCCCTCGCCTACTCCTATTATAATCTAGGGTCTGAAGAGACTCCAGCATTTAATAATTTAACGCTCAATTCTATCCGAACAAGTTCGTACTGAACTGGAGGATCACTTTGTCAGAACATCGGACAAAATAAATCTTCAGAGGTTTGCCCATCCTTAGTATTTAGTTGTTACTGCACAATCCCATTTTTCACTAAAGAAGTGAAATGTCATGTATCACTTCACATCAGAGTACAGGTATTGACATACATCTGGTGGACAGTTTGAGTCCCCTAAATTGTTCAATGTCAACCCTGGGGCATGTGCAGCATATATTGCAGAACTACCTTCCAGGCTTGAATTTTAAACTTTGAGGCAAGTATGGGAGCACAAAGTATTAAGCCAGGACAACAAAACTTTGAGATTAGAATACCACAGAAGAGTACAACATATACCAGAAAAAAAAGTACCTTTTACACTGCACTCTAGAGCAAAGAGAAAGGAGCACCCATGTTCTGCCATGCAGGTTCTATGAGTATGCAGTAGTTAATACTTACCAAAAGCAGTCCTATGAAAGTCAACTAAACTAGTGATAGGATCACAGGTGACCAAGGCTCAGCTTGTGAGGAACAAAGACTAGGCAATCTGGTCTGATACCACAGAAGAGTTACTGTAGCACAAGCTTAATGATAGCTATATCAGAAAGAAGGTATCACTACACACAGTGCATCCTGGTTTGCTGTGTATGGGTCTGTTTAGTGGCTGACTTTTGCAGCAAACTCCACACGACAGAGGTGCACATTCCATATGTGTAACTTAAAGGAGCCCTGTCAGCTACCCTGACATGTCTGTTTTTAGAAAACACTTGTATTTTTCTTGAAATAATTCTGGAACAATTTTTTCATAGAACTCTGGGGTAGATAAACTAAAACTATATAACTTTTAGAAATGAAATTGGCTTGTCTAAAATCCCTTTTGCTGTCTCAAGACTCGGTGAGTCAAAAGCAAATTGAGGATCTGTTACATCCAACAGAGGGCGCATGAGCTCCCAGCTCCTTTCCCATAATGCAAAGTCACACTGGACAGTCTTAAACTGCACCAGATTTTCTAAACTGTTTAAAGTTGTTTGACTGACACTTTAAGACTGTCTAGTGTAACTTTACAACACTTATTAGATGGCTTAGTTTCTGACCAAATTTTGGGGAAAAAAACTTGGCGCAATGGCTGAAATTTTGGTGCAACTTCGAGCTCACAGTTTAGAATATTAAGCCACACTCCATTTTCAACAAGTGCCACCAACATGTTGTATGAGGCACACAAACTGTTAAAGTGTAAAATTAAGTGTAAAGCCTGTACATCGTTTTTTGGTACGAATTACCCCATAATTCTGATGCTTATTTATTAGTTTAACTGCTACTCTTTGTTTTGTTCCTCTGTTGTTCCTCCCAAAAATTTACAAATAACAATGTCCAAGCACAGGCAGTGATTAAATTATAAGTACCACTATGTAACACACCTTCTGATAAGGGTAATAGTATTCCTCCGTAGAAACATCATTTTACCTATAACAATTAATTCTCATTTCCCGTTGTTGCGAAATATTGACTCCCCCCTCCTTACCATTCGCAGAACTTTCTCTTTTCTCACTCCTTTCATCTAGCAGTACCTTTCCAGTCAAGATAACATAATATCTCCTCCCTTGTAAAAGTCAGATCATAATCTCTAATTCACTACAACCTAATCTCTGCCATCACAGATTTGCTTTAAATACTTTCTACGATAGACATCATTTATATATTTGAGTGACTGTTGTTTAGAGGCTGCACAGGAATGCATCAGAAATGAATGACTATTTATGTGTACAGTATGTCACAATGTATTAGCATGAAAATATTAACTAACAAGCAAGAACTGCTTGTAGTGACCTATTAAAGAAGAATAGCGATGCAATGATCTCTTTTAAAAGGTCATATATCTGGACTATAAATACTATTCTATATATTAGTCTTCAATCTGTGCATTTAGTTATAACAATCCTATTTATCATGGTTAAAGTTATACAAATTGATATTAAAAAGGACTAACAGAACTATATTAAAACACAAAACTTAACCACTTCCATACCAGGCACATTTTCAAGTTTTTTGTATGTGCGGTTTTGGAGGGCTATAACATTTTTATCATTTGCGTTATTCAAATAATTTCTGCGTCTTTTTTCGGTGACACATAGGGCTTTATTTTTATGTTGTTTTTATTTTTGCATGTGTTTTAATTATTTTTATGCACACTTGAAAAAGGGCTTGTCCCGAAACGTGTTGTGTGTTTTATTCAATTGGATTAAAGACTACATTTATTCTGGACCAGCGCTCATCTGCCTCCTCTTTTCTACCTGCATCTTAATTTTTTTTATATCCGGGAAAATATAAACAAAAGAGGAGGGAAAACGTGTCCGTTTTTCACTTTTCATTTTTTTTAAATTTAATAACACAAAGTGCTACTAAAAAACTTTATAAAAGTAGTTTTTCCACTCCGTTACGGTAATTTTTATTTTTTATGGTGTCGTCAGGGGTGGGGCTATTACCTGTAATAAGGGCGTTTTATTGGCGTATTATTTAATTTATTTTTTTAATTATTTAAATTTTTTTTTTTACTTTTCTATACATTTTTTTTTTTTTTTTTACATTGTGTCCCCATAAGGTCATAATAGACCTTTGGGGACATCTGATGACTTTTTTTTTTTTTTTTTTGGGGAGGCTGATTTCCCTTTTAACTGGTATATTTAGCCCCAGTTGCAGGAGGAATGCAGCCTCCTGCACGTTGCTTTCACATAACTATAGAGCTGATCTGGGTCCTGTAGGACCCAGCAGCTCTAACAGTCGCTGATCTCGGCGGATCACATGACCGCCGGGTCAGAGGGGAGCCGCAAGATGGTGGCACCCATAGCACTGTAGACAGCGCTCATTGAGCGCTGTATACACGGCGATCGAGAAGGCAGGGACGGTAATAAACCTTCCCTGCCTTCTCTATGGGAGCTCCGGCTGAAGTTACAGCCAGCTCCCCGTTTCAGCAGCTGCGCGATTTTGTGCAGTTGCTGAATTCCTTCTGGCCGTATATAGTCTATGGGCGGTACGGAAGTGGTTAAGAAATATAATATCACATGGAACACAGTACTTGTGTTTTAGTTAGGCCTTATTCACACATTCATGTAACGTATATATTTTTTCATCCATATGGCCTGTTTTTCATAGGTGAGAATGTCACTGACTTATATGCTGTGCACCACATTTATTATATGTTTTAGACACTTTTCAGCCTTGTCCGACAAGGGGTTAGGACTTAGTGGGAAAGGGGATGGGAATTGAGAAGTGAAAATATGCACCAGAATCGTGAAGAAATTCTGCCAATAAATTTGGGTTGCAAAGTAAGCCACCTAATAGGCAGTATCAAGTAGACAGTCTAAAGATACACCAGATCTATTCAGCATCAGCCATTATAATAAATATGATGCATTGTAAGGCTGTCAAGCCTAGGTTGCAGGATTAGTAAATCTGCTCATTGGATATGAATGAGCATTTTTTCTCTTAAAAACTGACAAATGTACATAATTCCTTCTTTTTTCTGCACAACAATGGTCCACAGAAAAAGGAACATGTGAATGCTGATTTAGAATGGATCTTTGTGCTGTTCATGTTTTCCACAGAAGCATAGGCGGGAATAAGGCCTTACACATCATTTTTAAGATTTCTGCATGTTGGGATTGAATAAAACCATTCATATTTATATTCAGAGAGAAATAAACTATCCTGGCCCAGTCTCACTTTCAGACTTTGCTACAATGTAGTAAAGTTAAAGGGGTATTCTGGCTGCAAGGAGTCCCGCTAGGCTCCCTGTCCTGCTGCTTAGTGTGATGTTGTTATAAGCATTCTGTATGTTCTTTGCTGCTTATTCATTTTGCTTTGTCTGTCTAGCAACAGTGAGGTAGTAAGGGAAGAAGAGCTGAGCTAGGAGGAAGGATGCTAGAAAGGAAGCCTTGAGGGAGCATGTAATACAGAGTTCTGATCCATAAGAGTCATTATCACATAGTGGACTTATTCCAGGTGACCTGCATCCTCACTACAACACTACACTTAGCTTTTTCTAAGTGTTGGGAATGTTTTGTTTTACATTATATCATATAAGTATTTGTAGTGATTGATATTAAGGATTAGAATCAGCCTGACAGAGGATGGAAAACTCCCCTCATCTCTGAAGACTTAGTTTTGTGATTTATATATGCTGAACAGACAGTTATTGTTTATAAAAAGATAAGATAGCTAATGAATAAGTTACTCTATTCCTCTCTAAGTTTTGTCTGTCTCCTGTTTGATATATGTTATATGATGTCAGCATATTTTTCCTTGTATTGCGAAAAAGCCAACCCATAAAATCATGTGACCAGTAAGGTATAAAAATCTGTGTCTATTGCAAGTCTGTGGGCAGACACACTATAGCTTGTATGCTGTGTGTGTGTGTGCCTATTTGTTAACAAATAAAACTAACCTTATTTTGTTTTAGACAATCGGTGATGTCATAATTTGATAAGGATTTGTAATTCTCTCCACACTCAGTGACACAAGAAGCACAATGTGTCTCCTGCAACATTCCACAGGAACCAGGCCAGAAGAGGACAAGTCGGTGGATAGAAAATGTAAAGAGGTTGTCAGGAATTGAGTATCCTGTACAGTGGGGACAGTGTTGGCATTTTTTTTTTTTTACTAAGGAGAACAGTGCAGGTATTTTTTTATTATTTGTGAGCATAATATGAGTGTTTTTATTTAGGGAGGCATAGTGTGCATTTTAATTATTCAAGGCCACAATGTGAGCATTTTTATTATTTTAGGAGCAGAGTGCACACAATATGGCCATTTTTTAATCATAGAGCACAGTGTGGGTAATTTTTTTTTATTATGAGGCATACTTATTTAGAGGCAATGTCTTGGGCATTTTTTTATTATTCAATGTCGTGAGCTGAGACCAGCACTCCTGTTTAGAGAATGGAGGTGCTTATAGAGAGCTTATTTCAGCCAATGAACCATATAGCAAGTAATCCACAGGATTCTCAAAGGTTTACATGCTTATTCTATTTTATTGAAAAGACATAACACCAGGCCCTTCAGTAAAATGGGATGGTTTCATTCAGGGCCACTGTGTGGAACATTATTTTATTCAGTAGCCACAGTGTATGGCATTATTATATTCATTGTGCGTTGCACTGCTTTTTTCAGGGGCCACACTATCTAGCGATATTCTCTTCAGGGCACAGTATATATATGAGCTTGGTACTGGTACATTAGGAATGATATTGATACAGTATCTGTACTTTGATCTGTTGTATTTGGGGTGGCAGAAAATGTGCCACACAACTACTCCTGCCTTTATACCAATGTTGTATAAACCATAGGGAAAATGGTGCACCTGCAACGGGTACAAAGAAGATAAATGGGAATGGATGGGCTCAAAATAGACAAAGGGCAAGGATAGAGTTATGTCTATGACATGAAAAAAATTGCAGCAGCACACAGCATGCACCACCTCACTTTTCCATCTTTTCATCCTCTGAAAATTGGGAAGTAAGTCTTGAAGTCGACCGTTCGCCACGTCCACCAACTTCAACTAATTTCTTCCTTCAAATCGGTGCCGGTCCACTGATTCTGGTGCAGTGGAATTTTGTCTCTAGCCCCCACCATTCCTGAGCAATCACTTCTGTTACTTACAGCACAATCATATTCACTACTATCAGGAGGCTAGTCCTTGCCTGGAACAGACAGACAGGGACCGCCTACCTGACAGCGGCAAGTCTAATTGTGATGAAAATAACAGGAATGATTGCACAGGAATGGTGAGATCTAGAGAAAAGAATCTGTGGAGCAGCACCAACTGAAGGATGCAAATAGTTGGAGTTGGTGGAGGTGGTGAAAGGTCTGCTTTAAGTGGTGATTGTGGGGTTCACTTATGAAACCTATGCACTGGGTCCACTAATGTGTTAAAATGTCCACCTAGCTAAATAGACTATACACATACAGTATGTGGTACAGACTGTGCACATATAATGTAGATTGATAAATAATAGATGAGTGTAATATAGTGTTTGTGCGGTAGGTATGTACTGTGTTCATAATGTGGTAAATCACTCTGACCTGTAGTTGGGGGGGGGGCACACAGGTTTAGAGATAGAGAATTACTGTTACATAATTACAGTATCTTCAGGTAGCTAGTACTATGTAAACTTCTATTATTGTATGGTGCTCCACATCCTGGACTACTTCCTGATACAAGGTATGGTTGCAGTATTGTACTTCCTTGTCCTCAGTCACCAGATAGGTTTCTCCTTGTAAACTGATAGTAGTATAATGTTGTACCGTGTTAGCCATTGAAAGTAGTGGAAGAGTGAAGAAATCAGGCGATACCTTTTAGAGGCTGAGTATATTTATAAGTAAGCTTTCAGGAGTACTAGCTAGCTCCCTTCATCAGACATGGTGTGATACAAGAACTGAAAATTCACAGATTTTTATACACATGGTTTTCAAAGCATTTTAGAGTCCTTAAAAAAATGCAATCTAAGTAGAGAAGTTATTTACAACAGGTCAAAAAAACAGTCTGGAAACTTGTGGTGCGTGACGGAGGGATCAGTAATTCTTGCTGTTATCTGTTTGCTATCAGGAGGTGATTTGTGTCCCTCACAGTTCATACATAGTGTGATTTGAAGCTGGCATGAATATTGAGTTCAGTTCATGTTTCATACATAGTGTGACATGAAACTGGCATGAATATTAAGTCCAAATTGCAGAGTTTGAAATTTTTGCATAAATTTGTACTCCATTTCTTTCCTTTTCTCCTGCGTCTTAAAATGTCCCATTAAAACCACAACCCGCAAATCTTCAATAGAGTGGTTTTCTCCGGAGAAATGTGCGGCCACTGGGAGATCGGTTCTGCTGTTATTAATATTGGATCTGTGTGAGTTCATGCGCTGACTAAGTCTCTGCCCTGTTTCCCCCACATAGAGACCTGTGGTGGGACATTGCACACACATTATGAGGTACACCACATTGGAAGACCTGCAGGAGAATGTCCCCCTAATTCTGTGCACCTGTTGTGACTGTGGGATAGGTACACTGTCAGTGGTGTGGATGTGCTTGCAGGTCATGCACCTTTTATGTAGGCAAGGTGAGGTGCCATTTTCAGTTGGGGCCTTCAGGGCACTCCGGACGATAATACGCCTCAGGTTTGGTGGTTGTCGAAAGGAAAGGAGAGAGGGGACTGGAAATATGTCCTTGAGTCTGTTGTCCCTATGTAGCACAGGTTGGAGCTCCTTGGCAATCCTTAGTAGGATCTCCAGCTGTGGGTTGTAGGTAACTACTAGAGGCACTCGGGCATCTTTCTGGGTCTCTCTATATGTGAGCAGACTGTCTCTGTTAATGGCTGCCGCTTTGTTCAATTGGTTGTCTGTTACTTTTGGTTTGTATCCCAATCTGAGAAATTTCATCCTCAGATCCAGGAGGTGCTTGTCCAGGTCTGTTTTGTCGGAGCAAATACGATTGTATCGTATAGCCTGGCTGTAGATTATAGATTGTCTTGTGTGCTTGGGGTGGAAGCTGTCGTTTCTCAGGTAGGCCGTTCTGTCTGTGGGTTTGTGGTATATTGATGTGAGTAGCCGGTGGTCTACACACATTTCTCCGGAGAAAACCACTCTATTGAAGATTTGCGGGTTGTGGTTTTAATGGGACATTTTAAGACGCAGGAGAAAAGGAAAGAAATGGAGTACAAATTTATGCAAAAATTTCAAACTCTGCAATTTGGACTTAATATTCATGCCAGTTTCATGTCACACTATGTATGAAACATGAACTGAACTCAATATTCATGCCACCTTCAAATCACACTATGTATGAACTGTGAGGGACACAAATCACCTCCTGATAGCAAACAGATAACAGCAAGAATTACTGATCCCTCCGTCACGCACCACAAGTTTCCAGACTGTTTTTTTGACCTGTTGTAAATAACTTCTCTACTTAGATTGCATTTTTTTAAGGACTCTAAAATGCTTTGAAAACCATGTGTATAAAAATCTGTGAATTTTCAGTTCTTGTATCACACCATGTCTGATGAAGGGAGCCAGCTAGTACTCCTGAAAGCTTACTTATAAATATACTCAAGTTAGCCTCTAAAAGGTATCGCCTGATTTCTTCACTCTTCCACTCCTTGTAAACTGAGACTGACATCTAGTGGCCAAGCAGCTTACACTGCAACGCAGTTCCACAACAATACTTACATTCACAGCCAACATGGCAATTTATCTGGTAAACCTCCCAAACTAGTTATAAAGAGAGATTAGTAAATGTAATGATGTGACCCTGAAATCACACTCTGTAATATATGTGCAGCATAATCTCACATGATAAATAAAAAACCTGTTTTACCTCATTGTCAGTGTGGGTTAAAACCAAAAAGAACAGGATAAAACTACTGTATGTCAATGTCAAATAAAATATTTTACTTTGCCATGTGAACAGTTATCAAATGCACATAGATATCTACTTTTACAACACTATTTCCTTTGAGACAGCACAAACTAAAAATAAAATTCCTGTGAATTTTAACATTCACGATTTTAGGATAAATCATGGTTCTTTAAAATATACGGTGTGAACAAAAACAAAGACTAGAGGATTCGGCCTTATACTGTTTGTTACTTGCATATTGCTCTGTCACTTGTAGTCCCCCTCCCCCCCCGCCTTTAACGTTCTGCTGTAAAGTTTGCAATCTTCAGCTTCTTCCTAGTAGAGCTACCCATAGGCACTTGTTTTCAGTTACTCACAGTAAAGACAGTCTTTCTTACACGTTGTCCCATTTTGATTCATTAACAGGATTGTCTGACAAAGACTACTTTTATTGAAAATGTCACTCCTGTCCCCTGCTTGGGACTGCTCACCTCTAAGTAACAGTTGCTCCAACCCTGGCCAACTCACCATTACCATGTACTACATATAATAATGTGCAGACTAAGGAATAATACAACAGCAGTCGGGGTAGATTGACCTTCTCTATTACATTGATTATTAATGAAACATACATTTTATAAATATGTATACACTGTATACATTAATAGACCACAGGTTGATGCAGGTCAGGTGCACATGTCTTAGAAGGTGATTTCCTACATGGATAGCCATGCTAATACCTCAACATTGAGCAATACTCTGACCCCCATTCGCTACATAGGGCATAGAGCACCAGTACTATACACAACACAAGGCCAGAAGCAGCCCTGTGCAGCTGATATGTGTGGGGTCGCCTGTCACCCCCACAATCAGATTTTTATGGCCTGTCCTAAAGATAAGATAAATACCAAATTCCCAGACAACCCCTTTAACCCATGTAAATTTTAACAAGTCAGAGAGAGATCATATGATCCAAATGAACAGAAGGATGACCATGAATTTTCAATAATCCTACCAAATTTTAGTAAATTCCCTTGAAAAAGGACATACAAATACATACCACCAATCTCCAATATATTTATATGTTCCCCAGGAAATTCCTAATACTCATAAATAACAACACTCAATAAATAAGAGCCAAAAATATAAGTTAAAAACATATTAAAACCACACTAAACTCAAGAGGGAAGGAGGATGTGACTACATGGATATAAGTATGTATGTTGGCAACATGACACTGCCCTTTTCCCCCCCATCAGCTGCTTTTGCATCTACAATCCTGTTAGAATCAGATCTCCCTACATTTGTATTCTAGGAAGTATTCCCATCGTACTGTAAGAGTATGTTCATGCATGTCTGATTTGGATATTGCAACTCCAACACATATTTCATTACAAGACCAGAAACCCAAGGCTGCTGAGGATTAGCTCCATTCAATATGACTAATCTGAGTTGGGCTGATCTGACGGTTTGTATGTTCAGAACCTGGTAATTCAAACAGATTTTTTTTTTTCTGCTTAAGTTTTACACAGCATGTTGTTGTGATGGTAGAAACAGTAGTCACAAGCATAGAATGCAGATAATCATCAGATTTAATGTGGATTTTCTTATGGATTCCAAGTTTGAATCCTTGTCAAATTCTTGATATGTGAAGCATAAAAGGCTGTGGAACTGAAAATCATGCATAGCATACCCCTCAATCCATGCTTTGTTTTCTGTTATGTGTAGATATTAATTTGAGACTTTAAAGCGTAACTCCACATACAATTTTTCATAAATGAATCATGTGAATATAAAAATCTTTGTAATATATCCTATTAAGGATATCCTTTTCCATTTCACCAATTATTAAGCTTTTCTACTGCTCCTTATCTTCAATCAGACTGTAGTTTACACAAGATTATATCTCCATATCCAAGCTCACACATAGAACTCTATGGAGAAGGGAGGGGTGGAGTAGGAGGCTGTTGCCAGCTGGTTAATTGATTTATTGCCTTATTCTGTGCACTACTAGATTCTTAACTACAACATAGCTGTGTTAAAAGAGCACAAAGTAACAGAATATAGCAGCAGCAATTATTTGAGTGTCTTTTCTAGCATCATTTTCCCCTTCCCCTCTTCATAGACTAAAATGTAGAAAAGTAACTCCAACTAAAAAGCAGAGAATGAAATATATTTCTTTAATAAGATATATCACAAAGTTTCTTATAGTCACCATGTGCTATTCATTTATGCAAAGTTGTTTATAACTGGAGGTATGTTTTAAATTGGCATGGAATGTCAGAGTGGAAGTCCACAACATTTTAACCTACCCTTAGGCTTTATTCACACATCCATGTTCTACATGTGTGCTGTCAGTGTTCTCCACTGACAACACACAAACTTTTCGATTTTATAGTCGTGTTGTGTCAGTGGTTCTTATAGTTTGTATGTAGTTTGATCAGTGGCAAACCTATGGAACACGGGTTGCATCTGTATGCTGTTGTTTTTTCACACAGGCCCATAGAAACATACATTTCTTGTATAATGGCTAATGGAGTACTATCCTCCCCCTTCCTCATCAAGAACGGCTTGTGTCAGGGATGCCTCCTCCCCCCCCCCCCCGATTTTTGTCGACTCTAGAGCCCCTGCTTCGGACCATCAGAGCCAATACTGCTATCTGCGGTCTTCGAATTGGCAACAGACACATACAGCTAGCAGCATACGCAGACGATCTATTGTTTATCCTTTCCCATCCGTCCTCTTCTCTGTCCTACTTAATGTCGGACAGAAAATGAATGTCATGCTCTGCATAATCTATGTTATGCAAATCCACCCCATATGGGTCCCCCCCTCAGTTTTTTAAATTATTGTACAGTGACCGGATTAACCCCGTGTGGGGAAAGCCAGCCAGACTGGCTCGCTCGATTCTTGTCCTACTAAAACAACTAGGTGGGTTGGGGCTCCCCAATCCTTGCAGGTACTATGAGGTCTCTATGCTCCAACGAGTTCTAGATTGGTGCTTTCATAGCCCCTCTTAATCAATGGGCCTCCATGGACCTGTAAGACACTTTTTCCTAGAGACGTCCAACATGTTCCCCATATTGATGTAACCCGGCCTTCCCTGCAGGTTAGTTCCCTGGTCCTTTCAAAGTATGGCGTGAGGCAGGCAGATATAGGGCCATGCATTTCCACTTGGATGGCCGATGGTTCTATCAGAGGGACCTATTCATCACCCCTGATTTACCCCCACTGGGTCCGTGGAGAGCTCTTCAGCTCACACACTTCCTGTCCTCCCTGCCTTCCTCAGCAAGGTCCAATAGGTCGTTCTCCCTGTTCAAGAGGTCCTGCTCTGGATCGGCCCAGTTCAACACTTTCTATCGGACTTCTACCTGCTGCTGGTTTCCACTCCTCTGGCCACAGACCTGCTTTCTTGACAAAGTGGGAGGCTGACTTGAATCTTGACTTGTCCGACTCACAGTGTTCTAGAATTCTAGAATTTGCTCATAAGCACTCCATTGAGAGCAAATACCAAGAGGCGGGCTACAAACTGTTAACCAGATTATACCATGTTCCGTCTAAACTCCACAAAATTTTTCCATCTACCTCTTCAAGATGTTGGTGCTGTGGCACAGAGGAGGGCACACTCTTGCACATTTTCTGGGAGTGTGCCAGTTTGAGGGACTTTTGGGATGGGGTCCACCAAGTGATTTCTAGGGTATTCCAGACCATTCCCCCTCGGCCTTCTATCTCCTCCGCCACTCTGATCACTCCCTCCGCGCCTACTGTAAGTCTTCCCTAAAATAATAATAATAGTCATAATAATAGTCCTTTAATAGTCCCACAGTGGGGAAATTCAGTGTGTTACAGCAGCAAAGATAAGATAAGCAGATACAAATACAAATACAACATGTACAGGAATGTTCCAAGGTGAGAGGCATTACATTAATAGCAGACAGACAGATAGGACGTAGCAGAGGGGGGGGGGGGGGATTTAACAGGCAGAGAGATATTTCAGTTCTCTGTATGTAATGATCTCCGCTTAGGTCGGTGTTGGTTGTACAGCCTAACCGCGGTGGGGAGGAAAGACTTCCGATAGCGCTCCTTCTCACACCTAGGGTGGAGCAGTCGGTCACTGACAGTACTGCTCAGCGCGATCACAGTCTCATGCATGGGATGGGACTTCTTCTTCTGCATGGAGCTCACCACGGACAGTATCCTTCTGTCACCCACCACCTGCACTGGGTCCAGTGGGCTCCCCAGGACAGAGCTGGCCTTTCTAATCAGCTTGTCAAGTTTATTTCTGTCCCTGGTTGATATACTGCTCCCCCAGCAGGCCACTCCAAAGAAGATGGCTGATGCCACTACCGAGTTGAAGAAAGTCCTAAGAAGTGCCCCCCGGATTCCAAAGGCTCTCAGCTTCCTAAGCAGGTAGAGCCTGCTGTGGCCCTTCCTGTACAGGGCCTCCATATGATCTGCCCAGTCCAGCTTATTATTAAGGAGCAGACCCAGGTACTTATAGGTGTTCACAATCTCGATGCCCGTCCCCAGGATGTCCACTGGTTTAGGAGGGCTTCTGCCTTTACGGAAGTCCACCACCATCTCCTTGGTCTTCCCCGCGTTAATCTTCAGGTGGTTCTGGTGGCACCAGTCCACAAAAAAACGGTTCAGTTCTCTGTACTCCTTGTCATCATCGTCTGTGATGAGGCCTACTATTGCAGAGTCGTCAGAATACTTCTGTAGGTAGCAGCTGGATGAGTTGCACCTAAAATCAGCAGTGTACAGTGTGAAGAGGAAAGGGGCGAGAACCGTACCCTGAGGTGCCCCCGTATTACAGATCACGGTACCTGACACACAGTCTCGGGCTCTCACGTATTGAGGTCGATTTGTGAGGTAGTCTAGGATCCAGTTGGAGAGGTGGTGGTCCACTCCAGCAAGGCCCAGCTTGTCTCTCAGTAACCTGGGCTGTATGGTGTTAAAAGCACTGGAGAAATCAAAGAACATTATTCTTACCGTGTTCCCTGGTTTCTCCAGGTGAGACAGAGCCCTGTGCAGAAGATGGATGATGGCATCATCTACCCCAATGCCCGGTCGATAAGCAAACTGGAGAGGGTCCATAGCGGGGCTCACTAGAGGGCGAAGATGTGTGAGAACCAATCTCTCTAAGATCTTCATCAAGTGGGATGTCAGTGCTACAGGTCTGTAGTCGTTGAGGTTCATAGGGTGAGGTTTCTTTGGAACTGGTACCACACAAGAAGATTTCCATAATTCAGGGACTATTTCCTGCCTCAGGCTCATATTATACATATATGTAATTATACCACACAGCTGGTCCCCACAAGTCTTAATTAGCCTTGCACTGATGTCAGCTGGCCCTGCGGCTTTCCTCGCCTTGATCTTTTTCATCTCCTTCCTCACCTGGGCCCGTGTGAAGGTCAGACTGTGGTCAGATAAAGACAGATTTCTGGATTTACTGGTCTGTTGGGAAGTAGCCACATGGGGTGAATGGGGTGAAGTCATTGTGGTGGGGGGAGCTGAAGGACATTCTGGGGTGGGAGGAGCTGGTGTGTGATCAAATCTGTTGAAGAATAGGTTTAGTTCATTAAGCCAGTTTAACATCTGCCTCAATCTGGCAGACCGACTGTTTATGACCCGAAATTGACTTAAGCCCCTCCCAGACCCCCCCTTATGTCTTTTCTTTCCATTTGCTTTTCCATTTTTTCCTTATAACTGGCTTTTCCTTGCCTGATTAGATGCCTCAGCTCCTTTTGTACTTCCCTCAACCCCTCCTTATCTCTTGTCCTGAATGCCATCTTTTTCTCCTTAAGTAGTGTTTTTATATCAGAGTTAATCCATGGTTTGTTGTTGGAGAAGCACCTCACCACTTTTGTGGGTACTGTGTTGTCCACACAAAAATTAATGTAGTCTGTTATGCAGTGTGTGAGTCCTTCTATATCTTCTCCATAAGAATCCTGCAGCACTTCCCATGCGGTTGTGTCAAAACAATCCCTCATAGCCTCATCACTCTCCTCGGACCATATCCTCACTGTGCGGGTGACAGCTGGTTCTCTACGTACAAGTGGCTTGTACACAGGTCGGAGATGTACTAGGTTGTGATCCGATCTTCCCAGGGGCGGTAGGGCTGATGAGTTATATGCCTCCCTCACGTTGGCAAAGAACAAGTCCAGTGTTTTGTTGTCTCTTGTGTGGCAGGTTACATACTGTGTGAAACTGGGAAGTGTGGATGATGGAGAGGCGTGGTTGAAATCGCCAGACACAAGAAGGAGGGCCTGGGGGTGCTGAGACTGTAACTGGCTCAGCGTGGCTTGTAGGACCTCGCAGGCAGCGTCAGCTTTCGCAGAGGGGGGGACATATGCAGCTATCACGATAACATGTGATAGTTCCCTTGGTAGATAGAAAGGTCTCATGCTCACAGCTAATAGTTCAATGTCCTTACAGCAAGTTTGCTCCTTAATCACAATGTGCCTAGGATTGCACCATCTATTATTCACAAACATTGCCAGCCCCCCCTCCTTTCCTCTTACCGCTCTCCCTTGTCCTGTCTGCCCGAAGGAGTTTAAAACCATCCAAGGAGACCAGAGAGTCAGGAGTAACTTCAGTGAGCCAAGTCTCTGTAAGTAGCATCATGCTGCACACCCGAAACTCCTGATGGTGCCTGGTGAGCGCTGTTAGTTCATCCATCTTGTTTGCAAGAGATCTCACATTGCCCATAATGATGGAGGGAACAGTTGGTCGGTAACGCCTCTTTTTAATCCTCTGAAGAGTTCCTGCTCTGCAGCCCCTCCCCCCGCTTTTTCTTTCTCCAGAGTTCTTGGGGGATGGGTGGGCAAATGGTATGCAGCCCTGTTGTTGTGACTCTAAGCTGCAGTAATTTCTCTCTTGTGTAGACAAAAGAAATGCCTGCAGACACAAGAGTCCCCATTTCAGCAGGACAAAAAGACAGATAAAAACAAAAAAAAAAAGTATCACAAAGGTCCAATTCCAAGTCTTTGTTTCTTCATTTCTTCATAGTGTAAAGTCCATTAAGTAGAGAGATAAAAAACAGACAGAGAAAGAAAAAATAAGAGAGAGAGAGTCTCAGAGCTGCCGACCAGGCAGCCACTTCACGGCGCCATCTTGTGGAAAAAAAATAAAATACCTGGTTAATGCAGCCAGGGCTTTCATTCCTCACTCCTCCACTGGATCTGCAAAGATATCCAAAACATGAAGGACCTTACCATAAGTCTCCTTAATACACACAAAGCTTTCATCACAGCCTGGACCCCCTGGATTCTTTTCCATGGCTCACAGGACTATAGAGATCTTGTGGGATAGGCTAAATGCAAGATGGGTCTTCCTCCGTTGGTTGGGTCACTGGCATTCCTTGATCTCGCAACCCCCACCCCCCACTTTTTTTTTTCCTTTTTCTCTTATTCTCATTCTACCCCCTTCACCCACACATCCCCTGCTCTCACTACTGGCTCCTCCTCCTCCATAACCCTCCTCCCTGATTTGAGCCTGATTGTGTTTCTTTACTGTTTGTACATTGGCCCCTGCTGTTACATTCTGTTTATCTGTACTTGTTTTATACTTCTTAAATAAAGAATTTATAAAAAAAAAAAAAAGGCGGAAAAATGGATGGTTGAATAAGGCCGCAGTCCATGTTCACACCTTGGTGTTTTGCAACAGGGATTGCATAAGCTAGGAATGGAGTCTACACAGAGATAATGGGGAAGATTTATTAAGCAAACGGCACCAGAATTCTGCCATAATTTGCACCAAAAAACTGTCTAGCATGCTGTTCGACACATTTATCAAGTGTCATAGACACTTTTTAAACACTTTTCCGACTTTGCCTGAATAAGGGAGTAGTCTCATGAGAAATGGGCATGACTTTGTTAAGGAAATGGGCATGGCCTAAGCTGCACCTCTGGCAACCAAAAATGTGCCAAGAACTTTTAAGTCAACTAATAGGAGGTATAAGACACGTTGATAAATCTGGCACAGTTTAGGACTGTCTAGAAAACAGTGTTTCTTCAATGTGGGGCCTTATCCTTTGACAGTGTTAATAAATCTACCCTAATATGTAATGGAAGGATTTACACCTGTTCTGGGTTTTCTACCCGCTCCTCGCTTTGGCTTAGAATCACCAAAGCAAAACACTGACTAAGGCTAAAGCCCCATGTTGCAAAAACACAGCATTTTTGCCGTTGTGGAAACAACGTTTTACAGTACATGCAAAGTGAATGAGATTCTGGCTAATCCCATCCACACATTGCAGAAAAAAATCTGCAGTTTTTGAAAATCGCAGCATGTCAATTTTACATGCAGAAATGCTAGCATTTTCCGTATAGGTATAATAAGGGCAGAAAGTCTGTAGAGGAAAACTCTGCAAAAACACAATGAAAAACGCTGCAGAAAAAAACGTTTCCAACATGTTTTTTTCTGCTGCGTCTTTTTGCTGTGTTTCGCTACCTGGGGCCTTAGCCTAAAACACGTAGGTATCAATAAGGATTTAGGAATAGACAACCTTGGTGACTGCAGCTTTGTGAATTGAGAATGCAGGTCCTACTGAGGTTGTACAGTGGGGGAAAAAAAGTATTTAGTCAGCCACAAATTGTGCAAGTTCTCCCACTTAAAAAGATGAGAGAGGCCTGTAATTGACATCATAGGTAGACCATAGATAGACAAAATGAGAAAACAAATCCAGAAAATCACATTGTCTGATTTTTAAAGAATCTATTTACAAATTATGGTGGAAATAAGTATTTGGTCAATAACACAAGTTCATCTCAATACTTTGTTATATATCCTTTGTTGGCAATGACAGAGGTCAAACGTTTTCTGTAAGTCTTCACAAGGTTGGCACACACTGTTGCTGGTATGTTGGTCCATTCCTCCATGCAGATCTCCTCTAGAGCAGTGATGTTTTGGGGCTGTCGCTGGGCAACACGGACTTTCAACTCCCTCCAAAGGTTTTCTATGGGGTTGAGATCTGGAGACTGGCTAGGCCACTCCAGGACCTTGAAATGCCTGTTACGAAGCCACTCCTTCGTTGCCCTGGCGGTGTTCTTGGGATCATTGTCATGCTCAAAAACCCAGCCACGTTTCATCTTCAATGCCATTTTTGATGGAAGGAGGTTTACACTCAAAATCTCACGATACATGGCCCCTTTCATTCTTTCATGTACACGGATCAGTCGTCCTCGTCCCTTTGCAGAGAAACAGCCCCAAAGAATGATGTTGCCACCCCCATGCTTCACAGTAGGTATGGTGTTCTTTGGATGCAAATCAGCATTCACTCTCCTCCAGACACGACGAGTTGTGTTTCTACCAAACAGTTCTACTTTGGTTTCATCTGACCATATGACATTCTCCCAATACTCTTTTGGAACATCCAAATGCTCTCTAACAAATTACAGACGAGCCCGGATATGCACTGGCTTAAGCAGGGGGACACGTCTGGCACTGCAGGATCTGAGTCCCTGGCGGCGTAGTGTGTTACTGATGGCAGCCTTTATTATGTTAGTCTCAGCTTTCTGCAGGTCATTCACTAGGTCCCTCCGTGTGGTTCTGGGATTTTTGCTCACCGTTTTTGTGATCATTTTGACCCCATGGGGTGAGATCTTACGTGGAGCCCCTAATGGAGGGAGATTATCAGTGGTCTTGTATGTCTTCCATTTTCTAATTATTGCTCCCACAGTTGATTTCTTCACACCAAGCTGCTTGCCTATTGCAGATTCAGTCTTCCCAGCCTGGTGCAGGTCTACAATTTTGTTTCTGGTGTCCTTCCACAGCTCTTTGGTCTTCACCATAGTGTAGTTTGGAGTGTGACTGTTTGAGGTTGTGGGCAGGTGTCTTTTATACTGATAACAATGTCAAATAGGTGCCATTAATACAGGTAATGAGCGGAGGACAAAGCACCCTCTTAAAGAAGTAACAGGTCTGTGACAGGAATCTTGCTTGTTTGTAGGTGACCAAATACTTATTTTCCACCATAATTTGCAAATAAATTCTTTACAAATCAGACAATGTGATTTTCTAGATTTTTTTTTTTTAATTTTGTCTCTCATAGTTGAGGTCTACCTATGATGACAATTACAGGCCTCTCTCGTCGTTTTAAGCGGGAGAACTTGCACAATTGGTGGCTGACTAAATACTTTTTTCCCCACTGTATATACAGATGAGTATGTGATGTAATTACATTACTATAATATTACATGTATATTAATTGTATATATAATTTTTTCAATGGAAAACAAACACCTTAACCATACATAGGATTGTATTTGCACATAAGGTGCGGCTAACCACATTTCTGTAAATGACCCTTGCTACCTGCTACCATAGCTCGCCACTAGTGTATTCTTTCTTTAAGCCCATTAGACAGTGAAAGGTAAATTGTATTCAACTGCTAGCATTACAAGAGTTTATAGAGAAGAGCAATGATCACAAATGATAAATGCAATACAACCAATTTCATGTTTTATAAAAACAACTGTCTTGTAGCCCCTGGCTTTGTGTTTCAAGAAAGAATGACACAAGAAACATTTATTTTATTCCACACAATAATTCACCACAATCAGAGAGAGCACGGCGAGGGCAATACCATCTCCCAGCTGCTGATTACATCAAAGCTTTGCAGCAAAAATTCAATTTTATGATGTTAATCTTGGTCTGCCACTCAGAAATTTTCTCTCAGGGATATGATTTTTCTCGGGATTTCATTTTAAGAATGATTTTCGACTTCTGCAATCAATAAAGATATGTTTTCATCAAAAGACTCTATCTTGGCAAAATTCAATTGGCCATTTCAATCCCTTTTGGTGACACAGTATTAATTAAAATGGTTTATGTTGAGTCTAAAGGCGGAAATTGGGTAGTGGAGCACACAATCACTTCATACAAGTGCAAACTCTACAAGATCTCTTTATGCACACTAGTGGGCTGAGTGGCTAGCAGAGAGCTTGTCAGGGTCTACACTGTGCACAGGACTAATTCTAACAGTCATCTCACCGATAGTCTTTCCCCCTGCCATAATTCTGCTCACATCTGTGCTTGACTCATTGTAGTTCCCATATCAGTCATCGATTTATTGCAGTTCTGTCACCATCCACTGCCTCACATCAACATACATCAATCTATGGATGCCAGGCTCAGAGACAGACGTACACAGCTGCAAACTGTGCAATAGAGACTTGGTAAGTAAAGAGGCCGTCTACCACCTTAAGCAGCTAGCAACTATTCATTGTCTATTAGATGGCATTCAAAGGCCTAAGCTAACTCACTATCACTGCTAGAGACATCAGAGTTACAAGTAGTTTTGTCACTATGGCAAACTTTCAACCATTACTTTTTCAATCAAAGGGAATAATTGTCGTCACATTGCAGCCATGGTTTGCAACCAATTTGCAAAGGGTGTTCTGGTCACAAGTTACCCTCCTATCCACCTGCTGACTCCTAGTGGCTGGACTCCTACCATCTGGGGCATTTTGCACTCCTATCTGAATTGAGCGGTGCTCAGAAATGTTCCCTCCTTGCTCCATTCATTTTAATGGGACTGATTGAGATAGCCAAGC
Source organism: Leptodactylus fallax (assembly GCA_947044405.1). Taxonomy (NCBI): domain Eukaryota; kingdom Metazoa; phylum Chordata; class Amphibia; order Anura; family Leptodactylidae; genus Leptodactylus; species Leptodactylus fallax. The sequence continues at coordinate 8,125,074 of CAMRHE010000027.1, read as the reverse complement.
AGTGTATAGTTCTTCAGCATCTGTGACAATCCTACTGAAATAAATGTAGCAACGACCATTTCAAACCGTTCTGATCATAAACCCCAGTTATCGTGAACATAGGGGTACCAGCTATCAGACCCCGACCAATATCAGCAAGTTAGGGAGTAACTTATTGTGACTGGAGTACCCCTGTAAGTCTCTGAGTAGCCTCAGTGTTAGACGCTGTCACATCATTTTTTTGTCTTAATTTAATATCCTGGGAAAGGCTCCAAAAGTATATCTTAAATAGAGACTGTACAGAAAACATAATAGTGGTATTGGTCACCCAATAGCTATAATTTTACCCACATCCACCAGGAGAGCAGCACCAAAGCCAAAAAACAAAAGATGGGTGCAAATCCATTAGGTCACTTACCCATGACCATAGATATGAATATAAAAAAGCAGGTAGCACTAAAAAGTGAAGAAAGGGATTTTTTATTCGCCCTCAACTGCAATATTTCAATTCAAACAGAATCTTTATCATGTCAGAATCTTGATAAAAAGTCTGTATGAATTAAAATATTGATCGAGGGCTAATACAATGGCCCTATCTTCACTTTTTATTGCAGTGCTGTCTATTTTTTGGGATTTCTAATTTTATCCATTTATCGGATATGTTATGAGAGTTCAATAGCTTTTTATGATATATCAATTAAACTTTTAAAACTTCATAACCTATAGAGAAATTATTTTACTCATCTCTGTTGACCAATCTGGCCACAATGCCTGGCTACACTAGCACATTAGATTAAAACCAGAGATTAGTTATATAATACACAAGCATGAGATTTAATTAGTAGATTTAGCTACTAAAAAGCAAAGGGAAGCAGAAATAATAACCAAGAATAACCAGATGTTATTATGACGCACGTCTTTCAGTTTACTCTGGATGTTAGACGGTGATCTACTACTGAGAGGCACCTTGTCAAATTATTATACATAACAACTGAGAAGTACTCCTAGAAGGTCATTTATGGAGTACAAACCCTACTATACTGTATAGAATTAGTGTATAACTATAATCTAAAACTGATTACATGATGCATAAATATGATCTGTAACAGCCAATTCTAGATGGTAGCAATCATTTTCAAATGAACTGTAGCTATCTTATGTGTACAGCTAGTTTTACATGTCTTATATTACAAAGCATAAAGGAAATCTACATCTCCCACTAATGAAATGTATCCACAGAATAGGGCATACATGTCTGATCACCATCACATTTATCCCCTATCCTGTAGAAAAGTGTCATTAGCCATCACAAGAATAGGAGTCTGTACTTGTTGCAAACAGTCTGACAGAAGTGAATACAATACTGTTCTATACACAGGAGATAGTTGTGGACCCCAATTCCTGTGATCACTGACGATCGTATGCTCAGATATTTTCCCCTTATCCTGTAGATAGGGCATAGGGTCATTAATCTGAAAACCTCTTTAAGTTACTAAGTATTCCTATATTGAAATAAAACTATAATCAACGTCATATGTGATATCACGGTCTTCTACATAAACATAAAAACCTACAAAGAAAATCTAAAAGTAAACAAACAATCCCTTGACTGAAAAGTTGTATACTGTTGTAATTATATATTTTCCACATTCTACATAATTTTTATATATATTAGTTATAAAATGGAAAAAAGCTTTAACCTAAAAATACTATAGAGCACTTACCTTATGAGATGTATCAGTGCTCTGTCCTCATCATCTGTGCTGTATGGACGTCCCAGAAGAGTAAAACCTGATGTTCAAGCTTGCAGTGTTTTGGGTTACACTAGAATAAGAGCAGTCATGTTGTCAGGCTAAACATGAGCCGCATCAAACACACAACAGAGACACAGAGAAATCCAACATTAACTCTTCATTTATGGCAGGAACTGACCTCAGACAGAATTCATAACAATGTTTTGCATTAGATTCACACTAACCATTGGCCCTTCAGACTCCCTCGTGAATATTTTTGTCCTGGCAGCAGGTTTCAAATGCCAGTGGGCAATATGGCTGGATCTTCTTGAGGAGCTTTGAATGTATCTCTTTCTAAAGCAGTGAATCTTGAGGAGCTCTGAATGTATCATTTTCTATAGAAGTGAAGAGATACTGATTAGATACTGACATTGATACTCATTCCCAGAACATACATACATTGATGGCCGCGATAAAAAGACGACCAGTCACCATTTACGTGGATACATTTCTGAAAACCAACGAGACCTTTTTTCTAGTCACTAGTCTGTATAAGTTAACCAAATAGAACTCCTGTTTTTGTATCCATCTGCTATAATAAAAAATAATTGATTTCAAATTATTATTATTACTTGCATGTAGATACTTGCATGTAGCTAGGCCTTACTCAAACATCCGTATTTTGCGATGTCTATTCACAGACAGATATCCTACCCCGCATATATGTGGGTAGTGTGCTGTCTGTGGTTGATCCATTGTTCAAGTCTCTGAAAAGCAGATCTTTTTTTCATTTCCTATACTTTCTACATCTCTGCATGTGTGAAAAATGGATGGCACAGATGCCATCCATTTTTTTTCCACAGACCCATAGACTTTCATTGGGGTGACGCATCCATGATGCATCTACATCAGTGAAAAAAACAAACTTGCTGCCGTGTTTTTTCATTGATCTACAGTACATTAAAATAAATGTGCACGAAAGTCGCTGTAACAATAAGCCATATTAGCTGTTTAATGTTGCTACTGCTCCCCAAAAAGTAGAGAAAAATAATGAAAAAGTCCTATGCACCCCAAAATGTTACCAAAATTGCAAGTAATTCTACAAAAACATGCTCTCATAAAGCTACTGTATGTTAATGCAAGAATAAAAAATACAATAATACAGGTCTTGGAATATGGCAACAGGAAAATGAATTATCCTGTAAAGAAGTGTAATAGATACTCTACTCAGTTTTTCTTAAATCATTAACACTTTATGTCTTTCGCGCACTCTGCTGCCCTTGCCACTACCTCTTCACTTCTCCGGGAACATCTACCTCTCTGTGTCTGTTTGGTCTTTTTTCAGGCAAGCCAGCTACAGTATTTAAATTCACACCTATATATACATATATCATAAGATAGATAGATAGATAGATAGATAGATAGATAGATACTGTGGTTCTGACTAGAGTCTGACATAAAATGTGCCAAAATTTGATGTTTAACTATAAATCTGGGCTAATGTATTTTCATAATCAAAATATCCCACAGAAGTGTGTTAGCATATTATTATACCACAGAGTAAACACTGTAATAAAAGTTATTCAATACATTATATGTAGAGATGAGCGAATTTCTCAAAAGTTTGATTTGGCAGTTCGATTCGAAGTTCCAAAAAAATTTGCTTCGATCCGAATTACTTCGCGGTGAATAAACAGCTATTTCTGGCCTTCATAGAGCTGGGGTGGGCGGCAAAATGGCGGAAGCCCTTGGATACCACGGTCATATCTCTCTCTCTCTCTCACTCTAGCACGGACAAGTTTTATTCATGTGGAAGGATCTGCTAACAAGCAAAGACATGCCTACCCAATCACATCACTAGAGAACATCATGTGACCGTTTGATGTCACAAAGGTCTTTACTAAATATTCGTTACCGTGAAGCATCAGGAAATCCGGAATCATGGTGAATCGAAGATTTCCTGAAATTCGTATCAAATTCCACTTCTGAAGAATCAATTCGCTCATCTCTATTTACTGTATATGCACCCCAAAATGATGCTATTAAAAGTACAGCTCATTTCATAAAAAAAAGTCCTCATGTGGCGAGAGCAAATAAAAAAGTTGAAGTTGCTTTTGTAATGCTGAAAAGAGAACCTAAAAGCTGTTACATACTTAAGGCCCAAACTAATTCTCGTTCTTAATGGCTAATAAGTATTAGCACATTTACCCTTTACGCTCTAGTTGACAGATTAAGTGATATCTCTATAGCTTTCCAATGATCCTCTGGACATTGGTGATTGTCAGTAGCCCATATTTCAGCACCTCATTAAAGGCACATTAGATACATTTCTTTCAAGCTGGCACCATCCTTTTTGTTTATATATACTATTACTTTAGAGCTCCATCCTGAAGGTATGAGTTCACTATAAACAGACAGTGAGAAAGAAAGTGTTTACTGTAAGCACTGCAGACATTATTAAACTACTGCATGTTTATAGGCCAAGTGTTACACAAGACATTCTAACACAGTGGTCTTTATCTGTAGCTTTATTCTCATTTCATTGTGCTTTGTTGGTTGTACATGTTAATCCAGATCAGCTTCTGAAATGAACACACATCTACATATCTATCCAAAAAAAGATAAAATTCATACTTCCTTTTCCAGTACATATATTTTGTATTATTGCATTCTTTGTTACTATTTTTTGAGAAAATATGCCAGAACTGTAATTAATCTTATTGATATTAATGATTATTATGATTATTTGTGTAGTATAATGAATAACACACTGTATATATACACCAGCAGACTGGAAGTCTGGCAAATATGCAGATTGATCTGGTAGGTCCATATTGTTTGAGACACAGCACAAGTAAAGATTTGCGTGGGTTTCCTCCAGGTACTCCGGTTTCCTCCCACACACCAAAGACGTACTGATAGGGAATGTAGATTGTGAGCCCTATATGGGACAGTGACTGACAATGTCTATAAAGCGCTGCGGAATATAATGCTGCTATACAAGTAAGCAAAATAAATAAATGAATAAATAATAAATACTCACCCAGGAGATTTTTACTCACCTCTCCTTGGCCTTCATTTATTATACTCTGTGGTCTCTTCAGGTCAAACCTGAAACTTTTGGAAAATTTGGGTCCAATCTGGTTCTAATTGAATCGGTTTACTCATTCGTAGTCTTTATCCATCCCTATCTACTATGTTAATATGTCCTCACATTCCTCTAAACCCACGAAAGTAGAGGCCTCACTCCTGTACTTTTAATTGTTTAGATTGTTTCTGTAATAATCAATTTTGTTCTAGTCTATGAATTGTAAAGTGCTGCAGAATAATGTCATATACAGTACAGACCAAAAGTTTGGACACACCTTCTCATTCCAAGAGTTTTCTGTATTTTCATGACTATAAAAATTGTAGATTGACACTGAAGGCATCAAAACTATGAATTAACACATGTGGAATTATATACTTAACAAAAAAGTGTGAAACAACTGAAAATATGTCTTATATTCTAGGTTCTTCAAAGTAGCCACCTTTTGCTTTGATTACTGCTTTGCACACTCTTGGCATTCTCTTGATGAGCTTCAAGAGGTAGTCACCTGAAATGGTCTTCCAACAGTCTTGAAGGAGTTCCCAGAGATGCTTAGCACTTGTTGGCCCTTTTGCCTTCACTCTGCGGTCCAGCTCACCCCAAATCATCTCGATTGGGTTCAGGTCTGGTGACTGTGGAGGCCAGGTCATCTGGCGTAGCACCCCATCACTCTCCTTCTTGGTCAAATAGCCCTTACACAGTCTGGAGGTGTGTTTGGGGTCATTGTCCTGTTGAAAAATAAATGATGGTCCAACTAAACGCAAACCGGATGGAATAGCATGCCGCTGCAAGATGCTGTGGTAACCATGCTGGTTCAGTATTCCTTCAATTTTGAATAAATCCCCAACAGTGTCACCAGCAAAGCACCCCCACACCATCACACCTCCTCCTCCATGCTTCACGGTGGGAACCAGGCATGTAGAGTCCATTCGTTCACCTTTTCTGCATCGCACAAAGACATGGTGGTTGGAACCAAAGATCTCAAATTTGGACTCATCAGACCAAAGCACAGATTTCCACAGGTCTAATGTCCATTCCTTGTGTTCTTTAGCCCAAACAAGTCTCTTCTGCTTGTTGCCTGTCCTTAGCAGTGGTTTCCTAGCAGCTATTTTACCATGAAGGCCTGCTGCACACAGTCTCCTCTTAACAGTTGTTGTAGAGATGTGTCTGCTGCTAGAATGCTGTGTGGCATTGACCTGGTCTCTAATCTGAGCTGCTGTTAACCTGCGATTTCTGAGGCTGGTGACTCGGATGAACTTATCCTCCGCAGCAGAGGTGACTCTTGGTCTTCCTTTCCTGGGGCGGTCCTCATATGAGCCAGTTTCTTTGTAGCGCTTGATGGTTTTGGTCACTGCACTTGGGGACACTTTCAAAGTTTTCCCAATTTGTCGGACTGACTGACCTTCATTTCTTAAAGTAATGATGGCCACTCGTTTTTCTTTACTTAGCTGCTTTTTTCTTGCCATAATACAAATTCTAACACTCCATTCAGTAGGACTATCAGCTGTGTATCCACCTGACTTCTGAACAACACAACTGATGGTCCCATTCCCATTTATAAGGCAAGAAATCCCAATAATTAAACCTGACAGGGCACACCTGTGAAGTGAAAACCATTTCAGGTGACTACCTCTTGAAGCTCATCAAGAGAATGCCAAGAGTGTGCAAAGCAGTAATCAAAGCAAAAGGTGGCTACTTTGAAGAACCTAGAATATAAGACATATTTTCAGTTGTTTCACACTTTTTTGTTAAGTATATAATTCCACATGTGTTAATTCATAGTTTTGATGCCTTCAGTGTGAATCTACAATTTTTATAGTCATGAAAATACAGAAAACTCTTGAAATGAGAAGGTGTGTCCAAACTTTTGGTCTGTACTGTACATAGAGTATATATGTGACATTTATTATTACTGTATGCATTTAATATATCACTATACTATATCAACAAAATATTGGGTCACCTATACATTACACCTACAAGAACTTTTATGGCATCCAATTCTAAATCCATCGCCATTAATATGGTGTTGCCCCCCCTTGAAGCTAAAGCATTTGTATGGTCAGATACTGACATTGAATGAGAGAGCCTGACTCGCAATCTCATGACTGGAAAGCTTTCTCAGACACCAGGCTGTTATTATTAAAACTTTCATTTCCAGATAATGTTAGGTCTTATGAGCACAAAAAGAAACTTCCTTCCCTTCTTAGAAACATGAAGAGCAAGGTGGCTGCCTTCGCAAAATGCAGGGATTCCAGAGTGGAGATATAGTTCTCATCCCAAATCTTATAAATTTTATATTCCTAGTCCCTGAGATCAATGGAGATCTTTCAGACAGAGGTGTAGTTATAGGGTGAGCAACTGTTATGCCCTGGAGCCTCAGGGGGCCCAAATGCATCTCTACAGCATAAGAAAACTCCAGTACTATAGACAGCACATGGTGAGTGGGGACCCGTTACATTGGGGCCTATAATCTTATTATGCATCTGCTTTCAGGCCATTTCTGCAGCCTACCTGTACACCCAAGTTATTTTTTGTACAGTTTAAAAAAAGTCTGTTATGACATGTCACAAATTACCTGAACCCTCACTGATTGCTAAAATAAAGGGACACTGGCACTCTCCTGAGAGTGCTGCCCCTTTATATCCGAGCTGAGGGATTTCCATATCTGTAAGACAGACTGCATTCTGACAGCAGTAATGCATCCAAACTACAGTGGGGAAAAAAAAGTATTTAGTCAGCCCCAATTGTGCAAGTTCTCCCACTTGAGAGATGAGAGAGGCCTGTAATTGACATCATAGGTAGACCTCAACTATAAGAGACAAAATGAGAAAACATATCCAGAAAATCACATTGTCTGATTTTTTAAGAATTTATTTGCAAATTATGGTGGAAAATAAGTATTTGGTCACCTACAAACAAGCAAGATTTCTGGCTATCACAGACCTGTAACTTCTTCTTTAAGAGGCTCCTCTGTCCTCCACTCATTACCTGTAGTAATGGCACCTGTTTGACATTGTTATCAGTATAAAAGACACCTGTCCACAACCTCAAACAGTCACACTCCAAACTTCAATATGGTGAAGACCAAAGAGCTGTGGAAGGACACCAGAAACAAAATTGTAGACCTACACCAGGCTGGGAAGACTGAAACTGCAATAGGCAAGCAGTTTGGTGTGAAGAAATCAACTGTGGGAGCAATAATTAGAAAATGGAAGACATACAAGACCACTGATAATCTCCCTCAATCAGGGGCTCCACACAAGATCTCACCCCGTGGGGTCAAAGTGATACAAGAACGGTGAGCAAAAATCCCAGAACCACACGGGGGGATCTATTGAATGACCTGCAGAAAGCTGGGACTAATGTAACAAAGGCTACCGTCAGTAACACACTACGCTGCCGGGACTCAGATCCTGCAGTGCTAGACGTGTCCCCCTGCTTAAGCCAGTACATATCCGGGCCCGTCTGAAGTTTGCGCTAGAGAGCATTTGGATGTCCCAGAAGAGTACTGGGAGAATGTCATATGGTCAGATGAAACCAAAGTAGAACTGTTTGGTAGAAACACAACTCGTCGTGTTTGGAGGAGAGTGAATGCTGAATTGCATCCAAAGAACACCATACCTACTGTGAAGCATAGGAGTGGCAACATCATGCTTTGGGGCTGTTTCTCTGCAAAGGGACCAGGGCGACTGATCCGTGTACATGAAAGAATGAATCGGGCAAGTATCGTGAGATTTTGAGTGCAAACCTCCTTCCATCAGCAAGGGCATTGAAGATGAAATGTGGCTGGGTCTTTCAGCATGACAATGATCCCAAGCACCCCGCCAGGGCAATGAAGGAGTGGCTTCGTAAGAAGCATTTCAAGGTCCTGGAGTGGCCTAGCCAGTCTACAGATCTCAACCCCATAGAAAACCTTTGGAGGGAGTTGAAAGTCCGTGTTGCCCAGCGACAGCCCCAAAACATCACTGCTCTAGAGAAGATCTGCATGGAGGAATGGGCCAACATACCAGCAACAGTGTGTGCCAACCTTGTGAAGACTTACAGAAAACGTTTGACCTCTGTCATTGCCAACAAAGGATATATAACAAAGTATTGAGATGAACTTTTGTTATTGACCAAATACTTATTTTCCACCATAATTTGCAAACAAATTCTTTAAAAATTAGACAATGTGATTTTCTGGATTTGTTTTCTCATTTTGTCTCTCATAGTTGAGGTCTACCTATGATGTCAATTACAGACCTCTTTCATCTTTTTAAGTGGGAGAACTTGCACAATTAGTGGCTGACTAAATACTTTTTTTCCCCACTGTATACAGTCATGGCCAAAAGTTTTGAGAATGACACAAATATTCTATTTTCACATGATCTGCTGCCCTCTGGTTTTTATGTGTGTTTGTCAGATGTTTTTATCACATACAGAAATAGAATTGCATTCATATTATGAGTAACAGAAGCTTATATTGACACTTAGAATGAGTTAATGCAGCAAGTCAATATTTGCAGTGTTGACCCTTCTTCTTCAGGACCTCTGCAATTCTCCCTGGCATGCTCTCAATCAACTTCTGGACCAAATCCTGACTGATAGCAGTCCATTCTTGCAGAATCAATGCTTTAATTTTGTCTGAATTTGTTGGTTTTTGTTTGGCCACCCGTCTCTTGATGATTGACCACAAGTTCTCAATGGGATTAAGATCTGGGGAGTTTCCAGGCCATGGACCCAAAATCTCTATGTTTTGTTCCCTGAGCCATTTAGTTATCACCTTTGCTTTATGGCAAGGTGCTCCATCATGCTGGAAAAGGCATTGTTGAGCGCCAAACTGCTCTTGGACGGTTGGGAGAAGTTGCTCTTGGAGGACATTCTGGTACCATTCTTTATTCATGGCTGTGTTTTTAGGCAAGACTGTGAGAGAGCCGATTCCCTTGGCTGAGAAACAACCCCACACATGAATGGTTTCAGGATGCTTTACAGTTGGCATGAGACAAGACTGGTGGTAGCGCTCACCTCTTCTTCTCCGAATAAGCTGTTTTCCAGATGTTCCAAACAATCGAAAAGGGGATTCATCAGAGAAAATGACTTTCCCCCAGTCCTCAGCAGTCCACTCCCTGTACCTTTTGCAGAATATCAGTCTGTCCCTGATGTTTTTTCGGGAGAGAAGTGGCTTCTTTGCTGCCCTCCTTGAGACCAGGCCTTGCTCCAAGAGTCTCCGCCTCACAGTGCGTGCAGATGCACTCACACCTGCCTGCTGCCATTCCTCAGCAAGCTCTGCACTGCTGGTAGCCCGATCCCGCAGCTGAAACACTTTTAAGAGACGGTCCTGCCGCTTGCTGGTCTTTCTTGGGCGCCCTGGAGCCTTTTTGGCACCAATGGAACCTCTCTCCTTGAAGTTCTTGATGATGCGATAGATTGTTGACTGAGGTGCAATCTTTCTAGCTGCAATACTCTTCCCAGTTAGGCCATTTTTGTGCAGTGCAATGATGACTGCACGTGTTTCTTTAGAGATAACCATGGTTAACAGAAGAGAAACAATGATGGCAAGCACCAGCCTCCTTTTAAAGTGTCCAGTGGTGTCATTCTTACTTAATCATGACAGATTGATCTCCAGCCCTGTCCTCATCAACACCCACACCTGTGTTAATGGAGCAATCACTGAAACGATGTTAGGTGGTCCTTTTAAGGCAGGGCTGCAATGATGTTGAAATGTGTTTTGGGGGATAAAGTTCATTTTCTAGGCAAATATTGACTTTGCAAGTAATTGCTGTTAAGCTGATCACTCTTTATAACATTCTGGAGTATATGCAAATTGCCATTAGAAAAACTGAAGCAGTAGACTTTGTAAAAATTAATATTTGTATCATTCTCAAAACTTTTGGCCATGACTGTATTGTCTATATTATGGCCACAAATCATATCCACTAGATCCATGTGATCCTATAATTTCAGGTTCTCAGACCTGCGTTCATGATAGGTGTTATGGTTAGATGCAAGGCCACAATAAAAGCAACATCAAGAAATTGGCTGATAACTGCAAGCAGTAGAGATAGAAATCTACCACTAGCACACTTCTGCGAGCCAAGACAAACCTTCAGACGTCTTCACCAGAGCTCGCCACAAGGAGAGATGGGCTTTGCTGGATCTGGGGATCTGAATTGTCACCAAACAGATAAATGTACTAATAATAAATGCACTGCTGCAGAAACCAACACAAAGTCCAGAAAACCTACAAAGAGGAATGGATGCAGAGAAGTCGTACTTTAGCAGAGTCAAAACCAGGAGAGCATGTATAAGCAGAGATGAGAGACAAAAGCAATATCCGGGAAACAAGCCAAGGGGTCACAAATCCAGCTGGGAATATCACAACAGAATCGAGAGGCAAAAGGGGAATCCAAGGAGCAGACCAGTAGTCAGAGATCAAGCAGGTATATACAGTCAGAGCCAAACTAGTAAGCAACGAAAATTAGTCAGCACCTGAATCGAAAAGGAGTGGTGTTATAAAGGCCTCTTCATCTGCTGATAGGTCAAGTCATGTAAGTAAATACTTACTGACAATAGGATTTGTACAGTATAATACAGAAGGATTGTGGTAATCTGATTGTGACTTTATGGTGTTAGGCCCTCCATTTTCTTCCACAGCGAGCTCATACACATGTAAGTTCTGTACAGTTATTGCCATGACTCACAGCAGCCTCTACCCTCACTGAGGATCACAATTTCATTCAAGCACAGGAAGTATTTAAAGAGAACCTTTCGTCACCTCCAACAAGTCTAGCTTTTTAAATCATTTAACAGCTGCTGCTCTACTGATTCTGGCACAGTTGGAAGTTTTTCTATAGCCACACCATTCCTGAGCAATCAGTGCTGTTAGTTTTGGTGCTTGATTTGATATTTAGGCTCTGTACTGTCAGGAGGGCAGTGTCAGGCAGGAACAGGTGTGTGATTCTGAGCTCTGACACTGGCTGCTTCTGATTGGAGCTCAGAATCACACACCCCTGCCTAACACTGCTCTTCTGACATTACAGAGCTTAAATAGCACATTGGGCACCAAAACTAACTGTGCTTGTTGCTCTGGAATGGTAGAGGCTAGGGAAAAAATTACAACTGTGCCGGAATCAGTGGATCGGCATCTATTAACAGATGCTAAGCACTTGAATTGGTGAAGGTGGTGAAAGGTTCTGTTTAAAAAACTCCATGTACTGTAGATGTGTCCTTTGGGCAAATTCAAACTTAACAGCCCAGAACAATAAGATTAAAACCATGAACAATAAGTCTTAAGGTATGAGCCACCCTGCTAACCAAAATATCACTTTCTATCCTGTTCTTCAGTTTTTATTTTTTTACATATTATCCTCTGGGAAAATAGTTCAGATCATTGAAAATAACTTTTTTTTTTGTAGTAGGCAGCATCCTCAAAAAATATCCAAACCTGGTGAAATTAACATGTCAGTGGGCAATTTTACCCTCCTCCTATCACATATAAATGTTTTAGAAAGCATGGGCAGCTGTAGACCTTAAGCACTACAATTAGTTGCTAAAATCATACTTGACAGATGTCAGCACACTAAGAAATGAAGCAACATTAACTCAGATTACCTCAACCCAGGAGTGTCAAGCATTGAGAATTTATTGTATTATCTTATGTATCATTCAGTAAAATATTGAGGATGCAACATTACATTTCATGTCAGAGAAGCTATTATTTTCTAAAGATAAAGTACATACTTGTAACACCTTCACATATTTGGAAATTTGGCAGATTAAATCATTCTTTTGATTGGAGCAGGTGTCATATAACAAATTAGTGAAGGACAAACAGAATGAGCGATGTCCTGCGTGCCTGTATTTAGGTAATACCGGAGAAGTATTTATTTATGGCACATTTTGATATGTTAGAGCGGCACAACCAGTAAATAACTCCCAGAGATTACACTAAACTAAGCGTAGCTGTCAAGGTGAATTATGGGAGTGCTTCAGGACAGGGAAGGCTGAAGTCATAAAATAGCCATAAAATTTATAGGTAGAAAAACATTAAGAAATTGGGCACAATACTGATTAGCTGACTTATTTAAAAATGTCTCCTTCAACTAATTGCTGAAGTAATGTGCTAAGCTCTCGTCAAGGAGGTTAAGAGAAATGAAGCAAGGCTAAGCAGAATTTTTTGTAAGGTTACCTTTAAAAATATGTATTTAGGAGATAAAAAGGATTCAAGTAGCAATGGGAGAAACACATTCATTATTGTTAAGATATAAAGATTACTTTTGCTATTTAAGTTGTGAATTTTGCTTTGTTTGCAGGGGAATACACCAGGAGTAGTTAAATAGTTTAAACTACCCAAGCAGATTCTGCTCCATTTTTAAAATGTCTCCTTTTGTGGATGCAGCCTAAGCCTGGAGATATGTGTGCTATATATCATGACGTGTGCATGCTTCATGCTAGCAGCTGTGCTCTATGTTTGGATCCCCATTTCCCCCACCCTTTCCTGGTTCTTTCAACCTTCAGGAGTCAGGCCGAGCTTCCATAGTGGATGCTGCTTCTGTTGGTGAAAAGTACCCTTATTCAGTGTTGGACTGGCCCACCAAAGTACCAAAGGATCCTCCAGTGAGCTCAGGCTCTAACACAATAATGGTGCAAGAGAAGATACCCAAATTTGTATGGTGGTATGGTCTATATACTTGGGACTGGTGGAGGGTGTGCTTCAAGAATAAGTTTATCTGGTTGGCCCAACAACAGTTTCCTTATTGCCTCCAATGACTTGACAGCAGGAGATGGGAGAGGACCTATAGTTTTACTTGCCCTCACCCCAACCAACTTATGGTGCAAAAGTTCCTTGCCAACTGTATATTTGATCCACTGAAGGGAATAGCAGTGGATGACTCTGTATAAAAGAGAAATGCTTCCTCAGAAATGCTATACGGTTGTTGAATGATGATGGTGAGCCTCTGCTACAGTGAGATTGAGGCACCAACATTATTAAAATGCTCCTGCCTCTTAATAATTCTGGTGCATGTAGGGGTGTTTTATGTGCCTGAATTCAAATCCGGCCTAGATTTCTGGAATAACTCATGTCAATTTTCTATAGAAAATCCGATGGACTAAGTCATCCCTGCCCTGTCCTACTGCTCAGCTCACTGCCTTAAAAAGTGTCAATCGGGGTCAAGAGATGCACCAACATTTGGCTAAAATGCGCCAAGATGAAGCGCCATTTAGCCACTTTTTAGGCGTAAGAGTGATGGTAGACGTGGGCCAGTAAGCTCATTTTGTGTGCATTCAGTAAGTGCCTACTGTGTGTGAATGCAGTATGTGTTCACTTCTATGTGTGTGGCATATTTCTGTTATGTCCATGTGGTCTATGCCTATTGCCCCCTTCATAAAATCCTACAAGTTTCTGTCTACTCAATTTTTAAACAGTATGCATTTGGACAGTTTGATATGATAATATATTATAATAATGATCCTTCTCTATAAAGGTAGGGTAGACTGGGTTGACCAACCTCATTTTCATTGACAGAGAAAAAGGTTATTGTTAACAACTGTGTCATGACTTCTGTTTATAATAGAGGGACATTGTGCCATATTGTCATACAATGTATCCCAACAAGTATAATCTACCTACAGTAATTGCATTAACTTATAGTAGGGTTTGATTGGGGAGTTGCATTGTGGTCTCCATCATTTTAGTGGTAATAATAAGCACTACCTACTGTGCAATCCTTGCCATCAAAACAGTTGGAACCCCTTTGCCACAGATGTGAGCATAGAGTAAGACTCCCATTTCTAGGGGTGTAGCTTGAGGGAGTGCAGAGGGTGCTGTTGCATTTGGACCAGGGCCGTTTTAACACATTGGTGGGCCCAGTGCAAAGGTTTCATAAGTGGGCCCCCCCCTCCATCACCACCTGCTATTATACCCATCTGAAAGCTGATAAAAAGTGGGATTTTAAATTGTGACATTCAATGGGTGACAATGTGTTATGGGACTTTTCCGCCTGACAGAAATGTTTTATACAATTATTCTAGTAATAATCGTTATTGCTATTATTTTAGCGTGTAACGGATATTGCTAGAGAGGCAGTCAGCATATTTTACTCTATAAAGATCAGGTATGGACAGGACAGGGGCAGGGTCAAATGTAAACTTTATTGATGACTTTGTGTACACATGTGGACAATATTGTTGATACCCCTTGTTTAACCACTTCAGTACCGGACCAATTTCTGGTCCAGGACCAGACACATTTTCTGGTTCTTTTGTATGTGCGGTTTTGAGGACTGTAACATTTTTATCATATGCGTTATTCAACTAATTTCTGCGTCTTTTTTCGGTGACACATAGGGCTTTATTTTTATGTTGTTTTTATTTTCTTTGTGTTTTAATTTTTTTATATCTGGGAAAATATAAACAAAAGAGGAGGAAAAACGTGTCTTTTTCACTTTTCTTTTTTTTTAATTTAATTACACAAAGTGCTACTAAAAAAACTGTATAAAATAGTTTTTCCTCTTCGTTACGGTCATTCTTATTTTGTATGGTATCGTCGGGGGTGGGGCTATAACCTTTAATAACGGTGTTTTATTGGCATATTATTTTATTTCTTTTTTTAATTATTTTATTTACTTTTTTAAAACTTTTTTATACTCTTTTTTTACATTGTGTCCCCTTAAGGTCATAATAGACCTATGGGGACATCTGATCACTTTTATTTTTGTGGGGGCGGGGCTGATTTCCCCTGTAACTGGGACTGGTACATTTAGCCCCAGTTTCAGGAGAAATACAGCACGTTACTATAGAGCTGATCAGGTTCCTGTATACACAGCGATCAGGAAGGCAGGGAAGGTAATAAACCTTCCCTGCCTTCTCTCTGGGAGCTCTGGCTGAAGTTACAGCCGGCTCCCCGTTTCAATAGCTACAAGATTTAGTGCAGCTGCTGAGTTCTGTTTGGACGTACCAGTACATCCTTGCAGAACTGGACAACCACCTTCCGGAAGTGGTTAATGAAAGAAAAAACCCACAATGGTCACAGAAATAACTTGAATCTGACAAAAGTAATAATATATAAAAATTC
Source organism: Leptodactylus fallax (assembly GCA_947044405.1). Lineage (NCBI taxonomy): Eukaryota > Metazoa > Chordata > Amphibia > Anura > Leptodactylidae > Leptodactylus > Leptodactylus fallax. The sequence continues at coordinate 8,109,218 of CAMRHE010000027.1, read as the reverse complement.
TATGAAAATGATCAAATGAAAGTCAGACATTGCTTTTCAACCATGCTTCAACAGAATTTTTTCAAAAAGAAAACAGGCCTAGACAGAAATGATGGTACCCTTAACTTAATATTTTGTTGCACAACCTTTTGAGGCAATCACTGCAATCAAACGATTCCTGTAACTGTCAATGAGACTTCTGCACCTCTCAACAGGTATTTTGGCCCACTCCTCATGAGCAAACTGCTCCAGTTGTCTCGGGTTTGAAGGGTGCCTTTTCCAGACGGCATGTTTCAGCTCCTTCCAAAGATGCTCAATAGGATTTAGGTCAGGGCTCATAGAAGGCCACTTCAGAATAGTCTAATGTTTTCCTCTTAGCCATTCTTGGGTGTTTTTAGCTGTGTGTTTTGGGTCATTATCCTGTTGCAAGACCCATGACCTGCAACTGAGGCCAAGTTTTCTGACACTGGGCAACATATTTCTCTCTAGAATCCCTTGATAGTCTTGAGATTTCATTGTACCCTGCACAGATTCAAGACACCCTGTGCCAGGCACAGCAAAGCAGCCCCAGAACATAACAGAGCCTCCTCCATGTTTCACAGTAGGGACAGTGTTCTTTTCAAGATATGCTTCATTTTTCCGTCTGTGAACATAGAGCAGATGTGCCTTGCCAAAAATTTTGATTTTTGTCTCATCGGTCCATAGGACATTCTCCCAGAAGCTTTGTGGCTTGTCAACATGTAGTTTGTCAAATTCCAGTCTGACTTTTTTATGATTTGTTTTCAACAATGGTGTCCTCCTTGGTCGTCTCCCATGAAGTCCACTTTGGCTCAAACAACGACGGCTAGTGCAATCTGACACTGATGTTCCTTGAGCTTGAAGTTCACTCTTAATCTCTTTAGAAGTTTTTCTGGGCTCTTTTGTTACCATTCATATTATCCTTCTCTTTGATTTGTTATCAATTTTCCTCCTGTGGCCACAACCAGGGAGGTTGGCTACAGTCCCATGGATCTTATATTTCTGAATATTATGTGCAACTTTAGTCACAGGAACATCAAGCTACTTGGAGATGGTCTTATAACCCTTACCTTTAACATGCTTGTCTATAACTTTCTTTCTAAGCTCCTGAGACAACTCTTTCCCTCGCTTCCTCTGGTCCATGTTGAGTGTGGTACTCACCATGTCACCAAACAGCACAGTGAGTATCTGTAGCCCTATATACAGTACAGGCCCACTGACTGATTACAAGATTGTAGACACCTGTTATGCTAATTAGTGGACACACCTTGATTTAACATGTCCCTTTGGTCACATTATTTTCAGGGGTACCATCATTTCTGTCCAGGCCTGTTTCATGAGTTTTCTTTTTTTTTTTAAATTTTTTTTGAAGCATGGTTGAAAAGCAATGTCTGACTTTCATTTGTTCATTTTCAAAGAATTTTTATATATTATTACTTTTGTCAGATTCAATTTATTTCTGTGACCGTTGTGTGTTTTTCTTTCATTAAACGAGGGGTACCAACAATTTTATCCACGTGTGTTTGTGTTGTGTAAGTGTTTAGTGCAAATGTCTGGGTCACAGCGCCAATAGCTTCCTGGTTATGTTATGTTCAGAGGGGTATTACATAAAATACCCCTGTGATTCGACTGCGCGCCGCAGCAAATTTTGCTCCACCCACTTCTACATTGATCCTGCCCATTCTCATCCATTTTTCTATGTGCCCCCACACAGTATAATCCTACTACAGTCACTCTAACATTATATGCCCCTACATTATAATGTTCCCCTCCAATTTCCCCACAGTATGAAGTCTCCTCTCCTGGTGCCCCAGTTTAAATTGGGGGAAACTAGAGGGGAACGTTAATAATAATAATAATAATAATAATAATAATAATAATAATAATAATAATAGTCCTTTAATAGTCCCACAATGGGGAAATTCAGTGTGTTACAGCAGCAAAGATAAGCAGATACAAATACAAATACAACATGTACAGGAATGTTCCAAGGTGAGAGGCATTACATTAATAGCAGACAGACAGATAGGGCGTAGCAGAGGGGGGGGGGGGATATAACAGGCAGAGAGATATTTCAGTTCTCTGTGTGTAATGATCTCCGCTTAGGTCGGTGTTGGTTGTACAGCCTAACCGCGGTGGGGAGGAAAGACTTCCGATAGCGCTCCTTCTCACACCTAGGGTGGAGCAGTCGGTCACTGACAGTACTGCTCAGCGCGATCACAGTCTCATGCATGGGATGGGACTTCTTCTTCTGCATGGAGCTCACCACGGACAGTATCCTTCTGTCACCCACCACCTGCACTGGGTCCAGTGGGCTCCCCAGGACAGAGCTGGCCCTTCTAATCAGCTTGTCAAGTTTATTTCTGTCCCTGGTTGATATACTGCTCCCCCAGCAGGCCACTCCAAAGAAGATGGCTGATGCCACTACCGAGTTGAAGAAAGTCCTAAGAAGTGCCCCCCGGATTCCAAAGGCTCTCAGCTTCCTAAGCAGGTAGAGCCTGCTGTGGCCCTTCCTGTACAGGGCCTCCATATGATCTGCCCAGTCCAGCTTATTATTAAGGAGCAGACCCAGGTACTTATAGGTGTTCACAATCTCGATGCCCGTCCCCAGGATGTCCACTGGTTTAGGAGGGCTTCTGCCTTTGCGGAAGTCCACCACCATCTCCTTGGTCTTCCCCGCGTTAATCTTCAGGTGGTTCCGGTGGCACCAGTCCACAAAATGCTGGTTCAGTTCTCTGTACTCCCTGTCATCATCATCTGTGATGAAACCCACTATTGCAGAGTCGTCAGAATACTTCTGTAGGTAGCAGCTGGATGAGTTGCACCTAAAATCTGCAGTGTACAGTGTGAAGAGGAAAGGGGCGAGAACCGTACCCTGAGGTGCCCCCGTATTACAGATCACGGTACCTGACACGCAGTCTTGGGCTCTCACGTATTGAGGTCGATTTGTGAGGTAGTCTAGGATCCAGTTGGAGAGGTGGTGGTCCACTCCAGCAAGGTCCAGCTTGTCCCTCAATAACCTGGGCTGTATGGTGTTAAAAGCACTGGAGAAGTCAAAGAACATTATTCTCACTGTGTTCCCTGGTTTCTCCAGGTGAGACAGAGCCCTGTGCAGAAGATGGATGATGGCATCATCTACCCCAATGCCCGGCCGATAAGCAAACTGGAGTGGGTCCATAGCGGGGCTCACTAGAGGGCGGAGATGTGTGAGAACCAATCTCTCCAAGATCTTCATCAGGTGGGATGTCAGTGCTACAGGTCTGTAGTCGTTGAGGTCCATAGGGTGGGGTTTCTTTGGAACTGGTACCACACAAGAAGATTTCCATAATTCAGGGACTATTTCCTGCCTCAGGCTCATATTATACATATATGTAATTATACCACACAGCTGGTCCCCGCAAGTCTTAATTAGCCTTGCACTGATGTCATCTGGCCCTGCGGCTTTCCTCGCCTTGATCTTTTTCATCTCCTTCCTCACCTGGGCCCGTGTGAAGGTCAGACTGTGGCCAGATAAAGATGGATTTCTGGATTTACTGGTCTGTTGGGAAGTGGCCGCATGGGGAGAAGTCATTGTGGTGGGGGGAGCTGAAGGACATACTGGGGTGGGAGGAGCTGGTGTGTGATCAAATCTGTTGAAGAATAGGTTTAGTTCATTAAGCCAATTAACATCTGCCTCAATCTGGCAGACAGACTGTTTATGACCAGAAATTGACTTAAGCCCCTCCCAGACCCCCCCTTATGTCTTTTCTTTCCATTTGCTTTTCCATTTTTTCTTTATAACTGGCTTTTCCCTGCCTGATTTGATGCCTCAGCTCCTTTTGTACTTCCCTCAACCCCTCCTTATCTCTTGTCCTGAATGCCATCTTTTTCTCCTTAAGTAGTGTTTTTATATCAGAGTTAATCCATGGTTTGTTATTGGAGAAGCACCTCACCACTTTTGTGGGTACTGTGTTGTCCACACAAAAATTAATGTAGTCCGTTATGCAGTGTGTGAGTCCTTCTATGTCTTCCCCATAAGAATCCTGCAGAACTTCCCATGCGGTTGTGTCAAAACAATCCCTCAGAGCCTCATCACTCTCCTCGGACCAAATCCTCACTGTGCGGGTGACAGCTGGTTCTCTACGTACAAGTGGCTTGTACACAGGTCGGAGATGTACTAGGTTGTGATCCGATCTTCCCAGGGGCGGTAGGGCTGATGAGTTATATGCCTCCCTCACGTTGGCAAAGAACAAGTCCAGTGTTTTGTTGTCTCTTGTGTGGCAGGTTACATACTGTGTGAAACTGGGCAGTGTGGATGATGGAGAGGCATGGTTGAAATCACCCGACAGAAGAAAGAGGGCCTGGGGGTGCTGAGACTGTAACTGGCTCAGCGTGGCTTGTAGGACCTCGCAGACAGCGTCAGCTTTCGCAGAGGGGGGGACATATGCAGCTATCACGATGACATGTGATAGTTCCCTTGGTAGGTAGAAAGGTCTCATGCTCACAGCTAATAGTTCAATGTCCTTACAGCAAGTTTGATCCTTAATCACAATGTGCCTAGGATTACACCATCTATTATTCACAAACATTGCCAGCCCCCCTCCTTTCCTCTTACCGCTCTCCCTTGTCCTGTCTGCCCGAAGGAGTTTAAAACCATCCAAGGAGACCAGAGAGTCAGGAGTAACTTCAGTGAGCCAAGTCTCTGTAAGTAGCATCATGCTGCACGCCCGAAACTCCTGATGTTGCCTGGTGAGCGCTGTTAGTTCATCCATCTTGTTTGCAAGAGATCTCACATTGCCCATGATGATGGAGGGAACAGCTGGTCGGTAACGCCTCTTTTTAATCCTCTGAAGAGTACCAGCTCTGCATCCCCTCACCCGCTTTTTCTTTCTCCAAATCTCACGGGGGATGTGTGACCAGATGGTATGCCGTCCTGCTGTGCCTCTGAGCTGCAGAATTTCCTCTCTTGTATAGACAAAGGAATTGTCTGCATACACAAAAGATCCCATTTTCAAGCAAAACAAAAAGACAGATAAAAACAAAAAAAAAAAAAAGTATCACAAGGGTCCAAGTCTTTGTGTTTGTTTAAACTGGGGTAGCTGAACATTAAACCGTGGGGTTAGTTGGATGGGGACATTAAACTGGGGTCAGCTGGAGGAAGACATTAACCAGGCGCAACTAGAGGTATACATGTCCCTCTCCAGCTACCCCCACGGTTTAATGTCCTCCTCCAGTTGCCCCCCAGTTTAATGCCTTCTTCCAACTTGCCCCCAGTTTAATGTCCCCCTCCAGCTGCCCCCAGTTTAATGTCCTCCTTCAGCTGCCCCAGTTTAATGTCACCCTCCATCTACCCCCCAGTTTAATATTCCTCTTCATCTCCTCCAGTTTAATGTCCCCCTTCATCTGCTCCCCTAGTTTAATGTCCCCCGTCAGATATGCCCCCAGTTTAATGCTCTCCTTCATCTGCCCCCAGTTTAATGCCCCCCTTCATCTGCCCCAAGATTAATGTCACCCTCCATCTGCCCCCCTAGTTTAATGCCCCCCTTCATCTGCCACCAGTTTAACATAATAAAACACTAATACTCACCTCTCCTTGCTCCGCTGCCACTCTGTGAGGTCTCTTCTCCCGGACCGTTCAGGGAGCTGCAAGCGCGATGTGAGTGACGTCATCACATCGCGCCCGCAGCTCCAGGGACCGAAGCACATAAGGATGTGCTACACACAATGGTGAAGCAGGGACTGTAAGTGGACGGCTCCTACTTCATCACTGTATTAAACTCATCTGCGTCTGGAGAGGACGCAGATGAGTTGATATCGGGACATACCTCCTGCCGACCGGGACAGGACCAATACCGGACAGTTGGGAGATATGCCCAACGGGGGTCTTAGTAGCATATGGCCCGGTGCAAGTGTACCGTTGGCCCTATGGTTAAAGCGGCCCTGATCTGGACCCATAAGGTGTCTCTTTCGAATATGAGAGATTGGTACTATAAATTATACATTACAGCTTGGGGGCCTGGTACAGATTATGCATCGGGGGCCCAGGAGCCTCATGTTATACCATTATACATTTCTCATTGTTTATTAAAGCTGTGACTGACCCCCATTTTTCCAGTACACAAAAGTTTCAAATTCACTTAGAGCAGTTTGACTGACTTAGCTTCCATTATTACCAGATTTAGGCTTTGTTCACAACATTGATGCATTGTATAACACCAGGAAAAGCTCCTGACATACTCTTCCAAAGGAGTCATGTGACGGAGGTCAACCATTTGCATTATTCCCCCTTGTATGGAACAGTGTGGTCAGTGGCGTAACTAGGAATGACTGGGCCCCAAGGCGAACATTTGACATGGGCCCCCCCAAACCGGTTACCGGTCCCCAAACAGTAAAATATGCTACATTATATGCTCCACAGTGGCCCCCATAGAGCATTATATGCTCTACATTGCTCCCCCCACACACAGTATATGCTTCACACAGTGGCCCCCACTCTGTATTATATGCTCCCCGCAGTGGTCTCCACCCAGTATTATATGCTTCCCACGCTACCACTGCTATCCCGGTATTTACGCCCCTGAGTGTGGTTTACCACTGGGGAGCATATACTGTGTGGGGGCCATTAATGGGGCATTATTCTGTTTGGAGGACACTAAGGGTGTATGGTGAATTCACTCTGGGTGATGGTGAAAGATGAATTTTGATGCAAGTTGGATAGGGGCAGTTGAGTGGGATGTATAGGATAGTCCAGTTTTGATGCAGTTGTTGCTGAAGTTTTCTAACCTGCAAAAATCTTGCTAAAAAACACACATCAAAATTGCCATTTTTTATCTTTTGGTAAAAAAAATATATTTTTTGTAGGAGCAACCCAAAGAAAATAGATTTTTTCCAGGGTTGCCACAAGTCTGAAAGGGTTAGGAAACACTGGTTCTCTACTGTAAGAGGCTATGCTCCTTTTTACCCATGTCTCACAATTACTAGTGGATTGGTACAGCATGGATTTTCTGGAAAACCAAGAGTCAGGAATGCGGCTGTAAAAGTAATCACAGTCATTAAGTCGGCACGGCCTATGTGACTGTTACGATGTTGGTGCATCCAGGAGGCCAGAAGAGGACACCTAGGGACGGCCGAATGCTGCATTCGAGTTTTGGTGAGGCAAAGTGAGTCTTTATTATTTTACCCCACCTTCTTTGGGCCTCCACTTATTATTCTCTGGGGTTATTTTTAGTGTTAGGACTTATTCACACTTCCACTATACATGGCTGTATGCTGTCTATGTTCTCCATGGACAGCACACTGTTGTATTCTTTGAATAGATGTATTTTGTTTAAGGTTTATGAGTTTTTCACACTTTGAATCCATGAAAAATACATACCACAGGATGAAAACTGTGTGATATCCGCAATTTTCTTGTATTTGTAGACATTAATGCATGTATTTCATCCAGAAAGCAGCTAAATTAAGGCATGGCTCCATGAAAAAAATGGACATACCCATTTCAGCAGAGCCAATGGGACTGTGTTCTGTCAATGGAAAACACATCCACGAATATCAAAAGTGTGAATAAGCATTTTCAGGTTTTTAATGTTAGTACGATAACCTCTAAACATAGCAAGTCAGAGACTGGCACGCGTGCCAATAGTAGCACGTGTGGTATATTTTGCTGGCATGGCAGCCAGCACGGGACCTGCAGGTATTACATGAAGAAGAAGCTACCCTTTAGTGCTCTGCTACTGCACTGGTCTAGCACGCTCCCCCTTCTCTTGCTGCCCTCCCTGCCCACCAATGAGAGGGGGTGAGGAAAGCCCAGAAGGCGGTGCTCATCACTGTACAGCACAAGCACCCTGCCTGCTACAGTGATGAGCTCCTGCTCTGCATCCTGCAAAGGCTCACCAAGGAGGAGAAGGAAGAGGAGGAGGAGGTGAGCTCCATCAGCAAAGTGAAAGTAAAAAAACAAAACAAAAACAAAACACAACAACAATAGGTACATGCTGGGGTTACTATTCCTATTAGTGTCAGGCATTTGGGGTTATTAATTTAGTTTTAGTAACTCCATGTGCCTCACATTAATAGCAATTAACCCCATCATGTCCCTCACATTAACCCCTGAGTGCTTCACATAAGGGTTACTAATATGTGAGACAAATGGGGATACTAATAAAGGACCTCAATAATGAAGATATTTATTTAATTATTACCTCCATATGTCTCACATATCAGTAACCCTTATGTGAAGGGACATGATAGGGTTAACTGCTATTAATAAGAGGCACATGGAGTTGCTAAACTGTAATGCACATGACCATACTTTTTATCCACAACTGTGGATAAAAGTACGGACCTACTGTATACATTTCAATGGGCCCATACACACAGACATTCTTTTTGAGGCTGTGTGTCCAGGCCAAATTGAAGAGCTACAAATTATGGAACAGGTCCTATATCTGTCTGCATTTGTGGCCCTGTGAATTAATTTTTAATGTATACAGGGCCGGCGTTAGGGGGGGGGCAAACTGGGCAATTGCCCAGGGGCCCGTCCCCAAAGGGGCCCCTGGGATCCGGAATCTGATGACTCTGGATCCCGGAGTCAGGCCCGGCCATATCAATAACAGAAAGGGACCCAGCGTCATGTGCCGCAGGGCCCCTTTCCGAGGTGAGTAAAAATAACAAACATTTTTACTCACCTGTCCTTGGCGTCCGACGTCATCTTCTGGCGTTCCGGACATCACCGCTGAGGCCAGGCCTCAGCCGTAGCGATCACGTGAGGCGTGCTGACAGCGTGCCTCACGTAATCTGTGATTGGGCCTCAGCGGTGACGTCCACAACGTGTGACGTCAGCCGCAGAGAAGAAGAAGGCGGGGATAACGGAGCAGCGCAAGGAGGCCCAGGAGAGGTAAGACAAGGTGAGTATAACTGTTTGTTATTTTCCTTCACCTCCCCCGGGCCTTCAATTATTATACTCTGGGGTCTGAAGAGTATAATATGCTCTCCAGAGAGGCCCCCCAGTATAATGCTCCAAAGTGGCCCCACAGAATATAACATGCTCTTCAGAGCCCCCCCACTTTATAATACTCCATAGAGGCCCCACAGAATATAACATGCTTTCCAGAGCCCCCCCCACTTTATAATACTCCATAGAGGCCCCACAGAATATAATATGTTCTCCAGAGTGCCCCCTTCCCAGTATAATGCTCCACAGTGGCCCCACACAGTATAATATGCTCTCCAGAGCCCCCACCAGTATAATGCATTAAAGCCCATGGCACTGTTGCTAACCTCCCTAGATGTGGACGGAAAAGAAAAATTGACGAGAGATTTCAACGAAAGATTGTGCGGATGGTGGCTAAAGAACCTCGACTAATAAAAAAGCCAGGCTGGAGTTTGCCAAAACTTACCTGAGAAAGCCAAAAACTTTTTGGAAGAATGTTCTCTGGTCAGATGAGACAAAAGTAGAGCTTTTTGGGAAAAGGCATCAACATAGAGTTTTCAGGGAAAAAAAAGAGGCCTTCAAAGAAAAGAACACGGTCCCTACAGTCAAACATGGCAGAGGTTCCCTGATGTTTTGGGGTTGCTTTGCTCCCTCTGGCACTGGACTGCTTGACCGTGTGCATGGCATTATGAAGTCTGAAGACTACCAACAAATTTTGCAGCATAATGTAGGGCCCAGTGTGAGAAAGCTGGGTCTCCCTCAGAGGTCATGGGTCTTCCAGCAGGACAATGACCGAAAACACACTTCAAAAAGCACTAGAAAATGGTTTGAGAGAAAGCACTGGAGACTTCTAAAGTGGCCAGCAATGAGTCCAGACCTGAATCCCATAGAACACCTGTGGAGAGATCTCAAAATGGCAGTTTGGAGAAGGCACCCTTCAAATCTCAGGGACCTGGAGAAATTTGCCAAAGAAGAATGGTCTAAAATTCCAGCAGAGCATTGTAAGAAACTCATTGATGGTTACCGGAAGCGGTTGTTCGCAGTTATTTTGTCTAAAGGTTGTGCTACCAAGTATTAGGCTGAGGGTGCCAATACTTTTGTCCGGCCCATTTTTGGAGTTTTGTGTAAAATGATCAATGATTTGACTTTTTTTTCATTCTCTTTTGTGTTTTTTCATTGCAAGCAAAATAAATGAAGATATTATTACCAAAGCATTTGTGATTGCAATCATTTTCTGGAAGAAATTGAGTATTATCGGACAGAATTGCAGGGGTGCCAATACTTTTGGCCAGCACTGTAGGTCAGTGAAAACCACATCCGTGCCATTTGTGTGCATGAGGCCTAAGGCTGAGGCCCCGCGTTGCAGAAACGCAGCGTTTTTGTTGTAGATTTTGCTGCGTTTTTTGAGCCAATGCCAAGAATGCTTTAATAAGATACTGAAAAATTAGTTTTCAAAATCAGGAAACTACTTTAATGAACACAAAGTTTTCTGTTCACATTGTCAGACTGGAACACTCCAAAAGACACATGATAAAAATGTTTTCTTTTTTTGTTTTTTGTTTTTTTAAATCTAATAGATTGGGGTCTCTTTCTCATGCTTAATGCTGTGCCTGAGGGATTGATGCAAGTCAGGTTCAAAGAGCACCAAACAACCCTAGTCACGGTCTGCACTAGGCAAGATACAGTAAAAATTTTCCTTTAGGCTAAGAATCCCACGGGGAGACCCGCAGCAAAAAAGCGCTGCGGGAAAAACCGTGGCGGGATCGCATCGCGGTTCTTCCCACAGCACTTTAGACAGAAAGTTTGCATAGGTTTCCTCTGCGAACTTTCTGTTTCAATTATACCAATGGGTAAACCGCCGGCATTTCCGTAGGTATAATTGACATGCTGCGTGTCTGCAGCGCGGTTTTTACGGCAAAGTGGGCATGGGATTCACTAGAATCCCATCCACTTTGCTCTGACTGTAAAATGCTGCGATTTATTTCCGTGACGATACCGCCACGGGCGAATCGCGGTGTTAATGCCACGTGGGGCCCTGGCCTGAAGTTGCTTAAGACCGGGGCCCTACATGGCGCAAATGCAGCGGTTTGCCCGCGGCAGAAACGCCACGGAAAAAAACACAGTGTTTTACAGTCACAGCAAAGTGGATGTGATACTAGTAAATCTCATCCCCACTTTGCGATTAAATATGCACAGTTGAAACGCTGCGATTTCCAAAACCGTTGCGGTTGAAGCAGAAAGTCTGCAGAGGAAACTTCTGCGAACTATTTGTGCTGCTGGAAGAACCGCAATGTGTTGCCGGTGCGGTTTTTCCCGCAGCGCTTTTCTGCTGTGGGACACCACATGGGGCCTTGGCCTAAAAAGGACCTTTAAATAGGACTGAAAAGCCCAATGACATACATCATCTGATAGGTGCTGTCACCCTGAGCATTTTGAAATGTTTGTTTAGCCAGATACATTTAGCCATTCCAAAAACATAAGCCATTTAGTGTTGATGGAGATTAGGTTATACTAGCCAAGTAAAATGGTGTTTGAGGAATCTATCAGAGGTATACCGCCGCCATAATCTACAAACACGGTATGAATACGCCATTAAAATGCTGCATGTGAATAAAGGATTATATACAGTGCCTTGCAAAAGTATTCATACCCCTTAAACTTTTTCATATTTTGTCACCTTACAACCACAAACGTAAATGTATTTAATGGAGATTTTAAGTGATAGACCAACACAAAGTAGCAGATAATTGTGAAGTGGAACAAAAATGATACATGGTTTTCAAAATTTTAATCAAATAAAAATCTGAAAAGTGTGATGTGCAAAAGTATTCAGTATATCAGTACTTTGTAGAGCCACCTTTCGCTGCAAGCCTTACAGCTGCAAGTCTCTGCCAGGTATGTCTCTGCCAGGTATGTCTCTGCCAGGTATGTCTCTGCCAGCTTTGTGCATCTAGAGACTGAGATTTTTGCCCATTCTTCTTTGCAAAATAGCTCAAGCTCAGCCAGATTGGATGGAGAGCGTCTGTGAACAGCAATTTTCATGTCTTGCCACAGATACTCAATGGGATTTAGGTCTGGATTTTGACTGGGCTATTCTAACACATGAATATTCTTTGATCTAAACCATTCCACTGTAGCTCTGGCTATATTATTTGGCTCATTGTCTTGCTGGAAGGTGAATCTCCTTCCCAGTCTCAAGTCTTTTGCAGCCTCCAACATGTTTTCTTCCAGGATTGCCCTGTATTTATCTCCATCCCTCTTCCCATCAACACTTACCAGCTTCCCTGTCCCTGTTGAAGAAAAGCCTTCCCATAGCATGATGTTGCCACCACCATGTTTCACAGTGGGGATGGTGTGTTCAGGGTGATGAGCAGTGTTATTTTTACGCCAAACATAGCGCTTTGCATTTAGGCCAAAAAGTTCAACTGTGGTCTCATCTGACCAGAGCACCTTGTTCCACATCTTTGCTGTGTCCCCTATATGGCTTGTGGCAAACTGCAAACTGCACTTCTTATGTCTTTCTTTCAACAATGGTTTTCTTCTTGCCACTCTTCCATAAAGGCAGATTTATGGAGTGCACAACTTATAGTTGTCATGTGGACAGATTCTCCCACCTGAGCTGTGGATTTCTGCAGCTCCTCCAGAGTGACCATGGGCCTCTTGGCTGCTTCTCTGACCACTGCTCTCCTTGCTCAATCTGTTAATTTAGGTGAACAGTCATGTCTTGGTAAGTTTGCAGTTGTAGAATACTTTTTCCATTTTTGGATGATGGATTGAACAGTGCTCCTTGGGATACTCAAAGCTTGGGATATGTTTTTATAACCTAACCCTGCTTTAAACTTCTCCACAACTTTATCTCTGACCTGTCTGGTGAGTTCCTTGGTCTTCATGATGCTGTTTGTTCACTAGTGTTCTCTAACAAACCACTGAGGCCTTCACAGAACAGATGTATTTATACTGAGACTAAATTACACACAGCTGTACTCTATTAACTAATTAAGTGACTTCTGAAGGCAATTGATTGTACTGGATTTTAATTTAGGGGTATCAGAGTACAGGGGGTATGAATAATTTTGCACGTCCCACTTTTCCTATTTTTATTTGATTAAAATTTTGAAAACCATGTATCATTTTCGTTCCACTTCACAATTATCTGCTACTTTGTGTTGGTCTATCACTTAAAAACTCAATAAAATACATTTAAGTTTGTGGTTGTAAGGTGACAAAATGTGTAAAAGTTCAAGGGGTATGAATACTTTTGCAAGCCACTGTAACAATAAACAGTCCAAATAGATGCAGATTAGTTGCTAGTTGATTTAATTGAACACTGAGTGAAGTTACTACAAAGACCACTAGATGGCAATGTGAGTATTATACATGATAATAGTGTCATGACCTGTCAGTGGAAATGAAGGTGCATGTTTACTCACAGCTCAAGGGATCTTTACTATCCATTAAAGTGTTTTTGCAAACTCTGTGCTCAAAGTCTCAAGCTTTATGCAAGAAATCTTTATGGAAGATCAAACTTCTCTTACACTACATAAAAAAGGAAATTTCCACCATAAATTAGATTTCACTTCTAGGATATTCACATTTTGAAAGCAAACACAAAAATATAAGCAGTGACGAGAAAATAAACAATGTAAAATAGAATCATTTATCAATCTGAGATATGGTGGTGCATTTCTCTCTTGTTTGGATTGTGCTGTTGAAGAATAGGGTGTGTTCCTATGTGTTAGGCCACACCATTTGCAATTAGAAACTACATTAAGAAGAACTAAACAACTATCAGCCATTACAAGCATAATATCAATCTCAGGACATGAAAAGGATTTAATAAAACAATGTTAGGTTCTTATATGTTTGCCACTGTGATAGCCATACTTGCCAATGTCGGGGAGGCTCCCACAAAAAGGGGTGATCTCCAAGTTTCTCGGAGGAGTAGGCAAATCTCATGGGCATGACAGAATGATCATATTATACATGACATGGGGATTTTATATGTCTCTTATGTCACAAAAAGAGGAGTGATTAGCACATTTCGTGTCCAAATCATAAAAAGGGGGCATGTCACCCCAAAAGAGTCAGGCTTTATTACAAGAGGGCATGGCCAAATTATAATTTTCACCACGCACTTTGCGTGCTTGTTCTCTCGCAAGCCATCTTATAAAGTTGGCTATCACCAGAGATGTAACTTGAAGCTCCTGTGCGCCAATTCAAAACCTACCTACCTTGTGTCATTCTTACAGTAATCAATGACAACCAAAAACCTTTCCTGTACTGTATATGTAGAAGACTCCCCAGACTTAGACATAAAACAGAGTACATATCTCTGTACTGTCCATTTATATATTTGTGCATCGCCCCAAGTCATCTTTTTTTTAAACTGAATAACCAAAACTTTGGTAACCTGTCTTGATATTTCAATCCACCTAACTCTTTAAAGGGGTTGTCCAGGCAAAATGGACAACCCTTTTAACATTTAAATCAGCTGAGGGCAGTGAAACAAATAAAAAAATGCATACTCACCTGTCCCTGTTGCTCCGGTGTCCTCCTGCGCATCCCAATTCTTCTACTCCGGCGGCGTCTCCTGGGTCTCTTCTGGCGTTCAACGCAGATTTGATGGACCTGCAATGTCACTACCTGTGACATCATGGGTCCTCTTCCTGAGGCCTGACGTGATCCCTGAGGCCAATCAGCGGCTTCAGCTGAATGCCGGAAGAGACCCGGGAGATGCCGCTGGAGCAGAAGAACCGGGACACGCAGGAGGACGCCAGAGCAATGAGGACAGCTGAGTATGCTTTTTTTTTTTTTATTTGTTTCACTGCCCCCAGCTGATTTAAACGTTAAAAGAGTTGTCCATTTTTGTCCATTAACCCTTTAATTACCTCTCCTCTCTCCTCTGCATACACTTTAGTTTAGCTATGTCCTTCTAAACTGTAAACAATGGCGGAATTTATCAAGTGCTGCATACTAGAGTTCTGGAGTCAAAAAGTCACAAAATAGACTTTTCAAAAAAAAAAACAAAAAACTTATTTGCACTTTTTAAAAAGTGAATGGGAAAGAGGGCATAGTTAGCCTGTGAAGCTGATGGATTCCAGATTTATCATATGCAAATTTTCAAAACTGTAGAATTCTGTAGATGGGTAACAAAGAAAGAATATCTCAGGACAGTATATCAGAACAGATAGAGACAATAGAGGTAGAGACAAATGATGAAGGGCCAGATGCCATGACTTTTTGGCTAAAGCCCCACGTGGGGTAAATGCCGCGATTCGACCGTGGCAGAAGCGCCACGGAAAAAATCGCGGCGTTTTACAGTCAGAGCAAAGTGGATGGGATTCTAGTGAATCCCATGCCCACTTTGCGGGAAAAACCGCACTGCAGACATGTGGTGATTTCCAAAACCAGCACAGTTTTGGAAATCGCAGCATGTCAATTATACCAACGGAAACGCCGGCGGTTTCCCCATAGGTATGGTTGAAACAGAAAGTCCGCAGAGGAAAACTCTACAAACTTACTGTCAAAAAGCGCTGCGGGAAGAACCGCGATGCGATCCCGCCGCAGTTTCTCCCGCAGGGCTTTTTTGCTGCGGGACGCCACGTGGAACCTTAGCCCTAAGGGGACTTTCAGGTCTCCCATCCTCCTGATCACTGGCGGACCGAGCGATCGGGCCTCCAGCGAATGGGAACTTATCCCCTGTCCTGTGGATAGGGGATGTGTCCATAACAGGATAACCCCTTTAAGTTTCTTTAGACAATCTTTCAATATATTCAAAATGCATAGATCTTAGTATTAGTATACTATAGTCTAATAACAGCAGACAAATGTGGCTGAGGTTAGTCTAGCCTAGTGAATGCTGTGATGGTACAGCCATGTAGCTTCTTTCCTAGACATTTGGCATCCTGTCCTGTATATATACATAAAATACAAAATAAAAAAAAATGTCTCCAGCATGTTAATGTAGTCTGAAAGCAAAGTGCAGACTATAAATAAGGCTGTGAATATTGAATTTTTGTACTATTTAGTACTTTTAAAATAAATGCGCTGCAGTAGTTCCAAAGCAAATGGAAGATACATTCCTTCATTTATATCCTGTTGCTTATATATCACAAACAGTAATGGTTAATATTACTGCATCCTCAGACTGGGTCACACGGTTGCCACAGGGGTCAATATAGTTTTCAATAATGACCTGGTAGGGGATTTACAGAGTAGAAATTCAATATTTGCAGATGATACTAAGCGCTCCAAAGTAGTCGATATAGAGGAGGATACTGTAATATTCGGGAAGCTGGAGGCTTAGGCAGAGAAAAGGCAATGTAAATAAATGGAAGGTTATGCACAAGGAACAAGGAAACCAATTCTGCAATTAAGCATTAAATAGTAAAACACTGGGTAAAACTGCCACTCAAAAAGACTACTGGAAACTTTAGCTACTAGTGCTGGGCAGCTGCTGCCTAGGCAATACAATCATGGGACATATCAGATAGACATAGATGCTCATGATAAGAATATAATTATGCCTCTACACAAATCATTAGTCAGACCACACAGGCAATATTTATCATGAGGGTTGTACAGTGGGGAAAAAAAGTATTTAGTCAGTCACCAATTGTGCAAGTTCTCCCACTTAAAAAGATGAGAGAGGCCTGTAATTGACATCATAGGTAGACCTCAACTATGAGATACAAAATGAGAAAACATATCAAGAAAATCACATTGTCTGATTTTTAAAGAATTTATTTGCAAATTATGGTGGAAAATAAGTATTTGGTCAATAACAAAAGTTCATCTCAAACTTTGTCATATATCCTTTGTTGGCAATGACAGAGGTCAAACGTTTTCTGTAAGTCTTCACAAGGTTGGCACACACTGTTGCTGGTATGTTGGCCCATTCCTCCATACAGATCTCCTCTAGAGCAGTGATGTTTTGGGGCTGTCGCTGGGCAACACGGACTTTCAACTCCCTCCAAAGGTGTTCTATGGGGTTGAGATCTGGAGACTGGCTAGGCCACTCCAGGACCTTGAAATGCTTCTTGCGAAGCCACTCCTTCGTTGCCCTGGTGGTGTGCTTGGGATCATTGTCATGCTGAAAGACCCAGCCACGTTTCATCTTCAATGCCCTTGCTGATAGAAGGAGGTTTGCACTCAAAATCTCACGATACATGGCCCCATTCATTCTTTAACGTACACGGATCAGTCGTCCTGGTCCCTTTGCAGAGAAACAACCCCAAAGCATGATGTTGCCACCCCCATGCTTCACAGTAGGTATGGTGTTCTTTGGATGCAACTCAGCATTCACTCTCCTCCAAACACGACAAGTTGTGTTTCTACCAAACAGTTCTACTTTGGTTTCATCTGACCATATGACATTCTCCCAATACTCTTCTGGAACATCCAAATGCTCTCTAGCAAACTTCAGACGGGCCCGGATATGTACTGGCTTAAGCAGGGGGACACGTCTGGCACTGCAGGATCTGAGTCCCTGGCGGCGTAGTGTGTTACTGACGGTAGCCTTTGTTACTTTAGTCCCAGCTTTCTGCAGGTCATTCACTAGGTCCCCCCGTGTGGTTCTGGTATTTTTGCTCACTGTTCTTGTGATCATTTTGACCCCACGGGGTGAGATCTTGCGTGGAGCCCCTGATCGAGGGAGATTATCAGTGGTCTTGTATGTCTTCCATTTTCTAATTATTGCTCCCACAGTTGATTTCTCCACACCAAGCTGCTTGCCTATTGCAGTTTCAGTCTTCCAGCCTGGTGCAGGTCTACAATTTTGTTTCTGGTGTCCTTCCATAGCTCTTTGGTCTTCACCATAGTGGAGTTTGGAGTGTGACTGTTTGAGGTCGTGGGCAGGTGTCTTTTATACTGATAACAATGTCAAACAGGTGCCATTACTACAGGTAATGAGTGGAGGACAGAGGAGCCTCTTAAAGAAGAAGTTACAGAAGTTACAGGTCTGTGAGAGCCAGAAATCTTGCTTGTTTGTAGGTGACCAAATACTTATTTTCCACCATAATTTGCAAATAAATTCTTAAAAAATCAGACAATGTGAGTTTCATTTTGTCTCTCAGAGTTGACTTCTACCTATGATGTCAATTACAGGCCTCTCTCATCTTTTTAAGTGGGAGAACTTGCACAATTGGTGGCTGACTAAATACTTTTTTTCCCCACTGTATTTATAATCAGGGATCATAATATATAAGGGGGTAATTAATTTAATTAAGGTGGCACTTGGGCTTTAATAAAGGGGTTTTCCAGCTCATTTTTATTGATGATCTATCCTCAATAAGAGATCTGTGCCCCCTCCCCGACTGAAGAGGTCATGGCATCTCTTTACATTGCACGCTGTTTGTTCTATAGTGACCGTGTGATGTAATTCCAGCCTTGTCACAAAGACGTGTACAGTAATACCTCGTACACTCGCGTTTCCGAATTTGCGAATTCACAGATTCGCGATATTTTTTTGGCAACTAACATATATATATTTTGCTCTTTTTTTTTCAGATCTGTGAAATTTAATTAAAAAAAACACCTTCGCTATTGGGTAGTAGCGTCCTGTTCGTTACGTACCCGGTAATTAGTTTAATTTTACTGTGAGTGTATAAGAAAAATGAATGAATGTATTAATATACAGTACTGTACAGTATACTTTAGTATACTTTAGTATACTGTACAGTACTGTAGGGTAAAGTTTATTGATATTTAGGGGTTAAACATTAGAAACCGGCATTGTAAGCGCTTCTAAGCGCTTGTACCAAACATTCGCGATTCCTCGCGATCCGCGACCCGCTCTGTCACCTAACCTCGCGAATGTACGAGGTATTACTGTATACGACGAGGCTGTAGTTGCATTACATGGCCACTATGAAATGAATGATACAATGTAAACAGGTGTCACGGCGCTTACACAAGTGCCACGGTTCGTTCAAACAGCTGATCAGTTGGGGTCCCGGGTGTTGGAACCCCACTCATTTTTTTTTTCTTCTTGACCTGGAAAACCCATTTAATTAGGAAACGCATGGGTCATTATTAATAAGGGACACTATTTAAGGGGGTACATAGGGGCATTATTAATTTAAAGATGCACTTGGCAGTATTATTTATTCTGGTGGGGGTGATATTAGCAGGATGGGGACATTGAGTGGGTGAGGACAATATGGGTCAGGTGCCTGTAAAAGTGAGAAGCTAAAGAGGTCTGTGCTGCAAACTTTACAGAGATAAGTCACAGCTGGAAGAAGTGGTCCAGATTCAAGAGATGGGAAATGTGAACGATTACAGTCAGAGATGTAACCTGTAAGTCACAACATTGTTTCTGCATTGTAGTTACTTAAATGGTCTTCACAGACCTGTGTAGAGCCGGTATCTACCACTATAGGGTCACCATATACTGAAAATACTGGTATACCTAAGCTGGTGGCCCACTTGGATGTGTTTGTTCCCCCTGTGCTGAACCCATAGCTACACCTCTGGGTATTCTCCTCTATATTGACTAATTTGGAGCACTTAGTATCATCTGCAAATATTGAATTTCTGCTCTGTAAATCCCCTACCAGGTCATTAATAACACTATATTGACCAATGAGGTACCCCCCCTCCCCCCCGGCAACTGTGACACAGTCTGAGGATGCAGTATTATTAACCATTACTGTTGGTGATACTGTACATAAGCATAAATAAAGGAATGCATCTCCCATTTTCTATAGAACTAAATAGCACAAACACTCAATATTCACAGCCTTCTTTATAGTGTGCACTTTGTTTTCAGACTACATTAACATGCTGGAGATATTTTTTCAATTGTTTATGTATATATACTGGATAGGAAGCCGAATGACTAGGAAAGAAGCTACATGGCTGTACAGCATTCACAGCATGCAGCTCACCTAGACTAACCTCAGCCACATTTCTCTGCTGTCATTAGACTATAGTATACTAATACTAAGATTTATGCATTTTGAATATATTGGAAGACTGTCTAGAGAAACTTAAAGGGGTTGTCCCGTTATGGACACTTATCCCCTATCCATAGGACAGGGCATAAGTGTCCAATCGCTGGGGGCCCGATCACTGGGTCTTACAGTGATCAGGAGGATGGGGGACCGAATGGAGAATGGAGACCTGGTCATGCAAGTGCACTGACACTCCATTTACATGGAGGCCTTAGAGAGACTTTTGGTCCCCCTTGCTTCTGATTGCTGGGATCCTGGCGATCGGCCTCCTGTGGATAGGGAATAAGTGTTTATAATGGGACAACCCCTTTAAGGCTATTAATAACTTTGTGTCTCAGACACATGATATGCATTACATTTCCTTATGTCCATGTTAATTTATTATCTTTTTTTAAAAAAATGCCCATAAGCAATGAATTATTTTTGCAACTATGTATTGCATAACTTAAAGAGTACATGCTACATAGCAAGAAACAGTAAATGTTTAATGGCTTATGGTTGAGTGCAAGCCTCAACATATCTGTATACCCTGAGTAGACTCTATCCATCCCTTCCGTACTATTATCATTAGCAAAAAAAAAAAAGCATGCATGTATAATTATATCACAGGGTATATGTTCCTTCCAGATAAATATATATTTTTCATGACTGTGGCTTCAGCTTCTTTGATAGACGGCACCAAGTCCATAGTGTGGTAACTGGTAAGAGTTTCAAGCAAACAAGTTGTCTCTTTAATAATTAAGCTTCATTGATTCCAGATTTCAGGCTGTAATAGTGTCTTTATCAAGCATAAGCAGATGTAGCAGGCGTTACTTCATCTTCCAGTCCATTAGAACAGGAGTGATGCATTAACAATGATTTCTGATACACACAGCGCATAAAAGCAAATCTGCTCATTCTGGACATCTGAAACCAGATTATTCAGTAATTGCAATATATTGGACTTTAATGGTACAATTCACAGTGTCTAGCTATAATTCCCTTTCAATATTTCAGAGGATTTGATCATGTACCATACTGTAAAGCAGAGGTGACATATGAATACTACTGTCTGTTTTATATGTTTACATTTAAAAGAAGTCTGTCACCTGAACCCAGCATATCAACCCAGCCATACAGATAGGTAGGTAGATTAGTGTACCCTGAATCAAACAGTGTTTTCCATTGAGAATCGTTGACTTCTTTACCAAGAATATGAAAATTAGTTATTTGGTGCAATGAGGGCATTGCCAATTACTATTCTGGAACAACGGCAACACCACCATTCAAAAATCTCATTTGCATATTGACAAACAGTGAAATCTTGGCAACGGAGGCTCCGATTTACAAGGGAAAAAACCTGATCCTAACCTATTTATCAATGATATCTGCAAAATTTACTATATTATGTTGTTTTTGTCAAAACAATACTTTAATTTCACAATACATTGTTACCTGAAATGTACTTATTCAGACATTTAATTTTTATACTTTTTTATTAAGTTCTGATTTTTTTTAACATAAAAATAAAATGCCCACTCAGTAACTCTAAAAGTGAGAAACCAGTATAGTGATATTGCCTTCAGAGACTCAGCCAAATAAATGGCCTACCATTGAATATTGCAATCCTTTCTCCCTGCTATCTGTTGCTTAGTAATGAATAAAAAAAAATACTAAAAAGTGTATGGTCTTTCTTGGTGTAGTGTCCAGTCTTTCTTGGCATAAACAATTTACCTATACTTAAAAAGGTGTCCTTGATGTAATACACAAAAACTTAGGTGTAACTTGAGGCTAAGGCCCCACGTAGTGGGTCGCAGAGAAAAAGTACTGCGGGAAAAACCGCAGCAGAAACAAATCACGTTTTCTCTTGCCGACTTTCTGTTTCAATTATATCTATACGGAAACCTCCAACATTTCCATAGGTATAACTGACATGCTGTGATTTTCAAAAACGTAAGGTTTTGTAAATGTCAGCATTTCCGCTGTGTGGATAAGATTCGCTAGACTTTTGCAGGGACTGTACAACACAGCGGTTTTTGCTACGACGTTTATGCCACGTGGGACCCCGGCTTGAAGCTTCAATGCAAAATCTGTGATGGGGCCCCTACCTACCTTATGCCATTTAGAGTAGTGGTATAGGGACAGAGTGGTAGAGGGATTTTTGGGGTCCCCTCAGGGTCCAGGGCCTAGTAGCGACTGCTACCCCATCACCTCCTATGGCTACACTAAGGCTGCACAAAAATTATGTGGCATACATTGGTCTTTAGATGACAATAGGTCACTTTATGAATGCATACTTTTGCTTTTTTAAACATTTGTTTCTAAAGTATAGAAAATAAAATGTACATTTTTATAAATTTTAATATTTCAGTCCAGCAGCCATTTTTTCATGGGGCTCTCAGGAAGTTTATTCAAAAACACACAAATATACTATTGTAAGTGTACATAATTCCACTCACAGTGGTATTTGGGCAGTACAAAACAGTATTATTTGTGTTATTCATTTGTGAATAATATATTCATTTTTGGAATTGTGTACTTTTACCTGCAAGGCTGAAAAGCATGGTGCTCTTTTTCTTCTGCAAATATAACTTAGGCTAGGTTCACATCTGTGCAGATGGACTATAATGGGGTCCGTCGGGTGTCTGGCGTTTTTATATTGAATTTTGTTGGTTTCTGCGGCAAAGTCTCCAAAGGAGATGTGAGCCTAGCCTTATACTCACATCTAGTGTCAAATGTGAAAACATTCATTATAGGGAATGTTGCAACAAAACCAAAACAACTGGAAAAAATTATGTTTGAAAAAAAAAAAAACAGTGTTGGTCTAACATTCAATTCCTGTTAAGGCTAATGAAAGATATTTTCTAAGCTTCTTTATATAGTGACTTCATGACTATACAATGTGACTTACCATGCAGCTCAGTTTGAGGTACTTTGATGTTATGTCATTTTACAGAATAACACAGACATTATTGTATCCAGTTAACTAATCAGATCCACACATTCCTTCTCTTATCCTGTTTCCTGCCTTGTGTGTACCAGGCAAAAGGTTACTTTCCATATGCCACCATGAGCTATGAGCTGGATACAGTTTGTCATTATATGCTTTCAGTAAAAAGTAGGAGAATAAGCATTTCCTGTCATTACTTTTCATTAAAATAGAGAATATTCAGATTTTTGCCATATTATAAATAGTACAGTTTCTGCTGTCATTTCTTTCCTCCTTACAAAGCTGTATTATTAATATAACAGTGAGCTAAAATGTCATCTGAGTGATCATGGCCATGTAATGATTGTTGGAGCCAGACAAGAAAGTTTGAGTAGTTCATAAACCACAGGTGCACTGAGCTCTTGTTCTTTAGATGAACATGCCAGGGGTATAGCTAAAGGGGCCTTAGAGGTAGCAGTCACAACTAGGTCCTGTGCCTGAGGGGACCCAAAGGAGCCTCTGCCGCAAAAGACACCAGTATTATAAATTGTACACAATAGGTTTCTTAAAGGGAGTCTACCACCACAAAAATTCTAAAAAAATTCACTTCTAAATAACTTATAAACCATTTTGGGGTCAGTAAGTAACATAGTTAACATACCTTTCTTGTGCTGAGAAATTCCACATTTATTCCATATGCAAATAAGCGGTTTGGTGTACTTGGGGTGGGGCCACAGATGCTGACACAACATTTTCTTTTGTGGTTGCTGCAAATTGCTGTCCAAGGGATATGCTAGTCTTTCTTTGTGTGCATCGGGCACAATCATCAGAGGTATGGAGAAATTACACATTTCTTAATCCAGTACTTCACAGTTATCACACAGTATCTGATAAAGTGTCCTTGGAATACAAAGCCTAGTCCAATGCAAGACAAATTGCCCAATACATGAAAGCAAGCTATGAACAACAAGTATGCTCTATGCACAGAGTAAAGGATAAGTCCTCTAGAGCAGAGGTCCCCAATGACCGGGCTGCAGACCAGTACCCAGCCGTGGATCGCTTGGTATTGGGCCGGCCCAGGCATTGGGGACCTCTATATGCTACTAGGTGTAATACGCAGCATAGGAGCATGGTCCGACACCTGGACCCCTTTTTGAGAGTGATCTTCTGATGTAGATTACACCAGCAGATCACTTTCCACTTACCTGATTACTAATGCAGCTCCCGGGATCTCTTCTGACACTCAGGATGTTTGCATCTTATATTCTGCTCCCAGAACCTTTGCTATAATGCTGCTGAGATCGGGGAGCAGAATAGTAGATGCACACATCCTGTGTGTCAGAAGAGATCAGGGGAGCAGCTTTAGTAATCAGGTAAGCATAATGGAATTAGAATTATAGTAACAGCATGAGGGGAGAGGGGGAACTATTACCTGTAGGGGGCACTACTAGGGCTCTATTAAAGTAGTAGTGCCCCCCCCCACAGTTAATAACAGCCCCCCACCCCACAGGTGATGTTATGAACTAGGGGGGCACAGGTAATAGCTCACCCCCCCCTCTCCACAGGTAACATTACCTGTGGGGTGGACTACTAGGGATCTATTACAGTAATAGTCCCCCCACAGATAATAGTCTCCCCCCCACACATAATGTTATTAACTGTAGGGGGCACTATTACTGTAATAGAGCCCTAGTAGTGTCCCCCACAAGTAATAGTTCCCTGCATGCACACACAGGTTATATTACCTGTGGGGGGTGTGCACTATTACAGTTAATAACCACAGAGCCACACAGTTAATAAAAGTCCCTTCACACACAGGTAATGTTATGGACTGGGGGGGCACTGTTACTGTAATAGTGTCTTAGTATTGTCCTTCACAGGTAATAGTCCCCCCACACAGGTTATATTACCTGTGGGGGGGGGCACTATTACAGTGATAGTGCCCCCCTAGTTAATAACATTACCTGGGTGGGAGACCATTATCTGTAAGGGTAACTATTAGTGCTCTATTACAGTTGTAGTTCCCCCACAGTTAACAATAGTCCCCCCACACACAGGTAATGTTATTAACTGTGGGGGGGCATTATTACTGTAATAGTGCCCTAGTAATGTCCTCCACAGGTAATAGTCCCCCCCCCCACACAGGAAATATATTTCCGGGGGTGGGGAGGGGGCACTATTACAGTAATAGTGCCCCCTGAGCTATGGTCCCCCCTGTCCTACCTATAGTTTATTAAGGGAGCTCTCTTCATATCACCCCTAATTGATTGAGGGCCCCTGCCCTACACATAATGTTGTTAAGGGAGCTGTCCATACCACCATTAAATTATGCATGATATGGAGAGAGATCTCCCTTAATAAAGTATAGGTAAATGTATAAATGTATTAATTGAATATACACTTTATTATGTTTTCTTATGAGTCGCCCAATCTCTCCAACCCCGTCCCTGAAAACTCCGCCCTAAGCCTAGCCCCCTGCCAGGTCATGGGAAAATTTTCTTGAATGAAAGTGGTCCCTGGTATAAAATTGGTTGGGGACTGCTGCTGTTGAGGTTCAGGACCATTTTAACACATTTGTGAGCTCAGTGCAAAAGTTTTAAAGGTGGGGCCCCTTTACTAGTTGGACATACCTCCCATCTTTCAGACGACACAAAAATGGGATAACGTGACATAGCACACAGCAACAAATTATTTTGTGTTAAGCTGTGCCCCTAACCCTGCCCATGTCTCCTTTTGTGCCTCAACACAGTAATAGTGTCCTTCAATTTATAGCATACAGTGATTATGTCGCCACTACACAGTCCCCTACACAGCCCACACAAAGTATAATGCTCCCTTAGTGGCCCCACACAGTATAATACCTTCTTAATGGCTCCCATACAATGTAATGCCCACTCAGTGGCCCCTCATACAATATAATGCCCCTCAGTCGCCCATAATGCAGTCAAATGACCTTGCATTGGTCCCATATAATGTCCCCTCAGTGGCCCATAACATTAAAATATACCCTGAGTGGTCCATCAGACATTGAGACGTCCACCCAGTTGCCCATCACACATAAAGATGTCCCCAATTGCCCATTACACATTAATATGTCACCGCAGTTGCCCATCAGACAATATAATACATTAAACCAAAAAAAAAAATAGCCATATTCACCTAGTGTTGTTCCCACAGTGCAGTTTGAAGCCTCTGGCTGTAGTGGTGTCTGTGGCTCGGCCTCCATGCCTCAGTCAGCACTAGTTAAGGCCTAAATGGCAGTGCATGAAGCTGATAGCTTGTTTTCAACTCTGTGTGTCCTGAGGACACATATATAGTTGAATTGGGATCATACCTGCTGCCATAGGGCCCAGTGCAAGTACACCGTTTACCCTATGGTTAAAGCAGCCTGTGGAGGTTCCACCTCGGAGGCCCACACAATCACAAAAATAATGGCCTCATGTATCCCCTTTTCAGTACAGCAATGGTTGTATATATGTCCTGCCAATCTATTCACCTTTGTGGGACTGACAGAGTTAGCCAAGTAGTATACTCGGCTACTTTGAGGCAGACCCATCAAGATGAGTGAAACAGCAACTCGAATGTGTTCTACTGATCTGTGGGGGTCCCAACAGTGGGACTCCCAGAGATCAGATGCTTATCATATCCTGTGTAGAGAAGTGTTGTTTATGGGAAAACACTTTCAGGCTAAGACCCCACATAGCAAGCTGCGGCGGAAACGCCTTACATTTTTTTTCACCAGCGTTTTACACAAAAAGTATTCCTCTGCGGACTTTCTGACCCATTTATACCTATATGGGAAACGTCTGCGTTTCCATAAGCATAATTGATATGCTGCGATTTTCAAAAATGCAGGCGTTTTTGAAATCACAGATTTTCTGCTGCAGATTTTTTTCTGCAATGTGTAGATGGGATTATTCAGAATTACATCCACATGCAGGTACTGTAAAATAATGCCTTTTTCCAACATGGGGCCCTGGCCTCAGGCTAACGCCCCACGTTTTGGAAACGCAGCTTTTTTTGTTGCAGATTTTGCTGCGGTTTTTTTTGAGCCAAAGCCAAGAATGGCTTCCAAAAGAATGGGAAATATATAGGAAACCTCTTATACTTCTCCCTTCTGGTCAATCCACAACAAAAAAAAGCTGTGTTTCTGCAACGTGGGGCATCAACTTCAAGGATAAGTTCAGAGTTCAGAATTTCACCTCTTTCATTGTATAATGGCATTTGACATCAAAGTACATGTATTTGTATTATACTTTTCATCATGTCCATATAATATTTATAAAATATATACTATGCAACAAAATATACTTTCTCATCTATTTATCTATATTTATATATCATTATAGTCTATGGGTTCCGCGGGTAAATGCTTTATAAGCTGAGAGGGTTTCCGTTTTTTGAGTCCCCAAGCGGACCCGAAGAACGGAAACCCGATCGCTAGTGTGAACCTAGCGTTACTAATACCAATTTTTTTATTTAAAAATGAACAGTATTTTTGCCATTGTTTAAACTGCTCAATGATAATTCCATATTCTGAACATCATTGTGAAGATGCATCTCTTTGAACAGAATGCCAGAACCTTAGTGATGGAAGAGTGAAGAAATCAGGCGATACCTTTTAGAGGCTAACTGAGTATATTTATAAGAACCTTAGTGATGACTGACATGAAGGCAGTGCAGTAGAAAACCAGGTCACAAAATGTATGCATTCACAGCCACAGCAATGGTGGTTACTCATCTAGACAATATGTGTCATCATTTTCTAGGGAAATGTCCATTAGATGCATCTACCATTTACAAATTGCAATATGTATTAAAACAATTAGACCTGAAATTGAACAAGAATGCTTTTGTTTCAAATCATTTTTTTTCCGCAGCGTTTTTTTAACTGCATTCCGCAGCGTGGGGCCTTATATCAGCCCTAGTTGCATGGGAAATCAACAACAACAAAAAAAAAATTACTGATGAAAGGTCTATTATGACCTTAAGGGGGCATAATGTGTACAGAAAAAAAAAAACCTAAAAAACACCCAATGCCTTTTGTGTTACCTATGTAAAAATAACTAATAGAAAAGGAAATATATTAAAAAAAATATTCGAGTAGCACTTTGTGCTATTAAAAAATGTGAAAAACTCTTGCATTTTTTTCTTTTTTTTTAATCCGAAAGAATCTTTAAAAAATGCAAATCTAAAAATTACATAAAAATAAAGTCCTATATATCACTGAAAAAGGTGCAAAAATTATTAAAATAACCCAAGTGAAAAAAATGTTATCGCTTTCAAAACCACATGTACCAAAACCCCGAAACATATGTCAAGTTATGAACCAGTGAAAATAACAAGGTCATGAAGTGGTTATAGAAACTGATTGCAAAATAATGTAGTAGCTAATAACTGTCTAACTATATATAATCTATATCCATGACATTGATAAACTCATTAAGGTTAAGACTCCACGTTGCAGAAACACAGCTTTTTTGTTGGAGATTTTGCTGCGTTTTTTTAAGTCAAAGTCAGGAGTGGCTTGAAAAGGAATGGGAAATATAAAGGAAGCTCTTAGATGTTTCCCTTCTGTGAAGTCCACTCCTGACTTTGGCTTAAAAAACCGCAGCAAAATCTGTAACAAAAAATGCTGCGTTTCCGCAACGTTGGGCCTTAGCCTAAAACATATTACACACACAGTATGTGGACAACCTGCCATATGCATAAAATGTGCATGCTGGTATATTTTCCTTTGAATTTATCTGTCTATATCTTTTCTTCTAGGGTGTCATATAATTTATTGACCTAAAGAAAACAGTGATGTATTTACAGAGTCAGGACAGGGTGACCTCCTAATCTATTGGGCCTTGATTCACCTAAACTATTCCAGTTTGTCTAGAAGGAGGAATATTTACCTTTCATGATCTGTCCAATCTCTTAGGGAAACAGTAGTATTCTTGGAGGTGCACCGATCTTTATCCCGCCAGACAATTTATCTAGTTTTATTTACATGCCAAATCTGCCTATGAAGAACATACTACACAAGAACAAGTAGATTTATCTTCTGTGTAAATGTAATAACTTACTACACAGTCATTCCATAAGAAAGTATCATATCAGTAAAGCTCTCTTCATCTCTGCTGTACGTAGCAATCTTTGCAACTTCCCACACATACAGTCATCAACCATGGCCACAAGTCACTCATTTTTGCCTGTTTTATTCCTACCGTTTTGCCTTTTTTGTCTTAACTAGAAATGTAAGTACTTGGATGATTAGTCATATAAAGATGCTGTGTATAAAGGGGTTTTCCGAGACATAAATATTGATGGATTTTCCTTAGAATAGGTTGATATCACATCATCAAGGGTCCAACACCTGACAGCAACATAGATCAACTGTTCATAGCAGTAGTGATGTTTATGATTCACAGACCATGTAAAGTTCATTGGTCACTCTGGACCTATTCAAGGGAATGTGAATCAGCTGCAAAACCATACACAGCTGCTATATAATGAACGGCAATGTTCTTGATAAGCAGTGAAAAAGCTACAGTTCTCACTCAAGTCTGCAACCTCTTCAAACAGTTGTGGGGGTGCCAGGTGTAGGACCAGCACCAATCTCATATTTATAACCTATCGTAAGGATAGGTCATTCACATTTAAGTTCTGGAAAACCCCTTGCCGTACTATTATGGTGAATGTCAGAACTTTAAACATGACGCCTACTCAGGAGTTGAGCAGGCACCATAGCCACTGGGATTCTGCTATATTACAAAGCAGAGTCCCGACAGCAATACCTGTGATGTGTTCTTTTTGATCGCAGGCATTAACCCTTCTAATGCCTTTTTCAAATGTGATCAAGGCATCAGATCACCACTATATAAACAGCATAGATGTCCCATTGAATGAGATCCATGGGCAGTGACCTGTATCCATAATATCTAGGGTACTATTGAAGGCTCCTAGATCTGTCTTCAATACATTTCTATTACAAAAGTAACTGGATTTCTCAATACACTGCAATACAATAGTATTGCAGTATAATGTAAAGGTGACCAAACATCCTAGGGTTCAATTCCCCATAGGTAATCTAAAGAAATATAATTATATAAATTTTCATATTATCCCTCTTTTCGTATATCTTCTTCCGCCTAGCTGCTTGTGTTATTGCTACTGGGTAGTCAGTCATAGGCAGTAAGCAGCTTTCCTGATTATGCTCAGATCTCTTCTTCTATGGGTCAGGGATCAAATGTCAGTTGTCAAAATGCAAGATTTGCTACAGCTGTAACTGGGATATTACCAACAGAAAACTGAAAGGACACTATGTATGAAGGCTTATACAGCCATAGAAGATTGCCCAGCAAGACCCTGCACATATTTCAACTTTATGTCCCTTTTAAAAAAGAAAGAAACATCTTGGGGCAGACTAAGAAGTAAAGAAAGAAGTCACCTTTAGGCTAAGGCTCCACATAGCACCCACCAGCAAAAAAGCGCTGCGGGAAAAAACACGGCAGAAATGTATTGCCGCTTCTTCCTGCAGCACTTTGCACAGAAAGTTTGCATAGGTTTCCTCTGTGGACTTTCTGCTTCAATTATACTTAGAGGGAAACCGCCAGCGTTTCCGTAGGTATAATTAACATTCTGCGATTTCCAAAAGCGCAACAGTTTTGGAAATCACACCATG
Organism: Leptodactylus fallax; assembly: GCA_947044405.1. NCBI lineage: Eukaryota > Metazoa > Chordata > Amphibia > Anura > Leptodactylidae > Leptodactylus > Leptodactylus fallax. Next base: position 8,078,784 of record CAMRHE010000027.1, on the reverse strand, counting down.
TCCGCTGCGCCTATTTTACCACAAAGTGGGGATGGGATTCGCTAGAATCCCATTCACTTTGCTGTGACTGTAAAACGCTGGCATTTACACCATATGGGGCCCCCCGGCCTTAGGTAAATCAAGCCCCAAAGCAGCCCTGGTAACAAAAGGTTAAATACTCTGAACACTGCTTTATCCTATACTTGCTAAAACCAATAAAACTTTGACTTTTACTTGGAAAACAACAATGCATAAAATGCAAACTTTGATGTTTCCCAGATGTAACAGTGTGTTCATCACTGCTAATGCTTTGTTTCTCGTTGTACTTTTTAGTAAAGAATAAATAAAACGCAATAAAATAAGTTTGAATAGGACAAAGAGTTTTTAAACATTTGGGGCATTAAACCACAGGTTAACAAGCAGTGTGAGTCAATATACAGCATGAGGCTTGTAGAGAAATTAAAGTGGCTATACACTAGTGATTTGATCGGCTGCAGCAACAGATTTGAGAATCGAACAGTCATTTTATGCCATGTTTGACAACATCTAAAAGTAACAATCTGTCAGGATCTCAAGCTGTGGTTTTGTATTCCTTCATTATTTCTCATGAACTGATGTTGAGCCTAAAGAAATCTTTGCTTTGTGCAATAATATGTTAAAAGCATGAGGTAACAAATTACTTCAAGAGATGGCCATGGAGCATTAAACACCCATCAGAAGTGTACAGTGGCATAAATAGGAATAGCTGGGCCCCAAGGCGAACATTTGACATGGGGCCCCCCCGAACCGATATTATTTATTATTTATACACCTGTTACTCATTATCTATTATGATAGATGATCCTATTATTCAGGTTTATACCTGATCTTTTACACTTGTTATTAAGATAGCACTCATATTTATCCCGTGTTTTATATTGTACTATGTATGATATATCTTGTATCAATTTTTCATATATTTTTATCTAATTGCTTGATTGTCACTTACAACTGATTGATGTTGCACACCCTATTTATATTTGTATACCATCACTATTGTGTTGCTTGATACAGGCTCACTATAGAGCTGAAACATTGCATGGGACAATAAACACACTTTTTTATTTCACTATACTATGGAGTGCTGCCTGCTTTTTACATTATGGCGGTTTCCCTATAGATATAATTGAAGCAGAAAGTCCACAGAGGAAAGTTGTGGACTTTCTGTGAAAAGCACTGCAGTAAAAACCTTGATGCGTTTTCGCTACAGTCTTTTCCGCAGCGCTTTTTCACTGCGGCCCGCTACATGGGTCCTTAGCCTCATGCACATGCTAGTATTAATGCACAAAGCAACAAGATTTCTTATAAGGAAACTTGTAAAAAGCGCACGCTGGTGAGATGTTTTGTTGTGTATTTGGAGTATTGTTTCTCTAATTCTCTTATTGTTCAATTTATCCATATGGGGTTACTGCAAAAACAACCTAATTTAGTTGTATGGATGATTCACTCACAGAAATGTCTGCAACACTTTTGACACATGTGATTATATCCTAAAGGAGGAAATTTAAACATTATAAATTCTTAGTATCACAATCGTCCAGAACAAAAGTTGAGAAACAGAAAACACTAAGAGAAGGTTAAATAAATAAGCTATGAGATGTGTCAGAACTCTGTTTAACAATGTCTATAAACAGCTAGTGGAACATTCTGATTTCATGACGTCATAACCAGTAAAAATCAATTACTTTCTAATAACCATTTAAACGTTCTGCTAAAAGGATAATTTTAAGATAACCTTATTTAAATGCATATTTGTGTTGAGACCCTGGTTTTATAGAAACAATGGAACAGGGGTGCAACTAGAAAAACTGGGCTCTATAGTGAACTTTTGAATACCCCCTTCCCCTGCATGAACTTCTATCAGATCCATGTGAAAGTTCCACACATTGTGGAAAGCAGAATTTTTTGTTGCAGTTTTTGCTGTTTATTTTAGCCAAGAGTGGCTTCAAAAGGAATGGGAAATATAAATGAAAAAGTTAGACTTCTCACTTATGCTAAATCCTGAAATTCTGACAATGCAGTTTTTTTGAATTTTTTGCTGGATGTAGCCAGTTCTGGCCCTATGGCTTGATTTATTTCTTGGCAGAACCCAGAAAGTCATAACGTTTTTTATTTTTTATGTCAATGTAGCTTTTTAAGGGGTTGTATTTTGTGGGATACATTATATTTTTCAATAGCATCGTTTTGGGCTGCCTTTCATTTTTTTAACAATTTCTTAGAAAAAAAACCACAAATTTTTACACCATTTTTAACATTACATATTTTGTGCCATTCATCATTCTGCATAAATATCATATTATTCTTATTCCATGGGTCATTCTAATTACAGCAAAAAAACAAACATAGATATTTTATTTTTTACTCATTTTGCACAGTGTAAGCATTTTTTTTATTGTTTTATGTTGCCATGTTAAGTGAGCCATAACTTTTTTATTTTTCTATCAATGAAGTTAGCTGTACTTTTATTAATATCATTCTAAGATACATACAACTTTTTCATCTCTTTTTGTTCAAAAACAGCTTTGCTGTTTCTGTTTTTAGCCACTTGTTCACCGTGAGGGACAAATAATGCATTATTATAATAGAACAGGCCATTATGAACAAAGTGATACCAAACATGTGTTGTTTTTTATTTGCTTAAATAATAAAGAATGTGAACATGTTTTTATTTTTATTTATTTTAAAACTCTTTTTATAACCTTTCTTAAAGTACCATTAGGGGACTAGACTAGACTATAGGATCTCCTGATCCCTGATAGAATATACTGAAGTATACTGACAGCCAGCCAAACAGGTCTTACACAGGAACTGCTACACAAGTAAAGATGGCGAGCCTGGGAGCCTGGGTCAAGCCCTGGATTACCATATCAACTCATTGGCTCCCACAATATCAGTATGGGGCCAGCGCAATGAGGGAGATCACAACACTAGACAACCCCTCAAAAGCCTCATGTTATAAAGCAAAAGGAACTGAGCAGACTGATTTATCATTTTGGGGGAAAATATTCAGAATAATGTCTCATTGTCAAATTTATTTATATTGAAATTTCTGCTCTTCCTGTGTTGAGACGTCAAGGAGGTAGACTTATCATGACTCACGGTCTCCCCTCTATGACTGTGCATACAGAGATAGCTGCCAACCACTGCTAGGATTGCCTCCTTGACTTCTTAACACAGAAAGAGCAGAGATTTCATTGGATAAATGACAGGTTATGCTGAATCTTTTCCCACAAAATTATATACTAGTCTGCTCTTCTTGCACTATAACATGCTGCCTACAGATGGATCAGCATTTTCCATGTCACAGGTTTCCTTTAAAGGGGAGTATTCAAACACCCCCTTTGACCTCCTTCAGACTGTGTAATGTGACACACACTAATATAAGTTTCACTGTGTACTCAATTTGTCATCTAGGAAATTGGAACAAAAAATAAAATTACACAAAAATCGTATTACACAATGTAACAACCATGTGGTACAATCTGATATCCAAGGAAGTATTCAGATTAGAAGAAAATAAAGGACACAAAATGTGTGGCTAAAATATTATATAATGTTAGCCATCGCTTCCAGCATGTCACCCTGCATACCCTGCCTATAAAGCAGTTGTTCATTTAGTAGACAGTATATGGGTCTTTGGTACAATCACACCAGCAGGCTACACTCATTCCTCACCTCCTGTACAGTACTGGACATGTAAACTCTTTTCCTGTAGGAAAAGCAATGGTTATGCCTGTGATTTCCTTCACACAGGGTGTGTCTGTCTGTGATTAATGTCAGTGTGTGAACAGTCCTCTGACATGTCTAAAACTTTCAGCCCTGTACTATGCTTATTGCCACTGCCGATTATAATGATACAGCATGGTATTGCTTCCTCCTGAGTAGGTCTTATGCAACATAATATTTTAGGATATGTAATGTATGTTTACTATGTGGGCAGGTTACAATGAACTATTGATACAGTGGGCGGATACGGCAGTGCTTGCAGCTGTACAGGTCTCATCGCCTAGCCGGCACCTAACAGTGTGAACTGGTAGTCACTAGAGAGAGGGCGGGAGAAGGGCTGACTGATGAGAGCATTGTTCTGCTCCTCTGTGTACTGCTGCTCCTCTGTGTGCTGCTGTTCTCTGTGTACTGCCGCTCCTCTGTGTACTGCTGCTCACTGACTTCACTGTGTGTGGATCCAGGGACATGGTGCTCCTCTGTGTCAAAGGTAACATATGACTCTGCGGAATGAGACTGTAATGTATGACTCTGCTAAACTTTGCTACGAAGAATGACTGAACTGAAAAGGAGGAGGAGCACTGTATGTCTGGTAAAGCTACAGCTGGAACTCTTATATAGCTTCAAAGCATGGGTGGCATCAATGTAAAGTAATATACTAGTTATAGCCTAATATAGTGTGTATAGATATATACCGTAGATACAATACATGGACATCTACATAAATGCAGTAAAATCAGAAACTAAAGTTTTATCAGTTTTTCTAAAGCTAGGGATGTCTGAGCTGCTGAGCTTTTCCTTCTGTACTAAATTCACACTTTTGGTCCTGCCCTTGCAGGTGCTCTAACACCAGACAACTAAAAGTGGCAGAAAGTTTTTATAATATAAAATATTCTTCTTACTAGAGTTTGGCAGATGATGGTGGATCCAAACTGAATTATGCTTAAACCTCATGTGGTAGATAACATGTAAAAAACAGTGTGGAAAAAAGCTTAGTAGAAAAAACCCCAGAAAAAACATTTACATTTCACTGCTTTCCCACTGTGGTTTTTATTTTTGCTTCTCCCAGATAAATAAGTGGGGAATTTTGAAAAATAAAGCAAATTGTTAGATAAGACAAATTTGACACAACTTGCTAGACATGTTAATTTCTTCTTTCCCCTATCCATTCCCCTTTTTCTAAGGCTAAGGCCACATGTAGCAAAATGCAGTTAAAAAATACAGTGGAAAGAAATGCAGCAGAAAAATGTAGGAAAACGCTTGTTTTTTTCAATGCTTTTCTGCTGCGTTTTCATTTTTGCCTTCCTCATATAAGCCTATGGGAAGAACATAGAATTTCTGCAGGTAAAATTAACAGTCTGCGTTTTTCAAAATAGTGGTGCATATTTAAAAAAACGTGGCATTTATTATTTATTTATTTATTATGCTTACTTATACTTATATTTCCGCAGCGCTTTACAGACATTGACAGTCACGGTCCCATATAGGGCTTACAATCTATATATTTCATAGGTAAAAGTAACATTTTTCAAAAATACATGCTTAATTCAGAGATTCCTCAGATTTTTTTTTACAGAAAATCTCACTTTGCTGGTACCGTATAATACAGTGTTTTTTGTTTTTGACTTTTTTTTTTTTTTTTGCTGCATTTACACAACAGCTCAAAATGCTACGTTTCTGCAATGTGTAGCCTTAGCCTAACATCACTTTTACACGGTCATTTTGAGTATTTCGCACCTGTATTTGCAAATGAAACTCCTAGATTGAGTCTAAAATAACAGAAGAGGTACAAATCTATCCATTATACATTTTCGCTTAGTAGGTCCCACTCCTGATTTTGGCATACAAAATACTGATGTTATTGTAGAGTGCTGACATAACACTGCCGTGTGAAACTGTCTAATCACGCTATTTACCCCATTTTTTTGGCACAGTATTAGTTTTAGAATATGTCATCATACTTGGTGGCATAGGGAAAGAAATCTAATGTATGCTACTAAATTTCATACAGTACATTGCCTGCAGACTCCCATTGTGAATAAACCTCAAATAAGCTTCTCAATAAAGTAAAAAAAAAAGTTCAGCCAGTAATACACCCTGTAAATTATATCATATGGTTATATTTACAGGGTGTAAAAAGTCAAAAGAAAAAAAAAATTATATAAAATATAACTTTTATTGGTAAACAAACATAAAAGTGTCAATGAAGTATGGACATTCACAAAAAAGTGGACAATATATCCTCCCAGATAAAAGGAGTGAAACTAAACTCGGGGCAAGGCGGTTAGTCAGTCCTAGGTAGTGCTTAAGAGTATGGCGCTATTTGTGCATACAGTCTGAATACCCACACATCAAGGAGATTGGCCTCTAAGTAATTCAGATAAACATCTAAATTACTCTCCCCAGATCATAAGATAATACAAAAGGCGGATGACAGCCATTTAGCCAGCCCAGGGAAGGACAGAGGATAGATACTAAACAGGTAACGATAATGGTCACAGTATATTCTTCTCCCCCCCCCCCAAAAAAAAATAAAAAAATAAAAAAACAAGGAGCATATTAAATAGCCCACATATCTTCAAATGACTCTCTCCTATATAGATGGGAGCTATAAAATACCCCCTTAGGCTACGGCCCCATGTTGCGGAAACGCAGCTTTTATTGTTGCAGATTTTGCTGCGGTTTTTTGAGCCAAAGCCAAGAATGGCTACAAAAGGAATGGGAAATATATAGGATGTTCTTATATTTCTACCTTCTGCTCAATCCACTCCTGGCCTTGGCTCAAAAAACCGCAACAAAATCTGCAACAAAAAAAAGCTGCGTTTCCGCAATGTGGGGCCTCAGCCTAAGAGTAATCAGAAAGCATCCCCTGAAATACCAAATATACTACCCCTCAATGTGTAAAGTCAACGTGTTTCCCCCTACTGAGGTACAGGGTTCATCAGGAGCGATATAGTCAAATAAATAGATAAACATAGACCAAAAAATGATAGAGATTTGCAGTGAATGGCCTGATGCTGGGCTCCGGTACTCAATAGCCAGTCTACGTTTTTAAGCTATGTACATGGGGCTTTAACCTGACTGTCCTATTAATCTGAATGGAGTCTGCAGAAAACCATATACGTGCAGAAACAACCACAGTCAGATGAATGAGGCTGATTTGTTCCTAGAAGCAATGAGAACTCATCCTGAACAAACAGGACACATACTGTAATTTCAGAACCATGTCAGTCCTCATTTGCAACACCTGAGTTCTAAGTTAATGCACTGCTTCATGGTGACTTTAGCCGCAACATATGTTTCCCAATCAAAGATTATCGAGTCGCTATGCGACCCGTTCACCAATGTAAGTGAATGGTGTTGCATGGTGACGCTGGGGGTTCTATGGCTGTGAATTCTCATTGCAAAAATATTAGAATTTGCAGCCCTTGGGTCGTAATTTGACTCTATTCACTTACATTAGTGAAGGGGTTGTACAGTTCCTCTGCATTTTGCAATTTTGCCTCTCCACATATAAGGCCTCATTTACACATTGGTCCATGCTATTCACAAACTGCACCCCACCCTGCTTATTCTGCAGGTGGAGTGCTGTATGTGATTGATCTGCTTTTCACATCTGTGAAAAGTCCTTGTGAAAAATGGATGACATGCAGATTCGTTGGTGTGATGCATTTGTGATGCTTCACCATCAGTGAAAAAAAGAACATGCTTCCATTGTTTTTTTTTTTTTGCAGACCTGAGGTCTGTGAGCAAATACTGATGTCTGAATAAACATCGTCTGAATGGGTAGGAATGTACATGATATGTGGACGTATAAATAAGGGATAAATTTATGATGAAAATGCAGTGTTTCACAGATAAAATTAAGATTCTGAGTTTTCTGTATTATTTTTTTCTGCAACATGGTGATAAGATTACCTAGAATCTTATTAACCTTTATGGGACTGTAAAATGCTGCGTTTCTGCATAGGCCAAAAGCACTGCAATTAGATTCTTTAATTTGTGACATCAGCCTAAGTGTGAGATGACCTCATGAATACAGGGGATCCATAATTATGCTCTGTATTCCTTTTATAGAAATATCTCAAATTTGTTTTTGGCTATTATGGATATTGACTTAAAACAGCTGCCTTTACACATTCAGCTGCTACAGTAGATCTGTTTTAAATAATACAGCAATGTAGTAATATACTAAAAGAATGTGTACTGCAAATAGTTATTTTCTCCTTTTTTTCTTTGTAGTGAAGAGAGGGCATTTTAATGGAATATCAGGTAAATATTAATGCAGATATTAATGTTTCATGTTTTGTCTGTCTTAGTAAATATAATTGTAGGAGTGTATTAACAGATGAATTTAACAGATGAGTTTTAATAAGCTATGACTGCAGGTTTTGCTAGAATTTCCATGTGCACTTAACATCAAAGAAGCTGACATTATAAAAAATGTATGCTCCCAGTAGAAGTAGACAGCACTTCAAAATGGCAAATATTTGTAGACAGAAGCAGAAGCTAAAGCATGTGCAGTGCAAAATATGATAATGGACTAAAATAATAATGGACAGTCACATAACTGTGTATAAAAAGAATATTTCAGGGAGGCAGAGTCTCTCAGAAGCAAAGATAGTCAGAGGTTCACCAATCTGTGAAAAACTACTTCTATACATTATGGACCAATTTCAGAAAAATGTTCCTCAACGTAAAACTGCAAAGACTTTGAATACACCACCATCTACAATACATCATATGATCAAAAAGTTCAGAGAATCCGGAAAATACACAATGGACAAGGCTGGCGGTCTTTAGATTTGATATGCTGGCCCCCATACAGCACTGTATTAAAATGGGCATGAATCGGTAATAGATCACAGAGGGACTATATATAAAGTAAGATAGGCCACTGGATAGAAAAATAAGCTAAAACTTAATCTTTAAAAAATATTAGATAAAATACACAATGTGTCTATTTGTAAACAGATAATTCATATAGGATAAAAAGAAAGAGAAGAGGGAGGACAGATGTACTGGCACCCACTAAAAGAGCATGTAGATACAGTTGTGCTAAAAAGTTTACATACCCCGACAGATTTTTTTTGTTTTTTTTTCCTTTTTTCAGAGAATATTAATGATAACACAAAAATTTTTTCTCCACTCATGGTTAGTGGTTGGTTGAAACCATTTATTGTCAAACTTCTGTATTTTCTCTTTCTAAATCATAATGACAACCAAAAATATAAAAAAATCTGTCAGGGTATGTAAACTTTTTAGCACAACTGTATAGTAGTTTTTAGACCGGTACTTTCTAGAGGTATAAACCAATGTAAACACACTGACTCTCACGAATTACTTATCTCCCTCAACCAGTGCATTCAATAGAGTCACTCCTAACCGCAGGGTGCATGATAAGAGAGTACAAACCAGGCTGCACTGAATAATGAAGAGATCCAGGTGGTGAAGTTACTGGCCTAAAGCCACGCCAACACCATCTGAAGTTCCATGTCAGCACTATATAACTGCGCTTAATGGAGTTTAGGAGCATCACTCCTCCGCTAAGCGTAGTTATCCAGTGCTGACCTGGGGCTTCGGGTGGTGTTGGCATGGCATCAGGCCAGTAACCTCACCAGACCATTGTACATCCGAGTTTACTTCCTTTTTTGATCTGTGTTTGATTAGTGTGTCCTTAGTGTTTCATTCTAGCAATGTACCTGGGAAAACCAGATGAAACATGAACAGCACACAGACAGCATTCATGTGCAGTGCATTTTATTAGCACCAGCCCCATAGACTTGCATGGCTCAGACAAAGACACAAATACACAAAGTAACACTTGCAAAATTTTTTTTCTCATGGACCGTACAGGTATTGCACCTTAATATCTTGTCATACAGCAAAAGTCGAGTTAACACTGTGGCTCAGGATAGTTTATAGATTTGTAGTGTTAAACTTTGCTACATCTGTAAGTCTATGATAAAAAAGAAAGTGTCAATGGCTCTATAGATATATAGATAAGATCTATAATGGATCATTGTGCTGTCTGTTTTTTTTGCACAGACAGTGCTCAGATAGAAAAATCATTCATGTGAAAGAACCCTTAAAAGGCTCCTGGGCATATTTCTATGCAAAGCCACAGTGTGGTGGCGTACAGAAGTTGTTTTTGTCTGAATTTGTGAACTTAAAAAGGGACACGATTTCAATTTTCCTTTATTTTTTGTGGTTTCTCCTATTTGATATGTCGATTGTTTATATTTTTTCAGACAGTTGCAATACTTTTGTAGTTATCAAGGTACAAAATCTACAGAGTTCCACAGTATCTAGACCCGGGAGTGAGCCATGTTGGGAGCAAGACTACTCGTTGTAAGTTAATGAATTGCTTTACAATATACAACCTGGACAATTAAAGAATTATTCCCATCTTATAAAGTGAGGTCTGATCTTTAGGACCCCCATGATCCTAAGAATGAAGAGACTGCAGTACTGGTATATAGCACTGTGTTCCACTCCCTGGCCGCTTGCTCCAGTGAATTGGACTGGCTGCTGTTCCCTGCACAGCTATCAAGCAGGGAGCACCATTGTGCAGCATGATATTCATTTTCAAAATCCCATTAACATGCTATCACTGTCAGACAAGAGTATTCCTGTAAGAGATTAACTGTATACCTGTTCTATGTACCTATATATACCTGCAATCCAATATATCCTGAAATGAATGCCTGTGAAATTTTGATAAAAGTCTGTTATACTAAATTCATTATTTGAATAAAAGAATGTATTTTTTCCATCCATTCTGATAGAAGGGTCCCATGAGAATAAGATGATCTCAGGAATCCCACTGCTGGGGCTTCTTGTGATTGCCTGTGACTGCAGTGGTACCTGACCAGTTCCTCTGAATAGCCAGCCTAGGGTAGATTAAAGTTATTCAGAGAGAGAATAAGACTGATGTTGTCTGCTATGGCTGGATGATGGAGCTCACAAATAAGAAGCTATAGTAACAAAGAAGGACGTGTGCATGTGCTAGGTCCATGGAGAAACGGCATGAACAGTGCATGGATGATATTGGTGTGCCAGCTGTGCCTCTGCAGCCTTAGTGATTCACTTCACTGAGCTGGGACTGCAAAACAGACAGTTATAGGACCAGTCCTGGGTTTTCCCCAGGCTCACGGCTCCATGCACGGATCCGTGATAATAATGGGTGAATGTCCTAGCCATGGAAAACACAGCTAGAGCACTGATAAGGCAATCATGTTCATGTCAGACAACCACGGTAACTGATTGAGTATATCGACTGAGTATAAATGTAGCACACGCCATGAAAAGACTTTCACATAAACTGCAGATAAACACTTATTGACAAAAAAATTAAAGTATTGCCCATAGAAAAATTTACTGCTTCATATTTGACCTTGTGAACTCCGCTGCTATCTGTGAGGAAGATAATGCAGTTTTAGTGGTTTGATGTTGGTGACAACATGTTTATTGGGTTGTTTTCTGGGGGTTTGGTGTGCATTAAGTGAAGTATTTAATAGTCATGCTCAAATACAATCTAACATTTCTCATGACTGCAAATGAAGATCTGCATATCAAATAGGTAAGCTTACTGAAACACATTTTTTCTGTTCCAGTGACCTCAATGACATAGAAAGCAGTCTTCTTGTACAAGTGTGGAAGCGTGGTTGGATTCGAGACTCCCTTCTAGGAAATGTGTGGATTCCCCTTCAAAAGATTAAACATGCCACATATGTATGTATATTCAGAAAGTGTAAAGATAGTGTTCAAAAGTCTATCATTGCTCCCAGCTACTTTAAACTGCTCCCATAGTGCTGTAGATGCTGTTGGCAGAATTAAAACAATACCTTTCTTATGTTTCAGAGCCCCAGGGATGTATAGAAAAAGTACTTTTATTCTTTATTCAAATAAGGATCATGGAGCACAGGTGAAGGTTTCCTCTATTAGGCTGAGGCCACACGTTGCAGCTTTTTTGTTGCAGATTTTGTTGCGGTTTTTTGAGCCAAAGCCAGGAGTGGCTACAAAAGAAATGGGAAATATATAGGAAGCTCTTATACTTCTACTGTCTGCTCAATCCACATCTGGCTTTGGCTCAAAAAACCACAACAAAATCTGCAGCAAAAAAAGCTGCGTTTCCGCAATGTGGGGCTTTAGCCTTACTGAGTACTGCTGCATCATCACTAAACACGCCCATCCTGCATTCAGCTTGTTCCCCTGGGCAGTGTGATTTGATCCTCCCAGTATCAGTTGATCCTCACACTGCCCAGTGGGAGGAGCTGAATCCATGATAGGCGTGTTTAGTGATGAGGCAGCAGTGCTTAGTAGTAGAAGAAAACTCCCCCTGTGCTTCAGATCCTCATTTGAATAAAGAATAAAACTTCATTATCTCCGCATCCCAGGGGCTCTGAAACTAAACAAGACTATTGTTTTTATTCTGCTAACAGCATCTACAGCACTATGGGAGCGGTTTAAAGTAGCTGGGGGCAGTGATAGATTCCCTTTAAAAGTGATAATGACTTTATTACGTCTTCTGACTTGTAACAGTATCTTTACAGTGCCATTACATGCCAGTGGATGTTTTTGGTGTTAATGAGCTTTTCTACCCCCAGTTTCTAAAAAACACTCAGTCCCTAAGTAGTAGGTTAAGATATGTACGCCTAATGTGAAACTGAAAATTGCAACTCTTACTTAAAGAGGACCTTTCATGTCCTCAAGCACATGTGGTTTTATATACTGCTAGAAAGCTGACAGTGTGCTGAGTTCAGCGCACTGTTGACTTTCCCATTATATGCCCAGGCCTGGAGGTATCGGTGCCATTAGTTTAGGCACCGATCTCTGCCCACTGTCAGAAGGGTGTTCCTGACAGTCTAGCTGGTCTGTGAGGAACGTCCCCCCTGACTGTACTCATCCATAGCACTGTACTGTGTGAGGGAGCATTCCTTACCGCCCAGCGATGACGCTGAGCTGTGAGGAACGACTCCCCAGCACAAGTCTATGGACGAGTACAGTCCGGGGGGGTGGTGTTCCTCACAGCCCAGCTAGACTGTCAGAAATGCCCTTCTGTCAATGGGCAGAGATCAGTGCCTAAACTAACGGCACCGATATCTCCAGCCCCGGGACATATAACGGGAAGCCGAATTCAGCGCACTGTCGGCTTTCTAGCGGTATATAAAACCACATGTGCTTGAGGACATGAAAGGTCCTCTTTAAGAGAAAATAGCTGCTCTGTCCACTATTGTCTGCCAAACATTACTGAATATTTGTGTGCATTTGCTTCTGTATCCATAATTTGAGGGCTAGACTGCTTATTCTTTAAAGGGATACTCCAGTTATTACAAGCTATCCTCTTTCCACTGTCCCAGACAGATAGCACTTAGATCAGATTCTTCAGTAGCTCCACAGAGATGAATGGGGCAGCAATGTGCATGCTCGCTGCTCTATTCATACGGGGCACACAGGACCCCTGTTTTCATGATCATTGCATCCTAGAGGTCAAACTGACCCCCACTGATCAGAATATAACTGATTATTATTATTGGAATACCCCTTTAAAAAGGAGGTCCCAAATAATATTTTGCCCATAGACCTTCACCCAATTGGAAACATGAATATTGTATAGGAATATTCTTAGTAGCTCCTTAAAGATATATGTGGCATGACATATGGGATTTAAGATAAACATGCTTAAATCTAGCCTGCAAGTTTATATGTTTTTATGTCTATGGTCAGACTGACCCACCAGAGTAAAAGACAAATCCTGGTAGGCCCAGGTTCGGATACTGTAAGGGGTCTTAAAGGTCTATAAGAAGAAAACTAAATTTGGAGCTTGTTCTAAGTGGTTAATTAAAACAAAAAATAGACCTTGATGATACAGTATGTCCTGTACACAAATAGCAACAAAGTTTTCTATACCTTTAAATTGAACATTTTGGTTACAGATAGAACATAATATATGTTAGGGTATGTTCACACTGAGTTTTTTGCAGGCTGATTTTGAGGCAGAATCTGCCTCAAAAAATGCCTCCCATTCATTTCCATGGGAGTCAGTAGCAGTTTTTTTCCTGTAGCTGATTTTTTCAGCTACAGGAAAAAAAACCCCCATGACCTATCTTCAGGCAGATTCCGCCTTGAAAAGACCATTGAAATCAATGGGACGTGACTCATTTTTTTTACGCGGTTTTTGATGTGTTTTTTGACACGGTTTTGCCAAAAATGCATCAAAAACTGCAAACATTTTTTTAAAAGGAAGTTTCCAGGTCCATACAGAGTGCTGGAGTGAAAAATCGGGACGAAAAATGCGACAAAAACTGCATCATGTAAAAAAAAAAAAGTAAAAAAAAAAACATTTTCTAATTGCTGAAGCAGATTTTTTCAGTCTGCAAAAACTCCGTGTGAACATACCCTAAAAATACTATATTTCAATAAATGATTTGTGATGTACTGTAATGTATTTTACATTTGGAACTGTTTATTTTACGATGTATCAGGAAGGATCTGGAGAATGGTGCACTTTATATTCTGACATCATCACAAATGGAGAAGATATTTCTGGCATCAGATCACCCACTTTGCATGAGATATTATTAGATCTTTTCTTTGCAGTGCCATTTGGTAAGTGGAATACTACTTGAAGTATTTTAAATATTTCCTTGTAAAGCTGTTGGGAATAAGTTATTTGAAACAAAACACTGGGACAAACCTGGCAAGAGGCCAACACCCTTTTTCAAAAGAAAGATACTTCCTTGTTTATACTCATATTACATCTGGCTTGATGGAGCACCTGCAGATATACAGTGCTGGCCAAAAGTATTGGCACCCCTGCAATTCTGTCAGATAATACTCAATTTCTTCCAGAAAATGATTGCAATCACAAATGCTTTGGTAATAATATGTTCATTTAATTTGTCTTCAATGGAAAACCACAAAAAGAATTGTCAAAAAGCCAAATTGGATATAATTCCACACCAAACATAAAAAAGGGGGTGAACAAAAGTATTGGCACCCTTTGAAAAATCAGGTGATGCTTCTCTAATTTGTGTAATTAACAGCACCTGTTACTTACCTGTGGCACATAACAGGTGGTGGCAATAACTAAATCACACTTGCAGCCAGTTGAAATGGATTAAAGTTGACTCAACCTCTGTCCTGTGTCCTTGTGTGTACCACATTGAGCATGGAGAAAAGAAAGAAGACCAAAGAACTGTCTGAGGACTTGAGAAGCCAAATTGTGAGGAAGCATGAGCAATCTCAAGGCTACAAGTCCATCTCCAAAGACCTGAATGTTCCTGTGTCTACCGTGCGCAGTGTCATCAAGAAGTTTAAAGCCCATGGCACTGTGGCTAACCTCCCTAGATGTGGACGGAAAAGAAAAATTGACGAGAGATTTCAACGAAAGATTGTGCGGATGGTGGCTAAAGAACCTCGACTAACATCCAAACAAGTTCTAGCTGTCCTGCAGTCCGAGGGTACAACAGTGTCAACCCGTACTATCCGTCGGCGTCTGAATGAAAAGGGACTCTATGGTAGGATACCCAGGAAGACCCCACTTCTGACCCAGAGACATAAAAAAGCCAGGCTGGAGTTTGCCAAAACTTACCTGAGAAAGCCAAAAACTTTTTGGAAGAATGTTCTCTGGTCAGATGAGACAAAAGTAGAGCTTTTTGGGAAAAGGCATCAACATAGAGTTTACAGGAAAAAAAAAGAGGCATTCAAAGAAAAGAACACAGTCCCTACAGTCAAACATGGCGGAGGTTCCCTGATGTTTTGGGGTTGCTTTGCTGCCTCTGGCACTGGACTGCTTGACCGTGTGCATGGCATTATGAAGTCTGAAGACTACCAACAAATTTTGCAGCATAATGTAGGGCCCAGTGTGAGAAAGCTGGGTCTCCCTCAGAGGTCATGGGTCTTCCAGCAGGACAATGACCCAAAACACACTTCAAAAAGCACTAGAAAATGGTTTGAGAGAAAGCACCGGAGACTTCTAAAGTGGCCAGCAATGAGTCCAGACCTGAATCCCATAGAACACCTGTGGAGAGATCTCAAAATGGCAGTTTGGAGAAGGCACCCTTCAAATTTCAGGGACCTGGAGAAATTTGCCAAAGAAGAATGGTCTAAAATTCCAGCAGAGCATTGTAAGAAACTCATTGATGGTTACCGGAAGCGGTTGTTCGCAGTTATTTTGGCTAAAGGTTGTGCTACCAAGTATTAGGCTGAGGGTGCCAATAGTTTTGTCCGGCCCATTTTTGGAGTTTTGTGAAAATGATCAATGATTTGACTTTTTTTTCATTCTCTTTTGTGATTTTTTATTGCAAGCAAAATAAATGAAGATATTATTACCAAAACATTTGTGATTGCAATCATTTTCTGGAAGAAATTGAGTATTATCTGACAGAATTGCAGGGGTGCCAATACTTTTGGCCAGCACTGTATATGTTGAAATATTGTATTTCAGAGGAACGATTAAATTGTAGTCATGAGTTGTATATTTAATACAATAAATTAAATTGAATTATCTATGTTCATTGTGATTCATGACATGTATGGCATGGTAAGCTACAGTATAGATCTAGACCTTTAAAGCTTTTTTCAGATCTGTAATAATGATGGCCTATCCTTAGAATAGGCAACTAATGCCTGATTGGTGGCAACTCAAATCCTGACACTCCCAGTCAACCAGGTGACTGAACTGTTTACCAGGCCTCTTCTCAAGGTATAATGTCCCATAGTGGCCCTTTCACACTGTATAAAGTCCCATAGCAGCCCCTTCACAAGTTATAATGTCCCATAGTAGCCCCTCCACACAGTATAATGTTCCATAGTGGCCCCTTCATCAGTATAATGTCCCATAGCAGCCCCTCCACTTCAGACCCCAGAGTATAATGATCAGAGGCCCAGGAAAAGTGAGCAAACTTAAAAACCAGTCTTACTCACCTCTCCTGGGCTCCTGCGCGATTCCCTGTTGTCTTCGGTGCTTCTGACTGACCTCACAGACGTGGATTAAGTCAGTGTCATCATGCATCGTTTTGCTGGCCTGACCCATGTGACGTTTTATTTTTTTCACCTCCCCCAGGCCTCCGATCATTATACTCTGGGGTCTGAAGACCGGATGAATGAAACCGCCAGATGAAACTCGCAAGACAAATCTTGCAAGGTCAAATACCAAGTACTGCGGCCCTATTTACCGGTCCCCACTCCTGCCCACAGCTGCCTCTGCTTCCCCTTCAGCCCTCCAGGGTGCCCCGTGGGTCCCATATCATGTCGCTGTCAGCAATGTCCTGGCGCTGTTCAGCATCAGAAACATGATATGGGATGCATGAGGCCCCATGGAAGGCTGAAGTGGAAGCAGAGGCAGCTGTGGCAGGAGTGGGGATCAGTAAGTAAATAGGGCCCATTACCTGCTGGGGTTACTCCAGCAGGTAACGGACTATTTAAAATAAAAAAGTAACAGGGGCCCACCGGGCCACTAAGGTTGCAGGCCCAGTAGCAGCAGCTACGTCACTGGCTATATGCTGTATCTGTTTTTGGTGCTCCCCATCCCATCTCGTGGGCTGTTATTGGTCAAACAATGCAGTTGCCAAAATAACAATACTATACAGTACCACCACTACCATACAATAAAAAATAATATAATATAATGTTCCTTAGTAGCAGTGCACATAAAGTTTAAATAGATACTACTATACATACCACTATATAATACTGAAATGATACCGACATGTAGTGATCAAATAGAAGTTCCATGTATAAAGAAATCAGTGACATACAATCTCTAAAATCTTATTATATAAATTATGTTAGGATCCATGATGGTCACAGGCCTCAGCTGTGAAATCCTATGTGACCGCACAGCCCTGGGAAGAGGAAAAAACCAAAAAGGTGCTTATATTCTATTAGCCTTGATGTTCAGTTCAATTTGCATGGGACAAGGATGTCCTAGCCCTAACAACAATGTTATTTCCCAAATATTAGGCCTGCTTCATTTCCCTTTTTACAGTAGGTCTACAGTCAATTGATCGTAACTTAAATTCTATTTTAATAGAATTTTACAGATATAGTACGGAGTTCTACTTTTTTTAATGAAACAATGACCCAATTCTTCCGAAACATAATAATAGGTAACTAATCTACTTGTGTTTATCTACTTTTTGGCACACCTAATCAATACTTATGCAACTTTTACATGACCCATGCATAAATTAGTGCCTTTCCTATGATTCCCTGATGGGTGAAATGTTTGTGAACTGATAAGAAGTAATTTTTAGATTGCTAATTGAATGCTGTTACTCTTTCTCTAAACCTAATCTCTCAGTGTTCAACATTCAGTATACATAATGCATTGCAGTTTCCTTGGTGCTGAAATATGCAATCTGATCATTGGACAATGACTTTCCATAAGCCCTATTAAGCCATATGGATGCCATTGAGACAGAGCAGAGAGCAATTACAAAGAGCATCTCCTGAGGGCTTACCCAGAATTACATGGGCGCCCATGCAGTTAAATGAGTGCTATACTACAATCCTTCATAAAATTAAAGCTATTGAGAGATGAAGTGAATAACATTGATTATGTCATTAAAAAGGCAACTGTTAAGGATTGGGATATATTGTATTAGACAGAAAGTTAACAGTTTGTTCTAGAAGTTGATGTGTTGGAAGCAGAAACAAATTAGTAAGCATAAGTGTCTGTGTGACTTTGACAAGGGCCAAATTGTGATGGTTTACACAGTCAGGCTAGCAAATCTTTAAAATAGCAGGTCTTGTGTGATGTTCCTGGTATGTTCCTGATATGTAGTGTTTAGTTCCTATCAAAATTGGGCCAAGGAAAGACTGGTCACAGGGTCATGGATGCATACAGGGAGTGAATTCTAGCCCATGTGGCCTCAAACCATAGAAGAGCTACTGTAGCTCTCGACAAGTTATTGATGGCTATTATAAATACACACTGCTTTGCAACCTGCTACATATGGGGCTATATAGCTGCAGACCGTTCAGAGTGTTCATACTAATACCTGTCCATGTTGTTCATCTGACGTGGTGTAGCATCATGGTGGAGCATCTGATATGGATTATGGACCAGTGGAGGAAGGTGGCCTGGTCTGATGAATCATGAATGAAGTTGCTTACCTATAGAAGGGGTGGCACCTGATGCATTATTGGAAAAAATACAAGCAGGTGGGGGTAGTGTCATGCTATGTGCAATGTTGTACAGGAAACTTTGGATCTTGGCACTTGTAATGATGTTACTTTGACATGTACCATATTTCTAAATGTTGTTGAGAGTAGATCAACAAAACCCCTTTATGGCAACTAATGTCTCTTTCAGACAGATATTGTTCCCTCTCAGACAATAAAAAATGTTCAGCGGTGGTTTGAGGAACATGTCAACGAGTTGACTCCTGAATTTCTCAAATCTAAATCCAATTGAACATCTGTCCAATTTACAGGATATTAGTCATTTAATACTAATGGCTTGGACCTAGACATCATAGGACACCTTCAGAGGTTTTGTAGAGTCCATGCCTTGAACAAAGAAGTTTTGGTAGCACAATGGGGACTAATACAATATTAATATTATGTCATGGCGAATCTAGTTTTCAGACAAGCTGTTAACCAGTTTTAATTATTGGTCAGCTGGGAGGACTCAATAAGTCACATGAGAAGTTTTTCCACAATACTCCACTCTGGGTTAAGACAGGCTGAGCATAGGGCCTGGGGAGCCACAGTCAGGAGTTCTGATATGAACTGTGTTTTTGGTTTGAGGTGCTAAGCGGTAGGCAAATACCCTGATAGCGAGGGATTCTGTATACTGTGTAATGGTCAGATGACCAGGATTTGCTTTAAGGTTTGTGCAGCCTATACTGTATCCCTGCATGCTATGTATGGAGAACTACAGCTGGCTGAGGTCAGTTTAAAGCCTGAAATGCTTGTGTGGGACTAAAGTTCTTGATTTGCCACCCATCATATGCTGGAGATGACGATCCCATGAACTGATTAACCCTCAGATTGTCACTATATATATCTGTACTGATAATCCATACATGTTTTTTTTAAAGGCGTTAAACAGTTTGAATTATTCCCCTGTGTATTCATCCGGACCAGTTAGTTTATCAGATAATGAAGTTTTCATATTAGCCTTTAATTCTTTTAATGTGATTTTCTGCTTGTTTGGCTTTGCTTCATTCCTTTTGTCAAGGCTTAAATCTGGATTTTATTCAAATATGCATCAACTTGAGTCAGTGAACCATCCTATAATTTCTTATACTACTCAGTCTTTATGTGATTCATTTTCTTTATGATGGGACAATCCCATTAAGAGTCAGAAATAAATAAATCCAACTGACGCAATAGAGTGTGTATACACTACCGTTCAAAAGTTTAGGGTCACTTAGAAAATTCCTTATTTTTGAAAGAAAAGCATAGTTTTTTTTCAATGAAGATAACATTAAATGAATTAGAAATACACTCTATACATTGTTAATGTGGTAAATGACTATTCTAGCTGCAAACGTGTATAGAGGCACATTTCCAGCAACCATCACTCCAGTGTTCTAATGGTACATTGTGTTTGCTAACTGTGTAAGAAGGCTAATGGATGTTTAGAAAACCCTTGAAAACCCTTGTGCAAGTACAGTCATATGAAAAAGTTTGGGCACCCCTATTAATCTTAATCATTTTTAGTTCTAAATATTTGGGTGTTTGCAACAGCCATTTCAATTTGATATATCTAATAACTGATGGACACAGTAATATTTCAGGATTGAAATGAGGTTTATTGTACTAACAGAAAATGTGCAATATGCATTAAACCAAAATTTAACCGGTGCAAAAGTATGGGCACCTCAACAGAAAAGTGACATTAATATTTAGTAGATCCTCCTTTTGCAAAAATAACAGCCTCTAGTCACTTCCTGTAGCTTTTAATCAGTTCCTGGATCCTGGATGAAGGTATTTTTGACCATTCCTCTTTACAAAACAATTCCAGTTCAGTTAAGTTTGATGGTCGCCGAGCATGGACAGCCCGCTTCAAATTATCCCACGGATGTTCAATGATATTCAGGTCTGGGGACTGGGATGGCCATTCCAGAACATTGTAATTGTTCCTCTGCATGAATGCCTGAGTAGATTTGGAGCTGTGTTTTGGATCATTGTCTTGCTGAAATATCCATCCCTGGCGTAACTTCAAATTCGTCACTGATTCTTGTACATTATTCTCAAGAATCTGCTGATACTGAGTTGAATCCATGCGACCCTCAACTTTAACAAGATTCCCGGTGCCGGCATTGGCCACACAGCCCCAAAGCATGATGGAACCTCCACCAAATTTTACAGTGGGTAGCAAGTGTTTTTCTTGGAATGCTGTGTTTTTTTGACGCCATGCATGACGCCTTTTTGTATGACCAAACAACTCCATCTTTGTTTCATCAGTCCACAGGACCTTCTTCCAAAATGAAGCTGGCTTGTCCAAATGTGCTTTTGCATACCTCAGGTGACTCTGTTTGTGGCGTGCTTTCAGAAACGGCTTCTTTTGCATCACTCTCCCATACAGCTTCTCCTTGTGCAAAGTGTGCTGTATTGTTGACCGATGCACAGTGACACCATCTGCAGAAAGATGATGCTGCAGCTCTTTGGAGGTGGTCTGTGGATTGTCCTTGACTGTTCTCACCATTCTTCTTCTCTACCTTTCTGATATTTTTCTTGGCCTGGCACTTCTGGGCTTAACAAGAACTGTCCCTGTGGTCTTCCATTTCCTTGGGCCACTATGTTCCAGGTTAAATCTCTGAGACAACTTTTTGTATCCTTCCCCTGAACAACTATGTTGAACAATCTTTGTTTTCAGATCATTTGAGAGTTGTTTTGAGGAGCCCATGATGCCACTCTTCAGAGGAGATTCAAATAGGAGAACAACTTGCAATTGGCCACCTTAAATACCTTTTCTCATGATTGGATACACCTGGCTATGAAGTTCAAAGCTCAGTGAGGTTACAAAACCAATTTTGTGCTTCAGTAAGTCAGTAAAAAGTAGTTAGGAGTATTCAAATCAATAAAATGATAAGGGTACCCAAATTTTTGCACCGGTCAAATTTTGGTTTAATGCATATTGCACATTTTCTGTTAGTACAATAAACCTCATTTCAATCCTGAAATATTACTGTGTCCATCAGTTATTAGATATATCAAATTGAAATGGCTGTTGCAAACACCCAAATATTTAGAACTAAAAATGATTAAGATTAATAGGGGTGCCCAAACTTTTTCATATGACTGTATGTTAGCACAGCTGAAAACAGTTTTGCTGGTTACAGAAGCTATAAAACTGACCTTCCTTTGAGCTAGTTGAGAATCTGGAGCATTACATTTGTTGGTTCAATTAAACTCTCACAATGGCCAGAAATAGAGAACTTTCATGTGAAACTCGACAGTCTATTCTTGTTCTTAGAAATGAAGGCTATTCCATGTGAGAAATTGCCAAGAAACTTAAGATTTCCTACAACGGTGTGTACTACTCCCTTCAGAGGACAGTGCAAACAGGCTCTAACCAGAGTAGAAAGAGAAGTGGGAGGCCCCGCTGCACAACTGAGCAACAAGACAAGTACATTAGAGTCTCTAGTTTGAGAAATCGACGCCTCACAGGTCCTCAACTGGCAGATTCATTAAATAGTACCTGCAAAACGCCAGTGTCAATGTCTACAGTGAAGAGGCGACTCAGGGATGCTGGCCTTCAGGGCAGAGTGGCCAAGAAAAAGCCATATCTGAGACTGACTAATAACAGGAAAAGATTAGTATGGGCAAAAGAACACAGACATTGGACAGAGAAAGATTGGAAAAAAGTGTTATGGACAGACAAATCGAAGTTTGAGGTGTTTGGATCACACAGAAGAACATTTGTGACACGCAGAACAACTGAAAAGATGCTGGAAGTATGCCTGACGCCATCTGTCAAGCATGGTGGAGGTAATGTGATGGTCTGGGGTTGCTTTGGTGCTGGTAAAGTGGGAGATCTGTACAAGGTAAAAGGGATTTTGAATAAGGAAGGCTATCACTCCATTTTGCAACGCCATGCCATACCCTGTGGACAGCGCTTGATTGGAGCCAGTTTCATCCTACAACACGACAATGACCCAGAGCACACCTCCAAATTATGCAAGAACTATTTAGGGATGAAGCAGGCAGCTGGTATTCTATCTGTAATGGAGTGGCCAGCGCAGTCACCAGATCTCAACCCCATTGAGCTGTTGTGGGAGCAGCTTGACCGTATGGTACGCAAAAAGTGCCCATCAAGCCAATCCAACTTGTGAGAGGGGCTTCTGGAAGCATGAGGTGAAATTTCTCCAGATTACCTCAGCAAATTAACAGCTAGAATGCCAAAGGTCTGCAATGCTGTAATTGCTGCAAATGGAGTATTCTTTGACGAAAGCAAAGTTTGAAGGAGAAAATTATTATTTCAAATAAAAATCATTATTTCTAACCTTGTCAATGTCTTGACTATATTTTCTATTCATTTTGCAACTCATTTGATAAATAAAAGTGTGAGTTTTCATGGAAAACACAAAATTGTCTGGGTGACTCCAAACATTTGAATGGTAGTGTATATATATATGTATATATATATATATATATATATATACACTACCCTTGAACCTTTTCACATTTTGCCACCTTACAACCACAAACTTAACTGTATTTTATTGAGATTTTAAGTGATAGACCAACACAAAGTAGCATATAATTGTGAAGTGGACCAAAAATGATACATGGTTTTTAAAATCTGAACCAAATAAAAATCTGAAAAGTGTGACATGCAAAAGTATTCATCCCCCTATATCAATACTCTGTAGAGCCACCTTTCACTGCAATTACAGCTGCAAGTCTTTTGGGGTATGTCTCTACCAGCTTTGCACATCTAGAGACTGAGATTTTTGCCCATTCTGCTTTGCAAAACAGCTCAAGCTCAGAACAGAAAGATTGGATGGAGAGCGTCTGTGAACAGCAATTTTCATGTCTTGCCACAGATGCTCAATGGGATTTAGGTGTGGACTTTGACTGGGCCATTCTAACACATGAATATTCTTTATCTAAACCATTCCACTGTAGCTCTGGCTGTATGTTTAGGGTCATTGTCTTGGTGGAAAGTTAATCTCCTTCCCAGTCTCAAGTCTTTTGCAGCCTCCAGCAGGTTTTCTTCCAGGATTGCCCTGCATTTAGCTCCATCCATATTCCCATCTCGTTCCAAACTCGTTCCACTTCACAATTATGTGCTACTTTGTATTGGTCTATCACTTATATGCACCTCACATGGGGAGTCATTCAACTGACCAACCACTATGTTACACAGGATTTCACGGGATATATATTTTTAATGAGGACCTTTCACCACCTCCACCAACTCCAAAGTATTGCATCTTTCAATAGGTGCTGCTCCACTGTTTATAGTGCAGTTGGAACTTTTTCTCTTGACCACACCATTCCCAATCAATGATTTCTGTTATATATTCACAGTAAATAAATTCCTCATAAAACTTAATCTTTACATGTATACATTAAAATGTGAGCATAGATAAAACATACAGTAACAACATCAAATACATTGTATGTCTTGATATAGCAAGAAAATTACATAGCAAGAGATCAACTGTATCAGTAAGGCAAATGGAAACTCCTAAAAGGCTACCACAAAGAAAAAGTACAAAATACAAAGGTCCCATCTTACTATCAACAGTGAAGACATCATCATATGAGGCGTAAAGGCCAAAATCAGTGATGCCGGTATATAAAACACCCTAAATCACTAACAAGGATGGTCCCAAACTGACCCTCGCTCAGTTGTCCCTATCTAAAGAATAATTTTAACTGCGTTCTGTCGCCTTTACCTAGGCATCTGAGGGTAAGTTAACACAGAGTTTTTTGCAGGTATGCAGTGACCAGATGGAAGGTAACTCTGCAGTTGGGATTGCGGGGTGCAAACAGCGCAGACTTGTCACGGTCTCTGGGCACGAGGGCGCAGCGCTGGTGCTGTCCCACGTTACCACCACTGGTACCGGTGATGAGGGGGCTGCACAAATGTTGGTGGTGATTGTTCCCCCGGGGCGCTTCCCCTATACTGTGCCGACTGGTGGTGTTTGGGGCGCCCTGATGTTGTCGGTGCAGAGTCAGACACAGAAACGGTTGTAAAGTTGAACTTTTACTTCCATGGGTGTGGAGGCACAAATGCTTAAACAGTTTCTTCAATACAAAACAACGGGGGTACGCCTGGTGACACAGCAAAGTCCTGGGGTGCAGGGTAGACTTGATGAAAGGTGTTCCTAGCCCCTTATACTTCAGTGTTACAGCCCTGAGGTGCGTCTGGGCTCCTATTTGGCTCATAGGAGGATGTCCACCATGATACTAGTACATAATATTCCCCACTCACGTTATGTGGTCCTGATAGCTCAGAGTTTCGGGGGTGCAATAGTCAGGGTGGCAGGATATTCCACAGGTCTGGCCTTGGCCCCTGGATCCTGTGATACTTGCTATGGAGCACGTGTTCCAGAATGTTCTCTCCACAGTCTCAGGCTGACAAGATAATGATGCTTGACTTCCTTCAGGGCAATGGCTAGGCAGACAGGGGACAGGATCTTCTGAATAACTGGAGTATGTCAGCTCTCCAACCTTCCTGGGCCTGTCTAGGACTTGAGATTCCTGCACTAAACTCACTGCTTTCTTCACAGGACATCACACTTATCTCCTCACCTCCTCCTCCTAACACTCCACACTTCTAACTCCTCACACGCAGGACCTTCCTGCAGGGGTGTTACCATGGGGACCCAGTGATCAGCTGACTCCTCCCCTTTTCCCAGGCGATGTCCTCCCATTGGACATTTGGTTACTATTCAATCCCATGGGAGGTGTAATGCATGTGTGAGGCTCACTAGGTGGCGCTGTGTTGTGTGAGACTCAGGACCCCCTGCTATGTCACACAGGCTATGAAGCAACAGGAAATAATACAATGCACAGAGATCACCCTCAGCCCAGCCATAGCCAGCTCTGGGATGCCACAGGTAGATTTTTGAGGCAGAATCTGCCTCAAAAAACTCCTCCCGATGCTCCCTTTCATTTCTATGAAATTCAGTAGAATCATGACCTATCTTCAGGCAGATTCTGCCTTGCAAAGCCCATTGAAATTAATGGGAGGCGGAAATAAATGCTAGTGAGTTTTATAGGGATTTGTGCAAAAACCTGGGCTGGAGCAAAAAGACAGGGAAAACCCACCTGACTGCTAAGAGCTTTGCTGAAACTAACAGCAATGATTGCTTGGGAACAAGGGTACTAGAAAAAAACATGTCAACTGTGCCAGAATTGAAGGAGTAGCATCTATTGAAGGATGCAAAGAGTTGGAGTTGGTGGATGTGTGAAATGTCCTATTTAAATCTTTATTGAGTTTTTGTGCATTTTGTAGCCTTCACTCTCCCTCTACTCCAGGGGTGAATTGGAAACTGAAAGCGACCCTGGAAAAAAATCTAAAAATAGTCCCATACTAAAGGTTGGTCAAATTAGCAATCCGGTGTCATCTTCTGGCCATTTCTGGCATGCGGTGATGTCACGCATCCCTGGTGGTCACTGCTGAGGCCTGTGGTTGTGATAATATTGTGATGAGACTGTGATTGTCATAATGTCAGTGTGCCCCACGTGACCGTTGATGACCCCCAGGACGCGTGACGTCAGCCGCAGAACTGAAGAGGAAGCAGGAGAAAGCGGAACGATGCAAGGATGCCCAGAAGAGGTGAGGCAAGGTGAGTATAAGTGTTTGTTATTTTACATCACCTCACCTGGGGGACTGTGGAGCATTATGCTGGGGCACTGGGGAGTATATTATACTGTGTTGGGCCACTGTGGTGCATTATACTGTGGGGGCTCTGGGGAGCATATTATATTGTGTGGGGCCACTGGGGAGGACTCTGGGGAGCATATTATACTGTATGAGGCCACTGTGCAGCATTATACTGGGGGATACTGTGGGGAGCCTATTATACTGTGTGGGGCCAGTGTAGAGCATTATACTGTGGTGAGGCTCTAGGAACCATATTATACTGTGTGGGGCTCTTGGGAGCATATTATACTGTGTGGGGCCACTGTGGAGCATTATACTGGGGGGCCTCTGGGGAGAATATTATATTGTGTGGGGCCACTGTGGAGCATTATACTGGGGCCTCTTGGGAGAATATTATATTTTGTGGGGCCACTGTAGAACATTATACTGTAGTGGGGGCTCTGGGGAACATATTATACTGTACAGAGCTCTTGGGAGCATATTATACTGTGTGGGGCCACTATGGAGCATTATACTTGGGGGCCTATAGAGAGCATATTGTACTGTGTGGGTCTGCTAGGGAACATATTATACTGTGTGGGGCCACTGTGGGGAGCCTGTTATACTGTGCGAGCCTTCTGGGGAGCATATTAAACTGTGTGGGACCACTGTGGGTAGCCTATTATACTGTGTTGAGTTTCTGTGAAGGATATTATACTGTATGGAACCATTGTGGAGCATTATACTGTGGTGGGGCTCTGGGTAGCTTCTTATATCGTGTGGAGCCACTGTGGAGCATTATATACCATTTGGGGCACGGGGGGGCCTCAGTGAAGCATTTTATACTGTGTGGGGAGCACTGTGAAGCATTATATACCATGTGGAACATTATACTGGGTGGGGAGCACTGGAGAGCATTATATATACTGTGTGGGAGACACAGGACAGAAAACTGTAAGATACATTGTGGAGGAGACCTACAAATTTTGCCAGTGTTGAGACCCAAAATTCCTAGTGACAGACCTGTGGGCTATGCCTGCCTCACAGCTCTCTCATTCTATCTTGCACATGCTTGGAGTGCTCCATGTCCATGTCATTCCCCATACAGTACTGTGCATGAACCACAGTAGAGGGGATGACCATACTGGAAAAATACTCATTAACGCCGGATAGTCATATGCAAGATTTCAGTGAAGAAGCTGTGGTCCCTCTGGTGGGTCCTATGGCCTTCAGTCCGACACTGCTCATATGTCATTGTATCTTTAACTGAGTTGACCCAAGATATTTTATAAGGATAATAAGAGACACACAATTTCTATTTCTGACTTTTTTTTCTCCCTGAGATCTAAATCTGAATAATTTCAAAGAGGTACTAACAAAAAAGTACACTATAACCTTCTAGTGATTTATTAAAAAATGTATTTCCAGTAACATATGTAAATACATGTGAATAGCACAATGCATTGAACAGGTTGTATTGTATTAATTAATGGTTAATATTAGTTGAGGTCATTTCTCATAAATCTCATTTTTCCATTGTTCATGACTTTAACATTTTATTTTTTTTTCTTTTTGCAATTCACTGAGTGTACAGTAAATCTGAAATAATTCTTTCTTCCTGAACTTTTGATCTTCAAAAAGCTAATAAATTCCCCGTTCTTATTATTGTATGTCTTAGCTGGATGAATTCAAATGCATCATTTTCTTCAATGTTGTATTCTGTTTTCATCAAATCCTATCTTTTGATTTCCCCTTTATCCGTAACATCAGTTATCCTCCTAATCCTGTTCCCTGGTAGTACTGGTATTCTGGTGAGTTTGATCAAGTTTTCATTAAACAGCAGTAGAGAAAAATCAAAAGAATGTTTGTGGCCTGATATACAGTTAGGTCCAGAAATATTTGGACAGTGACACAAAGTTATGGCATTTTAGCTGTTTACCAAAACATAGTCAAGACATAGTTATATAATCAATATGGGCTTATAGTGAAGATTCCCAACTTTCCTAATTGGAGGAAGGGTTTAGGAATTACTAGGAATTATCTGAGATTTAGCTCAAAAGCTGCATGGGCTATTCCTTCATTAATCCATCATCAATTATGCAGGTAAAAGGTATGGAGTTGATTCCAGGTGTGGCATTTGCATTTGGAAGCTGTTGCTGTGAACCTACAACATGCGGTCAAAGGAGCTCTCAATGGAAGTGAAACAGACTATTGTTAAGCTGAAAAAAAGAAGAAATTCATCAGAGAGATAACAGAAATGTTAGGAGTGACCAAATCAATCGTTTGGTACATTCTGTTAAAAAACGAGCATACTGGTGAGCTCAGCAACTCAAAAAGGCCTGGACGGGCCTGGAAGAGAACAGTGGTAGATGATCACAGAATCCTTTTCATGGTGAAGAAAAACCCCTTCATAACATCAACCCAAGTGAAGAGCACTCTCCAGGAAGTAGGTGTATGATTATCTATGTCTACCATAAAGTAAAAACTTCATGAGTGCAAATACAGAGGGTTCACCACATGGTGCAAATCAATAAGCAGCCTAAAAAAATAGAAAGGCCAGATTATACTATGACAAAAAACATCTAAAAAATCCACCCCAGTTGTGGAACAGCATTCTTTGGACAGATGAAATTAAAGGGGTATTCCCATCTGAAGGATCCTATCTATACTGGTAGCTTATGTAAATTGAAGTTTTCCTAAATATATTGCTTTAGCAATGCTGTTTTGTTTTCCTGCTATGTGAAATTATATCTCCCATTGTTTACACAGCGTTTCCATAGTGCTGGACCTGCGTGATAAGCAGGACAAGTGACATCACTCACTGTTCTCACTGTTATCTACAGCTCTGCCTTCAGCTTATTGCAGTTTGCTGATAAAGCCCTGTCTGTTATCTCTCTATGTAAACACACAGATGACTATTACTCTTTAGTGTCTCTTAGTTCAAGTGTCTCAGCTTTCTCATGCTTTGTTACATCTCACATTTTTTAAAGAGTTTTTTGCAATGGGATGTGTGTTCTGTTTTGTTGAGATAATTTCCTTTGCCCTCACTAGAGCCAAATGAATCATATTATCCTCTATGATACCGTGAGTCACTGCATCACCTTGGGACTACTGTCCCATACTATGATCATGATGGGACAGTAATCCCACAGTAAGGCAGTGACTCACAGCACCATAGACATCTATGATACTGTAGCCCTATTTGGGGGGGGGGTATGAGTATTATCCCTCCCGCAACAGACTCTGGCGCTGACCTGTGTGTATAATGGGACCTGAAGCCTTCGCTGAAGGGAAGAGTGGGAACATATATGAAATATATCAGTGCCTCCACCCAGGATAGAGCCTCTGTATTACAGGGAGGATCTCTTCCTGGGACTTACCCATGAAGTACAGTTAGTAGCCTTAACAAGGATCACTGTACTAATCTCACAGTCTGAAGAATACATACAGATACCACATAAGGTTATAACAGTAGCTTTATAAGAATCAACAGGGTAATAATACATACATAAAATATACTCAGAACACAGCAATACTACAACAACCAGCAAGTCCTCAACCGTCTTAGGTTATATACCCGGGTATATATATAGATATATAGCAAGAGTCCAGTGCACAATACCTCCAGGTAACAGAAGAGATGCAGGGGCCCCTGTGGATGACTGTGGATCCTCGGATTCTTCCAGGAGATGACAGACAGCCGATCAGGAGATGATGATGATGATGGTGAGATTCTTCACAGGCAGCAAACAGGGCGACGGTGACGGCAGTAGATGCAGGCCTGACTACCCTAACACTGAGTCCTTAACCTGCCAGCTAAACTACTAGTGCCACCGGGCCTCTAACTAGCTAGTTGGCCTTCGGAAGCCTAACCTATCACTGCCCTGAACTGTATATATATATATGGATCCCTAACTACGGTTACTAGCTAGGTCCTGTGAGTATATAGGGGGTAACACATACCTAACTATATACTGTGAAGTAAAGAGGAACAAGTGGCTCTTAGACTCCCCCAGACATAACATGTCTGGCTCAGCAGCTCTGCTCACATCTCTCCCCCCAGCAGCTCTGCCTCACATGTGTCTGACTCACTGTATTTACAAAACAAAACTTGCACTAAATGCCTGGGGTCTCTGAAGCCAGATACATTATATACTAGTAGAAATGGCAGTTCCCTACACTCTCCCTCTGGTGAAATCTTTACGTCACGTCAAAGACATACAAAGTCATAGTATACAGTCAACATTACCAATGACAATATCAATATGGTTGCTTTTGCATTTACAGAGTCACAACAGGTTAATAGGTATACATGCCAGCAGGAGCGAAAATTGGTAACATATTGACCAAAGTGGACACTGCACCCACCCAAGCATGGTATAAATGAGGCTGAGTAGTAAATCTGGGGTCCCCCAAACTATCATATGTCAGCATAGGTGGAGGGTGTCTAATTCTCTCTCCTCTCCGTACCTCTCTCTGAGGTAAACTAGCATGTCCAGGCCCTAAACTAGGGTTGTCTGCCATGGGAGGGGATGGTGCTGGTGGCGTAGGAGAGCTAGATCCCTGCTCATCTGTAGACACATATCTAGGTACGAATTCTGGAGTTTGAGGGTTCATAGGTCTCCCTGAAGGAGAAGATACTGGTGATCTAGGAACTTCAGGAGCCACAGTCCAATCACTCTCAGGAGTTTCAGGAAGGTCAGGTGGAATATCGGCTAAGGACTGTGGAGAATCGCAGGCCGAGCCATCATTGGAGATATCCATACCATCAATCTGAGGTACAGGCAACAAATGATTTCTATGCCAAGTCCTGATCCTCCCGTCCCGTCCTTTTATCTTGTAGACTGGTATTCCAGGCAACCGATCTACCACTGTAAAGAGTTCACTCCGCCATCGATCAGCCAGCTTATGTTTTGCAGATGCTCCCAAATTCCGTAGCAGAACATGGTCCCCAGGGTTCAATTCTCGGTATCTTACTCGAAGATCAAATCTCCTTTTATTTCCTTCATTCACTTTGGCCGCATTTTCCTCAGCCAGCTGATAAGCACTCTTAAGCGTTTCTTTCAAACGTGCCACGTATCGGTAATGATCTCGATGACTGATACCATCGGTAGAGACTCCCAACAAGATGTCCATAGGTAGCCTAGGCTCTCTTCCAAACATCAGAAAGTATGGTGAATATCCTGTGCTCTCGTGCCTTGTACTATTATAGGCATGCACCATAGCCTCCACTTTTCGACTCCAGGATCGCTTATCCTCAATTCGTAAGGTACCAAGCATATCAAGTAAAGTCCTGTTAAATCTTTCAGGAAGGGCATCTCCCTCTGGATGGTAAGGCGTCGTCCGACTTTTGCGGATGTTCAACAACTGAAGTAACTCTTTGATCAGGTTACTCTCAAAATCCCGGCCTTGATCAGAATGCAACCGGTGTGGTAAGCCATAATGGATAAAATACTTTTCCCAAAGCACTCTTGCAACAGTGACTGCTTTTTGATCCTTAGTCGGAAAGGCTTGAGCATATCGTGTGAAGTGATCAGTCACCACCAATACATTTCCAAATCCTCTGGAGTCGTTGTCAATACAAAGGAAGTCTATGCAGACAAGATCCATGGGGCCCGAACTCTTCAAGTGTCCCATGAAGGCCGCTCGAACTGGGACAGTCTTCCTCTGCAAACATCTGCGACAGCACCTACACAGACGAGTCACGGTATCTCTCATTTTGGGCCAGTAGAATCGGTCTTGTATTAGGCCATAAGTCTTCTCAGGTCCCAAATGACCATGATAATCATGCAGACTTCGGAAAATCATCTTCTGAAAGCAGCTTGGAATAACTAGTTGGCGCCTTCCAGGGTGATCATGATACAGCACCACACGATAAAGTAGGCCATTGTCTATTTCAAACTTCTCCCAATCTCGTAGAAGTTGACTGCATTCAGAGGGTAGGGATGTCTTTAACATTTCTCTGTCTTGAGAACTCACTGCTTGATAAAGAGGTCCAATTAAAGGATCAGTCTTTTGACTCCAGATCATTCGCTTTGAAGATATAGAACAACTCTCAAAGGATCCTAAAGCGGCAGGGTAGGCAAACATGTCTGGTACAGCTTCGGGACCTCCCCCAATAGAGTCAATAAGCCGAGTTTCAGAAAAGGCTACTCGGTCTTCAACTACAGCAGCCATGGCACACAAAGCTCCTACTCCAGGACTTGGCACTTCTTCCCATTCATCCACTACTTCCGGACTAGGTAATCCAGGCCGTCTTGATAGAGCATCTGCCCCAATGTTCTTAGGCCCCGATTTATACTTGAGTGTGAATTGGTAGTTGGATAAAGCTGCCAACCAGCGATGTCCTGTAGCATCGAGCTTAGCGGTTGACAAAACGTATGTCAGTGGATTGTTGTCTGTTCTTACTTCAAACGTGGCTCCGTATAAATAGTCATGTAATTTATCAACAATGGCCCACTTGAGCGCCAAAAACTCCAATTTATGTACTGGATAATTTTTCTCGCTGGGAGAAAGACTTCGACTTATGAAAGCTATGGGCCGTAACCCGGCCGGGTATTCTTGGTGCAGCACGCCACCTAATCCTTCAAAGCTGGCATCTACATGTAGCACATATGGCTTCTGTGCATCAGCATAAGCCAGAACGGGAGCTTCTGTCAATTTCTTCTTCAACAACTTAAATGCTTCTTCACAATCCGCAGTCCACCTATCGCCAAAAAGGCTTTTGGAAGACCCTTTCTTCTTTCCCGGATCTCCTGCATCACTCTTCAACAGGTCGAGGAGGGCTCGAGCAATTTTTGAATATCCTTCCACAAATCGTCGATAGAATCCACAAAACCCCAAGAAAGATTGCAACTCCGTAATATTTTGCGGTCGGGGCCAATTCACCACAGCTTCAATCTTACCAGGATCGGTAGCAACTCCTTCAGCAGAAACAATATGACCTACATAAGTGACCGAAGATCTACAAAATTTGCATTTGTCAGCCGACAACTTCAGCCCCTCTTCTTTTAAGCGTTGGAGTACTCTCATGAGTCGTTCTTCATGTTCTTCCAGCGTCTTTCCAAACACAATAATGTCGTCAAGATATACAAGGCATTCCCGGGGCACTAAATCACCTAACACTCTTTCCATCAACCTTTGGAACGTTGCTGGCGCACCTTTTGTACCTTGCGGCATACGAGTGAACTGAAAGAAACCCAAGGGGCATATGAAGGCTGTCTTTTCCTGATCCTCAGGTGCCATTGGGACTTGATAGTATCCCGATCTTAGGTCCAGCACTGTGAACCAACAGTTTCCATTCAGAGCTTCCAGAGCTTCTTCAATTCTTGGCAGTGTATACTGATCAGGTAAGGTTCTCAGGTTCAGAGTTCTGTAATCCACACATAGGCGAATTGCTCCAGATTTTTTTCTTACCACCACAATAGGTGAGGCATAGGGGCTCTTACTGTCCACAATGATCCCCTGACCTTTCATTTGCTGTAGAGTCTGTCTTAACTCATCAACATCCTTTGGAGCAACTCTCCGTGGTCGCTCCCGGAAGGGAGTAGAATCGGTCAATCGGAAAGTGTGTTGAGCACTTTTAGCACAACCTACATCCATATCATCCATGGAGAACACTTCCGATAATTCAGACAACTTCTGTGTCAGTCGCTGATTCCAGGCCTCTGGTAAATGTGGATCACTCAAGTCAAGATTGAGATTAGGGATTGCATCTCGGATTTGAATCCTGCCCACTTCAGCGTATGGATTTACTCCAAGCACAGGGTAGCAGTGGGCCACATTCTGGTATGGTCCAATTACGATCGGATGCGGTGAACAGTTCCTCACTGTCACACAGGTAGATAACTCCACTTTATTTCTCCAGTCCTTTCTCTCCGGGATCACCATCCAGCCATTCTGGTTAATCATTTCTTCAGGGGTTTCCATAAGGACATAACTCCCCCCTTCAAGCAAATCGGGAGCAATGCTGGAGGCTACTCTCAGAACTCTCTCCCCGCCGGCAGGAACTTCCACGGTTCTCTCACCGATATGATATACCATTCCATGTCGATAGCCAGTAGACAGGGCATCACAGAGTTCTCTAAGATCAGAAGATATATTCACCGGCTGAGCTGCAGGGTTCCAATCTCTTCCAAGAAACTTCTGAAAAGCATAATGCACTGCGGGACAATTAGTGCCAAGTATCACAGGAGCTGCACAAGAATCCCCTGTATCAGGACAGACAAGAGCCGTAATCTTCATGGGAGCGACACTCTGATCTTCTAATTCAGGGACAGCTATAACTACTTGTAGGCTGCCATCTACAGGATATGATCCTGAATTAAGCCCCCACAATTTCATTTGTCCTGTAGACTGAAGAGGTATATCCCTCAAATACTTTTGGTAGAACGAGCGATAATTCAGGGTCACTTGAGATCCTGTATCAAACAGGGCAGGAGTGGCATGACCATTGACAGTGACTTTGACAACGGACCTGGAGCCCGCGATAGCGCCTCTGGTCTTTACTCAGCCCGCCTTCCTTCGGTGTCTTTGATTCTGAATAGAGAAGACAGCACTGTGTCTCAATCCCTCACTGTCCTCCGTACACTGTCTGGCAGTATGGCCCGTCTGACCACATTTATAACAGGTTCTAGCATCCTTCCTCCGTTGAGTGGCAGTGGGTGGAGTGGCGGACTGTCTAAGTTCTGACCGCTCCGCTGGTTTGTCCTTGTTTGAATTAGGAACAACATCTTCTTTAGAGATGCTTTTCGCTTTCTTAGGGGTACTAAAACTAATGTCAGCTTCTTGTTTCTTCACTAACTTCATTAAGTCAGGAAATGGAAGGACTCTATCAGATAGTAAGACCTTGAGTACTTGAGCAAGAGGATGATGAGGTTGTAACCCTCTCACCAACTGACTGGTTCTCAGAGCGTCTACCTCTGAAGTAGATATAGCTGCGTGGTACACCAGACGTGAAAGAAGTAGCTGTAAACGGTTAATAAAAGTAGAGACATTTTCCCCTTCTTTTTGACGAACCATTCGGTAATCAGCAACCATCTGGGCAAGGTCATAGTATGGCTCAAAGTGATCAGACAGTACTTGTATATAGTCCAATGCACTCACTCCTTCATGAGAGTCTCTGTACAAGCGGATCAATTCTGCAGCAGGAGACCGCAAACTTTCACTGATACGCTGCCGCTTGCCTTCTTCAGAGCAAGACCATTCCTTCAGGCATTGGAGAGTATGTTCTTTCCATATCTCAAAGTTTTCCTCCCCTTGTGGTACTGGGACATTACCAGAGAATACTTTTAGTTTCTTGTAGTGAGTGGCCTGCAGGCCCTGAGCTAACATTTCAGTCAGCCTGGCTAAAGTGCTAATAGCACTGTCACTAGAGGAACTGCTAGCGACGGCCATACTGGGGGGGTAACTGGCTGAGCGGGGTTCTTCCTTTACCTGAACCAGGGGAGGAACAGGCGGTCGGTAATCCCATGTAGTAGCTAGTGGGAGGTTCCCCTCTGAGCTATATCGCTTCTCCATATCAATGACTATTCCCACTTCTAAATCTCAGCAGTGCCTCCAAATGTAGCCCTATTTGGGGGGGGGGGGTATGAGTATTATCCCTCCCGCAACAGACTCTGGCGCTGACCTGTGTGTATAATGGGACCTGAAGCCTTCGCTGAAGGGAAGAGTGGGAACATATATGAAATATATCAGTGCCTCCACCCAGGATAGAGCCTCTGTATTACAGGGAGGATCTCTTCCTGGGACTTACCCATGAAGTACAGTTAGTAGCCTTAACAAGGATCACTGTACTAATCTCACAGTCTGAAGAATACATACAGATACCACATAAGGTTATAACAGTAGCTTTATAAGAATCAACAGGGTAATAATACATACATAAAATATACTCAGAACACAGCAATACTACAACAACCAGCAAGTCCTCAACCGTCTTAGGTTATATACCCGGGTATATATATAGATATATAGCAAGAGTCCAGTGCACAATACCTCCAGGTAACAGAAGAGATGCAGGGGCCCCTGTGGATGACTGTGGATCCTCGGATTCTTCCAGGAGATGACAGACAGCCGATCAGGAGATGATGATGATGATGGTGAGATTCTTCACAGGCAGCAAACAGGGCGACGGTGACGGCAGTAGATGCAGGCCTGACTACCCTAACACTGAGTCCTTAACCTGCCAGCTAAACTACTAGTGCCACCGGGCCTCTAACTAGCTAGTTGGCCTTCGGAAGCCTAACCTATCACTGCCCTGAACTGTATATATATATGGATCCCTAACTACGGTTACTAGCTAGGTCCTGTGAGTATATAGGGGGTAACACATACCTAACTATATACTGTGAAGTAAAGAGGAACAAGTGGCTCTTAGACTCCCCCAGACATAACATGTCTGTCTCAGCAGCTCTGCTCACATCTCTCCCCCCAGCAGCTCTGCCTCACATGTGTCTGACTCACTGTATTTACAAAACAAAACTTGCACTAAATGCCTGGGGTCTCTGAAGCCAGATACATTATATACTAGTAGAAATGGCAGTTCCCTACAATACAATAACATACAACTATGAAACATACCATATTTTCCAGATGAAAAAAAAAGGCCTGTGTGCAACTGGCCTTAAAATGCCAAACTACTGGCTACTGTCACCTACCTGTGTCAAGATTACTTTTCAGTGTGTATTTGTTTATTAGGCTTTCTGCTTCTGCAACTTAGTGACAGATTAATATTTTCTTCTACTTCATTCATAACTTCTCACACCTCTTAACTTTTAACGTTCACTGACATAGAACACATGCCATTTATATTGTCACACTCAGCTGTATTTCCTTAGATACAAACCACTGATACATTGTACAGTACACAGAAAAAACTGATACCCAGTAAAAAAAAATGTTATTTTTGGGTCTGCAGTACAATAGATTCATATCTGTCGCAGCCGATCTAATTCATATTTTTTACTTGTCACAAGTTAGAATCTTTAGGGTTGGAGTCTTAGGGTTCAAAATCAATAATAACAATTTTTTGTTGGGCCCTCAAGACAAAAGTGGATGGTTTACCATTAATTTTGAATAATTTTATATTATTTAAACATTGTTAGTTATCATCATACTTATGCATGTTTAATTGATGTTATTTACTATTTCTGCAGGTTTTTTCAGTTTCTTTTTTAAATTTTATTTTAGCATTTTTATCATATAGCCACTTTGATTACTGATTTTTTTTTTTTACTGTAATGTTTTGGTGTCTATACAGTACACCACTATATTAGCCTGTGTGATAGTAAATACACAGGCAATTATTAGATTTTATATAAAGGTATTGTACTACAATCAACATGTATCACCTTTACAGAGGATAGGTGATAAATTTCTGATCACTAGGGGCCTCATTTCTGGGTCCCCCATGATCACTAGAATATGGGTCCCTAGTCCCCCACTCCTTATTTAAATAGAGCATCAGTTCAGCATGCATCCATCTCATGAGTCAGCAATCCTTCTTACTACACTACCAGAGTGAGCTGGAGTTTAAACTGAGCAGCTTTCATTCATAAGAGCTGCTGCTTTGGTCAATGTCTATGGACCTGATGGGGCTTGTTGAGGTCTTAGAGATAGGGCCTTCAGTGATCAGTGGGGAAAACACCTTTAGACTAAGGCCCCACACAGCGAGCCTCAGCCAAAAAGCGCTGTGGGAAAAACCTCGGTGGAAATGCATCTGCCAGCGTTTCTGTAGGTATAATTGACATGTTTCGATTTACAAAAACGCAACGGTTTTTTAAATCGCAGCATGTCTGCTGCAAGTATTTTTCTGCAATGTGTGGATGAAATTAGCCAGAATTCCATCCACTTTGCAGGTACTGTAAATGGCAAAATCGCGGCATTTAGGCTACGTGTGGCCCCAGTCTTAAAGGGAGTCTGTCGCCAGAACCCAGCATATCAACTCAACTCCACAGATAGATAGGTTAAGGTCACCTGAATCAAATAGTGTTTCCCCCTCCTGTATCAGTGCCTCCATTGCCGAGATATCGCGTTTTTTGTCAATATGCTACGGAGCGGTTAGCAGCAATACACTTGTAGCCCTATTTGGGGGGGGGGTATGAGTATTATCCCTCCCGCAACAGACTCTGGCGCTGACCTGTGTGTATAATGGGACCTGAAGCCTTCGCTGAAGGGAAGAGTGGGAACATATATGAAATATATCAGTGCCTCCACCCAGGATAGAGCCTCTGTATTACAGGGAGGATCTCTTCCTGGGACTTACCCATGAAGTACAGTTAGTAGGCTTAACAAGGATTACTGTACTAATCTCACAGTCTGAAGAATACATACAGATACCACATAAGGTTATAACAGTAGCTTTATAAGAATCAACAGGGTAATAATACATACATACAATATACTCAGAACACAGCAGTACTACAACAACCAGCAAGTCCTCAACCGTCTTAGGTTATATACCCGGGTATATATATAAATATATAGCAAGAGTCCAGTGCACAATACCTCCAGGCAACAGAAGAGATGCAGGGGCCCCTGTGGATGACTGTGGATCCTCGGATTCTTCCAGGAGATGACAGACAGCCGATCAGGAGATGATGATGATGGTGAGATTCTTCACAGGCAGCAAACAGGGCGACGGTGACGGCAGTAGATGCAGGCCTGACTACCCTAACACTGAGTCCTTAACCTGCCAGCTAAACTACTAGAGCCACCGGGCCTCTAACTAGCTAGTTGGCCTTCGGAAGCCTAACCTATCACTGCCCTGAACTATATATATATATATGGATCCCTAACTACGGTTACTAGCTAGGTCCTGTGAGTATATAGGGGGTAACACATACCTAACTATATACTGTGAAGTAAAGAGGAACAAGTGGCTCTTAGACTCCCCCAGACATAACATGTCTGTCTCAGCAGCTCTGCTCACATCTCTCCCCCCAGCAGCTCTGCCTCACATGTGTCTGACTCACTGTATTTACAAAACAAAACTTGCACTAAATGCCTGGGGTCTCTGAAGCCAAACTGCAGGGGCAAAGAAGCCAGATACATTATATACTAGTAGAAATGGCAGTTCCCTACACACTCATTGCTCCAAAGACCTCATTTGGTAACAGCTCCCTTTTAAGAATGCATGTACATCGAGCCATTTAAGCAGGCAGACTTGAGGATATTCCATTTGCTGTGGAAATTCTGCTTCTATAACTATGTTGTCATATTACCGGGCATCATGTGACATGATTACAGATCTCCCCCTTCCTATTTTATTCTGTGGTCAATATGATTAGTAGTGATTGCTATGATTTAGAGCCACGCTCCTCCTGATCCTGGTCCTAGTAATAGTATGCTGTGGTGTGGTAGACGGGTCATCTGTGAGTGTATTCTCCGAATATTATTGTTTAAATTGCAAAAGCAATATGCTTAAGAAGGAAAGTACTATAGGTTGCAGTTCTCCATTATACAGTAGTATTACAATTGTAGTACTTTAAAGCCCAGTAGAGGTCAGTATATTACTGTACAATAAATACTGATACAAAGTCCTACTCAGATTGTATTGGCATTATTACCTGTACAGCCTTCATTTAACTAAATGAAGATATGCTTACCGTAAATAATCTAATACCAAAATGCATGATAATTTAGGATACTAATCAAATGCAATAAGCTATTTGTAAACTAATAATTGTGTTATGTAGACCGTTATATTTTAGTTTCCATGTGCTCAGCATAGCTATCAGAAGGATCCATGTTACAGTAAGTTTACAGAAGTGTCTTGTTGATATCAGAACAGAGAAAATGTATTACTTGTGTGGAACACCTAGGCTACTAATCCAATAGGCCATTGTTACGAATTTATGTAGACAGTTCTAGTTTTACTAGAGCACATTGACTCACAGTTATTAAGTAAACATTACTATTGTTTGCATTTTGGAGCTCTTCCAGACACTTTATTTTCTTTGTCTTCATGAAGTGAGGTGACAATGATGGCAGTATTGCCAGACTTTATTCTGAGTTTTTATTGTTCCTTAGAATTGCATTTTATTTTTCCCTATGCTTTGAACACAATTAGGATTATATCATATTTTATCAAGTGAAAGCTTTGTGAAAGTATGGTGAAACCAGTTTGAGCTGACTACCCAGATTTGCACAGAAACACAGGCTTTTATGGAGGTGGTCTTCTCAATAAATTATACAAAATGTCAGCAAATATGCTGATCCATTACAAAAACAAATAATGATGACAGTCCAAAATATATTTTCTGTTTGATATCACATCAGCATATCACATAGATTGAGGCTTAGACTTTAAACTCGAACTAGTAAAATAGATGTTGTAGTATACACAAGCCCATTCTACACATATAAGTATAACTTGTCAGCATAGTTCTCTTGGTTCTCAGCATGGTTCTCCTTTCATCCCTAGTTGCCAGCTGGCTCCTTGTTTCACTCTTAGTTCCCAGCATGGCTTCTTCTTCCTGGTTTCCAGCTTGGGTTCCCTCTAATTCATAGTTTTTAGCATGACTTCCCATTCATTCCTGGTTCCCAATTATGATCCGCAGTGTGGTACCTCTTTAAATTTTGGTCCCCAGCTCGTCCTCTTTCTCCCAGTCCCCAGCACAACTTTAGAGGGGTTAATCTACTTGTGGTTACCCACTGCGGTTTCTGCATGGAAACTGCTTCTAGAACTGACATGTCAAGTCTTTTTTTTTTCTGCAACATGAATTTCAAATGGGAAGAAAACAACATGAGGTGAAATACACTCAATGGAATTACAGGACATATTATGGCATGAAAAATTAGTTATGGGTACATGCTCTAACGGGCCATAGAACACTGAGGGATGATAAATGTGCTAAAGTTTAGATTTAATGCCGTAGTCATTTATTCTATTTCTATTTAAAAATATACAACAATGCACAACAAATCAAATACACAACAAATCAACAAAAACTCTGAATGGCACAGATGCAAAACAAACAATCCTGTTTAAGGCTGAGTCCCCACGATGAGGAAACGCAGTTTTTTGTTGCAGATTTTGCTGCTGTCTTTTGGGCCAAAGTCAGTAGTGGATTGAGCATTAGGTAGAAGTATAAGTACTTCCTATATATTTCCCATTTCTTATGTAGCCATTCTTGGATTGGCTCAAAAAACAACAGCAAATATCTGCAACATAAAAAACCCTACATTTTCGCAACGTGGGGCCTCAGCCTTAGGCCTCTTGCAGATGACTGTGGCCGTGAACAGTTTGTATTTCACGGACAGCACACTGACCCATTCATTTCTATGGACCCGTGCACACAACCGTGAATTACACGGTCATGTGTGCAAGCCAACAGACCAGGCCGCAAAATATAGAACACGTCCTATTCCTGTCCTATTTTTCGGCCTTTGCTTCCATGGCTCCTATTCATTGAATGAAAGGGGCCGCAGAAGCACAGCTTGTGCATGGCCGGCTCATGGGTGACATCGGCGTGTCCCCCATGCGCCGCCCGTGTCTTTAATTGATGACCGCGGAAAAGCACACAGTCGTGTAGTGTCGTGTAGAAGTGCTCTTCTTGATCCCAAGCATTAAAACCACAGTAACAACCCCCACTGAAAAAAGAATAGGACAAGGGAGCTACAGTGGGGAAAAAAAGTATTTAGTCAGCCACCAATTGTGCAAGTTCTCCCACTTAAAAAGATGAGAGAGGCCTGTAATTGACATCATAGGTAGACCTCAACTATGAGCATCAAAATGAGAAAACATATCTAGAAAATCACATTGTCTGATTTTTTTAAGAATTTATTTGCAAATTATGGTGGAAAATAAGTATTTGGTCACCTACAAACAAGCAAGATTTCTGGCTCTCACAGACCTGTAACTTCTTCTTTAAGAGGCTCCTCTGTCCTCCACTCATTACCTGTAGTAATGGCAGCTGTTTGAAATTGTTATCAGTATAAAAGACACCTGTCCACAACCTCAAACAGTCACACTCCAAACTCCACTATGGTGAAGACCAAA
Organism: Leptodactylus fallax; assembly: GCA_947044405.1. Classification (NCBI taxonomy): domain Eukaryota; kingdom Metazoa; phylum Chordata; class Amphibia; order Anura; family Leptodactylidae; genus Leptodactylus; species Leptodactylus fallax. The sequence goes on along the minus strand of CAMRHE010000027.1, from coordinate 8,036,257 downwards.
GAACTGTGGAAGGACACTAGAAACACAATTGTAGACCTGCACCAGGCTGGGAAGACTGAATCTGCAATAGGCAAGCAGCTTGGTGTGAAGAAATCAACTGTGGGAGCAATAATTAGAAAATGGAAGACATACAAGACCACTGATAATCTCCCTCGATCAGGGGCTCCACGCAAGATCTCACCCCATGGGGTCAAAATGATCAAAAGAACGGTGAGCAAAAATCCCAGAACCACATGGGGGGACCTTGTGAATGACCTGCAGAAAGCTGGGACTAACCTAAAAAAGGCTACCGTCAGTAACACACTACGCCGCCAGGGACTCAGATCCTGCAGTGCCAGACATGTCTCCCTGCTTAAGCCAGTACATATCCAGGCCCGTCTGAAGTTTGATAGAGAGCATTTGGATGTTCCAGAATAGTATTGGACGAATGTCATATGGTCAGATGAAACCAAAGTAGAACTGTTTGGTAGAAACACAACTCATCGTGTTTGGAGGAGAGTGAATGCTTAGTTGCATCCAAAGAACACCATACCTACTGTGAAGTATGGGGGTGGCAACATCATGCTTTGGGGCTGTTTCTCTGCAAAGGGACCAGGACGACTGATCCGTGTACGTGAAAGAATGAATGGGGCCATATATCGTGAGATTTTGAGTGCAAACCTCCTTCCATCAGCAAGGGCATTGAAGATGAAACGTGGCTGGGTCTTTCAGCATGACAATGATCCCAAGCACACCGCCAGGGCAACGAAGGAGTATCTTCTTAAGAAGCATTTCAAGGTCCAAGAGTGGCCTAGCCAGCCTCCAGATCTCATCCCCATAGAAAACCTTTGGAGGGAGTTGAAAGTCTATGTTGCCCAGTGACAGCCCCAAAACATGACTGCTCTAGAGGAGATCTGCATGGAGGAATGGGCCAACATACCAGCAACAGTGTGTGCCAACCTTGTGAAGACTTACAGAAAATGTTTGACCTCTGTCATTGCCAACAAAGGATATATAACAAAGTATTGAGATGAACTTTTGTTATTAACCAAATACTTATTTCCACCATAATTTGCAAATAAATTCTTTAAAAATCAGACAATGTGATTTTCTGGATTTATTTTCTCATGTTGTCTCTCATGGTTGAGGTCTACCTATGATGACAATTACAGGCCTCTCTCATCTTTTTAAGTGGGAGAACTTGCACAATTGGTGGCTGACTAAATACTTTTTTCCCCACTGTAAGTGATCATTTTTGATATTGTGTTTTTTTATGTAAAGTACATACTATTTTCAGAAATAAAAATAAAAAAATACAGACCTAAGAAATATCTATGAAGCTCTTATAATTCTACCTTCTGCTCTATCCACTCCTGGCTTAGGCTCAAAAAATCACAGCAAAATCTGCAACAAAAAAACTACATTTTCGCAACGTGGGGCCTCAGCCTAAGGGGTAGGCTTGTCTCCACAGAAATACATTTGTAACTGGTCACCAGCATCCCATCCACTTTGCCTGGACTGTAAAACACCATGATTTTTGCTGCGCCGTTTCTGCCATGGCAAAATCACAGTGTTTACACTATGTGGGGCCCCGGCCTTTAGTTATGTTGTAGTATTTGTTACACTTGATGTTTTTTCGTTTGTTTTCTTTTTATGTATAAAAACTGTAAAATGATAAGACCTCAATAAACATATTGAAACAGAAATGAATGAATACATATGCTGTCCCTGAAAATGTGGATGAAATATGTACACAAATTACAGACATGTGAGTAAGCCTGGAACTGGAGAAGACTTTGATTCAATAGACAGAAAGAGATAGTAGTCACTCTGTCTGTCACAGAGGCGTAGCTACGATATAGATAGAGATGAGATAGGTAGCTAGAGAGAGATTTGAGATAATTAGATAGATATACTGTAGCTGTATACATACATATACAGTGGGGAAAAAAAAGTATTTAGTCAGCCACCAATTGTGTAAGTTCTCCCACTTAAAAAGATGAGGCCGGCCTGTAATTGTCATCATATGTAGACCTCAACTATGAGAGACAAAATGAGAAAACTAATCCAGAAAATCACATTGTCTGATTTTTTAAGAATTTATTTGCAAATTATGGAGGAAAATAAGTATTTGGTCAATAACAAAAGTTCATCTCAATACTTTATTATATATCCTTTGTTGGCAATGACAGAGGTCAAACGTTTTCTGTAAGTCTTCACAAGGTTGTCACACACTGTTGTTGGTATGTTGGCCCATTCCTCCATGCAGATCTCCTCTAGAGCAGGGATGTTTTGGGGCTGTCGCTGGGCAACACGGACTTTCAACTCCCTCCAAAGGTTTTCTGTGGGGTTGAGATCTAGAGACTGGCTAGGCCACTCCAGGACCTTGAAATGCTTCTTACGAAGCCGCTCCTTCGTTGCCCTGGCGGTGTGCTTGGGATCATTGTCATGCTGAAAGACCCAGCCACGTTTCATCTTCAATGCCCTTGCTGATGGAAGGTTTGCACTCAAAATCTTACAATGCATGGCCCCATTCATTCTTTCTTGTACACGGATCAGTCATCCTGGTCCCTTTGCAGAGAAACAGCCCCAAAGCATGATGTTGGCCCCCCCATGCTTCACAGTAGGTATGGTGTTCTTTGGATGCAACTCAGCATTCAGTCTCCTCCAAACACGACGAGTTGTGTTTCTACCAAACAGTTCTACTTTGGTTTCATCTGACCATATGACATTCTCCCAATACTCTTCTGGAACATCCAAATGCTCTCTAGCAAACTTCAGACGGGCCCGGATATGTACTGGCTTAAGCAGCGGGACACGTCTGGCACTGCAGGATCTGAGTCCCTGGCGGCGTAGTGTGTTACTGACGGTAGCCTTTGTTACGTTAGTTCCAGCTTTCTGCAGGTCATTCGCTAGGTCCCCCCATGTGGTTCTGGGATTTTTGCTCACCGTTCTTGTGATCATTTTGACCCACGGGGTGAGATCTTGCGTGGAGCCCCTGATGGAGGGAGATTATCAGTGGTCTTGTATGTCTTCCATTTTTTCAATTATTGCTCCCACAGTTGATTTCTTCACACCAAGCTGCTTGCCTATTGCAGATTCAGTCTTCCCAGCCTGGTGCAGGGCTACCATTTTGTTTCTGGTGTCCTTCCACAGCTCTTTGGTCTTCAGCATAGTGGAGTTTGGAGTGTGACTGAGGTTGTGGACAGGTGTCTTTTATACTGATAACAATGTCAAACAGGAGCCATTACTACAGGTAATGAGTGGAGGACAGAGGAGCCTCTTAAAGAAGAAGTTACAGGTCTGTGAGAGACAGAAATCTTGCTTGTTTGTAGGTGACCAAATACTTATTTTCCACCATAATTTGCAAATAAATTCTTAAAAATCAGACAATGTGATTTTCTGGATTTGTTTTCTCATTTTGTCTCTCATAGTTGAGGTCTACCTATGATGACAATTACAGGCCGGCCTCATCTTTTTAAGTGGGAGAACTTGCACAATTGGTGGCTGACTAAATACTTTTTTTTCCCCACTGTATATGGAAGTGAACACTCAGCACTCTATCTAGCTATCTATCTATCTATCTATCCATCTATCCATCCATCTATCTAAGTGGTATGAACATTGGAAGTGGCCGTCTTCCTAGGATTTATACCCAGGTTACACTTTAAACTGTGCTGCTTTTGACTTACTTTCTTTCTTTCTTTCATTCTTTCTTATCTATTATACATGTGTATATATAGGAGTGGGTATATATAGGTGTGGATTTAAATACTGTAGCTGGCTTACCTAAAAAAAAGACTAAACAGACACAGAGAGGTAGATGTTTCCGGAGAAGTAAAGAGGCAGTGGCAAGGGCAGCAGAGTGCAAGAAAGACATGAAGTGTTAATAATTTAAGAAAAGGTGAGTGGAGTTGAACTGTGCTACCATCTGGTCTGCCACACTGTGTGTCTGTGAAGTGACATGATAGTGTAACTGGGCTGCAGAAGATGCATCAATTTCAATCTCAATTCTCAAAACATTCAAATTCAATCTATATTGTGTTCAAAACCAAGAACAGACAACTCATTCATGCCACATGACACTCTTTTGCCAAAGCCCAGTTAAGTGATATACAGTCATATGAAAAAGTTTGGGCACCCCTATTAATCTTAATCATTTTTAGTTCTAAATATTTGGGTGTTTGCAACAGCCATTTCAATTTGATATATCTAATAACTGATGGACACAGTAATATTTCAGGATTGAAATGAGGTTTATTGTACTAACAGAAAATGTGCAATATGCATTAAACCAAAATTTGATCGGTGCAAAAGTATGGGCACCTCAACAGAAAAGTGACATTCATATTTAGTAGATCCTCCTTTTGCAAAAATAACAGCCTCTAGTCGCTTCCTGTAGCTTTTAATCAGTTCCTGGGTCCTGGATGAAGGTATTTTTGACCATTCCTCTTTACAAAACAATTCCAGTTCAGTTAAGTTTGATGGTCGCCGAGCATGGACAGCCCGCTTCAAATTATCCCACAGATGTTCAATGATATTCAGGTCTGGGGACTGGGATGGCCATTCCAGAACATTGTAATTGTTCCTCTGCATGAATGCCTGAGTAGATTTGGAGCTGTGTTTTGGATCATTGTCTTGCTGAAATATCCATCCCCGGCGTAACTTCAAATTCGTCACTGATTCTTGTACATTATTCTCAAGAATCTGCTGATACTGAGTTGAATCCATGCGACCCTCAACTTTAACAAGATTCCCGATGCCGGCATTGGCCACACAGCCCCAAAGCATGATGGAACCTCCACCAAATTTTACAGTGGGTAGCAAGTGTTTTTCTTGGAATGCTGTGTTTTTTGACGCCATGCATAACGCCTTTTTGTATGACCAAACAACTCAATCTTTGTTTCATAAGTCCACAGGACCTTCTTCCAAAATGAAGCTGGCTTGTCCAAATGTGCTTTTGCATACCTCAGGCGACTCTGTTTGTGGCGTGCTTTCAGAAACGGCTTCTTTTGCATCACTCTCCCATACAGCTTCTCCTTGTGCAAAGTGTGCTGTATTGTTGACCGATGCACAGTGACACCATCTGCAGCAAGATGATGCTGCAGCTCTTTGGAGGTGGTCTGTGGATTGTCCTTGACTGTTCTCACCATTCTTCTTCTCTGCCTTTCTGATATTTTTCTTGGCCTGCCACTTCTGGGCTTAACAAGAACTGTCCCTGTGGTCTTCCATTTCCTTACTATGTTCCTCACAGTGGAAACTGACAGGTTAAATCTCTGAGACAACTTTTTGTATCCTTCCCCTGAACAACTATGTTGAACAATCTTTGTTTTCAGATCATTTGAGAGTTGTTTTGAGGAGCCCATGATGCCACTCTTCAGAGGAGATTCAAATAGGAGAACAACTTGCAATTGGCCACCTTAAATACCTTTTCTCATGATTGGATACACCTGGCTATGAAGTTCAAAGCTCAGTGAGGTTACAAAACCAATTTTGTGCTTCAGTAAGTCAGTAAAAAGTAGTTAGGAGTATTCAAATCAATAAAATGATAAGGGTACTCAAATTTTTGCACTGGTCAAATTTTGGTTTAATGCATATTGCACATTTTCTGTTAGTACAATAAACCTCATTTCAATCCTGAAATATTACTGTGTCCATCAGTTATTAGATATATCAAATTGAAATGGCTGTTGCAAACACCCAAATATTTAGAACTAAAAGTGATTAAGATTAATAGGGGTGCCCAAACTTTTTCATATGACTGTATACTACTTGTTAATGCCCAGGACTTTAATTGTACGGTGCTGCAATGCCGCAGGCACAGGACTATCCACCTGAGTCAGAAAATACTCTTACTCCAGCGACTTAACCCCTTGATCAATATTCAGGGGCAAGATCACCCCCCGGTCACCCCTTGGATCCCCCACGATGTGATTGCGGGATCCAAGGGGTTGTCATGGCAGCCAGGAGGACAAGCAATGGTCTCCCGATTGCCTATCCCTATTACACATAGTGAGGCTTTGATGTGTTGCAGTACATTGCTCTGGAGATCAGAAATCCCAAGTTCAGGTCCCCTTGTGGGACTGGAAAAAGTAAAAAAAAATAGACCACAATGCACAAATTAACAGATTTTGGTCACCTCACATGCCCCCAAAAATAGCAATAAAAAGTGATCAAAGAATAATGCATGCCAAAAATGGGTACCAATAAAAACTACAACTTGCCCTGAAAATAAAAAGCCTTTACATATCTCCGCCAACAAAACAGTAAAAAAGTTATAGGCCTCAGAATACGGTGACCCCATGAAAATCTTTCATTTACAAAAAATGATGTATTATTAGTAAACGTGGTAAAAAAAATAATAAAACCAGTATAAATATGGTATTGCCGTAATCGGAATGACACACTGGACAAAGTTGCCATTTCATTGAACACTGTAAAAACAAAATGAAAAAAAAAATGATAGAATCACACAGACGCCCTAAAATGTTAATAAAAGCTAATCAAAACATATGTACCCCAAAATGATGCCAAATGAAAGTACAACTTGTCACACAAAGAATAAGCCCTCACTTAGCTATGAAAAAAAAAGTTATGAATTTTGGAAGGTGGAGAAGGAAAATAAAATCGCTGAGCATTAATATGCAAACCACCCTGCGTGCTTAAAGGGTTAATTTTTTTCCTTAAAGGGGTATCCCCATCTCAAGGATCCTATCTATACTGCTAGCTTATGTAAATTCAAGAGTTTTCCTGAATACATTGCTTTAGCAATACTGCCTCGTTTGCCTGCTATGTGAAATTATTCCTCCCATTGTTTATATATCGTTGTCAAGACAGACGGCCTGTTATTTGATGACGTGCTCTGTGGAGGGGAGGGAGGTTGAGTTATCTGTATTACTTTCAGAGCTGTTATTTACTGCTCTTCCATCCAGGCAATCTGGTCAGCTAATTGCAGTTTGCTGATGAAGGCTTGAACAGTGTTATAATCTCTCTAAACGCAAAGATAACATTGAATTTACTGCAAGAACGTTGTCTGTCCTGGTAGGATGTAAGTGTTCTCCAACGCTGTGTAATGTAATATACATTTACTGTGCATATTTGACCTGCATTTATATTAGATTTCTAGAAATCATAATAAATAATCTCTCATTGAAAATGCAATGTCTATATTTATTGAGGTACTTCATAGTATCCTGTCCATCAAACAGTCAAAGCCCGCCCACCAGCTTGTTGAAGAATATAGGAAGTGGGAAGAAGAGAGAGCAGGCAAACAGAGTGTAATGGGAAAACTCCTTTAAAATGGTGCTGTTAAATTTGGCTTGTGCCAAACACTAAAAAAAATTATGAAATTTTAAAAAGCGTGCGAGAGAGCTAGCAAGGGGTTAAATATAGTTCTAGGAGCCATCAGAATGTCATACATAATTTTTTAAACAAAATTATTTCCACTTACATTTGGGAACAAACTGGTATGGACCAAACTTGAACTTTTGGTCCGAACTGATGAACCTAAACCGAATCTTGAAATGTTCACTCATCTTTTAAAAACAGTGGAAAGAAGATTCTGGATAGAATTTGGAGCTGATTTTGATGCAGAATCCACAGTAAAATTCCTCTGTGTGAACTTACCCTTAGTATTTATAATCTACAAACTGACATCAGTTTCCATCAAATTTTTCAATAATAAAAAAAAATACTGTATTATTCAGACTATAAGACGTACCCCTGATGTAGACAACAAAAAAAAAAATACAGGAAAAAATATTTAATACTAATTAAAACTTTCTTGATATTCTAGAATAGGTGAGGAGTTAGTACCTAAAGTCGACTCCTAATAAACTGTGTCCTTATCTTTCAACAACATTTTTAAAAATAATTTTTAGTTTTTGTTCTGTGACATTATGCTTACAGACACATTATACACACAACATCCTGCAGTATGCACATTATATGCACATGCAGCTCTGCTCACAGTCATACTGCACACACACATGCTGCAGAGTACATTTTTTTACTACATTTATTTTTTTACTAAGAATTCAGATCCATAGGTGTAAATTGAAGCTCCTGGGCCCCAATGCAAAATCTGTGTTGGGGCCCCCACATACCATGTGCTATTTATAATAGTGGTGTTTTCTTATGCTGTAGAGATGTCTTTGGATCCCCTATAGCTACGCCTCTGTTCAGATCTTTCATCTAATTTTATTGCTGCTGCTTCTCGTGAGGTACAAGATGAGGAGAGCTATGGTTCTCACAGGTTGTCCCTATCCTCTGCTGCCCTGTACTAATATGACAGATTGGTGTCAGGCATGGACGAATGAAAATGCACAGCAGAACAGCTCACATATTTTCACATGTATTAGTTGTATATATACAATGTCGGACTGGCCCACCAGAGTGCCAAAGCATCCTCCAGTGGGCTCAGGCTCTAACACAATAATGGTCCAGCAGAAGACAACCAAATTTGAAGGGTACTATGGTCTATTATCTAGAGGTTGATGGAGGGTGCCCCCCAACCAGAATCATTTTATACATGCTATGATATTAAAGGAGTTGTAAAGGATTTTACATTTTAGCACATGCTGCTGGAGAGGTTTAGAAAATAAAAATATAGTGATGCTTGCATCCTCTCTCTCAGCTCTCACCTCTCTTGCTCTCAGCAGTATATTGCTGAAATTGGTGTTTGGCTGCAGTGTTCCTGTTAACAAAGGGGATGATGCAGGTCAGTATCAGTGCATATTTATTTTCCAACCCTACCCTGTTGCATGCATTAACATTTATAATTCTGGACAACTTCTTTAACATTTTCATAATCACTACCAAGCAAAGGGTTAATAATAGGATAACACTATGTAAAGAAGAAGGAACATGAAACATTCAGTGTTTGTATACTTTGGCTTCAGGTAGAAGCTTATTCCATGGCGCCACAGAATAATTTTCTTTTTGCCCCTTTTGATGTTACTGTAGTTTTATGTTTCTTTGAACTTCTCGGCCAGTTCTTTTTTCATCTGATGAGAAGTTTACTTCTTATTAAACTCAAATATTAATTTAATCTGTTAGCTTTCTTCTAGTACATAGCAATAGTAGCAACCTACTACTGTCACTAACAAAATATTAGTCTGGTTCTTCTTTTCATTATATATAAATTTACCTTAGGGCTTGTTACAATGCTGGGAGACATAGTGTATTTATATGGGAAAAGTGCCATGTCTTACTGCATGCTGGAAGTCTAATGCACTTTGTCGTCAGCCTGAGACACACAGGATAGGAGCTGCTTGATGATTCATCATGATCAGTTTTTGTGCAGCCATAAACATACTGCAAAAATGCAAAGGAAGACAAAAAAAAGACAATTGGAGAGATTTATAAAGACTGGAATTTTCAATACAAGTCTTCAGAACCCCTGAACTGGCAGAGGGTGCTCCTCATTTATGTGCACCTGGAGTGAAATCTATGCCAGCTGACATGGATGTCCACCAGTTTTCTGGCGTAAATGATAATAAATATCCAAAAACTTTTCCTCTCTATAAGAACCAAAAATATACTAGCATAATCCCCAAATGAAACATGAATAACCTATCTAGAATCTATGCTATAGTATAACACAAACAATTACTACAAATAAAGATCTAAATAATTTTTATTATTCCAACATTAAGTTAAAAACATATAAAAAAGCGCCAAAAAACTGGTGGGGTCAATCGCCATGCCCTCATCATGCCCTCCTTTCGGGCAAAAACTCCAGATGCAACAATTTTTTTGTCACAAGTGGCATTTAAAAAATTGCAAACCCGAGGTTTGCATCTTTTTTACCACAGAAAACTGTTGTCAAATAATAATAATAAATGTTCCCCAAAGGCTATGAGAAGGCAGAGAAGAATCATTGTGTAACGTCTCTGCCTGTTCGGGTTTCTGCGTCACCCTTCGCTCGCATGCTGCAGCGAAAGAGGTGTATTCAGTTTGATTCCTTGCATAAGATTCTTGCTGCTCAGTCTGAACACTGTCCTAGACTATGTAATTGAATTTCAGCCACACCCGTCTCCTGTACCTTTCTTCTTTCGGCTTCTCAATAGTTAATCTTAGCCTTGCCTGTGTGATTGACTGCCTGTCGTCCAATCAAGTCTGGGGCAGGTCCTTTCTTGCTATAAACAGGTTGTCAGTTCACACATGGTTGCTGGCTATTGATTCTGTCTTGTCCCTGCTAACTCCTTTTCTGCTATTTCCTGTATTCCTGTTCCTGACCTCTGGCTTTGAATTTGACTATTCTCTTGGATTGTGATTCTGTATTGCATTGCTTGACTGTTACTGACCCCTTGGCTAGCTGACCTCCCTTTGTTGTTGTTTGTTCTGTCTGTTTTCTGTGTTGTCACCTATATTAGGAAGGGACTGTTGACCAGTTTCTGGCTGTCGACTAGGACAGATCAGGCAAGTTAGCCAGGGACAGTGGGGGGGGTTCAGCTTTAGGGCTCACTGTCTTGTTGTGCCCCTCCCCCCAGGGTTCTGCAGCAGCACTGGGGAATTGCTCAACTGGCAATTCCCTTACACATGGTAAGTATACAGTAGTCCTTTACAGCAAACCTGTCGCCGTACCAGTCTAAGCCTGCCTTATATTTTCATTATAGTAAGCTAGTAATAAGGAAAATACTGTACTACTATGATTGCAATTAATAATGATTATTTTTGTATTATTACTATGCAAGTGACATTTGTGTCTTCTCTCCTTGAAAATACTCCTGTGCCCCACGTAGTGAAACTCAGCAATAAAACGCTTCTGAAAAACCCCGCCAAAAAAACACATCACGTTTTTTTCTGCAATGTTTTTCATTGCATTTTTGCAGAGTTTTCCTCTGTGGACTTTCTGCCTTTATTATACCTGTATGGAAAACGCCAGCATTTCTGCAGGTATAATTGACATGCTATGATTTTCAAAAATGAGAGCATTTTTGAAAATGCAGCTTTTCCGCTGCAGATTTTTTTCTGCAATGTGTGGATGGGATTAACCAAAGTCTCGTTCACTTTGCAGGTACTAAAACACACCGATTTGCGCCAACCTTTTATAGGAAAGACACTACTTGACAAAGCCTAATGAAGGACTACAAATAATTTAATCTGCTGTTCCTTTGTCATTGTTCATACTATCCCAGCCCCAGGTAAAGCTATTTTTTATTACACTGGTTTAAAGGGGTTCTCTGAGATTTTCCTTTTAAGCTAAGTCCTCACGTAGCGGGCTGCAGCACTTTTCACAGAAAGTCCACAGAAGTTTCCTCTGCGAACTTTCTGCTTCAGTTATACCTATAGGGAAACCGCCAGCGTTTCCGTAGATATAATTGACATGCTGTGATTTCCAAAACCACAACTGTTTTGGAAATCGCAGTGTATCCGCTGCGCGTATTTTTCCACAAAGTGGGGATAGAATTTGCTAGAATCCCATCCACTTTGCTCTGAGTGCAAAATGCTGCGTCTTTTTCCGCGGCATTTCCGCCGCCGGCAATCCGCGGCATTTACGCCACGTGGGGCCGCGGCCTTAATAGGTTTTTTCTCTACTTTTGACTAACCTATTTTCCTTTTTTTTGTACAGTAGTCCTCTTGCTTTTTATTCTGTAGCTTATATCAGAGTTGCAAAATCTTTTGTAGTTAATCTTGTAGTTCAATCAGTATGCATGCATACAGCTATCAGAAATTCCGCTGCAAAATCTAGTTAGTATGTAAATGTAGCACCATGGCTTTTGCGTTTGTGTTGAATTTATGCTGAAGATATAGAACAAGAAAAAATTGTAGTTTTGTAGATGTATTATTACCCAAAGACGCCACAGAGGTCTTAAGGGTGATTAGTGTATTACACCTCGAAGGTATGTGCAGATATAAAATCAGTCTTGCTTTTTGAAAAATGTTCCTTGCAAATAATAAGCTCTTTTGTATTCACAATCAATATATTGAGCAGAAGGACTGTAATAGTGATATAAAGCCCCTCAAAAAGAGTCTAAATTAACTTTCATTCTCGAAAGAATTTATTTCTCTTGTAAATCAATGCAGCCCTAAGACATATGAAAAGCGAATATGTAAGACCTGTTAAAAAATAAATACAACTGCAGTGGGCAAGATAATTATGAGTCTCATTATTATATAGTTGTTGGAAAAAAGGCTGTAAGGTTTCAGTTGCTAATAATCACGCCATTAGTATTTTTCAGCCTACTTGTTATAAGATTCTATAATAATATACTAGAGTCAAAACATTAGCAAACTGCACATGCATGGGACACAAATCACTAAATTCTAATTGATCTAATACCTTCATATGAAATAGTAATTGTAAAAGAAATGGAATTGTTCATGGCTTCAAAATATCGCAAAGGAAGCCAGCAGCTTAAAAAGTTGTCCAAAACTAGATATTAATGGCCTATCCATTGGATAGGTCATTAATATCAAATCGGTGGGGAACCAATCCACAGCACTGCCATCAATCAGCAGACCGAAGCTGTGTAGTGTACAGAGATATTTGCTTCTGGCTTTATATGCTGTGCAGATCTGGTGGCTGTCGCACTTGCTGGACATGCACCAATCTAATATTGATGACCTATGTGAAGCATAGGCTAACAGCATTTTGTCTTGGACAACCCCTTTAAAGGGAGTCTTCCTTGCCTCAGGTGCACCAAACAGCTCATTTACAAATAGATTTAAAGTTTGTTTTCTCGGCTGCAAGATTGTATATTGATACTAACAAGATATGTCCATTATGTCGCTTAAAGCCCCTACAACAAGATATAAGTGATTTAGACACCCTTTTAACCCCTTAACTGCTACAGTCAGTTTTGTTCTTTCTGACAGAGTCCCATTTTTCAAATCTGACATATATCATTTTATATAGTAATAACTTTTCCAAATGATTTTGTGACTGTTTGGGGCAGGTTTATTAATAGCATTTAGGGTTTAGACAGTGCAAATTTAGACTAAACAGTCCTAAACTGCACCAGATTTATCAAAGTGTCTGAAGCTGTTTGATACACCACTTAAAAAATTTTGGCCCATTTTTGGCACATGGTGTTGAAACATATGAACAATACCCTGTCCCATGAGACCATGCCTCTTTTTTGTACAAGTCGTGAAAGCATCTATGAAGTCTCTAAAACATGTGCTAAATGTGGCGGTCAGCATGTTAGATAGTATTTAGGTGCAAATTACACCAGAATTCTGGTGTATTTTGCTTGATAGATCTACCCCATTGCATTATGTTAGTGGTAAATTTTGATTGATATGTTTTGTGCTTATTGCAAAAAACGAAAAGTATGAAGAAACTCCCAATTTTGTCATGGTACAACAATATTTTTTTTGAGTGGTGTAGTTTTCAAAATTGGGTTACATCTCAGGGCAGTCAACTTTACTGGCACTTCAGGCATCTGCAAAAGTGGCCTGTTATTCAAAAACCAGTCCCAATCTTGCATCAAAATCCAAATAGTGTTTCTTCCTTTCTGTTCCCTGCTGTGTGCCCAAATATCAGTTTATACCCACATTTATGGCATTGTTAAGTAGGACATCTAGGGTATAACCATGCAGAATATGTGGACATACAGTAAACAGTTATTTGGACACATAACAGAGCTCAGAAGGGAAGATGCACTATTTGGCTTTCAGTGCACAGATTTAGATAGTTTGGTTTTTGGACACTTTGTCATGTTTGCAGAGCCCCTGAGGTGCCAGTAAAGTGGAAGTGACCCATTTTGGGAACTAAACCACTCAAGGAATTTACCAAGGGGCGTAGTGAGGAATAATTTTCCAGATGTGAATGCACAGCATATGGTGAAAAGCGAATATGTAAGCTATACTGAGTACATTGGGTACACCAAATACCTCACTATTTTCATACTAGCTCCTTGGATGGGGGGTCAGTTCTGCCAACTTTTCCTTTCTAAACACTAAACCTGGGATGTACCCTGATATAAACTTGCACATTTTATACATCCTCCTTCCTGCCACTTTTGCCCTAAAGAATGTGGAAATTTAGGGGTTTTTCATTGTCACATTGTACAAGCTATAACTTTTTTTCCACATAACTTATGGAATAAATGTTATTAACTTTTTCTGAGAGGATTTAAAAAGTCAATTCTAACATTGCTTTTTAACATTGTTTTGATGTTCACCGTACAGCATAACATGTTATTTTTATTCCGTGGGTTGATATATGGTAATTATCATTCTACCTAATAGTTTTTTATGCTTTACTAATTTTGCGAATATTTATTGCCCTACATTACTAGAAAACCTAGTTTAACACCTGCATTAGTGGACATGTCAGGTCTCCTCCACAACCATTTTTGGTCGGCTGTAGAGACCTGTTCGGTTCTCTGCGCCACCCTCCGCTCGCATGCTGAGGCGTAGGAGGCGTATTCAGTTTGATTCCTTGCTTAAGGTTCTTGATGGCTCAATCTGAACACTGTCCTATGTAATTGAATTTCAGCCACACCCGTCTCCTGCACCTTGCTTCTCTCTGCTCCTCTAACAGTTAATCTTAGCCTAGACTGTGTGATTGACGGCCTGTCTACCAATCAAGTCTGGGGAAGGTTTTGAACTTGCTATAAACAGGTCATCAGGTTGCACATGGTCGCTGGCAATTGAGATTCTATCTTGTGACTTTGTCCTTGCAAGCTCCTTTTCTGCTATTACCTGTATTCTTATTCCTGACCTCTGACTTTAACTATTTTCTTGGATTGTGATTCTGTACTGCATTGCTTGACTGTTACCGACCCCTTGGCTTGCTGACCTCTCTTTGTTGTTGTTTGTCCTGTCTGTGTTCTGTGTTGTCACTTATTCACAGTAGGGACCGGCTCCAAGTTGTCGGCTGTCACCTAGGACAGTCAGACAAGAGGAAGGGCCAGTGAAGGGGTGGGGGGGGTAGCTTTAGGGCTCAATGTCTTGTTGTGTCCCTCCCCCCAGGGTTCTGCAGCAGTACTGGGGAATTGCTCAACTGGCAATTACCTTACATAGGCACAATATTTCCTGAATATGTCCTGATTTTATTGCCATTAGCAGGAATAATCATCTGGATCTAGCATTACTTTAAGGCTCCATTCAGATCATGTTCATTACATCTGTTTTTTTTTTTTGTTTTTTTTTATTAAACATTGATCTCTATGTAAATGTATGGCTACAAAAGGAATGAGAAATACAGGTGCATCTCAGTAAATTAGAATATCTTTGAAACGTTTATTTCTTTCAGTAATTGAATTAAAAAAGTGGCCTCCTATATTTTCTAGATTCTTTACACACAGAGTGTTCTATTTCAAGTGTTTTATTTCTGTAAATGTTGATTATGGATTACAGGTAATGAAAACCAAAATCTAAGAAAATTAGAATATTGTGAAAAAGTTCAGTATTGTAAATTCAGTGTGTCACCTGCCAAGGTTTCCTAAGCCTTTAAATGGTCCATCAGTCTGGTTCAGTAGGACACACAATCATGGAAGACACTGATTATGAATTGTATTACTGAATTACTGAAATGAATGAACGTTTCAAAAATATTCTAATTTATTGAGAAGAACCTGTGTATAGGAATTACTTATACTTCAAACGTTCTGTTTAATCCACTCCTGGATTTGGCTCAAATAAACGCAGCAAAATCTGCAACAAAAAAAGCTGCGTTTCCACAACATGGGGCCTCAGCCTTAAACGGAAATCCTAAATGGATGTAAAAAACATAATCTGAATAAAGCGTATGCATAAACTAACAAAGTATTCTTATATGTATTAAAATCATACTGAAAATTTACAATCCCTGAAATATCGTATTGATTTTGTCTTTCTTTTCTCCTTCAAATTACCATAAAGTAAAACAATGAATTTCTGGCACCAAAAAAGAAAACCTTATCATTACTGGAAAAAAGGGCATTAATAATGAATGAGCTACGTTGTTTATACTGTACATTATTCTAGATATGTAGATACAGAAGTCTGACCTTCCTTTTCATAAACTTGCAAATGAACAACATTAACAAGTTTCTCCTAAAATAAATTGCTGCATTTAGCAAGGACTTAAGCCTCACGCACATTTTTTCTTTTTTTTTTATTTTTAAACGTCTGTTTCACTTCTGTGCGGCATCCGTTTTTACGGTTCCCTTAAATGGCTAAAAATTTGACATGTGAATAGTCACATTAAAATCAATGGGACAGATTTATTAAATGGTCTAAAAGGAAAACTGTCTTGGTCTGCCATAGCAACCAATTACAATGTACCTTTCATTTTTCAGAAGCAGAATACAAAATGAAAGCTGTGCTGTGATTGGTTGCTATGGACAATACAAGATAGTTTTGCTTTTAGACTGTTTTATTAAATCTGCCCCGATGTGTTGTAAAATTGGTTGTGTGACGGCCGTTACAAAAATGGCCTTTTTTTATTTTTTTTACTGTTGTTGTGTATAAGACCTTATGAGAAGGTAAGGATGCCAAATTTGGAGGAAAATATCACATACAGTTATTGTTATATCCATGTGTTTATTTATATATTGGTAGTATCCCTGACTTTTGCCAATATTTTAGGGGGCGTTCACACTACCGTTGGTGACCGTCAGTAGTGTCCGTTGCTATTGTCCGTTACAAGATTTTAGCATCGGACACTAGCTGAATCGTCAGAAATCCGTTAAAATTTCCATTCATTTCAATGGGTTTTTATATTGTGTCCGTTAGTGTCCGTTTGTGTCCGTTTACACCAAATCCTTCAGAAGTCCGTTTTTTTTCACGGACAAAAAATCCTACATGCAGGACTTTTTGTCCGTTTGAAAAAAACAGATTCTTGACGGACAGCAAGTGTCCGTTATTTTTTTACATTGAAGTCTATGGGTAACGGACTTATAACGGACAGTAACTGATAGACATCAGTTACTGTCCGTTATTTTATGTCCGTTTATTTTCCCTGCGCATGCTCAGAAAGGAGAAACAAACAAACAAAAAAAAAAAACCTAACAGTGTTAAAGAGGACCTTTCGTGTCCTCAGGCACATGCGGTTTTACATACCGCTGGAAAGCCGACAGCGCGCTGAATTCAGCGTACTGCCGGCTTTCCCGGTATGTGCCCTGGGGCTGGAGATATCGGCGGTGTAAGTTACATGGTTTACTGTTAGAAGGGCGCTGCGAGGAACGCCCTCCCTGACACTTCTCTTCGTTCATAGACTTGTACTGTGGGGGCGTTCCTCACAGCTGAGCATCATCGCTGGGCTGTAAGGAATGCCCCCTCCCTCTGTTCTCGTCTATAGTGCTGTACTGTCAGAGGAACGCCCTCCCTGACACTTCTCGTTCGTCCATAGCGCTGTACTGAGGGGGCGTTCCTCACAGCTCAGCGTCATCGCTGGGCTGTAAGGAACGCCCCCTCTCTCTGTACTTGTCTATAGCCCTGTACTGTCAGAGGAGGCGTTCCTTACTGCCCGGCGATGACGCTGAGCTGTGAGGAACGCCCCCTCAGTACAAGTCTCTGAACGAAGAGAAGTGTCAGGGAGGGCGCTCCTCGCAGCGCCCTTCTAACAGTAAACCATGTAACTTACACCGCCGATATCTCCAGCACCGGGGCACATACTGGGAAAGCCGGCAGTGCGCTGAATTCAGCACGCTGTTGGCTTTCTAGCGGTATGTGACATGAAAGGTCCTCTAATGCTAACATCAGTTAGTGTCCGTTATGATAGGTGTCCGTTTTTTTTTTTTTTAACGGACACCTTCATAACGGACTCCAACGGTAGTGTGAACCCTGCCTTACTCTGAGACAAGAAGAAGATATTCAGAGCACAAGAGGCCAGCAGTTTAAAATGACTTAGTGAGTGACAGCAGAAACCTGCTGAGACATGTTTACTCAGATTATACCAGGCAGAAGGGCCTCTAGAGGGGATATTTAGATAGGCCTTTCTTCCTCCAGGGTTTTGCCAGGTGAGAGTGCAAAGAGAAGGAGGTTAGCCACTTCAGGTAAAAAGGCATTTAGAGACATCTCTGAGAGACCATAAATGCCAGTTGATTTGGCCCTGTGAGTTGCAGAGGCACAAGAAGAGCATGTGCTATGGTGAGCTCAACCTATATAGAGAGTTCTTTTGCTGGCCAACCACATACCTGACAGCCAGGAAACCTGCTGTCGCTGCTGTGTCCAAGCTGTTATGCAATGTTTATTAAAGGGGTATTCCCATCTCAAGGATCCTATCTATACTGCTAGCTTATGTAAATTCAAGAGTTTTCCTAAATACATTGCTTTAGCAATGCTGCTTTGTTTTCCTGCTATGTGAAATTATTACTCCCATTGTTTACACATTGTTTCCATGGCACTGGACCTGTGTGATAAGACAGGACAGATGAGCTCTCACTGTTATCTACAGCTCTGCCTGCAGGACAATTAGATCAGCTAATTGCAGCTTGCTGATAAAGTGCTGTCTGTTATTTCTCTATGTGAACACACAGATAACACTGAGCCCATTCTCTAGAAGCATGTGTATATTATTTGATCACATTTATATTATATTTCTAGTAATCATAATAATTATTCTGATGAACTTACACAGTAAAGTTTGGCTGACTGGATGTTGCTATTTCCCTTGTCAAGGAGGTGAGTCCTTACAGAGTCTGACACTGTCAATTAGTGCTGAAAGTGGCAGACTAGAGAGACACATCCCTAACTTGTAACAGGAGGAGTAACAGAGGATCAGCACAATGACATGACACAATTATGTCATGAAGAACAACAATTGTTACTAAAATGCTTACAGTAGATATCTTAGGAGATCTGAAAATCCAATTTAGGCTAAGGCACGTAGCAAAACGCAGCTAAAAAAATGATCCTGAAAAATACGCAGCGGAAATTCTGCAGTGTTTTTCATTGCGTTTTTGCTGAATTTTTCTCAGTTATTCCCTTATTAAAGCTATAGGGAAAACGCCAGTGTGTTTGCTGGTATAATTGAAAACACAGCTTTTCTGCAGCTGATTTTTTTCTGCAATGTGTGGATGGAATTAGCCAGAATCTCATTCACTTTACAGGTACTGTGAAACGCAGCATTTTTTTTTCCCGCAACGTGGGGCTTTAGCATTGAATGGTAATTTTATGTGGTACCCAACTCTCAGCAATGAGACCTGAGGGGGTAGGTCATTGAAGTCAGAAAGATGGAAACTTCCTATACAGATGAGAGAAAGGGAGAGGTTAATAAACACATACGTTTGGGCCAAAAATAAACTGATAGACATTAACTTTACTGAAGGTGTAATACTAGTTGAGCTTTCAGCAGGGGTGGGTCCCTGTGACTTTTGTATACACCCCTGGAACAACTGCTGAGCATTGCAGATGCAGATTTGGAGTTTTAAAGTCTTCTTCTGCCTACACCATACCCACACAATGCTTTTTATGCCAGTAAGCCATGAGCACTGGATTGCCATGGTTTACTTATTTTTTGACAAGTTCACTGTATAATAGACATATTGCCTTATGTATCTATATATAAATTGCATTTTCTCTTAGCTGTAGCCATAAACATCTTTATTTGGGATTTTTTTTCCACTATATTTTGAGTTTTGTTTTCTGGACTTCTATTAAATTTTTATGGAAACAGCATGAACTCTGCAGGCATGACAAGTCAATTAATTCTTAGATCTAGCAGCTGGAGGTCTTCAGATTGTAGAGGCAGCAGAATGAAAAAATACATTTGGGCAGCAAAACAGTCAGTACGGCTCCTAGCATATGATAGTTTATCAGTCTATAATGACTTTTTCTAGTGAATAAAATATGGCTGAAGTGTAATGTTTTAGTCAGAAAGTAAATGGTACATACTCAAGTGTGAAGATGCAAGCAAAATAATTCAAAGTATTACTATGTGTTCTATTTCTGGATGTACTATTAAAGGAATATTCCCACAATCCACATTTATCACCTAAAATTGGATACATGATAAATGTCTGACTGCTGGGACTTTGATCACTGGAATGTTGGTCACAAGTCCCTATTTCTCTTCACTGCCAAACTGCAGTTTAAGAGTTTATTATTTATTTATTTTACTTATACAGCTCCACTATATCCCACTGCACTTTACAGATATTGGTACCACTCACTGCCCCAAGTAGGGCTCACAATCGAAATGCCGTCTCAGTATGTCTTTGGAGTCCCAAGTAGGGTTTATAATCTAAATTCCTTATCAGCGCATTTGGAGTGTGGTACTCAGAGAAAACCCATGCAAACACAGAGAAAACATACAACTTACGCAGGTCTCTTGGTTGGAGTTGAACCCAGGACTACAGCACTGTAAGGCAACAGTGCTACTGCTGAACCACCATACAGAGTGTCTATAGGATTAATATAGAATAGTGGCCTAGTGCTGTACTCAATGGGGGGGGTGATTAATTTAGTAATTTCTATACCACTGAAGACTGCACCTCACTTAAGACGAGGCACATGGCTTGTCATAAATTTGGTGGATCCTCTGGTGTGACCAAGCACCTGCACTGAAATCTATGTCAGATCAAGCTCAGGCAGGGAGCACATGCACAACAGATTCATGCAGGCTCAGAAGAAAAACACTTCATGCTTGCACAGATCTTCAATAATTGGGTATATTATAACAAGTGCAAGAGGAGGTTCACCTGCATAATGAATGCTAAATGTAGAAGTGCAGTGTTTCCCTGTTAAAGAAATATACACAAAGTGTATTAGAGAGTCAGTGCTATATGTTAAACCAGCTCAGCAGAACTAGAAATGATACAATTGGTTAATAAATTCTTGGGTTATATAATCAGGGAATGCGCATTTATATATCTATATCAATTCCCCAGAGAGGCTTGTTATTATTTTAACACTTTAAGCTGCACTACGATATAGTGTAGAACTACAAGGTCATATTTTTTAATTTGCAAGTGAATGACTTAGCTGGAGTCTTTTTTTGTATATTCAATATAGCGTTATTGTTTTAGGTGTATTTAGGTGCATACACCAGTATGCAGTTGATGCACATTTTGCAGTAGCATAGCTATAGGGGTCGCAGAGATCACAGCTGCACAGTACCCCCCCCCCCCCCGTCTTCTGTCATCTGCTGAACTCTTGCACCAGGGCCCATGAACCTTAAGCTTTGTCACTGATCTTTTAACACTATTTTAAAAACCACTTAGTGATCACGTTTTAACTTACTGTACTGTGCACTGTGCAAGTATTATTGACAAAATTAAGCAAATGAACATAAGAGAAATCTAAATCAAATATTAAATCAATATTTTGTGTGAACACCCTTTACATTAAAGGAGCATCAGTTCTTCTAGTTATACTTGCAGACAGTTTTTGAAGGAACTCCGCAGAGAGGTTGCTCCAAACATCTTGAAAAACTAACCATAGATCTATGAATGTAGGTTTACTCAAATTCCTCTGTCTCTTCATGTAATGCCAGACATACCTAATGATGTACCTAATGATGTTGCGATCAGGACTCTGTGAGGGCCATATCATAATTTTCCGCACTCCTCCTCCAAAGGGTGGTCACACCAAATATTCATGCGATTTGGAGTTCTATTTTGTTTATTCACTTCATTCAGTAATTGTAAAAATAAACTATTTACATTAACAAAGTATCTTTAATCAAAGTAATTTTTCCACAATTACCTAAAACTATTGCATAATACTATATGTGTTAGTGTTGCTTTAAAAAGTGGTGTAGTGCCCAGAAACTAAGACTTTTTATATACAAAGAAAACTTTCTGTACAACTCATACAGGATTTGAAGTAGTAATGTAGAAGAGGTCGATCAGGATTTCCCCTCCATTTGGGCATGCATCCTTGTCCTAGAAGCAGGTTGGAACTTGGAATATGGGAACCAAGACATTGGTAGCATCCATAATTATATCAAAGCAGTTTAATAGTATTGTGGAGTCCAAAATGAGCCTCCTTTATCCTATCTTTACTTTGATGTGTATTTAACTGTACCTAAAGTACTAACCCTAAATTACACGCATAGGGGAGAATCTGCTAATAGTACATGGTTTCTGGTGGTTACTCAGTTCCTCAGGATCCAGCGCTGTCTGTGCCCCAATCACTGCTCCAAAAGTAGACTGATAGAAATTGAGATCAGGGATCCTCTATATGGACAGCCAATTTTGAACAGTGCAGACTATTTGTCTGACTAGCCACCTTGTAATACTACATTTTGCCTGCCTGGTGGCAAAGTCAGTTGTTCACCAAGGGTGCCAGGAGACTGTTCCAATATAAAATTATAATTTACAAAAATGGAGAGCAGAAAAACAAGAAGTGTAGACTCCCAGATAAGGGTAAATAAGGTGTATCTGGAAATGTAAAATATCTGCTTCACTGAATACAGTACTGAATACAGATGGAAATTGTAAGCATGTTATGTGAAGTTCTTTATTTACCAGCTGATTACTTTATGCAGCATCCAGAATTGGAAAGAATCATTTTCTGAACCTGTTGAATCATATTGTTGGCCTAAGAGATGTGTTCAGTGCTACTGTGTCAGTCTGGGATGATAGTAGAATTACTCCTCGACACACTGTATATATCACCGAAACCAAATAGTCAATCCCTCAAGAAAAACTATCATTGAAGAGGAATTTAAAACATAACTTTTATTAAAGCACTCAAAGAATAAAATGCATGAAGTATGAATTATACATATATATCTGGCAGCATCTATAACACAGAATGGGGCAATGTGGCACCAAACATTGCCCAAAGAAACTACCAGGTATAATGCCCCATATACCAAATAAGCAACAAACAGTTGTCTCAAGAACTAGTCAAACAAAAAGAACAAAAATATGTCCCAAAGCATTTCCCCAAAGGTGTTGGTTCATGAAGACCATAATAAGTCCTGGTTGGAGGACATTTCTCTCCACATTTTGCGGACAGAACCCTTGTGGGATCCCGGTGGACCTGACGGATTATAGACTATGGGGGCCGTGGGTTTCCATGGGTAACTGCTTTTAAGCAGATTGGGTTTCCATTTTTTGGGTTCTCAAGCGGTGTTATATCTCTGAAGCTGAATTTTATCCAAAGCTTTGTTTTTGTTTTGTTTTTGTATATTTTTTGACCTTTTGTAATTTAATGTCCATGTCCATGTCCATGTATTTGTGGCCACTAGCCACAACATGACAAGACAAAATGTATATGGATGATTAGGCAGAAGCATCCAGTAGCAACTGACACCATGTGGCTTGCAACCTGCTGAGTGATCTCAGCCTACTACTCATCGCACCAGGAGTCGTTTATCCCGCCAGGACAGACACATGACTC
The DNA here is from genome assembly GCA_947044405.1 of Leptodactylus fallax. Classification (NCBI taxonomy): domain Eukaryota; kingdom Metazoa; phylum Chordata; class Amphibia; order Anura; family Leptodactylidae; genus Leptodactylus; species Leptodactylus fallax. The sequence continues at coordinate 8,013,049 of CAMRHE010000027.1, read as the reverse complement.
CAATACATCAAAGCAGAACTGAAAGGAGACATCATAGATACAAGAGCCACTCCCCTATCACATCTCAGCATAGGAGCAATTCATCAGTTACAGACATTCCTGAAGTGAGTTCTCCTACCTGGACACTCTATGAACTTGGTGCCCTCCACCATAAACCAGGAAGTTGAGGAGACAGCATCATGGCCTATTTGTTTTGAGAACTATACCAGATGGGTCCAACAAAGTAATACATGTCCACTCTGCAGAGCTACCATTCAGCGCCTAGTTTCAGCATGGCTAGAAGGTGTGGAGCTCATCTACCTCTGTACTACTTCTATTGTAAACCACTAGAATCACTTAGTGGAGCACACAGAAACTGGATGGTGTGAGCTCATCATCCTCTGAAGACACACAAATAATCCAGCAACCACATCATTTTATGAGCCAGACTGCGCACCAGTCACTGAACCTCTTGTACTACATTCTTGGGGACATATTACCCCATATATTATGTTCACATCTATCTATTATTTATCTGCCACAACCCAGATGGACGGAACCGGAGGATGGGAGTAGTGGTGACTATGGAGTTGTCACAGGGCAGGCCGAGTGCACTCAGCCAAACTCCTCCAGCCCACCTCCCAGGCGGGATACTGACTGATGGTCGTGGTAGTTGATCCCCCTGGGTGCTTCCAGTTGGAGAGGGGTCCTCTCTCACCCTGAGCTGTGTGATGGTGTTTGGAAGGGCCCTGATGGCAAGTGCAGGAACGACTCAGGAGGCAGTGGTGCAGTTTAAACAAGTTGAACTTTACTGTAGTAAACTGGCAACTCTGAGCAGAAACCTTGTGCAGCTTTCTGATAGGGGTAGTAGTCTCCCAACTGTTGCATACACCCAGGCTTGGGATGAGCGATGCCCAGACTGTGGTGGTGATAAGTGCCTTGTACTTCACTCCAATAAGTAGATAATAAACCTAGTTTCAGTCAGTATATGATTCTGGGGACTGGATATAAGGATGTCCTTTTTCTTAGGTGGTTCCCAGAGAACAGCTCCTGGATATGCAGGACTCCTTTACTCCTCTTTGGCACAGTGTCTGGTGGGTAGACAGTTGGATATTCCCTGTCTCAGGGCTGTCTCTTAGCAGACTTGGGCAGTTATTCCTCTTTCCCTCAGAGGCTGACAAGCATACGTCAGAGTGCAGATGTTACATTGCCAACAATCACTGCAAACTAAGCACTCTCTATGTTCACATGGCGGAAAATGAAAAGGAATTCCTCTTCATTTTCTGCTGCTGGCATTTTCGCAGTGCATCAGCATTCCGTCGTGGCATCCTGCTCCTGATTAGGCCTGGATGAATGGGCCTAATCAGGAGGGAGTTTCGAGCCATGGACCCTTCGGGGCGGAATCGGCGGCATGATCGAGCAGGATGCTTCTTTTTTCCGTGTCCTGCTGCGATCTTTGCCTCCCATTGAAAACAATGGGAGGTGGATTCCGGGAGGAATCTGCTCCGGATTCGGGGGCAAAATCCGCCCCCAAATCCGCGGCAAATTCCTACGTGTGATCACACCCTAACAGTTACCTTGAGATTTGAATCTCCAACCCCCACCCAGTGACCTGTGATTGGCCAGGGCTCTACCAAGCCTTACAGGAAAGAGGGGCAACCAACAGTGGGGAATAAACCAAAGGGGGAAACACAATAGGGAAAGCTGCAAACATAAAATACATATGCATAATACAAAAATGATATATACAACCAGAGGCACATAAAATTCAAACATTATAAGCAGTATCACTCTGGGATGCTGCGTATCTATCTATCTGCAGCATCCCAAAGTGACACGGATTAAACTGTTTTTTATTTTATGTGCCTCTGGTTGTATATATTGTTTTTGTATTGTTTATATGTGTATATTGTATGTATTTACAGCTTCCCTTTTGTGTTTCCCCCTATGGTTTATCCCAACTAGCTACCCCTTCATCTCTTAAGACTTGGTACAGCCCTGGCCAATCACAGGTTATTGGGTGGGGCCTGGAGACCTTAGGTCTGCAGAGGACTGCTAGAGTAATAGTTTCAGTGTGTGACTTGAACTCTGGTGTGCTCTCAACCGCCTTTTAGGGAGAGGTGAACGCAATAGCCCAAGACTTCTAAAAGACAGCCCTACGACAGGGCTAATATCTGTCCATGATTCTGTATTCAGTTCTTTTTTCTCTACTTTCAAAATGTGTAAATATTTGCAGATCTTCTTAAAGGGATCACCTCTCTGTAGGTTATACATGACAGGTACTCCCTTTCACGTTGGAGCCATTGAACAACTGTTGTTACCATTATAAACCAAAGTAAGCTATTTTTTCTGCTGCAACTAATGTAGCAAAGTGCAGAGAAAAGCCCTGAGGCGACGGAGAGTTATGGAAACAGATAAATGTGGCTGTTCTACGCGGTTTCCATAACTCCTGACCTTCCTTGTGGTCGGGAAAAAAATTTTTTTCATTTTCCAATCTTGGTTATATGTGTCACTTTTACATAATATATTGCAATTACACTCACTCGTGTAGATGGTGCTATATTAATACATCATTGTTAGCTCATGCCTGCCACAAGTGTATTGCAACATTTACTCTTACTTTACTGTGCATTCCATGCAGTCATCACATTGTAATGTCAGAATACCATGTAACTGCAATTTTCATAAGCAAACTTCAGTCTCCATAGGACACTGACCTACACTAGTTGAGAAGATCTACCTCTGTGAGACACATTTTATAAAGGATGATAACAATAAGAAATGGTCATATAATAGTCAGGGTTATGTGACTTCCCTGTTGATATAACTGGAAGCGCTGGCAACCAAATACAATTTTGCCTGAGTAAGACTAAGGCCCCACGTAGTGAGCTGCAGCCAAAAAGCAATGCGTAAAAGACCCTGGTGGAAACGCAGAGCTTTTCACAGAAAGTTCGCTGAGTTTTCCTCTTCGGACTTTATGACTCTATTATACCTGTAGGGAAAACGCCAGCATTTCTGTAGGGATAATTGACATGCTGCTATTTGCAAAAATACTCTGGATCAACTGTATTTGTTGAAAATAAATGGGGTTTTCTGGAAATATGTAGATGATTTAGCCTATAGCCCATAAAACCCTGTAGGCTAAGGCCCCACATAGCGGGATACAGAAAAAAGCTGCGGTGGGAAAAACTGAGGCGGAAACTCATCACGATTTTTCCTGCAATGCTTTTCAGGTTTCCTCTGCAGACTTTCTGCTTCAATTATCCCTATAGGGAAACCGCCGGCGTTTCCGTAGGTATAAACGATATACTGCGATTTCCAAAACTGCAACGTTTTTGTAAATCGCAACATTTCCGTTGCAAATATTTTTCTGCATTGTGTGGATGGGATTCGCTAGACGTTTCTGCCGCGGCCAAACCACGGCGTTTAAACAGGCACTGTTATTTCAACAAATTTTGCATAACTCAGTAGTATATGCGATTATAAGAAACTTTGTAATATATCTTATCAGAGAGAAATGTTTCTGTTTTTATCAGGCTACTTCTCCTGTGAGACCCCCCCCACCACCACACTGATAAACTGATTTTCACTCTTAAAATTTTGCTATATCCATCTCAAGACAAACTGCAGATTACATGTCTAGAGACATGTCTAGAGAAATGCAGTAGATAAGAGAAGAACAACATGTTTACTCAGATTCAGGAGCTGAATGCGCACTTCCTATCACAGGAAAATTGTTTCCATTATTCACATCATTACAGGTTAGTTCTTCTCTATGTACTTTCTATGTAGTGCTTATCAGAATGGGATGGGGCTTAGTTTCCTGGGAAAAGTATCTGGGTATCTCCCTGTCTCAAGTGGAGACCAAATTTATTCTTGGGAACTCTCATGGCTTCTCTACCTGCATTCGGTTACAAGAGAACCATTACAAGCTTCTTGCTAGGTGGTACAGGACCTCGGACTGGCTATTCCATAAGAAGCTTTCGACAGTAAACACATGCTGGCGCTGTCACTCAGATTCCAGAACCTACATACATCTCTGGTGGTCATGCCCGGTCTTATTGGACTTCTGGAGACACGTTCAAGATCAGATCAGACAAATCACATCCCCTGACCTTGAGCTTTCACCTGCCATAATCTTTTTGTCTATGCCTTCTTGTCACTATCATCCGAGACGGAACCCGTTAATAACACACCTGCTACAAGCTGCCAAATCCATCATACCTTTACATTGGCTCCAAACTTCTTCCCCTTCTTCCACTGAATGGGAGGCCAAGGTTCACCAGATTGCAAGATTCGAGTAGCTGGTGAGCTGGTCAAGGAAGACTCACCCACGGTTTCCGAGACACTTGGGCAGGGGCGTAAATGCCGTGGTAGCAGTGGTAGCGGCTGCCACAGGGCCCGGGACATTAAGGGGCTTGGAGCCCTGTGGCAGCCGCTACCGCGAACCCCACAAACACTGCTATCATTATACTCTGGGGTCTTTCCAGACCCCAGCGTATAACGATCGGAGGGCCAGGAGAGGTGAGGGAACATAAAAAACACCGTAACTTACCACTCCGGCGCTCCGCAGGCTTTGGGCCTGTTTGGAGACATCCAAGACGTCAGCCGACGTCATTATGTGTCGCGACCCCGGCCTGGATCACGCGAGATCTGGTCCAACATTGAAGATGGCCAACATTGAAGATGGCCGAAGTAGTGCACTGGAGTGGACCGACGCCAGGAAGAGGTAAGTAGCATTGTCTCCGATCATTATACTCTGGATCACGCGAGATCTGGTCCAACATTGAAGAGTATAATAATTCTTCATTAGTGTTCCACAATGGGGCTTAATACTGTGTGCAGGGGCCACTATGGGGCATAATACTGTGTGCAGGGGCCACAATATTGTGTGCAGGGGCCACTATGCTGCATAATACTGCATAATACTGTGTGCAGGGGCCACTATGGGGCATAAACTGGGTGCAGGGGCCACTAAGGGGCATAATAGTGGGTGCAGGGGCCACTAAGGGGCATAATAGTGTGCGCAGGAATGCGGTTTGTGCGGGTGGGGGGTTGGAGGGGACGGTTCAGGTGGTTGGGGGCGGCGGTTCAGGGGGGGCCATGTCAAATGTTCACTTTGGGGCCCAGCCATTCCTAGTTACGCCACTGCACTTGGGAGAAATGGCTGCTCCTCCATTCCTCATGAAAGGTTTACTATTGCGGATAGACCGTAAAAGTCCCCCCGTCCCCCCCCACAACCCCACTCTCTTACTGAAACGACTAACCCCCCCCCCCCCGCCCGTCTTTACTTTTCTTCTTTTTCTTCCTCTTCTTCTTCCCCTTCCCTACTTTACTTTCTTTCTTCCTTCGTCTCTCACTTGGTCTTCTCTTGTCTAATCTGTCTGCTTGTCCTACTTGTTTGTGTTTGTTTGTCAGTTCACTTGTCTATTATTTTCATGGCTATGCCTACACCCCTCATGGCCCCCGTCGTCCTCTCCAGTTGATTCTGGATTTTACCGAGGACATATTTGTTCTTTACTCCGTATTCCAGGCGCAATCCGCCTCAAATTCTGCCTAAAAAAACTCCTCCCAACTCTCCCATTCACTTCAATGGTAGTCAGGCAGCTTTTTGAAAAAAACACTGCAAAAAAAAAAAAAATTTTTTTTCTGCCTCCCATTCATTTCAAAGAGGTTTTTTCAGGTGGAATCCACATGAAGATAGGTCATGATGCTTCTTTTTAACTCTAGCACAAAAATCAGCTAGAGGGAAAAATCTGCTGCTGACTCCCATTGAAATGAATGAGCCAGTTGGGAGGTGTTTTCTGAGACAGATTTTAAGGCAGATTCTGCCTCAAAATCCACCTGCAAAAAAACTCTGTGAACTTACCTTTACTGTACCTACAATGAACTATAAAGAACAACTTACAGTGGGGAAAAAAAGTGTTTAGGCAGCCACCAATTGTGCAAGGTCTCCCACTTAAAAAAATGAGACAGGCCTGTAATTGACATCATAGGTAGACCTCAACTATGAGAGACGAAATGAGAAAACATATCTAGAAAATCAAGCAGCTTGGTGTGAAGAAATCAACTGTGGGAGCAATAATTAGAAAATGGAAGACATACAAGACCACTGATAATCTCCCTCGATCGGGGCTCCACACAAGATCTCACCCCGTGGGGTCAAAATGATCACAAGAACGGTGAGCAAAAGTCCCAGAACCACATGGGGGGACCTAGTGAATGACCTGCATAAAGCTGGGACTAACGTAACAAAGGCTACCGTCAGTAACACACTACGCCGCCAGGGACTCAGATCCTGCAGTGCCAGACGTGTCCCCCTGCTTAAGCCAGTACATATCCGGGCCCATCTGAAGTTTGCTAGAGAGCATTTGGATGTTCCAGAAGAGTATTTCGAGAATGTCATATGGTTAGATGAAACCAAAGTAGAACTGTTTAGTAGAAACACAACTCATCGTGTTTGGAGGAGACTGAATGCTGAGTTGCATCCAAAGAACACCATACCTACTGTGAAGCATGGGTGTGGCAACATCATGCTTTGGGGCTGTTTCTCTGCAAAGGGACCAGGATGACTGATCCGTGTACATGAAAGAATGAATGGGGCCATGTATCGTGAGATTTTGAGTGCAAACCTCCTTCCATCAGCAAGGGCATTGAAGATGAAACGTGGCTGGGTCTTTCAGCATGACAATGATCCCAAGCTCACCACCAGGGCAACGAAGGAGTGGCTTCGTAAGAAACATTTCAAGGTCCTGGAGTGGCCTAGCCAGTCTCCAGATCTCAAACCCATAGAAAACCTTTGGAGGGAGTTGAATGTTCGTGTTGCCCAGCGACAGCCCCAAAACATCACTGCTCTAGAGGAGATCTGTATGGAGGAATGGGCCAACATACCAGCAACAGTGTGTGCCAACCTTGTGAAGACTCACAGAAAACGTTTGACCTCTGTCATTGCCAACAAAGGATATATAACAAAGTATTGAGATGAACTTTTGTTATTGACCAAATACTTATTTTCCACCATAATTTGCAAATAAATTCTTTAAAAATCAGACAATGTGATTTTCTGGATTTGTTTTCTCATTTTGTCTCTCATAGTTGAGGTCTACCTATGATGTGAATTACAGGCCTCTCTCATCTTTTTAAGTGGGAGAACTTGCACAATTGGTGGCTGACTAAATACTTTTTTTTCCCCACTGTATACAAATATACAAAATAATAAATATTACACTATGTAAATTCATAGCGAAATTAAAGGGGTTTTCCTGGACTTTTTAATTGGCATCCGACACCCCCATGGATCAGCTGTCTGCTTCAGATGATTTTATTAACAGAAAAAACATAACGCCAAGCGAAACATAGTGTGATACTGTTTGGTAACAGATATAAAGGAGCAGTACTAAGTACCAGCAGATGATGTGAAAAAATGGATATAGGACATGGTGAGGGAATACACTCGCACAAAAACTTCCCGGTGGTCAAGATTTACTCTTACCTTCTATGGTTGTGAATAGTCACAACCACTATAGTCACATGTAGAGAACAATTTAGACACTGGTAGGCAGCTGGACATCAACTGTCTGCTTCAGAAGCAGCTAGTCTGCTTCAGAAGCAGCTAGTCTGCTTCACAGGCCATGTGACATCTTGTTCGGTGGTCACATAGCCTGATCACAGCTTAGTCCAATTCAATTGAATGGGCTGAGCTGCAATACCAAGTACAGCCACAATACAAATGTAACAGTGCAACTCCCACCCAAACAGTGCAGCCTCTTCAAACAGATTGGCTGGGGACCTGAGTGCTGGACCCCTTCTAATCTTTAATTGATGATCTATCCTAAAGATAGGAAACAGGAGGACCAGCAAACACATCCACTTGTGGATGCTCACTTGAAAGGACTCTGCGCTTTCCCAGGATTAGTATAAAATAGCAATTAATTGTTCCAATAAAAGCACACTACGCGTTTCGGGGACCTCTGCCCCTTTATCAAGTGTGAGGATGCTAACACATTCAAGTCTAAAAATATACTGACATATATAGAGCCCCAAATGTTTACAATGACCTCCCAATTAAGGGAGCGTCTTGAAATGACACACATCAAAAACTCAAAACATATACAACAAAAAATAAAAAAAACACATATAATGTAATATGTATATTGCATGCATTACAATGATTAAAACATCTGACCCTTAGATAGTTGCAATAAAATAGAAAGATAAATATGCCTAAATTAACATAAAAAAAGATTACCCGTAATGGATTAAGAAATAAAAAGGAAACCAATACCTCATATGTTGTTTTTCTAGTGAAACAATAAGCAATGAGTAGCAGTGGCACAAGCTCATTTTTACATATAAGATTCCAGCGTTCAGGACAACCAACTGAGCCTGCACAGAGAAGACTTCTCTGGAGATGGATATTCACATACTGAGATAAATTCCTGGTGATGGAATGAATACCAGAAATAATAGACCTTCCTGGGGGATTGCATGGGTCCTTATGAATTTTTGGCAGATGGTAAAATAATGCCATGGTTGGATTTTGTACATGTAAGAACTGTTCTTTTCTTTTTTAGTCAAAATACCTCTAGTATAGGCCTCAGAGATGAGTTTTAAGTAATTCTCTAGATGTGCAATAGTTGGATCTGATTTTAAAGGTTTATAATATTCCAGATCAGTGAAGATCTTATTGGCCTCTTTAAGATAGGCTTCCTTATTTTGAACCACTATCCCCCCTCCCTTATCTGCACTCCGAATGACAATACTGTCATTATTGATAAGGCCCTGAATAGCTCTATTTTCTTCCTGTGTCAGATTAATGGGGTGTTTATTATTATTTTTGGCAAGATTTCTAAAGTCATTGGAAACCAAGGAGAAGATGGTGTCTATGTGGCTTTTCCAATGGTGTACTGGATAAAAACAAGATTTTGCTTTTAAATTAGTAGAAATAGGAGGAACCTCAAAAAAATACATTTGAAACCGATTCAGAACTGTTTGGTAATTTAGATGGGCCTGGTTTTTCAAGGGCCTCTGAACCATTTGTAGGAGATATACCGGAAGATTTATTGGCTGTTATTAAGAAGTGTCTAGTTAACATTAATTTTCGTACAAATTGATTTTAGATCGATAAACAATTGTAAATCGTCTAAATTCTGATCAGGGCAAAAAGAAAGTCCCTTTTCTAAGAGACTTGTCTCAGCCCTAGTCAGGGTGTAATTTGAAATATTGAAAATACAAGTCTTTACACTTTGTTTCTTTTTTCGGACTGGGACTTGTAGAGTCGAGAACTGGAATTATGTTTCTTACCACCTCTACAACCTCTACGTTTTGTGGACTGGTTGAAACATGAAACCTATCCTAAGGATAGGTAATCAATTATTTAGACTGGAAAACCCCTTTAATTGATAAAATATTTCAGAAGGCTCTTATGCTGCTCAACCTGCTAGAAAAAAACTACACAAGTATAATAATTTAATGTATTAAACACATATATTGGTACAGTATATATCATTCAGGAAACTTCTGAATTTAAAATATTGTTCTATTCTCTTACAGACATTGGTACTGTGTATGATAATCTTCACAAAATTTGCATACTTCTATTCTACATTTACATTCTTTTGCTACAGCTTATTAACAGTGTGTGTTTTTTGCCATGGGAAATGTGAATAGGCCTCAGAAGGCAATCTCCAAGAAATGTGAAACAGATGTGATAATAATTCATACTGATTAAATTTTAGCTCCAAATGTTCAATTGTTTGCAAAAAAAAAATACCCAGGTTGCTTATCTATCAAATACTGTAGCTTATTCTCACTAATTGTCTAAACAGATGGCATGATCGAAAACCAGGAGGATCAAACCAACGATGAAAATGAGGTCTCTTCTGACAATGCAGAACTTTGTCCTTCATCACAGAAATATATTCTTAGTACCATCAAAAAAGAAACAAGGTACTGTATGCTCTTTTTACTATTATTAGATCTTCACTAACATGGTATTCATTAACATACTCTGTACCAAGTTATTGCACATATAGCAAAAAGAAATAGGAGTGCAATGCAGATATGCACAGTTACACCAAACATAGAACATGCACATAAATAAATATCCCATTACTTTTTCCAGCAATCTCCTACTATGACATGGTCATATTCTGTCTAAAAATACAGTTAAACCAGATAAATATGAAAAGAAATCTTCTCAAGAAAACTTATCACCCTCATCCACAAGGCTCTCCATAATGCTGCACCTCCCTACATTTCCTCCCTTATCTCTTTCTATCGCCCAACCCGTACTCTCCGTTCACTCAATGACCTAAGACTAACATCCTCTATTATCAGAACTTCCCACGCTCGTATACAAGACTTCTCCCGAGTTGCACCACTTCTCTGGAATGCTTTATCCCAGACTATCAGATTAACCCCCAATTTCCACAGCTTCAAGCGTAAACTAAAGACATATCTTTTCAGACAGGCCTATCACAAGTCCTAATGTAAACCCTTCTGTAGTTAGAATCCCTAAAACGTACCCTCCTCTGTTTATGCTTCAACATTACCTCACAGGATATGAAGCCGAATCAGACTAACTTTATATGTCCAGGCACTATCTGCATGTTAAAGGACACGACTGGTGATGGCTCATACAGCTTTATATATGTGTAATGACAGTAACCTCTATTACAAAATTGTCTGACCACTGTATAAGCAATGCTACGTCTGTTGCCGCCCCTGCTACCTCTTGTGTCACCCCCTCTACCTCATAGATTGTAAGCTCTTGCGAGTAGGGCCCTCAGTCCCAGTGTGTGAATTGACTATTTCTTTGTAATGTATCTTTTTTGTCAGTACTTGAACCCTACAAATTGTACAGTGCTGCGGAATATGTTGGCGCTATATAAATAAAATGTATTATTATTATTATTATTCTCTGTATGTCTCAGAAGATCTCATCACCCTCAGCATTGTGTGACGTACTGCAAGATAACTAGCTATAGCATTGTTCAACATATTACCTATTAGTTGTCCATTTTAATACTGCTCTTTTGTGCTTATAAAGGGGTTTTCCAATGAAAGACATTTATAGCATATCCACAGGATATGCCATAAATGTCTGATAGATATGTGCTGCAACTCTGGGACCCCCACCAATCTCTAAAATGAGTACCCCCCAGTCTATGTACCATGCTACTTAGAGAGTCACAACTTCGCTGAGAAGGTTTTCAGCTATCATTGGGCACTATGGAAACAGCATAGCTCTGAGCTACAATGTTTCTGTAACTCCCATACAAGTGAATGGGAGTTATAGAAACAATGTAGTTCACTGTTCTACAATGTTTCTGTAACTTTAAATTACATTCAATTCACTATAGGAGTTATGGAAACAGCATAGCTAAAGCTGCACTGTTTCTTTAAAGGCCGACCTAAGCTGAAAGTATTCTCAGCGAGGTTCGGGCCCACATCTATCAGACATTTATGGCATATCCTGTGAAAATGCCATAAATGTCTTAAATGGGAAAACCACTTTATAAGCACAAAAGATCAGTATTAAATTGGAGAACAATTGACCCACATCTACCAGACATTTATGGCATATGCCATAAATGTCTTTTTATGGGAAACCCCCTTTAAGAAATATGACTACAAGCAACTAATAGGGCACATTGATACAGATGTAGTAAACTCACTGGAATTGTCATTATGATATCACTGATAGTGTTGCTGCATTACAATCACTGCACTACTACATATAGTACATGTACTTACATCAGAAAAAAACACGCATGGTCCCCATCCATTGCTATAAAGTCATCTACAGTATATATTCTCTTTTTGTTCCTCCAAGGGATTACTCTTGTATTGTAACTACAGTTTTCTTTTCCTTGTAAATCATGGCTGAGATTAATAGTATACCAACTTTGACTTCAATTGTGCAGACTCAATTGATTTTCCATCCTATACACTAGAATTCATTCAGGATCAAAAACTAAACCCTGTCAAAGGTCAAAGAGACACAACATGTTATTTCTAACTACCCCTTCAGGCACTCAGCCTCAGATGGTTGTAATAATTATATTCATTAAATTAAACCTGTATTATTAATAGGAACATGAAGTGAAATCATTCACATAGGTAAAATATCAATAAAACCCTCTGTATTATGTAGCCTTAACCCAGTGAAAATTTTCAACATGTCACAAAAGTAAGATATGTTGGTACTATAATATAATACGTTACTATATAATATATACAAATAGAAGAGAGCAGCATCAAAACAAAAAAAAAACCTTGGGTGCAATTCCCACTGGTTGGCTAGCAGCTGAACAAAAATAATAAAAAATAGAAAACTGGGCAGCATGCTAAATCAAGTGAAAAAAACAATTAGTGATCAATTATGCAAATCTCATGAATATAACAAATTCAAATGCCATATGTGCAATAAAACCGACCAATATACAAGTTAGTGTAAATAGTGGTTAAAGCGGTTGGCCACAAATGTTATTGTTTATATAACAAAAAGTTGTACAATTTTCCAATATACTTTGTGTATCAGTTCCTCACAGTTTTCTAGATCTCTGCTTGCTGTCATTCATTATGCTTACCTCTTGTGGATGAAATTTTGATCATGGTCATGTGATGGACACACAGGTGCACAGTTCGTTATAGTCACAGCACAGTAATCAGACATCTGCCTGGTAATGAGCCGTGGACCTGTGTGTACATCACATGACCATGAACCATATATCACATGACCATGGACAGTAAATCACATGACCATGGTCAGAATTTTATCCACTAGACATAACAGGATGAATGACAGCAAGCAGTGATCTAGAAAACTGTGAGGAATTGATACAGAAAGTATGTTGGGAAATCATACAACTTTTTATTATACAAACAATAACATTTGTGGCCAACCCCTTTACTCACTATTTATACTAACTTGTATATTGGTCGGTTTTATTGCACATATGGCATTATGTTATATTCATGAGATTGACATAATTGATCACTAATTGTTTTGTTTCACTTGATGAAGCATGCTGCCCAGTTTTCTATTTTTTTATTATTGTTGTTCAGCTGCTAGCCAACCAGTGGCTGCAAGACTAGAGCAGTATGCTGGAACTGTACCAGAATGGACTGAGGACCCATCGCCTACTTTGGTCATCCACTGGGCACAACATCCTGGCAGTGAGCCTGCTAACAGCTAGACTTGCCTGGTTCCTGTGGCTCCTCAAAATGGCGACCATACCTCCAGCTCCTCCTGTCAGCCTGAAATTGCACTCAGGTACGAGAGACCCTACTTTAAAAGATGTTTATGTGGCTATAACCCAAAGCAATACCTCTTTCAATGCCCATAGTTTGATAAGATATGACCTGCAAAAGGTAAATGAACGCATACGAGAAAAAGAGAGATCGTGTTAGTATGCTGGAAGACAGACTACCTCCTTTGCAAAGAGATTTGGGCAAAGTTGTGCATAATCTCTGCTATTCAACAAGTTGGATGACCTTGAAAACAGACTTAGAGCTTTCTCAATAGTGCCTAAATGTTCTTATGTGGCTCTGGAATGGTTCCAGTTGCAGAGGAAGGGAAACTCATATGTGCTACTACTGCTATGTTTGGACATACAGTACAGACCAAAAGTTTGGACACACCTTCTCATTCCAAGAGTTTAATGTATTTTCATGACTATAAAAATTGTAGATTCACACTGAAGGCATCAAAACTACGAATTAACACATGTGGAATTATATACTTAACAAAAAAGTGTGAAACAAGTGAAAATATGTCTTATATTCTAGGTTCTTCAAAGTAGCCACCTTTTGCTTTGATTACTGCTTTGCACACTCTTGGCATTCTCTTGATGAGCTTCAAGAGGTAGTCACCTGAAATGGTCTTCCAACAGTCTTGAAGGAGTTCCCAGAGATGCTAAGCACTTGTTGGTCCTTTTGCCTTCACTCTGCGGTCCAGCTCACCCCAAACCATCTCGATTGGGTTCAGGTCTGGTGACTGTGGAGGCCAGGTCATCTGGCGTAGCACCCCATCACTCTCCTTCTTGGTCAAATAGCCCTTACACAGTCTGGAGGTGTGTTTGGTGTCATTGTCCTGTTGAAAAATAAATGATGGTCCAACTAAACGCAAACCGAATGGAATAGCATGCCGCTGCAAGATGCTGTGGTAACCATGCTGGTTCAGTATTCCTTCAATTTTAAATAAATCCCTAACAGTGTCACCAGCAAAGCACCCCCACACCATCACACCTCCTCCTCCATGCTTCACGGTGGGAACCAGGCATGTAGAATCCATTCGTTCACCTTTTCTGCACAAAGACACAGTGGTTGGAACCAAAGATCTCAAATTTGGACACAGATTTGCACAGGTCTAATGTCCATTCCTTGTGTTCTTTAGCCCAAACAAGTCTCTTGTGCTTGTTGCCTGTCCTTAGCAGTGCTTTCCTAGCAGCTATTTTACCATGAAGGCCTGCTGCACACAGTCTCCTCTTAACAGTTGTTGTAGAGATGTGTCTGCTGCTAGAACTCTGTGTGGCATTGACCTGGTCTCTAATCTGAGCTGCTGTTAACCTGTGATTTCTGAGGCTGGTGACTCGGATGAACTTATCCTCCGCAGCAGAGGTGACTCTTGGTCTTCCTTTCCTGGGGCGGTCCTCATGTGAGCCAGTTTCTTTGTAGCGCTTGATGGTTTTGGCCACTGCACTTGGGGACACTTTCAAAGTTTTCCCAATTTTTTTTCGGACTGACTGACCTTCATTTCTTAAAGTAATGATAGCCACTCGTTTTTCTTTACTTAGCTGCTTTTTTCTTGCCATAATACAAATTCTAACACTCCATTCAGTAGGACTATCAGCTGTGTATCCACCTGACTTCTGAACAACACAACTGATGGTCCCAACCCCATTTATAAGGCAAGAAATCCCACTTATTAAACCTGACAGGGCAAACCTGTGAAGTGAAAACCATTTCAGGTGACTACCTCTTGAAGCTCATCAAGAGAATGCCAAGAGTGTGCAAAGCAGTAATCAAAGCAAAAGGTGGCTACTTTGAAGAACCTAGAATATAAGACATATTTTCACTTGTTTCACACTTTTTTGTTAAGTACTGTATATAATTCCACATGTGTTAATTCATAGTTTTGATGCCTTCAGTGTGAATCTACAATTTTTATAGTCATGAAAATACAAAAAACTCTTGGAATGAGAAGGTGTGTCCAAACTTTTGGTCTGTACTGTACCTCCAATCCCGAAAGGTTACTTGCTATGGAGTTTGATGCCACACTTCTGTTATTGCCCTGATCTGGCTTGGCTGTTATTACTTTATTTGCATCTTGTACAGGAGATCTGTTGGGTACCACCAACGTTATGCTGAAGGAACGATGCTTACCCAGGTTAAATTTGTCCTATCCTGCTGTTTCTGGGATGGGTTCCTACCACCTGGTTTTCCTATCAGGGAGACTTGTCTTCTGCTCTGTGTTTTCTTATGTTAATGTTCGGTAGTTTTTTTTTTCTGTAGATCTACTCAGGAGCACATCTGATATCTATAGAACCACCCTTTGACCTCCCTTGATGGGACGGTCTCTTGGGATATGGTATTATCCTTTAACTATTGAGGAACAGATCTAGTATGACTTGTGTGTTTAACTTGAAATGTTCGGGGCACTGGGGACTCAGCAAAGAAGCATGCTATATTTTCCAGTTTTCAAAATTACCAACCAGTGATACTCTGCTTGGCAGAGACGCAGTTAATTTTAACACATTATTGCTTCATAGAGCATGAATGCAATATGAGTACCACTCCACATACTCCACACCTGCTAGGGGTGTGTCAAATTGCATTCATAGAGCGATCCCCAACCATTGTGTTTCTCCCCTTATTGATCAAGAAGGCCATTTTGTATGCCTCTGCTGTGTAATCTCCTGTGCAACTTATAATATATTGGCTTTATCTATTCTTCCACCATATTCCTCAATGATTCTCATAAAGGATAGTGTTATTCTTTGCCTCCTTCCCAGGTGCCCCAAATTTATTAATAGGAGACTATAACCAGGGTGCTGCACCAACTGGTTCCTCGACAGCCCCGATTTCGCTGGCATGCTGATACAGTAGATGAGCTTGGCATTTGTGATTTATGGCATATGCAGTATCCTACTACAATAAAATACTCATGTTACTCGGATTTTTATGGCTCTCTGTCCCGTATTGATTATCTGATTGGGACAGGATTGATGAAATCTAGTATCCGTGAGATTTTCTATCTATTCCCTCCTGCATCCTGGATTTCAACTGGAATCTCCCCACCGTTTCCAAAGAGGGCTTTGGAGACTATATGCTTTTTGGTTTCAGCTAGTAATTTACACAGGAATTTATGTTTTTTATGTTAATTTTCCTTTGAAATCCCTTGCCCTGTGTATCACCTTGGGGACCAAATATTTCTATTCTTCATGTGTGCCTGTCCTTGTCCACATAATAGCCTACTGGCCTACAATTACCATATTGTACCACTCCAAACACCACAATAGAAACTTGAATGGTTTATTTGGTGTAACTGTTATGCCAAGTACAGGATACAGGACAGTCATGCACTGTACACATGTCTACTCTAGCATAATACAGTAACAGTTTTAGCTGAACTGCTGCTTAAACTCGGTGGTATACCAGTAGTACTTACCTGTCCTTGCTCCAGTGATGAACACAAGTTTCCCACTCACTGAAATGGAAAATACCTTTGATGCTAGGTTGACACTAGCGTTCAGCTTTCCACTCCTCAGGTCCGCTTGGGGACCCGAGAAATGGAAAACTAATCTGCTTAAAAAGCGGAAACTATAATGGGGTCTGCTGGGTTTCTGCTGGGGTCTTGCAGGACTTTTCTCTCTGCATTTTTCAAGCGGATTCTGGGAGGTAATCCCCAAACAGAGAGCAGGCGCATGTGTGAACCTAGCCTTAGCACTCACCAGATGATACTCCTATGTTTCTTTCAAGGCCTGAAATGATATTTGAAATCAGTGTAGAGACGAGAGGACAGAAGGATGCTAATCTCCAGAATTGTAGTCCAAGAATTAGGCCTCATGTGCATGTTGTAGGAAGCTTTGGGCCTACGGATTTCATATAAAATAGCATGTCATTTTAGGAGATAACAGAAAGGTGTTCCAAATAAGAGAGTATAAGTAGGTGACTGAAGAAGTAGATATGAGAATGTCATGGGCAAAGTAGAGTTTGAATATAGGGTTGTACTTGAGAGTTACTGAAAAATGTAGGCAAGTTTCATAGGGCATTATGGGTTAAGGTTGTAAATGCAAATGTTTATGTGGAGTAATTACTGTTCTATAGAATAAGTTTGATTTGAGTCTATACTGAGCTAGTCCAAAATGTGTATGTTTCAGCAATTTGGATGAGTAGGGAGGAAGCAATATAAGGCAATATCTAGGCAGGGGGACTAAATCTAAAGGTAAAGCAGGTATTTCTCGATTATTGGTGTAACAGCCTCGTGATGAATGATGAATGAAAAGAGATGTTCAGACCGGGAAGAAAATGAAGGAGAGGTTATGAATGTGATGGGAAGGAATACAATCAAGTGGCTATGTGAGACCTGGAAATTGATAATGGTAGTCTTGTCTCAGAGATAAATAGTTTTGTTTGTGTCTAGTGAGGTCTATGGGGTCAAGAGAGGTTATTTGATTATTGCTGTTACCACTGCATGGTACAGTGAAGACACAACGATGATAGAAGGGGCATAAGTTAAGGAGAGCTGTCAAAGTCGGAATGAAAAGAAGGGAATGGGAACAAAAGGGCAGTTGGAAGGTGAAACATGGAAACATGGATGAGTAAGTTGCATTTTAACAGTGCAGCATCCCAGAGTGCTACTGCTTTTATATGTTTGTCGTGTGTGCCTCTGGGTTTTGTGTCTGTAAGTTTGTTCTGTGTTAAGTGTATTCTTGTGCAGCTTTCCCTTTGTATTTTTCCCCTGCAGTGTTCAAACCCAGACTGGGTTCTCCCCCGGCGACGGTTGAAGTTCAGTTCAGTGTATGCAGCAAGCCAGACAAGGTGTGCAGAGCTGACCTGCCACCAGACTGGACTGAAGGCCAACCGCCGCTACCACAGCCTCAGGAGGGATGTCATCAGCCCCAGGCTCATCTATAGACAGCTCAGAGCAAGGGAGTAGAGATTTCCAAGTGGCTGGACTTATTTGGTGTCGTGCCCGGAGGAGCAGGAGAGGACCCTGACAGGAGAGTCGCATTCGGACATAGTCTCCAGGTAACCAGATCCCAGTCAGGACTCCCTGTAAGTCTATCCCCAGTATATCTAGCTGGGAGAGGCACAGAGGTGGAGTAGAGGAAGCCATCTTGTGGAGCCTATACTGTCTTTGGGCACCCTCCTAGAACCAAGGCTGGGGTTAGGACACTGCAGGACTACTGCCCCCATCTGGAAGCTGCTGTTGTCCTTTTGTTCAAGTTGCCTTAATAAACGGCTGTTTGGTTTACCTGCAACGCTGAATCCTGAGTCGTGCCTGCTTTAACATCAGGGCTCTTCCGACCAACACCACACTGGCTCAGGTAGGAGAGATTCCTCTTCAACTGGAAGTGCCCCGGGAAAAAGAATTACTACCACCACCATCCGGTAGTGCTGCAGGACCCCCCACGACTTTGTCCGGCCTAGGAGTGGGACTGGAGCCGTTTGGGAGCGTGCTCGGCTTGCTAGGTGGCACAGCATCCGCCACTACTACTCCCATCCTCCGGTCTCATCCGATTGGGTTGCGGCAACAGCATTTCTAATAAATCTCATGTCAAAAATTTAAATTTTTTTTGCAATTCACTAATTTATTGTCTTTCTAATTCTCAAAAGGAACGTTTCAAAAGATTTAGGAAGCTTGAACCATGGTAGTAGGGTATAAAGAAAGACTCCCCCATTACAAACAGCTATTATATGTTTTACTTTAAGAAAGAAATATGCAAATAAGTCCTGTTAAAAAGGGGAACTTGCTCTAGCACCATCTTTTAGAAGGTTTCTCCTTATAGAGCAGTGCCTGGTTTTCCTGAATTCTAATAACATATTCTGAGGTTAGAGCATGTTCCCCTTTTCTACCAAAGAGGAATTATTTGCACATTCCTTTCCCAGAATTTGTAGCAGGGCATCCATGGTCTATCAAGTCCCTGTACTCTGCAATGTCTCCATAATGAGACATATTACTCCATTTGACCCACCTAATTTAAGAAAACATAGTTTAAAAGTAGACTACCACCACCAAAATCATCTCTAAACCACCTATATATATACAGTATATGCTGTTGTAGGGGTAGTTAGTGACCTAGTGAACATACCTTTTTTGTGTCAAAATGCAGTCTTACTGTCAAGAAAATCAACTTCATGGCGACACCTCCAAGAGCACCCATTTTTCCTGTGGTCACCACCCAATGCCCTTAAAGATTGATAGGTCCCAATGTGCACTGACCTGATAGAGGGGCAAAGATATCTGTTCTCCCCTTACCCTGCTTGCTTTTATAGAGGACTTTTCATGTCCTCGTAGATGTGCGGTAGAAAGCCGACAGTGTGCTGAATTCAGCCCTGGTACTGGAGGTATTGGTGCCGTTAATTTCGGTACTGATTGCTCCCCACTTTCAGACTTGTACTGTCGGGGGGGGGGGGGCATCCCTCACAGCCCAGCTATGATGCTAGGCTGTGAGGCCTGCCTTTCTGACAGTGGGGAGATATTGGTGCTGAAATTAACGGCACCAATATCTCCAGCACCTGGGCGCATACCAGGAAAGCCAACAGTGCGCTGAATTCAGCGCACTCTCGGCTTTCTAGCGGTATGTAATACCGCACATCTATGAGGACGTGAAAGGTCCTCTTTAAACTATGTGTTCTCTAAAACATTGTGCAGAGTAAAACATAGCTGTTTTTAACAACTGAGTCAGTTCACATTTTATGCTGCCCATGGTTCTGCCAGTATGACTCTTTTCATAGGTTCCCTTTAGTTTTCAAGATGCAGAAAAAAAATGTTTGACAGGAGCTCATGTAAACTTGTGGGTGCAGTAACAGAAACAGTGGTCATTGAGGCATCCACATAAAAAAATAATGTATGATTCCGTGGCATTTAAATACTGTAAAATGCAGCCAGCACATCCATGCGACCACGACATCTAAAGTGTGCAGGCCAGGCACCATGGGCGCCGCCATCTTTAACTGTCACCCTCTGGAACGTCATCGGAGGACGCCGATTTGTTGCCTTGCCAGCCTGGAGCCTTCAACAGGCTTGTCGTTAGGCAGCGTGTAGTAGAAGTGAATTGATTTTACTATACACTGCAGTACATTAGTATTGTTAGTATTAGCCAAATGGCTGTTTTTTCCAACCATCAGACCTTACCCCAAATGGTATCAATAAAAACGACATCTTGTTCCGCATAACAAGATACCATATCCAGCTCCATACATGTAAATATGAAAAAGTTACATGTGTCACAATATGTCGACACACAGAAATGTTTCTATTTTGCAAAGTTTTTAATTTTTTTATAAGGTATCAAAACATTACAAATACTATATAAATTTGTTATCGCCTTGATCGTACTGATACAGGTAACTGGTCATTTTTATCACAAAGTCAATGCAGTAAAAATTAAACAGTAGAAATTGGTACAAACACATTTTTTTTCAAATTCCACCTCATTCTGATTTCTTTTCCAGCTTCCGAGTACATTACACAGGATATTGAATAGTGTCATTATAAAGTACAATTTGTTTGGCAAACAATAAGCCATCATGTGACTCTGTGTACTGAAAAATTAGAAATGATGGCTCTTGGAATGTGGGGAGGGAAAAACGGAAATGCAAAAACGAAAATTGGCTCGGTTCTGAAGGGGTTAAAGAGACAGGACCCCCTGACCTATTGGGCCCCTGCAAATCTGCAGAGGTTGCACCAGGGGTGTAGGCATAAGGGGGTGCTGCAGTGGCAGTCACTGCCGGGCCACAGACCCTCAGGGAGCTCCATAACACATGAAATAGATCACTACTCTAAATGGCACAATGTAAGAAGGGCCTCCATTACATATTTTGCACTGGGTCCACTGGTTTGCACGGATGGTATGTATGCCCCTGTAACAACCATTTTTAGCATGCTAGAAAATTTGTGATGGCAAATTTGACTATATAAACTAGTTGCACAGGCAGCATTTTGTTTCTTTCTACTCCAGTAAGTGTCTGTAGCGGTAAGGTTTCAATATCACAGAGGTCACCGCTACAGCCAGTGATTGGCAGGGCATTGTTGAAGCAGGAAGAACAAAAACTGGCTGGGTAAAAAGGAAGTGTCAGCGCAGGAGCAGTGGTGGATTGGTAAAGTAAGTATTACTTATTGCTTTTTTACTCTTTTCATAAAGACTTTATTTAGAAATACTTCCATGTATTTGATGAGATAATATGTTTTGGACTGTGACTCCGGTGTCCGACATTGTTCTCTTTGAGCATTCTTTCCTATTTGCTTCTGCCGGATTGGCTCTGTACAGGTTATTGCAGTGACAGCAGCCAGAAGAAGATGCTGTCTCATCTGAAAAATTCAATTGTTCAGTGTCCTGCGCTCTGTTTTCCTGAGGCCATCAGACTTTGACATTTACTCTTGGGTTGAGATATTCCTGGCTTGTTATTGGGATCAGTGCCATATGGGCAGATGGATATTGGTAGCAACAGAAAGTCAGACATGTAAAACTATTGTGATTTAGGGATCGGTTCCCAAATGTAAGACTACAAACAGATGTCTATGCTAAAACAATGTGTTGCTATCTGCTGTAAATGACTGTCACTGTAAAGGAATCTTCACTGGCTCATGGTTAACAATAAAATTCAGTATTTGTAGATTGTATATTTCGATGTGTGGTTAATCCATATATTACCTACCTTCAGACAGAGCCATTAAGGACATTACAGTTTACTGGGTGTTTACACTCCATTGGATATTCAATGGCCATAGGATGGAGGGAGCGATCACTATTATATACTAATGTTTGTTAAGAAATATGTAACACCCCTTTGGACCGACCTCTGTAGGCAGGGTGTGTTGTAGTTCTCAGCTCACTATGGCGCAGTGCCTCCACCCGAATCTTGCTAGGAGCTCTATAGGAATTCAGGAGGGTCTTCCTCTTCTGCTAGGGGTCGACTCGGGAAACCCCCACCTAAGTTCAGTTCACACTCACAAATGTTGAGGGTAAAACTACTTAACCAGTTTATTATGGGAAGGGTAAACAAGGGCAAACTTAATAAAATGTGAACAGAGAAATGTTTCAGTAATTCACATGACAATACACAGGTACAGTCCATCCGTTGGGGCCCAGTTGCCGCGGACGGTGGCGCACATTCAGGAAACGTTGGGGCACTATAGACACAGCAAGTCCTTTCTACAACAGTTCTCATAAACCTTCTAACAGCTGTACAGCAAATTCCAGCAAAGTCTACTCACTAACTCTTGCAGGGAATCTGTTGCCAGCCTGGAGTTTCACAGGGTGCTGCAGCTTTCAGTTGACGGGATACTAATGGAGTATGAGGCAGGAGTCTTCTTGGATGCAGCCCTGGGTACCTTTTGGGAGTCTGGTCACTCTGGACAGGTGGTGCTGCTGCTGCAGGGGTGCTGCTTCTTCCCTCAGAATGAGCTGGTGGGCTGGCAGGACTGTCTCTATGTCCTGGGTTACCCAGTGCCAAGCATTGTGCTCCCTGGCAGTTGCTGGAAGAAGCCCCTTCTGCAGCCCATGTGGCTGCCTGTCTTCTCTCTTCTGCAGACCTTTCCCATAATTCCCTGCTCAGCCAATCAGTCCCTTTCTCTGATGCTCCTCCCCCTGGAGTAAGGGGTGTAGGGAGATGTAATCCACTGTCCCTCAGCATAAAATGGCTGATGTCTGCTGTAGTGGGTCCTGGCTTGGCATTAACTGCAGCATCTGCTGTATGCAAAGTGCTCCTTGCAGGGGTTACAAATAAATGAAAAGAGATAATTGTGTTTTGTACTTTATTAATGAAGTTATAGCTGGAAAGGTGATTAGGAGAGATTAATGAAGACTCGCATCTTCAAGGCCCGTCTTCATATTTCCTGCACTGTTGGAGGATGCATCTGATTTATGAGGAGGTGCATCCCAGATGCAACCTCTGTCGGGCTGTGCGCCAGAACTGAAATCTATGCCAGCTCATGCGTTTTTTTTTCTGCAGCGTTTTTTTTTGTTTTGTTTTTTACAGAAAGTCTGCAGAGTTTTCCACTGTGGCCTTTCTGTCTCTATTATACCTATATGGAAAACGCCAGCGTTTCCGTAGGTGTAATAGACATGCTGCAATTTACAAAAATGCAACCACTGCTAATTTTTTTCTGCAATGTGTGGATGGGATTAGCCAGAATCCTATCCATTTTGCAGGTACTGTAACACGCAGCATTTTTGCAATGTGGGGCCCCGTCATTAAGATGTGCAGTGGATTTGTTGGGCCAGATATTTTATATCTGGTTTTTCTGTATGAGAAGCCACTTCATTTGTGTCAGTTCCCATAGACTGTAATGTAAACAAACATGACAGAAGCTATCTTCCATCATGTTTGTTTACCTTTGTAACAGTAGAAAAATTCCTTCATGCAGAACTTTTTCTTCAGTCAAAAAAGTAAAAAAAAAACATGATGGAAGAAAGCTCCAATCATGTTTTTCACAATGGGATGAATGCAGATGGACAGCCAGCAGAGGGTGCTCCATTTGCATCTGTCATGTAATGTCTATTGATCTCATCCTGTGACGGTTGAGAGCAACAGACATTAAATAATTAAGTAATAAGTAATTATATTTTGTGAGAAAATGAAAAGTTGATTTGATCTAAATATTGTTGCCAGTGCTTACATGCCATGAAAAAGCAGAGCATGGTGTCTGTGTTTATGGATGCTTGGCATCATTCTCCTTCTATAAACTACAGACTATGACAAACAGAAGATTTTTTTCTATGAAATGAAAACACAGTCTAGGCTAAATAAGACATAGATGAGGAAGTGTTGGTTTAGAATAGAACTTCTATACATATCCTTAGTAATGGGACCACTGGGGAACACTTTCTTGTATCTTACGCTCAGCTGCTGAGATAAGCACATCTGCTTCTGCTGCATAGAGCACATAGTGCACATAGCAAAGTAGGCTAAAATAATAAAAATCGTATCAGAAGTTGCTGCAAAAGCCACAACAGTGAGTTGTTTTTAATTCTGCCAAAAAGGCATATAGCTGGTTGCTACATATTTTATGCAGATGATATTTGGACTCACCATGCCCCAGACCAGTAAATTATGAATTACCACCAAAAGACCCAAAAGTTTAGGTTTATGTAAGATGTGCTTTTCATTGCTCCAGATAGATTAATGACATTACTGTATGACCAAGGCTCTTATATTTTAATTACAAAGCCAAAAATATTAAATTGCATAGGCATACTTAGTTATAATATGCAAAACTTAGCATTATTAGCAAGTTTAGTTTCTGAGCTGTCATCTCCAACTGTATGTGGAGGAAAAAACAACAGTGTCAACCTTTAATTGGTATTTGTTATGTGTAATGTAGTTTTTTCTGACCTACTGTAGACCTCTGAGCACTATTCATTGATTTTGTCATATCAAATATTCTTGTCTTCTAGGTAGTGTTCTGTGTTCATCCATTAGGAATTACTTTTACGCAATTTAGTTTAGCTTTGTGGTGGGACCCCCCCCCCCCACACACACACACACTTGTAAATAGAGCCATTACAATAATGAGAAATGAGGAATAAGAAGTTTTTTTACTGTTGTTTTAGTGGTTACACAAGGACACCAGTGGACCCTATTGACTGTAAAGGGTTTCGTTGGGTGTCTGCCATTTCCAAACTGAAACCGGTGGAGAGAAAAGTCCTCCATCCAGGACTTTTCTCTATACCAATTTTTGGAAGTTTCTGCAACGGGGTCTCCAACGGATGTGAACTTAAATCAAATAGAAGAAAACATCCAGCAACCGGAGTCCAGATATTGCTTGATAAAACTTAGCTTTTAGATCAGCATGTATAAAATTCCATTAAGTTACAAAATAGCCACAATCGCTTACGCGTTTCAGGACATCCGTCCCTTAGTCACAGCATAAATGTGTACCTAAGATATTTTTTTTTTTTTTAACCAGACACTACTACGGAATACAGTATGTCAAGTTGCTTAAAACATTTTTTTTCAGAATGGTTTTCCTATGCAGGCTTTATAAAGCGCAGTGTTTCAGCATATATTTGCATGCATAAATGATCATTATCTATATTGAGTGCTGTTAAAGTATTCCATAAAC
Organism: Leptodactylus fallax; assembly: GCA_947044405.1. Taxonomy (NCBI): domain Eukaryota; kingdom Metazoa; phylum Chordata; class Amphibia; order Anura; family Leptodactylidae; genus Leptodactylus; species Leptodactylus fallax. The sequence continues at coordinate 7,987,770 of CAMRHE010000027.1, read as the reverse complement.
ATGTTTCATAGACACGCAGACACAGAGGTTCTATTAAACATTTATTAACATGTTTTATGAATACATTTATTTTCTTACTGAATAGTACATTGGCTTCTCATTCAAGAACAAAGGTCTGGCATCCATAACTTTAACATATTACACCACACAGGTCATGAACACTAAAGACTCGATATTAAAAAAAATCCCTCTCCACTCCTTTGAGTTTCTTTTGTTTTCATTTAAAAAAGTGTACATGAGCTGTAGTTAAAAGGACACTGTCATCAGAATTCTTATAATTGTATGTTTATTGAGGCTTTCTAGTGAAAAAAACAAAAAAATGCAAAAACATATAATTTTAAACTTAGGAAAACAAGTATGTTATATGATTAAGCATATTTCCAAACATAACAAGCAAGTATAGTATAGGCAAATGTGTTGTCTAGAATACTGAAAAAAATTAAGAAAATTCAGAATCAACCCGCAGATCCCCCCGCTTTCCTATTCCTTTGCTTACCAGGTCCGATGCCAGTCTCATGGTCAGTCTTGACTCACAGGAAATGACCACTCATACTATCACTGGCTGTAGTGAGTCACTACTGGGACCAGTGAATGGTAATCTGTGTGTCAAGCAGGACCAGGAATCAGAGACCAGCAGGGGTCCCAGGAAATATCAGAATGAGAACTGTGGAGGAAGGTGAAGATAGGACACATGCTATTAAGAGTAGGTAGAAATAATAAGGGGCAGAACTGTAAAGAAAAATGTGTTTGTATTGATTATTTTTAATAGTTCTAATCTTAGGATACTATTCTGTGGTGCAGACAGGGGCGCACCGCTAATGAGGCGAAGTGAGGCGGCTGCGCCAGGCGGCACAGTCCAGGGGGCGGCATTTTTACTATTTAATGTAAACCAGCCCAGGACTGGCCGCTTTAAAAAAAAAAACCAGAGCTGAGTGGGGCCTGTCCTGGGCTGGTTTACAAGACGTCGCATCTCAGCGCAGGCGGCGATACAATGACGTCATCACGCCGCCTACGCTGAGACACAGACATCGCGGACAAGAAGAGGAGGCGGCGGCTGCATCAAGGCATCGTAGGTGAGTATAACTTTTTTTTATATATATAAAAAACCTGCTGTAGTATCCCCGGCAGGTCACGGCCTATTTATTTACCTACCCCGCGTCTGCTCGTGGCCGCCCCCGCTTCCCCTTCTGCTATGGGACGCAGAAAGGGAAGTGGATGCCGCTGTGAGCGGCCGCGGGCATCGGTAAGTGAGGCCGTGGGCCGCAAATACTACTATTATTATACTCCGGGGTCTATTCAGACCCCGGAGTATAATAATCGGAGGCCTAGGGTTGGTGAGGGAACATAAAAACTAATGTTACTCGCCTCCTGCGATCCGATGTAACTCCGAGCAGGCTTGAGGTCTCTGGTGACGTCATCAGGTCGCATCGCCGGCCTGATCACGTGACGTGTGTGCGCAATTACAAAGGGCCGAAAGCTGCAAGGAGTGCACCGGTGTCCAGGATAGGTAAGTAACACTGGTTTTTATGTTTGTATTCTCCCCTGGGTCTCCAATCATTATACTCTGGGGTCTGAAAAGACCCCAGAGTATAATAATAGTTCATGGGTGGTCTACTATGGGGCATAATACCCTGTGCAGGGACCACTGTAGAGCATAATACCCTGTGCAGGGGCCACTCTGGAGCATAATACAAGTGCAGGGGCCACTATAGAGCATAATACCAAGTGCAGGGGCCACTATAGAGCATAATACCGGGTGCAGGGGCCACTATGGAGCATAATACAAGTGCAGGGGCCACTATGGACCATAATACAAGTGCAAGGGCCACTATGGAGGATAATACCAGTGCAGGGGCCACTATGGAGTATAATACCAGTGCAGGGGCCACTATAGAGCATAATACCAGTGCAGGGGCCACTATGGAGCATAATACCGTGTGTTGGGGCCACTGTGGAGCATAATACCATGTGCAGGGGTCAATATGGAGCACAATACCGTGTGCAGGGGCCAATATGGGGCATAATACCGTGTGCAGGGGCCACTAGGGAGCATAAAACTGTTTGCAGGAGTTGCTGTGGAACATAATACCGTGTGCAGTGGCCACTGCGGGGCATAATACCGTGTGCAGGGGCCACTATGGAGCATAATACCGTGTGCAGGGGCCGCTGCGAGGCATAATACAGTGTGCAGGGGCCGCTGCGGGCCATAATACTGTGTAATACAGTGTGCAGGGGCTGCTGTGGAACATTATAGTGTTTGTAAATGGGGCGCTATAAACATGGGCTATGGCACCTGTTTATATTATATGCTGTCTGTTTATAGTGGTCGTGTGATGTAATTGTAGCCTTGTCACATACTGTAGACATGTACAAGACGAGGCTGTAGTTACATTACATGGCCGCTATGAGATGAATTACACTATGTAAACAGAGAAGCGGTCACGGCGCTTACACAGGTACCATTCAAACAGCTGATCAGTGGGGGTCCTGGGTTTTTGAGCCCCACTGATTAGTTTATTAATGACCTGGAAAACCTTTTAATTAGTTAACGCCTGGGGTATTATTAATAAGGGGCACTATTTATTCAGGGTACACACGGACATTATTAATATAAAGATGCACTTGGGAGTATTATTCATTATGGGGGGTTATATCATATATTTTATAATTGGGGGTAGCAGCAGAATGGGGGCTTTGTGTAGGTGAGGACAATGTGGGTTGGATGCCTGGAAAAGTGAGGAGTCAAAGATGTCTGTGTTGCAAACTTTACAGAGACAAGTCACAACTGGAAGAAATGGTCATGGCGGTCCAAAGGGAAGAGAAGGGAAATGTGACCGATTAGTCAGAGACGTCACCTGTAAGTCACAGAATGTTACTGCCCTGTATACACCTAAATGATAGAGGATAAATACCTGATTGATGGGGGTCTGTCTGCTGAGACCCCCACTGAGCCTGAGAATTGGGTTTTTCCCCCCACTAGGTGGGAATCCAGCCTGGCTGCAGCCATATATATAGGTGTGCCACTTGGTGGATGGACGAACCCGCGTGGCTCTCATTCACTTTAATGGGAGTGCCAAAGATACCCGAAGTCCAGTACTCAGCTATCTGCGGAGCTCCTATTATAGACAATGGGGGCCACGTGGGCTTGTCCATCCACCAAGCAGAAGATATGTGACGTTACTTTCATTGTTAATGCCGTGTTGTTGATCTGATACTGAAGTAATACAGGAAGAAGAATTCTTAAAAACTGTTTTATAACTTTGTGTATTGTGTATATTGTGCGACGATAACAGCGTGTGAAGCTATTAGCATGGAAACTCAATTTTTTTTTTTTTTTTTTTGGGGGGGGGGGGGCGTCTTTCTATAGTCCGCCTCAGGCAGCAAAGAGGCTAGGTTCACCACTGGGTGCAGAAATCACACCAGCTATTTGTTTCCTTGTTTGCTTTAGACTATCACAATTCAACTTTAATTACTTTGAAAAATTTGCATAAAACAAGACCTTTTGGAAATTAAAAAATAATGAGTTCTAAAATAAGTTAGGCAGGAAAGGAAAAGAGAAAAATTAGAGGTTTCAGAAAAAAAACAGTGAATGTGATGATGTACATAGTGAATGCGGTACATGTACAAAGCAGAGTTCCACCATGTTCACACAAATGTAGCAGAGGCTTCTGTGGTGATAGCATCAGCTCCTCCCTGAGTAAGGAATAAAGTAGTAACCTTTTCAGTATTGTCTGTCATCCTTTTTTGGAATACTAAGGGTCCTATTACACTGGTGATGTTTGGGGACGAGCGCTGAATGACATTTAATCAAGCCCCTCACCACCAATCAGTGTGTGGGGTGCATATGATTAATAATGACCCCCTAGTTTAATGGTAATTATTGTTTTTGATGTATTTATCATTTTTTTTAATTAATTTTATTTCTTTCTCGCTTCCATGTTCCATCAGTGGGGTTAACTGTGCTGTGCATGATCTGATGAATAATCTGCCTGGCGATACCAGGAGAGGAGATCCTGATTGAGCGTTGGAATTTCTGGCGGGAATGCTGGTTTTAAATATACTTGTGTTTTCCTCACAGGTGTCATTCCCACATCAGAACATCAAAGAGCAGAATCTCTGTCCATCTCCTGTCACCTCAGACTTTCCATCATGAAGGAGCTACTAAAACAGCTCATTAGTGGGGCAAAAAGTGAAGGGGAGAGGATTGGTTTTGCTCCTGTCTAGCCACCTCCGCTAGAGGAGACTCACTGGCAGTTTGTTCAGCATCAGTCCCCTCTGTATCTTCTGGTTCTTCCTCTGCATTAGGTGTCTGTTTCAGCTGTTGTACATCCTCCTAGGACTACTTCCTTTAAGGTCAGAGGAATACTTCAGCACCTGTAGAGGGACAGCTGAAGAGGGGCTCTCCACTTATAGACAAGTAGGGAGTATCAGCTGTTCATGAGGGGAGGGAGCACGACACATACGAAAAGCATTGCGGGTGTAGGGATGTAAAGAGGATCCTTGTGCAGTCATCTTCCTCAGGATCCTCAGCAGGTGTTGGAGGGCACAGCAGGCAGCACAGCATGTCCAAAGGTCCAGCGCTGAAAGAGAATAGCACAGTGGGGTCAGCAACCAGCAGTGCAAGCAAACAGAACCTGTCCCACATGGCTGGTAAGATTCTCCCTGCTAGTCTGTCTAGTGATATTAGTACTGCATCTAATTGACATGAATTCATTAAAGGGGTTGTCCAATTTCAGCAAATAAATATTATTGTTTGTATAATGAAAAGTTGTACAATTTTCCAATAGACTTTCTGTATCAATTCCTCACAGTTTTCTAGATCTCTGCTTGTTGTCATTCTTTTTATACTTCCAGTGTATAACAATCAGTCCATGGTCATGTGACATACAGTGCATGGTCATGTGATGAGCACACAGGTGTACAGCTCATTACCAGGCAGATCTCTGATTACTGTGCTGTGACTGTAACAATATCTCTGCACCTGTGTGTTCATCACATGACCATGGACTGTACATCACATGACCATGGACTGATTTTTATCCACTTGGAGTAAGCAGAATGAATGAGGAATTGATACAGAAAGTATATTGGTAAATTGTATATCCTTTTTAACTACATAAACAATAACTTTTATTTGCTGAAACTGGACAACTCCTTTAAGTCTATGTCACTTGCTTTTGTTAAGATAGTGCCATCTCCAGTAACAGCTGACACTGCTGTAAAAACTGTAGAGTCTATTCTGGGCCTAATTTGGAGGTTATTGCTAATGATGGTCAATTGTCACTGCCTGTTACTCCATGTGATTGTTGAATTATGTACCAAAAAAGTTTTGGCATGTGAGGTCTCTCCTCTAGGTTTTCACCTTTGTAATTCTTTAAAGGAGAAAATCTGGAGGAATGAATATATTAATACTTGGTCATTATTGCAGTCCTACCAAGAGTACTTAACCTTTTATTGACCAGTCTGTTTTAACCCTCAATGACCAAGCCATTTTTTGCATCATCGTCATCGTAATTGTATGAGGACTTGCGTTTTGTGGAACAAGTTGTAGAGTTTAAGAGCGCCATTTTGGAGTACATATATCTCATTGACTAACATGTGTTAACTCAGGCGGAAATAGAAAAAGACAGCAATTCCACCATTGTCTAAATTTTGCACCGTTCACTGTGCAGTTTATATTACCTGATAAACGTATTCTCTTGGTCGATACTGTTACATTGATGCCGAATTTGTATAATGTTTTTGAAGTTTTACTGTTTTTGCACAATAAAATCCTTCACTCTACTTTTTTTTGCATCGCCACTTTCCAATGCCCATAACTTTATTTTCAGTCAACAGAATTGTGTGTAGGCTTTATTTCTGCAGGAAGACCAAATGTTTTTATTGATGCCATTTTGAGGAACATAAACCTTTTTGATCACTTTTTAGAACATCCTTTCAGCGGGCAACAGACAAAAACTGGCAATTTATTTTTTACACTTTTTTTTAAGCCGTTAACCATAAAAATAGCATTACTGTTGTATTGCTGGGTCATTACAGATGCAACAATACTTAATAAGTCTATTATGCTTTGATTTTTTTTTTATTTTCAAAACATTTTGAGATGGCGGATTAATATTTTAATTATGTTATAATATATGTTTTAATTTTGTTATATTTTAACTTATTTTTCTTTTTGAAATAAAATTTTATTCAATTATTTTTTTCCCTTTTTTATTTTTACACAATTTTTTTTGTCTCACTAGGAAACTTGAACTTGCAATATGTTGATTGCTTACATAATACATTGCACTGCATATATTTTGCTTACTCTTATGCTTACTCTTCAGAAGCAGAAATCGGTTTCTGGCTTAATATTTAATGATCTTCTTGAAGGTTTGGATAGTTTGTTTATTCGGTTTCGACGTTCAAAGACTGACCAATTAGGTGTTGGTACATAGTTGCCTGCTGTGGCTAAGTATCTATCATTGAGACCTTCATTGCCTGGAGCTTTTTGATCCATGTTGAGGGTTCTCCTGTTACTAATTATCAATTTTCTGCTGTTCTGAATAGGGTTATCTCGATGCTGAATGTGGGTGATTTCAGATTCTTCTCACAGAACTGCAACAGTTATTGCTGTTTATTTCTTTTTATCCTCCTCCAAATCCTATTATTCCACATGCAGGCAGCAATGGTCTTGGAACATCTTAAGATGTTGGATCTAATCAATAAAATAGAAAAGGACATTGTCTATTTGAAAGGAGCGTTTAGTTATCTAAATTCATATTTTCCAAGACTGTCTTTGTTAGTTTAGGTGCCTTGATAGAATCAGAAAGAGGGTTAATAGATCTCTTGTGAAGTTTATGTGCTCTCTTGGAGATTCATCTTGGAGGCACCTGGACCTAGAAGGCTTTGAAGTTGGTTTATTTCAGGAGGATGCAATCCACCTCTCTGATATTCGATATTTTCAATTTAATCCTTCAATTTGCTATTGAAAAGACTGCAGTGCTGAGGGGTCCGTCTCGGTTTGTTAGTCGGACTGGCTTGGGGGTGGGGTCATCTATCTTCATGGCTGGGTGGATTAGATTATTCATGCTTCTTAATTACTTTTGGTCATCGGAGCTTGAGATTTAATGGCTGAGCTCCAGATGTTTCTGATTATTGTTTGTATTTTTACCCCTTAATAAAGCTCAGTAGCCATGTTTATCCACAGTACAGTGTTTGGTCATTATTCATGTTTGGTCAAATTATGGTTACTACATTTCTGTGGCATATAATCCCATGAGTCGATCAATGCTCCTTCGGTTTGAATCCTGCATAAATGAATCCCATGCAATAGTGGTCTCAAAACTGATAAATGGCTGTGAAACGTGGCTGGGCACTGCAGCAGGTTGTAACCATTTTATGTTTGCTTTCGTGACTTTCCGAGGTTTTTTTGTATGGTAATATTTTATTATTCTCCCAGTTCTCCTATACCTCTTGATTTACAGCACATAAATCCCTTCATTGGTACATGCTGTAGATATTAACAAAGTTTGATGTGACTGAACAGAATAACTATAATTATTTCAGGCTAATTCTGGATAATGAAGCAAGGTTTAACACAACGCAGACCTATCTCTGTATCTGCTACCCAAAGGTCTCAGAAACAGTTTTCTTTCTATCTGGTTTAGCACTAATTGGATTTGCTCATAATTATGCATTTTTCCTACAGATAACTACACAGTAAATCCTTCCAGAAGCATTTTCCACTTAATTTGACTACATGCATTGTATGGTTCTTGACACATCCAGCACCAAATTAGATGTCTGTCTGTGTTGTCATCAAATGAAATTACTGTATCACATTATATATGAAAACAGTATCTGCCATTACCTTAAGTGGAACAACCATCCATCTTACCAATTTATATACATTATTCTGGAAGAGATCTGTCATTACAAACCACTTCTATAATATGCTCTATTGAGGCTATGCTACAGGGAACAGCAGGCATTTCTATTTGGCATCTTGGTACAGATTTCAGGGAGAAGTTTAATTAGTTGAATTATTTAACATAAAGTCTAGGCTAATTTTTGTGCAAAAATACATTTTGTATACCTGCTGCCATGGATTATTTGTTATAGGGAACCTGTCATGCTGGAAATGCAATGCAATGCAATATGTAAGCAGCTTTTTTTAATAACTGTAATTTTTATTGAAGATTTTACAAATAGTATAGAATATAGTAAAAAAAATCCACACAGTAAACAATGTCTTAAAAAGGAAACACATAAAAGTACAGACAAAAACAAAGGGTAAAACAGAGGGGTAAGGAGAGAGGGGGGAAAGGGGGTAAGGAGACCACGGTGAAAGACCTTATAGTATGCAGTATAAGTCCCATGGGTCCCAAATTGCCTGGAAGCCCTCAACTGTTTATTCAGGGATGCAGTCAGAAACACTAAGCTATGAACATCCTTCATAGGGGACAAGAGTTCCGTATCTGAGGGAGATTTGACACTTCTCCAGTGTTTGGCAATGAGAGTCTTAGCAGCCGTATGCAAATAGAGGAAGAGTCTGGAAGTTGTAATGCCTAAATGTTTAGGGGGTAAATTCAAAACATAGGTCAAAGGGTTCAGAGGGACCCCCTGTATGAAAAGAGTGTCAGTCATTGCTTTTACCTCTGCCCAGAATCCCTGTATCATGAGGCACTCCCAGAAGATAAGATAAGATAATCCTTTAATATTCCCACCATGAGGAAATTCAGTGATATATTCAGTGATATGATATAATGTGCCGAAAGTGCTACGGACTCACCAGCACTCAGAGGGAATCATCTGGTGTAGCAGAGCCAGAGTGTGATACCAGTGCATCAGGAGTTTGTATTGTGTTTCTTTGAACATCACACACGTAGAGGATTTTGAGGTCTGGTACTCTATTATGTGCCACTGCCTGGAGGAAATCGGCCTACCCACAGCCTCCTCCCATCTAGACATATATCTATGTACATGGGGATCTCTATCATAGTATCTGATAAATAGTAGAAATTAAACTCTTTGAAGAGTTATCAGCTCTGCAAATTTTCTCAATCTGGGTAGGGAGTGAAACCATTAAGCCACTATAAAGGGAGTGAATAAAATGTGCAAGGCCATTCTGATTTCGGTAGGCTTAAAGTAGAGTTGAAATAGTCAAGGGGCCTGAGCGGGGTCTATCATGTCCGCCAACCTGATTAAGCCTGCCGCCGACCACGTGCGGACCGTGGCTGCTATCATATCCTCCTGGAGAAGAGGAAAAGTGGAACAGGTTATTGCAAGTATTCCAGATGGCCCTAGTGAACCAAATAGGGCTCAGCAGAGGGGGGAAAGGGGAGGTGAGCAGGTTCATAAAAGAACATTGGGGTGCATAGGCGCAAGCCATAGTTTATCAATCTCCGCCCATGTGGTATGTGCAGGCAAAGCCGTCCAGAAAGGGATACATGTCAGCTGGGTTGCCCAATCATAGTGAAGTATATACGGACCGCCAACCTCCCACTACTTCTCCCTGCTGACATCACCGACCAGGTAATACGATGACGCTTGGCTTTACAAATAAAATTAAAAATTTGCTTTCTGGAGACTGCGGAATTCCGAGTGTGAAATGGACCGCCATTTATCCAGCAGGGCTCTAAGCTCACGAAACAATCAGGGATAATTTGTGGCATACAGAGTATTATATGATGGCGTAAGTTGTATCCCCTGGTATCAGATGGAGTGAACTTTCTACTGAAAGTCATAGTTACTTTGGAAGAGGGGCAAGAGGTCTTGGGGAATATTAATCGGTAGGGCCTCCATTTTAGAGGAGTTAACCTTATAACCTGAAAGTCGACTGTAGTTCCCCAAAGTGCACACTAAATTAGGCAAATCAGTGTGCATACGAGTAAGAGTGAGGAGAACGTCATAAGCAAAAAGGAAAATTTTAAACTCCCTATCCCCAACAGTAATCCCTTTAGTATCTGGGTTTTGCTGTATCTTGATAGCCAATGGTTCAATACAGAATGCAAAGATGAAGAGAGAGGGGGCAACCTTATCGGGTCCCATTACTAATGGGAAAGGAGCCAGAGGAGGAGTGAGGAAGTTTCACTATTGCCAAGGAGAGGGAGTAGACGGTCTGGACCACAGTGAGGAAAGCTCCTGAAAACCCAAACGCTTCCAATGTGGCCAGCATGAAAGACCAATCAAGGCGATCAAAGGCGTTTTATGCATCCAGACCAAGGAGGAGAGAGGAGAGTGGGGTTGGTTGGAATGGTTGGTTACCTCTATCAGGTCCACAGTCCTTATGGTGTTGTGTCCTCCCTGACAGCAGTGAAGAAGAGAGGAGAGCCAAGCATTCAGGATTAGCTAGAATTTTAGTGTGCTAGGAAAAAAATGCATAAAAAACGTGTCATTATAGAAAATGCATTAAATCTGCTTCCAAATTTCTGAAGCAGATTTTTTTCTGTTTGCAAAAAGCTCTGTGTGAACTCACCCTAACATGCTGCTTGTGGATTGAACTCTATTTTCAATGTGACAAATTCATTTTAAACTACTTCTTGTCCAACTAACTGTTGTATTGGAATAGTTTGTTATAAAAACAGAGTATACTTGGTTTCTGGAATGTTAACTGAATAGATATATTGATAAACTTATACAGTCTCAGAAGCATATAGCGATGCTTAAAGAGGACTTTATAGATGTGCAGTATTTTATACCACTAGAAAGCCAGCTTTCCCAGTAAGTGTCCCAGTGCTGGAAATATCGGTGCCGTTAATTTCAGCACCAATATCTCCCCACTGTCAGAAAGAGGGGCCTTAGAGCCTAGCGTCATCGCTGGGCATTGAGAAACGCCCCCCCCTGACAGTACTCTTCCATAGACTTATACTGTCAGGGGGGACGTTCCTCACAGCCCAGGGATGACGATAGGCTGTAAGCCCTGCTTTTCTAACAGCAGGGAGATAACGGTGCCGGAATTTTGGGGAATGTCTATTTCTTTGATCGATTTTTATGTAAATTTTTATGGAAGGCAAAACTACGAAAAAAAGGCAGTTTGGCTCTCTTGATTTTTTTTTTTCCAATTATGGCGTTCACAGTATGGGAAAAATATTTTTATAAGTTTGTAGATACGGCATTTTTTGGACAAAGGGATACCTAATGTGTATGTGTTTCACATGATTTTTTTTTTACTTTTATACAGTGCCTTGCAAAAGTATTCATACCCCTTGAACTTTTTCACATTTTGTCACCTTACAACCACAAACTTAAATGTATTTTATTGAGATTTTAAGTGATAGACCAACACAAAGTAGCACATAATTGTGAAGTGGAATGAAAATGATACATGGTTTTCAAAATTTTAATCAAATAAAAATCTGAAAAGTGTGACGTGCAAAAGCATTCAGCCCCCCTATATCAATACTTTGTAAAGCCACCTTTCACTGCAATTACAAGTCTGCAAGTCTTTTGGGGTATGTCTCTACCAGATTTGCGCATCTAGAGACTGAGATTTTTGCCCATTCTTCTTTGCAAAATAGCTCAAGCTCAGCCAGATTGGATGGAGAGCGTCTGTGAACAGCAATTTTTAATGTCTTGCCAAAGATGCACAATGGGATTTAGTTCTGGACTTTGACTGGGGCATTCTAACACATGAATATTCTTTGATCTAAACCATTCCACTGTAGCTCTGGCTGTATGTTTAGGGTCATTGTCTTGCTAGAAGGTGTATCTCCTTCCCAGTCTCAAGTCTTTTGCAGCCTCCAACAGGTCTTCTTCCAGGATTGCCCTGTATTTAGCTCCATCCATCTTCTCATCAAATCTGACCAGCTTCCCTGTCTCTGCCAAAGAAAAGCCTCCCCACAGCATGATGCTGCCACCTCCATGTTTCACAGTGGGGATGGTGTGTTCAGGAGGATTAGCAGTGTTGCTTTTCCGCGACACATAGCGCTTTGCATTTAGGCCAAAAAGTTCAAGTTTGGTCTCATCTGACCAGAGCACCTTCTTTCACGTTTGCGGTGTCCCCTAAATGGCTAGTGACAAAATGCAAAAGGCACTTCTTATGTCTTTCTTTCAACAATGGTTTTCTTCTCTTCCATAAACTTTTCCATAAACGCCAGATTTGTGGAGTGCACTACTTAAAGTTGTTCTGTAGACAGATTCTCCCACCTGAGCTGTGGATTTCTGCATCTCCTACAGAGTGGCCATAGGCCTCTTGGCTGCTTCTCTGACAAGTGCTCTCCTTGCTCGATCTGTTAGTTTACGTCCATGTTATGGTAGGTTTGTAGTTTTAGAATACTTTTTCCATTTTTGAATGATGGATTGGACAGTGCTCACTGGGATGTTCAAAGCTTGGGATATGATTTTATAACCTAACCCTGCTTTAAACTTCTCCCCAACTTTATCTCTGACCTGTCTGGTGGGTTCCTTGGTCTTCATGATGCTGTTTGTTCACTAGTGTTCTCTAACAAACCACTGAGGCCTTCACAGAAAAGGTGTATTTATACTGAGACTAAATTACACACAGATGTACTGTATTAACTCATTAAGTGACTTCTGAAGGCAATTGTTTGCACTGGATTTTATTTAGGGGTATAAGAGTACAGGGGGCTGATTACTTTTGCACGTCATACTTTTCAGATTTTTATTTGATTAAAATTTTGAAAACCATGTATCATTTTCACTCCACTTCACAATTATGTGCTACTTTGTGTTGGTCTATCACTTAAAATCTCAATAAAATACATCTAAGTTTGTGGTTGCAAGGTGACAAAATGTGAAAAAGATCAAGGGGTATGAATACTTTTGCAAGTCACTGCATATGTTCTAGGGAAAGGGGAGTGTTTTAAATTTTTATTGCTTTTTATTTTTTTTTTTATATATATTTTTAACTAGTTCTTAAACCCCAGGGGGTCTGAAAGTTCAGTTTTTCTATACTGGAAAAGCCATGAAAAGGAACCTCACAAAAAAGACATGGGATCATTGATGATTCCTGTCCCAGAAGGCATAAATTTCAGTCATCATTTACACAACAAACTGGCATAAATGATGATGAGGCAACGGCCCTGGAACAGCACGCCCTTGCCACATTTTTTCGCATTTTCACATTTTCTTTTTTGCAACATAAAAACAGCAAGTATAGGAGTTTCAAAGTCTTATTTATGACTAAGACAATTCTTCTGTAGATTGGAGTACTGCCACAGATCTCAGCACTGTCTCTTTAAAAATACCCATCCCTATGATATGTACACTCTTGATATAAGATGCAGTAGTCATATACCCCTATACTAATCATTATGATTAAAGGACTAATTACAGAATCACATTCAGTATGGGACAATTTAATTTCACAGGATGGTTTGCTGTCAGCTCTACCTGCAGGAGAACTGTAATCTGGTACCACTCTGTACCACAACTTGTGTCAGAAAGGTGGCATACATTATAGCTGAACTGATCTCATTTCTTTGATATGGGACCTTTGGATCCCCTTAATAATTCTGGTGCATCTGCTGTCAGCTCTCACCATTGTTTTATCCCAATAACTGTAGCATGTTTTATTTAAAAAAAAAAAATGTCTAAAAATCTACACAGGTTATAGTGGAAATGACTACCTCTTTTATAATAATAAATCTCCCTTTTCCTTTTTTCTTTTTTATTTAGGACTGAAGATGCAGTTTTCACCAGTAGCATGGCAAAAGAAAGATGGAGCAGGGCAATACAAATGGTAAGGAGATGCAACTATTTACAATCATTGCAGTAGTTAAGGTAGTGTGATCTTAAGCATGCAGTTATATAACAGTTGTATAACATATTGCTATCTGAAGATGGTACAAACAATTGTACATTTCCTTGTTTGGTATTGGTTTGGAAGAGTTCTATTGTGAATATAAATTAAATATTTTTCACCAATAAATTATTGTCCATCCATCACAAGGATTGCAAGATCTATATTATATGTTTTTCATTCGAAACATTTTAGACTATCCAACTAAACTTAAGATATATATAGCTTGGTTAGATAGGAGCATTAGTTGTGCCGTGAACTTCTAGCACAATATACTATAATTGATAAGAATAAAACGTTCAGTAAACTCTTTAACTTCTTTGGCTTCATGACATTAATGTATTGCCACGACTAAAGACGCCATGATGTATACTTGTCAGGAAGAACAGATGCTGTGCCAATGGGGATCAAGAGCGAGTGCCTGTAGTAATTGACAGGTCTTGCAGTGCAGTCGCAGTGTGCCACTTTTTTGATAACCAATTTTTGTGTTAATTGTTTGTGATAATTGTGGTTCAAATCTAGTGTGTTTTTTGTTTCAGTTTGTGATATTCTGGTATTCCTTATTGCCATTATATTATAGATGCAGAAACATTATATACTATGTATTAGCACCATAAAATAATTTTTAAAAACTGACAGGTAAATGTAACAAGAATATTTATGGGAATACAGGACTAAAGTAATGTTCATGAGCTGCTGCCTGACAAACTGTGATACTATACTTTTTACAGGAGATCTTATAGCTCAGCTTTAAAATAACATTAAGAAGCATATTACTATCTAATAGTAAACTTCTTGACCTTCACAAATGGTCCAAGTATGCAGTCATAAAAGGGACAAGATGCACTCTTGAATGATGCAGTGCACCACTAGAAATGTCACCTAGGCATGACTATGGATAACCTTGTTAAGAAAGTCTAGTTTAGAATACAAAATTAGCTGGAATGATTTACATTGTAAGCTACATACTGTGTATGAATCATACTAACCTATAAAATACAGGTGACATGTCATTTTGGCTCCCCATTGAACGCTCTAAGAACAAAGCACGTAAGAAAGTCACTCAAACACAGTTTTTCCCCCATTATGATTTTTTTTCCAGCTTCCCAGTACATTGTATTGAATATTAAATAGTACCATTACAAAGTACAATTTGTCCCGCAAAAAGTAAGTGCTCATACAGCTCTGTGAATGGAAAAATAAAAAAAGTTATGGCTTTTGGAAGGCAGAGAGTCAAAAATGAAATTAAAAAAATGGCTGCGGTAGGAAGAGAATGTGGCATCCCAGAGCTGGCTATGGCTGGGCTGAGGGTGATCTCTGTAGTCATTGTATTATTTCCTGTTGCTTCATAGCCTGTGTGACATAGCAGGGGGTCCTGAGTCTCACACAACACAGCGCCACCTAGTGAGCCTCACACATGCATTACACCTCGCATAGGATTGAATAGTAACCAAATGTCCAATGGGAGGACATCGCCTGGGAAAAGGGGAGGAGTCAGCTGATCACTGGGTCCCCATGGTAACACCCCTGCAGGAAGGTCCTGCGTGTGAGGAGTTAGAAGTGTGGAGTGTTAGGAGGAGGAGGTGAGGAGATAAGTGTGATGTCCTGTGAAGAAAGCAGTGAGTTTAGTGCAGGAATCTCAAGTCCTAGACAGGCCCAGGAAGGTTGGAGAGCTGACATACTCCAGCTATTCAGAAGATCCTGTCCCCTGTCTGCCTAGCCATCGCCCTGAAGGAAGTCAAGCATCATTATCTTGTCAGCATGAGACTGTGGAGAGAACATTCTGGAACACGTGCTCCATAGCAAGTATCACAGGATCCAGGGCCCAAGGCCAGACCTGTGGAATATCCTGCCACCCTGACTATTGCACCCCGAAACTCTGAGCTATCAGGACCACATAACGGGAGTGGGGAATATTATGTACTAGTATCATGGTGGGTATCCTCCTATGAGCCAAATAGGAGCCCAGACGCACCTTAGGGCTGTAACACTGAAGTATAAGGGGCTAGGAACACCTTTCATCAAGTCTACCCTGCACCCCAGGACTTTGCTGTGTCACCAGGCGTACCCCGTTGTTTTGTATTGAAGAAACTGTTTAAGCATTTGTGCCTCCACACCCATGGAAGTAAAAGTTCAACTTTACAACCGTTTCTGTGTCTGACTCTGCACCGACAACATCAGGGCGCCCCAAACACCACCAGTCGGCACAGTATAGGGGAAGCGCCCCGGGGGAACAATCACCACCAACATTTGTGCAGCCCCCTCATCACCGGTACCAGTGGTGGTAACGTGGGACAGCACCAGCCCTGCGCCCTCGTGCCCAGAGACCGTGACAAGTCTGCGCTGTTTGCACCCCGCAATCCCAACTGCAGCGTTACCTTCCATCTGGTCACCGCAAGAAAAACTGGCGTCACGAACAGGATACGGGTGTGTGCCATTTTGAGAAAGTCGCCACGAAAAGTGCGCCAAATTGTCTCCAGAGCATCGGTCTTTATTGTGGACTTTGCTAAGATCAAGTTTATTCCCTGAGAGTGCTTGCCACAAAGAGGGGGAGCCCTATACCCCTGAAGTAAGCCCTAAAGACTGTCCTCTCAGTGTGTTACAGCCCTGGAAGAGTTAAAAAGCCCAGGACTTGTTTGCTGCGCCACATCGCTGTATAAGAACGCCCACAAAGGGTTAACTGTACTTTGCAAAAGTGCGGGAGATTTTTAGCACTGCCCATGAGGCCAGGAGACCCATCTGCCACCATCTTAGGAGAGCCCAGAATGCTGAGCGCAATGCTCCAGCGCACCCATACAAGAAAGTGAAAGGCGAACGTGCCGGCGCCATTTCTGACTCTCCGGTGCCGCATCACCGTCCCTGCTGTGCACCGCTGATCTCTGGTCCACGCTGCAGTTGCTGTCAGTGAGTACTGTGCCTCCCTGTCCTTGTCTTCAGTCCTCCCACGGCCCCAGCGAGTGTTTTCCGTGTACAGTGTCCGTGGGGAGTGCCACCATTAAAGAGGGGGAGCACACCGTCAGCCTGCATCACAGTGACTCTGTTAATAGCTACAGCATTCTTAAAGGGACAGTATTCCAAGTTGTAGTCTCCATTCCCTGCCAGCAAGCAGTTGAGTTTCTTAAAGAGACGGCGACCTAATTCCAGTCATACCTGCAAACAACATGACTGAGCAAAGTGACATTGTGCCATCTGTTTCTAGTGATCCAGCAGTGCCCATGGCGAGCAGCCTACCATTCTCCATGCCATTTTACCCTGGCGCACCATGGCTGCCGCACTACAAAGGGGAGGCGCATACCCTCAGGGACTTTCGTGAGAAGATGCTGTCTCTCTTCCAGTTCTATCCTCTGAATACAGAACAGCAGATACAGATCCTGCTGGGCCAGCTTGAGGGTGCTGCAGCTAGGGAGGTCAAATCCTGGCCTGCCTCTGACAAAAGAACCCCTGGGCAAATTCTGGACAAACTCCAGGTGAACTTTGACGTGCGATCTGTCTCCGAGGTAAAGATGCGCTTCTTTTCCAGGCGACAACTACCTGGTGAGACCCTGCGGGACTATGCTTTATCCCTCCAAGAGGCGTTCAGAACTGTGGTGCAAGTGGATCCACGTGAAAATGTGGACTCTGATAAAATCTTGCTTGACCGCTTCATAGAAGGGGCGGGTACCACATTGCTCCAGAGTCAGTTGCGAATGCTTGCTGCACAACATCCCAGCATCACGTTTGCTGACTTCAAGGCCCTTTCCATCCAGGTCTTGGGACAGGAGCAGCCCCAGCCGAGCCCAGTCATCTGTGCTCCCTCACCTGGACCCTCAACAAGCATTGCTCCATTTGTCCTGCCACTACCTCTGGGTACCTCACCTGCTGCCCAAACTGCGCAGACTACACCAGCAGACTCCAGAGATGACCTTCTGGCCCGAGTGGATCATCTGACCCGTGCCATGGAACAGATCACCGTCCGTCTAGATCGTCTGACCCAGCCGTCTTCATCGTCCAGTGATCCTTTGCGAAGTCTCAACATCTCACCTGAGTCGCCACCCAGACGTCCGTCTTCAGTGCAACCTCCGCAGAGTGAGAGGCCATACTGTACCTATTGCCATAGATATGGACACACCAGGCCTCAGTGTTTTCAGTTAAACGGGCCACCCCTGAGGCAGCGGGCCGCCCCTCGGGAGGAAAGAAGAAGGGCCCAGGTGAATCTTCAGTGCCATTGTCACGCTTCGTCTCAGCCTGCCCACACATCACAATCCGGGTGAACGGCGTCCCTCTGACAGTGTTGGTGGACACTGGATCTCAGGTAACAACCCTGCGCAAGCAGGTGTTCCTTGAACATTGGGACTTAGGTGTGTTGAATAGAACACCTGACACATGGATAAATCTGTGTGGCAGTAATGGACAGCCCATACCACAGCAGGGTTATTGGGAACCCACTATCCAGATTGGGGACTTGAAACTGCCTATACAGGGTGTAATTGTCACTGATGTAGAGGATGATAGGTTTGCAGTTGTAATATTAGGCATGAATGTTTTACGCCATTGCTTTGCAGAAGTGTTGGATGCCTTGCATGCCTCTCTCCTTACAGCTTCTCCCAGTGACCAGCAGACCATTCAGCGGGCCATTCGTGTACTCAATGCCCAGCACAAGTTCGCCAACAAACAAGGTGAAATTGGTCGAGTCCGGATCCAAGATACCCGTCCAGTAACCCTACAGCCTGGAACAGAAACTATGGTGTGGTGCCGTGCCCGTCCGGGCATAGAAAATCAGGACTACGAGGCCTTGCTACAACCCATACAGGTAGATGGCCAACCACTTGTCATGGCTGCCCGCAGCCTTGTCACAGTTTCCAATGGACGTGTTCCTGTCCGCTTAGTCAACTTGGGCGATGCTCCCGTGAACCTCCACAAGTTCCACTCTGTGGCCCTGCTACACCGGTTAGCACCAGAAGACATTCTCTCTGGTGATTCTACCGCCACACAGCGTTCCACCCAAGCTGCTGAGAACATTCAGAATGGAGCCATGAAGTCCTGGTGGGATGAATTGAACGTGGGAGACGCCAATACCCCTATAGAGCACATCAATGGGGTTCGCAATGTGGCCAAGCGTTACCAACAGGCATTCAGCAAACACCCATTGGACTTTGGTAAGACCACAACCATACAACATCGCATTCTGACTGGCGACCACCATCCAATCAAGGAGCGTCACCGTCCAATACCACCCGCGATGTACCAACCGGTGAAAAAGTTGATCCAAGAGATGCGAGATGCTGATGTCATCCGAGAGAGTAACAGCCCCTGGGCAGCCCCGCTAGTTCTTGTCAAGAAGAAAGATGGAACCCTACGATTTTGTGTGGACTATCGTAAACTCAACAACGTCACGCACAAAGACGCATACCCATTGCCGCGGATTGAGGAATCTCTAACGGCTTTGGGATCAGCTACCTGTTTCTCGACCCTGGACTTAACCAGTGGATACTGGCAAGTCCCTATGGCGCCTGAAGATCGTGAAAAGACTGCGTTTACGACCCCGATGGGACTCTTTGAATTCAATAGTATGCCATTTGGGCTATGTAATGCCCCAGCCACATTCCAAAGGCTTATGGAGAGGTGCCTCGGCCATGAGAATTTCCAGAGTGTGCTACTGTACCTGGACGATGTTATTGTATTCTCCCGGACATACCAAGAACACCTTCGTCACCTGTCCGAGGTATTCAAGGTACTTATACAGCACGGACTAAAGTTGAAGCCCTCCAAGTGCTACCTGTTGAAACCCCACGTTCACTACCTTGGGCATGTCGTGAGCGCACAAGGCGTCCAACCTGATCCTGAAAAGATCACTGCAGTCCAGAACTGGCGAAGACCAACTACCGTCAAAGAAGTCCGAAGCTTCCTTGGATTCGCAGGTTACTACCGGCGTTTCATACCACACTTCGCCCAAGTAGCCGAGCCTCTGAACGAGTTGTTGCGCGGTTGTCCCAGAGAAAACTACAACAGAAAGCTTCCGGTAGACTGGACAGCGCGTCAAGAGGAAGCCTTTCAAACGCTTAAAGCACTTCTGACGCAACCACCAATTCTAGCCTATCCCGACTACAGTCAGCCATTCCGCTTGTACACAGATGCAAGTCACCAAGGTTTGGGTGCAGTGCTGTCCCAGGTTCAGGACAACAAAGAGCGAGTCATCGCCTACGCCAGTAGGAGTCTGAGAGGCGCGGAGAAGAACGACCAGAACTATAGTTCTTTCAAACTCGAACTTCTGGCGCTTGTCTGGGCCTTGACAGAGAAGTTTAAAGACTACCTGGCTGCCACACCCTTTACCGTGTACACAGATAACAATCCGTTGGCGCATCTGGACACTGCTCGACTGGGAGCCCTTGAACAACGGTGGGCCTCAAGACTCGCGAATTACAAGTTCTCTGTCAAGTATCGCAGTGGCAAGTCCAACGCTAACGCTGATGCACTCTCAAGGTTGCCTGTGGGAGAAGAACCACCCCGAGAAGACATCTGGGAAGAGGTGGAGATGCCACCATTCTACAACAAGTTTGCCCAACAGGTTGCTATTGGTGTCCCTGTAGAAGGAGAATCTCTGGCGAAAACAGCTGCCGAATCCCTCCAGGAGCCATCTCTGTGGAAAACGTTCCAAGAAGAGAGCAGAGTTTTAGGAGAATTGTCAGATTTCCTGCTTACAGGAAGAATACCAACCCGTGTAAAGAGAGGTCTTCATGACGTGGAATTAAAACGCCTTTGGCGACAGAGGAAGCGCCTGTTTGTCCAACGAGGTCTTCTACTTAGAAACACTCTTGATCCTGTCACAGGTGAAAGGCTTCATCAGATCCTCGTACCAAGAAGAGACGCACAGATGATACTTGAGGCGTATCATGACAGATCCGGTCACTTTGGGGTACAAAAGACCGAAGCTACCATCCGTCGTCGCTTCTATTGGGTTGGGATGAGGAGTGACATTGAGAGTTGGTGCCGAGAGTGTCCCGCCTGTAGTATCACCAAGGAAGGTCGAAGAGATCAGAAGGCCCCTCTACATCCAATTAAGACTCAAAAGCCGTGTGAAATTGTTGCTCTGGACCATGTGAAGTTGGGTCCCACACGTTCCGGCTACAGCTACGCTCTGACAATGGTGGATCATTACTCCAAGTTCCTTGTCATCGTGCCTGTCAGAGATCTTACAGCAAGAACTACGGCTGAGACCTTCTACGCAGAGTTTGTCCGCCATTACGGTTGTCCTGAGCATATCCTCACCGACCGTGGATCGGCGTTTGAATCCCAATTGTTCCGTGAGCTGTGTCAGTTCCAAGACTGCAAGAAGTTGCGAACCACAGCGTATCACCCTCAAGGGAATGGTATGTGCGAGAAGGCAAATCAAGTGATCATCGGCATGCTAAGAACAGCCGCAGTTACACCTGGTGTTGAGTGGCCTGAGCGTATCAAGGACTTGGCCTATATTTACAACAACACACCCCAAACATCTACGGGATACGCACCATTTTATCTAATGTTTGGAAGACAAGGTCAACTTCCTTCAGACTTAACCCTTGGTGTGAAGGTTCCTGACACCATCAATCCACTACCCATAACAGACTGGGTTGTTGAACACCGCCAACGTATGGAGGAAGCTAAAGAGATAGTTGAAACGCGCATGGATGAGGTTCGTAGGAGACAACAGGAGGATTACAACCATCACGCCCATGCAGCGCCCCTGAAAGTTGGCGACCGTGTATGGTTAAGGAATAACCATCGGAATGGGAAATTGGATCCATTCTGGGAGAGTAAACCATACAGTGTCATCTCCATACCATATCCTGAATCCGACGTGTATGAGATCTCTAAACCTGGGAGACAGCCCCAAGTAGTACACCGAAACCGTCTGAAGCTGTGCCTTAAAGAAGGACTACCCACAGAGGTGCCCCCAGCTGAGACAACGAGTACAGAGATCTTGTCACCTTCTGAAGCGAAAGAGAGACCCCCAACGTTAACTGAGCTTATGTGGGCGCCTAAACTACTACCATTTAGCTGTTATCCACCAATTGCTCTAGTGCAAGAGAACCCTTCGACAGATGATTTAATTGATTTCAGTGACTCTGTTCCTGATCCAAATCTCGTTCCACTTAGTCGTTCTGAGCGTACCACAAAAGGCATACCTCCAACACGCTATAGTGATGCCATGGCTGTCCTTGGGTAAAAGAGGTTAACTGTCTCTGCTTCTGTATATATGTTATTCCTGCTCTGATTACATTAATGTTTTTCCTGTGTGTATATACAGTATATATATAATATCTTGCCATGTAATATAGTATTTACATTTATATGCAACAATCCAAGCCATAGTGCCTGGCTCACCGAGCCAAGGAAGTTCTGTTACCCCATTGCGGTATGGACATTCGTGCTAGAGTGCCTACTCTTCCTTACAGAAAGGACTGTTTATTGTTTCTCAGAGAGACTCTCATGATAATGGACACTCACGAAATTTGTGCCAGAGAGCCTCTGAACCCATTTGCACTACTGTTGTTTCTATATGGACTGTCTGATGGTACCGCGAAAAGGTTCCATAAGTCTGAGTTTAATTATCTCTCCGTTACCCTTCAGACTTCTCATGGACATTCCAGGACTATGCCGGGAGGTCTTACCTCAAGTTTCTAAGTATTATATTTTTCTAAACTGTTAGTGACATTTGCACTTTATTCGTATTTATTAACGTTATGTTACATTTCTCACCTTCACCCCAGCCCGTCGCCGAGGTCGGCTCAGTGAAAGAGGGGGGAGTATGTGGCATCCCAGAGCTGGCTATGGCTGGGCTGAGGGTGATCTCTGTAGTCATTGTATTATTTCCTGTTGCTTCATAGCCTGTGTGACATAGCAGGGGGTCCTGAGTCTCACACAACACAGCGCCACCTAGTGAGCCTCACACATGCATTACACCTCGCATAGGATTGAATAGTAACCAAATGTCCAATGGGAGGACATCGCCTGGGAAAAGGGGAGGAGTCAGCTGATCACTGGGTCCCCATGGTAACACCCCTGCAGGAAGGTCCTGCGTGTGAGGAGTTAGAAGTGTGGAGTGTTAGGAGGAGGAGGTGAGGAGATAAGTGTGATGTCCTGTGAAGAAAGCAGTGAGTTTAGTGCAGGAATCTCAAGTCCTAGACAGGCCCAGGAAGGTTGGAGAGCTGACATACTCCAGCTATTCAGAAGATCCTGTCCCCTGTCTGCCTAGCCATCGCCCTGAAGGAAGTCAAGCATCATTATCTTGTCAGCATGAGACTGTGGAGAGAACATTCTGGAACACGTGCTCCATAGCAAGTATCACAGGATCCAGGGGCCAAGGCCAGACCTGTGGAATATCCTGCCACCCTGACTATTGCACCCCGAAACTCTGAGCTATCAGGACCACATAACGTGAGTGGGGAATATTATGTACTAGTATCACGGTGGGCATCCTCCTATGAGCCAAATAGGAGCCCAGACGCACCTTAGGGCTGTAACACTGAAGTATAAGGGGCTAGGAACACCTTTCATCAAGTCTACCCTGCACCCCAGGACTTTGCTGTGTCACCAGGCGTACCCCGTTGTTTTGTATTGAAGAAACTGTTTAAGCATTTGTGCCTCCACACCCATGGAAGTAAAAGTTCAACTTTACAACCGTTTCTGTGTCTGACTCTGCACCGACAACATCAGGGCGCCCCAAACACCACCAGTCGGCACAGTATAGGGGAAGCGCCCCGGGGGAACAATCACCACCAACATTTGTGCAGCCCCCTCATCACCGGTACCAGTGGTGGTAACGTGGGACAGCACCAGCCCTGCGCCCTCGTGCCCAGAGACCGTGACAAGTCTGCGCTGTTTGCACCCCCGCAATCCCAACTGCAGCGTTACCTTCCATCTGGTCACTGCAAGAATAATAGCTGCTACTCCACTGATTCTGGTACAGTTGTAATTTTCTCTAGCCTTCACTGTCCACAAGTTATCAGTGCAGTTAGTTTTGGTGCCTGATATATACTCTCTAGTGTCAGGTAAGTAATGTTAGGCACGATCAGGCAAGGGTGCATGTGTAAGAGCTCTGACATTGTCTGCCTCTGATTGGAGCTCTGAGTCATTTCCCCTGACTCATTCCTGCTTGACGTCATCCACTTCACATTAGAGAGTCTAGTTAACATATCAGGCACCAAAACAAACTGCACTGATTTATCAGGAATGGTGGGGGCTAGAGAAAAATACCAACTGCACCAGAATAAATGGAGGAGTGCCTATTAAAAGATGAAAAGAGCTTGGGTTGGTGGAGCTGGTGAAAGGTCCTCTTTAACCCCTTCACGCATTCTCACGTACATGTACGTGGGAGAATGTGGTTAGTTACCGCATCCCCACGTACAGGTACGTGACGGTGATCGAGCGGGCTCAGAAGCTGTATTTGACAGCCAGGCTCCCGCTGCAACAGCGGGGACCAGTGGTAACACCGATCCCCGCTGTTTAACTCTTAAGATGCCGTGGTCAATAGCGACCGCGGCATCCAAGGGGTTCCGCCATCTTGCCGCCCCCCGGCACCCCCCCGCGGCGAGATCGGGGGGGTGCCGATATCGATAATCTGCAGCCCGGGGTCTGCCAAGTGACCCCAGGCTGCCTGGAGCCCCCACTACCTGGTTGATCCTGCCGAGACCTGCGGAAGTCAGCGCTGTGTTTCCATAGCGCTGACTTCCTGTATAGACTGCAAGACACTTGCATGCTCGTGTCTTGCAGTCTATAGTACTGAGCCAGAGATCACAGCATCTCTGGCTCAGGTGTCCTAATGGGACACATGAAAAAGTAAAAAAAGTGAAAAAATAAATAAATAAAGTATGTGAAAAAAAATTAATAAAAGAATAAAGCCCCAAAAATTCCCTTTTCCTATATAAAATGAATTATATAAAAAATAAACCTAAAAATTAATAAAAACAATACATATTTGGTATCTCCGCGTCCGTAACAACCTGTACAATAAAACTGAAACCATATTTAATGTACACAGTGAACGTCGGGGAAAAAAAACGCCAAAAGTAATGATTTTTCGCCATCTCACCTTACAAAATATGCCATAAAAAGTGATCAAAAAGTCATATGTACCCCAAAATAGTACCAATAAAACGCACAGGTTGTTCCTTAAAAAATAAGCCCTAAACCAACTCTCTAAACTGAAAAATAAAAATGCTACGCATCTTAGAAGATGGCGATGCAAAAAAAATTGATTTATGTCCCCAAATGGGTTTTTGTTCTGCAAAATTGGTATTGCATAAAAAAACAGTATAAATGAGGTATCGCCGTAATCGTACCGACCCGCAGAATAAAGATAACATGTTACTTACGCTCTATGCTGCATGGTGAAAAATTTAAACGGTAAAACGCAGTGCCAGAATTGATGGAGTTCTTTTTTTAATCCACCAAGAAAGAGTTAATAAAATTTATTTAATAAGTTGTAAGCACCTAAAAATGATGTCTTAAAAAATACATCTCACCCTGCAAACAACAAGCCCTCATATGGCTACATCACCAGAGAAATAAAGAAAATATAGCTCATACAATGTGTAGGCAAAAACCCCAAAAATCGCCAAATCATTAGAACATAACTGGCTGCGGCAGGAAGGGAATGTATAAGCTGTGCGAGCATATATTAGGGTACAAACCAGATTTAGAGCTTACGAGGGATAATAAACCAGAAGCGACCCCCAGAGTGACCTCCCCAATAATAGGAACTACTGGGGAAATAGTAGGGAATTTAGTGTACCCAATGTTCTACGCACAGCTTACATATTCACTTTTCCCCATCCGCTGTGCAGTCACGTCTGGGATACTAATGCTCACTACACCCCTTGATAAATTCTTTGAGGGGTGCACTTTTCAAAATGGGGTCATTCCCTAGGGGATTCCACTTTACTGGTACTTTAGAGGCTCTGCAAACATGACATGGCATCCAGATCCCAAACATCTGAATCTGCGCTCCAAAAGTCACATAGCGCTCCTTCCCTTCTGCGCCCTACTGTGTGCCCAAACTGCAGTTTATACCCACATGTATTACACTTGTTGTACCCAGAATAACATACTTAATGCCATATGTGGGTATAAACTTCTGTTTGGGCACAGCCGAGCACAGAAGGGAAGGAGCGCTATTTGGTTTTTAGACGCCATTGCACTTTTGCAGAGCTGAAATGCCAGTACAGTGGAATCCCCTGACATGTCACCCCATTTTGGAAACTACACCCCTGAAGGAATTTATCCTGGGGTACAGTGAGCATTTTTAACCCCCAAGTGTTGCTATAATTTATTATCCATAAATGAATACGCAGCTGATGGTGAAAGGTGAAAATGACAATTTATCCAGGAATACGACATTTCAGTGCATAATATGTTGTGCCCGGCTTGTATCAGAGATGAACGCTCCAAAAGCTGTTGTGCCCGGGATCCCCGCTCACCAGTTTTTGGAGTGTGTGTCTGTGCAGACATAAACTGGGCACAACATATTGGGCACTGAAATGGCGTATCTATAGAAAAATTTCATTTTTAACTTTTCATTATCAGCTATGCATTCATTTCTGTAAATTAAAAGAATGCAACACTTAAGGGTTAATAATGCTCGCTACCCCACTTGATAAATCCCTTGAAGGGTATAGTTTCCAAAATGGGGTGACATGTCTGCGGATTCCACTTTACTGGCAATTCATGGGCTCTGGAAAAGTGGCATGGTGTCCAAAAAGCAAACTGTGCTCCAAAAACCAAAATAGCGCTCCTTCCCTTCTGTGCCCGGCTGTGCCCAAACAGCAGTTTATACCCACATATGGCGTTGTTAAGTACGTTATCCTGGGTACACCAGTGTCATACATGTGGGCATAAACTGTCATTTGGGCACACAGCAGGGCGCAAATGTGAAGGAGGGCTATGTGCTTTTGGAGCGCATATTTAGATTGTTGTTTTTTTGGACGCCATGTCACATTTGCAGAGACCCTAAAATTGCCCCTACAAAATGGGGTCACTTCTTGGGGAATTCCAATTTACTGGCACCTCCATGGCTCTGCAAAACAACATGGCGACGAGAAAGTACTCCAAAAGCTAAAAAAACACAGTGCTCCTTCCCTTCTGAGCCCTGCTGTGTGCCCAAGCAGCAGTTTATACCCACATATTTAATTTTTTTGTCCCCGGGATAGCCCACTTAATAGTTTTAGGAGTTCATGTCTCTGATGCTACTAAGTGGCCGCAACGTATTAGGCACTGAAATTGGATATTTCTTTAAAAACTTTAATTTTCAATTTGTACATTAATTTTTGGGAAGCATTTTTAGGCTCAAAATCATTATATCCCTTGATACATTCCTTGAGGGGTGTAGTTTCTAAAATGGGGTCACTTTTAGGGGGTTTCCATTGTACTGGTACTTTAGGGGCTCTGCAAATGTGACATGGCACCTGAAAACTATTCCAGCCACATCTGCCCTCCAAAAGCCAAACAGCGCTCTTTCCATTCTGAGCCCCACCATGTACCCATACAGCAGATTACAACCACATATGGGGCATTTTTGTTTTCAGAAGAAATTGTGTAACAAACTGTGGGGTGTTTTTTCTTCTTTAACCACTTGCAAAAATTAAAAATATGCCACTAAATGGACGGTTTATTGGAAAAACGTAATTTTACATTTTTACGTCCCAATGATGATAAAATCTGTGAAACAGCTGTGAGGTCAAAATGCTCACTATACACCTAGATAAATTCTATGAGGGGTGTAGTTTTCAAAATGGGGTCACTTTTGGGGTGTTTATATTGTATTGGTACTTTAGGGGCTCTGCAAATGCGACATGGCACCCGAAAACTATTCCAGCAAAATCTGCCCTCCAAAAGCTAAATAGCGCTCTTTCCATTTTGAGCCCTGCCATGTACCTATGCAGCAGATTACAACCACATATGGGGCATTTCTGTGTTCAGGAGAAATTGTGTAACGAACTTTGGGGAGCTTTTTCTCCTTTGTCCTCTTGTGAAAATGAAAAATTTGGGGCTAAATTGACGGTTTATTGGAAAAAAAGTAATTTTTCTTTTTAATGTCCCAATGTTAATAAAATTTGTGAAACAGCTGTAGGATCAAAATGCTCACTATACCCCTTGATATGTTCTGTGAGGGGTGTGGTTTTCAAAATGGGGTCACTTTTAGGGGGCTTCCACTGTATTGGTACTTTGGGGGCTCTGCAAATGCGACATGGCACCTGAAAACTATTCCAGCAAAATCTGCCCTCCAAAAGCTAAATAGCGCTCTTTCCATTCTGAGCCCTGCCATGTACCCATACAGCAGATTACGACCACATATGGGGTATTGCCGTGTTCAGGAGCAATTGTTTTGCAAACTGTGAGGTGCTTTTTCTCCTTTAACCCCTTGTGAAAATGAAAACTTTGGGGATAAAGTAACATTTTAGTAATGTTTCATTTATACATCCCAGTGTTAGCAAAATCTGTGAAACGGCTGTAAGGTCAAAATGCTCACTATACCCCTTGATGAATTCTGTGAGGGGTGTAGTTTCCAAAATGGGGTCACTTTTTGGGGTTTTCCTTTGTATTGGTACTCTAGGGGCTTTGCAAATGAGACATGGCACCTGAAAACTATTCCAGCAAAATCTGCTTTTCAGACGCCCAGTGTCACTCCTTCCCTTCCGTGCGCTACCATTCGCCCAAACATCAGTTTACACCCACTTGTGGGGTATTTACGTGCTCGGGAGAAATTGCATAACAAACTGTGAGATGCATTTTCACCTTTCACCCTTTGTGAATGTGTTAATTTTAGGGCTAAATTAAGGAATTAGTGGGAAAAAAATTAAATGTCTAAATTTCACCTCCATGTTGTTTTAATTCCAGTGAAATGCTTAAAGGGTTAACAAACTTCCCAAATGTTATTTTGAATTATTTGAGGGGTGCAGTTTTGAAAATGGGGTGATTTATGGGGGTTTCTAATATATAGGCCATTATAATCCTCTTCAGAACTGAAGTGGTCCCTAAAAAATTAGTTTGGGAAATTTTCTTGTAAATCTGGAAAATCACTGTTACACTTGTAAGCTTTATAACATCCAAAATAAATTACAGGACGATTAAAAGATGATGCCGATATATAGCAGAGATATGGTAGATAATATGTATTAATGTATTTGGGTGGTATAACTATCTGTCTGAAAAGCAGAGCATTTCACATTTTGAAAATTGTGTTTTTTTTTCCCAAATTTCCATCAAATTTCCTATTTTTTTTATAAATAAATACAAAAATATTGATTAGTGTTTACCACTAACATGAAGTACAATGTGTCACAAAAAAACAATCTCAAAATCACTTGTGTAAGTTAAGTCGTCTCAAAGTTATTGCCATATAAAGTGACACATGTCAGTTTTGAAAAACGAGGCCTTGTCCTAAACGCATTTTTGGGCTCGGTCTTGAAGGGGTTAAGGGTGATTGGGTTATGGCTTTAAAGGGTAACCTTAAAAGTTAAAGAGATTATTCAGCCTTTTAGAATTTCTGGTCTATTGTTAGTATAGGCCATCAGTATTAGAACAGTGGGGGTCAAACGTTTGGCACCGCAGCAGATCAGGGTATTCTACTTTTAATAGCCTATTAAAGAGGACCTTTCATGTCCTTAGGCACATTCAGTTTTATATACCACTAGAAAGCTGACAGTGCGCTGAATTCAGCACACTGTCGGCTTTCCCGTTATGTGCCCCGGGGCTGGAGATATTGGTGCCATTAGTTTTCTGCCCCATTGTCAGAAGGGCATTCCTGCTAGTCTAGCTGGGAGGTGAGGAACGCCCCCCCTGACTATACTCGTCCATAGCCCTGTACTGTCAGAGGAGGCATTCCTTACCGCCTAGTGATGACGCTGAGCTGTGAGGAACGCCTGTGCCTGAGGACATGAAAAGTCCTCGTTAAATGTTTACATCCGTTACAAGCAGATGCATTCTCCAAATGCCATATTTTTCGTATTGTCTATTCTGAGTATTGCAGCTTTGTCCTAAGGGGAATATGTGAATAGGATAATGATGAAACACCCTACAGTTGATACAAAGAATATGGCATCCTGCAACCTGAAGCAAATACTCATCAAAGAAGAAATAAATAATAATAAACATTAACCACAGCTTTTATAAAAATTTCTATAACAAAAACACTTACATAATTTCAATCATTTAAACCTAGAGTTCTCATGGCATCCAGAGTGCCTAAGAATCCATCTTACTTTTCTCCAAAGTTACTCTCTGTGTCTATCTCCTTCTGAAGTGGAAGAGTGAAGAAATCAGGCGATACCTTTTACAGGTTAACTGAGTATATTTGATAAGTAAGCATTCGAGAGTGCTAGCTCTCTTCTTCAGACATGGTATAATACTAGAAACTGAACATTCACACTATTTATACATACACAAGACATGGCTCTTCAAAAGGATCTTGGAATAAAAAAATGCAATATAAGTAGGGAAATATTTACAACAGGTCAGGAAATAAAATAGTGTGACGTAAAACTGGCATGAATATTAAGTCCAAATTGCAGAGTTTGAAATTTTTGCATTAACTTGTATTCCCAAGAAATGTGCGGCCACTGGGAGATCTGTTCTGCTGTTATTAATGGTGAATCTGTGTGAGTTCATGCGGTCACTGAGTCTCTGCCCTGTTTCCCCCACATAGAGGCCTGTGGTGGGACATTGCACACATATTATGAGATACACCACATTGGAAGACCTGCAGGAAAATGTCCCCCTAATTCTGTGCACCTGTTGTGACTGTGGGATAGGTACACTGTCAGCGGTGTGGATGTGCCTGCAGGTCATGCACCTGTTTTGCAGGCAAGGTGAGGTTAAATTTTCTGGGAAAAATTTGTTGCAGTAAAACTTTCCCTGGTATTAGCTACTGCCTGCCCGCGGGTGGCATCAGAAGCGGCTGTTAGCGGTGACTGACAGCTAACACCCTGCTCCTTTTAACCCCTTGGATGACCGCGGCATCCAAGGGGTTTCGCCATGCCAAATGTCCCCTCGGCACCTCCTGCGGCGAGATCGGGGGTGCCCATATGTATCTTCTGCAGCCTGGTGTCTGGCCAGTGACCCCAGGCTTCCAGGAGCACCAAAATGGCATATTTCTTTAAAAATTTCAATTTTCACTTTGTACATTAATTTTTGGGAAGCACTCAGACTCAATATGATAATACCCCTTGATAAATTCTTTGAGGGGTGTAGTTTCTAAAATGGGGTCAATTTTTGGTGGTTTCCATGTACTGGTACTTTAGGGCCTCTGCAAATGTGACATGGCACCTGAAAACTATTCCAGCAAAATCTGCCCTCAAGTCAAATAGCACTTTTTCCATTCCGAGTCCTGCCATGTACCCATACAGCAGTTTACAACCACATATGGGGTATTGCCGTGTTTAGGAGAAATTGTGTAACAAACTTTGGGGAGCTTTTTCTCCTTTATCCTCTTGTGAAAATAAAAAATTTGGGACTAAATTGACGGTTTATTGGAAAAAAAAGTAATTTTTCATTTTCACATCGTAATGTTAATAAAATCTGTGAAACAGCTGTAGCGTCAAACTGCTCATTATATCCCTTGATATGTTCTGTGAGGGGTGTAGTTTCCAAAATGGGGTTACTTTTGGTGGTTTCCATTGTATTGGTACTCTAGGGGCTCTGCAAATGCGATTTGACCACCCGAAAACTATTCTAGCAAAATCCTCCCTCCAAAAGCCAAATAGCGCTCTTTCCATTTTGAGCCCTGCCATGTACCCATACAGCAGATTACAACCACATATGGGGTATTGCCGAGTTGATGAGCAATTGTTGAACAAACTGTTGAGTGCTTTTTCTCCTTTAACCCCTTGTAAAAATGAAAACTTTGGGGACAAAGTGACATTTTAGTAATTTTTTATTTACACATCCCAATGTTAATAAAATCTGTGAAAAGGCTAATAGGTCAAAATGCTCACTATACCCCTTGATATGTTCTGTGAGGGGTGTAGATTCCAAAATGGGGTCACTTTTTGGGGGTTTCCTTTGTATTGGTACTCTAGGGGCTCTGCAAATGAGACATGGCACCGAAAACTATTCCAGCAAAAAAGAGAGCTGACCTCCTCATTTATAGGCTTATAGCATTTACTTACTGAATTTCCCCACTGTGGGACTATTAAAGGACTATTATTATTATTATTATAGCAGTTGCATGGCATGTGTTATGTGTACCCTAGGGAGCAACAATTACCAGTTTGGGATGAAGAAGCCTGATGGTGTGAAAATAAGGACAATATAACGATTGAATTTATTATATCGACTAATACTAATAAACCACAAGCAACTTATTTTTACCATACTTATTTAACATAGAGAGGCATACATAGACATGAGGTTGGGACGTCATAGCAGTAGTTAAAAGAAAGCTAAAGTATCAGTTAGTACATAATACACAACTACAGTATATTGTTTTTATCAAATCATAAAACCGGAAAGTATTGAAAGTCAGCCATTTATGACAGCATGCTGCAGTTTTCAGGACATGTAGGTAATAACATTTGTGTTTGTCAGTGCTCACTACACAGGGATAAAGTGATTTGTTCCTAATCATGTTGAGCTGACCTGCTGAATGCTCCTTCTCCTGCTGCAGCAACAATGTTTGTAGATTAATAAAATATTAGGATTGTTTTCTAGAAAAAAAACAACAGAGATGATGGACTAAACAAATATTAGCAGAGCGCTGTGCTGTGTGATGTGACTGTAAGCCAGATATAATATGTTGCTGAAGTCTGTGACATTTTATGAACCATTTAGATGAACTCGGATGTACCTTTTACTATTTAACTTCTCTGTTTATCTGGACTATGGGGTTAATGTTGTAATAAATTTTAAGGATTTTTTTGCTTGCCTCTAGGCACCAAGCCTGTGTTCCTTAGTGTTGCATAATTGATGAGCAAGAGAACTGGTTAACGATAGCCATCTTGGGAGTAAATGAAAGGATAGAATAACGTATGTGCGGGATATGTTGTGGCTACAGGAGCCATGCTCTGGAGACAGAAAATAGAGGCTGCAGTATACTAGAACTGAATAGCAGCTGCTGTCAGTAGTTAACTGTTTTTATTCCACCAGTAAGATTCATTAGGACTACAATGTGGATAGATGAAATGATGCACAGGAATGAAAGGAATGATTCTGCTTTTCAGCCATAGACAATTGTACACCAACATTAATCCAAGTATAAAAGTAGTAGCAAATTACATTATAATTCACTTTATTATGCGGACAAATTTGGCCTTCAAGAATACTGAATCATTTTAGGATTTTTATAATGTAGTTTTATCAGGTTATTTCGTGACACGTGTTGCAGTTTTTATTAGACACAATTTTTGTTAGCATTTAACCCCTTCGAGCCACAGGCATATTTCCGTTTTTGTTTTTGACTCCCAGTCTTCCAAACCCTATAACTTTGTTTGTTGCAGGACAAACTGTACTTCGTAGTGGTACAATTTAATATTCCATACAATGTACTCAGAAGCTGGAAAAAAATGAGAATGGGGTAAAATTAGAGAAAAACTGTAATAGTGTGACATTCTTACGGGCTTCGTTTTTAAAGCATTCACTGTGCAGCTAAAATGAAATGTCACCTGTATTCTATGGGTCGGTATGATTTCAGGGATACTAAATTTATATAGTTTTCTTTGTTAACCCTTAAAAAAAAATCCAAAGGTTTGCAAAAAAAAAAAAAAAAATATTCTTAAAGGTTCCATAATTTGACAACCGTAACTTTCTTATACTTCTGTGTACAGGGCCAGATATTCTTTTTTAGTTATTTTTTTTGGGGGTCTCATCACTAATGAAATGCATTACAATGTTAATGGATTGCAATGCATTGCAAATTGGCGGCACTTTTATTACAGGCTCCATAGAGCTGCTTGTAATAGAAGTTAATGCCAGACAATCCTGGGAGCCTTCAATAGCCTGTCGGTTGTCATGGCAACAGATCATTGGCCCCGGATCTTGTTCCAAGGATCAGCGATCCTCAGTCAGCTGTAACTGTGCGGGCACTGATCATGGGCATTAGCGCCAGGTCTCTGCTGCATTGCACAGCTAGGCTCCGCATTAGTGCTTTGCAGGAATAAGTGGTAAGTATGATATTCACCAGAGTTGTGTTGTCTAGACTGTATATGATGTGGAGAGAACTATGAATTGGGGGGAGTCACCAGTATCTATGTGCGAGGGGCTATTACCTGAGGGGGGGATAATTAGGACACTATTACCAATGTGGGGGGCACTGTTATCTATGGTGGGGGGGGCTATTACCTATAGGGGGGCTGTTATCTGTTGGGGCCAGATGAATAGGACACTATTACCTATTTGTATTAACAATATGTATATGTCAGCCTTATGGTTGCCTTCAATGGGCCTAACTGGCATAGATAAATTGATACAGTCGTAGAATTACTAACAGGCTTTTTTGTTTGTTTTTTGTTTTGTTAAATAAATGTTGTTATTAAATTTTTTCAATTTAAATGCAAAAACCAAAAACAAAAGTTCAGTATTTCGTATGGGAAACATTAACTGGAGTCTGCATCACATAAGGCCATCTCTACTACCAAGTAAATTATCAAAATCAGCAAGATAACAACAACATAAGCCCAAAACACACAATAGACAAATCAACTGTCACAGTCTTAAAGTGGTTTTGAATGCAAGTCCCAGATTGATTGTATATGTTGGTGCGTCATAGATCAGGTATGTGCTAGAAAAAACAGTTCACTAGAACCTATAGCATAGAGCACTGTGATACATTATACGAGGGCATGTCCACTCGGGAGCTCTGCAGTTTTGCCGCTGAAATAATACTTCAATGGGTAATAAGACCAATTATTCAGAAACTGTGTGACTCCAGGTCACAAAAAAAGACATACAGAACAAGATAAAATAAAACAAAAGCTCACTGCCTCTTCCACATATTACAGAGTCCAACATTCCCCCATCCGATTTGCCTGGAACCCCCTATAGACATGAGCACCAAAGAGAAAGGTTCCACCTAGCCTATGTAAACTACCAACTATGCCCCCCCCCCATCCTAATTGTTTGTGGGGTTTTTTCTCCTTCTGATGCGCCTCATCCCAGTCCATTCTCATTATAAATTACATTTTCTCCAAAAATAAATGGAGTGAGGACTCCCGAGATTTGTTCCACAACCCTTTTAAGACAACCATAAGGCTGATGTGGCCCTCGCCGAAAATGAGTTTAACAACCATGACATAGACAGTCTAGCAGCCCTTCAAAGCTTTTGTTAGTGTGTTGTGATATAGTATTGAATTGGTTTCAAGACAAACTGGAATCATTAACCACATCAGAAAACATTTTACAACTTTAAAACTGTACTCTATATTTATCCTTGTTTCCTTTTTGTCCTTAAAATATTTACAGATAAGCTCATAAAAGTAATAAAAAATAATAATAATAATAATAATAATAATAATAATAGTCCTTTAATAGTCCCACAATGGGGAAATTCAGTGTGTTACAGCAGCAAAGATAAGATAAGATAAGCAGATACAAATACAACATGTACAGGAATGTTCCAAGGTGAGAGGCATTACATTAATAGCAGACAGACAGATAGGACGTAGCAGAGGGGGGGGGGGGGGGATTTAACAGGCAGAGAGATATTTCAGTTCTCTGTATGTAATGATCTCCGCTTAGGTCGGTGTTGGTTGTACAGCCTAACCGCGGTGGGGAGGAAAGACTTCCGATAGCGCTCCTTCTCACACCTAGGGTGGAGCAGTCGGTCACTGACAGTACTGCCCAGCGCAATCACAGTCTCATGCATGGGATGGGAGTTATTCTCCTGCATGGAGCTCACCACGGACAGTATCCTTCTGTCACCCACCACCTGCACAGGGTCCAGTGGGCTCCCCAGGACAGAGCTGGCCCTTCTAATCAGCTTGTCAAGTTTATTTCTGTCCCTGGTTGATATACTGCTCCCCCAGCAGGCCACTCCAAAGAAGATGGCTGATGCCACTACAGAGTTGAAGAAAGTCCTAAGAAGTGCCCCCCGGATTCCAAAGGCTCTCAGCTTCCTAAGCAGGTAGAGCCTGCTGTGGCCCTTCCTGTACAGGGCCTCCATATGATCTGCCCAGTCCAGCTTATTATTAAGGAGCAAACCCAGGTACTTATAGGTGTTCACAATCTCGATGCCCGTCCCCAGGATGTCCACTGGTTTAGGAGGGCATCTGCCTTTACGAAAGTCCACCACCATCTCCTTGGTCTTCCCCGCGTTAATCTTCAGGTGGTTCTGGTGGCACCAGTCCACAAAAAAACGGTTCAGTTCTCTGTACTCCCTGTCATCATTGTCTGTGATGAGGCCTACTATTGCAGAGTCATCAGAATACTTCTGTAGGTAGCAGCTGGATGAGTTGCACCTAAAATCTGCAGTGTACAGTGTGAAGAGGAAAGGGGCGAGAACCGTACCCTGAGGTGCCCCCGTATTACAGATAACGGTACCTGACACACAGTCTTGGGCTCTCACGTATTGAGGTCGATTTGTGAGGTAGTCTAGGATCCAGTTGGAGAGGTGGTGGTCCACTCCAGCAAGGCCCAGCTTGTCTCTCAGTAACCTGGGCTGAATGGTGTTAAAAGCACTGGAGAAATCAAAGAACATTATTCTCACCATGTTCCCTGGTTTTTCCAGGTGAGACAGAGCCCTGTGCAGAAGGTGGATGATGGCATCATCTACCCCAATGCCCGGTCGATAAGCAAACTGGAGAGGGTCCATAGCAGGGCTCACTAGAGGGCGAAGATGTGTGAGAACCAATCTCTCTAAGATCTTCATCAAGTGGGATGTCAGTGCTACAGGTCTGTAGTCGTTGAGATCCATAGGGTGAGGTTTCTTTGGAACTGGTACCACACAAGAAGATTTCCATAATTCAGGGACTATTTCCTGCCTCAGGCTCATATTATACATATATGTAATTATACCACACAGCTGGTCCCCACAAGTCTTATTTAGCCTTGCACTGATGTCATCTGGCCCTGCAGCTTTCCTCGCCTTGATCTTTTTCATCTCCTTCCTCACCTGGGCCCGTGTGAAGGTCAGACTGTGGTCAGATAAAGACAGATTTCTGGATTTACTGGTCTGTTGGGAAGTAGCCACATGGGGTGAATGGGGTGAAGTCATTGTGGTGAGGGGGAGCTGAAGGACATGCTGGGGTGGGAGGAGCTGGTGTGTGATCAAATCTGTTGAAGAATAGGTTTAGTTCATTAAGCCAATTAACATCTGCCTCAATCTGGCAGACAGACTGTTTATGACCCGAAATTGACTTAAGCCCCTCCCAGACCCCCTTTATGTCTTTTCTTTCCATTTGCTTTTCCATTTTTTCCTTATAACTGGCTTTTCCTTGCCTGATTAGATGCCTCAGCTCCTTTTGTACTTCCCTCAACCCCTCCTTATCTCTTGTCCTGAATGCCATCTTTTTCTCCTTAAGTAGTGTTTTTATATCAGAGTTAATCCATGGTTTGTTATTGGAGAAGCACCTCACCACTTTTGTGGGTACTGTGTTGTCCACACAAAAATTAATGTAGTCCGTTATGCAGTGTGTGAGTCCTTCTATATCTTCTCCATACGAATCCTGCAAGACTTCCCATGCGGTTGTGTCAAAACAATCCCTCAGAGCCTCATCACTCTCCTCGGACCATATCCTCACTGTGCGGGTGACAGCTGGTTCTCTACGTACAAGTGGCTTGTACACAGGTCGGAGATGTACTAGGTTGTGATCCGATATTCCCAGGGGCGGTAGGGCTGATGAGTTATATGCCTCCCTCACGTTGGCAAAGAACAAGTCCAGTGTTTTGTTGTCTCTTGTGTGGAAGGTTACATACTGTGTGAAACTGGGAAGTGTGGATGATGGAGAGGTGTGGTTGAAATCCCCAGACACAAGAAGGAGGGCCTGGGGGTGCTGAGACTGTAACTGGCTCAGCGTGGCTTGTAGGACCTCGCAGGCAGCGTCAGCTTTCGCAGAGGGGGGGACATATGCAGCTATCACGATGACATGTGATAGTTCCCTTGGTAGATAGAAAGGTCTCATGCGCACAGCTAATAGTTCAATGTCCTTACAGCAAGTTTGCTCCTTAATCACAATGTGCCTAGGATTGCACCATCTATTATTCACAAACATTGCCAGCCCCCCTCCTTTCCTGTTACCGCTCTCTCTTGTCCTGTCTGCCCGAAGGAGTTTGAAACCATCCAAGGAGACCAGAGAGTCAGGAGTAACTTCAGTGAGCCAAGTCTCTGTAAGTAGCATCATGCTGCACACCCGAAACTCCTGATGATGCCTGGTGAGCGCTGTTAGTTCATCCATCTTGTTTGCAAGAGATCTCACATTGCCCATAATGATGGAGGGAACAGTTGGTCAGTAACGCCTCTTTTTAATCCTCTGAAGAGTTCCTGCTCTGCAGCCCCTCCCCCGCTTTTTCTTTCTCCAGAGTTCTTGGGGGATGGGTGGGCAAATGGTATGCAGCCCTGTTGTTGTGACTCTAAGCTGCAGTAATTTCTCTCTTGTGTAGACAAAAGAAATGCCTGCACACACAAGAGTTCCCATTTCAGCAGGACAAAAAGACAGATAAAAACAAAAAAAAGTATCACAAAGGTCCAATTCAGTAAAGTATTG
The DNA here is from genome assembly GCA_947044405.1 of Leptodactylus fallax. Taxonomy (NCBI): domain Eukaryota; kingdom Metazoa; phylum Chordata; class Amphibia; order Anura; family Leptodactylidae; genus Leptodactylus; species Leptodactylus fallax. Next base: position 7,949,376 of record CAMRHE010000027.1, on the reverse strand, counting down.
TACTGAATAACAGTATTAATATTCATAAGCAAAATAAAACTAGAATACAAATAATAAATATAAGCAATGTAGATACTGTAAGTCTGCTACAGTTACTATATATAAAGCAGGCTTTAGACAATACATGGCGAATATTCATCCATCTTTGCTTGAGCTTTCTTAAAGGAGTTTTCTGGGTCAGAATACTGATGTCTTACCCTTGAGATAGGCCATAACTATCAGAATGGTGGAGGTCTGACTTCCAATCATCTGTTTGAAGGGGTTACTAGCACAAGTTCCCTTACCTCTTCTGTGCTTACACTGCTCTGTCTACTTGCATATCAGTAGTAGTATCAGTATCAGTTACATAGTAGTAACATTGCATGGTATTATTCATTGCAGCTTCCTCCCATTCATTTAAATGAGATGAAGCTGCAATACTGTACCTTTCACCACCACTACTATGTAGATGGTGTGACTGTAGATGTATCAATGTAAGCATTAAAGAGGCTGTGACACTTGTGCAAGTAGCCCCTATAAACAGCTGATTGAACAGATTCAGACACCCGCCAATCTGATATTGATGGCTTATCATGAGAATAGATAATTGTGACATCTCAGGGTGGGTTCACTCTTGCGCCGGAGTCCGTCCGCTGCGAATCCGACTGAAAATCTCGGAAAACTGTATAGGGAAAGGTTTTCGAGGCATTGCTTAAAAACCCATTCATTTTTAAAGCAATGCACGGGTGTGCGCTTACACACTCTGCACTGCGAAGCCGGTTTTTTCGCTGGAAACAAAGTCCTGCATGTCTGACTTTGTTTCCAGTGAAAAAAACGGACTCTGGCGCAAGTGTGAACCCACCCTAAGTCGGACATTTAAAATTACAGCTGATTTCTCTGCCATTGCACTGTGCTTCTCTGTTTACTGTAAGTCCAGCATAGCATGGGGACAGGTCTGCTCTCCTGACACTCAAAAAGCCACAAAAATATTGTGCCATTTGTCAAAGAGTAGCCATCCAAGTATACACCAGATATTAGTTTATGAATCTGGTGTATTCATGAGTCGAGGGCTCCCCCACTTCTTCCTGCTTCCCCCTCACCCTTGTTACATTGATTGATGGGCTGCTATTTATGTAAATACACAGCAGCCAATAGTCAATTACCCTTGAGGGGGGGGGGGGGCAGAAGGAAGTAGACAGAAGTATGGGGAATGCTTTCATGAACTCACTATACTCCTAACTATGTGCCCAGTCACAGTGTATTCTCTTGTATTCTATGGGTTTGCTCCATACTATGCTATCCTGATAGAAGATAGCATAGTTGAATGACAGTTCCACTTTAAAGGTTTTAATAACTAGTAAAAAACTAGCAAGCCTTTATTAGACCTACATCTTTGTCTCATGCAGAATTCTGCATGCATAGTTTCATTAAAGTCTAAGAACAATTCCTCATATTTAGTCTCAGACATTTCTCCCAGGCCACCGTTCAAGTATATGAAATAATTCAAGCATTTTGATTGAAACAACTACACCTGGGAAGACAATCTGCATTTTTATTACAGTTCCACAAGAGTTCATTTATGAATGGAAGCGCTGTTAATAATATTCGACATTCCTATTTACACAGATTTTCCTGTCAATCAAGCTTGCTCTGTGCTAAGAAATGTGCCAGTTAATATTGTGTAGTTTTCCTATTAAGTGTTTAAAGCATAGATCGGTAGAGCTAGTGTACAGTACAAATATCATAGTGTGATGCTACAGAATAATAATTATGTACAGATGGATAACTGATGTAAAATTGATAGATGACATGGTGTTAGTATTTGTACAGTGGAGAAGATTATTAGTCTGACTTTATCATAATCCAGCCATGGTTAATCTAATAGTTTAACTATGTATGTCTGCTCTGAATCCTCTTTAGTTAGGTGACATTATTATATTTTTTATTTATATAGTGCTGTCATGTCCCAGGACTTGGTTTAATTCACTGACATGTATCTGTGATACTGTGTCTTTGTAGTTTGTCCCCTCTCTCTCTCTGTATCCTTAGCTGTGATGCTGTAGCTCCTCCTCTCTCCCCCTCAGTTTAGTTTCACTTCTTTGTAAGCAACATGTCTGCTCAGCTCCTGGTGATTCATCATTTTTCACCTACTGCTGTATGAGGTTTACAAGATTTACCTGGATTAAAGCATCTGGAATCTTATCTACGCCTCCTCAGTTGAGTTGAACACTATCTGATAAATATCTTGGTGTAAATTGCTGGTTAGCATAGAGACTACAGGACACTCTCACAACCTCACACTTGCAGCCAAGCTATTGAGTCAGAACAAGTGCTATCAACTTATAATTATATTGCTTTACATTGCACACACCGTAGATTTGTGGCTCGCTGCCTTAAAATCCCTAGGAGGCCCTACTTCAATTCCATAATGACTTCAATGACTTTCACCCGACCATCAACCTTAAACTTAGCTATTCAGGGAGTGAAATTCACTTTCTGGATACCACAATATACATTAAAGACCACCGGCTACTCACATCAATATACCACAAACCCACAGACAGAACGGCCTACCTGAGAAACGACAGCTTCCACCCCAAGCACACAAGACAATCTATAATCTACAGCCAGGCTAGACGATACAATCGTATTTGCTCCGACAAAACAGACCTGGACAAGCACCTCCTGGATCTGAGGATGAAATTTCTCAGATTGGGATACAAACCAAAAGTGACAGACAACCAATTAAACAAAGCAGCAGCCATTAACAGAGACAGTCTGCTCACATATAGAGAGACCCAGAAAGATGCCCGAGTGCCCCTAGTTGTCACCTACAACCCACAGCTGGAGATCCTACGAAGGATTGCCAAGGAGCTCCAACCTGTGCTACATAGGGACAACAGACTCAAGGACATATTTCCAGTCCCCCCTCTCCTCTCCTTTCGACAACCACCAAACCTGAGGCGCATTATCGTCCGGAGTGCCCTGAAGGCCCCAACTGAAAATGGCACCTCACCGTGCCTACATAAAAGGTGCATGACCTGCAAGCACATCCACACCGCTGACAGTGTACCTATCCCACAGTCACAACAGGTGCACAGAATTAGGGGTACATTTTCCTGCAGGTCTTCCAATGTGGTGTACCTTATAATGTGTGTGCAATGTCCCACCACAGGCCTCTATGTGGGGGAAACAGGGCAGAGACTCAGTCAACGAATGAACTCACACAGATCCACCATTAATAACAGCAGAACAGATCTCCCAGTGGCCGCACATTTCTCCGGAGAAAACCACTCTATTGAAGATTTGCGGGTTGTGGTTTTAATGGGACATTTTAAGACACAGGAGAAAAGGAAAGAAATGGAGTACAAATTTATGCAAAAATTTCAAATTCTGCAATTTGGACTTAATATTCATGCCAGCTTCATGTCACACTATGTTTGAACCATGAACTGAACTCAATATTCATGCCAGCTTCAAATCACACTATGTATGACCTGTGAGGGACACAAATCACCTCCTGATAGCAAACAGATAACAGCAAGAATTACTGATCCCTCCGTCACGCACCACAAGTTTCCAGACTGTTTTTTTGACCTGTTGTAAATAACTTCTCTACTTAGATTGCAATTTTTTTTTAAGGACTCTAAAATGCTTTGAAAACCATGTGTATAAAATCTGTTAATTTTCAGTTCTTGTATCACACCATGTCTGATGAAGGGAGCGAGCACTCCTGAAAGCTTACTTATAAATATACTCAGTTAGCCTCTAAAAGGTATCGCCTGATTTCTTCACTCTTCCATTAAAATCCCATTGAGATTAATGTAATGTCATTTCTGCCCAAAATCTGCTGCATACAGTATGTATTCACCCTAGTACAGACAACCCTGCCCATTCAAGGTTACAATCTGAAGATCTGGAAAGGAGCAAGCAGCGCTAGAATGATAGAGAAAATTCCTAAAGGGAGGGGAACCACAAGAGAAGTCTTACTGTATATCCTGGAGTGTCAGGAAGTGATAAGAGTGCTTGAGAGGGTATTATCAATAGCAGAGTTGAGATTTTGTCTGAGATGGTACAGTGTCTTTTAATCAGACATTAACTATTAGATAAGATCAAAGTGAGGAAATGGAGGATACAACAGTAGTCTAGCCTAGAATATTATCAATGTGTGTACTAGCATTTGGCAGTATTTGTTTAAGAAATGGATGGCTACAAGAAATATTTAGCTGGAGACAATGAAAGGTTTTGAGATTGTTAACTGGAAAATATTTAAATGTGAAGGCTGAGTTTCATGTTATGTCTAGGCCATGTGAAGAGACGGATAATGAGACACTGTTGACAGGTAAGAATATTTTGGAGTTGGGTAGATTGTGATGGAAGAAAGTTCAGTCTAAAAACATATTTTTCTTTTTGTGTCCCTTTGAAATTTGCAAAAATGTTGGTCATGCTATACATTATAATTATATATCATCATTTTTGATTACATATTCCCCTTAAAGGGGACATTTACTGTACAACAATTTTCTGTTTATTGCTGACCATAATTGATTTTCTAATCATAAGAGGCTTAATTGTTAGATGTAATTAATGCCTACTCTAGTGACATTATGTGGTGCATAGTGTGCAGATCTCTTAAGGGCCATTGCTACTCATCAATAAAGCTGCAGGTGGATGAGGAGGAATTTCACTGTCTGTGTAAAAGGGACTTAAAAGGTACCTGAGTTTTTATGAAAAGTTTAAATATTTACAGGGTATCTGCATTCTTCCCCTTCCCTTATCCATTGCTGCTTCTACTACTACTGATTTCTTTGCATGTAATGGTAAAATAACAACAATAGCCAGGGACACTGTACTGCAAACACAGTACAGCTGAATATCCCTGAAACACATACAAATGTAGAGTGAGCACAGCCAGGAAAACTGCTTACTGTCTCTGACTATCATCCCATCAGCAATAACACAGACAGCTAATCACGTATATAGAACGCTAGTCAAGTATATGGAAGTACATAGAAAACTCTCCTTACATTGTCGAAGCTGAAGAATTCTTGTAGCGGCTGTTGTGCACATAGAAAGTTGTTTGCAGAGGTGTGGAGGCTGTGAGGATAAATCAGTCTCTCCCCTCTGAAAAGAGAACACACCCTTCACTCATTGAGAACCCCTCTTAAGCGTGAAGGTATCTATGAACGGAACTTCCCTAGTAGCATTGAGTCAACAGCAAATTAGCTCGAAGGGAAACACCTAATGGTGTGCAAGCAACTTTACAGAGGTTTTTCAGGCAGAATGCAACATTTTTAAATAGAGTACGTTACATTTTGGTCCAGAATGACATTTTTACTAAATTAAAACAGAGTTAGTGACCATTTAACCCCTTCCCGCCACAGGCTTTTTTCAATTTTTGTTTTTAGTTTTTGACTACCTGTCTTCCATTTTTTTATGCAGTGTTTTTCTTTAGCTTTGTTTCACTATGAGGGACCTTAGCCTAAATGTTGGCAAGCATGCATTATAGATGCAGAAACAGAGCTCTGAGCCACTCTTTCTATGAACCAAAGTTGACAGACACTTAATTAAAGTGACTCTCATCTGCAGACTCAAGCTGTCTATGCATTGCCATTCATGTAAGTGTCAGCTGTATGATACTACATTGTCCCTGCAGTGGCCACAGCAGAGAAGATGTCTGACTGGCTTTAGTTTTCTGTGGTAAAAAAAAAAAAATAAATCAGTTGTTCAATAGCTCCAATGTAAAAGACATTGGCTAGGATGTAGTAGATGTCTACATTATAGAAGGCCTTTCTGTGATGATTCTGCTTAAATATGGTTATACCTCAAAGCTGTATTTTGGTCTCTGGGTAGCGTATCTCTTTACTCATAAGGTGCACAGCTATAATCCTAGTTGTATGTTATCAGTAGAAGCAACATTGTAACAATAGGGCTTTGTATCCATCCCAGCAGGGATCCATTGTACTCCTACACAGCCCTGAGTGATCAAACAAACACCTGCATTGTCCAGTCTGCACTGATAGATCAGATATGGCTGATAACATTGTATCATTTCACTTGGTCTCAGCTCTTTGCAAAGAATCTGGACTTGAGTGGATTATTCAATCAGACTTGCTGCCGCCGGTGACCTCATTCTGGGAGGTGGCATAAAGGGTCTAAAAGATGAGGTAAGAGGCAATGGGAGGAGATTGGGCTGAGACCATCACAGACTACAGAGTTATGACAGAGTTGTTACAGACAGACCATGAGGAGAGGCTGCTGTGATGAGATTCTGTTGGGACTACAAGAGAACACCATGAAGAGACTTTTTATGATGAGACTACTGGATTAATGCTGAGAAGCCTCCACTGGTGATCTCACACATACCAGAGCATGTGTGAGGGTTGGACTATGGAACCACATCAAGGAGATGTGTGGTAAAGTAACTATTTCAACTTTATCCCTTTTATTTTATTTATATTGTATCTTGTGACTAGTAACTGTTAATGCTTGCATATATCTGCATATCTGTTCTGAACTGTATATGTTAGATGTTAATACCGACCCATTTAGGGGTTAATAAATATATAAAATTTAGAAAGCTTGTCTTGTATTTTTCTGGTGAACCCGACATTCACTGGCGGTGAGTGTGGTTTTTATATGAAAGAAGACTCAGGTGGGAGCCAAAGCGGTTTGGCGCACTGAGGATCTTTCACATTGGTGGCAGCGTAGTGGGATCTTAGGATAAACGGCGTGTGTTGGTGACTTTTATCACTCACATGCTGGGGATTGTAGTAATCCTATGAGACAAGCTCAGTATTAAAGCAAGCATTAAGATACAGTGAAAGTTTGATACAGTGCTGTTCCACTCCCTTACTCTTTGTATTCTATCCTATCTTTTATTTGGCAAATACCAGTGGATGGCTAGTGGGCTCAGAAGCAGAGCCCAGAACTGCTGAACCAGGCTTTTGGAGATCCTGAGCGTATGGCTGAAATGGAGGCAGCCACAGCCATGCAGAGAATCGAGCAGAGTCCTGATTTTGGGGCTCTGCCAGGAAGTGCGGCAAGCAGCCCGGTCCCAAGGATTACTTCACCAGGAGGGACCAGTAACCCCAGCCCTGCTGGGGGAATGGCTTCATACTGGCAAATGGCCCTGCAGCAACTAGGCACCAGTGACCTTAACACATACCTGCAGGTGTTGTACCGTTTTCAGGAAGCTGTAGAACAAGAATGGCAGTATCAGCTTGAGCTCAAGAGAATGGAAATCTCCCAGCGGGCACAAACCGCCCATGTGAAAACTCCAACAACTCTGCAGAGACCCTCAAGTGGAAAGGAGAAGCCAGGCCGGAGTTCACCACAGCCATCTGTCGTCAGGTCGGGTGAGACAAACTATGCCCCGGGTGGTCCCTCCCCTGTCCCAAGAACTCTGGGCGCCCTAGTGACCTTCCCCAAACCCCAAGGGGAGGTGCGGTGGGGCCATGCCTGTAACCAGACAGGACATTTCAAGGAGGAGTGCCCCAACCGCCCTGAGAACTTCCCTGCTTCCCAAGCCACAGCAGGTGGCCCAACTGTGTATCTGGACGGGGGGTGCAGGAAAAGGAATGCGGACTGTGGGACTATTGACTGATTTGCCTGCTAAGGTACTGTTGGGAACTGATTTAGGACCTATGATGTCCCAATATGGGGTGGGGAGCACCCCAATTTACTGTGATAAACTGTCTATGATTAATGCTGATAATGTGTCTGTCATATGTGCAGAGAGGGCCCGTAACCCCCCCTCTGAGATACTTCCCATGGCAGTAAGTGTAAATGCTAATGAGTTGCCTTCAGCTGAGAGCAGAGAAGATGCAATTGAACTTCCTGCAACCCAGTTCAGCAAAAATGTTATTGATGCTTTGTTCACCCCCGTGCTAGGAGCCAATGAGACCTTGTCTGTAGACACACCCACATCAGCTTAACATGTCTACTGCAGATCTCATTGAGGCCCGGTGTGAATTAACAATTGCTAATGAATGTACTGTCAATGTAATTGCCAATGCTTGTTGTGAAAGTATACAGGGTAGCTCTTCTGAGTCACTGGAAGCGACTTCTACTATTTCGCCCAGTGCATCCGATGAGCACCCAACTGCTGACCATGCGCCAGGTGGTCAGGTAGGCTATGTGGATCTCATGGCCGATCCAGGTGAGGGACGGACTGCTGGTAGTGCGGTGATAGCCCGCAGCCAGAGTGCTACAAGGGTGGAGGGCGTTCCGACCCTTGAACCGTTGCCTACACCACCTGGAGTCGGTGCTGAGACCGCCATGACTAGCCTCACTCCCTTGAAGCCGGAGGAGTCCGGCCAGTATGAGACATACCCATCTCTTCTGTCCAGTTCTATTCCAGGAGTGCCCGTGGCCCAAGTGCAGATGGCATGGGGTACTGGAGGTGTGATCCACGAAGGGGGTATGTCAACTGCATTACCTGTAAATGTATTGTGGGAGGATGGTTTGGGGAAGCATGATCTCAGTCACTTGCCCAAGGTATCACCATCACTCACCCAAGTACAGGAGGAACAGGATGTAGGTTTGGAAGCAAAGGGGGAGGTGCAGACTATATGCAAGCATTAACAGTTACTAGTTACAATATACAGTACTTAAAATAAAAGGGAATAAAGGTGAAATGATTACTTTACCACACATGTCCTTGATGTGGTTCTGTAGTCCAACACTCACACATGCTCTGTCATGTGTGAATAACCAGTGGAGGCTTCTCAACATGTGGCATTAAAAAGGGAATAAAGGTGAAATGATTACTTTACCACACATGTCCTTGATGTGGTTCTGTAGTCCAACACTCACACATGCTCTGTCATGTGTGAATAACCAGTGGAGGCTTCTCAACATGTGGCATTAACTCCTAGCATGTCGCATCAATACAATAATCCAGCCTGCATGCTCTCATCACAGTCTCTCAGTCATAGTCTCTGCCCAATCTCCTCATGGTGTTCTCTTGTAGTCCCAACAGAATCTCATCACAGCAGCCTCTCCTCATGGTCTGTCTGTAACAACTCTGTCATAACTCTGTAGTCTGTGATGGTCTCAACCCAATCTCCTCCCATTGCCTCTTACCTCATCTTTTAGACCCTTTATGCCACCTCCCAGAATGAGGTCACCGGCGGCAGCAAGTCTGATTGAATAATCCACTCAAGTCCAGATTCTTTGCAAAGAGCTGAGACCAAGTGAAATGATACAATGTTATCAGCCATATCTGATCTATCAGTGCAGACTGGACAATGCAGGTGTTTTTTTGATCACTCAGGGCTGTGTAGGAGTACAATGGATCCCTGCTGGGATGGATACAAAGCCCTATTGTTACAATGTTGCTTCTACTGATAACATACAACTAGGATTATAGCTGTGCACCTTATGAGTAAAGAGATACGCTACCCAGAGACCAAAATACAGCTTTGAGGTATAACCATATTTAAGCAGAATCATCACACTTTCCCTTTAAGATTTGCCAATATTCACAGTTTAAGAGCGGAAAAAGTAACAAATAAAGACTCATGGACAGATAATTTAATGTATTCAAATTTTACAATTTTATTGCCAGACATTCATCAGATTACCACATATTGCATCCATAATGTACTACAATGTATCTAATCCTTAATTACAGTGGCTTGCAAAAGTATTCATACCACTTGAACTTTTTCACATTTTGTCACCTTACAACCACAAACTTAAATGTATTTTATTGATATTTTAAGTGATAGACCAACACAAAGTAGCACATAATTGTGAAGCGGAATGACAATGATACATGGTTTTCAAAATTTTAATAAAAAATTTGAAAAGTGTGACGTGCAAAAGTATTCAGCCTCCTGTACTCCGATACCCCTAAATATAATCCAGTGCAATCAATTGCCTTCAAAAGTCACTTAATTAGTTAATAGAGTTCAGCTGTGTGAAATTTAGTTTCATTATAAATACATCTGTTCTGTGAAGGCCTCAGTGGTTTGTTAGAGAACACTAGCGAACAAACAGCATCATGAAGACCAAGGAACTCACCAGACAGGTCACAGATAAAGTTGTGGAGAAGTTTAAAGTAGGGTTAGGTTATAAAAACATATCCCAAGCTTTGAACATCCCAAGGAGCACTGTTCAATCCATCATCCGAAAATGGAAAAAGTATTCTACAACTGCAAACCTACCAAGACATGGCCGTCTACTTAAAGCAGAAATCCACAGCTCAGGTGGGAGAATCTGTCCACAGGACAACTATAAGTTGTATACACCACAAATCTAGCCATTATGGAAGAGTGGCAAGAAGAAAACCATTGTTGAAAGAAAGACATAAGAAGTGCTGTTTGCAGTTTGCCACAAGCCACGGGGGACACAGCAAATGTGGAAGATGAGACCAAATGTTGAACTTTTTGTCCTAAATGCAAAGTGTTATGTGAAAAGTAACACTGCTCATCACCCTGAACATACTATCCCCACTGTGAAACATGGTGGTGGCAGAATCATGCTGTGGGGATGCTTTTCTTCAGCAGGGACAGGGAAGCTGGTCAGAGTTGATGGGAATATGGATGGAGCTAAATGCAGGGAAATCCTGGAAGAAAACCTGTTGGAGGCTGCAAAAGACTTGAGACTGGGATGTACCTTCCAGCAAGACAATAACCCTAAACATACAGCCAGAACTACAGTGGCACGGTTTAGATCTAAGAATATTCATGTGTTAGAATGGCCCAGTCGAAGTCCAGACCTAAATCCCATTGAGCATCTGTGACAAGACATGAAAATTGCTGTTCACAGACGCTCTCCATCCAATCTGGATGAGCTTGAGCTATTTTGCAAAGAAGAATGGGCAAAAATCTCAGTCTCTAGATGTGCAAAGCTGGTAGAGACACACCCCAAAAGACTTGTAGCTATAATTGTAGCGAAAGGTGGCTCTACAAAGTATTTATATAGACTGAATACTTTTGCACGTCACACTTTTCAGATTTTTGATTAAAATTTTGAAAACTGTGTATCATTTTCGTTCCGCTTCACAATTATGTGCTACTTTGTGTTGGTCTATTACTTAACCCCTTAATGACCGGGCCATTTTTTGTTTTTGCATTTTCGTTTTTCCCTCTCCACATTCCAAGAGCCATAACTTTTTCATTTTTCAGTTCACAGAGTCACATGATGGCTTATTGTTTGCCAAACAAATTGTACTTTGTAATGTCACTATTCAATATGCTGTGCAATGTACTGGGAAGCTGGAAAAAAAATTCAGAATGAGGTGCAATTGGAGAAAAACTGCATTTGCGCCAAATTGATATGGGTTTAATTTTTACACCATTCACTGTGTGGTAAAATTGACATGTTACCTGTATTCTGCGGGTCAGTACGAACACGGCGATACCAAATTTATATAGTATTTGTAATGTTTTGATACCTTTTAAAAAATTAAAAACTTTGCTAAATAGAAAAAAAAATTTGCGTCGCCATATTGTGTCACCTTTAACTTTTTCATATTTACATGTATGGAGCTGGGTAAGGCGTCTTTTTATGCGGGACATCATGACATTTTTATTGATACCACTTGGGGAAAGATGTGATGGTTTGATCACTTTTTATTAAATTTTTTATAGGAGACAAAGTGTTGAAAAAAACGCTATTTGTCCATTTTGATTTTTTTTTCCCCGCTACGCCGTTCACCGTATGGGATAAATATTTTAATATTTTAATAGTTCGGGCATTTTGGAGCGCGGGGATACCTAAAGTGTTTGTGCTTACTTTTGTTTATTTACTTTTATCTCTGATCTAGGGAAAGGGGGGTGATTTGAACTTTTGTGTTTTTTTTAATTTTTTCATACTTTTAAAAACTTTTTTTTTTATACTTTTACTTGTATGATCAGACTCCCTAGGGACCTTGAAACCTAGGGAGTCTGATCGATCATACTATTCACTGCGATACTACTGTATTGCAGTGAATAGCAAAATGCCTTCACTGCTATTAGACGATGCCTCTGGCATCGCGTAATAGCTGTAATGTAATGACAGGCCTGGGAGCCTTCAATAGGCTCCCGGCTGTCATGGCAACCAAGCGCCGCCCTCAGATGACGTTCTGGAGGGCGGCGATCAGGAAAAAATGGCGGTGCCCTTGGCGGCTGTGCTATTTATACACCGCAATCGCGTTTGACCGCGGCATCTAAAGGCACCGATCGCTGCTGTTAGCTGGGGTCCTGCTGTTTATACAGCCGGCACCCACGGTGTATGGAGAGCGCTTAGCTCCTGAGCGCTCTCCATACATCATCATGCGACTCAGGACGTACTATTACGCCCTGGGTCGTTAAGGGGTTAAAATCTCCATAAAATACATTTAAGTTTGTGGTTATAAGGTGACAAAATGTGAAAAAGTTCAAGGAGTATGAATACTTTTGCAAGCCACTGTATATGACTAGGTAGGTAGATACTGTAGATAAACACCTAGATCTTTTTTTGTAGACAGAGAGTAGGTATATTTTGTATACAGGAGATAGGTAGGTAGATAAATAAATAGATTGGTAGTTTTTTGTAGATATACAGGAGATAGAGAGTTTTTTTATTAGTTAGGAGATGGAAAGAGAGATAGACAGATAGGAGGTGACTAGAAAGATATACAAGATATAGAAGTTAACAGAATATATGGGGTAATATGGACCCAAGAATGTAGTACTAGAGGTTCAGTGACTGATGCACAGTCCGGCTCATAAAATTATATGGTTCTTGGATTATCTTGTGTGTCTTCAGAGGATGATGAGCTCACACCATTTTCTGTGTCCACCACTAAGTGATCCTGGTGGTTAACACTAGAAGTAGTACAGAGGTAGATGAACCCCACACCTTCTAGCCATCCTAAGACTAGGCGCTGAATGGTAGCTCTGCAGAGTGGACATGTATTGCTCTCTTGGGCCCATCTGGTGATACAGGTGATGTGAAACTTATGGGAACACTCTAACAAGTAAATCTGCTCACCCTCTGCTAGTTCTCCAAACAAATAGGGCATGATGTTGGCTCCTCAACTTCCTGATTTATGGTGGAGGGCACCAAGTTCATAGAGTGTCCACTTTCCCTGCTAGGAGAACTCACTTCAGGAGTGTTCACAACTGATGAATTGCTCCTATGCTGAGATGTCATAGGAGAGTGACTCCTGTATCCATGATGTCTACTCCTTTCAGTTATGACCTGATGTACTGGAGTCATGCAACCGTCCTGGTGGGTTAATCAACTCCTGGTGCCATGAGCAATAGGGGAGTCAGCAGGTTGCATGTCGCATGGCCTCAGATGCTCCTGGGCGCTTCTGCTAGATCGGCCAGATACATATCATCTTGGCAAATATGTGTGGCCTTAAGGACACTAAATTAAACAAACACGAGAAACAAACAATTTGGGGAAAATCCTGCTTAAGAGATGCATATAATACCGCTTTTTCATGGCAAGTAACATCCAACACAGAACTGGAACACTAGATCCATCATACATGGTGACATCATAATGGAGTCTTGACCACCATCACCTGCTGCCCATATATTGTTCCATCAGGCAATATGTAATATTATCACCAACTACGTACCTTACAATTACAGATAACAGGAATGATTATGGTCTATTACCTGCTCCTCTATATTACTAAATGTAAATACTGCTCTGTTTATTACAGCATATACTCAGCTAGCAGCCATCTTTACTATTGTATCGTCTTCTCTGAAGCCAACTGTCAAAATCACCTCTAATGTTTAACAGTAAACTTTAGTTTCAAAAGTATTTATTGAAATATCGCAACAATCAAAGACAGTCCAAGCTAAAAGACAGTCATAATACAAGTGTAAAAGTGCGAAATAACAGAGATGTAAAAAGGTTGATTATATAACAATGAAAGTCAGTAAAAAAACATAATAATGGTAAAGGGGTTCAAAATAACTAATAACTAAAACCAACTGCGGAGGAATATGGGGAGAGGGTTGGTGGAACACTATTACGCAAACAGATAAGAGGTTGGTGGGAAAGAGAACCTACTTGAAATAAGGGGGAGGGGGGTTGAAGAATGCTGGGAATCTTATTCAGCAATCAAAGCTGTAGACAAAATGGCAGACCTGGGATGCAAGACCTGGTAATCCAGGGTGTCCAGTTCTTGTCAAAAAGTGGGCAGGTATCAGAGATAGAGGCATTAATTTTTTTCATAGAGCATGACAGTATCGACTCTTCGAAATACGTCAGTCAATGAGAGAAAAGGTTTTCTCCAATTGAAAGCAATATGGATTCTGGCGGCCATCAGGATATATTGAACTAGTTTAAACTGAGCATATTTGTGGCTCACAGGTTTGAGGCTAAGAAGGAAAATAGGGGCTGACACCGGAAAAGGCTGTTGAAACAGACATTGAGACATTCTATGTATGGCTGTCCAAAGGCAACAGGCATGATTCAGGACCACCGGATATGGAACGTAGAGACAATGGCATTGCAACCCCTGAAGCAGAGAAGGTGAAACCGCAGGATAATAGTTATGTAGACTCTGAGGGACCAGATAGGTCCTATGGAAGACTTTCAATGATGGTTTCATAAGGGTGACCTGTCAGCTGCCTTTGCTAATGGAAGTACAACAGTCAGTCCATTGGGCAAGGGTTAAAATAGAGTCAAGGTCTCGCTCCCAGGCTGCCATAAAGTCGAGCTTAGCATCAGGGGATGGGGCGTTACGTAAACCATATATAGAGGAGAGAGATTCCCTCTCTGCTACATGGAATAGGCAGAGTCTTTCAAAACTACAGTAGAAAGGGTAATCTCAGGATTAAGTGGAAAAATGGAAAACCTGAGCAGTCCGAAAGGACTCTGAGGGGGGCGGGGAAAATGGTGAGGGTGATGGTGACATGAAAAGGAAAGTGCCACCAGTATGGGGGCATAATACTGTGTGCAGGGGCCACTATGGGGCATAATAATATGTGCAGGGGCCACTATGGGGCATAATACTGTGTGCAGGGGACCCTATGGGGCATAATACTGTGTGCAGGGGCCACTATGGGGCATAATAATATGTGCAGGGGCCGCTATGTGGCATAATACTGTGTGCAGGGGCCACTATGGGGCATAATACTGTGTGCAGGGGCCATTATGGGGCATAATACTGTGTGCAGGGGCCACTATGGGGCATAATAGTGTGTGCAGGGGCCACTATTGGGCGTAATACTGTGTGCAGGGGCCACTATGGTGCATAATAGTGTGTGCAGGAATTAGAGGAATGCAGTTTGTACAGGGGGTGGGGGGTTACCTAGTTAACACTGAAGAAGCGGGGACTGCGGTGGAGCCAGGGACAGGTAAGTAACACAGTTTTTTATGTTTCTATCCTCCCCTGGGTCTCCGATTATTATACTCTGGTCTGGGGTCTGAAAAGACCCCAGAGTATAATAATTGTTCATGGGTGGTCCACAATAGGGCATAATACTGTGTGCAGGGGCCACTATGGGGCATAATACTGTGTGCAGGGGCCACTATGGTGCATAATAGTGTCTGCAGGGGCCACTATGGGGCATAATAATATGTGCAGGGGCCGCTGTGGGGCATAATAATATGTGCAGGGCCCGCTATGGGGCATAATACTGAGTGCAGGGGCCACTATGGGGCATAATACTGTGTACAGAGGCCACTATGGTGCATAATAGTGTGTGCAGGAATGAGGGGAATGTGGTTTGTACGGGTGGGGGGGGGTTTCCTAGTTACACCACTGGCTGGAGCCAAATCAGCGAAGAGTTGGGCCGATGGGGCCACACCTGGTAGAGGTTGTATGTTTTGAGCTGCTGAGAGGAGTTGATTGTGAAACTCAGAATAGTGGAGCTTAAGGATAATGTCTCTAGGGGTGTTTGGGTTCCTGGGATGCCCCAGTGCTCGATGAATGCAATCCATGCACAGCAAAGCAGTGTCAACTTGCGGGAGTGGTGATAGACTCTCGCAGCATAGTAACAGACTCAGGGACTCCCCTGATATGGACATTGGCTAGCCTGGATCTATTTTCTAGGTCTTCTAATTTTAATTTGATGGCCTTAAGTGTCTGAGCATGTTTGTCAAGGCAGGTCTTGTCTTCTTCTAGAGCGTCAGCATCTATTCTATCCTCCACCTCGGTGATCCTTGTGCTCAATTCTTGGATCTCTTTAGTAAAATCGTATCCAGTTCTGTGGTTCTGGCGCCCGCCATGGGTTCGTTGTCAGAGACTGCGAGTGAGGTAGCACTATCATACAGTGAATCTCCTTCAGTCTGGTCAGAAGGTACGGGGGTTCTGAAGAGTTCGGGTAGGATGTGACAGGCCACCAAGTTGTCTCTGGCTTTGCGGGTTTTTGTATTTTGAGATCTGGTGGTCATAATGGCGGTATAGCAGATGAGAAGGCAGCCCAGCAAGGATAATCAAGCCATTGGTGCTAGAGAGGGAGTCATGACGGAGTGCTGAATCAGTAGCCAGACATTATAAGGGAGCCTAGGAGCAGAGATAGGAACCATGAGAGACAGCAGAATAACCCAGGCTTAATAAAGCGTAGAGAGGGTAGTTCAGCAAACCCCAGGGAGGGAGACAAGTTAGCCCAGAAAAAACAGTTCAATGTGGCCTCCCGTGACTACTGAATCAAAGAGCTCTGTAGCAGCAAAGTGAAGGGCTCGGGTCCAGGGGTGCAGGAGAGTCACAAAATCAATCAGTTCCACTTGTAGTATAAGTGTAGTGAGAGAGAGCACTTGCCTGCTGTGAAGGCTGCCAGGAGGTGTTGCAGGAGGGCTGCAGAGGAGAGGATCCAGCTGGTGGTATGGGTTCCAAGATGGCGGTCACTCAGTGAACAGATGTGGACTGCAGGTTGCGGTAGGCTTTCAGACCCTGCTGGGAGCAACCAACGGGGTTCGGTATCCAAATGGAGAGAAACTTCTGTGGTAAGTGCCGGGCAGGCTAATAAAGGCTGCAGGCAAGACCCGCAATGACAGGAGCGGGGGTCTGTATTACTTCAGTGCCAACACCTCCTGGTATTTGCCAGCACCAGTAGTAATACGGAACTCCACCCAAGCAGCAAGATGGCCTCGATATGTGAAGTTTGGAGTACTGTTGGGACCCAGACCCGGAGTGCAAAACACACCCGGGTAGGCAGTGGTGTGTGGGGTGCAGTAGGTAGCTGGGGGAACCCGATGTGAGCCCCTTTTTAGGGTAGGTGATGCAGGAGCTAAAGAAGTGTGCATCCTACCAGGAATAGCGTTAGGCCATGCCCCTCCAACAGTAATCTTTAAAGAGCAAGTAACAACACAATCACCACTGACAAATAAGGAAGATTGTTTTTATTGTTAACAGTGCAGATTTTATTTCCTAAACTGCTCCCAAAAAATTAAAGCTGAGCTCTGACTGGATGCTGTGGTCAAGAAAGACTTGCTGTTAGATAGATTTGATAAATGAGGATCATTAGTTATCTATGAAAATAATACAATATTGCAGTGCCCAATAGTCCAGAGATTCCTCTAGTTCAGCACATCATTAGTATGAAATATTGCAGATGAGCAAAAATTAAACTACTTACTAAAAAGTTTAACTAGTTATCAATATTATAAATAAATGGGACAATACAAATAATGGGACAGTCTCCTTATCTAAAATTACTGCAAACTGAGGAATAGGGTATGTTTATTTTCCCTAGACAACAGAATACTAGCTGCAACACTGACCAGGAACTGTAGATGCCGGACATTGATCCACAGCCTCACTCCAGTGCACCAGAGGGCGTCTGTGCCTGTTTGCAGGTGTGACCACTGCGACCCATGTGTTACACCAAAGAGCAATGGTTACTGGGTTTACCAATGACCATGTAGTGGATACTGGCTGCACCACTAACCACCATGGAATCAAGATGGACATGCCATAGAACAGATGCTATATAAAACCTGTGCACAATGAAAACTTGCTTTGTTTACCAGCAAAATGTACTTTAGACTACTGTTTTTGTGGGATAAATACACTGTAGGTTAAGATCACAGAATTTCTGTGTCCCCTAAGAAGATAAAAACATTTCCTGGTGTTCCTTTTGATCTATATATGTATAGATTTTATAGATTTAGGCTGAGGCTTAGCTAGGGCAATGGATTTGGCCAGCTGTGCTTTGTTTTTTACTTTAGTAATTTTTTATTGTCTGATAATTCTTTTGTTAATTGCCCTTTAAAAATACTGTGTTATTGGCTCCCAAAGTAAATATTAGAGGTGGTTTTGACAGCTGGTATTGGAAAGAATAATGTGAAATAAAGATGACTGCCAGCTGTGTATTTACAATGATTTTTACAATGTGTGACAATTTGGGGGGATTAATCTCAATGGCGGCAGACTCCTGGACCCGACAGTGGTGGGTGTGGTACTGGGCGCCGGAGAAGCAGCATTCAGACGGTGCCAATTCAAAACAAAAATGGCTTATATTCAGCTAAGGAAACTGTAACATACACAAAATAATAAACGACCTAGGCCACATTTAGGGCACTCTCTCACTCCTTGACCCCTATCTAGCCTCTGGGTCAACAAGCAGCCTGACTCATGCTCAGCTCTAGCAAAAGTCCCCTGTGGACCCCAGCCCTCCTGGGACAGACCGCCTCTCTGTCCTTGGCTGGTTCCACAGTCCATGCTTCCTGCAGGACTCGACAGCAGCTCTGCCGCTGTATCCACTCCCTTTGGAGTTATGCCCAACCCAAAGGTGTGGCTGAGGGCCTTTTCAGGCCTGGCCCTGGGTCGCTCAATAGTGCCCTCTGGGTTCACACACTCACAAATGATAAAACAAATGGTATCCTTATCAGAATGCAGGACTTACAGGACCAAGTAGTAGAACACAATTGTCACTGAGAAGTAAGTAGCAGATAGTAATATCATCTCTTACCTAATGATGTATGAGGAATCTAATGTTCCAATGCTGTGTTGGGCATCACATGCCAAGGAGAAATGGAGTAGTGAGTGTCTCTGTAGCAGGATATTTTGTTATGGTTTTTTTTTATGGTGGTCTGGTTTTTTTAACTCTCTTGATAGACACTTGATGTTTCAATGTCCTTAAAGCCACAGATACTGTAGCTGTTGGTTGGGGCAAGAGGAGCTCAACTGTGATTGGCAACCCTAGGTGGGGAACTGTAAATTACCATACACAGTATCCCTGTCCTAGACAACGGAAACATAGACACATAAGTCAAAACATGAACACTTGGTGGTATTTAAAATGACATAATGGTGCCACAAATTGTATCATCTTCATACTGTTGGGTACTACAGTTATGTGTAAAACATGTAAATACACTAAAAATAATAATGATATTTCTGGAGGGAGTGGCCAGCCGAGGGACCGAGCGGACGCAAATTATCTCAGCTTCACTTATTTTTGGACTTCCCCAGCCTTTCACCTGGGGATATTGTTCTCACAAAGGCCCCTGCACACCTTCAAGAAATGCTGGAAGCAGTGGGGTAAGTCCTGAGGTCTTCACTGTGACGATACCACTTTGCTCCCTGAGGCTTACTTCCTCTGTTGCAGCTGGGCCTTGCCTGACTCCAAGCCCTGGACCAGAAGTGCCACGCTGGCAGTCACAGATTGGGGCATTCATTACCGATGCCGGGGGCTTATGTTTTGTACTTTGGGGACCTTACCCCTGCAGCTGATTTTTTGCTACTTAGTAGTATAATGTTGTACTGTGTTAGCCATTGAAAGTAGTAGAAGAGTGAAGTAATCAGGCAATACATTTTAGAGGCTGAGTATATTTGATGGTAAGCTTTCGGGAATACTAGCTCCCTTCATCAGACATGATGTTATACAAGAAACTGAAAATTCACAGATTTTTTTAATACCCTAAAGACATGGACCTTCAAAGGATCTTAGAATCCTTAAAAAAAACAAAATGCAATATAAGTAGAGAAGTTATTTACAACAAGTCAAAAAATAAACAATCTGGAAACTTGTGGGTCGTGATGGAGGGATCAGTAATTCTTTCTGTTTTCTGTCACGTGGTGATTTGTGACCCTCACAGTTCATACATAGTGTGACATGAAACTGGTATGAATATTAAGTCCAAATTGCAGAGTTTGAAATTTTTGCATTCGTTTATATTCCCATTCTTTCCTCTCCCTCTGCGTCTTAAAATGTCTTTTTGCTACTTAGTCCACACCACTTCTAGCCCAAATGGGCAGCACAACTACAGCATCCCTGCTAAAGCTGTTTCATCCATAGGAGGATCTTCCTACAGGAGTCTTTCTAGCCACAGCATCTATCACTGCTGGAGCTGGTCCCCTACTGCATGTGCCTCACTGGAGACTGCATTGCACAGCATGGACTGGTGCATGTTTTCATATACTACTATCTTGGATTGCTAATGTCTGCCTAGCCCTCCGGCCGCCAGGCACAGCATTCTCTCCCATAATGTGAGGGATTTCAGTTCCCCTCAGAAATGACGTAAGGCCTTTCTTCAGTATGATAAATTGCAACTTGACATTATTTGTATCCAAGAATCCCACTTTACAGCCACCTCTGTTCCAAAATTTTTTCACTTCCATTATACCCTCCTAGATCACACATATAACCAAACAAAAAAGCAGAGGAGTGGCAATTTTTGTTAGGAACTCCGCTCTCATTTGGTTCATTAGCTTCTCCCGGCTACTACGAACTCTGATAATTGTCGGCCAGTTTCAACAGACCTTGCAAGTTCTCTATTCTGACCCTATTGCCTGCCTGAAACTACCCATGGAGTCACCGTCCCCTATTCATATTCACTGAGGTAACCGTCAAGGCTGTATCTCCGGCTCTCTTTGCCATCGCAATTGAACCACTTGCCATAGCCATACAATTTAATCTAATGTTTCGGGGGTACAAATTGGAGAGGGGGAATATAAAGTTAATCTATTTGCAGATGATATGCTCCTCACCATTACTAAACCTTTGATAACACTCCCTAACTTGAGTAATATTCTCACCCATTTTGCTCAGCTATCAGGTTTTAAAGTAAAAGTCTGAGATTTTGCATTGTAATACTCTCTCAGCTACTGGCAAATTTATAGCTCTGAACTTTGGCTTTAAATCTAGAGAGAAATGTATTTCTTATCTTGGAATTAATCTGTGCAGCACCCCTGATAGTTACTTTAAATGGATCTACGATACCCTTATCCCAAAATTGATGAAAGATCTAGACACATGGAATTATCCTACCCTCTCTTGGATTGGCAGAATCAATTAAACGATTAAAATGGTTATTTTACCATGGATCTTACGCTATTTCCGTAACCTGCCCACCTCGGTCACCTCCGCCTCCATTGTGGGATTGCAGAAGGAAATCTTCTGCTATATTTGGGAATATAAAAGGCCTTGTATATCTAGGCACACTAATCATTATCATAAGAGACTGGGAGGTTTATCGGTTCCTCACCCCTATAATATAATTTATAATACAAGTGCATCTCAATAAATTAGAATATCGTTGAAACGTTCATTGATTTCAGTAATACAATTCATAATCAGCATCTTCCATGATTGTGTGTCCTACTGAACCAGACTGAGGGACCATTTAAAGGCTTAGGAAACCTTGGCAGGTGACACACTGAATTTACAATACGGAACTTTTTTACAATATTCTAATTTTCTTAGATTTGGATTTTCATTACCTGTAATCCATAATCAATATTTACAGAAATAAAACACTAGAAATAGAACACTCTGTGTGTAAAGAATCTAGAAAATATAGGAGGTCACTTTTTTAAATTTAATTACTGAAATAAATAAACGTTTCAAAGATATTCTAATTTATTGAGATGCACCTGTATACTACATATCAGCCGGGTTGTCACAGATCTGTTCCCTATATAACAATGTAAATTGCCCACAATGGATATCTTTAGAATTGGCTCTTGTAGCCTGTGTGTCATTACTTTGGTCCCACCAGACATTGAGACATGTTTTGCCTCCTGCTGCAAGGGTAACTACTTATATGTTACAGCTGTAGAAGAAATCTAGGTTTCATTATGGCCTACAGAGCCCTCTTTTGCCCCTTACTTTGTTATTCTGTAACCCCCTTTTCTCACCTGGCCTATATTCGGAACACTTCACATGGTGGAAGCATGCTAGATTTAGGCTCCTTAATGACTTTCTGCTTAACAAACGATGGATTACAAAAGAATATATTTACATAATCACACACCCCTGCGTCTGAAATATTTATAATGCACTAACTCTTTCCATTTTTTGCAAACAGTGGCGCATACTACACCCACTATTCAGCTGAGGAGCCTTGAGAAACTCTGCTTGCATAGGATCTTGGACAGATTATTGCTCTCTTTTATATATAGTATACTGAATGCCCCATCACAGACTGTTAAACTGACCTTTATGAATGGCTGGGTGACTGACTTGGAGACCAACCTGACATTACACCAATGGCAAGAGTATTGCACCCATGTAAGAAAAGGTAGCCGGCAGTTCTCGCTTATGGAAACCTCCTTAAAAGTACTGCATAGAACGTATATGGTCCTAGTAAAGCTCCTGCTTATGCTTCAGGGGATCTTTGGATGTTGGGGATACCATCCACATCTTATGAACTTGCCCTATAGTCAGATGGGTCTAGATATTGCTACATAGAATGCTGCAGCTGCTACTAGGTCGATCTCTGGCGTTTACGGCCCCTGTTTTTCTCTTAGGCCACATTATGCCCAGTATAAATTGACACAATATGTGCATTAAAATATCTCTATCTCCTTGTCAGCCAGGATCCATGTGGCATCTCGATGACGAACATCAACCCTTATGATTTCAGATATTTTTAAACAAATGGATACTATTATGCTATTTGAGAAAATTAATGCTACCATAGCTGACTCTCGTCCTCCCTTTGATAAGGTTTGGTCTCCCTGGATTAACTAATTATGCACTCCTGGCCTGCCATATTGTCTGCAACTGTGATTTCCGGGTTAGGCAACACATACTCCTCCTTTCTTCAACTTACCTCAAGACCTTCTCTAAATTTATGGTAGCAGTATTTTCCCTTCCACTTCTTTGCCTCTCTTTTTCTTTTTTTACCTGTGTGTCTTAGTTGATCTTCTTTTACCTGTTATATTGTATGTTGTATTGAGTTACCAAGACAGCATTTACGAGACTTGAGTTTTATGTACTATTGTATTATATGTTGTTCATGCTATTATTCTGTTAAGTTTTACACCCATTTCATACTGTACGATTGTTGTACTTGTTCATTATTTTTGTTGCATTAAATACCTTTAAAACTAAAATAATAATGATATTTCCATTACACAATAAAGAAAAATAAAGAGACTTCAAGTAAGTGATTTGTTTGCAGCTTGAATTGCTGGCCCTTGCAATTCTACAATACAGTCATATGAAAAAGTTTGGGCACCCCTATTAATCTTAATCATTTTTAGTACTAAATATTTGGGTGTTTGCAACAGCCATTTCAATTTGATATATCTAATAACTGATGGACACAGTAATATTTCAGGATTGAAATGAGGTTTATTGTACTAACAGAAAATGTGCAATATGCATTAAACCAAAATTTGACCGGTGCAAAAGTATGGGCACCTCAACAGAAAAGTGACATTAATATTTAGTAGATCCTCTTTTTGCAAAAATAACAGCCTCTAGTCGCTTCCTGTAGCTTTTAATCAGTTCCTGGATCCTGGATGAGGTATTTTTGACCATTCCTCTTTACAAAACAATTCCAGTTCAGTTAAGTTTGATGGTCGCCGAGCATGGACAGCCCGCTTCAAATTATCCCACAGATGTTCAATGATATTCAGGTCTGGGGACTGGGATGGCCATTCCAGAACATTGTAATTGTTCCTCTGCATGAATGCCTGAGTAGATTTGGAGCTGTGTTTTGGATCATTGTCTTGCTGAAATATCCATCCCCGGCGTAACTTCAAATTCGTCACTGATTCTTGTACATTATTCTCAAGAATCTGCTGATACTGAGTTGAATCCATGCGACCCTCAACTTTAACAAGATTCCCGGTGCCAGCATTGGCCACACAGCCCCAAAGCATGATGGAACCTCCACCAAATTTTACAGTGGGTAGCAAGTGTTTTTCTTGGAATGCAGTGTTTTTTCGCCATGCCGCCATGCATAACCCCCTTTTTGTATGACCAAACAACTCAATCTTTGTTTCATCAGTCCACAGGACCTTCTTCCAAAATGAAGCTGGCTTGTCCAAATGTGCTTTTGCATACTTCAGGCGACTCTGTTTGTGGCGTGCTTTCAGAAACGGCTTCTTTCGCATCACTCTCCCATACAGCTTCTCCTTGTGCAAAGTGTGCTGTATTGTTGACCGATGCACAGTGACACCATCTGCAGCAAGATGATGCTGCAGCTCTTTGGAGGTGGTCTGTGGATTGTCCTTGACTGTTCCCACCATTCTTCTTCTCTGCCTTTCTGATATTTTTCTTGGCCTGCCACTTCTGGGCTTAACAAGAACTGTCCCTATGATCTTCCATTTCCTTACTATGTTCCTCACAGTGGAAACTGACAGGTTAAATCTCTGAGACAACTTTTTGTATCCTTCCTCTGAACAACTATGTTGAACAATCTTTGTTTTCAGATCATTTGAGAGTTGTTTTGAGGAGCCCATGATGCCACTCTTCAGAGGAGATTCAAATAGGAGAACAACTTGCAATTGGCCACCTTAAATACCTTTTCTCATGATTGGATACACCTGGCTATGAAGTTCAAAGCTCAATGAGGTTACAAAACCAATTTTGTGCTTCAGTAAGTCAGTAAAAAGTAGTTAGGAGTATTCAAATCAATAAAGTGATAAGGGTACCCAAATTTTTGCACCGGTCAAATTTTGGTTTAATGCATATTGCACATTTTCTGTTAGTACAATAAACCTCATTTCAATCCTGAAATATTACTGTGTTCATCAGTTATTAGATATATCAAATTGAAATGGCTGTTGCAAACACCCAAATATTTAGAACTAAAAATGATTAAGATTAATAGGGGTGCCCAAACTTTTTCATATGACTGTATGTTCTAGTAATAATGGTTAGTATAGTGCAACAATGATAGAAAAGAGACCTATAAAAGAGATAAATAAATGTGCAATACCTGATTCTGTGGAACTGGACTTATAATTTTATAATTGGAGGCTAGTGGAAAACAAAAAAAATTGACATGCAAGGCATGTTAAAATTTCTCTCTAAAATTTTCTTTGAAACAAACACTGAGACATTTCACAGTATGGCTGAGGCCCCACGATTGCAGAAACACAGCTTTTTTGTTGCAGATTTTGCTGCATTTTTTTGAGCCAAAGCCAAGAATGGCTACAAAAGGAGTGGGACATATATAGGAAGCTTCTTATTCTTCTGCCTTCCGCTCAATCCACTCCTGGCTTTGGCTCAAAAAACCGCAACAAAATCTGCAACAAAAAAAGCTGCGTTTCTGCAATGTGTAGCCTTAGCAAAGAGGAGCCTAGTCTATCAGTATTTCAAGTTGCCTGTGGTTAGGGTAACATGAAGCTGCTTCCCTTTAACCTCTTCTCTGCCAGTGACATCATCATTTGATTTGATTTGATAGTATGTCCTGTGAGGGCTACTATTTTACACATCTGCCTGGGCACCAAAATGCCTTGTCTCGGTCCTGCTGGCAAGTGTATTAAGCCAATATGAAACTCATAGTTTATGTGAATACCAAGGTTGAAGATTCTATGCCAATTTGCAATTTTCAGGTATATTGTGACCATAGATAAGTAGGTCTTTAATGCATTTAGACCAATGACATCCATCAGTAAGGCCATATCATGGTGTAGAATGTACTAGATGTGCAGGATCCCATAAATAATTAGATACTTTGTTGTGCAGGGTTTTTTAAGAAATGTGTGAACTCCTTAGAGCTTTTATTCTCCCCAAGCCACCTTTTGAAGCACCATTGATGGATGCTCTCAGTGATTCAATGCCGTGGTGTCTACTACAGGCAGGAATAACTGCATTCTCAGTACTGTCAGGGTATTGATTTCCTGTCTGGCTCATGCGCCAAACTAGAAGTCACATAAGAGGCAAATAAAATAATGACAAAGCACTGAAAATCCAATCTGTATAGAACAACTCACTTAGACTATCCAAACAACAACAAAAAAGAAAATCTAAAGAGCAGAGGATTAGCTTTTTGTTTAAGCTCATTACATTGACTGATTCCCAACACGCCTGCATAGAATTAATCTCGTGTTTGTTTTGTTGTTTTTTTGTGATTTTTTATTTTTTTTTTTTTGACAGGGAAACTCTGAATATATATTTTACATGGTTGTAATTGAAAGAAGTGCACATTAGCACAATACAAAGGATGATTTTTTTGCTTTCCTGCTGTTGTAGAGGCTATCTCAAGTGGAATAACACAGAGCTTTGTAGCGTGTTGAACAGGAAAAATGTAACTTAGAAAGCGAAGGCTTGTGGTTGAGAGGAAAATCGCTCAGAGGCAGAGTACTCTATAATCAAAGCTGCCAATTAAGAAGGAATAAAATGGATCCTTAGAGTAATCATGTACAGTAAAAGGTATTAGGTATCCAGGAAATACATATTGTCTCCAAGGAATTAGGAGATGAGGATTTTTGTCTTCGAGGAAATTTAAGTAGTCTAGCACGTATGCCATTTCCTACTGATTGCATCTCAATGTCTCAGGAGCATGTGGTGTCATTGCCAGAAATGTGTTTGAAATGACATGGATAGATTTATTTCTTTTCTGTATTAGGCATAATAATCGATCAGTTACAATCCCATTTACTTTGCCAAGGTGATTGTTGGGCCGCTTGGTCAATGCCTGGTAATTTTGTCATGCAGACACTATATACATGAATGAATATATATTCATGTATATAGTGTCTGCATGACAGAATTATATACACATACAGTGGGGAAAAAAAAGTATTTAGTCAGCCACCAATTGTGCAAGTTCTCCCACTTAAAAAGATGAGAGAGGCCTGTAATGGACATCATAGGTAGACCTCAACTATGAGAGACAAAATGAGAAAACAAATCCAGAAAATCACATTGTCTGATTTTTTAAGAATTTATTTGCAAACTATGGTGGAAAATAAGTATTTGGTCACCTACAAACAAGCAAGATTTCTGGCTCTCACAGACCTGTAACTTCTTCTTTAAGAGGCTCCTCTGTCCTCCACTGATTACCGTAGTAATGGCTCCTGTTTGACATTGTTATCAGTATAAAAGACACCTGTCCACAACCTCAAACAGTTACACTCCAAACTCCACTATGGTGAAGACCAAAGAGCTGTGGAAGGACACCAGAAACAAAATTGTAGACCTGCACCAGGCTGGGAAGACTGTATCTGCAATAGGCAAGCAGCTTGGTGTGAAGAAATCAACTGTGGGAGCAATAATTAGAAAATGGAAGACATACAAGACCACTGATAATCTCCCTAGATCAGGGGATCCATGCAAGATCTCACCCCGTGGGGTCAAAATGATCACAAGAACGGTGAGCAAAAATCCCAGAACCACACGGGGGGACCTAGTGAATGACCTGCAGAAAGCTGGGACTAACGTAACAAAGGCTACCATCAGTAACACACTACGCCACCAGGGACACAGATCCTGCAGTGCCAGACGTGTCCCCCTGCTTAAGCCAGTACATATCCGGGCCCGTCTGAAGTTTGCTAGAGAGCATTTGAATGTTCCAGAAGAGTATTGGGAGATGTCATATGGTCAGATGAAATCAAAGTAGAACTGTTTGGTAGAAACACAACTTGTCGTGTTTGGAGGAGAGTGAATGCTGAGTTGCATCCAAAGAACACCATACCTACTGTGAAGCATGGGGGTGGCAACATCATTCTTTGGGGATTTTTCTCTGCAAAGGGACCAGGATGACTGATCTGTGTACATGAAAGAATGAATGGGGCCATGTATCGTGAGATTTTGAGTGCAAACCTCCTTCCATCAGCAAGGGCATTGAAGATGAAACGCGGCTGGGTCTTTCAGCATGACAATGCCAGGGCAATGAAGGAGTGGCTTCGTAAGAAGCATTTCAGGGTCCTGGAGTGGCCTAGTCAGTCTCCAGATCTCAACACCATAGAAAACCTTTGGAGGGAGTTGAAAGTTCGTGTTGGCCAGCGACACTGCTCTAGAGGAGATCTGCATGGAGGAATGAGCCAACATACCAGCAACAGTGTGTGCCAACCTTGTGAAGACTTACAGAAAATGTTTGACCTCTGTCATTGCCAACAAAGGAAATATAACAAAGTATTGAGTTGAACTTTTGTTATTGACCAAATACTTATTTTCCACCATAATTTGCAAATAAATTCTTGAAAAATCAGACAATGTGATTTTCTGGATTTGTTTTCTCATTTTGTCTCTCATAGTTGAGGTCTACCTATCATGACAATTATAGGCCTCTCTCATCTTTTTAAGTGGGAGAACTTGCATAGTTGGAGGCTGACTAAATACTTTTTTTCCCCACTGTATACCTACACTGTTTTTTGTAAACATTTAGCTATTTTGTATGTATTCTAGTTAAAAATAACATAACTATGCCAAGGTGAAGAGAGCAAGGAGGGATGATGTGCAAGGTACCCAAGTAAGGCTAAGGCCCCACGTAGCGAAACCCAGCTAAAAAAATCTGTGGAAAAAAAATGCAGCAAAACGCATTGTGTTTGTCTTCCACAGTGTTTATTATTTTTTTTCAGCGTTTTTACTTCCCCTATTAAATTGTTAGGGAAAATGCTTACGATTCTGCAGCTAAAATTAACATGCTGCATTTTTGAAAAAACATCTTTTCCGCAGCTCTTTTTTCCTGCAATGTGTGGATGAGATTAATCAGAATCTTATTCACTTTGCTCGTACTGTAAAACAGCATTTTTTACCATTGCATTTCCACAACAGGCAAAAATTCTATGTTTCCAAAACATGGGCCTTAGCCTTAGGGCTCTTTTACATGGGCTGATACAGTCATATGAAAAAGTTTGGGCACCCCTATTAATCTTAATCATTTTTAGTACTAAATATTTGGGTGTTTGCAACAGCCATTTCAATTTGATATATCTAATAACTGATGGACACAGTAATATTTCAGGATTGAAATGAGGTTTATTGTACTAACAGAAAATGTGCAATATGCATTAAACCAAAATTTGACCGGTGCAAAGGTATGGGCACCTCAACAGAAAAGTGACATTAATATTTAGTAGATCCTCCTTTTGCAAAAATAACAGCCTCTAGTCGCTTCCTGTAGCTTTTAATCAGTTCCTGGATCCTGGATGAAGGTATTTTTGACCATTCCTCTTTACAAAACAATTCCAGTTCAGTTAAGTTTGATGGTCGCCGAGCATGGACAGCCCGCTTCAAATTATCCCACAGATGTTCAATGATATTCAGGTCTGGGGACTGGGATGGCCATTCCAGAACACTGTAATTGTTCCTCTGCATGAATGCCTGAGTAGATTTGGAGCTGTGTTTTGGATCATTGTCTTGCTGAAATATCCATCCCTGGCGTAACTTCAAATTCGTCACTGATTCTTGTACATTATTCTCAAGAATCTGCTGATACTGAGTTGAATCCATGCGACCCTCAACTTTAACAAGATTCCCGGTGCCGGCATTGGCCACACAGCCCCAAAGCATGATGGAACCTCCACCAAATTTTACAGTGGGTAGCAAGTGTTTTTCTTGGAATGCTGTGTTTTTTTGACGCCATGCATAACGCCTTTTTGTATGACCAAGCAACTCAATCTTTGTTTCATCAGTCCACAGGACCTTCTTCCAAAATGAAGCTGGCTTGTCCAAATGTGCTTTTGCATACCTCAGGCGACTCTGTTTGTGGCGTGCTTTCAGAAACGGCTTCTTTCGCATCACTCTCCCATACAGCTTCTCCTTGTGCAAAGTGTGCTGTATTGTTGACCGATGCACAGTGACACCATCTGCAGCAAGATGATGCTGCAGCTCTTTGGAGGTGGTCTGTGGATTGTCCTTGACTGTTCTCACCATTCTTCTTCTCTGCCTTTCTGATATTTTTCTTGGCCTGCCACTTCTGGGCTTAACAAGAACTGTCCCTGTGGTCTTCCATTTCCTTACTATGTTCCTCACAGTGGAAACTTGTAGATTGTGTTGGATAAAATTCAGAATCCAAAAAAAAAAAAATAGAGGTGCATATACTGCGCTATTCCAAAAAGGTTTTCTTTATTAGGCTCAACACACAACGCGTTTCGGAGATAAAAGGTCTCCTTTTTCAAGTGCAAATGAGACAATCTGCCATTTTAAATATAATTGAGCATTTGTTACCAAACAGTATTATGCTATGTGCCGCTCGGCGTTTTCTTCTTTTTATCTCTTTTAAGTCACAGTGGAAACTGACAGGTTAAATCTCTGAGACAACGTTTTGTATCCTTCCCCTGAACAACTATGTTGAACAATCTTTGTTTTCAGATCATTTGAGAGTTGTTTTGAGGAGCCCATGATGCCACTCTTCAGAGGAGATTCAAATAGGAGAACAACTTGCAATTGGCCACCTTAAATACCTTTTCTCATGATTGGATACACCTGGCTATGAAGTTCAAAGCTCAGTGAGGTTACAAAACCAATTTTGTGCTTCAGTAAGTCAGTAAAAAGTAGTTAGGAGTATTCAAATCAATAAAATGATAAGGGTACCCAAATTTTTGCACCGGTCAAATTTTGGTTTAATGCATATTGCACATTTTCTGTTAGTACAATAAACCTCATTTCAATCCTGAAATATTACTGTGTCCATCAGTTATTAGATATATCAAATTGAAATGGCTGTTGCAAACACCCAAATATTTAGAACTAAAAATGATTAAGATTAATAGGGGTGCCCAAACTTTTTCATATGACTGTAATTGTTTGCAGGAATAGTCATTCCAAATCGTTGGCTCATGTAAACATGACAGCAATAAGACCTCAAAAGAGCAAATGCTGAAATATTGCTGTCCACAGCACATCACCCCATGTAATCAGGGCAGAGGCATAGCTAGGGGTTCAGCACAGGGGTAGTGGACACGTCCAAGTGGGCCCCCAACTTAGGTATACCGATATTATCACTATATGGTGACTTCATAGTGGTATATATCGGCTCTACACAGAACTCTGCAGACCATTTAGGTGAATACAGTGTAGTGACATTTTGTGACTTACAGGTGACATCTCTGACTAATCGTCCACATTTCCACGTCTCTTTCATCTGGGCCGCCATGACCACTTCTTCCAGTCCAGTCCAGTCCAGTAAAGTTTGCAGCACATACATCTTTGGCTCCTTACTTTTCCAGGCACCTGACCCACATTGTCCTCACCTGCACACCCATCCTGCTGCTACCTCCAATTATAAAATATATAATACTGTATAAACCCCCATAATAAATAATACCCCCAAGTGCATCTTTAAATTAATAACTTCCCTGTGCACCCCCTTTAAATAGTGCGCTTATTAATATTGCCCCAGGTGTTTCCTAATTAAAAGGTAAAAAAAAAGAGTGGAGTTCCAATACCCGGGACCCCCAGGATCAGCTGTTTGAATGAACCATGGTACCTGTGTAAGCGCTGTGACCGCTTCTCTGTTTACTTAGTGTCATTCATCAGCGGCCATGTAATGTAACTACAGCCTCGTCCTATACAGTCATGGCCAAAAGTTTTGAGAATGACACAAATATTCTATTTTCACATGATCTGCTGCCCTCTGGTTTTTATGTGTGTTTGTCAGATGTTTTTATCACATACAGAAATATAATTGCATTCATATTATGAGTAACAGAAGCTTATATTGACAGTTAGAATGAGTTAATGCAGCAAGTCAATATTTGCAGTGTTGACCCTTCTTCTTCAGGACCTCTGCCATTCTCCCTGGCATGCTCTCAATCAACTTCTGGACCAAATCCTGACTGATAGCAGTCCATTCTTGCAGAATCAATGCTTTAATTTTGTCTGAATTTGTTGGTTTATGTTTGTCCACCCGTCTCTTGATGATTGACCACAAGTTCTCAATGGGATTAAGATCTGGGGAGTTTCCAGGCCATGGACCCAAAATCTCTATGTTTTGTTCCCTGAGCCATTTAGTTATCACCTTTGCTTTATGGCAAGGTGCTCCATCATGCTGGAAAAGGCATTGTTGAGCGCCAAACTGCTCTTGGACGGTTGGGAGAAGTTGCTCTTGGAGGACATTCTGGTACCATTCTTTATTCATGGCTGTGTTTTTAGGCAAGACTGTGAGAGAGCCGATTCCCTTGGCTGAGAAGCAACCCCACACATGAATGGTTTCAGGATGCTTTACAGTTGGCATGAGACAAGACTGGTGGTAGCGCTCAACTCTTCTTCTCCGAATAAGCTGTTTTCCAGATGTTCCAAACAATCGAAAAGGGGATTCATCAGAGAAAATGACTTTACCCCAGTCCTCAGCAGTCCACTCCCTGTACCTTTTGCAGAATATCAGTCTGTCCCTGATGTTTTTTCTGGAGAGAAGTGGCTTCTTTGCTGCCCTCCTTGAGACCAGGCCTTGCTCCAAGAGTCTCCGCCTCACAGCGCGTGCAGATGCACTCACACCTGCCTGCTGCCATTCCTCAGCAAGCTCTGCACTGCTGGTAGCCCGATCCCGCAGCTGAAACACTTTTAAGAGACGGTCCTGCCGCTTGCTGGTCTTTCTTGGGCGCCCTGGAGCCTTTTTGGCACCAATGGAACCTCTCTCCTTGAAGTTCTTGATGATGCGATAGATTGTTGACTGAGGTGCAATCTTTCTAGCTGCAATACTCTTCCCAGTTAGGCCATTTTTGTGCAGTGCAATGATGACTGCACGTGTTTCTTTAGAGATAACCATGGTTAACAGAAGAGAAACAATGATGGCAAGCACCAGCCTCCTTTTAAAGTGTCCAGTGGTGTCATTCTTACTTAATCATGACAGATTGATCTCCAGCCCTGTCCTCATCAACACACACACCTGTGTTAATGGAGCAATCACTGAAACGATGTTAGGTGGTCCTTTTAAGGCAGGGCTGCAATGATGTTGAAATGTGTTTTGGGGGATAAAGTTCATTTTCTAGGCAAATATTGACTTTGCAAGTAATTGCTGTTAAGCTGATCACTCTTTATAACATTCTGGAGTATATGCAAATTGCCATTAGAAAAACTGAAGCAGTAGACTTTGTAAAAATTAATATTTGTATCATTCTCAAAACTTTTGGCCATGACTGTACATGTCTATGTGACAAGACTGCAATAACATCACACGGCCACTATAAACAGACAGCGTGTGATATAAACAGGCGCCATGGCCACTTCATACAGCTGATCAGTGAGGAATCACTTTTCTCTTATTTATGATCTATTCTGAGGAGAGATCATCAATAAATGATCTGGAAAACTCCTTAAGTCTAAGGCCCCACGTGGCATCCCACAGCAAAAAAGCGCTGCTGGAAAAAACACAGCGGCGATGCATCGCGATTCTTCCCTCAGCACTTTGCACAGAAAGTTCACAGAGGTTTTCTCTGCGGACTTTCTGCTTCAATTATATCTAAACTGCCGGTGTTTCGGTAGGTATGCTGCGATATCCAAAACCGCAACTGTCTTGGAAATCACAGCGTGTCCGCTGCACGTATTTTACTGCAAAGTGGGGATGGGATTGGGCCCCACGTGGAAAAACGTCACGGGAAAAAAAATGCGTCATTTTACAGTTCCTGCAAAGTGGATGGGATTCTAGCAAATCCCATCCACACATTGCAGGAAAATACATGCAGCGGACAATGCGTTACTGCCGTGGTGTTTCCTGCAGCGCTTTTTTTCTGTGGCCCACTACATGGGGCCTTAGTCTTAATAGAGCCCAAGTGCCACCTTAATTAAACTAATTTCCCCCTCACATTATGCCCCTGATTCCCCCTAACATAAATACTGCACCTCTGTTGACCCCTTATAAGTTTTGTATCACCTTTACAAAAATTCAAAATTTGAATAATTTCTTTTCATCGTCATATTGTGACACGTATAACGTCTTTATAATTCCATGTATGGTACTGTGTAAGGGTTTGTTCACACGATGGAATTTACCGCGGATTTGGCGGGCGATTTAGCCCCCGAATCCCGGGAAGATTCCTCCTGGAATCCAGCTCCAAATGCTCTCAATGGGAGGCATAGATCGCAGCAGGATTCAGAAAAAAGAAGCGTCCTGCTCGATCTTGCCGCAGATTCCGTGGCTGATTCAGGCATTGAGTCTGCGGCTCGAGACTCCCTGCTGTTTAGGCCCATTCATCTGGTCCTAATCAGCAGTGGGAAGCCGCAACAGAATGCCGATGCCCTGCATCAGCATCTGGTCGCAGCCGACAGCGGGCGAGAATGCCGGTGGCGGAAAATGAAGGTCTCCTTTTTAGCAGGGTAAGTTGTAGTTTTTATTACTAATATTTTGGGGAACGTGCTATACTGTATGCTTATAGATAGTATTATATTTATAGTTCAGGCATTTTTAGACATAGGGATTCTAAATTTGGTTATGTTCATTTTTGTTTATTTTTATGTGTAATCTAGGGAAAGGGGGAGGCAGGAAATAGTCCCTGAATTATGGAAATCTTCTTGTGTGGTACCAGTTCCAAAGAAACCCCACCCTATGGACCTCAACGACTACAGACCTGTAGCACTGACATCCCACCTGATGAAGATCTTGGAGAGACTGGTTCTCACACATCTCCGCCCTAGTGAGCCCCGCTATGGACCCCCTCCAGTTTGCTTATCGGCCGGGCATTGGGGTAGATGATGCCATCATCCATCTTCTGCACAGGGCTCTGTCTCACCTGGAGAAACCAGGGAACACAGTGAGAATAATGTTCTTTGACTTCTCCAGTGCTTTTAACACCATACAGCCCAGGTTATTGAGGGACAAGCTGGGCCTTGCTGGAGTGGACCACCACCTCTCCAACTGGATCCTAGACTACCTCACAAATCGACCTCAATACGTGAGAGCCCAAGACTGTGTGTCAGGTACCGTGATCTGTAATACGGGGGCACCTCAGGGTACGGTTCTCGCCCCTTTCCTCTTCACACTGTACACTGCAGATTTTAGGTGCAACTCATCCAGCTGCTACCTACAGAAGTATTCTGACGACTCTGCAATAGTGGGTCTCATCACAGATGATGATGACAGGGAGTACAGAGAACTGAACCAGGATTTTGTGGACTGGTGCCACCGAAACCACCTGAAGATTAACGCGGGGAAGACCAAGGAGATGGTGGTGGACTTCCGCAAAGGCAGAAGCCCTCCTAAACCAGTGGACATCCTGGGGACGGGCATCGAGATTGTGAACACCTATAAGTACCTGGGTTTGCTCCTTAATAATAAGCTGGACTGAGCAGATCATATGGAGGCCCTGTACAGGAAGGGCCACAGCAGGCTCTACCTGCTTAGGAAACTGAGAGCCTTTGGAATCCGGGGGGCACTTCTTAGAACTTTCTTCAACTCAGTAGTGGCATCAGCCATCTTCTTTGGAGTGGCCTGCTGGGGGAGCA
The DNA here is from genome assembly GCA_947044405.1 of Leptodactylus fallax. Classification (NCBI taxonomy): domain Eukaryota; kingdom Metazoa; phylum Chordata; class Amphibia; order Anura; family Leptodactylidae; genus Leptodactylus; species Leptodactylus fallax. The sequence goes on along the minus strand of CAMRHE010000027.1, from coordinate 7,913,944 downwards.
GTATATCAACCAGGGACAGAAATAAACTTGACAAGCTGATTAGAAGGGCCAGCTCTGTCCTGGGGAGCCCCCTGGACCCAGTGCAGGTGGTGGGTGACAGAAGGATACTGTCCGTGGTGAGCTCCATGCAGAAGAAGAAGTCCCATCCCATGCATGAGACTGTGATCGCGCTGAGCAGTACTGTCAGTGACCGACTGCTCCACCCTAGGTGTGAGAAGGAGCGCTATCGGAAGTCTTTCCTCCCCACCGCGGTTAGGCTGTACAACCAACACCGACCTAAGCGGAGATCATTACACACAGAGAACTGAAATATCTCTCTGCCTGTTAAATCTCCCCCCCCTCCCCGCTACTTCCTATCTGTCGGCTATCAAAGTAATGCCTCTTACCTTGGAACATTCCTGTACATGTTGTATTTGTATTTGTATCTGCTTATCTTTGCTGCTGTAACACACTGAATTTCCCCATTGTGGGACTATTAAAGGACTATTATTATTATTATTATTATTATTATTATTATTATTTTAAGCTTTTATTTATTTATTTTTTTATACTATTTGAAACTTTTTTTTTATCTTTTATTTTAGCCCCTTTGGGTACTTAAAGCCTAGGTGGTCTCATACTACTATATTGCAGTAAGAGGGGATCTTGGGTAGTGGCACCTTGAATAATTTCAGCTAAATTGCTAGGGCTTATGGGACACATGAAGTTCTTGCAATGCTTCTAAATACAGTGCCTTGTGAAAGTATTCGGCCCCCTTGAACTTTTCAACCTTTTGCCACATTTCAGGCTTCAAGCATAAAGATATAAAATTTTAATTTTTTGGTGAAGAATCAACAACCAGTGGGACACAGTTATGAAGTGGAACGAAATTTATTGGTTATTTTAAACTTTTGTAAAAAATAAAAAACTGAAAAGTGGGGCGTGCAATATTAAAAGTGAAGCTCTTTCCACAGATTCTCGATTGGATTCAGGTCTGGACTTTGACTTGGCCATTCTAACACCTGGATACGTTTATTTGTGAACCATTCCATTGTAGATTTTGCTTTATGTTTGAGATCATTGTCTTGTTGGAAGATAAATCTCCGTCCCAGTCCCTGGTCTTTTGCCGACTCCAACAGGTTTTCTTCCAGAATGGTCCTGTATTTGGCTCCATCCATCTTCCCATCAATTTTAACCATCTTCCCTGTCCCTGCTGAAGAAAAGCAGGCCCAAACCATGATGCTGCCACCATGTTTGACAGTGGGGATGGTGTGTTCAGGGTGATGAGCTGTGTTGCTTTTAAGCCAAACATATCGATTTGCATTGTGGCCAAAAAGTTCGATTTTGGTTTCATCTGACCAGAGCACCTTCTTTCACATGTTTGGTGTGTCTCCCAGGTGGCTTGTGGCAAACTTTAAACGAGACTTTTTATGGATATCTTTGAGAAATGGCTTTCTTCTTGCCACTCTTCCATAAAGGCCAGATTTGTGCAGTGTACGACTGATTGTTGTCCTATGGACAGACTCTCCCATCTCAGCTGTAGATCTCTGCAGTTCATCCAGAGTGATCATGGGCCTCTTGGCTGCATCTCTGATCAGTCTTCTCCTTGTTTGAGATGAAAGTTTTGAGGGACAGCTGGGTCTTGGTAGATTTGCAGTGGTCTGATACTCCTTCCATTTCAATATGATCGCTTGCACAGTGCTCCTTGGGATGTTTAAAGTTTGGGAAATCTTTTTGTATCCAAATCCGGCTTTAAACTTCTCCACAACAGTATCACGGACCTGCCTGGTGTGTTCCTTGGTCTTCATGATGCTCTCTGCGCTTTAAACAGAGCCCTGAGACTATCACAGAGCAGATGCATTTATACGGAGACTTGATAACACAGTCATTTAGGACAACATTGGATCATTCAGAGATCCTCACTGAACTTCTGGAGTGAGTTTGCTGCACTGAAAGTAAAGGGGCCGAATAATATTGCACGCCCCACTTTTCAGTTTTTTATTTTTTACAAAAGTTTAAAATAACCAATAAATTTCGTTCCACTTCACAATTGTGTCCCACTTGTTGATTCTTCACCAAAAAAATTAAAATTTTATATCTTTATGTTTGAAGCCTGAAATGTGGCAAAAGGTTGAAAAGTTCAAGGGGGCCGAATACTTTCGCAAGGCACTGTATATTTAACGTGACGGTACAAGAAAGACAAAACAGAGCACATATACCATGGTGGCTGGAAACATACAAAGTAAAAAATACATACACTCTTGACTCATTCAGGTGCTTTATTAATGTGCTACTCACACTATATTTCCTATATTTTCCAAGGTATTTACAGCAGACAACTTGTAAAAAAACATTGATAAAGCTCCCCTATACAGCTCTGAGTGATAAAACTTGCTGTTTGCAGACACCACTATGAGGAGCTCAGTGCATAGGAAATAATACAGCTATTGCTGAACTCAATGGAAGGTGTAAAAATCTCTTTATACTGGGCTCCCACTAGTTATGGCTGCCAGAAAATGCAGTGGAATAGTGCCAGGAAGCAAGAGAAGGCTCCCTTCTCACAAGAGCCTATAGCTGCTGTATGGTCTGCTGACATGGTAAGCATGTCAATGTGTATAGCTGTGTTATAGCGTTGACATCTAAAAGGTGTAGTGAAATGGAAGTAAAACAACCCTGTATACCTGAACATCTGTTATGTTTACTGTAACCAAGAGACTGTGACTTAGTACAGATGAGTAAGGCTACATGCTATAAGGCAATATGGATATATTAGTCCATGGAAAAATGGCATAGGTGGCACATGGTTAATATCCATGTGTCTTCCATGCCCTCCACTGACCCTTTTATCTCCTGCAGTGGGCACAAGCTGCAACGCAAACAGGAATAAAACCTGTTCTGAGTTTTGCCCTGGGCTCACGGCCGCCTATATGGACCTGTGATAATACACTGTTGTGTGTACAGGGCCATACAATAAAATATGTCAGTGTGCTAACCATTAAAAATACGTCTGGGATTTCTGTTTTTTCTGTTCTGTTATAGGAAACAAACAGATAGGACCAGAGGCGTAGCTAGGGGTTCAGCACAGGGGGGGCGAACATGTTCAAGTGGGCCCCCAACTTGGACTTGTTCGTATACCGATACTATCAGTATACGGTGAGCGTATTGTGGTATATAGCAGCTCTACACAGGCCTCTGCAGACGATTTAGGTGAATACAGGGCAGTAGCATTTAGTGACATACCGGTGACGTCTCTGAAAAAGGCTTCACATTTCCCATCTCTTTCATCTGGACACCCATGACCACATCTTCCAGTCTCTGTAAAGTTTGCAACACAGACATCTTTGGCTCCTCACTTTTTCAGGCACCTGACCCACATTGTCCTCACCTGCACAAAGCCCCCATCCTGCTGCTACCCCAATTATAAAATATATAATATAACCCCCTATAATGAATAATACCCCCAAGTGTATCTTTAAGTTAATAACTTCCCTGTGAACCCCTTTAAATAGTGCCCCTTATTAATAGAACTGTCAGGGAGGGCGTTCCTCACAGCGCCGCTAGACTGTCAGGAACGCCCTTCTGACAGTAAACCGTGAAACTAAGACCCCCGATATCTCCAGCCCCGGGGCACATACCGGGAAAGCTGGCAGTGCGCTGAATTCAGCACGCTGTCGGCTTTCTAGCGGGATGTAAAACAGCATATACATGAGGACGTGAAAGGTCCTCTTTAAGGCTAAGGCCACACGTGGTGTCCTGCAGCAAAAAAGAGTTTTTCCTCCAGCACATTTGCACAGAAAGTTCGCAGAGGTTTCCTCTGCAGACTTTCTGCTTCAATTATATCTAGAGGAAAACCGCCAGCATTTCCGTAGGTATAATTGACATGCTGTGTTTTCCAAAACTGCGTCTGTTTTGGAAATTGCAGCGTATCTGCTGCGCATATTTTACTGCAAAGTGGGGATGGGGCCACATGTGGCGAAAACCCACAGAAAAAAACCCGGCATTTTACATCTAGCAAATCCCATCCACACATTGCGAAAAAATACGTGCAGCAGATGCACTGCGATTTCCAAAACCGTTGCGGTTTTGGAAATTGAAGCATTTCAATTATACCTACAGAAACACTGGCGGTTTCCATATAGGTGTATTGAAATCAGAAAGTCCACAGGGGAAACCTCTGCAGACCTTCTGTGAAAAGTGCTGCGAGAAAAACCACAATGTTACCACTGCGGTTTTTCCTGCAGTGCTTTTTTTTTCTGCAGCACACTATGTGGGACCTTAGTCTTATTAAAACCCAAGTGCCACCTTAATTAAATTAATTGATCCTCATATTATGGCCCTGATTCACCCTGACATAAATACTGCACCTCTAATGGCTCCTTATATTAATGACCACCCCCTTATGTTCATAATGCCTCCTAATATAAATGATGCCCCCTAATGGCCCGTTATATAAATAACCTCCCACTTGTATTAATAATACCCCCTAATAACCCTTATATAAATAACCTCCCCCTTGTATTAATAATACCTCCTAATAGCCCTTATATAAATGACCCCCCCATCGTCATAATGCCCCCTAATGAATCCTCCCTTATAGTTTTATTTCCCCCTCCTAACCACCCCTTATACTATCAATATACCCACAACTAAGCTAAAAAAACAAAAACAAAAGTCATACTCACCTGCGATGCTGATGAATGGAGCCGCCGCCCCTTCCTCCCTGTCCACGCACAGGATTTCTGTGTCTGAGCGCGGGCGGCGCGATGTTTTGACGTCATCGCGCCGCCCGTGCTGAGAAGCAGACATCGTCTGTGGTCTCGGCGTCTTGTAAACCGCAAGCCTGTATTGGCTTGCGATTTACAATACCGTTAAGTTGCAGGTTTACGTTTTAACTAGATCGGTGTCTGTATATCTCTCCATAGGTAAATGAGTAGGTTTAACGTGTGCATCCTGATAGAAAACAGCTTTCCATGTATTGTATCATGTTAAAGAATCATGTTTCCTTCTCCACTTAATAATAATAATAATAATAATAATAATAATAATAATAATAATAATAATTATAGTCCTTTAATAGTCCCACAATGGGGAAATTCAGTGTGTTACAGCAGCAAAGATAAGCAGATACAAATACAAATACAACATGTACAGGAATGTTCCAAGGTAAGAGGCATTACATTGATAGTAGACAGACAGATAAGAAGTAGCAGAGGGGGAGGGGGGGGGGAATTTAACAAGCAGAGATATGTTTCAGTTCTCTGCGTGTAATGATCTCCGCTTAGGTCGGTGTTGGTTATACAGCCTAACCGCGGTGGGGAGGAAAGACTTCCGATAGCGCTCCTTCTCACACCTAGGGTGGAGCAGTCGGTCACTGACAGTACTGCTCAGCGCGATCACAGTCTCATGCATGGGATGGGACCTCTTCTTCTGCATGGAGCTCACCACGGACAGTATCCTTCTGTCACCCACCACCTGCACTGGGTCCAGTGGGCACCCCAGGACAGAGCTGGCCCTTCTAATCAGCTTGTCAAGTTTATTTCTGTCCATGGTTGATATACTGCTTCCCCAGCAGGCCACTCCAAAGAAGATGGCTGATGCCACTACCGAGTTGAAGAAAGTTCTAAGAAGTGCCCCCCGGATTCCAAAGGCTCTCAGTTTCCTAAGCAGGTAGAGCCTGCTGTGGCCCTTCCTGTACAGGGCCTCCATATGATCTGCCCAGTCCAGCTTATTATTAAGGGGCAAACCCAGGTACTTATAGGTGTTCACAATCTCGATGCCCGTCCCCAGGATGTCCACTGGTTTAGGAGGGCTTCTGCCTTTGCGGAAGTCCACCACCATCTCCTTGGTCTTCCCCACGTTAATCTTCAGGTGGTTCCGGTGGCACCAGTCCACAAAATCCTGGTTCAGTTCTCTGTACTCCCTATCATCATCATCTGTGATGAGACCCACTATTGCAGAGTCGTCAGAATACTTCTGTAGGTAGCAGCTGGATGAGTTGCACCTAAAATCTGCAGTGTACAGTGTGAAGAGGAAAGGGGCGAGAACCGTACCCTGAGGTGCCCCCGTATTACAGATCACGGTACCTGACACACAGTCTTGGGCTCTCACGTATTGCGGTCGATTTGTGAGGTAGTCTAGGATCCAGTTGGAGAGGTAGTGGTCCACTCCAGCAAGGCCCAGCTTGTCCCTCAATAACCTGGGCTGTATGGTGTTAAAAGCACTGGAGAAGTCAAAGAACATTATTCTCACTGTGTTCCCTGGTTTCTCCAGGTGAGACAGAGCCCTGTGCAGAAGATGGATGATGGCATCATCTACCCCAATGCCCGGCCGATAAGCAAACTGGAGGGGGTCCATAGCGGGGCTCACTAGAGGGCGGAGATGTGTGAGAACCAATCTCTCCAAGATCTTCATCAGGTGGGATGTCAGTGCTACAGGTCTGTAGTCATTGAGGTCCATAGGGTGGGGTTTCTTTGGAACTGGTACCACACAAGAGGATTTCCATAATTCAGGGACTATTTCCTGCCTCAGGCTCATATTATACATACAGTCATATGAAAAAGTTTGGGCACCCCTATTAATCTTAATCATTTTTAGTTCTAAATATTTGGGTGTTTGCAACAGCCATTTCAATTTGATATATCTAATAACTGATGGACACAGTGATATTTCAGGATTGAAATGAGGTTTATTGTACTAACAGAAAATGTGCAATATGCATTAAACCAAAATTTGACCGGTGCAAAAATTTGGGTACCCTTATCATTTTATTGATTTGAATACTCCTAACTACTTTTACTGACTTACTGAAGCACAAAATTGGTTTTGTAACCTCACTGAGCTTTGAACTTCATAGTCAGGTGTATCCAATCATGAGAAAGGTATTTAAGGTGGCCAATTGCAAGTTGTTCTCCTATTTGAATCTCCTCTGAAGAGTGGCATCATGGGCTCCTCAAAACAACTCTTAAATGATCTGAAAACAAAGATTGTTCAACAGGGGAAGGATACAAAAGTTGTCTCAGAGATTTAACCTGTAAGTTTCCACTGTGAGGAACATAGTAAGGAAATGGAAGACCACAGGGACAGTTCTTGTTAAGCCCAGAAGTGGCAGGCCAAGAAAAATATCAGAAAGGCAGAGAAGAAGAATGGTGAGAACAGTCAAGGACAATCCACAGACCACCTCCAAAGAGCTGCAGCATCATCTTGCTGCAGATGGTGTCACTGTGCATCGGTCAACAATACAGCACACTTTGCACAAGGAGAAGCTGTATGGGAGGTGATGCGAAAGAAGCCGTTTCTGAAAGCACGCAACAAACAGAGTTGCCTGAGGTATGCAAAAGCACATTTGGACAAGACAGCTTCATTTTGGAAGAAGGTCCTGTGGACTGATGAAACAAAGATTGAGTTGTTTGGTCATACAAAAAGGCGTTATGCATGGCGTCAAAAAAGCACAGCATTCCAAGAAAAACACTTGCTACCCACTGTAAAATTTGGTGGAGGTTCCATCATGCTTTGGGACTGTGTGGCCAATGCCGGCACCGGGAATCTTGTTAAAGTTGGGGTCGCATGGATTCAACTCAGTATCAGCAGATTCTTGAGAATAATGTACAAGAATCAGTGACAAATTTGAAGTTACGCCGGGGATGGATATTTCAGCAAGACAATGATCCAAAACACAGCTCCAAATCTACTCAGGCATTCATGCAGAGGAACAATTACAATGTTCTGGAATGGCCATCCCAGTCCCCAGACCTGAATATCATTGAACATCTGTGGGATAATTTGAAGCGGGCTGTCCATGCTCGGCGACCATCAAACTTAACTGAACTGGAATTGTTTTGTAAAGAGGAATGGTCAAAAATACCTTCATCCAGGATCCAGGAACTGATTAAAAGCTACAGGAAGCGACTAGAGGCTGTTATTTTTGCAAAAGGAGGATCTACTAAATATTAATGTCACTTTTCTGTTGAGGTGCCCATACTTTTGCACCGGTCAAATTTTGGTTTAATGCATATTGCACATTTTCTGTTAGTACAATAAACCTCATTTCAATCCTTAAATATTACTGTGTCCATCAGTTATTAGATATATCAAATTGAAATGGCTGTTGCAAACACCCAAATATTTAGAACTAAAAATGATTAAGATTAATAGGGGTGCCCAAACTTTTTCATATGACTGTATATGTAATTATACCACACAGCTGGTCCCCGCAAGTCTTAATTAGCCTTGCACTGATGTCATCTGGCCCTGCGGCTTTCCTCGCCTTGATCTTTTTCATCTCCTTCCTCACCTGGGCCCGTGTGAAGGTCAGACTGTGGCCAGATAAAGACGGATTTCTGGATTTACTGGTCTGTTGGGAAGTGGCCGCATGGGGAGAAGTCATTGTGGTGGGGGGAGCTGAAGGACATACTGGGGTGGGAGGAGCTGGTGTGTGATCAAATCTGTTGAAGAATAGGTTTAGTTCATTAAGCCAATTAACATCTGCCTCAATCTGGCAGACAGACTGTTTATGACCAGAAATTGACTTAAGCCCCTCCCAGACCCCCCTTATGTCTTTTCTTTCCATTTGCTTTTCCATTTTTTCTTTATAACTGGCTTTTCCCTGCCAGATTTGATGCCTCAGCTCCTTTTGTACTTCCCTCAACCTCTCCTTATCTCTTGTCCTAAATGCCATCTTTTTTTCCTTAAGTAGTGTTTTTATATCAGAGTTAATCCATGGTTTGTTGTTGGAGAAACACCTCACCACTTTTGTGGGTACTGTGTTGTCCACACAAAAATTTATGTAGTCCGTTATGCAGTGTGTGAGTCCTTCTATTTCTTCCCCATAAGAATCCTGCAGAACTTCCCATGCGGTTGTGTCAAAACAATCCCTCAGAGCCTCATCACTCTCCTCGGACCATATCCTCACTGTGCGGGTGACAGCTGGTTCTCTACGTACAAGTGGCTTGTACACAGGTCGGAGATGTACTAGGTTGTGATCCGATCTTCCCAGGGGTGGTAGGGCTGATGAGTTATATGCCTCCCTCGCGTTGGCAAAGAACAAGTCCAGTGTTTTGTTGTCTCTTGTGTGGCAGGTTACATGCTGTGTGAAACTGGGCAGTGTGGATGATGGAGAGGCATGGTTGAAATCACCCGACAGAAGAAAGAGGGCCTGGGGATGATTTAACTGTAAAAGGCTCAGAGTGGCTTGTAGGACCTCGCAGGCAGCGTCAGCTTTTGCAGAGGGGGGGACATATGCAGCTATCACGATGACATGCAATAGTTCCCTTGGTAGATAGAAAGGTCTCATGCTCACAGCTAATAGTTCAATGTCCTTACAGCAAGTTTGCTCCTTAATCACAATGTGCCTAGGATTACACCATCTATTATTCACAAACATTGCCAGCCCTCCTCCTTTCCTCTTACCGCTCTCCCTTGTCCTGTCTGCCCGAAGGAGTTTAAAACCATCCAAGGAGACCAGAGAGTCAGGAGTAACTTCAGTGAGCCAAGTCTCTGTAAGTAGTATCATGCTGCACGCCCGAAACTCCTGATGATGCCTGGTGAGCGCTGTTAGTTCATCCATCTTGTTTGCAAGAGATCTCACATTGCCCATGATGATGGAGGGAACAGCTGGTCGGTAACGCCTCTTTTTAGTCCTCTGAAGAGTACCAGCTCTGCATCCCCTCACCCGCTTTTTCTTTCTCCAAAGCTCGCGGGGGATGTGTGACCAGATGGTATGCCGTCCTGCTGTGTCTCTGAGCTGCAGGAGTTCCTCTCTTGTATAGGCAAAGGAATTGTCTGCATACACAAAAGATCCCATTTTCAAGCAGAACAAAAAGACAGATAAAAACAAAAAAAAAAGTATCACAAGGGTCCAAGTCTTTGTGTGTGTTTCTTCATAGTGCAAAGTCCTTAAGTAGAGAGGTAAAAAACGAGACATAGAAAGAAAAATAAGATAGAGAGTCTCAGAGCTGCTGTAGCAGGCAGCCACTCCAGCGGCGCCATCTTGGAAAAAAAAAAAAAAAAAAAAAGATGTTACTTTTTACATAGAAGTTTGTGGAGAGCATAGAGGAGGAGGGGGCTGCTGGAAAAGACACATAAATAACCAGGCATTGGAGTCTGGGCCAATTTTGGTTGAAGTCATAGCCCGAAAAATGTTACTCCTCTATTTTGAAAATAAAATCATTAATTATGCTAAATTATATTATAATGTTTATAGGAATTCAATCACTATTTTTTTTTCCTGAATTAGGCCAGGGCCCCACGTTGCGAAAAAATGTTTTACAGTACCTGCAAAGTGGATGGGATTCTAGCTAATTGCATCCACACATTGCCAAAAAAAAAAAAATGAATGGAAATCCTGTGATTTAAAAAAAAAAAGTGAGAGTTTTTGTAAAACGCAGAATGTCAATTATACCTACAGAAACGCTTGCGTTTTCCTTATAGGTATAATAGAAGCAGAAAGTGTGAAAAACGATGCGGAAAAATCCACAAAGCGTTTCAGCTGCGGTCTTTTCCGCAGCGTTTTTCAGCTGCGGCTTGCTACGTGGGGCCTTAGAGGATCTTTACTGCTTCTGTCTGATCATGGCTTTTAGTCATTTATGAAGGAGTCCAATGGGAATCAGAGTCAGGCTGTGAAATAAAGGAGTCAGAGTTCAGAGTCACTAAATGCTGCTACACTGTGAGTGAGGGAACTCTTTTGACACAACTATCACTGCACAAACTAATGTAATAAATCAGTTAACTAGTCTACAGCAGCCTCCCCCACCCACTCCATAGACCGCTGTAAGTACAGGGAAAGAGCAGATCAGCCTGATAAGTGGAGAAGTAAACCTATTTCTTTAATAAGATATAGTATTCTTATATTCACTGGTACTTTTCATTTATGAAAAGTGGTTTTAATAATAATAATAATAATAATAATAATAATAACTTTATTTATATAGCGCCAACATATTCCATAGCACTTTACAAATCAGAGTACACATGAACAGACAATATGAGACATTACAATGTGACAAAGAAATAAACATATCAAACAATAGGAATGAGGGCCCTGCTCGCAAGAGCTTACATTCTATGAGGAGATAGGGGGACACAAGGGGTCAGAGGGTTTGTTTGCTACCATGGTCCAGCCATCTTTTAATAGAAAAGGTTGTGTAACTGAAGCTGTATGAACCCGTCACCAGACAGTATCTGTGAATAAACAGAAACCAAGTGCAAGGAGTCCAGTGTAACTTCTAGATGGAGAGGACAGGATCTAAGGAACAGAGGAGGAAGGATAAAAGGTGTTATTGTTCCCCACCTCCGCACACTACACTGTGATCAGGTCACGTGATAAGTCTGACCATACAGATGTGATTTTAGGGCAGTTTTGAAGCTGCTGTAGTTGGGGATTAAGCGGATTGTCTTGGCTAAAGCATTCCAGAGCACCGCTGCAGCTCGAGAAAAGTCTTGGAGATGGGAATGGGATGATCGGATAACAGGGGATGCAAGTCTAATCTCATTGCCAGAACGGAGAGGACAGTTAGGGCGGTAGACAGTGACGAGAGAGGAGATATAGGGGGGGCGCAGCGCTATGGATGGATTTGTGGGTCAGTGTGATAATTTTATATTGTATTCTGTCATGGATGGGCAACCAATACAGCGACTGACACAAGGTAGATGCGTCTGTGTACCAGTTTGACAGAAAGATGAGTCTGGTGGCTGCATTCAGGACAGATTGTAGTGGGGAGAGTTTAGTAACAGGAATACCAATTAGAATAGAATTGCAATAGTGAAGACGAGAGAGAATCAGAGCGACAATGAGGGTTTTTGATGTTTCCACGGTGAGAAAAGGGCGAATTCTACAGATGTGTTTAAGGTGCAGGAGACAAGAGCGTGCAAGTGTCTGAATATGTGGGGTAAAAGTGAGATCTGAATCAAATACAACCCCCAGACAGCGGGCATGCTGCCTCGGGGTAATAGTAAGGCCACAGACAGAAATGGAAATGTCAGGGTTAGGTCGGTTAGTAGATGGAGGGAACACAAGACGTTCAGTTTTTGAAAGATTCAATTTCAGATAAAGAGAAGACATGATGTTAGATACAGTCACTGGTGTTCTGTAGTAGTGTAGGAGTGATGTCACAGGATGAGGTATATAGTTTGGTATCATCTGCATAAAGATGGTATTTTATATTTGGAGGTACGCTTTAAATAGAACTACAATAGGGAAAATTCTGCGACAACAGTAAAGAAAGCTGGCATGTTCAGCAACAAGGAAATCTGATTAGCAGAGAAGCAGTCTATTATAGTGATTGAAGAATGACTGTAAATGACAAAAGCCAAACTTCTTCTGACATAACTGTCATAACAGATGAAGTGTTTCCTGCCCAGTAGTCCTAACTGCTATTACAAGCTTACAGAGCCATACAACAGTATCTAGGCATCTGATTCCTAGGGGTATGACAATGTTTCCAAGTGCGTGGGTGAAGCAATGGCTTTCATCGAATATCAGGACCATAGTCCACATAGACTTTATACTGCAGGCCAGCTACTACCTGGAGGTACCCCTACTTAGATGCAAAAGCAATTACAGTAACACTAACAGAAGCCGACAAGTTGAGGACCCTGCAGTAGAGCATGTTTTCCTCTTCTAAATTGTATTCTATGCATGCTGCACTTTTCTTTCATTTTCATGATTGTGTCTTTTTCAAGAAGGTAATCCAATTTAGGGCAAATTATTTGGTGCATGAATATTTTCTATGGAGTTGGTTAAGAGCCAGTGAGGATGTATCATCATTTATCACCTTTAAGGTTGGTGGAAAAATACTCTGCTGAGAGATAATTTATGGCTTTTCTGAGCTGGATGCTGTCTCTCTGACCACTATTGAAAGTGACAGAACTATCAAATACATTTGTATTCTGTGGCTGAATCCTCCAAGAGATGATAGTTTGCAAAATAAGAGGCATGAACTGAAAATGGTTTGACTTTCAGCTTGTTGTCTGCAAATGTACATGCATTTTTGTGTGTAATTTCATCAACATTGCTTATTTTAAGTGGCATAGTGTAATCCAGACACTGTAGCAGTATAGCAGTAGTATTTACATTAAAGAGGATCTCCCACCTCTCCTGTCATATCGGCATTATTAAATACTGGTACACACCCTGAAATAATAATGTTGGGGCATCTTTTTTTACTGTGTCTACTATTCCTCTATTATTTCTCCTGATTCTATAAGGATTTACTGACAACTGGTTGTTACCCTTGTCAAAAGGGGGTGTCCCTACGCAGTCATCACTCTTTGGACAGTGTCAAGATATGTAGAGATACACCTCCAGCTGGTAACACCCAGGGGTCAATTTGCTTATAAATTTCTAGGAGGAGTAACCGAGTTCTAAGAAAAAATGTTCCACAATTCTATAGGGAACACAAAGAGTTACTAAAATAGACATGTCAGGAAAGGCGACAAGTCCTTTTTTTAAGCAAACTGAATGGAACCTACCAAAGATGAATATTTTTTCCTGTAACTTTAGCTACATTTTTTAGGTTAAAATTCTATTTGCGTCAATGTTATATAATACATTTATAAGATTATTAGTATGGACTGTCATCTAGAAGGATGGACACTGCTTTGGCATTGTATTTATAAGACTCCCATGGGTACCTCTTTTCTTATGTTGAACAGTTCTTGCTTTTCGAGTTGTTGAGTAAAAATGTTATTTCACCTCGATATACACATCCAATCTTTACTTTAACGGGATAATAGGGAATAGACATCTGAATTTTTGTTTGCAGCCCAGAGAACATTACTGTATGAGGATCAGTCATCAAGTGAAGCAGTGTCAGGTCACAGCAGGCATTGGCTCTATTATTTACAAAATGTGTAGTGTATCCAGTCTTCATTTTGACAAAGCATAGAATCAGAGCATTATGCATCACTTTTATTTCCTCAGTCTCTACTGGCAAAGAAATGTGTTCAATATAATTTTCATTTACTCATTTATTTGCAAGTTTTGCTTATCTATATGAAATATGAAAAATCTATTTCCTTATCTATTGCCCAATCCATGCAGACCAGTGGTAGAAAATGTAGGCCATTCCTCACAAACTACAGCTTACTTTAGCTTGAATTTGGTTAAAGGAGAAGACTGGATATTGATGGTCAACAATATCAGATCATAGGGGTCCAACAATCGGAAACCCCATCCTCAGATGTTTAGAGATGTGTGGAGTCAGAAGCTCAGCAACTAAGTTCACAGAATAGAGTTGTCCTCAGGTACACAAAAACATTTTGTCTTGTTTGCAATCAACTGGAGTTGCATACAGCATGCTACCATTGTATTCTGGATGTGCAATATTTGGAGAGATGGATTATATTACAATGGACCGCCAAATGCCATATTTTTCTACATAAATGATTTATTTCTGTGTTCCTGGCTATAATGTGGTCTTAGAGTTGTTTTCCAGGATTAGAAAATCATGGCTTCCTTCTTTGAAAAACATCATCACACCTTTTTACAGGTTATGTAACCCTGGAAAACTCATTTTAAGTATCGTTATAAGGAATGCAGAGATAGCTGTCCAAAGTGGTCTCTAGTAAGAAGACACCAGTTTTTAAATAGTACTGTATAGGATAGGTGAGAAGTCCTGTTACAGATTTTTCTAGGGGTCCAGGAACTTCAAATAATACACTATATATGAGTTTTCAATGCCAGGAGAAAACCTGTTGTCTGAATTAGTTATGCCATCATCTTTTCACTTCAGGGAAGGCACTCTTGATATGACAGCAAATAAAGACTTTCTAGAGAACTTTGAAACTATTTTTGTTTCTCCAAAAATAAGACAAGGTCTTATATTATTTTCTTCACCGAAAAAGGGCTAGGGCTTATTTTCGGGGTAGGTCTTATTTTTCAGGTACCAGAGCGAATCAGAAAAGATTCTGGACAAATCTTATAAAATGTATAGTGTTAGTAATCCTAACTTACATTCAGAATTGATGGTGCAGGGTCAGTGGGTCTTACAAAAACTTACTTGCATTCTCTCTCTAAACACTTTGTTTGGCAGTGGCACCGTGTCTTCTCTATCTCCTCTCCTTTATGCTCTCCTTTACACTAAGGGAGAGGTACTGTAGTGGATTGGCTGTATCTGTGGGAGCGAGCAGGGGTGGCACCTGACATCTGGTCACATAGGTAAGCCCACAAAATAGTAGCGGCTGGGAGGTGGGACCCAGAAGGCAGGACTCTGGAGCAGGACTCAAAAGTGGGTGAGTGGATTTTGCACCTGTCGTGACGGAAGGTAGTGGGACACTTGTACAGGACATTTGGGAGCTATGGTATGCCTATTTTCTGTCTCCGTGATGTCAGTAACGTCACCTGACATAACCTAGCGCTGGAGGCACCGACTGTACTTAGGGCTTATTTTTGGAGTAGGGATTATATTTCAAGTCTACTCCAAAAACCCTGGAAAATCAAGCTAGGTCTTATTTTCAAGGTAGGGCTTATTTTTGGAGAAACAGGTTATTATATACTAGGATCTTCAGCCCCCCAGAGTATAATAATTGGAGGCCATGTAGGATGCGTACAAATAGAAACAACACATATACTTACCTTTCCTGGGCTCCATCAAAGCGTCCAATTTTCTTTCCTGGGCTTCCTTGGTGTGTTCTTCCTAACGTCATCATGCCAGGGTCACAACTGTCAAAAAGGGACAAAAAAAGACAACGCTGAGTGTCACATAGTGTAATATTGTTTGTAAAATTGGTGTACAAATAGAGCAGTGCGGTGAAATAGAAGTGGAATGCACCCCACACAAGAGCCTGTATAAGCACTGTGATTAGGATAGATCCACAAAGAACAGGTAGAGAGTTTCCACACAAAAACATTTTTGGTATACAATGTTGTGATTTGACTCTCACCTGGGCTAGTTGTGATAAGCCACAACTACTTAGCATGCATGATAATCCTATATGTGGAGGCAGCAGAATCTCTCAGCGTCGGGACCACAGGAATCCAGGCGATGATGGTACCAGTTGTTGTAGATGGAGTGGATACGCCAAAAAAAGAGAGATAGTATATCTGCGCTTTTCAGATAAAAGAAACTTTATTGGAGCTCAAAACGCACAACGCGTTTCAGAGATCAAAATTCTCCTCTTTCAAGTGTGAAATGAGACAAGACATACTAACAGGTATAACATTGAGCTATTTAAAGGAAAAAGAGGTTAGACCCACCTATTGTGGGAGGAACCACAAAGCAATCATTAAAACATGTTCAATGCATTTTATTCAGACAATTTACCATCATAAAGGGATGATGTTACATCGCTGTTATAAATCATTAAAAAGCTGATATCGGCAGTAAAAATGCTGTGAAATCGAATTAGCATTTATTTAGCTTAAATGCGCATGCGCAGCCCATATTCCTGCCCTGTGTGTATTTAAAAGTGAAAGAGGACTAAGAACAGCTCCGTTCAGCTGTTTCCCATTAGTGAAGAGAGATGTCTCCATTCAGAAGTTACCAGCTGATCTTTGTTTGTAAACGTGCTACACGTGGGGGGAAGGTAAAAACAACTGAGGCCTGTAATTGGGAAGGAAGGCTGGGTCCATGGAAAAGCCCAGAAAATGTGAATATAAGTGTTATCATATTTGTATGCACCCTGCTTGAGCTCCAGTTATTATATTTAAGGCCTGAAGAGCTCCTCTGAAGAGTATAATAATAGCACTTTTGGTTTGGACTGAAAAACTTCATTCCGAACCTTGTGAATATTTGGAAATAAATCTTGTGAAGTTCACCCTTCACTAATAGATAGATAGATAGATAGATAGTGTTACAAATGCATTTAGGTTTCGTCTGCTGCAAACGTACCAGAAGCACAACGGAAGACAAGGACAGTGAGCCCTAATACTAGACCCAACCCGAAGTGCCTACCTGCTTGCCTCAGCTACCCTAAGTGGTAGAGGACAACTGGGCAACGGTCCCTTCCTATGTCACAAGTGCAAACACAAACACAGACAAGACAAGACAAGAACGGGTAGGGAAAAAGCCAAGGGTCTGAACCAATCAGGCAGCAGGAACAAAATCAGAAATGGAAGAATATACAGGTTTGCAAAAACAGAGGTACAGGAGAAAAACGCTAGCATGCTAAATAGAGACTAATAGCAAGCCCTCAGGTGTGGTTAGAAAACCATATATAGGATGTCAGGAATCTGCCCCAGGCTTGATTGGATCGGACCTTGATCTGCCAGAGCAGTGAGAGTGGAAAGGAAGGATGTCAATCACATAAGCAAGACTGAAGTTAACTGTTTGAGGAGCAGGGGGAAGAGGATAGAGCTGTGTTCAGACAGAGTACAACAAGAAACCTAAAAGCATAAAATCATAGCCGGAGACGCCTCCTGCACTGAGCCATAGAGTCTTTTTTTTTCTCTTTTTTTTTTTAAGCTGAAATGTCTCTGTTTGGGTGAATAAACCACACTTTTTGTGCTTTCTATTGGATCTTGGAGTGTTGCCTGTTTTGTCTTTATTTTTAATAGGTGGTCTATATCTTGAAGATAGCAAAAGAGATCTGGAATATGATCCCACTCAGACAAAAAAATAGTAGAAAAAGGCAACATAGTGTGAGTTTATTCCAACTGCAACATTTCCTAAATACACAAGCCCTTTCTCACTCTTGAGAAAGAATAGGCATAATTCCAATTTGTGTGAAAAAGTAGAAAAAGTTAGTTTATTCCATATGCAATGTTTTGCTTTATTAAATTGGGAAAGGTTTCTATTTCTTCACAATAATTGGAGTGCTACTTATTCTTTTGAACATTAGATTGGCAGACTAGATTTTAATATATAAAGTAGTTGTATTCTTGCAGATTGTATATAATTAGAAAAGATAGCTACAATGATAAAATATTAAGCATAATGGAGCAGATGTACTAGGGATGTACCAGAATTGCAGTTCATATCGAGTTAGAATTTCATGTGTGCCAGATTTATTGATGGTTTTCAATGGTTTTTGTACCTCACTGGACACTTTTGTAAAATGTGGGCCTGGCAATGTTGATTTATAAACCATGCCAGATTTATTTTTGGTGTGTGCCATTTTTTTGGTAGGCCAGTCTTGACTTGTCATAAGTAAGAGAATAGCAGTAGCAAGTGTTTAGACTGCCTTTACACTGTCTCTCTGTTAGGATCCAAGAACACCATGCTCCATGTTTTTCACAGCTTAGCACACTAACCCATTATTTTCTATGGTCCCATACAAACGCCTGTACAGGTCAGGGACAAGACTCAAGACAGGTCCTGTATGGTACTTTTTGAGACCTGGCCTTCCTGAAGGAAATCAATGGGTCCATGGAAGCACGGGCTGCACACTGGTGTCATACTATGGACTCTGCACATGCACACTCTGCATGTAGCCTTAGACAGCAATAATAAATACACCACAATAATACCACAGTTTCTAATAAAATAGGACACCTCTGTAAGCTTCTGTACACTGAAAGGTGGCCTGCAAAAGCAGTCTACTTAAAGGGGTTGTCCGGGATAAATATAAATTTCTACACTAATCTAAACACCCTCTCCCCACCTACTTTCTAAATTACATAATTCAGCAAAAATGTATAGTTACCCATATTCCTGGGGCGGTCACCGCACCAGGGACATTTTTGATTATCAGGTGACGTTCCATTTCCCGTTTCCGGAAACAGAACGTCACTACTACTCTCCCCCTCCACCCCATCATACTAACCTCTCTTCCTTCCAGACTTCCTCCTGTGGGGAACTGTTCCTACTTCTTCTGTGATGTCTGCCCGCACGTGCACTGTAGCCAATGCTCCATCTCTATTGTGCAAGTGTGGGAGCCCGAAGGAGTTGCCCATGTCTGCGCAGTAGAGATGGAGTGAAGGCTCCAAGACAGTGCTGGGACTGCAGAATCAAAGAAGAGGAGGAGCCGTTCCCCGCAGAAGGAAGTCTGGACAGGAAGAAGACAGGTAAGTATAATGGGGTAGGAGGGTTGGGTTGAGTTAGTTGGGAAGGACTAGTAGTGGGTGGGATAGCTATAATGCATTGCATTAGCTAAGGCAGCAGGAAGCTGCACCATGTAAACAAATGCAGAAGATGCCAGGCACTCCCAGAGAAACCCAGAAATCACTCAAAACACTGCTAAAGGTATTTGGGTGCACTTATTAACCCATTAATAGCACTAACAGACCATTTTTTTTTAAAATATTTTTTGCCCGGAAAACCCCTTTAAGGAGAAATAGTAACTCTTTCTGAACCAGGTCTATGACCTCTCACCTAGTTAGGCAGCACCCTATTTCGCACTGATGAAGGTCAATAACACCAAACAGCTGCCTGTGTATGGGTCTCTCTTCCTTTTGGAGGAGACATCTAATTTTAGATCATGCTGCTAGGTTTTTGGAAAACCAGGCATTGATCCTGAGGGAGCTATGTTCCAAAGTTGCACTGAGCAAGTTTCCCCCCTTCCCCCAAGGAAAACTTATTTGCATATTTTTCCCCACTAAATAAGACAGAATAAATAAACCTTGTTTTTCATAAATACCATAATAAATACTATAATAAAGATAAAATATGAGTTTGCTATTTGTGTTTTGTACATTCTTCTTCTGTTGTAATGTACTAGATGATGTAGAATATTCAATATTGTAGCAGGCATGCCAATGGAGATGCAGTAAATTGCCAGCAGAGGGTGCTACAAGAGCAATATTATTCTGTTAGATCTAATGTAAATAAAAAAAACACATACCATTGACTAAACACTTGAGTATGTTCATTAACATGTCTTCCATATATGTAAATTCAACAATGTAAAAGTATAAAGTGGTTATTCTAGGTTTTATGTCTGTCTAAAATAAATATATGTAATACATCAGACAATCCAAACTAATAGAAATATGTATATATATGCACTGATGCATAGGCACTGATATATAGATATTTATCAATGTTTAAAGCACCCTTGTTGCCTGTTCTACATAAATTTCTGATGTTGCTGACCTTATCTGACATAGAGGCTTTATTAAAGAGGGCCTGCCACCAGGTCTGAAAAGCCAAATAACATACCTCATCTGATAGACACTGTCACCCTGAGCATTCTGGTGTGTGTTTATCCAAATTCATTCATCCATTCTAAAGATATCAGCCATTTTATTGATGTGACAAATTAGAGTGTACTAGCCAAGTGGGCTGTAACACTGCATGATATACAGTATACAGAGACACCGTCCCCAGAGAAACCACTGTGTTACCACCAACTATTTCAGATGTTTGCATCCAAAGTGATAACCAGCATTAGCAAAAACATTGACTAGTAAGGGCAGCACTTATTTTATTACCTAGATATAGTTTTGCCTCATTTTATGTAAATACTGTGTGTATTTCCCCATATACATGGCATTCTTTCAAGCTATTTTAACTAAAGAGGAAATGTCCACTTATCCACTATCTATGTATTTTAATAAACATTTCCCCGTGATATAATTCTTAAGCATCTTTCCATACAAGTCTGTTCCTCTATTATTCCCACTAGAAATGTATGAATAAATTGTCAACTTGTTATTATGAGTTGATGGTGTGTGCCTGACATTGTCCAGTCAATGCAGACACTGCCAGTCTGTGCAGGGAAATACCCCTTTGACAAGGAGAATGGTAATGCCCAGTTGTCAATTTATCCATACATTTCCCAGGGTGATACCAGAGGAACAGCACAACACAGAATTCTAAGAAAAATGTGCTCCAGTATTGATATTTCATTGGTTATACAATTATTTACTAAAAAAGCCATGTACTGGCATTGATAAGAGTCCTCTTTAAACTTGACAAATGTATAAAATATACGGTACATTGAATATTGTTGTGCAGTAAGAGCATTGGTTTATGGTGACCTAGCAGCCCACTGAAATACTTTGGGATTTTCACAAAGTTCTCCACAGTGCTACACCTGCCTATATTTTCTGTCTCATTTATCTACAACCCTACCCATACTTGCCATCTTGTTAATGATCTAAAATATTCTTCATAATCTAAGTCTCCTACTCCCATCTCCAAGAATTTTCTCATGTTGCACCAGTTTTCTGGAATGTGCTACCCCAGACAATCAGGTTAATTCTCAGTATTCTAAGTGTCAAATATGCCTTAAAGACTCATAATGTACTTTTTAGGCTGGCCTATTCCTTTCCCAAAGCTAACTCAAAGGCACTTCATATTGTACCTAAGAATACAGAGACTGGCTGACTGGCTGCTCATGCAACTTTATGTGTGCTAAATAATCACTTTTCCCTTTTGTGTCACTCCTATTTCCTCATAGGTTGTAATGTTGCCCAAGACTTTCTCAAAAATACAAAGCAAAGCTAATTATTTTTGTTTTAATCACAGTCCTACCACTATACCTTAAATGAGAGGCTTCCATGCAAAATTTGCTATCATACCCTACACTGAGAACTACTCATTGAAAATATTTGAGTGAATGGAATGTGTTCATAAGCGTTATCATTGTAATTTTCTAAATGAGTAAAGGCTGTATTATCCTGCCAGATGAAGGAGAAACATGTGATCAGCACTCGTCTGCATCGGCCTCATTACACATTTCGATGCATACTGAAACGGGGAGGAGCTATTTCTACTTCTGTAGTTCTTCCTCCCCCATTTGGCTGCATGGATTATTGACAATACTACCCTCATTACACAGAAAGATGTGCTGTCGATAATCTGCATCTTTTATCCTCATAAAAGATATGATCAGCCAACCAGACAGTGTTTGCTTGCAGATCAGCTGATCGGCAGCACTATTAGACAGGGCTATTAATGGCAGCAAGCATTCCTAGGAGTGGTCATTGCCGATAAGAGCCCTGAATGTCAGATCGGTCCGTCTAGTAGGGCCTTAAGAAGGAAAGCATATAACATAAATCTATGCTGGGGTAGCCATTGTCAATAAGGAAGAAAGATCTTGTGATAAGATGTTTGATGATAAGGATGATGTTTTGTCTGATAAGCATGGCTGCTTGCTGCAAGAATATTAGCAGTATATAGTCATGCTAAGCACATTACTTCATTTGGCAAGACAAAACAGATGGTGAATAGCAGATTAAGACAGAGCAGCCTTATGAATCAATAATGAGCAATGTGACAGACACTTTCTCAAAACACATGGATTCTTTCAGTAACCCAGTCTTTACATGTACCATGCAGTAGCTCATACACATAGCCACGTTTCCAGCACATTGCACCACAAATATAAATGACTATGTATCAATCAAGTTAGATTCCATAGCACAGGATTATGTAGAGGAACGACTAGGCATCTGTTGGCCAAAGAAATTGCAAGCTGCTCCCCTAAGATGAATGAGTTGTCCATGCTGCTTGATCTAGTAGAAAATAATGTAATATTTCTGCATATGACATTGATGCAGCACTACTTTCTGCACTTTTCTGTTCTGTCTACATGGTAGTTTGTGACATATCTTTAGTTATCTTAATTAAATTCTTCCCTATTTATCTAAAGTACAAGTTCATTTGTGGCTGACTAGTCTCAAATAGTATCCCCCTCATAAAATCTACTTTCTTTCTCATCACATCCTCAAGCTGCTACTTTGTCCCTCCACTATTCTCTAAACTGAAGCTCTGCTAGCACAGATTGACTGCTGTTTATTAGTACAAGCCCATCTCAAATCCAACAGAAACTTCAGATTATGTTGACACTAGGTTAAAAGAATCTTGAGTCACAAATCACTAATACCGAAACAGAGATCATTCGGTTATTATCACACATATATTGAGTAAAATGAGCCTCGGTTTTTGGGGATCCCAAGGACCACTCTTACAGAGGCTAGTGGAGGTACATACCTCATAATGTTCAATATAGCATTCACTTTATTTAAAATATTTAACGTAAAAAAGGAGTACTGCAATAGATTTAGCATAGCAGAAGAATGCAAGAGAACTCTTAGACTCTATTCAGATCTATGTTGTGGCTTCAGTTTATAACAGAACCTCACCACATATAAGCTGAATCCACTTTTATCATGGTTGCTCCCATTTTCATGCAAATAATTGATCAACCTTTTTGCAGTATTCTAGCAAATCCCGTCCAAGCATTGCAGAAAAGTTCCCACAGCGGAAATGCTGCAATTTCCCAAACTCTGCGGACTTTCTGTGATAAGCGCTACGGGGGCCTTAGCCTCAAAGTGATCTGTTTTTTGGTTTTGGAAACAGTACCAGACTTGTCTTTTGTTGATGTCTATTACTACACCTCTGCCCCATTTGCTCAGTCTTAGTCTCATGCAACTGCCTTAAAATGCGTACGTCCGACCTGTTGCTCCATCCATCTCGGGATTGATGGATAGTAGTAGAAGTCACAGTCTGCATAGTTTAAATAGCCTTATAGTATATATTCAGCTTCAGATTCAGTTCACACTATCCGCAGTTAAAGGATCTGCCAAATTTATCTAAACAACAGTATACAGATGGTTAATAAAGACTATAATAAATTTACAGCTATAAATCTGCCTGCTTTAAACATATGACAATGACATATTACTTTACACTTACGCCTAGTATTATTTGTCATTTTCAGATGTTTAATAACACTAAAACTTTATCGACTAAGTCATCTTTCCTTTGCTCATCATGAGTCATTGAGGTCTTTACTTATAGTTATTCTCTTAAATGTGGTTGCTATATTACTGCCAGCTTCTAATGGAAATTTACAGTGACTAACAAACAGCGCATTAATGACCGGATGTTGCTTGGACCATACTTCCAAAAAGGAAGAAATAATGCAATGGTTTTGTTATCAGTCAATTGTAGTGGCAATTATTACACAAATAGTTAACATAACTCAAGCCTATAATGGTTCATAGTGGTCGAATGCATGTTATTTTCAGGTAGTTAGAACTGTTTTGCTCTCATCTTAGACCCCATGCACATGGCCGAGTGTACTCCCGAAGTGGGACTGAGTTTGCAGCAGGATGCAGTTGGAAGACACTCGGAATTTTATGGTGGTTTCCAGAAGACATTTGGAGTGATATCCAAGTGTATTCCATGGTGTATTCACATCTATGGGGGCTTCTGATCTGTTGCGTTCCAATAACAGAGCAGGATAGAGCAGGTTCTTTCCTGCTCCATGTCATCGGAATGGAACGGATCGAAAGCCCCCATAGACATGAATGCATCACTGAATGCACTTGGATGTCACTCTAAGTGTCTTCCGACTGCATTCCGCTGCAAACTCGGCCTCATATTGGAAGCACGCTCGATCTTCGCATGGGATCTTAGAAGTAAAAGTCTAAATCATCTTAAAAGCGTTATGGAAATTTCCCCCCCTTTGTTTATAAAGTACATCTGAAGAGTAGAACAGGTAATTCTCTTATTGTGGACTGTATTTCTGGATTATGTGCTCTGTTCTGATCCACCATTGTATTACAGACTAACCAAATAGTTCAGTATCTGCTGTGTGGACTCAAATGAAGTCTCTCTCTCTATACATTACTAGGAGATGCTGTAGGATTTAACTAGTCAAAGTGCTGGGTCACATGATATGTTGTCAGACCACATATAACTCTGTAAGATTACCTGCACTATACTTTACAAAATGGACTTTACAAGTAAAACAAAAAGAAAAAAAAAATCTGAGTACTTATTAAAGGGTCACTTCAAGCAAAGCTGATTCACTATGTCACACCAGGTGCAGGATGAGAATGGGAGGAGCATGACACACAGATTCTCTCTTTGGTGCTTTGTCTGGAGTTTTCCTTTAAATTGCTTATCATGATCTTGAGTATAACTAAAACTTTCTTTTATGTCTTTTTGGAAGAATCCAAATGTTTTTTGTGAGGAGAGAGTGATTCAGCTGATAAAGTTGGAAATCTTTTTCTAGTTTGTTGAATTGTACACTCACCATTATAGGGTGCTCACATCTTACTGGGTGTTAGTCATAATCCTTTCTGAAACCCATAAATTCAATATTTATTTAAAGGTTTAATGTGAAACAAAATTTGGAGAAACTAAAATAACTAGTAGACGGGGACATTTTGGTAAGCAGCTCAACAGTCAGGCCTCAATAATCTCTGAAGCATCCATCAGCTTTATTACTGAAGTGTCCAGACACAGTGAAAAGACTCTGCTGAAAGATATGGCTGCACACTTGTCACTCCTGGTCACGTTATTGTGATAAATGAAAGGTTAGCTGAGACATGGCCCTAGCAACCAGATTTCCTCTACAAGCTAGAGGCGGTACTTGAGCCTTCTATCAGTGCCGGGGCCACTGATGCACCTGCTGGCTTTCACAGTGCATTGTGTGTGTTTGATGTGTGAGCAAGGACTTCCACTAAGCCTGTGTGTGTCTCTCTTTCGCTCTCTCTTTTTTTTTTTTTTTTTTGCTCTATCTGGGAAGTGGAGGGGCTGCTTTCAACAGAGGTGGGCTGTGGCTATTGCAGTGATTGCTGCATTCAGAACCACAGGCAGAAGGAACAGCGATGTGTGAAGTTCCCAGCTCAGAAAACACCAGGATGTCTACTACCATCAGTT
The DNA here is from genome assembly GCA_947044405.1 of Leptodactylus fallax. Taxonomy (NCBI): domain Eukaryota; kingdom Metazoa; phylum Chordata; class Amphibia; order Anura; family Leptodactylidae; genus Leptodactylus; species Leptodactylus fallax. The sequence continues at coordinate 7,888,475 of CAMRHE010000027.1, read as the reverse complement.
CTTTGTCCCTTTTCGCAGAAGTGGGAATGTGACTCCTGTTTTGTTATCTCAGACGCGCAATATAAATAAAGCCTCAGTTAGTGATAGCTAGGAATAGCAGGAGGAGTTATAAAAATACATTTGATGGTGGAGCCAGGAGAGCGCGGTGGAATTTAGAGGAACAGATATCATTGCAGACTAGCAACATGCCTGACTGCACTTGAGTCAAATCACTGTGAAGCAGCTTCATATTGTATTGTAACGTGCTGTGGATGAATGGAAAATAGGAATGTAGCAATGGAAATAAGGAAAACAATGTGCTCTAGAACCAGTGGTATGTAATTTTCTTTCTTATGAGAAGAGACTGGTGACAGGTATGTATCCATTTTTCCCAAATGTTATGCTTTTTCTGAACTTGTATTTCATATACCTTTATGCTATTCAATACACTTGATATTTCTAGCATGCACTCAACAATTCCCGGCCGGGGGTCTGCAGGAATTGTCCATTTATGAAAACTATTGCTTGCACTAATGTAGGGAGAAAGTACTATTATATTAATGTTTGCATGACATTATACTTCCACATTAGAATGCAAAGTTCATACCACAAAAAAACTAAAATCTTATAAGGGAAGTATATGTGTGAATGTTGAGTAGATGGATAGAGATTCTGTATAATTCTTCAGTCGTACATTTAAGAATCGTGAAGGGTTAACATGTGAGTTTGTATAAATTCCTGCCTGGTTACACTGGTCACATAGTGTAAAGCGTAAGCATATCTTCATTTAGGCAGCACACCTTACGGACAGCAGAGAATTTAAGAATCGAGCACTCATGGGAGAGAGTAGAATTGTGATGCTCTGCACACTGTCATTACTACACACACATAGAGCTGTTGCCTATGGCTGAACATCATGTCAAGCAGGGATCGTTTGGTGGAGCTGCTGCTGCTAATGTGAAATACTTTTTATTTTCTAGTTCACCAAAGGATTAGTATTAAATTGAGATTTACAGATGCTTATGCATTTCTGCTTCTTGATTAATCTTTCAAGATGAACACCCTGCAGTTTATCTGAAAATATCAGCGTCAGTGCCCTGTAGATTATTCTCCTGAGCAATTGTCATCCAGATTAAATTGTGATTTGTGCTGAACATGATAAGAAAACTGGAAACAATTAGCACTTTGAAGTGGAAACAAGCTCCACTAGACCAGTGCAAACTCATTTTAAAGGGGAAATGGTTGTATCATAGTCCCTTGTATATATGGGATACTATTGCGCATACTAATGTGAATTATTTCCTTACATCCTTCTCCTTTCTATTTGGTATTGAATATCTTGCCACAAAGTTATTTGTGAAATTGTTATCAGAACGAAGTATACCAATGCCTGCTATCTCATTATATTGCTGCTCTGGCATGAAAAGAGTTACTGCTGTTAGGCTGGCAGCGAGCTGCTAATACTAATCATATGTTTGGTTGCACAAAAAAGCAAACACCTGAGTCCAGCATTGGATGTAACCATAATTTAAAGTGGGACTCCAGGCTCATGGGATGCAGTGCCTTGATGCCCCCGGTCTGCTTAAAAATTAATGTGCTTTTTTTTTTACTTCTTTTGATCTCAAAATCCAATCTTCCTATGCTCATCTGTATTCAGCTAGCCAAGAATACAGATTGGATTTGCCTGATGTAATATGACTTGCAGGCGTTAATGTAACTGTGCTGCCCCTTCTCTGAGAGTTAACCCGTCAGAAGAGGGAATCCCAACAATCTTGCACATAATGAGAAGTGAATGATAGACTGCTATAGAGGGATTTTCTACCGAAATAGAAAGCAATGTTCTAGATGCTTGGGTATAATAGTTATCTTGTTTATAGTAAATCTTCTGGTTCTACACATCTCACCAAACATACTTCTATAAATAGCAAAATCTTCATTAAGATCAATACAACAACCACAGACAACTGATTTAATAACAAACTCCATGAAGTTTAACTTGCACTCTAAAGGATGAGGAAGGTGCGCAACCAACTTTTATTGTCTTCAAGCTGCACATTAGACTTGCCAGGTCTATTAAGAAGACTGGCCTAGTCTATTTGGTGACGTAAAAGTCCTATTGATATGCAATAAATCAAGTGCAGTGTTCAAGTGCAATTTTGCCTTAAGACATGCAAAAATAAAGGACGAGAGACTGCATGAGTACATTGTAAAACTCTAATACTACAGACTACCCATACCACAGTAGGCAAAAGTTTATAATTGGAAAACCTCAAATTTGAAGATAGTAGGGTCACACTAGCTACACCCACTAAAGGCATTGGATGTACTTTGACAGAAGTTGATGTAGGAAAGTATATCATATATGCATTAGTGCAAACAAAATACAAGCATAGAACAGCTTTGACCAGGCTGACATGTAATTCTGATCTACATTTTTAGTGATTGTATTAAGGACCTTTTCTGGGATCAGAATATTGTATGGCCTATTGTTAAGACGGCCATCAATAACAGGCCGGTGGGGGTCCAACTCTTAGCATCCTCGCTGATCAGCCGTTATGAGGATGCCTCTTCCCTTGACTAAGGGCTGCGGCCTCTTCAGGATGTTGCAGCTTCATCTTTTTCACTTGAATATTTCTAAGTTGCAAAATTGTGCACCGCCACAGAGAATGGGAACCTCGCTGAACTGATATTAAAGGACTATCTTAATGGTAGGCTATCAGTATTCTGATCCTCGAAAGCTCCTTTAAGAAATATACAGAGCTGCAACTTATCACAAGTATTTTACATTCCCTCTAGCGTATGGCCGTGTTTAAAGAGACATATGAAAAATTAAAAGAACCTATTAAATTTGCTATATTAATGGAAATCATTGTTTTGTGTTACATTTATATTCCAAACTATTGAATTTGGAATCTGAGTTGGCGCTGCTAAATAATGAACCCTTTTGTTGTCTGGCTTTCAGGTGATCATATCGGTTAAGATTTGACATGTACGTATGTCTTTACACTATTTTGTTCATGTGCCTGAAATATGTAACTTATATTATTGACTACATTAAAACATGGTGTCTTGTGTTGGGTTGATGTGTAAATCATATTGCTGTTGAGTTGGAAGTTGTGTATATAGAGGTGTATTTACAAAGCTCTGATTTGAAGCCTGAGCAGAGAGTCAACCTTGGAAACACAATGAGAAGATGCAAAAGCTGATATTTTTTCTTAGAAAGTAATCTATTTTCAGTAAAACCAGACTTGCATCTCTTTACAGTGACTCATTGAGTAGCTGTAAAATGCTTTCTAAATGAGATACATAAGGGATTAAATCCAATTAATTGAGATATATATATGAAAAAAATGCAGCTGGCATTAATAAGGTGACTCTTACAAGCATATCTAATATATATCACCCCCCCCCCCCCAAATTATAGACAGATAAGTAACTACAAGAACTATGGGTTAGCTGGAAAGTGACTTATGGGCTCCAGGTAGCATAAACGCCTCAATTTGGCAGCAGTACCTGCAAAGTGGGAGGGATTCTGTCTAATCCAATCCACACATTGCAGAAAAATATTCGCAGTGGAAATGCTATGATTTCAAAAACCATTGCATTTTTGTAAATCGTAGGATGTCAATTATACCTACGGAAATGCTGTTGTTTTCCGTATAGGTATAGTAGAAGCATAAAGTCCGCAGAGGAAAACTCAGCGGATTTTCTGTGAAAAGCGATGCGGAAAAAAAAACGTGATCTGTTATCACCGCGGTCTTTTCCGCAGCGTTTTTTTTGCTACAGCACGCTACATGGGTCACTTAAGTCCAACTCATTTGTTTTTTAATACTGCTGCTGAGAGTACCTTTAACATAACACACCATTACTCATCTCTCTCCAGGCTTCGGTTTACAGCAGCGGCAGCTCTATTTGTCTGTATATTGGTTGATGTCACCAGTGATCTCTCATTGCAGCCAATCACAGAATCCAATCAGAAAGATCATTATTAAATAAGCTTTGTAAATATACTTCCTGTTTTAGGTAATATTTCTAGTTATTATTATTATCATTTTATTTATTTGCATCAAGTTATAGACATTGCAAATAAGTAAATTTGGTTGGTTTTCGACATGTGTTTTTGTTTCTCTAAGTGAGGTATAGCAGAGGAAGGGGTTTTAATGTCACGTGTGCTGTGAACAACTCATAAAAGATGGTCCTTTATGCATGCTCTGTTCAGAACCCTAGTCTTTAACACCCATTTGGCTTATTGTTTGGTGGGAAGTGGGTGTATGTGTTAAGCAGTGTGGCTTATTATTCGCTTTGAACAGTATCATGTTGCAGTATAGTAGTGCATAAAGTTATTATTTGTCATGAATGTAGACCTTAGTGCATCTACCACTATCCACCATGTACATGTCATTTATTAAGATGTTTCTATTGCATGCTATATGTACTATACAGTATGCCTTCATCATCCACAACTGACATTTGTACTGTATGAATCAGTGATGCTTAAACTACGTTTATTGCAGAGACGTCCAGAAGTCATGAGAAGCAGACGGTTTCTGGTCCTTCCATAGGACACACATTCTAACACCAGTACACGTGTGTTTGTTTCAGCTTCAGATTAATGCTGTGTGGACATACAAATCTCAGGAGCCACAGATACTTTTTTTTTTCTTTTTTTTGCAAAGATAGGTTAATATAAAGTTCCCCTGATGGTTTCTGCCCTATTGAAGAGCCTGATCTTCTCTTATATATATAAGCTTTGCAAAGGAATGTTTACAAAGAAACTGGGGAATCCTACAAAAAAGAAAGAAAGTCCAAGCAAAAAGGAACAGGATATTTCTCAATTTGGCCTAATCAAGAACCCAAATATTTCAACGACCATCAAAAGCACAGTTAAGAAAATTACCAAGTGTTCTTCTTCCTGCAATTTGTCAACTGAGGAAGATACAGTTAGAAAGGAATTTTCACTTTCTCCAACATTCAGTTACAGAGTAGCAATTGCCAATGGGCTTCAAAAGAATATTCTAACTGGCAATAATAATGAGGATGCACTTCACGAAATATCTTCTCTTGATAGTTCATATTCAGAATCTTTAAGCGAAACAAGGGCTGGTAGTACAACCAAGGAATACTCATCACAAACCATGCCAGTAAGGCGAAATAGAAAAAGCATGAGCAGTCTGGCTCCTTCTGATGGAAGTTCAGATGGGGAACGTACATTGCACAGCCTTAAAATGGGTGCTTTACGCAAACTTAGAAAATGGAAGAAGAGTCAAGAATGTGTTTCCTCAGATTCAGAAGTAAGCACATGGAAGAAAACCTGGGGATTACGAAGCAAGTCTTTAGATCGAACAGTCCGTCAGCAGAAAACCAACACGCTTGAACCTGGCTTTAGCTCTACTGGTTGCATAAGTCAAACTCATGATGTCATGGAAATGATCTTTAAAGAGCTCCAAGGTATAAGTCAAATTGAAACTGAACTGTCAGAGTTAAGAGGTCATGTGAATTCTTTAAAGCAATCGATTGATGAGATTTCTAGTAGTGTTGAGGTTGTGCAAAGTGAAATTGAGCAGTTACGTTCAGGTTTTGTACAGTCTAGAAGAGAAACCAGAGATATCCATGACTACATTAAGCAAATAGGTCATCACAGTAGTAAGCTTAGTCTTAGGTTTTTAAATGTGCCTGAAGAAAAAAATGAACTTTGTGAAAATGTTGTTTATAGAATTTTAATAGAAAAAATGGGATTCGCAGATGCGCAAAACAGTATGAAAATTGAACTCGCTCATAGACTAGGGCAACAAAGAGATTGTCCAAATGCAAAACCTAGACCAATTCTTGTCTATTTTGCTACACAACAAGATAGAGATTTAGTTTTAAAAAAATGTTATAAATTGAAGGGAACTGGAATTGGAATTTCTACTGACATTATTTCCCATGAACTGAAAGTGAAAAAAGAAAAGGCAATTCCTCTATCCCAGACATATGAGAGTATGGACATGAAATTTTCAGCTGCGGAGCCAAAGATTAATCATGATGAATGGGAATCCCATGAAGACAGTGACAAAGAGTTGGAACCTGACATAAACAGGAATAGTTATGCAATGGTCTGCAAGTCTGAAGCTCAGATGAAATCCAATGGGAGCAAAAGAAGTGGACAGTCATCTCATAATAAGAAACCTCACAGAACATCTGAAGATGCCATTTATAAAGGTAAAGATGATTATGGAGACCTTAATTTCCAGTCACCTGTATCTGATAGCTTGGAAAAAAACAAAATGTATTATAATGATTCAACTCCCTTGTGGCATTCACAGACTGACTTTTCTACACCAAAACTAAGTCGCTCAGAATCTGATTTTTCAAAGTTATGTCAATCTTACTCTGAAGATTTTTCAGAAAACCAATATTTCATAAGAACCAATGGAAGTTCTCTGTTGTCTTCCTCTGATCGAGAACTGTGGCAAAGAAGACAGGAAGATAATTCCTCAAACTGGTACGCAAGCTCACAAGAGCAAGCTTTCAGTAATGATGTAGAGCCTTACCATGAAGAAAATGAAATAGAGAACACTGAAACTGTTGACAGTGGTGTCAGCAATGGGATACTTTGTGCTTCAGGAGACCGGAGTCACTATAGTGACTCTCAGCTTTCTTTGCATGGTGATTTGTCACCATGGAAAGAGTGGCACCATTTAGAACAAGGTACAGATTCTGGACTTGATACGTCTACACAACATGGTTTTTCCTATAATGCCAACTGTCCTGCAGATCAACAGATGGAAATTTATGCAAACAATTATGAAAAGTGCCAAAGTATAGATCTTCCATATAACACAGAAAACTATAGTTACACTCTAGACAGCAATTCTCCATCTTGTCCTGAAATTTGTACAGTGTCACAAAATCAATGGACTAGTGAATATGAATCTTACATTGAAACAAATGCCAATGAAATTTACCAGAGTCAGGGAAGATTACCGATGATGTACCGCAGTCAGAGTGAACTGCAAAGTGATGACTCAGAGGATGCTCCACCCAAATCATGGCATAGTCGACTAAGCATTGATCTTTCAGATAAAACCTTTAGCTTCCCAAAGTTTGGCTCTACTCTTCAACGTGCTAAATCAGCTCTGGAAGTTGTATGGAATAAAAGCACACAAAGCTTAAGTGGCTATGACGAAAGTGGCTCCTCGTTCATGGGCAGATTTCGCACTTTATCACAGTCTACAGCTAATGAATCCAGCACAACTCTTGATTCTGATGTATACACAGAACCTTACTATTACAAAGCTGATGATGACATGGAATATGGGGAATCTATAGCTGCTAATGACAATGGAGCTGATTATGTGGAAGTCATGGAACAAGTTCTTGCCAAACTTGAAAACAGAACAAATACAAATGAAAATCTTGAGCAAATGCAAGAATATCAAGAGTATGATGACAATTCATATGACCCAGAGTTTGCTGGTTTACAAATGGAGGAATACAACATTCCATATGAGGACTTAGCTCCTGAGGATATAATAGAACCTGAATGTGAACTAGTGTATGACATGGGAGAAAATGCTAAGAATGATGAAGAGAACAAAAATGTGCCTGAGAAATCCTTTGAAGTCCCAAAGAAAAAACGAATTCGTCCAAGTTTTAAGGAGGCTGCCATGAAGGCATACAAGAAAGAAATGGCTGATCTTGAAGAAAGGATCCTTGCAGGAGGTACTTACATTTTATTATTTTAAATATGTGCTATGTTTTGAAGGTGTATAGTATGTTATAGTAGGTAGTGTTAAAGAGGGCGTTTTACTACCTCTACCAACTCCAACTCTTTGTTTCCTTCAATAGGCACCACTCCGCTAATTCCAGCACAGTTGAAATTTTTCTCTAGTTTCCACTGTTCCCAAGTAGTCCTTTTTGCTAGTTTCAGCACAACTAGATTCTTTACTGTCAAGTGGGCGCCAAAATCAGTCGTGCAGCACCTATTGAAGGATTCAAAGAATTGGAGCTGTTGGAGGTGGTGAAAGGTCCTCTTTAAGTCTATACTTTTACACTGAAAAAGAATAAAAAGGGGTAGAGTTATGTCAGCCAGAAGCCATTTATAATGTAATTATTGCACTACACAATGACTTCGTGGCAATATGCTAATAGTCAATTGTCTCAAGTGAATTGTTTGGTGCAGTACACTAGCAAAAATATTAATCACAAGATAGCCCTCCTGAGTTTACATTCTGAAAAGCTAAGATGTATATAACTGTTGTCTACAGATCATTAAAATCAATGTCAAATGTTATTTTGTTATTAACGCCATATAATAGCTGGAGGATAAAATAAATAAAAATCAATTGAGTGTGAGATCATTAAATCTATTATATGTACAGTATGTTTTGTATATTCTTATTTTGCATCATTGCTGTTGATAATAAGTGTTAACTTTCATTGTGCATGGTTATACCACAGTCTAATTTTATATAAGATATGTTTTGGCAAATATGATTGGCTAGAGCTACAATCCTATTTCCTAAATGATGACAATTGTCACCTTGAAAGAATCTCTCACTATTTAATAATTTGGTTTTTAATTTACTATATGTTTACTTTTGCTGAAAAAAAAAAAAAAAAAGCAAAAAAAAGCAAGCAAGCAGTTTACTATATGACCAGTGCAGCTATTCCAATATATAGTCCATTAAAATTGGTGTTCAGAGTGCAGAGTTAGCAGTCACACCTGGGATCTGGTACGTGAGGGGGTCAAAATCCCCCTTTATTGTACCGCATATAGTATAGCGGAACCAATATTGTATTAACATATGGTAGGTGGGTGGGGTTCCTGTTAAAGATTTTGCATTGGTACCCAATTTATACCTCTGTCAGTGCACCTTCCTGCTATGTACACTGTCATTATAACATCCATAAAGCACTTCCATAGAGAACGCTACTAGAATTTGACCACAATGTAATGTAAGTTGGGCTTGGAAAAATGGATAAATACAAGTTGGTAAGGATCGGACAATAATAGAGGTTTCAGACCTATAAGCAACAGAATGGGTTACACAGACAGATGAATTGTAGACCAGCAAATTGTGCATCCAATAACGGGAGAATAAGCTATAATCAATTTATATTGTTGAAATGCCAGCAGACGCACAGTGTGGCGGCACTCTTGCTTGCCAACTATTGGGAGGGACTTGAATGAACAAAATCATTCTTACATTCATTTGTTAACAACCCTCCTCTTATAGCGTTTCTGTAATTTTTTTACAGTGGGAGATGTGCTGAAACGAAAATTCATGTTTACATAAAAGCCAACAATTTATCCCTTTGTGATCGCTGAAATGATCTTTCCTGCTATCAATGAAAATAGCCCTTGAAGCTTTCTTTAGTAAAATACTTGTCTTTAGCAAATACTTGTTTATTCTTTATGATTGACAAAAACTTGTGCAATATGGATCAATTTGATAATGTTATTTTGACATCTTAGAACATGACTAGGACAAGTTTCAATTGACTGACTGCAAGGAGATGTCTTGAAAATATGGACTGGAAAACATTGGGAGAATTCAATAATCTATTATGCCAGTTTTTTGTAGTAAAACAGTTGGAAATTGGTGATTTGCGACTATTTAACATCACTTCTGACTAAAATATTTGCACATGTTGTTTTTTGTGCTAGCCCAAGTGGGTGGGGCTATCACGCGCGCCACTTTCACCATCACCGCTTTTGTGGTGTAAGGATGCCAAAAATCTACGCAGGCAAGAAACCTGCATAGATTTCTGCCTAGGGACAAGCTCTCCTGGAGAATGCGCCTAATTCATAAGCGAGAGTAGCGCATCCCCCACTGGTCTTTAGGAATCCTGCCCACTGTATTTTAGTAAACTGAAAGACTTTTCATTATACAAAGAATATAGTTAACGTCCATAAAAGTGAAACCCACTTATATACTGAAAGCATTTGCATCACCTCAGGGAAAGTGAAGCATTAGTTTCAGTACTTTAAATTATTGGGTATCCATTGTTTTCAGCATATATCCTTGGTTTCCCAGAGCCAAGTAGCATGCTGAATGTAGCTCATAGCTTGAGCTTATACAATGGCTTTCGAATGAGTAGGATGTCACTATATGCTCCGTCTATCCAAATGTTGGGACTAAAATAGACAACATGTGTAAAGCAAATATAGTCTGTTTCTCTTCTGCAGTTATAAATCTATTAATATCATAATTTACCACATTGCATTCCCTGCTGGAAACATGATAGCAATATGTTGTAGTATTATCATGCCGTGTATGACAATAGTAGAGAGTCATGAATGAATTACTTAAAAGGCCTCAAGTGTCAATATGTATTAAAATTAATAGTATTTCTTAAGAAATAATCGCATATCTTATTTAATGAAATATTAATTATGTTGCTTTATGCTGTTTGGTAAACCCTGCCTATCAGTATCAGCAGCCTTACGCTAGGATCACAATAGCGCTGGCTCTCCATTGTTCAGGTCCGTCAGAAAGGCAGACCACTAAAACAACGGTTACACACAAACTATATTATTGACTAAAATATGTCCGTGGGGTGTCGGCCATTTTTAAACGGAAAGCAGTAGAGAAAAAAGTCCTCCGTGCAGAACTGCAGTGACTGCAAAACGTTGCTTTTTTTTCCGTGGCCTTTCCGCCGTGTCCTTCTTGTCTAGTAATCTTGTATATGCTGATAGGCATAGCTTCCTATGGAAAATCCTAATCACCAAGACTTGACCTTAAAAGTATATTCCCATCATGGCATTTATGGATGTGCTATAGATGTCCTACCTCTGTCTTGTTAGATGAGATAAGGCCGGGCATGTATGAGTCTCTCCATTCACTTGTACAGGAGTTTTGGAAATAGTCAGTGGTGCATTTTTTTGCGTTTCCTATGGCTACAACCATAGTGAGTAACTCTTTGCATGTAATTTGATTATACTGGATGTTTTTGTTACATTGTCAGGGTAGGTTCATATTACCGTTATTAATGTCCATTGCTGTAATCCATTTTAGGATGAGATCAACAGACATTAAGTGACTGATGCAGATAGAGCCCCCTCTGCCTGGTGTCCATCTGCATTCACCCTCATGTGAAAAACACGATGGAAGCTTTCTTCTCTCATGTTTTTTACTTTTCTGAAATAAGAAAAGGTCATGCATGCAGGACTTTTTCTTCCATTACAAAAGTAAACAAACATGATGGAAGACAGTGTCCATCATGTTTTTTTACATTAGAGTCAATGGGAATAGATGCACGCAGAGGTAGTTCTGTGTGTTACTCTACTACCATTAATGTCCGTTTCTCTCATCCTGTGACATATAAGAGCACTGGGTATTTCTAATGGTAGTGTGAACATCCCCTAACATATTTGTAATTTAGGATTTCTTACTGTAGGTAATTTATAATGCAGAGTAGCTCATACCAGCTGTGTATCTTCAATGAGAAACAGTACTCCTCCTGGGAAGCATTTATAATACAAGCAAATTTAGTTTAAATGTTTGTTTCTTTTCTTAAAATATCCAGTTTATTATCTCTGAGCCTGAGAAACAATGTGAAAGGAAGTGATTTACACCCAATAATCCATTGCCATGAGCAGTTTGTAATGTTATTCATATTTTTATGCCTGTCAAGTCATTGCTCCATTGACAATTAGATACTCCGCTGAAGCTGGCGTGGGTGGAGACATGTTTTTGGTCGATAATACAAAGCATGAAATGCCATCATGCAGTGTGATAATCTGGTAAAATAATTTATCAGAATTGCATAGCTTTGAACATTTTACCCATGAGGTGAAGCAGATGAGTTTTTAATGTACAGATGGGTATTTATTTAGCACAAAAAAGTAAATCAAATATTCATGTATAAATGTTAAACAAACAGATGTCTTAAGATAAAGCCCCATGTTGCAAATGCTGCGAAACTCAGTGGAAAAAACGCTACATTTTACAGTATCAACAAAATTAATGAGATTTTGTTTAATTTTAAACACACATTGTGGGAAAAAAACAGCAGAAAAGCACATGTTAATTTTAGCTACGGAATTGAGTGTTTTCCCTATATATTTAATAGAGGAATGGAAAAACGTAGAAAAAACTCAATGAAAACTGCTATGGAAAAAACTACATTACATTTGCGCAGCATTTTTTTTTACCAGCTTTTCACTAGGGGTTTTCCCACTAACAACATTTATTACCAATCACAGTCGTAGTGGTGGTGCTTCCAGTGATATATTATTTATCACCAGTCCTCTGAATATATAAAAATTTTGTTAATGAAAAAAGCTGATTAGGAAATGTAAAAAACATTACATATGTAAACAGGACCAGAACACAACTCTGTTCATGGTCCATGTCTCGTCTCTTGCATGCATATGAACCTCTCTACTGACATCAGTTGCCTCCACCACCCTGCCTAGGCAAGCTATTATGTAGCCCACATGGCACTGGGGTGCTTAGAAAGAGGATGAAAAAAAAGCTTAAGGCTAAGGCCCCATGTTGTGGAAATGCAGCTTCTTTAATTGCAGTCTTGTTGCAGTTTTTTGAGCCAAAGCCAGGAGTGGACTGAGTAAAAGGTAGAAGTATAAGACCTATATATTTCCCATTCCTTTTGTAGTCATTCTTGGCTTTGGCTCAAAAAAACACTACAAAATCTGCAACAAAAAAACTGCATTTCCGCAATGTGGGGCCTCAGCCTAAAAGCTCCCTTTCCTGCTGTGCTGTGGCCTTTGCAGGAATAGTGGAAGTGAAGGCCCCTAGGCTTTACCTGGTGTGTTCCCTATAATCTGGTCTAATTTGGGTTTTGATATCAGTCGTAAAACAGACTAGAATATACTGTGCAAAACTAGCAGTTTAATTTGAGAATCTTATTTTTTATATTTAGACCTATTGCCTTATATAGATCACATAGAATAGAGTGTGTGAGTTTTGTGCATATACCAAAAAATATGTAACGTTTTAGAAATTTTAGACAATACTGGACTAAAAAAATCATATTTCGGTGAAACTATAACTCCCAGCATTCCCCATTCACTTCTTTGAAAGTTCCAAGAACAGTATTGCAAGAATGCTAGGGGGTGTATTTCGACAAGATTTGGAATGCCAATGGTTGCCTAATGGTATGTTCACTTAGCAGAATTTGGAGAGGAAATTGGAGACAGTCTACCTCCTCGCAATCTTCTCCAACAAGTGGAGCCCATGGTATATCCACTGTGGGTTTGCACGTTTGATTAAGCAGTATACAATGGGGCTAATCGAGTGTGAGGCCTTTGGGCTGCAGTTTCTGTGCTGATTCTTCTGCAAAAACTACGGTAAGATGGAACTGGACACTTCTTTTTTTCAGCATGCGCCACTGCCTCCCATTGTAACAAAGGGAGGCAGATTACAGACAGTTTTTGGAGTGGAATTTGAGGAGGATGACCACCAAATCCCTTTCCAAATTCCACCGCATGAACATACCTTAGTTCTCCCATTGTAAAAACATGTGAATACCGAATACACCTAATTATAGATGATTAGTGTTTTTCCATTTTAAGAAGGTATATATTCAATACTGGGTCATTTTGCTTAGTTTTCTCATAAGAGACATGTGTTTAAATATACTTTTTTTTATTAAGTTTTTCAAAGAAATAGAAACAAAGTACAAATCCAGTGAGTAAACCACCAAAGTAATGATATAAACATGCCCTTGAGTAGACAATATGGCAAGACATCACATAGCAAAATAAACAATACAAGTGGTCATAATTTGGGGGTGTGGAGATGGAAGCAGTTAAGGCTAAGGCCCCATGTAGCGAAATACCGCAAAACGCATCCGCGTTTTTTTTCACATCATTTTTCATTGCATTTTTGCAGATTTTTCCTCTGCAAACTTTTCGCCCCTATTGTACCTATATAGAAGATGCCAGTGTTTCCAACACCTGGGACCTCCATGGATCAGCTGTTTGAAGTGGCAGCTGTGTTTCCTAGGTGCTGTTTCTACTTCACAAGTCCTGTGACATCACTTCCATTGGACACATGACCTGATCACAGCTCAGTCCTTTTCAAGTGAATGGGCTGAGCTGTGATACCAAGCACAGCAGCTGCACAAATCTACATTGCTGTGCTTTGTAAATACTGAAGAGGCTGTGGCACTCATGCAAACGCAGCAGCCTCTACAAGCAGGTGAGTGGCCGGGGGCCCAAGTGTTCCTAAATCTGCTCATCTTTATTTGATTACATATGCTAAGGATAGGTCATTAGTTAATAAGTTCTGGAAATCTCCTTTAAGGGAAGGTGGGATAATTTGGCCTTCTTCAAACTAGGAATTTGGAATTTGAAAGGGATGTTGGGGGACAACTGGGAACCTCTGTGTTGCAAAATGTGTCCAAATATCCCATTTAGAGATACATATACTAGAAATATGCAAACAACCCACCCACCTTTTATATGGTGAAATGAAAGTGGATCTGGGTGGCAAGCTCTTGCAATGTGATAATCCAGGATTATCAGTAGTCTAGCAACTAGAATTAGGTGACCCACAAGTCTTCGGATTTCATGAGGAAAGTTGTCCAGCCCAATGAAGCACAAATGAGTGCAGGTAAGGTGGTCACCTGGACACCAGTGGTGGAAGTTATAAGTGCAATTGTGTTTAAACATACCCTGATACAGATACAGGATTATTGTTCAGTGCATAAAGCCCTAAGCATCAATATAACTTTTTTGCACATGCATAAATGGTTAGAAGATCTTTAACTAGTTGCAACAGTTTTAGATTATTTTTTTTTAATAAAGTTTTTTGATACATGCGGTCCTTTAGTTTTATGTTCTTCCTAATGTATTTCACTTTTGTAAAAAGTGGCGAGCGGGATACAGAAGGAACAATGTAGTGCATTTTTGGAGCAAGATTCAAAGATGCACCACATTACCCCTATCTATGGCAGAAAATTGGAATATATGTCTTTGTAAACTTCCCCCATAGTCTGTAGTTTATAGGCCTTTGAATTGTTTGAAACTATTTGTGGTTGATTTATCAATTATTTTGTTTTGAAAACAATAAAACTTTATTTCTTTGGAGCATATTTCCATGTTCATGAATGTTTCTATATTGCACATTTTATTAGATCAGTACTTTTTGGTATTTTATTTTTTTTGATGCTGCTGTTTTTTTTTTCACATTTTACCAAAATAGATGTAAGTAGTCTGCAGAAATAAATTGTAAATGCTCAGTGTTACTGTAGGTCATAAATGCAGCTAGGAAGAAGGCAGGCCGTGAGTAATAAATGAGAAGTATCATTAGGAGTATGTGCAGTTAATCTCCTACAGGCTTGTTGTGTTCATGATTGTTTACAGGTTAGGCTAATTTCTTTCCAGTGTTGTGTTGCATTGTACATGAAGCGTGAATGCACATCCCATGTGGACGTTCGTAACAAGCTGTGTCTATAGAGAGACAGTTTTCTGTGCTCGGCACTGCATAGATTGTTTTCTGAAAGCAAGCATCAAGCAAACAGGAAATGAAGGCTTGTGCTTAAATAGTATTAATCTTCTGTAGAAATACCACTGAATATCATGCAAAGTAGCACAATGATTGAGGATTTGTGCACTCTTTCAGCTGCAGTATTTAATGGCAAAAGCAATATAATAACAAAATATTCCAAGTGGAAACTTACTGTGAAGGGCAAGTTATCATTAGGAGACATTAGTTACAGAGGGAGCTAGTCTTCTTACCTGTGAAATAATTCTAAAGGATTGCAATGAAAGCAGGGACGTCGCTAAAAGCTCATGGGCCCTGGTGCAAAAGTTCAATTTAGATCCCACTTTACATATTATAAAACTAAAATCTCACTCTAGGTACACCAAGGAGGAAGCAGCACTCCAGTAACACAAATTCAAGGAAAAATTCACCCAGTGTGCAGCCATTATCAAGGCTTGAAATGGTTACCTAGAGGAAATGAAATATAGCTATATATGGAGTCAATTGAATTTTGTCTTGGATTTTCTTCACACTGGAGTGCTACTTACTGTTTTGTGTATCTGGTAATATATAGAGGACTGGTCTAATCTCAGAAGCTTGCACCCATCTGAATGTGACACTTTGGCTGTGCTACTGCATTCTTTAAATAAAAAAAAAAATCTAACCGTATTTAGTACTTAAAACCTTCAAGTACTTTCAGGCTGAGGCCCCACACTGCAGAAACACAGCTTTTTTTTATTGCAGATTTTGCTGCATTTTTTTGAGCCTAAGCCAAGAGTGGATTCAGCAGAAGGTAGAAGTATAAGAACTTCCTAGGTATTTCCCATTCCTTTTGTAGCCATTCTTGGCTTTGGCTAAAAAAAACACAGCAAAATCTGCAACAACAAAAAAGCAGTGTTTCCGCAATGTAGGGCCTCAGCCTCATAGGGAGAACAAGAATCACATGTAAGATAAAACTGGTAAGGCCTGGTTACTTAGAGGATACACAGTAGCAGACCTTAGAGCAGGAAAAACATTTGTAGTTAAATAAGATTCTTCACAGCAAGGATTCTATATGTACACTTGCTTATAATATAGATAACACACCCACAACCATGCAGAATCATGGACGGTGTTGCTGTAAATGGGTCTATTCACATATGTTTTTTTGTAAGGGACCATTGTTACAATCATCAAAAAACTGACATACTTTATATTTGTCCATCCAAAAGGACATAGATAGAGCTGTGTGAATAGATGTGTAGACATTCATGTGTTTTATAATGGTATTGTCATGAAAGTTTCAAACTGAAGTTTGAGGTATTGTCATGAAGTTTTCACACTGAAATGTGAATAAGTCCCTTCCATGTACTTGAACTGATCAATATGGCTGCTTTAGGCTAAGGTCCCCACGCAGCGAGACACAGCCAAAAAGCGTTTTTTCCCACAGCGTTTTTCACACAAAGTCCACAGAGTTTTCTTCTGCTGCCTTTCTGCTTCAATTATACCTATACGGAAAACGCCAGCATTTTCGTAGGTATAATTAACATGATGCGATTTACAAAAACGCAACTGTTTTTCCAAATCACAGCATTTCCGCTGCGCATATTTTTCTGCAATGTGTGGATGGGAGTAGCCAGAATCCCATCCACTTTGCAGGGACTGTAAAACGCCATGGTTTTTGCTGCGGTGTTTACGCTAGGTGGGAAGCTGGCCTTTAAATGAAGGTTAGGTCCATAAGGCCTCATGGTAAGTTACGGGTGGACACATTTTTGATCATGGTAATTAGATTTTAACATGGTTACCTGCTAAGAAACAGCTTCAGGGATTCATTTTCAAACATCTACTCCCCCTCTAAATTATATAGGCCCAACCCTAAAAAATGGCCAGTCTAATGACCTAATGGAACCAATACAATGACAAACTTTTGTAATGTGGATTTCTCACAAAATGACTCAAAGCCCAGTACTATAATACACTAGTGGTGCAGCATTTCTGCACTGTGTGAATGTATCCTTTCAGTGACTCTGGTGTAGGTTCATTCATCACTGTGGCTTTACTTTTTTTTTTTTGCTTGGAAGTTTACAGTTCTTAAAGGAAGTCTGTCACCATAAACACAGCATATTGAACTAGCCCTACAGATAAATAGGTTAGAGTCACCCGAATCAAACAGTGTTTTCCCCTTGTGAATCAGTGTCTGTGTTGCCGAGATATCACCTTTCTTGGCAATATACAAATGAGCTCTTTGGAGCAATAGCAACTCCCTAATCGTTCCAAAGAGCTAATTTGCATATTGTCAAAAACAGTGATATGTTGACTATAGAGGCACTGGTTAACAAGGGGAAAATACTATTTAATTCAGGTGACCCTAAGCTATCTATCTGTATGGTTGGGTTGATATGCTGGATCCTGGTGACAGACTCCTTTTAACCATCTGAAACATCATTGCTATGCCTTTTTTACATTTTGCACATATGTCCTTTCCATAGTGAATTACATAGAAACCAATCTGTGTCAAACAAAGAGTTATGCATTGCTGCTTCAAAAAGATCAGGGCAATAAACACTCCATCAAAGAAATTGGAGGCACTATTGCTGGCACAGTTTATGAGGGTGTCCCTCCTCAGACATTGGTAACAGCCAGGGTCACTTTGACACATGCTCTGCTATTATCAAGTTGTTAGGAGTTTCATGGAAGAAGAAGTTCAAGACTTCCTGGAAGTATGAGCCAAAATAGTTCATAAAGCAATATAGTCAGACTGACAAATATTATACAAATGTAATTGATATTATTGTAGAAGATGAATTGTAGTCTGATCTTGCATAAAATATAAAGAATTATGGATGCTTAGTATATAAATAGATAAGCAGACAAATGTTATATACTGTACATGTAATAGAACTGACATGGACATTTGTCCTGCATAATATAGCCAAACTGGCAAATATCATCTTATGTCATCCTTATGACCTTGTGTCCCCTTGCAGATTCTGAAGAGCATACATGGCGACCTTAACATTTTTAAATGTTTGCAGCCTTATATATATATGTATATGTATAGTGACATGCAATGGCACATCAGAACACATGACCTTTGTAAGCATCCTTATACTGTCCTTCAGATCACCGGACAAATAAGGAAGTCTAATGTGCTGGCAGAATAATTCACTGTAATTTGCAAGGAACTAGAGATGAATTATCATCTAACTACCTGCAGGTTATAAAACCCATGTTAGGGAGTGTGTGCGACACTAATTACATTACATAGTCTCTGTTTATTGGTGGCATCTAGATGGGAGTTCATGTTTAAAGTCCCAATTGCACTTACAGGGCTTTTAATTTGCAGAGGATTAGAGGATTTGTAGACTGGCATGTTGAGCTGGAATCTGTCCCTTTGCTTTGCCGCTGCTAGAATCACTGTTAGAAAGGGATCACAATCACTAACAGAAGAATGAACTGGAGGGGACCTCTTGCATCATTACATCTAGTGCTCAACCTCTCTGACCTGCTTTTACCCACTCATTGTATAAATGCTTCAAGAGCTTTACTGTTACAGTGCAGCACAATGTTGGATGATTTCTTTTCTCTCTTTTCTGGATGTTGCGTTAGGACTGCAGTGTAATACATTCTAATATTATTCATTTATTCATTGTTGGGCGTCGTTGCAGGGAGAACATGGGGGTGGCAGGATTTTTAGTCAGTAGATAACGCATATCGTCAACTAGCAACTTTATTTTTTAAAAGGGATTTCCAGTACTTAATATATACAGTATCAATCATAGGATAATATGCAAAGGTTTAATGGCAACAGAATATCAATGGAGTACACACTGTGAACTGTGGGTAAGACACTTGGAAGAGGCAGAAGTCATGAGGATTAGTGCAGCATCAGAGTAGTGAAAATAAAATTCTTTTTAATTACCTGATATCTTACCCCCTTAAACCTTACCCAACTATAAATGAGTTACAGTACTTCAGTATAGGGTGAGCACTTGTGGTGGGGTATTATACAGTGCTGGAATACGAGTCACCCCATACCATATCATAATCTCATAGTCTGTATTTACCTGATGACATCGTCTATGTGTTTATTTTGCAGTAAATGTGTATGTTGGATCTACCTGCTCAAAATTATAATAATAATAATGATGATAATAATAATAAGAAGAAAAAAGCTAAAACCCTGTTGTATCTAAATGTTCAGCAAATCACTTAAAGGAAATCTGTCAAGTGATTTCTGTGGCCATATCTGAGAGCAGGATATGGAGGGAGAGAAACCGAGTTAATATGATATATCAGTTGATATGAATTTGGACTGTGATTTCTGAGTTAAAAGCAAGCTAAAGCCCCTAGTAGAGATGGTGGAAGTTTTGCTTATCTCACCCCCACACAGTGACCAACGGCATTCCATAAATCAATGTGTACACAGATGCCAGCCAATTACTATATATGGTTGGGGTTAAGAGGACTCTTTCTGTATCTTTTGTTAGGATTTATTCTGCTTTTTACTCAGAAATGGACTGACCAGCCACTACTTCTGCTTATAGTAGCAGAGTGGTGAAGTCCTTCCCCGACACACTATCCTCCTCTTTATATACAAGAGGAGAGTGTATACTATAGAGCTGCATCCAAGACAAGTCTAATAATAGGAGGATGCTGCTTTTTATCTGTCAGATCCTCATTTGCAGTGATGGCGAACCTTTTAGAGACCGAGTGCCCAAACTGCAACCCAAAACCCACTAAATTATCACAAAGTGCCAATATGGCAATTTAACCTTAAATTAACCAGAATCTGTTTTATATTGACCGTGCAATGTTATTACAGCCTATAATAATATCACGTCTGCTATAAAACAGATACTGTGTGATATCAATAGTGAAGGGCCCCCACACAGTATAATGTGCTCCGAAGTGGCCCCCAGATAGTACAATACCCTTCACAGTGGCACCCAAACAGTATTATATGCTCCTGAATTGCCCCCACACAGTAGTATATGCTCCACAGTGGCCCCCAATCAGTATTGTATGCTTCACAGAGGCCCCCGCACAGTATTATATGCTCCACTTTTGGCCCCCCCACATTATATGCTTCACAGTGGGCACCCATACAGTAATATATGCTTCACAGTTTCCCCCATACAGTATTAGATGCTTCAGTGTCCCCCATACAGTAGTATATGCTTCAGTGTCCCCCATACAGTATTAGATGCTTCAGTGTCCCCCATACAGTAGTATATGCTTCAGTGTCCCCCATACAATAGTATATGCTTCAGTGTCCCCCATACAGTATTAGATGCTTCATTGTCCCCCACACAGTAGTATATGCTTCAGTGTCCCCCATACAGTATTAGGTGCTTCAGTGTCCCCCACACAGTATTAGATGCTTCATTGTCCCCCACACAGTATTAGATGCTTCATTGTCCCCCATACAGTATTAGGTGCTTCAGTGTCCCCCATACAGTATTAGATGCTTCAGTGTCCCCCATACAGTAGTATATGCTTCAGTGTCCCCCACACAGTATTAGATGCTTCAGTGTCCCCCACACAGTATTAGATGCTTCAGTGTCCCCCACACAGTATTAGATGCTTCAGTGTCCCCCACACAGTATTAGATGCTTCAGTGTCCCCCACACAGTATTAGATGCTTCAGTGTCCCCTACACAGTATTAGATGCTTCAGTGTCCCCCACACAGTATTAGATGCTTCAGTGTCCCCCATACAGTAGTATATGCTTCAGTGTCCCCCATACAGTATTAGATGCTTCAGTGTCCCCCATACAGTAGTATATGCTTCAGTGTCCCCCACACAGTATTAGATGCTTCAGTGTCCCCCACACAGTATTAGATGCTTCAGTGTCCCCCATACAGTAGTATATGCTTCAGTGTCCCCCACACAGTATTAGATGCTTTAGTGTCCCCCACACAGTATTAGATGCTTCAGTGTCCCCCATACAGTAGTATATGCTTCAGTGTCCCCCATACAGTATTAGATGCTTCAGTGTCCCCCACACAGTATTAGATATTTCAGTGTCCCCCACACAGTATTAGATGCTTCAGTGTCCCCCACACAGTATTAGATGCTTCAGTGTCCCCCATACAGTAGTATATGCTTCAGTGTCCCCCATACAGTAGTATATGCTTCATAGTAGACCCCCACAGTAGTTTATGTTACTTACCTAGTCCCATGAAGAGCGTCCTCCTTCTTCTTCTGTTCACAGGCGCTAATGAATGATGTCATCGCACCTGCGTTGGGGCAGAGGTCACACTCTGCAGTTCCGTGGACCGCAGCCTACACTGATAGCTTTCATCTGTATGTACATTTGCACATACAGCTGAAAGAAGCAATTGCTCACTAACCGGGAATCCTGTACCGGATTCCCCGTTAGTGAGCGATCATGGCGACGGCGTGCGTGCCAACTGAGAGGGCTCTGCGTGCCCTCTCTGGCACGCGTGCCATAGGTTTGCCATAACGGCTCATTTGGCTTAGTATTTTTGTATGTCAAGGCAGAGACAGCTACCTGAGACTCTTGATCTATCTGGATTGCCCATGAGACCTTTTTATGACGCATATTTTGAACCATGGTGGTGTCTCTATGGGGTGTCCAGCATTATTTTGGCAGAATAACCGGGACACCCTGGTAGCATTAATTATCAAATTACAGAGTACATGTGGGGTAGATCTGGCTAAGCGCACATGCTTTCTAAACACATCACCGTGGCTCTAGCACCCTATAGGCCTCCAACTGTGATTAATCACTTATACTTATAATCACGTTGTGACTAATGGTTGTAAGGTGGGCACCCGTATGTGCCATGACTGAATAGGTAGATCAGAGCGGATATTTGGTCAGTTTCAGTTGGGCAACAGATAAACCAGTGATCTCCTACACGGTGTGTTCCATATATTTACATTAGCAACGTGGAAACCACTGGGGGATTATTAAATTGGTATATAGACCCTATCAGAACTGCTCTGTTACCTTCTGAATGGACTGTCTTGGCTCTTCAGCCCTTGATTTATGTGTATATATTTAGTGGACGTCTAATGGATAATTTTTATACTTGGCACAATAAAAGTTAAGTTTTATCAGTTCATTTGGAGAGATCATTTGATACTGTAATACTCCAACTGTGTGTGAGATACATACATCATCCGAGAAGCTTGTAGAAACTCTTTTCTTCTGTTTTACTTTGAGCCACATTCAGAATATACATTTCCAAGAAGTACCTTGTTTTGTTTTCTAAAATGGTAGCTATTACTCCATGTTTAGGAATTTAGTATTGCATGTTTTTCTGGGTACAGAAGAAGAAGAACTAAATGCCTGAGCTAAGCAGCAAAGTGTGTTAGTAAATTTATAGAGGATGCTCTGTAGTCTCTTCTAAACCCTGTTATATATACGTGGGATATAAATGCCACAAATGGCACAGAAAGAGATATATTTATGCATGTTCTCTTTCCATGCACCTAGTTGACCTCTGATTTGCATAAAGATCCCCCTTTCGGGGGCGGAGCCTAACCGTCGAAGCTGATGGATGTCTGAGCCTGCAGCTCCGTCAGACACTAAGCCATTACCTGCCTTAAAACGCTCAATTGAGGACAAGAATGGGCAAGACACTGAGAGAAAGAAGCGGGGAACCACCAGGTACCCCCACGGGCAAGAATAATGCAGCGGAGGTGCACAAATTCTTTCACAAAAAAGTCCAGCGTTCTCCTGCAGTGGCGCGCAAGATGGCGCCGGAAGAGGCCCACTTGGGAGACGTGGCAGAGGACTCGGATCTGGACAGCGCGTCGGGTACTGACCGGACAGACGCTATCTCTGGGGTAATTACCAAATCCTTCCTTCGCAAGGCTCTGGCACAGGCAATCGCTCCAGTGCTCGCGGAGCTTTCAGACATACGGGCCGACATACACTCCGTGGGCAAAAGAGTAGATTCCCTTGAGTCGGCGTGCTCAGCGATTACTCTTCACTCCTCTTCGCTGGCACAACATATCGCCACTCATCATACTCACCTGAATAGAACATATGATGTCCTGGAGGATCTGGAGAATCGGAACCGCAGGAGAAACCTGCGCCTCAAGGGCCTTCCGGAAACTCCCGCTTCTGAGGATCTGAGAGAGGTGATGTCGGCCATCTTTGTGTCCCTTCTGGGTGCAGAAAGGGCGGCCTCGGTCCAAATCGAAAGGGTCCACCGAGCGGTCAGACCTAAACCCTCCCCTGCTGACCCACCGAGGGATGTAATCTGCGGGCTGCTGTCCTCCGCGGACACGTCTGCTGTACTAGCTGCTGCAAGGGAAAAAAGGCCACTCATGCATGCCCAAGCAGAGATCCACCTATACCAAGATCTGGCGCCTTCTACCCTGGCAAAACGTCGGATGCTATGTCCATTGCTGAAGGCTCTACGGGAAAGAGACCTTCAGTACGCATGGCTCTTTCCCTTCGGGTTGTCTGTTCTTAAACAAGGCCGCAGGATAGTCATACGTTCACCAGAAGATCTCTCCAAAGCCTGGGCCTCGCTTGACATACCCCCTATGGAGATTCCCTCATGGCTGTCCCTCCCGGAGGACATACATTCCTGGCCGTCGCTGCCCAGTTTCGAACAAGAAGGCCTGCAACAGCGTCTCAAGTCGCCAAGACCTAGGAAACCCTCCTTGAAGAGACACATACAGGAATCCACTTGAATGTCGGACATCTTTCCACTGAGCTGTTCCTCTGCGTGGAGCTGACTTGTGTGCGAAAGGGGCTGACTGAGCCCTGCCTGAGGTACCTCTTGAAAATCCGCTGTGGAACCATTCCCTCCCACTGGACTGGCCCAGACGCGAAGTACCTATATCCTACACTCACATCCAGGACTGCTGGCGATTGAAGGTACCTTCTGTCCTGGACCTATCCTCCCACACCCCCTTATTCCCTCCACAACCTCCACTCCCTCATGGGTCTATTCCAGAAATTTGCCCTGTGCCCAGCGGGCTTTACAATCCCCACAGTAAGAGTGACTGGCACCCTATGCCGGGAAACTGGAGGTTGGAGCTTTGACACCCTCGACCACATTTCCCCCCCTTCCCCCCCCCCCCTGGTCAGCGCTAGTTCACTGAGATGTTCAACTTTTTGAGTTGTTTGATGTACATGTCTGTGAGTGGGTTTTTGGACTAACAATTGTATTTGTGGGGCCTTCCACCCCCTGTCCGGGACTTCGGGGCTGGTAGGGTGCGTTTATGGTGCTTTGGAGAGGAGGAACACCGGCATGGGGCCCCCGTGGTCTCGAATGGCGGGGGAACCCAGGTTGGGGATGAGGTTCATTACTTTAGCCTGGAGTATGTTCCTTCAGTGCACCAAAGTTTTTACGTTGCACTGTGTACACTATGCACGTCAGGGAACCTGCTAATTACGCCTACCTGTTACTAACTACTAACTGCCAATTATTAACTATTACTAACTAGTATCTATCGCTAACTATCAGAGGCTACCACAAAGACCATTACTAACGGCTAACTATTACTAACTACTAACTACCATTAACAGAATATTGGGGGTGGCGTGTGGCTTGGTGGTGGGGCGGGAGGGGGTTGGGACTTTCACATGGGCTTCGGGCCCTCTGGATTGCAAGGTGTCGCGCAGGGATTCCCGAAGACCCGGGTAGTTATACCACCCTAGTACATAGGGGGGTGTGCACCGCCCTAACCATATTGCTGGGATGGAACCTCATAAGGGATTTAGGTATAACCACATTGTAGATGCTTATGTTATCTCGGATTGCATTGATTATGCTGTTAATATTGTATTATATGATATGAGCTCATTTTGGCGTACTTGTGGCACCTGTCCCAGAGCCTCCTTGCACTCTCATACTGTCCGCCTCCCGCCCGCCCAGACATGTCTGTATGATGTCTCCAACTTTCACATCTCTTGTGTATCTTGCGGAACTAGACAAAATTCTCTCAGACATAGCGGCAATTGAACGCACACGCAAGGCAAGTAGACAGTTGAATAGGAGCACTGAACTCCAAACTTTGCGCGAAAAGCTAAAAGATGCCATTAACATCCGAACGGCTAAACACTTTCTTCACTACCAACATAGGCTCTATGCACATGGGGACAAGGGGGGCAAGCTTATGACTTCGCTGATTAAGAAGTGAAAGGCCAAGTGCTTCATTTCGGTTATAAAAGACCAAGCAGGCAACACACGCAAATCCACCAAAGACATAACTTTGGCCTTCCTCTCGTTCTATACTGGATTATACAATCTAAACACTAATGATCCTGAGACCGCTACAACAAACAAAGTAAATAGGATAGAAGAATTCCTCGGCTCCCTCTCTCTGCCATCCCTGTCGGCGGAAGACGCTGCGACACTCACCTCCTCAATCTCTTTGGAAGAAATTAAACGTGTCTTAAATAGCTTCCCTAAAGGGAAAAGCCCAGGTCCGGATGGCCTCCCTTTACAATACTATAAAGTATTCCAATCTGAATTACTACCGCATCTCTCCCGATCCTGTAATGCCCTGCTCTCTGGGAAAAAACTCCCCCACCAAGCCCAAGAAGCGCATATTACGTTGCTTCCTAAAGACGGGAAAGACCCCCTCTCCTGTGGTAGCTATAGGCCTATCTCCCTCCTTAATCTCGATCTTAAATTGTGGGCGAAAATACTGGCCACCAGAATGAAACATTTTCTACCCTCTTTACTACACCCGGATCAAGCTGGGTTCGTTCTGGGCAGGGAGGGAAAGGATAACGCCCATCGCTTACTCCACGTTATCACTCACGCTAGAAAAACACGCTGGAGCCTGGTTTTGCTGGGAGTCGACGCTGAAAAAGCGTTTGATAGAGTGGACTGGTTATTTATGAAAGCTACGCTAAAAAAAATTTTACTTCCCCCCTCAATATATAGAAGCGGTCTTCACACTTTATGGTTCCCCTTACGCTCGCTTAAAGATTAATGACACACTCTCCCCCAGTTTTAATATTACGAACGGGACCAGACAGGGTTGCCCTCTTTCCCCCTCCCTGTTCATTTTGGTATTGGAATCCCTATTACAGGCGGTTCGTGCCCATCCAGACATATCAGGATTTAAGATAGGAACACAAACTATGCATTCCGCCGCCTTTGCAGATGATGTTCTGTTCATGGTGTCCAATTCCGAGAAAGGGCTCCGTGCCATTGTAGAGCTCCTCTCCCGCTATGGCTCAGTCTCCGGATATAAAGCCAATCTAGACAAATCGGAGGTATTAAATGTCACTCTCCCCCCTAAACAGTCACTACAAATATCCGCCTCCACGCCCTTTAAGTGGACATCAAAATCCATTAAATATTTAGGTGTCCAACTAACAGCAGATCCATCTCACATTTACACAGAGAACTTTCAGCCACTACTAACGGAAATTCGCACCATGTTAGCTTCTTATCAAGGATTGCCGTTTTCTTGGTTTGGTAGACGAAATCTGTTGCAGACTTATGTGCTTCCCAAGATCCTATACCGACTCCATATGTTGCCCATACGCCTCCCCCCGTTTTTTTTCAAGTCAATAAGAAGTCTTTTCTCCACTTTCCTCTGGCGTGGCAAACGTCCACGGCTCTCTATAAGTCTCTTGATGAGGAAGAAGGGGGCGGGTGGCATGGGCATGCCAGATGTCTTAAGTTATTACAAAGCAGTACAATTGAAGCGTTGGATTGAGCTCACTTCACCGGAACCATCCTCATTGTTCCATAAACTTTCTGTCTGCACATTTGGGCCGGCCTGTATGGCTCCCCAGGTCACTGCTCCAAATCAATTGATAAAATCCTGTTAGGCGCCTGTGAAACATGGCAGGAGTTGAAAGAAACCCTGGCACCCTCCCCTTCGCCCCTAATCCCTATAGGCATTGTACCGGATTGGCTACGACGGTCGAAGGTATCCTGTTCAGACATGTGGCATCGCCTGACTTCACACCGACTGCTGGAGGCTGTTGGTGAGGAAGCAGAGGTGAATTTCGCAAAACTGGAATCGCTGGTCTCTAACAAACCGCTGTCCTTTCTACATATGCACCACCTGCACAAATATATGCGGGACTGGCTGACAACTAACACAATACGCGTTGACCTCACTCCCTTTGAACGCAGCCTTATAGCTCGACACAAACTTTTGTCCAAGACATCATATGTCCTGTCCACTTATGTCAGTCCAGTTCGGATACACAAACCGGCCTTCCTAACTTCTTGGGAAATGGAGTTGGGTGTGGCCCTCTCAGAGGAACAGGTCAAACAAGTATTACGAAATTCTCATGGCTTTTCCACCTGTGTGCGCCTACAGGAGACTCACTATAAGTTCCTAACCAGATGGTATCATACTCCGCAATGGCTCCATAAAATGAATCTATCAGATTCTGACCTATGCTGGAGATGTAAGACTCAGAGTGGATCCTTGCTGCACATATGGTGGCAGTGCCCGGGAATTAGGCCGTTTTGGAATGATGTCCAATCAGTGATGAGACAACTCTCCTCTCCGACCTTTAAGCTTAGCCCAACCATGGTCTTGCTCTCACTACAATCGACTAACTATACTCCATCGAGAAATAACCTTATCTCACTCCTTTTATCAGCTGCCAACTCACTTATTCCTCGCAAATGGCTAAGTACTGATCCCCCATCTAAAATGGAATGGGTGGAAAAAGTTAATCAGATCTCACGCTTCGAAGAATTGTCAAGCTGGAAATCCAGGACACATGCCCGATTCCTTAAGACCTGGGCAAAGTGGAAGGAGCTGAGACTGTGAGTCCTCCCTCCATCCTTCCCCTCCTCCCTTCCTTCTGACCTCCCTTCCCCTCTTCCCACCTATCCCCTCCTCCATCTCCACCTCCCTCCACTCATGGGTCTATACTATCTACTCTATATCATCCCGTTGCCCTACTTGAAGTCATTAATGTATCCCCTAATTATTCCTCCCTCGCTACCTACCCCCCCCCTCTCACCCCACCCCTCCCATCTCCTCGCTGATCTATGTCTTCCCTTCTTATCTATGTCTTATCCTCTCTGCCCTTTACCTACCACCTCTTTTTCTTAAATGTTGTTCTTTTTTTTTTTGTATTACAAGCCTATGCTGCGCCCCACATGGCTCAGTACTGCTCAGGATTGATTATTCCGCAAATTGAGTTTATTGATATTAAACAGTCTCCGCTATTACAAATGTAAAAAAAAAAAAAAAAAAAAAAAAAAAAAGATCCCCCTTTCATTGATAGAGACCTCATTATATATTCCCTGCATAAGTGCATCAGAAATGCACACAAAGCACTTTATGGGTATTGACTTTGAGTTAGAATTTCCAATTTTTAGTCTTATAGAGCTTAGTGTTGAACAAGCTGGATGGCCGTAAAGCACAGCTCCCAGTCCTCAAGGGCTTTTATCAGCCCCATATTTAATGGTATATTTGTGTAAGCACAGATGTGTTGATTGATCCTCTGAAAGCCAACACTGAGGATCTTAGCTCTCTGATGACTTGATATACGCGTTGTATGAGTACTGTAGCACTGGCCTAAACATCTGGAAGTTAAATCAGATCCTGCCATCCTTCAAGCACACAAAGAAACCTGTCCTTGTCATCAACAATACATGGATTTTTTTCTTATGTTTGTGTGTTTAACTAGATTACATTTTAACCGAGAAGCCTTTTATTTACATTAATGTATTGCTGACTACTGAAAATCCTAATAGACATTATCAGGGAGTGCACCAATACTTTAAAATTGTTTAAAAATATTAGGAAACAAAGACAAGGTTGGAACTTCAAGACTAACAGTATCTAAGGATGCAATACTAAGTCTCCCAGTGCCAATTTATATATGGGCCTTTTTGAGGAGCATTTCGTCTATGGGACCCACCGATTTTCTCACATTGTTATCTTTTATAGATGGAACATGTATGATTTGCTTATAATTTGGTAAGTCTACCTCAAAGCAACTTCATTCAATATCTTCATTCTCATTCTGGTAACCAAATTGAATATGTAGATTTGTTGCTATTAAATAAGGGAGAAAAGATCCAAGAAAAATCCTACTTCAGAAAGTTGATAGTAACAGCTGCTGTATCTTGATATCAAAAGTAGCCATCATCATTAGAAATGGAAGGCAAATATACAATTCAGTCAAGTCAAGCAAAATAAGAAAAATTGTGGCAACAATAAAAACTAACAAAGTAAAATGTTGAAGGCCAGGTTCAAGGCTAAGGGATACATAGAAGATATAGTAGAAGCAACATATCACAAATTTAACACAGTATGAATAGCCCTGCTGATCAGCTGTTTGAGGGGACTGTGGTGCTTTTGTGAGCACCATAACCCCTTCACACACATCTGTTTTATAATGACCATATAATGTAATTACAGTCTTTAATAAAATTACACAGCTTCTACAAAACAGATGGCTTGTAATGCAAATAGTGAAGCAGCTCCACACAGTATAATATGCTTCCCAGAGCCCCCCACAGTATAATATGCTCCGCACAGTGGCCCCACACAGTATATTGTTCCATAGTTGCCCTACACAGTATAATATACTCCACAGTGGCCCCACACAGTATAATATGCTCCCCACAGTGGCCCCACACAGTATCATATGCTCCTGACACAGTATAATATGCTCCTCTCAGTGGCCCCACACAGTATAATATGCTCCCCACAGTGGCCCCTCACAGTATAATGCTCCGCAGCTGCCCCACACAGTATAATATGATCCACATTGGCTCCACACAGTATAAAAAGCTCCCAAGAGCCTCCTCCCCATAGTATAATATACTCTGGAAGTCTTGAGCCGCTTTAGGTGAACATCACAAAATTTTTTCAAATTATATTCTACTCCCTGTGACTACGATCGTTATGCCACTGTATCCAGTACCTAATGGTCAGTGGTACAGTACATTCAGTGTCCAGTGCCTGTATGTCAGTATCCAGTATCTGGTTTTCAGTGGTACAATTAGTATTCAGTACATGTTTGCCAGAGGTACAGTCAGTGATTAGTGTCTGGTCAGTGCAATAACCAGTATAAAATGCCTGTTGGTCTGTGGTATAGCCAGCATCTAGTTCCTTGCTGGTCAGTGGTCATACCAATAACCAGTTCCTGGTGGTCAGTTGTACAATCAGTCTCAAGTTTCTGGTGGGCAGTGTTACAGCTAGTGTTCTATTGTCTAGTGAAATTAATAAGTAGCCTGATCCTCAGTCTACATTAACCTATCCTTGCAGGTCCAGTATTTGCCTCTACTCTGTAGGAGTAAGCTAACTTGTCTTCTATTCTTTCTGCTTTACTTGGTCAGTAGTGCCTAACATGTAAATTCCTATGCTTCTTCCTTCAGAAATCATCAGAGGAAGAAGGCGTCTGGCTTGCAAAAGGGATGTGGTGCTTATTAATGTCTGCAGACATGATATCTTAGATAAGGAGACTGCCCAACTGCATTTGATAAAACTAAAAGACAGCTTACAGTGCTAGCAGGAGCGTAGATATAGGTGGTGCAGGGGAAGCAACCATTAATGGTCCCTGGACCCATAGGTCCCCTTGCCACATATGTCATATAATACTAATATTCTAAATGGCACAAGGTAGGTAGGGGCTGCCTTCAAATTGTACCTCTTGAGTGTTAGCTATAGAATACAGGATAACTGAAAGGTAAATGGTCATTTGCTATGATAATAATAAATTATTTTTATGGCAGCAATAACAAATTTAACGTTTTTAAATGTTTTTTTTTAGTTATTTTTGGCATAGGTTTCACTTTAACTAGTCTGAAATACTTAATACTAGGGATTTGGTGTACTAGAGGAATCTCTGAGCTATTGGATATAGCTACATTTTATATTTTCCAAGGCTATCATTTTAATAGATTTCCAATAGTCCTTATTTATTAGAAGTAACAGTAAGACTGTCTTTCTTGCCCACATCATCCAGTCAGAGCTCAGCTCTCATTCCTTGGAAGAAGTTTAGGAACAACAAAGACAGTCTTAGTGTGAGCAAATCTTACTGTGCTATGGGCAACAAAGACAATCTTCCTGCTAGTCTTGATAAATGAGGCCCAGTATGTCTTATGTCAGTGGTGATTGTGTTGTCACTTGCCCTCTTCTGTTAGGCCTCAAAAATCACAAAAGATAACCACACTCCTTTATAGATCCATATAAAGATGAAGTAGGTTTATTAACATATAACACCAGATAAACCATCAACATCCGGTATAATGGTACGATATCATAAAAGATATTCAATATTCAGACGTTTTGGTCTATTTGATCTCCCTATAAGTACAGAAGAAGGAACCTGGGATCTAAAAAAATGTTTGCTAGAAGCTAATCAGCTGTTAAACATTAGAGGTGATTTTGACCGTTGGAATCAGAGAAGACGATGCAATAGTAAAGATGGCTGCCAGCTGAATATATGCTGTAATAAGCAGAGCAGTATTTACACTTAGTAACATAGAGGAGCAGGTAATAGACCATAATCATTCCTTTGATCTGTACCCCGTACTTGAAAGGTAAGTAGTTGGTGATAATATCAGATATTGCCTGATGATGGCCCAATATATGGGCCATATGATGTCACCATGTATGATGGATCTAGTGTTCCAGTTCTGTGTTGGATGTCACTTGCCACAGAGAAGCCGTGTTATATGCATCTCTGAAGAAGGATTTTCTCCAAAACTGCTTTTTTGTGCCTTTTGTGTTTGGTTTTTTGACCCTTCACAATTTAGTGTCCTTAAGGCCACACATATTTGTGGGCACTAGCCACAACATGCCAAGATGGCATGTATCTGGCTGATCCCAGAAGCATCTGAGACTACACAGCCTGCAACTTGCTGACCATTCTCTGGATAGCTTCCCTATTGCTCATCACACCAGGAGTTGTTTATCCGCCAGAATGGACACATGACTTCAGGAGTGTCAGCAACTGACGAATTGCTCCTATGCTGAAATGTCACAGGGGAGCAGCTCTTGTATCCATGAGGTCTCCTTCCATTCCTGGTCTGATGTATTGTACTGATGTACAGGAGATCAGGACTGGAAGGAGACATCATGGATACAGGAGCCGCTCCCCTATGACATCTCAGCATAGGAGCAATTCATTAGTTGCTGACACTCCTGAAGGGAGTCCTCCTAGGAGGGAAAGTGGACACTCTATGAACTTGGTGCCCCCACCATAAATCAGGACATTGAGGAGCCAATACCATGCCCTATTTGTTTGGAGAACTATGTAGACGGTGAGCAGATATACCAGATAGAGTGCTAAAATGAGTTTTACTTCAGTTGTATCACCAGATGGGCCCAAGAGACTAATACATGTCCACTTTGCAGAGCTACAATTCAGCACCTAGTTTCAGCATGGCTAGAAGGTGTGGGGCTTATCTACCTCAGTACTACTTCTAGTGTTAACCATCAGGATCACTTAGTGGTGCACACAGAAACTGGATGGCATGAGCTCATCATCCTCTGAAGACGCACAAGATAATCCAACAACCACATCATCTCAGGGGTGAACATAGCTTCTCTGCTGCCTGAGGCAAACTATAGAAAGGCACTCCCCCCAAAAAAAAGATGCCCCCGTGATGCGTGATGAGGCCCTCATGTATTTTCCTGCAAAGTGGGGATGGGATTCGCTAGAATCCCATCTACGTTGCTGTGACTGTAAAATGCTGCGTTGTTTTCCACTGTGTTTTTCCACGTGGGGCCCCAGCCTCAAAGAGGAAATAATAAGAATAAAAAATAAAATAAAATCTAGAAGGACATCATTAACCCCCTAAAACAATATATACACACCCAGGGCCTTTTTAACACATTGGTGGGCCCAGTGCAAAGGTTTCATAAATGGGCCCCCCTCATCACCAACACTTAGAAATACCTAACTTCCACAAATTATAATGCCCTCTTAGTGGCCCTCACATAGTATAATGCCTCCCTAGTGGCCCCATACAATATAATGTCCCCCTCCAGCTATCCCCACAGTTTAAGGTCCCCGTCCATCTGCTGCCACAGTATAATGTGTCCATCCATCTGCCCCCACAGCATTATTTCCCCCTCCAAGTGTCCCCACAGTTTAATGTTGCCCCAGTTTAATGTCCCCCTTAGTATAATTTCCCCCCTCCAGTTGCCCCAGTTTTTAATGTCCCTATCCACCTGCCCCCACAGTTTAATGTCCACCTCCAACTGCGCCCACAATATTATGTCCCTTTTTTACCAAACAAAAAAAAACAAAAACTCAGCTTTCCTCACTCCCCTGCTGTTCTCCAGAGTCTTCAGGGAGCAGACGGCTCCCTGCTTCATCATTGTCTTCAGCCTGAGGCAATCCCATAGCTAAGGGTTCAGCGCAGGGGGAGCAAATACATCCAAGTGGGCTCCCAACTTTGGTATCCCTATATTGTCAATATATGGTAACCGTGGTAACTACACACTCTGCACAGGGCTCTGCAGACAATTTAGGTGAATACAGCACAGGAAACATTTCATGACTTACAGGTGACGTCTCTGACTGTAATCATTCACATTCTGTCTCTATCTGGACTGGACCGCCATGACTACACTGTGTTCCAAATTATTATGCAAATAATATTTTCTCATATTTTCCAAAATTACTTATATGGATTGCAGTCATTGTAATTTTCCAGTCATCAACTATTCGAGTATAATTGAAAGATTTTTGAACAAACTGCCTATGATAACAGTATATTTAAAAAAAAAAATAAACACTCAAAATGCATGTTTTAAATTATTATGCACAGCAGAATTTGCAACCTTTTCATTTTTATTAAGAACAAAAAAATGGTCATTGTGAAATTATAAGCATTAGCAGGTTATTACAAACTGAAATCAAACAGTTTTCAAGCCAAAACTTTATTCGAGGTGATGTTACATTTGCACATAGGACCCCTTGTTTGAAAGAAGCTTCTGAACTCTCTCATCCATTGAATTTGTCAGTTTTTGGATGGTTTCTGCTTCAATTGTTTTGCGTGAGGACAGAATACCCTCCCAGAGCTGTTGCTTAGATGTGAACTGCCTCCCGCCATCATAGACACTCCTTTTGATGATGCTCCAGAGGTTCTCAATGGGGTTGAGGTCAGGGGAGCATGGGGGCCACACCATAAGTTTGTCCCCTTTTATGCCCATAGCAGCCAGAGATGCAGATGTGTTATTTGCAGCATGAGACGGTGCATTATCATGCATGAAAATGATCTTTCTGCGGAATGCATGGTTCTTCTTCTTGAACCATGGCAGGAAGTGTTGTTTGAGAAACTCCACATACATTATGGAGTTCATCTTTACCCCTTCAGGGATCCTAAAGGGGCCGACAATCTCTCTCCCCATGATTCCAGCCCAAAACATTACTCCACCTCCTCCTTGTTGGCGCCGTAGCCGTGTTTGCATGAGGTGTCCATCAACAAGCCATCCTCCACTCCATCCATCTGGACCATCGAGCGTTGCACGGCACTCATTGGTGAACAAAACAGTTTTGAAGTTAGTCTTCATGTATTGTTTGGCCCACTGGAGCCGTTTCTGCTTGTGTGCAGTGGATAGAGGAGGTCGACAGGATGGCTTACGCACAGCTGCAAACCTCTGAAGGACCCTGCATCTTGTTGTTCGGGGGACGTTGGAGGCACCAGCAGCTTCAAAAACTTGTCTGCTGCTATGACAAGGCATTTTTGAAGCTGCCCTTTTAATTGCCTGTTGGAAAGAGTCCTCAATTTTCCCTTATCAGCACGCACACGTGTGTGCTGTGAATCAGCTACATACTTCTTGATTGTGCGATGATCACGATGAAGTGTCTTGGCAATGTTGATTGTAGTCATGCCTTGACCTAAACACTCCACAATTTGTTGCTTTTCAGCAGCCGACGCATCCTTTTTCTTTCCCATTTTGGCTGAAAATGTAGGCTGCTTAATAATGTGGGACAGCCTTCTTAAGTAGTCTTGCCTTTAATTGGACACACCTGCCAAACTAATTAGCACAGGTGTCTGCAATTGCTTTCAGTGATATAAAGAGCCCTGACACACATCACCATCAATGAGTTTAACTGACAAACAAAAAAATTCTTACCTTATCACTCCTAAACACTTTTTGCATAATAATTTGGAACACAGTGTACTTTTTCTTCCAGTTGTGACTTGTCTCTGTAAAGTTTGCAAACACAAAAATCTTTGGCTCCTTTTTCAATAAAAAAAAATTACTGAAGTTCCAACACCTGGGACCCACAGCTGATCAGCTGTTTGGAGATCGCAGCATGTCAATTATACCTACAGAAACGCCGGCGGTTTCCCTATAGGTATAATTGAAGCAGAAGTCTACAGAGGACTTTCCACCGCAGTTTTTCCCGCAGTGCTTTTTTCGCTGCAGCCCACTACATGGGGCCTTAGCCTAAAGTGGTTTTCTAGTTACTTAAAATAACTCACTTCACCTTTTGACTGGGTGTTTCTGACCTTTGGATGGCACAAAGTAATAGAGAAATCTAAATCAAATCAATATTTGGTGTGACCACCTTTTAGAGGAGGAGTCCTAGAAGTGATGATACGATCCCCACAGAGCCCTGATCTCACATCATTGAGTCTCTGGGATCACATGAAAAGACAGAAGAATCTGAGCGAAGCCTACCTCCACAGAAGATCCGTGGTTACTACTCCAAGATGTTAGGAACAACCTCCCTGCTGAGTTCCTCCGAAAACTCTCTGTGCAAGTAGACCTAGAGGAATTGATGCTGTTTTGAAAAGCAAAGGGTGGTCACACTAAATATTGATTTTCCTAATTGACAAAAATACACTATTAAGTATTCTATTTTTCAAAGCATTCTTAGGGTGTGTTCACATGGCGGAAAATTTTCCACCCCCGGAGTTTTCGCCGCGGTCAGCCACAACGGGATTCCGATGCCGGGCATCAGCATTCCGTCGCGGCTAACCGCTCCTGATTAAGCCCGGATGAATGGGCCTAATCAGGAGCGCGGTTCGAGCCGCGAACACCGCGGGAGGAATCCACGGCAAGATAGGTCTTCATGATGCTCTCTGCGCTTTAAACAGAACCCTGAGACTATCACAGAGCAGGTGCATTTATACGAAGACTTGATTACACACAGGTGGATTATATTTATCATCATCAGTCATTTAGGACAACATTGGATCATTCAGAGATCCTCACTGAACTTCTGGAGTGAGTTTGCTGCACTGAAAGCAAAGGGGCCGAATAATATTGCACGCCCCACTTTTCAGTTTTTTATTTTTTACAAAAGTTTAAAATAACCAATAAATTTCGTTCCACTTCACGATTGTGTCCCACTTGTTGTTGATTCTTTACCAAAAAATTAAAATTTTATATCCTTATGTTTGAAGCCTGAAATGTGGCAAAAGGTTGAAAAGTATGTAATATATATATATATATATATATATATATATATATATATATATATATATATTTATACAGGGCTGTGGAGTTGACTCCTTTATTTTTCCACAGACCAACTCCTGGAGAAGCAGTAAAACATCCTCTAATTCATTAAATTGTAACAGTAAATGTGTAACAAACTATGCATCTCATTAATTATACAATATTAATAATTGTATAATATTAATAAAAATAATTAATTATTTCATTTTGAAGTCTGAGTCAATAACTTTTTTTATGACTCCAACTTTGGCCAAAGTTGGTCCCAGCTCCCACTTTGTCTCCGCAGCCCTGTATACACAAATAACTGTATGTGGGAATATATGTATATGCCACATTTGACATAGAGATAAGTTTATCCTGCTCTACAGCTTTACAATTGGGACTGCTGTTCTATCTGCAATAGGCACTGAGTGCTCCATTTTTTGGCGGTTGGGGAAATTCACTGATATACCAATGAATAACCCATGTTCAATAAAGTATAAAGCACTCATGGTTTCCATGAATCCGACATTTCTTTCTGAGCTTTTAGCCTGGATCTCTATTTAGGAGACAACCTGTATATACACATAGTACACATATTCAGATGGGTGCGTATACACAAACAGGCATACACACAGGTATATATATACAGTATATACAGACAGACATATGCATAAATGTGCTCAAGTACATATATATTCCCACACAGGCACATGTATACCCTGTGAGGGCCCCAAAGGTCCCACTGCCACATAATATATACCACTATTTTACATGGCACAAGGTACATAGGGTCGCCATTCCAGAATATGCATTTGGGGCCCAGTAGCTTCAAGTTATGCTTCTACTGGTCTATAAACATTGGGTAGTGTAGTTGTATGCATGCAGGGCCATCTCTCCACTCAAACTCCTCCAGACGAGGGTCCAAGAACCCCTATTTTAATGATGGATGGGACTCGCAGCATTTGGACTCCCAGCGATCATACCTTAATCACATATACTGTTAATAGGTGATACAAGTTTTTCATGAACCAGCCCCTTTAAGTAGTTTCTGTGGGTCACTTGCTAACTTTTCATTGTCATTTTTATACACAAACAAAGACCCAATAGTGGGCACACATGCTTGTGTGCGACTGTACATATTGTAAACCCACTTCATGCTATCCTATTCAGACAGGTTACAGGAGAGCAATTATACTTCAGAGTTCAGCGGTTTATATTGTAGAAATTGCTTCAAAGTAAATTTACTAGAACTAAGGAAACACCTGAGCGTGAAAGTCGATTTCAAGGACATTATAAATTACTTAGGCTTCTGCGGCATGGAAGTACAAGCCCGTCTGAAATATTGTCATTAGATGAAAAAGATTGGATCTATTTTTAGCTACAAAGTAGATCAAACACCTTTCCTTCTGTTTCTTGCTGGGACTTGAAATAAACTAGCATATTTCCCTTTCAATACAATTTGATGAATAGAGTTTCCAAATTCCTCTTAACCCTTTTGGCACATTATATATATATATATATATATATATATATATATATATATATAGTAACCATTTAATTCCCTTCCCATTTTATATATATAGGTGTAACCATTTGATTCCCTTCCCATTTTTACTGCAGGAAAAAAATAAAACAGAAATTTAATTAAGCTTCACCTTGAAAAACAGCAAAGTTTCTAATGTACTTACTGTGGGCAAAACAGGAATGTATCCAAAAGGGAGTGGCTGTTAGGTCAGTGTTATAAATCGGATTATGTACCTCCTACTGTAAATTATAAGAGTATTAGAAGTCACTAAGATGGTCCTTGATCATATATAAGAAGGCATTTTCAAGATACAGGAGCATCTCAATAAATTAGAATATCTTTGAAAAGTTTATTTCTTTCAGTAATTAAATTAAAAAAGTGACCTCCTATATTTTCTAGATTCTTTACACACAGAGTGTTCTATTTCAAGTGTTTTATTTCTGTAAATGTTGATTATGGATTACAGGTAATGAAAACCAAAATCTAAGAAAATTTGAATATTGTAAAAAAGTTCAGTATTGTAAATTCAGTTTGTCACCTGCCAAGGTTTCCTAAGCCTTTAAATGGTCCCTCAGTCTGGTTCAGTAGGACACATAGTCATGGAAGACGCTGATTATGTATTGTATTACTGAAATGAATGAATGTTTCAAAAATATTCTAATTTATTGAGATGCACCTGTAAGTGCGTGTATACAGGTCAGAAACCCTACTGACTGACTCCTAATAATTTTAATTTACTGTATATTAGAAGGTACTATACACTTTACACATAATGCGTGCACGCTGCTGCAGAACATCTGCATGTAAATGAACAGAAATGTCATGTCAATCACTGATTTCATAGCACAAACCTTCTTAAAATAAATTCTAAAAATGGTATGTTTTACTAAGCCCCACTCAATGTACAGTATCAATCTAAATGTAATCCCTCTCTATTACAGTCACATTGTGGCCCCATACATAGTCAGTGACAGCATTCTCTCCGTGTGGTG
Organism: Leptodactylus fallax; assembly: GCA_947044405.1. Taxonomy (NCBI): domain Eukaryota; kingdom Metazoa; phylum Chordata; class Amphibia; order Anura; family Leptodactylidae; genus Leptodactylus; species Leptodactylus fallax. The sequence continues at coordinate 7,849,215 of CAMRHE010000027.1, read as the reverse complement.
ACAGCCACAGTACGTTCTAATGCAGTGCCATGCACAATATTTCCTTAGCATTAGTCATAATGCCACAACTTGCCCCCCTTCCTGTCCAGCGTGTCAACCACAAAGTGTCAGATAAAATGACCTTTCTCATAAATACCAGCTGCATATTCCCTTTCGCTCTGTAGTCTGTTAGATGTAAGCAGCTTTTTGGCAGTGCTTATAAAAGAATAACCTGGATGATAAAGAATAACTTATTACTAAGCTCATCAACAGAACAAAGCTGAATGAAATCACAAGGTGCAATTTTAGCATAGTTTTTTTTTTGTTTTGCCAGAATGTATTTTATGGATTATTCACATTATGGTTATCTCATTAAAGGTTGTATAAAGTTGAGGTAAAGGCCTTTAATAAGATGCTATTTTGTAATAAAAACTAGTAGACTGTACAATGAATAAAGTCAATGCTGTTGTATTATTGACTTGACCTTAGACAGATACTGTACTATTGATATTACTCTCCGAGCTGCCTGTTCAATGAAAAATATGTATTTTTTTCTAGATTAAATGAGAACTATTCCAAGATTACTGTATATATTATATATATATATATATATATATATATAAAGTCTGCACCTATATGTATTTATACCAAAACCTGATTAATAAGGCAGCCTTAGGCTCTGTTCACCTCCATTGCAGATTCTGTCAAAAATGCCAGACAGCATAATGCAGTATGCCATGACAAAAATGTGACTGACCCCATTATAATCAGTGGGGTCCACTCAGCAAGCACACTGTCCTGTCAGGGATCCAGCTCTACCATTATTTCCTTTATTCTTATGGCATAATCTTCTGTTTCCATTATACTTATAGCAAAGCAGTGCAACCAAAAATAACTAACACAGATATGAACACAGCCTGGTTGGGCCAGAAGTGAAACAGCAATCCCTGGCCTCAGAGAAGCAATAAAAAGGCTTAGTGGTACTGATATAGAACATTACTGCTGTAGGTCTATATTGCCATAAAACCATAAGTAGCGAGGAATAGCCTCTACTGAAAGGGGTTGTCCAATAAAATTAAAGGGAGTTTGTCACCAGATCCCAGCACATCAACCCAGCCCTGGAGATAGATATGTAGGGTCACCTGAATCAAAAAGTATTTTTCCTTTGTGAATATTGCTGTTTTTGTCAACATGCAAATGAGCTTTCTGAAGCAATAAGGGACTTGGTCACTTACCACTTTGAAGCAACAGCAGTGCCAAAGAGCTCATTTGCATGTTGACAAAAGATGCAGTATTCCAGCAGCCGATTCACAAGGTCATGATTCACAAGGTGCAAACACTGTTGATGTGCTGGCTTCTGATGACAGACTCCCTTTAAAAAGAGAAAACAAACAAAAGCAGCAAATGGTCTAAAATGAAATCAATAGTGACCATTTCAGTCCAAAACTGATCCAGAACAGATACTCCAGTGGGTGCCTGCCATTTTTTGTTTACTTCTTTCCATCAATTACATGGTGAATCGGCATGTGACTACTGCAGCTCTGGCAGCCTCTAATAAAACACCAGAGGTTGGTAACCAAAGTATTTATGTTGGATCTTAAAAAAAAGTTTTTATTTATTTATTTTGAACAATCGACCAGCTCCTTTATCTTGTAATGATCTTGTAATCTTCTAATAAACGCCAGCAAAAAAAAAAGTTGATTCCAAGAGATTTAATTAAATTAAAGATAATGCAAGTCAACTACTTGTGATTGAGTGCTTATTTATTACAATGCGGTCAAAGATATGTCTTCAGGAACCATCTCACTGGCACAGGAATGCTATTCTTGGTTCAGCTATATCCAGCACTCGTCGCTTGAATAATACAATTATTCTCTTAGTGGTGCCCTTAGTCTATGGCGGCGGCTGAGCTGGCTCTTTATGTTTGTATTCATGATTGAAACTGTATGTAAAATTCAGGGAGTCGACCCTATAAAAGGATGGAAAACCACTTCATTGGAAACCGAACACATATCTTGATACTGGTGTAGATATGTAGATATAATATTAATTATTGTGACTCAAATTGTCTCTTATGTTGTGCTGACCCTACTTTACATCCTATGTTTAGCTCAAAGCTGCATTTAGATTTCAGCTGGTTACTTTAATAACCTGAAAACACAGTTAGCGACAGCCACAGTCCAAACAGTTTTGCTGCTTTCCTACCATGCTGTACTTTGTAAAGTACTGCATTCAAGCAGTGCTAAACCCCTTTTAGCCTAAAGTCACATGTTAAGGAAATGCAGCATTTTTGTCAGTTGCAGAAACCCAGCACAAACACAGTATGAGTGTGTGTGTGTGTGTGTGTGTGTGTGTGTGTGTGGGGGGGGGGATCATCAAGACTGCTGTATTGTACGTCGGTCTTGATGTCCCCTACTCCAGTGCAAGGATTGCTTAATTCATGATAATGGTATGCCTCATCATAAATTAGGCGGACCCACCTTGCACTCTTGCACCTAGGTACAAATCTACGGTGGCCACTCTTTTGGTGTAAATGATAATGAATTTGGCGGTTACATTTGGAAAAATGGCTAGGCTAGCACAAAAATGCCACTTATGGCTATTTTAATCGCAAGCCTTACACTTGTGATTGGGATATGGTATATCATTGAGACATGCATATTTTTTTTTTCTTCTTCAAGTGAAGATATCGCCTTATGCCATGGCCTTAGTGATAGTATCCAGGTTACTTCAGTAGTACACCAGCCAGATGAGGTTTTAACTGGAAACAGATAAGGACAATTTCCCACACAAATTAAAATGTGTTTATATTGTGGTTCTGTGAATGCAGCCCTAAAACAGCCTTGGAAATAAGAAGAATGTTGGTTCAACCTGCAGATTTCAGCAGGACCTGCCAACTAACCTGCCCTTTGTTTTCTTGGAAGATATGCTGCTAAGAAAAGGTCTTGCATCAGTTTTCTTGCCTCTCTGCACTGAGAAAACCTGCATGCTCAGCCAAGCATGCATGTGTATGCAGGGTCAAAAAGTTGTTGGCTGAACAAGTGTGTGTGTGTGTGTCTGTATAGCCAGCCAGAGGCACAGAGCTGCATAAATTTTCCTTCACTGTAAAAAGTGCCTATCTAGCAACTAAATTGTACATGTTGACAGCAAGAGTTTTTTATGAAATAAAAAAATGAAAAAAAAAATGAAAGAAAATAAAAGGAAAATCATGGTAACACTGCAATTATCTAAATCTTTTTTTGGCAATTCAGATCAGTAAATATCAGCAGAGCAATGTAGTGTACATGTAAGACTCATTGTGGCCCAGGCTTGATCCATGGCTCTCATCTGTGCTTTGGTTCAGCTCACTGGTGATGTCACTGACCTGGAACAAGTGTACATGTAAGATCCAGGTCAGCAGTCCCGCTATTTAGTAAAGGCCAGCCTCTAGAGTACATTTAGCAAAGTCATTATTGTGCTGATAGATGACATATTTTATTTCTCACCTATTTTAGACCTCAGTCTCAATCTTCCATTTACTTTGCTACTTGCATAAGTTGATAAAATAAAGTACAACACCAGTAAAACCCTTTAGTTGTTCTCTACGGCTACAGAACAGTGTGACAATCAATATGGCCACCATTACAGTTCCCACTGGAGATTTTAAACAGTTTCCCTACTTTCTAGAATGGCAAATCTGCTTAGTTGTATAGTTACACAGTGATTTATCCCTGCTGCCATGTCACTGCATAACTAGTCAGAGTTACATTCAAGAGTCTGGGAAATCTAAGTGACAGTCTTTTCGGTAGCTATAATGGCAGTCATTGCTGTTTAGGAAACAGAGTAGAAAAAAGAGTAAAGCTGACAAACAAGTTGACAGAGTGACAGAAAGCCATCTATATTGTATAATAGGAGGAAACCCCCCTTTTGTAGGTGGTTCTGGTCAAGAGTGAAAGTGACCGTATACTGTACATATAAAAGATTAAGACATATGGAGACAAAGTAAGGTACAGTGCAGTCTTATATGGCTGAGTATCAAATGCATTGGTAAAAAGCACATGTGGGGATGTATCTTTGCTTGGATTATGTTCTTTAATAATTAAAAACATCTTACTAAATATAGAACAGACAGAATTACATTGCAGCTGAGATTTCCTTAAATTAAACATTATTTATGGGTATATTTATGGCATTAACAAGCAATAGGCATCAAACATTATGTAATACACAGTTTATATACAGGGTGAGAAAGAAGTTATTCAAAGGTTACCAGTCATCAAAATGAGGTTATCCATTGTCAGGTCTAACCACACATTGTGTTTTCTTAGTGAATAATTACACTGCTATAATAATATTAATAATAATTATTATTTTTATTCATATAGTCCCATATTTTGCAGTACAAAATTAGACATTACAGAGTAACAAATTAATTAACACATTCAGGCAGTCTAGGAAGAAAAAAAGGGTTGATACAAATGTTTATTTTATTCCAGTGTTTCCTAATCTTTTCAGACTCAGGGAACCCATTTTCTCAGGTCACCCCTGGCAAATAATTTTTACCAAAAGACAAAAAATGTCCTAAGGATGCAGATAATGTTTCTCGAAAGCATGCGGTCATCTTCCCAGACAGAGTGTCAGGGCCCTATGGTGGGTTTCCTCTGTTGAAAACGACAGTTCTATACAATAGTGACCACATTTTTTTTTTAATAAAAAGGTTAGTCTACATAAAACTGCATTCACAGATATCAAGTTCATTTGAGTGGATAGAGGGATACTGGGATCAAGTTCTGAGACATAATGTAAGAAGAGGATATGCTGAGAAGAGTTTATTTAGGAATGTGATATGTTTTTAGGACATGTTTAAAAGTGTGGATATTAAAAAAATAACGTGATTGTCTAAGAAGTGCATTCCAGAGACCTGGTGCAGCTTGGAGACTGGGGTGGGAAATTCAGATAATGGAGGATGTTATTTTTAAATCATAGGTGGTGTGGAAACAAAGTTTTGTGGATGACAGAAAGATGTTTTCTTATACAGCCTCATCATATTCTGCATAGCTTTACATTGTGGTAACTGTCCAATATGGGCTCACAATCTAAATTTCCTATCAGTAAGTCTTTGGAGTGTGGGAGGAAACCCACACAAACATGAGGAGAACATAAAAACTTCTTGCAGATGTTGTCCTTGGCTGGATTTGAACCTTGGACTTTAGCGCTGTGACATTACAGTGCTAACCACTGAGCCAGACATTGTACATGTGTATATACTGTGGTGGACATAATGTCCATGCTTATGGTTTGATGATCCAGTTACAGTTTTGAATATTCAAAGGTAAAACTGTAGTTCAATGTTTTCCTAAACGCATGCTTTGCTATGGCTGCAAGATTGGTTATTGCACTTTTTTCTGTAGGTGACAGGTGAAAGTGCTAAAGTCCTTTCAGAATTGTGATTTAAAGTTTAATTTGTCTTTTTTTGTGGGGAGGGTGGCAAATATATTAATGATCTAACCTGAAGATAGGTTATCGATATGAGCAGCAGCTGATGCATGGAGAAGTTAGCCACAAGCAGACATTTCTGTTCTATGTCTAGTGAACAGATCGGATTAATTCAGATCATCTCTAATTCATTTAAATATAAGTCAATCTGTAGTGAATTAACTTGGCCACTACTAAAGATTAGGAAATCTCAGAAGATTTGGTTTGGTTCGGTCTGGACTTGTTAGGATAGAACCACAAGAGAAATTATTATACTCTGGGGTCTCTTCAGACTCACCTGACGTTACCTCTTTTAGGCCTATTCATGGTGTATGGCGCTCTATCACAGGCCTCAGTGGTAAATAATTTACTGCAATGCATGTCACGACAAATTTTCCGAGACAAATCACAAATTGTTCGGTTTCATTAAAAACGGAACAATTTGGAATTTTCGGTCAAATACAGCTTGTTGCAAACCAATTCGCCCATTTCTAGCCACTACATACTGCGTCTGCATCTGGTTCTATTCTTCATGCATCAGCTAGTAGGAAAAGCTGATCAGAGAGGGTCCTGGTTGTTGGACCTCCACTGATCTGATGTTGACCCAAAAACCCTTTTAACTGCACATCACAGATGATGCCTTGTCACAGGATAGCCCTGTTTTGACGGTTGTTATCAATAGGAAATAATTGGTAACATATAATTAAAGGTTCTTTTATGTTTTATGCCAGATCTTCAAATTATCCATGTGTAATAAGTATCTTACCTTATGACAGTCCGCATCAATGCATCAAACTATCCTATGTGATCTAAACAAAACCAGTACATATGTACATATAGCCCTCGATTCCAGGTTAATAGCTCTTTTCTACACTGATGCATTGTAACAATGTACAGTTGTGTGGAAGTAGGACTAGGTACGAGGTTTGTTCAGATATTCCGATTTAAGGCTGAGGTCCCACGTTGCGGAAATGCAGCTTTTTTTGTTGCAGATTTTTCTGTTTATTTGAGCCAAAGTCAAGAATGCCTACAAAAGGAATGTGTAAAATATATATATATATATATATATATATATATATATATATATAACAGTACAGACCAAAAGTTTGGACACACCTTCTCATTCCAAGAGTTTTCTGTATTTTCATGACTATAAAAATTGTAGATTCACACTGAAGGCATCAAAACTATGAATTAGCACATGTGGAATTATATACTTAACAAAAAAGTGTGAAACAACTGAAAATATGTCTTATATTCTAGGTTCTTCAAAGTAGCCACCTTTTGCTTTGATTGCTGCTTTGCACACTCTTGGCATTCTCTTGATGAGCTTCAAGAGGTAGTCACCTGAAATAGTTTTCACTTCGCAGGTGTGCCCTGTCAGGTTTAATAAGCGGGATTTCTTGCCTTATAAATGGGGTTGGGACCATCAGTTGTGTTGTTCAGAAGTCAGGTGGATACACAGCTGATAGTCCTACTGAATGGAGTGTTAGAATTTGTATTATGGCAAGAAAAAAGCAGCTAAGTAAAGAAAAACGAGTGGCCATCATTACTTTAAGAAATGAAGGTCAGTCAGTCTGAAAAATTGGGAAAACTGTGAAAGTGTCCCCAAGTGCAGTGGCCAAAACCATCAAGCGCTACAAAGAAACTGGCTCACATGAGGACCGCCCCAGGAAAGGAAGACCAAGAGTCACCTCTGCTGCGGAGGATAAGTTCATCCGAGTCACCAGCCTCAGAAATCGCAGGTTAACAGCAGCTCAGATTAGAGACCAGGTCAATGCCACACAGAGTTCTAGCAGCAGACACATCTCTACAACAGCTGTTAAGAGGAGACTGTGTGCAGCAGGCCTTCATGGTAAAATAGCTGCTAGGAAACCACTGCTAAGGACAGGCAACAAGCACAAGAGACTTGTTTGGGCTAAAGAACACAAGGAATGGACATTAGACCTGTGGAAATCTGTGCTTTGGTCTGATGAGTCCAAATTTGAGATCTTTGGTTCCAACCACCGTGTCTTTGTGCGACGCAGAAAAGGTGAACGAATGGACTCTACATGCCTGGTTCCCACCGTGAAGCATGGAGGAGGAGGTGTGATGGTGTGGGGGTGCTTTGCTGGTGACACTGTTGGGGATTTATTCAAAATTGAAGGAATACTGAACCAGCATGGTTACCACAGCATCTTGCAGCGGCATGCTATTCCATCCAGTTTGCGTTTAGTTGGACCATCATTTATTTTTCAACAGGACAATGTCCCCAAACACACCTCCAGACTGTGTAAGGGCTATTTGACCAAGAAGGAGAGTGATGGGGTGCTACGCCAGATGACCTGGCCTCCAAAGTCACCAGACCTGAACCCAATCGAGATGGTTTGGGGTGAGCTGGACCGCAGAGTGAAGGCAAAAGGGCCAACAAGTGCTAAGCATCTCTGGGAACTCCTTCAAGACTGTTGGAAGACCATTTCAGGTGACTACATCTTGAAGCTCATCAAGAGAATGCCAAGAATGTGCAAAGCAGTAATCAAAGCAAAAGGTGGCTACTTTGAAGAACCTAGAATAGAAGACATATTTTCAGTTGTTTCACACTTTTTTGTTAAGTATATAATTCCACATGTGTTAATTCATAGTTTTGATGCCTTCAGTGTGAATCTACAATTTTTATAGTCATGAAAATACAGAAAACTCTTGGAATGAGAAGGTGTGTCCAAACTTTTGGTCTGTACTGTATATATATTGTGAGAAGGTGACAGGACAAGTGCTGGAGTCACGGTATGTCAGTCCCCGGGTTTTGTCATATAGCTGGTCCAGGGCGGGTTTTGAGTAAGCCCCAGCCCAGGTGCGGGACTTGAGGCTCATTACTGGCCCATATAGGCCTGCAGAGCCTGCACTTGAACGCAGATCCTGGGGAGTGAGAGCAGGCGTCTGGATCTGTCTTGATCTCCTAAAGCTCTGATACTGTGCCAAACTGTTTGCTGGTGTGGCTGGCAGAAAGCCACACAGATAGTAAGTGTTATTTTGTTTAGGTAGCCGCTCAGACAAGCAGGAGTTTATTTATTTTGAGCCTAAAGTTAAGGCTGATATTGTTTTGCCTGTTTTCCTGAAGTGAAGGTTTATTTATTTTTTTGCCATTTTTTAATAAACCTGTTGCACCTGAGTTTTCGTGTCACTGTCTCTGACTGTTTGGGTCTGTGTCTGGGCTGCTACCGAGCTACCCCCCCCCCCCCAATATATATATATATATATATATATATATATATATATATATATAGGGAAGTAATTCTACTTCTACCTTCTACTCAATCCACTCCTGGCTTTGGCTCAAAAAACTGCAGCAAAATCTGCAACATAAAAAGCTGTGTTTCCGCAACGTGGGGCCTCAACCTTAAGGCTAAGGCCCCACGTAGTGTCCCGCAGCAAAAAAGCACTGCGGGAAAAACAGTGGCAGCAACGAATCACGGTTTTTCCTGCAGCACATTTCACAGTCTGCAGAGGTTTCTTCTTCGGACTTTCTACTTCAAATATACCTATACGGAAACCAACTGCAATGGTTTTGGAAATCACAACGTTTCCACTGCACATATTTTTCTGCAAAGTGGGGATGGGATTCGCTAGAATCTCATTCACTTTGCTGTGATTGTAAAAAGCTGCGCTTTTTTCCACGGTTTTTCCGCCGCAGGCAAACCACGCTGTTTATGCCACATGGGGCCCCGACCTTAGAATATTTTTTTTTTCAATGCTAGTAAGATGGGGATTAAAGCCCAAAATATACTAGACAGTTGGAAAATTTACAATGGAATAAATAAGCTTAATAAACTTAAAACTGGCAAAGTCTGCTGTCTTCTGATTTCATTCTGCAGTTTTGCATTTTGACTACTTATGTTTTACTAATATTATGCATTTAGGGCAAATTCAGACAGTTGTGTGCGGTTTGGGTAATACAGTCTGTGTGATGGCTGCATTTCCTAAATTGAATGCAGCTCAGCTTATTTATGATGCTGTGAGTTTCAGCCAAACAGTGAGTCTACTGTCCTATACTCACAGTACCTTTTGAACAGTATACCCATGGTAAGGCTGCAACTCCCTATATCATAGATCACTATAATGCAGTGAATTTGGTTCTGCCAAGCCATGGTCATGCAGGAAAATGCTTCTGTCACCACACATGGTCATCTGAATTCATCTCACTGGAGAAGTGTTTAGATAACATACTGCATTAAGTAGCTGGTATATTTGGCTGTACAACATATTTTAGTCACCAGCTGTCCATTGCTATAATTAAAACCAGAATTTCACTTTAACTAAAAACATTGATTAATTATATTCACATTTTCTATAAATATATGCAGTTTTGAAGAAAAGTTATTAAGTGATTCCTCCTGTACACAATCCTAAATTGCATTCATTATCTTATGTATTAAATGTGCAGCTATTAAGTGTCTACAGAATACAAAAATACTTAATAATCTCCATCTGTTCTTGATATATTGTGGGTTCCAGACCGACATGTTCATCTTTTATGTATGAACAAGACGTAAAATTGCCCTCTTGCTCTTTGAGGTTTGTGTTGTCTGGCTAAAGTAAAAGGAGAGAAATAAAACCACTCAGCAGTGAATCTAGTATACCCAGTAATGAATTACTTTTAATATAGATTGTAATGCTACTCCCTGCACCAGTTAATGGCATGCCAGGATAAGGAATGATAAATCCATACAGGTGCCCAGTGATTAAGAGATCCATTCTGTGGCGCTGGCGGCCTGAAGTGCTCATTAGACTTTTCTTATTTGTCTATTATTATTCTTGTTGCTTTATTTCCAAATGGTTCACTGACTTAATAGAAGATGTGGCTTCATGCTCCAGTATGATATAGTTTACAGCATTGTCATCATTGTAAAGATTAATGGAACCTGATGGCCAATAGAATATCAGAATACTAGAATGTTCTAGAGTATTGGACAGTGATATAAATGTATATAATATACTTTCAACAGTATAAAGCCTTGAGGAAAAGAGAAAAATCTCCCCTTTACCAGCCTAACACAATCCATAGCTCTGTACTCAGCACCACCCTTTTTTTTCTAGATACTGTTGCCAGAACAATGGGTAGGTGAAGATAAGGGAGTGCCTTAGGCACCACTCATGACATGGTGTGCAATGAATGCTTCCATCAGCACTGTGATGGAAGAGCGTATTACTTACAGGAGACCTAGGGAATGATCAGTGAGCATGACTGCATTACTCACCACTCTGGGGTCCCTGCTCCCAAGTCTTCTCTGCTTTGGACACCCAGTAATGATTTCATGTATGTGCAGATGCACACTATATCAACGTAACACTGGTGTCTGGAGAAATGAAGGGCCAGGAAGCAGGAACTTAGAGCAGTGAAGCTATTCAAGAATTCCCAGCTGTTCCACATTACTGTTCCATTGCATCATTATGTGTAGGGGACATTATACTGTGCAGGGGACATGAAGGGACATTATACTGTGAAGAGACATAAGCGGGCAATATTTTGTGTGGGGGACATAAAGGTGCAATATACTTTTTAGGGGCATATGGGTACACTATGCTGAGCGAAGGCATAAGGGGGCCTTACTGTGTGGGAGGCATAATGGAACATTACACTGTGTAGGGGCCACTAAGTGGGCATTATGCTGTGTTAATCCAGGGACATGATGCGTGCGTGCATTGAGTTAGCCTCTGTGAAATCACTGGCAGCTAACCCACTGATAAGTACAGAGGGTAGTTTCAAGCTAAATAGGAATTTGCCTGTAAAATGAATATTTGCCTTTGTTTAGCCAAGTTTTATCATTTGGTTATTGTGAAGATGTACAGGAAGTTAGAAAATGAGTAGGATTTTTCAGCTGTTGATTAATGTAATTTAAATCATGTATAAGACCTGTGCTTCACACTCAAAGACATGTGAGACAGTGCCAAGCCGTTATGTTATGTGATAAACTATGTGCAAAATTTGCCACAAACTGTACTAAAGCTTTAATTTCTATAGTATTAAGTACATTTATCAGGAAGATGCTTCGATCCCTGTAATTTGGAGCACTTAGCGTGCATTAATAATTTATAGTCTACATTTGGACAAAGTACTAATTGAAGGCATCTTCAAGAACCCTTAATTGGTCCTTTGTAAACTTCTACCATTTATAACAACTACTATGAAATGATAATTAACCAATAAATCCATTTCTTTTCAGTGCTCCAAATTAAACCATATATCAAGTAGTTTTACTGAGTTTAAGACTTTATGTAAGTAAACATAAGATATTACACAAGTTATTATTTCTAACATATAGTGTGGAATTGGTGCAGATTCATGTCAGGGGGTTTAATCTAAAACAGAGGATGTAAAAAGTCAAGAACAGCCACAAACAAAAACACATTGGGGAACATGATTTAAAGTAGCATTCCCACAAAATGTATATTTTCTGGTTCATTAGAAAGGTATTTGATTTTATAAGTTGTAGGGAATAGCTAAAGGGGGTGCAGAGGTGGTGGTTGCTAATAAGCCATGGACCCTGAGGGAATCTCAAAGGTCCCTTTACCCCATGAAATATACCACTATTCACATTGGCACAAGGCAGGTAGGTGCCCCATTACAGATTTTACTTTGGGCCCCAGGAACTTCAAGTTTCACCTCTGATGTAGTGTAAGTAATCGTCTTACTAGTGACTATGTTTGTCATTTATCCACCCTTGTTTGGTCCTCAGATGTATCATGTGACCACTACTCTGAATGTCCAACTAACACAGCATCTTATGTGTAGACAACAATTCAGTTTCTTCATTCATGCTTATGAGACTCAAATTGAAGCTGTTATATGGATGAATAGAGAACTACATGAGAGGCTGTTGTAAAGTCAGAATGACATTCGCAAAGCTGAGGACCATAAAAGGGGGATAAATCATAAATACAGTCACTAGTAAGAAGATTACCTTCACTACTGTTTTCATGTACCTTTGTAAGGGGCCAGAGAATGACTTTTTTTGTGGGAGTGCATTAATACCTCCTTTAGACAACTTCAAACTAGGCTAGTTAAGCCACAATGATCATAGTGGCCAATACAGGATTACAAATTTGTATCTTTAGATTCTTTTATTCTAACTTTATGCCACTTCATGGTTACCTTACTTTAGAGCAATTGTTTGCACCAAAATTTTATTGTATCTCAAACCACGCCCCTTTTTAATCTAAGCCACACCCCTCCCTAGCTAAGCCATGCCCCGTCAAGTGAGGTGTAAAAGGTTTGTTTAAAACACCCAATTTCCCATCCGTGGTTTAACTTGATGGTCATGTCTTTTTTGATCCATATTAGCTATGTAACCATGCAATTCTGGTAGTTAGTAAATCCGCATTATTATGTATAGAGAATATATTCCCCTATTTCCCAGCAACAGAAATCTGCCCACTGTGCTTTATTAACAAAAACATGTGCAAAAAATATCACTACAAACTCTACAAAAACCCGACCACTTTGTTTTTGAATTTGGCCATAATTCGCTGTCACCTTTGCTCCTAAAAAGCTGCAGATATTTTAACATCTAAGCAACACAAAAATACAGACACTATCAGCCAAAGTCATCCAGTAAGCAATTATTACAACTAATGAACCAGTATTTTATATTACAACCACTAATGGAATAAGTGATTATAATGATATATAACATGGAAAGTGTAACTAATGGCTAATTGCTTATTGAGCAGCATTCACTAGTAAACCATGTAAAGTGGTCATCGGCTACGGCACCTTTCACATTACATTTTTTATACACTTTGAACACGGTTTTTCTGAAAAAGCCTTTTCAATGTAAAAGTATACATTTTAAAATTTTATGTACAAAGGGCCTATGGTGTTTTTTGGTTCAAATTCTCCATACCATGATGGATTAGCTGCAAGATCATATGGAGCAGTGTTAAACAGTGTAAAATATGGAGGGGATGCAGCACTCATTGTAGCATCACTGTCCCTTCTAAATAGCTGATCATTAGGGGTGATGAGAGTCTTCCCCCCATTGATCTAATATTAATGGCTTACTGGAAGACGTCTTAAAGTTAGGCTCTATTTGCACATGCTGAATCCTGATAGATTCCATTAATAGATGGGATCCATCAAGTTGTCACTAAGCTTCTGATATTTTTACATCTGCAGGATGTACCCCAGATGAAAAGTATAACATGCTATCGTGAACTTATTTGGGTCTCAAACTGACAACTGACACATTCCAGTTTCTCAATTAGATTGATAAGCATTTATTTACAATACACTTTAAAAAAGTGCTGAAAAGTGTAAAGGTAGACTACACAGTATCCTTCTCTTACCCATCACCACCAGGTTTGACTGCATGTAGTCAGCTTTGTCAGAAAATCTAGTCTTAAACTGATATTCTTCCAAAATGACTACTCTTGGTAAATTTATTGTATGCTTGGTGGTGTGGGCAATACGTAATGATGATCAGAACAATTAGCATTTTTGATGGCTTTATTATAGTTATTTGTTTTATATGGATCTAGCACCTATTTTGAAATGCTCTTAAACTACCTTCATCTGTAGAGTTCATTGGCCTCTTACTGGGACCACTATGGCAATATATTCAGAGCAGTCAGCCAAATACTTAGATGAAATGCTATTTTTATCCATCAAGTGTTCACAGTGACCATTAATTTGTATCCTTGTCCTAGTACACATGGTATCTATTGAACCCTATACATGTAAACTATGAAAACCTGTTGCATGACTTGTAAACATGTCGTTTAAGTAGAAAATAATAAAATAAAAATGTGAATTTGAGAGAATATATTCATCTTTACAATGCTTTCATAATTTAAACACATGGACAAACACAATGATGCAGATTTATTAAAAAGAGCTTTGTCTAGGAGAATTTCTGTATTTACCTTCTGTAGAGATTTGGATATGACAACAGAAGCAGTCCAGAACAGTCCAGTCTAAAACATGGTATGTTCATTCCCAAGTGCTGATCTTGGGCACAGCTGCAGTAGAATAGGACTGAGAGGTTTTTAAATGGGTTTGGCAGCCATATAAAATCCTCAGGTTAGGCCATCAGTGGGTATGACTCTCAGCTGTTTGAAGAGGCTCTAACACTGTGGACTCTTCAGTGCTCTCTCTTACAAAACGACGTTACAATCCATAGTGGTTGTGAATGGTACTACTGCTTTTCCATTGAAATAAATGGGGAAACTGTAATACCACTCACAATCACTGCAGAGGAATGGGGAGTTCCATGACACTATTCTAGTGATCACAAGGAGTCACAGTGGTAAGCCCCCCAATGATCAGACATGTTTCACTTATGCCATGAATGTCCGTGATGATAATTTTTTTTTTTAGCTTCAATTCACCCTGTGTGGCCTTAGCCTTAAACTTTTTTAGCTCATCAGTCTACAACACACTAGTGCTAGTTCTTATTGCAAAACATTTGGGCTCTTGCATGGAATTGTATTAGGGTTATAATAGTAGTCCATGAATTTAGTGCACTGTCACCGTTGCCAGTATCTGTCCAGGTGTCGGAGATATTGGTGCCATTAGTTTCTGCTACCCCGTCATTGCTGGGCTGTGAGTATTGCCTCCCTGGCAGTACTCTTGGCTATTGAAGAGTGACACTAAGCTGTAAGGCCCTCCCTTCTGTCAGTGAAGGGATATCAGTGCCGAAAAGAACAGCTCTGATATCTCGGGCACCCGGGCGCTTACTAGCTTCTATATAATATATAATACCACTGGTGTCAGAGGACGAGAAAGGTCCTCTTTAAGAAGCAATTTAAAGCCATTCAGCTCCATATATTTTGATAAATTGCTTCTATTCCCTCTGTTCCCTTTGTTTTGCCCCTTAGTGCTTAAAAGGGAACCAACGAAGTCTTTTTGTATCCAATGATTTTTTAATGTGTTTCAGCTATTTTTATCACATTGAATGATAAAAAGATGAACACTATCCTTTTTAGAAGCTGTGTCTTCATCAAAAATGCTTCAGTGACCACAACACCTATCTACCTGAAACACAAAGATGAAGAAAAGACAAGTGAGTTTTGAAAGGAGAATCTGAGAAAGGAAGTGACTTTTGTAATATTTTCACTTCTTACTGTCGACAAGGGAATCAATAGCATAATATCTGGAGAATCTGACAATTACCTATGATTCGGTTGTGTAATGTTGCCAAATTAATTGAATCATGTCATAAACAGATAAAGATCTAGGTCATGAGCGCTCTCCTGAGGATACACTGTGTGTGCAGAAATAGTGCTGACTTTATTTATTTAGAAAATCCATGTTAATTACAGTTTTAAGTGCAGCAGCCCTGCAGCAAGCTGGGTGATGACAGGCATTAACATCCTGCTTAGGAAGGCTCAAGTCCTTTCTGAAAACAATACATATGTAAGAAAACTATATTTCTAAGCATTTTCCAAAAGCAGGCTTTCAAGGAGAAATGTGCAGTATGTGACCTACTTTCTCACACTGACAGTGATGTAGAAATCTGCATTCAACCAAACACGTACAGTCTAATCCATTCCTTGGACTTGTCGGGAATCTGGAATTCCTTAGTTGAGTCAGCAGTGTACTCTGGGACTAAAAACATAGACACAGTATTCCTAGATGTATGTGAACTAAAGAAACAGATGCATATTGGTATAATGTTAGTGAATTGCATATTTTGAGTGTAAACTCCAGTTTTACACTAATGAAGCCTTTACAATATAAAAACAGTAGAATTTTATTAAATACATCTTCTATTCTAGTCAGCAACCAATTGTGTAAGTTTTCCAACTTAAAAAGATGAGAGATGGGCCCGGATATGTACTGGCTTAAGCAGGGGGACACGTCTGACACTGCAGGATCTGAGTCCCTGGTGGTGTAGTGTGTTACTGACGGTAACCTTTATTACGTTAGTCCCAGCTTTCTGCAGGTCATTCACTAGGTCCCCCTGTGTGGTTCTGGGATTTTTGCTCACCGTTCTTGTGATCATTTTGACCCCACGGGGTGAGATCTTGCGTGGAGCCCCTGATCGAGGGAGATTATCAGTGGTCTTGTATGTCTTTCATTTTCTAATTATTGCTCCCACAGTTGATTTCTTCACACCAAGCTGCTTGCCTATTGCAGATTCAGTCTTCCCAGCCTGGTGCAGGTCTACAATAGTTTCTGGTGTCCTTCCACAGCCCTTTGGTCTTCACCATAGTGGAGTTTGGAGTGTGACTGTTTGAGGTTGGAACAGGTGTCTTTTATACTGATAACAATGTCAAACAGGTGCCATTACTACAGGTAATGAGTGGAGGACAGAGGAGCCTCTTAAAGAAGAAGTTACAGGTCT
The DNA here is from genome assembly GCA_947044405.1 of Leptodactylus fallax. Lineage (NCBI taxonomy): Eukaryota > Metazoa > Chordata > Amphibia > Anura > Leptodactylidae > Leptodactylus > Leptodactylus fallax. The sequence continues at coordinate 7,832,461 of CAMRHE010000027.1, read as the reverse complement.
GTGAGAGACAGAAATCTTGCTTGTTTGTGGTGACCAAATACTTATTTTTCACCATAATTTGCAAATAAATTCTTTAAAAATCAGACAATGTGATTTTCTGAATTTGTTCTCTCATTTTGTCTCTAATAGTTGAGGTCTACCTATGATGACAATTACAGGCCTCTCTCATCTTTTTAAGTGGGAGAACTTGCACAATTGGTGGCTGATTAAATACTTTTTTTTTCCCCACTGTATATGTGCATATATATATATATATATATATAAATATAGTGAGAAGGTGACAGGCAGAGTGCTGGAGTGCAGGTATATCAGCCCCAGGTTCTGGGTTCTGGGTCCTGGGCTCGTTACTGGGCCATAAAAGGCTGCAGAGCCTACACTTCAGGGCAGATCTGGGAGCAAGAGGAGGCATCTGAGTCTGTCCTGACATACAGAGAGTCTGGTGAGAATGCACTGTGCTTCTTTGTTTATTCGTGTGGCTGGTAGTAAGCCACACGTATAGTCAGTTTTTTTTTTACTGTTTAGTTAGTGCTTGGACAAGCAGGGTTTTGTTTGACGTTATTTGCCTGAAGTTAAAGGGGTATTCCCATGTACATAACCATTTTTAAATTTGTAGATAATTAAAAGTTAAACATTTTTGCAAACATAGGTAATTAAACATTTTGCAGAGTTTTAAAGATTTTCACTAAATATCTTGTGGTCACAGTCTTGATCGGTTGCCAGTGGATATGACCATGAATGCAGGAACTTTCTAAGGTCAGAAAATCAGATATGATTTGCTTATTGTGGCCGGGATATCTTCTGATACATGTAGTGTCCCTGACTGATAACCCAGCTACAATAAGAAAATCATGGCTGGGTTCCTGACAAGTACCAGACCATAGAAAGTTTCTGCATTTGTGGTCGTATCCATTGGCAACCGGTCAAGACAACAGATGTCACCACTAAGATAGTTAGAGAAAATCTTTAAAACTCTGCAGAATTTTTAACTACTTATATTTGCAAAAATGTTTAACTTTTAATTATCTACAAATATAGATATGATTATGTCCATGGGAATACCCCTTTAAGGCTGTATTTTATTTTGCTTATTCTGTGCCTGACGTAAGGTTTATTTATTTTTGCTGTTTTTTTCCAAAGAAACCTGTTTGCACCAGACATCGTGTCCCTGTCTCTGACTGGTTGGGTCCGCACCATTGCTGCTACCGAGCTACCTTCCCCACAATATATCTATATATATAATGTGTATATATATATATATATTTATGGCTCAGAGCCCCCTGTTTCCCTTCCCACAGTCCTAGAGTTAAATAATATAATTCTTCCTCTCTGCAGAAACAATTAGGAGAGGCTTGCTGTATAAAAGCCTTTTAGTAAGTCCCTGTCTCTTTCCCTTAGTCTAGTATCAGAGGAGGTAAGAGTAATGAGCAACTTGTTACACTTGAAGGGATTCTTTAGATACCCTTTTGATTAAGTGGAGGCTCAGGGGAGATAAGTAAAAATAACAAACAGTAATACTCACCTTGCCTTTCCTCTCCTGGGCATCCTCACCTCCTCCCATGGTCTCCAAATGTCCTCTTCCTGGCAGGAGACCTCTGAGTATAATAGTGTTTTGTTAGTGATTAATACCAAAAGTTTTGGTTTCAGGTCAAACTTGAAACTTTTGGAAAATTCAGGTTGAAATCCAGTTTGAACCAAATCAGTTTGCTTATCATTATCTGCCAGTCTTCATTGTAAATTTATTAACCCTGTGCCCTGATGCATAGGACTGAGGATATTTATGATGCACAGACTTCCACAGTCAGAAAGGGTAAAATGAAACTTCTAATGCCAAAAATAACAGTTGGTCAGTATATAGTCTTCTAGGGATCTGTGAGGGATTCTATGGCACAAAATGGGGAATTATCACTATGCTGGGAGGTTTTTGTGCACAGACATGTTGTGAGTAAATCTTTATGGTAGGGTAGGCCCAGATAGAAAATTAAAAGGAAAATGCTACTAAAATGTATGAATGGGACATGGCTGATGGTTGTAAGGATAAGTTGTGCACGGGGGATCAAGCTCAGCTTTTGCACCAGGGCTCATGAGCCTTTAGTTATGCTCCTGACATAAAATTTAACACGGTTTCAATGTAGAGCTTTACGTAAAGAAAAGTCTTGGAAAAACATTTGGAAATTTGTCTGAGTCCATTATGTACCCACCAATGCTGTTTCCAGTTGTACTTTGACCCAAGTGGCAGCAGCTTCAGGAAGCAGTTTTGTTCTGATGCGCCATCTGGGTAATATATAAAAGTATTTTAGTGAAATCTTTTCAGAATTTTCTTTTGTGTGGAAACACTCAATAAACATCTTTTCTTTGTATCATGATCCATAATTGAAAAGAGCAGATCTGCAGCAGAAGAGCAATAGATGTTTTATCTCCAACTATATATTTCTTTCTAAATTATATCTCAGCTCCTATGTCTGTACATGGTATGAGAACAGTTATAATTACTTCACTTACCTCAACAAATCAATATATTTTTTTAGTTTTAGAAAAAAAAAACAAAAATAAAGTTGTTCCCTGTTTGATGACTCGGCAAAGATTTTTATTTCTCCCTTCATTTGAAAAGCTCGTAAAAGCTCAGATAACTCAGAGCAGTGCACAACAGCCTTGCAAATCTACTATTTATGCAAAGTTGTTCTGTAGAGATTGCAGAAAACACAGTAAAAAAGATATATTCAACATTTTTCTATTCTTGATTTTTTTTTTCTAGTTTTTCCCTCATATCCCATGTGTTGTCATTGCATTATTTTGCTCAATTCAGGACACTACAAATGAAAGGCTAGTCATGAGTTTCTATGAATTTCAACCTAATCCACTTTTGGAGATTTATGAACAGCTATGAAGCCACCATTAGTGAAAAAGATTATTTTTTTGCCTTTGAGACTTGAGATGCTATTATTATTTAGATGACTAAAGCGTTGAGTTTTCATCATAAACCTTGTGTGATCTAGTTATACCTACAATGTAAATGGCTTACATGTACTTCATCCCCTTGTGATGGGCGGCAAATCTACATAACAAAACAGCATGTCATTTTAATCCATTTTCTGCTCAGCAATAATTAGGCTTATGATGTATCCAGTTATTGTGGTGGTCTTTTGTGCTTCTATACCTAGAATTTCTCTACTGTAGTTTGTTTTTAATAACAGATTTATTATGTTTTTGCTTCAGATGCTTTATTTTTGACTATTCTGTAGTTACTGGAGTAGGAGAGGAATAACCAAGGCATTGCTTGTTCAGATCAAAAAAATGCCAGATGAAATTTATCCTATTTTGTAGATGATAGGGTAGCAACACTTCTGAATACTTGAACATATTTGCAGATTTATTCATTACAATGTGCCTATGGAAGTATTCCCTAATAGGGCTACATGGCACCAGAAACTCGCTGATCCAAAATTCTTGAGTGCTCAAAGGAGACTGCGCTTCCTACTATCTCTGAAGAGACTAGAGAAGCACTTGAGGAGGAGTTCTCTGAGCAGGCCTTGTGGTCAAAACATTCCACGCCGGGAAATCCCACGGGCCAGATGGGTTCACTCTCAGATTTTATAGGCTCTTTAGTGATGCAATATCTCCCTTTCTTACTAGGGTAAAAAACAGTGTGTGCAATGCTTCCCCATTCCCCAGGCAATCCAGTTCTCTGATTAATGTGGGTATTAAGTGGTATGTTCATGAATTGTCTGACCTGGTTCTTTTATCACTTATTAGCAATGACCAGGTGGATCTTATAAAGGACATGAGAGACAATGAAAACAAATGCTTCTTTTATGGCTGGGACCAGTGCCCAACATCACTTCTGCCTGCTGGCCGCAAACGCAGAAGACACGTTTGACTGTGTATACTTTGGCTTCCAACGGGCTTCTTTGAAACAAATTGGTATAGGCCAGGGATTTCTGGCAAAGATTTTATCCCATTGCAGAAATCCCTCGGCACAGGTTAGGGTGAACAGGAGATTGCACCTGGCAGGAATCCCATTGTCTCCCCTCCTGTACGTACTAGTGATGGAGCACCTCAAGGTGGCCCTTTGTAAAATATGCCAAAATTCTGTACTTGCTTTACATCTCAATTATTAAGTGTCACTTTCTGACATTTTCTATGCCTTGTATATGAAGTGGGAAGGGCTTATTGGGAAAGCAGCAGAAGTTCTTGGAAAAGGGACGGGGTTTCATATATGACACTGTGCACCAATATTTTAGCTCAACTACTAAGTGGTGTAAAGACGGTCTAAAGATATATCAGATTTATCAAACAACACCCGTCACTGTTATAAATCTGGCACAGTTTAAGACTGTCTAAAATTTAGATTGTTTTAGTTAATCTTACCCAATTCCTTTTTTAGGTCCAGGGGGCATAGCTATAGTGGGTGTAGTGGTAGGAGTCGCTACCAGGCCCTGGACACTGAGGGGGCCCCAAAGGTCACTTTGACACATAAAATATACCTCTATTTCAGATGGTACAAGGTAGGTAGAGACCCCTTTACAGATTTTGCAAGTTACTCCTCTGCACTCTACTAAATGTAGATGACTGCTGTTAATGGAGCTTGCCCCTCCTCAGTGCAGAGTAGAATAGAGTATCCTGTAAGTACTCGCACATCTTATGATTAGCACATTTACAGTTTTGTTATAGCATGCATTCTGTGAAAAGCCTGCAACATCACTGGTAAGGGAAGAAAATTCCAAGTCACAGGACCAGGAGCATCATTTTCAAAGGGTACCGTATTTTTTGGTCTATAAGATGCACTTTTTTCCCCCAAATTTGGGAGGAAAATGGGGGTGCGTCTTATAGTCCAAATGTGGGTGTTTTGGCAAGGGGGCAGAGGAGTGGGGCTGTGAGCAGTGGGTGTCCCGGCGATGCAAAACCATCCCAGCATCCGCCGTGCTATTATGGTGGATGCCGGGTATGTAAAGATAATGGCGGCCGCTCTGCTGCAGAGTGGTCGCCATAGCTACCAGGTCTCCGCTCCGCGTAGGCCCGGAACTAATGCCCATGATCAAAGTCCATTCTGATCGCGGGCATTACTACCTGTACGCCCTCCCAAAGATATTAAAACTTCCCCCGGGCCCGGTGGTAATTTTTGCATCGCAGGCCGGCTCACGCGCAGCGATATCGCGGGAGCTGTCCTGTTTCTGTGCCAGCCGGGAGCCTAATGAAGGCTCCCAGGCATGTCATAGTAATATTACTATTGTAATAGTAATGCACAGAATCTCCCATAGACTTCAATACAGTTGTAAATAAAATAGTAAAAAAAATATATATATTTAAAAAAAAAAATAAAAGTTCTAAATCACCCCCTTTCCCTAGAATACATATAAAAGCAGAAAATTACTGTGAAGCACATACACATTAGGTATCACTGTGTCCGAAAATGCTTAGTCTACAAACTTATAAAAATATTTTTCCCGTAGGGTGAACGTCGTAGCGGGAAAAATTGTGGCTCACTAAGCCATCATTATTTCATTTGTATAGATGTGCTCTTGAAGACTCGGTCTAGTTGCCCCATTTGCTAAAATAAATTAGGACCCTTATAAGGGGGAGTCTGCACATCTACGTGTTGGTTGTCATGTAGGTCTACCTGTGTCAGTGAAGAATTGATTGTTACTATTCAAACTGGACTAGGGCCACTCCATTAGCTATAATGTGGTTTCCAAGCCACCTCTTCTTTCCACTCATTGCCAGGCTCAGGTTCCTTGATTTTGTAAGTAATATTATTATAATTAAATGAATATTCATTCATATTTAGTTATTTGGGTTTGAGTGATCACTGTTACTCAATTAATACATACCAAACAGAAAAACAGAAATATTGCTGCAGGCATCATTGTTATGAGTCTTACAATGGATCTGGTATAGCCTTGTGGCTTCTGACATAAACATAAAAAATTGTTTTAAGTAAATATTGCATAAGAGTCCATATCACTTTTCTCTCGCTGGCAGGCATGTGGTTATGCAGCTAGGATATTACCTAAACCTTTCTTTGGAGAAGAGCTCCTCTATATTCTGGGTCATCGTGGTGTTTTCTAGCTTAATTTCCCTAATTAACTCTTCTCAGTAACCTACAAAGCTGATCCATTGGACATCCTTCAATGGACTACCAACATTAGTACAGGCAATAGACTATGCCAAGAAGACCTTGTATTCATCCGAATATATTGCATAGATCCTACCTATCTTCACATAGGGGTTACCTTATGGGACTTCATGCTACTACTAATTGTCGTAAGTGTTGCCATAATGATGCAGATATATTTCACAGTCTGTGGTCCTGCCCAGAAATTCAGAGATTTTGGGCTGTGGTTAGGTCTTTTACATTAGATGGTCTTATCAACCTTGTTTTGTTTAGTCCAGAGTGAGGGATTTTAAAATAGGATTTTAAATAGCCCCATCTGAACATATGTGCCCTAGAGAGGAGCATAAGGAACCCACACTGTGTTGTATCGGCAGCTTTGAAAGCAGTGTTGTAAGTTTAGATAAGAGGATAGTGTTCGAAAAACTGACCCACCTCTTCCACATGAACTGAGTGGACACTTATATTTGTTACGACAATAAGGTACAATCCTTTTTCAAGGTCTGGAAGAGCTTTATCCAGGTTACCAGACAGGATACAAGCAAAAATTAACTAGCATTTTAGGATGGCTACCTGGTATCTGGATAGGTAGCTTCTAAGGGACTATAGATGTGTGGGCTCTCCATAACGTCACTGGGGTATGGGATAGCGATGCCTACTGGATTTTTACTTTTTCTTTTTTGTCATGTAGTGAATATTGCATCTCTTTGACCACTTATGTTATGCTTTGTTATGTTTTGTTGTTGCTATTATTACTTCTATTTTTGTTGCTTCTCCTTGTGTTCCTGTGCCCAGGAGACATTGACTGTTAGGTTATCTACCACAGAGACTGCAGCACAAATTGTGATTCGAGTGCTGGACATTCGTCCTGTGGAATACCCTGCAGGCCTCTCCTAGGAAGTTTGTACTGCTATAATATCAAAACTGTTCATTTTATTTCACTTTTTACTCTTCTACTGTATACATGTAAAACTTCAATAAACCATATAAAGATTTACAAAATACAAGTATGTAATGATTTGAGATTATCTGAGATTAGATAGGGGTTATCTGAGATTAAAGAAATAGAGGGTTGCTGCATTCTTGCAGAAACAGTTCCATTGTTATCTATGGACTTTATTTGGTGTTGCAACATACAAGTCAGTGGAATTTAGCTGAAATACCAGAAATAGCCACATACGGGACTGGCACTGTTTCTGGAAAATAAAATCAGAATAATTTTTCTATTCTCATACATCTACTGTAATGCTGTAAAATATCATGCTACAGTATTGGGATAGCAAAAACATGGGCAGGTTACTGAACAGCTTTGAGCTGCCTGTGAAAACACGTAGCTGCATTACCAAAAGCTTGAGCAATATAGAGTGACCTCAAAGACACACTACTATGACTTCCATAGAAACACACCTCAGTTTGCCTTTCATCTCCAATGCTTATTATTTTTAAATAAAGTAACATTATCAGTTAGAAATAAGCACAAAAAACCCCTAAAGTTACCAAATATTCTATAGTAATCTAAGTAAACAAAAACATTAAAAATAGTCTTGTTTTTTTAAATCCAAATCCTCTTGAACACTTTCTGTAGGAGGTCTGGCATGATGAAGAGAGCATCTGCAGTGTTTATTTGTGCTCAGAGAAATAAAAGTAGGGACAAAAAAGCTTATTTTATGAGATTTGTTTGATACAAATGTTGCCATGTACAAAGAAGGGATATGTGACTTACTGTAAGTGAAAGGAAATCTAGAACATTGCATTTCATTACCGAGGAATTACTGTGGGATTTCTGCATTTATTCTTGGTACAGCACAGCTTGGAACCAGAAAAGTAGTCAGATGGAACAATACTTCACTGATGAAATATTCCAAATATAACAGACGTCAGTTCAATGTCATCTGGTAATGACATTGTTCTTTTTGTAAACATTGTGTTTTATTAATGACATGTTTGGAGTGGCTGAGAAGCAGCTGGAGCTATAAAATAGATTTCAGTATTTCTGCAAACAAGAAACCAAAATCTTATATTAAAAGGAGTCTACGAGGAACAAAAAGCCCCCCCCCAAACCAATAATAGAGAAGCGCAGAGGCCTTTAATAGCTTACCACCGTAGCCACGAACTGATGAAGCAAAGCAGAGAAAATCATCTTTTTATGGATGTGCAAATCAGACTGCAAGTGCACCAGGGCCGAGCTGAATTTGCCAGATTTTCTAACAGCCGTAACACAGGCAGAGACAGAAAATGTCAATCAGAGCTAAAGGGGTGATGTTACAGAAGAGAGTTTGAGCACTTGTGACTGCCTCGAGGCAAATCTGGCAAATCAAACCTGTACCCGAAGCACTTGCAGGTTGATTTACATATCCATAAAAATATGATTATCTATGTATTGCTTCATCAGTCTCTGGTCACAAAAATATATGTCCACATATAATAAAGGCTCCTTTATCCATGCAATGATTCATGATATTGTCCCAGTGTCTGTCCTTAAAGGGTTCTGTCAGCAGGAAAATTGCTATAAAACTAATGACAGTACCTTGTAGAGCTGCTTCTATACTTTCCAAAGACGCCTTTCTTATTCTGCATTTTAGCTTCATTTTCAAGAAAATCAGGATTTTATTCTTTTGCAAATTAGATGAAAAGAGTTATAGTGGCATGTCTTCTTCTGCCTGGGCTTCGACCTCTGCTCCAGTTAATCGACCCGAACTGCAGACAAAATGTGACAAAGTGGGAAATGTCACTCAAGCAATGGGGGACAGGGCTGGACGTCATTTAGGAGTGATTATCTAGAGAAGAGAGTGAAGCCCCAACAGAAGAATAAACAGCATGAAGGCCGGGGCCCCATGTAGCATAAACACGCAATTTTGATGTAGCATTTTACAGTACCTGTAAAATGGATGGGATTCTGGCTAATTCCTTCCACACATTGGAGAAAAATATCTGCAGCAAATACGTTTACGTTTTTGTAAATTGCCGAATGTGAATTATACCTATGGAAATACTGGCGTTTTCCATATAGGTATAATTGAAGCAGAAAGCCTGCAGAGGATTACTCTGCGGACTTTCGTGAAAAACACTACGGGAAAAAAGGTGATGTGTTTCCACCAAGGTTTTCCCGCAGTGCTTTTTGGCTGCGGCTTGCTACATGGGGCCTTAGCCTAAAGCCCTTTTCAGCTAATTTGCATAAGAATAAAACACTAATTTTTATGAAAATGGAGCAGAATAAGAAAGGCATGTGTGGAAAGTGTAGAAGCAGCCCTACAAGGTACCGTCATAAATTTAATACTGATTTTCCTGCTGACAGACTCCCTTTGAGGTAATAGGCAATAGATACTGCAACTAAGTCAGTTCCTAGATAGATAGATAGATAGATAGATAGATAGATAGATAGATAGATAGATAGATATGAGTAAAATCCACAGTAATAACCAACCCATGGCAAAAAACAGCTGATTTTGGTTGCTTTTTGCAGTGGAGGGTCCGCTGTGGGTTGTCTGCTGAAGACATCCTGCATATCACAAGGCATTATGGGAAAGGAGCTGGGGAGCTCATGCAACATCCTGCAACAGACTTCATACATGTGGCCTTAATCTAAGGCTGTATTCACGTATGCATATCTATTATGACACAGCAAAACAACATAAATCAATAGCACAGATGTTAACACAGCCTAATTCACACTGTATAACATGGATTGTGGACCTGTGAGCAACTGATATGAGAACATGCTCGCATTAGCCATAAAGCCATGAAAGTACTTGGGGGGGGGGGGGGGGGGGGGGGGGGGGGGGGGGGGGGGGGGGGGGGGGGGGGGGGGGGGGCCGCCGCGGGCCCCCCCCCCCCCCCCCCCCCCCCCCCCCCCCCCCCCCCCCCCCCCCCCCCTATTTTCTTTCTAGCATAACCAAACCTACTGACCTACTATCACCTCTGCACATAGAGGACAGTGATAAAAATGCCTTAACCTCTAACCATAACTAGATTCATGACTGTTCACAGGACGAGTTCTGGCCTTAGATCTGGTTCACTGCACAGTGACAGACTCTTTATGTTTTACAGTTTGATTTCAGCTGGCTGATAGTATAAACCAACAAACATTATTTCCTTTCCCCAAGACATTTGTTACATTTTTCAATTTTAATCTTGTTCTCCCCAAGGTTGTGGTTTGTTATATCTTTATGTTACATGCTTTTAAAATATACATCCCCCCCCCCTTTGATTGATTGATCTATTCTACTCTCAGTAGAGTTGTTGTAAATGGCGCCTCTCACTGACAACTATTATCAGAGCTGTCCAAATGCACATTTTCCCATCCTTGTTCCACTATATATTTCTTATCATGCATTTTTACATGCTTTCTCCTTTCTTATTTCTGTATATGTATCTTGTCGTGTGTATGTGTCTTGCATACTATAGTACTGTTTAATTATATTTTACATTCTATGCATTGCAGAATGCATTGCGTTTTTTTTTCCACAATGTTTTTCACTGCGTTTTTGCTGTTTTTCTCTGCGATTCCTTGTTAGAGCTATAGCATATAGCAAACATTTCCACAGGTAAAATTGAAATGCTGCAGTTTTGAAATCCCAGCTTTTCCACTGAGTTTTTTTCCCCACAATGTGTGAATGGGATTAGCCAGAAATGTCATTCGCTCTACTGGTACTATAAAACGCCGGGGCTCCACGTTGTGAAAACGTTGCGTTTTACAGTATCTGCAAAGTGGTTGGGATTCTGGCTAATACCATCTACACATTGCAGAAAAAAAAATCTATAATGGAAAAGTTGCGTTTTCAAAAACAATCGAATGTCAAAATCGTACCATGTCAAACACTGGCGTTTTCCGTTCAATAGGGATAGAAAGACCGCAGAGGAAAACTTTGCAGACTTTCTGTGAAAAATGATGCGGAAAAAAACACAATGCTTTTCTGCCGTGGTCTTTAGAAGCGATTTTTGACTGTGGCTCGCTACGTGGGCCCTTAGCCTTAAAGGGTTTTTCCCATAAACATATTTAATTAGCAGACAATTAAAAGTTAAACATTTTTGCAAATATAAATAGTTAAAAATTTTGTAACGTTTTAAAGTTTTCTAGCGAATCCCATCCACACATTGCATGAAAATATACACAGCGGACATGCTGCGATTTCCAAAACCGTTGCGGTTTTCGAAATCTCAGCATGTCAATTATACCTGTAGGGCAATTTCCCTGTAGGTACAGGTGCATCTCAATAAATTAGAATATCTTTGAAACGTTCATTCATTTCAGTAATTCAGTAATACAATCCATAATCAGCGTCTTCCATGATTGTGTGTCCTACTGAACCAGACTGAGGGACCATTTAAAGGCTTAGGAAACCTTGGCAGGTGACACACTGAATTTATAATACTGAACTTTTTCACAATATTCAAATTTTTTTAGATTTTGGTTTTCATTACCTGTAGTCCATAATCAACATTTAAAGAAATAAAACACTTGAAATAGAACACTCTGTGTGTAAAGAATCTAGAAAATATAGGAGGTCACTTTTTGAATTTAAATACTGAAAGAAATAAACATTTCTAAGATATTCTAATTTATTGAGATGCACCTGTATAATTGCAGCAGAAAGTCCGCAGAGGAAACCTCTGAAAAAGCTGTGAAAAGCGCTGCAGGAAAAACTGTGATGCGTTGCCGCCACAGTTATCCTGCAGAACTTTTTGGCTGCGGCCTGCTACATGGGGCCTTAGCTTAAAGGTTGTAGCATAACACACCCTTCTGTCTGTGGCCATTCCCATTGACTCTTATGTAAACATGATGGACACTGTCTTCCATCATATTTGTTTACTTTTGTAATGAAAGAAAGAGTCCTACATGCATAGCTTTTTCTTCCATCAGAAAAGTAAAAAACGTGACGGCAGAAAGCTTCCATCATGTTTTTAACATTAGGGTGAATGCAGGCAGACACCCAATGGAGATGCTTCTCTCCATCTGTCATTTAATGTTCTGTGTTTGGATGAGAGCAACAGACATTGAAAAATAGTGGTGTGAACTCACCCTTATTATGAACACTACATGTATGAGAAGATCACTTGGCTACAATAAGTAAATCATGGCTGGGTTTCAGATCACATAAAGTTCCTGCCAGGTAAGTGGCTAAAGCTGCTCCTCAACTTCAGACATTTTAGGGGCACAATGACACATCTCACTTTCTGTATTCCATTTGTGACTATTTAAGACAGTGGGCAGAGCAAAGAAGGTAACTAGGTGGGCTGGGGCTCCAGATTTAGTATAACTCAAGCCCTTCATGAGTTATACCAGAAATTTACAGCAGTTCTTGACTGGCATATATTTGAGTTCAGGTGTAATGGAAATCCTAACATGTTCAAGAATTATTAAGAGGCAGGGGCCCCTTGATAATTCTGCACATCTAGTACCTGTGGGGAAATGAGTTAAGACTAGTGTAGAAATTTCCAGTGTTGTTATACTGAATCCAACAGAACATCCTTTGTTTTATGTACGTAATTGGTAGCATATGCACAATAAGCTTAGATTTCTTTGGGTTCCCCTATTTCTGTTCCTTGCAACTTTTTTTTCAGGACACCACTATAATATGTAATGATATTAATGTATCATGTAAAGGAACTTCAGCAACCTGTGTCAGGAAGCTGCTGCAAAGGCAAATTAAATAATCGTACTGTATACATCAGAAAGGGCTTAGATACAAATGGGAACTTAGCTTGCTCTTATATAACTCAGTAGCCAGAAAGAATATGGATTATTTTGTACAGCAGCGACAGCCTGTAAGAGGCTCATACAGCTAAAGATGATTCAGGATTGTGTTATTAAAGGAATAAATGACACACACACACAAAAAAAACTGTAGAGCGTAACCACCCTCATATGTATAAATGCCAAAATGCCAAAAGAGACCTGTCCAATGGTCTTTACATACTTATGCCTGTAACAAGGGAATGCAATACTAGAAGACATCCAGATGCATTTCCTTCTGCCAGGTTGAGATGAGCATTTGATAATGGGATTTATTTGGTGCCTAAATAGTTTTCTATCCCCTTAAATGAGAAAATTGGGGTTGTATTGCCTTCCCACAGAACATTGTTTGACAATAAATGACGCTAGATGGACTTACGCATTTAGCCTTATTACAGTACATAACTATTTACTACCTGTATCTCTTTCTCTTATAATTTTATTACATTGTTATGTGATATACATTAGTGCATTCTGTCAAGGTGACATTTGTAAAGTTCTAATAACATATGCTTTTATAATTCATATAAAGTAATAAACTGAAAATACTAACAGCTCTTCATTTGCTATGTCATCACATGCAAAGATTTGCAATATATTTTGTGTGTGTATGTGATTGTCTACCAAAAGGTACACAACAGCTACCATACCACAAGGTTTTGTATCTAGTGTCCAGCTATCCAGCACCCATGAAACACTTACCTGTTGCACTGATTTATATCCAGCTTTGCAGTTGAATGAAGATCTAGTTAAAGGACCAGGCCCTCTAATAACACATTGAGGCCGCATTCACTTGATGCATTTTTTCTAAAACAAGATATGCATTTTCATATAAAAACATTTCAAACTATGCATGCAGTTTTTAAAAAACATACCTAATTTTATATGAAACGCATGCATTTTTTATGCAAAAATACACAATGTGAACCCAGACTAGTGGTTATCTTAGGGAGCATTCACACTACCGTTGGTGTCCGTCAGTAGTGTCCGTGGCTATTGTCCGTTACAAGATTTTAGCTATGGACACTAGTTGAACCGTCAGAAATCCGTTAAAATTTCCATTCATTTCAATGGGTTTTTATATTGTGTCCGTTAGTGTCCGTTTACACCAAATCCGTCAGAAGTCCGTTATTTTTTCACGGACAAAAAATCCTACATGCAGGACTTTTTGTCCGTTTGAAAAAAACGGATTCTTGACGGACAGCAAGTGTCCGTTACTTTTTTAACATTGAAGTCTATGGGTAACGGACATATAACGGACAGTAACTGAAAGCTATCAGTTACTGTCCGTTATTTTATGTCCGTTTACTTTCCCTGCGCATGCTCAGAAAGGAGAAACAAACAAAAAAAAAAAAAACTAGCAGTGTTAGAGGACATTTCGTGTCCTCAGGCACATGCGGTTTTACATACCGCTAGAAAGCCGACAGCGCGCTGAATTCAGCGCACTGCCGGCTTTCCCGGTATGTGCCCCGGGGCTGGAGATATCGGCGGTGTAATGTTTTACTGTTAGAAGGGCGCTGCGAGGAACTCCCTCCCTGACACTTCTCTTTGTTCAGAGACTTGTACTGAGGGGGCGTTCCTCACAGCTTGAGCGTCATCGCTGGGCTGTGAGGAACGCCCCCTCTCTCTGTTCTAGTCTATAGCCGGGTACTGTCAGAGGAATGACCTCCCTGATAGTTCTGTTCATTCATAGCGCTGTACTGAGGAGGCGTTCCTCACAGCTCAGCGTCATCACTGGGCTGTAAGGAACGCCCCCTCTCTCTGTACTGGTCTATAGCCCTGTACTGTCAGAGGGGGCGTTCCTTACTGCCCGGCGATGACGCTGAGCTGTGAGGAACGCCTCCTCAGTACAGCGCTATGGACCAACGAGAAGAGGCAGGGAGGGAGTTCCTCGCAGCGCCCTTCAAACAGTAAGTAAAGTAAAACATGCAATGCTTCGTTCACACCTGCGCTTGCTATCCGTCCGTCGTGTATCCGTTCTAAATGTCAGAAAAAGGATTGGGAACGGTTTGCAAATGTTTCGTTTAAAAGCCCATTCACTTCAATGGGCTTTTAAAGCAATACGTAGGTGTCCGATTGCAGCCTCTCCGACTCCAAACCGCTTTTTTTTGTCGGACACAAAGTCGGACATGCAGGACTTTCTGTCCGTGCAAAAAAAAAAAGGATACACGTGGACCGTCGCCAAACCGTCTTTTTTTAACATTAAAGTCTATGGGAGACGGACACAAACGGATTGGAATCCGTTTGTGTCCGTTTTACAATCCGTTTTATTTGCTTAATATTCTTCTCTGCACATGCGCAGACTGAAGAAAAAAAAAAAAAAAAATATGGGAAAAAACGGATTCAAAACGGATTAGCAAAACGTACACAAACGGACACAAACGGACACCTTTATCACCAGGTATCCGTTTACCAATCCGTCTAAAATCATGGATTGTGGTATACATTTGGTAACCGTTTGTGTACGTTTTTTTAATGAATGCGTTGTTTTCATAAAACGTTTAGCGACGGACGGATAGCAAGCGCAGGTGTGAACGAAGCATTACTTACACCGCCGATATCTCCAGCCCCGGGGCACATACCGGGAAAGCCGGCAGTGCGCTGAATTCAGCGCGCTGTCGGCTTTCTAGCGGTATGTGACATTAAAAAATGGACACTACCTGATGCTCATCAGTTAGGGTCCGTTATGATAGGTGTCCGTTTATTTTTTTTTAACGGACACCTTCATAGCGGACTCCAACGGTAGTGTGAACCCTGCTTTAGTAGCTGTTCAGTCTAGGACCAGGGGCCAGGGCCATATGGGCTGAAATTTCAATAGGTTAGCTGCTATGTAGTAATGGCACCTGCATAGTGGATGACATTTCTAAGCAAATATTATCCACATGCTGTGACTAAGGCTACATCTGCGCCTGATCTACGTTCAGGGTTTCCGTCCCTGAACCCGCTTAAAAATGCAGAGATAAAAGTCCTGCAAGCAGGACTTTTCTCTCCGTATTTTTCAGGCGGAGACCGGGTGGAAACCCGGCAGACCCCATTATAATCTATGGGGTCTGCGGGTTTCTACGGGTAACCGTTTTTAAGCGGAGTGGGTTTCCGTTCTTCGGGTCCTCAAGGGGACCTAAAGAAAGGAAACCTGAATGCAGGTGTGAACCTAGCATAAATCCTACACTGCAAGCATGTCAATTATTGTTACGGGTTTCATCATGGCTCTCAATCTTTACACTAAGGCCACACATAGCGAAATAAAAAAAAACGCACTGCTTTTCCGCTACCTGCTTCCCCTTCTCATATAAGTCATATAAGGTAAAATTGACATGCTGCATTTTTATAAAATGCACACGTTTTTGAATAAGGAGCTTTTCTGTCCCCAGCCTAAGGACTCAGATACTATACATCACCAAATTGTGAGCATGGACCCTATATGATAGCACACATGTGCTGCCATATGGTGCTTTTGTAGAACAATGTATTTTGCCAGTAGTACAATAATTATAAAGGAGAATACCTATGTTTATCTTGTAATAGGGCATTTCATTAAAAGAAAAACCTATATGTCTCTGTAGAGGTCCCATAGCATGCTATAATTGTCGTATAATGGATCCATGCAGGACAAATTTCAGTTACAACTGTGAGTATGAGATATGTTGCGTGAACTCTAAAACATTGGAATTCTGTACAGGTTCCTATGTGTTTCACATGGTGGAAATGCTGGATGCTAGATACAATAGTAATATAAACACTGCAATAATACAATATATAACTGCAATTGTAGATCATTTCTCAAATGCTTTTAGAAAGGTTGAATAGTATTGATTCAATTTTCTAAGATGTACATGTTCAGTTCACTATCTCCACCAATGACATGTTATGTTTGGATTTGATTCTTTGCATTTTTCATCTTTCTATAAATGTTTACACAGTTATTTAAAAATAGAGAAATTATTTCTCCTCAATATGTCAAGTCTAGTCAGTTGTTCATATAACTGCTTGGCCAATCTTGTCTAACATCTATCCCCCTTCTTCCTGGTTCTCTTTCAGATAGCAAAGCTATGGATGAAAAGGTTTTAAATCACATCTTTCCTAAGGGATCTTGTCTTGTTAATGTTTGTTTGTGACTTGACCTTTTCGGTTCCTTCATTTTATTGTGGAATACTGCATGTGCTCCTTCTTGTTACCCATTCTTTTGTTGCCTTAAGAACACCAAATGTGTGGCATTGTTAAACAGGATACTCCTGACGCTCACATCTTGATGCTCCTGATGCTCGCATTGAAGCCTGCTCCTAGATATTGCAATGATTATTCCCATATATAGACCTTTCAATAATTCTGTATTCAGGCATTTTGGTTCTATGTCCAGTGTATGTGCTCTTGTGTCCCATTACTGATATTATAAAGTTCATTGCTGAATGTAGCATATTCTATTTTTTGTATTGGCGGCCTGGAGGTGACCCTGCTTAACATACTTCCTGTTCGGTGTTCTGTGTATGGTGAGCTTTAACTAAATAAGCCTGAACAGACCTTCATTCAAAGATGAACATTATCTCTTTATTCTCTTCTCTATAAAAGGCACGGATAGTTGGTGGCAGCTCTTTGGATGCATCAAAACTCTACGAAATACAGACTGGAGGGTAAGTGCATGTATATTTTACATTAAAGAATTTTTTTTTATGTGAATTTAGTTTTTTTTTATTGACTGAAGCCTAAATTACACTATATAAATCTAATAATAGTGTACAATATGATGCCTAATATATATAATATACTCTGGTAGAATGTTGGTATCACCAACATTGACGGTATTGAGGTATTTAGAAAATCCAATCGTTACATAAATCAAGTGTACCTAACCTTTTGGATGGCTATCTAGGATATGCTGCTATGTGTGTCTACATGAGTAACATAATCTCTGTCCATTATAAGACATCTGTTCTGCATCATTTAGCAATTCCCCCTCTGCAGGCTTCATCTCTAATTCTCATTTGTCTCTGTGCTGAGGGTGGAGACTAGCTACTGTGATGTTTCCCATAGAAAGTACATGGAGAGAAAACAGGAGATTCTGTTCCCTGACTCTCTCTTACTCACTTGTTCAGAAGCAGCAAGGAGGATGTTATAATACTGTACAGTATTAATGTGAATAAAAATGTATTATTAGTTGCAGTAGGATCTTAGTCTATTTCTGTGCTGTGTCTGTGCTTCTCTCTTACTGTGCTACTCCTCTCATCTTTTCTTTCCTTTCTGACACATGTAATTTGAAAATGATGACAGACTTTAATAGGAGACCAAGACAAATTCAGCAGAGAATTCAGAGAATTAAAAATTTAGGATGGGGGTGGGAGCCTGATAACTGGAAAAAGAGGCATTTTTTTCTGGTAAGATACAATATACACTACTGTTCAAAAATTTAGGGTCACTTAGAAATTTCCTTATTTTTGAAAGAAAAGCACAATTTTTTTCAATGAAGATAACATTAAATGAATCAGAAATACACTCTATACATTGTTAATGTGGCAAATGACTATTCTAGCTGCAAACGTCTGGTTTTTAATGCAATATCTACATAGGTGTATAGAGGCCCATTTCCAGCAACCATCACGCCAGTGTTCTAATGGTACATTGTGTTTGCTAACTGTGTAAGAAGGCTAATGGATGCTTAGAAAACCCTTGAAAACCCTTGTGCAAGTATGTTAGCACAGCTGAAAACAGTTTTGCTGGTTAGAGAAGCTACAAAACTGACCTTCCTTTGAGCTAGTTGAGAATCTGGAGCATTACATTTGTTGGTTCGATTAAACTCTCAAAATGGCCAGAAAAAGAGAACTTTCATGTGAAACTCGACAATCTATTCTTGTTCTTAGAAATGAAGGCTATTCCAATGCGAGAAATTGCCAAGAAACTGAAGATTTCCTACAAGGGTGTGTACTACTCCCTTCAGAGGACAGCACAAACAGGCTCTAACTAGAGTAGAACGAGAAGTGGGAGGCCCCGCTGCACAACTGAGCAACAAGACAAGTACATTAGAGTCTCTAGTTTGAGAAATCGACGCCTCACAGGTCCTCAACTGGCAGCTTCATTAAATAGTACCCGCAAAACGCCAATGCCTACAGTGAAGAGGCGACTCAGGGATGCTGGCCTTCACGGCAGAGTGGCCAAGAAAAAGCCATATCTGAGACTGGCTAATAAAAGGAAAAGATTAATATGGGCAAAAGAACACAGACATTGGACAGAGAAAGATTGGAAAAAAGTGTTATGGACAGACGAATCGAAGTTTGAGGTGTTTGGATCACACAAAAGAACATTTGTGAGACACAGAACAACTGAAATGATGCTGGAAGAGCGCCTGACGCCACCTGTCAAGCATGGTGGAGATAATGTGATGGTCTGGGGTTCCTTTGTGCTGGTAAAGTGGGAGATTTGTACAAGGTGAAAGGAATTTTGAATAAGGAAGGCTATCACTCCATTTTGCAACGCCATGCCATACCCTGTGGACAGAGCTTGATTGGAGCCAATTTCATCCTACAACAGGACAATGACTCAAAGCACACCTCCAAATTCTGCAAGAAGCAGGGAAGGGAAGAAGCAGGCAGCTGGTATTCTATCTGTAATGGAGTGGCCAGCGCAGTCACCAGATCTCAATCCCATTGAGCTGTTGTGGGAGCAGCTTGACCGTATGGTACGCAAAAAGTACCCATCAAGCCAATCCAACTTGTGGGAGGGGCTTCTGGAAGCATGGGGTGAAATTTCTCCAGATTACCTCAGCAAATTAACAGCTAGAATGCCAAAGGTCTGCAATGCTGTAATTGCTGCAAATGGAACATTCTTTGACGAAAGCAAAGTTTGAAGGAGAAAATTATTATTTCAAATAAAAATCATTATTTCTAACCTTGTCAATGTCTTGACTATATTTTCTATTCATTTTGCAACTCATTTGATAAATAAAAGTGTGAGTTTTCAAGGAAAACACAAAATTGTCTGGGTGACCCCAAAATTTTAAACGGTAGTGTAATAGAACATTTTTCATATTCACCATTTCAGTATCTCGCTAGAAATAGACTTTGGGGAAGCTTTAAAAATTTCCCTTATAAAATATGACAACTTTTAATTTATTTATTTTACTTTTTGGTAAACTGAGCTGGATCCATTGAAATGATCAATTAAAATAAATATTTAGTAAGTAGCTCAAAACATATATGTAAATCTTTACCTAGAGGGGATGCTAACATGCTGTTTCTTTTCCTCAACTCTTGCTTATTGGCTGCTTTTTATAGATGTTCATCTACTGTATAGAAGGGCAGAGCTGTGATCTGTGACTATAGTTTAGCTACAATTCCAACAGGAAGTGTGAGGTAGTCTGCGGCATTTTCACAAAGGTTGGTGCTCTGCCTCTTCAGATTCGCTGCCTTCTATTAACACAAGTCTGTCACAGGTTCACCATGAAGTTCCCAGGAAGTCTATCACATGTTCATCGGAAATTGCACAAAGAGATAATTTTACGATTTTGGCAATAAAATGATTATACAGATTACTAAACCACCAGTGAGAAAAAAGATGAGGTACCTACCACACTGTGGCAAATGAGCCTTAGGTCCTATGTAAAAACTTCCAACAGAGATCTTGCAAAACGTGAAGGATATTTCTTTAGTCAGCTAATAAGTTTTGTGTGCTGAAACTATACCCTTAAGACACTAAAACACGATGTTATAATGTGATGAATTTCACACTTCTCATTTCATGTACATTTACAGATGACTGGGAAATACAAATTACCTGTAAGTGTAAAGTTGTTGTGTGAGATAGAAGTCTTTGAGCTTGACCCACATGTTAAGGTCATGCTGGTGAAACGTCACGCAGTCAGTGCAACAGGAGACACAGAGGTTACAATATTCAGACTTACTAACTTGGCTCAGGATCCTGCAAATAAAATCTTTTTTTTTTTCTGACTTGAAGAAAACATGCCAATCACACTGTCTTGTAAGAAAACTCCCGCTCTAATCTAAAAAAAATTTATGCACCTGTCAAAAATAAAATGTGTCTCTGTCTCTAATGGAAACATCTTCTAATGTAACACCTGTGCAATACAATAGACCGTTGTGTATGACAAATGTTTTTGTATACTGCTTTTTCAGCTATGTCACTTGGAGTCAGGACCTCTGTAAAAATGTATTGTTGCGATATTTATGACAACGTCGTAGGCATGGATTTTTTGCTGTTGTTGTTTTGAATTTTTCATGAAATGTTCGCTGGTACATGACCTTAATATAAGATACAAGAGATAATTCCTGAACATGGCTAGAAATGTATTTGTATGGTACAGGGATGTTGATACTTTATGTGGCTAAACACACAATATACTATATCGTTTAGTGAGATATTAATGCCAAAAAATTTGCAAGCAGTTTTGCTTTCATCTGTAGGACAGGAGTATGAGATCATCGCTGTTTATATGTATAATCTAAAAGTCCTATTTTGTACACTAACTAAACTATGGGAGAACCATGGACCGTCATCTATCATTAAGGGAGGTATAGTTAGCCTCTACTTAAACAATTCAACACCCTAAAATGCTAAGGCTCTGGGTGTGTTAGCTTTGACAGTCTGAGCTAACACTCCTGGAGCTGAGGCAGTGCCACCTACAGGATCCCTGGCACACCTGATTTAAACCACTCCATTCTAGTCTCAACCCTGTATGGAGTGACTGTATTCTTCCCTAGAAGCATTCACTCCATGGGTGCCTTATGGAGGTACCATACACCAATTTAGAGGAATACAGAGTTACCACAATGATTCTATAGGTGCTATATTATGACCACAATCCAGAGGTTTACCAAGCTGCATTGTGGTTGTTGAAACAGATTATGCCATGAAACAGACAGTGATAATGTTTTAAATGCGCTAAGGACAGAATGTTTGATTTGCTCTTTCCCAAAGACTGGACTGGACATTGAAATAACTCTTTACACAACTCTTATGGTTTGAGAAGACACTTGTATATTAAACAGTAATTAAATGTTATTGTTTACCCATATATGAACGCTAGATTACAAAACCACCAATTATTAAAAAAATATATGATTAGCAAGTAACTGCCACAGATATACTCAGGCAAATAAGGCTTGGTAAAAGAGAGTCTTTTTAAATGGTCTCTAACCTTTCAAAAACTTGGTCTCAATCAGCAGTACGAGTGAAAATAAGAAACTTTGTAATATAACTTACTAGAGTAAAATCTCTTTTTGTCTACTCATCAGCCAATTATTTCCTTCCCCCACTTCCTACACTGATCACTTACCCTCAAGTGTGTCCATATACTGAGAGATCAGGGTACAGCTGCTGCCCATTTATGTCTATGGAGTGAGTAGGGGAAAGAGGAGGAAGACCAGATGCAGGCAGACACATACATGCCCATCTGCAGTTTCTAGTAAGTGTTTTATCTAGGCTTCATGCTGGATTCACAGCTACACTGCTCAGTACTGCTGAATAACATCCTCCATGCTGCTGCTTATGATGGTTTGCTACAGAGAGACAATGTATCAGGGTCTCCTGTTCTGTGTATGCAGGATATAGGAGACATTATAGCAGTTAATCTCCACTGCCTCTTGAGCAGAGTTGAACTTAAAAATAGAACTAGAGCCTGCAAGTGGGAAGCACTGCTAAAAAATGCAGTATGCAAGACCATATAGTAGTCAGAAATAGTTTATTCTTCATGTACATGCATATAACAGCTGATGCTGAAAAGTCATGTGAAAGAGTACAATTAATAATTCATGATTAAGGGATAATCTATATCTAGTAATCATCCAAGAAAAAGAGGGGATAGAATGTCACAGCCGGCAATCCTGGATTCATGTATCAATCTTAGCAGCACATGGAGAGACCTTTCTGCACTCTGTGGTGCTCAACCTCTATTAAAGACATTCCATAAATGCAATCGTAATAGAACAAAAAGAGAGGGGGAATTCACCGAGGTATGATAAAAACTTCCAGCTTCATTCCATATAGGGTAAAATACAAACAGCAGATGGAGAGAGGTGCCAGCAGCTTTCAGGCGATGACCATTTCGCACACTGATGCACTTCGTCTGGCCCTGGATAGTCTAGATCTGCTACCGGACACACCATTCTTCCCCATCCCTTATCCTCCCTTCAACCCTTTTACAAAGCAACTGTTTATTAATTTTTACATAAAACATAATATATAATACTATATAAAAACATCCCTACTTAGCAAAATATATATGTACAGTACAGACCAAAAGTTTGGACACACCTTCTCATTCCAAGAGTTTTCTGTATTTTCATGACTATAAAAATTGTAGATTCACACTGAAGGCATCACAACTATGAATTAACACATGTGGAATTATATACTTAACAAAAAAGTGCAAAACAACTGAAAATATGTCTTATATTCTAAGTTCTTCAAAGTAGCCACCTTTTGCTTTGATTACTGCTTTGCACACTCTTGGCATTCTCTTGATGAGCTTCAAGAGGTAGTCACCTGAAATGGTCTTCCAACAGTCTTGAAGGAGTTCCCAGAGATGCTTAGCACTTGTTGGCCCTTTTGCCTTCACTCTGCGGTCCAGCTAACCCCAAACCATCTCGATTGGGTTCAGGTCTGGTAACTGTGGAGGCCAGGTCATGTGGCGTAGCACCCCATCACTCTCCTTCTTGGTCAAATAGCCCTTACACAGTCTGGAGGTGTGTTTGGGGTCATTGTCCTGTTGAAAAATAAATGATGGTTCAACTAAACGCAAACCGGATGGAATAGCATGCCGCTGCAAGATGCTGTGGTAACCATGCTGGTTCAGAATAAATCCCCAACAGTGTCACCAGCAAAGCCCCCCCACACCATCACACCTCCTCCTCCATGTTTCACGGTGGGAACCAGGCATGTAGAGTCCATTCGTTCACCTTTTCTGCGTCGCACAAAGACACGGTGGTTGGAACCAAAGATCTCAAATTTGGACTCATCAGACCAAAGCACAGATTTCCACAGGTCTAATGTCCATTCTTTGTGTTCTTTAGCCCAAACAAGTCTCTTGTGCTTTTTGCCTGTCCTTAGCAGTGCTTTCCTAGCAGCTATTTTACCATGAAGGCCTGCTGCACACAGTCTCCTCTTAACAGTTGTTGTAGAGATGTGTCTGCTGCTAGAACTCTGTGTGGCATTGACCTGGTCTCTAATCTGAGCTGCTGTTAACCTGCGATTTCTGAGGCTGGTGACTCGGATGAACTTATCCTCCGCAGCAGAGGTGACTCTTGGTCTTCCTTTCCTGGGGCGGTCCTCATGTGAGCCAGTTTCTTTGTAGCGCTTGATGGTTTTGGCCACTGCACTTGGGGACACTTTCACAGTTTTCCCAATTTTTCGGACTGACTGACCTTCATTTCTTAAAGTAATGATGGCCACTCGTTTTTCTTTACTTAGCTGCTTTTTTCTTGCCATAATACAAATTCTAACACTCCATTCAGTAGGACTATCAGCTGTGCATCCACCTGACTTCTGAACAGCACAACTGATGGTCCCAACCCCATTTATAAGGCAAGAAATCCCACTTAATAAACCTGACAGGGCACACCTGTGAAGTGAAAACCATTTCAGGTGACTACCTCTTGAAGCTCATCAAGAGAATGCCAAGAGTGTGCAAAGCAGTAATCAAAGCAAAAGGTGGCTACTTTGAAGAACCTAGAATATAAGACATATTTTCACTTGTTTCACACTTTTTTGTTAAGTATATAATTCCACATGTGTTAATTCATAGTTTTGATGCCTTCAGTGTGAATCTACAATTTTTATAGTCATGAAAATACAGAAAACTCTTGGAATGAGAAGGTGTGTCCAAACTTTTGGTCTGTACTGTATATCCAACAAAAATAGGTGCCCATAAATAACCATTATAAATAACATAAACATAAAACACTGTTGTAAACATAAGATTATCTCCATCAGAAAAGAGGGGTTGTGTGCCCTCTCCTCTATCCTGGGGTTTGCTCCATGGGCCCTCTTTCATGAAGTTACAGTGGATACGGAAAGTATTCAGACCCCTTTAAATTTTTCACTCTTTCTTTCATTGCAGCCATTTGCTAAAAGCAAAAAAGTTCATTTTATTTCTCATTAATGTACACTCATGTAATGTACACTTGTTGGGAATGATGCAACAAGTTTTTCACATCTGGATTTGGGGATCCTCTGCCATTCTTCCTTGCAGATCCTCTCCAGTTCCGTCAGGTTGGATGGTGAACGTTGGTGGACAGCCATTTTCAGGGCTGTCCAGAGATGCTCAATTGGGTTGAGGTCATGGCTCTGGCTGGGCTAGTCAGGAACGGTCACAGAGTTGTTCCGAAGCCACTCCTTTGTTATTTTAACTGTGTGCTTAGGGTCATTGTCTTGTTGGAAGGTGAATCTTTGGCCCAGTCTGAGGTCCAGAGCACTCTGGAAGAGGTTTTCTTCCAGGATATCTCTGTACTTGGCCGCATTCATCTTTCCTTCAATTGCAACCAGTCGTCCTGTCCCTGCAGCTGAAAAACACCCCCATAGTATGATGCTGCCACCACGTTTCACTGTTGGGATTGTATTGGACAGGTGATGAGCAGTGCCTGGTTTTCTCCACACATACCACTTAGAATTAACGCCAAAAAGTTCAATCTTCGTCTCATCAGACCAGAGAATCTTATTTCTCATAGTCTGGGAGTCCTTCATGTGTTTTTTGGCAAACTCTATGCGGGCTTTCATATGTCTTGCACTGAGGAGAGGCTTCCTCCGGGCCACTCTGCCATAAAGCCCCGACTGGTGGAGGGCTGCAGTGATAGTTGACTTAGTGGAACTTTCTCCCATCTACCTACTGCATCTCTGGAGCTCAGCCACAGTGATCTTTGGGTTCTTTACCTCTCTCACCAAGGCTCTTCACCTATGATTGCTCAGTTTGGCTGGACGGCCAGGTCAAGGAAGAGTTCTGGTCGTCCCAAACTTCTTCCATTTAAGGATTATGGAGGCCACTGTGCTCTTAGGAACCTTGAGTGCTGCAGAAATTCTTTTGTAACATTGGCCAGATCTGAGCCTTGCCACAATTCTGTCTCTGAGCTCCTTGGGCAGTTCCTTTGACCTCATGATTCTCATTTGCTCTGACATGCACTGTGAGCTGTGAGGTCTTATAGACACAGGTGTGTGCCTTTCCTAATCAAGTCCAATCAGTTTAATTAAACACAGCTGGAATCCAATGAAGGAGTAGAACCATCTCAAGGAGGATCAGAAGGAAATGGACTGCCAGTTAGTTAAATATGAGTGTCACAGCAAAGGGTCTGAGTACTTATGACCATGTGATATTTCAGTTTTTATTTTTTAATAAATTTGCAAAAATATCTATGTTTCTGTTTTTTTTCTGTCAAGATGGGGTACTGAGTGTACATTAATGAGAAATAAAATGAACTTTTTTGCTTTTAGCAAATGCCTGCAATGAAACAAAGAGTGAAAAATTGAAAGGGGTCTGAATACTTTCCGTAACCACTGTATATAGGACAAAAGAATACTTAACAGCTCGGAACTGCACCAAATGTATCACAGTGGCACAAGTTGACTGGTAAATGTGATTCAAACTTCTAAATATGTCTTATGACTGACATACTGCAATATTTTGCCTTCTCCCTTTCATAAAATGAAGCATATAGTAATAAATATCATTACTTTTCCTTAGGCCATCATCTGGGCACATTTTGTGTGCTAAATCTTCCCTATAGTAAATCTCTCAGTTCTGAATTTCTCCCTTTTCCCTATGATACTAACATCCTTACCACTGTTGCTATGTGCTTTTGTCTTGATGAATGAAACAGTAAGATATCTTACCATTTTACTTGTTCAGAGGAACATTTTCTTGCCATGGTTTACTCAATTACGCAGCCTTTACTGTTGTCTTCAGATATGCAATTATCCTTAGTGGAAACAGGAGTCTGTGAAAGCATAGCTGATATTTTACTGTGGGTGAGGTGAATAAAGCTTGCGGCAGAGTTAAATAGAAAATACTGTTTACAGAAAAAAAAACACTTTGTAGATTTATCTGTAGCAAATAATAGTTTGGTCATATAGTTTTTTCTTCCATTTTTTTCCATGTGGTCTACATATTGTTTTCCACAAGCCTCTGTCAAAGTATTCAGGCTACACTGAAAAGCAAAGTCCTACCCTTTGGCTGGGTCCCCACATGGCATAAATACCGCGGTTTGGCCGAGGCGGAAATACTGCGGAAAAAACGCGGCTTTTTACAGTCACTGCAAGTAGGAGGGTATTCTAGAAAGTCCCATCCACAACTTGCGGAAAAATACACAGAGCGTTCACGCTGCGATTTCCAAAACCGTTGCAGTGGTCTTCCTGTAGGAATAATGAAAGCAAAAAGTGTGCCGAGGAAATCTCTGCGGACTTTCTGTGAAAAACGCTGCGGGAAAAACTGTGATGCGTTGCGACTGCTGTTTTCCCCACAGCGCTTTTTTTGCTGCAGCCCGCTATGTGGTGACTTAGCCTTAAACAAAAAAAAAAAATCACATTTGAAATGTATTTATAACATTGAGTAAATAGTTTCCTATACTTTGTAAGTTATTTCTGTTGTTTTCTCATACATATATGGTAGCTACTCTCAGGGCCGGCGTTAAGGGGGGGGGGGGGGGCAAACTGGGCAATTGCCCAGGGCCTCGTCCCCAAAGGGGATTCCAGAGTCAGGTCCGGCCATATCAATAACAGAAAGGGTGCCGCAGGGCCCCTTTCCGAGGTGAGTAAAAATAACAAACATTTTTACTCCTGTCCTTGCGTCCAACGTCATCTTCTGGCGTTCCGGACATCACCGCTGAGGCCTGGCCACAGCGGTCACATGGGACGTGCTGACAGCTTGCCTCACGTAATCGCGGTGATGTCCACAACGCGTGACGTCAGCCGCAGAGAAGAGGAAGCGGCCGCCGGCGGGGATAGCGGAGCAACGCGAGGAGGCCCAGGAGAGGTAAGACAAGGTGAGTATAACTGTTTGTTATTTTCCCTTACCTTCCCCGGGCCTTCGATTATTATACTCTAGGGTCTGAAGAGACCCCAGAGTATACTATAATAATAGCATTGACGGAGTCTGTAGGGCCACTGTGGAGCATTATACTGGGGGCCCCCTCTGGATAGCATATATATTGTTTTGGGCCACTGTGGAGCATTATAATGGGGAGGGGGCCCTCTGGAGAGCATGTTATATTCTGTGGGGTTACTTTTGAGCATTATGCTCTCCAGAGGGGCCCCCCAGTATAATGCTCCAAAGTGGCCTCATAGAATATAACATGCTCTCCAGAGGGCCCCCTCCCCAGTATTATGCTCCACAGTGGCTCCACACAGTATAATATGCTATCCAGAGGGGCCCCCCAGTATAATTCTCCACAGTGGCCCAAAACAATATAATATGCTAATATGCTCTCCAGAGCCCCCCCCCCCCAGTATAATGCTCCACGGTGGCTCCACGCAGTATAATATGCTCTCCAGAGGGGGCCCTCCAGTATATTATACTGTGTGGGGCCACCGTGGAGTATTATACTGGGGGGGCCTCTGGAGAACATATTATACTGTTTTGGGCCACTGTGTAGCATTATATTGGGGGGGCCTCTGGAGAGCATATTATACTGTTTTGGGCCACTGTGGAGCATTATACTGGGGTAACCTCTCTGGGCAGTATATTATACTGTGTGGAGGCCATTCTGGAGTATATTATACTGAGTGGAGTCACTGTGGAGCATTATTCTGGGGGGGCATCAGCAGAGCATATTATATTGCGTGGCACCACTGTGGGGCATTTTTCGGGGGGGGAACTAAGGAGCATTATAGTAGGGGGCCCTCTGGGGAGCATATTATACTGTGTGGGGCCTACTGTGGAACATTATACTTGGGGGACACTCTGGGGAGCATAATATATTGCGTGGGGCCACTGTAGAGCAAAATACTGGGGGGGGGGGCACTTTTGAGCATTATACTAGCAGGGGCCCTCTGGGGAGCATATTATACTATGGGCCACTCTGGAGCTTTATATTGGGGGAAGGAGCAGTGTAGGGAGCTTGTTATACTGTGTGGAGCCACTGTGGAGTGTATTATATTGTGTGGGGCTTTTCGGGATTATATTATACTCTGGGGCCATTGTAGAGCATTATACTGGTGGGGACTGTGGGCAGCATATTATACTGTGGGGGACCACTGTGGAGCATTATACTGGGGGAACCCCTCTGGGGAGTATATTATACTGTGTGAAGGCCATTGTGGAGCATGTTATACTGTGTTAGGCCACTGTGGAGCATTATACTGGGGAGCACTGTGGGGTGCATATTATACTGTATGGAGCATATTATATTGTGTGGGGCCACTAAGGGGTAGTATACTGTGTGGAGCCTTATATACCATGTGGGGCCACTATGGGGGGCTCAGGGGAGCATTTTATACTGTGTGGGGCCACTGTGGAGCATTATATACCATGTGGGGAAACTGTGGAGGGCTCAGGGGAGCATTTTATACTGTGGAGCATTATATACCATGTGGAGCATTATACTGTGGGGGAGGGGCTCAAAATTCCTGCTGGCAGCCCTGTGTGCTATGTCTGCATCACAGCTCCCTCACTATAATCTTGCACATACGTGTAGTGCCCCATGGCCATATCATTCCCCATACAGTACTGTGCATGAACTGGCCATGGAGTTATTGGGGCCTGCACAGTACTATAGGGGCTGACTATACTGGGAACATACTCAGTAACACCAGATAGTCAGCACATACACACGTGGACAAAATCGTTGACACCCCTCGTTTAATGAAAGAAAAATCCACAATGGTCACAGAAATAACTTGAATCTGACAAAAGTAATAATATATAAAAATACTATGACAAGCCACAAAGCTTCTGGGAGAATGTCCTATGGACAGATGAGACAAAAATTAAAATTTTTGGCAAGGCACATCAGCTCTATGTTTACAGACGGAAAAATGAAGCATATCTTGAAAAGAACACTGTCCCTACTGTGAAACATGGAGGAGGCTCTGTTATGTTCTGGGCCTGCTTTGCTGCATCTGGCACAGGGTGTTTTGAATCTGTGCAAGGTACAATGAAATCTCGACTATCAAGGGATTCTAGAGAGAAATGTGCTGCCCAGTGTCAGAAAGCTCGGTCTCAGTTGCAGGTCATGGGTCTTGCAACAGGATAATGACCCAAAAAAAATTTCTGTTGAAGCATGGTTGAAAAGCAATGTCTGACTTTCATTTGTTCATTTTCATAGAATTTTTATATATTATTACTTTTGTCAGATTGAAGTTATTTCTGTGACCATTGTGCGTTTTTCTTTCATTAAATGAGGGGTACCAACAATTTTGTCCACGTGTGTATGTAAGACTTCAGTGAAGGAGCCGTGGTGTAGGCTATTAGCAGGAAGCTGCTGGGTGGGGCCCCAGAACAAGTTTCTCTGGTGGGCCTTAGGCCCTTCAGTCCGACACTGTATAACAAAGAACTATTATATAGAAGGGGGCTCTTATTTATAAGGGAGGAACCATTATATACAGTGGGGGAAAAAAGTATTTAGTCAGCCACCAATTGTGCAAGTTCTCCCACTTAAAAAGATGAGAGAGGCCTGTAATTGACATCATAGGTAGACCTCAACTATGAGAGACAAAATGAGAAAACAAATCAGGAAATTACATTGTCTGATTTTTAAAGAATTTATTTGCAAATTATGGTGGAAAATAAGTATTTGGTCAATAAGTTCATTTCAATACTTTGTTATATATCTTTTGTTGGCAATGACAGAGGTCAAACGTTTTCTTTAAGTCTTCACAAGGTTGTCACACACTGTTGCTGGTATGTTGGCCCATTCCTCCATGCAGATCTCCTCTAGAGCAGTGATGTTTTGTGGCTGTCGCTGGGCAACATGGACTTTCAACTCCCTCCAAAGGTTTTCTATGGGGTTGAGATCTGGGGACTGGCTAGGCCACTCCAGGACCTTGAAATGCTTCTTACGAAGCCACTCCTTCGTTGCCCTGGCGGTGTGTTTGGGATCATTGTCATGCTGAAAGACCCAGCCACGTTTCATCTTCAATGCTCGTGCTGATGGAAGGAGGTTTGCACTCAAAATCTTATGATACATGGCCCCATTCATTCTTGCATGTACACAGATCAGTCGTCTTGGTCCCTTTGCAGAGAAACAGCCCCAAAGCATGATGTTGCCACCACCATGCTTCACAGTAGGTATGGTGTTCTTTGGATGCAAGTCAGCATTCACTCTCCTCCAAACACGACAAGTTGTGTTTCTACCAAACCGTTCCACTTTGATTTCATCTGACCATATGACATTCTTCCAATACTCTTCTGGAACATCCAAATGCTCTCTAGCAAACTTCAGATGGGCCTGGATATGTACTGACTTAAGCAGGGGGACACGTCTGGCACTGCAGAATCTGAGTCCCTGGTGGCGTAGTGTGTTACTGAAGGTAGCCTTTGTTACGTTAGTTCCAGCTTTCTGCAGGTCATTCACTAGGTCCCCCTGTGTGGTTCTGAGATTTTTGCTCACCGTTCTTGTGATCATTTTGACCCTACGGGGTGAGATCTTGCGTGGAGACCCTGATCGAGGGAGATTATCAGTGGTCTTGTATGTCTTTCATTTTCTAATTATTTCTCCCACAGTTGATTTCTTCACACCAAACTGCTTGCCTATTGCAGATTCAGTCTTCCCAGCCTGGTGCAGGGCTACAATTTTGTTTCTGGTTTCCTTCCACAGCTCTTTGGTCTTCGCCATAGTGGAGTTTGGAGTGTGACTGTTTGAGGTTGTGGACAGGTGTCTTTTATACTGATAACAATGTCAAACAGGTGCCATTACTACAGGTAATGAGTGGAGGACAGAGGAGCCTCTTGAAGAAGAAGTTACAGGTCTGTGAGAGCCAGAAATCTTGCTTGTTTGTAGGTGACCAAATACTTATTTTCCACCATAATTTGCAAATAAATTCTTAAAAAATCAGACAATGTGATTTTCTAGATATGTTTTCTCATTTTGTCTCTCATTGTTGAGGTCTACCTATGATGTCAATTACAGGCCGGTATCATCTTTTTAAGTGGGAGAACTTGCACAATTGGTGGGTGACTAAATACTTTTTTTTCCCCCACTGTATAAGGGTGGGTTACTATATATAATTGGAAAACTTAAATATGAGGGGGCTATTATAAGGGGGAACTATTATTTATAAGACGGGCTATTATTTATAAGGGGGGAACTATTATATATAAGGCATCCATTATAAGGGGGAAATATTATTTATAAGAGGGGAACTGTTTATAAGGGGGGTATAATTGTTAAGTGGGCTTATTTATAAAGGGGGCTATTAGTGATAATGGGGACTATTATTTATGATGGTAACTATTATTTATGAGAGGGCTATTATTAATAAGGGAGCAGTATTATTTTTACGGGGTGACTGTTACTGATAAGGGGGAATATTACTGATACAGTGCACTATTTATCATTTATAAGGGTACTATTACTGATAAAGGTGTAATATTTATAAGCAGGGGCTATTATTTATAAGGAGGTGCTATAATAACTGATGACTGCGTGCAAAAATCTATTAGGTGGTACAAAGGTGCTCATTTGAATTGTGTGTGGTAAAATGGGGCTTGTTATTACTTTTTTGTTGGCAGAAAGGAAGCGTTATTCTAGGGGTTGCCACTGGAAGACGATGGTGATGTTTGGATATCAGCATTTGCGGCCCCGCTTTTAATTTTGCCCAGGGCCCCACTTTGTCTAAAACCGGCCCTGGCTACTCTCAAAGCTCATTCAATATTCTGCAGCTTTCATCTGCACCAGGCAGCAGTTTACACACTTTCCTGCCTGTTCAAAGATGATCTGTCATGGCTTGCTCTCTATATAATGCAATGCTCTGATAGGTTCCCTTGGCCACTCTGTTGAGAAAACCCCTACACCCCCTTTTTTCTCTTTTCTCTCCCTTTCTTTTGGTCTTCCTTTTCTTTTATCTATTTTTTATATTCTTTATTCCACACAGTTCATATGACCTCAAACATCCACGGGCTTCAGTTTCTCTGGTACACTACTCTGGTCCCATGTTTTGTACAGTCATGGCCAAAAGTTTTGAGAATGACACAAATATTCTATTTTCACATGATCTGCTGCCCTCTGGTTTTTATGTGTGTTTGCCAGATGTTTTTATCACATACAGAAATAGAATTGCATTCATATTATGAGTAACAGAAGCTTATATTGACAGTTAGAATGAGTTAATGCAGCAAGTCAATATTTGCAGTGTTGACCCTTCTTCTTCAGAACCTCTGCAATTCTCCCTGGCATGTTCTCAATCAACTTCTGGACCAAATCCTGACTGATAGCAGTCCATTCTTGCAGAATCAATGCTTTAATTTTGTCTGAATTTGTTGGTTTATGTTTGTCCACCCGTCTCTTGATGATTGACCACAAGTTCTCAATGGGATTAAGATCTGGGGAGTTTCCAGGCAATGGACACAAAATCTCTGTTTTGTTCCCTGAGCCATTTAGTTATCACCTTTGCTTTATGGCAAGGTGCTCCATCATGCTGGAAAAGGCATTGTTGAGCACCAAACTTCTCTTGGACGGTTGGGAGAAGTTGCTCTTGGAGGACATTCTGGTACCATTCTTTATTCATGGCTGTGTTTTTAGGCAAGACTGTGAGAGAGCCGATTCCCTTGGCTGAGAAGCAACCCCACACATGAATGGTTTCAGGATGCTTTACAGTTGGCATGAGACAAGACTGGTGGTAGCGCTCACCTCTTCTTCTCCGAATAAGCTGTTTTCCAGATGTTCCAAACAATCGAAAAGGGGATTCATCAGAGAAAATGACTTTACCCCAGTCCTCAGCAGTCCACTCCCTGTACCTTTTGCAGAATATCAGTCTGTCCCTGATGTTTTTTCTGGAGAGAAGTGGCTTCTTTGCTGCCCTCCTTGAGACCAGGCCTTGCTCCAAGAGTTTCCGCCTCACAGTGCGAGCAGATGCACTCACACCTGCCTGCTGCCATTCCTCAGCAAGCTCTGCACTGCTGGTAGCCCGATCCCGCAGCTGAAACACTTTTAAGAGACGGTCCTGCCGCTTGCTGGTCTTTCTTGGGCGCCCTGGAGCCTTTTTGGCACCAATGGAACCTCTCTCCTTGAAGTTCTTGATGATGCGATAGATTGTTGACTGAGGTGCAATCTTTCTAGCTGCAATACTCTTCCCAGTTAGGCCATTTTTGTGCAGTGCAATGATGACTGCACGTGTTTCTTTACAGATATCCATGGTTAACAGAAGAGAAACAATGATGGCAAGCACCAGCCTCCTTTTAAAGTGTCCAGTGGTGTCATTCTTACTTAATCATGACAGATTGATCTCCAGCCCTGTCCTCATCAACACCCACACCTGTGTTAATGGAGCAATCACTGAAATGATGTTAGGTGGTCCTTTTAAGGCAGGGCTGCAATGATGTTGAAATGTGTTTTGGGGGATAAAGTTCATTTTCTAGGCAAATATTGACTTTGCAAGTAATTGCTGTTAAGCTGATCACTCTTTATAACATTCTGGAGTATATGCAAATTGCCATTAGAAAAACTGAAGCAGTAGACTTTGTAAAAATTAATATTTGTATCATTCTCAAAACCTTTGGCCATGACTGTATGTTATTGCTAACTGTTTTCATTTATTTGAATGTACAACTGTACATATAATTCTCCAATTTTGTTGGTTTTATTTATTATGTTTGTAAGAAAAATATAAAAAGCTATTTATTCATTTTTTTACTGAAATTTTTATTAAAGTCAAAAGGTCCTATCTAACCCAAACAGTGCAAATAATACTTTTAGGATATATACTAAGCTCCTATGCCCTAGTGCCCTTTTTATGCTGCTCTTACCACTTTCCAATAAGTGTGCCTAACCATAAATCAGGCTAATCCTTCAGCAGAGCAGGGGTGACCAAGACAATACGCTGAGCTTGATGAAAACACCCATTGTGCCTTATGACTAGAGATGTGTTAACTGATTTGTTAGGAACCGACCTGAATATTCCCCATTGTTTGATTTTTAACAAAGCTGAACAAATGCAGATTCATCTCATATTAACTAAAACACCACATGTATTGCGCAGTAAAAATACAAAAGAGACACGTGTCTTTTGAAGCCAGTGTTACGTTCTAGCACCACCTGACATCAGTTGACATCAGAGTCAATAGACAGTGCTATATAAGTAAGCATAATAATAAATAGGTGGACACCTTATAGTGCTGATTTCATATACGCTATATAGGGTGCTGTAAGCTTGAACATGAGGCATTACAGTAATGGTAGCTGTAGGGAAGGATCTATGATTCATCTCACTGCATCATATAGAGCACTCTGTTCTGAAAAGCTTATAACTACAAGTAATACAGTTAGGCTAAGTTCACATCTGCGCTGGAGACTCCACCGCAGAAACTGCCAGAGGACTTTTCTCTCTGCTGGTTTCAGTATAAAAATGGCGGACACCCAATGGACACCTGGTAGACTCTATTAGATATATATATATATATATATATATATATATATATATAAGTGGGGAAAAAAAAGTATTTAGTCAGCCACCAATTGTGCAACTTCTCCCACTTAAAAAGATAAGAGAGGCCTGTAATTGACATCATAGGTAGACCTCAACTATGAGAGACAAAATGAGAAAACAAATCCAGAAAATCACATTGTCTGATTTTTTAAAGAATTTATTTGCAAATTATGGTGGAAAATAAGTATTTGGTCACCTACAATTAAGCAAGATTTCTGGCTCTCACAGACCTGTAACGTCTTCTATAAGAGGCTCCTCTGTCCTCCACTCATTACCTGTAGTAATGGCACTTGTTTGAAATTGTTATCAGTATAAAAGACACCTGTCCACAACCTCAAACAGTCACACTCCAAACTCCACTATGGTGAAGACCAAAGAGCTGTGGAAGGACACCAGAAAGAAAATTATAGACCTGCACCAGGCTGGGAAGACTGAATCTGCAATAGGCAAGCAGCTTGGTGTGAAGAAATCATCTGTGGGAGCAATAATTAGAAAATGGAAGACATACAAGACCACTGATAATCTCCCTCGATCAGGGGCTCCACGCAAGATCTCACCCCCGTGGGGTCAAAATAATCACAAGAACAGTTAGCAAACATCCCAGAACCACACGGGGGGACCTAGTGAATGACCTGCAAAAAGCTGGGACTAATGTAACAAAGTCTACCATCAGTAACACACTACGTGACCAGTGACTCAGATCCTGCAGTGCCAGACGCGTCCCCCTGCTTAAGCCAGTACATATCCGGGCCCGTCTGAAGTTTACTAGTGAGCTTTTGGATGTTCCAGAAGAGTATTGGGAGAAAGTCATATGGTCAGATGAAACCAAAGTTGAACTGTTTGGTAGAAACAACTTGTCGTGTTTGGAGGAGAGTGAATGCTGAGTTGCATCCAAAGAACACCATACCTACTGTGAAGCATGGGGGTGGCAACATCATGCTTTGGGGCTGTTTCTCTGCAAAGGGACCAGGACGAGTGATCCGTGTACATGAAAGAATGAATGGGACCATGTATCGTGAGATTTTGAGTGCAAACCTCCTTCCATCAGCAAGGGCATTGAAGATGAAACGTGGCTGCGTCTTTCAGCATGACAATGATCCCAAGCACACCGCTAGGGCAACGAAGGAGTGGCTTCGTAAGAAGCATTTCAAGGTCCTGGAGTGGCCTAGCCAGTCTCCAGATCTCAACCCCATAGAAAACCTTTTGAGGGAGTTGAAAGTCCGTGTTGCCCAGCGACAGCCCCAAAACATCACTGCTCTAGAGGAGATCTGCATGGAGGAATGGGCCAACATACCAGCAACAGTGTGTGCCAACCTTGTGAAGACTTACAGAAAACGTTTGACCTCTGTCATTGCCAACAAAGGATATATAACAAAGTATTGAGATGAACTTTTGTTATTGACCAAATACTTATTTTCCACCATAATTTGCAAATAAATTCTTAAAAAATCAATGTGATTTTCTGGATTTGTTTTCTCATTTTGTCTCTCATAGTTGAGGTCTACATATGATGTCAATTACAGGCCTTTCTCATCTTTTTAAGTGGGAGAACTTGCACAATTGATGGCTGACTAAATACTTCTTTTCCCCACTATATATATATATATATATATATATATATATATATATATATATATATATATATATATATATATATATATATTTATATATATTTATATATATTTATATATATATATATATATATATTTTATATATATTTATATATATATATATATATATATATATATATATATATATTTATACATATATATATATATTTATATATATATATATATATATATATATATATATATATATATATATATATATATATTTTATATTTATATATATATTTATATATATATCTTAGGAATAGAACAGTTTAGTTAGACTTAAACAATTACAGGCAAATTAGTGATAGAAATCATAGATATTAGGAGTGAGGGGGAATATCTGTGCTGGTGCTGTGAGTCTGACAGCTGCTTCCTGCACTAATACACAAAGGACAGTTAACCGCTTCATTGCCAATAATCTAAGTTTGTCTGTTGGGCAATAGAGCAATTTCATCTGTATACATAATATTTAAACATAATTTTTACTGACAGAAAAAAAAAATCTAATTTTTTAAGAGCTTTTTGTGCAACAGTTTAATTGTTTTCATTTAATACATAGAAACTGCAGTTCTACCAGCAAAACGCTGATTCCGCTGGCGCTAAACTGAAAAAAAAATCTCTGGTATTTAATCTTTTTTTTTTTGTTGTTGTTGTTCACTCAATATTCAGTCTCACAGCCTGAGCTAATCTAAAAAACAAACTCTGTTACATAAGGTTTTTTTTTACTCTGCTCACCTAATACACAGTGTGCTAATCTAAAAAAAAATATTTGTTTCTTAAGCGTTTTTTTTTTTTTTTATTATCAGGATAAGCTTTGTACCCAGCTTGTCCATCTCACTAAGCCAGCGGACCATCTCCTTTGCCAGTGACACACCTACATGTGTCAGGAGTAAAAGCTTTAGCAAGTACAGTATCTGGAATATGATGAACCAGACATTTTTAAGCTTACAGCACCAACCAGAGCCACAACAGGCAACTGACGCTCACCGGGTGTACTATCAGATACAGTTATACCCATAGCTCCCAACCGTCCCGCATCTGGCGGGACAGTACCGATTTCACACTGCTGTCCCGCGGTCCCGCATAGCTTACAGTTTGTCCCGCTATGCCCCTGAAGTGTTTTGCTGTTAACAAACTTTATTAGGGTAGGGTATAGGCTAAATGGTAGATGCTAAATCCTAGTGGGCTAAAGGACCTTTGATGACGTCATGACCATGTGATCAGACTCGTGTTGTCAGAGCTATTCTGGATACTGCGGGACAGACTGTGATGTTACACAGAAAGCTGGGAACAGAGAGTGATCAAAGAGACAGCATGTGTGAGCAAGAGAGGGGAACTGGGGGCAGATGTAGGGGGCAATTAAACTGAAGGCAGATTAAGGGGCAATTAAACTGGGGGCAGATAAAGGGGGACATTAAGCTGGTGGCAGATAAAGGAGG
Organism: Leptodactylus fallax; assembly: GCA_947044405.1. Taxonomy (NCBI): domain Eukaryota; kingdom Metazoa; phylum Chordata; class Amphibia; order Anura; family Leptodactylidae; genus Leptodactylus; species Leptodactylus fallax. The sequence continues at coordinate 7,794,001 of CAMRHE010000027.1, read as the reverse complement.
TCATTATATTGGTGGCAGATAAAGGGGGACATTAAACTGGGGCAGATGAATGGGGCATTAAGCTGGTGACAGATGAAGGGGAGACATTAAATTGGTGGCAGATGAAGGGGGGATATTTAGATGGTGGCAGATGAAGGGGGCATTAAGCTGGTGGCAGATAAAGGGGGGCATTAAACTGGGGGCAGATGCAGGGGGACATTAAACTTGGGGGGCAGATGGGTGACATTAAACTGGGGGCAGCTGGAGGACATTAAACCGTGGGGGGTAGCTGGAGAGAGACATTAAACTATGGGGCAGCTGGAGGGTGACATTAAACAGTGGGGGTAGCTGGAGGGGGACATGTCTACATCTAGTTGTCCCCAGTTTAATGTCCCCCTCCAACTACCCCCACTCTTTAATGTCACCCTCCAGCTACCTCATAGTCAGGGCCGGCGTTAGGGGGGGGGGCAAACTGGTCAATTGCCCAGGGCCCCGTCCCCAAAGGGGCCCCCAGGATCCGGAACCTGATGACTCCGGATCCCGGAGTCAGGCCCGGAAAAAGCACTAACGGAAAGTGAGTAAAAATAACAAACATTTTTACTCACCTGTCCTTGGCGTCCGACGTCATCTTCTGGCGTTCCGGACATCACTGCTGAGGCGCTGAGGCCTGGCCCAATCACAGGCCTCAGAGGTGACGTCCACAACGCGTGACGTCAGCCGCAGAGAAGAAGAAGCGGTCGCCGGTGGGCATAGCAGAGCAGCGCGAGGAGGTCCAGTAGAGGTTAGACAAGGTGAGTATAACTGTTTGTTATTTTACCTTACTTACCCCGGGCCTTCAATTATTATACTCTGGGGTCTTATGTAGGATTTCTAAGGTTGGTTGAGTGCCCCATTTTCCATTACACACTTGTTCTACTTAAAATATATATATGTATACCCTTCACATTCAAATGAAAAGAAATCAAAGTTGACAGAGAACATGCCTGGTACATGATCTTTTAAAGAATCCACCAAAGCATGCCTGCTTTCTTATAAGAGTAGCTCTACCCCCTTTTCATAGGTTGCATCTGTTATTGCTTCTCAGCTCCACAGAAGTAAAAGGGGCTGGCCCACAATACCACCTGAAACCCATTAACAGGTGCCCCTCTCTCTGCGAAAGAAAGCAGCAATATTTTTATAATCTGTTACAACCTCTTTCAAAATGCACATTAATATTATTATTATTATTATTATTATTATGGCACAATCAACTTCTATAGTACTTTACATAGCATAATATTAACACATTCAAAGGCATACAATAGACAGTGTGGTATAGACAAGTGAAGCAGTGTTTATGAGTTACTGGTAGAAAACCTGCCCATTTGAGCATACAAGCTATAGTATATGGATGTACAGTGCTGGCCAAAAATATTGGCACCCCTGCAATTCTGTCAGATAATACTCAATTTCTTCCAGAAAATGATTGCAATCACAAATGCTTTGGTAATAATATCTTCATTTAATTTGTCTTCAATGGAAAACCACAAAAAGAATTGTCAAAAAGCCAAATTGGATATAATTCCACACCAAACATAAAAAAGGGGGTGGACAAAACGTATTGGCACCCTTTGAAAAATCATGTGATGCTTCTCTAATTTGTGTAATTAACAGCACCTGTTACTTACCTGTGGCACATAACAGGTGGTGGCAATAACTAAATCACACTTGCAGCCAGTTGAAATGGATTAAAGTTGACTCAACCTCTGTCCTGTGTCCTTGTGTGTACCACATTGAGCATGGAGAAAAGAAAGAAGACCAAAGAACTGTCTGAGGACTTGAGAAGCAAAATTGTGAGGAAGCATGAGCAATCTCAAGGCTACAAGTCCATCTCCAAAGACCTGAATGTTCCTGTGTCTACCGTGCGCAGTGTCATCAAGAAGTTTAAAGCCCATGGCACTGTGGCTAACCTCCCTAGATGTGGACGGAAAAGAAAAATTGACGAGAGATTTCAGCGAAAGATTGTGCGGATGGTGCTAAAGAACCTCGACTAACATCCAAACAAGTTCTAGCTGCCCTGCAGTCCGAGGGTACAACAGTGTCAACCCGTACTATCCGTCGGCGTCTGAATGAAAAGGGACTCTATGGTAGGATACCCAGGAAGACCCCACTTCTGACCCAGAGACATAAAAAAGCCAGGCTGGAGTTTGCCAAAACTTACTTGAGAAAGCCAAAAACTTTTTGGAAGAATGTTCTCTGGTCAGATGAGACAAAAGTAGAGCTTTTGGGGAAAAGGCATCAACATAGAGTTTACAGGGAAAAAAAGAGGCCTTCAAAGAAAAGAACACAGTCCCTACAGTCAAACATGGCGGAGGTTCCCTGATGTTTTGGGGTTGCTTTGCTGCCTCTGGCACTGGACTGCTTGACCGTGTGCATGGCATTATGAAGTCTGAAGACTACCAACAAATTTTGCAGCATAATGTAGGGCCCAGTGTGAGAAAGCTGGGTCTCCCTCAGAGGTCATGGGTCTTCCAGCAGGACAATGACCCAAAACACACTTCAAAAAGCACTAGAAAATGGTTTGAGAGAAAGCACTGGAGACTTCTAAAGTGGCCAGCAATGAGTCCAGACCTGAATCCCATAGAACACCTGTGGAGAGATCTCAAAATGGCAGTTTGGAGAAGGCACCCTTCAAATCTCAGGGACCTGGAGAAATTTGCCAAAGAAGAATGGTCTAAAATTCCAGCAGAGCATTGTAAGAAACTCATTGATGGTTACCGGAAGCGGTTATTTTGTCTAAAGGTTGTGCTACCAAGTATTAGGCTGAGGGTGCCAATACTTTTGTCCGGCCCATTTTTGGAGTTTTGTATAAAATGATCAATGATTTGACTTTTTTTTTCATTCTCTTTTGTGTTTTTTCATTGCAAGCAAAATAAATGAAGATATTATTACCAAAGCATTTGTGATTGCAATCATTTTCTGGAAGAAATTGAGTATTATCTGACAGAATTGCAGGGGTGCCAATACTTTTGGCCAGCACTGTAGGTACAATATGTAGAGTAGTAATTTAGTAATTATTTACATTTCAGATGGAGCTGATAGGAGCATACCAGCTGGGATTCTCTTTAGGACGGTTTTTATATTTAGAAGAAAAGGTAAATGTTCAGCAAGTGTATGAAGGTTTGTAGAATGTTAAAAGGAATGAGGAAGGGAGTTTTATAGGAGACAGGAGGCTTGGTAGAAGTCATGTATCTAAGACTTACATGCTGTAGGTTTCCCCCAAAATGTATTCTCATGTGATTAGGTAAAAAATAATAGTATAAAAAGTAGATTATAAAAATCCTTGCTTGTTTATTTCTTCTAAATTTAGGCCTGACAATTGCTGCTACTGGGCTCCATTGATTATAGATAAAGAAGAATGGAGGCAGAGAAATTATTTACGCTGCTGGTTCTGCTAACCCCTGAGGAACAGATTTATCAATACTGTTCTAAAGAAGGGTTTTGGATTTCGGAAGCAGTCTCAAAAATTTTTTAGCTGTTCTATAAATATGCTGCAAGTCACCTGCAACAATTTCCAGAAGCCTTTGCACTAGTTTCTAATTTATGACAGTGTGATTAATTTGTCCAGAGTCTACATAAAACAGCCCACTGTGTAATGCAGAGCTCTTGCTGTTCTAGCTTATAAAGTATTTATTCACGTGAAGATTTGCTAAGTTAAGTTGTGTACTCCATCACTGTAAATTAGGAAGAACTTAATGTGCATTGTGCAGTCGGGTTTATCCAAAGGATAAATGTCCTGGACTGAAAACTACAAATGCTACTGCTAAGTACACAGCCACTAACTATACTGTTGTATTGTCAATAAATAAATAAATTATATAAATAAATAAATAAATATATATTTTCAACAAAATAGGCAGCACTCCAAAAAAAAAAAAAAAAAAAAAAAAAAGGACTTTATTGGCCCAAAGTGCAGCATTTCAGTACACACAGTACCTTTTTCAAGTGACCTCTGTTTTCCTATGTTTTTTTGGAGTTCTGTCTATATTGTTGAAAAAATTCTTTATGGTCATCTTGTTTACTTAGTTCTTTTTCTTGATATAAATAAAATATATAGACAGTATTGTGAAAAAATTTTAGGCAGGTATGGAAAAAATGTTGCAAAGTAAGAATGTTTTCAAAAATAGAAGTATTAATAGTTGATTTTTTATTTAAAATTAAGTGAATGAACTAATGAGAAAACTAAATCTCATCAATATTTGGTGTGATTGTCCTTTGTCTTTAAAACAGCATTAATTCTTCTATGGACACTTGCACACAGTTTATGAAGGAACTCTGCAGGGAGGTTATTCCAAACATCTAGAAAAACTATGCACAGACCTTCTGTGGACATAGGTTTGCTCAAATCCTTCTCACTCTTCATGTAATCCCAGACAGACTTGATGATGTTGAGATCAGGGCTGGGTGATGACCATATCATAATCTCCAGGACTCCTCCATCAAAAGATGGTCACACCAAATACTGATTTGATTTAGATTTCTCTTTTGTTCATTCACTTCATTTTATTTACGGATAATAATAGTCCATTTAACACTTATTTTTTAACGCATTCATAGTTTGCAGCATTTTTCCACGCCTGCCTGGAACTTTTGCTCAGTACTGTATATAGGCTATAATCAATGGCAGATTGGACTGGTCGTTGTTTTAGACATTATTCTAATTAGAAAAGTGGCAATAAATTATGACAAATCATTCACCAGAACCTTTCATAGCATAAAATTTCATTCAGTAAAGATACCCAGCAAGCAGCTACCTAAAAATACTTCAAAATGATAGATGAAATAATTTAGATTTCATCTGTTGTATGTTTATTTTTCTGTGTGCTACAGATAATATTATTGCACTGGAAGAAAAAAGTCCAAATCCAGTTTCTGTAGACCCTCCCTAGTGTTGTGGCTTGTCAAAATTGCTATTGATGGAGTTCTGCAGGGTGAAATACACACTGAGCACTACAGTAAATGGGATGCCACTCTCTTTCAAGTGCCCTCCTTCTTCAGCTTTTAGCTTAGTGATCTTAGGATCTACAAGCTATGTTGTTTAGTTGTTGAGATTACTGGGATTTTTACGTATTCAATACTTTTCATTGGTTTTTCACAATGAAAACAGACATTACAACTGAAGACAATGACGCAGTTAATAACAAAAGCTTGAAGAAAATGTCAACCATAAACGAAACATCAGTATCAGCTTTGCGAATACTGTGTATATTTAATGGTCATTGTATAGAGTCATTGTTTAACAGAGGTAGATAAACAAAAAAAAAAAGAAAAAAAAGGATTGTGGTGATGGAGGAATAAGGGGTTAGTATATTTGAGTGTAGTCATAGTTCAAAATGAATGGTATTTTAATATGCCTACTGATTGATACCTGTGGAAAAGCAAACTGTCTCCTTAATTCAGATCTGAATATGCTACCCTGTGTATGGGCAGCACAATACAGGGACAGGTTCCCTCTACTAGACATTCAAAATTATTGTGAGATGGTTTAATAGGAGTTCCCAAGACCAATAGCAGCCCTAAATATAAGTTTGTCTAATAGGGCCTTAAAGAATAGGTCATCAGTATGTGATCTGTGGGGGTCCTGCTCCCAGACCCTGCACAAATCAGGTTCTGTAGCAACTTCTAGGTGCTAGTGGACTGGAAGTGTGTGCAGCTCTGCTCCTATTCAAGTAATAGGTGCAGTACAGCAGACCTGTCAACTGCATAGTGGTGCTTCTGAGGGAATTGCAGCACCGCTCCTATTAAAGTAATGCACATGCTCCCTATCCACTGCAGCTGCTGAACTGTGCAGGCTCCGGTTCTCGAATCCCCGCAGTAAGAAAAATTGAGTTGGGGCCAGGAAACCCCTTTAAATCTCATAATAGACCCATCCTATTCTGTACTTCTCAACAGTCACCTCATTGTCATCACAGACAAGATTACAATGACAGGATAAAACTGAAAGCAGACAACATGCTATAATATCTATTATTGACAATAATGACCTCTATGTAGGTCTTTGGACATGGACACAAAGCTCTCTCATAGTCAAGGCAATAGTCATCTGCGGACACAGCTTCCAATGCTAGTAGGGCTGCTATTAAGCATATCTTTAAATTGCTGTTAACATGGTTTTCGTCAATATGTGAACTCATCCCATATCCACGGGATAAAAGATAAGCATCTGATCACTAGTGGTTTGTTGGGATCCCCTAGTGATCAAGAGAATGCAGATGTGCAAGTGTCTCCAAGTGCTCCATACAAATGATTACTTGAGGTTCCAGAGATCAGACAAACTGCAGTCAGAAAATAAAAACTGATTAGATAAAAATAATATATATTAATTTCTAGCTGTAACACTTTTAAGCAATAGGTGTTACATTCTCTTTAAAAAACAGTCTTCTGTATTCATAGAGGGAGTATGTGACATATGGAGATTGATATATGGAACGCTAAAGGGTTTCCAGTTAAATATGAGGATTCTAACAAAAACAATGATACTTACCCTCACTGATCCGCTCACCAGTCTGGTTCTGACACTTCCTAGATCCCTGCTGGGCTTTACAACTGGCTGCAGCAGTAACCCTCCAAAACTATTGATTGGCTGAGCAGGCATCTCTTGTGCATGTCAAGACACCAGAAAGTAAAGACCAGCAGGGACTCCGTCAGTGAGGTTGAGTATGGTTTTTTATATTAGGATCCCCATTCTGAGCCATATAAAATGTATTATTAATTAGCTGGAAAACCCCTTTAATAGCTAAGGCATATGGCATAAAATACTCCCTAGAGCCCTTCCTATAGTATAATATTCCACAGTGGCTCCACACAGTATAGTGGCCCCACATGGCTTAAACTACTCCCCAGGGCCCACTCTCCACACAATGCTCCACATAATGCTCAACAGTGGCCCCACACAGTATAATGTTCCACAGTGGACCCACATGGTATAAAATACTCCACATGCCCCCCCCCCCACAGTATAATACTTCACAATGGCCCCACATGGCATAAAATAGTCCCCAGGGCCCCTCTCCACTATATAATGCTCAACAGTGGTCCCACATGGCATAAAATACTCCCCAGGGCCCCCATATTATAATACTCCACAGTGACACCACACAATGTAATGTGTTATACTAGTGCAAGCAGGCCTCTACTGAAAAGGGGCCTGGCACATTCATGACACAGGTCCACTTTCCATTAGTGCTATGGCTGGGCCCCTGACGGCAGTACCGCCCTGATGACAGCCCTGACTGTATTTTACGCAAAGTTTGCATATATCAACAGTGCAAGGGAATATATGAAACACTGACACCTGGTACTTCTTCTCTTGGCATTCATCCTGCTATTTCTACCACTGGTCTCAATGCTCATAGGGTGCACATACACCTGTGTAGTGTTGTTATGAGGATACAGGTCACCTGGAATAAGTCCACTTTGCAATAATGACTTTTATGGATCAGAAGTCTATTCCATGCTTCCTCCAAGACTCCCTGTCTAGCATCTCCTCCTCCTAGCTCAGATCCTCCTGCCTTGCTACCTCACTGTTGCTAGGCAGACAAAGCAAAATGAGTAAGCAGCAAAGAACATACAGAATATACTTATAACAACATCACAACCTGTCTTTTTTAAAGGGTCAGTTCATACCCATTAAGTTTAAGTCTGCTCTTTCCTATGCTCTACAGCTGAGCAATATTGGCCCTTAGCTTTGCTAGTTCCTTTAGGGGTTGTAGTGTTGCTACTGAAGGTACTCTGACCTTGGTTAGTTTCCTGATTTAGTCTTGTTATTTGAATCCGTTGCAGATCTCCTGTGCATTGAATCATCTTGTTTATGACCTCTGCATTCATCTTTCCTGCCCTGAGCACACAGTGCTTTATAATATCCTCCATGCTGCTTCTGCTTTTCTTTGTGTGTGAGTTAGAGATGCAGGATCTCCTCTTTAATGTGTGAATCGTATAGTATACACAATATAGTAACTGATAATTAGAGATGGAGCCTGAAGAGTGCATAAATTGGTGAAGCATACGATACACAAGTCATTTCATGGCCAGAAATAGTATTACTCCTTATGTAATACATGATAGTTTATTCTGATAGTTTATTAATTTTATTAGAATATTTTAGGTGAACGCCCTCATTTGTCTTCAGTAAGAAAAAACTGAATCCCAACAGATTCTATTAAAGTCAGTGTAATATTTTGAGATTTGGTAATCTATTTTAAAACACTGACATGATATTCATCACTAATCCATCAGAAACAGAACCTTAGACACAGATATGAAGAGGAACTGTTTTCTTTTTGGCAAAACTTCAAAGATAACTCTAAATTTGAGTCTTCTGAAAAACACATATTCTTAGTTTTAGGATTTCCACAAGTAAACAAAGACATATGGCATCTTAATCTTAAAATCAGTGAAGTTGTTTTTTTGTATCAGGATATGTTGTTGCTATGCAACGCTATCACATAATCTTATAGATCAGGGGTGTCAAACTCATTTTCTCCGGGGGCCACTTCAGCCTCACGGGGTACCTTGAAGGGCCAAGATTATTTTACATGTGTATAAAAGTAACTTCTCCTTAACAGTTAAGCGAGCTATTAAGGAGAAGTTAGATTTGTACATTACTACTGTTACAATCAGCCCTTTGAGGGCAACCAGGAAGAACATAATGTATTGTTAAAACCTAAAAAGCATGTTACATACTATCCTCATCCTTTTCTGAATATATAAAAAATTAAGCACTATACAAATACCGTTTACCCCTGCAAACGGTATTATGCTCTATAGTTGCCTCTGCACACGGTATTACGCCCCACAGCGGTCCCTGCACACAGTATTATGCTCCATAGTTGCCCCTGCACACGGTATTATGCTCAATAGTTGCCCCTGCACACGGTATTATGCTCCATAGTGGCCACTGCACACGGTATTATGCTCAATAGTGGCCCCTGCACACGTTATTATGCTCCATAGTGGCCCCTGCAATCGGTATTATGCTCCTTAGTGGCCCCTGCATTGGTATTATGCTCCATAGTGGCCCCTGCAAACGGTATTATGCCCCATAGTGACCCCCCCCCCACCCATGAACTATTATTATACTCTGGGGTCTTTTCAGACCCTAGAGTATAATGATCGGAGACCCAGGTGGTGACAAACATAAAAACCAGTGTTACTTACCAGGGCCCCGGTGCGCTCCCTGCGTTCGGCCTTCTTCAATGTCGCACAGACCGGCGTCGCGACATAATGACGTCGGCCTGGCTCACGTGACGCCTGGGACGTCACCAAAGAAGGCCGAAGCCTGCTGGGAGTAACATCGGATCGCCGGAGAGGTGAGTAACTCTGGTTTTTATGTTTATCACCTCCCCTGGGTCTCCGATTATTATACTCCGGGGTCTGAAAAGACCGCGGAGTATAATAATAGTAGTAATTGATGGGGTTCGCCGGCAGTGGCCTCACTTGCCATCCCCGCTCCTGCACACAGCCGCTTCTGCCTCCCATAGCAGAAGGGGAAGCGGGGGCGGCCACGACGAGCAGCGGGGATCGATAAGTAAATAGGCCGTTACGTGCCGGGGATACTCCAGCAGGCAACGGCCTATTTATATATATAAAAAAAATTATCTCACCTACCTCCGATGCCTTGATGCAGCCGCCACCGCCGCCTCCTCTTCTTGTCCGCGACGTCTGCGTGTCAGCGTAGGAGGCGTGATGACGTCATAGTATCGCCGTCTGCGCTGACATGCAGAGGTCTTGTAAACCAGCCCAGGACAGGTATCGCGCAGCTTTGTTTTTTTTTTGTTTTTTTTAAACGGCCTGTCCTGGACTGGTTTACATTACATAGATAGACAATAAAAAATGCCGCGGCCCTGCGGGCCAAATAGGTGCCGGGCCGGATAACAGAAGGCAGCGAGCCAGATTCGGCCCGCGGGCCTTTTGTTTGACACCTGTGTTATAGATTGTTGGTTTAGATCTTGATAGGTAAAGAAAAATGATTTTACTGGTAATATCTGTTGTAAGGCAACCCCCCCCCCCCCCCCGATTTTAAGCATTCAGAATTGTTTTCTACTTTAGTATATATGTTATTTATGTGTCATGTGTCTATATACTTGTGCACATAGAAGTCCTAGTATACCCTGACCAAGAAGCAGGCATAGCCAAACTGGGCATTGGTAAACCTTATCAATAAGAGCCAGGAGTCGATGCGGTACAGTTGGACAAAGTTTCCAGCATGAAACTCAATGAGAGTATTAAGTCTAATAACCCATTATAAATAACCCTATTATATTTTGTGTTAAATGTTCTTCAAAAGGTAGCTAGAGATAAACTCACCTTTGGTCTTTGACCGTCTGAGAAATGCTAACCCTACTTCAAGTACAGGGGTGATGAGATGCACCTGGTGCAGCAAACCAGGATTGTCCTTTTAGCAAAACCTTGCATGTGCTTGTTTTTAGTATTGAGGCATGTAAAAGCTGACCTACAGGGGTCCCAGCAGATGGGGTCCCTGCCACTCTAAAATGAATAGCCAGTATTATGGATAGACCATCAATTTTTAGAAGGTGGATAACCCCTTTAATCTACAGGATCACAGCTGTGAATAAGAGGTGAAATCAGATTTATTATATCTGGTACTATAATTTATAGATTTATATTCTGTGGGCACTGTGTGTTAATATTATATGGACATTATATCTGGCATTATATTATGGCAATATGTTTGATATTATTACATTGGCTCAATAGGAAACCTTTCTTTTACGGAAGGCAGAAGTTATGTTTCTAATTATAATTATGTTATTTCCTCATTTTCAGAATAACCTGTAATGCCTTAGAGATTTTGTGAAGGGTCTTTGCTACAGTTTCTTTAAATTATAATTCTTATCCCTGTAGCCTGTTCATTTCTCATAGCCTATTATACCCTCCATTAAATGGATAATGTTCTTTATTGTATCCCGAAGGATGCAATAGCATAGGCTACTACGCTAATCCATTCTGTTTTATAGTGGTATCCTAATGTATACCGACCAGATGTAGGCAAACTAAACTCTTGTTTGGCCTATGTGTGGTAACTGGAACGTATGGGCACTTTTAGCATGTGAGTCAGGAGTTTTCCTGACATACACACTAATTGTTGAAAAAATGATATGTAAACCTTTCCCATTCAGATCCCCTTTTTTAAGCACAAAACATACATATGTGATTAATAGAGGATCCCAGGCCCCCATTGATCAGCAGCATGAAGAAGCCAAAGAGTATTTCAAATGGGCAGCTGTGCTGATGCATATGGCAAGTATAGCAGTGATTGCAGTGGAGAAAACCTTCATACTGGCTGTTTCCAATGCCACCAAGGCACAAAGAGTTACAGCGCAAGCACCTACTGATTTGTAAGATGGCTGTGTGCCTGAGGCCTTAGGAAATTGAACAGAGGCAGTGTGTACCCAAAAATAACAAAAACTTTAAAATACTGTTGCTCTCTCTTTCTCTTATTAATTTTGTCTTTCTTCCTCTTTCTCTGTTCATCTTATTTTCACTGTAATACAAAGCGAAGTATCATACAGATGTATTAGAAATAAACTTAAAATAAAGCGATAAGCCAATATGGTTCTGTTGCTGATTTTCATTAGTATAGAAACATCTCTTATTTTAGATATTGAATCTTAAAAGTGAACAACATAGACATGATAGATTTTACAAGATGTAAAACCTTGCTTGTAGCATATGGCATGCTCTCGTTGACATATTCATGCATACAATTTCAACATGCTTTCAGTATATTTTTTTGGTGGGGGTCAGAACATCTACATGTTCCTCTAAGAGCAAAACCTCCCTTTATATTTCCTATTTCTTTTGAATGCACTAATGGCTATGGCCCATTTTCTGCCATTCTCACCACTTTGTTAAAGTTTGGAGGAGCAAGCTGAGGATTAAGGTGTCCCTGGGGGAGGGATGACTCGGAACAACAGATTTACTATACAGTAATGCTGACAGAATAAGATTCCCATATTCAGAGATGAGGAGGAGGGAAAGGTAATGAGCTCTGCACCTGTGCAGCCTCAGCCTTTGCATGGTTCTCAAGATGGGCGTCTTAGTATTGATATAAATGTAGCAACATGGCTGTCGAGAGTCTGAGTTCCCTATTTGCCTCCATCTGGAACTTAATTGTTGTCAGTATCAAACAGAATTCAACTATCTGTGACAAGTCATTTTGTCTCTCGCCAAGCCCCAAATAATTTATCGAATACAAAAGACTATTGTTCTATATGTACTAGCTGCATTTATTTCAGTGTGTTGTGATATTTGTAGTCTGAGACTTGATACTCATCTGTCTGGATTTTATAGAAACGGTGGAAACACCATAATCTATGTATACTCAACTACATAACACACAGTTAATCATTGCATAGAACAAAGTAGCTGACAAGACAATTGTTCCATTGTTTAGAAGCACATTCACAATTAGCTTTATTTCAAAGTCAAAGCAGGTGTCAGTCATGAAGCTTCAAATAGAAGAGAAAATAGCTTCATATAAGAAATAATGCAGATACTGCAGAAAGCTAACAACGCAGGGCTTATAGAAATCCATTATTTATTATGTTCATACTTCTATCATTTAATACTCATTAAAAGACAAGATTTTTTTCTCCGCCTAGAAACAGGAACATTATGTTTGTAAAGAGACTAAAAGGGGCCTAGAGCTGAGCTATACAGTGCGTATATTGCTGTATATGAATCTTTTCAAATGGTTATCCATTTTATGTTAATATACCATTTAAAATACATTTGTAGACTATTGTAACATTTAGAATGGTTTATTTCTAGTCAGAATATCAGTATAATACACCTGGTACGCTTCTGAAGAGATTAGAATAAGAATCTCTTTTTTGTATTCACTGACCCATCCTTATTTTTAAGTGAAAGATAATATCGTGTTAACTTCACTATAGCTTTTAGAGTATATAATGAATTTATGTAAACTATACATCTGTAAGATAGTAGGAGCCACCCCTTTCCAAAAATAACCTTAGGTGGGCGATCAGCTTGGGTTCTTATCCAAGATTAGCCTGTATAACTGTTTTATATATTTACTGGTGTCTTGTGCATCTTATCATGCATTTTACTATGTGTATTTTACTCAATATGCCGATTACTTCTTGCATTGTATGATGTTACAATCTCACTTTTTGTGTATTTGCTGTTGAATTATCACACCTACCTCAGCCTGGTACTTTCCAGGAAAAGGGTGGCAAAATGGCTCTACAGATGGCCTAAACCCACTGGTTGTGCAGCAGACAGTGCCCCTTTTGTGCTGCTTGATGTACACTCTTCATGCACTATGGTCTGACATCTTGTAGTCACATTTTGTGGAAAGCTTCTCATATAAAAGGAAGGTTTTCCCGTACCTTCAGGTCTTCCATTCGGACCTCCATTGCTACTGGTCTGATGTTCTGTCTCTGTAGTGCAATTCAGGAACTGAGTTTGATGTTTCTGTAGGCTAGATAGCCAAGTCCATTCTGAGCCTGAAAGCTGGTTACCGTGAGTGATGAGCGCAAACCCCTGTGAGAACTGGCCAATCCCTCTGTGCGCCACCAGTTCCCATGCTGAGAGAAGTGTTCTGTTGCCTTCATGTTGACTGCTGATGTTGATCCTCACTGTTTCCTACTGCTGAGCAGCTGACACTAACCTGTGTTGTGCCAAATATCATCTACCTCAGGAAACGCTGGTGACAATGTGTTTGCATGAGTAGAGTGCATTTCTTGGCTGTGGCACCATTAAATTTTAGGAGCGGGAAGTCTGGCTGACCTGTCCTTGGGTAGATTTAAATAAGCGGATGTGAACCCTGCCTGGAGGGACACTTAGTTGGCTTAGTTGAAGTAGACATTGAGCCCCTGTCCCTACATATCATCCTATTTAAAAGGTTTTTCCTATCTTTAGTAAAGGCAGTTATCATTTTGTTGGTGGGGTAGCAACTCACAGAAGCCCCAAACTGATTGAAGAAACCAAGATGGTTCATCAAGTGCCCGGTCTCTTTCATTATCCAGGCACAGCGCTTTACATAAAGTTGCCTCAGCCTGGTACTGTACCGCAACTCATTCACTTGAATAAGTGCTAGCAGTTGAGATAGGACAAAAACCACATGTTTGTAAAATATGGGTAAGTGACATTTTCCTTACCAACTAGTAGTCTCATAGCTCCCCTTTCCCTGTGCTCTCAGCAAATGATCAGAAATGTATATAGCTCGTAAAATGCTTTTTTTTCACTGATACAATAACTGAACATGAAAGAAAATAAGGGTAAAAGGGGGGCCACGCCACTGTTTTTCTCTTCTCAGCCTATGTGGGAGTTTAATGCTGTGAAAGGGGAGGGGGACAGGAAAGGACAGACAGCTGATCAGAGTACATTGCAGCACAGCTCTTTGTCTCCAGAAAGAGTTTGGCCAACACAGTAACAGAGAGAAAATTACCATTTGTTGTAATGATCCACAGTGAAGCAAAAGATCCATACTTTTAGTGTTACAGACAATACATTTCACTGCAGTACATTTAATATATATCTAAAGGCATTTTTAAATTTTCAATTTTCATTTTGGATTCCCGCCTTCCAAACCCTAAAACTTGGTTATTTTCCCATTCACAGAACCATATGAGAGCTTAATGTTTAAAGGACAATTTATACTTTGTAATGGTACCATTTAATATTCCATACAATGTACTGGGAAGATGGAAAAAAATTCAGAATAGGGTGGAATTGGAGAAAAACTGCATTTGTGCGACTTACAGGCTTTTAATATGTTCACTGTGCAGCCAAAATTACATGTCACATGTATTCTATGGGTCGGTACGATTCCAGGGAATACCAAATTTATATTGTTAATTTTATGTTTTAACCCCTTAAAAAAATCCAAAACTTTGCAAAAAAATTTTTCTTGGAGTCGCCATATTCTGACACCCTTAACTTTTTTATATTTCCATGTATGGGGAAGCATAAGGTGACTTTTTTTGTGGGGCTAGATGTACTTTTTGGTAATACCATTTTGGGGAATGTCTGATGTTTTGATCACTTTTTATTTAAATTTTTATAGGGAGCAAAACGGTTTGATTTTCTTTCCCACTATGGCTTACACCATATGGGAAAATATTTTAATATGTTTGAACCCACTGCTAGCCCCCTCCACCCACTGATCACAAAAACAAGGTGCCCCAAGTTCCCCATGTGATTGGAGCAGTAGAATGCATGCATGACCACCGCTCCGTTTACTTCCTGCCGAGTACAGATGTACAGGAAACAGAGCATTGGGCTGCAGCTTTTCAGTGAGGTGGAGGAGGGTACAGCATGGATACTACTAGACCTCAGAAAGAAGGAAGACTTTGCTAATCAGCTATCTTCCTCAGTTATGTTCCATAGCAGCGTATGGTTTTCATTAAGAAAATGAGCAGTAGCTAAAAAACATCCATAGTCATTGGAATTACATAATTTTATGTAGAATCTGGACATCAATTTTAACTAACCTGGTTACCTTAAATTGACATGATTCAGTTATGACTATTGTAATTTATCCAAAAAGCCTTAAACTATGTTCTTATATTTTAATGATGCATGACAAATCAGTCAATAAAAGAGAAAAAGAGAGTTGTACAATATGTTTGGTGATGGCTCACAAACCATTATGACACATATCTGTAGAGACACCCCATCTGTTGGACTAAGCCTGGTACTGAGATCCTGGATATATTTTATGTGCCTTGTCTCTGCTATTCCACTACAGCTGGCAGACAGACTAGCTTGATGCGTATGAAAAATGTTGCATTGTGGCAGAAATATAATGTACACTTATCTCTACACCAGGACATAAATTCTTGTCTTGGCTCTTGCAGCTCATGTTATGCTCTACTGATGGTCTTTTATTTATTTCTCACTTTCCATTTACTGGAGTATTCTCCCTCATTCGCCTGACATACAGATACTTTCTACTTTATGGTTAGGAGGTAAATTAATACTCGATTCTCAGATGTCAGTTTATATTTTCATATCACTCAAGTCACAAAACTCAAGTTTTAAAAGTGCAAATCTTTATGTTGATTTTTTTTTTATATATTTTATGCAGGATATTAATTGCAACATTTTCCAGCAGATGTTCAATCCCAGAGTGTAATAGGGACATACAGTAAATAATATTTTGCTGTATTTATGTACTTTTTTCAGAAAAAAATATCACATCAGTTATGTACAATACAAAGAACAGTCTGGCTCATTTAAAATGAATACAAGCAATCAAAAAAATTCCTCTATAAATAATTACAAACCCATACAATACATAAAGCACCAAAACAAAAAATATATATATATATATATATATATATATATACAGTAAAGACCAAAAGTTTGGACACACCTTCTCATTCCAAGAGTTTTCTGTATTTTCATGACTATAAAAATTGTACATTCACACTGACGGCAAAAAATCTATTAATTAACACATGTGGAATTATATACTTAACAAAAAAGTGTGAAACAACTGAAAATATGTCTTATATTCTAGGTTCTTCAAAGTAGCCACCTTTTGCTTTGATTACTGCTTTGCACACTCTTGGCATTCTCTTGATGAGCTTCAAGAGGTAGTCACCTGAAATGGTCTTCCAACAGTCTTGAAGGAGTTCCCAGAGATGCTTAGCACTTGTTGGCCCTTTTGCCCTCACCCTGCGGTCCAGCTCACCCCAAACCATCTCGATTGGGTTCAGGTCTGGTGACTGTGGAGGCCAGGTCATCTGGCGTAGCACCACATCACTCTCCTTCTTGGTCAAATAGCCCTTACACAGTCTGGAGGTGTGTTTTGGGTCATTGTCCTGTTGAAATATAAATGATGGTCCAAACTAAACGCAAACCGGATGGAATAGCATGCCGCTGCAAGATGCTGTGGTAACCATGCTGGTTCAGTATTCCTTCAATTTTGAATAAATCCCCAACAGTGTCACCAGCAAAGCACCCCCACACCATCACACCTCCTCCTCCATGCTTCACGGTGGGAACCAGGCATGTAGAGTCCATTCGTTCACCTTTTCTGCGTCGCACAAAGACACTGTGGTTGGAACCAAAGATCTCAAATTTGGACTCATCAGACCAAAGCACAGATTTCCACAGGTCTAATGTCCATTCCTTGTGTTCTTTAGCCCAAACAAGTCTCTTCTGTTTGTTGCCTGTCCTTAGTAGTGGTTTCCTAGCAGCTATTTTACCATGAAGGCCTGCTGCACACAGTCTCCTCTTAACAGTTGTTGTAGAGATGAGTCTGCTGCTAGAACTCTGTGTGGCATTGACCTGGTCTCTAATCTGAGCTGCTGTTAACCTGCGATTTCTGAGGCTGGTGACTCGGATTAATTTATCCTCCGCAGCAGAGGTGACTCTTGGTCTTCCTTTCCTGGGGCGGTCCTCATGTGAGCCAGTTTCTTAGTAGCGCTTGATGGTTTTGGCCACTGCACTTGGGGACACTTTCAAAGTTTTCCCAATTTTTCGGACTGACTGACCTTCATTTCTTAAAGTAATGATGGCCACTCGTTTTTCTTTACTTAGCTGCTTTTTTCTTGCCATAATACAAATTCTAACACTCCATTCAGTATGACTATCAGCTGTGTATCCACCTGACTTCTGGACAACACAACTGATGGTCCCAACCCCATTTATAAGGCACGAAATCCCACTTATTAAACCTGACAGGGCACACCTGTGAAGTGAAAACCATTTCAGGTGACTACCTCTTGAAGCTCATCAAGAGAATGCCAAGAGTGTGCAAAGCAGTAATCAAAGCAAAAGGTGGCTACTTTGAAGAACCTAGAATATAAGACATATTTTCCAAATGTTGAAAAGATATATATATATATATAAAATGACCCCTATAATAGCCCCTATGTGATGAAGCTCCTGACGAAGCCAGTTCTTACACCAGCTCCTGAACTCCCCCGTCTCATGACTCGGTCCCCTTCCCCTCTTTTGGGCAAGATGGCAATAGGTATAGCTGTTTTCCAAGGAAGAATGGGCAAGAATTTCAGTCTCTCGATGTGCAAAACTGATAGAGACATACCCCAAGCGACTTGCAGCTGTAATCACAGCAAAAGGTGGCGCTACAAAGTATTAACTTAAGTGGGCCGAATAATATTACACACCCCACTTTTCAGTTTTTTATTTTTTACAAAAGTTTAAAATAACCAATAAATTTCGTTCCACTTCACAATTGTGTCCCACTTGTTGTTGATTCTTCACCAAAAAATAAAAATTTTATATCTTTACTGTATGTTTGAAGCCTGAAATGTGGAAAAAGGTTGAAAAGTTCAAGGGGGCCGAATACTTTCGCAAGGCACTGTAAGGGGGGACTATTATATAGAAGGGGGGCTATTATAAGGAACTATATATAAGGGGGAGACTGTTATATATGAGGGGGCTATTATAAGAGTAAGACTTTTAAATATAAGGGGACTAGTATTTATAATGGATGAACTATTATAAGAGAGTAATTATATATAAGGGAGGCTATTAAATATGTGGGCTATTTTATGGGGGAACAATTATATATAAGGGGGCTGATATAAGGGGGAGATATATATAAGGGGGCTATTATTTATAATGGAAGAACTGTTTTATATAAGGAGCGCTATTATAAGAAAGGAATTATTATATATAGGGGGTATTATAAGGGGGGACTGTTTTATATACCTGTATAAGGGTGGCTATTATAGGAGAGGAACTATTATATATAAGGCTGGTTTATAAGGGGGAGACTGTTATATATAAGGGGCTATTATGTATAAGGGAGGAAACTATTATATATAAGGAGGTGTCTGTTATATATAATCGGGAACTGTTATTCATGGGGGGAGACTATTATATATAAGGTGGCTATTTAGGAGCGGAACTATTATATATAAGGTTGATTGTTATAAGAAGGCTATTATGTAGAAGGGAGGAACTATTTATAAGGGGGCTATTATAAGAGGAAATTATTATATATAAGGCAGGCTATTATTTATAACAGAAGAACTGTTTATAATAGGCCTATAATAAGGGGGACATCATATGGGCGGCTATTATAATGTGGCCTCTTTCATTTATAAGAGGGAAACTTTATAAGCAGGGTATTGTTAAATGGGCCATTTATAAGGGGGAACTATTGTTTATAAGAGGGCTATTATTGATAAGGTAAACTATTATTTATGAGGGGGGTATTACTGATAAGGGGGAACTATTACTGATATGGGGCACTGTTTATAAGCAGGGATTATTATTTATAAGGAGGCGCTATAATAACTGATGAGGGGGTGCGAAAATCTATTATTCAGTACTAAGGTGGTTATTTGAATTGTGTGTGGGCCTAAGAGGGGGTGGTTGTTACTGTTTTGGGGGCAGAAAGGGGGCGTTATTAAAGGGACTTCCACTGGAAATATGGCGTTGTTGGTATATCAGCATTCGGGGCCCGCTTTTAATATTGCTCGGGGCCACAGTTTGTCTAGAACCAACCCTGCTTCTGCCCCCATTGTGCAAAGAACCTAAGATATATCCCAATGTGGTCATTTTGTAATATTTAATAGCTATTGGAGATAACTTGGTGAACTTGTGATTTATTTTGCTGAGATAATGCTTTTTAATTGGCAGTAGGTTAGGGCTTATATATAGGACTAAGCTGTGTGCACAGGCATAAACAGACCATATAGTACCATTGTAAAACTCCATCTTTTCTAGAAATAAGCTTTTTGGGGAGAATACCTCTGTACTTGTGTCAAATCAAAGGTGTATTCCAGTATAGCTTCATAAAATTCTATGGGTGCCAGATTTATAAGGGTAAGAAGACCAAATGTCGCAGGAGACTTAAACACCATTGTATTTCCATTTGTTACCACAGGTGTGGAACCTGCAAATGTGGATTCTTACCCTACCATTTACCAAATACTTCTGACTGACAATTTTCCTTTTCTGATTAAATGTGTGAACGCGGAAGAATTCTAAGTATTTTCTAAGTGAGTTCACATATGCATAATTTATTCCATTCTACTCTTCCATCATAGGAACAGAAGAGTGGATTAAAAATAATGACAAATCCATCTAATGATAGAAAACAAGGGATCCTGCGGGACCCCATTGACTATAATAGGGTTTGTCAGTTGTTCCTCCAGTGCTTGCAGGGCTTTTTTGTGTGCAATTTTAGACGGACTCTGTGTCGAATCCTCCAACGCAAATGTGAACGTAGCCTTATTCTGTAGTCACATTCTCTGACAGTATAAGAAAACACTACCATTGTAGTGATGTTCATTTTATAGTGTTGCTATATGGATTATAAAGCAGGTTTTTAGAAGTCACATTTCTTTTTAAAGTAAGTTTTTTCCAGATATTGATCTCATCCATACACTTCCTGTAAATGCAGTCTTAAATTGCTAAAATGCATTTAACCTGTACTTTTCTGTCTGAAATCCACAGTGTGCTACAACAGGTAAATAGCTTTTGTTTTATGCGTTTTTCCTTAATAAAAATCGCTTGTTATCTTTACTGTCTGCTCTTATGTGGAGAGGATCAGAAAAAGCTTTTAGCGGTAAAACATAAATTTACAGATAACTGCGTGACTTTTGAAAAAGATCTCGGTAAGTAAAGACTTAGAGCTCTTTGCGTAGCGTTCATAGCAAAGAAACCTTTAGTCATAAGAGAACCAAGTTCACTAAACAGTATAATTCTGATGATCCAGCATGTATAGAGCAAGACATATATAAGATACTAGCACAAGAACCCGGCTTCGCATGGGTATATTTCATTTTTTGTTTGTATAGTGGCCCCATAAGAATTGGCCAGTTTTGCACTTGACATCCAGCATCATGTGATCATGTGTATCTCAGTTTGGATATCATTGAAAAACCTGCGATCGATTGTTATGGAAAAGCTGGAGTAAAGCTGTGTGTATGTGACCTTGTGTAACAGTGTCATCCACAGCGCCCTGTCCCTTTAAACTGACCTACAGCCAGGGGAGTAAATACCGGGGTCGCAACGGTAGCGACTGCCACAGGGCCTGGGACATTAAGGGGTCCAGAGCCCTATGGCAGCCACTACCGCGAACCCCACAAACACTGCTATCATTATACTCTGGGATCTTTTCAGACCCCTGAGTATAAGACCGGGGCCCCGGGGGGGGGGGGGAAATAAAAACAATGTTACTTACCTCCCCTACGCTCTGACAGGCTTCGGGCCTGTTTGGTGAAGTCAGACTTCAGCCGACGTCATTATGCATTGCGACGCTGGCCTGGATCACGAGAGATCTCGTCCAACATTGAATATGGCCGGTGCGCCCAGAGTGCAGCGGAGCTAGGAAGAGGTAAGTGATATTGTTTTTTATGTTTGTATCCTCCTCTGGGTCTCCGATCATTATACTCTGGTGTCTGAAAAGACCCCAGAGTACAATAATCGTTCATGGGTGGTCCACTATGGGGCATAATACTGTGTTCAGGGGCCACTATGCTGCATAATACTGTGTGCAGGGGCCACTATGGGGCATAATACTGTGCAGGTGTCACTATGGGGCATAATACTGTATGCAGGGGCCACTATGCTGCATAATACTGTATGCAGGGGCCACTATGCTGCATAATACTGTGTGCAAAGGCCACTATGGGGTATAATACTGTGCAGGGGTCACTATGGGGCATAATACTGTATGCAGGGGCCACTATGCTGCATAATACTGCATGCAGGGGCCACTATGCTGCATAATACTGTGTGCAGGGGCCACTATGCTGCATAATACTGTGTGCAGGGGCCACTATGGGGCATAATACTGTGTGCAGGGCCACTATGGGGCATGATAATGTGTGCAGAGGCCACTATGGGGCATGATACTGTGTGTAGGGGTCACTATGGGGCATGATACTATGTACAGGGGCCACTATGGGGCATAATACTGTGTGCAGGGACCACTATGGCACATAATAGTGTGCACAGGAATGCGTTTTTGAGGGGGGAAGGAGGTGTTGAAGGGGGCGGTTTGGGGGGTTGGGCTGGCAGTTCGGGGGGCATATCAAATGTTCGCCTTGGGGCCCAGCCATTCCTAGTTACGCCACTGCCTACAGCAGTGAAGAAAAATGGCTGGGTTGTTATGAAAACATGGAGTGCAGCTGTGTGCATGTGGCTGACAATACCTTGTGAGATTGGAGATGGGCTTGGGTCTGCTGGGGAGTTTCAGCAGCTGGCTGTTGTCTGTGACATACCTTGTCAGATTAGAGACGGGTTTGGGTCTGCTAAGAGTTTTCATCAGCTCGAGCAGCAGCCATGCGTTTTGCTGCAGGGGCATGAGTATTTTAAAAACGTTTCAATTTATAAGGGGTGTTCACACTACCATTGGTGCCGTAGTAGTGTCCGTTGCTATTGTCCGTTACAAGATTTTAGCATCGGACACTAGCTGAACCATCAGAAATCCGTTAAAATTTCCATTCATTTCAACAGGTTTTTATATTGTGTCCGTTAGTGTCCGTTTGTGTCCGTTTACACTCAATCCGTCAGAAGTCTGTTTTTTTTTCCCGGACAAAAAATCCTACATGCAGGACTTTGTTGTCTGTTTGAAAAAACGAATTCTTGAGGGACAGCAAGTGTCCGTTATTTTTTTAACATTGAAGTCTATGTCTAACGGACTTATAATAGACAGTTACTGTCCGTTATTTTATGTCCGTTTTTTTCCAGCGAATGCTCAGAAAGGAGAAACAAACAAAAAAAAAAAAAATGGACAGTGTTAAAAAACGGGCACTAACTGATGCTTACTGATGCTAATGTGTCCATTTTTTTAAATGAACCATTAATTGGATCAGTTAAAAAACGGACACATTAACATCCGTTAGTGTCCATTAATGTCTGTTATATGATAGGTGTCCTTTTTTTTTTTTTTTTTTTTTTACGGACACCTTCATAACGGACTCCAACGGTAGTGTGAACCCTGCCTAAGAATGCTGACATCCAGTTTTGCAGTCTAGTATAGGTACAGTCTATTTATGACTGTGTTGTTATGGAAACCTGGTAAATTAAATGTGAACTTATATTGGCTGATACACGAGATATGACTGAATATTTAAAGACCTGTGAACTGCTACTGACTAATACAGGTCATAAATAGCTTGGTTGTTATGGAAACCTGGTGTAAAGCTGTGTGCGTGTGGAGAGTAAGCGCCTGCGGAGACTAAGCGCCTGCGTGCTTCTATTGGCTGATAAGGGACATGTGACCATGTGTATGGCAGTTGGAATATGAGTGAAAGACTTGCAGGCTTGTATTGGCTAATGCAGGTCATTTATTGGGTATACTGTATCTCAGGAATGGTACATCTTAGAGAGCTGAGACCTGGTCTAAAATCTTCCCGGACACCTGATGTACCTGTGTGCCAAATTTGGTGAGGATCGGTCCAGTCGTTTCGACGCGTATAAAGAACAGACAGACAGACAGAAACTCATTTTTATATATATAAGAGACTAGAGGAAGGACCCGGCTTTGCACGGGTATATTTCATTTTTTGTTTGTGTAGTGACCCCATAAGAATTCGCCAGTTTTGCACTTGACATTCAGTATGGCAGTCCAGTATAGGTATAGTCTATTTATGGCTGTGTTGCTATGGAAACCTGGTAAATGAAATGTGAACTTACATTGGCTAATACACGTCATATGACTGAATATTTAAGGACCTGCGAACTGCTATTGACTCATACAGGACATAAATAGCTTGGTTGCTATGGAAACTTGGTGTAAAGCTGCGTGTATGTCAAGACTGAACCTGCGATTTTCCATTGGTCCATAAGTGTCATGTGATCATGTGCATCTCAGTTTGGATATCAGTGAAAAACCTGCGATCGGTTGTTATGGAAAACCTGGAGTAAAGCTGTGTGTATGTGACCTTGTGTAACAGTGTCATCCACAGCGCCCTGCCCCTTTAAAGCTGACCTACAGCAGTGAAGAAAAATGGCTGGGTTGTTATTGAAACCTGGAGTGCAGCTGTGTGCATGTGGCTGACAATGCTTTGTCAGATTGGAGACAGGCTTGGGTCTGCTGAGAGTTTTCATTAGCTCGAGCAGCAGCCATGCGTTTTGTTGCAGGGGACATGAGTAGTTTTAAAAACGTTTCAATTTATAAGAATGCTGAAATCCAGTATGGCAGTCCAGTCAGTGGCGTAAATACCGGTTTAGCAGTGGTAGCAGCTGCCACAGGGCCCGGGACATTAGGGGACCCGGCGGGCCTCTGATGTTTTTTTTTTTTTTTTTTTAACACCAGCAGGTAACGGGCCCTATTTACTTACTGATCCCCACTCCTGCTCACGGCCGCCTGCACTTCACCTTCTGTAGAGGCGGCTGTGAGCAGGAGCGGGGATTGCTAAGTAAGGCCTGTGGGCCGTGAACCCCACAAACACTGCTATCATTATACTCTGGGGTCTTTTCAGCAGGCTTCGGGCCTCCTTGGTGGCGTCCCAGATGTCGGTGGGCCAGTCCGATGTCATTATGCATTGCGATACATGCCTGGCTCATGTGACATCTGGTCCAACATTGAAGAAGTAGCGGGAAGTGCGCATAATACTATATGAAGGAGCCACTATGATACTGTGTGCAGGGGCCACTATGGGGCAGAATACTGTGTGCAAGGGCCACTATGGGGCCTAATAGTGTATGCAGGGGCCACTATGGGGCATAATAGTGTGTGCAGAAATGCAGTTTGTGCGTGGGGGGGGTTGCCGGGGGGGGGGGTCCCATGTCAAATGTTCGCCTTGGGGCCCTGCCATTGCTAGTTACGCCACTGAGTCCAGTATAGGTACAGTCTATTTATAGCTGTGTTGTTATGGAAACCTGGTAAATTAAATGTGAACTTATATTGGCTGATACACGAGATATGACTGAATATTTAAGGTCCTGTGAACTGCTATTCACTAATACAGGTCATACATAGCTTGGTTGCTATGGAAACCTGTGTGCCTGAGGAGAGTAAGCGCCTGCGAGCTGTTATTGGCTAATAAGGGACATGTGACCGTGTGTATGGCAGTTGGAATATGAGTGAAAGACTTGCAGGCTTGTATAGACTAATGCTGGTCATTTTTTGGGAATACTGTACCTCAGGAACGGTACGTCCAAGAGAGCTGAGACCCAGTCTATAATATTCCCGGACATCTGATGTACATGTGTGCCAAATTTGGTGAGGATCGGTCCAGTCATTTGGTCGCACATAAAGAACAGACAGACAGACAGGAACTCATTTTTATATATATATATGAGAGATAAGAAGAGTGTATTTTTTGTAAATTGGAGTAACTACATTTAATATTCCCATGCTGAAAATGATGGGTATGCTTGTTGATGAATTTTGCAAGTTTTCATAAATTCAAAGATGGGCAAAACTTAACTTGTCATTCTGGCCAATAGAACCTCAAGTAGAAGTGTACCTATAAGTTCCTAAGTTCTAATGTAAACTCCGTATCAGACTACCCAAACTAGGCAGGGTTAAAGCACAAAGTGATATCACTAACAGGAATAACAAACACAATGATGTTACAGTATTGTCACTGCTATTTGCTTACGTGACAGAACAGAGTACACTGGGATTTACTACCATCATGTCTAATTTGTCAGGTTTGATACGTGTGCAAACTAAGTACAGTAAGTAGTAACCACCCCCATCCCCTCTCCATTATTGCTAATAACTATAAAGAATACCAGTAGATAACTATAGAACAGGGGTCGGCAACACCAAACACGAGCGCCAAGAGTGGCACGCGAGGCTTATTTCCCTGGCATGGGCAGCCCAAGTCCTTGCTCAGCTGTTTTGATCAGACCAAACACGTCCGAAACTAAACTGCTATTATTATACTCTGGGGTCTCTTCAGACTCTAGAGTATAATAAGTGGAGCCCCAGGGGAGGTGATCAAACATAAAAAACAATGTTACTCACCTTCTCTGCGCTCCGCAGCGGCTCTGGGCTCTGCAGGCGCTTCTGCCTGAAGTAAGAGTCCGCTGATAGGGCCTCAGGGGTCACGTCGGCGTCATTACGTATAATGGCGCCGACGTGATGCCTGAGACCCAATCAGTGGTCCGTGACTTCAGGCAGAAGCACCGAAGAAAACAGAGCCACTGTGGAGCGCAGGGAAGGTGAGTAACATTATTTTTTATGTTTGTCACCTCTCTTGGCCCTCCACTTATTATACTCTGGGGTCTGAAGAGACCCCACAGTATAATAATAGCTAGTGAGTGGCGAAAATTAGAATATTATAAAAGTTGGGATATTATACTGTTTGGAGAGGCCGCTATGGGACATAATACTGTGTGCAGGGACCGCTATGAGATATAATACTGTGTGCAGGGGCCGCTATGGGACATAATACCGTGTGTAGGGGCCACTATGGGATATAATATACGTGTGCAGGGGCCACTATGGGACAAAATACCGTGTGCAGGGGCCGCTGTGGGACATAATACTATATGTAGGGGCCACTATGGGATATAATACTGTGTGCAGGGGCCGCTGTGAGACATAATACCATGCGCAGGGGCCCCTGTGAGACATAATACCGTGGATGGCAGTGGGACATAATACCGTGTGCAGGGGCCACTATGGGATATAATACCGTGTGCAGAGTTCGCTATGGGATATAATACCATGTGCATAGGCCGCTATGAGACATAATACCATATGCAGGAGCTGCTATCGGACATAATATCATGTGCAGGGGCCTCTATGGGACATAATACCATGTGCTGGGCCCGCTCTGAGACATAATACCGTGTGTAGGGGCAACTATGGGACATTATTCTGTATAATAGTGTGTTTTTGCACAGAAAACACAGGCATTTTTTTTTATTTTAATTTTTTGCAAAAATGCACCATGTGAACGCAGTTTTACATCGAAGTAAAAGTTCCAGTGGCCTAAGAATATAGCTGCATCCAGATACATAGTGTGTTTTCACCATAAGGATGCTGCCATACGGTGCTCCTGGACACATACATTTACCACTAATTGAGGGCTGCACATGGACTTTCATTGCTTCTAATCGAAAGTGTGTGTTCCAGGAAATAGTAGTAAACGCATGTCCCCTGAAGCATTTGTGGCAGCACTTCTGTGTTATGGTTTGTGGTATATGACTTTAGGTTTAGGGGTCATCAGACTTACAATTATTGACCATCACTCCGAGTACCTCATCTGTGATTTTTTTTATTAAAATCAGCACGCCGAACTAAAAAGGTTGCCTACCCCTGCTATAGCGGATACCAGTTTGATTCAAAGTTCCAAAAAAATTCGCTTTGATCCGAATTAATTTGCAGCGAATAAACAGATATTTCCAGGCTGCAGAGATCCAGGGTGGGCGGCAAAATAGCGGAAGCCCTTGGTTGCCGCGGTCATATCTCTCTCTCTCCAGCACGTACAACTTTTATTCATGTGGAAGGATCTGCTAACAAGCAAAGACACGCCTACCCAATCACATCACTAGAGAACATCATGTGACCATCTGATGTCACAAAGGTCCTTATTAAATATTCGTTACAGCAAAGCATCAGGAAATCCAGAATCGTGGCATCTCCAGATTCGCTCATCTCTAGTCAGCACAGATACAAATAATTTAAGGAATACTGTAGAAATGGCACAGATACAAAGTGAAAGGAGGAAAGTAATGGACCAAATATGAATGACGTACAATACTTGCTGGCAATAAATAAGTGTAAGGCAACTTTAAGGGGTATTCCCATCTCTAGGATACTATCTATACTGCTAGCTTGTGTAAATGCATTGAAATTATTCCTCCCATTATTTACACATCTTTTCCATGGAGCTGGACCTGATTGATAAGATAGGACAAATGACATCAGTCACAGCTCACTTGGGGGGGGGGGGGGGGGGGGACCATGAATGCTCTCTGTTATCTACAGCTCTGCCAACAGAGCAATCAGTTCAGCTAATTGCAGTTTGCTGCTAAAGCCCTGTCTGTTATCTCTCTATGTAAACACAAAGATAACATTGAGTCCTTAAGTGTACTATACAAACCTGTGTAATGTAATATATATTTTCCGTGCATATAATTTGATCTGCATTTATATTAGATTTCTAGTAATCATAATAAATAATCTCTCACAGTAAAGGCAAAGTTTATATTGTGATACTTCACAGTGTCCTGTTCAGCAAGCTGAGGGGAGGCGGCTTTGACTGTTTGATGAAGAATAAGGAGTGAGAAGAAGATACAGCAGGCAAAGCTGTTGAAACAGGGAGATGGGAAAACTGCAGTAGGCTAGCTAGCCGCAGCCAAAAAGTGCTGAGGAAAAGAAATGGCGGAAACATATTGCGTTTTTTTCCATAACGCTTTTTACAGAAAGTCCGCAGAGTTTTCCTCTGTGGACTTTCTGCTTCTATTATACCTATACGGAAAATGCCAGCATTTCCATAGGTATAATTGACATGCTGTGATTTATAAAAATGCAATGGTTTTTGAAATCGCAGCATTTCCACTGTTCATATTTTTCTGCAATGTGTGGATGCGAGTAGCCAGAATCCCATCCACTTTGCAGGGACTGTAAAACGCCATGGTTTTTGCTGCGGTGTTTACACTAGGTGGGAAGCTGGCCTTTAAATGAAGGTTAGGTCCATAAGGCCTCATGGTAAGTTACGGGTGGACACATATTTGATCACGGTAATTAGATTTTAACATGGTTACCTGCTGAGAAACAGCTTCAGGGATTCATTTTCAGACATCTGCTCGCTTTTTTGAAATCGCAGCATTTCTGCTGCTGATATATTTCTGCAACGTGTGGATGGGATTAGCCAGAATCCCATCCACTTTGCAGGCACTGTAACATGCCGCGGTTTTTGTGTGGCCAAATCGCAGCACTTATGCTACATGGGTCCCCGGCCTTAAGCAGTCATTTTATTTAAATTCATGTTGAAGGGAAACCTAAGTCACATTCCACTTAAAAATCTTGACTAAAAGTGTGAATGTAAAATATTGTGTGTGTGTGTATATATACAGTCATATGAAAAAGTTTGGGCACCCCTATTAATCTTAATCATTTTTAGTTCTAAATATTTGGGTGTTTGCAACAGCCATTTCAATTTGATATATCTAATAACTGATGGACACAGTAATATTTCAGAATTGAAATGAGGTTTATTGTACTAACAGAAAATGTGCAATATGCATTAAACCAAAATTTGACCGGTGCAAAAGTATGGGCACCTCAACAGAAAAGTGACATTAATATTTAGTAGATCCTCCTTTTGCAAAAATAACAGCCTCTAGTCGCTTCCTTTAGCTTTTAATCAGTTCCTGGATCCTGGATGAAGGTATTTTTGACCATTCCTCTTTACAAAACAATTCCAGTTCAGTTAAGTTTGATGGTCGCCAAGCATGGACAGCCCGCTTCAAATTATCCCACAGATGTTCAATGATATTCAGGTCTGGGGACTGGGATGGCCATTCCAGAACATTGTAATTGTTCCTCTGCATGAATGCCTGAGTAGATTTGGAGCTGTGTTTTGGATCATTGTCTTGCTGAAATATCCATCCCCGGCGTAACTTCAAATTTCGTCACTGATTCTTGTACATTATTCTCAAGAATCTGCTGATACTGAGTTGAATCCATGCGACCCTCAACTTTAACAAGATTCCCGGTGCCGGCATTGGCCACACAGCCCCAAAGCATGATGGAACCTCCACCAAATTTTACAGTGGGTAGCAAGTGTTTTTCTTGGAATGCTGTGTTTTTTTGACGCCATGCATAACGCCTTTTTGTATGACCAAACAACTCAATCTTTGTTTCATCAGTCCACAGGGCCTTCTTCCAAAATGAAGCTGGCTTGTCCAAATGTGCTTTTGCATACCTCAGGCGACTCTGTTTGTGGCGTGCTTTCAGAAACGGCTTCTTTCGCATCACTCTCCCATACAGCTTCTCCTTGTGCAAAGTGTGCTGTATTGTTGACCGATGCACAGTGACACCATCTGCAGCAAGATGATGCTGCAGCTCTTTGGAGGTGGTCTGTGGATTGTCCTTGACTGTTCTCACCATTCTTCTTCTCTGCCTTTCTGATATTTTTCTTGGCCTGCCACTTCTGGGCTTAACAAGAACTGTCCCTGTGGTCTTCCATTTCCTTACTATGTTCCTCACAGTGGAAACTGACAGGTTAAATCTCTGAGACAACTTTTTGTATCCTTCCCCTGAACAACTATGTTGAACAATCTTTGTTTTCAGATCATTTGAGAGTTGTTTTGAGGAGCCCATGATGCCACTCTTCAGAGGAGATTCAAATAGGAGAACAACTTGCAATTGGCCACCTTAAATACCTTTTCTCATGATTGGATACACCTGGCTATGAAGTTCAAAGCTCATCAAGAGAATGCCAAGAGTGTGCAAAGCAGTAATCAAAGCAAAAGGTGGCTACTTTGAAGAACCTAGAATATAAGACATATTTTCAGTTGTTTCACACTTTTTTGTTAAGTATATAATTCCACATGTGTTAATTCATAGTTTTGATGCCTTCAGCGTGAATCTACAATTTTTATAGTCATGAAAATACAGAAAACTCTTGGAATGAGAAGGTGTGTCAAAACTTTTGGTCTGTACTGTATATATATATATATTTATTATTAGGATATCAAATTGTCTCTTATTTTATGGAAGGCTAGTTATGAGAGAAACTGCCTGTACAAAACAATGAGCTGGTGAAAATGAATGTAGTAATGAGATTGTGAGGTTAGTAGGTTACATTAATGCTACGATAAATGCTGTTTGGAAAGGATTGAGCACGTTGAAATGATGCCCTCAGGTAAATAAAGTACTTACAGTACAGAGCAGGGTCATAAACATCTGGAGAGGAGCATGGGAAAGCATAGCTTTAAGGACTACATAATAGCTTCCCAATCAAATTTGGATATTATGAAGTTTTAAGTGCCCGCTAAATAATTCCCTGTTGGTTATGCAGAGTTCTAATTGTAGCCTTAAAAATCATTTTACACAGACTTGGAATGGCAGAAAAACCTCTTTCTAACAACAAAATAAATGCACAGGACATTTCAAAGGCTTGAATTTCACTGGAGAGAATCATTTGTAAGAAGGAATTTACATTATGTTCTTATGTATTGTCTTATTATTCACTTAAATAAAGGCGCTGCCAGTATATGTCATGTTGAATCACAAAATCAATGAACTTATTCTTGTTGATCCTCGATATTGAGAAATTCCACAGCTACAGTGCCTTGCGAAAGTATTCAGCCCCCTTGAACTTTTCAACCTTTTGCCACATTTCAGGCTTCAAACATAAGGATATAAAATTTAAATTTTTTGGTGAAGAATCAACAACAAGTGGGACACAATCATGAAGTGGAACGAAATTTATTGGATATTTTAATCTTTTGTAAAAAATAAAAAACTGAAAAGTGGGGTTTGCCAAATTATTCAGCCCACTTAAGTTAATACTTTGTAGCACCACCTTTTGCTGCGATTACAGCTGCAAGTCGCTTGGGGTCTGTCTCTATCAGTTTTGCACATCGAGAGACTGAAATTCTTGCCCATTCTTCCTTGGAAAACAGCTCAAGCTCAGTGAGGTTGGATGGAGAGCGTTTGTGAACAGCAGTTTTCAGCTCTTTCCACAGATTCTCGATTGGATTCAGGTCTGGACTTTGACTTGGCCATTCTAACACCTGGATACGTTTATTTGTGAACCATTCCATTGTAGATTTTGCTTTATTGTCTGGTTGGAAGATAAATCTCCGTCCCAGTCTCAGGTCTTTTGCAGACTTCAACAGGTTTTCTTCCAGAATGGTCCTGTATTTGGCCCCCCCCCCCCCCCCCCCCCCCCCCCATCCCCCCCCCCCCCCCCCCCCCCAAAAAACACACCCCCCCCCCCCCCCACCCCCCCCCCCCCCCTTTTCCCCCGGGGGGGGTGTTTCCACGGGGAGGGACGCGCTGCCCTCCCCCCCCCCAACACCTTTTGCCGTGGGCCCCCACAAACCCATTTTTTTTTCCCCCCCCCCACCCCCCCCCCCCCCCCCCTTTTGTTGTCCCCCCCCCCGGGCTGGGGCCACCCTTTAAACAAAACTTTTTTTGGATTTCTTTGAGAAATGGCTTTCTTCTTCCCCCCCCTCCATAAAGGCCAGATTTGTGCAGTGTCCGACAAATTGTTGTCCTATGGACAGACTCTCCCACTTCAGCTGTAGATCTCTGCAGTTCATCCAGAGTGATCATGGGCCTCTTGGCTGCATCTCTGATCAGTCTTCTCTTTGTTTGAGATGAAAGTTTAGAGGGACGGCCGGGTCTTGGTAGATTTGCAGTGGTCTGATACTCCTTCCATTTCAATATGATCACTTGCACAGTGCTCCTTGGGATGTTTAAAGTTTGGGGAAATCTTTTTGTATCCAAATCCAGCTTTAAACTTCTCCACAACAGTATCATGGACCTGCCTGGTGTGTTCCTTGGTCTTCATGATGCTCTCTGCGCTTTAAACAGAACCCTGAGACTATCACAGAGCAGGTGCATTTATACGGAGACTTGATTACACACTGGTGGATTATATTTATATTATATTATAATCAGTCATTTAAGACAACATTGGATCATTCAGAGATCCTCACTGAACTTCTGGAGTGAGTTTGCTGCACTGAAAGTAAAGGGCCGAATAATATTGCACGCCCCACTTTCCAGTTTTTTATTTTTTACAAAAGTTTAAAGTAACCAATAAATTTGTTCCATTTCACAATTGTGTCCCCCTTTTTTTTTTTTCCCCCAAAAAAAAAAATTTTTTTTTTTTTTTTTTGAAGCCTGAAATGTGGCAAAAGGTTGAAAAGTTCAAGGGGGCCGAATACTTTCGCAAGGCACTGTATCTCCAGTGTCATCACCTTAGTATAACATACATATACCAACTTTACAGCAATTAGGAAACTGTACATTCAAATGAGAATTAGGAGTGTTTTATACACTGTTTGTTACATAGAGTATATTACATAGAGTTTAAAGAGCTATGAAGCGAAAGGACAATATATGCAAGTTATAAACTAATTATCAGTGGTGTAACTAGGAATGGCTGGGCCCCAAGGCGAACATTTGACATGGGCGCACCCCCCCGACCACCCCCTCCAACCCCCCCCCCCCAAAAAAACTGCATTCCTGCACACACTATTATGTGCCATAGTAGCACCTGCACACAGTATTATGCCCCATAGTGGCCCCTGCACACAGTATTATTCCCCATAGTGGCCCCTGCACACAGTATTATGCAGCATAGTGGCCCCTGCAAACAGTATTATGCCCCATAGTGGCCCCTGCACACAGTATTATGCCCATAGTGGCCCCTGCACACAGTATCATGCCCCATAGTGGCCCCTGCACACAGTATTATGTCCCATAGTGGCCCCTTCACATAGTATTATGCCCCATTGTGGACCACCCAAGAACAATTAATATACTCTGGGGTCTTTTCAGACCGCAGAGTATAATGATTGGAGACCCAGGGGAGGATAGCAACATAAAAAAAACAATGCTACTTATTTGTTCCTCGCTCCGATCCACTCCCTGCTACTTCGGCCTTCTTCAATGTTGGACCAGGCCGGCGTAACGTGATGTGGCCCGGAGTCGCGACGCAAAATGACGTAGTCTGACGTCTGGGATGTCACCAAACAGGCCCGAAGCCTGGAGAAGCGTAGGAGAGGTAAGTACATTGTTTTTTATGTTCCTTTACCTCCCCTGGGCCTCTGATTATTCTACTCCGGGGTCTGAAAAGACCACGGAGTATAATGATAGCAGTGATTGTGGGGATCGGTAAGTATATAGGGCCTGTTGCCTGCTGGGGTTACTCCAACAGGTAACGGCCTATTGAAAAAAAAAAAAAAGCATCGGGGCCCCGTAATGTCCCGGGCCCTGTGACAGCCACTACCACTGCTACCCCAGTAGTTAAGCCCCTTCTAATTATATACAATTACTTATGTAGGGTCTTTCCTAGGTCACTGACTGCGAGTTAAAAACTTAATACTGGTATCCAGAAGAGTGCCCAATATGCTGAGTAAGATATGTACAAAATAAGGAATAATAAGTAAAGTTCTATGCAAGACTCATGACATCAGCACACCCCACGTGAGCATTGAGGACCAATCACAGGCCTCAGTTTTTACCCTGGGGCACGTGACATCAGTCATATGACCACTGAACACCGCAAGGATGTCCAGGTGAGGTGAGACAAGGTGAGCATAACTGTTTATGATGGTGCACCAACAGTTTTACATCAGTTAAAAATAGATCCATTATTTTGCTTGCACCAACTCACCCCCTCCAAGTGAGACCTTCCAAACTCCTCTTTTTTTTTTTTTTTACTTTTTTCACACACTTACCCCTAACACAATGATTATCCAGACCATTAAGGCCAGGTTCACATCTGCGTTCGGCCATTCCGTTCGCAATCAGTATTTGAAATCTTCAAAAACTGATTTTGTGCGGTCCGGATGACAACCCATTGATGTCAATGGGTTTTCAAAGCAATCAGCATGTATCCGCATGTGCCCTTTCCTTCTGGTTTCCACTTTTGTGTGCGGAGCGAAAAGTAGAACTTGCAGTACTTTCTCTCTGTACTGAAAATAAGGATTCCAGACGGACAGCAACCAATCCGTTTTTTTTTAACATTGAGGTCTATGGAAAACGGATTACATACTGATAGTATACTGTTTACAGACTGATAGCAATCAGTTTGTGTCCGTTTTGCAATCTGTTTTTCCCTCTGCGCATGCTCAGAATGAAGAAGGCGGAAGGTGAAAAAAAAAACTGATTGGTTAAAAAAGGACACAAACTGATTACTATCAGTATGTAATCAGTTTTTGAAGATTTCAAATACTGATTGGCGAACGGAATGGCCGAACGCAGGTGTGAACCGGGCCTAATTCTGAAAGATTGTGTTTATTCAGGACCACCAATAGAGGTTCACTTTCTTTTATTTACAATGAGTTGAACTCCCCGTCATTTACTGTTACAGTATATTTCATTTCATACAAGTTTGGGAGAGAGGTTTGAAGACAACGATAACTGTAGTCCAATCTCAAGATTGTTGTACATTTATTAGTAAATGGTGTTGGCACGTCATCTTAATGGAAACTTCCCTGAAAATGCTTCATAGAACATGCCAGGTTCTGTTTAGGCTACACCTTTATGCTTCTGTGGCTGCCAGGTTACTGGTGACAACCTACATATTTGGTGGACCTGCCCCTTAGTACGCCACTATTGTCCAGAGTATCCTTTATGTCATCCATGTTCCTGCTTGATCTTAAACCTGCAGGCCTCTGTTATGAACTATTCAAATGACTTCAATATAATTTGATGTCTGCTAAAATCCATATAGCCTCCAAGTGGGGGACGCCAAACCTAGTTCTTTCCAGAGTTCTTAAAGGTGTTGACACCATTATGTTGTTCAAAAAGATTAACGCCATCTGGTTCCCAGACACAGTTATATAAAATATGGTCCCCTCGGATCCATAGATTAAACTTACCTGGTCTAGCATACTGTCTTCAGCTGTAGCCCCTAACTTCACAGGAGATAGTGCTCTCATAATTTTCTTCCATTAGTGTTTATCAAAAAATTTTTTAATGTTTTGTTTCTTTTTCTTTTTTCAGTTTCATTTGTTTTTATTTTATGGTTCATATGCTTAGTTTATAACAGTTCTCTGTACTGCTAGCATACATTTCATATATGCTTATACTGTTCTTCCTGTTCTTTTGTCTTATCATTCAATAAATATCTTTGAAACTAATAATAGATTCATTCACAGTCATCTGATGGCCATTTTTCACTGTCGCCCATCAGGCACATCACTTTTTCTGTAGGTAGATGATACATTTAAAATGTTAGAACAAACCCTTTAAGGGCAGGCAGAGTTAGAATTCATTTAGAGAAATGCAGAATATTCAAAAGTGAATCTATAGTTACATTTTAAAATGTTGAACATATCCTAAAAGGCAAGGTTACAAATGGAAGAGCAGAGAATGCTTAAAAGGATTGTATACGATTAGAAAAAACTGTATTTGTTCCTAATTTTAATTCACATCAGTTTTATCAACATAGTGTGTGCTGTGACAATAAAGTTGATGCATGCTACATGCAAATTATCTTCAAGAAATACCTTACCATTTTTTAGGTAATATTTTTAAATCACAATATTGTATTAGTCGGTGTTGGACTCTGTTCCCTTCTGCACCAAGAACTACTTCTGATTAACCTATATTCAGTAGCGCAATACAGAAGGTTAAAAAACACCATTGCATTGAATTCACTAGGATTCCCCAAGTTTTTTTTTTTTACTTGACTTGACTATAGTAGACTAGCATACAGTAACAGACTATGCTATTTTGCCTTCTAAACACAACAGAAACCAGTTGGAAATCAACTAATGCCAATGTCGGCCTCTACCATAATTAAAATACTAACTACAGGCCCACTCACGCAATATGATTCAACGTTTATATGCTAGCCATTGTATTAATGGGCAGCACATGGTCCCATAGACTTTAATAGAACTATTCACATGCTATTTCATGGGCCAGTTTCACTGATCCCTCAATAAACTTTATGTCCACCAGGGAACCGTGAAAAGAAATTACCTTGGGTATACACTTGGCCTGAAAAAAGTACTTTTTGACAGCCAAGTGCACGGCACTGTCATGTGAATGTAGCCTAAAAGGGGACATTTAACTGAAACATTTCCCCACAGTTTTGGTAAAAACTATTCAATAGAATAATATTGAGGCAAATGAGACAGGTGATTTGCAATAGAATGAAAGCACATTTTTTTGTATACTTTTAGTCAGTTAGACATACACATTCTCCTGTGTGTAAATTGATTATATTTTCCTAATGTGGTAAATTAAGCAACATCATTGTAACCTATGTCTTAAGTAGTGAGAGTGAACAGCTAGGTGAGTGATTTAGGCTACACAGAGGCTTATTGTAACAATAATGATTGAGTATTACGTTTGAAAACATATCTAACATGTTTACCAAGTGGCACTAAAGTTCTCATATTGTACAGCTTAGAGCCACTGCCTGGTCTATGTGTATGCTGTGTGAATATTAAATAAATAAAGCTACCCCAATGTTTTAGTTTGACAGTGTGTACTTGACTGGTAGCAGACTCACTTGACTATATGACAGCATCTATTGTGATTTCTTCAAAATGCACATCATTCCAGAATCTTAAGCAGTTTATTTATAACTTAAGATGACTATTCAAAAAAGCTTCATTGTTCTTTGTTAAAATATTTTATCAGCAGCCACTGATCCTTTCTCAGCTTGACAGTGCAATAAAGAGAAAATAATTTCTGCCAATCTTCAGTAGGCCAGATGGTTTTACTATCATTGGGGCTGGAAGCTAATTGACATTTCTGGTGGGACATGCTGGAGATAAAAATGAAGATCTGTAGCCAGTGCTTCTTTGGATTTTAAAGGGTTCATTTCCACAAACAATATGTTATGGTGTGTTCTCTAACATTTTTATCTTAAAGGGCTAGCCCACAAAAGCATTTATCTCCTATCCACAACATAGGTTATGAGTGTATGATTTCTGTAGACTCGACCACTTGGACCCCCACCAGTCACTACAATGGGAGTCTGATTGGAGCAGAAGAATCTATGAAATACTACAAATATTTACTGTGTGTGTATATATATATATATATAAAATAGAGAGAGAGAGAGAGAGAGAGAGAAGCGCTAGAGAGATAGTAAAGTTTAACTTGACACTTAACACATAAAGAACATTGTGGCACAGAGTGTTAACTCTTTCAATCTAAATGTGATTAGATATAACTGCGCAAAAAGTTATCACACTGCAGAAAAACAGTGTGTGTATATATATATATATATATATATATATATATATATATATAACAGTGGCATGCAAAAGTTTGGACACCCCTGGTCAAAATGACTGTTATTGTGAACAGTTAAGCAAGTTGAAGATAAAATGATCTTCAAAAGGCATAACATTAAAGATGACACATTCCCAATGTATTTTTTTGGAAAAAAAAATATTTTCATATTTTACATTTTAAAAATAACAAAAAATGAAAATGACTCGATGCAAAAGTTTGGCCACCCTGCATGGTTATTACCTAGCAGCACTCCCTTTGGCAAGTATCACAGCTTGTAAACTCTTTTTTTAGCCAGCCAAGAATCTTTCAATTCTTGTTTGAGGGATTTTCATCCATTCTTCCTTGGAAAAGTCATCCAGTTCTGTGAGATTCCTGGGTCGTCTTGCATGCACTGCGCTTTTGAGGTCTAGCCACAGATTTTCAATGATGTACAGATCAGGGCACTGTGAGGGCCATGGTAAAACCTTCAGCTTGCTCCTTTTTAGGTAGTCTATGGTGGATTTCTACGTGTGTTTAGGATCATTATCCATTTGTAGAAGCCATCCTCTTTTCAATTTCAGCTTTTTTACAGATGGTGTTATGTTTGCTTCAAGAATTTGATGAGATTTCATTGAACCCATTCTTCTCTCTACCCATGAAATGTTCCCCATGCCACTGGCTGCAACACAACCCCAAAGCATGATTGATCCACCCCCATGCTTAATGGTTGGTGAGATTTTCTTTTCCTGAAATTCTGTGCCCTTTCTTCTCCAAACATACCTTTGATCATTATGGCCAAAGAGTTCTATCACTGTACATCAGTGATTTATCAACAAATAAAATAATGACATAATAATAATAATTATAACCTCTCTATTAAAATTCAGTCCACCAAGTTGTATTTAAATGACTCTTATTGTGACCCTTTAGATAAAACTTAGCTAGCGACTACAAGCAGATATGAACAGCACAATGTAATGTATTGCCTGTGGCAGAGTGATCCACAATGTACCTTATTTTGTTATCAAGATTCTTGTCTCTGAGCTATTTTACCAAAAGCAGAACATATGAATGCATAAACAATTCTAAAAATGTAGCAGCAAGGCACATAGCATTCCACACGGTACGAGTAAATTTTGCACTACATGTTTCATTATTGCCTTTTTTATTAGAATTATTAAATATGGTTTTATTGTCAGAAGTTATATTGTTAATTAAATTGGAGATGAAGGAAGTTTGATGCTTTTGTTGCACAAACTACTTTATGCAGACTGCCTTATATGATTTACTGAATTATTTACATTTTTTTTATTACTATTTCACTACTGGCTTAGCAGCTGTGATTGAAGTTACTTGTAATATTGGCACATAACTTTACATGGAGTAAAGTAATAGTTCCAACAATAGTTCTTCTCTATGTTATAATCCACGCCTTCCATATGTAGCTCAGTGGTGTTTATATTCTTTACAGACAGGGCAGCTTCATTGGTGCAACAGTAGATGAGGACCAACTGCTTCCTGCTGTAATGATAGCATGTAAAGGTCAATGATAAAAAATGTATGGCATATGATTACTGGTAGATTTTTAGGGGGTTCCTGAGAAGTTATTGGAGTTCAAAGGACTCACATGTGCATATCTGGGCTGTTGTACTGTATATTAAAGGACTTATCTGCTTTCCTTACACATACATTTTATTAAATATTTGTGTTTTTTTAAACATATTTTTTCAAAACTCTGTATTGAGCAGTTTTTCTTCAGGAAATTGACATAAAATGATAACACTGTGAAATAGATTCACTAAGGCCTTATTCATACGTCATAAACCATGGTTTTTAAATTCCTACTGCCTACGGGTCTATTCACGTGTCTGTTTTTTGACTGTATTTCACAAGCATCAAAAAAATGACATGCTCTATCTTTGTCCATTTTCATGGATATAGATAGTGCCATGTGAATAGACCCATAGACATTCATGGGTTTTAAAGCAACTGTGTGACAGCCATTCAAACAACGGCCATCATACTGTCGTTATTCATTGTCATGTGTATAAGCCCCTTCAAAAGGCTTCAGTGGACCGACAGGACCTTTTTTATAGGTCTGTGAAGAATGGCAAGGTCGGTGAATAAGGTCTAAAACTCGATTGTTAGTCTTAGGCCTTATTCAAACAACAGCGCTGTGTGACAGACATTTTTGGAACGGCTGTCACACGCCAATCTTAAAACCCACAAATGTCTATGGGTTTTTTCATATGTTTCTATCTAAGAACATCAAAAAAGAACAAAGATAAACTGTGAAAAATGGCATTAAAAAAAAAAACAGACATGTGAATAGACCCATAGACATTCATGGTTTTTAAAATGGCCATGTGATGGCCGTCCCAAAAATGGCCATCAGACGGCTGCTTTTCACTGCTGTCAAGCCAAGTGTCTGTTGGAGTAAGATTCTCATAAATGTGGCACATCTTCTGGAAGTTTGTATGCTAGAACATGTAAATCTACAACAGTTATCAGCTAGTTATAATTAAAGTAGAAGGCATCATATTAATTTTTATTTATCACTTATTCACAACGTAGATTAGTAAAATATTTGAGGAATGTGCTTGCATATAATTAATGGTGTAGTTACAGTTGTTGGTATTTTCATGGCTGACACATTTGATGATCACAATGTAAACATTGTTATAAAAATAATGATATGGTTTACAGTCAAGCTGTTCCCTTTTCTTGCAGTCCTGGCACTGGGCTTTATGGAATTGACAGTATGCCAGATCTTAGAAGAAAAAAAAACATTACCCATTGTCCGAGATTTGGTAAGTTACAGTTCTTCAAAGAAGATTAAATTAACTCAACAATTTACTGGATCAGTTGCTGGTATAAATAAATCCCTCTACAAATACATAAATTTCAGTTTTTCATGAATATTAGCAGATACCACCCATCAAAACTTTATATCTATATCTACATAAGCAAATACTGTAGATCCTCTGATTGATATTGCAGAAAATTTAGTGCGAGTATCATCTTAGTTTTATATATGTTCACAGTCATGAGAAAAACAAAGTACACTCTTTAAATTCTATGGTTTATGTGTCAGGACATAAATAAAAAAAACATCTGGTTCTTATAAAGTCTTAAAATTAGGTAAACACAACCTTAGATGAACAAATAACACAACAAATTATACCATATTATTATTTATTTAACAAGGCCAAAATTGTAACACCATTTGTGAAAAACTAAGTACACCACTTGATTCAGTAGCTTGTAGGACCACCAATAGCAGCAATAACTTTGAAGTAATGATTTTCTGTATAACTTTATCAGTCTTTTACATAATTCTGGAGGAATTTTGGCCCACTCATCTTTACAATGTTGCTTTAGTTCATTGAAGTTTATGCTATGATTATATTATTGTTTATGAACAGCTCTGTTAAGGTCCAGCCACAGCATTACAATTGGGTTGAGGTCTAGACTGGGTCAGAGCAACACCCTCAGTTTTTTCTTTTTTAGCCATTGTGATGAAGAATTGTTGGTGTGTTTGTGATCATTGCCATGATGTGTGACCATTCTTTAGTCAGACTTTAGCTGATGGATAAACGGCTGTTGAATAATCTTTCTTAGTGTAGAACGATAGACTTAAAATTGATAGTAAACAGCCTTATAACTCTTCCCAGATTGATTGACAGCAACTGTTGCATCTCTAATATCATTGCTGATGTCTTTCCTCCTTCGCATTGGGTTAACAAACACCTGTGTATGCCAGACCAAAATTAAAACTTCTGCTTTCATAGAATTGTTCACACTTGCTAATGATCAATTCATAAAGGCATTTAATTAGCTTTATCTGGCTGCTACTTATCCTCTTAATTCTTATGAAAGCAGTAAGGGTATACTTAATATTTCACACACTGCTTTTGTATTTTGTTCTAGTTGTTAAATAAATAAGGAAGCAGTGGAATCTGTTGTGTTGTTTTTCATCTGAGATTTACCTAATTTTAAGACCTTTTAAGAACCAGATATTATTATTATTATTATTATTATTATTATTATTATTTCTCTTACTTATATAGCGCCATCATATACTGCAGTACTTTACAGACATTATGTCACTGTCCCATATAGGGCTCACAATCTACATTCCCTATCAGATATTTGTCCTTTCACATTAAAAATATAATTTAAAGAGTGTGTACTTTGTTTTTCTCATGACTGTATATGGAATTTTTATAAGGAACTTTATGGAATCTATGTATTAGGTATATGGAAGAGTTTGAGCATATTTATAAGGCATTACAGATAATTTGAGGACCTATGAAGAATTCCAGAGGACTGGAAATGTACTGGTAGTTGATATGCTCACCCACCGCTCCATTCATTTATCTGGGATTGACGCTGTCCCAGAAGTCCTATAGAGCAGTGGACACACATCCATACCAACAGCCAATTCATAGTCCATTCACATTCTTGTGACCACTCAGCATTTGTGCTTCTTGCAATGTATCTCCCCTCCTTTGGAGAGGGTATACAATTACATTAATGTGAAAACTCCTTTAAGATACATAGACATTTTTGTGAAGAGTCACTAGCACTCAGAACAACACAGTCTGGCTTTTTATATTTTTGTGCAGAAGCAACAAGGTGTTTTATTTGTTATGAAGAGAATATTATTCCTCCGTGACTCTGCATAGATTCTTTTTATGTGATATGATAAACTTCTACATTCTGATAGTCAGCCTTTAAGCTGCATCAGCACAAACATTGTAATGTTACATTGAGATTCATGCCACATTTCAGACTAGATAAATTGACTTTAAGATACCTTTTACACATATCAAATGGGTTGCAGATATATTTCTTTCAGAAAATGAAATTACATTATATGTTTTATTCAATTGCGCAATTGAGTGTATACCCACTGGGGTGAAAAAAGCAAAAAAAAAAAAAAAGACATAGCAAGACCACAAAAGAATGTCTTTCTCCTAGAAATGTTTACTGTAGCATCTTCATTGTATAGAATGCAATAGCGTAAGCATTAATATGTGTAATATCAGTTGTACATGATCAATATAGCAATGTTTATGCTTTAAGATTGACTGCTGTATTACAAACAAAACTGTTTTTGAGATGTTATATTTTTATTTTACCTTCCTTTTTATCATTGCTGTGTTAATAATAAAGTTTTCCTGAATCATAGTTTGTTCAGCATTTATTGATTGCCTGATGCATAAAATTTCTACGGTAATCCTTTTATGTTTTTTTCTTTAACAATAACTTCTCTTAGCTTTCTATACAATCAAGTTTATGTATCATTGATTTTGAAAAAGAAGTTGTTGGCTTTATGGTTATGCGCTACTGCATACTCTAATACTTTTCTTTTTCTTTTTCCTCCTCTAAATATTTCATTGACATGCAGGCAATGGTAAGTACCCATTTGCAATGTTATATTTCACATGTGGATGTTACTTTTAGCTTTGTGATGATTTAAGAAATATTTTCTTTATAAGTTTGTGGTCTTAGGCTTGTTGCAGTCTGTGGGTCAGTGAAAACGGCAAGGATGACACATAGATTGGTATCCGTGTGTTGTACTTGGTTTTCACTGACCAATATATTAAAAATTAATTGACAGAGCCACAAGTATGCACAGGCGGAAAAAGTACAACTGTGTGTATGGGCCCATTGACATACATGGGTCTGTACTTTTATCTGCAATTGCTGACTCACAATTGCAGAGAAAAATATGTTTGTGTGCAAGAAGCCTTAGAGTTCTGTTGTAAGGAAATTGCTAGAAGAGTGATTCCCCAGTAGGAATCCTGGAGAACCCTGGGGGGAGGGGCACAACAAGACAGTGAGCCCTAAAGCTGAAAACCCCCACTGGCCCTGCCTCTTGCCTGACTGTCCTAGGTGACAGCCGACAACTCAGAGCCGGTCCCTACACTGAATAAGTGACAACACAGAATGCAGACAGGACAAACAACAACAAAAGCGAAGTCAGCAAGCCAAAGGGTCGGTAACAGACAAGCAATGCAGTACAGAACCAAAATCCAAGAGAATAGTCAAAAGACAAGGTCAGTGGTCAGGAATAGGAATACAGGTAACAAAAACAGCAAGGAGTAATAGCCAGAACGCACAAAGCAATAACCAGCTCCAATGTGAATGTGAGCAAAGAATAAATAGGAAGAAAGAACCTGCTCCAGACTTGATAGGAGGAAAGGCTGTCAATCACACAGGCAAGGCCAAAATTATTAGTGGAGCAGAGGAAAACCAAGGTGAAGTAGACGGGTGTGGCAGAAAATCAATTACATAGTCTACGACAGTGTTCAGACTGAGCAACAAGAATCTTAAACAAGGAATCAAACTGAGCACGCCTCCTGCGCCGCCGTGTGCGGGCGGAGGGTGGTGCAGAGACCCGAACAGGCAGAGACGTTACATCTGTACTATTGTAGCAGTGGCAAAGGGGCACTAAAAGAGATAACTGTATACAGTAACTCCAGAACCTAAACTAGAAATTAAAGAATAAATTGTAGTGCATCCAGATAATTTGGTTTCTGTCTTCTGTTTAGCCATAGAAAAGACATACATATAATGTGTACACATACCAAACATATTAATTTGCACGTTAGTAATAAAGTTCAATATTTTTAATTAAAATTAATATTATATATTTCATTACTTTCTATTACCCTGCAACACTCACACCTCCTTGGCTCTACTGCACCAAAATTAGGTGACTAGATATCCTGCATTCTTGGAGTCTGCGTGTTACAGCTGCAGTATGGACCCTAACATACAGCTGTACTTCAATAATCTGAAATGAACCTAAGAAGCTAGGCACTTTGTATTCTTAGGTTAATCTGTTTGTAGGAGTAAAGTTTCTGCAGTCTTGTAATTCAGAGATAGCACAGTCTGCAGCACACAATGCTTTAAGTAATACAAAGCAAACTGTTTTACTTTCT
The DNA here is from genome assembly GCA_947044405.1 of Leptodactylus fallax. NCBI lineage: Eukaryota > Metazoa > Chordata > Amphibia > Anura > Leptodactylidae > Leptodactylus > Leptodactylus fallax. The sequence goes on along the minus strand of CAMRHE010000027.1, from coordinate 7,749,220 downwards.
TTAAAAAGCCAGTAATGGATTTGTGTTTGAGGTGCTTTCCTCTGCACCATCTTGTCAGTTATATTGATTTACTCACCTTACTCGGCGACTTTGTCAGCTGAGGACATAACCTAATCAGTCATCTAGAATTAGGGACTTTAGCCCAGATTGCGCATTACACTGGTCTTCTACCTCACTGACTCCTCCAGAAACAGTATTCTGCAGAGCAATAAACTTCACTGTGCACCTATACTCTGCAATACCTTTTATTGTGGCTTATGTCTAAAACACATTAAATAAGCAGTATGATGAGACATAAATATATTGTATGTTACTATTAAATAATGGCAACAACTGTACACATATATAGAGAATGAAAACAGCAGTCTAGCCTTATGTACATAAAGCTTCATCACTGTCTGAGGGAAATGTATGCAACATTTAAAATATTCTTTCAGATACTGTCTATTGTCATGATCTGTGCTTGTGCTCTGAATTGAGGCATTGTTGATTACATTCAGTCTTCAAACCTGTACAGACCTTGTCCTGCTCACACAGCTGATGGTTTACTATCCATATATCAATCCATACTTTTGCTTCTCAAAGTTGTGCACACACAATTGTTGGGAAAGTACTGTAGAGTTGGGAAGGCAGTATCAACAAAATTGGTAATACTGTAAGCTGCACGGACCTTTCTCTGGTTGAAACTATCTCTGTTTTAGTAACCCTACATACTCCTGTAGTGCTTATTAAAATTACAAATTGTATGATAAAATTAAATAATAGTTTAATCATTTGCCATGATTTTTATTAATTGTCATCATGTACAGGATAAAAGAAAAATAGAAAGTTGTATTTTTTTTTTTTTTTTTTACTATACAAGGATTAAGCTTTATTTAGAAAACAATGGATAATATTAGCAAATATTTCAAATTAATTACAATATCCAATCTTCCCATCTCACCTACAAGACCAAGACAAGGCTCTTGATACACAGAGTGCACATACACAGATGTAAAGAAACTAAATTATATCTAAATCTAATAAAAACCCATATCCTATCAAATGTCAAGAACGTGTCTCTGTATAAATGTCATAGGTATACTTCTTTGTTTCAATGTTTTTTGTAATAAGAAGTTAGAATAATTTAGTCTTTTATGCAATCATTACTTAAAAAAAACCATGCAATTGTACATATATTACAGAATGAACTCCATTGGCAAACAGTTACAGTATAAAATAACATATGCCTGAACTGTATGGTCATAAGTGTGGTGTGAAAGGCCCCAAGCAACTAAATGCAGTAGGGAAGTAAACATTTATTGAATAATAGGAATTATATGTTCTCAACATTTAGCTCACTCAGGGGTTTGGTAGATCTTGACATAAAGCAGAGCCCATAAAATGCCCTTTGCTTGTGAGGCAGCATGCAGCACTAGATGTACTGTATAGCTATTTTATGTTTATTGTTTGTGCCTTTGGACAGATTTTACAGCAGAACCAATTAAATCGTACAGAGTGATTTCTCTATACATTCAGCGCAATCCTCTAAACAAAGTGGCCCCTTTGAGAAGGACCAAATTACTGTGCATGACTATATCCCACACAGCACAAATTGATTCATTTTTCATGTACAGAATGACAGTTTGACAAAAGAGTTGTTTCTTTTGAGAAGATATGCATTTCCACACATTTTAAGCAATAGACTTGCTGACAGTTTTCAGTTCTCAAGTGCATTGGTGATCGCTTGTCTGCATTATATTCCACATGACATTTATCAGCCTGGTTTTATATTTGCTGGCTTTCCTCAATGGCTATTTTTCCTTTTTTTTAATGCTAACATTTATTGTATATATTATTGGAAATTTGTAGCAATGTAAATGGTTACTGACTGGATATCTTTTTTAATACTTTTACCTATTAAGTATCTTATTTTGAAGCCTTATTTTCTAATTATCACCACTAATGATTGATATCTTTATTATTTAAAGGGAACCTGTCAGTATCATGATGTAGAACAGGAGGAGCTGAGCTCATTGATATACAGTATAGCTTTGTGGGAAAAGATTCAGTACCTGTACAATTTGTCATCCCCAGAATGTACAGGAATTTCACTTAAAGGTACCAAAAAAACAAGTTATCACTTTCTGTACCACAGGATAAGTGATAACTTGCTGAAGATTAACGCCTGACTGCTGGGACCCCCACTGCTCCTGAAAATGGGATCCTGTTTTCCACAGAGGAATAGAGTAGCAGAAAAAAGATATCCTGCGGATAGATGATAACTTATATCTTAGTACATCACCCTTTCATACTTTAGATTAAAAATTGAATATTTTCCAACACAATTATTTAGCTATTCAGTTTTTTTTATTATATGTGGCTTGTAGTTCAAATAACATGATCAATATGACAGGTTCCCTCTAAGCCCTTAGCGACATCTCCTGTAATAGTACAGTGAATGTCAGGACATTAAATATAGTGCCTGCTCAGGAGCTAAGTAGGCTCCACAGCCATGGTGCCTACTCAGCAGAGACCCTGCAGCAGTGCCTGTTATCAGATACATCTCTGATTTGAAGGTACTTAACTCCTCAGGTGCCATGGTCAGATGCTACCATAGCACCTGAGGTGTTCCAGTGCGTTCAGTTGAGCTTTGCCATAGACTGTAATACTACTGAATTGCAAGTGATCAAATGATTGCAGGTTCAAGTCCCCTTGGGGGCTAAAAAAAAGTTAAACAATTTAAAAAAAATTAAGACATAAAAATATATGTAGAGAGAGAGAGAGGAGGAAACCGAGAAATTCAACTCACCCCCTTCTCTAGAATAAATATAAAGTAAATAAAAGTAAACATAAACACATTAGGCATTGTCACAAAATGCCCAGACTATTAAATTATAATCTTGTTTCATTCATACGTTGAATGCTGTAGCAGGGAAAAAAATCGAAAAGCCTGAATTGACATTTTGTGTTTTACCTGTCAAAATAATAATTTGAAGAAAAAGTGGTCTAAACCTCACACATTCCCCAAAATTATATAGATAAAAACTACATCTTGTCCCACAAAAAAGGCCTGTTGAAGTTTTCCCTATCCACTAAATGAATGCCAAAAAAGTATCCTTTTGGCATGCATTTGGCCAGAAATGGCCAAATCCAGCAGCACTCTCTCTTTTTTTTTTTTTTTTTTTTTTTTAATGAGAGACTGATGCAACTGTATAGGCATACATTTACATATGGGTGAGCATAAAGATTCAATATGGTCCTGCTGAACATAATTGACAAGCATAGTGTTAAAGCGTCGCTCCAGTTATAAACAACTTTTCATAAATGAACAGGTGAAAATAACAACTTTTTAATATATCTTATTAAAGAAATATGTTTTTGTAACATCATCCTTGTCCGTTCAGACTTTTGCGCCATCCTCCGGCTGCATGTTGCGGTGTGGGAGGCGTGTCCACTTATGATCCCCTGCTCCTGGGCCTCTTTTTGTATTCTGTTTTAGCACAGCTGAGAGTTTGTTTCTATGTAACAGACGTTTGTTGCTCTATGATTGACATCTTACCTTCCAATCACCTCTGGGGTGGATTCCGGGCTTCCCATATACAGCCTATTAGTACACACGTGGGTGCTTGCTATTAGTCTCTTAGAGCGTGCTGGCATATTACTGTTTCTCTGATATCTATATTCTGACCTTTGCTTACCCTTTTGACTATTTTTCTCGATTCCAATTTTGTACCTAGTTGCCCATCTGGTTTTGACCCCTTGGCTAGTTGACCTCTTGTTCTCATTGTTTGTCTTGTCTGCATTCAGTGTTTCACTTATTATAGGAAGGGAACATCGCCCAGTTGTCCTTTACCACTTAGGGTAGTTGAGGCAAGTAGGTAGGGACTTTGGGGTGTTTCTCGCATCAGGACTCATTGTCTTGGTCTTTCCTCTTCCTCCTGGGTTCCAGCAGCAGCTACTGGGGAATTGCTTAACTGGCACTTCCCTAACAGGTTTCTTCTCCACTTTTCAGGCAGTTACTTTCTCTATATTAGTCTATGAAGAGAGGAGGGGGGGTAGAAAAGGCACTCAAATAATTGCTACTGTTACTCTCAGCTAATTTGTAGATAAGAAGCTGATAATACACAGAATGAGGCAATAAATCAATTAACCAGCCAGCAGAACTCTGCTCAACCCCCTCCTGCTCCATAGAGTTGTATGTGTGAGGCTGAATACGGAGGCAGATATACTGTAAACAATGCAGTGAGGTTGAAGATGAGGAACAATAGAACAGCTTAATAAGGAGAAGGAAACAGATCTCCTTAATAAGATATATTACAAACTTTCTTATATTTAAATGTACTTTTTATTTATGAAAAGTTCTTTATAACTGGAGGTACGCTTTAAGTGTTAACAATGGTGTGGTAACCACAATATTTATACATTCTTGGAAAACATAGCATAAAATCCTACCTATGTGTACCTATTTTCACATTGTCACACATATTGACACCTATTAGATTCCCAAATGCTATTTTTAGCTATTAACCCTTCCAGAACAAAAACACTAAATTTATTAGATCTAAAGACACGTGAGCTATCAAATATGAAAATATAAAATAAACTATCTGTACAGTAAATTTTCTTTAATACAGAATGAACCAATCTTGAGACTAAATTAAAGATTAACCAAGTATCAGGATTATCATTCAGGGATAGGAAGGTATGTAAAATTTACTTACAACAATGGAGATCCTTGCTGTACATGTTCTGCTTCTTTTGCTCTGTATGCACATATATCATGAGAATTGAACAGTAATTTTATGATACCTTTATGTAAGCTTTCTAAGGCATTCTGTTGTTGTAAAAGATGTATACTATATCAGAGACTGTATTGATAGTGGAGAACTCTACTACTGTATACTATATAATATACCTAAAATTAATATTCAGTGTAATGATACTATACAATAATTTTACATTCATACAGACACTGGCTGCACGGAAAGCTGGAATATCTCTTGCAATGGTTATCCGAACCTCTGTGAACAATGAGGAACTGGTAAGTTGTTTATAGGTTTTGTAATAGCGTGCAACATACAGTATACTATAAGCCTTGAAAATGCATGGCAGACTACATACATGGTATCTGGTTTACCCTTCTTTCATAAAGGGTCTGTTTGGTTTATAAAACCCATATTCAAATATATTGTTAAGGTGTTCTAAGTTAACAGATAAGGTCTACATTTTAGGACGTTCATGCACTGAACCGAGCTGATAGTGGCCGCAAACAATCTCACTTGTTCTTGAGAACCCATCTCAGTAAGAACTATGTCATTGCTTTACTTCCCCTGCAGTGGCACTGCAGGGTAATTGAACATATGTAGTCAGGTTGCCTGAGAGATTATGGCTGATCACTGGGAATCCCTGTAATGATATACATAGTGGACAACTATTTGATAAGATATATTTCAAACAAGAAGAGTTTTTCCCTAAGTGTACAGATCCTTAAAAGTGGTTGTACAGGTTGTACCAAATTAGAAAAAAATGACTCTCTACTGAAGTGAATTGGACTAAGATACAACATTCAACACATCCTTTAAAGTGGTGTGGCACTGTTCATTAATAGAGGTCAGACAAACAGAAAGCAGTAGTGTTCTTATATAAAACTATTTAAAGGTCTATTAAAATGTGCATTTTAAAAGCTTTACACATACTATACATTGCATTTAATATGTAAAGCTAAGGTGTTGTGTACTTAAAATAAATAATTACATTATTTCTTTCTTTGAAGACATTCCAAAGACAAAGATTATCCACTTTAGCTCTGATCCTATGATGTGTATTTTGTGGGAGCATTTTCTGCAATATTTTGAACAATATTCAACTGAATAATATTTCTTAAATGTTCTAAAACTATTTGTTGATGGAACACGTGCTAGTAGCCATTACGAATAACCCCGATATCCAGGGTCTCTATGTCCGTGATCTGCATTTGAAAATCTCAGCGTTTGCGGATAATGTTCTGCTCTTTGTCACCCAGCCACTTACATCTGTCCCTTCCCTCCTCTGTGAAATTAGCACCTATGGTTATTTTAGTAATTATAAAATTAATTTGTCCAAAAGCACTGCACTCAATGTCACGTTACCTATGCCTTTATTCAGTAATCTCCTATCCACATTTCCCTTCACATGGTCCCAGAAAGCGATACAGTACCTGGGTGTGCAGCTCCCCAATAACTTACCTGACACATACTCATTAAATTTCCTCCTGATTTTGCGCACTCTCCAGACTTATCTTGCTCGTTGGGATACCAAGGGTTTTTCTTGGCTAGGTCATATTAACCTGCTGAAGATAAAAATACTCCCCCGTCTCCTCCATCTCTTCCAAACCGTAATTTTGCCGAAACATTTCTTTACTGTGGTCCGGAAAGCCTTTATTAGGTTTATCTGGGCGTTGAAGCCCCTGCGAATTGCTAAAAGAACCTTAGGCCTAAATGGGGAGGGGGTTTGGCAGCCCCAAATTGCTCTGGATACTTTTTGGCTGTAGTCAAGACTCACATTCTTGATTGGCACCATTCCGCGCCCTACAAGCTCTGGGTTGCCCTAGAAGAGTCGCTGAGTCCTCTTCCTGTCACTGCTCTTCCATGGCTAGATAAACGACTATGGTCAGACAGTATGACTCATGTAATCCCCTACGTCACGCACCAGTCTCTCGGGTCTTGTTGGCGTTATGATGCTGTGCAGAGACTCTTCTGTAATGATGGCCCTATGACCCCAATCTCGGGCAACCCAGACTTCCCTGGCTATCTCCACTTTTCTTTCCTCTCGCATTCCGGGGGTCAACCCACCCTTAGATTCCATAGGGTTCTGTCGACTTCCTCCCTCCTCCCATGCTCTGAGCTGCTCGCCCTGACCCCACACCCTGACTCCTTTGCCTTTCATTGGCAGTATGCTCAGCCTTCCCATCTCTATCCCACTGTGCCAGTTGGTCATTGTTAGTATTATACTTGTCTTGTATATTTTGTGTACCGTATGTAAACCCTCAAATGTAAAGCACCATGGAATTAATGGTGCTATATAAATAAATAATAATAATAATATACTGCTCTTAAGACGTCTCACAACCTCCACAGTGTTATTGCCTTTTGAACGCTTATGCCTCTCATCTAGAGCTTCAACTCATACTGTCTCCCTCATTTATGGCTTGCTCATGGAGGATTCCGCCAACAGTCACGAGTAGTTAGAAAAGGGAATTGGGGGTTTCATTCCTGCCAGACGCGTGGTCCTCACCTTTCGAGGTGTGTCACAAGTTCTCCATATCTTGCAAAGCCCAGGAGATGAACTACAAGATCCTTTCTAGATGGTACAGAGTCCCCTCTGTCCTTCATAAGATTTACCCCTCCACTTCAGACCGCTGCTGGAGATGTAATATTGACCGGGGCACGATGGCGCAGGTCTTTTGGGGATGTACACTCCTACGTCCCTTTTGGTCAGGTGTCTGTCGTGTTATTCAGACGGTCACTGGTATTGCCTTGGAAGATGACCCTGCTCCTCTGCTCCTCTCTATTTTCCCACGTAAGTTCCAGAAGCATACCCGCAGACTTTTAGGTTTCCTATTAGTAGCAGCGAGAACCGTTATCCCTAGGCTGTGGAAATCCACGACTCCCCCTTCTCTATTGTCTTGCTTCAGGAGATCCTAAGCATACGCAGTATGGAAAATCTACTCGCAGAGCTGAAACATGATGACAGTGCCCATCAGCTCACATGGCTCTTGTGGAACCATTTCTACTACTCCACTGAATTTCGGCCAACCTTTCCTTCCGTGTCCTCCTGATTTCTCCTTTTTCCTCCTTTCTTAAGATACTATTTTTTTCTTCCCTTCCTACATGACATTAGGTTTGTTTACCATGGTATTTGAACTAAATTCAATGTTTTTGCACTAATTATGTGGCTCTGCTGTGACAGAACTTTTGTTTCCCTCCTCCCCCTATGTTCCCTTCCTGTTCCTTTATGCCATTTCTTGTTTTCCCCACCCTCCCCATCACCCCCTCGTACCTTCCTTCTGCCTTGTATGCTCATTATTATTGATTTCTTGTTTGATTTGTTCTTTGTTTTGTAGCAAACAAAAAAAAAAAATTCTGTAAAATTCTTAATGTTAAAATAAAACTATTTGTTACTTTAACCATGTTTTACTCTCAACAGAAAGCTCATGTCTTCAAGAAGACATTGCAAGCTCTTATTTACCCAATATCATCTACCACACCACACAATTTTGAAGTATGGACCGCAACAACACCAACATACTGCTATGAATGTGAAGGTCTACTGTGGGGAATTGCAAGACAAGGCATGAGGTGTACAGAGTGTGGCGTCAAGTGTCATGAAAAATGTCAAGACCTCCTTAATGCTGACTGCTTGCAAAGTGAGTGCTACATCTTTGTGTAACAGTATAGATTGTGTTTTACGTTAATAAATTATTCCTAATATAATAGTGACAGGTCCTGCTTGACACCTCTTAGGCTGAGAATTCCTGTTTTGTTGACTGTCCTACAGAGGTCAGATTCCCAAGAATGTGCTGTTTCGTGCTTGGCAATGCTTTACCCATCAATGTTGACCTCTCAGCGATGCATAGCACAGTGTACTGTAGGGAACTTCTTATTAGAATGGGAAGGCTGAATGGAACAGCAGTGTTAAGTAGATTCATCTGTAAGAGAATAAATAAAATATATGCAATATCCAGTATACAATAATGTATCCCAGATCTTATCATATACACTGTGCTCATATTTGCTTTAATTAAAGGCAGTCTGTCAGCAGTAAATTGGTTATCAACCTAATCACAGAACCTTTTAGAGGTGATTCTACATATTCTAAATAAACCACCATTTATTCATATGCAAATGAGGGGAATATGCTTTTGATTATGTCTTACCTGGGCTTTGGCTTAGTTCCAAATTCCTGGGCAAAGTACTTCCCCCTCATTTACATGTGTATATAAAAAAGATTTACATGACAATTGGATCCAAAGTTGAATAACAGAGTCATATTTGAAAACTGTAGAATCACCTTTACAAGGTATTGTGATTAGGGTTATGACCAATTTACAGCTGACAGACTCCCTTTAATATGGATATTGGATATAATATATGGATATAATAAAGGGATATTGTTAAAATGAAGATCCAGTTTGACTAAGAGCTTGTCTAATGACACAAAAAGTTCTTCAACTTCCAGTACACACCAAGTACAAAATGCTAAATGCCAGTCTTTTGATTCCCGCAGTCCATCACCTCAAAAGATATGGCCCCTGGAAGGTTATATGTAAATTGTAGTTTCTTCTCCAAGTGGGCGGTGACCGTTCAATAAAAGTTTAATGTCCACATGGAGAATAAGAGCACTGAATACCAAGCATCGTGATTGTATAGCAGCTATACTTGGTATTGAAGCTTAGTTCCATTCACTTGAATGGGATTGAGCTGCACACAGGCCAGGGTATGAATGAATGAGATGTCACTGGCCTGTGAAGAGGAAGCAGCCCTCAACCAAGCTCCGCTGTCACTATGAGCAGCTCATCATTGGAAGTACAGGGTTTCAGACTCCCACCGTCAGATATTGATGACCTTTCCTGGAAATCCCCTTTCAGTACGATAGTTTTGTAATAGGTGTACAGATAAAATCCCTTTTTCATGTCACTGACACACAGAGAGAGGGAGGAAGCTCTCTGCCTATGTCAGAATCTAACAGTTTACATGAGACGCTACACTGCCAAGATGTAATGACAGGGATTGAAATCAGACTATCCCTGCAGTTTTCAGAATTAACACAAATTTAAATTATTTGCATTTGAAAATCAATCAAAATTTATTTTTGTCATCAGACAACTCAGATAACTTTGTACATGTCCATAATATGGCATAAGAACTTAGAGACTTAGGGAAACAATTGTGTTTTTACCATTATTTCCACAACACCCCCTTAGACCTGGGGCCCCACGTTGCGAAAACGCAGTGTTTTGGTCGCAGTGTTAACACCACAGCAAAAAACACTGCATTTTACAGTACTTGTGAAGCGGTTGGGATTCTGGCTAATTCCATCCACACATTGCAGAAAAAAATCTGCAGCGGAAATGTTTCATTTTCAAAAATTGCAGCATGTCAGTTATACCATATAGGTATAATAGTTGCAGAGAGTCCGCAGAGGAAACTCTGAGAACCTTCTGTGAAAAATGCTGCAAAAAAAAAAATGCAATGTGTTCCCGCTGCAGTTTTTCCCACAGTGTTTTTTTTTTGCTGCGGCTTGCTATGTGGGGCCTTAGCCTTATAATGCTTTTTCTGAACCTTCTACCTCTATAATTACAGTCATGGCCAAAAGTTTTGAGAATGATACAAATATTAATTTTTACAAAGTCTACTGCTTCAGTTTTTCTAATGGCAATTTGCATATACTCCAGAATGTTATAAAGAGTGATCAGCTTAACAGCAATTACTTGCAAAGTCAATATTTGCCTAGAAAATGAACTTTATCCCCCAAAACACATTTCAACATCATTGCAGCCCTGCCTTAAAAAGACCACCTAACATCGTTTCAAGGAATGCTCCATTAACACAGGTGTGGGTGTTGATGAGGACAGGGCTGGAGATCAATCTGTCATGATTAAGTAAGAATGACACCACTGGACACTTTAAAAGGAGGCTGGTGCTTGCCATCATTGTTTCTCTTCTGTTAACCATGGTTATCTCTAAAGAAACACGTGCAGTCATCATTGCACTGCACAAAAATGGCCTAACTGGGAAGAGTATTGCAGCTAGAAAGATTGCACCTCAGTCAACAATCTATCACATCATCAAGAACTTCAAGGAGAGAGGTTCCATTGGTGCCAAAAAGGCTCCAGGGCGCCCAAGAAAGACCAGCAAGCGGCAGGACCGTCTCTTAAAAGTGTTTCAGTTGCGGGATCGGGCTACCAGCAGTGCAGAGCTTGCTGAGGAATGGCAGCAGGCAGGTGTGAGTGCATCTGCACGCACTGTGAGGCGGAGACTCTTGGAGCAAGGCCTGGTCTCAAGGAGGGCAGCAAAGAAGCCACTTCTCTCCAGAAAAAACATCAGGGACAGACTGATATTCTGCAAAAGGTACAGGGAGTGGACTGCTGAGGACTGGGGTAAAGTCATTTTCTCTGATGAATCCCCTTTTCGATTGTTTGGAACATCTGGAAAACAGCTTATTCGGAGAAGAAGAGGTGAGCGCTATCACCAGTCTTGTCTCATGATAACTGTAAAGCATCCTGAAACCATTCATGTGTGGGGTTGCTTCTCAGCCAAGGGAATCGGCTCTCTCACAGTCTTGCCTAAAAACACAGCCATGAATAAAGAATGGTACCAGAATGTCCTCCAAGAGCAACTTCTCCCAACCGTCCAAGAGCAGTTTGGCGCTCAACAATGCCTTTTCCAGCATGATGGAGCACCTTGCCATAAAGCAAAGGTGATAACTAAATGGCTCAGGGAACAAAACAGAGATTTTGGGTCCATGGCCTGGAAACTCCCCAGATCTTAATCCCATTGAGAACTTGTGGTCAATCATCAAGAGACGGGTGGACAAACAAAAACCAACAAATTCAGACAAAATTAAAGCATTGATTCTGCAAGAATGGACTGCTATCAGTCAGGATTTGGTCCAGAAGTTGATTGAGAGCATGCCAGGGAGAATTGCAGAGGTCCTGAAGAAGAAGGGTCAACACTGCAAATATTGACTTGCTGCATTAACTCATTCTAACTGTCAATATAAGCTTCTGTTACTCATAATATGAATGCAATTATATTTCTGTATGTGATAAAAACATCTGACAAACACACATAAAAACCAGAGGGCAGCAGATCATGTGAAAATATAATATTTGTGTCATTCTCAAAACTTTTGGCCATGACTGTATGTTCCTTTATAAGTAAAAATGATTGCACAATCCGATGCATGGAGCACTATAGAGATATTTCTGGAGATATTCTCCATTAAATGTATTGCTTCAAACTGATAAATGCTGAGTTTGTAAGAGTCAATAATATCGTGACTCTGCCATGTGTATGAGCTCATATATTGGATATAATATAGGCATCTTTGAAAACTAGCATTATTGTAAAACTCCTTCCTTATTTTTTTTTTTTACTTAGTTTTCATTATGTTTTGACACTGTACTGTGTAGATAAACATCTTCTGCAACCTGGAAACTGTCCACAATCTGACTACCTGCTGCTGACTAATCATTTTTGTTCTAATTCTGTCTTGTGTGAATACACCTACCAGCCAGGCTCATTACCACATAAATACCTGGTGTTCATTAACACATAAATATCTAAATAGTCTCATTAGCATATGAATATCTAAAATTACATTCACAATAGTACGACATATCCTCTCAAACTGCTAAATAAAGACACATAGCAATAAGAGATTTGGCAGACTCAGCATGTGTATGGTTTCTGGATAGCAGCAGGAGATTTTACCAGTGCTGACTTATTCCACAGTGATGTACAGCAACTTCACTCACATTACTGGCAATGCTTTTCACAATGAAATTTTAACAAATAGCATATCCCCCATCATTAAAAAAAAATGTAAAGTGTAGAAAAACGCATAATCCCTTATCATGAAATATTTTCTAAAGATTATCTATTTGAACTACAGAATCACAACTTTCCAGATTGTTTTTTTGACCTGTTGTAAATAACTTCTCTACTTAGATTGCATTTTGTTTTGGGTTTTTTTAAGGACTCTAAAATCCTTTGAAGATCATGTGTATAGAGTATAAATAATCTGTGAATTTTCAGTTCTTGTATAACACCATGTCTGAAGAAGAGAGCTAGACTCTTGAAAGCTTACTTATCAAAACTTATCAAATATACTCAGTTAGCCTCTAAAAGGTATCGCCTGATTTCTTCACTCTTCCACTAGAATCATATTTAGACATATGAATGTCATACGGCAGAGTTCCCTGCTAGCGTGACTGAGTAAATGAGTCTAAAGCTGACCATATATGCAAGATAGCTGTCAGGTGATATTTTATGGAAATTTGGAAAAATTCAAAATGTTAAATGCTCTGCTTTTCAGACAGATAGTCATACCACCCAAATACATTAATAAATAATTTATTTTGGACGTTAGAAGGGATCTTAAAGGCCCCAGAGTTTGTTAAACAATTGCTCATGAAAATGGCAATACCCCATATATGTTCGGAATCTGCTGTATTTTTTTTTTGTAATTCTCAGTTTATTTGGTTTTACAATTTTACATGCAACATAATAATGATGGGTACATATGCAACAAAGATATTATCATAACAGAGGGCAGTAAAAGGCAACATACATCTAATTTTAAACCACAGTTGATAAACAGTGCATAAATCAGGTACAGTTTAGATGGGGGGACGTTCAGGGAAGTCTAGATAGAGAACTAAACAATGTGGTCAACTATCACATAAAAGTAACAATCGTGAAACAAGTAGAAGTGAGCAAGATCAGGCAAGACCCCAATGCCGAACATGGCACCATAGCTAGAGGGAGGGAAAAGAGAGGGGGGGAAATAATGGGGAGGAAGGTAAATGTAAGTGGAGTGGAGTGGGGAGAATAAAAATAAGAGAAGAAGAATAAAGGAAATGCAGAAGAAGGAGGTTGAGTACCTAGAAGGAAGAGGTTGAGCACTCAGAGCAGAGCCTGGACCTAGACCAGAGAGCTGTCAGTGGACAGTCCAGTGCCCTGGATTCTCAGCCAAGGTGTCCAGAGTCGGAGGAAATGAGTGTGGGAGCCTCTTGACCAGCTTAGGAGCTCTTCAAATCTGGCTGTCTGTGCAACTTTTTCAATCCAGTGTGAGACAGACGGGGGACTTGTCTGAAGCCAGTTGATGGGTATAAGTGATTTTGCCGCTTCAATCAGATGAGTAGCTAGGTCATTTCTCTGACGACGGTGATCCGGTTGTGGAAGAGAGGGCATAACTAAATCTGGGGAGAGTGTGATGGTGGTGGAGGTGATGCGTCGAATCAGTTGTTGAATTTGAGACCAGAAGGGTCTTGTCATGTCATAAAACCACCATAGGTGGAGTGGCATACCTCATTGGGAGTGAGATCGCCAGTAGAGATCAGTGTCAGCCAGTTCGTGTGCCTGGAGCCAAGCTGGGGTTCTGTACCATCTTGTGAGAGCTTTATAATGCATTTCCTGAAGTTTCACACAGGTGGAGAAGCCATGAGCATTTCGTAGAATGATCTTCACATCTTCTGTGGACAGCAAGTGACCCAACTATGCTTCCCAGGAATCCAGGCAGGCTAGCTTGTAGGTAGAGTTATCTGATAACATTGTTGACTTGCTGCGAGACAGTTTCCTCATGCCCGGGGTAGTCGACACTATAAGTTTTTCGAACTGAGTGAAAGCTCTAGTAAGGGCAGAGACCTGAGGCAATTAGGAAGCACATCATCTGTAGTGATCATAGTGGAGGTGAGTCAAGTTCACATTGGCCATGAGGCCTTGCACAGAGTCAGGTGGCAGAGGCAAATTATTGGTGAAAAGGTCATCTAGATGTCTTCCTCTGAGCTGTGCCCAGAAATCTTCATGACCTTGGACAGGACACGGTAGCAGACGTATGAGTAATTCTGGATAGATGGGTAGAGTCCTGATGGAGGAGGAGCAAGATGAGCTTTGTGGTTGTGCCAGGTCTCACATGAGCCTTTAAGGAGGATATCAAAATTAGGGCTGCGAAAACGTTTAGGGTCAGGTGTCCATAAAATTGCATCCAGGCCATCCCTATGCACTCATTTGGCCATTTCTCAGATGAGTGAGTTGAAAGAGTGCTTTTGGCTTTTGGAGTGCAGATTTTTCTGGAATAGTTTTGTGGTGCCATGTCGCATTTGCAGAGCCCCTGAAATACCAGTACAATGGAAACCCCAAAAAAGTGACCCTGTTTTGGAAACTAAACCCCTACAGAATTTATCAAGTGGTATAGTGAGCAATTTGACCCCACAGCTGTTACACAGATTTTATTAACATTGGGACATGACAATGATAAATTACTTTTTTTCTAATAAACCATAAATTTTGCCCCAAATTTTTCATTTTCACTAGAGGACAAAGGAGAAAAGCACCCCATAATTCATTACAAAATTTCTCCTAAACATGACAATACTCCATACGTGGTTGTAAACTGTTGTATGGGTACATAGTGGGCTCAGAATGGAAGGAGAGCTATTTGGCTTTTGGAGGGCGGATTTTGCTGGAATAATCTTCAGGTCCTATGTCATATTTTGCAGAGCCCCTAGAGTACCAATACAATGGAAACCCCCAAAAAGTGACCTAATTTTGGAAACTACACCCCTCATAGAATTTATCAAGGGGTACTGTGAGCATTTTGACCCTACAGCTGTTCCACAGATTTTATTAGCATTGGGATGTAAAAATGAAAAATTACTTTTTTCCAATAAACTGTCCATTTAGCCCCAAATTTCTCATTTTTACAAGGGGTTAAAGAAGAAAAAGTATGCAACCGTTTGTTACCTAATTTCTCCTGAACATGGCAATACCCTATATGTGATCATAAAATGTTGTATGGTTGCATGGCGGGGTTAGGACTAGAGAGATCGCTATTTGGATTTTGGAGGGCAGATTTTGCTGAAATAGTTTTCAGATGATATCCACATGCTCTCAGACTCTCTCCTACCGTTCGCTGACATATCCTCACTCCAGGACGCAGATACCGTCGCTGACTTCTGCAATACCACCATTGCTTCAGACCTTGACTCTGTGGCCCCCTAACACCAGAGCCCGACTGATCAATAGAGAACCCTGGCACACTGACCTGACTAAAAAATTGAGACGTGCCTCACGGGTTTCAGAATGCCTCTGGAAGAAAAGTCACTCCCAGGAGGACGTCCTTAGGTATAAAGAGGCAGTACTCACATTCAAGAACGCACTCACCTCTGCAAAGCAGGTCTACTTCACCACACTAATATCTGCCCATGTACTCCAAGAACAGTTTGGTTTTTAGATGTCATGCGACTTTTGCAGAGCCCCTGAATTGCCAGTGAAGTGGAATCCACAGACATGTTATCCCATTTTGGAAACTTCATCCCTTAAGGGATTTATGAAATGTTGTAGCGAGCATTTTTAAACCTTGATTATCTATTTGAACTACAGAATCATATTTAGACATATGAATGTCATACGGCAGAGTTCCCTGCTAGACACTGAGGAAATGAGTCTAAAGCTGACCATACATGCAAGATAGCTGTCAGGTGATAGCTATCTCATCGGACTCTCTATACACATGTACATTCAGCTAGGCCAAACAGTGGTTGCGTACTGAACGTAAGGGGATGAGAATGCTGCTGCCAAACATGTCTAGAAGTGGTTTGTCTCCCTATGAAAAAAAAGGAATTCAAATGTCCCATTCTTATCTACCCTAACTTGATCAATATTTTTTCTATTTATTTATAAAAAATAGGAAATTTTATGGAAATTTGGAAAAATTATCAGTTTGCTCTGTATGACTGCTCTGCTTTTCAGACAGTCATACCACCCAAATACATTAATAAATAATTTATTTTGGACGTTAGAAGGCTTACAAGTCTAACAGCAATTTTTCTGATTTACAAGAAAATTTCTCCAACCCATTTGTTAGTGACCATTTCAGGTCTGAAGGGGATCTTAAAGGCCCCAGAGTTTGTTAAACAATTGCTCATGAACATGGCAATACCCCATGTAGCGAGCATTTTTAAACCTTGAGTGTTGCATTAATTTAATTTCCAGGAATGAATGCGCAGCTGATAATGAAAAGTGAGAATTTAAATTTTTCCATATATGCGCCACATTGTACAAGCTATAATTTTTTTTATTTTTCTTGTGATACAGCCATATAAGAGCTTATTTATTGAGGGATAAGATGCATTTTCTAACGACACCATTTTGGGGTGTTTATGCACCATTTTTTGAGACGCATAACATTTTTATTTTTCTGTTGACAGAGTTCGTTGAGGGTTTATTTTTGCCAGAAAAGCTGTACTTTTTATTGGTACCATTTCGGGCTATATATGACTTTTTGATCACTTTTTATTCCATATTTCGTGAGGTGAGATGGTAAAAAATTGTTACTTCTAGCGTTTTTTTTCAGGGTTTTTTTTTGCCAACCATGTGGGTTGTAACGGACACAGTACTACCAAATATCTCGTGTTTTGTACTGTGTTTTTATATTGTATAAGGAAAAGGGATATTTTATTGGGGTCTTTTTTATTTTTATTTTTTTTTATAGGGAACATGAAGCAGCGATAAGGGAATAGGAGACATGAACCAGCGATCTTCTGATCGCTGCAGTGTTATACACTCCAATACAGAAGTATATTGGAGTGTATAACAGCAGTCAGCCTATGCATATGAATAATTTGCAGGATCAGAAGACTGAAGCAGGGAATTGCAGCCCTGGACTGCTGAATAAAGATCACGGCCCCCTCGAAGATGGAGTGGGGGAGGGGTGTAGAGGTACCAGGTTGCTAGGGCAGCCCCTTAGCTACAGTGTTAATTAACCCCAGACTGAATGAAAGTGCGACTTGGTAATTTCTGATACAGGTACTGGAGGCTGGTAAAAATGATCAACTGCAGACAACAAGGCTAAATCATGGGGATTAGCAAACATTAATTTGCTACTAAATTGTAATGAACTTTTGCAAGCTTGTGTTTGGAATATTATTGCCTGAATAATTGGTCTGAGGATAATATGTGAGTGTTGTACAATTGGCATTATATCCTAAGTATGTGCCTATTTTGAGAGCGTTGCAAGGGACTAATTTGTTGGTTGTATGTGCTGTAATTGGGGAAGATAGCAATGATTACTTCATCATTAATTGCATAAACATATGTCATGCGCCATAATCCATTCATTGAGTGATAGTAATTGCTTGAAAGTGGCGTTCTACATGCCTGAATTTCCATTAAGGAGACCAAAGATGAATTTCCCTGGTATCAGTCAGTGTTATGTACAAATAGACATTTAGCACATCAATAAAGCATTGAGAGACACCATTATGCTGAATTATCGCCTTCCTCTACACTTTGTCTTACAACACATATATCTTCATTGTGCCCAGTAATGTTGTTATAACACAGGTTAAGCCATAAGAGCTTTATTGGATTATAGTGTGGATTCTGAACATTCATGCTTTTACAGTCATATAAAAAAGTTTGGGCACCCCTATTAATCTTAATCATTTTTAGTTCTAAATATTTGGGTGTTTGCAACAGCCATTTCAATTTGATATATCTAATATCTGATGGACACAGTAATATTTCAGGATTGAAATGAGGTTTATTGTACTAACAGAAAATGTGCAATATGCATTAAACCAAAATTTGACCGGTCCAAAAATTTGGGTACCCTTATCATTTTATTGATTTGAATACTCCTAACTACTTTTTACTGACTTACTGAAGCACAAAATTGGTTTTGTAACCTTACTGAGCTTTGAACTTCATAGCCAGGTGTATCCAAGGTATTTAAGGTGGCCAATTGCAAGTAGTTCTCCTATTTGAATCTCCTCTGAAGAGTGGCATCATGGGCTCCTCAAAACAACTCTCAAATGATCTGAAAGCAAAGATTGTTCAACATAGTTGTTCAGGGGAAGGATACAAAAAGTTGTCTCAGAGATTTAACCTGTCAGTTTCCACTGTGAGGAACATAGTAAGGAAATGGAAGACCACAGGGACAGTTCTTGTTAAGCCCAGAAGTGGCAGGCCAAGAAAAATATCAGAAAGGCAGAGAAGAAGAATGGTGAGAACAGTCAAGGACAATCCACAGACCACCTCCAAAGAGCTGCAGCATCATCTTGCTGCAGATGGTGTCACTGTGCATCGGTCAACAATACAGCACGCATTGCACAAGGAGAAGCTGTATGGGAGAGTGATGCGAAAGAAGCCGTTTCTGAAAGCACGCCACAAACAGAGTCGCCTGAGGTATGCAAAAGCACATTTGGACAAGCCAGCTTCATTTTGGAAGAAGGTCCTGTGGACTGATGAAACAAAGATTGAGTTGTTTGGTCATACAAAAAGGCGTTATGCATGGCGTCAAAAAAACACAGCATTCCAAGAAAAACACTTGCTACCCACTGTAAAATTTGGTGGAGGTTCCATCATGCTTTGGGGCTGTGTGGCCAATGCCGGCACCGGGAATCTTGTTAAAGTTGAGGGTCGCATGGATTCAACTCAGTATCAGCAGATTCTTGAGAATAATGTACAAGAATCAGTGACGAATTTGAAGTTACGCCGGGGATGGATATTTCAGCAAGACAATGATCCAAAACACAGCTCCAAATCTACTCAGGCATTCATGCAGAGGAACAATTACAATGTTCTGGAATGGCCATCCCAGTCCCCAGACCTGAATATCATTGAACATCTGTGGGATAATTTGAAGCGGGCTGTCCATGCTCGGCGACCATCAAACTTAACTGAACTGGAATTGTTTTGTAAAGAGGAATGGTCAAAAATACCTTCATCCAGGATCCAGGAACTGATTAAAAGCTAAAGGAAGCGACTAGAGGCTGTTATTTTTGCAAAAGGAGGATCTACTAAATATTAATGTCACTTTTCTGTTGAGGTGCCCATACTTTTGCACCGGTCAAATTTTGGTTTAATGCATATTGCACATTTTCTGTTAGTACAATAAACCTCATTTCAATCCTGAAATATTACTGTGTCCATCAGTTATTAGATATATCAAATTGAAATGGCTGTTGCAAACACCCAAATATTTAGAACTAAAAATGATTAAGATTAATAGGGGTGCCCAAACTTTTTCATATGACTGTATATAAAATATACATGATGCACTATTTTGTGTGCTGGACACCATGATACAAACATGGCGGAATTTGTTAGGCGGCATTGTTTTCTGTTTTACATTACTTCTGTATTTCTGTTCCTATAAGGAACAGAAGTAACACTGAGAGCGTGAATGTGGCCTAAAGTGTTAAGCATAGTGCCGAAAGTATGTGTGAACATTTAGTATTTTAGTGTAAATGCAAGAAGGATATGATTGTACATGGGCGAGTGTCTTGAAAACCATTCATCCATTTACCACAAAGGCCAGAGTTGGGATGTTGGGATATGTGCATTATATGTGTTCTGCTATGTGCCTTTCTCTCTTATGTCATGAACCATGGAATTATAAAATTAACCAGTCAGTTCCCCTGACCTATTTTAGCAAAGTAATTGTATTTCCTCTAAAATCCTGAACTTTTCTTAAAACTCTGAAATGTGCTGTACCTCTGTTTTTCCTGCTAGAAATTTGCGCTATCACAGTTAGGTCAACCACTATCTATAAAATGTAACTTTTTATATACTATGACATAAAAACACTAGTTGCGCCCCAATAACAGAACACTATATACAAAAAGTTACTCGGTGAAATGAAAACTCTTTGGGCAGTATGGTACCTATACTGTTCGAGGCTCCCAGGGCATAAACAAGCACACTTCCACTAAGTGAGAGTAACATGGACAATATATATTGACAAATCTATCCAATACTAAATGCAGACAAATGCCAATTCCCAAACAGTTACCAAATTCCGAATCCCAACACATTTCCTCAAAATTACTGGTTCATCAGGAGATAGATGTAAGATTGTGCCTGACTGATACAGTAGTACAATTATACAAGGAAGCTATTATAATAAACCAGCAATTAATACATTGTAAATTCACGACTTCTGATTAGTGTTCATGGCCGAAGTGGACAGATCCGTGCATAGGACAACGGGTTTAGGCATCCCCATCCATGGATAAAAGGGAGGTACAGTGGCTTGCAAAAGTGTTCATACTCCTTGAACTTTTTCGCATTTTGTCAGACTTGCAACTGTAATTGCAGCGAAAGGTGGCTTTAGAAAGTATTGATATCTGGGGTTGAATACTTTTGCACATCACACTTTTCAGATTTTTATTTGCTTAAAATTTTGAAAACCATGTATCATTTTCGTTCCACTTCACAATTATCTGCTACTTTGTGTTGGTCTATCACGTAAAATCTCAATAAAATACATTTAAGTTTGTAAGGTGACAAAATGTGAGAAAGTTCAAGGGGTATGAATATATTTGCAAGGCACTGTAGATGGCAATATCCTAAGCAATGATGAGGTGTGGGATTCTGGCATCCCACATGGTGAGGAAGCATGGTACTGACCTTTTGTATATATTGTTCTATTATTGGGGTGCAACTTGCGTTTTTATGGCATATTATTAAAGGTTACGTTTTATAGCTAGTGGTAACTGTAACTGTAATAGTGCTGATATTAAGGTCATCTTGGTTATTAGTTATTTTGTGATCTCTCCTGCTAGAAATTTGTGAATTAATTGACAGCTAAGGCACTAGTCACATGAACATCATATCGCCACACTATAATCAATCCATTCCTATGGACCTATTCACATGTCAGCTTTTTGACGGACCGGACCATGTGACTTGTTCTATTTTTGGCCAATTTCATGAATTATGTAGACTCAAGTTTACAAGGGAAAAGCTTTCACACAAATGCAAATAGGCTGTAAAAGATGTCAGTTTTTCACAGGAATTTGCATCATGGTTGTGTGAATAAGGTAGTGTGTCCTATAGAATGACACTGTCCAATCGGTGCTAATAGTATTAGACTGTGTAGGAACACACCCCTTTGACAAAGGCAATTATTCATAAATCACTAGTCGGAATAACAGAGGAATGCAGTGTTATAAGGAAAGATGCTTCAGCATTATTATATCATGAGAAATTGTTTGTAAAACAGTGTCAGGTGAGCTGGCAGGTCCTCTTCAAAAAAGGTCTTATCTATCCATCTTTCCCTTTCTCATTGGGATTTATAGCAATTGCATATTAGAACATGCACACTATTAATTGTAGAAGCTCCAGACTTTTGTACTTGTCCAGTGGCAGTATACCTTTCTAGGATAAGGCCCCACAGAGCGAGCCACAGCCAAAAAAAGCTGCGGAAAAGACAATGCTTTTTTTCCGCAGCATTTTCCACAGAAAGTCTGAAGAGTTGTCCTCTGCAGACTTTCTGTCCCTATTATACCTATATGGAAAACACCAACGTTTATTGAAATCAATGGGAGAATTTTCAGGCATTTTGAAACAGATTTTGGAGATGTTTTTAAAGCAGAAAAGCTTAAATAACAGCCCCAAAAGAAGCAGTGTGAACTCACCCTTGCTATGTTGAAATGAATGTCTGCTCAAAATATGAAATAAAATAAACCATGTGTTAAATAATAAAGTACAAAAGTTAGGTTAACCTAACGCTGGCAGCTTGGTTATTCTCACTGAAGCAGATTTAATACTTGGGATATGGGGATAAGTGTTGGTGCTATGTAAAAGCTGACATCAATCTGAGTGTTGTCTACAGTATGTTTAATAAAATGACACACAGCTCACAATAAATGGCTGTAGTACAGACAGGTAGGAAACAGACAGACACGAGCTTTGTACCACATTTGACCTGTTTTTGCTGATTTATTATGTAAAACCAAATTACCCCAGGCCACTTCCTCAAAATTAAACAATTTCTTATCAAGGTTCTCTCCATTGGATCTTTATCACATTTCAAAAGCCATAACTTTTATATTCTTACATTTATTTATTGGTGTGAGGGCTTGTTTTTCATGGAAAGATTAATAGTATTTTCAACAGCAGTATGGGGCAGGAAAAGCCCCCCCAAAAATTCAGCAACTCCACTATTTTTTCTATGCAACAGTATAAGTACACTAATACCATTTAAATATAGGATTTTTTTTTATGTTTTAGCACTTTGGCACAAAACAAACAAGTTTTACAGAAAAAAGGTAATATTTATGCTGCTGCATTCCATGAACCTTAGATTTTTAAATTTTTCATTGCTATAGACATATTAGGGTTTGACTTTTGCAGGAAGTATTGTAGTTTTTAGTGGTACTATTTGGGAGTAAATATAATTTATTAATTCGTTTTGGGGGAAATAGAATTTTAAAAAAGATCAGTTCTGCCATTGTTGTTTGCCCCATTTACTGTGGAATAAAATTAACCAATTAACTTTATTTTATTGTTTTTTTGCCAAATTTATTGTTCCATAAAGCTCCTTCATGTGGTCCCTACAGGCAGTCAAAATGTCATGATTTAGACTAAGGCCCTCACATAGCAAGCCTCAGCAAAGAACGCTGTGGAAAAGACTGGGTCGGAAACACATGGCGTTTTTTTCTGCGGCATTTTTCACAGAAAATCCACAGAGATTTCCTCTGCTTCTTTTATACTTATTCGGAAGAGCGTTTCTGTATAATTGACATGCTGTGAGTGTTTTTGAAATCACAGCATTTCCGCTGCAGATTTTTTTTTCTGCAATGTGTGAATGGGAGTAGCCAGAGAGCTTTTGCAGGTAATGTAAAACGCAGCATTTTCACACTGTGGGGTTCTGACCTACAAGGTATTTTCTTTCTTCCCCTGTTCAATATATAGGGAAAACGCTTGTGATTCTGCAGCTAAAATTAACATGCTCTGTTAGAGAGATGTGCTACTTTACAATATGTCAAAGAAAAGCAGGGGTTAAGTGACATTTCATTCCAGAGATTGATAGCATATCCTAGCCCATTGACAGACTGCAGGCCATTATAAGAAATAGTCTTTATTCTGCTGCTGGGTTTGCAGAATATGCTTTTGGAGTCAAAATTTCAGCCCAGTGGGTATGTATTCACTATGAAAGGAACACAGAAAAAGAATCATGGTGCCAGTGCTGAAGTTAATTGTAACTGACTCATAGAAAAAGCAGAAAAGTAAAAAAATTCTCTTATAAAAATGGCAGTCAGTCAAATGTAAAGTATAGCTTTCATAGTACAGGTTGAAAATGTACCAAATGACAAATATTTTACCCAGTATGGAGAAATACAAAGGAAAGCATTAACAAATTAATGTATCGGAATAAGATTTTAGCTATCGCAAAAGGAATACCAGTATAAAAATATTTAATCTTTATTTAACTTGAAATTTGTGGAGTAGTCCTGTGCAGTGTAGCAATGGAAAGTGTTCCTTCACTATGCTAAAGGCAAAGAAATAAAACCACTATAATTCAAAAACTGAATACTTTGTATGTAGAATAAAAATATGACTGCGACAAAATGAGGAAAGCTCAGAAGGTGGCACACTGGTTACTTGTAAAATAGCAGTCCTTAAATACAGTCTTGTTGTTGGAAAAACTCTCTTTACAACAAAGCACATTTCAAATCTGAACCTTCTGGGAACACAGAATTCAAAGGTGCACCTTGCAGCATCAGTCATTACGCATTACATGTTGTACATGCAATTCCTGTGCATAACTACATGTTCCCATGGTAACGGACTACAAACAAAACACTGTGTAGTCTTTCACCTACTTCTTGCTAAAAATCATTTGGTAGTTTGGAGAAAAGTAAGGGACAATTGGAAGGAGGTATTACCGCAGGCTAGGACACTAGAGGGTTACAGGCATTGTGCACAGTAAGACAAATTACAGAATAGCTCAAGATTATTTGTGTGTGTCATGCACCCCGGACTAATAAATCTTCACTGTAAGCGTAATCCTGATTTCTTGGAACTGAGTGCACTTCTTTTTATTATTTTCTATTTCAAACTCCAAAAAGTTGGTGCGTCAATCCTTTGAAACTCAACTCTCTTGGTAAAACATCAGTAAAGACAGCATTCTACAATAGCAAAGTGATGTGACTCATGCTTCTTAGGCCCATGCACACGGTTGTATGCTTCTGATGAGGGGCCGAAATGCACTCAGGTGACATTCCATGATACACGCACTTCTGTGGGGGCTTCTGATCCATTCTGTTCCAATGACACGGAGCAGGATAGGACCTTCTCTATAATCATCTGTGTCATCAGAACAGAATGGTTTACAAGTCCCCATAGAGGTGAATGCATCAAAGAATGCATTTGGATGAAACTCGAATGTCACTCCAAGTGTCGTTCTTGTGCATTCCACTGCACTCAGCCCCACATTGGAGGTGCACTCGATCATGTGCATGGGGCCTTAGCAAACAAGTATTTATTATACTTATATAGTATGTTATACTGAATCTTCTCCCTCAAACCTACATTTCAATCTGCTCAGTTCCTCCTGCTCTATGCCATGCTGTCGAATTGCGCAGAATTTTCCATGTGACAGTTCTGCTTTATGGACAGCAATGTAAATATGTGTAAATGAACCTTCTTTAGCTAAAATGCTGAAAGTCTAAAAAAGTTTTGGGTGGGGTAAAAAAAAACTATTGTAATTGTAATGAATCTGATAGGATTACATTAAACACATGAATGCATTTTCATGGCTATACAGAAATTGATCTATCCCTCTTGTCATATGTGCAAGAAAGTCCAAGAAAACCTACATAATGAAATGCGTGTTGGAGTTATCACCGCCTTACTTCCAATAACTCACAAGCTAAGAGGATCTAAAATTATTGGAAAACTCTTGGAAAGGGTAGGCAGCAGGATTTATGTTGTGCATTGGCAAGGGCTGACAGTAATATTAAAGTAATGAGCTCCAGAGAGGTTATTGTTGGCCATAATGCAGTTACATCTCATGAAAAAGAAACTTGGCTTTCAGTTCTTGGCTACTGCACCGCACAGGCAGCTATGTGCACAGTGGGCAATGAGACGTGAGAACTATGTGTAGGAGGAGGGCAATCTGGCTTAACAGGGAGAAAGCCACGGTTTGCTTCTGTGTGGTTTTAGCAGTTCTAAACAACGCTACCTGATCAATCTGCCCACATATGCAGACTTCTAAGGATTTTTTGTTTCAAATATTGTACAAATGAGATTTCTTTAAAAATATATAATCTGCGACACAAAGTGAATTTTTTTTTTCTTATTTTATTTGAATTTTTTACATTTTAGTTTTTATACAATTATATTCAAAAAGCAGATGAAATACATAAAGATACCATATGTGCACTAAGATAGAGAACATATGATTCCAGAAACCTTCCAGAGTCAGAATTAACAAGGAAACTGACAACACTTGCACAATCAATGCCACTAGGCAATGGCCAGATGCAAATGAAGTTTACAAACGAGTTTGAGAACATGTACACTATTCAGTGTACTAGCAATGCACAACACAATATGAACAGTTGTATCATGGAGAAGGGAGATATGCCAAGGGAGAGCTAACAAAAAACACAAAACTTAGTCCCTAGGCAAGTTGGTAGAGGTAATGGAGGGGAAGGTAAAGGGAGGGATATTATACGGGAGAGTGGAGGAGGAAGGGGGGGTTGAGAATGGAGTGTGTACAGTAGGCATAATGTCTGCAGGGCTAATGGGAAACACACAGTCAAATCCCATAAATCTGCCCTACTGCTCCGAGCCTGCAGAGGGGGCAGAGCTCTCTCACACCACGGAGACCATATTTTTAAGAATCTATCATGAGTCCTGTTCGACCAGCTGATAAACTCCTCAAACCTCATGATTTGGTTAACCTTGTCGATCCAGGCCTGAATGGGAGGGGTGATGGATTGGAGCCAAAACATAGGAATAACAGCCTTAGTCGCTTCAATCAAATGAGTTACCAGATTCAACTTGGAATGTCGCATATTATGTCTGGGACATGAAAGAAGCACCCACTCCGGGGAGAGGGCGCCTTTGTGTTCGAGGAAGGGTAGTAAATGGGCCTGTACCTGGGACCAGAATGGCGCGACCATCCCACACGACCACCAAATATGGGACATACTCCCAACACTCTTTTGACACCTCCAGCACAGGCTAGAGGTAGCTAAGCCATGAGACACAAAGTGAATTTAAAGGGAAACTCCACCGCAGAGTGTCTGTAGTAATCTGCAAACCCTTCACAGTAATCAACTATTATACTTGTTTAATACTAATTAAAAATACATAATAACTGATCTGCCAATAGCTTGCTGATTGTTTTTTCTGTTATACAGTAATCCTTATTTTCTCCCCGTACTGCAACATCTGCCACCAAGAAAAACAGAGAATAGGATACACAATTAGTGTAAGGCCCCATGTTGAAGAAATGTAGCGTTTTACAGTACCAGCAATGTGAGAGAGATTTTATTAATCTCATTCACACATTATGGGAGAAAAAGAACTGTGGAAAAGCTGCCTTTTCAGAAACATAGCATGTTAATTTTAGCTTAGGAATCATGAGTGTTTTCCCTATATATTCAGTAGGGGAAGAAAAAATTCAGAGAAAAACACAGCAAAAACTCATTGAAAAATGCTGCAGAAAAAAATGCAATTCATTTTCTGTGTGTTTCTTTTCTGCAGCATTTTTTAGCTGCATTCCGCTATATGGGGTCTTAGCCTTACATGATT
This sequence comes from Leptodactylus fallax, assembly GCA_947044405.1. Taxonomy (NCBI): domain Eukaryota; kingdom Metazoa; phylum Chordata; class Amphibia; order Anura; family Leptodactylidae; genus Leptodactylus; species Leptodactylus fallax. The sequence goes on along the minus strand of CAMRHE010000027.1, from coordinate 7,721,921 downwards.
TTAAGGCTAAGGCCCGACATAGCGGGCCACAGCCAAAAAGCGCTGTGGGAAAAACCGCAGCGGAAACGCATTGCAGTTTTTCACAGAAAGTCTGCAGAGTTTTCCACTGCGCACTTACTACTTCAATTATACCTATAGGGAAACCGCCAGCATTTCTGTAGGTATAATTGACATGCAGCAATTTACAAAAACGTGACGGTTTTGGAAATCACAGCATTTCCGCTGTGGGTGTTTTTCTGCAACGTATGCTTTGCAGGGACTGTAAAACGCTGTGGTTTTTGCCCCGGCATTTACTCCATGTGGGGCTTCAGCCTAAAAGATTATTCTTTATACATAGAAGCTCTCTCCATTTTATTTACCTAATTTTATGTTTTTACTTTTTGTTATTTTTGTAGTGTAAAAATATCATATTTTGCTATCCAAAAATCATCAGTAAGCATGGGACTTGCTGATGATGAATCCTATGGCTTTTATTTTAAGATGTGTATGATGGTAGGTGCTTCATTATCTCATGACTACTGTAATTGAATTCTGAACACCGAGTTCTTGCATGGACCTATAAAGTGGGGAAAAAAAAGTATTTAGTCAGCCACCAATTGTGCAAGTTCTCCCACTTAAAAAGATGAGAGAGGACTGTAATATCTAGAAAATCACATTGTCTGATTTTTAAAGAATTTATTTGCAAATTATGGTGGAAAATAAGTATTTGGTCAATAACAAAAGTTCATCTCAATACTTTGTTATATATCCTTTGTTGGCAATGACAGAGTTCAAACATTTTCTGTAAGTCTTCACAAGGTTGGCACACACTGTATCTGGTATGTTGGCCCATTCCTCCATGCAGATCTCCTCTAGAGCAGTGACATTTTGGGGCGCGCTGGGCAACACGGACTTTCAACTTCCTCCAAAGGTTTTCTATGGGGTTGAGATCTGGAGACTGGCTAGGCCACTCCAGGACCTTGAAATGCTTCTTACGAAGCCACTCCTTTGTTGCCCTGGCGGTGTGCTTGGGATCATTGTCATGCTGAAAGACCCAGCCATGCTTCATCTTCAATGGCCTTGCTGATGGAAGGAGGTTTGCAATCAAAATCTCACGATACATGGCCCCATTCATTCTTTCATGTACATGGATCAGTCATCCTGGTCCCTTTGCATAGAAACAGTCCCAAATCATGATGTTGCCACCCCCATGCTTCACAGTAGGTATGGTGTTCTTTGGATGCAACTCAGCGTTCACTCTCCTCCAAACACGACCAGTTGTGTTTCTACCAAACAGTTCTACTTTGCTTTCTTTCATCTGACCATATGACATTCTCCCAATACTCTTCTGGAACATCCAAATGCTCTCTAACAAACTTCACACGGGCCCGGATATGTACTGGCTTAAGCAGGGGGACACGTCTGGCACTGCAGGATCTGAGTCCCTGGCGGCGTAGTGTGTTACTGATGGTAGCCTTTGTTACGTTAGTCCCAAATAAATTCTTAAAAAATCAGACAATGTATTCTAGATATGTTTTCTCATTTTGTCTCTCATAGTTGAGGTCTACCTATGATGTAAATTACAGGCCTCTCTCATTTTTTTAAGTGGGAGAAATTGCACAATTGGTGGCTGACTAAATACTTTTTTTTCCCCACTGTAAATACCTAATATGTGGATGAGGTATTCATGTTATGGGCATTGTCTTCTAGCAATTAATTGATGGCACTCATGGGCCCCCAAGCTCCCAATCTATGATCTATGATGGAATCAGTCTGTTCAGTGTGACACCACACATGAGATGAAGCATTGAAAATCAATGGATTGAATAGATGATGGTTGTGAATCTAGCCAGTCAACCTCTTTAAGAAGATAATGAGCCAATAAAGACCCCTTTAAAACTACATAATCAGAATAACTGATCTGCCAGCATCATGGCAGGTGTAAAAGGAGATTTGTTTTAAAAATTTACAGATTAAATATGATCTAAAAGATAAGCGAAACATCAGGAGGATAGTCATATAGTTCCTATGGGTGAGAAAAGACAGTTATCTTGCTCAATCTATTATCCTGCAATGTTTATCTACAGGACAAGTCCCCCTTAAGATAGAAGGCAATTTTCCTCATTTTAGGCAGAAAAAAAAAATCCTTCCTTACATTGGTAAAGTGATAGAACTATGTTCTCATTATGAGCCTGTGTCCCTTTTGATGTACCCCATGATGTTATTTGCCTGGGTAGCAAGCAGCTGCCTGGCACTGTTTGCTACAGTTTAGTTTATTACCAATTAAAATCCTAAGTCCTTGTCCATATCCATGTCAATTTAACCCAACGTTTCCCAATTCAGTAAGTAATTTTGGTATGTATTTCCCTTACCGTGTGAAAAACCTTTCATTTATGAGTATTAACCACCTCCCCCAAACATATTAACTACTACCAGCTCAATACAGAGCTCATTACAGTGATAAACAACATAACTTTGTACTGTTCTTGCTGCTTAAGTAAAATGGGTGATGGGGAGGTTCGACTCCCCACTGCATGGGGCGGTGCAGATAGGAGATGGAGTGCCAGTGCACCAACTGCCTCATTTGCATAATACATCAAAGTTGTTTTTCTTCAAATCTACAAACATGACATATGTAACATTGGTATAATGTTTATCACTGTAATGTGCTCTGGCAGTTGAATATGCCTGAGGAAGGTGGTAGACTCCCTTGAAACTCTAGTTGCTACTTCTGTGCAAGGATATACCCCATAACATAAATGCTTAGTGACTGTAAACCAGCACTTGTCAATTGAGACCCCACATTATTGTGTTAACTCTTTCTATTTCTTTATAATGTTATATTGGATAAGTCTAAATCACTTTTATAATTTACAAAAAAGTAGTGATATTGTATGAAAGACAATATTTTACTTCTTTTGTAATCCACTATATCAGGTCCTGTAATAATAAAACCATGGATTTTATTGAGAAAACATCAAGTATAGTTTACTAGTAATTGCACCATAAATAAAGAAGTCAGGAAACATCTCGAGTGTCATTTATATTTAATGAAATTAAAGTGTGAAATGAATTGTTGAGTTTAGCTTCTCAATATACTCCTATAGGGAAATGTCATTAGAGGTTCTGCTCAGTGTCGGCATTTTAATATATTGGAGCATCTTTGCATTTAAGTTATATCATAAATTAAACCAAGCAATAACTAAGTACAAAATAAAACGATGGCATAGATGGGGCTTGTTCTTGTCTGTGATAAATGGAAACTGAAGCATTACAATTGCAAATTATATACATCCAGATTTCTGAAAGTGACAGAAAGCATTAAACTTTCTAAGTTACAATAACAAATCAGTTTAATGTGTAGTACTCAGAAAACCGCTTATCATGAGTTTTATGAAGGGAACATCAAAGAGAGTTAACTTTTGAAATACATATTATATTTATAAAATCAGATGCAATGCTTAGTGAGCCCCATCTTGTAAGACAGCTATACGTGTACAGGGGCATAACTAAAGGCTCACGGGTACCAATGCAAAGGTTCAGCTTGGGCCTGACTGCACAACTACAGCAGCAATAAAATTCATCAGCCATTTAGCAGCATTTACATGTTGTACTTGTTGACAACATGTCTCTGCACAAAAGCCTCCCATCATTCCCATTTCGTCTCGGTGTCCCCCACATAGTAATGGTGCCCCCTTTTGTGGCACAGCTTCCCTCCACAGAATCCTTTTTGCCATTAAAGGGTTAATTTTCTCCTTTTGACTGTGGAAGACTGTATCATAAATCTTCACACTCCAGTGCACCAGGGTAATAAATGTATGATTCACAGGCTCCCAGCCATCAAAGGAGAACATAAAGTAAAAGACATTTAACCAACCATAGTATGTTAGCAATGACATGTGGGCCCCCTGGCTTCTGGGCCAAGTCACAGCTGCAACTACTTAGACCACTATAGTCAAAGGTGTAACTTGAAGCTCCTGGGCCCCAGTGCAAAATTTGTAAAGGGACCCAATTCCTACATTGTCCCATTTATAATAGTGGTATATTTTATGTGGCACAGATTGTCGGGGCCTCCTATGGGCTGTTATAGACTGCTACCACTGCATCCCCTATAGCTACACCCCAGGAAATCAGTAAAGAGATGAAAGCAGGTTATTCAACCTTAGTGTGGAGAGGGTAACCTGTGGGTTCCCATGACTTATGGGCCACATAGTGTTCTGTACCATGCCATGTTATAGGACTATTCTCATCTGGAAGCAATGCTTCTTAAGGAGAAGAGATCTGTGCTAAATTAGCTCTATATTTAGAGAAGATCAGAGAGTAGCTGTAGTTGTTGCCAGTGCTGTTAATCCATCAGTTCATATACTGGATTTGCTAAATGTAGATATGATCCAAACCAAATTACATAAACTAATTATGAACAATTCCATGACCAGATGTTTGGCACCCAAGAGTTCTTAGAAGACGAAGTTCAGTCATTGTTTATAATTTTTAGGGATTCTCTAATGACTGGTACAGTGCACAAAGCAAATGTGGTGCCTATTTTCAAAAGGGCAAAAAAGAAAAAAAAAGTTTAAAAATATTTTAAAAAAAGAAAAAACAAAAACATTTCTCTCCAGGAAATTGAAAAAAAAAAGAAAAAATGGACATATAATTAGAATCCAGATATCTGTAATAGCTTGAACTATGCTATCAGGTTATTTAACCAAGCTAAACACCATAAAAAATTATAAAACACAAGCCAAAACTAAATTTCTTTTGTTCACACATCTCCATTGATGGAAAAATAAAAAAGCTTTTAAAATATGGCACCACAAAACAGTTGATTTTAAAATTTCTTTTTCAATGCAAAAAACCTTACATACATATTTTGAATTACTAGAATTGAACTGACCCAAAAATTATAGGTAACATGGTATTTATGTTGCATGATGAATAGGGCAAAAAAGTTATGGCTCTTGGAAGGCAAAGATAAGATAATAAAAATTTGGACATCAAAGTCTAAAACGCCTAGTCATTAAGTTGTTAACAAGCAGACCAAGTCTTCTTTTAGGCCCCACATTGTAGAAACGCAGATTTTTTTGTTGCAGATTTTGCTACAGAATGGCTACAAATGGAATGGGAAATATATAGGAAGCTTTTATACTTCTACCTTCTGCTCAATACCCTTTGGCTCAAAAAAAAACACAGCAAAATTTGCAACAACAAAAAAAACTGCATTTCCGCAACATGGGGCCTCAGCCTTAACCTGTTTCTACGTTTTGCCTCAAATACTGTACTCAAATATTTAATGCAAAAAAAAAATTGACATTTATAGCCTGTTGACGTTTGTGTAATTTGAATTAGGGCCTGAAGATGTCACTTGTCATTGTTTATTTCATAGGTCCCTTCATTGTTGCATTTCTGAGATAATTTGATAATCTGGGCAACAATTTCAAGGTATTTGCATAATCCCTAGTGGGATTTCTGGCTCTATAGTTTCTTCTTACTCTACCAAAAAAAAGCATTAAATAGGATTATTGAGTTTACAAAAATATTGAATTCACAATGTGATGTCTGTGAGCATTTACATGAGACAGGAAATTAAATTTTGAGCCCCATTGGGAACATAAACTATTTATGTAATGTTTTACAGATTATATTCTAGGAACACAATCACTGGTGGAAAAAATATAATGTTGTTGCAGTTTAACTTAAACTTTACTTTTTGCTTAATGTACTTCAGTCATTCAGTTGTACATTAAGAGCATAAGCATCTAAATACCTTACAGTTGTAGTGAACACCTTTTGTGTTTTGTAGAAATCCAGTACATATGAAAAATGCATTTATACAGTATGCTCTGATTGACCCCATATGAGTCTGCAAACCACTTTCTTTTAAAACCAGAGGCACCCCACAAACAATATAGGACAGATTTACTAATCCTGTTTTATTTTTGAAAACTTAGGCAACGCAGTCTTAAAATGCGCCAGTTACAGTGGCCAATATTGTTCTTATCTGTCATAGGGTGATGGATATGTTAGGGTGATAGAGTGATCGATGTAGACAGAACCCCCTACTTCTAGTGTCTGTGCATTTAGTCTGAGGTAAAATACATGATGTAAACTTTCTTCAGTCATGTTTTTTACATTTCTGATGGAAGAAAAAATTGTGTATGCAGGACTTTTTCTTCCATTTCAAGAGTAAATAAATATGATAGAAGAAAGATTACCTCATGTTTTTTTTTTATATTAGAGTGAATGGTAATGGACACAGATGGAGGGGGCTCCATCTGCATCCATCATTCTTCTACTGTTAATGTCAGTTGCTCTCATTTTATGACAGATTACAGCAATGAACATTCATAACTGTAGTGTGAATGTTCCCTAACACATAACAAGGTTGGAGACACATGTTGAGTCATGTTGCTTTTTTTGGTGCAGATTTTGCTGGGGGGTTTTGAACAAAAGTCAGGAGTGGATTGAGCAGCATGGAGAAGTATAAATAATTCCTTTATATTTTCCATTCCTTTTGAATCCCCTCCTGGCTTTGGCTAAAAAAAAAAACACATACAGCAAACTCTACACCTAAAAAAGCAACAAACAGTAAATGGGGCCAATTTATTATTAATTTTGCGAAAGAGTTCTGGTGCATTTTTCCTATTTTGCATCGTTTGATTAATTTATAACGTGGCATTTTTCTATTGACCTTCATATAATATGCCCTTTTTTTCAATAATGACATGCAATGCAGGTGCAGTTTAGATGGTGAAATATGTTATATGTGAAGTCACTTTACTTCTAACTTGGCTTTAATAATAATAATAATAATAATAATAATAATAACTTTATTTATATAGCACCAACATATTCCGTAGCACTTTACAAATCAGAGGACACATGAACAGACAATATGAGACATTACAATGTGACAAAGAAATAAACATATCAAACAATGGGAGTGGGGGCCCTGCTTGCAAGAGCTTATATTCTGTGAGGAGATAGGGGACACAAGAGGTCAGACGGTTTGTTTGCTACCATGGTCCAGCCATCTTTTAATAGAAAAGGTTGTGTAACTGAAGCTGTATGCACCCGTCACCAGCCAGTATCTGTGCATAAACAAATACTAAGTGCAAGGAGTGCAGTGTAACTTCTAGATGGAGAGGACAGGATCTGAGGAACAGAGGAGGAAGGATAAAAGGTGTTATTGTTCTGCATCTCCGCACACTACACTGTGATCAGGTCACTTGATAAGCTTGACCATACAGATGTGATTTTAGGGCAGTTTTGAAGCTGCTATAGTTGGGGATAAATCGGATTGTCTTGGGTAAAGCATTCCAGAGCACCGATGCAGCTCGAGAAAAGTCTTGGAGACGGGAGTGGAATGATCGGATAACAGGGGATGCAAGTCTAAGGTCATTGGCAGAACGGAGAGGACGGTTAGGGTGGTAAACAGTGACAAGGGAGGAGATAAAGGGGGGCGCAGCGCTATGGATGGATTTTGTGGGTCAATGTGATAATTTTATATTGTATCCTGTGATGGATGGGTAGCCAATACAGCGACTGACACAAGGTAGATGCGTCTGTGTACCGGTTTGACAGAAAGATGAGTCTGGCGACCGCATCTAGGTTGCAGGTTACAAGAGCGTGCAAGTGTCTGAATATGTGGGGTAAAGGTGAGATCTGAATCAAATACAACCCCCAGACAGCGGGCATGCTGCCTCGGGGTAATAGTAAGTCCACAGGCAGAAATGGAAATATCAGGGTTAGGTCGGTTAGTAGATGGAGGGAACACAAGAAGTTTAGTTTTTTAAAGATTCAGTTTCATATAAAGAGAAGACATGATGTTAGATACAGCAGAGAGACAGTCACTGGTGTTCTGTGATAGTGCAGGAGTGATGTCATGGGATGAGGTATATAGTTGGGTATCATCTGCATAAAGATAGTATTGAAAGCCAAATTTGCGAATGGTTTGTCTGTAGAGAAAAGAGGAGGGGACCTAGGACTAAGCCTTGAGGAACCCCAACTGCAAGGGGCAAAGGAGAAGAAATAGCACCAGCAAATGATACACTAAATGAGCGGTCAGAGAGATAGGAAGAAAACCAAGAGAGAGCGGTATCCCTGAGGCCAATAGAATGGAGCATAGTGAGGAGGAGTTTGTGGTCTACAGTGTCAAATGCTGCTGAGAGATCCAGAAAAATAAGTAGAGAATAGTTCCCTTTACATTTAGCTGTCAAGAGATCGTTGGAGACCTTTGTGAGGGCCGTTTCTGTAGAGTGTAGTGCACGAAAACCTGATTGTAAGGGGTCCAGAAGAGAGTTAGCAGAGAGATAGCAGATTAGGTGGGAGCAGACCAAGCGTTCCAGGAGTTTAGAGAAGAAGGGGAGGTTAGAGACAGGTCGGTAGTTAGCAGCACAGGATGAGTCATGGGAGGGTTTTTTCAGTAGTGGGGTTATGACAGCATGTTTTAAGGAGGAGGGAAAGATTCCAGAAGAAAGAGAGACATAGACCGGAGGAGGTGTGATGGGATAGGATCACTTGTGCAAGTAGTTGGGCAAGAAGAAGAAAGGAGCTGGGAGGCTTCTTCTTCTGTTACCGGGTCAAATAATGAGAGTTCACAATGAGGAGCAAGGGGGGGGGGGGAAGGGAACTGATCCCACTTGGAGAATGGGTTATTTCCTGATGGATGTTGTCGATCTTGTCTTTAAAGCATGTGGCCATGTCCTGGGCACTGAGGTCTATGACAGGTGCCCGCACCTTTGGCGTGAGAAGGGAGTGAAAGATGTCAAAGAGTTGTTTAGGGTTATTGGAGAGAGAAGAGATGAGAGAGGTGAAGTAAGCTTGTTTGGCAAGGTGAAGGGCAGAGTTATAAGCTTTGAGCATAAACTTGAAGTGAAGAAAATCTGCAGATGTGTGAGATTTTTGCCACAGACATTCAGCACATCTTGAGCACTGCAGAAGAAAATGTGTTTGAGTCTTGCCAAGGTTGCCGGTGTCTGTGTTGGGATTTTTGGACGGTCAGGAGTGCTACTTTATCCAGGGTGGTTTTGAGAGTCTCATTGTAGTGTTTGGTGGCCAGTTCAGGACAGGAGAGAGAAGAGATGAGACAGTGATGACTGTAGGGTATCTGAGAGGTGCTGTGTGTTTACAGCCCGTAGATTTCTGCATGTGCGGTAGGTCAGTGTGTTTTGTGAAGGACAGGAAGCTTTGATGTTAAAGGTTATGGTCAGAAATTGGTAGGTGAGTGTTAGTAAAGTCAGAGAAAGAACAGAGTGGTAAGAAGACCAGATCTAGGATATTACCATCTTTGTGTGTAGGAGAAGAAGTAAGCTGAGAGAGACCAAGAGAGGCGGTTAGTGATAGAAGGCTAGAGGCAGATGGAGAGACAGGGTGTTAATGGGAATGTTAAAGTCACCCATAATGAGGGTAGGAGTTTCACAGGATAGGAAGTTTGGAAGCCATGAAGAAAAGTGATCTAAGAACTGGTAGGGTGAGCCAGGGGGATGGTAGATGACAGCTACTCGCAAGGAGAAAGGGCAGAAGAGTCTGATAGTGTGGACCTCGAAAGAGGAGAAAGAGAGCAATGGTACTGACGGCATGACCTGAAAAAATGCACCATAAATTCTTAGTGAACTCTGGTGCCCTTCCCCATAGAGAATAGTGACACATTTACAAACCAGAGAGATAAATCTGTCACAAAAAAATATTAGAAAATAAAAACAAATCAGAAAATTTACTTCAAAAATAGTTTTACCCCAAAGTGTGTATTCAGCCTAAAATTTGTGCACAGCATAAAGGCCAGATTTTTGACAAAAAGCAAGCAGGAATTTGGGCACATTTAGCACAGTGTTTTACTTCCCTTGTATCCAGTTATATACGGTACAGCTTCAGATTACTGTACAGTGTCTTGTCCATAGACTATCAGATTATCAGAGAATGGTAGATCCTATACAAGCAAACGTGAACAATCCATGTGGTATATCATATTTTATATCTGCCCCATGAATACCCATGGATACTGTGCCAACATGCCAGCAATATTGCCTAACATAGTGTGAACCAAACCTTGGTCCACTTTGAAATGGCAGAATTTTAGTTAGTATTGTGTATCAGTATTTGTAAGCCAAGCAATCTAAGTAGAAATCTCTACTAACGTTTTTCCCTCTTTCTATTACACTCCTGGCTTTAACTTACAGATACCGATGCAAAATACTGACCAAGTGAAAGTGATCTAAAAAGCAACTGATGTAAAAGAATTTTATAGTACAGCCCTGCAGAGATAAACCAGTAATGGATTGTCAAAGATACAGTAGATAAATAATAAAAGTGTATGATAGCAGAGAAAACAGAATTGAAATACTACAGGAGCCCTGAAACATGTATCTATAGGTGTAGATATTAGATTAATTCTGAAGGACGGTTGTTTAACAAGCGTGAGTGTTTGATGGTGTTCACCCTGAATATTTAGTGTCATTTTTTAGATTGTGCTACCACATCTTCATGTGAAGTATTAGAGAACTGGCCAAGCATGTGAAGATGTGTGTTCTGAGCAGTGTTTCCAAATTAGTATGGATGAATCGCTAAACCACAATTTTCATGGATGAGATGCCATGGCTAAAATACAGCCAGCAACATGTAGTATAAATAGGTATATGTGTTTTATCTTTTTAATTCAATGTGATTTCAAGAATTTATTCAGAGTAAAGTATATTTGCTGCGTCTGAACAGTGGCAATGGTGACCTCTAAAATTCCAGCATTCAATTAAAGAGGACCTGTCACAATGTACAAAATACTAAATTCTATACATTATCTGATTACTGCTGTGTCCCTGAACAATTTGTTTTTTTTTTATACATATGGTCCCTCAAAGGTTATATTTTTAAAAATTAAAGCACCAAATAATTTATTTTGCTTATTTATATAGCGCCATCATGTTCCTCTACGTTTTTACAGAGGTATTATCAACACTGTTCCAAGTAGGGCTCACAATGTAAATTCCCTATCAGTATATCTTTGGTGTGTGGGAGGAAACCCACGCAAGCACGGAGGGAACATACAAACTCTAGCGCTGCAAAGCATCAGTGCTAACCACTGAGCCATCGTGCTGCCACAGCGGTACTTGGTGACAGATCCTCTTTAACTCTTTAACGACCAAGGGCATAATAGTACGTTATTGATCGCATGGGGATATATGGAGAGGGCTCAGGAGCTGAGCTCTATCCATACATGGTGGATACCAGCTGTATAATACAGCCAGTACCCGCTACTAACAGCGGCGATCGGTGCCGACACCAATCGCAGCTGTTAACACTTTGTATGCCGCGGTTAAACGCAACTGTGGCATTTAAAGTACGTTGCCATCTTTTACTGATCGCCACCCTCTGGAATGTCATAAGAGGGTGGTGATCGGTTGCCATGACAGCTGGGAGCCTATTTAAGGCTCCCAGGATTGTTATTGCCATAGGCCATAGGCAGCATAGGCAATAGAAGTTAATGGATTTTACTATTCACTGCAATACATTAGTATTGAAGCGAATAATATGAGCAATCAGACCCCCTAGAGTTTAAGGTCCCTAGGGGGATTGATCATAAAAGTAAAAGAAGAAAAAAAAAAGTTTTTAAAAGTATTAAAAAAAACACAAAAAGTACAAAAGTTTAAATCACCCTCCTTTCCCTAGATCACATATAAAAATAAATAAACAAAAGTAAACAAACACTTTAGGTATCCCCATGCTTAAAAATGCCCAAATATTAAAATATTTATCCCAAACGGTGAACGACGTAGCAGGGAAAAAAAATCAAAATAGCCAAATGTCGATTTTTTTTCAACACTTTTTAAATAAAAATTGATCAAATCATCAGACTTTCCCCGAAATGGTATAAATAAAAACATCATCTTGTCCCACATAAAAAGACGCCATACCCAGCTCCATCCTTGTAAATATGAAAAAGTTACAGGTGTCAGAACATGTCGACACAAAAAATTGTTTCTATTTTGCAAAGTTTTTTATTTTTTTAAAAGGTATCAAAACATTACATATAAGGGGGCGTTCACACTACCATTGGTGACTGTCAGTAATGTCCGTTACTATTGTCCGTTACAAGATTTTAGCATCGGACACTAGCTGAACCGTCAGAAATCTGTTAATATTTCCATTCATTTCAATGGGTTTTTATATTGTGTCCGTTAGGACTTTTTGTCCGTTTGACAAAAAACGGATTTTTGATGGACAGCAAGTGTCCGTTATTTTTTTAACATTGAAGTCTATGGGTAACGGACTTATAACGGACAGTAACTGATAGCCATCAGTTACTGTCCGTTATTTTATGTTCGTTTTTTTCTGCGCATGCTCAGAAAGCAGAAAAAAACAAAACAAAAAAAAATGGACAGTGTTAAAAAACGGACACTAACTGATCCATAATGTGATCCGTTTTTTTCTACTACTAATCCATTAATTGGATCAGTTAAAAAAACTGACATATTAACATCAGTTAGTGTCCGTTAATGTCTGTTATGATAGGTGTCCGTTTTTTTTTGTTTTTCTTTTTTTAATGGACACTATCAGAACGGACATCAACGGTAGTGTGAACCCTGCTTAACAACACTATATAAATTTGGTATCACCTTGATCATACTGACCCACAGAATACAGGTAACAATTCCACCTCATTCTGAATTTGTTTTCCAGCTTCCCAGTACATTGTACAGAATATTGAATGGTGCCATTACAAAGTACAATTTGTCCCAGAAACAATAAGCCATCATGTGACTCTGCGGACTTAAAAAAAAAAATTATGGCTCTTGGAAGGTGGGGAGGAAAAAACAGACACACAAAAGTGAAAACTTTCTCAGCCTTTAAGGGGTTAATATACTGCACACATCTAGTGTACATAAAGTATAGAATGTTTATGTGCTACATATACTGGATACAGAAGGATGGGCCTAACTACCACGGTAGTATACATATCAGCTTCTATGGGGCCCAGCAACTAAGGGGCCCCTTTTCCACTGAAACCTAAGATGCAGTTAGTGATATCTGTGAATGATTGAAGAGAAGGTGGAATGTGGCTATATTACTTTACCGTATCCATCAAAATGGACAAAGAGAGCATGTTTGTTTTTCTCATGGCCGGGTAAAACATATGTATATATTGATTTATTCTTATTGTTTTTAAAATTACTATGTGGCAACTGTTCAAAAACTGGCTGTCACATTGTCGTTTGTCACTGTCATGTACAGTGAACATTCACACTGCAAATATCAAGAGAATTTTCCAGTGTATACCCAAGATGGATGCTTCCCCACATGTTCTGCTATATAGGCATACAGTGGCATACATTGCCTAAAGGCTGCTATGTAAAGAAAAGGGGGTTTTTACTGGGTACAGCAGCATAGTATACTTCACTATTCCATACAAAACAGTTATACCAATGTATACTGACCAGACAGAGGCTGTATGCTGTTTTAGCCTTCATCAATTGAACGGGGGCTGTATACGTACTGTACTGTATGTTTAACCCAAGCACTGGAAGATTTCCAGGCGCATGCATGAAATATACATTGTAGTATATATTCTCCATAAATCAATACTGCTCTGGTGATGAAAACACGGGTACAGGACAGCTACAGTTACACTGTGTATCAGAGCTGTGCCTTGTATTGACTCATTCAACTCCACATACATGACCAGGGTGGGTTTCATCCTATTGAATATATGAAGTGGAGCTCTTAAAAACCATGAGTAATTGATACAGAAAGTATGGCTTTAATTGTAAAAAAAATATATATTATAATATAAATTAAGGGAATTGTCCAAGACTGCATATTAGTGGCCAATCCTTAGGTCATCAAATATCAAATTGTTGGGGAGGTGTAAGCAGACGGCTCTCTACACTTTGTAGTCACCATGCCGTGCTTTTGCAGCTCAGCTCCCAATCAAGTGAAAGTTTTCTGCCAAACTGGCATAAGTAACACCTGGAATGAAAATAGGATGGATTCCACCCAGTGCGTCTGTGTTACAATAGGTATGTAATTGTAGTTACTTTCAATGCAAACTTAGTATTTATAACTTTCATTATTATTTTACAGCTTATGATTTCTTGATGATATGTGCCCACTGGTTGGTTCCTATTGTGCACTGCGGGACTCATATTTTATTCATTTTGTGTTTTCACATTTGCATCATCATCAATTAATTCATCAACTGATAATCATTAATTGTATTTTCCTAATTCTGGCCTTCTTAGGCCAGGTTCACAAGGTGGAAAATGAAGAGGAATTTGAGGAAGACATCTGCCTAAGATTCCTTTTCATTTTCTGGCTGAAGCAGAGCTGCGACTTTTCGCTATGGCTTTTGTTTCGTGCTGCTGACTTTGCAGCTGAGTCAGCCATGAAATCTAAAGGAAGATTGAGTAGGACGTTTGAAAACAATGGGAAGCTGATTCTGAGAGGGAATCCACCTCAAATTAAGCATCAGATTCTGCCATGTGAACATACCTTTAGGCTGAAGCACCATGTGGTGTAAACACCGCGGTTTGGCCGTGGCAAAAACGCTGCAGCAAAAAACGTCGCATTTTACAGTCCCTGCAAAATTCATGGGATTCTAGCAAATAAGATCCTCACATTGCAAAAAGATACCCGCAGCAAAAATGCTGTGGTTTCTAAACCGTTGTGATTTTGGAAATTGCAGCATGTCAATAATACCTGTGGAAATGCTAGCAGTTTCCGTATAGGTATAATTGAAGCAGAAAGTCCACAGAGAAAAACTCTGTGGACTTCCTGTGAAAAGCGCTGCAGGATGTGTTTCTACCTCGGTTTTTCCCACAGTGCTCTTTCACTGCGGCCCACTACGTGCGGCCTTATGCTAACACTCTTGTTAGTAAATGATGTGGTGTTGGTCTGACTAATGTAGGCTTCTAAACTGCACTGGTGCAGAGAATGTTGTAGTACTCTATTAGAAGAAACCATGTAAAAATATGAAGCCATGCTTAAGCCATTTTCAATTCCACAAAAAAGTAGACATTTGAATCTCCTGATATGTCGATTTCAGTAAGTACTTGTATTATTTATTAGAAAGAACAATGCAGGGGATCTTCATTTAAAACTGCATAGTGCCATTCCTCTGTTTTTCAACATACACAGAAAATGACTAACATATTGGAAACAATAAATTGTAATGCAACCCCTATACTCAACACAATAAAGTATAGCAGTAATAAAAAATGTGAATATACATATGTAAAAATATATTGTCATTGTTTAAACAAACAAAACAAGTTAGAAAACAGAATATATACAATACAGTATACTGATAGAATATATATAACTTACCACTGTAGTGCAACTGCCGCCCTCAAAAATGTTCAGATACAGTATTCGTATTCAAGGTAAAATCACAAGAACCAAATTATAGTCAAGATACATAAGAAATTCAGAATTAAAACAAGTGTCAAATATCAAGTTGCCATAAAAGGTCACCAGCTGGGAGTTAGAATAAAACCTGCTCCACAATAACAAATGGCTTCCTCAGGGGTTACCGGTTGAGTTATGCCTCTACAAAATATGATATTTTTCAATCTTTGCTAGAATGAGGCTCAAGTGTAATGGGGTGTGCCAGAGTCTCCAAGGGTTTTGTATTCAGGTTTGAAAACCTGAGGCTCTGCCACACCCATTGCACTTGAGACTAATTTGCATATTTTTTTTTTTTTTTTAAATAGCCTTTTCAAGCATTCTTTGGACCATCTAAAGTTATAGGTATCAGTACTTTTGGTGACACACTCCCTTTAACACTATAAAATCTGTACGCAGCTATTTTTTATCAGTGTGCCCCAATGTGACATCACTATATTGTTCTGTGGGTAAACAGGTTATTTATCAAAGAGAACAGTTTTAATAGCAAATTCAGCTCTGGTACATCTGTAAAAGTTTGAAGTACATGAGTAATAAGCAATCTGCAAAGACAGTCACACAAGACCAATTTGCTGAGTTTCTTCTAATAATACAATGTATCTTCTAATTCATTATGTTAATATTCAAAGGATAACACACTTATTTATGATTTTTCTAAGTAACAGGTTTATAAAATATCTGAGTCAGAAAACTTCAGAAAAATCATTTCATTTGTCAAATTTCCATAGCTCTTAAATATCTAGTGATTTATTATGCTAATTGTTTTATCTTCAAGCAATATACAATTTATTAAGATGTGAGCTGTATGTTCAAGTGTTTGCTTCTCATTTGTTTCTTCATACCAAATGTACAGTAAGCTCTTCTTAATGAATAGTAATAAATATATGTTTCCATTTCAGTTTTCAAGTTGCTTATTTTATTTTGAACCTGTTATTTTTGGGTCTGTATTATGGTTACAAAACCTGGACCTTCTATGGTGATTTAAGTTCTGGCTGCTTAAAGGGACTGTCCAGCTCTTCTTTACTGATGATCTGTCCTCAGGATAAGATCATCAATAAAAGATCAATGGGGGTCTGACACCAGGGACACCCACTGATTAGCTCTTTGAAGGAGCTGAGACTTTACTGCGAGCACCATGACCCCTTTACTTTTTGCATCACAGACGGTTTGTTTCATAGCGGCTGTGTGATGTAATGTGACAAGACTGTGATTATATTACACAGCTGTTATGAAACTTGCACAAGCACCATGGCCCCTTCAAAAAGCTGATCAATGGGGGTCGGTCACCTACTTATGTTTTATTGAAATCTATCCTAAAGACAGGTCATCTATAAAGAAGAACTGGAAATCCCTTTAAACCAGAGGGATTCTAGGTTGCAGATGCCAAAATTTGGCTACATTACGCATGTCTGAATGTTGAATGCCACCATTTTTGCTAAGGTTTTGTCACAGTTTTTTCAACATTAAAAAAGGAGCAAAAATGTAATTTGTGGACACAGTCTTACAAACAGTAACTTCATGTACTGTATATACAGTTGACTTCATGTATATAATCTGGCATAAAGACTCCTACTTTCAGAAATCCCTGTCCTGTATGAAAGTACAACCCAAAAAGTAGTATTTTTATGCATTACATCGAGTCTACCACCAGCAACATTTCTAAAGCATTTATATCGTTTGGGCTGTTAATAACATAGTGAACAACCTTTATTTGTCAGTGCATCTACTGCAAAAAAATTAATTTATCCTTGTATACCTAGGGAAAGGGCACACTTGCCCGAACACCCATTTTGCCTGTGGTTGACACCTAGCACTATCTCCTAACATAAAAACTGGCAGGTGTGACAACTGCAGGGCAAAAACACATGTGATACACTACCTTTAAAGGGATTCTATCATTAAAAAACATGTTTTAAACTAAGAACACGTAGGAATAGCAGGCTATTCATCTTGAAGGTCCACGCCGCTTTTTTTGAATTTTTATTCATTCTTCATTGTGCTGATTTTGTGCATGTCCGTTCGAGCCATTTTGTGGTGGTCTTGTGTAAGAAGACGAGTGAAGAGGAAGTGAATGGCCGACGGAGCAGAAGAAAGGCGGCGCTGGATTGGATGACAATGCTCTGCTCAGAGCACAGGGTCAACGCCCTCTGTGCTTTCTGAGCACAATGAAGAATGAATAAAAATTCAAAAATGGGCGGCGCGGACCTTCAAGATAAAGGTAAGAGATGAATCGCCTTTATAAAGGCTATTCCTACGTGCTCTTAGGTTAAAACGTGTCTTTTAATGATAGAATCCCTTTAATATATCATAAGCACTGTGTCTTTTAGCTCATGCGCTCAGCAAAGTCCTTGCAATTTGTTCCAGTTTGTTTGTCCAGTTAACAGAGTTCCTTTGTGTTGCTATAGTTCTTCATGTATTACCCAGTTTGCTTAATCCCTTAAGATGTATGCAAAAATTGGGCAGTTGAAATGCAACTGACTGATTCTTATCTCTTCCAACACCTGTCACCAGCAGAGAGTCCGTAGGCCACCATACACATTAGATAGTCAAGTGGTCCCAACAACATCAGTGGGTTCGACTTAAAACCATCTGATTTGTATGGCCAACTTTACTAAATTGACTCCAAGTTGTATGGAACCAATTTAAGGAACTTATAGAAGTGCATGGAACTTTATTATATCTCTATATGTTACTGTAGGAATGCTTCATCAGATTAATATATAGTGAACAGTCCTACTTGATTGGCAGCTATATATGTATATACAGTCAATATTTTAGTAGGATCACAAAAGCACAGCAAGAACAGGGATTTACATAGATAAACATTTGTGCAAAACTATATCTCAATCTGCTGAGCTCCTCCTGCTCTGTATCATGCTGCAGCTCGAACTGCGCTTTAAATCTGACAGGTTTACTTTAAGCTGACGATACTTATTTGATAGCTGTCAGACAACATCTATTCCTTCTGACCCCATCATACAGTGTTCTCAATAGGGAGTGGGGAGTAAGCTACTGGCAGGAACCTTTGGCTTATTGCCTTTGATAAGGAGATTGACTAGTCATGTAAAAATCCAACTGGCAGGCCATTTTTCCCCCTGATATCTGCCATCAGGAAGAGTCAGGACACTCTCATAGACATTTACTGATCATACAATCTTGGAGAAATCGGATTTATCCTATATTCGTTTATGAGTATGGCCAGCTTTAGCCTCATAATTCCATTCCTGTTACAGTTGTTTATTGTTGTGCAAACCATTCTGTGCTCTGCAGTTTTTGGGATGGTTAGCCCCATATCAGGAGTGGTCTAAGTTATTTATTCCCCTGCCTCTACAGAGATCAGCTGCCTAACTCTGTAACTTCAAAAAATTCTCAGTGCAGAAAATCTTTCCATATGTATGCCTGAGTTTTTCTTGTAATGATCAAAGTATGACCTGTGTGTGTTGTGATTTCTTTTATCCACAGTAACAGTTAATAATATTATTTAGACCTTGTTGCTTTTAGAAGCCTATTAATGATCTTGTGTAAGTTGTAAAGAAGTCTATGTGGCTGCCTTTAAAACATGACATTAATGGCTTTGACTAACTTTCCTTCTGTTTTTTACTACACTTTGGGCAATAGTAATGCAATTAATGATAATGATCATATATAGTGGAAAACAAATTTCTCCCCAATGGGAGCTTAGATAATTTACATACAAATTAGAAATGAAATAAATGTTAAAGGGGAAGAAAATAATACAGAAAAACAACATAACTTCAGTATAGTACAATAAATAAAATTAATTAGGTCAAATAATGTGTAGAAAATGCTACATTGTATTAAAAAGGGAGTGTTAATACATTTCAAGGGACTATCGCCAAGCAGAAAATTCAGTCTAGAAAATGTTAAAGTATAGGCTACCTTACACAAGTACATAGTAACATCATTGCTTAAATAGCAATCTGCAAATATGTACTCGATAATAGAACTTCTCCCCAGGGTAGTGAAACAAAAAAAAAAAAAAATATTTCAAGAGGTCTAAACCAAATACGGTATATTGGATATGTTGCCTATGGAACTCCTTTGGTCCAGGACTTGGATCCCTGGGGGTTAATCTTACAAGGGACCTAGAATGAGAAGACATATTGAAGTCAGCCTTTTACACTAAGCAGAAAATGATGGAAGTGTCAAGGTCAATGAAACATTGCAGTAGCATGAGCAGGCTCAAAGGGAGGGGTTAAATGTATTCTATGGACTGATGTTTCATTTTTGCATAGAATTATAAGGAAAAACAACACAGAGTGAATGTACTCTGGTCAAAATATGGCAGAAGGCATGCATCTGGCCAATAAAAGTCTATGAGCATGTTAGATATATGCAGTGGGATACTTACAGCCTTTATATACCAAGTGCTTATCCCCAAACCTAGCATGAACGTTGCCTTGCATTACTTTGAATTTATTTCTTACACACAGTATAAAAAAAACGGGGAGAAGTTATACATATATTTAATAAATAATAGGATCAATATACTTGTGCCAATGGCACCACTATACTGCCAGAGGATTGGTGTGATATGAGCAGGGACTAATAGCATCTGGGTATGGAAACTCCGTGGTGAGCTCCATGCGGGAGAATAACAACCATCTGATGCATGAGACCGTGATAGCGCTGGGCAGCACTGTCAGTGACCGACTGCTCCACCCTAAGTGTGAGAAGGAGCGCTATCGGAAGTCTTTCCTCCCTGCTGCGGTTAGGCTGTACAACCAACACTGACCTAAGCAGAGATCAATACACACAGAGAACTGAAAGATCTTTAAGTTGTGGTATCCCTTGTACTACTTTTTTTTTTTTACCTGTACCTTTTTATCTGTGCCTACTGTCACTGTAATGCCTCTAGCTTTCTGTATATATTGTAATTGTATTTTGCATTATCTATGCTGCTGTAACACACTGAATTTCCCCATGATAGGATTATCTTATCTTATCTTAAATAGCATCAATATTGCCAGGAGGAACACCTACAGGAATATAAAAAATTAGCTTTGAATTGTTCTAGAAACTTGAATATTTTGGACTGTGTGAATCCCTAAAAGTCAGTGGCTCCTTGCTGTTTTGTCCCAAAAGATGTTTATTGACATAATTCTATTTGTTTGTCAGGGGCGGCCGAGAAAAGTTCCAAACATGGAGCAGAAGACAAAACTCAACACATTATTATGGCAATGAAGGAAAGAATGAAAATCCGAGAAAGAAACAGACCAGAGGTTTTTGAGCTTATCCAAGAGCTTTTCCAGATATCAAAAGAAGATTTTGTGCATCACACAAAATCAGCTAAGCAAAATGTTCTAGATGGGACATCCAAGTGGTCTGCCAAAATCAAAATCACAGGTAAAGAACAGTTTCTTCAGTCACCTGTAATTCACTACTAAGTAACTACATTCTTCTATTGTATGTATAAAATTTTTTAAACAGAACCTATGATGTTTAACTTAGTATCTGATCTTTAGACAGCGTGGTATAGCACAAAATCATGGCAGATGGATATATAGATGTGTAGGAAAGGATCCAGTCCCAGTATGTCTTTTTCTCATTGAAATATTTACTTATTGTAAGCTGGAGTTCAGTGGACAGTCTTGCTCAATGTCTGATATCTATCTGTGCAAGCACACGTCTACAAGGAAGGCTGTCTGTCTCTGCATAGAACCACTCACTGGACTCCTATGTATAGAAAGAGCTAAGATTTAAATGATTAAAATACTAGACTAAATTGTTCCCAAAAAAGTATTTATCTTTCACTAGGATTAGGCATAGATAGATTATAATCAGGAAGGCAATAATGCTGGATGTATAAGGTACTTAGCTAGACCTACAAGTAAAGGAATAGAAATAGCTCACAATCTTTCTGTAAGATTGTTTATAAAGATAAATAACAATCACATTTTGAGGGTTTTTTTTGTTCATCCCAAATGGTTTGTAAGAAATATTTGTTAGCAGTAATCTTTGAAGAAAGATTCTCACTTGCAGATACAGACAAAGGTACGGGATTTGTTACTGGAGACACTCTAGTAGTGTCCAATAGATGCACCATTTCTTTGGAGAAGCCATTTTTAGAAATAAGCAAATGAGACGTAAGTGCAATGGGCCTGTCAGGTTTTTATTAATTGAATACAGAACCCTTGGAAACTCTGACATACCCCATTGCTTGTTAACAAAAATAGCTCTTTCAAGGTAATGGTGCATTTATTGGACTATCGAAAGGTACGATGGTGCTCAGCACCGTGGTTGGTTTGTTCTCGAGTTTCCAGGTGACAGATTCAAATTGAATTAGACAGGATAAGGGCAGGTTTTATGCCTTCAGGGTGAGGCACACTTTGTAGGCATTTTAGTTTTTTTGTTGCAGACTTTAATGTAATTTTTTGAATCAATGCTAAGAGTGGCTTCGAAATGAATGACAAATAAAAGGAAAGCACCTACAGTATACTTTTTTTTCTTCTGCTATATCCACTCCATCCAGCTTTTCTGCAACTTGTGGCCTAAGTCTAGGATGTAAACAAGAGCGTTTCCAACCTGAAAAAAGTAGTGATCCTAAAATTATAATTGAAAAACACCATATACTTTTAGAATTTGTCTTTAAATACATGTTTTTACATTTTTTGGTGGCATTTTTAAATAGTATCTTTTCGTAAAGGCATTTCTTCTGGCATATTGGAAGTTGTATTGAAAAGCCTATAGGGATAAATGTCTCCAAAAAGCCATGTGTAGAGCGTGTTTTGTTTTGTAAAAAAATATAGCTGACCCCTGAAATGCCAAATGCCAAAACGTTATAGACATTTTAATAATTTGCTATTGACTTCCAGCAAACAACTAACTGCAGAACTATATCCTTAAAATGGGTAAAATAAATGCCAAGGAAAAGAAAGCTAAACACTTTGTATAAAAGAACTATTTTATGGGGTTTTTTTTTTACAGTATGCATTTGGAAGTGTGAGCGGGTTTGTTCTTTAATAATGCAGTCCTCCATATTGTTTTCTTCATTAAATGTTTTTACTTTACAAAGTAAACTAATTATTCTATGCCGATTTATATATTCCTTTATAGTATAGTTATTTATTATTGAAGACATCAAGTTTCATGATTGTGTGATATCATCTGTATACTAATAAATATTTTTTTTTATATTTTCTAGTTCTTTGTGCTCAGGGTTTACAAGCAAAAGATAAAACAGGGTCAAGTGACCCATATGTGACAGTGCAGGTTGGAAAAACTAAGAGAAGAACCAAAACCATTTTTGGAAACCTAAATCCAGTGTGGGATGAAACATTTCATTTGTAAGTATAGAAACTTGTTGAAAAGGTTAATATACAGCTTGTCAATATAGTTAGTAATAAGCGTGTGTAAGAGACTGCAAGAATCTATTGCCATGTAAATCCATTGCTTTATCATTGGGTGGTGAATTATATTGCATGGTAAATCACTAGCCACATAGATCTTTCCTCCAATCAATGTTGTATTACTGTACTACACTTGCAGAGAATAGCTAATTGAGAAATACTTGTCATGTACAATGATTTACCAGCTGAAAGGTCAAACCTTAGCTTCTCTCATTCTAGATGGTGGCATCAAGGAGGTCAATGATATATGGTATATTGTATACCATTTACAGAGTAGAAGAAATGAAGGGAATTAACCCTACTGCTTCTGCTGCATTTTAATGAGAATTTTTAATAGAATCTTTCACTGAAGAAGTAATATGTACATTATAAAACACCTTCTTTTTCATTAGAGATTCCATATGATAAATTATAGGAATTTTTTATGTGCCTTACTCTTTATATCTTATGCAAATACAAAGGGTGCATGGAACTCAATGAAGATCTTCAATAAATTATTTAGAAAATTTTCACGCCACCATATTATATTAATGTCAGTTAAATTACATTTTGGGTCAGATAAATAGGGGGCGTTCACACTACCGTTGGTGACGGTCAGTAGTGTCCGTTGCTATTTTCTGTTACAAGATTTTAGCATCGGACACTAGCTGAACTGTCAGAAATCCATTAAAATTTCCATTCATTTCGATGGGGTTTTATATTGTGTCCGTTTGTGTGCGTTTACACCCAATCCATCAGAAGTCCGTTTTTTTTTCGCGGACAAAAAATCCTACATGCAGGACTTTTTTGTCCGTTTGAAATAACGGATTCTTGACAGACAGCAAGTGTCCATATTTTTTTTAACATTGAAGTCTATGGGTAACAGACTTATAATGGACAGTAACTGATAGCCATCAGTTATTGTCCGTTATTTTATGTCCGTTTTTTTCCTGCGCATGCTCAGAAAGCAGAAAAAAAAACAAAAAAACAAACAGTGTTAAAAAAAACGACAGTGTTAAAAAACGGACACTAACTGATGCTAATGTGTCCGGTTTTTTTTAACTAATCCATTAATTGGATCAGTTAAAAAAACAGACACATTAACATCAGTTAGTGTCCTTTAATGTCTGTTATGATAGGTGTCCGTTTTTTCTTTTTGTTTTTCTTTTTTTTAACGGACACTATCAGAACGGACATCAACGGTAGTGTGAATCCTGCCTAAAATGTATTACCTTACTGTGTTATTATGTCCCTCTGCTCCCTTTCTGCTCTACAATGTGTGGCCAGCCATGTTGCATTGCTATGGCAACTAGAATACTCCTGATGATGTCACTCTGGCAGAGTAATGAAATCTTGTGTCTCCTGACATTCACAGACTGGGCTTTTTTGTGCCTTGTTGCGCCTGATTTCTGATCATTTTGGTTGTTCCTGGTTTAGGTTTCAATATAATCTCTCTCGCTGGTATCTTTAGTGATGTTGGCAGTCATTGAGGACTACCCTGAGAACCACAGTCTGAGAAGTTTGAAATGTCAGGAGGTGCCTTAGGCACACATAAATACACTAGTCTTATTTTCCATACATGTTTTATGAGATATGAATGGGAATCACTCCTCTGTTCAGCTCAACGCATATATCTACAGCTGGTATGATTAGCTTTGTGACCAGCTTACCTAATGACAGATATGTGCCTAAACCAACAGTCTTTTTGTGTGTATTTTCTTCTTTTTCTTCTTCTATAATAATAATAATAATAATAATAATATTTATAAATCATCAATAATTCAGTGGTGCTGTACAATTGTGAATGTGTTTACATACATAACACATCAAAAATAAATAAACAGAAAACATGATGACTAGCCTGATACAACTAGGAAAGAGGAATCTGCCAGCAGGCTCACAATCTATAGGGGAAGATAGGTGGAGACAATAGGTGAGGGTAAGAGTTGCTCAAATGGTGCCATAGCGGCAACAGGGTTAGTGTGTTGTATGTAATCCTAGAGATGTAGATCTTCAGGTAATGTTTAAAGGTTGCGATTGTGGGAGACAGTGTTATGAATCATGGTAGTGAGTTCCAGAGTATGGGGGATGCATGTGAGAAATCTTGGAGGATGTTTTGTGAAGAGGGAATCAGAGCAGAGTCAGAGACAGAAGAAGAAGGTCTTGGGCTGATCAAATATTATGTGTGAGGAGATGGATGAATGGGACAAGTTGTGGATGGCTTTGTATGTACTAATAACCTGATTTAATTCATTGAGCAATGGGTAACCAGTGAAAGGATTGGCAGAGGGGAGATGAAGATGAATAATGAGAAGAGAGGTGGATTAACCGGGTAGTCGAGTTAAAGGGGTATTCCCATGAACATGAATATATATAAATTGATAGACAATGAGCAGTTAAACATTTTTGCAAATATAACAAATTAAACATTTTGCAGAGTTTTCTCTAAAAATTTCAGTGGTGACATTCTGTTGTCATGATTGGTTGCCAATGGATATGACCATGAATGCAGGAACTTTCTGTTGTCTGGTACTTATCAGAAAACCAGCCATGATTTCCTTATTGTGTACATGTTATCAAGGAGAGACATTACATGCACAAGAAGATAATTCAACTACAATAAGGAAATCATGGCTGAATTTCAAACTATAGAAAGTTCTTGTATTCATGGTCGTATCCATTGGCAACCGATCCAGACAACAGACAGTCACCACTAAGATGGTTAGAGAAAATCTGTAAAACTCTGCAAAATGTTTAATTATTTGTAATTGCAAAAATGTTTAACTTTTCATTATCTTCAAATTTAAATATGGTTATGTTCGTGGGAATACCCCTTTAAGTATGGCTTAGGTTGGAGCAATAGAGTTAGCTGGAAGGCCACAGAGAAGGATGTTGCAGTAGTCCAGACAGAAGATAAAGGCATAGATTATCATTATTGTAGACTCTGGGGTCACTGATGCCAGTAGATGAGAGAGTTTCTAATAAGAGAGAGCAGTCAACGGTGACAAAGTCAGAGAAGGAGAGCATAGTAATGTTGTTTGACTTTGGTAGTAAGTGAATCATTAGCAACTTTGGTTAGGGCAGTTTCAGTGGAGTGATGGGGTCGGAAGCCAGATTTTAACTGTAAAGTTGTGAGTTGCATTGTCCAAGGTACCATACATATATGTATTAAAGCAATGCTTGTCATAGAGCTACAGTATTAACACAGCAAACCAAAAGTCATACAATTTTGCTACTTTGCATAAAAAAATATTAAAACATCTTTTACAATTCAGTCCTGCTCATAGGTTTTTAGCATAATATTAATTGTGTATGCTCATGGCTAAAATAGCCACAAATGTTTATTCTAGAGAAATCTGTGCCTAAAGGTAAAGATGCTTTAAGTAAAAGGCAAATTGTTCTACCAACTCATTAATATGAATAAATAAAAAAAAAAACTCTGCCTCCTCCTCATGCTAAACTGGAAGATCATACGATTCAGGCAATACAGAAGTGCTTGCCAGGAACAAGGAAACTGACTTAATGATCCAATATCCATTGAAAGTCACCTCATTTAAACACTTTAATGGAAGTCCATCGTCCTCTATATTACTTATAGAATACATTTATATCAACTAAAAAAAGATTTACAACTACTTCCCAACATAAAACTCACATACTGCAGAATCTGTAAAAAAAAACCCATAAATTACAATGTATAGGTTTAAGGGTACGAGCAAATGCTACAAAATTATTCCACTTAGGCCTCATGGGCAGTACCCACCGTACTCATTTGTGATGTCCATGGTTCATCCCCTTTTCATTTTTTTTGGTTTTTCTGTGATAAACATACTGTGTTTTTCACATGCCCAAGTATATAAAACCGTATATAAATCTAAATCTGATTAGTAGGAACCTAATAAAATTCATCTGCAGTTTTTATTTCTATTTATTACTTTCTGTTTGTTTGCTAGAAAAGCTGAGGTAATGTATCGACTACAAAATCTTATTAGTTACTGTTCATGTACCTTTTACATATAACCCCTAGTAAGGAGAATGCTGACTAGACATGTCTCACAATATCATCTACATAACTTAAAGAGGTGTTCCTACTCTTCCAATAGTTTTTTTTAGTATTATTTAATTGTGCTGCTGAGGGGCCCATAAACATAAAAAAAAGCATTACTCACCTCTCACCATGCCTCCATTTTCATCATTGGCAGGTCCAGTCTTCAGTTTACAGGTCCCCTAATGTTTGGGCCAGTTGACCACTGTAGCCAATCACAGTCCTTAGCCACCATCTCTTCACAAACTGCACATCACAGCAGTCACATGCACTTTGTGATGAGGTCATTCTTGAGGCCTCTAATTGGCTACATTGGGCCCATAGCGCAAACATAACATCACTGGCGACGTCAGCCAGAGGACCTGTATACAGAAGACTGGAGCTGGTGCTAGAAACAGAGGCCCAGAGAGAGTTGAGTATTTTTTATGGTTATGGGCCACTTAGCAACACTATTAAATAATAAAATAAAAAAACCCTAAACCATACATAGTAACATGTGCTACTCATTACTGCAATTAAAAACTGTGTGCAGTTATGCAGCAAAAAAACACAGTGTAAACCCAGCCTTTATAATTTAGTGTTTTAAACATTAAAATAGTAAACTTACTAATTAATTCCTTTTAGAACCTCTCTGCCTTTTCCTTAATTGAAGCCAATCCCCCATCTCCATGCCTCTGACAAAATTTTGCTGCATCCATAATTTGGACAAAGATGGAAGAACAAAAAGAGAAAATTGGCCACCACCTCTAATATAGCAGTTTCATGACTGTCAAAGACATGTGCAAGCACAGAGAAAACTAGCACCTGTTCAGTTGCTTTCACTGGAGGTTGCAGATAGACATGTCTTGTCATATGTTCCTCCATGTGTGGCCATAATATGCACAGCGCTGTGGAGTTGTTAAACAGGGCGTGTGGCTTTACAAATAAGAAAACTGCCAGAGAACTGCCAGAGAGTTTTATTAAAAAGTTGATCTTTTTGATGTTTATCACACAATTCTAAATTGTGTTCTCAGAGCAGCCACCCTCTTTAAGGAATGCAAACATTAAATAGTGAAATCAAGTACATACATACTTTAAATATGAGGTTTGTAGTGCATATGTTTATCAAAATCAGTCTGTGTTCAATGACTTGGCATATAAGGTCACCTTATCATGGTATGTGGATTCAAATTAATGAAAATGTGTGCTAAGAACCTCACTTTTGTATGTACAGTAAATATGGCAGTAATGAAATGCTAAATTATTTAAATATTCAGTACTTACATACAGTCGGGAAAAAAAGTATTTAGTCAGCCACCAATTGTGCAAGTTCTGCCACTTAAAAAGATGAGAGAGGCCTGTAATTGACTTCATAGGTAGACCTCAACTACGAGAGACAAAATGAGAAAACAAATCCAGAAAATCACATTGTCTGATTTTTTAAGAATTTATTTGCAAATTGTGGTGGAAAATAAATATTTGGTCACCTACAAACAAGCAAGATTTCTGGCTCTCACAGACCTGTAACCTCTTCTTTAAGAGGCTCCTCTGTCCTCCACTCATTACCTGTAGTAATGGCACCTATTTGAAATTGTTATCAGTATAAAAGACACCTGTCCACAACCTCAAACAGTCACATTCCAAACTCCACTATGGTGAATCTCCCTCGATCAGGGGCTCCACTCAAGATCTCACCCCCGTGGGGTCAAAATGATCACAAGAACGGTAAGCAAAAATCCCAGAACCACACGGGAGGACCTAGTGAATGACCTGCAGAAAGCTGGGACTAACGTAACAAAGACTACCGTCAGTAACACTACGCTGCCAAGGACTCAGATCCTGCAGTGCCAGACGTGTCCCCCTGCTTAAGCCAGTACATATCCGGTCCTGTCTGAAGTTTGATAGAGAGCATTTGGATGTTCCAGAAGAGTATTGGGAGAATGTCATATGGTCAGATGAAACCAAAGTAGAACTGTTTGGTAGAAACACAATTGGTCGTGTTTGGAGGAGAGTGAATGCTGAGTTGCATCCAAAGAACACCATACCTACTGTGAAGCATGGGGGTGGCAACATCATGCTTTGGGGATGTTTCTCTGCAAAGGGACCAAGACGACTGATTTGTGTACATGCAAGAATGAATGGGGCCATGTATCATAAGATTTTGAGTGCAAACCTCCTTCCATCAGCACGAGCATTGGAGATGAAACGTGGCTGGGTCTTTCAACATGACAATGATCCCAAACACACCGCCAGGGCAACGAAGGAGTGGCTTCGTAAGAAGCATTTCAAGGTCCTGGAGTGGCCCAGCCAGTCTCCAGATCTCAACCCCATAGAAAACCTTTGCAGGGAGTTTAAAGTCCATGTTGCCCAGCGACAGCCCCAAAACATCACTGCTCTAGAGGAGATCTGCATGGAGAAATGGGCCAACATACCAGCAACAGTGTGTGCCAACCTTGTGAAGACTTACAGAAAACGTTTGACCTCTGTCATTGCCAACAAAGGATATATAACAAAGTATTGAGATGAACTTTTGTTATTGACCAAATACTTATTTTCCACCATAATTTGCAAATAAATTCTTTAAAAATCAGACAATGTAATTTCCTGATTTGTTTTCTCATTTTGTCTCTCATAGTTGAGGTCTACCTATGATGACAATTACAGGCCTCTCTCATCTTTTTAAGTGGGAGAACTTGCACAATTGGTGGCTGACTAAATACTTTTTTTCCCCACTGTATATAACTTATAGCTCACAGCATGCTGCGACACCTCTGTGTTTGTCTACGTACTATCTATAGTTATAGTAGATTAGCAACTACAGATTTATTTTTCTTGTCACATGCGGACTGTCCTAGCACTTTACATGGGTTAATTCACTCCCCTCAATCAATCTTGCACTCAACCTTGACTTAGGTTGCAAATTGAGTGTAAATCACACCCCAGTACAGCCCATGCACCCCAGATATATGCTACCACCACCTACTAATTCTGAGATAGTAGGAATCCTACTCACATATGCGCATGTTTCTCTAACAGTCAGATGGCAAACACTTTAAAAAGGCATTGGATCTGTAGAGCATACCCAGACCACCAGTTAAGTGAAAACTTTAATACCAAACGGTTCAATGCTTATAAGAAAAAAGATAAACAAAGGTGACATGGACAAGCAAAATATTTTGTAAAATAAAAGGAGAAAAAACAGAAAAACATTATAATGCTAGGTTTTCACTCCGTCCCCCATTCTACTTAAAATCGGAAGACTTTTCTCTCCACCGTTTCCATCAGAAACCGGGCGGAACCGATTATAGTCTACGGGATTCCGCGTGCAATCGCTTTTTAAAGGATAGGGTTTCCATCTTTCGGGTGCCCAAGGGGACCCAAAGGATGTAAACTCGAACCCTAGTGTGAACCCAACGTAAGTTACAGTCCTTTCATTCCATGGAGCTTGGAAGAATCTCAGATGGCCATCACACGGCTGGCTCCAAACATAGTTTTTTTTGGCGTTAACCTTTTTTTTTAATGATAGGCCCTGGCTCATGCTTCAGATATTTATCAGGGCACCCCTACCATCCTTTTACTATGTGGGTTGAAATGTTTTTTTCTTTGCCAGGGAAAGTTGGGTTTCCCCAGACCTCCCCCCCTTCTCTGATGTCCAGGATGAAGTTCATCTAATAATATTTTACTCTTTTGTATGTCTTATACACCACATATATACACACATAAACAATATAATACACTGACAGTATATACAAGTAAGGGGTTTTATTACAGTCTTTGACAAACAACCTAAAGGGTCTCTGGACTGTTGATGACATGTTAGTAAAACATTAGGGGTAGTTGGGTAAAGACTTCACACACTAGGTTAGCTAAATATTTTTCTGCACTATTGCAGCATGTGAAACCAGGTGAAAGCTATTCCTATTTCTTTCTTATGTCATTGGGGGACACAGCACCATGGGTATAAACCTGGCCACTAGGAGGCTGACACTAGGAATAACAAAAGATGTTGGCTCTGCCTCTGGGCTATACCCACACAGACAGTATGCTAGCCAGTTTTAGCCTAGTGTCCGTAGGAGGCAGGACATGACCTGTATACAGGTTTTCTGCTTTACACCATTTTTCTTTTCTTTTCAGATGCAAAGTGGTCTTCAGTGTGTATGCCAAACTAGTCGCACCCCCCATGCGGGTTTTATGCTCTGTCAAAGAAGGCCTCGCTGGTCACACAGTTTCCCCTGCTGCTTCAGCAGGCGTAATTTCAGTAACCCCACTCCTACGTGCAAGGTCACCGAAGGGGTGACCCTGCAGTGCCTGAAGACAGAGGATCGGGTAAGTACTTCTACCTCCAAATCCTCCTCAACCCCCCTTCACTTGAGTATGGCAACCTGGGGGACACTGAATAGCACCCCCCCTCCAGAGCAGAGCAGGGGCCGCCATCTTAGAAGGTCTTAGTGAATTACCCCCTTCTGCCCCCCGTTTCCCATTCTCTGGCAGCCGTTCCACTTCTTTCATGGTCTCCTTCTTTTTCTGGGGCTCCCATTCAGGCCCCTGTGTCCTTCTTCAGTCCTCTCCTGGTGCCCCTGGCCGTCTTCTGCACTGGGGTGTATCGCCGCCAGCCGCAGCCTTATATTCGAGTCCCTGGCTTCCCCGGGGTCTAGGCCGCAGCTAGGCCTGCCCTCCTCCTGGGCTACTAGTTTCCTCCTAGCCTCTCTCATTAGCCCAAGGGAGGTTCTTCTCCCTCTTCCCTATCCGGTGGACACAGGAAAGTCTGTGGGAGCGTTTTGTCTTGCTATGCAGGAGCTCATCCGTGCAGTCAGAGATACCCTTCATATCTCAGAAGACCCAGAGACCAACTCCAAAGAGAACATCTCCTTCCCCTTAATCGCCACCCTCCTCTTGTATTCCCCAACCATGGGGTGTGACCATATCTTAAAACAAGAATGGCCTCACCCAGACCGTCCCCTGTCTTCCACTAAGAAATCAGAAGTCCTGTTTCCTTTTCCAGACCAGTGTGTCTCCCAGCTAGCATTCAGCCTTTGGCGGACTCCACCTTCCTCAGCAATCCATCGGATAAGAGGCCTTCATGATGGCTGGCCCCTCCCTGCGGCCTTCCTTTGTTTCATCTTGGGTCAGCAAGGCCTGCATGTCCTTAACCAAACAGCTTCAGAAGGGCCTCTCCTCTGGAGCTCTCCTTCAGGACAACCAGCTGCAAATCTCACAAGTCCTGAATGCTTCAAAGTACCTGTGCGATACCTCTTTGGAAGCAGCTCACCATTCTGCCAAGGCAGATGCCAACATGATAGCAATCCGCTGTACTGTTTAGATCCAATCTTGGAATGCTGAATCTGCCTCTAAGAAAGCGGTCTTGTCCCTTCCCTTCTCTCAGGATGAATAGGGCAGGCTTTTTGGCAAGGACTTAGAGAATCTCATCTGGGAAGCTACCGGGGGAAAAAGCCCTTTCTCCCTAAGTGGCATTCTAAATGCCAGCCATCCTCCCCTGGCCCCTCCTAGCGTTTGCTCTCATTTTGAAGTTTCACCAGAAGGCAGTCTTCCTGAGATTCATGCTCCAAGAAGCCCTCCTTCAAGTAAAGGCCTGCATGGCAGTCCCGCACTAAGTTCTCCAGGCCTTCCTCTTTCAAGCCCTACTCTGCATAAAGGTCTTCCCTCACTCGTGGCTCCTCGCTTGGGAGGGATGGCTACTCTCCTTCTAGGAGCTCTGGCTTGCCAGCGTCAACGATGCCTGGGTTCAAGAGGTGGTGTCAACTGGCTACTTCATCGAGTTCTCCTCCCTTGCTCACAGAAGATGTTTTCGTCCTCTTTGCCTTCTTCCCCTGCTCGAGTGGCTGCCATTCTCCAGACTGTCACCACTCTACAATGACAGGGCATCATCATTATCCCCAAACCTGCTTCCGAGCGTTTCCACGGCATTTACTCCAACCTGTTCACTGTACCCAAGAAGGACGGCTCCCTTTGCTCCATCCCTGACCTGATGGTGCCCAATCAGTTTGTCTGTGTCTGCAAGTTCCACATAGAGTCCCTATGGTTGGTGGTGGCATCACTGGAGACAGGCAAATTCCTGTTGTCCATAGACATTCGCGACGCTTACCTCCATATTCCCATTGCTCTGTGCCATCAGCACTTTCTTCATTTCATGGTGGGTTCACGTCATTTATCAGTTTGTCACGGTCCCTTTCGGGCTGGCCTCGCCCCCTGGGTATATAACAAGGTGATGGCATCCCTCATGGCAATCCTCCACTTCAGAGGAGTTGCCATTATTCCATACTTGGACAAGCTCTTGGAGAAAGCCCACTCCAAGATGGACAGTCTGACCAGCTTACGGATCACCTCGGACCTCCTTTGCCGGTTTGGCTAGCTCATCAATGAAGAAAAGTCCTGTCTCATGTCATCCCAGCGCTTGGAATTCCTGGGCATGATCCTCGATACTCACCAGGGCAAGATTCTTCTCCCAGAGTCAAAGATCCCTGCTCTCCAATCCAGTGTGTCCCGCCTTCAGAGGAACTCTTCGTTTTTGTTTCGTCTCTGCATGTGGGTCCTGGGCATGATGATGTCGACCTTTGAGGCCATACCTTATGCTCAATTCCACTCGTGTCCTCTGCAGGTGGCAATTCTGGCCCATTGGGACAAGTCTCCATCCAGCCTCAACCACATGATCCTTCTGCCTCCCTGGGTTTGCCAGGAGCTTCTTTGACCTGTCTTATTAGACCTCTCTCCTCCAGGGCAGTCCAGTCAGAGTACAGACAGACCATCAGGTTGGCACCAGGAGCTGCAAGCAGCCTCCCGCTCTCTTCTTTGGGTGGAGCATCATGTACCAGCCCTGTCTGAGGTCCACATTACAGGCATGGACAGTTGGGCAGCAGACTACCTAAGCCAAGAAAAGCTCAACCCAGGCAAGTGATTACTACACCAGATCTTTCTCCAGCTGTGCTCCCAGTGGGGCATGCTGGATGTTGACCTCTTTGCCTCACGCTTGAACCACAAGATCCCTTGCAACATGGCTAGGTATCATGACCCTCAGGCCATCACCTCCAAAGCTCTACCCTTTCTGTTCTTTTTCTGAAGCCCCTGGCTTTCCAGCCTCTGGGGAAGACCTTTCTGCAGGGAGTGGTGCACTGTGTTCCTTTCTACCATCCTCCCATGAAACCATCAGACTTCCACTGCCCAGGTCTGCAGGGCTGCTACCTGGGCCTCTGTCCACACCTTTACCAAATTCTACCAGATTCATTCTGTGATCTCTGCTGATGCCAGCTTTGGTCACAAGGCTCTGCAAGTGGCTGTGTGCTAGGTGGCTCACATGACTGTAATTCTCACCCTCTGGGACTGCTTTGGGATATCCCATGGTGCTGTGTCCCCCAATGATATAAGCAAGAAAAGTGGATTTTTGTACTCACCATAAAATTCTTTTGTAGTTGAATTCACATTTTTTCTTGTAGTTCCTGTTAGTGGCTGTTTGTTCTGTACTCTGTGCTCTTTTTTTCTTGTTTATCTGAGTTCTCTTTTCTACTGCTGTGGTAAAAATTGGCTAGCATAGTGTTTGTAGAAAAGGTATAGCCCAGATTCAGAGCTGATATCTTTTATTATTTCTAGGGTAAGCCTCCTAGTGGGCAGGTCTCTACCCGTGGTGCTGTGTCACCCAATGAATACGAGAAAAGGATTTTACGGTTAATTAAAAAAATCCATTCTTTTCCTATTCAAAGAAACCTTCTTAATTCTATGGCCCCACATTATGGAAACGCAGCATTTTTTTGTTGCAGATTTTGCTGCGGTTTTTTGAGCCAAAGTCAGTAGTGGCTTGAAAAGGATTGGAAAATATAAAGGAAGCACCTAGACATTTCCCTTCTGTTAAATCCAGACCTGAAATTGGCTTAAAAAAAACTGCAGCAAAATCTGCAACAAAAAAAGCTGCATTTCCACAATGTGGGCCCTTAGCCAAACAGTGCTATGAAAGCTTTGATAGATACAGTGGGTACAGAAAGTATTCAGACCCCTTTAAATTTTTCACTCTTTGTTTCATTGCAGCCATTTGCTAAAAGCAAAAAAAATTAATTTTATTTCTCATTAAGGTACACTCAGCACCCCATCTTGACAGAAAAAAATCAGAAATGTAGATATTTTTGCAAATTTATTAAAAAAGAAAAACTGAAATATCACATGGTCATAAGTATTCAGACCCTTTGCTCAGTATTGAGTCGAAGCACCCTTTTGAGCTAGTACAGCCATGAGTCTTCTAGGGAATGATTCAACAAGTTTTTCTCATCTGGATTTGGGGATCCTCTGCCATTCTTCCTTGCAGATCCTCTCCAGTTCCATCAGGTTGGATGGTGAACGTTGGTGGACAGCCATTTTCATGTCTCTCCAGAGATGCTCAATTGGGTTGAAGTCAGGGCTCTGGCTGGGCCAGTCAAAAATGGTCACAGAGTTGTTCCAAAGCCACTTCTTTGTTATTTTAGCTGTGTACTTTGGGTCATTGTATTGTTGGAAGGTGAACCTTCGGCCCAGTCTGAGGTCCAGAGCATGTTTCACAGTTGGGATTGTATTGGGCAGGTGATGAGCAGTGCCTGGTTTTCTCCACACATACCGCTTAGAATTAACGCCAAAAAGTTCAATCTTCGTCTCATCAGACCAGAGAATCTTATTTCTCATAGTCTGGGAGTCCTTCATGTGTTTTTTGGCAAACTCTATGTGGACTTTCATATGTCTTGCACTGAGGAGAGGTTTCCTTCGGGCCACTCTGCCATAAAGCCCCGACTGATGCAGGGCTGCAGTGATAGTTGACTTTGTGGAACTTTCTCCCATCTCGTTACTGCATCTCTGGAGCTCAGCCACAGTGACCTTTGGGTTCTTATTTACCTCTCTCACCAAGGCTCTTCTCCCACGATTGCTCAGTTTGGCTGGACGGCCAGGTGTAGGAAGAGTTCTAGTCGTCCCAAACTTCTTCCAATTAAGGATTATGGAGGCCACTGTGCTCTTATGAACCTTGAGTGCTGCAGAAATTCTTTTGTAACCTTTGCCAGATCTGTGCCTTGCCACAATTCTGTCTCTGAGCTCCTTGGGCAGTACCTTTGACCTCATGATTCTCATTTGCTCTGACATGCACTGTGAGCTGTGATGTCTTATATAGACAGTTTAATTAAACACAGCTGGACTCCAATGAAGGAGTAGAACCAGCTCAAGGAGGATCAGAAGGAAATGGACAGCAAGTGAGTTAAATATGAGTGTCACAGCAAAGGGTCTGAATACTTATGACCATGTGATATTTCAGTTTTTCTTTTTTAATAAATTTGCAAAAATATCTACATTTCTGGTTTTTTTCTGTCAAGGTGGGGTGCTGAGTGTACATTAATGAGAAATAAAATGAACTTTTTTGCTTTTAGCAAATGGCTGCAGTGAAACAAATAGTGAAAAATTTAAAGGGGTCTAAATACTTTCCGTACCCACTGTATGTTTTCATAAAGATCCCAATAAATCCCCTATCAAGTTTTAGTTTTGTTCCTTAATACTCAAAGAACATTACTGCAGATTATACTATTATTAGTATCAGAAAGCAACAACCAGAGGAATGAGAAACCAGCTCTAGTGTGAACAGAGTCTCAGTTTGACTCTTTCACTGTAGCAGGAACAACCATTGCAATCTACTGGAGATTCTTGTGGGTCTTTTTAAAAACTTCTTTCTTTGTTCCCTAACCTTCGGTGAGTTACTGGAATAAATTGGACTGGCCATGAAAATAAGCCCCAAAAGGACCAAAATTTCTACATAGAAACAAGCTTGTTCTGTCCCCTGGAGAGCAAAGGCTTTTGTATGGTGCTCTACTTTACAGGCCGTATCAGCAAGGAATGGGTAAAAGAGCTTTCAGATGCATCTCAGGGGCTTATAAATCAGCTTTGGTTTAAGCTATCCATCTGCTGTCTTGCAGGCCTGTCAGCACTCAATACACCATTTTAGTGTATTACGATACATATTATTAAATGCAAACACTAGCTTCTAGATTTATGTTGACGTGTCCGATGTCCTTGTGATCAGTGTTGTACATTTAATGTATGCAGCTTTATCTGAATTTACATTATAATGCACTATAGAGCTGCTACAGTCCAGGGTCATATGTGCTATACCAGGCATCTGAAAGTTAACTTCATAACAATAGTGAGTAAAGTATTAAGCATTATGAAAAGATATATAATGAAGATTATGTACAGTAATAATATGGTTTATAAAAGACTACAATATATAACAGGGGTCGGCAACCCCCGGCACACGTGCCAAGAGAGGCACATGTCTCTGGCACGGCGACCCGAGTCCTCACCCAGCAGTTTCGATCGGACCAAACACGGCTGAAACAAAACTGCTGTTATTATACTCGGGGATCTCTTCAGACCTCCAAGTACAATAAGCGGAGGCTCAGGAGAAGTGATGAAACATAAAAAAAAACAATGTAAGTCACCTTTCCTGTGCTCCGCTGCCGCTCTGTGCTCTGCAGGCGCTTCTGTCTTGACGTAAGAGACTGCTGACAGGACCTCTGGGGTCACGTCCGACGTCATTATGCATAATGATGCGACATGACCCCTGAGAACCAATCAGAGGTCGCTGACTACAGGCAGAAGCACAGGAAAAGGTGAGTAATATTGTCTTTTTTATGTTTGTCACCTCTCTTGGCTCTCCACTTATTATACTCTGGGGTCTGAAGAGACCCCATAGTATAATAATAGCTAGTGAGTGGCGAAAATTATAAAAGTTAGACTGTTATACCGTGTGCATGGGGCCGCTATGAGACATAATACGGTGTGCAGGGACCACTATGGGGCATGATACTGTGTGCAGGGGCTGCTGTGGGACATAATACTGTGTTTAGGGGAAACCATGGGACATAATACCTTGTGCAGGGACCGCTATGGGACATAATACGGTGTGCAGGGACCACTATGAGGCATAATACTGTGTGCAGGGGCGGCTATGGGACATAATACTGTGTGCAGGGGCCGCTATGGGACATAAAAGGGTGTGCAGGGGCCGCTATGGGACATAAAAGAGTGTGCAGGGGCCGCTATGGGACATAATACGGTGTGCAGGGGCCGCTATTGGACATAATACGGTGTGCAGGGGCCGCACCATGTGAACGCAGTTTTACATCAAGCTAAAAGTTCCAGTGGCCTAAGAATATAGCTGCATCCACATACATACTGTGTTTCCACCATAAGGCTGCTGTCATACGGTGCTCCTGGACACATACATTTACCACTAATTGGGGGCTTGCATGTACTTTCATTGCTTCTAATCGGAAAGTACAGGTGCGTCCCAGGAAATAGCAGTAAGCGCATGTGTCCTAAAGCATCTGGTGGCAGCACTTTTGTGTTATGGTTTGTGGTATATGACTTTAGTTTAGGGGTCGTCAGACTTACAATTATTGACCGGCACTCCGAGTACCTCATCTTTGATTTTTTTAATTAAAATTGGCACGCCGAACAAAAAAGGTTGCCTACCCCTGATATATAACATATCGTATGCGGCATTGCTATATATATATACATATATATATACCTTTTTGTTGTTATGTTTTATGCTCTTGCAACACTTAGAATTTCTCCTTTATTTGCCAAATTGCAGAATACAGTATGTAACTGAATGCATATAAAAAGGAGCACAGAAATATTATCCATATTGAAAGAATTGCAATCTATTTCATTTTTTGCCTAATTGTTTTTAATCAAGCTAAATATGTAATTGCATACATTTATGAAACAATCATGACCAGGCATGATTCTAAAAGCCAGGACTTTGCTACTTTTCCATGTAGGTCCATGAGGGATTGTTTTTTGAATTGTTATTATTTTCTTGGTTGTATTTTAATGGTGCTGTTTTAGGGTATAGTACATATAATTTGTTAATTAATTTGTTTGTGGATGAATGGAAAAAATGCAATTCCGTAATTGTTTTCCTTATTTTCTTTTTCTTACTGAAAACTCTATTACTCTGTATTAACTCTATTCAATAGGTTGATACAAATGTGGCAATATCAAATATCTGCAAATCTGCAGATGTTGTTTTCCTATTTTCTTTAACACCATGTACCATAGAGTATTAACAACACATGGTTATATATACAGTATGGCATTAAAGCATCTGAGCTTTTGCTAGTTACCTTGGGAGAATGGATGTAAATTACAGCAGCAAGAAGATATGCCAGTAAATGTATTTCAGCAAATATGTTAGTCCAAATGCAAGAAAAGGTTAAATACATTGTCATTCTTCTTTTAAAACATGCCAGAAGACAAAATTCACTGTTTTACTTAATCTAAATCAGATGAGTTCGAACATATTACTTTTTGCTATATCTGACAAGGTCCATTAAGATCCATTTTTTCTTTTTTCAACCAAGCTACCTTCCTTCCTTCCTCCCTTCCTGCTTTGCAGGACTAGTGTCCTGAGTTTGAATCTCACCAAGGTCAAAATCTGCTTGGAGTTTCTATTTTCTTCCGGTGTTTGCATGGGTTTCCTCCAGGTATTCCGATTTTTCCCCACACTCCAAAGACATCCTGATAGGTAAATAAGATTGTGAGCCCTACTTGGGACAGTGAATGATGACGATGTCCATAAAAACTGCAATAATGTACATTGGGACTATATAAATATATCAATATTAGTTATCTATGATTTTTTATCTGATGATCTTTAATCTTTATTTTTAAGAACTTCAGAAACAATTGTTTTCCATACAGTTATGATATGAAATATTACAACTTATTGTGTAATTTGCAGGACCATTCTACACGATTCTGGTCATCCAAAAGTAAATGAACCTTAGTAGTAAATTGTATTGGATTGTATACATGAACTAATATGTTTCTGCTTTCAGAACTGATCTCTCAAAACCCACCTTAAAGGATTACTGTTGCGCTTATATTACATGTGTCCAATGCAGATAACTGAGATCAATAAAGATACCTGTTTTGTTTAAGGAGTGACATATTTTTTTTTCCATTGTTTTGTTCACAGTGAATGCCACAATTCCACAGACCGCATCAAAGTGAGGGTTTGGGATGAAGATGATGACATAAAGTCCAGAGTGAAACAGCATTTTAAAAAAGAATCAGATGACTTCCTTGGGCAAACTATTGTAGATGTGAGGACACTCAGTGGAGAAATGGATGTGTGGTACAATCTGGGTGAGTGTTAACTGATTGCTCTTTACTGTATAAGACGACAGTAAACTTCCAGCATTTCAGGACTGCTTAAAAAAAACATGTTACTGCATTTGTAAAAAAAAAAGTAGACAAAGAAGAAATATTTCTTATCTTTGTGGTTTATGTGTATGTGGTTAGGAGGCTTCTGGATATCCTTGAATACCCTCTGTAATTTAAATATCTCCAAAATTCTATGATCACCAATTTCATATTTCAATGTTTCTTTATAAAAATTGGAACTATGTTTTTTATGTACAGAAAACTCCTGTACACTGTAGCTGTGGAGTTAAACAATTATAGCTTCCAATAACCTCCCCTAGAGTGTGCCTTAGAGTTTACTTTATACTGTAAGTAAATAATAAAACAATATGTAGTCACAAAATGGATGGAGATTGAGAAGCTGTGCCTTGTTCCTATTCATTCTAATGCTCTCCTGTAGACCTACTCTCCCTCTCCCCTCTCAACCCCCACGCTTGGTCCTATCCATTTCACGAAGGCGATCTGGTCTACCTGCTCTGCCCAGTTCCCTCTTGCCTCAGAGAGATCTTCTATGATCTCCTTTCTATATAATCCCCTACTCCTGGAGGGGCTCTTGACTCCCACGGTCCATTCCTGGTCCAGAGCTGGCCTCTTCAACTGGCTGATATGACTGACACTCTGACCCTGGAGCTCAAGCCCTTCAACTATTTGACTTCAGAATTGCACATCCCTCAAACTGAGTGGTTCCGTTATAGCCAAATTGCTCACTTCACTTTGTCTCTTTTTGGCCCTTTGCGGGTCTCTACCCCTAAGTCCTTCGAGAGATTGTGTCTGGTACTGGCACTGATGTCTGATATTTAT
Organism: Leptodactylus fallax; assembly: GCA_947044405.1. Lineage (NCBI taxonomy): Eukaryota > Metazoa > Chordata > Amphibia > Anura > Leptodactylidae > Leptodactylus > Leptodactylus fallax. Next base: position 7,681,148 of record CAMRHE010000027.1, on the reverse strand, counting down.
AAACTGTTGTCATCTCCTGGGGGTCACCTTCCTCTCGTCCACAGATATATGGGAGGAGACCCTGGGGCAAACGATAACCCCGCCTCAGTGGCATATCATTTGATCACAGGTATCCAAATCCTCAACCTGTGTGACCTTTCAGGAAGTGCAGTATAAGAATGAATTGGTATCACACTCCTGCCCTCCTTCACTCTCTGAATCCTGTGATCCCTACCTGTTGGAGGTGCATCTCCTCCCTAGGTTCCCTATTACACATATTCTGGGACTGCTCCCTAATACGAGGTTATTGGCGTGGAGTCAAGGCTTTCATGGATAATATCTTTCTTCAGCCAGTGCAGCTAGATCCTTTTGTCCACTTACTCAACTTGCCACCAAGACAGGTGGGCAAGACGTTGCCTAAGTTTTTTCATTACCTCTGCATGGCGACTAAATCCCTCATAGCCTTGCATTAGAAATCAGTTACACCCCTTTCGACCTGTGATTTTATTGCCCGGGTCCAGAACATTTGTAACTTGGAACTCTTGACAGCTAACCTGAACAATGCGGCGGTCACTTTTGATGCCATATGGTTCCACTGGGATACATATTGCACACTTCAGGATTTCTGACTTATCCTTTCCCTCTTTTCTTCCCCTTTGCCCTTTGTTTGTCTCCCCCTATCCTGATGTTTATTTATCTTGTTTTCTTTCCTTGGAATTATGTTTACTGTGTTTATACCATGTTATTTCATATTTCTTCTCTGTTTACATTGAAAACTTTAATAAAAACTACAGTTAAATAAAAAAATAATAATAATATGTAGTAAACTTTTAAGCAACTTCTAGTGGTGGCTGCATGTAGTGAATATGTTATCATTTAACTGTGGCTATACAGTCAATTGGGAAAACTACAACAGAAACTCAAAGGTTAAATGATAGGTATTGACTTTAGAACCCATTAAGTAAATAAAAATGGTATGTAGTTTTATTACAGACAATCCTACAAGGTAAAAGACAAGTTAGAAAAACCAACCAATCTCAAAATGTCTTGAACCTTGTATTAAATCAATTTATCAATATATACAGAGTATATATGCACTCCTACAGGTAAATATTCACTAACATAAATATATTTAAATTTATAGACTATTAAAAGTTACACATTTTTGCAAATATAATTTATTAAAAATGGTGCCATTTTAAAGATTTTCTCTAACCATCTTAGTAGTGACAGGATTTTGGCATTTTAGGTTACCAATGGATACAATCAAGAAAACAGGAACTCTCTGTGGTCTGGAACTTGTCAACATCCCAGCCATAATTTCCTTATTGTGGACAGGTTGTCAGACAGGGACACTACATGAATGAAAATAGTCAGACCATAGCAAGTTCCTGGATACATGAGCTTATCCATTGGCAACCTATAAAGACAACAGATTCTCACCACTAAGATGATTACAGAAAAAGTTTATATTAGCAAAAATGTTTAAATTTTAATTTCTACAAATTTAAATATAATTAAGTTCATGGGAAAATCCCTTTAAAATACTGTACTGTGCATGTAATACTTAGATGCTTTCAGGTGCATCTCAATAAATTAGAATATCTTTGAAACGTTCATTAATTTCAGTAATTCGGTACTACAATTCATAATCAGCGTCTTCCATGATTGTGTGTCCTACTGAACCAGACTGAGGGACCATTTAAAGGCTTAGGAAACCTTGGCAGGTGACACACTGAATTTACAATACTGAACTTTTCTTAGATTTTGGTTTTCATTACCTGTAATCCATAATCAACATTTACAGAAATAAAACACTTGATATAGAACACTCTGTGTGTAAAGAATCTAGAAAATATAGGAGGTCACTTTTTTATTTCAATTACTGAAATAAATAAACGTTTCAAAGATATTCTAATTTATTAAGATGCACCTGTATATTGTGCATTATATAGTATAGTAATCATATCACCAATTCAATGATAAAATTATGCTAAAAGTTAGAAGTCAGCATAGACTCGATCATCTTAAATTATAGAACATCCATAATATAAAAACAATATTATCTAGTAATCCCGGAAAAGTTGTGAAAAATACAATAAACCTCAATAAAAAAGAGGAAAACTAATCTCTTTAATAACCTGAATATAATGATCCTCCAGGCCTAGAGAAATATAACATTTTCCAAAAGGAAAGGACAATTAATCAGTTTAATAGCTGGGGATAAAATTATTCTTCTATGATAGCCCCTGAAATAAATCAAAACTCAAATAACTTAAAGGGAATATAAAAGAGAAAGAGGTAGAAATGTGAACTATTAAATCTAAAGCCAAACATGATGAAATGACACCAGGAAAATGTATAGAATACCAAAACCTTCTAAAGATTTAAATATATACATATACATATATAGTATATTACAATTAAGATTTTAGAAAAATAAATGGATTGTGTTATGCCTAGTTTAGGGTGGGAGGGTGTTATATCCCTGATGTAAAAGAAGTTTTCAGTTTACCACATTTATAATCATTCTTCTCCACCATTTTAATAATGCTCTTGGAAAATTAGAGTACTGGATTTTGGATTCTTTGATTTTTTACAGCAGTATGATACACCGTACTAGGCTTCTAGGATTAATACAATCTTTGGACTATGAAAGTAGTATCAGCATTCAAAGGAAATGTATCAGAAATAAGAAAATGACATATTGTTTAAATCAATATTTATGCTAAATGTTTTGGGGAATTATGGCTGATGTTTTTTTGAATGGTCCAGGTCATTATCTACGGTGGGGAAAAAAAATATTTAGTCAGCCACCAATTGTGCAAGTTCTCCCACTTAAAAAGATGAGATAGGTAGATCTCAACTATGAGAGACAAAATGAGAAAACATATCTAGAAAATCACATTGTCTAATTTTTTAAGAATTTATTTGCAAATTATGGTGGAAAGTAAGTATTTGGTCACCTACAAACAAGCAAGATTTATGGCTCTCACAGAACTATAACTTCTTCTTTAAGAGGCTCCTCTGTCCTCCACTCATTACCTGTAGTAATGGCACCTGTTTGACATTGTTATCAGTATAAAAGACACCTGTCCACAACCTCAAACAGTCACACTCCAAACTCCACTATGGTGAAGACCAAAGAGCTGTGGAAGGACACCAGAAACAAAATTGTAGACCTGCACCAGGCTGGGAAGACTGAATCTGCAATAGGCAAGCAGTTTGGTGTGAAGAAATCAACTGTGGGAGCAATAATTAGAAAATGGAAGACATACAAGACCACTGATAATCTCCCTCGATCAGGGGCTCCTCGCAAGATCTCACCCCGTGGGGTCAAAATGATCACAAGAACAGTGAGCAAAAATCCCAGAACCACACGGGGGGACCTACAGAAAGCTGGGACTAACATAACAAAGGCTACTGTCAGTAACACACTACGCAGCCAGGGACTCAGATCCTGCAGTGCCAGACGTGTCCCCCCTGCTTAAGCCAGTACATATCTGGGCCCATCTGAAGTTTTCTAGAGAGCATTTGGATGTTCCCGAAGAGTATTGGGAGAATGTCATATGGTCAGATGAAACCAAAGTAGAACTGTTTTGGTAGAAACACAACTCATCGTGTTTGGAGGAAAGTGAATGCTGAGTTGCATCCAAAGAACACCATACCTACTGTGAAGCATGGAGGTGGCAACATCATGCTTTGGGGCTGTTTCTCTGCAACGGGGGGCCCCCCCCCCGGGGGCCCCCCGGGCGCCCCCCCCCCCCGGGGGGAGGCCCCGCCCCCCCCCCCCCCCGGGGGGGGGGGGGGGGGGCCCCCCCCCCCCGGGGGCCCGCCCGGGGGTTTTTTCCCTTCCCCCTTTGTTGGTTTTTTTTTTTCCCCTGTGGGGGCCCCCGTGCCCGGCCCTTTGGGGGCTGCCTTGGTGGCTGACTAAATACTTTTTTCCCCATTGTATATTAGGTGAGTTCACACATGTTGATTTTTCTCAGCTAGAGGAAAAAAATAAAGCGACATGTCCTGTCTTCAGGCATATTCTGGCTTGAAAAATCCTTTGAAATCAATGGAAGGCAAAAAAAATAAAGCAATGCATTTTTTGTATGCGGTTTTTGATGCGGTTTTTGCAGTTTGATAGACCTTTAAGTTCAATAGAGTCCAAGGCATCGGCAAAGTGAAATCTTCAGACCTTTATTTCAGAGCACCAAAGCACAGACATTTTGGTATGCTGCCCTTCTTTAAGCATTGACAAAACATTACTGTCTTACAATTCTGTGTTCTGAAATAAAACTTTTAATACTTTACTTTGATGGTGACTTGGACTTATTGGCCTGATGGAGCTCAGACCCCAAGCAAACACCCCATTCCTCTGGTGCACACATCACTTTCAATGTGGCTATAAAGTCATCCAGGTTATTTGGCACCAAAGCAGTTGTGGAATTTGCTTCTTCAATTCCAACAAATGATCTTCCTTCTAGTAGCTTTCTTGTGATTCCTGTAAGCTTGATCCTGTTTGATTGAGGATGTCGAGTTTCAAGAGTACCTTGACTCCAAGGCAATAGTTTCACACCAAAGATTCTTGCAGGTGGAGTTTGCTTATGCAAAGTTTATGGAAGGTTGTTTACTGGGAAAGCTGTAGGTTGAAAGTGTCAGCTCAGCTAGATGAGATACTGCAATGAGGTTTGCAATGGCAAGTCCCATCTTGTTGAACAAGTGACCTTACACAGCTCCAAGTTGAAGTGTTCTAGGAGGTCAAGGAATATGTTTGGGCAGCTTTCTCTTGTGTCTGACCATTGTATGTTTAAGTAAAAGCATGTCTATCTCAGACTGCATTTAACCATATGCCCTCTGTGAACTGAACTCTATACCTGGTTTAGTCTTTATTTTTTTCCTTGTTTCATTGTTTCCTGCTATCCACCGCTATATACAAACTTCCATAATTTTGTCCAGGTTCATAATGACATAAAGTACTCTTACTCTAACAAATGCTATAAAATGTATTACCCTATATGACTGATAAATATTGAGTTGCATCCTATAACCTAATCTAGCCATGGCATTTTTACTAAAAAAAAGTTGTCACTTGGAGACTACAACCTGTCACATTTTGATGCCTGAACATAATGGACGTATTCATGTGCTCACCTTCATTCTTCAATGAACTTCCAGATGATTTAGCACTGGGCACATTACATTAACGTTCCTTTATTAGCAGACCATTCTTCTGTAAGAAATACTGTAGCTGCAAACCCAGGTAAAGTTATGAAATATTTAGTTAACTGAATTAAGTCTGAAGAAGAAAAAAACATATGTAGGTCATGGATGCAGCAGAAGTTTTACAGATAAATTATGTAGTAGGGAAATTTAGTTTAAGATATTTGTTACCTTTCTCATCTCTTAAAAATGGATGTGTTGTTTGATGATATAATCTGATGTCTGATGGTGATCTCTTAAAGCTAAGCTAAGATGAAAAAAAATGAAAATAAAACAACATGAAAAATGTTAATGGTCTTGAAAGGTTACATGTGCAAACTATACATAATAGAACACCCCATCTCCTAGGTTCAGATAGTTCTCACTGTATTCATACTTCTGCTAGATCTCTTCCTGGAGAGAAGGTATGGTGCGGATCCAATCAGTCAGAGACAGGGACACGAAGTCTGGTGCAAAACAGGTTTATTTGAAAAAACAGCAAAAATAAATAAACCTTACGTCAGGCACAGAATAAGCAAAATAAAGTACAACCTTAACTTCAGGCAAAACGTAAAACAAAGCCCTGCTCGTCCGAGCACTAACTAAACAGAAAATACTAACTGTACGTGGGGCTTGCTACCTGCCACACGAGCAAGCAACTTGGCGCAATACCATCTCAGCAGACTCAGTGTCAGGACAGACCCAGACGCCTCCTCTCACTCCCAGGATCTGCCCTGAAGTTCAGGCTCTGTAGGCTTTTATGGCCCAGTAATGAGCCCAGTACCCACTGCTGGGGCTGAGACCTATTCCAGACCCGCCCTGAACCACACGTATGTCAGAAACATGGGGCTGATATAGCGGGATTCCAGCACTCTGCCTGTCACCTTCTCACATACCCCCCCCCCTTTGTTTGGACCTGTAGAGGCAGACGCTTCTGGCCATCATACAATTGGTCCTGGACAGGGCATCGGCATTCCCTTGCAGCTTGCCTGCCCTGTGTTCTACAGTGAATTTAAAATTTTGCAGGGTCAGAAACCACCTGGTGACTCTGGCGTTTCTTTCCTTGGCGCGACACATCCATCTCAGAGGGGAGTGATCAGTGATCAGCTTAAAGTGTCTGCCCAGTAGGTAGTACCTCGATTCTAGAGCCCACTTAATGGCTAAGCACTCCCTCTCCATGATGCTGTAATTTCTCTCAGGTGGTGTAAGATTCCTACTCAGGTAGGTGACTGGGTGTTCTTCACCACCCACCATTTGGGACAGCACTGCACCTAACCCTACACAGAGGCGTCAGTCTGAACCACAAATTCTTTCTTAAAGTCAGGTGTGACCAAAACCGGCTGTTTACAGAGAATTGACTTCAACACCTTGAATGCCCCTTCAGCCTCTTCACTCCACTTGACCATTACGGAACTCGTTCCCTTAGTCAGGTCTGTCAGTGGGGCTGCAATAGTTGCAAAGTTTGGGATGAACCTACGATAATACCTGACAATTCCCAGAAAAGCTCTCACTTGCTTTGTATTTAAGGGTCATGGCCAATTTTGAATGGCTTCCACTTTGTTAACTTTAGGTTTTATTACCCCTCTTCCTATTATATACCCCAAGTATTGGGCCTCTTCAAGACCCAAACCACACTTTTTTGGGTTGGTTGTTAAACCGGCTGCCCGGAGGGAATTTAGTACAGCTTGAACTTTTGGTAAGTGACTTTCCCAGTCCATACTAAAGGTAACAATGTCATCTAGATAAGCCGAAGCATACCTTCGATGGGGCTTAAGGACTCAGTCCATCAACCTCTGGAAGGTTGCTGGAGCCCTGTGTAAACCAAACGGCATAGTCACATACTGAAATAAACCATCTGGGGTTACAAATGCAGTTTTTTCTCTGGCCGTCTTAGTGAGCGGCACCTGCCAGTACCCTATGGTTAAGTCGAGAGTGGAGAAATACCTGGCATGTCCCAACCTCTCGATTAACTCATTGACTCTGGTCACCGGGTAGGCATCAAACTTAGAAACTTCATTCAGCTTACAGAAATCATTGCAGAACCTTATGGTACCATCTGGCTTAGGAATCAAAACAATGGGGTTGGACCAGTCACTCTTAGACTCCTCAATTACCCCAACTGCCAACATATTTTTGACCTACTCCGATATGGCTTGTCTGCGAGTTTCAGATACCCGATATGGTTTTAGATTAACCCGTACCTGCGGCTCGGTGATAATGTCATGTGCATTGGTGCATCCAGGCAACTCCGAAAACACATCATTATTTTTCTGTACAAATTCTTTTTTCTCATGTTTCTGTGCCTTAGATATTTGCACCTCGGGTGAAGCCTTACCAGAAGTATTTCCCCCTTCAGTAGTAACCTTGCTAGGGGTACCTACTGATATCAACGTTTCCCTGTCTTTCCAGGGTTTTAGTAAATTTATATGGTATATTTGTTCGTGCTTCTTCTTGCCCAGCTGGTATACCTTATAATTCACTTCTCCCACTCTTTCAATAATTTCATATGGCCCTTGCCATTTGGCCAGAAATTTACTTTCTACCATGGGAACCAATACCAATACCCAATCACCTGGATTAAAGGTCCTAAGTTTAGCCGTTCTGTTATAGACACGGCTCTGAGCCATTTGGGCCTGCTCCATATGTTCCTTCACAATGGGCATTAGCACTGCAATTCTGTCCTGCATCAGGGTAATGTGTTCAATTACACTCCTGTAAGGAGTTTGCTCTTGTTCCCAGGTTTCCTTAGCTATGTCTAAGAGACCACGTGGGTGTCTACCATACACCAACTCAAATGAGGGAAAAACCTGTGGAGGACTGGGGTACTGTAAGGGAATCGCTAGAGGAGAGAATCCCCAGTGCTGCTGCAGAACCCTGGGGGAAGGGACACAATAAGACAGTGAGCCCTAAGCTGAACCCCCCCCACTGTCCATGGCTAACTTGCCTATCTGTCCTAGGCGACAGCAGCAACTGGTCGACAGGCCCTAGCTAAAATAGGTGACAACACAGAACGCAGACAGGATGAACAACAAAAAGGGAGGTCAGCTAGCCAAGGGGTCGGTAACAGACGAGCAATGCAGTACAGAATCAAAGTCCAAGAGAATAGTCAAAAGTCAAGGCTAGAGGTCTAGGAATACAGGTAACAAAAACAGCAAGGAGTAATAGCCAGAATGCACGAAGCAATAACCAGTGACCAAGTGAGGGCTGACAACCTGTTTATAGAAAGTCTGGACCAGCCCCAGACTGGATTAGTAAACAGGCTGTCAATCACACAGGCAAGGCTGAGATTAACTATTAGTGGAGCAGAGGAAAACCAAGATGCAAGAGACGGGTGTGTCAGAAATTCAATTACAGACAGGAGGTATTAGGACAGTGTTCAGACTGAGCAACCTACGCAACCTACGCAAGGAACCAAACTGAACATGCCTCCTTCGCCGCAGCGTGCGAGGGGATTGTGGCGCAGAGACCCGAACAGGCAGAGACGTTACAGGTACCTCCAGGGGTGTAACTACTGGGGTAGCAGCGGTAGCAGCTGCCACAGGGCCCGGGACATTACGGGGCCCCGCGGGCCCCCGATCCTTTTTTGTTTTTTTTTTTAGGCCGTTACCTGCTGGAGTAATCCCAGCAGGTAACGGGCCCTATATACTTACCGTTCCCCGGTGTCCTGCTCACGGCCGCCTGCGCTTCCGATTCTGCAGAGGCGGCTGTGCGCAGGAGCGGGGATCAGTATGTGAGGCCGCGGGCCGAACACCACAATCTCTGCTATCATTATACTCTAGGGTCTTTGAAAAGGAGAGGTGAGGGAACATAAAAAACAATGTACTTATGTAACGTCTCTGCTGTTTCGGGTCTCGGCGCCACCCTCCGCTCGCACGCTGTGGCGAAGGAGTCGTGTTCAGTTTGATTCTTTGTGTAAGTTTCTTGCTGCTCAGTCTGAACATGGTCCTAGTCAGTGTAATTGATTTCCGGCCCCACCCGTGTCTGAACATTTCTCTCTGGACTGCATAGAGTTAATCTCCTCCTGGCCTGTGTGATTGACTGCCTGTGTACCTATCAGGTCTGGGGGCTGGTCCCAGACTTTCTATATACAGGATGTCATTTCTCAACAGGTTGCCGGTTATTACACTTGTGTTTTGCCTGCTGTCTTTCTATACTCCTTGCTACCTTGTTACTTGATTCTCTGACCCTTTGGCTTGCCCCTGACTTTTCTCTTGGATTTTGACTTTGTACCGCTTTGCTCGTTTGTTACTGACCCCTTGGCTTCCTGACCTCTCTTTTATCGTTTGTTTGTCTTGTCCTGTTCTGTGTGTCACTTACCCAGTATAGGGCTTGTCTTCAGGTTGTCCTTTTGCCATTTAGGGTAACTGTGGCAATAGGAAGGGACAGTGGCTGGGGTGAGATTAGGGCTCACTTGTCTCTGTCGTTCCTCCCAGACCGCTGCAGTAGTGTCAGGGTATTGCTTTGTTTGGCAAGACCCTTACAGAATAACCGGCCCATACATTCTGCCATTGCTTCCCATAGGGTCAGCATGGATCCTATTCAGGGCCTTGCAGCCAAGTTGGAAGGTTTGGCAGTCCTGGTAAATGAGCTTGCTAAACAGGTGCAGACCCTTACTGATGCCGCTGCAGCATCTCCAGTTGTTTCTGCCCCTTTTAGAGTTAAGATGCTACTCCCCGACCGTTTTTCAGGGGATCGTGAAAAATTTGAGACTTTCCAGGAGTCCTGTCGCCTGTATTTTCGGATTAATCCACATGCATCCCAGGCCCAAATGGTTGGAGTAGTTATATCCCTCCTACAGGGGGATCCACAAGCTTGGGTCCTTAAACTCCCTCCAGGGGCTGAGGAGTGGACTGACTTTGAAAAATTTTTTTGTCTTTGGGGTCTATATATGCTGAGCCAGACCACATTGGTCTTGCGGAATCGCAACTCCTCACCATGCGGCAGGGCAAACGCTCTGCTGAGGAATATTGCGCAGAATTCCGCAAGTGCAGCGTGACTGCAGGTTGGTGTGAGTCAGCTCTAAAGGCCCACTTTAAACAAGGCCTGTGTGACCGTGTTAAGGAGCTCTGGGTTGGTCACCCAGATCCTCCCACTCTTGAGCAGGCCATGACTTTGGCTGTCCGTATTGACCGTAGGATTCGAGAAAATGTTAAAGAGAAAATAGGGTCTGCTTCTTCCAAGTTTTCTGTTTCTCCCTCACTCTCTCCTGAGAAACTTGTTATTTCTCCCATGACTCCTGGTGAGGAACCTATGCAACTGGGAATTATGGATGCCAAGACGCGACGAGAGCATCGTCTCCGGAATAACCTCTGTCTGTACTGTGGTACTTTTGGGCATATCTTACGTGACTGCTCCATCAGACCCCGCACACCAGGGGAAAAGCTTCAGTGCCTTAGTGGTAGTCGGAAGAACCACTCAGGCAACCAGGTATTTGCCAGTAGTAACAATAAGATGTTGTTATCTGTGTCTCTGTCCTCTGGGGACAAATCTGTTTCTGGCCAGGCCTTAGTTGACTCTGGGTCTGCGGCAAACTTTGTCACATTCTCGTTTGTCTCAGCTTTAGGCATTGAGCTTTTGCCACTTGACACTCCTCTGGCGGTTACTGGAGCGGATTTTGCCCCACTGGCCAGGGGTAAGGTCCAATTCAAAACCCCCTTAATAACGTTGCAAGTTGGTTCTGCTCATTCAGAGGTCATGAGCTTTTTTGTTATGGAGCATCTGTCTTCCGATATTATTTTGGGGCTCCCCTGGTTGAACCTCCATAACCCTATTTTTGATTGGGGTAAAAGGGAGTTGGTAAAATGGGGAGATCAGTGCTCATCCCACTGTATTGTTTTGCACACCTTAAATTGTGTTACTGAGGAGACTATCTCGGCTGCAAAAGGTGGGAAATGCAAAAGACCCTGAATTAAAGGCAGAGAAAATACTGGATCCTACTAAAACTGGTTTATCTGGTGAGGGTCCGGTGGCCCCTCATAAAGGGGGGTACTGTAACGTTTCTGCCGTTTCGGGTCTCGGCGCCACCCTCCGCTCGCATGCTGTGGCGAAGGAGGCGTGTTCAGTTTGATTCTTTGTGTAAGTTTCTTGCTGCTCAGTCTGAACATGGTCCTAGTCAGTGTAATTGATTTCCGGCCCCACCCGTGTCTGAACATTTCTCTCTGGACTGCATAGAGTTAATCTCTTCCTGGCCTGTGTGATTGACTGCCTGTGTACCTATCAGGTCTGGGGGCTGGTCCCAGACTTTCTATATACAGGATGTCATTTCTCAACAGGTTGCCGGTTATTACACTTGTGTTTTGCCTGCTGTCTTTCTATACTCCTTGCTACATTGTTACTTGATTCTCTGACCCTTTGGCTTGCCCCTGACTTTTCTCTTGGATTTTGACTTTGTACCGCTTTGCTCGTTTGTTACTGATCCCTTGGCTTCCTGACCTCTCTTTTATTGTTTGTTTGTCTTGTCCTGTTCTGTGTGTCACTTACCCAGTATAGGGCTTGTCTTCAGGTTGTCCTTTTGCCATTTAGGGTAACTGTGGCAATAGGAAGGGACAGTGGCTGGGGTGAGATTAGGGCTCACTTGTCTCTGTCGTTCCTCCCAGACCGCTGCAGTAGTGTCAGGGTATTGCTTTGTTTGGCAAGACCCTTATAACTTACCTCTCCTGCGCTTCTCCAGGCTTCGGGCCTGTTTGGTGACGTCCCAGACGTCAGCGGAAATCATTTTGCGTCGCGACGCCGGACCGCATCACGTGACGCCGGCCTCGTCCAAGATTGAAGAAGGCCAAAGTAGCGCACGGGCATGCACTGGAGCGAGGAACAGGTAAGCAACTTTGTTTTTTTATGTTTCTATCCTCCCCTGGGTCTCCGATCATTATACTCTGGGGTCTTTGAAAAGGAGAGGTGAGGGAACATAAAAAACAATGTACTTACCTCTCCTGCGCTTTTCCAGGCTTCGGGCCTGTTTGGTGACGTCCCAGACGTCAGCGGACGTCATTTTGCGTCGCGACGCCGGACCGCATCACGTGACGCCGGCCTCGTCCAAGATTGAAGAAGGCCAAAGTAGCGCACGGGCATGCACTGGAGCGAGGAACAGGTAAGCAACTTTGTTTTTTTATGTTTCTATCCTCCCCTGGGTCTCCGATCATTATACTCTGGGGTCTGAAAAGACCCCAGAGTATAATAATTGTTCATGGGTGGTCCACAATGGGACATATAATAGTGTGTGCAGGGGCCACTATGGGACATGATACTGTGTGCAGGGGCCACTATGGGACATGATACTGTGTGCAGGGGCCAGTATGGGGCATACTACTGTGTGCAGGGGCCACTATGGGGCATACTACTGTGTGCAGGGGCCACTATGGGACATGTTACTGTGTGCAGGGGCCACTGTGGGGCATGATACTGTGTGCAGGGGCCACTATGGGGCATGATACTGTGTGCAGGGGCCACTATGGGGCATGATACTGTGTGCAGGGGCCACTATGGGGCATGATACTGTGTGCAGGGGCCACTATGGGGCATGATACTGTGTGCAGGGGCCACTATGGGACATGTTACTGTGTGCAGGGGCCACTATGGGGCATGATACTGTGTGCAGGGGCCACTATGGGGCATGATACTGTGTGCAGGGGCCACTATGGGGCATGATACTGTGTGCAGGGGCCACTATGGGGCATGATACTGTGTGCAGGGGCCACTATGGGGCATGATACTGTGTGCAGGGGCCACTATGGGGCATGATACTGTGTGCAGGGGCCACTATGGGGCATGATACTGTGTGCAGGGGCCACTATGGGGCATGATACTGTGTGCAAGGGCCACTATGGGGCATGATACTGTGTGCAGGGGCCACTATGGGGCATAATACTGTGTGCAGGAGCCACTATGGCACATAATAGTGTGCGCAGGAATGCATTTTTTTTTGGGGGGGGGGGGGTGATTGGGGGCAGCGGTTCAGGGGGGGGCCCCATGTCAAATGTTCGCCTTGGGGCCCAGCCATTCCTAGTTACGCCACTGGATACCTCCCGGATTGCAAACATTAAATAGGGCAATAGGCAATCCCAATCTTTGCCATCCTTGCTAACACCCTCTTTAAGGGTTTTATTGAACCTCTCCACTAGGCCATCTGTCTGGGGGTGATACACAGAGGTTTGCAGGTGTTTAATTGTCAGGAGCTTACACATTTCTTTCATTACCTTGGACATAAAAGGAGTCCCTTGGTCAGTCACGATCTCCTTGGGTATACCTGTCCGAGAGAACATATAAAAAAGCTCCTTGGCAATTAGCATGGCTGAAGTATGTCTCAAGGGTACGGCCTCAGGGTATCGTGTAGCATAATCTAACACCCACTAGTATACTGTATACTGATGACCCCTAGCAGACTTTACAACAGGAACTACCAAGTCCATGGCCACTCTTTCCAATGGTACCTCTATAGTAGGTAGGGGTACCAAAGGACTCCTGAAGTGTGACACAGGAGCGGTTAGCTGAGACTCTGGGCAGGAGTTACAATACTCTTGTATTTGTTTATCAATTCCTGGAAAATAGAAACGCTGTAGAATGCGCTCTTTGGTCTTTTCATACCCCAGGTGTCCTCCAAACACATGCTTATGTGCCAGATCTAGAACCACTCTTTGATAGAGCCGGGGCACCACCAATTGTTCAAAAATTGGTTTACACTATACAGTAGGTCCTGGTTCATGGATATATAGGGGAACTCCTTATCATCCCCTGGATACTGGGGTTCCCCATTTACCACCTTTACATTTTCTCTGGCATGAGACAGATTAGGATCTCTAATTTGAGCAGTCCCAAAATTGTCACGGGACAACTCTAGCTCAGGCATCTCAGGAACTCCCTCCTGACCTTTAGCATCACCAGCTAACACAGAGCGGGGAAAATTATTACCATCTTGGGTCACCCCTACAGCTGGTGTTTCCCTGCCAGGATCAAAGGGTTCAGGGTTAACCTTATGCAATACATCACCAATATTAACATTTTTAGGACATGGTAGCCTTTTCTTTTCCACATATCCCAAAACAGAGGAAAATCCCTCCCTATGATCACACTATGGAGCAGGGACTTAACCACGCCCACTTTGTGACAGACTGTACCAGAGGTAGTTTTTATGGTGACCTCTGCAATAGGATACTCTCTGATTTCACCATGTATACACAAAACCCCTGTACAGTGCAGGGTCAACAGATCATGGTGCACCAGGGTTACCAGGCTCCCAGAGTCCAGGAGAGCCAAAACAGAAAACTCTGCTACAGTCACAGTGCACATCTGTGGTTCCATCGCAGTTTCTGCCGAACAAGTGGGTTGAGCAAATAGGGATTCCGGCCTGGAACTGCTGCAGTCTATGGGCTCAGTCGTCAGGGGATAGTATTCAACAACATGACCCAGTTCATGGCACCGCCAACATCTGAGACGGTATGGATCTCCATTCTGAGACCTGGGTTTAAAGTTCACAGTCCCATCTGCCTGTTCCCCCTCTGAGCGTCCTCCCACCACAACCTTTCTCACCCCCATAGTAGTAGGTGCAATCTTACCCGCCTTGGGGTTTGTAGATCTGGGAGACGTCTGTAGCGCTCCTTGGTGGCTCGGTATCGTTTCACCAAACATACCAGCTGGTAGGCCATTGTAGGTCCCGTTTGTCCAACCCAGCCCTGAATCTTAGGTGGAAGCGACCTGGTGTACTTGTCCAGTACCACTCTCTCCACCATCCGTGCTGGGGTGGCCTCCTCAGGCTGAAGCCATTTCTTTACCAGATAGATCAGATCATGCATCTGGGAACGGGGATGGGAGACTCTCAGAGAAAGTCCAGTGGTGCACTCTCCGAGCACGAATATGCATATTCACACTGAGATGTGCCAAGATCTCACTTCTCAGTTTGGAGTAGTCCTTAGCCTCCTGTTCACACAGGTCATAGTAGGCCTTCTGAGATTCCCCGGTGAGAAAAGGTGTCACTACATCTGCCCACTGATCCTTTGACAATTTCTCCCGCTCGGCCACTCGCTCAAAAACCCGAAGATATTTGGAGCATACTCCGTGCGGCAGCTCGGGCAGCAGTCTGTACGCTCTGGGTCTCTCTTGCACCAGTACAATCTCCTGCCGTCCTCTGGTCGACCAAAGCCTTGCTGAGCAGCGTCAGCTTCTCCATAAGCAGAAAGTTCATCTCCTGCTGCTGTGCTTGGGCTTGCTGCTGTCGCCTCTCAGCTTCCATCTGGGCTTGCTGATGCTGTAGGATGACCTGCCCAAACTGCTTCACAAAGTCCTCCTTGCTGGCGGTCCCCTTTTTAATCTGTCCTGCAGCCATCACCCAGGACATAGGAGAGGGAAAAAAATGGGTGTACGTCTCTTTAAGACTGTTTAAAATTGGGTTGCCCACATCCAAAGCACCATATGTGGGGAAGGTAGCTCGGTAGCAGAAATGGTACGGACCCAACCAGTCAGAGACAGGGACACAAAGTCTGGTGCAAACAGGTTTATTTGAAAAAACAGCAAAAATAAATAAACCTTACGTCAGGCACAGAATAAGCAAAATAAAGTACAACCTTAACTTCAGGCAAAACGTAAAACAAAGCCCTGCTCGTCCGAGTACTAACTAAACAGAAAATACTAACTGTACGTGGGGCTTGCTACCACACGAGCAAGGAACTTGGCACTATACCGTCTCAGCAAATTCAGTGTCAGGACAGACCCAGACGCCTCCTCTCACACCCAGGATCTGCCATGAAGTGCAGACTCTGTAGGCTTTTATGGCCCAGTAATGAGCCCTGTACCCACAGCTGGGGCTGAGACCTATTCCAGACCCGCCCTGGACCACATGTATGTCAGAAACATGGGGCTGATATAGTGGGACTCCAGCACTCTGCATGTCATCTTCTCACAGAGGGAACAAGATTCATCTCATATTCATAGGATTTTTTTCTTGTGTTCAGTAGGGTTAAGTTTTGGAAGTGGTACAAACCCTTTAATTGACAAAATTCTGCAGTCACCACTGGAGAGCGCTTACTGCATATTATTTATGCATTAAACTCAA
Organism: Leptodactylus fallax; assembly: GCA_947044405.1. Classification (NCBI taxonomy): domain Eukaryota; kingdom Metazoa; phylum Chordata; class Amphibia; order Anura; family Leptodactylidae; genus Leptodactylus; species Leptodactylus fallax. The sequence goes on along the minus strand of CAMRHE010000027.1, from coordinate 7,664,941 downwards.
CAGTAAAACTGTATGTATTAAACTCCTCACAGTGGTGGCCATAGGTTGTCCAGATTTGGAGCTTTGTATCAAAGAATGTTAGCACTCATAAAGATAAAGATGGTGTTCAAGGGTGGGCATTCACATGTTTTTATGTAAAGCATCTTATCAGAATCTTAAGGATGATCAAACTATAATGGATGAGTGTATACCACTTAGTTTAAAGAAGGTACAACATGACTTTTATAGGCAGCAAAGCTTGGCTATAGTTGAATATAACTGTGAGAATAATAACCCCATGTTGATTTGAGGAAGCTGTGAATAGGTGAAAAGATACTGGAAAGAAGTAAAAAGGGATGAATTACAAATTGAACAACTGAATTACAAGAAGAAATACAACCGAATAACTGATAAAGTTTTGTAAATACAATTAACCTTTTCATTACTGATACATTCTTAAATCAACCAAAGCAGCATCTTTACAGCCAGACATAACCAGATGGAATTCAAAATCAAATAGTCTACATCATCCAAGCCAAGTTATGGAAAAGTTCAATTTTAATAGCAAACACATGGCCTGAAACAGATTGTGGAACAGATCATTAACTAAACTCCTAATGTGCCACGTCCAAAACTTAGCTGAAATAAACAGCAACAACAAAAATATTATACCACTATATTATGTTATGAATTAAATATACACTTTGGATAAAATTAAAGAAGAGCCTGCAAGCAAATGTAAAAATACAATGAAATAAAAGGTAGGTACAGTAAAATGCAGAGATGTAAAAAAAAAATTACAGAGGGCTACTGAAAAGTATAAGGGTTATTATTACAAAAAATATGTTTCAAAATGCACCTCCAATTATAAAACAATATTTCATAAATGGATAGTGCAGGGAAATATAAGAAATTTTGTAATATATCTTATTAAAGAAACCTGCTCCCTGCTCTGCTCCTCCTTATTGTGTATTTATATAAAGTCCAATGCTGTAGTCACCTTACACACATAACCCTATGGAGAGGGGAGGAGGAGGCTGTTAATTGTTTTATTGCCTGATTCTGTACAGTAGTAGACTCTTATCTTGAAACATAGTAGTGTTAAAAGAGCTTCCTGACTCACATTGTAGCAAAGTTTAGCAGCAGCTGCTACTAGTGTGAATTTTCCAGCAGCATCATCCTCCCCCTCCCTTCTCAATATCCAGGTAAAAAATAGTTCAGTTTGAAACATATTTCTTTAATAAAACATATTATACAGTGTCTGATATTCATCTACACTATTCATTTCTGAAAGTTATTTTAGAATTGGAGGTACACTTTACAGGTAATGATCATGGAAGCCCAAAAGAACAACATTTATGTTGTAGATACAGAGTCTTCTTCAGTCAGGTGTGTATATGCTAGTAGATAGGGGGCAAGTCATAACAAAAAATTAGAGCTATACGGCAAACCTATACTTCAGTGCTAGAAGATGAAGTCACAATAGCTCTGATAGATTCTTAAGTTACTTCAAGTTTACCTTAATAGCAACTATATGACAACATTGAAAAAAAAATCCTAACATTTTTATACTTAAATGATATAAACATTTCAACTGTTTTAAAGCATAAGACCAAATTACACCTGGTAGAATAATATCTTCAAGCCCGTGTTTCTAAAGTTTGAATGAATTAAACTACATGCCATTCAATAAATGAATGGAGCAACATGATGAAAGAGTGACATTTAGTAGGTACCAGTCATGAAAAACTTCATTAAAAGAAAAGAAAATGTCAGGGAAGATGTATATGCAATCCTATCTGCAGGCAGCATGGTATAGAGCAGAAGATATATTGTTTTATATGCTAGCATTATAAAGTTGTAACTCCTCAATATATAGCAAATTATTGGTTCATTTATACAAAATTGAAAAAAGATTTTTGAGAAGCCATTGTAGGCTAAGGCCAAACACAGCCAACCCCAGCTAAAAAAACGCAGCAGAAAGGAAGGAAGCAAAAATGCTTGCATTTTCACTGCTTTTCCACTGTATTTTGCATGTTTTTGCCGGAAAAATTCTCTTGCTGCATGCATTTTTGAAATTGCTGTCTACAATATTTTTTTCCACAGTATTAGAATGATAATAAAGAGAATGCAGCATTTTTTTCTGCTGTGTTTCTGCAACACTGTGTTTCTGCAGTGTGTGGCCTCATCCATGTAAAGGGAAATGCTGAAGACTTTTACAGTCTAGAAGAGGGTAGTTATTTATGGACAATAGATAATAGCGGTCTTTGTTGTGTAGTAGGAGAAAAGAAGCAGCAGGTTGGAGAAAGAGTGAGTAATTTAAACTGTGGGTGAGAAGACAAGACCGAGGTATGCAGTTGTATGAGTCAATTTTTACATGTATTCAAGCTTTTATGTAACGTTTGGTAGTGAGAAGGTAGGAAAGGTAAATTCACATGTTATATTAAATCACAGATGTGTAAAGAGCTATTGCAGATATTCATTGCCCACACTGCAACTTTTATTCAACTTTTTGTGTCTGGCACTTAGTTAGCTTTGAAGTTACTCTAATTTACATTTATCAAATGCATCCATGACATATCATATTGAGATTGATCCCCTTACTCATCAGTGGCTTTTATATTAGGTGTGGAGTTTAATTTATGATTCTCACATAGTCACCAGGAAGTAATAATCAGTAAAACTTTAAGGAAGTCTGTAATTTACACCTTTGCTGTATCTGACCCATCACTTATTCAGAGCTAATTGCTTACCTCCTGTTATCCTGAGTATAGATGACATCTCAGGCTTGCAAATCTTTTACCTGGCTGCACAAAGTTTGAACAGTTTGTGATTGTGAAGACAGAGCTGTTTCATCTACATAACTTTATGCTTCAAGTAACAAAAACCTATCAAGTCTGTTACAGGCTGTGAGCTGATACTGTACATTCCCTGATGTTGCTGATTTCAGATTATGCCAAAGGTTACTTATAGTTGCTGGTGGGATAATGAATACAAGACTGATGAAAGCTATATTCTAGTTGCTCGCAAATTAATATCTTTTAATGTAGTGTTACTGTTTCAATTTTAATTCTACTTTAATTATTGCAGAGGAAATAGAAATATACTACAGAAAGAAAGATTAAGTCTGAATATATTTAATAATATTGATATACGAAAAAAACCAACAGCATGTGGAAGAATGTGATATATATATATATATATATATAATATAAATATAAACACACACACACACACACACACACACAGTAGTCAGCCACCAATTGTGCAAGTTCTCCCACTTAAAAAGATGAGGCCGACCTGTAATTGTCATCATAGGTAGACCTCAACTATGAGAGACAAAATGAGAAAACAAATCCAGAAAATCACATTGTCTGATTTTTTAAGAATTTATTTGCAAATTATGGTGGAAAATAAGTATTTGGTCAATAACAAAAGTTCATCTCAATACTTTGTTATATATCCTTTGTTAGCAATGACAGAGGTCAAACGTTTTCTGTAAGTCTTCACAAGGTTGGCACACACTGTTGCTGGTATGGTGGCCCATTCCTCCATGCAGATCTCCTCTAGAGCAGTGATGTTTTGGGGCTGTTGCTGGGCAACATGGACTTTCAACTCCCTCCAAAGGTTTTCTATGGGGTTGAGATCTGGAGACTGGCTAGGCCACTCCTGGACCTTGAAATTCTTCTTATGAAGCATCTCCTTCATTGCCCTGGCGGTGTGCTTGGGATCATTGTCATGCTGAGAGACCCAGCCACAGCCACACCATGCAAGACTTGTTCTTGTGGGTTATATAAAATTTATGTAGCAGTCTCAGCTCAGCATGTGTTGTAACTATTCTGTATACCAGGCCAGTGAGAATTCCATACCTGATTGTTGGAAATGAATTTGTTTGGCAAATACATGTACACCGCCAAAGACAAAGGAAATAAAAACTGTGTAGAGCATCAATGACAACAATACTACTGCTAGAACAAGGGCTTGCATCCTAATTAGATTCCTATATCTCTTGTAGCAAAAATGACTGTATGCAGCATAGCCAGCATAATGCATCCAAACAATGGGAATTGACATCTGTTTTCAGCTCTCGAATATTGAGACAATGGAAATAGTTATACAAAAGGTAGTCAAAATCATTCCTTACTGACTTACCATTTTTTCCTTTTTCCTTAGAAAAACGAACAGATAAATCCGCTGTTTCTGGTGCCATTAGGCTGAAGATCCATGTTGAAATCAAGGGAGAAGAAAATGTCCCCCCCTTACCACATCCAGTACACTTGTTTGCATGAGGTGAGATTGTGGTGAAAAACATGGAACAAGATTGCTCATAGAAATAGGGATACAATGCAAAACTGTCACAATATCTGTGCTGCCCTGATCAGTGTGAAATACAGATAGGCTCTTTCATTACAAAGAACTACAGGGCAGATTTACTAGTACTGTCTAAGGCTGATGCCCCACGTTGCGGAAACACAGCTTTTTTTTTGTTGCAGTTTTTGCTGCGTTTTTTTGAGAAAAAGCCAAGAATGGCTACAAAAGGAATGGGAAATATATACAGTAGGAAGCTCTTATACGTCTATCTTCTGCTCAATCCACTTCTGACTTTGGCTCAAAAAACAATAAATAAGCTGCATTTTCGCAATGTTGGGCTTCAGCCTAATAGACAATGCAAACTTAGTTTTAAATTGTGCCAGATTCATCATAGTTGCTGATGCTGGGTGAGAAATATGCACTTTTAGGGCATGTTCACATGAAGTTTTTTGTCAGGTAGAAAACATCTGCTTCAGGCTAAGGCCACACATTGTGGAAAAGCAGCAGAATCTCATCCACGCAGTGCGGAAAAAAAACAGTGCAGAAACACTGCGTTTTTTGAAAACAGAGCATGCTGACTTTACCTTTAACATGTGGCCTTAACCTCAGGTTTTTGAAGCAGATTTTGATGCTGTTTTTGAAGAGGTATCTAAAGCCATTTTGGGGTGTTTTTTGCCCAGCACATACAGTCCTGTTTCCTAAAAGTTGTAGCATTTTTTTAATCCATTTCTATAGGAGTTTCAGGCAGAATCTACCTGAAGATAGGACATGATGCTTTTTTTCCCTCTAGTTGAAAAAATATGTTAGAGGAAAAATCTGCTACTGACTCCCACTGAAATGAATGGGAGGGAGAGTTAGGAATCTGCCTCAAAATCCACCTGCAATAAACTCAGTGTCAACATACACTTAGACTGAGTTTACACCATTTATAAGTTCATATTTTGGCACCTTTTTATACTCCCTAAACTCTTCTCTGACAAGACCCAGACTTTTGTTCTGCCCCCTTGTCAGACAAGAAATAGAAAGTGTCTACAGTGCCGGCCAAAAGTATTGGCACCCCTGCAATTCTGTCAGATAATACTCAATTTCTTCCAGAAAATGATTGCAATCACAAATGCTTTGGTAATAATATCTTCATTTAATTTGTCTTCAATGGAAAACCACAAAAAGAATTGTCAAAAAGCCAAATTGGATATAATTCCACACCAAACATAAAAAAGGGGGTGGACAAAAGTATTGGCACCCTTTGAAAAATCAGGTGATGCTTCTCTAATTTGTGTAATTAACAGCACCTGTTACTTACCTGTGGCACATAACAGGTGGTGGCAATAACTAAATCACACTTGCAGCCAGTTGAAATGGATTAAAGTTGACTCAACCTCTGTCCTGTGTCCTTGTGTGTACCACATTGAGCATGGAGAAAAGAAAGAAGACCAAAGAACTGTCTGAGGACTTGAGAAGCAAAATTGTGAGGAAGCATGAGCAATCTCAAGGCTACAAGTCCATCTCCAAAGACCTGAATGTTCCTGTGTCTACCGTGCGCAGTGTCATCAAGAAGTTTAAAGCCCATGGCACTGTGGCTAACCTCCCTAGATGTGGACGGAAAAGAAAAATTGACGAGAGATTTCAACGAAAGATTGTGCGGATGGTGGCTAAAGAACCTTGACTAACATCCAAACAAGTTCTAGCTGCCCTTCAGTCCGAGGGTACAACAGTGTCAACCCGTACTATCCGTCGGCGTCTGAATGAAAAGGGACTCTATGGTAGGATACCCAGGAAGACCCCACTTCTGACCCAGAGACATAAAAAAGCCAGGCTGGAGTTTGCCAAAACTTACCTGAGAAAGGCAAAAATTTTTTGGAAGAATGTTCTCTGGTCAGATGAGACAAAAGTAGAGCTTTTTGGGAAAAGGCATCAACATAGAGTTTACAGGAAAAAAAAAGAGGCCTTCAAAGAAAAGAACACGGTCCCTACAGTCAAACATGGCGGAGGTTCCCTGATGTTTTGGGGTTGCTTTGCTGCCTCTGGCACTGGACTGCTTGACCGTGTGCATGGCATTATGAAGTCTGAAGACTACCAACAAATTTTGCAGCATAATGTAGGGCCCAGTGTGAGAAATCTGGGTCTCCCTCAGAGGTCATGGGTCTTCCAGCAGGACAATGACCCAAAACACACTTCAAAAAGCACTAGAAAATGGTTTGAGAGAAATCACTGGAGACTTCTAAAGTGGCCAGCAATGAGTCCAGACCTGAATCCCGTAGAACACCTGTGGAGAGATCTCAAAATGGCAGTTTGGAGAAGGCACCCTTCAAATCTCAGGGACCTGGAGAAATTTGCCAAAGAAGAATGGTCTAAAATTCCAGCAGAGCATTGTAAGAAACTCATTGATGGTTACCGGAAGCCGTTGTTCGCAGTTATTTTGTCTAAAGGTTGTGCTACCAAGTATTAGGCTGAGGGTGCCAATACTTTTGTCCGGCCCATTTTTGGAGTTTTGTGTAAAATGATCAATGATTTGACTTTTTTTTTCATTCTCTTTTGTGTTTTTTCATTGCAAGCAAAATAAATGAAGATATTATTACCAAAGCATTTGTGATTGCAATCATTTTCTCATTTTTTCATACTCAAGAAATTGAGTATTATCTGACAGAATTGCAGGGGTGCCATTACTTTTGGCCAGCACTGTATAACTGTTAATGGTTTAAGGCATGTGTGTCAGTTTTACATTGTAAATTACGTCATTGTTCTAGTGCAATTTTAGTATTAAACCTGCCCCTATATTGTCATCGAGGCTTATTACATATGTATTCTATCTTAGAAACAATGTGGAAAATATTTTTGCTCCTAATAATTCTAATGTACCACGAGAGGTCCTGTTTGCCAGAAATGAAATCTACACCAATCAGGAACTGGCATAATTTCCCCACAAATTCTCCCCACTGTTTTTAGCAGAGAACAACTTTGTGATACAGGGGCCTGGCAAAGCTATGGTTTTCAGAATATTTGACTTTTTGATAGAAAGAATGTATCATAGAACAAATGCTTTAGAACTCTTCATTCTCTGCTAGAGTAAGGCAAACTTATTAATCTGCTATGATGCTTGAAGCTGAAATAATGACTCTCAAAATGGGCACAATGATGCAGGAACTGAATCCCAGACTTCATGAATCAATTCATTCCCCTTTATTTGAATTTCTGTTGCATAGTGCATTGGCGTTCAGGAACAGTCACATGTACAGAATAACCAAATATCTTTTTGTTTTAGTCATAAGACAAATCCTGAGTGCTTTGTATTTTATATTCATAGGTAGAACTGGCAGCAGAACATAGACACAATGTAATATAGTAGTGGTCCCATATCTCATCTTGCAGTTGTTTTCTTTTTTCTTTTCATTCGCCCCTTCCTTGTGATTGAAAGATGGAAATACTTCAGCTTGGATTACTGGAGTAAGGTTATCTTATGCCAGCAGGCTGACCAACTTCATCTTATCTTTGAACCTGTGAGCTCGCAATTTGCTTCTGAAGTATTTTTCTGCCATAGAAAATATCATATATATCTAGCCACCTGTTGCCTTTTACTTGATGCAGTAAATTGTGTTATTGCTCAGGTAGCACAAACACCTCCCTTTCATATAAATCAGGAACCTAAATGACTCAGAATTTGTTGTTTCAAAAACTCTATGTATTCAGCCGGCACTATCCAGAGTCTAGGAGTCCCTGACGTTATAAAACATTCTTCACCCACAGAACTTATTCCACTACCTGACAGAAGTTCAGAATAATGGCATTGTTAAAATCCCTGAAGTTAAAGGAGATGAAGCCTGGAAGGTGTACTTTGACGATGCTGCACAAGAAATAGTGGATGAATTTGCAATGCGCTATGGAATAGAGTCGATTTATCAGGCTATGACGTAAGTTTAAGGACAGCGTATTAATAAGGAGCTTGTAAAAAGTGGAAACATGGATGCAATATATATAGATAAAGAAGGAGAATACATTTGTATTGTCTACTATTTATGCATTTTAAGATGGTACAGACAGGAACATCAGAATTATATTTTTCTTCCTGATTTTAGTTTGGTTATTGTCAGTAGAAGTGACAGGCTAAGGCCCCACGTAACGAATCGCTGCTAAAAAAATCTGCAGAAAAGACCGTGGCGAAAACGCATCACGTTTTTTTCAGCAGTGTTTTTCACAGAAAGTCCACAGAGTTTTCCTCTGCAGACTTTCTGCCTCTATTATACCTATAGGGAAACCGCCAGCGTTTCCGTAGGTATAATTGTCATGCTGCAATTTACAAAAACGCAATGGTTTTTGAAATCGCAGCATTTCCACAGATTAACCAGTTTAGGCATTAGTACTGCTCTAGGCAGTTATATACCTTTATATATGGTGGTGAAAATTCTTGGTTATATGGCTGAACTTTGTTAGACAAATAAAGACAATAAATCATAGGTAGATACATCACCATTACAAGGGTATATTCAACATCATTCTTCATAGTAAATATATAGTATTGAAATATATAGTATAGGAAAATCTATGAACAATATGATGTAATTCCTGTACAATTAGTGTCATTTATCAACATCACGGTATTAGAAGTAGACATTGAAGAGTCACTTTGACACTCTTTTTCTGAAACCAATTTATCCCCAAGGGCAGGAAGATCCAGCTAAGCTCCTAAAACATAACACAACAACTGCTCTGCTGTACACTATCATATTTCAAGATTCTGCTCTAGAGGATAGAAGCACTATCATAATATTAAAGGCTGTGGAAGATACAAGAAAACAAAAAAAAAATCTCAAATTGTGAACTTTATTACATTCTCCAGAGTTAGGAACAACTCAAGCTCAGTATATTTACTGTATCCCATCTGAGGTGACGTTGCATGTTATATTTATGATTCACAGACCACACATGCACTTTAGAACACTAATATAGTTTATAAAATAAAAATAAGTACTTAAAAAAAGAAAAAGTAGAAATAACAATAAGGTTAATTTTTGCTTATGTAAATGTTCTTTATGTCTAAATGTTATGTTATTCGTCTTGTAATCTGAGTTTTAAAATCTAAGCTTGTTAAAGAGGCTAGTGACAACACTAATACACTTTGTGCTATATAAATGTTATGGTGCTATCAAAATGATTCTGATAGGGAATACTCAGTAAAAGTTTTCTCAGGCAAATCATGCTATTAAAGATACACAAAAAAACATTGCTAGCTTTATAATTCCCTGTCCATTTTTGTAACAGCACTTTTTAGGAATAGCAAGTTAATATGCTGGTCTCCAAAGACAGCTGCAGATGTCTATTCCAGCACTGTGAAATAATCTTACCCAATCTGTCAGAAGATGAGAACCCCCATGTAGCTAACAGTATTAAAAAGGTGCTATAGTGTTTACATCAATGATAAAAAAAATGATCAGCTTAAGAAAATCAACTTTTATTCACTCTAGAACCATTTGCAAATGACTCCTGAGATATCTACTGGGCATTGATTTATCCGTGATATGTCCTGTCTTAACAAGGGCAGCCTGTTATGATATTGCCAGAGGAGCAACATCCAAAAAATGCTGAAAAGATAACAGAGAGCAGTAGATCAAGCTACAGAAAACTCACACAGCGATGGGTATAGATAGGTAGTCTAAGGTTGCTCAGATAACTTCACCAGAGCCTGCCGCGAGGCAGATTGGTCTTTGCAGTATCTGAGAGTTATTGCTCCAGAATCTTAGTGCAAGAAGTAGATGCAGTACAAGACTGAAATCAAACCAGAATCCACCAAGAACTTACAAAGCAGGTCAAACCAGGAGAGAGGAATCAAAGGGACAAACGTGTCTAGGCCAAGGTCAGATCCGAGTCACAGTCAACGCCAAAATCAGAAGACAAGGGAATATCCATTAAAAAAGCCAAGGTCAGTATAGCAGCAAACAAACAGGTATGAAGAGAGCACAAGGGCCTCACTAGCAATTATTAAATTAATATCAGGCACATGGGGAGTTCTGAACAGACTTTAAATATCCCTCCTCTGCTGATGATTAGTTCAGAATCACAGAGTTCTGATTAGATACAGAATCAGAAAGCTTTATATGTCAGCGTAGCAACCTTAAAGCAACAGTAGTAAGCAGTACTGCAGTGAGGAGAATACATACTGACAATTCTAACACAACCCCTCCCAAACTTCTCCTATTTATTCAAGAATGACATCTCCCACAGAGGACATCTGATGAGATGAAGAAGACTGTAGAAGATGTCAATCTAAAGAAGATGGGAGAAATTATCATTAAAACATCAAATATATAGAACAATGGTGGCTTATGTAGATTGGTGTTTAAACATGTGGAAAGGTTTGTATCTTTTGGTGTTGACTGTGACCTCTTGACCTCTGACCTTGGTCTAGACTCTTTACTAGTCAGATAGGATATATAAGTTATTTTTCTTTGAGGATTACCTTTTTCTTTTTTTTTTTAATTTATAGGCATTTCTCCTGCCTGTCTTCCAAATACATGTGTCCAGGCGTGCCAGCTGTCATGAGTACCTTATTGGCGAATATAAATGCATTTTATGCTCATACAACAGCTACAACAAATGTTTCAGCATCAGATCGATTTGCTGCTACAAATTTTGGGGTGAGTGTTTTTATAAATGTTACATTATCCAATGACATTTAGATACATATTGTAGCATGTCTTATTCTTTGTGTCAGTAATTCTCTCTCAGCATCTACAATTTGTATTTGGTGTTTTTGATCATAAAGTGATACCATATTGCAATGTTATGGCTTCACCTTGAATACTATTATTATTGGTGGTCTGACTTCTGGTACCACCACTCATGATGGGAGTAGTGCAGTTCAAGAAAATCTGTAGAGGAGCCAAGGTACTCAGCAGCACTCGGTACTGACAGTAAGACCCTCAGTGGTCAATCAATTTATGAATAATTTGTAATATAACAAGTATAATGGAATAAATACAGCTTTATAACTTTTTAGCATATCTAGACTTAGAAAGAAATAAAGTCATAGATCCCGGTTATGTAATAATAATAATAATAATAATATTCCTTTAATAGTCCCACAATGGGGAAATTCAGTAAATGGGACCAGTATATTATAAAAAAAAAAAAGTTGGGCATCCTTACTTAAATGTTGCTAGTCTTAAAGTTACATTCTAGAGAAAATTATTATCTTTTTCCTGGAGTGTAAAGGGCTATAATTGTGCACCCAGTCATGACTGGTCACATGACCTGCATTGGGACATGCCAATTTACACAGTGCCTGCTGTGTGGACAGGAAGTCTCTCTCACATTTAGGCTAAGGACCCAAATAGCGGGCTGCAGTGAAAAAGCGCTGTGGGACAAAACATGGCGGAAATGCATCACGGTTTTCCCCGCAGCACTTTTTACAGAAAGCCCACAGAGTTTTCCTCTGCAAACTTTCTGTTTCAATTAAACCTATAGGGAAACTGCCAGCGTTTCCATAGGTATAATCGACATGCTGTGATTTCCAAAAACACAGCGGTTTTGGAAATCGAAGCGTTTCCACTGTGCATATTCTTCTGCAATGTGCAGATGGGATTCGCTAGTACCCACTTTGCAGGGATTGTAAAACGCAGCTGTTTTTGCAACAGCTTTTCCAGCGCGGCCATACTGCAGCGTTTACGTCACGTGGGGCCCGGCCTAATGTTGTCTTATACTTAGCTGATTCAAGGTCATAACGATTTTGGTCAAGGAGAGAAATCGTGACTGGGCCTGAAAGGGTAGAGGGCCTGGAGCTAGTGATGGCCAGAGCCATGCAGCATGACAGCGGTCAGGGAAAACCTGATTCCCCAACCGCTGTTTCCTATATAAAGCTAATACACCTGTGGCAGCAGAGAGGTGCCAGAGGTGTACAGGTTTATACATAGCGGACAGCACTGTTGTCATGAAACTGAAGTATGGACCCCTCAGTGAATATCCTTTTAAAGAATACTCACAGTATTCTTAATAACAGCAATTATGGGTACTATAGTTGTATCCCTTTCAAGTCTCTGGGATACCGCTGCAGTACCCATAACCACCACTATCAAGAATACACTGTAGGGATGGGTAGGGGTCCCTTGTCAAAGTTTGCATTGGGACCATAAGACTTTAGTTATGCCACTGGGCAGATTCTAATGTAGGTCACAAAACTAAATGGGGTAACTGAATGGTTGTTATAACTGGGTAATGTGTCAATCAATGGTGCAACAATACCTAAGGGAGGCACAACACAACCTTTACGCTCCAGGAGAAAAAAGTAAACATTTTGTCAGGAGTTTCTCTGTAATATTGTTCTGTTTATTATTGCCAAGTCCTAGAATTATAATGTCCATATTACAGATTACATATTACATATTACAGACATAAGTGTAAAAGACATAAGTGATCTGCATTGATTAATGAGTATTCTTGTCATTTACACAGAGAGAAAAGTTTATAAAACTCTTGGATCAGTTGCACAATTCACTACGAATTGACCTCTCAAAATATAGGGTAAGTGTTTGGCATAAAAACCTTTGGAAAATTTTGGAAATTCATATATTCAGTGAGTATATAAACAGTACAGACCAAAAGTTTGGACACACCTTCTCATTCCAAGAGTTTTCTGTATTTTCATGACTATAAAAATTGTAGATTCACACTGAAGGCATCACAACTATGAATTAACACATGTGGAATTATATACTTAACAAAAAGGTGTGAAACAACTGAAAATATGTCTTATATTCTAGGTTCTTCAAAGTAGCCACCTTTTGCTTTGATTACTGCTTTGCACACTCTTGGCATTCTCTTGATGAGCTTCAAGAGGTAGTCACCTGAAATGGTCTTCCAACAATCTTGAAGGAGTTCCCAGAGATGCTTAGCACTTGTTGGCCCTTTTGCCTTCACTCTGCGGTCCAGCTCACCCCAAACCATCTCGATTGGGTTCAGGTCTGGTGACTGTGGAGGCCAGGTCATCTGGCGTAGCAACCCATCACTCTCCTTCTTGGTCAAATAGCCCTTACACAGTCTGGAGGTGTGTTTGGGGTCATTGTCCTGTTGAAAAATAAATGATGGTCCAACTAAACGCAAACCGGATGGAATAGCATGCCGCTGCAAGATGCTGTGGTAACCATGCTGGTTCAGTATTCCTTCAATTTTGAATAAATCCCCAACAGTGTCACCAGCAAAGCACCCCCACACCATCACACCTCCTGCTCCATGCTTCACGGTGGGAATCAGGCATGTAGAGTCCATTCATTCACCTTTTCTGCATCGCACAAAGACACGGTGGTTGGAACCAAAGATCTCAAATTTGGACTCATCAGACCAAAGCACAGATTTCCACAGGTCTAATGTCCATTCCTTGTGTTCTTTAGCCCAAACAAGTCTCTTCTGCTTGTTGCCTGTCCTTAGCAGTGGTTTCCTAGCAGCTATTTTACCATGAAGGCCTGCTGCACACAGTCTCCTCTTAACAGTTGTTGTAGAGATGTGTCTGCTGCTAGAACTCTGTGTGGCATTGACCTGGTCTCTAATCTGAGCTGCTGTTAACCTGCGATTTCTGAGGCTGGTGACTCGGATGAACATATCTTCCGAGGCAGAGGTGACTCTTGGTCTTCCTTTCCTGGGGCGGTCCTCATGTGAGCCAGTTTCTTTGTAGCGCTTGATGGTTTTGGCCACTGCACTTTGGGACACTTTCAAAGTTTTCCCAATTTTTCGGACTGACTGACCTTCATTTCTTAAAGTAATGATGGCCACTCGTTTTTCTTTACTTAGCTGCTTTTTTTCTTGCCATAATACAAATTCTAACACTCCATTCAGTAGGACTATCAGCTGTGTATCCACCTGACTTCTGAACAACACAACTGATGGCCCCAACCCCATTTATAAGGCAAGAAATCCCACTTATTAAACCTGACAGGGCACACCTGCGAAGTGAAAACCATTTCAGGTGACTACCTCTTGAAGCTCATCAAGAGAATGCCAAGAGTGTGCAAAGCAGTAATCAAAGCAAAAGGTGGCTACTTTGAAGAACCTAGAATATAAGACATATTTTCAGTTGTTTCACACTTTTTTGTTAAGTATATAATTCCACATGTGTTAATTCATAGTTTTGATGCCTTCAGTGTGAATCTACAATTTTTATAGTCATGAAAATACAGAAAACTCTTGGAATGAGAAGGTGTGTCCAAACTTTTGGTCTGTACTGTATATATATATATATATATATATATATATATATATATATATATATGGATATGAATAAATTTAGACATGGCAGGAATTTCTGCAACTTCCCCATTCATCTGAATGAGGCTTACAAAAATTAATGAGTTTGCTCCCGAAACAACCTCTTTCAGTCCCAGAAATTTGTGCAACAAATACGTGTCAAATCACCCTAAGACTAAGGTCCGGGTTGCAGCGGGTTGCAGCAAAAAAACGCTGCAGACTTTCTGCTTCCATTATACCTATAGGGAAACTGTCGGTGTTTCCATAGGTATAATTGACATGCTTTGATTTCCAAAACCACACCGGTTTTGGAAATCGCAGCATTTCCGCTGTGTGTATTTTTCCGCAATGTGTGGATGGGATTCACTAGAATCTTTGCAGGGACTTTAAAACACCGCGGTTTTTACATCACGTGGGGCCCCGGCCTAGCAGTCAGTGGATTCAATCAAAGGTAATTCATGAAATAGAAGATAGAGTGACATGCTGTCAATAGGAGGTAGCGCCAATGTATAGCTGGAAAGCCAGATGAGTCATGAAGTTCTGTTCTTGTATATTAAATTGAATGTATTTATATTACACATCTGTCAAGATGGCTTTTAATGGTATAGAGATGTGTCAGCCTCGATCACTATATATTAGTACAACTATATTAGTGTTGGCTGGAGGCACAGCTGATAGCTCACTGTCACGTATTTTGTAATGTGCTGAGATAATAGTTATATCTAACATTGTCTTCAACTGACGCTAGGTTCACACTAGCGTTCAGGTTTCCGTTCTTCTGGTCCGCTTGGGGACCCAAAAAACGAAAACCCAATCCGCTTAAAAAGCGTTTACCTGCAGAAACCCGCGGACTGCATAGACTATAATAGGGTCCTCCGGGTTTCCGCCTGGTTTCCGCCAAAAAATGCGGAGAAAAAAGTCCTGCTTGCAGGACATTTGTCTGGGCATTTTTCAAGCGGAATGGGGAACGGAATCCCCGAACTTAGAGCCAACGCTAGTGTGAACCTAGCCTTACATAAAAATATTACCTTGGATTCATATTCTTTCCCTTTCTGCATCTCTGTATATGACACAACTCATTACAGTGGTTTTCTGCCTTAACGCCGGGGCTCCACGTGTTTTACACTATGTGCAAAGTGGATTCTGGCTAATCCCATCCACACATTGCAGAAAAAGTCTGCAGCAGAAATGCTGCACTTTCAAAGCATGTCAATTATACAGTGGGTACGGAAAGTATTCAGACCCCTTTAAATTTTTCACTCTTTGTTTCATTGCAGCCATTTGCTAAAAGCAAAAAAGTTCATTTTATTTCTCATGAATGTACACTCAGCACTCCAACTTGACAGAAAAAAAAAAAACAGAAATGTAGATATTTTTGAAAATTTATTAAAAAAGAAAAACTGAAATATCACATGGTCATAGAAGTATTCAGACCCTTTGCTGTGACACTCATATTTAACTCACTTGCTGTCCATTAATTAAATCAGTTTAATTAAACTGATTGGACTTGATTAGAAAAGGCACATACCTGTCTATATAAGACCTCACAGCTCACAGTGCATGTCAGAGCAAATGAGAATTATGAGGTCAAAGGAACTGCCCAAGGAGCTCAGAGACAGAATTGTGGTAAGGCACAGATCTGGCCAAGGTTACAAAAGAATTTCTGCAGCTCTCAAGGTTCCTAAGAGCACAGTGGCCTCCATAATCCTTAAATGGAAGAAGTTTGGGTCAACCAGAACTCTTCCTACACCTGGCCGTCCAGCCAAACTGAGCAATCGTGGGAGAAGAGCCTTGGTGAGAGAGGTAAAGAAGAACCCAAAGATCATTGTGGCTGAGCTCCAGAGATGCAGTAGGGAGATGGGAGAAAGTTCCACAAAGTCAACTATCACTGCAGCCCTCCACCAGTCGGGGCTTTATGGCACAGTGGCCCGGAGGAAGCCTCTCCTCAGTGCAAGACATATGAAAGCCCACATAGAGTTTGCCAAAAAACATATGAAGGACTCCCAGACTATGAGAAATAAGATTCTCTGGTCTGATGAGACGAAGATTGATCTTTTTGGCGTTAATTCTAAGCGGTATGTGTGGAGAAAACCAGGCACTGCTCATCACCTGCCCAATACAATCCCAACAGTGAAACATGGTGGTGGTACAGCATCATGCTGTGGGGGTGTTTTTCAGCTGCAGGGACAGGACAACTGGTTGCAATTGAAGGAAAGATGAATGCGGCCAAGTACAGAAATAGGAAGGAAACCTGTTCCAGAGTGCTCTGGACCTCAGACTGGGCCAAAGGTTCACCTTCAAACAAGACAATGACCCTAAGCACACAGCTAAAATAACAAAGGAGTGACTTCGGAACAACTCTGTGACCATTCTTGACTGGCCCAGCCAGAGCCCTGACCTCAACCCAATTGAGCATCTCTGGAGAGACCTGAAAATGGCTGTCCACCAACGTTCACCATCCAACCTGACGGAACTGGAGAGGATCTGAAAAAAAGAATGGCAGAGGATCCCCAAATCTAGATGTGAAAAACTTGTTGCATCATTCCTAAGAAGACTCATGGCTGTACTAGCTCAAAAGGAAGGGGCTTCTACTCAATACTGAGCAAAGGGTCTGAATACTTATGACCATGTGATATTTCAGTTTTTCTTTTTTAATAAATTTGTAAAAATATCTACATTTCTGTTTTTTTCTGTCAAGATGGGGTGCTGAGTGTACATTAATGAGAAATAAAATGAACTTTTTTGCTTTTAGCAAATGGCTGCAATGAAACAAAGAGTGAAAAATTTAAAGGGGTCTGAATACTTTCTGTACCCACTGTACCTAACAGAAAACTCTGCAGACTTTCTGTGAAAACGCTGTGTTTTTTGGTTGTGGCTCGCTACGTGCAGCCTTAGTCTAAAAAAGCAAAAAAAGCGATGCGGGAAAAAATGCTTTTCACAGAAAGTCCGCAGAGGTTTCCTTTCTGGACTTTCTGCTTCCATTATACCTATAGGGAAACCGCCGGCGTTTCTGTAGATAAAATTGACATGCTGCGACTTCCACAACCATAATGGTTTTGGAAATCGCAGCATGTTTGCTGTGCATATTTTTCCGTAGTGTGTGGATGGGATTCCCTAAAATCCCATCCACTATGCAGGGACTGTAAAACGCCACGTTTTTTTTTCCTGCAGCAATTTCACCGTGGCCAAACTGTGGCATTTTCTGTGAAAAGCACTGCAGAAAAAAACGCAATGCAATTCTGCTGCAGTCTTTTCCGCAGTGCTTTTTGGTAGTGGCTCGCTGCGTGGGGCCTTAGGCCTAAGTGCGTTATTATACTATTAATGTTATTAAGGAAGGGGGGGTTGCACCTGATTCAATACATCCACCTGTTTGTTAGAGAACCACATCAATGTCCTTATGGTCAACTCTGCAGGACTACAGAGGTGCCATATAATTTTGGCTTAAGTTCAGGATTGGTGGAATTGATGCAGTTCTTGTGTTGTTGATGTGCTAGAGATTTCACCTTTTGCAAAATAATATTCAATGTCATTTTAGATTTTTTATTTTTTTTACTTTAAAAATAAACATAGCCTGTCTGGTATTTACTTGACAAAAATCAACAGTTTTAGTGTTTTTAGAACCAGTCAACTTGGAAATTCTGACCAATATACAGATAACATGTTTAAGATCAGGAAATAGATAGTTATAGAATTTGTCATTTTTTATTTTATTTTATGCTTAATTGTATAGCACCATCATATTCCACAGCGCTTTACAGACAGTGACAGTAGTCACTGTCCCATATAGGGCTCACAATCTACATTCCCTATCAGTATGTCTTTGGAATGCGGGAGGAAACCCACACAAACACTGGGAGAACATACAAACTCCTTGTAGATGTTGTCCTTGGCAATATTCTAACCTAGAATTCCAGTGCTGAAAGGCTTCAGTGTTAACCATTGAGCCACTGTGCTGCCCCACACAAGTTGTCAGAACTTCTATTTTATTGTTTTAAACCTTGCTCATGATAGACCTAGAAGTCCAGTGATTGACAGTTTTTCCTATATTAGTGTGTATAGAGAAATAGCTGTCAGTCACTGAAAAGACTCGTAAGCCTAGAATTTTTTTCTCAAAAAGATATATCTCAGGTTCTGCTACTCTATAGCTTTCTTCTGGCCGATCACAATGAACGTTCAATGCAACAGGTTCCCTTTATTTCATAGTAGTACAAATTATGATAAATAGGGATGTCATTTTTTTCTTTTATTTAGGATAACTTCCCAGCTTCAAACCCAGAACGGCTTCAGGACTTAAAGTCAACTGTGGACCTGCTTACAAGCATCACATTTTTCCGTATGAAGGTAGCATACAGTATAGTTCTTTTTATGTCTTTCCAAAGTCACATTACTGTTGTCAGAAAGCTTTCAGCATCTCTCAATATATCATGTTTATCAGCCTCTGGCAAATGAAGCCTTATGTATCTAGAGTTACCAGATGGATTGTGCTTCTGTCAATATCACATGTTTTTCTGTGTTCTCACATTACTATATTTATGTGGCTATTGTTTACATTGCTGGCACATCCAAGCAGCTTGTTTCTGATGTAGATATACTAATTGCAGATTGTTTGCGGCTGACTATGATGATGGTGCACATTATAACAATCATTACACTGTAATATAAAAGCGGTAAAACACAATTATTAATAATATTTATACAACATCAACATATTCTGCAGTGCTTTACAATTGCAAGTAGAGTACAAAATGACACACTGAAATACATGCTTACGAACAGCAAGAGAAAAACCTTTCCACAAGAGCTATCTACAGAGGAAGAGAGTAAACAAAAAAGATACAGTACTGAATTTACTGAAGTGACCAGCCACCTGTACTTCTACTGCGAAAATAAAATACTAGTCTATAAACCAGTCATCCAACCAATAACTGTACAAATACACATATAAAGTGTGCAATGATACAGAGAGTGAAAACATAGAACATGACCTATATTTTGACGGTCCCTGGCAACGGTCTGTCCAAATAACGGTCATGTGAATAGCCCCCATTCACTGAGATTGAAATTAATGCTACCGTGTGACATCTGTTAAAAAAAGGACATCACACAGCCATTATTCACTGTTGTGTGAATGTAGCCTTAGATCACCAGCACTGGCTGTGTGTGTCAATATGTTATTGTGCTGCAGCATATGTATCAATTGAAATCACAATTCTCAGAGTCAAAACATTCAAATTCAATTTACAATGTGTCCAGGGTCAAAAACAGACAATTTAGTCATACCACACA
The DNA here is from genome assembly GCA_947044405.1 of Leptodactylus fallax. Classification (NCBI taxonomy): domain Eukaryota; kingdom Metazoa; phylum Chordata; class Amphibia; order Anura; family Leptodactylidae; genus Leptodactylus; species Leptodactylus fallax. The sequence goes on along the minus strand of CAMRHE010000027.1, from coordinate 7,645,138 downwards.
ATACACTTTATGTCCGTATCTGGAGTAATTTTGCAATTTTTTTTTCCCTGCCAAACACCAAAAGCAAGTGAATTTATATACACTACCTCTGCAATTGTGTTTTTGTTGCATCAAAATGATACAGTAACATTTGGCCTGTTTTTTTGACTTGCCAAACACCAAAAAAAAACCCATACTGAAGATATATACACTACATTCAGCTAAAAAAAAAAACTGTCGAAAAAAACGCAGCGGAAACATATTGTGTTTTTTTCCACGACGTTTTTGCTGAGTTTTTCGATTCAGATTTTCTTCCCTCATTAAACCTATAGGGAAAACACCAGGGAGCGTTTCCGCTGGTATAATTGACATGCTGTGACATCACACGGCCATTATTCACTGTCATGTGAATGTAGTTTAAGACTAATAAAGAGTAGAGGCGCTAAGTAAAAGTCACACTTTTATGGAAAGAAGTGAATGTAAGGAATACAGAATACTGATACAGTTTTCTAAACTGAAGTCATGAAGTCTGCAAATGTAACAATAAAAAGGAAGTCTCTGTTCACTGACAATTCACAGGCATCTTGAAAATAGTGAGGAACTGAAATAAAAAGAGACTCATGAATCAAAACTCACAGACAAAAAGTTTTGTTGCCAGTAGCAACCAATTGTCAAAATGCACTACAACACATAATGCAGGGGTTTACTGGGTGCATGTAATTATTCTTTTGTCATGTCAGAAAGTGCTGGAACATCTTCATATGTAAAATCTTTCGTTTTAGGTTCTTGAACTTCAGAGTCCTCCTAGAGCCAGCACAGTGGTGAAGGATTGTGTTCGCGCCTGCTTAGATTCCACGTACAAATATATTTTTGTTAACTGCCATGAGCTTTATTCACAATTATTGGACCAGGTAAGAGTCTGCCTTCACCACACTTTCAGGTTTTGCTACTATCTGAGATACATAAATATTGAAATTTTGTATCTTTTAAATTATTTTTTATTGCAGCATAAATATGAAATGACTGTTCAGTTTCCCAGCTGGCAACTTTACAAGCGAGTTTTAGTAGTGTTATCCTCTTAAATGGCAGAGAATCAACTGAACTGCCTCAGGCACCAGTTCCCAGGTGCAACTACAGCCTCTGCACCTCATATACGTATGCTTCTAAAATGCACACAGTGATGTCACTGTACAGAAATAAATATTATAGCCATGCCACAGTACCAGGATAATGCACACTATGCTATCTGACCACAGGCATAATTAATACAGTGATATCCTGGAACATGAATAATTCCTGCAGTTATGTCACTTAGCCTTGATAATGCACACACCAACGCAGTGGCGTAACTAGGAATGGCTGGGCCCCAAGGCGAACATTTGACATGGGGCCCCCCCTCCCCCGAACCGGTTACGGGTCCCCAAACAGTAAAATATGCTCAGCAGAGGCCCCAGATAGTATTAGATGCTCAACAGTGGCCCCCACACAGCATTATATGCTCCACAGTGGCCCCCATACAGCATTATATGCTCTACATTTCTCCCCCCACACACTGTATAATATGCTACCCACAGTGGCCCCACACAGTATAATATGCTCCACACAGTGGTCCCCACCCAGTATTATATGCTCCCCACAGTGGTCTCCACCCAGTATTATATGCCCCCCACAGTGGCCCCCACCCAGTATTATATGCTCTACAGTGGCCCCACCTAGTATTATATGCTCTACAGTGGCCCCCACCCAGTGTTATATGCTCTACAGTGGCCCCCACCCAGTGTTATATGCTCTACAGGGGCCCCCACCCAGTATTATATGCTCTACAGTGGCCCCCACACAGTATGATATGCTCTACAGAAGCCCACACACAGTATTATATGCCCGCCACAGTGGCCCCCACCCTGTATTATAAGCTCCCAACAGCCCCCTCCGCTTCGGTGCTATTATTATACTCTGGGGTATCCTCAGACCTCAGAGTATAATAATCGGAGGCCAATGGAAGGTGATTAAAAATAACAAACATTCATACTCACCTTGCCTTACCTTTCCTTGGCATCCTCGCTCCATCCTGCCGTCTTCAGCGTCTTCAGGCCCTCTTCCGACGTCGCTGCCGAGGCCTGTGATTGGGCCTCAGCGGTCACATGGGGGCGCACTGACGTCATTACGCGGCCGCGCCCCATGTGACCGCTGGGGCCTAATCACAGGCCTCAGTCATGACGGAGGAGCGCTGGAGAGAACGCTGTGCCCAGGAGAGGTGAGAATATGTGTTTATTATTTTCAGTCACCTCCCCTGGGTGCCCTGCCATCTATTGGAAAGGGGCCTGCAATATGCCAGGGCCCCTTTCCAATAACAGTATGTATAGCGGTCGGGGAACCAGGCTTTCCCCGACCGCTATCATAATGGTCCGGGGCCCGGCCATCTCCAGCTGGCCGCGGGCTCCGTAACCTGCCGGGTCCGTTCGCGGTTGCGCCCCCTGCGACCGCGATCATTACTGGTTTGTGGGGTTCGCGGTAGCATCTGCCACAGGGCTCCGTGGCCCCTAATGTCCCAGGCCCTGTGGCAGCCACTACCGCTGCTACCCCAATAGTTACGCCCCTGCACCAACGCCTCATACTTCCACTTGGCCACATTATGATCAAGCCGGATGAAGGTCGAACTTGACCGAAACATTGCATATTTGATCTACAATACTGTAGTACCATGTATCATGTTATATGGCGTTCTGATATGAAAACCCTGAATACATCTTATGTTTTGAACGAATATCAAATAAAATACAACATGTTTATCACGAAACGCATCTACGGTGTGTGCAGCGATCTCTGTAAACTGGATAATGCACACAGTGATATCCTACTATACCACATCATTATAAACATGTAAAAGGATAATAAACACAATGAAGAATAACACAGTGATAATATTTCTGCACGGGAATAAAATTAAAAACAGCAAAGGCACAAGTGGGTAACAACACAAGGATAACAGTGATACCTCGGTACAGGCATGTTGCACATAGTGATCCCACAGGACAGTATTTGTAGTCACAATGTACGTAATAAAGGGATAATGCATAAAGTGATATCACACAGCTGGACAAACAAATGATGATGACACAGGAGTCAATAAACACTGTGAAGTGAAAGGAAAGAGATATTAAATGGTTAATTGCTAAGAACCATAGAGACGTTAATGCCCAGGCATATTAATCACAGCAGCAGAACAGATGGATTATGAACACACTGATGTCATTGGACAGGATAATAAACACTGGTTCGTGACACAAGGATTATGGTCAGAAGGGGTACTTTGTCTCCTTAAGGAGACTGTCTTTGCAGACCACTATTTATAGTGTAGAGCCTTGCAAACCATATATGTTCTGTTAAGAATTCATTGAAAAGAATATACAAATAAGTTCTCCTTGATGGACAAAGGAAAACTTGCTCTAGCACCACCTTTTGGAAGTAGCACTTTATAGATCAGTGTCTAATTTTCAAGAAACCTAGCGACATGACCCGGGATTAAAGCCAAACCAGACTATGTACTCTGCAGATGGATCTCTCCTACTTAGAGAAGATATTCTGGTTTGGCTTTCATCCTAGATCATGTCACAAGATTTCTTGAAACCAGGTATTGATCTATAGAAAGCTACCTTTCAACAGTGGTAGAAGTATTTAAAGTGTGACGTGTGCCAAATGCACCAAAATTTGACACAATGTAAGTCAACCAGCAGGTTGTGTAAAGTTACACAAAAGTCTCCATTGATGCACCAAATGTATCATAAGTGTGAGTTACTTTGATAAATTTGGAACATCTTTACTACCTGGTATAAGTTTATGCAGCATAAGTATTACATAAAATTAGTAAAAATGCCTTGTACAGTATGTAGAGCATTTGTATGGCACGGTCCTCCATATTGGGGCCTATGGTTTACATTAACACTGACTGCATAATTAAAAGATAGAAGCAATAACTCACCTCCCATGTGTAATATTGTATGGAAACTGAAAGACATCCATTAAGAGTCTAAAGGCTGTATTATGCAGCCAGATTTCAGGCCCCGAAGTGTCGATCAACAGGCAAACACATCAATAGTCATTCTTTTCCATCGACCTGATTCCACTGAATGGGGGAGGAGCTATTTCTACTGTGATCGTTTCTCCTCCATTCGGCTGCCTGGATTATCAGTCGCACTGTTCTAATACATCTAGACAATTATTATTTATTTATTTATTATTATTTATTTATTTATTTATATGCTTACTTGTATAGCGCCATCCTATTCCGCAGCGCTTTATAGACATTGACAGTCACTGTCCCATATAGGGCTCACAATCTACGTTCCCTATCAGTATGTCTTTGGAGTGTGGGAGAAAACCGGAGTACCCGGAGAAAACCCACGCAAACACGGGGAGAACATACAAACTCCTTGCAGATGTTGTCCTTGGCAGGATTCACACCCAGGACCCCAGCGCTGTAAGGCTGTAGTGCTAACCACTGAGCCACTGTGCTGTCCGTCAATCCAGTCAAATGGTAGTATTTTCCAACAAAGAAAATTACAAGTCCATTCTCAAATTCTATATTTGCTGATTGTTACAAAGTTCTAAGATACAAAAGCCAAAAGAAATTTACAGCTATTACAAAGTTAGCTAATTCCCCAGTCCGTAGTAGCAATACATTATGCTGATAAATTGAGTGAAAGATTTCCTAAATGAAACCAGCAGCTTTTTCCATTGTGAATATGAGCCTGGACATGTTATGCCTTATGAGCAAAAGTCGCAGGAAGCTTTGAATTGTGTATCCCCGCAAGTGAATAAAATAGTAATAAGGAAATAAAAGGAAATGTTAAGGCACTAATACGAAAGCATTGCTAGTTGCTAAGGAACAAATGAATGAATTGGAGCATATCAACAGAGCTTAGTGCTCCAGACATAATATTGATATACAACCGCAGATTGTGACGTTCATTAAAATATGCTAATTGAACGAGTCTTCACTGTCAAGAAATAAAGACTATCTGCTGAATATTTATATGCATTACGCAGCTGTACACAATGAAATAGGTAATCGAGATCATAACAATAACTAATGGGCAAGGACTTGCTCATTCTGCCTCTAGGGTCGATTCCCCTGGACTTTCTGTAGCTGCCGGCTCATTGAGCTTCAGTGCATTGAAAACAGCAATGCATATGTTATGCACGATGAGCCCCTGTGAATAGTTCATCGCCATAAGTCTTTTTATTGAGAAGTGCTTATTGATGGAAGTTTGACTAATGAATGCTAGTGGCTAATGTGTATTACTATGTATGTGTATTCTGTTTTCCAGTTACGTCCAGATATTTGATCACCTCTATGTAATATTTAGAAGGTTTTGTTGGTTTAGTATTTTCCATATAAAGCAGTCTAAAAGGGGTATTACCATCTGGGACATTAATGGTATATCCCAGGGTATTCCACCTCTGGGACCCACATCTGTCTAGAGAATGAGGATCCCTGACTCCTGTCTCCGATCTGTAGTGACAAGAGCGGTGTATACACAATTCTCCCTATAATGCTATAGATAGGGCTCAATTTGTTTTGACCTGGTAGTACTGAAATGTGAAAATAGGTATATTAAAACCAGGCATTAGAAATCCTCCCAGTAATAGTCCATCTTGGTAAATAGGCTCCCAGTTATTCTGCTGCAGTATGTGCAATTCTACATCCTTCCAAGTATCCTTCAACTTACTTGCTTTATTCCTATTTTTATTTGTGTGAAATTATAACAGGGTGCTTTCTAACACTAATAATACACTACAGGGTCTGAAAACTATGTAAATTTGTGTTTGATCTAACATCAAATAGTCATCTGGTTCAAAATATAAACACATTTAAATAACACAGTGAATATCTTGTTCTACATTTTCCAGTAAGCACAATATACTTTTGGATATTTCCATATTCTTTTGCCTTCATTTAGTTACGTTTCATTAAATCAGGGACACGTTAATTAAAACAATAAAATCCTGTGAAGCAATTTCTAAGAGCCATCTATAAAACTACCTGGAGCATAGTGAATTATGATGGAGCATGTAATGGCATGTTTAATAATGGGTTAATCAAAGCTAATATCTAAAAGAAGACCTTTCCCTAACACAAGAAATAGAAATTGGAAATGAAATTGTCAGCTTACAGAACCCCTGGGGTTACCAATAATTATTTCTGTACCAATCATTTCTCATATCCTTACTTGGGGCTGTACCATTGAGAATCTCATATGCTAAAACATACATTAGCCAGAAAACATCCCTGTCACATTATAGCACAACTACTTCTAGATACACATAATGTAAATTTATATGTATGTATGAAACGTTATGTTTATGTTAATATAAGAATGGATATAAGGATGGGCGAACATTGGAAGATTTGTTTTGTCTAGTGTTCGGATGAAGAAAACCTCCTCGCTGCTTCCGGTGATCTGTGTCTTACTCTTCTGGACACGTGACGTCACAGAAGAGTGCCATAGCTGGTGTCTTTTGCTCTTCTGTGACATCATGCGCCTGGGGCCACCTACTCCTGATGCTCCATTCCTCTATTCTACTTAAACTCAGGCAATCCTATAAGAACTGAAAATGTTTACGTTGTTTAATTAATTGAATACTGCACACTTCTAAATAAAAACACGATTAACAGATTCTGAGTGCCTGGGTTTACTCTACTACTGAACACAAAAGAGCGCCACAGTGCCCAAATGAGGAAGACACAGATCGCTGGAGGCGAGGGAAGGGGAGTATATATGTTTTTTTATTTTTTACACCTCCCTTGGGCCTACACCTATTATACTTTGGGGTCTGAAGAAACCCCAGAATATAATAATTTATCGTAAATCATGTCGCGGCCATTTTAGTTCACCGAGACAAATCCCAAATTGTTCGGTTTTGTTAAACACCAAAAAATTTGGAATAATCGGGTTGAATCCAGTTCGATGCGAACTGATTCACCCACCAGTAATAGAATAGCTCTATAGACTATTTATTTTAAAAGGGTAGTATAAGACTGGCAATAAAAGGACTGCTTTTGTTCAGAAGCAGTACCATTCTTGTTTATGGACTGTGCACAATACACAACTTGATCCAATATATGCCTATATTTTATAGTTTAGCAGTGTAGTATTGTAGCTAGAAATGAGATAATCAGCGAAGAATTTCCCATTATGGAGTCATATCTTCCTTGTATTGTCATATCTTCCTTGTATTAGAAAATATAGACTGAAGTAGCAATCTCTATTATAGTATTTCAACCTATATTGTCTTGGATGTGAGGAAATATACATAATATCAAATTCCTCTGTTCACAGGATACTGGGAAAAAAGAGTATAAAAAAAAGTTGCCTATAACTAATGGTAGCCATTGGTGTGCAATTGACAGTCCAACCTATAGTCCAACCTATAGTGTGTACCCTCTCAAAGTCTGACAACTTGGCAAAATGACTTTGAAACCGTCACAGAGACATGTCTTACAGTCAACAATTTCTTACCAAGAGGTACACACCCAAAAGTGGCATGTGAGAGCCTTCTTATATGACAGAGGGGAAGGTACTTTTATGCTTCTGGCAAGACCCACCTAATCAGACCACACCTGTAATATTTTTTATATCTTCCTGAGGCATTGAAATGTAGCCAAGTTTAACATGACCTTTAACGCATTAAGTAAACAGTTGGTTATCACTTTAACTCAACTTTTTCCTTTCCTTTCAATGGCTTTCGTTGTGAGTCATCACAATACAGTGAGAATCACGTTGTAGATGACTATATCTGGGGGGCAGATGCCAGACAGAAATTCTTGGAGGAAGCATGGAATAAAGAGTTCTGATCCATAAAAGTCATTATCGCATAGTGGACTTATTCCAGGTGACCTGAATCCTCACTACAACACTACACAGATCACTTTCATTGCTCCTGTGCAAATATCACTTTCTATAAATTGTTTTTTTGTTTTTTAATATTTAGAAGCTGTTAATTAAGTTATAAAAGTCTTCTGGGGTATAGTTCCCACAGTCCATCACATTTCTGTGACCAGTGGTCACAAGATCTCTGTTCTATTCTAGTTTACAACCTATGGCCCAGATTTACTAATTCGACAGTGCAAATTTAAACTGGCAAGTGTACCAGATTTGTTACAGTGACTGTAATAGTCAAAGTTATACCAAAATGTTGGCACATTTTTTGGCACACTGTGTTAAATTTAAGCCACGCCGCTTCTTCTAGGTATCCACACCCACATATTTAGCAAGTCAAAACTTGAGAACAGGGATTAGCTGCAGCAGTTATGTGGTTAATAATATAATAATAATAATAATAATAATAAGTCCTTTAATAGTCCCACAGTGGGGAAATTCAGTGTGTTACAGCAGCAAAGATAAGCAGATACAAATACAACATGTACAGGAATGTTCCAAGGTGAGAGGCATTACATTAATAGCAGACAGACAGATAGGACGTAGCAGAGGGGGGGGGGAGGATTTAACAGGCAGAGAGATATTTCAGTTCTCTGTATGTAATGATCTCCGCTATGGGGGATGGCCTCACTGCAGCCAACTAAACATCAGAGCAGCAGGACTGGAACATGGGGGTTTAACAAGTGAGTAATAGACATTTTGTTATTTCATGCAATTTCCCCCCTCCCCCTAGTCAAATTAGTTTATACTGTACATTTTTTCTTTTATATTACACCGTGACTCATGTACAAACACTTTTTATTACCTACCAAATGGATAGGTCATAACTTCTAGGTTGGTGAGAGTTTGTCCTCTGAGACTTCGAAAGGTCATCAGAATGGGGGTCCCATATCTTCCAACTGAATGGAGCAGTGGTCGATCAAACACACAGGTGTTCCATTGAAAGACAATGGGACTGATAAAGATAGAGTACAATTTTTGGCACAGCTACAGTAATTGTAGGTGAAAACTGCTACTTTTCGTTGGCATTGCAGTATTTTTAATTAGGGTATAATGAATTTATTCTTCTTTTGTCGTGAATTGTCTCTATAACCACAGTACTTTAAGTTCTGTTCATTTCCTAATAGTAATGATTGAATAAATGGAATGTGCGGACTAGGATATACATGATTTTTTTCTTTACCTTATTCATTGGGAAGTTGGTCATATATGCTTTATTATTGAAAATAATGCAAATGATATATTCCTTTTAAACCCCAAATCACTTAACTTAGAGTTTGTTGTTGTTATGCCTTTTTCTTAGGGGGCGTTCACACTACCGTTGGTGACCGTCAGTAGTGTCCGTTGCTATTGTCCGTTACAAGATTTTAGCATCGGACACTAGCTGAACCGTCAGAAGTCCGTTAAAATTTCCATTCATTTCAATGGGTTTTTATATTGTGTCCGTTAGTGTCCGTTTACACCAAATCCGTCAGAAGTCCGTTATTTTTCGCGGACAAAAAATCCTACATGCAGGACTTTTTGTCCATTTGAAAAAAACGGATTCTTGACGGACAGCAAGTGTCCGTTATTTTTTTAACATTGAAGTCTATGGGTAACGGACAGTAACTGATAGTCATCAGTTACTGTCCGTTATTTTATGTCCATTTTTTTCCTGCGCATGCTCAGAAAGCAGAAAAAAAAAACAACAAAAAAACGGACAGTGTTAAAAAAACGGACAGTGTTAAAAAACAGACACTAACTGATGCTAACTAATGCTAATGTGTCCGTTTTTTTTTAACTAATCCATTACAGACACATTAACATCAGTTAGTGTCCGTTAATGTCTGTTATGATAGGTGTCCATTTTTTTTTTTGTTTTTCTTTTTTTAACGGACACTATCAGAACGGACATCAACGGTAGTGTGAACCCTGCCTTAGCTGTTGCCCTACATTCTAGTTTAAACTGATACATTTTAAGGTATTAACTAAGTTGTGGGGTCAAGGGCAAAATTCTTGATAATGGTAAAAAATGTATTGTATAGTATTGATATTGGTAAACATTGTTGATGCATAAGCAGCCCCTGGCACAATTGCTGCAGTGCCTGTTATTGCCCATTTACTTTGCTACATTTGTATATTTAAAAACCTACAAAAAATAGCACCACCCCGATATTCTCTAAAACAAAAATAACCCTTACTATTTAACTAGAGAAAGTACCACGAATTGCCCAGGTATAAAATATGGATCCAAAGGATCCCACCAAAGGAAGATCACCAGACAGCTTTTGTGTGTTTGCAAGTTCTGACTGAAAATTTTAAATGCATGCTCAAAATGCATAAGATACAATCCTTGGTATAGACAAGTGTTCTATTGTTTCTTCCCATTTAGGATTATGCAGTAAAATGCATGACCTGCTACTGGCAGATAAAAAGGTAATAAATAAAAACCCGCATATCCTGGAGACTGTGGCAGACAAAGGATGATTTTCTACTGAAATACAGTTCATATTTGTAGTGGTATTATGGCCACAAATCCTGTGGTGTGATGACCTGAAGTAGATATATACAGTATATCCAGGGCCGTTTTCACCCATTGGTGGGCCCAGTGCAAAAGTTTCATAAGTGGACCCCCCATCACTACCACTTAAACATACCTGACCCACCCAAATTTAAATGGCCCCCACATAGTTTAATTCCTTCTTACTGGCCCCATACAATATATCTGGCCATGTCCCTGCACTTATAAATAGTAGTCCCACCTTATAAATAATAGTTCCTGTTCACAGGTAACTGCCCCCTTATAAATAATATTTATAAGGCGGTCATTATTTATAAGCAGGGACTATTATTTAAAAGGGTGGCTAACATTCCTTGCTTATAAATAATAATCCCTTCTTATAAATAATAATCCCTGCTTAAAAAGAATAATGCCCCATTATAAATAAGGGTCCCTGCTTATAAATAGTGCCCCTTATCAGTAATTGTCCCTCCTTATAAATAATAGTCCCCCTTATTACTAATAGTTTTCCCTTCTAAATAGTTCCCTCTTAGAAATAATAGTCGCCATTATCAATAATAACCCCCCCTTTATAAATAATAGTACTACCTTATAGTTCCTCCTTTTAAATAATAGTCCCCATTTATAACTAATAGCTCCCCATTATAAATAATAGTTCCCCTTTATTTATAAAGAAAGGGACTATTATTTATACAGGGGAACTATTATTCATGAGAACTATTATTTATAAGGGAGAACTGTATTATGAGGGAGAAACTTATTTTTAAGGAGGGCTTTTTGAAGGAGGAACTATTGTTTATAAGGGGAAAAACTTTTATTTTTAAGGGGGCTATTATTTATAATATTTCCCCATTCTAATAATATTATCCCCTTATAAATAATAGTTCCTCCCTTATAATAACCCTCCTTAAAACTAATAGCTCCCCCACTATAGATAATACCCCCTTATAAATACTGTAATGTGTCCATGTTCAGAACTAAGTGCCCCCTCAGCAGTAATCACCCCCTTTGTCTTTAAAACAAAAAAACAAATCTTATACTAACCTTCCCCCGATGACTGGAGCAGCTGACATCTTATCCTGTTGTTGCACTCTGGTGCAGGTCCCGGCCCGACGCAGGTGACGCGATGCAGTGACGTCATCACCTGTGCCGGGACCTCCTACACAGACATCACTTTAAGTCTTCTATGACAGAGCAAGGACTTTACAGCTCCCTGCTCTGTCATAGGCTTCAACTGTATCGACGTGCATAGCACACCAATACAGTTGTGAGTAGAGCTCTCCCGAGCAGAAATTCTTGTGCCTGCATCCAGAGACACCTGCAACCACAGGGCCTGGTGCAAGTGCACCGTTTGCCCTATGGTTAAAGCAGCCCTGTATATATCTATATACAGTGCCTTGCGAAAGTATTCGGCCCCCTTGAACTTTTCAACCTTTTGCCACATTTCAGGCTTCAAACATAAGGATATAAAATTTTCATTTTTTGGTGAAGAACCAACAAGTGGGACACAATTGTGAAGTGGAACGAAATTTATTGGTTATTTTAAACTTTTGTAAAAAATGAAAAAACTGAAAAGTGGGGCGTGCAATATTATTCGGCCCCTTTACTTTCAGTGCATCAAACTCACTCCAGAAGTTCAGTGAGGATCTCTGAATGATCCAATGTTGTCCTAAATGACTGATGATGATAAATATAAGTATAAGTGAAATTGGCTTGGCTAAAATCCCTTTTGCTGTCTCAAGACTCGGTGAGTCAAAAGCAAATTGAGGATCTGTTACATCCAACAGAGGGTGCATGAGCTCCCCAGCTCCTTTCCCATAATGCCTTGTGATATGATGATAAATATAATCCACCTGTGTGTAATCAAGTCTCCGTATAAATGCACCTGCTCTGTGATAGTCTCAGGGTTCTGTTTAAAGCGCAGAGAGCATCATGAAGACCAAGGAACACACCAGGCAGGTCCGTGATACTGTTGTGGAGAAGTTTAAAGCCGTATTTGGATATAAAAAGATTTCCCAAACTTTAAACATCCCAAGGAGCACTGTGCAAGCGATCATATTGAAATGGAAGGAGTATCAGACCACTACAAATCTACCAAGACCCGGCCGTCCCTCTAAACTTTCATCTCAAACAAGGAGAAGACTGATCAGAGATGCAGCCAAGAGGCCCATGATCACTCTGGATGAACTGCAGAGATCTACAGCTGAGTTGGGAGAGTCTGTCCATAGGACAACAATCAGTCGTACACTGCACAAATCTGGCCGTTATGGAAGGGTGGCAAGAAGAAAGCCATTTCTCAAAGATATCCATAAAAAGCCACCTGGAAGACACACCAAACATGTGGAAGAAGGTGATCTGCTCAGATGAAACCTAAATCGAATTTTTTGGCCACAATGCAAAACGATATGTTTGGCGTAAAAGCAACACAGCTCATCCCCCTGAACACACCATCCCCACTGTCACACATGGTGGTGGCAGCATCATGGTTTGGGCCTGCTTTTCTTCAGCAGGGACAGGGAAGATGGTTAAAATTGATGGGAAGATGGATGGAGCCAAATACAGGACCATTCTGGAAGAGAACCTGTTGGAGTCTGCAAAAGACCTGAGACTGGGACGGAGATTTATCTTCCAACAAGACAATGATCCCAAACATAAAGCAAAATCTACAATGGAATGGTTCACAAATAAACGTATCCAGGTGTTAGAATGGCCAAGTCAAAGTCCAGACCTGAATCCAATCGAGAATCTGTGGAAAGAGCTGAAAACTGCTGTTCACAAACGCTCTCCATCCAACCTCACTGAGCTCGAGCTGTTTTCCAAGGAAGAATGGGCAAGAATTTCAGTCTCTCCATGTGCAAAACTTATAGAGACATACCCCAAGCGACTTGTAGCTGTAATCACAGCAAAAGGTGGCGCTACAAAGTATTAACTTAAGGGGGCCGAATAATATTGCACTCCCGACTTTTCAGTTTTTTATTTTTTACAAAAGCTTAAAATATCCAATAAATTTCGTTCCACTTCACAATTGTGTCCCACTTGTTGTTGATTCTTCACCAAAAAATTAAAATTTTATATCCTTATGTTTGAAGCCTGAAATGTGGCAGAAGGTTGAAAAGTTCAAGGGGGCCGAATACTTTCGCAAGGCACTGTATCTATATAGATATATATGCAAAAATCATATATTTGAGCCTTTTTCAAGGTTCAAGTATATGAGATGAAATGTCGCATTTATGAGGCAGTAATGTACCATCACTGTTTTCACCTCTACCTTAGGAGTGCTGCTTGATTTTTTATTTTATATATTGAGACAAGCTGCCTGGTCCCTGAGGCTGGCACCTACTTTCTTTGGCCAGTGCTGTCTTTGTTTTGGATAATGGCTGATAACAGGGAACAACACTAAGTGTGTGCTACAATTCTCTGATAATGGTGTCTATCAGTGAGGGTAAGAAGGAATGACCTGTGAACTTCTACTGGCTAATACGAGTCATGTGATGTAGAATCCAGTGGTGCTATATTAGCTTTTCTGAATGTGTCAAGAATGGTAGGTCGTAGAGAGCCGAAAAGAGGTCTAAAACCTTCCGAAACACATGATTTATCTATGTGCCAAAACTGATGCAGATTAGTCCAATTGTTTGACCAGGCTCATAGAACAGATGACACAAATACATTGCAATTACTGCATTGCAACAGCTCACAAAAGCCATTGAAAGCAATGGAAAAATTTAAGTAAGTCTAATGCCCCATGTAAATTAACATGCTGCATTTTTCTTAAATGCACGCATTTTTTGAAAATGCAGCTTTTTTTTCCGCAATGTTTGGATGAAATGAAATAAATCTTATTCACTTAACTGGTGCTGTAAAACACAGCATTTGTTTCGGCAGCATTTAAAAACATTGCATTTCCACAATGTGGGGCCTTAGCATTAGGCCCCTTACAGACGACCGTGGGCGAGATCAGTGTATTGTCCGTGTTTTTCCCGGATAGCATACTGACCCAGTAATTTCTATGGGCACATGCACACGACCATAATTTCCACTGATCAGTGTGCGGGCCGAGAGTCCGTGTCGCATAATATAGAAGAGGTCCTATTCTGTTCAGTGTTTGCGGAACGGACCCGTCCATAGAAGCCTATGGGAGACTAAAAACCTAGGACAGGACACTGATGTACTCAGTATGTCATCACTGTGCTGTCCGTTTTCGCGGATAAGCTAGGGATATCATTAGATGTCACCTGGGTTTATTATGGTGGATCCGCAAACTAGGATCACACACTGATGGCACACTGAAGACACTGTCCGTTTTTGCAGACATACTTCACTGATGCTGAAGAAACATTGATGACACACTGAAGACATTCTGTCTGCAAAAACTAATTACTAGTTTTCTGACCGCAACATACACACGGTCGTCTGCAACTAGCCTTAAAGGGATTCTATCATTGGCAAAAACGTTTTTTAACTAAACACCATGTATTGTAGCCTTTATAAAGGCTTTTCCAGCAGTACCTTTGTTTTTCAGATGCATCCTCTAGATTTTAAATAAACTCACTTTTCTTCTTTATTTTCAGCCTTCTCAGGGAGCACAGGGGGCGTATACTTTCACCACAGAACACAGCCGCATCATCCTTCTGGTCCCACCTATGTACTGTTATGCACCGTCCTCTTCTCTTTTCTAAACCTTCTTCCAATCTTCATGCTAGTGTCGTCACTAGCATTCCAGCGCCGCTCTGACCGCCTCCTTGCTTCAAATCTCGCGCATGTGCAGTACGCACGGCCACTTCGGGTCCCAGCCTTGCGTACTGCACATGCTCCTGCGCCATCTTGGATTTTCCAAATGAAGCAGTAGTAGTACGCTTTAGGAACCGCGCATAATAATACATAGGTGGGACCAGAAGGATGACGTGGATGTGCTCTGTGGTGAAATTATACGCCTCCTGTGCTCCCTGAGAAGGCTGAAGATAAAGAAGAAAAGTGAGTTTATCTAAAATCTACAGGATGCATCTCAAAAAAAAGGTACTGCTGGAAAAGCATTATAAAGGCTACAATACATGGTGTTTAGTTAAAAAATGTTTTTGCCAATGATAGAATCCCTTTAAGAGATTTTCCAGCCCCAAATTGATTTTTCATACTGATGACCTATCTACAGGATAGGTCAACAGTATGTAATCTCTGGGGGTCCAACACCCAGACACTGCACAGATCAACTACAATTTCCACTCGTCAGAAGCTGCTAGTGGACAGGGAGCATGTGCAGCACCATTCCTATACAAGGCCCTGTCAACAGCATAGTGGTACTTTGGGGGAATTGAATAGAAGTAGTGCTGACCTATATCAGCAGCTTTTGGCACCCAAAGGCCTCTGCAACAGCTAATTTGTGGAGGGTTCAGGTGTCAAATGTAGTGAGCAGCAGCCATAAAGTGCAGCGGAAAAAAAACGCGACGGAAATACATCGCAGTTTTTCCCGCAGCACTTTTCGCAGAAAGTCTGCAGAGTTTTCTCTGTAGACTTTCTGCTTCTATTATTCCTATATGGAAACCGCCAAAGTTTCCGTAAGTATAATTGACATGCTGACCCAAAGTGACATGTTTTTGAAATTGCAGTATTTCCACAGAAGGTTTTTTTCTCCAATATGTGGATGGGATTAGCCAGAATCACATCCACTTTGCAGGTACTGTAAAACTCAGTGTTTTCACAACGTGGCGCCCCCTGCCTCAAACTGATTAGCAATTGTTTTCTTATACCCAAAAGTCATGTTAAACTTGGCTACATCTGTACAACAAGACATGTGCTGGATACACTACATAAAATGCTAGATACATATACATTTAGGGAAATAAAGAGTGACATGTGTTAAGAGCATATTTTTTATTTATAATTTTATTTATGTAATTTCTATCATGTATTGGTGACATTTTTAGTTTTGTGATTTTTTTTAAATTGAATAATAAGATGAAATTTATTTTACAGTATATAGTAAAGCTTCTAATTGTCGTATGTTTAGTACTCACTTATGTTTCTCAAACTGCTAAACACATGTTAAGCAATGTAGTTTTAGACCCCAAATCCACCCAACCCACAGATATTTCTTTTGGAGTAATAGTGTGGACAAGTAGCAAAATGCAACATAAATACAGCATAAAATGTATATATTCCAGTCTCTTTGCCGTTCTAGGTTAATATCATGTTTTCCTCAATGGTAAAAATCTCCCTGTTTCTCATCCATATGTATCAGCTCTTCACATTTTTCTGTTTTTATTATTATTAACACCTGTAGTAATATAATAATTCAAGTGAAATGTAAATGCTTGATCCTATCATTCTACTTTGGAAATATTTTGTAGTATTCTCTGTGTGATTCAGCTTGGCAACTAGACCTCTTCTAATGTATTTCCTTTAAATCTGAAAGCCTCATCTTCAAGCTGCTTTTATCACTGCTGTGGTATGACACCCAGGGGTATAGACCTGCCTGCGGCAGTATCCTGAGCTGCCCAGTCTATGTCCAGCTGTTTCTCTGCAGCATATCAACATGGCATGGTATTGGATAAAGTTATTCATTTACCACTACAAACAGCTGAGAGACTTAGGGAAAGAGGCAACAAAGTGTTTCTAATTTATTTCATGAAATGTTGCCTGAACTTGAGTGCAAGCTCTTCAGTGCAAACTCCAGTCCTAGAGTCACAGAATCACACAGTACACCCTGATTCTATAGTAACAGAATTTTGTTTTGTAAGCAATTCTACATGAAATAGCGACTTCTGCCTTAATTGCTTCTCCAAACAATCATTTGCTGTACTCAGGCGGCAGGCATCATCCTTACAGAAGAGAATACTTTGTTATTTGTCTTCCCAAATTATGTAGCTTGGTTCTCTGATGAGACCGTGCTAGATAGTGAAGTGGTGACACTATTTCGCTGAAGCTTCAGGCATAGTGCGTAAGTGGACAATGGACTGAAATCTTTACAGTCAAAAGGTCAATTCACATTAATTGATGAAAAGTGCTGCAGCAGGGGCAGGCGGATATGCCGGAGAAACAATGCAACAAATACTTTGCTTTGTGTTCCAGCACTGAAGGCAGTACTACTTGTATTTCTAATCGCATTACTGTTCTAGGAAGCTTTCAGTCTATAGTAATTGCCCAGCTTTTGGTAGATGCAAACTCAATATTTTGCCTGGAGATATTACAGACTTTTCATAAACTTAAAAAAGTCAATATGGTTGATTTGAAATGTGAGAGAGTTCCCTATAATTGTACTATTATTAAATAGCATCTTTGGTTATTAACTAGGCAGAGTATGGATATAACATCAATGTTTTGTGCAAGTGTATGTTACTACCGTATAGACTGCATGACATTACAGTGATCCTAAGAAAATGATAGCTGATTAACTTTTGGCATAAAATGTAGACTTGGTGTTATGTACAGTGCCTTGCGAAAGTATTCGGGCCCCCTTGAACTTTTCAACCTTTTGCCACATTTCAGGCTTCAAACATAAGAATATAAAATTTTAATTTTTTTGGTGAAGAATCAACAATAAGTGGGAGACAATTGTGAAGTGGAACGAAATTTATTGGTTATTTTAAAGTTTTGTAAAAAATAAAAAACTGAAAAGTGGGGTGTGCAATATTATTTGGCCCCTTTACTTTCAGTGCAGCAAACTCACTCCAGAAGTTCAGTGAGGATCTCTGAATGATCCAATGTTGTCCTAAATGACTGATGATGATAAATATAATCCACCTGTGTGTAATCAAGTCTCCGTATAAAGGCACCTGCTCTGTGATAGTCTCAGGGTCCTGTTTAAAGCGCAGAGAGCATCATGAAGACCAAGGAACACACCAGGCAGGTCCGTGATACTGTTGTGGAGAAGTTTAAAGCCAGATTTGGATACAAAAAGATTTCCCAAACTTTAAACATCCCAAGGAGCACTGTGCAAGCAATCATATTGAAATGGAAGGAGTATCAGACCACTGCAAATCTACCAAGACCCGGCCGTCCCTCTAAACTTTCATCTCAAACAAGGAGAAGACTGATCAGAGATGCAGCCAAGAGGCCCATGATCACTCTGGATCAACTGCAGAGATCTACAGCTGAGGTGGGAGAGTCTGTCCATGGGACAACAATCAGTCGTACACTGGCCTTTATGGAAGAGTGGCAAAAAGAATGCCATTTCTTAAAGATATCCATAAAAAGTCTTGTTTAAAGTTTGCCACAAGCCACCTGGGAGACACACCAAACATGTGGAAGAAGGTGCTCTGGTCAGATGAAACCAAAATCGAACTTTTTGGCCACAATGCAAAACGATATGTTTGGCGTAAAAGCAACACAGTTCATCACCCTGAACACACCATCCCCACTGTCAAACATGGTGGTGGCAGCATCATGGTTTGGGCCTGCTTTTCTTCAGCAGGGACAGGGAAGATGGTTAAAATTGATGGGAAGATGGATGGAGCCAAATACAGGACCATTCTGGAAGAAAACCTGTTGGAGTCTGCAAAAGACCTGAGACTGGGACAGAGATTTATCTTCCAACAAGACAATGATCCCAAACATAAAGCAAAATCTACAATAGAATGGTTCACAAATAAACGTATCCAGGTGTTAGAATGGCCAAGTCAAAGTCCAGACCTGAATCCAATCGAGAATCTGTGGAAAGAGCTGAAAACTGCTGTTCACAAACGCTCTCCATCCAACCTCACTGAGCTCGAGCTGTTTTCCAAGGAAGAATGGGCAAGAATTTCAGTCTCTCGATGTGCAAAACTGATAGAGACATACCCCAAGCGACTTGCAGCTGTAATCGCAGCAAAAGGTGGCGCTGCAAAGTATTAACTTAAGGGGGCCGAATAATTTGGCACGCCCCACTTTTCAGTTTTTTATTTTTTTACAAAAGTTTAAAATATCCAATAAATTTCGTTCCACTTCACGATTGTGTCCCACTTGTTGTTGATTCTTCACCAAAAAATTTAAATTTTATATACTTATGTTTGAAGTCTGAAATGTGGCAAAAGGTTGAAAAGTTCAAGGGGGCCGAATACTTTCGCAATGCACTGTAGATGTGTAATATAATATTTTACTTATTCCTTTCAGGCTTTACATAATAAGTAAACAGGTACGGCCAGCCAGGACATTTGCCACATTGGCATATCCATGCCACATCCTTAAGTATTATGTTCTGCTGAACTATTTGATGTTCTACTTTAAAATTGTTCTTGATAACGTAAATGGTTTTACAACATTTCTGATATCAAGAATAATTTCAAAGTCGAATTTATTTATTTATTTTTTGCTGACTTGCCCATAAAGTTTCTAGTGGCAATACAGTCCATCCATATGTTTCCACAACCAGGAGAGTAGACCCCCCTTATATAAATTGCTGTTAAACTGTATTTCTTCTAGATTGATACTAGTATATGCCTGCAGTAAAGTAATAGATTTAGTATTGTAAAATAGCATACTAACAAGAAGACCCTTCTTTCATGATGCGCTGGCCAATTTGTTCATAATGTCCAGTGTAGTAACTGTATGTATTGCATTCAATCACTATGTCTTATCTGTACACAGTTACCAGAGTGTGGACCTTGCAGATTTGCTTTAAAAGTGTCATTCACTGAAAGTAGTTTAAAGGAAGTTGTCAGGTTTTGTGAAATTGGGCTTCCTGTCACATTAACAAAGATTGATGCTATGTGTTTGCTTCACTTAGGGCTGCACAATGTATGACCTAAATATTCAAGTTATCCGCAGCTCTACATTGTGATTTAACTCTTTTGGGCTAAGACCCCACGTAGCGAGCCTCGTCAGAAAAGCATTGCCATTTTTCTTACAGCGCTTTTCACAGAAAGTCTGCAGAATTTTCCTCTGCAGACTTTCTGCTTCAATTATACCTATACGGAAAACGCCAGCTTTTCCGTAGGTATAATTGACATGCTGTGATTTACAAAAATGCAACAGTTTTTAAAATCGCTTCATGTCCGATGCAGATATTTTTCTGCAATGTGTAGATGGGATTGGCCACAATCCCATCCACTTTGCAGGGACTGTAAAATGCTCTGTTTTTTTGCTGCAGCGTTTCCACCGCGGCAAAATTGCGGCATTTATGCTACGTGGGACTTCAGTCTTAGAGTCAGAGAAGTTTTGATTTGTTAGTTAAGCAACAGGATTACAACATCTTTGCAATGTATTTGGTAACTCATAAAAATAATATGTCAACAGAAAACTCAATATTAAACCAGTCATAGTGCATTGTGGGGAACAATTTAGAAAAGTAACTATGCAAATAAAACTCAAGTGCAGGTTGTGTGTGTGTGTGGGGGGGGGGATGTCAGAGACTCTGCATTGCAAACTTGAATTCAGAGCGCATGGAGTCTCTAGCATGCCTTGAACCTCATTTGCACATTTGTAAAAACTGCTTTTTCAGGGAAATGGTGTATGTACTGCACTGTTAGATAGTTATCCTTTAATAGATGTACCACTTAATCTGAATAAACCAAGAATTAGGCATGCCATGGTAAGAAATGACATGATATACACTGTGCTTTATTGGTTTCTCTTAGTAAAGAACAGCATTAACTAAATTGTATTCATTTTTTTTCAGTTTTTCAGTGTGTTTTTTTTATTTTCCATCCTGGGGCAACTATTTTTTGTGTTGTTTGGCCTGACATGTTTATTACTTATTATTCTATATCCATGTCAAATCAGGCATATTTAGTCTTTGGACATGCTGTTAGCAAAATCTATGTCATATTTGGTTTCTTAACATACTGTTCTGTAAACATTATACCCTACCTGGTTAAATCATCATCTTATTGCAAATCTAGGAATAGGTTTTACAGTAGCTCTTAGACTTTATAAATCTTACCTATAGAAACATCAGCAATATTCTGTGGCATACGCTAAGTTCACTCTAGCGTTCGGGTCTCCGTTGTTTAGGTCCACATGGGGACTTGAAAGACAGAGACCTTGTCCGCTTAAAAAGCGGTTACCAGCGGAAACCCGCAGACCCCATAGACTATAATGGGGTCCGCCGAGGTTTCTACCAGTTTTATACTGAGACCAGCAGAGAGAAAAGTCCTCCTTACACATCCATATAATAATGAAAAATATTTGTAAGGTGAACCTGTATGTTGATTTTGGCTGCATTTGAAAACAACATATGATAGCTAGAGGGAAGCAGAGCTCTGTGATGTATAAAGATTTATATGATTTGTAGAAGGATTTTTGAGTAAACAGTAGAGTAAATTATGACAAGATAGACAGTGAGAGTCCTGACAGCCCCACCCACACACATTGATAACTTTTCCCATTTCAGGCTAAGGCCCCACGTGGAATACCGCAGCAGAAAAGCGCATCAGAAAAAAACGCAGCGGCAATTCATCAGAGGTTTCCTCTATGGACTTTCTGCTTTAATTATACCTATAGGGAAACTGCTAGCGCTTCTGTATGTATAAATGACATGCTGTGATTTCCAAAACCACAATGGTTTTGGAAATTGCAGTGTGTCCACTGTGCGTATTTTCCTGCAAAGTGGAGATGGGATTCGCTAAAATCCCATCCACTTTGCTGTGACTGTAAAACACCACGTGGGGCCCCGGCCTCATTGTGTATACACAAAAGGCTGTGTGGATGGGGTTAGCAGGACTCTCGCTGTCTCTTCTAGGAGTCCTGTGATAGAGCTCAGCTTCTCTCCTGCATTTAAATGCTGCTTCCAGAGCAATGTCAATAACCTGATAGACCCACTTTAAATTGTCTTATTCAGTCTATTGATACAGGTGCATCTCAATAAATTAGAATATCTTTGAAACATTCATTCATTTCAGTGATTCAGTGATACAATTCATAATCAGCGTCTTCCATGATTGTGTGTCCTACTGAACCAGACTGAGGGACCATTTAAAGGCTTAGGAAACCTTGGCAGGTGACACACTGAATTTACAATACTGAACTTTTTTACAATATTCTAATTTTCTTAGATTTGGGTTTTCATTACCTGTAATCCATAATCAACATTTACAGAAATAAAACACTTGAAATAGAACACTCTGTGTGTAAAGAATCTAGAAAATATAGGAGGTCACTTTTTTAATTTAATTACTGAAAGAAATAAACGTTTCAAAGATATTCTAATTTATTGAGATGCACCTGTAGGTGTTTGGCACTCTTGGCCTATAGTCAACAGATACTGTAATTCATGAAAGCTGCCTTAAATACAATGCTAAACTGTGAACTGATTCCATATAGTCACTGATGACATTGGACACTGACATGATCTGAGATAGAAAGATGTTGCCTATTCTAAAGAGTGTTTTAGACCTGCTCTGTAGCTGAATGTGTAAAATGCAAACAGGGTACAAGGTCAAGAAATTACTCATATGCCCTTACCCTTTAATCCATGGCTCTCTTTAATGGATTATTAAATCTCAATGTACTGTGTTTGAGCTATAAATTGATAATGACCTTTCTAAAACATTTGGCTGGAATCCACATTTTTGGCATACTGTAGTGGGAAGCTCATTGTGCTGTAACTTAATGTTAATAATTATTTAGTGTTTAAGAAAGAATAGGATTGGAATACATTACAAACGCATTAAAATATAAATACATCCAATCCCTAAAGAAGACACAATTACAATGAGGGACTGATATGTAATATTCAGATGTGCCATTTGAAGAAAATGTTAAAAATTCAATTGAAATTGTATTGATCCATTTTGACAACTAATAAGAAAATTCCTGGTTAAAATTCAGCTATTCAGATTGCATGAATATACTGTTCATCAAATCAATCAGACTGGTCGATTTAATTGTAAATTAATCTATTGGAATATTGACTTGTGAAATAACACATTGTGACACATCTAAAATCAAAGTGAAATGACTGAATTAGAGTTTACAGTTCTGTTCTGGTGGAACTGTAGTTATGTGTCATTTTCATATACTATATAAAAAAATGTTTGAAAACTACTCAGAGTATCACTTTCGAATGTAAACTTTCAGGAACATGAGAGCCACACAGAACACCAAACTGGTCTTCTCAAAGGGACCAGTTTGGTTCCTTTGAGAACCAAACTGGTTCCTTTGAGGAACAGGTGCATCTCAATAAATAAGAATATTTTTGAAACGTTCATTCATTTCAGTGATTCAGTAATACAATTCATAATCAGCGTCTTCCATGATTGTGTGTCCTACTGAACCAGACTGAGGGACCATTTAAAGGCTTAGGAAACCTTGGCAGGTGACACACTGAAATTACAATACTGAAGCTTTTTTACAATATTCAAATTTTCTTAGTTTTTGGTTTTCGTTAGCTGTAATCCATAATCAACATTTACAGAAATAAAACACTTGAAATAGAACACTCTGTGTGTAAAGAATCTAGAAAATATAGGAGGTCACTTTTTTAATTTAATTACTGAAAGAAAGAAATGTTTCAAAGATATTCTAATTTATTGAGTTGCATAATATATATATATATATACTATATATATATATATATATATGTGTGTATGTATGTATAATATATGGTGTGAAATCTGGTCTGGGTAAAAGAGATGACTTCTCAAAGAGGACCTCTACATATTTATAGCTGTATTCTGCTCACCAATGTGCAGCATGCACTTGTAAAAGTGTAAATTGTATTCCACATTATAGATATATATGCACTATTCTGTAAAATGACATGCATTCCTTTCCATGGATCCATACCATACCTCCATGTGCATCCTATTTTATAAGATACATACGTTTACTCCAAAATATGCCAGAATTTCCTTTAGAATTAATGCTGCTTGGGGGAGAGGGATAAGGTACATCATGGATCTACCCAAAGTGAATTCATATGATACCATACAGAGTCCATGCATGCATGATATAGTGGCTACGAGACCATTAAAGGGGTCTTCCATGATGACATTAATGATCTGCCTGTAGGACATGTCTTGATAATCAGATTGATGGAGCTTCAGCACCTGACATCCTCACTGAGCAGCTGTTTGAAGATACAGCCACACTCAAGGGAGTGCTACAACCTCCATATTGAATACCAGGCACAGTGACTTACATTGTAGAGTGGCATAAGCCATAGATGCCTGGTGCTAGTGATGCAACTGGAGTTAACATGAGAATATACTAATGGGTGAGGACAGCTCTCCTCCTGGTAACTGTTATAAAATGGCTTGCCTCTTCTCGTTGTTGCAGTCAGATAACCCTATCCTAAATTATTGTGTTGTTATCGCACACAAGTGAGACTGAAAGGATGATTCTCTCAAAAGGGCACACAATCTGCTATGATAATCCTACTTCTACTATGTTCTCTAGATATGTAAACATTACTCAGATTCAAGTGGAAATTGAATTACTCCATTTTTTCATTTAATATAATTTCTTGTTCAGCTAACTTTATGAAATTATTTGGCCTACAAAGCATCGAGGGCAGTGAATACAATATGAATGAGCAGTACCTCTCAACAAACATGAATGTTCTTTTTCTATTCCCTCGGTAGAATTCTTACCTGCAACTTTGGAAATATAATTTTGAAGATTGTTGCTTATGCAGATTTCAAGCACCTTTCACTCAAAGCAGCAATGCTACCGACTGGGTGTGAAGAGTAGCTTAAATATAGTTACTGTTTGTGTATGAAAAAACATCTGTGTTTAGATGAATGCATGAATTATATACTTAAAGTCACTTCTTGCTCTGTTAACAAAATTGTATTTCTACTCGTGATGCAGCCTTGTTAAGCACCTGAGCTCCCACGCAGAATTCTCTGCTCCCAAGGTGAATCAAACAGAATTATTGCTATTTAATTGTTTATTCACGCCTATATTTCTATTGTACATTATAGATGGCATAAATCTGGCAGCCGTAAGAGTAAAGATAAGCAGCAAAAAGGCATGATGTGCCTCCTTCTTGTAAGATTCAGTTTTTTACCTAATATGTACATATGACACAGTCTCTGAAGGAAACAAAGAAACATTAGTAATACATATAACACAATTAAAGTAAAAAAAAAAAAAAGATTTAACATATGTATAGTATTTTGATTTTTATATTCAGTATGCACTGGGGTATTACACTGTTCTGAGATAATGTATGCTTAGAATAGTTCATTAATGGCAGATCAGCAGGTGTCCAACACCTAACACCCCCACTGATCAGCTGTTCGCAGCAGCCACTGGAACTAACACAGAGAATGAAGGCAGAAGCACAGAATTATTCTCTGTGCAGTGGTCAAGCCATGTCAATGCAGCTCTGCTTCCTTTAAAGTGAATGGGAACTGAGCTGCAGTAATGAGGCTTGGCCACTACACAAAACAGTGTTAGTTCCAGTGTCCAGCCGTGTTTTAGTGTAAGTTCTAGTCCCGTTCGCTGCTGTGTCAGACCCCTATACTCTTAAATTGATGACCTATGAAAAATATAGTTCTTTAATCAGGAAAACCCTTTAAATAGTATAATTAAATTAAATAGTAGTAAGGGTAATTTCAGCCACTAACTAGCCCAAAAAGTAGCAAATTTTGACATGGAGAAATGGTTTTGGCATGGCTGAAAAGAAAGCAGAATATTGCTGGTAATGTGGGATCATGTAGTACTGTATAACACATGATTCGCCAGTTTGTAGGGCTAAAGGAGATCATGTGACATACGAGTCATGATGTGCTTTCTTTCCATCTGTTTAACACTTGGAGTCTGTTTATTGGCTGTAATTGTGATCGCAAGCTAAAAGTGTTCTTACTCTGACACCTGGCCTGTCCATGCATTACACAGAAAGGTCATTGATTTCAATGAAAACCATATTTCATACATGCTGTCAGATTCCTTTACATTGTATTGTTTATTGCTGGTTTCCCAGGACTATGGGTGACTGAGCTGGGCAGAGGTTAGTCTTTTCTTACGTTAAATTTTCATGCACTGTGGCAAGTCTTTGGCTCTGTGGCACACCTACTCCTGGGTGCACATAGGCACCATGACTGGTAATGAATTAGAGCACTATGGATGGCAATGGACAGGACACTGTGGCTGGTAATTTTATAGGAACATTGTGACTGAAAATATACAGGAAGGTATACTATATATATCATTGTGCAGAAATTGGATGGCCCAGGCGCCCTTACAGAGTATTGAACACATGAATTAGCATGTGTAATTTATCTGGGGAGAACTAACATTCATGATGGTGTCATAATTTTTTCTGCTTCTGTTAGGCATTACAATGTTTCCACCATTCTTTGTAACATAAAAATACATGGATGGGCTGTTCATGTCTAGAGATAGTCTGTGAAATGTATCATCTTCAGTGTTATTGTTTACATCCATCTACCTTGTGACAGTGCTGTCTTGTCAGACCTCAGATCTCAGCCCAGGCAACGCATTGGTGTTTTTACAATTGACCTACTTTAGTCTCTGCATATGCCTTAAACGCCTTCTGTTCATGGATGAGTTCACAGTAAATACAGACTGTGTACCTGATCGCAATCGCTTGACCAGGATCTAGAATATATAAATGGCTCTTTATCTCCTGCACTGTTCCCCATGCTTCTATGTTTTTGCTTGTTTTGCTAATCGAATACAATAAATGTGTTCTTGTTACCTCTTTGGAAGGATAAAAGCAATTTTGACTATATGTGCAGTTTTTCTTCATAATCTGTATGGGCTTGTGATCGTAATCAATAGATTATATCCAACCACATTTTTGTAATGCAAAATTACTCTACGTGAAACCATACAGTCAAAAATGAATGATTATAACAGTAATCCTAAAGAGAATAGCAAAGCGGCAATCTAAAATTGCACTGTTTAACAACTGCAAATCTTCTTTGCCTGTGTATTCTGCTACTGTCACTGATTTGCCTGCAGGCTATCTCCCATTTCTATTGGATCTCTGTACATTGCCTGTGACAAGAATTCAGCCTCATAGTCATAGTCTGCCATCTCTCCTGGGGCCTTTTTTGTGCCTTGGGCATTCACTTGTGGCTTGCCAGCCCTCTGCTATCTATTTGAGTGATCAATGTAATTTTAGCTTCATATATATCTGATTTGCCACACCTCCCTATGTAGTACCTCCCTCTATGTACATGCAGTATATCATGGGACATATAGTTAATAGACTTACTGCCTGCAGACAGTGATTTCCAAAAATAAGATAGTGGACAGAAGATGATTTTGCGTCTTCTAAAAGTAAGCTATTGGTTGTAGGGGAAAGAAGAAAGTTATAATGTTAATGGTACAATCTTAGACTAGAAAGTCTAAACATACTCCAGCATAAGACATTGTGACAATTCTGGTGCATTTTAGGATGGTCTAAATTTACAACCGAATTAGTAAATCTGTCCACTGTTTTTGTACAAAAGGTCTGAACAGGAATTAGAAACTTGTGTTTAAAATAACATTAGTTTCATACAGTAGTATACCAGAACCCAATGATGCACTGTAACTTTTAATGCTGTAGAAGTAGATTGTGATTGATCTTGTAGAAGGTACTCTTGTGTAAATAAGTACATTCATGAGTTTGCCATGGACCATTAAAAATTATGAACAAATATAAACGTGTGAAGCTAGACTAATAATGCTTAGGACTTTCCAGTATGCCAGTAATGATACGGGAATAGAATTGCTATTATTGATCCTAATGAAAACAATAGAGCCTCTCATTGTGGTAACTTTTTTACTTGTTTGAAGAAATTCTACCAAGATTGAAATTTTGGATTGCAAGTTTTTGTAAATTTTGTTTAACTGAACATTACTCATAGCAGTATAGGGATTCCCAGTGAGCTAAAAAATTATATATTGGATAATTCAGGGTGGTTACTAACTCCCATTCCTCACACATATGTGAAGGCAATTGTAGGGTTCTTAGTCTATACTGTAAGTATTCACAGCAAGGAGATGACTGAGCTGAGCGTTATATTAAATTGTATAACAGTCATCACAATGGGTCAATTGCTGGGCCCCTCCAGTGATCATGAGAATGAAGAGGTGGTATGCAGGGGTTTAGCTATAGGGTGTGCAGAGGTAGCAGTTACTACCAGGCTCAGAAGCCTCAGGGGGCCCAAAGGCCTCTTTACAATATAAGAAGACTCAGTATTATAGATAGCGCATGTTAATGCATTGGGGCCCAGGAGCTTCAAGTTATGCCTCTGTATGTGACTATTGCTCTATTCACTTCTATAGGTCTGATCTAGGTCACTATTCTATTTATACCAACTTTCCATTCAAATAAGAAGCCAGGAAACTCATTCTTGTGATCTCTGGGGGTCCCAGAGATCGGTCCCTGTGATAAGGCACAAATGTTAATAGTGTGGTAACCCCTTTAGGTAGAGATCTGCCATGCTGATATATTTATACTTTGGTGCTGATCATTTCTATATTTCAGTGATACGTTTTGTTTTTGTATATAAAGAATTGATTGGTCTAAAAATAATAAGCCAAGACTACAATACCAAATACATTGCTGGTAGCTTTGAAATCACTATCAATGAAGGGGGAAGTGCCTATCCAGTTTTCCAACATTTAGGTCGGATTCGCGGCAAACTGAGTGCCGCCGCAAGTGTGAACCCACCCTTATTAATTCTATACAGCAGCATGTTAATATATTATACTGCCAGAGCTCCTAGATATGACAGTATATGCAGATATATGTGCACAAGGTGTAATTGTTTCATATTGTAATGCAGAATGAGCCAACAAAGCAATGCCTCCGTGATTTTATGAAGTGAATAGAAACACATAAAACTGTTAACTGTATGGATTTATGAATTCACTGATAAACTTTGTGGATTAAATCTTCTCCTCCTCTATGTATAAAACTACTGAACTAGTAGATTCTGTGTGCGGTTCCAGGGTTTTTACTATGACCTTCTATAGGATTGCTGCAATTGTAAGTTTAATGATTTTAATACTTATTGTACTGTTCAATAGTGTAATAATATTGTGAGGAGTTTTTTTTTAACACTAGTTAGTTTACCTATCTATCTAGCCTTTGAAGTCTTGAAAAAAGTCCTGACTTTATGGACTGAAATGTTGCACATGGGCTAAATAGAAATCCACCATGTTTTCACTGTATTGGTGTACTGACCATGTTTTATTATATCTTCAGAGATCAATCTGCACCCACTATTTCTTTTGCTAGTACTGGGTTTTTTTTTTCCATCTATCTGTCTGTCTTTCTATACTAAAAAGGAATATCCCGGGCATCACAATTTAAAAGTAAGGACATATAGATAGGGTGCATACCATAAGGATTTAGGTCAGGAATCCTATACCCAATAATTAGAAGAAGCTGCACTTCCAGATCTTCAATAGAGTAAAAAAGTGGATTCTTTATTCCATCATAAGCAACATTTTAGTGCAGCCTCTTTTTTCTAATTATTGTCTATCTATCTATCTATCTATCTATCTATCTATCTATCTATCAGTGGGTACGAAAAGTATTCAGACCCCTTTAAATTTTTCACTCTTTGTTTCATTGCAGCCATTTGCTAAAAGCAAAAAAGTTCATTTTATTTCTCATTAATGTACACTCAGCACACCATCTTGACAGAAAAAAAACAGAAATGTAGATATTTTTGCAAATTTATTAAAAAAGAAAAACTGAAATATCACATGGTCATAAGTATTCAGACCCTTTGCTGTGACACTCATATTTAACTAACAGTCCATTTCCTTCTGATCCTCCTTTAGATGGTTCTACTCCTTCATTGGAGTCCAGCTGTGTTTAATTAAACTGTTTGGAATTGATTAGGAAAGGCACACACCTGTGTATATAAGATGTCACAGCTCACAGTGCATGTCAGAGCAAATGAGAATCATGAGGTCAAAGGAACTGCCCAAGGAGCTCAGAGACAGAATTGTGGCAAGGCACAGATCTGGCCAAGGTTACAAAAGAATTTCTGCAGCACTCAAGGTTCCTAAGAGCACAATGACCTCCATAATCCTTAAAAGGAAGCAGTTTGGGATGACCAGAACTCTTCCTAGACCTGGCCGTCCAGCCAAACTGAGCAATCGTGGGAGAAGAGCCTTGGTGAGAGAGGTAAATAAGAACCCAAAGATCATTGTGGCTGAGCTCCAGAGATGCAGAAGAGATGGGAGAAAGTTCCACAAAGTCAACTATCACTACAGCCCTCCGCCAGTCGAGGCTTTATGGAAGAGTGGCCCGAAGGAAGCCTCTCCTCAGTGCAAGACATATGAAAGCCCGCATAGAGTTTGCCAAAAAACATATGAAGGACTTCCTCCCAGACTATGAGAAATAAGATTCTCTGGTCTGATGAGACGAAGATTGAACTTTTTGGCATTAATTCTAAGCGGTATGTGTGGAGAAAACCAGGCACTGCTCATCACCTGCCAAATACAATCCAAACAGTGAAACATGGTGGTGGCAGCATCATGCTATGGGGGTGTTTTTCAGCTGCAGGGACAGGACGACTGGTTGCAATTGAAGAAAAGATGAATGTGGCCAAGTACAGAGATATCCTGGAAGAAAACTTCTTCCAGAGTGCTCTGGACCTCAGAATGGGCCGAAGGTTCACCTTTCAACAAGACAATGACCCTAAGCACACAGCTAAAATAACAAAGGAGTGGCTTCGGAACAACTCTGTGACCATTCTTGACTGGCCCAGCCAGAGCCCTGACCTCAACCCAATTGACCATCTCTGGAGAGACCTGAAAATGGCTGTCCACCAACGTTCACCATCCAACCTGATGGAACTGGAGAGGATCTGCAAGGAAGAATGGCAGAGGATCCCCAAATCCAGATGTGAAAAACTTCTTGCATCATTCCCAAGACTCATGGCTGTACTGGCTCAAAAGGGTGCTTCTATTCAATACTGAGCAAAGGGTCTGAATACTTATGACCATGTGATAGTTCAGTTTTTCTTTTTTAATAAATTTACAAAAATATCTACATTTCTGTTTTTTTCTGTCAAGATGGGGTGCTGAGTGTACATTAATGAGAAACAAAATGAACTTTTTTGCTTTTAGCAAATGGCTGCAATGAAACAGAGTGAAAAATTTAAAGGGGTCTGAATACTTTCTGTACCCACTGTATCTATCTATCTACAGTTGAAGAAAAGCGTAACTTGAATCTCCTAACATGCTACAGATGCCTTAATAATGTTAATGTTTGCTGCAATTGTGCAATCAACTCATTAAGTATCAGAATAAACATTGCTACTTCTGTATCTACCTGTTATATTATCCACTTTCCTCTTTGTCTTTACAGCTCTTATCATGCTGATGTCAGTCTCATCTATCTATCTATCTATCTAGTTCCTAGATTGATGCACATTTCTGTCTGTATAGATAGAGTTTGCTTCAATAGTTAAATTCTGAAACACAGGTTATTTCTCAGAGCCTCTTGCTCAGGTACATGACATAAAGCCACTGTATAAATAATCGAGCAGAGAATGAAGTTTGATTTTCCTCTTACAGCGAGATGCTGAGGTCCTCAAGACTGACCTCCCAAATATCTGCAGTGAAGTGAATGGCAGGCAGGATACAATGAAATTCATCTTGATAGAAATAGTGGAAACAACCTTGCAGAAAGGGTACTAAAAATAAATCGCATCTGCTATTTAACATGCATAGCCCAGTAATGAAAGCTCTTTCAGTCTCACAGTGCTGATCTCGAAGATCACCCTGGTGTTAAAATAATCTTGTCTCCTTGACAGGCCTCAGTTTGTGTGAACGGAGGCAAGCTGTCAGTCACACTGTTTTATTGGCTCAATCTGTTTTTCTGGGAATATTGCTTTGTTTTGCAAGCCTCTTGTTCTTTTGTATATAACGTGCATTCATGTATGCCTATCTACAAAATTTTCCCATAGACGTTTATTTCCTACAGTATTTAGTAAAGTGAAGGCTTTTATTACAGTACATTTAGCGGTCTTTTTGCATCTGGTGTGTCTAGTAAGTTTAATTCAACTTGATAAAGTTTTAAAAGTTTTATAAGTCTATTAGGGCAGAACCATGTTTGATAGAAGTTATATTTTCCCTAATTTAACCAATGAACCGAATGGACATCCTCAGGATAGGTCATCAACTGAAGATCTATGAAGGTCCAACACCTAGGACTCCCATGGAACAGCTTGTTGAAGCAGCAGCAGGGCTCCCTGAGTGCCATTTCTATTTCTCAACCCATGGGTCACTGTGAAGAATATCGCCTTGCCAAGCCCCTTGGCCTACCTGCGATCACCCTTCTTAACCTTCCACTCACAACCCGTGAGCGGACCGAGTTCGTAGGATAGAATGAAACGAGCTGTATAAATTTTATATATTTAATAACCCAAGTGGGTCGGTACTAATTAATAGCATATACAGAAATATACAATATTAATATGATCAAGCATAAATATACGAGCAAAAGAGTAATGATACAGCACACAAAAAATAAAAAGGGAAATAAAAGATAGAGAAAATACCGGCATAGGCTCGTAGTCCGTTTCTCTAGGCCACAGCAGGGTTTTGGGCCTAGGGCGCAAGCTTAAGCAAGTTGCATAAAACAATTCTTCTACATGTTGTCCAGAACAAAGGGAAAGGCTTCAGGCCTCAATGCTAGTCCCATGCTGCATTCCTCAGTAGGGCAAGCTCTCTCATCTTCTCCTAGATCAGAGCTCCTTACTGCCTCTTTGCTGAATGACCCAAGAATCCAGGTCTCCCCACAGCATATGGCTAGTGCCCCACCCACCCCTTCCACCCAGGCAGCCCCCCTTCTTCCTCCTTTGCAGAATCCTCGGAGAGATGGGTACCTTCCTAGGTGCTGGGAGGGATGGGTGAAGTTAAGGTCACTGGCCTGCTATCCCCCATCGCCATCTGGCCAGGGATAATAAAAGTGCCTGGCTATAGCAAGCCATCTCCCATGATACACACATAAAACCAGTGAAGCGTATCGTCCAGCAGTGTAAACCCAACTTAAACACAACATTCCAACAAGTAGTGGGAGGACTGACATGAGCAAGTAAAAATACATTTCTAAGAAAGATGTACAACTGAGGGTCGGTTCATCACAGTCACACTGTCAAATATAAATCATGTCCTTCAATAACCTAAGTGGTTTTACTTGAACTTTAATTCATTTATATCTTTGCTCTTTCTATGTTTAGAACACCATAATAGCATGACCACAAAAAAAATAATAAAATAATATCATTTTATTAACATAAATAATGAAACAAACATATATGGGGAGATAAATAATGAAGGTACACCATAATAACGATAGGGAGGGAAATGGGGGCCACAATAATAATAAATAGGGGATATATACCGCTGGTACAAATAAATATGTATAAGAATGGTTGAAAACAACCTATATATGCATAAACATACCACAAACAGTATAATAGCCCAAAGAAATCTAGTAAATACTAGAAAAATGGAAATAAATATAAACATAAGCCACCATTGTAACCTCACCTAGTCACACTCCACCCCAACGAACGTTTCGCCAGACCCCCCCTTGATGAAGCCGTCTGGCGAAACGTTCGTCATCTCATTTGTCATAGGATGAGAGCAATGGACTTTAACAGCGCTAGAATAACTGATGAGATGGAGACCCTCCATCTGAATTCACTTCAGTGTAAAAAAAAATATGAGCTTTCTTACTTCATCTTTGTTTACTTTTGAAACAGATGTAAAAGCTCTGAATACAGAACAGGAAAACATAATTTCAACCAAGATGTAAACACAACCAGGGGCAAAGTTATATGGGGTGCAGAGGTAGTAATTACTACTGGGCTAAGGAGTCTTAGGGGGCCCAAATACCTCTCTACAATATAAGAAGACACCAAGACACCAATATCATAAATAGCACATGGTAGGTGAGGGCCCCATTACAGAAGTTTCAAGTTACGCCTCTAAACACAGACTAAGTCTGCACAGTATCTGAATTGCCAGTGCAAAAGCTTGACCTAAGCTGCTGTGTCTGTTGTGTTTTTGGAATTGAAGAAACCTGTGAAGGTTATTGTAATAGTTATTATAGTGATTTTACAGTTCACAGGAAATATTGCTAATTATAATAAATTATAATCTTTACGTTTCTACATTTTCTTTTAACTTATCTAATGAGTCCATAGCAAAATGATGGTTTTTCCCTAATATTTAGAAAAACAAAACTATCAGGTTGGCAATCCTGAGCTACCAAGTTGTCTTTGATTGTCCGGCATGCCTATAAGTGTACTATATACAGTACAGACCAAAAGTTTGGACACACCTTCTCATTCCAAGAGTTTTCTGTATTTTCACGACTATAAAAATTGTAGATTCACACTGAAGGCATCAAAACTATGAATTAACACATGTGGAATTATATACTTAACAAAAAAGTGTGAAACAACTGAAAATATGTCTTATATTCTAGGTTCTTCAAAGTAGCCACCTTTTGCTTTGATTACTGCTTTGCACACTCTTGGCATTCTCTTGATGAGCTTCAAGAGGTAGTCACCTGAAATGGTCGTCCAACAGTCTTGAAGGAGTTCCCAGAGATGCTTAGCACTTGTTGGCCCTTTTGCCTTCACTCTGCGGTCCAGCTCATCCCAAACCACTTGATTGGGTTCAGGTCTGGTGACTGTGGAGGCCAGGTCATCTGGCGTAGCACCCCATCACTCTCCTTCTTGGTCAAATAGCCCTTACTCAGTCTGGAGGTGTGTTTGGGGTCATTGTCCTGTTGAAAAATAAATGATGGTCCAACTAAACGCAAACCGGATGGAATAGCATGCCGCTGCAAGATGCTGTGGTAACCATGCTGGTTCAGTATTCCTTCAATTTTGAATAAATCCCCAACAGTGTCACCAGCAAAGCACCCCCACACCATCACACCTCCTCCTCCATGCTTCACGGTGGGAACCAGGCATGTAGAGTCTGTTCGTTCACCTTTTCTACGTCGCACAAAGACATGGTGGTTGGAACCAAAGATCTCAAATTTGGACTCATCAAACCAAAGCACAGATTTCCACAGGACTAATGTCCATTCCTTATGTTCTTTAGCCCAAACAAGTCTCTTCTGCTTGTTGCCTGTCCTTAGCAGTGCTTTCCTAGCAGCTATTTTACCATGAAGGCCTGCTGCACACAGTCTCCTCTTCACAGTTGTTGTAGAGATGTGTCTGCTGCTAGAACTCTGTGTGGCATTGACCTGGTCTCTAATCTGAGCTGCTGTTAACCTGTGATTTCCGAGGCTGGAGACTCGGATGAACTTATCCTCCGCAGCAGAGGTGACTCTTGGTCTTCCTTTCCTGGGGCGGTCCTCATGTGAGCCAGTTTCTTTGTAGCAATTGATGGTTTTGGCCACTGCACTTTGGGACACTTTCAAAGTTTTCCCAATTTTTCGGACTGACTGACCTTCATTTCTTAAAGTAATGATGGCCACTCGTTTTTCTTTACTTAGCTCCTTTTTTCTTGCCATAATCCAAATTCTAACACTCCATTCAGTAGGACTATTAGCTGTGTATCCACCTGACTTCTGAACAACACAACTGATGGTCCCAACCCCATTTATAAGGCAAGAAATCCCACTTATTAAACCTAACAGGGCACACCTGTGAAGTGAAAACCATTTCAGGTGACTACCTCTTGAAGCTCATCAAGAGAATGCCAAGAGTGTGCAAAGCAGTAATCAAAGCAAAAGGTGGCTATTTTGAAGAACCGAGAATATAAGACATATTTTCAGTTGTTTCACACTTTTTTGTTAAGTATATAATTCCACATGTGTTAATTCATAGTTTTGATGCCTTCAGTGTGAATCTACAATTTTTATAGTCATGAAAATACAGAAAACTCTTGGAATGAGAAGGTGTGTCCAAACTTTTGGTCTGTACTGTACATCCCCACACACACACACACACACACCTTACATGTTTCTGAATGTATTGAATGTTATGCTTGTGCTTGAACTACAACACAAGCAGCAAGAACTTTTACACTGACAGCTCACATGTAAACGCTAGCTCAAAGGTTTTATCAAATCATTTTTACTTAATTTTTTCTGTTAAATGCAAATAAATAAAGCAGACCTGATCATGCCCACTATTTCCACTTTTCATTCATTTCTTCTGTGCACATACAGAAGTCTCCAGTCCAAACTTTACAAATCAAAGAATAAAAGGTCAGTTTATATCAGGTACATCAATGCTGGCATAAAGACATTGAGCATCTGTAAAAAGCCAGCTTGCAGTTCATCAGGTACATACAAGTATCAGTATAGAAAGACGGAAAGCCTTCATTCCCAAACTGTCTGAGACACAATATTAGATCACTGAGCGACAGAACTACCTCCAAAATAAACTCACAGTAGGTGGATGAAAATCATCAATGGGCACTTTTACTACCCAAATTACTTGGCTGACATGAGCCTTAACCATATCTAGTAGACTCAAAAGAAACATACACTAATAAGATGGGTAGTACTGTAAAACAAGGGATTTGGTGCTATCCAATGTGGAGTAATGACCTTTCAGGCAAGATATAAGCGTGTAAAAACTGTGTTTACATAACAAAGGATACAAAAGTATTGGAGCACTGGCTAGGGCAATATCATGCACTGAGCCAACTAATCTCAGAACTTTACTCCACTGTCCCCTCAGCCTGGGAAAATTCCAGATCACATAAATGGAGTCCTGGGTTTGAATCCTGCCGAGGACAACATCTGCAAGGACTTTGTATGTTTTCCCCATGCTTGCGTGGGTTTCCTACGGGTTCTCAGGTTTCCTCCCACACTCCAAAGACATACTGATAGGGAATGTAGATTGTGAACCCTATATGGGACAGTGACCACAATGTCTGTAAAGTGCTGTGGAATATGATGGCGCTATACAAGTAAGCATAATAAGTAAATGTGGCCAGAGTGTATATTTTGGACTTTGAGACAAGAGAAGACAAGAGTATAGCATGTTGTAAAACCACTCTGGTAGAGAAACAGAATGGTATAAAAGATATAGATAATATAGTCTGTAGACTTTACTGCTAGACATGGAGACCACTTTGTGCCACTTAAAACATGCCCCCATTTAGAATATGTTACAGAAAGGCTTGTTGCCGAAATATTTGTGATTGTACCATTCATTGGAATTTGGTTTGCACATGCTGCAGAAATAATCCCATCCAGATGAAAAGAACAGATTTTCATTTGCTAATATTTCTGTAATGAATTCTGCTGTATGTGAACATATTCTAAGGGCTATATCCACATAGGATATAAATTACAGTGGGAAAAATCGGTTGCTGCAGAATTTGCTTAAAATCCACTGCAAAATCTGTATGTTGTACATGTTTTGTTGCAGATTCCTATATACATGGCAAAACTTGAAATTTGTGATGAACATCTATTAACATAAATTGACATGCTGAGGAACTAAAATTCATACTGCAGGTCAATTTCCATACTCCTAGTAAAATATCATTCACTTTACAGGTACTGTAATAAGTTTCAGATTTTTTTACCACAAAATCCAGACAAAAAAAATGTAATGGCTCCATGTGGACGTAACCTAAGTGTGCAGGGTTAAGACTTCATAATCTAAATCTATATTCATTACAATACAAGGCATCATTTTTTTGACAGCAGATATAAAATCTGGTAGAAAAAATCTAATGGTTTAATAGTGCACCTTGAGGCGCATCTCTACATGGAATGATGAATAAATAGCTGCAGACACACTTTAAGGGTCAGTATGTGAGCTAGATACAATATTATGTTAAATGAGCTTTGAAAAATTGATAATTTTAACTAGGAAACAATAGTCCTGTCCAAGTCAATGAAACATGTTATTATTGTGATCAGTAACCTTCTAAATTGCCTGTCATGTGAAATAAAGGACTGCTTTCCACAGTAATGGGAAGAAGGGTACCTTGTGCTACATTGTCTGCTGTATTACACTCAGTACTGTTGTTGTTAAGGCTCTTGGCTTACCAATTCAAGATACTCTGAAGATCCAAATTGAGATCCAGTTATTAGGGTGATGACAAAATGGCATATGATGGATACTTACACACAGCAAATTGTGGCTAGGATGCAAATGGTTCCTTTGTAACACTGACCACAGTCTGACAATGAGAAACCAATATTATGTTGACAACTGAAAAAGACTCCAGTTGACACGCATTGATCACTACAGGTCTGCATGCCCAAGATTAACAGATTTATTTAAAATACAACAGTATTAATGCAAAATAAGTGATAGATAAATATGAAACAAATCAATTAGATAAATATGAGATCAACATTAGATAGATAGATAGAACGGTAGATAGATAGTAGTTAAAATGGTAGATAAAATATGAATATTAGGACATTAGAGAGAGATATACAGACAGACAGGTATGAGAAAAAGATAGACAGGTAAGATAGCTGTACTGTAAATGTCAGTTTTCTATGTTTTCATGATACAGCATATTGTATAATATACTGTTTGGTTTTATTATCTTTTAGGGTAAGAAGCAGGATATTCCACGTGAAGATCAAGGTCCAACAATTAAAAACTTGGATTTCTGGCCAAACCTTATTACTTTAATGGTCACTATTATTGATGAGGACAAGACATCGTATACTCCTACCTTAAACCAGTAAGTCATAAACTCCTATTTTTTATGAGTAATGTTAACAGTCACACACTACTTTTACTACTACTGGGTTTCTTTCCTTTATCTGTGTGCGACTGTATTTTTTTCAGTGTCATCATTGAAGAAATGTAATAATGATTTGGCTATGGCTATGGCTTTGGCTATATTCACATCATATATATTTTGCTATACTGTTCATGCATCCATTTAAATGAAGAACTTATCCATGTCAAAAGAACTTATGCAGACGTATTGCATGGTCAGGGCAACTGTTTGTATCCACTTTACATAGAAGGCAATGTTAAAAACATGTATATGTCACTATCCATTTTTGTTCATTACAGGGAAATATGACTACATTTTCCTGAATTGCAAAGAAACGGACAAAGACATATATGTTTTTGTTTTGTTTGTTGTTGTTTTTTTAATGCTGAAGTCTGTATAAGGCTAAGGCCCCATGTAGCGGGCCACAGCGAAAAAGCGCTGCGGGAAAAACCCTGGCAGAAAAACATCGCTGATTTTTCCCGCAGCACTTTTCACAGAAAGTCTGCAGAGGTTTCCGTCATAGCCAAACCATAGCGTTTACATCACGTGGGGCCCCAGCCTAATACACATGCAAACATACAGTGCTGGCCAAAAGTATTGGCACCCCTGCAATTCTATCAGATAATACTCAATTTCTTCCAGAAAATGATTGCAATCACAAATGCTTTGGTAATAATATCTTCATTTATTTTGCTTGCAATAAAAAAAACACAAAAGAGAATGAAAAAAAAGACAAATCATTGATCATTTTACACAAAACTCCAAAAATGGGCCGGAAATAAGTATTAGCACCCTCAGCCTAATACTTGGTAGCACAACCTTTAGACAAAATAACTGCGAACAACCGCTTCCGGTAACCATCAATGAGTTTCTTACAATGCTCTGCTGGAATTTTAGACCATTCTTCTTTGGCAAATTTCTCCAGGTCCCTGAGATTTGAAGGGTGCCTTCTCCAAACTGCCATTTTGAGATCTCTCCACAGGTGTTCTATGGGATTCAGGTCTGGACTCATTGCTGGCCACTTTAGAAGTCTCCAGTGCTTTCTCTCAAACCATTTTCTAGTGCTTTTTGAAGTGTGTTTTGGGTCATTGTCCTGCTGGAAGACCCATGACCTCTGAGGGAGACCCAGCTTTCTCACACTGGGCCCTACATTATGCTGCAAAATTTGTTGGTAGTCTTCAGACTTCATAATGCCATGCACACGGTCAAGCAGTCCAGTGCCAGAGGCAGCAAAGCAACCCCAAAACATCAGGGAACCTCCGCCATGTTTGACTGTAGGGACCGTGTTCTTTTCTTTGAAGGCCTCTTTTTTTTTTCCTGTAAACTCTATGTTGATGCCTTTTACCAAAAAGCTCTACTTTTGTTTCATCTGACCAGAGAACATTCTTCCAAAAAGTTTTTGGCTTTCTCAGGTAAGTTTTGGCAAACTCCAGCCTGGCTTTTTTATGTCTCTGGGTCAGAAGTGGGGTCTTCCTGGGTATCCTACCATAGAGTCCCTTTTCATTCAGACGCCGACGGATAGTACGGGTTGACACTGTTGTACCCTCGGACTGCAGGGCAGCTAGAACTTGTTTGGATGTTAGTCGAGGTTCTTTAGCCACCATCCGCACAATCTTTCGTTGAAATCTCTCGTCAATTTTTCTTTTCCGTCCACATCTAGGGAGGTTAGCCACAGTGCCATGGGCTTTAAACTTCTTGATGACACTGCGCACGGTAGACACAGGAACATTCAGGTCTTTGGAGATGGACTTGTAGCCTTGAGATTGCTCATGCTTCCTCACAATTTTGCTTCTCAAGTCCTCAGATAGTTCTTTGGTCTTCTTTCTTTTCTCCATGCTCAATGTTTTACACACAAGGACACAGGACAGAGGTTGAGTCAACTTTAATCCATTTCAACTGGCTGTAAGTGTGATTTAGTTATTGCCACCACCTGTTATGTGCCACAGGTAAGTAACAGGTGCTGTTACTTACACAAATTAGAGAAGCATCACATGATTTTTCAAAGGGTGCCAATACTTTTGTCCACCCCCTTTTTTATGTTTGGTGTGGAATTATATCCAATTTGACAATTCTTTTTGTGGTTTTCCATTGAAGACAAATTAAATGAAGATATTATTACCAAAGCATTTGTGATTGCAATCATTTTCTGGAAGAAATTGAGTATTATCTGACAGAATTGCAGGGGTGCCAATACTTTTGGCCAGCACTGTATGTTCTTGGCATCAGTTTGCAGCCCTATTTTTGGCATCCTCTTTTTTTTTTTTTTTTTTTTTAAAGGATGCATGAACAGTATAGTAATAACATAGTGTGAACCTAGCTTTATATTGACCATTTGTCAGATACATATACTAACAGATCACAACAAATCATGACAGATAGGTGTCTCTTGTGTTAAAATTAGACTTTAGACCGTTGAAGTGGCAGATTTTGAACTCTGCTGATGGTTGTTCATACATAAACCTACAAAAGTTTAACCCAGACAGCCAACTGTTTTTTTTTCAGTTTTTTTTCTGTCTGTCTGCCCACAAAGTGTACATCATTTGCTATTTCAGCACTTCATTAGTATTGAACGACTTTCATCTGTTAGTTTTCCAAATGTCTGGGGTAGTCGAACGTTTGTTGGAAGGTTCGTGATTGTTCATGTGTTAGGAACAGTCGACCGTATGATCGATTAACTACTGTTCCTTTCAGATAAGAAATGGCAGTCTAAAACCTAATGTGAATGGCCAGCTTTAGACTTGTGGTTACTTTTGTCAGATAATGTCAGTATGGGGTTTAGCTACAGCAAATGAGTTTACATTTCTAATGGCTTTGAGGTTGTCACGCATTGTGATAGGAAAGGTAGGATACTCTAATAGTGACTATTGATTTATAATGTGCAGCTAGCTTCAACTATGTTTACAGTACACAGTGGCCTCAGATGAGCAGACAAGGGTGTTCATCCTTGCAAAGTAAGATTGATGTTCTTCTCATACAGGGGCTGAATTACTCTCTTTGATTATATCAAGGTATTTCTCATTATCTTGGTACGTGTTTAGTAGAGGCAAGTAACCTTACATGCACTTATTACAAGCTTTCTGTAAAAGGCAAAGAAAGCAAAGGATAATTATACCTGTGGTATATGGATTAGATGAATATGTGCATTGTTCCCTTCTTGAACAAGATGGTCCATGAAGTTACCAATCATAATAAATCATACAATTCTTTACTCTTAAGTAATACTGATTGTTTTCTAATTTGAAAAATAATGCACAAATAAAAGTGTATAGTATACAGTATTAAGTGCAGTAGTAAAAAAGTGACTTACTATAAACTACTACTATTATCTGAGATTTTCAGAAGTGCTTCTAACAGCAGT
Organism: Leptodactylus fallax; assembly: GCA_947044405.1. Taxonomy (NCBI): domain Eukaryota; kingdom Metazoa; phylum Chordata; class Amphibia; order Anura; family Leptodactylidae; genus Leptodactylus; species Leptodactylus fallax. The sequence goes on along the minus strand of CAMRHE010000027.1, from coordinate 7,602,792 downwards.
AACTAATATACTTACCCACTTATGCTCTGGTGTTCATGAGTCCTGCAGCAATGATATCATGTGCTTCATTTACTTATACTTGTCAGCATTTGGTAAGAGTACCATGCAAAAATGTTTAACCAAAGCCATGCTCCTTTTGACATAGTCACAATCCTTTTTTTCATGACGTTGGCACTTTATATGGCAGACACATCTCCTATTCGTGGCATGGGACATAAAGTGCCCATGTCACATATACAGAGAATGCTAGCCCGGCAGATGCAGGAGCATTCCGCAAGGCCTGGAGGCTTTGCCAGCTCTTCCTGGGGTCCGTATGGTCACCCCTATTTCGGGAGCCTCCCTGAGCTTCCAAGAGAGTTGGCACGTATGCATTTATGTGACTATTGCACCAGTCACTGGCCTCAGTATTTCCATGTGCATGGTAATTAAGGGGACTTGTGTATTAGAATACAAAGACAGCTTATCAAATCTGGGGTTACTGTTTGGAGAAAAAGGCAATGTAGGGGTAACGTAATAAAAATGTACTGTATATGGAGAAAGTATTGGGACACAGCTCTTAATAATTGAATTTGGGTGTTTTATTCAGTTCTATTGCCACAGGTACAGTATATAAAATCCAGCAGCTAGCTATGCAGTCACCTACAAACATTTGTGACAGAATGACTTGTTCTAAAGAAATGTTTTGAATTCCAGTCTTTCCCTGTAATAAGATGTCACATTTGCAGTATATCAGGTGGTGAAATTTCTTCCCTCCTAGATATTCCACCATCAACTGTGAGTGGTATCATTGAAAAATGGAAATGTTTAGGAACCATATTAACTCAGCCCTGAAGTGCCAGACTGCATAAAATTACAGTTGATGGTGGCATCACCGAATGCTGAGGCGTATAGTTCATAAAAGTTGCCAATGCTCTGCTGACACTGCAGAGCATTGCACCTCTTCTAGTATAAACATCAGCATGAAAACTACACCAGGAACTTTATGGCATGGGTTTCCATGGCTGGGAAAACTGCATGAAACCTTATATCACTTAGCACAACGCTAGGCATTGAATGGAGCCATGTGAAGTACATGGCCACTGGACTCAAATGTGTTCTCTGGAGTGCAGAATCACACTTCTCTATCTGCAAGTCTGATGGACTAGTCTAGTTTTGGAGAATGCCAGAAGAACGCTACCTGCCTGACTGCATTGCGCCAAATGTAAAGTTTGGTGGAGTAGGGATAATGCTATGGGGATGTTTTTTAGGAGCTGGTCTAGCCTCCTTAGTTCTAGTGAAGAGAAATCTTAACACATCAGCATGCCAAAACATATTGAACAATTGTATGCTTCCAACATTATGGGTACAGATTGGGGAACACCCTTTTCTCTTCCAGCATAACTGTTCCCCAGTACACAAAGCAAGGTCAATGAAGATATGGTCGGGTGGTTTGGTGTGGAGGAAATTGACTGGCTGGTATTGAACCCTGCCCTCAACCCTATCAAACACCTTTGGTATGAACTAGAACTAGATTGCAAGCTAGGTCCTTTAAGGTCAGTGTCTGATCTTGTAGATGTTTTTCTTGATGAATGGGTAAAAATTCTCACAAACACACTCCAAAACATTATAGAAAGCCTTTCTTAAAAGTGTAGAAGCTTTTTTAACTGCAACGAGGGGGCCAACTCAATATGCTACCTATGGATTTTGAATGGGATTTCATAAAAGGTCCTGTAGGTGTAATATATATTTCTAATGATATATTGTAAAAGTTCAAGAGAAGATTGGATGTCTTTCTTGAAAGTAAAAACATCAAAAGTTATAGGAACTAAAATTTTTAGTGGGATGTTGATCCAGAGGTATAAACCGATTGCCATATTTGGAATCTTAAAGGAATTTTTCCCTTTAATATGTGGTAATTGGCACCTTTCTCATGCTGTTTTTTCCCTTCTTCTGGATCAGCATGGTATGATTATAGGTTAGACTTGATGGGCTTGTAAGCCATAAGGTCAGTGATGGGCTGCAGCAGTTAAGTGAGTGATGTATGGGACATCATCACTGCAGCAATGGAAGGGACCAACAGAGCAGTAGTGCTGAGGCCAACAGGGGATTTAACAAGTAAGTATAGGTTATCATTTTATTTTATACTATTTCCTGCTGGTCGCAAAGCTACAGTTTTACTCTATGTAACAGGTTGACATGTGGTGTATCAAGGAGACATATTTGAAGACAATGGTCAGTACTATGGTCACTGAAACTTGGTGCAGTATAATATCTTATCACATAACACAACAAAGCCATTGAATGAGTTGAGTTAACATTCATTGCCACTGTCTATTTGATACCTTAAGTATGAAACTGCTACATCTGTAATTTTGCGGAGGAATGAGAACACAGGAGGGGAGCTATTATCAAAAGTTCCAAAGTCACGCACACCAGTTTTCCAAGAGTTTGATTAAAATGATTTCTTTTTATTGTAGATCACATGGATAAAAAGCCACACAGTTCAGATGCTGACATGTTTCAAACCAAAATTCTTCATAGCAATAGGAGAGCTATTGTGTGGTAAAAAGTTGTGCTGGAGAACTCCTTTAAGAAATTTTAAGTTAAAGTGATTATCTGGGGAATAATAAAGTTTACCAGTATGTTCCCAGTTCTGGTTAATAAGCTTTATTACTAATATACACCTCAATCCCCAAGAGCTGAGGGTAGCTGGCAGGTCAGAACCTTTGGTTATTTTTCTCCCCTGCAGTTGCTTCTACTCTCTCTGATGTCACCAACTCCCCCTCTGTCTACTGTCCACATAGATAATAAACAGGGCTCTTGGGGACTGAGGTGTATGTTAGTAATAAAGTTAAAGGAAAGTCTGTCAAAATTGGATATAAAGATAAACACAGTACCTTGTAGGGCTTATGATGAGGTTTTCAAAACTGCCTTTCTTATTTCATATCGCCATTTCATTGCAGAGATATTCTGAGTTTTATAGATATGTAAATTAAATGAAAAGGGCTTTAGGGGCATGTAACATGCAGTCTGGTCTTTGGTCAACACTGCAGATTACCGCCCCTAATTCCCCTCCGAAGTCCTCCCACCACACGATGAAGGACAGCCCCCTGAGTGTAGTCTGACATCATTGGGCATGCGCAGTACACATGGTATTGCACTTGCCAAACACTTTTGGAAATCTTAGAGAGGTAAGAGGGCTTGGAGTGAATTAGGGGCAGTAACCTGCAGCACTGCCCAATTGCAGATTACTGCCCCTAATTATCTCTGCAATGGAGTGGAGGTAAAAATAAGAAAGGCAGTTTTGAAAACCTTATCACAAGCCCTACAAGGTGTTTATTTTTATATCCAATTTTGAGCTGACAGACTCCCTTTAACCAGTATAGAAAAAGCACTGGTTTATAACCTCTATAACTGGTAGACATAGGCAGAGGTGTAGCTTGAACCTTTGGGGACAACTCCCTTGGACATAACTATCACACCAGGGCTAGTTATTAAAGCTGTGCCAAATTTTAGCTATACAAACTGAAATGGCTATTTGTACTAGTTTGAGACAGAGTATAACTTTTACAGTCAGAACACATGCTGTGGATTTTATTAGCCGCAATACTAATATCAGCATTTGTAGCCATGCATTTATTAACAATGCAGAAAATTATAGGTTAGTGTGGCGGGCAATCATCTGAACTCCGAATCAGTATGCTTACTGCTTGTAAGAAATTTTATATAATCCAACACCATTGCTGCTTTAGAGTAAGAGAGTGAAAAGAGAAAAGATAAAAGAAGAATGTCAGATTTCCTGACATTGTCATTCTTCATCCTAATGAGTGCTGAAAGTGGGAAACGTGTGGCTTGCTCTCTCTCACTGCTGGATGCTCTTGTGCTTCCTGAAGCTGCATTCAGTAATCATGTCTGTTTGCAAACTCAGGTAATCATTAGTATGTGATTGCGACACCACACTATTGTGTTCTGCTGTGATACTATTCGGTAATCTTTCCTCCATTTGTTATAAGTGCCAACCTGCTGGCTCTTTGGCTCAATAGCAACTGTGGAATTAATCTTGCTTTAGGTGGTTTGCATGAAGTGGTTTGACTCAAGAATTGTTGAGTACTCAGCACCACTTTTTATAAAGCATTAAAAATATCATGGAAAGTATTTAAAGGGGTATTCTCATGTTAAACATTTATAGCATATACAGTAACAAAGCATACCAGTATGCCTCCTCCACTAAAGTTTAATGTAAGCACGATGCCTTTTGTTGGGTAGTGTCTCTGTACATCTGCCATATCCAAATTCATCCATCGGACTGTCTGATTGTGAAATGTGACGTTTGACTCCAGAGAACATGTCTCCCAGTGGTGACTGCCTTGACACAACTCGAACAAACTCTTGGCATTGCACATGGTAATCTTAGCCTTGTATAGCTCTGCTCAAAAATGTAAATCCATTTCATGAAATATGCAGTGCACTCTTCTTGTCACCTTCTAGGATAGTTGAATCTCTGAATAATGAAATTCCCTAGGGAGCAAGTGATAACTCCTTAGGGTAATATGCCTAGGTGTGATCTACCTCTTAGATCATATTATATATTAAAACATGTAGTTGGATCTCTGTAAAGAGCGATACAACAGTCGACAACGTATACAACTACCAATCTTTGAGTATGGACATGGTTGTATGCTGGATTGGCCTCTCACAGCACATCCAGGAAGCTGAGACTGCTACAGCAATGTGAAAGCTGTCATAGGTTGAGGCCACACATTGCAGTAAAACCTTTTTTGTTGTTGCAGATTTTGCTATTTGCCTTTTTAGCCAAAGCCAGTATTAGAGGTATTAGGAGTACAGTATTAGGCCTTCCTTTATATTCCCCATTACCTTGTAAGCCTCTAGGTTTTGGCTCAAAAAACTTCAACAAAAAACAAAGGTTTCCTACAATGAGAGGGCTCAGCCTTAGGCCAGCTGCAGATGGCCGTAGCCATGATCAGTGTACTATCTGTGTGCTATTTCATGGATAGCACACTGATCCATTCTTTTATATGGGCCCGTGTGTGGCAGACAGTCTGGGCCACATCAGATAGGACAGGTCCTATTCTTGTCCTATTTTGCGGCCCTTGCTTCCGTGGCCCCTATTCATTTAATGAAAGGAGCCGCGGAAGCACGGCCCGTGCATGGGCGGCACACTGGTGACATCCCCGTGTCCATCGTGTGCCACCGTGCCTTTAATTCACGGCTGGTCGGTTGCAGACAAATGGTGCATTTACACATTCAGGTTTTCATCATGTTTTGTTCAGGTTTTTTATGCAGTTTTCAAAGCAAAACTCATATAAGACAGGAAAGTATAAATGCCATATACTACTTCTTTTTAATTCCACTCCTGGTTTTCACTTCAAAACCTTCTTGTGTAAAAATTCCATAGACTCTTTTAGATGGCAAAGTTTTTGTAGTTGCTGCTGTCTTTTCATACACCTGCTACAGGAAATAGTAATATTTATTTCTATTATAACACTTTTTATAACAGTTTTTCAGCAGGTCATAGCAGGAGTGAGCAAAATAGATGTTTAGTATATACCCCAAAGTAGCTTGAAAACAAATAACCATCTGGTGTGATTGAGCCCTGTAGTAGGTTTTCTGACTGGAACATGGCTGGTAAGAGTTCGAGGAGTAACTGTCATTTTCAAATATGTTTTGTAAATTAATAGTTTAGGTGAATGTAAGACACTTTGTAATGTATCTTATCTTATCCTATGTGCTGTTGTCAGCTCCTCTCCTGCCTGGTGAACTGTTCATTTCACTGAGAGAGATCTGTCTTCACTGATGACAAACTGCAGTTCCTAGAACTGTATGGAGGGGGGACAGAGAGAATCAGACATCATGGAGTAGATTACAATAACACATCTCTCTCACCAAAGCTTTATTCACATCCATCCTGCTTAGACCTGCTGAAAAACTGTTATAAAAAGTGTCATAAAAGAAAGAAGTCTTACTATTTTCTGTAGTAGCTTGTTTCTCTGTGCCGGCTTCTCTCCATAGACCTCAATGTAATTTGATCTGTGAGTAAGGTAAGCCGTCTTCACAGTGAAGACAGATCTCTGATGCTGGGTTCACATGAAAAATGCGGAGACAAAAGCGCTGCAAGCAGGACTTTTCTCTCCGCATTTTTCCACCCTTTTCAGGTGGAAACCACACGGACACCATTATAGTGTATGGGGTCCCCGGGTTTCCTAAGGTAACCGCTTTTTTAGGAAACCCAAACGCAGATGTGAACCTAGCCTTAGTTAAATGAGCAGTTTACTAGGAAGGGGAGATGCTGATCACAGCCGATACAAGCACTTTCCAGTAATAAGATATATTACATTTGCTGTCTCAAGACTCGGTGAGTCAAAAGCAAATTGAGGAGCTGTTACATCCAACACAGGGCGCATGAGCTCCCAGCTCCTTTCCCATAATGCCTTGTGATATAAAGTTTCTTATATTCACCTGAACTATTCATTTGCAAAAGGAAAATAATGAAATGACAGTTACTCTTTAAGTTAAGGTGAAAATGCTATTACAGACAGAGCTAACAAGGCAAAATCATTGATTGTTTCCTCCATATTGAGCAATACTTCAAGAGTATTAAAACATTCATTGTATGTGAAGCGACAGGATGAAATATGAAATCCCAGCCTCTGCTATTTTAGTAAGTATTGCTTGGCCCATAGTCAGGCTGATCCAGATTTAATCGGACACAATTGGTTGCAGCTATTCCTTCCAATTATACTGCAATTTGGAGCTATGTTAAAATAGTAAAATGACTACTCTAAGTAGAGTTATTGTGCTTTGTCTATGCTTATAAATAAGGCATATAGCCATTGCATCCCCTTGAGGGTGTTTTACAGTGCACTGGAAGATGTTTCATGGCACGAAACTGCTTAGGAAATAGATCTCATTATCCTTTATCCTTCAAGCCATTTTTGTTTTATATTGCTACAATGTATCACCCACTATATGTTTTCCTAGATAAATATTTTGGTCATTTGAAATATAATAGCTATAACACTGATAACAAATGTACCGTGTTTAAATTCATCTCAGACAGAAATATAAAAATATAACAGATGTTGGATTATTGAGTACACATTATTGAGAACACACTAAATTAAATCACCAAGATTCCCCCAGGTCAGTATAATGTGTGTTACATTCTGCTAAGCTCACATAGATAAAGAAAATTGAATATCCATATAAAAGAACCAAGAGTGAATTATTGCCTACTATACTTAAACATACTCTGTACAATTGAGAGATATTCCACTTCCTAATGAATAGAAAGTCCATATGTTGGTCAGTCTCAATATAACATCTACTGTACATTGAAGGAACATAACTTAAATCTTATGGGCCCTGGTGTAAAAAGCTTAGTTTGGGCCTCTCTGTGTATCTTCACCTCATAACTGTCAGCTGCTCCCATATGTACATTTTAGCAGCGTTTACATTTATTTTTCCTTCTCTATTTGGGCCCAGACCAAGATTTGTTCACAATATGTCTGTGCACACAAGTTTCCCATCGTTCCAATTTCCCCCCACACACTAATCGTGCCCCTTTTTGTAGCTCAGATTCCCTCACAGGATCCCTCCTTGACTATATGCTGCTTAACGACTGCTCTTTTGGCAATAAAAGTTTGATTTTCTGCTGTGCACCATAATTCACACTATGTATGAACCATGAACTGAGCTCAATATTCATGCCAGCTTCATGTCACACTATGTATGAACTGTGAGGGTCACAAATCACCTCCTGATAGCAAACAGATAACAGATCCCTCTGTCACACACCACAACTTTCCAGATTGTTTTTTTGACCTGTTGTAAATAACTTCTCTACTTAGATTGCATTTTGTTTTGGTTTTTTTAAGGACTCTAAAATCCTTTTAAAACCATGTGAATAAAAATCTGTGAATTTTCAGTTCTTGTATCACACCATGTCTGATGAATGGAGCTTGCACTTCTGAAAGCTTACTTATAAATATACTCAGTTAGCCTCTAAAAGGTATCGCCTGATTTCTTCACTCTACCATAAATCACTTCAGTACATTAGAGAACAGGAGTAATACATTTAGGACACAAACTGCCAGCTATCAAGGGTAATCAGGGTGATCTGTATTGCAGTCTATGGGAATATAAAATATAAAATAAATAAATAAATAACATATAAAAGTTACAAATTACAGTGTATCCCTCTGTCCAAAAACACCTGGTCTACTAACTTTTAAAAATATTTTTCCTGTACGGCAAACACCGTAGCAGGAAAAAAACTCAAAAGTGCCAAAACGCCTCTGATAAAAATTAGAATAAAAAGTTATCAAAGCAATAGACATTCCCCAAAATGGTATAACTAAAAAGTACACCTAGCCCTGCAAAAAAATATGCCCTATGCATTCCCATACACGGAAATATAAAAAAAGTTATAGAAAAAAAATTTTTTTTGCAAAGTTTTCGATTTTTGTTAAGGGGTTAAAATGTAAATAAAACCTTATAAATATGGTATCCCCAGAATTGTACCAAAACATAGAATACAGGTGACATGTCATTTTGGATTCAGAGTGAATGCCGTAAAAACCAAGCCCGTAAGAAAGTCGCACAAATGCACTTTTTCTTCAAATCCATCCCATTCTGAATTTTTTTACATCTTCCCAGTATATTCTACAAAATAATAAATGGTAGTATCATGAAGAAAAATTTGTCCCGCAAACATTAAGCCCTCATATGGCTCTGAGAACGGAAAAATATAAAAGTTATGGGGTTTGGAAGGTGGGGAGTCAAAAATGAAAATCAAAAATCGAAAAATGTCACCAGCGGGAAGGGGTAAAGGCCCCTTGGTATGTGTGCAACTACACCCTCTGCACGCCTCAAGTTACATCCCACATGATTATAAACTTAATGGCCACTAAAGAGGTTTAACTTATGGTCACATTAGTAAAAGGAAGTGTGACATTGCTAGAATATATTTATTGCAACAAATGAGCACTTACCTAAATGTGTATATATATATATATATATATATATATATATATATATATAACACATTTAGGTAAGTGCTCATTTGTTGCAATAAATATATATATATTAACAGTATTAACAGATATGGCAGATAGTATAATATAGGTTCTAGTTTTACAAGTATTATAACCAAAAAACAAAACAACCTCATTGCTAATTATCTGTAGAATGAATTTCGCTTGTGCTACTGTATTTTGTAAGGTCCTGTTCTCAAGGAACTCCAACTGGTTATACTTTAAAGATATCTTACACAGGCATGACAAGGTGATTACATAAATTGGTTATCAACAACAATAGGTATGTTTTGGTTTGTCTGTGAACAGAGTAGTGGATGAGGAGGTTGCTGTCTATATCAGTGGTAGTCAACTAATTTTAATAAAGGTTTGATTATCTTGACCTGCAGTCAGGTAAAAGTCCAAGCTGAACATCAATACTAGAAATGTCACCTTTGTTTTGCAAACTTTGTAAAATTATTTACATCAAGATTTATTATTATTTCTGAGTGAAAAAACCCCAGAAAAGACCCCCTAAATTAAATCAGAATGCATCCAAAAATAATTAAGACTCCAAGCTCTTAAACTTAGTAAGACCCCAAATTAGACCATACCCTCAGTATTTATTCAAGCTCCAGACTAGACTACAGTAGATCATTTATTACCATTCCTCAATTCTTGGTCCTCTTCATGTCCAAAGACCCTCACACCATCTCGCCTCAGGCAGCTGTTCACAGAGTCTCTGAGAGGACGATGCTGGCAAGTGTGTCAGGTGCAGACAGTGAGTGCCAAGCTGAACCACTGTCTGCCCCCAAGTGACAGCATGCACATCTCACCCACACCCCGCTGTCTCCACAGTGATGCCTTCAGGTGCCCTTTCTCCCTGCACATTGAAATGTATAAATATATTGTACTTATGGAGCAGTAATGCAGTGCTTCGGAGCTATTCTGGCTATGTGCATCTTCTATTCTCCTCTTGGGTCCCAACAGTACCATAGAGTAGGCATCATGGTGCCAGAAGGAGAATAGAAGATGCACATATCCTGTGTGCCATAGCAGGTCTCGAGTGCCACATCGGTGCTCTGTAAGTACAATATAATTATACAGTTCAAAATATCAGTATGTGGATGAGGACCTTTGGGGGGCACTTTTACAGCTCTATTACAGTAATAGTGCCTCCCACAGGTAATAGTTCCCCCGCATAGGTAATAGTTTCCCCCACATGAGTAACATTATTAGTTATGCAGAGGGAAGAATATTAATTGTGGAAGGGTCTATTTTCCAATGTGGCGGGACTATTATTGAATGTGGCGGGGACCTATTAATTGTGTGGGAATTATTATGGCCCGTTCAGAAATCCATCAGGAGGAAAAGTTGGCTTAAGGCAGCAGATAAACTAGAATCAGCCCTGCACACAAGGTCCTAATTTTTGGCAGCTGCTTGGTGTCAGGACCCAGTACAACAATCCCAGAGGTGAACCGAACCCAGGAGTGAAGAGCTGAAAGTGTTCAGTATGGCTGTGCTCGCATTTATCAAAACAGATAGTGTGAACAAAGTATAACAAAGGTTTTGTATTTCTCACCATGACAGAGCACATACTGTGATTAGACAGGTCACTAGATCACTCTGGTCCTGAAAGTCACAAAGTGGTAATGCAAACCAATTTTCCCTTGCCCTACCGACCCCCAGAAATCCTCTCTGCACAGCAGTGCCAACCCCCTCTCTGACTTGCCCACCCATAGTCCTCTGATTGACGGATCTAAACAGCCTACAGGGCACAGGTCATTCTGGCAGTCTGAAATTGACTACAGCACCATTGCTTTGTCTCTGTGGAGAAGGAAGAGGTGGAAGAGTCCTAGGGTGCCTATGTGACTCACATCCATCAGGTGCTTAAAAATTATACCTGCAGCCACTGCCATCCTCTCCACTGCCAGGTTGGGTGATCACATTTCCATGTTGAGAGGTACAAGGAAGAACAGAGACCTGAGATGCATCTGAACAGAAGATCACTGGGGTATTACTTTTTTTTACATTTTTTTTAAATATTTTTGGATAATTAAAAAAATGTACTGACCAGACCACCCCATTATTATAAATAGCTAAATACTCAGCCCATTAGGCTTTCAATGCTTACTCTTTACCCGCTTTAACTTTCATCAACTTTCACTTTGGCCTGGAAACTGTTGTGGAAAATCTTTGTTTGTTTGTAGCCTCCTGTAGATTGGGCATTGGGTAATAAATATCGTACTGCAAGTGTTTAACTTTAGGCTGCTCTTTTTATACTTTTAGATTTTGGATTAACCCAGGGATATAGCAAAGTTTAACACCTAAAGCGTTCACAACACTCTGACACAGAATGTGAACTCTTATAATGGATTTTCAATGGTTTTATTTGTGCTCTGTGGTAAGATATCATGCTGCAGCCAGTTACCAGTGTCAGTTAAACTTTGCTACACTCTTATATATGTATTAATATATTGTGATATATTTTTTCATTGAATAGTGTGTCAGGGGGTTGCTTTCAAGTTCCTCAATGGATTTATTTGTGTTATTTGTAAAGATTACTTCTTGTGGAAGCGAAGATACAATTGACAAAGATAAAAAGGCATAAATGGCGCCATGTTATTTCATCTGGTGTTCTACATATGAATTATTTCTAATTACAACAAAAACACTCAATCACTTTTCTGGTTTCATCCATTTTAAAGCGTTTCCCAGTAAACAGATATTGAAATGAACCTATTGCTTTTATCAGGAGTAGTTATCGACCTAAAAATCTAGCCTCGCAGTTATCTTTTAATCTATCCAACAGGATGATGAAAGCCTGTAGACTTATTTATTACTGTTTTAGAAGTCTTTTTCTTCAATGTTAGTTTGCCCATGCTGAGAAAAGAATCTTGTATTGATGGCAAATATTTCCAGCTGCGAGTACGTCTTCTGTTAAGCCCAGAGGCACTCAATACATTAATTAACCAGAAATACGCTGCCCTGCTTTCCCACATTTAAGTAGTTATGGCTAGCTCGTATTTGTGATTCCTCTCCTCTGTTATCTGCTAAGCTATTTCAGAACTATATAAATGATGACATTATCACTTTTGTGGCTAGAAGTATGAGTGCATTACTAAAAATGATGATATGTCAGAATTATCATTGATCTGTACATATTTCTAGGTTTGAAATGCTGAGATGTGACAGACAGTGGAAACAGCAGGGAACTTGGATGACATTGAAGATCTAATCAATGCTAAGGAATAAACATAGATGAGAAAAAATATCCTCAGCAGAGGTGCTAGAGGATGACTTATGATTTGTCGAGTGAAAACTGAATTACAGCCAACAGCAATTTACTAGTCATTTCTGAGGATCTTTATGTATTTTCTGTGTTTTGTCCCATAAGGCACATTCATCACCTATCCATATGTGTCACTCTATTCAATGCCCTGTATATAGCTGTCTCTGCCAGCTCCATAGGAACTAAATGGAAAGGCAGAGTACTATCTTTTTCAAGCTCCTCGACAATTTGGTCATGCAGCAGGAGGGAACAGGAAATTTGGGATCCCCATTTTAGTGATTGATAGGGGGTTCCCGCAGCGCTTTTCCCCCCTGTGATCAGACATTTATCACCAGCGTTGGTCAACCACTTTAAAGGGAATCTATTACCAGAACCCATAATATCAACCCAGTCCCTCAGACATACAGGTTAGGGTCATCTGAATAAAATGGTGTTTTCTCCATGTGAATCAATGCCTCCATTGTTTAGATACACAATATGCAAGTTATCTTTTTGAAGCAATGAGGATGTTAGCATTAATACAAAGAGCTCTGTTGCTGCTGAATTTCATAAGACCAAAATTCCACTTTGTCTGTGGGATTCAAATTATATCCTACAGTTATTATAAGCCGTTCTTCTTAAGGATGGGCTTTGTCACCAGTCAGAGTGAGACAAACACTCCAATGCACAGGAGTAGTCAATGGAGTTGTCTCAGAGTTTTCACTCAGACATTTATTGAAAAGCCAAAGCCATGCCTCTTACAATCATGATACTTGATATGATTTGCATATTGACAAAAATAGTGATATCTTGGCAACAGAGACACCTTTTGAGTCAGGTGACCATAGCCTATTTATCTGTGGGGCTGGAATGAAATGCTGGTAGATCCCTTGAAGTTAGGGCATTCTTTTAAGGTCCTACTAATTTTTCTACATCTACTAAATCGAACCCCCAGGTTCCCACATATGTTAAGTAGTACATTATCATGTATAATTAACCCCCCCCAAAAAAGCCTTCATATGAATATAGTGGGGAAAAAAAATTATTTAGTCAGCCACCAATTGTGCAAGTTCTCCCACTTAAAAAGATGACGAGGCCTGTAATTGACATCATAGGTAGACCTCAACTATGAGAGACAAAATGAGAAAACATATATAGAAAATAACGTCTGATTTTTTAAGAATTTGTTTGCAAATGATGGTGGAAAATAAGTATTTGGTCACCTACAAACAAGCAAGATTTCTGGCTCTCACAGACCTGTAACTTCTTCTTTAAGAGGCTCCTCTGTCCTCCACTCATTACCTGTAGTAATGGCACCTGTTTGAAATTGTTATCAGTATAAAAGACACCTGTCCACAACCTCAAACAGCCACACTCCAAACTCCACTATGGTGAAGACCAAAGAGCTGTGGAAAGACACCAGAAACAAAATTGTAGATCTGCACCAGGCTGGGAAGACTGAATCTGCAATATGCAAGCAGCTTGGTGTGAAGAAATCAACTGTGGGAGCAATAATTAGAAAATCAAAGACATACAAGACCACTGATAATCTCCCTTGATCAGGGACTCCATGCAAGATCTCACCGTGGGGTCAAAATGATCACAAGAGCGGTGAGCAAAAATCCCAGAACCACACAGGGGCACCTAGTGAATGACCTGCAGAAAGCTGGGACTAATGTAACAAAGGCTACCGTCAGTAACACACTATGCCACCAGATCCTGCAGTGCCAGATGTGTTTTCCTGCTTAAGCCAGTACATATCCGGGCCCGTCTGAAGTTTGCTAGAGAGCATTTGGATGTTCCAGAAGAGTATTGGGAGAATGTAATATGGTCAGATGAAACCAAAGTAGAACTGTTTGGTAGAAACACAACTCATCGTGTTTGGAGGAGAGTGAATGCTGAGTTGCATCCGAAGAATACCATGCCTACTGTGAAGCATGGGGGTGGCAACATCATGCTTTGGGGCTGTTTCTCTGCAAAGGGACCAGGACGACTGATCCGTGTACATGAAAGAATGAATGGGGCCATGTATCGTGAGATTTTGAGTGCAAACCTCCTTTCATCAACAAGGGAATTGAAGAAGAAACGTGGCTGGGTCTTTCAGCATGACAATGATCCCAAGCACACTGTCAGGGCAACGAAGGAGTGGCTTTGTAAGAAGCATTTCAAGGTCCTGGAGTGGCCTAGCCAGTCTCCAGATCTCAACAACATAGAAAACCTTTGGAGGGAGTTGAAAGTCCGTGTTGCCCAGCGACAGCCCAAAAACATCACTGCTCTAGAGGAGATCTGCATGGAGGAATGGGCCAACATACCAGCAACAGTGTGTGCCAACCTTGTGAAGACTTACAGAAAACATTTAACCTCTGTCATTGCCAACAAAGGATATATAACAAAGTATTGAGATGACCTTTTGCTATTGATCAAATACTTATTTTCCACCATAATTTGCAAATAAATTCTATAAAAATCAGACAATGTTATTTTCTGGATTTGTTTTCTCATTTTGTCTCTCATAGTTGAGGCCTACCTATGATGTCAATTACAGGCCTCTCTCATCTTTTTAAGTGGGAGAACTTGCACAATTGATGGCTGACTAAATACATTTTTTCCCCACTGTATATGAAGGGGACAGGTTGTGGATGGCTTTGTATGTCAACGTTAGTAGTTTGAACTCTATTCACTGGGCGATGGGTAGCCAGTGGCAGAGGCAGATTGGCAGAGGGGAGCGGCCGATGAAGAACGAGGAGAGAGGTGGATTAAGCGAGCAGCACAGTTTAAGGTGGACTGGAGGGGGGGGCAAGAGTGTTTGCTGGGAGGCTATGGAGAAGGATGTTACAGTAGTCTAGGCGGGAGATTATGAGGGCGTGAACTAGCATCTTTGTAGTTTCAGGGGTGAGGAAGGAG
The DNA here is from genome assembly GCA_947044405.1 of Leptodactylus fallax. Lineage (NCBI taxonomy): Eukaryota > Metazoa > Chordata > Amphibia > Anura > Leptodactylidae > Leptodactylus > Leptodactylus fallax. The sequence goes on along the minus strand of CAMRHE010000027.1, from coordinate 7,587,606 downwards.
TGGATTTGGTGGATGTTCTTGAGTCGGAGGCAGCAGAGGTGTTAAGGGTTTGAATATGTGGCTTGAAGGATAGGTCAGAGTCTAAGGTTATCCCAAGGTAGCGGACCCGTGGGACTGGGGTGAGTGTGGTTCCGCTAACTTTAATAGATGGGTCAGGTAGGGGGGTCATGCGTTGAGGGGTGAAGATTATGAACTCCGTTTTCTCCATGTTGAGTTTGAGAAAGCGGGAGGAGAGAAAGGAGGCTACGGCTGCTAGACATTCTGGGACTCTGGACAACAGAGAGGTAATGTCTGGTCCAGAGAGATATACAGTATTTGGGTGTCGTCAGCATAGCAATGGTAGCGGAAACCATGGGATTCTATGAGTTGGCCAAGGCCGAGGGTGTAGATGAAGAACAGGAGGGGTCCTATAAAGGAGCCTTGGGGGACACCTACAGAAAGAGGGCATGGCGGGGATGTGGTTTGCGAGTGGGAGACACTGAATGTGCAGTTGGTGAGGTATGAGGAGATCCAGGAAAGGGCCAGGTCTGAGATGCCAAGGGATGAGAGTGTTTCTAACAGGAGGGAATGGTCAACTGTGTCAAAGGCAGAGGAGAGGTCAAGGAGGAGGAGGACAGAGTAGTGACGCTTGGCTTTGGCAGTTAGTAGGTCATTAGTGACCTTGGTTAGGGCAGTTTCTGTGGAGTGATGGGATCTGAAGCCTGACTGTAGTCTGTCAAAGAGCACATTTGACGAGACATAGGAGGATAGTTCGGAGTGGACGTGTTGATCCAGCAGTTTAGAGGCATACGGGAGCAGTGAGATGGGGCGGTAGTTGGCTGGAGAGGACGGGTCGAGGAAGGGTTTCTTAAGTATAGGTGTGACGGTAGCATGTTTGAAGGCGAAAGGGAAGGATCCATTGGTTAGGGATAGGTTGAAGAGATAGGTTAGGGCAGGAGTAATGTGGATAGCTTTTCATCAGTGATGGTGGAGAAACAGGTTAAAGATGAAGAGCAAAGAACAGTTGGGTAGAGTGCTTGTCGGGGGTGTAGGGTGAGACTGTCTCTGATGGTGTCAATTTTGCTTTTGAAATAAGAGGCAAAGTCATCAGCTGTGATAAGTGATGTCGGAGGGGATGCTGGAGGACGGAGAAGGGAGTTGAAGGTAATGAATAGCTGTTTGGGGTTGCGGGATAGGGCAGATATTAGTGTGGAGAAGTAGACCTGCTTTGCAGAGGTGAGTGCATTCTTGACTGTGAGTACTGCCTCTTTGTACCTAAGGAAGTCCTCCTGGAAGTGGCTTTTCTTCCAGAGGCGTTCTGCAACCCGTGAGGCACGTCTCAGTTTTTTAGTCAGGTCAGTGTACTAGGGTTGCCTATTGATTGGTCGGGCTCTGGTGTTAGTGAAGGGGGCCACAGAGTCAAGGTCTGAAGTAATGGTGGTATTGTAGAAGTCAGTGGCGGTATCTGCATCCTGGAGTGAAGTTATGTCCGCAAGTGGTAGAAGAGAGTCTGAGAGCGTGCGGATGTCAAGGCGATTAAGGTTTCTGCGGGGGCATGTTGGTTTAGGGGTTAGGGAGTCAATTACAGAAGAGAGGACAGAGAATGTCAGCAGGTTATGGTCAGAGAGCGTGGACAGAGAGTTGGAGAGGTTGGCTAGAGAGCAGAGACGGGTGAATATGAGGTCGAGCGTGCGCCCCTTTGTGTGGGTGGCAGAGGAGGACCACTGAGAGAGACCAAAGGAGGCAGTGAGGGACAGGAGACTGGAAGCGGATAGGTGGTTTGTGTTAATGGAGATGTTGAAATCACCCATGATGATGGTGGGGGTGTCAGTGGATAGAAAGTGCATTAGCCAGGTGGTGAAGTGGTCGATAAAGGCAGCGGTAGGTCCTGGTGGTCGATATATGACGGCCAGTTGGAGGTTGGAGGGCGAGTAAATGTGAACAGAGTGCACTTCAAAGGAGGGGAGGGTGAGAGCAGGTAGCGGTTGGATTGGGACAAAGGAGCAATTGTCAGACAGGATTTATTGTTGGGGCGGGGAGTGTGTGAGAATTGCAGACCTTCATAGGAGAGGGCAGCAGGGGAGGTGGTGTCTGAGGGTGTTAGCCACGTTTCTGTGATATTGAGAAATGAAAATTTATGAGAAATGAAGAGGTCGTGGATGTAGTCAAGTTTGTTGCGTACGGAGCGAGCATTCCATAGTGCTCTGGGAAGGGTATGAGGAGGGGCAGGAGCGGGTAAGATAGGTGTAAGATTTAGGGGGTTCCGTGCACTGTTGCTGGTTGTGCGGAAAGATCCTACAGCAGGGGAGTGCTGGGGCGGTCCAGGATTAGGAGATATGTCACCAGAAGTAAGGAGTAGCAGGGAGAGGGATAGCAGGTGTGAATAGGAGAGAGTATGGGGAGGTTGTGTGTGTCTGGGGCGGAAAGCTTGCAGGTTTGTGAGTAGCTGCGCAGAGAAGGTGAGATGGTGGGATAGAATAGATGGAGAGATAAAAATATTCTTAGTGACACGGCTGGTTTGGGGTGGTAGAGTGGTTTTACAAGTATGGGAAGAACAACAGTTATTATAGTGAAAAGCATTGTGTGGCTATTTGTTTGGTTTTCATTTAGTAGGTTGTTACCTTCAGTTCCATTCTGGTCTATACACTTAGAAGCTGCACTTGGAAGATGCAAAATGACCTAGGTCAAAATGCACTTACATTTATACTAGCTAGCAATACATTTGTTTCATTAGTATCAGGTGTGAAAAGGGGTGTGGGAATATGGAGACAGAATCTGAGACTGCTAAGGAAGGGTCAGGTGAGAAAAAAAGGGGGAGGAACCAGCAGGGAATGGAGACAGTGGCTACAAAGCTCATATAGTTAAAACAGAATGGATAACATCATGGCATACCAATAAAAATGACAGTTGACAGCAAGCAGAAGTGTTGATGTGAATGAGGCAGTAGTGTATCAATATTTGCAAGAGTAGCAGGCATAGCAGTTTCTAGGTGGCCCAAAAGCTAAGTGGGCCCTTCCCAATGCTATTTAATGATCACTGTAGCTAACAGGTGGCAAAAGTGGAAGAGTCCATGAAAACAATTGAGAAACCAATTACTGTATGAATGCTGTGTTACATTGTATGAACACTTGCTGCTGAATGTGGGCAGAATGAAATGATTTGATTGTATGCCCCTTTTTGACACTTAGGCATTCTAGTGGCATTGAAACTGAAATTTTTATCCAAGTGATATAATCAAGATATGCATTAGCTGGAGATAACCAAGAATGTGTTTAGTTAGAGGATGTTATTTTATTTATGTCTGTTCATCAGCTAAAATACCTTTATTCCACAAGTGTACAGTATATAGCAGTACTTGATCACCTGCCAATAATTTCAAGTAATAATTCTAAATTATCTGTGTTGAATGTCAAATGTATGTCACTTATGGATGGATCATTCCCATTGCAGATTTCCTCAGGAGCTCAACATGGGAAAAGTCAGTGCAGACGTGATGTGGAACTTGTTTGCCCAGGATATGAAGTATGCTTTGGAAGGTAAATGTTGTACAATACACAATTAAAGTAGCTACACCTTTTCTTAAAAAAAAAATAAAAAATAAAAAACAAAAGCAAAAAACACTTCTCACCCTTTCCATCCTCTCCCCACTCTAATGTTCCCCCACCCAAGTCATTGTTTACAAGCAGTGACCTCAATTGTCATCACCCCTCAGCAATGGGAGCCATAATGCCAGTAATACACAATTCTCTGCTTGGCTACAACACCCACATGTATGCCATGTAAACAAACGCTTGGGAGGGCTAATGGAGCATCTGCACTGGATTTATGAGGGATTAAAAGGGGAAGTTGAGTAGTTTTTTTTTTATTTTACATCATTTTTTTTTGACCCAGAAACTGAATAACCCCTTTAAAGGGAGTCTGTCACCCAACCCCACAGATAAATAATCCGGTGCCTCTGTTGCCAAGGTATCACTGTTTTTGTCAATATGCAAATAAGTTATTTGGAGCAAGGAGGGTTATGCCGTTGTTCCAGCAAGGTTAGCAGCTACACACTTCTTGCTCAGAAGAGCTCATTTGCATATTGCACACTTTGATTTAGCTGACTCTAACCTATTTATCTGCGGGACTGGGTTAATATGTTGGGTTCTGGTGACAAACTCCCTTTAATGTGTAAATAGGCCTGGTTTAGTGTATATTATTCTGATCATTTAGTATATTTGTCATTGCAGTGTCCTGATGCTTATATCATTCTGCACCACACTATGAATAGCCTGAAGCTTCCAGATTAATTTTAGCAGTATATAGTTTCATTTCATTATAAAATACTAGTGTCAGTAATAACACAGGAACTGGCATTTCCAATCTACTGTTCCATAATCTTTTATCTTAAGTATACTTTTCTTACAAATATATATATATATATATATATATATATTCACATCCTGAGTCACACCCACGCCAGTGTCACCTATAGGCACATGTCTACTGAGGCTAATGACAAAGCCAGACACATACAGTAAATATTAGAAAGATTTGTCTCTCATCTCCTCTCCACAGGTTCATATTCTCTAGTTGCTTCTGTACTGTCTTTGTCGATAATACAATTTTCTGTGTTTTTTTTACATTTTATGATACACAGTTTAAAGGATTGACATATGACTTCTTGACAATGTTCCTATACTCCTAAATGTCAAAACTGATGCAACATTTAGGAGTCAGGGAAAGCTGAATTACATTTTTATGGTGACCATACTGGTTGTTAGCCAATTTTCCCAGAAATATATATACTTAACAAAAAAGGTAAAAATAAACATTTAGAATGTGACAGTAGAGGAAAAACAGAGGACAGCTCAAGGACTGGTGTTTACTGGCAACTTTTTTCTTCATTTTCTTTTTCTTTTAATTTTAGAAGCAAATGTGTGTTCAGTGGCACTGTCATAGCTGACAGTCTAGTCCATTTATATTAGATTTAATCTGTCCCTGGAAATAGGTCTGTATATGCCAGCTTCAAGGTTTTTACTTTGACATGTTTTAAAATTAATTTTAGCCTTTAGAATGATTTAATACAACACAATTTTATTTCATAAATGTCGTTGGTGATATTATGTCCATTAGACACATATACTGTACCTTTGTAGACTTCTGATATATGCAGCATTTAAGATAGCCTAACCTGCAGTATAGGCATTCCGGATGTTGACAGCCTTGATCTTTTATAGTGACAGCTTTTGGTACATCAGGTGTAGAGAGATGAGAACATAGTTATAGCAGAATTTCAAGAGTACAGCTTTCCATCAGCTATGAAGGTATAAAAATTTAGGATTTGGAAGGTTTCTGAAGTAGTTTACAGCTTGTTTTTATTACTTTTGTATTGGATTGCATAGAAATGTATTTTCAGCTAACATTACAGTACTCCATAGATGAAGAGTGACGCTTTCTCTTCTCTTTGTATATTCTCCTACTTTTATGTCTGCATATAGGCCCTTAAATTACAGCACTACAGAAATACATACATCTTAGTGCCCGAAAGAGCTGTCAGAAAAGGAATGCAGATATAATAGTTTACAGTCTGCTGAAGAAGTAAGGAAGGAAGATTTCTCCCTGGTCCCAAGTAATGATCAGAGTACATCAGCTGAACATCTCTACATAACACCTGTTGTAATAATACAATCCTTGAGCATTTCTCTCTTTTTGCTATAACGTCTACTAGTTTCTAGTGATTGACTAAAAGAGAAAAGTTTGAAGGCCCCCATACACATGGGATTATTGACTGAGGCCATACATATCAGCAGACCTTTCTCATGTGTATGGACAGCTTTACAGTAAAGAGTATTTTAAAATCAGACAGTTTTTCAGAGTATTACTTGCATAATCTATCCTCATATTTTTAAGAGGTGGATCATGTTCTTACCTCACTCAATCTACTCATCTTAAAGGGAACTTGTCGCATTAAAAATATTGTCCAGTCTTAAAGTAGTATGATATAGAGCAGGAGGGACTGAACAGATTGATATATAGTTTTGTAGGGATAACTTGTTATTTCTTCATTTAAACCTTTGGTTATTCTAGAAGTCCAGTGGGCGGTCCTTATTAGTGACATCTATCTCTTCTTACACAGTCATACAGAGAAGGCTGTAAGTCACTGAGTAAGACTGTCCACTGGACTACTAAGCAGAGGCGTAACTTAAAACCCCTGGGCCCCAATGCAAAATCTATAATGGGCCCCTTACCTACATTGTGCCATTTAGAATAGTGGCATATTATATACAGTATAAAAGAAGGACCAGTCAATATAGATATGCCCTTGCATCTAAGTATGGAAAGATCAAGGGTTTAAATTAATAAAATACAAGTTATTCTGGAACTTTTATAACAGGGCTATAGCACATATCAGTGTACTTAGCTCCTCTTGCCCTATAACCTGCAGAAAACACAGGTCTGCTCTAAGCAAGACTAAAGATAACTCACCCTTGAAGGATGGTCTTTTCCTATTATTTTCTATTACCCCATCATTTTGTTGCTCTATTTTGTACTTTTTCCATCTCTAGATCATTCTTTATTAAAGCATTACCGAGAAATGAACAGACAAGGACACATTAATGGTTTGTACAGGGGCAGATCATGTCTCCACCTGTAAATGGCTAACATAGAAATGTATTAAAAATTACTGTGTAATCTTTTCATTTTATGGATCCATATACTGATCCCAGAGCACATTTATAACATTACACGTGTAAGAGAAACGCAGGAAATCCAATGTAAACCGCAGAAGACCTGACTTGTCTCCCTATAAGCAGCCAGTCTGAGGTACAGACATTCTAATTGCTTGCAGTTAACAAGCAAGATTGATTGTCTGCTTGGCAAGTGAGATCCATTGGGTATACCAATTATGCAGTATCCTTCATACTTGTCATTGTTCAGGTTGTATATATGATGCAGGCATGTGACTAGGTAGGTCCTTTACAGGTACAACATTATATCACTTATTAGGTTTATTGGTTCACGCAGCAAGGTGTGTTTTAGGTAATACATATAGCTCACACCCAATTTTTCCTGTGATCCTAATGATGACAAGTTGTTGTTTTCACACAAGATCAAACAGCACCTCAAGGGAGGTAGCACAAGAAAATACATCTCCTCTACATTCTGAGAGAATAACAAAAATCAATCTAATCTGCTAAATATAGGATGCTAGCCGGAGTTGCATCCCGGAAAGCCTTGGGCTTTAAGAAATACATTAAATGTGACAAGAATGTATCTTTATTGTAGCTATGTCCCGATCATCTGAATGTCAGGTACTTCACAAACAGTCAATAACATCAAATTCCCATTTATCTATGTGTTTCCTGAATTACATTTGGCAATCATCATTAACAAATGTATCATGTTATGTTCTGTCATTGGAAATGTGCCTCTGGTGACAGTAAGTGTTGTGGCGGCTGCAGGAAGATGTCAGCTGTCACTCTGAGTCACCTACAGTCCTAAGCAAGAACATTTCTCATACAGTGCTTTTAACAGCTGGTACAGTACACCTGGCCTTGTTGTAATGCACTATGTGGTCCAAATAGAACTAGAGTTTCCACCATGTACCTTATCTGGTGATTTGTATGTAGGACACAATTTTAAACATATGTATTAACCCTTCTGGACCTGTTTATGTAACATGGCTGAAGAATGGATTCAAATTAACTATTGTAAAATTATATTCTGTTTATCAAAAATATATAAAACTGACTTAAAAAAATTAATTTCTTTACTTCATCCACCCAGTTAGAAATAAGAGAAAAATGCTTGGTTAGTCCATGTTTACCTCTTGTATCATGACAAATAACATTGTGTCTAGAAATTATGAAGCTTATTAGTCGCTATGTCTGTACTACTGTACAAGTTCAAACATCATGTTTCCCAAAGACCCACCTTTATCCCCCAACATCTATAATATTTGCTTCGGAGACTACTCATGGACATAGAAAACTTGATCCATGAAAGGTCACCCTGAGGCAGCAGGCTTGTGAGACTGAGGAAATGATTTTGATTGACAGGTCAGGTAGGGAAGCTGAGGGAGCTTGGAAAGAGATGATGAACTCTGTTTTCTACATATTGAGTTTGAGAAAGCAGAAGGAGACTACAGTTGATAGGAACTCTAGATAGAAAAGTAGTAACATTTTTACCAGAGAAAGAGGAGGGCCAGAAGAGGCACAGACAGTACAAAATGGCCGTCACCTGAGTGCTGGACTCATCCTCTCTCCCTTACTGCTGCTTTTACCATCAAATTTGGAATGTTTTTAAGCTACTACCATTGGTGAGTGCCCCTCCTTTTTTTCTGCTTTTTCATGTCGTGCTATGCATTTGGCTATTTTGCTAGGGAAGAGCATCACCTTATGGTTTTTTTAGTTGCTCCTGTGCCATCCAGGTTATACTTCAAAATTGTTATTTGAGCTGCAATTTTTACCCAAGGCAGTGCCACATACTTTCTACAATTATATGTTATTTGCACCAGAGAGGTATAATTGAGTGTCAGCATATGAGTGGTAAGGAAAACCATGGGGCAGTATGAGTTGTCCCAGGCTGAAGGTATAGATGAAGAAAAGTAGGGGTCCCAGTCTAGCAATCCAGTGAAGGAGTATGCAGAACATGTGAGTAGTAATCAGTTGCAGCTGGGTTCATAACAGCTGTAGTCTCTACCAGGACCTCTGGCACACCCATGAGCTGGTGCAGTTATTAGACGGGTCTGTACCATGGATGTTTGTGGTGGTAATCTCCTGCCTGATAGTGACTGGGGTGCTGTTGTTGGATGTAGGTGCAGGATTATGGACTCAGGAGACAGTAGGTAGCAGGGAAACAGCTCACAGTTTTTACTGTAGTCTCAGTCAGGCACTTCAGTGGTTAGCAAAACAATCTTAAGACATCACTGGGCTGGAGCAGAAGCTTACAGATGTTTTTCCCTGGGTCAGCCAGTGTTTAACTAAGTGTGGCAGTCTGTCGCTCACTCAGAAGTGTGCCCTGTTTCTCTCTCCTTCTCTTCTGTTTCACAAAGCCATATGCACCCAGATGTGCAGTACAGCTTCCAAAAAGGTTGCCAGACCTGGCCTGAAACCCATAGGTCTGGTTGTGGCCATGAGTACCGTCAGAAATTCTCCTCACAGATTGTGTTGCACACACAGCTACAAAAAATGAGCAGAGCTCTGAAGCTCATCTCCATCTTTCAAGCTGCCGAGAGGCACTAAAAAGCGACTCAGTCTGAGTGTGAGTCCACAGTCAAGCTTAGGCTAATTTCACATCTGCGCTGGTTCATGTCCGCTTGGGGATCCAAACAACAGAGAGCCGTACTGCTAATTATGCATATAATATAATGCATAGTTAACTTAGTCAATGTCTGTGTTGGGGGTAGCAAAGATATGAAAGTGTCTGTCAACTGCTTTTTCCATCTTTCTATGCATCAATAAATATATGTATTCTTATTAGCAATGCAAACATGTTGCGTATTGGAGCTCCATACATGGAGACAGATCTCTAACCATTGACGCATAATAGGCTCTTAAAAAGTTTCATACAAAAACTTTTATATTGTTAGAGGTATGGTTTACATAGTGTTTGTTGTTGTACAAAGTTTTGCATAAGTCCATAGTACAGGTGATAAAAGAAACTTTGTAATATATTTTATGAGAGAAAAATGCCCTTTTCTTTTCTTATCTGGCTGTTGTCCTGTCCCTTTCCAGTGTGAAACTGACTTTCATTCTGAAATCTCTCCTATACCTGTTTAAAAACAGATTGCTAGCCACATATATTAGATTACATATTTCTATAAACATTTATAGGGAGGGGGAAGGGGTGAGTGAGCAGGAACTATAAGAAACAGACTTAGTTAGGGAGCACATTCTTTTGTACTTATTGTTTGCAGTGTATATCAGCTAGTATTCACCCATAAACCAAACATGTTTTGCTGCTATGCTAGAAGTATAGCTGGAAGAAAAGCTGGAGGAAAATGGGAAAGGATATGTACTAATAAGGTAGAAAACCCTTTAAGGTCAAAATATTTAAGCAACAGTCAACAATACAAAAGGACCAGAAGTACTAGTTGTGACTAGATATCCAATTTCTATCATCCACCTTTCTGTCCATATTGTTTATTGCTACTGAATAGGTGACTTCACAGAAAAATGGGTTCCCAAAAACAAAAAACTAATAAAACATAAGTTTTATTATGTGTACTGATAAAATCTCAAACAAAGACCCAGACATCCACTAAAACTGGAATACGTCCCAATGTTGCAATACCGATTTGCCTAATGTTCCAATCACTGGAGGCGCACCAAAATGGGTGTATATACATCACGACCCAGACCCTTGAGAATGAGTAACCAGTCCATTGGTGATTAGCCACCAGACGGGGTCACCTTAGCTGCCTTCCACAATGTCAAGCTCAAAGAACACATCAATGTTGGTGTGAAAAATCCTCAGTTAATAATCTTCCCAAAAAGAGATTATTTGGCTGGCTGAAAAGATTGGAGTAACTACTCCTCATGGGTGTCCCCATAGAAAAACTACTGGAAACCTGGGTACTAAATAAATATGGTAGTGTGAGACACATCCCAGCTGATACAACAAGTGCGCTCTGCCTCAGTCCCCTAGAGCACTAGGACACTGCAAAGCCATCTATGGAATGGATAGGTACTGCCCAGTTACCAGCCTAGATCATGTAACAAATGACCACAATCTGATGCAAAGCATCTAACCAAAAAATCTCCCTTATATAGTAGATAACAAGTTCATCAGGAGACAACTATTTTAGATGCAGATGCTCGGAAGATATAAGAATTGCAGTAACAACTGCTGTTCCCGGAGCCCTAATGGTGGGCTCCGACACTTAGAATAGCCGACTGTGAAGTCACCAATTCCTTGGTAACCCCAGTCACCTTCTATATTGCTAAGGAATAGTCTTAATAAGTTAGACTGCTATGTAGTGAACAGTGTGACTGAAAACTATATTATGGCATTTGAAAATATTACAAAAGGAGATGTATTATTTTTACTAGCTTTGCTATTCTCAGTGTATACCTGTTTAATTTGTATTCTTAATTCTTATTTATTTCTTATGTAACTTATTGTAAAAGTCATATTAAGGTACATAACAGTTGTGCTGCACAGATGTACTGTATATCTGAAATTGTCAAGTATGGACACTAAGACACATCTCTGAACTCAAATATAGGGCATGCATTATAAGAAACCATTTAGAAATAAGAATATAATTCTTAGACCCATAATTGTAATCCTGGCATTTGGTTCTAGCTTAGTATTATTAGTATCTTTGGAAGAAATGCCTGATTTGTTTTCATCAGGGACATAAGTATTATGAAAAATTATTTGCTCAGAATACAATGTTGAGAATTGGACTCAGATGTTGTATTGCACATATTCAACAACAATCTGCATTTGATTTATCATGCCTATATATCATTTGCAATAAGTTGCAACCATCATGCATTGCAGCATGTTCCTGAGACGATTCTATAGGTTTAATGTTTGTAAAAAGTTTTACTGACCAAGTGCTCTTTAGAGGCATGTTATACTTTCACATAGACAAGTTTATAAAATAGTTTAATTTAGTATTATTCTATGTGATAATTAATGTTCTATGTATACACTGTATGTAACATGCCTATGGCAGGGATGCAGAGTAGAGCTTTGGGCATATATACTGTACTGTATCAGCCATAGTTGTTTGCCTGTTGTAAAATACCAGATGCTTGTTTTTTCTTGGAATCAGAATGAAATTGCAACATGTCACACAATGTCATTGGTAGAGCTGCAGCTCACAAGTTTCCATCAGAATAAACAGGTCCAGAGGGAAATCCTAAATGTAAATCTCCATTTCACATCTAACAAGTCATGCAAGTTTCTGGTTTCATGAACATAAGGGTAAATTTCTGTATAAGGTAAATATAATTTGTGTAAGAAACACAAATCCATTTTATTGTAAGAGCTCACTACAATATATTAAACATTAGCTGAGATGGCTGGCTCACTGGTTAGTACTATCTAGGGCAGTGATGGCGAACCTTTTAGAGACCGAGTGCCCAAACTGCAACCCAAAACCCACTAAATTATTACAAAGTGCCAACACGGCAATTTAACCTTAAATTAACCAGAATCTATTTTATAGTGACCGTGCAATATTATTACAGCCTGTAATAATATCACATGTCTGCTATAAAACAGATACCGTGTGATATAAATAGTGAAGGGCCCCAGACAGTACAATGTGCTCTGAAGTGGCCTCCAGACAATATTATATGCTCCAGAATGGCCCCCACACAGTATTATATGCTCCACTTTGGGCCCCCACCCACATTATATGCTTCACAATAAGCCCCCCCCCACACACAGTAGTATATGCTTCACAGTGGGGCACCACACAGTAGTTTATGCTTCACGGTGTCCCCCATACAGTATTAGATGCTTCAGCGTCCCCCCCCACATAGTATTAGATGCTTCAGCGTCCCCCCCCACACAGTATTAGATGCTTCAGTGTCCTCCACACACAGTATTAGATGCTTCTGTGTCCCCCATACAGTATTAGGTGCTTCTGTGTCCCCCATACAGTATTAGGTGCTTCTGTACGTTTCTCCCCCCCGTTTGTGCTTCTGTGTCCCCCATACAGTATTAGATGCTTCAGTGTCCTCCACACACAGTATTAGATGCTTCTGTGTCCCCCATACAGTATTAGATGCTTCAGTGTCCCCCATACAGTATTAGATGCTTCAGTGTCCCTCATACAGTATTAGATGCTTCTGTGTCCCCCATACAGTATTAGATGCTTCTGTGTCCCCCCTACACACACAGTATTAGATGCTTCAGTGTCCCCCACACAGTAGTATATGTTACTTACCTTGTCCCACGAAGAGCGTCCTCCTCCTTCTTCTGTTCACAGGCGCTGATGAATGACGTCATCGCGCCTGCGTCGGGGCAGAGGTCACACTCTGCAGTCAGTGTAGGCCGCGGCTCCGGGACCGCGGCCTACAGTGACAGTTTTCAGCTGTATGTACATTTTCACATACAGCTGAAAGAAGCGATCGCTCACTAATCGGGAATCCTGGACCGGATTCCCGGTTAGTGAGCGATCATGGCGACGGCGCGCGTGCCAACTCAGAGGGCTCTGCGTGCCCTCTCTGGCACGCGTGCCATAGGTTCGCCATCACGGATCTAGGGTATGGTGCTTGAATTCACCAAAGACAACATCTGCATGGTGTTTGTTTGTTCTCCCTATGTCTGTCTGAGTATCCACTGGGAAGACTGGAGGCTGAAATGAGGAAGATATACTAAACTAAATGTGCAAGAGTTCTGGCTCTATTTGAGTCAAACAACTGGTCTAGAAGTTGGTGCAGTTTCTGACTTCCTGGTCTAAGTTTAAAATTATAGACAACTTTAGTAATATTTCAGCATTTTAGCCTCCTTTAGTTTTCTGGTGGAAAATATAACTTGACAATTGGAAATCTTCCAGTCAGGGAAATGCCAATGACACAACTTCACACAGACTGTCTAGAATAACTTTGAGCATTAGATCTATATTGGTCTTCAGCTTCTAGGTATAAATATGAATATGAATGTCATTCCATGACAGAGATCTTGAAAATACTAAGAAAGTATATTTAAAAAGTTGTTTTATATTGTTCATTCAGTAGAAATGCAAGGATGCCGTGGAAGTTATTGAAAACATGGTTTCTCATCTTTTGGGATGTCATATTTTTTTACTTGACTTCCAAAGGTCTTATCAATAATAGTGTGTAGCAGATGCAGAGTACTCGTATGAGATATAAAGCACTGAGCTTTCATTACAACACCCAACTACTATACGTGATGTTTACTACTGTCTAGGGAAACTTAATAGCAAGCTACAAGGAGTTCTCAAATTGGTAGTTTTCAAGGTTGTAAGGTCATTTTAGACTTTCATCAGATTTCAGAATGTCAGTTCCTAAGTGACTGTGATCCATGTGAAAACCATGGGAATTACTTGATCTTCCTTCTCTGGGATTTGCCATAAGCCCCTTAGGAGGCAGTATGAAAGTAGAAAATGCATTTGGCTACAGGAAAAGTCATTAAATGCAGTGTACATTTAACAGATCAGTGACACAGAGATAATTTTAGCTTCGGTTTTTCGCATTTACATTAACTACTCATATTGTTCTCGTCTGTCTGTCTTTTTGTTTGAATTGTTTAGGTTTGTGGTAGAAATATTAGATATAGTAGTTTTAATTTATGTATTGACAATGTTGACTTCATATGTTATTGTGGTTATTGCATTTTTTTATTATTGAGGACATACAGAAGTACAAGTGCAAGCATAGCATGAACTAATACTAATACCTTTACAAGTTATATGGAATAAGGGGCAGATACAAGCAATGGATAAATATGTAGGAATGAGAGACGAGCAAAACAATTTGTCATTAATTTAATTTCATTTTTTGGTTGAATTTTCGTGAAACTGAAACCCGTGGAATTAATTTCAGATGCACATATCAAACTGATACTGTTGTTACTCTTGGTCATTGAAATTAAGTCATTGACCTAGCTGACCTAGTTTCCATGACTGAGAATAACCTCCACATGCTGTAAACCAGTCAATGACAGCTGTAATCACATGAGATTAGTTTAGAAGTTGAGAGTTCGAGGAAGTTTTCTTTTATGTATTTGGTTTGATTTCTATACACTATGTAATGGTCTAGCAGTCATTGCAGTTATTCAGCAGCTTTAAAACACTTGCATATGTTATACAAAATTAGCTTTTTAGGAAAGTGGCATGGTTTGCAGCTGTGAGACATTATAAATTCATAAAGCCCTGATTTTGTCTTACCAACGTGGAGAACATATTTAGTAAGTCAGAGTTGGCACTGAGCTTGTTTGAATAGTTTTTGGTTGCAGAGATGAGCTCATGTTTTGTACAATATGTTATCACAAGTAGATTTCTAAAAAACTGTAACACTTACTGAGCTTTCACAATGCACAAAGTCAGTTAAAGGGAACCTGTCGCCTTGAAAATACTATCCAAACTACCAGCTTCATGTAATAGAACAGAAGTTATTGATGTTATTATTAATTGATATCCCTACTGGTTCTATACTTAGGGGTCCAGTGGGTGGTCTCATTGAATGATTTCCAGTCTTCGCTGTATAAGCATGCATAGAGTCCTGGCTGTCAACCACTGATTATGACTAACCACTGGACTCCTAATTCTAGAAAGACCATTGCTCAGCTCATTGGTTAACCTTCGTTAATAGATGGTTAGGCAGTGCTGCCATGCTCACTGGCTAACTTGGCCTAGTCCTGATATTTGATGGCTACTAAACACGTGGACAAAATTGTTGGTACCCCTCGTTTAATGAAAGAAAAACCCACAATGGTCACAGAAATAACTTGAATCTGACAAAAGTAATAATACATAAAAATTCTATGAAAATGAACAAATGAAAGTCAGACATTGCTTTTCAACCATGCTTCAACAGAATTTTTAAAAAAAGAAAACTCATGAAACAGGCCTGGACAGAAATAATGGTACCCTTAACTTAATATTTTGTTGCACAACCTTTTGAGGCAATCACTGCAATCAGACGATTCCTGTAACTGTCAATGAAACTTCTGCACCTCTCAACATGTATTTTGGCCCAATCCTCATGAACAAACTGCTCCAGTTGTCTCGGGTTTGAAGGGTGCCTTTTCCAGACAGCATGTTTCAGTTCCTTCCAAAGATGCTCAATAGGATTTAGGTCAGGGCTCATAGAAGGCCACTTCAGAATAGTCCAATGTTTTCCTCTTAGCCATTCTTGGGTGTTTTTAGCTGTGTTTTGGGTCATTATCCTGCTGCAAGACCCATGACCTGCGACTGAGACCAAGCTTTCTGACACTGGGAAGCACATTTCTCTCTAGAATCCCTTGATAGTCTTGAGATTTCATTGTACCCTGCACAGATTCAAGAGACCCTGTGCCAGATGCAGCAAAGCAGCCCCAGAACATAACAGAGCCTAGGGACTGTGTTCTTTTCAAGATATGCTTCATTTTTCCATCTGTGAATCTAGAGCTGATGTGCCTTTGGCAAAAATTTAAATTTTTGTCTCATCTGTCCATAGGACATTCTCCCTGAAGCTTTATGGCTTGTCAACATGTAGTTTGGCAAATTCCAGTCTGGCTTTTTTAAGTTATTTCTGTGACTATTGTGGGTTTTTCTTTCATTAAAAGAGGGGTACCAACAATTTTGTCCATGTGTGTAACTTTGCAATTTTTTATTATATTTTGTTTGGAGTCAGTACTCCCACTGGCAAAATTGGCAACAGAAATGCATATGGGATAATATGTTGAACTTTTTGTTATAATGACAGTAATGTTCAATAGGGCCCACTTTACACAGTATTGCATTGCTCATTGATTCTGTGATCTGTATGAACAGACTACTGCATCATCCACTGATTGCTCTGCAAAAACAAAAAGACGGGTTTCTGGTGGTCTCTGTGGTTTAAAGAGGACCTTTCAACACCTCCACCATCTCCACTTCTTACACTAGGTTCACACCTGCATTCGGGTTTAACCTAATCCACTTAAAAAAGCAGTTACCCATGTAACTATAATGAGGTCCGCCGGGTTTCCGCCCAAAAAGGGCGAAAAATGTGGAGAGAAAATTGCTGCTTTTGATGGTGATAAGGCATTATGGGAAAGGGAGCTGGGAAGCTCATGCGCCCTCTGTTGTCTTTGATGGTGATAAGTTCTCTTTAATGTCTTTATGTGGTATAGGTTTTTGGTTATCCTGTTTTGTGATTTGGTCTATACTTTTAAGTATAGTTATTGTGATATTGATTGCTCATGTATAGTTGTTAATGGTTACATTAAAAGTTATATTTTAGGGAGTGTCTTTTTTAAAGTTATTGCTTGTCAATTTATTGACCTGTGAGTTTACATTTTAGAACATTTTTTTTCTTAGCTTCAGTGAGCAGGTTGTCTTTTCAGAAATAGTGGCACTCCTGTGATCTGCATCTGATACTGCAGAACATTCATGTGTAAAGGGCTGAGCCACAATATCAGACATAGCCCACTGGAGTGAGGCTGTTTCTAAAAAGTACTTTTAAAAAAAAAAAAAATTCCTGTACAACTCCTTTAAAGTCAGAACTCTTTAGCCTTCAATGTCTTAAATAGTAGAAATAGATTTCCTTAATGGCTTCCTTTATCGATAGGCAAATCCAAGTAATAAGAAGATGTTGAATGTGCTCAATATACTGAAATATACAGTTAACTAACTTACATAAACTGCATTAAAAAAACAATTTGCAAGTGAAGCAGTATAAGTTCTTTATCACAAGCGAGCATTTTATATCTTTTTACACATTGCAGAATTAGTGGTGGTCTAATAAACAGTTATCCACTTGAGAATATTAAGTTTGCCTGATGAAAAAGCACAATTGTGATGACTATTTAAATAATGATAGAGAACTCTGCATTGTAATGTAAAATTATGCATTGTGCTGTTTCTTCAATTAATTGCAAATTGATGAGTTCTGAGGAGTATGCAAAACCCACTATTATCGCACGCTGAGGCTCCTGCTTACATTCTTCAGTTGGAGGAATGATTCTTCCACAATCTGTTTTCAAAGTGACTATAAATCTGGAAATATGTAATATACATAAACAATGTATGATTTACTGTGGTCACTTAAAGAGGTGCAATGTTCTGTCTGTAAGACACATGAAAGTGGTAACTTAGCAGATGACATCTTCTCACCATTACTAACACATCATATCAATAGACAAATTCTGTTCCTTTACTTGTTTTTCCCAGTTTGCAAAACACCTTTCTAGCCCTCCTTTCACAGTTGAAAGCTGTTAGGACTATAAAATTTCCTGCCACTAAAAATGGTTATTGTT
The DNA here is from genome assembly GCA_947044405.1 of Leptodactylus fallax. Taxonomy (NCBI): domain Eukaryota; kingdom Metazoa; phylum Chordata; class Amphibia; order Anura; family Leptodactylidae; genus Leptodactylus; species Leptodactylus fallax. Next base: position 7,569,717 of record CAMRHE010000027.1, on the reverse strand, counting down.
ATTTAAGTAACAAATGTCACAAATTGACATGTACCTGGAATTTATAGACATATCAGTTTGTAAGAGGGGCAGTAACACATGACAGTGCAGTTGCAGAAAAACAGAATGGAAGGAATTTACTATAACCTGAATGCCAGAAAACTAGTGTAAATGTTAAAAGCTATAGCGCATCTTTGGCGCATGGCCCTTTTTTTTTTCCCACCAAAAATGCACCGCTTCCCTCTTTCAGCGCCCTGCTCAACACTTTTCATGAAAGTAGGTGGAGCGGGTGGTAGACCAATGTGGGCCAGGTAGATGACACTTCAGCAAATCTGCCCCGACAAATTTGCTATAACTCACACCAGAAACCTGGTGTGAGTTATGTCGGAAATCTATGCCAGTTCCTGACTGGGAGTGCACTTGAATAATCAAAGGGTACCTGTCATGACTGAGGGTTAAGTGTTTCAAATAGCATTGTTGTAAAACTGTGTCTGTCCTCATTTATACTCAACTAAACATAAGTCAATTGGATTTTCAGATGCTCAAGATCCATAAGGATCTATAGATGATTTAGTGTCCCAAATCCCTTTAAGAAACCAGAGCCTCCCAGTGGGGGAATAGATTAAGACTGGTGTACAGACTGCCAGTCTTAATAAATTCCTCTGTTACTTTATTTTTCAACAGTGGAACAGCTATAATGTATCACTTATAGTACTGATCTCCTCATATTGGAAAGAGACACCATATGGACATCCTAAGTCTCCTGGGTCTAGGTGCACCTAGACATGTACTGCTATAGGAGAAATTCATCTTACTCGTGAGAGAAGTGCTTTAACTGTATACAATTGGTTTCAAATAGGAAAGTTCTTAATATACAGTGTGACAGGAAGGTAATTTTTAGCATTTAACTTTCCAAAGTTACAGTACATTTGTCTTTCTCCGGAAAAACATAAAATGTGTCCTCCCTTACCTGTCCTTTTAACTAGACATATTTAGATATGTTTGCATAATTGGATAACACAAAGTGATATGCTTACTATACTATGTTTATCTATGTGCAGCCACCCAATGACTGTGTCATTAATTGTAGCTTCAAACGTGTTTTTCTAGTATTATGTGATATTGTATGGAACCAAAGTAGAGTTAAGTCAATCATGGGCACATCTGTACCATAAAAATAGGTTGAGATTGATGGATCTGAATTAATAGTAGCCTTACCATCTAGCCCTTGCTTTGGGAGAACTATCTGTGTGACACAAATGTAAAACTGCTGTATTTATGAACATATGTGCTGAAGAAGGAGAAAGTTGGATTCGTCAGAACACTGTTTTCTATCAGGAAGGATATATTTAATTGATGTCCACCGTTAGTGTTAAGAAACCATGATATATCCTAAAAAATAACTTTTACCATCTCACTAGATTTTTATCTAGTAGTTAAAGAGGTTTTCCAGGCTTAATAAGTGTTGATCGGCAGGACTATGAAACCCAGGTCTCCCACCCATCAGCTGTTTTAAGGGATTGCATTGTAAAGGTGAGTGCTGCAGTCTTTTCACTATTTACTGCTGCCACAGTTACTACAAACAGTTGATCCATGGGGGTCCCAGGTGATGGACCCCTGCTGATCTCTAATTGATGACCTATTCTGGAAAATCCCTTTAATATGCGAAGTGGATACATTGTGAACTTCTAAACTACTTGATTTGTTGCAAACTGGTTTAGTATAAGGAATTGATATGTTGGTCTATCTTTGCCTGCTACTGTGTTAGCATGTTGGTGCAATACTATTCAAGAACACTGCATCCAAGAGACAGTGCATATGCAAAGTGTGCAGTAAGTAGAAATGCGTCTGTCATTATTTACATCAATACCTGTATATCAGTGGTTTCAGGTTAACAATTTAAACTGGTCTAAATGGTTTGTAAAGACATAGCTGGAAGCAGTTTTGGTTACCTTTCAAGTAATAGTAGCATGTCACTGCATGGATTGATTTTTTTTCATGTGTGAAATTGTACTCCCATCCTCACTTTCAACACCACCAGTCATCCGGGAGTATGACAACACAGCAAATGAAGATGAGCTTCTAAGACTTTTCACTTGCAGCCACCTCTCCCATTAGAGGAGTGATTCCCCCGCATATGTCATTTAATGAGTCTCTTTCTTACCAGCAACTTACGTATTTTTGCCATTCATCCTCTGACAAGGTTATGCAACCCCTGCTGAACCCACAACGTTATATTTTCAGATATCACCTTGTAACATTAGTTAGGCTTGCTGTTATGAAGCCTTTTGATAAAATCTCAAGTGCCCTGCAACTGAAGCTGTGATTTGGGAATTGTCAGTTGCAGATGTAGAACTCTGTAATCCCATTGTACATTTATATATGCACTTTTATCAGATGTAATAAGAAATCTAACAACGTAGTTAGCTAGGACTTTTCTACAGTAATTCACAAAAGATCTGTAAAGCTCAAAGAGCAAGGACAAGTGCATTGTATCAGTATGTGACATTGTGCCTTTCTAGAGGACTCTCTGACCTCAAATAATCTGTAGAATTTTACAATGAGTAGATGGAAACAATGAGGGGCAAACATATTTTTTTTAGAAATCTTTACTGCGTATATGTAACATATTCACTATACAGCCACACACCATCTATTCCTGTGTCATGGGAGTGACATTATAACCTTGTACATGATACTTTCTATGTTGCTACTACATGATCCTGTGCGTGTAATTCTACATTGTATTGTTTACTGCTGAATAATTGACTATTGTTTTTATTGTTCCTTACTTGCTGGGTTATATTTATTTCTAAATGTAGGTCATAAATTACATTAGCCCTGTCTGAAATGCTATGTAATGACGCACTTTAATGGGGCTTGACCCACTTCTATGAGTTTACACACATGTAAATCCATGGCTGTCATTGGTGTTTATTGACTATATTGGGTAGATCCTCTAGTTCTAATAGAGGAGTGCTCCCAGATACATAGCAGATAGAAACCAACCTCATTAATGGGAAAGTGTAAGTAGATTTGAGTGCCAGAAAAAATGTGGTAAAGTATACCTGTGGTGAAATTCATACTAGGTAGCTATGCCACATATAGATATTTGAATATGCTACATGCCAAGACTGTAAATGTCCTGTGGATGGTTCCTTTATATGCAGTGCCCCTGGCACTGAAGACTTCAAAACTCATTCCCCTCTACTCTTTAGTGACAGCTATAGCATCCAGCCTGAAGACCACCAAATCCATCAATTAAGAGCCCAGTAAGCAATTTCAATCATGGTACACAGTGTATTAAAACCTGTATTTCTGAGTTGTATAGCTAGAATGAACATCACCTTAGGTATTCTCTAATTGTTTACCCTGTCACTTATCTCATGCTGTCAGCAGTTCTAAAGGGTTTTTTCCAGGACTATGATATCCAGCTCTACTTCCTCTTTTTATGTCCATTGGTCTCATGACCATGCTGAAGCTCAGTCCTATTCAAATAAATGGGGCTCAGCTAGAATAACAATCACATGCACTATATAGTGTATGTCATTGTGCTTGATAAGTAGTGAAAAGACCACAGCAATCAATACCATAGTCTCGGAAAACCCCTTTAAGTGATCAGAAGTACAGATAGAATCCTTTTATGTACAAAAATTGTGAAAGTGAGAAATAATTTAAATTACACATAATCCTGAAGTTATTGCACACCAGTAGCCTTTGTGCCCGGCACAGATGGCATATATACTGTAGATCGTTGTGGAGGAATTTATGGCCCATTGATCGACTCACCAGCTAATTTGATTGTTAATAACAATGTGTTAGACCTTATCCTTTTTTAGAAAGCTTAAAATGTACTTGATTTTGTACCATTCAAAAATGAATTTCACCATTGTCCTTTAGTAATGAGTTTAACCATCAGCCAGATATTCTGTTACAGAGCAAATTATATATAGTATAGTATATAACACATAAATGAAACTGGAATATATTTTGAAATGCCAGAATATAGGTCCACTGTATAATAGGTAATAAATTTAGCACTTTAATAAGAAATCTATCCCCTAACCAAAAAGTCCCGGAACCAAAAATTCTTCATGCCATGTGTTATAACAGCTATTCCCAACTTGGTTGCCATAGAGAACTTCCATGGGTGCCATGACAATCCAAAGGGGGAATGGCCGCATGTCTCCTTGTAACTACTTAGGCATAATTAGGATGCCAATATAGTTGAATAGAATGGTGCAGCACATGATGATGCTTGGTGAACACCTCATGCATCCAGCTGCAGACAAGAAGCAGGAGAACCTCAGAGGACTGAGGATGGGTAAGTTTTATTTTTTTTTCTTCTTATTTATATAGCATAACAACAGTGTTGGGGCTACTGGGGGTTATTATTAGTTTCCAGGAGGCTACAGTGGAACATTATTAGTTGCCTGGGGGACATTATTACTTAAATAGGGGACACTGGGGGACTTTATTACTTACCTGAGTGCCACTGGGGGACATTATTACTTACCTGAGAGATACAGGGAGACATTATTACTAGCCTGGGAGCTACAGTGGGACATTATTACTTGCCTAGGGGCTACAAGGGGTATTTTTACTTGCCTGGGGCCCACTGGGGTATATTATTACTTGCCTTGGGGCCACTGAAAGACATTATTACTTGTCTGTTGTCTGGTTGCCACTGGAAGACATTACTTGCCTGGTGGCCACTGGAGGACATTATTACTTGCCTGGGAGCCACTGGGACATTATTACTTGCCTGAGGGTTACTTGAGAACATTACTACTTGCCTGGGAGTCACTAGGGAGTATTACTATTTTCCTGGGGAGCAGGCAGTTGTCTGAGGGCCAGTGGTGAGCATTATTAGGTGTCTGGAGGCCACTGGGGAGCATTATTATGTGTCTACAGGCTACAGGGAAGCATTATTATGTGTCTGAAGACCAATGGGAAGCATGACATTATGTGGGGGCAACTAAGGATGATGGTAAACGTTGAATTTTTTTTTGTATATGATATTTGGAAAGTATAGGATGAAGTAGCTTTGAGGGTGCATTTACATGGTGCAATTGTGATGCAGTCACAATTGCATCAAAACTGGAATGGAAAAATGCTTGTAGTTTTGATGTAGTTTTTGGTGAGGTTTTCTAAATTTACAAGTGAAACAAATCAATGTTCCAGCTGTATGTTCAAAAACTGTGCTAAAAAAACCCACATTAAAACAGTATTTTTTTTTGACTTTTGGTAAAAATTATTTTGTATGAGTACCCAAGGAATTTTTTTTTTTTTCAGGAATGCCCCGAATTGGAAAAGTTTAGGAAACACTGTGTTATAACAACTTACAAGATAAAATCTATATACAGTATACAAATTGAGTAATATTTTAGTATTCTACTCTGTACTCACTCTGAGTAGAGTGAGTACAGATATAGCAAAGCGTAACATTACAAATAGCTTATTAATTTCACTGGCGATGGAATGTTAACTCAACTTTTTCAATAGATTTTTGCTGTCTTCTGTGATGAGATGTTACATTGCAGAGTTTCATAAATGTAATATTAAACTTTGCTACATATGTAGGTCAAAGTACAATAAACATAAGTCATTATAGCCGCCAAATTGCTATGTATCCTGCAGTCTAGCACACTGTAAGCTCATATTTTTAGTTACCACTTTAAAATGTCTTTTATAACCAATAGTCATCCATTTAGTGCTTATGAGAAAGCGTACTTAGTAAATTAAATGTCAAATCTAAAGTACCTAAATATAAAACTATAGTCCTAAATTTTTGCGGTTGTCACAATATGTAATTTAAGAAATATCCAAACACCATTGAAATACAGCTTACAAAATGGCTATGCGCATTGCTGTCAAAACAAAGCCATGTCTCTTACAAACTCCTTAAAACTTGCACATTAAGCCACCTAAATGTAAAAAGCCTTGCAAAATCAACACACCGTAACCTACCTGGAAGCTATGAATTACATTGTCCCAGTTTAAGTTCTAGAAGAGTAGATATACAGCACAATAGAAAATAAAAAGCCTAAGCCTTGGTACAGCAGGGGAAGGGATTTTACTAGTCATATCAAAATGATTGGAGTCACAGACAGAGAGTGAAATAAATGGAGATCTCTATGGATGAAAAGCGATATGACCAGCTGAGAAGTAATTCCTCTGCAGAAATCAATTGCAAGCCAGGATTAAATCTGGCAGAATCTGGGAGGAAAATGCAGAAGCCACTAAGATTGCAATATACGCTTTCATTCTAAAGCTTTGTCCCTGTGCCTGATGCTCAGGAGAATTCCAGATATTGTAAAGTATAATCCAACATTATGTAGGGGTCTACAGCTTCTGCATTATTATTTACCTGCTCGTGATTTGCTTCTGTTTGATTACATATTGGATTTTTACTAAGGGGCGGAAATCAATATTATGCACATTTTTATGAACCCGCTTTGTAATGTCAATCCTATGTTGCTTGCAAGGCTGTATGTTTTCGCTGTAAATTGATTGGGGAGTAGCTTTACAATAATCATAAACACAGTACTTACAATAATCATAATATAATAATAATAATAGTCCTTTAATAGTCCCACAGTGGGGAAATTCAGTGTGTTATAAGCACAGTATTTTAGGGCAGCCATTATTTCTTCTATTCTTCTAAACAGATGAGGAATTTTATTTTGTAGACATTATAGTTATACAATATTATGAGACCAGGGAGTGCAAAGTGTGAATTCTGAATAGAAATCAAGGCAATTGGACTGAATTAGTCTTTAAGTTACTTTTTCATAATACATGCTGAGATATTGATTTTGCTAAGCAACAAACTTGTCTTAGCTACATATGGATATCTGTTTGTTTAAAGGACTAGATTGGTTGAGAACATTTTCTCTGTCGTAGATTGACAATAAGGGAGAACTTAACCATCTCAGGTGACCTGTGTCCCACAAAGTGATGCGGATAGGGATAGTCACAGAGATTCACTTATCTCTAATTGTCATGACATGCTAGCTAAACCCATAACATGCTACATTTCACAAAACAACCGATGGTTGACCCCTAAAAGATTTAGCAAACTTTAATTTGACACTTATCACATTACAATTTCAGTTGCTTTCATTTGCTTTTCAATGGTTTTCATTGTCTTCAGTGATAAGATATCATGTTTCAGCAAGTTTATTTTATTAAAGCTGGTCATCTCACACTTCTCAGGATATGTTGAGCCAGAAGCAGACATTAGGAGGATACATCTGTACAACACAAAAGATAACCAGCACCAGAGCTACTGAAAGAAAGAATTTTGTACATGACCAATTGTTTGCCTTATCTGTTTTTCGTCTTACCACTGACTTACACATGATACAAGGTTTTGCTTTTCTGCTATTAGTGTTTGTGTTTTCTTAATGTTTTCTTTACTTTAATTTAGTTGAAATTGTGTTACTGCTTATGCAGCCTTCCAGGCCCAATTTCAACATTTGCTTTGTATATCTGTAGCACAGCCAAAGTCATCACATTGGTTTAATAGAACTGTGATGCTAAAATGTGGCTATAATACAGCTGGGTCATGTCTGGTATTGCAGTAAACATGTTTTTGTGGGAGAAGGGAGAAAGCTATCAGCCAAATATTTGTTTGACCAACAACCATAAGACTGCCTTTATCTAGAATAGTTCTAAAGCCATCTTCACTTGGAAATGTGCATTTATTTCAAATGCCAGTCACTGGCACAGTATATGATAGTTATAGTGCAGAAGTTACTATTACCATAATAACCCATTGTCCTGTATTTTATACATCTATATTAAAGTCACATAAAGATTGTTGAATGTTAAATGAAAGTAGAAATAATATAACAAAACATTTAAACATGTAAAAAAAAAGAATCAATTGAAGACAGATAGCAAAAACTCTGGCCAAAGTCTTTTATGTGCTACTGTACATACATCATTTTTCATTTTTTGTTCAATTTTAGTCATTGGCATTAAAACCGAAAATGAATGTTGGTACAATGTATTCCTGGCTGGCGCAGTCACTGCATATCGGGTGTATTTTCTGAATTTCATATTTCAAGCACTCTACAGATGAAGTAGACATTCTATTCATGTCCAATGAACAGATTTCAAGCACTGATAAGTAGAACCGGGCCAAGCGATCACAGATATTTTAGCAGCATTATGGCATATCAGAATCAGTGTCAAGCTAAAGTTGCATTTATTGATTTTTAGACAGTATTTGTTTGGGTCTGTAACTATTTTATTTTATATATATATATATATATATATATATTTTTGGTTTAAGAAATGGAAAAATGTTTAAAAATGTATTCATTGTATGATATAGCAAGTAAGGCATAAAACACATTAAAAAAAGATTTTTTTTCTTCCCCCCCGTGGAATTTTGGGCCCCAACCCCGTTTTTTCTAAAACAACCCCCGGGGGGTTTTACCCCATTTTTTGTTTACAATTTTGCGTAGGGCATTAATAACCCAGGGGGTTTGTGGCCCCCGGCTGTCACGTGGGCCATGGTTGTTCGTTCTCCCGTCGAGAAATAAGCATCATATAGTACCTCATTGAGGGGCTGTGTTGGGAATATACAGTATTAATATCTCTTTGCGAAGCTATGTTATGCTTTTTTTTATAATATTTTTTTTTATAAATATAAGAAAAAGTTTTGGCCCTATTAATATTAATAATTTTTTATTATAAATATTTGGGTGTTTAAAAGATTTATTTGATATTTAATAATGATGTACCCAGAATATTTGGGGTTTGAAATGGGGTTTTTGTACTACGAATGTGCATTCTTCCTGGGGGGGGGGGCCCCCCCGGGTTTTTTTGGGCCCCCCTTGCAAACCCCGCGTCCTGGCTTTGTCCGGGGGGGTTGCCTCTCTCCGGTTTTTTTTTTTTTTTTTGGGGTTTTGGGGGGTTTTTTTTGGGTGGTTTGGGGGGGCCCCCCCCGGGGGGAGGGGGGCTTTTTTTGTGTGGGTGGCCCCCCGGGGGGGGCCAGGGCGGGGGGGAACCAACTTTTTTTGGCCTCCGGGAGGGAGAAAAAAGGTGGTAGGGGTTTTCAAATCAATAAAATGGTAAGGGTACCCAAATTTTTGCGCCGGTCAAATTTTGGTTTAATGCATATTGCACATTTTCTGTTAGTACAATAAACCTCATTTCAATCCTGAAATATTACTGTGTCCATCAGTTATTAGATATATCAAATTGAAATGGCTGTTGCAAACACCCAAATATTTAGAACTAAAAATGATTAAGATTAATAGGGGTGCCCAAACTTTTTCATATGACTGTATTAACATTTATTTCTACTCCCTTCCACAATATGACAGGGTATACAGAGATTCACAACACTCAGTGTAGGATAATAAAATATGTATACACACGCACATTTTATTTCTATAGCGCCAACATATTCCGCAGTATTTTACAAAATGTAAGTTTCAAGTACAGACAAAAAGACACATTACAGAGAAATAGTCAATTCACACAATGGGACTGAGGGCCCTGCTCGCAAGAGCTTACAATCTATGAGGTAGAGGGGGTGACACGGGACGTAGCGGGGGTGGCATCGGAGGTAGCATTGCTTATAGAGTGGTCCAGACAATTTTGTGATAGAGGTCACTTTCATTACACATATATAAAACTGTATGAGCCATCACCAGTCGTGTCCTTTATTGTGCAGATGGTGCCTGGACATAAACATGCCATCCGATACGGCATCATATCCTGTGGGGTAATGCAGGAGTGTGAACAAAGGAGGGTTTGTTTTAGGCATTCTAACAGTGGAAGGGTTTACATTAGGAATTGTGATAGGCCTGTCTGAAAAGATGTGTCTTTAGTTTGTGCTTGAAGCTGTAGAAATTGGGAGTTAATCTGATTATATGTTTATTAACTAACACTAATACACTAACGCTATACATTCTATGTATGAAACCATGCAAAGAAAATACAAAATCACAATACAATATGGAAAATACAAAATCCAATTTACCCCAAAAAGTATGTTAAACCCACACACAACTATACAGATCCTATACATATACACATACAACAGTCCCTAACTAACTGTCCTTATTTCTAAGGGTCACAGAGCAGACGACAAGCAGTTTCATTGAGAGAGAGAGAGGTAGTTGCAGGAGGAGACATACTCAGCCAAGTTTGCTTTGTTGAAGAGGGGATTCTCTTGTTGAAGAGTGGATTCTTTTGTGGTGGTGGTGTGGCCGGTGAGCTGAGCTTTCTTGCTTCTTCTGATGGTGGCCTTCAGCTGAAGCTCCCTTGTTGGTTCTGAAGCTCTCTACCACTCCAGAGCTTGGCTATTTAAGCTCAGTTCCATACTCCTTGTTCCCATGAGTCAAGTGTGGTGATATGACATCACCAGACCAACCCACGGAGTGGATCCAGAGAGGTGCCCTATGGCCACAACTCAGGTCAGTGGCTCTGGCACCATGCTGAGGGAGGTACAGATGATCTAGACAGGTTATCTGCACCTTCAGCTAGGAAAGCAGAATGGCACAAATGGTTTATTGCCAATTGTGTATGCCATGATATTTTCTTACAAACAGCTTGTTTATATACATGTGACTAGGGACATATACATTTAATATATGGGCCAGGGTTTGACTGGTTAGGAAGGGGACAGGGGAATAACAAGATATGAGCAAGGTATAATGCCTACATAAAATACATATATACACATTTTATTCAACACTTCCCTTTACAGGCTGTCCATCACATTTTTATTGAAGACTTATCCTTTGGATAGGTCCAACACCTGGGAGCATGGGCGCAGCTATAAGGGGTGCAGAAGTAGCAATCGCTACAAGGCCAGGGTCCCAAATGCTATTATAGACAGCACATGCTAAGTAGGGGCCCCATTACCTATTTTGCATTGGGGCAAAGGAGCTTCAAGTTACGCCTCTGCCTGGGACTCCTGCTGATCAGGTGTTTGGCCTTTTAACTATTTATATCGCACAGCATTTATTTCATAGCACCAAGCAATGTCATTATACTTTTGTTCCATTTACTTCTATTGGATGAGCCTGTAATTATATTGCACCTGTATATAACAGACAGCTTGCAAAGTAAACAGAGGATCAGTGGGGATCCTGCCTGTGGACCCCCAGTGATCTCTTATTAATGACCTATCCTGAAGACTGGTCAATAATAAAAATGAGTTGAACAATGCCTGCAAATCAATTGGCCACCCATGTACCTATATTGTCATAATCAGTCGCATGTGCTGGTTGATTGAGCAGGACTTTCCCAGTCTCCCGAGACATGCATTCCTCTTCCTATTAAAGGAACACTGAACAATAGAAAAAGAACATACAGTACAGACCAAAAGTTTGGACACACCTTCTCATTCCAAGAGTTTTCTGTATTTTCATGACTATAAAAATTGTAGATTCACACTGAAGGCATCAAAACTATGAATTAACACGTGTGGAATTATATACTTAACAAAAAAGTGTGAAACAACTGAAAATATGTCTTATATTCTAGATTCTTCAAAGTAGCCAACTTTTGCTTTGATTACTGCTTTGCACACTCTTGGCATTCTCTTGATGAGCTTCAAGAGGTAGTCACCTGAAATGGTTTTCACTTCACAGGTGTACCCTGTCAGGTTTAATAAGTGGGATTTCTTGCCTTATAAATGGGGTTGGGACCATCAGTTGTGTTGTTCAGAAGTCAGGTGGATACACAGCTGATAGTCCTACTGAATGGAGTGTTAGAATTTGTATTATGGCAAGAAAAAAAGCAGCTAAGTAAAGAAAAACGAGTGGCCATCATTACTTTAAGAAATGAAGGTCAGTCAGTCCGAAAAATTGGGAAAACTTTGAAAGTGTCCCCAAGTGCAGTGGCCAAAACCATCAAGCGCTACAAAGAAACTGGCTCACATGAGGACCGCCCCAGGAAAGGAAGACCAAGAGTCACCTCTGCTGTGGAGGATAAGTTCATCCGAGTCACCAGCCTCAGAAATCGCAGGTTAACAGCAGCTCAGATTAGAGACCAGGTCAATGCCTCACAGAGTTCTAGCAGCAGACACATCTCTACAACAGCTGTTAAGAGGAGACTGTGTGCAGCAGGCCTTCATGGTAAAATAGCTGCTAGGAAACCACTGCTAAGGACAGGCAACAAGCAGAAGAGACTTGTTTGGGCTAAAGAACACAAGGACTGGACATTAGACCTGTGGAAATCTGTGCTTTGGTCTGATGAGTCCAAATTTGAGCTCTTTGGTTCCAACCACCGTGTCTTTGTGAGACACAGAAAAGGTGAACGAATGGACTCTACATGCCTGGTTCCCACTGTGAAGCATGGAGGAGGAGGTGTGATGGTGTGGGGGTGCTTTGCTGGTGACACTGTTGGGGATTTATTCAAAATTGAAGGAATACTGAACCAGCATGGTTACCACAGCATCTTGCAGCAGCATGCTATTCCATCCGGTTTGCGTTTAGTTGGACCATCATTTATTTTTCAACGGGACAATGACCCCAAACACACCTCCAGACCAGACTGTGTAAGGGCTATTTGATCAAGAAGGAGAGTGATGGGGTGCTACGCCAGATGACCTGGCCTCCACAGTCACCAGACCTGAACCCAATCGAGATTGTTTGGGGTGAGCTGGACCGCAGGGTGAGGGCAAAAGGGCCAACAAGTGCTAAGCATCTCTGGGAACTCCTTCAAGACTGTTGGAAGACCATTTCAGGTGACTACCTCTTGAAGCTCATCAAGAGAATGCCAAGAGTGTGCAAAGCAGTAATCAAAGCAAAAGGTGGCTACTTTGAAGAACCTAGAATAGAAGACATATTTTCAGTTGTTTCACACTTTTTTGTTAAGTATATAATTCCACATGTGTTAATTCATAGTTTTGATGCCTTCAGTGTGAATCTACAATTTTTATAGTCATGAAAATACAGAAAACTCTTGGAATGAGAAGGTGTGTCCAAACTTTTGGTCTGTACTGTATACCCACTCTTCCTTCTTACATTTTCTCCCCTGCTTCAGGGCCACTTTACCCATACGGTAAACTGTGCATCTGGGGGCTAATTAAGGAAATATTAAATTATGTGTGTGGGGGTTGTCCACTTAGGAAAAGATTGCACTGGGCCCACTAAAATATCTCACAGAAAATAAATGGTTTCAAACGATAAAACTTAACTTTTAATATCTTAAAATAAAAAATACAAAGGACGTCCACTAGTCTACTAAAAGACAGATCAATGTGGTCTGTGCCTGCCTATTCAGAGTTTATTCAGGGTTTAAATGTTAGACAGTATTCACACTCTCCAACTTTGCATTGGACCTAGGGTGTAATTAGATACTTTCACCACCCTTAGACTAAGGTTGTGGTATCAATTATTGAGCATAAGGGTCAGAATATCGTGGTTTCCCTTATGGTTACAATATTTTAATGACATGAAATGAAGTTACTGTGACCTGTACCTAGATTACTGACTTATGTACATACTATAGACTAGGGTTGTGGAGGTATAGCATGGCTGTGTGGGAGTCTAGTCAGTGATGCTTTACAAATTGTGTGTGGGGACCAGGTGTTTGGGTTTTCCTAGCACTAAGAGCAACTGACATAATACTGACCTGTTGCATGATGCAGTTGTGATACCACAACCTTAGTCTAAGGGTGGTGTAAGTATATTTAAAATGTAGTGTAGGTATGTGAGCCAGAGGGCGCTGTGGAGCGACCCAGGCCCAGCCCTGAAAAGGCCTTCAGCCACACCTTTGAGGGTGTGGCGTGTAACTCCAGAAGGCTGGAGTATCCTGCATGGAGCAGGAGGTGGTGGACCAGCGGCACAGATAGACGGTCTGTGCCAGAGGGCTGGCGTCCACAGGGGACTTTTGCTGAGTGGAGCATTAGTCCGGCTGCTCAAGTGGACCAGCTAGGACAAGAGAGATAGGCTCTGTCCAGAAGGGCTGGGTCCCACAGAGACTCTTTGCTAAAGCTGAGCAAGAGTCAAGCTAGTGAGGGGCTCTATAAGTGAGTTAGGGCCCTAACGGCGGCCTAGGCGTTTATTGTTTTGTTACGTTGCAGTTTAAGCTGAATAAAAGCCACTTTTATTTACACTCGGACCGTCTGAAAGCTATCTTTCCGGCGCCCAGTACCACGAACAACCGCTGTCTGGACCAGGAAAAGCCACCATTTGAGTTTAATTTCCCCAAGTTGTCACAGTAGATAAACATTTTTGCAAATGTAAATAATTAAAAAATTTGCAGAGTTTTAAAGATTTTCACTAAGCATATTAGTCGGTGATAGTCTTTTGGATTGATTGGTTGCCAGTGGATAGGACCATGAATGCAAGAACTTTCTATGGTCTGGTACTTGTCAGAAAACCAATCGGGTTATCTCATGCATTAAGTCTTCTTGCCTGATAACTTGTCCAGGAAATTATGACTGGGTTTCTGACAAGTCCCAGGACCTGCATACATGGTTGTATCCATTGGAAACCGATCAGTACAAAAGACTGTCACCATTTAGATGGTTAGAGAAACTCTGCAAAATGTATAATTATTTATATTTGCAAACATGTTTAACTTTTAATTGCCTACAAGTTTAAATATGGTTATGTTCATGGGAAAACTCTAAAACTGAGAAGCATATAAATAAATACTCTTTATGTGTTCCAGCAGCTCAGCCATAACCCCCTTTTTATTCTCTTCCTCACTGTTCTATATCTGGCTGTAAGATAACTGGCTACAGCAGGAGTCTCCCCATGCTCTAGTTTCCATAGAACAAAAAGGTAGTTAAACCCAGTCAAAAATAAAACAGATAATCAGATTAATCCTTATGTTCTCTGCAGGATTAGACTGTTACTTTTAGGAACACACAGAAAATCCTATTGACTGACAAACAGTATGGACATGATTATCTCCTGTTTAATTCACAATTATCTCTCATTTTATTGTATCTTTAATTTCTAGGTTTAGTTCTTCTTTTAGTGTAATGAGCCTATTTTTGTCTTTGCAAGTCATAGTGATACTGAATTTTATTATCACTTCTTATAGCACAAGGCTATAATAAGATTGAATAACCATATTTGATTATTTATAGTGTTAAGCGGCTTGTCACCAGATGAAATTCATACATCTAGCATTTGCAAAGAACTGTAGTGTAGGTATTTAACCCTTCAAGGACGCAGGGGAGTTTGTACGTTAATGCTCGGTGACTTTTTTCATATTTTCCTTTCCTGCCTTCCAAAAATCATAACTTTTTTATTTTTCTCTCTACATAGCTAAGTGAGGGCATATTCTTTGCATGATGAGTTGTACTTTCATTTGGCACCATTTTGGGGTACATAAAATGTTTTGATTAGCTTTTATTAACTTTTTTGGGGCCCCATGTGAAATAAAACAATTTTATCATAATTTTTTGCATTTTGTTTTTACGGAGTTCACAGTGCAATAAAAATTACATGACAGCTTTGTCCGGCGGCTCATTACAATTACGGCGATGCCATATTTATGTTGGTTTTATTATGTTTTACCGCTTTTACAAATAAAATGTAATTTTTGGAAAATTAAAGATTTTCCTGGAGTCACCGTATGGTGACGCCTATAACTTTTTTTTTAGAGATAAGTAAGGGCTCTTTATTTGTGGGCAAGGTGTACTTTTTATTGGTACCAATGTTTGGTATGTATGACTTTTTTTTCCGGCAGCACTTTTTTTGCTGTGACCTGCTACGTGGAGCCTTAGCTTAAAGGAGTAAAAGCTCCCCAAAGTTCGTTACACAATTTCTGCATGGGTTCATGGTGGGACTCAGAATGGAAAGAGTGCTATTTGGATTTTGGATGGCAGATTTTGCTGGAATAGTTTTCAGGTACCATGTCATATTTGCAGAGCCCCTAAAGTACCAGTACAATGTAAAGCCCCAAAAAATGACCTCATTTTGGAAACTACACTCCTCAAAGAATTTATCAAGGGGTATGGAAAGCATTTTGACCTCACAGCTGTTTCACGGATTTTATTAGCATTGAGATGTAAAAATAAACTGACAATTTGTCCCCAAATTTTTCATTTTTACAAGATTTAAAGAAAAAGGAAAAACACACCACAGTTTGTTACACATTTTCTCCTGGACACGGGCTTGCAATGGAAAGAGCCCTATTTGGCTTTCAGAGGGCAGATTTTTCTGCCATAGTTTTCTGGTATCATATCACATTTGCAGAGTCCCTAAAGTACCATTATAATGAAACCCCCACCTCAAAAGTGACCACATTTTAGAAACTACACCCCTTAAAGAATTTCTCAAGGGGTGTTATCATTTTGAGCCTGAGTGCTTCCCAAAAATTAATGTACAAAGGAAAAATTGAAATTTTAAAAGAAATATGCCATTTCAGTACACAACATGTTGTGCCTACTTTGTGTCATCAGAGACAAGCACTACTAAAAACGGTACAAAAAAATTTGCATATGTGTGCATAAACTGCTGCTTGTGCACACAGCAGGGCTCAGAAGGGAAGGAGCACTACACTTTTTAGCTTTTAGAGTATAAATTTAGAGGGAGTTTATGGACTCCATGTTGTTTTTGCAGAGCCCTGGAGGTGCCAGTAAATTGGAATTCCCCAAGAAGTGACCCCATTTTTAGGGGCTATTTTAGGGTCTCTGCAAACATGACATGCCATCCAAAAACCAACAATCTAAATCTGCGCTCCAAAAGCAGTGTCCTTCACATCTGCACCCTGCTGTGTTCCCAATCGGCAGTTTACGCCCACATGTATGACACTGTTGTACCCAGGATAACGTACTTAATGTCATATGTGGGTATAAACTGCTGTTTGGGCACAGCTGGGCACAGAACTAAAGGAGTGCTATTTTGGTTTTTGGAGCACAGTTTGGTTTTTGGACGTCATGCCACTTTTGCAGAGCCCCTGAATTGCCAGTAAAGTATAATCCGCAAACATGTGACCCACTTTGGAAACTACACCCCTCAAGGGATTTATCAAGTGGCGTAGCAAGCATTTGTAACACTTGAGTGTTGCATTAATTTTATTTCCAGATATGAATGCGCAGCTGATAATGAAAAGTGAAAATTGCAATTTGTTCAGAGATATGCCATTTCAGTGCCTGATATGTTGCGCCAAGCTTGTTGCAGCAGAGACACACACTCCAAAAAACTGTTAAGCGGGTATCCTGGGCACAACAGCTTTTGGAGCATTCATCTCTGATACAAGCTGGGCACAACATATTACGCACTAAAATAACGTATTCCTGGAAAAATTGCCATATTTTCCTTTCACCTTCAGCTGCATAATCATTTCTGGAAAATAAATTAATGCTGCACTTGGGGTTAAAAATGCTCGCTGTACCCCACTGTAAATTCCTTCAGGGGTGAAGTTTCCAGAATGGGGTCATGTGTCAGGGGATTCCACTTAACTTGCATTTCAGGAGCTCTGCAAAAGTGGCATGGCATTCAGAAACCAAACTGTCTGAATATGCACTCCAAAAACCAAATAGCGCTCCTTCTCTTCTGTGCCGGCCTGTGTGCCCAAATAGCAGTTTATACCCACATATTACATTAAGTACTTAATCCTGGGTACAACAGTGTCATACATGTGGGTATAAACTGCAGTTTGGGCACACAGCAGGGCACAGATGTGAAGGAGCGCTTTGTGGCTTTTGAAGTGCAGATTTAGATTGTTGGTATCTGGACGCCATGTCATGTTTGCAGAGCCTCTAAGGTACCAGAAAAGTGGAATCCTCTAAGGAGTGACCCCATTTTGAAAACTGCACCCCTCAAAGAATTTATCAAGGGGTGTAGTGAGCATTAGTATCCCAGACGTGAATGCAAGGTGAATGGTGAAAAGTGAATATGTAAACTGTGCAGAGTACATTGGGTACACCAAATTCCCTAGTTTCCCCAGTAGCTTCTATGATTGCGGGGGTAACTCTGGGGGTGACTTCTGCTGTCTTTTCCATCATAACCTCTAAATTTGGGATGTAGGTTGATAAACTCTCACACAGCTTGTACATTCCCTTCCTGCCATGGCCTGTTTTGTTCTAATGATTTGGCGATTCTTGGGGGTTTTTGTCTTCACATTGTGCAAGCTATATATTTTTTATTTTTCTGGTGATTGTAGCCGTATGATGGGTTGTTTTTTGCAGTATGAGATGCATTTTGTAACAACACCATTTTTAGGTGCCTATAACTTATTGATTAAATTGCATTAACTATTTCTTGGTGGATTAAAAAACACCCATCAATTCTGGCATTACTTTTTACCTTTTAATTTTTTTTTCTGTGCACAGACAGCATACATTCATGGCCATAAGTGTTGGCACCCCTGAAATTTTTCCAGAAAATGAAGTATTTCTCCCAGAAAATTATTCCAATTGCATATGTTTTCTAATACACATGTTTATTTTCTTTGTGTGTTTTGGAAAATCACAAAAAAACAGAGAAAAAAATGCAAATTGGACATAATTTCACACAAATCTCCAAAAATGGGCCAGAAAAAATTACTGGCATCCTCAACTTAATATTTGGTTGCACACCCTTTGGAAAAAAAATAACTGAAATAAATCGCTTCCTATAACCATCAACAAGCTTCTTACACCTCTCAAGTTGAATTTTGGACCACTCTCTCTTTTTGCCAACTTCTCCAGATCTCTCATATTTGAAGGGTGTCTTCTCCCAACATCAATTTTAAGATCTATCCACAGGTGTTGAATGGGATTTAGATCCCGACTCATTACTGGACACTTCAGAACGCTCCAGCGCTTTTTTCCATCCATTTCTGGGTGTTTTTTTGAAGTATGTTTGGGGTCATTGTCCTGCTGGAAGACCCATGATCTAGGATGCAAACCCAGCTTTCTGACACTGGGCCCTACATTGAGACCCAAAATCCTTTGGTAATCTTCAGATTTCATGATGCCTTGCACACAGTCAAGGCACCCAGTGTCAGAGGCAGCAAAACAACCCCAAAACATCTTTGAACCTTCACCATATTTGACTGTTGGTACTGTGTTCTTTTTTTTTTTTTTTTGTAGACCTCATTTTGTTTTCGGTAAACAGTAGAATGATGTGCTTTACCAAAAAGCTTTATCTTGGTCTCATCTGTCCACAAGAAATTTTCCCAGAAGGATTTTGGCTTACTCACGTAGCTTTTTTATGTTTCTGTGTCAGCAGTGGGGTCCTCCTGTGTCTCCTGCCATAGCGTTTCATTTCATTCAAACGTCTGAACGCTGACACTGATTTACCCTGAGCCTGCAGGACAGCTTGAATTTCTTTGGAACTTGATGGGGCTTCTTATCCACCATCCGGACTATCCTACGTTGCAGTGCTACAGTGCCATGGGTTGTAAACTTCTTGATTATGCTGCGCACCATGGACGAAGGAACATCAAGATCTCTGGAGATGGACTTGTAACCTTGAGATTGTTGATATTTTTCAATAATTTTGGTTCTCAGACATTTCTTTTCTCCTCTTTCTGTTCTTTATGCTTAGTTAGGCTCACAAAAACACACAATGCAAAGATTGAGTCAACTTTTCTCTTTTTCATTTGGTTTCAGGAGTGATTTTTATATTGCCCACACCTGTTACTTGCCACAGATGAGTTTGAACGAGCATCACATGCTTGAAACAAAGTTATTTACCCATAATTTTGAAAAGGTGCCAATAATTTTGTCTGGCCCATTTTTGGAGTTTTGTGGGAAATTATGTCTAATTTGCCTTTTTTTTCCTCAGTTTTGTTTGTGTTGTTCCAATACACGTAAAGGAAATAATCGGAAACTCTGTGCAGACGCATAGGCTGACTTCCTCCTATCACGGGGGTCCCGATAGCCTAGAGTCACTGGTCAGACCCTGGGCTGCCGAAAATACGTATTGGCACTCCCCAATCTCACCGTGCGGGAGGGAGGGGACGGCGATAGGGGGCATTATTATATCGGAACCCCTTAATTATATTGGAACAGCATCTAAGGGTTTAAAAACCCCAATCGGAGCTGAACTGAGCACCAATTAAGGGTGCTGAAGCAAGGTGTTAGCTGTAACTTCCGCCAATTAGTACGGCAGCTGTCTTCTAGACCCAGATGGCCGCACTGTACTATTACACTACATGTCGTCTAGGGTTAAGTTGTAATGGTGTTTTTTTTTTTTAACTTTTAATTATTTATTTATTTATTTTTTAACTTTTTAACCTGGAATCTCTGATCCCCAGTGCAATGTACTATAATACATAGTATTGCAGAACATCGCTCATAGGTTGCCTATGTGTAATGTGCATAGGCAGTCAGGAGGCCGTTGCTTGGCCTCCTGGCTGCCATGGCAACCCCTCGGAACCCATGATCTTATCCCTACGAGTCCAAGGGGGGAAGGGGAGAGGACTACCTTGCTATCGCTATTGATCACGGCATCTTGATCACGGAGTCTTAATGGCTCAAATGCCCTTCTGCTACATATTAGAGTTACAGTATTATAAATATGATGTTCAGAGGTGTGGTATTATATCATGATAATTACACATCATGACAAAGCTATCATACTATGGAAAAACATCTGATTATATACAGTAATACATATAAAAGGTGCACCGTGAAGGGCCATTTAATGCTTCTCTGATAGACCAGGATAATCAAAAATAAATGTTCACAAATGGGACAAGCCATTTACCCCAGAAGTCCCAGATAAGACCAGATGATTGTAGATGATCCCATTATGGGCTGAGTAGGAATCATAAGTCATTATCAGCTAGTAAGATTTTCTGTTATATCCTGTTATACAGCAATATGGCTAAATACATGTCATTTTTGTATGATCCAGACCTGTGTCCATTTAAGATAACACTAAAATGTTCAATTAAGGTTTTCTTCTATTTCTTCAAATACAGTCATATGAAAAAGTTTGGGCACCCCTATTAATCTTAATCATTTTTAGTTCTAAATATTTGGGTGTTTGCAACAGCCATTTCAATTTGATATATCTAATAACTGATGGACACAGTAATATTTCAGGATTGAAATGAGGTTTATTGTACTAACAGAAAATGTGCAATATGCATTAAACCAAAATTTGACCGGTGCAAAAATTTGGGTACCCTTATCATTTTATTGATTTGAATACTCCTAACTACTTTTTACTGACTTACTGAAGCACAAAATTGGTTTTGTAACCTCACTGAGCTTTGAACTTCATAGCCAGGTGTATCCAATCATGAGAAAAGGTATTTAAGGTGGCCAATTGCAAGTTGTTCTCCTATTTGAATCTCCTCTGAAGAGTGGCATCATGGGCTCCTCAAAACAACTCTCAAATGATCTGAAAACAAAGATTGTTCAACATAGTTGTTCAGGGGAAGGATACAAAAAGTTGTCTCAGAGATTTAACCTGTCAGTTTCCACTGTGAGGAACATAGTAAGGAAATGGAAGACCACAGGGACAGTTCTTGTTAAGCCCAGAAGTGGCAGACCAAGAAAAATATCAGAAAGGCAGAGAAGAAGAATGGTGAGAACAGTCAAGGACAATCCACAGACCACCTCCAAAGAGCTGCAGCATCATCTTGCTGCAGATGGTGTCACTGTGCATCGGTCAACAATACAGCACACTTTGCACAAGGAGAAGCTGTATGGGAGAGTGATGCGAAAGAAGCCGTTTCTGAAAGCACGCCACAAACAGAGTCGCCTGAGGTATGCAAAAGCACATTTGGACAAGCCAGCTTCATTTTGGAAGAAGTCCGGTGGACTGATGAAACAAAGATTGAGTTGTTTGGTCATACAAAAAGGCGTTATGCATGGCGTCAAAAAAACACAGCATTCCAAGAAAAACACTTGCTACCCACTGTAAAATTTGGTGGAGGTTCCATCATGCTTTGGGGCTGTGTGGCCAATGCTGGCACCGGGAATCTTGTTAAAGTTGAGGGTCGTATGGATTCAACTCAGTATCAGCAGATTCTTGAGAATAATGTACAAGAATCAGTGACGAATTTGAAGTTACTCCGGGGATGGATATTTCAGCAAGACAATGATCCAAAACACAGCTCCAAATCTACTTAGGCATTCATGCAGAGGAACAATTACAATGTTCTGGAATGGCCATCCCAGTCCCCAAACCTGAATATCATTGAACATCTGTGGGATAATTTGAAGCGGGCTGTCCATGCTCGGCGACCATCAAACTTAACTGAACTGGAATTGTTTTGTAAAGAGGAATGGTCAAAAATACCTTCATCCAGGATCCAGGAACTGATTAAAAGCTACAGGAAGTGACTAGAGGCTGTTATTTTTGCAAAAGGAGGATCTACTAAATATTAATGTCACTTTTCTGTTGAGGTGCCCATACTTTTGCACCGGTCAAATTTTGGTTTAATGCATATTGCACATTTTCTGTTAGTACAATAAACCTCATTTCAATCCTGAAATATTACTGTGTCCATCAGTTATTAGATATATCAAATTGAAATGGCTGTTGCAAACACCCAAATATTTAGAACTAAAAATGATTAAGATTAATAGGGGTGCCCAAACTTTTTCATATGACTGTACATTAACAGCATTATGTCACAGCCTTTGAAGTTAAAACAAAAATATTAACAGAGCAAACCCTTGTATCCGTGTTAGGAAATAAGATGTAAGCCGACAACAAACTGAGGAGGGACCCCAAGACATTCAGCAATGAAAATACTTCTATTGTTTATTGACTTTATTTAGTATGATAAATGTGCAGAATTATCATTTATGCTGAGAGAGCAAAATATTAATAAATAACTATACAGGCGAATCATGCACCTCGGCAGTCTTTATTGATTCATGCTACACAAATGATGACAGTTCACAGGAAGATACAGTGCTGGCCAAAAGTATTGGCACCCTGGCAATTCAGATAATACTCAATTTCTTCCAGAAAATGATTGCAATCACAAATGCTTTGGTAATAATATCTTCATTTATTTTGCTTGCAATGAAAAAACACAAAAGAGAATGAAAAAAAAGTCAAATCATTGATCATTTTGCACAAAACTCCAAAAATGGGACGGACAAAAGTATTGGCACCCTCAGCCTAATACTTGGTAGCACAACCTTTAGACAAAATAACTGCCATCAACCGCTTCCGGTAACCATCAATGAGTTTCTTACAATGCTCTGCTGGAATTTTAGACCATTCTTCTTTGGCAAATTTCTCCAGGTCCCTGAGATTTGAAGGGTGCCTTCTCTAAACTCTATGTTGATGCCTTTTCCCAAAAAGCTCTACTTTTGTCTCATCTGACCAGAGAACAATCTTCCAAAAAGTTTTTGGCTTTCTCAGGTAAGTTTTGGCAAACTCCAGCCTGGCTTTTTTATGTCTCTGGGTCAGAAGTGGGGTCTTCCTGGGTATCCTACCATAGAGTCCCTTTTCATTCAGACGCCGACGGATAGTACGGGTTGACACTGTTGTACCCTCGGACTGCAGGGCAGCTAGAACTTGTTTGGATGTTAGTCGAGGTTCTTTAGCCACCATCCGCACAATCTTTCGTTGAAATCTCTCGTCAATTTTTCTTTTCCGTCCACATCTAGGGAGGTTAGCCACAGTGCCATGGGCTTTAAACTTCTTGATGACACTGCGCACAGTAGACACAGGAACATTCAGGTCTTTGGAGATGGACTTGTAGCCTTGAGATTGCTCATGCTTCCTCACAATTTTGCTTCTCAAGTCCTCAGACAGTTCTTTGGTCTTCTTTCTTTTCTCCATGCTCAATGTGGTACACACAAGGACACAGGACAGAGGTTGAGTCAACTTTAATCCATTTCAACTGGCTGCAAGTGTGATTTAGTTATTGCCACCACCTGTTATGTGCCACAGGTAAGTAACAGGTGCTGTTAATTACACAAATTAGAGAAGCATCACCTGATTTTTCAAAGGGTGCCAATACTTTTGTCCACCTCCTTTTTTATGTTTGGTGTGGAATTATATCCAATTTGGCTTTTTGACAATTCTTTTTGTGGTTTTCCATTGACGACAAATTAAATGAAGATATTATTACCAAAGCATTTGTGATTGCAATCATTTTCTGGAAGAAATTGAGTATTATCTGACAGAATTGCAGGGGTGTCAATACTTTTGGCCAGCACTGTATTTTGGGGAATACACATTATTATGTTTTTGTGAATCTGTGCTTGCTTAGAACTTTTAGAATTAGAATTTGTACTTAAAAGCATAGGAAAGAAGAGGAAAAAGTGAGGGTAGAGGATAAGGAGCATGGTGTACGGAAGAGAAAAGCAGGCAATATGTTATGTTTCAGTAAGCGCCAAGAGAATCACATTTTATACTATTGTAAAATATACTGTATGTCCACCGTAGGAACTATTTTTCATTGATGAAGTGCATCTAAAAGAAAACATATATACAGGTGGAGTGCTTATTCTTTGCGTGACGAGTTGAACTTTCATGTGACACCATTTTGGGGGACATAAAATGCGTTGATTAGCTTTGATTTCCAGGGCAACTTGTATTTTTTATTGGTACCAATTTTTGGTATGTATGACTTTATGATCACTTTTCATTGCTATTTTTGGGGGAGGCAAGGTGATCAAAATACATAAAATTTCTCATTGAGGTATTTTTTTCTTTTTTATGGCGTTTATTGTACAGGTTAAATAATATAATTTTTGGATAGTGCGCACATGCAGATAACTAACATGTTTGTTTACTTTATTTTGTTTACGTTATGTATTTTTTTAACCCCTTGGCGTTGCAGCCAGTTTTGGACTTTATGACACAGCCCCATTTTTCAAATATAACATGTGTCACTTTATGTGGTGATAACTTTGGAACACTTTAACTTTACCAGGTGATTTTGAGAATGTTTTTTTCATGATAAATTGTACTTCGTCTTTGATGTAAATTTGGTTCAGTATGTTTTGTGTTTATTTATGAAAAAATAGGAAATTTGGTGAAAATTTAGAAAAATATGCAATTTTCAAAGTTTGAAATTATCCTCTTTTCATATAGAGAGTCATACCACTCAAATTAGTTAATAAACATAATTTACCATATCTCTGCTTTATGTTGACATCAAATTTTAAACGTTCATTTATTTTTTGTGGACGTTATAAGGCTTACAGTCTAACAGGAATTTTCAAGAGAATTTACAAAACACATTTTTTAAGGTACTAATTCAGTTCCAAAGGGGCTTTGAAAGGTCTTTGTATTAGAAACCCCCATAAATCACCCCGTTTTCAAAAATGCACCACCAAAACAATTCAAGACAGTATTTGAGAAGTTTGTTAACCCTTTAGGCGCTTTACAGGAATTAAAACAAAATAAAGGCAAAAAATATACATTTCAATTTTTTTCAATACTATGTTAATTTAACCCTAAAATTTGGACATTCACAAGGGGTTAAAGGAGAAAATGCATCCCATAGTTTGTTGTAAAAATTCTCTCAAGCACAAAAATATCACATGTGTTGATGTAACCTGCTCTTTGGGCACACGACAGAACGCAGAAAGGGAAGGAGCGACATTGAGCTTTCGGAGGGCAGATTTTACTTAAATCATTTTCAAGTGCCATGTTGCATTTGCAGAGCAAATGAGGTACCAGAACAATAAAACCCCCATTAAATTACCCCATTTAAGAAAATACACCCCTCAAGGAATTTATCAAGGGGTATAATGAGCAGTTTGACCCCACAGCTGTTTCATGGGTATTTACTACCATTGGGACATGAAAAGGAAAAATTACTCTCTTTCCAGTAAAATATCTCTTTAGCCCCAAATTTCTCATTTTCACAAGGGGTTAAGAGAGAAAAGCCCCCTACAGTTCATTACACAATTTCTCCTGAATGTAGCAGTACCCCATATGTGGTCGTAAAGTGCTGTATGGGTACATAGCAGAGCTTGGAACAGAGAGAGCGCTGTTTGGCTGTTGGAGGGCAGATTTTGATGGAATTGTTTTCAGGTACCATATCACATTTGTAGAGCCCCTGTGGTGCCAGAACAGTGGAAACCCCCGAAATATGACCCCATTTTGGAAGCTAGACCCCTCAAGAAATTTATCAAGGGCTATAGTGAGTATTTTGAGCCTACAGATGTTTCACAGAATTGGGCTGTGACAATTTTTTCCGTTAAAATGTTGTTTTAACCCCAAATTACTGGAAGTCCAGGAGTTTCGTTTGTACTGTGGGTTGAAAAAAAACCCCCACCCGCTATTATAACCATCTGAAAGCTGCCAAAAACTGGGATTATATATTGTGACATTAAATGGGTGACAATGTGTTATGTGACTGATGGAACCTTCCGCCTGTCAGAAATGTTTTATATGTTCATCTCTAGTAATAATCGTTATTGCTATTATTTTAGTGTGTAATGAATATCAATAGAGAGGCGGTCGCGTATTATACTCTATAAAGATCAGGTATGGACAGGACAGGGACAGTGAAAAAATTTAAACTTTATTGATGACTTAGCGAATGTGTTGTGTGTTTGGTGCAACTCTTTTGGCGCTGCGACCTGGACGATGGTAAATGTCTAGATCACAGTGCCAATAAACTTCCTGGTAGGTTATATTCAGAGGGGTATTACATAAGAATACCCCTCTTATAAGGCTTAGAGGGGTATTACATTATCCCTCTATGTGACAATCAGAGGGCAAAAGTACAGTATGCTCTATGATTGATAGGAGAGGGGATAACATGGACAGAAGTCCCTGCTACCCACCCCCCAGTCACATACAGGTTATGCACAGATGATAATCATGATTTATCATCATCATCATCATCATCTGTGCAGTCTGCAGTTCTCCTCCCTCTCCTTCCTCCATTACGCAGCTGGCTAAGATGGCTGGAGGGGGGTGGACAATTTAGAGCCCCATATCTCAGGATCCATTTGGTCTATGAATTCATTTAATTCATGGTCTATGGATTCATTTTAAAGATGAGATTCTCCTCTTTAAAATGATACCAAGATCTCCATGATGCATCTTACAGATCTGGAGCGATTTGCTGTTAAAACGCTGTCGGGAATTGAGATCTGCATTAGAATCTCAATGGACAATATCATTTTCAGCAGGGAATTGCTCCCGATCTGTAAGATGCATCTTGGAGATCTTGGTATCATTTTAAAGAGGAGAATCTCATCTTTAAAATGAATCCATGGTGATCTTCATAGTCATAATGGATCCTGACAGAATAAAAAAAAACCCTAATACTCACCTCTCCTCTGCTTTCTGGCTGTACTGTGAATGACGATCGCTGGCTAGTAGAGGCTGTGACAGGTCCCTCATCAGATCGGAGTATCAGGTGTTTTATACAGCTGATACTCCGATCTCCCTGTTTCGGGGCACTGTCACTTATTACATTAAGCCTAGGTATCAGTACTGCCGCATAGCTGCACTGTGAGACCCACCATTCACAGCGGTGGCTGGAGAGGGGAGGCTTCTAGTGGTCCCTCTTCAGTCACAGGGGAGTCTCAGCTGCCGGCAACAGCTGAGCTCCCGATACTCCGTGCTAGAGAAAAGCGGGGAGTTGGGGACGCAACTGTATGTCCTGGTGCGCTAATGAAGCTCTCTCCAGGACCTACAGTTATGTCATGGTGCGCCTAGGGGTTAAATTATTAGGTCGGTATGAACTTTTTATTATTTATTTTTTACACTTTCTTTTTTACTTTTTAAACTTTTTTTTTACTTTTATTTCTGTACCTGTGTCATGAAAGCTCTGTACTATTACAGTGCTGATCATTAACTATACACCCACACGTAAAAGTATGGTGCCGAGTGGGAAGGGCTTTAGTCTAAGGCCCCATGGTAGCAGGCCGCAGCGAAAAAGCGCTGTTTGAAAAACCGCAGAGGAAACGCATCTCAGTTTTTCCCGCAGCACTTTTCAAAGATTTTCTGCTTCCATTATACCTAAAGGGAAACCGTCAGCATTTCTGTAGCTATAGTTGACCTGCTGTGATTTCCAAAACCGCAACAGTTATGGAAAGTGTTTCTACTGCGTATATTTTTCTCCAATGTGTGGATGGGATTCGCTAGATTCCATCCACTTTGCAGTGACTGTAAATCGGCGTGTTTTTTGATGCGCCGTGTATACCCAGTGGGGCCCTGGCCTTCCAGGCTTATTAATTGATGACCCAAGCTGATTAGCTGTTTGAGGAGACCACGGCATTCGGCTGTGAGCTGCACCCTCTTCACAGCAAAACAAACAAAACTGCTGCCACTTCAAACAGTTGATCGCTGACAGTCCCGGGTGACACACCTCCACTGATCTTCAATTAAGGATAAGTAATTAAATAAGTAGTCCCATAAAACCCCAAGAAAAAAGAAGACACAGTTGGAAGGGAGTATGACTATAGAATGTGACTACACATTGGCACAGACATATTACGCCTGACTAATTTTCACACAGCGTAAACTTAGACAGGGAATGTGATGAACAGACAATCAGTTATATATCTTTCTTGGAAATGTATTTTTACTTGCTCATATTAGTCTTCCACATACCTTTAGGAATGTTGTGCTTAAGTTGTGTTTACATTGGTGGACGATACGCTTCAATGGTTTTATGTGTGTACCATGGGAGATGGCCCATTCTAGCCAGCCAGTTTTATTACCCCTGGACAGATGTCCATGGGGGAGAGAGGGCTAGTGACCCTAAGTTCACCCCCAGACACACATCTCTCCCAGCACCTAGGAAGGCATCCATCTCTCCTAGGGTTCTGCAAAGGGTGGAAGAAGGAGGGGCCCTACCTGGGAGGAGGGAGGTTGGGTGGGGTACTAGCCATATGCTGAAGGGAAACCTAGATTCTTTGTCACTTAGCAAAGAGGCAGCAAGCAGTTCTTATCTTGGAGAAGATGTGAGGGCTTGTCCTGCTGTGGACTGAGCATGGGCCTAGCATTGAGACCTGAAGCCTTTTCCTTTGTTCTGGACAGCATGTAGGAGACTCATGCTCCGTAACTTGCTTAAGGAAGCACCCTAGGCCCAAAAACCTGCTGTGGCCTAGAGAAACGGACTACAAACTTGTGTCGGTATTTTTCTACCTTTTATTTCCCTTTTTATTTTCTGTACCGTAGTTTTACTTTTACCCATATTTGCTTGATAATTCACTGATATGTATTTCTGTATATGTTAGTGCTTAGTACCGACCCACTAGGGTTAATAAATAAATAACATTTATAAAGCTTGTTTCGTATCATCCTATGATAATACGTTAAGAAGGGTAGTCACAGGTGTGCCAAGTGGCTGGGCAAGGTGAGATCCTTCACAGGGAGTCTGAAGATACCTTTGTCTAACTAATACAACTTTTAGGTTGGCTTAATCTACACCTAATTTTTAGGTGAAAAATTTCAACAATATTGATATTTTTTTTTAAATTAAGACTATTTGCAACTTTACTATATTTTTTCAATTTGTATATACTGGAGTAATAAAACATTCACTGTGAAGCTGTAGATATACTGTATGTTAAGTAGATGTAAATATAAAATGCATCAGAAAATGCAGGTAAATATAGCATTGTAATGCAGTATGTTTACACAGGCAATATATTGTCATAGGTGTGATTTCGTGAATGAAACAGGGCTGGTGTAGTGTTGCTGCGCCTAATTTTGTGGGTTTAGATGACTCTCTAGCACATAACAACATAATGTATAGAAGCACAATGATGTAAACACACTATATGGAGTTTTCCCACTATAGCAATAACTACTTCATAAACTATAGTATCATGCATAAAGCAATCTTTGCCAAAGTACAAATATAGGAAGTTTATCTTCAATTTCTGCAGCATGATAACTTAATAATATGACAATAAAAGCTATTAAAAGAGTTGACTTAACACTCTGTGTCACAGTGATGTTAACTTAAGGGGCAATCACTGCAGGCTTGACTGCTGGGTTCCCTAGTGATTAGGAGAAGGGGGAACCAAAAGTCTCCCTGCAGCCTCCTTGTGAATGGAGCACCACTTCACTTGCGTGACCTGCGCTCCATTCACTGCTGTGGGGCTGCCAGGACTGTAATCACCAGAAGCGCCCACAACGCTCACAGCATCCAGGGTTCGGGGCAAGATCCCCCTCCACGACCCCCTGCGATAAGATTGCGGGTTCCAAGTGGTTGCCATAGCAGCAAGGAAGTCGGGCCACAGCCTCGTGACTGTCTATGCATAGTTCCCATATGAACTAATGTGCAATGTTCTGCACTAATATGTACTGCAGAACATAGCACAGGGGATCTGAGATCCCAGCTTCAATCCCCTTGTGGGACAGGAAAAAAAGAGAAAAAACACAAAAACACATAGTAAAACCACACAAAAATAAATAAATAAGTTAAAAAAAAAAACACCTTTATATTTAAAATATATATAATGTAAACAAAAATAAATAAACAAACATGCTAGGTATCCCCACGTGAGTACAATTCCCCACTATCCAAAAATAGTGTTATTTATTCCATATGTTGAACACCATAAAAAAATAGACCGCAATGCGCAAATTAACATATTTTGGTCACTTTTCTTTCCCCAAAAAATAGCAATAAAAAGTGATCAAAAAGTCATACATATCAAACATTGGCACCAATAGAAATTACAACTTCTCCTGCAAATAAAGAGCCCTGACAAATCTCTATCCACAGTACAGTGAGAAAGTTATATGCGTCAGAATACGGTGACCCCAGGAAAATAATTTCTTTTCAAAAAATGACGTTTTATTTGTAAAAGCGGTAAAACGTAACAAAAACCAATAAAAACATGACCTGCCAGACAAAGCTGCCTTGTCATGTTTGATGCAGAATGAATGCCGTAAAAACAAAATGCAAAAGATTATGACAGAATTGTGTGTTATTTCACACGGACCCCCAAAAAACGTAAATAAAAGCTAATGAAAACATTATATGTACCCCAAAATGGTGGCAAATGAAAGCACAAATTGTCATGCAAAGCATAAGCCCTCACATAGCTATGTAACAGAAAAATAAAAAAGTTATGAATTTTGGAAGGCGGGGAAGAAAAATATGAAATAGTCACCAAGCATTATAGTACAAACTATGTTGCGTCTTTAAGGGGTTAATGACTACATAAACTTTACTACATCTGTAATGTTTTTCCATGTTCATATGACGAGCTGTCTACGGCTTACTGCTCATCTCTGCATTATTTGTAAACATCCTAAGATATCATCTTGTACATTATTTGAAGAGGACAAATCTTATCAGCTAGGATTTGACTAAGAAATATTTCACCGCACATTTAATCGAGTTACTAAGAGGATATTTGTATTCTATGGTGATGATGGTATTTTAGAGGCAGTTCATGCTTTCAACACATCACACAATTTTCTTGTATACATAATCCCAACAATGAAATTGCTACAATGTATTGTTACTCTGGACGTACAATGGAGACTTTTAAATCTTTCTATTACAGAACATGAAAAGCACCGTCTATGCAAGAGCACAGATTATATGAATTTGCACTTCAAAGTAAAATGGTTTTATAATGAATACGTTCGAGAACTTCCTGCATTCAAGGATACCGTCCCAGAGTATTCTCTGTAAGTCTTATTTCTTCATTTCTAAATTAAATTAATACTGAAAATAGATAAAATGATAATGTCAGTTGTAAATCCCTGCTCATGTCTGAAAGTTATGAAATATAGTCACATGACATCGAAAACATTTTTCTAAATATCAGACTAGATATCACAAGGCTTTTTTTGGTTGGTTGGATGTACAGTGTATATCTATGCCAGTTTTCTGATCGGTGTAAATGTGGCACATCTTTGGTGCATGGCCCTTGTTTTTTTGTGCTAAAGATGTGCCACATTGTTTGTTCTGTGCCTCAAAAGTGGGCTGAAAGGGTGGAGACCAAGATGGGCTGGGGCAGGGAGAATTTAGCCCAACAAAGTTACTATGGCTCATGTCAATAAACTAGCGTGAGTTACACCTGAAATCTACACCAGTAGTTCACTGACTATAGAGTAACTGACTGGTGCAGATTTCAATTTTAGGGGAGTGTACCTGAATTATTAAGAGGTCAGAGCCTCTTAATAATTCAGGCACAGTTAGTGTCAGCAGGGGAATAGATTAAGACTTGTGTGCAGAACGCCAGCCACTGTCTTTTTGGCATATATTTTTATTTTTATTTTTTTTTATTTTTTCAACTGTTTATTTTCAAAGGTTTTTGTCATACAGAGAAAATAACAATATACAAGAAAAATAAGATAACTGAAGATAACAAACATAGGACAGACGGGGATTACTCAGCATTCTCAATAAATTACCAGGCTTTAAACAAACTGGCCAGAAATGGCCCCATAAAGGCCAAGGAATCCGACAACAAACAGGGGTAGACAAGACAGGAGGACAGAGGGGTGACAGAAGGACATCCAGGAAGTAAGGGGCCACACAGCATCCAGATCAGAGAAGCCGGGCCACCCAGAACTCATCCCACGGTTTCCAAATCAAGCAGAACCTCTCCTCCTCATTATTAAGAAGGGCCGTCAGGTACTCCAGGGAGCGTGCATCTTTTATCCTAGCGTATAACTCCTCCAGGGCCGGGGGAGCTGGTTGCCGCCAGTGTTTAGCAATCAGACATCTAGCGAAGGTAAGGAGGAGTAACAGGAGCTGGAGAGCGGGCCTGCGCAAAATATCAGGGGGGGGGGGGAGGTTGAGAAGGTAAGTCCTAAGGGACAGGGGAAGGCTAACACCCAGGACCCCTTCCAGGAGACCCCGAACCTGGTGCCAATAAGGCTGGAGCAGGGGGCAGTTCCAAAAGAGATGGAAAATATGTGCGGGGCGGGTGCCACACCGCCAGCAGCAGTCCGGGACATTCTTGTCAAAAGAGTGAAGTGCAGCTGGGGTATGATACCAATGCATCAACATCTTAAAAATATTTTCTTTTTGTGTAACACCTCTAGAAGTCCTGGGTGCTCTACTCCATATGAGGGACCAATCGTTACTCGAGATGGGTGTCCCCAAATAGGCCTCCCACCGTGACATATAAGTATGTTGGGGCAAAACATCTGGGGTGGGATTCGAAAGAAGGCGGTATATATCAGAAATAAGCCCTGTTGTCCCAACACCCGTTTTACAGAGTTTCTCAAAAAGCGTAGGGATGGGTGCTGTGGGGCCTTGAAAAATAGAGGAGGCCAGATGGGAGACCTGGATATACGTGAACTCACTGGACTGGGGCAGGCCAAATCCAGACCGAAGATCAGCAAATGGTAAAAGAGCCCGGGTCCTATAATCAATGATGTCAGCGTACGAAAAAGGCCCGCTCTCAGCCAAGGACCCGCTACCGGCCCAGTGAGTCCAGGCGGGTAATTAGGGTGAAGAAGGAAAGCGGTCATGGAGGAACATGAGGAGGAGAAGGGGAAACGGGATACACATGTGCGCCAAATATCTCTCGTGAGCCATATGGCCTAACAAGGCACTCCCGGACGTGGAATGAGGACTAGTCCAAAGCAGGGAATTAGGATGTTGCGGAGCAAGCCACAGCTTCTCGATCTCCATCCACTTAGAGTAAGCCTGGAGGGTGGACCAAGCCGGGACCCTGCGTAGGTGGACCGCCCAGTAGTATAAAACTAAATTGGGGAGAGAAAGGCCACCTCTTTCCCTAGGGGTCATCATAAGCTGCCTAGAAAGCCTGTGTCTCCCTCCAGCCCAAACAAATCGGAGGATTGAGCCCTGCAGCGCCCGGAGGTCCCTAAGGGGCACCGGGACTGGGAGGGTCTCAAAATAATAAAGCAGCTTAGGCAGGATAGACATCTTCACTGCGTTGATCCGGCCAAAGAGAGACAGAGGCAGTACCAACCACTCAGTAAGGAGGGCCCGAATGTGTCTAAAAAGGGAGGGGAAATTTGCCTGGTATAATTGGGAAAAGGATCCAGTTAAATATATGCCCAAGTATTTTAGCGAGGAGGACTGCCATCTATACCGAAAGGCGGCCTGAAGGCCAGCCAAGCTAGTCGGGGGAATTCGAATAGGTAGGGCCTCTGTCTTTGAAGTATTGACCCTATAACCAGACAGACGACCAAAGCGGGAAAGGAGGCCTTGGAGGTTGTGAAGGGATACATGGGGGTTAGTAAGGGTCAGGAGGATATCATCCGCGAACAAGGAAAGCTTGAATTCTCGATTGCGTACACGAACCCCCGCAATATCGGGGCTCAGAAGATGGCCGCCGCCAGTGTCTCAATACAGAGTACAAAAGAAGAGGATATAGAGGGCAACACTAGTGCCCTCTATATCCTATAGTCTAGTGCCATTGTGCAGACGAAACGGGGGAGACGAGGCGTGAGGAAGCTTGACAGTTGCTGACGGGGAGGAGTAAAGACCCTTGATTGCTGTCAAGAAGGGACCCGCAAAGCCAAACGTGGCCAGGGTCTCAAATAAAAAGGGCCATCCCAGACGATCAAACGCCTTTTCCGCGTCCAAGCTGAGTACCAAGAGTTCAGAACCAGAGCGAGATGCCACGTCTATAAGATCAATGGTTCTCCTGGTATTATCACCTCCCTGGCGGCAAGGTACAAAGCCCACCTGATCTTTATAGATCAGGGAGGGGAGGCACATGTTAAGTCTGGACGCCAGAATCTTGGTAAACAGCTTGAGATCCGTATTCAGAAGTGATATGGGCCTGTAATTCCT
This sequence comes from Leptodactylus fallax, assembly GCA_947044405.1. NCBI lineage: Eukaryota > Metazoa > Chordata > Amphibia > Anura > Leptodactylidae > Leptodactylus > Leptodactylus fallax. The sequence goes on along the minus strand of CAMRHE010000027.1, from coordinate 7,535,175 downwards.
GCAATCTAGGTGGTCCTTATCAGGTTTCGGGATGAGGGTTAGAAAAGAGTGTGAAATAGAATTAGGGATTGGTTCGCCCGACAAAAAGGCCATAAATAGGGAAACAAGATGCGGGATCAGTTCCGCCCCAAATACCTTGTAATATAGGTAGGTGAGGCCGTCAGGACCAGGTGATTTCCCATTAGGGAGTTCTTGGAGAATTTGGGAGACCTCGTCCGTCGTAACAGGTTTATTAAGAAGAGCAAGGGGAAAGGACAGGCAAATTACAGGAAGACAGGAAGTCCTGCAATAATGCTGAGCGCGTCACAGGATCAGGGGGTAAGTCCGATGGGAGGGAGTATAGGTCTGAGTAAAAGGCATGAAATAGACGCGCAATCTCACTAGGGTCGTACACAACGGCCCCGTCAGATCGCCGCAGCGCATAAGCCGACCCCCTTTACGTTCGTTCTCGTAGTTGACTAGCCAAAAGCTTATGGGGTTTGTTGGCCCTATCATAGTACCGCTGTCTGGTGTAAAGCAGTAACTTGGTGGTCTTATGAAGAAGGGTCTCCCTAATCTGGGCCCGAAGATCTATCAAGGTTTTAAGGAGGGTCCGCGACGGGCTAGACGCCATGCGAGTCTCTGCATTTTGTAGACGGAGCCGAAGCTCCTCAAGCCGTGCATTAGCATCCCGTTTTAGCCGGGTGCCCAGGGCAATACAATGTCCCCTCATCACAGCTTTATGGGCCTCCCACAACGTCGCCACGGAAGATACAGATCCCAGATTAAGTTCAAAAAACGTTTTTAGGTGAGTACGGAGCTCCTCGCGAGTCTGCGCCCACTGAAGGAGACTCTCGTTAAGTCGCCAATGGCATATTCTGGTGCGGACCGAACCAGCACACAATACTAAAGAGATTAGGGCATGGTCAGACCAGGTGATGGAGCCGATCGAGGCATCCCGAAGAAGGCGCAGAGCCGGAGCATTCCCAAAAAAATAATCTATTCTGGAATGGGTCTGATGAGGGGCCGAATAGAACGTGTAAGACCGGTCAGTCGGATAGTTAATCCTCCAGAGGTCATAGAGAGAATACTGACGGATTATGCGACGGAAGTGAGCTGAAAGTCTACGCCGGGAGAAGCGACGGGAAGTACCTGACAGGGAATGGTAATCCATAGAGTCTGAGAAAGACATGTTAAAGTCCCCTCCGACAATAAGGGCAGCAGGGGGTAAAGCTTCCAATTTATTAAGGACCTTAGTAAGAAAATCAGGTTGGGAGGAATTAGGGGCATAGAGGTTACAGAGGGTGATTGGCTGGCCCTCAAGCCTACCGTGGAGAATCACAAACCGCCCCAAAGGATCAAGGACGGAGGTAGTGACCTCCAGGGGGCATGATGAGGATATAAGAATGGCAGTCCCCGATCGCTTTTTAGAGTGGGTGGCCGAATAAATTGTTGGGAAAAAACACAAGGCAAAGTTAAAGTTACAGGTGCTGTCAAAATGGGTCTCCTGAAGAAATGCTATATCAGCCTTAAGGGCACGCAGTTCCGCCAGGGCTAACCTACGCTTCACATTGGAGTTAAGGCCTTTAACATTAAGGGATACAATTTTAGCCATATCTCAGGATAAAGGGAGGGGCGCAAGGGGGACGAGGCCTACCACAAGGAGTCAATGAGGGTGCGGAGTCCCCGGGGGAGCAGAGTCTCGTCCAGGAGGCTTGCCGATGTCTCGTCAGGATGAGTGAGGACCACACCTGGAGTACACAGAAAAGAACGAGAGGGGAGGGGGAAAGACAAGACAGAAAGCAAAACAAGGAAAGTAAATTACAATAAAACACCATTACCTGGAAAAAGATCTCCCGGTAGGGACTAGGAGGGTATACAAGGGTTTAAGACCAATGTAGATCCGCCTATAACAAAGTGCCGTGTAAGTAGTTAAAAACCACGGCAACGTACCCCTAAGGGGTGGGAGGCGAGGCTGAGGGGCCAGCTAGCAGCAAAGAGCCAGTCAACCAAGCCAGGAGAGACTCCCGTCGGCCTCCCCTGCCACACATATAAAATAAACATTAGCAATACTAATAAATCGAGCCAATAAGATAACTGAGAGGAAGAACCAACCACACTTAAGAAATGTGCTGGAACCAGCATTAACTAACGCAGCATCAATCCTGTATGGAAGCAAAAACGAAAGTCATCAAAGGGCCAGGTTAAATCAAAGGGGGGGAACCCGCCATGACAGATGGGATGACCCAGTGCCAGATGCTGAGTCCGGATACGGCAGGCGTCGTCTTCTCGTCTGGACAGTAGTCCAGACCGGGGCCGGAGGGGGGGAGAGGGTAGCAGAGTCCCAATCTTGAAGCGTAGGGAGGGGAACATCCAGGGCAGCACAGAAATCCTTCAGGTCGGCGTGAGATTTCAAAGTGATAGTGCGACCATTTCTCCTGACAATGAGAGCAAAAGGGAAGCCCCACCGGTACTGAAGCTGGTGTTCCCTTAGGGTTGAAAGGAGAGGTCGGAGCAAACGCCGCTTTTGCAAGGTGATCCAGGACAGGTCAGGGTAAAGCTGGACTTTGGCACCGTCAAAGTCAAAATCTGTGTTAGAGCGGGCCTGGGCCATAATAGCTTCTTTGAGTTCAAAGTCCTGCACACAGCAAATAACGTCCCTTGGTGCAGCGGTAGTGCCTTTGGGACGGAGGGCCCTATGTGCTCTGTCCAATTTGATGCGGTGTTCAGGTGGCTTACCCAAAAGCATGTTAAAGATGGCCTCCAGAGTAGCCTTTAAATCCTCCTCCCCCGTGGCCTCTGGTAGACCGCGAACTCTGATGTTGTGCCTCCTACCGCGGTTGTCCAGGTCCTCTAGGTGGCGAGTGGTTGCTTTAAGAATCTCGGACTGGGTAGAGACCACATCATGCATTTGGGAGACATAGTTGCGGGTCTCATCCTGGGAGGACTCCAGTGTATCCACTCTGACAGCTAATTGGCGCAGGTCAGCGCGCACCACGGAAAGCTCTTGCTTAAAGGTGCGTTTAACCTCATCAATGAGAAGTTTGAAGTCTTGCTGAAAGTCCTGCCTGGTAGGCAATTGCTGTAGTATAGACTGCCACTGTAAGGGAGGTTCTTGGACAGATTGAGGAAGGGGGTGGGGGACTGGCGTGGGACCCGATGACAGCGTGCCCCCTGTGCCCGCCACCGGCCCCGCCACCCCTTGGGCACCCAGAGGGAGGCGTACAGACGGCGTGGTAAGCAGGGGCGCAGGGCCAGGGGGGCCCCCAGGGGGGAGGAAAGTCCAGTTTGGTGGTCCTGGCCACTCTGGGACATGGTAATGTCCTGCTGGGCTGTGAAGGTGGGGGGGAGGGCTGCAGCAGACAGTACCTGCAAGTTGGCATCCCGCCTGCAGGATGCATCTGAAGATGGTGCCTGGGCCACGTGAGGAGGAGTCCCCAAGATGGCGGCCGCCTGAGGCCTATCCTGGAGGGAGCGTCGGTCCGGGGAGCAGGGAGATAGGTCAGGAGGAGCAGCGGAGGAATCAGCCGACAGGGGACTGCGCGGAGGAGAGCAGGAGTCCCGGTGAGTGCGGGGGGAGGGAGACAGTGCGCGCGGTCCCCCGTGCTGTCGGGACCCGCGCTGAGGCCCTGGGATGCCGCTGGAGGAACGGGTCCATGGTGGAGGGACCCCCGCCGGCTGCTGGGACCACTGGAGGCTTTCTCACGGGGAGCTTCTTCCCCATATAGAGCGACTGTAGCGGGCTCGGTGAGCGGTAAGGCAGGGGAGACAGGAGCTCGCGATTATGCGGCTGTCTCCATCAGCGTTCAGGCCACGCCCCTGGCATATATTTTTAAGATCCATTATCTTTCAAAAAATTATATGCTAAAGAGTAACATCAGTCACATTGTATTTTTAGATAACTAAATATTTTAAGATAAATATCTATTTTTCCTCATTTTGGCCCTTACCTACAGATATCCTGAGATATCCTGCACAAGATGACCAGCTTTGAAAAAAAAAAATTCAGTACTTGGTTTTGATGCAAAGGGGATTTTTTTTTTTAAACTGGTCAGCTTGTGCCATTCAAACGCAAATACACATCTTGTAGCCAAATTTGCCTGTATTGAACTGCACGTTCTAAAACAGGCTGCCTTCCCTTCTCAAGCTATCAGCATATTTCATAAGGGATATTTATGGGCAATTAATGTACCACAGAGGACAGGAATTGTAACCCTTGCTGACTTGTGAATGAGACTTAGTTATCTAATAAATGAATAGAAGTGTGTGCACCACTTCATTTCCATGAGAATGCTAGAGATACCCAAAGTACAGTGCTCAACTATCTCTGGTACTCCCACTAAAATAAATGGAGCGCTGTGTGAGCTGCCCAACCAGTGCTCAATTCAAAATGGGGACAAGACTCCCCCATTCTCTTGATTGTTGTTTCTCTGAGCAGTCAAGTTATCCCGTATCCTATGGACATAAGCCCCTTTAATGAAATAAACACTTAAAACTGTTATAAAAATATAGCTTCAAATGCCATTTTAATCTTACATTTTCCAGCCAGACCTGTATACCTGTGGAAAAAGGTCAGACAGCCTCTAGCATTTCTAAAATATTAATAGAATGCACAAATAGGAAGGCTTAATGTCAAGACTTTATAATTGTGCATTACTATTCACCTTAAACTGAATGTTCACGATCTTCTTCAGGTGGTTTGAGCCTTTTGTTATTCAGTGGTTGGATGAAAATGAAGATGTGTCAATGGAATTTCTTCATGGAGCCTTGGAAAGAGATAAAAAAGATGGAGTAAGTTTTTTCAAGTCAATTTCTTGAAGCTAATAAAACTTACAACAAGGGCCAATAACAAAAATCTAGTCTTCCAATCCTACACTCCCTTAATGGACCCCATAAACAAATACATCCTTCCTCTTTTTCAATTTTGATCTATTCTTTAGATCTAGACTATTTTATAATATTAAATTATTTTCTAAAAGTGAGAATTTTACATAGTTATTAAACTACTGAAATGTATAATATAAGAAATATTTTCTCAGCTCTTCCCCTTGTTCCCCTCAGTTCCAGGCCACATCAGAGCATGCCTTGTTTTCTTGCTCAGTTGTTGACGTCTTCACACAATTAAATCAAAGCTTTGAGATTATCAAGAAACTGGAGTGCCCTAATCCGGAGGCACTTTCTCATTTAATGAGAAGATTTGCAAAGGTAAATTTCAGTGAGCTGTTGTTCTGTCTGTGTGTATCAGTTGTAATGAGTGCCTTAAATAATCTCCTCAGCGAAAAAGGGATTTTTTTGTCCATAGCTACTAGAATTTATATTTTATTTTATTTCTACTGTGTTTACAGAATTTCTGCCAATGTCACTACAGCCTTCTTTTTTTTTTTTTAAAATAATGTTTTATTGGGTTTTCAAAACAAAACAAACATACAGTAAGTAATGCAGAACACAATGCGGCAATGTCACAAACAAGGTAACCACTAACTACAGCCTTCTTAAAGAGGTTGTCCAGGATAAACTTTTATTTTAATATTAGGCTGGGGAAGGTGAAAAGAAACCAAAAAAAAAAAACATATTCACCTGTCCCCGTTGCTCCGGTGTCTCCAAGCACAGTCTGGTCCTGCTGCTCCGGTGTTTTCTTGCAGCGGAAGTCCCCGTCGCACAGTGATGTTCCGTCTCCTTTGCTGAAGCCACTGATTGGCCTCAGTAGTCACGTGTGGCGGGGACTTCTGCTGAAAGAAAACACTGGAGCAACAGGACTGGACAACGCAGGGAGACACCGGAGCACCAGGGACAGGTATGTTTTTTTTGTTTGTTTGTTTTTTCACCTTTTCCGGCCTAATATAAAAAAAAAAGTTTATCTTGGACAACCCCTTTAAGGAGGTGGTCACACACCTTCAATAGCTTTCTGGCTCATTTGGCTGACAGCTACTGTATTCCGCTCAGTTATACAAATGCACACTTAGTTTAATTAGCATTGTAATTATTATTGTCAATATGGAGAGTGGAGAAATTCACTTCTAGATATCTCTGGCTGCAGTTTTTTTCCTGTGAGAACAAAGGATGATGAAATTTAACATGCCTGGTCCTTCTTTTTCCTGACACAAAAGACAGCCAATCCCAGTTAGGACTTCAGCCATCTTTGCTTTTATGTGTACAGTCACCATTAGACAGGTCATACAATATAATTCTTATTTGGACATTACACCAGTTAAAGGGAGTTTTTTTAGCTAAGCATATTTTCAATTAGCCTTTAGAAAGGCTATTCTAGGCATACCTGTCATTCCTTGTGGCATGGATTCTTTATAGGTTTATAATATATACATTCCTTGTTCCTTGCAGCCATTCTTGATATGCAAATTAACCTTCAGGGAACAAAGGGGACTCCATGCACAATAAAATCTTGTGCATGCGCTCAGCCACTTCGGGTTCGTCTACATAAAAGTGCTGGTTTTACTAGCAGTATTCAGGCCAAGTCTACTTACAGTACCACTGTGTCCTCTTGATACTAGTGCAGTCTTGCTTAAGTTCTGACATTGATTCTTCTATCTGACATTGCTTTTCTCCCCCTGAGTGCTGACATTACTGCTGCATTTTGGCACCATTTATACTCTATCCACAATGCTAATGCTCATAAAATTTGCTCATTGTGAATTTTTGTTGTCAGTTTTGCCATAATTATTATTGACAGTTGCTGGACAGGTCTATCTTTCTTGGAAATATTCATGGTTTTCATTTCAAAACAGCCCTATTATACAATTTTCTGTATTATGGGTAATGATACCCCTTTTTGAGGGAGAAGTTAACACTCTGAAGAGCCAAATGCATTTAATAAAAATTACGAATAATAGTAGTAAGAATAGTTCAGGATACATATCTTCCCACTCTGTTAGCCCTTAGGCCTGCCCAGATATTACTTCACTTGTGTTGCTTCAGTGGATTTTATTAGCAGAAACAGCTCCCTAGAAATACTTTCTGTAATGTTGCCAACTGTGCTGTATGGACTGCACCATCCCACACTATTCTCACTACTGGCTTTTAGAACTTAAGCAGTTTTTAGAACTTAAGATATTTTCAGCATGGCTTTCCAGATGGTATAAAAAGAGTCCCTGGATATAACAGATATACTACCCCTTAGTATATGTTAGTTATTCATGAAATGAGTGTCAATGCACGATGTTATTTTTTTATAAAGCTTAACATTCTTTTATTACTATTGACCTTTATTTGTACACTATACACAGCCTATGTATAGGCTGTAACAAACAAATTCATGCATGGATATGATGGTCAAACATGATAAAATTAACCCCTTCCCGCCAGAGGTATTTTACGATTTTCGTTTTCGAACCCCCCGCCTTCCAAAACCCATAATTTTTTATTTTTCCATTAACAGAGCCATATGAAGGCTTAATGTTTGTGGGAAAAATTGTTGTTCATAATGATACCATTTATTATTCTGCACAATGTACTTCGAAGCTGAAAAAAAATTCAGAATGGGGTATAATTGGAGAAAAAGTGCATTTGTGCGACTTTCTTAAAGGCTTCATTTTTACATCGTTCACGGTGCATCCAAAATGACATGTCATCTGTATTCTATGTTTCAGTACGATTCCAGGGATATCAAATTTATATGGTTTTATTCACATTTTAACCCCTGAACAAAAATCCAAAACTTTGCAAAAACAAATTTTTTTCTTAAAGTCGCCATATTCTGACATCCATAACTTTTTAGATTTTTGTGTACAGGGATGCATAGGGCTTCTTTTTTTGTGGGGCCAGGTGAAAATTTTGGGGAATGTTTGTTGCTTTGATCACTTTTTATTCAAAGCGCTCGGCAATTTAGATTTTTTTTCCAGCTACACTGTTCATTATAAGTTTGTAGACCAGCCATTTTTGGTTACCTAATGTGTATGTTTCACAGTAATTTTTTACTTTTTATTTTTATATGTATTCTAGGGATAGGTGGGGTGATTTGAATTTTTTAAAAAAATTTATATATTTTTTTTTACTTTTTTTAGTTATACTGTATTTATTAGACCCCTAGGGGTCTTGAACACCAGGAGGTCTGATCAATAATGCAATGCATTACAATGCTAATGCATTGCAATGCATTGCAAAATACCGGCATTTGTATGACAGGCTGCTTGGAGCAGCCTGACATACAAATAGATGCTAGACAAGTCTGGGAGCCTTCAATAGGCTCTTGGCAATCATGGCAATGGCTCGCCGGCCTCTGATCTCCTCCCCAAAATGGAAGCACCCATTCGCCGCCGGAAAAATGGCAAAAGCTGGTCAAAGCTAACCAAGGCACCGGACCTTAATGCCCACTGATTCAGCACCGAGTCTTTGCTGCATAATACAGCAAAACCCGGTGGCTATGGTGGCCGCTCAGCTCCTTATGAAGGTGTAGGGGCAAGTCTGCTGGCCTGGTGCTGTGTCATAAATAAAGAGAACCTTTCATGACCTCCACCAACTCCAGGTCTTTGCATTCTTTCATATGTGCTGCTCCACTGATTCTAGCACAGTTGGATATTTTTTCTTAGCCCCCACCATTCCTGAGCAATAATTTCTGTTAGTTTCAGCTGATATTCTAATTAGGCTGTCAGGTGGGCGATTCCTGTCTCTGCTTCATTCCAGGACCACTCACCTGACAGTAAAGAGCCTAATTCGCTATTGGGTGCTGAAAATAATAGCCCTGTTTGGTCGGTAGTGGCTAGAGAAAAGATTTTAACTGCGCCAGAACCAGAGTAGCAGCATCTATTGAAGGATGCAAATAGTTGGAGGTGGTGAAAAGTCCTCTGCAAGGCTATCATTGCAATTCCTGCTTAAAGTCTGACATTGTTGTACAGTATATTGAATCAACATGCCATTAAACTTATAGTTGGGAAAAACTGTTCAATTCTGTGAAACCAAGGATTTTAAAATGTGTTATGTCCCACAGTTCTCTGATATAGCTGCTCCAGAATTAGCATATTTGATGCTCATATGTGGTGCATTGTGCTTGTCTGATTTCATTGCATCGTATGTTGTTCAGTTAGCTAGTTCAATTTGTATTTTTTTGTGAGCTTAGTGAGTGGTTAGCAAATAATAGTGCACAATGTACATGCTGTTATTTTATTGCAATTATATATGCTTTCATTTTAGACCATCAACAAAGTGCTTCTTCAGTACGCTGCAATTATATCCAATGATTTCAGCTTGCACTGCGGCAAAGAAAATGTGGTAAGTAGAAAATGCTGGATATTGTGTTATTTACAAAGCTAAAAAGCCTTATGATCAGGGATTAAATGCAAATGTGGAACCCCCTGGTGAGTCCTGACTTCATATTTGGTGACGCTTTGGGTAAACATGACCATGTACAGATAAGTGGTAGTAAAGTGTTATTGCCATGTCAAGCTGGGAGCAGTTAGACTTGCAGATCTAGTTATTGACTATACAATGTATTGTTATAGTAGCTGTAGAAAAAGTTGGATTTGATGGTAATTCTCAGTTTATCAGAGATGACTTCTCAAAGTAGTAAGCCAATTTATCCATCATGCTGCACTGAATGACACAGATGTAACCATGTTTTATTCATATGAATAAGGCTTAAACATTATTCTTCTTTTGGCCCGTTTCTCTTATTCTTGCCAGCTACAGTTCCTTCACTGTGTATTGCAGCAACTGGATTAAAGTTCTAAAACATAATACAGACCCAAGATATTGCATTTTTTTTTAAAGGAAGGCAAAACTTATGGTTTCTCTCAGTGGTGTAACTAGGAATGACTGGGCCCCAAGGCGAACATTTGACATGAGGCCCCCCCCGAACCGCCGCCCCTAACCCCCCCCCACATAAACCGCAATTCTGCACACACTATTATGCGCCATAGTGGCCCCTACACACAGTATTATGCCCCATAGTGGCCCTTGCACAAAGTATTATGCCCCATAGTGGCCCCTGCACACAGTATTATGCCCCATAGTGGCCCCTGCACAGTATTATGCTCCATAGTGGCCCCTGTACACAGTATTATGCCCCTTAGTGGCCCCTGCATACGGTATTATGCCCCATATCGGCCCCTGCACACGGTATTATGTCCCATAGCAGCCCCTGCGAACTGTATTATGCCCCATAGTGACCCCTGCACACAGTATTATGCCCCATAGTGGCCCCTGCTCACAGTAGTATTTTCCATAGTGGCCCCTGCCCACAGTAGTATGCCCCATAGTGGCCCCTACACACAATAGTATGCCCCATAGTGGCCCCTGCACACAGTAGTATGCCCCATAGTGGCCAACGCATGAACAATTATTATACTCTGGGGTCTTTTTAGACCCCAGAGTATAATGATCGGAGCTCCAGGGGAGGATACAAACATAAAAAACAATGCTACTTACCTCTTCCTCGCTCCGCTGCACTCCCGTCGCTACTTCGGCTATCTTAAATATTGGACCAGATCTCACGTGAGTGAGGCCAGTGTCGCGATGCATAATGACTTCGGCTGACGTCTGGAACCTAACCAAACAGGCCCGAAGCCTGCGGAGCGTAGGAGAGGTGAGTTACTGTGTTTTTTATATTCCCTCATCTTCTCTGGGAACCCGATCGTTATACTCAGGGGTCTCAAAAGACCCCGGAATATAATGATAGCAGTGATTGTGGGGTTCGCGGTAGCGGCTGCCACAGGGCTCCAGGCCCCATAATGTTCCGGGCCCTGTGGCAGTCGTTACCGCTGCTACCCCGATATTTACGCCCTTGGTTTCTCTTCTCTGCTGCAGTATGCATTCTGATGTTCTGCAGTGCCTGGTGTAGCTTATAACTCCCTGCAGCTTCTTTTACACAAGTTTTTAATGAAGAGAAAGGGGTTATTAAATGGTCACTAACTTTTCAGCAAATGTCATACAAATCTATAGTACCAGTGCATATAAGAAACTTTGTAATATATCCTATCAAAGAAAAATGACTCTTCATATGTCAGGCTCTATTCCTGATCACTCTGCAATCTATGCTGAATCCATTTGGCTCTCACAAAATAGACTGAAGTGTCAAATTACATGTTACATTAGGCTGACTGAAATATCAAATTACAACTCACAACATATATCTATACAGGTAAGGTGGAGAGCCAAGTAAGAGAGAAGGAAAAACACAGATACAGAGGCTGCTGCTAATTAGTAAGATTTCTATCTCAGCCCAAGTGCTTTATTTACGTATACAGTTTACTAGAAAAATGAACTCTGCACTTAATAAATGCAAGTAGTGCACCTAAGACCTCACACTTAATTTTGTTGACCTTCTTCTAATGAGCCACTGGTGAAACATTTGGCTTCTGATAATAGGATGAGCATAGCTAATGTATAAATGAAAACTTAAGGGAATATCTTAAGTAAGCCTGCCTGGAATGGCATCTGTCTGCAATACAGCTGCAGGTAAATTGTTCCTCTTCAATTACCATAATGATGCAATGTGGTTCTTTAGTCATATCTTTTATTAAAAATATTTTATTTTGCTTACAAAAGCTAAAGGTATAGCCATAAGGGCACAATTTTAGATATCATTGACAGCATCAGTGCAAAGTATTTTGCAGTAAGGGAGCTCTTAAGTGCAGCAAAATTGCCAGTGTGTGGTGTCTCATGAATTGCAAAGATCTATGAGTAAGTGCACATTACAACGCTTGTCACTTAACCTACCCATGGGACTTCTGTTTCTTCATTAGTATGATTGATCATACAAGTTTCCCAGATAGATAATCTTTATTAGAGTTCCAGATGGAATTAAACATGCCATAGTAGTAGAATGCAATAAAATACAGTGATGGCAAGTCATTGTATTGCACATATACACACGTGGACAAAATTGTTGGCACCCCTCGTTTAATGAAAGAAAAACCCACAATGGTCACAGAAATAACTTGAATCTGACAAAAGTAATTTGCCAAACTACATGTTGACAAGTCACAAAGCTTCTGGGAGAATGTCCTATGGACAGATGAGACAAAAATCTAAATTTTTGGTAAGGCACATCAGCTCTATGTTCACAGACAGAAAAGTGAAGCATGTCTTGAAAAGAACACTGTCCCTACTGTGAAACATTGAGGAGGCTCTGTTGTATTCTGGGGCTGCTTTGCTGCATCTGGCACAGAGTGTCTTGAATCTGTGCAGGGTAGAATGAAATCTCAAGACTATCAAGGGATTCTAGAGAGAAATGTGCTGCCCAGTGTCAGAAAGCTTGGTCTCAGTTGCAGGTCATGGGTCTTGCAACAGGATAATGAGCCAAAACACACAGCTAAAAGCACCCAAGAATGTCTAAGAGGAAAACATTGGACTATTCTAAAGTGGCCATCTATGAGCCCTGACCTAAATCCTATTGCATATACTATACATGTAGGGTTAAAAAGGGTAGGGGACTAATTGAGCGCTGCTGTACCCAGATGGAATATGCAGAAACTGCAATAATGAGTAGAAGTATTCCAGTAAAAAGGCAATGCGTTTCGACACTAACAGTGTGTCTTCATCAGGCCAACTGAGTAATAAATGACATAGACATACATATAAATAAATAAATACATAAATATATGAGTATATAAAAAGAAGCAGAAACATAAAATCCAGTAGTCGAATAAATAAGTCAATGGATATAAAACAAATATAAAATACAAAATATGGTCACCATATAATGGTGTGTCATAAAATGTCTACAGAAATTAATAATTAATTAATGAGGAACTTATGCATAATCAGTCGTGTGAGATGGTAATACATGAAGGTTATAGTACAGGTTATATACAGTACATCTCATGCGACTGATTATGCATAAGTCCCTCATTAATTAATTATTAATTTCTGTAGACATTTTATGTCACACCAATATATGGCGACCATATTTTGTATTTTATATTTGTTTTATATCCATTGACTTATTTATTCGACTACTGGATTTTATGTTTATGCTTCTTTTTATATACTCATATATTTATGTATTTATGCATGTATTTATTTATATGTATGTCTATGTCATTTATCACTCAGTTGGCCTGATGAAGACACACTGTTAGTGTCGAAACGCGTTGCCTTTTTACTGGAATAAAAGCTACTTCTGCTCATTATTGCAGTTTCTGCATATTGCATCTGGGTACAGCAGTGCTCAATTAGTCCCCTACCCTTTTTAACCCTACGTGTATATGTACTTTTACCACTGACTTTCGGTCAAGTGGTCCAGGGGCGAGCTGCAGCTTATGACACCCACCACAAGGAACATTTCAGTTACCCCCTAGGCTATCGCCAATACCCCACCAAGGGTTTCTACTACATATTTCGGAGGCGCCATTGTGGGTATCTGTGTACACACACTTTTACCTTTACTAAATCCTATTGAGCATCTTTGGAAGGAGCTGAAACATGCCGTCTGGGAAAGACACCCTTCAAACCCAAGACAACTGGAGCAGTTTTCTCATGAGGAGTGGGCCAAAATACCTGTTGAGAGGTGCAGAAGTCTCATTGACAGTTACAGGAATCGTTTGATTGCAGTGATTGCCTCAAAAGGTCGTGCAACAAAATATTAAGTTAAGGGAACCATCATTTCTGTCCAGGCCTGTTTCATGAGTTTTCTTTTTTTTTTAAATTCTGTTGAAGCATGGTTGAAAAGCAATGTCTGACTTTCATTTGTTCATTTTCATTGAATTTTTATATATTATTACTTTTGTCAGATTCAATTGATCTCTGTGACCATTGTGGGTTTTTCTTTCATTAAACGAGGGGTACCAACAATTTTGTCCACGTGTGTGTGTGATGTAGCCTCTCCTGCCATTTACTTTCGTTGGAGTTTTGTCCATATTACAGTTTGACAAATTCCCCAGACATCTATTACATGTTTGGACTTGGACTTGTACATACTAGACATGAGGTAATGAATATAGGTCAATGTATTATTATTTAGAACTTTTAAATCTTCAAGGAAGTGTGTCTCCAGAAAATGTCCTATTTGTTAAACAAAGCTTTTATGTTAAACATATTTTTAAGACTTTTTAATATTAGTAATATTAGTAAATTCTGCCAATTTCACTCTGGCCTCTACACTGTCAGACTGGCTCTTGACAGTTCTGTAGGGTTTTTCTTTTTAGCAGTCACCTCTTGTAAATCGCATACAAGGCAGACAGGATTACAATAGAAGATATTGCCTCTATAGATAACACCACAAAACACCCCTCATTGCATCTACTGATAACTGATCTACTCCCCCTCCCTGCACATGGATGTCTAGAAAACTCTCTCTGAACATCAATGAGTTAGCGCTACTCTATTGCTGCCTATGGCCATGACTATGCTGTAAAACATATCACTAAATACTGTTATAAGATGGCAGCCCCCATAATCATGTACAGAAATAGAAAGAAAAATTCTATAGACGGAAAATTAAAAACAGATTAGATGTTTCACCATCTGGTTTTAATAAATAAAAATAAGTAATACGGTACATTCCCTTTAAGAAAAGGCTGTGCTATTCCAAACCTGTTTTTCCATTTTTTTTTTGTGATTTTGTTTCCCGTCACTGTTCTGGCCAAATATTTATTGAAATGATTTTATTCTCTCTGCAAAGCACAAACATATAACACTGGAGTGTAATAGAATGTCACCAGTTGTACTTTATAAGCTAGGCTTTAGTCTTCCACCATGTAACGCTCTGTCTTTTTAATGTGTAACCTTGTATATGCCGAGGAAATGCTTAAATTACTTTTAGAAGCTGCGACTACAGAATGAATCTGACAAGCTCAAGATATTCTCAGAATTTATCTGGACTTTAATGGAGCACTGAACCAGCAACAGGCACGGTTTGGGATATTGTAAGGGGTTCATTAGGCAAGGTTCATCTCAAAGTACAAATCCGAGCGTCTGAAGGACATACAAATAGGTTCAGCATAAGAACAGCAGTTATATAGAAGGATATTTGAGGTTATACTTTAATTACAGAAATGTGATTGATATATATATATATATATATATATATATATATATATATACCTGTATATAGACCTAGTCCTGCTTTTAGTTAACAGATTGATACTTTTATATTCAGTGCACAATAAAGTTTAGACTGCAGGCTGATACATATAATTTATACTGGTAAACTGACATAAACTATAATGAATGAGGATAAGACAGAGATTTGTTCTACTGATGTGTATTTAGTATCCCAATAGGTCCCATTGACATTTAATTATGACCATCAAGTTTCCCTTTTTTATTATGGCAATACTAATTCTGTAGAATATTGGAACTGCAGTGCACTGGCGACACAAAGAAATGGAGAACGGTACTAATGTGAAGAGAGACTAAACTGAATACAGTGGCATCCACTACTCACCTGGTTGCTTAACTAGGCCTAGGCCTATAAAGTTAGTAGCCTAAGGAAGTGAAGAAAAATATTTTCATTCTGTGGCAGCAATCAAGAAAATAATAACATTATTTACAAAAACTGGCAAACCAATTTAATGAAAAATAGGAGAGAAAAACCATCAAGGTTTTCATATTATACTTCAAGTCCAATGTTGTACTATATATGATCTCTAGTATGTATGACATGCTTGTTTAATACTACTATAATTTAATTACAATGTATTAATAATCTCCGTATACTAAATCTAATAATTACAGTATATAAGAAATATATACAGTACTTAGTAAAAGCTTTGGGTAGGTGTGGAAAAAATTGCTGCAAAGTAATAATTGCTTTCAAAAATGGAAGTGTTAATAGTTTATTTTCATCAATTAACAAAACGGAAATGAATAAATAAAAAAATAATCAAAATCAAATCAATATTTGGTGTGACCAGTCTTTGAATGAGAAGCCCTGGAAGTGTTGATATGACCCCCACAAAGCCCAGACCTCACTATCATGGAATCTGTCTGGGATTATATAGACCCCTTTAAATTTTTCACTCTTTGTTTCACTGCAGCCATTTGCTAAAAGCAAAAAAATTCATTTTATTTCTCATTAATGTACACTCAGCACCCCATCTTGACAGAAAAAAAACTGAAATGTAGATATTTTTGCAAATTTATTAAAAAAGAAAAACTGAAATATCACATGGTCATAAGTATGCAGACCCTTTGCTCAGTATTGAGCTGAAGCACCCTTTTGAGCTAGTACAGTCATGAGTCTTCTTGGGAATGATGCAACAAGCTTTTCACATCTGGATTTGGGGATCCTCTGCCAATCTTCCTTGCAGATCCTCTCCAGTTCAGGTTGGATGGTGAACGTTGGTGGACAGCTATTTTCAGGTCTCTCCAGAGATGCTCAATTGGGTTGAGGTCAGGGCTCTGGCTAGGCCAGTCAAGAATGGTCACAGAGTTGTTCTGAAGTCACTCCTTTGTTATTTTAGCTGTGTGCTTAGGATCATTGTCTTGTTGGAAGGTGAACCTTCAGCCCAGTCTGAGGTCCAGAGCACTCTGGAAGAGGTTTTCTTCCAGGATCTCTCTGTACTTGGCCGCATTCATCTTTCCTTCAATTGCAGCCAGTCGTCCTGTCCTTGCAGCTGAAAAACATCCCCATAGCATGATGATGCCACCACCATGTTTCACTGTTGGGATTGTATTGGGCAGGTGATGAGCAGTGCCTGGTTTTCTCCACACATACTGCTTAGAATTAATGACAAATAGTTCTTTCTTCGTCTCATAAGACCAGAGAATCTTATTTCTCATAGTCTGGGAGGGAGTCCTTCATGTGTTTTTTGGCAAACTCTATGCGGGCTTTCATATGTCTTGCACTGAGGAGAGGCTTCCTTCGGGCCACTCTGCCATAAAGCCCCGACTGATGGAGGGCTGCAGTGATAGTTGACTTTGTGGAACTTTCTCCCATCTCCCTACTGCATCTCTGGAGCTCAGTCACAGTGATATTTGGGTTCTTATTTATCTCTCTCACCAAGGCTTTTCTCCCACGATTGCTCAGTTTGGCTCCTTGGGCAGTTCCTTTGACCTCATGATTCTCATTTGCTCTGACATGCTCTGTGAGCTGTGAGGTCTTATATAGACAGGTGTGTGCCTTTCCTAATCAAGTCCAATTAGTTTAATTAAACAGCTGGACTCCAATGAAGGAGTAGAACCATCTCAAGGAGGATCAGAAAGAAATGGACAGCATGTGAGTTAAATATGAGTGTCACAGCAAAGGGTCTGAATACTTATGATCATGTGATATTTTAGTTTTTCTTTTTTAATAAATTTGCAAAAAGATCTACATTTCTGGGTTTTTTTCTGTCAAGATGGGGAGATGAGTGTACATTCATGAGAAATAAAATGAACTTTTTTGCTTTTAGCAAATGGCTTCAATGGAACAAAGAGTGAAAAATTTAAAGGGGGTCTGAATACTTTCCGTACCCACGATATATATATATATATATATATATGTAAAATCTGAAAATTTCACTCTTGAGAAGACAAAAGGATTTGATCCAGACTCCAACCACAGAAAATCTGTGGTTAGTTTTTCAAGATGTTTGGAACAACCTCCCAACCAAGTTCCTTTAAAAAACTGTGTGTAAGTGTACCTAGAAGAACTGATGCTGTTTTGAAGGCAAAGCGTGGTCACACCAACTACTGATTTGATTTAGATCTCTCTTTTGTTCCTTCACTTCATAATAAACTATTAACACTTCTATTTTTGAAAGCATTCTTACTTTGTAGTATTTCCACACTTGCTAAAAACTTGCGCAATAATGTACATTTTTGCTGGCTGCTACCACAATATGATATTACTGTATATGGAAGTAACATAATTGTAGATTGTGCTTTATCCAGGACTTGATGTAATTGCCAAACAAGGGTGTAATTGGCAAATATGAGCCCCATAGCAAACTTTTGACTTAGAACCTCCACCTCCACATGGCATAGCGCCCCCTTTACTGGCCCCACATGGTAAACCGCTTCCTTTGTGGCCCCCATACAGTACACATAACGCCCCATTTATACACAGTATAATGTCCCTCAGTGGCCCCTCCACAAAATATAATGTCCCATAGCACGTCCAAACCCTCAACACCTCCTGCCGCCTCCAACTCAAGAACATCCATCGAATCCGCTCCTTCCTCACCACTGAAACTACAAAGATGCTAGTCCATGCCCTCATAATCTCCCACTTAGACTACTGTAGCACCCTTCTCCATGGCCTCCCAGAAAATACTCTCGCCCCCCTCCAGTCCACCTTAAACTGTGCTGCTCTCTTAATACACCTTTCCCCCCATTCTTCATCGGCTGCTCCCCTCTGCCAATCCCTTCACTGGCTACCCATTGCCCAGCGAATAGAATTTAAATTACTAACGCTGACATACAAAGCCATCCATAACCTGTCCCCTCCATATATCTCTGACCTAATCTCCTGCTACCTGCCCACAAATAACCTCCAATCTTCCAAAGACCTCCTACTCCGCTCTGCTCTTATCCACTCTTCACACAACCGTCTCCAAGACTTCTCCCATACATCCCCCATACTCTGGAACTCATTACCAAGACACATAAGACTGACCCCCCCACAATCACAAGCGTCAAGAAGGCCCTGAAGACTCACCTATTCAGGAAGGCCTACAACCTCCAATAACACTACTGTCACCACACCACTACCTGAACAGCCTCTCCCCTCACCTTCTGTCTCTACAGTATCCCTCTTCCCTTATACATTGTAAGCCCACTGTGCCAGTTGGTCACTGTTAGTATTATATTTGTCTTGCATATTTTGTATACCGTATGTAAACCCTCAAATGTACAGCACCATGGAATTAATGGTGCTATATAAATAAACAATAATAATAATATTAATAATAGTGGCCTCCATACAATACAATGTCCCATAGTGGCCCCTTCATATAGTATAATGTTCCATAGTGGCCCTTTCACACAATATAATGTCCCATAGTGGCCTCCATACAATATAATGTCCCATAGTGGCCTCCATACAGTATAATGTCCCACAGTAGCCCCTCCACACAGTATAGCATTGCATAGTATGCATAGTATAATGTCTCATAGTGGCCTTACAATGTTTGTTACAAATATTGCAAAACTCTCCGATTCGGCTGGAGCTGGAGCCCAAAAGAGGTGATTAACACTGTTACTGTCACCTCCCCTTGGCCTCCACTCTTGTACTCTGCTGTCTGAAATGACCCCAGAGTATAATAATAATTTGGCATGCCCCACTTTTCAGTTTTTTATTTTTTACAAAAGTTTAAAATATCCAATAAATTTCATTCCACTTCACAATTGTGTCCCACTTGTTGTTGATTCTTCACCAAAAAAATTAAAATTTTATATCCTTATGTTTGAAGCCTGAAATGTGGCAAAAGGTTGAAAAGTTCAAGGGGGCCGAATACTTTCGCAAGGCACTGTATATGGTATGTGTGTTTTTGCTAAATACTTGAAGGGATTCTGTCACCAGGAAACTTGATATCAAAACAGTCACAGGGAATTCTAGAGGACATTATGCTGAGCACTATCATACTTTTAGATAGTCAATGCGCCATGGCTTTGAAAAAGCAGTTTTTTTAATATACAAATAAGGCTGAAGTGCAATGGGGGAAATTAACAATACGTTAACATCAGTCATATGTTTGCCTTCAATGGGCTATAAATGTAACTACACATAACTGGTATAGTTACATTTATACAGTGTCAGAATTACTAATGGCTCTTTGAAGACAACCATAAGGCCAATGTGGCTCTCGGCAAAAATGAGTTTGACACCCCTGGTCTATAGTATAGAGTATAGTATAGTGCAAAATGAATAGAAAATATAGTACAGACATTGACAAGGTTAGAAATAATGATTTTTATTTGAAATACTAATTTTCTCCTTCAAATTTTGCTTTAGTCGAAGAATGCTCCATTTGCAGCAATTACAGCATTGCAGACCTTTGGCATTCTAGCTGTTAATTTGCTGAGGTAATCTGGAGAAATTTTACCCCATGCTTCCAGAAGCCCCTCCAACAAGTTGGATTGGCTTGATGGGCATTTTTTGCGTACCATACGGTCAAGCTGCTCCCACAACAGCTCAATGGGGTTGATATCTGGTGACTGCGCTGGGCACTCCATTACAGATAGAATACCAGCTGCCTGCTTCTTCCCTAAATAGTTCTTGCATAATTTGGAGGTGTGCTCTGGGTCATTGTCGTGTTGTAGGATGAAATTGGCTCCAATCAAGCGCTGTCCACAGGGTCTGGCATGGCGTTGCAAAATGGAGTGATAGCCTTCCTTATTCAAAATCCCTTTTACCTTGTACAAATCTCCCACTTTACCAGCACCAAAGCAACCCCAGACCATCACATGACCTCCACCATGCTTGACAGATGGCGTCAGGCACTCTTCCAGTTTTCACTTGTTCTGCATTTCACAAATGTTCTTCTGTGTGATCCAAACACCTCAAACTTCGATTCGTCTGTCCATAACACTTTTTTCCAATCTTCCTCTATCCAATGTCTGTGTTCTTTTGCCCATATTAATCTTTTCCTTTTATTAGCCAATCTCAGATATGGCTTTTTCTTGGCCACTCTGCCCTGAAGGCCAGCATCCCAGAGTCGCCTCTTCACTGTAGACGTTGGCACTGGCGTTTTGCGGGTACTATTTAATGAAGCTGCCAGTTGAGGACCTGTGAAGCGTCGAGTTCTCAAACTAGAGACTCTAATGTACTTGTCTTGTTGCTCAGTTGTGCAGCGGGGCCTCCCACTTCTCTTTCTACTCTGGTTAGAGCCTGTTTGTGCTGTCCTCTGAAGGGAGTAGTACACACCGTTGTAGGAAATCTTCAGTTTCTTGGCAATTTCTCACATGGAATAGCCTTCATTTCTAAGAACAAGAATAGACTGTCGAGTTTCACATGAAAGTTCTTTTTTTCTGGCCATTTTTAGAGTTTAATCGAACCAACAAATGTAATGCTCCAGATTCTCAACTAGCTCAAAGGAAGTTCAGTTTTATAGCTTCTCTAACCAGCAAAACTGTTTTCAGCTGTGCTAACATACTTGCACAAGGGTTTTTAAGGGTTTTCTAAACATCCATTAGCATTCTTACACAGTTAGCAAACACAATGTACCATTAGAACACTGGAGTGATGGTTGCTGGAAATGGGCCTCTATACACCTATGTAGATATTGCATTAAAAACCAGACATTTGCAGCTAGAATAGTCATTTACCACATTAACAATGTATAGAGTGTATTTCTGATTCATTTAATGTTATCTTCATTGAAAAAAACTTTGCTTTTCTTTCAAAAATAAGGAAATTTCTAAGTGACCCTAAACTTTTGAACGGTAGTGTAAATGTCGGAAAACTGGATAGGGACTGGATAGGGAAAGGTTTGCGACGCTTTGCTTAAAAACCCATTTACTTGAATGGGTTTTTAAAGCAATGTGCGGGTGTGCGCTTACACCCTCTGCACCGCAAAACCGTTTTTTTCGTCGGACACAAAGTCCTGCATGTCCGACTTTGTTTCTGACGAAAAAAAACGGCTTCGCGACGCAGAGGGTGTAAGTGCACACCCGCGCATTGCTTTAAAAAAACATTCAAGTGAATGGGTTTTTAAGCAAAGCGTCACAAACCTTTCCCTATCCAGTTTTCCGACATTTATACTACCATTCAAAAGTTTAGGGTCCCTTAGAAATTTCCTTATTTTTGAAATGAAGTCAGCAAAGTGATAATGTGATGAATCCAGCTTATCAAATTTATTTGTGTTAGAGTGAGAAGGAAATGTATTTAGCAGCACAATATGTTCACTAAGCAGGATTCATTTTAAGAACATAAAATGAGCTGCAAATATGAAGGTAACCCTCTAGACTGCCCCTTACTGAGGCTCATTGCCATACATACTAAATACTGAGGAAAATGTTTTTTCCCACTGGTGGTGCTAGAAATCATCTTTACATTCAATGACTTCCTGATAAGCCTGTGCGTACACACAGAAGCTAGTCTGAAGAGGCTGAGCTCTATGAGGAGGGATAAAGCAGCCTAAAGCAATGATGAGTTAGGAGGTATGTCTCAGAGTACCTCAGGCATAATGTAGGTATTGTAGCTAAACTGTGGTCTCAGATCACAGCTCTGCTCTAATGGAGCTAAGCCAAAATAACAGCCAAGGAGCAAGCTTTGAGGAAAATAAATAACAGATCATTTTTACCCATAGCCTATGGGTACTGACTTACATTACATATTATTTCTCTGCGCATTACCACACAGTCACTTTAAATTTAAAAGTCACTTTGAGTCACCATTTGTTTAGAATCTTCCAGTAAATCATATTATCTCATATAAGAAGTATATTAGTTGCAGGTATTGGGACTGGATTATACATACTCTATATTTAAAAGGGTTTGCGGGGCCAAAGCATTGTTTATAAACTAATGACCCATCAGTATTTGATTGGTGGGGGCTGAGGCCTGATCAGCTGATGCAGATGCCTTCACGCACTGGGTACTATAAAGATGAATGGTGCCCGAAGCAGCTCTGCTCATATTCTAATAATAGAAGCAGAGCTGGAAAACCTGTGCACTGTATAGCAGTGGCACTGGGGTATTATAGCTCTGGTACTACTACTCGAATAGGAGCAGAGCTGTTTCTGGGTCCATCCATCACTATATAGCGTCAACTGATTGGTGCGGGGTCCACCACACCCCACTGATCAGATACTGATAAACTGCCCTGTGTGTCCCGCCTTGCCTTGCCTGTTTAGAGAGCTTTGTGTTACAATGTTTGTAATGTCTCCATGATAACATAATGATATTCTTCAATTTTGTATTGTAGCCATGTATCCTTATGAATAACATCCAGCAACTAAGAGTTCAACTGGAAAAGATGTTTGAGAACATGGGAGGGAAAGAGGTAAGACTTTGTTTGTGTCTTTACCATTTATGTTTTACTGAAACTCATTTAGAGATCATTAGATAAATCCTATTTCTTATTCTGTTTATATCAATACTCTGAAAAGTTTGTTACATGGAGGTACATTACTGGATTAAGCACTAAATAGCTGGATACTAAGCAGCTGCACTGTGATTTAACTCAATGGAGTCCATACACCTCAGGCTAATGATCTTTAAATGAGTGGAATTTCATGTTGTGTGTTGTAGTCACGATGCAGACATCTCCTGCTGTTTCTGGATGAAGCAGGCTCAGGCAACCTGTAGCTTACCTGCTATAGTAAAACTAGGATGCCCCCCAGTCAGCAGTTGTAATGGAGGGGCATCTAGCTTCACCATAAGGGGAAAGCAGCAGGTTACCTGTCTCCTAAATATTGAGTTTTCTATATCTGTGTTGATAGTTTTGTGGTTTGTGGTTTGTCTGTAATGTGTCATGTCTTTGTCCAATACCTTTAACCTGCCATCATCTGAGCAGAAGAAAGAAGGAGCAATAGCCTTTTACAAGGTTTGTCAAGGCGAGCATGCATTGATATCTCAAACTATATGTTACAGGCTGTAATCCAGTGCCAGTCTGACAGGCTATCGTGACTGTGCCACCCTTAGAATGAATTGCAAATCAGTGATTCTGGTCAATATTATAGATATAGAGCAATGGAGCACACAGAAAATAATTTAGATATTGAAATCTATTATTTTATTGATAATTGCAAAGCTACTGTAAAGTGGCTAATACAAGAAAACAGAGCGCTCATGAAATGCTTATAATATGCAATGATTAATTGGGGTGCCAGATTGTTGAGTATATCGCAATTCTGCATCTTTATGCTCATATATGTCATATTATATACTTCAATAAATTGAGCCTTTAAATATTTTATGTACACAACCCCAGTACATTGTAAAGTAGCCCAATAAATATTGCTACATTATATTTATTTCCTGTGCTGTTTCTATATGGTAACAATTGAATGTTGAAGTAAAATAGAATTTATTCCAAAGCTATTGAATGCATAGGCTGAGCCATGTCACTATATCTATATGTATACTGGCCATGCATGCCTAAGAATGGTACATGATACTATTGATCCATCATTAGCTAAATGGTAACAAACCTTTAGCATGTATTAATTCTAAATCACACATTGTGATTTAGCACTAGGCTGACAAATATTCTGGAATTCATAGCAGAATATCAGATTGGGCTGAAGTATCTTTTATTTGATTAGTGATATAAAACTGCTTATGATATCCTTTTTTCTAAGACTGAACTTCAGCTCAATAACTGGATAAAATCAAATACTGTTTGCCCTCCCCAGGCTCATGTTTGCATGATGTAAGAAAAGAGGGAATATCTGCTTTCTGCTTGGATTGCACTCTCCTGACACAGTGTGATCAGCCACTTTTCTGTCTGACCACCACGTGCAGTGTTTTCCTTCTGACCGCAGAGTTGCTAATTATTTTTATTTTCCAGTATTTGCGGGCAGATTTAGAAAATGTGACAGGCCTAGATATATACCATATTCCCATTAGATATCATAAATGAATATGTATTCTTGTGGGCCAGACCCCAGAATACAAGGTGAGGAACTCAAGGTCATCAACACTATGGCAGAAATCCCTATATGAGACATAATACATTGTAAAATCATTTTCTAAATCTGTCTGCTTAATATATTAATAAAACAGGTATTTATTAATATATGCACAAAAAACACAATGTAGTGTGCTTTTTTGTCACAATGTGTTAACTTTACAACTGTCTAGCTGGCATGAGAATGTCAATAAAATACTGTATAAACAGGTAGATCTGTTTATAACCCAGTAAAGATGTTTTAGACAGAGAACCTATTACTGTGTTTCATATTCTGTAGATGGATAACTGTGTGTCTACCTTACTTCTGCAAATTGCTCACTTGAGCCCGTGTTAAATCATGGCCTAAAAGTGATTTTCCTTTCAGCCCAAGCAGACGGACAGTTGCTGTCATGCAGTGTCATTATTTTGACCTAGATGGGTTACTGACCTGTTTTTAAAGAAAAGGAGTCATACATGTATTATCTATATCTATGTCAGTATAGCCAATGTCATTCCTCTATGAAGATGCAAATACTTAATGTATGCAGAGATTTGAGTTAAATGATGTCACCAACCTGCTATGTCTCAGTTACGCTCCCATAATCCCATTATGCCTTGTATAATAAAGTACATGTTCAGTGGAAGAGTAAGAGAACCCCTACTTCCATCTGTGGTCAATCCAGACTAACCACTGAATTTAATTCGATTGTTATTGGATTACTATTTCATATTGGAATATCTGATAGCAGAAGTTATAGACATTTTTTGTAATCTTTCTGCTGTCTTTTCTCATATATAAAATGAAAAAGAATGAATCAGCCAGGGATGAAACATAGCACACTCTGTTCCTTTATGACCAATCCAACAGTGAGCTTTCTCCTGATGTACACTAAAAAATTCAGTCTTTTTAGGGTAAGTTCACATGGAGTTTTTTTTTTTGCTACTGAATTTTGAGGTGGAATCCGCCTTAAAGTTTGCCTCAAAATTTACCTTCCAGTTCTCCCATACATTTCAATGAGCGTTAGAAGCAGATTTTTTTCCTTTAGCAGATTTTTCACTAGCATTTTTTGATTTTTTTGATTTTTGGAACATTTTTTTTTCAAAAACTGCTTCAAAAAACCACTAGGAAAAAAAATCAGCCTGCCCTCCCATTGAAGTAAATGGGAGAGTTGGGAGGCATTTCTGGGGAGGATTTTGAGGTGGATTCCACCTGCAAAAAACTCTTACCCTTACACTTACAAAGTCCCACGATAGAGTTGTACAAACACCTTCCAGTCATCCCAGTTATTAGGATTATTCCCATTTTAGCAAATCGCTACAGAGATGGGAATTATTGCTTGTCAGTACTCATAACCAGGGTGGGAGAGGAAACAAATGAACAGCGTGGCTCTATGCTGTTTTTGTAAATCCTGTAGATGAGAATGGGAGGTAAAAAAAACAGCATAGCATGTAGCAGGATGCGGAAAAAAGAAGCGTCCTGCTTGAACTTGACACAGATTCCACCCGCGGTGTCCGCAGCTTGAGACTCCCTCATGATTACGTCCATTCATCCAGGCCTAATCAGGAGCGGGATGCCGCGATGGAATGCTGATGCACTGCATTGTGGGATGCCGCGATGGAATGCTGATGCACTGCATTGTGGGATGCCGCGATGGAATGCTGATGCACTGCATTGTGGGATGCCGCGATGGAATGCTGATGCACTGCATTGTGGGATACCGCGATGGAAAGCTGATGCACTGCATCGGCATCCCGTCACGGCTAGACCGTGGCAAAAATTCCTGAGGCGGAAATTTAATTCATTTTCCACCGTGTGAACACAGCCTTTTAGGTACACTTTCTATAAATGTGGAGCTATGGAAACCGTGTTGCTCAGCCATGCTATACTGTTTCTGTAGCTCCCATTCATCTCTATGAGAGTTATGGAAACAGCAAGGAGTTGCTTTGCTCACTTGTTTCTGGTAGTCCTGCCTTGTGGTCGAAACTTAAGAGCCGATTATCCTTTCTCAGTGATTTGCTGAGATGGGAATAACCCTTTAAGATGTCCATGCACAAAACAACAAAATCAAATCAACCTGATCACTTCAGACGTACCAGTAGATTATTTCACTGTCTATGGTGGTGTGCAGATTTTTCCCCCAGCAAATGGTGAGAAATATTCTAAAGTGAGATAAACTTCCATCAGGGTATCCTGAAAGTGTCTTACTTCCCTCCCAAGGACACATGCATACTTGGTGAAATACAGTATGTGTGTGGGGTTAGTATGGAGCAAAAAAAATGTCTGCCAACTTCTGAAGTTAGTCCTGAAATGTGGCCTTACTAAAAATGACATGCACCTGCTAATCAACAGATATTATCTTTAACCTTACAGTACATATACATTACATTATTTGGGTCTGCCCTGACCTCCACTACCACCCAAATAATATGTTTAATCTTGTAAGATTATATATGTGCATATATAAGTCAATAAGAAAACGGCACAGACGGCACATGGATGATATCCATGGACCCATGCATTTCATTAATGAGCTTGGGCCACAAGATGAGTTTTGTTCCTGGGCTGACAGCCCCTACACGGACCCATAATAATGCATGGTAGTGTGTATGGGCCATAAGAGAATAATTGGTCAGTGTGCTAGCTGTTAAAAACATGACTAGCACACAGTCATGTGCGTGGGAGCTAAGTGTCTAAATTCAGTCCCTGTAAACCAGTCTCATGTTCAGACATACTAAGGATATGTTTATAGATCCTCATGTTTCTTCCTACACTGTGTGAATAAATTCAACTGCTCAGGCATTGTTTTTTAATACAGATTAAATAAGCAATTTAGAACAATTCAGGTACTACATGTCATTTAAACCATACAGGCCATGTAACCCCAGTTTCACGAGATGAAAATAATTCAAATTACTTTTTAACAATAAAAATATCACTAGGAGTAAGTATGGGTATCTGCACAAAAGTAACCAGTACCTCAGCCAAAATTACTATATATGCACATACAGACATCTATGAAAAAGACTGATGCCTCTGAATCCATTTTACCTTTGGGCAGAGGAGCCTAGAAATATCAATAAAATAGGCCATTACTTTCAATTGAGTGAATGCTGTAACGGAGGCATTGTCATTGCTTCACCTGGGGGACTAGGTAATAAACCATCTCAGCCTGTAATAGCTCAGTGATTAAGCCATACAGGCTTTTTCAGGAGCTCCTTGTCCTTGATCATCTAGACAAGTTCTTATTCCAATATTAAAATGATTCTTAGCATTAGGTAATACATCTCAGAAACCTGTTTTTGTCATGGGAAGATAAGTAGTCACTGTATGGCTTTATTTGCCCAGGGGAACTTTTCTGAGTCTGTGTATATGCAGGTGAAGGCACTTCAGTAGTCTACAATTTAATAGGTTGAATGTACTAGTTTAAGTATACTGTATTCATGTCTTTTGTGCTAAGGGTTAAGAAACTGAGTAGGTTGTAGTGCAATCTGGTTTTAGGACCTTGTGGTCAAAGGTTTCTAATGGGAGTAAAGTAGACCATACACTGTTTATAGGTGTTGGACAAACAAGTTGCTATCTCTCCAGAATCCACTGATATCAGATAATTTTATGTGCTGGACAAAAGGATAGGACAGTTGAAATCCAACTGCCTGATCCTTATCTACTCCATCTGTCCACATACAGCCCTGCCCTTCCAAGTACACATTAAATGGTAATTAAACCATGTATGGCCAGCGTAACTGGGTAGACCATTGTTTCTCTTGTTTGTTGATGGCTATGCATAGCTACAGTATCTAATGCATATTTAGCAATATATTCCCCCTTGCAGGACCCTTTTTTGTGTTTTAAATTCAGGGCTTCTTCAGTGGATGTAACAGTACTCACTAGTTTGATGCTTATGTGGTTATCTAGCTGAAGACATTGAAGGACAGAGTACATTTAATTTAATATATAAAAATGACCAGTTTCTGTTATTGCATCAACCTCCATTGATCAATGATTTGAACTTTATTCTTAAGTAGTGACATTCATTGGTTGGTAACTGGGACACTATGGCTTAGTTTTGATATTTATTGATTGGTGACTGGTAGACTATTTAGTATTGACTATGACAGATGAATGAGCGTCTTTGAGCAGTCTGCCACCCCATCCCTATTATTTAAGTGACAATGTTTATTGCTGCTTTATTCTAGAGGACCCTGAGGAACGCCAAGGGTCTGTTGAATCCTGGTTAGGAAATACTGGTCTGCACCAATGATACAATGGTTTCGCATGTTATTGGATCAATACCCCTTTAATGCCTTCCCAACATCTCCCAGATAGAATCAGCCATTGGGTCTGTATGAATCTTTAAATGATAATTTTCAAGTTCCCAACTCAATAACAAGAAAAAAAGAACTTGGAAGCGTTTACTTTTCAAAATCAGCAACAGCTAATAATTTACTCTTTACCGAAAGTTCACATAAATTCAGCAAAGACATTCAGAAGCTATGTACAGTATTTTAAAGCTGTACTCAAAGCATTATTAAAAACCTTCTGACCTATGTTTAACTCTTAGCTCCTCTGTAAACAAGGTTCATCCTGGACTATGAATAATTATGTAAAACATAAAAGGACAAGACAAACAAATCAGGTTAAAGGGAACATCAAATGTAAAGAAAACACATTGTGACAGAGTTCCACAAAGAGGCCAAGTGATGTCAACAATTATTCTATTTGTCACAGCCATACTTCCTATGTGTTTTCTGCATACCAAATCACTCCTATCACATTTACTACATAGAAGTAAGAGAGCTAATGTAAGATGAGAAGAACATCCAGTCATCTTTGCAGCTTCAATGCTTTTAAAATCATCTCCAAACATAAGTGGAGCGACAAGATCCTAACACTCCAGTACTTCACTTCTAACAATGTTTGCATGTTAGGGGAATCTTTACAATGTACTTATAACATGGTTTCTTCTATACTGTAGCCTTAGGAAACCCAGTATTCAATTAATTTCAATGTCTGCTTGATTTAGTTTTAACCCCATGCTCTAAAACTTTGTAATATATTTTATCATTGAAAAATGCCTGTTTCTCCACTTATATGGCTGTTTTTTCTTTCTGATTGTAATTTTTTTTTCAATCTGTCAACACCATTTAGAGACTTTACAGCAGCCACATAGCTCAGAAACACAATAGTCTGTGGATGTTTATTGAGGTTTATGGGAACGTTTTCTAGACATGCTCAGTGACCTGTGCAGAAGTCTTTGTGAGGAAGGGGAAGTAGATAAGCTGTGTCCATTAACTATTATGAACAGTGATCCCTGTGTTATCTACAGTACGTATAGATGAGTAGTTCCCAAACTGTGGTCTAGTGAAGACTGTCTTAGGAGGAAGTCACAAACTGTAAGTCGTAATTATGATGCGCAGCGCTGCAGTCCTGAATATGGCTGCTGATAAAGATCAGTACCCGTATCTGTAGCAGAACACTGCACAGCCTTCAGCTAACAGTAGCCGTTGAAGAAGGCCAGCAGGCAGTACAGTAGGCAGAGCTCCACAGAGTCATCAGTGTAAGTACAGGAGAGGGCAGGGGGAAATAGCAATAGGGGCCACAGAATGCTGATGGGCTGGGAGTTGGTAAGCACAGAAGAAGACAGGAGGAAGTAACAGTGGTGGCCATAGACAGCCAGTGGGCTGGGAGTGGGCAGGCCTGTAACTCACAGAATAAGATGGTGGGCAGAGGAACAGGCAGGAGGGGAAAATGCCGTGTTTCTCCGAAAATAAGACAGGGTCTTATATTATTTTTTTCTCCAATAAAAGAGCTAGGGCTTATTTTCGGGGTAGGACTTAATTTTTTCCATGAACAACAGTCACATATTTGATCACGTTTTATTTCAATTTTTATCAGAGGTGAAACAGCAAAAAACGGCAGTTTGGCACTTTTGGTTTTTTTTTTCCCGCTACAGTGTTCACCATACAGGAAAAATATTTTTATAAGTTTCTAGAGCGGCATTTTCGGACACAGGGATACCTCATATGTATGTGACATGTACATCATGTGACAGGTTATATAGAGATTTAACCTACATATAAAAGAAGGAAAAACATAAGACATAAGCCTTTATATTAAGATCCCCTCCTGTGACATAAGGAATGCATTCCCTAAAATGTTTGTTGGGTTAGACTTTCATGATCTATTTGTCACACAGTCCCAACCTTTGCTCTTAATATTCAGTGCTGAAATATGCCTATACTGTGCAAGCCCATTGCAATATACTGTGACCACACAGATTCTGAATGAGACCCTTGTCAATATCAGGTTGTTCTAAAATACAAGCAGATTTTCTTAGAAATGCAACAGTTTTTACAGGAAAAAAATGGTTATCTTTTCTACACTTTACAGAATCTAGTTACATCTAGTTCTATGCAGTAACTAAGCCAAAAGAAACCATGGCAGATTTCAGCTCTGACTGCAGTAGAATTGTTAATGTAATTTTACTGTATAATACAATTTTTTAACTCAATTGTAAGTGTAGATTAACTGTAGATGTAAACTGCAAAATGGTGTTCAGCAGTGAATATACTCTTTATATGACATTGCCAGTATTATACACATAATTTCAGCAAGCAGGATTTGTCTGCTCAGTTGTGCATCATATAGATTTTCAACAAAACCTTTCTCCCCGTATAGCGTATGGGCTTTGTCATGATGATTTTTAACGTTCAGTTAGACCTATTAATACTTTCTGATCATTGTAGTTGCTGATGCATGAGAGTCACGTTTGTTTACAAGCACAGAGAATAATCCCATTTTGGTCATTTTAGTTTTTTGTAGATATAATTTGAAGTGAAAAACATAATAACAAGTCACAAAGCTGTTTAACAGTGTAATTGCACCTTAGATTTTACCAGCAGAATAAGAGACATTTATAACCGAGGCATTTTGCAGCTAAGAAAATAAGTTCCCATTCTACCACAACATTAAATAAACAGCATAAGTATATGTATTTCATCTAGAAGGATTGACAATTCTCATTATGTTTCATTATTGTTAATAAAATGAGAATAATCATATATAGGACCAAATGCCTACTCACATTTATGACTCCAACAATAAAACACTGAAAAATAATACAAACCATAATAATAATTATAATGGTTATTTGTTATGGTGAGTAGTTTTATAGATGGCATTAGTAATACACAGTCTTACCATATAAACAATGCTACTTTTCATTGCTTTTGCACAGTACTTACTGAGCCATGGGTCAGCAGACACAGATCAACCTTTTCAGTAGAAGCCCCCAAGAGGTCTCAATTGGCAATTTTCCAAGAGATAACCTGAGGTTTATATGGCAAATGGGACTGGAGTTGTAATGTACCTTGAATAGCAATAAACATCGAAAAGTCCATGAATACTACAGTAGCCCCAAAGCTTTTTTAACAATCAGGTATATGTTGAAAATAGTACCCAAGGGGTCTAATACATCGGATTTAACATTGAAAAATTCTGTTCCTGCATTTCAGTTGTTCACGGTGAGAGGTATATAGAATTGAGAATGGAGACTGATTTTATATTAATATAATCAGATATTCTTGCTGCTACTTTCCTGCCAAAATTAATACTGAAATGCATAAAATGTTTTCATACACGCCTTGTATAATACTATCTATACTATGATATTTATTACTATAACTATCCTACTATATAATTTAAGTATTATTAGCCTTTAAAGGGATTTACTTTCTGGTACAAATATAACACCAACATATTCCGCTATGCTATATAGATTGTGATTACTTATAATGGTCTTTGGACAATCACTTTTTAATCTTTTTAAAGGGTTCCCTGACAAGACAGTTACAAAATACACCACTGCTGGGTCCCCCTTCAGTTACCTGTGGGGGTGCTGCAGCATTTGTCCATTTCCCTTGCAATGACACCAAAGGGAAAATTAAGCATTATACAGCGCCCATTGAGATCGATGAATTGTTCATATAATACCCTACAATGCATGAGAGGATTTCTTTGTATCTGATCTTAACTTAAGACTCTTATAATTCTTTTAAAAGGTGTTTCAAAATTTGATTTCTAAACTAGACATCCCCTTTAAATCTATTTGAAAACCCCATAACTCAAATTTTAACCCCATTTATCACAGACACCTAATATTGCAGGTTATTAGAATGAGTTTTGATGGCCCCTGTGCCCCTAAACAAATTGGTGTTTATTGTATTGATTTGCTTAATCTATCCACCTTTTCAAAAGATACTGCCCCTGAAAGCATATACACGTGGACAAAATTGTTGGTACCCCTCGTTTAATGAAAGAAAAACCCACAATGGTCACAGAAATAACGTGAATCTGACAAAAGTAATAATATATAAAAATTCTATGAAAATGAACAAATGAAAGTCAGACATTATTTTTCAACCATGCTTCAACATAATTTAAAAAAAAAAGAAAACTCATGAAACAGGCCTGGACAGAAATGATGGTACCCCTGAAAATAATGTGACAAAAGGGTCATGTTAAATCAAGGTGTGTCCACTAATTAGCATCAAAGGTGTCTACAATCTAGTAATCAGTCAGTGGGCCTGTATATAGGGCTACAGATACTCACTGTGCTGTTTGGTTACATGGTGAGTACCACATTCAACATGGACCAGAGGAAGCGAGGGAAAGAGTTGTCCCAGGAGCTTAGAAAGAAAATTAAAGACAAGCATGTTAAAAGTAAATGTTATAAGAACATCTCCAAGCAGCTTGATGTTCCTGTGAATACAGTTGCACATATTATTCAGAAATTTAAGATCCATGGGACTGTAGCCTACCTCCCTGGATGTGGCCACAGGAGGAAAATTGATGACACATCAAAGAGAAGGATAATACGAATGGTAACAAAAGAGGCCAGAAAAACTTCTAAAGAGATTAAAGGTGAACTTCAAGCTCAAGGAACATCAGTGTCAGATCACACCATCCGTCGTTGTTTGAGCCAAAGAGGACTTCATGGGAGATGACCAAGGAAGACACCATTGTTGAAAACAAATCATAAAAAGGCCAGACTGGAATTTGCCAAACTACATGTTGACAAGCCACAAAGCTTCTGGGAGAATGTTCTATGCAGAGATGAGACAAACATCTAAATTTTTGGCAAGGCACATCACCTCTATGTTCACAGACGAAAAAATGAAGCATATATTGAAAAGAACACTGTCCCTACTGTTAAACATGGAGGAGGCTCTCTTATGTTCTGGGACTGCTTTGCTGCATCTGGCACAGGATGTCTTGAATCTGTGCAGGGTACAATGAAATCTCAAGACTATCAAGGGATTCTAGAGAGAAATGTGCTGCCCAGTGTCAGAAAGCTTGGTCTCAGTCGCAGGTCATGGGTCTTGCAACAGGATCATGACCCAAAACACACAGCTAAAAACACCCAAGAATGGCTAAGAGGAAAACATTGGACTATTCTGAAGTGGCCTTTTATGAGCCCTGACCTAAATCCTATTGAGCATCTTTGGAAGGAGCTGAAACATGCCATCTGGAAAAGGCACCCTTCAAACCCGAGACAACTGGAGCAGTTTGCTCATGAGGAGTGGCCAAAATACCTGTTGAGAGGTGCAGAAGTCTCATTGACAGTTACAGGAATCATTTGATTGCAGTGATTGCCTCAAAAGGTTGTGCAACAAAATATTAAGTTAAGGGTACCCTCATTTCTGTCCAGGCCTGTTTCATGAGTTTTCTTTTTGAAAAAATTCTGTTGAAGCATGGTTGAAAAGCAATGTCTGACTTTCATTTGTTCATTTTCATAGAATTTTTATATTATTACTTTTGTCAGATTCAAGTTATTGCTGTTACCATTGTGGGTTTTTCTTTCATTAAACGAGGGGTACCAACAATTTTGTCCACGTGTGTATATGTAAACTAGTGCTGGTTCTTCAAGTGGGCGGTAACCTTTTATTTTCTCAAAGAAATACATATATACTTTCAGGAGCCATATCTTTTGAACAGGTAGACTGATTTAAAAAAGACAAACTGGTCAGGGGCACGGTGATAACCAAATGATGTATGGCATTTACCATTTTGTACTTTAATTCTACATACCTGTTCTTGAAAATCTAATAAGCTCATTTCAGTCTGAATAACGGGACATGTTTATATATGTACAATTTCATAGAACTTTATAATGCTAATGTAAAAGCATACAAAAACCTGGACAACATTATTTTATCCAGTAAAACAGTGACATTACAAGATGTGTGCTTGTTATTACCTAGTTAACAAAGTGATCATTCACATTAACCTTCGCTAAAATCAATTAAACAGCAGTGTTAACATTCAGTAACCCATACTCCATGTTATTTCAGTCTAGTCCATTGTTAATTTAAAACTACACTTTAAGTCAATGACAATTAACATGGGATCACAGTGCAGTAAGGGGTATCGGGCTTTAACTAGATTTCAGTGCTCCTTCACCATTACAGAATGACTCCATTTATCTAGAGCAAAAGAAACTGGTCAATTACAAAAAAAAGACATCATGCCATCCATTCCATTCTATTACCTTCAAGGGAAATGAAAAAGTATGAAATATTTAGAAAGTCGTGCTAACACTGTTTACTAGCTGTATGTGTAATGTCTTTTTCTGGAGTATAGGTAGTAAAATAATTTTGTGCAATAAAATCTATACAGCAAGGTGAGGGCTAGATGGTGACTATACTACCAAGTTGGGAGCTATAGCATGTCGTAAATCAGAGAAGGATACTATGTTCAGGGACTAAGGGACCTAATACTATCTCCCATGATCCTCTGTAAAAGAGGAGTTACCTTGTTATCTGTAATCTCTAATGCCTAGTCAATATATGTTCATCATTTATGACATTCACACCAATCTCTGGATAAACATGAACTTCTCTCATTACATAGCAGATGACAGATGGCAAAAATAAGCCTTCCAAAGCAAGAATAAAAGTTTCTTGGAAAATAAAATCTTTAGTAGTAGGCAGAATCTGAGCTCTGATTAAATTGTGGTGCTAAATCCATGCTTTTTCTCTGCAGTTGGATCTGGATGCCAGTGCAATGCTTAAAGAACTCCAGCTGAAGCTTAGTACCGTGTTGGATGAGCTTAGCTGCACATTTGGAGCCAGGTAATTATAGTCATTGCAAGGCTTATGCTATATTTCTGTTCAGGTGGCATGTTTCTCTACATTACTCGGCTGAATTGCATTTACGTAAAAAGGTAGCAAAATTGTTAACTTGTCTATTGATTTCATTGAGATTTTTGTAAATGCCATTAGTTGCAATTGCCTCTGCCTGACACCTCCCGCCTGACAGAGTCTAAATAGCATATCATGCACCAAAACTAGCTACACTAGTTGCTCAGTACAGTTGAGGGCTAGAGAAAAAAATCCAACTGTGCCAGAATCAGTAGAGCAGCACCTATTAAATGACGCAGTGATCTGGAGTCAGGTGAGGTGGTGAAAAGTCATCTTTAATATCCGTGACATTTGTTATATTATGATTCCATTTTTAGGCCATTAGAAAAGCATTGATACTAGAGTCTTATTGGTTTGTCTACTGTAGTTTTCAACATAAATATATAAAGCCAGTATTAAGATATATTCACATATAGACATTTTTATTTTGTTACCTTACCCATATTTCATGAACAAAATTCACATCATGCTGTAGACCTACAGTCATTGAACCCTAGGAGTTAATAGCATGTAATGTTATCACACAGCATAGAATGCTTGCATAGTGGGAGAACATTCTATGTACAGTATGACAATTTTGGTTGTTTTACACTCCCTGTCATTTTCCTTGAATTGTGTTGTCAGTCACCATAAAATCCTTTATGATGGTTCTAAGTTTAGATTGCCATATACAGTACAGACCAAAAGTTTGGACACACCTTCTCATTCCAAGAGTTTTCTGTATTTTCATGACTATAAAAATTGTAGATTGACACTGAAGGCATCAAAACTATGAATTAACACATGTGGAATTATATACTTAACAAAAAAGTGTGAAACAACTGAAAATATGTCTTATATTCTAGGTTCTTCAAAGTAGCCACCTTTTGCTTTGATTACTGCTTTGCACACTCTTGGCATTCTCTTGATGAGCTTCAAGAGGTAGTCACCTGAAATGGTTTTCACTTCACAGGTGTGCCCTGTCAGGTTTAATAAGTGGGATTTCTTGCCTTATAAATGGGGTTGGGACCATCAGTTGTGTTGTTCAGAAGTCAGGTGGATACACAGCTAATAGTCCTACTGAATGGAGTGTTAGAATTTGTATTATGGCAAGAAAAAAGCAGCTAAGTAAAGAAAAACGAGTGGCCATCATTACTTTAAGAAATGAAGGTCAGTCAGTCCGAAAAATTGGGAAAACTTTGAAAGTGTCCCCAAGTGCAGTGGCCAAAACCATCAAGCGCTACAAAGAAACTGGCTTACATGAGGACCGCCCCAGGAAAGGAAGACCAAGAGTCACCTCTGCTGTGGAGGATAAGTTCATCCGAGTCACCAGCCTCAGAAATAGCAGGTTAACAGCAGCTCAGATTAGAGACCAGGTCAATGCCTCACAGAGTTTTAGCAGCAGACACATCTCTACAACAGCTGTTAAGAGGAGACTGTGTGCAGCAGGCCTTCATGGTAAAATAGCTGCTAGGAAACCACTGCTAAGGACAGGCAACAAGCACAAGAGACTTGTTTGGGCTAAAGAACACAAGGACTGGACATTAGACCTGTGGAAATCTGTGCTTTGGTCTGATGAGTCCAAATTTGAGATCTTTGGTTCCAACCACCGTGTCTTTGTGCGACACAGAAAAGGTGAACGAATGGACTCTACATGCCTGGTTCCCACCGTGAAGCATGGAGGAGGAGGTGTGATGGTGTGGGGGTGCTTTGCTGGTGACACTGTTGGGGATTTATTCAAAATTGAAGGAATACTGAACCAGCATGGTTACCACAGCATCTTGCAGCGGCATGCTATTCCATCCGGTTTGCGTTTAGTTGGACCATCATTTATTTTTCAACAGGACAATGACCCCAAACACACCTCCAGACTGTGTAAGGGCTATTTGATCAAAAAGGAGAGTGATGGGGTGCTACGCCAGATGACCTGGCCTCCACAGTCACCAGACCTGAACCCAATCGAGATGGTTTGGGGTGAGCTGGACCGCAGAGTGAAGGCAAAAGGGCCAACAAGTGCTAAGCATGTCTGGGAACTCCTTCAAGACTGTTGGAAGACCATTTCAGGTGACTACCTCTTGAAGCTCATCAAGAGAATGCCAAAAGTGGGCAAAGCAGTAATCAAAGCAAAAGGTAGCTACTTTGAAGAACCTAGAATATAAGACATATTTTCAGTTGTTTCACACTTTATTAAGTATATAATTCCACAGGTGTTAATTCATAGTTTTGATGCCTTCAGTGTGAATCTACAATTTTCATAGTCATGAAAATACAGAAAACTCTTGGAATTAGAAGGTGTGTCCAAACTTTTGGTCTGTACTGTAGTTTGTGTAAATTTACACAGTTACACACATGTGGCATGAGGCCTTTTCCATGCTAGCATTCATTTATACAGCAGTATTAAGTAAGAAGAGACAGGAAGTAGGTTCTGTAAATCCCCTCTTCCATCTGCTAGACAAACTGTCATCCTCAAGAGAGAGGGTGAGGGCACACAAAAACATTCCCATAAATATAGCACGGTTATTGTTAAAGTAAATAAGATGATTGTTATTGTGTTGTTCTTTGTTTCATTTTTACAGAATAGTCTGCTTTATTGCCCCATTTTCTTAAGGATTTTGTAGTAATGCAACATAAAAAAAGATAGACAATAAAACTATTTATAACAGAAGTCAGCACGTAAAAGGACAGCAACATAGAGGGATGATTCCGATAGGCGGGGTGGGGAGACAAAGGAGAAGAAAGACTTTGTAGAATTGTTCTTGTAAAGATGCGCTTCATTATAGTGGCTGACAAAGTAAATCAATTGGCAGAAAGAGAAAGGAAGGCTAAAAACTTAATACAACTTTCTTGTGTTTCTAGTTTCCAGAACATAATTGAGGACTGTGTGAGACAAATGAGTGTGGAATTAAATCAGATGAGAGGGAATGGAAACACATCCACAAACAGGAACAATGCAGCCATGGATGCTGAAATCGTACTGCGGCCACTGATGGATTTTCTGGATAAAACGTTAGTACTGAATGTATTATGGTGGTACCTGGTGGCTCTAGCAAGTGTAATATCCTTATAATTGTTTTATTAAAGGGACTTCAAATTAAGTTTTTCAGAGGTTGGACCATCATTAATTATAGAGCCATGCCATATCCTAACATCACTTTATAAGAAGACAGTTCCAATTTAAGTCAGTTACTGTACAGGACAACAGTAAATGACTTCACACTAGATAGCAGCACATACAGTATAGAAGAAATGGGACGGTGCTCCACGTAGTTATCTGCATGTGGTTTGCTTTTATTATAGAAAGTCACATCACACAGGACACTGTAAACTTAGGTATATATAATAGGACAACATAGAGACCCTTCATCAAGGATAGGATAATACAAAGAATACAAGTATCAGTGTAGTAAATATAAAAGTCAGAGCAACAAAGGAACTCAGTGAACAATGTGCATGGGGAAAATCAAATGTATAGGAGGGATAAAACATAAGCAAGGACCAAGGTCAAATATTTGTTAATAAGCCCATACATACAACCATAAATCATACAGCAATAAATGTATATAGACAGATGTTAGACTAACTAATAGCGTCACTTTATAATGGCAATACCTGGTCTTATTAACCTGGCATACATATAAAATAAAATATGTGATATACATATGAAATAGTACATACGCAGTACTCACAATTTTATCTATAAATGATTCCAAGGAAAATAAATAAATGGAACTTCAACTCCTGACTGTCTAGTTAATATACATTAATTACAAAATACATGGAATGAATCGACAAATAAAATATGTATTAATACAAGAGAACATGTTGCATCAAATAAACAACATATACCATGTGATATTAGATGGTATTAGAACCACAGTAGGATGTGACACCTCACATGTGAGAGAGCTCACTTTGGGAGAATCTATAAATGACACACAAAAGGGAGTAACTAGAAAAGCAAGTGGGAATAATATAGAGGGAGTAAATCAGGAGTTAGCTGAAGGGTGGGATTACAGAAAGCTAAATGTGAGTTGTTCATAACTGTAGTTAAGAAGTAATTGCAGTCTAGGGGGTCAGGGACCAAAGGGGTACTCACCAATAACCAGTGTTGAGGCATGAGGGACACCAGGCATGAGAGCTGTGCCAATGCCGCAGCATCTGGGTGGCTGTGAATTTCTCATGTATTCAGGCGCAGTAAAGGTAGAAGTGGAGAGGACTGATGGTGCATACGCGCACCAAGACGCATGCTCGTGCATGCCCAGACAATAAACCAGGAGACCTGTGGGGATACCAGCATAACTGGAAAGCCACTCACTCATGGGAAAACTTAATTACGCTGGTGAACCCGGCTGGCAGCTGTTGAAATTTAGTCAAGGGACAGATCAGTACAAGCTAGGGTATGAGAGATAAATATAGAGGGAGGAACAAAAGGACACTGTATATTAAGGGCAGAGGGACTATCTAAGGGCTCTCAGGGACACATTATGAATAATACAAGCTTTTTTTGGTCAAGCAGTTCATCTTCTTCCATTCATTTTGGGAAATCTCAAGCCTAGAGGAAAGGTAAGGAGGGACACATCTGTATGTATGTTTTTTTCTATACCATGAGCAGGTCTTAAAATAAAAGATTCACTATAGAAATCAGTCCAAAATGAAGTGTAATTTGAACATCTTGAGGATCACATATACATATCTAAAAATATTTTTTCTGTGACAAAGGTAGTAAAATTCTTTAGATGAAAATATACAAACAGTGAGTGCTCCAACTTGGCTACAAAATCCACTCAGTCTAGAACTTGTTTTAAAATTGACCTTTGCCATATTCATATAGATTAATATCACCCAGCAAAAAATGGGTTTTGTTTGTTTAAATTGTTTAATGTTTCATTGCAATGCTGTTAAAATTGTAATTTTTTTTCTTCTAGATTATCAGTCTCTGCAAAAATATGTGAGAAAACTGTATTAAAACGAGTTCTAAAAGAATTATGGAAATTGGTGCTTAACAAAATCGAGAAGCAAATTGTACTGCCACCTCTAACTGACCAAACTGTAAGTTATCCTGCTTTTGTACATACTTTTTCTATAAAAGCTGTTCTAATTATAACAAATATTGGAAAGTGCAGATCTCTCATGCATCTGATTTCCGTGAGGTACACAGAGAATATCTGCATCTCTATATATTTAAAGAGGATCTTTCATGTCCTCGGAGATGGGTGGTATTACATACTGCTAGAAAGCTGACAGTGGCTGAATTCATATGCCTCCTGGTTCCAGAGATATTGGTGTGGTTAATTTCCCTCCACTGTCAGAATGGAGGGTCTTACAGCCTAGCATCATCATTTGTCTGTGAGGAACGCCACCCCCCCCCCCCCCCCGACCACTTTTCCATAGCATTGTTCTGTCAGGGGGGTGTTCCTCACAGCCCAGCGATGACTCTAGGTTGTAACGTCTGCTCTTCTGACAGTGGAGGGATAATATCTCCATCTACAGGGTGCATATCATCAAGGCTGACAGTGTGCTGAATTCAACGTACTGTCAGCTTACTAGCGGCATATATAACACACATTTCCAAGGACATGACATGTCCTTTTTAAAAGGAACTTGTCAACTCCTTTTCAACCCCCCAAACCTCCATCAGTACCTCACCATGTCTCTTATGTGTTGCCTCCCAGTGTCCATATAATGCCAGCCCTATGCCATTATACACAGAAAAATAACTTTTATTCTGTATGCAAATTAGGCTCTTCAAGTCTAGACAGGGGCAGCTAACAGAAGAAGTCAAGCTTCCTGTACCCCAACCTGACCCCTTCTCTGTAATTGCTGTCCTTCAGCCTTGCAAATATCACGCAAACTACCAGAATAGGGCCAAGAGATGTCAATTACACTGGAGGGGCCCGTTTAGGTCATGGAGAGCTTGACTTCTTTGGTTAGCTCTCCACCCCTATTTATTTTATTTTTCCACAGATGGCAGCAACAGGCTGGCTCATAAAGAGACCAGGGCCAACACATAAGAGGCATTATGAGGTAATGATAGTAGTTTGGGGGTGAAAATAATTTGATAAGTATTATCCTGTAGAGATGTCCCTGTTACAGTTTGACAGCACGGTTTGTTTACAATAGTCATGAAGGATGCATGGCCCGATGACATCATTATATGTTGCAGTGCGATTGGCTGTTGCTCAAGCATGTGCAATATACTTACCTTTGTGTAAGTCCAGCCTTCTGGAGGCAGGATTTGTAGGCCGCTCACCAATTGGTGACTCTCTGCTCTGACTCATGGCTGACCTTTGGTGCTGAGGGGGGAGTGGGGAAAACTATAGCTCTTCAAACCTTTATGCTTCTAACACCTTTATGCTTCTGTTGAATAGCTGTGGAGTTATAGCAGCTTAGAGATGCGTTATCTGTTAATTACTACAATACTGTAACTGAGAGGGACGATCTCTGTTATTATGAGGTTGTCTGAAACTGTTATTTTGGACCCTCATTTGGCTCTATTTAAATCAGAGCAGTGAAGGCCTACTATTAGGCCCTTTTCAGTATTCCCCAGTTCAAGTTGGTGTCTGTGGGAGGAGAGATTATTGACAAAAATGACACTCCATTAGCACCACTTGTATTAGTAACATGTATACTGTCAGTCTTTGAATCTGTTGACCCCTTGAGGGTAAATTGACACCAGTGTCTTTTGTTTTTTCTTGGGGGAAATTTAGTCCACTGGTTATGAGCTATATTATACAATAGAGAATCCTGTATGGTTTTCATAATACCGTATAACCAGTATTTCTCTTTTCTTGAATATTTAGCCCCGGTGTGATATTTGTTAGCTTGTTGACAAGATACGTTTTAAATGTGTAGAGAGTTGTTTGGTATATGTTTTAACCTTTGATTTAATAAAGTTTATAACATTTTAATATACCCTTATCAGTGGTCACTGAACATCCACACTTAGTTTGTTTATTTTTCATTGGGTATACTTCTTTTGAATTACTTTGTTTTTGTGGACTTAATA
The DNA here is from genome assembly GCA_947044405.1 of Leptodactylus fallax. Classification (NCBI taxonomy): domain Eukaryota; kingdom Metazoa; phylum Chordata; class Amphibia; order Anura; family Leptodactylidae; genus Leptodactylus; species Leptodactylus fallax. Next base: position 7,492,582 of record CAMRHE010000027.1, on the reverse strand, counting down.
CGTTCCCTTTAAAATAAATTTCAACTGCCAAAAAAAGTTGTTGAAAAATAGAAATAGCTAAAGAAAACAATCTCAGCAATTCTCTTTTCTGCAAAGGTGAATATACCCTTTTGTTTAACCATGTTTGACCTCGCTGTGATGCCGTAGAGAAGAGTACACAATATCTACAATTGCAGACATTTTCTGTTATTTTTGCTATAGTGTTTATTGATTTTTTTTTATAGTTTAGAGCAAACAAAATGTTTTACTTCATCTCAACACATACTTCCCACCAAAAAAAAAAAAAAAAAAAATTGATTATGTCTCCGAACCTTAATTACACATATTTTCTCTAATGCATTTGCTTTCATAATTTTACCTTTATTTACTTTTTGGGACAAAATGTAGCTGTCTGGCAGATAGCATTGTCAGCCATACTTCTCATCAGGAACATATTTCTACCACCCTCTCACAAATTTCTCCTACTTCCATTGTACTTCCCAGGGAGTCAGTTACAGATCAGTGGTCTGACTATTTCTTTGCCATTGTGGCTGTCTTTGTCCTTGTGGTCTGTCGACAATTCAGAGTGCCTTTGTTGTAGATTTCAGTCTATAAAGTTATTTTATTTAAACAAGCTAAAAAAGTAATTCAGGGTAGTGTAAAATATTTGTGAAATCAGTGATGGTGGAAGTAGCCTGGTAGAAACCATACTTGGTTTCAGTAAAAATTAAAAGGTTTGTCCAAGATATCTGCACTGTGTACACATCTAGAAGCAGATCTTGATTTCAGTATATTGTGTAGTGGTCATGCTGCGCTAGTTCAGCTTAGCTACCATTTAAAACCATCAGTATCTGATCTTGGACAACCTCTTAAACATATATGACTGCTGGGACAAATGGAAGATAACATATGGAATTTATTTAAAAAGAGAAAGTGCTAGTTTATTGTGAATTTGAGACACCTTATACTATATATTCACACCTTATTCACACTGAATGATTGATATTTTTTCAGTATAAGTTTGTACAGAGCTGTCAATTAGCATTGTGTAGATTGGGAACAATTTTTTAATGATTTCTGACAGCATCTAACAGCTTTATATATAAAAGTATTGAATTAAGCTATAGAAAATCATCGTCAGTCCTCTGAGGTCAGAATCTCCCCTTCTGTAATTTGTTTTCCTCAAATAGGAAAGCATAAAAAGATTGACAAATCTGTTTTCAAGGGGTTTTACCATCATACATTCCCTCATACCTTTCTTAACACTTGACTAGATATTTCATGTTTCATTCACAAACTAAATTTTTCATTTTAAAATAGAAATTTCCAGTCCATTTCCTTTCCATTGCTATTTCTATAGGAATTTTGCTGTATTCTGTTGTTACTTTTAATTAAATAAAGAGCAATGGAACAGTGGATCTCCTGAACATGGAGAGGAACAAGTTTTTTGCATGGACCTCCTCCATAAAGTACTAAAATGAAACAGCGATACAGTTAAGTGATTAATAGGAGCAAATATGGTGGTATAAAATAATGTGAGGTTATCACCAAAATTTCAGTGGTTTAGGGAAGTGAAAGGATTAAAGGAGTTATCCGGTTTCTAACATTGATGGTATATCCTCAGGATAAGCTATCAATATTAGATCTGCAGGGTTCCGACCCCTGGAGATCATCAGTGCAGAGGCAGTGCGGGAGAGCCGCGCAGCTCACTCACCGTACAAACTGTAGCGGTGAATGTAGGTACTGCAGTACCTACACTTTTCTGTGCTGCCTTGGCCCCAGGTGTCTAACCCACGCAGATCTAAGATATAATAGCCTAAGGATAGGCCATCAATCTTAAAAACTGGATAACCCCTTTCATACTAGCATCCCTAGTCGTGTAGGTCAGTATAAAGGTTAAAGGGAACAAGTTAGGTGGTTTTTGCACCCTAAACTGGCCCATCATGTGCAGGATGAAATAATGACCTGTCCCTGATGATCTAGTTTAATTAATTAGTTAATAATAACCTTGCCAGTTGTCTAGAGCAGTGAGGAGTAACTTACCTATTTTCCAGGTGTTCTAGGGTAGTGTAGGGATTAATGCTAGCTTTCCTGGTGGTCTAGGAAAAAAAGTTTATTTCTGATACTCTGTGGTTTACTCATTGACCAGAGATAGACAGAGAACTGCCATGTGCCCTATTACTCTGAAGCTGAGTGTGATGCTTACCTTTGTGTCACATCATTATATCATTATATTTATTTAACACAGACAAAATATTAAGGCACCCTTCCATGGTAACGTTATAGTTTGTAGTGATCCATGATACAAACCCTGTGTGACCCTGCCCTCATGCGTTACTCAGCTACCACTACCAGACAATAGAAGAGTGGGTAGAAATAGCAGTATACATAAAGTGATAGGAAATTTGTAATCAAAACTACAGGTGCATCGCAATAAATTAGAATATCTTTGAAATGATTATTTATTTTAGTAATTAAATTAAAAAAGTGACCTCCTATATTTTCTAGATTCTTTACACACAGAGTGTTCTATATCAAGTGTTTTATTTCTGTAAATGTTAATTATGGATTACAGGTGATGAAAACACAAATCTAAGAAAATTAGAATATTGTAAAAAAGTTCAGTATTGTAAATTCAGTGTGTCACCTGCCAAGGTTTCCTAAGCCTTTAAATGGTCCCTCAGTCTGGTTCAGTAGGACACACAATCATGGAAGACGCTGATTATGAATTGAATTACTGAAATGAATGAACGTTTCAAAAATATTCTAATTTATTGAGCTGCACCTGTATATATCAAAAGTTGCCTTTTTTATATTACATGCACATAATGTGTGCTCAAGCATACATATCCTTTAACTGGATATTAGATAAGACAAGACCGTATAATAATGTTGAAATGAATGGGACCCCCAAGAAGAACTGTTAATACATGCTTTCCTAGTTTTCAGCAGACAGGAAAGTGTGCTCCACTGCTATAAACTAAAGGTGAAAATGCAGGAAGGTAATAGCTGTCAATGAGTCTTATCACTGGAATAGTTCCCTATTGGTTAATTCTACTTAACTTCCTGTCACACAGACTTAATAATTGTAACATTAGCAGAAGTGCCATTGATAGCAGATCTGTTTAAGAATTCTATAGCTCAGTACTTTTACCAGGTTGTACCCTAAAGACAGGCAATTTTATATGTGGAGAACACATTTAGGTCATAGCTACCTCAGAGAATACATGGACAGCTTGACCTTTTTGAAGACAAATAACCAGCCTTTTTCCAAGGTTAAACTTAATAATTTATACATAGAGCCATATAAAAAAAAAAATTTATTTAGCTCATGAGTCCTGTCAACTCTGGTTGAATACATTTGTTCCGCATAATATATGAAGACTTGTTATTTCATTGCTTTATCAGTCCATACACCAGTCACAGGAGATATATTTCATAAGACACTGCTCTATATACTGTATGTGACACTGTGAACCACAAATCATAGAAAAATATAGCCCCACTTAGATCAGAACTGGAAAGTGAATAAATATATCAGCCTTGTTTCCGCACTGGAACTAACATTTGATGGAACATAGATTATATTTCATTGTCAGCGAACATTCCTGATACATTAGCAGAGTGACTGCTGTTTGCACTTGTATTTCTAGTAATCTTGCAAGCTTCAGGGTTTTTCTTTCTATATCTAGCATTAAATTTAGATAAAAGTTTGTTACAGAGCCATGCTAAAATTGTACTACAAGGATTTATTTATTGACACTGGGATTGAGACCAGGTAAAGGCCCCTCTGCTTCATAAAAGGATAGTAGTAAACATATGATAATTTAATTAAAATTTAGTAATACTATACAGTTATTTCCGTTATTTCCTATATGCTTTGCATGCTGGAAATGATTAAGGATCGACTTCTCCATATTTTTTTTGTATTGGCATAAAGGTGTTTCAAGATACACCAATTTATATATATATATATATATATATATATATATATATATACTTTTATTAGCAATATTAAATAAATGTATGTGATTAATGGATAAAGGCATCAGAAGTGAGCCCTGTGTCTTGCAAACATTTATGGCATATGTGTCTTTGGTGGGATATACCTCTAAATATATCAGAATTGCTTAACTAGAATAATTGCAATATTACAAACCTGTTTGGTGTGATGTGTTATTTCTTCAATTATATATTTATACATTGGACCCAATATATTACTGAAAGTAGAGATTGACTTTTCAGGACCATGCATTGCACAGAATGGACACTGATTTCAATGGGAGCTGTGTAAGGGCCATACAAATGGACGAATATGAAAAGGAATTTAAGGCTGAAATCCGGCCTTCTAGCCTAATCTGTGAGGCTTTTCGCCATGGAGTCTGCGGCTGAATCAGCCATGGAATCTGTGGCAAGCTTGAGCAGGATGCTTATTTTTTCAGAATCAGGCAAGAAGCTGCTGCTGATTTTGAGACAGAATGAAAATCAGCACCAAGTTCCGCTGTGTGAACATATTCTAATCCTTCATTTTTCATTGTAATGTAGCAGGAGAAATGAACACTGGCTATACGGTTTTCTCAATTGATCACTGAAAGATCCAGCAGAATATCCAGTGATAGGTTTATTGTAACATACTGTACAGTTGACACTATGCAGAAATGGTTGGAATCAGAGCCAACTCTCATCCCAGCTCTTTTACCTCTTAGATGCCATGGTCAACTGTGACTGCGGCATCTAGGATGTTTAGTAAAATAATAAGTTATGGTTATATACTAAGTAAATTATAATATATATATGTGTATATATATATAGAGAGAGAGAGACATCTGTAATTGGTGTTAACATAACCTTACTAAATAAAGTAAAATGTTATTTATAGCTTATGAGTAGCGTGAAAATAAAACTATGGTAGAATTGATGCTTTTTGTCCTTTCATCCTTCTGCAACAAAAAATTAACAAAACTGAAGCAGTATTATAGGTACCTAAATGTGGTGCCACTTAAAAATATAACTCATACCATAAAAAAATCAAGTTCTTATATAGTTATAGAGATAGAAAGAAATGTGTTAATATTTATTCTTGGGATAACCCATCTATTTAATAGGATTTATGAATAGATTTATTTTAAGTTTTTTACAAAATGTGTGGGAAAAAACTAAGCTAACAAAAATGAAAATGTGAGCAGCATAAGAGTTACTCATGAATAAGACTGATAAGGTGTGAATATTGCACACCATGTCTCTACGAGATAAGGTTTCGTTCTACATATTTAGCCCATTTTTCCTGGATCTTGTATACTGTAAGTGCCATAGATCTTTCCAATGCAGACACAAAATGGATATTTTTATCATCTGTTTTAATACAAAGCCATGTGGAATGTTCCTTGCTACTCTGCCAAAAAACTCTAGTAATTATAGTTCTTAGGGTAATTGTGATATAACACATGTTAGTATTCCACTGTAGTGGGAAGATAAGCAGATGGTTGTTTAACACAAAATGGTTAGTACCGGCTTGCACTATCCTGACAGATTTTGGCATCACTTATTGTCTATTTATCCTAGCTACATTTAGTTAATAGCTGTTTGTGGGCGATGCAACCAAATTATATAAGTAGCATTTTAGTATTAAATTCAATGCATCAAGCGTTAGAAGTCAACATTGCTCCAGAGCTTTTGATGAACACAAACATGAAGGTATTTATTGTATTGTATGAGATTTTATGTATACAGAGTTGTAGAATAGCACCATATAAATGAGAGATAATAAATAAATGTAACATAATAACAACTATCCAAAGTAATAATGATAGCTTTTCTTACTCGGAATGTACTATAGCAATAATAAAAGCCTACAGTAACTGACCCTTTTCTTCAGCTTGGTTATTTTCCCAAATGCTACTAATCTCTACATCCTTCACTATGAATATAGACAGAAAGTGGACACCAAATCTTATACTTATTTTGCCTTTGAAATAAAATTTAACAAAAATGCGAGAAATACAGTATACTATCCTTGAGTTGTCCTTTTTTGTTTAGCCTTTTCCTGACATATGCTAGTTTTCTAAAAGTCTAAAAATAGAATATGTGGGCTTTAATGGATAAATATGGGGGAGCAAATTTATGGTTGCTAAGTGAACATAATATACAAGATGGCGAGAAACTATTGATCCTATTAGTGTTTGCACATATACTCTATAATCGAGAACTATCAAATACTTTATAAATTTTCCAGAATTATGCAGGATATGATTTTACTACATTGATAGGATGATAAGCAGATCACTTAAAATACTTAAAAGCACTTATAGATTTGTATAAGCGCTTACAAATGTAAGGACGGTTCTCAGAAGTTTCTTTCATGGCTAAAAACTATAAATAAAAGTTCCATTCCTCATACGAGGCTAGGTGCTGTTAAGACCCAATGTCAAAACAATATCAAAGTATCCCTATGCTTCTATTAGAGGCTGTCTAGTAATTGAATAACAAGCCTGCGAGCCTTCAATAGGCCTATGGCCACCATAGTAATGGATCACTGCCCCCGGATCTCATTCCTGGGGCCGACAATTGACAGAAACATGGTAGCGCCCATGTGCCACCAGAAAAATGGTGCCTCCTTCAGCTTTGCAGGCATTACTGCAGGGTCTCTGCTGTATAATGAGGATGAGACCTGGTGGCTATTGTGGCCACTGAGCTCCTGAGCGACTTCCATATTTAAACACATAAAATATGTCAGGAAAGGGTGAAAAAACATATCCTATCCATCAAGTTCAGTAAAAAAAATATACTAGATCCTTTTCTTCTTGGGAAGATAAGCCCTACTTGGGACAGTGAATGATGACAATCTCTGTAAAGCGCTGTGAAATATGTGTCACCATATAGGTCAGTAATATAATAAATAAATAAATAACCTTCTCCACTGTCAGAGCTTGTGGTATTTCCTCTTCCTATTGTGAACACATGTTTGCTCGTCTGAGCTAAGTGTGCATGTGTATAGGGGGATCAGGAGGCATAGTGAGACAGCCATTCAACTGACAAGAATCTAAAATGTGTGGCCAGCATTAGTGCTAACTATTATTTACCTCATTCATGTTACTGTGCTGCCCCTTACCCTTAAAAGATACTGACATGTGAGCAGAGTATCAGCAGATATTTTCTCAGAGCTATCAACATCTGTGCCATTTTCTGTGGACAAAGATCAAAACTGGAATATTATTAAGCAGAAGGGATCTGTGATAGCGATCTCTTTATCTGGGTAGGATACACTGTAGCAGAAGTAGAAACAGCAGAGATCCTCAGTGCAACAACTGGTTATAGGCTTTGTGATAGTCCATCACATGATACATATATACACTGTATGTTCTTCTTTAACTTTCCACTTGGCTGGACATGTCCAGATTCATATGACAAAATGACCAGCTTTTTGTGATATGGTATCACAAAGTCATATGCTATCATAAAGTGAAATGCTATCTATCCTATATGTGTCTATGTGTGGCTGCCTAGTTGCTGTGACATGAATTGCAGTCAGAGTAGGGCAATATTGTGAATCTAGGACCGTGCCCCTAAATAAAGAATACCTTTAAAGGAATGCTTTAGGAAGACAGTTGTTATATCTTAGGGGCCTGCAAGATAAATTGTGGCCACCATGGCAGAAGATATGAGAATAATTACTAAATTACTTATTAGATATCATAGAATAGTTGATTGTTTAATTCATTTATTTGTATCTATGGGAATTCAGGGGTCTCAACCTCCAGCCCACCCCTATACGTCTCAAGGGGGATGCTGATGTCCTAATTTTCCTTCCTCATTTACAAATATGTAAAGAAAGGTGAATGAATTGTTCTTCCTTGAAAGAGGTTGTGTTTCATCCGGAATTATTAAGAACAAAGAATGTGTTCTGCATGAAGTTAATGTGATTTCTCTAAACATTGTCGTATATTCATTAAGCAGTGCTTAAGCTCGGCATGCTGTTCCTGTGCTTCAATTATACCATTAAAATGTGACAGTATTAATATTCATGCCTGTTTCCTTTGAATTTATTTGGATAATAAATGTGTTGTCTTTATTTCCTCCAGGGGGCTCAGATGATTTTCAGTGCCGCTAAAGACCTTGGACAGTTGTCTAAATTAAAGGTAATACTGTTAAATCAATAGTTAATCACCTGCCACGGGAACTTTATCCTTTACTATTCCTGTCGCATTGTAATCTCCATCCTCTCTCCATTCTTTCTAATACAATAAGTCAAGGTTTTATATAATAAAACATACTAATGTCACTTTAGGCATCCTATAGAAAAGGTCAGGTAGGTCAATTCTCTTAAAATGCCGCCTTGTTGACCTTGGACTGTGGGCATTTGAATTGTAGAAGAGAAGATTCCAGTTCACTTTCCAGCTTTTTCTTTGCCCTTAGTGATAGTTTTGTTTTGAGCTAAATATATTTAAAGACATTTTCTGTTCTTTACCTTATAGGGGTTGTCCAGTTTCAGACAAATATTGCGAGCAAAAATGTTATTACTGTATAATAAAAAGTTATACTTTTTTCCAATACACTTTCTGTATCAATTCTGCACAGTTTTCTAGATCTCTGCTTGTTGTCATTCAGCGTGCTTAATTCCAGTGGATAACAATCAGTCCATAGACATGTGATGTACAGTCCATGGTCATGTGATGACATGTACATGATCATGTGAATAACACACAGGTGCACAGCTTGTTACCAGCCCCTCGTCTGATTACTTTCCTGTGACTTTAACAAGCTCTGCACCTGTGCCAGTCCATCACATGACCATGGACTGATTTTTATCCACTGGATGTAAGCAAAACGAAAGACAAGTAGAAATCTAGAATACCTTTAGCAATTGATACAAAAAGAATAGTGGAAAATTGTATAGCTTTACATTATACAAACAATAACATTTGTCTTTCAATATTTGCCTGAAACTGGAAAATCCCTTTAAATTTATTTAAGGGTATTTTCATCCTTACCTCTGCAAGTGGTTGGTGAAGGCTATCACAATACACAAAGTTGCGCTATATAAATAATATGCCACTGTCCTGTCAGGAATTTAGGATTAATATGTAAATTGGTTCCTACAGGGGATAGTACCTGCTTTTCATATTCTCTCTTAGGGTAGGTTCACATATATCAGTTGCATCAGCATCCGTTTTTTTGTCCTTTAGTCATTACAACTGATGCCAAAACTGATGAGAAAATGCATCAGTTGTCATCAGGCTTTTTTACAAATTTCTACTCCAAAACCATAAGTTGTCATAAGTTATCATCAGTTTTTACTATCAGTTTTTACCTAGAGGGTCCACAAGGCATGATGGGCTGCCGAGGCCAAAAGAGTATGGGTACTCAACTACTTTTAGTAAATTTCCATTGACCGGAATCCACCATCAAGTAAAGGTCCAAGCTGAACACGTCCAGTATTTACGGTATTTTTCAGACAAAAAGACACGTCTGACTATAACACTCACCCCAGGTTTAGATAGGATTAGATAGGAGGCGACTAACGTGGCATTATACTGAGCAGGGGGCACTAACGTGGCATTACATGGTGGGGGTACAACTAACGTGGCATTATACTGTGCAGGGGGCAATAACATGGCATTATACTGTAGGGGGGCATTAAGGAACATTATATTGTGGGTACTAACATTAGTGCTCCCACACAATAAAATACCCATTATTTTTCCTCCTCAGTATGCTCCTTAGCAGGTCTGTTTTAACACATTGGTGGGTTCAGTGCAATGGTTTCATAAGTGGGCCCCCCCATCACCTCCATTTAGGAATACCCGAATTGCACAAATTATAATGCCACCTTAGAGGCCCTAACACAGTATAATGCCTCCCTAGTGGCGCCTTACAATATAATGTCCCCATCCAGCTATCCCCAGTTTAACCCTGTGCATGCAAATTAAATAGGAGCTTACAGTGGGGAAAAAAGTATTTAGTCATCCACCAATTGTGCAAGTTCTCCCACTTAAAAAGATGAAAGAGGCCTGTAATTGACATCATAGGTAGACCTCAACTATGAGAGACAAAATGAGAAAACAAATCCAGAAAATCACATTGTCTGATTTTTAAAGAATTTATTTGCAAATTATGGTGGAAAATAAGTATTTGGTCAATAACAAAAGTTCATCTCAATACTTTGTTATATATCCTTTGTTGGCAATGACAGAGGTCAAACGTTTTCTGTAAGTCTTCACAAGGTTGGCACACACTGTTGCTGGTATTTTGGACCATTCCTCCATGAAGATCTCCTGTAGAGCAGTGATGTTTTGGGGTTGTTGCTGGGCAACAAGGAACTTTCAACTCCCTCCAAAGGTTTTCTATGGGGTTGAGATCTGGAGACTGGCTAGGCCACTCCAGAACCTTGAAATGCTTCTTATGAAGCTACTCCTTCGTTGCCCTGGCGGTGTGCTTGGGATCATTGTCATGCTGAAAGACCCAGCCACATTTCATCTTCAATGCCCTTGCTGATGGCAGGAGGTTTTCACTCAAAATCTCACAATACATGGCCCCATTCATTCTTTCATGTACACGGATCAGTCGTCCTGGTCCCTTGACTTAGAAACAGCCCCAAAGCATGATGTTGCCACCCCCATGCTTCACAGTAGATATGATGTTCTTTGGATGCAACTCAGCATTCACTCTCCTCCAAACTCGACAAGTTGTGTTTCTACCAAACAGTTCTACTTTGGTTTCATCTGACCATATGACATTCTCCCAATACTCTTCTGCAACATCCAAATGCTCTCTAGCAAACTTCAGATGGGCCTGGATATGTACTGGCTTAAGCAGGGAGACACATCTGGCACTGCAGAATCTGAGTCCCTGGCGGCGTAGTGTGTTACTGACGGTAGTCTTTGTTACGTTAGTCTCAGCTTTCTGCAGGTCATTCACTAGGTCCCCCCGTGTGGTTCTGGGATTTTTGTTCACCGTTCTTGTGATCATTTTGACCCCACGGGGTGATCTCTTGTGTGGAGCCCCTGATCGAGGGAGATTATTAGTGGTCTTGTATGTCTTCCATTTTCTAATTATTGCTCCCACAGTTGATTTCTTCACAACTGCTTGCCTATTGCAGATTCAGTCTTCCCAGCCTGGTGCAGGTCTACAATTTTGTTTCTAGTGTCCTTCCACAGCTCTTTGGTCTTCACCATAGTGGAGTTTGGAGTGTGACTGTTTGAGGTTGTGGACAGGTGTCATTTATACTGATAACAATTTCAAACAGGTGCCATTACTACAGGTAATGAGTGGAGGACAGAGGAGCCTCTTAAAGAAGAAGTTACAGGTCTGTGAGAGCCAGAAATCTTGCTTGTTTGTAGCTGACCAAATACTTATTTTCCACCATAATTAGCAAATAAATTCTTAAAAAATCAGACTGTGATTTTCTAGATATGTTTTCTAATTTTTTCTCTCATAGTTGAGGTCCACCTATGATGTCAATTACAGGCCTCTCTCATCTTTTTAAGTGGGAGAACATGCACAATTGGTGGCTGACTAAATACTTTTTTTTCCCCACTGTACATAAGAATATAATTTTCTATCCCCTATAAAGATTGTATCTGTAATGAATAATTATAATCCTTATACCTAACTAATGTGATAACTAGGGCCAGCTTCAGATTGATGTAACGAGGGCTGGCGTTAGGGAGGGCAAACTGGGCAATTGCCCAGGGCTCTCGTTCCTAAAGGGGCCCCCGGGATCTGAAGCATCAGGCTTTTAGATTTATTGTTTTCTGTTAAGGGAAAGGGATGTGATAAGGGGCAAACTATTATTTTTAGGGTGGGCTAATATTTATAGTGGGGGAACTTTTAAATATAAGGAAGCTATTGTAAGGATGAAGTATTATTTATAAGGTGAAACTGTTATATATAAGGGGGCTACTATATATAAGGGGAAACTGTTATATATAAGGGGGTTATTATAAGAGATTACATAGTATACAGTATATAATGGGGAGTTTTTGTATATAATTGTTCCCCCCTTATATTAGTCCCCTTATATATTATAGTTTCTCCCTTATAACAGCACCTTTATAAATAATAGTTCCCCCTTATAATAGCCCTCATTATAAATAATAGTATAATTGTACCCCCCTTATAATAGCCACCCTTAAAAGGGGAGAACTATTACAAATAAGTGAGGCTATTATAAGGTTGAAATAAGGGCAAACTATTATTTATAAGGGGGTTATTATAATGGGGAGATTGTTATATGTAAGGGGGTAACTATAAGGCATGACATATAAGGGGGGCTATTTTATATAAGGGGGACTGTTATATTTAAGGCGGGCTATTATAAGGGGGAACTATTACATATAAGGTTGGCTGTTATAAGGGGGCTATTATGTATAAGGGAGGAAGTATTATATATAAGGAGGCTATTATAGGAGAGGATGCATTATATATAATAAGGCTATTATACAGTGCCTTGCGAAAGTATTCAGCCCCCTTGAACTTTTCAACCTTTTGCCACATTTCAGGCTTCAAACATAAGGATATAAAATTTAAATTTTTTGGTGAAGAATCAACAACAAGTGGGACACAATTGTGAAGTGGAACGAAATTTATTGGTTATTTTAAACTTTTGTAAAAAATAAAAAACTGAAAAGTGGGGCGTGCAATATTATTCGGCCCCTTTGCTTTCAGTGCAGCAAACTCACTCCAGAAGTTCAGTGAGGATCTCTGAATGATCCAATGTTGTCCTAAATGACTGATGATGATAAATATAATCCACCTGTGTGTAATCAAGTCTCCGTATAAATGCACCTGCTCTGTGATAGTCTCAGGGTTCTGTTTAAAGCGCAGAGAGCATCATGAAGACAAAGGAACACACCAGGCAGGTCCGTGATACTGTTGTGGAGAAGTTTAAAGCCAGATTTGGATACAAAAAGATTTCCCAAACTTTAAACATCCCAAGGAGCACTGTGCAAGCGATCATATTGAAATGGAAGGAGTATCAGACCACTGCAAATCTACCAAGACCCGGCCGTCCCTCTAAACTTGCATCTCAAACAAGGAGAAGACTGATCAGAGATGCAGCCAAGAGGCCCATGATCACTCTGGATGAACTGCAGAGATCTACAGCTGAGGTGGGAGAGTCTGTCCATAGGACAACAATCAGTCGTACACTGCGCAAATCTGGCCTTTATGGAAGAGTGGCAAGAAGAAAGCCATTTCTCAAAGATATCCATAAAAATTCTCGTTTAAAGTTTGCCACAAGCCACCTGGGAGACACACCAAACATGTGGAAAAAGGTGCTCTGGTCAGATGAAACCAAAATCGAACTTTTTGGCCACAATGCAAAATGATATGTTTGGCGTAAAAGCAACACAGCTCATCACCCTGAACACACCATCCCCACTGTCAAACATGGTGGTGGCAGCATCATGGTTTGGGCCTGCTTTTCTTCAGCAGGGACAGGGAAGATGGTTAAAATTGATGGGAAGATGGATGGAGCCAAATACAAAACCATTCTGGAAGAAAACCTGTTGGAGTCTGCAAAAGACCTGAGACTGGGACGGAGATTTATCTTCCAACAAGACAATGATCCCAAACATAAAGCAAAAGCTACAATGAAATGGTTCACAAATAAATGTATCCAGGTGTTAGAATGGCCAAGTCAAAGTCCAGACCTGAATCCAATCGAGAATCTGTGGAAAGAGCTGAAAACTGCTGTTCACAAACGCTCTCCATCCAACCTCACTGAGCTCCAGCTGTTTTCCAAGGAAGAATGGGCAAGAATTTCAGTCTCTCGATGTGCAAAACTGATAGAGACATACCCTAAGCGACTTGCAGTTGTAATCGCAGCAAAAGGTGGCGCTACAAAGTATTAACTTAAGGGGGCCGAATAATTTGGCACGCCCCACTTTTCAGTTTTTTATTTTTTACAAAATTTTAAAATATCCAATAAATTTCATTCCACTTCACGATTGTGTCCCACTTGTTGATTCTTCGCCAAAAAATTAAAATTTTATATCCTTATGTTTGAAGCCTGAAATGTGGCAAAAGGTTGAAAAGTTCAAGGGGGCCGAATACTTTCGCAAGGCACTGTATATCTATATATATATATATATATACATATATATATATACACACGTGGACAAACTTGTTGGTACCCCTCGTTTGATGAAAGAAAACCCCACAATGGTCACAGAGATAACTTGAATTTGACAGAAGTAATAATATATAAAAATTCTATGAAAATGAACAAATGAAAGCCAGACATTGATTTTCAACCATGCTTCAACAGAATTTTTTAAAAGAGAAAACTCATGAAACAGGCCTGGACAGAAATGATGGTACCCTTAACTTAATATTTTGTTGCACAACCTTTTGAGGCAATCACTGCAATCAAACGATTCCTGTAACTGTCAGTGAGAATTCTGCACCTCTCAACAGGTATTTTGGCCCACTCCTCATGAGCAAACTGCTCCAGTTGTCTCGGGTTTGAAGGGTGCCTTTTCCAGATGGCATGTTTCAGCTCCTTCCAAAGATGCTCAATAGGATTTAGGTCAGGGCTCATAGAAGGCCACTTCAGAATAGTCCAATGTTTTCCTCTTAGCCATTCTTGGGGGTTTTTAGCTGTGTGTTTTGGGTAATTATCCTGTTGCAAGACCCATGACCTGCGACTGAGACCAAGCTTTCTGACACTGGGCAGCACATTTCTCTCTAGAATCCCTTGATAGTCTTGAGATTTCATTCTACCCTGCATAGATTCAAGACACCCTGTGCCAGATGTAGCAAAGGCGCTCCAGAACATAACAGAGCCTCCTCCATGTTTCACAGTAGGGACAGTGTTCTTTTCAAGATATGCTTCATTTTTCCGTCTGTGAACATAGAGCTGATGTGCGTTGCCAAAAATTTAGATTTTTGTCTCATCTGTCCATAGGACATTTTCCCAAAAGCTTTGTGGCTTGTCAACATGTAGTTTGGCAAATTCCAGTCTGGCTTTTTTATGTTATTTCTGTGACCATTGTGGGTTTTTCTTTCATTAAACGCGGGGTACCAACAATTCTGTTCACGTGTGTGTGTGTGTGTGTGTGTGATATATATATATATATATATATATATATATATACATAATGTGTATATATACGGAGATGGCTATTATAATGTGGTCGCTTTTATTTATAAGAGGGAAACTTTATAAGGAGGGTATTGTTAAAGAAGCTATTATTTATAAGGGCCTATTATTTATAAGAGTGCGATTATTTATAAGGTGAACTATTATTTATGAGAAAGTTATTATTAATAAGGCAGACTATTTATAAGGGAGCACTGTTATTTATTTATTACTAATAAGGGGGAACTATTACTGATATGGGGCACTGTTTATAAGCAGGGACTATTATTTATAAGGAGGCGCTATAATAACTGATGAGGGGGTACAAAAATCTATTAGGCGGTACAAAGGTGGTTATTTGAATTGTGTGTGGGCATAAGGAGGTGGTTGTTACTGTTTTGGGGGCAGAAAGGGGGCGTTATTAAAGGGGCTGCCACTGGAAATATGATGGCGTTTTTGGTATATCAGCATTTGGGGCTCCGCTTTTAATTTTGCCCAGGGCCACAGTTTGTTCATGATGATCTTGGTATCATTCTCATCTTTAAAATAAATCCAGGTGTTTCTTTATAGCCCTCACCGATCCTGAGCAATACTGTACATAGACTGTGCGGAAACTGGGTGCTGCCGCATCCATCTTTAGGCGGCATTCGGCGCTAATGAAATTTTATGGAAGTCGGATGGAAAAATGCTGCAGGTAGCATTTTTCCATCCAGCTGAAGCACAGATCCAGCGCCATACGGCGCCAGAACCAATCCCATAGAAAACTATGGGATCCATCCTGGCATCAGTTTCCCTCCGGCTTGTGTGCACCATGCCAAAGGGAAACTGACAGCTGTGCCGGATATATGTGAACGCACCCTAAGTCCTTGGCTGCTTTTTAGCTCAGCTCCATTAGGGCAGAGGTGTGATCACTGACTAAAGTTTTGCTAAAGTGCCTACAGGAAGTCTAAGACACACCCCTTTTCAACTTAATGCCATAGAGTTCAGAACCCCTAAACTAAAAGTTCCTAGCATCTGCTAGTTAACTCTTTATGGACATCTGTAAAGACCCTTTATATGTCTCTCTTAGTGTAATGTATTTGCTGACTTAGTCATAGATTAGATTAAAGTTCAAATTTCCATACCCAGCTTTTTGATTCATATGTCCACTTGCTGGGAAAGATCTGACATAAGCATATTCAGTACCATCAAAGTATGGAAAATGTGAGAACTGCAAATCAGATTTATTTTCTTAAGCTAAGTAACTACAGTAGGTTGCATTATTTACAGATGTTACAGTGAAATTATCAAAATCTGTTCAAAGTATGACTTTTCAAGAGAACTTGTCGCTATCAAAGACCTAGTAAAATCATCAGTATGATGTACTGTAGGTCAGAGTCCCCTTAAAGACAGGCCCTGTACTGTTATTTGCATGCATCATATACTGTGCATTGTGTTAATAAAGTGTTTAGAGTGTACATTGTACATTACTAATACTTATGACTTATATGGTTGCGCTATAATAATATGTCACTTTAATTGCAAAAGCTGAGTTATCGTGCCACTTCTTGTTCTAGAATATTAGTAGAGGTAGAGCGATCATTCCCTCACAGTTGGAGCTCTGTTGCACCTAATGGCTTTGTGTCAGGGGTGTCTTTTGTGCTTCCCAAAGTACAGCCTACGTACACCGAGGTTTGGCATTTTCTCTTGTGCCAGCGCAGGAAAAACTCACTATAATAGGACACCTTTTGGCAGTCCAGTTTTATTTCTGTGTGGAGAGATTGAGGTATTCCAGGAGTCAGGCCAGCTTTAGGCCAGAACCTTTCTGCTGGAGGTTTATCTGTACTTGAAACTACTTCAAAGACATTGCCCAGTCACACTTTGTCCTGCGAGTGTCTGAGTACTTGTTCAGCCACAACACATACAGAAGCACGGAGGAAGACCGGGATACTAGCTATCCTGATCCACTTTGGGTAGTTGGCGTAACAACAGGAGACCCAGCTGCTGCAAAGGGGGGTACTCACCTGTTACAATATGAAATGTCATTTAAATTTACTGTCAAAATATTATGAACTTTCACATTATCCTCTATACTGTCTTATAGAGGATAATGAACTGTCTTGTTATCCATATGTTTACTCTGGACATTCTTAAAAATATGCATGCTATGGTTTATGTAATTGATTTGATTTTGTTATTGTTTTTTCTTTAGACTTCTTTCACATCTACACTGTCCTAATTTGTTTTGCTCCATTATAGGAGTATAGCAGCGGCTTGATGTTTAAAATGGACACCAATGGATCTCAAAGATCCCATTGTCTCTAGAATGGATCCATTGGTCTTCCATTTGGCATCTCGCATTTTGCCACAATTTTAACGGACTCCATGACAGATGCCGCTAATGGAGCCTCCAACACAGATGTGAAGTTAGCCTTAAAGGGGTTTTCCCATCTCCCTCTCTCAGTAGTTTTGTCTGCTGTCTCTTCTTCACACTTCCTGTATTCTTCAACAAGCTGGTGTGTGGGCTGTTTGACTGATGGACAGAACACTATGAAGTACCTCAATAGATATAGACATTGCCTATACCAGGAGAGATTATTTAATGTGATTAATAGAAATCTAATCTATCTAATCTAATCTAAGATCAAATAATAATAACTTACACAAAAGTTTGGAGAGAAAAAAAAATAACATGCTCTATTCTGACAATGGACTTGCAATAAACTCAATGTTATCTTTGTGTTTAAATAGAGAGATAAAACATGGTCCGAGCATTTATCAGCAAAGGAAGAGCTGTAGATAACAGCTCTAAAATTAATACAGAGACCTAAGCACATTCCCCCTACTCCATAGAGCAGTGAGTCACGTTATCCGACCTGATATCAGATACAGGCCAGGTCTAACACAGTAGGCAAAAGCTAAAGCAATGTATTTTGGAAAACTTTCAAATTTATATAAACTAGCAGTATATATAGGATCCTTGGGATGGGAATTCCCCTTTAATGCAATTTGAAAAACAAAACAAATTGACAACTGGGTTTACTATGATGCCTAATCTGTACTAACAATGTTAAAACATTTATGGAGAGAAACCTTTTGACAATAGGAATAGTAGCATCCAGTCATCTATTAATTCATACATTCATAGGGGTATTAACAGATGAAAGCACAGCACAAGAGAAAAGATTAAACATACTTGCAAGTATTTACTAGATAGACATGTCAATAGAGGTGTTACAGGTTCTTGTGTATGGTACAGTATGTGTATGTTCTCCTAGTCAGCGTTAGCCATAGTGAGACCTGTAGAGAATTGTCTGCAGTCACCAACTTGTATACAATTTAAAGTAAACTCTTTCTTGATTTCTTCCTTCCCCATTCATGTTTGTCACTTTTGTGTATATTTTATTTCTTCTCTGTAGATTCAGTGCAGTACATTTATGTGCTATAGACCAAGCTAAATAACATCACTCAATTTAGTTTTTAATAGGAGAAACATCCGGTTCCACAGAACAAATTGCCATTCATTAGAACATATGGCACCCCCCGGGGATAGCCTTCTCTTCTGCCAGCATTACTAGAGGACAAGCCAGTTTATTTTGATTATTTTCTCTGAAATGTAATAATGAAGCACATGCTAATTATATTGCAATTCTACTTTCACCCAACATATATGTGTATTCATTGGCTTCCAGAGTCATAGGTTTAGGAACAGATTTTCTTTACACTACAAGTTTGTGATTTTATCCAGTAGCATTTAACATGTATTCTTTTATGTGCAGGTTACAGATACATTTTAAATAAATTTAAAAACAGCATTGTCTGTCGTAATAGAGGAAAAATGGTAATGGAAACAAAACTTTTTATAACTGAGAAAACTCATCTTGGCTAATATGAAGTTTAGAAGTATATTCACATGTGGCAATTTTGTTGCAGATATGTTTCCTATTGTTCTATACTTACTAACAATTAAATAGGCAAAATCAAGGTATTTAAATCCTGCCCCAAGGAACTCCTAAAAAAAAACAACACGGAATGCCTTTAAAATGCCTATCTTTAGCCATGGTTTACCTAATCATTTGCGGTCCAGTTTTACCTTGGCAAAATCAGGATTCTTGGCAAGTAGCAATCCATGGATAAAATCCAAAAATGGCTGATGAATTCACTCAGTGTTGAATGCATCCATTGCATTACACTTAACACTATGTGAATAAACCAGCTGTTTTTGGATTTTATCTGTGGAGTGCTGTTTCCTTTTTTTTTCGATTGGTGATACAGAAAGAGAATCTAGTAGCCACCATATTAACTTATTACATACAGTACTGCTCCTCTGAATTTTGTCAGGATTCTTGGCAAGTATGCTGCTCCATTCATTTGAATGAGGTTTGCAGAAATGTATCAGAGCTGATGAGGAGCAGGGGAGATACTATAGCTCTCTGTGAGTAGATCTATATAGCAAATGTATGCCTCTGATGACAGGACAGTGGCTAATACTGTCCAAGAAACACGTCAGCTGTACTCTTTTGACTACTAGGGAGGTGTTTTGAAATACTATAGACACCTAGTGGGACTCAGACATGTACAGACATCCATCAGAAATTTGACCCAGTGGTCTATACTGAATATATGATGGGGGATGGTCTTTAGTAACACATGGGTACAGATACCTGAGTCCCCTTTCTATTAAACTAGTTGAGGTTTAGGCATTCACTAGGAGGTTGATACTGGCTGAGAAACCTTTTATCTTTGTACTGGCTCCTATTGCCTCTCCTGGTGCTATTAACTAATTGATGTTACTGAACCTCTCACTCTGATTGCAGTGGTTACCATATGATACTAACAATGGGGGGCAACTTCTAGGCACCTTTGTTGCTGACCCTGTTATCATATCTAAACTGTTTTGCTCTTGAGCTTTTGCTTTTTTATGGTTATCTTTTTAGACAATATTAATAAAGATTATATTTTAGAAGTACTCTTTTTTGGGAAGTGACACTTTCTATGGGTTTTTGGTTAGGTTTTCATGTTTCAAGTAAATCTGCCACATGTGAATATACTGTACAACAAGCATTTAATGTGTAAGATTTGTACGTTTAACATTAAGTCATTAACAATAATTTGCTATCTGTTGCAGATCATATCATTGTTACATGTATTTATTAGCACATGAACTAGATCTCTTTGCCAACAACAGTTTTTACCCTGTAATATGGACAGACGAGAATACATAATTAAATAAGTAATCTAGTAAAATGACCAAGAAATATATCATGTGTGCTGGCACCAAAAGATAATAAAGAGCAGCCAAAAAAAAAAATCATTATTGTACTTGATGGAAAAATGCATTTAATGATGGCTGTAGTTGCCTGTTAAGGTGCCTGTGACATCATTAGAGCACAATGTTTCAGAGAATTCCAATATTAAATTCTGAAAATTCCTCCTGTCGTAATCTCATTATGTCAGTAGACAGATTTAAAGTTCCTATTTTGCAGCCATAATGTAAAATTAGTGAACATCAGAAATGCCAAAATGGTCTAGATTTGTATAAAGTGGTAATACCAGCAAAAACATTTATCAACTTTCCAATGGATAGGTAATAAATGTTACTCTAGTTTGAGGCTGGTCTAAAAGCTGCTCAGTTCACTGCATTTTCCATTACTACCATAGAGTGTAAGGCAGATTTACTAATGTTTTATTTTATTCCAACTAGCAAGACAATGTGGCATGGCTTATATAAAAGGGGTATTGCCATAGTGGTAAGGGTATGGCTTGAAATGTAATTTTGAACTAAGATTGTGCCAATCTTTTTATTTTTTTTTACATCAAACTGTAGCACAAACAAGGTCAAACCATAGCTGATATAATCTATGTACAAGATTAATAGGGAGTCTGTCACCAGGGTTGACCATATGAAACCAACATCACAGTTACATAGATTAGGGTGACCTGAATCCAATGCCTTTTGTCCCTTACAAATTTGGGCCTCCTTTGCCGAGATATGCATAGAAATGTAAATAGGAAATAAGCAGTCCAAAGAGCTCCAACGGGTGTCTCTGCTGCACCAAGTTGATACGCCTGCTGTGCTGTAATTCACTTCCTGCCACCCTTCCTTAATTGACAGGGCCAGGGAGTCATTCTGAAGTCTCACCTGGCCCTGTATTCTCTGGATTGCGCCATATATTGCACCATCAGTGCATGCTCAGAACGGCACAAACGAATACAGAGCCAGGTAGAAAAGGACATATAGGAAACACAGGAAAAACAAGTATGCATGCCATGGAATATGAATATATATATATGTAAAACAATCATAGCCATTTGTAGAACAGGTAAATAAAGCACACCCCACACATATTATAAGACAGATACACCTGTGTATTAGAATATATATATATGTGTGTGTATATATATATATATATATATATATATATATATATAAACACACACAATATATGTATACATTATTCTATTGATAAATGTACTGTAGAAATGCAAACAATACACCATAAGACAAGATACTATATGTCACATTATAAAAGATAAAATGAACGGTCAAGGAAATAAACCTGCAAATAAATTCAAGGAACATGCACTGTGAACATGAGATATGCAAAATGTCCATATTGGCTTCATGTTATCACTAGATTAACATGTCCAATGTGACCAGTTTGATGAATTGAAGAATATCTGGCTGTAGGAACAGGTACAAAAAAAGAACACGAAATCTATTCATAGTGCAAGCAGAATTATTTAGAAGAAAAATTGTGAGCAGTTTGAGAGTTCTGTCGCTTAAAGTCAATATTTACATGAGCTCTTTAGAGCATTGAGGGCATTGCCACTTATTTCTATGGAGCAATGGCCATGCCCCTGTTGCCCCACAGAGCTCATTTGCATATTGACAAAAACAGTGATCTCTCAGCAATGGGGCACTGATTAAAAAGGGATAAACACTATTTGATTCAGATGACCCTAACCTATCTATCTGCTGCGATGGGTTGATATGCTGGGTTCTGGTGATACTAAAGAAAGGTTCAGCTACTGCTTTTACAAAAATATCATATTTTTTATAATTAAGGATTTCTTCATCCAAAACCAATAATAATTGTCTGAGTGTGTTTTTTGAGGCACTATCAAAAGGTTGGTTATGGTTATTGAGCTTTGTAACACAGAGAGGGTTGTGACAAGCTATTATTATGCGGTGTAAGTAGAGACTGGTTATCTCCCAGGATTAAAAAGTACTTGGCTTGGATGAAGGTTTGGATAAAATGTAAAATGACTGCAGATAAACAAAGTGGATCAAACCAGAGCTATACAGTTGATAAATGATGTAATTTAGATAGAATTACCTTTTCTCAAAGATATTTGGTACCTCCAGTAAAAAAAATATAACCATTATTACTTAGGCCTGTAGCTGTGAAATTACACACTCATTTCTTCACAGTTTATTGGTCACACTGCAGTACAATAATATACTAAATGCTTGGGAAAGGAGAACTATAAAATGTGACATGCATTGTTTTCAATGAAAATATAATATTTAATAGTTTCCCCCGCGGCTCATATGTAAAAGAAAATCTACACGATGCGTTGGACAAATAAATTGAAGTCATTTTTAATTTCAAATAAACAGTTACAGAAAAGTACAGTATCTAACTAAGACAAAAGACAGAAAAGTTAAGGAACATCAAAAGCCTCAAATATTTTCTTAAATGTTAAAAAGTTTGTCTCAGGATAAGCATTTTTGGGCAGCATCTGAATATTGCATCAATATCTGATCAAGAGTGGTCCAACATTTGTGAACTCTGCAATAGCAGTGCTAGATGTCACTTTGTCTTGATTTTATTGGTTGCATGGTCATACATTCCCTTTAATTGGCTGACCATGTTGTCTCAGAGGAAAGTCAACCTGAGGGTACGGGAAGCAAAGTGGCATGGTGCTTTCATAGCATTGCTACCACTTTATTCTAGCAATGAATGGGTAGACTTCTGCAAACTGGATATTTATGGAATGTAGTGACTTGTTGCCAGCTTCTACTCTCAGTTTTTGGCTATATTGTAGAAGTGTAAGAGAAATATCATGAATGTACTATTAGAATTTTTGACCCCTTTGCTTAGAGTGGAAAATGTCTGCCAGCACTCTAGAAGGATTTCTACTGTATAATTTTGTCAAGTGACTTTGAAATGGGTATTATACTATTTCTTTCCTTACGGGACGATTGTTGTATATGCAGTTTCAATGGCAAAAGTATCCTTAAATTGTAAGTGTCATTTCACCTTTCTTTTTTTTTTTTTTTTTTTTTTTTTACTATTGTGAAGGGGGATGTTTAATTGACATTTTTTTATTATACTGTATTAACCTATTTACTTCCTTTTAGTAGAAAACAGGCTGTTAAGTTCAATGCAACTAAACTTTGCCAGGGAGTCTGTCCAAAATGTGCCTCCGACTTTTTTCTATTAAAAGGAAGTAAAATAGATTAATAAAGTATATAACAAAATGTTTACCAAACACATCCCTACACTATAGTAAAAAAAAAAAAAAAGTGAAATGGCACTTACTCTTTAAGGCGTAGGCCCCACGTTGCGGAAACGCAGCTTTTTTTGTTTCAGATTTTGTTGCGGTTTTTTTGAGCCAAGCCAAGAGTGGATGCAAAAGGAATGGAAAATATATAGGAAGTACTTATGCTTCTACCATCTGTTCAATCCACTACTGGTTTTGGCTCAAAAACCTGCAGCAAAATCTGCAACAAAAAAAGCTGTGTTTCCACAACGTGGGGCCTCAGCCTTACTCTGTTCTTGAGTAATACATTGCAAGTGTCATTCAAATTGTACACAAACTTGCACATAGATATACAGTACTTTAATAGAAAGAGGCAGAGTTTCAAAGGTACCTGTACATTTTATATTCACAAAATTTCGCAGAGTGTCCTTGCTATATGTAATCATTCCTTGCTGTGTATATATAACACAAGACACAGAGACAACACTTTCTCATTTGGGAAGCAAATACACTTTGTGTTCTTGAAAATGAAAGGTTAGGAAACTGTTTCATTGGATGAGCATGAAGCGCTGTTGTTTTCTTCTAAAGGTTCTAGCGATTCTCTGTAGACTCTGCGCTGGTATCCCCGCTGTCTGTAATGATAGGGAAGTCTGGCTTTATCTAAACTGCTGAGCCAGTGGAGAACTTGTTACAGAAGTTAGAAAGTCACTTTGGTGTTTTACCTCCATTGACACTTGCTGGTTGTTTGTGTTCTGAAGCCTGTGCTGATGTAAAAACATCATTTCAATACAATGAAGTCTCAAGGGACTTTACATGATTGCATGTTTTACTTTTAAGGCCTCTTTGAGAGAAATTTCAATAAAAAGAGGAATAATTGATATACCTTTGTTCATAAAGTACATTTTAAGAATAGGTGACCTCTATTGAAGCTATGCAAAAATTTGTTCCCTGCCGTTGCGTCGGTCTCTGAAATAAACATCATAAGATTACAATTTTACATAGAGAATATTAACAAGGCATCATAGAGAGACAATCACATTTTCATAAGCACTCAATAAATTACACTTTAACTCTTTTATTGCTATACATGTCTCTCCTTCAAGCTTAGTATGTGTGAGAGAGAGCTGGGCTGTCTGGTGTAAAACACCCACATTTATTAAGAATGGCGGCTCAGGGTATGTCTCTCATAATGTTCCTATTTCTGCTTCTTGTTTTTTTTTGTTTTTTTTTTTTAAAAAAAAAAAAAAAAAAAAAAGGTATTTCTCAAGTTTAAGGCTAAGGCCCCATGTTGCATAAAAGCAGCTTTTTTGTTGCAGATTTTGCTATGCTTCTTTGAACCAAAGCGAGGATTGGATTGAGCAATAAGGAGAACTATAAGTCATTATTTTATATTTCCCTTTACTTTTGTCGCCACTCTTGGTTTTAGCTCAAAAAACCACAGCAAAATCTGCAACAAAAAAGGCTGCTATTCTCCAATCTGGAGCCTAAGAAAACACTAGGTGAAGTGGTTTGCACCAAATTTATTTAAAGGGTCACACCTTTCAACAAATTTTGTATCTTGAACTGTCTAAGGCTAAGGCCCCACATAGTGCTGCAACGTATTTAATTGTGTTTTCCTCTGCGGACTTTCTTCCCTTTATATAACTATACGGAAAACAACAGCTTTTCTGAAGGTATAATTGACATGCTGCGATTTAAAAAAAAGGTGAGCATTTTTGAAAATGCTGTTTTTCCACCGTGGATTTCTTTCTGCAATGTATGGATGAGATTAGCCAGAATCCCATTAACTTTGTAGGTACTGTAAAACACTGTGTTTTTGCAATGTGAGACTTCAGCCTAAGGCATTTGCTGTGGTTTTTTGAGCCAAATCCAAGAGTGGCTATAAAAGGACTTTGGCTACAAAAAACTACTGAATTTGGCTAAAAAAAAATTCAGAAAGATCTGCAACATTTTTTATTGCAGATTCGTTTCTGCAATGTAGGGCCTCAGCCTAAAAGTCACAAAATTAAACCTTAAGTACACCTGCCATGTGTAGATACATCCATTCTCTTGACTATTTTTTCTTTAATAAAACATTCTAAAATTTTGAGACCATAACCTCTCCTTTAAAACATGTCTAGCTAGCAAGTAAAAAAGCTCTGTGGGAAAAACCGCAGCGGAAACGCATCATGGTTTTTCCTGCAGCATTTTTCACAGAAAGACTTTCTGCTTCCATTATGCCTATAGGGAAACCTCTGGCTTTTCTGTAGGTATAATTGACATGCTGCAATTTCCAAAACTGCAACGTTTTTGGAAATCGCATTGTGTCCGCTGCGCGTATTTTTCCGCAAAGTGGAGATGGAATTTGTTAGAATCCCATCTACTTTGCTATGACTTTAAAATGCCGAGTTTTTTCCACTGTGTTTCTGACGCGTCGAATATGCCACATGGGGTCCTGGTTTAAGAGTGTGATGTTAAGAATTAGAGATCCATTTATTTAGTATAGGTAGCATGCTATGTTTTAGCCAAACTATTTACTTACTATAAGTAATGTGATGACTATGTTGCTTTTAGTATATTTTTCTATTTGTGATAAAGGCATATGGAAACAAGGTGTACTACAGCACATAAAAATACTTTTTAATGATATACTGGATGTATGAAACTGAATACAATAATACAAGATGCTCCTGGTCAACGGTGCAAAAACTAATTAAAGAAAAAAAAACAAAAAAAAAACTGTAATCTCCATAGAGTATGCATAAAGGAAAGTATAATACAACAATTTAGCTAGACCGAAGAAATGATGTGCCCTGTTTTACAGCAAATCTTCTGGTTCTGCAGGTCCTGATCTTCAACCAAAGTATCACTTTCTGGACAGTCCTGATATACACCATTGTTTTATACATATAATAGCAGCCCATTATACAGTTATCAGAAAAGAAAAATCTATGAAAAAATAATTTTTGTTTTTCCAGCAAGAAATAAGTATAATAAGTGCTGTGCTGAATAAGGTACTATTTTGGTGCTATATCCAGGCTCTCACCTGTCATTAGTCAGTGAAATGGTTCAATGCATAACAATTACATGAATTTCCCTGATTTAATAATCCCAGTTAATCTACTGTGAATTATTTTTGCATGGGCCAAGAAATATAAATGAAGCAGATTTTAGAATAATTAACATTTTTGGAACATATTGGAGTGATACATTACTATGTGGGAGCTGGTTTAATTTGTTTTATATTTCATATTTTCTAGGATCATGTGATTCGAGAGGAAGCCAGAAGCCTCACACCTCGCCAGTGTTCAGTGATGGAGGTTGTTCTGGCCACAATTAAGGTATCTTGATCATCTATTAATAACAACAGCCTGGAAAGATAATTTAATATTTCAGTAGATGGTTATTTCTATAAAAATATTTATCAGCCCCTAAAGCACTTGTCTGCTGTTTCACAGAGATTCTATAACTGATCAAATCCATTTCATTGCAAAGTTTCAGTTTGCCTTTGGGAATATACAACATATTAAATATACATTGAAGCATTCTCTCAGCACTGAAAGGATATTGTGAATTTTTCAGACAGATGGCTCTAAAATTATTACTACAGCAATACAATTAAATATTATAGTATTGCACAATGTTGAGAACGTAGAGATCTCTGCTACATTAACATTAAAGGCTAAAGGACATTAAAGGACACATTTAGGGCAACTTTGAACATAAATGCATGTATTTTTGGCTAGTGGTATAATGTTGTACTGCGTTAGCCATAGAAAGTAGTGGAAGAGTGAAGAAATCAGGCGATACCTTTTAGAGGCTAACTGAGTATATTTGATAGTAAGCTTTCGAGAGTCTAGCTTACTATCAAATATACTCAGTTAGCCTCTAAAAGGTATCGCCTGATTTCTTCACACTTCCACTGTATTTTTGGCTACAATTCTTTTTTTATAATTAGGTCTTTTCAACATTTCCAACCATTTCCCTTTGCAGCCTCCAGTTATTGTCATACATTGCATGCTGCTCATCCCCCTTCAGTGTGAAATTCATTAGATGGGTTCTCGGATGGCTCAGTTTTTTGCCCTCTTTCCGCTCTATTGAATGTTCAGAAAATCCTGCAACTCTTTTGATTTAAGTTAATTTTATTGGTTTGTAAAATGTCAGCTGAGATTTCTGTTTAAGAGAGGAGAGAGAACTGCTATAGTCTGAGCTCTCAAACACCAGGAACCCACGCTGATCAGCTGTTTGAAGGGGTCATAGCAGTCATATGAGCATTGTGACCCTTTCACATTTCACATCATTTGTTCCGTAGTGGCTTTGAAATGCAGTTACAGCCTCGTCCCATTTACTTTTATGCCACTATGAAACAGATGGTGATATTTTGTTGATGATCTGTTCTAGGATAGGTCATCAGTAAAAATGAACTAAGCAACCCCTTTGAGTTAAAAGTATTATTTGGAAATTATAAATATGCGCACAATATACAGTGCTGGCCAAAAGTATTGGCACCCCTGCAATTCTGTCAGATAATACTCAATTTCTTCCAGAAAATGATTGCAATCACAAATGCTTTGGTAATAATATCTTCATTTATTTTGCTTGCAATGAAAAAACACAAAAGAGAATGAAAAAAAAAGTCAAATCATTGATCATTTTACACAAAACTCCAAAAATGGGCCGGACAAAAGTATTGGCACCCTCAGCCTAATACTTGGTAGCACAACCTTTAGACAAAATAACTGCCATCAACCGCTTCCGGTAACCATCAATGAATTTCTTACAATGCTCTGCTGGAATTTTAGACCATTCTTCTTTGGCAAATTTCTCCAGGTCCCTGAGATTTGAAGGGTGCCTTCTCCAAACTGCCATTTTGAGATCTCTCCACAGGTGTTCTATGGGATTCAGGTCTGGACTCATTGCTGGCCACTTTAGAAGTCTCCAGTACTTTCTCTCAAACCATTTTCTAGTGCTTTTTGAAGTGTGTTTTGGGTCATTGACCCAAGACCCATGACCTCTGAGGGAGACCCAGCTTTCTCACACTGGGCCCTACATTATGCTGCAAAATTTGTTGGTAGTCTTCAAACTTCATAAAGCCATGCACACGGTCAAGCAGTCCAGTGCCAGAGGCAGCAAAGCAACCCCAAAACATCAGGGAACCTCCGCCATGTTTGACTGTAGGGACCGTGTTCTTTTCTTTGAAGGCCTCTTTTTATTTCCTGTAAACTCTATGTTGATGCCTTATCCCAAAAAGCTCTACTTTTGTCTCATCTGACCAGAGAACATTCTTCCAAAAAATTTTTGGCTTTCTCAGGTAAGTTTTGGCAAACTCCAGCCTGGCTTTTTTATGTCTCTGGGTCAGTAGTGGGGTCTTCCTGGGTATCCTACCATAGAGTCCCTTTTCATTCAGACGCCGACGGATAGTACGGGTTGACACTGTTGTACCCTCGGACTGCAGGGCAGCTAGAACTTGTTTGGATGTTAGTCGAGGTTCTTTAGCCACCATCCGCACAATCTTTCGTTGAAATCTCTCGTCAATTTTTCTTTTCCGTCCACATCTAGGGAGGTTAGCCACAGTGCCATGGGCTTTAAACTTCTTGATGACACTGCGCACCGTAGACACAGGAACATTCAGGTCTTTGGAGATGGACTTGCAGCCTTGAGATTGCTCATGCTTCCTCACAATTTTGCTTCTTAAGTCCTCAGACAGTTCTTTGGTCTTCTTTCTTTTCTCCACGCTCAATGTGGTACACACAAGGACACAGGACAGAGGTTGAGTCAACTTTAATCCATTTCAACTGGCTGCAAGTGTGATTTAGTTATTGCCACCACCTGTTATGTGCCACAGGTAAGTAACAGGTGCTGTTAATTACACAAATTAGAGAAGCATCACATGATTTTTCAAAGGGTGCCAATACTTTTGTCCACCCCCTTTTTTATGTTTGGTGTGGAATTATATCCAATTTGGCTTTTTGACAATTCTTTTTGTGGTTTTCCATTGAAGACAAATTAAATGAAGATATTATTACCAAAGCATTTGTGATTGCAATCATTTTCTGGAAGAAATTGAGTATTATCTGACAGAATTGCAGGGGTGCCAATACTTTTGGACAGCACTGTATGCATATTTATATATTGTTAGACATTACGGTATATTGAAAGTTCTTCTGCTGTTTAGTACAGTATATTGTGGGCGATATTCATTAATACTGGTGAACCACTTTTATCTCTTCCCTGAGCACTGAGTGATCTCCATATGTATTAATAGGGCACAAGTAATGTTAATGAATGGGGCACAGGCAAAATCAACATCAGACTATAGAGTGTGTATGAAGCCATGTCAGGAAAAGGGATGTATTAGCTTTATAAATGGGTCATATTTTTTACTTTTAATGGTAAGCAAGCAGCTGTTAGTATAGCTGCCTTATTGATTTATTACCAAATCATCATTCACTGTGAGTTTGTGTGTTTCCTGGAGTTTTTTCTGGGTTTCCTCTGGTTGCGGGGTTCCCCAACCACAAGTTGAAAAATGTGATGTTATCTCAGTCAGCTTCTGAAAATGGATGTATCCTTTCTATGTGTGTTTCTAGAACTAAGATGTTAGATCATAAGCTTCACCGTGGGAAAAGTATAATGTGTATGAATACAGTAACATGTTCCTCTAATATGCTGGAAGTAGAAGTAAAGAGGCTGAGCACAGCACATGAACTAAAGCTATTGATTTCTGAATTTGTCCTGCAAACCTCTGAGTATTCTAGATGTCCAATATTCTCCTTTAGACAAACATATTGGTTAACAGTTCAAAGAAAAACTGAATTACAACTGTAGAACTGCTGTATACAACCAACTCATCAGAGGGGTGGTCTTGTGGTTGAAGGTGGCTCCATATTGCTGAACTGGATCAGAGTTCCCTATTTAAATATATCTATTCTGATTAAGATTTTTTTCTCTGGTTTTGCACTAGTCATGTAAAATATACCTGCTTTAGATGACATGCGATCCATTGATGTGTTTTCATTGGTTAGGGTACAGTTAAAACTGTGGACAGGCCAGTGCAACATAAAAGACCATGAGTGAGGAGATAACCAATATCTTAAATGTGTAGGTGGTTCTTGCATAGCCACTCTGCTGTGATGGATTTTTAAAATTTTGACTGAAAATAAAGGTTGGATTACTTCTTTAAGTAACAGGCATTGGATCATTTTTCTTTGCAATTCAAGAATTTTATAATTTTAGACTAATGTCCTCCATTCTCCATTTTCTAGCCTTCGGCAGCTTTTAACCACTTCAAAAGCGGGCCACTTTCCCTGGTTCTGGACCATAAACATTTTTGGTCTTTTTGGTGAATGTGATTGAGGCTATAACATTTTTTGTTTGGTTTGTTTAAATAAGTGCTGATATAATTCTTTAAAAACAGTTCTCCCTCTTTTTAGACTGGGGCCCCACGTGGCATAAACACTGTGGTTTGCCTGCGGAAAACTGTGTTTTACAGTCACAGTTTTGGAAATCGCGATTTTTAAAATCGTAGTATGTCGATTATACAGCGGCTGTAATGGAAGCAGAAAGTCCAAAGAGCAAAACTTTGAAAACTGCTATGCATTGCCGCCATTTTTTCCCGCAGCCCTTTTTTGCTGCAGGATGCTATGTGGGGCCTTAGCCTAATAGTAGTTTTTATGTAGTGCTGTGTCGTTGAGGGTGGAGCTAGAACCTGTGATGTGGATGTTTTTTTTTTTTATATTTTACTTTATTTTTCACTTGTGTTTTTATTTATTTATTTTTTATACATTATGTCCCCATAAGGTCATAAAAGACCTTTGTGGGACAATTTAACATAACTTTTTTTTTTTTTTATTTCCCTTGATACATTAGCTCCAGTTACAGGAGGAATGCAGCCTATGTATGAGCTATACTGGAGAGCTCATCTGGGTACTGCAGGACCCAGTACATCCTAAAGCTCTACTGAACCGAAATGGGAGCTGCACCATGGCAGCTCCCAAAGCTGTATGCACAGTGCTCATTTAGTGCTGTTTATACAATGATCTGGAAGGCAGGGACGGTAAAAAAATGTCCCTGCTTTCACTATGGGAGGCCCAACAGTAGTAGCAGCTTTCTCCCTGGTTCTGCAGCTGCATGATTTCGTGCAGTTGCTGTTCTCTGCAAGGACCTACTGTTATGCCCTTGCAGAGTTAGATACTGACCACCCAGATGTATATAGTCAATGGGCAAGTCTGCATTTGGTTAAAGTAAGTTGAAATAGGCAGTCATTTCAATACACTTTGCATAAATCAATAGTACAGTCAAGAAACTTTGTATTTTTCCCTGCCCCCTTCCTCTGCTAAACTGACTTTCTGTAAGGGAATCACTAGAGGAGCGATTCCCCAGTAGCTGCTGGAGAACTTAGGGGGGAGGGGCACAACAAGACAGTGGACCCTAAGCTGAATCCCCCCCACTGTCTCTGGCTAACTTGCCCGATCTGTCCTAGGTGACAGCCAGCAACCAGTCGACAGTCCCTCCTTATAATAAGTGATAACACAGAACACACACTGGACGCACAACAACAAAGGGAGGTCAGCTAGCCAAGGGGTCGGTAACAAACGAGCGATGCAGTACAAAATCACAATCCAAGAGAAGTCAAAGGTAAGCCAGTGGTCAGAAAATCAGAAGAGCAGGTAACAAGGAACAAGGAGTATAGCCAGTAAGCGAAATGCAATAGCAGGCGCCAATGGGAAAGTGAGCAAACAATAAATAGGGAGAAAGAACCCGCCCCAGACTTGATAGGAGGACAGGCTGTCAATCACAAAGGCAGAACTAAAGTTAACTCTTAGTGGAGCAGGGGGAGAGCAAGGTGAAGGAGAAGGGCGTGGTGGAAAATCAATTAAGGAGGTGAGGGAATAGGACAGTGTTCAGACAGTACAAGAAAAACCCAAAGAAAAGAATCACAACCGGGCACGCCTCCTGCGCCGCAGCGTGCGCTCGGAAGATGGTACCAAAGCCTGGACAGGCAAAGATGTTACACTTTCACTGTGAAAATTCTGTTGTTTCTATCATGAGACAGATTTCAGGTCACATAACTCAGATTACATGTCTCTAAATGTCTATGAAGGGGTAAAGTGAGCAGTAGCAAAGAGCATTAGAAGCAGAAACAAATGTTTAATCTGATGCTAGAGCTAAATAGGAGCTTTATATTAAAACCAAAGTACTTTACTCACATCAATATAGGTCAATACATCTCTAAATATATCCTGCATGATTCTGGGTCTGGGTGAGAGAGACAATTATGGAGCAGATTTTGTCTAAGCACTGTAAGCAGTGTGTATAAGCTACTCTTTCACTAGTCAAGTTAATAGTGAAATGCAAACTATAAGGAGAACCTGGATCTTACACTCTCATAGACTTTCAAAGAAATCAGTAACTTCTGACTGGTGTGTGAATTGGCAGAAAAGTCTGCCAATTACATGACCAACTGGGTCACCATTTGGAGGCTGAATAAAATTAATGATGCCCTCGATAAGTGAGTACATTGTTCACTTTGTATTAATATACCCTGTACTACAAGGCTAAGAGATAAACCTTTTGCCGAATTGGGGCTTTAACAAAATTTCCTCAGTATCCAGCAACCTTGTAGGTTTTATATGGTCATTTAATACCTTGCTAATATTCAATACAGATCATCTAGCATAGAGAGATATCCATTTTTGGAGATCAATCTTTTTTCCGGAGATCCAATTTCCTCATAGCAAATGAAATTATTTTCTCTTAGCCTGGCCTATTTCCCTAAAAGCATTGATATAATAAGTCTGTCACACCTGACATTTTCTTTCCACGACTCATGTTATGACTTTAGCGGTATAGCATCTATAGTCTTGCTGTATGAGAATGAAAATAATCACTCCATTTTCACAGTATTTAAACTGGTGAGAGGATAATGTCATATCCACTGTAATGTATTCTCCAATTATAATTTTATATATATCCTCTATCACATTTACTTTTCCATCTTTTTCTTTATTTCTTCAACAGGTTACCGTTTTATTTTAATGGTCTCTGGATGTCCAATGATTTTTGCCCTTGGGGGATACAGTTATGTGTGTTCTAAGTAACATTTAGCCATAATCCACCATTTATACTGCTTTCATTTGGTTTATGGTAAGGGCTCAGGGCACAAGGTATTTCACTTATCTGTACACGCTCCAAGGTCATAATACTACACCTATTGTAGTGAAGACAAACATACTGTACCTACATATGCGTTTGATTTCAGATCTAACAGTGCAGCAGGATGTGTGCTTTATGGCAGCTGCAATTAAGGCTACATTCACATGACCGAGGTACAAAACAGCCATGAAAAAAAGTTTCATGGTTCCCCATACATTTGAGTATATGGAGAGGTCAGTGAAAATGGACAGAAATAGGACATTTTGACAGTCTGTTACAATGGAACGTTAAAATAACGGCCATGTGAATAGCCCATTCACTTGAATTGAATTGAATTCTGCAGTGTAATGTCCGTTAAAAAGCAGATGTCAGACGGCGATTATTCATGTTGTGTGAATATAGCTTAATGGAATTCAATAAAAAATGTTAATTGTACACTAAATAGTGGCTGCATATATGGTACATGGCTTGCTCTACTGCCTCTAATTACAGATATTGGGGGAAATTTATCATGAGATAAATTTTTTAGGCCAGGACCCCACGTGGTGTAAACGCAAAAACCACAGCGTTTTACAGTCCCTGCAAATCCCATCCACCGTCACGTTTTTGGAAATCGCAGCATGTCAATTATACCTATGGAAACGCCAGCAGTTTGCCTATAGGTAAAATTGAAGCAGACAGTCAGCAAAGGAAAACTCTGCACACTTTCTGTGAAAAGTGCTGCGGGAAAAGCCGCAATGCGTTTCTGCCGCCTTTTTTCCCACAGCACTTTTTTGATGTGGCCCGCTACGTGGGGCCTTAGCTTTAAAGTCAGCTTTGCTGTCTGCATTGCCATAATTTGCTCTAAATTTATCAAATGTTGCACAGTGTGTGATAAATTTGTCACATCTTTATGTCTAATACTTCTGTCCAGAGATGTTAGTTTATTTTCTAGGCCACCTCTTTACGGCAGTAGGATTGCAACTTTCCCACTCACTTGTGAATTGTGTAAAAATGCAAAAAGACAAAAAACTGTGCAAATAAGCCCAAAAACTTATGAATCCCTATTTGTTTACTTTTCAAGTCGATAATTCTGGAGTGTAGAGCTTTGTTTACATGAAGATAGACCCTCTCACCCTACATGTGCTGTGGGTCACATATATATAGACACTGAAAAACAGGCCTTTAGAATCATCAGTAACCTCAGGAGGAGCCTATACAGTACTTTACATGCAGTAGATTGTTTTGTTTAGACTCTCCAGTCATAGAGAATATATTATATGTCAAGGTGTATTGCATAATATTTTATTTGTGTGCATAGCGTCAATGCATCCATAGCCTACTAGCTCTCGATATTGGATTTTATTAGGATCAGAGAAATAAATCTCAGAGAAATCTATTTCTGGTAAAATTTGGGCTTTTCCTATGTGACATATAAATGTATTTATTCCTTTGTGTTTGGTTTTTGCTACACAAAACTGTTTTATATTGTGTAAGCATGCAAGGACTACATCACTTGTCAGTATAGTTTTTTGCAAGTCTTATCTAAAATTTTATAGTGAGAAGAGAAGATTTTGATCTAAAAGATGACCATTACTCATTTTACAAGATCATAGTACTTATAAGCACTTGCTCCCAAATCTTAGCCAGAATGGTTCTTTCCAGACGATACAGTGCCTATTTTTATTGAGATTATTAAGAGTTAACAGGACTGAATTGTATAATAGTCATGCTTTTCTATAGTTATTCAGATGTTAAAGATTGCATGTGTATCTAGGCTAAACTAGAGGATAGACAAAGATGAAGAACACTGGGTAAAAGAACAATAATACAAAGGACTGGGTCAGACAGGCAACAATCAATGGAAAATACAGTACAAGCTATCGTACACATGACTCTAAATCATAACAGATGTCCATTCTGTCTTTTAAAGCTTACAATGTCTCCAAAAATCTCATCCAGAGGCCTGAATAAATAATTTGAATGATGCTTTAAATACACTTATTTGTGATGTTATGTTCACACTGGCATCTTGTCTTATAGTGATGACTTTTACAGGACATATAATGGATATAAGGGATCGATCATAACTGATACTGATCACTTTGACAAATCTGCCATGATACATTTGGATCTGTTTTTTTTATTCCATTCAATAAGATCTGTCAGGCTTTGCATTTTCACATTTTACTGATATTGTAGCATGTTATGCCATACTGGGTATTAAATAGCCATGGAAACTTGACTGAAATAAACCTAGGTATGAACTGACTCCTATATTCAAAGGTGTAACGTGAAGCTCCTGGGGCTCTGTATATTCTTTTGATATCTACTATTATATTTTACAGAGCCCCCAACCTATCACCTGTAATTTGTAATACTGTTGACATCTTGTGACTAAGGAGTTTTGGATGCTTTCAGACACCAGGGTCTGGTTGTGACTACTACCACTGCAACCCAACACTTCCACTGATTATTCTAATTTTAAGAAAGGGGCAGGCTTGTTAATCTTTACTGTCAGTTTTTATTACTATTTTCATGGTTTGGTTGTTTTTGCAAGAAAATTAGGCCAAACTCAGAAGTGTTCAGGTCTCAAAATTAAGCTCATATTGGTACAAATAGTAGTAAGCATCAGTAAATGAAAAAAATTAAAGGTGGAGCTATGCTGAAGTTCACATGGGTAGAGATGCATTCATTGCACTTTAATTTTTGACTCCATATTTATATTATATTCTAGCTATTCAACAAAGTAGCTGTCCTGTAGAATAAATCAATTAGCCAAAGTGTGTGAGGTTCTAAGAACTATATACAGTGACAACAACACTTGATTGAACAACAAAGTCAGTGGCTTTGTTTCCAGTTCCAGTCTGTGGGTAATGAATCATCCATGAATATGTCTCAAGTGGATCCTCTATCCACACAATACAAGGTCTTTGTGTTGCTAATAATAAGAGTTCTGTGTAGTAAGCGGAACAATGGTTCATGTTAAGTGTGAAGAGAAGTCGTTCTTGACTTGCTGTTCACTAAGCAAAAGTGAGGATAATATTTACAGGTCTACAGGGCCCTATTTTAACATTTTGAATGAAACCAAACTGACCTACTTCTTATGGTTAAAGTGTGCCTAAACTTGCAAATAACTTTTTATTTTCTAGCAGCATTGATCATTTTTTGTAATACAGTTTATTAACACATTTTGGCTCCTTTCTGTGAAATCCAGTTCCTGTCTCTTGTGTATTCTTTCCCAAGTTATTGGTCATTGGTCTGAGATGCAAGTGTTTCAAATGACCCCCCTCCAGCCCCAGCTTCTCTGTTTTACGCCGGTTTTCATTTATACTTACAGTCAGAATCAGTGAGGATTTCTGCTGCCAATAACAGGGAAAAGAATGCAGAAGGGACATAAAGTGGATTTCAATGCAGGATTTCAGAGAAAAGAGACAAAAAGTATATACGAGTGTAATAAATATTACTAATATTGTAACTAATAATGACACAAATGATGCCAGAAAAACAAGAGTTGTTGGAAAGTTTAGGTACGTCATAAAGTGAACATTCATTCTTGAACACCATTTTGTGTTTGTTGGTTATATATGTCCAATATACAGTGTTACTTACTACAGTGCTGTCCAAAAGTATTGGCACCCCTGCAATTCTGTCAGATAATACTCAATTTCTTCCAGAAAATGATTGCAATCACAAATGCTTTGGTAATAATATCTTCATTTAATTTGTCTTCAATGGAAAACCACAAAAAGAATTGTCAAAAAGCCAAATTGGATATAATTCCACACCAAACATAAAAAAGGGGGTGGACAAAAGTATTGGCACCCTTTGAAAAATCATGTGATGCTTCTCTAATTTGTGTAATTAACAGCACCTGTTACTTACCTGTGGCACATAACAGGTGGTGGCAA
The DNA here is from genome assembly GCA_947044405.1 of Leptodactylus fallax. Lineage (NCBI taxonomy): Eukaryota > Metazoa > Chordata > Amphibia > Anura > Leptodactylidae > Leptodactylus > Leptodactylus fallax. The sequence goes on along the minus strand of CAMRHE010000027.1, from coordinate 7,455,034 downwards.
TAACTAAATCACACTTGCAGCCAGTTGAAATGGATTAAAGTTGACTCAACCTCTGTCCTGTGTCCTTGTGTGTTCCACATTGAGCATGGAGAAAAGAAAGAAGACCAAAGAACTGTCTGAGGACTTGAGAAGCAAAATTGTGAGGAAGCATGAGCAATCTCAAGGCTACAAGTCCATCTCCAAAGACCTGAATGTTCCTGTGTCTACCGTGCGCAGTGTCATCAAGAAGTTTAAAGCCCATGGCACTGTGGCTAACCTCCCTAGATGTGGACGGAAAAGAAAAATTGACGAGAGATTTCAACGAAAGATTGTGCGGATGGTGGCTAAAGAACCTCGACTAACATCCAAACAAGTTCTAGCTGCCCTGCAGTCCGAGGGTACAACAGTGTCAACCCGTACTATCCGTCGGCGTCTGAATGAAAAGGGACTCTATGGTAGGATATCCAGAAAGACCCCACTTCTGACCCGAGACATAAAAAAGCCAGGCTGGAGTTTGCCAAAACTTACCTGAGAAAGCCAAAAACTTTTTGGAAGAATGTTCTCTGGTCAGATGAGACAAAAGTAGAGCTTTTTGGGAAAAGGCATCAACATAGAGTTTACAGGAAAAAAAAAGAGGCCTTCAAAGAAAAGAACACGGTCCCTACAGTCAAACATGGCGGAGGTTCCCTGATGTTTTGGGGTTGCTTTGCTGCCTCTGGCACTGGACTGCTTGACCGTGTGCATGGCATTATGAAGTCTGAAGACTACCAACAAATTTTGCAGCATAATGTAGGGCCCAGTGTGAGAAAGCTGGGTCTCCCTCAGAGGTCATGGGTCTTCCAGCAGGACAATGACCCAAAACACACTTCAAAAAGCACTAGAAAATGGTTTGAGAGAAAGCACTGGAGACTTCTAAAGTGGCCAGCAATGAGTCCAGACCTGAATCCCATAGAACACCTGTGGAGAGATCTCAAAATGGCAGTTTGGAGAAGGCACCCTTCAAATCTCAGGGACCTGGAGAAATTTGCCAAAGAAGAATGGTCTAAAATTCCAGCAGAGCATTGTAAGAAACTCATTGATGGTTACCGGAAGCGGTTGATGGCACTTATTTTGTCTAAAGGTTGTGCTACCAAGTATTAGGCTGAGGGTGCCAATACTTTTGTCCGGCCCATTTTTGGAGTTTTGTGTAAAATGATCAATGATTTGACTTTTTTTTTCATTCTCTTTTGTGTTTTTTCATTGCAAGCAAAATAAATGAAGATATTATTACCAAAGCATTTGTGATTGCAATCATTTTCTGGAAGAAATTGAGTATTATCTGACAGAATTGCAGGGGTGCCAATACTTTTGGCCAGCACTGTATATCCCTAGAGTGATTAAAGATAATAAGGGAAAGAATGCTTAATACTGTTTTGTTATAAACAGTATTCAGTTAGTGCTTATAATCCCTCTAGTGGTGGTCATTAGACATAGAATTAAATGATAAGATGTTAGCTGCCTATGTCTGTACAAGTAAAATTGTAAGTGAGAAAAATAGAATTCTCTAAGTACAACAATGTCTAGCTACAGTGGGCAGAAAGGGTATATATGGCCATAGACATGAGAAAAATGTCAGTCATGCCAGCTGATTTCAGGGGAATGCCCAAAACATTTTCTCTGGTGGCAGATGCCCTGAGAAAGAGGAATTGGGCTGTTGGATGTCAACATGCCTGATCCTTTTGTTTCATGGGAAATAATCCAGATGTGTCTAGCAGTGTTTTACAACCCTCTTCCTGTTGAGAACACATGCACACTTGGCCAACAATCCATTGTATTGCACATACAATACTGCATTATTTTCTTGTTTATTAGAGACGAGCGAAGTATTCAAAAATTCGATTCGTCAACTTCGCCGAATTTTGCAATATGATTCTATTCGATCCGAATTAAATCACACCGAATTGTGTACCAAAAACAGCTATTTATTGGCTGCAGAGAGCATGGGTGGGCAGCAAAATGGCGGAACCCCTTGGATGCTGCAGTCATGTTTGACTGCTGCATCCAAGTTGTTAAAACCCGGGATCGGTTATGGAGCAGCGTGTTAGCTGTCAGTTACAGCTAACACCCTGCTCCATAACCGATTGGGGGATTTAACAGCTTGGATGCAGCGGTCAAACATGCCGTGTGAAGGAGTTAAAGGGATGTGACATCACAGGGCTGGCTGCTGATTGGCTGCACGCATGGCATTGTGGGTGATCCTGCGTTCCCAGAGTTCCTTGCCCCATGTAGAGCAGCCATTTTGAACTAAAGGCGAATTGTTACCACGAAGCATGAGGAAATTCGGATTCGATGCAAATCGAGTATTTCCTGAAATTCGGATCGAATTCCACTTCTGCAGCTTCGATTTGCTCATCTCTATTGTTTATAATACTCATGTGTTTATAATACTTTTTCACAAATTGAGACTTTCTACAACATATTGTGCATGTAACCTAATCATGCATTGGTCTCATAATAGTAAAGGTGTGTTTCCTGTCCAAACATTCACAGCCTACTGTGTACTTAAATATAGTAGCTAGTTATTCATTGCTATAAGGATAGCTTTATGATTCTGCTTTTTCATTATTTAAGAATGCATTTCTTTACAGGCATAGGAGCGTTACAATCACATGGATTTGCATTTATCTTCATAGAACTTGTGTAACTGTTTGTTGTTTGGCTGGTTACCTTTTTAAATGAAATCTTACAGTGCTAATATCTCCTTTATTATAGCAATACTTTCACGCTGGGGGAAGTGGGTTGAAGAAGAATTTTCTGGAGAAGAGCCAAGACCTACAGTCATTGAAATATGCTCTCAGCCTCTACACTCAAACTACTGATGCTTTGATAAAAAAATTTATAGAAACGCAGACATCTCAAGGTATGTGTGCTTCATTTCTGCTCTTCCTAATAATTAAAATCTGTGGGATCTAGTGAAGTTATGGAGATCAGTAACAGTTTTAGAGCAATTCTAGACTTGCTCTTTTCATTAGCACTTAGTAAATTATGGGAATTGTCATTAATGAATAGGCAGAGCTCTTCTCCCCTCCTTTCTGAAATGTGGGCTGAAGGCATTTTATTGTCTGTGTTTGTCTCCAGGAAACATAAAAATTATTTTCCAAAGTAATTGGAAGCTGTTACAGCCAGAAAGCAAACAAGTATATTGTTCCTTATTATCGAAATTAGTAAGACACCTCATTTGCTACAAAGACTATATTTCCTACATACTTAACCATACTTGTAATACAGGCAGTGTAAAATACTCCTTAAAATAGTTGTTTTTCTTCTATTCAAAAGCAACCCTCCACTTCACAATAAAAAAAAGTACAGTAAATTAATCATTTTATTTGTCTGGTGCCCTCCCTTTAAATCTTTCTGGCACAGTGCCTCCAATTCTGAGTCCCCTCTTAACCTTTTTGGAAAGTATACAGAACCTCCACTTCTTACTACTACTGCTTCTCCAGCTTCTTAATTATTACTTCCAACTAATATTTGTACACTCTTCTTTGGTAGTTTGCTCTTGGATGGACGAACGCACTGCACTTTGCTAGTCTGACATACTCCTTCTTGTTCTTGCATGACACAGTTGAGAGCAAGGGTGGAACATCTCTAACTAACCAAGTACAGTATGCAAAGGGTAGTCTGAAACACTGTTGCTGAGAATATCAGAAATCTTAATAAAAAGTTTGAAAAGAAGGGCACAAGGTCTTTTAACTATACATTATGTATTTAATCAGAATTTTTTTTATAGTGCAGATTATTTTGCTGCAGATTTTGTTGTAGTTTTTTGAGCCACAGACAGTAGTGGATTGAGCAGAAGGTAGAACTAGAAGTACTTCCTATATATTTCCCATTCCTTTTGTAGCCATTATTGGCTTTGGCTCTAAAAACCGCAGCAAAATCTGCAAGAAAAATGCTACATTACCGAAACATGAGGTCTCAGCCATAGGCTAAGGTCCCACGTAGCGAGCCGCAGCAAAAAAAACGCTGCAGTAAAAAAACGTTTTTTCCTGCAGCGCTTTTTCCAGAATGTCCGCAGAGGTTTCCTCTGTAGACTTTATGCTTCCATTATACTTTTAGGGAAACCACCAGTGTTTCTGTAGGTAGAATTGAAATGCTGCGATTTCCAAAACTGCAACGGTGTTGGAAATTGCAGTGTTTCCGCTGTGCGTATTTTTCTGCAATGTGTGGATGGGATTCTCTAGAACACAGCAAGATAAATAACTCAATGTATTGAGTAAAACACTTCAGTGAACTTTTTCACCACTTTCAGACCAATATTGAGAGACAAATGTTACTGTTTTTATAATAAAAAGGCCAAACCCTTTAAACTACAAGTTTAAACATGATCTTGGAGATGGGATTGTCCTTTAAGTATGAGTGCTGAGATGCATACTACTCATCTAAGACACACTTTTTTCCTTACACCCCTTTATTGCTTCCATAAATATATAGTATATGTTCAGAAAAAATGGTGCATACATTTATCACATTTTGCTAATTCTCTTACCTCTTAGCCATACTTTGTTTCCAAGAGACTTTCAATACTTCAAAAACTTTTCATTTTTTGCTGCAATTAGTAAAAGAATTGCTGTAAATGATAGAAAGTGCTTCTCATTTGACTTAATAATAGGACAGATTATATTAGAGTGCAGTTCAGGTATACTGGCATAACCCCTCTGACATTTTATTTTGATGTTTTTGCTATTGCTTGCCTTTTCAATAAATATTACAGTCATATGAAAAAGTTTGGGCACCCCTATTAATCTTAATCATTTTTAGTTCTAAATATTTGGGTGTTTGCAACAGCCATTTCAATTTGATATATCTAATAACTGATGGACACAGTAATATTTCAGGATTGAAATGAGGTTTATTGTACTAACAGAAAATGTGCAATATGCATTAAACCAAAATTTGACCGATGCAAAAGTATGGGCACCTCAACAGAAAAGTGACATTAATATTTAGTAGATCCTCCTTTTGCAAAAATAACAGCCTCTAGTCGCTTCCTGTAGCTTTTAATCAGTTCCTGGATCCTGGATGAAGGTATTTTTGACCATTCCTCTTTACAAAACAATTCCAGTTCAGTTAAGTTTGATGGTCGCCGAGCATGGACAGCCCGCTTCAAATTATCCCACAGATGTTCAATGATATTCAGGTCTGGGGACTGGGATGGCCATTCCAGAACATTGTAATTGTTCCTCTGCATGAATGCCTGAGTAGATTTGGAGCTGTGTTTTGGATCATTGTCTTGCTGAAATATCCATCCCCGGCGTAACTTCAAATTCGTCACTGATTCTTGTACATTATTCTCAAGAATCTGCTGATACTGAGTTGAATCCATGCGACCCTCAACTTTAACAAGATTCCCGGTGCCGGCATTGGCCACACAGCCCCAAAGCATGATGGAACCTACACCAAATTTTACAGTGGGTAGCAAGTGTTTTTCTTGGAATGCTGTGTTTTTTTGACGCCATGCATAACGCCTTTTTGTATGACCAAACAACTCAATCTTTGTTTCATCAGTCCACAGGACCTTCTTCCAAAATGAAGCTGGCTTGTCCAAATGTGCTTTTGCATACCTCAGGCGACTCTGTTTGTGGCGTGCTTTCAGAAACGGCTTCTTTCGCATCACTCTCCCATACAGCTTCTCCTTGTGCAAAGTGTGCTGTATTGTTGACCGATGCACAGTGACACCATCTGCAGCAAGATGATGCTGCAGCTCTTTGGAGGTGGTCTGTGGATTGTCCTTGACTGTTCTCACCATTCTTCTTCTCTGCCTTTCTGATATTTTTCTTGGCCTGCCACTTCTGGGCTTAACAAGAACTGTCCCTGTGGTCTTCCATTTCCTTACTATGTTCCTCACAGTGGAAACTGACAGGTTAAATCTCTGAGACAACTTTTTGTATCCTTCCCCTGAACAACTATGTTGAACAATCTTTGTTTTCAGATCATTTGAGAGTTGTTTTGAGGAGCCCATGATGCCACTCTTCAGAGGAGATTCAAATAGGAGAACAACTTGCAATTGGCCACCTTAAATACCTTTTCTCATGATTGGATACACCTGGCTATGAAGTTCAAAGCTCAGTGAGGTTACAAAACCAATTTTGTGCTTCAGTAAGTCAGTAAAAAGTAGTTAGGAGTATTCAAATCAATAAAATGATAAGGGTACCCAAATTTTTGCACCGGTCAAGTTTTGGTTTAATGCATATTGCACATTTTCTGTTAGTACAATAAACCTCATTTCAATCCTAAAATATTACTGTGTCCATCAGTTATTAGATATATCAAATTGAAATGGCTGTTGCAAACACCCAAATATTTAGAACTAAAAATGATTAAGATTAATAGGGGTGCCCAAACTTTTTCATATGACTGTATAATCTTTTTGTTTATATAATTCCAATATATTCTGCAGCACTTTATAAATCATATGGTTCATATACAGACAAACCAAGACATTACAGAGTAATAAATTAATCATTAAACTGGAGTCAGGGCCCTGCTCACAAGAGCTTACAATACAAGGTAGAAGGGATAACAGAAGAGGTAAAATTGTTTATACAGTGATTCAGACATATTATATGAGATAAGGTAACACAAAAAATTCATAATGAGATGATCACCAGCTGGTGTCTTAGTATGTACAGATCCAAAGTGTTTAGGCATGCAGGGTTAGACTTAGATGAAGGAATCATTTCCTGTGGACTAATGTAGGTTGGAAGGTTGAACAGAGAAGAATTAGTTTAAGATAAGTAAGTGTAGAAGTGGTTAGGAAATATGATAGGCCTGCTAAACAGATCTGTTTATATGCTTAAACCTGTGGAAGTTGGATATTAATCTGATTCTGGGGTAATAAATTCCAGAGAACTGGTGCAACCTGCAAAAAGTCTTGAACAGAGGAGTGGGAGGTTAAGATTACTGTATGTTAATCTGGGTCACTAGCAAAATGGAGAGCAAGTGTAGGTTGGTAGACAGAAGTGAGAGAAGAGATATAGGTAGGTGCAGCATGGCAGAGAGCTTTGTGGATGAGGGTGATAAATTTAACTTGAATTCAGTAGTGTAAAGGCAGCCAGCAAATTGACTGGCAGAGACTGAAGGCACCAGTGTAGCATTTAGACTGATAGGTGAGCCTGGCAGCTGTATTCAGGATAGATAGCAGAGGGCTAGTTTAGAGAGAGCCAGACTGATTAGTAGGAAGTTATTGTAGTCAAATCAAGGGTGGATTCTGGAGATTTTTTTCAGGTGCAGGTGATGTGCACGCAAGTGATTGAATATAAGGGGAAATGAAAGTTCTAAATCAAACACAACCCCAAGACAATGGACATGCTCCTAAAGTGTTATGGTAAGACCACAGCCTAAAATGGAAATATCAGTGTTAGATCAGTTAGTGGACGGTGGAAACAGCAGTAGTTCAAGTTTTGCAAGATTGTATTTCAAATAGAGGGAAGACATGATGTTACAGACATCAGAGAGACAGTCACTGGTGTTCTCTAGTAGTGCGGGGGTGATGTCACGGGAAAAGTTCTATATCTGAGTGACATCAGAATAAAAATGACACTGAAAGCCAAATTAGCTGATTGTTTGTCCAATAGTGTACTGTGTTCAGGGAGAAATGGGGAGGAACTGGGCCCTGAGGAAACCTGACAGCTAGGGCAAGAGGAGAAGAGACAGAGACAGAAAATGATACACTGGAAATGCAGTCAGAGAGATTGGAGGCTAATAGAGTATAACATACTGATGAGAAGTTGGTGGTCTACAGTGTCAAATGCTGAAAAGATATTCATTACAATAGTAATAGACTAATTGCCATGAGATTTAGCTGTAAGAAGGTCATTGTAGATGTTTGTAAGGGCAGTTTCAGCAGAGTATGATAATCAGATTGTAAGAGGTAAAGAAGAAGAGGGCTAGTGGAGAAATAGTGGATTACATGAGAGTAGACCAAATGTACCAAGAGTTTGGAGATGAGGGGGATTAGAGACAGGTCAGTTGTTAGCAAAAGGATGGGTCAAGAAAGGGTTTTTTTCAGCAGTGTCGTTATGTTTTAAAGAGGAAAGAAAGATTCGAGACGAAGTGGTTAAATATTGTGGTAAGGTAAGTAGTGACAGCTAGGGACAGAGACCCGAGGAGGTGTGAAGGGATAGAGTTGCTAATGCGTATAGTAGCACAAGAAGAAAAGAGCTTGTAATGGGCTCAAAGTAAGAGAGTGAACAGGACGAATTGTGGTAAGGGAGAGTATTAATGCAGCGTGTGGATTGAGTGATTATTTCCTGATGGATATTGTCGATTTTTCTTTGAAAAAACATGTCCAGATCTCCAGCTTTGAGGTCTGTGATGAGCACCTGCATAGTTTTGGGTTTTTGGATAGTGATGAGAGTGGTGAAGTAACATTGTTTGGCATGGTGAAGGCCAGATTTATAGGTTTTGAGCATGAACTTGAAGTAAAGGAAGTCTGCGGGTTTATGTGATTTTCTCCACAGATATTCAGCACACCCAGAGCAGTACTGAAGAAAGAGCATTTGTGGTGTGTGCCGGGGTTAATGCCTATGTCAAAAGTTTTGGATGGACAGGGACAATGCCTCATCCAGTGCACTTTTAACATTTTTATTGTAGTAAAAGGTAACCACATTGGCACAGGAGAAGGAATAAAGATCAGTGATGACTGCAAATTGCCTGAGAGTTGCTGAATGGTTATGGTACATAACCACTGTAAGTGTAATGGGTAGGTGTGTTCTTAGAAGGAGAGAAAATACTGGTGGTAAAAGAAAGTAAGTTATGGTCAGAAAGTGGGATAGAAGAGTTAGTGAATTTAAAAACTGAAAAGAGTCAGACCAGATAAATCAACAAAGAAAGTGGTTAGTGAAAGAAACTGAGTGGCAGAGGGGGAGATGAGGTGTTAGTGGGTACATTAGTCATCCATGATGAGGGTAGTAATTTCACAGTACAGAAAATGAGGAAGCCAAGAAGCAAAGTGGTCCAGGAACTGGTAGGGTGAGCAAGGGGAGTGGTAGGTAAAAGCTAATGGCAGAGAGAGTGGACAGAAGAATGTAATGGTGTAGACAAAACAGCAGTGAAGGTAGTACAGACTGGTGAATGCAGGTTTTAGTGAGGACTAGCAGGTTGAAACTTTTTGTAAGGAATAAGTAATTTCTGCTTGCATTCCTCCATACAGAATTTATTTAAATTTAGTCTGTAAGTTGGACATGTCTGTTTATTTTACTTAATAAGTCCACTTACTTCTTATGAATATGAAGGATACTATGAAACAATTTTTTTTAAGACTATTAGAGATGAGCGAATTTTTAAAAAATTCGATTCGGCAGCTTCGCCGAATTTTCCGATACGATTCAATTTGATCCGAATTAAATTGCGGTTAATGGCGTTAATAAACAGCTATTTCCTGGCTGCAGAGAGCCTGTATAGTGGTGTAGAGCACTGTGCCTTGTGCCACTGTCCCACTAGGGGGACTTGAACCAGCGATGCAGTGATCGCTGGTTCAGCACTATAGACTGCAATACACGTATATTGCAGCCTATAGAGTAAGTCAGCCTATTTAGATGCATAAGCTGACTTCCTCACTTCTGGACAGGATCAGCCAGGTACTGGGGGCTACTAGCAGCCCGGGGTCACTGGCAGCGGGGGGTACCGAGGGGGATATCTAGCATGACCGCAGCATCCAAGGGGTTAAAACCCGCAATCGGAACTGTGCTCCGACCGATGGTTATGGAGCAGGGTGTTAGCTGTCAGTTACAGCTAACACCTGCTCCCGATGCCGTGGGAGATCACGAAGGGTTTAAAGGGTTGTGACATCACAGGGCTGGCTGGCTGCTGATTGGCTTCACGCATGGCATTGTGGGTGATCCCGTGTTCCCAGAGTTCCTTTCCCCATGTCCGAATGTGCAGAAGCCATTTTATGAAAAAATGTGATTCATTACCACAAAACGTGAGGAAATCCAGATTCGATGCGAATCGAATATTTCCTGAAATTCGAATCGAATTCCACTTTGTCAGCTTCGATTCGCTCATCTTTAAAGACTATCTTATTAAGTTGTCATCAACCTAGAACGTTAAATCATGAGGGCCATACTTACCTCAATATCCCTTCTTACTCACTGATGTACAATTCTTTGTCCATATCACTTTGATTCAGCATATAAATTAATCTTTTATGTTAACATAGTGCCACATTTGTTTTCTGTAAAACCACAAACAAGAGAGTATAAGTGATGCCATAGAACTAACAACTTACAACTCTGACTATTTAATACACTGTTTAGTGCATGAAAATGTTATGTTACTGAAAGTAACATCTAATTTCTTAACCATATCCTCTGAAAATGATTGCCATGTAAAAGACCAAATGTGAGGTGTCTATATAACATTCGACAACTGAAGATGTGGACCCACTAGGACACTAATACATTTGCCTTAGGCTAAACCAGGATTCAGAGTCTAAAGAACTGTGCAGTCTTCACCCTTGAACACCTACAAGGAAATTTGAAATTTCTCACAAATAATCTCCAGGTTGCTACCCTTGGAGCAGTCACCATTATCAAAAACTGGCAAAAATGATCTGCAGTTACCAAATCACAGTACAAAAGCAGTAGGCAGGAATTGTGGTCAGATGGAATAAGTTCAATTGTAATAGTTCAGAAAACAAGGTACAGTAGGTAAAACAAGCTGAGTCAAAACCGCAAGGAGCAGGAACAAATGTAGAACGCTAAAACAGACTGAAACCAAATGGATCTTTATACAGTATTTAGGCTCAGAAGTGGTGTGGAAAAGATCCTTATGAGACTTAGGGCATACAGGCATTGCCTGTCACACACTCAAGGGTGCATTGGCACTTTACGAGTCTGGGAGATGGAGTATGCATGCCACCCAGCAGCAGAACAGCAGGAGGAAAGTGGTGGTGAAGAGCATAGTACCAGCCACAGGGAGAGGTGAACTGCTGTATCATTACAGTGGGCCCAGTTCAAACTTTTTCTAACACACACAAAATTTAATGCCTTTTTAAGCAGCCTCCTCATAATGCCCCCTGCCATCATATATTACATACAAATAAGAATAAAAAAGTTATACTCATCTAATCCCATAACCAAGATTTTGCCAGCCGTCCTCAGGTGGAGTGATAACTGTGGCTCGGCACTCATTGCAATTGCACTTCCTTGCCATGGACATCATCAGCTGAAGCCTGAATAATGGCGCATGAGATACATGCTTCACCACTGTATTCCTAAGTATGTATATAGAGTTGAAAATGCCATCTGCCACCTGAAACAGTGGGCAGCACCTGAAATGCGTGACTCTCAGCTCGATCTGGGTTGGCTGAGGGGATTTAAATAAACTGGGCCTGATGTTTGCCATATGGTTAAAGTGGCTATGGTTATAGTATGGTCAAGCATAAAGCAGACCTTAATCAATACCTAATGTATGGTTACTATTACTATGATAATTGTGTATGCAGTGTATTACAGTGTGAAAAAAAAGAAACCAGAACAAAATGTTAGCACAATATCATTCTTTTTTTTTTTTTTTTTCTTTTGCGCTTCTGCTGTAAAAATGCAGCAAATGAAAGGTGTTCTTCACCCCATTTGTCTCCATGTATGGTGGAGCATTGGAAAAAGACAGAATTTAGATTGAAGGTTGGGTTTCAACTTGTTTGCAAAAATATTGTTTATGTGGTTGTTGCACTGAAGAGAGAAAAGAAGACAGAAAAAAATTATTAAAGGAATGCATCGTCCTACTTTTTCAATGTTTTTCCGTTCCTGCCCTTTAAATTATAATCTGGCACTGTGACAGATATGTGAAATGACTGAATTCAGCTAGTGGCCCATTGATTTGGTAAAGCATTGCTGGTCTGAGCATATGGGCCTGCACTAATTACCATTTCCTGACATGTCTATATGACATTTTAGAAAATGACTTGGCTAGAATTCCCCATTAAGTGCATCTTTCTTAATTTACACAACTAATTACCCTCCATTAGTTATCCCAGAAGTATTTTTTTTCTTTGTTTGGGTTTGTGTTCATGTGATATATTTTACAGCTGTTGTTTCCAATATGGTTCCAGCAGCATTACCTTCATAATCGGGACTAAATTGTTGTATATCAAGTGATCACATCTAAATAAAGGATATTACAATAAAATTAACAAATGGATAAAAAAAGAAAATTGATAAAAAAGAATTATTAAAACAATTTTTCCGTGTTAACTGATAGGTAAAACAATAATCACCTAATATAACGTTCTCCTGTTAAAAAAGCAGATGGAAACATGTCGCTGGTCTCAATGGAAGAATGCGATAAAGATCTTAATACTTTTTGCAACTGACAAAAAAATATACACTAAGTTTCCCTTCAGGGGGGTCACACTATTGATTCTGTCACTAGAATATATTTTTGATATACAGTAGTAGAAAAAGTTTGGAACAATGAAATCAATCATGGTACGTAGGATCTTCATTTGACAAATCTCCTTTCAGAGGAAGCTTGTCTCTTGTGGACTGAAATGCCAAAGTAGAGCTTTAATTTTCCAATATGTTTCCATGAGAGTCACTATCATCAAATCCCAAGACTTGTCTAAATATTTTTTTTTACCACTAAAGGAGATTTGCCAGACAATAATACACAATGTTGTTATATTTGTAACATTAACCCAGTGCGGCTCCTGTCAAGAAGATCCATATGTTAACTTTATAGTGTCGGAGGAATTGTTTACAGCTTTGTATCTCCAAGTCCTATAGCACTGTTAGGCTCTATTTGCACAATTCCTTTTTTATCATAAAAATATAGATCTGGTGAACCTCCATTGATTTCTGTAGGGTGTTTCTGATAGCAAATCTTTTCAGTTGGCATCAGGTAATCTCTGTTCCATCAGGTTATTACTGTAAAGGAAATAGAATCAGGGCTGGGATGAGGGGTACACAAGAATAAATAAAATTTATTATTATTATTATTATTATTATTATTATTAATAGGCACCTGTCGATGGCACCACTTTGCAAAGGAGGCACAATTTTTATCATGTTTTTGCCACAATCGTAAGAAAAATATGATAATATTGATATGTGGAATAAGCCCCGTTGAAGAGCTTTCATGACATCATCACTGCGAAATAGTACCTACCCTTAAGAATTGATAGATGCTATTTCCTAGTGGAGTATAGGACCTTTAATAATGTAATGAGCTATCTGCAGGTCCTGAATCCACAGTGAGCACAACTACAGAGCAGCAGAAGAGAAGACTGTAGGTCAATGTCTGGTCTATGGTTTGTGGATCTGAGCTCTGTATCTAAGGGCTCTAGGATATGTAGGGGTCTATATAAGGGTCTGATCTGAGGGTCTATATTTCTTCTGGGGTATATATTTAATTAAGTCTTGTCTGTAGTCTGTATTTATTTAGGATTCCCTACTGGGTCAGTATTTAGGGAGTCTGTTTTTATATTTAGATGGTCTGGAGTCTGTATTTAGGTGGGGTCTTTTTATTATGTGCTTTGGGTGTGTATTTATTCTGTGGCATGTAATGTGGGATCTTACCTAAAGGTTTTCTCACCATTAGAAGTGCTGCAATATTGCTATATTATCCCATCACTTCTTCATCATTGGGTATGACTGCTGGTACTCCTACCAATCCAAAGAATGAAGAAAGGTTCCTTCAAAGATTTTCTTTTCACAGTGGCAGTTCTGTCCTACTACCTTGCAGTAAACGACAGTACAGCCCCATTCAGTTAAAAGGAGATCTGTAACAGGTTCTTGCACATATGTTGGATACACCTGCTGTGCAAAGGAAATAACTAATTGGCTTGTACCTAATTGGCTTCTATTTAGATTGGCTATGCTAGGGATGTAATTGCTAGCATATGCTATTCTAGCAATATCGCATCACTTTTTATATTGTGCTACCCCTCTAAAGTGAACTGAATCTATTAGGCTTCCATCTCTGTATGTTAAAATACAAATCTTTCAAAAATAGAAAACTTGACCCTAGTGTAGTAATGGCAAAAATTACATACTTTTGTTTTTATTTTACACATTATTTTAATTAGTTTGCTTTTTAAATAAATTTAAGTTATTTTATATAAAATAATATTACTGTCAAAAGTACATCAAAGCTTTTATACTGTACCTAGGAATTAAAGTAGTAATGATGACAGTTTTCACCACAGTAATATACGGCCATATTTATGTAAATTAGTATCTGTCGTGTCTAGTAATATAATATAATATAGAAGGACAGTTTTATGAGCAACTATGAGATGAGATTTAAATAGTTACTTACGATGTAGCTATTGAATTGATATTGCTAATTCTCTGACTTTAATTTTGAGATCTCAATAGTCTTAAATAATGTGAATTATGTAAGGTCAGTGTCTGCATTGTATTGTTTTGATTTTCACATAGACACCTTTAAACAAGTTATGTTTCAGTTTTTAATATGAAATATAAATACCACATATAAAGACTGTTCTGACTCCTTAAAATAATTGAAATGGTCCATAATGTTAAAAAGAATATAATAAAATTAATATTATACTAATTGTACAAGCATACTATCTAGAACTCTTAAGCTTACAGTGCTCTTATGGAGCATTTGGACCTTTTATAATGGGTCAGACAACCATTATAAAGAGAACATGTCATATTGAAAACCTATTGAAATCTGCAGGCAGCATGTTATTGTGCAGGAGGTGCTGTAAATCATTTAGTGGGAAAAGATCCACAGGAATGTATTATCAATTAGTCATTATTTTAAACCTCTTCTCATTCTGGACATAGGAGTCCAGTGGGTGGTCCTGCCCAGCGATTGACAGGTTACATGCATACTAATACAGAGGTAAATGTCTGCAGAATGGATTGCATTCTCAGTACAACAACTTCACATTCATATTTGTGTCCTTTATATTTCTGTCCTGTCTTGATCTGAATATTGAGTTTAGATAAAAAAACAAAAACAACAACGCCGAGCGGCACATAGGGTAATATTGTTTTTACAAAAAGTTGAATGACACAATGTAAATTGTGTTCAGAAAACGTGGGAAGAATAAAGTCACTAGGACGTGTCCACTAATAAAGGTTGAGAGGAGGTGGGTAAAGTGGTAGAGTGGGTCCACAATGCATGGGCATACACCTGAATGTGTATAGTGTATATCAATACCCCCTCAGTTGATTAGCCCACTAGTAGTGGATTGGCTACAGTGTAGATAAGCTCTCACCTTGAATGGTTAAGTATGGTATAATGTCGTATATTTTAGTGGAATGGTCCAAACTATGTCACAGGATGAGGGAGCAGCGGGACCTCTAGGCATCAGGATCTCCTGGATCCAAACGGTATTCCAAATGTAGAAATGGTAGGAGTGACTCCAAAAAAAGAGAGGTAGGGGACCGCGCTTCACCAAGGTTGCTTTAATAAACTCTAAAACACAACGCGTTTCGAGGATCAATGGTCCTCTTTATCAAGTGTACAAGAGACTGGTTAAAAAAGGAAATAAACATGAACAAATAAGAATAGAAAAACAGATAATGTTCATCAAATAATCAATGTGAAATAAAATAATAATAATAATAATACACATATACAGTACTTATAAATTGATTAAAACTGAGAAAAGTGGCTATGAATGTGTATCAACCACAATATGAATTATTTAAAGGCTATGTGTAATAAATAAGGCGGACAATAAATTAACAATTAAGATCGTATAAAAAATGAAAACAATTAAGAGAAATATTTATAAATGTGGATAACATTAACAATATTGAGTATAAAGGAATGTTAATAAGTAACAAAGATATGAATAAATATCAAAAGAGATACATACATAGTAACAGAGATACGGAAAATAAATAAATCATGAATTGCCAATGGTAATAGAATCTGGTACTTGGAGATTATTAAAACATGGGTAAAAGTGTGTGTGAGGAGTTGTGGAGGTTGGTACAAAAAGAAAAAAAAAAAAAAAAAAAAATATATAAATAAAGACTGGGAAAGTAGTGTTTGGAACTTACCAGCCTCAAAGGATTAGCTGTATTTGTAAATGCGGGTAACATGAAGGAAAACAAAGACTGGGAAAGTAGTGTTTGGAACTTACCAGCCTGGAGGGGTTAGCTGTAAAAAGCAGAAGTGTGTGGTAGGACCATTTACTTGGGGGTTTATATAGGTATACCTGGCCAGGACTGCCCATATTAGGGGAGGAGTTCTGATCAGAAGAAAAAAATAAATAAATAAAAAAATAAATAAAAATGATTGAATATGAGAAAATGGTAATAGGTGTCAAAGGTGTAAATAAATATCAACTGAGATACAACATGAGTTGTTGATTTGGCACTCGGTTACACTAGGTTGGCAAGGTTCCAGATGTACACAATATTGAGTATGAAGGAATGTTAATAAGTAACAAAGATATGAAAAAAAAAAGAAAAAAAAAAAAAGGAAACTATATAAAATTATTGTATATATTACCAGTGCCTCCATAATACATCAGGACTGTTTTAGTCGTATACAGATTCAAGTGCTTCATTGAGACCAGCTGGTGTCAGTGAATTAAATTTGAATATCCAGTACATTTCTTTTCTTTTTAGTTTATCAAACCTATTATTGATATGTGTAGGAATATGGTCTAATGGTGTGATTTTAAACCCATTAAAGCTGGAATTGGGTACCAATAAAGCATGTTTCGAAACACTATGCTTGAGGTAACCATTCTGTACATTAGACCTATGTTTATTTAGTCTTTCTCTTAGTGGTCTAATGGTTCGGCCTATATACTGAAGTCTACAAGGGCATTCAAGGACATAAATAACGTAGGAAGAGGAACAATCTAAAGAATGCTTGATCTGAAAAGTTTCGCCCGTGACAACGCTAGTGATGTCTTTTGCTAAATGATTGATTGTATTACAGCATTTACATTTCTTATGTTTACATTTAAATACGCCATTTGTTTGTAAGTGCATGGAGCTCGGATCCTTGGGCTTGGTAAGAGATCTAAGTTTACTTGGGGCCAAGACATTTTTTAAAGTCTTGGCTCTTCTGAAGGTGATGGATGGTTTGGAGGGGATATTGGGTTTGAGTAGTGGATCATTGAAGAGTATTGGCCAGTCTTTATCAAGAATCATTCTGATCCTATTATGTGCATTATTATAGGTAGTGATAAAATTATGTCCGAACCCTCTAACATTATATTTCTCAGAGGGAATCAGACAATCGGACTGGGTCAAGGATTGTGCTTTTGATTCTGCTGCTTGGATAATCCTTTTCGGATAATATTTCTCTTGAAATCGTTGGGTTAGGATTTTACTCTGTATTTTGAAATCTGCATCACTAGTACAATTGCGTCTGATCCGTTTGAATTGGCTGAAAGGTACATTGTCTCTCCATTTCCTATAATGGGAACTCCGATAATCTAGTAGGCTGTTGCAGTCCATTTTCTTAAAAAAAGTTTTAGTGTTAATACCATTAGGGCCACCAGTTAGTTCCAAATCTAGGAACTCGATCGTGTTTATTTGGGGTTGGCCACTTAGGGTGATTCCCCAATCGTTATTGTTGAGGTATTTGGTGAACTCTTGAAAGGATTGTTCAGTGCCTTCCCATATAAATAAGAGGTCATCAATATATCTTCTATAAAAAACTATGTTATGTGACCAGAAGTGTTTGTTTTGGATGAAGGATTCCTCATAGCGTCCCATAAAGATATTGGCATAACTGGGTGCGAAACGGATACCCATGGCTGTACCACGTTTCTGTAGGTATAGTTTAGATTCGAAAGTGAATACATTGTGCTCCAAAATGAATTGGATGCTATTTGTGATAAAGGTTTTCTGTTCAATAGGCATCGTCTTATCCATGTGTAATGTTTTGGTTATCATTTCCAGGCCTTTGGAGTGGGGTATATTACTGTATAGGGCCGAAACATCAAGGGTTGCCCAAATATAATTGGTCTTCCATTGAATAGTTAGCAGTTCAGTAATTAGATGAGTTGAATCTTTCAAATAGGATGGGAATTTGGTTACATACTTTTGTAACTGCAAATCTATATAATGCGAAAGATTTCTTGTTAATGCATTGACTCCAGAGATGATGGGTCTTCCTGGCGGATTTTGTAGATTTTTATGAACTTTATGTAAGTGATAAAATTGTGAAATCGAAAAGTCATTGACTAGTAGAAAGCCCTTTTCCTTATCTGTTAGGATGCCTTTGGTAAAGGCATTAGTAATCAATTCACGATATTTGATGTAGTGTAAGTCAGAAGGGTCTTTATGTAAAATCTGATAGTAATTGGAATCGGATAATATTCGAACGGCCTCTGATATATATTCATCTCTGTCTTGTATAACCACACCCCCACCCTTGTCAGCATTTCTGATTACAATAGATTTATTATTAATAAGGGATTTAATGACTAGTTTTTCAGATGGACGGAGGTTGGATTTTGCCTTAGGATCATTCGATTTATTCAGATCTCGAAAATCGTTGGCCACTAGGGAATAAAAAGTTTCAATATGGTGTCCTTTGTGTTGGAGAGGATAAAAGTTAGATTTCGGCTTTAATGTGGTTGTATGGGGAATGGGTTTGATTATAGGAGTTGTACTGGATATGAAAGGGGATTGTGAATGGTTAATAATTGATGGATTATTTGCAGTTAGAGCGAAATGACGAGTGAGTGTCAATTTCCGTATATATGTATGGAGATCAATGAATAGATCAAGATCATCCGGTTTTTGGTCTGGGCAAAATGAAAGGCCTTTAGATAATAAATTGGTTTCTTGTATTGTTAGAGAGTAGCTGGAGAGGTTGAAAATGTTATTATTGAATTTTTGTTTCTCTTGGCATCCGGACTTGGATTTTTTGGTTCTATGTTTGTGGCCCCCTCTACAGCCTCTTTGTCTTTTTGTGCGTTTTCTTGAGTGGGAGAATGTTCCAATTTCCTTTTGAGACTTACTGGGCTGTAATAATCGGATATTTTCGTATATATCGGATTCTCTTTCGTATGAAACGAATGCAGGGGTGTAAGTTTTGGAGGAAGACCTAAAAAAGACTCTGATGTATTTAATGGGGGAGGTCTGCTTGTGTTAAGAATATCAGTATTATCGGGTATTGATAAAACTTTCTGTATCTGTGAGGCAGATAGGGGGGGTATTATAGATAGTAGTCAAAGAGTCATCTAAGACCTCTTCGATGGATGAATTACTGGGAAGTCGGAGGTCAGGATAAACAGTATTGGTGGATACAATGGGGATTGTTACCTGGGGAATTGATACTATGTCTGGAGGTTGGGTACTAAGGTTACTTCCGTTCATGGGTAATTTGGAGTTCGCTGTTTGAGAAGTTGAGTATGTGTGTTTAGGTTTGACAGATGTGAATTGGGTGGGGGGGAGGGATAGGGAGGTTGGTGCATGTGTATTGGTACAGGAATTGTTAGGATTAGATTCACAAGGGGGTTTACCAGTTGGGTTGGATGTAGATAGTAAATTGATATTACCAGTATTGGGGGTAACCATACTGGTAGCCCGAACTGGTAGATTGCGGGTTTTATTGGTTGGATTACTCTTATTGTGAAAACGAGGTTTGTGTGGGAGATCTCTAGTGTTCGGAGGGGTTCTAAAATTAATGGTGGTTCTAGGGTTCTTGGGCTTAATATTGAGTAATGATGGGATAGGGGTTTTGGGGGTTAAGTTATTATTGTTAGATTTCCCTTTTGTTTTGGAATTCTTTAACCAAAGTTTAATGTTACCTCTAGAATAGTCAGAACGGTCTCTTTTTAATTTATCACTTTTGTGTTCTAGTAGCTCTCGTTCTAGATTAAGGGTTCTAGTACATAAGACTCTGTTCATACGAATAAAATCAGGGTGTTGTTTATATTGTTCTATTTCATGGGTATGTGAATTGATCTGGGATTTAAGTTCATGGGCTAGTGCTTGGTGCTTGTGCGAGATTCTTTCTATTAATCCCCTACTGCATTGGTCTAAATAATTGTCCCACTCAATGGTGAAAAGGGGGTCATTATCAAAAGTGGATCGGAATTTGAACCTGAGACCATTTTCTCATATTCAATTTTTTTTTTTTTTTTTTTCTTCTGATCAGAACTCCTCCCCTAATATGGGCAGTCCTGGCCAGGTATACCTATATAAACCCCCAAGTAAATGGTCCTACCACACACTTCTGCTTTTTACAGCTAACCCCTCCAGGCTGGTAAGTTCCAAACACTACTTTCCCAGTCTTTGTTTTCCTTCATGTTACCCGCATTTACAAATACAGCTAACCCTTTGAGGCTGGTAAGTTCCAAACACTACTTTCCCAGTCTTTATTTTATATATATATATATATATATATATATATATTTTTTTTTTCTTTTTGTACCAACCTCCACCACTCCTCACACACACTTTTACCCATGTTTTAATAATCTCCAAGTACCAGATTCTATTACCATTGGCAATTCATGATTTATTTATTTTCCGTATCTCTGTTACTATGTATGTATCTCTTTTGATATTTATTCATATCTTTGTTACTTATTAACATTCCTTTATACTCAATATTGTTAATGTTATCCACATTTATAAATATTTCTCTTAATTGTTTTCATTTTTTATACGATTTTAATTGTTAATTTATTGTCCGCCTTATTTATTACACATAGCCTTTAAATAATTCATATTGTGGTTGATACACATTCATAGCCACTTTTCTCAGTTTTAATCAATTTATAAGTACTATATATGTGTATTATTATTATTATTATTATTATTATTATTATTATTTTATTTCACATTGATTATTTGATGAACATTATCTGTTTTTCTATTCTTATTTGTTCATGTTTATTTCCTTTTTTAACCAGTCTCTTGTACACTTGATAAAGAGGACCATTGATCCTCGAAACGCGTTGTGTTTTAGAGTTTATTAAAGCAACCTTGGTGAAGCGTGGTCCCCTACCTCTCTTTTTTTGGAGTCACTCCTACCATTTCTACATTTGATCTGAATATGTCAGGACTAAGGAATTGGTTTTAGTTTCAGCTTTTTGTTATTGCTTACAAAGAAATTAAGCTAGTAACATTGTAGCTCAAATCTTATTGACAACAGTGTTTTAGAATATGTTGGGAGAAGGTAATGGCACATCGATCTGCGCCATACTGACATAGCATCTGGCTGTCACTTTTTGCACTGTTTGTTGTTATTTGTATACAATTTTATTTTTATAGACTTTAAAAGTTTACTTTATTTTGAAGCATATTTATTCACTTTGTTCACAAATGCTGTACATGAAAGGATTCCGGGCCAGGGAAGAAATTAAACATTCCTAAATAAAAACTTAAATAGTTTACCAGGAGGAGGTGTTAAAATATTTAAGCTTTTCTTTGGGAAATGTTTCAAGAAAATAAATGCACTTTAAAGTATACTTCTGTAAAGCCTATGAAAAGAAATTTGCAAGTCGGCATTGATCTCACATATTTAAAATACAGAATGCATGTGTTTTATAGCTTAGAATTTCGATCTGTAGTTGATCTTTTCATTGACTTCAGTGTGATGAAACTAAAGATTGCAGCACACATGGAGCAATATGGTGATACATTCTACATGATAAAAAATGGCAATATACAGGCATCTGTATATTTTGCACATAGAAAAATACATAGCTTTGTTAGCTATTTTCTTTTATGTGAATTTATGCTGATTGTTATATTAGATATCACAAGGCATTATGGGAAAGGAGCTGGGGAGCTCATGCGCCCTCTATTGGATATTAGATAAACATGTTGAAAGTAAAGCTTGAATGCCTCCACATTGCTGGGAGAGAGCAGTGAGCATTGATTTATTACTAACCCCTCTGCTCCCAGGCCCTGCTCTTTATCTGCTGTAGACACTGAGCAGCAACATGTCTTGTGCGCCCAAAGGAGCGCAGATCAGAGCTTTGAGTAAGTGAACTGATACTCCCCGCTTTCTACATGGCAGCTTGTAGGCCACAAGCCTAAGGTACCTTGTGACCTACAAATTGTAAAGCGGTAGAGCAGAAAGCCATCATGTATGTGTAGGAAATATACGGAATATGCTAGTTGCAATAGGTGATTTTATAGCTTATCTAGTCTCCTTTACACTGGTCACAGAGGATGCCTAGAAAACCAATAGGGTCTCCTTCAGACTATTGTGTCTATGGCCTATGGTCCATCGCCAGGAAACAAGAAGTGAGAAAACACCAAAAATTCTTATTAATTTTAATGCATTTAATACATTTTTTATTTAATAAAAAATTGTAATTAAAACAATAGGTCATTTTCTCATGACACATTCCCTTTAATGCCATTTTGATATATGCTTTACGGCAGCCATATGAGTGATAGACTCAGTCAGAGATGTTCATTGAGATCTATGGGAAAGTTTTCTAGACATTCTCTGTGATCTATGAAGAGTCATTTTTACAGGGAAGGGGGAGTAGATTAGCTGTGTCAATTAGTTATTGTGAATAATGGTCCCTATATTATCTATATAGATGACACCTGTTATTGTCATCCTGCCTTTGTTGAAAAAGAGAAGACTGCTGCAATATCTCCTACAGAACACAAAGAGTCAGCCTATTATTAGGTGTAGTGGTCATAGTAAAAAATGGTAGGATTTTAGGTTTTAAAGATATACATATATATATATACATATATATATATATATATATATATATAAAAGATATAGATTAGATATAGTAACATTTTAACACAAATCATCAAAAATATTTAAAAATATATGTTTAACATAAAAAATGTTTTTAATAGCCCATTTTCTGACGACACATTTCATTTAACAACTATATAGCCAATGTTTATCAGTATCAGTATGGGAACTTCACTCTAAAGGCAAATTATTCTGTTATGACACAGCAAAAAAAAATCTGCAAAAACTGCACACATCTTCCAAGAATTGTTTCTTTAGAAAATGGCAATCACATGTAAAAATGATTATGTATTTTACATGTAGTTTATAAATCAGTAGGGAAAACCATGGCAAAACTACCATCGCTAAAAATGTTCTGAACTCTACTTGGTGGCTCATAAAATTCCATCAACTATGTACTTGTCAGCCTGCACCTTTCTAGCTCTTGTGAAACTACAACTCCCAGCAATCAAAGATTAAAGCACAAGCAAGCAACATGTAGGTAGAATCACTCCTACCACATATAGCAAATCTATGGTGAAAATTCCAAATCTATAAATGAATAGTAGCAATAAATGTGATAATGTCAGTAATAAAGTTAAAATGATCTGCTTGACTTAGTTCAGCTTATAAAATGAAACCGATAGAATAATAAAATAATTACTCAGATTCATTAAATTAATGACAACTAAGCTAGAACCATCGGATAGAAAATTAGTGCTTAGAAAGCCCCAAATTTCCACTAATTGCGAATTTCGGTGACTGACATTGTGGTTAACCATTAAATAAATCTCACCACATTCGGTGGCATTGACAATAAAAATCAACTCCAGTATAGAAACTGTTTCATCTGTCACGATCAGATCCAAACTGTTATATATTGCTAGAAGCACCTTTAATTACTCCTTTCAAGTAAAATATTAACATAATGTCAAGGCTTAGCAAAGGAGGTTTTAATAGGAATGTAACAGAAAAAACACAGACTTCTCCCAGTAAAGGTCTTAAATAGAATTGCTTTGGCTTTGTACATTGACAGTTTCTCGTCAGAGCTGCCTTTGTGCATATTAATGAGCAGTTTAGACCTGCTGTGCATTTTACAGCTCTTTACACTGCAGTAAGGAGCTCGGTTATTTGACATATTATAGACAGATTATGTGACCAGGGCTGGACAAAACCACAGGTGCTACTGTGTGCATGAAACCCTATCGAAAACTTAGCCAACAGGAAAATGATAGCTGTAATAAAACCTGATCACTAAGAAAGGAGTTTACAATGGCTTAGTTTGGCAATGCAGGAGTTATTAGCAACAGTTTAAGGGAAGCCATTTTGCTTTTTGATCAGGTGTTGATACAGTTCCTACTGCGGTTTTGTTCAGGGACCCTGTATTTATACATAGAGAACTGTATAATTTACTACAGTGAAGGTATAATCTAGCCAAGGATTAAGTGGTGATGCCATACAATTTGGCAGAATATATAGGGTGAGGACACAGAATATCTCTGCGCTTGTGTTAATTAAAATAAATGTACATTGAGGCCAAGGACACATAGGGTAAGTTTTCAGCAGAATAGCCAAGGTGTAATAGCTGCCGGCTAACCCGTTGCAACATACAGTAGCAGTGTAATGGATGGGATTTAAACAGGTGCAATTCACACACTGCAGAAAAAAACTGCAGCCCAAAGTGTCTTGCTCTGTGGGTTTTGAACATGTAGCACGTCAATTATTGCTGCAGGTTTGGCTGTGGTTTTCAACCTTTGCAAGTGAAAGGTTGAAAGGCAGGCCAACCACCTGGGAATTGCGGTAGAAAGCCACTCTAATAACCAGACAACTTCATTAATTTTTGCTGCAGCCAGGCCCACTGCAGGATGTCTGCAACGGATATCCTGCGGCAGACCCCTCCTAAGTCTTCCTAGCCTTATGCAATAACTTCATGGGAAGAATTGTACTGGCCCTTGGGCAGTAAGGTCGATAAGAAAACCTTTCTCCAATGACACTTTTTAAGACTTCCATACTGTCACATAAAAATATTTAAAAAGTTTGTAATATACAGTATGTACCGTCAAAAAGTCCCCAGCAATGGTCCCAACAAGTAGTGCAGGAGCTTTGCAGCTCATACTTAAAGAGCACCCTTATGCAGCTGACTGGGTCTTCTGCCAGTAGGTTAAAAAGGGTTTAGCAGATTAGGTTTCATGGTTACCTCTCACCTCACTCCCCCCTTCCTCTCTCCCTCCCTCCCTTCTCCCTCCCACCCATACATCCCCTCCCTGTTTCTCTAGCTATCCCGCCCACCCCCAACCCCATTATACTTACGTGACTTCCTTCCGGTCTTCCTCCTGCGGGACGGCCCCTCCCTCTTTTCTGATTCTGCTGGCGCGCACAGTAGTCCCAGCCCTGCTCGTAGGCCGACGAGCCTGCAGTGTGTGCGTCGGTAGTCAGAAAAGAGGGAAGAGCGTCCTGCAGGAGGAAGCCTGGAGGGAAGAGAGGTAAGTATAATGGAGTGGATGGGAGGGGGGAGTAGTAGTGATGTTCCATTTCCGGAAAATGGGAAACGGATCGTCACTGGATAACCAGCAAATGTGGTATATACATTTTTGATAAATTAGGTTATTTAGAAAGTAGGCAGGGGGAAGGTGTTTAGATTAGTGTAGGAATTTGCTTTTATCCCGGACAACCCCTTTAAGGATATCTGTTTCCTTCACCACTTATTAATCTGTTATCCTCCTCTGTATCTTCAATCTAACTGCTTGTTTACATTAGATTTGTCTCAGCCTTCAGCCTCACACACAAATCTCTATGGAGAAGGGAGGGGATGAGTAGGAGG
The DNA here is from genome assembly GCA_947044405.1 of Leptodactylus fallax. Lineage (NCBI taxonomy): Eukaryota > Metazoa > Chordata > Amphibia > Anura > Leptodactylidae > Leptodactylus > Leptodactylus fallax. The sequence goes on along the minus strand of CAMRHE010000027.1, from coordinate 7,429,575 downwards.
CTCCTGCCAGCTGGTTAATTGATTTATTGCCTCATTCTGCACAATAGTATCCTCTTATCTACAGTCTAGTACTGTTGAAAGAGCACAAAGTAGCAGAGTGTGGCAGCAGCAATTATTTAAGTGTCTTTTCTAGCAGTCTCTTCCTCCCCCATAGTCATTAGTCATAGACTAATGTGTAGATAGTAACTCGGCCTAGAAAGTAGAGAAGATATATTGCAAGTTTTCTATAGTCAGATCTACTATTCATTTATGAAAAGTTTTTTTTTTATAATTGGAGGTACAGTTTAATTTGTTTTGAAGTTTAGGACAAAAATAATAATAATCTCTGAGCCCAAAGTTGGTCAGTTGGGTAATCCTTGACCACCTAAGCTGCATTTCATAGTGTTTCTGTTGTACTGTATAAAGAAGCTTTGCATAAAACATTTTTATTAATTAATGGTTATAAGCATCCCTATATCTTCAAAATAAAGTTCCAGGTTTATGCACCATGGTATACAGCATGTATACCATGGGTGAATAAACTTTGGACTTAATTTTGAAGATATTGGAGTACTGCTTCATCTTTGTGGTTTGGACTTTGGGATCTCTTTTTTCTTTTCATATATCATAACATCTTATTTTTGCAGCTGCTTGACACTGGATATTGCTGCTTAGCTTGCTAGTAAACAGAACACCCAAGTCCCCAGTTTTATACTATTTATGGTATATTCAATAGATAAATTAATTTACATTTCTTAGTATTAAAAATCATCTGCCATACTCTTGCCCATGCTTCCTGCTCATCTAAGTTTTTTGTAATATTTTGCAATAAAATGAGTTGAAAGGGAGTCTATCAACTCCCCCAAGCATATTTAACTGCCACTACATCATTGCTGAGCACATTACAGTGATAAACATCATATCTCTGTTATCTCTATTACTTTTGTAGATTTGGAGAAAAACAACTTTGAAGTCTTATGCAAATGAGGCAGTTGGTGCATTGGGGTGTGTCTTTAGCCCTGGTAGCATTGCTGTTGCTGCTCAAATAGGATGGGTGATGTCGTAGTATTGAGAGGAACAACTATCACTGCACAGGGTGGTGCAGACCATAAATGAGAAGGTCTGAGTGGCAAAAGGAGTGCTCCAGGGAGCAGAAGTCCTGCCCCCAGTGCACCAACTGCCTCATTTACATAAGACTTCAAAGTAGTTTTTATTTAAATCTGCAAAATTGATACAAAGGTATGTTGTTTATCACTGTAATGTGCTATGTAATGCAGTGGTAACAGTTGAATATGCTTGGAGTAGGTGGGTAGACTCCCTTTTACATTATCCTACTAAGTTTTATATCATTAGCAATATCGAATACTTCACTTTCAATTCCATGGCAGGGTCACTAATAAACAGATTAACTGTAATCAGGCCTAACACTGATCCTCGTGTGCTGACTTTAGCCATTTAGAGCATGTACCATTTATATCTCCTACTTGATTTTTGTTAGTCGGGTCCAGTGGCGTAACGATCACGGTCGCAACCGCGACTGGGCCCGGCGGGGTATGGGGCTCATGGCCAGCTGGAGATGGCCGGGGCTCCGGACCACTATGATGGCGGTTGGGGAAAGCCTGCATATTGCCAGGCTCCTTTCCAATAGATGGCAGCCCAGGGGAGGTGACTGAAAATAATAAATGCATATGCTCACCTCTCCTGGGCACAGTGTTCTCTCCGGCGGCCTGTGATTAGGCCTCAGTGGTCACATGACGTCAGTGCGCCCCCACGTGACCGCTGAGGCCCAATCACAGGCCTCAGCAGCGAAGTCTGAAGAGGGCCTGAAGACGGCAGGATGGAGCGAGGATGCCAAGGAAGAGTAAGGCAAGGTGAGTATGAGAGTGTTATTTTTAATCACCTTCCATTGGCCTCCAATTATTATACTCTGGGGTCTGAGGAGACCCCAGAGTATAATAATAGCACCAAAGTGGAGGGGGGCTGTTGGGTGCATATAATACTGTGTGGGGGCAACTGTGGAGCATGTAATACTGGGTGGGGGCCACTGTGGAGCATATACTACTGTGTGGGGGCCACTGTGGAGCATATAATACTGAGTGGGGGCAACTGTGGGAAGCATATAATACTGGGTGGGGGCCACAGTAGAGCATATAATACTGGGAGGGGGCCACTGTGCAGCATATACTACTGTGTGGGGGACACTGGATAGCATATAAACCTGGGTTTGCTCCTTAATAATAAGCTGGACTGGGCAGATCACATGGAGGTCCTGTACAGGAAGGGCCACAGCAGGCTCTACCTGCTTAGGAGGCTGAGAGCCTTTGGAATCCGGGGGGAACTTCTTAGGACTTTCTTCAACTCGGTAGTGGCATCAGCCATCTTCTTCGGAGTGGCCTGCTGGGGGAGCAGTATATCAACCAGGGACAGAAATAAACTCGACAAGCTGATTAGAAGGGCCAGCTCTGTCCTGGGGAGCCCACTGGACCCAGTGCAGGTGGTGGGCGACAGAAGGATACTGTCCGTGGTGAGCTCCATGTGGAAGAAGAAGTCCCATCCCATGCATGAGACTGTGATAGCGCTGGGCAGTACTGTCAGTCACCGACTGCTCCACCCTAAGTGTGAGAAGGAGCGCTATCGGAAGTCTTTCCTCCCCACAGTGGTTAGGCTGTACAACCAATACCGACCTAAGCGGAGATCAATACACACAGAGAACTGAAATATCTGTCTGCCTGTTAAATCCCCCCCCCCTCCTCTGCTACTTCCTATCTGTCTGTCTACTATCAATGTAATGCCTCTTACCTTGGAACATTCCTGTACATGTTGTATTTGTATTTGTATCTGCTTATCTTTGCTGCTGTAACACACTGAATTTCCCCATTGTGGGACTATTAAAGGACTATTATATATATAATACTGGGTGGGGCCTACTGTGGGAAGCATATAATGCTGGGTGGGGGGCCACTGTGGAGCATATACTACTGTGTAGGGGCCACTGTAGAGCATATAATACTGGGTGGGGGCCACTGTGGAGCATATAATACTGGGTGGGGGCCACTTTGGAGCATATAATACTGGGTGGGGACCACTGTAGAGCAGATAATACTGTGTGGGGGCCACTGTGGAGCATATAATACTGAGTGAGGGCCACTGTGGGAAGCATATAATACTGAGCGAGGGCCACTGTGGGAAACCTATAATACTGGGTGGGGACCACTGTGGGGAGCATATTATATTGTGTGTGCTGCCACTGTGGACCATATTATACTGTGTGTGGGGGGAGCAATGTGGAGCATATAATGCTGTATGGGGGCCACTATGGAGCATATAATGCTGTGTGGGGGCCATTGTCGAGCATATAATACTATCTGGGGCCACTGTCGAGCATATTATACTGTTTAGGGCCCTGTAACCGTCAGTATCAAAAATTTGCTGTAGGGAGGGGGGTAGGGGGCCCCGGACAAAAGTTTGCACTGGGACCCACAAAACTTTAGTTACACCACTGGTCGGGTCTTTACCCATCTGAATACATTGCATGGAATATTAAATGGAATATTACATTTATTAGGAAGTACAACTTGTACTGCAAAAAACAAACCCTTACATGGCTATGTAAACAGAAAGTTATGGCTTTTGGAAGGTGGGGAAGGGTATATACTTTATGTGGACATCTGTCATGTAAATGCATGCTATCTGAAAGAGGTTGTCCAGGATAAATAATTTTTTTAAAATTAGGCCGGGAAAAAAAAGGTGAAAAAAAAACAAAAAAAAAAAACATACTACCTGTCCCTGGAGCTCCGATGGCTCTCAGCGTGGTCCTGCTGCTCCGATTCCTTTTTGCGGCAGAAGTCCTCGTCGACTGTGACGTCCCAGGTCCCTTTTCTTTAGGCCACTGATTGGCCTCAGCGGTCACGTGACCACTGAGGCCAATCAACGTCCTAAGGAAAGGACCTGGGAATGTCACAGGTAGTGACGTTCCATGTCCTTCACTGAGGCTGCTGACTGGCCTCAGGAGTCACATGTGGCAGGAGACTTCCGCTGGAAGAAAACATCGGAGCAGCAGGACTGGAGCGCGCTGGGAGGCACCGGAGCATTGGTGACAGGTGAGTATGGTTTTTTTCACCTCCCTGGCATAAGTTTTTTTTTAAAAATTTATCCTAGACAACCTCTTTACTTGTGTTGTGTTGTTTTCATATAAAATAAATAAATTGAGTGCTACCTGTCTACTGAAACTGTACCCCTATAGCCTCTGTGAAAGTAATTGTGTAATTTCACCATATTGAAATTCTTCATTCTGGTATATGGGCGCTTGATTTTACATTTTAGGTGAACTGGTCACCTTGGAACCTTATCAATAGCAGGATTCATTTACATATCAGATGATAGTGAGACAACACAAAGGGTTACATTCAATGGGACAATGCCAGAGTTCTTCACTCCAAGCTGAAAAAGCAGCTTCTTTTTAAAGCAAATATCCCTCAGCCAGATTAATCCATCTGTTCCTGTAAATTTACCATTGTTTAACAACTGTTCCCTAAAAACAAGCCTGTCAAACCTTTAAGCAGAATTCTGCCAGATGGCCGGAAATGCAGTCTTTTGAAAACTTGGGACATTTGAGGTTTGATTTTTTTTTTTTCTGATTAATATACAGAAGATATCCTAAAACATGCTGAAGCATAAGGGTCTGTCCAGGAGGATGTAAAACTAGAGCAGATGATAATTTCCATGTATAATACAGTATTAATAATTATGGATTAATCAATGGACGTTTTACTGTAAATACTGTATGTGTATTCAAAGTAGTAGAACTGTATATCTCAATAATTACAATTATTTTCTTCATAAACTTCCATTTATCATTTAGTCCAAAGAGCATGCTTACCCCTAGCACTTTGCTGTGGTGAAGCGAGTAAGGCTAAATAGCTCATTGGTATCTGATTATATTATATTATGTGTCTTATCCATGGTATGAAAACCGTAATTTACTTTTGATCCAATTCACAAGCCCAGTTGGCTCTGACATTGTAGTGACCCCAACTTTGGACCTAATATATATATATATATATATATATATATATATATATATATATATAATTTCTTTTAGTACATACTAAAATACTGTAGCAGTAGAACCATTTTTTAATTATTATTTTAACTGACAAAAAACCCATACATTTTGTGTTTGTGGCAGGAAAAGTCCAGTTTTCCTGTAATTTTAGCTCATAGTTATTATGCTAGTCTAATTTATTATCTGAATTAATAATGCCAGGATAATAAAGTAGGGAATGTATTTCCAATGAACAGATCTCTGCTATATGAAGTTTGCCCAAATTCAGCGACATTTAGTATACACCTCAATGGTTCCAAGCATCTAATAGATTATGTGCTTAAACCTTAAGAGGAGGATTATACAGTGTTTCATATTTTCAAGGACAAGTACACTGTAATATATTAGAAAATCCAATATGTTACGGAAAATATTTAAAAGTAACATTAAGGGGGCGTTCACACTACCGTTGGTGACCGTCAGTAGTGTCCGTTGCTATTGTCCGTTACAAGATTTTAGCATCGGACACTAGCTGAACCGTCAGAAATCCGTTAAAATTTCCATTCATTTCAATGGGTTTTTATATTGTGTCCGTTTGTGTCCATTTACACCAAATCCATCAGAAGTCCGTTATTTTTTCGCGGACAAAAAATCCTACATGCAGGACTTTTTGTCCGTTTGAAAAAAACCGATTCTTGACGGACAGCAAGTGTCCGTTATTTTTTAACATTGAAGTCTATGGGTAACGGACTTATAACGGACAGTAACTGACAGCCATCAGTTACTGTCCATTATTTTATGTCCGTTTTTTTCCTGCGCATGCTCAGAAAGCAAAAAAACCCCAAAAAACGGACAGTGTTAAAAAAACGGACACAAACTGATGCTAACTGATGCTAATGTGTCCATTTTTTTAACTAATCCATTAATTGGATCAGTTAAAAAAACGGACACATTAACATCAGTGTCCGTTAATGCATGTTATGATAGGTGTCCATTTTTTTTTTTTTTTTTTTTTTTTTTTAACGGACACTATCAGAACGGACATCAACGGTAGTGTGAACCCTGCCTTACATTATATAGTGCTAAAACAATTATAAACAGACAATACTGTAAACATCTAAATAAAGATTATTAATTAAATAACATTAAAATAAAGGAGATTTGAGACTTCTATCCATATTACATTGTATCACTCAATGTCATGTTCACAAGGCCGTATTGGCTCTGTATTTTTTCCATAATTTTAAGGTTTAGTAACACACAATAGAAATGTCATACAGTATATGCTCTTAATTCCACTTCCTGTTTTGTCCATATTGTGATCATAAATCAGTAATTGCTATTGCCCTCTTTTGACTCTCACATCAATAATCATCTGAGATTCATGTGGTACATATTATTATTGATGTGGGTGAGAGTCATTTATATTCATGTGATCTTTATTGAATTTTGGTTTTTTGGGTACTGGCTGTTAGCAGCTCCCCCTCAGTAAGATGGGGCACATTATATATAGGATACCATTAATGTGTTCTCCTAATTGTGGACAATTCAGTTATTAAGTGGCTGGTCGCCTCTCATATCCTAGTCTGCGGTACAGAAGGCCATAGGTGCAGGAGGACATGCTTCAAGTACTTCATATCATGATCATGTTTAATCAGTAGAAGTCAAACCAGCCTTATTTTCTTCTGTATTTAGTTGCCTATTCAGTATGTTTTTGCATACTGTACTGTAGTTATACATGAATATTTTTTTAACAAGCTGTATATGATTTTCTTGTAACAAAATGGCAGATGTATGCAACTGTGTATATTCAAGTTAGTTTGCCTCTAGTCAGCATCACAGTACTGAATCATATGCAGTTCCTTTCAGCATGGACTGCAGAGACAGGGTCTACTCCTTTGGCCCATTAATTTGCATGGTGTTGGCAGGAAGCAGTTAACATTTAACCACTGTAACACCTTAATGTGACCTGAATTACATTTAGTATGGTACAGAATATGTGAAATTTGAGCAGTCAGTGATGGGCAACCATCTTGTTTTATGATTATACTGTAGTTTTTGATAAAGTAACTTCTCAAAAGCTGCTCTGCCAAAAGTTGCAAGAAAAATTCAACATAATCTCACAGACGATCCAGTAACAACTATGTGCACACTATTGGAATAAAACATAAAAGCAGGTGTATTGATCATAAATCAGTTTTATTACAATTGTAATGTAAAGATGGAACTATGGGTAGCTTAATATGCCAGAGTTTACCATCTATAACTATTGGATTCTTAAAATTACCCAAACTATAAAGTGTCTTGCATCTTGGAAGATGTAGTATTTGGTTTTAAAGGAATGATTGTAAACATGCACTTGTAGATGTTAGACCGTGCTGCCTGAAGTTTTCACAGCTTCAATCTGTCTTTTGTATTAATTTCTTGACCTTTCCTTCTTATCGGTTGCAGGTCTGTCCACAGAAGGCACAGTTGGAGAAATTTCAGTTCAAGTGGATATCTTCACTCATCCTGGAAATGGAGAACACAAGATTACAGTAAAAGGTATGATGGGGAGAGAAGCATCCTTTCATTGCTATCTAATGTCCACATTATTTCTTATTATAACAGGCTTTTGTTATAGAGCCAAATGAAACAAGAAGTTATTTGCCATTTCTCTACAGATCACTAGTCCTTCAGTAATTTATAAAGATGTAGCAAATAAGAGGGTACAGCCTTATTGCCGAGTCCTGTTATCCCTCACTTTCATGGAACATGTCAGACTGAAGTCTTATTCTGCTTGCTAATGCCTTTTTTATTATCCCAGAAACTATGTGAATGTATTTCATTCTTTCATCCCTGTCATTTCCCTTATATTTCCCTGCCCCCGCCACGGCCGCACACACAATCACACACAGTAATTTGTGACTTGCTGTCCTTACTCAAAACTGTTGCACCTTACTGCACTCACTATTTATTCCACTTTAGAAAAGTGAGTGAGAAAGTGGGTGAGGTTAACCTATTGAGCTAACATAAACCCAATTTATCAAATGCTACTTTTAAAAGAGGTCACACAAATTGTATTCTCATTGTAGTAGAGGGTGGTTTACAAAGTGCAGTAATATCTCAGGTCAGAAATGTGATATGTAAAGAGAGTCTGTCAGCACCAAATTCATTATGAAAACAGCCCCAGTACCTTATAGTACTCACAGTCGTGAGCATATCGCTATCATTGGTTTGAATTGATTTTGACAAAAAAAAAAGCTTTTTATTCCTATGCAATTACACTAAGAGTGCATCAGGAGACTGTGCTGGGGCGGCTGAGCATTGCAACAAGATCCTGCTCTCGCTCAATACCCCTCCCAGCAACACTGATGTAATCGGAGCTTTCCCCACCTCCTCCAAGGCTAGAAAAACATCTTGTTGTGATACTCAGCCACCCCTGATGCACTCTTAGCTCATTTGCATAGGAATACCAACAACTTTTTGGCAAAATAAAACAGACATTCTACAAATAAATTATAGCCCTGTGCCCGTGGCTCTGAGCATTATAAGGCACTGGGGCTGGTTTAATAATGTCTTAATAGTGTTCCCTTTAAAGATGTGCCAAATTTATCAAACTTTGTGTGATATTTGATAAAGTTGGCAAGTTTACAGCAAGGCAGACTCCAACAAAATTGACTTCAAAAATTCCTGTCATTCCCATAATTGTCCTTGTAGCACAAGTCTTCTGTCAGTTTCAGCAATGCAAAAGCCCCTGGCAGGGGAAGAGACGTATAGTGACTGGAAGAGGTAATGATAAGTAATATATATGTACTGATTCTTATGCTTAGATCATTCTGTATATACATACAATTTATTTAATAAAGCTAGCAGCAAATGTGAAAAAGAGGATTTGTCAATTTTCTCATCAACTCTCCATTTTATTAAATACTTGTATTCCCCAAGAAATAACATTGCTGTAACTTCCCTTCTTAGAAATCTACACTGTGCCATTCATCTGTTATTGCTTGCGGAAATGTATGAATAATTTGACAACTCATTGTTATCCTTTTCAGGACTCTTCTGGCCTCCTGAATAATATCAGAGGCCACCGTGGACTGCTGAGGCCATGATTGGGGCATTTCATGACACCAGCGCACCTCATGTGACCGCTGAGGCCCAATAACAGGCCTCAGAGGTCCCCGGCGGCTGCTTATGTCCTTCAGGAGGCTCGAAAGCCCTGAAGAGAATACTGAGAGACTGCCAGACACCGTGATGGCTGTTTGCTTTGTTTACCCACCTCCCCTGGGCCTCTGCTTATTATTCTCTGGGGTCTGCATAGTGGGGAGAACTGCAAATATTTGCAGTACACCTGGTTTGTTACTAACCAGTTCATTCATTCCTATTCTTACATTTCCAGGAGGAAAGACAGAGGAATGGCACAGTTCTGAAAAACAATGTTCCTGCATTATTATTTCTTTTACAGTACAGCATGTCAACAGATATGTCAGGACATAAGAAGTGACAGATCCTCAATAAACAGTCATTTAGATGAAAACATTGCAACAAATCATAGAAAACTATAAATCTGTTTATTCTCTCTATTTTTTTGATGGTGTCAATATAACTAACCAATATAACCAAAAATATGACAACTTTTCAAGAATAAAGTGAATAGTTAATAATACGGCATAATTGTCATTTGTTTCTCTCTTTTTTTCTAGTCGTGGCCCTTAATGGGTTACAATGGCAAACCACAGCTATGTTCCGCCCTTTTGTTGAAGTCTTTGCATTAGGTCCAAGTCTTAGTGACAAGAAGAGGAAATATGGCACAAAGACAAAAAGTAACACTTGGTCACCAAAATACAATGAGATTTTCAATTTGTAAGTCCACACTAATGTTACTTATTTCATGATGACTTATTACAGTTGTATATTGCTAAAAGAATTGCTAAAGCATGAGCAGATACCTTGTAAAACCTAATTTCATAGCTCACCAAAATAACATGACCACAAAAAAATAATAATAAAATAATATCATTTTATTAACATAAATAATGAAACAAACATATATGGGGAGATAAATAATGAAGGTACACCATAATAACGATAGGGAGGTAAATGGTGGCCACAATAATAATAAATAGGGGATATATACCGCTGGTACAAATAAATATGTATAAGGATGGTTGAAAACAACCTATATAGCACTATATATGCATAAACATACCACAAACAGTATAATAGCCCAAAGAAATCTAGTAAATACTAGAAAAATGGAAATAGATATAAACATAATAAGCCACCATTATAACCTCACCTAGTCACACTCCACCCCAACGAACGTTTCGCTAGATGGCTTCATCAAGGGGGCGTCTATTTATTATTATTGTGGCCCCCATTTCCCTCCCTATCGTTATTATGGTGTACCTTCATTATTTATCTCCCCATATATGTTTGTTTCATTATTTTTGTTAAAAAAATGATATTTTTTTATTATTATTTTTTTTGTGGTCATGTTATTTTGGTGTTCTATGGTTTTACATGATCTACAGAGTTTTTCATGCTTAGCTATTAGCCCTTTTTTGTGTTTAATTGTGTCTAATTTCATAGCTGCAGATCACAGTATAGGCTTGTATGAATTGATTTATACTAATGCGTCCATCCTTATCTTTCCTCCTGGGTGGACATGTACAGATATGATAGTCATGAGATGACCAGCTTTATAAAACAACAGATTATTGTGATAATATGCTATTTGTGTCTATACATGACCAATACCCAGTGCTTGTGTTGTGTGTTACAAGTGTTTGCTGGCATAGTGTGGTATTGTATTGAACTGCTTCCATAAGATATTGGAGTTCCACATTCAAGCTAAGGTAAGAAAAGGGCTGTGCCATTAATCAAATTCATTTATTTGCCATATCAAAGATTTTCATCTGAATTGTGAAATCTATTAGACCCACCCCAAAGTCTGATATATTCCATGCAGGCTTTCTCCTTTCACGGTAAGCTCTGATCAACAGTTTATTCACTGTAGTCAATAGTTGGGTGGTAGGATGGGGAGCCCCCCATCACATATATCTGACTACCAGCTCCCTGAACTGTTTTAGTTTCTTTAAAACTTTAGTTTCATGAAAATAGCAAATAAAATTGGATATCTGCGTTCCCAAAATTGAGATTTTATTTTTAAGCAAAAATCGCTCAGCCACATCTGTACATCAACTATGCCAAATACACCCATATAACAGGCATGGGAAGGGACTCTAGATCTTTTGTATACTACTATTTAATACAGCCCTAAACTATGAGTATGATTTATTATTGTGGTTTCAACTGGACACTGGTGTAAACGTGAAGCAATCATCTTTGGCACATCTAGTTTGGCTTTAAATTTTTTACTTGCTAGGCATGTGGGTGTGGCTTCTCAGAAAAAAAGTTCCAAGATTGGGTCGTTAAGTTATGGCTTAAAGTAAGCCAACTGGTGGTATAAATTTAGACTAGACAATGTAAAGATGCACCAAATTTATCATCCAACATCAGTGTGAAAGATCCTCAGTGCGCCAATTCTTTCATATAAAAACCACACTTACCGCCAGTGAGTGCCGGGTTCACAAGATAAATACAAGACAAGCTTTCTAAATTTTATATATTTATTAACCCCTAAATGGGTCGGTATTAACATCTAACACAAGCAGTTCAGAACAGATATGCAGATATATACAGGCATTAACAGTTACTAGTTACAAGATACAGTGCAATGAAATAAAAAGGGCATAAAGGTGAAATAATTACTTTACCACGCATCTCCTTGATGTGGCTCTATAATCCAACACTCACACATGCTCTGTCATGTGTGAATAACCCAGTGGAGGCTTCTTGGCATGTGGAATTAACTCCTAGCATGTGGCATTAACTCCTAGCATGTGGCATCACAGTATATTCCAGCCTGCATGCTCTCATCACAGTCTCTCAGTAAACTCTTGTAGTCTCAGCCCAATCTCCTCCCATTGCCTCTTAACTCATCTTTTATACCCTTTATGCCATCTCCCAGAATGAGGTCACCGGCAGCAGCAAGTCTGATTGAATAATGCACTCAAGTCCAGATTCTTTATATTGAGCGGAGACCAAGTGCAATGATACAATGTTATCAGCCAGGTCTGATCTCCTTGCACAATGCATGTTTCTTTGATCACTCAGAGCTGTGTAGGAATACAATGGAACCCTGCTGGGATGGATACAAAGCCCTATTGTTCCAGTGTTGCTACTACTGCCAATATACACCTAGGCTTATAGCTGCGCACATTATGAATAAATGCAGGTAAGAAGGGAGATACTATACCCAGAGATCAAAAATACATCTCTGAGTTATAGCCATGTTTAAGCAGAATCATCACAATCAGTCACTGCAATAAATCTGTCATATTTTCAAACTGCCTAACACTGTTTATTAGTAAATCTGGGACTATGTGTTAAATAAATTACTTCCTTGAAGCAAATCTAGAAACAATTTACTATATATTGTAGTGTATCTGTGCTGCTGGAATATTCTTCCACGCAGCGTCTCTATTTGAATTCATGGTCTAGCTAGCCCACCAAAGTAACAAAGCATCCATAAAGGAGTGGTCCCATTATGGAGGATAAGTGTCTGATCTCTGGGGCCTGATCACTGGGTCCCCCAGTGATCAGGGGGACTGAAAGTCCCTATAAGACCTCCTTGTGAAGGTCTCCTTGCCGGGACTGTAATACGCCTGCATTACACGATATTGGTTCCAAAAGGTCACCAAACACGCCTCCATGTAAAGCTGATTTCCCTTACATCCCACAGCAGCACAATATGGGGTATTCCTGCCCCTGTGTGCTGGTAGGACAGGCGGAACTTTTAATTAGCATAAATTATGCATGACTGCGTTACCCTATAAGAGGCCTACCCTAAAAGAGACCTCCCCCCCCTTGTGTTTTTTTCTGTTCTGTCAGGTGGGACAGGTGGAGGGAGGTCTCTTTGGCCTCCCGTAGAGTTCGTTCTCTCTGTTCGTTACTTACTGTTACTGTCGTCTTCTTTCCCTCTGTTGAAAGGAGTTTCTTCTTGACAGCTTCGGTTCTTGCTGCCTTGTTAGTCCATGCGCCGGAGTTCCGTTGCTCTGCAGGCTTCATCGCGCTTTGCCGCGACCGGAAGTGACGTCGATCTTTTTTCTTCCCGGAACCTTTCTTTTGTGCTGGGTTTCCGGGGACGCAATTTCTCGCCGTACCTATGTTGTGGCCTACTTCCAATACCGCGAAAATTTGAAAATGTATATTTTTATATGGATTCTATTGCGTTTTATTCCTGTTCTCTTCTTGTGAGCTGCTTTATTGCTGAAGCAGCTCTGCTGCAGAAATTTGAAGGGGAAAGTTTGTGAGGCTTTCCATTGCCCCCTTTTTCCCCAGGAGATTTAGAACCCTGTTCCCTATTGCGGAGTGCCAGCGGGATCGGAGGGGTTTCCCACCTAAAGTTGATGCGGCAGTGGCCAAGTTATCCCGTTGTACGGTGGTCCCGGTGGATGATGGATCTAACCTCCAGGACCCCATAGACAGATGCATAGAGAGTACTCTCAGGAAGGTTTACTCTCTGGCCTCCGGTCAGACTTCCGTGGCTATTGCCTCTAATGAAGTCTCAAGCAAGCTACGGGCTGATTTAGCCCAGCTTTCAAGAGACATTGACTCTGGAGTTTCCAGAGATGATTTACTAGCTTTTTTGAGCTCTGTTTTTTTTTTTCGGTAGATATTTAGCCGAAGCCTCCCAGCATCAGTTAAGGCTGACGGCCAAATCTTTGGCCCTTTCTACAGCAGCTAGAAGGCCGTTATGGTTGAAACCCTGGAGAGCGGATATTGCCTCCAAATTCAACCTCTGTTCGCTACCCTTTGAGCTGGGTAAGCTTTTTGACAAAGGCCTAGATGAGATTATGGAAGACTTGGCCGGTAAAAAGGGGTAAGAGTCTGCCTCAGGCCTTTAGAGGCAGGTCAAGACTTTCCGGCCAGGGTAGAGGTTATCAGCCTCAACCTAGACTTCAGTTCCACAGACGTCCTAGGTATCAGCCTAGGGGATCGGGACGAAGGGTTTCCAAGGATGAGGACAAAAAAAGCCCAGCTTTGACATCTGCTGCCTTCTTCCTGTGGCCGAAACTCTTGTTGGAGTTCGTCTTTTCCAATTCTACACCGTCTGGCAGGAAAAAAGTCAAGACCCTTGGTCTTGCAGGTTGTTCAGCAAGGTTATGCGATCGAGTTTCTTCATCCCCCTCAGGATCGATTCATCTTAACCCGCTCCCTTCCTGCGGCTCAGCAGGATATATTGGAGTGCTCCATTCACGATTACATCCGCAAGGGGGCCTTATAAGAGGTCCCCCCCCCCTTGGAGGAAGAATTCGGTGTCTACGCCCAAGTTTTTCTGGTGCCAAAACCATCAGGCAACTGGAGAATGATTATAGACCGAAGATATCTGAATCTCTTCATAAAGAAAAAACATTTTCGTATGGAGACCATAAAGTCCGTTACATCCTTTCTTCAACAGGGCGAAGTTTTCGTCACCTTAGATCTAAAGAATGCCTATCTACATGTCCCAATATATCCTCCACACAGAAGGTTTCTCAGAATCGCCGTTTCAGTTTCCGGCCACAGGAAGCATCTTCATTAGCAGCCCTGCCCTTTGGCATCTCTTCAGCTCCTCATACCTTCACCAAAGTTAGCCGCCTCTCTCAGGCTGCAGGGCCTTTTTGGTAGTGCCATACCTGGATGACCGGCTAATAAATTGCCAGTCAGAATCTATTCTGCTCCAGCAATTACTGATAGCCGTGTCCCTTCTCCAGAGCTTGGATTGGCTAATAAATTGGGAGAAGTCAGAAGTAGTTCCCTCTACCTGCAGGAAGTTCCTGGGGTATCTATTGGACTCAGACCGCATGGAGATTTCCTTAAACACCTGCAAGGAAGGGAAGATTGATCAAAGCGGTACGGTTTCTCTTCAAGACACGTCTAGTGTCCATGAGAACATCCATGAGAATCCTAGGCCTGATGTTATCCTCAGCCTTTGCAGTCCCTTGGGCTTTATGGCATTTGTGTCCTCTCCAGATGGAAGTACTAAGAGCCTGGAACTGTATTCCTTTCGATCTTGACAGGAAGATCAAGCTATCTCCCAGTACCCATCTTTCCCTCAGATGGTGGATACACCTGAAAGACGGAATGTCCACGGTCCAACCTCGTTGGACACTGTTGACTACCGGTGCATCCCTCTCGGGATGGGGAGCCCACCTGTATGAGAAGACCGTACAAGGAGTTTGGAGCAGTCCAAAAAAAAACAAAAAAAAAAACATCCTCCAATTGGAAGGAGCTCAGAGCCGTGTACCTGGCACTACTTCATTTTCTCCTCTCCTCGGAGGGAGAGCGGTCAAGGCTCGGTCAGACAGCATGACGACCGTAATGTACCTGAACAGACAGGAAGGCACCAGATCAGTGTCTCTCCTCAGAGAGACAGATCTGATTTTTACCTGGGCAGAGAAAAATCTGACCCACTTATCCGCAGTTCACATCAAAGGTTCCCTGAACATAGTAGCGGATCAGTTGAGTCGGGGTCTTGTCGTATCAGGAGAATGGTCTCTCAATCCAGATGTATTCCATCAAATTACCCTGAAGTGAGGTCTCCCAGAAGTAGACCTCATGGCGACCAGACTCAACGCCAAGGTAGAGACGTTCTGCTCACTGTATCAGGAGGACTATCCCTCGGCAGTGGATGCCCTGTCCATCCCTTGGAGGTTCAGGCTGACGTACATCTTCCCTCCACTTTCCATGATATCAAGAGTATTGATGAAAGTCAGACAGGACCAAGTCTCTGTGATAGCCATCATATCATTCTGGCCAAAAAGGACTTGGTTTGCCCAGCTCATGTACATGAGTTGAGGGACATATTGGAGGCTTCCCCGCACCCAGAACCTGGTTTCTACATATTGTGCTGCTGTTGGGACTAAGGGAAAACATATTAACATAATAATCAACGATTGTAGCTGTTCACTTGCTGCTATGGACAGTTCATATGCACAGGTTACCCACTACAAACTATTGGTGACATGAAATATGTGCACAATTACAGCATCATTTAGGTTGTAAGTCAAAGTGGAGTACACACTTAATAGATTGACAGTACTCTAAGCCTTTTATACAGAGAGTACACGTAGGAATCTGTGATTGTACCATATTGATGCAGAAAAGCAAGTTAAAAGGGTTTTCTCACGTTATTAATATATGGTACATTCTATACTGTAAGAATATGTCATAACATACTAATAATGTGTATCTGAACACATTATCACTTTGAAGGAGCTGATACAGATGCATCGCCACCTGCTGGTCACAATTTAAAAGGCTGTGTGTTTGCTTAAAACAATATTTTCAGAATAATGCAATAATATGCTGAATAATATTTCGCTTAAATGTTATAAAACCAATATTCAGGGTCAAGTAATAGTGGCCATTAAAACGTAATAAGCATGGTGTGACAAACCTAATATACATAGTGAAATACATAGCATGCATTTTAGTAAATGTACAAGTAATACTGTAAACACACACCCCATAAAGTTTTCTGCCTAAGGAGCAAATTTTACTTAGGGAATCTACAAAACTACATTATCCCCTCACAGTATGATCTGAGCTAATGTGAATGTAAAAGTAGCATAGCGGTTTTATGTGTATTTAAGTATTAATAGGTTATGACGCCATGACTGCCTATACTTGATCACAGTTTCTAAAGCTGAATGTGCATGTCTATAGCTATATTCAGGAGGTTACAATAAAATTACAGAGCCAATCTTACAGACATGAAAGCATACATGGTATGTAGCAATGGGATGCAATCTATGTATTGCATTAAGCACAGCGTATAAGTTCTAGATGCCCAGCAGGCCTGTGCTACCAGCATTCAGTAAGTATGACACTTATTACTGGAGCGTTTATGAGGAGCAGGTGTTGATCCCAATGGAAATGCCCACAGGCAGCCTGGATATAGTGTTGTGGGAAGAACTCCTGACGTCTATCATATGTCCATGATAGATACCTAATAAAGAAGACTAAGCCGTTTATTGGTGATTTATGACATGAATCTTCATTCGTTTGAGTCTAAAAAGACAAACCAGCTTCCGAAATGGTCAGAATCTAATTCACAGAAACTTTACACACAAAGCTTTTTTTCAGGCTATATATACAATACCTGAAAAATCATAGGTTGCCAAAAGTGTGCAAAAGTATGTCAGAAGCGTGTAAAATGTATAAGATGCAGACATATGGACTATGTATATTTTTAATGCTAGGTTCACACCTCCGTTCGGGTTTCCGTTCTTCAGGTCCGCTTGTGGACCTGAAAAACGGAAACCCAATCTGCTTAAAAGCAGTTACCCGCAGAAACCCACGGACCCCACAGACTATAATGGGGTCCGCTGAGGTCCGCTGCTTGCAGGACTTTCCTCTCCGCATTTTTCAAGCGGAATGGGGAATGGAATCTCCGAACAGAAACCGGGTGCAGGTGTGAACCTAGCCTAACACTACTAAAATAAAAACACACAAAGCAAAATTACATTATCTATTTAATATCTCCCCATTGACTTCCATTATTGGACATATAACATACACTGTATACCTTATATACGTTTGTGCTTAAACAATAGCATGAAACTGTGCATTAGCAAAACAATGAGATAGTAGTAGTAGTAGCAATAATAATAACTTTATTTATATAGCGGCAACATATTCCGCAGAACTTTACAAAACAGAGGACACATGAACAGACAATATGAGACATTACAGTGTGACAAAGAAATAAACATATCAAACAATAGGAGTGAGGTCCCCACTAGTGAGAGTTATTCCTTATCCAGATGCAGACTTGGAATGGCCCACAGGTGAACAGGTGACTCCTCGATGGGCCTCAGAGCCAGTTGGGCCCCCAGTTCACCCTGTCATGGCACATGGGCCCTCATTGTACTTCATACAGATACTCATTGTGCAGCATCTCAACCATGTGTCAGTATAATATAATATACTACCCAGTTTATTTTTATATACTATAGGTGGCTGAGATGACATCTAGGTGCATGCAGAGTCAGGGCAACCAGTATCCTTGATCCCTGGGCCTCATCTTCTTGAGGTGGGCTGCTGTGTGGGCACACATCTCTGGTACCCCAGGACAAAAACAGACGCAAGGGCTAGGCAGCAAGCTACCACTGAAAAGTAAATTTATGTTTGTGAACAAGAGTCAGGTAATATTTCCATGTACTGTAGCTGTAAAGAAAGAATTTTACTGGTGGGCCCTAGAAATCTGAGTCCGACACTGTCCAGATGAAAAAAAACCCTTTAAAGTTATTCTCTCTTGCTAGGACTGCTTCTAGGGAAGAATTTGACACTTCTCGAAGGCATCAGATGGTGGTACATGGAGTGCAAAAAGGGATAACGGGGGGGGGAGCAATTATTAAGACTGGTGTTCTGTACACCAGTCTTAATCCATTCTCTTGCTGGCACTAACTGCACTTGAATTATTAAGAGGCTCCGGACATATGTCCATATGTAAAGCTACGCCAGTCAGGCACACAGAAGATTAATCCATTCTCTTAGGTGACCATCAAACTAAACACATTTCATTCCTGAAAAAGACGCCTGATTCCTAAAGAGAATGAACAACAAAAATTGGATGTGATTAAAATAATAGAAACCACTGGAAGATGGAGAGGTATGAGGAGTCAAAGATATTTCATTAGTGAAGATGGATTTGTTCCTTAAAAATGTATTCATGTTTTTAGGAGTAGGGTGAAGCAGTCTGTCATCCAGCTGAGTATTGAGGCGCTTGTACCTCATTAATTTTTCCTTTTTCTCCTCCAGTGTTCTAAGCAATGAAGAAAGCCCAGCGGCCTATGAACTTCACCTCTGTGTGAAGGATTACTGCTTTGCCAGGGAAGATCGCATTATAGGAATGACAGTTATTCAGCTGAAGGGCATTGTTGAGAAAGGCAACTGTGCGTCTTGGTACTCGCTGACGAAAAACATCTGCATGGATGAAACTGGACTGACAATCCTGCGAATACTTTCTCAACGTTCCAACGACGAAGTTGCAAAGGAGTTTGTGAGACTAAAATCAGACACCCGGTCTCCAGAAGAGATCTAAAATGTGCTGCAGCATGGGAGAACCCACCCAGTGGAACTGTTCTAGATACAAACACAAAACATTGATACGGTGTTGTTATTTGATAGTGTATGCATGTGCAAAATCAGTGGGAATGTTTATTCAATATGTTTCAATGTTTGCTAGTACACCAGTACTATATTTGCAAGGCGTGTTGAAGAAGACGTGTACCTTCTTTTTATATGAATGACATCGGGCAAGGACTAGTTCCCATAAAGTGCCAAAATCTACACCTAGAACTGAAATAAGCTCATGGTATTTTTGGTAATCATTGTTTTCCTACCAATTTCCAACATGGTTGAGTTATGATCTATCGGTTAATGTATTTGTTGAATAAATGTGCGTCTCTGTGCAGTCCATTTATCCTATGATTTGCTGACATGTTATTCATAATGTTGCTTTTTTATTTTGCTTTTGGCATATCGAATTGTATGTTGCTGAATGGTTTGTAATTTTATAACTCCATTCCTGAATAGAGATATTACTTTTCATATAATAAAGGATGGGGCTATTTTATGCATCTTCTACACAAACCTTCTGGTATATCACTGTGAAGACAAATTGTAAAAAGCTCGCTTCTAGAACTTAATATCGTCCACCCTCATACAGTAGTTTCTCTTTCTGTGTATTCCAGTTCTTATTGGATCTCTCTCCAGAGTAGTATTAGTGATAAACACAGCATCCTCGGGAAAAAATCTTTCTGTATATTTGTATGAAACATTTCGGGATTCTGTGATACATCATTCCCTGTGTTTTGCTCACATCATCAGCTCAGCTTCTTGTCACTTAGAGCAATGGGATATTTTCCTTAAAAATTGCAGTATTTTTGTATGGTGCAAAAGGAATGGTAAAATTCCATAAAATCCATCTATCACTTACCCCGAGTGTATGTGCTTGATACATTGTACCGAAAACCAAGGATACTGAGTGTTGTCTGGACTATGACGAGAAAGGTGTTGTCACAGGCAGGGAAAATGTTGCATTGTATATTTAGCTGCAAATTCAGTCAAGTGTCTCTTTTTAAAAAAAATTCTACAGTTTGTACTTATGCAACATAAAATGTATTGCACTGAGGCAAAAGTCATGTCATGTAAATATATTTAGTGAGATATTGTAAAATAAAATATGAAGAAACTTCACATCTTATGTTTTATTTGTTACTGTGTTTACGATGTTTTGGGACATGATGAATGGATATGAATAGATAGATAGATAGATAGATAGATAGATAGATAGATGTAAAATACAAGTCATATTGGAAACTATATATAAATCTGTTCGGCTCCTCTTGCCCTATAACATGCTGCCATCAGCTCAAACACCACATTGAACTTAACAATTGTTTTTTCATTCTAATGATATTCAGTTCTGCAAATGTAACATACTTTATACCTCCCTATCAGGTTGTTCTGCCAGCCATTTGCTGTTATCTTTGGGTTAAACCGCTGGGTAACTGCTCATTGTGAGATGAAATTGAAACATTAACCAGCATACACAGTGGTCAATGGGCATGCCTGGGACACATGGATGCAGGAGTCCTCTAAAGAGAGATCATTTGCAGTTTTTCCACTTTTGCTGATTGATGGACCCATTAATGCCCTACAAGAGTGTATATAAATGGGTTAATAGAGAGTATATGATGTTCTTAAGTTATCTGAAGCAGTCAACCCTTTAACTTCCTATAGAAGTTTGACTAGCAACAGAGTCAAAAAATACAGCAAAAATCAAAGACTACAGTACCTATTTCTGTCTACCTGTGCTGCATTTACTTCCCATGTGAGCAAGTTGGGACATTACAAGGTCCATGTAGTAACTAAATTTCTCAACTATGAGTCTATCTTTAGTCACACAGTTACTCATGTGTCACAGATATGTAGAGTTCCCGCTTCCTCTTATTTCCTCCATTATCGGCTCTCTGTGGCTTCTCCTGGTTTTTTATCAATAACCTTTTTATTGAGATTTATAATGGTCATTATACAAAAGCAAGTAATTAACAGTACATTGTACAGTATCATACATTTCTGTATATTGTACAGTATCATACAATATTGTACAGTATCATACATTATTGTACAGTATCATACATTTCTGTACATTGTACAGTATCATACAATATTGTACAGTATCATACATTATTGTACAGTATCATACATTTCTGTACATTGTACAGTATCATACAATATTGTACAGTATCATACATTATTGTACAGTATCATACATTTCTGTACATTGTACAGTATCATACAATATTGTACAGTATCATACATTATTGTACAGTATCATACATTTCTGTATATTGTACAGTATCATACATTATTGTACAGCATCATACATTTCTGTACATTGTACAGTATCATACAATATTGTACAGTATCATACATTTCTGTACATTGTACAGTGTCATACATAATTGTACAGTATACATTTCTATATATTGTACAGCCTTTGCGTCATACATTATTGACAGTATCACATTCTGTACATTGTACAGTATCATACAATATTGTACAGTATCATACATTATTGTACAGTATCATACATTTCTGTACATTGTACAGTATCATACAATATTGTACAGTATCATACATTATTGTACAGTATCATACATTTCTGTACATTGTACAGTATCATACAATATTGTACAGTATCATACATTATTGTACAGTATCATACATTTCTGTACATTGTACAGTATCATACAATATTGTACAGTATCATACATTATTGTACAGTATCATACATTTCTGTATATTGTACAGTATCATACATTATTGTACAGCATCATACATTTCTGTACATTGTACAGTATCATACAATATTGTACAGTATCATACATTTCTGTACATTGTACAGTGTCATACATAATTGTACAGTATACATTTCTGTACATTGTACAGTATCATACAATATTGTACAGTATCATACATTTCTGTACATTGTACAGTATCATACATTATTGTATAGTATCATACATTTCTGTACATTGTACAGTATCATACAATATTGTACAGTATCATACATTTCTGTACATTGTACAGTATACATTTCTGTACATTGTACAGTATCATACAATATTGTACAGTATCATACATTTCTGTACATTGTACAGTGTCATACATTATTGTACAGTATCATACATTATTGTATAGTATACATTTCTGTACATTGTACAGTGTCATACATTATTGTACAGTATACATTTCTGTACATTGTACAGTATCATACAATATTGTACAGTATCATACATTTCTGTACATTGTACAGTATCATACAATATTGTACAGTATCATACATTTCTGTACATTGTACAGTATCATACAATATTGTACAGTATCATTTCTGTACATTGTAGTGTCATACATTATTGTACAGTATCATACATTTCTGTACATTGTACAGTATCATACATTTCTGTACATTGTACAGTGGCATACAATATTTTACAGTATCATACATTTCTGTACATTGCAGGCAACATATTGTACAGTCCTGTACAGTATCATACATTTCTGTACATTGTACAGTATCATACATTTCTGTACATTGTACAGTGTCATACATTTGTACAGTATCATACATTATTGCGTTCTTTCTGTACATTGTACAGTATCATACAATATTGTACAGTATCATGCATTTCTGTACATTGTACAGTATCATACAATATTGTACAGTATCATACATTATTGTACAGCATCATACATTTCTGTACATTGTACAGTGTCATACATTATTGTACAGTATCATACATTATTGTATAGTATACATTTCTGTACATTGTACAGTGTCATACATTATTGTACAGTATACATTTCTGTACATTGTACAGTATCATACAATATTGTACAGTATCATACATTTCTGTACATTGTAGTGTCATACATTATTGTACAGTATCATACATTTCTGTACATTGTACAGTGTCATACATTATTGTACAGTATCATACATTATTGTATAGTATCATACATTTCTGTACATTGTACAGTATCATACATTTCTGTACATTGTACAGTATCATACAATATTGTACAGTATCATACATTTCTGTACATTGTACAGTGTCATACATTATTGTACAGTATCATACATTATTGTATAGTATCATACATTTCTGTACATTGTACAGTGTCATACATTATTGTACAGTATACATTTCTGTACATTGTACAGTATCATACAATATTGTACAGTATTATACATTATTGTACAGTATCATACATTTCTGTACATTGTACAGTATCATACATTATTGTACAGTATACATTTCTGTACATTGTACAGTATCATACAATATTGTACAGTATCATACATTATTGTATAGTATACATTTCTGTACATTGTACAGTGTCATACATTATTGTACAGTATCATACATTTCTGTACATTGTACAGTGTCATACATTATTGTACAGTATACATTTCTGTACATTGTACAGTATCATACAATATTGTACAGTATCATACATTTCTGTACATTGTACAGTGTCATACATTATTGTACAGTATCATACATTATTGTATAGTATACATTTCTGTACATTGTACAGTGTCATACATTATTATACAGTATCATACATTTCTGTACATTGTACAGTGTCATACATTATTGTACAGTATACATTTCTGTACATTGTACAGTATCATACAATATTGTACAGTATCATACATTTCTGTACATTGTACAGTATCATACAATATTGTACAGTATCATACATTTCTGTACATTGTACAGTATCATACAATATTGTACAGTATCATTTCTGTACATTGTAGTGTCATACATTATTGTACAGTATCATACATTTCTGTACATTGTACAGTATCATACCTTTCTGTACATTGTACAGTGGCATACAATATTTTACAGTATCATACATTTCTGTACATTGTACAGTGTCATACATTATTGTACAGTATCATACATTGTACAGTATCATACATTTCTGTACATTGTACAGTATCATACAATATTGTACAGTATCATGCATTTCTGTACATTGTACAGTATCATACAATATTGTACAGTATCATACATTATTGTACAGCATCATACATTTCTGTACATTGTACAGTGTCATACATTATTGTACAGTATCATACATTATTGTATAGTATACATTTCTGTACATTGTACAGTGTCATACATTATTGTACAGTATACATTTCTGTACATTGTACAGTATCATACAATATTGTACAGTATCATACATTTCTGTACATTGTAGTGTCATACATTATTGTACAGTATCATACATTTCTGTACATTGTACAGTATCATACATTATTGTATAGTATCATACATTTCTGTACATTGTACAGTATCATACATTTCTGTACATTGTACAGTATCATACAATATTGTACAGTATCATACATTTCTGTACATTGTACAGTGTCATACATTATTGTACAGTATCATACATTATTGTATAGTATCATACATTTCTGTACATTGTACAGTGTCATACATTATTGTACAGTATACATTTCTGTACATGGTACAGTATCATACAATATTGTACAGTATTATACATTATTGTACAGTATCATACATTTCTGTACATTGTACAGTATCATACATTATTGTACAGTATACATTTCTGTACATTGTACAGTATCATACAATATTGTACAGTATCATACATTATTGTATAGTATACATTTCTGTACATTGTACAGTGTCATACATTATTGTACAGTATCATACATTTCTGTACATTGTACAGTGTCATACATTATTGTACAGTATACATTTCTGTACATTGTACAGTATCATACAATATTGTACAGTATCATACAATATTGTACAGTATCATACATTTCTGTACATTGTACAGTGTCATACATTATTGTACAGTATCATACATTTCTGTACATTGTACAGTGTCATACATTATTGTACAGTATCATACATTATTGTATAGTATCATACATTTCTGTACATTGTACAGTGTCATACATTACTGTACAGTATACATTTCTGTACATTGTACAGTATCATACATTTCTGTACATTATACAGTGTCATACATTATTGTACAGTATCATACATTATTGTACAGTGTCATACATTATTGTACAGTATCATACATTATTGTACAGTATCATACATTTCTGTACATTGTACAGTATCATACAGTATTGTACAGTATCATACATTTCTGTACATTGTACAGTGTCATACATTATTGTACAGTATCATACATTATTGTATAGTATCATACATTTCTGTACATTGTACAGTGTCATACATTATTGTACAGTATACATTTCTGTACATTGTACAGTATCATACATTATTGTACAGTATCATACATTTCTGTACATTGTACAGTGTCATACATTATTGTACAGTATCATACATTATTGTATAGTATACATTTCTGTACATTGTACAGTGTCATACATTATTGTACAGTATACATTTCTGTACATTGTACAGTATCATACAATATTGTACAGTATCATACATTATTGTATAGTATACATTTCTGTACATTGTACAGTGTCATACATTATTGTACAGTATCATACATTATTGTACAGTATCATACATTTCTGTACATTGTACAGTGTCATACATTATTGTACAGTATACATTTCTGTACATTGTACAGTATCATACAATATTGTACAGTATCATACATTTCTGTACATTGTACAGTGTCATACATTATTGTACAGTATCATACATTATTGTACAGTATACATTTCTGTACATTGTACAGTGTCATACATTATTGTACAGTATCATACATTTCTGTACATTGTACAGTATCATACAATATTGTACAGTATCATACATTTCTGTACATTGTACAGTAGCATACATTATTGTACAGTATCATACATTTCTGTACATTGTACAGTGGCATACAATATTTTACAGTATCATACATTTCTGTACATTGTACAGTGGCATTATTGTACAGTATCATACATTTCTGTACATTGTACAGCGGCATACATTATTGTACAGTATCATACATTTCTGTACATTGTACAGTAGCATACATGTTTGTACATTGTACAGTATCATACATTTTTGTACAACAGGTCATAAGTAAAACCAATTGTGTGGCAGTCCACAAAACATAATGGTGGAACCAGAACATGTGAGAAGCACATGTCTATAACAATAGAAAAGATTGCAAGTATTGAATAAGGTCACATATTATATAAGTGAATATGTGAGAATATGTGGAGGCTATTCCTACAGCGCCTATCAGAGCCAGGTGGGATGGGGGTGACCAAAAAATGAAGGTATCAATGAGGTAGTGTTTCTGTAAAAGAATGCCATTGCGACAGAATCTTGAGTGCAGTCCATGAGAGAGAAAAGCTAGAAAAATCAGTTAAGACATTATATTTTACAACAAAGCTATCGCTTTTAATGCAGCTTCCTGAGAGACATTTCTACATTAAGTTTTATAGCAATATGTGGAAATCGGCTTTAAAGGTTAGGCCTTGTGCTCCTGAGCAATTTCTCTCTTTGGTCCTTTTCCTTGACCTTCAGGGAATTACTGCTCTCTATAATGTAAAGAGCTTTGTGGGTCAAATGGCCACAAGTAAGCTCTATCAAACATGTCATGTTACCTAAAGGTACACCTATACTGTTATTATAGAAATGTTATCAATTCAATTTCATGCATATGTATGGAGATACACCAGTAAAACAGGCTTCCAATTTTTTAGCCATTTTATTCTGATCCATCATACCCCCTTTCTGCTGTCTATAGTCACATGATAGTGGTTTCACAGTCATCCATCAAGTGGTGTTCTCTCTGCTCACTCAGTGTACAGCATGTCATTGATCATGTGCCATATGTTGGTACTAGGTTAACAATCTAGTGAACTAACCAGTCAGCTCAATGTAAACTACTGCACATTTTTTTATTTTGCTTACTTATAATCTATTAGTATATCTTTAGAGTGTGGTAGGAAACTGGAGTACCTGGAGGAAACCCATGCAAAACATACAATCGCCTTACAGATTTTGTCCTTGGTTGGATTTGAACCCAGGACGCCAGCAGTTCAAGGATAACCACTGAACTACTATGCTGCCCTCATGATCCTGAGCTCTGCACACCACATGTGGCATCTTGGGATTTGTAGTTCTTAGCATATCACTAAGATTATTGATCCCATCACTCTGTGCTCTCTAACGTGAAGGCAAAACACAGAAAAATATGCAAAAATAAAGTGTATTGTACATAACCTGCCAGTTATATTTTGTTTCTGCTTTAAAGAGGACCCGTTGCCAAATACAATATGTTAAATGGCTAAATAGCTCATTTAATTCTTGCTATGCTGCAGAACAATTTGGTGTATTTTCTTTCAAATCCATCCACCCATTCAGAAGATTTGTCCCCTGGAAACTGATATGTAAACCAGCTCTGATTTTCCAAGTGGGTGGAGTGGAAGAAAACAAAGGGTTACTGGCCTCTGGGAAAATTAGAGCTAATTTGCATATACCGGTAATCTTCCAGGAGCCATATCTTTGAATGGGTGGATGAATTTAAAAAAAAGAAAACACCACATTAGCATATTGTATTTTTGTAATATTACTGATATTCACACCAAATGTGGTGTCAGCGTGTTACAGATTGTGAGATATTGGATATGTGAAGGAATGAAGTAGACATGTGGCACTTACAGGTTGATAAAATGAGTGTTTTCACACATACATGTAAATCCTACCTTTATATAGTCTGGTCATGTAAGATTAGACTTGACTTCAACAGTTCCTGTATAATATTACTTTTTGTTATGACAGTACTGTTTTATAGACATAAGAACAATTAAAACCCACCCCTTGCCGCCCCTGGGATCAACTCTAAACTACCCAGGACTGCATATAGACTGAGCCAGACTACCCACACTTCGGACACGCAATTTGTCAGGATTGTGTCCAAAAATTCTGTCCCAGCAAATTTGGGCAATTGGAAACTATGTGAATGGACAAGAAAATGTCAAAGGCTTTGCATAAGACTTTAAAAAGGTGTAAAAAAAATAAACAATTTTTGCCACTTTGTAAAAATAAAAAATATCTGGAGCATAGGCACAACTGGACAGGGCCAGTTGAATTTACTTTCATTTACAGCTAAATTGTCATAAATTATAGCTGAAATCTACAACAGCTCCTATTTCAGTTGTGACACACGGACAAGCCTGAGATACACATGTGCATGTTAATAACTGTTTAATAACTTAGGTGCATCTCATACCAGTGCAGAGATGGTCAAGACTGATATAGGAAACACCTGCCTTGATAAATTCCCCCCGTATGTACAGTGCTGGCCAAAAGTATTGGCACCCCTGCAATTCTGTCAGATAATACTCAATTTCTTCCAGAAAATGATTGCAATCACAAATGCTTTGGTAATAATATCTTCATTTAATTTGTCTTCAATGGAAAACCACAAAAAGAATTGTCAAAAAGTCAAATTGGATATAATTCCACACCAAACATAAAAAAGGGGGTGGACAAAAGTATTGGCACCCTTTGAAAAATCAGGTGATGCTTCTCTAATTTGTGTAATTAACAGCACCTGTTACTTACCTGTGGCACATAACAGGTGGTGGAAATAACTAAATCACACTTGCAGCCAGTTGAAATGGATTAAAGTTGACTCATCCTCTGTCCTGTGTCCTTGTGTGTACCACATTGAGCAGTGAGAAAAGAAAGAAGACCAAAGAACTGTCTGAGGACTTGAGAAGCAAAATTGTGAGGAAGCATGAGCAATCTCAAGGCTACAAGTCCATCTCCAAAGACCTGAATGTTCCTGTGTCTACCGTGCGCAGTGTCATCAAGAAGTTTAAAGCCCATGGCACTGTGGCTAACCTCCCTAGATGTGGACGGAAAAGAAAAATTGACGAGAGATTTCAACGAAAGATTGTGCGGATGGTGGCTAAAGAACCTCGACTAACATCCAAACAAGTGCTAGCTGCCCTGCAGTCCGAGGGTACAACAGTGTCAACCCGTACTATCCGTCGGCGTCTGAATGAAAAGGGACTCTATGGTAGGATACCCAGGAAGACCCCACTTCTGACCCAGAGACATAAAAAAGCCAGGCTGGAGTTTGCCAAAACTTACCTGAGAATGCCAAAAACTTTTTGGAGGAATGTTCTCTGGTCAGATGAGACAAAAGTAGAGCTTTTTGGGAAAAGGCATCAACATAGAGTTTACAGGAAAAAAAAAGAGGCCTTCAAAGAAAAGAACACGGTCCCTACAGTCAAACATGGCGGAGGTTCCCTGATGTTTTGGGGTTGCTTTGCTGCCTCTGGCACTGGACTGCTTGACCGTGTGCATGGCATTATGAAGTCTGAAGACTACCAACAAATTTTGCAGCATAATGTAGAGCCCAGTGTGAGAAAGCTGGGTCTCCCTCAGAGGTCATGGGTCTTCCAGCAGGACAATGACCCAAAACACACTTCAAAAAGCACTAGAAAATGGTTTGAGAGAAAGCACTGGAGACTTCTAAAGTGGCCAGCAATGAGTCCAGACCTGAATCCCATAGAACACCTGTGGAGAGATCTCAAAATGGCAGTTTGGAGAAGGCACCCTTCAAATCTCAGGGACCTGGAGAAATTTGCCAAAGAAGAATGGTCTAAAATTCCAGCAGAGCATTGTAAGAAACTCATTGATGGTTACCGGAAGCGGTTGTTCGCAGTTATTTTGTCTAAAGGTTGTGCTACCAAGTATTAGGCTGAGGGTGCCAATACTTTTGTCCGGCCCATTTTTGGAGTTTTGTGTAAAATGATCAATGATTTGACTTTTTTTTCATTCTCTTTTGTGTTTTTTCATTGCAAGCAAAATAAATGAAGATATTATTACCAAAGCATTTGTGTACTCTAGTGGCACTGTCTATGAGGGTCAGTTTGCTTTCTTTGTTTGTAAGAGGGCAGTCGCTATCAGCATTCATTTACACCTTTCACCAACCAGAAATATCGGCAGATGATAAAAATCTGACAGAGGATCTAACAGCTCTTTCACATAACTTCTTCCTGTGCTGTTCTTTTCATCATTAGAGATGGTGGAGTGGTAGAGGAAAAAAACAGCAAACACTATGCCTTAGTTATAGGATTTAGAAAATGGACTAGGGCAGGGAAAACATCGGGCCCCATAGCAAAACTTTTTACACCCCTACCCCCTTCTGTAAATTAAAGATTTTTTTTTTTAATGAAAAAAAAAACCTCACACTTCACTTTTCCTGACTTCTATGCAAACATAAGTGGAACTGTTGCTTTATAAATATGTCAACTGTCGTTCATTCTGAACACCATATTGCTCAAAGTATAGACACCTGACCACTGGCATAAATGCATTGATGATGCTCCCCTATATATCTATGAATTTTCTGCTTCTCTTTACATAGTAATTTAGAAAAATGACTGCCTGCAGCCACCACTAGGGGGCGCTCAGTTCAAAAGGCGTAAAGGCTACCAGTGTTCCCAGGAAAACACTAATTTGGTTTCTAGTGTTGATTTGTTGATTATGATGTTAATCTGTTTTCCCTTAGTCCCAACAGCAGCACAATATGGGGTATTTCTGCCCCTGTGTGTTGATAAAACAGGCGGAATTTTTAATTAGCATAATTTATGCATTACTATGGTACCCTATAAGAGGACCAAAGAGACCCCCCTTGTGTTAGTTATAAAGAAAATAATCCTATCTTAGGGAGGGAAGCTTGTGCTGCTGTTGGGACTAAGGGAAAACAGATTAACCTCATAATCAACGATTCCCTTTCGTCTCACAGCAGCACAATATGGGGATGTAGCAAGTAATTCCCTTAGGGAGGGTTTCCTTGCTGTACAGTACTTAGGACTGACTGTCCAAAGTCAGTTGCCTCTGAACTCGGGACATTTAGCCGATAATGTTTTAAAAAGGTCAGCTGAGATGACCAAGAAGCGGCTGCACAAATCTGATCAAGAGGTACCGCACGGCTCTCAGCCCCAGAGGTTGACACAGCCCTAGATGAGTGGGCTGTAAAGAATTCAGGTGGAGTTAACCCCTGAGCAGAAAAGGAAGTTTTAATCTCTTCCTTGATCCATCTAGGGGGGGGGGGGGGGGGGGGGGGGGGGGGGGGGGGGGGGGGGGGGGGGGGGGGATAAGGTAGGTTTGGAAGCTCTGAGACATGTGTCTCTACCATATTAAAAAGAAGATTCTCGGATTTCCTGAAAGGTCGTGTACGTAGAAGGTAGGTCTGAAGACACCTTACTACATCCAGTGTGTGAAGACTTTCCTCTTCAGAGGAAGGAGCTGAAAGAAACCCTGATAAGGAAACCTTCTGGTTGATATTGGCACGAGAAGGCACCTTAGGGTTAAGGCCATGAGAAATCTGAGCTGGACCCTATCCACAAGAACGAAATATATGGTTCTTCGGAAGAAAAGCCTGGAGCTCACCCACTCTCTTGGCTGAAGTGATGGCTAACACAAAAGGTGGTTTTAAAGGCTTAAATACTTAAGATCCACATAGCAAGATCCCACTGGGGAACAGGAGTTGAAATCACCAGTCTAAGTCTCATAGCACCCTTAAGGAAATTAAGGGATTCTGAGACAGTTATCTGCCTAAACAGGTGGATAGGGCTGAAACCTGTCCCTTGAGTGTGGCAGTGGAAAGGCCCTTATCCAGGCCATCCTGAAGAAAGTTTTAGAATCTCTCCCGTAGTAGGATTCAAACAGTTAACTTCCTGTTTGGAGCACCATTCTTTGAAGATATTACCTATTCTTAGGTAGCTCTTATTGGTAGACTCTGCTCTGGAGCAGGAAAGAGTCTTCAGGACGGGTTCTGACAGTCCTCTAGATTTCCATAGGGACTGATCAACCTCCAGGCTGTCAGGTTGAATTTCCACAGATCCTGGTGCTTCTGAGTTCCTTGGGAAACCAGGTTCTGGGTGGGGGAAGCCTCCAATAGATCCCTCGACTCATGTACATGAGCTGGGAAAACCCAAGCTCTTTTTAGCCCGCATGCTAGAATGGCTATCACAGAGACTTGGTCCTGTCAGACTTTCATCAATACCCTTGGTATCATGGAAAGTGGAGGGAAAATGTATACCAGCCTGAACCAAGGGATGGACAGGGCATCCACTAGCAAGGGATAGTCCACCTGATACAGTGAGCAGAACATCTCTACCTTGGTGTTGAGTGTGTTCATCATAAGGTCTACTTCTATAAGACCCCACTTCAGGGTAATCTGATGGAAGATCTCTGGATTGAGAAACCAATCTCCTGATACGGTGAGACCCCAACGCAACTGATCCGCTACCATGTTCAAGGAGACTCTGATGTGAACCGCAGATAAGTGAGTCAGATTTTCCTCTGGCCAGGTAAAAATCAGACCTGTCTCCCTGAGGAGAGAGAGTGATCTGGTGCCTCCCTGTTTGTTCAGGTACATTACGGTCGTCATACTGTCGGACCGGATCTTGACTGCTCTTCTTTGGAGGAGAGGAGAGAAATGAAGTAGTGTCAGGTAAACTGCTCTAAGCTCCTTCCAGTTGGACGATGTCCTTTTTCTAGCCTGCTCCAGACTCTTTGTACGGTCTTCTCGTACATGTGGGCTCCTCATCCTGAGAGGAATGCATCGGTAGTCAACAAGGTCCAACGAGGTTGGACCGTGGACATCCGTCTTTCGGGTGTATCCACCATCTGAGGGAAAGATGGGTAATGGGGGAAAGTCTGATCCTCTTGTCGAGTTGTCCTGATAGAGACCAGGCATGTTCTGAGAAGATACCGGACCGATGTGGTTAACCTTTCTTTAGTTGCAGGAGTTAAGGAAATTTTCATGCGGTCTGAGTCCAGGAGAAACCCCAGGAACTTTCTCTGAGTAGAGGGAATCACCTCTGACTTTCCACAATTTATTAGCCAACCTAGGAGTTGAAGGACATGGCTATCTGCAAATGCTGGAGCAGGATGGATTTTGACTGAGCTTTTATTTAGTCAGTCGTCCAAGTATAGCAAAATGAATAGACCTATAAGTCTGAGTGCAGCTGCTACTGGCACCACCACCTTGATGAAAGTGTGGGAAGCTAACGGGATGCCGCAAACTAAAGATGCTTCCTGTGGCTGGGAACTAAGACAGCAATTCTGAGATACATTCTGTGCGGAGGATAAACTGGAATGAGTAGATAGGCATCCTTTAGGTCTAGGGTGGCAAGGACCTTGCCCTGCAGTAGAAAGGATGTAACAAATTTCCATTCGAAAAATGCTTTATCCTTATGAAGAGATTCAGATATCTTACATCTATAATCATCCTCCAGTCACCTGTTGATTTTTATCACCAGAAAACTGAGCAGTAAACACCAAATCCTTCTTCAGAGGGGTACCCTCTTCCAAGACCCCCTTGTAGGAGTCTCTGCCATAGGAAGAAAACAGCTGGCGTCAAAGTTAGGCTTCTTCTTGTCCCCTTCTCTGGGGAACATCCATCCAGAACCCCTAGACTGAGGCTGATAACCTCTGACCCGGCCAGGAGGTCTTGATCTAGCACTAAAAGATTGAGGTAGTCTCTTACCCTTCTTGTCGACTAGACCCTCCATGATTTCGTCCAGGCCTCTGCTGAAAGGTTTACCCAGCTCAAAAAGCAGGGAACACAAGTTATACTTGGAGGCGTTATCAACTCTCCAGGGTTTTAACCATAACGGCCTTCTAGCTGCTGTAGAGAGGGCCATAGATTTTGCGGCCAGCTTAAACTGATGTTGGGAGGCCTCAGATAGAGACCGACCTCAAGAATGATAAGAGGTAATCTCTGGAAACTGTAGAGTCAAAGTCCCTCTCTAGTTGGGCTAGATCAGAGCGCAACTTGTTTGATACCTCATTAGAGGCAATAGCCACCGAGTTCTGAGCAGAGGCTGCAGAATAAGCCTTTCTGAAGGTGCCCTCCATGCGCCTTACCATAGGGTCCTGGAGGTTAGAGCCATCATACGCCGGGACCACCGTACAATTCGACTTTAGGAGGGGGACTCATTAGTCCAGCTGGGATTCCACAATAGGAAATAAGGCCTTAACCTCCTGGATAAAATAGTGGCTCTTTCAGGATGTTTCCACTTGGAAGGCCCTAAGCCCCCTATTGGTGGAATTGGAGGGCTTCCGCATCAATATCTCAGTCCCTTAACCAGATGGACTTCAGCAGCCTATTTATCTTCTCTAGAGGAAAGAGGTCTGCTGGGATTCTCCAAGGTATCTTCAGCCGATGAGAGTGTCTCACCATTCACTTGGAAGTCCTCTTAGATACTAGTGAAAGAGTATGTTTCATTTCATGCCCACAGTGTGTTACAATCCACACAAAATAGGACCCCTATTTATTTATTTTTTTCAAACTCCTTGCAGGATTTGAATCCAGTACTCTAACGCTGCAAGGCTGTAGTGCTATCCACTGAGCCACCATGCTGCAGCAGCAGTAAGAACAGTAATCCAAGTGGAGTACAGAGGCCTTCCTCACTAAGAGACAAGCATCTCCTGCACTGAGATGAAGACTTCTATAGGAGGGAAGGAGGAATGAGCAAGTAGCGGACCACAAACCACCCCCCCCCCCCCGCAATTCTTAATTCCTTGTACACAGTTTAAGCTAAAAATATACAGACCATTGCCAGAAAAGAGGCTTAGTGAATATAACCTTGCAAAAAAGGAGGAAGGTCCTTCTGAGAAATCAGTCCCCGGAAAACAAGAAAGGTTTTGGAACAAAGTGACCGACGTCACTACTGGCGGCCACGGAGTTTGTACCACATCAAAGCTGCACAAGTGGCCTACACTACAGGTCTTTGAACATGCAGCATGCAACCACCGCTGTATGTTCTACTGAAATCAACCTTTTCAGAGCAAATTTTGAAAGCTTGGCTAGGCACAAAAAAAGGGAAGTGAAACGGCAATGCTCCACACTAAGGCCGCACAAGTGGCCTGCACTACAGGTCTTTGAACATGCAGCATGCAACCACCACTGCATGTACTACTGAAATTAACCATTTTCAGAGTGAAGGTTGAAAGCTTGGCTAGGCACAAACTGCCTAAGTAAAACTCCCTTCTTTCCACAGAAGCGTCCAGTGGAAGAGAGGTGTAAAGGTGACTCCCCAAAGGTAAGATAACAAACTTTAGGGTAAACAAAATATGGGAGGACAAAAAAAGACCTCCTTCCACCTGTCCCACCACACAGGACAGAAAAAAACACAAGGGGGGGAGGTCTCTTTGGCCCTCTTATAGGTACCATAGTCATGCATAAATTCTGCTAATTAAAAATTCCGCCTGTCCTATCAACACATGGGGCAGAAATACCCAATATTGTGCTGCTGTGGGACGTAAAGGAATTCACATTATTCCCCATTTTCTGCAATCCTCTCACTGTCTGACTTATTGCTGAGATGATATAGCACTTATGCTGCCTCTTTACTGTAGTATATTGCATGAGAGGTATGTTTAATGTTGTAAAAACCGACTATACTGCCACTAAATATTGCTGTCACAGTTATAAGCATCCAGCTCCATTAATACTTAATTGCTACTCTGTTGGTATTACAGTGCCTTGCGAAAGTATTCGGCCCCCTTGAACTTTTCAACCTTTTGCCACATTTCAGGCTTCAAACATAAGGATATAAAATTTTAATTTTATGGTGAAGAATCGACAACAAGTGGGACACAATCGTGAAGTGGAACGAAATTTATTGGATATTTTAAACTTTTGTAAAAAATAAAAAACTGAAAAGTGGGGCGTGCCAAATTATTCGGCCCCCTTAAGTTAATACTTTGTAGCGCCACCTTTTGCTGCAATTACAGCTGCAAGTCGCTTGGGGTATGTCTCTATCAGTTTTGCACATCGAGAGACTGAAATTCTTGCCCATTCTTCCTTGGAAAACAGCTCGAGCTCAGTGAGGTTGGATGGAGAGCGTTTGTGAACAGCAGTTTTCAGCTCTTTCCACAGATTCTCGATTGGATTCAGGTCTGGATTTTGACTTGGCCATTCTAACACCTGGATACGTTTATTTGTGAACCATTCCATTGTAGATTTTGCTTTATGTTTGGGATCATTGTCTTGTTGGAAGATAAATCTCCGTCCCAGTCTCAGGTCTTTTGCAGACTCCAACAGGTTTTGTTCCAGAATGGTCCTGTATTTGGCTCCATCCATCTTCCCATCAATTTTAACCATCTTCCCTGTCCCTGCTGAAGAAAAGCAGGCCCAAACCATGATGCTGCCACCACCATGTTTGACAGTGGGGATGGTGTGTTCAGGGTGATGAGCTGTGTTGCTTTTACGCCAAACATCATTTTGCATTGTGGCCAAAAAGTTCGATTTTGGTTTCATCTGACCAGAGCACCTTCTTCCACATGTTTGGTGTGTCTCCCAGGTGGCTTGGGGCAAACTTTAAACGAGACTTTTTATGGATATCTTTGAGAAATGGCTTTCTTCTTGCCACTCTTCCATAAAGGCCAGATTTGTGCAGTGTACGACTGATTGTTGTCCTATGGACAGACTCTCCCACCTCAGCTATAGATCTCTGCAGTTCATCCAGAGTGATCATGGGCCTCTTGGCTGCATCTCTGATCAGTCTTCTCCTTGTTTGAGATGAAAGTTTAGAGGGACGGTTGGGTCTTGGTAGATTTGCAGTGGTCTGATACTCCTTCCATTTCAATATGATCGCTTGCACAGTGCTACTTGGGATGTTTAAAGTTTGGGAAATCTTTTTGTATCCAAATCCAGCTTTAAACTTCTCCACAACAGTATCACGGACCTGCCTGGTGTGTTCCTTGGTCTTCATGATGCTCTCTGCGCTTTAAACAGGACCCTGAGACTATCACAGAGCAGGTGCATTTATACGGAGACTTGATTACACACAGGTGGATTATATTTATCATCATCAGTCATTTAGGATAACATTGGATCATTCAGAGATCCTCACTGAACTTCTGGAGTGAGTTTGCTGCACTGAAAGTAAAGGGACCGAATAATATTGCACGCCCCACTTTTCAGTTTTTTATTTTTTACAAAAGTTTAAAATAACCAATAAATTTCGTTCCACTTCACAACTGTGTCCTACTTGTTGCTGACTTCTTCACCAAAAAATTTAAATTTTATATCCTTATGTTTGAAGCCTGAAATGTGGCAAAAGTTTGAAAAGTTCAAGGGGGCCGAATACTTTCGCAAGGCACTGTATATTCCTATATTGCTCAAGGGTTAGTGCGCCACTGATATTGCTAGATTGTGCTGAGAGCAGAGGCGTAGCAAGTGGGGGGCAGAGGGGGCGGCTGCCCTGGGCCCACTGAGTCTTTGGGGCCCACCCCGGGGCCGCCATTAATACATCCTTTATTTCTAACTAGATCGGTGTCCGCAGACACTGATCTAGTTAAAACGCTTCCTGCAACTTAACAGTATTGTAAACCGCAAGCCAATACAGGCCTGCGGTTTACAAGACGCTGCTACCACAGACGGATGTTCTGCTTCTCAGCACGGGCAGCGCGATGACTTCACAACATCGCGCCGCCTGCGCTCAGACACGGACGTCCTGTGCGTGGACAGGGAGGAAGCGGCAGCTCCATTCATCAGCATTGCAGGTAGGTGAGTATGACTTTTTTTTTTTCTGGGTATATTAATAGCATAGCTCCCAGTGGGGGAGTCATGACTTTACACAGCTGTCCCGCATAGCTTATAGTTTGTCCCGCTATGCCCCTGAAGTGTTTTGCTGTTAACAATCTTTATTAGGGTAGTGTAAATGGTAGATGCTAAATCCTAGTGGGTAAAGGACCTTTGATGACGTCATGACCATGTGATCAGACTCTTGTGTGGGCGGAGCTATTCTGGATACTGCGGGGCAGACTGTGATGTTACATAGAAAGCTAGGAACAGAGAGTGATCAAAGAGACAGAGACACAGCATGTGTGAGCAAGAGGGGGGAACTGGGGGCAGATGTAGGGGCCAGTTACACTGAAGGCAGATGAAGGGGGCAATTAAACTGCTGGCAGATAAAGGGGGACATTAAGCTGGTGGTAGATGGAGGGACAGATGAAGGGGGCATTAAGCTGGTGACAGATGGGGGAAATTAAATTGGTGGCAGATAAAGGGGGACATTAAACTGGGGGCTGATGAAGGGGGAATTAAGCTGGTGACAGATGAAGGGGGACATTAATCTAGGGGAGCAGATGGAGGGTGACATTAAACTGGGGGCAACTGGAGGACATTACACCGTGGGGGGTAGCTGGAGGTGGACATGTCTGCCTCTAGTTGCCCCCAGTTTAATGTTCCCCTCCAACTACTCCCATTGTTAAATGTCACCTTCCAACTGTCCCATAGTTTAATGTCACCCTGCAGCTGCCCCAGTTTAATGTCCCCCTCTAGTTTCCGCCAGTTTAAACTGGGGCATGATTAGAGGGACTTAATACTGTGGGGCAATTGGAGGAGAACATTATTATGTGGGGGCATATAATGTTAGGGTGACTGTAGGAGCATTATACTGTGCGGGGGCACATGGAAAAATAGATGAGAATGGGTGGAGTCAACGTAGAAGTAAGTGGAGCTAAATTTGCCATGGCGCGCATAGCATGCCGTATACTTTGTCCCTCTTTTGTCCTTTGAAAGTTGGAAGGTATGTAATAGTATAAGGTGTAGTTAGGAGGGGGAAATATAACTATAAAGGGAGGATTCATTAGGGGGCATTATGATGATGGGGGGTCATTTATATAAGGGTTATTACAGGGCATTATGAATCCAAGGGGGGAGGTTATTTATATAAGGGGCCATTAGGGGGCATCATTTATATTAGGAGGCATTATGAACATAAGGGGGTGGTCATTGATATAAGGGGTCATTAGAGGTGCAGTATTTATGTCAGGGAGAATCAGGGGCATAATATGAGGGGGCAATTAATTTAATTAAAGTGGCACTTGGGCTTTATTAAGACTAAGGTCCCACAAAGCTGGCCGCAGCAAAAAAGCACTGCAGGAAAAACCGCGGCAGTAACATTGTGGTTTTTCCCCGCAGCGCTTTTCACAGAAGGTCCGCAGAGGATTCCCCTGTGGACTTTCTGTTTATAATACACCTATACAGAAACTGCCAGCATTTCCATAGGTATAATTGACATGCTGCAATTTCCAAAACTGCAACGGTTTTGGAAATTGCAGTGCGTCTGCTGCACGTATTTTTCCGCAATGTGTGGATGGGATTTGCTAAAATACCACGTTTTTTTTCTGTGGGTTTTCGCCACATGGGGCCTCCATCCCATCCCCACTTTGCAGCAAAATATGCACAGCGGATACGCTGCGATTTCCAAAACAGTCGCAGTTTTGGAAAGCACAGCATGTCAATTATACCTACGGAAATGCCAGCGGTTTGCCTATAGATATAATTGAAGCAGAAAGTCCACAGAGGAAACCTCTGCAAACATTCTGTGCAAAGTGCTGCAGGAAAAACCGCGATCAATAAGAGGAGCTAAAGATGTCTGTGTTGCAAACTTTACAGAGACTGGAAGAAGTGGTCATGGCCATCCAGATGAAAGAGATGGGGAATGTGAATAATTAGACAGAGACGTCACCGGTAAGTCACTAAATGTTACTGCCCTATATTCACCTAAATCGTCTGCAGAACCCTGTGTAGAGCTGCTATATACCACTATGCGCGCACCGTATACTGATAGTATCGGTATACGAACATGTCAAAGTTGGGGGCCCACTTGGACATGTTCGCCCCCCTGTGCTGAACCCCTAGCTACACCTCTGGCTGAGAGTATCATATCTCAGACAAGACAATTCCTACTAGAAGTACCTAGGTTGGCTCCTAACCTGTAGGGGATACTGATGTACAGTACTTTGTTTTCACTGTACATTAAAGGGGGTTTCTCATTAACATAACCATAGTTAAATCTCTAGAGAATTAAAGTTAAACATTTTTGCAAATATCAATAATTACAAATTTTGCAGAGGATTTAAGGATTTTCTCAACCATCTTAGTGGGGACAGTCTGTTTTCATGCTTGGTCGCAACCATAAATGCAGGAACTTTCTACGGTTTGGCAGTTGTCAGAAACCCAGCCATGATTTCCTTATTATGCATACACTGTCACTGTCTGATAACCTGTCCACAATAAGGAAATCATGGCTGGGTTTCTGACAAAGTCCCTGAATTCATGATCGTTTCCATTGGCAACCAATAACACAAAAGACTATCACTACTAAGATGGTTAGAGAAAAACTTTAAAACTCAACTATTTAATTATTTATATTTGCAAAAATGTCTAACTTACTTATCTACAAATATAAGGAATGTTATGTTTATGTTCACAGTAAACCCCTTTAATTCTGGTGTCTACTGATTCAGTGGATTACAATTCAGATTCCATATACTGTACAACCCCCTACATGTTTTACTATAAGAATGGTATCCTTAGTGGAGATATTGCTGTATAAAAATTTCCACAGAACCCACCAAGCTGCAACCATACTTGAACTATTTAATTTGTTTGTGTTTTTAAAGGGACATTCCAGTTAATTTCGTTTAAGCTCTATGGAGGCTTAAAATAGACTGTGCATACTTACCTGTCCATTTCACCTGGGAACCAACAGGGAGTCTCCAATTGGGTCCCCAGTCTTCGTGACACAAGTGCGTCAGCCAATCAATGGCTGAGCAGTGATGCTGTGATCAAACTGAGCCTCAGCACTCAGCCACTGATTGGCTGACAAGCTTGTGTGTAGATAGAAGGTACACTGACTTTCCAATGGATCCCCAGCCGAATGGACAGGTGAGAATGCACTGTTTAATATTTTAAGCCTCCCCAGCAGTAGCAAAAATAACTGTAACACCCCTTTAAGAACTCTGTATTGTGAATCCCTTTGTTATTCCTCTTGGAAATGTCCAAAAACAATTAACAACTGGGTGTTATCCTTCCCTTTATCAAAGGGGTATGTCCCTACATAGTCTGGTAATGTCAACAGATTGGGCAGTGTGCGAGGGGACTGGTAATGCATAGTTGTCAATTTATTAATACATTTATAGTAGGAATAACAGAGGAATGGTATGACACAAGGTTGTAAGAAAAGATGCACTGTACGTCTATGGAAACGACCATAGTGGTTTTTACAGATACGCAATCTGCAAAAACATGTCCGCATTGCATCAGTATGTTTTCTGCAATCACAGATATGTCTTGTATGATCTTCTACACTTGTATAGATAAGTCTGTGCTGCAAATATGAACAAGAATAGGATCTTCTCCATAATTTGCGGATAGTTTCTGCAGCCCGGACAACGACCAGTAAAAACTAATTAAGGGTGCATGGGGCCATAGAAATGAATGGGTCCGCAATTGCAGACAATATACTGAAAACAACTATGGTTGTGTGCAATTATTTGGCAGGTCATTTACCACCAGATGCAGAATATTCTGATTTTAAACCTTTCACATAGATATGCATCTGTGACAAGACTGAATTTTTACTTTCTCTGCCAACATTGCACATAAAAAGTATACAGTTCTATTCCTTTTTTGGGTCCAGCTTTCTAATTTTTAACATGTGGCACAAAATGTGTGTGCTGAAGGATCAGAGATTACTAGTCTAGACTATTCTGAGAACTGTTTTTGGTTCTAGCATATAAAGACTCCCGTGATTACTTTAATATGCTAAAGAGAAATTACCTTGTGATAGGACAGAATGCCGATTACTGACAAGGACCCTTGCTGAAGTAATTACCCCAGTGAAGTAATGATTAAAACACAGCTTGGAACATTTCTTAGAGTTTTCATGTATATCAGTTATTTATAGCTTTTTTTTTTCTTCTTTGCTATTTTACAGTAAATTGTACCTGCAAGATTGAATAGAAGAACATATTCCTTACTTAATATTCCACGTTACCAAGGATACTTCCCATTCTGACATGATTACTATTTCTCCATTGTGTGCTAGGAAAAGAGGTGGCAAAATGAAATTTTCAGGTTACAGTTTTGAGCAAATAGGAGTGATTGGTATGTTGAAATATCAATAATATCTGTATTCCATATACAATATGCAGTATGCTAACTTTGTATTACCATTGCAGTGTCACTGATGTTCTAACTTCCCCTGAATGACCTATGAAGTAAATGCAATATATACAGTTTAGTTACCTGTATTAAGTATAACAATGTAATATGAAATGATTTATGGCCTGGCCAGACTATATATTGGTGAATATATCAACCACAAAGCTTTACTTTATAACATTAAAGACATAACGTAATAAGAAATACCATGGTTTGGTTGGTTTGC
Source organism: Leptodactylus fallax (assembly GCA_947044405.1). Classification (NCBI taxonomy): domain Eukaryota; kingdom Metazoa; phylum Chordata; class Amphibia; order Anura; family Leptodactylidae; genus Leptodactylus; species Leptodactylus fallax. The sequence goes on along the minus strand of CAMRHE010000027.1, from coordinate 7,387,183 downwards.
TGCCAAGTGGGCTGGGCTTTCCCCTGCTCTGATATCAATACAGTGCCACTCTGGATGTTCTCAATGTGGAAATCTTATTTTCTCTGAGAACAGAAATTGGGAGTTGAAATGCAACATGCCCGATCCTTTAACTACTATTACCTTGAGAGCAGAAAAAGAGCAAAGTAGCATATATTTGTCAAAACTTAAAGGGGTATTTCAGTATATATATATTTTTTGAATAGGCCAGAAATGTATGATTGTGGGGGTGATCTGCTGTATAGGGTTGCTTCTAACACCCATACTATACACAACACAGGACTGGAAGCAGATGGCTCAATGACCTCTGTAGTGGCCAGGCACTGGTACTGCAGATCAGCTGCCCCATGATCATATATTTATGGCCTATTCTCAGTGTCAGACTGGGATGTCTAGGGCCCACTGGTGGGATTGATTCTAGGGGGTCTACCCTATTACTGCTGCCAAACGAGCCATAAAAAAAAGAAAACACCACTTTCCTGGCCCCATCAAATTCATCATCATTCCCACCATGGTATAAAATCCCCTTCACTGGCCCCCACACAGGGTATAACACCTCCCTTTGAGCCCCCCCCCCCCGTGCCTCCTTTCACCCAGAGTGTTCCCTGTTCCCCTAATATAAATTATACCCCTGTATATAAAATAGACTATCCACCTTTTTAAAATGGATGGTCTAGCCTTAGGAAATTATTACATTTATCAATTTAGTATTATTAATAAATTAATAATAATAATAATACAATTTATTTATATAGCGCCAACATAATCCGCAGCACTGTACAATTTGTAGGGTTCAATTACAGACAGAAAAGATACATTACAAAGAAATAGTCAATTCACACAATGGTACTGAGGGCCCTGCTCACAAGAGTTTACAATCTATGAGGTAGAGGGGGATGAGACAAGAGGTAGCAGGGGCGGCATCGGAGGTAGCATTGCTTATACAATGGTCAGACAATTTTGTAATAGAGGTTACTGTCATTACACATATATAAAGTTGTATGAGCCGTCACCAGACGTGTCCTATATATGCAGACGGTGCCTGGACATATAAAGTTAGTCTGATATGGCATCATATCCTGTGGGGTAATGTGGGAGCGTGAAAGAGGGTACTGTGAAGGATCTCGTCCTACCGAAACCAGAGTTCGGCACACCTGAGATCGCTTCAATTACCTCACACCCACCTCCAGTGAGTGTTCTGGGCCCATAGGATAATACAAAACAAGCTTTATAAATTTTATTAACCCCTAAAAGGGTCGGTACTAGACACTTAACACATACAGAGAATACATGTAGCGGTTTGCAAGCAAATACAAGTGGAAAGCAACATGACACGGTGCACAAAATAAAAATGGGAATAAGCAGAAGAAAAGGAAATATTACCAACACAAGCCTGTGATTAGTTCTCTGGGCTCCGGATGTTGAGCTCAGGGCACGTACTTAAAGCAGTCCAAAAGCATGCATCCGGGCATGCTCTTCCAGTGGCAGCACCCCCTTGACTCTGGGCAGTGCTATCTGAGTGGCTTTCAGCAGAAGAAGACGAATTTCCAGAACAAGTAGATAGTCCGTTTCTCTGAGCCCATGTGGTAGGCTTCAGGGTTCTTCCTTAAGCAAGCTACAGAGCATGTTTCTCCTCCATGCTGTTACATCTCTTCCAGGATAACAAAGAGTCTCATGCCTCAATCCTAGGCCGCATGTTTAGGCCACATAGTTGGAGTGTGCACCATGACCTGTCCTTCAATCTCATCCAGGAACAACAAAGACAAAAGGACCCCCTCTTCCTGGTCTGAGAACGTTTAACTAACAAGGTCTCCTTCCTAAGTGATGTCACCAGGAGGAGGAGCCCCACCCTCCTTTCCAAATCCCCCAGAATCCTCTTTCCTTATATCTCCTTGCCCAATGACTGTAGAGTCAGGCAGGAGGTATGATAGGGTTTGTGGCGAGATCCCCATCATGTAGACCCCAAGGAAGACACCCCATTCCCCTTTGGGTAAGAAGATCAGTGTCTGGACCTTTTCCTGGCTTTGAACCATGACTAGTTTGACCTTAAAACGTGCGCCTTGACCTGACGCCTCTGGGGAATTTATCGGGGCACCTGTAAGAGGTTCCCTGGTGAAGATATGGTCATAAAAGCATAATCCTTTTGTTAGGGCCGTTGGCACCATGACATCTGGGCCTGGAGTGCCCAGAGCTCCCCCACCACATCCTTGCAGGGACTCCCCCCTGCTGTGACAATGAGTGTAACAAAGGTATACAAATGGAGCTATAAATTGGACTACAAAGGGTTGTTGATTACAACCCACATTTCTCAAGCCTATGACCAAATGGCTGATAACATACAGGAACCACAAAATATGAGCGAGTAGTAGTACAAGAAATACATATTTGGGTCTTTTATCATCACAGTCAGGGAATCTAACTACAGAAGGGTTTACATTAGGAGTTGTGATAGGTCTGTCTGAAAAGATATGTCTTTAGTTTGCACATGAAGCTGTAGAAATTGGGGGTTAATCTGATAGTCCGGGATAGAGCATTTCAGAGAAGTGGTGCAACTCGGGAAAAGTCTTGTATACAAGCGTGGGAGGTTCTGATAATAGAGGATGTTAGTCTTAGGTCATTGAGTGAATTGAGAGCATGGGTTGGGCGATAGACAGAGATGAGGGAGGAAATGTAGGAAGCTGCAGCATTATGGAGAGCCTTGTGAATGAGGGTGATAAGTTTATATTGTATTCTGTATTGAATAGGCAGCCAATGTAGTGACTGGCACAGATGAGAGGCATCGCTGTAGCGTCTAGACTGATAGATGAGCCTGGCCGCCGCATTCAGAATAGATTGTAGAGAGTGGGAGAGTTTATTGTGGGAAACTTTAGTAAGGGGAAGACCGATTAGTAAGGAGTTACAGTAGTCAAGGCGAGAGTGAATCAGGGCAACAATAAGTGTCTTTATTGTATCTCTGATAAGGAAAGGGCAGATTCTGGAGATGTTTTTGAGATGGAGATGACATGAGCGTGCAAGTGATTGGATATGGGAGGTGAAGGAAAGGTCTGAGTCAAACATAACCCCGAGGCAGTGGACATACTGCCTAGGAGATATGGTGAGGCCGGAGACTGCAATGGAGATATCAGGGACAGATTTATTAGATGGTGGAAACAGCAGTAGTTCAGTCTTTGAGAGATTCAGTTTCAGATAGAGCGAAGACATGATATTTGAGACAGCAGAGAGACAGTCACTGGTGTTCTGTATTAGTGCAGGAGTGATGTCACGGGATGACATATATAACTGGGTGTCATCAGCATAAAGATGGTACCAGAAGCCAAATCTGGTGATAGTTTGTCCAATGGGGACCGTATAGAGGGAGAAGAGCAGGAGGCCTAGGACCGTAATGTATGGTGCACGGGGGCCCTCTGGAGGCTGAAGAGGAAGTGGAAGGCTGCATTGATAGGTAAGCGAATAGGGACTGTTACCAAACTCCCACTACCTATTAAAAAAGCACCAGGGGATTCACTGGGACCCTGGTGGGCTAGTCCAAGCCTGCCTATCCTAAGAATAGACCATAGAAAAATATATCCTAGACAACCCCTTTAAGCCATGGTATACTAACAAATGCAAAACCCAAAATAAGCCATTGGGCCAAACTAAGCTTTTTAATACAGGAATCATGCCACTGTAGATTAATGAGACAGTACAAACCACTAGGACATCAGAGAGATGAAAATAAATAAATGATGTCGGTAATACCATAACAGAACTTAATGATGGTATAAAACTGCTCTAAAATGCCATATGTAAAATATAAAAAAGCAATAAAAACTGATTTATAGAACAAGTTAATGAATCATATTATAACCGGGAGAGAAGAACAGTAAAATATTCAATAAAACAGACATTGCAGAAAATCTGAAGGCAAATGTGGAGTACAGTATATCCTACTGTTTATTTGTATCATACTGTTCCAACATTATTATAGCACAGGATCCACATACTGAGCATTACGCCCAGGGTCACACATAGATATTTAAAATACTAAGATGAAATCACAGATCCTAGTACGGGCACCACTTATTTGTTGTTCTACATGGACCTTAAAGGGGTTTTCTGTGCTAAAATGTTATTTTTTAATGTGGCTGGGGAGGTGAAAAAAATGTAAAAAAACATACTCACCTGTCCTCGGTGCTCTGGTGCCTCCCAATTCGGTCCGGTCCTCCATTGTTGTATCCCACTCCCCACGTGACCACTGAGGCCAATCAGCGGCCTCAACGGAAGGAACCCAGGACATCACAGCCGGTGAGGAATTTGAGTGCAAGAAGACAGCTGAGCAGATGGACCGGACCGCACTGGGAGGATCCCGGAGCACTGAGGACAGGTATGTTTTTTTTTTTCACCTCTAACATCCTAATTAAAAAATAATATTTTAGTCTAGACAACCTCTTTAAATAAAATGTCCAGAAACAGCACATTTGTCTAAATGTTGTGTCTAGCATTGCAAATCTTGTTATCTGTTTTAGTCCATTTCTACTATACAGTATATTTTATTATGCTTTTGTATAAGATTAATGAAATTGCTGTTGATAAATTTTAGTTAACTCTCTATAAGTGATTCCACTCTAGTCATCACACAAACCATATGTAGCATGTATAACATTCCTATGCTAGACATTTTTTGCATATTAACTGGATATGGTATGTCATAAATGGCTGATATATGTGACCCAGCTGGTGAGTTGGCAGCTGGAAAACACATCCTGGCAGAGAATTAAAAGAGAGGTGGTTTTTCCATTCGCTTCTAAGAGAGCCACTGAAAAAACCAAGCATTCTTCATAGGCTAACACCCAATGAAGGGCACTGAGAGAGCTGCACACAGTGGGACAGCCAGCAAGACAGTGATCGATAGACCCCAATTATGAAATTAGTAGTAGTCCAAAGGTGGAACTCACATACTGTGGATATGCCCAAGATGTCTAAGATGGGAATACCTTTATCTTTCATGCGTTGTTCATTGCACAGGCAGTTTTCCAAATCAGTGCCTTGTTCTTTAAACATATCAGAAGATGTCAGAAGATTACATCAATAAATTTCAACAAAGAAATTGCTATAGTGCTGTAAACCTTGTTTCATACTTCTTAGCGATTTCAGCTGCTAAGAAAATATATGATGCAACATCCTAAGCAGATCATGTTTTATATGGCACTTTGCTTAGAATGTTTTTAGTTATGCCAAAGCAGTCTGTGCAATAATTTGGGAAATTTTGATATGTTTTTATGGAATGTTAAAATACCAGTTATGAATTTCCCCCAACAAGCCCTTTAGTTTGAGGCAGTTTTTGTGATAAAATATACATACCATCGTTCTGTTCATTGAAACCCATAGTTCCATCCTGTTACAATACCAGCCAATGGTTATTTTGATTACTATATGGCTTCCTATCCAACTACTGTGAGGAGTTCGATATATTTGTTTGCATCATCCCCTAACTTTGAGTGTAGAGATGGGAATGACCTTCTTGGAATCTCTTATTCCTCATTTTATAGCAGTTATCGTACTTGAGTGCTTTGCCCACCTTTGACATTTACACTGACTGTTGAAAAGACTGTTAATGGTCCCATTGACTACATTATGATACTCCAGATGTCTAGCATTAACCCAGGTAATGTTGAACTAGTAACAGACAATGCATAATACAACCTGCAAATCATAGTCTTTGACGGCTGTAAGACCTGCAAGCCTCAAAAAGGGTCCTTTCTTTCTATCCACTGTAAATGTAAAAAGCATGTTACACTTTCCTTTTCAATATAACAAAGAAAGAACAGTTTAATAAAGAGAAAATAATCAGAATTGTATAATAAGATTAATACTACAAACCATTTATGAAAATATAATCATAATGAATACTTCATAAAGCACAATGAATAAATTAAAAAAAGATAATATGCACATTAACAGTCTATTCTGGAATCTCTTCTGATCTGAGCTTTCTGTTTCAATTAATACCTAACTTCCTCAGGGTTTTCAATGTACACACTTGAGGAAATTAGCTCCAAATACAATTAGTGTGTAGCTGTAATAAACACCTCCCCCTCCCACCCTACCGTAGTACATTTATAAGGTTAGTACAGCAGAATTTCAGATCAAAGAAAAATGTTGAATCAATGTATTTGACATTGTCTTCTGTAGGATCAGTCAGCTCCCATCAGACTGGTGATCTCTTACACCCCCTTCCCTTCCTTTCTATGGTTATTTCTCAGGATCACTCCTAATACTCCTTGCTGAAATAAATTATGTAGGTAAATTGTGTGGACTGATATACGGCTTATTAGCAATTGTTTTCTCAGTACTAGAAAGCTTCTCATAAATTACATCTGTCAGTGCTGTCATTATATGCATTATATTCCATAGTAATATTGATAATATTCAAGAGATCTAAAGCAGAACAGGACAATGAAACTGTTTTTGCGAACTACTCTGGTCCTGTTCCAGGTGTATACAAATTGTTATTTGGAAGAGAGGATTACTCCTTCAACTAGATCCGAAATAGCTGATGAAACCAATTTCACATCATTTAAAGGGGTTGGCTCATGAAGACAACCCACTTTTCACATGCCCAGTTAAAACATATGAAAGTCATAAAGACAGGCCTCACTCTTGGAATTTTCCTCCATTTGATTTCATAATATATATTACATGGTCAATCATTAAACGGGTTGGCTACTTTCAGACCAATGTTGAGATACAAATGTTATTATTTGTATAATAAAAAGTTGTACAATTTTCCAATATACTTTCTGTATCAATTCATCCTAGTTTTCAAGATCTCTGCTTGTTTTCATTGATTCTGCTTACTCCCAGTGGATAAAAATAAGTCCAAGGTCATGTGATATACGGTCCATGGTCATGTGATATACGGTCCATGGTCATGTGATGAATACACAGGTGCACAGCTCGTTACCAGGAATATGTCTGATTACTGTGCTGTGACTATAACGAGCTGTGCACCAGTGTGTTCATCACATGACCATGGACTCTATATCATATGACCATGGACTGTATATCATATGACCATGGACTGATTTTATCTACTGGGAGTAAGCAGAGTGAATGGCAGCAAGCAAAGATTTATAAAACTGTGAGGAATTGATACAGAAAGTATATTGGAAAATTGGACAACATTTTATTATACAAACAATAACATTTACCTCTCAATATTGGTCTGAAAGTGGCCAATCCCTTTAAATTGAATAGTGGCATGTAATATGCTAGTCCCTGTATTCCCTTTGCATCATTGGTGACAACAGCTAAACACCTGGAGGTTTCTAAAAACAAATCCACTGCGATTAGCAGATTGCCCCAATAAAAATTCTTATAAGTATAGAATACTAGAAAGTCCTTTCCATAATGAAACAAACCTTTTAAGGAAAAAATATCAATAAAAACTGGATATAAGAATACACTGACAAGCAAGAACACATTTAACTGGGCATTGGAAATGTTAGCTTACTCAAAATTATCATTGTCATCCATGGATCAAAACCTGTTCTGGAAAAGTTCAGGTAATGAGGAAAATTAATATTTACCGTAAATAGTGGAAATTTAAACCAGGCAATCTGAAGATACGCATCCTGTATGTTAATTTTGTGCATTTTTTTCGGCATCTGTCAGTTATCTTACTTTCAGCTGATATTTTGGGCCAAAAATTTGGTGCTACTATGGCCCACATTTTTACATGTTAGGCACGCCCATTCTATTAAGCGATAGTCTTTTTTTTTTATATACAGTGCCTTGCAAAAGTATTCGGCCCCCTTGAACATTTCAACCTTTTGCCACATTTCAGGCTTCAAACATAAGGATATAAAATTTTTATTTTTTGGTGAAGAATCAACAAGTGGGACACAATCGTGAAGTGGAATGAAATTTATTGGATATTTTAAACTTTTGTAAAAAATAAAAAACTGAAAAGTGGGGCGTGCCAAATTATTTGGCCCCCTTAAGTTAATACTTTGTAGCGCCACCTTTTGCTGCGATTACAGCTGCAAGTCGCTTGGGGTATGTCTCTATAAGTTTTGCACATCAAGAGACTGAAATTCTTGCCCATTCTTCCTTGGAAAACAGCTCGAGCTCAGTGAGGTTGGATGGAGAGCGTTTGTGAACAGCAGTTTTCAGCTCTTTCTACAGATTCTCGATTGGATTCAGGTCTGGACTTTGACTTGGCCATCATCTGGATACGTTTATTTGTGAACCATTCCATTGTAGATTTTGCTTTATGTTTGGGATTATTGTCTTGTTGGAAGATAAATCTCCGTCCCAGTCTCAGGTCTTTTGCAGACTCCAACAGGTTTTCTTCCAGAATGGTCCTGTATTTGGCTCTATCCATCTTCCCATCAATTTTACCCATCTTCCCTGTCCCTGCTGAAGAAAAGCAGGTCCAAACCATGATGCTGCCACCACCATGTTTGACCAAAGCACCTTCTTCCACATGTTTGGTGTGTCTCCCAGGTGGCTTGTGGCAAACTTTAAACGAGACTTTTTATGGATATCTTTGAGAAATGGCTTTCTTCTTGCCACTCTTCCATAAAGGCCAGATTTGTGCAGTGTACGACTGATTGTTGTCCTATGGACAGACTCTCCCACCTCAGCTGTAGATCTCTGCAGTTCATCCAGAGTGATCATGGGCCTCTTGGCTGCATCTCTGATCAGTCTTTTCCTTGTTTGAGATGAAAGTTTAGAGGGACGGCCGGGTCTTGGTAGATTTGCAGTGGTCTGATACTCCTTCCATTTCAATATGATCGCTTGCACAGTGCTCCTTGGGATGTTTAACCCCTTAATGACCGGGCCATTTTTTGTTTTTGCATTTTCGTTTTTCGCTCCCCACATTCCAAGAGCCATAACTTTTTCATTTTTCAGTTCACAGAGTCACATGATGGCTTATTGTTTGCCAAACAAATTGTACTTTGTAATGTCACTATTCAATATGCTGTGCAATGTACTGGGAAGCTGGAAAAAAATTCAGAATGAGGTGCAATTGGAGAAAAACTGCATTTGCGCCAAATTCATATGGGTTTAATTTTTACACCATTCACTGTGTGGTAAAAATGACATGTTACCTGTATTCTGCAGGTCAGTACGAACACTGTGATACCAAATTTATATAGTATTTGTAATGTTTTGATACCTTTTAAAAAATTAAAAACTTTGCTAAATAGAAAAAAAAATTTGCGTCGCCATATTGTGTCACCTGTAACTTTTTCATATTTACATGTATGGAGCTGGGTAAGGTGTCTTTTTATGCGGGACAACATGACGTTTTTATTGATACCACTTGGGGAAAGATCTGATGGTTTGATCACTTTTTATTCAATTTTTTATAGGAGACAAAGTGTTGAAAAAAACGCTATTTGGCCATTTTGATTTTTTTTCCCCGCTACGCCGTTCACTGTATGGGATAAATATTTGAATAGTTCGGGCATTTTGGAGCGTGGGGATACCTAATGTGTTTATGTTTACTTTTGTTTATTTACTTTTATATCTGATCTAGGGAAAGAGGGGTGATTTGAAATTTTGTGTTTTTTTAATTTTTACATACTTTTAAAAACTTTTTTTTTTTATACTTTTACTTGTATGATCAGACTCCCTAGGGACCTTGAAACCTAGGGAGTCTGATCGATCATACTATTCACTGCGATACTACTGTATCGCAGTGAATAGCAAAATGCCTTCACTGCTATTAGACGATGCCTCTGGCATCGTGTAATAGCTATACTGTAATGACAGGCCTGGGAGCCTTCAATAGGCTCCCGACTGTCATGGCAACCAAGCGCCGCCCTCCGATGACGTTCTGGAGGGCGGCGATGAGGTAAAAATGGCGGCGCCCTTGTCGGCTCCGCAATTTAGACGCCGCGGTCGCATTTGACCGCGGCATCTAAAGGATTAACAGCCGCGATCGGTGCAGACACCGATCGCGGCTGTTAGCTGCGGGTCCTGGCTGTATTATACAGCCGGCACCCGCGGTGTATGGAGAGCGCTCAGCTCCTGAGCGCTCTCCATACATCGTCATGCGACTCAGGATGTACTATTACGCCCTGCGTCGTTAAGGGGTTAAAGTTTCGGAAATCTTTTTGTATCCAAATCCGGCTTTAAACTTCTCCACAACACTATCACGGACCTGCCTGGTGTGTTCCTCGGTCTTCATGATGCTCTCTGCGCTTTAAACAGAGCCCTGAGACTATCACAGAGCAGGTGCATTTATACGGAGACTTGATTACACACAGGTGGATTATATTTATCATCATCAGTCATTTAGGACAACATTGGATCATTCAGAGATCCTCACTGAACTTCTGGAGTGAGTTTGCTGCACTGAAAGTAAAGGGGCCGAATAATATTGCACGCCCCACTTTTCAGTTTTTTATTTTTTACAAAAGTTTAAAATAACCAATAAATTTCATTCCACTTCACAATTGTGTCCCACTTGTTGATTTTTCACCAAAAAATTTAAATTTTATATCTTTATGTTTGAAGCCTGAAATGTGGCAAAAGGTTGAAAAGTTCAAGGGGGCCGAATACTTTCACAAGGCACTGTACTAAGCCCTCTCATTAAGTGATGCACAACAAGATGTAAAATACATGTAAAATGTGCAAATGGAATGATGTAGCATTTAGCTTATTATATCTTCCCCAATGTTGCTTTAACCAAATTGTTTGGAAATATTACAAAAAGTACAGAATAGTGATTCAAACAAATTACAAATGAAAATGAAATTGCCATCATGACTTGTATAAACCACATGAAAAAATCACAGCGGCACTCTCTGATTCTTCATGAAGTACTGCAGAATGCAGGTCAGAGGGTGCAGAGGAAACAATGACAAGTGAAACTTCAACAGGGACTCAGCATCACTCCAAACCCCAAACCTACATATGCAACTTTATTATTCTTAAGAATCATCAAACAGCATCATTAACTCTTTCCTGCTGCAGACAATTTTTTTTATTTTTGTTTTTTAACTCCCTGCCTTCTAAAAGCCTAATTTTTTTGTTTTTCAGTTCAAAGAGCCATATAATGGCTTATTTTGATAGATTGCACTTCATACCATTTAATATTCCAAAAGATATACTAGGAAGATAGAAAAAAAAAATCAGTCATCATATTCTGACACCTGTAAAATGTTTATGTTTCCGTGTATGGAGCTGTATAAGCCTTTTGTTTTTGCACAAGATGTTTTTATTTATACTGTTTTGGGGAATGCCCAATGTTTTGTTAGGGTTTTTGATTTGCTCCATCTAATTCTAGAGTTTCTTACTCTAAGGGTAGCAGCACACGATCGTGTGAAACACAGTCTGCGTGTTAGCCAGATTTACCGGCTTGAACTTCGTGCTGGGAGCGGGACTCCTAGCATCCTAGTTATCTATAATGCTAGGAGTCCCTGCCTCCCAGCAATATACTGTTCCGTATCAATTACAGTACGGGACAGTTTGTCTCTGAGAGGCAGGGACTCCTAGCATCATAGATAACTATACTGCTAGGAGTCCTGCTCCCAGCACGAAGTTCAAGTCGGTAAATTTGGCTAACAGACATTCTGGTAGATTTCAAACCAGCTCTGGGGGGAGGGGGGTTATTATACCTCAAAATGCGTAATCGTGTCGCAACCCAGATGGAGGAGACCGGAGGATGGGAGTAGTAGTGACGGATTCTGTGCCACCTAGCAGGCCGAGCACACTCACCAACCACTCCAGTCCCACTCTTGGGCTGGACAAAGTCGAGGGGGTCGTGCAGCACTACCAGATGGTGGTGGTAGTAGTGCCGCAACCTAGATGGAGGAGACTGGAGGATGGTAGTTGTAGTAGCTGAGGATGTGCCACCTACTAGGCCGAGCACACTCACCAACCACTCCAGCCTCACTCCTGGGCCGGACAGAGTTGAGGGGGGTCCTGCAGCACTACTGGATGGTGGTGGTAGTAGTTCTATCCCCCGGGGTGCTTCCAGTTGGAGAGGGGACCACTCCTCTCTGAGCCGGTGTGGTGTAGGTCGGAAGGGCCCTGATGTTAGTGCAGGCACGACTCAGGCAGCCAGTGGTAACAAATGAACCAGGAAACAGTTTATTACTACTACTCGTAATAGCAAAATGGCAGCTGCCGAATGGGGGTAGTAGTATAGTGTCCAATTTCCCCAGCTTTGGTTTTAGGAGGGCACCCAGGGTTAACTATCACAGTCTTGTGCTCCACTACTCCTCCTCTCGTGCCTCTCCCAGAGATGGATGATAGGGAGAGTGGTGGTACAGGGAGGCCTGACAGGGTTCTGATTACCTGAAGACTAGGCCCGACATGATCCTCCTGTCAGAGTCTCTCCTGTTCCTCCTAGCACGGCACTAGAATGATCCAAAATGATGGACAGCCGAACCAGTACTCCTGGCTGTCTCTGGGTCCGATAATACTCCTCCTGGAGGCTATGATGGCTGACCACCCTCACTGTTCCACTTCTTACACTGAACTGACTAGACTGAACTCAGGCCAACAGTTACTGTGGAGATGGAGTCTCCCACAACCCTGCCCACTGTCTTGTGATAGGCCAGGGCTAAACCAAGGCTAGGTTTGAACACTGCAGGGGAGAAACAATAGGGAAAAGCTGCAAACAGTGACACTTAACACAGAAGACAGAACATACCAACATAGCCCAGAGGCACAAATAAACAAATTAAAGCAGCAGCCTCTGGGATGCTGCAGTAGTTCTTTCCCCCGGAGTGCTTCCAGTTGGAGAGGAGACCTCTCCTCTCAGAGCCGGTGTGGTGTTGGTCGGAAGGGCCCTGATGGTGATACAGGCACGACTCAGGAGACAGAGGTGCAGATGTACAAGAAACATCCTTTATTTGGCAACAGGAACAAAGGTAATGGCAGCTTCCAAATGGGGGTAGTAGTTCTACAGTGTCCAACCCCCAGCCTTAGTTCTAGGAGGGTGCCCAGGGATGATACAGGCTCTGCAGTATAGGTCTCCACTACTCCTCCTCTCATGCCTCTCCCAGAGATAGATGATAGGGAGAGTGGTGGTACAGGGAGGCCTGACAGGGCTCTTGTTACCTGATTACTAGGCCCAACGTGGTCCTCCTGTCAGGGTCCACTCTGTTCCTCCTGGCACGGCACTGAAAGATCCACAATAATGGACAGCCAAAAAAGTACTCCTGGCTGTTTCTGGGGCCGATTACAATCCTCCTGGAGGCTATGATGGCTGACCGTTGGCCTAAGTCCAGCTTGTGGGGGCAGGAACACTCTGCACACCCTGACTGTTCCACTGCTCACACTAAACTGACTAAAACTGAACTCAGGCCAATGTTCACCGTGGAGACGGAGTCTCCCACAATCTCGCCCAGTGGCATGTGATAGGCCAGGGCTAAACCAAGGCTAGGTTTTAAACACTGCAGGGGACAAACAACAGGGAAAAGCTGCAACAACACATTTAACATAGAATGGGACGTACCAACACAAAACCCAGAGGCACACAAACAAACAAATTAAAGCAGCAGCCTCTGGCATGCTGCAATCATATGTCAGATAAAATTGCATAAAATCATATATGACCTATATGTGCTAAATGAACTGTTTACAGGGCCAGCTCCAGGTTTGTGTGGGCCCTTGGGCAGCAGAACTTCAGTGGGCCCCTTTGTTGCACCATTCTTGCCGTAGAGTTTTTGTCCAAAAATGCTGCAGCAAAAAAACACCCAAAATTGCCACAGCCCAATGTAATCGATCAGCCTGTCGTCCCCCGCTGTACTAGACACTAGGAGGAGGAAGCTGTCAGTCTGCGCAGACACCTTTAGGTTAGCTGGGGGGAAAGTGGGGGGGAGACAAAGTCAGGCAGTCAGTGCTGACACCGGCCCTGGCTGTTTATTTGCAATTTTGTTTGCGGTCACATATCACTTATAAAATGGCTACTTCTGCTTTAAAGAGAGGCATTTCTGAATAACACATTGCTTAGACTTCTTGAAAAAACATTTCGCAGCATCCTATGTCTAAACTTTGTCTAATCTATGTATGAGATAAAAATTGAGACATAATAAAACAGATTAATTTTATTTTATCCCCTTATGACTCTAACAGTGTTGAGCACTCTTTATGTTATATACTTATGACAGGCCTGGAGGGCATAATCTGTACTGCTAATCCTTTTTAACCACAAAAACTGCCCGTATGACCTTTTAATATGAGCCAGATGATAACTTTCATACCTTAATAAAGAGTTAGTCCCTATAGGTTTTTGGTATCCACTCATCGGTATCCATACTGCTATATGGACAGTTCTTGCAGTTAAAAAGGATTAACAGTATAGACAATGGCTTCCAAGCACAGACTTGTGACTTAAAGCAGATCTGATATAAAATAATAAATGACATACATCATTTGTTTCTTGCTGTGCCCCTGATCAATTTGGCGTTTTTTGGCCTTGAAAGAGTTTATGTAAACTATCTCTGACTCACCAATTAGATGGTAACCCTTTATTTTCTATAAGAAATCATAGCTAGTTTACATATAATATTCCATGGACTGCACTTTTTGAATGAGTCGACGGATTTTAAGAATAAAAATGACAAATTTATCAGGGACACAGTGAGAATCAAATGATGTATGGCACTTTGTATTTATTGACAGATCCTCTTCAAGTTCTCAGTTAAGGGACAGAGGATACCATAGGAAATTGACAGAGGGAGCTTAAGGCCGGGCCACACGTGGTGTAAACGTCACGTAAAAAAATCTTGCCGTTTAACAGTCACAGCAAAGTGGATGGGATTTTAGCGAATCCCATCCCCACTTTGCAGTAAAATACGTGCAACAGACACGCTGCTATTTACAAAACCATTGTGATTTTGGAAATCGCAGCATGTCAATTATACAGTGCCTTGCGAAAGTATTCGGCCCCCCTTGAACTTTTCAACCTTTTGCCAAAATTCAGGCTTCAAACATAAAGATATAAAATTTTAATTTTTTTGGTGAAGAATCAACAAGTGGGACACAATCGTGAAGTGGAACGAAATTTATTGGATATTTTAAACTTTTGTAAAAAATAAAAAACTGAAAAGTGGGGCGTGCCAAATTATTCGGCCCCCTTAAGTTAATACTTTGTAGCGCCACCTTTTGCTGCGATTACAGCTGCAAGTCGCTTGGGGTATGTCTCTATCAGTTTTGCACATCGAGAGACTGAAATTCTTGCCCATTCTTCCTTGGAAAACAGCTCGAGCTCAGTGAGGTTGGATGGAGAGCGTTTGTGAACAGCAGTTTTCAGCTCTTTCCACAGATTTTCGATTGGATTCAGGTCTGGACTTTGACTTGGCCATTCTAACACCTGGATACCTTTATTTGTGAACCATTCCATTGTAGATTTTGCTTTATGTTTGGGATCATTGTCTTGTTGGAAGATAAATCTCCGTCCCAGTCTCAGGTCTTTTGCAGACTCCAACAGGTTTTCTTCCAGAATGGTCCTGTATTTGGCTCCATCCATCTTCCCATCAATTTTAACCATCTTCCTTGTCCCTGCTGAAAAAAACCAGGCCCAAACCATGATGCTGCCACCACCATGTTTGACAGTGGGGATGGTGTGTTCATGGTGATAAGCTGTGTTGCTTTTACGCCAAACATATCGTTTTGAATTGTGGCCAAAAAGTAAAATTTTGGTTTAATCTGACCAAAGCACCTTCTTCCACATGTTTGGTGTGTCTCCCAGGTGGCTTGTGGCAAACTTTAAACGAGACTTTTTATGGATATCTTTTGAGAAATGGCTTTCTTCTTGCCACTCTTCCATAAAGGCCAGATTTATGCAGTGTACGACTGATTGTTGTCCTATGGACAGACTCTCCCACCTCAGCTGTAGATCTCTGCAGTTCATCCAGAGTGATCATGGGCCATTGGCTGCATCTCTGATCAGTCTTTTCCTTGTTTGAGATGAAAGTTTAGCGGGACGGCCGGGTCTTGGTAGATTTGCAGTGGTCTGATACTCCTTCCATTTCAATATGATCGCTTGCACAGTGCTCCTTGGGATGTTTAAAGTTTGGGAAATCTTTTTGTATCCAAATCCGGCTTTAAACTTCTCCACAACACTATCACGGACCTGCCTGGTGTGTTCCTTGGTCTTCATGATGCTCTCTGCGCTTTAAACAGAGCCCTGAGACTATCACAGAGCAGGTGCATTTATACGGAGACTTGATTACACGCAGGTGGATTATATTTATCATCATCAGTCATTTAGGACAACATTGGATCATTCAGAGATCCTCACTGAACTTCTGGAGTGAGTTTGCTGCACTGAAATTAAAGGGGCCGAATAATATTGCACGCTCCACTTTTCAGTTTTTTATTTTTTACAAAAGTTTAAAATAACCAATAAATTTCGTTCCACTTCACAATTGTGTTCCACTTGTTGATTCTTCACCAAAAAATTAAAATTTTATATCTTTATGTTTGAAGCCTGAAATGTGGCAAAAGGTTGAAAAGTTCAAGGGGGCTGAATACTTTCGCAAGGCACTGTACCTACGGAAACGCCGGTGGTTTCCCTATAGGTATAATGGAAGCAGAAAGTCCGCAGAGGAAACCTCTGCAAACTTTCTGTGCAAAGCGATGCAGGAAGAACCACCATGTGTTGCTGCCGTGGTTTTTCTCACAGGGCTTTTTTCTGTGGGATGCCTCATGCGGCCTTACCCTTAAAGAGAGCTAACAGTCAAAGTAGACAGTCAATATTAAGAATTCAGACACAATTCATTCACATAGTCCTATGGGTGACATTATTTTTTGTGATCAAAAAAATCTAGCACATAGTGGAGTTGATCCTCAGCTGCTTATCTCTTTAATCAATGTGGCAAAGAGATGCCTTGGAAATGTGGTGAACCATGCAGTCCAGATTGCAAAGGATTGTATCTGATGGCAATGCAACAACTACAAGTATTTCAATTGCACTAGATACCTCGTATTAGGGATCTGTGCAATGTATGTCAAGGATTTTATTATTTGTAGGGCACAATATGTGGTTTACACAGTCACATGTGATTGTGCGGTCACCCAAGCATATTGGTGCAATATTTTCAAGGTTGGGCGGTTGGTTTCTCAGCAATCAGACACTGTGAGTAAGGTATAAGTGTCCTTAAGAGCACAACCCTGTTTATATACTGTGATAGTTACAAAATGGACACTCTCAGAATCCTGTCCTAATTACAGTTTAATAGTATTTTTTTAATCATGTTGTTTGATGATTGTTATTAAGAATAATAAAATTGTACCGTATACATAGAGGGGTGCGGTTTGGAGTGATGCTGAAGCATGGATAAATGTCACTTGACATGAAAAGGCTGTATGCTATGGTTTCCTCTTCACTCTCTAACCTGCATGCCACAATAAAGTCATCTTTCATGAAGACCTTTCATGTGGTGAAGACTGGTATGATTTATACATCTGAGGCTGAGCGCCATGGCTATCTTACAGGTGAGTCATTGACTGATCAACGATCCAAGACAGGAGAGCAGTCCTGGACATATGTTTCTATCTGACCAACCAATGTTGGGTTGACACGATTGAAGTTTCAACTTTTCTCATTGTTTTGTTCTGTAGTAGATAAGCTGCTATTGAGTTGAATGTGCATGTATATGGGGTGTCAGGAGACTGTCAGCCTGCAGCTTATGAATTTGTCAATAAAATGTAAAGTAGATAATTCATTCACTAAGTAGACCTCCCAAGTCAGATGGAATGCATGTCTACCAGAGTCAATTTACTCAGACTGACATCCAGTATCATGATAGCTACTACATTTACACATATTACACAACTGGGATGCTTCCATTCATTATTCATCTTTCCAATGTGATTATCCCATGAATTCCCAAACCACTTGAAGTCACTGATGCCTTCATTCTATGTACATAAACTAGAGATTACAGCATTTAGTATTTCACAGCTGTAATTAAAAATCTTGTCCTAGAGCCACAGAGGAATTGATCTGCTATTAAATACATCAAAACCTAATCTCAGTGGCCCACGCTAGAATTTAATAAGAGTTGCCTTCCTTCTAATTAAATGTCTTCTGATATGGCGTCAGAATGTGGTCAAAATGAATGAAATGTTGACACATTGTGAAGAAGGAAAACTAATTCTACATTGCATTTAGGGTCTGATTTACTGTACAATACATGATTTAATGTGTCCTTGTTTTCATTAAGTATCTTGAAATATTGCGAATATCCTTAAAAATAGATCAATTTCAAAATATCATTGTGCTGACCACAAAAGCAAAGTTTACAGGGAATAATAACTTTTTTCTATTCATTTAAGGTACAAACAATCAGGAAAACACACTTAACAACTGGGAACAAATATTTTTTTTTAAATTGTTACATGGTGTAATTCTTCCTGCTTTATGCTCCAAATGTGAGGGAGCTCTCAATATTACCATTACTATTAGCAGACTGTATGCAGGGGTGGTCAGTGCAGGAAATCTGTGCAATACATCTTTAGCCAATAGCAGCAGAAGAGGAATTCTTTATGGTGAGGTTTCACCCAATAACTTTACAGCTGCAAGATATGTCAAAGATGAATTGTTGCTGTGTACACCCCAGTAACATACAGACATTTGTGTTCACTATTCTCTGTTAATGTTAATATGTTTGGTATGAGATATGAGATATATGGTATTTAAATATACCTTTTTTACATAAGATCTGGTGAATTAGAGGTCTATATGTAATGTAATTGGTGGTATTTATCTTGGTACCTTTGAATGTTTTCTTGAGAAGTGGTATATTTTTTATTTGCTATTTATTAAAAGTTATGTTTTAGTATATTATACGTCTTTGCTGGTAATATATTTCTTCTTGAACGTTTTATTCTGACACAGTATCATATCAGCTGTTTTGCTTGATTGTAAACAATGGGAGGACTAATTTCACATAGCAGGAAAACAAAGCAGCATTGCTAAAGCATTATATTTAGCAAAATTCTTCAATTTACAAAAGCTAGCAGTATGGATATGATCCTTGAGTTGGGAATACCCCTTTAATCAAACTGGAGATCAGTTAAATGTAGACACATATGCAACTACCTGTCCATCTAAATTCTCCTAAATAATCTAAAAGAGCGTAAGTGCAGATGTTTCCACATTTTACTGTTTGGTTACAGAATGCAATTTCTCATACAGTTAATAAAACAACATGCTAATAAAACCCCTAAGAGGCTCCAATTCATACATCCACAGCACCCACAGACACAAATCAAATAGTTATCATATCCCATTAGGTTAATGTATCACAAAATCATTTTGCTTTTTAAAAAAAAAGCTGCTTAACATGCGATACCCATATTTTATGTGTTCAGCCAAGATGATGTGTAAGGAAGGACACATTTGTATACAGAGGGGGAGGCTACACTGGCATCTTCTTCATTATATGAATAAGTCCACTCTTAATGGATCTCCAGTTTGGTTAAGCACTTGTTAAGTCTTGAAACCTATTCAACATAATTTCACGGTATACTAACAAAAGCTGCAATATAGCTTCCCTTGCTGGTTGGTCACACATAGAAACAAATAGTATGACTTTGCCATTATTTGTCAGACACCATTTTTTTAAATAAGTTGCTTAATTTGCGATGCACTTACTATATCAGGACATGTCCGGCTGAAAGAACAAATAAGGGAGGACACATCTGTAACTGTGTGAAAGGGCTCTGTCTAATCATCTGTAGTACCTGTTAGGGGAGTTTGTATACCCTCTATGGAGAGCTTGTGAGGTACAAGTCATACACTTTCATCATACATTAAGGAATGGTGGATAGTAATCTCAGGAGAGGTGAGGTGAGTATACAGTGCTGGCCAAAAGTATTGGCACCCCTGCAATTCT
Organism: Leptodactylus fallax; assembly: GCA_947044405.1. Lineage (NCBI taxonomy): Eukaryota > Metazoa > Chordata > Amphibia > Anura > Leptodactylidae > Leptodactylus > Leptodactylus fallax. The sequence continues at coordinate 7,367,315 of CAMRHE010000027.1, read as the reverse complement.
GTCAGATAATACTCAATTTCTTCCAGAAAATGATTGCAATCACAAATGCTTTGGTAATAATATCTTCATTTAATTTGTCTTCAATGGAAAACCACAAAAAGAATTGTCAAAAAGCCAAATTGGATATAATTCCACACCAAACATAAAAAAGGGGGTGGACAAAAGTATTGGCACCCTTTGAAAAATCAGGTGATGCTTCTCTAATTTGTGTAATTAACAGCACCTGTTACTTACCTGTGGCACATAACAGGTGGTGGCAATAACTAAATCACACTTGCAGCCAGTTGAAATGGATTAAAGTTGACTCAACCTCTGTCCTGTGTCCTTGTGTGTACCACATTGAGCATGGAGAAAAGAAAGAAGACCAAAGAACTGTCTGAGGACTTGAGAAGCAAAATTGTGAGGAAGCATGAGCAATCTCAATTCTACAAGTCCATCTCCAAAGACCTGAATGTTCCTGTGTCTACCGTGCGCAGTGTCATCAAGAAGTTTAAAGCCCATGGCACTGTGGCTAACCTCCCTAGATGTGGACGGAAAAGAAAAATTGACGAGAGATTTCAACGAAAGATTGTGCGGATGGTGGCTAAAGAACCTTGACTAACATCCAAACAAGTTCTAGCTGCCCTACAGTCCGAGGATACAACAGTGTCAACCCGTACTATCCGTCGGCGTCTGAATGAAAAGGGACTCTATGGTAGGATACCCAGGAAGACCCCACTTCTGACCCAGAGACATAAAAAAGCCAGGCTGGAGTTTGCCAAAACTTACCTGAGAAAGCCAAAAACTTTTTGGAAGAATGTTCTCTGGTCAGATGAGACAAAAGTAGAGCTTTTTGGGAAAAGGCATCAACATAGAGTTTACAGGAAAAAAAAGAGGCCTTCAAAGAAAAGAACACGGTCCCTACAGTCAAACATGGCGGAGGTTCCCTGATGTTTTGGGGTTGCTTTGCTGCCTCTGGCACTGGACTGCTTGACCGTGTGCATGGCATTATGAAGTCTGAAGACTACCAACAAATTTTACAGCATAATGTAGGGCCCAGTGTGAGAAAGCTGGGTCTCCCTCAGAGGTCATGGGTCTTCCAGCAGGACAATGACCCAAAACACACTTCAAAAAGCACTAGAAAATGGTTTGAGAGAAAGCACTGGAGACTTCTAAAGTGGCCAGCAATGAGTCCAGACCTGAATCCCATAGAACACCTGTGGAGAGATCTCAAAATGGCAGTTTGGAGAAGGCACCCTTCAAATCTCAGGGACCTGGAGAAATTTGCCAAAGAAGAATGGTCTAAAATTCCAGCAGAGCATTGTAAGAAACTCATTGATGGTTACCGGAAGCGGTTGTTCGCAGTTATTTTGTCTAAAGGTTGTGCTACCAAGTATTAGGCTGAGGGTGCCAATACTTTTGTCCGGCCCATTTTTGGAGTTTTGTGTAAAATGATCAATGATTTGACTTTTTTTTTCATTCTCTTTTGTGTTTTTTCATTGCAAGCAAAATAAATGATGATATTATTACCAAAGCATTTGTGATTGCAATCATTTTCTGGAAGAAATTGAGTATTATCTGACAGAATTGCAGGGGTGCCAATACTTTTGGCCAGCACTGTAAATGTGTGTTATTTTTGCACACCTCCCCTGGGCAGGCTTCTATATGAAAGGGGCCTGGCAGCACATGACGTTGGGCCCCTTTCCGTTATCAATTCAATCCTCCAGTGGGCCAGTCCAACACTGAGCAGGAAGATGAATCTTGGGAAATGTAGTTTTTCTGCAGATTCATTGCATGTAAATAACAGTGATACAATAAGCAGCAAGTATAATAAAGCCAAGCAAAGGGTGCACAAGGGAACAGTAAGTATTTAGCACTGCTGTGGATGTATTTGCAGATCATTTCTGAAAGTTGGATAACCCCTTTAAAGTAAATGTCAGCCCACTAAATAAACATTCACTTGGTGGCTGCTCTGTACAGAGCACATTAGAAACTGGCATTTGCAGGACCAAAGTGAACAAATTAACAGCGCTGGTATGTTATGGGATCCTTGTAGCTTCATTTGGGTAATTATGAAAATTTTCTCAGAGTTTATTTCACTAATGTTAGAAATGAAATCTTGTCATATGCATTAATACTGAAAAATGCTATTAGGAAACTGCCTATTTATCATGTATTTTGTTTTCATCTTTAAGAGATCCAGTGGACTAAGCAACCCATGAATTTCATAATACTTGGTTATACCATAGTAGCTGATCAGGGTGAATTATTTGTTTTCACTGACAAAAAATCCATACATGAAGAATACCGATTCTTTTTTTTTGTTTATCTAAATATATTAATGTGTTTTATATAGATTTTCATCACTCTTTGTTGAAGTTTTTTTTTCAGTTTATCAAATTTATATGCAATATTTAAGAAAAGAGCTTTGGTTTTCACATCTATATTGATTTTGTATTCCTCTCATGAGTATCACTGTATATCTTTATGGGTAGGCTATGGTACAGCCACTACACAAAAATAAGTCAATAAATGAAATAACTTGATAAAAGTTGTAATAGTGAGCTTATAAAGTAATTCATCCTGAAATTGTATTACAGGGTTCTTAGAATGTAATTAGTCCTCGCCAGGTGTTATTATAGCCAAATGAAAATGCAGAAGTCTTGTTTTATTGATGAAAGCTGGAATTATTTTTATATATCAAAGATACAAGAATAATACTTGAAATTATATTTAATGTAAAGTAATAACCAAAAGGAGATGAGACTGAATTCATTGTATTGAACATTAAGATTAAATTATGTATCAAAATAAGTACTTTTCAGAGGAAAGCAATAAAGCAAATGCTTGGTACTAAGTAACAAAAAACAATTTTAAGAAGTAAAAAGTTCTTCACTATTTATGGAAGGCAACGTGATGAGGTGTAGCCCCATAGCGATGTTGGAGTTTTAACTTGGAAAGATTTTACTCAGAAAGGTCTAATAAGACCGCAGCCAGGATGATGGAAGGTGGGGTAACAATAAAAAAACACTGCTTTGTCTGTACATTTAATAATGAGGTTTTTTCCATAGGATCCCAGCAGCTGGATCTCCATGTATCTCAAAAACATAAGTGTTTTGCTCCCCATTCTTAATGAAGCAATGGTTGGAAAGGTGGGCCCTACTCCATTCCTTTTAATGAGACTGCCGAGATAGCTGAAGTACAGTGCTTTGGATTCTACCTTTAAATTTCCTAAACGGTGAGTATCTACATGAGAGCTCAAATGCCCTATGTTGTGAAGTCTTTAACTAAAATTATTAAAACCAATTCATCTTGTTGATCTATATAGGTACAAGAACATGCTCACTACAGATTTTAGATGGCTAAAAAGGCAGGTCTAAACCATTTTCTGTCGACTGTTGGCTTCTTTTTAAACAACACATACACAGAGTAATTAAAGTATACCCATGTAGCATAGCATGTCCTATATTCCCACCATATATTAGTTAATCTTCATAAGCCACAGTGGAATAGTTACTATATAAAACTTTTACTCCAAATAATCTAAAAGTAGGCATATAGGTATTTTAACACGGATTAAAAATGAACATACCGGTTCATCCTTAAGTATTTGTTCTCCAGTCCCTTGGATCTCAATTTTAGATAATTCTCAATGGATGTCGAGATGTAAATACTCATGAGGGGGAATATAGAGCAGGTGGGTGCAGAGGTTTTCAAGCTTGTTTCCAATTACCTCATTGTTTCTAACCTTACCCTTTTTATTCTCCCTTACACCTCAAGAAAAAGACTCCTGTCTTTACCAGGGCAACCCCACAAAACTATCCTTTAGATGCTTTAGAAGTTACTGCCCAACACATTTCATTACATGTATAGATTCTTTTTCAGAGGAATTCATAGGGATGTATACCTCTTCTCCCTGCGATGTATACCTCTTCTCCCTGCTATCAAGTCCATAGAATTACAGGTTCTCTTGTCCAAATGGGTAAACCTTGGACTAATATACATCCTGTTACATGCTGGAGGGTATGAGAAGTAACTTACCTGATAAAGAGAGCATCTACGGGATATTTTTTGTGAGACTACCCTTGTAAGGGTGGGAGTCTTTTTTTTGGGGTGTAAGGGAGAGGAAAAAGGGTGAGGGTAGAAACAGCGGGGCAGTTGGAAACAAGGTTGGAAACCTCTACACTCGCCTACTCTGAATCTCCCACATGAGTTTTCACATCGGGACATCTGATAACAATTATCTAAAATTGGGGTCCATGGAGACGGGAGAACAAATTCTTAAGGATGAAACGGTATGTTGGTTTTTAATCCATATTAAAATACAGATATTCCTACTTTTAGATTATTTGAAGTAAAACTTGTGTTTTATATATTAAATGTTCCACTGTGGCTTATGAAGATTGACTTTTTTTTGAACAAGCATGACAGGTGGTAATTTGGTGAAAAGTTTATCTGCCAACAATGATATCCTTTAGAAACCAATAATAAATGACAAGTTGTCCCAAAAATGCCTGGAATATCTAATGTATGACCAATTATAGTCTTGTATAATCTATAATAACAATAATTACAAAAGAGAAGGCAATGATAGTTAAAATTTTGTTAGTGAATGAAAGAGATCATAGGCAAATACTGCATTCTGGGATATTTGTTTTGGTAAAATGAGCCAGCTCCCTTTTTTAAAGGTACTATTTGTAACATTTGTACCTGTTCAACCTTTTGCCCTATACCAGTTTTGAAAAATTTCCACACAATACTGAAGAGTATTATTTAAAAGGAGTTTTCCCACAAATGACACTTATCACTCATCCACAAGGTAGGTGACAAATGTATGATCACTGGGGATCCCACAGCTGAGACCCCAACCAGTCACTAGATGGGGTTCCCAGTCTCACATCTCTTAGTTAATTATGCATATTGTTGCTCCATTCTGAGTCTATGAGTGTCCTATTCTCTATCTGATCTACCCAGACGTGTTTTCTCTAAAAGCATTTACAACCTCACTGAACACTCTATGTAGCTTTTACTTCAGAAAAAAAAAATTATTTTAAGTGGGATGAGTCTATTGATGTAATTTTAAAAATGCATCTTCAGCAAAACAGCCCTAGATAAAGAGTTAGCAGATAAAAAATTCTGCTGGTTAATTTTTGTGCATATTTGTTCTAAATGTACATTTCTTCACATGTACACTTGTTCATTGAAATAGATTTTATGGTATAATTTATAATGCACTGCTCTATGAATTATTTCATAGCTTTTCTTTGACCTATATACTGTAAAAGCGCCCAACTTCTACCACAGTTTATCTGCCCAACATATACTAGTATGGTAATTATTTTAGACATTATTGTAATAATAATACATTTGTTTAAGCATCCATTTGTTTTTCATAAATTTAAGTGTAGAATTTACAAATATAATATTTCAAATTCCATCTCATAACTGCAACTGCTTTAAGCTGTAATCATGTTTACAACCACTTGAGCAATAAGGTCAGTGTGAATACAATGTCTTGCACATATTAATAGTTAGTAAAGCATTGCCTTTAATAATTATCTCGATTTATGATTTGGCACAGTACTATGAAGCAATTCTCATGAATCTAAGCAAAGGGTTCCAACTATTGAATTGATTGAATACTGTGCTTAAATTCAATCTTTACACTGCCATTGTTTAAGATTTATTACAACGCTTGGATTCAAAATGGCTGTCACAAAATTCATTAGCAGCAGCGGACAAATGAGACAGTGCACTATTAATACATGTGAATTGGTGTCTAAACCCACATAATTGTGCAATCATCATTTACATAATGAATGTTGAAAACATTTTACATTACACTCCCAAGGGTCTCTTTTAAAACTGCATCAATTTTTTCTATTTTATTAAAAGGGTGTGCATTTAAGCAAATGCTGGTTTTATATGTTTTTGGGTAAAAAAAATATTACAATAATAGAAAAATATATTTTACACTATATGGGGCTTATTTCTTTTAATTAAAATTACTTTGCAATCATCCTAAGTTCTGCCTGTTTTTCATCAAAAATGGCTTTACTTAAATTATCATTTATCATTTGGGGTCCAAACCCTTAAATATAAATAATTTAGCAGTTTCAATCTGACAACTGACTGACTTTCTGTGTAGCATTCAGTGTGGAGCATTATTGGCTAAAGTCTACACTAAAAAAAAAAATCTCACACTAATTTCATTTAATACACAGAGGTAGAAATCCCTCAAACATATTCACACTGAATTAAAATTTTGTTAAAAAATACTACAAGACATTTAAAAGGTAATTTACTATAACTCAACAGTCCCATGGGAAGTTTATAAGAAAACAATGATATTATTTTTTAGATACGATAAATGCAATGTATTATCCACAGTTCCCTGGTGCACTGACTGCTAAATAAACCCTTATTATTGTGGTGTCATAACAACCTATTGATATAAACACTCAATCTGTTATGAAATTATGACAGTAGAATGGAAACCATAAATACACAGACTATTCTGAAGTCATGACAGTTTACCGACCCTGTGTGTATTCAGTCAGAAAGACAACTGTGACGTCATAACAGAGCACAAAAGCTGAATACATTATTGTTTCATTATCATGTTAAAATACAATATAAATTAAAAATGAAACATTATTTTCACACTGACAAAAAAAGAAAGCTTTAACTACAGACCTGCTGCTGTGAAATTATAAAAAATATTACACTGCTTCGAATTTCATGGTTTTACATAATCAGAATATGCGGAAAACATTCAAGACAGTTAACAATCTTCACAGGAGTAGATATCCTAGCAAATTTACCCCCAGGTCAGACCTTGCAATGCTCAGAGAAATTGCATAAAAATAAGGGATACAACTTAGGCTGAGGCCCCATGTTGTGGAAACACAGCTTTTTTTGTTGCAGATTTTGCTGCGTTTTTTAACCCTGCTGTTCTGTTCGGTTCTACTATACACATATAATGTTCCGGTCATTTTTGACTGGGTCTATTAAAGTCTTAGTTTTAACTAATTTAAGTATTTTATTTGAATTTCTTTTGCATTATTATACTGTATGTGAACATGGTTGTTCATAAACAAATGAAAAATGAAATCAAAAACTTAATTTTTATTTTTTTTGTGTCAAAAAATGTTACATGGCCTTATTGCATTATTCATGCATATTGCACATTTGCACAAAAAAAAAAAAAATCTTTATAAAACTGTAAACTATAACTAATAACATCAAACTGTATGTAAATATATTTTTTTCAAAAAAAAAAAACAAAAAAATAAAAAGTCTAGTTTTTTCTATATAAAATGTGAAATAAGGTTCAAGGTGCTAAATTTACTGTTTGCATTCGTCACAAGTATAATTTACATGTCTTTTGCATAAGTACTTTGCACATTTGCAACATATCACATTTGATTTGTGATTACTTGATGTTGGACAGAAGGCGCATCGTTTCCGTTTTAGGCTGGTTGCACTGCTGGTGGAGGCCATGGGTATCGTCGCAGTGCTAGCGGAAGCCCTTGGTTCACTTTCTTCAGCATGCTGTTGGATCCTGTGGACAATGGCTGCAGCTCCATCATCTCTGGGTGTTACTTTTCTTTGTTCACTATATGGGCTAACCAGTGATTTTCCCAACTCCTCTAAAAAAATTCTTCTTTCATATAGTTTATTTTTGTTCCAATTTGGGTCTATTTCACGCCATAACACAAATGCATTGTACGCTGACACATCAAGAATGTTGTAAAAAACAACCATTGGCCACCGATTAGTTTTGCGTTTACAGGTGTAAGTGCCTATGAGTTGATCTAGAGTATCAACTGCCCCTTTTGTGGCATTGTAATGTAAAATCATGTCTGGCTTTCTGTCCTCTCGGTTACTGATTGCATTATCATGGTGCATTGTGCTCATCAGAATGACCTGTTTGTGTTTTTTGGGAACGTAAGAAACTACTGTTGTATCCTCAGTAAAATAAAACGTAGAACTATAAACGTCTCTCTTACTGAGGATACCTTGCGGCAGTTCTGGCTTATTTTTTCTAACAGTACCCAGCATGGTCATTTTTCTTTTCAGCAACATCTGCCCCAGTTGGTGTGATGTGAAAAAATTGTGACATGTAACATTTTGTCCTTTGAGTCCATGTGTCAAATCCAAAACTACTCGCATACCTTGATTTTTTTTCAGCTCTTTCTCCAGGGTTTTTTCCTATGTATACCTGAGCGTTTACAGCGTATGAACTTTTGCTGTCGCACAGAGTCCATATTTTGATGCCATACTTTGCAGGCTTACTTGGAATATACTGTCTGAATGGGCACCTACCTCTGAATGACACCAGTTGTTCATCTACAGTCACATTTTCACCAGCATTATATAATGTTGGTAGAATGTACACCGATTTATTCCACAAATCTCTAATAGGGGCAAGTTTGTCTGTGGCTCTTCTTTCAATTTGATTGGTTTTATTATCAAACCGAAGGACTCTTGAAATCTCATGAAATCTTTCAAGAGACATTGTGCCCCTAAATGTGTGGCGACCAGTTTCGGAATTCCATAAACTTTTGGTTGATTCACCATACAATTTGTACACTCCTGCTAACAATAGTAAACCTATGAAAGCATTTAGAGCTGTCAAATCTAAATTCTTCCATTTCTCGCCATAAACTTGTTGTCCCTCGATGTTTGTCATTTGTATTATGATGTTTTGTATGGCTATATTTATGAACAATTTGAATGCAGATTGTATGTCATCAATTCTTGATATAGCATACCTTGTAGGACCTGGAGTATCTTTTATGACATTTGAAGAAGACTTTCTACCAGCCTGAGCAGAAGGCTGCAAGTTCCAAACTACATCTTTGTTTTTTGAATGGATTTCTTGCATCTGACTAGTTGTCGGGGTTTCCTCATCAGATTCCACTTCAGAATCAGATTTTTCTGCATCGGTTTCCCCATCACTTATGAGGTCCTCCTCTTCAGAAACATTTTCAAGTGGGATACCATCATCTGAATCGGAGGCGTTTGCAAGATCCTCCAAATCAGCTTCAGTCAATATCCGTTTTCTCATCATGCAAAAAATCAATACTGTGGAATGAAAAAATAAAATGTATTCAGTAACAATAATACATACACAATACATTCACACACTGACATATACATATATACTCACAGATACATACATACATACATACACACACTGACATATACATATGACATACTGAAATACATAGAAATAGCACTTACAGCTCTAAGTCTTTCCCCCTCCTTCTCCTCCTGTAGTCAGGTAGATCTCCACACAGTGATATAGTATTGAGGACCTGCAGGTTATGTGATCAGGTCCTTCATCCCTCTACTATGTGTGCAGGAAGCTGCTGGCAAGTCCTTCTCCTCTGTTCCTCTTATGCTAAAGATGAGTTTTCAGAGCTGTCTCATGTGTGCTCTCTCTCTATGTTCTCTCAAGTTGTATTGAAAGTGAAGTAACTGTATAGAATAGTATTGTACTAGTCTACTGATAAGCTAAAACACCCCCTTTAGCAGCCCAAAGTAAAACAAACACATTTTGTCAGACAGAATGTATTAGTGCTCTTTTCAGGTCATCATTAGATAATAGAACCAGCTAATACAAGGAACCAGCTAAGACAAATAATTCACATTTACCATGTGAAAGGTTGACAACTGAATTGAACCATTTCTATAAGAACAGCACATAACTATACTGGAAAGGAATCCATCTACAGTATCATAATTTGAAAATGTATGTATGTGTAACTCTGCATGGACCAAAAGGACCTAGATAAATTGATAAATAGTAGTAGATGAACTATATAGACCAAAATGAGATTATAACTCCTTTATTTTTTTTAAAAAATGGCTGGAGATTAGTATAAAAGGCTATCGGTCAGTACAAGTGTAAAAAAAGACGTGGAGCAAAAAGTAAACAAAAAATAAATACATAAAAACTGCTATTAGTAAGAACCCCTCAAATGAGGAAAAGTCAATGAACCACAAGTTTCAGAACTGCACAATGAATATTTTAAAAAATATCAAATTTCAAATTCGGTCATTTTTGACCGAACAGAACAGCAGGGTTAAGAAGCTTCTGGAATTGTGAGAACTATCTAGAAGTTTCTAGAACTGCCCAGAATTATTCTAAAACTTTCTGGGACTGTACAGAATTGTAGGTAGCTGTATAACTACAGTTATATAGGGCCACTATAGCCCTTCCTGAGAGACGGAGAGACAGGATCTAATTGATTGGGATTGCATAGTAAGTGGGCAATGGCCATCACAGACAAAGGGGAATTGACCTAGACAGACAGGTGTGAATTCAATATCTATTCAGATTCTGATAACGACAGTATTCACACTTCACCCCACACCCATTACAGGAGGAGCTTAGGAATGTAAATGTATATATTGTGTGTTACTCTGGTACCGGGTGATCAATCTTGCTCTGCTGAATCCTCAGTACACTCTTGAACTTTAATACTGCATGGAATAAAGACCATTTTTATCAAGTTTGGAGAGACATCCTTTTTCCTTACAGTTCACAGCAACTTAGTCAATTTAGATGGCATCAAGAGGTTGCATACATCCAGCAGACGCATTTTGCTACGTATGTGGCCAGTTTATAAAGACAAGAGCGAAAAAGTACTCTGTGGAAGCATCTGCTAAGATGTGTGAGGCCTACAAAGCATACTTCGGCATGCCTGTTAGTGACCAAGACAAACCATGAGCTCCTCATTTCACATGTGAGCACTGCAAGAAAACTCTTGAAGGTAAGTGGATAAATGCTACTCTCATTACAGATCATAGAGTGCAGTGAATTTCCCAAGAAGCTGAATAGGAAGGAGAGAGCAGCTTGGAACAGTTTTGTCGCAGTGGTTCGCGGCTTCCTAGGCAATCATAAAGATGAAAACTATGTACAACTGGTTCAGACTCTGATAAAGAACTATGCTGCAATGGGCTGCAGGATGTCACTCAAAATCCATATCCTTGATGCTCATCTTGATAAGTTCAAAGAGAACATGGGAGCTTATTCAGAGGAGCAAGGCGAGCGCTTTTACCAGGACATTATGAACTTTGAACGCCGTTACCAAGGACAATATAACGAAAACATGATGGGCGACTATATTTGGGGATTGATTCGTGAAACTGATTTGCAGTATAGTCGTAAATCTCGGAAAACCGCACACTTCTTAACAGTTTTTGGTAATCTGTGTAAATTTGCAATGCATATAGTGTTCTTAGTCTGACTGTATAAATGAGAAGATGCAAAATCATCTGTTTCTATAGTAAAAATGCATAATTTTCGTTGCCGTGGTCACAAAAGCGAAGTTTATGATGAATGTAAGCAATTTTTAATTTGTTTTAGACATAAGCAATTGGAATATAACATTTAAAAGCTGGGAACAAAATTTGTGTTACATAGTGTTATCTAAAAAGGGAACAGGGAGCTCTCCATATTACCAGTATAATATGAAGAGTGCATGCATGGGGTGATAAAAGCAGGTAGTCACTATAAGGGGTAGATTTATTCATTGTGTTTTTTCTGTGATGGTATTATAATGAGTACCTTGGAAACTTACATTTGAGGTGCCATGGTGAAATAAAAATTGACCCTAGTATGTTACATGACTCTCATCTTATTAGGTCCATTTTACTAATTATAAAAATGTACCTGGAGCTTCACTTTAGGAAATTAGATGACAATGTATAAGTAAGCAAAATAATCAAATAAGATTAAATGAAGATTATATGGATGACCTGTTGATATCTGTGAGACTACAAGAGCTAAACAAGAGATATTAAAATGCAGTAAAACTAAATATTGCTTTCTATATAAAGCTCTTCTTGTGATAAAATGAAAACATTCACTGCAACTGAGCTTGTACAGGTATTGCCTGAAATATTGTTATTTTCCAAGTGACTGTCCAAACCATCTGGTTCATTGGTCTGTTTTATAATATTTTGTCTGGCTTTATCTTCTACATCAGAGGCTTTACTGGGGAATGCATCAAAAGCAAGTTTTTGTTAATGCAAGCCCAGAAAATGAATTTGCTACATGATACAATTACCTCCACATGACCTAGTGCTTTCAGCAAGGAAGCCAAAAAAGAACAAAGTAATCACATTAATCTGGCAAATTATTGCTATTTGTCTATTTTATGTGCTATAAAAGTGAATTATGGGTAATTGCTACTGTAACCTTTTCAGTCCTTTAAAGTGAATGTTTTCATCTATCAATTATTTAATGTTATATTTACAAAATACCCCCCAAATGTTCTGGTCAGTTTATCTCATGCAATGAGGATGTTGGTAAGCATGTATGATGAGAGAACTATTACATTGGAAGTGTGACTGTTTATAGTAAAACAGGTATGGCACAGATGTTTTAGGTTTTTTTTTGTTTGTTTTTCTAAACATCTTAGTATTATATAATATAATATTTATAGTATATATTCATTTATAGTACATATCTGTCATAGGGCCACATAATACCTGAAGGATAATTAGATTTTTTAAAATATTATTTCCCTATGTATGTGAGCTGCCATAGAAGCCACATTTGCAGGCATTACAATTCCATTGTTACTGTATGCCATTGATCCATCTCAGGAGCAAAACTATGGCTATAGCAACAGTAGCGGCAGTTATTGGACCCACCACTTTAGGGAACCCAGCCAGTGCCCCGCTGCTTTTTAAACAGGTTTTAATACCTTGTTACTTGCTGAATTACTCCAGAAAGAAACAGCTGCTATTCACTTACCGATCCCAGCTCCTGCCCACAGTCTCCTCTGCTTCCCTTTCAGTCTCAAGGGGGGCCATGTGCAACACACATCACTTCCCAATACTAAACAGTGTCAGGACTGGCTTTGTTCAGAATCAGGACGTGATGTGCACATGGGGCCTTCTGAAGGCTGAAGGAGAAGAGGAGAATGAGAAGGCCGTGGGCAGGAGTGAGGATTGGTAGGTGAATAGTGGCCGAGGTAGCGGACTAAAGTCACTGTATGAGGAGCCCTTACTGTATGGTGACCACAAAAGGGGACACTTACTGCATAGGGACCAATAAAGAGGCAGTGTACTGTGGGGGAGCCATTAAAAAGGGCAATCACTATGTTGAGGCCTGTAAGGGAGGCAGCATACTGTATGTAATAAGGAGACTATATATTGTGTGGGGTCAGTAAGAGTGGTGTTATACCATGTGGGGTCAGTAAATGGGGCTGTACACTGTGTGGGAGCCATTAAAAGGAATAAATATACCATGTGGGCACAAGTAAGGTGGGGTGATATGTCATGTGTGAACCAGTACAGAGAGCATTATACTGTGTGGGGGCTAGGAAAGGGAGCAATATATCATGTGAGGGCCAAGAAAGGGGGCATTGTACCATGGGGCAACTAGTAAAGGGAGAGTTATACTGTGTGTGAGCCAGGGGGCCCCAGTCAAAAATTTGCTATAGGGCACAGTCTTTCTTAGTTACACCCTTGGTCCAACTGACAGCTGTTTTGGGGGCATCTGTTGTGTGATCACTAGCTATAGAGAAGAGGATCTATTATATTCTCCATTATATGTGCAATTATGGGATCCCAGTTTTTAAAGTAGGAGCAGGCGGCAATGACCAGCTAGAAACTCAAAAACACAAATGGAAAAGGCCACTAGGAACAGTCTTGGTGCAAGTATAATTTTAGGCAGGTGCGGAAAAAACTGTGATAGTAAGAATACTTTCAAAAATAGAACTGTTAATTTCTTATTTTTGACAATTAACAAAATAAAATAAATGAACACAAGAGAAAACTAACTGAAATTAATATTTGGTGTGACTGCCCTTTTGAGGGGGAGTCCTGGAAATGATGATATTCCCCCCACAGAGCCCTGATCTCATGATTGAGTCTGTCTGGGATTACATAAAGAGACCAAAGGATTTGAGCAAGTCTTCATCCGCAGAAGATCTCTGGAAAGTTCACCAAGATGTTTGTAACAGCCTCCCTACTGAGTTTCTTAAAAAGCTGTTTGTAAGTATACCTTGAAAATTGATGCTGTTTTAAAGGTAAATGGTGGTCAGACCAAATATTTTTACATTTTTGTTCACTGCATTGCACTTCACATGTTGTTACTTTACAACAATATTAGCACTTCTATTTTTGAAAGCATTCTTACATTGCTACAACTTTTACACACCTTCCTAAAACTTTTGCACACAGAAGTCAATGGCTCAGATGAGCTGGCATACATTTCCCCCAAGGTGCACAGCCCGGAGGAGGGGGGTGCCTCATTTATGAGGAGGCGTGCATCCCGTCATATATGAGGCACACTGTCTGCCAGCTCCAGGGCTATGAAGTCTTCATAAATCAGCCCCACTATTTTTTCCATAGTCAAAAAAACACTTTAGAAATTTAGCTTCAGCCTTTCGCTCCTGAAAGTAAACAGCCATTTGTAAAAATACATACCTGCAGTGATCTGGCATCTAGGGAGACATGGTGTCCAATGGTCACATAGAACAGTACTAGAAGCATTGAAGGAAGCAGTTATGTAGTTATATGAATTGGCTGTTGAGTGTAAAATGAACATAGATCACACATTATCACAAAATATTATACTGCCTGCCTACTCAATGGGATAGATATCCGGCCACAACTATGAACAAATGCAGATTTGACAGAAAAATCCCTACATATATATATATATATATATATATATATATATATATACAGTCATATGAAAAAGTTTGGGCACCCCTATTAATCTTAATCATTTTTAGTTCTAAATATTTGGGTGTTTGCAACAGCCATTTCAATTTGATATATCTAATAACTGATGGACACAGTAATATTTCAGGATTGAAATGAGGTTTATTGTACTAACAGAAAATGTGCAATATGCATTAAACCAAAATTTGACCGGTGCAAAAATTTGGGTACCCTTATCATTTTATTGATTTGAATACTCCTAACTACTTTTTACTGACTTACTGAAGCACAAAATTGGTTTTGTAACCTCAATGAGCTTTGAATTTCATAGCCAGGTGTATCCAATCATGAGAAAAGGTATTTAAGGCGGCCAATTGCAAGTTGTTCTCCTATTTGAATCTCCTCTGAAGAGTGGCATCATGGGCTCCTCAAAACAACTCTCAAATGATCTGAAAACAAAGATTGTTCAACATAGTTGTTCAGGGGAAGGATACAAAAAGTTGTCTCAGAGATTTAACCTGTCAGTTTCCACTGTGAGGAACATAGTAAGGAAATGGAAGACCACAGGGACAGTTCTTGTTAAGCCCAGAAGTGGCAGGCCAAGAAAAATATCAGAAAGGCAGAGAAGAATAATGGTGAGAACAGTCAAGGACAATCCACAGACCACCTCCAAAGAGCTGCAGCATCATCTTGCTGCAGATGGTGTCACTGTGCATCGGTCAACAATACAGCACACTTTGCACAAGGAGAAGCTGTATGGGAGAGTGATGCGAAAGAAGCCGTTTCTGAAAGCACGCCACAAACAGAGTCGCCTGAGGTATGCAAAAGCACATTTGGACAAGCCAGCTTCATTTTGGAAGAAGGTCCTGTGGACTGATGAAACAAAGATTGAGTTGTTTGGTCATACAAAAAGGCGTTATGCATGGCGTCAAAAAAACACAGCATTCCAAGAAAAACACTTGCTACCCACTGTAAAATTTGGTGGAGGTTCCATCATGCTTTGGGGCTGTGTGGCCAATGTCGGCACCGGGAATCTTGTTAAAGTTGAGGGTCGCATGGATTCAACTCAGTATCAGCAGATTCTTGAGAATAATGTACAAGAATCAGTGACGAATTTGAAGTTACGCCGGGGATGGATATTTCAGCAAGACAATGATCCAAAACACAGCTCCAAATCTACTCAGGCATTCATGCAGAGGAACAATTACAATGTTCTGGAATGGCCATCCCAGTCCCCAGACCTGAATATCATTGAACATCTGTGGGATAATTTGAAGCGGGCTGTCCATGCTCGGCGACCATCAAACTTAACTGAACTGGAATTGTTTTGTAAAGAGGAATGGTCAAAAATACCTTCATCCAGGATCCAGGAACTGATTAAAAGCTACAGGAAGCGACTAGAGGCTGTTATTTTTGCAAAAGGAGGATCTACTAAATATTAATGTCACTTTTCTGTTGAGGTGCCCATACTTTTGCACCGGTCAAATTTTGGTTTAATGCATATTGCACATTTTCTGTTAGTACAATAAACCTCATTTCAATCCTGAAATATTACTGTGTCCATCAGTTATTAGATATATCAAATTGAAATGGCTGTTGCAAACACCCAAATATTTAGAACTAAAAATGATTAAGATTAATAGGGGTGCCCAAACTTTTTCATATGACTGTATATATAATATAATAAGGATGTCTATCTGATTGGAGACCTTTATGCACAAGCTCAGTTTTAGCCCAATGCTAATTTATTATGTAGATGAACAGTAAACAATTGGGGCTTTTATTTCCTATGCACTGCATATCTAACTGGCACATTAGATTCATAGATCTAGTTTATTGGCTCAGCCCAGAAACCTAATTATATGAAAACAAATTTTACTTCAGTTTTCAATGTAAATATTTATGATAAACTTTGTCTGCCTTTCAGACTTATGACACAATTATAAATGGTAATTTAGTACCAACAACAAATGATTGTATCCTACTAATTTATATTAATTTAGTAGCAATAATAATAAGGCTTCAGAATATGTCAACCCTCTGTTACAAACCTTGAAGGTAACTTAATGATTTATTATACAACTAATGTTTACACAGAACAATTCCATTAACTGAAAATACGGCATGTTTATCCAGTCTTTGCTTCTTGTAGATACTGAGCTTATTGATATCTGTGAAGAAGATATTAACAGACGCTGATACGCGTTTACTATAGAAAAGAATGGTTTGTGATTAAACTACATAATAATAAAGCATTATCTTGATTTTCTTAGTCTTTTGAATAAAAAAAAAGTTTCAGCTGAACACAACAATTGTATCCTTCTAAGAATCTCTGATTCTATGTGACATGCAGACATTAAAATCTTAGGACTCTGTCAGGAAACTAATACCATTACAAGTAAATATTATATGCAATTTCCTTATCTAAACAGGACTTCCCTCAGAATTGCAATGTCCAATAAGTTTAACAGAGACTTAAAAGGGGCTCTACAAAACTGATAGCCATCACTAACAGATCTCCAGGATTTTGACACTCCATCATAGCTCCAATGGACACTACAACCCCTTCATTGTTTTACCAGGCACAACTCTGTAGTTTAGTAGTGGTCAGCAGCTCACTTCACATGAATTGGATGGAATTGCAGTGAGCTACAATATCAGGCACATACACTACAAAAAATATGGAGCAGTGTCTGGTAAACAATGAAGGGGATGTGATGCTCCTTGAAATGTCCTGGTCCCTTTAATGCCCTGATTGTCAGAAGTTGCAAGCGTTGAACTTCCATGATCTGATATTGATATTTCCTGGCAGGTCATCATGAATAGTTGGCCATACAACACTATCTATCCCTACAAATCTATCTATCTATCTATCTATCTATCTATCTATCTATCTATCTATCTATGTCATGTAAAATACAGTAATGTTGTTTATTGCATTCACTCCTCAAGAGCAGAAGTAACTCCTTAATAAAGTAAAACAGCAGCAGAGTCATAATGTCATTTAATGTACCACAGCCAGCATTCTGTCATAAAACAGGCTTACAAGCTTACCTAAAATGGCAGCAATAACTTTGCTGTATTAATCATTATATTATATAAACTAGATTATTACATGTCTCTATGTCACATGACTTCATAGAATGTGAGTATACATTGTAGTTCAGAAGGGGTATTGTGTCTCATTGGAGAGAGGGATACATTACACATTACAATGACCATGCATTCCCTGATAAGAATTCTGGATAAGGAATATGCAAATAAGACCTCATTGGTGAAAAAGAGGAATTTGCTTCTAGCACCACCTTATTTAACCTTAAGTGGGCCATACTTGAGTTACACAGATGCCAGCCAAAAACTGTTACATACGTTTATTGGCACCAATGGGCATGAACTACTATTGACACTGCCACCTATTCTGCCTAGTCAGAGACGTATACAAAGATCTATAAGGTTTTTTTTTTTGTTTGTTGCTGCATTGTTATCCAAACCAACAATCTAACTAGACCACATAGAGTACAGTATTGTATAACTGACAAGTTCTGGTTAAAGGAGTTGTCCAGGAATCCTTAGGATAGGCCATAAATACCTGATCAGTGAGGGGCTGACAGCTGGCCCCTGCCCTGATCAGCTGTATGGAGCCACTTTGAAACCCAGAAAGAGTTGGCTCTATCGCCTGTATAGTGGTTGGGTGCTATCACTGAAGCCCATACAGCTGTTCTGTGCAGTGTCTGGCTGCTATACACCCACTGTTCAGAAATGTATGGCCTATCCTAAGGATAGACCCTAAAAAATAAATCCTGGATAACCCCTTTAACTTGCAAGGTTGATGAATGATTACCTCCCATCTTAGGAGACATGGTAGAAATTATATGGGCTCTGTTCAAGTTATGACATATTATAAATGTTTTATCCATTACTTTAGCAATAAAATTAGTAAGTATTAAGAATGACTTCATATACCCCAATCATTGGTTATATTAGGGTTCCTTTGTCAAGAGACTATGAGATCCATAGCTCATATATTTATACTTACTGCTCCTTCATGTCATTCTTCTTGATCATGTTTCTGTTATTTTCACATATGCATCTGATCTGACATATCAAGATGAATTTCTGGTTGCTAAGCATTTTACGTTACCCAACCTCTTGCTTACAGAAGTGCATTAGCTGGAAAGCAGGAAGACCCAGAGGTATTTCACAGAGCTCTCATTGACAAGAAAAGATGGATGTTTGTGGGTCTTCACAATAAATTATACAAGGATTGAGGGGGAAGTTTCAACTAGTGTCATTAGTGAGTGGAAAAATAGGAATGCTATAGTATAAAACTGTACTTCTGCTCAAACTAAAACAGCACTCCAGAAGTGAGAAAATCTTTCAACATGTGAAAGGTAAATCATCGGTTTTCTTCAAGGTGTCATTGATCTCATTTGAGTTTTTACAGGCCTTCAATGGTTGTCAGCACCATTGCATACTTATGAATATTCATCACTGAATGGCATAATAACCTGTAAAAGCTGTACGTTGAAGTATGTATACTGTATATATAAATCTATCAAAATGTTTCAGTAGATGCTGTCACACCTAAAACCTCTGCTATTGTCCACAATACACTGTATATTGTCAGGGCACTGTACATAGTTATCTGGCGTACATACATTTGCTGCATTGACTTGTACAAGTCAAAGTCACAATTGTATCAGTCTTTGTAAAATTCTTCTTCTGGATTGCTTGTAGAGATGGCTGAATCTCAGAAGATTCTTTTTGTTTTGGATTTGGACAAGTCGACGTTGCGTTTCGGTTCAAACTTGTTCAGATAGCTCCGAAAGTGAAATTATTATACTCTGGGTTCTCTTCAGACTACAGAGTATAATAGGTGGAGGCATAGGGGAAGTGTAAAAAAAATATCAAACAGTTCTATTCATCTTCCCTCACCTTCTGGAACTCCTCGTGATGTCCGGAGTGCTCTTTGGGTTCTCTTGTGTTACCTGGCAATCCAAGCATCATGACAAGCATCATGATGTCCAAAGACGTGAAGGAAGGTGAGTATAACTGTTTTTGATTTTCTTTTTTGTTTACACCTCTCTTGGGCCTCTACCTATTATGCTCTGGGGTCTGAAGAGACCTCAGAATATAATAATTTCACTTCCGGTTTGCAGGTGTCGAACCCCCAAAGTTTCATGTTTGGAAGAACACAGGCCATTTGGAAAATTCGGGTCAAATCTGGTTCAATCCAAATAGGTTTGCTCATCTCTTATTGTTTGACATGACCAGGTTGTCATATGTCAAAATAAATAATGAATTTTTACTGAACTGTATAAATTATAGTAGTTCTATAGACTAAGTAATAAACATTATAAAACTAAAAAATAAGTATGTTTCCTTATTGGAAATGACACTTTTCTTACCCTCCTCTCCCTGTTCTTACAGGATTGCAGGTATATCATGTACCATCTTGATCTGTAGAACCTGGGAGCATCTCGGTGAGAGATAGACATCACAAACCTGACAGCATGGTTGCCCTCAGATTCGTGTGTGTATTCTCTGCATTGATTTATAACTCCAACAACCCAAAGACCAGGTATACGTGTTTCAAAATAGCTAAAAAAAATATGTGTTGTAAGTTTTTATGAAAAGTATATTGGCATTGATGAAATATCTTGGATCTTAAGACCTTGAGATTTTGTGAGACTATAATGAAATATAACCTTTAGGGAATTTGTGCTATAAGCCAATTTTTCAATAAATAGGCATGAGGCACTGACACTAGAAAGGAGTAAGTCTATAACCTTCCGCCTGTGTAGAGTCAAACCTAGAAAACAGCCTCAACAGCAGATGGAAAACAATATCAAATTTATTTGATATTTAGGAATTTATTTAATGTATGGGAATGGAACCACAATATGACCTCAATACCACTAAGTTTTCCAATGTGTGAATTAAATTTAAAAGGGATCTGTCAGGAGATTCGAGCTGCCCTAACCACAAGCAATGTGAAATCCCAATAGGCTCCATTGTTGCAAACAACTATGTTTTACACTGAAACGCTGTGGCGTCTTAGAGAAAACATAGTGGAAAAATGAGCTGGGAACAGCGAAATATCTCAGCGACTGCCCAGCAACTTCTCTCTTCCTGGCTTGGCTTGACAGGTCTCTCACTATTTGTGCAAAGACCTGTCAATAAAGCCAAACTTCATGAGGAGAAGCTGGCAAGAGCTGACCCCGGCTCAAACCGTAACTTATCACTCTGAAAAACTGCAGCATTTCAGAGTAAAATATAGTTGTCTGTAAGGAGGGAGCCTATTA
Source organism: Leptodactylus fallax (assembly GCA_947044405.1). Taxonomy (NCBI): domain Eukaryota; kingdom Metazoa; phylum Chordata; class Amphibia; order Anura; family Leptodactylidae; genus Leptodactylus; species Leptodactylus fallax. The sequence continues at coordinate 7,346,337 of CAMRHE010000027.1, read as the reverse complement.
GAATTCATACTAGCTGTGATTCCCACAGAATAGTAGACAGAGGAGAAAGCTACTGCTACCTCTTCACATCCTATGAATGATTGCCAAGTAATGCCACTGTACATTTCCTCACAGCTGACATGGGGGCAATGACAAATGATTGTCAGTGGATAAGAAAGCTGGATCCTTAGTCATCAGATGATAATCAGGTCAACTTCAATACAGAAAAGGATTGTCATGTTAAAATTATCACTTTAACCACTTAACGACTAGGCTATTTTAAGCTTTAAATCGTACCTCCAATTATAAAATCACCTTTCATTAATAAATAGTAATCTGTTTCCTTCTCCACTTGTTAAGCTGCTTTACTCCTCCTTATCTTCACTTAGTGAAACTGTGTGTTCATTCTGTAGTTACCTCACACACAGACGTCTATGGAGAAAGGAATGGGAGAAGGAGGCTGTTAGTTGATTTATTGCCTCATTCTTTGCAGTGGTAGAATGTTATCTTGACACTTACCAGTATAAAAAGAGCTACCTAACCCACAGAATTGCGGAATGCAACAGCTGTAGTTATTTGTATGTCTTTTCCATCAGCCTACTCCTCCCCCTTTCCTCTGCATAGACTAACATGTAAAGAATAACTTGGCTTGATAAATGGGACTGATTTCTTAAATGAGATATATTACACAGTTTCATATATTCCTCTGTACTATTTATTTATGCAAATTTGTTAGTAATTTTAGGTACGCTTAATACTTTTTTTTATCTCACTTGTCTTCCTTCTTTGAGTGACAGGGCCAGGTGAAATTTCATCTTAGCACCCTCGTCCTGTCACTCAAGAAAAGGATGGGGAACAGAGGCATTCTTGAGCAGTGTGGGGTATAGCAGTCAATGAATATCTCTGCAACGGATGCACAAATTTTCATGGGGAAAAAGTGTTACATTAAGGTGAGCCTGAGCACATGTGAATTCATCCCATGTGTACTTTTTGTTGCAATTTTATGTTGAAGCCAGAAATCATGAGAAATAAAACCAGATCCATATCGTTAAGCTATTGAATAATATCATATGTCTTATGAGGCATAAAATTGTAAAATAAGATATACAGTTGATATTTTCTATAAAAAACATTTGGCATGTTGGAGTTAGCCATCTCAATGGCATTCATTTATTATATAGGCAGTGGCCTCAGCATGCTAGACAGTGAATTATTGTATTTTATATCTTGTCTTATATTCCCTTGGTATTTTTTGTAGAAAATGCAAATACTGCAGATTGGTGCATTTCCTATTCCCCTTGTCACAAAAGGGACTTACAGAACTCTGACAATTATTTTAATTATGTGACCTTTGTGTAATACTGTACATCATTTTTCTTTGGCTGTGTTCAAAATTCAGCATGCATCTATAAATTATATTTGGCAGTGATACAGTAGACTGGCTTTTTCAATGCTGAGTTTTACATTTAATGATAAGCACTATGGAGATGTTGTCATGGACAATTCAGTTTACTTGTTACAGTCTTAACAAGATCATGGCTACCCAATGCTAAGGAAGCCTGACTAGTCACACAAGTGGCTGATAAAGATCGGAGCTGTATAAACCAAACACGCTCAACAGGAGACACCTGAAGTAATGTTAATTCTGTGCAACAGCTCTATAAATGCAACTCTTATAAGTGCACTAACCAGAATTATACCAGAATGTAATGATGGGAGAATGTCTCCCATCATCCTCTTTTCACTCTCATCTGATCTTGTGTTCCATCTTTAACCCACAGGTACAGTGCCTTGCAAAAGTATTCATACCCCTTGAACTTTTTCACATTTTGTCACCACAAACTTAAATGTATTTTATTGAGATTTTATATGATAGACCTGTTACAGAAGAGTAAGTCTCTCAGCTACTTTCTTCTTCTTGCCCTACGACCTGTAGTAGTGACCCTTTCCCCACACACCTTCTCCAGTCTCTGTCACCTGCTGTCACAACTTACCTTACTAAAATATTTAACCTCTCTCTCTCTCTCTTCTGGTCTTCTGGAATTTTTCCATCCTCTTTCAAACATGCTGGCATAACCCCACTATTGAAGAAATCCTCCCTTGTCCCGTCATGTGCTGCTATCGACCCTTCTCTAACCTCCCCTTCATCTCCAAAATCATGGAAAGCTTGGTCTATTCTCATTTAATCATTTGCGGACTTTGTCTCTTCTCCTCTTCCCCTTGCCATTGGGGTTCCTCAGGGCTCTGTCCTAGGCCCCCTGCTCTTCTCTCTCTACAAAGCCCCCATTGGACAAACCATCACTAGATTTGGCTTCCGGTACCATCTTTATGCTGATGACAACCAATTATATATGTCATTCCGTGACATCACCTTTGCGCAAATACAGAACACCAGTGACTGTCTCTCTGCTGTCTCAAATATCATGTGCTCACTATCTGAAATTGAATCTCTCAAAGACTGAACTACTGATGTTTCCATCATCAAATAGATCTGTCCCTGATTTCTCCATTGCAGTCTCCAGTCTTACTTTAACTTCTAGGCAGCATGCCCGCTGCCTCGGGGATACATTTGACTCAGACCTTTCCTTCACCCCCCATATCCAATCACTTTCACGCTCATGTCATCGCCATCTCAAAAACATCTCCAGAATCTGCCCTTTCCTTACCACAAATACACTAAGGACTGAATGCAGCGGCTAGGCTCATCTATCAGTCTAGAGGCTACAGCGATGCCTCCAGTCTGTGCCGGTCACTACATTGGCTGCCTATTTAATACAGAATACAATATGAACTTATCACCCTCATCCACAAGGCTCTCCATAATGCTGCACCTCCCTACATTTCCTCCCTCATCTCTGTCTATCACCCAACCCGTACTCTCTGTTCACTCAAAGACCGAAGACTAACATCCTCTATTATCAGAACCTCCCACGCTCGTATACAAGACTTCTCCCGAGTTGCACCACTTCTCTGGAATGCTCTATCCCAGACTATCAGATTAACCCCCAATTTCCACAGCTTCAAGCATAAACTAAAGACACATCTTTTCAGACAGGCCTATCACAACTCCTAATGTAAACCCTTCCATAGTTAGAATCCCTAAAACGTACCCTCCTCTGTTTACGCTCCAACATTACTTCACAGGATATGATGCCGTATCAGACTAACTTTATATGTCCAGGCACCATCTGCACGTTAAAGGACATGACTGGTGATGGCTCATACAGCCTTATATATGTGTAATGACAGTAACCTCTATTACAAAATTGTCTGACCATTGTACAAGCAATGCTACGTCTGTTGTCGCCCCTGCTACCTCTTGTGTCACCCCCTCTACCTCATAGATTGTAAGCTCTTGCAAGCAGGGCCCTCAGTCCCAGTGTGTGAATTGACTATTTCTTTGTAATGTATCTTTTTTGTCAGTACTTGAACCCTACAAGTTGTACAGTGCTGCAGAATATGTTGGCGCTATATAAATAAAAATTATTATTATTATTATCAGAACCTCCCACTCCCGTATGCAAGACTTCTCCGGAGTTGCACCACTTCTCTGGAATGCTTTTTCCCGAACAATCAGATTAACACTCAGGATATGATGCCTCTTCAGACTGTAATTTTATATGTTCAGGCACCATCTGTATGTTAAAGGACTCTGACTGGTGATGGCTCATAAAGCTTTATGTGCAATGAAAGTAACCTCTATCACAAAAATGTCTGGACCACTGTATAAGCAATGCTACCTCCAATGCCACTCCTGCTACCTCTTGTATCACCCCTCTACCTCATAGATTGCAAGTTCTTGCGAGCAGGGCCCTCAGTCCCATTGTGTGAATTGACTATTTCTTTGTAATGTATCTTTTTTGCCTGTACTTAAACCCTACAATTTGTACAGTGCTGCGGAATATGTTGGCGCTATATAAATAAAATGTATTATTATTTTAGACCAACATAAAGTAGCAGATAATTGTGAAGTGGAAGGAAAATGATACATGGTTTTCAAAATTTTAATCAAATAACAATCTGAAAAGTGTGACGTGTAAAATTATTCAGCCCCCCTATATCAATACTTTGTAGAGCCACCTTTTGCTGCAATTGCAGCTGCAAGTCTTTTGGGGTATGTCTCTATCAGCTTTGCACATCTAGTGATAGAGATTTTTGCCCATTCTTCTTTGCAAAATAGCTCAAGCTCAGCCAAATTGGGAGGAAAGCGTGGGTGAGCAGCAATTTTCATGTCTTGACACAGATGCTCAATGGGATTTAGGTCTGGACTTTGAGTGGGCCATTCTAACATGTGAATATTCTTTGATCTAAACCATTCCACTGTAGCTCTGGTTGTATGTTTAGGGTCATTGTCTTGCTAGAAGGTGAAACTCCTTCCCGGTCTCAAGTCTTCTGCAGCCTCCAACAGGTTTTCTTCCAGGATTGCCCTGTATTTAGCTACATCCATCTTCCCATCAACTTTGACCAGCTGCCCTGTTGAAGAAAAGCATCCCCACACCATGATGCTGCCATCCCCAGTGGGGATGGTGTGTTCAGGGTGATGAGTAGTGTTGTTTCTCCACCACATATAGTGCTTTGCTTTTAAGTCAAAAAGTTTAACTTTAGTCTCATCTGACCAGAGCACTTTCTTCCATATGTTTGCTGTGTCCCCTATACAGCTTGGGGCAAACTGCAAATGGCACTTCTTATGACTTTCTTTCAACAATGGTTTTCTTCTTGCCACTCTTCCATAAAGGCCAGATTTGTGGAGTGCATAACTAATAGTTGTCCTGTGGACAGATTCTCCCTCCTGAGCTGTGGATTTCTGCATCTCCTGCATAGTAACCATGGACCTCTTGGCTGCTTCTCTGACCAGTGCTCTCCTTGCTCAATCTGTCAGTTTAGGTGGATGGCCATGTCTTGGTAGGTTTGCAGTTGTAGAATAATTTTTCCATTTTTGGATGATGGATTGAACAGTGCTCCTTGGGATGCTCAAAGCTTGGGATATGGTTTTATAACTTAACCCTGCTTTAAACTTCTCCACAACTTTATATCTGATCTGTCTGATGAGTTCCTTGGTCTTCATGATGCTGATTGTTCACTAGTTTTCTCTAACAAACCACCGAGGCCTTCACAGAACAGCTGGATTTATACTGAGACTAAATTACACACAGCTGGACTCTATTAATAAATTAAGTGACTTCTGAAGACAATTGTGCACACTGGATTTTATTTAGGGGTATCAGAGTACAGGGGAATGAATGCTTTTGCACATCACACTTTTCAGATTTTTATTTGAGTAAAATTTTGAAAATCATGTATCATTTTTGTTCCACTTCACAATTATGTGCTACTTTGTTTTGGTTGATCACTTAAAATCTCAATAAAATACATTTAAGTTTGTGGTTGTAAGGTGACAAAATGTGAAAAAGTTCAAGGGGTATGAATACTTTTGCAAGCCACTGTATGTTTCCCCACCTGACCTAAGAAACTAAGGCACCATAGCTCCCAACATAAATCTAAAATTTTAACGCTGACATACAAGGTCATCCACGACTTGTCCCCTCCATACATCTCTACCGAATCTCCCACTACCTACCCACAAGTAATCTTTGATCTTCTCAAGACCTCCCACTCTGCTCTTATCTGCTCTTAACACAAATGTCTGTAAGATTCTCCCATGCGCCCCCATACTCTGAAATTTGCTACAACACATAAGCTTGTCCCCCACAATCACAAAACTCAAGAGGACCCTGAAGGCTGTTACCACACCACCATCGAACAGCTTCTACCCTCACCTACTGTCTCTATTCCACTTCCCTCATAGATTGTAAGTCCTTGTGGGAAGGACCCTCAACCCCACTGTCTTGTGTATGCACCATGGTATTAATGTTGCTATAAAAATAAATAATAATAATATTGTATTTGCTCTAATTCTGCTATATATCTACGTGATTTATTCTTGAAATCAATTGGCCAACCATGTAATATACATACATGTTGGGTTCTTCAGAGAAAGGGTCTCTCTTTACAGTTGCTCTCTGATCTTGAATGAAGGACGCTTGGCACTCTGAATGCTCTAACAAGGCATCTGGTAAACCAGACAAACCTTTAAAGATATAAACTCAAACTTATCTCCAGTTTTAAACAAATTTGCATAACTGAATAGTGCAAGTAAAAATAAGAAACTGGATAATATATCTTATTAAGGAGACCTATTTCCTTCTCCACTTATTAAGCTGTTCTCCCTCTTCTTATCTTCATTCTGACTGTTTGTTTACATTATATTTGTCTCCATATTCAGCCTCACACACAGAGCTCTATGGAGAAGGGAGAGGTGGAGTGTAGTAGTCTTCTTCCGCTGTCTGGTTAATTGATGTATTGTTTCATTCTGTGCACAAGTAGCTTCTTATCTTCAAACCTAGCAGTTTGAGAAGTGTACAGATTAGCAGAGTGTAGCAGCAGCAATGATATAGATTGGTTTTTTTCTAGCCCCCCTTCATAGACTAATATGTAAAAAGTAACTCTGCCTGAAATGTGGAGACGAAAACATATTTTTTAATAAGGTATATTACAAAGTTTCTTATTTTTACCTGCACTATTCATTTATGCTAAATTGTTTTATAACTGGAGGTATGCTTTAAAGTATATTTTAACAGATGTAACAGTTTATCCTGGTGCTTAATGCATTAAAGGGAATTAACCAGCAGAACCAAAATAACTTCTATGCAACTTTTATGCTGGTGTAAGGGCTGTTAGTGTAATAGTGAATAGTGAAACTTGCTGCCAAGAAAATCAGCTTTTAATCCATACACAAATGATAGCGTCTGCTTGAGTGTTGTTTTTTCCAGTGCTTTCCCCGACATAAAAATTAACAGATTTTGATGTGCACCAGCCACATTTTAAAATGTAGCAACACATACAGCCAGAGTTGTCACTTTCCCTGTTAGTAACCATTTCCCATGTAAATGCACTATGTAACAATCTTTTATCCAACACCTGTTTATATAGACATGTGTATTAAACAATACACACCGTTGGTTCACATACCAATGCCCAAAATGTTCATCATGTATGTAGTCTACAAAATTTAATGAACATAGTTCAAACTATAGATCTTTTATTAAAATATAAAACATTCCTTCCCTCCTCATCCTACTCGCTTATGACTTCTTCCTTGCCTATGTTCTCCCCTGCCCCTGCTTCCTCACTTTATATCACATATGTTTGTTCCTTATTTTGTTGAAATGTAATAAAATTTTTTAATGGAAAATATAAAACATTCCATAATGTCAACCAATAACATAATGGTCAAAACCAAAAATACTTCCTATGTAGAAATATTCCTGAGATGGTGGAGTATCTCAATGCTTCATGTGACTACTTACTTTCACAACTGAGAAAAGAGAAGGTCCCCTGAAACATTGCATGTAATACAATTTATATAGCAAAGCCAACTAGTGAGCTAAAGAAAACAAGAAATATCAGCCTATTGTGTCATATCTAGTAGCCAGTGTCAAAGTTGAATTATTATGTATCTAGTCATACATAAAAGCTAGCACCAGATGTTTTAAAGTAAATATGATTCATGTATAATCAGACACTATTTTAAGTTTTTACTTAAAATAGTATCTGATTATACATATCCTTAAAGAGTAACTAAATACACTTTGTTTTCTAGGTGAATAGTACAAGTAATAATAAATGTTATAACATCTTATATAGTAATATCTTATATTACAGAAAATACTTCTCTCCACTTATCAGGTCTTCTGTTCTTTGACTTTTGCTCTATTCACTCACTTTCAATTCACTGATAAAATACACACAGGAGTCCATGCATCAGATAATCGGACTACATCTGATGACCCTAGAAGTCCATAAATCTGGGGAGGGGAAGGAAAGGAGCAAGAGGAAATAGCTGCAGAGTAAGGACACATACACATGAAAATGCTGCTGCAGTTTGTAGTGTTTTATCTCAGCTCAGTGCTGAATTCACAGCTACATTGTTCACTACTGCTGTGTAATGTAAACCATGCTGCTGCTGCAGTTATGTCTTATTGAGATAGATTGACAGAATTTCCTCTTCTCCAGTGGCAGATTATAATATGCCCAGTTTGTATCCAAAGTGACCAAAGACTTTATGCATATTGTGTTTTTCCATATTTTGTATCACAAATTGATTCGAATATCCACATAACATGAAGAAGCACCTGCATACATAAGCTCAAATGACAATACATGTGAGTTTCCTGTCATTTTTCAAAAAACCTGCACAGTTAAGGTCACATGAAAATTTCTGTGAAAGTCTTAACGTCAACAGGGAGAACAGCAAGGAGGCAGAAAAGGAAAATGTGAGTGGCTGTGTAAATGTATAAGGGTCTGTGTTAGTTTAGGCCCTAAACTTTAGGGTATCTGGTCTAGGGATTGTATGCCTGGGGTGCGAATTTATTTAGAGGGTCTGCCTTTGGTCTGTTTTTAAAGGGTCTGGGGTCTAAATATATTTAGGGGTTAGTCAGGGGTCTGTTCTAGGGTCTGTATTTATTTGTCTGGTTAGGTGGTCTATACCAGGGACTGTATTTGTTTAGGGAGTCTGGTCTTGAGGTGGCTGGGCCTTCTGTACTTGTTTAGGGTATTTTTATTCCTGGATCTGTATTTATTTTATGGTCTGGTTTTAGGTCTGATTTTTCTGTGTTGATTTATAAACTGTTGGCAGCTGCAGAAGCAAAAAAAAAAAATTGCCATGGTGGTCTGGCCTGAATAGAGAACATGAGGATGTTGGGGTAGAAAAGACTTCACCTGTGAGTCCTGGGTTTATACATGTCTATAATGGTAAATTATTGTATTCCACAAACAAAAGTCTCTATGAAGTCCTAATGAAGTTGAGCATTACCATTTCTCCATTCTCTACATAGTCTGATAGTCTCAGCAGTGATTGGGTGCTGTATGCTATCAGCGCTTTTACAAAACGAATAACATTCACTTAATGTTTGCAAAGAAAAGTGGTGTTGAATATAAACATGCTGTTGCAGGAAGCAAAGAAGCTTTTTGGACTAGCCTAGCCTATAGCCAACTTAATCCACCACTGACAGTAACCTCTATTACAAAATTGTCTGATCATTTAATAAGCAATGCTTCCCCTGCTACCTCTTGTGTCACCCTCTCTACCTCAAAGATTGTAAGCTCTTGCAAGCAGGGCCCTCAGTCCCATTGTGTGAATTGACTATTTCTTTGTAATGTATCTTTTTTGTCTGTACTTGAACCCTACAAATTGTACAGTGCTGCGGAATATGTTGGCACTATATAAATAAAATTTATTTTTAATATTAATATTATTATTATTATTACTATTACCACTGCTCATATTTGGGTGCTGTATATGGGAGACATCATAGCGCATAGTCTTCACCCACTCTAGCTGAACTCAAGAAAAACTGACAATTTATCATGTACGCACATCACAGATTATTCTGAAGATCTGAATGAAAAGCTAAATATAAATAATTTAATACATCTACAAACTAACTCAACTGTTATTTAAATTAGTTATGTAAAACTGTAAAAGCTTGAACAGAAAGTATACTTTCAAGTTACTGGGGCAGATTTATTACTAACACCAGTCTTCATAGCCCCAGAGCCGGTGGAGTGTGTGCTTCATACAATGGGGAAAAAAAAGTATTTAGTCAGCCACCAATTGTGCAAGTTCTCCCGCTTAAAGAGATGAGAGAGACCTGTAATTGACATCATAGGTAGACCTCAACTCTGAGAGACAAAATGAGAAAATAAATCCAGAAAATCACATTGTCTCATTTTTAAATAATTTATTTGCAAATTATGGTGGAAAATAAGTATTTGCTCACCTACAAACCAGCAAGATTTCTGGCTCTCACAGACCTGTAACTTCTTCTTTAAGAGGCTCCTCTGTCCTCCACTCATTATCTGTAGTAATGGCACCTGTTTGAAATTGTTATCAGTATAAAAGACACCTGTCCACAACCTCAAACAGTCACACTCCAAACTCCACTATGGTGAAGACCAAAGAGCTGTGGAAGGACACCAGAAACAAAATTGTAGACCTGCACCAGGCTGGGAAGACTGAATCTGCAATAGGCAAGCAGCTTGGTGTGAAGAAATCAACTGTGGGAGCAATAATTAGAAAATGGAAGACATACAAGACCACTGATAATCTCCCTCGATCCGGGGCTCCACACAAGATCTCACCCTGTGGGTTCAAGATGATCACAAGAACGGTGAGCAAAAATCCCAGAACCACACAGGGGGACCTAGTGAATGACCTGCAGAAAGCTGGGACTAACATAACAAAGGCTACCATCAGTAACACACTACGACGCCAGGGACTCAGATCCTGCAGTGCCAGACGTGTCCCCCTGCTTAAGCCAGTAAATATCCGGGCCCGTCTGAAGTTTGCTAGAGAGCATATGGATGTTCCAGAAGAGTATTGGGAGAATGTCATATAGTCAGCTGAAACCAAAGTAGAACTATTTGGTAGAAACACAACTCGTCGTGTTTGGAGGAGAGTGAATGCTGAGTTGCATCCAAAGAACACCATACCGACTGTGAAGCATGGGGGTGGCAACATCATGCTTTGGGGCTGTTTCTCTGCAAAGGGACCTGGATGACTGATCCGTGTACATGAAAGAATGAATGGGGCCATGTTTCGTGAGATTTTGAGTGCAAACCTCCTTCCATCAGCAAGGGCATTGAAGATGAAATGTGGCTGGGTCTTTCAGCATGACAATGATCCCAAGCAAGCCGCCAGGGCAACGAAGGAGTGGGTTCGTAAGAAGCATTTCAAGGTCCTGGAGTGACCTAGCCAGTCTCCAGATCTCAACTCCATAGAAAACCTTTGGAGGGAGTTGAAAGTCCTTGCTGCCCAGTGACATCCCCAAAACATCACTGCTCTAGAGGAGATCTGCATGGAGGAATGGGCCAACATACCAGCAACAGTGTCATTGCCAACAAAGGATATATAACAAGGTATTGAGATTAACTTTTGTTATTGACCAAATACTTATATTCCACCATAATTTGCAGATAAATTGTTTAAAAATCAGACAATGTGATTTTCTAGATATGTTTTCTCATTTTGTCTCTCATAGTTGAGGTCTACCTATGATGACAATTACAGGCCTCTCTCAGAACTTGCACAATTGGTGGCTGACTAAATACTTTTTTTTCCCCACTGTATATGACAAGGCGCACGCCTCCTCATAAATAAGGCACACTCTCTGTCGGACTATGTACATCAGGGAAAATGTACGCAAGTGCAGAAAAACTGTTGCAACGTAAGAATGCTTCCAAAAATAGAAGTTTTTATATTTTTGTTAAGCGCTCGTAGTTGGCATACATTTACCCCATCATTCAGGTGTAAATGATGATAAAGTTGGTGGGGCTAATGGCCTCCACCACCTGCCCACTTTTGACACACTCCTTTTTTGTGGAAAAAGTTATGACTTTTTATGCCAAGGCATTATATATCTGCCCAAGTGTGTTTCATAGTACCCAGTTCCCTAAAATTAAAATTTTACCAAGTGCATATCCTCCCAAGGTTAAAAAATAAGGCATGAAAATGATCTGTATACTGTATCATGTCTTTTTATATAAGTTATATGAGCTAGAGTTTATTGCTTTATAAAAACATGCTTTTACTTCAAGTAGCGATAACGTACAGTACTTATAACAGAAACCACACATTTTATGTTGAAATCCAGTATAGAAAACTGGTATAAGGTAATCTTTCCAGGCTGGCAGTTTGGGTAAGGAATAATAACCATTAACAGTGATGTATCTGTCATCTTCTAAATACAGTACAAAGGTCTCATTTTGCTTGTATGAGGGAGTTGCTTTTCAGAGTAATCTAAAAGGCAGGCGCACAGAACTCCCTACTCTAGTGTAAAATAGCTCTGACTGTAATATCAAATGCCTACAATCTCCTGAAATAAGGCAGTAAGGTTTCAAAAGGCAATAGCACGCCATAACAATACTATAACATCCTATCTGTGTAGGGTAAAAGGGCCATAAACTACATCTTTAAAGCAATTGAAGCATTTATCCAGGAGACAAATTATCTATATCAGACGACACATCTTGCATATTGAGAAATGCGTAATTTGCTATTAGCAATCATGTGTGGAATGAACAAATAATTTGTTCCATTTTCCAAGCTTTTTTAAGGAGCTATTGTTTGTGTGAAATGAATTTCTGATGGCTTACAGACGAGTGAATTCATGCTGTTCAATAAAGACTCACTAGGATCCTAGTAGACAGATGCAGACAGTACTTCATCAGCTCTGGTAAGTGATCCCCATGCTGAGACCACATCTGAGACTTGTCTACAGGATACATGTGATGGATGTAAATATTTATGCTTACCAATCATCACAAAAATAGAATGTATTTTCCTGGAAGAGAAGTGCAGCAATTGTGTTTTCCACATTCTCTATAGAAAGATATCCAAATGCCAAACAAAAATAAGATGCACCTAGGTTTTAGAGGAGGAAAATAGGGGAAAAAATTTTGAAGCAAAAAGATGTGGTAAAATATTTAATATATGGAAGTTGTAGTTTTGCAACAGCTGCAAGGCCACATTGGCAGGTGGCCCTGCAGCTGTACAGGGATGCATAGGGCGTCTTTTTGCGCGGTCAGGTGTACTTTTTAGTTATACCATTTTGGGGAATGTCTATTGCTTTGATCACTTTTTATTCAAATCAGAGGCAAAATAGCAAAAAAGATGTGGTCCAGCAATTTAGATTTTTTTTTTTTCCCACTATGACGTTCACCCTATGGGAAAAATATTTTTATAAGTTTGTAGACCAGGCATTTTCGGACACAGGCATACCTAATGTGTTTCACATTAATTTTCTACTTTTATATGTATTCTATCGAAAGGGGGTGTTTTAGAATTAAATTACACTTTTTTTTTTTTTTAACTTTTTTTTTTTACTATTTTATTTGATTTGATTGCAAGTCCCATAGACTGCAATACAAGTGTATTGCACTCTATGGGAGATTCTGTACATTATTATTGCGGCTGGTCATACGAGCAGGAGGACTCCTGCAATCGCGCAGGAGCCGTCTTTCAACAAGAAAAGTACGGGGCAGTGGGGACCGGCCCTGGGGGCAGCTTTATTAACTTTAGCAGGCTAACAGGTAGTAATGCCGCTGCAGCAAAGCGGCCGCCATCATCTTCACACCGCCGGGACACCCTCTCAGCCCAAGGCCCACAGTTTCGCCCCCACTCCTCTCGCTGTAGCAAGCCCGCGGTGGCAGGAGTGGGGTGATGCTGCGACACCGCTCCTCCGCCCCCCGTCTAAACTCCACACATTCGAACCATAAGACGCACCCCCATTTTCCTCTCAAATTTGGTGGAAAAAAAGTGCGTCTTATAGTCCGAAAAATACGGTATATACAGTAAAATTCCTGTAATTTGACATCCAATAATCCAGAAATTGATAATCTAACTCCTATCTGGTCCTAGGAAATTTTCCTGTAGTAGTATATACAAAATTACACAATTCTAACACCAGGGGGTTATAGCAATACTGTCATTGTATACCATTTTATAAAAATGTGCCTTAAAAATTGCTAGAAGAGCAATTCCCCAGTAGCTGCTGGTGAACCCTGGGGGGAGGGGCACAACAAGACAGTGAACCCTAAGCTGAACCCCCTCCTGTCCCTGTCTACTTGCCTGAACTGCCCTAGGCGACAGATAGAAACTGGGCGGCAGTCCCTTCTTATGATATAAGTGATGACACAGAACGCAGACAAGACAAACAATGACAAAAGGGAGGTCAGCTAGCCAAGGGGTCGGTAACAGTCGAGCAATGCAGTACAAAATCAAAATCAGAGAGAATAGTTAAAAGTAAAGCCAGAGGTCAGGAATATGAATACAGGTAACAAAACAGCAAGGAGTAATAGCCAGTACGCATAAGGCAGTAGCAAGCGCCAATGTGAATGTGAGCAAACTATAAATAGGAAGGAAGAACTCACCCCAGACTTGATAGGAAGATAGGCTGTCAATCACACAGGTAAGACTAAAATTAACTATTAGAGGAGCAGAGGAAAACCAAAGTAAAGGAGATGAGTGTGGTAGAAAATCAATAACATGTAGCATGCGGCCGGAGGATGGCGCCAAAGCCCGAACGGGCAAGGATATTACATGTGCATCACATTAAACATTTCTTGCAGCTGAAATTAGACATTTTCGTAAAAAACAAAGCCCTTTGTATTTTACTTCCATTATTACTGTACTTTGGTGTAAATAATTGCTCTCCCGAGGAGTTTCTCAATATCTTAACATTTTATCTTAGTAACCAAACTGTTGCAGTATTGTTGATGCCCTGTGTAATGTGTGATATATTTGCGCCAATTTTCTGTCACACTTTATAGTTCAATTACTCAAGATCTCTCCTTGCAATAATTGAATGATAACTTTTATTGTTTGCGTCTGGTGGATGAAAATCTTGGACATACAGGACCATGCTCAGTATCTGAGCTCTTTTTCAATAAGCCATGCACCTATACAATTTAGCTCGATTGTCGTCAACTATCTTGACTTCCTACCACAAATCACTACATCAATATCGACAAGGGTGATTTCACTAAATGAACCATTTATCTAAAGTAAGAAAACCTGGTTGCATTTACAGAGCGCTTCACTAGTTAAATGCATACTGCCTATACATACTAACTGTACAGTAGATAAGTGTATGTTCACATCTCGCTTTATGTTTATGTTTGGTTTATGCGTTCCCACATGTATGTCAAGGCTATATATTCACCCATTTGTGTCTAGAAGAGTTTCCTTTTGGCCTGTGTTGGGCCATTACACATCGACATGTTTTTTCAACTTTCATGGAATACAAAGTAGACAACTAGAGTAAGCTGCTGAAAGAAACGTATGCCGCACAGTTTAACATTGTCACCCATGGGCAACATATGCCGAACTTGTTGACAATTATTTCAATTATTTTATATCCTTGCCATCCTGCCTCATACTACCATTGGCTATAGATATGTCAGGATTGCTGATATGTGAATAAATAAATCCAAAATTCAGTGCCATAGCATGGCATATAAATATGGGGTGTGGCATGCAAAAAGGGGAGTGTCCTAAAATAATAAATCATTCATTAATTATAGTTGAGGTAAAATGTTCAATTAATCATAATTTTGATTTAGGCCATAATCGCCCAGCCTTACATCAGATCCTTTTGTTGGCAGTACACAGAGGTTCTATCAGAATGAAGGCTCTGACATGATGTGAACAGAGCCTTATCAGTCTTGGATAGTGGTTAATTTCAATTAACATACAATGCACTGTCAAGTTCCAAGGAAAAATTGCTCAAGCTGCTTCATGAGAGATCAGTTTTCTCAAATAGATTCAGCAGTCTGACTGCTACTACCCTGAGACTGAATCCATGGCGTCAGGTTTTTATGGTCTGCTTAATCTTCTTACTCTAACAGCGTTCCATTTTATATTCCATTTGCATGCATGTGTACATTCTAATAGACTATTAAAACCACTATGTGACCTACTTTTGCAAGAGCCAGTCTTACATCTCATTGATGTGCATGCTTTTTTAGTGTGATAGACCATTAAATGTATGAGTTTGAGGGGGTTATTTAATTTATATATTATTTTACTTTATGTACATTACTTAGAATGTTCAGTATGCAAGAATAATATTAGTTTAAGGAAAACAGTTTAAAGAATACAGTATATTTTCATGTCATACAATGATCTATCATTAGTGCTGGAACCTATAACTAATGAAGGGCTTAAGTGATACGTATACAGAAACAGAAGCTCCTAGTAATCTGCTATTAGAATTATGACTATGCAAATAGGGTAAAATAAACAATATTTCAGATAAACTGGAGTATTAAAGGCTTTGAGGGAGTCTTGAAAGCTGTTTACTAATCTCTGTGCAGGTAATTTAGATTCTGTGACCATTACTGAATTACTTATGTGGGATGGAGGGTGGTTTTGTGATATTTACTACTCTAATCCATATAGTCCCACTTTTGCATAATTGGAATTGGTTTTAGATTTGTCAGCTACGTAGGACTCTAAAATGCTTCTGTTTGCTCTTTCATGACAGAATAGCGAATATATTAAAGTGCCTTTTTTTTTTTTTTTTTTTTTTTTTTAGATGCATATCACCAACTTCTACTTAATAGCTGACAGTAGGGCATTGTGTGGACTGTTCAAAGAAGGTTGTGGCACACTAATTATACATGATTATAAAACTCTTAAAGGGAGTCCCTTAGCACCCAAACCGATGTTAAGCCCTTCCCGCTTTTTTTTTTTTTTCGATTTTCATTTTTGACTCCTGGCCTTCCAAACTCCATAACTTTTTTATTTCTCCGTTCACAGAGCCATATGAGGGCTTAAGGCATGCAGGACAAATTATTCTACCATTTATTATTCTGTACAATGTACTGGCAAGCTGTAAAAAAAATTCAGAATTGGGAGAGATTGGAGAAAAGGTGATTTTCTTACGGGCTTCATTTTTACGGCGTTAACTGTGTAGCCAAAATGTCATCTGTATTCTATGTTTTGGTGAGATTCCGGGGATACCAAATTTATATAGTTTTATTCATATTTTAACCCCTTAACAAAAATCCAAAACTTAACACCTATAACTTTTTTATATTTCTGTGTACAGGGATGCACAGGGCGTCTTTTTTGAAGGGCCAGGTGTACTTTTTAGTTATGCCATTTTGGGGAATGTCTATTGCTTTGATCACTCTTTATTAAAATTTTTATCAGAGGCTAAACAGCAAAAAAAAAAAGTCGGTTCAGCACTGTTGATTTTTTTTTTCCCACTATGGCATTCACCATACGTGAAAAATATTTTTTCAGACAAAGGGATACCTAATGTGTATGTGTTTTACATTTTTTTTTTAGCTTTTATATATATTCTAGGGAAAGGGAGGTGATTTGAATTTTTATTTCTTTTTATTTTTTTTATATTTTTTTATTTTTTATTTATTTTTTTATTTTTTATTGCATTTATTAGACCCCCTAGGGGTCTTTAACCCTAGGGGGTCTGATCAAAAATGCAATGCATTACAATGCTAATGCATTGCAAAATATGAGCATTTGTATAAATCACAGCCAGACAAACCTCCTACACAAAATGGAGGTACCCATGTGCCGTCGGGAAAATGACGCCTCGGTCAGCTTTGACCAAGGTGCCAGGGGCCTTAATGCCCGCAATCAGTGTGGGCACTGATTGCGGGCTTTAGCGTCGGGCCTCTGCTATATTTAAAATACCTGACATCTGCCATACTATTACAGCGGATGTCAGGAAGGGGTTAAGCTAGTGCCATTTTATCTTTTATTCTTTTTGCAAGTGAGCTTCCTTGAACACCAAGGGTTTATATTCCCTGGCCCAAGCACTATCACTCTGTTTTGTCACCTTTTCCCACCTCCATTATGCAGGATTTTGTTAGAGTGAGCGATGACGCAGGGGTAATGTGAGCTTGTAAGCTATCAATCAAGCGCAAGGTGGTGGGGCTGGTGGCAAGACATAATGATAGACAGTGCTCAGGTCAGGAAATCCATACCATCTGTGCTCAAGAAACCTCAGTTCCATTAAGAGAAAAATTTCTAAGGATTATTTGCATAAAATACCAAAGTACAAGTATGATTGTGCTTGTGTATAATTAAGCAACATGGAATTATGCCAAATATTGATTTGGGAGCAGGCAGGCGTCATATAGTATGAAAAAAATCATTGGATTCACAGTTTCTATAAAAAGTGGATCAATTTAAAGAGCTGTGTTTTCACATTGGTTCTACAGAGCTCTTTGTCATGTCAAAAAGCCTTTTTAATAATAATGTGATTCTCGATATGTTCAAGAGATGAGTGTAGTCATCCGGTCAGGTTACCAATAGCCTATCAAAAAACTATCAGGTTCAGGCAAAATTGGCAATTGTGGGTAGCATGGCACAAACAGAAACCAGTGCTCGGTTTCATAGCTGCTAATGATCATTAGTAAGACGCTTCAAGGGGCACGTTCAGTGGGTGCCCAAAAAACAAGTTGATTGACATTCTAAGAGGTTTGGAGGTGAGGAACACCAACCAGTTATAGCTAAATCACTTGCATCATCTTGGTGCTGGCATCTCCTTTAATTAAGTGCCAGTGGAGGCTTTGTAGATGCACTTCACTATATGTGCTATGCCCAACATTCAAGTCTTTTAAGAGATTCTGTATACAAAAAAATTTAAGGAAACTATTGCAGCTTAAGTACATCTCATAAACTGTATTTGCAAGTGAATCAGAGCAGAGATAGAAAGCTTTTAGAGCAATCTTAGCTGTTGGCCATGATGCAGTGGAATCAAAATCAGTAAGAGATGATAAAAGGATGCTTTCTTTGTTGATTCCCCTTTATAGTGCCCTTATTTTTGAGTCTGGACTTTATGTAAATATAACCTTTGATAGTTCCTACATGTGTTGTTATTCTAGTCCCATCCAATTCCATAGAGGCACCTGCACACAGTATAATGTTACATAATGGCCTCCACACAGTATAATATCTTGTAGCGGACCTTCCACACAGTATTATGTTATATTGGCCCCTATGGTATTCTTGCAAATATTGCAAAAATCTTGGGTTTGGCAGACCATGCATGAAATATTATTATACTCTGGGGTCTTTTGAGAGCTGGAACAGGGATCATAAGTAAATAGGGCCTGTTACCTGCTATTTCTTTATATTTCACAGTTTTTGAATCCACTCCTGGTTTTGGCTCAAAATACTATATCAGAAACTGCATGTTTGAATCCAGCATTAAGCCAAACAAAAATATTTAATGAAACCCAGTTAGAAAAAGGTTGGTTTTAGCATAAAATACAAAAATATGAATAATAAAAACTAAATTGATGTGACGATTTACATGAACTTTAAACAGGTTATTATGAAATAAAATTATATTACCATAAAAATATATTATGTATTGACTCACACCAAGACTGAGGAAGTATTTGCTTTCAAAATGACTGCTCTCAGTAATAGTTAATAAGTATTAAATATTTATTGTAGGTTCACTGCTGGCGTCTTAAATGATCAGGTGCATAGGTGCATATACACACGTGGACAAAATTGTTGGTACCCCTCGTTTAATGAAAGAAAAACCCACAATGATGTTAAATAGTATTATTCTACAATATTCAAGACCTTTAAGGGTTAATTGTATTCTGCTGACATAACTCTTGTAACTTATGGTGCATGGGTGTGGATAGAGTATGACTATTTTGGTATTGTCCAAATACAGTGGTAGAAAGTATAAGGATGTTGGGAAACACCCCCTTTCATGAATATAAATGACTGACAGACACACATGTCTGGGTCTCACTCTCTGTGGGGGTCTCCCTCTCCCTGTGGGGATCTGTCCCTGTCTCTCACTTTGGGTGTCTCCCTCTTCCGACCTGTCTACTCCCTCTGACCCTGGAAGGGCATATGGCGGAATCGTCCTGCAGAAGACCAACACACATTGATGAATAAGCTTGAGCCAAGATGATGCAAGAGAACCACCTTGAAGAAACCTAACACTACACTTCTCCTAAGAAATGTAAGACATTGACTGATATTTCTGATGCTGGAAGATTTCCATGTATCTGTTTCCCATGAAGACTTCAATAAATCTCCATGTTTTATAAGAAGCTGAGTCCTCCAATAATGTTACCTTAGGGGTCAACACGTGAGTAAGGATTTCATTCAATTGTAGACTATTTTATAGTTTCCGGACAGTTATTATTTTACAAATGATCACAGAAATAACTTGAATCTGACAAAAGTAATTTGCCAAACTACATGTTGACAAGCCACAAAGCTTCTGGGAGACAGATGAAACAAAAATCAAAATTTTTGGCAGACGGAAAAATGAAGCATATTTTGAAAAGAACACTGTTCCTACTGTGAAACATGGAGGAGGCTCTGTTATGTTCTGGGGCTGTTTTGCTGAATCTGGCACAGGGTGTCTTGAATCTGTACAGGGTACAATGAAATCTCAAGACTATCAAGGGATTCTAGAGAGAAATGTGCTGCCCAGTGTCAGAAAGCTTGGTCTCAGTCGCAGGTCATGGGTCTTGCAACAAGATAATGACCCAAAACACACAGCTAAAAACACCCAAGAATAGCTAAGAGGAAAACATTGGACTATTCAGAAGTGGCCTTCTATGAGCCCTGATCCAAACCCTATTGAGCATCTTTGGAAGGAGCTGAAACATGCCGTGTGGAAAAGGCACCCTTCAAACCCGAGACAACTTGAGCAGTTTTCTCATGAGGAGTGGGCCAAAAATACCTGTTGAAAGAAGTCTAATTGACAGTTACAGGAATCATTTGATTGCAGTGATTGCCTCAAAAGGTTGCGCAACAAAATATTAAGTTAAGGGTACCATCATTTCTGTCCAGACCTGTTTCATGAGTTTTCTTTTTTTTTAAAAATTCTGTTGAAGCATGGTTGAAAAGCAATGTCTGACTTTCATTTGTTCCTTTTCATAGAATTTTTATTTTGTTAAATTCAAGTTATTTCTGTGACCATTGTGGGTTTTTCTTTCATTAAACGAGGGGTACCAACAATTTTGTCCGTGTGTGTAAATATATATGCACAGTCATGGCCGTAAGTGTTGGCACCCCTGGAAATTTTACAGAAAAGTATATCTCCCAGAAAATTATTGCAATTACACGTTTTGTTATATAGATGTTTATTTCCTTTGTGGGTATTGGAACACCACAAAAAACTGAGAAAAAAAAAAATATATATATAATTTCGCGCAAAACTCCAAAAATGGGACAGACAAAATTACTGGCACACTCAACTTAACCCCTGAAGGACACAGCCCAAAAGTGCGTTAAGGACCAGGCCTCGTTTTTCAAAACTGACATGTGTCAATTTATATGGCAATAACTTTGAGACGCTTTAACTTACATAAGTGATTTTGAGATAGTTTTTTCCTGACACATTGTACTTCATGTTAGTGGTAAACATTGATCAATATTTTTGTATTTATTTATTACAAAGATAGGAATTTTGATGGAAATTGAGAAAAAAAAAAGCGCAATTTTCAAAATGTGAAATGGTCTGTTTTTCAAACAGATAGTCCTATCACACAAATACATTAATAAATATTATGTACCATATCTCCTCTTTATATCGGCATCATCTTTTAATCGTCCTTTAATGTATTTTGGACATTATAAAGCTTACAAGTGAAACAGTGATTTTCCAGATTTACAAGCAAATTTCCCCAACTAATTTTTTAGGGACCACTAAAGTTCTGAAGGGGATTATAAAGGCCTGTGTATTAGAAACCTCCATGAATCACCCCATTTTCAAAACTGCACCCCTCAAATAATTCAAAACAGCATTCGGGAAGTTTGTTAATACTTTAAGTATTTCATGCAAATTTAAATAATATGAAGGTGAAATTTAAACATTTCATTTTTTTTTTTCAATAATACATTCATTTAACCCTAAAGTTAACACACTCACAAAAGGTTAAAAGAGAAAATGCATCTCACAGTTTGTTATGCAATTACTCCCGATCATAGAAATACCCCACAAGTGGGTGTAAACTGATGTTTGGGCACATGGCAGCGCACAGAAGGTAAGGAGCGACACTGGACGTTTGAAAAGCAGATTTTGCTGGAATAGTTTTCGGGTGCCAGGTCTCCTTTGCAGAGCCTCTAGCGTATCAATACAAAGGAAACCCCCAAAAAGTGACCCCATTTTGGAAACTACACCCCTCTCAGAATTTATCAAGGGGTATAGTGAGCATTTTGACCCAACAGCCTTTTCACAGATTTTATTAACACTGGGATGTGTAAATGAAAAATTACTAAAATGTCACTTTATCCCCAAAGTTTTCATTTTCACAAGGGGTTAAAGTAGAAAAAGCACTCCACAGTTTGTTACATAATTTCTCCTGAACACGGCAATACCCTATATGTGGTCATAATCTGCTGTATGGGTACATGGCAGGGCTCAGAATGGAAAGAGCGCTATTTGGCTTTTGGAGGGCAGATTTTGCTGTAATAGTTTTCGGGTGCCATGTCGCATTTGCAGAGACCTTAGAGTACCAATACAATGGAAATTCACAGACATGTGACCCCGTTTTGGAAACTACACCCCTCACAGATCATATCAAGGGATATAATGAGCAGTTTGACCCTACAGCTATTTCACAGATTTTATTAACATTGGGACGTGAAAATGAAAAATTACTTTTTTTCCAATAAACCGTCAATATAGTCCCAATTGTTTTATTTCCACAAGAGGACAAAGGAGAAAAAGCTCCCCAAAGTTTGTTACACAATTTCTTCTGAACACAGCAATACCCCATATGTGGTGGTAATCTGCTGTATGGGTACATAGTGGGGCTCGAAATGAAAAGAGCGCTATTTGACTTTTGGAGGGCAGATTTTGCTGGAATAGTTTTCAGGTGCCATGGCGCATTAGCAGAGCCCCTAAAGTACCAATACAATGGGATCTCCCAAAAAGTGACCCCCATTTTAGAAACTACACCTCTCAAGGAATTTATCAAGGGGTATTATCATTCTGAGCCCAGGAGTGCTTCCCGCAAATAATGTACAAAGTGAAAATTTTAATTTTTAAAGAAATATGCCATTTCGGTGCCCAGTACATTGCGCCCAGTTTGTCTCATCAGACACATGAATTCCTAAAACTATTAAGTGGGTTATCCCGGGTAGAAAGAAGTTGTATATGTGTCTGTAAACTGCTGCTTGGGCACACAGCAGGGCTCAGAAGGGAAGGAGCACTGCGCTTTTTAGCTTTTGGAGTACAGATTTAGAAGGATTTTCTGGACGCCATGTTGTTTTTGCAGAGCCCAGGAGATGCCAGTAAATTGGAATTCCCCAAGAAATTACCCCATTTTGTATGGGCATTTTTAGAGTCTCTACAAATGTGACATGGTGTCCAAAAACCAATCATCTAAATCTGCGCTCCAAAGCACATAGCGCTCCTTGACATCTGCACCCTCCTGTGTGCCCAAACGGCAGTTTATGCCCACATTTATGACACTGGTGTACCCAGGATAACATACTTAACAATGTCATATATGGGTATAAACTACTGTTTCGAAACAGCCAGGCACAGAAGGTAAGGAGCGCTATTTTGGTTTTTGGAGCACAGTGTGTTTTTTGGGTGTCATGCCACTTTTGCAGAGCTCTTGAATTGGCAGTAAAGTGGAACCTGCAGACACACAATCCCACTTGGAAAGTACACCCTTCAAGGGATTTATCAAGTGGGGTAGTGAGCATTTTTAACCCTTGAGCGTTGCATTAATTTAATTTCCAGAAAGGAATGTGCAGCTGATAATGAAAAGTAAAAATTGCTATTTTTCCAGAGATTCGCCACTTCAGTGCCCAATATGTTGTGGCCAACTTGTGTCAGCAGAGACACACACTCCAAAAACTGTTAAGCAGGTATCCCAGGAACAACAGCTTTTGGAGCATTCGTCTCTGATACAAGCCGGGCACAACAGACTGAAATTACATATTCCTTGAAAAATTGTCAATTTTCACCATCAGCTGCGTATTCATTTCTGGAAAATTAATGGGGGGGGGGGGGGGGGGGGGGGGGGGGGGGGGGGGGGGGGGTGGGGGGGGGCCCGGGGGGGGGGGGGGGGGGGGGGGGGGGGGGGGGGGGGGGCCCCCGGCGCGGGGGGGGGGGGGGGGGGGGGCCCCCCCCGCCGGGGGGGCGCCCCCCCCGGGGGGGGGGGGGGGGGGGGGGGGGGCCGGCGCGCGCGGGCCCCCTGGGCCGGGCCTGCTCGACCCCCCCGCCCCCCCCCATGTCCTGTCGTGGGGATGCGGTCTCCACATTCCCTGACATACATGTACAGTACGTGAAATAGCATTAAGTAGTTAATATTTAGCTGCACACCATTTGGAAAAAAATAACTGAAATCAATTGCTTCCTATAACCACTAACAAGCTTCTTACACCTCTCAACTGGAATTCTGGACCACTCTTCTTTTGTAAACTCTTGGGTCTCCTGCCACAGCATTTCATTTCATTCATATGTCGATGGATAGTTCGCGCGACACTGATGCACCGTGAGCCTGCAGGACAGCTTGAATTTCTTTGGAACTTGATTGTGGTTGCTTATCCACCATCTGGACTATCCTGCATTGCAACCTTTCTTCAATTTTTCGCTTTCGTCCACGTCCGGGGACGTTAGCTACAGTGCCATGGGTTCTACATTTCTTGATTATATTGCAGACCGTGGACAAAGGAACATCAAGATCTCTGGAGATGGACTTGTAACCTTGAGATTGTTGAAATTTTTCCACAATTTTGTCCTCAGACGGTTCTCTTTTCCTCTTTCTGTTTTCCATGCTTAATATAGGCACACTTTTTATCCTTTTTATCTGGTTTCTTGTGTGATTTTTATATTGCCCTCACCTGTTACTTTCCACAGGTGAGTTTCAATGAGCATCACATGCTTTAAACAAACTTTTGAGAAGGTGCTAACAATTTTGTCAGTTTTTTTGTATTCTTCCAATACACACAAAGGAAATAAACATGTACTGTATATAACAAAACATATGTAATTGCAATAATTTTGTGAGAAATACTTCATTTATATATACTGTATATAGTTAAGTTTTAGAACACATTTTTATATGGATATTTACACATTTATTTAATGTCTTAAATATACTTTTAAATGAAAGCATAGAAGAAATAAACAATTTAAAATGAATACGTAGCCAGAAAATGGCCTACTTTTTAATCAAGTTTTATGTAAAATGTATTTTTAAAGAATTATAGGTGATTTATCCTAAAAAAATCCTTCAGTTCTGACTCTGGCCACTAACTCAAATAATATACTGAAACTGCTTATTTTCTGTAGGAGAATTCTTTGCAGCAGCCACCTCAATCATCAGCACACTGATTATCGCAGCTATCATAGATAAGACAAAAATGTCTGGACCACTATATAAGCAATGCTACCTCTGATGCTGCCCCTGCTACTTCTTGTGTCACCCCCTCTACCTCATAGATTGTAAGCTCTTGTGAGCAGGGCCCTCAGTCCCATTGTGTGAATTGACTATTTCTTTGTAATGTATCTTTTTTGTCTGTACTTGAACCCTACAATTTGTAAACTGCTGCGGAATATGTTGGCGCTATATAAATAAAATTTATTATTATAATAATAATAATAATAATAATAATAATAATAATAATAATACGACAAAGAACACCCCAGTCACAATTGGTGAGTTCACAGCTTATCTACTACCCTCTCTGCACAATGACCCATGGTTTATCTCCAGGAAACAAAATCAAGGACTATTTTCGGCTTGTTGGCAAAAATTTCAATTGCGAGATATTTAGCATATCATGGAAAATTAAAACCAACATCAGCAAAAATTCTTAAACAATATGTTCAATATGAAAATATGATTTAAACAATAGGTCATTTACTAGCAATACATTCCTTTTAAGATTAATAAAAATAATGGATTAACTTTGTTTCAACAAATTTAATCTAGATTTTTGACTTCTCAAATTCACCACCTTTGGCTGATATAACAGCTTTACACAACTGAGGTATTCTTTCTACAATCACATTCAGATATTACATAAATTTCTTCCTAACGTTGTAGTAGAAGTTTCCAGAAATGTGTGAATGCCTGACCAACTAGGCATGCCGCAGAAAGTATTGCACTGCACATCAAAATACTATGGTAGCCCTCTTTTGTATAGGAAACTGCATTGGCTGCCACTTTGGCTTTCTTGACAATTTCTCTGTAGGACAGATCTTTACTTCTAAGGATTCTAATTGTCTGTCTTCTTTTGTTAATTGCCCTTTTCTTGTCATTATGATAACAATGTGCTCTGTCCTGAAGAGCAAAACTGTCCAAATCCTGCCCTATAGGGTGTTGTAATGCAGTCTGTTCCAACATTGGTTGGAATCAGAGCGTTTGAATGTAATTTCCAAAAGTTGAGATCCCGGTAGGAATAGTTTGCATCCAATTTCTGTGCTGCAGAGCAGTTGTTCTTAATGTCTTCCCTGAAAAAAGTCCTTTGGTTAAAATCAGAATTCAGACTACTGTTGCATTTGAGGTTCAATAATTAGATAATTTTTATGTTTTTCATTTACTTTTGAACCTTTTAACAATTTCACATTATTTGAGGTGTACTGAAACCAGTAGTGTATATGGCTACATCTATCAATAGATAGATTCTACAGTATACAGTGCTGGCCAAAAGTATTGGCACCCCTGCAATTCTGTCAGATAATACTCAATTTCTTCCAGAAAATGATTGTAATCACAAATGCTTTGGTGGTAATATCTTCATTTATTTTGCTTGCAATGAAAAAACACAAAAGAGAATGAAAAAAAAAAGTCAAATCATTGATCATTTTACACAAAACTCCAAAAATGGGCCGGACAAAAGTATTGGCACCCTCAGCCTAATACTTGGTAGCACAACCTTTAGACAAAATAACTGCGAACAACCGCTTCCGGTAACCATCAATGAGTTTCTTACAATGCTCTGCTGGAATTTTAGACCATTCTTCTTTGGCAAATTTCTCCAGGTCCCTGAGATTTGAAGGGTGCCTTCTCCAAACTGCCATTTTGAGATCTCTCCACAGGTGTTCTATGGGATTCAGGTCTGGACTCATTGCTGGCCACTTTAGAAGTCTCCAGTGCTTTCTCTCAAACCATTTTCTAGTGCTTTTTGAAGTGTGTTTTGGGTCATTGTCCTGCTGGAAGACCCATGACCTCTGAGGGAGACCCAGCTTTCTCACACTGGGCCCTACATTATGCTGCAAAATTTGTTGGTAGTCTTCAGACTTCATAATGCCATGCACACGGTCAAGCAGTCCAGTGCCAGAGGCAGCAAAGCAACCCCAAAACATCAGGGAACCTCCGCCATGTTTGACTGTAGGGACAGTGTTCTTTTCTTTGAAGGCCTCTTTTTTTTTCCTGTAAACTGTATGTTGATGCCTTTTCCCAAAAAGCTCTACTTTTGTCTCATCTGACCAGAGAACATTCTTCCAAAAAGTTTTTGGCTTTCTCAGGTAAGTTTTGGCAAACTCCAGCCTGGCTTTTTTATGTCTCTGGGTCAGAAGTGGGGTCTTCCTGGGTATCCTACCATAGAGTCCCTTTTCATTTAGACACCGACAGATAGTATGGGTTGACACGGTTGTACCCTCGGACTGCAGGGCAGCTAGAACTTGTTTGGATGTTAGTCGAGGTTCTTTAGCCACCATCCGCACAATCTTTCGTTGAAATCTCTTGTCAATTTTTCTTTTCCGTCCACATCTAGGGAGGTTAGTCACAGTGCCATGGACTTTAAACTTCTTCTGGATGACACTGCGCATGGTAGACACAGGAACATTCAGGTCTTTGGAGATGGACTTGTAGCCTTGAGATTGCTCATGCTTCCTCACAATTTTGCTTCTCAAGTCCTCAGACAGTTCTTTGGTCTTATTTCTTTTCTCCATGCTCAATGTGGTACACACAAGGACAGAGGTTGAGTCAACTTTAATCCATTTCAACTGGCTGCAAGTGTGATTTAGTTATTGCCACCACCTGTTATGTGCCACAGGTAAGTAACAGATGCTGTTAATTACACAAATTAGAGTAGCATCACGATTTTTTCAAAGGGTGCCAATACTTTTGTCCACCCCCTTTTTAATGTTTGGTGTGGAATTATATCCAATTTGACTTTTTGACAATTCTTTTTGTGGTTTTCCATTGAAGACAAATTAAATGAAGATATTATTACCAAAGCATTTGTGATTGCAATCATTTTCTGGAAGAAATTGAGTATTATCTGACAGAATTGCAGGGGTGCCAATACTTTTGGCCAGCACTGTATGTATATGGATGTAGCAAGCACCATGTTTACACACTTATATAGGTAGCACTATCTGTACAGATGGCACACTACTCTGAACGATGCACCAACTGCATAGTGTGCCATTCTAACCACTTAATATAAGAACATTACTCTTTACTCAGACTAGCATGCCATCCAGATATATCTACTGTATATTTGGTCCTTGATATATCTATATAACAAAGACACACCAGCTCAGCTGTTGAGTAAATTAAGAAACATTATATTAAGATCAAAATTGCCACCATATAGTAACCATATCATGGTGAATATCAATTCTGCATAGACACTCCAAAGACCGTATAAGTGATAAAAGTACAGTTTAATCCAGTGATTAATCCTACAGATTCGCAGGTGACGTCTTCTATGAATTAAGTCATTTACTTTCTTTTTGATCTCTAGTTGGCCCTAGACAGCCATGATAACTTCTCCCATCCAGAGTTTGCTGTCTAGACATCTTGGGCTCGGCTCCTGACTCTTCCAGTACCCCTTTTCACAAGCCTGCAATCCTGTCACCAGTAATAGGGTACCCTCTTTCTCTTCCTTATTGCTCCTACACAGTAATAACTCTCAGACTGGGGCCCCACGTGGCATAAACACGTAAATCCGCAGTGTATTACAGTCACTGCTAAGTGGATGGGATTCTAGTGGATCCTATCCACACATTGTAGAAAAATACGCGCAGCTTTGATGCTGTGATTTTCAAAACTGTCACGGTTTTGGAAATTGCAGCATGTAAATTATACCTACATAAACACCAGCAGTTTCCTTATAGGTATAATGAAAGGTATTTTGTGAAAAGCCCTGCTAGAAAAACTGTGATGCGTTGCCACTATGATTTTTCCCGCAGCACCTTTTTGTTGCAGCCTGCTACGTGGGCCTTAGCCTTAGTGCCCAAACTTGGTAAAATGTGTCCTTTACTTAGCAAAAGCAGTGCCACTTTTAACCATAGGGCAAGCAGTGCTTTTGCACTGGGCCCTATGGTAGTGTGGGCTCCATTGGCAGGGCTGGCGTCTGCACCCAACAAACCCTGGCAGATATCGAGGGCCTATTGAGCTTCAGGGGGCCCACTGCTCCACTGAGAACTTGCTAAACTTGCTGTCTTCCATCTGTGTTCTAAAGTTTTCTTTCTCTGACCCCTCTGTAGCTGCTGTCTTTTCCAAGTGATGTATAGTGCTTCTGTAGCAGCTGGTATGTGAGTAAGAGAAGATAAGTGGTAGATAAGCAGTGGAAGTTTTAATCCTGCACAGCCACTACAAAATATACAAAGCTGTTTCTGGTAAACAATGAAGGCGACACAGCATCACTGCCACGGCCCCTTCAATAAGCTGATCAAAAGTGCTGACACTGTGACACTGATTTTGATAAGCCATCAGTAATACATTCCTGAAAAACTCCTATAAGACTATGAACATTTCCTAATAAAGGTAAAAAAGAAAAGTGTCAGCAATCCACTTGGGATAAACACAGATACAGTGTGTTAAGTTTAGTTAAATATAACTAGAATTATAATATAATTCTTCATTGCAAACATTACTACAATAGGGCTTTGCCTGGGAAGGCAGCACCAGCAGGATGCCAGCAAAATGACAAGCCAACACCTGTTATACCTGCAATTTTTAAAAGATAAGTGGGAGACAAAAATATTACTGTGTCTGAACTGAATCATGAATTTTGAGTCTAAATATTTCTAGAGACTTATCTGCCTGCACCAAGACTACTAAAAATTCTGAAATAAATACTGCATGAGATTCTCAGTGCATGTTTGATCACAAAATGTCAAACCATCTATCAATCTATTAAGTTTACCGTAAAGCCCACTTAAGATTTGTTCCACCCTATACATTTTAGCAAATTTGTCTATATACTGAAAACAACATTTGTGGTAAATTGCCCTGCACAATAGATTTTTAGCACAAAGTTTCTTAGCTGTAGGTTCATGTTGTATTCTGTAAAAAAACAAACACTCAGCTACCTTTCACATGATGGCCATAATACATAAGCTGCCTACATACAGCTACTACCACTGTTATAAGGTGGTCACACATTATACAGCTACAGTAGCATAATTTGGACCCTTATGACTAGTAATATGCTACACTAGCATTATATAGGCACTATGCTAGTATAATGCTGGCACTAGGACTACCAGTAATTTTGTGACACTGTGGCTTGTATGTAAGAGTTATTAAAGTTATTATAAGACTGGTGGATATTTAATGCAGGCGAACGTAAAAAAAAATTTGTAATATATCTTAATAGAGTAAGATATATGCATTTTTCTACACTTATCAGTCTTATTCCTTATATCTCTCCCACAACATTTCTAAGGCTACGTTCATGTTGGAGACTCTGGCGCAGTGTCCACCGAAAATCAACGGAGGAAAAAGTCCTAAATGGATGATTTTTCCTTCTGCTGGTTTCAGTTTTAAAAAGGAGGAACACCCAATGGACCCCGTTATAGTCAATTGGGTCCGATGGGGCTCTGCTTGTAAATGCTGTTTTAGAGGTTGCCTGTCCGTTGTTCAGGTCCCCTAACGGACAAGAAGAACAGAGACACAATGCTGGTGTGAACCTAGCATAACCGTTCATGCACTCTGAATTTTCTGATAAATTTATCCTGAGAGATTATATAGCAGCTGAAAATAGACTCACAGAGGGATCATGTTACATGCCCATTTATTCATTTATTTTTTTTAGAGAACCATTAATTCCATGGTGCTGTACATTATTATATTAATTCCATGGTGGTGTACATTTGAGGGTTTACATACAATGCACAAAACAAGTACAATACTAACAGTGTCCAACTGATACAGTGTGATAGAGGGCCCTGTCTGCAAGGGTTTACAATCTATGAGGGAATGGGGATAGAGACAGTAGGTTGGGATAGAAGCTGTGTTGGATGGTGGTGTGGTGGCAGTAGGGTTATTGAAGGTTGCAGGTCTCTCTGAAGAGTTGAGTCATCGGGGTCCTCTTGAAGCTTGTGATTGTGGGGAATAGTCTTGTGTGTTCATAGAAGTCTATGGAGAAGGGAGGAAGGAGGAAATGAGTGAGAGAGAAGCAGACAAAGGCACACAAAGAGAGGCTGCTGCCGCTAGATGTATGCTTTCTATCCCAACAAAGTGCTTTATTGACATCAGTACTGTTTGGTACTGCTGTATAATGTCCTGATGGTTCTGTTCTGAGTAAGTGAGAAAGTGTTATGGAGCAGAATCTTCTGTTTTCTCTGTGTGTTGTATATGGCAGAAATCACTATTAGCTCAGGGACACCTGGGATTTGAAGACAGAGCATGCAGAGTATAAAACTACTGTAAGGGTTAAACATGTTTTATTTGCTAAAATGTATATATATATATATCTATATATAGATATATATATATATAGATATAGATATATAGAGAGAGAGAGAGATAAGGAAAACAAAGGGAACAAAAGAGTGTAGTAAGCTCATTATGAGTTCCGGATCACATGTTTGCACAGGATGCAGACATGCTTATGTTTATGTTGCAAAGAAGCTAATCTTTGACCCCAGATGTCATGTGGCCTTTTGCTGACCTTAAGAAATGTCCCTGTTTGACGCACAACCCTCAGACTGGTTTTTTGGACGTATGGAACACCGGAATTCTAAGACCAAGTTTGGGCATCGTGTCATGCGATTGATGTATAATTGTGTTTCCTATATAACCTTGTTCTGCCAACCAATAAAGCGAAGCATTCAAAACATGATACTCTGTGTCAGCTTGTCTGTTTCCCGAGCTCGTAACTTCTTCCTTATTTAATTAGGACTACGGCAACATAACCCAGGGGTCTTAGTCCCCACACTAACAACTGGCGCCCAACACGGGGCATCGATAATCGTCCGATGTGCAGCCGATAGTGTGCCAATCCACTCACCAACCGATTTGGAGACCGGGCCGGAGGACCTCAGATGAATAAAACAGCGCTGTAAGGTAAGCCCTTGTCTTGCCAAATAACTTATCTGAGTTCCTGCGTGTCTCTGATCCTGTGTGTTGATGAGTGAGGTTAGTTGCTGCATGTTTTTGTGACGATCGGTGCCATATTATATAGTACGGAAGAACCTTAACTAAAGGGTATGTTGTCTGTAGTGGAGTGGGAGATAATATACATAATTTTTTGTCTATTGATCATATTGTCATTTAGTGGTTACATTTGTTATAAAGTGTACCAGGCAGCACAGAAGGGAGAGACATTCTCCATCCTTAACCCCTAGAGTTGCGGACAAGGTCCTGAAAGAAAAGTACTGAGTGATTGAAAAGTCCTTGTTTTGGAACACTAGCCTCCAGCTGTGCCTGGATGGTCAGGGTCGAATGAGACCCGAGTAGTAGCACGAAGGACTGAGTAGAATCCGCGCAGGTACGTGCAATAATTCAGGTGTGTTTTGGTAAGGGGACACAGGCAGAAAGTTCAGTCTGTGGAAACCAATTGAGGTTTTGCCCTGAGCACTACACCAGAACTTGCACATTAAGAATTAGTTCAAGGAAAACAGAGTGTCTGTTTGGGAGTTCCCACTAGAGAAGTCAAAGTGACCCTCTATTGTCTTAATTGCCCTAGAGGAGTGGGAATTCACGGCTGATTAGCTACCAGCCAGTATGGGGAAGGGACCCTTTAAGATATGGTACACCCCATATGAACTAATAGAGACAGGGGAAGGGAAAGAAGTTGCCGCCCAAGTAAAAACAATCCTTAAAAGAGAAGGTTCACAAGACAGGACTGATTGATAGTAAATTTTGGGACCAATGGAGACTAGACCATGCAGGACAAATCCAGGAGCACAAATTACAAAGGGGAATATATGCTCTAATTGAAGGGAGCAGTAGAGTAGAGAGGGAGGATTGGCCTCAAAAATCGGGTGATAAATAGGTTACATTATATGCTTTACCCTCCGTCATGATTTTAAATCAAAAGGGACGGAATAATCCACCGTCTGCACCTCCACCATACAGAGGTTCAGAGGGATGGACTTGCAGAGTCTGTAGTCAACAGAACCCAGACTACAGAGAAACTTGTCTGGTGTGTGGAGCTCATCGCCCACACCCACAACAAGTAAAAATGCTACCACCATCCGATGATGAGATCCTCCCTCCACCACCCCCACAAGAGCCGGCACAACAATTATACCCAGTTTTAACAAGATCCCAAACTAGGAGAACTTCAGGTGTCCAGGGTCTCCGTACCACTACCGATACAGAGGAGGATTCAAAAGAGGAAGGCACATCCCCGTCTCCTTCTAAAGGAGCAACAGAGGGAGGGACGGGTAGTCAGAATGTCATCACAACTACAGTTGAATGGCGACCCTGGACCCCCAGTGAGCAATTGGCTCTTTGTCAACAACTACCAGACCCTCAGTTAGAGCCTAGTGCCTTTCTCAGAAAAATGAAAATGATCCAGATGAATTATAAAGCCAGTTGGAAGGACCTTATGGCCCTTGCACAGGTTAAATGTACCGAGGGACTGATGGGGACCATTAATATTACTGCCCGGTTTGGTAGAAATGAGCCCCACAGTACAGAAACCACCAGGAGTGGGGAAGAATTCTTAGATAAATTGCAATTATGGTGTGAAAAACAAGCAGAAACTAGATGTACTGCCTTGACTACTTGTAAAAGGGAAAAGGGAGAGTCTGTTGAAGCATATTATGGCAGACTACTCACAAAGGTAGTAGATTCCGGGTGGGATGAGGCCCCTGTTGCCTTAAAGAACACCATGACTGCTGAAGCATTCATACAGGGAATTGGATCTAATTTAACTGAAAAGATTAAAGGCTGTACCCCAGATTGGAGACGTACAGACCCCGATGACTTATATGCCAAAGATGTTGGTTTTGCAGTAGATGAGAGAGAGAAGAAGGCAGCAGCCCTGGTAAAGAGTTACACCAACTCGGGTACCCTAAACCCGGGTAACCAGAGTAATCAGAGCAGACAAGGTCCCCGCCCTAGACAACAGGGACAGAGGGAAACCAGGAAGTGTTTTAATTGTGGAAAACAAGGACACTTGGCTAGAGATTGCTGGTGTCCCAAGCAAAGTGACAATAACAAAAGACAGTCTAGAAGCTGCCTGCCTGTCCCTGATCAAGGTCAGGATAACTCACAATGAAGGTCAGGCCCTCCCGCCCCAGTGTCCCTCTTATCTGCAGCAGAGAGAGGCATACAAATTTTCCAACCTGTATTGATTAATGGAAAGGAGGTGCCGTTCCTAATAGACACTGGGGCAACAAAATCTTGTGTCAGTAAAGACATCGTTAACAAATTTAACCTACCATTGTCAGGTCTCCCTGTTACCCTTGACCAAACAGACCCCATAGAGACATCATTTCAAGGATGTAGAATTCTAACTAGATACCTTGTCTCTGACACCTCATACAATATATTAGGTACCGATGTGATGGAAGTGTTGGGTTGTAACATCATGCTGCACCCCTCTGGTGAGGCTTATGTACAAACCACACATACCAATCACAAGATACTTTGTTTAGTATCTGCGATAGTGAATACTCCACATTCGGTGTTCACTCTCACTGAAGAAGAAAATGCATTATTGTCTCAGGTCCCGGAAAGTTTGTGGGCAACAAGTAAAACAGATTTAGGCAAACTAGATGTCCCTCCTGTTATGGTAAACTTGAAATCAGGAGCACAGCCACCTAGAATCAAACAGTACCCATTGACACACGCCCAAGAGGATTCTATAGCCGCAACTATAGTAGAATTGTTAAAAGCTAAGGCTTTAAAAGAATGTACGTCAGTGGCCAACACACCACTGTTCCCTGTCAAAAAGAAGGGAAAAAAGGGCGAACCAGATACTTACCGTATGGTCCATGACCTGAGAGAACTAAACAAAGTGACCTTGCTAGAGACCCCAGTAGTGCCCAACCCTCATACCTTGTCTGCAGTCCCAACAGGGACCACATATTATAGCGTTGTGGACCTCTGTCATGCATTTTTCAGTGTGCCGTTGCATACAGACTGCCAGTACCTGTTTGCCTTCACCTTTAGAGGTAAACAATACACCTGGACAGTCCTACCACAAGGAGTGCAAAATAGTCCAAATCAGTTCACAAGGTGTCTCACTCTGATCATGAATGCCTGGGGCCCTCCCTCTGATGATGTTGTATTGTTGCAATATGTTGATGACCTTCTTCTTTGTGCCCCAGATAAACAGACATGTGAAGCTGCTACCATAAGCCTGTTGTGTTTCCTCTGCCAGAGCGGTTGCAAGGCCAGTAAAGACAAGCTGCAATTTTGCAAGCAAAAGGTGGTATTTCTGGGTCACTGTCTCAGCCAAGGTACCAAACATCTTTCAGATGAACGAACCAAAGTGGTAAGAGAAATGCAAGTACCAACATCCCATGCTCAGTTGCGTACCTTCTTAGGTTTAGTGTCATACTGTAGGCCATGGATCAGATCTGCATCCCTGACCATGCAGCCCTTGTATGACTGTCTCTCCTCTAAACCGTTCAGTCTGACATCAGAGGCTTTGGATGCATTTTATCAACTTAAGCTCCAGATAGTTAGTGCACCTGCCCTAGGCCTGCCTGCCTATCAGAAGCCCTTTCAAATTTATGTCACTGAGATGATAGGACATGCTACTGCAGTTCTCACACAACAACATGGGGATAGAAAGCGTCCCGTGGCATATTATAGTGCACGTTTAGATGCCGTAGCCAGAGGAACACCCTCTTGTGTAAGGATTGTACTTTCAGTACAAGCCCTGCTTGAAAAGAGCTCAGACATTGTCCTAGACCACCCCTTGGTGGTATATACACCACATGATATCCATGCAATCCTCACACAGGTAGACAGACGTCATCTTTCTTTGGCAAGACAGAGCAAAATGGAATTTGCTCTACAATCCTCCTCCATCATCTCATTTCAGCGTTGTTTGACCTTGAATCCTGCAACTCTTCTACCAGTAGGAGTTCATGATTCAAAGGGGGGAGTAGATGATGAGATATTTTTAAACTCCCTCTCAGAAGATGACTTGTTTGATAGTCAACATGAGCATGACTGTGTGGCCCTAATGTCTCAAGAGACGGTGGGCTTCAGCCATGTCACGGATATCCCATTACAGAACCCTGACTATGAGATGTTTGTGGATGGTTCTAGGTACTTAACAGATGAAGGCAAATTTGTTACAGGGTATGCTGTAGTCACTACACACGACATCATAGTACAAGAAGCCCTTCCACCACACATGTCAGCTCAAGAAGCTGAATTGAAAGCCCTTACAGAGGCTTGCAAAATAGCTAAAGATAGCAAACATTTACACTGACTCCAGGTATGCTTTTGGCATTGCGCATGATTATGGTCCTATATGGAGGTCTAGAAACTTCCTGACGGCACAGGGCAAGCCAATCAAAAATGGAGATTCGGTAAGTCGATTGATGGAGGCCATATTTCTCCCTAAGCAGTTGGCAATTGTGAAAGTCAGAGCTCACACAAAAGGAAGAGACCCTGAAAGTCTTGGAAATGAGAAGGCTGACACAGCAGCCAAAGCAGCAGCACTGCTGCCATGGAAGGGTCTCAACCAGGTGAGCAAAATGGACATTGACCTAGCAGACCCCAAGGGGCTGTACTCTAATGTAACCAGTGTGGAAACTGAAAAATGGAAAAAGGCTGGTGCCAGAGAGTATGAAGGAACGTGGAAAATGGGGGACAGACTGTGTCTACCTGCAGCAGTATACCCCCAAATGGCTGGCTTAGCCCACGGTAAGGTGCATGCCTCTCGAAATGCCATGGAGTCATTAGTGGGTAAATTATGGTTTGCCCCAGGTTTTGGAAGGGCTGCTAGTAATCACGTAAAAGCATGTCACATATGTGCTCTACACAATCCAGGACAGGTAGTTAAAACACCTACCAAATGTACACCAAAATCCCTGTATCCATTCCAGAGAATACAAATAGATTACATACAGTTGCCTAAGTCTGGAACGTACGAATACGTATTGGTCTGTGTAGACTTGTTTTCAGAATGGCCTGAGGCCTACCCTGTGAGCAGGGCAACTGCACAGGTAACTGCCAAGAAATTGATGTCTGAGCTTGTGTGCAGATTCGGGATACCTGAGGTGATAGAATCTGATAGAGGTACACATTTCACAGGTGAGATAATGAAAGAAATAATGTCTGCATTAGGGATTGAGCAAGCTTTCCACACACCCTACCATCCTCAGAGTTCAGGCAAAGTTGAAAGGTTGAATGGTACACTCAAGTTGAAGATTCAGAAAGTCATGGCAGAGACAAGAAAGCCCTGGCCCGAATGCCTGTCCCTAGCCTTATATTCAGTAAGGACTACTCCTAACAGGAGGACAGGGTTATCACCATTTGAGATATTGTTTGGAAGTGTGCCTAGGTTGGGGTTGTATTTTCCTCAGACTTTACAACTCAATTATGACAGCACAGCCAGCTATGTTCAGAGCTTGTGTCAAAGACTGAAAGTAACACATAAACAAGTGTTCTCTTCTATTCCAGACCCTTCTGATTTTTCAGGGACACATAGCTTGCAGCCTGGCGATTGGGTGGTTGTGAAAAGACACGTCAGAAAAACCCTTGAACCTAGATTTGATGGCCCTTTCCAAGTAATGTTGACAACTGCCACTTCGGTCAACCTAGAAGGAAAGCCTAACTGGATACACGCTTCTCATTGTAAAAAGGTCCTTGAACCTGAGCAAGGATGAAGAAATGGACATTATTCGTTTTGTGCCTTCTAAGAGGACTCACAATCAGTGAGACCTGGAAATCCCTTCAGGAAATTAAAGAAGTGGACAATAAGTTTATTAAACACCATCTTGTGATGGTGGAAGGGTTTAACTATACCCTCAAGGATTGCTGGATCTGTACACACTCTCCTATTACCTCCACTAGTTTACCCTTCCTGGCTGTACCTGTCCCTATTGATGAACTACTGCAGTGGCCAGGGTGTCTAGATAATGTTGCAGGTGACTTCAAGACCAGGTCATAGGCAAATGTTACTGTAGGGATACCAATAGTGGGGTGGACAGACTATCCGTGGTGGCAAGGTAACCTTACTGGAAACAATAAGAATATCCAATACGTGGCATATAGAGGGGAAAGATGGGTTTTTAGGAATAGATCCACTGCCACCATATTGGGTAAGATTCCCCAGACCAAGATACAGATAAGTTTTGGGGATGATGGACAGAAAAGAAGTGATTTTTGGGCACCTTGGGTCATAGAAAGAACAGTACACAATACTTCCTGGGAACATGCACACCTATTTGTAGAGGGAGACAATCACACGTGTAAAGAGATACCCGGGAACATAGAGTGTGTGAGTAAGATGTTTGAAGAAGAGCTTTACAGGAAAAATAACTTTTCATTTGTTCGTGGAAATCAAGACCTGGGGTACTGTGGAGCACTGGGTAAACTACCCTCTTGGTGTATGCTAAAGAATGTATCTGGCTTTGTGGATCTTGTGCACAAACTTATTACACAACACTCAGCCTTATACGATTTACCTCCTCAGATGTATTGGGCATGTGGCAGCAGTGCGAATAAGTGGTTACCAGTGGGAGTGAAAGGCACATGTACAATAAGTAAGACTTACTCCTGCTACCTTTGTTGTTGATAAATTAAATACGAAATCCATACCTAAACACACTTTGTACAAGAGAGCTGCAGACAACACCCCTAGTTAAAGTGGTAGACCTCACTTGGTACAGTCAAGCACTGGGAATAAGATAATAAGCACAGTACTCATATATCCTATGATAATGCAGCTAGTACAAAGTACTGACTATCTCGATGATCAAATATGGGAAATTCTAGGGATACTTAACACCACTATTGCAGTACAGAATCAATTGATAATAGTCACTAATCAACACACATTGGTATTAGACTATGTAACTGCAGCTCAGGGAGGAATGTGCCAGATAGTGGGACCTACCTGCTGCCACTACATTGACCCAGAAGGCAACATCAAAGAAAAACGAACATTGGAGGAAGTATACAGGCTAAGAGAAGAGTATGAAAGGATGAATGTTCAGAACAAAGACAGTTGGTGGTCTGAAACATTTTCATTCTTAAATCCAGTTAATTGGTTTAAAGGTATAGGTGGGTGGGTGGCAGGATTGATCCAGATGGTCATACAAATAGCAATGATTATATTACTGATATATTGCTTTGTAAAAATCGTTTTTATTTGTATTAATCACTGTAATTGAGATAAATATAAGTGGTAGACACCTAATGACAACTCCAATGGGGAATCCAGCTGGACTGGCATCTAAAGGTGAATGTACTCACTGGAAAAGTTATTAGATGTCTAAAATGGGGGAGAATTTAAGGGTTAAACATGTTTTACTTGCTAAAATGTATATATATATATATATATATATATATATATATAGATAAGGAAAACAAAGGGAACAAAAGAGTGTAGTAAGCTCATTATGAGTTCCGGATCACATGTCTGCACAGGATGCAGACATGCTTATGTTTATGTTGCAAAGAAGCTAATCTTTGACCCCAGATGTCATGTGGCCTTTTGCTGACCTTAAGAAATGTCCCTGTTTGACGCACAACCCTCAGACTGGTTTTTTGGACGTATGGAACACCGGAATTCTAAGACCAAGTTTGGGCATCGTGTCATGTGATTGATGCATAATTGTGTTTCCTATATAACCTTGTTCTGCCAACCAATAAAGCGAAGCATTCAAAACATGATACTCTGTGTCAGCTTGTCTGTTTCCCGAGCTCGTAACTTCTTCCTTATTTAATTAGGACTACGGCAACATAACCCAGGGGTCTTAGTCCCCACACTAGCACTACTAAGAAAGCAGATTACTATTCATACAAAAGAACATAGCATTGTTCCTCATATACACACACATGGCAGTTTATTCTGAAAAATAACCTGAAGCGACAAGCACACTAAGTATATAAATAATTAGATCCACTGCAACCAACTATTAATCTGTACTATTAAACATTTGTTTAAATCCAATTCCTATATATACAATGACCCTGTATGACACAGGATGGCTACAAATCCATATTATAGTCCAGCAGGACCGAAATTTTGAATTTTTGGGTCCCCATGCAATGCTATGCCTGGGTGTCGCATTTGTGTCTCCACACATAATATACTGCTCCCTTATTGTCCTCACACATAACATACTATCCAATTAGTGCCCCACACAAAGTTTGTTGCACCCTTATTGACCCCACACAGTATACTACCATCTAAGTGCAAATAATGCTTGGTATGCGTTCAGTGTGCTCTATGGGGCCCCATGCAATTGCTTGGGTTGTTTGGAGGGTAACACCGCCCCTGTGAACCAATAATCACTCCAATTATCAAGATATTCATATGATAAAACCTCCTGTATAAAGCTAAAGGCACACAAAACTCTAATGGTTGACCATATAATTGGATCCACAACCATGTGCATGAGGCCATATATATATATATATATATATATATATATATATATAACGATTTTGATTCATGCCCTGACCTGAGTTACAAAATTATATATTTTTTTTAACAAATACCAAATTATCTAATTACAACACAAAACTGTCTTTTTAATGAGGCTTTTAATGGCACCATCATCTGTGGCTTTTAAAGGCAGACAAATATGGATATTTGACCTATTTTTGCTATCAACGCTGTGCTCTTGTTTCAGTTGAAATCTTACAAGCAACAAATTGCTCTTTTGAGTGTTGGTTGCAATCTGCTAGAAACATGCAGAGCATGCTGGAAATTGCTTGGTGGAAACTTAGCTCATTTAACTGGAGAATTGAACTAAGTTCTCCAGAGGTGAAATGTTAGTGTGTTAAATTCACTGTGACACTAAGCTGTCTCCCTCCTATTATGATAATTCCCTCTTTTCCTACGGTTGTAGTTTCAGCATGTACGCAGAAAGACTGATAATCCTGGCTTTTCAGCCACTAATAGGACACAGACACAGATTCTGCTTGAAATTATTTCAGAATTTCATTACTGTGTATAGTCAAGTGCTCTGTAGTATAATATAGCCAGCTAATCATCATGTGATAATTAAGTATGCACATAGCACATAAGCTGCTGACTCAGCTCAGGGAGATGTGCGATGTGTGAAAAATATGTTACTTTCTATGCATACATTTAAGTGTATGGGGAACACATTTTCCAAGTTACATTCAATTAAATATATGTTACAAAGGAAATGACCTATTGGATCAATCACATTTTTATGTTAAACATAAGAATTTTTCCGTGAGGTTTTTAATTTTCCACGTTATTTATATTTAAAAATATCTTAAAAATCTTGCAAATCCAACTCTTGCCACTAAATCTAAAACAGTCTATGACTACCTGTCCTTAGATATGGACCATGGCCCTTAGACAATGTGCAAGCGTTTATATGCATTCTCTGTGACCTATGCAGAGGACATTGTACAGAGGGGAGAATAGATAAACTGTGAAATCATCTATTGTTACCGATGGACTTTGTGTCATATCTACATATACATGATAACTGTGATCATCAGTGTGCTGATAGTGAGGTGCTGCTACAAAGAAATCACCTACAGAAAACAAGAAGTCTCAACATATTATTTGGCTTAGTGGACAGAGCCAGAATTGCAAGATTTTTTATAATTTTTGAAAATAGCTAATAACATTGAACATTTTTAAACACTCACCAAAATAGTTTTAAAAAATATGTTTAACATAAAACTTATTAAAAAATAGGTCATTTTCTGGCAACACATTCCCTTTAAATGGGTTGTCCGGCCCAAAGGGGATTTTCATACTGATGACCAGTATGTGATCTGTGGGGTTCCAACACCTGGCCCTGCACAGACCAACTGTTCCAGCAGCTTCCATGCACAAGAAGTTACAGTAGTGGATGGGGAGCGTGTGCAGGCTCTCCTATTCAAGTAATAAGAGTGACCTATCCTGTGGATAGATCATCAATGTGAAAAATCCTTTGGGACCAGACAACTCCTTTAGGCTGAAGCCCCATGTTGCCCCATGCAGCATTTTTGCCGCTGTGAAAACACTGTGGCAAAAAATGATGCGTTTTACAGTACCTGCAAAGTGAATGAGATTCTGGCTAATCCCATCCACACATTGCAGAAAAAAAATCTGCAGTTTTTCCCAGCGGCCTGCTACATGGGACCTTAGTCTTATACAGAACCTCTTTTCATAAAACCGTACACCAATCTTGTCAGCGTTTCCTGCTCTATAACATCACACTTCCACTGTTTTTACAGCATTTACCAGGTGACGGGCTGACTTTAATTTTCCAAACTGAACAAGGCAAATAATAGATCAGGTTCACATAGGGGCTTGTTTGTCTCTGTGGTGTGATATTATATATATATATTTTTTTTTTTTTTTTTTTTTTTTTTTGTTGGGGGGTGTTTTTTTTTTTTTTTGGGGGGGGGGGGGGGGTGGGGGGGGGGGGGGGGGGGGGGGGGGGGGGGGGGGGGGGGGGGGGGGGGGGGGGGGGGGGGGGGGGGGGGGGGGGGGGGGGGGGGGGGGGGGGGGGAGGGGGGGGGGGGGGGGGGGGGGGGGGGGGGGGGGGGCCGGGGGGGGCCGGGGGGGGGGGGGGGGGGGGGGGGGGGGGGGGGGGGGGGGGGGTGGGGGGGGGGGTGGGGTGGGTGGGGGGTGGGGGGGGGGGGGTGGGGGGGGGGGGGGGGGGGGGGGGGCGGGTGTGTGGGGGGGGGGGGGTGGGGGGGGTGGGGCGGGGGGGGGGCCCCCCCCCGGGGTGGGGCCCCCTGGGGGGGGGTTGTGGGGGGCGGGCCGCCGCCTGGGTTTGGTTGTGGGGGGGGGGGGGGAAACCCCCCCCGGGCCCGGGGGGGGGAAGGGGGGGGGGGGGGGGGGGGGGTGTTTTTTTGTGGGGGGGGATTTATTTTTTTTTTTTTTTGTTGGGGGGCCTCTTTTGCCCGTTTGGTTTTTTTATTTTTTTTTTTTGTAACCCCCTTTTACCCTAATATTATTGTGTCCTTTTGGTATTACAAAATGGAGGGGGCGCTGCCAACCCCCCAAATTTTTAGAACCAAAAATGATTCAGATTAATAGGGGTGCCCAAACTTTTTCATATGACTGTATATATATAATAAGACTATGCTCACATGTGGCAGATTTGTTGTAGAAATTTCTCAGATTGTCTCATATATCTGATGTATGGAATTGATTTCTCCAGAAACTTCTCTAACAAATTTGCTGAGTGTGAATATACCCAAAGGCTTCAGTCAGCAGTCATGTGCAAAATAATAGGGGATTACAAATTCCTATCTGAACAACTGAGTTTTTCATTTTGTTCTTTTGAAACAACAGCATGCATCACACCTGCCTTTTCCCACTGACTTAAAGCCCACAAGGCAAACAATAGGAAATAGTTCTGTGGACATTCTTAAAATAATACATCACCAAAAGCAACAGAAAGCAGAGGTATAGCTAGACTTTTCTGCACCCTGGGAAAAGATTCAATTTGGCACCCCTCCCCCTCTCTTTCCTTAAACTAAACTCTGGTTGCCCTCCCCCAATTAACCTATTCTCCACCATCCTGTAGCAGCAGCAAAGAACAGAGATAAACTGCACAGTGAACACAACAAAAAATACCACTAAAACAGAATTGTTTTTTTCATGTAGTGTGTAGGAGTAAAGACATGTAAATGCCACATAGTCAACATCAGTAACATTAAAAAAAAACATAAAAAATAACCTATGGTTAGATTGCAGGTTTTGAATAATTGCCTTTGAAAAATACAATGCACCCTGCAAAAGCCCCCATACAGCTACTTTCACAGAAAAAAAAGCATAATTTTGAAGAAATTTGTGATCCTTAGTATAGTCGTATACATGAGCCCTCACATGGGAAGTACATGACTACACATGGGAAGCGGAAATTTATTACAGAAAATGTGCAGCATATTACAGTATCAGCACAAAGGATGAGATTTAATGATAAAATTTCCACAGAACCTGTGAGAAAATTGGCCTGTAGTATGGATTTTAAGGATAAGGCCCAACATTATGGAAACACAGTGTTTTTAGTAGCAGATTTTTTGAGCCAAAGTCAGGCAAGGATTTCCCATTACTTCTGAAGGCTGGGGCCCCATATGGCGTGAACGCTGCAGAAAAAAACACAGCATTTTACAGTCACTGCAAGGTGGATGGGATTCTAGTGATTCTGCGGACACTGTGATTTCCAAAACCGTTGCTGTTTTGGAAATCACAGCATGTAAATTATACCTACGGAAATGCCAGCGGTTTCCCTATAGGTATAATGGAAGCAGAAAGTCCAATGCGGACTTTCTGTGAAAAGTGCTTTTTTGCCTCTTCATTTTACACCGTGTGAACATACCCTAAGCCTGGTTGCACATGACCGTGTGCTTACTGCCGGTCGTGCTTCCACGGCCCCATTCATTCAATGAATAGGAGCCAT
The DNA here is from genome assembly GCA_947044405.1 of Leptodactylus fallax. Taxonomy (NCBI): domain Eukaryota; kingdom Metazoa; phylum Chordata; class Amphibia; order Anura; family Leptodactylidae; genus Leptodactylus; species Leptodactylus fallax. The sequence continues at coordinate 7,302,046 of CAMRHE010000027.1, read as the reverse complement.
GGAAGCAGGGCTGCAAAATTGGGCAGGAATAGGACCTCTTCCGTATTTTGCGGCCCGGACTGACGGCCTTCTAATTCACGTTCATATGCACGGGCCCATAGAAATTAATGGGTCAGTGTGCTATCAGGGAAAAACCCGGTCATATATGGTCGTCTGCAAGGGGTTTTAGATGTACTGAGCTGTAAGGAGGAAAAGAGTCAAATCACTACATGCAAAGATCACAGAAACTAGGAACATTGTTTGTTTTTATAGAAGTTTTGGCTGCTACATAAGTTCATTTATTACACTGATGGCATGTGTCTGTCAGTGCAAGGAGATGATGTGACTGCTGTCTGATAATTTGTAAGTGTGCTGGGCCAATTGGCATGTGCAGTAATTTTATTCAGCAACTGCAGCATCAGTATGTACTCAGTTGGCATCCCTTAACACTGCAATCCAAATTGTGCCGAGCAGATCCCTGCCTGATACCCCTGAGCTACTCCCCCATGCAGAAAGTGTATGTAGAACTAAAAAGCAAGATAGGTAAGGTTTCTTACCTGCACTAAATATTTTCAGCAGTTGCATTTTTGTTTATATGCATGTGCATCTTTTACTTGTGAGTTCTCGGTTCACCTGATAATATAGATTTTCTGAACCATACAATGAGGTGTTTTTCACTCAAGGTATAGCTATGTGACATAAGCTTCAAATATTTGGATGGTTAAATGTCAAAAGTGTTATGGATAGTAAGTAAGCTTTTCCTTGTTAGGCTAAGGCCCCACGTAGCTGGCCGCATCAAAAAAGAACATCAGGAAAAACGACAGCAGAAACGCTTATACCTATAGGGAAATCACGGACGTTTCTGTAGGAATAATTCAAATGCTGTGACGGTTTTTGAAATCAGAACGTGTCTGCTGCACATATTTTTCCGCAATGTGTGGATGGGATTTGCTAGAATCCCATCCACTTTGCAGGGACTGTAAAACGCTGCGTTTTTTTCATGGCATTTCTGCCCCAGACAAACCTCGGAGCCCCAGACAAAGAGAAGGAAGTGAAGCTTCCCATGTGCCCTTCCATTGTCCTTACAATATTAAAGTCAATAGGTAATTACTAAGCTTAACACTTCTTGAAAATAATTTAAATAGTGCCAAATTGTGTTAAAATACTGTTATATACCTGAAGCTTCGAGCCCCAGTGCAAAATCTCTCATGCTCCATTTATAATATTGGTGTCTCCTTATCTTGCAGAAATAGAATAACATTTGCTACAATAAACTGCCATACAGATGCCAAATTATACGACCATGCAGCACTCAAAAAATGATGCCATACACCGTTGTTCAAGTAACACTGCAATGCAGAACTTACAGAACGAAGGGAAAACCCACTTTGTCTAGTGTAGTAATTGCTAGATAATTCAAGGAGTAAATATGTCAGTAAAATTACCACCAGGTAGTAAGACATGAGCTTATCTCTAATGGAGATGGAACAGTGGTGATGTCAATTCCTTGATGCTGATGTGTCCTTCAAACAACCAACAAATTACACAGATTCATTGCAGAATGATGTAATAGTATCTGATGTACAGTATAAAACCCAATAAGGGCTCGTGCACCCAGCACAGTGCGTACAAGGAAATTAACTCTGAGAAATAAAGCTTTCACATGTATGGAACACTATACAGTATAATAAAGACATATACATTTTCATGAATGCTGTCTTAATGCTATGTACAATTTGTACAGAGCCATAATTTGCATACTACCTAATAGAGTCATAATAGCAGAAAACTAAAAAGGGGCAAATATTTTCTTCAAGCACTATTTATTGTTTGTAATAAAAAAAAAAACCAGTTCATATTAGAGATACAGTTGTGCTAAAAAGTTTATACATACCCCGCCAGATTTTTAGTTTTTTTTTTTGGCCTTTTTTCAAAGAATATGAATGATAACACAAAAACTTTTTCTCCACTCATGGTTAGTGGTTGGTTGAAGCCATTTATTGTCAAACTTCTGTGTTTTCTCTTTTTAAATCATAATGATAACCAAAAACATCAAAATGACCCTGTTCAAAAGTTCACATACCCCAGTTCTTAATACCGTGTATTGCCCCCTCTAACATCAATGACAGCTTGAAGTCTTTGGTGGTAGTTGTGGATGAGGCTCTTAGTTTTCTCAGATGGTAAAACTGCCTATTCTTCTTGGCAAAAAGTCTCCAGTTCCTGTAAATTCCTGGGCTGTCTTGCATGTATTGCGCGCTTGAGATCTCCCCAGAGTGGCTCTATAATATTGTGGTCAGGAGACTGAGATGGCCACTCCAGAACCTTCAATTTCTTCTGCTGTAGCCAATGACAGGTCGACTTGGCCTTGTGTTTTGGATCGTTGTCAAGTTGGAACGTCTAAGTACGTCCCATGCGCAGCTTCCTGGCTGATGAGTGCAAATGTGCCTCTAGTATTTGCTGATAATGTGCTGCATTCATCTTTCCTTCAACTTTATGTTTAATCAAATTTATTAAAGTTTTATAATAAGAACAGAAAAAAAGAAAAGGGAGAGGGGTACAATGCTATGACATCAATATCAGATAAAACAATAACAGAGGGGGCACGCAGGCCACCTTATTAATGTATAAGGCACAGTAAGGAAAGTTTGGGTAAAAAGGCCAACGAAGCCCGCTACAACAGGATCAGAAATAAATGACACAATGACAACTAAAACGACTATAAGTTTAGGTGGGTGATAGCTAAAAAAAACAAAAAACCTAAAAGGTCAACTGTAAAGAGCTACCGCAGGGCCACCCACCTAACAATAAATTAAAACAATCGTCAATAGGAAGGGGACCAAAAGAGGAACACAGGTGTACAAGACATATGAGACCTAGGACACGACAAGAGCAGGGGAGGGACACAGGAGGGAGGAGGTAGGAGATGGAACGGAAGGGGAAATTTAGAAATGGAGAGCAGCCAGACACTGCACCAACAGAAAAACAGAACAACCCCAAGTCAAGAAAAAAAAAGAGAGAAACTCAGAGGACTCCTGAAACCCCACCCACGGCTGCCAGAGGGACTCAAATTTGGAGGGGTCGGGCGAGTCCTCAGCCACCAGGGCCTCCATTCTCCTAATAAGGAGAAGCTCCTGAAGGAACTCCACCAGGGTAGGCACAGCAGTGCTACGCCAATGCCTGGGAATAACTGTTCTGGCGGCGGTGAGGAAGTGTCGCAAAAGGTCCCTTTTAACGGCAGAGACCCTCCCCGGTATAATAGAGAGAAGTGCGAGCTGGGGTGAAGGCGTAACAGATCTGCCACTCACTTTGGCATAAAGCTCAAAGACGGCATCCCAAAAGGGTTTAAGGGCCACGCATTTCCACCAGATATGGTATAAGGTACCTTTTTCGAAACCACAGCGCCAACACCGGTCAGAGACGCCAGGGTAGATCCTATGTAAGAGGTCAGGACAGCGGTACCAGCGGGTCAGTATTTTGTAATTCTTTTCCTGCGCACCACAGGACAGCGGGAGTTTGTGTGTGTATAGGTAGGATTTATCCCAGTCGGCAGTAGAGAGGCAAGTACCGAGGTCAGACTCCCAGGGGCCAATGTAGGAGGGAGGCCCAGGTGTAGCGTCTTGGAGGAGAATGCCGTAAAGAACAGAGAGGGCGTGCGGAGTGATGTCAGTCTGGGAGAGGGCAAGCTCCAGGTCAGTTAAAGAGGATGAGAGAGTAGGGAGCAGGGAAAACCTGCGGATGAAGGTAGTGAGCTGGCCATGTTCCAACCAGGACAAACGGAGATTGGGATGAGAGGCTTGCAATTGTGACAGAGAAGGAAGAGAAGTGCCATCCATGACCTGATGCAAACGAACATCATCCCTAGCCAACAAGCAAAGAAATCTGTCGGCGGAGCAACCCGGTGGGAATATGGGATTTCGGAACAGAGGGCTGAGAGGACCCGGGACCCTGGCTATGCGACCACCTACGCTTATGGAATCCCAGGTCTTGAGGAAATGAGAGGATAAAATGGAGTGTCTAATAATACTGGGGCGAAAGTGAGACGGAACTCAGGGCAGGGAGGGGAGATGAGCTGACAGCAAGTCGGCCTCTATAGAGACCCACTGCTTGTCCGCCCCGCGATAGCGCCAGTCAAAAAGGCGCAACAGTACTGTCGCGCGATAGTATATTCTAGGGTCGGGCAAGCCCGCACCACCGCGATGTCTACGGCGTGTCAATGTCCGGAAGCGTAACCTGCTTCGTGATGCTCCCCACACAAATCTCCCAAACAAAGTCTGGGCGCGAACAAAAAAGGAGCGTGGTATTGGAATGGGCAGAGCTTGAAACACATATAATAACCGGGGCATGACATCCATTTTTAGCGCGTTGATACGACCAAACCATGAGAGCATGAGGGAACCATATTTCCGCAGATCTGTCGAAAGGGATTCAAGGAACAGTAAGTAATTAAGGCAGTAGAGAAGGGAGAGGTCTGAAGGGATGTGAATCCCGAGATATTTAATGGAAGTGCGGTGCCATTTGAAGGGGAATTCATTCGCGAGGAGGGCTGCTTCTGCTGGGGGCAAGGTGATATTGAGGGCCTCACTCTTAGAGAGATTTACCTTGAAATTACTCAGGTGGCCAAAGCGACGGAACTCACGCAGGATGGCCGGAAAGGAAACGCGTGGCTGAGAGATGTATAAGAGGAGGTCGTCGGCATATAAAGCCGTTTTGACCTGGCGGTTGCCCATCTGCACGCCATGGACACTTGTACAATTCCGTAAGGCAGTCGCTAGATGTTCCATGACCAGTGCATATAAAAGAGGAGACAGGGGACAACTCTGTCGCGTGCCATTCCGGACCGGAAAGGAGTTGGAGAGGAGCCCGTTAACCCGCACCCGTGCCGACGCGTCGCCATAGAGAGAAAGCACCTTACTCAGGTACCCCGAGCCAACTCCAATTTGTTGGAGTGTGGCCCGCAGGAAGCCCCAATGTACACGGTCAAACGCTTATTCAGCGTCCACCGAGAGCAAGCACATGGGGGTATCAGTAACGCGGGCCGCGGAGATCGCCAAGAGCGTCTTGCAAATATTATCCCTGGCCTCACGGCCTGAAATAAAGCCAACCTGGTCAGTGTGAACCAGGCCCGGCATCAAAGGGGACAGTCGGTTAGCCAGCAATTTGGCAAATAGCTTAATGTCAATGTTGAGCAGGGAAATTGGGCGATAGCTGGCGCAACTGGACGGATCTTTCCCAGGTTTGGGGAGGACAGTGATAAGGGCTGATAAGGATTGGGAGGCAAACGGAGTTGTGTCATCAATACTATTAAAGACACGGGCCATTATTGGAGAGAGGAGGTCTCGGAAGGACTTATAAAATCTGGGGGTAAACCCGTCAGGGCCCGGGGATTTGCCCGAGGGAGAAGATTGAATGACAAGGGAGACCTCCTCTTCGGAAAAAGGGTCCTCAAGAAGTGCTCTATCCGAGGGAGCGATGGTGGGGAGAGAGGTCTCGTCGATGTATTCCCTGATTTTCTCATGAAGAGAGCCCGGGGGAAGATCAGCATATTGTCCCCGAATATTATAGAGGTCGTGGTAAAAGGAGCAGAATGCCTCTGCTATGTCTGCTGGGTTATGGACCGATCTCCCAGTGCCTTTATTAATCCGAGGAATGTACGTAGAAGTGTTGCGAGGATGTAGGCGACGCGCGAGAAGACGACTGCACTTATCCGCAAACTCATAGTAATGCTTCCGAACACGGTCACGGAAAAGCATAGACACCTCGTCCAGGTGGGCTCGGAGCTCCTCTCTAGCATTGAGGAGCTCCGTGAAGTCTGCCTGAGAGCAAGACCGTTTATGCAGCACTTCAAGGGAATGGATCTTGGCTAACTGCGCAGAGACCCAGGCCGCCCGCTCCTCCATGTTTAATCAAGACTCCCCGGACCACGCATTTTAACGCTTCCCATTGAAGAGGGGGTGATGTAGAGTCCCGGGCATGATCAAGGCCAAAGTTCCTGATCGCAGCGCCGACGTCCTCCCGGCATGTGGTATCTTTTAAAAGGCTATCGTTTAGACGCCAGGTAAAAGGACGGCATGCGAGTCCCGAAATCTCCAGTGACAAAAATACAGGCGAATGGTCCGACCAAAGGGCGGAACCAATCTGCCCCGTGGGGGCCCAAGAGAGAGCATGATGGCTGATCAAGAAAAAGTCAATGCGGCTATAGGAGTTGTGCGCAGGGGAGTGATACGTATAGTCTCGCTCATTAGGATGCAGGATGCGCCACACATCGACCAACTGGGAGTTATGGAGGGCAGTCTTAAGGCTACGCAGATGAGACTGAGAATGGGGGGGGGCGGCATGGGGTAGAGTCAATCAAAGGATCCAATACAAAGTTAAAGTCACCCCCGAGAATCATGACCCCCTCGCCAAAATCAGAAAGTTTGCCGACCAGGTCCCTACAATACCGCAATTGTCCCTGATTAGGGAGGTAGCAACCCGCTATGGTGAGAACTGTACCCGCGATGCGCAATTTAAGAAAAACAAATCTGCCCTCAGGGTCAATCAGGGTGTCCATTACCTCGTGATGCAGAGACCTATGCAAAGCAATAGATACTCCCTTGGACTTGGCAGCCGGGTTGACGCTGTGGAACCAAACGGGGAAATGGCGGTTGCGGATATCCGGTACGTGACCTTCCTTGAAGTGCGTCTCCTGTAGGATAAGGATATGAGAATGCTTTTTATGAAGTTGGTACAAAATCTGGCTGCGTTTTTGTGGGATGTTAAGTCCCCGTACATTCAGTGTGCAAATATTCAGGGTAGACATAGCTAAACAGGGAGGGGGAGGGGAGACACACTTAGGTAAGGGAAAAACTAACGCAAACTATCGCAAATTAACACAGCCATGAACAAAGTCTTAACTGACTAAACAGTAACGTGGTGGGGTGAACCACCACCGAACCAGGTGGGGAAAAGGCAAACAATGCCAAAACACATGCTACACAGTAGCACGGAGACCCCGGTGGGGAACGAGCTTTCCAAAGAGGAGCTGCTCCCTCCCGGACCCCCGGGCCACGCCACTGTAAAGATAACTGTAGTAACAAAATAAGCTGACCGAGAAAAACAATATGCATAAACATAAATGAAAAAAAGAAGAAAAGAGAGGAGAGGGAAGGAAGGGTAAGAGAAGAGAAAAAAAAAAAAAGGGGGGGGGGGAGGGAAAAGAAGAAGGGAGGAAAAATAATAACAATACTCATACTCACTGCCCCACAAGGGGGCGGACGCGAACCCCTAGGGGTTACGGAGAGACTTTCTCACTGGCATGTAAAAGGAACAGTTCAGTGTTCAAGTTGGAAGGGCTTGATGGTCCCGCGTCAGTACTGTAGGTGTGGAAGCTCGGTCGCGTCGGCGGCGTCTGGAACGGCGCTGAGACTGTGCTGGTTGGGCTGGTTCTGAGGAGCCAGGTAGCAGTGGCCAATCCAAGATCTGTACCGTAGGAAGACCAAGAGCAGTTGTGAAGGCAGGAACATCGTCTGGACGAGACAGGGAAATGATGCGGCCATCCCGCCGGACCTGCAGGCGGAAGGGGAATCCCCAGGAGTACGGGATCTGGTGATGGATCAGGAGGTCCAGAAGAGGCTTCAAGGCACGCCGTCTAGCAAGAGTGAGTCTGGACAAGTCCGGGAGCAAGCTGATGGGAGCGTCCTGGAAAACCACTTGGCGGGTGTCCCTGGCCTTCCGCATAATGGCCTCCTTGAGCTGGTATCTGTGCACCCGGCAGATGACGTCTGTAGGGTTAGCAGAGTCCAGAGGGTGTGGGCCCAAAGAGCGGTGCGCCCGGTCCAACTTGAGTGGAGAGTCAGGGGGGACCCCCAAGAGGGAGTTAAAGATGCCACGTAGAGTGGCGTCCAATTGCTGGGGTTCAATGACTTCAGGGAGGCCCCGTATCCTGATGTTATTCTGTCTGTTCCTGTTCTCGAGGTCGTCCATGAGGTCTGTCAGGTGGTGTAATTGGTGAGTATGAGACAGCAATATGGAGTCATGGGTAGATAACTGGATAGAAAACGAAGTGGCGGAGGCCTCCAAGGTATCCACTCTTCCCTCTAGTGATTGTACCGTGGCACGGACGGCTGACAGTTCTGTTTTGTATGACTGCTCCAGGCGCGCCACATATTCCTCCATGTCAGACTTTGTAGGGATGGCCCGTAGATGGGCGCTCAATTGACGCAGTTCAGCCAGGGTGTCGGAGGAAGCACCAGAGAAGGAAGGTGCACAGGTTGCAATAGTCCCAGTGAGGTCTCCCGCACTCTGACCAGCAGAGGCGGGGGGCTGTGACAGGAGTTGTTAACAGAGGAACATGAGGCAGGTACGGGGCCGTCGAGGCTGATAGCTGGCTCAGAGGGGCCGTGGTGGTATCCAGACAAGGGCTGCGGAAGGTAGGGACGCCCAGTGGAGATGTGGCCAACTGTGACCCAGTGCCAGGAGGAGCTAACAGAGGGGCCTGCAGCACAGGCTTCAGCGCTGTAGTGGGAGTGGAGAAGGCCACAGGCCAGGGTAAATTAGGTGCCTCCCTACCTCTGGCTGGGTCCAGGAGAGAGCGCTGCAGCGGTACATTGGTGGCAGTGGAGCGCTGGTGTCCGGAGGATGCGGGGGACGGCGGTAGCGACGGCCAGTCCTGCCCCGCGGTAACTGTTAGGGGAGAAGCTCAGACTCCCGCACGGTCCAAGGCTCCGGGGGGCTGATGGAGCAGGCCCCAGTTACCAGTAGAGGCCGGGGCGCCGCTATGTCAGGAGCCAGGTGCCGCTTGAGGAGTCGGCGACGTCAGGCGCCATTTTGGAGGGCGCACGATGTAGGCCGGGAGCCGGGACCTGCAGGAATTTATCCATAGTGGACTCCGTGGAGGCCCCAGGAGGGATAGAAGTCGATCTAGAGGGGATCCGCTGGGACTTGCCCATAACGCTGGGGACAGAAAACGATCTGGTCAGCTGGATCAGCGTCGGTCCGGGTAAGTCGGGGAAGGAGCTGAGGAAGACACAGCCTCACTCCTCCATAGCCAGGCCACTCCCCCCTTTCCTTCAACTTTGACCAAGTTTCCTGTGCCTTTGAAGCTCATACATCCCCACATCATCAGTGATCCACCTCCGTGCTTTACAGTAGGAATGGTGTTCCTTTCATCATAGGCCTGGTTGACACCTCGCCAAATGTAACGTTTATGGTTGTGGCCAAAAAGTTTGATTTTTGTCTCATCACTCCAAATTACCTTGTTCCAGAAGTTTTGAGGCTTGTCTCTGTGCTGTTTGGCGTATTGAAGGTGAGATTCTTTGTGGCATTTGTGCAGTAATGGCTTTCTTCTGGAACTCGACCATGCAGCCCATTTTTCTTCAAGTGCCTCCTTATTGTGCATCTTGAAACAGCCACACCGATAGTTTTCAGAAAGTCCTATATTTCAGCTGATGTTATGTGTGGGTTTTTCTTTGCATCCCAAACTATTTTCTGGGCAGTTGTGGCCGAAATTTTGATTGTTCTACCTGACCGTGGTTTGGATTTTACAGAGCCCCTGACTTCCATTTGTTAATCACAGTTTGAACACTGCTGACTGGCATTATCAATTCCTTGGATATCTTTTTGTATCCATTTCCTGTTTTATACAGTTCAACTACCTTTTCCCATAGATCCGTGGACAATTCTTTTGCTTTCCCCATGACTCACAATCCAGAAACGTCAGTGGCTGGAGGAAAGATGCAACAGTCTGTCTGGATCCCAGAAACTCACTCAGCTTTTATGCATACACACTGATTACAAGCAAACAGGTCACAGGTGAGGATGTTACCTTTAGTAGCCATTCAAACCCCTTTGTGTCAACTTCTGGGCATGTTATCAGGCCAAAATCACCAGGGTATGTGAACTTTTGGACAGGGTCATTTTGATGTTTTTGGTTGTCATTATGGTTTAAAAAGAGAAAACACAGATGTCTGACAATAAATGGCTTCAACCAACCACTAACCATGAATGGATAAAAAGTTTGTGTGTTATCATTCATATTCTCTGAAAAAAAGGCCAAAAAAACAAAAAACCTGCAGGGGTATGTAAACTTTTTAGCACAACTGTAGCACATACATGATCCGTACAGTAGTTATATGGACAGGTGCACAAGACTTATATTCGAAGGGTCACTGTCAGGGCAAGATTGTTCTGCTCTAGTGGATAAAATATTACACTACATAATTTCTTCATTAGAGATTGTTAATGCTATAAAAATATCAGATACAGTGAAGGAAATAAGTATTTGATCCTTTGCTGATTTTGTAAGTTTGCCCACTCGCAGAATCATCCAGGTGTTCATTGGCAAACTTCAGACGGGCCTGCACATGGGCCTTCTTGAGCAGGGGGACCTTGCGGGCACTGCAGGATTTGAATCCATTACGGCGTCATGTGTTACCAATGGTTTTCTTGGTGACTGTGGTCCCAGCTGCCTTGAGTTCATTAACAAGTTCTCCCCGTGTAGTTTTAGGCTGATCTCTCACCTTCCTCATGATCAAAGATATCCCACGAGGTGAGATTTTGCATGGAGCTCCAGATCGATGTCGGCTGACAGTCATTTTGTATTTCTTCCAATTTCTTACTATTGCACCAACAGTTTCCTTCTCACTCAGCGTCTTACTTATAGTTTTGTAGCGCATTCCAGACTTGTGCAGGTCTATGATCTTGTCCCTGACATCCTTAGAAAGCTCTTTGGTCTTGCCCTTGTTGTAGAGGTTAGAGTCTGACTGATTCATTGAGTCTGTGGACAGGAGTCTTTTATACAGGTGACAATATAAGAGCTGTCTAATGCAGGTAACGAGTTGATTAGGAGCGTCTAACTGGTCTGTAGGAGCCAGAACTCTTAATGGTTGGTAGTGGATCAAATACTTATTTCTCTCTGCAATTTATAAAATTTATACAATGTGATTTTTTGGATTTTATTTTTGATATTCCATCTCTCACTGTTAAAATTAACCTACTCTTAAAATTATAGGCTGTTCATGTCTTTGTCAGTGGGCAAACTTACAAAATGAGCAAGGGATCAAATACTTATTTCCTTCACTATAGCTCTTTAACATGGTGTGTTCTGTTACAGTAATTGCTACAGTAATTTGTAATTGAGCAGATAATGTACTTTTCACTGTTGCTCTTATACAGAAAACCCAGATAGACTGCCCATATTTGGGATGGGTGTTGGTCCAGAACATCTATGTAAACTGCCCATAAATGGAACTGATGTTGGTGGAGTCCTGAAAACTCATGTAGATTGCCCATACAGTCGTAGCAAAGTTTAACTTTACAGTTAGAAGTGTTGACATGACTTTTTTTAAATGGTTTTTATTGGCTTTTTTTATGTAATATCAATCTGCAGCATGTTATCAGATTTAAGTTATAGACTGCTACATCCATACATGAAATTGATGTTGAAAGTCCAGGAAACCCAGTCAGACTGTGTATACTTGGAAGTGATGTTGGTGAAGTTCAAATAACTCACTTTAACTGTCTATACATGTGATTGATGTGGATGAAGTCCACTAAACCCACCTAGACTACACATACATTGGACTAATGCTGGTGGAATCCAAAAAGCTCACTTAGGCTAAGACCCCACATAGCAAGCTGCAGCCAAAAAGCACTGTAGAAAAGGCCGCAGTGGAAACGCATCACGTTTTTTTCCGCAGCGCTTTTCACAGAAAGTCCGCAGATTTACAAAAATGAGATGGTTTATGAAATGTCCGCTGTGGATATTTTTCTGCAATGTATGTATGGAATTAGCCAGAATCCCATCCACTTTGCAGGTACTGTAAAACGTTGCAGTTTTCACGGCGCGGGGTCCCGGCTTTAGAGTGCCCATATATGGCACTGATCTTGGTGAAGGCAAGAAAACCTGCTTTTGCTGCTCATACATGGGATTGATGTTGGTGGAGTCCAGTTATTGCCCTACCCTAAGGTACCTTTCTCTGTATGAAATATCACTCATATTAAGTGAGCTAAATGTGTCCTGTCATTGAGGACTTGCACATCTTAAGATACTTTCAGGTAGTGTTGGATGGGCTCTTCCTGGTGGACTCTGCATACTGAATAGAAGTTGTATAGTTGTATGTACCTGATTTATATGCTTTATTTGAGAACACAATGCCTAAATAGAAAAGATTCATCTGCAACCCCCTATACCATAGGACAGTGTGGAGTTATGTTGTTTTATATTTCTTAGATGCTACATACACGTTTCCTTTAAATTTCTCTTCACTAGTAGTGATTTTTTTTTCTCCACATTGTAAAGAAATCTCCAGAGTAAATGTCCATGCTGATCTTGATCAATATCAGCAATAACTAGTCCCTTGTCTCCTATGGATTTCCAAGTAACTGCATTCATTACTTTAGTAGTTCACTATACATCTCTTAGCAACAAGGACTCAAACTCTGTGACCTTATGTTATTATATTTGTTAGAGAGAAGGGGCATTGCCATAATGGCCATTTGTGAACTAAGCCTTGTATGCCTACTGTATTTTAGTGTTATCCATTTTCATTACTACAAAACAGGTCATATACAATAATTTATGGATAACAATTATGAAATATAGCATAAAAGACATTTTATTCACTTAAATTTGACATTATAGTGCATATGTAAACATTATACTTATCTCATACACCTGCATATATTTCTAAATATTTATGTTATCGAAAACTCATTAAAGTCTCATAAAGATGTCAGGATGCTCCATTAGAGCCTATGGATGTCATGAATGGTATTCCAGTACCCAAACCAGCAGCAATCAGCTGTTGCAACTTTCTTAAGGCTGGGGCCCCATGTTGCAGAAACACAGCTTTTTTGGTTGCAGATTTTGCTGCATTTTTTTTTAGCCAAAGCCAAGAGTCGCTATAAAAGGAATAAGAAATATATAGGAAGTACTTCTGCCCAATCCGCTCCTGGCTTTGGCTAAAAAAAAAAAAAAAAAAAAGAGAAAAGAAAAAGCAATACAGATGACATGTAATTTTGGCTGCACAGTGAACGCCCGTAAAAAAGTCCCACAAATGTACTTTTTCTCCAATTCCACCCCATTCTGAATATTTTTCCAGATTTCCAGTACATTGTTTGGAATATTAAATGGTACCATTATGAAGAACAATTTGTCCCACAAACATTAAGCCCTCATATGGCTCTGTGAATGGAAAAATAAAGCTATGGGGTTTGGAAGGCAGGGAGTTAAAAATGAAAATTGAAAAATGCCTGTAGCAGGAAGGGGTTAATGAAAACACAGGGTAAGGGAATGGGAACTGTGAAGGATCTCGTCCTACCAGAACTCGCTTCTGGCCTACCTGAGATCGCTTCGATTTTCTCACACCCACTTTCCGTGAGTGCTGGTCCAACAGAGGATAATACGCAAGGCGGGCCTTCTAAATTTTATATATTTATTAACCCCTAAATGGGTCGGCACTAGACACTTAACACATACATAGAATACATGCAGCGATGAGCAAGCAGATACAAGTGAAAACAGCATAACACGGTACATAAAATAAAAATGGGAATAAGAGAAAGAAAAGAATATATATTACCAACACCAGTTTGTGATGGTTTCTCTGGCCTCCAGGTATTGAGTCAGGGCACTTATCTTATGAACGTCCAGCAGCAGATGATCCTAGTAGAGTAAAGGGCAGAAGACCATGTGCTACCCGTGTGCCTTGCTTTTGTCTGTTCCCTGTAGCCGCCCAGAGAGATGTCACGGGGGAGGGAAGTTACACCTACTAGCATGGAGCCCCTGAACTAGAAAATAGTTCTGGCTCCTTGTCCGGCGACCGTATGGTCAGGTAAGTGGAAGGGGAAAACTCGGGGTGAAACCCTCTTCGTATACATACCATGCATGGCACCTCAATTCCCTTTGGGTAGGGAGTTGGATGTCTGGACCTGTCTCGGGCTCCCAACGGCGCCATGTTTGGGCTGACCGCATGCGCCTTTCTATGGGGTACCTACAGAATCTATCAGGGTAACTGTGAGGGGTCCCCCTTTGGAGATATGGGCATAAAACTATGATCTCTCTGATGTATAGTTGGTGCCGTCTTGTCTGGTGTGGCTGTGGTTCATCAGGAAATCTCCTGGGGAGAGGTAGGGTACTTGAAAAGGAGTGTTAATTCCTCAGAGCAATATAACATCGGGATGGTAATTAACCCACAACAGGGACCCAGCTCACAGTAACCGAGCTGAGGGGAAAGTTGGAACACATGGTCTGCAGGGGGTGGGGGGGTTTAAGGGGTCAGCCAGATACATAATTGTACAGAAATACATATATGGGAGTCCCCTTAATCATCACATGAACCATATTCATAGTGTATAGGAGTTTCAGCATGATGTAGGTCTTCAGGAGGTTTATACAGCCCATGCAGAAAATGTACGTAACAGAAATGCAGTTTTTTTTTGTTGCCGATTTTGCTGCGTTTTTTGAGTCAAAGCCAAGAGTGGATTGAGCAGAAGTATAAGAACTTTCTATATATTACTTATGAAGCCATTCTTGACTTTGGCTAAACAATGTGGGGTTTTAGCCTAAACCCTTTTTTCTCCAGATGGAGGGAGTGCCCCCTTCTCTTTTGATTTTACATGGAACAGATTTTCCCCATATTTCTTGTATGGACCATTTATATATTTAAACAGGTTTATCATGTCTCCCCTTTAACACCTCTTCTCCAGACTAAACAAATTTAAATCCTTTAATCTCTCCTCATAACTGAGGTCCTCCATGTCCCTTATCAGTTTTGCGACCTTCCTTTGTACTTTTTCCAACTGTACGACATCCTTTCTATGAACTGATGGCCAGAACTGAACTGCATATTCCAGATGGGGCCTCACCAATGATTTGTAAAGTGGTAATATTACCTCCCTGACCTGCGAGTCCATACCCCTTTTAATTTATGATCTACAATTACTCCTAGATCCTACTCTGCCAGTGACTCTCCCAGCTTTACTCCCCCTAGGACACAATTTGCATGTGGATTTTTTTTTACCCAGATACGTAACTTTACATTTATCCACATTGAACATAATTTGTCAAGTGGATGCCCAAACACTCAAGTCTGCTTGTAAGCTGTACTGTACTATATAACTTGGTGTCATCTGCAAAAATAGAGACAGTGCTATTAATTTCATCTTCTATATCATTATTAAATAAGTTAAATAACATCAGACCCAGCAATGAACCCTGGGGTACACCACTTATCACAGAGGACCAGTCTGAGCTGCAGTCATTGACCACAATTCTCTGGATACAATCTTTAAACCAGATTTTAATCCAATTACAAACTATATTTTACAAGCCAATGGACTTGATTTTACCCATTAAACATCTATGGGGGACAGTGTCAAACACCTTTATAAAGTCCAGGAACACTATATCCACAGCCTTCCCCCTGTCCAGGCTTCTACTCACCTCTTCATAAAACATCTCAACTCTTCAACCTGCACCTCTTTCTAAAATTTAGCCCTTCGGATTCCATGTTCCGGCTCTAACCAGACTGTGATCTTGCTGACAAGACTAGTCTCAATGGTCGGGTTACAAAAACAGCATAGCTCTCTGAGGTATGTTGTTTCCATAACTCTCAGAAAAATGAATAGGAGTTAAGGAAACAGCAAAGAATAGTGAGCTATGATATAAAGTTTTGCTCAAATATATTTTTGAGACTAAACACTGTACTACATAAACACTACCTGCTGTCTGACATGTAATAAAGTGTTGAATATCGTACCCATTGCCATCCGTAGGATTAAAAATGTTGATACTCAGTCTAGACATATTTGTTTTGGTCACAGTGGTGACATAAGTGGATTCTGAAGGATATGTTGGATAACACTGGGCCATTAAACCCCATTTGTCTGTCTTTATGACCTCTTAAAGTTTGGAAGTATGTCTTAAATGATGGAGAGGGGGAACTCATGAAACCTAAGCATTGGGCCCACCAATTTACTAAAATGGCTCTACACCTGAACAGTACCTTGGATGTGCAGTATGAAGGAAAGGAGAACTTGTACATTGTACAATTATTGGACTTTAATTTGTACAGAGAAAAGTGCTTGAAATAGGTTCAAAGTATTTCTGTGACAGCAGTTTAGTGCCCTGTAGCAGCTATAAGGAAAGTGTTTGTTCATATCTAGCACATCTGGGACAAGCTATTGTTGCATACAGTAGCAAGCTATGTCTTACTGGACCTAAACACACAGAACTGTCCCTGAGATCTGATCTTGGAAGGAACAAATTGCTGCAGGTGTTTTCTATACTCACATCAATAAACTGTAATTGTACAGACAACCCATTTAAAATGGAATATCGTCTTAGCTGACTAGTGTAAAAGCATCCAGTCTCGATTCCAGTCATCGAGGGGTTTGCATTAAACAGATACTCACACAGACTTGATCAGATTTGCATTTTTGAATACCAAACAGCATCTGTTTTCATTAAGTTATGTGTCTAGAAGCAGCTGGGAGCTGGAGCTAAAGTGATGGCGGAAAAACAAACATGTCTGAAAGAGGCTTTGACATAAAATTGGGATTAGGTGTCTATTATATTTTATTCTGTAAAATACTCTTGACTCTTGCTATATCTGTACACATCATCTGACCGTGCCTGTATCAGGGAATCCTTGCCATTGCCAGTAAGCTGCTACTTGATTATATCCTTTAATTTCTACATCTTACTTGAGAGTTCCAGTAATGAGTTGTATCTGCCATTCACACGTACAGTAAGAAGGAGAAATTAGAGGCTCATACACTGACATCTTGTGCTTCAGAAAAGCAATTTATACCTACGTATAATTTGCTGGAAAACCTGGAAAGATGATACATTAGGGGGTCTAATAAATGCAAAAAAAAAAAAAAAAATTAAAAAATTAAAAATATTAAAAGTTCAAATCACCCCCCTTTCCCTAGAACACATAGAAAAGTACTTAAATACTGTGAACACATACACATTAGGTATACCTGTGTCCGAAAACACCCAGTCTACAAATCTATAAAAATATATTATTTCCATACAGTAAACGCTGTAGTGGGGGGAAAAAAATCGAAAGTGCCAAACCCCTGTTTTTTCACAGTTTTGCCACTGATAAAAATTTTAACAAAAAGTGATCAAAGCAATAACAATTCCCGAAAATGGTATAACTAAAAAGTACACCTGGTCCCGCAAAAAAGACGCCCTATGCATCCCTGTATACAGAGGTATAAAAAAAAGTTACAGGTGTCAGAATATAGCGACTTTTAATTTTTTTTGCACAGTTTTAGATTCTTGTTAAGGGGTGAAAATGTAAATAAAAACATAAGTTTGGTATCCCTGGAATCGAACCGAAACATAGAATACAGATGATATGTCATTTTGGCTGCTGAGTGAACACAGTAAAAACAAAGCCCATAAGAAAGTCGCACAAATACACTTTTTCTCCAATTCCATCCCATTCTGAATATTTTTCCAGCTTTCCAGTACATTATTTGGAATATTAAATGGTAGCATCATGAAGAACAATTTGTCCCGCAAACATTAAGCCCTCATATGGTTTTGAGAACAGAAAAATAAAAAAGTTATGGGGTTTGGAAGGAAGGGGGGGGGGGGAGTCAAAAACGAAAAATCGAAAAATTCCTCCGGCGAGAAGGGGTTAACATTAGACAATGGCCCGCATTCACTAAAGTCCTTGTGCTAGAATTTTGGCCAAGTTCTGGGTACCTTCATTTTGGCATAATTTGTTAGGCTGAGGCTCCACGTTGCGGAAACACAGCTTTTTTTGTTGCAGATTTTGCTGCGGTTTTTTGAGCCAAAGTCAGGAGTGGTTTGAGAAGAAGGGAGAAGTATAAGAACTTCCTATATATTTCCCATTCCTTTTATAGCCATTCTTGACTTTGGCTCCAAAAACCGCAGCAAAATCTGCAACAAAAAAAAGCTGCATTTCCGCAACATGGGGCCTCAGCCTTAGAGAAATTTATTACTGATTTATGCCAGAAAGAAGAAAGCTTGTGCAGCAACCCAAAGGTGTAGGTAATGTTCAGCCAATGGATAAACTGAAAGGATGAGGGTGCTAGTGGTCACAGTGTTCATGGTGTTCATGGTGGTGGAGACTCTTCTCCACTAGTTCTTCCACTGGAGCACATTTGAAGAGATTCTCCTATATAGTCCTTCACCTCGCCAAACAAGCTTACTTCTTGGAATCTTTTCTTCCTTCAAACATGCCATAACCCCTCTACCGAAAAAAAAAAAAACCTCCCTTAACCCATCCTGTGCTGCTAACTATTGACCCGTCTATAACGTCCCCTTCATCTATGAACTCCTAGAATGCTTGGTCTATCCCCACCCAATCTGCTATTTCTCCTCTCTCTCTTCTGGACCCCTTACAATCAGTTTTTTGTGCACTACTCTCTACAGAAACGACTTTACAAAAGTCTCCAATGATCTCCTGATGGCTAAATCTAAAGGAAACCATTTACTACTTATTTTTCTGGGTCTCAGGGTTGTATTTGACTCGGATCTCATCTTTACCCCACATATTCAGACACTTGCATGCTCTTGTCACCTGCACCTAAAAAAAACTTATCTAGAATCTGCCCTTTTCTCACTGTGTAAACATCTAAAACCCTCGCTCTGATTCACTCTCAACTTGACTATTGCAATTCTCTACTAATTGATCTTCCTCTTACTAAACTCTCCTTTATACAGTCTGTTCTGAATACAGGTACCAGACTCATCTTTCTGTCAAACTGGTACACAGATGTATCTACCTTGTGTCAGTCGCTGTATTGGTTGCCCATCTACCACAGATTACAGTATAAAATTATCACACTCACCCATAAATCCATACATGCGTCTCCCTACAACGTCACGTCATCCTAACTGTCCTCTCTGTTCTGCCAATGACATTGGACTTGTATCATCTGTTATCTGAACATCCCAAGCCCATCTCATAGACTTTTCTCGAGCTGCACTGGTGCTTTGGAATGCTTTACTCCAGACAATCTGATTAAAACCAAAACTATGGCTCCTAAAATCACATCTATTTAGGCAGGTTTCTCATGAGACCTGATCCCATTATTCTACACTCCTGCACACTTAGCTAACATCTCTTATACTAAGCTATCCTTTCTACTGTACTCCTCAGAACCTATCCCCTCCATCTAGAAATTACTCTGCACTCCATGCACTTAGTATCTGTTTATTTACAGATACCGGCTGTTGACTGGCTCATACAGCTTCAGTTACATGACATTATTTATTAAAAGATGGCTGGACCATTGTACCAAACAAGCCCTCTGACCGCTAGTGTCTCCCTATTTCCTCATAGATTGTAAGCTCACTCCTATTGTTTGATACATTAATTCTTTGTCCCGTTGTAATGTCTAATATTGTCTATTCATGTACCCTCTGATTTGTAAAGTGCTGCAGAATATGTTGGCACTATATAAATAAAGTTACTATTAGAATTATATTATATCACACTGGGACACTATAAATGTGTCTTGCTATACACTTTTAAAAGTGTTTAGGTAAGGAGGTGTGATTTTGTCAAGTCTTAAAATGAGCCAGCATATTACATGTGCCAGTTTTTGGAGAAAAATACTGGTCTAAAATAATCTAACCATTAGTTGGTTTAAATGTCTTAAAGTTCCACCATATCAAGCTTATACCGCTGTGATGAATACTAACTGGACTAAACTTATTCTGTCTACATAAGAAACATCTTTAGTAAATGTAGCCCAATGTCTAATGAAGATGTTTCCTTAAAAATGTACCAAGGTCAGTATAGGGGCTTCTATGTATGATACAGCACAAAGTAAAATTGTAATAGTATTTAGAAAATCAACTGCCATGGACAATATGCCATAGTAGTAAATGAAAAACCTGTCTCCCAACATTATTGATATGTAAAAGTGACTGAACATTTCATTGTTTGTGCAAATTGCTCATTATAATAGTATTGACATCAGGAAATAAATGGTATTAAAATTACCCAGATGCAAAATTTATATTGCTCATTTTAGCAAACTTCTACAATCTTGACTAGGATGACTAAATGGGGACCTATGGTGCTATGTAAATAAAGCCTATTGATTTATTGAGCAATGAAAAGATTTGCTATTTTCAAGTTTTAGGGTAAGGCTCCAAGTTGCAAACAGCAGTTAAAAAACACTACAGGGGGGGGCGTGGCCTGGACGCGCATGGAGTAGGTCGCGTGCAGGACCTTCTCCGCTCCACCGCTTGCAGCTGAGACCCGTGGACCCTTCAGTACAGCAATCATGGGCAAGCGCTTACCAAGGAGGGTGGCCCCAGGCACTCCAGCGCCTGTGGAGAGGTCTGGGAGAGCCACCCTGGACGGCTTCCTCACTCAGCAGCCTTCTCTGCCGGGCCGGGCTGCTGCGGGGTGGCCATCTTGGATTCCCTCCGCTCTTCAGGCACAGGGGTCGCAGCGCAGCCTTTCCCCTCCCGCGCTCCCCCTGTTAGCCAGCGGAGCACCGCTCCAGCAGAGATCCCTGTCGGTGCCTGGGCAGCCCAGAACTTCTCCAGCACGAGTGCTCCCACAGTCTCCTCACCCTGGGATGTCCCAGCAGCTACACCATGCCTCACCAGCACTCCTAGCAGAGCAGCATGAGAGGACCCCGGATGTCTCCAGCCCCCCAAGGGGCTCTGAGGTCAGTGGCTCTGCTCCCTCCCACACCGCTGATGAGCTGCAGCCTGTGGCCACAGAGCTGGTCTCTGTGGCACCCACTTACTATCTCACCCCATCGCCCCCCCCCCTACATAGCTCAGAGGGGGATGACACAGTGGAGGACACTGGCGTAGGGGCTCCGCTGCCCCACACTCTCAAGGAATATGGCTTCCCTTCCCCCTCCCCTCCAGTCCTGTACCCCCAGAGCTGTATCCCAGGCCCATCTTCAGCACCATCATCCATGGCGGACCTCCTTCCTCAGCTACCTACTAAACAAGACCTTAAAAGTATGGTTGCGGAAATCACAGCATCCTTCCGATCTGAAATTGCTACCCTCCGCACTGATTTACACTCTATTGCTAATCGAATGGATACGCTGGAGAATGACCATGACACTACCAGGGCCTATGTTGCCTCACTGCATGATACTACCACTGACCAGGGTTCAGCTACACGGGACATGCAACGCCACTTAGAGGATCTTGACAACAGGGGTCGGCGCAACAATATACGCGTCAAGGGACTCCCCGGAGGCTGACCAATCTGAAGATCTGCCTGCTCTGCTGGAGGCTGTCTTCAACACTATACTGCAGGAGCCCCCGTCCCACAAAATTAAATTTGACAGGGCACATTGAGCCCTTCGACCCAGAGGATCCTCTGCTGCACCTCGTGATGTCATCTGCTGCCTCCACGACTTCACCCTTAAAGAGGCTATAATGAGCAAGGTGCGCAAACTCAAAGACTTTGAATTTGAGGGAACTCAACTACAGCTTTATCAGGACCTTTCGCTGATCACCCTCCAGAAACGCCGCCATCTCCGACCCCTCCTCCAGATCCTTCAGGAACACCAAATTCCTTACCGGTGGGGTTATCCGTTTGCTCTCATTGCTCGTAGGGATGGTCGTTCCTGGGTTCCAACATTAAAAGGTGCCATGTCCTTAGAGAACTCCGCTCCTTACGAGCGGATGTGGCGTTTCTTCAGGAGACTCATTTTGACCGCACCGGTACCTTTGCCTTTGCTAAGCACTATTTTCCCATAGCCTTTTCGGCCTTCCACGATCGACGCAGAGCTGGGGTGGCTATCCTTCTTTCCCGTTCCTGCCCAATTACAGTGACGACCTCCCACATAGACCCAGGGGACCGATTTGTTATTCTGGAGGGGCTCCTTCATGGTGCCCCGATTATTTTAGGCAACGTCTATGCCCCTAACTCAGAGCAGATCCCGTTCTTGCGTCAGGTATTCTCCCCGCCTGCGCGCTCTCCTGGCATCAGCTTGGCTTGTGGGAGGAGACTTTAACATGGTATTCTCTGAACGGGCGGACCGTTTGGCGTTACCCCAGGGCCCAACCCCCCATTGGTTGGCTCAGCTTGCACGGGAGTTCCGTAAGCTGATCCGAGCTCATTTCTTGTACGACCTTTGGCGAGTGGACAACCCTACTGTGCGCTCTTACACCTTCTTCTCTCACCCTCATAACACTCACACCCGCATTGATTATTTCTTTGGTAATGCTCCCGCCCTTCGTTTGCTCAGGGACACGAACATTGGCTCTCTCACCTGGTCTGACCATGCCCCAGTTGTGGTTACTCTATCTACGACCCCAGTGCCTACTCACCAATGTCATTGGCGTCTTAACGAAACATTGCTCAAATCACCGACCTCCCTCGAGATCCTGCGCACACACTTGATGGATTATTTCAGGGACAACTTAGGTTCGGTAAACTCTCTTGCCATTCTCTGGGAAGCCCATAAGGCGGTCATGAGAGGACACTGTATCGCGTTGGCTTCTAGGCTTAAAAGGGACAGACAGGCCCAGGAACAGCTTCTCCAAGCCCGTATTCGGTCCCTTATGACAACTTTGGCAGCACATCCATCCCTGGGGGTTCTTCGCCGTTTGGTTTTGGCCCGGGCTGACCTCCGTGATTTGGAGACCCGCCATGTGGAACGACTCCTCCTTTATACTCGTCAGAGGTTCTTTGAATGAGGTAATAAGTCTCACACCCTCCTGGCAAGAACCCTCAGAGATCATCGGGCCTCCTCCACACCACACTCTGTCCGTGACTCCACGGGTACCCTTCAACACCACCCTGACGCTATGGCGCTGGCATTCTACTCTTACTATTCTAAGCTATATAACTTACCCCCCCCCCCCCGCGAGCACTACCCCCTGGGGATGACTCAACTCTGCTAGAAGACTATTTAAAGGATTGTTGTCTCCCACGCCTGCCTCCTGAGGCCTTCACTTCCCTAAACACTCCCATCACCAGGAAGGAACTAGAGGGGGTCCTGAGGGACCTCCCAAATGGGAAAGCCCCGGGCCCAGATGGGTTCACTTACAATTATTATAAGGTTTTCCAGGGTGAACTTTCTGCTCATCTATTGTCCCTCTTCAATTCCTTCCTTTTAGGCTCTCCCATACCCCCGACTATGCTCTCCTCACTGCTCACATTGGTCCCTAAGCCGGGTAAGGACTTGCAGGACTTTGCTAATTATCGACCGATTGCCTTGCTGAACACGGACCTGAAACTCTTTACCAAACTCCTAGCCAATAGACTAAATGCTTGGCTCCCTCTACTTGTCCATAAGGAGTTGTTTAGACCGCGGGCCTAAACAACTCTCGGGAGGCCTTTGGGGCTATCTGGGCGCCCTGGGACATGTATTGTACAGTCATGGCCAAAAGTTTTGAGAATGATACAAATATTAATTTTTACAAAGTCTACTGCTTCAGTTTTTCTAATGGCAATTTGCATATACTCCAGAATGTTATAAAGAGTGATCAGCTTAACAGCAATTACTTGCAAAGTCAATATTTGCCTAGAAAATGAACTTTATCCCCCAAAACACATTTCAACATCATTGCAGCCCTGCCTTAAAAGGACCACCTAACATCGTTTCAGTGATTGCTCCATTAACACAGGTGTGGGTGTTGATGAGGACAGGGCTGGAGATCAATCTGTCATGATTAAGTAAGAATGACACCACTGGACACTTTAAAAGGAGGCTGGTGCTTGCCATCATTGTTTCTCTTCTGTTAACCATGGTTATCTCTAAAGAAACACGTGCAGTCATCATTGCACTGCACAAAAATGGCCTAACTGGGAAGAGTATTGCAGTTAGAAAGATTGCACCTCAGTCAACAATCTATCGCATCATCAAGAACTTCAAGGAGAGAGGTTCCATTGGTGCCAAAAAGGCTCCAGGGCGCCCAAGAAAGACCAGCAAGCGGCAGGACCGTCTCTTAAAAGTGTTTCAGCTGCGGGATGGGGCTACCAGCAGTGCAGAGCTTGCTGAGGAATGGCAGCAGGCAGGTGTGAGTGCATCTGCACGCACTGTGAGGCGGAGACTCTTGGAGCAAGGCCTGGTCTCAAGGAGGGCAGCAAAGAAGCCACTTCTCTCCAGAAAAAACATCAGGGACAGACTGATATTCTGCAAAAGGTACAGGGAGTGGACTGCTGAGGACTGGGGTAAAGTCATTTTCTCTGATGAATCCCCTTTTCCATTGTTTGGAACATCTGGAAAACAGCTTATTCGGAGAAGAAGAGGTGAGCGCTACCACCAGTCTTGTCTCATGCCAACTGTAAGGCATCCTGAAACCATTCATGTGTGGGGTTGCTTCTCAGCCAAGGGAATCGGCTCTCTCACAGTCTTGCCTAAAAACACAGCCATGAATAAAGAATGGTACCAGAATGTCCTCCAAGAGCAACTTCTCCCAACCGTCCAAGAGCAGTTTGGCGCTCAACAATGCCTTTTCCAGCATGATGGAGCACCTTGCCATAAAGCAAAGGTGATAACTAAATGGCTCAGGGAACAAAACATAGAGATTTTGGGTCCATGGCCTGGAAACTCCCCAGATCTTAATCCCATTGAGAACTTGTGGTCAATCATCAAGAGACGGGTGGACAAACAAAAACCAACAAATTCAGACAAAATTAAAGCATTGATTCTGCAAGAATGGACTGCTATCAGTCAGGATTTGGTCCAGAAGTTGATTGAGAGCATGCCAGGGAGAATTGCGGAGGTCCTGAAGAAGAAGGGTCAACACTGCAAATATTGACTTGCTGCATTAACTCATTCTAACTGTCAATATAAGCTTCTGTTACTCATAATATGAATGCAATTATATTTCTGTATGTGATAAAAACATCTGACAAACACACATAAAAACCAGAGGGCAGCAGATCATGTGAAAATATAATATTTGTGTCATTCTCAAAACTTTTGGCCATGACTGTACATCACAGGGTCTCTGATCTCTAGTCCTCTTCTCCCCTCCCCTCCTTTCCTATGGTTCTACCCTTGTCTTTTTAATCCCTTCATCCCTCCCCTCCCTTGTTTACTGTCTAATTTGAATGCATATTGCTTAAGGGAGAAGAGGCGGATAGCCTCTACCTACCTCATTGTTTTCTGCTTGTTTGATCTTTTTTCTCTTTATACCTTGTTAATGAAAAATCTTTTCAATAAAAATTACAGTTAAAAAAAAAAAAAAAAAAAAAAAACACACTACAGAAAAAAAGTTTCATTGTGTTTTTCTCTGTGTTTTATTTCCCTTATGAAACCTATAGGCAAAATGCGTTTCGGCAGGTAAAATTGCTAGTACTGTAAAACGCAGTTTTTTTTTCCACTACATTTCTGCTATGTGGGGCTTTAGCCTGAAGTTCATGAGCATAGCACAACTGCATACACAGAACCTCTACAGCAATGCATGCAGGCTACTACTGTAATTCAGTACTAGTTCCCTTGTGCTGCCATGTAGACTCCTTCAGATAAGGAGAATACAGTGCTGGCCAAAAATATTGGCACCCCTGCAATTCTGTCAGATAATACTCAATTTCTTCCAGAAAATGATTGCAATCACAAATGCTTTGGTAATAATATCTTCATTTAATTTGTCTTCAATGGAAAACCACAAAAAGAATTGTCAAAAAGCCAAATTGGATATAATTCCACACCAAACATAAAAAAGGGGGTGGACAAAAGTATTGGCACCATTTGAAAAATCATGTGATGCTTCTCTAATTTGTGTAATTAACAGCACCTGTTACTTACCTGTGGCACATAACAGGTGGTGGCAATAACTAAATCACACTTGCAGCCAGTTGAAATGGATTAAAGTTGACTCAACCTCTGTCCTGTGTCCTTGTGTGTACCACATTGAGCATGGAGAAAAGAAAGAAGACCAAAGAACTGTCTGAGGACTTGAGAAGCAAAATTGTGAGGAAGCATGAGCAATCTCAAGGCTACAAGTCCATCTCCAAAGACCTGAATGTTCCTGTGTCTACCGTGCGCAGTGTCATCAAGAAGTTTAAAGCCCATGGCACTGTGGCTAACCTCCCTAGATGTGGACGGAAAAGAAAAATTGACGAGAGATTTCAACGAAAGATTGTGCGGATGGTGGCTAAAGAACCTCGACTAACATCCAAACAAGTTCTAGCTGCCCTGCAGTCCGAGGGTACAACAGTGTCAACCCGTACTATCCGTCGGCGTCTGAATGAAAAGGGACTCTATGGTAGGATACCCAGGAAGACCCCACTTCTGACCCAGAGACATAAAAAAAGCCAGGCTGGAGTTTGCCAAAACTTACGAGAGCCAAAATGTAAGAATGTTCTCTGGTCAGATGAGACAAAAGTAGAGCTTTTTGGGAAAAGGCATCAACATAGAGTTTACAGAAAAAAAAAAAAAAGAGGCCTTCAAAGAAAAGAACACGGTCCCTACAGTCAAACATGGCGGAGGTTCCCTGATGTTTTGGGGTTGCTTTGCTGCCTCTGGCACTGGACTGCTTGACCGTGTGCATGGCATTATGAAGTCTGAAGACTACCAACAAATTTTGCAGCATAATGTAGGGCCCAGTGTGAGAAAGCTGGGTCTCCCTCAGAGGTCATGGGTCTTCCAGCAGGACAATGACCCAAAACACACTTCAAAAAGCACTAGAAAATGGTTTGAGAGAAAGCACTGGAGACTTCTAAAGTGGCCAGCAATGAGTCCAGACCTGAATCCCATAGAACACCTGTGGAGAGATCTCAAAATGGCAGTTTGGAGAAGGCACCCTTCAAATCTCAGGGACCTGGAGAAATTTGCCAAAGAAGACTGGTCTAAAATTCCAGCAGAGCATTGTAAGAAACTCATTGATGGTTACCCGAAGAGGTTGTTCGCAGTTATTTTGTCTAAAGGTTGTGCTACCAAGTATTAGGCTGAGGGTGCCAATACTTTTGTCCGGCCCATTTTTGGAGTTTTGTGTAAAATGATCAATGATTTGACTTTTTTTTTCATTCTCTTTTGTGTTTTTTCATTGCAAGCAAAATAAATGAAGATATTATTACCAAAGCATTTGTGATTGCAATCATTTTCTGGAAGAAATTGAGTATTATCTGACAGAATTGCAGGGGTGCCAATACTTTTGGCCAGCACTGTATGAATGATAACACAAACCTTTACTGCACTCATGGTTAGTGGTTGGTTGAAGCCATTTATTGTCAAACTTCTGTGTTTTCTCTTTTTAAATCATAATGACAACCAAAAACATCAAAATAACCCTGTTCAAAAGTTCACATACCCTGGTGATTTTGGCCTGATAACATGTCCAGAAGTTGACACAAAGGGGTTTGAATGGCTACTAAAGGTAACATCCTCACCTGTGACCTGTTTGCTTGTAATCAGTGTGTATGCATAAAAGCTGAGTGAGTTTCTGGGATCCAGACAGACTGTTGCATCTTTCTTCCAGCCACTGACGTTTCTGGATTGTGAGTCATGGGGAAAGCAAAAGAATTGTCCACGGATCTACAGGAAAAGGTAGTTGAAGTGTATAAAACAGGAAATGGATACAAAAAGATATCCAATGAATTGATAATGCCAGTCAACAGTGTTCAAACTGTGATTAACAAATGGAAACTCAGGGGCTCTGTAAAAACCAAACCACAGTCAGGTAGACCAACCAAAATTTCAGCCACAACTGCCCGGAAAATAGTTCGGGATGCAAAGAAAAACCCACACATAACATCAGCTGAAATACAGGACTCTCTGAAAACTATTGGTGTGGCTGTTTCAAGATGCACAATAAGGAGGCACTTGAAGAAAAATGGGCTGCATGGTCGAGTTCCAGAAGAAAGTCATTACTGCGCAAATGCCACAAAGAATCTCGCCTTCAATACGCCAAACAGCACAGAGACAAGCCTCAAAACTTCTGGAACAAGGTAATTTGGAGTGATGAGACAAAAATCTAATTTTTTGGCCACAACCAT
Organism: Leptodactylus fallax; assembly: GCA_947044405.1. NCBI lineage: Eukaryota > Metazoa > Chordata > Amphibia > Anura > Leptodactylidae > Leptodactylus > Leptodactylus fallax. The sequence continues at coordinate 7,274,165 of CAMRHE010000027.1, read as the reverse complement.
AAACGTTACATTTGGAGAGGTGTCAACAAGGCCTATGATGAAAGGAGCACCATTCCTACTGTAAAGCACGGAGGTGGATCACTGATGATGTGGGGATGTGTGAGCTTCAAAGGCACAGGAAACTTGGTCAGAGTAGAAGAAAAGATGGATGCAGCACGGTATCAGCAAATATTGGAGGCAAATTTTCACTCAACAGCAAGGAAGCTGCGCATGGGATGTACTTGGAGGTTCCAACATGACAACAATCTAAAACACAAGACCAAGTCAACCTGTCATTGGCTGCAGCAGAAGAAAGTGAAGGTTCTGGAGTGGCCATCTCAGTCTCCTGATCTCAATATCATAGAGCCACTCTGGGGAGATCTCAAGCGCGCAGTAGATGCAAGACAGCCCAGGAATTTACAGGAACTGGAGACTTTTTGCCAAGAAGAATAGGCAGTTTTACCATCTGAGAAAATAAAGAGCCTCATCCACAACTACCACAAAAGACTTCAAGCTGTCATTGATGTATTAAGAACTGGGGTATGTGAACTTTTGAACAGGGTCATTTTGATGTTTTTGGTTGTCATTATGATTTAAAAAGAGAAAACACAGAAGTTTGACAATAAATGGCTTCAACCAACCACTAACCATAAGTGGAGAAAAAGTTTTTGTGTTATTCATATGCTCTGAAAAAAAAGACCAAAAAAACTAAAAATCTGCTGGGATATGTAAACTTTTTAGCAGAACTGTACATAAGCCCTTCATCTGAAACACTCATAAGATGTATAAAAAAAATTCAAACATTATTGGAACCAAGTTATCTTGCTGTCTCATTGTATTGTAAAGGGTTAAAAAATATTTCTTGAGGCTGAGATCCCATGTTGCAAAAATGCAGCTTTTTCTGTTGCAAATGTTTCTGCGTTTTTTTTTTTTAGCCAAAGAAAAGAATGGCTACAAAAGGAATGGAAAATATATAAGACGTACTTATACTTCTACTTTCTGCTCAATCCACTCCTGGCTTTGGCTCAAAAAAACGTAGCAAAATCTGCAACAAATAAAGCTGCATTTCTGCAACGTGGGGCGTTTACCACTTTTACCAAGTGCAACAAAGAAACCAAATAACCAAGAACATCTGCTAAAACCACTCTCAAGATTTTTGTTTTGTTTTGGGTGGCCCGGTTCCCAGTTTTGTTTCAGGTTGAACAAGTTCGGTACGATCCATAACCCATATTGGCCTAAACCATTGTGTATAACACTGTCAGGGCTCCTAAGATCTATTTATCCAATTTCTAGCTCTCTAAGGTAAACACAGACAAAATTATGTCAAAGTTAATGTGACCTGTATGTCTATGGAAAAAGGGATGGTAAGCAGTGGATACAACTCCAAGTTTAACCATACACTGCTCTACCACTCACACAATTTAAAATTTAAAATGATTCAAAAATTACCCCTTTTGGGGGGGGAAAGGTTCTTAGACACACATGCCGGTTATATTGCAAAAAGCAATGGTTTTGTGGAAAAATTAGTTTTGATGACTTGTAAGTTCTTCAGGCTTGTTGTAATTTGAGAGAGACAAATTTATACGGCATGGAATAATATGATAGACCAGTTGTGTGAAAATCCTCAAAAATTTATGCCTGATTCATTTTGATTTGAGTAATTTTTTTCCACACTAGCTGTGGACAGTTTCATCCTTCTTGATGTTAGAATGCCAACGGCAGCACTGAACACCCTCTTGGCCATTACGCTTGAGGCCAGATAAGATACAACTCCCATGGCAAATTCTCATGGGGGTCACAATTATTTGCTGGAATAAAGGTGAACTCTAGTTATAACTGTACCTGCTAGTGAAGCTGATGGATGTCAGTTGCGTGCTGTTGCTCCAGTTGGCACTGTTTGCTGAAAAATGTTAGTTTCATCATATTCCAGATACTATATTGGCTGCTGATGCTGCTGCTGCTTTTACTCCTGAAACTTGGAGCTGTGACACTAGCAGAGGAGGTGGAGTGCTGGCTGAGTGAGGTGGACTGAAAGTGGGAAGAGACCACCTGGTTATGTGTGTGACTAGCAATTGAAGTGGTCTCCCTAAATGCTGCGGTAAGCTTATCCTGACAGTATTACAATTTTTCTTCCTTTTGGGAGGCAGGGAAGAATACCCTTTATTTATAGCGAGGGTCTAATAGCACTGCCATCCAGTACTCATCTCTCTGTGTAAGCCTGCCTTGCTTGCAAATTATGTGCACAGAGAGCAGGGGCCTGCCATGGCTGGTGTTCTTGTTTAAGGCGAGTTCCCCCAGTTGGAATGTTGCAGATAAGGCAGACCGTTTTGTTGCTGCAAATCAAGCAGGGTGTTTTTTGCAACATAAGAATGGCTGAAATGAGAGATGAGACTGAAATGAGATTTTTCTAGCCATGAGGAGCACCTATACAGGTTAATAAAGCAGCAAACCACCAGATGAAGCACAGGGACATACAGGGATAATGTGTTATTCAACTTAACTGCAGCCCAACAACAACATTGGTCCATTGCCGTTGGCAATGCTACCCAGTTGGAGTTGGCGAGGAGCCATCTAGCGGGATACTTGCTACAGGTTACAGCGAATCAGGTTTTAAAACCGCATGGCAGTGCTTCACGTTATATCCATGAAACAAGGGTGATGGAGGCGGAGTGGAAGCCTACATGAGCCCTGGTGAAGATGGTGGCAGGAAGTGATCCAAAGAGGAGGATCCCGAGGAGATGGACAGCCCCTACATGGTTTGGCACTGGGCCATGAACGCCATGTATTGTCCATAATTACTACTCCACATGTCGATGATGGCGTGCACCTTTCCTCAGACTGGCATATCCAAAGAAATGCTCACATTCTTTGAGACAGGAACATCTCTCCTTGAGGAGAGCACCAGTGAAGGTGTGTAGAGTTTTGAATTGCCTTTCGCCCTCTACTAAGCATCTACATATCACAAGGCATTATGGGAAAGGAGCTGGGGAGCTGGAGAGATGTTCCTGTCCCTAAGCCACTCATTGCCTTCCACAAAGCCAGCCAACTCACTTTGCTCTGCACTGATGAGGGACAAAAATCCCGAAACGGCGCTGTATGCAGATAAGTGAAATTGGTTTGGCTAAAATCCTGTTTGCTGTCTCAAGACTCGGTGAGTCAAAAGCAAATTGAGGATCTGTTACATCCAACAGAGGGCGCATGAGCTCCCCAGCTCCTTTCCCATAATGCATTATGTCTTATTGAAAAGGAGGACTTGATCAAGCATTTGGTTTATCATGCTCTTTATAGGGCCAATGGTCTCCTGCCTTCTTAGTTCAGTCTATATAGCGTTTGGGTGTGGTGTTTTGAGCTTTACATTGGCGATTTGAAACTCCACTGTATTAGTATATCATACATACCATCTCTAGCTCTTATAGGATAAGGATATACTTAGTGAAACTTACTGCAGCTTTATAGTATTGTGCTGCGGTGTTTCCAATTATTTACCGCAGCTTCATAGTATTTCTCTGCGGTTTTTTTTAACCTATATTCCTGGATAATTATAATAAGGGGTTAAAGAAGGGTATCTGACCTGTATGTACTCCCCTTAATCAGGATAGGTCTATTTAGAAGATCACTTAGGTTATGTATGGGTGACATCTATGTCTTTGGATGTCTGTGTTTTAATTTTTCTAATAAAAGTTGAGTTTTATATATATTTTTTCATCTATATATCTTGGCCATTTTTCTTTATTTGCTTTTTCACATCTAAACTAACTAACGTGCACAACATTTAATAAGAAGGACATTTAATAAGGCGTCTACATCATAAACAAACACCACACCTGTAAAAAGTAGGGCCAAAAAAAGGGCAGATGATAAATAACCCCCATTGAGTGCATTTTAATGAATTACCTAAGGGAAATGTTTTAACCTCCCACCACATGTTCATTTCTATTCTACAATCTATTCTGAATACATAATCTTTTCAACAACTAGAATGATCTGAAATATTATATCTGGAGTGTATGCTTGCTTTTTATATCTGTAATAGACTATGTAGCTCTCATTGTTATTAATATATAATTTTACTGTATTAGTGTTATATTTGCAATTGTGCTGTCTAAAACACAGAGGCTGAAGCCTCTTAGGTTGCATACATATGAGAGAGTGGGGGTGGGGCACCAACAAACAACTGTGTCATGATCATAGTGATTAGGCTGAATCAAGCCCCAGGTGAAGGGGAGCTTTGTCACAACTCTACTGCATGGTGTAGCCCCAGCTCTGCTTTTTTTCTTCCTGCATCTATGTACTGTATTGTATTGTATTGTATTAGGAAGGATGCCTATTTACCTGCCTACTGCTTGCTCACTTCCCCAAAGTAGCTGACAAATGTCTCAGCATTTGTTGGGTAGCAGCTGATATGATACAAGTGATAAACAGAGACAAAGGGAGTATCACTCTGCATAGTTATAAATATACAGTGCAGAGGAATATGATTTTATAGATATGCAATTCCACTATAGAAATTCTTTGTGAAACATATTCAAGAATAGTGTACGTTGGAAGTCTTTAACATAGTAGGAGAGATTTACTAAGCTAAATATGCCAGTCTCAAAAGGGACATCACTTTAGATGTGACAATGAAAGCCAAAGATGCACTATAATTTTGGAGCAAAAAAAAGAGGCAAGCCCACTAATGGCTGGTACAAACTTAGACTATAAACACTTTTAGGCTAAGATCCCACATTTTGGAAAAGCAGTGTGTTTTGTTGCAGCTTTTGCTATGGTTTTTTGAGCCAAAGCCAGGAGGGGATTTTAACAGAAGTGCTAATGCCTAATGCTAAGAGCTTCCTTTACATTTTCCATTCCTCTTCAATCCACTCCTGACTTTGGCTTTAAAAAAACCACAGCAAAATCTGCAACAAAATATACTGCTTATCTGCAATGTGGGGCCTTAGACTAAAGATGCAAATTTATCATCCAATGTGATAGATCAGACACAGAGGCAAATGTATCATGAGGGTAATTTTTATAGCACTTTTTTGTTTAGTTTTTACTTTGTATGGCGCAAAATTTTCAAAGTGGAGTACTTGATTTAGTGAATTTGGCTTATATTTTAGAGAAAAAAATACTTGTCTTTGCACCATTTTACAAATCAATTGCACACTATATATTAATTTTGGTCCAATTTCAGAAGAGGCAGAAATATAGCAGAATAAGGTACAATGTCTGCTGCTGAGAAGTGCCAAGAGAGGAGATTCACTGAAGAAAATTACAGTCTACAATCTTTTTACAGAGCAAGCACTATAAGTGTTGAAATGCAAAATCACAAAAACTGCGTGCTCCACCTCACAGTAGCTAGAGAGCCTCATATTACACTCTTCAACTGCTGCAGAACATCATAGATATGAGAGAATAGAGAATAGTATAAGAAGAGAGAACTATAACTCCCAGGCTTTTCCTGACTACCAGATCTCATACATATAAAAAGAAAGGGAGACCTTAAGTCTGTTAGAATATGGTGCACATTCATTTGAGGAAAAGTTTTTACTTCTTTAGTATAAGGTCCCACGTAGCAAGCCGCAGCCAGAAAGTGCTGTGGAAAGAATTGCAGCAGAAATGCATTGTGGTTTTCCAACAGAGCTTTTCAGAAAGTCTGCAGGGATTTCCCTCTGCAGACTTTGTTTCTATTATACCTGTCTGGAAAACACCAGCATTTCCATAGGTATAATTGACATGCTGTGATTTACAAAAATGTGACGGTTTGTCTGCTGTTGAGATTTTTCTGCAATGTGTGGATGTGATTAGCCAGAATCCCATCCACTCTGCAGGTACTGTAAAACACAGTGGTTTTTGCTGCAGTGTTTCTGCCGCATCCAAATTGTGGCGCTTACGCTATTTAAGGCCCTTAAACTATGCATTAATTTTAGTTTTCATAATAATCTGCCTTGTGTGCATACACTGAACCCATCACTCTCTCTTTATTCTTCCCTCATAATGTCAAATAGGTCCCTCTCTGCACTGGTAATATGATGACATCACACAGGTCTTCTCTCTACTGCTCCATCCCTCTCTGCACTAGCCACATAACTGTGATATCACAGTTCCTCTCTGAGCTCATCACATAATGGTGACACTAGGCTACAAAGAAGCACCCCCAAATTCCAAACAAATAGATGCAACCACCCACCACTTAATTTGGATAAGACACTGACATACCAAGACCACACACACCTGCGCCCTCAGCACACTGGCATGCAAAACATAAAGCTAACAGGCATTTTCCCTTTTCAGGATTGCAGGAATGTCTTACAACCAAGTACAGTTTTATTAAATTTAAAGATTTAATATACATAATCATACTGCGCTTACAGTTGCAAAAGAAAACAGATTTCTAAAAAGACAGACACACAAGCAAAATAGTATACAAAATAAAAGGGAATAAGATAAAGAATACTGCCTGGTCGTGGCGATGTCAGAGGGATTTGGACAGATTACTAACCTGGATGTATCATCAGGTATGTGACAATAATCTCCTGTCCATAATCAATATTTGTAGGAATCTTAACCAAGACCTATTTTGGAAACCTCCCACCTATTGTCAGGGTTGGCTAATTGCATGCACCAAATCATCAGTGATATGACTCATCTTTGAAATATGCTATAACTCCTTATATTGAAATGATATATCCAGAATGTTTTTAGCACAGGCATAGCATAGCATAGCATAGCATAGCAAATCATAATCCTTGCATCAGATAAGTAAATTTGGACGATTCTGATGGTTCTAAGTCTGGATGCATGGATTCAGAGAAGCATCTGTGTTCCCTGGCCCTACTTCTGTACAAAGATGTCTATAAAATATGAATTATGACATACATGCTTTTGAAGTAATATTTTTACTTTGTTCAGTACAGAGATTCCCCCATGTATCAGGGTGCCAAAATAATCATGGTGTCTAGTATGACTCCACACAAAGTAATCTGGCATCTTTGCATTGACTTGTAGAAGAGTTTGACTATATATGATTTAATTGACATCCAGGACCTAATTAGCTACCTGGTCTTGGGATGTGTAGTAGGACTTACATTAACATATACAGAAGACACACTCATACTTAAAACCAGACTACCAGCAATGAACAAAATTTGTAACTAGACATGATAGGATATATACATAACTCATAACACACACTAACCCCACCCAGGTTATACCTACAGTACTAAATGAAAAAGTTTTGGTTTGTGATAAAGCTGTCTACTGCATTAATACATGGCAAACTGTCACACAATCCTCCACAATAATGCAGCATATGGCCCAATTCATTTCCCTATATGTTTGCGCCGTCTGAACCTTAGATTGGGATATACTAATCCTATGTAACAGAAAGAAGAACTATACTGGCACTGCTCCTTTTTCTCATTAAAGATTTTATTAGGTTTTCAACAGTAAATACAGTATGAGTAAAGCCCAAATCAACCTACACTGAAAACGAAGTAAGGGATGGGAGGAAGGGAAAGGGCAAGTAATGTGAGGGGAACAACATTGAAAGGACGGGAATTGAGGGAGAAATAAAAGGAGGGAGCATAAGGCTCTGACGCAGAAGAGCTGTATAACTTGTGAACAATATAGCTACAAACAAGTATCAAACATCTAAAGGATAGTTAAAGGGTATGTAAATCGGTATTAAGACAGTAATGAGTGTAAGAGACAACAATGTCAATGGGAAGGGAAACCAGGAGGAATTAAGGGAACAGACCAGTAGAGCAAGCATGCCTCGCAGAGAATAGACTGTATATTGGGTGAACAACAAAAAAGTGTTAAAATAACAGAAGTTTTTTTTTTTTCCAGATTTTTGCAGGTGGAATCAGCGTTTTTCTGTTAGTACAGCACTATGTATATAATTAAAAATGTAAACTCTTGTCCAAAAAAGTTACTTAACAGATTTTTCACTAACGGGATTTTCTTTTAGTAAAATGTATGTTTAAAGACTGTGGATATAGATGAAACTACTCTATTGCACAATAGGCAGACAAAATAATAATATTGGCAATGAAAGGGTTAACTGTCCTTTCTGTATAGTTCTATATTTAAAAGCAGGAATGTATCAGCAGTAGCTATGCCCTCGCTCCTATGACCCTATCACTTTCTATTACTAATCTGCCTGTGTAATTACTTGAATCTGACTAATTTCTCCTAGTCCTCTTACTATTGCTTGCTGCAAGCAAGCTTTTTCAAAACTGTGCTCTGTATGTTGCAGTGAGATGGATCATAGATGCATTCGTATGTCTACTATTACAGCAGCTAGAGCCTGATCACGAGTGCACCACCTTATATAGTGCATATGACATTAACACTGTAAGGTGTTCACCTACCACTATCTATTGGCTAAGAGGCTGTCATGTGTTGCTACAATGTCAGACAGTGTCTGAGTCACCCACACGTGTATCTCCTGTGTTTTTCCTGTGCACCACATGTGGCGATGGCCATTTTAGTTCATCCAAGATGAATCAACATTTGGAATATTCCTGATGAACCCAGCTCGTGACAAAGGGAATCAACCATCTCTGAGGGTAACCTGGAGAGCAAGTGTTAGACTAGAACATAATGTAAGAGTCATCTTGGTGTTTTGCAGTGATAATGGCAGTTTTTTTTTTGCATTTGTTAAAAAAAACATTTAAAAAATATGGGATAATACTGGCAGAGGGTCCCCTCTAACCAAAGGAGGACTCCTGGGAATTTGGGGTGGTAGCAATGGTGAGGTCCAATCTGGTACAGTAACTGGAGAGGTGCCCAGAAACGAGAAAGTGTCCTCCAGGTCATCAGATGAGCACACCACAAATTCAGCATCAGCTCTGCGGAGTACTAGGTGAAAGGGGTGACCCCCAACGGTAAGTAGCATCCACCCTCTTAGCTTTGTCCAGAAAAGGTTTCAATTGTCTCAGCATATTCAGGGTGTGTCTGAAGACATCAGGCAGCAGGATAACAGAGGAATTTTCATACTCCAGTTGACCAGTCTCCCACACTCTCTACAAAATGGTCTCTCTCTTGAGAACAGTGCACCCTGCACAGGACATCCCCTATTGGCAGATCTCACACCGGAAACCCAATGGACCCTGTCCAGTTCTAAAGGGGAGTCTTCAGGCTTGTCAAGCAGGCAATTAAGATGGCGATCACTGCCTACCGACTCCGGTATTCCCCTTAACTTTACGTTATTTCACCTACCTCGGTTTACAAGGTCGTCTAGATGCAACACTAGGTCCCATAAAATGGAGTCATAAGAAGAAACTGTGGAGGTGAGCTGTGTGACGGTCTATTCCAGGTCACCAGTGTGATATTGAAGCTGGGTGACCGCAATGGAGATGGAGTCCCAGAGGGATCAGAAAAGGAAGAGGAAGTAGTTGGTTACAGCTTGTGAGAATCCTTGGGCGGAGGTTTTGTTCACACCACTATGGACATAGAGGAGAAAGATACCAGTGCCACCATGTTGGATTGTGGCAGTGTAGTGGGTGCGTCGGGAGAAGTGCATGGAAATCGGATGAGAACTGTGCCCAGTGTAGAAGGAGGATGGGTGTCGATCCTCTTGCCTCTTGGCATACTCTGAGGACCAGCGGAGAAACAGGTAATGGGTCAGACCATGAGGGTAAGTAGCCGCCATTCCCGAAGCTCCTGCACTGAATTGCATATTTGAAGTGAAGAAAGGGCATATTGTAACTGCAATAAACCAAACAAAATTGCAAAAAACAAGATGAAAATGGATTTTGAGCATGTTGTACTTTTTCAGCTATAAAATAAAATTTTAGTAGTGCCTCCCTGCCTGCCTTCTCCATGCCGATGCCATGACCTGGAAGAGCTACCACAGGGAAGTTGAGGAAAGATGTTTACAGTTGTGTACATTTTTTTTCTATTAACCTGCAATTTATGCAAATAATCCAGAATGGCTATAATCTACTTCCCTGACACACAATGTGGTAGTTGCATTCGCAATAGTTTATTCCCTACAGTGTTCTGGAAATTTTTTACTCATTTTTGCTCCATGATGGATAATAGGGACCACAATTTGCTAGAATTAGATCCAGATGGCGGAACGTCAAAACAGTGCTAAGGTATGTAATCTGTACATTTTTGTTTTGTACTTTTTAGATTGTGTTTCAACAATCTTTTGACTGGAGTAATCGTTGGGACTGTAACATTGTGTGTTTCTTTGCTTATTTAATTTATCATATATCATATTAGGGGTTATCAAAACATCAGACATTCCCTAAAATGGTAGAAAGAAAAAAAAGTACCATATTTTTGCGCTTTATAAGACACAATTTTTCCCATCCAAAGTGAGGGTAAAAAGTCAGTGTGTCTTATAAATCAAAGGTGTCGAAAGTCAAGCCAGTACTATTGCACGATCACCACCCACGAACCATTGTTATACTCCGTGGTCTCTTCTGAGGGGGAGGTGATCAAATATAATAAACAGTGTAACTCACCTCTCCTCAGCTCCAGCGTGGGTCTTCTGGCATCTTCTTTTCACAGAGACGTATCGGCAGTCACGTCGCACAAAATTACATCGGTGAAATATCTTGTGGGTTACGCCACCGTCATTCTGCATCATAACGCTGACGTGGCCACTGAGGCCCAATCACAAGCCTCATCGGTCTCTGATGTCATTCTGAGACATTTCTGTGAACAGAAGACCACGGGAAGACCAGGAGAGGTGAGTTACACTGTTTATTAAATTTGATCACCTCCTCAGGGGCTCAGATCATTATATTCTGGGGTCTGAAGTGACTCCAGAGTATAATAATGGTTCATGGGTGGTGAATCCCAAAATTTCTGGGTTCTTCAGATCTTTGGAAAATTTGTAAGTAAATCTGTATGAGCCACTACAGGGTATTATTGTGTGTGAAGCGGTCTATGGAACATTATTCTGTGTGAAGGGGCCACTGTGGAACATTATACTGTCTGGAGACCACTGTGAGACATTATATAGTGTGTGGAAGGGCCATTATGAGACATTATACTGTGTGGAGGCCACTATATGACTGTACTGGTTGAGCTGCAAGGCCAAACAAAAGCAAAAGGATGAGCTGGCTGATAACAGCGAGCAGTAGAACAAAACTTTTTAAAATCAGCACAGCACTGCGAGCCAAAGACAAACCCGCAAATGCGTTCACCAGCACTGGCCGCAAGGCCAGTTGGACTTTGCAGAATCTGATAGTCTGAATCGTCTCCAAACAGTAACTGTACAAATAATAAATGCTTTGCAAATTGAAACCCAAACCAGAACCCACAATTGACTTACCGGGCAGATCAGAAACAAGAGAATAGTCGTACAGGCAAAGGATCAAAACCACATCAGATGTCAGAATCAGAAAACAAAAGCGATATCCAGTAGAAAGCCAAGGGTCAAATCTGAATGGGTATGTAAATGGTAGATTCATCAGTCACACAAATATCCAAAGAGGAATCAGTGGCAGCTTTTTCTGCAACTTGGAGCAGCTTTAAAAGCTAAGTATAAAGCGAGTGTGTGAGCTGGCGAGTGTGGTTTGATCCCAAGTGTATTTGATCTAAGTGTCACTTAAGATTAAGTGACTTTAGATTCAGGGACTTTACAAAACAAAAAAAAAAAAAACACCCCATCAGGTAAGATGTGCTCCATGCTTACCAATGCGGTCCAGTGTACATCTTGCAGCATGTATTCTCTGCTTGAGCAGCCGCTTGAGGGGACATACTGCTGTCCAAGATGTAAGCACGTTGCACATTTGGAAGCACAGATCATGGATCTAAATTAGCAAATTGCAAGACTGAGATCCATTGATAACTTGGAAAGGAGTTTGTTGCTCACAGAGCAGGAACTCTCTGGGGTAAGTGCAGAGGGGGATGGTAGCATGGAGGTGCAGGAACATGAGGCAGCTAGCTGGGTGACAGTTAGAAAGCAGCGGGGTAGACGGAAGAGTGCCAGGGAGGTTAGTCCTGAACTGGCACACCCCAACAAGTTTGCAAAATTGGCAGATAAGAGGGATGTTAGTACAGGGGTGACACTGCTGCAGCAAGACACTTCCTCTGACCGCCAAGGGAATGTCTGCTCCAGTAAGAAGGGGGATAGGAGTGCAGAGAAGCCTAGGCAGGTGCTGGTAGTGGGGGATTCAATTATTAGGGGAACAAACAGGGCAATCTGTCACAAAGACCAGGATAATCATACGGTGTGTTGCCTTCCTGGCGCTCTAGTTCGACACATTGCGGATCGGGTTGATAGATTACTGGGTGGGGCTGGTGTGGATGCAGCAGTCATGGTGCACGTTGGCACAAATGACAAAGCTATTTTCAGAAATACTACCTGTACTGTGAGACACACGGGAAAAGCAGCAGGAGATTAGGGAGGTAAACAAGTGGCTCAAGAGCTGGTGTAGGAAGGAGGGGTTTGGGTTCCTGGAGAACTGTAGAGGGCAAGATAGCGTAGAAATGGAAAGAGGGCTAAATAATGTAACTGGGAGTGGAGCAGAGGGTGGGGTTAGAACAGTCAGTAGGCAGTGGAAGAGTAGGGATAATGATAAATCCTTGAAATGTATGTATGTATACTCACGCCAGAAGACTCACTAACAAGATGGAGGAACTAGAAGTGATAATGTTTAAAGAGAAATATGACATGGTGGGGATAAGTGAGACATGGTTGGACTCTAGTTATGACTGGGCTGTAAATATACAGGGCTACAGTATGTTTAGAAAGGAGCGTACCAATAGGAAAGGGGGAGGGGTTTGCTTATACGTAAAATCCTACCTTAAGCCAGTTCTGTTTGAGGACATCTGGGAGGAAAATGAATATGTGGAGTCCTCATGGGTGGAAATTAAGGGATGAACAAAGAATAATAAAATACTGATAGGGGTTTGTTATAAATCTCCAAATATAATGGAAGAAGCTGAAAATGTACTAATAAAACAAATAGATGAGGCCACAAAGCATAATAAAGTTATTATTATGGGGGATTTCAACTACCCAGATATCAACTGGGAGGCAGAAAACTGCAGGTCCAACAAATGGAACAGGTTTTTGTCAGTAATAAAAGACAATTACCTATCAAAACTAGTGCAGGACTCAACAAGAGGCGAGGCACTTTTAGACCTAATTTTAACAAATGAACCTGACACATTGTCAAAAGTGGAGGCTGGGGGTCATCTTTGGTAATAGTGACCACAACATAAAAAGTTTTCTTGTACACACTAAAAAAAACGTTCAGTAGAGGGGGAACAAAAACACTAAACTTCAGGAAGGCCAATTTTAACATGCTGAGAGGAGCTTAGCAGCATAAACTGGGACAATGTCCTCAAAGTGACCTGGACACAAACAAAATGGGACATTTTCAAAAGCCTTCTAAATAGGACCACTAAAGAACATATCCCTTATGGGAATAAGCGGGCCAGAAATCATAGAAAACCAATATGGCTAACTAAAACGGTAAGGAGTGCAATGAGGGATAAAAAGGAATCATTTAAAGTGCTAAAAAAAAAAAAATAGTGACAGCATTAAAAAACTATAAAGAGAAAAATAAATTGTGTAAAAGACAAATAAAGGAGGCAAATATCAAGGCTGAGAGAAAAATTGCCAAGGAAAGTAAAAATAATCCAAAATTATTCAATTACATAAATATGGGCCCTCAAAAATAATGTAATGAGTGTAATGGTGGAGGAGGATGAGGAAAAAGCACAACTATTAAATGCCTTCTTCTCTACGGTGTTTAAGCAAGAAAATCCAATGGCAAGCAACATGATTAGGGGTAATGTTAACTCTCCATTAAATGTCACCTGTTTAACCCAGGAGGAAGTGCGGTGTCGCCTTCAAAACACTAAAATAGAGAAATCGCCAGGTCCAGATGGCATACACCCCTGAGTTCTGAGGGAATTATGCACGGTGATAGACAGACCCTTATATCTAATATTTAAGGATTCAGAATTGACTGGGTCTGTTCCACTTGATTGGCGCATAGCAAATGTGGTGCCAATTTTCAAAAAGGGGTCTAAAAGTGAGCCTGGAAACTATAGGCCAGTAAGTTTGACTTCTGTGGTGGGTAAGACATTTGAGGGCTTTCTAAGAGATGCTATCCTGGAGTACCTCAATGTAAATAATCTTATACCACCCAATCAGCATGGGTTTATGAGGAATCGGTCCTGTCAGACTAATTTGATCAGCTTCTATGAAGAGGTCAGTTCTAGACTGGACATGGGTAATGCGGTAGATGTAGTATATCTGGACTTTTCAAAGGCTTTTGATACTGTACCACATAAAAGGTTGGTATGCAAAATGAGAATGTTGGGACTGGGGGAAAACATATGCATTTGGGTTCGCAACTGGCTCACTGATAGGAAACAGAGGGTGCTTATTAATGGTAAATATTCAGACTGGGTCACAGTCACCAGTGGGGTGCCACAGGGGTCAGTATTGGGTCCTCTCCTGTTTAATATCTTTATTAATGACCTGGTAGAGGGTTTACAGAGCAGGGTGTCCATATTTGCAGATGATACTAAACTTTGTAAGGTAATCAAAAATGAGGAGGATAATAGAATATTACAAGGGGATCTAAGGAAGCTGGAAGCATGGGCCGAGACTTGGCAAATGAAGTTTAATATTCACAAATGTAAGGTTATGCATTTTGGTCAACGAAATAAAATGTATGATTATGTACTTAATAGTAAATTACTGGGTAAGATTGCCAATGAAAAAGACTTGGGGATTGTGGTGGACAGTAAGCTTACCTTTAGTGACCAGTGCCAGGCAGCTGCCAAGGCAAATAAAGTTATGGGATGCATCAAAATAGGTATAGATTCTCATGACAAGAACATAGTTATGCCTCTATACAAATCACTGGCACGGCCACATTTAGACTATTGTGCACAATTCTGGGCCCCAGTATACAAGACAGACATAATCGAATTAGAAAGAGTGCAAAGAAGGGCAACCAAAATTATTAGGGGAATGGGTGGATTGGAGTAAAACAATAGATTAACAAATTTGGGATTATTCAGTTTAGAGAAAAGACGTCTATGGGGAGATCTAATAAAAATGTACAAATACATGAAGAGACACCACAAAGAACTTTCTAATGATCTCTTTACTCCTAGCCGAGTGACAGTGACAAGGGGACATCCTCTACGTCTGGAGGAGAGAGAGTTTTACCAGCAATATAGAAGAGGATTCTTTACAGTAAGAACAGCGAGGCTATGGAACTCACTGCCCAAGGAAGTGGTGATGGTGGATTCATTGAACAAGTTCAAAGAGGGCCTGGATGCCTTTCTCGAACAGAACAACATTACAGGTTATGGGTTCTAGATTTTAAGGGCACATTGATCCAGGATTTTATACTGATTGCCAGGATTGGAGTTGGGAATTTTTTTCCCATGAAATGGGGCAATTGGCATAAGCCTCATGGGGTTTTTTGCCTTCCTCTGGATCAACACTGTAGGAGACTGTAGGGTTATAGGTTGGACTTGATTGACTGATGTCTTCATCCAACCTCATCTACTATGTAACAAGCCAAGGGTCAGAATTAGAGATGAGCGAAGTATTCAAAAATTCGATTCGGCAACTTCACAGAATTTCACGATATGATTCTATTCAATCCGAATTAATTTGCGGCGAATAAACAGCTATTTCCTGTCTGCAGAGAAACTTTTATTCATGTGGAAGTATCTGCTAACAAGCAAAGACACGCCTACCCAATCACATCACTAGAGAATATCATGTCACCGTCTGATGTCACAAAGGTCCTTACTAAATATTCTTTACCGCGAAGCATCAGGAAATCCGGTTTCCATGTGAATCGAATATTTCTTGAAATTCGGATCGAATTTCACTTCTGCAGCTTCGATTTGCTCATCTCTAGTCAGAATGATGCAATCCTAAAAGCACACCATAATGTACACAGCCAAAACTAGGAAACTAAATTAGTCGGCAACCTGTGTCAGGAGGGAGGGTTCTTATATATGCCTCCTCAGCTGCTAAGTGGATAAGCCCAGGACACTACTGAAACTGCAGAAGCTTCCCAGGTTGACACGGTAACCTAAAAGGTATAGCAGCTGAGTTGAGAATCCTGACAGGGACATTATACTGTGTAGAGGGGCCACTTTGGGACATTATTCCAAAAGAGGCTGTCCAGAAATTGGTTCAAAATATTTTTCCTATTGTCCTCCGCTAAAACCTAGGTGAGTCTTATCATCAGGTGTGTCTTATAAAGCAAAAAATATGGTACACCAGACCCAGCAAGATAAAAAAAAAAAATGCGTTATGCAGCCCCATATACGAAATCTAAAAGAGTTGCAGTTTTCAGAATATGGCGACTCCAAGAAATTTTTGGGATTTTTTTAAACGTGTTAAAATATAACAAAAACTTTATAAATTTGGTATTGCTGTAATTGAACCGACCTACAGAATACAGGTAACATTTTATTGCATTGCTGCACACAGGGCCGGTTTTAGACAAAGTGGGGCCCTGGGCAAAATTAAAAGCGGGGCCCCAAATGCTGATATGCAAACAACACCATCGTCTTCCAGTGGCAGCCCCTATAATAATGCCTCCTTTCTGCCAACAAAAAAGTAATAACAAGCCCCATTTTACCACACACAATTCAAATGAGCACCTTTGTACCGCCTAATAGATTTTTGCACCCAGTCATCAGTTATTATAGCACCTCCTTATAAATAATAGCCCCTGCTTATAAATAATATTACACCCTTATCAGTAATAGCTCCCTTGTAAATGATAAATAGTGCCCTGTATCAGTAATATTCCCCCTTATCTGTAACAGTCACCCCGTAAAAATAATACTGCTCCCTTATTAATAATAGCCCTCTCATAAATAATAGTTACCGTTATAAATAATAGTCCTCATTATCACTAATAGCCCCCTTTATAAATAAGCCCACTTAACAATTAAACCCTCCCTTATAAGCAGTTCCCCTCTTATAAATAATAGCTCCCCCTTATAATGGATGCCTTATATATAATAGTTCCCCCCTTATAAATAATAGCCCGTCTTATAAATAATAGTTCCCCTTTTTAAAATAGCCCCCTCATATTTAAATTTCCCAATTATATATAGTAACCCACCCTTATATATAATAGTTCTCCATTATACAGTGTCGGACTGAAGGTGGAATGACATGGCCATGGGGCACTACACGTATGTGCAAGATTATAGTGAGGGAGCTGTGATGCAGACATAGCACACAGGGCTGCCATCAGGAATTTTGAGCCCCTCTCCCACAGTATAATGCTCCACATGGTATATAATGCTCCACAGTATAAAATGTTCCCCTGAGCCCTCCACAGTTTCCCCACATGGTATATAATGCTCCACAGTGACCCCACACAGTATAAAATGCTCCCCTGAGCCCCTCCATAGTGGCCCCATATGGTATATAAGGCTCCACACAGTATAATACTCCACAGTGGCCCACACAGTATACTACCCCTTAGTGGCTCCAGATAGTACAATATGTTCCCCAGCAGCCTTACATAATATAATATGCTCCATACAGTATAATATGCACCCCACAGTGCCCCCCAGTATAATGCTTCACAGTGGCCTAACACAGTATAACATGCTCCACAATGGCCTTCACACAGTATAATATACTCCCCAGAGGGGTTCCCCCAGTATAATGCTCCACAGTGGTCCCCCACAGTATAATATGCTGCCCACAGTCCCCCCCAGTATAATGCTCTACAATGGCCCCACAGAGTATCATATGCTCACGAAAAGCCCCACACAATATAATATACTGTGTGGGGCCACTGTGGAGTGTATTATATTGTGTGGGGCTTTTCGGGATTATATTATACTCTGTGGGGCCACTGTGGAGCAATATACTGGGGGGTCCCCTCTAGATAGCATATTATACTGTGTAGGGCCACTGTGGAGCATTATACTGGGGGTCCCCTCTGGATAGCATATATATTGTTTTGGTCCACTGTGGAGCATTATACTGGGGAGGGGGCCCTCTGGAGAGCATGTTCTATTCTGTGGGGTTACTTTTGAGCATTATGCTCTCCAGAGGGGCCCCCCAGTATAATGCTCCAAAGTGGCCCCACAGAATATAACATGCTCTCCAGAGGACCCCCTCCCCAGTATAATGCTCCACAGTGGCTCCACACAGTATAATATGCTATCCAGAGGGGCCCCCCCAGTATAATGCTCCACAGTGGTTCAAAACAGTATAATATGCTCTCCAGAGCCCCCCCCCCCGGTATAATGCTCCACTGTGGCCCCACACAGTATAATATGCTCTCCAGAGGGGGCCCTTCAGTATATTATACTGTGTGGAGCTACCGTGGAGCATTATACTGGGGGGTTGGCTCTGGAGAGCATATTATACTGTTTTGGGCCACCATGGAGCATTATACTGGGGGGGCTCTGGAGAGCATGTTATACTGTTTTGGGCTACTGTGGAGCATTATACTGGGGTAACTTCTCTGGGCAGTATATTATACTGTGTGGAGGCCATTCTGGAGTATGTTATACTGAGTGGTGTCAATGTGGAGCATTATTCTGGGGGGGCATCAGCAGAGCATATTATATTGCGTGGCACCACTGTGGAACATTATACTGGGGGGACACTCTGGGGAGCATAATATATTGTGTGGGGCCACTGTGGAGCAAAATACTGGGGGGGCACTGTGGAGCATTATACTAGCGGGGGCCCTCTGGGGAGCATATTATACTATGGGCCACTCTGGAGCTTTATATTGGTGGGAAGGGGCAGTGTGGGGAGCCTGTTATACTGTATGGGGCAACTGTGGAGTGTAACAGGCTCCCCACACTGCCCCTTCCCCCCAATATAAAGCTCCAGAGTGGCCCATAGTATAATATGCTCCCCAGAGGGCCCCCGCTAGTATAATGCCAGAGTGTCCCCCCAGTATAATGTTCCACAGTGGCGCCACGCAATATAATATGCTCTGCTGATACCCCCCCAGAATAATGCTCCACAGTGACACCACTCAGTATAACATACTCCTGAATGGCCTCCACACAGTATAATATACTGCCCAGAGAGGTTACCCCAGTATAATACTCCACAGTAGCCCAAAACAGTATAATATGCTCTCCAGAGGCCCCCCCAGTATAATGCTCCACGGTGGCCCCACACAGTATAATATACTGGAGGGCCCCCTCTGGAGAGCATATTATACTGTGTGGGGCCACCGTGGAGCATTATACTGGGCGGGGCTCTGGAGAGCATCTTATACTGTTTTGAGCCACTGTGGAGCATTATACTGGTTGGGGGGCCCTCTGGATAGCATATTATACTGTGTGGAGCCACTGTGGAGCATTATACTGGGGAGGGGGTCCTCTGGAGAGCATATTATATTCTGTGGGGCCACTTTGGAGCATTATACTGGGGGGCCCCTCTGAAGAGCATAATGCTCAAAAGTAACCCCACAGAATAGCACATGCTCTCCAGAGCCCCCCCCCCCACATTATAATGCTCCACAGAATATAACATGCCCTCCAGAGGGCCCCCTCCCCAGTATAATGCTCCACAGTGGACCAAAACAATATATATGCTATCCAGAGGGGGCCCCCCAGTATAATGCTCCACAGTGGCCCTACAGACTCTGTCAGTGCTATTATTATATTATACTCTGGGGTCTCTTCAGACCCCAGAGTATAATAATCGGAGGCCCGGGGAAGGCAAGGGAAAATAACAAACAGTTATACTCACCTTATCTTACCTCTTCTG
Organism: Leptodactylus fallax; assembly: GCA_947044405.1. Classification (NCBI taxonomy): domain Eukaryota; kingdom Metazoa; phylum Chordata; class Amphibia; order Anura; family Leptodactylidae; genus Leptodactylus; species Leptodactylus fallax. The sequence goes on along the minus strand of CAMRHE010000027.1, from coordinate 7,254,478 downwards.
GGCCTCCTCGCGCTGCTCCGCTATCCCCGCCGGCGCCGGCCTCCTCTTCTCTGCGGCTGATGTCAAGCATTGTGGACGTCACCGCTGAGGCCTGTGATTGGGCCTCAGCGATTACGTGAGGCAAGCTGTCAGCACGCCCCACGTGATCGCTACGGCTGAGGCCTGGCCTCAGCAGTGATGTCTGGAACGCCAGAAGATGACGTCGGACGCCAGGACAGGTGAGTAAAAATGTTTGTTATTTTAAAGGGGCCCTGCGGCACATGACGCTGGGTCCCTTTCTGTTATTTTTATGGCCGGGCCTGACTCCGGGATACGGAGTCATCAGGTTTCGGATCCGGGGGGCCCCTTTGGGGACGGGGCCCTGGGCAATTGCCCAGTTTGCCCCCCCCCCTAAATCCGGCCCTGGCTGCACAGTGAACACTGTAAAAATGAAGCCACAAAACACAGTTTTTCTCTAATTCTAATTAGTCTTTTCCAGTTTCCCAAAACAGAATATTAAATAATACCAATTTACAGAACAATATGCACCGCAAAAATAAACCCTGAAAAAGCTATAAAAAAAAAAAATTATGGCTTTTGGGAGATGAGGAGTAAAAAATGAAAATCGAAAAATGGCTGCAAAAGGAAGGGGTTAAACACTAACACCTAGTTAACCAATAATCTTAGTATTTATTTCTAAGCAATTATCTATTGTGATATCAATAAAGTGTTTGTGTTTATTTACAGTGTCACAGTAATGTTTGATTTTATTCCTAGGTTGTATTTTATTGTAATGTCACAATAGTATTTCTAGGCTGGATTTCATTGTAATTAAGTTAAAATTGTATTTATTGATGATATTTCAGAATATAATCTAGCAAATGAATTTCAAAATCTAACAAATCAGTTCAATATCAATATACGAAAAAAGTGTACCAGATTCCTCTGCAGATTTGTTCATATACATAATTGCCCAAACATTTGGCAGATATATCATCTTGATGGCTTTTCAATTTGATTGCATGCTTAACCTTAGTAAATGGGATGTGCATCTGCTTTCAAGTCAAAGTCAGTATGTAATGTGGTTAGTAGTACATTTTGTCTAATTAATTACCTAGCATGTTTACCAACATATTTCATTAGCTTATGTAGGAAGGCTTCCAATACTGATGATTCCGGTCTAAAGCTTGGTTCTCTATTATAGTATTCCAATATCACTTTTTTAGTATTTTGTTTTCTGTACAGTATATTGCAGTGGTGTAACACTAGGACTAAGGCCCCAGGTGGCATCCCGCAGCAAAAAAGCGATGTGGGAGAAACTGGGGCGGGATCGCGTCGTGGTTCTTCCCGCAGCGCTTTTAGACAGAATGTTTGCAGAGTGTTTTGCCTCTGATAAAAATTTGAATAAAACATGATCAAAGCAATAGCAATTCCCCAAAATGGTATAACTAAAAAGTACACCTGGTCCCACAAAAAAGATACCCTATGCATCCCAGTACACGGAAGTATAAAAAAAAAAAAAGTTACGGGTGTCAGAATATGGCGACTTTAAGAATTTTTTTTTTTTTTTTTTTTTAAACACAGTTCTGGATTTTTGTTAAGGGAGGGGATAAAATGTAACTATAACCATATAAATTTGGTATCTCCGGAATCATACCGAAACATAGAATACAGGTGACATGTCATTTTGGTTGTACAGTGAATGCCGTAAAAACGAAGCCTGTAAGAAAGTTGCACAAATGCACTTTTTCTATAAATCCACCCCATTCTGTTAATGAAAACAAACAAATGGCAATTCATCCTAAACAAACTAAAATGGTTGCAGCCACATGTATTGGGCAGGAAAAATACAGAAGAGACACGTCTTGTGACTCACTGTGACGTTCCGGTGCCACCTGACAGCCTCTTAGCCAATAGTCCGTGGTAGGCAGACACCTCACAGTGCTAATGTCATATACACTATGTAAAGTGCTATCAGCATGATCACCAGGCTTTGCAGCAATGGATGATGTACAGGTGGAGTCGTGACATATCTGCATGATACAGAGCACTGAGTTCTGAAAAGCTTACAAATAGAGCAAGAGAATTTTAGGAATAGGACAGTTTAGTCAGATTTAATCTATTACAGGAAGTTATTGTTAGAAACTATAGATATTAGGAGTAAGGGAGAATATCTGTGTTGTATGAGCCTGACAGCCTGCAATAATACACAGACAGGGCAGTTAACCCTTTTATTGCCAATAATCTAATTTTGTCTATGTCTGTTGGGCTATAGAGCAGTTTTATCTGTACACAAAGAGTTTAAACATAGTTTTTACTGGCAGTCAGTGTCGCTAGTAAAAAAAAAATCTTTTGTTAATTTTTTTTGGGCAAGAGTTTAAATTTTCTTTTCCTTAAATACGTAGAAACAGCAAAAAAGAAAAAACTCCATAGTTGAAGCGTTTTTTCTTTGTTGTTCACCCAATATAAATCTCACAGACTGCACTTCTTGATCAGAGAATCCCAGAGGAGGAATCCTCCTGCACACCTGTCTTGCTGCCACTAGGAAAACAATGGTGTTTGGTGTGATTTCAACTGCCCCACTGAAGACGACAGGTGCTTCTCAGCTAGGTCTGTCCTAAATTCTTGTTCTAAAATGTTTATCAAGATGGTGACTCAAAGATATTTGCAAGTAGCTGTGGTCTCATGGGAGCCAGCTATGCCAACTACAGTTTTAGCCATGCCAATGGCTCTCACACTGATATTGCAATGACTTTGTTGTCTTTCAAACAATGAAGTATATTAGATACTCAATGGCCCTTGCTTTATATCTGAACACAGGGCTTTTAGGCTTCAGGCTTTCCTGGGCTCCAGTTTCCCTCCGGTCTAGGCTCCTGGAAGCTTAACTGTGCCGTACTGCAAGAGAGGAGGTGTTGTAGGAACTTAGGGATCCTTACATTGCATGAACAAAAGCACCAAACCTTTCTGTATAACTCTTAAGCTTCTATCAAGACTCAGTTGGAGGCACTGCACTAAGTTACAAGAAATACATGAAACCCCTCTTAGAGATTTAAATAGGTAGCATTGCATATATATTACCTCCATAATGCAATACTTTGATCTTCTACTTTCAGGTTTAGTTTCCACTGCTATACATGCACTGTATTTTTATATCTAGCATGCTTAATGAATGCCCATCCTCCACTCAGTCATGCAGTTCTGTAAAACTTCACAGACTCAAGATGACATTCCTTTTCTCCTAATACCTAATTACGTTAATTCTGGATAATCAGGTAGAGCTCCTGCTTCCATTAGCTGAGTAGCTTCAAGGTTTGTTAAATGCTAATTTGTAAATTGTGTTACTAAATAAATGAAAAAACAATTAAATGTTAGCACATACACTCTGCAGATTTGTCTTAACTGAATGTAATTACAAATCTGCAAGGACAGATTAAGATGGCTTTCCAAATTTCAATCACAGGCCATGTAGTACTGCAGTGGGCATCTGTGCACTATGAGGAACGATGTGGAGAAAATTGTAAAATATTTTCTACACTTTTAGATTGCAGACACACATATAATACATACGATAGGAGTGACTGCTAAATGACACAATTTTCATGGTTGCAATGCACTCTGCGGTGGCTGGCATACTGCCTTTCTTAGACAATTTACTGGGCTGCCTGTGTGCTTTGTCCCTGTTCCAGTCCCTTTAATAATAAGTGTTTCGCCTGATAAACTTCCATCTGCCAAACCGTGTGTGTGTGTGTGTGTGTGTGTGTGTGTGTGTGTGTGTGTATATATATATATATATATATATATATACATACACACATACACACACACAATCCGTTTGCATGCATGTTACTCTGTTGCTTATGCTGCAGTTTTTGTCTACCCTGATGTTATGCAAGTCCTGTTATGTTAGTTATACCTGTGCTACCTGTGGCCTTATGCAACATACAGTATATATCTGCTACTTGTGGTATTGTGCCTTCTGCAATATATAACTTTGCTATAGATATTTGCTACCTTATATTGATTTCCCTCCAACCTCTCCCTATCCACATTCATTGACAGGTCTCTTATTTATGTATAGGGTGAGACTGGGCAGGGAGAAGTTGCTTCTCCTGAAATGCTGCAGCAGATCAGAGTAAAACACTACTGACAGATTCCCTTTAAATGATGGGACCACAAGGGACGAAAAATACTGTTGAATTTCATTCTGGGGAATCTAATAGTATTATCCATGAAAGCCACCAGATTTCTTGATGCCTTGGACACTCTCAAGGCACCGAGTGCCAGAGGCAGCAAAACAACCCCAAAACATCTTTGAACCTCCACCATATTTGACTGTTGGTACTGTGTTCTTTTCTTTGTAGGCCTTATTCTGTTTTCAGTAAATAGTAGAATGATGTTGCTTTACCAAAAAGCTCTATCTTGGTCTTATCTGTCCACAAGACGTTTTCCCAGAATAATTTTGGTTTCCTCATGTACATTTTGGCAAACTGCAGCCTAGTTTTTTTATATCTCTGTGTCAGCAGTGGGGTCATCCTGGGTCTCCTGCCATAGCACTTCATTTCATTCAAATGTCAACAAATAGTTCGCCTTGACACTGATGCACCGTGAGCCTGCAGGACAGCTTAAATTTCTTTGGAACTTGATTGGAGCTGTTTATCTACCATCAGGACAATCCTGCGTTGCAACCTTTCAAGTTTTGTCTGGCCCATTTTTGGATTTGTGTCTGAAATTATGTCCAATTTCCAGTTTTTTTGGGGGGGGGTTTGTGTTGTACAAATATACACAAAGGAAATAAACATTTGTATAACAAAACATGTGCAATTGCAATAATTTTCTGGGAGAAATACTTCATTTCCATGACTGTATGTTGTAAATGCTGTGAACGATAAGTTTTGGAGAAAATGTAGACAGAAAAGTGTCAGACTTCTATTGATAAATATGCCCCAGGATTGTATGTAATTTGATAATACCCTCCCTTTATTACACTTTTCTTTTCCATTTTTCTATGCATGTAAAGTCATAATATATTCTAAAGATTTAATGTTCTCCATTGAAAAATTTTTTTACTGCAGTATGTCAACTATTTTTGATGTTATATTCCATAAAATTGTGTTTTCTAGAAAGTTACATCTGAAGACAAAAAAAAAAAAAAGTTGTGTTTAAAGATACTGCACTTGGGTGTATAACTTCTTTAAAATAAAATGCTTTCTATGCCTAGGCAAGAGCTATACTGTTGTATCATCCATCTTTACAAAATGACTCCTATGTTTCCTGTATGTAAATATGCTTTATGCTGTTAAAAATCCAAGCAAGTCATGCACCTGGTTAAATGGGCTCATGCCAAATTGAGTCTTAGCTTCTTGCTAATGTCATTTTTCTAGTGGGGCTGAGAGTTATGTTCTTTTGTGAATAGCCAGAAATCTAGACACATTTCCATTATGTTGCTGTTAAATAATGCTTAGCAGCATCCGATCCTTCTGATATATTACTCATACCAACATCTTTCGCTTGAGGCTTTTTAAAGTACTGGCTCATAACAAATAATAAATAATTTAACAAAGCCAGCGACAAATGATAGCAGGTGTTATTTTTCCTTCCAATCAAGGAGGATGAAGCATGGTATATTTCATGACACATCTAAAGCTGATTATAAACTATGCAGAGTCATTTGACTTTGCTTCTTTAGTCAGCTGCTCAAGACACAATATTTTTTCTCATAATTGAAACTGATAAAGGAGAATGGGCAGATATGAATAATTTACCATGTAAAACACTCTAGAGAAAGGATATGAAATTAAAAAGTTTAACTAACAATATAAATATTATTATATTATAATATTATTAGTAGTCGGGGGGGGATAAAATGGTAGAAAAATATATGTAATACAACACCTGTAGGATTGGACAACACAATATGACTTTGCAAAATATAGTTTTTCAAATAAAAGCCTTTTTTAGCTTACACTTCACATTCATCAACCATTATAAGTTGAATACTCAGATTTTGGAAACCACTTTTTCTGAATTCCAGTTTATAACACCACATATGGGGTGGGATCTATATATTTATAGCGTGGGTGGTTTTCCTAATTAGTTAATTGATTTGATTGAATATTCCATTTGTCCTAGCAGTACACAGGGTCAGAAATACCCCCATTAGGCTGAAGCTCCATGTTGCGAAAACGCAGCAAAAAAACAAAACAAAAAAAAAAACAGCGTTTTGCAGTACCTGTAAAGTTAATGAGATTCTGGCTAATCCCATCCACACATTGCTGAAATAAAAACCGCTGCGGAACCGCTTTCAAAAATCGCAGCATGTTGATTATACATGCGGAAACGCTGGAGTTTTCCTTATAGGTGTAAGAAAAATCTGCAGTGAAAAACTCAGCAAAAATGCAATGAAAAACACTGCGGAAAAAAACGTGATGCATTTCCGCTTTGTTTTTTTTCAGCAGGGTTTTTTTTAGCTGCGTTCAGCAACGTGGGGCCTTAGCATTATTGTGCTGCTATTAGGACTAAGGGACAACAAATTAAAGTTAGGAACCAAAGCTTATACCATGTATTAATTTACCCTGCACCAGAATTTTGACACCCTTTATCACATTCTCTCATCTTATGTTACATCCCATTTCAAGACATGCCCCATTCCTTGTAAGCTACACTACCTTGTCAGAAGGGGCAAAAACATGTCTAAAACGTGGTACACACCATGCAGGCCAGTTTTATGAGAATTCTGGTGTGTTTAGCATAGTAAATCTCCCACACTAGCTAGTCGTTTTAAAAATAAGGTAACCTGATCAGTGATATTGCAGTTTTCTGTGATACAAGTCATCATACACAGTGATCCCATGTAGATATTACATTCCATGGCTAATATGGACAAATAAAGGTTGTAAATGTTTATTTTCTGTTTGTTGTATTCAATAAGTAATGTGTGTAGAAAAAGAAATAAGATTGAAGAGTTTTCCTTTAAGGTGTTTGCTTAGTCCAAGTAGGTTCCCTGCATGGAGTGTTCTCCGTGTATGGTATTATGAATTTTCTATTTTCCTCTTTTTCACTGATAAAGTATCTCTTGGTTAAGCCTCCTACTGTGAGAGTCAATTTAACCAGTAAAGTGGCAGAATGTGACTGCATGTACCAAAGAAGAAGATAATTCCAGCACCCTTTTTATATTTCTTCATCTCAGTCACAGTACTATAAAAGTGACGTAACTAACATCACATTAAAAAAACAAAAAAGAAACTTTATGAGGAAACCAAGCAGTGATGTGCACAATTGGAGATGCCATTCTTGGTTATGATTAGTTTTCTCACTAGAAATACTGTAATATTCTCCAATGTTGGTTGTAGCTGCATCTTCCTTGCTGTGATTCATCACATTAGCTAGAGACTAGAGGACTAGGCTGAGGGTCAAAAAAGTAATGCTATGTTTCTTCTATATGGCATGATAGCCATCTTGGAATTCTAATACAATGTCACCACTGACCTCCTACATAACCTTCCCCAACCACCTATATCATATGATGAAGTTTAATTTTATTGTGTGGCCGGCAGTGTGTTTTCACATTAAATACATTCTCATTGTGATCTACTGCATGTAAGATACTAATAAATACATTCTTACAATCCCAAATACATTGTGATAAATGACATTGAAGATTGTACTTCAAAAGAGTTATAATGAGAAATAATCTCTTTCCTATTAACCACATGCATTTGATTAAGAGAATTAACCATGTTTTCATTGTATGGTTTTTTGATATTGCTAAATGCAAATCTATACGTAAGAGAGTGGAGAGCATCTTGTCTTGTGTGTAATATACTGTAATTGTCCCTGTCCCTGTGAATGTTTGCCGTTTTGAAGCATGCTGGTTTTGGACTACACATGAGGTATGGCCAGTGCATGCTAACACAGCCTTGGACATCATACCCAACTTTTCAAGTAATGTGCATAATTAGTGTAGTATATGTGCATGAGGAATAACACAATATATTGCCATTTTATGATTTGTATTCTGTATCTTATCAGTTTCGCCTCTGCAATTTTCAATTGTCTGGTGGGTAGAGACTAGCTGCTAAGTGATCTTCCATACATTGCAACAGTACGAAAGGAGAATCTTCATACTAACTCTACAGGATCATATAGGACATTACAGAGAAGTACTGGCCAGTATTGATGTAAAAAGAATTTGGGGTGAGAAAGAAAGCTATATATTTAGCTGCTTGCAGTTGTTTTGCCTCCGTCTTTCCCCTCTCACTCAGTTCCTGCTCACTTCTCCCTTTCTCTATATACACCTTTGTGAACTTCTATCCCTCCTGATATAGCAATATGGAATTTTAGATTTTACTTCAGTTTAGAATGGAGGAGTAAGCAGGAATACAGCCTGATAAGTAGAGAAAGAAGTATTTTTCTTTGATAAGATATATTGCAAAGTTTTTTTGTTTGTTTTTTTTATATAGTCACTTGTACAAATGATTTATGCAAAGTTTGATGAAAAGTTAGGGACCAGTTAAAACATTGCATCAAAGGGAGTGTTTATCCTGCCGGACGTGGGATTGGGGACAGCAAGTGCTTGCATGAAAAAAGCACAGGTTTAGTGCAAGACTGGCAAGTGCTAATAAACAGCCATTGACAACTGCTGAGCACCAAAAGGCACCACTGATATCCAGTATAGAAGGCTGGTGAATGCATTAAGCAGAGAAGGTCTGCACTGTGTAGTGGATGTGAGAATTTGCTACTCTTAGAAATAGAGAATGAATAAAGAGAGAAGGAGGAGGTTTAATGCAGAGTTGGGCTATACTGTAGTCACAAGTGAGAACCACTTATGCTGAGAAATGTTAAATAAGGCCCCATGTATAGGGCTGGCTCCAGGCTTGTGTGGGCCCTTGGGTGACAGAGTCTCAGTAGGCCCCTTTGGTGTTTTTTGTGGGCCTACTGGAGTGGACTTTAATATAGTCCATTCCATACAAGTACATAGAACCTGTTCAGACATCGGAAAGTAAAGATTAATTTGAGGCGGACATCTGCCCCAGATTCCTCTTTATTTTCTGCCCCCAGTTCATGGTGATGGATGCAGAGCATTCCGTTGCAGCTTTCCACCGCTGATTAGGGCCAAATTATTGAGTCTAATCAGTGGGGAGTCTCAAGCTGCGGCCTCCGAATCAGCTGCAGAATCTGCGGCAAGATCCAGCAGGACACACTTTTTTTTTTTTAATACAGCCTCCTGTCCTGCTCCAATTGTTTTCAACGGGAGGCAAAGTGAAGAAATCTGTTGATGATTTGGGTGCAAAATCCCCTGCAAAATCAGCACCAGATTCCACAGTGTGAACAGGGCCTGATACTTTTAATAGTACAATGAACGCTTTAATTTGTATTAATGGAAGTTCTCAATGGAAAAGTTATAAATACAGGGGCGTTTCTAACAAAGACTGGCCCCCATAGCAAACTTTTGTCTTGGTTCCCCCCACACGCATAGCGCCCTCTTTCCTGGCCCTACATGGTATAACCTCCTATTTACACACACTCTAGTGTCCACAGTAGCCTCCATACAGCATAATGTCCCATAGCGGCCCCTGCACACAGTATTATGTCCCATAGTGGCAGAACCCAAAAATTTTTGGAGTTCACGAATCAAGAACTATTATTATACTCGTACTATAATGATCGGACGCCCTTGGGAGGTGATCAAACATAAAAAACAGGGTTACTTACCCCTCATGGGTCTGGTGCAACTCCATGCTCAGGCTTCAGCCCTCCTCAATGGTATGCTGCTATCATTATGCGTTGTGACACCGGCCTGAACCACGTGATGTCTGTGACATCACTAAAGAGGCCCAAAGACAGCAAGGAGGTATGCTGGAGCCCAGGAAAGGTAAGTAACACTGGTTTTAATGTTTCTTCACCTCCCTGGGGTCTCCAAGTATAATGATATCAGTTTCAGTTCAGACGTATTTAGTCCGAATGGAAGTGCCATGTGAACCTCGTGAGACAAATCTCACAGGGTTCACCCAACAGGTAATCTTGCCGTGGACCCTACTTACCGATCCCAGCTTCTGGCCATGGCTGCCTTTGCTTCCACTTCAGCCCTCCAGGGGGCCCTATGTGTCCCCTCCATGTGTCCATGTCCCATATCACATCGCTGTCAGCAACGTCCTGATGCTGTTCAGCTTCAGCGACGTGATATGGAAAGGCCAGGGCCCCCTGGAAGGCTGAAGTGGAAGCGAAGGTGGCCGTGAGCAGAAACGGGGATTGGCAAATAGAAGGTAACAACCTATTAAAAAAAAAAACAGCCACAGTCGGCACCCATCAGCCGAGTGGGCCCCCGACACTTGCCTGGATTTGGCCGTTGCTAACGCTGACCCTGCCCATGAACATGACTATTTATTTTCTATATATAGTCAGTAATTATAGATTTGTAATTATGAATAGTGTACATTCATTTTTATGGCCCCATACACATTGATCTGTATGGGGGCACTAAACCTGGAGCACAAAACAGAGAGCAGGTTCAGTTCCTTCTCTCACTTCACTGGGACAGTGAAAAAAAAAAAATGGGCGGCATATGGAAGCGATATGCATGATGCCCCTTCCATTTTTTACAGATCCATATGGACCCTACAGTCGTGTGCATGGAGTTGAAGGATGGATTGTGCCTAATAATTCAGAGTTTTGTTTGAATGGTGCCCAATAAAAGCTGACGTGCATAAATTATTCAGAGAGTCAGCTTTTCTTTTTCGCACTTTCTCCAAACGCTGACCCGGTCTACCATACATATACAGTGGGGGGGGGGGGGGGGGGAAGGTATTTATAGTCAGCCACCAATTGTGCAAGTTCTCCCACTTAAAAAGATGAGAGAGGCCTGTAATTGACATCATAGGTAGACCCCAACTATGAGAAACAAAATGGGAAAACAAATCCAGAAAATCACATTGTCTAATTTTTAAAGAATTTATTTGCAAATTATGGTGGAAAATAAGTATTTGGTCAATAACAAAAGTTCATCTCAATACTTTGTTATATATCCTTTGTGGGCAATGACAGAGGTCAAATGTTTTCTGTAAGTCTTCACAAGGTTGGCACACACTGTTGCTGGAATGTTGGCCCATTCCTCCATGCAGATCTCCTCTAGAGCAGTGATGTTTTGGGGCTGTCGCTGGGCAACACGGACTTTCAACTCCCTCCAAAGGTTTTCTATGGGATTGAGATTTGGAGACTGTCTAGGCCACTCCAGGACCTTGAAATGCTTCTTAGAAAGTCACTCCTTTGTTGCCCTGGCGGTGTGCTTGGGATCATTGTCATGCTGAAAGACCCAGCCACGTTTCATCTTCAATGCCCTTGCTGATGGAAGGAGGTTTGCACTCAAAATCTCACAATACATGGCCCCATTCATTCTTTCATGTACACGGATCAGTCGTCCTGGTCCCTTTGCAGAGAAACAGCCCCAAAGCATGATGTTGCCACCCCCCATGCTTCACAGTAGGTATGTTGTTCTTTATAAGCAACCCAGTATTTACTCTACTCCAAACACAACGAGTTGTGTTTCTACTAAACAGTTCTACTTTGGTTTCATCTGACCATACAGTATGACATTCTCCCAATACTCTTCTGGAACATCCAAATGCTCTCTAGCAAACTTCAGATGGGCCCGGATATGTACTGGCTTAAGCAGGGGGACACGTCTAGCACTGCAGGATCTGAGTCCCTGGCGGTATAGTGTGTTACTGATGGTAGCCTTTGTTATGTTAGCCCCAGCTTTCTACAGGTGATCCACTACATCCCCCCCCCGTGTGGTTCTGGGATTTTTGCTCACCGTTCTTGTGATCATTTTGACCCCACGGTGAGATCTTCCGTGGAGCCCCTGATTAAGGGAGATTATCAGTGGTCTTGTATGTCTTCCATTTTTTAATTATTGCTCCCACAGTTGATTTCTTCACACCAAGCTGTTTGCCTATTGCAGATTCAGTCTTCCCAGCCTGGTGCAGGTCTACAATTTTGTTTCTGGTGTCCTTCCACAGCTCTTTAGTCTTCACCACAGTGGAGTTTGGAGTGTGACTGTTTGAGGTTGTGGACAGGTGACTTTTATACTGATAACAATTTCAAACAGGAGCCATTACTACAGGTAATGAGTGGAGGACAGAGGAGCCTCTTAAAGAAGAAGTTACAGGTCTGTGCGAGCCAGAAATCTTGCTTGTTTGTAGGTGACCAAATACTTATTTTCCACCATAATTTGCAAATAAATTCTTTAAAAAATCAGACAATGTGATTTTCTAGATATGTTTTCTCATTTTGTCGCTCATAGTTGATGTCTACCTATGATGTCAATTACAGACCTCTCATCTTTTTAAGTGGGAGAACTTGAACAATTGGTGGCTGACTAAATACTTTTTTTTCCTCACTGTATAGATCCTGACACATCTTATTAATCAAGGCAATGATAATGCCCAGTGATAAGTTCAGTCGTATGTTTGCAAGAAAAATAACAAATCAACAAGGTAATGCAGAGTTCTAGGAAAGGTGCTCCAGCATTGTGTCATAGGGAATGGAAGTATTTTCTTAAAAAACAGACATATGAGTGTAATTGACAGGTCCTCTTATATTTTAGCTTTGCAGTTTCTCATGAAGGATTTTGATTCCCTGTCATTCTAGTTCTACATACAAAGTAATTGTGAAAGTATAACTGAGCTGTCTTGGGTATTCTGTTCATTTCACTAGCAGTTTAGCAGAAATATGGAAGAATACCAATGTACATATATGCCAACACTGAATTTACTCTATCAAACAGACTTTTTATTGTTTCTTTTCGCATATACCGTTATGTATTTAGTAACGTAAGAATTCACATATGCATTTTAAAATGAAGAAATACAGAAATGTGAAACAATGTTTGTGTATTTTATGCTCAACTCAGCCCAGCAGCATTGGAATCATTGATTTTTCTAAGGCAGAGCTGTGTCAGAGGTGCAGAGCTACAGAAATCTATAACATGTTGTAGTCCAGATGCATTACTAAAAGCCAAAGCCCCTTTGCTCTCTGTATCCAAGTCACAGATGACCTCCTTCCTGCCCATTTAATATGATAAATTTCAATTGCAAGTTAGAAGAAAACCTAGAAATGCTATTCTAAGTGTGACATTATTTTGTGTTATTGCTTTAAAACATGGCTGTTTGCCTTAAAGTAACCACAAAAAAGCAAGGAGCAAAAACAAAGTAATAAAATATTTAGCAATGTGAAATATTAACCACAAGAAAACAGTATGCAGTACACAAATAAGTTCCATAGGATAACAATATGAAGTGAATATAGCTATAAAATATTTTAATATGATGTTTTCTCTTTTGCGTGGAGGAACCTCATCTTTTAATAAAGACTCTGTTGCCATAGATAACCTAGTTAACCAAAAGAGCATGCTTTCTGTAAGTTTTGGGCTTAAATTCCGATTATTTTCATGTTATCTTACAGTGTCTTGTAGTAGATGTTTTCATAATTTATAAGGCAACAGTATGCTCCACAGAACACAGCAATAGCTTAAGAAGATATAATGAAAATTAAATATAGTACAAGTTTTCAGAAAGCCAGAAGCTTTAGTGTAATAAACAAAGTGTACTTTTTATGCCTTTTATTACATGTAATTATTTGGTTGCACTCTTTTACAGTTTAAATATATTCAATATTTTCCACTGTCTAGACAGAGCTGTCTAGAAAATAAAAAAAGTAGAATATATTAGAACTACCACTGAGGGTGCTGAAATAATTCTGTGGCTTCTGAAAAGCTTTTTACAGTAAAATTACCTTTCGACTCAGGATGGCCTTTTGTCTCTTGAGGCCCAATAGAATTTTTATTGATTTTGAACAGCAATGGTGTATAGTACTTATATAAAATGGGGATGACTTTTCCTATGTAAGAGGTCAGCTAGTCATACTAAAAAGAGAAGATTTATCTGTTTGAAAAGCTACATGCTTTTTTGCACTAGAGGTTCATTCAAATTTCACATGTGCCACCATATGCATTGAACCCACTTTTAGAGCCTCAATGTACAAAGGGCAAGAACATGTTACAAAGGGTTCTAAGGGTATGTTCACACTGAGGATCCGGGGCAGATTCCTCCCGGAGTCCACCTCCCATTGTTTTCAATGGGAGGAGAGATCGCAGCAGGATGCGTAAAAAAAGAAGCTGGGCCTAATCAGCAGCGGGAAGCTGCGACAGAATGCCAATGCACTGCATCAGCATCCTGTCGTGGCTGGACCACAGGCGAAAATACCGGCGGTGGAAAATGAAGAGGAATTCCTCTTCATTTTCCATGTGAACATACCCTAAAGGTGTCCATCTGGCAGATGGCCACACGTAGACTAAATAGATATATTTCAGTTAAATGTGAAGTACAAAGGAATACATTTAATATTTAAGTAAATTCAGTATCATTTCAATCATTCTCTTTTACCATGTGTAAGGGTATGAACCTAGAGGGCACTGGAGAGCGACCCAAAAACAGGGTTGAAAAGGACCTTGACCACACCCATACCTGGGGGCTTCACTCCAGAGGGAGTGCACACAGCAGGAGACTGCTGCTGGTGACCTGCAGGGAGCAGGAGGACTCTGAACCAGTTGGAGACGGACAGGTGGTCTGTCCCAAGAGGACTGGATTCCAGAAGAGACTGGTTAAGCTCAGTGTGAGCCAGACTACTAAGAAGAAACCTCAGTGAAGCTTGCTCTCAGAATTTAGTCAGGGTTCAAGTAGTGAGGTATTGTCCTGTGTGTGGGCTAGGCTGTTTTGTTATTTTTGTTCCTGTTTACTTTTACAAGCTGCATAAAGCCATTTCTTTTGGATTGCCATTAGTTGCTCTGTGGTTTATTTGGCACCCGGCGCCACAAACACCTCTGTAAAGTTCAGGAAGCTGCCATCTTTGAAACTAAACTACCCCAGTTGTCACACATGGCACCTGTCAAGGAGAAGCAATAAGTGAACAGGCCTTAAAGTTGATGTAAAAATAAGTCAACCTAAGAATCTGATTGACAAGTACCAAATTGTGATTAACTAGATGACTGGGTCAAAGCATGGTATGCAGTAAGCAAACTGGTATTCAGTTGTTGACACCAGGTGCGTCATTAAGGTAAAAAAAAAAAAAAAAGTTCCCTGAATGCTACCCAAAAAGAGTGATCAAAAACCAGTACAATGTAATTTTATCAAAAAATAGAATATTTTATTATCACTATTACAAATGAGGACACATATACAAAACAGTACCTAGTAGTTAAAAAGACATAGACCTAATGTAGAAAAAGGGCTAAAGAACAATTAATACATATTTTGTCATGTGATAGGTATAATAGTGGCAGCTACCAATACAATAGTGGCTGTCAATTACAGTCAAAGTAAGCTGGAGCAGTGTATCCTAAATATATAAAAAAGATCCTCCAAGCATAAGGGAGTTCACTCACCAAGAATAGCAGGAAGCCAAAATAGCCTACACTAGTATCTCAGTATATGAGCATGCATAAATAAATGCCATCAAATAGACAAATAATGCGAATTTTAGCTATCCATATTATATTTCAGTATCCCAAAGTATAAGGCAGAACCAGTTCCCAGGGCTTAATGTCCAATATATAAATCATCAATAGCCCATACCTATTGCCATGGTGTCACTATCGTCCTCCCCAAAATACCAAACACAGTGTTGAGGAACCACCTTAATGTGTCCATCCTCAGGTTTCATCAGGAGGTGTGATAATTAAAATACAGGAGAGCCTTTTTATAGTGTGTCAGAAGAATACTAGAGGAGACTCACCTGAGAGAGGGGATGTAATGCATGGCACCATGATGGCATCAGGAGATCCGCCTTGCACATGCACGAGCCGTCACATTAACGCTTTAGCGCTGTCAAATAGGCTGGCATGTGCACCATGCGTACCCTGCTCTCGTTATCCTTCCATCTATAGTATATTCTTGCTGATCACCAATGAATGAAACACTGGCATACCCCTCATATATAAGGTTCCCTGAATGTCCTTATCCTTATAATCAACTGTATGAGCAACTGTAAATGGATCAGTACATATGCATTGAGGCCTGGGCCCAAAATGGTACAAAGTTCACTGAGTAAACTGTGAACTGTGATAGGGTCATGAGTTCCCAATGCTCATTAATACATAATAGGAGCAAAGGCTAGCATGCCTAGGCCAATCGCACAGAAGAACTACTGTAGCAGAAATTGCTGAAAAAGTTAATGCAGGCTCTATTCATAGGCACTGATTGATCGGAGTGATGTTGACATCTATCCACAGAACTGATATGTTCTCTGAAGAGAGAGAACATATACATATATGTACAGTATGTTGAGAGAATTATACAGCCAAGTGTAACTACAGAAACAGGGTAAAAGATTTGTATTTGTCATTTAAAGCGGTTGCCTAAGACTATAGCGAATTCACTGCTGAATGACGAATGCACATTGTATATAGACAGTGCATGAGTGGGTGTGTGACTCTCACCATAATAAGTATGATAGTACAGTAGTTTTATGATCTCCACTCTTATTTTCTGTGATGGCTGGCAGTCAGTGAATCAAATGTATTTACCCTTGCACTTGGGTGCCTAGGAATGAGACAGGTGAAGAAGACTTATGATACATAGCCTTGATAGCCTCTGGTAATCACATTTAAGTCCTAGAATTTCCTTAACCACCAGATGCCCTTCACTCAGTTGGTCATAGCTTTCCTCCTGGCGTTCCTCTTCCTTGCTTTCTCTCCATACCTCTCTGGCAGAGAATGATGGATAGTTGGTGTGCAAGGACATGTTGTGAACAAGTCTTTATGGAGATCTGAGACCAAATAGTGAAGGAAAGGGAAATATAAATGCTACTAAAATGGGATGTGGCTGGCTGTCTTGAAGAAAAGATGCAAAGCGGACACCAACATGAGCTTTTGAATTTGAGCCCATGAGCCTTTAGTTACTCCCCTGTGGGCATGCATATATAGACTCCTATGTACTGTATATATAATTTTGCTCGGTCTCAAGTAGTACAATAGAGCTTCCAAATGTTATTCAAACCTGCCCTCTAGTGATAATGACATGCCTATGCTGATACGGTTCCATTCTACACGGCAAAACTGAAAATTAAACTGCACAAAAATATTAAATAATGTATCTAGATTTTCTGTATAGAAGATAACGATAAATTGTGAATAGATATCCACTCAGAGTCGTAGCTAGGGGTTCAGCACGGGGGCGAACATGTCCAAGTGGGCCTCTAACTTAGTTATACCGATCACTATACGGTGACCGTAAAGTGGTATATATCGGATCTACACAGGGCTCTGCAGACGACTTAGGTAAATACAGTGCAGTAACATTTAGTGACTTACTGGTGACGTCTCTGCCTAATCGTTCACATTCCCCATCTCTTTCATCTGGACCGCCATGACCATTTATTCCAGTGTCTGTAAAGTTTGCAACACAGACATCTTTGGCTCCTCACTTTTCCAGGCACCTGACCCACATTGTCCTCACCTGCACACCCATCCTGCTGCTACCCCAATTATAAAATATATAACATAACCCTCCTATAATGAATAATACCCACAAGTGCATCTTTAAATTAATAACTACCCTGTGTACCCCCTTTAAATAGTGCCACTTAATAATGCCCCAGACATTTCCTGATTAAAAGGTAAACAAAAGGTAAAAAAAAAAGAATTAGTGGGGTTCCAATACCCGGTACCCCAGGATCAGCTATTTGAATGAAGCATGGTATCTGTGTAAGCGCCGTGACCCCTTCGCTGTTTACATAGCGTCACTTATTTCATAGCGGCCATGTAATGCAACTACAACCTCGTCCTATACACATAAATGTGGGACCTTCAGAGTGGCTTGTTACCATGTAAGATAGGCGCATGGAGGCAGGGTAACAGTTCATATGTGCAGTTTTATTGCCAACGGTTCATACAGTCCAACTCAAAAAAACAGCTTGCTTCAGCATAAATGAACAGATCAGGAAAACACAAACCGTCCTTAACCTCAGGTACAAACAGGTTAACAGAGCTCACCAATGTAACAGGACAGGTTAGGCGTCTGTCCTCCACACAGGGCAGTGTGTGTTTCAGTTTCAGAGCTTCACACAGAAGAGACCACCACACCCCTTCCTTTTGGGCAGTTTTAGCTCTTCAAAGCTGCACCCAGCAAGACCCAGATTGGAGTATAGGCTTGGGTCTGCAACAACTTCCAAAACAAGGACCCAGACCCCAGCCAGTTATCTCACAGATACTAGCCACCTTAGCGGAAGATATCTACCATTCACTATTTTACCTTCTGCCTTTCTACAACGTCTATGTGACAAGACTGTAATTACATCACACGGTCACTATAAACAGACAGCATGTGATATAAACAGGCGCCATGGCCCCTTCATACAGCTGGTCAGTGGGGAATCACTTATCTCTTATTGATGATCTATTCTGAGGATAGATCATCAATAAAAATGAGCTGGAAAACTCCTTAAGGCTAAGGCCCCACGTGGTGTCCCAGGGGAAAAAAGTGCTGTGGGAAAAAACGCGACGGCGACACATTGCGTTTCTTCCCGCAGCGCTTTGCACAGAAAGTTTGCAGAGGTTTCCTCTGCGGACTTTCTGCTTCAAATATATCTAAACCGCCAGCGTTTCCATAGGTATGCTGCGATTTCCAAAACCGTGACTGTTTTGGAAATTGCAGCGTGTCCGCTGCGGTTTTGGAAATCACAGCATGTCAATTATACCTACGGAAACACTGGCGGATTCCCTATAGGTATAATGGAAGCAGAAAGTCCGCAGAGGAAACCTCTGCGGACCTTCTGTGAAAAGCACTGTGGGAAAAACCACAATGCATTACTGCCGCGGTTTTCCCTGCAGTGCTTTTTTTTGCTGCGACCCGCTACATGGGGCCTTAGTCTTAATAAAGCCCAAGTGCCCCCTCATATTATGCCCCTGATTCTCCCTGACATAAATACTGCACCTCTAATGACCCCTTATATCAATGACCACCCCCTTATGTTCATAATGCCTCCTAATATAAATGATACACCCTAATATAAATAACCTCCCCCCTTGTATTCATAATGCCCCCCAATAACCCTTATATAAATGATCCCCTTATGTTCATAATGCCCCCTCCCTTATAGTTATAATTCCCCCTCCTCCCTTACCCACAACTAAGCTAAAACAACAATAAAAAAAAAAAGTTATACTCACCTATCTGCGACCCTGATGAATGGAGCCACCACCTCCTCCCTGACCACGCGCAGGACATCTGTATCTCAACGCAGGAGGCGCAATGTTGTGACATCATCTCGCCCGCCTGTGCCGAGAAGAAGACGTCTGTCTGTGTTCTCATTGTCTTGTAAACTGCAGGCCTCATGTGGCTTGCAAGACAGCCAAATTGCAGGAAGTGTTTTAACTAGATCGGTGTCTGCAGACACCAATCTAGTTAAAATTAAAAGATACATTAATGGCAGCCCCGGGGTGGGCCCCACAGAGTCAGTGGGCCTAGGGCAACCGCCCCCTCTGCCCCCTGCTAGCTACACCACTGCCACTTGTTTTAACCTTGATTTAATGATAAAATTAGAACACATGTGAGCATTTCCTATGCTTGCACATAATGGCACATCTCAAAAGTTCCTGTACACCACAATTGAAATCTATACCAGCCAGGTAGATGCCATCTGTTTATGATTTGGTTTTCACAGACAGTTGCTAGGAGATACTCTGGAAATGGCACCTGCAGTCATGCAGACCTTCCTTCTGAATGTTTTCAGTGGGTTGGCCCAAAATGTCCCTCCTTCCCTGTTTTTTAACGTATATGAAAAAAAAAGACATGCATAGGAGAAACAATGGAATCAAGGATAGCAATTGGGGAAAAAAAAACCAGACATTTTCACTAATAGTTTTTCAGACACAGACGTGTGTATAAGGCACTATATTAGACAAAACTGAAAATGTGGATGTAGTCATTATTTTGACAATAAATTAATGTTAACATCCTTATGGTGTATTTACAATACTCATACGGCATATGCTACCGTAATATGCAGGGTTGGTTTTAGACAAAGTGTGGTCCTGGGCAAAATTAGAAGTGCAGCCCCAAATGCTAACATACCAATAATGCCACCATATTCAGTCAATTGAGAAGGCAGTTCAGCACTTTTAATGGCATTGCAAGTGCCAGGGAAGCAAAAAACATATACAGTGCGAAAAGTATTCGGCCCCCTTGAACTTTTCAACCTTTTGCCACATTTCAGGCTTCAAACATAAGGATATAAAATTTAAATTTTTTGGTGAAGAATCAACAACAAGTGGGACACAATTGTGAAGTGGAACAAAATTTATTTTTTATTTTAAACTTTTGTAAAAAATAAAAAACAGAAAAGTGGGGAGTGCCAAATTATTCGGCCCCCTTAAGTTAATACTTTGTAGCGCCACCTTTTGCTGCGTTTACAGCTGCAAGTCGCTTGGGGTATGTGTGTATCAGTTTTGCACATTGAGAGACTGAAATTCTTGCCCATTCTTCCTTGGAAAACAGCTCGAGCTCAGTGACGTTGGATGGAGAACGTTTATAAACAGCAGTTTTCAGCTCTTTCCACAGATTCTCGATTGGATTCAGGTCTGGACTTTGACTTGGCCATTCTAGCACCTGGATATGTTTATTTGTGAACCATTCCATTGTAGATTTTGCTTTATGTTTGGGATCATTGTCTTGTTGGAAGATAAATCTCCGTCCCAGTCTCAGGTCTTTTGCAGACTCCAACAGGTTTTCTTCCAGAATGGTCCTGTATTTGGCTCCATCCATCTTCCCATCAATTTTAACCATCTTCCCTGTCCCTGCTGAAGAAAAGCAGGCCCAAACCATGATGCTGCCACCACCATGTTTGACATTGGGGATGGTGTGTTCAGGGTGATGAGTTGTGTTGCTTTTACGCCAAACATATCGTTTTGCATTGTGGCCAAAAAGTTCGATTTTGGTTTCATCTGACCAGAGCACCTTCTTCCACATGTTTGGTGTGTCTCCCAGGTGGCTTGTGGCAAACTTTAAACGAGACTTTTTATGGATATCTTTGAGAAATGGCTTTCTTCTTGCCACTCCTCCATAAAGGCCAGATTTGTGCAGTGTACGACTGATTGTTGTCCTATGGACAGACTTTCCCACCTCAGCTGTAGATCTCTGCAGTTCATCCAGAGTGATCATGGGCCTCTTGGCTGCATCTCTGATCAGTCTTCTCCTTGTTTGAGATGAAAGTTTAGAGGGACGGCCGGGTCATGGTAGATTTGCAGTGGTCTGATACTCCTTCCATTTCAATATGATCGCTTGCACAGTGCTCCTTGGGATGTTTAAAGTTTGGGAAATCTTTTTGTATCCAAATCTGGCTTTAAACTTCTCCACAACAGTATCACAGACCTGCCTGGTGTGTTCCTTGGTCTTCATGATGCTCTCTGCGCTTTAAACAGAACCCTGAGACTATCACAGAGCAGGTGCATTTTTACGGATTACACACAGGTGGATTATATTTATCGTCATCAGTCATTTAGGACAACATTGGATAATTCAGAGATCCTCACTGAACTTCTGGAGTGAGTTTGCTGTACTGAAAGTAAAGGGGCCGAATAATATTGCACGCCCCACTTTTCAGTTTTTTATTTTTTCCAAAAATTTAAAATAACCAATAAATCTCGTTCCACTTCACAATTGTGTCCCATTTGTTGTTGATTCTTCACCAAAAAATTAAAATTTGATATCCTTATGTTTGAAGCCTGAAATGTGGCAAAATGTTGAAAAGTTCAAGGGGGCCAAATACATTCGCAACGCACTGTATATAGTTGTGAAATACCACTATACCAGGGAGAATTATTACCACAATTACTGAAGAAAACGCATCATACAAAGATCACTAGTACCAATAATACACAATATTCAAAAGCCCAGAAAGTCATAGTGTGAAGGTTGTGTACTACTGTATCTCTATTACTACTATATAGTGACACAAAGACAATAGTAGTGCACTGCAAAGTATTATTATTTATAAGGGGGGGGAACTAAGATTTCCTGCTTATAAATAATAATGCCCCTTATAAATAATAGTCCCAGACTATAACTAATAATGCTCCCAAAACTGGGCCAGACAAAATTGTTGGCACCTTTTCAAAATTGTGGGTAAATAACTTTGTTTCATGCATGTGATGCTCATTCAAACTCACCTGTGGCAGTGACAGGTGTGCGCAATATAAAAATCACACCTGAAACCAGATAAAAAGGAGAGAAGTTGACTTAATCTTTGAAGAACAGAAAGAGGAGGAGAAGTGAACTGTCTGAGAACTAAAACTGTGGAAAAATATCAACAAACTCAAGGTTACAAGTCCATCTCCAGAAATCTTGATGTCCCTTTGTCCACAGTGTGCAAAATAATCAAGAAGTTTACGAGCCATAGCACTGTAGCTAATATCCCTGGATGTGTGGACGGAAGAGAAAAAAGTAATGAAGGGTTGCAGCGCAGGATGGTCCAGATGGTGGATAAGCAGCCCCAATCAGGTTCCAAAGAAATCCAAGCCATCCTACAGGCACAGGGGGCATCAGTGTCAGTGCAAACTATCTGTCGACATTTGAATTAAATGGAGTGCTATGGCAGGAGACCCAGGATGACCTCACTGCTGACACAGAGATATAAAAAAGCTAGACTGCAGTTTGCCAAAATGTACGTGAGTAAGCCAAAATTATTCTGGGAAAACGTCTTGTGGACAGATAAGACCTAGATAGAGCTTTTTGGTAAAGCACATCATTCTACTGTTTACTGAAAACAGAATAAGGCCTACAAAGAAAAGAACACAGTACCAACAGTCAAATATAGTGGCGGTTTAAAGACGTTTTGGGGTTGTTTTGCTGCCTCTGGCACTGGGTGCCTTGAGAGTGTACAAGGCATCCTGAAATCTGAAGATTACCAAATGATTTTCGGTCTCAATGTAGGGCCCATTGTCAGAAAGCTGGGTTTGCGTCCTAGGGCAAGGCCTTCTAGTACGACAATGACCGCAAACATACTTCAAAAAACACCCAGAAATGGATGGAAACAAAGTGCTGGAGAGTTCTGAAGTGACCAACAATGAGTCCGGATCAAAATCCCATTGAACACCTATGGAGAGATCTTAAAATGGCTGTTGGGAGAAGGCACCCTTCAAATATGAGAGACCTGGAGCAGTTTGCAATAGAAGAGTGGTCCAAAATTCCAGTGCAGAGGTTTAAGAAGCTTGTTGATAGTTATAGGAAGCAATTGATTTCAGTTATTTTTTTCAAAGGGTGTGCAACATAATATTAAGTTTTAGGGTGCCAGTAATTTTGTCCGGCCCACTTTTGGAATTTTGCATGAAATTATATCATTTTTGCCTTTTTTTTTTCTCAGTTATTTTTGTGTTGTTCCAATACACACAAAGGAAATAAACATGTGTATAACAAAACATGTGTAATTGCAATAATTTTGTGGGAGAAGTACTTAATTTTCTGGAAAACATTTCAGGGGTGCCCACAGTTACAGCCATGACTTAATATAATAATGTCCCTTATAAATAATAGTCTTTGCTTAGAAATAATAATGGCCCCTTACAAATGGTAGTCCCTGCTTCTAAATAATAATGCTCCTTATAAATAATAATCCCTGCTTAAAAATGATAGCACTCCCTTATAAATATTAGCCCTTGCTTATAAATAATAATGCCCCCTTATAAATAATAGTCCTTGCTTATGAAAAAAAAAACACCGTTATAAATAATAGTCCCTACTTACAAATAATGCTGCTACTTATAAATAGTGCCCCTTACAAATTGTCACTCCCTTATAAATACCCCCTTAACAGTATTACTCCCCTTAAAAATAATAGTGCTACCTTATAAATAGTTCCTCTTTATAAATAATAGCCCCCCAGTAGCAACCTCTCTTATAAATAATAGTGATCCCTTATCAATAGTTTCCCCTTATAATTCTCCATTAACAATAATCCCCCCTTATAAATAATAGTGCTACCTTATAAATAGTTCTTCCTTATAAATAATAGCACCCCCTAATAAATAATAGTCCCTATTATAAGTAATAGCCTCCCTATAAATAATAGGGTTCCCTTAGTAATTCCCACTTATAAGTAATAGCCCCCCCTGTTATAAATTTAAAGTCCCCCTTTATTTTTGAGGAGTACTATTATTTATAATGAGGGGAACTATTATTTATAAGAAAGAACTATTATCTATAAGGTGGGGAACTATTTTAAAGGGAGGAACTATTATTTATAAGGGGGCTATTATAAACCCCCTTTAACTTTTAAATCAGCCGGGGGCTTTGAAAAAAATGTAAAAAAATTGATACTCACCTGTTCCCGATGTTCCGTTGTCCTCTGGGTGCGTTCCGGTCCTTCTGTTTTATGGGTCTCTTCCGAATTCCGATGAAGCCACTGATTGGCCTGCGATGTCACTACCTGTGACATCATGGGTCTCTTCCTGAGGCTGCTGATTGGCCTCATCGGTCATGTGATCGCTGAGGCCAATCAGCAGCTTCAACAGAACTTTGGAAGAAACCCGTTCAGCAGAAGGACCAGACTGCGCTGGGAGGACACCGGAGCATCAGAGACAGGTGAGTATGAATTTAAAAGTATGAATTTTGCCTGGACAAACCCTTTAAATATAATAGTTCCCCACTACAAATAATAGCTCCTATATAAATAATAGGTCCATGTTCATAAATAAGTCTCCTCTCAGCAGTAAGTACCCCATTTTAGACAATGCCGTCTTAAAAACTGGTTCCTACTTTAGCCAATATTTTACATGGCAAAAATATTACTTTATAGTAAAAAAGTAAAATTGATTGATAGCTAAATCTTCAAACCTGCAAACAGCTAACCTCTAGTTACTTGTGTGGCATCCCAGAGCTGGCTATGGCTGGGCTGAGGGTGATCTCTGTGCATTGTATTATTTCCTGTTGCTTCATAGCCTGTGTGACATAGCAGGGGGTCCTGAGTCTCACACAACACAGCGCCACCTAGTGAGCCTCACACATGCATTACACCTCCCATAGGATTGAATAGTAACCAAATGTCCAATGGGAGGACATCGCCTGGGAAAAGGGGAGGAGTCAGCTGATCACTGGGTCCCCATGGTAACACCCCTGCAGGAAGGTCCTGCGTGTGAGGAGTTAGAAGTGTGGAGTGTTAGGAGGAGGAGGTGAGGAGATAAGTGTGATGTCCTGTGAAGAAAGCAGTGAGTTTAGTGCAGGAATCTCAAGTCCTAGACAGGCCCAGGAAGGTTGGAGAGCTGACATACTCCAGCTATTCAGAAGATCCTGTCCCCTGTCTGCCTAGCCATCGCCCTGAAGGAAGTCAAGCATCATTATCTTGTCAGCATGAGACTGTGGAGAGAACATTCTGGAACACGTGCTCCATAGCAAGTATCACAGGATCCAGGGGCCAAGGCCAGACCTGTGGAATATCCTGCCACCCTGACTATTGCACCCCCGAAACTCTGAGCTATCAGGACCACATAACGTGAGTGGGGAATATTATGTACTAGTATCATGGTGGGCATCCTCCTATGAGCCAAATAGGAGCCCAGACGCATCTCAGGGCTGTAACACTGAAGTATAAGGGGCTAGGAACACCTTTCATCAAGTCTACCCTGCACCCCAGGACTTTGCTGTGTCACCAGGCGTACCCCGTTGTTTTGTATTGAAGAAACTGTTTAAGCATTTGTGCCTCCACACCCATGGAAGTGTGAACCGAGAGCAAGGCAGGTGGTTTGGTCTCCGCAACCAGAAATGAACGCACACGCGGTAGTTCAAGAAAAGAATATATATTTACTATAAGTTAATAAAGGCTATTTGAAGGTAAAATGACAGGGATAAAGACAAGCAAAATATACAATATAGCATGAACAATTTCAAGGCAAATTCTGCAATGGTTTCTACTTTTACTCTGTCCAATTCTGCAGTATGGACACTGAATGAACAATATACTCAAAACTATCCCTAACTGACCCTGACATCACATTTGGGTGCACCCCCTTTTCCCCAGTGGTCCAGGTGGACCGCTTACAGTCTGTAGAAGCGCGCGGTGGGGCCCAAAGTCGTTCCTTTCTTTTATAGCGAAACGTCCTCTCCTCACGGTTATCAGGATCTTGGGAGAAATGAAGTCCTCTTTAACAGGGAAACCCAATGAATGCAATGTAATCCAACAGCAGATTCCACTCAGCACACTGACAGTCCTGCCGAATCCATACACTGAGCTGGGATGTAAGCCGGGGTTTAGCAGGTGCTGTCCAGTACATCAACAGCACTGCGAGTCTCTATCTGTGGTATCCATATACACAGTCACAATGTCAGTCTCACTGATCAGCCACTGAGCACAGTTCCTTTCACGTGGACTCACTAGTCCTGTTGTCTCTTTACACTCTGTTTGTCTCTGGACCAAGATACAGCTTAGCTGTACAGAAAAATCTCCACACCAGTTCAATACAACACTTGCTAAGATGGCTGCTGCTCTCTGTCTCGTCACTTCCTGCTTCTCTGCTCACATTCTGTCTGCAGAACAGACAAGCTGACATAAAAGGGGGGGGGGGGTCACTCCAGCATCATGTCACAATTACAATGGCTGCTGTCTTAAAGGAACAGAATCACAGAAATACATTCAACATTAACAGTTTAGACAGACAAATAAAGCTTAGGACAACATTGGCTGTCTCTTACAGAAGTAAAAGTTCAACTTTACAACCGTTTCTGTGTCTGACTCTGCACCGACAACATCAGGGCGCCCCAAACACCACCAGTCGGCACAGTATAGGGGAAGCGCCCCGGGGGAACAATCACCACCAACATTTGTGCAGCCCCCTCATCACCGGTACCAGTGGTGGTAACGTGGGACAGCACCAGCGCTGCGCCCTCGTGCCCAGAGACCGTGACAAGTCTGCGCTGTTTGCACCCAACTGCAGCGTTACCTTCCATCTGGTCACCGCACTTGCGATGTAACAAGCTTTAACTTAAAGTTTTTAGTCAGTATTTTGATAGTGATGATCTATTTTTAGAATAGGTGATCAATATCAGCTTGGAGTTCCAACATCCAGCACCTATGCCAATCAACTACATTGTGGAAGTAGTCAGAATCAGGTGGTTCCTGTGTAGTAGCTGTGTTGGGATACTGCAAATCAATGTGAATGAGAGGCAATCTAAATTAAACCAGCACAACTACTATACAATGTACTTCCAACTCCATCCACTGTATAGTTCCAGTGCTAGTGGCTGCTGAGAACAACTGATTGGTGGGGGAAGGGGGGGCAAGGAGTCAAACCCCACTGATCTGATATTGATAACATATCCTAAGGGTTAAAAACCCATAAAACCCCTTTAGTATTTTGAGGGATGTGTTAAGGTAAAATTTACTGTGTTTGTAAATTTTAAGTTTTATTATATTTTTATAGCACCATTAATTCTATGGTGCTATACATTTGTGAAGTGGTTTACATACATAGTACAAATACAACAAGTATAATAAACAGAGAATAAGATGACTAACCTGATGCAAGTAGGAAAGATAACCCTGTCCACAGGCTTACAATCTATAAAGTAAGGTAGGTGGAAACTATAAGTGAGGGCAACAGTTGCTCATATGGTGACATAGTGGCAGCAGGGTTACTGTTTGTAATTCTCGATTGTGGGGGACAATCTTATGAATTATGGTAGGGGGTGCCAGAGTTTGATGGGAGTGTGTGAAGATTGAATCAGAGCAAAATTGAAGAAGGAAGTCCTATGAAGATCAACATGTGGGTAGGTAGCAGAAGATTACATCAGAGATGTATGGAAGGGACAGGTTACGGACTGCTTTGTATTTCATAACTAATATCTTGAATTGAATTGGACAATGGGTAACCAGTAAAGGGATTGGCAGAAGCTGATGAATAATGAGGGGAGAGGTGGATTAAGCAGGGAAGCAAATTAAAGTTGAATTGTAGTGTAATTAGCTGGAAGACCACTGAGAAGGATGTTGTAGTAGCCTAGATGGGAGATAAGGGCATGGACCTGAATTTTTGTAGACTATGAGGAAGGAGCAGAGTAGTGTAAAAATTAGTAAAGCAACCATCTGTCATAATGAATATATGGCATGTTTTATAGGTGTAGTCTTCAGAATGTACTACTGTACAGATGAAACTGTTAAATGATAGGAAAATGTGTAACTTAAACACTTCAGTTCTCTACTTACAAGATAATAATACTGTAAAAACTTCAGCATGAATGAGAATGACAACATTCCAAATGAAATTATTCTAGTATTAGACGCAGTGATATGAAAAGATTCCAAACACTCCTACAAATTAACACAAGGAAGAACATTACAACATGGTAACATTACATTGCAGATTCTCTAATATAGCCAACACCTTTCTATGTATTAGCTGTGTTTGAAAACTGTGAAATACCAAAAATTAGTAGAACCAGTTAGCATTCTGTAAAGTTCTTAGTGTTCTTCTTATCCCGCTCCTCTGAGTTTAGAAGCTCACTCCAAGAAAAAGTTATTTATGTATATGCAAGCAAAAAAATTAATAACCTTATAAGCCGCAATACATTATACATGCATGTCATGTCCTTCAGTATCCATGTTTAAAACATTCTTTGTAAAAAAAAAAATATGTATAAACAATCAATAGGAACTACAAAATGTTATATACCACTATGCCATTAGATTGCGGTGGGATTTTGGGATCCACTATAAATTTTCTAAACTAGGTTTCCGGGGTAGGAGGGGGTGATGTCAAATTCTTATCCAAGCTTGATCTATCCCAGCTATTACGACCCATCAAGGCTAGTATATAAGTCCATTATGTTCAGCCAGTTACAGTATTTAATGCAAGTGGTGTAACTGAAGTCTTGTGGGCCCAGGTGCAAACCTTTTATAGGAGCCCCCTACTACCTCGCTACAGCAAATTCTTGATAGTGACGGTTACGGGTGCTGCAGCGATATCTCAGATACTTGATAGGGATATATTAGTACCCACAACTGCAGTTATCAAGAATATGGTGAGTGAGCAGTGCAGTGCCCACCATGTAAACAATACTGCGAGCTGCATGCTGCGTAAAATAGCAGATCTGCAGGGTCCTAACAATCTAAGAGATGTATGAGATTAGTAGGGGTCCAACACCCGGGGCCCCTGCTGATCAACTGTTTGAAGATACTGTTGTACTTTTGCAAGCTCCATGACTCCTTTGCTGTTTACGTTGCACAATATCTTTTTTATAATCAGCATGCAATGTTATTACAGCCTGCTTTAAAACAGATGGCATGTGATGTGAATTGTGAAGGGGTCCCCCACAGTATAATATGCTCCACAATGGCCCCCACACAGTATAATATGCTTCAAAGTGGCCCCACACATTATAATATGCTGCACAGTGGCCCCACAAAGTATAATATGCTTCAAAGTGACCCCACACAGTATAGTATGCTCCACAGTGACCACACAGTATAATATGCTCCCCACAGTGGCCCCACACAGTATAAAATGCTCACAAACCCCCCCCTTAGAGCCGCTTCAGGTGAACCCCACAAAATTCAATAAATATTCTTGAGGTTTGTCCCTCTACTTTGGTGCTATTATTATACTCTGGGCATCCTCACTCCTTCTGGCACTCTTCCGCATCTTCTTCGGTCCTCTTCTGCCTGCAACAGAGGTGACGCAGACATCACTGCTGGGGCACACTGATGTCATTACACTGGCACGCTCCATGTGACCTCTGGGGCCCAATCACAGGCCCCAACAGGGACTTCAGTCACAGGCCGGAAGAACCCCGAAGTGGATACCAGGATTGTCAGAAGCCCAAGAGAGGTGACTATAAGTATTTATTTTTAGTCACTTCCCCTGGGCTGGCATGTAATGGAAAGGGGCCTGGCAACATTGTACGATTAACAATATGTATAGCGGTTGGGGAACCAGGCTTTCTCTGACTGTTATCATGGTGGTCCGGGGCCCATGGCCAGCTGGAGTACTGCTCCGGGCCTGGTCGCTGTCATTGTTTGACACAGGCCGCAGTTACATGGGGCGCACCAATGGAATGACACTAGGTCAAATCGCCATTACATCGATGCACCACACGTGACCACTGAGGCCTGTGATTAGGCCTCAGAGGTCAAGTGTTGTGTGTAGATGCAATGACACTAGGTCGTCAAAGCGCCATTGTGTTAATGCACAACACATGACTTTTGAGGCCCATGGTCACACCAGTCAGGGGCTGGAAGAGGCCAGAGGAAAACAGTGGAGAACCGATGGATGCCCAGGAGAGGTGAGTATAACTGTTATTTTTCCTCACCTCTCCTGGGCCTCCACTTATTATACTGTGGGATCTGAGGAAACCCCAGAGAACAATATAAGCACCTATATATGGTAACATACACATGAATGCTGCCTATCCCTCCATGTAAAACAGTCTTGTGTAAAATTACTGTACACAGGACTGCTTTACACGGAGGGAGAGGCATCAGTCCTATGGTATTTTCCATGTAAAGCACTCCTGTGTACAATAATTTTACACAGGGTTGCTTTACATGGAAGAAGAAGCAACAGTCCTATGGTAACTTAGGACTTCAGTCTCTCCCCCAGTATAAAGCAGCTGGCCCCACCTATTTGTGCCAACTCCGCCTAGAAAATAGTGACACTTTTAGATTTTTTTCAAGGATTTCTTTCAGATTTTTTCAGCTCCCACTTTGCTCCTGGTGCATGTAATGTTTTTATGGATGGGATTTCCATTTAAAAAAATTCTATGGTGCATGATATACACAATATATCTCCATTATATTGTCTGAATTATCGTGTAACAGATGATTTAATCCATCCTTCATCATAACCTATAGAGACAAATAATATATACAGCAGTTGTGCTATGAATAAAAGAAAAGACACCTAACTGTAGGCTAGGGAGGGAATTTGCTTTCTCTATAAACATGTTAGCAAATCTGCAGTGCTGTTTTGTGGCTGTATGACAAATAGAGGTTGCCTGAAAAAGTTATTGCAGACGTCTTCTCTCTATGGGATAATAGTAACTGCTTATCAAGTCTATGTGTGTCACTTGCTGTCCTGTGCACTCCAGAAATGTCAGCTGGCCTATTTCCAACAGATGTAGGTAAAATAGTATCAGTTAACAGAAGCTTCACTTTTAACAATGGGAAATCACTCAACTGTACCTTTCCTGGCATATGCAACCTAATAATGTCTTTGCTTGTTATACTCAAAAGTTTTCTCCAGCTCTGGTGACATATAACAAACCTCAGAGCTTAAACTATACTTTTTTAACCAGAAAAATCTTAATATTTACACACTGGACTTTTTTATATTACCGTGTTTCTCCACAAATAAGACCTACCTGGAAAATAAGCCCTAGCATTATTTTTCAGGATTTTTGGATAATGCTTTAAATATAAGCCCTACTCCAAAAATAAGCCCTAGTTACAGTTCGTTAAAAAAAAGTATCTAGGCAGCTATACATGTAAAAAAGTAAATAGAATACAGCAGAAGAGATAAAGTAGACCCTTATTTATTTATTTATTTATTTATTTATTTATTTATTATGCTTACTTATATAGCGCCATCATATTCCGCAGCGCTTTACAGACATTGACAGTCACTGTCCCATATAGGGCTCACAATCTACATTCCCTATCAGTATGTCCTTCTTCAAGGAAAGCATGCACCCCCAATAGAATCGGACTTTGACTTTGAGGGACCTATCTGTACAAGATGGAACTAGTGAGAGAGTTCTCCACAACAATAAGGGTTGACTACCGGCAGTGCCGAGCTCTCACACACAGATCGGGTAGTCCTGTTGGCATCACTCCATTGTGGCTACTTCCGGTCACCAGGGGGAGCCAACTGCTACACTTGGCTGCAGTGGAACGCTTCTGCAATGGCAAGGGACCTGACAGTGACACACCTTTCACAGGAGTGACACAGATCTGTGTGTGAGAGCCCATTCACCACTGGCACTTGCCAACTCTAATTGTTTTGGGTCTAAGGGGGTCCGGTGAGTGTTCATGGAAAAAAATAAGATATCCCCTGAAAATAAGCCCTAAACCATGTTTCGGAGCAAAAAATAATATAAGATCCTGTTTTATTTTCGGAGAAACATGGTAGCTGCAATTATGTTAATAATAACAAATTAATATATTCAGCTGAGTAAAAAATTTCCCTACTTCTGATCCCTGATATTTTATATTGGTCACACTAAATGCATCCTGATTTTTTTCACCCTTTCCTTCACATATATTACCTGCTAAGGGTTTAATGTTATGGTCCATTGGATGGCACCATACAGTACTGTAAATAGTACCATATGTCCAAAAGTCTGCATACCCAAATATGATCCTTGACATGGGAATACCCCTTTAATAACATCATAGGGATTGCTGGTGCAGAGGGACGTACCATATAGAGAAGATATAGTATGTTTTGTCTTTGCACGTTTAAAGTATACATTTTAGAGTAACAGTAATTCAATGGGTTATTAACATAAATTACACAATGTACACACATTTGGCATTCCTATGCATGGGAGTATTCATTTTTGGGTAATTGTTATAAATTAAACCACATTAGGAAGAAAAACTGGAAGTAGATTAAGAAATAAATAAAATAATATCTTTAGCATGCTGTGTTCCAAAATGTGAAGTTTTGCTGTAGGCAAATATACCTCTGGTGATGAATGCTGAAACATAACATCTTGTTAGAGAAAAACTATTGGGCTAGTTAATAATTGTATTCCTTATCAAACAAATATTCTGGACCTTTGACAAGGGACATGAAGATATTCAGTTGTTAAAGGGGTTTTCTGTGTTAATAAGATTGATGACCTAGCCATAGATCAGCAGGGGTCTACACCAAGAACCCTTGCAGATCAGCGGCTTCAAGAGACAGCATTGTTTCTGCTTTAGAGGCCATGTAACATCACATTCATAAATCAGATAGCCTGTTAGCAGGTCAGTCCCATTCATATGAATAGGGCTGAGCTACAATACAAAACAGTGCGTGGTGCTTGGCTTTTAGTGAAGAGGCAATAGCACTTGTTTGCCATCTCTTTAAACAGCCGATTGGCTGGGGTTGCAGACATTGGACCCTCGCGATCTACGATTGATGTCCTATCAAAAGGATAGGTCATTAATCATATCCAGAAAGGCCCTTTAATTTTTTCATATATTTCTAGGTGGAATAATACAACTAAGAAAAGATGCACCAGAATGGTTATTTTATGGGAAGTATTTACTAAAGCAGACAAACTAGGAAGGGTAACAGGTCCTCCTTAAAGAAAAATATGTACGCTCAGAAAAGATTGTGAATTATTTATCCCATTTACATAAAGATACTATAATTTCATCCATGTGAAAAATTAATTGTCCCAATTTTTGCTTTGAGATATATTGGGACATGTTGAAATAAGCTGCTTCTAGCTTGCCATTTCCATCTGTAAGTGGAGAGCTTGAATAAATGAGTGAAAATAATTATGGGTGAGGGAGAAATTATATTAGCCAAGTAATTAGTTCTGCAGCAGATCCAGGAGGGACCTCCAGGTGCCATACTGATAAGATCTCCATCATCTACAGTTTGACCTATTATGCTAATTTCATACTCCTCCTTAGGTTTCAAGGCATTTTCAGTTGCTTTTTCACACATATTTGCTGATAGTCAATAGAATGGGGTTCACGCGACCACTGAGGCCAATCAGCGGCCTCAGGAAGAGACCCTGGGATGTCACAGGTAGTGGTGTCACGTGCCCTTCGCTGAGGCCACTGATTGGCTTCAACAGTCATATGCGGCGGGTACTTCCGACGGAAAACAACAATGGGCCGAGAGTACCGGACCATGCTGAGAGGTATCGGAGTACTGAGAAAAGGAGAGTATGATTTTTTAAAATTTTTTTCACCGTTTTTGCTGGACAACCCTTTAAAGACCCTACATTGCGGAAGCACAGTGGAAAAAAATTGCTGTTTTACAGCACCAGCAAAGTGAATGAGCTCTCATTTCATCTCATGTACATTCTGTGGAAAAAAAGAGCTGGGTAAAAGCTGTGTTCTCAAAATTCGCAGCATGTGATTTTTAGCTGAGGAATCGTGAGTGTTTTCCCTATAGATTTAATAGAGGAAGGAAAAATGCAGAGGAAAATGCAGCAAAACACAGTGAAATGCTGTGGAAAAGAAATGTATTTTTCTGTAGTATTATTTAGCTGTGCTTCTCTACATGGGGCCTTAGCCTTAAACAAATTTATCAATATTAACCCCCTAACAGTCACATTAAAATTGCAAAAACCCT
The DNA here is from genome assembly GCA_947044405.1 of Leptodactylus fallax. Lineage (NCBI taxonomy): Eukaryota > Metazoa > Chordata > Amphibia > Anura > Leptodactylidae > Leptodactylus > Leptodactylus fallax. The sequence continues at coordinate 7,220,175 of CAMRHE010000027.1, read as the reverse complement.
TCCAAAATTGTAACTTTTTTATTGCAGATTTTAAATTTATGCCTGAAATAAATATTACTGACACAACTCCGGTGCCTTATGTGCATTTTAATCCTTTAGCAAAGTAACACATTTTAGTCTTAAACCAGTAACATTTTATCTCTCTCTGTATTCCCGTGTTCATAACTTTTCACATTTTATTTCACTGTAGCTTTACAAGACCTTGTATTTTGTGGGTACATAGGACTTTTTGAACAGTTATTATTACTTTTTGTTTTTGAGAGCTGAGATGATCAGAAAACATCAAATTTGGCAACTGAATTTTAAGATTTATCATATAGAATAAATAACGTAATAATTTTATTTTAGGGGTAGAATTTGTGATGGTCTTTGAGCCAAAGTCAGGAGTGGATTTAACAATAGTGTATAGGGCATGAGTGATTTGCGTCATTAGATAGAGATAGGCAAAATGGGTTTACAACAGAGACAATGACACTGCTTGAGAAGTGCAAAACAGGGTGTACCTATGTTTCATAGTTGTATTTAAATATGATAGGCACTCAGGATCTGAGCAGCTGCCATAGCCACTGGGTCCCATAGCCGCTGTATTATACAGTGGAGAACCAGCGGTAATGCCCTCAATCAGTGCCCACTTTGATCACAGGTATTAAACCCCACCCCGGCACCTCAGGCAAAACTGACGGGGCTGGCGATCCGTTACTATAATAGCCAGGAGAGCTACAGAACATATTTAATGAACCTAATAGGGAACGCTCAGTATAAAATGATTGGATTGCCAAGTAGTTTTTGATAAGTTGCCATTATTTGTGTGAATTTGACAGTAAATAGTCATTATTAAGTTTTTCCTGCTTAGGCATGTGAAGTCACATAAATTCTCTGCTAACAGAATTATAAAGTTTCTTAGAGCATGAAATTAATATTAACTGGAATATATTTGACCTCCATTACTTCCAGAAATGTACTGGAAGCTATGCCAGTACGAAGGAGTTACACATCACTGGATTGTAAACTGTCACATCAAATACATACAATACTTAGTAAGAGAAGCCGATTCATTGCTTGCGGATGAGACAAGTCCTTTGGTTCAGATGATTATTTCCAATTATCAGAAGCGCTCATTATCACGCAGATAGATGTTCAGATATATTGAAAATATTTGTTTATACCCAGGATCCACATAAATAAGACTTCACAGAAAATTACATGCATGTCCATAGGTCATGGATACTGTAAATAAGTGCACACTTGACTAGCAAGGAGTAGAACACAGGCTTACAAATAGGTGGAATTTATGTAAATTCAGTGTAGGAAATGGAAACTGTAAGCTCTGTCCAGTCAGATTACAGAAAATTCCTTTAAACTGCTTTTCCTCTCTGTGTAGTATGCAATATCTCTTTCATTTAGCTCCACCAGTCCTATACCGCTGAAACGTCAATTTGCTCTTGGGGATTGGAATGAGAAAATGAAATGCACTGAGTGAAAAGAGCTCTATGCAATTATCCGTCTGTCAATTAGAAATGGACTTTTTTTTTTCCTTTTTTATCGTCAGGCTATGTCTGCTAACATGACAATTTGTTGCTGGCAGGGAAATAGAACATACAATGCAATGAAACTCAGCTTGATAAAGCCCATAGACCCAAATTAAACGCTCTGTAGTTGATGGAATAATACAATTCACAATGCATTTTTAGAAGTTACAGACCATTTAATCTGAGTAATGTAATAAATACATGAAATGTAGCAAATTCAAATACAAGAAAACAAGAAAACTCTAGATCTTAAGTTGTGTCTGTTTATATGTATGTGAATTGTATACAGTATGTGTTGTTTTTACTATCTTCTTTTTTTTGAAAAAAATCTCTGTTAAATCTAAACTGGCGATAACAGTGCAGTGTCAAGTTAAAGTTTGCTACATCTGTACATTCTATGTAAATTATAATCGTAGTCTCTTCACATAGCAATACCCATCTATGCACTACATGTATAAAGAAAGTCTAGGTAACCAATGGACTTAGGGTTTTTGCCTTCCATCAGCACAGTGCAGAGTTAATAAATGGCTTGGTGAGAGTCCCTTAATGTAGGTCTCAGAGGAAATGTTTCTTCTTGTTGAGAGTACCAGAGCAGGCATAGGGAGTTTTGTATGATAGACAATCCTCTCTGGGAAAAATATATACAGATAAAGTTGCCACTATAGCCCCAGCTAGTTGAGGTAGATAGTCTGTTAAGGAAGAGGATAGAAGATAGTATCTGATCGGTGGGGGTCCAACACCCAGACTGTGCACTGATCAGTTAATCCTGCTTCCCAAAGCTGTATACTGTGGTGGTGACAGTTTAAATGATAATAACAACTTTATTTATAGATATTCCATAGCACTTTACAAATCAGAGGACACATGAACAGACAATATGAGACATTACAATGTGACAAAGAAATAAACATATCAAACAATAGGAGTGAGGGCCCTGCTCACAAGAGCTTACATTCTATGCTTTGGAACTACAGCTCTTCTCCCATTCACTTGAACAGGGGCAGAGCTGCTTTTAGCTGTATATGGTTACCAACATCTCGAAAAGCTGTTTTATTTTGTTGTTGTTGTTTATTTTTTTATTTTTTTTTTTAGAAATAAAAACAAATTGCATATCAATAAATGACTATTAATGGGATGGTCTATGGAGAAGACCTGAAATTTCCCCTTTACCAATAGTATTATTTACTAACACAATCTAATAACGTTTGCAATATCTCCTTTTCCTTACTCAATTTTAAACCCTCAAACATGACAATACTCAGCAAGAACAAGAGAAGAACAATAGTATTGATAACATTCTGAATGCATTTATAATATATATTAAAAATATATAAAATATGTACAAACACTGTAAATATTGAACTATTAAGTGCAATTTTGTATTCAGGGACGTCCTTGAGGAAAACCACCTTATATGGATGATCAACAATTAGTAGAAAATATTCTAACAATGCTAATTAATGATATGTTAATTATTCTTACTCTATCGCTCTCTGGTGTCAGTTCACTATTCTAAATCAATGCCATCAATGTGCCAAGATGCCTGCCATAGGGCTGAGCCTCAGTCCCATAAGTCAAAGTTCTAATTAACATACCTAAGCGTCTTTCGCATTTCTCCTCAATGGGTTATTTCTATGGCTGCGAGGACGTGCAATGAATATCTAGGTTACAAGCAAACTTTTCAATTGTTACACAAATTTCTTAGAACCACAGAAAGATTTTGTAGTTTTTTTCAGCTTTTATTTACTTCATCGATCACTTGTCAAAATCCTGGGGAAATCATTGCTCAGGTGCTGTGTATGAGTATTCTTATGGTACACTATTAGTCTTATTCAATCACTATGGCCAAGGGCAGCTCGTGCTTTAAGTAGAAACTTACACGTTGCTTCATTTAGGCTCATTTTCCATTTATACAGGGGAATCCAGGAGATAGAGGTTGAATTTAGATTATAAAATGCTGACACTGCTGCCAAATATCACGAGGAATAAATAATGTATAAAAGTGCTATTAGCTAGTGCAATAAAAATGCTGAGACTGACAGGGGCCCAGCAATAAATAAGTATATAGTAGAGTTTAGGAACAAGTACTATAGTAATTTGGTTTATTGCATATCAGCTGCAAACTACAATAAAATGACAGTGACAGCCTGTTAAATAGTCACTAGCTCTAAAATGTGAGTGTGGTAAATGGAAGAGCGCCACCATTAACATTTCTAAAAGTAAAATATTATCTCCAAAAACCTAACAGATACAGATCTTTAAATAAAGCTATGAAAATGACATTTTTACATTATAAATTGGATCTTTTACTATAGTATCTGCCAGTCTTAAATAACTACTACAATTAATCCCACAACATATTAGCATATTTTCTAATTGGTGAAAAATATTTTAAAATAGACATTAAAAGACTTTTCCAGACCCTTGATATTTTTTACCAAAACCTGAGAATTGTATAAATTAAACTAAATAATGCTCACCTTACCATTGTGTCCTTTATCTACACCTGGCACCGACTAGGCTTGTCCTGACCTGCTGATTATATTCCTTGAACTCCACCAGCCCCTACTTCTGCCTCACTATTTTGTATCCCATTTGGTTTCATCAGCTCTTGTTATGTTAGCTGTTGCTAATAGAGACTACTCCTGTGGTTGTGACCTAGAAATTTCCTGCCGCTGCTTATTCTGCAATTTACAGTTGCAGCATCCACATATTACACTAAAAACCTGCATTCCAGTATAACTTGCCCTGTGAGTTTGAAACCTGCAGCATATCCATTTCTGTGGTGTGTTTTACCAGAGGATTTCAAGGTTTGTTATGCAAAGGTTAAAGGGAGTCTGTTAGCAGGAAATCCAATATCAAACTAATGATACCCTACTCTGTAGGGCTGGTTCTACAATTTCCAAAGATGCCGTTCTTATTCTGCATTGCAGCTCTATTTTCATGAAAATCAATGTTTAATTATTATGCAAATTAGCTGAAAAGGATGACTTTAGGGGCTTTTCTTCTCCTGCTGAGGCTTCATGCTGTGCTCTAGATGATTGCCCCCTAACTGATGCCCAGCTCCACCCCCTCCACCCATTATTTGAGTGACATCTGCCCACTTGTATGCAGTTAGGGGTGGTTATCTGGAGCAAAGCACCAGTAGGAGAAGAAACGCCCATAAAGACCTTTCCAGGTAAATTGCACAAGAATAAAACACTGATTTTCACTAAAATTAAGCTAAAATACAGAATAAGAAAGACATCTTTAGAAAGTGTAGAAACAGTCCTGCAAAGTACTCTCATAAGTTTGATACCAATTTTTCTGCTGACTGACTCCCTTTAAAGTTGTTGGGGACTGAAGAGAAACCTTCAGGTATTAAGCTAAAATACAGAATAAGAAAGACATCTTTAGAAAGTGTAGAAACAGTCCTGCAAAGTACTCTCATAAGTTTGATACCAATTTTTCTGCTGACTGACTCCCTTTAAAGTTGTTGGGGACTGAAGAGAAACCTTCAGGTAAATTGGAAGCAAAACCACCCAGTTTCGAGTGGTTTTTGGCAAAGTGATTTTGCAGTAGAAAACACATACACATTCAGCCGCGTTTTTGTTGTGTGTGGTGTTACCCTAAGACTGCACTCCCAAGTTTAGCCTCAAGTCAAATCTGTAACAGTGGATCCACACATGCTTGATCTTGTGACACAAAACTGTTTGTTGGTTGTGTAAGGTTAAAGCCCCATGTAGCGGAGTGCAGCACATCGCATTTTTTCCTGCAGCACTTTTCATAGAAAGTCCGCAGAGTTTTCCTGTTTCCATTATACCTATAGGGAAACCTCCAGTGTTTATGTAGGTATTAGAGATGAGCGAAGTTTTAAAAAATTCGATTCAGCAACTTTGCCGAATTTTCCGATACGATTCTCTTCGATCCGAATTAATTTGTGGCGATTAAACAGCTATTTCCTGTCTCCAAAAAGCTGGGGTGGGCGGCAAAATGGCGGAAGCCCTTGGATGCCGTGGTCATGTCTCTCTCTCTCTCTCCAACAAGGACAACTTTTATTCATGTGGAAGGATCTGCTAACAAGCAAAGACACGCCTACCCAATCCCATCACTAGAGAATATCTTGTGACCGTCTGATGTCACAAAGGTCCTTACTAAATACTCGTTACATGAAGCATCAGGAAATCCGGATTCCATGTGAATTGAAGACTTCCTGAAATTCAGATCGAATTCCACTTCTGCAGCTTCGATTCGCTCATCTCTAGTAGGTATAACTGACATGCTGTGATTTCCAAAAGCACAATGTTTTTGGAAATCGCTGCATTTCCGCTGCGGGTACTTTTCTGCAATGTGTGGATGGGATTCGCTAGAATCGACACTTTGCAGGGACTGGCCTAAATGTAGAAAATGCTGCAAATTAGCAAACAATTTGGGAAGTTTATATCCTGTTTAGTATCATACAATGTTCTATTAACCAGAAGTAAAATTAGATGTCCTAAGGATAGACCATAAATCCCAAATCCTGGACAAACCCTTTAATAATCTATTAGATATTGTTTTGTCTGCCAGTACAATCTCATCATTTTAAGGACCTGGAGATAGCCGCTACACGCCTTTTTTTTAAGACTTGAACAGTGAACAGTAGGATTAGCTAAGGTATTATGATCATTATAGGTCACTGGGCACAAATACACTGCTGTGTTCCAGGGAAGCTCTACTTATTTTCCCGAGAGATTTTATATAAGATGTTCTCTGCTCTAGACATTATGTTAAAAGTGACCTTGTGCGGTTTACTTGAAACTTGATTGTAGAGTGATTTTTGATTGAACTACTTCATGAGAGCTATTTATGAAGGGACACTATCCTGCCGCAGCTGTTATGTCATTTAAAGGCTCCTATGCAAGTTATGATTTTTTTATGCCACTCCTCATGTTGTTCTGCATCAAAGATGCATTTGGAACAGTGATGACTAAATGTGAACATCTGGTTTGAAATATGCACAACTGTATTTGTATTTTCTTATTGTATGTTATTATGCAGCTGACATGACCATCATAGTTTTATGTCCATTATGTATACAGCTTATTAATGTTGTTTGCAGATTATCGTATAATTATGAAAGTAAAATGCACAATAACGACACCATATAGGGTTTTGATATCCACATAGAACAGCAAATGAGTATTTATTTATTATCATTATTTCACAATAAAAGAGTTGCTATAAACACAAAGTCATGATAATATTTCAAGGGCCAAAGTTTCATTTTTACTCTAACAGTGTAAGACCTTCTTTGACCACAAAACACTGTGAAACACAGATAGTGTGGAATGCAAATAACCAGCTCCTGGAGACAAATCTCAGACAATGGAAGCCACGAACACATATGTTTTGGAAATACTGGGGTATGAAGTCTCAGGGTTAGGAAAAGAATCCAGTGCAACCTGCATTCATAAAAGCCACATATGGTATATGTAAAACATAGCATACATGTCTTGCAGAAATTACAACTGATAGACAGGGTTCCTGGATGGGTAAATCTATGTCCAAAAACCAGAGTTTCTCCAAAAGGAAATGGCACACATTTGTAGGCAGCTCATCATTACAGGGTAAGGTACTGTTAGGAAACCTTCAATGTAGCTGTTTTTGTCTGTGGAAAACACAAGTTTGTATAGGTATCAAAGCACCACAGGAAGGCTAAGGCCACACATAGCGCTATAGCCAAAAAGCGATGCAGGAAAAGCCACAGCCGGAATGCATCATGGTTTTTCACAGGATGTCCACAGAGTTTTCCTCTGTGGACTTTCTGCTTCAATTATACCTATAGGAAAACCACCAGCATTACCATAGGTATAACTGACATGCTGCAATTTCCAAAAATGCAATATTTTTGGAACTCACAGCATTTCCGCTGCGTGTATTTTTCTGCAAGGTATGGATGGGATTTGTCATGTGGGGCCCCGGCCTTATACAGTTTTTTAATGTCGTGAGATTCCCAATTACCACAGCTGTAATGTACAGTATTCACAGCATCATCTGAATACTGTACACTAGAGACTCAGTACTTTGGAATTTCACAGTATCATAAAACAGTATATTGCTGTGAGTTTTGTTCATACGAGCAATCGCACTAGGAATGCATCCAATACATGAACCATATTTTCCAGTCATAAGTACGTGCAGAGGTTAGTAAAGTTGATTAAACCCAGGAATTTGTTTACTGGTCCACACATTGCTCGTGACTTACTATTACCTACCTATTTCGCCTGCCACACCATGGCAGCCATGTAGCCTAAAAAATGCTATGTTACTCCACTGATAGGAGTTCTGGTGTCACTGCAATCTGTCCACAATATGCCCAGGGCACATCCCTCCCCAGCCTCCTCCCCAGCCACATCCCTTCTTCGAGATTTGGCATTGCTGACATTGTCCTATCACTTGAAAAATTATAGTATAAAGGATACAATGAAAATAATTTGAGCCAGTTTATGGCCTGGGCCTCATGTTGCAAAAACACTGTTTTTTTTACAGTACCTGCAAAGAAAAAATATATTGCATAATATATATTGCAGAAAAAAAGTCTGCAGAGGAAAAGCTGCGTTTTCAAAAGCGTTTGCATTTTTTGAAAATCGCAGTATATCAATTATACCTACGGAAACCTAGGAAAACTCTGCGGACTTTCTGTGAAAAACCCTCCGGAAAAAACATGTGATACGTTTCCGCTGCATTTTTTTCCACACCGTTTTTTTTTTGCTGCGTCTCGCTACAAGGGGCTTTAACCTCTATGTGCAGGGGTTATTTTTCAGGAGTTCCTCTTTGATACAGGGAAGCTTTTAGTCCCCTTATCACTGCGATCAGCAAAATTTAACTATTTATGGTGATCCTAGTGAAATGAAAGTAACTTCTGAACCATTGCTCCGACTGCCAGCTCCTCTCTTCACCTTCCTCCCAAAGCTATGCCCTGCCAGCAGGGAGCCTTTAGAGATAAGACAAGCAGTTTACAGTCCTGTCCTATGCTAAACTACTGGTCAATTTACAAAGGCCCCAGATGGTAGAAGTATAAGTACTTCCTATATATTTCCCATTCTTTCTGCAGCCATTCTTGGTTTTGGCTCAAAAATTGCAGCTTTTCCGCAACCTGGGGCCTTTGCATTAGGGTAGCTGCACACAACTGAGTTTCACCCGTGAAACTCGGTCTGTGTGTTAGCCAGATTTACGGGATTGAACTTTAGGCTGGGCGCGGGACTCTTAGCAGTATAGTTATCTATGATGCTAGTAGTCCCTGCCTCCCAGGGACCTACTGTCCTGTACTGTGATTGGTACCATCAAAGATAACTATACTGCTAAGAGTCCCGCTCCCAGCATGAAGTTCAATCCAGTAAATCTGGCTAATACATGGACCAAATTTCACAGGTGAAACTCGGTCGTGTTCAGCTACTCTTAGAGTGTTCTGGTCACATATTATTTTATATATTTTAGTGCTGTAGATAATGAACAGATATTATGCATGTCCTTTACTACATGTGTAAAAATTCTCAAAGTGTTGTGCTAGTCAACCAGGTCCATTACCTGCTGCTATAAGTTGCTCTTAAAATGGTTTATAGGATGTCAAAGCAATTTCAGTGTGCGATGGAAAAGATTACAATCTCTTTCTTTATTGTGTTCTCAGGCACCAGACTCACCTGTCTCCTCTTCACAGAATTCTGAATAACCTCCTATCAACTTAAATAAGATTCAGACATGCAGCAAAGGATATAGCGACTGCAAAGGCTATGCATAAACATGTCACTCTGAAATGGTATACAATAGCACTTTTAGAAGCAGTTCCTAAATATTTACTTGCATAACGGTGTCTTGAGGACTTGTCAAGTACACCACAAAAAAGAATTGTGGGTAAAGCAATCTGTTACATGGTTTCTTCTCTTTATTCAATGATAAGATATATTGGGGAGGTTTCTAACACAGTGTTAGAAGTAGATTGAGCAGGTTGGAAAAGTATAAATCCTTCTCTTTTTATTTCCCACTCATTAAAATCCACTTCTGGCTGTGGCTCAAAAACTGTATCAAAAAATGTAGTGATGTTTTCCAAAAAATACTGGGGATAATTTATTAAAACTGGTATTCCCTATGCCAATTATAATCATCTCCACCACTGGCACTAGATGCACCAGAATTATTACGAGACTCTAGACTGGTAGTCCCATGCAGAATAATTGAAATCCAAAATAGTTGTCTAGAGATAGCCCAATTCGTACCCACTTTGGTCCCCACCGCTTTCCACCCACTGTCATAAAAGGTGACAAACAGGATGCAAAACCAACAAATTGGGGAACTGACAACCTGTAATCAATCCTCAAAAAGCAGGTGCACATACAAAAACACAGAAATTGTGATAAACTCCAAGCAATGATTAGGCAAGAATTGGTTGTCATCACTGTAAATATTGAATCTTTGCATAAGCTTGAAGTATTTGTCAATAAATTTCTAAATGTTTTTTTTTAATGCTTAGAATTGTACTTCAATATACTATAGAAACATATGACTAAAATATCTAAAAACAACTTTGTAGAGATGTACAGAAAAGACTACCTGGTGGTCAATTTTGAGATGTGTGCACGAGGCCCCTCTCAGCATTCATTCTGTTTTCCCTTAGTCCTGTCAGAGACATAAGGCTTCCTCCCTATAATGATCTCAACAAGTCGACTAAGACAGTTTAAGGCTAAAGCCCCATGTAGTGGGCCGCAGCAAAAGAGCACTGATATGTAAATGATTACAGGTATGGTCTGATTGCACATTGGGTCTTGCCACAAGAAGGTGTAAAAATGTTTCCCCTCTTGCCTTATAAAAATGCTCTCAGGGGCTACTTTTGGGTAATTTAGCTCTGTGAGAGAATATCTAGACATGCCTCTACAATGCACTTGAAGAGATTTTGCCCAGTTGACAGACTTTGAGAGAGAGCGCAAGGGACTGAGAGAAGCAGGATGGTCATTTCGATGATTTGCCTACCATCTAGGCCAATGATTCCCAACCGGGGTCCCTTGGATACCAGCCAGGTGGCCTCAACACTCTGGTTGGGAACATGACTGCATGCCTTCACAAAATATTATCTGTATACTTAGGTTTTTGTCTTTTGGTAAAAATTATTTCTCCAGGGGTGGCCTGAGTCTGAAAAGGTTGGAAAACACTGATCTAAGCCGTTGTGACTGTTAGGAGGTATTGGGAGCAGTTCTTACATGAGGGCATGCACATACAGCAAACAGGCTCCATATGGCCCAGACCAATGACCAGTAGAGAGAATTCTTTGATCTACTAACAAGCACAAGCAGCTCCCACAGTTTCCTTATATATCATCCAGACATGAGTGGCACCTTCATTACACATTCCTGTCTCCTCTTATTTTCAAGCACTTAATAGGGAATTTGGCATCACAGACCCCCTTACGCATCTTGCCATTGACCAGTCAGCCATTGTCATCTTCATTTGCAGTGATACCATGAAGAAGAAACCTGGTCTGCTATGGCCTGGAACCATATCATTTTTAACAATGAATGTAGGTTTTGTTTGGTGTCTGAAAAGGCCGGCTCCAGGTTTGTGTGGGCCCTTGGGCGACAGAGCTCCAGTGGGCCCCTTTTGGAGTAATTCATGCACAATACAACAAAAAAAAACAATCGAAATTGGGTGTTTTTTGCTGAGGCAGACCTACTGGAGTGGAATGTAATACAGTCCATTCCATACAAGTAGATACAACCTGTTCAGACATCGGAAAGTAAAGAGGAATTTGAGGTGGACATCTGCCTTGGATTCTTCTTTATCTTCTACCCCCGGTTCACGGTGCAGAACATCAGCATGCCCTTGCTGTTTTCCACCGCTGAGTAGGCCAAATGAATGAGTCTAACCAGTGCAGAGTCTCAAGCCACAGCCTCCGAATCAGCTGCAGAATCTGCGGCAAGGTCCAGCAGGACACTTTTTTTTCCCATCTTCCTGCTCAAATTAGTTTCAATAGGAGGCAGAATGAGGGAGGAATGTTCTGCAAAATCAGTGTCCGATTCCACTGTGTGAACAGGGCCTGATACTGTTAATAGTGCCACTCCACAGTGGCCCCCACACAGTACCATATGCTCCACAGTGACCCCCCACACACAGTATTATATGATCCACAGTGGCCCCCACACAGTATTATATACTCCACAGTGGCCCCCACGCAGTATCATATGCTCCACAGTGACCCCCACAGTATTATATGATCCACATTGGCCCCCACAAAGTATTATATATTCCACAGTGGCCCCCACACAGTATTATATGTTCCACAGTGGCCCCCACACAGTATTATATTTTCCACAGTGGCCCCTACACAGTATTATATACTCCACAGTGGCCTCCACACAGTAGTATATACGCCACAGAGGCCCCACATAGTATTATATGCTGTACAGTGGCCCTAACGCAGTATTACATGCTCCACAGTGGCCCCCACACAGTATTATATGCCCAGCAGTGGCCCCCCACCCAGTATTATATGCTTCTCACAGTGGCCCCCACCCAGTGTTATATGCTCCCCACAGTAGCCCCAACCAGTATTATATGCTTCCCACAGTGGCCCCCACCCAGTATTATATGCTTCCCACAGTGGCCCCCACCCAGTATTTTATGCTCCCAACAGCCCCCCTCTGCTTCAGTGCTATTATTATACTCTGAGGTCTCCTCAGACCCCAGAGTATAATCAGAGGCCCAGGGAAGGTGATTAAAAATAACAAACTCTCATACTCATCTTGCTTTACCTTTCCTTGGCATCCTCGCTCCATCCTGCCATCTTCAGGCCCTCTTCAGACGTCGTTGCTGAGGCCTGTGATTAGTCCTCAGCGGTCATATGGGGCGCGGCCGCGCAATGACGTCAGTGCGCCCCCCACGTGACCGCTGGGGCCTAATCACAAGCCTCAGTCACATGACAGAAGAGAGCTGGAGAGAATGTTGTGCCCAGAAGAGGTGAGCATATGTATTTATTATTTTCAGTCACCTCCCCTGGGCTGCGATCTATTTGAAAGGGGCCTGGCATATTGCCAGGCCCCTTTCCAATAACAGTATGTATAGCGGTTGGGGAACAAGGCTTTCCCCAACCGCTATCATAGTGGTCTGGGGCCCTGACCATTTCCAATTGGCTGTGGGCCCAGTACCCCACCGGGCCCAGTTGCAGTCGCACCCCCTGCGACTGTGATCGATATGCAGTAACAGTCAGCACCTGGCAGCCAAGTGTGCCCCTTCAGGAGCATGGGGCCCCGGAACTTGCCCGGGTATGCTGGGTGCTGACGCCAAACCTGGATCTGACAATGGTCTGGTTCGAGCAAGGATGCCTCATGGTGAGCGTTTCATTTCTGCCTTAGCTGTGGAGTTACATACTGCCCCAACTGCTGGTGTAATGATCTGCAGAGCCATTGCAAACGATAGTTGGTCAACCCTAGTAGTGATATGAGGGAGACTTACAGCCTAGCAATTTGTGCTGGACATCCTGCAGTCACATGTTGTCTCTCATGGCAGGGTTTCTAAGTGGCATTTTTCAACAGGATAATGCTTGCCCTGAACAGCAAAGATTTCCCAGGGATGTCTCTGCCAGATTGCAATACCTCCTAGGCCTGCAAATTGCTAGATTTATCGTTTATCAGGATTTTATAGGAATAGCTGGGACACCAGCTTTTGGGATCCTGTTAGTATGCAGGATGTACAGGTCCAGCTGCAGCATCTAATGGCACATGTGCCACAGGATACCATATGAAACCTGTATGCCTCCAACCCATGCCCAACTGTATCTCATCTTGGGTCCAGACAAGAGGTGGCCCGACAGGGTACTAGAGCTTTCTTTCAATTGTACCATTTTCCCCAATAAACCTATATTTTTGCTGCAATATTTAAATCACTTATACATATCCTCATTACATTCACATATAGAAAGTTTAATATGATCTACTAAAAGTCATACCAGTTTCCTGCACCAGATTTCCATTCCTGCGCTGGGACCTCCAACAGATTTATGAAGAGGCCACAACCATAAATCTTTCGGTCCCTGCGCAGTCGTATGCCAGTCTTAATAAATTTGTCCCATTGTACTTGTTTTCAACCATAAGGTGATGATTATCAAGAAGTAATTTTTAATCTGTAACTGCATTTTACAAGGGATTCAAGCTGCTTCCACCCACCATAGGCATAGACTGCCAAGGACTGCAGTTATCGTGTAGCTGTGATTACTCTTGTAAAAATAAGAACAAGTAAGGCTAAGGCCCCACGTAGTGTCCCGCAGCAAAAAAGCGTTGCGGGAAAAACCCAAGGTGCCAACACAGGTTTCCTCTGTGGACTTTCTGCTTCAATTATACCTATAGGGAAACCGCTAGCATTTCTGTAGGTATAATTGACATGCTGTGATTTCCAAAACTGCAACGGTTTTAGAAATCACAGCGTGTCCGCTGCACATATTTTACCTCAGTATGGGGATGGGATTAACTAGAATCCCATCCACTACACAGTGCCTACAAAATAGTGCGTTTACGCCGCGGCTAAACTGCAACATCTACGCCACATGGGGCCCCGGCCTTAAAGTAGAATTACATTTTGCTTTTCACCTTTTTCCACACATGATATCACATTTCAAAATAAAATGCAGTTGTCATCCGTTTAACCATTTAGCCAACCAGCCTGCAGCTGGAGGATAGGAGTAAAAGGATCTGATCTACTCATATCTAGTATTAAGAGTCCTTAGTGTTTCATGTGTCCTTTAAAACCTGTGTCCTGTGACTTCATCCATTATTTAAAATCCCAAGATGAGTTATGCTCTATTCCACTACCCAGATGGGCCAAGAGCATCTGCTGCTGACATATCATTTGTAACCTCAAATATTTGAAAACTGCTGTATCGGTCTCTGCAATGAGGCTGAGCCAACCTGGCAGCTGGATACATGACAGTCTCAAATCATACAATATAATGAGCACCAGTGAGGACAGCACACAAACAGCACAAGTCATACATTTAAGATGTTTAAAGGTAATTTCAGTGTTTTCACATTAACCACTTTTGTCCTAGTTTTATATTCATTATATTATGTTCCATCAGACTGCAATATAGTCTAGGGGCATGACCATAAGTTAGTGTTCAAGTGTTATAGTGATAGAATAGCATAGAGTCATGTCTAAATGATGGAAGACTATTTTGGGGAAGAGCAAACAGTGTGCAACAAAGTATTAACCCCTTTGATCCAGAAGATGACAAAAAGTCAAAGTTGTAGTTAGTCTTTCTGTTATTTAAGGCAGTTTTCTGCCTCAGATCTATATTCCAATTATCAGGTCTAGGCAGTGAGGTGTTCTGGAATTCCACCCAGGCACTTAGCACTACTCCAAGCCTTGTCTGGATGAAGTGAGCCAGTGGCGGAAAAACATCGTAGGACAGATATCAACGTGATATCCCACCAATATAACTTGCAGAAGGATAGTGACAATGGACAGAGGTGAGGACAACATGATACAGTAAGTCGCTATGAATAGGATTTTGTGACTCTAGAAATATGTATAAAATGACTCCTCTATAAAAGTGAATGTGTGTGTTAGAGTATATGAAATACATTGTACAAGTAAAAATCTAATTTTACTTATGGTACAAATACTGACAATAAATTTTATAAAACAGGAAAAGAGTAAAAGTATGATTGTTTGTCATTGTTGCCTTAGACAATAACTAGGTGTCAAAGTGCTGGCATTTAAATAGTTTGTCACTTAGTGTAAAATTACTTCCAGACACTTTACAGATATAAGTCAGTATTATCATATATAGATAAAAATATTATCTGTCGTTGACTAAATCTGTGTTATGGTCAAATAAATGTATTACAAGATAAAAATTAAGATTGTGTATAAAAGAATATAAGATCGGGGGGCCCCACTAATCCCATCCACACTTTGCAGAAAAAAATCCGCAGCGGAAAATCTCAGCATGTCAATTATTCCTGTGGAAACGCTGGAATTTTACCATATACGTATAATAAGGGCAGAAAGTCCGAAGAGAAAAACCCTGCAAAAATGCAATGAAAAACTGTGCGGAAAATGCATTTCTGCCACAGTTTTTTGCAGTGTTTTGCTACATGGGGCCTTAGCCTTAAATAGCTTTTCTAACAGACAATCCTTTGAACCTGGTGAGTGTAAGTTGTTCAAGTCTATACATACATATGCCTATTTTTTTTTTTTTCGGAAGTTCTAAAGGAACACATCATCATGAACCTGAGCATATGTCACGAGCAACATTTTGCACAGTTAGAATGCACACAGTATATTCCAAGATGAAGCGATTACTCTTTCTGATTGAGGTACTCACTACATGTAGTCTGGTCCTATAGAAGACCCTCTAGTTCTCTGGCGGTGTGGCCCAATCCTGACTGCAGGTCCCTGTTACAAGAAATACTGTTGATATATGAAACAGTGGCTATAATATAGGCACTATATCAATGATACAAAAATTGTCAGTGCTTATAGTACAGCAGTTCAGAGGATTGTATGAAGTTAGGTAAAAACAAGACAACAAAAAATAACTTTGTTGGCTTGTGCTACAATAGAGACAACTCTATTGAATGTTCAGTTGTTGCTAGAGTCATGGGGCTGTTTGTTCCCAGCACCTTTGCAGAGTCACCGATGGCTGATCCATAAAAAAGTGAAGAAAAGTCTATAAGGGGGATTTGAAGTAGTATTGCTCTGACACATAACAATGGATGATGAATCTTTTATTCATACAGTGCTTTTTGATAGACAACAAGCAGCGAGACTTCAAATCCCCTTCTTAACTGTGCTACAGGAAATGACTTGCTGCCTCAGAGGCAACATCAATGAGATGATTTCTTGTTACTGTAGTTTTATATTTTTGTATTCAATATTTTTATACAGAAGACAGATAAATAAAAAAACAACCTCCACACATCCACCCATTCTACCCCCATCTAAAATCATGCTTGGGTCATAACATTAACATTTTGCTGGCCTATCCTCAGGATAAGCCATCTATATCTGAACACTAGGGGGCAAAAACCTGTCCTGTGTGCAGATCAGCTGTTTAGCAGTTTAACTTCCATTAAAACGAACCCTCTGTTTCTGGCTCCATACACTGTATAGTACGTGGCCCTGAATCATTTCCATACAGTCCCCAATCAGATATTGATGGCCTATCCTGAGGATAGACCAGAAAGAAAGACCAGAAAACCCCATTAAACCTCCTACACACATTGTACAGTATGTACTACACAATTATGCTAAATAAAATTCAGTACAGCCAGGCCACCCACTGGCTATCAGATATCTTCATATTTCCAATTTTTAAATATTTTCTTAAATTTAATAATTCTTGTAAATATTGTAGATAGTGCAACAGACTGAATCCAATACATTACAACAACTTTAATGGAGTGATATAATACGCTGGCAAAGTACTATATCTCTCCAATATAAACTCTTCTGCATACTGTACAGTCAGGCAACAATAAAGTGACCTGCTCACATGTCTACCTTAAATGAGTTGTCCAGTGGAAAACCCACTTTTGTAAACATTAAGGCCGGGGCCCCACATGGCGTAAATGCCGCAAAAAAAAAACCCAAAAAAAAAAAAAAACCACAGAATTTTACAGTCACAGCAAAGTGGATATGTGTAGAAAGAAATAAAAAGAAGAAACAGCGCAGAGCGCTAATAGTGTAAAACCAGAGGATGATAGATATCAGAACACTGATACAAATTGCTCACCTTCGTGGGTTGTGATCAGTTCACAACAACTTAGTAGGCATGTAGAATCAGATTATCTTTATTGGGACCTTGTGAAGCAGCTGCTAGCCTTGGAACCGTGGAACGTGAAGCACGTGTGGAAGAATCCAGATGCAGGTAGAAAAGAGGAGGCAGATGAGCGCTGGTCCAGAATAAATGTAGTCTTTAATACAATTGAATAAAACACACGAAGCGTTTCGGGACAAGCCCTTTTTCAAGTGTTTTATTCAAATGGATTAAAGACTACATTTATTCTGGACCAGCGCTCATCTGCCTCCTCTTTTCTACCTGCACCAGCAAAGTGGATATGGGATTCTAGCGTATCCCATCCCCACTTTGCGGTAAAAATCTCGCTGTGGAGACGTGGCGATTTCCAAAACTGTCGCGGTTTTGGAAATCACAGCATGTCAATTATACCTACAGAAATGCTGGCGGTTTCCCTATAGGTATAATTGAAGCAGAAAGTCCGCAGAGGAAACCTCTGGGAACTTTCTGACCAAAGCACAGCAGGAAGAACCACGATGCATTGCCGCCATGGTTTTTCCCGCAGCGTTTTCTTTCTGCAGGACGCCACATGGGGCCTTAGCCTAATAGAGATTTTTGAGTCAGTCTGGGGACCTCTGTTCCGGATCCTCATTTCTTAGCCAGAGGAGAGCAGTTATAAAGTTTGTTTCTGGAGGACCTATCCTGTATAAAACAGACAAACCATTGATGTAAATTGAACTGTTTAATGCTTAACCCCTTAATCCTAAATCATGTACATGTATGTGATTGGGTGTGAAGGGGTGTATGGAGAGAGCTCAGGAGCTGAGCTCTCTCCATATAGGGCGGATGCCGGCTGTGTGATACAGCCAGGACCGGCCGCTAACAGCAGCGATCGGTGCCTGCATCGATAGTGGCTGTTAAACCTTTAGACACCGCAAGTCAAAACTGCGCGGGCGCCGCCGGCACCGCCATTTTTCACCGATCGCCGTCCTCCTGAACGTCATCGGAGGGCGGCAATCGGTTGCCATGACAGCCAGGAGCCTATTGAAGGCTCACAGGCTTGTCATTGCATTAGATCTATTGCACGCTGCCTGAGGCAACGTGTAATAGAGAGGTAGGCATTTTGCTATTCACTGCGATATAGTAGTATTGCAATGAACAGTATGAGCAATCAGACTCCCTAGGTTTCAAGGTCCCTAGGGGGTCTGATCATAAAAGTAAAAGAAGGAAAAAAAAAAAGTTTTTAAAAGTATAAAAAAAAAAATAAAAAACATAAAGGTTCAAATCACCCCCCCTTTCCCTAGATCAGATATAAAAGTAAGTAAACAAAAGTAAATATAAACACATTAAGTATCCCCATGCTCCAAAATGCCTAAACTATTAAAATATTAAAATATTTATCCCATACGGTGAACGTTGTAGTGGCAAAAAAAAAATCAAAATAGCCAAATAGCGTTTTTTTTTCAACACTTTGCCTCCTATGAAAAATTGACTAAAAAGTTATCAAACCATCAGATCTTTCCCCAAATGGTATCTATAAAAACAACATCTAGTCCCGCATAAAAAGACGCCATACCCAGCTCCATACATGTAAATATGAAAAAGTTACAGGTGTCACAATATGGCGACACAATTTTTTTTTTTCAATTCTGCTAAGTTTTTCATTTTTTAAAAGGTATCAAAACATTACAAATACTATATAAATTTGGTATCTTTGTGTTCGTACTGACCCGCAGAATACAGGTAACATGTCATTTTTACCACACAGTGAATGCCGTAAAAATTAAACCCATATGAAATTGGCCCAAATGCATTTTTTTCTCCAATTGCACCTCATTCTGAATTTTTTTTCCAGCTTCCCAGTACATTGAACAGCATATTGAATAGTGACATTACAAAGTACAATTTGTTTCACAAACAATAAGCCATCATGTGACTCTGTGAACTGAAAAATGAAAAAGTTATGGCTCTTTGAATGTGGGGAGGGAAAAACGAAAATGCAAAAACAAAAAATGGCTGTGTCCTTAAGGGGTTAATATCCCTAATGATGGTGCTACAGGGAAACTGTTCACTTACTGCCATGTTTCCCAACAGATTGATAACTGACAGTCTTAGGACCCATCTAACAAGTAAGAATTGTCCAAAGTGGAGAATCACTTCACACTTTAGCATTTTCTGCATATTTTTCAACACCAAGTCCAGATTTTGTCTGAACACTTTTCTGATTGCTGACAATATGTGATATCGTTGTATTAAATGTAGAAGAAATAACATCCCATTATGCCGAGTTAATGAATTTTATTTAGTAATGGTCATTTTCTTCTAAAGATGTTGATTAGAATTTAGCAGAGGTGACGTGGATGATAATTATTTTTATCTAAATGTGTGATTAATGAAATAGTTCCCATAATTATACCAAATCTAATTTGTTGTGAAACACATAGAAATCTATTTTGTGAAAGTCCTTTTAATCAATTATGCTAAGTGGTCTTAATATGTTTATAAGAAGACATTATACACTAAATGCACCCTTTCTTAAAGACATCAAGTCTAGCTCTCACTAGACTACTCGGAAACCATGTTATTTCTTGTCGTTCCAAAGGATAGAGAATTAAAAATGCCAATATTACTTAAAATGACTCATTTTGAGCACCCTAATTATTTTTTCCAATTTTCTTACATAAACAGATGGTTACAAAGTAACCTGCCTTGAACCCTTTGACAAGTGATGGCTGTTCAATTATGTGTTGAAAAGCAATTTTGCTGCTCCTTGGTACTTCTAACATACTTCTTCATGTTCAATGAAAAAAGGCATTGCAGGAATGATTTCCAGGCTTTTACAAAGCTGCTTTCTTTTATGAATCTTTTATTTTAAAGGAACTGTATGCTAGTCACTTTTTTCTGTCTTGTAGATATATTTTCATGTAGTAATATTATTTGGGTTAGATTACAGTTTACAAAATGGTTTTGTGACAGTATGTATACATTTTTGGTTTGGGAGAACAAAGCACGCCTATAATCAAAGCCTTAAGGCCGGAGAAAAAAATGCAGTGTTTTACTGTCCCTGCAAAGTGGATCTAGCGAATCCTATCCACACATTGCGGGAAAATATGTGCAGCGGAAACGCTGCAATTTCCAGAAACGCTGGCAGTTTTCCTATAGGTATAATGTAAGCAGAAAGTCAGCGGAGGACACTTCTGCAGATTATCTGTGATGCGTTGCCGCCACAGTTTTTCCCACTGCACTTTTTTGCTGCGGCCCGCTACATTGGGCCTTAACCTAAAGTGGTTATCCGGTTTCTAATATTGATGACCTATGCTTAGGATATCTGTATTACAATTTTAGATTTGCGGGGGTCCGACATATTGTTTACATACCACAAGTTGCGCTGCTCACTCACCATACAAACTGTAGCGGCAAATGTGGGTACTGCAGCGTTGCCACATAGATTTCAATGTGACAGCGCTTCAATACCCACACTCGCCACTACAGTTTGTACGGCAAGTGAACAGCGCAGCTCATGGCATGTAAACAATACCACGAACCACGCTGTTGCAGTACCAGTGATAGACCCGCACAGATCTAATATTGATGGCCTATTGTTTTAGCTTTGCCGTTTCAGCCGCGGCCAAACCATGGTGTTTACACAATTTGGGCCCCAGCCTTACAGTCTTTTCTAGAAGACCATTCAGGATTTAATCTGCTTTTTACCCATAAATCCTCTAACAAACCATATAAATCTGCTTGTTGCAATGCTCAGCTTCTCTTCTTCTTAACTTGCTTTCACATACAGTGCTGGCCAAAAGTATTGGCACCCCTGCAATTCTGTCAGATAATACTCAATTTCTTCCAGAAAATGATTGCAATCACAAATGCTTTGGTAATAATATCTTCATTTAATTTGTCTTCAATGGAAAACCACAAAAAGAATTGTCAAAAAGCCAAATTGGATATAATTCCACACCAAACATAAAAAAGGGGGTGGACAAAAGTATTGGCACCCTTTGAAAAATCATGTGATGCTTCTCTAATTTGTGTAATTAACAGCACCTGTTACTTACCTGTGGCACATAACAGGTGGTGGCAATAACTAAATCACACTTGCAGCCAGTTGAAATGGATTAAAGTTGACTCAACCTCTGTCCTGTGTCCTTGTGTGTACCACATTGAGCATGGAGAAAAGAAAGAAGACCAAAGAACTGTCTGAGGACTTGAGAAGCAAAATTGTGAGGAAGCATGAGCAATCTCAAGGCTACAAGTCCATCTCCAAAGACCTGAATGTTCCTGTGTCTACCGTGCGCAGTGTCATCAAGAAGTTTAAAGCCCATGGCACTGTGGCTAACCTCCCTAGATGTGGACGGAAAAGAAAAATTGACGAGAGATTTCAACGAAAGATTGTGCGGATGGTGGCTAAAGAACCTCGACTAACATCCAAACAAGTTCTAGCTGCCCTGCAGTCCGAGGGTACAACAGTGTCAACCCGTACTATCCGTCGGCGTCTGAATGAAAAGGGACTCTATGGTAGGATACCCAGGAAGACCCCACTTCTGACCCAGAAACATAAAAAAGCCAGGCTGGAGTTTGCCAAAACTTACCTGAGAAAGCCCAAAACTTTTTGGAAGAATGTTCTCTGGTCAGATGAGACAAAAGTAGAGCTTTTTGGGAAAAGGCATCAACATAGAGTTTCCAGGAAAAAAAAAAAAGAGGCCTTCAAAGAAAAGAACATGGTCCCTACAGTCAAACATGGCGGAGGTTACCTGATGTTTTGTAGTTGCTTTGCTGTCTCTGGCACTGGACTGCTTGACCGTGTGCATGGCATTATGAAGTCTGAAGACTACCAACAAATTTTGCAGCATAATGTAGGGCCCAGTGTGAGAAAGCTGGGTCTCCCTCAGAGGTCATGGGTCTTCCAGCAGGACAATGACCCAAAACACACTTCAAAAAGCACTAGAAAATTGTTTGAGAGAAAGCACTGGAGACTTCTAAAGTGGCCAGCAATGAGTCCAGACCTGAATCCCATAGAACACCTGTGGAGAGATCTCAAAATGGCAGTTTGGAGAAGGCACCCTTCAAATCTCAGGGACCTGGAGAAATTTGCCAAAGAAGAATGGTCTAAAATTCCAGCAGAGCATTGTAAGAAACTCATTGATGGTTACCGGAAGCGGTTGTTCGCAGTTATTTTGTCTAAAGGTTGTGCTACCAAGTATTAGGCTGAGGGTGCCAATACTTTTGTCCGGCCCATTTTTGGAGTTTTGTGTAAAATGATCAATGATTTGACTTTTTTTTCATTCTCTTTTGTGTTTTTTCATTGCAAGCAAAATAAATGAAGATATTATTACCAAAGCATTTGTGATTGCAATCATTTTCTGGAAGAAATTGAGTATTATCTGACAGAATTGCAGGGGTGCCAATACTTTTGGCCAGCACTGTAGGGCAGCAGAAGTCACCTGACAGGTTCACTTTAAATAGAATTTCCAATTTAAATTAAAGGGTTCGTCCCATGAAGTGAAGTCTGCAGGACTTCTCTCCTGCTCCACATTCAACCAGAGTGCAGCCAGACTAAATGTTGGTTGGACTAGTGGCAGTCAGCACTACCATTCACTTCCATTGAAATTGATTGGATAGTTGCACCCCAAATAATTGTAGCTTTTTTCCTTGCCCTGCAGACCCAGCATTTGAAATTTATGCTACCAAATTCAAAGGTGACACCATGTTATGCTCATATCTCTTCTGTAGGAACCAAGACTGATGATGCAACTCTCCAGTGTAAGCATTTGCAAATAAAATACCATAGTCATGAATTATACTTGGTACTAAAGAATATTGTACTTATAACACCAGAAGTCCATGACTGCTGGCATCTATTTGTGCCTGGTGGTCATTGCCAATGGGGTATTTGTAGTCACCATTGCTCTCTCAATCGTAATTCCTTCTAACATGGTAGTGCTTCCTCTTGTAGTACCTGCAGGATATTGCTGCTAGCTTCTGCTAGTGCACATCTCCATAGGACACTTATATGTGCTCTACCTTGTTATTAAAGGGCTAGAGTGAACATATTCAGTCCATGGCCTATCCCCTCTGTTTTAAGGTTATATAAGGCGCCTTCGCCCAACAGAAATGTGCCTGAGCATGACGTTTCCTAGTTTGTCTAGATCCTATGAAGGAGTTCTCTACTACTATTCACTCACATCAGCTGTGTTTCACATATTGCCAGTTTTCCTAACTCCATACCTTTGCTGCCGGCCCTGACTTCTACCTGGATACCATACTGACTCTATGCCACCTGTCCTGACCTCTGCCTGAATACCATCAGGCACACACTCTGCCCACCCTTACTTTGGCTTTCTCTTTGGCCACAACTTTTGCCTGTTCCTTCAGCACCATACATCACTTTACTAAGATTACTTCTACAGGGAACAACCTCCAGAAATCTGTACCAAAGACCAGAATCTTTATGGGGGTTAAAGGGTTCAGACCTTAGAGTCACTTAATGCCCTCAGCAATATCCTCAAGCCAAAGCAGTTTAATGATACAGTCTGTCCACATCTGCTGTTTTACAGTACTTGTCTGCTATAAAATGAAATCTCCAATTCTTCCCTAGAGCAGATACACACTCAAATGTCAGACAGCCCTGTTACAAACATAGTCATGGGCATAGCGTGCTGTATATTATTACAAGTGTAATAGAATAAAACCCAGAACAATGTAATTTTCTATCTTTTGTAAGAATAACATCACAAAACATTGCATATTATAATTTTTACCACTCAGTGCCATAATACATGCAAATTATAGTATCATATGTGACAATTCTCTTTTGATTAACCAGTATATTCCTATTAAATACATTTCCAGGGTTTAAATACTAAGAATCTATGATCAGAATAGGTTCTTAATATCAGTTTGACGCCCCCCACTGATCAGCTGTTTGAGGTGGCACCAACAAAAAGCGCTGCGAGAAAAACCGCAACAGCAACACATCTAGGTTTTTACCGCAGTACTTTTCACAGAAAGTCCGCAGAGGTTTCCTCTGTGGACATTCTGCTTCCATTATACAAATAGGGAAACAGCCAGCGTTTCCATAGGTATAATTGACATGCTGCGATTTCCAAAACCCGGACAGTTTTGGAAATTGCAGCATGTCCGCTGCAAGGATTTTTTCGCAATGTGTGGACGGGATTCACAAGAATCCCGTCTACTTTGCAGGGACTGTAAAAAAGCAAGATTTTTGCCTCGGTGTTTAAGCCACATGGGTCTTCAGTCTTATATGGGTTTTTCAAGCTTAAAGGGGATGTCCGGGATAAATAGAAATTCCTACACTAATCTAAACACATTTTCTGATTATCCGGTGATGATCCGCTTCCCCGTTTCCAGAAACGGAACATCACCGATACTCCTCCCGCCCTCATACTTATGTGTCTTCCTTCCAGACTTCCTTCTGCAGGGAACGACTCCTCCTCATTCTGTGACGTCTGCACGCGTATGCGCAAAAGAGCCGAAGTCCAGGCTTTGCGCTGTAGCCGACACTCCATCTCTATTGTGCAAGCGTGGAAGCCCAAAGGAGCCGCCTACGCCTGCGCAGTAGAGCTGGAGTGAAGGATGCAGCACAGTGCCAGGACTGCTGCGCAGGCACTGGCTGAGTCAAAGAAGAAGAGTAGCCGTTCCCCGCAGAAGGAAATCTGGACAGCAAGAAGACAGGTAATGGGGTAGGGGGGTGGGCTGAGTTAGTTGGGAAGGGCTAGTAGTGGGCGGGATAGCTAGGGAGACAGGGAGGGGGTGTTAGAGAGGGAGGGAAGAGGAGTGAGAGGCAGATTGTGTGAGAGCCTACAACTACCATAATGCATTGCATTAGCTAAGACAGCAGGACAGCAGGAAGCTACACCATGTAAACAAATGCAGAAGATGCCAGAAAAACCGCAACAGCAACACATCTAGGTTTTTACCGCAGTACTTTTCACAGAAAGTCCGCAGAGGTTTCCTCTGTGGACATTCTGCTTCCATTATACAAATAGGGAAACAGCCAGCGTTTCCATAGGTATAATTGACATGCTGCGATTTCCAAAACCCGGACAGTTTTGGAAATTGCAGCATGTCCGCTGCAAGGATTTTTTCGCAATGTGTGGACGGGATTCACAAGAATCCCGTCTACTTTGCAGGGACTGTAAAAAGGCAAGATTTTTGCCTCGGTGTTTAAGCCACATGGGTCTTCAGTCTTATATGGGTTTTTCAAGCTTAAAGGGAATGTCCGGGATAAATAGAAATTCCTACACTAATCTAAACACATTTTCTGATTATCCGGTGATGATCCGTTTCCCCGTTTCCAGAAACGGAACGTCTCCGATACTCCTCCCGCCCTCATACTTATGTGTCTTCCTTCCAGACTTCCTTCTGCAGGGAACGGCTCCTCCTCATTCTGTGACGTCTGCCCGCGTGTGCGCAAAAGAGCCGAAGTCCAGGCTTTGCGCTGTAGCCGACACTCCATCTCTATTGTGCAAGTGTGGAAGCCCAAAGGAGCCGCCCACACCTGCGCAGTAGAGCTGGAGTGAAGGATACAGCACAGTGCCAGGACTGCTGCGTAGGCACTGGCAGAGTCAAAGAAGAAGAGTAGCCGTTCCCCGCAGAAGAAAATCTGGACAGGAAGAAGACAGGTAATGGGGTAGGGGGCGGTGTTAGAGAGGGAGGGAAGAGGAGTGAGAAGCAGATTGTGTGAGAGCCTACAACAACCATAATGCATTGCATTAGCTAAGACAGCAGGAGGGAGCTGCACCATGTAAACAAATGCAGAAGATGCCAGGCGCTCCCAGAGATACCCAAAAATCACTCAAAACATTGCTAAAGGTATCTGGGTGCACTTATTAACCCATTAATAGCACTAATAGAAAAAGATTTTTTGCCTGGAAAACCCCTTTAAAAACAAATAGGCCATCAATTGAAGATCGGAGGGGTCTGACACCTGGGACCCCCCCACTGATCAGCTGTTACATTTGCATAGCAATTGTGTTTGGTATCGCAGTTTAGCCCATTCACCCCGATAGGACTGAGCTTTAAACCGGCTATGTGAATGTGAATGTGATGTCACATGGTCTGTAAAGCAGAATGGGCGCTCGGCGAGTGCCATGGCTACTTCAAACAGTTGATCCATGGGGGTTTAAAGTATTGGACCGCTGCTGTTGTTCAATTAATAACCTAAGGATAAGTCATCAATTAATAAGTCCTTGAAAAACTCTAACCTCTTCCCGACATCCGCTGAAATAGTACAGCGGATGTCAAGTATTTAAATATGATGGCCACCCAGGAGTTGCGCGATTGCCATAGGTGTGGGCATTGAGGCCCCCGGGGCCTCGGTCAATGCTAATGGAGGCGCCTTTTTCCCAATGGCACCACCATTTTGGGGAGGATTACCAGCACCCAGAATGAGATCTAGGGCCACCGATCTGTTGCCAAGACAGCCGGGAGCCTATTGGTGGCTCCCAGGCTTGTCTGCCAATGATTTGTATGACAATCTGCTCTATGCATTGTAATGCATTGCATTAGTGATCAGACCCCCTGGGGGGGTCTAATAAATATAATATAAAAAAAAATTAAGAGCAAAAAAATTCTACTCACCCACCTTTCCCTAGAATTCATATAAAAGTAAAAAATACTGTGAAACACATACACATTAG
Organism: Leptodactylus fallax; assembly: GCA_947044405.1. Lineage (NCBI taxonomy): Eukaryota > Metazoa > Chordata > Amphibia > Anura > Leptodactylidae > Leptodactylus > Leptodactylus fallax. The sequence goes on along the minus strand of CAMRHE010000027.1, from coordinate 7,193,239 downwards.
GTATCCCTGTGTCTAAAAACGCCTGGTCTACAAACTTATAAAAATATTTTTCCCATGAAGTGAACGTCGTAGCGGGGAAAAATAAATCAAATCTGCCGAACCCGTTTTTTCACTGTTTAGCCTCTGATAAAAATTTGAATAAAAAGTGATAAAAGCAATAGACATTACCCAATATGATATGCTAAAACGTTCTACAATGTCACAAAAAAAGATGCTCTATGATATGGTGACTTTAAGATAAATATTTTTTTTTTGCAAATTTTGGATTTTTGTTAAGGGGTTAAAATATATATCATATAAATATATCAACTATATAAATTTGGTATCCCCGGACTGATACCGAAACATAGAATACAAGTGACATGTCGTTTTGGCTGCACAACAAACGCGTAAAAACAAAGCCTGTAAGAAAGTTGCACAAATGTACTTTCTCTCCAATTCCACCCCATTGTGAATTTTTTTCCAGCTTGCATCATGAAGAACAATTTGTCCCACAAACATTAAGCCCTCATATGGCTCTGAATGGAAAAATAAAGTTATGGGGTTTGGAAGGTGGGGAGTCAAAAACTAAAATTACCAGTCACCAGCAAGAAAGGGTTAATGAAATTCTTATTTTGTTAATAGTTCTCTATATTTGCTCTATATTTTCATTAGAATAATATGTTGTGTTTTCTTACTATAATAATTAATATTTAGTTATAGCAGCTACATTTTATCGTTTTATGAATTGCTTACTCAGAAAGAAAAAGTCAAGACAGTAAATAATGTTTCTACACATTAATGCTTATTTGCATAAAAAGAACATCATTTATATTCAGTGCCGAACAGAACACATTTGGGTAATGACAAATGAAGGAAGTCATTAACCACCTGAATTTTTCTACAAGCAGAACCTCAATTATACAGGCGCACAGCACAGATCTGCCGCGGAGGAAGTAATTGGAAAATAATGTAACTTAACCTACCTTGAGCATGTAAAATCCACGTACTAATGTAAGTATAAGTTATGCTATTGGATTTTGCTAGGCTAGTTGGTTGCAAAATGAAAGGCATTACTATGCTTCATTATAGAAAAGCATAGAGGATAGTGCTCTAGATTACTGGCCCCTTGTTCCAGGACAGCTTTATAGACCTACACAAATAGTACATTCTATTTGGCTAAAGTTGTATTCCACTTGTAAAACCAATTTTATTTAATCTAGCAATAATAAAAAAATACATTATAACCCACCGCAATGCATTTTCCACTCAAACACTCTTTTGCATCTTCGGATGGTTTACTTAACTTCAGCTACTAAGCATTTCCTCTTCAAGTAACCATGGTGCATATACTATAGATGTAGTAGATGCAATACTCGTAATCATTTGTTACTCTGTGCTGCTGTAGCTGGCCATCAGCCCGGTAAGGGTGTGATCACACAGAGGAATTTGCCGTGGATTTGGGGGTGGATTTCGCCCCCGAATCCAGAGCAGATTCCTCCTGGAATTCGCCTCCCATTGTTTTCAATGGGAGGCAGAGATCGCAGCAGGGCGTGGAAAAAAGCAGCGTCCTCCTTGATCTTGCCATGGATTCCGCCTGCGGTGTCCACGGCTCAAGACGCCCTCCTGATTAGGCCCATTCATCCGGGCCTAATCAGGAACGGGATGCCACGACGGAATGCCGATGCAGTGCATTGGCATCCTGTTGCGGCTAGACCGCGGCGAAAATGCCGGCAGTGGAAAATGAAGAAAATCCCTCATTTTCCGCCATGTGAACATACCCAAAGAGACGCTCACAGTTTCACCTCTAGTGAAGGAAACATGTGCATAAAGCCAATGGAGGGTATACTGTGATGAAGATGATTGAGGAGCTTCCAGAGAGGCCTACCTTGGAGACCTCTGCAAGAGTGAGAGAATCATTGAAGGTGTGCTCATCTGTATAGACTGTACCAAGTGCTTTTACATGTTTGCTATCATTCATTTCTTTATTCACTGTATATTTAGTTCCTTGTCAGTAAAGTAAACCATTAAGTATAACTGGTTGTCCACATCTGGGTCCTTCAATTCCTGCATGTTACACTGCTTAAAGGACTATCATTACAATAAATAATGTAAGAAGAGGCACCTTGTCAATGTGTAACCTAAGAACACAGGCCCCAAGAATAGGGTAAAGGTTCAGTACTGCAGATAAGTGGTAATAGCAAAATAGTAGATATGTTTTAGTACTCAGATGGAGAAGGTAGTATAGAAAAGTTCACTAGTAGTCAGCAGTACACATACATTATAAACATACAGTAGATATCACAAAATAAATTGTTTCACACTCAGAGGTATATCTAGCAAAGACTGGGCTCCATAGCAAACTTTTGATTGAGGGCCGGAGGAAGCGCGGTAGCGCGAAACGACCGTTGCCTAAACAGTTTGTTGCATGCTGCTGTATATCGTTTATCCTGTGATGAGCTACTAATAAAGCAAGAGAAGGTTTTTTTGAGAATCGTGAGTGCCGCTTCACTTCTTTCTATTTTCTATAAACTTTTGACTTGGGCAAAGCCACCCCCACACAGTATAACGCCCTATTTACACACTCTATAATGTCCCATAGTGACCCCTTCACCAAGTATAATGTCCCATTGTGGCCTCCATGCAGTATAATGTTCCATAGCGGCCCTTATATAACACTTTTACTTACCTCTCCTGGGCTCCAGCGCCAGTCTTCAGTGATCTGTATTGTCCACATTCATTATCAAATTGTTGGCAAAATGGCTTCAACCACGGGATATTGTAGCTTTGTTTGGCATCATAGGTGGAGCAAGAAACTAGAATCAGACATTATCACTGTGTGGAGATCAGCGTCAGTAGTGGTAGGCACAGCAGGTTCACGACAGAGAAAGTCAGGGCCAGCTCCAGGTTTGTATGGGCCCTTTAGCGACAGAGCCCCAGTGGGCCCCTTTTGGAGTAACTCATGCACAATGCAGAAAAAAAACAAATCGAAATTGGGTGTTTTTTGCTGAGGTAGACCTACTGGAGTGGACTGTAATACAGTCCTTTCCATACAAGTAGATATAACCTGTTCAGACATCGGAAAGTAAAGAGGAATTTGAAGCAGACATTTGCCCCGGATTCTTTTTTATTTTCTACCCCCGGCTGACGGTGCAGAGTATCAGTATTCTGTTGAGGTTTTCCACTGCTGATTAGGCACAAATGAATGAGTCTAACCAGTGCGAAGTCTCAAGCTGTGGCCTCCGAATCAGCTGCAGAATCTGCCGTGAGATCCAGCAGGACACTTTTTTTTTCCAGCTTCCTGCTCCAATTAGTTTCAATAGGAAGCAGAATGATGGAGGAATCTGCTGCTGATTTAGGGACGAAATCCGCTACAAACTCAGTGCCAGTGTGAACAGGGCCTGATACTGTTAATAGTGCCACTCCACGGTGGCTCCACACAGTATCGTATGTTCCACAGTGGCTCCCACACAGTATCATATGCTCCACAGTGGCCCCCACACAGTATTATATGCTCCACAGTGGCCCCCACACAGTATCATATGCTCCACAGTGGTCCCCACACAGTATCATATGCTCCACAGTGGCCCCCACACAGTATTATAAGATCCAAAGTGGCCCCCACACAGTATTATAAGATCCACAGTGCCCCCCCCCACACACAGTATCATATGCTCCACAGTGGCGCCCTCACAGGATTATATGTAGATCATGATGCTTATTTTTTCCTGTAGCTGAAAAATCAGAGGAAAAAATCTGCTACTGGCTCAATGAAATTAATGGAAAAGTTGTGAGGCATTTTTTGAGGTGGATTTTGAGTCGGATTCAGTGTGAACATACCCTAACGGTGCATTGCTCACATAGTGGCAGCCGCATTCTGCTTGGATTCTGCAGCCAGTGATCGCAGAATATAATCATGCATTGTCTGATTATTGGTCGCCACATGTGGCTACCGCTATATAAATATACAACCTGAAGAGTCTGTATGCCCCTCATGGCTTCCTGCTGCATTGGACACCTGGACTTGTACTGGTCTTTTTATTCTTCCTAACTGGGTTGACACCATGAATGATCCCCTGCAGCCCAGGACTGTGGAGTCGGTAGATCAAACAACCAATCCTGACTCCTCTATTTTTCTACAGCCCAACTCCTTCATAAATAGCTCACAGCATTCACCCTCATGTTAAAAACATTGCGGAAGCTTTCTTCTGTCCTTTCTTCTGTCATGTTTCTTTACAGAAGAATAGAAGAAAAAGCCCTTCATGCATCCATCAGAAAAGTAAAAATCATGACAGAAGAAAGCTTTTGTTATGTTTTTTATAAAAGGGTGAATGTAGACGACACCAGATGGAGGGGCTCAGTTGTCCATTGCTCTCATCCTATGATAGAAAAGAGCAATAGGCATTAAATAACAGTAATGTGAACCCACCTTTAAAAGGGGTTGTCCAGACCAACCCATAATGATTTTTTTATACTGACCTATCCACATCATAGGTCATCAGGGTGTGCCACCCAGAACCTGCACACATCGATCATTCTGGCAGCCTCTGAGCCCTGGAAGCTACAGCAGTGGATGGTACATGAATAGGAGCAGCTGTATGTGCTCCCTGTCCACTGCTGTAACTACCAGGCCCCAGAGGCTGCCATAATAACTGATGTGTGCAGGATTCAGGTGTTGGACAATTCATATACTGATGAACAAGATAGGTCATCATCAGTATGAAAAATAAATCACTATGGGGCTGGTTACAGATAACCCCTCTAAGGCTGGGTTCACACCAGCGCTTGTACTCCATTCGGGGATTCCGTCCCCAAACCCATTAAAAAAGTGCGGAGAACAGCGCTTTTCTCTCCGCATTTTTCGCTCTTTTCAGGCAGAAACCTGGCGGAAACCCGATGAACCCCATTATAGTCTATGGGGTCCACGGGTAACCGCTTTTTTAAGCGGATTAGGTTTCCGGTTGGGGGGGTCCCCAAGCGGACCCCCTGAACGGAAATCTGAACGCAGGTGTGAACCTAGCGTAAGTGCCGCAACCTAGATGGAGGAGACCAGAGGATGGGAGTTGTAGTAGCTGAGGATGTGCCACCTACTAGGCCGAGCACACTCACCAACCACTCCTGCCTCAATCCTGGGCCAGACAGAGTCAAGGGGGGTCCTGCAGCACTACCGGATGGTGGTGGTAGTAGTTCTTTCCCCAGGGGTGCTTCCAGTTGGAGAGGGGACTTCTCCTCTCTGAGCCGGTGTGGTGTAGGTCAGAAGGGCCTTGATGTTATAGCAGGCACAACTCAGGCAGCCAGTGCTAACAGTTTCTCCTGTCAGGGTCCTCTCCTGTTTCTCCTGGCACGGCACTGGAATGATCCAAAATGATGGACAGTTGAACCAGTACTCCTGGCTGTCTCTGGGGCCGATGATACTCCTCCTGGAAGCTGTGATGGCTGACCGTTAGCCTCAGTCCAGCTTGTGGGATAGGAACTCTCTGCACACCCTCACTGTTCACACTGAACTGACTAGACTGAACTCAGGCCAACAGTTACCATGGAGATGGAGTCTCCCACAGCCCCGCCCACTGGCCTGTGATAGTCCAAGGCTAAACCAAGGCTAGGTTTGAACACTGCAGGGGAGAAACAACAGGGAAAAGCTGCAAACAGTGACACTTAACACAGAAGACGGAACATACCAACATAGCCCAGAGGCACAGAAAAAACAAATTAAAGCAGCAGCCTCTGGGATGCTGCATAAGTACCCAGAACAAGTCTCTGGGATAGCAGGGAGGGGTAGGATCAGGTGGGCATTACTATCAGGAGGTCTCTGAGGTGATGGGGGCACTTACATGGGGAACTGAGAAGGTCTCTGAGGACGGTGATGACGGGGGATAACATGGGGAACTTAGAGGGGGGGAGGGGTACACCAGTGGGGGGGCACCTACCTGGGGAGCTGAGAAAGGGGAGAGGGTGCACCAGTAGCAGGAGGCACAGGCACTGTGAGGACTGAGGAGACATAGCACTGGCAGTATAAAATGATGATGATGATGACGATGCAGCCAGTGAGTGCCTCACTTACTCCTCACCTCACAGCCCACACTCAAGTTGCAAGGGAAGGGAGCAGCTCGGAACAGTCAGTGTGATCTCTCCCTTACACTCCTGACCCTTACTTATTCAGATCTCAATGGGGCCCCGGCACTTGCCCGGGTATGCCGGGTGTTGACGCCAGCCCTGGAGACAGTGACACTGCTTATAGGCTGCAAACAGGGCATGCCTGTGTTTTATTTTTTTAAGTCCAAAATAAAATGAAACAACCTTCTTTGGCAATAAAGAAAATAAAACCTGCTCAACAGAGCTTTAACTAACAAAAAATAGATGTTCCTGTCTTTACCAAGTGCTGTCCTACCAGGCACTAGACACACCCCAATGACTAGTGAGTTTTGTTTTTTTTTTCTTCACTTACAGGAACAGTATAGCATTTCAGACTTAACTCCTCCAGAGTACCTCCAACACTGAGCCACTCAAGCATTATGGCTGCACCTTCTTATGCACCTGTTACAGGTACAGTTTATCAAGCAGCCCTACTAGCAGGTGTGGACTAGGGATTGGAACGCCAGCCAACTCTCCAATCCAACTCCAGACCCTTTTCAGCTTTTCCAAGAAACCAGCAGTGGGCTTTCCACTCCAGACACCATGTTCATAGAGCACATATGAGAGAAACCTGGGGAAAATATATCTTCCTTTCATGACTTTCCCCATCACTATTTCACAACAGTTATGGCAATACTACATTTAGTGTTTTGCATTTAAGCTTAAATCATATGAAACCCTCATCTTTGGTCCTTTGCTGGGCATCTTTCCAGAATGTGACACTATTGAAAACTTCCCTTCACCCTTACCTCTACTTACAATCTAGTGGAATGTTAAAATGTTTGCATATAGATAGTCTCTTGGTATTTGAAGATGAACATACACATAAAATATGTTTTTGAAAGCAGAAAGAAATTATACTCTGAAGATATATTAATAAAAAGTACACTGACTAATGTAGAATATATAAGCCACACTGGCCTCCATTCATGAGCTGGTGATGGAAGTTCATACCCAAGTGATTTTTTATATGTAAGCTGTTCCCTAAGCAAGGCCTACAAAGCTTTGGCAAACATTCAGGCCAGAACATAAGTTCAAGACTATGCTACATCTCAGCCTGTATGTCTAGGTCTAGTGATTGAACTCATCAAAATCTTGTAAAATAGGAGAGCTCATAGTAAACTCTCTCACCTAGTCCAATATGAAAAACTAATATGGACAACACAGGGAGATTGCGAACAGTTATCAAATGTTATCAACTAGTCCAATTTCCCTCCAGACGTCAATATTCCAGACGTCAGGGAGGTAGAGATCACTGGCATCCACTTCAGTGCAAGTATTTTATTACACCTGGTGTAAGAATTTATTTATGCCTAATTTTTTTGCCCCTGAACTAGGACCAGGCAGTGCCTACACAGTGGTAAAATCAGGTTGGTATTTCATAGCGTAGTATCCATGCCAGATAGACATAGATAGCAGCACTGAATTGGATTTGTCCATACAGAATTACCCATAAAATGTACCAATCACATATCAGTGTTTCAATCACAAAACAGTGTACATAAAGTATTATGCCAGGAATCTGGAACATTGTTTTGAATCCAGTATTCATGAGGTATAGAGTTGAGGAATCAGAATCTGACAAAAAGGTACAGTATTCAAGTTGCATTGTTACTAGTGTATGATAGAAAAACCTCTATGTACAGACTACACAAAGTACACCAACAAAGCAATTGGCGTGTGGATCATCAATCATACCCAAATTAATTCTAGTTTGTACAGGCCTAAATGATCTGTTCATCAAATACAACCTTTAAGCACGATGATGCATGAGGGATTTGACACATGTGAATGTTCATAATAAAGCACTTAGTAGAAATGGCTGTTTTAGGTAAAGCCTATTAATCATGTCACATATGAAGAGATTAACTTACATGAAACTGATCACTGATGTGTGACAACGTGGAAACAAAAAAATATCATTCCATTAGGTGACAATATTTCAGAGCAAAATAGGAATATGAATGTATTTTATAGCACAAAGCTATAAATGAATAAATTACTGGGGACATGAATTTGTAGTGTTTTAAGTTACTAATGTCCCTTTAGATGACTTGACATGTCTCTATTAGCAAATGCTTGTATTACATAAGAAATAAGAATTCTGGGGCACCTTTTCATAGAACTTTGGACTGTCCCAATGTTATTCATCCTGGAAATGTATGAATAAATTGACAAATCTATATATAATATATATATATATACATTTTTCAGGAGGTGCCACTGAATGCAAAGATGCACCAAAATTAATTAACGGGGAATACGGTTATTAACTAATATGTCATTCTTCTATTTGGTAGATTGACAGGCAACTTTTGCTCTGGTAGACTTGGCCATCTTTCTTGGACTATCATTTGAATTACTAATTTACTTTTTCCCTGCAGAAGAATGTCTATCGCTCTGCAGCGACCCCTACTGACCACAGCTGAGATCAATGATTACTGGGGGTTTCTGAAGCAACTCAATGACTACCTGTCCATTTTCAATAAAAAGTGGAGTTGAGGGCTACATCTCGATATAATGACCTGACAACAGTGTACCCCATTATATCCTATAATAAATGCACTGAACTCAATTAACAATCTTTGCAACGTCTACAGAGTCCAAGCCATTGCAAATACATTCAATTTAAAATTCCAATATCTGACTACATTACACGGTCAATATGGTTTTTACTAGTTTTACAGAGGCTGTGGCCTCTTCTTAATTCTATTGGAGGTTCCGGCACTAGAATAGAAATCTACACCAGGTAGGAACTGGCATAAATTTCCATTCTAACTCAAAACAGTAAACTGGCATGAGTTGTTATCAGTCAGTCAGGCCCAAGCATCTCCACCTCGACTCGCCTTAATCCCTGCCTCACTCTGCCCAATGAGGTGGGTGAGGTGTGAATCAGGTCTTGTGCCACACATTTGGCACAAGAAAGGGCCTTGTGCCAAATGTGCACCTCAGGAAATATTAATAATTCTGGCGCATCTCACACCAGTGAGCAAATTAAGGAAAAATAGTCTTATTGAATTCCTTGCAGTGTGTCAGTAATTATAAAAAAATAAGTAAAAAGTTATACTCTTGCAAAAACATCAACAAAAAATTGGTAAAGATGGCTGGATTAAAAACAACAATTTCTGACACATGTAATAATTCCGTAGTATCTTTTTCTGTGTTGAGCCATTCTTATGTTATTTATGAATATATTGACAACTGGCCATTTCATTCCTCTTGTCAAAGGGGTGTGTCCCTAAACAATTTGATACTGTCAGTACCAATTAGCTCTGACCAGTGTCAGAGTGTGTTGAGGCACATCCCCAATTGGCAACACCCAGCTGTCAATTTATTCACAAATTTCCAAAAAATATTCCTTTTTTACAGGGATAAACTTAAGGAAAATTTTTCATGCCTTGTTTGCCAGTTTTGTAGCCCTTCTCATAAATGAGGCATTCTCTGGAACTGCAAGGATCAAAAAAAGGTGTACTAAACACCAGTCTTGATAAATCCGCCCCTTAATGCTCTGCCCAAGTGAAGCATTAACATAATGTTATCCAAAATGAGAGATGGTCTTTGTAGGTGCTCTATGTTCTTACTAATAGAAAGTTCCAATTGAGGGATTTCCCTTTCGATAGCTGTATATTTTTCTTGTAGGGTATATTAAATTGGGATTACAAAACCAGACAGCCCTTTTAACACAAGCATTTTATACTATTGCAGAAGTTGCTTTTCCTTTTTATTATTCTGGTGTTGTAGACAAGGTTTGTTTTTATTAAATCATATAGACTCACCACACCATAAAAGATAGAAAAGATTAAGTATGTTTTCCAGGTAATCCACCTACAACCTGTGAACAGAGCCATAGCTATAAGGGGTGCAGAGGTATGAATTGCTACTTGACCCTGAATCCCAAGGCGGCACAAAATCTATAATGTAAGAAGACAGCAGCATTATAGCTAGAACAAGTGGGGGGGCCATTGCATATTTTGAATTGGGGCCCAGGAGCTTCAAGTTATGCCTCTGCCTGTGGAGGAGATCTGCAACTAAAAATGTCTTCAGTGAACCTCTGCATAAGGCATTAAGGATGATTACTTTAAAACAACATGTAGATTTCATGAGACTATTACTATAAATTATCTACCTTGGATAGCTGGGGATCCTCTGAACAGTTCAGCAGGCAAACAGAGTATCTTGGAAAGCTGCCTTCATTATGCAGAGGCTTGACAAGCTTCAGGAATCTCAAATGATAGATGTGGCATATTAACTGAAAAGCAGTTTGATTTAGCTCAATTTAATAGGTTGCTGGCATCTTATGCAGATTATAACAGTATCAGCTCTTGCAATTAATAAAACACATCTATGATTTCTCGGTCATGGGTTTTTGCCTTGCCTTGCCCTGTAGACCTGTAATTAAAGCCAGACCCACCTTGAGAGATGGGGAGTAAAGTGTTGCTTAGCAGAATGAAGCACTTGATTTCCATGTAGTGTCTGGGCGTTATTACCGAAGGAAGTGAAAAGAAATTAAATAGAGGAAAACTTTGCTATTTAAATATTAACACTGCTCAGTCGAGGATTTTCTTGCTCACAGGATACATTTAAATAAGTTCCAGGCAATGATCTAAGATTAGCATTTTATTTTAATGATATTTCATATATGCAGAACACAACATCCCTATGTGACAGCAGTACACAGACTTGCAGACAGGGTGATTGTCTTAATACTAATTTGAATTTTCTTTCTATTTCGTATTGACAGTTGCAATTTCTATCATTATATCAAAAACGTACAAAACATTTCAGAAGACTTGTCTGTTTTATAATTGTAAAGTTTAGAGGAGAATGCCAGAAAGGACCTCAGTAAAGGTCGCATACAAACCACAGAATAATAAAGGCAGGGGCAATTACATCAAAGAAACAGGCGTAGTGTTTAGTATAATGAAAAATATAGATTTTCTACAAAATGCAGAGTAAAGAACAGTTAAATTCCAGAGTAATAGAGTTAATAGTCCAGTATATTACTGTACATAGAGTTTTTTTACTGCCAGCATATTGTACTGCAATGTGTGGATTTACAGAGGGTACAAGGGGGGCAATTCTTTTAGGGCCCAACTGTGTTCATTCCTATTTCCTCAAGACATTGTGTATGTCTGTGGTGAAAAAAATAACCCAATGCCTCCATGAATGGAATTTCTTTTGAGTAATACCTTTCCTAAGTAACCGACTGGTAAAAGCAGAAAATAGGGGATGTTTCTCTTTTGACCACAAGTAGGCTAGATTCACACTACCGAGTTTATTCACCGGATTTACTGGCCTGATCTTCATACCAGGAGTGGGACTCCTAGCATCATAGATAACATAGATAACAATGTTTCTAGGAGTCCTGTTCCCAGGATAAAGGTCAGTTTGGTAAATCCAGCGAACACACGGACCGAGTTTGATGAATAAAAGTTGGTCGTGTGAATCTAGAAACCAAGGGAAGGCAGGGAGACCTTGGTCTGACAAATTTACTATAATTCATGCTAGAAAACTAGCATGGGATATAACAGAAATCCATGCCAGTTGCTGACTGTTTTTCTGGCCAATGGGACCTCCCAAGGTGCGCCTGAATTACTGAGAGACTGGAGCCTCTTAATAATAAAGATGCATCTTGCACTAGCACTGGAATTAAGACTGGCGTAGAAATAAATTCCCACATTATTTTGTGGACTAGATTATTAAATGCCCTGTAGTAAAACTGTGCTTTAACAATTATCCTAAATAATAATGTATTTTCCTGCTATAGTGTGTATGGATCATAAGTCTGGACTAATTGATTAAATACATTATATTTATAACTTGTCTCCTGTAAACTGTACATCAGATAACAATGTGACAGGAAGCGATGTAACAAGAGTATAGATCTTTGAGATCAATAATTATCCAACAGGCTTCATCTACAATCTTCTACTGAAAGTAGTAAGTGAAAGGTCAGTACTGCAGTATAAGGATTTAAAGATGTGCAGGAAGACAAGTATAAAGTCACTAAATCTCAATTACCTAATAATAATAAAAAAATCAACGTACAGTAAATGCTGAACCTCCATTTCAGGTGTATATACTATTCTCCCATCGTATGAGAAAAAAAAAAAAAAAAACACAGAAAGTTGAAACTTTTGCACTGGAACATTCAGCTTTCCATGTATTACATGGTCACCCATTCAAATGAATGAACACTGTGAGATATAACATTTCTCCTTCACCATCTCTTCAAAGGAAACGTAGGACTGCCCTCAGCTTACCTTTCCTTAGTCATTGGATCATCATGGGGGCATTCGTTTGTGTTTTACTCTCCAATGCTGAAACAAATTACCTTTTATCTACAGTAACATTATCCAGTCCATTTGGGCAGTGATATCTGTAAAAAATAATTATAAACAAAACAATTTGCCCATTTGGCAAATATCTCTAAAAGTTAAGTATAACAGGAAAAATGAAAGGAAAGAAGACTGATGTTCCAATTTTTAATGCATTCGGAATATTTTCTCCAAACATGACATAAATAAATACTAAATAACCATTGTATAAACAATTCTCACGGAAAAACATTTACATTATGGTACGTACTGTATCAAGCATTGCCTCCTATGTAAATAATGTAGATACTACTACAATGTTTACCATTGCTATTAACGATACGTTTTCCAACCGATGGAATAGCTTTACATTGTTGAAGCCAATTGTCTTTAAGGCCCCACGTAGTGAAGCGCAACAAACAACACTGCAGAAACGCATCACATTTTTTTCTGCAGTGTTTTTCACAAAACGTCTGCAGAGTTTTCCTCTGTGGACTTTCGGTTCCTATTATACCTATACAGAAAACAGCCGCGTTTCCATAGGTATAATTAACATGCTGTGGTTTTCAAAAATGCAGGCATTTTTGAAAAAGCAGCTTTTCTGCTGTGGATTTTTTTCTACAATGTGTGGATCGTATTAGCCAGAATCCCATCCACTTTGCAGGTACTATAAAACGCTGCATTTTTGCAACGTGGGGCCCCAGCTCAAGGCTAAAGCCCCACGTAGCAGGCCGCAGCAAAAAAGGTGTGTGGGACCTTTACACCTATAGGGAAACCACCGGAGTTTCCGTAGGTATAATTGACATGCTGCGATTTCCAAAACCGCAATGGGTTTGGAAATCGCAGCATGTACGCTGCGCATATTTTTCCACAATGTGTGGATAGGATTCACTAGAATCCATCCACTTTGCAGGGACTGTAAAACGCCACGGTTTTTGCAGTGGAGTTACTTCCACTTGCCAAACCGTGAGATTTACGTCACGTGAGGCCCCAGTCTAAAGGAGTTTTCCTTAGGATAGGTTATCAATATGTCATCAGTAGAGTCTTGACATTTGAGACCACTACTGATTAATTTGTGGAAGAGATTACAGCGTTTCAGTGAATGCTGAGTCCTCTTCATTGAATACGAATCCCAGTACCATTCATATTGTCAGGGTTGGCGTTCGGAGGGGGGGGGGGGGCAAACTGGGCAATTGCCCAGGGGCCCCCGGGATCTGGAGCATCAGGCTATTAGCCTGATGACATGAATCCCAGGAGCTCCACAGCAGTATTGGTGTGCTGTGCATGCCGATACAGCTTAATCCTATGACAGAGCGGGAAGCTGAAAAGTCCCTGCTCTGCCATAGAATACATACGGAAACGCGTGGGTCGTAGCGGCACAGGTGGGATGAAGACATCACTGCATCGCACCACAGGTGCCACTACTACAGGAGACTCTCCTGCTGCCCCGCTCATCGTGGGGGCGCAGTAAGGTGAGTACAAGATTTATTGCTTTCTTGTAAGGGAAAGGAATTACCTGCTAAGGGGGCTAACTATTATTTATAGTGGGGGCTATTTATAGTGGGGGAACTATTAAATATAAGGGGGGCTACTCTAAGGGTGAAGTATTATTTATAAGGTGTAACTGTTGTATAAGGGGGCTACTATATATAGGGAAACTTATATATAAGGGGGTTGTTGTAAGAGATTACATATTATTATATATAAAGGGGGAGTTTTTGTATATAAGTCCCTTTATAGTTATTCCCTTATAACAGCACCATTATAAATAATAGTTCCCCTTTATAATGGCCCCCATTATAAATAGTATAATTGTACCCCCCTTATAATAACCCCCCTTAAAAGGTGAGAACTATTACAAATACGTGAGGCTATTATAAAGTTGAAACTATTATAAATAAGGGGAAACTATTATTTATATGGGGGGTATTATAAGAGATGACATATTATATATAAGGGGAGGCTATTATAAGGGGGGACTGTTATATATAAGGAGGCTATTCTAGGAGAGGAACTATTATATATAAGGTGGATTGTTATAAGTGGGAGACTGGTATATCAACATTTGGGGCCCTGCCTGTAATTTTGCCCAGGGCCATTGTATATTGTAGGACTTGGTACTGAAGCTCAGCCTCGTTCACTTAAATGGGATTGAACAGCTGCTGTAAAATGTGACTCATGAACATTAAGTCATTGGCACAGGAAAGAGGCAATATCGCCAGTAGCACTGCAGCCTTTTCAAACAGTTGATCAGCTGGGGTTCTAGGTGTCAGCCCGCCACCTATGACATATTGATGACCTATTCTAAGCATAAGTCATTAATATATAAGTCATGGAATACCCCTGTAAAGCCTATCTGAGTTTTCATGAAAAAGTATCTGCAGGGTCTTACTGGGCAGTTTGTTCTCTGGCTGTATAAGCCTTCATACATGGTATCCTATCAGTTTGTCTGCTGCTAATGTCCCCATTATGGCTGCTGAACATTTTACATTTGTCTCTAAGGTTTTGAGTGTGTACAACAAGATTTATTGACGCATGATTCTGCTAGGAGTAACTATAAAATAGCAAACAAAAAGGTGAGAAAAGCCAAAATTTGCATAATATTAGAAAACCAGGGACACTGCACTGCAAATACAGAGCAAATACTTGTGCCACAACCCAGATGGAGGAGACTGGAGGATGGGAGTTGTAGTAGATGAGGATGTGCCACCTACTAGGCAGAGCACACTCACCAACCACTCCAGCCTCACTCCTGGGCTGGACAGAATCAAGGGGGTCCTGCAGCACTAGCGGATGTTGGTGGTAGTAGTTCTTTTCTCCGGGGCGCTTCCAGTTGGAGAGGGGACTTCTCCTCTCTGAGCCGGTGTGGTGTAGGTCGGAAGGGCCCTGATGTTAGTGCAGGCACGACTCAGGAAGCCAGTGGTAACAGTTGAACCAGGAAACAGTTTATTACTACAAATGGTAATCGCAAAATGGCAGCTTCCAAATGGGGATAGTAGTATAGTGTCCAATTCCCCCAGCCTTGGTTCTAGGAGGGCACCCAGGGTTAACTATCACAGTCTTGTGCTCCACTACTTCTCCTCTCATGCCTTTCCCAGAGATGGATGATAGTGGTGGTACAGGGAGGCCTGACAGGGTTCTGGTTACCTGAAGACTAGGCCCGACGTGATCCTCCTGTCAGGGTCCTCTCCTGTTCCTCCTGGCATGGCACTAGAATGATCCAAAATGATGGATAGCCGAACCAGTACTCCTGGCTGCCTCCGGGCCCGATAATACTCCTCCTGGAGGCTATGATGGCTCACAGCTGGCTTCAGTCCAGCTTGTGGAGACAGGAACTCTCTGCACACCCTCACTGTTCCACTGATCACACTGAACTGACTAGACTGAACTCAAGCCAACAGTTACCGTGGAGACGGAGTCTCCCACAATCCCGCTCAGTGGTCTGTGACAGGCCAGGGTTAAACCAAAGCTAGGTTTGAACACTGCAGGGGAAAACACAACAGGGAAAGCTGCAAACAGGGACACTTAACACAGAAGATGGAACATACCAACATAGCCCAGAGGCACAAAAGACAGACAAATTAAAGCAGCAGCCTCTGGGATGCTGCACATGCACATGTGACGTAGCTAAAAAGATCTCCAGAACTACAAAGAAGTACATAAGCAGACTCTTCTTACATTGTAAGCTGTGAGATGTGCAGAATGTTCAGTCCTCTCTGCATTCACTGTGTGAATAGATCAGTCCCTCATCCTTCCAATCTCTGTAAAGCCCTCTTGCTTTTTTAACCCCTTAAGGACACAGCCCAAAAGTGCGTTAAGGACCAGGCCTTGTTTTTCATTTCAATCAGTTTTATTAAGATTTTTCAAAATAGTCAAGTAACAACATATAATGAATATAGCAATATCTACAGATTTCTAAGAGTTAGAAAGTTTCAGGATTAGAGAACGAGGTTCAGGCATATATCAAACAACAAAAGATGACAGTAATACTATGTATGATCTTCCACTTGTGACACAACCGGATTCAAGGCAGGTGTTTATGGGCATTTAGTGTCCATGGGAGCCAGTTTTTATGGAATTGAGTATCTCCAAAAACTCCATGGGATAGGATCTTCTCGTATTGGTAAGTCAGTTCCACCATTTTCACCAGGTCTCCCCTGGACGGGATAGTAGCTGATTTCCAATTGCGTAGAATAGCCAGTGATGCAGATAATAAGACATGGCCAATCATCACTCTGTGATGTGCTGGGAAAGACTCGATCTGCAAGAATAGTAGCGCCAAAGCTGGTGAGGGGGTTATGAGGAATCCCACCAGAGAAGAAATCCATCGAAAGACGTCTTGCCAGTACGGCACCACTCTCGGACAAGTCCACAGTAGGTGGAATAGGGATCCTCCCTCTCCACATCCCCTCCAACAGGAGTGCGAGGTCTGCGGGAACATTCGGTAGAGTCGCTCTGGAGTATAGTACCAGTGAAGGAGAATTTTGACAGTGGTTTCGTAGTGGGTTGTGCACCGAAAGGTCTTCTTTGTGAAGGCCATGGCTTTCTGCCATTGTATGACAGTGTATTGTTGATGAAGTTCCGTCTCCCAACTAAGTAGAGGAGTAGATTTAACCAGACGATCTTTGGAGCCTATAGTATTATAGATGGAGCTGAGGATTTTGGTGGCTGGATTGGGAATTTTGAGAATGTCCAACAGGGATTTATTGTACGTAACTTGTTTGTTGTGGTTAGAGGAGAGAAAATGTTTGATTCTTAGGTACGTAAAGAGGCCATTGGAAGGTAGGGAGAAGGTGGATTGTAGAGACTGGAATGAGGTCAACGAATCTCCACTCCACACCTGTGACACCGAGGTGATACCTGCTGCTTTCCAGACGGATAGGTTGAGATCCAGGATAGCTAATTCTAGAAATTCAATCGGAGCCCGCGTGATGTTTAGCGTTTGCTTCTTGCCTGTAGAATGGTGGATATGTCGCCAACTATTTATAAGATGTTGTAAAATTGAGGACCTGAGCGGAGGTATCACATCAGTCCAGAGGGAATAGAAGAGCCAGGATTTGAGGTTGTGATGTGGTATCATATGAGACTCAATACAAATCCAGGATTTGTGGGCGTTGTTGTGCCACCAGTCCTTTAGTGTGGATAGGTGAGAGGCCATATAGTAGTCATAAATATTCGGTACTCCCAGACCTCCCACACCCCGTTTTCTGTGCAGAATAGAAGATGGGAGTCTTGGCTTTTTGGAGTTCCAGATAAATTTGTTGAGCATGGCGTTGATTTTTTGGAGGAATGTGGGAGGAGGTGCTACAGGGATGGTTCTGAATATGTATAGTATTTTTGGAAGCAGCGTCATTTGAAAGGCGGAAATCCTACCTAGCCATGACAAGGAAAGTTTCGAATAATTGTGGAATTCTTTCTCTAGCCCCGTCAGTCGAGGCATGTAATTGGCTTTGGACAATTGTGCAATAGAAGAAGTGATCTTTATTCCCAAATAGTCCAGCTCTGTCGATCATAGGGAAACCTCTCCTTGAGATGTTGTAGAAGCGGTATGGGAACGTTCAAGGGGAGAATTTGTGTTTTAGTTTCATTGATTTTATAAAAAGAAAGAGCCCCGTATTCTCTGAGGTTTTTGATAGCAGCTGGCAGAGAGGTTTCTGGGTGAGTTAGGGATAATATGATGTCGTCTGCGTAGAGGGAGATGAGATGGGAGGAACCCTGTAATTTCACTCCCTGAACTCTGTCATTTTGCCGCAGGGATTGTGCTAATGGTTCAATGGTAAGTATGAAGATCAATGGAGAGAGAGGGCATCCTTGCCTTTTTCCATTCCTGATGTTAAAGCTATCCGACAATGTACTATTGGTGAACACTCTAGCTGATGGAGAGGAATACAGGTTTGAGATGGCAGTGAGAATCGGGCCAGAGAATCGCAACTTCTGCAGGACGGAAAAGGCGAATGACCAATTAATCCGGTCAAACGCCTTTTCAGCATCCAAGGCGACCATGAGGGATGGAATCTTCTTTCGTTCCAGTAAGTCCACCAGATGGAGGACACGTCTAGTGTTGTCTGGAGCTTGGCGGCCTTTTACAAATCCCACTTGATCTGTACCAACTAAGTCTGGGAGAATGGGAGCTAGTCGAGCTGCCAAGAGCTTCGCATAGAGCTTGATGTCAGAATTCAGGCCTTGTTTTTCAAAACCGACATGTGTCACTTTATATGGCAAGAACTTTGAGATGCTTTAACTTACACAAGAGATTTTGAGATTGTTTTCTCGTGACACATTGTACTTCATGTTAGTGGTAAACACTAATCAATATTTTTGTATTTATTTATAAAAAAAAAAGATATTTGATGAAAATTTGGAAAAATGTGAAATTCTCTGTTTTTCAGACAGATAGTCATACCACCCAAATACATTAATAAATATTATCTACCATATCTCTGCTTTATCTTGGCATAATATTTTAATAGTCCTTTAATTTATTTTGGATGTTAGAAGGCTTACAAGTGTAACAGCGATTTTCCAGATTTGCATGAAAATTTCCCAAACTAATTTTTTAGGGACCACTTCAGTTCTGAAGGGGATTATAAAGGCCTATATATTAGAAACCCCCCCATAAATTACCCCATTTTCAAAACTGCAGCCCTAAAATAATTCAAAACAGCATTTGGGAAGTTTGTTAACCCTTTAAGCATTTCACAAGAATTAAAACGATAACGAGGTGAAATTTAGACATTTCATTTTTTTTTCCACTAATCCCTTCATTTAGCCCTAAAATTAACACATGCACAAAGGGTTAAAGGAGAAAATACATCTCACAGTTTGTTATGCAATTTCTCCAGAGCACAGAAATACCCCACATGTGGGTGTAAACTGATGTTTGGGCATTCAGCAGTAAACAGAAGGGAAGGAGCGACACTAGACGTTTGAAAAGCAGATTTTGCTGGAATAGTTTTCAGGTGCCATGTCTCATTTAATGAGCCCCTAGAGTACCAAAACAATGGAAACCCCCTAAAAGTGACCCCTTTTTGGAAACTACACCCCTCACAGAATTCATCAAGGGGTATAGTGAGCATTTTGACCCCACAGCTGTTTCACAGATTTTACTAACATTGGGATGTATAAATGAAAAATTACTAAAACGTCAATTTATCCCCAAAGTTTTCATTTTCACAAGGGGTTAAAGGAGAAAAAGGACCTCATAGTTTGTTAAACATTTTTTCCTGAACACAGCAATGCCCCATATGTGGTCGTAAACTGCTGAATGGGTACATGGCGGGGCTCGGAATGGAAAAAGCGCTATTTTGCTTTTGTAGGGCAGATTTTGCTGGAACAATTTTCAGGTGCCATGTTGCATTTGCAGAGACCCCAAAGTACCAATACAGTGGAAACCCCCTAAAAGTGACCCCATTTTGGAAACCACACCCCTCACAGAACATGTCAAGGGGTATAGTGAGCATTTTGACCCTACAGCTGTTTCACAGATTTTATTAACATTGGGACATGAAAATGAAAAATTACTTTTTTTTTCCAATAAAACATCAATTTAGTCCCAAATTTTTCATTTTCACAAGAGGACAAAGGAGAAAAAGCTCCCCAAAGTTTGTTACACAATTTCTCCTGAACACAGAAATGCCCCATATGTGGTTGTAATCTGCTGTATGGGAACATGGTGGAGCTCAGAATGGAAAGAGCGCTATTTAGCTTTTGGAGGGCAGATTTTTCTGGAATAGTTTTCTGGTGCCATGTCGCATTTGCAGAGCTCCTACATTACCCATATAATGGAAACCCCTGAAAAGTGACCCCATTTTAGAAACGACACCCCTCAAGGAATATTATCATTTTGAGCCTAAAAATGTTTCCCAAAAATTAATGTACAAAGTGAAAATTGAAGTTTTTGAAGAAATATCCAATTTCAGTGCCTAATACGTTGCGGCCACTTTGTGGCATCAGAGACATACACTCCTAAAACTATTAAGTGGGCTATCCGGGGGAAAAAAAAAATTATATATGTGGGTGTAAACTGCTGCTTGGGCACACAGCAGGGCTCAGAAGGGAAGGAGCACTGTGTTTTTTTAGCTTTTGGAGTATAGATTTAGAGGGACTTTCTGGACGCCATGTTGTTTTTGCAGAGCCCTGGAGGTGCCTGTAAACTGGAACTCATCAAGAAGTGAACCCATTTTGTAGGGGCAATTTTAGGGTCTCTGCAAATGTGACATGGCGTCCAAAAACCAACAATCTAAATCTGCGCTCCAAAAGTACATAACGCTCCTTCACATCTGCACCCTTCTGTGTGCCCAAATGGCAGTTTATGCCCACAGGTATGACACTGGTGTACCCAGGATAACATACTTAATGCCATATGTGGGTATAAACTGCTGTTTGGGAACAGCTGGGCACAGAAAGGAAGTAGCGCTATTTTGGTTTTTAGAGCACAGTTTGGTTTTTGGACACCATGTCACTTTTGCAGAGCCCAAGAATTGCCAGTAAAGTGGAATCTGCAGACATGTGACCTCATTTTGGAAACTACAACCTTCAAGGGATTTATCAAGTGGTGTAGCGAGTATTATTAATCCTTAAGTGTTGCATTCTTTTAATTTCCAGAAATGAATGCGCAGCTGATAATGAAAAGTTAAAAATGAAATTTTTCCAGAGATACGACATTTCAATGCCCAATATGTTGTGCCCAGCTTATGTCTGCACAGACACACACTCCAAAAACTGTTAAGTGGGTAACCCGGGTACAACAGCTTTTGGAGCGTTTTCCTCTGATACAAGCCGGGCACAACATATTACACACTGAAATGACGTATTCCTGGAAAAATTGTCATTTTCACCTTTCACCATCCGCTGCGTATTCATTTATGGATAATAAATTATAGCAACACTTGGGGGTTAAAAATGCTCACTGTACCCCTGGATAAATTCCTTCAGCAGTGTAGTATCCAAAATGGGTCACATGTCAGAGGATTCCACTTTACTGGTGTTTCAGTACTGCAAAAGTGCAATAGCGTCCAAAAACCAAACCGTCCAAGCCTGTGCTCCAAAAACCAAATAGCGCTCCTTCCATTCTGTGCCCAAACAGCAGTTTATATCCACATATGACATTAAGTAAGGTACCCTGGGTACACCAGTGTCATACATGTGGGCATAAACTGCAGTTTGGGCACACAGCAGGGCGCAGAAGGGAAGGAGCGCTATGTGGCTTTTGGAGTGCAGATTCAGATGTTTGGGATCTGGATGCCATGTCATGTTTGCAGAGCCGGTAAGGTACCATAACAGTGGATTCCCCAAACCAGTGACCCCATTTTGAAAACTGCAGCCCTCAAAGAATTTATCAAGGGGTGTAGTAAGCATTAATATCCCAGACGTGACTGCACAGCGGATGGGGAAAAGTGAATAGGTAAACTGTGCGGAGTGCATTGGGAACACCAAATTCCCTACTATTTCCCCAGTAGTTCCTATTATTGGGGAGGTCAATCTGGGGGTCACTTCTGGTTTATTTTCCCTCGTAAGCTCTAAATCTGGGGTGTCCCCTGATATACGCTCCCACATTCCCTTCCTGCCGCAGCCAGTTTTGTTCTAATGATTTGGTGATTTTTGGGGTTTTTGTCTTCATATTGTACAAGCTATATTTTCTTTATTTTTGTGGTGATGTAGCCATATGAGGGCTTGTTGTTTGCGGGGTTAGATGTATTTTGTAATGGAATCATCTTTGGGCGCCTATAACTTATTGAATAAATTTTATTAACTCTTTCTTGGTGGATTACAAAAAACCCTATCAATTCTGGCACTGCGTTTTACCTTTTAAATTTTTCACCATGCAGCATAAAGAATAAGTAACATGTTACCTTTATTCTATGGGTCAGTACGATTACAGCGATACCTCATTTATATTGTTTTTTTATATGATACTAATTTTGCAGAACAAAAACCCATTTGGGGACATAAACTAATTGTTTTTGCATCGCCATCTTCTGAGATGCGTAATATTTTTATTTTGCACTTTACAGAGTTGGTTGAGGAATTATTTTTTGCGTGACTGTTGGTACTGTTTTGGGGTACATATGACATTTTGATCACTTTTTATGGCATATTTTGTAAGGTATTATGGAGAAAAATCATTACTTCCGGCGGGTTTTTTCCGTTTTTTTTTCCCGATGTTCACCATGTATGTTAAATATTGTTTCAGTTTTATTGTACAGTTTGTTACGGATGTGGCGATACCAAATATGCATTGTTTTTCTTAATTTTTAGGGGGGGGGGTTTATATTCATTTTATATGGAAAAAGGGAATTTTTGGGGCTTTATTCTTTTATTAATTTTTTTTCACATACTTTATTTTATTTTTTTTCACTTCTTTTTATTTTTTCATGTGTCCCATTAGGACACCTAAGCCAGCAATGCTTTGATTGCTGGCTCAGTACTATAGACTGCAAGACACAAGCATACAAGTGTCTTGCAGTCTATACAGGAAGTCAGCGCTATGGAGACGTATAGCCTAACTTCCGGAGGTCTCGGCAGGATCAACCAGGCAGTGGGGGCTCCAGGCAGCCTGGGGTCACTGACCAGACCCCGGGCTGCAGATTATAGATATTGGCACCCCCCCGATCTCGCCGCGGGGGGTGCAGAGGGGAAAGGCAACATGGCGGAACCCCTTGGATGCTGCGGTGATGTTTGACCACGGCATCCAAGGGGTTAAAACCTCCAATTGGAACTCAGTTCCGACCGGGGGTTATGGAGCAGGGTGTTAGCTGTCAGCTACAGCTAACATCCGGTTCCGATGCAGCCCACTCAGATAGTGAGCAGGCGGCTGCCCTAGGGCGTAGTATTATGTCCTGTTGCGTGAAGTACCAAGCGCGCAGGACGTACAGTAATAGTACGTCCAATGTCGTTAAGGGGTTAATGGTATATATCGATGGAGCTTCCCTAGTAACAGAAAATGAACAGCCAATTAGCTAGAAGGGAGACACCTAGTGGCAGGACTTTTAGGACTGTGGCCCCCACGATGCGGAAACGCAGATTTTTTTGTTGCAGATCTTGCTGCATTTTTTTGAGCCAAAGCCAAGAATGGCTACAAAAGGAAATATATAGGAAGCTTCTTATACTTCTACCTTCTGCTCAAACCACTCCTGGCTTTGGCTCAAAAAAAATGCAGCAAAATCTGCAACAACAAAAAGCTGCATTTATGCAACATGGGGCCTCAGCCTTACATCGGTTTTTCAGGCAGAAAGCAGCAACATTTTTAATGAAAGTACATTACATTTTGGTCCTGACTGAGTCACATGTGCTATTAAATGAGACTAAGTTGTCTGAAAAGTTACTATAATAATAATAATAATAATAACAACAACAGCTTTATATAGCGCCAACATGTTCCGCAGCACTATACAAATCAGAGGACACATGGACAATATGAGGCATTACAATTTAACAAAGAAATAAACATATCAAACAATAGGAGTGAGGGCCCTGCTCGCAAGAGCTTATATTCTATGAGGAGATGGGGGACACAAGAGGTCAGAGGGCTTGTTTGATACAATGATCCAGCCATCTTTAATAGAAAAAGTTATGTAACTGAAGCTGTATGAGCCCATCACCAGCCGGTATCTGTGAATAAACAGATACTAAGTGCAAGGACTGCAGTGTAACTTATAAATGGAGGGAACACGATCTGAGGAACAGAGGAGGAAGGATAAAAAAAAGTGTTATTGTTCTACACCTCCGCACACTACACTGTGATCAGGTCATGTGATAAGCCTGCCCAAACAGATGTGATTTTAGGGCAGTTTTGAAGCTGCTGTAGTTGGGGATTAATCAGATTGTTTGGGGTAAAGCGTTCCAGATCACCGCTGCAGCTTGAGAAAAGTCTTGGACACGGGAGTGGGATATTCAGCTAACAGAAGATGCAAGTCTAAGGTCATTTTCTGGTTTATTAAAATTTACACAAGATAGCAATACACCAGTCATATGCACATGGAATACTGTACAGCAGGGATCTCAAGCCCGCGGCCAACTACGGCCCTCAGGACAATAGTTTGCGGCCCCCACCTCAATATCAAAATTTAATGTTAGTGCGGCCCGAGTTTGATACGAATGGCACCAGGGACGCACTGTCTGGGGGGGCGGCATTTTTTACTATCTAATGTAAACCAGCCCAGGACAGGCTGCTTTAAAAAAAACAACGCTGAGCGGGGCCTGTCCTGGGCTGGCTTACGAGACGTTCGCATCACAGTGCAGGCAGCGATATAATGACGTCATCGCGCCTCCTACGCTGAGACACAGACGTCTCGGACAAGAGGAGGAGGCGGCGGCTGTACCAAGGCATTGCAGGTAGGTGAGGATAAATTTTTTTATTTATATAAATAGGCTGTTACCTGCTGGAGTATCCCCGGCAGGTGACGGCCTATTTATTTCCCTACCCGGCGTCTGCTCGTGGCCGCCCCCGCTTCCCCTTCTGCTATGGGACGCAGAAGAGGAAGTGGATGACGCTGTGAGCAGCCGCAGGCATCAGTAAGTGAGGCCGCGGGCCTCAAATACTACTATTATTATACTCCGGGGTCTATTTAGACCCTGGAGTATAATAATCGGAGACCCAGGGGAGGTGAAGGAACATAAAAACTAATGTTACTCACCTCTCCGGCGATCCGCTGTCACTCCGAGCAGGCTTGGGCGCTCTGGTGATGTCATCAGGTCACGTCGCCAGTCTCATCATGTGACGTCTGCGCAATTAGACAGGGCCGAAAGCTGCTGGGAGTGCTCCGTTTCCAGGATAGGTAAGTAACACTGGTTTTTATGTTTGTCACCTCCCCTGGGTCTCCAATCATTATACTCTGGGTTCTGAAAAGAACCCAGAGTATAATAATAGTTCATGGGTGGGCAACTATGGGGCACAATACCGTGTGCAGGGGCCACTATGGAGCCTAATACCAGTGCAGGGGCCACTAGGGAGCATAATACCGTGTGCAGGGGCCACAATGGAGCATAATACAAGTGCAGGGGCCACTAGGGAGCATAATACATGTGCAGGGGCCACTAGGGAGCATAATACAAGTGCAGGGGCCACTATGGAGCATAATACCGTGTGCAGGGGCCGCTAGGGAGCATAATACCGTGTGCAGGGGCCAATATGGAACATATTACCGGTGTGGAAAACCTGATGCAGTCCAGCCTCACCCAGACTCTACCTCCATCGGCCCCCGTGTAAATTGAGTTTGAGACCCCTGCTGTACAGTGAATCTCTCCATAACATACTGATTATGATGTATTTCTTATGCATATTTCAGCAAAGTACATTAGCAGTAATTTCATGATAAAATGTTTTAGCCTTTCACAAAGTTCTCAATATTAAACAGATGCTTTATTAGTTCAGGGAGTGACAGAGTGATAAGAATGTCAGGACTTGGATAGTTGTATCCATATGTCATGCGGTGTATCAAGGGACCATTTTTCATCACTGTGATAACTGCTTCAACATCTTTCTTTGTGCCAAGCAAGGAAATTGAAGATGAGTTTCATGCTCAGATCAAAGTTTTGAAACTATTGTAATTTGTTTTCTTAATATCTAGCAAAAGGAATGAAACACTGTGCCTTTACTTTTTCATTAAAAAAAAAAAAAATTCTACTATTTAATGCTTTAACACCATATTGGCATACTGCATAAACATCTACTGCAGTACTATATCCTGAGGCTTCCATAATAACAAGTGATGATCAAATTATCTAAATTTACTTAGATTTTGTTCATTTTGAGACAAACGAATGTGGCTACTTTATAGGGCTGACAATATAGCTGCAACACCCAGACGACCCATTGTTCACCTGGATCCATAGAACTACATGGTGATGAAAGTTCAATTCAATGGAACCGTGGGGGTCCTCTTATGGCCGCAATACAGGCAAAAAAATAAGGCCACATTACAGGCAACTATGACTGACCTTATACCTCCCCCATCCTTTTGAAAACTTTTTTGTTTTCTATAGGTCAAATGTATTAGCTAAGGGTAAGATCACACAGCGGATTTTGTGGCAAGACCCACCATGCAAAATCCATTGTGGATATCTTCCTACAGTCGTCAGAAAAAACCTTTTTGATAATAAATAAAGTTTATAAACTACTGTTTAAAAGAGTAGAGGTATATTTATAACATATATGTCCATGGATATATTTTTCATCTGCATATTTACTTGTATATATTCATAAACACTGCATAAGGAAGCTAGATGATCTTATACAGAGCAGTATTTGTCAAGGGCAGATCACATTATGTCTTGATGTTAATTTTATTCTCAGAACTTTATTTCAGTAGAGCAAAATGGGAGAGATATATCAATACTGTCATAGGATGCATGCATTTAAAAAGCATTAAAATTGAGAAAATGGCATCAAATGGCCTCCCTTTATGTCTCCTCTTATAGTTCTCACAAATGCAACAATATTGTTTGGCCTTACCAGTAATTAACATCATTTTCCATCCATTTATAGTCTCTTACTCACTGACCTCAATAAGAGAGGAATTATTGTTAATACACTTTGATATCTATTTGAAAAGTCATTGGAAAATGTTTTTTTCCAATGACGTTTCATTGTTTTTTTTTTGTTGTCTTCTGTGAGAAGATATCATGCTGCAGCAGTTTAACCAATTGCAGAAATTCGGGTTAACTCTGCTACATCTGTATATCTCCAGAAAATATATACATATTCATAATGAAAGTAATTTTAAGTTATAGTTACGTTAATTTGTATTCATTTAAAAGACAATTTTATGATGATCAGGATGACATTGGCAGAGATAGAAAGCATAATTCAGCCATTGGGACTTAAACTTATTTAGACTATTTCGGACAATGCTCCTGGCTTTCTTATTCTGGCAGATATCGGTGAAGATAACAATTGGATTTCAATTGCCTGATCCTTTAGTTCTTGCAGAGGTAAACTACTACAAGAGGATGCCTTGAGTGACTTGCTACTCTTTAAGGCTAAGGCCCCACATTGGGAAAATGTTTTTTTGTTTCAGATATTGCTGTGGTTTTTTGAGCTAAAGTCAGCAGTGGCTTGAAACAGAATGGAAAATATAAAGGAAGAACTTAGTATAGAGAAGTCAGGCGAAGTAGCTGTCAAGTGAATGAGCATTCTAATGACAGGCATCAAAAGAATATGGCCGGTTTTAGGGAGAAAAAAAGCCCCCTGTCATATAAGAAAACACCAATATTTTAAGTTCAGTAGCAAGATACAGTAAGTACAGTAGGCGAGAGCCCTGTAACAGATTTTTCATTTGCTTCAAGTTACTCCTCTGAGCACATGCATTTTCTAGTATATCTTATTAAAAGCTACAAATAATGACTTCTGACAGTAGGAAATTTAATTTATATAAATGAGATGATAATTGTAAGGGTCAACTTTTACAGATGCGGACGTAATACTGATCATTGTGTGTACAGAAGTTGGAAGAGGAACGTAATAGCATATATTGAAGTACACAATCAAGTGCATAAAATATATTGAGTTTGCCATAGTAATATCAGGAGCTATCAGAATAAAAGGTCGTTTTACATTGCCTACACTGCTTGGGTAGGATGCAGACTCCAAAATAACAGAAAACACATCATGAGCCTATTGATACATAACGCATAGTGTCTGTAATTCAGTTACATCCACATCTGAGTCAGCAAACAATTTTTTCTTTGAACAGAATGTTCAAGTGAAATAAATAAAAATGCAGCAATATCATCCTAATGGGACAAATTGCTAAAGTCTTTGTACCCACAATATGATTTTGCAAGACTCAAGGGTTCAGAATAGTTGTAAGGATGTGAACGCATCAGCAGTTCAACAATTGTTATATAAGAGTTCAGGGAACAGTAACAAAATTAAAAACAGAGTTCCTATCTTTTACAAAGATAACACAAGTTACAGTATCTATATACTTAGCAGAGCAAACTCAAGTATGATAACCATCAAGAAAGTTCTGGGGTATACCATAAAACTGCACAACTTTTTGATTTGTTTCAATAAAATAAGGCAATTTTAACTGATGTGATACAAACTTAACACTGATAACAGGGTTGGATTATAGGAAGGCTGAAAGTGCCTTCATAACCTATTTCCTGCAGGTTACCATTGAGGAAGAGATACAACAGAAGGGCTTCCCATATGAGATTGCTGTTGTGTCCTGTAAACGTCTCCTGACAGTTATCTAATAAGTATGAGTATCTCAAGCTACCCAGGCAAATTGTTGGAAGGGAACACTAACTTTTTTTTGCTCTTGCCAACAGAATTTGGAAAGGGGGTAAATCCGGTCTTATTAAAGTGAACCTGTCTCATTGAAAATGAAGTGTAATCTGTAGCAGCATGTTATAGGGTAGGGAGAGTTTAGATTCATACAGGAAGAGGAAGAGTTCAGATTGATACAGTTTTACTAGGAAAGTACCATACTAACTTTTCAGTGATTAACAGCATTCTGTGTATGAGCATGCATTCAAAGATATCTGTCAGTCAGAGAGTAGGGCAACCTACTTGACAACCAAGCAAGATCGTAGATATTATTAACCACTTCAGTACCGGGCCAATTTGTGGTTCAGGACCAGACACATTTTAGGGTTTTTCATATATGCAGTTTTAAGGGCTATAACATTTTTATCATTTGGGTTATTCAACTAATTTCTGCGTCTTTTTTCGGTGACATATAGGGCTTTATTTTTCTGTTTCTATTTTTGCATGTGTTTTTATTTTTTTTTTATATCTGGGAAAATATAAACAAAGGAGAGAAAACGTGTCCGTTTTTCACTTTTCATTTTTTTTTTGTTTAATAACTCAAAGTGCTACTAAAAAACTTTATAAAATAGTTTTTCCTCTCTGTTACGGTAATTTTTATTTTGTATGGTGTCGTCAGGGGTGGGGCTATAACCTTTAATAAGGGCGTGTTATTGACATATTTTATTTATTTTTTAAATTATTTTATTTACTTTTTTTTACCTTTCTATTCATTTTTCATGTATTTATTTTTTTACATTGTGTCCCCATAAGGTCATAATAGACCTTTTGGGACATCTGATCAGTTTTTTTTTTTTTTTTGGGGGGAGGCTGATTTCCCCTGTAACTGGAGCTGGTAAATTTAGCCCCAGTTGCAGGAGGAATACAGCTTCCTGCACGTTACTATAGTGCTTATACAGCTGATCTGGGCCCTGTAGGACCCAGCAGCTCTAACACACGCTGATCCTGCCGCATCATGTGACCGCTGAGTCAGAGGGGAGCCGCAACATGGTGGCGTCCATAACAGTGTATACAACACTCATTGATAAGGAAGGCAGGGAAGGTAATAAACCTTCTCTGCCTTCTCTCTGGGAGCTCCGGCTGAAGTTACAGCCGGCTCCCCGTTTCAGTAGCTGCATGATCTTGTGCAGCTGCTGAAATCTGCTTGGACGTACTGGTACGTCCTTGCAGAACAATGAAACCACCTTCCAGATGTATATACCCAATGGGCGGTCCAGAAGTGGTTAAATAAATGACAAACTACTGGAACTTTTTTAGAAACTACATCCTACGTATATATGTACTGTAGATAAGTATCTTACTGTATGTCTATCTGTTGCTAGTACTGTAATTAAAGAGAGTCTGTTAGAAGGAAAATCAGTATCAAACTAAGGATTGTACCTTGTAGGGCTTCTTCTACACTTTCCAAAGACAACTTTCTTATTTTGTATTGCAGCTCCATTTTCATGAAAATCTGTATTTTATTCTTATGCAAAAATAGCTGAATAGTGATTTAGAGCCATTTCTTCTCCTGCTGGTTCTTTTGCTACCCACATTAGATAACTACCGTAACTGCTTCCCAACTCCACCCCCCCCCCCCATTGCTTGCGTGACATATTCCTCACCCGTGCTCAATGTGTGGATCAGCCGTAGCAAGCACAGTACTGATTGAACTGCGCATGCCTGGTGACATCAGGTTGCACCCAGCATAGCAGAGGCTTCAAAACAAGGCAGCTGTAGACAAAGTGTGACAAAGTGAGAGATGCTACTCAAGCTTTGGGGAGTGGAGCTGGGTGGCAGTTAGGGGCTTTTATCTAAGGCAAATAACAATATCCCTGCAGGAGAAGAAATGCCCAAAAGCTGAGGCCCTACATTGGTGGAAACGCAGGTTTTTTGTTGCAGATTTGTTTTTTTGAGCCAAAGACAGGAGTGGCTTGAAAAGGAATGGGAAATATAAAGGAAGCTCTTAGACATTTCCCTTCTGTTAAATCCACTCTTGACTTTGGCTTAAAAAACCGCAGCAAATGCTGCGTTTTCCCAGTGTAGGACCTTAGCCTTAAGCACTTTTCAGCTATGTAATTTGCATAAGAATGGAAATGGAGTTACAATGCAGAATAAGAAAGGTATCTTTGGGAAGTGTAGAAGCAGCGCTACAAAGTACTGTATTAGTTTGGTACCGATTTTCCTTCTAACAGACTCCCTTTAATGTACAGTATGCATACATAATGCAGCCGCTCCTAATTCTAACAGCTTGAAATGACATCTCATATTTAGTATTCAATTTAATATTTAAGTATTTTACATATTATCTATAATAATTTGCGAAATCAAAGAGGCAGTTCTGTGCTGCATGTATGTAAACTATACTATATTCTAAAAATACCACAATCCTGTCCAGTATAGACTTCAAGAGCTCAATTTCTTTTAGCTTTAATCTTGGTATGAACACCAATAACTCAACATCATCACTTATCTAATACATTAGCGAAGTTCAATTTCTTTTTATCTGTGAAGGTTAGAAACACAATGAAAAGTAAAGCATTTTTCAGGATCTGACATGGCAAGACACTTAGATAATAATATCACCTAAATGTTATTTGAAACCAGCATTCACTTTCCTACAAGCACAGTTGTGTTTAAGAGAATGCTGCATATGTGTATACAACTGCCAATATTAAAGGGAACCTGTCAGCTCGATATAACCCCCTAAACCACTATCAGTACGTCATATGTTAACTAGATAGAGCTTTACCTGTATTATCAGGACCAGTCTAGAGATGTTAGGCATACAAAACTAGTTTCAGGTATAAAAGCAGAATCTTTTATTAGCTGAAGCCATGACTGGTCTTATCATAGATGATGTCATGTGTAAGATTTTTTGTGCCGCCCACTTCTTCACTGCCAAATCTATCAAACAATAAAAGAAAACCATTTAGTATTACTGAGGCAAAATACACTAATTTAGCAGAAAAAGGACATTGTAGTGAACAGTTATACTTTATATTCCCCATGATAATAATATGTACATGGATAGTTTTTTGAGATATATCTGACAAAATAGAGAATACAAATTACAAGCTACAAGGGGTATCCAAAAAGTTTATGCACTTTTTTTTAAACTGTATTTATTAAGAATGTAAAAAACAAATTATGTTACTTTTCTACATTGTCACCTTTCTTTGCAATGCATTTTTCCCAACATCATACCAACTTTTTGACGCCATCAGCTAAAAAAAAAAAAAAAAAAAATAGGTTTTTGGTTGATCACGTAGCCACTGATGCACTGCTGCTTTCACATCATCAGCACATGAAAATCTTTTTCCCCTTAGACTGAGGTCCCACGTTGCGGAAACGCAGCTTTCTTTGTTGCATTTTGCTGTGGTTTTTTGAGCCAAAGCCAACAATAGCTACAAAAAGAAGGGAAATATATAGGAAGCTCTTATACTTCTACCTTCTGTGTAATCCACTCCTGGCTTTGGCTCTCAGAAATGCAGCATAATCTTTAATAAAAAAAAAAAGCTGTCTTAGGCCGGTGTTCTGCGGCAAAAAATGCTGCGTTCTACATGACCTGCAAAGTGGATGGGATTCTGGCTAATCCCATCCACACACTGCAGAAAAAAATCCTCACACTAGTGTTCTCCATATAGGTATAATAGGAACAGAAAGTCCGCAGAGGAAAATTCTGCGGAATTTCTATGAAAAACGCTGCTAAAAAAGCCTTAAAGTGTCTTTGAGTGGTCCAAAAATGTGGAAATCAGATGGTGTGTACCATATCCTCCCATTTCAGTTGTCTGAGGATTTCTAAGCTTAAGTGAGGGGTTGGCGTTATCATGTAATAGGACAATTCCCTTTGACATATTTCATGGCACACATCACAGTGCAAATAACAGCCATGTAAGGAACAAAAACCAAGCCTAGACAGGTGACAATTACAGAACCACAGAAAGTCAAAATAAAAAAGTCAAACAACATCGCTGTATATGTCATAAATTATAAGAAAAGTAAAATACATTTTAGATCATAGAGTTAGTTTTACTAAGCACAAATAACAGTGTGCCAGAAATAATAACATACAATCCATACCTGCTTAGCCATTCTGATAACAAGGAATTGATACTCTTCAAACAAGCACCACAGGTGAGTTGTCCAGTTATCCACTTACTTAGAAAATCAGAACCAGTAATACACTTTATGGCCAGGGCCCCACGTCGTATAACAGCTGTAGTTTGAAAAAACCATCACAGTCACTGTTCTGTGGGGATGGGATTCTAGCGATTATACCTACGGAATTATGTAGGTCAATTATACCTACGGAAACGCAGGCGATTTCCCTATAGGTATAATGGAGGCAGAAAGTCTGCAGCCGCGGCTTTTCCCGCAGCGCTTTTTTGCTGCAGCCGCTATGTGGGGCCTTAGCCTATTAGTGGACTGGACACTAGCAAACTTGTCCATACATCCAGTAACCAATTCTCATTTACTTATTTATGCAGCCACAAAGAGATGCATGCTTACTAGTCTACACAACTAGGGCCAAGGATGCACTAAGACATCGGGATATCTAAAGTCAGGTGGGCATTCATTCATCTACAGTAAGCACAAAAAAAAAAACACATGATTGCCATATTTTCTGGGTACCTAGTTGTCAACATTATTTTTCTTTTGTCTAGGCAGATTATACAAAATGAGGACAGTTTAGAAAACCATAAAGAAGCTAAAAAATAATAAGAAACATGAGGCCGGGAACCCATGTTGCGTACACATAATGTTTTTGCAAAAAACGCTGCGTATTACAGTGCCTGCAAAATGGATAGGATTCTGGCTAATTCCATCCACACATTGCAGAAAAATAATTATTTTTTTTTATTTTTTTTTATTTGATTATAATCTGCAGCGGAAATGCTGCGATTTCTAAAATGTTTGTATTTTAGTGAATCGTAGCATGTCAATTATACCTACAGAAATGCTGGCGGATTCCGTATAGGTATACTAGAGGCAAAAAGTCCGCATAGATATAGATATAATTGACATGTTTTTTTCCCGCAGCGCTTTTCCACTGCGGCCCACGAAAGTGTCTTAGCCTAAAAAGCAATTATTCTTGGGGACATAACTTGTGTACATATGGCACTGGCAACCCATTCTTTTCTATGAATTTGACAGAAAAAAACTCCATATGCTCCTGAATTAAACCATGATCATATGGAGTTACAGTAGAGATCTCATACACGTCTATGGTAGCCCTATCATAGATCTGTACAAAATGGAGCTGTAACACTTTATTTGCATCTTTAACATATGCTTTAGTTTTATAAAGAATAATAAAATCTATCCTTATCAGAATTCCTTCCACACACCTAGTCTAAAAGATCTACAGTATTTGACTCACCTTTTAACAGAGTCTTACTCTATAACTTTGCTTTTTAAAAAGGTCATTTTTATGTAAAAAGCATTTTTGCCTGAAGCTTGAGAATCATCTACAAAAGAATAAGAAGTTCCTTTACTCCTTCTTAAGTGTCTTCAGTGCTTCCATACAGAGCATTACCTCCCTTCTCTCCTTAGAATACCACCTGTAAGACTTTTTATCATAGCTCACATGTCTACCTAGGCAAAAATGCCAAGTGAATTGTGTCTTTCTAATTAAATCAAAGCAGCTGGAGTTTACCTAGATGTAAAGTGTGCCAGCATTCGCAGATCAATTAGCGTTCCTCACATAGAAATGAGAATATATTTTAAAGGAACACATCAATTAACCTTAATAACAGCCAGGCATTGCAGTGAAATTATTCTAGTTTACTAATTTTAACCAACGTGTTTGCTTGAAAAAAATATTTGTGGAAAACTATCACAATGGAAATTCATTAAATTAGATTTAAAGAGGAACTTTCACCACTTCCGCTAAGTCTAATTCTTTGCATCATTAATGTAGGTGCAGCTGTCAGGTGAGCTGCGTTGGGCAAGTGCACACAAGCGGTGTGATTCTGAGCTCTGATACTGTTTGCCACTGACTGGAGTGCCGTATCATGCCCCCTTTCTTGCTTCGGCCTGACACTGCCCACCTAACAGATCCTTGGTAGCATACCAGGCACCAAAACTAACTGCACTGATTGGTTGTGAATGGTATCCACTGCCCTGGTATCAGTGGAGCAGCGGCTATTAACAGATGCTAAGTGCTGGAGTTGGTGGAGGTGTTAAAAGGTCCCCATTAATGCCACTTCTGTGGGTTTTAGTTGTATGTTCCAAGTCACTAATTCCCTGTCAGGAATTTCATTGTCAGTGTTCCTGTTTCTCCAACTTGCAGACATCGCTTTAAGATTACCATGATGCTCGGCACACCCCATGTGACTGTTGAGACCCAATCACAGGTGACCCTGAGCGCATGACTTCACCCAGAAGGCTGGGAGAGACCGCCAAAAGCCGAAAAGAGGTAAGGGAAGGCTAGCATAAATGTTTGTTATTTTTTTTACCCCTCTCCTGGGCTTCTAACTATTATTCTTTGGGGTCACTTCCGGTGCTATCCCAACAGGATCAGACTGAAATGAACTAGAGGATCGTTTTGTCCAAACCTGAGACTAAATTAATCTTCAAAGGTTTATCCATCTCTACAGTTCCAGCGTTAGGGGGGGGCAAACTGGGCATATCGATAACAGAAAGGGACCCAGCGTCATGTGCAGCAGGTCCCCTTTCCAAGGTGAGTAAAAATAACAAACATTTTTACTCACCTGTCCTTGCGTCCGACGTCATCTTCAGGCAGGCGTTCCGGACATCACCGCTGAGGCCAGGCCTCAGCCTTAGCGATCATGTGGGGTGTGCTCACGTAACCGCTGAGGCCCAATCACAGGCTTCAGCGGTGACGTTCACAACGCGTGACGTCAGCCGCATAGAAGAGGAATCCTGGCGCCGGCGGGGATAGCGGAGCAGCGCGAGGAGGCCAAGGAGAGGTAAGGCAAGGTGAGTATAACTGTTTGTTATTTTCCCTTACCTCTCCCAAGCCTTCGATAATTATACTCTGGGGTCTGAAGAGACCCCAGAGTATAATATAATACTAGCACTAAGGGAGTCTGTAGGGCCACTGTGGAGCATTATACTGGGGGGGGGGGAGTCACTCTGGATACCATATTATACTGTGTAGGGCCACTGTGGAGCATTATAATGGGGGGCCCCTCTGAATAGCATATTATACCGTGTGGGGCCCCTGTGGAGCATTATACTGGGGAGGGGGCCCTCTGAAGAGCATATTATACTGTGTGGGGCCCCTGTGGAACATTATACTGGGGAGGGGGCCCTCTGGATAGCATATTATACTGTGTGGGGCCACTGTGGAGCATTATACTGGGGGGTCCCTCTGGATAGCATATTATACTGTGTGGGGCCACTGTGGAGCATTTAACTGGGGGGGAGCCCTCTGGATAGCATATTATACTGTATGAGGCCTCTGTGGAGCATTATAATGTGGGGGGGCTCTGGAGAGCATGTTATATTCTCTGGGGCCACTTTGGAGCATTATACTGGGGGGCCCTTCTGGAGAGTATATTATACTGTATGGGGCCACCAGTGGAGCATTATACTGTGGGGGGTCCCTCTGGAGAGCATATTATACTGTTTTGGGCGACTGTGGAGCATTATAGTGGGGAAATCTCTCTGGGCAGTATATTATACTGTGTGGAGGTCATTCTGGAGCATGTTATACTGTGTGGGGTCACTGTGGAGCATTATTCTGGGGGGCTATCTGCAGAGCATATTATATTGCATGGCGCCACTGTGGGGTATTATTCAGGGGGGAACTAAAGAGCATTATACTAGGGGGCCCTCTGGGGAGTATATTATACTGCGTGGGGCCTACTGTGGAGCATTATACTGGGGGGGACACTCTGGGGAGCATAGTATATTGCATGGGGCCACTGTGGAGCATTATACTAGCGGGGGCCCTCTGGGGAGCATATTATACTATGGGCCACTGTGGAGATTTATACTGGGGGGGGAAGGGGCAGTGTGGGGAGCCTGTTATACTTTGTGGGGTCACTGTGGAGTTTATTATATTGTGTGGGGCTTCTCATGAGCATATTATACTCTGTGGCGCTATTGTAGTGCATTATACTGGGGGGGACTGTGGGGATCATATTATACTGTGGGGGACCACTGTGGAGCATTATACTGGGGGAACCCCTCTGGGCAGTATATTATACTGTGTGGAGGTCATTATGGAGCATGTTATACTGTGTTAGGCTACTGTGGAGCATTATACTGGGAGGGCACTGTGGGATGCATATTATACTGTATGGCGCATATTATATTGTGTGGGGCTGCTGGGGAGCATATTGTACTGTCTGGGGCCACTAAGAGGTAGTATGCTGTGTGGAGCCTTATATACCATGTGGGGCCACTATGGGGGGCTCAGGGGAGCATTTTATATTGTGTGGGTCCACTGCGGAGCATTATATACCATGTGGGGAAACTGCGGAGGGCTCAGGGGAGCATTTTATACCGTGGAACATTATATACCATGTGGAGCATTATACTGTGGGGGGGGTTCAACATTCCTGCTGGCAGCCCTGTGTGCTATGTCTGCATCACAGCTCCCTCACTATAATCTTGCACATACGTGTAGTGCTCCATGGCCATGTCATTCCCCATACAGTACTGTGCATGAACCGGCCTTCAGTGAAGGAGCCGTGGTATAGGCTATTAGCAGGAAGCAGTTGGGTGGGGCCCCAGAACAAGTTCCTCTGGTGGGCCTAAGGCCCTTCAGTCCGACACTGTATAACGGAGAACTATTATATATAAGGGTGGGTTACTAAATATAACTGGGAAACTTAAATATGAGGGGACTATTATAAGGGGGAACTATTATTTATAAGACGGGCTATTATTTATAAGGGGGGAACTATTATATATAAGGCATCCATTATAAGGGGGAGCTATTATTTATAAGAGGGGAACTGTTTATAAGGGGGGTATAATTGTTAAGTGGGCTTATTTATAAAGGGGGCTATTAGTGATAATGGGGACTATTATTTATAAGGGTAACTATTATTTATGAGAGGGCTATTATTTATAATGGAGCAGTATAATTTTTACGGGGTGACTTTTACAGATAAGGGGGAATATTACTGATACAGGGCACTATTTATCATTTATAAGGGAGCTATTACTGATAAGGGTTTATAAGGGGCCACTGTATTACTGATAAGGGTTTATTTATAAGCAGGGACTATTATTTGTAAGCAGGCGCTATAATAGCTGATGACTGGGTGCAAAAATCTATTAGGCGGTACAAAGGTGCTCATTTGACTTGTGTGTGGTAAATGGGGCTTGTTATTACTTTTTTGTTGGCAGAAAGGAGGCGTTATTATAGGGTTTGCCACTGGAAGACGATGGTGTTGTTTGCATATCAGCATTTGGGGCCCCGCTTTTAATTTTGCCCAGGGACCCACTTTGTCTAAAACCTGCCCTGCATCTCTAGTAACTATAAAGATTTGCTGTAGAGTTAAAAAAAAAAATCCTCAAACTAATACTGTCTATCTCTTATCTATAAGTGCTGTGTGCAGTTTACATGGTTCTCTCTTCTGCTTTTAAGATCCGACAGGGAGAATTCTCCAACAAGCAGGAGGTGGAGGAGCACTGGCATTACTATAGGGGTCACAGTGACCAGAAGCCAGGGTCCCCACAGGTCACCCTCAATACACTAAGGTGGCTTAAAATTTCTTTGATAACTGACAGACTGCACATTGTAAATTCCTGACTCCTGTCCTCTTTTGCTCTGGAGTAAGAAGATTTATAATACACAGGTTTCCACTGTTAGAAAGGAGAATATTAACCATTTAATGGTAAAAAATAGCAGTTGATCAGCAACATATAGTCAAGTATTGTGTGAGGAAGGCTGTGACAAAAAGCTGGAATGATTACTATGTTGGGGGCACTGACAGGGGATGGTAATGATGGGAAGCTTGGGTACACAGACATGCTGTGAACAAATCTTTGTGGTGGTATGGGCCCAAATTGAGTAGGAATGGGAAATTTTAATGCTGCTAAAATGTATAGCTCACCTTCTGCACCAGGACTCATGAGTCTTTAGTTACACACCTGTGGAGGAGACAGGCTTAAGCTATATCTGTACCAGTTGCTTCTGGGCCCTGAACCCTAAGGAGGATTCAAAGGTTCCTCTACCACATAAAATATACCACAATTTTAAATGGCATAAGATGGACAGAGCCCCATTACAGATTTTGCATTGAGGCCCAGGAGCTTCAAGTTACACCTCCATACATCACATGGGAATATACTGAGATTCTGCAGTGTGTGTAAGCAGAGTAATTCTATCTCATCCCTTAGACAGGACTCAGAACACGTGCAGTGTGAATAGACCTCAATGCTTCTGTCTCCTAGAAGTTAAAAGCATGAGGGCAAATCAAGGCTACAATGCGGTGATCATATCAGAGGATAAGCAGAAGCCAAGATGGCAGACAACTGATAAGTGGCACATTGGCTAAAATAGGCATACACAAGATATACATAAGAGCCTTTCATTCTTTATTAGCAGCCTTTTCTGCCAAAAAAAGGAATAATGTGGCTAGAATAATTTTCAAAATAAAATTGACTTGGAGCTTAACATCTTATGCTATTTTTTCTTTATTCTATAAGATAAACAATACTAGAGTGCTAAAAACTGAATAAAGACATCTTAAAAACTGAAAACAGAGCCACAAAGCTTGCAGCTCTGTTTACTTGACAATAATCATCTAGTTACAAAGCAACACTGAGGCACAATTCACTTACAGCAGCGGGTTCCACGTGTATAGCACTATATACACACATGGAAAGGAGTGCCTATGCTCTTTAGTCCCTTTCTCAGTCCTCTGACTCTTTTCACTGTGGCATTCTGGTTAACCCCTGGCAATTAGTTCTCCTTTCCAATCACTCTTGCGAAAGTGCAGGTTACATCTTGCAGTGGATACCTAAGTTTCCACAATGTTCAGAAATTAACAGTCTCAAGAAGTCTTGGTTCCGCGAGCCTAATGTCTGGTGATGTGGAACTGCATGTTAGTCTTATCTGTCACTAAGTGCTGAAGGTGGTCTGCAAGAAGCTAAACTTCCCTCTTCTAACACTGACTAAAGACTGAGGGATCCTAGCAACCACTAAATTCCTCCTACCTTCTATAAACCGAGGGCACAAGGCACTAATGCTTGCACAGCAACATAGAAATGGCAAATTACCTCTTACATACCCAGCATAAAGCTGGAAAGTGCAAACAGCCAGTCATAACCAGTACAAAGCATTATAAAACATGATGCATTACATTAGATATCCGGAAAGTCCTTAGCAGTGACCCTTCTTGGGGGACACTGCACCCTGGTGCACTATTATTTTGCTCATATCTTGATATTACATAGGGAAATGCATTGGAATAGAATGAGTTAACCCCGTTAATAGGTAACCAATCAACAGGAAAGTTTAGAAATTAGGTTCCTTTACATAGTGGGACCAATTTATTAAGACAAGCGCACATCAAGATCGAAGAAACATAATAAACACCTGGAGTATTTCCTTGAAGTCATAAGGTTACTAATTTCTTCCTAAAATTTATTCCATAAATCACAATGTGTTAATTTTTCACTTAAAGGGATTGTCCTGTTATGGACACTTATCGTTTAGCCACAGGACATAGGGATAAGAATCTGATCGATGGGGGCCCGATTGCCGGGTTGCCCAGTGATCAGGAGGACAGGAGACAAAAAGTCCCTCTAATGCATCCTTGTGAATAGAACGCCAGTATGCTTGTGTGCTTGCGCTCCATTCACTTCTATGGGGCTGCAGGCGCTAACGGAAATTGCAGCCCCAGCAGCCCCATAGAAGTGAATGGAGCGCTGGTCACACAAGCACACAGGTGCTCCATTCACAAGTAGGATTTAGGGGGACTTTCAGTTCCCTGTCCTCCTAATCACTGGGGGACCCATCAAACTGTGGATAGGAGATAAGTTTCCCATAATGGCACAACCCCTTTAAATCAGTTGTTTGAGACAACAACTTGAGGAGGTCAATCTATCTTATTACACAGGATAGATTGGGCCAAGGCTTGTCAGACCCTCATATGAGCCTAGATGCCTGCCCCATTCCTCCCATGTTTTTGAAAAGTGAGGTATAACATGGAAAAAGTCGAAATTTTTGCACAACCCATACATGTGCAACAAAAATGTAGACTTTTCAAGCCTTGTGAAATCTGGCATCCAAGGCAAGATAAAGCAGCTCCAGTGTTTTAGTTTTTCAGCACACTCAAATGCTTACAAAATTACTTGTCCTGAACTTTTCAAGTCCTATGGCATGGCTTGACAGTAGATACAGTGCCTTGCGAAAGTATTCGGCCCCCTTGAACTTTTCAACCTTTTGCCACATTTCAGGCTTCAAACATAAGGATATAAAATTTTAATTTTTTGGTGAAGAATCAACAACAAGTGGGACACAATTGTGAAGTGGAACGAAATTTATTGGTTATTTTAAACTTTTGTAAAAAATAAAAAACTGAAAAGTGGGGCGTGCAATATTATTCGGCCCCTTTACTTTCAGTGCAGCAAACTCACTCCAGAAGTTCAGTGAGGATCTCTGAATGATCCAATGTTGTCCTAAATGACTGATAATGATAAATATAATCCACCTGTGTGTAATCAAGTCTCCGTATAAATGCACCTGCTCTGTGATAGTCTCAGGGTTCTGTTTAAAGCGTAGAGAGCATCATGAAGACCAAGGAACACACCAGGCAGGTCCGTGATACTGTTTTGGAGAAGTTTAAAGCTGGATTTGGATACAAAAAGATTTCCCAGACTTTAAACATCCCAAGGAGCACTGTGCAAGCAATCATATTGAAATGGAAGGAGTATCAGACCACTGCAAATCTACCAAGACCCGGCCGTCCCTCTAAACTTTCATCTCAAACAAGGAGAAGACTGATCAGAAATGCAGCCAAGAGGCCCATGATCACTCTGGATGAACTGCAGAGATCTATAGCTGAGGTGGGAGAGTCTGTCCATAGGACAACAATCAGTTGTACACTGCACAAATCTGGCCTTTAAGGAAGAGTGGCAAGAAGAAAGCCATTTCTCAAAGATATCCATAAAAAGTCTCATTTAAAGTTTGCCACAAGCCACCTAGGAGACACACCAAACATGTGGAAGAAGGTGCTCTGGTCAGATGAAACCAAAATCGAACTTTTTGGCCACAATGAAAAACGATATATTTGGCGTAAAAGCAACACAGCTCATCACCCTGAACACACCATCCCCACTGTCAAACATGGTGGTGGCAGCATCATGGTTTGGGCCTGCTTTTCTTCAGCAGAGACAGGGAAGATGGTTAAAATTGATGGGAAGATGGATGGAGCCAAATACAGGACCATTCTGGAAGAAAACCTGTTGGAGTCTGCAAAAGACCTGAGACTGGGACGGAGATTTATCTTCCAACAAGACAATGATCCCAAACATAAAGCAAAATCTACAATGGAATGGTTCACAAATAAACGTATCCAGGTGTTAGAATGGCCAAGTCAAAGCCCAGACCTGAATCCAATCGAGAATCTGTGGAAAGAGCTGAAAACTGCTGTTCACAAACGCTCTCCATCCAACCTCACTGAGCTCCAGCTGTTTTCCAAGGAAGAATGGGCAAGAATTTCAGTCTCTCGATGTGCAAAACTGATAGAGACATACCCCAAGCGACTTGCAGCTGTAATCGCAGCAAAAGGTGGCGCTACAAAGTATTAACTTAAGGGGGCCGAATAATATTGCACGCCCCACTTGTCAGTTTTTTATTTTTTACACAAGTTTAAAATATCCAATAAATTTCGTTCCACTTCACGATTGTGTCCCACTTGTTGCTGATTCTTCACCAAAAAATTAAAATTTTATATTCTTATGTTTGAAGCCTGAAATGTGGCAAAAGGTTGAAAAGTTCAAGGGGGCCGAATACTTTCGCAAGGCACTGTACCTAAGTTTCCACACTGTTCAACAGCAATAATTGACATGCTGGATGTCTGGATCACAAATATCCACAAAATGGCTGTTTTTTGCTGTGACTTTTAACAGTGATTCCCTGGTGACTGGCCCTTGCATTTAATCTTTGCATTGCATTACATAAACTGAAAACCATATGCTGGATGTTTAAAACTCACATCGCAAGACACTTTGCCCAGTGGGTTTCCTCCTGCAGTGTCTGGATGGGTTGTCTTCAAATTCCATCCACTGTACTGCTGATGTACTTTGCAGTGGGTTAGCAGCCATCGATTTTACAGTGGGTACGTAGGGCCTTAGCCAAAAACATGTCTCCTACAAAGGATTAATCCACTCAAAGAAATTCTTATAACAGCAAAATAATCAATATATTTTTATTAGCATGCCAAAACAAAAAGAACAGGTTATTGATAAAAACAATTAAAAAAATAAAGTAAAATAAATATACTTTCATATCTCAGGTAATAAATTATTAGTTAGGCGCACCACTACTCCAAATTCATATTAATTCACTGTGTAGAGATGGTCTATAATTAAAATAATCAGCCCTGTATTGCAGGTAAAAAATCTTAAACTGGCTGGAGTAATGGCCAAGATAACAATTATATAACGGGTTCCCCACAGGTGATCGTACTCATATAATCAATCATATGGTTGAATGTAGGTAACGCACACCCACAATACTAATATAACAAGAACGCGATGACCATAATAATCTCGAGCATACACTGTTAGCAATGAGCCCGCATCTACAGATTTGGTTCGCGCATGTGCAATTCATGTT
The DNA here is from genome assembly GCA_947044405.1 of Leptodactylus fallax. Lineage (NCBI taxonomy): Eukaryota > Metazoa > Chordata > Amphibia > Anura > Leptodactylidae > Leptodactylus > Leptodactylus fallax. Next base: position 7,149,786 of record CAMRHE010000027.1, on the reverse strand, counting down.
GTAATAAGCATCCAAATGCAGCTGCGTGATGTCCCACGTACCGACAGCATGGGTGCTTGAAAACATGAGCATGCAAGCATCTAAATACCAATACTGGTACATGCAATTAGGCCAGGGAAGGTGTAAAAAAAAGAAAAAAAAAAAACACACTCACCTGTTCCCGGTGCTCCAGTGCAATCTCATAGAAGTTCGGTCCTTCAGCTCTGCTGTTTTCTTACGGCGGCAGTCCCCACCTCACGTGATCTGTGATGTCCCGTGTCGTTTCCTTAGGCAGCTGAGGTCACTGATTGGCCTCAGCGGTCACATGACCACTGACGCCAATCAGCAGTCTAAGGAAAGGGACACAGGACGTCACAGCCGGCGAAGACTTCTGGAAAAAGACAACAGCAGAGCAGCAGGACCGGACCTTGCTCAGAGGCACTGGAGCACCGAGGACAGGTGAGTTTTATGGGTTTTTTAAAAATGTTTTCAACTTCCCCGTCTAATTTAAAAAACTATTTTTATCCTGGACAACTTCTTTAAGGTGACTACAATGATGACATTTTGCTGACTGCACTGTTGAACACTCCCTCATATGCTACAGGTTTAAAACAGCCTGTGGCATATGAGTCTGAATGGTGGGGCAGAACCTTAGACTCTTGTATGCCGCTATAGTAATCAGTTGTATCAGCAGATGCCGATACAGTTGATTGTGAGGTCCTGAGACATTTGGGACACTGGAAAAAAGATCTGGGACATATGCCCCAGATTTCTTGCACTAGAGATGCCCTGATCTATTATACATCAGAAGATCTTTATATTTGGATTTTCACTTAAGTAAACTCCAGTCATTTTCTGCAGTCAGTCTCCATCAATCCCAGATGAATAATGTATACGTTCACTTTTTTCATTTCAACTAAAATGCAAGTCTGATGAGTATAACACACTAACCATTTATCACACATTTTTCTGTCTTTTCTAAGGAACCTTAAAACCAAGCAATTACTTATGTACAGAAGATCACTCATAACAGAAATTCCAATTAGTGCATCTACCACTGGCCACTGCACAATCCGCACTACATATACTGGCAGTCTTGAACATTTACTTGTTCATTATTATTTATTATTATTATTATTATTATTATTGTTTATTTATATAGCACGATTAATTCCATGTTGCTTTACATTTGCGGATTTACATACGGTACACCAGATATACGAAACAGATAATGCTAACAGAGACCAACTGCTACAGTGGGATAGAGGGCCCTACCCGCAAGGGCTTACAATCTATGAGGGAAGAGGGAGAGAGACAGAAGGTGGGGGTAGAGGTTGTTCAGGTGGTGCTGTGGTGACACTAGCGTTATTGGAGGTTGTAGGCCTTCCTGAATAGGTGAGTCTTCAGGGCCTTCTTGAAGCTTGTGATTGTGGGGGACAGTCTTATGTGTCTTGGTAATGAGTTCCAGAGTATGGGGGATGCACGGGAGAAGTCTTAGAGACGTTTGTGTGAAGAGCGGATAAGAGCGGAGTAGGAGGTCTTTGGAGGATCGGAGGATATGTGTGGGCAGGTAGCGGGAGATTAGGTTGGAGATATATGGAGGGGACAGGCTGTGGATGGCTTTGTATGTCAGCGTTAGTAATTTGAACTCTATTCGCTGGGCAACGGGTAGCCAGTGAAGGGATTGGCAGAGGGGGGTGGCCAATGAAGAACGGGGGGAGAGGTGTATTAGGCAAGCAGCACAGTTTAAGGTGGACTGGAGGGGGGCGAGGGTGTCAGCTGGGAGGCCATGGAGAAGGGTGTTACAGTAGTCTAGGCAGGAGATTATGAGGGCGTGGACTAGCATCTTTGTAGTTTCAGGGGTGAGGAAGGAGAGGATTCTATGGATGTTGAGTTGGAGGTGGCAGGAGGTGTTGAGGGTTTGAATATGTGACTTGAAGGATAGGTCAGAATCTAAGGTTATCCCAAGGCAGCGGGCTTGTGGGACTGTGGTGAGAGTGGTTCCATTAATTTTGATAGATGGGTCAGGTAGGGGGGTCGTGCGTGGAGGGGTGAAGATTATGAACTCCGTTTTTCTCCATGTTGAGTTTGAAAAAGCGGGAGAAGAGAAAGGAGGCTATGGTTGCTAGACATAGTGGGACTCTGGACAACAGGGAGGTAATGTCTGTTCCAGAGAGATATATTTGGGTGTCGTCAGCATAGCAATGGTAATGGAAACCATGGGATTCTATGAGTTGGCCAAGGCCTAGGGTGTAGATTGAGAACAGTAGGGGTCCTAGAACGGAGCCTTGGGGGACACCAACAGAAAGAGGGCGTGGCGGGGAGGTGGTGTGCGAGTGGGAGATGCTAAATGTGCGGTTGGTGAGGTATGAGGAGATCCAGGAAAAGGCCAGGTCTGAGATGCCAAGGGATGAGAGCGTTTCTAGCAGGAGGGAATGGTCGACTGTGTCAAAGGCAGAGGAGAGGTCGAGGAGGAGGACAGAATAGTGACGTTTGGCTTTGGCAGTTAGAAGGTCGTTAGTGACCTTGGTTAGGGCAGTTTCTGTGGAGTGATGGGGTCTGAAGCCTGACTGTAGTCTGTCAAAGAGCATATTGGACCAGAGATAGGAGGATAGTTCGGAGTGAACGTGTTGCTTCAGTAATTTTGAGGCATACGGGAGCAGTGAGATAGGGCGATAGTTGGTTGGAGAGGATGGGTCCAGGGAGGGTTTCTTAAGTATAGGTGTGACAGTAGCATGTTTGAAGGCAGAAGGGAAGGATCCATTCGTTAGGGATAGGTTGAAGAGATGGGTTAGGGCAGGAGTAATGTCTTCCGAGAGTTTTGGGATGAGATGTGACTGGATTGGGTTCGAGTGGACAGGAGGTGAGGTGGGATTTAGAGATTAGGGTGGAGAGCTTTTCATCAGTGACGGTGGAGAAACAGGTTAAAGGTGAAGAGCACCGAGCAGTTGGATAGAGTGGTTGTTGGGGGTGTAGGGTGAGACTGTCATTGATGGTGTCAATTTTGCTTTTGAAATAAGAGGCAAAGTCGTCAGCTGTGATAAGTGATGTCGGAGGGGGCACAGGAGGACGGAGAAGGGAATTGAAGGTAGAGAATAGCTGTTTGGGGTTGCGGGATAGGGCAGATATTAGTGTGGTGAAGTAGACCTGCTTTGCAGAGGTGAGTGCGTTCTTGAATGTGAGAACTGCCTCTTTATTCCTAAGGAAGTCCTCCTGGGAGTGACTTTTCTTCCAGAGGCGTTCTGCAACCCGTGAGGCACATCTCAGTTTTTTAGTCAGGTCAGTTTGCCAGGGCTGCCTATTGATCGGCCGGGTTCTGGTGTTAGTGAGAGGGGCCACAGAGTCAAGGGCTGAAGTAATGGTGGTATTGTAGAAGTCAGCGGCGGTATCTGCGTCCTGGAGTGAGGATATGTCAGCGAGCGGTCGGAGAGAGTCTGAGAGCGTGCGGATGTCAAGGCAATTAAGGTTCCTGCGGGGGCGTGTTGGTTTAGGGATTGGGGGTTCAATTACAAATGAGAGGGCCGAGAATGCCAGCAGGTTGTGGTCGGAGAGCGTGGACTGAGAGTTAGAGAGGTTGACTAGAGAGCAGAGGCGGGTGAATATGAGGTCCAGCATGTGCCCCTTTGTGTGGGTGGCAGAGGAGGTCCATTGAGAGAGGTTAAAGGAGGTAGTGAGTGACTGGAGACTGGGAGCGGAGGGGTGGGTTGTGTTAATGGGGATGTTGAAATCACCCATGATGATGGTGGGGGTGTCAGTGGATAGGAAGTGCATTAGCCAGGTGGTGAAATAGTCAATAAAGGCAGCAGTAGGTCCTGGCGGTTGATATATGACGGCCAGTTGAAGGTTGGAGGGTGAGTAAATGCGAACAGAGTGCAATTCAAAGGAGGGGAGGGTGAGAGCAGGTAGCGGTTGGATTGGGGCAAAGGAGCAATCGTCAGACAGGAGTACGCCTACGCCACCGCCGGGTTTATTGTTGGGGCGGGGAGTGTGCGAGAATTGCAGACCTCCATAGGAGAGGGCAGCAGGGGAGGTGGTGTCTGAGGGTGTTAGCCACGTTACTGTGAGACCCAGAAATGATAATTTATGAGAAATGAAGAGGTTGTGGATGTAGTCAAGTTTGTTGCATACAGAGCGAGCATTCCATAGTGCACCAGGGAGTGGGTAGGGAGGGGCAGGAGCGGGTGAGATAGGTGTAAGATTTAGGGGGTTATGTGTGCTGGTGCCGATTGTGCGGAAAGATCCGACAGCAGGGAGGTGCTGGGGCAGTCCAGGATTAGGAGATATGTCACCAGAAGTGAGGAGTAGCAGGGAGAGGGATAGCAGGTGTAAATAGGAGAGAGTGTGGGGAGGTTGTGTGTGTCTGGGGCGGAAAGCTTGCAGGTGTGTGAGTAGCTGTGCAGAGAAGGTGAGATGGTAAGGTAGAATAGATGGAGAGATAAAGATATTCTTAGTGACATGGCTGGTTCATCAAGAGTTGTTTACAACTATTTGCTATTGAAGGTGCACCTCAAAGAAAAGTTTACAGTTTCCTTTGTTTCTCCTTTGTCTTAGAGCTTTTCAGGCTTTTCTGGGATGTTAGTCAGAAGAGAAAATTTTATTTTCTTATTTTTATTAGACATAACTAATGGATAAAATAATACAAGTGCAGTTTGGCCATATTGAAACGTACAAATACAAAATCTAGCTGTAAAATAACACTATAGATAAATCAGTGATTTCTGGAAATAAAATATCTAAGCTTTGCTTTGTTCTGTTCTAAGAATAATTATATGCCAATATTAATTTCCAAGGTACTGAAGTGAAAATATTTGGATAGATACAAAGTTCATTTTTAACCATTTTCATGTTTAGATACAGTTACATTGACATAAACCTTAGTATCAAATTCACTTATAATTATTTTCACATTAGTATCAGAGGCATAACTACAGGCTCATGGGCCCTGGTGCGAAAGTTCAACTTGGACCAGTACCCCCTTTACAACTTCATCTATGGCTACTGTCCCTATCTGTAACTTTCATGACGGAACATTGTCAACTCCTTCTATGGTCCTATAGCCACCCATGGTATTAAATAAGCACATGACAACTAGAATAGATTTTATTGGCCACAACAGCCATATTTTATAAACAAAAATAACCATCAATAAATAGTTGAACTACACACACATGACCCCTACGAAGGAGGTCCTCGGAGCCACCAGATCTGACCTAAATTACCTTTTATCTTACCTCCAGCCATTTTAACAGCAGCTTGGAGAAACCTATTCACCCCTTCCCCCTGCAAATTGGACTCTCTGTCTCTCTCTATCTCTCTCTCCCCAAAGAATGATTTGACAGGGAAGAGATACAAAGTTACAAGCAGCATCAGGTCCAGATGTTTTCTCTTGGTACTAAGGTTGTTAGCAGCAGGAAGTGCTGAGAGATACAAGGCAGAAAAGGACAGAAATGTGAAGTTTTATGACAGCACTTAAATTAATGTGTTGCAGGCACAAGGATCAGCTCTGCAACCTGTTAATCTAAGTGGGCTGGTTGGATAAAGATTAATCTCATCCACAAAGAGAGCTGCAGAAAATTTTCAAAAATGCGTGTGGTTTTGAAAAACCCACCATATTAATTTTAGCTGCAGAATTGCAAGCATTTTCCATATAGGCTAAAAAGGCTAAAAATTTTTAGACTGCATGACTCCAGAATCCTAGACTGCCTGTCTGTTCTGTTTCCCTAGCCTTAGTAAATAAGCATTCCCTAGCCTTAGTAAATAAACATATTTTGTCATCATAGGATAACATCAGAAGCCACACACAATTCTCACCCCATTATATTGAACATACTGGATATCAAGGGCCACAGACGAAAGACATTAATGCCTTTAATGGCCACCATTCTGTTTGCCAGTGGCACGCTCACTTAGCAGCAGCTGCATGTAGGACAATGCAGTATAATTGTACAATCATTGGAAGGAGAATGGCTGCTGCTAAATGTGCATGCACCTTTACAATGCAAATCTCCACTTGTAGATTCTGCTGCGTTTTTTTAGCAAAAGCTAAGTGGCTTCAAAAGAAATCATAAATATAAAGGAAGCACTTATACTTCTCCCTTCTGCTGAATCCTCTCCTAGCTTAGGCTAGATACATATGACTGAGGTGTAAAATGGATTATTTGCACACGTCATACATTTCAGTGTATGGAGGGATCCATGAAAACGGCTGAAAATAGGACATGACCTATATTTTGATGATCCATGACAACGGACCGTCTAGATAATGGTCATGTGGATAGCCCCTATTCACTGACAGTGAAATTAATTATGCCATGTGACGTTCGTTAAAAAAAACAGACATCACACAGCCAGTTTTCATTGTCATGTGAATCTATCCTTAGGCTCAAAAAGACAAAGCAAAGTCTTCAACAAAAAACAAATGCAACTTTTCTGCAACCTATGGCCTCAGGCTCAAGCTATGTGAGACCAAAAAACACCAATAGAAAAAAACACCAAAGATGTTAAACAAAATACAACAAAACCATGGCATTTTTATGTAAAACTAATGGCATGAAAAGATCTGTTTGCAAAAAGCCTCAGGGTGCATGCTCATGGTGCAGTAAGCAGATGTGACTGCCAATGATAGCAAGATTATAATGCACAATCATGCAATCATTGGTGGCCACATGTATATGGCATTTTGGTCATATGCGGTTTCTGCTATATGGGCTTGTGAATAGGTGCTTTGCTGCTGAGATATTGCTATATTTGTCAATATGCAAATTAGCTCTATGGTGCATTGCTTCAAAGAAATAAGTCTTGCTCCAAGTAACTCATTTGCATATTGACAAAAACAAATATCTCACCAACAGAGACACTGATTCACAAGGGAAAACATTGTTTGATTCAGGATGGACTTTAGTGAAAGATTTCCCTTTAACTCCAATCTAAATCTGTACGTTCTGGTTTAATTGAACTTAACAAAAAAAAAAGAAACTAACACCCAAAATATTATAAAAAATACAAAATGTATTACATTATATGAAGTAATTAATAAATCAAATCAAAATAAATGAACAAACACAAAAAAGACACACATAGGCCATACAAAGAAAACGCCTGGTCAATTCATTTAAATATGGGCACATCAGTATATACAGTCTTATCAGGCCAAAGAGCAAAGAGTCAAAAACTGTACCCAACAGCAATATTGGGCTTAAGTGCAGAAAAACTTGAATTTTGAGATTTTGAGTGTTTTTGTCTGAAGTAATTAATACAAAGACAAATACATAAATTTATATTGACAATTTTTTGGTTATTGTTTATTATAGCTGTTCTAGTATATAACCCTATTTGTGTAGTTGAATAACATGTCTGATCCACCAAAGAATCATGGCAGAGAGTTATAAGGTCTGTGATTTAGAGGCTACAATGATCATAATTGGTACAGATTAAATTATTCATTTTAATATATGGAACATGATGAATATAGTGTTATAATTGAAAATATAAAATAATAAAAATTAATTGTAATACAGTAATACCATAGTCAAATGTAGTTAATGCTCAATATTTTATGTGAGTTTTATCACTTTTTTCACTTAAGTGGCCTCCCATTCTAAGCTGAACACAGACAGCTGAACTAATTCATATGGTACTTTGATTTCTTCAAGGTGGCCTTGGTACTATACATCATGCCACACAAGCAAGGTCAGAATGGGAGCAACAGGTTCTTATGTTGCATATTGAAAAACAATATAGTAAATATATATTATATAATCTTTAACTGTATGTATCTGACAAATAAGAGGTGCCTGAGGCACAATAACAGATCTTTTCTTCCATAGAACAAATCTGTAGGCATCCTTCTTTCAACATTGATATGCGGAGGATCAGCATGCACTTGCAATGCCTTGTAATGAATGAATGTCTGTGAACCCATCAAGACGATCCTTCACCAGCACAACCCTGTTTAGAGAGACCTGTCATGTAGATGCACAAACTCAAATTAGAATGTCAAGTCAATTTGTTTAATATGAAAATGGAACAAACACATATTTTCTCTAGATTGAAATGTGAGATGCTTTCCTTAACATAACAAAGTGCTAAGGCTTTCCACACCAATGGAATAAATGAGAGAAAACTGTCCTAGTTAATATAATTCAGGAAAGAATTGTACAAATCCATCCAATATACATACCATACAGCAGCCACATTTATCTGTGAACACAGATCTATCTAGTGGCAACGCACTACATGGAGAGTGAGTAGTATTTATCCTACACTGATACATTACAACGTTCTATTACACTGTGCTGTCTAAAAGTTTTGGTAAAAAATACTGCAAGCTAAGACTGCTTTCAAAAATAGAAGTGTTAATAGTTTATTTTTGTCAATTAATAACATGCAAAATGGATGAACAAAAAAAAATCTGAATCAAATCAACAGTTTGTGCGACCATCCTTTGCCTTCAAAACAGCATCAATTCTTCTACATACACTTGCACACAGTTTATGAAGGAACTCGGAGGAGAGGTTTTTCCAAACATCTTAGAGCAGTAACCACAGATCTTCTATTGATGTAGACTTCCTTAAATTCTTCTGTCCCTTCATATAATCTCAGACAGACTTGACGATGTTGAAATCAGATCTCTATGGGAGCCATACCATCACTCCCAGTACTCCTTGTTTTTCTTGATGCTACAGATAGTTCTTAGTTCTTAGGTTCTTCCCGCAGCACTTTGGACAGAAAGCTCACAGAGGTTTCCTCTGCGGACTTTCTGCTTCAATTATACCTATAGGGAAACCGCCGGCATTTAGGTATAATTGACATGCTGTGATTTCCAAAACTGAGACTGTTTTGGAAATCGTTGTGTGTTCGCAGCGCATATTTTACCGCAAAGTGGGGATAGGATTCTATTGAATCCCATCCCCACTTTGTCATTGCAGACTCCCACTGTGTGAGCTGTTCCCTACAATATATATATATATATATATATATCTTAATTTTTTTTATCTTTGCTTGTATCTCAGTGATTTTGGATGAAAATTTGTCATTTTTATATACATATGAAGTTTGAGTTTCCTGTAGGAAGAACAGAAGCAAAAGGCATGTGTAAACATGAACTATTTCTTTTTTTCCCAGCTTTAGGCTAACCACTAACCACTAAGTGCTGCTGACTGTGAAGTTGGTTATTTGAAAAGGTCAGATTTCCTGTAGGTTATTTTCTTGAGATGGATGAATTTGAGGAAGGAGATCACTCATACTGCAATCATAAGGTGCAATGGATTCAATTCTTGCTTCAGGAATTTGGTGAAAATGTTTACTCAACACTAACAGTTTGTGAAGATACTTTTCATGAGACTGAGAATTTATTATCTGGATATATACACACTGGCAATGTTTCCTATATTCAATGATATTATTGTTCCAAAGTAAACAAGCACCAATTTATCTGGTCCTTACATTGTCATACATGTCTTAATCTGCAGTATTCCTGTTAAAATAATTAGCAGATGGTACAATAGGGGAGTTTATTAACTCTGGCGTTTCCTACATCAGTCTTAATAAAGGCCTCTATTGGACTGAGCTGCGCCTGAATTATCAAGAGGCTCCATCCTCTTAATAAATAAGGCATGCATCCGTGCACCATAATGTAAATCTACATCAGTGAAGAACTGGCATAGATTTCCTATATAGGTCACACCAGCTCTGTGGCATGCGTTATAATAAATATGTCAGGCTGAGACGTCCCCAGCCTTCCACACTCTCCACCCACATTCCCAGAAAGTGGCGAATGAAGCACAGAACAGGGAAATGTGGTACATCTTTGGAGCAAGATGCACCATATGCACCACATTATCACCTATCCACACCAGAAAACTAGAGATAGATAGTTCTATGCTACATGTTTGTAAACTATGCTCTTTAAGAAAGGGTCATATGCCATAGATGTACCACATTGTCATCCATCTATACCAGAAAACAGGAGAAAATGAGTTGATAAATTCCCCCCAAAAAGTGTAAACAAGAAAATAACCAAAAGCCATCCATAAAATTGAGATCCCTTTATGGGGATCCAAGGGCAATATATGAAAATCTTATTATCGGTACAACATAAAGTTTTCAAGTTCACTCATATGAATACATTGACTTCTACTATGAAACTTCTGCCATGTGGTTAGCCTTGTTGCAATCATCATTTCTCCCATAATTATAGTAATATCCAACGTTTTCCAATTAATCTAGGTATGGTAACAGATATTGCTTGACCTGAGATTTTCTTATTTGACACCTTAGTTTCATTGAATTTCCTAATATCAATGTAGAATTAGAGATAGGAGAACTTTGAGATTTTTTTTCAACAAATATTTGTGAGGTTTGGCCATCCAATTAATTTCAGGTCAAACGTGTTCAGCACAAACCAGAAGTGCTATTATTATTCTCTGGGGTCTCTTAAGACCACAGATGGTGTGAAAAGTGCACCAACCCTGTGGCACAACCAATAGACATAACTGGGTTCTGCCTATCTGATTAGAATCATTGTGTCAATTTCTTTCTTTCCAGTACTAGACTGAAGGTGGTGTGCTTACTCAGCTGCAAACATGGGGGTCCGAGCAGCCCCACAGCAGGGAATGGAGTGCCGATAACACAAGTGCATTAGTACTCCATTCTCAAGGAGGTTGCTCCTGATCGCAGAGGAACCCAACATTTGGATCCTGTGGATAGGGGATAAGTGTCCTTAACAGCACAACTGTGAAATTGGGGGTGAAAAAAATTATGAAAAATCAGGATATTTGATATTTTATATAACACTATTATACAGCGCTCTAACACTATCTAAAACAACTTTCTTTTCGAAATCCATATTTCCTGAAATGCAACTTCATGCTAATAGATTGAAATTTTGAAAACAGATTAATTTTGTATGGTGAAAGGACTTGTCATCCAGCCGTATATTTTGTATAAAGACATAGATTATATTTGTCACAGTAAAACTCAATTTACAAAAATCCCATGAAATCACAGCAAGACCTAGACCTATATAGGAAATATCGCTGACACACTACATTGATTCATGTCCTTACCAAAAGTAGTTTTCATCCAGCTGAGTGGAGAATTCCTTAATGCTTGTTTTTCTTTAAAACATAGGAAATATATTTTAGAATTACGACAAGATGAGCATGTAGTGAATGTTGGTTGTATGTTCTTTTTTTAAGAAAGGCATGGAACCAAAATAGAATTTGTGGCATCAATAGACAAATATAAAAATGAAGTAGAAGTAACATTAGAGCTATTTAAACAAAAATTGGAGTACTAAGTAGAATGCATATTATTGCAAAATTGCCTGATATTCGTCAACAAGCAGGAGATAAATCTTTTAAAGTAAGTGTTTAGTCACTAGTCTTGGGTAGATACAGGCAATACAAGTATAAAGTACATTCATATACATAAGAGCATAAGAGCATATTATACATAAGAGCATATTCATGAGCATAAGAACAATGTCATAACTTTGGTTACAGTCAGATGCAAAAAATAAATGCCACAGTGTGCAGACACCGACACCCATAATTGGGGCACAATGTGCACCAAGGAACCATGGGCCCTCATATCAAAATACAATTTCTACTGAACCATGCCCAACTTAAAAACAAGTTAAAACATGAAAGATTTCTGATTGAATTGGTTTCTTTTTTGCACCTAGTGATGTTCATTACAGGTGTGATGTACTCAGTGATGTCCCAATAGTGGGATCATGCACACAGTAAGGTTACAGACACTACCTGACTGGAGTGGCTAGGGCCCATTAGTAAAATTCATTTTGGGGGTTCACTGTATAGCTATATGCAAATAGTTGTACAAACAAACCCTTTATACAAACATAACTTCTAGTGTGAACACCTACAAAACGTGTATGATCATGAAAATTCTAATTGTAATGAATCCCAGTAAAAACTGCTAAATATCACATAGCACTACATGCACAGATAAATGAGGCATAGCCATTGGTTTGAACAACTACAGAGTGTGTATTACATATTAAGTATAACATGGACAAATCCCATCATGAATCCTGGCAAGAGAAATGCTAAATACCATGTAGCAATACATACACAAATATATAAGGCATAGTCCCTAGACATCATGCACATGACAGAGAGTGCAATCCGAGTGCCATCACATCTTCCGCTCTGCTATTTTTAGAGCAGGTCCTATTCAGATCCAAACAGACAAACACATAGACCCAGAATACATTCAGCTTGAAAAACAGCCTTGTGCTGGAATACTAAGGCCTCATTCACACGACCGTACTTTTCATCCACAATTGCGGATCCACAATTGTGTATGAATTTCTATGGGCCCATACACATAGCAGTAGTTTTTGCGACTGTATGTCCTGGCCATAGTGAAGAGTCGCAAAATATGGAGCAGTTCCTGTGCCTGTCCGTATTTGCCGCTCTGTCCATTCAATTCAATGTATGGGTCAGTGAAAAGCATGGATGACACACAGAAAACAGTTTATAGGGCCACCAGAGGTGACATGGGCACGCTGAGAGTCATGTCGCTCAGCGTGCCTATGTCACCGCTGAGGCCCAATCACAGGCCTCGGTGGTGACCCTGGGCTGATGACATCACAGAAAGGCCTGATATCACTAAAAGAGTGGAGGAGGGCCAAAAGAGGTCACAGAATGTCAGTATAAATGATTTTTTGTTTTTTTTTTCACCTCCCTTGGGCCTCCACCTAATATATTCTGGGGTCTGAAGAGTATAAAGCAGCGGCCATTTTAGTTTGCCCAAGATGAATCTCCATTTATTCGGTTTCATAAAAAAAAAATCAAACGATTTGGAATATCTAGGTGAATATCCAGGTTGAACCCAGCTCGGTACAAACCGATTCGCCCATCTCTAATAGAAACTGAGAATTATGCCTCATATATTTTTATATATAGTGCTACGTGGTATTTAGCAGTTCTCTTGCCAGGATCCATAAGATTCCTTAGGGGGTTTTATTCATGTTATATTTAGGACTAGAATTTTCATGATAATACAAGTTTTGTAGTTGTTCATACTAGAGGTTATGTCTCATATATTTGTGAATGTGACATTCAGAAGTCATCCTGGCAACATTTATGCCAGGTACATATTTTTGCTTCTTTATTACTGATCACATGTTCTGCTGGGGTTGTTTCTATTGGTGTGGTTTTATTTGAAATATTTTAATGTTTCTTTGGTATGACAGTCTATGACTAATGGGCTAGCATGCCTCGAAACGTGTAAGTGGTCATCACCTGTACCCCATGGTGTTTTTTTAATAAAATAAAAATAATGTTTTAACTTATATCTCAGCCGCACAACACAGCTACATAAAAATTAAAAAAATGATAATTTGCCCAGTTTATTATATGGATACCTAGTCTATATGAGATACTGTACACTGTCTATCTGCATGCAGTGTGGTGAAAGCTGTGCACCACTTGTGCAGGGGGTAGGGGAGATTGGTAGGTTCCTTGGAAGTCAGTTTGTATGCCAGATTATAAGCAGTTTTGCTAACATATATGTTAAAGTGAGAGAACTGACACGCACAAAGGACTACCCAGAGGAAAATGTACTTGTTATCGGACAATGAATAAAAATGAAATGTGATTGTGCCAAGTTTTATGCATTTGTTATAGCAGCTGTAAAGCATTTCTTTAAATAATGCATAACTACAGTATGTGTACATGATAATAGGGCACTCATTATAACATGTGGACTTCATCTTATATTCGCACCCTAATGCATGCTTCAGTATAATATACAGTATTTATTTGCTAGGATTGTTTTTAATGTTCCTTTGGGAAGCCTCGGAATATCATATCCTAAGATTGATAGGATAAATGTAACCTAACTTGGTACGTTACACTTGACTATATGGAAGCTCAGCTGTGGAGCAATAATAATAGAGCCATAGTGATATTTTATTAACACCCTGCCAGCCACTATGCAGTGACAAAACAGCCTTTATGTCAGTCAGTTTTAGATGAATCTACCTCATGTTTCAGGAACAGAAGACAATATATCAGCCAAGGAAGCATAATCATTATTATCATCTTACAGTAAGGTGGTTGTAGTTTACAGGGTGTATAGTAATTGGTGCTTAAATTACACATGATATGATAATTTTATGGTGTAGTTGCATTATTATATTATTCATGAGTGCCTTATATTGTGAATACTGTGAATAATGTGTTAGATTGTAGTCAGGTTGTTTTATGATTTATTTATTTATATGATAATACTCATCTACCAATCTATGTATCAATATATCAAATATGCATAATTCCATCTACCTCTCATCTTCCTATTTGTACAGAGTTATAGCCTAGAGTTGGCAAGTATGAAAATACTCATAAGGCATCCAGTCATACTCCTATAATACACAAAGGGGGTAGATGTCTAGAATTCCAAACACACACAGATAAGGCTTATATACAGTATGGTGACGATAATGCATGATGCACTACACTACCTTGCGGACTATTACGGATGCCCGTAGTTTTAGATGAGATGGGGGGGCACCTATATACTCATACCCCACAAGAACCAGCCACCCCCCTTCTTTCCCTCAACCAACATAACAAGGCCTGGTCGCATCCTGAAAAAAATGAGTCAATAACCACTAGTTAAGGTTTTCCAAGTCCTGCAAATTCCAATGCTAAAATAAAAAAAACAATTCACATAAGAATTCGGAATTATTATAAATCATATCACTTAAAGAGAAGCCATATTTACCTGATGTCAGGGGAAGCAATGGTTCACTGCAGGATGTACCGTCCACCATATGCACCATATGCATTTTTTATAGCAGCTGTAAAGCATTTCTTTAAATAATGCACAACTACAGTATGTGTACATGATAATAGGGCACTCATTATAACATGTGGACCTAACACCAGGTAAATATGGCCCCTCATTCAGTGCTATCACTAAAATAAAAATATATAAATCAGTCACGTTTATTCTATGTCCTTTGTTGCTCTTAAGACATTGGCCCAGATTTACAATTGTGATTACACCTAGAGACACTGGAGTAAACATGGCATATCTTTGGCACAGTGTGGCACATCTAGTTTGGGCTAAATTTTTTTCAACATGCTAGATGTGTGGATTCTCAGGAAAAGGGGGTGCAGTGAAAATGCCCCAAAATGGTGTAAAAAAATTCTGGCTCTAAGTAAGCCAACTCAAAGGTGGTAGAAACATAGACTAGACCATCTAAAGATATGTCAGCTTTATCATCCAGCATCAGTCACTGTGATAAATGTGGTGCATTTCCAGACTGCCTGTAAAAGTTTGCACGAGTCAAACCATTAGTAAATCTGGGGCATTATGACATGGTTGACAATTTATTTCACATTTCACTCTTACTTCAGCTGGATTGACCTGGCACAGTGTCAGCCTGATCTTTTTAATGGTAGAGTGTTATACAGTGTGATCTGCTTACAAATAGGGCTACATACAGTATAGTTACGTCCACTTGCACACAAATCTGGAACATAAAATACACATATTGTGGTTGCAAATACACACATTACCTCCTTTTCATTTTCTTAGCTGCTAGAAAATAGAGTAATTTTACTTATAATAAATGTCAGTGTCACAGGAGATTAGATATTAATGCCAAGAGACCCAGGAACATCATTAAGTGATGTTTACACTGAGTTTAGATGCTACATGTTTATAGTGTTCATGTGCATTCCACACTGCAGATATGAAGCAATTTACAGTACAATGCATGTCGATGGGATTTTTGATCACATTTTCAGGCTGTCTGACTACGTTTACCCATTTAATTATTAGTAGATATCAACTTGTCAACTTGATTTTGAACCCACCCTCACTTGGTGACCTGTTACGCTTTCACCTTGGCTCCAGGCAGCTCATTACTAAGTAACAATAAGGATGGTCTCTCTAAATGTCTATTAGAGATGAACCTCCTCACGGCATCTGTCACTCTCTCTCAGAATTCTGGGACAGTAGGTTAGAGCAGTGGAAGGAGCGTTCCAGTTTGCCATGGGAGTTTTATTTTGCTCAGCATCAAGCATAATGGCCAAAAGGCTTTTCAGTGCTGCTGGTGGCATTGTAATGTCTAGAGGGACCAGATTGTCCACCAGTAGCATGGAAAAAATTACTTTCGTCAAAATGAATCAGGCATGGATCAGTGAGGATTTTCACACACCTCCGACTGAAACCTCTGAATAGAGCTGCCACTGTCTCCTTGTTTCATGTTCCATTTACTGTACTGCTGCCTTCTACTTCTAAACAGCCAGACCTCATCTCTTGTGGCCCTGTCCATCACATTATTCCATGCTGTACTGCCACTCATGTTGCCACAGCTACCACCACTCGGCCGGACAAGTCTTGTAGCCTGTTCCATCATCGTCCACTATACTACAATGTTGGTGCCACAGTGTTGCCATAAAAAAATACAAAGTTAGATTGAAAAAGGTCCGCACATAAAAAAACCCATGCCAATGCCAACTTTTTATTTCACATCTGCTCACATAAAGGGATAATTTTTGACGTTTTATTTTTTCATCACATTTCAACTAGGCACACAGTCACAAATTTGTCTCCCAAATAACAATAAACCTGTAGCACTTACAATTAATCAAAATTTGCTAATTTTTTATAACACCATTGCTTTTTGCAATATAACCCTCATGTGTGTCTAAAAAACCACGGGCAAGTAACTATCCTCAAAAATAGGGTAATTTTAGGAGTGTTTCAAATAGTAAAATGCCTAAAAGCAAATGGTAGCACAGTGTACAGTCATGGCCAAAAGTTTTGAGAATGACACAAATATTATATTTTCACATGATCTGCTGCCCTCTGGTTTTTATGTGTGTTTGTCAGATGTTTTTATCACATACAGAAATATAATTGCATTCATATTATGAGTAACAGAAGCTTATATTGACAGTTAGAATGAGTTAATGCAGCAAGTCAATATTTGCAGTGTTGACCCTTCTTCTTCAGGACCTCTGCAATTCTCCCTGGCATGCTCTCAATCAACTTCTGGACCAAATCCTGACTGATAGCAGTCCATTCTTGCAGAATCAATGCTTTAATTTTGTCTGAATTTGTTGGTTTTTGTTTGTCCACCCGTCTCTTGATGATTGACCACAAGTTCTCAATGGGATTAAGATCTGGGGAGTTTCCAGGCCATGGACCCAAAATCTCTATGTTTTGTTCCCTGAGCCATTTAGTTATCACCTTTGCTTTATGGCAAGGTGCTCCATCATGCTGGAAAAGGCATTGTTGAGCGCCAAACTGCTCTTGGACGGTTGGGAGAAGTTGCTCTTGGAGGACATTCTGGTACCATTCTTTATTCATGGCTGTGTTTTTAGGCAAGACTGTGAGAGAGCCGATTCCCTTGGCTGAGAAGCAACCCCACACATGAATTGTTTCAGGATGCTTTACAGTTGGCATGAGACAAGACTGGTGGTAGCGCTCACCTCTTCTTCTCCGAATAAGCTGTTTTCCAGATGTTCCAAACAATCGAAAAGGGGATTCATCAGAGAAAATGACTTTACCCCAGTCCTCAGCAGTTCACTCCCTGTACCTTTTGCAGAATATCAGTCTGTCCCTGATGTTTTTTCTGGAGAGAAGTGGCTTCTTTGCTGTCCTCCTTGAGACCAGGCCTTGCTCCAAGAGTCTCCGCCTCACAGTGCGTGCAGATGCACTCACTCCTGCCTGCTGCCATTCCTCAGCAAGCTCTGCACTGCTGGTAGCCCGATCCCGCAGCTGAAACACTTTTAAGAGACGGTCCTGCCGCTTGCTGGTCTTTCTTGGGCGCCCTGGAGCCTTTTTGGCACCAATGGAACCTCTCTCCTTGAAGTTCTTGATGATGCGATAGATTGTTGACTGAGGTACAATCTTTCTAGCTGCAATACTCTTCCCAGTTAGACCATTTTTGTGCAGTGCAATGATGACTGCACGTGTTTCTTTAGAGATAACCATGGTTAACAGAAGAGAAACAATGATGGCAAGCACCAGCCTCCTTTTAAAGTGTCCAGTGGTGTCATTCTTACTTAATCATGACAGATTGATCTCCAGCCCTGTCCTCATCAACACCCACACCTGTGTTAATGGAGCAATCACTGAAACGATGTTAGGTGGTCCTTTTAAGGCAGGGCTGCAATGATGTTGAAATGTGTTTTGGGGGATAAAGTTCTTTTTCTAGGCAAATATTGACTTTGCAAGTAATTGCTGTTAAGCTGATCACTCTTTATAACATTCTGGAGTATATGCAAATTGCCATTAGAAAAACTGAAGCAGTAGACTTTGTAAAAATTAATATTTGTATCATTCTCAAAACTTTTGGCCATGACTGTATGGTTAAACTAGGAGTTTGTATCCACTACTTATCATCCGTTTTCCATAGACATACATGTCACTTTCACTTTGACATAATTTCAGCTGTATTTGCCTGTGAGAGCTAGAAATTGTATAGATAGGGTCCCAAGAGTCCTGACAATGTCATACACTATGTCTTAAGTCAATATAAGCTTTGGTTCTGTTATGGAAAAATATTAGAAAATGGCTTGAGAATCAATACAAAATTGTGTCTTTGTTTCAGTAGGTATCTACCACTTTAAGAAAAAAAAATGTTTTATATGACGCTGATTTACAAAACGTTCTTCAGCCCAGATGTCTTTCAAGGTCTTTGATAACATAGGGTCTGGTTGTGTCTACTCCCTCCGCCAGAGAGCAGGATGACCTGTTCTGGTGATAGCGTTAGATCTCATTAAAAATGTTTTATGGGATTTTCAAGGTTTTCTGACCAAGATGATCTCATCTTGGTCAGATGCTTAATTAAGCATCTAAGATGGCGGATACTGGATTGTCCACGTGTTGGCCATGCGGAACACCCATTTATTTTTGACCAATTGTATTTCAAGTTTTAAATGATGTATCTTGTGATGTGTAAACTGGCATAAAGCCATTATTTTCCTATATAATCCTGTGCACAGCCTCAATAAAAAGGAGAGAGAATTAACATACAGAATATTTTGTATACTTAATGTTATTCTTCCCGAGTTCGATATAATTAAATTAATTTGGACATCTCCTGACAATCAAGATGGGGACCGCTTGGGTTCCGATGATAGTTTGTACTGGACTTATTTAACCCGAAAGTAATCTTGGTGCCATACCACCATCCCGTAGAGGCCATTTCCAATTAATAGGCTGTAAGGCAGTGCTGTGCACATTATCATGTGACCGACACATTTTATAAAGCCTTAAATTATCTATCTATCTATCTATCTATCTATCTATCTATCTATCTATCTATCTATCTAAAGATATAAATAGGACAGTGGGGAAAAAAAGTATTTAGTCAGCCACCAATTGTGCAAGTTCTCCCACTTAAAAAGATGAGAGAGGCCTGTAATTGACATCATAGGTAGACCTCAACTATGAGAGACAAAATGAAAAAACAAATCCAGAAAATCACATTGTCTGATTTTTAAAGAATTTATTTGTAAATTATGGTGGAAAATATGTATTTGGTCAATAACAAAAGTTCATTTCAATACTTTGTTATATATCCTTTGTTGGCAATGAAAGAGGTCAAATGTTTTCTGTAAGTCTTCACAAGGTTGGCACACACTGTTTCTGGTATGTTGGCCCATTTCCTCTGTGCAGATCTCCTCTAGAGCAGTGATGTTTGGGGGCTGTCGCTGGGCAACACAGACTTTCAACTCCCTCCAATGGTTTTCTATGGGGTTGAGATCTGGAGACTAGCTAGGCTTCATCTTCAATGCCCTTGCTGATGGAAGGAGGTTTGCACTCAAAATCTCACGATACATGGCCCCATTCATTCTTTCATGTACACAGATCAGTCGTCCTGGTCCCTTTGCAGAGAAACAGCCCCAAAGTATGATGTTGCCACCCCCATGCTTCACAGTAGGTATGGTGTTCTTTGGATGCTACTCAGCATTCACTCTCCTCCAAACACGACGAGTTGTGTTTCTACCAAACAGTTCTACTTTGGTTTCATCTGACCATATGACATTCTCCCAATACTCTTCTGGCACATCCAAATGCTCTCTAGCAAACTTCAGACGGGCCCGGATATGTACTGGCTTAAGCAGGGGGACACGTCTGGCACTGCAGGATCTGAGTCCCTGGCGGCATAGTGTGTTACTGACAGTAGCCTTTGTTACGTTAGTCCCAGCTTTCTGCAGGTCATTCACTAGGTCCCCCTGTGTGGTTCTGGGATTTTTGCTCACCGTTCTTGTGATCATTTTGACCCCACGGGGTGAGATCTTGCGTGGAGCCCCTGATCGAGGGAGATTATCAGTGGTCTTGTATGTCTTCCATTTTCTAATTATTGCTCCCACAGTTGATTTCTTCACACCAAGCTGCTTGCCTATTGCAGATTCAGTCTTCCCTGCCTGATGCAGGTCTACAATTTTGTTTCTGGTGTCCTTCCACGGCTCTTTGGTCTTCACCACAGTGGAGTTTGGAGTGTGACTGTTTGAGGTTGTGGACAGGTGTCTTTTATACTGATAACAATTTCAAACAGGTGCCATTACTACAGGTAATGAGTGGAGGACAGAGGAGCCTCTTAAAGAAGATGTTACAGGTCTGTGAGAGCCAGAAATCTTGCTTGTTTGTAGGTTACCAAATACTTATTTTCCACCGTAATTTGCAAATTCTTAAAAAATCAGACAATGTAATTTTCTAGATATGTTTTCTCATTTTGTCTCTCATAGTTGAGGTCTACCTATGATGGCAATTACAGGCCTCTCTCATCTTTTTAAGTGGGAGAACTTGCACAATTGGCGGCTGACTAAATACTTTTTTCCCCACTATAGATATAACTGTGTTATAGAAGCCCAGAGTATCAGAGTGCAGAAGTAGCAATAATTCAAGTGTCTTTTCTAGCAGGCTCACGCTAACCCTCCCCTCTTCGTAGACTAATATGTAGAAATTAATTCAGCCTGAAAAGTGGAAAAGAAAACGTATTTCTTTAATAAGATATATTGCCAATTTTCTTGATTTACAGTGCCTTAAAGTATTCATACCCCTTGAACTTTTTCACATTTTGTCACCTTACAACCACATACATAAATGTATTTGAGATTCTAAGTGATAGACCAACACAAAGTAGCAGATAATTGTGAAGGGGAATGAAAATGATACATGGTTTTCAAAATTTTAATCAAATAAAAATCTGAAAACTGTGAAGTGCAAAAGTATTCAGCCCCCCTATATCAATACTTTATAGAGCCACCTTTTGCTGCAATTCCAGCTGCAAGTCTTTTGGGGTATGTCTCTACCAGCTTTGCGCATCTAGAGACAGAGATTTTTGCCCATTCTTCTTTGTAAAATAGCTCAAGCTCAGCCAGATTGGATGGAGAGCCCCACAAACCAGTGGCGTAACGATCCCGGTTACAGGGGTGCGATTGCGACCGGACCCGGCAGGGTACGGGGCCCGTGGCCAGCTGGAGATGGCCGGGCCCTGGACCATTATGATAGCGGTCTGGGAAAGCCTGGTTCCCCGACCGCTATACATACTGTTATTGGAAAGGGGCCCTGGCATATTACAGGCCCCTTTCCAGTAGATGGCAGCCCAGGGGAGGTGACTGAAAACAATAAATACATATTCTCACCTCTCCTGGGCACAGCGTTCTCTCCAGCGCTCTTCCGTCATGTGACTGAGGCCTGTGATTAGGCCCCAGCAGTCACATGGGGCGCGGCCGCGTAATGACGTCAGTGCACCCCCACGTGACCGCTGAGGCCCAATCACAGGCCTCAACAGCGACGTCGGAAGAGGGCCTGAAGACGCTGAAGACGGCAGAATGGAGCGAGGATGCCAAAGAAAGGTAAGCCAAGGTGAGTATGAATGTTTGTTATTTTTAATCACCTTCCCTGGGCCTCCGATTATTATACTCTGGGGTCTGAGGAGACCCCAAAGTATAATAATAGCACCGATGTGGAGGGGGGGCTGTTGGGAGCTTATAATACTGTGTGGGGGCCACTGTAGAGAATACACTACTGGGTGGGGGCCACTGTGGAGCATATAATACTGGGTGGGGGCCACTGTGGGGAGCATATAATACTGTGGGGGGCATATAATATTGGTTGGGGGCCACTGTGGGAAGCATATAATACTGGTTGGGGACCACTGCGGAGAGCATATAATACAGGGTGGGGGCCACTGTGTGGAGCATATTATACTGTGTGGGGCCACTGTGGGTAGCATATTATACTGTGTGTGTGGGGAGCAATGCAGAATATATAATGCTGTAAGGGGGCCACTGTGGAGCATATAATGCTCTGTGGGGGCCACTGTTGAGCATATAATACTATCTGGGGCCACTGTTGAGCATATTTTACTGTTTGGGGATCCGTCACCACTTCGGGGGGGCCCTATGTCAAATTTTCGCCTTGGGGCCCAGCCATTCCTAGTTACGCCACTGGCTCCAACCATCTTCCTGTCAACTCTGACCAGCTTCCCTGTCCCTGCTGAAGAAAAGCCTCCCCACAGCATGATGCTGCCACCACCATGTTTCACATTGGGGATGGTGTGTTTGGGATGATGAGCAGTTTGCTGTGTCCCCTATATGGTTTGTGGCAAACTGCACTTCTTATGTCTTTCTTTCAACAATGGTTTTCTTTTTGCCACTCTTCCATAAAGGCCACATTTGTGGAATGCACAACTTATAGTTGTCCTGTGGACAGATTCTCCCTCCTGAGATGTGGATTTCTGCAGCTCCTCCAGAGTGACCATGGGCCTCTGTCAGTTTAGGTGGATGGCCATGTCTTGGTAGGTTTTCAGTTGTAGGATACTTTTTCCATTTTTGGATGATGGATTGAACAGTGCTCCTTGGGATGCTCAAAGCTTGGGATATGTTTTTATAACCTAATCCTGCTTTAAACTTTTCCACAACTTTATCTCTGGCCTGTCTGGTGAGTTCCTCAGTCTTCATGATGCTGTTTGTTCACTAGTGTTCTCTAACAAACCACTGAGGCCTTCACAGAACAGGTTTATTTATACTGAGACTAAATTACACACAGCTGGACTCTAACTAAATAAGTGACTTTGGAAGGCAATTTATTGCACTGGATTTTATTTAGGGATATCAGAGTACAGGGGGCTGAATACTTTTGCACATCACACTTTTCAGATTTTTATTTGATTAAAATTTGGAAAACCATGTATCATATTTGTTCCACTTCACAATTATGTGCTACTTTGTGTTGGTCTATCACTTAAAATCTCAATACATTTAATACATTTAAGTTTGTGGTTGTAAGGTGACAAAATGTGAAAAAGTTCAAGGTATGAATACTTTTGCAAGGCACTGTTTATATATATATATATATATATATATATATATATATATATATATAAAAATGCCTGTTTTCTGATAACCACTAAACCAATCTGCAACAAATTTGGCGTACTGATAAATCAGGCACTTCCAAGGATTTTAGGGCCTACCATTCTCAACATGTGCACAAAAGCAAAAATAGCACCACTGGCTTCCACATCAAGGGCCTTCCTCCATATCACATCACATGGTCTGTATTAGTCAGTAGAAGCTTGTAGGTCATCCATTCTTAATACCCTACTTATATACACCATTATCAGAAGATTGCAGCAGTCACTCACTGTTGTTCTCTGTTATCAGCCATTATCAGAGACATATGTATATGTTTTATATATATATATACAGGTATATATATATATATATATATATATATATATATATATATAACATACATATATACAGTATATTATACATACATAAATAATTATAGTTACTTCAGGTTATCACACCGGAGAATTGGTGCCCATAATATCACCACCTTCATAGTCTTTATAACACCACTAGAAAATCTGCCTTCATCTGGCACAGTCTCCAGTATTTGGCAGTTTTTATTTTGAACATTTTTATCTGCCAATAGCAGATAGCTTTACAAAACTTACTTTAACACTAGCTTTACTACAGTAGCATGCAGTTTACTACATTACCCTACATGGAAAGGTACAGTGCAGTGGTTGTCTATACCAGCCATTTACATTACTTTCTCTTTGAAGGGGGCTTGGACAGATGACAGTTGAAAGTGGTTTCCGTGGGCAAAGGCTTCATTTTTCTTTTCCACCTCATAAGATAAATCATCCCTCGTCCTATGCTTTCTGGGCACATATTAAATTTTCTAGTCATAAATCTTCAAGAGGGGCAGCAGCTGCCAGGTGATCTTCCTGACTTTGGTGGGATGCTTTGGACCCACACTTTATACCTTTAGTATAATAATTTAAATAGAATATAATTATATAAATTTAAATCCTTGTGGATCTGATCAATAGACTAGATATGTTTTTACTGTACATTGGTTTCCCCTTAAAGGGGTTGTGCCATTTTGGACACTTATCCCCTATCCTGTCCTGAGATAAAAGTTCAATCGCTGGGGGCCCGATCGCCAGTGCTCCATTCACTTCTATGGGGCTGTGGAGATTACAGTCCTGGCAAATCCCCTTTAAGTATATTCACTGTCATCTGTTTGTTCTATTGTGTTGTATTATATAAATTCTAATAAAGATAAATAATTCAAGGTTTCATTTTTCTGCGTTGCTTTACATAACTACAAATAATCATAGATCAAATATTATTATTAAGAATCAGAAAACCTGATTAATATAACTTGTGACAGCTGTTGTCTATATGATTATGCTTAGAGCACATTAAGAATGGGTCATAGTAGGGTATAATGTTCTGGCTGTGTTTATTTCAGTTGTACACTTGTAGACAGCTGTTTTTCCGGTTGTGCATGGTGCCAGCTTGGTTGTAAAATAATAGCTTTAAGGGGAAAGAAACAACACAAAGGCAAAAGAGAGGTCAGATTTAATGAGGATATAAAAGTAAAGTACTATAACAAACAGTAGGGAGATACTATAAATTGTAAGGAGGCATAATAGAATAGAAGCTGATTAGAATCATGTAATATATACAGATAGCTAATAGTTGTAGATCTGTGATAAATTTTATTGGTATGGCTTTTTAGCTCTAACATAATATATTGTTCAAAATCACAAATGTTGTAAAAATAAGGCCAAATTAAAACACCTGATATGTTTTTTATGCTCAGGTTTTGATTAATTTGGATCTGATATCCTCTATTCTGTACCATACAGTGCCACCATAGTATCACCATAAGTCTAACTGCTGTAGTTCAACACATCTTGCAGTGTTGATAAATACCTTATAATACAACCAGACATCTTCCATGATATTAGATTGCAAGCCCTTGCGGGCAGGGCCCTCTATCCCACTGTGCCAGTTGGCCACTGTTAGTATTGTATTTGTCTTGTATATTTTGTGTACCGTATGTAAACCCTCAAATGTAAAGCACCATGGAATTAATGGTGCTATATAAATAAACAATAATAATAATCATAATATGGCAAATGTTTAAAGTGTAACTCTAGTTAAACAACTTTGCATAAATGAATAGTACAGGTGAAAATACGAAACCTTATAATATGTCTTATTAAGTAAATATGTTTTCTTCTCCTCTTTTCAGACAGAGTTACTTTCTACATATTAGTCTATGAAGAGGGGAGGGGGACAGAAAAGACATACCAGTGGGGAAAAAAAGTATAGAGTCAGCCACCAATTGTGCAAGTTCTCCGACTTAAAAAGATGAGGGAGGCCTGTAATTGTCATCATAGGTAGACCTCAACTATGAGAGACAAAATGAGAAAACATATCTAGAAAATCACATTGTCTGACTTTTTAAGAATTTATTTGCAAATTATGGTGGAAAATCAGTATTTGGTCACCTACAAACAAGCAAGATTTCTGGCTCTCACAGACCTGTATCTTCTTCTTGAAGAGGCTCCTCTATCCTCCACTCATTACCTGTAGTAATGGCTCCTGTTTGACATTGTTATCAGTATAAAAGACACCTGTCCACAACCTCAAACAGTCACACTCCAAACTCCACTATGGTGAAGACCAAAGAGCTGTGGAAGGACACCAGAAACAAAATTGTAGACCTGCACCAGGCTGGAAAGACTGAATCTGCAATAGGCAAGCAGCTTGGTGTGAAGAAATCAACTGTGTAAGCAATAATTAGAAAATGGAAGACATACAAGACCACTGATAATCTCCCTCGATCAGGGGCTCCATGCAAGATCTCACCCCGTGGGGTTAAAATGATCACAAGAACGGTGAGCAAAAGTCCCAGAATCACACGGGGGACATAGTGAATGACCTGCAGAAAGCTAGGACTAACATAACAAAGGCTACTGTCAGTAACACACTACGCCGCCAGGGACTCAGATCCTGCAGTGCCAGACGTGTCCCTCTGCTTAAGCCAGTACATATCCAGGCCCATCTGAAGTTTGCTAGAGAGCATTTGGATGTTCCAGAAGAGTATTGGGAGAATGTCATATGGTCAGATGAAACCAAATCAGAACTGTTTGGTAGAAACACAACTCGTCGTGTTTGGAGGAGAGTGAATGCTGAGTTGCATCCAAAGAACACCATACCTACTGTGAAGCATGGGGGTGGCAACGTCATGGTTTGGGGCTGTTTCTCTGCAAAGGGACCAGGACGACTGATCCGTGTACATGAAAGAATGAATGGGGCCATGTATCGTGAGATTTTGAGTCCAAACCTCCTTCCATCAGCAAGGACATTGAAGATGAAACGTGGCTGGGTCTTTCAGCATGACAATGATCCCAAGCACACCGCCAGGGCAATGAAGGAGTGGCTTCGTAAGAAGCATTTCAAGGTCCTGGTTAGGCCTAGCCAGTCTCCAGATCTCAACCCCATAGAAAACCTTTGGAGGGAGTTGAAAGTCCATGTTGCCCAGCGACAGCCCCAAAACATCACTGCTCTAGAGGAGATCTGCATGGAGGAATGGGCCAACATACCAGCAACGGTGTGTGCCAACCTTGTGAAGACTTACAGAAAAAGTTTGACTTCTGTCATTGCCAACAAAGGAAATATAACAAAGTATTGAAATGAACTTTTGTTATTGACCAAATATTTATTTTCCACCATAATTTGGAAAATAAAGTCTTAAAAAATCAGACAATGTGATTTTCTGGATTTGTTTTCTCATTTTGTCTCTCATAGTTGAGGTCTACCTATGATGTCAATTACAGGCCTCTCTCATCTTTTTAAGTGGGAGAACTTGCACAATTGGTGGCTGACTAAATACTTTTCTTCCCCACTGTATATAATTGCTGCTCCTACACTCTGCTACTCTGTACACTTTTAACACTGCTATGTTTGTAAATAAGAGGCTGCTAGTACACAAAATGAGGCAATAAATCAATTAACCAGTCAGCAGGAGAATCCCACTCCACTCCTCCTTTCTCCATAGAGCTCTATGTGTGAGGCTCAATACAGAGACAGAGGAATATAATGTAAACAAGCAGTCAGATTGAAGATAAGGAGAAGGAGAAGAGCTTGATAAGGGGTGAAGGAAACAGATATTTTTAATAAGATATATTACAAAGTGTCCTATTTTTACCTGTAGTATTTATTTATGAAGAGTAGTTTATAACTGGAGGTATGGTTTAAACATCCAAAACAATAACCCTCACGAATGGCAGGTCAAATCATATGAGTAAACGGCTGCCTCTTGGCAAAGAAACACAATTTCCCTTTCATCTAATAAACGTATTCATTCACCACCTTCAGCTGCTCACACAGACACATGTTGAGGGGGGAGTTCCACCAAGTTGGGATGTCGCAATAAGGCAGCGCAAAGGTAGACTGTTTGTGACCTAAGAATGGCTGAAATGTGCAGAGACTTTTCTGGCCAGGAGGAGCACCTCTTTAAGCCACTATACAGGTTAATAAACCACCAGATTAAAGACATGCGCCATACAGGAACAATGTGTTATTCGTCCTAACTATATCACAGCAACAATATCGGTGCCATTTTCGCTGACAACGCTGCCCAGTGGGAGTTGGAGAGGATCCATCCAGTGGGATACTTTTTTAAGGATACAGTGAAGCAACTCCTTTCCCCTGTGGCTCCTAAGAGCCAGGCTCAGTAACTCTAAAACTACATGGCAGTGCTTCACCTTACATCCATGAAACGAGGGGGGAGGAGGAGGAGGAGTGAAAGCAACACCTTGCCCTGGACAAGATGGTGGCAGGAAACGTTTCAAAGAGGAGGATCCAGAGGAAGTAGCTGGGCCCTGCATTGTGTTGGAACAGGGCCTGCATGAACAAGGTGTAACTGGCCCCTGGCCTTGTTGTTGAGGCTGCTGCCATTAAAAACATTGACCCAGTTGGCCATGAAAGCCAGGAGAGACAAGTATGATAACTATATTGTTTGTTTTTAACTAAGATTTTTTTTGTGTGTTTGGTGTGCTTTGATCCGGTTTGAGGACTATGTTGGAACTGGTGGATTACTTCGGATTAACCTTGTACCCACATCATCAGAGATGCCAAGAAGAGCCGGCTTTGGTCTAGTATTTGACTATCTAGCCTAACAAGCTATCTTTGTAGCGGAAGATCAGTAGATGGTCACATACTGGGCCAAAACCAGCTCTTCCCGACTTATTGTCTTTTTTTTTTCTTTGCATCATTATCAAAATTAAGTGCCATGGGGTGTGCCTGTAAGAGACAGCCAATGTTGTCCTAAGCTTCATTTGTCTGTATAAATTGTTAATGTTGATTGTATTTCTGTGATTCTGTTCCTTTAAGACAGCAGCCATTGTAATTGTGACATGATGCTGGTGTGAGACCCCCCCCCTTTTATGTCAGCCTGCCTGTTCTGCAGACAGAGTGTGAGCAGAGAAGCAGGAAGTGACGAGACAGAGAGCAGCAGCCATCTTGGCAAGAGAGAAGACAGGTGTCTATGTTGTATTGAACTGGTGTGGAGATTTTTCTGTACAGCTAAGCTGTATCTTGGTCCAGAGACAGACAGAGTGTAAAGAGACAACAGGACTAGTGAGTCCATGTGAAAGGAACTGTGCTCAGTGGCTGATCAGTGAGACTGACATTGTGACTGTGTATATGGATACCACATATAGAGACTCGCAGTGCTGTTGACGTACTGGACAGTAACTGCTAAACCCCGGCTTACATCCCAGCTCAGTGTATGGATTCGGCAGGACTGTCAGTGTGCTGAGTGGAATCTGCTGTTGGATTACATTGCATTCATTTGGTTTCCCTGTTAAAGAGGACTTCATTTCTCCCAAGATCCTGATAACCGTGAGGGGAGGACGCTTCACTATAAAAGAAAGGACCGACTTTGGGCCCCACCGCACGCTTCTACGGACTGTAAGCGGTCCACCTGGACCACTGGGGAAAAGGGGGTGCACCCAAATGTGAAGTCAGGGTCAGTTAGGGATAGTTTTGAGTATATTGTTCATTCAGTGTCCATACTGCAGAAGTGGACAGAGTAAAAGTAGAAACCATTGCAGAATTTGCCTTGAAATTGTTCATGCTATATTGTATATTTTGCTTGTCTTTATCCATGTCATTTTACCTTTAACTAGCCTTTAACAACTTATAGTAAATATATATATTTTTTCTTGAACTACCGCGTGTGCGTTCATTTCTGGTTGCGGAGTCCAAACCACCTGCCTTGCTCTCGGTTCACATGCCTGCCAGTGATTGACAGACATTTTTGTATGCACAGCAGGACCACCCCAATGACTAGATAACTGTTTCTAAGTACAGAAAGAGAAAAGTTAAAAATGAATAAAATACATATTATACTGAACCATTTCTCACAAAACTATATATCAATCTGCTCAACTCCTCCTGTTCTATATACCGTCAGATTTGCTTTAAGAATAATGTCCTCATAATGACTGGTTGTAATGGAGTTTCTGTAAATACTTCTTTTATATCTTTGTGTATAATAAATTTATTTTTCACAATTTGACTCAGTAGAGCCACAAATTAAAGTAGATCTGCGAGATTAAGTTAAAAATAAGATGTGGAATCCACATAGTTTCTATCTAATATCATTTTACATTGTAACATGGCTCATGTCTTGCAGAGAGAGCCAATAATCAAGCTGAATAAGAATCATCTTCAGAGAAATAACTTTACCAAATATATCATTACTGGATTGAATATATTTCCCCTAACTATTATTCTCACTTATTAGCCATTTCTTCTAGTTGTAGTCTCAGAGATATCTCAAACCGCACAGATTCATTACCTTGTGCAGCAGGTTATAAAATGCCAGAGGTATAGCACTAAAAGTGTACACTAAACATATATTATACAGTACATTTGGAAAACATTAAGTTCACAGTTGCTTATGACTGCACGTTTCAGTACAGACAGTCATGTACCATTCAAATCCCAAAGTAGACTGAATTCTCAAAATGAGAGAGGCTTGTAACAGAAAGATTTTTATACATTACATCCAACTAAATTATTTCTTCCTTTGACTTATTTTATTTCACAAGAAGAGTGATAAAAGAAAGTTTAGGGCTACAAAAAGGAGAATATAATTTTCGAATGTTATAGCAAGTTAACTATAAAAATGGATCATTTATTGCAATAATGAATTACTACAAGAGCAAATTAATATGGAAGTTATTGTGGGGTGGGTGAACACAATGTCAACTTTTTCCCTGACCTTAATCAAATCAATTTCTTTCTGTGTTTTATGAGTTGTTCTATATATTGTATTCTTGTGTGCGATTGACAGTAAATAGGAAAAGAAAAAAATGAACAAGGTCTTTAATTAGCATGAGTCAGGATAGATTTACCTATAGGAACAATAGGCTTGGGAAAGGTTGGTCCTGTGGAAAAAGCATCTGCCAAATGGGGGAATTTATATACAAATACAACATACTTATTCATATATAACAGACATGGTTCAACCAAACAGATTGGAGTAAATTTATCATGCCTTGTACACCAGTTTTCTAGGATGGGGTTTTGTGCAAAAAACATCAATTTCTTTCTTTTACGCCATCCTTGCCATGAGGCATGTGGTGTGGGAGGTACGACCAGCCCTGTCAGACTTACAATCTTTTACACCAGTTTACTGGCATAAATGAAGTGTTAAAATGTATACCAAATACTGTATAAGATGGAAAAGGTTTCAGTGCAGGTACACAGCCTTGCAGAGGCTGAAACCTGCGTGCCATCATAAATCAGGAGCACAGGGATTATCAAGACTAATAAGATTAATAAACCTTCATGACTCAGCCTTTCTTTGTCATTAGGTAGTAAACTATATTGCTGTCCTGTTTTTTTTTATTTTCTAAGTTATAAGATTGTGGTATTTAGTAACTCTTATAGTAGTTGTGTCTCATTGTCACTAAATCCTAAGGACATCTTAATTTTGAGGAGTTGGTTCAGCCTGTGGTTGCCCAGATAAACTCACTACATAATGGCATCCATGGGTAGGCGACCTTTCCACTAGCTCATCCTTTATATTTCACACCATAGAGGGCCATAAGTACATTAAAGTCTTACATTACTTTAGTACTGTACTGCCTGCTGTTTTACATTGGAAAGTTGCTTTGGTTTTGTTGTTTTCTTTATTTGTTATATTACTTCAAAACTACTTATTTATGGTATGTTTAAATCCATTATGCCATGTAATAGGTTTTAATATTGTGATGTTGCTCTTGTGGTCTTTACCAAAAGTGGTTTTAAAAAATATTTTTATCGCCTTTATGCAACCACTCCAAATCATGGGTTCAGGTAAGGAGTGATGCCCATGATGTAATGTATGCTCATTTTGTAGCCTACTGTATATACAGTGGTGGGAATTTATTAACGCCTTATTAAGATGGGCGTAAATATGGATCATCTTTGGCCCGCAGGCCTTTCTTGCACCCAAGATGCTTTACACTGTTCCTTCTGCACCCCGTTCAACACTTTTTATGAAAGTGGGTGAAATGGGGTAGGGATGCCTTGGCCTGACAAGTTTGCTATAACTCATGCCAGAAAGTTGGAGTGAGATAGAGCCTCTTAATAATTCAGAAACATCTTGTGCTGGTGTACTGAACCTATTCTTAATAAATACCCCCCAGTATGTACAGTATATATAATCCCTATTAAAACCAATTCAATCGGTTATTATTTTTGCCTACCACACAGAGGTTACCTGGGCATTAAATCATTACTAATTTAGCTTAAATGTTTATTGCTTGCATCCATACTTTTTCTATTTTTATCATTTTAATCATAAGCCATTACACATTGTGGAAAACCCAAGTCTGAAGACTGAATACTTGGCCTCAGCTGGAAATGTATTATTAAATCTAATTCATTATAGAGTCCTTTGGGACTAATTTTGGAGTTGTGTTTACAGACAGACAGCACTAATTTTGCTAAGCATAAATGTTTAGTCTGTATTTTCTGTGGTGTGGAGTTTCATTCTCTTAACTTTTTATTTTGCAGACATTGCAAAGTGTGATATCGAAGTTTGTTACATATTCACACATAATCACTTATACTATTTCAGCCTTAGGATAGTCAGACAATAAGCTATGTACCTGCGTCTTTTCCCAAGAGATGTGTCTTTCTGTTATACGGCCTGCTTGTAACGCTGAACGTTATGATTAGAAAGTTTTCCTCCGTCTTAATATATTTCTTACTTCTAATGATGCAGCTTTGATTTGGGAGACTAATAACAAATATTGAGATCTCCTTTTTAATTATCAGTTTTCTATAGAGTTTGTTAGTAAATTCTTATTTAACTGACTTAAGAAAGTAGATCAAGCAACTGAGACAGATGTTCTGTATCACCACCAGGCAATGATCCCAAGATAGCATACCCCCTGAAGACATTCGTTCCTAGAATAATTGTATACTTGTATTTCAGGTGTCAGAAATAACAAATTATTGTGTCTACCTTCTCAATAAAAAACAAGCCAAGAATTACAATTTCCAGACAAAGATTAATTGTATACATATGATATGCATAAAATGTAATGGTCATGCTTGCAAGCAATTATTCTCCTTGGTTATAAGGTAGTAATGGTAAAGTCCTATTTCACAAGGGTAGACATCATATGTCACAGGACTATGAGAGTATACATGCAGTCTTTTGATCTTAATAGCATACTTACACATGTGGACAAAATTGTTAGTACCCCTCGTTTAATGAAAGAAAAACCCACAATGGTCACAGAAATAACTTGAATCTGATAGACTGGAATTTGCCAGACTACATGTTGACAAGCTTCTGGGAGAATGTCCTATGGACAGATGAGACAAAAATCAAAATTTTTGGCAAGGCACATCTGCTCTATGTTCACAGACGGAAAAATGAAGCATATCTTGAAAAGAACACTGTCCCTACTGTGAAACATGGAGGAGGCTCTGTTATGTTCTGGGGCTGCTTTGCTGCATCTGGCACAGGGTGTCTTGAATCTGTGCAGGGTACAATGAAATCTCAAGACTATCAAGGGATTCTAGAGAGAAATGTGCTGCCCAGTGCCAAAAAGCTTGGTCTCATGGGTCTTGCAACAAGATAATGACCCAAAACACACAGCTAAAAACACCCAAGAATGGCTAAGAGGAAAACATTGGACTATTCTGAAGTGGCCTTCTATGAGCCCTGACCTAAATCCTATTGAGCATCTTTGGAAGGAGCTGAAAAATGCCGTCTGGAAAAGGCACCCTTCAAACCTTTGTTTGTTTGTTTGTTTGTTTGTTTGAGTTGGAAGGGACCTCAAGGGCCATCGAGTCCAACCCCCTGCAAAAGCAGGAATTCCTAAAACATCCCAGCTATATACCTATCCAGTTTCCGCTTGAAGATTTCAATTGATGAAGAACTCACCACCTCCCGTGGCAGCCTATTCCACTCTCTCACTACCCTTACTGTTAGAAAGTTTTTCCTAATGTCTAATCTGAATCTCCTTCCCCTTAGTTTCATCCCATTACTTCTCGTGCTTCCTTCTGCTAATGAGAATAGGGTAGATCCCTCTGCACTGTGACAACCTTTCAGATATTTAAATACCGCTATTAAGTCTCCCCTTAGCCTTCTCTTCTGCAAACTAAGCAGTCCCAATTCTTTTAGCCTCTCCTCGTAGGACATGGTTTGTAGACCTTCCACCATTTTGGTTGCTCTTCTCTGGACCTGCTCCAATGAATCGATGTCTTTCTTAAACTGGGGCGCCCAGAACTGTACACAGTATTCCAGGTGGGGTCTGACCAGGGCAGAGTACAGCGGAATAATTACCTCTCTTGATCTAGCTACAATGCTCGTCTTGATACATCCTAGAATTTGGTTAGCCTTTTTAGCCACCGCACCGCACTGTTGACTCATGTTGAGTTTGCGATCTATTATTATGCCCAGATCCTTTTCCCCTGTACTCTCACTTAGTACTATTCCTCCCATACTATATATGCTTCTTGCATTTCTGTTACCCAGATGTAGAACTTTGCATTTGTCCCTGTTGAATACCATTTTGTTCACCTCAGCCCATTGTTCCAGTGTGTCTAAGTCCTTTTGGATGCACTCTCTCTCCTCTCTAGTGTTGGCCATTCCTCCTATCTTTGTATCATCTGCAAATTTTATTAGTTCCCCATTAGCCCCATCATCCAGATCATTTATAAAAATATTAAAAAGTACTGGGCCCAGGACAGAGCCCTGCGGCACCCCGCTTTTTACTTTCTTCCAGTTTGATGTATAGCCATTTAGAATTACTCGTTGTGCCCGATCATTAAGCCAATTGTGAACCCACCTCACTGATATTTTATCAAAGCCATACTTGATCATTTTTTCAATAAGAATGTTATGTGATACTTTATCAAAGTCCTTACTAAAGTCAAGATATACTATGTCCACTGCATTCCCCTGGTCCAACCATTCAGTGACTTTATTATAGAAGCAGTTTGCTCATGAGGAGTGGGCCAAAATACCTGTTGAGAGGTGCAGAAGTCTCATTGACAGTTACAGGAATCGTTTGATTGCAGTGATTGTCTCAAAAGGTTGTGCAACAAAATATTAAGTTAAGGGTACCATCATTTCTGTCCAGGCCTGTTTCATGATTTTTCTTTTTAAAAAAAATTCTGCTGAAGCATGGTTGAAAAGCAATGTCTGACTTTCATTTGTTCATTTTCATAGAATTTTTATATATTATTACTTTTGTCAGATTCAAGTTATTTCTGTGACCATTTTGGGTTTTTCTTTCATTAAACGAGGGGTACCAACTATTTTGTCCACGTGTGTATTATCTAACATCAGGCAAAATTATTTGTAGATAAAAGACAAACAGTATTACAATACAAAATCTGATAATGGTTGCAGCAAGTCTAACAGCTATCTATAAACACTTACCTGTCAAAACAAAATACACCTGGTATGTGTATATGTCACATAAAAGCAGAAATGCACAATATAAACTATCCCATCTGTTCTCATGCAACATTTCACTCTTTAGCAAAACCCTTCTACGCAGCGTCCATATTAATTGTACCTCTTGCAGTACACAAGGTCTGCACTTGCATCAGCTGGCTGAAATGAGATTTTATGCATTGACTGCATAAGTAAAGTGAACAACGCCAAGAAAATTGACCACATCCACAAATGGAAAACTGTTGGCCTTAATGCTAAGGCCCCACGTAGAGGGCCGCAGCAAAAAAGTGATGTGGGAAAAACCACAGCAGCAATACGTCGCTGTTTTTCCTGCAGCGCTTTTCACAGAAAACCTCTGCGGACTTTTTATTTCCATTATACCTATTGCTTCCATTATAACTATGGGGTAATTAATAATAATAATAATAATAATAATAATAGTCCTTTAATAGTCCCACAATGGGGAAATTCAGTGTGTTACAGCAGCAAAGATAAGATAAGATAAGCAGATACAAATACAAATACAACATGTACAGGAATGTTCCAAGGTGAGAGGCATTACATTAATAGCAGACAGACAGTTAGGACGTAGCAGAGGGGGGGGGGGATTTAACAGGCAGAGAGATATTTCAGTTCTCTGTGTGTAATGATCTCCGCTTAGGTCGGTGTTGGTTGTACAGCCTAACCGCGGTGGGGAGGAAAGACTTCGGATAGCGCTCCTTCTCACACCTAGGGTGGAGTAGTCGGTCACTGACAGTACTGCTCAGCGCGATCACAGTCTCATGCATGGGATGGGACTTCTTCTTCTGCATGGAGCTCACCACGGACAGTATCCTTCTGTCACCCACCACCTGCACTGGGTCCAGTGGGCTCCCCAGGACAGAGCTGGCCTTTCTAATCAGCTTGTCAAGTTTATTTCTGTCCCTGGTTGATATACTGCTCCCCCAGCAGGCCACTCCAAAGAAGATGGCTGATGCCACTACCGAGTTGAAGAAAGTTCTAAGAAGTGCCCCCCGGATTCCAAAGGCTCTCAGTTTCCTAAGCAGGTAGAGCCTGCTGTGGCCCTTCCTGTACAGGGCCTCCATATGATCTGCCCAGTCCAGCTTATTATTAAGGAGCAAACCCAGGTGCTTATAGATAAGAAAAGAAAAAAAGGATGACCAGTCCTGTACCTAACTAAATATGTCACAGGTATGTTCAGCATTTTAGCTTCACATCTTATTCAAAATAATGTATAACATTATCTAGAAAAGTGCCACAGTATGTACAGCACATACAACACAATGATCCTTATACGGAAGAAGTTGAAGGTCCATGAACATTACTAGGGCAGTTTTTTTTATACTTATACAACCTTCAATAGCCCCACTGTTACTACACCACTGTATGAACAGCTTCTACCCTCACCTTCTGTCTCTATTCCTCGTCCCCTATAAATTGTAAACCCTTGCCAGCAGGTTCCTTCCTCCCACTGCACCAGTTGGACACTAAGTTATAGCCTGTTGTTTTTGTGCATTTTTGTATTTTGTGTACTGTATGTAAACCCTCTTTAACTGTAAAGCACCATGGAGGAAATGGTGCTCTAAAACTAAATAATAATAATAATAATAATAATACCTTTATCTGGAACCTATGTTTCTTCTACTGACATCTAGTAGTCAGTATGAAAATGGCAACAAAATACCAGCAAGAGACCCCTCTTTGATCATCGAGGAACACCTATAACTGAAAGAAATTATGCAAAGTGGACTGAAACCTTTAAATATATATCTGATCCAGCTACATATAAAATCTAGTAATGCATGAATTGGTATTAACTACAGTAAATGAATCTGAAGGAGGAAATCATCAAAAGTGCCAAAAGCTATCCAAGCCAGTTATTCTCTTTTTATTATCTTGTATTGCAAGTAGGCACCAACATTTACATCTAAATATAGTGTCTGAACATTTGCTTCTTCAGTTGGCTACAGCTAGTGTGGAAATGTTGCTTCTCTAGAGAGCTCCTACTGTTTATCTATTCTGACTGTGTCGACTGATTCACTTCCAGCTTTGTGGGACAAATTACTCACTGATCAGACTTCCAGGATGACCCTTAAAATGAGAATCCACCCCCTCTGCTTTATACTGTTCAGATCTTTTATGTCAAGAACCTCCTGGCTTATCTGAATGTACTGTATCCTGGGACCTATTGAGTCATCATTTTGTTTTCTTGTAGCAATGGTTAGTGTAGGCAGTGAGTAGGACTCTGTTTTGAATATATGAATATTATATACTAAGTAAGGGTTTTAACAGGCCATGTATAATATGTTCCACAATATGTCAAATCTGTTTTTGTTACAATGACTATTCTAAATAATCCAGACCTCACTATTGTTTACTGATCAATACAAACTGCATTTTGGTAATAGTGTAGCTGCCCATTAACCAGACTAGACTACTAGACTATAGTACAGTATGATCTAGCAGTAAGGAGCAACCTGAAGATAATAACACTGATTGCATGAAGTCTTAAATAATGACTACCGTATTCATTGGGTAAACCAGTCTTAATAAATTGTAAGCAGTAACATGAGAGTGAAAGAAACCTTTTTAAGGCTAAGGCCCACATAGCTAGACACAGCCAAAAAGCGCTGCAGAAAAGACCATGGCAGAAAAGCATAGCTTTTTTTTTCCACAGCACTTTTCACAGAAAGTTTGCAGAGTTTTTCTCTGTGGACTTTCTGTCTCTATTATACCTATATGAAAAACGCCAGGTATAATTGACATAGGTATGATTGGAAATAGGAAAACGTAGGTATAATTGACATGCTGCGATTTACAAAAACGGTGGCATTTCCGCTGCGGATTTATTTTCTGCAATGTGTGGATGGGATTAGCCAGGATCCCATCCACTTTGCAGGTACTGTAATATGCAACGTTTTTTGCCGAAGCCAAAACGCTGTGTATTCACAACATGGGGCTCCGGCCTAAGGGTAAGGATTTTGCTGCGTTTTTTTGAGCCAAAGTCAGGAGTGTGTTCAACACAAGGGAAATGTCTAAGTGCTTCCTATATATTTTCCATTCCTTTCCATGCCATTCCTGACTTTGGCTCAAAAAAACACAGCAAAATCTGGAAAAAAAAAGTTCCTCCCACTGCACCAGACACTAAGTTTCTACAATGTAGGCTATTGTACAATGGCTTTTGGGTTTTCCTTGGCTGTAAACCATAATCATCAACATTAACATAAATAAACTCTTGAAAAAGTTCACTCTGTAAAGACTCAATATAATATATGTGTTTCACTTTTTCAATTGAACTACTAAAAAAAAAAAATAACTTTTTGATGATATTCTAATTTATTGAGATGCACTTGTAGACTGACATACTAGTGCAATACATTTTTTGTAAAATCTCATCCTCTCTGCTGTCATACAGGTGCATCTCAATAAATTAAAAAATCTTTGAAACGTTCATTCATTTCAGTAATTCAGTAATACAATCCATATTCAGCGTCTTCCATGATTGTGTGTCCTACTGAACCAGACTGAGGGACCTTTTAAAGGCTTAGGAAACCTTGGCAGGTGACACACTGAATTTACAATACTGAACGTTTTTACAATATTCAAATTTTCTTAGATTTTGGTTTTTATTACCCGTAATCCATAATCAACATTTCAGAAATAAAACACTTAAAATAGAACGCTCTGTGTGTAAAGAATCTAGAAAATATAGGAGGTCACTTTTTTCATTGAATTACTGAAAGAAATAGAGATATTCAAATTTATTGAGATGTACCTGTACCCTGCAGATTTTCTGCAAACCATTCTACACTGGAAACTTCTCAGTATGTCCACTATATGTGAACATATCCTTGACCTTCTGGTGGTAGACGCATTATTATTGTTCGTACACTTTAGCAATAATACAATTCTCATACAGAGATAAATTATTTTGGTGGGAAGAGAGACATTTATCCTTTTTCTTTCAATTATATTCTTTCATTTTTCCTATTCCTTTTTAGTTTTTCCTATTATCAACCTTACTCCTAACTGTATTTTTTTATTTTTTATCACATTTCTGCAAAGGCAGACATCTTGGCACAAAGAAGTGGTATATCTTATGCTATTGCAACTATTATTATTCTGTGGAGAAATTTACTAAGACAGTCTTAAATGAACACTAAACGCAGATAAAATAACAAAAAAAAATATGCTTGATATAGTTCATCTCTAGTTATGTCTGCAGGATTAACAGCAAAACTGTGTAGTTTAACATTCATTTTGGAAACATTTTGTGTGAAAACAATTCTTCCTGCCTCCTGTATCTCCATTACCAGATGGAGAACCACTATAAGCATCAGCATGACATCGCTGGAAGTTCTGACGAGCTTATCTAGAAGGTATCGCTGCGAGAAAATCCGCAGCGGCAACGCAGAGTTTTCCTCTGAGGACTTTCTGCTTCAAATTATACCACCGGCGTTTCCGTAGGTATAATTGACAAGCTGCGATTTCCAAACCCGTGACGGTTTTGGAAATAGCTGCGTGTCCACAGCATGTATTTTACCGCAAAGTGGGGATGGGATTCTCTAGACTCCCATCCACTTTGCTGTGACTGTAAAATTCCGCGTTTTATTCCGCTGAGTTTATGCCACGTGGGGCCCCAGCCTAATGCTGTAATGGAGTGTCATTGAGTATAATTGAAACAGTGCAGCTCCAGGGCAGATTCCTGAAAAACATAACAAGCTAGCTGTGTCTTAACTTAGACAGGGGTTTAGATAGATTAATTTTAATTCGGCTGTCCTTATTACCTTATTTGTATGTTACCCAGAATTCCTGGGAATCTGAAAAGATAATCTACCATGGTATGTTACAATTATGGAATTGGAATATGGGATTTAATTACCTAAATATAGTATTCA
Source organism: Leptodactylus fallax (assembly GCA_947044405.1). Classification (NCBI taxonomy): domain Eukaryota; kingdom Metazoa; phylum Chordata; class Amphibia; order Anura; family Leptodactylidae; genus Leptodactylus; species Leptodactylus fallax. The sequence continues at coordinate 7,109,614 of CAMRHE010000027.1, read as the reverse complement.
GTATTTTCTATTACAGCTCTACATACTATGGTACCCAGCTTTCTCAGAACTCTAAAAGGTAAATCGAGCAAGCTTTGGCATGGTTTGGGAGCAAGCAGGAGGATTTATTTAGGTATATTTAGTTTCCCGCAGTCCCTATTACTGCTTTACCTGGTTACCCAGCTTTATCAGACTCCTGAAAGGCAAATCTGGCAAGTTCTGGCATGATTTTGAAGCAATACAGGAGATTTATTTTATATTATATTACTATACTCAGTATTCAGCAGTCCATATTACAGAATTGCCTTGTTTGTTACCCAGCTTTCCCAGGACCCCAAAAAACACATCTGACAGGGCACAATTATATGGCAATGAATGGGATTTATTGAGATAAATGTATTATTCAGTATTACCTATAACAGCTCCGCATGCTATGTTACCCAGCTTTCTCAGAACCCTGAAAGGCAAACCTAGCAAGTTTTGAAATTGTTGCAAGCAGGGAGGTTTATTATACTATATATGTAGCATTCAGCAGTTCCTATTACTGTGTTGCTTGGTATGTCCTAGAAGTCTTAAAAAGAAGTCTGCTCTGGAGGGGGATTTATTTTATATTATATTACTTTATTATTCATCAGTCCCCATTACCTGTTATGCTACCCAGCTTTCCCGGGAGCCCTGAAGAGCAAATCTTGCAAGGTATGCCATACCATTCCATAGTACATATACATATTGTATCAGGGCAATAATGAAGTCTGGTATTCAGAATACCTTTCCATTGGTTGTTACAAAATTTTCCAAAGCCCCTGTAAGGTAAATATGCATAATATTGCAGGGATGTAGAAAAGAGGGGAATTATCAAAGCATAATTGCCATTGAGCAGTTTGGAAAAGTTTGGTGACTCTCCCTGTGGACCTGGGTTGTAATTGTTTTCAGTGTGAGTTAGTGAGGTACATTTGGCTAGTGTCACTGTGTACACTACTGCTGGCACTGTCTCCATATGTATTTCATACTGTCAGTTACTTGTGGGATTCCATACAACAAAATGGCCACGCTCCCTGTATAGACAAAAGTGTGCACCCTAAACCCAATCCTTTCCTCCTGGTAGATGATGTGAGGCATCATATAGGGAATTATGTATTATTTTTTATTTGTTCAAGACGCAGAAGCCCAATCATATTTTTAAAACCTGGTTGGGCAAACTATTCACATAAAACTGATTTGTAGGTCCTTCAAGGCAAGGAATGTATACATTTATAACCACAAATATTATGTTTCATGTTATTCAATCCTATTAGTTTTCAATATGAACAATGTGTCAAACTGGAAATTAAAGGAAGTCTGTCAGCAGAAAATTGGTTATAAACCTAACCACAGTATTTATAGAGATGATTCTATAGTAGCCAAATATGTCTCTTTTATTTTGCTTTGTAGCCCCATTTTCATGTAAATCACTGCTATATTCATATGCAAATGATGAGAAGCTGAGACTGAAGCAAAGGCAAATCAAGGCATGCCCCAAAATTTCCCCTCATTTTTCCCCTAAAACAGGAATTTATCATGGAAATGGGTCATCAAAGCTGAATTACAGAGACACAATCTGTACAAGGTACTGTGATAAAGGGCAACACTCCTTCTGTCTTGTTTTTGTTGCCTTCTAGCAATACATTGCATTGGCTGCTTTTATGATCTGGTTATCAACCTTTGCTATAAATTAGGAAGTTCCTGAATGTCAGTTTAATATCTACGTCTAGCCTGGCATGTTCCTATAATTACCTGTACATGACTTAGCTCTGTTTCTTGAATCTGCCTATTGTCTTGCCCCTTGGACTTGTCTTCTGATACACATAGTTCTACACCTGGACAATAAACTGCTCTTGAATACTCTCCTGCATGTGTTTGGATACTTAACCTAGCATTTGTAGTTCTACTAATGATTTTGACTATTGGCTTTGACTGACACCTACTCTGTCTGACCTCACTCCATTCTTCAAACCACATTTCAGTCCTGTCCTCACACCTGTTCTGTAGTCACTACAATATGCAGCTGCCAACTGGTTACATAATGGATTCAACAGGTGTTATTGTACAAATAACCAAATAATAATAATAATGTGCAGATGTTCAGTTTATTCTGCAGGCTATTTGCTATGGTGAAAGTTATCTAAACTAATGTCTCTCTTTGGTGAGATTGTAGCACATTGCTAAACATCATAGTAAAATCATAGTAATGTTTAGTATCAGGTTCAAATGAAGAAAGTAAAATCTAGTCAATTAAAAGCCATTAAGATCTAGAAATGGAAGGAGCCAAAAAAAGATATATAATGAAATCTCCATGATGTGAGTTCACAATCAAATATAATATCTGTCTGCAAATTCATATAGTAACACATGAGAAATAATAGTAAAAATGGAAATAAAATCTTGATAAAAGTTAGAAAACAAGTATCAGGAGGCAACTAATAAAATATATTAGCAAAATGAGTGAAAAAAGGGTAATACATTGCTTTATTAATAGACTGCAGTGTTTGCAAGGCTTTGTTTTCCAAGGGGACCCACAACGTTCAGTCTGTCGCACTGAATATTTCTAAAGAAGCAGAAAATTTATATTCTTTTTCAAAGAAAGAAACTCTATTGGCACATTTTTATGAGCAGTTAAATGAACCTACTAGGGTTATATATCATATCAGGGTCATTACTTTATTTATTCTGGCCCCTCAAGATTTACAAGGTGCTCTGTACACAGAGGAGAAGTTGTCAAACAATGTATTTTTCTCTGACATCACTTCCTACTCTGAAACAATTGGCCAAAGCTGCACCACACAAACTTCCTGCTCTCATTTACTCTACTCATACAGTAATACTAAGTGCACTTTTCTACGTTTTAGAGGTTTCCTCCTACATTTGGACCAGAAAGCAGGTGATATTTTATTAGAGGGAGATACAGTCATATGAAAAAGTTTGGGCACCCCTATTAATCTTAATCAATTTGATATATCTAATAACTGATGGACACAGTAATATTTCAGGATTGAAATGAGGTTTATTGTACTAACAGAAAATGTGCAATATGCATTAAACCAAAATTTGAGCGGTGCAAAAGTATGGGCACCTCAACAGAAAAGTGACATTAATATTTAGTAGACCCTCCTTTTGCAAAAATAACAGCCTCTAGTCGCTTCCTGTAGCTTTTAATCAGTTCCTGGATCCTGGATGAAGGTGTTTTTGACCATTCCTCTTTACAAAACAATTCCAGTTCAGTTAAGTTTGATGGTCGCCGAGCATGGACAGCCCGCTTCAAATTATCCCACAGATGTTCAATGATATTCAGGTCTGGGGACTGGGATGGCCATTCCAGAACATTGTAATTGTTCCTCTGCATGAATGCCTGAGTAGATTTGGAGCTGTGTTTTGGATCATTGTCTTGCTGAAATATCCATCCCCGGCGTAACTTCAAATTCGTCACTGATTCTTGTACATTATTCTCAAGAATCTGCTGATACTGAGTTGAATCCATGCGACCCTCAACTTTAACAAGATTCCTGGTGCCGGCATTGGCCACACAGCCCCAAAGCATGATGGAACCTCCACCAAATTTTACAGTGGGTAGCAAGTGTTTTTCTTGGAATGCTGTGTTTTTTTGACGCCATGCATAACGCCTTTTTGTATGACCAAACAACTCAATCTTTGTTTCATCAGTCCACAGGACCTTCTTCCAAAATGAAGCTGGCTTGTCCAAATGTGCTTTTGCATACCTCAGGCGACTCTGTTTGTGGCGTGCTTTCAGAAACAGCTTCTTTCGCATCACTCTCCCATACAGCTTCTCCTTGTGCAAAGTGTGCTGTATTGTTGACCGATGCACAGTGACACCATCTGCAGCAAGATGATGCTGCCGCTCTTTGGAGGTGGTCTGTGGATTGTCCTTGACTGTTCTCACCATTCTTCTTCTCTGCCTTTCTGATATTTTTCTTGGCCTGCCACTTCTGGGCTTAACAAGAACTGTCCCCGTGGTCTTCCATTTCCTTACTATGTTCCTCACAGTGGAAATTGACAGGTTAAATCTCTGAGACAACTTTTTGTATCCTTCCCCTGAACAACTATGTTGAACAATCTTTGTTTTCAGATCATTTGAGAGTTGTTTTGAGGAGCCCATGATGCCACTCTTCAGAGGAGATTCAAATAGGAGAACAACTTGCAATTGGCCACCTTAAATACCTTTTCTCATGATTGGATACACCTGGCTATGAAGTTCAAAGCTCAGTGAGGTTACAAAACCAATTTTATGCTTCAGTAAGTCAGTAAAAAGTAGTTAGGAGTATTCAAATCAATAAAATGATAAGGGTACCCAAATTTTTGCATCGGTCAAATTTTGGTTTAATGCATATTGCACATTTTCTGTTAGTACAATAAACCTCATTTCAATCCTGAAATATTACTGTGTCCATCAGTTATTAGATATATCAAATTGAAATGGCTGTTGCAAACAACCAAATATTTAGAACTAAAAATGATTAAGATTAATAGGGGTGCCCAAACGTTTTCATATGACTGTAAAATCTTCTGGTATTACCAATATTATGTACCGAGTCAATGCAGAGCAGTAAGCCTGTAAGTTGCATCTGAGTAACTTCAGAGAATACATCATTTTGACAACCTTGCATTTGAATGATGAAAGTGAAAGAATAAATAGACATAATATTAAAGGGTTTATCTGGTGGGATAATATTTGTAGAAAAAAAGTTCCAAAAAAAATAAAATGGTCATTATCTCACCAATCCCCTGTTGCTGTATTTTAATATTTGTCAGGTCCAATAGCGTTGAAACTGCAGCTGCAGAGGGTCAATGAGGTGAGTAATACATATTTTATTTTTTTAACCCATTGTGCTACTTTTTTACAAATTGTTAACCTTCAACACCTACTGTACATGTATTACATCTACTTTTTACATTTTTTTTTGTTTTTTTGTATGACGGCCATGAAACCAGATACAGTTATTTTCCATATAGAAAACATATTCCTAGAGCTTCAGATGTCATTCTACCTATGTCCTTTCCACTTTCTATAGTGAATAATATTGATACATCATTAGGGTCACAGACAAATCCTCCTGGACAATCTTTATACACAATGGTGACATTTATCAAATTTGGTGCAAAACATATTAAAAGGGTTATGCCATTTAAAATATGTATCCTTTATCCATAGGATAGAGGATAAATTGCTGATTGGGAGGGGTAAACACCTCCCATTCTCATGAACAGCTGGGGTCTCAGCGGTCAGACCCTCAATGATCATCAATTTATGTTTTATCGCAATTGCCCCAAACAACTAATCAGATCTCAGCTCTTATTTTTCCATCAGTTTTAATAAATTCCCAACTAATAAGTCATACCATATCAGTCTCTAGCTCTTCTCTACCACTGTGTATGAGGCACATTTATGACATGGATATGACATTGAAAATGACCAATACACAATATTACGTTTATGTTCTTCAAACATTTTATTTCTTCCATATTTTGTTTGTAGTCAATAGTACTTGGTCTAAAATCTATATGACAGGCATCATCTATGTGAATTTGTAGCTCATGCACAAATGATGCCATCCTATACTAATAACCTCATCAGCTATAGCTTGTAGAGTTTTAAGGTATTGATTACTTACCGCTTCTAAGTTTCTTGATTTGTATCTTACTGAATAAACACATCTGCATAGCTTAGTCAACAACGTTCTGTAGATTTTAGTGATCTTGAAAATTAACCTTTTCTACCCTGTATACAGCAATGACAAGTAACTAATATTTACTTTAACCACCTGTGTTTGTGAACTAAAATATATCGTGTTTGAACTACAGTTATTGCTGTTTTACAGATGATTTATTTTCATCTGCCTTGTCATGTTTGTCATGTATAAGAGTAAGGCCACTTTTAGCAGCGGTTTCCAACATGCATTTTGAACCAAATCCATAGCAAATTTACCATCCATAGCATGTGATTGAATTGTAAAGAGCAAAATTCTGATGAAATTATGTTACATTTCTAGCTGAGAATGAACAAGTAGTGGATTCTAAAATCCAAGGTAAGGTATTGTGTAAATTTTGTTATATTTGTAAGTCTATGTGGGACATCATAAAAAGGTAGTTTTGATCAATTACATTTTCACTCTGAATAACATTAGACATTCAAAGTTTGCTGCATTTGTTTGAGCCAAAGTCAAGAGTGGCTTGGAAAAGTATGGAAAAGATAAAAGAAACACTTATGCATTTACCTTCTGCTAAATCCACTCCTGGCTTTGGCTGAAAAAAAACAAAATCTGCAACAAAAAAGCAGCTTTTCCGTAACCATATTGCCCTACCAAGACATATGGACATAGGTCCCAGGAGCCTCTCATTATAGCAGACCTCGCCCATCCATGTCACACATGGTATGCTATTTCTTTTTTACAGCAAGCTTGGCAATAACAGAAATGTCTGTTTACCAGGCCAGCATAGGCAACCCCCTTAAAATGTAGACTTCAGTGTTATAGTTTATTTATGTACAGTATAAATAATTTCCAAGATATGTTTGGTTTCATGCTTTTTCTAAGAAAAAAAAACAATCTTCCCAGATGGTTTGAGAGTTAATAAAATGAATCTCAAGCAATCTTCAAAAATCATTATAGCTTGCATTCATCGACCTGAGGGAATTTCACCTTTTAGCACTCTCCTGGTACCTGTGTTTGTTCTGCTGGTCAAACAGACACCTTCACCTTCTATTTTCTTAATTGGTCCATGTGGACGGTTCCTCATTTGCTCCCACTGCAGCATCTTTCTTTATATTGCAGTTCTTTCTAGGTTCTTAAATAGAAGCCTTTCCAGAAGTCTTTGTATGAAGTTGTATGAACGTTTTGACTTATTTAATTAAGGACTAATTATTCCTTCAAAGTTAATCCCCTACTGAATTGATTGTCTTTATGACAATCTGTCACTTAAATTGAAGAATTTTACTTTCAGTGAATTCTTATGTCTTATCTTTTAGAACTTGTATTTTAGAAACTCTTAAACTGATGCGGCTAGCAGAGTACATGTTTCTTGGGCAAACTCCAAACTGATAAATAGGTTTTCCCATCATTAACCAATAAATAGCCATGCGCCCTGTCATGCCCCTGTGACTTACTGGCAACAATTTAGGCTATGGGCCGACACAAGGAGCACATACATTAGAAGGGACATTTATCATGTGAGCAATGTGCCATGACTTGATGCATCTCATACTGTAGTGTGCATATTACTGTTACAGCACTTCCAAATTCTGCTGTTTTCAGAATCCCAGACCACATTATATTTCATAAGAAACATTTTATAAAATATCGCTCTTCTGGCATCGACCCCTCATCACACTACACAGTAGTTACCATTTCAACTGTACTATAACTGAAGTTACAACAGCAATTGACATTTATCAATTGTAATGCAATAAAGAGCATCGCTGGAGGTGAGAAAGGGCAAGCCCCTTGCCATTTCAAAGGAAAAGAACCTGCTGTCACAACTTCTGCATCGACTTTAAAGCACAATCTAAACCTATAACTTTCATATGTATAAGAACACAGGGGCTTTAAAATACATTTATTACTAAAAGTTCTTCTCACTAAAGTTCTGTTTCATTTCTGTTGAACTTCAGAAAACTTAATTTCCATAACGCTAAAAATCAAAGATAGACCTATATACTCTTTTATAAAGAAAAGTTTATAAAAGTATTGTAATCTTCAGAAGTCAGACGGACCAGTCCTGGAGTTGTTTTCTTACTAGCCAGACAATATGAACTCCCAAAGGGCTAGCCTGAAGTTCTTGGGCCCACACAAAATCTGTAACAGATCACTCCACTTATACTGTACCATATACAGTGGGGAAAAAAGTATTTAGTCAGCCACCAATTGTGCAAGTTCTCCCACTTAAAAAGATGAGAGAGGCTTGTAATTGTCATCATAGGTAGACCTCAACTATGAGAGACAAAATGAGAAAACATGTCTAGAAAATCACATTGTCTGATTTTTTGAGAATTTATTTGCAAATTATGGTGGAGAATAAGTATTTGGTCAATAACAAAAGTTCATCTCAATACTTTTATATATCCTTTATTGGCAATGACAGAGGTCAAACGTTTTCTGTAAGTCTTCACAAGGTTGGCACACACTGTTGCTGGTATGTTGGCCCATTCCTCCATGCAGATCTCCTCTAGAGCAGTGATGTTTTGGGGCTGTCGCTGGGCAACTCGGACTTTCAACTCCCTCCAAAGGTTTTCTATAGGGTTGAGATCTGGAGACTGGCTAGGCCACTCCAGGACCTTGAAATGCTTCTTACGAAGCCACTCCTTTGTTGCCCTTGCGGTGTGCTTGGGATCATTGTCATGCTAAAAGACCCAGCTACGTTTCATCCTCAATGCCCTTGCTGATGAAAGGAGGTTTGCACTCAAAATCTCACGATACATGGCCCCATTCATTCTTTCATGTACACGGATCAGTCGTCCTGGTCCCTTTGCAGAGAAACAGCCCCAAAGCATGATGTTGCCACCCCCATGCTTCACAGTAGGTATGGTGTTCTTTGGATGCAACTCAGCATTCACTCTCCTTCACCAAACAGTTCTACTTTGGTTTCATCTGACCATATGACATTCTCCCAATACTCTTCTGGAACATCCAAATGCCCTCTAGCAAACTTCAGACGGGCCCGGATATGTACTGGCTTAAGCAGAGGGACACGTCTGGCACTGCAGGATCTGAGTCCCTGGCGGCGTAGTGTGTTACTGACGGTAGCCTTTGTTACATTAGTCCCAGCTTTCTGCAGGTCATTCACTAGGTCCCCCCGTGTGATTCTGGGATTTTTGCTCACCGTTCTTGTGATCATTTTGACCCCACGGGGTGAGATCTTGCGTGGAGCCCCTGATCGAGGGAGATTATCAGTGGTCTTGCATGTCTTCCATTTTCTAATTATTGCTCCCACAGTTGATTTTTTTAACACCAAGCTGCTTGCCTATTGCAGATTCAGTCTTCCCAGCCTGGTGCAGGTCTACAATTTTGTTTCTGGTGTCCTTCCACAGCTCTTTGGTTTTCACCATAGTGGAGTTTGGAGTGTGACTGTTTGAGGTTGTGGACAGGTATCTTTTATACAGATAACAATGTCAAACAGGTGGGCAGCACTGTAGCTCAGTGGTTAGCACTGCAGCCTTGCAGTGCTGGAGTTTTGGGTTCGAATCCTGCCAAGGACAACATCTGCAAGGAGTTTGTATGTTCTCCCTGTGTTTGTGTGGGTTTTCTCCCACACTCCAAAGACATACTGATAGGGGATGTAGATTGTGAGCCCTATCTAAGCATAATAAAAAAGCATAAACAGGTGCCATTACTACAGGTAATGAGTGGAGGACAGAGGAGCCTCTAAAAGAAGAAGTTACAGGTCTGTGAGAGCCAGAAATCTTGCTTGTTTGTAGGTGACCAAATACATAATTTTCAAATAAATTCTTTACAAATCAGACAATGTGATTTTCTGGATTTGTTTTCTCATTTTGTCTCTCATAGTTGAGGTCTACCTATGATGACAATTACAGGCCTCTCTCATCTTTTTAAGTGGGAGAACTTGCACAATTGGTGGCTGACTAAATACTTTTTTTCCCCACTGTATATCTAGTAGGGGAGAGCCATTGAGCTTGATAAGACAGCACAGCTGGAGTAGAATAGCTACCTTTGCTGCTACTAGTGCTATGCTTGTGAAAACATTAATAGACAACAATAAAAAAAACATGTTAGGCTAAGGCCCCACGTTGCGGAATGCAGCTAAAAAATGCTGCAGAAGAAAACACAGCGGGAAACGCATTTAGTTTTTTCCACAGCATTTTTCATTGTGTTTTTGCTAAGTTTTTCTCTGTGAGTTTTCTTCCCTTATTAAGGCCCAGGTAGTGAGCTGCAGCCAGAAAACGCTGCAGAAAAGACCACGGCACAGACGCAGCCAGAATCCCATCCACTTTGCAGGTAATGTAAAACGCAGCGTTTTTTGCCGTAGCATCTCCACCACGGCCAAAATGCTGCGTTTTTGCAACATGGGTCCCCAGCCTAAATCTATAGGGAAAATGCAAGTGTTTCTGCAGGTGAAATTGACATGCAGCTTTTCCACAATTTTTTTTTTTTTCACAGTGTGTGGATAGGATTAGCCAGAATCTCATTCATTTTTCTGGTACAGTAAAGTTTCCTCAACATGGGGCCTTAGCCTCAAAAGTTCAGTGGAGACATAAGATTTTTTACGCGTATACACTTAGCACCTGTTATTTAACTAGCCTGGATTAACAGAAGCATCTCATGAGAGCATGAAAGTAGATTTCTTAAACTGTAGATTTCATAAACTTAAGGAAAGATGGACCATGTGGACCTAGGGTTATTGTACAGCATCCAAAAAACATTGTAACTCTTCTGCCATCATAGAAGGCAATGTTCCATGTATTGACAACTCTGTTATGTTATACTCTTATATACAAGTTAAAAACTGGGTCCTGGGTATCTGACTGCAATGGGAACTCTTTAAATATCATCTATAGGCCATCTGTTTAAACACATAAAATGAATACTCATGCTTGCTCAGTTTAGCTTTTATTATAGTATCATAAAGGGAACATTTAAGAAATAAATTACTTTTCACCTTCAGACGACTTTAATTTAATTTATTGCATCTTCTCTTCTGTGCACCATTTATTAAATATATTTTCATAGGGCTTTACATTATTTAACTTCCATTGATACTACACATGTCACTACTGGTTTGTGCTTTGATAAAATTGTATCACTGGATCAGTACAGTCTTTTCTAAGTGCAAAAAAAGTTACTGTCTATAAATTGCCTTCTTTGGGAAAGACAAGAGGACTATTAGTTCTTGCTAAAACTTCCTGCCCACAAAAAATAAATGACGAAACTAGAAAACTATTTAAAATAAGCTATATTAAAACCATAAATTAAAACTGGTGAAAACGCCAGAATGCGATTTTGTTAAATTCAACTGAAAACTGTAGTGGGGTAATATCTTGGCAATGTATGCAAAATGCTTGTTTTTTTAAAGCTATAATATTCTAGTAATACACTGGTTGCACCTTCATCGAGTCACAAAATATTTTGGACTTTTCAAGAAATTTGACATTCCCTTCTCTGACTGCAGAATAACTGTTTTCAGTAGTCAATCAGCTTTTAGCAGAGTACAATAAAGCACATTATATAGCTGGGAATAACACAAAAGTAGACATTTTAATTAATCTGGCAGTAACCCATATGAAAGCTTAGACTTACCATACCAGATTTAAAGATAGATGGGCTACACAACCCCATTTTCAACAGAAGCAACCCCAGATTTTAGCTGATGGTTACAGGTCCCTCTTCATTAAGCCCGCAGGAGCAGCCAGGGTATCTCTACTATATGTGGATGATCATTTTCTCTGCAATAGCTGTCACATGGAATGTAAACTACAATATGACAACCATTAATGAATGTGTGGCTCTATAACATATCAGTCTTCTCCAACCTCAGGCTCTCCAGTTGTTCTAAAACTACAAGTCCCAACAGGCTATGACAGTCGTAGGCTGAAATACATTGAATAAGTAAGAGCAGAAAACAGTATTTGCATTGGTTCTTGGCTTTGAGATATATAGGGCTTTTTTAACCAGGTACCACTGTTTAGTCTGTCTGTAGTATGGATACATATAGACAGACTAATGAAAATCATTATTTAATATAAATACTAAGTATAAATGAAGAGTTTGTTGCACTTGTTACAAAAATAACAAGTTACAAGGGGATTGAGAGTATTTGAAGAAACTGAAAATAAGTGGAATAGGGCATTAAGGTGACACATAAAGAGGAATGAGAAGGTTGGATAAAAAGTGTATCTTAAGATAAAAGACCACTTTATCTAAAGATAATTAAGAGAGATCAATCAGGCAGACAAAGTAGAATGGTATTGGCAAAGTCTAAAGTTCAACTAGCATGACAGGATGACCAGAAAACGGATGATATGAAATATCACAAATCTTATTAATGAACAGTGATTCAAGAGACATATTAAACTATAAAGAAGGTAAAAGCCAAGCTTTAACAAGTTCAGAGACAGAATACTTGTATTTATATATTCTGCTTCTCTCCACCATGCTCCTCTATTACAGTATACAGAGTGTTGTCAGATAATAATAATACATATCAAATATCACGCTTAGCCGTTAGGTGGCTATACACTTTCAACAGCTGTCGCCCCAAACAATTGTTCTTCTTCCAGCCTCTCCATACACATGTCTGCTTGCTTCAGACAAGCGGGAAAGGGGAGTAAGCCACTGCCAGACACCTGTGGCGGTGATCTCTCTCCCTTGAGAACAAAGGGTCAAGCATGAAATTCAACACAACTGCTCCCTTTTTTCACTAACATATGCCGATGCAGGCTCAGGTGATGTATATGGCTACCAAACAAAATAGAAGTACTGAATTACAAAGTAAAAATGGTTTAACTCAAAAGTAACCACAATGTCTGTATATCACATAGCTGTAAAATGTTCAGAAGTATTATTACTGTACTGCAATTACATATATTTTTTTGGTCCCTTTTGTTGCTATATTAAAACACCTACACACTAAAGCAGCTTTGTCATTAGAAAACACTTAAAAAAAAAATGCATGTTTGGATTATGAGTATCCTGACCTTACATTCTTTTGCTCCTGTAGAATATCCAACGCCCTGTGTGGTTAAATGTTTTACGCTGTTTTTTTTTGTTTCTTTTCTGATGTACTAACATGGGCCAAATAACATTTTTCTGTGTTGGCGTTGATTTATAGGGTTTTAAATAATTTGTTATGCTACGTTGAATTTCTAATAAAATTGCATATGAAATCAAAGTGCTGTCAGTTGATCAAGCTCCCTTTCTGTGTCTTAAATACTGTTACTTACAAGGGCATAAAGATCGTGGTAGCAGAGTGTGCTGGGGCAGCCAACATGCGCTGGACAAGCCAGCAGCTGAGGCTCAGTACAGAGCATAGTGATGACAGCCAGCAGATATCATTGCCTGCAAGCCAGGCAGCCGTTCAGTGGCTGTTTAATGGCTGCCTGGCTCACTGACTACATGCTGCATGTAGTATAATGTTGTACCGTGTTAGCCATTGAAAGTAGTGGAAGAGTGAAGAAATCAGGCGATACTTTTTAAAACAAAACATAATTTTTTTTTAATTAACCTTTCCGGGGTACCCCCCCCCCCCACCACACATGGTGTGTTACAAAAACGGAAAATTAACAGATTTTTTTACACATGGTTTTCAAAGCATTTTAGAGTCCTTAAAAAAATTGCAATCTAAGTAGAGAAGTTATTTACAACAGGTCAAAAAAAACAGTCTGGAAACTTGTGGTGCATGACGGAGGGATCAGTGATTCTTGCTGTTATCTGTTTGCTATCAGGAGGTGATTTGTGACCCTCACAGGTCACACATAGTGTGATTTGAAGCTGGCATGAATATTGAGTTCAGTTCATGGTTCAAACATAGTGTGACATGAAGCTGGCATGAATATTAAGTCCAAATTGCAGAGTTTGAAATTTTTGCATAAATTTATACTCCATTTCTTTTCTTTTCTCTTGTGTCTTAAAATGTCCCATTAAAACCACAACCCGCAAATCTTCAATAGAGTGGTTTTCTCCGGAGAAATGTGCGGCCACTGGGAGATCGGTTCTGCTGTTATTAATGGTGGATCTGTGTGAGTTCATTCGTTGACTGAGTCTCTGCCCTGTTTCCCCCACATAGAGGCCTGTGGTGGGACATTGCACACACATTATGAGGTACACCACATTGGAAGACCTGCAGGAAAATGTCCCCCTAATTCTGTGCACCTGTTGTGACTGTGGGATAGGTACCCTGTCAGCGGTGTGGATGTGCTTGCAGGTCATGCACCTTTTATGTAGGCAAGGTGAGGCGCCATTTTCAGTTGGGGCCTTCAGGGCACTCCGGACGATAATACGCCTCAGGTTTGGTGGTTGTCGAAAGGAGAGGAGAGGGGGGACTGGAAATATGTCCTTGAGTCTGTTGTCCCTATGTAGTACAGGTTGGAGCTCCTTGGCAATCCTTCGTAGGATCTCCAGCTGTGGGTTGTAGGTGACAACTAGGGGCACTCGGGCTTCTTTCTGGGTCTTTTTATATGTGAGCAGACTGTCTCTGTTAATGGCTGCTGCTTTGTTTAATTGGTTGTCTGTCACTTTTGGTTTGTATCCCAATCTGAGAAATTTCAACCTCAGATCCAGGAGGTGCTTGTCCAGGTCTGTTTTGTCGGAGCAAATACGATTGTATCGTATAGCCTGGCTGTAGATTATAGATTGTCTTGTGTGCTTGGGGTGGAAGCTGTCGTTTCTCAGGTAGGCCGTTCTGTCTGTGGGTTTGTGGTATATCGATGTGAGTAGCCGGTGGTCTTTAATGTATATTGTGGTATCCAGAAAGTGAATTTCACTCCCTGAATAGCTAAGTTTAAGGTTGATGGTCGGGTGAAAGTCATTGAAGTCATTATGGAATTGAAGTAGGGCCTCCTCACCTGCAGTCCAGATGACAAGGATATCATCGATATAACGAAGGTAAATCATAGGTTTGGTGGTGCATGTTGATAAATATGTTCCTTCCATTTCTGCCATAAAGAGATTTGCATATTGGGGTGCACATCTGGTCCCCATTGAAGTTCCCATTCGCTGTAGATATAGATCCTCTCCAAAGGTAAAATGGTTGTGGCTAAGGATGAATTGTATGAGCTGCGTTACTGGTTCTGTTGGGAGGTTTTGTTTTGCCAGGTGTACCCGACATGCTGCAACTCCATCCTTGTGGAGAATGTTGGTATACAGGGATTCCACATCCATGGTGGCCAAAATGGTACCCTCAGGTAGAGGGCCCAGGGCATTCAGTTTGTTAAGAAGGTCAGTGGTGTCCTGGATATAGCTTGGAGTATCCCTGACAAGGGGTTTTAGGAGATTTTCCACCCAACCTGAGATGTTTTCTGTCAGTGTCCCAATGCCAGAAATGATAGGCCTCCCAGGGTTGCCATCTTTGTGTATCTTTGGGAGCATATAGAAGCAGCCCGGCCTGGGATCTTGGGGTACCATTTTGGCCACCATGGATGTGGAATCCCTGTATACCAACATTCCCCACAAGGATGGAGTTGCAGCATGTCGGGTACACCTGGCAAAACAAAACCTCCCAACAGAACCAGTAACGCAGCTCATACAATTCATCCTTAGCCACAACCATTTTACCTTTGGAGAGGATCTATATCTACAGCGAATGGGAACTTCAATGGGGACCAGATGTGCACCCCAATATGCAAATCTCTTTATGGCAGAAATGGAAGGAACATATTTATCAACATGCACCACCAAACCTATGATTTACCTTCGTTATATCGATGATATCCTTGTCATCTGGACTGCAGGTGAGGAGGCCCTACTTCAATTCCATAATGACTTCAATGACTTTCACCCGACCATCAACCTTAAACTTAGCTATTCAGGGAGTGAAATTCACTTTCTGGATACCACAATATACATTAAAGACCACCGGCTACTCACATCGATATACCACAAACCCACAGACAGAACGGCCTACCTGAGAAACGACAGCTTCCACCCCAAGCACACAAGACAATCTATAATCTACAGCCAGGCTATACGATACAATCGTATTTGCTCCGACAAAACAGACCTGGACAAGCACCTCCTGGATCTGAGGTTGAAATTTCTCAGATTGGGATACAAACCAAAAGTGACAGACAACCAATTAAACAAAGCAGCAGCCATTAACAGAGACAGTCTGCTCACATATAAAAAGACCCAGAAAGAAGCCCGAGTGCCCCTAGTTGTCACCTACAACCCACAGCTGGAGATCCTACGAAGGATTGCCAAGGAGCTCCAACCTGTACTACATAGGGACAACAGACTCAAGGACATATTTCCAGTCCCCCCTCTCCTCTCCTTTCGACAACCACCAAACCTGAGGCGTATTATCGTCCGGAGTGCCCTGAAGGCCCCAACTGAAAATGGCGCCTCACCTTGCCTACATAAAAGGTGCATGACCTGCAAGCACATCCACACCGCTGACAGGGTACCTATCCCACAGTCACAACAGGTGCACAGAATTAGGGGGACATTTTCCTGCAGGTCTTCCAATGTGGTGTACCTCATAATGTGTGTGCAATGTCCCACCACAGGCCTCTATGTGGGGGAAACAGGGCAGAGACTCAGTCAACGAATGAACTCACACAGATCCACCATTAATAACAGCAGAACCGATCTCCCAGTGGCCGCACATTTCTCCGGAGAAAACCACTCTATTGAAGATTTGCGGGTTGTGGTTTTAATGGGACATTTTAAGACACAAGAGAAAAGAAAAGAAATGGAGTATAAATTTATGCAAAAATTTCAAACTCTGCAATTTGGACTTAATATTCATGCCAGCTTCATGTCACACTATGTTTGAACCATGAACTGAACTCAATATTCATGCCAGCTTCAAATCACACTATGTGTGACCTGTGAGGGTCACAAATCACCTCCTGATAGCAAACAGATAACAGCAAGAATCACTGATCCCTCCGTCACGCACCACAAGTTTCCAGACTGTTTTTTTTGACCTGTTGTAAATAACTTCTCTACTTAGATTGCAATTTTTTTAAGGACTCTAAAATGCTTTGAAAACCATGTGTATAAAAATCTGTTAATTTTCAGTTCTTGTATCACACCATGTCTGATGAAGGGAGCGAGTACTCCTGAAAGCTTACTTATAAATATACTCAGTTAGCCTCTAAAAGGTATCGCCTGATTTCTTCACTCTTCCACTACATGCTGCATGGTCAGACTGTCCACAAATTCTCCACCTACATTGCCAAAAGCAATTAGGGTTCCCAGGTGATAATTGACCTGACCACCAAGCCACTTCCTGTACCATTTTCTGGATGATTGGCTCGGTGGCAGAGCTGTTATAGTCTGTACTCCTCCTTCACCTAAAATAATGTCATAACTAGGATAAAGTTGGGAGGAGTGGAGGAGTGATCACCAGATAAAGAACAGGAAGAAACAAGAAGGCTTCTGTCCCAGCTGCTGTCCTCTGTTCCCCCTCTAACTTTTCAGTTGTTCTCTACCCTCAGCTGCTTATATTGCGCTCCTCCCTACCATCAGCTCTCTGCTTTACACCCCTTACCCTGTTCATTTAGCCATGATTCCAAAGCTTACCTATGTGGCTGAATGTGTAGCAATAATTGACTTGTTGCATGTTCAAAACCTGTCCTGCAAGACAGTTTGCACCATGTTTTTGTTTTTCTGCAGTGTGTAAATGGTATTTGTTTAAACCTCATCTATTACACTACTATACATTATAGCGGGTTAGTGATTTTGCTGCTGTGAGTATGACATGTGTTCCTGGTCTTAAAGCGTTTTTCTGCCTTGAACAATAGCTTTTTACTAGTAAGGGTCCAATGTACCTGCAGCATTTCCCCTTCCCAGAAGAAAAAGTAATCATTACACTGCACTCAATGAAATCAATTGGCTATCTATGTAATGCAATGTTGTGCCTCCATAGTAAGTGACATCTTTTGTAGCTGTTCTCCATCCTGGTCAATTGATATAGGTTCTGAATGATGATTTTTCCGATTAATGCCCTAATGGTCCCACAATAGAGTATTTAATCGTTTTTCTCACCTGAACATTCCCTATATTAATCTGTAGATACTTAATTATGGTTAAAGTATAAAAAATTATATCAACGTTTTATGGAGGGGCAGGGAGTTGTACCTGAAAATTGTTAGCTAAATTATATAATGTTAATTTGAAGCAGTAAAAATGATTTCAGGCTATGTATTACTCCTCTTGACGCATACTGTAAACCAGCGGTCCCCAACCTTTTTTTTGCCATGGCCCAGCAGGGGGGGAGGGGCAGGGAGCAGGGGACAGGGCAGACAGTTTAGGGGGTGGGGTTATACAGCAAACAGCGCTGTACACCGGCGCGTAGCTACGTAGCTAATGGCGGGGACCTGGTCTACAGCGCTGTACACCGAGGTCCCGTTGGCACACCTTGGTGTACAGCGTTGTTTGGTGTACTATAGAGAGCCTAGGGCGGGGGGGATTATGTTTAGTATGGATCTAGGAGCCACAACACTGTGGCCAGATTGCCAACCCACGGACCGGCAAAAGACCCCCAACGGCCCGGTCCCAGTCTGCAGACCAGTGGTTGGGGACCCCTGCTGTAAACCACAGGTGTCAAACATGAGGCCTGTGAGCCAAATCTGGCCCATGGCCTTGTGTTTTGTGTGCTGCAGCCCAGTAACACTTTGATGGTGCAGCTGCACTGGGCCCCCTTAAGCAGCATCACTCAGTTTGTTCTGTCTTCGCCCTGAAGGTCCCCAGCACTCTATAGCTGGGAAATGCTGTGGACCTTCCAGCCAAAGACAGAACAAGCAACCATAAGGGTCACAGCGGTCGCACTTGCAAACAGGCACCTAAGCCAGGGGGCTTTATAGGCCCTCCTTGCCACACTACTGTCTCCAGGTGTAGGGAATTTAATATTTACTTCTTCTTCCTGCTAAACTCTTATGCAGCACTGGGCTGTGCGCTTCTTTTAATGTCCTTCCAGCCATGCTGTCTCCTGCTCTATGGTACCACTTGCGATACCATAGTGCTGGTGACAGGGTAGCCGGGAGGACAATAGAAGAGGTGTACAGTCCAGTGCCACATCAGTGCTGTGGGGTGGGGTGGGGAAAACTATTACCTGTGGGGGTCACCTATATCTATGTGTTGGGGGAACTATTACCCATGGGGGGGACAATTACCTGTAGGGGGGATAATTAGGACACTATTACCTGTGTGTGGGGGGACACTATTACCTATGGGGGAATTATTACCTGTAGGGGGGTAAACAAAATAGGTAATCATGTTTACAAACCTGTTTTGTGTTATTTAACAATATGTTAACATCAGCCTTATGGTTGCCTTCAACGAGCTATAAATGTAATTAAGCCTAACTGGCACAGCTACATTTATACAGTTCCTGAATTACTAACGGCCTGTTGTAGACAATCATAAGGCTGATGTCGCCCTCGGCGAAAATAAGTTGACACCCCTGGTGTAACTGATTCATCACCTGCATTCATCAAATTTTTTGTCATGCCATTGCACCCAGTTAAAAAAAAAAAAAAAAAAACCTAAATCATGACATATAAGTTTTGTTTTTGTTTTTTTTTAAATATAGGCACAAATGGAGGATAGAAGCTGGTAAACAGCATCCGTTTTTCTCAATCAGTTTAACACATCTGCCATGGTATGAAAAAAAGCCTAAAATAACTAATACTATACTAATACAGAACAGAAGTAAATTATAGAAACATACACAAAAAATTAAAGGGGTATTCCCATCTCAAGGATCCTATCTATACTGCTAGCTCATGTAAATTGAAGACTTTTCCTAAATATATTGCTTTAGAAGTGCTGCTTTTTTTCCTGCTATGTGAAATTATATCTCCCATTATTTACACAGCGTTGCCATAACCACGGACCTGTGTGATAGGACAAGTGACATCACTCACTGCTCTCACTGTTATCTACAGCTCTGCTGGCAGGACAATCAGTTCAGCTAATTGTAGTTTGCTGATAAAGCCCTGTCTGTTATCTCTCTATGTAAACACACAGATAACACTGAGTCCCATTCTTTAGAAGCATGTGCATATTCATAGTGTCCTGTTCAGCAAGCTGGGAGGGGGATACAGTAAGTGAGAAGAAGAGACATCAGGCAAAGCTGCTGAAACAGTAGGATGGGAAAACCATTTTAAGTGATTAATATATGGCTGATTATATATGTTTTATATATATATATTTAATACAGTTCATAGTTGTATCCATGCACAATATTCCTGTGGGTAATTAAATTCAATGAAGCACAATGCTACATACTGTATATAATACTGTAAAATGCAACTAATGCAGTGGAAGAGCATTATACTGTATGCCAGATAGACTTAATTGGATTACTTCAATACTGCCCTAACACAACTCAGCTATTATATTTTGTCATTTTTACATTGGTTTTGGCTTATTAAATTTGTACATACTGTATTTAGTCCTCAATATTTATAGAACCTCTGTGTTCAGCAGTTTTGCTCTTCATATATCTGTTCCTATCATAACCCAAGCTCATAATTTAATTTCTCTAATTCAGACATGTTCAATAAGACTTGGATCAGTTTCATAAAAAGCATAATAGAACAATATTACTTCTAGTATACTAATATGTAATTTACTAATTACTGTTTAGACATTACATACAATTAAATTATTATGGATATTACATACAGGATATATATATATATATATATATATATATATATATATATATATATATATAGTTTTTTACTGTATTATATTTACAATATTTGCTTTGTTAATATTTATTGTACAAGGTGTGATATTTTGCTGTCTATAACTATTTTTTTTTAGTTTAAGAATATGGATCCTGTGGCTTTTCTCATAATGTAGCATTGCTTATTTTGACAGTGTGTTGTGCTAGAATGCATAAATCTCCCTAAGGGCAAACACCTAGAGCAGATGAACATAACTTGATTTTCTACTGTATCTTGATTTTTTTTTTTAAGTTTGTCATTTTTAACTGTTTTATATACAAATTCCAAATTCATGTAATTATCCATGTTTCAAATTCTACACGATGAATAGTATTCCTCAGCTCTAAATTTTAACTCCTTAATGACAAAGCCAAAAACTGTCTTAGACTAAAGCCCCACATTGTGGAAATGTAGTGTTTTTTATTGCAGATTTTGCTGCGTTTTTTTGAGCCAAGATCAGCAGTGTATTTAACCCCTTCCCGACATCTGCCATAATAGTACAGCAGATGTTGGATGTCCACACTGATCGTGGGCATTAAGGCCCCCGATGCCTCAGCCATTAGCATTGTAATGTATTGCATTAGTGATTAGTCCCCCTGGGGTTCAAGACCCCTAGGGGGTCTAATAAATGCAATTTAAAAAAAAAATTTTTTTTAAAGTTCAAATATTTTTCCCATATGGAGAACGCTATAACGGGGAAAAAAATCAAAAGCACCAAACCACAGTTTGTTCGCTGTTTTGCCACTAATAAAAATTCCCCAAAATGGTATAACTAAGAAGTACATTTGACCATGCAAAAAAAGACACCACATGCATACATGGAATGCATACAAGGAAATTTTTAATAAAGTTACAGGTGTCAGAATATGGAAACTTTTAGAAATTTTTTATTTTTTTTTTGCAAAGTTTTAGATTTTTGTTAAAGGGCTAAAATGTAAATAAAACTATATAAATTTGGTATCCCCGGAATCATACTAAAACATGGAATACAGGTGACATCATTTTGGCTGTAGAGTGAACGCCATTAAAAAAAAAAAAAGCGAAGCCGTAAGAAAGTGGTACAAATGTACTTTTTCTCCAATTCTACCCCATTCTGAATTTTTTTCCAGCTTCCCAGTATATTGTACAGAATAATAAATTGCACCATTATGAGGAACAATTTGTCCCACAAACATCAAGCCCTCATATGAAAAATAAAAAAAGTTATGTGGTTTGGAAGGTAGGGAGTCAAAAATGAAAATCGAAAAATTCCTCCAGCGGGAAGGGGAAGATGCTTTAACTTACCAAAGTGATTATAAGGCTGAGTCCCCACGCAGATTTTTTTATTGTAGATTTTGCTGCGTTTTTTTTTAGCCAAAGCCAGGGATTAAGCAGAAGGTGGAAGTATAAGTACTTCCTATATGTTTACCATTCCTTTTGCAGCCATTCTTGTCTGTGGATCAATAAAAAAGCAGCAAAACCCCAGGAATTAAAACAATATGGAAGTGAAATGTAGACATTTCATTTTTTTCCAATAATAAGTTCATTTAGCTCTGAAATTTACACATTCACTAAAGGGTTAAAGGAGAAAATGATTCCCACAATTTTTTTTTGCAATTTCTCCCAAGCATGGAAATACCCCACATCCACTGTTGATGTAAAATGTTGTTTGGTCATATGGCAGCGCGCCAAAAGGAAGGAGTGTCACTGGGCATTTGAAAAGCAGATTTAGCTGGAACAGTTTTCAGGTGCCATGCCTCATTTGCAATGCCCCTAAATTGTCAGTACAGTGGAAACACCCCAAAAGTGACCCCAAACTACACCCCTCAAAGAATTTATCAAAGGGTATAGTGAGCATTTTGACACAACAATTGTTTCACATATTTTATTAGCATAGGAATGTGAAAATGAAAAATTACTTTTCCAATAAACCATCAATTTAGCCCCAAATTTTTCATTTTCACAAGAGGTTAAAGAGAAAGAGCACCCCAAAGTTTGTCACACAAATTTTCCTGAACATGACAATACCCCATATATGGTTGTAATCTGCTGTATGGGTTCATGGCGGGACTCGGAATTGAAAGAGTGCTATTTGGCTTTTAGAGCGCAGATTTTGCTGGAATAGTTTTCAGGTGCCAAGACGCATTTGCAGGACCTCTAAATTACCAATACAATGGAAACCACCAAAAGGTGATCCCATTTTAGATTCCCCAAGAAGTGACCCCACTTTGTAGAGGCTCTGCAAATGTGATGTGGCATCCAAAAACCAGCACTCTGAATCTGCGCTCCACATATCCACCTAGCGCTCCTTCACATCTGTGCCCTACTATGTTCCCAAACAGCATTTTATGCGACTGTATGACACTGTTGTATTCAGGATAGCGTACTTAACAATGGCATATGTGGGTATAAACTGATGTTTGGGCACAGCAAGGAACAGAAAGGAGGGAGTGGTATTTGGTTTTTGGAGCTCAGTTTGGTTCTTGGATGTCATGTCACTTTTGCAGAACCCCTGAATTGGCATTAAAGTGGAATCCACAGACATGTGACGCCATTTTGGAAAGTACACCCCTCTGGGGGTCACTTCTGGTGTCTTTTTCCTTGTAAGCTCACACAGTTTATACATTACCCTCCTGCTGCAACAAGTGTTGCACTAAAGATTTGATGATTTTTCGGGTTCTTGTCGTCACATTGTACAAGCTATATTTTTTTTTATTTTTCTGGTGATGTAGCCATATGAGGGTTTGTTTTTTGCGGGAAGAGATGCATTTTGTAATGACACCATTTTGGGATGCTTATAACTTATTGACTAAATTTTATTAACTCTTTATAAAAAACAAATTCTGGCATTGCTTTTTACCTTTTAAATTTCTTACCATACAGCATAAGTAACATGTTATCTTTATTCTATGGATCAGTACGATTACAGTGATAACTAATTTATATTGTTTTTATGCATTACTAATTTTGCAGAATAAAAACCCATTTGGAGAAAAAAAATCTATTATTTTTGCATTGTCATCTTTTGAGAGGTATAACGTTTTTATTTTCTGTTGACTGAATTGGTTGAGGGATTATTTTTTGTGGGATGAGATGTGCTTTTTATTGGTACTATTTTGGGGTACATATAACTTTTTGATCACTTTTTATACCATATTTTGAGAGGTGAGATGGTGAAAAATAATTTCTTCCGGCATTTTTTATCCGTTTCTTTTCACAGCATTCACCATGCAGGTTAAATAATGTTTCAGTTTTATTGTATGGGTTGTTATGGATGCAGCGATACCAAATATGTATTGTTTTTATTAATTTTTAGGGGTTTTTTTTTCCATAATTTATTTTATACAGGAAAGGGTCATTTTTTTATTTATTAATTTTTTAACACTTTTATTCTATTTATTTTTTTTACTTTATACTTTTTTACTATATATTTTTTTTTAATTTCAGGATTTAAACTAATCATTACAGGATTTAAACTATTGATCTTCTGATTGCTGATTCAGTAGTATACACTGCAATACAAGTACTGCAGTCTGTACGTGAAGTCAACCTATGCAGAAGCATACGCTGCCTTTCTCATTTATGGGTAGGATCAACCAGGTATGTGGGTCTGGCTGCCCGAGGTTACTGATCAGTAACCCCGGGCAGCCAGTTACTGATTGACCTCGGGGCCAATACGGGACAGTATAAGCGCTGAAACCCCTTAAATACCACAGTCATGTTTGACATCCACGATCGGAGCTCATCTTTGACCAGGTGTGCTGGAGCAGGGTGTTAGCTGTAAGTTACAGCTAACACCCAGTCAGTGTCTGAGAGGGTGGAAGGCTTCCGCAGCAGTATGTCAGTTTACCTTAACACCTAGACGACAGCGCCGTACTTTTATGGCGCATGTCGTTAAGGGCTTAAGGTAATTACAACCAAAGGCTTTTGTGACCATAGTTTCAGACCAATATTGAAAGATAAATGTTACTGTTTGTATAATGAAAAGATGTACAATTTTCAAATATATTTTCTGTATTAATTCCTCACAGTTTTCTAGATCTCTGCTTACTGTCATTCATTCTGCTTACTTCCAGTGGTTAAAAATCAATCCATGGTCATGTGATATACGGTCACTGGTTATGTGATGCACACATAGGTGCACAGCTCGTTACCAGGCAGGTGTCTGATTACTGTGCTGTGACTACAATAAGCTGTGCACCTGTGTGTCCATCACATGACCATGGACCATATATCACATGATCATGGACTGATCCACTGGTAGTAAGCAGAATGAATAACAACAAGCAGAGATCTAAAAAACCATGAGGAATTGATACAGAAAGGATATTGGGAAATTTTAAAACTTTTCATTATATAAACAATAAAATTTGTCTCTCAGTATTGGTCTGAAACTAGACAACCCCTTTAACTCCAATTAGCATGAGGACATACATGTGCATTCTAGTGCATGTGACTAAGTATAGCACCTGCTCAGGGACCTAGTGGCAGTGCATGTCATCAGAGATGGTGCTGATCAGTGGTATTTAATCAGATTCAGTGGCCAAATGTGACCATGTTATCTGGTTGGTTACTTTCACTTTCCCTTTCATGATTAGTAATGGGAGAAGCTTCAATCCTTGCATAAGGAATTTGCCATACACTGCAATATAGTACTATTGCAATATATGGCACAAGTGATTTAAAGATTGCAGGTTCAAGCCCCCTGGGGGGAGGCTACTATAAGAAATACAAAAAATATATTAAAAAGTTGGCAAAATATTTTAAAAATGTAAAGAAAATTAAAGTTTAAATCAAACCCTTTCCCTAGACCACATAGAAATATAAATAGAAAAAATGTAAAAATAAACACTTTAGGCATCCCCAAGTTAAAAAAAAAAAAACACCCCAACTATTACAAAGACTTTTGTCCTGTATATAGAACGCCATAGCAGAAAAAAAAAATCAAAATGACTGAATCACCATTTTTTTCACCACTTCACCGTATGGGATAAATAACGTAGCGTTCATCATATGGGATAAATAACACTATTTTTGAATAGTGGGGACTTATACGCACGTGGGGATACCTAACATGTTTGTTTATTTATTTTGTTACATTATATACTTTTTAAATATAAAGGTGTTTTTTAGCTTTTTATTATTTGTTTATATTTGTGTGTTTTTACTATGTGTGTGGTTTTTTTTTTACTTTTTCCCTTTCCCACAAGGGGACTTGAAGCTGGGATTTCAGATCCCTAGTGAAATGTCCTGCAATACATAGTATTGCAGAACATCGCATATTAGTTTTTATGGGAACTATGAATAGGCAGTCAGAAGGCTGTGGCCCGGCCTTCTGGATGCCATAGCAACCGCTCGGAACCCACGATCTTATCGCAGGACGGTCCAAGGGGTGACGGGGGGCGATTTAGCACCCAAATTCCCTGGATGCCATGGTTGTTATTGATCACAGCATCCAGGGGGTTTATCCGCCGGAGTAGGAGTATCTTCTGACTCAGGCGGCTGGTCCTGGCCCTCGGCTGTGTAATGACATACGTACAGCTTCTGTGCCCGTGGCATTACAGTACTGTACTATTACGATGCTCAGTGTTAACTATATGCTCAGTGTGACTTAATAGTACAGCGCTGAGGGGGAACAGGTTAAAGGGGTTATACCAAGTTTTGAAGGTATATATATTCTTTTCTTCTTAGAATGTATGGAAAAGCACCAAAAGAAGATTGCACACAAGATACTGTCCAACCTAAGGCCAGCCCTGTGTTTATGTGTACCCCAGATAGATACCATCCCTTATCCCATTTCTGTCTATTGGCCAAACTAATGTTTATATGTAATCTATCATGAATAGCTTTGACAAAAAAGGTGTTTAGTGCAAAATATGCTGGTAAAGAAGATTCTTCTTGAACACTGGCCACTGTAGGTCACTTCTATATTATGATAGTGGTGCATACACTTTTTAAATTTTTTTAGTATAGGGCATAGTAATAATACCTATAGGAGTATGTTATAATTTTGCAAACTGATAAATTTACCTTTAATATTTCTTAAATATCACAGGGGCCCTCTGGATAGAATTGTTGGTGTCAGCTAAGACTAATGGGTAGATAGAAAAGTTACTGTTATGTCTGCACAATACAAAGGTCCACCCTTTACTTTCATTATATTGCAATTAGCTTTATTCAAAATCCCAACCTCAGTTAGGATCTATTTTTTAACAATTTGTAAGTCTAGATTTAGCTTTATCAGCCAAATTACTGTGGTGTTTAGCATGCTCTCCCAAGGTATGCTCATTATTTCGGGCTTCTGTTGCACTGGTCTGACAGTTGTTCCTTGCGGAAAGATCGGCTAGGAGATAATGATGAATGACCATTCTAGTAACTACTATACTGTGTATGCTCTGATTTCTAATGTATATACTTGAATTTGCACTCATTTACCTCTGCATTCTCAGACACGATAAAACTGAATGCAATATTTTCAAAGTGATGTGATCATTGCTATGACTATACAATATCATAGGCCATATAATTTTATAATTCACTTGATTAAAAATCCATAGAGGATAGAAGCAGCTTCGGCTGTAAGTAGCTATAATGGGCAATGGTCCTGTGTACTGTATTCCATTACTTAGGCCCTGTGGTCATCTTCTTTTCAAATAACTATTACAATTACAATTAATTTGTCTTTTTCCTGGTAATAATCATAATCATTGCTGGGTTTCCATTGTCTTTAGACGTCAGGATGTGTGAAGGGGACTAGGTACAAAGTACTACTATCAGATGTCCTTTGTTACTGTAATCCAGTGGATTCAAGGATTGTAAGAACAAAGATGCTAAATGCAATAACTGAGATATTAAAACAGTGATTTTACTGAATAATATGCAAAACATGAAAAAAAGGGATAAGTGATGACACCCTCACACACACACATAATACTATATGTAAGCGACTACAGCTATTAAGCACTATATATATGCCGTAAATAAGCATAAAAAGTAAATAGGCAGTCACTTAGCTTCAGATCAGATCTCACCAAACTCATGTTACACTCAAGTTGGTGGATAACAAAGAGAGAGCAGCACATTCAAAAAAAATTATACAGATGAGCTTGTTTTCTATGATCATAATATTCATATACAGTGCCTTGTGAAAGTATTCGGCCCCCTTGAACTTTTCAACCTTTTGCCACATTTCAGGCTTCAAACATAAAGATATAAAATTTTAATTTTTTGGTGAAGAATCAACAACAAGTGGGACACAATTGTGAAGTGGAACAAAATTTATTGGTTATTTTAAACTTTTGTAAAAAATAAAAAACTGAAAAGTGGGGCGTGCAATATTATTGGGCCCCTTTACTTTCAGTGCAGCAAACTCACTCCAGAAGTTCAGTGAGGATCTCTGAATGCTCCAATGTTGTCCTAAATGACTGATGATGATAAATATAATCCACCTGTGTGTAATCAAGTCTCCGTATAAATGTACCTGCTCTGTGATAGTCTCAGGGTTCTGTTTAAAGCGCAGAGAGCATTATGAAGACCAAGGAACACACCAGGCAGGTCCGTGATACTGTTGTGGAGAAGTTTAAAGCCAAATTTGGATACAAAAAGATTTCCCAAACTTTAAACATCCCAAGAAGCACTGTGCAAGCGATCATATTGAAATGGAAGGAGTATCAGACCACTGCAAATCTACCAAGACCCGGCCGTCCCTCTAAACTTTCATCTCAAACAAGGAGAAGACTGATCAGAGATGCAGCCAAGAGACCCATGATCACTCTGGATGAACTGCAGAGATCTACAGCTGAGGTGGGAGAGTCTGTCCATAGGACAACAATCAGTCATACACTGCACAAATCTGGCCTTTATGGAAGAGTGGCAAGAAAAGCCATTTCTCAAAGATATCCATAAAAAGTCTCATTTAAAGTTTGCCACAAGCCACCTGGGAGACACACCAAACATGTGGAAGAAGGTGCTCTGGTCAGATGAAACCAAAATCGAACTTTTTGGCCACAATGCAAAACTATATGTTTGGCGTAAAAGCAACACAGCTCATCACCCTGAACACACCATCCCCACTATCAAACATGGTGGTGGCAGCATCATGGTTTGGGCCTGCTTTTCTTCAGCAGGGACAGGGAAGATGGTTAAAATTTGTGGGAAGATGGATGGAGCCAAATACAGGACCATTCTGGAAGAAAACCTGTTGAAGTCTGCAAAAGACCTGAGACTGGGACGGAGATTTATCTTTCAACAAGACAATGATCCCAAACTTAAAGCAAAATCTACAATGGAATGGTTCACAAATAAACGTATCCAGGTTTTAGAATGGCCAAGTCAAAGTCCAGACCTGAATCCAATCGAGAATCTGTGGAAAGAGCTGAAAACTGCTGTTCACAAACGCTCTGCATCCAACCTCACTGAGCTCCAGCTGTTTTCCAAGGAAGAATGGGCAAGAATTTCAGTCTCTCGATGTGCAAAACTGAGACATACCCCAAGTGACTTGCAGCTGTAATCGCAGCAAAAGGTGGCGCTACAAAGTATTAACTTAAGGGGGCCGAATAATTTGGCACGCCCCACTTTTCAGTTTTTTATTTTTTACAAAAGTTTAAAATAACCAATAAATTTCGTTCCACTTCACAATTGTGTCCCACTTGTTGTTGATTCTTCACCAAAAAATAAAAATTTTATATCTTTGTGTTTGAAGCCTGAAATGTGGCAAAAGGTTGAAAAGTTCAAGGGGCCGAATACTTTTCTAAGGCACTGTACATAGTGCTCACAATAAGTTGGGCACAGATCTTTATAGAGTAGCCTAGAATTTTGTAACAAGCAACTGATTTCTGTGTTGACAGCAGGTAGAAGGTCTCTAGTGCATTAGCATCAATGGTGCTGAAGCGCAAGGGATCATTCACATAATTATTGAATGCAAATACTGCAGGAACTACTGCACCAATACCAATTGCAAATATTAGATGCTTACACTTTATTACATTCTCCTTATTGCGTCCTGAAATTCTTTGACCAGAGCCTCTATCATTCACAGATCCAATGCTATACTTATCATATTGATATTCTGATTTGCAGTTATTGATGTTCCCTTGTATTTTAGCTCAGTATGACTGGGTCTAACATCTTAGAGCATATTACTCAAAGCTTTCAAGGGGCTGAAGAAAAGATAGAACTGTAGCCTGAATTATAATGCTGTTATAAAACCAAGAATCCAATTAGCATAAGTTCACATGTTGTAGATTTATAGGATTTATAGACATTTCTGTGTATATTCCATATATAAATATACATGGGTTCTGTATAAAAATAATCCACATACATGCTGCAGAAACAACCGTTTTTGAATGCGTAAGACTGGTTTTCATCACCGTTCTGCACATCATATGGAAACTGTCAAATAGTAAAAGGTATTTACCAGTTTTAGCAGTCCATTACTCAATAGGGATAAAATAATTTACTCACCCTTTATATGGTTAATATATGATTTAAATGCAATGAATTGCTTAATTTATGTAATGAAATCTCAACATACCAACCTAGGAGTAAAATATAGATCAACTATCATAATATCATAATCTGCGAATCATCAAGTGGAAAACAATTTGCCGATTGTTTTTTATTGACTAATGCAATGATGGATCTCAGACTGTGGCCAAAATTAAATCAAAGTTTAAATGTCCAATTTGTTAATGATGTTATAAATCATTCAGTCATTATTTGCATCACTCCCGTTTTTCTGCTCTATAACTTCGGGTGCCCTATTAATATTTAAACCTGAATTTCAGAGAATCTCTTCATCTCATTCTTCATTGGATCGGCTGGTGACACATTATATATTGGCTTTAATTACATGTGAACATATCAGGGAATGCTATTGACAGCTTGTTGCTTCTAATTAACTATAACAATGAAATTCTTACTTTCTAATTAAATGTCTATTAGGACTATTATATTGCAGGTCCTTGTATTAATGATGATGCAGAATTGACTTGCAACCATTAATCACAAAACAGACAATTCACTATGACATGTTTGGTAGAATATTGTACATCGCCAATATCCCAATTATGCACTAAGGGTCATTTACAAACATTTGTTTATTAGTTATATACTGTTACTAACAAGGGGATCATATTCCGCCTCACAGAATATATCAGTTCACATCAGTCCATGTCTATAGTGAGGCTCACCTCCAATTTCCTATCTTAGACAAGAATTACAGTAGGGGAATTTGGAGCTTAATTTAACATAGTAACACAGTTTGTAATGTTGAAAAAAGTAATATACGCCTATCCATTCAGCCTATTATTCTGAAATGTTGATCCAGAGGAAGTTAAAAAAAAAACAAGAGGTAGAAGCCAATTCTTTCTCTACTCCAATCTGGCCTTCAAAATCAATCCCTGGATCTATGTCCCAACACCAAAATCTAATAATGATTAAAATTTGTATTGCTACTCTCTAAAAAGCATCCAGACCTTTCTTGAAATATTGTGGATAATTCCCCATTACAATTTACAGTTCTAAATTCTACAATCTGAATACTTTTACAGTAAATGACCCTCTTCTATTCCTAGTATAGAAACCTTTACTCTAAAAGGTAGAGGATTCAGACTGTGGCCCCACATAGCGTAAACATCGCATTTTTGGAAATCGCAGCATGCCAATTATACCTACAGAAACACTAGCAGTTTCACTATATATGTATAATTGAAGCAGAAAGTCCGCAGAGGAACTTGCTGACTTACTGTGAAAAGTGCTGCGGGAAAAACTGCAATGCGTTTCCACCGCAATTTATTCTGCAGCACTTTTTCACTGTGGCTCGCTATGTGGGGCTTTAGCCTTAGTATGTTTCTGAATGGAAACTGGAAACACCCATGCAAACATGGGAAGAGCATAACAACTCTATACAAATTTGCTTTGAGTTCAAATAAAAAAAAAGTGCTCTAAACCGTTGACAACAGTGTTGAAGCACATGTGACCCCAGAAAAGGCTTTTTGTTATCACACTTACTTTGCTAAGATTACATATATAACCATATGAATGGTGTATATGTATGTATATAGTGTAAGGCTTTTGAACAGAGGAACAAGCAATGGGAACGATTTATACCAGGTTCACACTAGCATCAGAACAACAGAACAACGGACTGGTATAAAGTGGTCACATACAGAGCTGGGCGGACACCTTTAACTTTAATGGGAACCATCAGGTGTCTTTTCTTTTACACAGAAGCTGCCAAACGATAAAGTTGGACTTGAAGGACTTTTCCATCCAGCAATTTTGGACGCACACTGCGGTGGAGTCTCCAAATGGGGACTCCAGCACAGATGTGAACATAGCTTTAGCCTACATTCAGACCTCCAATGGTTCATTTTTAATATTTGTTTTGCACCTGAGGGGCGCACGTTTTCACTGATCCGTTATACATTGCAATGGATGGAGGGGGAACCGTGAAAACAGACTAAAACAGAGCATGACCTATATTTCGATGGTCCCTTACAATGGACTATAAACATATTGGTCATGTGAATAGCCACCATTCTCAAACAAGGAAATGAATTCACCCGTGTGATGGCAGTTGAAAAAACGTCTTTCATATGTACAAAACAAAAAAATACATACATATCTGTGAAGAAATACTTGTAACCAGGTACATAGCAAATGCTTGTATAAAACTCTGTTCACATGTGAGCCCCATGGTTGACATATACGCCAAAAAAGCATGTGCATATCTCCTAAATGTACAGTATACTTTTTACTGTAGTATAACTTACTAGGCAATAATATGTATACTAAAATACTGTATGCATACTGGTATACTGCACATGTCTTTTAACATGGGAGCCTAGGGGTGACATATGCCACTGTGTGCCTAAACTGTGGCATATGTTGTAGGCTTTCCTTAGAGATGTACAATGGAAAGTGTTTCTGAAGTATACATACTTCCAAAGAAAGGATTAATTGTTATGTGAACAGAGCCCTAAAGGCATTTGATTCAAGTTTTTCCAAAGTAGACCTAACATTTATGTTAAGAAGGTATTTGAAGTCTTCTAAGTAGATGCTATCATATCATAGTAAATAGAACTGACTAGACATATGCCAAGAAACAGCCCAACAGCTATGATGCAAAGGTCATTCTATGTTGTTAAAATCTGTGTTTGACTGAGTGTCTTATAGTTTAGTGTCCTGGAGCTAGATCACGAGAACAGGCTATAAAACATCTTGAAGGAAATAGTCAACTTAAAATGTCAATACCAGAAGAGACTGAAAAATTAAGCTCATGCTGTATGCAAAATAATCAGAAATTAGCAAAATAAGTTTGTAGTGATCTTGGTTTAATGCAATACAGTTGATATTACACTAGCATACTGATCCCATGGATATCTATGTGCACAAAGATTTTTACATAGACTTGTTTAGATAATGAAATGAGAACTGGCCAGGATATTGGATAAATACAAAAAAGACAATGAATACTAATGTCTGCAGTCAACATGAATATACACATAATTCACATTCATTTTTATCTATAAGGAACAATAGGATTTAAGAGTTGATGGTTTCTCATATTAAAATTTCCATAAGTATATCCCTGAGGAAAAATTGTGTATATAAACAGCTGTGAACAAAGCTCATTCTAAACACTCCTGAAAGGTATATGCTATTTTAACAAAAAAAAAAAAAAACCTTCCATCCACAAACTTTGGTCTCCTAGAGGAATAAGATCAAAACTCCTACCAGGGATTCTAAGCAGCATGATTAATATCAGTGAAACAAAGGTGCCCAAGATGTACTGTTGGCTAAGGCCCCATGTTGCTGAATGCAGCTAAAAAACACTGCTGAAAAAAACACAGCAGAAACGAATCTTGTTTTTTTGTGCAACGTTTTTCATTGCATTTTTGCTGTGATTTTCTTCCCTTTTTAAAGCTATAGGGAAAATGCAAGTGTTTCTGCAGGTAAAATTGAAATGCTGTGTTTTTGAAAATGCAGCTTTTCCTTAGCCTTTTTTTTTGCACAATGTGTGGATAGGATTAGCCAGAATCTCATTCACTTTATTGGTACTGTAAAACGCAAAATTTGTTTCTGCCATTTAAACCCTCAGATGCGGCAGTCAATATAGACTGCAACACCTCTAAGTAATATAGAAAATATAAAGGCTGTTTTCTCAACATTTGCCACTTGCAGGGTTTTGCCTAATTTATAATAAAGTGCACATCATAAATTAGGCACAGAGTTAGGAGTCCATGTGCCTAAACAGAGCCCCATACCAGCTCCTTGCTGGCGTAGAATTCTGGCATCATTTATGCCAGAAAACTGGCATAAATGATAAATCTGCTGGGGCTAAGAAAGTGGCATGACTTTTTTATGGCTTGCATGTCAGTAGCAGTAAGGTGGTCCCCTAGACATCTCAGTCTGACACTGACTTTAGGTATGTTTATTGAGATCTACTGTTATATTACTAAACATAGGTAAAAGTAAGTACACATACATGAGATATACCCATGGGGAAATTTATGCACGTAGATATTCCAAAAGCAGACTGCATAAAATGTCCCTGGGATCAGCAGTCAAGGACCAAATTGTGACAAACACTGTATTAGGTAATTGTTGTATTCTGCTGTTTCAGCTGTATGTACAGCAGGGGTCGGCAACCCGTGGCACGCGAGGCTTATTCCCCTGGCACGGCAGCGGAGTCCTCATCCAGCAGCTTCGATCGGACCAAACATGGCCGAAACGAAACTGCTATTATTATACTGTGGGGTCTCTTCAGACCCCCAGTATAATAAGCGGAGAATTAGGAGAAGTGAAGAAACATAAAAAACAATGATACTCACCTTGCTCCCTGCGGTACGCGGCAGCTGTGCTACCTGCCAGCACTTCTGACAGCTGACATGGGTCACGTCTGGCGTCATTACGTCATTACGCGACGTGACCCCAGAGACCCAATCAGAGGTCGCTGACTACAGGCAGAAGCGCTGAAGAGAACACAACGGCTGCGGAGCGTGGAATGGTGAGTTCATTGTTTTTTTTATGTTTGTCCCCTCTCTTGGTCCTGCACTTATTATACTCGGGGGTCTGAAGAGAGCTATGGAACATAATACCGTGTGCAGGGGCCACTATGGGACCTAATACCGTGTGC
The DNA here is from genome assembly GCA_947044405.1 of Leptodactylus fallax. Taxonomy (NCBI): domain Eukaryota; kingdom Metazoa; phylum Chordata; class Amphibia; order Anura; family Leptodactylidae; genus Leptodactylus; species Leptodactylus fallax. Next base: position 7,075,118 of record CAMRHE010000027.1, on the reverse strand, counting down.
AGGGACCGCTATGGAACATAATACCGTGTGCAGGGACCGCTATGGGACCTAATACCGTGTGCGGGGACCGCTATGGGACCTAATACCGTGTGCGGGGACCGCTATGGCACCTAATACCATGTGCAGGGACCACTATGGGACCTAATACCGTGTGCAGGGACCACTATGGGACCTAATACCGTGTGCAGGGACCGCTATGGGACCTAATACCGTGTGCAGGGACTGCTATGGGACCTAATATCGTGTGCAGAGGCCGCTATGGGACCTAATATTGTGTGCTGGGGCCACTATATGACATAATACCGTGTGCTGGGGTCACTATGTGACATAATACCGTGTGCTGGGGTCACTATGTGACATAATACGGTGTGCAGGGGTCACTATATGAGATAATACCGCGTGCAGGGGCCACTATGTGACATAATACGGTGTGTAGGGGCCACTATGTGACATAATACCGTGTGCAGAGTGTGTATTCACCATAAGGATGCCGCCATATGGTGCTCCTGGACACACATTTACTATTAATTGGGGGCTCCACATAGACTTTCATTGCTTCTAATTGGAAAGTATAGGAGCTTCCCAGGAAATAGCAGTAAACGCATGTGTCCTAAAGCATCTGGTGGCAGCACTTCTGTGTTACGGTTTGTGGTATATGACTTTAGTTTAAGGGTCGTCAGACTTACAATTATTGACCGGCACTCCGAGTACCTCATCTTTGATTTTTTACTTAAAATCGGCACGCCGAACAAAAAAGGTTGCCTACCCCTGATGTACAGTATGGTGTGTTGCCCCAGAGACCACAGTGCCATTTAGTTACCAATTCATCTAACAGCTTTTCTCATTTGAGTGACTCCAATGCAGTCTATTGTAATACATCATAACAACCAGAAATGCCAGTCACAGTTGTAGGTATGTTACAATAGGCGTCCTAAGGTAAAATCAAGCTCCAAAGTTTTAAGACCACATGTGGAGACTAACAGTTCCATATACTATGCAATTCATAATATATTAGATGCAAAGACTCACGCTGTATAGCAAATGCAAAACACAAGAATTAAATGAAGTTTCAGTAGATATCATGCAGTGGACTGTGAGTATTCATGTGCTACAGACAGTGCACAGCTGTTACATTTGTACATGCTTTTCTGCAGGGGCTTAATGTGCTATCCATTTCATGATCACATCGGTAGTCTGCTGTGTATGGAATCCTTGCTCTGCATGGTCTACTCTGTTATCTAGATTGGGCTCTAAATATCAAGGAAAAGATTCCCCATTGTCTGATCACAATTGCCTGTATTAATAATGACAGATTTACATTATGTAGATGAAATTTAGAGCCCACATGATATTCCTAGACAATCAATAATGCTTATTATTAAAATTAGCACACTGCACAATATAGGCATATTGTGGGTTATCTTACCTATTGGAGCATTATCATGGTTACTTTGCTAGGAAACCAGCTAATGTTGCTTTTTCGTGGAGATTGTCTTAATATCATTAATACCAATTTATTTTCTGTCTGCCTGCATTGAAAAATCTATTCATTTCTGGACATTCAGTCAAGATGAAAAACCAAAGGTCAACCACTGTGAATCTTGTCTGCATATGTAACTGTAAAGTTATCTACACCAGAGACTAAGCAAGTAAATGAATCCTATAAGTGTATCTCACACTGGTTTTATAGAAGATATGAAGATATTGTAGCCCTGGAGCAGAGTTAGATGCGCATAGCTGCACTGTTAAAGGCACACAAACATGTGAACAAGTCAACAAGCTATCATAAATTTGTTTGGTTGTATTTCTCAGTGGCCCTAGTTTGAGGCACATATAATTTTTATTAATTCTTTGTGGGGACCAATGAAAAAAAATATTGCCATTTTTTTATGTTTTGATTTCTGAATAACCTCTATTCTATGGGCCCTCTCCCTTCAAGTGTTTAGATACTGTGGTCGCTATTGAACCCTCCATCTCAGAATTGAAAGGGAATTTGTCACCATGAAAACGCAGTGTAATCTGCAGGCAGCATGATATACAGCAGAAGAAGCTGAGCAGATTGATTACACAGGAGCATACACAGGATTTTCCAGAGAGGGTCCGTTAGGAGGTGTTTTTGCGGGAGAGTTCCCCCACAAAGTGTAATGCTCTCCTTAGTAATCCCACACAGTACATTATTAAGTTCCCTTACCTAGTATAATGCCAACCCCCCCCCCCTCCGTGGCTCCCACCCAGTATAATGTCTTGTTATACCCTCAGAGTACAGTACCCAGCTCAACCACCACAAAGTATAATGCCACAGCACCCCCTGCTCACCCCCCAGTATACACACAGTATAATGCTCCTAATCTCCAAGCTCAGTCTCCACACAGTATAATGGCCCCAGCTCTCATACAGTATAAAGCCTCCACTCCCACACTGTATAAAGCCCTGAGCCTGCAGACAATATAATGTCCCAGTTCCCACATGGTATAATGCACATACAGTGTGGGATCCAGGGAGTGAGAAGTTAGTATGTTTCTCAGTACTCACCATTCATAGGACTCCTGATCCCTTCTCTGTACCTGGTACTGAGACAGACCAGCGCAGAGAAAGTGCCCCTGTGCTTCTATCAGTACTGGAATATTTTACACAGGCAACCCTGAAGATATGGCAAAAGCAGCATACAAAGTTTTTTTATGGTGTTTGGTCTGAATGCAAAAATATAACAGGTGCAAACGTGACTCATTGTGTCAGTAAATTCCAGACATATCACCCTAAACTGCAAAATACCTATTTCAATTTTATTAACCCATTAATAATATCAGTAAATGACTGATATATCATTTTCTTCCATTAGTATAGTCATGGACCCAATACCTTAATCTTTATGAATTTTTTGAGAATTGCCAGTTGTCACAGTGATATCAATATATTTATATTTTTTGTAGTGCAGAATTTTATGACCACCCACATTCATAAACAGTGGAAAGAGGCTTATTCCAGCTTAGTGGAGTATCACAGTAGCCCCTGTCAAACAGTGGAAAGAAAGTTCATTGATACTCTGTACATGCTGTGTGGGAGAACTTAGGGGACAACAGTAGGTAAGAGATTTAAAGGGTACCTGAGTTTTCACCAAAAGATGAAATATATGCAGGGTCTTGTTGATAAATCTGTTCTTTGGCTGTATAAGCCTTCATATATGATGCCCTATCAGGTTTTCTGCTGCTAATAGCCCTATTGTTTCTGAAGCACATTTTGCTTTCTCTCTGGGGCAGAGTGTGTGTATAATACAGAGCAGTCTGTGCCACTGCCATAAATTATTACTACTAATAGTATAACATGTAATATGTTAGTATGAAGTAACTGTAAATTTGTAAACAAATAGCTGAGAACAAGCCCAAATGAACATAATATAGGAGATGCAGCTAAAAAGATCCCTAACACCAAAATAGAGAGATCTCAGCACAGTCAGGTAAGTTACTTACTGTATAACATCCCATCAGCAGTAACACAAGAAGCTAGTCAGAAGTAAATATATTCTTATGTGAGTTATGAGAAGCTGCAGACTCCTCTCTCCATGTGGTGTACAGGCATGGAGCACACAGCAGCAAAGATGTGTATAAACGTCCAGAGTATGTGAAGAGAGACCTGCACCTGCACCTGCACCTGCACCTGCCCCTCCCCCTTCAGCTTCCTGTGTTCTGTTCTTCAGCTGTAAATATCTAAAGACTGATCTTCCATAGTAACAGGAAGTGATCAGCAAATTAGCAAGGAGGGAGACATCTAGTGGCAAGAACTTTACAGAGGCTTTTCACACAGAAAACAGCACCATTTTTAAATAAAGTGCTTTAGATTTTTTGTTCAGAATCACATGCATATAACATGAGATTAAGTTATCTTAAAAGTTGCTGACCCATTTATCATACAAAGGAGGCACAAGATCTGCTATGTGGCAATTTCCGCATGACAGGGTTCAGTTGGTGCACATTAGATTCTGTTTAATGCTCATTGCTATGCATTTATCTAGGGGTAAAGTTGAATCCCCGAGCACAATTATCCTGCCCTCTGCCTATTTTAAGGTAGTGCTTGGTCAGACCTTGCAACGAAGCTTAAAATGGTAATATTGAAAGATACAATAGTACAGGTAATATATGTCTATTTAAATTATCAGTCCTCATTGGAAAGACAATCTGGTCTGCAGTTTATCATGTCTTCAGTAATATCCTTCCAGCTTATTGTGGCACTGGCAAGCTAAATTTAACAATTTGCCTCTCTCATCAGTGACAGTAAAGATTCTCTATATTGCCAAGTGTTATACCATAGCTATCACATTCTCTGAATTAATCTGTGTGGTGACAAAGAATAAATTATATCTGCACAGTAAAAATATCAAAGTCTATTAAAAGCTACTTTTCATGTAGATTTAGATAATATCAAGTGCAAATCAACTGTAAAAGGTGACAATAAAACATTGTATCATTCAAAAAAACAAAAAAAACATGATGCATTATAAATTTCATTGTGCTACTAGACATATAGGACATACAGATGTGTTAAAAGCAGAGCTATCCAAAAATTAAAAGACAAAAGTACTTTATAGTGTGGGCAAGATCTGTCCATTTTTACCTTATAGTGGTGATTTTTGGTGCTTTGATTTTGCCTTTGTTTTTATCCATTTATAATATTAAATGTTAAGTTTTATTTTTGCATTTGTGATATGCTATATGTAATTCCTACTGCAAGTATAGTGGTAGCCCTGGCTATCTAGTGCTGTACCACCAGTTCTGTTCAGAGTTTATGTTTTAATACCCCTGTGTGCCTTTTTTAATTTAATAATGCTCCTATGTGCCCATTTAATTAATAGTGCCCCTCAATGAATAATTTCCCCTAATTATGAGTGTCACCTAAAATTAATATTGTCCAATTCCCCTATTATTAACCCCTTCCCGCGGGAGGAATTTTTCAATTTTCATTTTTGACTCCCCCCCCCCCCCCCTTCCAAACCCCATAACTTTTTTTATTTTTCCGCTCTCAGAGCTATATGAGGTCTTAATGTTTGCAGGACAAATTTTTCTTCATGATGCTACCATTAGTTATTCTGTACAATGTCATGGGAATCTGGAAAAAAATTCAGAATGGGGTGGATTTGAAGAAAAAGTGCATTTGTGCAACATTCTTACGGCTTCATTTTTACGGCGTTCATTGTGCAGCCAAAATGTCATGTCACCTGTAGTCTATGTTTTGTTACGATTCCAGGGATAGCAAATTTACATTTTAACCCCTTAACGAAAATCCAAGTCGCCATATTCTGACATCCATAACTTTATTATACTTTCGTGTACTGGGATGTATAGGGCGTATTTTTTTGCGGGACCAGGTGTACTTTTTAGTTATACTATTTTGGGGAATTGATATTGCTTTGATCACTTTTTATTCAAATTTTTATCAGAGGCAAAACAGTGAAAAAACGGCAGTTTGGCACTTTTGATTTTTTTCCCCGCTATGGCGTTTACCGTACGGGAAAAATATTTTTATAGATTTGTAGACCAAGCGTTTTTGGGACACAGGAATACGTAATGTGTATGTGTTTCACAGTATTTAAGTACTTTTATATGTGTTCTAGGGAAAGGGGGGTGATTTGAACTTTTCATATTTTTTTTATTTTATATATATATATTTTAATTTTTTTTAAATTTTTTTTTGCATTTATTAGACCCCCTAGGGGTCTTGAACCCCAGGGGTTCTGATCACTAATGCAATGCATTACAGTGCTAATGCATTACAATGCATTGCAAAAAAAAACGCATTGCAAAAAAACCGCAAAAACTAATGAAAGACAGGCCTGGGAGCCTTCAGAAGGCCCCCAGCTGTCATAGCAATGGGACACCGCTACCGGAGCTTGCTCTGGGTGCCGGCGATCCTCGGCAAAATGGCAGCGCCCTAGCGTTATCGGTAAAGTGAGGCTGGTAAAGAGGGGTTAATGCCTGCGATCAATGCAGGCACCGATCACGGGCATTAGCACCAGGTCTCTGCTGTATAAAACAGCAGAGACCCAGCAGCTATGGCGGCCGCACGACTCCCGAACGGCCGCCATCTTTAAACACCCGACATCCGTCGTTCTATTTGTTTTATTACTTTTACAGTAATCATTGATAGACATTATTTGATGTTAATCCATTAATATTTAGCACAATGCACTATTTTTTCATGTTAATCTACTGGTAAATGGCATAAGACACTATTTTTTCAAGTAATATATTTTTTCCAACTTTTTTGAGCCATTAATCTCAGCACACCAACATGTGAACGCTGTTCTCAGCGCTTCAATTAGCAGTCTCGCTAGCTAGTGGGCATGCGCGAGCTCCCTGGCCCGCGCGCATGCGCATTAGACTATGGAGGAAGCTATGCCTCACTTAAACGTGCAGTCATTCCTAACTTCTAAAGCGCTTGCGCAGTGCTTCACAGAACACGCGCTTTTATCCCTAGGGGGTCCTTTTAGTGTTATTTAATAATAATAGTCCTTTAATAGTCCCACAATGGGGAAATTCAGTGTGTTACAGCAGCAAAGATAAGCAGATACAAATACAACATGTACAGGAATGTTCCAAGGTGAGAGGCATTACATTGATAGTAGACAGACAGATAGGAAGTAGCAGAGGAGGGGGGGGGGAATCTACCAGGCAGAAAGATATTTCAGTTCTCTGTGTGTATTGATCTCCGCTTAGGTCGGTGTTGGTTGTACAGCCTAACCGCGGTGGGGAGGAAAGACTTCCGATAGCTCTCCTTCTCACACTTAGGGTGGAGCAGTCGGTCACTGACAGTACTGCCCAGCGCTATCACAGTCTCATGCATGGGATGGGACTTCTTCCGCATGGAGCTCACCACGGACAGTATCCTTCTGTCAACCACCACCTGCACTGGGTCCAGTGGGTTCCCCAGGACAGAGCTGGCCCTTCTATAATCAGCTTGTCAAGATTATTTCTGTCCCTGGTTGATATGCTGCTCCCCCAGCAGGCCACTCCAAAGAAGATGGCTGATGCCACTACCGAGTTGAAGAAAGTTCTAAGAAGTGCCCCCCGGATTCCAAAGGCTCTCAGCTTCCTAAGCAGGTAAAGCCTGCTGTGGCCCTTCCTGTACAGGACCTCCATGTGATCTGCCCAGTCCAGCTTATTATTAAGGAGCAAACCCAGGTACTTATAGGTGTTCACAATCTCGATGCCCGTCCCCAGGATGTCCACTGGTTTAGGAGGGCATCTGCATTTACGGAATTCCACCACCATCTCCTTGGTCTTCCCCGCGTTAATCTTCAGGTGGTTCTGCTGGCACCAGTCCACAAAATCCCGGTTCAGTTCTCTGTACTCCCTGTGATCATCGTCTGTGATGAGACCTACTATTGCAGAGTCGTCAGAATACTTCTGTAGGTAGCAGCTAGATGAGTTGCACCTAAAATCTGCAGTGTACAGTGTGAAGAAAGCGACTTAACAAGCACCTTAATCAGCTTAGTCTCAAGCCAGCATCTGTCCAGTGGTAAGTTAATTTCTTATCCCTCTCTTTTCTCACAATACCTAAACTTCTTTGCACTGTTGCTGGCAACATAATATTCCTTCACTGTTGCTCAGTATTTTGCATCATACTGCATTTAAGTGCATGGTTCTTTTATATCTATCAGATTTGTATCAGCCTACATAACATTGACATTATAACATTTTATCTGTTGACATCATAATCTTTTATCTGCTGATTCAGTAAATGAATATTCTATAATGAGTACTGATGTGCTATACAGTCAATATGACTTCCAACCTTTTCTTAGATTGTAACTTCTTGTATTGATCTCACTATGGGTCATACAATAGTTATCTGGCACCATTATATGATACTCATTTTGCTTAGTTTTTATTACTCTCCTATTACTTTTTGTATTTAGACTCAATCTTGGTAATTTTATTGTGTTAATTTATTGTGTAATTTTATTGTATGTCATATTCTGTTTTATTTTACTATAATTTGTTTTGCACTTGAAAAAGGGGTGTGTGACCCAGAAACGCGTTGTGCCCTCCAATATAGAGACTTGTTTTACCCACATGTGACCTAGGAGTATATTTTTCTAAGAACGCAGACAGTATCCCGTTTTTTGAGTGTTCTCACTCTATGTTGTGTGCTCAGTGCTGTGGTATCTGCCACCAAGGCCGTGTCTTCTTCAAGGATGGACATTGGAGTGCTGGGAACAAGTCTTTTTTTTATGTTTCACCTTCCCTGCCTCCTCTGCAATTTGTCCAATTCCCAGACAACCCCTTTAAGGGTTTATCTGAGGAATATTAAAGCTTACCAGTAAACTTTATTATTCCCTGGAAAACCCCTTTAATTCTGCCCTAATGCCCCTTTATATTGTTATTATAATATAATATACTGTATAATCATACAATCGTAATCATACAGCCCCCACGAACCTCTCTTTATAAATTATACCCGTTTTTATTAAAGCCCCTAATACTCATATTACTAGTTTTGGCCTCTTATATGTATTTCTCCCCACCCCCTCTATTAAACAACATAATAATACAACTACTACTTGCCCTGCAAATAGAGTCCTGACATAGCTCTGTCAAAAAAACAAGTTATAGACGTCAGAATACAGTGACCCTGGGCAAATTGTTTATTTTCAAAAACATTTTATTTAATAAATGTGGTAAATGTGGTATTGCCATAATTGTTAATTATATTGACCTGCAAAATCCCAAAATGGTACCAAAGGAAAATACAAAATAAAGAATAAGCTCTCACTTAGTGATGTCAACAGAAAAATTAAAAAGTTATAAATTCTGGAAGTCAGAGATGAAAAATATGAAAAAAGTTGGCAAACATTAATGTCCAAACTACTCTGCGTCCTTAAAGGGTTAAGCTTCGAAATAGTGCCCCATAGGCTTGGTACACATGCGGCAAAATAATTTTCTTCCCTTAGTGTGATATTTATTCTGTAACATGATTCTGTGTTCTGTCTTGTTGCAGATTTTGCAGCAGATTGGACATGGGTGAATGCCACTGTGCAAATACATTGCATTTCTGCAACAGAATGAGTATGCTGCAAATTTTAAATGTAACCCACAAATATACATATTACCGATCAGTATTGTTAGTCAAAGATGACAATATTATTCATCCAGGCAGACAGGCCATCACATCTGGCTATTGGTCTGATAAGAGGATTTATGGTATCCCAACTGGTACCTAATTATAAACCTGCACAATACTTACCTACTGCCTGCTTGGACACACAATATGAACCCATCACTAGACAACAACTCATTTGGCTCTAAGTTTGAGCTTGTAAAAGTGTTGTTGTTCACAGGTGAGCTGATGCAAGTGCGCTAGAAGATTGCATTATATATCAAAGTATTACACTGGCAGTGTTCTTCAACTTTTTTTGTTTTTATTGGGTTTTTTGCTTTTATTACAATACTCACTACCAATGTTTTGGGCACTGGTGAAAAGGAGAGATGCTCACCTTACCTGCAGCCAAAATAAAGAAGGTCAGGTAGCCAAAAGTTGAATGGAGGCCACGCAACCAGTTATTTAATGCATTAATAAAAGCGATGTTTTAACTGAATCTGAATTTTCTGTGCTAGATCCATCTTTACTTTTGGAGTTTGCTTATGTCTGCCAATCCTGCAGACAGGATTTTTCCACCTTTCAACCTGCTCGGACATTTGACCGCTATATCAAACACTTCTTATTGGTGAGCTGTTACACATATTATTTAGACAATCTTTGTTATTTACAGTGGTTGTTCGGTCCTTTTTTTATGATTGACCAATCCTCAGGATTGCTATGTAATCAAAATGAATACTGTAGAATGAGTCTGTTATTACAATGCATGGCCACTAGGAAACAAATACCATGAAATGTAAACAGTAAAGAGGTCATGGTGTTCGCACAAACACCACGGCCCCTTCAAACAGCTGATCTGCATGGTTCTTGGGAATAGGACCCCCACTGATCTCTTATTTATGACCTGTGTGGAGGATAGGTCTGAAATAAAAAAGAACTGGTAAAGTTCTTTAAAGCTTGACTCATACCATTGGATATTGGTCAGTGGCTTCTTGTTCATAGTTAGTCCTATTATAATCATCATTATTATTATTATTATTATTTTGGCTGTTTCAACTATCATAGAAGCATTCCCACAATTTTCTTTTTTAATCTCTGGCCAATGGTAATCTTCTTGCCATTGGCTGAATTTGTGAGTTATCTACTCCCTCTGGTCCTCAGCTGGATCATGTGACCAACATTCTGACTCTGCAACTGACATTGTCTCATGTGCAGACAATAAGTCATAGTTACATAGTTACATAGTAGATGAGGTTGTATAAAGACATCAGTCCATCAAGACCAACCTATAACCCTACAGTCCCCTACAGTGTTGATCCAGAGGAAGGCAAAAAAAAACATGAGGCTTACGCCAATTGCCCTATTTCATGGGAAAAAATTCCTTCCCGACTCCAATCTGGCAATCAGTATAAAACCCTGGATCAATGTGCCCTTAAAATCTAAAACCCATAACACGTAATGTTGTTCTGTTCGAGAAAGGCATCCAGGCCCTCTTTGAACTTGTTCAATGAATCCACCATCACCACCTCCTGGGGCAGTGAGTTCCATAGCCTCGCTGTTCTTACTGTAAAGAATCCTCTTCTATGTTGCTGGTGAAACTTTCTCTCCTCCCTTGTCACTGTCACTGGCCTAGGGGTAAAAAGATCATTAGAAAGTTCTTTGTGCTGTCCCTTCATGTATTTGTACATTGTTATTAGATCTCCCCATAGACGTCTTTTCTCTAAACTGCATAACCCCAAGTTTGTTAATCTATCGTTGTACTCCAATCCTCCCATTCCCCTAATAATTTTGGTTGCCCTTCTTTGCACTCTTTCTAGTTCGATTATGTCTTTCTTGTATACTGGGGCCCAGAATTGTGCACAATAGTCTAAGTGTGGCCGTACCAGTGATTTGTATAGAGGCAAAACTATGTTCTTGTCATGAGAATCTATACCTCTTTTGATGCATCCCATAACTTTATTTGCCTTGGCAGCAGCTGCCTGGCACTGGTCACTAAAGGTAAGCTTATTGTCCACCACAATCCCCAAGTCTTTTTCATTGGCAGTCTTACCCAGTAATTTACTATTATGTACATAATCATACATTTTATTTTGTCGTCCAAAATGCATATCCTTACATTTGTCAATATTAAACTTCATTTGCCAAGTCTCAGCCCATGCTTCCAGCTACCTTAGATCCCCTTGTAATAATCTATTATCCTCCTAATTTTTGATTACCTTACAAAGTTTAGTATCATCTGCAAATATAGACACCCTGCTTTGCAAACTGTCTACCAGGTCATTAATAAAGATATTAAACAGGAGAGGGCCCAATACTGACCCCTGTGGCACCCCACTGGTGACTGTGACCCAGTCTGAATATTTACCATTAATAAGCACCCTCTGTTTCCTATCAGTGAGCCAGTTGTGAAACCAAATGCATATGTTTTCCCCCAGTCCCAACATTCTCATTTTGCCTACCAACCTTTTATGTGGTACAGTATCAAAAGCCTTTGAAAAGTCCAGATACACCACGTCCACTGCATTACCCATATCCTGTCTTGAACTGACCTCTTCATAGAAGCTGATCAGATTAGTCTGACAGAACTGATTCCTCATAAAACCATGCTGATTGGGTGTTATAAGATTATTTACATTGAGGTACTCCAGGATAGCATCTCTTAGAAAGCTCTCAAATATCTTACCTACCACAGAAGTCAAACTTACTGGCCTATAGTTTCCAGGCTCACTTTTATACCCCTTTTTGAAAACTGGCACCACATTTGCTATACGCCAATCAAGTGGAACAGACCCAGTCATTATTGAATCCTTAAATATTAGATATAAGGGTCTGTCTATCACCGTGCATAATTCCCTCAGAACTCGGGGGTGTATGTAAGTCATTTTCCATATTCATTACTATGAGACTCACAACAAGGCTGTCATAGGAATGAATAGAGAAACTGATCTTTCCACACATAAGATAGGAGCCCAGATTCATTAATCGTCGCTGCGCCTCAAAAGGGGGCCAAAAATGTGTTTCAACTTGGTATATTTTTGGTGCACTATGGTGCATCTCAGCTCCTGTGCTCCCCTCACTGCTTTTTTAGACCGTGGATGGAGCAGGGCAAGAATCTAGGCTGGCATAGATGCCCCAATCTGCCAGGTAACTCTGGAACTTTGGAGTGAGTTATACCATAAATCTACGCCAGTTCCTAATGGACATAAATGGAGATCAATTGCACCTACATGCACAAGAACTACTAAAAGGCAGAAGCCTTTTTATTCTGTTGTATCTTGTGCCTGTAGGGGAACGAATTAAGACTAGCATAAGAATTGCCAGTCTTTATAAATTCTACCCACTATGTCAGTTGGGAGAGTCTAATTTCTGTTTATATGATACAACTGAGGGCCAGAAGGGAGTAGATTACTTTTACTACAATTTACATTATGCACCTTTTAATGGGTTGGATTGTTATGTACAGAGTTCATTCTGTTCTTCTGTTCTGTCATGGAACAGAAAACCTGAATTAATGGTAAAGATGGATCCATCCAATACTAAACACCAATGGAGCCAGATGGACGTATTGACTATAATTTTGTCTTGTGGGTATCCATTAGGATGCCCATAATTTTGCTGGAGGAAAAAGTCCTTTAGGCTAAGGCCCCACGTAGAAAGCCACAGCCAAAAAGAGCTGCGGAAAAGACCACGGTGGAAACGCATCATTTTTTTTTTTTTTGGCAGCGATTTTCACAGAAAGTCCGCAGAGTTTTCCTCTGCAGACTTTCTGTCCCTATTATACCTATACAGAAAATGCCAGCGTTTCCGTAGGTATAATTGACCTGCTGCAATTTACAAAAACGCAATTGTTTTTAAAATCACATTTCTGCTGCGGACATTTTTCTGCAATGTGTGGATGGGAATCCCATCCACTTTGCAGGTACCGGTACCACAGCCAAATCATGGCATTTTCGCAACATGGGCCCCTGGCCTTATGCAGGAATCTGAACTGGACAGGTGAGGGTGTGTCACAAATAAATATCATTAGTATAGTCCAAGTGCAGCAGAAACAGTCAACTTCACTAAGATTCAGGAGTACATCTGTGCAGCCTTGAATAGGGGTGCTCACAGTCTTCTCTAAGGAGAAGTACAATACTTAAACATTACTTGTAACAGTCACAGCTTGTAAGTAGAAATAATGGATCTCCTTTCTATCTACAGAACAGGGAATGTATGAAAGTTGTCCTAAAGCCTCCATGGGAATGAAGCGCCAGTGTGCTTGCATGATCAGCACTTCATTCACTGCTATGGGGCTGCCGGGATTGTACAAGTGGTTGGAGCACCGTTCACACAAGAACACTGGTGCTCTATTCACAAGGAGGATTTAGAGGGACTTTCAGTTCACTGTTCTCCTGATCACTAGGGGAACCAGTGGTTGGACCCGCCACGATTCAACACTTATTCCCTGTCCTGTGGATAAAGGATAAAGTAAAAAAAAATACCAAATTTACAATACAGTTCAAAATGTATCAGTTATAAATCCCAGCTAAAACGTAACTTTTCTTTAACCAACAAAATAGTAGATCTAAAGTTAGTAGCCAGTCATAGTATAAGATATGTAATTAGATGAGTGTCTGTAATACATCTCAAGTACCAACTGTATATTCACCACTAACACTGACTAAACTAAAAACATTAGGTGCACAGTCCTCCTCCCCCAGCATGTTTTGCCATGAAATATCATTTTTAGGGGTTTAGGGGCAATTTTAAATCTTCTGTTTTGTTGGTTGAATAAAAGTTAAGTTTTAGCTAGGGTTTATGACTTATACATTTTGAAGTGGGCTTTAAATTGGGTATTTTTTGACTTATGTAATTGATTTGTAGGTATTCCTTTACCGTCACCCACAGGGTCTCTTTGGTGATTCTCTTTGGCACAGTCCCTTTAACTGTCTGTTAACTTCTTCCCTATTGCAGGAGCACACTCTTACCAACATTGCTATGGCCACTCTGCTGGCCTGCACTGTGGGTTCAATCAGATAGCCTACTTATACAGATTAAAGGGAGGCTTCTATCTTCACCAACTTCTTAAACTCTCTGTCTTTGTGTATTGCAAATACACGGTCCATCAACTTAAGCCAATCTCCCTCTCCTTCCCACTACAAGGATGGAAGGAGGATGGGAGCAGCATAAGGCCTGGCTTCACAATGGCAAGACACCAGTAAATCATAAACGTAAGTGGTGGTGGGCACGAGCATGCCAAGAGCAAAGGGTAACTTTTGTTTTTTTTTTTACATTTTGCCAAGGTCCCTGACAGCAGTACCCCCTGCTCTGAAACCACCATGACTGGTTCGACAGTAGTCCCATTGATTGTTTTCAGTCTCTGAAAGTAACAAAATAATATTTCCATTCTATACAGCAAGCAAATATCTCTACACAAAGAATATTCACAGTTATACAAACCACAAGCTCAGTTTTACCAAACATCCGATGTAGAACACTTATTTTTACTAGAAGGAAATAATATGATATAGAGAAATGGAATTGAGTTACTTTTTTTTAACTTATTCCAAAAAAAAGGTACTACTTGAAGTCGATCACAAGTAAGAAATCAGAACTGTCCATTTCTAATAGACCCCGCACACTGTGAAACATACTTAATTCCAATGATATCCTAGAACGCAGACATATTCCAGCAAACAAAACCCAAGCTGTCACTCTTCTGTATATCGTGCAGGAAAGCTATAAGGTAATGAATAATGGATGTGGTTAAAAGTGATTTTATTTTGCAACTTATAAATATTATGTGAAATGTTCTTTTTGCTTCTCTAATAATAACCATGCCCAGGAGCAACTTCTGGATATATTTATGTTTTAGATGTGTGGGGAGTATAGAAATGTGAGTATATTCATACAGTAGATGCATGCTTCAGTTTGTCATAAAGGTCTGTATCATAATCTACAAGGACAAGACTGCATTTTTTTCATGAATGAGGCAATGTATGATAATAATGTTAGGTACATAACTGTAGTGTTGCATAAATAAAAATACAGCAGTCTAATATTTTTTTATGTGTAATACAGGGAATGAGTGCACACTGCAGAAATGTTTTACAGAATAAATTATGATATAACATTTAAAGTGTACCTACAATTATAAAACAACCCTACATGTTTCCCTATATAGTATGAGAATAAATGCCCTATTACAATGGCCAATCTCAGCCAGGATGAGCACAGATTGATCAAAAATATGTCAATTGGTGCTCATTTTTATTGACATACAGTACAGACCAAAAGTTTGGACACACCTTCTTATTCCAAGAGTTTTCTGTATTTTCATGACTATAAAAATTGTAGATTCACACTGAAGGCATCAAAACTATGAATAAACACATGTGGAATTATATACTTAACAAAAAAGTGTGAAACAACTGAAAATGTGTCTTCAATTCTAGGTTCTTCAAAGTAGCCACGTTTTGCTTTGATTACTGCTTTGCACACTCTTGGCATTCTCTTGATGAGCTTCAAGAGGTAGTCACCTGAAATGGTTTTCACTTCACAGGTGTGCCCTGTCAGGTTTAATAAGTGGGATTTCTTGCCTTATAAATGGGGTTGGGACCATTAGTTGTGTTGTTCAGAAGTCAGGTGGATACACAGCTGATAGTCCTACTGAATGCAGTGTTAGAATGTGTATTATGGCAAGAAAAAAGCATCTAAGTAAAGAAAAACGAGTGGCCATCATTACTTTAAGAAATGAAGGTCAGTCAGTCCGAAAAATTGGGAAAACTTTGAAAGTGTCCCCAAGTGCAGTGGCCAAAACCATCAAGCGCTACAAAGAACCTGGCTCACATGAGGACCACCCCAGGAAAGGAAGACCAAGAGTCACCTCTGCTGTGGAGGATAAGTTCATCCGAGTCACCAGCCTCAGAAATCGCAGGTTAACAGCAGCTCAGATTAGAGACCAGGTCAATGCCACACAGAGTTCTAGCAGCAGACACATCTCTACAACAACTGTTAAGAGGAGACTGTGTGCAGCAGGCCTTCATGGTAAAATAGCTGCTAGGAAACCACTGCTAAGGACAGGCAACAAGCACAAGAGACTTGTTTGGGCTAAAGAACACAAGGAATGGACATTAGACCTGTGGAAATCTGTGCTTTGGTCTGATGAGTCCAAATTTGAGATCTTTGGTTCCAACCACCGAGTCTTTGTGCGACGCAGAAAAGGTGAACGAATGGACTCTACATGCCTGGTTCCCACCGTGAAGCATGGAGGAGGAGATGTGATGGTGTGGGGGTGCTTTGCTGGTGACACTGTTGGGGATTTATTCAAAATTGAAGGAATACTGAAACAGCATGGTTACCACAGCATCTTGTGGCGGCATGCTATTCCATCCGGTTTGCGTTTAGTTGGACCATCATTTATTTTTCAACAGGACAATGACCCCAAACACACCTCTAGACTGTGTAAGGGCTATTTGACCAAGAAGGAGAGTGATGGGGTGCTACACCAGATGACCTGGCCTCCACAGTCACCAGACCTGAACCCAATCGAGATGGTTTGGGGTGAGCTGGACCGCAGAGTAAAGGCAAAAGGGCCAACAAGTGCTAAGCATCTCTGGGAACTCCTTCAAGACTGTTGGAAGACCATTTCAGGTGACTACCTCTTGAAGATCATCAAGAGAATGCCACGAGTGTGCAAAGCAGTAATCACAGCAAAAGGTGGCTACTTTGAAGAACCTAGAATATAAGACATATTTTCAGTTGTTTCACACTTTTTTGTTAAGTATATAATTCCACATGTGTTAATTCATAATTTTGATGCCTTCAGTGTGAATCTAATTTTTATAGTCATGAAAATACAGAAAACTCTTGGAATGAGAAGGTGTGTCCAAACTTTTGGTCTGTACTGTAGATTACATAGACGCAAAGTGAATGTAACCACCGTTTGGCTACATTGATTAATGGCAGCACATCCCTGATTATGCTCAAGCAATGTGCTGCCAATAATCTGCATATTTTATCCTGCACATATATGCAATGAGCTTGTTGATCGGCAACAAAATTAGACCAGGCAGTTATTAGGATTCAACTGACCAATGAGCTTCTTCATCACCTGCACAATTAATCCAGGCAGTTATTAGGAATGAGCTGACCAATGAGCTTGTAGATCAGCAGCACAATTAGACCAGGAATGAGCTGACCAATGAGCTTGTAGATCGGCAGCACAATTAGACCAGGCAATTATTAGGAATGAGCTGACCAATGAACTTGTAGATTGGCAGCACAATTAGACCAGGCAGTAATTAGGAATGAGCCGACCAATGAGCTTGTTGATCGGCAGCACAATTAGACCAGGCAGTTATTAGGTATCAGCCAACCAATGAGATTGTAGATCACCTGCACAATTAGACCAGGCAGTTATTATGAATGAACTGACCAATGAGCTTATTGTTCACCTGCACAATTAATCCAGGCAGTTATTAGGAATGAGCTGACCAATGAGCTTGTAGATCAGCAGCACAATTAATCCAGGCAGTTATTAGGAATGAGCTGACCAATGAGCTTGTAGATCGGCAGCGCAATTAATCCAGGCAGTTATTAGGAATGAGCTGACCAATGAGCTTGTAGATCGGCAGCACAATTAATCCAGGCAGTTATTAGGAATGAGCCGACCAATGAGCTTGTAGATTGGCAGCACAATTCGACCAGGCAGTTATTAGGAATGAGCTGACCAATGAGCTTGTAGATCACCTGCACAATTAGACGAGGCAGTTATTAGGAATGAGCCGACCAATGAGCTTGTTGATCGGCAGCACAATTAGACGAGGCAGTTATTAGGAATGAACCGACCAATGAGCTTGTTGATCGGCAGCACAATTAGACCAGGCAGTTATTAGGAATGAGCTGACCAATGAAATCGTTGATCACCAGCACAATTAGACCTGGCAGTTAGTGGGATTGAGCCGACACAATGAGCTTGTTGTTACTGTAATGTGACATATGTTGCTGTGTGGTTCTAGCCTAAAATATGTGACAGATAAGCTCCACCCAGAAACAAAGGTTTTTTAAAAATTGCTCAAAATTATAAATGACAAGGTTTTTATACAGTTTGATTCTGCAAATCTCCTTTTAAAGCAACATTGGCATTATCATGGCTTTGTCATAATTGTAACATATAATAAATGAGGATTATTCTTTACATATTCTAATTTCCAAATATTTTAACAGAATTATATATTTCTTAACTGAATGGAAATGGATAACTAGTAATGTGTTCTTATTTTATACTTGAGGAGGTTAGTCAGCTTGTTTACCTGCTCTGAATGAGATTTCTAAGGCCTAATGAGACCTAATTCTAGCAACTTTCTTGGAATTAGACAAACCTCATGTCATAATTAGCATTAGTAAGTGGTGACTGTATACCTTCTTTTGCTTCTTTTTATATTTTATAAATGACTACTAAAAACAATCTTTAGGCTAGGGCCCCATGTAGTGGGCCACAGCAAAAAGCAGAAATGCAGTAAAAACTGCGGCGGCAACGCATCGTGGTTTTTCCCGCAGTGCTTTTCACAGAAAGTCCGCAGAGATTTCCATTATACCTATAGGTATACATATATAGTGGGTACGGAAAGTATTCAGACCCCTTTAAATTTTTCACTCTTTGTTTCATTGCAGCCATTTGCTAAAAGCAAAAAAGTTCATTTTATTTCTCATTAATGTACCCTTTTGAGCTACTACAGACATGAGTCTTCTTGGGAATGATGCAACAAGTTTTTCACACCTGGATTTGGGGTTCCTCTGCCATTCTTCCTTGCAAATCCTCTCCAGTTCCGTCAGGATGGATGGTGAACGTTGGTGGACAGCCATTTTCAGGTCTCTCCAGAGATGCTCAATTGGGTTGAGGTCAGGGCTCTGGCTGGACCAGTCAAGAATGGTCACAGAGTTGTTCCGAAGCCACTCCTTTGTTATTTTAGCTATGTGCTTAGGGTCATTGTCTTGTTGGAAGGTGAACCTTCGGCCCAGTCTGAGGTCCAGAGCACTCTGGAAGAGGTTTTCTTCCAGGATATCTCTGTATTTGGTCACATTCATCTTTCCTTCAATTGCAACCAGTCGTCCTGTCCCTGCAGCTGAAAAACACCCCCATAGCATGATGCTGCCACCACCATGTTTCACTGTTGGGACTGTATTGGTGAGGTGATGAGCAGTGCCTGGTTTTCTCCACACATACCGCTTAGAATTAACGCCAAAAAGTTCAATCTTCGTCTCATCAGACCAGAGAATCTTATTTCTCATAGTCTGGGAGTCCTTCGTATGTTTTTTGGCAAACTCTATGCGGGCTTTCATATGTCTTGCACTGAGGAGAGGCTTCCTTCGGACCACTCTGCCATAAAGTCCCGACTGGTGGAGGGCTGCAGTGATAGTTGACTTTGTGGAACTTTCTCCCATTTCCCTACTGCATCTCTGGAGCTCAGCCACAGTGATCTTTGGGTTCTTCTTTACCTCTCTCACCAAGGCTCTTCTCTCACGATTGCTCAGTTTGGCTGGACGTCCAGGTCTAGGAAGAGTTCTAATCATCCCAAACTTCTTCCATTTAAGGATTATGGAGCCCACTCCATAGTGCTGCAGAAATTCTTTTGTAACCTTGGCCACATCTGTTCCTTGCCACAATTCTGTCTCTGAGCTCCTTGGGTAGTTCCTTTGACCTCATGATTCTCATTTGCTCTGACATGCACTGTGAGCTGTGAGGTCTTATATACACAGGTGTGTGCCTTTCTTAATCAAGTCCAATCAGTTTAATTAAACACAGCTGGACTCCAATCAAGGAGGATCAGAAGGAAATGGACAGCAAGTGAGTTAAATCTGAGTGTCACAGCAAAGGGTCATGAATACTTATGACCATGTGATATTTCAGTTTTTCTTTTTTAATAAATTTGCAAAAACATCTACATTTCTGTTTTTTTTCTGACAAGATGGGGTGCTGAGCATACATTAATGAGAAATAAAATGAACTTTTTTGCTTTTAGCAAATGGCTGCAATGAAACAAAGAGTGAAATATTTAAAGGGGTCTGAATACTTTCCGTACCCACTGTAGGTATAATTGACATGCTGTGATTTCCAAAACCACAACAGTTTTGGAAATCACAGCATGTCTGTAGAATGTATTTTTTCGCAAGCATGATGCTGCCACCACCATGTACCTACAAACTGTACCTACAATTGTCTATAAATAACATTTTAATAAAAAATATAAATAAAACTATAAAAAAACTATAAAAATTTTAAGACTTATTGTTAGCTAAGGAGCCCAACACAAAAATCAAAAACATCTATCAATAGTTTCAGTTGGCACTACATCACTTGAAGTAGTCTTCTTAAATTTTCCAAACCTATATTTGTTAGTCAGACTACAGTACCAGATGGTGATGGAGGATTCTTAACTACTGACAATTTTTTTCGAGTGTTGCAGAGTCCAAAGGATGTGATCATTACAGCACTTCAGTCAGGGCTGGAAATGGCGAGCTCAGACATATGTTGTTTGGCTCTGAAAATCCAATTTCTGAATCTGTCAATGAAAAATTCTTGTGCCAAAATCACTTTTAGAGGCAATTTAGAATTTAGCAGTAATTACTACAACGGATACATTTTATCAGTTAAGTTCATCCATATACAGTGCCTTGCGAAAGTATTCGTCCCCCTTGAACTTTTCAACCTTTTGCCACATTTCAGGCTTCAAACATAAGGATATAAAATTTTAATTTTTGGTGAAGAATCAACAACAAGTGGAACACAATTGTGAAGTGGAACGAAATTTATTGTATATTTTAAACTTTTGTAAAAAATAAAAAACTGAAAAGTGGGGCGTGCAATATTATTCGGCCCCCTTAAGTTAATACTTTGTAGCGCCACCTTTTGCTGCGATTACAGCTGCAAGTTGCTTGGGGTATGTCTCTATCAGTTATGCACATCGAGAGACTGAAATTCTTGCCCATTCTTCCTTGGAAAACAGCTCGAGCTCAGTGAGGTTGGATGGAGAGCATTTGTGAACAGCAGTTTTCAGCTCTTTTCACAGATTCTCGATTGGATTCAGGTCTGGACTTTGACTTGGCCATTCTAACACCTGGATACGTTTATTTGTGAACCATTCCATTGTAGATTTTGCTTTATGTTTGGGATCATTGTCTTGTTGGAAGATAAATCTCCGTCCCAGTCTCAGGTCTTTTGCAGACTCCAACAGGTTTTCTTCCAGAATGGTCCTGTATTTGGCTCCATCCATCTTCCCATAAATTTTAACCATCTTCCCTGTCCCTGCTGAAGAAAATCAGGCCCAAACCATGATGCTGCCACCACCATGTTTGACAGTGGGGATGGTGTGTTCAGGGTGACGAGCTGTGTTGCTTTTACGCCAAACATATCGTTTTGCATTGTGGCCAAAAAGTTCGATTTTGGTTTCATCTGACCAGAGCACCTTCGTCCACATGTTCAGTGTGTCTCCCAGGTGGCTTGTGGCAAACTTTAAACAAGACTTTTTATGGATATCTTTGAGAAATGGCTTTCTTCTTGCCACTCTTCCATAAAGGCCAGATTTGTGCAGTGTACGACTGATTGTTATCCTATGGACAGACTCTCCCACCTCAGCTGTAGATCTCTGCAGTTCATCCAGAGTGATCATGGGTCTCTTGGCTGCATCTCTGCTCAGTCTTCTCCTTGTTTGAGATGAAAGTTTAGAGGGATGGCCGGGTCTTGGTATATTTGCAGTGGTCTGATACTCCTTCCTTTTCAATATGATCGCTTGCACAGTGCTTCTTGGGATGTTTAAAGTTTGGGAAATCTTTTTGTATCCAAATCTGGCTTTAAACTTCTCCACAACCGTATCACAGACCTGCCTGGTGTGTTCCTTGGTCTTCATGATGCTCTCTGTGCTTTAAACAGAACCCTGAGACTATCACAGAGCAGGTGCATTTATACGGAGACTTGATTACACACAGGTGGATTATATTTATCATTATCAGTCATTTAGGACAACATTGGATCATTCAGAGATCCTCACTGAACTTCTGGAGTGAGTTTGCTGCACTGAAAGTAAAGGGGGCCGAATAATATTGCATGCCCCACTTTTCTGTTTTTTATTTTTTACAAACATTTAAAATAACCAATAAATTTCGTTCCACTTCACAATTGTGTCCCACTTGTTGTTGATTCTTCACCAAAAAATTTAAATTTTATATCCTTATGTTTGAAGCCTGAAATGTGGCAAAAGGTTGAAAAGTTCAAGGGGGCCGAATACTTTCGCAAGGCACTGTATTTTTGGGCAGGTAGTAATAGTGAACTTAGACTTGAAATCTGCCATTTTAATCTTTATTTTTGGTCTTGTTATATATAGGATAATGGGTGTACCTGACTAATCGTTTCACATTTTCTAAAATAAGTTGAAATGCTTAAAAGTTATTTATTCACTTAATACACAGTTATTGAGGTATGTAAGGTAATGAATATCTGATGTAATACTGTATTGTTCTTGGAGATGTGCATTCTCTAAAACCCAAAATCAGCTGGGTAAACTGAATTGTGAAGTCTAAGGACTCTCCCCTGTCTTTATTCTTAAATCCTACAAGGAGGTATGGTCAGATTCCCAAAATGGACAACAATTGATGGCAGTAGTGCTAATGAAGCTGAATTGTAGTCAGGAATCAAGTTTTAGGGTTGTTAGGTAGCAGGCATCCACTTCAAAGGGAAAGACCGGGGAAATATCCAGGAACAAGGCAGAGGTAAAGGTCAGGCTCAGGAGATAGGATAACGCTAGTTCACATGACAAAATTAGTAGCTCATTTTGAGGTGGATTCTGCCTCGAAATAAATTCCAAATTCTGTCCAGAATCTTCCTTCTATTGTTTTCCTTGGGATGCAGTGACAGATGCTTCCTTTTTCAGGACACTGAAAAAAGAAACGTCCTTCTCAACCTTCCTGCAGATTCCGTGGCTGACTCAGCGGCAGAATCTGCACCGCAGGGCTCAACGTAATTAACCCCATTGTGTCTGAGGCTATTCAACAAGCTGCAGCGGAAAGCAGAAACTTTACTTCGGGTTTCCGAATGTGGAGAGGAATCTGAGGCGGAAGACCGTGAAGATCATGTTAATGCCTTAATCTGTAGGCAAGAGAGGCAAAGCTGAAGAACCCTTAAATAAGCCACATAGGGGAACTAGGTTCCACTGAGTTGTGTCTTGCAGGAAGTGACCTAGCAACTCAATGCACACTCCTACTGGAGCCATAGCCAAAAACAGTAACTAAGCAGAGGAGCCTGAATAACATACAAAAGTTCAGAAAATTTAAATTCTAGTATTTTTTTTGAAGAGCTTCCAATAAGGTATATAGCCTTAATTTAGGAATTACATCAACAATCCTTGCAAGCGGGTGTCTAAGACAATAAACACATTTTATGTATACTTCTCATGGCATCCTGACGATATAACACATACTATATACTGGGAACATAGAAAGTAGAAATAACTATAGAAGTACACATGTGGACAAAATTGTTGGTACCCCTCGTTTAATGAAAGAAAAACCCACAATGGTCTTTTTAAAAAAAGAAAACTTATGAAACAGGCCTGGACAGTATGGTACCCTTAACTTAATATTTTGTTACACAACCTTTTGAGGCAATCACTGCAATCAAACAATTCCTGTAACTGTCAATGAGACTTCTGCACCTCTCAACAGGTATTTTGACCCACTCCTCATGAGCAAACTGCTCCAGTTGTCCCGGGTTTGAAGGGTGCCTTTTCCAGACGACATGTTTCAGCTCCTTCCAAAGATGCTCAATAGGATTTAGGTCAGGGCTCATAGAAGGCCACTTCAGAATAGTTCAGAATAATTTTTTCCTCTTAGCCATTCTTGAGTGTTTTTAGCTGTGTGTTTTGGGTCATTATCCTGTTGCAAGACCCATGACCCTGAACAGCTTCAAGACACCCTGTGCCAGATGCAGCAAAGCAGTCCCAGAACATAACAGAGCCTCCTCCATGTTTCACAGTAGGGACAGTGTTCTTTTCAAGATATGCTATTTTCCGTCTGTGAACATAGAGCTGATGTGCCTTGCCAAAAATTTTGATTTTTGTCTCATCTGTCCATAGGACATTCTCCCAGAAGCTTTGTGGCTTGTCAGCATATAGTTTGGGAAATTCCAGTCTGGCTTTTTTATGATTTGTTTTCAACAATGGTGTCCTCCTTGGTCTTCTCCCATGATGTCCACTTTGGCTCAAACAACGACGGATGGTTCGATCTGACACTGATGTTCCTTGAGCTTGAAGTTCACCTTTAATCTCTTTAGAAGTTTTTCTGGGCTCTTTTGTTACCATTTGTATTATCCTTCTCTTTGCTTTGTCATCAATTTTCCTCCTGCGGCCACATCCAGAAACATCAAGCTGCTTGGAGATGGTCTTCTAACCTTTACCTTTAACATGCTTGTCTATAATTTTCTTTCTAAGCTCCTGAGACAACTCTTTCTTTCGCTTCCTCTGGTCCATGTTGAGTGTGGTACTCACCATGTCACCAAACAGCACAGTGAGTATCTGTAGCCCTATATACAGGCCCACTGACTGATTACAAGATTGTAGACACCTGTGATGCTAATTAGTGGACACACCTTGAATTAACATGTCCCTTTGGTTACATTATTTTCAGGGGTACCATCATTTCTGTCCAGGCCTGTTTCTTGAGTTTTCTTTTTTAAAAAAATTCTGTTGAAGCATGGTTGAAAAGCAATGTCCGACTTTCATTTGTTCATTTTCATAGAATTTTTATATATTATTACTTTTGTCAGATTCAAGTTATTTCTGTGACCATTGTGGGTTTTTCTTTCATTAAATGAGGGGTACCAACAATTTTGTCCACGTGTGTACAGTATAAACTATGGAAACATCATTACTTGGCTGTCATAGGCAACACCTCTTTTCCTAATTTCTACTGTATAGCCACTATGCCTTATTTATATCAGTGTTACTACCAGTCATGGGGAGGTAGTATACCATGTCTCATGTCTTCTCCAGTAATCTGATACTAATCAATGGTCTTGTACCTGTATCTAGCATAGAAAGAGGGAGCCACATATAATTGTAAATCTGTATGTTCTTTTATCAGGAGGGACATTTATTTGTAGAAGAGCATGTTAGAAAATGAACTATATTAAGGCAAAGATGCTTTCTTGTGTGAAGGTCAGGCTAGTTTTCTAATTGTCCCTGAAGAAGCCGAGCAGACATCATTTGGATCATTTGGTTTTGTCCGGAGACTAATTATAGGCTAACATAAGGGATACAGTTCACAAAGCTAACTTATTTTCTGATAGTCTTACAAATGTGCATTACCTTTCATTAGCTGAGAATAATATATAAATGTTCCAGAAGGGAAATCATCTCCGTCTGCTTCACATTTAGCAACAACCTGAACAAAATGGTAAATTTATGTGAGGACTATAGATGTAATAAATATGGACAAATGGACATTGGACTAACATAATCCATTCTTATATTAAGTTCTTAGGAAAGAATCATTCTCAGTGAATGTAAACATAATGCTTAGACATGTTAATAAGTCATACGGCTCCTTTAGAAGGTGAACCTGTCAGGTGTTTTTTTTTTTTTTGGTGAGGTGAACCAAAGGAAAAGGTCATTACTTGATACAACACATGCTGGGGTCAGTTAAGAGTGGAAAAATCACTTTAGGCTAAGGCCCCTTGTAACGCAGATTTTTTTTTTTGTTGCAGTTTTTTTAGCCAAAGCCATGAATGGCTACAAAAGGAATGGGCAATATATAGGTAGCTCTTAGGGGGCGTTCACACTACCGTTGGTGACCGTCAGTAGTGTCCGTTGCTATTGTCCGTTACAAGATTTTAGCATCGGACACTAGCTGAACCGTCAGAAATCCGTTAAAATTTCCATTCATTTCAATGGAGTTTTATATTGTGTCCGTTAGTGTCCGTTTGTGTCCATTTGTGTCCGTTTACACCCAATCTGTCAGAAGTCCGTTTTTTCGCGGACAAAAAATTCTACATGCAGGACTTTTTTGTCCGTTTGAAATAACAGATTCTTGACGGACAGCAAGTGTCCGTTATTTTTTTAACATTGAAGTCTATGGGTAACGGACTTATAACGGACAGTAACTGATAGCCATCAGTTATTGTCTGTTATTTTATGTCCTTTTTTTTCTGCGCATGCTCAGAAAGCAGAAAAGAAAAAAAAAACGGACAATGTTAAAAAACGGACAGTGTTAAAAAAACGGACACGAACTGATGCTAACTGATGCTAATGTGTCCGTTTTTTTTAACTAATCCATTAATTCAATCAGTTAAAAAAACGTACACATTAACATCAGTTAATGTCTGTTATGATAGGTGTCCGTTTTTTTTGTTTTTCTTTTTTTTTCTTTTTTTAATGGACACTAGCAGAAGGGACATCAGTGGTAGTGTGAACCCTGCCTTATACTTCTATCTTCTGCTCAATCCACTCCTGGCTTTGGTTCAAAAAAACGCAACAAAATCTGCAACAAAAAATGCTGCGTATCCATAACATAGGGCCTTAGCCTTAAAGGGGTATTTCCACAATCATAACCATTTTTAAATTTGTAGATAATTAAAAGTTAAACATTTTTGCAAATATAAGTAATTTAGCATTTTGCAGAGTTTTATAGATTTTCTCTAAATATCTTGTGGTCACAAGTTGTCTTGATCAGTTGCCAGTGCATACGACCATCAATGCAGGACCCTTCTAAGGTCAAAAAATCAGCCATGATTTCCTTATTGTGGCTGGGATATCTTCTGATATATGTAGTGTACCTGCCTGATAACCCAGCTACAATAGGAAAATCATGGCTGGATTTCTGGCAAGTCCCAGACCATAGAAAGTTTCTGCATTAGTGGTCGTATCCATTGGCAACTGATCAAGACAACAGACTGTCACCACTAAGATGGTTAGATAAAATCTTTAAAACTCTGCAGAATTTTTAACTACTTATATTTGCAAAAATGTTTAACATTTAATTATCTACAAATATAGATATGATTATGTTCATGGGAATACCCCTTTAAGGCTAAGGCCCCACATAGTGGGCCACAGCAAAAAAGCACTGCAGGAAAAACCACGGTGACAACACATAGCTTTTCACAGAAAGTCTGCAGAGGTTTCCTCTGTGGACTTTCTGCTCCCATTATACCTATAGAGAAAGTGTTTCTGTAGGTATAATTAACATGCTGCGATTTCCAAAACCACAAAGTGGGGCCTCGGCCTAAAAAAGTGGGGAACTTACAGCAGTTCTCCAATAAGCCACCACCAGTTTATGCACACTCATAATTTTAGAACTGACTGGGGCACAGATAATATACAGCTCAATATATACTTGTGTGGTAAACCCCATGTCCTCAAATTTCAATATAGAAAATGTCAAAAGTGGCAGTGGCTTGTATGAAGTGCAATTAATGTGGACATAGCGACAGTTACTTATGTAACCTTAACCCCTTAAGAACGCAGCCCAAAACTGCCTTAAGGACCAGGCCTCATTTTTCAAATCTGGCATGTGTCACTTTATGTGGTAATAACTTTGAGACGCTTTAAGTTATCAAAACGATTCTGAGATTGTTTTTTTGTGACACATTATATTTGTGTCAGTGGTAAATTTTGGTCAATATTTTTTGTCTTTGATTATGAAAAAATTGGAAATTTGGTGAAAATTTGGAAAAAATGCAGTTTTCAAACTTTGAAATTGCTTTCCTTTCATATAGAAAGTCATACTACTCAAATTACTTCATAAATGTAATTCACCATATCTCTGCTTTATGTTGCAATCAAACTTTAACCCCCCTTTCATTTTTTTTTCAGATATTATAAGACTTACAAGTCAAGCAGTAGTTTTCCAAATTTTCAAGAATATTTCCAAAACACATTTTTCAAAGGACCAGTTCAGTTCTGAAGGAGTCTTGAAAGGCCTCTCTAATAGAAACCCCAATAAATCACCCCATTCTATAAAACTGAACACCTGAAAGAATTTAAAACAGCATTTACAAAGTTTCTTAACCCTTTCCGCATCTCACAGCAATTAAAACAAAATGGAGGTCAAATTTTTAAATTTCTGTCACTAATCAGAGGCGTAGCTAACAGGGGGGCAGAGGGGGCGGCTGCCCCGGGCCCACTGACATTGTAGGGCCCACCCCGGGGCCGCTATTAATGCATCTTTTACTTTTAACTAGATCGGTGTCTGCAGACACCGATCTAGTTAAAACACTTCCTACAACTTGACTGTCTTGTAAACCGCAAGCCACTTCAGGCCTGCGGTTTACATGACAACGAGAACAGTCAGATGTCTGGTTCTCGGCACAGGCGGTGCGATGACGACACAACATCACGCCTCCTGCGCTGAGACGCAGACGTCTTATGCATGGACCCTGCGCACAGAGCGTGGGTCAAGAAGAGAAAGCGGCGGCTCCATTCATCACGATCGCAGGTAGGTGAGTATCACTTATATTTGTTTTGTTTTAGCTTAGTTGTGGGTATTTTAATAGTATAAGGAGTTGTTAGGAGGGGGAATTATAACTATAAGGAAGGGGGCATTATGAACATAAGGGGGGTCATTTATATAAGGGTTATTAGGGGGTATTATGAATACAAGGGGGGAGGTTATTTATATAAGGGGTCATTAGGGGGCATCATTTATATTAGGAAGCATTATGAACATAAGGGGGTGGTCATTGATATAAGGGGTCATTAGAGGTGCAGTATTTATGTCAGGGGGAATCAGGGGCATAATATGAGGGGACAATTAATTTAATTAAGGTGACACGGGCTTTATTAAGATTAAAGTCCCACGTAGTGGGCCGCAGCAAAAAAGTGCTGCAGGAAAAACCGTGGCAGTAACACATTGTGGCTTTTCCTGCAGCACTTTTCACAGAAGGTCCACAGAGATTTCCTCTGCGGAGTTTCTGCTTCCATTATACCTATAGGGAAACCGCCAGTGTTTCCATAGATATAATTGACATGTTGCGATTTCCAAAACCGCAATGGTTTTGGAAATCGCAGCGTGTCTGCTGTACACATTTTTGCACAATGTGTGGATTGGATTTGCTAGAATCCCATCCACTTTGCAGGAACTATAAAATGCCACATTTTTTCCCATGGCGTTTTTGCCACATGGGGCCCCATACCATCTCCACTTTGCGGTAAAATACGTGCAGCGGACACACTGCGATTTCGAAACAGTCGTGGTTTTGGAAATCGCAGCATACCTATGGAAATGCTGGCAGTTTCCCTATAGATATAATTGAAGCAGAAAGTCCGCAGAGGAAACCTCTTTGAACTTTTTGTGCAAAGCGCAACAGGAAGAACAGCGCTTTTTTGCTGCAGGACGCCATTTAGGGCCCCGGTCTTAAGGAGTTTTCCAGCTCATTTTTATTGATGATCTCTCCTCAGAATAGATCATCAATAAGAGATAAGTGAATCCTCACTGATCAGCTGTATGAAGGGGCTATGGTGCCTGTTTATATCGCACGCTGTCTGTTTATAGTGACCGTGTCATGTAGTTACAGTCTTGTCACATAGACGTGTATAGGACGAGACTGTAGTTACATTACATGGCTGCTATGAAAAGAATGACACTATGCAAACAGAGAAGGGGTCACGTCGCTTACACAGGTAACACGGTTCATTCAAACAGCTGATCCTGGGGGTCCCAGGTATTGGAGCCCCACTAATTATTTTTACCTTTTGTTTACTTTTTAATTAGTAAACACCTGGGGCATTATTAATAATGGGCACTATTTACAGGGGGTACACAGGGTAGTTATTAATTTAAAGATTCATTTGTGGGTATTATTCATTATGGGGCGGTTATGTTATATATTTTATAATTGGGAGGTAACAGCAGGATGGGTGTGCAGGTGAGAACAATGTGGGTCAGGTGCCTGGAAAAGTAAGGAGCCAAAGATGTCTGTGCTGCAAACTTTACAGAGACTGGAAGAAATGGTCATGGCAGTCCAGATGAAAGAGACGGGGAATATGAACCATTAGGCAGAGACATCACCGGTAAGTCACTAAATGTTACTTCCCTGTATTCACCTAAATCGTCTGCAGAGCCCTGTGTAGATCCAATATATACCACTATACGGTCACTGTATAGTGATAATATTGGTATACCTAAATTGGGGACCCACTTGGACTTGTTCACCCCCCCCTGTGCTGAACCCCTAGCTATGCCTTTGTCACTAATATACTCATTTAGCCCTAGAATTTACACATTCACAAGTGGTTAAAGGAGAAAATGCATTCTCAATCTGTTATGCAATTTCTCCCGAGCATGAAATTATCCCACATGAGGATGTAAATTAATGTATGGACACACAGTAGGGTAAATAACAGAAAGACCGCTATTGGGATTTTGGAGGGCAGATTTTGCTGGAATCAGTTTCAGTCACCATGTTGCATTTGCAGAGCCCCTGAAGTGCCAGAACAGTGGACCACTTTTACAATATAATGTCACATTAGCTCCAAATTTTTCATCTTCACATGGTGTTAAAGTAGAAATTGCACCCTACATTTTGTTACACAATTTCTCCTGAACACGACAATACCCTATATGTGCTGGTCAGTGGCGTAACTAGGAATGGCTGGGCCCCAAGGCGAACATTTGACATGGGGCCCCCCCCCAAACCGCTGCCCCCAACACCCTCCACACACAAACCGCATTCCTGCGCACACTATTATGCCCCATAGTGGCCCCTGCACACGGTATTATGTCCCATAGTGGCCCCTGCACACAGTATTATGCCCCATTGTAGACCACCCATGAACGATTATTATACTCTGGGGTCTTTTCAGATCCCAGAGTATAATGATCGGAGACCCAGGGGAGAATACAAACATAGAAAACACTGCAACTTACCTCTTCCTCGGTCTGGTGCACTCCTGTGCACTACTTCGGCCATCTTCAATGTTGGACTGGATCTCGCACGATCCAGGCCGGCGTCGCGACGCATAATGACGTCGGCTGACGTCTGGGACGTCACCAAACAGGCCCTAAGCCTGCGGAGTGGCGGAGAGGTGAGTTACAGTGTTTTTTATGTTCGCTCACCTCCCCTGGGCCCCCGATCGTTATACTCCGGGGTCTCAAAAGACCCCGGAGTATAACGATAGCAGTGTTTGTGGGGTTCGCGGTAGCGACTGCCACAGGGCTCTGGGCCCCGTAATGTTCCGGGCCCTGTGGCAGCCGCTACCACTGCTACCCCGATAGTTACGCCCCTGGTGCTGGTACACCGATATACGGGCACATGGCAGGACTCAGAATGGAAAAAGTGCTAACTGGGTTTTGCAGGCCAGATTTTGCTGGAATAGTTTTCAGGCACCATGTCCCATTTTCCCCCAAGATGCTAAAACAGTGGAAACCCCCAAAATGTGACAACATTTTAGAAACTACACCCCTCAAGGAATTTATCAAGGAATATAGTGAGCACTTTGACAACTACAGACATTTCACAGAAATTTTACAGGTGTTACGCAGAATTGGGCTGGGAAAATGGAAAGCAACATTTTTTTTCTATCAAATGTTGATATAACCCCAATATTTGGATTTCCACAAAGGGTTAAAAGAGAAAAGACACCCCACAATTCGTTAAGCATTTTCTAACTACAGAACTAGCCCACATGTGGATGTAAAATAATGAATGGGCACACTGTAAGGTCCAGAATGGAAGGAGTACTATTGGGATTTTGGAGGGCAGATTTTGCTGGAATCTGTTTTAGGCACCATGTTGTTTTTACAGAGCCCTTGAAGTGCCCGAACAGTGGAAACCCACCCCCAAAATGACCCCAAGGAGTATAGTGAGCACTTTGACCCTACAGGTGTTTCACAGATTTTTTTTACCATTGAGATGTGAAAATGAAAAATCACTTTTTTACAATAAAATGTCACTTTAGCCCCAAATTTTTCATCTTTACAACACAAAGGTTTAAAGGAGAAATTACACCTCACATTTTGTTACACAATGTCTCCTGAACACGACAATACCCGATATGTGCTGGTACACTGATGTATGGGCACATGGCATTGCTCAGAAGGGAAAGAGCTCTAACTGGGTTTTGGAGGGCAGATTTTGCTGGAATAGTTTTCAGGTACCATGCCCCATTTGCAGAGCCCCCAAGGTGCCAAAACAGTGGAAACCCCCAAAATGTGACCTCATTTTGGAAACGACACCCCTCAAGGAATTTATCAAAGGTTATAGTGAGCAATTTGACCCTACAGGAGTTTCACTGAATTTTTAACCATTGGGATGTGAAAATGAAAAATTACTTTTTTCTATAATAAAATGTCACATTGGCCCCAAATTTTTCATCTTCACAAGGGGTTAAAGGAGAAAAAGCATCTATTTGTTAAGCAATTTCTCCTGACCAAAGAAATGGCCCACATGTGGGTGTAAACTGCTGTATGGTCACACAGTGGGACTGAGAAAGGACACAACAATATTTGGAGGACAGATTTTGCTGTAATAGTTTTCAGGTACAATGTCGCATGTGCTGAGCCCCTGAAGTACCAAAACAGTGGAAACCCCCAACAAATGACCTTAGTTTGGAAATTATACCTCTTAAAAATTTATCAAGGGGTATAGCAAACATTTGGACCCCACTGGTATGACAATTTATGTTCCAGAAATTACTGCACAACAGAGGATGAAAGGTAAATCTGTGCAGAGTACATGACAGTATAAGGAGGTGATATTCCATGGAAAATAAATTCTAAAATTAATAAACCATGGAAGTGTGGTACAGTCTGCAGCACTCCTTCATGCACAAGCCATGTTTTTCATGGCAGGTGTCACACTGATAAATTGTGTCTTTCCTTATTCCCCTTATGAAACACACTCTGCACATTTTTTAGGTCTTCCCTTTTTTTGCAGTTTGTGGAATTTCACCAGGAAAATGTTGGCCTGGTACAATACGGGCACCTTCAGTTTCAGAAGTACTGGGGCCTGGCACTTCTTGGTCCCCAAATACCAGGGTCTTGATAACCTTCTCCTGAAACTCAAGAAAAGTTCCTGTCCTGCCTGCACTCTTGTTTTTTGCATGGCACTATAAGGCTTCAGGACTTGATCAGATAGATCAACCCAACCCATGTACTTATTGTATGCAAGGATGCAGTCTAGCTTGGGGTTGAGGGTACTGGTACTACGTAGAGGGACAGGAGTGCTGCCGTTGCCATGAATTGTGGTCAGTTTAAGGGCATCCCTCTTGTCCTTATACTTGACCAACAGCATATTTTCATTGCTGATGGCCCTACTCTCACCCCTTCTGAGGGGCTGCACAATCTGTGTCCTAGGGAGGCCTCTCTGATTTCTGCGCACTGTCCCACAAGCTACAGTTCTTTTGGAACTGAGGCACCTAAAGAGTGGGATGCTGGTGTAAACGTTATCCACATAGAGGTGATCACCTGGTCCACAAGTGGGTGCAGCAAATCCCACACTATTTTTCCACTAACTCCTAGGATTGGGGTGCATTCTGGGGGATCAATTCTTGTGTCCCTTCCTTCATAAACCCTGAATTTGTGGGCACAGTTTATACATCTTAATGCCCATATGCAGAATAAGACCCCATAAAATCTTCATCTATGCTGCATTTACTGGGGTCCAGCTCTAGGGCCTGGCATATGAAGAGGTGGCATTTTTTTCTATAAATTGTTGGGAATACAAATTAGTTTGGGCCACCATAAAATCTATAAAGTCATCAGAGAAAAAGACTTTGAAAAAGTCAATGTCTGTGAAGCCTTCAGTCTTAATTTGAAGCTGAGGCTCAGTTTTCTGGTGGTGGGGTCCACATGGGTTCTGCACTTTTAGAAGTTGCCTCAGCAATTGTTTTGGGGCGCCTTCTTTGGGGTTGCTCATCACTGGACGAGAAGGAAGAGGAAGCAGATGAAAAATATAGGAATGGGGCATCTTCCTCTTCTCCCTCGCTGGCGATATCAATTTCAGAGGTCAGTATGGCATACGCCTCTTCTACTGAATACCTTCTTTGGGACGATTGGGAGTGTTGGGACATTTTTGTGTTTGCGGTGTTTTACACGTGTACTTAAACTTTTATTTCTTGAAACTTTATTTCTTGAAACTTTGAAAGTGTGGGGGTGTATGTTTTGTTTCAACACATGTATAGATGTCAAGATGTCAAAATAAAAAAGGATCTAAAATTTAACTCTATAATATATATATATATATATATATATATATATATATACTGTATATATATACAGTACAGACCAAAAGTTTGGACACACCTTCTCATTCCAAGAGTTTTCTGTATTTTCATGACTATAAAAATTGTAGATTCACACTGAAGGCATCAAAACTATGAATTAACACATGTGGAATTATATACTTAACAAAAAAGTATGAAACAACTGAAAATATGTCTTATATTCTAGGTTC
This sequence comes from Leptodactylus fallax, assembly GCA_947044405.1. NCBI lineage: Eukaryota > Metazoa > Chordata > Amphibia > Anura > Leptodactylidae > Leptodactylus > Leptodactylus fallax. Next base: position 7,040,608 of record CAMRHE010000027.1, on the reverse strand, counting down.
TTCAAAGTAGCCACCTTTTGCTTTGATTACTGCTTTGCACACTTTTGGCATTTTCTTGATGAGCTTCAAGAGGTAGTCACCTGAAATGGTTTTCACTTCACAGGTGTGCCCTGTCAGGTTTATTAAGTGGGATTTCTTGCCTTATAAATGGGGTTGGGACCATCAGTTGTGTTGTTCAGAAGTCAGGTGGATACACAGCTGATAGTCCTACTGAATGGAGTGTTAGAATTTGTATTATGGCAAGAAAAAAAGCAGCTAAGTAAAGAAAAAAGAGTGGCCATCATTACTTTAAGAAATGAAGGTCAGTCAGTCCGAAAAATTGGGAAAACTTTGAAAGTGTCCCCAAGTGCAGTGGCCAAAACCATCAAGCGCCACAAAGAAACTGGCTCACATGAGGACCGCCCCAGGAAAGGAAGACCAAGAGTCACCTCTGCTGCGGAGGATAAGTTCATCCGAGTCACCAGCCTCAGAAATCGCAGGTTAACAGCAGCTCAGATTAGAGACCAGGTCAATGCCACACAGAGTTCTAGCAGCAGACACATCTCTACAACAACTGTTAAGAGGAGACTGTGTGCAGCAGGCCTTCATGGTAAAATATCTGCTAGGAAACCACTGCTAAGGACAGGCAACAAGCAGAAGAGACTTGTTTGGGCTAAAGAACACAAGGAATGGACATTAGACCTGTGGAAATCTGTGCTTTGGTCTGATGAGTCCAAGTTTGAGATTTTTGGTTCCAACCACCGTGTCTTTGTGTGACGCAGAAAAGGTGAACGAATGGACTCTACATGCCTGGTTCCCACCGTAAAGCATGGAGGAGGAGGTGTGATGGTGTGGGGGTGCTTTGCTGGTGACACTGTTGGGGATTTATTCAAAATTGAAGGTATACTGAACCAGCATGGTTACCACAGCATCTTGCAGCGGCATGCTATTCCATCCGGTTTGTGTTTAGTTGGGCCATCATTTATTTTTCAACAGGACAATGACCCCAAACACACCTCCAGACTGTGTAAGGGCTATTTGACCAAGAAGGAGAGTGATGGGGTGCTACGCCAGATGACCTGGCCTCCACAGTCACCAGACCTGAACCCAATCGAGATGGTTTGGGGTGAGCTGGACCGCAGAGTGAAGGCAAAAAGGCCAACAAGTGCTAAGCATCTCTGGGAACTCCTTCAAGACTGTTGGAAGACCATTTCAGGTGACTACCTCTTGAAGCTCATCAAGAGAATGCCAAGAGTGTGCAAAGCAGTAATCAAAGCAAAAGGTGGCTACTTTGAAGAACCTAGAATATAAGACATATTTTCAGTTGTTTCACACTTTTTTGTTAAGTATATAATTCCACATGTGTTAATTCATAGTTTTGACGCCTTCAGTGTGAATCTAATTTTTATAGTCATGAAAATACAGAAAACTCTTGGAATGAGAAGGTGTGTCCAAACTTTTGGTCTGTACTGTATATATATATATATAAAAGCACAATTGATTCTAACTACTATTAGATAAGAAAATAAAAAGATAAAAAAGGTACTACTGATTCTAGCTAAAATTTATCTATATATATATATATATATATATATATATATATATATAAGTGCGAGAGAGACTCCTCTCTCTCTCTCTCTCTCTCTCTCTCTCTCTCTCTCTCTCTCTCTCTCTATACAGTGCTGGCCAAAAGTATTGGCACCCCTGTAATTCTGTCAGATAATACTCAATTTCTTCCAGAAAATGATTGCAATCACAAATGCTTTGGTAATAATATCTTCATTTAATTTGTCTTCAATGGAAAACCACAAAAAGAATTGTCAAAAAGCCAAATTGGATATAATTCCACACCAAACACAAAAAAGGGGGTGGACAAAAGTATTGGCACCCTTTGAAAAATCATGTGATGCTTCTCTAATTTGTGTAATTAACAGCACCTGTTACTTACCTGTGGCACATAACAGGTGGTGGCAATAACTAAATCACACTTGCAGCCAGTTGAAATGGATTAAAGTTGACTCAACCTCTGTCCTGTGTCCTTGTGTGTACCACATTGAGCATGGAGAAAAGAAAGAAGACCAAAGAACTGTCTGAGGACTTGAGAAGCAAAATTGTGAGGAAGCATGAGCAATCTCAAGGCTACAAGTCCATCTCCAAAGACCTGAATGTTCCTGTGTCTACCGTGCGCAGTGTCATCAAGAAGTTTAAAGCCCATGGCACTGTGGCTAACCTCCCTAGATGTGGACGGAAAAGAAAAATTGAGAGATTTCAACGAAAGATTGTGCGGATGGTGGCTAAAGAACCTCGACTAACATCCAAACAAGTTCTAGCTGCCCTGCAGTCCGAGGGTACAACAGTGTCAACCCGTACTATCCGTCGGCGTCTGAATGAAAAGGGACTCAATGGTAGGATACCCAGAAAGACCCCACTTCTGACCCAGAGACATAAAAAAGCCAGGCTGGAGTTTGCCAAAACTTACCTGAGAAAGCCAAAAACTTTTTGGAAGAATGTTCTCTGGTCAGATGAGACAAAAGTAGAGCTATTTGGGAAAAGGCATCAACATAGAGTTTACAGGAAAAAAAAAGAGGCCTTCAAAGAAAAGAACACGGTCCCTACAGTCAAACATGGCGGAGGTTCCCTGATGTTTTGGGGTTGCTTTGCTGCCTCTGGCACTGGACTGCTTGACCGTGTGCATGGCATTATGAAGTCTGAAGACTACCAACAAATTTTGCAGCATAATGTAGGGCCCAGTGTGAGAAAGCTGGGTCTCCCTCAGAGGTCATGGGTCTTCTAGCAGGACAATGACCCAAAACACACTTCAAAAAGGACTAGAAAATGGTTTGAGAGAAAGCACTGGAGACTTCTAAAGTGGCCAACAATGAGTCCAGACCTGAATCCCATAGAACACCTGTGGAGAGATCTCAAAATGGCAGTTTGGAGAAGGCACCCTTCAAATCTCAGGGACCTGGAGAAATTTGCCAAAGAAGAATGGTCTAAAATTCCAGCAGAGCATTGTAAGAAACTCATTGATGGTTACCGGAAGCGGTTGTTCGCAGTTATTTTGTCTAAAGGTTGTGCTACCAAGTATTAGGCTGAGGGTGCCAATACTTTTGTCCGGCCCATTTTTGGAGTTTGTGTAAAATGATCAATGATTTGACTTTTTTTTTTCATTCTCTTTTGTGTTTTTCATTGCAAGCAAAATAAATGAAGATCTTATTACCAAAGCATTTTTGGTTGCAATCATTTTCTGGAAGAAATTGAGTATTATCTGACAGAATTGCAGGGGTGCCAATACTTTTGGCCAGCACTGTATATATATATATATATATATATATATATATATATATATCAAAAAAAAAAAAAACCCGCACCAAAAAAAACTGAGAACAGATGTGATCAGTAACGTTTATATGTCACTGACCAGCGCTCAGTGGCAGCAACACCTGCACAAAAAGACTGCTTGTGTATTAAAAAGCAAAAAAAAATAAAAAGTACTACTGATTCTAGCTGAAACTGAACTATATATAAATATGTACAGTGGCATGCAAAAGTTTGGACACCCCTGGTCAAAATGACTGTTATTGTGAACAGTTAAGAAAGTTGAAAATGAAATGAGCTTTAAAAGGCATAAAGTTAAAGATTAAACACACTTGTCTATAATTTTAAGCAATATTATTTAGTATTATTATGTTTGAATACAATTTTAGAGTGAAAAAGGTAAAGGAGTACCTTGCAAAAGTTTGGGTACCCTTGTAGATTTGTGTGCTCAGATAACTTTGACCAAGGTCTCTGACCTTCACTAGCCAGTTAGGGTTATGGCTTGTTCACTATCATCGTTAGGAAAGACCAAGTGATGCAAATTGTACAGCTTTATAAATCCCCAGTCTCCTCTAATCTTGTGCCAAAAAACAGCAACCATGGGTTCTTCTAAGCAGCTGCCTAGCACTCTGAAAATGAAAATGGTGGAGGCCCACAAAGCAGGAGAAGGCTATAAGAAGATAGCAAAGCGTTATCAAGTTGCCCTTTCCTCAGTTTGAAATGTAATTAAGAAATGGCAGTTACCAGGAACAATGGAGGTCAAGATAAGATCTGGAAGACCAAGAAAAATTTCAGAGACAGCTGCTCGTAGGATTGCCAGTGTGGCAAATCAGAACCCCCGCTTGACTGCAAAAGGCCTTCAGGAAGATTTAGTAGACTCTGGAGTTGTGGTGATAGCTGCACAAATATGGTCTTCATGGAAGAGTCCTCAGAAGAAAATCTATTCTGCGTCCTCACCATAAAATTCAGGATCAGAAGTTTGCAAAAGAACATCTAAACAAGCCTGATGCATTTTGGAAACAAGTCCTGTGGACCAATGAGGTTAAAATAGAACTCTTTGGCCACAATGATCAAAGGCATGTTTGAAGAAAAAAGGGCACAGAATCTCCGGAAAAGAACATCTCTCCACCCATTATTAATAATAATAATAATAATATTCCGTAGCACTTTACAAATCAGAAGACACATGAGACATTACAATGTGACAAAGAAATAAACATATGAAACAATTGGAGTGAGGGCCCTGCTCGCAAGAGCTTACATTCTATGAGGATAGGGGAACACAAGAGGTCAGAGGGCTTGTTTACAACAATGGTCCAGACATCTTTTAATAGAAAAGGTTGTGTGACTGAAGCTGTATAAACCCGTCACCAGCCAGTATCTGTGAATAAACATATACTAAGTGCACGGAGTGCAATGTAACTTCTAGATGGAGGGGCCAGGATCTGAGGAACAGAGGAGGAAGGATAAAAGGTGTTATTGTTCCCCACCTCCGCACACTACACTGTGATCAGGTCACGTGATAAGCCTGACCAAACAGATGTGATTTTAGGGCAGTTTTGAAGCTGCTGCAGTTGGGGATTAATCGGATTGTCTGGGGTAAAGCATTCCTGAGCACCGATGCAGCTCGAGAAAAGTCTTGGAGACGGGAGTGGGATGATCGGATAACAAAGGATGCAAGTCTAAGGTCATTTGGCAGAACGGAGAGGACGGTTAGGGCGATAGACAGTGACGAGAGAAGAGATATAGGGGGCGCAGCCCTATGGATGGATTTGTGGGTGAGTGTGATAATTTTATATTGTATTCTGTGATGGATGTGCAACCAATACAGCGACTGACGCAAGGTAGATGCGTCTGTGTACCGGTTTGACAGAAAGATAAGTCTGGCAGCTGCATTCAGGACAGATTGTAGTGGGGAGAGTTTAGTAAGAGGAAGAAGAGAATTGCAATAGTGAAGACAAGAGAGAATCAGAGCGACAATGAGGGTTTTTGATGTTTACTCGGTGAGAAAAGGGCGAATTCTAGAGATGTTTTTAAGATGCAGGTGGCAAGAGCATGCAAGTGTCTGAATGTGTGGGGTAAAGGTGGGATCTGAGTCAAATACAACCCCCAGACAGCGGGCATACCGCCTTGGTGTAATAGTAAGGCCACAGACAGAAATGGAGATATCAGGGTTAGGTCAGTTAGTAGATGGAGGGAACACAAGAAGTTCAATTTTTGAAAGATTCAATTTCAGATAAAGAGAAGACATGATGTTAGAGACAGCAGAGAGACTGTCACTGGTGTTCTGTATTAGTGCAGGGATGATTTCACGGGATGAGGTGCTGTATATATTTGGGTGTCATCAGCATAAAGATGGTATTGAAAGCCAAATCTCCGGATGGTTTTTCCAATTGGGGCTGTGTACACAGAGAAGAGGAGGGGCCCTAGGACTGAGCCTTGAGGAAACCCTAACCGCCAGGGGCAGAGGAGAAGAAATAGCACCAGCGAATGATACACTAAATGAGCAGTCAGAGAGATAGGAAGAAAACCAAGAGAGAGCATTATCCCTGAGGCCAATAGAATGGAGCATAGTGAGGAGGAGTTTGTGGTCTACAGTGTCAAATGCTGCTGAGAGATTCAGAAGAATAAGTAGTGAATAGTTCCCTTTAGATTTAGCCGTCAAGAGATCGTTGGAGACCTTCGTGAGGGCTGTTTCTGTAGAGTGTAGGGCACGAAAACCTGATTGTAAGGGGTTCAGAAGAGAGTTAGCAGAGTGATAGCAGATTAGATGGGAGTAGACCATTAAGCATGGGGGTGAATCAATCAAGCTTTGGGGTTGTGTTGCAGCCAATGGCACGGGGAATATTTCACGGTTAGAGGGAATAATGGATTCAATTAAATTTGAGTAAATTCTTGAAGCAAACATAACACCATTTTTAAAACATCTGAAATTGAAAAAGAGGATGGCTTCTACAATTGGATAATGATCCAAAACAAACGTCAAAATCCACCATTGACTACCTAAAAAGGCACAAGCTGAAGGTTTTACCCTGGCCATCACAGTCCCCTGATCTGAACATCATTGAAAATCTGCGGCTAAACCTCAAAAGACCAGTGCATGCAAGACGATCCAGGAATCTCATAGAACTGGAAGACTTTTTAAAAGAAGAATGGATGAAAATCCCTCAAACAAGAATTGAAAGACTCTTGGCTGGCTACAAACAGTGTTTACAAGCTATGATACTTGCCAAAGGGGGTGCTAGTAGGTACAACTGGTTCTAACTACTATTAGAAAAAAAAAAAAAAAAACATGCCGCAAAAAAATGAGCACAGATGTGATCAGCAACGTATATGTGTCACTGACCAGCTCTCAGTGGTGGCAACACCTGCACAAAAAAAAGGCTTGTGCAGTAAAAAAAAAAAAAGTTTCTACTGATTCTAGCTAAAATTGAAATATATATATAGTATATACAGTGCCTTGCGAAAGTATTCGGCCCTCTTGAACTTTTCAACCTTTTGCCATATTTCAGGCTTCAAACATAAAGATATAAAATTTTTATTTTTTGGTGAAGAATCAACAACAAGTGGGACACAATTGTGAAGTGGAACGAAATTTATTGGTTATTTTAAACTTTTGTAAAAAATAAAAAACTGAAAAGTGGGGCGTGCAATATTATTCAGCCCCTTTACTTTCAGTGCAGCAAACTCACTCCAGAAGTTCAGTGAGGATTTCTGAATGATCCAATGTTGTCCTAAATGACTGATGATGATAAATATAATCCACCTGTGTGTAATCAAGTCTCCGTATAAATGCACCTGCTCTGTGATAGTCTCAGGGTTCTGTTTAAAGCGCAGAGAGCATCATGAAGACCAAGGAACACACCAGGCAGGTCCGTGATACTGTTGTGGAGAAGTTTAAAGATGGATTTGGATACAAAAAGATTTCCCAAACTTTAAACATCCCAAGGAGCACTGTGCAAGCAATCATATTGAAATGGAAGGAGTATCAGACCACTGCAAATCTACCAAAACCCGGCCGTCCCTCTAAACTTTCATCTCAAACAAGGAGAAGACTGATCAGAGATGCAGCTAAGAGGCCCATGATCATTCTGGATGAACTGCAGAGATCTACAGCTGAGGTGGGAGAGTCTGTCCATAGGACAACAATCAGTAATACACTGCACAAATCTGGCCTTTATGGAAGAGTGGCAAGAAGAAAGCCATTTCTCAAAGATATCCATAAAAAGTCTCATTTAAAGTTTGCCACAAGCCACCTGGGAGACACACCAAACATGTGGAAGAAGGTGCTCTGGTCAGATGAAACCAAAATCGAACTTTTTGGCCACAATGCAAAACAATATGTTTGGCGTAAAAGCAACACAGCTCATCACCCTGAACACACCATCCCCACTGTCAAACATGGTGGTGGCAGCATCATGGTTTGGGCCTGCTTTTCTTCAGCAGGGACAGGGAAGATGGTTAAAATTAATGGGAAGATGGATGGAGCCAAATACAGGACCATTCTGGAAGAAAACCTGTTGGAGTCTGCAAAAGACCTGAGACTGGGACGGAGATTTATCTTCCAACAAGACAATGATCCCAAACATAAAGCAAAATCTACAATGGAATGGTTCACAAATAAACGTATCCAGGTGTTAGAATCGCCAAGTCAAAGTCCAGACCTGAATCCAATCGAGAATCTGTGGAAAGAGCTGAAAACTGCTGTTCACAAACGCTCTCCATCCAACCTCACTGAGCTCGAGCAGTTTTCCAAGGAAAAATGGGCAAGAATTTCAGTCTCTCGATGTGCAAAACTGATAGAGACATACCCCAAGCGACATGCAGCTGTAATTGCAGCAAAAGGTGGCGCTACAAAGTATTAACTTAAGGAGGCCGAATAATATTGCTTGCCCCACTTTTCAGTTTTTAATTTTTTACAAAAGTTTAAAATATCCAATAAATTTCATTCCACTTCACGATTGTGTCCCACTTGTTGTTGATTCTTCACCAAAAAATGTAAATTTTATATCTTTATGTTTGAAGCCTGAAATGTGGCAAAAGGTTGAAAAGTTCAAGGGGGCCGAATACTTTCGCATGGCACTGTATATATACAGACGTGGACAAAATTGTTGGTACCCCTCATTTAATGAAAGAAAAACCCACAATAGTCACAGAAATAACTTGAATCTGACAAAAGAAATAATATATAAGAATTCTATGAAAAAGAACAAATGAAAGTCAGACATTGCTTTTCAACCATGCTTCAACAGAATTTTTTAAAAAAGAAAACTCATGAAACAGGCCTAGACAGAAATGATGGTACCCTTAACTTAATATTTTGTTGCACAACTTTTTGAGGCAATCACTGCAATCAAACGATTCCTGTAACTGTCAATGAGACTTCTGTACCTCTCAACAGGTATTTTGACCCACTCCTTATGAGCAAACTGCTCCAGTTGTCTCGGGTTTGAAGGGTGCCTTTTCCAGACGGCATGTTTCAGCTCCTTCCAAAGATGCTCAATAGGATTTAGGTCAGGGCACATAGAAGGCCACTTCAGAATAGTCCAATGTTTTCCTCTTAGTCAGTCTTGGGTGTTTTTAGCTGTGTGTTTTGGGTCATTATCCTGTTGCAAGACCCATGACCTGCGACTGAGACCAAGCTTTCTGACACTGGGCAGCACATTTCTCTCTAGAATCCCTTGATAGTTTTGAGATTTCATTGTACCCTGCACAGATTCAAGACACCCTGTGCCAGATGCAGCAAAGCAGCCTCAGAACATAACAAAGCTTCCTCCAGTAGGGACAGTGTTCTTTTCAAGATATGCTTCATTTTTCCGTCTGTGAACATAGAGCTGATGTGCCTTGCCAAAAATTTTGATTTTTGTCTCATCTGTCCATAGGACATTCTCCCAGAAGCCTTGTGGCTTGTCAACATGTAGTTTGACAAATTCCAGATTTGTCAGATTCAAGTAATTTCTGTGACCATTGTGCGTTTTTCTTTCATTAAACGAGGGGTACCAACAATTTTGTCCACGTGTGTGTGTGTGTGTGTGTGTATATATATATATATATATATATATATATATGAGACTTCTATCTATATATATAGCAACTGATTTTAACTAACTACAAAAAAAAAGCCTGGGTCAAAAAAAATCTGAGCACAGATGCCGTCGGTCCTCAATGGTAGTCACAGGTTAAAAAAAAAAAAAAAAAAAAGGGGAAAACAAAAAAAAATAAATTTTCCCAAAAAAGGGCTGTTGGTAAGAGGTTAACCAGCAGCCAACAAGGTGGGGGGAGGCACTGTATAGATGGATGGTGGCAGAGGGATGGAGTGTGGCAGAATAGGGTGGCAGAGAATTTTGGAGGGTGGCAGAGGATTTTGGAGGGTGGCAGAGGAGGGTGGAGGGGTGGCAGAGGTTAGAGGATGCTGGAGGAGACTGGAGAATAGGCCGAGGCAGGAGGAGATGATTACACAGTGGTAATGCTGTAAATAACACTCACAGGACTGTACGGTGACTGCTCTGCTCCTAATTCACAGAGGGAGTGACGTGAGCAGTGATGGTTACTTTACACTGCCCTGCGCGCCTGCAACTGGTCGGGACAGGTAGTGACATTGACTTTGATGAGGATCTGGGATTGTGTTAAAAAAGGGATCTAGTTGGAATTATGAGAGGGGGAACATTTGATAATAAGGGAGCAGATCTGATCTGAATTTATTTGGAAGAAAAGCAGCTCCAAGGAATACTTTATCAGTTATAAAAAGGTGGTTCTCAACTTCAAGAATGCACTCACCTCTGCAAAACAGGTCACACTCAAATCTTCCCTATCCCATAACCCCAAACAGTTATTTAATACCTTTAACTCCCTTCTCTGTCCCCTGGTGCCCCCTCCAACATCACTTATCTCAGTTGAAGACTTTGCCTTTTATTTCAAAAACAACATTGACACCATCAGAGAAAGCCTCAACCTACACCCCTGACAAATACTGTACTCTTGGGTGTATGATACAGTGAAAACCCGGCGGCTATGGCAGCTGTTCAGATCCTGGGTGGCTGCCATATTTAAATACTTGACATCTGCCATACTAACACCGCGGATGGCGAGAATGGGTTAATCAGAATGTTAACTTGTCTACAGCTTGATAGTAGTGAGATCTTGTGATAAATACATCATAGCATCTCACAAAAAATAACTATTAATAAGTATTATTAATATTATTGATATTATATTATTGTTATCTGAGTTTTCAGTGAAATTTGCAAATCACACAGAGTTTAATGCTGTCTAAATGCTGTTGATTCATTAGTTCATTCCTTTATATGTAATCTAACAGACAGTAACAACCGGCTTTATATGTTTCTATGTTCGAAGAAGTAGTGAGCCTCACTTCCTCTCAAGTCCATGTCCATCTGTTTTATATAAACGTTTATACAGTATTGTATTTTGTGTTGCATAGACATAGGCAAAGTCAAGGACGTTTCAACTGTGTCTGTTATATAACATATATATACAAAAAAATAAAGACAAATGTCCTTTTTCAGGCTATCAGCCACATCACTTTGAAAAAGAGGAAATAAAAGAAATGTGCAAGGTTACACACAGTAGTCTAACGTAATTAGGGTTGGATTTGCTTTCTCCAGGCTGGATGTCTTTCTAGGAAAAGGTAGCCCTTCAATGTCTTCATTCATCCATCTCTACCATCAAGATGTCTAACTGAGTCTGATTCATAGTCTGCACTGCCTTAATAAAGCCATGAAGTAAAGCTGGCATAAGGATATAGATCTGTGTACATTAGCTACAATGCAGTACAAGAATGCTTATTATATGAAGATTTTAAAAAATTGCAGCCACGGGTGATCAAATTATACTAAATAGATTGAAGCACTATTATTTTTTGCACTGTAGTTTTTTATTACATTCTTCAATATAATTTACAGAAAAAACATGCTGAAAACACTATCAGGCACTGTGGAAAAAAACACGGAGGCAAGGCATCGTGGTTCTTCCCGCAGCGCCAAAGACAGAAAGTTCGCAGAGGTTTTCTCTGCGGACTTTCTGTTTCAATTACACCTATGGTGAAACCACCAGCGTATCCGTAGGTATAATTGACATACTGAAATTTCCAAAACCGTGCTGGTTTTGGAAATTGCCGCGTGTCCACAGCGCTAGAATCCCATGCACTTTGCTCTGACTGTAAAACTCCGCAATTTTTTCCGTGGCGTTTACTCAATATCAGAAAAATAAAAGTACTGCAGGCCACTATGCAAATATATAAAGAATATAAAAAGTCTGATGCTCCGGATCCCGGGGGCCCTTTTGAGGACGGGGCCCTGGGTAATTGCCCAGTTTGCCCCCCTAGCGCAAGCCCTGCTTATCTCTAGTGTATGGTAAACATAATATGGGGGAAATACACTTCCCCTGAATTCATTGGATGCCAAGGCCCATAGAGAGTTTGTCATTATAGTGTAGGGTGTAATCTAAAGAGGTTGCCTTGTCACAGGCAGGTGGGCTCACATAATTTGATCAAAATGTGCACTAAGAACCTCATTTTCATGTATTTACACACATGGACAAAATTGTTGGTACCCCTCGTTTAACCCCTTCACGCATTCTCACGTACATGTACGTGGGAGAATGTGGCTAGTTACCGCATCCCCACGTACAGGTACGTGACGGTGATCGAGCGGGCTCAGAAGCAGAGCCCGTGCGATCACTGCGGGAGCCCGGCTGTATTTGACAGCCAGGCTCCCGCTGCAACAGCGGGGACCAGTGATAACACCGATCCCCGCTGTTTAACCCTTAAAATGCCGCGGTCAATAGCGACCGCAGCATTTTAAGTGTTTGCTAGCGGCACTGACTGCCGCGGGTGGCATCAGGAGAAGGTGTTAGCTGTAACTGACAGCTAACACCCTGCTCCTTAACCTCAGCGCCGATCGGGGTTTTTAACCCCTTGGATGCCGCGGCGAGATCGGGGGGTGCCGATATCTATAATCTGCAGCCCGGGCTCTGGCCAGGCTGCCTGAAGCCCCCACTACCTGGTTGATCCTGCCGGGACCTCTGGAAATCAGCCTATGTCTACATAGGCTGAATTCCTGTATAGACTGCAATACGTGTTTTGCAGTCTATAGTGCTGAATCAGCGATTAGACTATAGTTGGTTCAGGTGTCCTAGTGGGACATATAAAAAAAAGATAATATTTAGTAACTTATTTGGGTGGTATGACTATCTGTTTGAAAAGCAGAGCATTTCACATTTTGAAAATTGCGATTTTTTTTCCAAATTTCCATCAAATTTCCTATTTTTTTTATAAATAAATACAAAAATATTGATCAATGTTTACCACTAACATGAAGTACAATGCCTCACGAAAAAACATTCTCAAAATCACTTGTGCAAGTTAAAGCGTCTTAAAGTTATTGCCAAATAAAGTGACATATGTCAGTTTTGAAAAATGAGGCCTGGTCTTTAACGCACTTTTGGGCTCACACCTGAAGGGGTTAATGAAAGAAAAACCCACAATGGTCACAGAAATAACTTGAATTTGACAAAAGTAATAATATATAAAAATTCTATGAAAATGAACAAATGAAAGTCAGTCATTGCTATTCACCCATGCTTCAACAGAATTTTTTTTAAAAATAAAACTCACGAAACAGGCCAGGACAGAAATGATGGTACCCCTGAAAATAATGTGACCAAAGGGACATGTTAAATCAAAGTGTGTCCACTAATTAGCATCACAGGTGTCTACAATCTTGTAATTAGTTAGTGGGCCTGTATATAGGGCTACAGATACTCACTGTGCTGTTTGTTGTCATGGTGAGTACCACACTCAACATGGATCAGAGGAAGCGAAGGAAAGAGTTGTCTCAGGAGCTTAGAAAGAAAATTATAGACAAGCATGTTAAAGGTAAAGGTTATTAAGACAATCTCCAAGCAGTTTGATGTTCCTGTGACTACAGTTGCACATATTATTCAGAAATTTAAGATCCATGGGACTGTAGCCAACCTCCCTGGATGTGGCCGCAGGAGAAAAATTGATGACAAATCAAAGAGAAGGATAATACAAATGGCAACAAAAGAGCCCAGAAAAACTTCTAAAGAGATTAAAGGTGAACTTCAAGCTCAAGGAACATCAATGTCAGATCGCACCATCCGTCGTTGTTTGAGCCAAAATGGACTTCATGGGAGACGACCAAGGAGGACACCATTGTTGAAAACATATCATAAAAAAGCCAGACTGGAATTTGCCAAACTACATGTTGACAAGCCACAAGGCTTCTAGGAGAATGTCGTATGGACAGATGATACAAAAATCTAATTTTTTGGCAAGGCACATCAGCTCTATGTTCACAGACGGAAAAAAGAAGCATATCTGGAAAGGAACACTGTCCCTACTGTGAAACATGGAGGAGGCTCTATTATGTTCTGGGGCTGCTTTGCTGCATCTGGCACAGGATGTCTTGAATCTGTGCAGGGTACAATGAAATTTCAAGACTATCAAGGGATTCTAGAGAGAAATGTGTTGCCCAGTGTCAGAAATCTTGGTCTCAGTCACAGGTCATGGGTCTTGCAACAGGATAATGACCCAAAACACACAGCTAAAAACACCCAAGAATGGCTAAGAGGAAAACATTGGACTATTCTGAAGTGGCCTTCTATGAGCCCTGACCTAAATCCTATTAAGCATCTTTGGAAGGAGCTTAAACATGCCGTCTGGAAAAGGCACCCTTCAAACCCAAGACAACTGGAGCAGTTTGCTTATAAGGAGTGGGCCAAAATACCTGTTGAGAGGTACAGAAGTCTCATTGACAGTTACAGGAATCGTTTGATTACAGTGATTGCCTCAAATGGTTGTGCAACAAAATATTAAGTTAAGGGTACCATCATTTCTGTCCAGTCCTGTTTCATGAGTTTTCTTTTTTTAAAAATTCTGTTGAAGCATGGTTGAAAAGCAATGTCTGACTATCATTTGTTCATTTTCATAGAATTTTTATATATTATTACTTTTGTTAGATTCAAGTTATTTCTGTGACCATTGTGGGTTTTTCTTTCATTAAACAAGGGGTACCAACAATTTTGTCCACTTGTGTATATATGCAGCAGGCATAGCAGTAACACTCTTAGCACTAGCAGAATGTTGTTGCACTTTTTTGGTTTTGCATTTCTATTGCAGCCATAGCAACATGCATCTGCACATATGGATCATATTGTTTGGCAGTGTTGACTATTTGTAGGGATTTGTAAAGAATAAAATTCCTTTTCTTGTTACATGTTTGTGTTCTAATTGCAGTCTTTAATGTAGAAAAGTACAGTCTTTAAAGAGTCTGATGATGTCTTAATTTTGTATAACATCATAATGCAAACCCAATATAAGATAAGCAAAATTAGACATTGCAGATAAGTAAGGAAAAGGCTACTATGCAGGTGGCAATGATGTCTCTGCAGGGGGCTCATTTCCTGATGTTCTACGTATTATATAGCACACCAGGTGATCAAGTAATGTTTCTTGATCCCTTTCAGCAGTTGCAGAGCAAATGCTAGTTAATCTATACCTCCAGTTAACATTGGTTACATCATTAAATCTGATGCAAAGCTTGGCATATTTTCAGTATATCTTTATTACCATTTAGCTATATTAAAGCTGTTTCCAGGATTTTAACAAATTAGAAAAAGCAGCGGATGTGATAAAACGAAACAAAATAACTTATATTCAACTTATAAATCGTTCTCTGCAGCCATGGTGGTCCCCAATGTTATTGTTGACTTGCAGACAGGGCCAGTTTTAGACAACGTGGGGCCCTGGGCAAAATTAAAAGCGGGGCCCCAAATGCTGATATGTAAACAACACCATCGTCTTCCAGTGGCAGCCCCTATAATAACGCCTCCTTTCTGCCAACAAAAAAAGTAATAATAAGCCCCATTTTACCACACACAATTCAAATGAGCACCTCTGTACCGCCTAATAGATTTTTGCACGCAGTCATGAGTTATTATAGCTCCTCCTTATAAATAATAGTGCCTGCTTATAAATAATATTACACCTTTATCAGTAATAGTTCCCTTATAAATGATAAATAGTGCCCTGTATCAGTAATATTCCCCCTTATCAGTAACAGTCACCCCGTAAAAATAATACTGCTCCCTTATTAATAATAGCCCTCTCATAAATAATAGTTACCCTTATAAATAATAGTCCCCATTATCACTAATAGCCCCCTTTATAAATAAGCCCACTTAGCAATTATACCCCCTTTATAAACAGTTCCCCTCTTATAAATAATAGCCCCCCCTTATAATGAATGCCTTATATATAATAGTTCCCCCCTTATAAATAATAGCCCGTCTTATAAATAATAGTTCCCCTTTTTAAAATAGCCCCCTCATATTTAAGTTTCCCAATTATATATAGTAACCCACCCTTATATATAATAGTTCTCCGTTATACAGTGTCAGACTGAAGGGGGAATGACATGGCCATGGGGCACTACACATATGTGCAAGATTATAGTGAGGGAGCTGTGATGCAGACATAGCACACAGGGCTGCCAGCAGGAATTTTGAGCCCTTCCCCCACAGTATGATGCTCCACATGGTATATAATGCTCCACAGTATAAAATGCTCCCTTGAGCCCTCCAGTTTCCCCACATGATATATAATGCTCCACAGTGGCCCCACATAGTACAAAATGCTCCCCTGAGCCCCCCCATAGTGGCCCCACATGGTATATAAGGCTCCACACAGTATAATACTCCACAGTGGCCCACACAGTATACTACCCCTTAGTGGCCCTAGATAGTACAATATGTTCCCCATCAGCCTCACACAATATAATATGCTCCATACAGTATAATATGCACCCCACAGTGCCCCCAGTATAATGCTCCACAGTAGCCTAACATAGTATAACATGCTTCACAATGGCCTTCACACAGTATAATATACTCCCCAGAGGGGTTCCCCCAGTATAATGCTCCATAGTGGTCCCCCACAGTATAATATGCTGCCCACAGTCCCCCCGAGTATAATGCTCTACAATGGCCCCACAGAGTATAATATAATCCCGAAAAGCACCACACAATATAATACACTCCACAGTGGCCCCACACAGTATAACAGGCTCCCCACACTGCCCCTTCCCCCCAATATAAAGCTCCAGAGTGGCTCATAGTATAATATGCTCCCCAGAGGGCCCCCGCTAGTATAATGCTCCACAGTGCACCCCCAGTATTTTGCTCCACAGTGGCCCCACACAATTTATTATGCTCCCCAGAGCGTCCCCCCAGTATAATGCCCCACAGTGGTGCCACGCAATATAATATGCTCTGCTGATGCCTCCCCCCAGAATAATGCTCCACAGTGACCCCACTCAGTATAATATACTCCAGAATGGCCTCCACACAGTATAATATACTGCCCAGAGAGGTTACCCCAGTATAATGCTCCAAAGTGGTCCAAAACAGTATAATATGCTCTCCAAAGGCCCCCCCATTATAATGCTCCACAGTGGCCCCACACAGTATAATATGCTCTCCAGAGGCCCCCCCAATATAATGCTCCACAGTGGCCCAAAACAGTATAATATGCTCTCCAGAGCCCCTCCCCAGTATAATGCTCCACGGTGGCCCCACACAGTATAATATACTGGAGGGTCCCCTCTGAAGAGCATATTATACTGTGTGGGGCCACCGTGGAGCATTATACTGGGGGGGGCTCTGGAGAGCATATTATACTGTTTTGGGCCACTGTGGAGCATTATACTGGGGGGCCCTCTGGATAGCATATTATACTGAGTGGAGCCACTGTGGAGCATTATATTGGGGAAGGGGTCCTCTGGAGAGCATGTTATATTCTGTGGGGCCACTTTGGAGCATTATACTGGGGGGCCCCTCTGGAGAGCATAATGCTCAAAAGTAACCCCACAGAATATAACATGCTCTCCAGAGCCCCCCCCCCCCCACATTATAATGCTCCACAGAATATAACATGCTCTCCAGAGGGCCCCCTCCCTAGTATAATGCTCCACAGTGGCCCAAAACAATATATATGCTATCCAGAGGGGCCCCCCAGTATAATGCTCCACAGTGGCCCTACAGACTCCGTCAGTGCTATTATTATATTATACTCTGGGGTCTCTTCAGACCCCAGAGTATAATATAATAGATGATGTGGAGTACTATACATGTGCATGTGATGACTATGTCCAGTCCTGGATTCTAATAGAAAGCACTGATGCAAACAATAATAAAACTTAACATTTAATAATAAGTTTAAAATATAAGGGCCCCTAAATATGAATCAACCCTCATAAGTTCACCACTATAGAGAATATTGTATCATAACAATTACACAAAAAGTTACCACCATAGAAAGTTTTGTATAATGGCAGTTACACAGATAGATGATGAAACGATCTTACCAACATCTGAAGACAGGAGTAAAAGACCGTGAGGGCGCATCAAAGGAGGAAGAACCACAGTCCCTATTCCTCCCCCTAAAACACTCACCCTCACATCCAAAAATAACTCCCGCCCTAACAAGGGCAGTACCAAGCTGAACCCTAACTTGACCCTAGTTATCCCTAGTCCCTAAGCGTTTCCTGGTACAGTGATGTACCAATCATCAGGGGACTTTCTAAACTACTCATAAACTCCAGTATTCTTGGTCAAAGTAAATAAACATGCTGCATACAGTGGTAAAGCAAAGTAAATAAAACCCCACAATGGAGGAAAAAAGCTATCTGACTCCATGCAGTGACAATGATAGCAAGATCCCCATGTCTTAGGGCTTCTTAAATAGTGAAAAGGCACCACCCCCTTTTTAGGTAAGCCCAGACTCACGTGAATGATAATCAAGAACTCGGCATTCAGTGATGACATCATTAGCAGGACCACGTCATCTCTGTTGTACTGAAACCAACCCATTCATTAGTCACTATGCGCACGCGCGAAATTGAGATATCACGCATGCGCACATACTTCAAGTCTAAGACCAATCGCGATGCACTAAATCCGAGCATGCGCAAGAGGGGGGTTGTTTGTTCAACCACACCTCTCAGACATGTCTGAAGAAGAGAGCTAGACTCACGAAAGCTTACTATCAAATATACTCAGTTAGCCTCTAAAAGGTATCGCCTGATTTCTTCACTCTTCCACTACTTTCTATGGCTAACATGGTACAACATTATACTACTAGCCTTGATCTCTGGAATCATTCATTTAAATGATGGATTAGAAAGATCCACATTAAAGTAAACTAGACAATGCGGTTATTCTATAAAGCAAGAGGACCAGGCTTTAAAATGTCTGCAAAAATAGAGAAAAGCCATAACTGCAATATGCCAGGATTGCTCATCTGCCTGTTGTAGTATAAAATGTAAAGTCATAAACTCTGCATGCATTCATCTTTAGCGTAGAAGAATAAAGTCTTCACTACTTCCATGATCCTTTACCCTTTCTTGAGATCTCTTCCAGTTATGCAAAAAAAAACCATCAGCAAATAAAGCAGTTACAACAATGTGATGAGTGAACATGCCAATGGATTACAATTCTCACAGAGCAGTTCTATGTTATAAAAAGGTTTCCTGTAGTCATGTGTAAATAAATTTTCACTAAGAAATACTTCATTGAAATGTACCTACTAAATATATTTTTTAGATGTACTGTAGTCCTTTTCAACATAACCTTGCTAATAGGAAATGGTATGTACTGATCAGACTTAAAGGGGTATTCCCATTTCCTATTTTTCTAGCCTATGGAAAGTTTTCCTAAATACATTGCTGTAGCAATGCTGCTTCGTTTGCCTGCTATGATTGATTATTCCTCCTATTGTTTACACAGCATTTCCTTGGTCCCCATCCTGTCCAGTCATAACATATCGGAAAAATTAGTCACTGCTCTCTGGGGAAGCTAAGTTCCCTTGCTGTCATGTAAAGCTCTGCAAGCAGGACAATGAGGTCAGCTAATTGCAGTTTGCTGATAAAGACTCGGGCAATGTGTATTATACGTCTATGTAAACACAAAGATAACACTGAATTTACTGCAAGTCTGTTATCTGGTAAGTGTTCTCTCCAAACCTGTGTAATGTAATATACACTTACTGTGCATATTATTTGATCTGCATTATTATAGATTTCTAGTAACGATAATAATCCACTCATGGTAAAGGCAATGTCTATACCTAGTGAGTTACTTCATAGTGTCCTGTTCATCAAACAGTCAAAGCCATGCTTGTATTTAAGAATACAATCATGCTAACACTAACTTGTGGAGCATTGTCCTGTGATAAATTTTTCTCTGCTTTACTTTCAGTGTGAACATCGGCCTGAGCAGACTGCCAGAGGGTTCTGATAACGTTTCAGGGTATAAAGAAAAAACTGTAACTATTACCAAAATGGTCGGCTATTTTGCAAGTACTGGAGCCTACCATTCAGGCTCTGGGAAATGTAGTTTTAACTGCAATTCTCCTTACTTATCTTGCTATTTACTATCTCCTGACGATCTTGCGCTGTTCAGTAGGTGAGAGAAACATGTTGAGAATTTATGATATCTATTAGTTGCTACCCTTAGCTGTCCTGAGTGGTCATTATTTAGCAGTGGTCATTATTTAACAGTGTTGGGTGGAGCTGGACACTATATATCCTGGGGTTGATGGTCGACCTGTATATCGCAGGATTTAGCTGGTCATGCT
Organism: Leptodactylus fallax; assembly: GCA_947044405.1. NCBI lineage: Eukaryota > Metazoa > Chordata > Amphibia > Anura > Leptodactylidae > Leptodactylus > Leptodactylus fallax. The sequence goes on along the minus strand of CAMRHE010000027.1, from coordinate 7,020,636 downwards.
TTATCTGTTTATTAGCTTATTATCTAGCTAGCTATATTCCACTTTCATTTATAGGACTAGTAAGGGTATTAGCAATCTTTAGGATAACATTTATGTATTTGCTCCTGATTGCTGGGACTTGTAGTGCACCTTCCCCAAGGTGGCGTGTAGGCTTTATCTTAACCAGTCAGCCCAAACCTTTCAGTGGGGGACTGATGCATGCTATCAGTTTCAGTATAAGAGTATATTTATTGGTCTCTTAAGCCCATATTTATATATGGGGTATTTATAGGGACTATGGGTATCTCAGTGTAATGTAGCTGTATGTTTGGCACTCATTTTAATCTATATCATTAAAGGTTACATTTTATCTTACATATTATATATGTGAAAACCCAATCCTGTGATTTGTCCTTTCTACTTTGGAGTTTTTCTGTCACCCACTGTGAATTATAAACTGGTAATATCCTTGAAATCCTGACACATGTAAAGAGCAATTCATCATCTTGATATCAATGATTTTCAAGGCAAAGTCCCTTTCTCTGTTGCTCCAGCTACTCATTAAGTCTGTTAACTGAATTAAAATGGACATAGCACATACAGTGGGGAAAAAAGTATTTAGTCAGCCACCAATTGTGCATGTTCTTCCACTTAAAAAGATGAGAGAGGCCTGTAATTGTCATCATAGTGTAAGTATGTGAGCCAGAGGGCGCTGTTGAGCGACCCAGGCCAGGCCAGAAAAGGCCCTCAGCCACGCCTTTGGTCACGCTACTCCAGAGGGGCTGGAGCATCCTGCAGGAAGCAGGAAGTAGTGGACCAGCGAGGACGGAGAGAGAGGCTCTGTCCCAGAGGGCTGGTGTCCACAGGAGTGGACCAGCGAGGGCGGAGAGATAGGCTCTGTCCCACAGGGCTGGTGTCCACAGAGGACTGTTGCTAGAGTTGAGTAACAGTCAGGACAGTTAGGGGCTCAAGGAGTGAGTTAGGCCCTAACTGTGGCATAGGTTTGTTTGTTGTTTTGCTGTGTTGCAGTTAAGCTGAATAAAGCCACTTTTATTTACACTTGGACCGTCTGAAAGCTACCTTTCCAGCGCCCAGTACCATGAACCACCGCTGTCCGGACCAGGAAAAGCCGCCATTTTGAGTTTAATTCCCCCAAGCTGTCACAATAGGTAGACCTCAACTATGAGAGACAAAATGAGAAAACAAATCCAGAAAATCACATTGTCTGATTTTTAAAGAATTTATTTGCAAACTATGGCGGAAAATTAGTATTTGGTCAATAACAAAAGTTCATCTCAATACTTTGTTATATATCCTTTGTTGGCAATAACAGAGGTCAAAAGTCTTCACAAGGTTGGCACACACTGTTGATGGTATGATGGCCCATTGCTCCATGCAGATCTCCTCTAGAGCAGTGATGTTTTGGGGCTGTTGCTGGGCAACAAGGACTTTCAACTCCCTCCAAAGGTTTTCTATGGGGTTGAGATCTGGAGACCCAGACACGTTTCATCTTCAATGCCCTTGCTGATGGAAGGAGGTTTGCACTCAAAATCTCACGATACATGGCCCCATTCATTCATTCTGGTCCCTTTTCAGAGAAACAGGACCAAAGCATGATGTTGACACCCCAATGCTTCACAGTAGGTATGGTGTTCTTTGGATGCAACTCAGCATTCACTTTCCTCCAAACACGACGAGTTGTGTTTCTACCAAACAGTTCTACTTTGGTTTCATCTGACCATATAATATTCTCCCAATACTCTTCTGGAACATCCAAATGCTCTCTAGAAAACTTCAGACGGCCCGGATATGTACTGGCTTAAGCAGGGGGACACGTCTGGCACTGCAGGATCTGAGTCCCTGGCGGCGTAGTGTGTTACTGACGGTAGCCTTTGTTATGTTAGTCCCAGCTTTCTGCAGGTCATTCACTAGGTCCCCCCGTGTGGTTCTGTGATTTTTGCTCATCATTCTTTTGATCATTTTGACCCCACGGGATGAGATCTTGCATGGAGCCCCTGATCGAGGGAGATTATCAGTGGTCTTGTATGTCTTCCATTTTCTAATTATTGCTCCCACAGTTGATTTCTTCACACCAAGCTGCTTGCCTATTGCAGATTCAGTCTTCCCAGCCTAGTGCAGGTCTACAATTTTGTTTCTGGTGTATTTCCACAGCTCTTTGGTCTTCACCATAATGGAGTTTGGAGTGTGACTGTTTGAGGTTGTGGACAGGTGTCTTTTATACTGATAACAATGTCAAACAGGTGCCATTACTACAGGTAATGAGTGGAGGACAGAGGAGTCTCTTAAAGAAGAAGTTATAGTTCTGTGAGCCAGAAATCTCGCTTATTTGTAGGTGACCAAATACTTATTTTCCACCATAATTTGCAAATAAATTCTTAAAAAATCATACAATGTGATTTTCTAGATATGTTTTCTCATTTTGTCTCTCATAGTTGAGGTCTACCTATGATGTCAATTACAGGCCTCTGTCATCTTTTTAAGTGGGAGAACTTGCACAATTGGTGGCTGACTAAATACTTTTTTTCCCCACTGTAAGTGTGAGGATACTAAATGCCGCCTATACTGAATCTGAAGCCCTACCCACAGTGTCCAAAGGTGGCAACTGTTGTGGGTAAAACTGAGGCTTAACAACAGTGTGCAGCCACTGGTTACTGTGGGTGGGTGATTCTTCAGATGCAGTAGTGTATGTCACTCTAGCCACATAATTTGTACTCGCAAATAAATTAATGAGGACATCACTAAGCCCAAGTTAATGGGGTATGTCAACAAATTAAGCTAATTCATTCCATTCTGCAAAAGTTATACAATATTCCCATATATGAATTTATGAATTCTTCACATTTCATAACATCTCTTGCAGTCAATCAACAGAAACCTTCTTTGTTCTCCTGTAGGGGATACCAAATCAGATCTGTATATGTAATGGGTTAAAGCCTTGGACGCGTACATCCATTACATGACAAGGGCAGATTTTTAACCAATGGGACTAGTACCGTGTTGCAAATATCAGTCCAATCTCATTGGTCTTAATTGGAGACAACCTTTGCTATGCCACCACAATGATGACTGTATATACTACTCCACCTGTTAAATCTCAAGCATTTTTTGTATGTACATGAAAGTGACCTCTGTTAACTCAGAATCCCTAAGGATGTATTGAAAAATGGGTTTTCTGGGGGGCGTGGCTTGACTGCCGAGTTAGATGATCGCAGCTTGAAAGAGCTCCGTGGCCTCACAGTAATAAGCGGCTCATTGCTCTGCTCAGCGCCGACATACGCCAGCTCATTACCTCCATTGGGGTCCAAATACATCAGGGGACATTGCAGGATGGCGAAGTGGGGAAAAAAGGATCCTCCCAAGCGGCTCACAGACTTTTTTGCAGCGCAGGCCTCTGGGCAAGATGGCGCCGATGCGTCCCTTCTCCCTCCGCACCAGCGCGCAGCCGACCGCTTATCTGCCGGGACGACACATACCACAGGTGAGCTGTCACAGCACTTGACCCCCCCACACCTGGGCTCTATGGGCGATAGCACAGACTCCCAAGGGAGTCATTCCAGCAGCCAAGCAGGCCCACAACAGGCTTCTAAGAGGGGCCTCCAACCCTCCTCAGCAGCCATGTTAGCTGCAGCTTGCCAGCTTGCTGCTTCCCCTGCACCTACAACTCCACCGACAGGGGACACTACCCCCACACATCACCCAGTGAAACAACGAATGAAATGGGATACCACTTTCTGTTTTGATTCGCACCCGGGGCCCTTTATAGAAGAACACCAACATTACGAGTCTGATGTGCTTCAGTCTATCCCAGCAGGCACCTAATCAGCTTCTGAGTCCTTCTTGAAAGATATGATGCTAGCTTTGCATAGATCTATTCAGAAAGATATCACTAAAGCAATTTCATCCGTTTCCTCCACGGTTGACTCTCTTGGCGATAGACTTAACCATGTTGAAAATAAAATGGGCGAGTTCGCTTCTGCACATAATACCATAGTAGATGCCCATAACAATCTCGAGGAAGAATTGGCGGAAATTAAACTTAAATTAGCCGACATGGAGGATAGAAATAGACGGAACAATGTTAAGTTTCGTGGCATACCAGAGTCAGTCGCTGCCAGGGAATTGATTCCTTTTTTGCAACGGCTAATGAAAGCGACCCTGCCACATTGCTCCGATGCGGACCTGACCATCGACAGGGCACACCGCCTTCCAAAGCCGAAAGGAATGCCTGACCATATACCTAGGGATACTCTTGCCCGCATACATTTTTACCATGTCAAAGATTGTCTCATGAACGAATCCAGGAAAAGATCTTCTCTGCCTGAGCCTTTCAAAGCTATTCAACTATTTACAGATCTGTCTCAGGCCACCATTGCTGCCAGAAGAAAGCTCGCTCCCATTACGGCGGTCCTTCGTCAACACAATGTTCCCTATAAGTGGGGATTCCCTACAAAAATTATTGTCGTAAAGAATGGAGCAACCCATACATTTAACTCCCTCGACACTGGCAAGAATCTACTGCTACAATGGAACCTACCACCACCGGTACCTGATGTCCAGAAACCACCCAGAATCCCACAAACTGGATTCTCTGTGGAAATCCAATAGCTCTGCCGAGTGAATACCCTGCAATGGACACTCTGTGAGTCACTTGCGCTACCTTCTGTGTTTGTACTCTATGGCAAACTTTCCCCCAAGTTTGCGCAGTATTATACTGCACGGTTTTGTACAACTACTCTTTTTATTGTTAACTAGTTCTAGGTTTAACACTTTTCTTAACCAGTTTTACCCTCTTAGGCCTGATGGACTTATTCTTGGGAACACTCTAGCACTTCAGTTATCTTACTGCCAGTTTGTGTACTTAATTTTTAAATGTTTTCATGGGAGTAAAAATTTTGTCACTTAATGTAAGGGGCTTGAATAGTCCCTTTAAACGTTCAATGTTGTGGAAGGAGGCTCTCAGATCTGCGGCGGATGTAATATGTTTACAGGAAACGCACTTCTGTGACCCTCGTCCACCAAGGTTTTCTCATAGACTTTTCCCATACATCTACTGCTCAAATGCCTCTAGGAAGGTTGCAGGTGTCCTTATAGCAGTTAAAAATACGGTATCCTTTCAGCTCGTACATGTCATCACTGACCCCAAGGGCCGCTATGTAGCTCTCATATGTTTAATTGATAACTGCCCTTTTACTATCTTGAATGTGTACTGTCCTAACACATCTCAAATCTCCTTTTTAAATTGGGTATTGAGGAAGGTAAGGAAACATGCACAGGGTCAGGTTATTTTGTGTGGTTATCTTAATATAGTGCATGATGCTGCCGCTGATTCTACTCATCGCGGCAAGCATGTGCCTCAACAACTAGGGCCCTGGCTTCGACAAGAGGAGCTTCATGATGTCTGGAGGTGTTTTCATGCCTCCGAGAAAGACTATACCTATTACTCTGCCAGACATCATTCATATTCCAGAATAGACATGTTTCTGGTCCAGACTGATATGCTCTTTAGAGTACAATGCTGTGAGATAGGCAATATCACGTGGTCCGACCACGCGCCTGTTACCCTTACAATCCGTTATGGTGCCACAACAGCCCCCCCTCTGTCATGGCGCAATAATACATATGTCATGTCCCTGAAATCAGTGTCTGAAAAATTATCCACAGACATTGTCGAATTCTTTGATATTAATACTCCGTCAGTAACTGACAAATTTTGCCTCTGGAATTCCCATAAGGCCTTTGTCAGGGGCTTATTGATTCAGCATACATCACGCTTTAAGCGCATGAGATCACATGCAATGAAGGAGCTACTGGCTTCCATTGCGTCTATAGAGAAACAACATAAGACAGCCCCTAATCCCACTTTACTGGCTTCCTTGCAAAAAGCTAGAGATGACTTAAGGGCACACCTATTGGTGGATTTCGAGAAACACTCTAAACAAATGAAGGCGTCCTACTACCGGTCGTTTAATAAAGCAAGTAAACTGATGGCACAGTGAGTCAAGGCGGCTAGAATTAAGTCTAGAATTCCATTTATTCTCTCCAAATCGACTAATGCAAAACTGTTTCATCCGCAGCATATTGCTGATGAATTCAGTAAATACTATCAGGACTTGTATAATTTAAGGGAGGACCCGGACACCGTTCAGCCTTCTAGATTGGATATAATTCAGTTTCTCAACTCCTTGCAACTTCCCTCCATCTCCCAAACGCAGCTCCAATCTTTAAACACTCCCATATCTAATCAGGAAGTGGCTAAAGCGATAGATGGCTTAAAGCCCAATAAATCTCCTGATCCAGATGGGTTCTCGGGGGAATATTACAAATTATTCAAGTCACATATCCTATCTCATCTTACAGTAGTGTTTAACTTGGCAATGTCTACTGGCAGATTTCCCCAGGAGATGCTAACTGCTACGATCGTGACGTTACCTAAGCCGGGCAAGGATACCTCTCTCCCCTCTAATTACAGGCCTATATCATTATTAAATGCAGATGTCAAGTTATTTGCCAAGGTTCTAGCGAATCGGCTTTTGGACATAATGCCCCAACTGATTGGCCACGACCAGGTGGGCTTTACCAAAGGGAGACAGGACCCAGACGGCACGAGATGTGTGATCGCGCTGGTTGCAGTGGCCTGGGCTCGGCGGACGCCTTCTCTGCTCCTGTCCTTGGATGCGGAGAAGGCATTCGATAGGGTTCATTGGGGTTATCTTTTTGAAGTTCTAAGTAAGTTTGGCTTTTCGGGCCCCATAGCTACTGCGATCTCCGCTCTCTATTCTGACCCGTCCGCACGGGTGCTGGTGAATGGGGTTCTTTCCCGCCCCTTCCCTATCACTAACGGCACGAGACAGGGATGCCCGTTGTCCCCCCTAATATTTTCCTTAATGATGGAGCCTTTAGCGGTAAAAATTAGGTCACACCCTGGTCTTAATGGTATTAAGTTGGGTCATTTGAGCCATAGAATTAATTTATTCGCAGATGATGTAATACTATCCCTTTCTTATTCTGACAACACACTCTGCACGGTTGCCCGGACGTTGTCGGACTTTGGAGCGCTTTCATACTATAAAGTCAAAGAATCCAAGTCCCAGATTCTGGGACTTGGTCTGACACAAAGTCATATATGTAATATCAAAGACTCTTCATCTTATCAATGGTGCCCACTATCGTTACAATATCTCGGAATTCAGCTGACTCCGGACCCAAAAGATCTAGTTAAAGCCAACTTCCCAGGTTTGTTAGTTTCCCTTCAGAAAGAGCTGGATGTGTTGACTAAATTTGAACACGGATGGATGGGGAGGATAGTGTTATATAAAATGTTGATTCTTCCTAGAATACTCTATTTTTTGAGAACCCTAGTTGTTCCGATACCTAGGTCTGTTTTTCAGAGCTTCCAAAAGCAGATGGTGGCTTTCATTTGGAATGGCTGCAAACCCAGAGTAGCTCTACATACACTCTTCAAATCTAGAGACAACGGAGGCATGGGAATACCTAATCTGTACCATTACCACTTAGCTATAATTTTAGGGTAACTTAAATTCTGCCTTACATCCAAACCATGATAAACTATGGCCAGAGGTGGAGACTAAAATTGCTCAGATTACCGACTGGGAAAGCTTCTTGTTAGCGTCTGAGCCCGCCAAGCGCTTACCACCTTCTGTACCACCGGCTGTACTAGCTACAATTAAGGCGTGGCACGCTTTTTGCGACATCTCAGATAGCAACATCCCTGGGGCCACCCTGAATCTGCCTCTCAAAGTGCTCCCTCATAAGATTCCGCATTTGTCCCTAGACACTTGGAGCAGCTGTGGGATAAAGTATATCTCTGATTTATACATAGGTGACACTATGGTACCCTTCTCCACGCTAGGGGAGAAATATAACCTACCTACAAAAGAGACATATACTTATGTTAGATTAGCTTCCTATTTATCTGACGCCCCCTTGGTTCGAATTAGCCTGACGCAGCCGGCCGCTGACCTATTGCACTCTCGGAACACCCCGGCTACATATGCCACTAAAACTCTGTACTGTACGCTGAACTTGGATTGCACCTTTCAAAAAACAAAATACATGCTTCTCTGGGAGGAAGATTTGGGCTGAGGCTTTGAGGTTCACTGTTGGCGGGAGGCGGTTAGGTGGGCTAAGCAATCCACGGTATGTGCCTCACACTGGGAGCAATACAGCAAATTGCTCTTGCGTTGGTATTACCTGCCTCTCCGTTTGGGTAAGTTTTTTCCTTCGTGCCCTTCATGTTGTTGGAGAGGTTGCGGAGGGGTTGGCTCTTTGACCCATGTGTTTTGGCACTGCCCACTCATTCAGCCTTTCTGGGTATCTGTGTTTTTCCTGATCAACACATTGTGCGGAGGTGGGGTGAGATCAGCACCCGAGATGGCGCTGCTCCTGCTAGGCATCCACGAGGTGTCGAGCAGGTATAGAACTGTCATATGCCAGGTACTGGGGTCTGCCCCGCCTACTTATTGCGCGCAGGTGGAAATCCACCTCTTGTCCATCGTTGGTATCGTTGAACTATCAATTTGAACAAATCTATGCATGCAATGGTGGTAGCTTAGATAAGTTTAGGAGAAATTGGGAGATATGGTTGACAGCTTTCCCCCCATCCAGTGCCCACTGACAGACCATATGTTTTGGCTATTTTCAACCCCGGGATATACGTCGTCTTCCTTCCATTCACCTATGGTATACTACACTAGACTATTTCTAGGGTATTTGTTGGTCTATCTCTATACTTCAGTAATTCTTGATTACAGCTGGCACAGGTGGGTCTGCGCCACGATGTGCGTACTATTTGTACACAGTGCACTGCCAAGTCTAGCTAATTGTCTACATATTTTATGTTTTATTTTTACAGAATACTAGGATGTAATTTACTATATATTTGTGTGTATGATGTATGTATATAGAGTGTTTTGTACTCTTTGTGTACTTGCGACCTGTAATGCCATGACTGTATTTTGCATTTTACATTCCTTAAGTTGACCTTTTGTACGATATCTATGCAAAAATTTCAATAAAAACTATTGACATAAGAAAAATGGGTTTTCTTAATCAGATATATTTTAATTGTCACTAACTTTTCATGAAATTTATGCTCAATTGATAAAATACCTCATCCTGAACATAATTGCAAATCACTTTAATTGAAAAATGAATTTTCCATCCTAATAACTGTTCTGAAAGTCCTTCCACTTGGGGGTTCCTATCTTTTAAATCTGCTGTCCACTAAGTCAATTACGTCCTTGGCAGCAGAGGCTGCTGAAGTGGGAATGTAGGAAGTAGGTGGGCGAGTCCAGCAGCTCCTTCACAAACATAATCTCTGCAAAGGCACTTCTCTCATCTGAGCTCCGTGCACAGCTCTCTACATCTACTCACAATCACAGCATATCTTCACTGGACATAGTGAGGTATGTTTATCAGTGCAGAGAGCTGTGTCCCTTAGAAGAGAGCATAGAGCAGGGAAAAGACATGCAAATTAGTGTTGGGAATGTTTTGTTTTACATTATATCATATAAGTATTTGTAGTGATTGATATTAAAAATATTAGAAAACTAGTAGAATACCCGTGGCTTTGCTCACGGAAAATATGTTAAATTGTTGGTTATGCTAGCTAAAGTAAAATTTTCAGTGTCACACTGAAATTGACATTTTCAGAGTGCTACAGTAAATCTTTTTTTTCCACTTGAAATTTTTATTATTTTTGCATTTTATTTATTTGTCTTAACATTGATGCGAACAACTTTTTTTTTTATTTCAACATTTTTATTGATTTTACATATTCAATACATATTATGTAGTATAAACTATTACAACTATTTTTTGAACTATTTTTTTATAAAAAATTAAAATTTATGCACCGTACACAAACATATAGAACATTTACACCCAGTTAACAACATAGTGCAACCCTTCCCCCCTCCCTCCAGTGTTATCTATAAGTAGTTCACGGACAAAAGAGTAAAATTGGTTTACAGTTAAACAACTATCTATTGTAGTGCTTTTTGGTAAACAATGTTTCTGGTTTTACCTTCAGGTGCATATATGAAAAGATTTTTGGGATTACCCAGTCTAGAGCAAGCAACGTACAACTGTCCATGTGAAAAACACGGGCTCTCCAAATTAATGCCGGCTACTTTAAGTGATTGACCTTGTGTTTTGTTTATAGTCATAGCAAATGCAAGTTGGATTGGGAACTGCAGACGCTTAAAATTGAAGGCCATGTCACTTGGTAGCAAAGGAATACGTGAAATGAAAACATTTGCACCCTTTGAGTTTCCCATAAGAATAGTGGCTTCACTAACATTGGGCATGAGACTTTTAATGCACAATCTTGTGCCGTTACACATTTTTGGTGACTCAAGGTTCCGAAGCAAAATTATTGTGGCTCCTATTTTTAAAGTGAGCTTATGCAGTGGCATTCCAGGAGCCTCCAAAGAATTCAGGAATTCCAATACATGACTGAATCAATTGACATGTATGTGGTCACTAGACCAGGCAGCCTTCCCTGAATTAGTAGATTTATGGAGCTGACACTATCATTTTTAGGCGCTAGGATTGCACGTTCACAAAGCCACTGATGGTTGTTAAAATTGTTCCAAATATCAAGGAAAACTTGGTCAATAAGTTCCATTACCGAAGATGTAATTTCACAAAAATGTTCCGGAAAAGAAATGAGACCTGTAGTGGAATCAGTAGGGAACCTGTCATTTCCAAGGCATAGTAGCTGGTGTGTAAATTTGTCCGCAGTTGTATTTCCCATCAAATGAACCCGCATATTAGTAGTAAGAGTTTGCTTCTGAACATGTATCCACAGATAAGAAGATTTTAGACAGGCATTCAGCTCATCCGCTGGTGTTGCTCCCTTAAGAACAGGTAACATCTGGCAGAAGTCAGCTGCAAAAATTACAACAATTCCCCCACATTAAATAATCGGTTCCCCGCAGATCTTTCAAGGTGCGATCAAGGGCCATGGTACATTCATCCCAAACAATTACTTTGTAAGTTTGTAATAACTTAGCTTTCTCAGAGCCCTTAGTGATATTACAGACAGGAGTTTCTGACAGCGCTATATTACAGGGCAATCCTAGTGCTGAATGAGCCATGTGCCCTCCATCTAAAAGAGTGGCCGCAATCCCAGATGATGCAACAGCCAAGGCAATGTCATTGTTTGAGCGAATTTCTGCAAGCAGCAAATTAATAAAAAATGTTTTACCAGTACCTCCTGGTCTATCTAGGAAAAATAGCCCCCCATTTCCACTGGATATCTGACCCATAATTGCCATATAGGCCGATCTTTGGTCATCAACCAAAAGAGGCTTATTTAATATGACAAATTCTTTACATTTTCCCATATCATAGCTTTTTTTTCTTGCAGAATCATAATATCAAAGTCTGGTCGATTTGGTGCTGGTAAACCTAATTCTATTAGAGTTTTACTATTGATAGATATGTACCTTTCTTCTAACATCAAGAGGGCTTTGTTGAATATATCAGCAGTGAAATTTAAGTCTAAATCTGGATTAACTCTCCTTTGCACTCTAAGAATATCTTCACTAAGATATTCTTTGTATTTGTCCCAAAGCGCGCAGGGATTGGAAGGTGCGCAGGTTGTAATTATTATAGCGATCAGGTCTCTTAGTTGAGGTGGAAAGGGAGTGACAGATGCTTCCTGCAATGGCATGCTTCCCTGTAAGTTTGACACAGCTCTCCATCAACTGTTTTCAAATCTGTGAAAGAAGTTGGCCCACAGACAGTGTAAAGCAGTAATCAGAGGTAGTAACACTCTGCGTTGTTTGGATGCACTGTATACACATGTCCAAGAGCATCACTGGAATGTCCGTCCCATCCTGGGACCCTCGCACCTTGTTTCCTCTTGCAAAATACTTTTCTCGATTTATTCCATGTATAATATTTTGGAACATCTGAATATAATAAAGTCCTTACAAATGGATTTGCTTGACACAAGAGAAAGACAGCTGTCAATGTTGTATTGGGTGGTCGAGCAGCTCTTTCCTCTGCATTCTTGGGAGTAAAATAAACTTGTCCATTTTCAAGATGGACACTGAGATGAACTACAGTTAGATGTCTTTCATGGATGGGAAAATTTAGTAACCGCCACACGGCTTCATTACTACTTATATACATTCCCATCTGATACAGCATAATCATAATCAAGTTGCGAGGATACTTTTTAGTACATTTTCCTTCCTTCATACATGGCGATCTTGGGTTAAGTGGCCCACGGATCATATTTTTAGAAATAGTTTAAAAAATTACCAGATCCTCTTCTGGATTTGGAAGCTCAGCAGAAATAACACTGTTAATTTGATCAGGGCGTATCTTATCCTTTAGCCATATCAGAAAATGAGCATGTGGAAGACCTCTTTTTTGCCACTCAATTGAATACATCCAACACTGACTTTCACCAAAAATGTAACACTTTGTAATTATGTCCATGAGCTTGATCAGTTTTTGTTTAAAAACCCTTGCTATTAAATCATGTCGATCAGAGGGGCCCTGACCATTCAGAAGCTCTTTGTTTATCTCTGGCCAAGTTGGATTACATGTAACTGTAATAAACAAATCAGGACGACCATATATCCGAACATATGTCATGGCATCCTGAGCATACTCATGCATATGTCTGGGACTTCCAGTAAATGTAGCCGGTAAAATAAACATACACCAAGTGTCAGCCACGTTGCCATCATTAGCATCAGCATCCCTTAAATGAATGTATTCATCCACTCTAAGTTTTTGTTGGTTCAATCGTATGTACAAAAGACGCTCACTTTCCACCTTGGCATACATATCAACTATAAATTGATGAAAAAGTTGCCTACATTGTAAAATGTGGTTAGAAGACCCATGTCTTATCATTATTTGGTAGGCAAAAAAGTCCATAGCTGATATTTTTTTATTAGTTGACCTAGCAGTCTTGGGATCAGTCTGTGTTACATTAAAGTGATAGCCATCTTGGCCATTCCAAAATATTAGCGGATATTGCAGAGCATCATATATGATCTATGTGTTTCTGCAATACGTTGAAGATTGTCGCTTCGTCGCGGAATAATTATATCTCGGCTTTGAAAGTCCTGTCCAACCAGTACAATAGCTACTTCATTAACAGTGGGAAATTAAATCGCCTTTCATGCTCACCAAACGGTGTCTAGTCTGCTCTTATTACAACTTGATATTCAACACGTGGCATTCTTTCTAAGGCTGTTTTGAAAAGGTTTACTAACTGATTGTGCTGATGGAAAAATCTTTGCATATTCAACACGATCTCTTTTTTTTGTCTCAAGTATAGCTTCACAACGTCTATCAGCTTGCATTTGTTCGTCTCCCAAAAAATAAATTTGTAAAAACTTTGGATCTTCATTTGCTACAGGAAATATTGAACCGATTTTGTGATATATTTGGCCCTGGACTTTAAAAGTTGGCATAAATCCTGCTTCCTGGAATCCAGCTGTCGTACTAAAGGATGTCATCTGGAAAGATGAATTGTATCTCCTAATATTTTGCAGAAAATGCTTTGACTCGGAAGTTGTTCCTGACATGTATGAAAGAAGTGGTTCAGGAGGTAGATCTAAAGGTGGCAAACTGACTTTGCCATTTGAGCAGCACATACCAGGCGATTCGAAGTTAAACTTCTTTGCTTGACAATGTTCGCATATTATGTCCATTTTGCCAATTATGACTTTCTGACGTGACCTATAGTCTTGAATTGGGTTGTAGTGAAATGCTTCCAAACACAAATCAGCATGCCTACATCTTTGCACACATTGCACATGTCGTATGCGGTCATTTTCAGAACATTCATCCTTTTGGTCAGATGTTTCCATATTCCTTGCTTCAGCCTGCCTTATCCGATTCTTGTGAAGACAACATTCCCGTTGCTCTGATGTCTCAGCTGCCTTACATTTAGCCTGTCTCATCCGTTTCTTTTCAAGACGTGAGTCACGTTGTTCACCTATCTCGGCTCTTTGACACAAATTTGCTTTCTTAGTTTTTGGATGGACTTGCCCAATAGATGGTCGTTTTTTGGGCGACATTTTAAAAAACAGTCCTTAGTATTATGACCCTTTAGTCTTCACCTGACACTGATAAGAGATGTAATAGGATGAATAGTAAATACAGAGCAGCCCTCACACAGTATTACTATGACCTGAAGGAGCTCACATCTCAGTAATGAAAACCGCCTCACAGGCAGACTTGTGTAGTTGCCCATAGCAACCAATCAGAGCTCAGCTTTCACTTTACCTCAGCAGCTTCAGTGATGAAAGCTCCCTGTATAGTAAGCAATAATGACAATCTTACTATGAGGTAGTTTTCGCCTGACCAATATTGCTGCTCAGTAAGGCTGCTTGCACACTACAGTATTTTTCACAGGTCTCCGAGACGTGGATTCTACAGCTCCATAAACATTCTATGGAGCCTGCAAAATTCACAGCTTTGTGCACAAAGAAGTCTATGGAACCACCAAATCCATGGCTCGGAGGCCCGTGAAAAATACTGTAGTGTGCAAGCAGCCAGTAAGGATACCAGACGTGTTTTGTTAGTGCATGCATGTATGTGTGTGTGTGTGTGTGCACTCGTGTGATCCATGTGTATGTATGCGTGTGTGCATGCACGTGTGTGGTCCGTGTATATGTATGCGTGTGTGTGCGCAAGTGAACCATGTGTTTGTGCATGCGCAGTGCAAGTGTCTATGAGTGCAGTAGGTGTGTGTGAGTATGCATGTGTTCTGTTCGTCCGTGTGCGTAGGGTACATCCATTTCAGTGTGTTTGCGTGCGTGTCTGGTCGTTGCGTTTGTGTTTGTGTGGTGTGCATGTGGTATTTATGGAGTGGTGTTGTGGTATTTGTGGGGTGGTGTTTGTGTTGTGTGTTGTGGCATTTGTGTAGTGTTGTGCTTGTGGGTTGGTGTATGTGTGCTGTCTGTGTGATGTTTGTGAAATGTTTATGTGTTGTGTGTGGTGGTGCGGCTCCTTTAGCAGCAACTCTTTGGCGCCGTCGCTATAATCCGTCCCTGTCAGTCACAACTGTTGTTTTCCCCTCAGCACTGTCACTTTCACCTTCAAATTTCCCCATTATATGTATAGGGCCTAACTTCGGGGGCCCCAATCTGATGACTGGGGGACGCTAGCAAGATTTAACATGCGCAGTATTCTGCTCCTGTGGGTGGAGAGGGGACTTGCCAAATTTCACCCAAATCGGGCGAGAACTGTGGATTGTATAGAGCGGGCTACTACAGATTTTGAGTTTTATATAGATAGATGGGTTAAGAATCAATAATCAATAAAATTATACCTTTGTTTCTGTATGTATCTACCACTTTAAGAGAATATATGTAATGTTTTGTCAAAGCTGATATATAAAATGTTCTTCAGCCGAGATAGTTTTGCTAAGCTCCATAGTCAAGGTCTTTGATAAGTTAGGATTTGGTTGTCTGTCTACTCCCTCCGTCTAACAACAGGATGCGCTGTATGGTGATAAGAGTTAGATCTCATTAAAAATGTTTTATGGGACATTCAAGGTTACCTGACCAGATGAGCTCATCTGGTCAGATGTTTAATTAAGCATCTAAGATGGCGTATACCGGAATTTCACGTGCTTTCCATGCATGAACTGTCCCACTTATTCTTGAGCAATTATATAATATGTTTTATATGATGTCAGCATATGTTTTGCATATTGTGAAAAAGCCAACCCATAAAATCATGTGACCAGTAAGGTATAAAAATCGGTGTCTATTGAAAGTCTGTGGGCAGACACACTATAGCTTGTATGCTGTGTGTGTTCCTATTTGTTAACAAATAAAACTAATCTTATTTTGTTTTAGATGATCGATGATGTCATAATTTGATAAGGATTTAGAATTTTTCCCACAATTAGTTACTCTTATGACCAGGGGCATAAATACCGGGGTAGCAGCAGTAGGGGCTGTCACAGGGCCCGGGACATTAGGGGGCCCGGAGCCCTGTGGCAGCCGCTACCGCGAACCCCACAAACCAGTGGCATAATGATACCGTGCCAGGCAGGGTATGGTGCCCATGGCCAACTGGAGATGGCCGGGCCCTGGACCAATATGATAGCAGTCGGGGAAAGCCTGGTTCCCCGACCGCTATACATACTGTTATTGTAAAGGATGGCAATGCCAATGGATGGCAGCCCAGGGGAGGTGACTGAAAACAATAAATACATATTCTCACCTCTCCTGGGTGCAGCGTTCTCTCCGGCGCTCTTCTGTCACGTGACTGAGGCCTGTGAATAGGCCCCAGCGGTCACATGGGACACGGCCACGTAATGACGTCAGTGCGCCCCCACATGACCACTGAGGCCCAATCACAGGCCTCAGCAGTGACGTCTGAAGAGGGCCTGAAGATGCTGAAGACGGCAGGATGGAGCGAGGATGCCAAGGAAAGGTAAGGCAAGGTGAGTATGAATGTTTGTTATTTTTAATCACCTTCACTGGGCCTCCGATTATTATACTCTGGGGTCTGAGGAGACCCCAAAGTATAATAATAGCACCGAAGCGGAGGGGGGCTGTTGGAAGCTTATAATACTGAGTGGGGGCCACTGTAGAGCATATAATACTGTGTGGGGGCCACTGTGGATCATATAATACTGACTGGGGCCCACTGTGGAGCATATACTACTGGGTGGGGCCCACTGTAGAGCATATACTACTGGGAGGGTGCCACTGTGGAACATATAATACTCAGTGGGGCCCACTGTGGAGCATATACTACTGGGTGGGGCCCACTGTGGAGCATATACTACTGGGTGGGGGCCACTGTGGAGCATATACTACTGGGTGGGGGCCACTGTGGAGCATATAATAGTGGGTGGGGGCCACTGGGAAACATATAATACTGGGTGGGGGCCACTGTGGGAAGAATATAATACAGGGTGGGGGCCACTGTGTGGAACATATACTGTGTGGGGCCACTGGGGGGAGCATATTATACTGTGTGTGGGGGGAGCAATGTAGAGCATATAATGCTGTATGGGGGCCACTGTGGAGCATATAATGCTGTGTGGGGACCACTGTTAAGCATATTTTACTGTTTGGGGACCTGTAACCGGTTCGGGGGGGGGGGCCATGTCAAATGTTCACCTTGGGGCCCAGCCATTCCTAGTTATGCCACTGCTTATGACTCAGCGTGGGGAAGGGAGAAGAGGGGTGCTTGTGAAGGACCACAGGCATTATCTAGTATATTTATTGCATATATCAGACCTGTTCAGATAGTGCCATAACTAGTATTGCAGCATCCCAGAGGGTTGCTGCTTTTATGTGTTTGTCTTGTGTGCCTCTGGGTTTTATGTCTGTAAGTTTTGTTCTATGTTAAATGTAGTGATGTGCATTTTCCCTTATATGTTTCCCCCTGCAGTGTTCAAACCCAGAATTGGTTCAGCCCTGGCCTATCACAGGCCACTGGGCGGGGTTGTGAGGAGATATTATCTCCCCGGCGACGGTTCGGAGTCAGTTCAGTGCATGCTGTAGACCAGATGAGGTGTGCAGAGCTGACCTGCCACCAGACCCTGGACTGAAGGCCAACCGCCGCTCTCACAGCCTCAGGAGGGATAACACCAGCCCCAGGCTCACCTGAAGACAGCCCAGAGCAAGGGAGTAAAGTATTCCAAGTGGCTGGATCCATTCGGTGTCGTGCCAGGAGGAGCAGGAGAGGACCCTGACAGGAGAGTCGTATTCGGGCCTAATCTACAGGTAACCAGATCCCTGTCAGGACTCCCTGTAACTCTATCCCCAGAGTACTGGCTGGGAGAGGCACAGAGGAGAAGTAGAGAAAGCCATCCTGTGGAGCCTATACCATCTTACCTGCATCGCTGAATCCTGAGTCGTGCCTGCTTTACCATCAGGGCTCTTCAGACCAACACCACAGCGGCTCAGGTAGGAGAGGTCCCCCTCTTCAACTGGAAGTGCCCCGGGGGAAAAGAACTACTACCACCACCATCCGGTAGTGCTGCAGGACCCCCCTCGACTTTGTCCTGCCTAGGAGTGGGACTGGAGCCGTTTGGGAGCGTGCTCGGCCTGCTAGGTGGCACAGCATCCGCCACTACTACTCCCATCCTCCGGTCTCATCCGACTGGGTTGCGACAGTATGAAAGTATAATCCACAGAATTGTATAAGGCTTTGTGCACACTCCTGTGCCTAATAGGAAGTGCTGCAGAGCAAACTATTGGCAGAGGTCCACACTATGTCTTCACCCCCTTACTCTGAGTGAATTGCAGATCAAGGTGCAAGCAAAATCGGGCTATTATCCCCAGAAAAAAAAATCAACACTTTCGAAGGGTCAGACATCAACAAAGCAATGTCCCCAGGAAGACTCTGCATGATTTGTAAGTTCCATTGAAAACGTAGGTACCCTTTAAGTATCAGAAATAATTTAATATGACTAATATACAATGAGATATGACTACTGTAAGGGGGTATATATTGTTAAAGCACAGCAGAACGATGGAGAGATACATAGATAGACAAAATTATTTGCTAATAGTCTTATCAACATTCTGTTAAAAAATGCAAAAAAAAAAGCATAAAAATAGAAATACAGTATATTTTGACTCAATGATGAATTATAAAACATACAAATAAGAATCAAGGAGGATTGTTTATGAGTCAAAATATCATGCGGGTATCTCTGTTAGTAGTTTTCATGTTCATTGTGAGATACCTGGCACTATATCATTAAGATGGTCCCAGCAGTTACATGATTTCCACTGCAAGCTAAGAGTCCATCTGCTTAGGGCTGGAATCCAGACCTTGAGACACCTCCTGTCTATAACTGGACATAGTAGATGGGTTTCTGCATTTTGTTATAAATTTACAAGCACATCCAACTGCAATTATAGGTATAGAACTAACATTTGTTACCCCCACTGCTACATATAAGTAGCAGTTATTTCTACATTATTTTTAGAAATATTTGAAACCTCAATTTTTTGGTACATTGTTACTAACACCCCTAACTCTGGATCTTTTAAAAATAACATTCATTTGAGCCTAAAATATTCCATAGATTCCTTATTTCTAACAATTCTGCTGCATACATTAAAGAATGGAAAGCATTCTGGGAGTGATGACATACTTGATGGGTAAAAAAATGATGCGGTGTCCTCAGTGTAAAATGTAGCTTTAAGCCCCTTGCAGACGACCGTGGGCGAGATCAGTGTGCCATCCGTGTTTTACCGGATAGCACACTGACCCAGTCATTTCTATGGGCCCATGCACACGACCGTGCTTTCCACTGATCAGTGTGCGTGCTGAGAGTCTGTGCCGCAAAATATAGAGCAGGTCCTATTCTATTCAGTGTTTGCGGAACGGAGTTGTCCATAGAAGCCTATGGGAGACTAAAAACCAAGGGCGGCACACTGATGTACTCAGTGTGTCATCAGTGTGCCGTCCGTATTTGTGGACAAGCTAGGGACATCATTAGATGTCTCCTGTGTTTTTTTTGCAGATCCAAAACTAGGATCACACACTGATGACACACTGTCTGCAGAAAAGGAACACTGATTACTAATTTGCGGACCACAAAATACACAAGGTCGTCTGCAACTAGCCTTAGACTAAGGCCCCATGTAGCAAGCTGTAGCGAAAAAGCATCGCAGTCTTCCCCGCAGTGCTTTTCGCAGAAAGGCCGCACAGTTTTCCTCTGCAGCCTTTCTGCTTCAATTATACCTATACGAAAAACACCAGCATTTCTGTAGGAATAATTGACATGCTGCGATTTACAAAAACGCAACAGTTTTTGAAATCGTAGCATGTCCGTAATGGATATTTTTCTGCAATGTGTGGATAGGATTAGCCAGAAATTAATTCCCTTAGTAGCTACTGTAAAATGAAGCATTTTTGCCACATTTACACCGCATTTGCGCCTTATTTTCACGCTGTAATGCTGCTCTTGCCACTTTAGCTTTTTGGCAAGAAAAGGGGACGTGGCCTAAATGGAGATCGTTTTCATGCTGTATTTATGACTTGTGTCTTTTTTAAAGAGGCTCAAGTAAAGGGCAAATGCACTCCAGTCCATGGACAACGTAAAAGAACCGGTCAGGATAGAATGTATTTAGAAAGGTGCAATTGCGCCTATTTTGCTCCTTTTTGGCCATATGCGCTTTTTTTTTTCTTTTTTTTTTTAAAGTAGTTTTAATGTGGTGTCTATTTATGATGTACGCGCACCTCCTTGCTTAACTGTTGTGCACGTTTTGGTTAGTTTAGATGCATCTTAATAAGCTATGTGCAATTGTCCCTTTTTATTACCGTCTGACCTGACAGGCTTTTTTACACTGCCCACGTACTTTTGTGCATTTGCACCTTTATTTCCTCTATTTTAAAAGGCACAAGCCATAAATACAGTGGGAGTAATTTATCATCTGCCTCCTTTTTGGCCATACTTTTCACAGGTGTGCCTTTTTTAAACTAGTTTTACTGTGGTGCTTATTTATGATGTCGGCACACCTCCTTATTAAATGTTGTGCACATTTTAGTTTAGATTCACCTTTTTTGGCCATGTGCACTTTGCCCCTTTATTGGCCAAAAAGGCGCAAAAAAGGCGCAATTGCTCCTTTCTAATGCATTCTAACCTGACGGGCACTTTTACGCTGCCCATGGACTGGAGTGCATTTGCGCCTTTCTTGCGCCTTTTTAAAAAAGCATGAAAAGGATCTCCATTTACGCCACACACCTTTTTCTCGCAAAAAAGCAAAAGTGGCGAGAGCAGCATTACAGCGTGAAAAAAGGCACAAATGCTTCATAAATGAAGCGTAACGCTGAAAAAAAACTTCAAAAAGGTGCAATTTACGCCAAAAAAAGGAGCAAGTAGCTTAATAAATGTGCCCCAGTGTGAAAAGGATCTCCATTTACACCACACCCCTTTCCCCTGACAAAAAGTAAAAGTGGCGAGGGCAGCATAACATCTGGAAAAAAAAGTCACAAATGCTTCATAAATAAAGTGCAGGTCAGGAAAAGACCACAAAAAAAGATGCAATATACACCAAAAACAAGGCACAAATAGCTTAATAAATGAGTCCCAGTATGTGTCTGAGCAGATCCAACCCAATGCCAATAGCCTGCTATTACACATTGTAGAGTACCAGTAATTGCTGTGCTTCCTCTGTAGGCTGTGTTTACATTGCATGCAGTTTTTTTCCTGTTATGGGAGAGCACATTTCTACTATGGTAATAAACTGGTGTTTTTGAATTTCAGGTCAAATGTATAGTAACATGTTTTTCTCATTATTGCAATTACTGTAAAAAAAAACTGCTTGCAGTTCATAAACAAAGAAGCGCTGTGTAAACCCTGCCATAATTGCCATGGTTTTGCAGCAAGTACAGGTGAAGCTTAGCAATTAGCAGGAATCCATGTGCAAATACCCTAACTCAGCCACAATATTCTACACAGCACATCTTTGCTGAAGAACTGCATGCAGTTTTTAATTGTAGTAATTCCTAGCACGTTACTATGCATTTCACCTTTTTGCTAACAAGAAGTACACCACGGTTGGGTTTACATGGTGCTTTTTTGCTGAAGAACAGCACACAGTTTTTAATTGCAGTAATGAGTAGCACATGTTACTAACACCCAGTCCACCAGAGGTTATCAGTTTATTGGCTGTTAGCTTACAGGTGACATGCATAGTAACATGCGCTACTCATTACTCCAATTAAAAACCGTGTTCAGTGCTTCTGCAAAAAAGTGTTGTGTGAACCAAACCAAGAGGTTTTCTCATCTAATGGCCATTACAATACAGATGACATACTTACAGTGCCTTGCGAAAGTATTCGACCCCCTTGAACTTTTCAACCTTTTGCCACATTTCAGGCTTCAAACATAAAGATATAAAATTTTTATTTTTTTGTGAAGAATCAACAAAAAGTGGGACACAATTGTTAAGTGGAACAAAATTTATTGGTTATTTTAAACTTTTGTAAAATATAAAAAACTGAAAAGTGGGGCGTGCAATATTATTTGGCCCCTTTACTTTCAGTGCAGCAAACCCACTCCAGAAGTTCAGTGAGGATCTCTGAATGATCCAATGTTGTCCTAAATGACTGATGATGATAAATATAATCCACCTGTGTGTAATCAAGTCTCCGTATAAATGCACCTGCTCTGTGATAGTCTCAGGGTTCTGTTTAAAGCGCAGAGAGCATCATGAAGACCAAGGAACACACCAGGCAGGTCCGTGATACTGTTGTGGAGAAGTTTAAAGCCGGATTTGGATACAAAAAGATTTTGCCAAACTTTAAACATCCCAAGGAGCACTGTGCAAGCGATCATATTGAAATGGAAGGAGTATCAGACCACTGCAAATCTACCAAGACCCGGGCTGTCCCTCTAAACTTTCATCTCAAACAAGGAGAAGACTGATCAGAGATGCAGCCAAGAGGCCCATGATCACTCTGGATGAACTGCAGAGCTCTACAGCTGAGGTGGGAGAGTCTGTCCATAGGACAACAATCTTTCGTACACTGCACAAATCTGGCCTTTATGGAAGAGTGGCAAGAAGAAAGCCATTTCTCAAAGATATCCATAAAAAGTCTCATTTAAAGTTTGCCACAAGCCACCTGGGAGACACACCAAACATGTGGAAGAAGGTGCTCTGGTCAGATGAAACCAAAATCGAACTTTTTGGCCACAATGCAAAACGATATATCACTCTGAACACACCATCCCCACTGTTAAACATGGTGGTGGCAGCATCATGGTTTGGGCCTGCTTTTCTTCAGCAGGGACAGGGAAGATGGTTAAAATTGATGGGAATATGGATGGAGCCAAATACAGGACCATTCTGGAAGAAAACCTGTTGGAGTCTGCAAAAGACCTGAAACTGGGACGGAGATTTATCTTCTAACAAAACAATGATCCCAAACATAAAGCAAAATCTACAATGGAATGGTTCACAAATAAACGTATCCAGGTGTTAGAATGGCCAAGTCAAAGTCCAGACCTGAATCCAATCGAGAATCTGTGGAAAGAGCTGGAAACTTCTGTTCACAAACGCTCTCCATCCAACCTCACTGAGCTCGATCTATTCTCCAAGGAAGTATGGGCAAGAATTTCAGTCTCTCGATGTGCAAAACTGATAGAGACATACCCCAAGCGACTTGCAGCTGTAATCGCAGCAAAAGGTGGCGCTACAAAGTATTAACTTAAGGGGGCCGAATAATTTGGCACGCCCCACTTTTCAGTTTTTTATTTTTTACAAAAGTTTAAAATATCCAATAAATTTCGTTCCACTTCACGATTGTGTCCCACTTGTTGTTGATTCTTCACCAAAAAATTTAAATTTTACAGTATATCCTTATGTTTGAAGCCTGAAATGTGGCAAAAGGTTGAAAAGTTCAAGAGGGCCGAATACTTTCGCAAGGCACTGTATGTACTATGGCACTATTACTCACCCCCTCTTTCCCTCTTACGGTGGTTACTGGTTCTTATACCTTTTTACTCCCTTTTCTTTTTCTACAAGCATGTTACTTTTGGACTCGTTATTGTTTACTCACATTATGTTGGCTGTACCTTGCCTTTTCAAACTGATCTTATGATTGTTCTTTTGTATGTTTTATTCTCTGTTCCTTGATATCTTTCAATAAATACCTTTGAAACTAAAGCTACAGTGGGGAAAAAAAGTATTTAGTCAGCCACCAATTCTGCAAGTTCTCCCACTTAAAAAGATGAGAGAGGTCTGTAATTGACATCATAGGTAGACCTCAACTATGAGAGACAAAATGAAAAAACAAATACAGAAAATCACATTGTCTGATTTTTTAAAAATTTATTTGCAAATTGTGGTGGAAAATAAGTATTTGGTCACCTACAAACAAGCAAGATTTCTGTCTCTCACAGATCTGTAACTTCTTCTTTAAGAGGCTCCTCTGTCCTCCACTCATTACCTGTAATAATGGCACCTGTTTGAAATTGTTTTCAGTATAAAAGACACCTGTCCACAACCTCAAACAGTCACACTCCAAACTCCACTATGGTGAAGACCAAAGAGCTGTGGAAGGACACCAGAAACAAAATTGTAGACCTGCACCAGGCTGGGAAGACTGAATCTCCAATAGGCAAGCAGCTTGGTGTGAAGAAATCAACTGTGGGAGCAATAATTAGAAAATGGAAGACATACAAGACGACTGATAATCTCCCTCGATCAGGGGCTCCACACAAGATCTCACCCCGTGGGGTCAAAATGATCACAAGAATGGTGAGCAAAAATCCCAGAACCACAAGGAGGGGGGACCTAGTGAATGACCTGCAGAAAGCTGCACAAAGGCTACCATCAGTAACACACTACACCGCCAAGGACTCAGATCCTGCAGTGCCAGATGTGTCCCCCTGCTTAAGCCAGTACATATCCGGGCTCGTCTGAAGTTTGCATTTGGATGTTCCAGAAGAATATTGGGAGAATGTCATATGGTCAGATGAAACCAAAGTAGAACTGTTTGGTAGAAACACAACTCGTCGTGTTTGGAGGAGAGTGAATGCTGAGTTGCATCCAAAGAACACCATACCTACTGTGAAGCATGGGGGTGGCAACATCATGCTTTGGGGCTGATTCTCTGCAAAGGGACCAGGGTCCAAAGGGACGACTGATCCGTGTATATGAAAGAATGAATTGGGCCATGTATTGTGAGATTTTGAGTGCAAACCTCCTTCCATCAGCAAGGGCATTGTAGATGAAACATGGCTGGGTCTTTCAGCATGACAATGATCCCAAGCACACCGCCAGGGCAATGAAGGAGTGGCTTCGTAAGAAGCATTTCAAGGTCTTGGAGTGGCCTAGCCAGTCTCCAGATCTCAACCCCATAGAAAACCTTTGGAGGGAGTTGAAAGTCCATGTTGCCCAGCAACAGCCCAAAAACATCACTGCTCTAGAGGAGATCTGCATGGAGGAATGGGCCAACATACCAGCAACAGTGTGTGCCAACCTTGTGAAGACTTACAGAAAACGTTTGACCTCTGTCATTGCCAACAAAGGATATATAACAAAGTATTGGGATGAACTTTTGTTATTGACCAAATACTTATTTTCCACCATAATTTGCAAATAAATTCTTAAAAAATCAGACAATGTGATTTTCTGGAATTGTTTTCTCATTTTGTTTCTCATAGTTGAGGTCTACCTATGATGACAATTACAGGCCTCTCTCATCTTTTTAAGTGGGAGAACTTGCACAATTGGTGGCTGACTAAATACTTTTTTTCCCTACTGTACATGACCATAGCGGTTTTTAATGTCCGCAAAACAGAACTATATTCTGCAAAAAAACATATCTGTATTGTATTCTTATGTTATCCATAATCACATATTTTCAAACAGACTTGTATGATCCCATACAGGAATTGGTCCTGCTTCATATTTTGCAGAAGGTTTCTTCTGCCCAGACACTGATCTGTAAAAGGCAAGGTTATATGGCTATGGGGCCTTAGAAATTAATAAGTCCATATCCTATTTGCCATTATTTATCTATAATTGCAGATATTATATATGTAAAACAACTATGGTCACGTACCTGACCCTTTTAAGTCGAAAGAACTTCGTTTGAAGTGAAGCAGATTATTTCTTAGTATTTGAAATAAAATGTCTGTTTTTAAATTGGCATTTTGTTCATATTTACTTAAATCCTATTTTTAGTTTCTATTTAACTGTGTGCATATGGCAAGTTAAGCAAGATGTACATTTCAATTACATTTTAATTGCTTCTAATACAAAACAACACCTGTAAGATAATGTAATCCAAGACTTATATCTATAAATATAGGTCCCACAAAAAACACAAAAAAAAAAAAAAAAAAAAAATTTTTTTTTTTTTTTTTTTTTTTTTTTTTTTTTTTTTTTTTTTTTTTTTGTTTTTTTTTTTTTTTTTTTTTTTGTTTTTTTTTTTTTTTTTTTTTTTTTTTTTTAAAAAAAAAAAAAAAACCCCTCTCTTTTTTTTTTTTTTTTTTTTTTTTTTTGTTCTTTTTTTTTTTTTTTTTTTTTATCACCCCCCCCAATTTTAAAACGGCGGGCTTTTTTTTGGTTTTAAAAAAGGGGGTACTTTCCCCCTAATTTTATCATTTATTTCCAATGATGCTTTTAATATATTTTTGGATTCAACAGGGGGGGGGGGGGGGGGGGGGGCCAAAGCTTTTATTTGCATCCAAGTCTCAAACAAAAATGACAAAGGTACTGCGACGCAGCGCATAGCTGTATTACAATACCACAATTCAGACTATATCATTCATCCTTAAGGGATGCGGCACGGCATACGGCGGCAGGAAATACATCCTAACACTACATGCTGCACTACAAACCTAGCTGACATACTTTTGGTCAATGCAATAAACACAGTCAAGTGACAAAACAGAGGACGAGGGGGAGGGGAGGTCACAGGCCCGAAGCTTTATTGATTGACCACAACACACATGAGGGGAGGACAGGCAATGCAAGAAATAATATACTTCCTATACTACCACTACTTCCTACCCTGGCAATAACTAACACATTTAGGGGGGGACAGGTAAATACAAGAAATAATATACTTCCTATACTACCACTACTTCCTACCCTAACGCTAAACAAAATAGTTAAACAGCAAAAGCATCAAAACATGTGATGGGATGGGGAAGAGGAAGGAGGGAAAGGGGAGGGGGTAATCACAGGCCCGAAGCTTTATTTGAGTAACACAACAGACATGAAGGGAGGACGGGGTAAGGGAAAAAACAGACGTCGCCGAAGACTCAGTCCTCTTCTCCCTCCTCTTCACCGGCCAGGCTATCCAGAATGGCATAGTCCCGCTGCAAGCTGTGGATCAGCCTGCAACAATCCTGATAAGTGATGTCCTCTCTTCGCAAAGTCAGTCCTTTTCTGGCGAACCAGATAGCGTCCTTGAAACAGTTCACAAGTCGCCAGGCCTCCAGAATGTCACTCTCTCTGTGAGTCCCCTGGAAGAGCCCATACAATACCGCGTGGTACGTCAGGCCCCTCCTGGGTACACAGTCCTCAAAGTCATCTTCCAGCTCGTCCAACAGGCCTTGAGCAAAAGGACACTCCCAAAAGACGTGCAAAGATGTTTCCTCCTTGTAGGGGCACCGTGGGCAGTACCTCGTCTTGCTCAAGTTGCGGGCATGCATGAACGACCTGAGGGGCAGCCCCCCTCGGATAGCCATCCACGACAAATCCTTGTGCCCGTTGGTCAGCAGACGTGAAGAGACGTTCTCCCAAACGACCTTCGTGGCATCCGCTGTGAGTCCTGGAACCTCCTCCATGCCATCCCTAGCTCGGATGAGCTTGTGGATGGTCTTTGGCTTCCACAGATCCGGTTTAAGACCCTCCAGCTGGAACTCCCTCACGAACTTGGGCACATCCTTGTAGAACCACGGGACGGTCCAGTTGTAAGGGACGGAGCTGTCCCATTTCTCCCAGCCGAGCCCTCGCCAGAGGGGGAGCAGGAACAAACGAGACATGGCCTTCCCCGCAGATCCGCTGACTGTACTCAGGGTTCTGCGAACACAATCACAAACAAAAGCCGATCTTAGAAGGGTTGGAATATCAGGGACATTCTTACCTCCCTTGAGCCGGTCCTTGTACATGATGCTCCGCTTCACCCGGTCCATTTTGGAGCCCCACACGAAGTAGAAGACAGTCCTGGTGATGGCCCGCGCCACCGTTGCCAGTGGGGGCCAGGCCTGTGCGGTGTATTGGAGCACAGGCAGGATCTCATTCCTCAGGACGAGCGCTTTTCCCTCGATGGTGAGCTGACGTAGGCTCCAAAGCCCGATTCGCTGATTGATTTTCTTGAGTCTTTCGTCCCAAGACTTCAGGGCGGCGCCTTCCTTTCCGAACCAGACTCCCAAGATCTTGATGAAGTCCGGTTGCACTGTGAAAGGAAAGAAAGCAGGGGAGGCCAGGTGCCACTCTCCGAAGAGCATGGCCTCTGACTTTCCACAGTTCACCTTAGCCCCGGAGGCTCGGCCGAAGCGTTCGCAGGTCTGGACGAGCGTTGACACCGACGACTGGTCAGCACAGAAGACGGTCACATCATCCATGTAGAGCGAACACTTGACTTCCAGATTTCCTGAGCCCGGTGCGATGATCCCTCTGATCCCTCGAGTCTGCCGGATAGATTCTGCGAACAGTTCTATAACACAAACAAAAAGGAGAGGAGAGAGCGGGCAGCCTTGTCTGACCCCCGGAGCGAACCGGAAAGGGGTCAGTCTTCCAGCCGTTCACCATCACCGAGCTGTGGATGTCGAGATACATGAGGTTAACCATACGACAGAACCACTCACCTATACCAAGTTGGCGGAGGGCTTTCGCCATGAAATCGTGAGAGACACGATCGAAGGCCTTCTCCTGATCCAGACTGACCAGGGCCGCGTGTGCACGGCGGTCTCCGATATAGTGCAATGTGTCTCTCACCAGGGCTAAGCTATCCGCTATCCTCCGACCAGGAATGGCGCAGGTTTGGTCTGGGTGGATGACGCTGCCGATGACTGCCTTCAACCTCATTGACATCACCTTGGCCAGGATCTTGTAGTCCACGTTGAGGAGCGAGATGGGACGCCAATTCTTCAGGTCGCATCTTTCCCCCTTCTGCTTGTACAAGATCGTGATCAAGCCTTCCCGGGGAGACCGTCGCTACCCGGAGTCCTTCCGACCTTAAAGGATTTAGCGGCAGCGAGGACTTCGGCCACCGTCAGAGGGGCGTTCAGAGCCTCAGCACCTGCAGGATCAAGAGGATTGGTGATACCTGACAGGAACTCTTTCGCTGCATCTTCGTCGGTGGGTTTCAGGGAGTAGAGGTTGCGGTAGTAGTCGCGGACGACGCCCATCACTTCCTTCTTCCCCCTTCTCATGTTGCCGTCTCCATCCCTCATCTCTGTGACAGGCGTGTGGCCTGAGTGGACCTTTCTGAAAAAGAAAGAGTTACATTTCTCACCCTTCTCCAGATGCTCCACCTTGGAACGGAAGATGATCTGCCGCGATTCCTCCTCAAAGTGCCTCTTGAGACCCTTCTTGGCGTCCTCCAGCATATCCCTGACGTCCCAGCCACAGCGCTCGAGGTCCTGAAGGGAACGCAGCTCGCGCTGCATCTCCCTCAGGTCCCCCTTGCGCCGGGCCGCCTGCTGGCGGCCTCTCGCCTGGAAGAAACAACGGATATTGACTTTAAAATATTCCCACCAATCCGACAACCTGCTAAAGGAAAATTTGTCGTTACGAAGGCACACGTAAACATCTCTAATCTCCTCCAACAACTCCTCATTTTCCAGCAAGGAGCAATTCAGCTTCCAGGAACCGGGGCCGGGTGGAAAACCGTTGCCCACGGCGCCCTCAAAGAGAATACCCCTGTGGTCAGAGAAGAAGCAAGGGATCATAGAGTGGCTTACCTGTGCTACTGACCGAGAGGTGAACACGAAGTCAATCCTGGAACGCACTGAGCCATCGGACCGACACCAGGTATAGTTGGCTGATGCCGGCCCCATAGAACCCACCGCGTCCCTGAGAGAGGCCTCGGTCACCATCTCGATCAGCAGTTTAGATGTTACATCGAGCTTCGCTGACGCAGAAGAACTCCTTCCGTCACCCTCCACAGGACAGTTGAAGTCCCCAGCCAGAATGACCGCCCTGGTGGTAGCGAGCTGAGTGCGCAGGATCTGGAAAAGCTCCAGTCGCTCGTTCTTCATGGGGGAAGCGTACACGTTGATGAGCCTAATAGGCTCCCCCGCCCAAGAACCATCTATGACCATTAGCCGGCCACAGACGAGCTCCCGGTAGGTTTCAAGCGTGAAGGCGTTCCCCCTGATGAGAACGGCAATACCTGCGGACTTGCAGTCGCCACCACCCGACCAGTAAGACGGACCGTGGCTCCACTCCCTGCAGAGGTGTCCGTAGGACCGAAGAGAGGGGAGGCAGCACTCCTGCATCATCACGACATTCGCGTTAGCAATGTTCTCCACAAACGACAAAGCTGTTTGACGTCTACTCTTCTCCTTGATGCTCCGCACATTTATGGTAAAGATAGAGATCCTAGCCATAGTGAGAGAAAAAAGAAAAGATTAAACCTTCAAGACAGGTTTTCTAGTTACCGCTCCCGTCGGGGGGGTTCCTCTTCCTTCTTGTCCGCAGGCAAGAGTTGCTCCAAGGAGTCGTCAATCGCCTGCAGGGCGTGGGTATCGAAAGCCTCCACCATCTCCACCGCCTCACCGCCGAGGATCTCGTTGATGATTGATGCTGGGGGTTCGGCCAACAGGGTATCCACATACTGCTGAAGTTCTACGTCCACCGGGATGGCGTCTTCGGCGGGCTCCACTGCGATCTTTTTGGCCACCTCATCTTCTTCGTCGGGGCCTTCACTTTTCTTCCTCTTTCTCGGTTCTGTAACAAGACAAGCGGGAGAGGGGAGGGGGGGAATTCCTCCAGAGAGGGGCCCTCAGCAGCTGGAGGGGGAGGTGTTAGTGCTGCTGGGGGGAGGGAGACCTCCGGGGGGAGGGGGGAGGGGGGGCAGGGGTGGCCACTGAGGTAATGGGGGGGAGGAGTGGGATAACCTCAGTGGGGGGAACACAGAGAGGGGGGGGGAGTCGTCCGCTTACCCTGCTCAGGACCTTTCTTGGGCTGCTGCGGTGGCTGCGGCTTCTGCTTCTGCTGCTGCCGCTGCTGCTTTCCCTTGCTCTGCTCCGGCATCTGGGGATTCCGGGGCTTCTGCGTGTCTTTGGGCTTGGTCGCTGGCTTCTTCTTGGCCGGTGCGGCGGGCGCACTGGCCGCGAAATCCGCTGCCACCTTCGCCCAGGATCTCTTCGGGCACCCCTTGTAGGCGTGGTCCGCCTCCCCACACAGATTACAGGTCTTCCGTGTGGGGCAATCCTTCGTCTCGTGCCCCACCACACGGCAGTTCCTGCAAGCGTTCTCCTTACAGGCTCTTCCTTCGTGCCCTTCCTTACCACACTTGCGGCAGCAGCGCGGCATATCAGGGTAAAAGATGACCCCGTAGGAGTTCCCGAGCGAGAACACCGGCGGCAGATGCACGAGGCCGTTAGGATTGTGGGGGTCCCTGTGGAGGCGGACTACGACTGACCACTTACTGTTCCAGAAGCCGAGACTGTTCAGGATCTTGGACGGCTCCTTGATCACAGTACAGTACCTGCTCAGGAACGTGGCTACGTCGCTGCCTGGGGTGTGTGGATTCCTCATCGCCACCATGATCCGCCTCTCATTTTGTTGCACTGGGCAGCTGCCCACGAACATCCTGAAAGGGGATCCCGGCAGCGCTGACTTCACCGCATCCCAATACCTCCTGCATATGTCCACGGAGGCAAAGGTCACGAAGAATATCCCCGTGAGAAAAGCGTGGACTGCCAGGGTCTCGGATTTGGAAAAGCCCTGCTCCAGGACCATCTTTTGACAGAAAACTTTTTCCGTCATGTTTGGACGCTTTCCGTCCACCTCTTTCAGCCTCAGAGTCACCGTTTGCCTCATCCAGGGCTCCAAGGTTGGAGGACCCTGAGTGGGCAGCTGGTTTCCCGTCTGGCTGGCGGAAGTGGACGGAGAGACGTCCGAGATGGCCGCCGGAGCCTGGCTTACCTTGGCCGCGCCCCCAGCTGGTCTCCCCGCCTTCTTTGGGATGGCTCCTCCTGTGGCCATTACCTCCTGACACCGGGCTGTCCCACGAAGTCTCCGGGCAAAGAACTGTCCCTCGGTGCTCCTGAAGTCTTCTTCTCCTGGAGTTTCAGCTAGGCTCCGCCTCCTAATCTGAATATCTCCCGAAGCTCCGCCTCCTGAAGTCCAAGTCGTTCTCTCTCCCTGAGCTTCTTGGGATGTGCTCACGGTGGGTTCTCAGCTGCTTCTCCCTTGCTGGCGTCGGTCTTCGATGGCGAAGGTCTCGAAGGAGCTAGAGGGCTCGCCCTCTCAGTCTAATGGCAGATCAAATGCAGCACTGCTCTCTCGTCCAATAGCTGACACTCGGTTTATCCCGGAAATTTCGGATATGGGCGTCCGAGCCCCAGAAGTTTTACCGGATATTGCTATCCGAACGGTTCCTATTCCAGTTCCCCTCGCACCAGATATTAAACTGATAAGAACAGATTTTTTTTAAGTTGAAAACCGTCACACAGGACGGCATTTTTATTAAAACAACTTGTGATACATAAAATTTCAACTTTAACATAGATCAACAAACACGAATAAAAATAGACAACCTAAAAAGGGTACTTGGTGGCTATATATTAAAATTCCCTTCCCTTAAAAACCATTTCCTTAGTAAAGGGGCTTTAGCTTTAGCATCTAAAAGATAATAAAAATACATATCGCTAAAACACAGTCTTAGAACATCAACAGTGGATAAAACATCTTTCTTAAAAAGCAAGATGTTCCTGGCCGTCCAGAGCGCGGCTTTCACACAGTTCATCGTCTTCCATGCCACGGCCTTCTGGAACGTCGTCGGGCAACTAAAGAGTCCATATAGGGTCATGTTGTATGTCAGGTCTCTCAGGCCCGCCATCTTAGCCAACAAAGGGAGTATTTTAGTCCATAAGTCTTTTGCAAAAGTACACTCCCAAAAAATATGGAGCACAGTTTCCTCTGCCTGGCAGCCCTCCCTCGGGCAGACGGCGGACCTGGCGTATCCTCTTCTGTATTGGAAGGCCCGGCACGGAAGACACTGGTGCACACAACTCCAGGCCAGGTCCAACTGCTGGTTAAAAAGAGGGAAACAACTAGTTAAATTCCATATCTTAGCGCTAGTTTCTACATTAAAATTCTCGATTTGTATCGTATTTTCTTCCCCTCTTAAAATAGTAATAATCCTCTTGCTGTATTTTAGTTCTTCAACGGTTCTATTTTTTAGGTTAAAAAGACTCACTATTTTCTCCAAGATACTATAGTGTGATGGGAGGTTAAAAGAATACGGTGAAGTTAAAACAGTCTTAAACCAGCCCATTTTCCTCATAAAAACACCCGTGTTGTATATTAAAAAATATGACCAATAGTGATCTTTAAAAAGCCCGTTAAAACAGTAACAAAAATACTTAATTAAAAGGAACCTGTTAAAATCGGGGGAAATCCTTACCACCTTTTTTCTTAGATCTCACCACCAGTTCTCTTTTAATTTTTTCTGCCTTGGAATTCCAAAAAAACGTAAAACAAGACTTGGTAATTTTTCTGAGTAAAACCGTGGGGGGAGGGAACACCAGACTCAAATATAATAGAATCGGGAGAATTACCATTTTTAAAATCAGAACCTTTCCCTCCATGCTTAGTTTCCTTAGGTTCCACATGCATAATTTCTTGTTTATCTTTTCAGCCACCAAGTCCCAACTAGAAACCCCATTATTAGACTCGCTGAAGGAGATGCCTAAAATTTTAACAGATTTAGACACAGGGATTGGAATATCAGTAAGGGCCATGCCTCCAATGTTTAAAAGACTACTTTTATTATAATTTATCTTAAAACCTGAGGCACAGCAGTAAAAATCAATCTGTTTAAAAGTTCTCTGTATTGCAGGGGTGTCCTGACAAAAAACTGTGACGTCATCCATGTACCCCACTGCTTTGGCTTCCACCCCTCCACCTCCGGGCAGGGGCACGCCACGTATCTTCTTGTCATTTCTTATTGCACATAATAAGGGTTCCAGTGCACATATAAAAAGCAGTGGGGACAAGGGACACCCCTGCTTCACACCTGATTTTAAAAATACCTCCTGCGTCTTAAAACCATTAATTAAGATTTTACTTCTACAATTCTTATAAAAGGCCTTTAAAGACAGTAAAAACCCCTTGGGTACCCCCATGCGATCTAAAACCTTAAAAAGATAAAAGTGGGACACCCTATCAAAAGCCTTTTCAAAGTCAAGTGACAGGATAGCCAACTTACTTTTCCTGTTTTTTGCCTCCTCTATTACGTCCTTTATTAGGTTGAGGGTGTCCCACACGCTCCTACCTGGTACCCCGCAGACCTGGTTCGAATGGATTATCTGCGGGATGACGGTCTTTAGGCGATTTGCACAGAGCTTTGCCATTACTTTATAATCCACATTGAGGAGGGTGATTGGTCTCCAATTCTTCAGATCCGATTTGTCACCTTTTTTAAATAGAAGGGAGACCTCACCCTTCCTCCAGGATTTGGGGAGCTTCTTAGAAATAAAAACATCCTTAATAAGATTAATAAGATCGTCTTTCAGTATTTCATAGAATTTTATATAAAATTCATAGGGTAACCTGTCGGGGCCAGGTACCTTACCTGCTTTAAAACTTTTTAAAGATTGTAAAACCTCCTGCTCCTCAGGCATCTGCAATAAAAAAACTTTAAAAGCAGGGGATAAAATGGTCTTAACCTCCTTCAGCGAGTCAACTAAAAAACTATGATCCACAGGCTTAGTGCTAAAAAGGTCTGAATAAAAGGTGTGGGCTTTTGTTAAAATACCCTGTATATTGGTATCTCCTTCTATATTCTCAATCATAGTTTTGTTTTCACTTATTTTTTTAAAAAAGTATCTAGAGCATTTCTCATTTTCCTCGATATGACGTACTTTAGTACGGAAAATAATTTCCTTACCTTTATGCTCTAGACACTTGGAGATTTCCTCTTTTAAGTTTAAAATATAATTTTGCACTTCTAAACCAGCTTTTTCCAGTTTATACAGGGTTTGCAGGCGGGCATTGAGATCCTCATAAAAAGCCAACTCCTCTTTCTTCTTTTGTATCCCCCTTTTTGTAAAAAAACGTCTGATGCGATGCTTTATTTTGCCCCACCACTTACAAATGGGGACACTAGGGTCTCTGGCCCGCCTGCATCTCTGATAAAATTCAATAAAATCTTTACAAACCTGTGGATCATCTAAAAGTGAGACATTTAACTTCCAGGACCTCTGACCTTTAAAAGAATTTTCGTTAGCTTTTACCTTAAAACTTAAAACTCTATGGTCAGATAAAATATTGGTTAAAACACTACAAGATAAAGGCAACACATTCTGTGAGGTAAAAATATAGTCAATCCTGGAGCTGCACGAGGCATTACTCCAGGTAACGCCGGCTCCCTCCGGCAAACCTCTGTTGCAATCTTTGTAAACGTCTCTAAGTCTACAGTCCAGGGTAAGATTTTTTAACATGCCGGAGGTTTTGTCATAGTTCCTAGAGGAACTATTCGTGAGCCGGCGTTCTCCTCTTAAAACACAGTTAAAATCACCCGCCATTATCAATGGATCCGTTGTGTCAATAAATAGGGGGATAGTCTCCAGCATCTTAGCTCTCTCTTGCTTATCGGGTGATGCATAGATATTTAAAAGTTGCCACTTAAAACCATCGATAATAACTTTAACCAATAAAATACGTCCTGGAAGTATCTCTTGAATAAAATCGATTAAAACATTGCCTTTAAAAAGGATTGCCACGCCGGAAGCTCTGGATTCGTTGGACCCTGACCACACGGAGGGCCCGAGCTTCCAATCCTTTTCATATTTACGATAGGAAAGCATGTGATCTATACCGCACTCCTGCAGGAAAAAAATTGAGGCTGCCAGGCAGGAAAAATAGTTGAAAAGAGCGGCCCGTCTGGTCTTGGATTTGGCACCCCTCACGTTGAAAGAAATTCCTGAGATCTCCGCCATTGGGAAAGTAGAAAGGATCCAAACCAGAATAAAACGATAAATACATAAATAATCTTCTTATAGTAAAAAAACGGTTTCCAGATGAACACTTACCACCAGCAGAGTTAACACTGCCCTAACTCCAAGCCTTCGAGCTCGGAGTCTACTGTTAACATAGAGGCTGGGGAGGAACTGTCACTCAGGTTGTCACCGCCAACGGCCCCCCTAGAGGTCGCTGCGTTTGGAGAAAAGGGGAAGGACCGGTCCTGAGACTCTAGAGGTTGCCCATTTAGGTCCTCATCCGAGGACCCTAGGTCTGGAGGGTCGCCAACTGGATCGCCCCCCCCCTCTGGTCCGAAGGTGAACCTTCAACAGGGGGAGGCTGCGCACACGGAATCTGCTCAGACTCTGGAGAGGGGTTGGTATTCTCTTCCTCAACCTGGGTAGGCTGAATCGGAGGTTTCGGGCTCACCGGACCCTCAGGTACGCCCCGAGGTGTCCATCTGGATCCCTTCCTCCCCCTCTTCCTTCACGCTCTCGGTTCTCCCTTTCTTTAGGCGACCCTCCTCACAATCTGAGGGCTCCTCCGAACTCAGGCCGGAGGATCCTATCTTGCGACCAGAGCTAAACCTCTCCTCTCTTTTGCGCTGCATACCAGAAGAGGAGGGGTCAACCCTTTTTTTCCCCTTTTTCCTTTTTACCTCTATCCAAGATTCACGCTTCTCCCTTGGGGCCGTCGGCTCAGTGGTACCCATGTATGTAGTATCAACACTCTTATCAGTACTCCCTGAGTGACCTACCTGTTCCTCCGCCTCAGGGCAGTCTGGCTCCGCCGGTGGTGGTTGTGGGGGTGCCTCGGGCCGCTCCTCTTCCATTTCTTCTTCTTCCACTTCTTCTTCTGGGCGTCTATGGGGGCAGCTTTTATATAGATGACCTGTTTTCTGGCAAAAAGTACATTTTTTAGGGTGAGAACATACTTTAGTTTCATGCTCTCGGCTACCACAATTTCTGCATTTAATGTCGCATGCATCTGCATAATGCCCATAGACGCCACAGAACCTGCAGAAGTGCGGCATACCGTTGTAGTATAACTCTCCATTCGCTCTTCCAAACCTGAACTTTGCTGGGGGTAGTATGTCTTCACCTTTCTCATTTCTTTTTAAACACGCCAAGAATTTCCACTTACAGGTCCAGACTTTGCATTCATTCAGTATTCGACCTTCAAAGGTGACTTTATCAAAGAATAGGCACATGAATCGCATCACTTCGTCATCTTTGATAAATGGAGAGTATAATCTTACCGTGATAACTTTTCTTTCTTCAAAATTGTGCCTTACCACTCTCACGTTATTCTGCATTAGTTGGTCTTTAATAGCTTCAGCTCTCCTGGCGGCGTCCTCCATCAAGGCCCTGGAACGAAAGGTGACATCATACACTCCACGTTTCGGATAGTCTTGGATGGCAAGAATCTCCCGGTAGTTGATCTTTAGGCGGTTATCCAGAATCTCCTCCACCACATACCTTATACCTTTGGAGCGCTCAGCTCCTCCCACCAGGTAGATCCTGAGGGAATCCTTGAGTTTGGCATACTCAGGGACCGAGTCAGCCATGACTGACTCAAATAGGAAATGCAACCGTAAATGTCCCTCTGAAATTCACAAAATTGTGATCCAGAGGACTCACTGGGGGGATCGCGCCTCGTTTCCCCGGGACTAAGCCTCCCCCCCAATAGCAACAGGTGGGTGAAGTCCGGGCAATAAACCCGGACGATCCCACCAGGCCGAGGGGAAGGGTACCCGAGGAACCTGTACTCTGACTAATCACAAGTATAGAGCCACTGATCAGACACTACACTTGATCTTAGCCAAAAGGCCGAGAAGCGAACTGATGCTTTTAATATATACTGTACATAATATATATAATATACTTCAGGATGTACTCAGGTGCTATTGTCTTCTTCACAATTGTAATAGTAAAGTTACCAAGGAGAGTAATATACTATACTACTTGAAGAGGAGTAGGATCTGTATATTTTATGTTCTTTAAAGTGAACCTGTCACCAAGTTCAAAATGTTAACTAACATACGTTTGACTCTTTTTGTGCCCCTGATAAACTTGTTATTTTTTTCTTTAAATCAGTCCACCTGTTTAAAATATATTGCCCCCAGAATATTATATGTTAATTAGCTCTTTTTCCCCACGTAGGTGGTAACCTTTTGTTTTTCTCAGAAAAAGTGAAAGATTACTGCCCACTTGGAAAACAAGAGCTAATTTACATATAACCTTCCAGGGGACTTAACTTTCCATGGGTGGATGGATTAAAAAAATAAAACACCAAATTGGTCTGGGCCACAGCAAGAATCAAATTATCTATAGTACTTATCATTTTGTACTTGGTGACAGATCCTCTTTAAGATATTTCTCAACATTATAATAGCAAGACATTAGAGCATTTTTAGGATATGCAGGTAGGTATAGCCTAATTACTGTCATTATTATAACTTTATTATATATATTTAGAAGTATTGCACTAATACATTGGTTAAGGTGATATGCTATAATGGGGTTATCCTTGCTTAGGTATTTCTCTTGGTGGGTATTATTACATGAGGTGAACTAGGTAGCTAAAGCTGGCAAAGTGCTATAGAGATGAGAAATGGCAGTAAGGGCTACCAATAATTTAGCATTCAGTAATGTATAAATGATCTAAGAAAAGTTACATTTAAAAGTACAGTATATGTGTCTTTTTCCAGTTTTGGGTGGAGTTGAAGTGGTATTAGGACATGTTTTTTTCCACAAAATCATAGTGTGTTATTGATGTGATATAGGGACAAGAATCTCTCACATTGAGGAGAGCACCAGTGAAAGTGTGTGAACTGGTGCTCTCCTCAATGTGAGAGATTCTTGTCCCTAACCCACTCATTGCCTCCCACTAAGCCAGCCAATTCACTTTGCTCTGTACTGATGAAGGACAACAATCCGGAAACAGCGCTGTATGCAGATAAGTGAAATTGGCTTGGCTAAAATCCCTTTTGCTGTCTCAAGGCTCGGTGAGTCAAAAGCAAATTGAGGATCTGTTACATCCAACAGAGGGCGCATGAGCTCCCCAGCTCCTTTCCCATAATGCCTTGTGATATATTGATGTGATATGACAGGGTTAATGTCTTACTGATCTTGTTATACATCTATAGGATGTTACTGATCACTCTGTATTTCTGTATAGTAAACTGAGCACTCTGTACTGATCAGTAGCTAAGCATTTCTTCAAATTCCTGTACCAGAAATAGTCATATTATAAGTAGACCACTCAGCCCCTCCCCATCCCCCAAAGGTACTATAAAAACTCTATGCGTAATGACCTAAGTAGTCTCAACATGGACCATGAATAGATTCCATGCATGTCTGGAAGTCTTCCAACGTTGGGTGTATATCAGTGCCTGATATACAAGGGGCTCTCCCATCCTGTGAACTATTGCATCATTTGTAACCACAGCTAAGTATTATCTCTTTTAATCTATTAAACACTTATTATTTTATTATCTTCTGGTGTGATTATAGTCATTCTTTGACCATCTTTGAGTTAACTTGTTTAAAAAAAAAAAGTTTATAATAACAATAATAATAATAATAAAAACTTTATTTATATAGCATTAACATATTCAAAGATATGACAAAGAAATAAACATATCAAACAATAGGATTGAGGACCCTGCTCGCAAGAGCTTACATTCTATGAGGAGATAGAGGGACACAAGAGGTCAGAGGGCTTGTTTGCTACCATGATCCAGCCATCTTGTAATAGAAAAGGTTGTGTAACTGAAGCTGTATGAGCCCGTCACCAGCCTGTATCTGTGAATAAACGTATAC
Source organism: Leptodactylus fallax (assembly GCA_947044405.1). Lineage (NCBI taxonomy): Eukaryota > Metazoa > Chordata > Amphibia > Anura > Leptodactylidae > Leptodactylus > Leptodactylus fallax. The sequence goes on along the minus strand of CAMRHE010000027.1, from coordinate 6,981,170 downwards.
TAAGTGCAAGGAGTGCAGTGTCCTAGATGGAGAGGACAGGATCTGAGGAACAGAGGAGGAAGGATAAAAGGTGTTATTGTTCTCCACCTCCACACACTACACTGTGATCAGGTCACTTGATAAGCCTGACCAAACCGATGCAGTTTTGAAGCTGCTCTAGTTGGGGATTAATCTGATTGTCCGGGGTAAAGCGTTCCAGAGCACCGGTGCAGCTCAAAAAAAGTCATGTAAACGGGAGTGGGATGTTTAGATAACAGAGGATGCAAGTCTAAGGTCATTGGCAGAACGGAGAGGATGGTTAGGGCGGTAGACAGTGATGAGAGGAAATATAGGGGGGCATAGTGCTATGGATGGATTTGTGGGTCAGTGTGATAATTTTATATTGTATTCTGTGATGGATGGGCAACCAATACAGCGACTGACACAAGGTAGATGCGCCTGTGTACCAGTTTGACAGAAAGATGAGTCTGGCGGCTGCATTCAAGACAGATTGTAGTGGGGAGAGTTTAGTAAGAGGAAGCCCAATTAGAAGAGAATTGCAATAGTGATGATAAGAGAGAATCAGAGCGACAATGAGGGTTTTTGATGTTTCCACGGTGAGAAAAGGGTGAATTCTAGAGATGTTTTTAAGGTGCAGTTGGCAAAAGTATGCAAGTGTCTGAATATGTGGGGTAAAGGTGAGATCTGGGGCAAATACAAACCCCCAGACAGTGGGCATGCTAGTAAGGCCACAGACAGAAATGGAGATTTCAGGGTTAGGTCGGTTAGTAGATGGAGGGAACACAAGAAGTTCAGTTTTTGAAAGATTCAATTTCAGATAAAGAGAAAATAATGATGTTAGATAAAGTCACTGGTGTTCTGAAGTAGTGCAGGAGTGATGTCACGGGATGAGGTATATAGTTGGGTATCATCAGCATAAAGATGGTATTGAAAGCCAAATCTGCGAATGGTTTGTCCAACTAGGGCTGTGTACAGAGAGAAGGGAGGGGACCTAGAACCAAGCCTTGAGGAGAGGAGAAGAAATAGCACCAGCGAATGATACACTAAATGAGCAGTCAGAGAGATGGGAAGAAAACCAAGAGAGAGCGGAGTCCCTGAGGCCAATAGAGTGGAGCATAGTGAGGAGGAGTTGGTAGTCTACAGTGTCAAATGCTGCTGAGAGATCCAGAAGAATAAGTAGCAAATAGTTCCCTTTAGATTTAGCCATCAAGAGATCATTGGAGACCTTTGTGAGGGCTGTTTCTGTAGAGTGTAGTACACGAAAACTTGATTGTAAGGGGTCCAGAAGAGAGTTAGCAGAGAGATAGTGGATTAGGCGGGAGTAGACCAAGCGTTCCAGGAGTTTAGAAATGAAGGGGAGGTTAGAGACAGGTCAGTAGTTAGCAGCACAGGATGGGTCAAGGGAGGGTTTTTTCAGTAGTGGGGTTATGACAGTATGTTGGAAGGAGGAGGGAAAGATTCCAGAAGAAAGAGAGAGGTTAAAAATTTTAGTAAGGTGAGTTGTAACAGCAGGGAACAGAGACCAGAGGAGGTGTGACAGGATAGGATCACTTGTGCAAGTTTGCCTACTTAAGTCAATAGAAATGTACCAACTACAGCTCCGGGTCAAAATAACAATATTATATATCTTATTTTATTACTAATGTACAATTGACTTCTTAAATGCATAGCTTGTTGCATATTTACTTATGTTGCATATTTACTTAGGAGTTTTGTAAAGTTTAGCCATTTTAATCATATAAATGTTAGGCTCTAATTATTATACATTATTGCAAATATATACGAATTATTTTTGTGACACCCCTTTGGGCCGACTTCTGTAGGCAGGGTGTGAGTAGTTCTCACCATACTATGGCGCAGTGCCTCCACTCGAATCTTGCTAAGAGCTCTGTAGGAATTCAGGAGGGTCTTCTTCTTCTGCTAGGGGTTGACTCGGGAAACTCCATGCTAAGCTCAGTACACACTCACAAATGTTGAGGGTAAAACTACTTAACCAGTTTATTATGGGAAGGGTAAACAAGGGCAAACTTAATAAAATGCGAACAGAGAAATGTTTCAGTGATTCACATGACAGTGCACAGGTACATCCTATAGTATTAACCCTCTAGTGGTAGGAATGGACTATGTGCCAGGCCTGGTGGGTATAATAAACTATAGGGAATAGCACAGGGTTAAGATAGTGACCCACAGATGATAGTCATCACACACATGCAATCATACTGCAGGTAACAGCGTGCACTCCTAAATAACAGCACACAACGTAGAATTACTAATGGCTGCAGCAATGAAAAGAACAGTCCATCTGTTGGGGCCCAGTTGCCGCGGGCGATGGCGCGCATTCAGGAAAGGTTGGTGCACTATAGACACAGCAAGTCCTTTCTACCACAGTTCTCATAAACTTTAAACAGTAAACAGTAGTACAGCAAATTCCAGCAAAGTCTACTCACTAACTCTTGCAGGGAATCTGGTGCCAGCCTGGAGTATCACTGGGTGCTGCAGCTTTCACATGAGAGGATACTAATGGAGTATGAGGCAGGAGTGTTCTTGGATATAGTCATGGGTATCTTTTGGGAGTCTGGTCACTCTGGACAGGTGGTGCTGCTGCTGCTGCTGCAGGGGTGCTGCTTCTTCCCTCAGAATGAGCTGGTGGGCTGGCAGGACTGTCTCTATGTCCTGGGTTACCCAGTGCCAAGCTATGTGCTCCCTGGCAGTTGCTGGAAGAAGCCTTATCTGCAGCCCATGCGGCTGTCCTCTCTCTTTCCTGTGCAGACCTTTCCCATAATTCCCTGCTAAGCCAATCAGTCCCTTTTTCTGATACCCATACCCCTGGATTAAGGGGTGTAGGGAAATGGAATCCACTGTCCCTCAGAATAAAATGGCTGATGTCTGCTGTAGTGGGTCCTGGTTTGGCATTAACTGTAGCATCTGCTGTATGCAAAGTGCTCCTTGCAGGGGTTGCATTATATAGGAACCATTTATGAAGACATCAATTTGGAGCAGAATTCTAAGTTAGAGTCAAAGTTACAGTTGGAGTTACTGTCACTATAATTCTTGGTACACCATATGCTAGGTTTACACTAGTGTTGCCTCTCTGTTATTCTGGTCTGTCAGAGGATCAGAACAATGAAGAAGTGGACCACTAAAATAGCAATAACATACAGAGTCGGACAGATCCCTTTGACTATAATGGAGTCCGTCAGGTGTCAATCGCTTTAAAACTGAAACCAGTGGACGAAAATGTCCCCAAGCAGAATTTTTTCCTATGACGATTTTCAGGTGGACATTGTGATGAAATCTCTAACAGGGACTCCGGCACAAATGTGAACGCAGCCTTAGCAATGAATGTTTTTTTTTGTTTTATAAATGTGCAGTCTATGTTTTTAATCTATGGCTTGAGTAAAAATTTAGTTGTGTTTTTTTTTTTTTTTTGTACTGAAGCAACATATATTCAATCATGTGGGCTTCCCAGAAACTGACTTAGTGTCTTTCCCTCTTCAGTACATCAAGACCTACTTTCTCTAAACTGGCACTTAACATCACCTCATGGTGGTAAACTGATGATCATCTTTTGCTTATACTAACTAAGATCAAGAATCTCTCACATTGAGGAGAGCACCAGTGAAGGTGTGTAGAGATTTTAATTGCCTTTTGCCCTCTACTTAGCATCTACATATCACAAGGCATTATGGGAAAGGAGCTGGGGAGCTCATGCGCCCTCTATTGGATGTAATGTGAGAGATTCTTGTCCCTAACCCACTCATTGCCTCCCACTAAGCCAGCCAATTCACTTTGCTCTGTACTAATGAAGGACAACAATCCGGAAACAGCGCTGTATGCAGATAAGTGAAATTGGTTTGGTTAAGATCCCTTTTGCTGTCTCAAGGCTCGGTGAGTCAAAAGCAAATTGAGGATCTGTTACATCCAATAGAGGGCGCATGAGCTCCCCAGCTCCTTTCCCATAATGCCTTGTGATATAACTAAGATCAGGAATCCAAATGAAGTAGAGAGGACCAGAATCAGCTGTAAATATGGAATACTATTCTCTACTTGTCTGGCTGACAGTGCACATCACTCTGGAAGAGAAAGACATTTACGTATGTACAACAGCATTGCTAGTCATATTGCTAGACTTAATACTTTGGCTGTAATTTTGATTTGTGGAAAAATATACTATATAATGGACAACAAAATCAATATTCTTGTATAGTGCCATACACCTGCATGGGTCTGCCTTGCTTACAGGATTTCTGGTTGTCTTCTTCCTTTTATATCATATTTTAATTAACATTCTCATTGGAAAACATTATAAGGCTAAGTCCCCATGTGACATCCAGCAGCAAAAAAGTGATGTGGGAAAAACACTGGCAGTAACGCATCGCGGTTCTTTCCACAGTGCTTTGGACAGAAAGTTCGCAGAGGTTTCCTCTGCGGACTTTCTGCTTCAAGTATACCTATGGGGAAACCGCTTGCGGGGAAATCCCATTCGCTTTGCTGTGACTGTAAAACGCTGTATTTTTTTCCGCCGTGGGCAAACAGCGGCATTTACACCATGTGGGGCCCCGGCCTAAATCTGAACAATACTTTGCTCTGATTATGTGACTTTAATTTTGCCAGTACTGTCTTGAAGACATTTTTCACTCTTTAAGACAACATTTTAAAGTTATTACAATGTCAAACTGAACAAAAGCTTCAACTGTAACCTCTAATTTTCTTAGACTAGCTGAGAACAATGAAATAAGCCAATTATTCTTTCTTACAATAACAGAAAGGTTTAACAGAACCTCAGAGACTTCGTTTAGAGGGGTCATAGCCAACAGCCACAAGTGGACTCTCAGATGAGGCAAAGCTCTTTTCTTCAGCTTGCTCAATTTTCCAACCATCACTATTTATTTACATCAGATGTGGTTATTGTGATTTGGCTCCTAAACATGACAGAATATGTAATCTACTACTTAAAGATAGTGCTCACCCAGCTTCTTAGCTGCTTTTCAGCTTTGTTCCACTAGAATAGAGCTGAAGTCTGTGGCAGAAGCTTAGTTTAGTGATGAGGATGAGTTTATACTGAGGGCTAAAATAAAGCAAATGCCCCCACTACCGGAGGCATTTTTCGTTCTTCCCAATTTACCAGTTTAAAGAGGTTGCATTGTCTTAAAAAAAAAAAAAGGCTACCTTCTTCCAAGCACATGGGTTGTATGTGGTATTGCATTTCAGGGACATTAAGGTGAATGGGGTGGAGCTGCAATACCACATACAAGCTAGTGTACCAGAAAATGGTACCAATAAAAACTAGATCTTATTTTCAGATGTGAATGTAATTTAAAATAATAGAAATATTAATAATATAAAATAAATATAAAATAACCTAAATAGTGATGTTGGTTATAAAGAGGACATGTACAAAGAGACAGATCTATTCCTCTCCAAGGTTACAACTTGATCCCACATATAGGACATTATAATAATTACATAGTTATTATGTCTACCACCAAATTATATTCTCATGTCATAGATACTGTACATTCTATATTACATGCATGTAGCTTTTATATAAGGTGCTGCTTATTTTGTAAAAGCATCTGCACAGTATGGATGTATTCAGTGGCGTAACTAGGAATGGCTGGAATGGCCTGCACACAGTATTATGCCCCATAGTGGCCCCTGCACACAGTATTATGCTCCATAGTAGCCCCTGCACACACTATTATGCAGCATAGTGACCCCTGCACACAGTATTATGTCCCATAGTGGCCCCTTCACATAGTATTATGCCCCATTGTTGACCACCCATGAACAATTATTCAGAACTCAGAGTATAATGATTGGTGACGCAGGAGAGGATAGAAACATAAAAAACAATGCTACTTACCTGTTCCTCGCTCCTGTCCATTCCCTGCTACTTCGGCCTTCTTCAATGTTAGACCAGGCCGGCATCAATGATGCGTGCCTGCATCCCCTTGTGCGCGCCCGCCGCCGCGACGCAAAATGACATCGGCTGACGTCTGGGATGTCACCAAACAGGCCCGAAGCCTGGAGAAGTGTAGGAGAGGTAAGTACATTGTTTTTTATGTTCCATCACCTCCCCTGGGACTCCGATTATTATACTCCGAGGTCAAAAAAGACCCCGGAGTATAGTGATAGCAGTGATTGTGGGGTTCAGCCCGCAGCCTTACCTACCGAACCCCCGCTACTGCTCAGAGCCGCCTCCGCAGAATGGGAAGCGCAGGCGGCCATGAGCAGGAGCGGGGTTTGGTAAGTATATAGGTCCCGTTACCTGCTGGGGTTACTCCAGCAGGTAATGGCCTACTAAAAAAAAAAAAAAGCATCGGGGGCCCTGTAATGTCCCGGGCCCTGTGGCAGCCGCTACCGCGGCTACCCCTGTAGTTACGCCCCTGGATGTATTCACCTCATGTTTACATCAGTTTAACATATCCATTGAATGGCTGTCCGTTTACGTAGAGCTCAATTTAACCCCTTAATGACCCGGCCATTTTTTGTTTTTGCATTTTCGTTTTTCCCTCCCCACACTCCAAGAGCCATAACTTTTTCATTTTTCAGTTCACAGAGTCACATGATGGCTTATTGTTTGCAAAACAAATTGTACTTTGTAATGTCACTATTCAATATGCTGTGCAATGTACTGGGAAGCTGGAAAAAAAATTCGGAATAAGGTGCAATTGGAGAAAAACTGCATTTGCGACAAATTCATATGGGTTTAATATTTACACCATTCACTGTGTGGTAAAAATGACATGTTACCTGTATTCTGCGGGTCAGTACGAACACGGCGATACCAAATTTATATAGTATTTGTAATGTTTTGATACCTTTTAAAAAATTGAAAACTTTGCTAAATAGAAAAAAATTTTTGCGTCGCCATATTGTGTCACCTGTAACTTTTTCATATTTACATATATGGAGCTGGGTAAGGCGTTTTTTTTATGCGGGACAACATGACGTTTTTATTGATACCACTTGGGGAAAGATCTGATGGTTTGATCACTTTTTATTCAATTTTTTATAGGAGACAAAGTGTTGAAAAAAACGCTATTTGGCCATTTTGATTTTTTTTCCCCGCTACGCCGTTCACCGTATGGAATAAATATTTTAATATTTTAATAGTTCGGGCATTTTGGAGTGCGGGGATACCTAAAGTGTTTATGCTTACTTTTGTTTATTTACTTTTATATCTGATCTAGGGAAAGGGGGGTGATTTGAACTTTTGTGGTTTTTTTTATTTTTTCATACTTTTAAAAACTTTTTTTTTTATACTTTTACTTGTATGATCAGACTCCCTAGGGACCTTGAAACCTAGGGAGTCTGATCGATCATACTATTCACTGCGATACTACTGTATCGCAGTGAATAGCAAAACGCCTTCACTGCTATTAGACGATGCCTCTGGCATCGTGTAATAGCTATACTGTAATGACAGGTCTGGGAGCCTTCAATAGGCTCCCGGCTGTCATGGCAACCAAGCGCCGCCCTCCGATGACGTTCTGGAGGGCGGCGATGAGGTAAAAATGGCGGCGCCCTTGGCGGCTCCGCAATTTAGACGCCGCGGTCGCGTTTGACCGCGGCATCTAAAGGGTTAACAGCCGCGATCGGTGCAAGCACCGATCGCTGCTGTTAGCTGCGGGTCCTGGCTGTATTATACAGCCGGCACCTGCGGTGTATGGAGAGCGCTCAGCTCCTGAGCACTCTCCATACATCGTCATGCGACTCAGGACGTACTATTACGCCCTGGGTCGTTAAGGGGTTAAAAATATGGATCCGTTTGTTGTGATAGGCATCTGCACCTTGGGAGTAAGGAGTGAAAAGTTTCAAAGAGTCTTTTAGGGTTATTGGAGAGGAAGAGGTGAGAGTGGTGAAGTAGGATTGTTTGGCAAGGTGAAGGGCAGAGCTATAGGTCTTGAGCATAAACTTGAAGTGGAGGAAGTCTGCAGGTGTACGCAATTTTCTCCACAAACATTTAGTACACCTTGAGCACCCCTGAAGAAAACGTGTCTGTGGTGTGTGCCAGGGTTGCTGCTGCCTGTGTCAAAAATTTTCAAGTGGAGGGGACAAAAGCAGCAGTAATCCTGGCCCACACCACATACGCGTTTTCTTCAGCATTGCTCAAGGTGTGCAGAATGTCTGTGAAGAACACCATTACGTTTGAGGCCTGACAAGATAAAACTCCCATGGTAAACTGGACCAGCTCTTTCCACTGCTCTATCCTATTGGCACAGAATTCCATAAGATCAAAGATATCTGCTGAAATATCGGTGCATTCTAGGTACGACTGCAGCAGCTAGTGCAGCTGATGGGATGCAATTGCTTCTGTGGGTTTGGTGGGCACTGCAAGGTGAAAAATTTCTAGTTCAGCATGTTAGAGATACTGTACTGGCTGCTGCTGCTTTTTCTCCTGCCATAGCACTAACAGAGAAGGTGAAGCAGGTTGACTGGGAGTGGGCAGAGGTCACCTGGGTACGCATTCGAATGGCATTTTTAGTGGTCCTGCTAAATGCTGCGGCAAGCTGGGTATACAACTTATCCTGATAATATTCCAATTTTTTTTTCCTTTGGGAGAGAAAGAAGAATTCCCCCATTTTGGCTTTATAGCGATGGTCTAAGAGCACTGCCAACCAGTACTCATCATTCTGCTTGATGCTAATAAGATGCTTGTCACTGCGTAAGCAGCGGAGCATACTGGCTGCCATGCTTGCCAGCTTGTGCACGGTCCCATCAGCCATGGTTGGTGTTCTCAGCCAACGTGGTCATCGTCATCATCATCTTAAAACAAATAAGGGTCAGCCTCCTCTTCTGGCTGTGCCTGTGACATATCAAAGTCCAAAGAAGAGTCTTCCTCCTCTTCTTCCAGTCTAGGATTCCCAGTTCTTCCTCTATAATGACCATAACCCAGATCTTCATCCTCTTCCAGCTCCCCTTGCATCAACCCAGGGCAATGATGTTGACTAAGAGGTGAAAGTTGCTGCAGTATACAGCTCCTCCGCTGTGTGGCTCCTTTGATCATTAACTGTAAAAGCACATGGCTTAAATTCATGAAACGAGGGAAGAGGAGTGGAAGAAACGCCTTTACCTGGTGATAATGGGAGCAGGAAACAGTCCAGAGGAGGCAGATGGTCCCTGCATGGTGTTGGAACTGGGCCTAGCACTTGGCCTTGTTATGTTTCTGGACTGTAGCTGCAGGCGCTCAAAACACTGACATAGTGGGCCATAAAAGCCATGTATTGCCCTTGTCCATAATTGCTTCTCCATGCATTTTGACAGTGGCATACATCTTTCCCCAGACTGGCATATCCAGGGAAATACCCACAGCAGTGAAACATATATGCCACTACCCCCACCCCAGGAGCTTCCCCTAGGTCTACCCCAGGCAGGGTTTTTGGTTGTTGGCTGTGTGCATTAGCTGGAATCATTACTATCACCACTGCCACCACCCTCTTCTTCTTATGTCACTTTGTCACCCTGTCCCAGTTGCCAGGTCCTATCCACAAAAGAATCATCATCGGCTATGTCATCCACTTCTCTGCTTTTTTATAACTCATCATGGCCATAGGATATGGGACCATTAGTAGTTCCACAACCCCTGCTACAACCATGTCCACCACCAACAGTCATGTCTTCCTTCTCTACTTGCAAATAATGCTTACTGTTCTCATCTAACTCATCAAAAAGACAGGGAAGACTGATCTGACTAGGAGAAATAGCTTTCTCAGCAGGTGCCACATGACTACCAGGGAATGGGACCTCTGTCAGGGGAGAAGATGAAGGAGACTTGGCTGACAGTCCAGAAAGGTCCAGCGGTAAATTACATGTTACAATATTAGAGGAGAAGGAACACAGGAGAAGCCTGACTCAAGATCACATCACTTGTGGATGCAATATACTCCTGAGACTGAGATGAGCGAGCTAAGTAATCAAAAACTTCATCTTCATTCTTAGGAAGTACAACAATCTTTCCACTGCTGGTGGTTCTGCAAAACACAAAAGTAATGTTGCTGTTGCCACCCTTTTGCATGTCCCCTGCCCTGCTTTTTTCCAGGCATTTTAGTGCACGCTGCTTAATTATATTACAAAAAAACAATTTTAAGAAAAATAGCAAAAACGATGACCTGGTCAGTGAAAACTACACTACAACTGCATCAGTTTTTTTTTCTTTTGTTTTTTTTTTTTTTTGTACAGTGCTGGCCAAAAGTATTGGCACCCCTGCAATTCTGTCAGATAATACTCAATTTCTTCCAGAAAATGATTGCAATCACAAATGCTTTGGTAATAATATCTTCATTTAATTTGTCGTCAATGGAAAACCACAAAAAGAATTGTCAAAAAGCCAAATTGGATATAATTCCACACCAAACATAAAAAAGGGGGTGGACAAAAGTATTGGCACCCTTTGAAAAATCATGTGATGCTTCTCTAATTTGTGTAATTAACAGCACCTGTTACTTACCTGTGGCACATAACAGGTGGTGGCAATAACTAAATCACACTTGCAGCCAGTTGAAATGGATTAAAGTTGACTCAACCTCTGTCCTGTGTCCTTGTGTGTACCACATTGACCATGGAGAAAAGAAAGAAGACCAAAGAACTGTCTGAGGACTTGAGAAGCAAAATTGTGAGGAAGCATGAGCAATCTCAAGGCTACAAGTCCATCTCCAAAAACCTGAATGTTCCTGTGTCTACCGTGCGCAGTGTCATCAAGAAGTTTAAAGCCCATGGCACTGTGGCTAACCTCCCTAGATGTGGACGGAAAAGAAAAATTGACGAGAGATTTCAACGAAAGATTGTGCGAATGGTGGCTAAAGAACCTCGACTAACATCCAAACAAGTTCTAGCTGCCCTGCAGTCCGAGGGTACAACAGTGTAAACCTGTACTATCCGTCGGCGTCTGAATGAAAAGGGACTCTATGGTAGGATACCCAGGAAGACCCCACTTCTGACCCAGAGACATAAAAAAGCCAGGCTGGAGTTTGCCAAAACTTACCTGAGAAAGCCAAAAACTTTTTGGAAGAATGTTCTCTGGTCAGATGAGACAAAAGTAGAGCTTTTTGGGAAAAGGCATCAACATAGAGTTTACAGGAAAAAAAAGAGGCCTTCAAAGAAAAGAACGCGGTCCCTACAGTCAAACATGGCGGAGGTTCCCTGATGTTTTGGGGTTGCTTTGCTGCCTCTGGCACTGGACTGCTTGACCGTGTGCATGGCATTATGAAGTCTGAAGACTACCAACAAATTTTGCAGCATAATGTAGGGCCCAGTGTGAGAAAGCTGGGTCTCCCTCAGAGGTCATGGGTCTTCCAGCAGGACAATGACCAAAAACACACTTCAAAAAGCACTAGAAAATGGTTTGAGAGAAAGCACTGGAGACTTCTAAAGTGGCCAGCAATGAGTCCAGACCTGAATCCCATAGAACACCTGTGGAGAGATCTCAAAATGGCAGTTTGGAGAAGGCACCCTTCAAATCTCAGGGACCTGGAGAAATTTGCCAAAGAAGAATGGTCTAAAATTCCAGCAGAGCATTGTAAGAAACTCATTGATGGTTACCGGAAGCGGTTGTTCGCAGTTATTTTGTCTAAAGGTTGTGCTACCAAGTATTAGGCTGAGGGTACCAATACTTTTGTCCGGCCATTTTTGGAGTTTTCTGTAAAATGATCAATGATTTGACTTTTTTTTCATTCTCTTTTGTGTTTTTTCATTGCAAGCAAAATAAATGAAGATATTATTACCAAAGCATTTGTGATTGCAATCATTTTCTGGAAGAAATTGAGTATTATCTGACAGAATTGCAGGGGTGCCAATACTTTTGGCCAGCACTGTATATTGGGTAACCAAAAAAAAAAAAAAGCCCTCAGCAGCTCTCCGACTCCCTTCTCTTCTCACTCTTTTCTCAAAACATGGTGAGTGGGCTTAAAACTGTTGATGGGAAGACATGGTGAGACAAAACTTCTAAAAATTGGCTTGCAATTATATACAATGATTACAGGCACTGCAATTTGCTGATCTGATAACTGACATAGCTCCTTGAGATTCTAGATTAGCAAGCTGCGTTACACTGTTTATTGGATGAGCAAAAAAAAAACCTGTTAACAAATGGAGATTATTCACAGCCCCGTCATGCAAATCCAGTGCATGCGCTGTAGTGAGAAGTGCTGTTTCCTACGCAGCGAAGAATAAGAAAAGAAGGATCTCTTCACATGAAGGGGCATGCATCAGCAACAGGAGGCGGAATACTGGATATTACGGTGCTGTGCTTGGAGCACAGGGGGAACGCTCCTTGTGCTTCGTGCACAGACTTAGCATATAACAATAAAGTATTTATTTCAAAAACGGCATCGGATAAAACCTAACGAAAGGTAGGGATAGAATAGAATTTCTAAAGGCTATTTCAACAAGTCCCAAATTTGCCTAATGACAGAATCCCTTTGATTCTCTTAATTTATTAATTTCTTTAATTAAATTTCTCTATCTGTATTGCAAGCTTTGCAATACAGAAAAAAACTCCATAATGGAGTAATTGCTTTGAATAACACATCCATCCCCTACTTCCACCATTACTGAATTGCCTCATGTTCCAGCCCATAGTACCTTATATACTATAAATGACATCAGCACTGCAAGGTGTCCACCTACCTCTGAGAGACTGTGAGGTGGTGTCACGTGACACCAGAATGTCACAGTGACTCACAGACACATGTGTCTTCTGTATTTTCACTATGCAATAGATGGCTGCGGCCATTTTATTTCATCTGAGACAAATCGACATTTGGTTAAAAGCCGAACAGTGTGGAATATCCGGGTTGCACCTGGCTACGAACGAATCAGTCCCCCCCTTCAACCTCTACTCAGGACCCGGTCGCAATAATGGTGAGGCCGCAAGTAACATGAAATGGACACACACAGTTTTGTTCTTTATACTTCTCAGGTGGGTGTTGTAGTAAGGCCCCACGTGGCAGAAACACATTGCGTTTCTTTCCACAGCATTTTTAACAGACCACAGAGTTTTCCTCAGCGGACTTTCTGCTTCTATTATACCTATACAGAATATTCCAGCATTTCCATAGGTATAATTGACATGCTGTGATTTACAAAATGCTTGCGTTTTTGAAATCACAGTATTTCCGCTGCAGATTTTTTTTCTGCAATGTGTGAATCCCATACACTTTGCAAGTAATGTAAAATGCAGCGTTCTTGTTGCTGCGTTTTTGTAACATGGGGCCCCGATCTAACAGGGGTGAAGAATTATCTATTGTGACGTCTGCCTCTCTATCGCAGCAATGACAGCAGGTATTGTCTCTCTTATTGTCTACCCTTTGAATACAGCAATGATGGTGATATAGATGCTGCTAATCTCACAGGCTGTTGTAACTCTACGAATTACACTAAACTCACTCTCAATAACTTCACAACTCTCACAGTTTGGTATATACAAGTAGGTCTCACATACAGGAGGATCTTCTACCTTGGCAAGTTGGTGGGTACTTGGTGTCTTTCAGATGCAGAACAATCACAGATGCAAGGGCTAGGAAGTGCTGTAATGTGCTGCCCGGCTCTATCATACCAAAGTGTTTCAGGTGCTGCTGCTAACTTGAGCCTTGCTTAACTAAATCAGGGTGAGTTTCACTGTTCCACTGCTAGTTAACTACCATGTAGATGGCTGGTATCCGTTCTCACCAGTGGATGGCCTTTCACCAGGTCTGCAACATTCACCTGTTGGCCCACTTACTGTAATACCACTTTATGCATCACCAGGAATATACTCACTCGTGGTGGGAATGTGTAACGTATGAACCCTATGCTGATCCCTTGACACAGCTGAGCACTGGAGCCGTATGACAGTATACAATACACGCTTTACATAAAATACAGTGATTTTCATGTTACATTCATCTGTTTGGTCAACCAGCATTCTGAAAAGGGTATATGACTCAAATATTCATTATGTAACACTCTTGTGGCATCACATCTAATAGCATATATCTACCCATACACTTTAAATATGTAGGTAATTCAGTGCAGGGCATTTTACCACTGCTATGCATAAAATTAGCAATGCAGTAAATATAATACTGCAGCTTTACAGAAATATATGCCAAATACAATACCAGATTTTTACAGAAATATAAGCCAGACAATAGCATAATATAATAATATAGCTGGTACTGCCACCGTAACAGGGTCAACGGTAACCAATAGCAACTGTAAAGTCTGTAAAGGATACATTTTTGAGAAGGGAAGTGTGGATAATCTTCTTACAAATGGATGTCTTTCCAAATACAAAATTAGAGAAAATTAGAGTGAAAATTCAATTAAAATTACATAAATAAAATGACAAAATAACATAAAACATGATCAAGACATCTCCCGTACTCGAAGAGAATGATGCTTCTGCATGGCCTCAATTGATCACTGTCATTATCCTATTAGATTTTCTAGTATAATAGATGGACAGTCCTATCCATTAAAAAAAGCAACACAGTAATTGTGGCTAGTGAATAGAGAATGGACATAACTTCTTTTACAACTGACTTTTCAGTCTAGAATGTTTTACTGGTTACATAGCCAGCATATGATAACCTATAAGATGGAAGTTTATACTACCACTAAGTGTATTCAAGTTTAAGACTTAAATAGTGTTAAAGGGGTTGTCCATTTTCAGACCAATATTAAGAGACAAGTGTTTGTGTAATGAAAAGTTGTACAATTTCCCAATTTACTTTCTGTATCAATTCCTCATGGTTTTCTAGATCTCTGTTTGCTGTCATTCATGTGATGTACAATTTGTGGTCATGAGATGGACACACAGGTGCACAGCTCATTACCAGGCAGATGTCTGATTACTGTGCTGTGACTGTAACGACCCGTGCACCTGTGTACTAGAAAATTGTGAAGAAGTCATATATTGTATATTGGAAAATTGCAGAACATTTCATTATACAAACAATAACATTTGTCTCTCAGTATTGGTCTGAGACTAGACAACCCCTTTAACTTCCTTCCAGTCTTAAACCTATCTACCTGCAATGTTCAATGGCTGTTCCCTGCGCTGAAGATCTCATTGTCTGAAACTACATCTTGTTAAGATATAAGCCATGCCCAATGATCTCATCTATGGTATTAATCTAAAAGTGCAGAGATCATCATAAATAAAACTGAACTGACTAAAAAAAAATAAAGTTACTTTAACGCTGCATTGATAGCAAGAGGCAATGACCAGAGGCATAAGAAGTGGGGACCTATGGCAAAATTATAATTGGGCCCCACCCTACCATGACCACCATATGACAACTATGGATATAATCACCTTCAGCTGAGGTGACGTGTTGCAGAAAAGATGGGTTTGTTGTAGATTTTGCTGTGTTTTTTCAAGCAAAGGCCAGAAGTGGATATAGCACAAGGGACAAGTATAAGTGCTTCCTTTATATTTCCCATTTGAAGCCACTTTTGGCTTTGGCTCAAAAAAAACCAGTGTAACACCCCTTTGGGTTGACCTCTGTAGGCAGGGTGTGTATGGCACAGTGCCACTACTCGAATCTTGTTGGAAAATCTGTAGGAATACAGGAGGGACTTCCACTTCTACTTGGGGTTGACTCAGGAAAATTCACATAAGCGTAGTACACATTCACAAGAGTTAAGGGTAAGACTACTTAATCGGTTTATTATTGAACAATATACAACAGCCAAGTTAATAAAAATGATAAAATGGGAACAGAGGTACACCATGTGGTATTAAACCCTCTATCAATGGGAATGGGCTATGTACCAAGACTGACTGGTATAATCAACTATGGGGAAAAACACAGGGTTAAGATACTGTTTTGTCAACACCGGAAAACCGTGACCCACAGATGATAGTCTTCACACACATACAATCATACTGCAGATAACAGCTTTCAATCCTAAATAATGGCACACAAGGTGAAGTTACTAAGGGCTGCAGCAATGAAAAGAACAGACCAGCCACTGGGACCCAGTTGCCGTGGACAATGGCATACATTCAAGAAATGTTGGTGTACTGTAGACACAGCAGATCCTTTCTGTAACTTTTTCCTAACAACGGTACAACAAATTCCAGCAAAGTCTATTCACTAAGGCTAGGTTCACACCTGTGCCTGCTCTCTGCTGGCGAATTCCGTTCCCCATTCCGCTTGAAAAATGCAGAGAGAAAAGCGCTGCAAGCGGACCCCCCCCCCCCCCCAAACCGAAACCCAAATGCAGGTGTGAACCTAGCGTAACACTTGCAGGAAGTTTGGTGCCAGCCTGTGATAGTATCAGTACCAGTGCTGCAGCTTTCAGGTGAGAGGACACTAATGGAAGTGTTAGGCAGGAATCTCCTTGGATACAGTCCTAGGTACCTTTTGGAAGTCTGGTTGATCTGGAGAGGAGATGCTGCTGCAAGGATGCAGCTTCTTCCCTCAGAGAGACCTGGTGGGCTGGCAGGACTGTCTCTATGACTTGGGTTACCCACTGTCGAGCTATGTGCCCTCTGGTAGTTGCAAGAAGGACCTCTTTCTGCAGCCCATGTGGCTGTCCTCTCTTTTTTCGGTGCAAACCTTTCCCATAATTCCATGTTCTTCCAATCAGTTTCCCTCTCTGATACTCCTTCCCCTGGAGCTAGTGGTGTAGGGAAAAATAGTCCATTGTCCATAAGAATAAAATAGCTAATATCTGCTGTAATGAGTCCCGAACTGGCATGAACTACAGCATATGCTGTATGTTAAAGTTTCCCCACAGGGGTACACCAGCAAAATCTGCAGAAAAAAGCAGGTTTTCTACAGTGTATGACCTCAGCCTTAAGCAGCAAGTTCGGAACTTGAAAAGTATCTGATTATTTTGGTCTCCTTTACACACATGAATAAAGAGTGAAGAAATCAGGCGATACCTTTTAGAGGCTAACTGAGTATATTTGATGGTAAGCTTTCGGAAGTACTAGCTTCCTTCATCAGACTTGGTGTTAGAAAGCTTACTATCAAATAT
Source organism: Leptodactylus fallax (assembly GCA_947044405.1). Lineage (NCBI taxonomy): Eukaryota > Metazoa > Chordata > Amphibia > Anura > Leptodactylidae > Leptodactylus > Leptodactylus fallax. Next base: position 6,964,196 of record CAMRHE010000027.1, on the reverse strand, counting down.
ACTCAGCCTCTAAAAGGTATCGTATTTCTTCACCCTTCCACTACTTTCAATGGCTAACACGGTACAATATTATACTAACACATGAATAACACACATAGTAATTATACAGTGCAGATAATTCAGACAGTGATAGTACACAGTACAGGGATAATAAATACATGGATGTCACAGTACAGGGATAATACACACTATGACATAGCACGGAAATAATGCACACACAAACAGATCACTGTATACATTGTGATATCACAAGATATGAAGAAAATAATTATAATGGTGTCACATGCTGTCATTATTAAATCCTAGTAAAGCAATGTAGACGCAAACAGTTTTCACCCCCCCCCCCCCTTCCATCCATAGTTGTCACTAATTGTATGTTTGGTGTCAGTTGAAATGAGCACTCTTAGTTCCCAACAAATTGTTTATTTTATTGAACCTTGCAAATTATTCAGATTCCTTGTACATGTTGGATATGCATTGTTTTCTCATTTCTTTGGTCACACTTTACAGGTCAGATCCAGAACTGCTTTAACCATAGGGCAAACGGTGCAGCTTCACTGAATCCTATAGCAGCAGGGTCTCCTGTCAGCCATCCCAGATATCGTGGGACAAAATCCAATGGTTATCAGGTCCTAATTTCAAATCTTCTTGCATCCTCAGGATGCAGATAGAGTTGAATACAATGGTGGAGCAGGAAGCCAGCAGGTTAGTACTTTTTTTTTTTGTCATGGCTTCTGTATGGTCGAATACTTTAGAGTGCATTATACTTTGTGGGAGTCACTTTAGAGGGCATTATATTATGTGGGGGATACTTTAGGGGACACTCAGTAGTGGATTATAATGTGGCCGTTTGGATATCCACCCTGGACCCCATGCTCCTGAATGTCTGTCCAAATCTCTCATTTACTTGCAGTGTATACCACTTAGAAGTGATACTATAATTTTACATGTACCTGTAAATATATTCACAGCTGCAATTATTTTTCCTGTAAGCAAGGAGGCAGAATCATAGTGTGGGTGATGTATGTCTACTCCCAGCACAGCCATTAAAAATAAAATTGCCTTTAGCTACATTCTTCTGACTCCTGGCTTTGGCAACATTCCGAGTGCATGTTGTGTTATGGTTCCATGTTTTGTTTCTGTTGGTTTTTGTTTTCCGGGTTTTTCCTTTTCCTGGTTTCTTGGTGTCATGTGAGTTTCTTGGGGATGGGTTTTGTTTGGTTGTCTTTTTAGCTCAGTCTCATCTGGACTCTGAGCTGGTCATCTTTTATTCAGTGATCATCCTGATTCTGTCTCATTGCTTTCCTGAAACCTTGGATCTAGTAACCAGTTCCATTAGTTATTTGTTGTATGTGAACCGTGTGTAGCAAGAATATTAGATTCTAGGCTTGAACCAGAAGTGTTCTTTAGTATTTTCTGTAGATAGGAGTCTGTTCACACATGATTTTGGTCTGCTACCTGTTTTTGGTTGTGGTTCTTTGCAAATCTCTCAGAGAGGTTGTCTGTGATTGCCTCAGTCTTTGCTGGTTTGAATTCCCTGCTGTTGTGAGTACGGTCTATTATATGTTTGTTTGTTTAAACTTCCCTTTTCTCTGCTTGCTTTCTATTGCAGGATATTTCCTATACAGTTTTATGCGGTTTGTTCTTGTGTTAACTGTTACTGTTTAGGTCCCAAGATTGTAACATGTTGTATACACTGCATGCACAATGTATAAATTCAATCTAATACAGGGAATTGATTGAGCCATTTTAAAGGCCCTGAAAACTTCAGCCTAGTGATGGGGGGGAGGGGGGAACAATATTTGTTTGACAGCACTAAGGGGGATCATACCATGTGGGAGGACTAAAGTGGCATTATACTGTGTGACAGCGCTAAGGGAGCATTGTACTATGTGTGGGCACTTAGGAGCATCATACTGTGTGGCGGAACCAAGGAAGCATCATCATGATGTATTACACTAAAAAGGACAACACAAAGGAAATGGATGGGGAGAGTAACATCCCTTTAAAACTAATGAAATTGTCATTACGTGCTGTTTTTTATGTCCTCCATAAAGTGATAAGTATGGCTAAGTGGTAGGTGGAGAGGGTTTGGGTTGGATTGATACCATTTATGAAACTTTAGCACTGGGCCCAGGAATGTGTTAAAATAGTCCTGTACAAATAAATAAGAAAAGAAAATCTCAAAGTCATTAACTAGCATGCCGATCATGTGGGGGCTATTTGGTAATGAGTAACTTCTTTCTTGAGGACACCCCAGGCTTATTTCCAAGATTAACAGTTTCAACGGGGATGGTATACAGTATACTGTTTCTCTTAACAAGTAGTGCTATTTAAGTAAATTCCCATTGCCATATACTCAGTTCCTGCAGAGCTCTGTCATGCATGCTTGGAGACACTCTCTACATTTCACTGTCACTTTGAGTCTGACATGGACAGACTGTGTTTTACTGTAAGGGAAATATCTTTCAGAAATGGAAGTCATATGAAGTTAATCCAAATAAATGACAGGTATAGTTTACTAGGGCTCAGGCTATATGTCATTCACTTGTATCTTTTCCGACGAGGAGCAGATATATTATTAAGATTTATGCGTAAAGACTTGTTTACATTCTCAGATTTAGGTTTGTTTAAATTTTCATGACATTGTGATTGTGACTTTGACTTTACAGATCTTCTTAAGAAGCATTAGATGAATGAATTGTGAAACCTTTTATGCTGCATTTTATTATGATTAATCTGCACTTGTGTATATTGTAAAGAACAGGGATATTCAGATAAAATAGAGAACCATCCAATAAAACATTGGACTTTGAGGTACATGTGAATTTGGAATGATAGAAAATCTTTTATGGCTCTTTCAGTTCAGAAAGTGAAAACAAATATTGGATTGGATTATATGAGTAACAGTACATCTGTATATATTGCATTTATTTATTAATGTTATAGACTCCTCAACATTCCAACACCAAGAAGGACAAGTCGTAAGATTATGAAAACTGTGAAAATAGCAGGTGTCATTCAGATCTGGAAATGATCAAATTTTCAAGCATCTAGTTTCAATCTGTGGCATGTGGGAGGGGCATAAACATAAGATTGAAAGCAAAGTTTTTAGCCAAATGAAACCTCAAAAATTGGATCAGTTGGCGTGGGATCATGCAATGCCTCCTGTTCATGGACGTGTCTGTTATCACCCCTTGTCACAAACTGAGAGGAACAGAATGCTTGAATTGAGAGAACTTGGTTTATCACTCCAGCATATAGCTACACACCTAGGCCAAGATGTCAGCACTGTTGAACCTTACCTGCCCCATTGGTTGGGAGAACAATGACAAGAAGAATGGTGGGTAGAATGGCAATGGAGGTCTATCCTAGTAAATGACAAGCCTTGCTTTTGAGACTGGTCTGGAGACCACATGGGCAATGCTATGCAGAGGCCTTCACAAGGGAATGTCACACTGATCCTACTCCTGGGATTATGGTGTGAGGTGGCATGATGTACGGTAGCTGAATCCCTCTAGCCTTCTTTTCAGGTACATTAACAGCTCGGAATTACACTGATTTGGTTTTGGAACCAGTGGTTCCATTTCTCTAAAGTATCCCAGGAGCCATTTTTCAACAGAAAAACACCAGGCCACATGTTACTTTTAGTATTATGAGAAACCTGTGAGGTCTAAATATCTTCAGCATCTACGGGTGCAGCAGTTGACTATTTTTGGTGCTCCCGTTGAAATGAAAGGGATTAGGGATGTGTCTGCATCCACCAGGGGTTCAGCAGCCTTCATAGTGGCTGCATTCACAACAGGGGTAAAACAGCCCCCATTCTAAGGATCTAGGAGGAAGGGCCATTTTAACACATTGACACGTCAGTGGACTCAGTGCAAAAGTTTCATAGGTGGTCCCCCCCCATCACCACCTCTTAGCCATACCTGACCCACACAAATTATAATGCCTCCTCAGTGGCCCCCACATATTATACCCCTAGGGCACCACACTGTATAATGCCCCTGGTAGCACACACTGACCTGTCCCCCTAGTGGCCCCTCAGGCATTATATTATAATGTCCCCCTCCAGTTGCCCCCTCAGTGTAGAGCCCCTCTCCTGGTGTGCCTACAGTATAATTTCCTCCTCCTGGTTGCCCCCACAGTGTCATGCCGCCCTCCAGGTTGCTCCCATATTTTCTTGTCCCCCCCCCCCCTCTGTTTTGCCTGCACAGTTTCATGTCCCCTCCAGGTTTTCCTCATAGTTTCATATCCCCCTCCAGGTTGCCCCCACGGTTTCATGTCCCCTCCAGGTTTCCCTCAAAGTTTCATGTATTCTTTCAGGTTGCCCTCACAGTTTTGTGTCCCGCTCCACGTTGCCCTCATAGTTTCATGTCCCAATCTAGGTTGCCCCCACAGTTTCTTGTCCTCCTCCAGACTGCCTTCATAGTTTCATGTACCCCTCCAGGTTGCCCTCATAATTTCATGTCCATCTAATGCCAAAAGAAGAAAAATGGCGGCACTACTCCTCTGTAGCGGATATAAAATTTGCAGGTACTTATCTGGATTGTTATATCTGCTTCAGCTGCACATGGTGGCACACTCAATACATAGCCGAGATATCCAATAAAAAAGTGAAACAGGATCGGCACGCTTCTCCGAAAGTCAGGCTTTAGAATGGTAGAACGTATAACTTCTGCATACAGGCTAAAACCGTAAAGAAAAGATGGCTTTATTATGGGCCTTCTTATCCTGTGATCTTTTAGATCTATTTAGTAAATCTGTTTGAGTTACTTGAGAGGCCCTCTTCCTAGCTTCCTCTACAGTTGATCGAGACTAGCCTCTCTGTATCAGTTTCCTCTCCAGATCGTCAGCCTGCTGTTGGAAGGTGGCCTTGTCACTATTTATACGTCTGGGTTCCCCTATTGCATGTACTTTAGCAAATATATTTTTAACTGAATTTGAGAGATAATACATTTTCACCACATCTAAACAATTCTTGAGACACACAGTCCGCTTTTTTAGATACATCGATGATGTATGTTTGGTCCGTGGCCCTACCCAATTCTCTGATTTTGTGAGATATCTTAATGAAGGTAATAGGACGAACATGCAGTTCACGTCTGTATTCGGTGATGCTCAGTTGGACTTTCCATATGTTATGTTGTTGTAGGGTGGTTCTATGAAAGCTAAAGGCTATAGAAAGCCCACCACCACAAATGCACTCCTGCATTATAGAAGTTTCCACCCAAGACATGTCAAAACAGCTGGTCAGTTTATATGCTTGAGGCATATAAATAGTGATGAGGCCACCTTCCAACCGCAGGCTGACAATCTGGAGAGGAGGATGATATAGAGAGGCTATCCTCAAACAACTTTAGAGGAAGCTAGGAAGAGGGCCTCTCAAGTAACGCAAACAGATTTACTAAATAGACCTAAAAGATTTTAGGATAAGGCCCATAATAAAGCCATCTTTTCATTCAGGTTCTATCATCCAGAAAAATTGGAATATAGTACACACTAGGTTCACACTAGCGTTTGAGTTTCAGTCCTTCGGGTCCACTTGGGGACCCCAAAAACAGAAACCCTATAATGGGGTCCGCCCAGTTTCCATCTGGTTTCTGCCGAAAATGAAGGAGAGAAAAGTCCTCCTTGTATACTGAGACTCAAACACTAGTGTGAATCTAGTGTTAGAAAGATCCTGAATATGTGAAAGCATTTTCGGTATACCTATTTTAGGTATGACCTTCAAAAGAAGTATTACATTAAGGGACAAGCTAGTCTGTAGTAGACACATTGAAAACAGTCAGAATTGGCTAGGACACTGTACCCCTAAAGGCAACTGCCTGTGGATACTGCAGTTATTGTGCACAGAATTTAAAAACCAGGAATGTGTTTATAGGAGCCACACAATGGGTTGTCAATCAATTTATAAATTGAAAAACCTAGTTTTTGGTCTATGTAAATTTTTTTGTCCCTGCCAGTGTTATTATATTGGCAAAAATATCAGAAGCCTGTGCGTCCATTTTAGAGCACATGTTAGACCGCCTCACCATTGGGCCTGGTGCAAGTGCACCATTTGTCCTATGGGTATATGCCTCAGTGGTAAGCCCCCAACCAACTAGAAATTTTTCTTTTATCCTATTGATAGCGGATAAATATTTTTCATGGCATAACCCCTTTAACTATGTATTACGCATTTATTATAATTTTTTTTTTTCTTGTGAACCAAAGACTTTTTTTTAAAATAATCGAGCATAACCTACATCAATTTTGGAGACCAGTAGTTGTAGTAGGTCTCTGCCTTTGTAGTATATAATTAAATCTATCTGTCTTATGTTGGTATTTGTTATACAATGTGTTTTGAAAGCTTATAGAAATGTAAACTCTGTTGTATGTGCATTGTAATATTCTGCTGAGATTTCATCTGCCCTACTTATTGTCTCTGCATTAGCAATATCTGCAGAATGTCAACTACATTCCTTCAATTTCACATTGTTTCTTCAAATATATTTACGGCTTGACATATTCCATCATTTCCTCTATGAGCCAAGCTAACCGACATTTCCTCCAGCCTCACTAATAGCGTTTGTTGATATATCTTTCCCCGTATTTGTTGATATAGCTTTTTGTTACTCCATACAGTAAATGTCTACATTTTTCCTTGCCAATTAAAAGCCTTAGCCGGGTTCCCAGAGCCTTGTGTAAGCAGATGCAGTTCTATCGGCAATTAAAAATGATCACTGGTATAAGTCTTTTCACTTTATTAAACAAGTTTTATTTTCAAGTCTCCAAAGACTGGATGGTCACAATTAAGACTTCATTGCGGCTGCTGGTTCACAAGTAAAATACCTGAACTCACTTCATCTAGCTTAGGATAAAGGATTACTTTGACCTTGAGGGTTATATGCTGGGGATAATGAAGGCTGCAACTTGTGAGGACAAACATGTTTTTTTTACAATATTTACTGGAAGAATTTATGTGACTCGCCTTCCTTGACTCCGCTTATGTTTTTCTCTCATTAGATTGAATATACTGTGTTGGGAAACCCCAGGTGTTAGTTAATCTGTGTGCGCCTCCAGCAGTTAAGCTTTTTTTCTTCTTAAGTTAAGTGTATTATTAGGTTAAATTCAAGCTAAGAACTTAATATTTTGTAGTAACATTACTCAGCCTGCCATTATCAAGTCTGGTTTATGAAGTACTGTGGACTCTAGGCTCTAAGCATCATAGAATTGGAGATATTCAAGGTCCAATCTCTTGTATGCACTGAATTTATGGGATATATCAATGTAAATTCAAATTCCTTGGTTAAAGGTCTGTCCTAGAAAATATTGTGAGTATGTGAATCTAGAGGGCGCTAGGGAGCGACCCAGGCCAGCCCTGAAAAGGCTCTCAGCCACACCTTTGGGTGGGGCGCGTAACTCCAGAAGGCTGGAGTATCCTGCAAGGAGCAGGAGATGGTGGACCAGCCGGACAGATAGACGGTCTGTGCCAGGAGGGCTGGGGTCCACAGGGGACTTTTGCTAGAGTTGAGCAGGAGTCAGGCTAGTTAGGGGCTCAATGAGTGAGTTAGGGCCCTAACTGTGGCCTAGGTTTTTTGTTGTTTTGCTATGTTGCACCTATGCTGAATAAAGCCAGTTTTATTTTACACTTGGACCGTCTGAACGCTATCTCTCCGGCGCCCAGTACCACGAACCATTGCTGTCCGGACCAGGAGTCTGCCACCATTTTGAGACTAATTCCCCCGAAGTTGTCACAATATATAGATATACAAAGTATACCATCTTGACAAATCTGTGGTTTTGTAACTTCTAGCAAAAACTTCTATTCAGGAACATGCCTTTAATACATTCACTTCTTCATACTGCAAAAGGGTTTCCTCATAAAGACAACCTCTGACTGATTATTATTACATTTACCCAAGTAGTATTACTTGCTGGCTTCTGAAATGAATGACTGACCCTGAAATACAAATGTGTCTTTCCTTTCCTCTTGACTGGACAAGTCTAGATATGTATGTCACAAGATGGCTAGCATTTCAAAATAACAGGATTTTGCACTACTGTACTCTCTCAAAAAGTCTTTTCTATGTAAGTTTTGTCAGCATGGTGTATTGTATTGATTTGGCTTCATGAGAAATCAAAGTTCAGAACCAAATTCAAGCTAAGATACAGTGCTGGCCAAAAGTATTGGCACCCCTGCAATTCTGTCAGATAATACTCAATTTCTTCCAGAAAATGATTGCAACCACAAATGCTTTGGTAATAATATCTTCATTTAATTTGTCTTCAATGGAAAACCACAAAAAGAATTGTCAAAAAGCCTAATTGGATATAATTCCACACCAAACATAAAAAAGGGGGTGGACAAAAGTATTGGCACCCTTTGAAAAATCAGGTGATGCTTCTCTAATTTGTGTAATTAACAGCACCTCTTACTTACCTGTGGCACATAACAGGTGGTGGCAATAACTAAATCACACTTGCAGCCAGTTGAAATGGATTAAAGTTGACTCAACCTCTGTCCTGTGTCCTTGTGTGTACCACATTGAGCATGGAGAAAAGAAAGAAGACCAAAGAACTGTCTGAGGACTTGAGAAGCAAAATTGTGAGGAAGCATGAGCAATCTCAAGGCTACAAGTCCATCTCCAAAGACCTGAATGTTCCTGTGTCTACCGTGCGCAGTGTCATCAAGAAGTTTAAAGCCCATGGCACTGTGGCTAACCTCCCTAGATGTGGACGGAAAAGAAAAATTGACGAGAGATTTCAACGAAAGATTGTGTGGATGGTGGCTAAAGAACCTCGACTAACATCCAAACAAGTTCTAGCTGCCCTGCAGTCCGAGGGTACAACAGTGTCAACCCGTACTATCCGTCGGCGTCTGAATGAAAAGGGACTCTATCGTAGGATACCCAGGAAGACCCCCACTTCTGACCCAGAGACATAAAAAAGCCAGGCTGGAGTTTGCCAAAACTTACCTGAGAGAGCCAAAAACTTTTTGGAAGAATGTTCTCTGGTCAGATGAGACAAAAGTAGAGCTTTTTGGGAAAAGGCATCAACATAGAGTTTACAGGAAAAAAAAAGAGGCCTTCAAAGAAAAGAACACGGTCCCTACAGTCAAACATGGCGGAGGTTCCCTGATGTTTTGGGGTTGCTTTGCTGCCTCTGGCACTGGACTGCTTGACCGTGTGCATGGCATTATGAAGTCTGAAGACTACCAACAAATTTTGCAGCATAATGTAGGGCCCAGTGTGAGAAAGCTGGGTCTCCCTCAGAGGTCATGGGTCTTCCAGCAGGACAATGACCCAAAACACACTTCAAAAAGCACTAGAAAATGGTTTGAGAGAAAGCACTGGAGACTTCTAAAGTGGCCAGCAATGAGTCCAGACCTGAATCCCATAGAACACCTGTGGAGAGATCTCAAAATGGCAGTTTGGAGAAGGCACCCTTCAAATCTCAGGGACCTGGAGAAATTTGCCAAAGAAGAATGGTCTAAAATTCCAGCAGAGCATTGTAAGAAACTCATTGATGGTTACCGGAAGCGGTTGTTCGCAGTTATTTTGTCTAAAGGTTGTGCTACCAAGTATTAGGCTGAGGGTGCCAATACTTTTGTCCAGCCCATTTTTGGAGTTTTGTGTAAAATGATCAATGATTTGACTTTTTTTTTTCATTCTCTTTTGTGTTTTTCATTGCAAGCAAAATAAATAAAGATATTATTACCAAAGCATTTGTGATTGCAATCATTTTCTGGAAGAAATTGAGTATTATCTGACAGAATTGCAGGGGTGCCAATACTTTTGGCCGGCACTGTAAGAGTAGACACATCTGTAAAATGTTTAAAGATTATGCAGAAAGAATATCCATAAGAAACTTTGCTTAAAAGACAATTGCTTGAAGACTTCACTTATAAACACTGTGCACAAAGTTTAGACACTTGATCATAAGAGACTTTTGTACACATTGATGCATTGTCTGTCATTGTATTGTTGAAATTTGTGAATATAAATGGTTTTCTGCAAAAAGAGAGAGTATGTTCTACAGCAAGCAGGACTACATTGCAGTTATTCTCTTGGCCACAACTACACGTGGGGAGGGTACCATACTATGATGAAGATTGTGTTATGAAAAGGGAAATGCCTTTGTAATATTTAATCATCAGGAACATTCTGTTGATGCCAACACATTTCTGCAACATTGGTTATCTTATATGAGGAAAACATAGCACAGTGCCAGAATAAATATTTCACCCATTCCCTACCACAACCTCTTGTATGTGTTTGTAGGACCTCTGATACTTTCTGTTGTGCCTGTTTTAGGAGAATATTTGCTTTTCCTTAAAAACAAACATACAAGGATGGGTCTGATTTCTGGCAGAAAAGAATTATATTCTGTTAGTCAAGTTCATACTTTGACTTGAGAGTCTAAATAATAATCATAATGTGTAGTAATTTGGCTAAAAATTCACAATCCCCTGGTTGCTTCAATTCTTCTACTGCTTGTCAGGCATTGTGGATTTACATAATGTATAATGCTGAGCTGTTCCACATTATAGTTAAATGAAAAAGTAATGTAATTCTTTGATTTACAGATTTTCATACATCAGTTATGCCAAGCTGGCTCACTTTCCATGTTTTAATGTGCAGCTCACTGCTAGTAAAAGTAATGTGTATATACAGTGATTATATATTCATTTAATATGTGGACAGCATATTTCTTTTTATGAATTGGTTAGTGACAATATGAATGAATCCATACCAGTTATATGTATAGACACAGACAGAGACCAAGTGTTATTAATCCACATATTGCCCAGGAGATAGTGATTGATGGACATCATGTATAAGGCAAAAGAAATGAAACCAGTGCAAATGGCAAGGATTCACAAGAACAATCCTCATGGTACTGAGTCACATGGGGAGTGTCAGAACTTGACAAGTCAAGATCTATTTGCATGCTTGGATTTTACATTGATAAATCTTGTATATCTCTGTATAACAGCTTCCTATGATTCAGCAGGCAATGATACCACAATCAATGAAGAATGACATGATGGAGATGAGCTCCTTGCAGAAGTGATAATGCATGCGCCATTGATTTCAATGGCATGATACACAATGAAAACATTACATCTTGTGGGGGATACAAGACAATTGTATTGCATTTGCATGATCCACAATTGAAACGAAGGTCCCAGATTACAAATATACACGACATACTTTGCTGAACGCATTGACTTACTCAACTGATGAACAGAGCTAGAATTTGTATCGTATAAGCAGCCATTATTAAAGTGTAATTTCACCTCTAAACACCATTTTGCAGCTACATTGCTATATATCTACCGGTATATATAGAGATAACCTATATGCAGAGTTCTCTAACTGTATTCACATCGTATTGCTAGTTTTGCAGTGTCATTGAGTTACAGTCAGATTTATTATTAAGAGCTGCATTCATACTTCTGCAGCTTAATAATAAAAACAGCTGACAACCTAGTCATCAGACATACCATCAGCATGTCATTAACAGCTTAGATGAGCTTCTGTAACACAGTGGAACAGTTAGGTATACTTGTTTTGTACATTATTGTACAGGGTTTGAGAGACTACACTTTCCTGAATCAGTCAGGCAAATCTCTGTGAAGACATTTCAGCCACCAAAGAATGCTGGGAGATTTCAATGTAAAATACTGTGAATTATGAATTCCCCTCTGGACTATAATATGGGCAGTAACTCAGAATAGATACAAGTGTAGTAATGCACTGGAAAACAGTGTGTGGAGAGAATTCCAAATCCTTATCACCTAAGGACATAATAAGATTAGTTTTATTTGTTAACAAATTGGAACACACACACACAGCATACAAGCTATAGTGTGTCTGCCCACAGACTTCCAATAGACGCAGATTTTTTTATACCTTACTGGTCACATGATTTTATAGGTTGGCTTTTTCACAATATACGGAAAAATATGCTGACATCATATAACATATATCAAACAGGAGACACACAAAACTTAGAGAGGAATAGAGTAACTTATTCATTAGCTATCTTATCTTTTTATAAACAATAACTGTGTCTTCAGCATATATAAATCACAAAACTAAGTCTTCAGAGATGAGGGGAGTTTTCCATCCTCTATCAGACTGATTAATTACTTATATGATATAATGTAAAACAAAACATTCCCAACACAGTGCTTAAAGGGGCAGATTTATTATTATTCTACGCCAGTTTTCTGGTGCTGCTGTAATACATTTGTAGCCCTATTTGGGGGGGGGGTATGAGTATTATCCCTCCCGCAACAGACTCTGGCGCTGACCTGTGTGTATAATGGGACCTGAAGCCTTCGCTGAAGGGAAGAGTGGGAACATATATGAAATATATCAGTGCCTCCACCCAGGATAGAGCCTCTGTATTACAGGGAGGATCTCTGCCTGGGACTTACCCATGAAGTACAGTTAGTAGCCTTAACAAGGATCACTGTACTAATCTCACAGTCTGAAGAATACATACAGATACCACATAAGGTTATAACAGTAGCTTTATAAGAATCAACAGGGTAATAATACATACATACAATATACTCAGAACACAGCAATACTACAACAACCAGCAAGTCCTCAACCGTCTTAGGTTATATACCCGGGTATATATATAGATATATAGCAAGAGTCCAGTGCACAATACCTCCAGGCAACAGAAGAGATGCAGGGGCCCCTGTGGATGACTGTGGATCCTCGGATTCTTCCAGGAGATGACAGACAGCCGATCAGGAGATGATGATGATGATGGTGAGATTCTTCACAGGCCGCAAACAGGGCGACGGTGACGGCAGTAGATGCAGGCCTGACTACCCTAACACTGAGTCCTTAACCTGCCAGCTAAACTACTAGTGCCACCGGGCCTCTAACTAGCTAGTTGGCCTTCGGAAGCCTAACCTATCACTGCCCTGAACTATATATATATATGGATCCCTAACTACAGTTACTAGCTAGGTCCTGTGAGTATATAGGGGGTAACACATACCTAACTATATACTGTGAAGTAAAGAGGAACCAGTGGCTCTTAGACTCCCCCAGACACAACATGTCTGGCTCAGCAGCTCTGCTCACATCTCTCCCCCCAGCAGCTCTGCCTCACATGTGTCTGACTCACTGTATTTACAAAACAAAACTTGCACTAAATGCCTGGGGTCTCTGAAGCCAAACTGCAGGGGCAAAGAAGCCAGATACATTATATACTAGTAGAAATGGCAGTTCCCTACACTCTCCCTCTGGTGAAATCTTTACGTCACGTCAAAGACATACAAAGTCATAGTATACAGTCAACATTACCAATGACAATATCAATATGGTTGCTTTTGCATTTACAGAGTCACAACAGGTTAATAGGTATACATGCCAGCAGGAGCGAAAATTGGTAACATATTGACCAAAGTGGACACTGCACCCACCCAAGCATGGTATAAATGAGGCTGAGTAGTAAATCTGGGGTCCCCCAAACTATCATATGTCAGCATAGGTGGAGGGTGTCTAATTCTCTCTCCTCTCCGTACCTCTCTCTGAGGTAAACTAGCATGTCCAGGCCCTAAACTAGGGTTGTCTGCCATGGGAGGGGATGGTGCTGGTGGCGTAGGAGAGCTAGATCCCTGCTCATCTGTAGACACAGATCTAGGTACGAATTCTGGAGTTTGAGGGTTCATAGGTCTCCCTGAAGGAGAAGATACTGGTGATCTAGGAACTTCAGGAGCCACAGTCCAATCACTCTCAGGAGTTTCAGGAAGGTCAGGTGGAATATCGGCTAAGGACTGTGGAGAATCGCAGGCCGAGCCATCATTGGAGATATCCATACCATCAATCTGAGGTACAGGCAACAAATGATTTCTATGCCAAGTCCTGATCCTCCCGTCCCGTCCTTTTATCTTGTAGACTGGTATTCCAGGCAACCGATCTACCACTGTAAAGAGTTCACTCCGCCATCGATCAGCCAGCTTATGTTTTGCAGATGCTCCCAAATTCCGTAGCAGAACATGGTCCCCAGGGTTCAATTCTTGGTATCTTACTCGAAGATCAAATCTCCTTTTATTTCCTTCATTCACTTTGACCGCATTTTCCTCAGCCAGCTGATAAGCACTCTTAAGCGTTTCTTTCAAACGTGCCACGTATCGGTAATGATCTCGATGACTGATACCATCGGTAGAGACTCCCAACAAGATGTCAATAGGTAGCCTAGGCTCTCTTCCAAACATCAGAAAGTATGGTGAATATCCTGTGCTCTCGTGCCTTGTACTATTATAGGCATGCACCATAGCCTCCACTTTTCGACTCCAGGATCGCTTATCCTCAATTCGTAAGGTACCAAGCATATCAAGTAAAGTCCTGTTAAATCTTTCAGGAAGGGCATCTCCCTCTGGATGGTAAGGCGTCGTCCGACTTTTGCGGATGTTCAACAACTGAAGTAACTCTTTGATCAGGTTACTCTCAAAATCCCGGCCTTGATCAGAATGCAACCGGTGTGGTAAGCCATAATGGATAAAATACTTTTCCCAAAGCACTCTTGCAACAGTGACTGCTTTTTGATCCTTAGTCGGAAAGGCTTGAGCATATCGTGTGAAGTGATCAGTCACCACCAATACATTTCCAAATCCTCTGGAGTCGTTGTCAATACAAAGGAAGTCTATGCAGACAAGATCCATGGGGCCCGAACTCTTCAAGTGTCCCATGAAGGCCGCTCGAACCGGGACAGTCTTCCTCTGCAAACATCTGCGACAGCACCTACACAGACGAGTCACGGTATCTCTCATTTTGGGCCAGTAGAATCGGTCTTGTATTAGGCCATAAGTCTTCTCAGGTCCCAAATGACCATGATAATCATGCAGACTTCGGAAAATCATCTTCTGAAAGCAGCTTGGAATAACTAGTTGGCGCCTTCCAGGGTGATCATGATACAGCACCACACGATAAAGTAGGCCATTGTCTATTTCAAACTTCTCCCAATCTCGTAGAAGTTGACTGCATTCAGAGGGTAGGGATGTCTTTAACATTTCTCTGTCTTGAGAACTCACTGCTTGATAAAGAGGTCCAATTAAAGGATCAGTCTTTTGACTCCAGATCATTCGCTTTGAAGATATAGAACAACTCTCAAAGGATCCTAAAGCGGCAGGGTAGGCAAACATGTCTGGTACAGCTTCGGGACCTCCCCCAATAGAGTCAATAAGCCGAGTTTGAGAAAAGGCTACTCGGTCTTCAACTACAGCAGCCATGGCACACAAAGCTCCTACTCCAGGACTTGGCACTTCTTCCCATTCATCCACTACTTCCGGACTAGGTAATCCAGGCCGTCTTGATAGAGCATCTGCCCCAATGTTCTTAGGCCCCGATTTATACTTGAGTGTGAATTGGTAGTTGGATAAAGCTGCCAACCAGCGATGTCCTGTAGCATCGAGTTTAGCGGTTGACAAAACGTATGTCAGTGGATTGTTGTCTGTTCTTACTTCAAACGTGGCTCCGTATAAATAGTCATGTAATTTATCAACAATGGCCCACTTGAGCGCCAAAAACTCCAATTTATGTACTGGATAATTTTTCTCGCTGGGAGAAAGACTTCGACTTATGAAAGCTATGGGCCGTAACCCGGCCGGGTATTCTTGGTGCAGCACGCCACCTAATCCTTCAAAGCTGGCATCTACATGTAGCACATATGGCTTCTGTGCATCAGCATAAGCCAGAACGGGAGCTTCTGTCAATTTCTTCTTCAACAACTTAAATGCTTCTTCACAATCCGCAGTCCACCTATCGCCAAAAAGGCTTTTGGAAGACCCTTTCTTCTTTCCCCGGATCTCCTGCATCACTCTTCAACAGGTCGAGGAGGGCTCGAGCAATTTTTGAATATCCTTCCACAAATCGTCGATAGAATCCACAAAACCCCAAGAAAGATTGCAACTCCGTAATATTTTGCGGTCGGGGCCAATTCACCACAGCTTCAATCTTACCAGGATCGGTAGCAACTCCTTCAGCAGAAACAATATGACCTACATAAGTGACCGAAGATCTACAAAATTTGCATTTGTCAGCCGACAACTTCAGCCCCTCTTCTTTTAAGCGATGGAGTACTCTCATGAGTCGTTCTTCATGTTCTTCCAGCGTCTTTCCAAACACAATAATGTCATCAAGATATACAAGGCATTCCCGGAGCACTAAATCACCTAACACTCTTTCCATCAACCTTTGGAACGTTGCTGGCGCACCTTTTGTACCTTGCGGCATACGAGTGAACTGAAAGAAACCCAAGGGGCATATGAAAGCTGTCTTTTCCTGATCCTCAGGTGCCATTGGGACTTGATAGTATCCCGATCTTAGGTCCAGCACTGTGAACCAACAGTTTCCATTCAGAGCTTCCAGAGCTTCTTCAATTCTCGGCAGTGTATACTGATCAGGTAAGGTTCTCCGGTTCAGAGTTCTGTAATCCACACATAGGCGAATTGCTCCAGATTTTTTTCTTACCACCACAATAGGTGAGGCATAGGGGCTCTTACTGTCCACAATGATCCCCTGACCTTTCATTTGCTGTAGAGTCTGTCTTAACTCATCAACATCCTTTGGAGCAACTCTCCGTGGTCGCTCCCGGAAGGGAGTAGAATCGGTCAATCGGAAAGTGTGTTGAGCACTTTTAGCACAACCTACATCCATATCATCCATGGAGAACACTTCCGATAATTCAGACAACTTCTGTGTCAGTCGCTGATTCCAGGCCTCTGGTAAATGTGGATCACTCAAGTCAAGATTGAGATTAGGGATTGCATCTCGGATTTGAATCCTGCACACTTCAGCGTATGGATTTACTCCAAGCACAGGGTAGCAGTGGGCCACATTCTGGAATGGTCCAATTACGATCGGATGCGGTGAACAGTTCCTCACTGTCACACAGGTAGATAACTCCACTTTATTTCTCCAGTCCTTTCTCTCTGGGATCACCATCCAGCCATTCTGGTTAATCATTTCTTCAGGGGTTTCCATAAGGACATAACTCCCCCCTTCAAGCAAATCGGGAGCAATGCTGGAGGCTACTCTCAGAATTCTCTCCCCGCCGGCAGGAACTTCCACGGTTCTCTCACCGATATGATATACCATTCCATGTCGATAGCCAGTAGACAGGGCATCACAGAGTTCTCTAAGATCAGAAGATATATTCACCGGCTGAGCTGCAGGGTTCCAATCTCTTCCAAGAAACTTCTGAAAAGCATAATGCACTGCGGGACAATTAGTGCCAAGTATCACAGGAGCTGCACAAGAATCCCCTGTATCAGGACAGACAAGAGCCGTAATCTTCATGGGAGCGACACTCTGATCTTCTAATTCAGGGACAGCTATAACTACTTGTAGGCTGCCATCTACAGGATATGATCCTGAATTAAGCCCCCACAATTTCATTTGTCCTGTAGACTGAAGAGGTATATCCCTCAGATACTTTTGGTAGAACGAGCGATAAATCAGGGTCACTTGAGATCCTGTATCAAACAGGGCAGGAGCGGCATGACCATTGACAGTGACTTTGACAACGGACCTGGAGCCCGCGATAGCGCCTCTGGTCTTTACTCGGCCCGCCTTCCTTTGGTGTCTTTGATTCTGAATAGAGAAGACAGCACTGTGTCCCAATCCCTCACTGTCCTCCGTACACTGTCTGGCAGTATGACCCGTCTGACCACATTTATAACAGGTTCTAGCATCCTTCCTCCGTTGAGTGGCAGTGGGTGGAGTGGCGGACTGTCTAAGTTCTGACCGCTCCGCTGGTTTGTCCTTGTTTGAATTAGGAACAACATCTTCTTTAGAGATGCTTTTCGCTTTCTTAGGGGTACTAAAACTAATGTCAGCTTCTTGTTTCTTCACTAATTTCATTAAGTCAGGAAATGGAAGGACTCTATCAGATAGTAAGACCTTGAGTACTTGAGCAAGAGGATGATGAGGTTGTAACCCTCTCACCAACTGACTGGTTCTCATAGCGTCTACCTCTGAAGTAGATATAGCTGTGTGGTACACCAGACGTGAAAGAAGTAGCTGTAAACGGTTAATAAAAGTAGAGACATTTTCCCCTTCTTTTTGACGAACCATTCGGTAATCAGTAACCATCTGGGCAAGGTCATAGTATGGCTCAAAGTGATCAGACAGTACTTGTATATAGTCCAATGCACTCACTCCTTCATGAGAGTCTCTGTACAAGCGGATCAATTCTGCAGCAGGAGACCGCAAACTTTCACTGATACGCTGCCGCTTGCCTTCTTCAGAGCAAGACCATTCCTTCAGGCATTGGAGAGTATGTTCTTTCCATATCTCAAAGTTTTCCTCCCCTTGTGGTACTGGGACATTACCAGAGAATACTTTTAGTTTCTTGTAGTGAGTGGCCTGCAGGCCCTGAGCTAACATTTCAGTCAGCCTGGCTAAAGTGCTAATAGCACTGTCACTAGAGGAACTGCTAGCGACGGCCATACTGGGGGGGTAACTGGCTGAGCGGGGTTCTTCCTTTACCTGAACCAGGGGAGGAACAGGAGGTCGGTAATCCCATGTAGTAGCTAGTGGGAGGTTCCCCTCTGAGCTATATCGCTTCTCCATATCAATGACTATTCCCACTTCTAAATCTCAGCAGTGCCTCCAAATGTAGCCCTATTTGGGGGGGGGTATGAGTATTATCCCTCCCGCAACAGACTCTGGCGCTGACCTGTGTGTATAATGGGACCTGAAGCCTTCGCTGAAGGGAAGAGTGGGAACATATATGAAATATATCAGTGCCTCCACCCAGGATAGAGCCTCTGTATTACAGGGAGGATCTCTGCCTGGGACTTACCCATGAAGTACAGTTAGTAGCCTTAACAAGGATCACTGTACTAATCTCACAGTCTGAAGAATACATACAGATACCACATAAGGTTATAACAGTAGCTTTATAAGAATCAACAGGGTAATAATACATACATACAATATACTCAGAACACAGCAATACTACAACAACCAGCAAGTCCTCAACCGTCTTAGGTTATATACCCGGGTATATATATAGATATATAGCAAGAGTCCAGTGCACAATACCTCCAGGCAACAGAAGAGATGCAGGGGCCCCTGTGGATGACTGTGGATCCTCGGATTCTTCCAGGAGATGACAGACAGCCGATCAGGAGATGATGATGATGATGGTGAGATTCTTCACAGGCCGCAAACAGGGCGACGGTGACGGCAGTAGATGCAGGCCTGACTACCCTAACACTGAGTCCTTAACCTGCCAGCTAAACTACTAGTGCCACCGGGCCTCTAACTAGCTAGTTGGCCTTCGGAAGCCTAACCTATCACTGCCCTGAACTATATATATATATGGATCCCTAACTACAGTTACTAGCTAGGTCCTGTGAGTATATAGGGGGTAACACATACCTAACTATATACTGTGAAGTAAAGAGGAACCAGTGGCTCTTAGACTCCCCCAGACATAACATGTCTGGCTCAGCAGCTCTGCTCCCCCCCCCATTATATCACCACAACTCCTCCACATAAGTTTTAATATAAATAAAAAAAAAAAAAAAAAAAAAAAAAAAAAAAAGGGGGGGAAAAAAAAAAAAAAAAAGGAGAAAAAAAAAAAAAAAATAAAAAAAAAAAAAAAAAAGAGAGAAATATAATATAAAAAAAAAAAATAAAAAAAAAAAAAAAAGAAAAAAAAAAAAAAAAAAAAAAAAAAAAAAAAAAAAAATAATAAAAAAAAAAAAAAAAAAAAGAAAAAAAAAAAACAAAAAAAAAAAAAAAAAAAAAAAAAAAAAAAAAAAAAATAAAAAAAAAAAAAAAAAAAAAAAAAAAACAGCACGGGGGGGGCTGCGCCTTTTTTTCTTTTTATATTATAAAAAAATATTTTATTATATTTTATAAAGAAGAAGAAATCTCTTCTTTTTATAAACAAAAATTTTTTTTTTTTTTTTTTTTTTAAAGAGGGGCGGGGGCTTTTTTTTCTCCCTTTTTTTTTTTTTTTTATTTTTTAATTAAAATTTTTTTTTTTTTTTTTTATTTTTTTTTTTTTTTTCTCCTTTATCACGTGTATTATATCTGTGTGGATATATTGTCTTTGTACCCATATTATTTAATTGTCTGTATTATTTGTATTCAATAAATTATATATTTTTATATTAATTAGTTGTGTAGAATTTATTCTTTGAAAATTTGTTAGAGCAATTCTATGCCTTTTTTGTAAAATATTTTTTGATATGGTCCTTTCCTTTTTGGAGTGCCAGTTTTCTGGTGTAAAAAAAAGTCAATTTCAGGTTTAAATTAATTGAATTGTAGTAACTGGTGTTTTTGTGCCACCCATGCCACTTTCAAAAATAGTAGACATGGTGGGGACCTAGTCGTAAGCCCTAACCAGATTGATTAACATTTAAGCCAGAAAATGATGCAGGGACTTTATAATAAGCAGAGGCTGAGGAGGTGTGTGCCTTGTCCTAAATAAAGTACTCCCTCTGCCGATGCATGGAATATAAAGACTGGCGTAGAATATGTTGTAGCAACGAAACAATAGGAGTCACTTCCTGGTGTAATACTGATGGTAAGCACTACATCATGGTAGGGCAGGCACTACTCTATTTACTATGTCTCAGATAATTGGGCTGCTGCTCCTGCCTAGTGGAAAATAACACCATGGATACCGCTAGATTGTGTAGATTGCAAAAAAGGCTGTATGGGGCTCTGCTCACCAGATAGTTTAATGAAGACAAGTGCAAAGCGTTTTGTGGGTACATCCCACTTCCTCAGTCACAACAATTACACACAGACTACACAGACATTAAATAGCAGTTTAGGGACAAGGTCAGCATAGGTAGCTAGGTTTTAAAAAAATGCTACTTGTTAAAGGAATGAGAACTGATGGTGACTTGTCAGCGTTTCTCCCCATCTGAAGTAAGGTGATTTAATGTGTTGCTGAAACAACAATATTCACATTAACATATTCCCTTTTTGTAAGTAGTTAACAGGACATGCAACTCCTGTGGAATACACATGTAAATTGTATAATGCACACTTTACCTTTATGTGCATTGACTATAGGGTTGAGCTGGCTGGGTCACATGAAGAGCATCCTAATGTTACTGCACACAGTGTCATAGCGTGGAATAGAGATGGCCTCTGCAGTATACTCTGGGTCTTCAGACCCTGGAGTATACTAGGTTGAGGCCCAGGGGAGGTGACAAAAATAAAAAACATTCATACTCACCTACTATTACTTCTTTCTGGCCTCCTTGCTGCATCTGGCATTCTCCTGTGATGTCATGCGCCCGGGGTCACCGCTAAGATCTGTGATTGGGTCATCAGCAGTCAAAGTGTGCCCATGTCAGCACTGAGGCCCAATCACAGGACACAGCGGTGACCCCAGGTGCATGATGTCACTGAAAAACACCAGACGTCACTGAGAAGGCAGAGAGAGAATGCTAGCCAATACAAGGAGGACTAAAAGAGGTAACAGAAGGTAAGTGAATTTTTTTCTATTGTTCACACATTTTCACTTTTACATAGCTTCAGTTGTATTTGCTTTACAGGAGCCCTGAGAGTGTTCTACGCTACATTTTAACCCATTAAAGGGTGGTTCGTACCAAACATGTTCGAGCCGAAACAAATCTTGGACTCAAACCACCCAAATCCGAAATTAAATGAATCTTGAGAGGTTCGCCCATCTCTACATAGGACAAACCTGCCAACTGCAGTGAAAAGGTGACTGAGTAGTACCCTAAATGATGGCAGACTATAATTGAGATGCACTTACTTAGAGACCGCTGAACTCTGCAGTTGGGCAAATGAGTCTAGCAGCTCTGAGATTAAGACCTCATGCCCTTGACCAAGTGTGCACCCGATGTGGGACAGAATGCAGTTGATGACACTCGGAGTGACATCCAAGTTTCATCCAAGTGTATTCCGTTATGCATTTACATCTGTGGGGGCTTCTGATCCATTCCATTACAATGACGCAGAGTAGGATAAGACCTGCTCTATCCTGCTTCATGTCATTGGAAATATTGTGCGGCTACAAAGTTACTACTGTTCTAGTTGGAAAGTGAGAATGACTAGCCCTGTTGCCCTAGTGCTGACATAAGATGAGAAAATCCGATAGTTGGGCAGATTTATTAAAATGGTCGAAACACAAAACTGTCTTAGTTGCCGATAGCAACCAATCACAATACAGCTTTAATTTTTCAGCTGCAGAAAACAAAATGAAACTGCATTATGAGTGGTTGCTATGAGCAACTAAGACAGTTTTGCTTTTGTACCATTTTAATAAATCTGACCTACTGAGTGACTGTTTTTTAGTGAGACAGGTGAGAAACACCCAAATAAGAGAAGTGTAACAATGTATAGAAACCAGCCAGGCAAAAAGCACCACAGAGGGAAGTAAGTGTGTATGCAAGTGACTGCTGCACTGTGAATGTGACTGCATACAAAATATTACCTAAACCTACAAAGGCGCTAAACTATATTGTGATACCCCTGCTATCCTGCTACTTCAGCAAGGGGATTCACTGAAAGATTGTGCTTTGACTTTGGGCATCTACCCTGTGTATTATTACTGTTTGGGCATTTGTCCATTGATTAGCAACTGTTACTACAGGCAACAGCTGCTGGATGAAGTTCTGTAAGAGACCATGTACATATGCATCTCAATAAATTAGAATATTTTTGAAACGTTCATTCATTTCAGTAATTCAGTAATACAATTCATAATCAGCGTCTTCCATGATTGTGTGTCCTACTGAACCAGACTGATGGACCATTTAAAGGCTGAGGAAACCTTGGCAGGTGACACACTGAATTTACAATACTGAACTTTTTTACAATATTCTAATTTTCTTAGATTTTGGTTTTCATTACCTGTAATCCATAATCAACATTTACAGAAATAAAACACTTGAAATAGAACACTCTGTGTGTAAAGAATCTAGAAAATATAGGTCACTTTTTAATTTAATTACTGAAAGAAATAAACATTTCAAAGATATTCTAATTTATTGAGATGCAACTGTATTTTAGAGACTGATCTGTGCAGAGACTCTGTTATGTTATATAAGCTACGCCCTCACTGAGAGAGTGTTCCATAAACACCAAGCGTTTTTTTGCTGGTCCATCTAGTCTGCCTTGACATTATTTCCATTTTATCTTAGTATAGACATGTTTATGACATGTCCAGGAGATGTGTTGGATCTTTAACGTTTAGCAGGACATATTGTTCACAATTTATTTATGAGCATCTCTTGGCTATTTTCCTTCATCCATACAAAGAAACCTATCAAACCTGACAGTCATACATTGCAACACATGTGAATACAGTCTAACAAGTAACACAATTTTTGCAACCATAATTTTGAACCTGCCACACTGTAGTGCACTGCGCCGAGGCAGCTCCTTTGCCAAACTGAACACACTGTGTAAACAATGGCTGAACCCTTACTCTGCCTGACCACACAACTGTTTGTGTGGATAGAAAGGAGAACAATGAAATGCTTAAGCTTTGCGTCCACACCACCTGACGTCCTCAGCAGCCAATACATAGAGAAGTGAGCCGTAAATAGATGGCTGACTTCATAGTCCATAGTAGCCAGACCAAGTTACTGCAGGTCAACTCCTATTCACTTAAAGGAGAGCTGAATGCAGTGACCCCAAAGATAGACCATCAATATATTTAGCCTCAGAAAACCCTTTTAAGAAAACCTCTCATCTTAAAAAAAAAAAAAAAAAAAATCTTACTACTACCATAATGTATTAGGATAAAAGAGGAAGAGTAAATGGTAATGCAGATAAATTGATGTTTGATCTCCCTTCAATTACTTGTCATTAAGGAAATTTAGAGATACCTTTTAAGGCTCCCACTTTACCTTCTGGTTCCTAGGTCTATTTCTTGGCGCTAGCTCACTAAAGCACAATGAATACTGTACTGGCACTGCCGAATCAGATAAATTCTTTTTATTAACATATATTTCAGTGGAAATGATTTTTTCCGATTTACCCATTCATAGACTTTCAGGCTTATAGCTAGAAAAGATTTGATGAATTGCTGTTATTTACTGACTGGTCGTGAAAATTAGAGTCATTTTTAATGTCTGTCGATAAAGAGATATAAATCTTTAATGATGTGACTCAGCTCTGTATGTATTTGGTATTCCCTCCGAGACTGTAATAGATAAAGTTCTTTAAATAGTATCCTGGGAACTAAGATTAATACGACTACATTATGAGTTGTATGTTTTATTGCTGACTGATATAGTGATTTTTTTTACTATTAAACTGTCTGATTTATCCCCTTAAAATATGAGTTTGAAATAACAAGAGGCCAAGTGTGCACTTATTAAACCTGAATCTAGGTCATGAACACACACAGGGTCGGACTGGCCCACCGGGGAACCGGTGAATCCACCGGTGGGCCCCGAGCCCCGACTATTAGTCCTCATGTCATGGGGGCCCGATCGGGATCCTGACCATCCCGATCGGGCCCCTGACCAGAGTCGGGCTCAGCGGGGTATGGGACCCGCGGCCAGCTGGAGATGGCCGGGCCCCGGACCACTATGATAGCGGTCGGGGAAAGCCTGGTTCCCCGACCGCTATTCATACTGTTATTGGAAAGGGGCCCTGGCATATTGCAGGCTCCTTTCCAATAGATGGCAGGGCAGGGGAGGTGACTGAAAACAATAAACACATATTCTCACCTCTCCTGGGCGCAGTGTTCTCTCCGGCGCTCCTCCGTCATGTGACTGAGGCCTGTGATTGTCACATGGGGCGCGGCCGCGTAATGATGTCAGTGCGCCCCCACGTGACCGCTGAGGCCCAATCACAGGCCTCAGCAGCGACGTCGGAAAAGGTCCTGAAGATGCTGAAGACGGCAGGATGGACCGAGGATGCCAAGGTAAGGTAAAGCAAGGTGAGTATGAATGTTTGTTATTTTTAGTCACTTCCCCTGGGCCTCCGATTATTATACTCTGGGGTCTGAGGAGACCCCAAAGTATAATAATAGCACTGAAGCAGAGGGGGGCTATTGGGCGCATATAATACTGGGTGGGGGCCACTGTGGAGCTTATAATACTGGATGGGGGCCACTGTAGAGAGCATATAATACTGGGTGGGGGCCACTGTAGAGAGCATATAATACTGGGTGGGGGCCACTGTGGAGCTTATAATACTGGGTGGGGCCACTGTAGAGCTTATAATACTGGGTGGGGGCCCCTGTAGAGAGCATATAATACTGGGTGGGGGCCACTGTGGAGCATATAATACTGGGTGGGGGCCACTGTGGAGCTTATAATACTGGGTGGGGGCCACTATGGAGCTTATAATACTGGGTGGGGGCCACTGTGGAGCTTATAATACTGTGTGGGGGCCACTGTGGAGCTTATAACACTGTGTGGGGGCCACTGTGGAGCTTATAATACTGGGTGGGGGCCACTGTGGAGCTTATAATACTGTGTGGGGAACACTGTGGAGCTTATAATACTGGGTGGGGGCCACTGTGGAGCTTATAATACTGTGTGGGGGCCACTGTGGAGCTTATAATACTGGGTGGGGGCCACTGTGGAGCTTATACTCCATACAGTGGCTCCTTCATTTTTTTTTAAATTACACCGGGGCAGGTGAAAAAAACAAAACAAAACAAAAAAAAACCCAAACTTTCTCTCCTGTCCCCAGTGTCTCCCAGCGCGGTTCGGTCCTGCAGTTCTGTTGTTTTCTTCCAGCTGAAGTTCCCTCTGCACGTGACTACCTGTGACGTCACGTGACCCCTGAGGCCAATCAGCGGCCTAAGGGAAGGGACCTGGGACGTCACAGCCAGTGAGGAATTTCCGGCAAAAAGAAGACAGCGGAGCTGCAGGACCGGACCGTGCTGGGAGGACACCGGAGACAGGTGAATATGTTTAGCGTGGGTTTTTTTTTTTTTTTTTTGGGGGGGGGGGAGTAGGGGGGATTCACCTCCCCCGGACTAATTATTAAAAAAGAAAAAAATTATACTGGACAACCTCTTTAGGGGGGCCCTGGGGGTTATATTAAAGGGGTTGTCCAGGCAT
Organism: Leptodactylus fallax; assembly: GCA_947044405.1. Classification (NCBI taxonomy): domain Eukaryota; kingdom Metazoa; phylum Chordata; class Amphibia; order Anura; family Leptodactylidae; genus Leptodactylus; species Leptodactylus fallax. The sequence goes on along the minus strand of CAMRHE010000027.1, from coordinate 6,938,152 downwards.
AATTTGTTATGGTTTATCCTCAGGATAGGCCATAGACACCTGATCTGTAGGGGGCTGACCCCGGACCGATCAGCTGTACAAAGCCACTTCTGATGCCTGTACTGAGTTATTGGGTCACAATATTACTCACAAGTTAGTGGAGACTGGAATATGGTAGCATCAGAGAAGGAAGATAGGAAACGGGGGTTACAGTCAGTGAGACACACAAAACCACATCCAACAGCAGTCTTCACTAGTACACATAAACATGGTAGGCATGGTCATATTACATTATTCTACAGTGTCCCTTTCCCTAGTAGACTCATTTCCTAGACATATTGTGGAGGTTCCGGCTTACCTTTATGGGAGGAGTTATTTTGGCGGACGGAACACTTCAGGAAATATACTAATCCAAATTCTTACAATTAGCCCAGAGTCAGAGTACTGAATACAGGTCCATCAATTGGTTGTCTCTATGTGGCATATGAATATCCCATTACACCCTATGACCTACAGTCATATGAAAAAGTTTGGGCACCCCTATTAATCTTAATCATTTTTAGTTCTAAATATTTGGGTGTTTGCAACAGCCATTTCAATTTGATATATCTAATAACTGATGGACACAGTAATATTTCAGGATTGAAATGAGGTTTATTGTACTAACAGAAAATGTGCAATATGCATTAAACCAAAATTTGACCGGTGCAAAAGTATGGGCACCTCAACAGAAAAGTGACATTAATATTTAGTAGATCCTCCTTTTGCAAAAATAACAGCCTCTAGTCGCTTCCTGTAGCTTTTAATCAGTTCCTGGATCCTGGATGAAGGTATTTTTGACCATTCCTCTTTACAAAACAATTGTAAAGAGGAATGGCTGTTGCAAACACCCAAATATTTAGAACTAAAAATGATTAAGATTAATAGGGGTGCCCAAACTTTTTCATATGACTGTATTTATTCCATGATTATCAGGTAGATCAGACATCTTCTCTGGGTTGACAGAGTTTATCCAAGCTGTTTCACTCAATATGTATAGCAACAAAGAGGTGCTTATTAGAATATTGGTTGAGATCTGAGATACCAACTACAACCCCAATTCCAATGAAGTTGGGACGTTGTGTAAAACATAAATAAAAACAGAATATGATGATTTGCAAATCCTTTTCAACCTATTTTCAATCAAATACACTACAAAGACAAGATATTTAATGTTCAAACGGATAAACTTTGTTTTTTTGCAAATATTCACTCATTTTGAATTTGATGCCTGCAACACGTTTCAAAAAAGCTGGTAGTAGTATAATGTTGTACTGTGTTAGCCATTGAAAGTAGTGGAAGAGTGAAGAAATCAGGCGATACCTTTTAGAGGCTAACTGAGTATATTTGATAAGTAAGCTTTCAAGAGTACTAGCTCTCTTCTTCAGACATGGTGTTATACAAGAACTGAAAATTCACAGATTATTTATACTCTATACACATGATCTTCAAAGGATTTTAGAGTCCTTAAAAAACCTGAGACACATGAGAAACGACAGCTTCCACCCCAAGCACACAAGACAATCTATTATCTACAGCCAGGCTATACGATACAATTGTATTTGCTCCGACAAAGCAGACCTGGACAAGCACCTCCTGGATCTGAGGATGAAATTTCTCCGATTGGAATACAAACCAAAAGTGATGGACAACCAATTAAACAAAGCGGCAGCCATTAACAGAGACAGTCTGCTCACATATAGAGACACCCAGAAAGATGCCCGAGTGCCCCTAGTTGTCACCTACAACCCACAGCTGGAAATCCTACGAAGGATTGCCAAGGAGCTCCATAGGGACAACAGACTCAAGGACATATTTCCAGTCCCCCCTCTCCTTTCCTTTCAACAACCACCAAACCTGAGGCGTATTATTGTCCTGAGTGCCCTGAAGGCCCCAACTGAAAATGGCACCTCACCTTGCCTACAAAAAAGGTGCATGACCTGCAACTACATCCACACCGCTGACAGTGTACCTGTCCCACAGTCACAACAGGTGCACAGAATTAGGGGGACATTTTCCTGCAGGTCTTCCAATGTGGTGTACCTCATAATGTGTGTGCAATGTCCCACCACAGGCCTCTATGTGGGGGAAACAGGGCAGAGACTTAGTCAGCGAATGAACTCACATAGATCCATTATTAATAAAAGCAGAACAGATCTCCCAGTGGCCGCACATTTCTCCGGAGAAAACCACTCTACTGAAGATTTGCGGGTTGTGGTTTTAATGGGACATTTTAAGACGCAGGAGGAAAGGAAAGAATGGGAGTACAAGTTTATGCAAAAATTTCAAACTCTGCAATTTGGACTTAATATTCATGCCAGCTTCATGTCACACTATGTATGAACTGTGAGGGTCACAAATCACCTCCTGATAGCAAACAGATAACAGATCCCTCTGTCACGCACCACAACTTTCCAGATTGTTTTTTGACCTGTTGTAAATAACTTCTCTACTTAGATTGCATTTTGTTTTGGTTTTTTTTAAGGACTCTAAAATCCTTTGAAGATCATGTGTATAGAGTATAAATAATCTGTGAATTTTCAGTTCTTGTATAACACCATGTCTGAAGAAGAGAGCTAGTACTCTTGAAAGCTTACTTATCAAATATACTCAGTTAGCCTCTAAAAGGTATCACCTGATTTCTTCACTCTTCAAAAAAGCTGGGACAGGCAACAAAAGACTGGGAAAGTTGAGGAATGCTCAAAAAACACCTGTTTGGAGCATTCCAGAGGTGAACAGGTTAATTGGAATCAGGTGAGTGTCATGACTGGGTATAAAGGGAGCATCCCCAAAAGGCTCAGTCATTCATAAGCAAAGATGGGGTGAGGTTCCCCACTCTGTGAACCACTGCGTGAACAAATAGTATAACTGTTTAAGAACAACGTTTCTCAACGTACAGTTGCAAGAAATTTAGGGATTTCATCATGTACAGTCCATAATATTATCAAAAGATTCAGAAAATCTGGACAAATCTCTGCAAGTAAGCGGCAAGGCTGAAAACCAACATTGAATTCCAGTGACTTTCGATCCTCTCGCAGCACTGTATTAAAAACCGACATCATTCTGTAACGAATATTACCACATGGGCTCAGGAACACTTCAGAAAACCATTGTCAGTGAACACAGTTCGTCGCTACATCTACAAGTGCAAGTTAAAACTCTACCATGCGATGCAAAAGCCATATATCAACAACACCCAGAAACGCCGCCGGCTTCTCTGGGCCTGAGCTCATCTGAGATGGACTGACGCAAAGTGGAAAAGTGTCCTGTGGTCTGACCAGTCCACACTTCAAATTCTTGTCCTCCGAGCCAAAGAGGAAAAGGACTGGCCAGATGATTATCAGCACAAAGTTCAAAAGCCAGCATCTCTGATGGTATGGGGGGTGTGTTAGTGCCCATGGCATGGGTAACTTTCACATCTGTGAAGGCACCATTAATGCTGAAAGGTACATACAGGTTTTGGAGCAACATATGCTGCCATCCAACCGATGTCTTTTTCAGGGATGTCTGCCTTCCTGCAGTCCAGACCTGTCTCCCATTGAAAATGTGTGGCGCATTAAGAAGTGTAAAATATGACAACGGAGACCCCGGACTGTTGAGCAATTGAAGTTGTACATCAAGCAAGGGTGGGAAATAATTCCACCTACAAAGCTTCAACAATTCGTGTCCTCAGTTCCCAAATGCTTATTGAGTATTGTTAAAAGGAAAGGTGATGTAACGCAGTGGTAAACATGTCCCTGTCCAAGTCTTTTGTTGCCCCTGTCCCAGCTTTTTTGGAACGTGTTGCAGGCATCAAATTCAAGATGAGTGAATATTTGCAAAAAACAAATAAAGTTTATCCTCTTGAACATTAAATAACTTGTCTTTTTAGTGTATTCAATTGAATATAGGTTGAAAAGGATTTGCAACTTCATTGGCATTGGGGTTGTATTACGGCACTCTTGGACCAGCTTAAACACCTGATGCAAATTGACTGGGTGAAAGCAGAGAGAAGAAAGAACTCTCTTAGACTAGGTTCACACTAGCGCTCGGGGATTCCGTTCCCCATTACACTTTAAAAATATGGAGAGAAAAGTCCTGCAAGCAACCCAGCGGACCCCATTATAGTCTATGGGGTTTGCGGGTTTCCGCGGGTAACTGCTTTTTTAAGCGGATTAGGTTTCTGTTTGTGGGGTCCCCAAGCGGAATGCAGGTGTGAACCTAGCATCACTCTGAGAACTTCTTTCATAAGTGAAAAGCATTTATTATAACACACTTGACTAGACAGGAAGTGGTTGAACTGGTGACACCTTTTACTCTAACCAAGCGGTACCTTCTAGAAAACCTCACAGGCTTCTTGGAATTGAAATTAGACTGGTTTTGGGGAGATACCGAACCTTGAGGCTACGTATAAAATTTAGTTGCATGTTCTAGAACAGTGGTTCACAAACTTTCCGAAGGCGGGACCCTCTTTTGGATAACAATTTTGTCGGGGACCCTCCTCTACCGTACTTCGTTGCATTAGAAAAATAAATGTCCCGACCTGTATTCTGCCTCTTATTTCACTGTAATCTCCCTTTTATTCTGCCTTTTAGCACTGTATTCTGCATTGCATTCTACTCTGCCATCAGCAATTTTGGGGTCCCATACCGGCAAAATTTTTGTTCTCCCATCCTCCCCAATGTATTTTACTGTACAGTTTCCTGTCCTGTGGCCCCCACACAGTGTATATAATGTTCCCCAGTGCTCCCCACACAGTATAAAATGCTCCAGTGTCTCCACACAGTATAATGCTCTACAGTGGCCCCAGACAGTATAATGTTTCAGAATGGCCCTAGACAGTATAATACTCCACTGTGGCCCCACACAGTATAATGAGCTACAGAGGTCCCTGCACAGAATAATGCTCCACAGTGGCCCCCACACAGTGTAATGCTCCACAAAATCCCCCCCATAGGATATAACCCCCTTTATTTGACCCCACAGTATATGACCCCCTTTTTGGGCCCCTCACAGTATATGACCCCCTTTTTCACATATATTAGGCTGCTACCTATTGCAATAATACAATAGGTAGCAGGCAATAATCTAATCACCCATCCAAGCTCTTGTCCGGGCCAGCTTTCCTGCCTCCTCCAGGGCACACTGCACCAGACGCTGAAGAATGCCAGGTCATTGGACGTAACGTCCTGGCATTCTTCAACATCGTGATGTAGCTGATGTAGGGGCAGCACTGGAGGCCAGCCAGAACAGGAGCGTGGATGAGTAAATTATCGGCTGCTACCTATTGCAATAATACAATAAGTAGCAGCCGATTAATAAAAAGAATGCCACACATGTATGCAAATCTGTGTTGTAATATTAAGGTCTGAGTATCCAAATTATCTTGTCTACTGTATTTTGTGTTTGGTTATATATAATAAAAATTTGAATATAAAAAAAAAAAGCCATACATACAGTACACTTTTGACCGGTAGAACTAGAAATAAGCCCCAGGAGCAAATAATTATATATAGAAGATAGAAAGTATCTTCTTCTTGGGGGACATCTGGAACACAAAGCACTAAGCTTAGAACAAAATGACTACACACAGGACATATAATGGCTTAATTTTAAAATTTTAAGGCAAAAGGGTAACTTAACACTCCTGGTTGCCAATGTAAAACCTGTAATGGGGCCCCTACCTACCTTGTGCCATTTAGAATAGTGTCATATTTTATGTGGCAGAGAGACCGTTGGGGCCCCCTCAAGATCCAGGGCCCAGTAGCAACTGCTACCTCTGCACCCCCTATAGTTACGCCCCTGCAAGTAAAAGAGCAGGAGAAAATTTATACTTTGCGGTATAAATCTATACTGCTTGAGACATTTTCTGCATAATATACAAGAGCTACCAGAATGCAGTGCTCCCAGAGATTGATTTTTCAGATATTGGAGAGCACAGCAAGGTTATAGGTTATTAATAACATGTATCACAGGATAGGGGATAAATGTTTGACTGCTGCGACTTCAATGGAATTGCCAGTAACAGCAATCTCTAGCAAACTCATAGAAGTAAATGTACAGTGGCCATGCATGTGCCACTGCTACATTGTCATGGAGCACTGGGAAACTTACAGTTCCCTGTTCTTTTGTTCTCTGTAGATAGGTGATAAATGCTATTAATGGGAAAAAAGTTCTATAATTTGTTACTCTGAAAATCTTGTCCCAGTCCTTGCTGATAAATGTCTACTACGTAAAAAAAACCTTTAAATTTCATGGACAGCCATAGAGTATATGCTGGATTAGGGCATATAGACATCATAAAAGCTGCTTTTGTGGGCTCAAACTGTTCATGCATTACAGGGGCAGTCATTTATCTGACTAGCTGCTATATAATACTACAAATGGCTGGCTAGCTGTGGATTCCCCCATGTGCTGTTAGCCATCCAATTCCAGTTTTATCAATATGAGCTTAGGTAAAAAAACAAAAACAACAACGCCGAGCGGCACATCGGGTAATATTGTTTTTACAAAAGTTGAATGACACAATGTAAATTGTGTTCAGAAAACGTGGGAAGAATAAAGTGACTAGGACGTGTCCACTAATAAAGGTTGAGAGGAGGTGGATAAAGTGGTAGAGTGGGTCCACAATGCATGGGCATACACCTGAATGGGTATAGTGTATATCAATATCCCCTCAGTTGATTAGCCCACTAGTAGTGGATTGGCCACAGTGTAGATAAGCTCTCACCTTGAATGGTTAGGTATGGTATAATGTCGTATATTTTAGTGGAATGGTCCAAACTATGTCACAGGATGAGGGAGCAGCGGGACTTCTAGGCGTCAGGATCTCCTGGATCCAAACGGTATTCCAAATGTAGAAATGGTAGGAGTGACTCCAAAAAAAGAGAGGTAGGGGACCGCGCTTCACCAAGGTTGCTTTAATAAACTCTAAAACACAACGCGTTTCGAGGATCAATGGTCCTCTTTATCAAGTGTACAAGAGACTGGTTAAAAATTATTAACCATTCACAATCCCCTTCCATATCAAGTACAACTCCTGTAATCAAACCCATTCCCCATACAACCACATTAAAGCCGAAATCTAACTTTTATCCTCTCCAACACAAAGGACACCATATTGAAACTTTCTATTCCCTAGTGGCCAACGATTTTCGAGATCTGAATAAATCGAATGATCCTAAGGCAAAATCCAACCTCCGTCCATCTGAAAAACTAGCCATTAAATCCCTTATTAATAATAAATCTATTGTAATCAGAAATGCTGACAAGGGTGGGGGTATGGTTATACAAGACAGAGATGATTATATCTCAGAGGCCGTTCGAATATTATCCGATTCCAATTACTATCAGATTTTACATAAAGACCCTTCTGACTTACACTACATCAAATATCGTGAATTGATTACTAATGCCTTTACCAAAGGCATCCTAACAGATAAGGAAAAGGGCTTTCTACTAGTCAATGACTTTTCGATTTCAAAATTTTATCACTTACCTAAAGTTCATAAAAATCTACAAAATCCGCCAGGAAGACCCATCATCTCTGGAGTCAACGCATTAACAAGAAATCTTTCGCATTATATAGATTTGCAGTTACAAAAGTATGTAACCAAATTCCCATCCTATTTGAAAGATTCAATTCATCTAATTACTGAACTGCTAACTATTCAATGGAAGCCCAATTATATTTGGGCAACCCTTGATGTTTCGGCCCTATACAGTAATATACCCCACTCCAAAGGCCTGGAAATGATAACCAAAACATTACACATGGATAAGACGATGCCTATTGAACAGAAAACCTTTATCACAAATAGCATCCAATTCATTTTGGAGCACAATGTATTCACTTTCGAATCTAAACTATACCTACAGAAACGTGGTACAGCCATGGGTACCCGTTTCGCACCCAGTTATGCCAATATCTTTATGGGACGCTATGAGGAATCCTTCATCCAAAACATACACTTCTGGTCACATAACATAGTTTTTTATAGAAGATATATTGATGACCTCTTATTTATATGGGAAGGCACTGAACAATCCTTTCAAGAGTTCACCAAATACCTCAACAATAACGATTGGGGAATCACCCTAAGTGGCCAACCCCAAATAAACACGATCGAGTTCCTAGATTTGGAACTAACTGGTGGCCCTAATGGTATTAACACTAAAACTTTTTTTAAGAAAGTGACCTGCAACAGCCTACTAGATTATCGGAGTTCCCATTATAGGAAATGGAGAGACAATGTACCTTTCGGCCAATTCAAACGGATCAGACGCAATTGTACTAGTGATGCAGATTTCAAAATACAGAGTAAAATCCTAACCCAACGATTTCAAGAGAAATATTATCCGAAAAGGATTATCCAAGCAGCAGAATCAAAAGCACAATCCTTGACCCAGTCCGATTGTCTGATTCCCTCTGAGAAAAATAATGTTAGAGGGTTCGGACATAATTTTATCACTACCTATAATAATGCACATAATAGGATCAGAATGATTCTTGATAAACACTGGCCAATACTCCTCAATGATCCACTACTCAAACCCAATATCCCCTCCAAACCATCCATCACCTTCAGAAGAGCCAAGACTTTAAAAAATCTCTTGGCCCCAAGTAAACTTAGATCTCTTACCAAGCCCAAGGATCCGAGCTCCATGCACTTACAAACAAATGGCGTATTTAAATGTAAACATAAGAAATGTAAATGCTGTAATACAATCAATCATTTAGCAAAAGACATCACTAGCGTTGTCACGGGCGAAACGTTTCATATCAAGCATTCTTTAGATTGTTCCTCTTCCTACGTTATTTATGTCCTTGAATGCCCTTGTGGACTTCAGTATATAGGCCGAACCATTAGACCACTAAGAGAAAGACTAAATAAACATAGGTCTAATGTACAGAATGGTTACCTCAAGCATAGTGTTTCGAAACATGCTTTATTGGTACCCAATTCCAGCTTTAATGGGTTTAAAATCACACCATTAGACCATATTCCTACACATATCAATAATAGGTTTGATAAACTAAAAAGAAAAGAAATGTACTGGATATTCAAATTTAATTCACTGACACCAGCTGGTCTCAATGAAGCACTTGAATCTGTATACGACTAAAACAGTCCTGAGGTATTATGGAGGCACTGGTAATATATACAATAATTTTATATAGTTTCCTTTTTCCTTTTTCCTTTTTTTTTTTTTTTTTTTTCTTATTTATTTTACGTATCTCTGTTACTATGTATGTATCTCTTTTGATATTTATTCATATCTTTGTTACTTATTAACATTCCTTTATACTCAATATTGTTAATGTTACCCACATTTATAAATATTTCTCTTAATTGTTTTCATTTTTTATACGATTTTAATTGTTAATTTATTGTCCGCCTTATTTATTACACATAGCCTTTAAATAATTCATATTGTGGTTGATACACATTCATAGCCACTTTCTATACGATTTTAATTGTTAATTTATTGTCCGCCTTATTTATTACACATAGCCTTTAAATAATTCATATTGTGGTTGATACACTTTCATAGCCACTTTTCTCAGTTTTAATCAATTTATAAGTACTGTATATGTGTATTATTATTATTATTATTATTTTATTTCACATTGATTATTTGATGAACATTATCTGTTTTTCTATTCTTATTTGTTCATGTTTATTTCCTTTTTTAACCAGTCTCTTGTACACTTGATAAAGAGGACCATTAATCCTCGAAACGCGTTGTGTTTTAGAGTTTATTAAAGCAACCTTGGTGAAGCGCGGTCCCCTACCTCTCTTTTTTTGGAGTCACTCCTACCATTTCTACAGTTTTATCAATATGTCATGAATGTAACGCTTGGTTAATATGGAGACTGCATTTGGATTCTTTAGGAAACCAATGGACAAAATTCCTGCATGCCCCACTTTTGCTTCCAGAGATTTCAATTAAAAAAAAAACCACATGCAACAGACACCTGAGACCCATTATAGTCAATGGGGTCCCTTGGGCTCTTTTCATGTCCGTCATAGTACAGATCCAATTCTCTCCATTTTTCTGTTCTTCTGGTCCTCTGACAAGTGTGAACCTAGCATACGTGGTGGGAAACCCTGTTCAATAATGGATTCGTATAATAAAGAAAATGCTTTCTGACATACAGAACTGTCTATTATTATCAATGTTAAGTGGTTTCTAATTCTTGTATTATCGTACATCAAGCAGTCCTAACCAGGAAAACATCTGAGATCTCTACATCGTGGAACCTCAGGTTAATATGATTTCAGGGTAGGAGATTACTCCTGTTAAGGCTTTGACTGGTTAGGATCAATATTTAATAAAAAAAAATACATTGTGGACGCACTGCTGGAGATTTTAATATTCTTAGCAGGCTTTCACACTACCGTTAGTAATGTCTGTTGCTAAATGTTAACAACGGACACTAACAGATCTGTCATAAACCTGTTAAAAATCCCATTGATTTCAATGGTATTTGATCTGTTTTCCATTAGTGTTCATTTTTTATCAAATCCGTCACGTTTGCTTTTTTTTTTTAGCGGACATAATAACTTAGGCTGGGTTCACATCAGCATCTGTGCGAAATCAGTTTTTGAAACCGTCTAAAAACCTTCAAAATTTGATTTTGAAGGCTTAGTTTTAAAACCTGTTGATTTCAATGAGTTGTAAAAACCGTCTGCAGGTGTGCATTTGGGGCATTTCCGACTGGTATCCGCTCTTTTGGGCAGCGAAAAAAGTCAGACTTGCAGGACTTTTCCTCCGTCCAAAAAATAAGTATACCAGATGGATAGCAACAAATCCGATTTTTTTTTTTTTTTTTTTTTTTTTTTAACATTGAGGTCTATGGAAGGCAGACACAAGCGAATTACCAATGGATAGTAATCTGTTTGAGTCCGCTCTGAAATCCATTTTTCTCTCTGCACATGCTCAGAATGAAGAAGGACGCAAATGGACACAAATGGACAGTTTCTTTGACCGACACCCATTGACTAATCCATCTAAAAAGACAGATTTGGGTATCTGCTCTGTAACCGTTTGGAATCCTTTTTGGACCAATCCGTTTTTGTTTTGTTTTTTAAACGGTTTGGTAGCAGAAGGATAACAGGTGCAAGTGTGAACCTAGCATCAGGGTACAGGACTTTTTTTGTCCATTTAAAATAAAAGACTTACTATGGATATTAAGCATCCGTTATTTTTTTAACATTAATGTCTATGGCTAATGGTCAGTAACAGATGGTTGTCCATTATACTGTCCTTTTTTTTCTGTCCATGCTTAGAAAGCAGAGCAAAAAAAAAACAAAAAACGCAAAAAAACAGACAGTATAAAAATAGACAAGAACGAACACTAACTGATATTAATGTATCAGTTTTTTTTAAAGGATCAGTTAAAAAATGGACACATTAACATCAGATAGTGTCTGCTAACGTCCGTTATGATAGGCATCCGTTTTTTTTTTTTTTTTTTTTTTTTAACAGGCTCTATCAGAACAGATATCCAACCGTAGTATGAATGCCCCCTTAATATAGTTAGTCTATGACTTTTTGTGTACTCCTAAAGTTATTAAGGGGCATACTATGGACTGTGCTCCCTAAGTCTAGATAGCACATACAGTTGTGCTAAAAAGTTTACATACTCCGGCAGATTTTTTGTTTTTTGGGCCTTTTTTTTCAGAGAATATGAATGATAACACAAAAACCTTTTCTCCACTCATGGTTAGTGGTTGGTTGAAGCCATTTATTGTCAAACTTCTGTGTTTTCTCTTTTTAAATCATAATGACAACCCAAAACATCAAAATGACCCTGTTCAAAAGTTCACATACCCTGGTGATTTTGGCCTGATAACATACCCACAAAGGGGTTTGAATGGCTACTAAAGGTAACATCCTCACCTGTGACCTGTTTGCTTGTAATCAGTGTGTGCATAAAAGTTGAGTGAGTTTCTGGGATCCAGACAGACTGTTGCATCTTTCCTCCAGCCACTGACGTTTCTGGATTGTGAGTCATGGTGAAAGCAAAAGAATTGTCCACGGATCTACAGGAAAAGGTAGTTGAACTGTATAAAACAGGAAAGGGATACAAAAAGATATCCAAGGAATTGTTAATTCCAGTCAGCAGTGTTCAAACTGTGATTAGCAAATGGAAACTTAGGGGCTCTGTAAAAACCAAACCACAGTCAGGTAGACCAAACAAAATTTCGGCCACAACTGCCCGGAAAATTGTTTGGGATGCAAAGAAAAAAACCCACACATAACATCAGCTGAAATACAGGACTCTCTGAAAACTATCGGTGTGGCTGTTTCAAGATGCACAATAAGGAGGCACTTGAATTAAAATGGGCTGCAAGGTCGAGTTGCCAGAAGAAAGTAATTACTGCGCAAATGCCACAAAGAATCTCGCCTTCAATACGTCAAACAGCACAGAGACAAGCCTCAAAACTTCTGGAACACGGTAATTTGGAGTGATGAGACAAAAATCGAACTTTTTGGCCACAACCATAAACGTTACATTTGGAGAGGTGTCAACAAGGCCTATGATGAAAGGAACACCATTCCTACTGTAAAGCACGGAGGTGGATCACTGATGATGTGGGGATGTGTGAGCTTCAAAGGCACAGGAAACTTGGTCAAAGTTTCCCAACTAACTAACTCAGCCTACCCCCACCCCCACCGCATCATACTTATCTGTCTTCCTCTCTGGGAACAGCTACTCCTTTTCTTTCACTGTGCACAGGCTGGAGACGCCTCTCTTCCTCTCTGCTAGTGTGTGCACAGACCAAAAGTGCCTCTGATGCCTGCGCAGTAGAGATGGAGTGCCATCTCTACTGCGCATGTGTCGCAGGCACCTCCAGACTGCGCAAGCGCTAGCAGAGAGGAAGAGGGGAGCAGCCGTTCCCGCAGAGGAAGATACGTAAGTATGATGGGGTTGGGGAGAGGGAGTAATGGTGAAGTTCCGTTTCAGAAACAGGGAAACGGAACGTCACCAGATTATCAGAAAGTGTGCCTGGGATATGGATAATTATAATTTTTTTTTACTATAAGTAAATTAGAAGTTAGGTGAGGGGAGGGGTTTTAGTTTAGGGGTTAATTTTTATTTTATCCCAGACAACCCCTTTAAGTTTTCTTGATATATAGATCTTTTAACTTACATTGCTTTAAACGTTTTGTTTTTCTATAGTAAGTACCCCCTAGCTGTTTCTATAAATTCATACAGAAAACTGAATTGTACTTTATATAATGGCTTCAAATCAATGTTCGTGAAGTAGTTGGAATGACCAAGGGCAGAAGATTTCTGACTCCCCTGACACTGTAGCTGCAACTGGCAAATGATTAATATCCCTCATTGGTGTAATAGTCATTTATTAGCTAGGTATACAGCCCTAGGGGCAAGAGCAGAAGGTCTCAGGTTCTTATACTTTTCTTTCACATACTATTTTCTTTTCTACTGTATTGAAAATAGTTGCACAGTCCACGTGACCACATCTGCTTCTGTTATTTCATTTATTTGTTATGCCAATTTACATCTACCTATATATCTTCCTATATTCCTTGCCATGTTGACATCCATAGTATAGACAAATAACTTCTTTTATAAACACTGCCAGTGGGAAATATATAGAAATGAATTGTAAATTTAGACACTTAGATTTTATGCTATGTTTACTCACATGCCTCTGGGACATTGTGTATATACAAGAAATAACTCATAGCCTTCTGCTGATCTTAGAGCTATTATACTTTAGCTTTTTTGTTTGTGTATGGCAAAACTAAAATCACACCAGGGTAAAATAATGTATATTCTTTAACTTCATCATTCTGTTTCAATGAGTAAAAGCATGTTCAGGTATAATAGCATATGGCCTGTACATTGCATTTCTTTCCCATTGTTTCAGTATATGACCAACATACTAAGTGCACTATACAAAGATTGCCACTACTGATATCAGTTCTTGTCCGCACTGGGTTTTCAGTCTAAATTTCCTTTTCTTAAAGTTTAAAATAGGATAAGTTTCACAAGAAGCCATTTGACCGATAATAGTCTTTTGGTCCATGTAGAAGAAAACCAAAGTACCCAAGGGAATGAGCTCATCGGGAGAATATAAAAAAAAACTCACTGTAATTACATATGTAGGACCCAGGGCCGTTTTAACACATTGGTGGTCCCTGTGCAAAGGTTTCATAAGTTAGCCCCCCCATCACCACCACTTAGAAATACTTGACCTGCACAAATTCTAATGCCCCCTCAATGGCCCCCACATAGTATAATGCCCCTAAGTGGCTCTCACACAGTATAATGCCTCCCTAGTGGCCCCATACAATATAATGCCCCTCATAATGTCCCCTTCCAGGTTTCCCCCACATTTTCATGTGCCCCTCTCAGCTTGCCCCCACAGTATCATAGGCCCTGTGCATGTCTTTGATCTATCTGAAACTGAATCTCTAAAAGATTGAATTACTGCTGTTTCCACCATCTAATAGATCTGTCCCTGATATCTCCATTGCAGTCTCCGGCCTTACTATAACTCCTAGGCAGCATGCCCGCTGCCTCTGGGTTGTGTTTGACTCAGACCTTTCCTTCACCCCCCATATCCAATCACTTGCACGCTCATGTCATCTCCACCTCAAAAACATCTCCAAAATACTTTCCTTACCAAAGATACATTAAAGACACTTATTGTTGCCCTGATTCACTCTCGCCTTGACTACTGTAACTCCTTACTAATCGGTCTTCTCCTTACTAAACTCTCCCCTCTACAATATATTCTGAATGCAGCGGCCAGGCTCATCTATCAGTCTAGACGCTACAGTGATGCCTCCGGTCTGTGTCAGTCACTACATTGGCTCATTGCATTCATTACAGAATACAATATAAACTTATCACCCTCATCCACAAGGCTCTCCATAATGCTGCACCTCCCTACATTTCCTCCCTCATCTCTTTCTATCGCCCAACCATTGCTCTCCGTTCACTAAACGACCTAAGGCTAACATCCTCTATTATCAGAACCTCCGACGCTCGTATGCAAGACTTCTCCCGAGTTGCACCACTTCTCTGTAATGCTCTATCCCGGACAATCAGATTAACTTCCAATATATACAGCTTCAAGCGCAAACTAAAGACACATCTTTTCAGACAAGCCTATCACATTTCCTAATGTAAACCCTTCCGTAGTTAGAATCCCTAAAACGAACCCTCCTCTGTTCACGCTCCCACTTTACCCCACAGGATATGATGCCGTTTCAGACTAACTTTATATGTCCAGGCACCATCTGCACGTTAAAGGACACAACTGGTGACGGCTAATACAGCTTTATATATGTGTCATGACAATAACCTCTATTACAAAATTGTCTGACCATTGTATAAGCAATGCTACCTCCAATGCCGCCCCTGCTACCTCTTGTGACACCCCCTCTACCTCATAGATTGTAAGCTCTTGTGAGCAGGGCCCTCAGTCTCATTGTGTGAGTTCACTATTTGTTTGTAATATATTGTTTTTGTTTTGTCTGTACTTGAACTCTACAAATTGTACAGCGCTTCGGAATATGTTGGCGCTATATAAATAAAATGTATTATTATTATCATGTCCCCCCCACCCCCTAGGTTGCCCCCACAGTGTCATGCCCCCCAGGTTTCCCCCACAGTTTCATGTCCCCATCAAGTTGCTCCCTCAGTGTCATGTGTCCCCCCCAAGTTGCCCCCATACTGTCATGTCCCCCTCAAGTTGCCCCCACAGTATCATGTCCCCCCACAAATACAGAACTGTTCCGCTGTCCAAAGAGGGCCCCCGCTACCATAGGGCCCAGTGCAAGTGCACCGTTTACCCTATGGTTTAAGCGGCCCTGGTAGGACCAACTACATCGCCAACATCAGCGTGCTCTATGAGACCGCGCATGCCCAATCACAGGCTTCAGCTCTGGCCTCAGCAGTGACCAAGCAGTTGACCTGAAGTGGCTTGAGGCTCTTGGCATTTTATACTGTGGGGGCTCTGGGCAGCATATTATACTCTGCAGAGCCACTGTGGAGAATTATACTGGAGGGGCGATTGTGAAGCAGTACACTGGGGGCAGGGGTGAATCTAGCCTCTTTGCTTCCTGAGGCGGACTATAGAAAGGTGCTCCCCCACCACCAAAAAAAAAATATCGAGCTTACATGCTCAAAGCTTCACACGCTGCTATCGTCGCACAATAAACATACACAATACACAAAGCTAAAAAACTGTTTTTAAGAATGCTTCTTACTGTATTACTTCAGTATCAGAGATGAACAACACAGCATTAACAATTAAAGTAACTTAAAACATCTTCTGCTTGGTGGATGGACAAGCCTGCATGGCCCCCATTCTCTTTAATAGGAGTGCCGCAGATAGTGGAGTACTGTACTTACTGTACAGCTATCTTTGGCACTCCCGTCGAGGCGAATGGGAGCCTTGTGGGTTCGTCCATCCACCAAGCAACATGCCTATATTCAGCCTGGCTGTGGTCAGGATGAATTCCCAGAGGGGGGAATAAAACTATTTTCAGGCCCAGTGGGGATCTCAGCAGACAGACTCCCATCTATCAGGTATTTATCCTCTATCATTTAGGTGAATACAGTGCAGTAACATTTTGTGACTTACAGGTGACGTCTCTAACTAATTGTTCAGATTTCCCTTCTCTTCCCTTTGGACCACCATGACCACTTCTTCCAGCTGTGACTTGTCTCTGTAAAGTTTGCAGCACAGACATCTTTGGCTCCTCACTTTTCCAGGCACCTGCCACACATTGTTCTCACTTACACAAAGCTCCCATCCTGCCGCTACCCCAATTATAAAATATATGATATAACCCCCCCATAATGAATACTCCCAAGTGCATCTTTAAATGAATAATGTCCGTGTGTACCCTGTTTAAATAGTGCCCATTATTAATAATGCCCCTGTGTACCCTGTATAAATAGTGCACCTTATTAATATTGCCCCATGTGTTTCCTAATTATAAGGTTTTCCAAGTTATCAATTAAAAAAATCAGTGGGGCTCAAAAACCCTGGACCCCCAGCTGTGTGAATAAACCATGGTACCTGTGAAAGCGCTGTGACCGCTTATATGTTTACATAGTGTCATTCGTTTCATAGCGGCCATGTAATGTAACTATAGCCTCATCCTATACACGTCTATGTGACAAGACTGTAATTACATCACACGGTCACTATAAACAGACAGCATGTGATACAGTTGGGGAAAAAAAAGTAGTTAGTCTCAATACTTTGTTATATAATGGCTCATTATATAAATACCCCCCTTGTATTATTGTATTAATAATGCCTCTAATAGCCCTTATATAAATAACACCTCTTAAATTCATAAAGCCTCCTTATATAAAGTGTCCCCTCCTAACGACCCCTTAAAATACCCACAACTGTGCTAAAAAAAAAAATAAAAGTTATACTCACCTACCTGCGATCCCTTGATGGAACCGCTGCCTCCTCTTCTTCATCTGCGTATAGGACATCTGCATCTCAGTTCAGAAGGCATGATGCTATGACGTCATCACGCCTGCCTGCGCCGAGAAGCAGATGTTTTGTGTCTGTCTTCTCGGTGTCTTGTATACTGCAGGCCTGAAGTGACTTGCCATTTACAAGGCAGAGTCACAGCTTGTATTAATGGCGGCCCCGGGGTGGGCCACACAGAATTAGTGGGCCTGGGGAAGCCTAGGGGTAGGAGGGCAGCCTAGGCTGCATGCGTCACATCAGGTAAATTTACCTGCAGGGCGATGTGATGTGACGGGGCGCATGCAGACCAGCACTCCTCCATGCCGCCCCTTCTAGCTGTCACGCATAGTGCCACCTGAGGCGGCCGCCTCACTTTGCCTCATTAGAGGTGTGCCCCTGACTGGGGGTCACTGTGGGGAACTTATTATACTTTGTGGGCCACTGTGGAGAATTATAGTGGTGGGGCATTGTGGAGCATTATACTGTGTACGGCCACTGTGGGACATTATACTGTGTTGGGTCACTGTGGAGCATTATACTAGGAGGGCGCCTCTGAGGAGAATATACTGTGTGGGGATATTGTGGAGCATTGTACTGGGGGGCACTGTGGGTAGCAAATTATACTGTGTTGGGCCACTGTGGAGCATTATACAGTGTGGTGGGTGGGATGACTTTGGGGAGCATATTATACTGTGTGGGGCTACTGTGAAGCATTATACTAGGAGGCCTCTGGGGAGCATATTATACAGTGTGGTCCCACTATGGAGCATCATACTGTGTGGGACCACTATGAAGCATCATACTGTGGAGGACTCTGGGAAGTATATTGTACTGTGTTGGGGTACTGTGGAGAATTATACTGTGGAGGGCTCTTTGGAGCCATTTTGGTCATATGCCATGTGGGGCCAATGTGGGGGGGGCTCAGGGGAGCATTTTATACTGTGTTGCCGCTGTGGAGCATTGAACTGTGAGGGAAACTGTGGAGCATTACATACCATGTAGAGCATTATACTGTGTGGAGAGTACTATATATACTGTGTGGGGGCCACAGGACAGAAAACTGTAAAATACATTGAGGAGGATGGGAGAACAAAAATTTTGCCGGTATTTTGCCCCAAAATTCCTGATGGCAGCCCTGTGTGCTGTTCCTGCATCACAGTTCCCTCACTAAAAGTGCTCCATGGCCGAGCTATTGGGACATGTACAGTACTATAGGGGATGATGGTAAAGGGAAAATGCTCAGTAATGTGCAGCACTGATTGCCGGATTAGTTATGTAAGATTTCAGTGAAGGAGCCGTGGTGTAGGCTATTAGCAGAAAGCTGTTTGGTAGGCCTCCAAAAAAAGTTCCTCTGGTGGAGCCTAGGCCCTTCAGTCTGACACTGGCAACGGGTGCTCTTAAATATCTATATACAGGACAACAATAACTCCACACTTATTAAATTAACTCAAGTACAATGGTGTCTTTTTTGGGAGTTTGGATTCTGCTGGTATTTGGGTCAAAATTAATGGGAATGTGTCATATATTTTTTTTACTAACTTGAAACCACCTACTGAAATATAAAGATATTCTCACCCACACTTACCTTGGCTTGATTTTGGTTAAAAACTTTTTTACTGTTATTTTTAGACCCCCTAGGGGGTCTAGCTGCATCCAGGTATATAGTGCGTCAACACCCTAAGAGTGATGCTATACGGTGCTCCTGGATGCATACATTTACCACTAATTGAGGGCTGCACATGTACTTTCACTGCTTCTAATGGGAAAGTACAGGTGTGTCCCGGGAAATAGCCGTAAACACATGCATCCAGAAGCATCTCGTTGCAGCACTTCTGTGTTATGGTTTGTGGTATATGACTTTAGTTTAGGGATCGTCAGCCTTACAATTATTGCCCGACACTCCGAGTACCTCATCTTTGATTTTTTTTAATTTAAATCGACACGCCGTACATAAAAGGTTGCCTCAAAGGTTTGGCTCAAGAAAAAAAACCGCAGCAAAATCTTCAACAAAAAAGCAGCGTTTTCGCTACGTGTGGCCTTAGCCTAAAGTGTTCTTTTAAAGTGGCTTTCTAGCTAACTAAAAATATAATCAAAGCTGTTCAGGATGGAAATGTGGCACTCCCTCTCACTGATCCCCACACTGGTCTGATTCATATGCTGACTACTTCCCCACTGAACCCAACTTTTTGGTGTTTCGCAACACACTGGGAATACCTGGAAAAGTCTGCTTAGCTAATCACTGGTCTCAGCGATGACCTCCCTTCCTTTTAACTCACTGGACCACCCTTTAAGGCAATTCTCTTATTTCTTTCTACATTGTCATGGTTTCCACTGGTTGGCAACTCTCCGAGTCACAAATTTTTTTTATAATAACTGCATAATGCAGAATTAGAATACCAGGCGCCATCCTTTTTTAATCTTTCTGGTGTTGTTTCACTTATTCCTAGTTCCCTCTTGATTTCTATAACATGGCTGCAAGTTTCCCAAACTAGTATATACACACAGTGAGAGCAGGTGAATATGTGTTAGACTACCAGAGCACTTGGTGCATAGACTAAACAAAACTTAGAAACTGGTAGACATTTTACAGAAATCTAGAAATAACTGAAAATCAGAGGAACTGCACCAGAAAGATTAAAAAGAATGGCATATTTTAACTATGCAATTACCACATTTTTATCATGACCCAGAGGGTTGTGTTAATCATATACAGTCATATGAAAACGTTTGGGCACCCCTATTAATCTTAATCATTTTTAGTTCTAAATATTTGGGTGTTTGCAACAGCCATTTCAATTTGATATATCTAATAACTGATGGACACAGTAATATTTCAGGAATGAAATGAGGTTTATTGTACTAACAGAAAATGTGCAATATGCATTAAACCAAAATTTGACCGGTGCAAAAATTTGGGTACCCTTATCATTTTATTGATTTGAATACTTCTAACTACTTTTTACTGACTTACTGAAGCACAAAATTGGTTTTGTAACCTCACTAAGCTTTGAACTTCATAGCCAGGTGTATCCAATCAAGAGAAAAGGTATTTAAGGTGGCCAATTGCAAGTTGTTCTCCTATTTGAATCTCCTCTGAAGAGTGGCATCATGGGCTCCTCAAAACAACTCTCAAATGATCTGAAAACAAAGATTGTTCAACATAGTTGTTCAGGGGAAGGATACAAAAAGTTGTCGCAGAGATTTAACCTGTCAGTTTCCACTGTGAGGATCATAGTATGGAGGTTCCATCATGCTTTGGGGCTGTGTGGCCAATGCCGGCACCGGGAATCTTGTTAAAGTTGAGGGTCGCATGGATTCAACTCAGTATCAGCAGATTCTTGAGAATAATGTACAAGAATCAGTGACGAATTTGAAGTTACGCCGGGGATGGATATTTCAGCAAGACAATGATCCAAAACACAGCTCCAAATCTACTCAGGCATTCATGCAGAGGAACAATTACAATGTTCTGGAATGGCCATCCCAGTCCCCAGACCTGAATATCATTGAACATCTGTGGGATAATTTGAAGCGGGCTGTCCATGCTCGGCGACCATCAAACTTAACTGAACTGGAATTGTTTTGTAAAGAGGAATGGTCAAAAATACCTTCATCCAGGATCCAGGAACTGATTAAAAGCTACAGGAAGCGACTAGAGGCTGTTATTTTTGCAAAATGAGGATCTACTAAATATTAATGTCACTTTTCTGTTGAGGTGCCCATACTTTTGCACCGGTCAAATTTTGGTTTAATGCATATTGCACATTTTCTGTTAGTACAATAAACCTCATTTCATTCCTGAAATATTACTGTGTCCATCAGTTATTAGATATATCAAATTGAAATGGCTGTTGCAAACACCCAAATATTTAGAACTAAAAATGATTAAGATTAATAGGGGTGCCCAAACTTTTTCATATGACTGTATATGGCCTAAGTCAAACATAAACCTTTTGACACTAAGGATAAGTTCAATCGTGTCTGCAGCAAAAATCTGCCAGGCGTGACCATACCCTAAGGATACCTCCCAGATAGAATATATTTTGTTACTCTTCCTAGGCTCTGGATTTCAGTTATATCTTCATAAATCACTTAGTTTATTTGACATCACAGCTTGTAGTTTTATTCAAACTATTATGTTTTATATATATATATATATATATATATATATATATAAAAGTTTTAATCATGTAGTAGGAGGTACATTAAGAGTAATAGTTCCCTAAATTATATGCAGTGATGGAAGTAGCTGTCATAGTAGTAGAAATGCTCAAAATAATACACTCAAAATATACTCATTTCTGATTTAGTATACAGTAAAGACTTTGCTAAAGCCATATATAGAGATCCGCATCATGAATGTGGAGGGTCATGTAGGAATATAGTTTATTCAGTTATTAGATTCTTTATTACCTTACATGCTAAGAATATCCTAGATTAGATAGTTCTCTTGAGCCTTGATATAGAGGGTTTTACATTACAGTCATAAAACCTGTGCTAATAAAGATATACAATAATTAGGAAAGTCTTTATTACATTTTCTTGCCACAAGGGAAGCAGAATGTGCAGAGCCAATGCAGGCAACCTTACTATAAATTATTAAATCTTACCTGCTGTTTAATTGATGAAGTTGGAAATCTGCAGCCATATTTATGATGTCAGACTCTCATCTTTATCATAGTATAAAACACAGAACTGTGTTCATAGATACTGTTCCATGAAGCATTGGTTTTTTTTCTATATTACATAGATTGCATTAATTACAATTGCAGATATTGCTCGGTATCAGTTCTTATGGATTAATATAAGTTAATTGTTTTGTTTTTTTTAATCACACTAAATTTGCCTTACAAAGCCCAATTTCTTATAATACATATAATATAATACATTCTGTCCGATTCAAGTAATATAATAGTTCCGAGATATCCAAGTCGAAGCCAATGGCACATTATTTTTCCTTTCTTCTTCCTTATCATTTAATGCAGTGCACTTCTAAAATGAAGATATATAAAACAATTGAATCTTTTAGAAGAGAATCACAAATTTCAAGAGTCTGAGCGTTTTTATCATAATTCCACAGAACCAACTGTTTTAGCTTTAGCATAATGTTAATCAGAGCTGCTACCATAAGTGAATTTTACTATGGAGGTCCTACTGATCAGTCAGGTTGTAATAACTGTTCTTACATCTCATTGATTCATCTGCCCTTAAAAGTTCTAACAATATTTACCATAGAAGGATTATTTTTTAGGTACTTATGTGTAAGCATATTAACACTTAACACATACTTTTACTATTGGATTTTGTCAGGTCCAAAATGCCCCCAAACCAATAATAGTGCCTTGTAGGAACCTTTAATCCCTTTCCGTGCAGGCATTTTTTAATATTCGTTTTAGAGGCCCCACCTTCCAAGTCCCATAACTTTTTTATTTTTCCGTCCATATTGCCATATGAGGGCTTAATGTTTGCTGGACAAATTGTACTTCATAATGTTACCATTTAGTATTCCCTACAATGTACTGGGAAGCTGGAAAAAAAATTCAGAATGGGGTGTAATTGTAGAAAAACTATTTTTGTGTGACTTCCTTATGGGTTTCGTTTTTGACAGCAATCACTGTGCAGTCAAAATTACATGTCACCTGTATTCTGAGTCATTATGATTCTGGGGATGCTAAATTTATATAGTTTTATTTACGTTTTAACCCCTTAAATAGAATCCAACTTTGCAAAAAAAAAAAAAATTCACCATATCTGACACACAACTTTTTTATATTTCCGTATACAGGATGTATAAGGTGTCTTTTTTGCTGGGCCAGGTGTACATTTTAGTTGTACTATTTTGGTTTGGTTATACTATTTTTACTATTGCTTTGATGGCAAAACAGCGGCTCCAGATCTCATTCCGGGCACTGATCGTGGCATTAATGTCCCTGGCAGCCCCGGCTTGAAGGCTCCCAGGCTTGTCTGGCTATGATTTGTATGACAGACTTCTTTATGCAGCCTGTCATACAAATGCTGAAATTTTGCAATGCATTACAGTGCATTAGCATTGTACTGAATTACATTAGTGACCAGACCCCCTGGGGTTGAAGACCCCTAGGGGTCTCATAAATACGATATTAAAGAAATATATAAAAAAATAAAATGTAAAAATTCTAATCACCCCCCTTTCCCTAGAATACATATAAAAGTTATCCCTGTTTCTACAAACTTAAAAAAATATTTTTACAGTGAACGCCATAGCAAAAAAAAATAAATTAAAAGTGATGAGAGCAAAAGACATTCCCCAAAATGGTATAACTTTAAAGTACACCTTGCCCCACAAAAAAATACACCCTATGCATCCCCATACACGTAAATCTAAAAAAGTTATGGGTATCATAATATGGCGACTTTAAGAAAAAAAAATTTTTTTTAATTTTTGTTAAGGAAATAAAATGTAAATAAAGCTATATAAATTTGGTATCCCCTGAATAGCACCAAAACATAGAATACAGGTGACATGTCATTTTGCCTGTACAGTGAGTGCATTAAAAATGAAACCTGTAAGAAAGTTGCACAAATGCACTTTTTCTCCAATTTCAGCCAATTCAGAATTTTTTTTATAGCTTCCCAGTAAATTGTACAGAATAATAAATGGGACCATTATGAAGAACAATTTGTTCCGCAAACATTAAACTCTCATATGACTCTGTGAATGGAAAAATAAAAAAGTTATGGGATTTGGAAGGTGCCATATTTAAATACCTGACATCCGCCATACTATTACGGATATATATATATATATATATATATATATATATACAGTGATGGCCAAAAGTATTGGCACCCCTGCAATTCTGTCAGATAATACTCAATTTCTTCCAGAAAATGATTGCAATCACAAATGCTTTGGTAATAATATCTTCATTTAATTTGTCGTCAATGGAAAACCACAAAAAGAATTGTCAAAAAGCCAAATTGGATATAATTCCACACCAAACATAAAAAAGGGGGTGGACAAAAGTATTGGCACCCTTTGAAAAATCATGTGATGCTTCTCTAATTTGTGTAATTAACAGCACCTGTTACTTACCTGTGGCACATAACAGGTGGTGGCAATAACTAAATCACACTTGCAGCCAGTTGAAATGGATTAAAGTTGACTCAACCTCTGTCCTGCGTCCTTGTGTGTACCACATTGAGCATGGAGAAAAGAAAGAAGACCAAAGAACTGTCTGAGGACTTGAGAAGCAAAATTGTGAGGAAGCATGAGCAATCTCAAGGCTACACGTCCATCTCCAAAGACCTGAATGTTCCTGTGTCTACCGTGCGCAGTGTCATCAAGAAGTTTAAAGCCCATGGCACTGTGGCTAATCTCCCTAGATGTGGACGGAAAAGAAAAATTGACGAGAGATTTCAACGAAAGATTGTGCGGATGGTGGCTAAAGAACCTCGACTAACATCCAAACAAGTTCTAGCTGCCCTGCAGTCCGAGGGTACAACAGTGTCAACCCGTACTATCCGTCGGCGTCTGAATGATAAGGGACTCTATGGTAGGATACCCAGGAAGACCCCACTTCTGACCCAGAGACATAAAAAAGCCAGGCTGGAGTTTGCCAAAACTTACCTGAGAAAGCCAAAAACTTTTTGGAAGAATGTTCTCTGGTCAGATGAGACAAAAGTAGAACTTTTTGGGAAAAGGCATCAACATAGAGTTTACAGGAAAAAAAAAGAGGCCTTCAAAGAAAAGAACGCGGTCCCTAAAGTCAAACATGGCGGAGGTTCCCTGATGTTTTGGGGTTACTTTGCTGCCTCTGGCACTGGACTGCTTGACCGTGTGCATGGCATTATGAAGTCTGAAGACTACCAACAAATTTTGCAGCATAATGTAGGGCCCAGTGTGAGAAAGCTGGGTCTCCCTCAGAGGTCATGGGTCTTCCAGCAGGACAATGACCCAAAACACACTTCAAAAAGCACTAGAAAATGGTTTGAGAGAAAGCACTGGAGACTTCTAAAGTGGCCAGCAATGAGTCCAGACCTGAATCCCATAGAACACCTGTGGAGAGATCTCAAAATGGCAGTTTGGAGAAGGCACCCTTCAAATCTCAGGGACCTGGAGAAATTTGCCAAAGAAGAATGGTGTAAAATTCCAGCAGAGCAGCTCATTGGGCCGGGCGGTTGATCGCGGTTTAGGGTTGTGCTCCGTTTGGTGGGGTGCCAATACTTTTGTCCGGCCCATTTTTGGAGTTTTGTGTAAAATGATCAATGATTTGACTTTTTTTTCATTCTCTTTTGTGTTTTTTCATTGCAAGCAAAATAAATGAAGATATTATTACCAAAGCATTTGTGATTGCAATCATTTTCTGGAAGAAATTGAGTATTATCTGACAGAATTGCAGGGGTGCCAATACTTTTGGCCAGCACTGTAGTTATGTCAATGCAAGTTTCCATTAAAAATCGCATTGCCCCATCTTAACTTTATTCAGACATTATTTGTTCTTACTACAGATGCGGAAGCTATGTGGTGCGGGCCACGGCTGGTGGGGACATTAAACTATATGTGGCTACTGCTGGAGGGAACATTAAACTGTGGGTGGCTACTACTGGGGGACCTTAAACTGTACAAGGCCAACGCTGGGGTTATTTAAAAATAAATTTGTATTGTATAGAATTTGGAAGGAATGCAGTCCTGCCTGCAGATTGGATCAATCTGACAGGTAAGGTGCCCTATATTACTGGATCAGTAACAAAATCCTGGTCTCTATGGCTATCACAACTTTTAAAGTAATAGTATTTATCTTCTGCCCATACAGCATGCTCTTGTCTGGCATTATTGGAGTCCTAAAGTTTATGATGAAGGTGGTGATGATGAAGATGATGATAATTAAATAAAATGTAGTCAAAATGTTATCAGATTGCACATCTAATAAAAGACATTTTGTGCTGTTAATAGACAAACTTTTTTGGTAAAAGACATCTGCAGTGGTAAAATTAATTTGAATACCCAATGTAATTTGTCTACAAGGGGTAGGAGTATACAGATGGATATATAATGTAATAAAAAAAAAGCTTAAAACCATTAGGAAGAAACATTTTAATGATAAAAGATTTATAGTATAATCCAATGAACCTGTACACAATTTGTTTGTTTTCTGACATTTATCTAAAGCAGGATCAGAATTATGCATGAAACTCATTAGTCTTAAATCTCGCAGCTTCATTCATATTCCACCCAAGCTGAAAACTGCCTGAGCGAATCAATTACATGCCATGAACGGCTGAAACATGGAGAATGGCAAAGGAGAATGCACCAACATATATGATATGACAGAGCACAGAAGAGAAATAATGCAATACGAGAACATTATACTGTAGTGTTAACACCGGCAATGACATTGTAAAAATCCTATACTAGAATTACAGCAACAAGGTCAAAGCAGATGATCAGCCATCAAACATTTACATTATTTATAGCGCTGGAAAGTATATCATTAGATCTCAATTTAAGGTTTGTCACACAAAAATAATTACTATACTTGTATAAGGCAGTCTTTTCTGGGCATATAGCAATTACATGGGTCAGTTTCCTAATCTATGCACCTTCCATTAGAGTATTGCAGAAAAGTACAAATGTAGCTGTATTATGGTCAAATAAGGAAGGTCAATTTTCTGACAATCTTTACCAACTCACATCAAACTCAGTCTCTCTTCTTTTTTAACATGTCTAGCTTTAATTTACTGTGTTAGGCTAAGGCCCCATGTAGTGGGCCACAGCAAAAAAGCGCTGCCAGAAAAACTGTGGTGACAACACATCATAGTTTTTCCCCACAGTGCTTTTCACAGAAAGTCCGCAGAGGGTTCCTCTGCAGACTTTCTGCTTCCATTATACCTATAGGAAATCACAGCGTGTCCGCTGTGGGTATTTTTCTGCAAGGTGTAGATGGGATTCACTAGAATCCCATCCACTTTGCAGGGACTGTAAAACGATGTGGTTTTTTCCACGGCGTTTACACCACATGGGGCTCCGGCCTAAGGTTAAGGCCCCACATTTCAGAAAAGCTGCTTTTTTTTGTTGCAGATTTTGCTGAGTTTTTTTGAGCCAAAGCCAGGAGTGGATTTAACAGAAGGGAAATGTATAAGAGCTTCCTTTATATTTACCATTCCTTTTCAAGCCACTCTTGACTTGGCTCAAAAAAACGCAGCAAAATCTGCAACAAAAAAGCAGCTTTTCCGCAACGTGGGGCCTTAGCCTAAAGGGGTTATTTTAATAAATACATTGGTGGCATATATTTTGGATATGCCATCAGTTTTTGATCGGTGAGGTTCTGATTGCAGTCAACTCTGTCAATTGCCACTAGCAAAGCTTTCTGCCCTTGTCTGTGTTTTTGGAGGTACTATGATCAGTCATTTACTATATTGGACTGAGCATGTCACCTCAAAAAAAAAAAAAAAATAAAAATGCTAAGTGGAGACAACAAGAATACAAAAAGTCATAGTTGTTGGCTTGCATTTTTTGGCTGCAGCTCGCTAAGTGGGGACTTAGCCTAAGAATGGATATGTATGTGTTCTATTTAAGGAGAGTGGGACCCCAAAATCAGTTGCTCTGGTGGGGGGGCAAGCAGTATTTTATTAAGTTTTGTTCATGATGTATTTGCCTTTGCACACAGCTTTTGATATAATATTTTGACTATGAGAGACACAAAGTCCAAGTGTAAGTGGGAGAAGGAAGGAACAGTGGACAAAGCAAGGCTCCATAACATAACTTTCTTTACCGTGTCTTGCAGTATATTATTATTATTATTATTATTATTATTATTATTGTTATTGTTGTTGTTTATGTATATAGCACCATTAATTCCATGGTGCTTTACATTTGAGGATTTACATAAGATATACAAAACAAATATAACACTAACAGTGACCAACTGGCACAGTGGGATAGAGGGCCCTGCCTGCAAGGGCTTACAGTCTATGAGAGAAGAGGGATAGAGACAGAAGGTGGGGGTAGAGACTGTACAGGTGCTGGTGTGGTGACAGTTTAATATAAGAATCCCAATGTCAACATATAACAAATTTAAAGGAAATGACAAATGACCTAGTTCACATCTAGTGTCAGCCATAGTTTTAAAAAAGTATTGATTTACCAGACTGTTTTATAATCTGCAGAATTTATTGTCCTGTTCTATTGATGATATTATACTGAAGCAAAATGTTTAGACCCTCACAGTGTTGACCCACGTCAATGGTGTTTCAGGCAAATGATTCAGTGAATATGATGAAACATTTTTGTAGCCTGTATGCCATTAAAAGAAAACTGAATACAGCAAACAATGCAAAGAAAATGTCTAGGTTTTTGAAACAATATAGTGTATATGACTCCAGTTTTTGTGCTCCATAAGTGTTAGTAAATGTAGATTTTAACAAGGAAAGAATCCTACCAAAAAATCTACCTGGACCCCACACCCTGGAGCTAACACAGCACTAGATAAATATATTGACTGTTTCAGAAGCAAAGTAAAATCAGAAATCCTGGAGAAACAAAAGAAACAGGTGCATAACCTAACCCTGCAGGAACAGAAGGCTATTACCTCACTGAAAGAAAATCAGGATATAATAATAAAACCTGCTGACAAAGAGGGCGTAATAGTCATAATGAACACCTCAGACTATATTGAGGAAGCAAACAGGCACCTGTCAAATCCCATCCATTACTCCAAACTTGGAAGTGATCCCACAAAGGCCTATATGAAAGAACTAAAGAGTATGATCAAGAAGTTTTCAATCCAGGTCCAGAATCAGGTAAAAGGGGCTTATCCCACAAGATTCAGGCTGCTTCTATATGCTCCCAAAGATACACAAAGATGGCAACCCTGGGAGTCCTATCATTTCCGGCATTGGGACACTGACAGAAAACATCTCAGGTTGGGTGGAAAATCTCCTAGAACCCCTTGTCAGGGATACTCCAAGCTATATCCATGACACCACTGACCTTCTTAACAAACTGAATGCCCTGGGCCCTCTACCTGAGGGTACCATTTTGGCCACCATGGATGTGGAATCCCTGTATACCAACATTCCCCACAAGGATGGAGTTTCAGCATGTCG
Organism: Leptodactylus fallax; assembly: GCA_947044405.1. Classification (NCBI taxonomy): domain Eukaryota; kingdom Metazoa; phylum Chordata; class Amphibia; order Anura; family Leptodactylidae; genus Leptodactylus; species Leptodactylus fallax. The sequence continues at coordinate 6,908,582 of CAMRHE010000027.1, read as the reverse complement.
GGTACACCTGGCAAAACAAAACCTCCCAACAGAACCAGTAACGCAGCTCATACAATTCATCCTTAGCCACAACCATTTTACCTTTGGAGAGGATCTATATCTACAGCGAATGGGAACTTCAATGGGGACCAGATGTGCACCAAAATGCAAATCTCTTTATGGCAGAACTGGAAGGAGCATATTTATCAACATGCGCCACCAAACCTATGATTTACCTTCGTTATATTGATGATATCCTTGTCATCTGGACTGCAGGTGAGGAGGCCCTACTTCAATTCCATAATGACTTCAATGACTTTCACCCTACCATCAACCTTAAACTTAGCTATTCAGGGAGTGAAATTCACTTTCTGGATACCACAATATAAATCAAAGACCATCGGCTACTCACATCGATATACCACAAACCCACAGACAGAACGGCCTACCTGAGAAATGACAGCTTCCACCCCAAGCACACAAGACAATCTATTATCTACAGCCAGGCTATACGATACAATCGTATTTTCTCCGACAAAGCAGACCTGGACAAGCACCTCCTGGATCTGAGGATGAAATTTCTCCGATTGGGATACAAACCAAAAGTTATGGACAACCAATTAAACAAAGCGGCAGCCATTAACAGAGACAGTCTGCTCACATATAGAGAGACCCAGAAAGAAGCCCGAGTGCCCCTAGTTGTCACCTACAACCAGGGCCGGTTTTAGACAAAGTGGGGCCCTGGGCAAAATTAAAAGCGGGGCCCCAAATGCTAATAGGCAAACAAAATCATCTTCCATTGGCAACCCCTATAATAACGCCTCCTTTCTGCCAACAAAAAAGTAATAACAAGCCCCATTTTACCACACACAATTCAAATGAGCACCTTTGTACAGCCTAATAGATTTTTGCACACAGTCATCAGTTATTATGTCATCAGTTATTATAGCGCCTCCTTATAAATAATAGTCCCTGCTTATAAATAGTATTACACCCTTATCAGTAATAGCTCCCTTATAAATGATAAATAGTGCCCTGTATCAGTAATATTCCCCCTTATCAGTAACAGTCACCCCGTAAAAATAATACTGCTCCCTTATTAATAATAGCCCCCTCATAAATTATCACTAATAGCCACCTTTATAAATAAGCCCACTTAACAACTATACCCCCCTTATAAATAGTTCCCCTCTTATAAATAATAGCTCCCCCTTGTAATGGATGCCTTATATATAATATTTCCCCCCTTATAACTAATAGCCCGTCTTATAAATAATAGTTCCCCCTTATAATAGCCCCCTCATATTTAAGTTTCCCAATTATACAGTATATAGTAACCCACCCTTATATATAATGGTTCCTCCCTTATAAATAAGAGCCCCCTTATATATAATAGTTCTCCGTTATACAGTGTCGGACTGAAGGGCCTTAGGCCCACCAGAGGAACTTGTTCTGGGGCCCCACCCAACAGCTTCCTGCTAATAGCCTACACCAAGGCTCCTTCACTGAAGTCTTACATACACACGTGGACAAAATTGTTGTTCCCCCTCCCTCGTTTAATGAAAGAAAAACCCACAATGGTCACAGAAATAACTTGAATCTGACAAAAGTAATAATATATAAAAATTCTATGAAAATGAACAAATGAAAGTCAGACATTGCTTTTCAACCATGCTTCAACAGAATTTTTTTAAAAAGAAAACTCATGAAACAGGCCTGGACTGAAATGATGGTTCCCTTAACTTAATATTTTGTTGCACAACCTTTTGAGGCAATCCCTGCAATCAAACGATTCCTGTAACTGTCAATGAGACTTTTGCACCTCTCAGCAGGTATTTTGGCCCACTCCTCATGAGCAAACTGCTCCAGTTGTCTCGGGATTGAGGGGTGCCTTTTCCAGACGGCATGTTTCAGATCCTTCCAAAGATGCTCAATAGGACTTAGGTCAGGGCTCATAGAAGGCCACTTCAGAATAGTCCAATGTTTTCCTCTTAGCCTTTCTTGGGTGTTTTTAGCTGTGTGTTTTGGGTCATTATGCTGTTCCAAGACCCATGACCTGCGACTGAGATCAAGCTTTCTGACACTGGGCAGCACATTTCTCTCTAGAATCCCTTGATAATCTTGAGATTTCATTATACCCTGCACAGATTCAAGACACCCTGTGCCAGATGCAGCAAAGCAGTCCCAGAACATAACAGAGCCTCCTCCATGTTTCACAGTAGGAACAGTGTTCTTTTCAAGATATGCTTCATTTTTCCGTCTGTGAACATAGAGCTGATGTGCCTTGCCAAAAATTTTGATTTTTGTCTCATCTGTCCATAGGACTTTCTCCTAGAAGCTTTGTGGTTTGTCATAGTATTTTTCTATGTTATTACTTTTGTCAGATTCAAGTTATTTCTGTGACCATTGTGGGTTTTTCTTTCATTAAACGAGGGGTACCAACAATTTTGTCCATGTGTTACTGAGTATGTTCCCCGTATAGTCAGCCCCTATAGTACTGTGCAGGCCCTAATATCTCCATGGCCAGTTCATGCACAGTACTGTATGGGGAATGACATGGCCATGGGGCACTACACGTAGGTGCAAGATTATAGTGAGGGAGCTGTGATGCAGACATAGCACACAGGGCTGCCAGCAGGAATTTTGAGCCCCTCCCCCACAGTATAATGCTCCACATGGTATATAATGCTCCACAGTATAAAGTGCTCCCCTGACCCCTCCACAGTTTCCCCACATGGTATATAATGCTCCACAGTGGCCCCACACAGTATAAAATGCTCCCCTGAGCCTCCCATAGTGGCCCCACATGGTATATAAAGCTCCACACAGTATAATACTCCACAGTGGCCCACACAGATAGTACCCTTTAGTGGCCCCAGATAGTACAATATGCTCCCCAGCAGCCTCACACAATATAATATGTGCCATACAGTATAATATGCACCCCACAGTGCCCCCCAGTATAATGCTCCACAGTGGCCTAACACAGTATAACATGCTCCACAATGGCCTTCACACAGTATAATATACTCCCCAGAGGGGTTCCCCCAGTATAATGCTCCACAGTGGTCCCCCACGGTATAATATGCTGCCCATAGTCCCCCCCCAGTATAATGCTCTACAATGGCCCCACAGAGTATAATATAATCCCGAAAAGCACCACACAATATAATACACTCCACAGTGGCCCCACACAGTATAACAGGCTCCCCACACTGCCCCTTCCCCCCAATATAAAGCTCCAGAGTGGCCCATAGTATAATATGCTCCCCAGAGGGCCCCCGCTAGTATAATGCTCCACAGTGCCCCCCCAGTATTTTGCTCCACAGTGGCCCCACGCAATATATTATGCTCCCCAGAGTGTCCCCCCCAGTGTAATGTTCCACAGTAGGCCCCACACAGTATAATATGCTTCCCAGAGGGCCCCCTACTATAATGCTCCTTAGTTCCCCCCCGAAAAATGCCCCACAGTGGCGCCACGCAATATAATATGCTCTGCTGATGGCCCCCCCCAGAATAATGCTCCACAGTGACCCCACTCAGTATAACATACTCCAGAATGGCCTCCACACAGTATAACCTACTGCCCAGAGAGGTTACCCCAGTATAATGCTCCATGGTGGCCCAAAACAGTATAATATGCTCTCTAGAGGCCCTCCAGTATAATGCTCCACAGTGGCCCAAAACAGTATAATATGCTCTCCAGAGTCTCTCCCCCAGTATAATGCTCCATGGTGGCCCAAAACAGTATAATATGCTCTCCAGAGGCCCCCCCAGTATAATGCTCCACGGTGGCCCCACACAGTATAATATACTGGAGGGCCCCCTCTGGAGGGCATATTATACTGTGTGGGGCCACCGTGGAGCATTATACTGGTGGGGGGGCTCTGAAGAGCATATTATACTGTTTTGGGCCACTGTGGAGCATTATACTGGTCTCTTCAGACCCCAGAGTATAATAATCGAAGGCCCGGGGAAGGTAATGGAAAATAACAATCACTTATACTTACCTTGACTTACCTCTGCTGGGCCTCTTCGCGCTGCTCCGCTATCCCCGCCGGCGACCGCTTCCTCTTCTCTGCGGCTGACGTCACGCGTTGTGGACGTCACCGCGATTACATGAAGCACGCTGTCAGCACGCCCCACGTGACCGCTGTAGCCAGGCCTCAGCGGTGATGTCCGGAACGCCAGAAGATGACGTCGGACGCCAAGGACAGGTGAGTAAAAATGTTTGTTATTTTTACTCACCTCGGAAAGGGACCCTGTGGCGCTGGGTCCCTTTATGTTATTTATATGGCCAGGCCTGACTCCGGGATCCAGAGTCATCAGGCTCTGGATCCCGGGGGCCCCTTGGGGACGGGGCCCTGGGCAATTGCCCAGTTTGCCCCCCCCCTAACGCCGGCCCTGCCTACAACCCACAGCTGGAAATCCTACGAAGGATTGCCAAGGAGCTCCGACCTGTACTACATAGGGACAACAGACTTAAGGACATATTTCCAGTCCCCCCTCTCCTTTCCTTTTGACAACCACCAAACCTGAGGCGTATTATTGTCCGGAGTGCCCTGAAGGCCCCAACTGAAAATGGCACCTCACCTTGCCTACAAAAAAGGTGCATGACCTGCAAGCACATCCACACCGCTGACAGTGTACCTGTCCCACAGTCACAACAGGTGCACAGAATTAGGGGGACATTTTCCTGCATTTTCCTTCCAATGTGGTGTACCTCATAATGTGTGTGCAATATCCCACCACAGGCCTCTATGTGGGGGAAACAGGGCAGAGACTTAGTCAGCGAATGAACTCACACAGATCCAACATTAATAACAGCAGAACAGATCTCACAGTGGCCGCACATTTCTCCGGAGAAGACCACTCTATTGGAGATTTGCGGGTTGTGGTTTTAATGGGACATTTTAAGACGCAGGAGGAGAGGAAACAATGGGAGTACAAGTTTATGCAAAAATTTAAAACTCTGCTATTTGGACTTAATATTCATGCCAGCTTAATGTCACACTATGTATGAACCGTGATTTGGACTTAATATTCATGCCAGCTTAATGTCACACTATGTATGAACCGTGATTTGGACTTACTATTCATGCCAGCTTCATGTCACACTATGTATGAACTGTGAGGGTCACAAACCACCTCCTGATAGCAAACAGAAAACAGATCCCTCCGTCACTCCCCACAACTTTCCAGATTGTTTGTTTATTTTTTGACCAGTTGTAAATAACTTCTCTACTTAGATTGCATTTTGTTTTTTTGTTTTTTTAAGGACTCTAAAATCCTTTGAAAACCATGTGTATAGGGTATAAAAAAATCTGTGAATTTACAGTTCTTGTATAACACCATGTCTGATGAAGGAAGCTAGCACTTCTGAAAGCTTACTTATCAAATATACTCAGCCTCTAAAAGGTATCGCCTGATTTCTTCACTCCTCCAATACTGGTAAAAAGACATACATATTAAAAAAAGGACATACAATATCATTTAAAAAAAAAGTAGCACTTTGACAATGCATATGGTCAACAACACCCATATAAAAATATCATAAATACAAAAAACATCATAAAAAAATTAGAAAAAAACCCATTAAATTTGTATTGGAAGAGCACAGATTACAAAAATACAATAAAGTGGCATTCTCCATTCAGCCCATAGAGATTCAGTGTATATATTCAATTCATGTTTTATTGCATTCTATTTTAATATTATAGCATTCATATTATCACTTTTTTATTAAGTACCATGCCACCAAATACTTATACACAATACTCTTTCTGTATATAAAGCAAAGGTAGCAATCATAACCAAGACCCAAGACCTTGAGAGCCCTATAAGCCACATAAGAAAGCAAGGTTAGTAGTAGATGATGCAACAACCTATTGTAATTACACAATATACTAATCATAGTAGATTATAAAGCATAAGGTATAAATTTTCAAAGTTTATCACTCCAAGTAAGGGTTGTATTTGTAGGGGGTGCAAAAGTATCAGGGGTTTTTTATTATGCTCAAAAGGTAACAGTACTCGGCAGGCTCATCAAACATGCTGAACATGCTCAACAAAGCATGCTGCTTGCCCGGACCCAAGGGTTTCACCCTTCCAGCTTCATCTGAGGCCTAGCAGCATACTAAATCAGCAAACATCAAATAGTCTCTAAACCCACAATTAATTAGTCTCCTAACTCACAATTAATTAACCCAACTAATTATTAAAATGCATTAACACAAAAAAACAATAGTCTTAAAAAAAATTCAAACAGTATATATAAATATCACAATTCATCTGTAAATAAAAATATCTAAAATACATAAATAACATATACAGGAAGGTTATAAATATACCGTAAATATAGTTTATACATAATCTTGTATAATTCTCCTTATTATGATAGAAATGTCCTCCAAATTTATTTAAAATGATAGAAATTTGATATGATTTACTGAATCCTAGATGATAATTTCATCCACCTTCTGTAAATATTATCACTGAACATTTAGGGAACATTGAAAAATACTACTACATTAAAATGCTCCTTTATTCATTTGTTCCTTTATGATAAGGCATAGGAGAAACGCTTAGGTAAAGTTTAATAGAGGGACAGAACAACCTCTGTTAGTCCAAATGGCAGGCCTCATGTAGGGCTAGGATACCTTCTGCTAGCTGGAATGAAAGTCTAATATAGGGAAAGTTCAGTAGAGGGACAGAATAGCCTTAGCTCTTATGAAATATCTAATGGGGGGACGGGATAGCCTATGTTAGTTTTTACCTCAAGTCTCATATAGGCTGAATCTAATGGAGGGACATTATAGCGCTTAATAGTTCCAAATGAAATGTTTGAAAGGGGGACAGGGTAACCTCTAGTGTTCTGAGTATAGACAAGAGCAACAATATTAATTAGAATCCAATATATGACCTATATGTGTGCTGTGTACAATCATGTGCATACAGCAACATATGCCAATATATGTATTCCCATCAGTATATTTTTACCTACATCCAGAAATGAGAACTAATTAATTTAGCTTGGATATACTGTATATTCAATTAATTCTATTAGCTGTCCACCTCCAACAAATAATTCCTAATATTGAATCATAAACTTAAAAAAATAAGGAAACCACTCTTTTGATGAATAAAGGATAGTTTTAATCTATTATTTGTCAATGTTCCCTATATGGTCAGTGCTAATGATATGTTTGATACATGATATGATAGAAAATGATATTACAATGTCGCTTATAAATATTCTCAGGATTTACTGTCCTCCACAGAACTGCTTCATGGCTTCATGATCCTCCGAAATGCATAAAGATAATCTATTTACTCCAGTGCCACAACTACTTTTGTACCATTTGTTCCTCCTTTCCTCAAAATACATGTGACCCTGAACAGCCAATAAACGGCTGCTTCGGTGCGTGAACATAGGAGGCTCTTCTGTAACAGGAGAGACATATTATAATTGTCAGGATTCCTGGTATATTAGAGTCCATGACCTTCAAGTAGCAACTCTTTTTCAAGGTATTCGTTATCCTTAAAAACCGTCGACAAGTTGTACAGTATAAACCAAAAATAATAAAAACTATGTTTTTTAGCTGACTTGATGATAGTAGAAGGCTTTCACATACTATATTTATCATCTTTCAGTGTATGTATCTAAAATTGGTAGAAAACAATTATATTACTCAACAGCAATGCGTACAAAAGCATGCACACTGACAGATACTCAAAACAATTGTTCAAATTCATTTCATACTGTAGTGTAACTGAAGAAAGATCGCCTTTACAGCCACTCCTATGGAATCTCCCTCTGTTCTCAGCTGTGTATGCTTTCATTGGCTATCCACTGTCCAGCAAATCCAGTTTACAATTGAAACAATACATACAAGGCTGTCCACAACCGGTCATCTTCATACCTCTTCAAGGTTTTCCCCTGAACATAACCATATTTTAATTTGTAGACAATTGAAAACTTAACTTTTTTGCAAATGTAAATAATTCAAAGTGTTGCTGTTTTAAAGATTTTCGCTATCCATTTTAAGGGTGACAGTTTCTTGTCTCGTTAGATTGCCAAAGGATACGACCATGAATGAGGAACATTCTATGGTCTGCCACTTTTTAGAAACCCAGCCATGATTTCCTTACCATGGTCATGTAATCTTCTCACATATGTAGTGTGCCTGCTTGGTCACCTGGCCAAAATAAGGAGACCGTAGCTGAGTTTCTAATCACTAATATTGCTAGAGGAAATCTTTAGAACTCCGTTCTCCCTCTGTACAAGTTTTTGTATTATGCATAATAATAAATGCATCTTTTCATATGTACAGTGCAATGAAATTAAAGGGGTTATAGACTTCAATGGGAGAGCAGGTCGTCTAGGATTTGGAGCAACCTCTAGAGCCATCAGCGTAGGTGTTTAAATAAAAAAAAAAAGGAATATTCGCTTGTCCTCAGCACTTCATTTTTTGCTCCCAATGCCCTCTCAGTTACATGCAGAAGACACATCAGGGTGGGCTTCATGAAAGATGACCACTTCCTCCCACTAACCAAGGAACAGATTAGCAAAGGTGGGTGCACAAGCCACACCCATGACTGTTTCCTGGGTCTGTAGGAAGAAGCAGCTGTCAACACAGTGGTGCTTTCCCTTAAGGATAGTAATTTGTTGGAGAGTTATTATATTATATACTAGTATATTTTACACTACCCAAGGTAATGAATTGGTAAGAGTTGCACAAAAGTTTTTTTTGTTTTTTTTTAAAGTTGTGTATTTTAACAAGAAATAGGAAAGAAATAATTTTTCACTTGCTATGAGAATGTTTGGATTTCTGCCCAAAGTTTGCACAATATTCCCTCACTCTAATACAATAAATTTGTCTAAACTACATCTCCTTGGAGACCACCCCTCAGTTGCTTGGATGTTACTTTTCCAAAGTCACATCTTGCCATAAAAGCTCAGATATACAATTCTGTGGGCCAATATGTCTGTATTAAAGTCGTTCTGCAAAGAAGAGTGAACAGCAAGTTTTCAACATCAAAGCAAAAGACTATTACTCTATCAAATAGTAAGAAGCATAGTTACAATCGGATACTAACACACGGTACCTTGTTTATTTCAGAGGGGCAAAAACTTTTTAAAATTTGTATATTTACTCTGGTTATACATTTTGATAACAAATTAGAAAATATTCATTGCTACAATGTATTTTTTGTATCTGAATGTTCCATCCATTATATCTGAACACTGACCGTATCGTGAATGAAAGCATTAAGGCTTCTTGACCATTCAAAAATTCTAAAACATCTGTAGATTTCACATTAGCCATAACTCTAAGTGACCGAAAGAGAAAATAGTCCATAGAGATGTAGAGCCTCGGACTAGATGATATTTGTTTGAACAGACAGGAGCAGCCAACACAGAGATCAATCACTTTTTCACTTGTGATCCTAGAATTGCTTACATTTCATTATATCCTACATTCATTATTAATCTCATGTACACCGGGTCATCGTTATGACAGAAGTTACATAAAGTGGGCAACAGACTATGTCCTTGAAAGGTTGCTGTTTAGGTAGTTTTACAGGGTAAGATGAAATGTTTGTTTTAACATTTCTTATCTGCTGTGTATTTAAAGGGAAACCCGTGATTTAAACATTTCTAGCAGCAAGAAAAGGCTCAAAATAAAAAAACAAACAAACACCTCTCCAGCACTGACATTCTAGTTGATTCCTCCAGTTTTCACCTAGCTGGCGTTATGCTGGAGTAATCCAGCAGGTAGCAGCCTAAAGTCAGTGTATGGTGGAACACTTACGGTATGGGGGCCTGTAAAGGGGGCGGTTGGTGCATGATGGCCACTAAAGGCGGCAATTACTGTGTGGGAGGGCCAGTAAAGGGGGAATTTACTGTGTGGAGGCGAATAAGGAGGCAATATAATGTGTGGGGGCCAGAAAAGGTGGCGTTATACCCTGTGGGAGCCAGTGAAGGGGGCATTATACCATGTAGGGGCCAGTAAAAGGGGCTTTATACCATGTGGGAACCAGTAGGGTATGTTCACATGTAGGAATTTGGCACTGATTTTGAGATGATTCTGCCTCTAAATGAAGGCCAAATTCTGTCCTGAATTTGCCTCCCATTGACAACAAGCATGTGATCAATCTTGCCATGAATTGCGCACAGCGTGAGAAACTCAGCTGATTGGGCTCATTTATCTGGGGCTGATCAGCCAGCAAAGCTCTGCTTCGTTCTTCTATCACAGAGAGGAATCTGAAGCAGGCTCAATTTCACTGCATTTTCCACCATCTGAACAGGCCTTTACTCCTCCCTGATTTTACAGACTGTGACAATATAAAGAAAATATAAAGACTGGTTTACCATGAAATGTTTACCACCTGCCGGAATATACGCCTGACCTATAATGATGTGCACACTTCCTCATAATTTAAGCGCATACCTCCAGGGTCCATTTGCCTAGACAGAACTCCACGCCAGCAAGGAGTAGAATTCTGGGATCATTCATGCCACAAAACTGGCGTAAATTACGTTAAATCTGGTCTTGTCTGCCAGTAGCAGTATGTTGGGCCCCTAGAATAAATTCTCCTGGTGGGCGCTAGACATCCCAGACCAACATTGGGATGCAGCAGTGGATTAAGTGTAAGTAATTGTTTTGTAAAACTATTTTAAGCATGCCCAGTTGTTGGATAATCTTTTTAATACAGGAAACCCTTTTATACTTTGCTAAATAATATTTGTACTTTCCTATACTTCACATCTCATACCAGATCAAATGTTGAAAACAGAATGTGCCTGGCGGAGGGAGGTTTGATGGATGAAAATGTGAACAAGCTTAAGGAATTGTATTGTTAACAGAATACAAATACCAGAATTTCTATGTATAGGGAATAGATTTGTAGGGCGTTTTATGCTAAAAATAGGAGCATGTTCTGTGAAAAACGTTGTCTCATCTGGGCATTTGTTCATGGCAATGAGCCACTAAGAGAATACACTTTTTACAACAGATGGCATATCTTCTTCCTGATACACAAAGGTAATCAGTCACACCTAGCCAAATAGTCAGTAATGTCACAAGCATATGAATTACAGCAAGGTACGTTATCATAGAAATCTAACCATGAAATGCCTTGTACTTAGTGAGTATTAGATTACCAGGGCAAAAGAGTAATAAAATACCTTCTTTGTCACTCTACTGATTATACAAAGGGGCAGATCTACAAATATATTATGTATATTAGATTTTCTGGCATTATTACATTACCTACTTGCTGAGGTTTAAAGTTTTCTGGTGGGTTGGCATTCAAATCTGCAAGGATGTTTTAAAAAGTTCTTACAAACTCTGTAGCTGCATGAAGATTGTGCAGCTGCAGTGGTATCAGTACTCACCACAGTCATACCTCATGCATTGGTAGGACAGGGTGCAATATGGTGCTCATCTGGCCACGTCCAGTGTCGCACTTCTCAGTGGCCGATGTGTCTCACCCAGACACACCACCCCTCTCGCAGGGTGCCTTCTGGAGATTTTTACTGGCTGAGAAATAGAGACATACAAAAAGGATCAACTGTGGTCTTCACTGTAGAGTTCCTTACTAGTTGACAGGCATAGATACAGCAGAACAGCAATGCTTAATAACAAGGCCACCGGTGACAGACATTGTGCCACCACTAAGCAGAGTGTAGCTAGTGCCCTGGTTTCAAAGAACCAGCTACTAAGTCAGAGGTGCTAATGTGCATTTTTACCTCAAACTGACCAGTCTATACATGCAGACCTCTGAGCAGCAAGCCACTTCTCTCCTGACAGCTATAGGAGCTTCACCTCCTCTTCCAGTGTAGTTACAGGCCCTTAAATAGCATGCACCTTTCCACCACTGGTAACCTGCGTAACTATTGATATCAATGGGTTTCACTGTAGCAGAGCAACACACATCTCTCACATGCTACAACTCTTATGGACAACTCCGTTCCGCCCTTTTGAGAGCCATTGCACAATCTGGCTTCCAGAAACCTCCTAAGCAGTACAGCGCGTTGACCTGCACCAGCCAAAGTGATACATAGCGATCAGTACATCTCACAGTGCAAGTCATATACCAATATGTAACATAACCTGAGTAACAATGGCAAGAGTAAGCCAAGCTGTGTCACATTGCAACAAGGCCATACCTCTGTCAAACAGCACATGCAATGTGAACAGTAGCTAAATAACTCCCGCAACTGATTGTTCAGACCAAGGAGAGAATACCAAACCAATTAAAGTGTGAATCTGCACCCACTTAAACAGAAAAGGAGAGATAGCTTTCAGTTTATTAGCATCCCTACCTTACTGATAGCCAGTGGCATAACTAAACTCTTGTGAGCCCTAGTGCAAACTTTTAACAGGCTCCCTCCCTACAACATACTCAGATACTTGAATGGGATATAACTAAAGTACCCACAACTGCCATTATCAAGAATATGGTGCGTGAGCAGCACAGTGCCCAGTGTGGAAACAATACTGGGAGCTGTGTGCTCTGGTAAACAGCTGATCTGCGGGGTTTCAATAGTGTAAGAGAGCTAAGAGATCAGTGAAGGTCTAACACCCAGAGCCCCTGCTGATCAACTGTTTGAAGGGGCTGTGGTGCTTTAGCGAGATCTGTGACCCCTTCATTTTTAACATTGCACAGGATCTGTTTGATGGTAAACATGCAATGTAATTACAGTCTGTAATAATAGTGCACGGCTGCTATAAAACAGATGGGGTGTAATATAAAAAGTGAAGGGGACCCCCCATTATAATATGCTCCTCAGACCCCCCCACAGTATAATGTGCTCCACAGTGGCCCCCACACAGTATAATATGCTTCACAGTGGCTCACACACAGTATAATATTCTTCACAGTGGCCCCAACACAGTATAATATGCTACACAGTAGCCCCCACACAGTACAATATGCTCCACAGTGGCCCCCACACAGTACAATATGCTCCACAGTGGCCCTCACACAGTATAATATGCTCTAAAGTGGCCCCCACACAGTATAATATGCTTCACAGTGGCCCACACACAGCATAATATGCTCCACAGCGGCCCTCACACAGTATAATATGCTCCACAGTGGCCCCCACAAAGTATAATATACATCACAATGGCCCACACACAATATAATATGCTTCACAGTGCCCCCCACACACAGTACAATATGCTCCACAGTGGCCACCACACAGTATAATATTCTCCACAGTGGCCCACACACAGTATTATATGCATCACAATGGCCCACACACAGTACAATATGCTCCACAGTGGCCCCACACAGTATAATATGCTCCACAGTGGCCCCCACACAGTATTATATACATCACAATGGCCCACAAACAGTATAATATGCTCCACAGTGGCCCCCATGCAGTATAATATGCTCCACAGTGGCCCCCACACAGTATAATATACTCCACAGTGTCCTACACACAGTATAATATGCTCCATAATGGCCCCCATACAATATAATATGTTCCCCACAGTGGCCCCAAACAGTAAAATTGCTCCCAAGAGTCCTCCTTGAGCTGCTTCAGGTGAACCCCACAAAATTCGACGAATATTCGTGAGGTTTGGCACTCCGGTTAGTTTTGGTGCTATTATTATATACTGGGGTTGCTTCAGACCCCAGAGTATAATAATCGTATGCCCAGGGTAGGTGGTGGTAAATAATAAACACTTATACTCACCTAATCTCACCTCTCCTGGGCATCCTTGCTCTATCCGGTTCTTTGCAGCATCCTCCTCGATCCTCTTCTGTCTGCGACTGTGGTCACGTGCACCAGAAGTCACCAATGTGGCGTGTGATTGGGCCTCAGTGGTCACGTCGTCACTCTGACGTTATTATGCTGACGTTTTTGCGCACTCCTCATTACACCCTTCCTGATAGCTATATACCAGCATATACTTAGTGGCATGTACACAGCGTAGTAAGCAGCCTTGACATTTCCCGAAATCTCATGACCAGCAAGTGCTAGGTAGCTGCAGGAGCTGCTTGTTTTTGCAGGCCCGGAATAGCTCTGCAGTGCATGATAGGAGACTATATTCCCTTGTGACTGAGGCTAATGTCAGCCCCAGTTACAAGGGAAGTCAGCAATATAAAAAATAGTGTTGAAATGTTGAAATATTCCCCAAAGGTCTTTTGTGACCTTATGTGGAGCAAAATGTGTAAAATAAAAAATAATTAAAGACAAAAAAAAGTAATAAAATATAACAAAAAAAAGATTACTACCACTAGCCCACACTGCAGTTACTAGCCCAAACCTATCAATACAAAGCTATGTGACTCTTATCTAAGAACTAATGTAGATGGAAGCAAAAAAATATTTTAGCCCATTTTTGTTTTCCCAGATATTAAAAAAAGAAAAAAAAATGTAAATATGAAAATGGCATAATCATATAAAGACTGTAACCCAAGGACACAAAGATGTCAACCTGGGACAGCCCTTCACAGGGTGTTTCGCAAATGGCAAATCATGGCAAAAATGGGAGTGGCAATTTCAAGGAGTGTGGCCTTTATAAAGCTATATATATTTAGACCCAAATAATATCATGCCCATATGTTACTTACTATGTTTTGTGCTGGTCATTTAATGTAATAATGAAACATATTATTGAGAATGGCTGGAGTTGTGGCTCAATCATTATATTGCTGCTTCACGTGCACAAAACTGTGGGTTCAATACCTGAAGTAAACCTAAAGAAAATTTACATAGAATAAGACTCTAAAATGATTACCCAGACGTCTCCTAATTAAAATTTTCTGCACTGAGCTGATAGAGGCAGCAGCCAGGTGAAACTGTATGTGCCAGGTGACCGGCTGAGGGGGCCTGAAAATCAGGTGAGTTGACATGTCTTCCCATGTATTAAAAAAAACCTGAAACTATGTATGGCCATGAACTGAGGAAAATGGCTAGTCTTCAAGTGGTGCTTGCACTGGACACCATCTTTATGAAGCTCTTTCTTATGCCTATGAATATCTTTAAGGCCGGGGCCCCACAGCACAGTCACAGCAAAGCGAATCCCATCCCCACTTTGCAGAAAAATACGTGCAGGGGACAAACTGCGATTTCCAAAACCGTTGCAGTTTCGGAAATCGCAGCATGTCAATTATACCTATGGAAACAACAGCGGTTTCCCTATAGGTATAATGGAAGCAGAAAGTCCGCAAAGGAAACCTTTGTGGACTTTCTGTGAAAAGCGCTGCAGGAAAAACTGCAATGCATTGACACCGCGGTTTTTCCCGCATCACTTTTTTGCTGAGGGACGCTATGTGGGGCCTTAGCCTAAAATAGTGGACAAGCTTCATGTGTGACTCATTTATCAAATTTCTTTTATTATGAAAAGATTTTTTAAAGTCAGTTTTGGTGGCATCTGCGTTGACGTTTGTGCCAGATTTATCCAGTGTCACACAATGATGCATTTGGTGATCTATAAATCTGGAGAGCAGACAAACTGGCTGTCAGAAAAGCTAACCATGATGATGTGTAATGTCACTAAATTTGTACGCAATTCAACTCAAAAAGTTGGTAAAGTTTGTAACTTTTTTAGACTAGAATTTTGGAGTACAGTAATACCTCGTACACTCGCGTTTCCGAATTTGCGAATTCACAGATTCGCGATATTTTTTTGGCAACTAACATATATAGATTTTGCTCTTTTTTTCTCAGATCTGTGAAATTTAAAAAAAAAAAAAACACCTTCGCTATTGGGTAGTAGCGTCCTGTTCGTTACGTACCCGGTAATTAGTTTCATTTTACTGTGAGTGTATAAGAAAAATGAATGAATGTATTAATATACAGTACTGTACAGTATACTTTAGTATACTTTAGTATACTGTACAGTACTGTAGGGTAAAGTTTATTGATATTTAGGGGTTAAACATTAGAAACTGGCATTGTAAGCGCTTCTAAGCGCTTGTACCAAACATTCGCGATTCCTCGCGATCCGCGACCGGTTCTGGACCCTAAACTCGCGAATGTACGAGGTATTACTGTACAGGGTTTAATAAATTTCTCCTATGTTTATTTTAATAAATCTGTTAAAATGTTTTATTTGCAACACTCTCCATGTGCTCCAAGTATGAGATATATTTGTACATTTCTCTCCAAAAACTTATTTTACTATTGTGAAAAAAAACATTTCTTCATCTTAATTGGTCTTCATTTCTTCATCTTAATGAGACAATTTTACTCAGCATAATGAGACGACAATTAACTTACATAAATTAAATTCTGGTTATGCGAGTGTTTTCATGTAAAATTAATATTCATTTGGAAAAGCCAAATGGAAAATATTGTATTTCATTTACGGTATTTTATTATACTGTGGTAGAGCAAAAATGAACTGTAAACGCACAGGTGTAGCTAGCAGGGGGCAATGGGGGTGGCAGCCCTGGGACCACAGATTCTCTAGCCCGGCTTAAACACATGTAATACTTTCAACTATATTAGTGTCTGAAGGACACTGATACAGTTGAAATGCTTGGTAGAGTAGGAAGCAGTCAGCCTGTACTTACTACAAGCAAAGCCTGTACTACGGTCACCATATAATGATAATATCGGTATACCTGAGTTGGGGTCCCTCTTGGACATTTTTTCCCCCTTCCACCAGTGCAAAACTGTGAAAAATGTCACTACCAACAGTACATTTTTTTCTACTTACACATGTCTTATATTGATTGTACTATTAAGTGAAATTGAAATCCAATGGAAAACATACAAGAAAAGAAAAAAAAATCTACCTTCATAAAAGTTACCAAATTTCAATAAAGGTTAGAATTATCGCTTAACTATGGTAATAATGTTTGGAGATGTTTTGTCCTATGACAATAAAGAAAAACAGAATGCCGGATAGAGATGTAAACTCAGCCCTTCTTCACAAATTCAATCTAAAATTTTGGATGGCAAAGTCTGGCAAAATGTTGACCAAGTAGCACATACATGACGGACCCCATTGTAGCAAAGGGTGTCCATCAGAATCATTTGTTTCCATCATATCATAGATCTATTCCTGTCTGGATTTCCAATTTCCTGTTTCTATAATGGAACAGAAAGACAATAATCCTGACAGTTACAGGTGCATCTCAATAAATTACAATATCTTTGAAACGTTTATTTATATCAGTAATTGAATTAAAAAAGTGACCTCCTATATTTTCTAGATTCTTTACACACAGAGTGTTCTATTTCAAGTGTTTTGTTTCTGTAAATGTTGATTATGGATTACAGGTAATGAAAACCCAAATCTAAGAAAATTTGATATTATTGTAAAAAAGTTCAGTATTGTAAATTCAGTGTGTCGCCTGCCAAGGTTTCCTAAGCCTTTAAATGGTCCCTCAGTCTGGTTCAGTAGGACACAGAATCATGGAAGACGCTGATTATGAATTGTATTACTGAAATGAATGAACATTTCAAAGATATTCTAATTTATTGAGATGCACCTGAATGTGAACACAGCTTGAGGCTAAGGCCCCACGTGGTGTCCAACAGCAAAAAAACGCTGAGGGAAAAACTGCGGTGGCAACGTAGTGCTTTTGACAGAAAGTTTGCAGAGTTTTTCTCTGCGGACTTTCTGTTTCAATTATACCTTTAGGGAAACCACCAGCGTTTCCATAGGTATAATTGACATGCTGCAATATCCAAAACCGTAACGGTTAACGGTTTTGGAAATCGCCGTGTGTGTGATTCGCTAGTATCCCATCCACTTAACTGTGACTGTAAAATGTTTTTTTCTACGGTGTTTCCACCGCGGGCAAACCAGCAGCTTTTTCGCCACATGAGGCCCCGGCCTTACAGAGGCTCTGGCATTTTTTTTTTTTTTTTTTACTAAACAAGGGAACAGCATGTGCAGCCATATTGGCTGTTGCGTTTAATTAACTTCACCGAACCTGACAAATAACGGCCATATTAATAGATTTTGTTATTGCACCTATGAAAAACCTGGAATTTTCACATAAGGTATACATTGTGAATGAATTTCTGATTTACTAATGTATAGCAATTTTACATTATGAATGGAAATGCTCTTCATGCTGTCATCCATATAACACCACTTTTCATCCATACTGCTGCAGTACAATTACATTACCCACCTGCAGTGCCAATAGCATTACCAGCCAGCTGCAGTTCTCATTAGAGGTTTCTTTATTCCTGTCAAAACTCAAAACAGCAAGCTTACTGGCTACATTTCAGAATGTTCATCAAAATTGGTATAATTTTGGAGTCAATAGGTCCATTTGGACCATCTGTACATTACTGGATAAATGGAAATGAAAAAAGAGCAGGAATATACATGGAATCAAAGCAGAAATCAGCTGTGAACCAATGGAGTCAAAGCATGTAGCTGCTAAGGGGTGCTGAGGCTCTTGGGGCCAAGCAGTCGCATCTATTTTCTTCATCATATTAATACACAAGATTTGTTTTTTGCTACAATTTGTAAAAAATAATGGCAAACAATCTCTTTGTTTTGTAAACCAGTGGTGTATTGCAGAGATTTTGGCAAGACCACAGGAAAATCCATTTCAATATAGGCTTTGCTCTTGATTTTATGTGTGGATTCTGCTCTGAAATCAGCAGGAAAATAAAATGCATTGGGAAGAAAGGGGTTTTCTGCACAGATATTAAGGCTAGCTAAGGCTTTTCTAACCTGCAGCATGCTCCACATTATTTACAAAAAGTAAATTTCACCCCCTGTTACTACAGTCAAGTCTAGAGATTTGCTGTGGATTTCTCAACTGCAAATGCTCCTGATGTGAACATACTTTTATAATTCTCATCTAACAGAAATAGAGAGAAGAAAACAAAAAAAAGCGCTCCATGTGAGGAACCTGTGATAGTTTTTTGATAGGGCCCCAAAACAAACCCTTAGGAGGGAGTCTATCACTGCCCACAGCTACTTTAAACCGCTCCCATAGTGCTGTAGATGCTTTTAGAAGAATAAACACCATACCTTTCTTAAGTTTCAGCGCCCCAGGGATGTGTAGAAAAATCACTTTTATTCTTTATTCAAGAATCTTGGAGCACAGGGGTAGTTTTCTTCTATTACTGAGCACTTCTGCATCATCACTAAACATGCCCATCCTGCATTCAGCTCCTCCCCCTGGGCAGTGAGAGGATCAACTGATACTGGGAGGATCAAATCACACTGCCCAGGGGGAGGAACTGGATGCAGGATTGGTGTGTTTAGTGATGATGCAGCAGTGCTCAGTAATAAAAGAAAACTTCCCCTGTGCTTCAAGATCCTCATTTCAATAAAGAATAAAAGTGCTTTTTCTACACATCCCTGGGGCTCTGAAACTTAAGAAAGGTATGGTTTTTATTCTGCTAACAGCATCTACAGCACTATCGGAGTGGTTTAAAGTAGCTGGGGGCAGCGATAGACTCCCTTTAAGGTGTGGTTCTCACCTGGGATAGTTGTGTATAGACACAACTACTATATCAGCATGAATAAGAAGTCAGCTTTCACTGGTGCACTGCACTTGGTAGCCAAAGGCCATCTAAGGAGATTCAGTTGGAGCTGTATAGCTCAGAAAGAAATGACCAGGTTCCGCACTTCTCTCCAGCAAATTGTATTCCAATGATCATCAGACCATATGTATTTTGTCAGTTTATTTCATTTTTATGTCCTAGACAACTCTTTGGATAATGGCCCTGAATGACCAGATCTACATGCAATATATTAAGACAGTTGGGAGCCAGCTTATTAGCAAACAGGCACTGTAAACTTTTAGCTACAGTAGCTTAGCTCGTAGCTCTGATGCTGTATTGCGCATGCATGCCCGTACATCCATAGGGCGCATGCACAAGTGCCCTTTGAGCTGGAGTACAAGGTATGCAGGCTGTTATGTTTTGTGGCACAGCAAGTTCCCGCCAGCTAAGAGAACTATCATATAGGAGCAGTCATACTTAGCATTAGGAGTTCGCATCACCTATTACAGTAAGATTGTTCTTTATGATAAACCTTTCTTAATTAATTAATAATTTATTGTATCTGATTTATTTTGCCTGATTATAAAAAAGAATTGAACCATAAGATATAGTTTTTATATTTTTATATAATATATTTTAAATAATTTATTTGTCATTTATTTAATTTTATCTATATGCAATATGATTATTTTTATTATGTGAACTACTTATATTAGAGATCCTTTTGGTATACCCCGAAATATGTTATATAAAAATTAAATAAACTGACAAAATACGTATGATAATCTGATAATCCATGGAATAATTTTTCTGAGCTATACAGCTCCAACTAAATCTACTTTTATAATTCCGCCTCTATACAGTATAGTAAACAATGAATGACAGGTATACAGTACTTACATATAATGTTGTGAGAAATACGCTCACGTGTACACTGATCAACCAGACTAGTAAAACCATCTGCCAAAAATTGTTCTGGCAAACAGATGACCCATCAAGACAAGGATTCCATAAGACCTTTGACTGTTTTCGGTCCATTAAGTTGCAAAGTGGAACAGATTTGCTTTTTCCAGGTGTTTAATCAGCTTGAGATTTGGGGAATTTGAAATAAAAAAAACTGAAGACAAAAACTTTGTTATACTCCTGAGCAGCTTTGTTATGTTTCTTAAATCATTCCTCAAAATTATCTAAGGTGTGGAAGGGTGCATTTTCCTGCTAGAAGAGGTTACTCCCATTAAGGGACACCATTGCAATGCAGGGTTGTATTTGGTCTGCCACAGTGTTTAAGTATACAGTAGTATATATGTGCAAAAGAAATATCCATTACTGCCAGGAGCCAATGTTTCCCAGCAGAACATTGCCTAGAACATCACACTTTCCCTACTGGCTTGCCTTCTTACCATAGTGCATACTTGTGCCATCTCTTTGCCAGGTAAGCTGTGTGATGCACTTAGGAGAATGATATTACGACACCTGGATGTTTACCATTATTGAAACATAGTGTCAAGTGATTTTATGGAAAGGGAGAAAAAACTCCATGCAAATGTTGTTCTTGGTCAGATTTTAACCCAGGACGCCAGTACTAACCACTGAGCCACCATGCTACCAAAGTCATATGCAGGGGTGTTTCAAATGTTTTGTATGTGGTCCATTATTTTCCAGTTGCACACTTGACATTAGGAACAGTGTAGTGAGGTACCATTGCCTCAGAAGAGACTAAACTCATGAGTCAAATGGATCTAAAATGATTTAAATAATAGAGACCATGTATAGGAGGTCACATAAGAAGCCAAAAGCAAAACCTCCATGCATGAAAGGACCTGACCGGCAGGTTTAAATTTTTATACAAACAGAACCATGAGGTACGCAGAGACATTTCATAGTCTGTTTGTGAGTAGGAAATGATGCACATAAAGCATCATGTTAGCATTGTTTGTTCTTTCTTTGTTTTCTTTTGTTTTATTCCCCAAGAAATAGTTCAATTGATTTCTTTGATGTAAAGAAAAAAAAATGTTTTGAGAGTGGGATGAGTTTTAATATTGATTTTGTTCACAATCTATCAATGACCAACTCCAATAAACTATGTAAATTATATTTCCTAGATTTTTGCCAGAATTGTGTCATTATCAATGCCTCAGTGTTCAGCTTACCTGAATGGTGTCCTTCTGAAGGTCCTCCCAATATCCTCATCTGCATGTTTCTAATAACTTGTGTACTTGAGTTTGTGAATTGCTTCTGCTTGAATCCAAACCATTATCTTAAAACAAAAACACTTTGATGCTACTAATCCGTATGATGTCTGTGTGGGGGTTTGATAAGAATTCTGTTTGTTCAATTTATAGTCATAAGGGATAAAATCAGGAGTCTACCATATGACATTACAGAGATAGTAAAATCAAAGAGAACTACTCAAAATATAACTTAATGCTTAGTGTAAATACCATGAGAGCACGAGGATTAAGTGAAATTTATGTACAAACTCCTATTGCTTATCAAATGCTTCTTAAGGGCAGAGTATATAGGTTTATCTCATTATTTAAATATAGGCCCAACCCTGTAGGTAATATAATCATCTTCTGAAATTAACTTCTGTCCACTACCAGTCCCTCTATGCTCTGTAGCAACACACTTAGGTGGTAATGATCGTGTCCTCAATATTACAATTGGCCTCAGCCAAAGCCAAATTTACTGAGCAATTGCCATGAGCCTGAGGAGAACGCAAATTGAGACCAAATAAAAATGTCCTACCCTTTTGCAGAAATGTGTGGCCAATACAATCTCTGTTACAATCACTTTGGTGTTATCCACACCCACCAGGGGCGTGATGTCATCACTGGTGAAAGCAGCATTTGTCTAAACTTTAATGACTGCCAGAGCAGCCAGAGGGCTGGTTCTGATCTCCAGATAAGCCAGTACCTGGTTCACAGCAGTGATTAGACAAGTACATTTTTTATTTTTATTTTTAACATTTCTACCATCTCCCCTGTCTCCATCGGATAGGTATTCTTCCCTGAGTGGTCGGAGGGTTTTATGGACACTGACAGGCTGGCAACATGTGTCGGTTTCAAAAACTTCATGCATTTTTTATATACATTTTTATAGGTACATACGTATACAAGATACACACCTGCATATATAGATCATATATAGATATATATATATATATAGATATATATAGATATATATAGATATATATATATATATATACAACGCCAATTGCAATGAAGTTGGGACCTTGTGTAAAACATAAATAAAAACAGGATACGAAGATTTGCAAATCCTTTTCAACCTATATTCAATTGAATTCACTACAAAGACAAGATATTTAATGTTCAAACGGATAAACTTAATTTTTTTTTGCAAATATTCACTCATTTTGAATTTGATGCCTGCAACACGTTCCAAAAAAGCTGGGACAAGGGCATGTTTACCACTTTGTTATATCACCTTTCCTTTTAACAACACTCAATAAACGTTTGGGAACCGAGGACACGAATTGTTGAAGCTTTGTAGGTGGAATCAGTGGTGAACTTAGCCCCGTGATGGCGAACCTATGGCACGCGTGCCAGAGAGGGCACGCAGAGCCCTCTCAGTTGGCACGCGCGCCGTCACCATATCTCACTAACGGGGAATCCGGTACAGGATTCCCCATTAGTGAGCGATCGCTTCTTTCAGCTGTATGTGCAAATGCACATACAGCTGAAAGCTGTCAGTGTAAGCTGCAGTCCGCAGGACCGCTGCTTACACAGTACATGCTAAATGCTGTACTCTGAAAGGACCTTCTGACATCATAAGGTCACATGACAGGGTAGGCGTGTCTTTGCTTGTAAGAAGCTTCTTCTACATGAAGAAAAGTATCACGAGCAGTGGAGGAACATGCAGAGATGTGGGGTGCAGGGTGTAGTGTGGGGAGGAGAGATGTAGGGTGTAGTGTGGGGGTTAGAGATGTAGGGTGTAGTGTGGTGGGAGAGATGTAGGGTGTAGTGTGGGGGTTAGAGATGTAGGGTGTAGTGTGGGGGGAGAGATGTAGGGTGCAGGGTGTAGTGTGGGGGGAGAGATGTAGGGTGCAGGGTGTAGTGTGGGGGGAGAGCTGTAGGGTGCAGGGTGTAGTGTGGGGAGGAGAGATGTGGGGTGCAAGGTGTAGTGTGGGGGTTAGAGATGTGGGGTGCAGTATGTAGGGTGTAGTGTGGGGGTTAGAGATGTGGGGTGCAGGGTGTAGTGTGGGGGGAGAGATGTGGGGTGCAGTATGTAGGGTGTAGTGTGGGGGTTAGAGATGTGGGGTGCAGGGTGTTTTGTGGGGGAGAGATGTAGGGTGTAGTGTGGGGGGAGAGATGTAGGGTGCACGGTGTAGTGTGGGGAGGAGAGATGTAGGGTGTAGTGTGGGGGTTAGAGATGTGGGGTGCAGGGTGTAGTGTGGGGGTTAGAGATGTGGGGTGCAGGGTGTAGTGTGGGGGTTAGAGATGTGGGGTTCAGGGTGTAGTGTGGGGGAGAGATGTAGGGTGTAGTTTGGGGGAGAGATGTAGGGTGCACGGTGTAGTGTGGGGGGAGAGATGTGGGGTGCAGGGTGTAGTGTGGGGGGAGAGATGTAGGGTGCAGGTGTAGTGTGGGGGTTAGAGATGTGGGGTGCAGGGTGTAGTGTGGGGGGAGAGATGTAGGGTGCAGGGTGTAGTGTGGGGGGAGAGATGTGGGGTGTAGTGTGGGGGAGAGATGTAGGGTGCAGGGTGTAGTGTGGGGGGAGAGATGTAGGGTGCAGGGTGTAGTGTGGGGGAGAGATGTAGGGCGTAGTGTGGGGGAGAGATGTAGGGTGCACGGTGTAGTGTGGGGGGAGAGATGTGGGGTGCAGGGTGTAGTGTGGGGGGAGAGATGTAGGGTGCAGGGTGTAGTGTGGGGGAGAGATGTAGGGTGTAGTGTGGGGGAGAGATGTAGGGTGCACGGTGTAGTGTGGGGGGAGAGATGTGGGGTGCAGGGTGTAGTGTGGGGGGAGAGATGTAGGGTGCAGGGTGTAGTGTGGGGGGAGAGATGTGGGGTGCAGGGAGTAGTGTGGGGGGAGAGATGTAGGGTGTAGTGTGGGGGAGAGATGTAGGGTGCAGGGTGTAGTGTGAGGGGAGAGATGTAGGGTGCAGGGTGTAGTGTGGGGGGAGAGATGTAGGGTGCAGGGTGTAGTGTGGGGAGGAGAGATGTGGGGCTCGGGGTATAGTGTGGGGGGAGAGATGTGGGGTGCAGGGTGTAGTGTGGGGGTTAGAGATGTGGGGTGCAAGGTGTAGTGTGGGGGTTAGAGATGTGGGGTGCAGTATGTAGGGTGTAGTGTGGGGGTTAGAGATGTGGGGTGCAGGGTGTAGTGTGGGGGGTAGAGATGTGGGGTGCAGTGTGGGGGAGAGATGCAGAGTGTAGTGTGGGGGAGGAGAGATGTGGGGTGCAGTATGTAGGGTGCAGGTGTAGTGTGGGGGTTAGAGATGTGGGGTGCAAGGTGTAGTGTGGGGGTTAGAGATGTGGGGTGCAGTATGTAGGGTGTAGTGTGGGGGTTAGAGATGTGGGGTGCAGGGTGTAGTGTGGGGGGTAGAGATGTGGGGTGCAGTGTGGGGGAGAGATGCAGAGTGTAGTGTGGGGGAGGAGAGATGTGGGGTGCAGTATGTAGGGTGCAGGTGTAGTGTGGGGGTTAGAGATGTGGGGTGCAGTATGTAGGGTGTAGTTTGGGGATTAGAGATGTGGGGTGCAGGGTGTAGTGTGGGGGGAGAGATGTGGGGTGCAGTATGTAGGGTGTAGTGTGGGGGTTAGAGATGTGGGGTGCAGGGTGTTTTGTGGGGGAGAGATGTAGGGTGTAGTGTGGGGGGAGAGATGTAGGGTGCAGGGTGTAGTGTGGGGAGGGAGAGAGGTGGGGCTCGGGGTATAGTGTGGGGGGAGAGATGTGGGGTGCAGGGTGTAGTGTGGGGGGAGAGATGTGGGGTGCAGGGTGTAGTGTGGGGGGAGAGATGTGGGGTGCAGGGTGTAGTGTGGGGGGAGAGATGTAGGGTGCAGGGTGTAGTGTGGGGGAGAGATGTAGGGTGCAGGGTGTAGTGTGGGGGGAGAGATGTAGGGTGCAGGGTGTAGTGTGGGGGGAGAGATGTGGGGTGCAGGGTGTAGTGTGGGGGAGAGATGTAGGGTGCAGGGTGTAGTGTGGGGGGAGAGATGTAGGGTGCAGGGTGTAGTGTGGGGGGAGAGATGTAGGGTGCAGGGTGTAGTGTGGGGAGGAGAGAGGTGGGGCTCGGGGTATAGTGTGGGGGGAGAGATGTGGGGTGCGGGGTGTAGTGTGGGGGTTAGAGATGTGGGGTGCAAGGTGTAGTGTGGGGTTAGAGATGTGGGGTGCAAGGTGTAGTGTGGGGGTTAGAGATGTGGGGTGCAGGGTGTAGTGTGGGGGTTAGAGATGTGGGGTGCAGGGTGTAGTGTGGGGGTTAGAGATGTGGGGTGCAGTATGTAGGGTGTAGTGTGGAGGTTAGAGATGTGGGGTGCAGGGTGTAGTGTGGGGGGAGAGATGTGGGGGTAGAGATGTGGGGTGCAGTGTGGGGGAGAGATGCAGAGTGTAGTGTGGGGGAGGAGAGATGTGGGGTGCAGTATGTAGGGTGCAGGTGTAGTGTGGGGGTTAGAGATGTGGGGTGCAGGGTGTAGTGTGGGGGAGAGATGTAGGGTGCAAGGTGTAGTGTGGGGCGAGAGATGTGGGGTGCAGGGTGTAGTGTGGGTGGAGAGATGTGGGGTGCAGGGTGTAGTGTGGGGGGAGAGATGTAGGGTGCAGGGTGTAGTGTGGGGGGAGATGCAGAGTGTAGTGTGGGGGATAGAGATGTGGGGTGTAGTGTGGGGGGTAGAGATGTGGGGGTGCAGTGTGTAGTGTGGGGGAGAGATGCAGAGTGTGTGGGGGAGGAGAGATGTGGGGTGCAGTATGTAGGGTGCAGGGTGTAGTGGGGGTAGAGATGCAGGGTGTAGTGGGGGGGTAGAGATGCAGGGTGTAGTGTGGGATACAGGGTGTAGTGTGGGGGGAGAGATGCAGAGTGTAGTGTGGGGGGGGGAGAGATGTGAGATGTAGGCTGCTTGCAAGAGGGAGGAATGGGGGTGCAGGCTGCTTGCGAGCAAGAGGGGGGATGCTGGGGAGGCAGGTTAATATAAGGTGAAATTGCCGTGTTGGCACTTTGCAATAATTTAGTGGGCTTTGGGTTGCAGTTTGGGCACTCGGTCTCTAAAAAGGTTCGCCATCACTGACTTAGCCTCTTTGCTGCCTGAGACGGACTATAGAAAGACGCCCCCCCCCCCCCAAAAAAAAAAAAAAAAAAAAAAAATATATATATATATATATATATATAAAATTGCGTTTACATGCTACTAGCTTCACACACTGTTATAGTCGCACAATATACACAATACACAAAGTGATAAAACAGTTTTTAAGTTCTTCCTGTATTACTTCAGTACAGTTCAGTTACTTCAGATCAACAACACGGCATTAACAATGAAAGTAACTTCACACATCTTCTGCTTGGTGGATGGACGAGCCCACATGGCCCCCATTCTCTATAATAGGAGCGCTGCAGATAGCTGAGTACTAGACTTCGGGTATCTTTGGCACTCCCATCAAAGTTGAATGAGAGCCACGCGGGTTCGTCCATCCACGAAGTGACATGCTTATATATATGGCTACGGTCAGGCTGAATTCCCACCCAGTGGGGGTAAAAAACCCAATTCTCAGGCTTAGTGGGGGACTCAGCAGACAGACCCCCATCACTCAGGTATTTATACTCTATCATTTAGGTGAATACAGGGCAGTAACATTTTGTGACTTACAGGTGACGTCTCTGACTAATCGGTCACATTTCCCTTCTCTTCCCTTTTGGACCACCATGACCACTTCTTCCAGTCTCTGTAAAGTTTACAACACATACATCTTTGGCTCCTCACTTTTCCAGGCACCTAACCCACATAACCCTCACCTGCACACCCATCCTGCTGCTACCCCCAATTCTAAAATATATGATATAACCCCCCATAATGAATAATACTCCCAAGTGCATCTTTATATTAATAATGTCCGTGTGTACCCTGTATAAATAGTGCCCCTTATTAATAATGCCCCATAGATTTCCTAATTAAAAGGTTTTCCAGGCCATTAATAAAATAATCAGTGGGGCTCAAAAACCCAGGACCCCTACTGATCACCTGTTTGAATGAACTGTGGTACCTGTGTAAGCGCCGTGACCGCTTCTCTGTTTACACAGTGTCATTCATCTCATAGCGGCCATGTAATGTAACTACAGCCTCGTCCTATACATGTCTATGTGACAAGGCTGTAATTACATCACACGGTCACTATAAACAGACAGCGTGTGATATAAACAGGCGCCATAGCCCCTTCATACAGCTGATCAGAGGAGGGGTCCACTGATCTCTTATTGATAATCTGTCCTAGGGATAGAGCATCAATAAAAATGAGCTGGAAAGCTCCTTTAATAAAGCCCAAGTGCCACCTTAAAGGGGTTGTCCAGGAGAACCACTTTTTTAATATGAGGCTGGGGAAGGTGCTCCGGTGTCTTCCAGCGCATTTCAGTCCTACTGCTTCGGTGTTTTCTTCCCCACAGCACTGTGATGTCCCGTGTCAGCGACCTCAGCGGTCATGTGTGGTGGGGACTTCCACCAGAAGAAAACACCAGAGCAGCAGAACCAGACCGCAGTAGGAGACATCGGAGCACAAGGGACAGGTGAGTAGGTGTTTTTTTTTTTTACAGTATTACACGGTATTATGGCCCACTGCGGCCCCTGCACACAGTATTACAAGGTTTTATGCCCCGCAGCAGCCCCTGCACACGATATTATGCCCCGCAGCAGCCTCTGCACACGGTATTATGCCCTGCAGCGGCCCCTGCACACGGTATTATGCTCCATAGTTGCCCCTGCACACGGTATTATGCTCCATAGTTGCCCCTGCACACGGTATTATGCTCCATAGTAGCCCCTGCACACGGTATTATGCCCCACAGTGGCCCCTGCACACGGTATTATGCCTCACAGTGGTCCCTGCAAACGGTATTATGCTCCATAGTGGCCCCTGCACACGTTATTATGCTCCATAGTCGACCCTGCAATCGGTATTATGCTCCCTAGTTGCCCCTGCATTGGTATTATGCTCCATAGTTGCCCCTGCAAAAGGTATTATGCTCTATAGTGGCCCTTGCACACGGTATTATGCTCCATAGTGGCCCCCGTACACGGTATTATGCTTCATAGTGGCCCCTGCACATGGTATTATGTCCCATAGTGACCCCCCACTCATGAACTATTATTATAATGATCGAAGACCCAGGTGCTGACAAACATAAAACCAATGTTACTTACCTGGGCTCCGGTGCACACCTTTCCCTGCTTTCGGCCTTCTTCAATGTCGCATAGACTGGCGTCGCGACATAATGACATCGGCCTGGCTCACGTGACGCCTATGACGTCACCAAAGAAGGCCGAAGCCTGCTGGGAGTAACATCGGATCGCCGGAGAGGTGAGTAACTCTGGTTTTTATGTTTATCACCTCCCCTGGGCCTCCAATTATTATACTCCGGGGTCTGAAAAGACCCCGGAGTATAATAATAGTAGTATTTGATGGGGTTCGCCGGCGGCGGCCTCACTTACCATCCCCGCTCCTACACACAGCCGCTTCTGCATCCCATAGCAGAAGGGGAAGCGGGGGGCGGCCACGACCAGCAGCAGGGATCGATAAGTAAATAGGCCGTTACGTGCCAGGGATACTCCAGCAGGCAACGGCCTATTTATATATATAAAAAAACTTATCCTCACCTACCTCCGATACCTTGATGCAGCCTCCGCCTCCTCTTCTTCTTGTCCGCAACGTCTGCGTATCAGCATAGGAGGCGCGATGACGTCATTGTATCGCCGCCTGCGCTGACATGCAGAGGTCTCGTAAACCAGCCCAGGACAGGTATCGTGCAGTTTTTTTTTTTTTTTTTTTTTTTTTTTAAGCGGCTTGTCCTGGGCTGGTTTACATTAAATAGACAATAAAAAATGCCGCCCCCCCCAGACAGTAACGGACAGTGTCACCTGAGGCGGCCGCCTCACTTCGCCTCATTAGCGGTGCGCCCCTGGGTGGAATTCTTTCCCATTCTTGCTTGATGTACAACTTCAGTTGCTCAACAGTCTGCGGTCTCCGTTGTCGTATTTTGCGCTTCATAATGTGCCACACATTTTCAATGGGAGATAGGTCTGGACTGCAGGCAGGCCAGTCTAGTACCCGCACTCTTTTACTACCAAGCCACACTGTTGTAACACATGCAAAATGTGGCTTGGCATTGTCTTGCTGAAATAAGCAGGGACGTCCCTGAAAAAGACGTCGCTTGGATGGCAGCATATGTTGCTCCAAAACCTGTATGTATCTTTCATCATTAATGGTGCCTTCACAGATGTCCAATTTACCCATGCTATGGGCACTAACACACCCACATGCCATCAGAGATGGTGGCTTTTGAACTGCGCTGATAACAATCTGCACAGTCCTTTTCCTCTTTGGCCCAGAGGACACGACGTCCATGATTTCCAAAAACAATTTGGAATGTGGACTGGTCAGACCACAGGATATTTTTTCACTTTGCGTCAGTCCATCTCAGATGAGCTCGGGCCTAGAGAATCCGGCGGCATTTCTGGGTGTTGTTGATATATGGCTTTCACTTTCAATGGTAGAGTTTTAAGTTGCACTTGTAGATGTAACAACAAACTGTGTTCACTGACAATGGTTTTCTGAAGTGTTCCTGAGCCCATGTGGTAATATCCATTACAGAATGATGTCAGTTTTTAATGCAGTGCCGCCCCAAGGGATCGAAGGTCACGGGCATTCAATGTTGGTTTTCGGCCTTGGCCAGATTCTCTGAATCTTTTAATGATATTATGGACTGTACATGATGAAATCCCTAAATTCCTTGCAATTGTACGTTGAGAAATGTTGTTCCTAAACTGTTGGACTATTTGCTCACGCAGTTGCTCACAAAATGGTGAACCTCGCCCCATCCTTGCTTGTGAACGACTGAGCCTTTAGGGATACTCCCTTTATACCCAATCATGACACTCACCTGATTCCAATTAACCTGTTCACCTCTGGAATGCTCCAAACAGCTGTTTTTTGAGCATTCCTCAACTTTCCCAGTCTTTTGTTGCCCCTGCCCCAGCTTTTTTGGAACGTGTTGCAGGCATCAAATTGAAAATGAGTGAATATTTGCAAAAAAAAAAAAAAAAAAAAAGTTTATCTGTTTGAACATTAAATATCTTGTTTTTGTAGTGCATTCAATTGAATATAAGTTGAAAAGGATTTGCCATTGTATTCTATTTTTATTTAGTTTTACACAATTTCCCAACTTCATTGGATTTGGGGTTGTATATATATATATATGTATGTAAATATATAAACATACATAAGTAAGTAAGTATACTAGGCATGAATGAAAAACTGCTAGGAGGTACAATGGGCGGATTCTGGGAGGAGCTGTCTAGAAAAGTTCTGACACTCCCACTACCAGGAACTAGAAACCAGGAAGTATTGCATGAGCCTGAAGACATGATGAATGGTAAAAATGGTCCAAACACACATAAAGATTCTCAGTTATGTTTATTCATTCATATGACAAGCATTTCCTGTCTTTAGTCACATTTTCTTTAACTTTTGGTCAGCAGGCAGCACTGAGAAATTATAGTTAGCTTAATCACTGTCTCTTACCTCTCAGACTGAGAGGTCACTATATCTGTCTCCCCTGATGATCTAACACTGTTTAGGGTGCTAGGGAAACGTGTAGGAACTTTTTTATTTTAACTACATTTAGTGTGAGGGAAAGACCTCTTTCAGGTGTCAGCTTAGATGGACTTTGGTTTTGTTATGGGGATATTGGACTAACACTCTTTTAAGGGCGCACTCCATCAGGAATGGCTACCGATTATCCCATCTGACAGTGTACCGGGATCTAACGCACAGCGTCAACTGGCTGTGTGTATCCTTTTGCCCGGTGCCTGTCTATGTGCTGGTACAGTGTGTGACAGAATAATGGGATCTAGAACACAGCATCAGCTGGCTGTTTGCATTATCTGCCCTGTGGCTGCCCATGTACCAGTATACCCTGGAAGGGGTGGGTTCCATTATGTGAGGGCTATATTTGTCATTGTTCATCTGGCTCTGGGCATACGACCTAAGGGAGGTTCTTCCCCTGCTTTTTAGCATATGAAATTGGATCTGAACTCCCTGTGAATATGGTCAGCTTGCCCTAGAATTGCAGCCTGATGGATGACTAAGACCCTGGGAACGACCTACCTGACCCATAAGGGTTACGATTAGTAACTATCTAAATCCCCATAATTACCTAAGGGGTTGTTTTCATGTATGTGACCACAAAGTCCATTCTGTAGGGAGACACCTGTCATCTGACAATATACTCTAATGTTTTGTGTCGAACTGAGTTAAACATTTCAAGATATCTGCACATCCTACTTAACACAACTAACAGTGAATGAGTTGATGTCCCTCATGCTGATGACTCACTATTTATGTGTCTTGTCCTCTTCATGTGTATTATTTCTTAATCTTATTTAATAATAGTTAGATTTTACATATATTTTTCTTTCTGATATATTTACAATATCCAACCCTTGATTCCTTTCAGAAATTAGCCTGATAGTGTTAATAATACAGGACTGACCTTCCTGTTATACAAACTATTGGGCCCTCACAAATATTATCTTAGTCACTCCCTGACATAAATGGGAGTACTGAGAAATTATTGTTGGCTCAACCACTCCCTGGCATAAGCAGGAGTTATTGGATGGCACGCAGAAGTGCAGAAATTCATTGTGGCATATGCAGTTATCATCCACAGTCTGGACTACTGACACCTGATAGGAAGGGTTCATTGTTTTTTGTTGTTTGCACCAAATTCTGATCGTAACATGACATGGAAATATTTTAAACATAAAAAATTAATTTAAACAATAGTTAATATTCTGGCAATAGATTCCCTTAAAGTGCCAATCTGAGCAGTAGAATGGCTACCCAAAGGATACCTTTAATGTATTATAAATAAGTATAAAAATGGTGTATCTTTACTATACAGCATGTGTCATTTTTATGTATTTTATGCCTTTATGGTCCTTTGGACTTGCAAAATACAATTTATAAAGTTGTTTCATAAGAAAACTAAAAAGCTCTTCACAAGCCACTGCTATCCGTATCAATGTTTTTAGGCACAGTTGAAAGTAAAGTAAAATAAGATTGTTCATTCTTACTCTCCGCAGTATTTTTTATGGTGGCTATCATATCAGATTTTTGTGTTTATGAGAATCGTGCATTCTCCAGAGACCAAAAGTTCCTCATTATTCATGCAGAATATACATATTATATACTTGGTTCTCATTAAAACACAACATAACATTGACATTGGACTTTATTAAGAATCGTAGTGAATAATGGGAGCAGCATACAGGAGTAAACCTTGTATATGCTCTGCAGCGGGACAGTTTTTAAATATCTGTTTACTTAACCAAAAATATTAATAAATGATCTCTGGCTCCAGCTTTGACAGTAGGAAGCAGATCAATTTGAAATAATACCGCCATGTAAATATGAAACCTAATTTACCACACCTGTTCTTGTGCTAGTCAACAGTAGGCTCGGAAAGCTTTGTTAAATTAACATCAAATCTAATTTAGGCTGTCAGTTCCTGAATGCAGTTCTGTTGACTGCTGTATAATTAAAGTCACTTTGCATCTCAGAGGGTCAATGACACGTGTTCTACTCAGCTGCCTGATGCCTTCTGAACGGCTGCCAGTGCAAACGTTCCATTGTTAATTTATAAGGGAAGGAGGAATATACAAGTAAACATATGCATTGCATATCAATCCTTCAGATACAATGTACTTAAAGGGAGTCTGTTAATATGAATATCAGTTATAAACTAACACAGTAATAGCAATTTAGGGCAGTTGCCACGGATTCCAAAGGCACCTATCTCATTATGATCCAATGCTCTAATACTGAGAAATTCAGAGTTTTACGAATATTTATTTTGCTACTTGCAGTATTCCCAGATTCATGTGCTTTGTGGGAATTGAGGGAACTCGCCATGTACCTTTGGAATCTGTATGATCTTACCTACTGTACTCTTGGGTGGTTTTCTCCCATATCTTCCATTATTTCTTAACCTGACTTCACCCTCTGTCTGGGAATCTAACCTTCTTGCTATAAAATACACTATACTTCTCTGCTCTCCATATTTGTAAATTATTTTCTTTTGGAGCTGCCAGCTCCTGGCACTCCTTGCAAACAGCTGATTTTGTCACCAGATGATCACTGCAGATGAAGTGAGGAATTATATGGTGGCTAGCGAGAAGAATGGCCTGATTTTGCCACTTAAAACAGTCTGTCCGTATAGAGGATCTGAGCACTCAACTCCTGCCAGCCTACTTGTGGAACAATGACTGGAGCACAGGCCTGAAGCCTGAAGAGGTGAATAACCACTGGAAATCAGGTACTTAGCTCATATATATTGCCATTAACCCAAATACTTTCCATATCTGCTTAGGGCACCAAAATGCCTAGTCTGGTCCTGCAGAAGAGACACAATAAATGCAAATGTATATAAAAGGCTCATTCAAATGTCTCCAGAGGCAATAAGTCTTCTTGCTGTAAGAGTGTTGAAGCTGTGGAATAAGATGGTCCCAGTAATAACAGTTGGAATGGAGCCAGTTTAATTGCCACTTGCGATCAGGAAGGATTAGGTTATGCCTTATGGTGTTTTTCTTTCTCTTGATAAATAGGGGAAAACAAAGTTCACTCTTCCATCTTAATTTTAACCACCTCTTTTCCCATCCCTTGATTAAAGTAGATGGAACGTGTAATTTTTCAACCTTGCTAAAAATCTGTATATTATAAATGTTGAGTTAATACTTAGATGTAACTGATTTACCCTTAGAAAAGGATTACAGTTCATCTATACAACACTATAGCCCGAAGTTTAATCTGAAAACATAAAATACAATGAGTAATACATTCTGAATGCTCTTGTACATTCTGCCTTTTGCCTGATCTTTGACATATTGTACTTTCAGTTTTTTTCACTTATTTCCTCAAATCATTCCTTGGCTACATTAATTCGTTTTCATACTTTTTCCTGCACATCTACATTCTACCAAAACACTGATTGCTTTTGACATTTTGATGATATCTGCAGAGGGTTTTTTTAGTTTTATAAGCTGTATTTTCTATTACAATGTAACAGCGTTAGGATGGCAAAAACAAGGTAGCAAATTAAAATGGATATATATGTTTTCATACAATACCAGTCCATTCTTACTGAGAGATGCAGTGATTGTTTTAAGATGTTTACCACCTCACCTGGTGATATAGGTCAGATATAAATGAGAATTACTGTAATTAACTGCTAAACCATAGTAGAGGCAATATTAAAGTGAGTCTTTCAGCATTAAATTTGTTATAAGCCTAGTCATAGTACCTTGTAGAGGTGATTCTACAGTTTCTAAATATGTCTGTTATTGAGCTTTGGACCCCTATTTTCATGTAAATCGCTGGTTTATTCATATGCAACTGAAGGGAAAGAGTTTTGGGGCATGCCTTAGTTCATATAAAATGAAGGGAAAAGTGCTAAGCCTGAACACGCAACAAAATGCACATAGATACACCAAGATGCCCTGAAATGTGCTACACTGCATTGCACACCCGGTTTGAGTTGTAACCACAATAGTAAAACTGCCCCATTGTTATTTACATGGAAAAATATTTTGATAGGATGAAGAAAAAGTAAAATGTTTCTATTATAGCCAAAGAAAGATTTGCTATTCTCCAAATAGTATTTTGAATACCATTTTCATGCTGCTACCCTAGTAATACAAAGGTCTCATAAAGACAATGCCTGTCCTTATGCCTTATTAGGGTATATAGTGATGGACACCCTTTGGCTGTTTTAGATTCAGTTTGACTACATTTTTTAAAGTGTTCTGTTAAAGCCATTCATTGTTTGTTAATGTGTTAGCGGGGGTTAGCATCAGTAGCAGTAGATTGTTACAATATAAAATTTAGTCTCATTTTTATTGTATGGTGCTTTATGGTTTAATGTTTGTTTAATTACATAGCAGTGGAAACTGTGAAGGCTACGTAGGTTAAGTGGTTAAGGAGACAGGCAGATGGCGTGAGATCATTGTGGGGGCAAAGAAACTAAATGTTAACTGTTATAGGGGTATTTGAAAGTTAGAGTACGAGTCTTTCACTTAGGATTCCCTCTAAAATCCAGCCTGCTCTGGTGGAATGAAGTCATCCAATTAAACCCTTAACTTAGCTCGAATTCCGTTAAGGATTCCAATTTCTCATGAAACTTATTCAATACAATTTTGCTACATACTAGCAAAACCCTTCGCAGTCTACAATTTAAAAAGCAAAAAGCGGTCAGGCACACATAGACGCATATACAATATGACTTTGTAATACAATATCACAAAACATTATTGTTTTGAAATGTTTATTATTTATGACACACATATCTGGACTTGTCCAGGAAAGAGTAAAGGTAAAGTAGGACACAACTGTATTACATAGATCTCAATGGATGTCATGTAATACTACACTTCTCTTGCACCCAATGCATGAGAAATGTTTGGCTTGCCACGGCTTCAGCAGTTGGTTTTGCTAGGGACTTCAGGACCAGACCCTCATCCTGTAGTTACACATCCCCCCTTAATAAGGCCAGAAAATAATCAATAGTGTTTAAAGTGGTCAATATTATACAACATTAATCTTCTATTGCTATGTTCCAACATGATCTGTCAGATTATAGTACAAACTATTTAGTGTAAACAGAGCCTAATCCCATTTATATAGGGACACAATAATAGTCCCCCTTTGGATTACAATATCTATTACACAAGTAATTATCAGCTTTAGTTCTGAATGTATTGTTAGTTTGCAGACATTTGTCATCATGTAGCTTTTCACTCATTTTTTTATAGGCCTGGCAGCTGAAAGAATTTCTGAAAGCCATTAGAGAATTTGTGGCATTCCTAAAGTGATTAATATTTTGACATATTTGAGGCTGTAAGGCTTCCAGTGCAAGGAAAAAAATAATGACATTCTCTATATTCATTGATCCGCCATGAATATAAGTTGAAATCGATAAGCACAAGGTGGAACAAGCAATATCCGGTAGTAGAATAGCAGGGGTGTTTGTCTTTCCATTACCAGATATAAGTTTTATGCCCATAGGAAATTCTTAATCATTAAAAGTTTGCAACAATAATTTTTTCACAACTATTAAAGGGAAAAAGTAATATCCTTTATTCCACCATGCTGTTACACAGAGATTCAGCAACATGTGGGAGTAAAATACATTTGTTTGCAAACAATTTACCTCTCTGCAACTGTCATGTATTCCTGTGTTTGACATCGTTACATCAAAGCATTTTTGTCCCATTTGACACAACTAAAGGCTTATTCTGGCACAGTGAAAAATAGATGTATGATGACTGTTTTGAGAGCACATTGAATTCAATGTGCCTATTCACATGTCCATTTTTTTTGACAGTCCGTTTTTCACTGACATTCACTATCTTTGTCTGTCAAAATGGTCATTGATAGTGCCTGTAAATAGGCTTATTGAAATTCATGGGTTCTATAATGGCTTTGTGATGGCCATTTCAAAAAGAGCTGTTTATTCACCATTATTCACATGTGAATAACTGTTACCTGTGGACTTTGAAGGACAGACCAAGCCATTTTTCAGAGACATAAGATCAGTGAAAAATGTCATAGCTGTGTACATAAGGCCTAAAGGTTATTCACAGTGAAATACGGATGTGTGACGGCGGTTTTAGTCACGTCTGTTTTGAGAATACAATGTGTCTATTCACATGTGGTGCATTTTTCATGGCCATCAAAAAAACTGACATGCATTTTCTTTGTCCGTGAAAACGGATAAAGATAGTGACATGTGAATAGACCCACTGAAAATCAATGGGTGACGGCTGTTTCAAAAGTAATAATGTAGTTATCGATTACTACACTGGGTATATCTAGAAGATACCATTAGGTCTGGAGGAGTACTTAAAAGGGGCATCAATATACCACTAACTGTCTGGTCATCAAGGTCCTTCCTTCTTCGCTGCTTGCTGTGTTTGTATTCATATTGTTATTTGCCACTCCTGTTCCTGTCTTTGGCCTTATTTCCTGACTATACTCTTGTCATTATCCTTGGATATTACATGTGGGACTTTTGATACAGCTCCTGGTCCTGATTCTTGGCTATTCTTTTAAAATGCTCATGCCTTTATCCTTGGATACATCTGGTTCTGTACTTGTTGTGCTACTTCTGACCCTGACCTTGAGCTTGCTCCAGTCTAGCTTCCTTTCACATTCCTTGGCCTGTTGCATCCTGAGTTCCTGATTGATCTCCTGCTGACTACCATCCTGACTCTACCACTGATCCACCAGCAGATTCTGTTATTTGACAGTAATATGGATACGATAACTAGCTGTTACTCCTGTCTGACATTTTATAAAAATCCATAAAACTGGCAGTTTGGAACATACATTATATCTAACTAAAGCAAAAATAGACAAATATATTGCACGTGATGCATTCAAGCTGGGAAAATGCTTTAATTAATATTTTATTTTTTATATGACTTTTTAAATGTTATTTGATACAGAACTAATCATACATAATATATTCAACTCAGACTCAATGTTTACAGCAAAATGCCATGAATGAAATGGATTGGGATTACATCCAGTGTTTCTGCATTTCAGAATATTATTTGACCTCTCTGGTAGTGAAAGGGTTTCTAATCTGCCTGTCTGGCACTAAGGACAAGAAGGTAATTCTATTTCACTGCTACTGTAACAGATGGACATGCTGCAATCATTGAAACAGCAGCAAGAAACCATGGAAACATTCTAAGCCCCTGCTGCATAGGAGCTGTCAGCTCAGCAGAGTGTATTGTCATATTCAGGCTCTGAAACCTTGCCATGAAAACAACTTCACTTTCCTGCCCTTTTTATCACTTAAGTATTAACCTATATGGGCGAAAATGTTATACTTAATGTCATAATCATTTTAGACTTTGCACTGCCATAAACTGCTACTGGGAGCAAACCTAGTGCTTAGAATAAAATATGTGCACACCTAATACAAGATCCTTCCATTATTAATATGTATAGCTGAAGAATACTTGCAGAGATATTGCACACTGAAGTGTAATATTAACAATATAATACAGAAAAACACAGGAGTACAAGTACAGGAGCATTTCCATACAATGTGCTGAATTATCACTGTGACTGAAGCACTGGTATATGTGAGGGACGAACAAGTCCCTCTGATATATAAGGAGGCATCAGGGTTATAAATGGCCCATTGTAGGTGGAGGGTCCTGTTACAAATTTAGCATTGGAGGACAAGAGAGTCACTTTACACCTTTGGATGTAATGACCAATTAGCAAAGTCCTTTGTGAAATTGAACCATATACAAAAAATTAATTGCTCTGTCAATATAAATTACACTAGCCCAATCTTGGAAACTTTAGTGCTAAAAGCAAAGCTGCATTTCATTAAGTGACTGTGTAGAATCCCAGTGGACACTGCAAAATCATATATAATGTGTTTATACTGCATATATATTTTGTGCCACTGTGTACATACCGTAGTTATATTTGTAACTTTTATATTGACCCCTTAAATGAGCTGAACCATTTTGTGGGGAGGAATTGAGTGATTGTTGAGACCAGTCATCAAGCTCTGAAATGTGGAAGTCTTTTTCCAGCTTCCATAGAGGAAGTGTGTATGAGCAGATTGTTAGGGTCTTGCCAGATGTAGCAATACCCTCACACTACTGCAGGGGTCAGGGAGGAAGGACAGAGACAAGTGAGCCCTAATCTCACCCCAGCCACTGTCCTTTCCTATTGCCTCAGTTTACCCTAAACGGTAAAAGGACAACTCGAAGACGAGCCCTATACTAAGTAAAGTGACACACAGAACAAGACAAACAACATAGAATAATGGTAAACAAGCCAGGGGTCACAACCAGAGAAGCAAAAGTGGTACCAAATCGAAATCTAAGAGAGTAGTCACAAGGCAAGCCAAAGGTCAGAGATAATAGCAAGGTAAAAATCAAAGGTACAAAGAAAGCAGGCGAAGTCAGTGCAATAATCGGCAACTTGCTGTGAAAGTGACATCCCGTATATAGAAAGTCTGGGCCCAGCCCCAGACCTGATAGGTACACAGGCTGCCAATCACACAGGCAAGGTAAAGATTAACTCTATGCGGTCCAGAGAGAAACAATGCTCAGAACACGGGTGTGGCTGGGAATCATTTACACAGCAAGGAAACTAGGACCGTGTTCAGACTAAACATCCAGAATCCTAAGCAAAGAATTAAACTGAGGACGCCTCCTACACCACAGCATGCGAGCAGAGGGTGGCGCAGAGACCCGAGCAGGCAGAGACATAACACAGATCTTCTACAACTGTGCTACAGCCCTGAGGCAGGAAATTGTGAGCTGCCTACTAAGAGAAGAGTTTTGGAGTCAGCAAAGTGCCTTATTGTGGAGCCTGAGGACAAGTGAATCGAGGGTCTCAGAGCATTGATCCTGCTGAGTGTCAGGATGGACAAGGCACCCAGATATTGAGTGAGTAAGTGACTGGCACTTAGATTGAGTGATTTCAAACACAGGTTGCTGGACCTACTATTGACCAAGCTCACCTCATTCCTAAAGTGGATTTATTTTTTAAGAACTTTACCTCCATTACCTGGAAGCATATGGTTGCCTTAATGCATTGTTTGACCAGTAAAGGTATGTGTGACCTGTTACATGCAATCTCATTTTCTGCACTACCATCATGGACACTCCCATCCCCATCTAGCTCAGGTGGGCTGAAGACCGTTAGCACACACCCCAGGGAAAGACTACCCCCAGTATCAAGCAAACTGTTGGCTCCCTCACCCCTTCACCAGCCCAGAATGAGAGCTGGAGGATTTTTGTGAGTCAACTAGCCACTGTGTCAACTGCTGTTTCTGTTACTCCCAGCCCTCCGGGATTCCTCAAACTGGTTGCAGAAGCTGCTAATAAACATGGAGTTTCAATTCTCCTTTTGTCATATTATTAAATTGGCATATGATGATTACATGATGATAATAAGACCTCTTACAGAATTTCCATTAGAACCAGATGCTCTAAGCAACATCACTGGTTAAACAGGTTATTTGCTTGGGTAAACACTATAGTTAATAATCAAAGCCCAATAAAGTAAATCCAAAACTGCTCTTTTTCTGTATTTGCTCAACTGACAGGGGGTACTGGAATTAACTCAATTACGCTGTTGGACTAAGTTAAATTTACTGCATGTTTAGTTTCCAGAACATATTCTAACAAATTAGCCTTTTGTTTCCCTTTAATTTTCTAGCCAGGAGTTTATTTTTGGACCTAGGTAAATAGGATACAGTGAGTAGGAGATTTAAAAAAGAAACTTTTCCTAAGTACAAGTGTTTTACATGACCTTGAAAAGCCTAGAATAAAGTACATTTTAATTAAAAGCTTCAGGCCTATCATTAGATTGTGTTTAGATTTCTCTCCAACATTAAAAAGCAATTGTGCAAAAGTAACGCATATAGTTATTTTAAAGAAAAACTTATTTGTATGGCACAGAAAGAATAACACAATAGCTGCCATACATTGTAATGACAGGATGTCAAGAACTAAATGTAAGTGTAGCTATTGGTGTTTTATTGGAATTACTGTGTTTGTAATGCATACAAAAGCCTATATGTTACTGACTTAGCCCTGTGGTGTCTAAAATTAAATAAAAGGTTTAAATGCTATTTGGAAATGAATCAATATACACAAATAAGAGCAAGAGAACATCCAATATATGCAAGTACATGAGTAGTGAAGGTTAATTCCAGAATCTGACAGAGAACAAAATTCTATAAA
Source organism: Leptodactylus fallax (assembly GCA_947044405.1). Lineage (NCBI taxonomy): Eukaryota > Metazoa > Chordata > Amphibia > Anura > Leptodactylidae > Leptodactylus > Leptodactylus fallax. The sequence goes on along the minus strand of CAMRHE010000027.1, from coordinate 6,867,160 downwards.
AACAAATGTGAACCGTTCAGCTAGTAAATAGATAAATAATTGATAAGCTGCTACTGTGGGCCAATAACCTATTTATGTGTGGTGCATATAGGATGTGCAATGTTTCAAGTATTCTATTTATTTCATCTACAAGATCAAGCATAACACATTTATAAAGTTTGCTAAGGGATTTGTTTGTAAGACTAAGGCCCCACGTAGCAGGCCGCAGCAAAAAAGCACTGCAGGAAAAACCGCAGCGGAAATGTACCAATATACCCATAGGGAAACTGCCGGCTCTACCGTAGGTATAATTGACATGCTGGGATTTCCAAAACCGCAACGGCAACCGCAATGCATGTCTGCTGTGCGTATGTTTCTGCAATGTGTGGATGGGATTCGCTAGAATCCACTTTGTAGTGACTATAAAATGCTGCAGTTTTTGCTGCGGCGTTTCCGCCGCTGCCAGACCGCGGCATTTACGCCACGTGTGGCCCAGCCTAAAGTAGGGTTCCTATATACATCTAAGGGGAAGCCACAATTCAATGAGGTTTTTCTTCACTGTCTATTATTAAGTTGCAGGTTTCACATGCAATTTTGGTGGCTCAATACAAATAGGCAAATTGTAGACAATACAAAGCAACAACCTGTCTATTTTATATTATCTACTTTTCAAAAGTAGAAATTTCTATAGATTATGTGGCCAAAGGTATATACCATATCAGGAATTATTATGATTTGTTAACTTATTTCTGCAGGGGCTGAGTTTTATATTAAATTCCCCATTTCTCCCAGTCTGCACGAGGTCTCACCGTGGAATTGGGGCAGCTGTTACTAATGTATAATAATGTGGGGTTTTTTGCAGTGATTTTGGTGGTTCTCTGCCAGCAGGTGTGGTTTATTCATGTGCCCAGGCTAAGATAGTGATGGGAAAGTGCAGCCCTGGCTGATTGAGATACATATACAGTCAGGCCCCTGTGAGAATGCATATTAGTAGAGAAACCACATTGCACATGAGGATGGAGCTGTTGGTCTAGATGAGGGGTCGGCAGCCCAGGTTTATCTGCCTGGCACAAGGCTCTCTATACTGTCTTAACACATGGCAGTGCTGCTTAAGGTGGCAATCTCTCTCGATTGGGGAGGATGCACTGGGGGAGGGGAGTATGAGGCATGATGTCTGGGTCTTGGGTATCCTAGTCAGAGCATTACAACTCCTTGTGAACAGCACAGAGGCTCAGTGGTTAGCACTGCTGCCTTACCATGGACATCTGCCTGGTGTTGTATGTTCTCCCTGTGTTTGCGAGGGTTTCCTCCCACATGTCAACAATACACTGATAGGTAAATTGGCTTCCTGTAAAACAACTGACCCTTGTGGGTGTTGGGGATGAGCGCCTGTATGGCAGCCACTAACTCCCCTACTCCACAACGCACCTTGTGCTTTGAGTTTCCATGAGAAAAGCACATTACTGCATACTACCATACAGCCAACCATTAACTAAGATTGGTCAGAACCAAAATCCATTCTGTTGGATTTTTCTGCCATCTGTCTGCTGTGGTCTGTTGTGTATGGGCTAAATGACAGACCTGATATCCAGAGAGAGTGAGCTGTGATGGAGACCCAGGGAAGAAAGGCTGAGATAGAACCATCTGAGAGGGGTATCACTTAATAAGGGATAATGCGGGCGTTGTTACAAAGGAGATCTACAGTAGCTTGCAAAGGTATTCATACCCCTTTGAACTTTTCCACATTTTGTCTCCTTACTACCATAAACTTAAATGTATTTTATTGAGATTTTAAGTGATAGACCAACACAAAGTGGCAGATAATTGTGAAGTGGACCGAAAATGATACATGGCTTTCAAAATTTTAATCAATAATTTGTAGAGCCACCTTTCTCTGCATTTTCAGCTGCAAGTCTTTTGGGGTCTCTGCCAGCTTTGCGCATCTAGAGATTGAGATTTTTGCCCATTCTTCTCTGTAAAATAGCTCAAGCTCAGTCAGATTTGATGGAGAGTGTCTGTGAACAGCAATTTTCATGTCTTACCAAAGATGCTCAATGGGATTTAGGTCTGGACTTTGACTGGGCCATTCTAACACGTGAATATTCTTTGATCTAAACCATTCCACTGTAGCTCTGGCTGTATGTTTAGGGTCATTGTTTTGCTGGAAGGTGAATCTCCTTCCCAGTCTCAAATCTTTTGCAGCCTTGTACAGAGAACAAGTAACTGTGTACGAGTAAGATCCAACTGGTGACCTGTTGCAGGCAGCTCTCATATGCCTGATGTGCATCCTCAGATAACTCATAAGATCCAATTGCCTTATTTGGGCTCTCCTGTGTCCAGACTGACCAGTGCAGCCATAAAGAATAAAAGATGATGTTTACAAAAGTGTCCACTCATTCTGTAATCCAATCCATAAAGAAACTGGCATATTGAGTACCAATTCCAGCATGTCATTGCACCATGATATTTTAATAAAATAATAATCCTGTTAAACTCATACAGTCTCAAAATATTTCTTTTGTGGATTTCCTGCTCCTATGATTCCTTTTAGAACTGAAAATCTACCGGTGACAGTGCCTCATTAAAATGATATCCTCTATACACTACTGTAGAATATGTCAAATGTTTAGAAGTAAGGTAACCAAACAAATAAGAATAGCAATCAATAATAAATAGTTCTACACATGAAATGGCAACACAAGGTGAAAAAACACCATTGAAATGAATTGGAGGTAATAAGGAATGTCAAAATGAGTTTTAGTAATCAATGCCAGGAAACTGCTGCTAGGGCAGATAAAGTGATGAGATGTTCAAAGGTGGCTTACATGTAGAGATGACCGAATTTTTCAAAAATTCGATTCGTCCGGTTCGCCAAATTTTTCAAAACTATTCGATCCGAATTCATTTGCAGCGAATTGCGTTAAAAAACAGCTATTTCCTGGCTGCAGAGAGCCTGTATAGTGGTGTAGAACACTGTGCCTTGCAGTAACACGCATAGGGAGTCTGCTGTGGTAGTGAAACAATACTGTGATTCAGTATGACACGGCGAATAAGCCACTTATTTTTTCCCCACTAATAAACGCCAAGAAAAGGCTTTACAACATATAACTGCACCGCACAAGGACTAATAAGACCCCAATAATTTAAATTACACAGGTATGATCTATTGCAAACCTGCAATGAGCAGCAGGATAATGGCGGTCAGTGCAGCAAGGTGTAGTAGGATTGTTCCTCTTACCCAGGCTACAAACACCCCAAATGAACCTTGTTCTGCTTCAATACTCTGTATAAATTCCTCCCTATCCTTTCTCTACACTTCTAATGCTCTTTCCCTGAACTTCGGTTGAGCAAAATATCAGTTTTCAAGTCTTTTCTACCACTTTCCTTAGCGCCTGCTGATGTCTCTCCCTGCACCAAGTACTCTGGAAAATGCCTAAATCCAAGATGGCGGAGGGTATTTATAGGGCTGTGACATCACAGGGCTGGCTGCTGATTGGCTGCATGCATGGCATTGTGGGTGATCCCGCATTCCCAGAGTTCCTTGCCCCATGTCCTAACATGTGCAGCAGCTATTTTATGAAAAAATTTGATTTGATTCATCGAAGTGTGAGGAAATCTGGATTCGATGCAAATTGAAGATTTCCTGAAGTTCGGATCAAATTCCACTTCGTCAGCTTTGATTCTCTCATCTCTACTTACATGTATATGATGAATTTATCCCTTTACCCTTACTAAATATAGAAGAGCAGGTTAGTAACAGTAACTAGCAGAATGAGTAGATTGCAGAGAGATTAGCCAAATAACCTTTACTTTGTGGAGTATAAACCTAATGGGATCTCTTGTGATACAATGTGCTATATTTAGACTCTGTAACGATTTTTTGTCCTACAACTAAGCCACTTGGCAAATTTGGGGTTGCTTTATCTTTCACTAGATAAACACTACAGAATAATACTGTAGGTTAACTAGACAGACAAATGCATTGCAATTTAACAAACTATGAATTAGTTAAAGGATGATAAAATAAGCAAGAAGACTGTCGGTAAATACTGTACATGATACAATAGACATATGGTGAACATAGATTGATCCTGAAAGGGATTTGTTTCCAACCCTGTTACTTAACTGTTGTTTACCACAACAAACTACAATAGATAGACATTGACAATAGACTTTTACAATATACACTTTTTGATAATTGCATTTAATATGATTTTGTTTTGGTCTATGGAGGATGTACTCTTTGAAGAAAAGCATACTGTAGGATAAATGCTGTATGTTCTTTAAAAATAGCTGTAGCTATTGATTGTTCGCACATTTCTCTGACAGCTCCAGAGCACGGATATAAAGAGCATTTATTGATTTAAAGGGAGATGATTATATGGCTGTTTCATCTGAACAGTAATAGTTTAGTTAAGATAGAGAACAAAAAATATATGCATTCACCTACCTCTAGGGTGGGTTTCTTGAGCAAGAGCCCAACTATAGTGTCCATGGTGTGAAGGGTAACTAATGGTAGATCCAGCCTTTGTACTCTATGTACAGTATGACAGCCACCTACTACTTCCCTATAAATCAAAGTCCTAATAATAAAAATGATCATGCCACCATAGATACCCATATGCATAGATAATAGGAGCTTCCTTCACACAGCAAGCACTTTTTTCAGAAATGAGTCAGCAAATAAAGCTTTTCAAAACCTGGACTATTCTACAAAAAAAACACTAAAAAGCAGTAAAGGGATATTAAAGCAGCAGAATGTTTTGTTTTGTTTTCAATTTTTGAACTTGGAGATCATCCACTGCAACCAAATATAAAGTGCACTCAAATTTGACAACATAAGCTTTTCAAAAACCAGTTCAGATAATTTTTTTAAGCCTTGTTCTTAATACCTTACCTGTCCCTCATAAAAGAATATGTCAAAAAAACAATCAAACATTACCTAATCTACATTCAGCCAGCATGACAGTATTGGATTGTAAATTATTCACATCAGATTTCCTGCGGTGATGTTTAATATGTGCTCAGAAATGTGCAGGACAAGGGTAAGGTAGCCCCACACCGTATATAAAGAAGAATATCTATGTGTCTCAAGCGTATGTGGCTCTGCTCTAAGGAAAAAGATTGCTATAATTAATCTACAATTAAATTGACCCTATATATTCTCATTATAAGCCATCAAATGTTTAATAATTTAAGAGGCTATAATTGTAAAATTATAAATATTTGTAAATATTTATAAATATTTAAGCATTTTAAAACAGTGGGGGATAAAACAGTGGTTTCCAGAATATGCACCACCAGATACACAATCCTTCATTTAGTTGCTCTTCACCCCCTCCCTTATAACCCAAATGTACCTCAAGTGTTGTTCAAATGGTCCAAACTTATAGTATCATAGTAACATAGTAGATAAGGACTGATAAAGACACAAGCCCATCAAGACAAAACTATAAACCTAACAAAAATTTCTTCCCAATTCCAAATATGGCAACTGGAATAAGTTTTTGGATCAACATCCTATCTCAAACATTTGTGCTCCCATAACCTAATATGTTCTTACTATCAAGAAAGTCATCAACATCCATCTTGAACTTGTGTATGTTTTTGGGTATCACCACATCATGTGGCAGTGAGTTCCATAGCCTCATTGGTCTTACTGTAAAGAAGCCCTGTAAAGAGAAAAAGGTCAAACCTCTTATCCTCTAGATGTAGATGATGCCTCCTTGTCACAGTAACAGGCCTCAGTATACAGAGATTATTGAAAAGATCTCTGTACTAGCTATCTATTCATATATTTGTACTTTGTAATTAGGTCGCACCTAATCCATCTTTTTTCCAAATTGAACAATCCCATGTTTGATAATCTGTCATCATAAGAATCTATGATGCTGTGACTACAGATCATTAGATCCTAGGTTGGAAGGGATTTGTAGCTGTAATACAATCCCTCAAATCCAGGCCCATTACAGCGGCGTGCAGGAATACCACTAATTTTCAGGCTGAACCTGTAATTGCCACTGTTTCAGGCACAACCCAAAAATTAGCAGTAATCTGCATGCTTTTACCATGGCTCTGATGCACTATTTATGGTGTCCTTCATCAGTACACTAACCAGATCTCAGCATCCATGGCATTATTATCCGGTCTAACATAGTGGCAGAGAAGTGATTTCTTTCGGGGTTTTTTTTTGTTTGTTTGTTTTTTAATCCATAACTTGTACAACCCCCATTCATAAATTACAACCTAGGCAACCCAATACTCCCTCTGCCCCACCCCATGTACTTGAGCACTAGAGTTAGTTACCCTAGACAAGAGGGAAAATAGAGTACTAAAAAACTACACTGCATGAACTAGATTACCAAACCACTTGTCGGCAGGGAGCTGGGCACTTGACCAATATTGTTTGCCAAATAGGACACCAAAAAAACAAACCTGGGAATAAAGTGTATAAAACATTTGGGCATAAAGGTCTTGGAAATTAGACCACTAGTCATTAGGGAGTGGGGCAATAAACCAATGGACATCAGTGACTCGATGCTAAACCACTGTACACTATAGCACAGATTTACTAATTCTGTGTAATATTTAGACAGTGTTTAAACATATTAAAGACAAATTTATCACAATGGATCACACTGGATGATAATTTTGGTGCATCTGCATATTTTGCACCAGAACTTTGCACCATTTTTTTTATACCTGTTGTCATATCTTAAGCCGCATCCCATTCCAGCTAAGTCATACTTCTTTCTCAGTATAGGTGGAGAAAGTTTCTAAAACCTTTGTAAGTATGTGAACCAGAGGGCGCTGTTGAGCGACCCAGGCCAGACCAGAAAATGCTCTCAGCCGCGCCTTTGGGTGGTGGCGTAACTCCAGAGGGGCTGGAGTATCCTGCAGGAAGCAGGAAATGGTGGACCAGCTAAGGACAGAGAGAGAGGCTCTGTCCCAGAAGGGCTGGGGTCCACAGGGGACTGTTGCTGGAGCTGAGCAATAGTCAGGACAGTTAGGGGCTCAAGGAGTGAGTTAGGACCCTAACTGTGGTCTAGGTTTTTTTGTTGTTTTGCTATGTTGCAGTTAAGCTGAATAAAGCCACGTTTATTTTACACTTGGACCTTCTGAAAGCGATCTTTCCGGCGCACAGTACCACGAACCACCGCTGTCCGGACCAGGAGTCTGCCGCCATTTTGAGTCTAATTCCCCAAGTTGTCACACCTTGTATAACTGTTTCAAGTAGATGAATTCTGTAACATTGGTAAATCTAATACAATGTGTGAAAAGTACCATAGAAGTAAAAAGAAAACAACTTTTCACAAAATTATTTTGGTGTATAAGAAATAGTAAGTACCAGGGCTGTTCAACATTACCGCCTAAACACTAAAGCCATGGGTAAACAAACTTGTTTAAATTTGCCTCCTATAAAGTGTCATTTATTACATATAATACATTTGTATGAACAGAGAAAATGTCTCAAAGGTTAAGGCCCCATGTAGCGAAACACAGCAAAAAAACGCTGCAGCATTTTTTTTTTGCTTTTTCAAAGAGTTTTCCAAAATATGGAAAATGCCTGCATTTCCGCAGGTATAATCGACACGCTGCGATCCTCCGCTGCAGATTTTTTTCTGTAATGTGTGGATGGGATTAGCCAGAATCTCATTCACTATACAGGTACTGTAAAACACTGTGTTTTTGCAAGGTGGGGTTCAGCCAAAAAGAACAAGTGATTTAATAGCTGCGTTTACGCCAACACTAGAAATACCAAATGTAGAATAATAAAAAATTAATGAAAGAGACTAAATTATCAGCCACAGGATTTTTGAATAAAAATAGAACTTTTATATGATTGCTCTTTTACTTATCACAGCATCCACCAACTCCAACCAACAAAATTGTTAATTTCCATCATTAGTCTAATTTGTTTCATTTTCTGTGTAACCCATGTAAAATGTTAATGGCCATAGAATTTACTACATTTATTTATTTTGACACAATGCATTTACTTGGCAATTTCTGGCTGGTCACACTAAGATCCAATAACAAAAATTAGACACCAAGCAGTTTACTCACAAGCTAATTTTGCATAGCTCAACATTATGTACAGCATTGTTATTGTAAAGTTGCACTAAAGTATTACAGGGCAAAGTGTATATAACCTCTCAGCAAAAAAAATATGTCTGCAAATTCCCATAATTAATTGATAGCTTTTTTCTATTAACTGCGACACAGTGTAGGAATAACTGTTGAGGAGAAGTTCCATGTCTCCAAGTTATTTTCTAAAGATTTTTTGTGCAACTGTAGTAGCTGCAGTTTAAGTAAGGCAAGTACCAATTACCCAGACATTGTGTCAGGATTAAGAAGCTAAAGGTGTCATTAAAAACACAAGGGAGATGGTTCGCCAATAAACTAGTAGTAGAGTAGATATATAGCTTTTCTGGGATAATATGAGCTTTATGTTAGGTGGACAGAAAAAGCAGTTATAAAGGAAGAACTGCAAAGTAGACATATTCTTAGTTTTAATTTCATTATTCTGGAAAAAAAAAAATGACAATAGATATATTGAAAAATTGTTACTTCATACATTTTTGCTTGATACTTGTTTTTCACAAAAAGTCCACATTTCCTGTGCAAACTTTCTGCCCCTATTATACCTATACAGAAAATGCCAGCATTTCCGTATTTATAATTGACATGCTGCGATTTTCAAAAATGCGATGGTTTTTCAAATGGCAGCTTTTCTGCTGCAGATTTTTTTCTGCAATGTGTGGATGGGATCAGCGAGCGAGTAACAGACCACCACAAAATGGCGACGAGCATGCGCAGTTGGCGTATATCACAGCGTCGTTTGCCTCAATGCGTCGGCGCCATTTTGCGGTGGTCTGTTACACACTTGTGCAACAGACCACCACAAAATGGTGCAGAGCATGCGCAGTCGGCGTATATCGCAGCCTCGGATGCCTTATATTATTCCAACGTGCCATTAGTTCAAAAGGTAATTTTCTAATGATAGACTTCCTTTAAGCATATCTCTAATTATTGACTCTAAGATGTGAGTGGTGACAGTTTCTGTATAGCATTGTGGAATAGGCTAGTGTTATATAAATTAATAAAATCATTATAATGTTATTTTTTGCATCGCATATTCTTGTTACATTTGCATAGCCCTTGTATGCCAACCCATGCTCTGTAATGAAATAAAAATAAACCTAAGACTGGTTTCACATGACTGTGTTCAGGAGAAAATAGGACTTGTGTATCAGACATATTTACTCACCCAAATGCAGCTTGGCTGAATTGAACCCCATATCAGTTCATGCCAATTAAGCTGTTTTTCCTGGGCCAAGCATGGCCATGTATACCCAGCCTTCACAATAAGCTTGCTCTCGGGGAGTATCTGGGTGTTCTGGTAGGGCTTTCCACACGTATCTATTCTAGTTGGTAGAAGGTTGTGATTATGGGGCGTAACATACAGTACATAGGGTTAAGAGCTCTTTCACACTATTCTGTCCATGTGCTATCCATGAAAAAATTGGACAACACATGAACTCAGACCCATTATAGTTAATGGGACCATTCACGTGTCCATTGTTTTTCACTTGAAAGAGAGACACTATGTCAATGGGTCCTTAATAAAAATAGCACACAAACATCACCCATTTACAGATATAATGGTAGGTGATGCTGATAAATAAAGAAGACACAAAAAAATGGACACAACAAAAATGGATGACACACAGATGGCCACAGATCGGACTCGGATGACACAGAAATACACTAGGATGTGATTAAAGATACCACTAAAGAGCCTCCAAAATGTCTCATGATGGATGCAGCTTCCTGTACAATAGAAAAAAAAACAGCTCTAAACCACATTAATAAGATATCGATTTCTGCTGCCAAAGCAACAGAATGCAACAAATCTGCCGCATTCACCCTAAGGCCGGAGCCCCACTTTGCGAGAACACTTGCGATAATACTGCAAAAGAAACCGCAATGTACATGGATATGTCCCTGCTCTGACATAGATGATTGAATAGAAGATGGGGCGCGATGAAGTCATTGCATTGCGCTCCTGTGCCAAACCTACAGTCATGGCCAAAAGTTTTGGGAATGACACAAATATTATATTTTCACATGATCTGCTGCCCTCTGGTTTTTATGTGTGTTTGTCAGATGTTTTTATCACATACAGAAATATAATTGCATTCATATTATGAGTAACAGAAGCTTATATTGACAGTTAGAATGAGTTAATGCAGCAAGTCAATATTTGCAGTGTTGACCCTTCTTCTTCAGGACCTCTGCAATTCTCCCTGGCATGCTCTCAATCAACTTCTGGACCAAATCCTGACTGATAGCAGTCCATTCTTGCAGAATCAATGCTTTAATTTTTTCTGAATTTGTTGGTTTTTGTTTGTCCACCCGTCTCTTGATGATTGACCACAAGTTCTCAATGGGATTAAGATCTGGGGAGTTTCCAGGCCATGGACCCAAAATCTCTATGTTTTGTTCCCTGAGCCATTTAGTTATCACCTTTGCTTTATGGCAAGGTGCTCCATCATGCTGGAAAAGGCATTGTTGAGCGCCAAACTGCTCTTGGACGGTTGGGAGAAGTTGCTCTTGGAGGACATTCTGGTACCATTCTTTATTCATGGCTGTGTTTTCAGGCAAGACTGTGAGAGTGCCGATTTCCTTGGCTGAGAAGCAACCCCACACATGAATGGTTTCAGGATGCTTTACAGTTGGCATGAGACAAGACTGGTGGTAGCGCTCACCTCTTCTTCTCCGAATAAGCTGTTTTCCAGATGTTCCAAACAATCGAAAAGGGGATTCATCAGAGAAAATGACTTTACCCCAGTCCTCAGCAGTCCACTCCCTGTACCTTTTGCAGAATATCAGTCTGTCCCTGATGTTTTTTCTGGAGAGAAGTGGCTTCTTTGCTGCCCTCCTTGAGACCAGGCCTTGCTCCAAGAGTCTCCTCCTCACAGTGCGTGCAGATGTACTCACACCTGCCTGCTGCCATTTCTCAGCAAGCTCTGCACTGCTGGTAGCCCGATCCCGCAGCTGAAACACTTTTAAGAGACGGTCCTGCCGCTTGCTGGTCTTTCTTGGGCGCCCTGGAGCCTTTTTGGCACCAATGGAACCTCTCTCCTTGAAGTTCTTGATGATGCGATAGATTGTTGACTGAGGTGCAATCTTTCTAGCTGCAATACTCTTCCCAGTTAGGCCATTTTTGTGCAGTGCAATGATGACTGCACGTGTTTCTTTAGAGATAACCATGGTTAACAGAAGAGAAACAATGATGGCAAGCACCAGCCTCCTTTTAAAGTGTCCAGTGGTGTCATTCTTACTTAATCATGACAGAGTGATCTCCAGCCCTGTCCTCATCAACACCCACACCTGTGTTAATGGAGCAATCACTGAAACGATGTTAGGTGGTCCTTTTAAGGCAGGGCTGCAATGATGTTGAAATGTGTTTTGGGGGATAAAGTTCATTTTCTAGGCAAATATTTACTTTGCAAGTAATTGCTGTTAAGCTGATCACTCTTTATAACATTCTGGAGTATATGCAAATTGCCATTAGAAAAACTGAAGCAGTAGACTTTGTAAAAATTAATATTTGTATCATTCTCAAAACTTGTAGCCATGACTGTACTCTGGAGTCCAGTATCAGGGAGAGACTTCAGCAGCGGGACTCAACAGGGGAGCGTGGTAAGGTGAATAGGTTTTATTATTATTTTCTATGAAATAAGAGGCCATTATTACTGATAAGGGGGGGGGCACATATTTAGTTTTAATAAGTCCAGCTCAAACATTATTTATAAGGGGGGCTATTTCTAAGGATCTATTGTTAATAAAGTTAGGGGAGCTATTAGCCCATCCTCATTAATAATTGTTTCCCCAGCCTTGTTATTAACCCCTTCAGGTCTGAGCCCAAAAGTGCGTTAAGGACCAGGCCTCATTTTTCAAAACTGACATATGTCACTTTATATGGCAATAACTGTAAGACGTTTTAACTTACATAAGTGATTTTGAGATTGTTTTTTTGTGAGACATTTTACTTCGTTAGTGGTAAAAATTGATCAATATTTTTGTATTTATTTATAAAAAAAATAGGAAATTTGGAAAAAAAAAAATATATATAGCAATTTTCAAAATGTGAAATGCTCTGCTTTTCAAACAGATAGTCATACCACCCAAATACATTAATAAATGTTATCTACCATATCTCTGCTATATATTCCCATCATCTTTTAATTGTCATTTATTTAATTTATTTTGTACATTATAAAGCTTACAAGTGTAACAGCGATTTTCTAGATGTACAAGAAAATTTCCAAAACTAATTATTTAGGCACCACTTCAGTTCTGAAGAGGATTATAAATGCCTATATATTAGAAACCCCCATGAATCACCCAATTTTCAAAACTGCACCCCTCATATAATTCAAAACAGCATTTGGGAAGTTTGTTAACCCTTTAAGCATGTCACGGTGATTAAAACAATATGGAGGTGAAATTTAGACATTTCATTTTTTTTCAATAATATTCATTTAGCCCTAAAATTAATACATTCACAAAGGATTAAAGGAGAAAATGCATCTCACAGTTTGTTATGCAATTTCTCCAGAGCACAGAAATACCCCACATGTCGGTGTAAACTGATCTTTGTGCATTCGGTAGTTCACAGAAGGAAAGGAACAACACTGGACATTTGAAAAGCAGATTTTGCTGGAATAGTTTTCAGTGCCATGTCTCATTTGCAGAGCCCCTACAGTACCAAGACAATGGAAACCCCCTAAAAGTGACCCCATTTCGGAAACTACACCCCTCTCAGAATTTATCAAGAGGTATAGTGAGCATTTTGACCCAACAGCCTTTTCACATATTTTATTAACATTGGGATGTGTAAATAAAAAATTACTAAAATGTCACTTTATCCCCAAAATTTTCAATTTCACAAATTTCATGTTAAAAGAGAAAAAGCACCCTACAGTTTGTTAAACAATTTCTCCTGAACACCGCAATACCTCATATGTTGACATAATCTGCTGTATGAGTACATTGTGGGGCTTGGAATGGAAAAAGCACTATTTGACTTTTGGAGGGCAGATTTTGCTGGAATAGTTTTCAGGTGCCATGTCGCATTTGCAGAGGCCCTAAAGTACCAGTACAATGAAAGCTCCCAAAAAGTGACCCCATTTTAGAAACTACACCCCTCAAGGAATTTATCAAGGGGTATTATCATTTTGAGCCCAAGAGTACTTCTTGAAAATTAATGTACAAAGTGAAAATTGAAATTTTTAAATAAATATGCCATTTCGGCGCCCAATACGTTGCGCCCAGTTTATGTCATCAGAGACACGCACTCCTAAAACTATTAAGTGGGCTATCCCAAGTAGAAAGAAGTAGCATATGTGGGTGTAAACTGCTGCTTGGACACACAGCAGGGCTCAGAAGGGAAGGAGCACTGCGCTTTTTAGCTTTTTGAATACAGATTAAGAGAGATTTTCTGGACGCCATGTTGTTTTTGCAGAGCCCTGAAAGTGCCAATAAATTGGAATTCCCCAAGAAGTGACCCCATTTTGTAGGGGTATTTTTAGAGTCTACAAATGTGACACAGCATCCAAAAACCAACATCTAAATCAGCGGTCCAAAACACATAGCGCTCCCTGACATCTGTACCCTCCTGGCACAATAGCTTTTGGAGCATTCGTCTCTGATACAAGCCAGGCACAACATATTACACACTGAAATGACGTATTCGTGGAAAAATTGTCATTTTCTCCTATCACCATCAGCTGTGTATTCATTTCTGGAAAGTTAATTAATGCAACACTTGGGGGTTAAAAATGTTCACTGTTTCCTCTACTCCGGTCCCTACTAGGCGGTGTCACTGGCGTTTAAATGAATCTTTGCTACACTCTGAGACTATGCGTAATGACTTGCGTACCCATCTACAGTATTATTTTAAAACCAATGGGAATTCGGTCTCCTCTATCTCTATCCTTTGGGAAGCACATAAAGCAGTCATGCGCGGTCATTGTATTGCCCTCTTGACGCGGCTTAAAAAGGACAGGAAAGCTAGGGAGGTAGCTTTGATAGCCAAGATGCGATCCCTTACGGATCGCTTAGCAGCCCGTTCCTCCCCCTCATTACTACATCAGTTAGTTGCAGCCTGCACCGATCTTCAGGACTTAGCTACTCACGCCACTCAGAGATTGCTCCTCTACACTAGGCAGCACTATGACGAACGCGGTAATAAAGCCCACACCCTGCTGGCTAAGACCCTCCGTGACCATTGAGTCTCCTCCACCCCTCATGCGGTCCGTGACGTCTTGGGCACTCTCCTCCACCATCCTAATGCCATTGCCTCTGCTTTCCAGGCTTACTATACTAAATCGTATAATCTGTCTGCACAGGCCTCATCCGATCCCCCCCCCTTCCCCCTCAGAACTGAGTCAGTATCTCGACTCTTGTCCTCTCCCCATCTTACCTTCCTCAGCCCTGGACTGGACTCTCTTAATGCGGAGCTCTCTGATGCTTTAAAAAGCCTCCCCAACGGTAAGGCCCCCGGCCCGGATGGTTTCACATACTTGTATTATAAGACTTTCCAGTCAGAGTTCTTGCCTCACCTTCTCAGCCTCTTTAACTCTTTCCTGGATGGTTCCACTATTCCCAACTCCATGCTACACTCCCATATCACTTTGGTCCCCAAGCCAAATAAAGACCATCAGGAGTGCTCTAATTATCATCCGATAGCCCTCCTGAACTATGACCTTAAACTGTTTACAAAAATTTTAGCAAACAGGCTTAACGCTTGGCTCCCATCTTTAATCCACAAGGACCAGGTGGGCTTTATCCCTTGTCAAAGGGGGACACAACACCAGAAGAACTGTGGATTTGATTGAGGTGGCCAACTGTACTGCTACACCTACCCTCCTTTTGAGTCTTGATGCTGAAAAGGCCTTTGATCGCTTAGATTGGTCCTTTATGAAGGCTACTCTGGAGAGGTTTGGTTTTTCAGGGGCCTTCCTCTCGGCGATCACAGCTCTTTACGCGTCCCCTCGGCGGAGGTTAAGCTTCCTTGTTCTTCCTCCTTGTCATTTCCATCCGTAATGGGACTCGTCAGGGCTGCCCCCTTTCTCTTCTATTTGCTCTCTGCATTGAGCCCCTAGCTGCTAAGATTAGATCCAATCCCGATATTAGGGGAGTCCCAGTACGTGATAGGGATTTTACGGTTAGTCTCTTTGCAGACAATGTATTATTGACTCTAACTAACCCACATACTACTCTCCCAAATCTCTTGACTACGCTAGGGGATTATGGTAGGTTATCCGGTTACAAGGTGAGCCCCTCGAAAACTGAGGCCCTACCCCTTAATATCCCAGATCACACTCTTCAACTTCTTCGCCAAAACTACAATTTCCAGTGGAAGGATAGGTCCTTACGATACTTAATCATTCAACTGTCTTCCTCCTACTCTACGCTGTACTCAGTGAACTACCCTCGCCTATTCCATGAGCTTCGTTCACTACTAGATAAATGGCGTCCCTTGCACATATCACTCATAGGCCGTATTACGGCTGTTAAAATGTCCCTTCTCCCCAAACTCTTATATTTCTTTGAAACTCTCCCTGTTGCTGTCCCTCGCTCTGAGTTGTGATCCCTTCAGAGGGCTCTCTTTCAAAATATTTGGAATGGGAAATGGCATCGTAATCCCCGCTCTGTGATGTTGGCTAATAAGACGGAGGGGGGTCTTGTGGTCCCACATCTACTACTTTATTATTGGGCAGCTCAACTTCACTGCATCCCATTCTGGGCAGCCTCGAAGGCCAATACTAAACGGGTGGAAATCGAAAAGCTTTGGTTGGCTCCAATCCATCCCAATGCCTTCCTGTGGTCCTGCAGCTCCCCCCGCGCCGCCACCCCCCTCCTGGGTCCGATCCGCTTCACTAGAGCTATTTGGCTTACTTGTTATAAAATTTTCCCCCTGGCCTCACAAAATTCCTCTATGGTCTCTTTTCTTTTTAATCCTCTCCTCCTGGAGGGACTGACAGCGGCTATAGTGCACCCTTGAAGCAGGCTGGGTCTGTTCCATGTGGCTGACTTGATTGACCCGTCTACCTTGGAGCTTAGGCCTTTTGACTATTTTACTTCTGCTCTGCGCCTGCCACACACAGAATGGCTCCACTATAAACATATAGCGCATTTCATGTCCACCCTATTTGGGGCCCCGCAGGTTTCTGTCCCTATCATTTTTGAGAGGTTGTGTAGGGCTGGCGTTTCCATGAAGGGTCTGATATCAGCTATTTACAGCCTGCTCACCTCTCCGGAGGGGGCGGTACCCCCCGGCCCACAAATATATGACTCGATGGAACTAGGCTGTGGGCAGGCAGATCTCGCCCGACCAGTTTCGGATTATATGGTCCCGTGCAGCCAAATCTTCTATCAGGATTAATTTTCGTGAGACGCAATATAAGATTTTGATGCATTGGTACCACACCCCAGTTCTCCTGCATACTCTTAACCCGAGTATCTCACCTGTTTACTGGAGATGCCTATCTGAGATGGGTACTATATACCACATATTCTGAACCTGTCCCCTGCTCCACCCTTTTTGGAGGGAAGTCAAGGCCATGACCGATGTTCTCTTCCTCCAGGGTGTCCCCCCTGGATCCCTTGGTTTACCTTCTTAATTTGCTGCCGCGACTCCTTGCCAGGAAGTCATCTAAGCTCTTTCTATGTATTTGCACTGCAGCTAAAACGCTGGTGGCTCTCCACTGGCGGAGTGTGGATCCCCCCCCTCCGGTCCTGAGCTGGTGACCCATATCAAGGATGTTAGAAGTCTAGAGTTCCTCACTGCCACTCTTAACAATAAGGTAGAGGTCTTCCAGTCTATTTGGTCCCCTTGGGTTACATATTGTAGCCTCCAAGGACTCTGATCTTTCCTACCCCTCACCCTTCTTTTGTCTTGTCCCCTCCCCCCCATTCCGTCCTTTGTCTTGCGAGCTTTTTTTGTTCCTGTGTTAGCGTCTTATTCAAGATGTTTTTGCTGTTATTACTGTTTCTTACAGGTTATTCTGTCTGTGTTGTTTTGTAACATTTATAAAACCTTAATAAAAATTACAGTTTAAAAAAAATGTTCACTGTACCCCTGGATAAATTCCTTCAAGGGTGTAGTTTCCAAAATGGGGTCACATGTCAGGGGATTTCACTTTACTGGTGCTTCAGCAACTCTGCAAAAGTGTCATAGCATCCAAATGGGTTTTGGGCACACAGCAGGGCACAGAAGGGAAGAAGCGCTATATGGGTTTTGAAGTGTGTATTTAGATGTTTAGTATCTGGGTGCTATGTCATGTTTGCAGAACCTCTAACGTACCAGTAAAGTGGAATCCCCTATTGGAATGACCCCATTTTGAAAACTGCACCCCTCAAAGAATTTATCAAGGGGTGTAGTGCACTTTAGAATCCCAAACGTGAATGCACAGCGGATGGTGAAGAGTGAATATGTAAGCTGTGCCGAGTACATTGGGAACACCAAATTCCCTACTACTGCGGTCCCCAACCTTTTCTTCTCCACAGTCCGGCAGAGGGAGCGGGGCAGGGAGAGGGGGGGGGGGCTTTTAGGGGCAGGGCTTCGGTCATATGGGGACGGGGTTATACAATAAACAGCGCTGTAGACTGGAGCGTGCTGGCTGGACTTCGGTGTACAGCGCTGTAGGGCCATTAGCTAGGCTAGGAGCAACAACACTGTGGTCAGATCCACCCCACATAATGTGCCAGGAGCTGCTCGGTGTTTACCGAGGCCAACCCGCTGCTCCGTGGTCCGGCAGAAGACCCCCAACGGTGGTTGGGGACCCCTGCCCTACTATATCCCCAGTAGCTCCTATGATTGGGGGGGTTCACTCTGGAGGACACTTCTGGTTTATTTTCCCTTGTAAGCTCTAAATTTGGGGTGTCCCCTGATATATGCTTGCACAGCTTATACGTTCCCTTCCTGCTGCAGCCAGTTTTGTTTTAATGATTTGGCAGTGTATTTTTTTATTTTGCTGGTGATGTAGCTGTATGAGGGTGCCTATAACTTATAGAATAAATTTTAAATTTTATTAACTCTTTCTTGGTGGATTAAAAAAAAACCCCATCAATTCTGGTAATGCTTTTTACCTTTTAATTTTTTTTCCACGCAGTGTACAACATAAGTAACATGTTACCTTTATTCTGCGGGTCGGTATGATTACGGCGATACCTCATTTATATTGTTTTTTTATGCGTTACTAGTTTTGCAGAACAAAAACCCATTTGGGGAAAGAAATCAATTATTCTTGCATCGCCATCTTCCGAGATGTGTAGAAATTTTTTTTTTTTGGGTTGACAGAGTTGGTTGAAGGCTTATTTTTTGCAGGACGATCTGTGCTTTTTATTGATACTTTTTTGGGGTACACATGACTTTTTTTGATCACTTTTTGTAGCATTTTTTTTAAGACGAGATGGCGAAAAATCATTATTTCATTGCTTTATTAATTAATTCATTTATTTTTTTCATACACTTAACTTTTTTATATGTCCCACTAGGACACTTGAACCAGCGATGCTCTGATTGCTGATTCAGCACTATAGACTGCAATACACGTGTATTGCAGTCTATAGAGGAAGTCAGTCTATGTAGACGCATAGGCTGATTTCCAGAGGTCCCGACAGGATCAACCAGGTACTGGGGGCTCCAGACTGCCCCCTGACGAAGCGTGGGCGAAACGCGCGTTGGGGCTCAAGGTGGAGGTCGTGGTGACTGTCTAGGTATATATATATATATATATATATATATATATATATATTATTTATCATTGCTTGTTTGATCAAATGGCATGAGATAATATGTATATAGGTAGCCTTGCTTATGTTTGTTACTATGGACATCTTTAATGAATGCAGCAATATAGGTGTATATCAAGATATAACCACGGGGGTATAGATTCAATATTGGTGTGAATACATGAATCATATATTTTTATATTTTTTTTATGTATATATTATAATGTTATTGTAGATGCATGAATTATTATAGTATTTATTTATTATTATTCATTTCTTGGATATATCTGGGACATATATAAATTGACACTATGGGATGCTATACTGCTGACATTGGATATTTATATATATATACTGACATATTCATAGCTATACTGTTTTGCGGGGTTCATGTCATTTTTTGTGATATTTATTATTATATGCTTGGACAACGCCACGACCTCTACTATTCATGATGTTTTTAATGATTTTAAATTTGAATTTTTCCTTGTTTCAATAAATATTTATAATTTTGTATAATTAAGGTGTGATGGTGTAATTTATTAGTGGTAGGAATTTTATATAGGTTTATAGCCTGGGGTCACTTGCCAGACCCCAGGCTGTAGAAGTTACATATGGGCACCCCCCGATCTCACCGCAGGGGATGCCCAGGGGGACATGTGTCATGGCAGAACCCCTTGGATGCCGTGGTCAAGGAGGTTAAGGAGCAGGGTGTTATCTGTCAGTTACAGCTAATACCCGATGCTGCCCGCAACATTCAGTGCCGCTAACAAACACTTAAGATGCCGCGGTCGCTATTGACCATGGCATCTTAAGGGTTAAACAGCAGGGATCGCTGTTATCACCTGTCTCCACTGTTGCAGCGGGAGCCTGGCTGTCAAATACAGCTGGGCTCTCACGGATATCGCACGGGCTCTGCTTCTGAGCACGCGCGATCACCATCACGTATCTGTACGTGGGGATGTGGTAACTAACCACATTCTCTCACGTACTGTACATGTACGTGAGAATGTGTGAAGGGGTTAATAGTAACTCCTTATAAATTCCCCCCTCCCAATATATATTTATTTAACTATTATTCATAAATCTATGGGAACCATTTTTAATAAGGGAGAGCTATTTATAAGGAATAATTATTAATAATAAGGCTGGGGGAACCCCCCCCCACACACACACACACACACACACACACTTATTATTAATAGTTATTCCTTATAAATAGCTCTCCCTTATATATATTTAGAATATATTTAATAGAATATAATTAATAAGGCAGGGGAAACTATTATATATAAGGGGGGGCTATTCATAAGGAGGAAATATTAAAAATAAGGCCAGCTGGGGAATTATTGTTAAAAAGGAGGGACTATCATTAATGAGGCTGTGGAAACTATTATTTAAAAGAAGGAACTATTATTAGTAAGAGGGATTGATTTATAAGGGGGAATTATTCATAAGCAGGGACTATTATTTATAAGGGGGCACTATAATAACTCAAAGTGATACAAAGGGGGTTGTTATTACTGGGGGCAGAAAAGTGTATTATTAAATCACTATTTTAAAGGAGTTTTCTAGCCGCATACTGTTTTTTATTCTGATGACCTGTCCACAGGATAGGACCTCAGTATGTGATCTGTCAGGGGCCAACTGTTCTAGCGACCTCCGGGTGCAAATCCCGACAGACCACACACTGATGCCCTGTCCTGTGGATAGGTTATCAGTATAAAAAATCAATTTGGGGCAGGAAAAACCGTTTAATTGATCTGATGTTTAGTAGGATACAAGTATTGTGTAGTTCACGACTATTGTCTTTGCATCACTACGTAGTGTAATGGAGGTAGTCACAGTGTGGAGGTACTGTACTATTTGGGTCTAGTATCTAGGTATTAGTGGTCTGATTGTTGTTTGTTTTGTTTGGTAATTGTCTGTATAGTGATAATAATTCTCTCCAGTATAGTAAATTTTTAATTTTGCCCAGGGTCACACTGTGTCTAAAAACGGCCCTGTATACAAGGAGGCATATATCAGTTCTATTACCCAACACACTTGAAAGTTCCTGTTAACCACAGTTAAAAAAAATAAGCTGTTTTTCTACAGCAAAGCAGATCATTTTCTAGATACTAAAATGATTGTTTAGCTTAAGATACTTGTAGTGTGTGTTTACAAGCAAAATAACTAATGGGCATCCTGCAAATAACCATATCTAAGCAGTCAAGCGTAAACTGATTTGTCACATTGCCTAAAAAACATATTCAGATATTATCAGGCCTGGTTATGTTTGCATGAATAAAATATTAAAAATAAAAATTATTTAGGGCCATTGACTTGGGAATGAGATATTACTAAATCCACCAAGAAGCTGCTAATACTTCAGACTACCCATTATGCAAAGCAGTTAACATCGCAACTGGAGGTAACAATTATGTTTTTGGAGTGCAGCCAAGTGTTTTCTGGAGCATACGGCTGATGTTGAGCTTTCTGATTGGTATGGGTAAGGGTTAGAATGGCAAAGGTTGGGAAAAGTGTTTTAATGAGCAAATGTTTCAATGAGGCCATTGTCAAAGCATAATTAGATGCATAGTAATGTTGTCTATACTGTAACACAAAATGCTGTGGCAGGCATTATCTATGAAAACCTTTACTAATATAATATATATATATATATATATATATATATATATATAATATATATATGTCTGTGTGTGTGTACACATATATATACATACACTTGCTAAAAAAGATAGACCTCCCAAAAGAGGTTAGAGATTAAGGTTTGCTTACTCACCTTAATAATGCACATGATGTGGTAATTTATTACTTACATGACTGTTCACTACTGCTCTTTACATGTAGCAATTCTTCAATATTAAGATGAAATTCTAATCATAGTAACATAGTATGGTAAGGGGTGCACCAAGGGCTACATGTAGGGTTTAATTTCCAAACCAATGATTGTGTTTACACTAAAATTTTTGTATACTTGAAGATCAGCTATCATAATTTGGTATGTTTAAAATCATGGGATACAAGTATTTAACATCTTAAAGGGGTTTCCAGTAATTTATTATTGATGACTTATCGCTAGGATAGACCATCAATAGCAGATTGTGGGGGTCCAGAGACCATTCAACTGATTTCATGGCCTGGCTTTCACTGGAACCACTTACACAATGTACTAGTGGGAAGCACAGTGTTATACACTGTATAGTGACAACACCTTGGTAGTGCCGCCCTCTCACATTCACTTGAATGGGACTGAGCTGCAGTAACCAGACATAGCCACTACACAGTGTACAGCACTGTGCTTCCGTCCAATGCAGCGTTGAACCTGCTGAACCTGGTTTCTTGTTAGGATGCCAGAAGTTGAACTCCCAATGATCTGCTGTTACTGACTTATGCCAAGAATAGGTTGTTAATAAGTAAATTCCCAGAAAACCATTTTTCAGTAAAATGCCTGCTTTAGCATCAGGACCCCAGGAATTTTTTTAAGTTTTGTCTTGTCATGTCTGAATAACCAAAACTCTTTTTATTGTTTTCTTGATATAGGGCATATAGGACTGTTTTTCGTGGGATGAGTCATATTTTATTGGTACAATTTTGGGCTACAAATGATTAGTTTTTTTAATTTGTATTCCCTTTCTAGGAGAAAAGGGAAAAACAAAAATGTCACCATTCAAAAAGATGTTAACAACCAGACATATCATATAACAGAGCAAAATTATTATTTTGATAACCAAATAAAAAGATTATTCTAAAAAGTGTCCAGTTAAAGGTATTTCCCAGGATTCAGACATAAAAAAGCACTTAACTAAAGATAAATACATACATATCATTAACATTTTCATACAGTCCCTACCACCAAGTGCCAGAGATCCAAGCCAAGCTCATCAGAAACAAAACAGGAGCATGTGCTCAAGCATGGCCACCACTGCATAGTCGTGGCAGTGGACATAACCATGGTAAACCAATAATAAACAGAGGAATGGATCTAGCCAAGATACAGAATCTCCTGAACAGTGCAGAATAGAAATACAAAGACTGGTAGTATAATGTAGTCCTGAACAGACTGGTGGTGAAGTGTAGTCCTGTCAGAAAGAAAAAAAAAAGTAATGTGCAGCTTACACAAAGTCACAGCACTCTTCTCAGGAAACCCAGTCACTTGTATTTGCCACAAGGCAATGGGCATTATTCTGGTTCTCCATCCCACACAACCAGACTAGACCTCTGGATCATCATAACATGGTAGCTGCTTTCCAGGACAACATGGACCAACCACCAACCAAATGGACTCCATGCACGAACTGCTCTCAATGTCAACTGCCCCAGAAAGGCTCAATGGCAGTTCTTATACAGCATGCCTTCATCCTGAGGTAATCCAAGTGCCACACCACAGCCAATATGGGGTCATACCCTGGGACATGCCATTGTAACTTCTCACATGGTACAATACCCAGACGCAACTACAGTTCCATCCAGGGGCGCACCGCTAATGAGGCGAAGTGATGCGGCTGCCTCAGGTGGCACTGTCTGTCACTGTCTGGGGAGCGGCATTTTTACTATTTATTTAATGTAAACCAGCCCAGGACAGGCCGCTTTATAAAAAACAAAGCTGAGCGGGTCCTGTCCTGGGCTGGTTTACGAGACCTCTGCATGTCAGCACAGGCGGCGATAAAATGACGTCATCACGCCTCCTGCGCTGAGACACAGATGTTGCGGACAAGAAGAGGAGGCGGCGGCTCCATCAAGGCATCGCAGGTAGGAGAGAAGAACTTTTTATATATATATATATACAGTCATATGAAAAAGTTTGGGCACCCCTATTAATCTTAATCATTTTTAGTTCTAAATATTTGGGTGTTTGCAACAGCCATTTCAATTTGATATATCTAATAACTGATGGACACAGTAATATTTCAGGATTGAAATGAGGTTTATTGTACTAACAGAAAATGTGCAATATGCATTAAACCAAAATTTGACCGGTGCAAAAGTATGGGCACCTCAACAGAAAAGTGACATTAATATTTAGTAGATCCTCCTTTTGCAAAAATAACAGCCTCTAGTCACTTCCTGTAGCTTTTAATCAGTTCCTGGATCCTGGATGAAGGTATTTTTGACCATTCCTCTTTACAAAACAATTCCAGTTCAGTTAAGTTTGATGGTCGCCGAGCATGGACAGCCCGCTTCAAATTATCCCACAGATGTTCAATGATATTCAGGTTTGGGGACTGGGATGGCCATTCCAGAACATTGTAATTGTTCCTCTGCATGAATGCCTAAGTAGATTTGGAGCTGTGTTTTGGATCATTGTCTTGCTGAAATATCCATCCCCGGAGTAACTTCAAATTCGTCACTGATTCTTGTACATTATTCTCAAGAATCTGCTGATACTGAGTTGAATCCATACGACCCTCAACTTTAACAAGATTCCCGGTGCCAGCATTGGCCACACAGCCCCAAAGCATGATGGAACCTCCACCAAATTTTACAGTGGGTAGCAAGTGTTTTTCTTGGAATGCTGTGTTTTTTTGACGCCATGCATAACGCCTTTTTGTATGACCAAACAACTCAATCTTTGTTTCATCAGTCCACCGGACTTCTTCCAAAATGAAGCTGGCTTGTCCAAATGTGCTTTTGCATACCTCAGGCGACTCTGTTTGTGGCGTGCTTTCAGAAACGGCTTCTTTCGCATCACTCTCCCATACAGCTTCTCCTTGTGCAAAGTGTGCTGTATTGTTGACCGATGCACAGTGACACCATCTGCAGCAAGATGATGCTGCAGCTCTTTGGAGGTGGTCTGTGGATTGTCCTTGACTGTTCTCACCATTCTTCTTCTCTGCCTTTCTGATATTTTTCTTGGTCTGCCACTTCTGGGCTTAACAAGAACTGTCCCTGTGGTCTTCCATTTCCTTACTATGTTCCTCACAGTGGAAACTGACAGGTTAAATCTCTGAGACAACTTTTTGTATCCTTCCCCTGAACAACTATGTTGAACAATCTTTGTTTTCAGATCATTTGAGAGTTGTTTTGAGGAGCCCATGATGCCACTCTTCAGAGGAGATTCAAATAGGAGAACAACTTGCAATTGGCCACCTTAAATACCTTTTCTCATGATTGGATACACCTGGCTATGAAGTTCAAAGCTCAGTGAGGTTACAAAACCAATTTTGTGCTTCAGTAAGTCAGTAAAAAGTAGTTAGGAGTATTCAAATCAATAAAATGATAAGGGTACCCAAATTTTTGCACCGGTCAAATTTTGGTTTAATGCATATTGCACATTTTCTGTTAGTACAATAAACCTCATTTCAATCCTGAAATATTACTGTGTCCATCAGTTATTAGATATATCAAATTGAAATGGCTGTTGCAAACACCCAAATATTTAGAACTAAAAATGATTAAGATTAATAGGGGTGCCCAAACTTTTTCATATGACTGTATATATATAGGCCGTAACCTGCTGGAGTATCCCCAGCAGGTAACGGCCTATTTACTTACCTACCCCGAGTCTGCTCGTGGCCGCCTCCGCTTCCCCTTCTGCTATGGATGCCGCTGTGAGCAGCCGCGGGCCTCAAATACTACTATTATTATACTCCGGGGTCTTTTCAGACCCTGGAGTATAATAATCGGAGACCCAGGCGAGGTGAGGGAACATAAAAACCATTGTTACTCACCTCTCCAGCGATCCGATGTTACTCTGAGCAGGCTTGGGCCCTCTGGTGACGTCATCAGGTCGCGTTGCCGGTCTGATCACGTGACGTGTGTGCAATTAAACAGGGCCGAAAGCTGCAGGGAGTGCACCGGTGTCCAGGATAGGTAAGTAACACTGGTTTTTATGTTTGTCACCTCCCTTGGGTCTCTGATTAGTATACTCTGGGGTCTGAAAAGATCCCAGAGTATAATAATAGTTCATGGGTGGGCCACTATGGGGCATAATACCATGTGCAGGGGCCACTGTGGAGCATAATACCAGTGCGGGGGCCACTATGGAGCATAATACCGTGTGCAGTGACCACTATGGAGCATAATACCATGTGAAGAGGCCGCTATGGAGCATAATACAGTGTGCAGGGGCCACTCTGGGGCATAATACTGTGTGCAGGGGCCAATGTGGAGCATAATACCAGTGCAGGGGCCACTATGGAGCATAATACCAAGTGCTGGAGCCACTATAGAGCATAATACCGTGTGCAGGAGCCGCTATGGAGCATAATACCGTGTGCATGGGCCATTCTGGGGCATAATACCGTGTGCAGGGGCCACTGTGGAGCATAATACCCTGTGCAGGGGCCACTATGGAGCATAATACCGTGTGCAGGGGGCACTATGGAGCATAATACCGTGTGCAGGGTCCGCTACGGAGCATAATACTGTGTGCAGGGGTTGCTGTGGAACATAATACCATGTGCTGTGGCCACTGCGGGGTATAATAACATGTGCAGGGGCCACTATGGAGCATAATACCATGTACAGGGGCCACTTTGGAGCATAATACCGTGTGCAGGGGCTGCTGCGAGGCATAATACAGTGTGCAGGGGCCACTATGCAGCATAATATCGTGTGCAGGGGCCACTATGGAGCATAATTCTGTGAGCAGGGGCCGCTGCGAGGCATAATACAGTGTGCAGGGTCGCTACAGGCCGTAATATTGTGTGCAGGGGCTGCTGTGGAACATTATAGTGTGTGTAAATGGGGTGCTATAAACAGGGGCTATGGCGCCTGTTTATATTATATGCTGTCGGTTTATAGTGACCGTGGGATGTAATTACAGCCTTGTTACATGAACGTGTATAGGATGAGGCTGTAGTTACATTACATGGCCGCTATGAGATGAATGACACTATGTAAACAGAGAAGCGGTCACGGCACTTACACAGGTACTACGGTTCATTCAAACAGCTGATCAGTAGGGGTCCTAGGTTTTTGAGCCCCACTGATTAGTTTATTAATGACCTGGAAAACCTTTTAATTAGTTAACACCTGGGGCATTATTAATAAGGGGCACTATTTATACAGGGTACACACGGACATTATTAATATAAAGATGCACTTGGGAGTATTATTCATTATGGGGGGGTTATATCGGTTATATCATATATTTTATAATTGGGGGAAGCAGCAGGATGGGTGTGCAGGTGAGGACAATGTTGGTTAGGTGCCTGGAAAAGTGAGGAGCCAAAGATATCTGTGTTGCAAACTTTACAGAGACAAGTCACAGCTGGAAGAAGTAGTCATGGTGGTCCAAAGGGAAGAGAAGGGAAATGTGAAGGATTAGTCAGAGACGTCACCTGTAAGTTACAAAATGTTACTGCCCTGTATTCACCTAAATGATAAAGGATAAATACCTGATTGATGGGGGTCTGTCTGCTGAGACCCCCACTGAGCCTGAGAATTAAGTTTCTTCCCCCCACTGGGTGGGAATTCAGCCTGATCAAAGCCAGGCTGAATATAGGTGTGTCACTTGGTGGATGGACGAACCTGCGTGGTTCTCATTCACTTCAATGGGAGTGCCAAAGATACCCGAAGTCCAGTACTCAGCTATCTGCGATGCTCCTATTATAGAGAATGGGGGCCATGTGGGCCATGTTTTATAACTTTGTGTATTGTGTTTATTGTGCGGCGATAGCAGCGTGTGAAGCTAGTAGCATGGAAACTCAATTTTTTTTTTTTTTTTTTGGGGGAGGGCGTCTTTCTATAGTCCGCCTCAGGCAGCAAAGAGGCTAGGTTCACCACTGGTTTCACCTTACACTTTGCACCTCCAAGAAAAATACAGCAATTAACACACCTGCCTTAACATGGCAATACAGTTAGTAAAACATGCACAGCATTGAATATACACTGTAATATATTGTTATATGATGCTACACAATAGCTACTAACCTGTCTTGAGCAGGGATACTGTGTATGGGCATCTAGGGTCACCCACCTAAGTTTTCTAAACTAAGTAAGTTATACTTCACCTTCTTACATATGCAAATTATGGAAAAACAAACTCCAGCAAATCTGCCTTACAAATTCTTCTCATGAGAAATCTCCCCCACTGTGTGATGTTTGATAAATTTTGTGCACATTATAGCAATGCAGACTCCAGCACAAATGACTTTAAAAATATCCCAAATAATAAATCTACCAGTCTGTGTTTCAAGGGTTCCCAGCTAGCGTGGCACCGTACAAGGTATTATTTCTGTACTTTTGCCAGGCAGCCTATAACCCCAGACAGTCAAAAGACATAAACCTCTTACCTCCATATATTCAAATCGCTTGCTTTATTTATTTAAAATCTTAGCACAGGGAATAAAAATCAATATGGCTTTGATGAGATTTGTGGCATTTCATCCCAAATAAATAAACTCACTGAAACTCATGCACATTCACAGGTTACTAATGATTGTATATCTATACTGCAGCAGATATAACTTCTTAATGGCCGATGCATCTAGTAGCTGAAGCTCACAGCCTTCATCAGATAATATATACTGGATAAACCGGCAATATTGTACAAATAAATACAGTGACAATCTCAGAGGCAGGAAGGTTGAAACACATCTTTTTTTAATTTTATATTGTGTAGAAGACATGTCTGTGTTATAAGGGAGATTTTGTGCTTTTTCTATCATAGAATATACAAGGAGCTTACAGTATTCAAAAATAACAGTTAAAAATAATAATAACATAATAATTTTTAAATTTATACATACAGTGGGGAAAAAAAGTATTTAGTCAGCCACCAATTGTGCAAGTTCTCCCTCTTAAAAAGATGAGAGAGGCCTGTAATTGTCATCATAGGTAGACCTCAACTATGACAGACAAAATGAGAAAACATACAGTACAGACCAAAAGTTTGGACACACCTTCTCATTCCAAGAGTTTTCTGTATTTTCATGACTATAAAAATTGTAGATTCACACTGAAGGCATCAAAACTATGAATTAACACATGTGGAATTATATACTGAACAAAAAAGTGTGAAACAACTGAAAATATGTCTTATATTCTAGGTTCTTCAAAGTAGCCACCTTTTGCTTTGATTACTGCTTTGCACACTCTTGGCATTCTCTTGATAAGCTTCAAGAGGTAGTCACCTGAAATGGTCTTCCAACAGTCTTGAAGGAGTTCCCAGAGATGCTTAGCACTTGTTGGCCCTTTTGCCTTCACTCTGCGGTCCAGCTCACCCCAAACCATCTCGATTGGGTTCAGGTCTGGTGACTGTGGAGGCCAGGTCATCTGGCGTAGCACCCCATCACTCTCCTTCTTGGTCAAATAGCCCTTACACAGTCTGGAGGTGTGTTTGGGGTCATTGTCCTGTTGAAAAATAAATGATGGTCCAACTAAACGCAAACCGGATGGAATAGCATGCCACTGCAAGATGCTGTGGTAACCATGCTGGTTCAGTATTCCTTCAATTTTGAATAAATCCCCAACAGTGTCACCAGCAAAGCACCCCCACACCATCACACCTCCTCCTCCATGCTTCATGGTGGGAACCAGGCATGTAGAGTTCATTCGTTCACCTTTTCTGCGTCAAAGACACAGTGGTTGGAACCAAAGATCACAAATTTGGACTCATCAGACCAAAGAACAGATTTCCACAGGTCTAATGTCCATTCCTTGTGTTCTTTAGCCCAAACAAGTCTCTTCTGCTTGTTGCCTGTCCTTAACAGTGGTTTCCTAGCAGCTATTTTACCATGAAGGCCTGCTGCACACAGTCTCCTCTTAACAGTTGTTGTAGAGATGTGTCTGCTGCTAGAACTCTGTGTGGCATTGACCTGGTCTCTAATCTGAGCTGCTGTTAACCTGCGATTTCTGAGGATGGTGACTCGGATGAACCTATCCTCCGCAGCAAAGATGACTCTTGGTCTTACTTTCCTGGGGCGGTCCTCATGTGAGCCAGTTTCTTTGTTGTGCTTGATGGTTTTGGCCACTGCACTTGGGGACACTTTCAAAGTTTTCCCAATTTTTCGGACTGACTGACCTTCATTTCTTAAAGTAATGATGGCCACTCGTTTTTCTTTACTTAGCTGCTTTTTTCTTGCCATAATACAAATTCTAACACTCCATTCAGTAGGACTATCAGCTGTGTATCCACCTGACTTCTGAACAACACAACTGATGGTCCCAACCCCATTTATAAGGCAAG
The DNA here is from genome assembly GCA_947044405.1 of Leptodactylus fallax. Classification (NCBI taxonomy): domain Eukaryota; kingdom Metazoa; phylum Chordata; class Amphibia; order Anura; family Leptodactylidae; genus Leptodactylus; species Leptodactylus fallax. Next base: position 6,837,234 of record CAMRHE010000027.1, on the reverse strand, counting down.
AAATCCCACTTATTAAACCTGACAGGGCACACCTGTGAAGTGAAAACCATTTCAGGTGACTACCTCTTGAAGCTCATCAAGAGAATGCCAAGAGTGTGCAAAGCAGTAATCAAAGCAAAAGGTGGCTACTTTGAAGAACCTAGAATATAAGACATATTTTCAGTTGTTTCACACTTTTTTGTTAAGTATATAATTCCACATGTGTTAATTCATAGTTTTGATGTCTTCAGTGTGAATCTACAATTTTTATAGTCATGAAAATACAGAAAACTCTTGGAATGAGAAGGTGTGTCCAAACTTTTGGTCTGTACTGTATCTAGAAAATCACATTGTCTGATTTTTAAAGAATTTATTTGCAAATTATGGTGGAAAATAAGTATTTGGTCAATAACAAAAGTTCATCTTAATACTTTGTTATATATCCTTTGTTGGCAATGACAGAGGTCAAACGTTTTCTGTAAGTCTTCACAAGGTTGGCACACACTGTTGCTGGTATGTTGGCCCATTCCTCCATGCAGATCTCCTCTAGAGCAGTGATGTTTTGGGGCTGTCGCTGGGCAACACGGACTTTCAACTCCCTCCAAAGGTTTTCTATGGGGTTGAGATCTGGAGACTGGCTAAGCCACTCCAGGACCTTGAAATGCTTCTTACGAAGCCACTCCTTCGTTGCCCTGGGGGTGTGCTTAGGATCATTGTCATGCTGAAAGACCCAGCCACGTTTCATCTTCAATGCCCTTGCTGATGGAAGGAGGTTTACACTCAAAATCTCACGATACATGGCCCCATTCATTCTTTCATATACACGAATCAGTAGTCCTGGTCCCTTTGCAGAGAAACAGCCCCATAGCATGATGTTGCCACCCCCATGCTTCACAGTAGGTATGGTGTTCTTTGGATGCAACTCAGCATTCACTCTCCTCCAAACATGACGAGTTGTGTTTCTACCAAATAGTTCTACTTTGGTTTCTTCTGACCATATGACATTCTCCCAATACTCTTCTGGAACATCCAAATGCTCTCTAGCAAACTTCAGACAGGCCCGGATATGTACTGGCTTAAGCAGGGGGACACGTCTGGCACTGCAGGATCTGAGTCCCTGGCGGCGTAGTGTGTTACTGACGGTAACCTTTGTTACGTTAGTCCCACTTTCTGCAGGTCATTCTCTAGGTGACCCCGTGTGGTTCTGGAATTTTTGCTCACCGTTCTTGTGATCATTTTGACCCCACGGGGTGAGATCTTGCATGGAGCCCCTGATCGAGGGAGATTATCTGTGGTCTTGTATGTCTTCCATTTTCTAATTATTGCTCCCACAGTTGATTTCTTCACACCAAGCTGTTTGCCTATTGCAGATTCAGTCTTCTCAGCCTGGTGCAGGTCTACAATTTTGTTTCTGGTGTCCTTCCACAGCTCTTTGGTCTTCACCATAGTGGAGTTTGGAGTGTGAATGTTTGAGGCTGTGGACAGGTGTCTTTTATACTGCTAACAATTTCAAGCAGGTGCCATTACTACAGGTAATGAGTGGAGGACAGAGGAGCCTCTTAAAGAAGAAGTCACAGGTCTGTGATAGCCAGAAATCTTGCTTATTTGTAGGTGACCAAATACTTATTTTCCACCATAATTTACAAATAAATTCTTAAAAAATCAGACAATGTGATTTTCTAGATATGTTTTCTCATTTTGTCTCTCATAGTTGAGGTCTACCTATGATGTCAATTACAGGCTTCTCTCATCTTTTTAAGTGGGAGAACTTGCACAATTAGTGGCTGACTAAATACTTTTTTCCCCACTTATATATATATATATATATATATATATATATATATATATATATACAGTGCCTTGCGAAAGTATTCGGCCCCCTTGAACTTTTCAACCTTTTGCCACATTTCAGGCTTCAAACATAAGGATATAAAAAATTTTGGTGAAGAATCAACAACAAGTGGGACACAATCGTGAAGTGGAACGAAATTTATTGGATATTTTAAACTTTTGTAAAAAATAAAAAACTGAAAAGTTATAAACCCAAAAGAGACCTCCTAGCCACTCATCTTATCTCGGTAGCAAAATTATTAATACCTCAATTTTGGCTCCAGACCAACGGACCACCTATCACACTGTGGAAGTCTAAGGTCCAAGAAATTATGAGGTTTGAAGAACTCATGAGCTGGAAGAACAGGACCCATGACCACTTCTCAAAAGTATGGACCCCTTGGATACGCTACACTAAAGCTATAAAAGCACAAGATACCCGGCTACCACGGAAGTAATCCCTGTACACGCCTGTGAAGCCAGGACCGGGCCTCCATGGTGCCCTCACCCTCCCCCCTCCCCTTCTACCCTCCCCCTCTCCCTTTCCTCTCTTCTCATCCTCAGCATTTCAACATTATTTACACTGCTTAGCAAACAATTATCCGCATACACACTCACATCGCATCGTCCTCATACATTCCACTCCAACACTAGGTCCCTCAAATCACTCCTCTACTAACTAAATCCTACTAACCACCCCGAATCCCAAACTTCATACACGTTCAGCTACTCAAGAGTTAGGAGCAGCAACAGGAACAGCTACTCCTAAGCAACATCACCCAGAATAAACGGGAAGCAAGAATACGCACTCCTAAGTTATGTGCGCACTCACCTGTAAACAGTGTTTATTTTGCAATATGGTGATAGAGATCTAACACTGCCTGTAATTGAATGTATTGGATGGAATGTTTACTTATACTGTTAATATGAAAACCAATAAAAAACTTTGAATTAAAAAAAAGTACAAGTCAAAGGCTCAAATTTCACAGTATTTCTTGGAAATGCACAACCTTCCCAGTATAAGATTAACAGTCATGTGGCAACACACAGTGATTGTCCACGTTCTCAGAGGCATTTCCACTCAGCTCCTACGGGTCCCACTTCTCAAGCACAGTCTCGGTTTACTATGCTTGACTTCAGGTATAGTCAGGGTTCCCCGAACTAAACTCCTCAGAAACACAGCACAATGACGAGCTACCATAACGATTGCAACAGAGTTCTGGATAGATGACCTGAAGTCCCAGGAAAACCTCCTTTTTATATGAGACTTTCTCATTCAACATAACTAGAAAGCATCAGGTCATAGCGTGCACAGGCTGTACCATGTATGGCACATAAAGGACACTACCCATATGCACAAATGGGTTTCTTTCCAGAAAATACCAGCACAAGAAAGACACAACAACTCTGCAGCAAATACTGTACTTAAAGTAGCAGTAGCATGAATACACTCAGTGTAACAATGATATGAAGTCATCACAATCAAAGTAACATATACAAATGTATACTGTACACAGTATTTAAACACCACAGATGCAATGTATAAACAGAACATATGCACATACATAACATATAAGCAGCACATAATGGCCCATCATCTAAGTCTCACACCTAAAGCCATATTTCAGCATCAATCACCTTATATATGGACTCAAAGAAAGTCAATGTAAGATAATGTGTGTACTGCTTGCTCAACTCTCCAAAGAGCTGGTCAGAACCAAAGGAGCACATTGAGTGTGGTGGAAAGCTCACCATCCAGACCACATCAATTGTATGTCAGTACAATAAGTAACCTTTAATGATTTTTCTGAAATTATAGATAAGCCTGGATGATTTTCTTTGATTTTCTAAGTTTCAGTTGTGCATTCAAAGTCTCTGAGTAGCCTTAGCCTAAAATACATCTTCCTAGTCACTAGAATGGCTTGAACAGTGTTTCCTCTAGGCTGTGGGCATTGGAAAGGGTTAGGGAAAGTTGTTTCCCTCAAATTCCCTCAACTTGGGCTCACTGAGCCCCAAAGCACCTTTACCAGTCTGCTAACTCGAGGTGCACACACTACTTTTATGTGCCCCATAGCAGCGGCCCTGGTGCATATAAGTTATGTAAATTAGGGCCCTCCAAGATGAGCCTAAACAAGATAGTCTGTGCTTGTTCATAACAGGATCAAACAAACGGGAAATATAACAAAAAAGTAACATAATGTATAGTCTTTTGCCTTGGGTAAAACTTCCTCATTATGAAAAAAATTACATATGAAAATATACTATACATATTATATCTATGCATTAGCAATCTAATTAAGCTGAGTGAATAAGAGGGGCAATGTATATGAAAATTACATATTTATTCAAGGCTTAATAAAGGCTTTTTCAGGGTGATCTTTACTGGAATGGCTGTTCAGATTTCTATAGATCATTATCTCCTACATTTTCTTCTAAAACAGTTAGATGTAAGTCCACTCAAGCTTCCTCCAAAGTTACCAAAGCACTGAAGTGTCTATTCTATCTAGAATGTCTCTTCTCATATTATTTTTCACCCACATCCAATGCATTATGCTATTGAATAGTAATTATGGATTTGTCTGCTGTGATATATTTCACATAGTTCATATTCAGGAAGAAATGTCACTTGGATTTGCACACCATAAATGTCTTTATTTAGCATTGTGAGTAGGAGGGGTGCTTCAAATGTAGAGAATATACTAGGCACAAGCTACAACAAAATGAATAAAGACATGATTAAAATGGAGACTATTGTTCATTACTGGCTCCAAACAGTGAATCACATAGAGTGGGTAGGTACTGTAAGTATGTCAGGCAAAAGCAATTGGCAGGCTGCCCTTAGTCCTATTTTATAGCTTCAGGAATAAGCACCGTTTACTTCAAAATTTTCAAACTATTATTTTTTTATGTTAAAGGAAACCACTAGGCGGGTTGTTTAAAGGGAGTCTATCATTGGGGAAACTTTTAACTGAAGCCACGTTGGAATAGCCTTTACTTCTCTTCTCCTCACCGCCGTTTGTCCAAAAAAAGCGTTTTATTCGCATATGCAAATCATGCTCAGGGGGCGTTCCCCCTGTGCTCCGAGCCACCATCGTCTTCCCCGCAACGCCACCTCCAGCGCTGCTTCTTCACGCCTCCTGCATCTTCTGCTCTTTCTCTCTACTTCGCAGCGCGTATGCGCTATCGGCCCTGCCACTTTCGGGTTTGAGGAGAAGAAATAAAAGTAGGAGTAGAATAACCTTTATAAAGGATATTCCAACGAGGCTTCAGTTAAAAACATGTTTCCCCAATGATAGATTCCATTTAAAGAACACTCCATGCAGAAACACTCACTCACATAGAGTCTGTAGAGTGCTATTCCTAGTTACTGTGGTGTTTTTTCATAAATTAATAGTTCAGGTGAACATAAATTTTCAGAGGAAAATGTTTTCCTGCCTGCAAAACTGCTGAATTCACTGCAAATTCATGTTTTTAGTGAAGACGGGTTAGAGCTCACACATTGATCAAGTTACACAGGGATGTACTGCCTCAGATAACAGTATGTGTTTAGAACTTTTATAGCAGTTTTATAGACTTTTTTAAGATGATTGTAACAGTTCTGTTCAGTACAGAAATCAATAAAGCTCTGGTGGGATGGATATCTGTACTGTATCTGCAGCAGGATGTCAGTGTGTCTCTGCTTCTCACTAACTTATGATTGTTTTTAACTGTGTACATTCTGAAACAGAGGGCTTCATATACTGTTCAGTGGTCCACCACTACTATTAAAGCTCAGCTCCCATTTGTTTGATGAATTTCTATGTTGAACTCAATTTGAGCTGAAACATCCAACCATCTAATGTGTACTGATTCTATCCCAATGGCATATGTCGAAAAGAGATAGGGATTGGGCAATTGGACATTAACTTCCCAATCCTTTTGTTCTTTAGAAAAGAAGCCACTGTCAGAGTCTGAAAGCAGCTCTCAACATTTAGAATACATGCATGCGTGTCTAAGGGGGAATCAGACATGATATCTGAGGTCAAATAAGCATTCAGCCAATAGTTATCTCATGTCTACAATCAGCCTCCAATGTGTTTGATTTCAACTACCTGACCCTTTTTTTCTGGGGGGAGAAGTGGCCTCTGAAAGAGGCTTCTAGCAGTGGTTTTCCTCCATCTCCCTGTCCAGTACGCATGCACCATTCAGCCACGCTGAACCTTCATATTTATGGGTGAGTCAGCCAAGATAGCTGTCTGCAGAATGAGTATTTGGCCGGCTGCTATCTAAAGCATATGATCAGCTTTACACTCTTTTTCGTACATTCTGACTATGTAGTATCAATACTTTTGCAGGAGAAGGGCATTCTGTTCCGTTTTATTCATACATAGAGTATATTTAAGGCAGTTGGATGATTAGGAGTAACAGTAGTGAGACTTGGCAGATACGGATATGCCAGCAAGCTATATACATATTGAAAATGTTACCAAACACTGTGATTTATTATACATTGTAAACTGAGCCTGTTAGGTATTTTTACTGAATAACATTAATATACACATGTAAGTAAGTTAATACATATTATAGCCAAACTCTTTGCATACTATGTTGTAAATGATTCTTATCTCAACAACCCATGCACTGTTTATCTAGTTTAGTTTCTACCTGGCACACAGCTTAGTCACAAATTCCTTCATTTTAAAATTACAGTCATTTCCATTTATTGGCTCTGCTTCCTTCAGTGGAAACAATGTGAAAAACATCACCTAGAGAAGCACACACTGACCCTGTCATTTTACAGGCATAAAATCCTCAGCACAGAAACCATTACAATTAATGGAAACTCAATATTGCTGTGCAAGTATAGAGATTACTAGGCATATACATTATGTAAATGATGATGTTTCTGTTAATTACTACAGATTGTAATTATGACAGATACACTGACTGGTAAACCACAGGACTACAATCCAATAATATAATTCAGCTGATTTAACAAATGTTATAGTGCAACAAGATGAAAACTGTGGAGTGTCACTATTTTATATCTGGCACAAGATCCTGTAAAGTTGGCTATACACAATTTCAGCCCTCCCAGCCAACTATCTGATGTGATGAATACAGGAGGGTGGGGGTGTTGTGACTTTCAACCTGACCATTCCTTTTATTCTCGGTGGAATTATCTCACTGCCAGAAGATTCTGTCTTCCTGCAAGAACTGGACAGGTGGTATCAATTAGTTAAATCAAAGTAGAACTATAAATAGCTAAGTACCCTAACTGCATTGTATTTTTATTCTGTCTAGTGCTGGGCGAATCAGTTTGCAACAAACCGGATTTGCCCCGATTATTCCAAATTTTTCAGTTATTAATGAAACCAAAGAATTTGAGATTCATCTGTGACGAATTAAAAAGGTCAACACGACATCATTAGTGGTAAATTATTATACTCTGGGATCTCTTCAGACCCCAGATTATAATAGTTGTAGGCCCAAGAGATGTGTAAAAATCCATGCCAGTAAGAGTAAGATTAATTTACTTTCTCCATGCATGGCAAAAGGATATAAAAGATGCCTGGGTTCCAGATATAGTGCAATGCGTTATCACATAGAGCTCTTGGAAATCCCTTTAAACAGGTTTACTGTAATCCCTCTGCTACCACACCACAAACAACAACTGCTAGAAAGTTCTATTCTAGAACTGGTGGACAAGAAGGTCCTAGAGCAAGATCTTTCTGGTTCCAAAATCACAAGGCAAATGGAGAACCATTATAGACCTAAGGCATCTAAACAGGTTTATCAGGAAAAAGAAATTTAGAATGGAGAACATTCGGACAGTCCTTCCCCTCCTAGAAGAAGGTGATTTTCTGGCTACCGTAGATTTAAAGGACGAATACCTACATGTCCCTATTCATCCGGATCAAAGAAGATTCCTAACTGTGTCGCAGTTTGGATCGGTGCAGAGCGTCACCATCTACAGTTCACAACCTTACTCTTCTGGATTTCTTCAGCTGCTCATACCTTCACCAAGGTAGTAATATCTGTGGTAGCCAGCCTCAGGGGAACAGGTATAACAATCATAGCTTATTTAGACGACTGGCTGATAAAGCTCAGCTCTGAAGAGCAACTTGTGATTCATCTTCACAAACTATACAGGTTTATGCAACACCAAGGATGGATTATCAACCACGAGAAATTATGATACTATGATACTATCTCTTCCAATGAAGAGGTTAAAGGCTCTGTAGTAGGCTACAAGGTACTTGAGTCTTCCAAGATTAATCTCTCTTCATCAGATTATGAAGGTAATGGGACTCATGATAGCCTCCAGCAATGCCATACAATTCACAAACTGGCACATGGGTACCTTGCAGCAGGAGATTCTTTTAAAGTGGGAGTGAGACCTAACTACTCTGGACAGGAAGACCATAATTTCCAGAGAGACTCAAATCTTGCTCATAAGGTAGTTCTCCACAAAATATGGCACATCCTTTGCCCCCAAAGAGTGGATCGACATAACAACAGATGCATCTCAGTCTGGTTGGGGTGCTCACATGAAGGGGTAGATGATGAAGGCCAAATGGTCTAAGCATTCCCTTCCCTCGAATATCAGGGAGACGAGACTTGTTCATCTAGCCCTTGAACATTTTCAACCGGAAATACAGACAATCCTACCTATATAAATCAACAGGAGAGAACAAGATCCACATCTCTTCTTGTAGAAGTGGAACAGATCCTGTCCTAGGCGGAAGTCCATCTGATGCAACTTTAAACCCTGCACATCAGGGGGAACCAGAATGTTTTTAGGAACAAATTGATTCAAGATCTACCCCTTCCAAGGAAATGATCCTTAGATCAGGACATTTTCAACCAGATCACAGAATACTTGGGTCAACGGCAGGTGGACCTCATGGCCACATGCAATAATGCAAAAGTTGCCAAGTTCTGCTCTCATGATGGACAAAATCCATGGGCTTTAGAAGCCTTATCAATTCAATGGAAATTTCATTTGGCTTCCTGCCCATACCCATAATTCCCAAGGTCTTGCAAAAGATCAGAGAGGATCAGGTCTCAACAATTTTTGTATGCCCATATTAGCCGAAGAGAACCTGGTCCACATCTCTAATGATCATGAGCAGGGGGAACCTATGAAAGGTGCCTCAATTTTTTCATTTGATCATGAATAGCATAACCGATGCTGTCCACACCTAGATCATCTGCATCTGACAGCATGGAGATTAACTGTCCCCTTCTAGTTACAGCAGGTCTATCTGAAACTAGTGAACACATTACTCCACTATAGAGGGGCAAGCACTAATAAAACATATCTTAGGGTCGAAAGAGTCTTTGAAAGATGGTGCTCCATAAGAAAGATCAATGTGACTTCTCCTTCACTTCATAACATCTTAGATTTTATTCAAGAAGGTTTTGAGAAGGGCCTTAAACCAGCCTCTATTAGGGTTCATATATCTGCCCTCTCTTCAGCTCTAGGCATACACCTTTCCCAAGATCCATTGGTCCAGATTCATCAAGGCTGTTCAGATGCTATGACCTCAAATAAATGATCCAGTTCCAAACTGGGACTTATGAATTGTTGTCCATCACCTCTCTCGGGAGCCTTGTAAACCCTTACAGGAGATGGATATAAAGTTCCTTTCACTCAAGACCTGCTTCTTAGTGGCTATAACATCAACAAAAAGATTGAGTGGCTTACAGATCCTGTCTCAGATCCTTATTTAATTTTCTTCAGGATCAGGTACTTCTAAGGACTCTTTATTAGATATAACAAAATATATATAGTTATCAAAATTGAGCAATACACATCAGTGCAAATATATAGATAGGAAAAAGGCATTAAATATAACCTGTCTCCACACTACAGGTAGAAAACAAATGGTGATGAGGGGATTATCTACCACTGGATTAAAGTTTAATGTTATTCTATGTAAATGTGGTAGATAATCCCCTCATCACCATTTGTTTTCTACCTGTAGTGTGGAGACAGGTTATATTTAATGCCTTTTTCCTATATATATATTTGCACTGATGTGTATTGCTCAATTTTGATAACTATATATATTTTGTTTTATCTAATGAAGATTTGTAATTTTATACATATACGTCTTTTGCTCTTGGTTTTTGGTCTTTTTGTCTGGTTGCACTTCCAATGAGCTCAGTTCATTTTAGGATATGTGGAGGTAGTTGTTGTACTAATACTTCTAAGGACTCTTCCTCTTTTTTCTCCTAAAGTGCTATCACATCAAAATAAGAATCAACTAGTAGAGCTGCCAGTCTTCCAACCCCATCCCTAGTAGTATAATGTTGTACCGTGTTAGCCATAGAAAGTAGTGGAAGAGTGAAGAAATCAGGCGATACCTTTTAGAGGCTAACTGAATATATTTGATAGTAAGCTTTCGAGAGTGCTATCTCTCTTCTTCAGACATGGTATAATCCCATCCCTAAGGATACAGGATAAATATTGTTCACAGTATATCCCCTTTAACATTAGAATAAATAATGATGAATGCAAACAAAAGGTGCTCCATTTGCATTTATCATTCTGTCAGTGTTTCAGTCTGTTGCTCTGATCCTATGACAGTCAGAACAATGGACAGAAAGGCATCAGTGTGAACTTAGCCTTAGGCAAACATAATATAATTAATTCATAATGTATTATAGTAGATGAAAATCATTTGAGCTGTGTAACTTGGGTATTTAATACGAAGCACAAGCAGTGTGGAGGTAATCATGAGGATGGGGTTGATATTACAGTAAAGTTAGGATCTTCCCTGTTAAAATTCTGCACACGATTAGCCGATCTTAATACTAATAACTGCTTATTCATAAGATGAGCATATAAACAAAAGAAGGTCAATTCCTCTCAACTCATCTGCAAATCCTTCAGTATATGCAAACAGCAACTTGTGTACAGAGAAGAGTGATAGGAATCATCCCACTAATCTTCCTGCCTCTGTGTGGTTCTTTGACTGCTCACTTGTATTCTGCTATGAATAGGTTGTCCATGTGGTTAACTAACTCTTAGGTATGTATAGGTTAAAGGGGGTTCTGTGACCCCAAAGAAAAAAAATAATAGAGGGTAGGTAAGGAGTTAATATAACAAAACAGTAACCTCTGCAGTGATGATGTATCCAACAACCTGCATGTGACTACTGATGTCATTGATTGACTGGGGATGAGAAACATCTTCAGTGGAGTGCCAGGACAAAAGACCAGTAGCAGCTGGGATGACAATGACAAGGACAGGTGATTATGGCTGATTTCATCACTTTAACCCCTTTCCTGCCCTCCTGTAATTTTTACTTTGGGGCCAGAAAATCCATTGAAAAGAGTGACACCCTTAGAACCACCTTTTGCCATATACCCATAGAGGGAGTATAATATTAATGGCCTATCCTCAGTATTGGCCATCAATATCTAATAAGTGGGGGAATGACTCCCTGCACCCCACCAGTCACTTCACATCATTGTTTACACTTTAATTGCTAAGGCATAGGGCCATATATTTGGTTGAGACTATCCTGATGCTGAAACTCACAACAGACAGCCACAACCAGATGTCTGCCACTGTGTCTGATAGTAGTATAATGTTGTACCGTGTTAGCCATTGAAAGTAGTGGAAGAGTGAAGAAATCAGGCAATACCTTTTAGAGGCTAACTGAGTATATTTATAAGTAAGCTTTCAGGAGTACTCGCTCCCTTCATGGGCACACCATGTCTGATGAAGGGAGCGAGTACTCCTGAAAGCTTACTTATAAATATACTCAGTTAGCCTCTAAAAGGTATCGCCTGATTTCTTCACTGTGTCTGATAAACATTGAAGGGGACACAGTGTTCCACTCTATTTTTAGGTGATTGTTAGGGGAGCTGAAACTCAGGTCTCTACCAATCATATATTATTGGCATAACTTAAGGATAGGTTTTAAGGTTGCACAATGACAAAGACACAGACAGCACATTTATTATTGTTTCATTATTTTTGTAAAAAAAACAAACAAAAAAAACAGTATGCTAATCCTGAGTAAAAACAGGGGTTAATTATTGCAATAAATTTATTTTATATAGTACAATGTAAAGTGGAGATCAATTACAAAAAAAACAGCACAGACATAGCCGTTTATAAATTGAAATTCAAGTCTGTATGTCTTAATCTTTACTCCCTTCCAGATAAATCTATATTCTCTTCCAGATTAGCACTGCTATTATATGGACAAGAGAGAAAGCAATTTGCAATTATTTCCAGTGTTAAAACTTAGTAATATAATTATTAAGGATACAGCTTTTTTTTAATATACAGACTTTCATATATTCTTATCAATGCCATTCAAATAATGTCATCAATATTGAATGTAGACTTCACATAAGAATGTGAAGGGCATTCAATAAAATGAGCATCTTTCCTGTCTGGTTTCTTGTGCACTCTTTGGAAATTGACCACTGCCATCTACAGGAAATAAATGAGAATGACATAAAGAAATGGTCACCCTTCCTCCACTGTGAAAATTCACTATAGTGCCTGTGATTAAAAGACACATTACAGCAGTACTCTCCCCAAGATGCATTATGTCACTAGTAATGACCATTTAGAAAGTTGTTCAATGACATAGAGTAAGCTTGTTGATGAGTTTTAAATGAAGGATCAGTGTATGATATATAACTTACATTTATTCAATGTCCATCAACTTACAGAAAATCCTCATCAAGTCAAAAACAAAAGACATCACAAAATTGTTTAGGAATGACAGGCATTGACAAACAACCAGTGCCACTTTCTATTTCTATTTTCTATTCTTCCAAGCCACATGTGGCCCAAGGACTCAATCAATGGGGCTCGCAGAGTGAATCAGGTTGTTTTACCTTATTTTGCCTTTTACTTTGCATGAAGATGGCTGTTTATTGACTGATAAACAAGATAGAGAGGAGAGTAAAGTCAGTGCATCTCCGGGGCTATAGCTTCTCCTTGAGCACCTCTTGTAGTTGGCCAAATTTCCCTCTATGAAATCCAAATACCTTAGGCCTTATTCACATATCAATGTTTTGTTCATTGTTTTGCATCAGTAATGAAGACTACTGTACACAAAGAGAGTTATAATGAGGGGCGTATTTGGTATTTCTGGGTTCCCAAAAAAGGTACGACTGGGGTTGTCCCCAATATTGCCCCCATAGTGCCCCACACACAGTATAAAGACCTTTAGTGCTTCCGAACTGTATAATGCCCTCAGTGCCCCCACACATAGTATACTGCCTCATTAGTACTGCTACACACAGTATAATGACCTATGACCACAGCATAGTTAACCCATAGTGGCCACACCACACAGTATAATACTCCCTCAATGACCCCACACACAGTATAATGCCCCCTTAGTGGCCACCATACAGTATGACCCTCAGAATATCAAGAGATAAAATAAAAATAAATACCTCACTCCTGTTCCCTATCGACCATCTCCAATGGGGTACAGGTATCTGTCATGGCCTGGCTCAGGCAGTGAGTTAAAGTCATTGTGCTGCCAGCTCAATTGACCTGCTCCCTCACACTACAATGCCACTGTAGGCTTGTAGCTTACAGCTGAAAGAAAAAACGAGCATAGTCTGAAGAAACACAGCACTCAAAATTCAATGCTTCAAAAGGTAGCAATAGTTATCATACACTAACAGAGATATAGAAAAAGCAACCAGATTGGATCTTATAATGGAAATTATAATGCCCCCTTATTGGCCTTCACATAGTATAATGCCTCCCTAGTGGCCCCATACAATAGAATGTACCCCTCCAGCTATCCCCACAGTTTAATGTCCCCGTCCATCTGCCCCCACAGCATAATGTCCCCCACCAAGTGCACCCACAGTTTAATATTGCCCCCAGTTTAATGTCCCCCTCAGTATAATTTCCCCCTCCAGTTGCCTCCAGTTTAATGTCCCCCTCCACCTCTGTCTCTCATCTCTGCGAGGCGGGTGAGCACAGACAGGACGTCTCACCACAGGAAGTGCAACACTATGATGTCATTGTGCCGTCCTGTGTGCAGATGTCTTGTCTTTGATCCCGTTGCCTTGTAATCCAACAAGTCTATAGCGTCTTGCAGAATGGCAGAGCAGGAAGCTCTACCGTGCACTTCAACACCGATACAGTTGAAAAAATTGCCTGCGTTTATGATGGGCCCCACAGAGTCAGGCCCACCATTCCTCCACCCCCCTCCCCCAGCTAGTTGGGACAGTTCAGAACACCAGGACAGTCCTGCATTTGCATTTGTTCCAAGGGGGCCCCCACTCTCATAGGGCTAGATGCAAGTGCACCATTGGCCATATGGTTAAAGCGGCCCTGACTGCTATGCTATATTTCTCTGGCCCGGACATTATCATTCTGCTCTCCAGAGTTCTGAAGTTCGTATCAGCTGTAGTCTGCTTCTTATCCTCCTGCTTTCTAAAACTCAACCTGCTTTCCTCATCGCACTCACTCACTCACTCACCCCCCCACCTGATCTATCACAGTTGATAGCTCCACTCGCTCACCAGTCTCACAAGTCTGATGCCTTTGGGTAATCTTTGATTTTGCCCAGTCTTCTAAGTCATGCATCCAAGCTCTTACTACTTATTGCTGCCTATACCAGAAAAACATCTCTCTTATCCACTCCTTCCTCATTCTGGAGTCTACAAAAATTCTTGCCCATGCCCTTATTATCTCCCATCAAAACTATGGCAAGATCCTTTTTGTGGCCTCCCAGCTAACTATCTTAATTCCATCCAATCCATCTTTAACTCTGATGCCTCCACTTCTCCTCTTGTTATTCATCTGCCTCTCCCCTTTACCAACTCCTTCACTGGCTACCCATTGCCCAACAAATTAAATTCAACATTTTATTTATGACATACAAAGCCATCCACAACCTGTCACCTCCATACACCTCTGACCTAATGTCCCACTACCTCCCCACCCGGAATCTCCGATCGTCACAGGACCTCCTCCTTCGCTCTGCTCTGATTCAATCTAGAACTCACTACCACAATTCAAAAGACTGTCCTCCACATTCAGAATAGCATACAACACACAGTAACTCTGCTGCCACTATACCACCCTATGAGTAACTGTTACCCTCACCTATTGTGTCCACCTACCTTCCCATATAGACTGTAAACCTGCGAACAGGGCTCTCTTTCCTACTTGTGTCATGTTGGTCATCTAGTTAGTTTTGTGTTTGCTGTACTTGATATTTGTACTAAGTATGTAAACTACTTCACAAATGTACAACACCATGGAATTAATAAATAATAATATATTTTTGGCATGTGGGAGGAAACCGACACATGCATAGGAAGAACATACAAACTTGATGCAGATGTTTCCCTTGGTCACATTCGAACCCAAGACCCTGGCGCTGCTAGGAAAAGGTGCTAACCACTTTGACAAATTTGGTGAATTTGAAGACTGTATAGTCTAACTTTGCACAGTCTAACTTTTAGACAGTTTTAGTAAATGCCCCATTGTAAGTAACTGATATGCATTTACTATATAGCACTATCATGTTCCTCCAAAAATAAGATAGGGTCTTATATTATTTTTTTCTCCAAAAAAGGGCTAAGGCTTATTTTCAGGGTAGGTCTTATTTTTCAGCCACCAGAGCGAATCAGAATCTCTTCTGATTCGCTGCAGACAAATCTTGTAAAATAGTTAGGGTAAGGGGTTACTAAATTACATTCACAATTGATGGTGAAGGGTCAGTGGGTCTTAAAAAAACTTACTGGCACTCTCTCTCTAGACACATTGTGTGTCAGTGGCTCCGTGCCCTCTCTGTCTCCTCTCCATTATGCTCTCCTTTACTCTAAGGGAGAGATGCTGTAATGGAGTGACTGTGTCTCTGGGAGCGAGATCGAACAGGGGTGGCATCTGACGTCTGGTCATGTAGGTAGCCAAGCCCACAGCATAGTAGCAGCTGGGAGGTGGGACCCAGGAGGCAACACTTGGAAGGCGGACTCGGGAGGCAGGAGGTGGGGATCTAGAGCGGGACTCGACAGCAGGTGAGGAGAGTTTCCCTGCCATGGCGGGAAGTAGCAGGGCACTTGTTCAGGATAGTTGGGAGCTACAGTATGCCTATGCTCCGTCCTGTGATGTCAGTGCCATCACATGACATAACCTTGTGCTGGAGGCGCTGACTGTAACTAGGGCTTATTTTTGGAGTAGGGATTATATTTCAAGCCTACTCCTTAAACCCTGAAAAATCAGGCTAGGGCTTATTTTCAGGGTAGGTCTTATTTTTTGAGAAACAGGGTATTTTGCAGCCACTGTACAGTACGTGTTACTATTTTCTTCAAACATTCTGCACTGGATATTGTGTCAGATACATACAAATCATGTCCAGACATTACTTTGCGCCATCATTAAATCTAAAAAATAGTTACATTGAATAAATGCATCTGATAGAGAATCATTTGCTATCAAAATGCAAATGAACAGTATCACAGCAATTGCTAAGCGACTGTGTGATGGGAGTCTACAGGCTGATGCGTGTTCACACTTTCGAAGTAAATAACCCCATAGATAGTTGAGCACCAAACTTCCTGTGGGCATAGTATATTTTATGCAGTAATTTTATTCCTGTCCTGCCATATTCATGTTATTCCCTGCCATTAAACCTGACATTAGGTGGAAGTTAACGCTTTTTTAAAATGGAATTCTCTCAAGTAGAAATTTATTGTTCCTGCAGATGATAATATTTTTTGAATGCTATCTTGGCTGGCAATGTTTTGAAGGAATGAGGAAATTATGCAGGAAAAACAACAGAGAACTAATGTGGAAATGACTAATAACTTTTTCTATCAGCATATTTACAAAGTAATGGCTAGCATATCACTGAAAATTTCCAACCATACAAGCCACAGAGATTTCTGTCTTAATAATGCCAACTACCAAACAACCAACAAAGCTCTTTCTTTTTCTATTACTGTGTTTTGCAATGCTATGCATGTATATTGTATAGACAGAAAGATTGTTCAGACACACATAAACTGTAATCCCTGATAAAAAAAAAAAAACAACAAACAAAAAAAAAACCTATGGAAGTAATAGAATCACTAAGATGAATTCAGTAGTCTGTCTAAAGAGGTTAGTCCATGAGCCATCAGCATGCCATCTAGTCAATTTTTACTGTGCCAAACATTCACCAAAATTGCAATGTTTAAAGGGTACCTGTCAAATGGAAAATGTAGTCCAATTTTTTTTTTTTTTTATAGAGCGTGTTATAGTCTGTATTTTTCGGACTATAAGACGCACTGTTTTTCCCCAAAATTTGTGAGATAAATGGGGGGTGCGTCTTATAGTCCGAATGTGGGTGTGGGGGGGCTCTGGAGGAGCAGGGTCACCGATGCAGGAAGCTGGCGGCAGCAGGAGTGCGGCGATGCTGCAGGCCATGGGCTGGGAGGAGAAGGTGTCCTGTCAAACCTCTCCCGACATCCGCCGTACTATCACGGCAGATGCCAGGGCTTTAAAGATGATGGCGACCACTCTGCTGCAGAGCGGCTGCCATAGCCACCGGGTCTCTGCTATAATGTATAATGGAGACCCAGAGCTAATGCCCATGATCAGCGTCTACTCTGATTGTGGGCATAACTACCTGTAAGCCCCCTCCCCTCACCCAAAGATATTAAAACTTCTCCCGGGGCTGATGGGTACCTTTTTCGTTGCAGGCCGGCTCCTGCACTGCAAGATCGCAGGAGCCGACCTGTTCCTGTGACAGCCAGTAGCCTTATGAAGGTTCCCAGGCTGTCATAGGAATACTACTATTGAGGCTGGTCTATTATCAGCCTCAATAGTAATGTAGATAATTTCCCATAGACTGCAATACAGTTATATTACAGTCTATGGGACTTGCTATCAAATGATTGGTGGTTCAAGCTCCCTAGGAAGGGCTAATAAAATAGTAAAAAAAAAAAATTAAAAGAAAAAGTTTAAAAAAATATTTAAAAAATAAATAAAAAAACAAAAGTTCTAATCACCCCCTTTCCCTAGAATACATATAAAAGTAGAAAATTACTGTGGAACATATACACATTAGGTATCCCTGTGTCCGAAAATGCCTGGTCTACAAACTTATAAAAATATTTTTCCCATATGGTGAACGTCGTAGCGGGGAAAAAAAATCAAAAGTGCCAAACCGTTGTTTTTTCACTCTTTTGCCTCTGATAAAAATTTGAATAAAAAGTGATAAAAGACACCTGGCCCCGTAAAAAAAGATGCATCCCCGTACAGCTGCAGGGCCACCTGTCAATATGGCCTTCCAGCTGTTGCAAAACTACAACTCCCGTATGTTATTTATGTTATTAAATAACACATTTTTTACTTCTAAATTTTTTTTTCACTATTTTCCTCCTCTAAAACCTAGGTGCGTCTTATGGTCCGATGCATCTTATAGTCCAAAAATACAGTAATATAAAGATTTGCTGGAAAAGATTCAGTATATCTTGTATTCATATATATCTTTGCTCTTTCTATGCCTAGAAATGGCCATCTAGCCATGAGGGCAGACCTATCAATGACTGACAGGTATCTGTGTGGAGGACTGTCAATCAGACAGATGGCCGTTTCTAGGCATAGAAAGAGCAAAGATATTGATTAAATGACAAATGATACTGAATCTTTACCCACAAAACTATAGATCAAGCTGCTCAGCTTCTCCTGTTCTATTACATGGGGCATACAGATTGCACTGCATTTTCCACGTGACAGGTTCTCTTTTAAACTTCAGAAATATTGCAAATTGTGCTGGTAAATGGCCCAAAAGAATGGACTGAATATTATGTTGATATATCCACCTAATATTTTAATATTAGTGACTGCAAAATGTTTGCTGCCAGCTTTAAATATTAAAGTGGTTATGTAACGTCTCTGCCTGTTCGGGTCTCTGCGCCACCCTCCGCTCGCATGCTGTGGCGAAGGAGGCATGTTCAGTTTGATTCCTTGCGTAGGTTTCTTGTTGCTCAGTCTGAACATGGTCCTAGACAATTTAATGGATTTCCGGCCACACCCGTGTTCTGAGCATCTCTCTCTGGACTACATGGAGTTAATCGCTTCCTGCCTGTGTGACTGACAGCCTGTGTACCTATCAGGTCTGGGGCAGGTCCCAGACTTTCTATAAACAGGTTGTCAGCCCTCACATGGTAGCCGGTTATTGCTCTGACTTTACCTGCTCTCTTTGTGCCCTTGATATTGTCTGTACTATTTCTCTGACCTCTGGCTTGCCTTTTGACTATTCTCTTGGATTTTGATTCTGTACTGTATCGCTCGTTTGTTACCGATCCCTTGGCTTCCTGGCCTCTCTTTTTGTCGTTTGTCTTGTCCTGTTCTGTGTGTCACTTACCCAGTATAGGGCTTGTCTTCTGGTTGTCCTTTTGCCGTTTAGGGTAACTGAGGCAATAGGAAGGGACAGTGGCTGGGGTGAGATTAGAGCTCACTTGTCTCTGTCCTTCCTCCCAGACCCCTGCAGTAGTGTCAGGGTATTGCTACGGTTGGCAAGACCCTTACAGAATAACCGGCCCATAACATTCTGCCATTTCTTCCCATAGGATCAGTATGGATCCTATTCAGGGCCTTGCGGCCAAGTTGGAAGGTTTGGCAGGCCTGGTAGCTGAGCTTGCTAAACAGGTGCAGACCCTTACTGATGCTGCTGCAGCATCTCTGGTTGTTTCTGCCCCTTTCAGGGTTAAGATGTTACTCCCGGATCGTTTTTCAGGGGATCGTGAAAAATTTGAGACTTTCCGGGAGTCCTGTCGCCTGTATTTTCGGATTAACCCGCATGCTTCCCAGGCCCAAATGGTGGGAGTAGTTATATCCCTCCTACAGGGGGGATCCACAAGCTTGGGCCCTTAAACTCCCCCCAGGGGCTGAGGAGTGGATTGACTTTGAAAAATTTTTTTTTGTCTTTGGGGTCTATATATGCTGAGCCAGACCACATTGGGCTTGCGGAATCGCAATTCCTCACCATGCGGCAGGGCAAACGCTCTGCTGAGGAATATTGCGCAGAATTCCGCAAGTGCAGCGTGACTGCAGGTTGGTGTGAGTCAGCTCTAAAGGCCCACTTTAAACAAGGCCTATGTGACCGTGTTAAGGAGGTCTGGGTTGGTCACCCAGATCCTCCCACTCTTGAGCAGGCCATGACTTTGGCTGTCCGTATTGACCGTAGGATCCGGGAAAATGTTAAAGATAGAATAGGGTCTGCTTCTTCCAAGTTTTCTGTCTCTCCCTCACTCTCTCCTGAGGAACCTGTTATTTCTCCCATGACTCCTGGTGAGGAACCCATGCAACTGGGAGTTATGGACACCAAGATGCGATGAGAGCATTGTCTCAGGAACAACCTCTGCCTGTACTGTGGTGCTTCCGGTCATTTCATCCGTGACTGCTCGACCAGACCTCGCAGACCAGCAGAAAAACTTCAGTGCCTGAGTGGTAATCAGAAGAACCACTCAGGCAACCAGGTATTTGCTGATATGACTGCTCTGCACACTTTAAATTGTGTTACTGAGGAGACTGTCTCGGCTGCTAAAGGTGGGAAACACCAGGTGAATAAAAAATGTTTGCCTGGCCCACCAGTGTCTGTGGTTGTGCAAAAAGACCCTGAATTTAAGGCAGAAAAAATACTGGGTCCTACTAAAACTGGTTTATCTGGTGAGGGTCCAGTGGCCCCTCTTAAAGGGGGGGTACTGTAATGTCTCTGCCTGTTCGGGTCTCTGCGCCAACCTCCGCTCGCACGCTGTGGCGAAGGAGGTGTGTTCAGTTTGATTCCTTGCGTAGGTTTCTTGTTGCTCAGTCTGAACATGGTCCTAGACAATTTAATGGATTTCCGGCCACACCCGTGTTCTGAGCATCTCTCTCTGGACTACATGGAGTTAATCTCTTCCTGCCTGTGTGACTGACAGCCTGTGTACCTATCAGGTCTGGGGCAGGTCCCAGACTTTCTATAAACAGGTTGTCAGCCCTCACATGGTCGCCGGTTATTGCTCTGACTTTACCTGCTCTCTTTGTGCCCTTGATATTGTCTGTACTATTTCTCTGACCTCTGGCTTGCCTTTTGACTATTCTCTTGGATTTTGATTCTGTACTGTATCACTCGTTTGTTACCGACCCCTTGGCTTCCTGGCCTCTCTTTTTGTCGTTTGTCTTGTCCTGTTCTGTGTGTCACTTACCCAGTATAGGGCTTGTCTTCTGGTTGTCCTTTTGCCGTTTAGGGTAACTGAGGCAATAGGAAGGGACAGTGGCTGGGGTGAGATTAGAGCTCACTTGTCTCTGTCCTTCCTCCCAGACCCCTGCAGTAGTGTCAGGGTATTGCTACGGTTGGCAAGACCCTTACAGGTTATGTCAGATTAATATGCCCATTCTAAAGGTAGCATATTATAGTTACAGGTCCATACTACTAGTAGCCAAAACTCCATAAATAAATGTTGTGCTGTTTTGCTGCAGGCAGTGCTCAAGCAATGCACCAGATTCATAACATCTATATTACAACTATATTCATATGCGGAGTTCTTTGAAATGCAGTGTCCAGGGAGGGGTCATTGTATTTTTTTTTTTTATAGTACATATTTCTTCTTCTACTGGGGATACCATAGCAGTCCCCATTACTGACAGCTACACACCTTAACTGCTGTTGTACAATCAGAGACAACACATAGGCAAAATTGCCCCTAGCAAACACATAATGTAATTATTTCCCCCAATCTGCATTAGTACTTCCATACAATGCCCTTGCAATACTGTCATTCAGTGCCCTGATAATATATGTACACCAAAAATAAATATTTTATATTTTCAAACATAACTACTATATTGTGATCACTTAATTCTTCCATGTATTTCCCATTCAGTTCCCAAATAACACTGCCACACAATGCCTAAACAGCAACAAGGTTATTGTTCAAGCCCCTGATGGTCCAGCTCAGTGAAGGTTCACATGCTCCGTTCTAAGGTTGCTCCTTGTGGTCCAGTCCATGGATGCCCGCTACTAAATGGGTGCTCTGTGCTGTCGCTTAGTTGGCTACTCATGAAAAACAGCCTTGTAGATAATTGTCTCTAAGGCCATGGCCCCACGTGGTGTAAAAGCTGTGGTTTGCCCGCGGTGGAAACACCACGGAAAAAAACGCGGCATTTTAGAGTCACTATATAGTGGATGGGACTCTAACGAATCTCATCCTCACCTGCGGGAAAATATGCGCTGCGGACACGCTGCGATTTCCAAAACCGTTGCGGTTTTGGAAATCGCAGTATGTCAATTATACCTACAAAAACGCTGGCGGTTTCCTTATAGGTATAATGGAAGCAGAAAGTCCACAGAGAAAACCTCTGTGGACGATCAGTGAAGAGCGCTGCTGGAAAAAACATGATGCGTTGTCGCCACTTTTTTGCTGCGGCCCACTATGTGGGGCCTTAGCCTTAAGGGTGTGCTTCAGTTTATGTTTTGTCCCTTGCAGAGACTTAAAATGCTCGTTTCTCAGTTGGGGTTCCAACAGCGAATCTCTGTTCAGGTCCCTGGTCTTTGTTGATCCTCTGCCAAAACTTGAGCACCTCAGCCAATAAGTGGATGAGTGTTGATCCTCTGTTTGAATGCATCACTGCTCATTCATTGATTGGCTGTATCTCTGTATCACGAGGGCCAAAGGTCATATCCGAATAGAGACTTTTTGGTGGATCCCAGCTGACAGTAAAGATGAGTATAAAAATGTTGTTATTTTAAGCCTCTACAGGGGCTATAAAGGAGAATTCGAACAACCCTTCAACAAGGGCATCTTTGAATAATATATATTTGCATACATACAATATAATATGTTATTTTAATATAAAATACAAATATCAGAGACAGAAGTGATAGCTACTTATCGAACCCTATAGCATATTACACAGAGAGCAACAATCTTGTGTCCCTTGTGTTACAGATAATAAAACAAATGACTGCAGCCATTGGCTGTCATTTCTGTAATGGCTGCCTACAGGAACACCTTAACTATATCCCTGCATTCTCCATGTGAGAAATAAATTTATTACATAAAGTCACAAATCAAATGTAAATGTTTTGTAAAGCAAAACTAAAGTTAAATCTAGGGACTAAATGACATTATCTGATGCACTGGCTTAAAATGCACATAAATTATGTGGCGTTAATGAATATCTAATCTTCATTATTTCATTCTCTAATTAAAGAAAAAAAAAATACCAGCAGTCGCATAAGTAATACAAATGAAATCCACATTTTCAGCTCAAACTCATTTATTTGTTGTTTACCAGCAGTGGTTTTATTTCAGGGCTTCAGTGCGATGCTTTGATCTGTTTTCTGTAGTTGTATCACATCAAATTACAGCAGTGACAGTTCAGCATGCTTGGCCTGTGTAACATGATGCATCCTGGGACTGGTACACAAGAGAAAAATAAATGCCAAGTCGGCTCTGTCTGCTGCTGAGAAAATTATTTTATTTTATGAATGCTTTATTTCATTAACCTAAATATGCATGCAATCTAAATAAATAAATAAATAAATAAGCAAAATAAATTAAGTAATAATTAAATGTGCTAAAAATTGTGATTTGTGATCTTTTTCTTAAAGGGATTCCCCAGGAACAGTTAAATAACTTTACTTTATGTGCTTTGGTCCCTAATATAGAATACTGGTTCAGGCAACCTGCAGTTGAATAGGTTATCCAGGTACTTATGCCTTGCAAGATACCTATTCTACAAAAGCCCCTATGGATGAATTTCATATCTAAGGAAAGTTATATGCAAACAACCTGTTTTATTAATGTATAACTCCATTAGAAATCTGGAATTTCATATTCTATAGAAATACTTACATATATTTACAATTAACTAGGCAGAAACTATTAACAACAGTATATTATCAGTGACAGATATACAGTATTACATGACATTATGATAATATAGTACTTGGGATGGGTAATTCTACTAGTACCATTAATATTATTATCTACATGCACAGAACTATTATCAACCTATGTGCTAGGTCAACCATACATAAGACCATAGTAGTATAATGTTGTACCGTGTTAGCCATTGAAAGTAGTGGAAGAGTGAAGAAATCAGGCGATACCTTTTAGAGGCTAACTGAGTATATTTATAAGTAAGCTTTCAGGAGTACTAGCTAGCTCCCTTCATCAGACATGGTGTGATACAAGAACTGAAAATTCACAGATTTTTATACACATGGTTTTCAAAGCATTTTAGAGTCCTTAAAAAAATGCAGTCTAAGTAGAGAAGTTATTTACAACAGGTCAAAAAAAACAGTCTGGAAACTTGTGGTGCGTGACGGAGGGATCAGTAATTCTTGCTGTTATCTGTTTGCTATCAGGAGGTGATTTGTGTCCCTCACAGTTCATACATAGTGTGATTTGAAGCTGGCATGAATATTGAGTTCAGTTCATGGTTCATACATCTGTTCATAGATCTGATACATAAGACCAGGCACTGTGCATATCCAATGGCTCCTCTTGACACACACGTTAATACCAATGCTTATTTTCTGCAATTATCATTGTACTATGATGTGTCCACTGCAACATCACTGTGAAGCAAGCAGTGACATCACTAAGTTTATTATCCTTGTTCTGTAACATTATCCATGTTCTGTGACATCACTGTGCACATTATTCCCATACTGTGGCATTGCTATGTGCTAACTCCTTTGACTTCATAGGGTTATTCATGGACTGTGACTATGCAAGCAGGTGCCTGGCAAAGGTTTGTCAGCACTTGGATGGTGGTAGCGTGGCACTCGCCTGGAAAAAGAACACAAAGGTGACATCAGGCTTCACACTTTAGTTTCCATCTTTACTGCAGCAGATGTTAACAGGGCATACAGTAAAATCATGGGATGCACCAAGAGATAGATGCTTATGACAAGGACATAGTTTTGCCTTTATACAAATCAGTGGTCAGGCCACATGTAGAAAAATGTTCGTAATTTTTTGCACCTGAATATAGGAAAGGGATAGCTGAGCTAGAGTGGGTGCTGAAGTGGGTGACCAACGTAAAGAAGGAGATGGGTGGAGTATAAAGACAATTTGTCAAACTTGGTTTGAAAAAAAAGACGGCTTGGGGCGACCTAATTACAAAGTACAAATATATGAATGGACAGTACAGACATCTTTACAATGATCTCTTTATATCCATGCTTGTTACAGGGAAAATGCGGGCATCCTCTAAGTCTGGAAGCAGAAAAAAGGTTTTACCATAGTCATAGCTGGGACTTATTAATAGCAAGAGAGGTGAGACTATGGAACTCACTGCCACATGGTGTGTAGATGTCTGATAACTTAAGTTCAAGATGGATGTGAATGCCTTTCTTGAAAGTAAGAATACCATAGTTTATGGGAGCTAGAAATTTTTGGGATAGGATGTTATTATTATTATTATTTATTTATAGAGCACCAGTAATTCCATGGCGCTGTACATTTGAGAGTTTACATACTGTGGGGAAAATTCTAGATCCTTATCAAGTCACGATATCACCGATTGTCTAAAACAAAATAAGATTAGTTTTATTTGTTTTAACAAATAGGAACACAACCAGACAGCATACAAGTTATAGTATATCTGCCCAAAGACTTCCACTAGACACCGATTTTTATACCCTACAGGTCACATGATTGTATGAGTTGGATGTTTCACAATATACTAAAAAATATGCTGACATCATGTAACATGTATCAAACAGGAGACAGACAAAACTTTAGAGATGAATAGAGTAACTTATTCATTAGCTAGTTTATCTTTAGATAAACAAAAACTATACACTTAGTGTACATAAATTACAAGACTCTTGGTGGATGTGGATAGTATCACCAGTTAGTGCGGAGTAGGGTCCCAACCCTTAGACTTCAGAAAATGAAGCTCTGTATACCTCTAACTACAGCTTTTATAGGATCTTTTCTATCTGACATCCAGGTTACCACCTTTGCCATGGAATAATGCCTCTTCAATTGTCATCCTCTTAATATAATGTGACTTATGTATATTTGTATATTTATGTAAATTTATGTATTTGCATATTTTCCACATATGTCACTGTACACTTATTATTGTTATTATTGTAGAGTCTGATGAAGGTCAGTTAGACCGAAACGTTACACACTCTACGTATTTGGAAGTGAATAAAGCACATTTCATTGCACCTACTTTTGATGTACGGAGTTCATTTTCTAAATTACAAGACTCAGTCTACAGACATGAGGGTGTTTTCCATCCCCTGTCAGACTGATTAATTACGGTCTCATTCTAATCCTTAAGAACAATCACTACAAAAATACTGATATGATATAATGTAAAATGTAAAATATACATAATATAATGTAAAACAAGACATTTCCAACACATACGGTACACAAAATATACAAAACAAATATAATACTAACAGTGACCAACTGGCACAGTGGGACAGAGGGCCCTGCCCGCAAGGGCTTTCAATCTATGAGGGAAGTAGGATAGAGACAGTAGGTGAGGGTAGAGGCTGTACAGATGGTGATGTGGTGGCAGTAGTGTTATTGGAGGTTGTAGGCCTTCCTGAATAGGTGAGTCTTCAGGTTCTTCTTGAAGCTTGTGGTTGTTGGGGACAGTTTTATGTGTCATGGTAGTGAGTTCCAGAGTATGGGGATGCACGGGAGAAGTCTTGTAGATGGTTGTGTGAAGAGCGGATAAAAGCAGAGCGGAGTAGGAGGTCTTTGGAGGACCGGAGATTGCGTGTGGGCAGGTAGCGGGAGATTAGGTCAGAGATATATGGAGGGGACAGATTTTGGATGGCTTTGTATGTCAGCATTAGCATTTTGAACTCTATTCGCTGGGCAACGGGTAGCCAGTGAAGGGATTGGCAGAGAGGAGCGGCTGATGAAGAGCGGGGGGGGGGGAGGGGCGAGGTGTATTGAGCGCAGAAGCACAGTTTAAGGTGGACTGGAGGGGGGCGAGAGCATTTGCTGGGAGGCTGTGGAGGAGGGGGTTACAGTAGTCTAAGCAGCAGATTATGAGGGTGTGGAATAGCATTTTTGTAGTTTCTGGGGTGAGGAAGGAGTGGGTTCGATGGATGTTCTTGAGTTGGAGGCGGCAGGAGGTGTTCAGGGTTTGGATGTGTGGCTTGAAGGATAGGTCAGAATCAAAGGTTATATCAAGGCAGCGGACCTTTGGGACTGGAGTAGTGAGGCCCCATTAGCTTTGATAGATGGGTCATTAGTGGAGGGCCGGGGGGTGTGGTAAAGATGATGAACTCTGTTTTCTCCATGTTGAGTTTGAGGTGGGAGGATAGACACTCTGGAACTCTGGGCAACAGAGCGGTAATGTCTGGTCCAGAGAGATATTTTGGTGTCGTCGCTAGCAGGGGTATGAAAACCATGGATTCTTTGGTGTGCCAAGGTCGGGTTTTTTTTTTGAGTGCGGGTGTGGTCCTAGGATGGGGCCTTTGGGGGCCCTACAGAAGGGGGTGTGGCGGGAGTGGTGTGCGAGTGGGAGACACTGAATGTGCGGCCAGTGGTTGAGGAGTCAGGGGGCCATGTCTGTGATGCCAGGGGTGGGTGGTTTCTAGCGGGGGTGGTTGACTGTTCAAAGGCGAGGAGAGGTCAAGGGAAGGAGGACGAGTAGCGACTCTTGGCTTTAGCAGTTAGTTTGTTTTTTTTTTTTTTTGTTTCGGGCTGTTTTTGTGGAGTGATGGGTTGAAGACTGATAGATTCTGTCAGAGGTCGTTGGAGGGGTAAAGACTTTTGGCACGCCGTAAAGTTGGCGGAGGAGGTGAGACGGAACTGGATTCTTGAGGATAGGCGTGATGGTAGCGTGTTGGGGGCAGGGGAGGATCCTCTTGTTGGTGGTTGGGTGTTCAGGCGTGTGAGTCTTCTAAGTTGGGGATGAGACGCAATTTGAAATTAGGACGGAGAGCTTTTCATTGGTGATGGTGCAGAAACAGATTAAAGATGAAGAGCACCGAACAGTTGGGTAGAGTGGTTGTTGGGGGTGTAGGGTGAGACTGTCTCTGATGGTGTCAATTTTGTTTTTGAAATAAGAGGCAAAGTCTTCAGCCGAGATAAGTGATGTTGGAGGGGGCACAGGAGGACGGATAAGGGAGTTGAAGGTAGTGAATAGCTGTTTGGGGTTGCAGGATAGGGTAGATATGAGTGTGGTGAAGTAGACCTGCTTTGCAGAGGTGTGTGCGTTCTTGAAGTTGAGAACTGCCTCTTTATACCTGGTGAAGTCCTCCTTGGAGTGGCTTTTCTTCCAGAGGCGTTCTGCAACCTGTTGCAGTTTTTTAGTCAGATCTGTATGCCAAGGTTGCCTGTTGAGCAGTTGGGCTCTGTTGTTTGTGAAGGTGGTCACAGAGTTAAGGGCTAAAAGTAATGGTGGAATTATAGAATGCAGCAGCGGCATCTGTATCCAGGGCCGAGGATATTTCAGTGAGTGGAAGGAGAGAGTCGGAGAGCTTGTGGATGTCAAGGCGGTTAAGGTTCCTGCGGGGGGGGGGTGTTGGTTTTGGTGTTGAGGGGTCTATTACAGAGGAGAGGGAAGATAATATTAGTAAAGTTGTGGTCGGAGAGTTATAGAGGCTGGATAGAGAGCAGAGGCGGGTGAATATGAGGTCCAGCATGTGCCCCTTTGTGTGATTGGCAGAGGAGGACCATTCAAAGAGACCGAGACCAAAGGAGGTGGTGAGGGAAGATGTTGATTCAGGAACTTAATCCAATTGCTATACTTGGAGTTGTGAAGGAATTTTTTTTTTCTGATGGGGCAGAAGAGCAGTGAGACTATTGAACTTGTTGCACTGGATGCCTTTTTTGATTGCAAAAATATCAAAAGTTATGGAAACTAGTTTTTGAGATAGGATGTGGATCCAGGGATTTATTATGATTGATAAATTTTGGTTTGGAATTTTTTTTTGCCTTCCTCTGAATTGGTAGGTTTATAGGTTGTATTTGATGAACTTGTGTCTTTTCCAACCATGTTACTATCCTACTATATATTGTCTGTATTTGTTATACATGAACTGTCACATCAGTCTGCTTATTATGCCTGTAATAGGATACTATTGTATGCATTATTCAGGTTCTTTAATATAGTTGTAAGATTATCAAGCAGTGCTTTTTTCGGGTTCTGTGTAATGACATTGGTGCAGAGGTGTCAGCTACACCTGCCACATAAGAGAATGTAAGTATCATAAACAGCATTTAAAGTTGGGGTCCTGCACTGGGGCCTATGAACTTCACATTATGCCTATGTAAGAGATGTACAGTACATTAGTATTGGCTTCAACACTTTAGCTAGAGAAGATAAATGAATGAACAGCTTAGACCCCAGACTTACACAGTACTAAATATTTTAATGGTAATTATTCTGAATCATGATAATAAGGTCACAAGAAATGGCTCATTGAGCTGATCCAAATTATATGCTACAGAAACAAAGAAAGAGACTGTTTTATGGCCAACATAAGGGGATAATCTAAAGATAGAATGAAGAGCTGACTTTATTGCCAGACTTAAAGCTTTATGTCTACAGTGAAAGTCAATTTTAGTCTTTTAGCATTTTTTTTACAGCAATTAGCTTTAATCATCAGACATGATGTAAAGTGGAGCAAGATAACATTGAGTGCATGGACTGAAGATTTCTGTAAAACAAGATTTTTGCATTTTAATTTTAACATCTTTTGATCCACTTTTGCAGTGTAAAAAATAGCATTTATACAATTATATACCATAATACTGCACAACCAAGCTTAGAAATCACCATGTTTAACATGGTACCTGCTAAAGGCAGATCTTATTATATCTATAATAGATTGTAAGACTAGCACATTAACTGTTTGGAATTACAAAAGAAGACTGTGATTTAGTCCTATTTCACATAGCCATAATACTAGAAACTTTTATGCCTGCAAAACTCAACAGTTCTATAAAGCTGAACTAAACATCTCCATAAGACCCTATGCGAATCTGAGTTTGGTTTAGTTGGTATTAAGGTTGAGCCAAGACAACCCCTTTTTTTTTAAAGAATTTAGCAAGCAGCATTTGACAATACATCAATATGTATGATGTTATATACATATATACTGTGTATATATATATATATATATATATATATATATATATATACAGTGCTGACCAAAAGTATTGGCACCCCTGCAATTCTGTCAGATAATACTCAATTTTTTCCAGAAAATGATTGCAATCACAAATGCTTTGGTAATAATATCTTCATTTAATTTGTCTTCAATGGAAAACCACAAAAAGAATTGTCAAAAAGCCAAATTGGATATAATTCCACACCAAACATAAAAAAGGGGTGGACAAAAGTATTGGCACCCTTTGAAAAATCATGTGATGCTTCTCTAATTTGTGTAATTAACAGCACCTGTTACTTACCTGTGGCACATAACAGGTGGTGGCAATAACTAAATCACACTTGCAGCCAGTTGAAATGGATTAAAGTTGACTCAACCTCTGTCCTGTGTCCTTGTGTGTACCACATTGAGCATGGAGAAAAGAAAGAAGACCAAAGAACTGTCTGAGGACTTGAGAAGCAAAATTGTGAGGAAGCATGAGCAATCTCAAGGCTACAAGTCCATCTCCAAAGACCTGAATGTTCCTGTGACTACCGTGCGCAGTGTCATCAAGAAGTTTAAAGCCCATGGCACTGTGGCTAACCTCCCTAGATGTGGACGGAAAAGAAAAATTGACGAGAGATTTCAACAAAAGATTGTGCGGATGGTGGCTAAAGAACCTCGACTAACATCCAAACAAGTTCTAGCTGCCCTGCAGTCCGAGGGTACAACAGTGTCAACCCGTATTATCCGTCGGCGTCTGAATGAAAAGGGACTCTATGGTAGGATACCCAGGAAGACCCCACTTCTGACCCAGAAACATAAAAAAGCCAGGCTGGAGTTTGCCAAAACTTACCTGAGAAAGCCAAAAACTTTTTGGAAGAATGTTCTCTGGTCAGATGAGACAAAAGTAGAGCTTTTTGGGAAAAGGCATCAACATAGAGTTTCCAGGAAAAAAAAAGAGGCCTTCAAAGAAAAGAACACGGTCCCTACAGTCAAACATGGCGGAGGTTCCCTGATGTTTTGTAGTTGCTTTGCTGCCTCTGGCACTGGACTGCTTGACCGTGTGCATGGCATTATGAAGTCTGAAGACTACCAACAAATTTTGCAGCATAATGTAGGGTCCAGTGTGAGAAAGCTGGGTCTCCCTCAGAGGTCATGGGTCTTCCAGCAGGACAATGACCCAAAACACACTTCAAAAAGCACTAGAAAATGGTTTGAGAGAAAGCACTGGAGACTTCTAAAGTGGCCAGCAATGAGTCCAGACCTGAATCCCATAGAACACCTGTGGAGAGATCTCAAAATGGCAGTTTGGAGAAGGCACCCTTCAAATCTCAGGGACCTGGAGAAATTTGCCAAAGAAGAATGGTCTAAAATTCCAGCAGAGCATTGTAAGAAACTCATTGATGGTTACCGGAAGCGGTTGTTCGCAGTTATTTTGTCTAAAGGTTGTGCTACCAAGTATTAGGCTGAGGGTGCCAATACTTTTGTCCGGCCCATTTTTGGAGTTTTGTGTAAAATGATCAATGATTTGACTTTTTTTTTCATTCTCTTTTGTGTTTTTTCATTGCAAGCAAAATAAATGAAGATATTATTACCAAAGCATTTGTGATTGCAATCATTTTCTGGAAGAAATTGAGTATTATCTGACAGAATTGCAGGGGTGCCAATACTTTTGGTCAGCACTGTATATATATATATATATATATATATATATGTCAGTCGGCACTTCTTTTGAAAGGTCGCCACACAGACCGTTGCACATTGCATGGCAGAGGATAGCTGTTTATGCAATTGGTCACTCTCAGTTTTATAATGTTGTAGCACATCTGCTGTTTCTACAGTGAGCATTTTTATGGCAGGATAAATGATCAGATCAACCAACAAACAAGTTTGCTTGTCTGTTGGCTGATCAGAAACATTGTTACATAGCCAGTGTTTGTCCTCTGAATGCTCCTTCCCAATCTTTAGCCCATGTAATATGGCTTTTATTGAATTCAAGCGTGATATTGTAATAAGATGTCACTGCTACAACAAGCCAATTTGTGAAATTTCTTCCCTCCTAGATATTCCACTATCAACTGTGAGAGGTATTATAAAACCATGTATTTTTAGTTAATAAACAATGTCATTCCTTATTAGTGATGAAAAATGCAAATGTGCATTTTTTAAAAAAAAAAAAACAAGAGCATGAGATTTATATACATTTTTAATGCAAACAAAAACAATTCTGTGTAAATGAACCCTGGGAAATTTTCCCTTTATGATCCACACCTGATTTTGATTTTAAAAAACTGCCTCAAAAACCCTGAAGGTGGATATGCACCATTATATGAAAGATGTATCCTTAGAATAAGGCTAATTGCAGATGACTGTGTGCTTTTCCACGACCATGAATTAAAGGCACGGACGGCACACAGGGGACATGCAGATGTCACCGATGTGCCGCCCGTGCACGAGCCATGCTTCCGTGGCCCCTTTCAGTACATGAATAGGAGCCACGGAAGCAAGGTCCGCAAAATAGGACAGGAATAGGACTTGTTCTATATTTTGCGGCCCGGACTGTCGGCCCACACACGTGACCGTGTAATTCGCCGTGTAATGGACCCATAGAAATGAATGGGTCATGGCCACGGTCATCTGCAAGGGGCCTAAGTCAGAAAAACCTGGTTGGTGACAATGCCAGAACCTCACCAATCTCACATTAACACTTTCCCAACATTCACCATACTATTACGGAGGATGTCAGGTATTTAAATATGTCGCTCAGTAGCTGCCAGGTTTCCCTTTTTTATATAGCGGAGTCCCGGCGGCAATGATCCCCTAAAGCCTCAGTCAAGGATGACTGAGGTGCATTTTCCTATTGAAGGCCTCCAGGCTTGTAATTTTATAAGTTCTATTACATGCTGTTCTAGGCGGCTTGTAATAGAACTATAGCAATGTTACAATGCACTGCAATGCATGTTTTTTTCATAATCGTACCGACTCACAGAATAAAAGGTGAAATGTCACTTTGGATGCACAGTGAAAGCCGTGAAAACTAAGCCAGTAAGAAAGTCACGCAAATTCCATCCAATTCCAGCCCATCAAGACTGGGCCCCCCTGCAAACTTTTGACTTGGGCCCCACACGGCATAGCTCCCCCTTTCCTGGCTCCCACACAGTATAACGCCCCATTTACACACACTATAATGTCCCAAATTGGCCTCCAGACAGTATAATGTCCCATAGCAGCCCCTCCACATGGAGTAATGTACCATAGTGGCCCCTCCACATAGTATAATGTCCCACCGTGACCCCTGCACACACACTATTATGCCCCATAGTGGCCCCTGCACACACACTATTATGCCCCATAGTGGCCCCTGCACACAGTATTATGTCCCATAGTGTCCCCTGAACACAGATTTATGACCCATAGTGGCCCCTGAATAGTGGCCCCTACACACAGTATTATATCCCATAGTGGCCTCTGCACACAGTATTATGCCCCATAGTGGACCACCCATGAACAATTATTATACTCTGGGGTCTGAAAAGTATAATGATCAGAGGCCCAGCAAAGGTGACAAACATAAAAGCCACTGTTACTAACCTCTCCCAGGCTCTGGAGCACTCCCCACTCCTTTCGGCCTTCTTCATTATTGGTACAGAAGTCACGTGGGCCAGACCGGCGTTGCGACACATAAAGACGCTGGCCTGGCCCATGTGATGTCTGGGACATCACCAAAGAGGCCCGATGACTGCCTGGAAATGCTGGATCGCAGGAGAGGTCAGTAACACTGATTGATCACCTCCCCTGGGCCTCCGACTTTTATACTCCAGGGTCTGAAAAGACCTCAGAGTATAATAATAGCAGTATTTGTTGGGGTTTGTGGGACCGTGGCCTCACTTACCACTCAATGGAGGCGGCCGTGAGTAGGAGCGGGGATCAGTAAGTAAATAGGGCCCGTTACCTGCTGGGGTTACTCCAGCAGGTAACAAATAACCTATTTTAAAAAAAAAACAAAAAAAAAAAAACAAAAAAACGTCAGGAGCCCGCCGGGCCCCCTAAGATCCCGGGTCCTGTGGCGGCCGCTACTGCAGCTACCCCGGTATTTACGCCACTGTTTTTAAGGCTTCCCAGTACATCGTACAGAATATGAAATGGTACCATTACAAAGTAAGTCCTGCAAAAAGTAAGCCCTCATACGGCTTTGTGAATGGAAAAAAAAAGTTATGGTGTTTGGAAGGCACAGAGTGTGAAAAGCGAAAATCAAAAAATGGCTGCAACGGAGAGAGGTTAAAGACTTATTCTAACACAGGCTATCAATATTGAAGTCGAATAAAACTCCTTTATGTTAAGGCCTGACCCTGAGAAAACACAGCGCTTTTGACTGTTGTGGAAACACACCAGAAAAAAATGCTGTGTTTTACAGTACCAGTTAAGTGAATGAGATTTTGTGCAATCACATCCACACACTGTGGAAAAAAAACGCTGCGGAAACACTGCATTTTCAAAAAAGCACGCATTTGTCTCATAGATTTATATGGGTGGGGAAGATAAAAGTGAAAGAAGAAGCAGTGAAGAATGCAAGTGATTTTCCTGTGTTTTTTTTCCACAGCGTGTGTGGGAGCCAGTATAAGGGACAGTATATTGTGGGATCAATAAAGGGGGTGTTATAATGTGATGGGCTCAGTAAAGGTTATAATATACTGGGGGGCCAATAAAGGGAGTGTTATATTGTGTATGGGTCAAATAAGGGAATTTTTTGATCTGCAAATGGGGGTGTGATCCACAATCTTAATTACGAGGGCCCCATCACAGAACCAAAGATCACTGGGTCAGGTATTTGAGGGGGAGTGCCTTTCTATATGGGCTAGCCTCTCTGCACCTCCGGTAGCAGAGAGGCTAGCCCATGGAGACCAAATCCTCAAGATATTTTTCATGCCTGACAGGATTGCTGAGAGTTTCTCAACTCAAAAGATTTACTCATGCTAGAAAGCTGGTGTGAGTTATACCTGAAATTTGCACCAGTCCCTGAGTGGCGTAGATTTTAATCCTGGTCCATGGGACCTCTCGTGTGGCAGAATTATTAACAGGCCAGAGCTCATATTATCTGCGCTGGTGTTATTAAATTCCCCCCAATGTGTGTCTTCAGCCCACAGGTTTTCTAGGAAGTGTAACTTTCTGTATGGTATTGTGTGTATCTGTAAAGAGGAGCTGTCACCAAGTACAAAATACTAACTACTATACATCATTTGATTCTCGCTGCGCTCCTGATAAATTTTTATCTTTAAAATTTGTCCATCCATTCAAAAAATATGGCCCCAGGTAGGTTATATGTGAATTATGTCTTATTCACCACGTAGGTGGAAATCTTGCGTTTTGCAATAGAAGGGTTACAACCCACTTGGTGAATAAGAGCTAATTTACATATAATCTTCCAGGGAACATAGCTTTTGAACAGGTGAACAAATTTTAAAGAATAACAACTTCAAATTGCTCAGGGCCACAGCGAGAATCATATGGTATTTAGAATTTTGTACTTGGTGACGGATGCTCTCTAAAGCAGGGTTCACACTACCGTTGGATTCCATTATGAAGGTGTCCAAAAAAAAAACGGACACCTATCATAACAGATGTTAACGGACACTAACTGATGTTAATGTGTCCGTTTTTTTAACTGATCCAAATAATGGATCAGTTAAAAAAAATGGACACATTAGCATCAGTTATAATCAGTTAGCATCAGTTAGTGTCCGTTTTTTAACACTGTCGGGTTTTTTTTTTGTTTGTTTCTGCTTTCTGAGTATGCACAGAAAAACACCAGACATAAAATAACAGACAGTAACTGATGGCTATCAGTTACTGTCCATTATAAGTCCGTTACCCATAGACTTCAAGGTTAAAAAAAATAACAGACACTTGCTGTCCGTCAAGAATCCGTTTTTCCAAATGGACAAAAAGTCCTGCATATAGGATTTTTTTGACCGCGGAAAAAAAACGGACTTCTGATTGGGTGTAAACGGACACAAACGGACAGTAACAGACACAATATAAAAACCCATTGAAATGAATGGAAATTTTAATGGATTTCTGACGGTTCAGCTAGTGTCCGATGCAAAAATCTTGTAACGGACAATAGCAACGGACACTACTGACGGTCACCGACGTTAGTATGAACGCCCCTTAAGTCAGTAAAGCCTGTGAAGTACATATAGGCCATAGTAAGATAACATTTAGGCTGCTTTCAGGTGCTATCTCATACAATCACAACCTTAATTACTTTAAAGCAGGGTCGGACTGGCCCACCGGGGAATCGGTGAATCCCCCAGTGGGCCCCGACTATATTTAGTCTTCATTTTGCCAATGCAAAGGTCAGCTGGAAGTGGCCGGGGCCCCGGACTACCATGGTAGTGGTGGCGAAAGCCTGATTCCCCGACCGCTATACCTATTGTTAATGCCAGCCCATAGTCAGCGTAGTTTGTTACTGACGGTAGCCTTTGTTACGTTAGTCCCCTTTCTACAGGTCATTCACTAGGTCCCCCCATGTGGTTCTGGGATTTTTCTCACCGTTTTTGTGATCATTTTGACCCCACGGGTTGAGATTTTGCGTGGAGCCTCTGATCAAGGGAGATTATCAGTGGTCTTGTATGTCTTCCATTTTCTAATTATTGCTCCCACAGTTGATTTCTTCACACCAAGCTGCTTGCCCATTTCAGATTCAGTCTTCCCAGCCTGGTGCAGGTCTACAATTTTGTTTCTGGTGTCCTTCCACAGCTCTTTGGTCTTCACCATAGTGGAGTTTGGAGTGTGACTGTTTGAGGTTGTGCACAGGTGTCTTTTATACTGATAACAATTTCAAACAGGTGTCATTACTCCAGGTAATGAGTGGAGGACAGAGGAGCCTCTTAAAGAAGTTACAGGTCTGTGAGAGCCAGAAATCTTGCTTGTTTGTAGGTGACCAAATACTTATTTTCCACCATAATTTGCAAATAAATTCTTAAAAAATCAGGCAATGTGATTTTCTAGATATGTTTTCTCATTTTGTTTCTCATAGTTGAGGTCTACCTATGATGTCAATTACAGGCCTCTCTCATCTTTTTACGTGGGAGAACTTGCACAATTGGTGGCTGACTAAATACTTTTTTTCCCCACTGTACGTCTGGAGGGTGGATGTCTAGTTCTGCAAGGACGTACCGGTACGTCCAAGCAGAACTCAGCAGCTGCACAAAATCGTGCAGCTGCTGAAACAGGGAGCCGGCTGTAACTTCAGCCGGAGCTCCCAGAGAGAAGACAGAGAAGGTTTATTACCTTCCCTTACTTCCCAATCCCTGTATATACAGCGCTCAATAAGTGCTGTATACATAGCTATGGGCGCCGCCATCTTGCGGCTGCCCTCTGATCCGGAGGTCATGTGATCCGCCGAGTGCAGCGACTGTAAGAGCTGCTGGGTCCTACACAGTGGCGTAACTAGGAATGGCTGGGCCCCAAGGCGAACATTTGACATGGGACCCCCCCCCACCACTGCTACCCCGTTAGTTACGTTGCTGTTCCTACAGGACCAAGATCAGCTCTATATGTCCTATAGTTATGCTCAGGGAGGAGGTTGTATTCCTCCTGCAATGGGGGCTAAATGTACCAGCCCCAGGTTACAGGGGAAATTAGTTTCCCCACAAAAAAAAAAAAAAAAAAAAAAAAATCAGATGTCCCCAAAGGTCTATGACCTTATGGGAACATAATGTAAAAAAATAGAAAAGTAAAAAAAAAAACGTGAATACAATTTAAAAAAAATAAATAATAATATGCTAATAAAGGCTATAGTCCCACCCCCAACTACACCATTAAAAAAAAAAAATTACTGTAATGGAGAGGAAAAACTATTTTATACAGTTTTAGTAGCACTTTGTGTTATTAAATAAAAAAAAAATGAAAAGTGAAAAAACAGTCACGTTTTCCCTCCTCTTTTGTTTATATTTTCCCAGATGTAAAAAAAAATTAAAACACATGCAAAAATAAAAACAAGATAAAAATAAAGCCCTATGTGTCACCGAAAAAAGATGCAGAAATTAGTTGAATAACGCAAATGCTAAAAATGTTACAGCCCTCAAAACCACACATACAAAAAAACCCGAAAATGAGTCTGGTCTGGAAAGGGGGTAAAGCATCTGGTATGGAAGTGGTTAAGCTACAACTTTAAATATGGAACTAGAAATGGGAAAATATAAATTACCTCTGCTTTATGTCTGCAGGTTCCATGATGCATCATTTCTTCACTTAATATTACAATGTGAAAAATATGCAGTAAAAGGAAATTTTAGGAAACACTGTCTCAATGACCTACACTATTAACACTTCTATTTTTGAAAGCATTCATACTTTGCAGCATTTCTTCCACACATTGCATTGCTGTACACAAACAACATGGCTGATTTTTCATTTTTAACCTCCAATAATAAAACAATTTTTCATAAATGAACAGTGAAGATGAATAAAATAAACTTTGGAATATGTCTTATTAAAGGGGTTGTACAGTTACGGACATTTAATGTTTCCCTAAAGCCTCCTTGTGAATAGAGCGCCAGTGCACTTGCATGACCAGTACTCCATTTACATCTCTGGCAGCTCCCGCAGCCCCACAGATATAAATGGAGCGTCATTCATGGGAGCGCACTGGCGCTCCGTTCACATGGAGGCTTTCTCTTTAT
This sequence comes from Leptodactylus fallax, assembly GCA_947044405.1. Taxonomy (NCBI): domain Eukaryota; kingdom Metazoa; phylum Chordata; class Amphibia; order Anura; family Leptodactylidae; genus Leptodactylus; species Leptodactylus fallax. The sequence goes on along the minus strand of CAMRHE010000027.1, from coordinate 6,798,683 downwards.
CACTGGGGGACCTGGCGGTCAGGCCTTCAGCCATAGGAAACTTATCACTTGCCCTGTGGATAGGGGATAAGTGTAGTTAACGACACAACCAATTTAAGGAGAGCTGTTTCCTTTTCTCTGCACTCTTCCTCATTGTTGTCAGACTGTTTACATAGAGTTCCTCTCCATATTGACCTCATACTCAGAACTCTATGGAGATGGGAAGAAAGCTGTTCTATTACCTAATATTGTACATTGGTACACTCTTAGCTTGAAGTAGCAGTGTCAAAAGAGTTCCCTGACCCACAATGTAACAGAGGGTAGCAACTGCAGTTATTTGTTTCCAGCAGCCTCCTCAACCCCATCCCCTCCCCATAGACTAATAAGTAAAAAGTAACTCATCTTGATAAATAGAGAAGGAAAAATATTTCTTAAATAAGATATATTACAAAGTTTATTTTATTCACTTCTGCTATATGTTTATGAAAAGTTGCTTTATATTTGGAAATATATAGGTTGAGCCTTTTTTGTTTAATAATTTGATTTATTTTTAACCCATTTTATCTGAGACTATCCTTATATAGCACTCTACTATGTGGTCACAAAGTGGCGCTTACAATTTAAAGCAGACCTAAAGACATACATAACATGTTCGTAGATAGGTCCATGTTTGAATAGGTCTCTGTAAATAAGACTAGGGGCACAGACAACATCCCAGTAATTCATTTTCTCAGTAGATTTATTTCATACACAAAAAGTGACTCCTTCATACAATAAGGAAAATGCTGATATTATCCTGCCCTCTGCTGTTTGTGTCCACAGTAAAAAAAAAAAAATCATTCGCAAACATCAGGTTGTATTCAATGTGATACCCTATTAATTGAATAAAAACATTTTTATGCACAGATCAGTGTAACCTACCACTTGAGTACATTTTCCCAGCATCCACATTTCAGTTTATACCTCCCACTGAACGTAGCCAGATGACACAAGTATCTATAATGCTTGCCTTATGTGGATTAAATCCCCATTACACTACATCATGGCAACTTGTTTAAGTTCTTTTTTAATACTTCAGTCATTTCTTATGCAAAGTTATCAGAACCAACATCTGTGACTTTGAAAATAGTAGCAAGAGATGAAAACTCCTGCAGATTGGAGAATTCAATGGAATATGAATTTATTAATTCAGAATTAACTAAATCAGTGCATTCAAGGGCATGCTGAGCGACCAAGGCTTCTGCGTTTAGGAGGGCTACAACATGGCAACAAAACTAAAGCTGGTTGTAGACAAGAAGAATTTAGCAGACATGACATTTATCAAGGTCTCTGATAATACGAGTAACTATGGAAACATATAAATTTGTTATATATTTTAAAGGTTTACATTCATGGGAAGACTTTTTTTGATTATAGTTCACTGAACTGGGGTTATCCAGGCTGACATTGCTGTCCTATGAAAACAGATGAAACATATAGACTACGGCTTTCACAGCACCTTTAGCTGTGCAACATTAAAGGGCATCTGTCACCAGAACCCATCCCACAGATATATTAGGGTCAACTAAATCAAGTAGTGTTTCCACTTGAATTGGTGCCTCCATTGCTAAGATATTGCTGTTTTTGTTGGAACATTGAGGGTTTTTCAGTTGCTCCAAAGAGGTAAGCAGTATCACCCTCATTGCTCCAAAAGCAATGCAGTCTACATTTGCAAATGTTGTACTGCTTTGGTGGTGGTTTTACCATTATTGTTTGTGACCAGATGAATATAAAATGTACTACATGTAAATGTGCTGAAATGTACTAAAAGTAAAGCATTTTGGTTTAAGATTTTTCCCCACAAAGCAGCAAGCTCCCAGTATAGTGTTTTTTCTATAATCTTTTCAATAGCATTTGATGTACATTTTTACTGTGCATTTTTTTACAAGCATTCGAAAACACACACAGACATCTCATTTGCTTAATCTTCTTATTAAACAGGTCCCAAAATGCCAAAACAAACATTATCATAATTCAGTACAAGGGCAGAAAGCCTTTTCGCGCACTAGAAACCTGTCTCTCTTTCAATACATTTTATGTATAAACCTGGCCAAGCACAGGTTGCTCTGTAAATCACTATAGCAGAAGACATGATATATTGTATGTAATTTGTTCCTGGAGAATCTGGCCTTGCAGTTTAGGCCTAAATTATTGTTACCTCCAAGGACAAGTAATATTATTTCATATAAACAACCAAGCTGCAAACATGAAATGTGCTAGAATTACCTCTCAAGCGGAGGTACGGGGGAATCCCACAGGCATGTAAAGATGTCTCAGAAATATAACCAATTAAAAATATTGCTATTGGAATTAAAGGCCTCATGTCCATCTACAAATGAACACTGTAGAACTCAATAATATGGCGCCAATAGTGTAGTTCCTTGTGTCTCTGAATTTACATAAAGGCACACTTTTTTCCTGTCAGAATCTTGTGGGCCGGGGCGAAGCACCACATGTCATATTATGAAATTATCCTTCTCCAGAGAACCAAATTCCCCAGGGAGGCTCCTTACAGTGATACACGGATCCATTAGGGTCTATTCACATGCTGTGGCCATATCATGATTTTTACAAAACAAAGTGGGCCATATTTATTATGCCTTGAATGCCAGTTTTCTGACATACAAAGTTGCAGTTTTTTGTGCATAAAATACAACTTTTTATTTTTGCCCCACCTTCATCACTTCCCTGTAAAGGGGGTGTGGCGAGGGCAGGCAAGAGGGAAGGCCATCGGCCCCACCAGATTAATCATCATTTACATCAGAAATCTGGTGGAATGTATGTGTTTATTTGCACAACGCACACAGCACAAGAGAGGATGCACATTGCCAAATATAAGGCGCACCCTCCAAAGGCTTCGGGCCTATGAATACTGGTGTGAATAATACAGTCTTCATAAATCTGCCTCAGTGTTTTACAGGTACTTCTCAAAAATGCCATCAAATACCACAAGTAGCCGCATGTGAATACAGACAAATATTTGCACTTTCAAACACAGGACTGTAACACAAATATCCCACTAAGGGTGGGTTTACACTTGCGGCTGCACTCCGTCCGCTGCGAATCCAACCTAAATGTCGGAAAACCGGATAGGGAAAGGTTTGCGACGCTTTGCTTAAAAACCCATTCACATGAATGGGTTTTTAAAGAATGCACGGGTGTGCGCTTACACCCTCTGCGCCGCGAAACAGATTTTTTTAGTCGGAAACAAAGTTGGACATGCAGGACTTTGTGTCCGACGAAAAAAAACAGATTCGCGGCGCAGAGGGTGTAAGCGCACACCCACGCATTGCTTTAAAAACCTATTCAAGTGAATGGGTTTTTAAGCAAAGTGTCGCAAACCTTTCCTTATCCAGTCCCTATACAGTTTTCCGACATTTAGGTCAGATTCACGGCGGAGTGCCGCCGCAAGTGTGAACCCACCTTAAGTCCATGCAGCTATAAAACAGACTACATTACAGCAATAGTGATGATGGCAGGAGGGGATACAATGAAAACAAGGGGTGCTCAATAAGTTATCTACCAAAAATGAAAACATTTTTTGACAAAATCGAACTTTCTACTTTTCAATGTAATCCCCTTTGACTTCAACAAACTTATTCCACTTCGCCTGCACTCCAGTGATTGGATGCCCTCAGAATAGGAGACTTATTGCTACTGCAGGAACCCTGTTACTGTCTCTTTGACTGTATTATCATCAGGAAATTGTTGCCCATGGCGAACTTTCTTTATGTTACGAAAGAAAAAAAAATAATGACTGGAAGCCAGGTCTGGACTATAGGGTGAATGGTTAAGCCACATTCCCTGATAACAGCTTGTGATTTGTGAGAATTGTAAGCTGGAAGATTGTCGTGAAGTAGTAACACACCTGCTAAACAACTTCCCATGGCGTTTCTCTTTGATTGCTCATGTTGCCTTCATTGTTGAAACATAGGTGTCTCCAGTGAATGTCTTGCTGCACACAATTTCTTTGGAGTTGGTGGCTTCTAGTGCTTCCATTGTATGGACTCTTGTTTGGTCTCAGGACCATGATAGTGGACCCATGTTTCATCACTTGTAACAACCTGAAAATAAAAAAGTCTCCTGGATTTTCTCTAAGCATGTCTAAATTCTAAATTGCTGGTGACATGTTTTTTGCTCAGTCATCAACATTTGCAGCAACCACTGGGAACTGATCTTGTTCAACATTATAAATACTGGAAACTGTGCTAACTGAAATGCCTAATTCATAACACTGACTTTGACTCGACGATCATCCAAAATCATGGCCTCCACTTTACAGCACATGCCTTCTGAAGATGTTTAGACAGGTTGCCCTGTATAGGGGTCACCTTCAATCGATTACCTACCCCATTTAAACTGCTTGGCCCAAAACACTATTTGGTAGTAGAAAGATGCATCATCACCATACACTGCAATCATCCTTTCATGGATTTCTTTAGGCGTCTTTTCTTCCTTTGTAAGGAATTTAATCACAAAACAATGCTCCAAATCACTCAATTTCATTGCATACCCGCAGTGTACTATACTTGTCACCCTGTAACATTTAGTGCTTTCATTAGACTGAACTGCTTCTGTGTGACGCATGTTTAGAGAGTCTCAACAAGACAGACAAGCGCAGCTTTCTAAGGGTCTGGGATGGAGACAGGGCAACAGAAACGCCGAAAATCATCCGAGAGAAAAGTCCTGCACAGAGAACTTTTTTTTCTCTGCCACTTTGTTTTGAAACAGCAGTCCCTATTATAGTCAAATACAGACTACAAGCCGATGGAGACCATAGTGCTAGAGTGAACCTAGCATAGCACTGACAGAACATACGACGGCAGATAGCTTATTGAACACACCTCGTATACTCAAATTCATTGGAATGGTGAAATTCACATGTGCAGATATTGACAGTCCAATGGCAGGTGTCTATTTCAGGTGTAGCAGTGAACAGTTTATGCTACAATTAAAGATTAAAAAAAAAATTTCACAGTGAAAGAACGGCCTAAACAGCATTGTATTTCTGGTACTAACATTACAGTGCGGTCGTGTGAAAACTGGTGGTTTTACTGCCCATATAATCTGTATGCTTCAGAAAGTGACAGGGCGTGAAGTGAGAGATTACAGGCTGTGAACTATGTTGGTGATAAACAAGCAAAGGTTAATAGGTAAATAAAATCTTACAAAGCTGCATTCGGCACATAAATTTCAAACAAAGGCAGAAAATCATGACACCCAAGGGTTTTGTGGACCCTTGGAAGTCATGATACAACTCAGCAGCACAGAGTTTAATTTACTAGGAAACATGTCAGGTGTTTTCTCCCACCATTAACTGGCCCAGCATCAAGTAATGACTTTTCCTATACTGCACCTCTATAAGATTTCTGTTGCTGAAAAGATACAAGCTTTTAAAACCTTAGACTGGCATATGCCAATATACCTCAACTAGTCACGGGGGGAGCCACTTCATCTAGTCATGAAGTCATTGCACTTAATCACACTCTATGAGACTGTCAGTTACCTAGGTATCAGGCGTACGTCTGACAGTGAGGGACATGTCAGTCCTTACACATAGGGTGTCATTTAGCACAGTGACTGCATGACTCCTCGTCCCTTATGAGTAGTTAAGATAAATTTGTATAAGGTTTTTAAAAGCTTACAATTTGACTTTTCAGCAATGGAAAGGTTAGTGAAAGGCAAAGTAGGAAAGGCCAATACATCTTAAAAGGTTTTCTTTCAGGGTGGCCATACACATGAGATGCTGGTGCTTAGTCTCCCCACCACACACACACTCAGCCAAGCTTATTTCTCAGAGAACAAACAACATACCTCACTCTTCTCCCCAAAGTCTGCCATTTGGGAAGGGGGGGGGGACAGACACTGATACACATTAGATTGGTAGCATGCCCTGTCAAATCTGCTGCATCAGCTGAGTATCATCTAATGTGTATGGCCAAATTAAAGGGAATTTATCCCTAAAAAATTACCTATTTTTCAAATATTTAATGTTAACCTACAGAGTTTTGTTGAATTTTACATGAGATATATATATATATACACACACACATATATACATACACACACACACAACGCTGGCCAAAAGTTTTGAGAATGATACAAATATTAATTTTTACAAAGTCTACTGCTTCAGTTTTTCTAATGGCAATTTGCATATACTCCAGAATGTTATAAAGAGTGATCAGCTTAACAGCAATTACTTGCAAAGTCAATATTTGCCTAGAAAATGAACTTTATCCCCCCAAAACACATTTCAACATCATTGCAGCCCTGCCTTAAAAGGACCACCTAACATCGTTTCAGTGATTGCTCCATTAACACAGGTGTGGGTGTTGATGAGGACAGGGCTGGAGATCAATCTGTCATGATTAAGTAAGAATGACACCACTGGACACTTTAAAAGGAGGCTGGTGCTTGCCATCATTGTTTCTCTTCTGTTAACCATGGTTATCTCTAAAGAAACACGTGCAGTCATCATTGCACTGCACAAAAATGGCCTAACTGGGAAGAGTATTGCAGCTAGAAAGATTGCACCTCAGTCAACAATCTATCACATCATCAAGAACTTCAAGGAGAGAGGTTCCATTGGTGCCAAAAAGGCTCCAGGGCGCCCAAGAAAGACCAGCAAGCGGCAGGACCGTCTCTTAAAAGTGTTTCAGCTGCGGGATCGGGCTACCAGCAGTGCAGAGCTTGCTGAGGAATGGCAGCAGGCAGGTGTGAGTGCATCTGCACGCACTGTGAGGCGGAGACTCTTGGAGCAAGGCCTGGTCTCAAGGAGGGCAGCAAAGAAGCCACTTCTCTCCAGAAAAAACATCAGGGACAGACTGATATTCTGCAAAAGGTACAGGGAGTGGACTGCTGAGGACTGGGGTAAAGTCATTTTCTCTGATGAATCCCCTTTTCGATTGTTTGGAACATCTGGAAAACAGCTTATTCGGAGAAGAAGAGGTGAGCGCTACCACCAGTCTTGTCTCATGCCAACTGTAAAGCATCCTGAAACCATTCATGTGTGGGGTTGCTTCTCAGCCAAGGGAATCGGCTCTCTCACAGTCTTGCCTAAAAACACAGCCATGAATAAAGAATGGTATCAGAATGTCCTCCAAGAGCAACTTCTCCCAACCGTCCAAGAGCAGTTTGGCGCTCAACAATGCCTTTTCCAGCATGATGCAGCACCTTGCCATAAAGCAAAGGTGATAACTAAATGGCTCAGGGAACAAAACATAGAGATTTTGGGTCCATGGCCTGGAAACTCCCCAGATCTTAATCCCATTGAGAACTTGTGGTCAATCATCAAGAGACGGGTGGACAAACAAAAACCAACAAATTCAGACAAAATTAAAGCATTGATTCTGCAAGAATGGACTGCTATCAGTCAGGATTTGGTCCAGAAGTTGATTGAGAGCATGCCAGGGAGAATTGCAGAGGTCCTGAAGAAGAAGGGTCAACACTGCAAATATTGACTTGCTGCATTAACTCATGCTAACTGTCAATATAAGCTTCTGTTACTCATAATATGAATGCAATTATATTTCTGTATGTGATAAAAACATCTGACAAACACACATAAAAACCAGAGGGCAGCAGATCATGTGAAAATATAATATTTGTGTCATTCTCAAAACTTTTGGCCTTGACTGTATATATATAAATCCTTATTTACGCTCAGTGACAACTGGTGGTGAAATTGCAAGTTTTTTAGAATTTTGTTTGGCATAAAAATGTGATTGAAACTATTTTCTGGCGACACATTCACTAACCCTTGCCCAGAATAACACCCCAGAGTCAAACGTCATTCTGCCAGAGATTTTCTCTTTGACATTCAATTCCCTGTCATACGCCCTCATACCCTGTATCAGTTTAGTCTAAGTGACACCACTTGCATTATACTATCTGCATTTCATTTAGCACTTCAACCCAAACCCTTTCATGTCAGTTTACCACAACAGCTAAATTCCAAATGAGACGATCAATACCACTTTTAGATGATAAAGTTCTAAAAAGATGAGACCCAGGAGATGCAAGGTAGCCTTACAAGAAAGCTTCACAGGGTTTGGCTGACAAATCTCTCCAAATACATTCCATTACAGTTACTAAAATGGATTTGGGCTTAAAGGGAGTGTCCCCAGGGTGAAGTACATTAAACCAGCAACACAGATTGGTCAAGCTCATGCAACACCCTTTTCCACATGTTTGTGCCTGCATTGCCAAAATATTAATTTATTTCACAATATGTAAATAAACATACTGGAGCACAGAGAGCTCTCTTGTTCCAAACTGCTCTAATACGCTAGAACAAATGTGAGAAAATATGACAGCATAGCTCCCAAAGAATGGGAGGGGGTGAAGGAAGGGGTCTAAGAATAGTTTGGGGTGCAGCACTTTGGAGCAATGGAGCTGCCCTTGGTGCTCCAGACGGTTCATTTGCATATTGTGAAATAAATTAATATCTTTGCAATGAAGGCAAGAATTTTTATGGGGAAAAATGCTTCCATTATACCTTTAGGGAAACCACCGCAACAGTTTTGGAAACTGCTGCGTGTTTGCTGCACATATTTTTCCACAAAGTGGGGATGGGATTCCCTAGAACACACTCTATTAGACTGTCAGTTTGCTGTGACTGTAAAATGCTGTGTTTTTTTTTTTTTCCTGTTTACACCATGTGGGGTCCCGGCCTAACTCTGTGGCTGGTTTAATATGCTTCACCCTGGTGACTCCCTTTAATAAGCCTCATATAATCAAACCCAATGGTTATACCCAGTAAGAACAGTGTAAGGAAGAACATCAATATAACATATAGAAATATCTTTACAATCAGATTCAAAACTAGCGAACAAACAAAGCATTACGAGGAAATAAAAATTTATTTTTCAGGCTGACTGTACTGAAACAGTCCTGCTGCATGGTCTCTGGCTTCAGAAGTGAAACTTGTGCTACAGTCCAAAATGCTGTAAAAATGCTTTTATACTGAAGCATGCATTGCAACAATGTCAAGATGATGAGAGTATCCGTTTCATCCATATCTATGAGGACTATTCCATATCCACATCCTCTTGTAGCTTCTGAACCATTTTGTCTTCCAACAGTTTTGCTTTTGCTAGAAAAAAAAAAAATAAAAATTAACAACAATTACAAATACATAAAAGGCTAGAAAGAGAACACGAACTGATTGAACAGTATAAAGGAAATACATATTAATCATATAAACACCTTCAAATGATATGAACAGGCATCAATTAACACTTCCCTAACCCACAGACCGCATGCATGTCCATATAGCAATGTGAAACACACAGATTGAGATGTATGGTTTCACAGGATTATATTTCTATTTACACTCCCTACTGATAACATACATCATTTTGTACAAAGGGATCAAAGATAATAAATCTTGCAGCCTAGCACTTTGCTAGACTTTGAAGAACAAGTACACACATTCAAGTTTTGCAGCAGATTCATTATGAATTTCATTTTTGCTACATCAAATATGAATGTGCCTATAGGGGATTTGAATATCTGCAAATCTATAAATTGGGGCACTGAGGGCTCTTATCTATTGAATAAGCATGTTTATCCAGTGCAATCAATATACTGTGAATTTTTTTTTTTTTATCCCCACATAATCCATTTAACCAATCATGTTACCTGCAGCTTTGTAGTAAATGTAAGTTTACACAACAGGCCAGTCAACCATCAACAAATTATGCACTGAAAGGGTGCCCTCACACTTTAGAATAAAGTTTAAGAAAATGGACGCTTTTTACCAAAATTAATGTTTCTCGGGTGAAACTGTACAACAAATGATTATTTTAGCTGACTGGCCACAAAGGTTAACATCTGTAAATATGGAGGTTGTGTTTGAAGTTTTTGGCCAACACATTTTTTAACCATGAACCATCTTTACGCAAACTAAATTCCCAGAAAGATGGTTTGTTCATCACTAAACAAGTATGACCAGTTTGAACTAATATATATGGACTAAAATGTGTATGGCTGCATATGCAAAGTAATCATTCACCTGATAATCCTTCAATTTAATTGTTATTCAATCATCAACCTACTTCTATCTAATATGTATGGCCACCCTTACAGACCGGAACAGTTGTTGAACCTCTAATAAATCCAGGGGGTCTACAAAGTCTGGTAGAAGCCCTTATAGAATGTGAAATAGTACTTAATCGTTAGCCAAAAAAAATAAATAGAATTTTGCTATCAACTGCTCTTTAACCCCTTAATGACCGGGCCATTTTTTGTTTTTGCATTTTCGTTTTTCCCTCCCCACATTCCAAGAGCCATAACTTTTTCATTTTTCAGTTCACAGAGTCACATGATGGATTATTGTTTGCGAAACAAATTGTACTTTGTAATGGCACCATTCAATATGCTGTGCAATGTATTGGGAAGCTGAAAAAAAATTCAGAATGAGGTGCAATTGGAGAAAAACTGCATTTGCGCCAAATTCATATGGGTTTAATTCTTACAGCATTCACTGTGTGGTAAAAATGACATGTTACCTGTATTCTGCGGGTAAGTACGAACACGGCGATACCAAATTTATATAGTATTTGTAATGTTTTGATACCTTTCAAAAAATTAAAAACTTTGCTAAATAGAAAAAAAAATTTGCGTCGCCATATTGTGTCACCTGTAACTTTTTCATATTTACATGTACGGAGCTGGGTAAGGCGTCTTTTTATGCGGGACAACATGATGTTTTTATTGATACCATTTGGGGAAAGATCTGATGGTTTGATCACTTTTTATTAAATTTTTTAATAGGAGACAAAGTGTTGAAAAAACGCTATTTGGCCATTTATATTTGTTTTCCCGCTACGCCGTTCACCATATAATAGTTCGGGCATTTTTGGGAGCGCGGGGATACCTAAAATGTTTATGCTTACTTTTGTTTATTTATTTTTACATCTGATCTAGGGAAAGGGGGGTGATTTGAACTTGTGTTTTTTAAAATTTTTCATACTTTTAAAAACTTTTTTTTTATATACTTTTACTTGTATGATCAGACTCCCTAGGGACCTTGAAACCTAGGGAGTCTGATCGATCATACTATTCACTGCGATACTACTATATCGCAGTGAATAGCAAAATGCCGTTACTGCTATTAGACGCTGCCTCTGGCATCGTGTAATAGCTCTAATGTAATGACAGGCCTGGGAGCCTTCAATAGGCTCCCGGCTGTCATGGCAACCAATCGCCGCCCTCCGATGACATTCTGGAGGGCGACGATCAGGAAAAAATGGCGGCGCCCGTGGCGGCTGCGCAATTTAGACGCCGCGGTCCCGTTTGACTGTGACATCTAAAGGGTTAACAGCCGCGATCGGTGCAGGCACCGATCGCTGCTGTTAGCGGCAGGTCCTGGCTGTATTATACAGCCAGCACCCGCGGTGTATGGAGAGCGCTCAGCTCCTGAGCGCTCTCCACACATCGTCATGCGACTCAGGACGTACTATTACGCCCTGGGTCGTTAAGGGGTTAAAGGGATTCTATCATTGGGAAACCCATTTTTCACTAACACCACGTCAGAATAGCCTTTAGAAAGATTATTCTTCTCCTACCTTTATTTTTCTGCTCCGTGCAGCCGTTTCTGAGAATTTTCGGTTTTCTTCTTTATGCAAATGAGTCTTCATAAAGCACAGGGGGCTTCCCTTGTGCTCAAAGAAGACGCTTTTCCGAAGATCCAGCGCCGCCTCTCTCTTCTGCTGACGCCTCTCTGCCGAGTCATCAGCTGCCGAGTCTCTGTTCGGGATCCAAATCCACATGAAAATGGCCGGCTGGACATGCGCAGTCTGCTCTGTCCACCGCGAAATGGCGGAGATGACTGAGCAGGCGCGGGATTTGAATCCTGAACAGAGACTCAGCAGCTGATGATGCGGCAGAGAGCCGACAGCAGAAGAGAGAGGCGGCGAAGGATCTTCGGAAAAGCGTCTTCTTTGAGCACAGGAGACCCCCCTGGACTTTCTGAACACAGGGGAAACCCCTCTGTGCTTTCTGAAGACTGATTTGCATAAAGAAGAAAAACAAAAATTCTCAAATGGCTGCACGGAGCAGAAAAATAAAGGTAGGAGAAGAATAGCCTTTCTAAATGCTATTCCCTTTAATCCCTTCCTGCCGCAGCCATTTTTCCATTTTTGTTTTTAACTCTCGCCTTCCAAAAGCCATATCTTTTTATTTTTTGATTTACAGAACCATATGAGGGCTTAATTTTTGCAGGGAAAATTGTACTTCGTAATGATACAATTTAACATTCCATATAATGTACTGAGAAGCTGAGGCAGAATTAGAATTACTACCTATAATCCGTGGGTCATCACAATTATGGTGATAAATTTATATAGTTTTTGCTTTGTATTAACATCTTACAAAAATAAATTTTAAAACAATTTTTTTTTTCTTGGAGTAGCCATGTTTTGACACCCATAGATTTTGTTTTTATGTCTAAGTATACAGAGATGTGTAAGGGTATTTTTTGAGGTATTTAAAAAAAATTTTAATTAGTCCCCCTGGAAAGCTTAAACCTGAGATCATTAGATCACTTGTCTCACAGACTGCAATACAATTATATTGCAGTCTATGGAGAGATCACTACGTTTCTAAAGAGTCCTGCCACAGGCACGCATCAATAGGAGATATACTGAAGACAAGCCTGAAAATTTCATAAAGTTCCCCAAAAAATAAAAAATAAAATTGTAGTTTCAAAAAAGTCTAAATCTTCTGGCAGACCAAAGAACTTACCAGCATGTGGTGCCCGGATAAGATGTATATTCTGTTTGACCTCTTTGATATCCTGAGACTTCTCCAACTCTTTGCCTTTCTTCAGCCTACAAAAGAGAAGGAGGTCTATTAAACCTTGTTCAGATGAGAGACTTATAGAATAAGAAGCCAATTGTGAGCGGGGGCTTTCTTACCTGTTCATGATAAATCGAGCCTGTCGCTTCTGCTTGATCTCTTCTACTCTCTTCATAGCATCAACTAAAAGGAAGAATTAAATGAATATCTTCAAGTGTGAAAATACACTAACTCATGGACTAAACGTGACTATACTGTGACAAGAACATAATCATGCAGAGGGGAGATCATAAACGTTACAATTCTACCTATAACCAAGATACTTGCCATATTTACTTTGCTCAAGTAGTATAACCGGTAGTAAGAAAGTAGGTGGCCACCAGAACCCAGTGACATGTACCAATACACATTTTTTTTTTTGCAATAGACAAAACTGATATTTTGTATTTCCTTGCAAAAACCATACAACAATACACAATGTTTAAATCTAATAATATTTTGAAACATAAAACATTACCGGTCTTGTTCCACAGCTCCCTCTGATATTTCAATGGTTCATTTCTTCGTTTTTCAAATTCAAATGAATTATCCTGCAGAAAATGAAATCATGTGATAAGTGACAGACAGTATATTCTATATGTCCCTACACAATACTCTGTAATGCAGGCAGGGTGTACAATACAGTCAGAATGGATCATTGTAGATTAATAAACATCATATACAAACATGAACTAACTTTTCACAACTGTTGTACTAGGAATCACTTGCTTGAGTCTAGGACTAGCTTTATAGTTGGAAGGACTAGCAATAAACTTGGGACAACCATACACTACCACAAAAGCTTATGCAGTGGTAAAAGCAATTATGGAGAAAGTCCAATATAACTGTAGAAACACCATCATATTGAGCATCCATCCCTGTGTATGAGAAATTAAACAAAACAGCCTTGAAGGGGCCAATGTAGTAAAACAGCAAACTAATAATGTGTGGTGTGTGAAAACTTAAATAACGTCTGTGTTCTGTATGCAGGGTTATATTTTACAACTTACCACAGTCAACTCTTTACCAGCCGATTTTCTGAAGGCTTTGGTCCACCTGATCTTTCTGGGATTACGCTTCTTCTTAAAGTTCTTGTGACATTTTGAGCGGCAGAACCTGAAGACCTAAGAAACAGTAATGTTAAACACATTCACAACAGAACCTGAAACAGCAGTACATGAAAGGGAGTCTACTGTCGCCAAAATTTCGTCAACACTACTTACATGCTGTTGTAAGGGTGGTTAGTAGCATAGTGAACATATGTTTATGTTAAAATGCAACCTGGCTGTTGAGAAGATAAAATTTATAGCCATATCTAAAATGAGCCGCGAGCTCCAAAATGTCTCCTAAATTTTGCTGTGCTGTGTATGGGCCTTTAGTAGGAACAGAAATCTATCTTTGCATTGTTTCCTTCATTTGTGACAAAAGAGAGTCTTCTTTTTATAGATATGCAACTCAGGCTGGGTTCACATTTGTGCCGAAGCAAGTCCAGCACAGAGGACTATTTTCTCCACCGCTTTCAGTTTTGAAATGGCAGACCCCATTATAGTAAATGGGGTCAACCGGTGTGCGTGTGCAACGGCTGTTTTAGCAGTTCCGCTCTCCATCTTTCAGGTCCCTTGATGAACCGGAACAACAGAGACCACAGTGCTAGTGTGAACCTAGCATCAGCTTTCAAGGAGCAGAGATAGATTTGGGAGCTCTGCCTTGATACAGCTGTGATCCAGGCAGACACTGGAAATATCATTCACAGCTGCAAGGACATCATTGGACTGCTTCATTGGTTTATGGACAAAAAAGTATGATTGCGCTCCTATCAAAGAACCCTACATGGCACTTATTGGTTTATAGGGGCATTTTGGACCTGTCAAACTGCCTCTGAATGAGTTGTACAGTGCACATCTGCCAGTGCAGGGGGTCTCCACCTGTAGTCACTACACATCAGGACTTATCAATCCATATCTTAAAGTGGGGTTGATCAAAGGTGAAATACAGATTAAAAGATAATGTCCGCAAGTGTTCCATGTAAATTGAGTGGTGATGCACATGCTCACTCTAAGGCTGTCAGAAGTCCCACAGAGGTGAATGGAGTGATGGCTGAGCATATCCACCACTGCTCAACTCAAATGGGATACTTGGGGTTCATGATGATGAATGTCCTAGCAGTCAGACCTTCAATGGAAAGGGGATAAACCATCATTAGTGGGAAAACACTTTAATGTACATAAAAGAATTTCTATAGTCTAACATCTAATACTCTGATAATTATTCCCCTAATTAACCCCTTCCTACTATTACATCACACTATCACATTGAATGCACAAGTTAAACACTCAGTGCCATATTGGTATATCGCTGCATTGTAGCAGGCACTGAAGCAGTGTGAGGAACAGCGCTGCTGGGTTCCAAGAGAACAATTCATTAAATTTAACTCTGCAGATGAAGTGATCATGGCATCTAAGTGGTTGGGGGTGGGGGGGGGACATCTATTACTCATTGGCTGTCCCCCACAAAGAGCGGAGTTCTAAAAGGTCACCATGACAGCCAAGGGGCATATCAACATACTCCTGTCTGTTATGTATGAGAGTGTATTACACCCTCCTAGAAAAAGGACCTATTATACATCTGCAGTTAAAAATAGCAGCTGCGTGCTTAAAGAGGACCTTTCAGGTAGACTGTCAGGAACGCCCTTCTTACGGTGGACGGTGAAACTAAGACCACCGATATCTCCAGCCCCAGGGCACATACCAGGAAAGCCGACAGTGAGCTGAATTCAGCACGCTGTTGGCTTTCTAGCGGTATGTAAAACTGCATATACATGAGGACATGAAAGGTACTCTTTAAGCCTAGGTTCACATCAGCGTTGTACTTTGCTCTAGGCCGGTTTCAGTATAAAAACGATGGAAACCCAATGAACCCCATAGACTATAATGTCTGCGGGTAACCGCTGTTTTAGCGGACGGGCACTCCATTGTTCAGGTCCTCCAGAAGACCCGAACAACGGCAAACTCAGCGCAAATGTGAACCTAGCCTAATTCCAAACTATCAGAACTATGAGGACCATCATAAGGGCAGACAAAAAGACAAAACAAAAGTGCAAACTTATTTTTTCATCACCGCCCACAAAGAAAAAATAAAAAGTGATGAAACAGTCATACATAACAGAAAATGGTACCAATAAAAACTACAATTCACATCACAAAAAGAAAGCCCACAGACTGCTCCATTAAAAAAATATATGGCATTGTCATGACCATAATGAGGAAAACATTCCCGAGTGAACGACATAAAAACAAAACAAAAAATAATGACCAATTTACACATGCATTTTTAATGTGGGAATGGAATAAAATGGATAAAAAAATAAAAAGAACAGATACTTAACGGGGTTTTCTAGCCCTTATATACTGATGACCCTTCCTAACAGTAAGTCACCACTGTGAGATTGGTGAGGGTGTGAACACCTGGGACCCCACTGATCAGCTGTTTGAAGAGGCTGTGATGCTCACCAGTGCCGCAGCCTCTTCCATTTGCCAGTGATGTCACATTCACCAAGTGATGCAATACCAAACCCCTACAATACGTGCTCTGTATTCAGTGAAGAGATTGCATAACATTGCAGTCTTTTTGGGTGTCAGAGTGCAGAGTATTGGGTGTCAGACCCCCTTACCAGCCGGATACTGAAAATCTAGGAACTGTACAAACCACACAAATAGTCCGATATCTATACAGTGTGTATATATAATATATATGCATACATGTATATAAGTAGAAGTATACACATACAAACTATACTTGCATTTAAAGTATCAAGCAAACGCCAGCTAGTTACAAGACACCGCACACAGCCACGTGACAAGTAAATAGGCACGGCCAGCCATTTCCACATGCACTCGTACGACTTCACAGACACACACACACAGCCGTGCCGACAAGACACGCTCGCAGCACCGCTTACCTTACAGTCATTCCTTACAAACATCATCCCGTGCCCCGGGTATATGGGCGCCGAGCAGAAATAACACTTCTCGATACGCATGTTGTCGGCTCAGTCCAGAGGCCAACCACCCCGGACCTGCACGAAACGTGAAAGGAAGTGACGTTACGGCCACTCCGCTTTCCTCCGAAGCTAGAGCGCCTAGTAGGAAGCGAACAAGAAGCTTTACAGCACAGCGACACCTTGCGGCGCAGATGTAAAATGTAAAGTCTCTTATCCCTGCAGCAAGTAGAGCTGTGTAACTTATAAAATTTATTCTGATGAAAACTTTTAATAACATCACAATATTTTGTGTTATTGTTGTAATAATGGTAGAAGTAAAATTCAGTAGGATTGACACATGCTTTGCAAAGTGTGCAACTAAAATACATTACAGCAGGGCCGCTGTAATCACTGGGCAAAGAGTGCAGCTCCATCAGGCCTCCTTTAGGCTGAGGCCCCACGTTGCGGAAACACAGCTTTTTTTTGTTGCAGATTTTGTTGCGTATTTATGAGCTAAAGCCAGGAGTGGATTGAGCAGAAGGTAGAAGTATAAGAACTTCCTATATATTTGCCATTCCTTTTGTAGCTATTCTTGGCTTTGGCTCAAAAAACCGCAGCAAAATCTGCAACAACAAAAAAGCTGCGTTTCCGCAACGTGGGACCTCAGCCTAAAGGGGTATTCCCATGAACATAACCATATCTATATTTGTAGATAATTAAAAGTTAAACATTTTTGCAAATATAAGTAGTTAAAAATTCTGCAGAGTTTTAAAGATTTTCTCTATCTTAGTGGTGATGACAGTCTGTTGTCTTGATCAGTTGCCAATGGATAAGACCAAGAATGCAGAAACTTTCTATGGTCTGGATCTTGTCAAAAACCCAGCCATGATTTTCTTATTGTGGGCAGGTTATCAGGCAGGGATACTACATGTATGAGAAGATATCCCGGTCACAGTAAGGACATCATTGCTGATTTTCTGACCTTAGAAAAGTCCTGCATTCATGGTCATATCCATTGGTAACCGATCATGACAACAAGACTGTGATCACAAGATATTAGAGAAAATCTTTAAAACTCTGCAAAATATTTAATTATTTATATTTGCAAAAATGTTAAAGGGATTCTATCATTGGGAAACCGTATTTTCACTAACAGCACGTCTTCTCCTTCCTTTATTTTTCAGGTCCGCACCGCCATTTTGGAGAATCTTTTTCTTTATGCAAATTAGTCTTCAAAAAGTACAGGGGGAGTTCCCCCTGTGCTTACAACACAGCCTACAGTGCTGCCTCTCTCTTCTGCTACTGACATGTCTCTTCCTCTTCTTACACGAGACCACCGCAAAATGCCCGATGGAACAGCTGACTGCGTATGTCCTATCACCATTTTGTGGTGGTCTTGTGTAAGAAGAGGAGGAACGCATCAGGAGCAGAAGAGAGAGGCGACGTTGCAGCAAAAAAGCACTGCGGGAAAAAACGTGACAGCAATGCATCATGGTTTTTCCTGCGGTGTTTCTGTAGGTATAATAGACATGCAGCGATTTCCAAAACTGCAACGGTTTTAGAAATCGCAGTGTGTCTGCTGCATGTATTTTTCCGCAAGATGTGGAAGGGATTTACTAGTAATTGTAAAATGCCGCATTCTTTTCCACGGCGTTGCCGTAGCAGCCTAACCATGGTGTTTACACCACATGAGTCTCCGGCCTAAAGGGGTTGTCCAGACTAAACATTTTTATTTTTTAATTAGGCTGGGGGAGGTGAAAAAAGTAAAAAAAACAAAAAAAAAAACACATACTCACCTGTCCCTGGTGCTCCGGTGTCTCCCAGCACAGTCCAGTCCTGCAGCTCTGTTTTCTTCCGGAGGACATGTGACCGCTGAGGCCATTCAACGGTCTCAGCGAAGGACACGGGATGTCACTATCTGTGACACTCCCCAGGTCCCTTGCCTCAGCAGAAGGGAAACGGAATGTCATAGCTGACGAGGACTTTTGCAAAAGAAAACAGCCAAGCAGCAGGATTGGATGCGCCAGGAGGACACAGGTGCACCGAAGACAGACAAGTATGCTTTTTTTTTTTTTTCATCTCCCCCGGCCCAATTTAAAATAAATAAATTCACCTGGACAACATCTTTAAGCCTATAAGGCCCCACTTGTGACCAGGCCCCTAAGCCAGGGGGCCTCATAGGTCTGCTCACTACACTTCTGCTGTGGTGAGTTGTATAGTTACCTTTTCTTCCTGCAGAGAGCTGATGCAGCACCCAGCTGTGCGTCTCTTCTAATGTACTCCTGGCTATGCTGTCTCCTGCTCTATGGTACCGTTTGCGCTTTGTAGGAACTAGAAAAGGTATGTATGAAATTCACTATAGACTGGATTTGATTTGATGCGGGGGCAATATTACTTATGTGTGGATGGGAATTGGACGTGATGTGATGTGGAGACACCATTACATATGTAAGGGTGGGGTGGTGAGAACTATTATCTGTGGGGGTCACTAATATCTATGTGGGGGGGCACTATCAGGGCACTATGGGGGATTACCTGTGTGGGAATAATTAGGACACTAAACCTATGTGTGTGGGGGCCACTATTAGGGACTCTTACCACTAGGGGGCCTATTACGTATGTGCTGTAGATTATTAGGGACTATTACCTGTAGGGGGGCATTTTTAGAGCACTGTTACCTATGTGGGAGGTATTGCTTTGCTACATGAATGGCTCACTTAACAGACCCAGAGATAGAGCTAAAAATTAATCTAGGGCTACATGGTGGCTCAGCAGCAACTCACATCATGCAACCAAAGATAGCCATTTCACCCAGCAGCTCCTTCACTAAGATAAATCAATGGAGTCACATTGTGACCACATTGTGAACTTCTACTTGCAAGTAGATTGAACAGTGCATAATTTTTTTGTGACTAGAAGCTCAAGTCGCAACATCTCCATATGGGTCACAGGGCAACATAGTGATCTTTGGTCATGCAACAGGAGTCACAGCCAAAGTTGCCGTGTCATGCCACAGTATACGTTGTTTGCATGTAATATTAAAAGGGATTCCGGCTCATTGTTATTGATGATTTATCCTCAGGATAGGTCATCAATAAGAGATCTGTTGGAGTCGAATACCCAGGGCCGGTTTTAGACAAACTGTGGCACCAAATGCTCATACACCAACAACGCCATCATATTTCTAGTGGCAGCCCCTTTAAATAATGCCCCCTTTCTTCCCCCAAAACAGTAACAACCACCCCTACTTATGCCCACACATACACACACAATTCAAAATAACCACTGTGAGAGTATGAACCCAGAGGGCACTAATGAGCGACCCAGGGCCAGGCCTGAAAAGGTCCTCAGCCACACCTAGGGGTGGGGCAAAACTCCAGAAGGAGTAGAGACAGCAGCAGAGCTGTTGTGGCGCCCTGCAGGAAGTAGGGAGTGTCGAACCAGCCAAGGACAGACAGGAGGTCTGTCTTCCAAAAGCGGACTTTTGGCTCGAGCGGAGCATGAGTCAGGCTGCTTGTGGCCCCAGAGGATAGATAGGGGTCAAGCAGTGAGTTAGTGCCCTAACTGTGGCCCAGGCTGTTTTTGTTTGTTACAGTTTCCTAATTGGATAAAAGCCATTTTGCTTTGAATTGGCCCCGTCTGAACGCTGCTTCTCCGGCGCCCAGTACCACAACCACCACTGTCGGGTCCAGGAGTCTGCCACCATTGAGATTAATTCCCCCAAATTGTCACACCACCTTTGTACCACCTAATAGATTTTTCCTGCTTATAAACATAAACAGTGCCCCATATCAGTAATAGCCCCCCCTGATAAATAATAGTGCTCCAACATAAATAGTCCCCTTTATTAATAATAGCCCTCTCATAAATAATAGTTCACCTTATAAATAGTTCACATTATAAATAATAGCCCTCTTAACAATAATACCCCCTTATAAATAGTTCCTCCCTTATACATAATAGTCCGCTTATATATATATATATATATATAACAGTCTCCCCCTTATAACAATCTACCTTATATATAATAGTCTTCCCCTTATAAATAACAGTTCCCCATTTATATATAACCGACTCCTCCTTATATATAATAGTTCCTCTCCTATAATAGCCCCCTTACATATCGGTCCCCCTTATAATAGCCCCCATTATATATAATTCCTCTCTTATAATAGCGCTCCTTACATATAATAGTTCCTCTGCTATAATAGCCCCCCTTATATATAACAGTCTCCCCCTTATAATAGCCCTCCTTATATATAATTTCTCTCCTATAATAGCCCTCCTTATATATAATAGTCCCCATTATAATAGCCCCCCCATTATATATAATTCCTCTCTTATAATAGCGCCCTTTATGTATAATAGTTCATCCATTATAAATACTAGCCCCCTTATAATTAATAGTTCCCCCACTATAAATAATAGTTTGCTCCCCTTATCAGGTAATCCCTTTCCCTTACCAGAAAACAATAAATCTTTTACTCACCTTACTGCACTCCCATGATGAGCGGAGAAGCCACTTGCACCGCGACGTCCTGCGCGTTACCGGTGGTGCTCTATGGCAGAGCAGGGACTTTTCAGCTCCCTGCTCTGTCATAGGTTTAAGCACTATTGACGTGCACAGCGCATCAATACACCTGTGGACCTCCTGGGATTCAAGCCATCAATAATAATACATTTTATTTATATAGCGCCAACATATTCTGCAGCACTTTACAAATAGCAGAGTTCAAGTACATACAAAAATATACATTACAAAGAAATAGTAAATTCACACAATGGGACTGAGGGCCCTGCTTGCAAGAGCTTACAATCTATGAGGTAAAAGGTAACACAAAAGGTAGCATTGGAGGTAGCATTGCTTATACAGTGATCCAGACATATTTTTGTGATAGAGGTTAATTTCATTACACATAAAAAAGCTGTATGAGCCGTTACCAGTCAGTGTCCTTTATTGTGCAGATGGTGCCTGGACATATAAAGTTACAGTCTGATACAGCATCCTATCCTGTGGGGTAATGCGGGAGCGTGAACAGAAGAGGATTAGATTTAGGGATTCTAACTGCGGAAAGGCTTACATTAGGAATTCTGATAGGCCTGTCTGAAAATATGTGTCTTTAGTTTGCGCTTGAAGCTGTAGAAATTGGGAGTTAATCTGATTGTCCAGGGTAGAGCATTCCAGAGAAGTGTTGCAACTCGGGAGAAATCTTGAATATGGGAGCGGGAGGTTCTGATAACAGAGGATGTTAATGTTAGGTCATTGAGTGAACGGAGAACACGGGTTGGGCGATAGACAGAGATGAGGGATGAAATGTAAAGAGGTGCAACATTATGGAGAGCCTTGTGGATGAGGGTGATAAGTTTATATTGTATTCTGTAGTGAATAGGTAACTATAAGCCTGATGCTTCAAATCTCGGGGGTCCCCTTGGGGACAGGGGCCCTGGGCAATTGCCTAGTTTGCCCCCCCCCCAACGCTGGCCCTGCTAATACCCAGAACCCCCATGAACAGCTGCTTAAGAGGGCTGTGGGGTTTGTGCAAGCACAGTGACTTGTTCACTAACATTACATGCTGTCCTTTTCATAGTGGCCATGCAATGTAATTACAGCCTGTTTACTTCTATGTGATGAGGCTATAATTATATTACACAGACACTATGACACAAAAGTTGTGTAATGTAAATAGAGAAGGGGACATGGTGTTCCCATGAGCACTGCATACCTTTCAAGCAGCTAATGGACTCCCAGTAATCTTTTATTGAGCAATAAAAATGAACTGAACTGAATTGTCCAGTTTCTACAAATAAATGTTATTTTTTACATAATGAAAAGTTCTACAATTATCCAATAAACTTTCTGTATCAATTCCTCACACTTTTCTAGATCTTTGCTTGCTGTCATTCGTTCTGCTTACTTCCAGTGGATAAAAATCAGTCCATGGTCATGTGATGCACACACAGGTCACAGCTCATTACCAGGCAGATCTCTGATTACTGTGCTATGGCCAGAGGCATAGCTAGGGGTTCAGCACGGGGGGGGCGAACATGTCCAAGTGGGCCCCCAACTTGGACATGTTCGTATACCGATACTATGAGTATACGGTGAGCGTATAGTGGTATACAGCGGCTCTACACAGGGCTCTGCAGACGATTTAGGTGAATACAGTGCAGTAACATTTAGTGACTTACCGGTGACGTCTCTGACTAATCATTCACATTCCCCGTCTCTTTTATCTGGACGGCCATGACCACTTCTTCCAGTCTCTGTAAAGTTTGCAACACAGACATCTTTGGATCCTTACTTTTCCAGGCACCTGACCCATATTGTCCTCACCTACACAAAGCCCCCATCCGGCTGCTACCCCCAATTATAAAATATATAATATACCCCCCCCATAATGAATAATACCCCCAAGTGCATATTTAAACTAATAACGTCCCTGTGCACTCCCTTTAAATAGTTCCCCTTATTAATAATGCCCCAGGTGTTTCCTAATTAAAAAGGAAAAAAAAAAAAAAACAAGGGAAAAAAAAATTATTGGGGTTCCAATACCCGGGACCCCGAGGATCAGCTGTTTGAATGAACCGTGGTACCTGTGTAATGCGCCGTGACCCCTTCTCTGTTTACATAGTGTCATTCTTTTCATAGCAGACATGTAATGTAACTACAGCCTCATCCTATACACATCTATATGACAAGACTGGAATGACATCACACAGTCACTATATACAGACATCGTATGGTATAAACAGGCGCCATAGCCCCTTCTTACAGCTGATCAGTGGGGAATCACTTATCTCTTATTGATGATTTATTCTGAGGATAGATCATCAATAAAAATGAGCTGGAAAACGCCTTAAGGCTAAGGCCCCACGTGGCGTCCCGCAGCATAAAACAGCTGTGGGAAAAACTGCGGCGGCGACACATCGCGGTTCTTCCTGCAGCACTTTGCACAGAATGTTTGCAGAGGTTTCCTCTGTGGACTTTCTGCTTCAATTATATCTATAGGGAAACCGCTGGCATTTCCATAGGTATAATTGACATGCTGTGATTTCCAAAACTGCGACTGTTTTGGAAATCGCAGCATATCCGCTGTGTGTATTTTACTGCAAAGTAGGGATGGGATGGGGCCCCATGTGGTGAAAACCCACAGAAAAAAACCGTGGCATTCTAGCAAATCCCATCCACACATTGCGGAAAAATACGTGCAGAAGACGCACTGCGATTTCCAAAACCGTGGCGGTTTTGGAAATTGCATGTCAATTATACCTATGGAAACACCGGCGGTTTCCATATAGGTGTATTGAAAACAGAAAGTCCACAGAGGAAACCTCTGCAGACCTTCTGTGAAAAGCACTGCGGGAAAAACCACAATGTTACTGCCATAGTTTTTCCTACATCCCGCTACGTGGGGCCTTAGTTTTAATAAAGCCCAAGTGCCACTTTCATTAAATTAATTGCCCCTCATATTATGCCCCTGATTCCCCCTGACATAAATACTGCACCTTTAATGACCCCTTATATCAATGATCACCCCCTTATGTTCATAATGCCTCCTAATATAAATGATGCCCCCTAATGGCTCCTTATATAAATAACCTCCCCCTTGTATTCATAATACCCTATAATAACCCTTATATAAATGACCACCCATCGTCATAATGCCCCCTAATGAATCCACCCTTTATAGTTATAATTCCCCCTCCTAACCACCCCTTATACTATTAATATACCCACAACTGCGCTAAAAAAGAAAAAAAAAAAAGTCATACTCACCTGCGATGCTGATGAATGGAGCCGCCGCTTCCTCCCTGTCCTCGCACAGGACGTCTGTGTCTGAGCGCAGGCGGCGCGATGTTGTGACGTCATCGCGCCGCTTGTGTGAGAAGAAGACATCCGTCTGTGGCTCGGGGACTTGTAAACCGCAAGCCTCATGTGGCTTGCGGTTTACAATCCTATGAAGTTGCAGGATACGTTTTAACTAGATCGGTGTCTGCAGACAGTTAGAAATAAAGGATGTATTAATGGTGGCCCCAGGGTGGGCCCCAAAAAGTCAGTGGGCCCGGGGCAGCCGCCCCCTCTGCCCCCCCCCGCTAGCTACGCCTCTGGCTATGGCTCAAGCTGTGTACCTGTGGGTTCTTCACATGACCATGGACTGTCCATCACATGATGATGGACTGATTTCTGTCCACTGCAAACTGTGAAGAATTGATACAGAAAGTATATTAGAAAATTGTATATGTTTTCAATACACACACAATAACATTTATTTGCTGAAACTGGATAACCCCTTTAAGGACGAAGGGTAATTTGGATGTTAAATGCTCGGCAACTTTTTCATATTTTCCTTCCCCATCTTCCAAAATTGATGATTATTTTTATTTTTCTGTCAACATAGTTGTGTGAGGGCTCATTCTTTGCGTGACAAGTTTTTTTTGGATTCATTTTGGGGTACATATATTTTGTTTAGCTTTTATTAACGTTTTTTAGGGGTCTGTGTGAAAAAACCCACAATTCTATCTCCTGCGTTTCTAAAAACCCACTCCGTTGGATTTAGCAGGACCACATAAAAAATTCATTTGAATTTGTACAATGTAATATGTCATTTACTTTACAGCATAAAAGTTACATTGGAAATCCTTGTGGTTTGGTCTCATATGTCACGAGTTCCCTTCTCACTAGACAGCCCCTTGGAAAGAGTTGTATTTTATGAAAATGTTGCAATAAGATGGTACTTTGGAGAGCAGAATGGAGATGGACTCTGAAGAAAAATCTGAATGTGCTACATGTGAATTTGTAGCAGAATTTGCTGTGGCTTTGCGACAGAATTGACTTTACACATTCCAAAGGATGAAATTTCCAGTGAAAATCTGAAGAATAAATTCTTATGCTGCAGCCTTATAGTCCACATCACAGGTTTATTATTTTGCAGATTTTTCTATGGTGTGCCAATGAGAGTTAAACCACTATAATATGCTGTAGATTTTGTGCTGGTGTAACGTCTCTGCCTGCTCAGGTCTCTGCATCATCCTCCGCCCTCACGCGGCGGCACAGGAGGCGTGCTCAGTTTGATTCCTTGTTTAAGATTCTTGTTGCTCAGTCTGAACACTGTCCTAGACTATGTAATTGATTTTCTACCACACCCGTCTCAGCACCTTGATTTTCCTCTGCTCCACTAATAGTTAATCTCAGCCTTGCCTGTGTGATTGACAGCCTGTCTACCATTCCAGTCTGGGGGGGGGGGGTCCTGACTTTCTATAAACAGGTTGTCAGCCCTCACATGCTCGCTGGCTATTGATTCTGTTTTGTGACTTGTCCCTGCTAGCTTCTTTTCTGCTATACCTATTTCTGACCTCTGGCTTTGTTTTTTTACTATTCTCTTGGATTGTGATTTTGTACTGCATTGCTCGACTGTTACCGACCCCTAGGACAGATCGGGCAAGTTAGCCAGGGACAGTGGGGGGGTTCAGCTTTTGGGCTCACTGTCTAGTTGTGCCCCTCCCCCCAGGGTTCTGCAGCAGCACTGGGGAATTGCTCAACTGGCAATTACAGAATAGCCAGCCCTAAATTACCTTCTGCCATTTGCTTCCCTCCAGATCAGCATGGATCCTATTCAGGGCCTTGCAGCCAAGATGGAGGGTTTGGCAGGCCTGGTAGCTGAGCTAGCTAAACAGGTTCAGACCCTTACTGATGCTGCTGCAGCATCCCCAGTTGTTTCTGCCCCTTTCAGGGTTAAGATGCTACTCCCAGATCGTTTCTCCGGGGACCGATAAAATTTGAGACTTTCCGGGAGTCTTGTCGCCTGTATTTCCAGATTAGTCCACATGCATCGGAAGCCCAAATGGTGGGAGTAGTTATATCCCTCCTACAGGGGGATCCACAAGCTTGGGCCCTTAAACTGCCTCCTGGGGCTGAGGAGTGGTCAGATTTTGAAAACATTTTTTTGTCTTTGGGGTCTATATATGCTGAGCCAGACCACATTGGACTTGCAGAATCGCAACTCCTCACCCTGCGGCAGGGCAAAGGCTCTGCTGAGGAGTACTGCTCAGAATTCCGTAAGTGCAGTGTAACTGCAGGTTGGTGTGAGTCAGCTTCAAAGGCCCACTTTAAACAAGGCCTATGTGACCGTGTTAAGGAGGTATGGGTTGGACACCCAGATCCCCCTACTCTTGAACAGGCTATGACTTTGGCTGTCCGTATTGACCGTAGAATCCGGGAAAATGTTAAAGAGAGAATAGGGTCTGTTTCCTCCAAATTTTCTGTCTCTTCCCCTCTCTCTCCTGATAAACCCACTTTTTCTCCCATCACTCCCAGTGAGGAACCTATGAAACTGGGAGCTATGGACGCCAAGACTCGACGAGAGCATCGTCTCCGGAATAACCTCTGCCTGTACTGTGGTACTTCAGGGCATATCATACGAGACTGCTCCATCAGGCCCCGCACACCAGGGGAAAAGCTTCAGTGCCTGAGTGGTAGTCGGAAGAACCACTCAGGCAACCTGGTATTTGCCAGAAATAACAATAAGATGTTGTTATCTGTGTTTCTGTCCTCTGGGGACAGATCTGTTTCTGGCCAGGCCTTAGTTGACTCTGGGTCTGCGGCAAACTTTGTCACATTCTTGTTTGTCTCAGCTTTAGGAATTGAGCTTTTGCCACTTGACACTCTTCTGCCTGTTACTGGGGCAGATTTTGCCCCACTGGCCAGGGGTAAGGTCCGATTCAAGACCCCCTTAATCACGTTGCAAGTGGGTTCTGCTCATTCAGAGGTCATGAGCTTTTTTGTTATGGAGCATCTGTCTTCCGATATTATTTTGTGGCTCCCCTGGTTGAACATCCATATCCCTAATTTTGATTGGGGTAAAAGGGAGTTGGTAAAATGGGGAGATCAGTGCTCATCCCACTGTATTGTTTTGCACACCTTAGATTGTGTCAGTGAGGAGACGGTCTCAGCTGGAAAGGTTGGAAATGCCAGGCGAATAAAAAAACGTTTGCCTGGTCCACCAGCGCCTGTTGTTGTTCAGAGAGATCTTGAATTCAACGCAGATAAAATACTGAGTCCTTTTAAAACTGGTTTGTCTGGTGAGGGTCCAGTGGCCCCTCATAAAAGGGGGGGTACTGTAATGTCTCTGCCTGCTCAGGTCTCTGCATCACCCTCCGCCCGCACGCAGCGGCGCAGGAGGCGTGCTCAGTTTGATTGCTTGTTTAAGATTCTTGTTGCTCAGTCTGAACACTGTCCTAGACTATGTAATTGATTTTCTACCACACCCGTCTCAGCACCTTGATTTTCCTCTGCTCCACTAATAGTTACTCAGCCTTGCCTGTGTGATTGACAGTCTGTTTACCAATCCAGTATGGGGCGGGTCCTGACTTTCTATAAACAGGTTGTCAGCCCTCACATGCTCGCTGGCTATTGATTTTGTTTTGTGACTTGTCCCTGCTAGCTCCTTTTCTGCTATTCCCCAAATTCCTATTTCTGACCTCTGGCTTTGTTTTTTGACTATTCTCTTGGATTGTGATTTTGTACTGCATTGCTCGACTGTTACCGACCCCTTGGCTTGCTCACTCTGCTTCTGTGTTGTTTTGTCTTGTCCTGTTGTGTGTGACAGTTATATTAGGAAGGGACTGATCGACCGGTTGCTGGCTGTCGCCTAGGACAGATCGGGCAAGTTAGCCAGGGACAGTGGGGGGTTCAGCTTTAGGGCTCACTGTCTTGTTGTGCCCCTGGGGGAACAACTCAACTGGCAATTCCCTTACAGCCTGTCAGAAAATCGGCATGCTATACATGTCTGTAGCTATTTTAATTAAATTAGAAGATATACAAAATTGGGTCTTCCCTGGAATTTTGCTTTCTTTGAGTTAAGGCAGCACATATGGGTAAGGGTGGGTTCACACTTGCGGCGGCACTCCGTCCGCCGCGAATCCTACCTAAATGTAGGAAAACTGGATAGGCACAGGTTTGCGATGCATTGCTTAAAACCCCATTCACTTGAATAGGTTTTTAAAGCAATGTGCGGGTGTGCGCTTACACCCTCTGTGCCGCAAAGCCGTTTTTTTTTTCGTCGGAAACAAAGTCGGACATGCAGGACTTTGTTTCCGACGAAAAAAAACAGCTTTGTGGCGCAGAGGGTGTCAGCGCACACCCGCCCATTGCTTTAAAAACCTATTCAAGTGAATAGGGTTTTAAGCAAAGCGTCGCAAACCTTTCCCTATCCAGTTTTCCGACATTTAGATCAGATTCGCGGCGGACGGAGTGCCACCACAAGTGTGAACCCACCCTAAACTGTCCTTCCTACTTTCCCTCTGGGACTGGCCCTAGGTAGCAATGAAACAGTTAATTAGCATAATTGATTGCATAAGAACTGGACAAGTTTTTTTTCCTTTAAATTATTTTGGGAGGGTATGCTGTGCTGCCTTGAACTCAAAGAAAGCAAAATTCCATGTAAGACCCAATTTTGTATTTCTTTTTTGTTCTGTGGCAGCACAGATGGGACCTACCTTGCTACCTGGGTAACAAGTATTAAGTACTGCTGTGCCAAAGGCTGGACCTTCAGCGTGAATGTCCAGTCGATAAGGCTTGATGAAGATAGATGAAAAGCTCCAGGAAGCAGCAATAGAAATATCCAAGATAGATACTTGTGTGTTTTCAGTCCATGAGGTTGCTGTGGAGCGTGTAGAATGTGCCTTTGGTGCAGTTGACAAAGAGATATCTGCTAATCTTTAGGCTTCAAAAATGGTGGACTTGATCCATCTAGCCAATATATCGTTAGAAGATTTCATCCAAAGTAAGTTTTTCTTCTTTCCTAAATTCCTTGGTGATATCCAGGTAGGCCAGGATAGCTCTCTTAACATCTAGAGTGTGAAAACGTATTTGTTCTTCCATCTCAAGATAAGGATAGAAGACTGGTAGAAAGGATTCTTTATTGGTATTCTGAAAAGAAGGAACTTGTAGGTATACAATTTGGCAAAGTCCTCAATAGAACTCCTTTGGGTAGAATTCTTAGATTTTTGAAGATAAGGCCTGTAATTCTCCCAGCCTCTTAGCAGATGTAATTGCTACTACAAAAACTACTTTACATGATAACCATTTAAGGTCTATGTATTGAAAAGGCTCAAATGGATGAGATGCCAAGGTATTGAGATTAATAGATAAATCCCAAACAGGTACAGGAGGTTTAACCTCCGGCCTTAAGTTCCTAAGAGTTTTGAAGAATCTTGCTATTAAGGGATGACCCAAAAATTTCCCATCCAATCAAGGCATTGATTGCTGTCCTCTGTACTTTAAGAATGTTAATTTTTTTTTTTTTTTAAACCCACCTTGCAAGAATTGCAGAATGCTCAGCATTTCTACTGAATTAAATTCTGAATTGTTGAGCCAAGAAGAGAATTTAGACCATATTTTATGGTACGCCTTATTTGTAGAGACCTTACGGCCTGCCAATAAACTATTAAAACAATCCTGTATCTTTCAACCTTGACCCTTCACAAACCAAGCCGAGAGATGGAGCTTGTTCTGCTCTGGAAGGAACAAGCCTATCTGAATTCGGATACCTGGATACTGGGGAAGAGACCAATGCTCAATGTTCGAAGTTTGCAACAATAGAGAAAAATAGGCCCTACTAGGCCAAAACAGAGTTATTATTATTACTGATGGTTTCTCCATTAATATTTTCTGCAGAAACTTTGGGATGATCTGGACTGGAGGAAAGAAAGAAATTTGTGTTTTCAATTCATGGAAAATGAGTCTACTGCATACAGGTGAACTTGAGGATTTAGGGAAGAAAATATTGGAAGTTTTGCATGGTTTCTGGTTGCCATTAAATCTATCTGTGGCATTCCGCATTTGACTTTTAGAAGATGATAGTATTTGGGATTTAATTCCCACTCTGAAAGTCTTCCGCCTCAGAAGATCCACTCTGCTATTCAGAGATCCTCTTATATGCTGCGCTCTTAAGTCCAGCAGGACAAATTCTACCAGAATCTTCTTGCATTTCATCAACAATAGCTTGCTTTGGGTTCCACTTTACTTGCTCAAATAGTAGTCCACTACCTGGTTGTCTGTCTGAATTATGACAGATTTGTTGTGGATCAACAGTTAGCAGAGTAGCAGTGCCAAGCAGACAGCTTTCTTCTCTCGAAAATTTAGAGACCAGCATCTGTCCAATTTGTTCCAAAGGCCTTGTGCCCATAAGGTTTGTAGATGAGCACCCCAACCTTACTTTGAAGCATCTGTGGTTATGATAAGTGATTTCTTAAACTGAAAACTCTTTCTTCTCTTTAAGTTGCATGGATTGAGACACCATTTCAGGTCTTGTTTTGTGGCTGAGTTCAAAAGTACCTTTGTACACATCCTCTTCACATTTATATTCCAATGCTGAAGCATATTGAGTTGAAGACTCTGGCTGTGTACCATAGCCCAAGGTACTGCATCTATTGAGGCTATCAATAGCCCCAAGATCTTAAAATTTGATGAATTGTAGATAGCGGAGACCTGATTAATATTTTTACCGCAGCTTGGATTTTTTAAATTCTTTTCGGAGGAAGAAATGAGGTGATCTTGCAGAAGAGATGCCGATGGAGCAGCTATCATTCAATCATCTATATAGGGAGAAACTTGAATTACTTTCAATCTCAGAGCTGCTACTACTACTATTGCCACTTAGGTAAAAAAAAAAAAAAACCCTTGTAGAGTAACTTAGGCCAAAAAAGGAGTGCTTTGAATTGGTAGTGACTGACTGATCCTGAACGATTGATTGCTATCCTCAGGAATTTCCCTGAAATAGGATGGATGGGAACATGTAGATATGCATCTTTTAAGTCTAAAGATGCTAAGACTTGGCCTTTCTGTAAGGCTGTTGTAATTGTCGTTATTGCTTCCATATTGAAGTGAATTTTCTTCACATAGCAATTTAGAGACCTAAGGTCAACCTCCAAGAACCGTCAACCTTTGGAGTCGAAAAAAATTCTTGCATAAATTCCAGAGCATTATTCCTCTTCTGGGACTTCTTCTATGGAATTTTCGCCAAAAATGCTTGAATCAGAGGAAAAAATTTGGAATTTCTCACTCATTCAGAAGAAAAAATGAAGATCCAGAACCCACTTAACTGTGGTGATGCTGCACGCTGCTCCATTAATTCTTCCCAGCTGGCTTAATGATAATCTCAGAGCCCTGGACACAGGAACGGCTGCCATGGTGGCTTTAAAAAAGCTGCTAGGGGTACAAATGCATTTCAGAGAAATGTCATCTCTGCAATCTAGAGAGAATTTGCCACTACTGGATCAACGTTGGCAGGCTCTTCCAAGGCTTCACATTCCTCAGGATAAATTTGTACACGGTTTTAAAACCTAGAACCGAACTCGCATCTTTTAACCAGAAATTTCCATTCATAATGGATTTTAAAACTGGATACCTTGGAAGGACTGTAGCCTTTCTCTTGGGAAAAATAAAACAGACTTTTCCAAGTGGACTGGGCCGTCTGTACAGTTTCCATTATTTTTATTTATTTATTTATTTTTTTACATTTTTAATTTAACTTCACAGAGTTAATCAGAATCTGAATCTGATGTCCCTCTCAGAGGAGTTAAAGAACAACTCAGCAATTCCTGTCTGTATTTTTCCATAATAGGCATATGAAAATAATTTTATTTTTATGCCTATTATCAACCATCTGTTTAACTTCAGGAACATAAATGCAAACACTGCATATATTAGATAGATCATCTTCAGGAAGATGTAGGAGCCAGCTAAAGCAGCGTTCAGACTTCTACTTGGTTTTAAAGGCTGCCTGAGGACTGTTAGGAGGCTTGATTCAGAGTACAAACTATACATAAGTCAGGCACTTGGTCATCAAGTAACACAATTGCTGTTTCCTCTTAGAGAGTATTTTTTTACCACTGGACATCTGAAAAACATAGAAGAGGACTCTCTTAGAATATAAACAAGAGGAGACATAGTGCAGGAAAAACCCCAGCAGGGCATTTTTACCTTAAACCTCTGAGGATCTGGTTTGCCAGCACAGCATGCCGTCGTCAGTCATCTGCAGGTTAACATGGGCTATCATAAAATCACATACCTGCATTATCAAAGGTCCTTAATGGCCGCAATAGGTACTTCAGTGTTAGTGCAGTTTTCTTCCTGCTTCTGTTCCCGTCAGCCTTGGCATGAGCATTATGCGCTGAGGAAAGCTGAGTTGGCCTACCTGAGCTGGAATGGCAGCTATAGACGCATGATGCAGAGTACCACGGCATACCTCTTCTTGGAATAGCTAGCTAGCGCCATGCTAGACTTACAGCAGCTCATACTCACTCTGAGGAGTCTCCAGGTATGTGCAAACGCTATCTGAGAACCTCAGACCTCGCCTGGGTATCTTCTTGCTTGTAGAAAAATAAAAAAAGCCTTTTTTAAAGGAAAACACCCCCTGTAGGCCATACTTCAGGAAATAAACGAGGACAAAATAAAACACAAGGAAGTAGTGAGAGAGGGGGGTTCTTATGCAAGCAATTATGCTAATTAACTGTTTCATTGCTACTAGAGGGAAAGTAGGTGGGACAACTCACCCATCTATGCAGCTGCAGAACGAAAAAGAAATGAATAATTAAAACAACATACAATCACAATCATACAAAACGAGAACAAAAGCTATACCCCACGGGATTCTCTAAAGGAACATAAACAAAGCCACTTCGGCCAGTACAGCTTAAACATAACACATTCATACACCCGCAAATAAACTGTCCCTTACCTAAGGACAAAAAGCCTTCCATAATTAACCTATTTTTTTAATAATAATAATAATTATTATTATTATACAAACCACCACCACAGCCAGGCCAGCACCTCGTCCTATGTCCTCCCATGTCCGCATAGACCAGGTGCTGGCCTATCAAACCCCCGCCCATCCCTCACGTCTTCATTCTATCCCTATCTTCCCTAATCTCACTTCTTTCCCTAATGCTATCCTTTATTCTATGCCTATCCTATCCCTCATTCTATCCCTCCTCAAAATTCTGTCCCTTATTCTAGCCCTATTCTGTCCTTACCTTTCCCTAACATTATCTACTTGTCCCTACAACTTATTTTTCTGGAAATGGGTCAATAGAACGATAGCATCAAGAAATTGCCAGCTGTTGGGTGTGACCAGGTGGCTTCTCCTCCTCTCTCTCAGAAGGATCCCAGTCCGAATCTTTCAATCCAGAAAGAGAGGTCCACCAACTGACCCCTTACATCCACGGTACTTTGCCCCAGCCTGCAACTGCCCGTCCCCAGTTTCTGGAAAATGAGATTGACCACCATTACCAGGGCCCCTAGAGGCGATAATGGCTTTGGACCAAGGTCCTGGAGTTTGGGATGATGATACTGTATCGCCAGCGCAGACCTGGGAACTCCTTCAAGACTGTTGGAAGACCATTTCAGGTGACTACCTCTTGAAGCTCATCAAGAGAATGCCAAGAGTGTGCAAAGCAGTAATCAAAGCAAAAGGTGGCTACTTTGAAGAACCTAGAATATAAGACATATTTTCAGTTGTTTCACACGTTTTTGTTAAGTATATAATTCCACATGTGTTAATTCATAGTTTTGATGCCTTCAGTGTGAATCTACAATTTGTATAGTCATGAAAATACAGAAAACTCTTGGAATGAGAAGGTGTGTCCAAACTTTTGGTCTGTACTGTACGTTGCTGTGTAAGGGCTCTTTTTCAGCAAGGCAAGTTGCAGTTTTTATGAACATTTTGGGAATCAGGACGCTTTGATCACTATTAATTACATTTTTTGTGAGATGGAAAACAACGGAAAAATGTGTGTGTTGCGTGTTTTGATTATTTTTTTTTCCTGCTACACTGTTCACCATATGGGATAAATCTCATATTTTTATAGTTCAGGCACTCTCTGACACTGGGATACATAATTTGTTAATGTTAATTTTTGTTTGTTTGTGTACTCTAGGGTAAGGGGAATGATTTCAACTTTTATAATTTTTTTTTTTATACTTTTTGAAACTTTGATTTTTTTTTTTTTTATATCTTTTATTTTTAGACCCTCTAGGGTACTTGAACCCTAGGGGGTCTGTTCAGCCATACAATAAAACTACATTGCAGTATATTGTGAAATTCATTCATTTCTTATACACGCTGCCCATGCAGGCACCAATCACAGCTGTTAGGGGCAGGTTCTGGCTGTATAGTAACTGTCAGATAGGGAGAGGGCTCAGCTGCTGAGCCCTCTCCATACTTCCTTACGTACAGGTACGTCATGTGTTGCTATGGTGTTAACAAGGCATATGTAGCCTAATATCCAAGGCATCGCTGGAGTCCTATATATTTACCTGGCATCTGGGAGCTAATGAAGGCCCCCAGGTCTGCCTTCAATATATTCCTATTAGGGCATACCACAGGCATGGTCTTATAGACTGTCTGTCAGAATACATTGTACAAGATAGGTAGTATAGTGTATTATCTAAGTGATTGAAAGATCACTTCAAGTCCACAAGAGGGACTATATAGTTTTACAGGGTTACCATCACTTCAGATTTTGTTTTGTAAATGAATAGTTCAGGTGAATATAAGAAACTTTGTAATATATCTTTATCAAAGTTAAATGATTCTTCCTCCTAGTATCAGCTACTATCAGTCTGCTAAACTGCTCAATTCACTGAGAGATCTGTCTACACTGGAGACTCACAGACAGAGCAGGTAACATAGAAGTCTTAGGAGAGGAGTGGGGGGAGTAGGAGTTGTCCAGTGAAAGAGAAACAAGCACAGTCACAGATTTCTAGTACTTTTGTAGCAGATTTTAGCAGGATTGAGCAGTAAAAATGTGAATAAAGCTTTGGTGACACCAATCTTATTGTAATCAGCTCAAGGAGGTCTGTGCCTGTTTCAACTCTGCTTTTTACCCACCCACTCCTCCACCCTTCCCCCTCCATCGACTTCAACTAACTGTAGCCTGCCTTTAATGAAGAGAGAACTAAGCAGTTTAGCATGTAGTATAAGGGCTGTAAAGATAGAAGCATTTTATTCTAATACATGATATATTACAAAGTTTCTTATATTCACCTGAATTAATTTGCAAAAATAAAAATCGAACCGACAGTTACTTCTTAAAACTTGCTACCATAACCAAATTCTGCAGGAGCATATTTAATAAATTTAGAGTTTGAACAGTAAAGTAACACTTCCAAGCTTGTAATGAAATTACACTTATAAGTTTGCTGTCTTTCCCATGCTTACCAATAACATTTTCCCTAAGATAGCATGTTCCCAGTACTGAAATTAAATTCCATTAATACAGTTTGCTCATGGAGTCCAAACTGGGTCTAGGTTCAGGGAAGTCACTATCCTGGCTAGGCCTTTAGGTCGTGGAGTCCAAACTGCATCAGCAACACAATAAGGCTTATTCTAATGGAGTCAATGTCCTCCACCAGTTTCCAAAACATCGAGGGGCCACTCACAGGAAAGTGGTAGTCGAGCTGGAGCTGCAGCTGGTCATCTCTATCCTGTATTTTTATTAAATTCTCATAATTTTGCCGTCTTCCTCTGCATACCAATAAGATAGCAAATTGCCAATGCTTGAAATGAATTGGCATTAATAAAGTTCACCCATGGGGTGTTAATGCACAGAGTCCACCCTGGATCTAGATATAGGAAAATCACCATCCTGCTAGACCTTAAGTTGTGACAGAGTACAAACTGCATCGGCATCTCGGGGGCATTGTAATTTTACAATGTACTCCACCTATCTCCAGGACATCGAGGGGCCACTCATTGGAAAGGGGCAGTTGAGCCAGAGCTGTAGACAGTGGTCTTACTCCTGTATTTTTATTTAGATCTTACCAAAGTTTTTGTCCTCATGTTTGCTGATCGCACATTTACTGTACAATGGGGTATCATAAGATGTGAACATTTCAGTAATAGGTTGACTTTTTTTTTTTTTTAATTATTATTATATAGGTTTGCTAACCTATAATTTAGAATTTTACCCTTGAACAAGTAGTTAATAATCCACAGAATAGGATGCCATGCATTAGCACAGAGCAGGGGTACTCAACTACTTTTGACCTGGGACTGCCATCAACTGAAGATCCAAACTGAACAGCAACTTCATGTGTCCAGTATTTACATAGGTTAAGATATGCTTCTAACCCCGCCCTGCCCCTTTGACCCCACCCAATGTCTTTGTGCCACCATACAGTAATAGGGCTCTTCTCTACATTAATGAATCCTCCTTAGGCTCCACACAGTAGTATATCTGATTAGTGGCCTCCACATGGTATAATAGCCACAGTGTTCTGTTTCTTAGTGCACCCAAATCTAATTACGCTGACAATTCAGATAAATGACTTACCTGTTGACCACTGCCCCATTTGCACAAATACATTGAATTAGCTGAGATCGGTAATCATACCTGCTGTCTACACAGCAGTGAAGTCACGTTACTCCTGTGTAGGCAGCAGGGACAATCTCTGCTGTCACTACTCTAATGTACTAATGCTAAGAGTGGTCTGTAGTTAAGTCTTTCCATCGACTGCTGTCATTATGCAAGACAAGGAGGAATGGTCCACCAGTTGAGTACCCCTGTCCTATAGATACACCACCAATGGGCATCAACTGTAACTGCAAATGTATGGTCTATTTCTATAGTATGTGTAACCTTGGTACACATTTTTTTCCAACTCTTCCAGAATATATATGTGAGACTCCCAGAAGAGGGGAAGTCTGTTCGACCTCCTAGAAGGGTCACCAAATCTTATTCTCATGCTTTTTCTGCACTTTCCTCTGTTCTCAGGTGCTGTCGCAGACATTCAAAATATTTTCTGTAGTTGTACCCAGTATTGAAGGGAGGTAGATGAATACTATACCTAAATGTCTACTCACGGATCTGGTCTAGGATCTGTACAGTGTGTCATAGTGTGCCTGCTGCACACTAGATCATAATTGTAATCAACCTATTTCCTAAGTTTTTCATTTAAAGAACAGATCATCGCAACAATCGGCCTATAGAATATCATTGCTGTAGTATATAGTACAGACTTTCTTCTAATTACAGGTGCATCTCAATATAGAATATCTTTGATACGTTCATTCCTTTCAGTAATTCAATTCATAATCAGCAGTCTTCCATGATTGTGTGTCCTACTGAACCAGACTGAGGGACCATTTAAAGGCTTAGGAAACCTTGGCAGGTGACACACTGAATTTACAAAATTCTAATTTTCTTAGATTTGGGTTTTCATTACCCGTAATCAACATTTACAGAAATAAAACACTTGAAATAGAACACTCTGTGTGTAAAGAATCCAGAAAATATAGGAGGTCACTTGTTTAATTTAATTACTGAAAATTAAAAGTTTCAAAGATATTCTAATTTATTGAGATGCACCTGTATTTCACGTCCAATTCATTGTCAATAAACAGGAGCGTTCCTCACTTGCTATTGTGTAGGACGGTGGGAGGATTGTTATTTAAACACAGGAGGCAATTCTTTTACATAATTCAATCTCTGGTATAGTTGTTGCATTGAAGATGTACTTGTTGTATGGTCAACCAATGTGATGGCCATACTAGACCATTTACTACCCCAATAATACTAGTTTATATTTTACTCATAGTTGGAATAATGCTTCAATGACATCGCTTTTAAACTTCGAGCCAATAATATTAAATACAGACTGAATGCCCACAACTCCCACTATTGGACTCTACACGGCCCGTAATATTACAAAAAAAAACAAATTGTAGTAATTTGTTGAAAAATGGGGCAGGGCTAAGAGCGTTACGTTGTATCCTGCTTTTGTTACTGCATACAGAAAGGAATACAAGCAGATAGTAAGATGCTCATCACAGGATGATTAATTCTATTAGCTCTATTAATTGCAACATGTTACAATAAGTCAACTAGTGGTTTTTGTCAAAAGATACACTCAGAACATTTAAATGGCTTTAAAACCCACCTTATGCTTCTAAAACACTTTATGCATGGCCATCAGGGACGTTTGCCCAGTCTCCACTTCTCTGTCATTAAAATGGTCAAGAGATTGTCCAAAGGAGGGGACCTAAGATGGTCTCCCGAACTGGAAAGGTTACTTTCCAGAATGGTATATTGCAAAAACCAGTAACTTGCCACAGGTGAGTTTGAATGTGCTTCATATCCTTGAAACAAAATTATTTACCCACAATTTTGAAAAAGGTGCCAACAATTTTGTCCAGCCCATTTTTGGAGTTTTGCGTGACATATTTTTGGCATTTTTTTCTCAGTTTTTTGTGTTGTTCCAATACACACAAAGGAAATAAACATGTATAACAAGATATTTGTAGTTGCAATAATTTTCTCGGAGAAATACTTCATTTTCTGGAAAAATTCAGGGGTGCCAACACTTATGGCCACTATAAATCAGTGACCAGGCTGGTCACTCTTCGTCCATGCACATTACATACTGTATTTGTTTTCTGTAGATGTTTTGCCAGATGAATGCTAAAAAAGTGACTAAAGTAAGAGACATCTTTTGATTTAATAACAGATTTATTATACTTTTTTTGTAAAACATCTGGATATAGACCATATACATTATTACACTGTCAACACTATGCCAGGTAAGAAAGTATTAAATCTCACTTTTAATCTTATTTCAGAATAATATAAAAAAGAAACATCCTTCCTCTTGTAACAAAGATGGCAAGTAGCCTGGTTTCATATGACATTTCCGCTGTTCAATATACAGTAAGTACAAAGTCAACACTTCAAAAAGTAGCTGAAGACAAACTGAATTGTATTTGGCACGGCAGAAGAACACTCCTATCACTTTGGATGACTGCTATAAAAGGCACTCATCAATGTTATCCCATATGTGTACAGTAGACTGACCAAATTTAGCAGGTGTCTCAGAGGCACAAGATATATGATTTATTTCTCTTTACTGAAAAGGGAGCACTACAATATGATTTCTTCTGGAAAGAAAATAAGGAGTTCAGCAGTTGCTTTGAGATACAAAGTTACAGTATAATGCCAAAGTACAACGCCCCACTGCATCAATGGAAATCCCATTTAAAGCGGGTAAATGCATTTATGGCAATGTCACTACAGCTGGAGAAGATGGCATCCAATGGAACAGGGAATTCTCCCTAAACACTATGAGTTACTACCTAGAAATTAATAAATAAAATGAGAAAACTAGTGTCATGTATTCAGTCTACCCCGACATGCAGAGAATCCTGATAAAATGTGTAATGCTGCCTTTATGTACAACGCATATTCTCTCATTGTCTGTCACTCTTTGGAAAAATAGGATTAGTTTAACTAAAATATTTGGATACTGTATAACAAAAAAAAAAACAGTTCCCAGTCTAGTATTAATCTACTTTTTGCCATTCACATCTGCTTATAAACAGTGGAATTGGAGAACTTAACTTAGAAAAGAAAATGAACATATATATATCCTGGGAAACAACCTAATGGAGAATAGAGGGGAGCTAAATATGCTTGAATGCTGAATGTTGTAGATAAAGTTTTCAGCATAGTTGCCATACATGACAATATTTGTGGCCAAAATGTGAAAAAAGGGACATGAAATCAGAGAGACATCTCATTTTACTATATGAGTGAACCATGGCATACAGGTGGGAATGGCTTTAATTGGCGATGAAGGGCCCATGTACTAGGTTACAGCTACACTTCATTGCACTATAGCTTATAATTATATATTGCAGTAAGTATTCTATGCATTATTTAATCAGTCCTTCCACAATGATGTATAGGAAGCAATAGTTACCATATCATAGCAAGGTTTAGATAAAAATATTATATTGGTGCACAGTATTAGTGACTCACTAGTCACTATTGTCATCTGCCTCCATTCATAAATAAAGCTGGAGCCGTACAACATAATACAAATGCAAACCAATTTCACTTATCAAAACCATGTTGTAAAATATTGGGTCAAATTTACATGTCCTTTTGGCATCTTAAAAGATAAGTAATTATTTGCAACTATGTAAGATTACAATGATGGACAAAAATGGAATTTCAATGTATAGGTATATTGTCACCAACCAGTATCAAAAAGGAAAAAAGAATAGCCCCCAGCCAAGTGACCACCACAGGATTAATGAAGAGAAAGTAAAATAGCTGGAATTGTATAGTACACCACTTTTAGCCAGCTTTTGTATTATTATGGCCTCTCAGAACATTATGGCAGCATGTCTCACCAGGACCAGTGTGGAACTGTCTCTGTCCTAAAGGGTCCCAAAATGCAAATATGGCACATATAATGTCATCGCTTAGATACAGCCCTGAAGAAATTTTGCTGGTTTTTATTCTGCCCTAAATTCCTGTTGAAACATAAGAAATCGTATATATAATTCTTGCAAAATTAGCTGTGCACACATACATAATAGGGAGGGTAAAGGTATTGCTGGGAAGCATAAACTTACAGGAAGAGGTCAGCATTACTGCCTAATTGGAATCGCTGATGGCAACCCTGTACTATGAGTACATGGCCAAGAGCAGCAGACTTGTAGGTGTATCTAAGATCATTCATGACTAGCACATTCTTTAGCAAGAAAATAAAGCAGTAATGCTCCTGGATGTTTGGGAACGTCATACAAAGCTCTGAAGTAAGGATGATAAAATGTATATTCAGAGATCACAGAACTCCAACAGCACTAAGGGGTGGCATTAAGGGATTTATTTTAAGGGGTGGTCTCAGCATCCACATTTGCCTTTGTCTTTGTCCTCATTTAACTGCTCAGTAGAGCTATGGCCATTGGACCGGACCACCCCTTGAGGTATCCAAGACTTGTCCACACACCGTTCCATCCGCTTCATAATTAGATCCAATAAGGTCTCCACTGCTTTATTCACATTTGTTCCCTCTGCGGCACTTGTCTCAAAATAGGGGATTCTGCAATGTAAAAAAAAAACAAAAGAGGTATTACATCACACAGTACCAGTGAATATGCATACAAAGAGGACCTTATATGCACCCCCTGAACTATCACCATGTTGTAAAGCTCTTTATTAGTTTTGGCATTGTGCTTTTACATAAACTGTATGAAGTTGTATTGTGTAAAAACAAAGTTTTGCGCTGTATGCCAATTATGTCCAAATAAATATCTAGGTAGTGGCATTCCTGTGCACAGTCCTACAGTCTAGGATAAACCCATGTCTCCTGGGCAAGCAGAGAGAAGTACTTGCCTCACCTTCATCAATGTCAAATCTCCTTTACTCAGTCTTGCAATACCTGACGCACGTGCACTGAAGCAGAGGCAAGTACATCTCACTTTTCTGTGAATAGTCTGGGCTAAGGCCATTTCTCCTAGGTACAAGTAAAGACAAGGCCCGGTATCTTTCCAGGTATAATCAGTATGGCGCACACAATAACAACATTGCTTTATTTACTTACTAAATGCAGTGTCATACAACTTGAATAGAATGTAAGAAAAATAAAATAGAATATAAAAATAAAATAAAATAGTGGTAAAGACTACCACTGTGGTGGTGGTTGAGGGGGTATAAACCAACTAACAGGTTCCTTTTAATTCCTCTTAAAGGGACAAAAAAAAAAAAAAAAAAAAAAGTGTCCTGGGGGCTGTAGGAAAATTTTAAACAAGACTATATTTGCCTCTCAAGTGCTCTGACACAATCTTGGTCTCTGCTGGTCTTTACTTCCTGTTATCTCTGAGCACACCGGAAATTCATAGCTAATGGCACCTGCACTCTGTGTTAATAGGGAGGTGCACATAGAGGAGATTTCACAGTCACAGTATAAAAAAGTCAATGTCTTCATAAAAAATAATGAATACTAATAATACATTTTATATTTTATACTAAAATAGAAAAAATTTCTATTCAGTCACTGTCTACATCTCCAGACATTTTCTGTCTATCGAGATACCAGAAAATAAAGAGTAACAAGTACATGAGCCACAGAATAGAAATTGGAGAGGAGATGACTTTTTTTTTCCCCACTTTCTTACAGCCTGCTTGGTACTTTTAATCAGAACTTTGTGTCAGACTGCCCCTTTAATTTCATCATCTCAATTCTTAGGCTCATTTTGACTTAAACACTATAAAACTATAATTATAAACAATGGGTTTCTTACACTACAAGGACTCTCTCCATTGGAATGCAAAGTGAAGATAAAAAGAAACGTATTGGCTACCTGTGCAGCTTCCTCTGCTAACAATATTATACCATTACATTCAATGGAGTAAAAACACCCCAAAAGCACCCAGGTATGAATTATAACCCATCATAGATGAATGACACAGGTGGTCACAGAAACAGATATCCGGTCTGCTAGACCCCTCTGCTGTTACATTTTCAGGGGAAACATAGGAACCAGAATGTTAAATGCAATGTGCCATGCCCTTGTTCCTTCTGACCGAGGATGTCAACTAAACAAAGCTTTAAATACCAAAGTCTAGTTTGTGTCTCTTTACTGAGTCTTCTTTATGATAAGCAGCTGATCAATTCCTGTATTTGTCCAAATGATAAATGTCATACTCCAATGACCCAGCTATATAACCACACCATAGACTGTTGACAGGCGTTTCCCTAGAACTTTAATTGTACTTTGGTCAGGTCAAATATTTACTGTACAGAAAAGACTAATGGATCCACTTTCTACCACTGACCTACCTAACATTTGTCATGTTGGGAAACATTAGATGTAAAAATATTAACCCATGTAAGAAAGCTATGACAGGTACATTTTAAGAAGTTATTACATTATTGGTCCACAAGGGGGTGCTAAAAATATAAGTGAAGGTAATTACAATGGCTATAGTTAGAAATGTATAAAAAGCCAAGTTACATAAATAGTGTGTTCACATATTAAAGTGTCTTTGCCCTTCTGAACAAAAAAAAAAAATGCTACAAAATAAAAAAATACTGCAGTTTGACAAATAAAAATTGTACAGATGCAGATGCGTAACATATGAAACCAACTCAATGTGATAAGTGTTATACAGGATTAAAGCATTGTGACATCCAGTCATAGGAATCAGACCAGGCAGGCAACCTAAATGTCAGCTGGAACAATGGAAGGAAGGAAACTGCTCACCCATATTTCTCTGCAAATTCCTTTGCCTCATCTTCCTTAACAGCTCTCTGGTCCTCCAGGTCACTTTTATTTCCACACATCACAATATCTGGGTTTTCACAATAGGCATGGATTTGCAACTGGCCTAAGAAAGAAATAGAATACATAATTGATAAGCTTAGAAATGTTACATCTTACTGATCTGCTTTAGCTCACAGGCTGTAGAGTACATGTTCACATTATAATGACATTTTACAGCTGACAGAGAATAATTCTACACTGAAGTTGAGCATCTGGTATTGATCATGAATTACAGTCTTTATTGTAAAGACTCATCTTTATTGTTGGATTATAGGTAGAGCAAAAAGGGTACAGGTGCCCTCAGGCCATCACCAAACACCTCAGGGTAACTGTGTTTTTCATGGCTAGCACACCGATCATCATATTGTAATGGCCCCATACACAAGACACATTTGTGTGCATGTAGCCTAATTCAGAAGGGCCAACTATCAGTTTTCGAAGTTTGGTTTGTGAACCTAGGACCTGGGCATGGCTATATTTCATA
Source organism: Leptodactylus fallax (assembly GCA_947044405.1). NCBI lineage: Eukaryota > Metazoa > Chordata > Amphibia > Anura > Leptodactylidae > Leptodactylus > Leptodactylus fallax. The sequence continues at coordinate 6,754,246 of CAMRHE010000027.1, read as the reverse complement.
GCAAAGTTATGTAGGCGATTTATGGCAGTATTTTTAGGGCACTGTAATGCACTGTTATTTTGGCATTCTACAATTCTGTATGTTCAGCTTTCTTTTCCTCTGAGACATTCCCTTTCTAAAAACAGAGAGATGGAGCAAAATACAGATTTACTAATGAAAATATTCCAGACTTCTGGTGCAAGTTGTGCCATAAACTGCACCAAATTTGCCAATAGATTTAGACACTAAGACTTGTTTGACAAGGGGGAGTGGCTTACTGAAAAACAGGTATGGCCTAATCGGAAAAAAAGTGTGGCTAAACAGTGACACTGTGCACCAAATATCGGGCATATTTCTTTTGCTGTAAACTAAACCAAGAAATAGGTGGCGTAAAGTTTGGCTTCATGCACACGATCATGTGCAGTCTGCGGGTCAGTGAAAACAGCACGGATGACACCTGATTTTCACTGACCCATCCATTCTATTGAATGGGCCAAGCCGCAAATGCAGACAGGTATAGAACATGTTCCAGAATTTGCAGCTCTTTAATGAAGCCCAGACACACAGCTGCAAAGACTACAGCTGTGTGTACAGGCCTGTGCTTTTATCCGTAATTGCAGATACAATTGAGACAGTGAGCATGAGGCCTTAGACTAGGCAGTCTAAAATGTACCAGATTTAGCATCCAGCATCAGTGTGATAAATCTGGAGAGGTTTAAAATGTCTAATCCAGTATTCCTAAACATCTGTCCCAGTGTTTTGCCCAGAAGACATTACAAATTTTTTTTATGGCCCTAGTACATTCAGAATTTTACAGCCTTCAGAGCAGACATCCCATAGCATTCGCTCACTAGCTCAATGTCTATATATAGCTTGCTCTAGTGATTTACATCAGGAGTCCTGACACCAGATACTAGGCTATAACAAAGAATATAACTTAGGATCAGTACAAGAGAAGTCAATGTAATTAAATACTCACTAATATTTTTATATGTCAGTTGTATTTGTATAAAATGCTATTAAAAATATACCATAAACAGAAATATTACTGCACTGACCACTTTCTAACAACCCTCTTTATTAACACAGATGTTTTAGAATTCCAAGGCATTAGGTTGAGTAGCGTAAAAAAAACAAAAAAAACACGGCCAAGATGAAGCATAAATAAATGCAAAATGGCTGTTGCCATCTTATCTTATGCTACTCAGCCCAATGCCAAGGAATTTTAAAGCATCTCTGTCAAGGAAGGAGTGTTGGAAAGTCATTAGCACCACAATATTTTGCTATTATGGATTACTTGAAGCTAAATTGGAATTGCTCAGCACCACACTATAGTACCAGGTGTGTGGAATCTTCCAAGATTTGGGGGACAAAGTAGTGCCAGTCTTATTCACTCTTGCCTGAATATGTAGTTAAAAAGTTTGAGAATCTTAGCATTATTGTATTAATAATGAAAAACACTATCAACTATAGATCTAGTGGTAAGTACATCAAATTACACACATTTAGAAGAATAGCAAAAAGTCTTCCAGCTTATGGACTCTGGACCCTCACTAATATGCTGCCTTAGACAATAGAACTAGTGCTGCCCACTTGTGCCCCTTTATTCAAATAGTACTTTAACCCTAATCTATAAAAAAAAAAAAAAAAAAAAAAATCTATCTATCGTAGTTGGAAGCAACTTCCTTTACTTTTATAAGGATCTGCCACTAACACCATCCAAAATTGGGGATAAATATCTAATTGCTGGGTGTCCAACAAGAACCTTAGGTCCACAAGTGCACTATGTGAACAGAGCAATGTGTGTGAACCAGGCCTTAGTGTTAACCATTGCATTCATTTTTATGGGACTGAGGATACACTGTACTCTAAATCTTCATCATGGACACCATCTCTCTGATGACCTTAGGATGGGTCACCATTCACAGATCAGTGGGGACCCAACACCCAGGACCCCTGCTCAACAGCTGTTTGAACGTGGCATCACCATGGCCTGTGAAGTGGAAAACACCACTGTCTCTTCATTCATCACATGGCCTAAACTCGAGGGAGTGGGGTTGAGCTGCAAACTCTAACACAGATGCTGTACAATGTACGGCACTGTGTTTGGTTTTTTGTGAAGCCTTCACCTGAAGGCTGTGGTCTCTTCAAATAGCTGATCTACAAGGTATTCTGGTGTTGGACTGCTGCCAATCTTCAAAACGACCAGATGTTTTTCATTATGTTATGCTTACATGAGAACCACAAAATTCAAAGAAGGTGTACTTAGACCCCTTTCACATAATGTTTTTCAAGTCAGTTTAACTGATCCGTTATTTTAATCAAAAAACTGACGCAAAAACTGATGTCAATTCATGCATCAAAAAAAAAAAAAAAAAAAAATCCGTTAACGTATGTGCATTTGTTTGCATCAGTTTTTTTATGTTTACCTTGTGAAACACTAAAAGTTTGTTGACAGAAGATGGTGGATGTAGTTGTGGTTACACTGGAGTGCTTTTAGTGAGGTTCTTTGTGTAATGAGGATTTCTTAAGAACAATGCTGACATCAGTTATTCTCAGACCACTATCTCTTTCGTAGTTGCAGAAGACGCAAACACACCAGACAGCAGCACAGCTGACAAGGAGGTATTGGGTGCACCCAGTAAATTATATGCGTGAGAAACATGATGTCTTCATGAACTTGTACTGCCAATTAAGGAAATACCCTGAAAAATTTGAGGAATACATGCGGATGACAATGGATACCAATTTATCCTTGAGGTAGGACAATGCATATGGGCAGATTTATGAAGTCTGGTGTTATTCACGCCAGTCTTCATAGCCCCAGAGCTGTTGAAGGGAGCGCCTCATATATGAGGAGGCTCACACCTCTTATGTTACAAACTAGAAAACCAAAAAAAGAGTGTGTGTCCCCCCCCCCATGTGGGGGGTGGCACAAAAAATTGTGATGTGACTTGAAGTGTTTGGAGACAGATCCTCTACCACCCCCCCCCCCCACATGTGCGTCACCATTACCCTTAAGGGTAGCACACGAGGGGAGGGGGGCAGTACATGTGGGGGCAGCCATTAGTGATTGATTGCGCACGCGCCTCACCCCCCCCCCCCCCCACACATGCTAGCCCTAAAGGCTGCTACCCCTTCTCCTCCACCCCTGGAGGACACGTTTTTATAAGGTAAATGGCTATAAAAATGTATCAGTCAGGCGGACTTCTATAACGTGATGTGAAAGGGGCCTTACTTTGTCTCTGACGGTATATGCATGTGTGCATTATATCTTCCCCCCCCCCCACACCAAGGGATCATGCTTACCTAGGACTAGCCAATGACTATGGGTGTGGTCAGTACAAGGATCAGAGACCCTAGGCTATGTTTTGCAGTATGTTATTTATGTTGAAATCAAAGTAAAACCATGCAGATGTGAAATGTCAAATATGTGACAAGACAACTAATGTAGGTGAAATGTGATTTTATATGTGTTACTTCATGCACAAAAGCATCACAACCTAGTTTCTGAATGAAGACACAGAAATGAGGTGAAAGTTCTGCTCTCTGTTTGTGCTGCTGTTTCCATAACTAATCTTCAACTCTTGATCTTGGGTGGGAATCAAAACTCCCTCTAGACAGCACTGTGTTTGCACAAGAGGAGGGTGTTCCTAGGTATTTGCAATAAGAAATGCCACAGGTCTTGTTAAACTTCCCTTAACAAATATGAAATGTAGATAGTGTGCAAACCAAACAAGGCAAAGTTTCACACCAATAAGTAAATGGCTTACAGGGATCACCTTTAGTAAACCAATACTTAAAGTAACACTAAACAAAAAATCCCCAATAGCATCCTTTGATTCTATGGTTATAACAGTCCAATAATTAAGGTATCTTCTGTGTCTCAGGAGATCAGCCAAGTCCCCCTGTGTCTGGCTAGAGGATAACTGGCTTCAAAGTGAGCCTCCTCCTCTCTGACCTGTCTTTAGCAAGACAGGTCAGAGAGAGGTCCATCCCCTATACCAAGTCCCACGCCCCTAGCAGAAAATGAATACCTGTGTTGCTGCAGAATTTTGAAGACAGTTTGCTTCATGAATTAAAAAATCCTGCAGTTTACTTTTAGCATTAATTTTTCAGTATATTTATATTTCCTTTAATATAATTCCCAAATATGTAATAGCATCTCTCCACTCAAGCACGCCATGGAATAAATGGGGGCTGTTATCCCAATCAGTGTTTTGGTACCATCGGTAACACGGTATCACCATGCAGATTGGTTGTCATGACAGCCAGAAGCCTACTAAATGCTCATGGGCCTGTCAACATAGAACATTGGTAATTTGGCAATATACTGCAAAACAGAATTGGGTTTTTTCCATTCTACGCCACAAATAATGGTTTACGGTTTCACTATATATTATATGGAAAACTGAACGGTGCTATTCAAAAATACGTCAAGCAAAAAAAAAGCCCTCACATGGCTAAGAACCTACTGCATCATAGATTACATGTTATGAATTTATGAAAAGACTTGACAATAAAACTGTTTATAACTACTGTACCCAAATGTCTGACAACTACACAATGAAATTTTCGTTTTAATCATGCTCATTTCTCATTTTTTTCATACTCCAGATGAAGAGAGACTTCACTACTGACACCTTCTCTATTTTCACTGATTGCTATGCATGTTTCCTGTTTATCTGTCTGTTGTCAATCTTAGTAATTATGTGAGATATTGTCTTCCTTTGTTTAGGCCACTTCAGGTTGTCACTGGCAACATGCAATACCATTAAACATATTATGAATGGTTTTCACATGTAACCTTTATTTAAGATTGCAAAAACAAAAACCATTTCTGATGATGCAAACAATTTTTGACCAAAAAAAACAAACAAAAAAAAAACCAAAAAACGAATCGGTTGTTGTTCTAAGGGTTCTTTTATTCGGGCAGACTATTCTCAAATGATTGCCGATATAACAAGTGTATAGGCACTGGTTTAAAATGCCTTTTACACAGGTTGTTGCCAACTGTATGGTTAATACTGTTTGCATATTGTGCACAGGTAGATGTCACTGACACGCTTTTGCTATATAATCTACCTTTGTTAAAAGGGTCTTCAAAGTCTCTGTGGGGCAAACAAACAACAAACAAATAAACAAGCTGTTGGCCAAACATTTATTTCTCCCAACATCCCCAAAGCAGCGATTGATTTGGCCAACCTTAATCTAGTATACATGGGCAATTTTGCAGCAACTCTTGTTATGTATCTGGATGCAACAATGTTATATGCTGTAGGAAAATCCCATATACGGCATAACAATTTGCATGTGGAGCACTCAGTTCACAAAACAAATGTCAGACAATACTGCCATAGGCTATGGAAAAGCATTTGCACAAAAAAAAACAAAAAAAAAACCTTGATATCCTACTATAGGGGGAAAAAAAAACAAAAACAAAAAAAAAAACAACAACAAATGGAACCAGCGTAAGGTGCACTTACTTATCCAGTTCCTGACATTCAGGAAGCTCTGTTCATTTGTCAAGTCGAAAAGTAAAAGGAATCCCATTGCATCCCTGAAGAAGGCGGTTGTGAGACTACGAAACCTGGAAATAAAAAAAAACAAAGACACAAAGTGGCTGTAGTAAGGTGTTCTCAGAGACAAATATTACCACCTGCCTAAAAAAAGTTTCCAATTTACCAGATTATTATTTCCTAAAATCAGAGTGTGAAAAGCTGCCAATGCCTAGCCTGGTGATACAAGTGATAGTACCCAAACATATATTAGGGAAATTTTATCCTTTAGTGTTTTTATTTACATTATGATAAATGACAAAGGGATCTGCATCCTCATTAAATTGTGGACAACACATAATAGTTTAATATGTTGTTACAACAGATCTCCAGAGATTTGAGCTAAAACTGTTGATGTCACTGCATAAAGGTAAGCCTATAGGCTATCATTTACTGTGAAGGTTCTGGAAAGTTTGACATCTGACGACAAGCATTTCCTTACTTCCCATTTGGTCACATATACCAGACCATGTTTTACAACCTGCAGACACAGATTCCAGGGCGAGTGAGTTGCAGTTGTGGAGATGGGGCCAGTTTTGGAAAAAAAAAAAAAAAAAAGTTACCAATTCAGCTTCAAAATAAAATGTTAAATTAATTTTACTTAGATTATACAGTTACTGATACTGGACAATTAGGTGTAGTAGTTTGCTACATATTTTCAGAAGAATTCAGTCACTAGTTTTTCTGTAACCATGCTCTTTATCAAGGAGTCAGAATTGGGCTGTGGAAATAGAGGGTTTAGCCTACTGACTTCACATCCCTGACAGTTTTAATAAAACACATCAACACACAGTGAAAGTGATAACAGTCAATAAGACCTAAGAGGGGGACAGACTCTTCAGTGACCAGGTAACAGAAAAAAACAGCCAGAGGTGATCCAATATGGCTGACAAAGGTAGGTGGCAAACCATTATATGTCTGACTAACTGAAGCCTGGAAACATTCAAGCACAAAAGAGGACATATACAAGAGGACCAGCATACAGTGGTTATAATCCTGTTAACAAGAAGTATACGTCACCTCACTAATACATTTTAAAGCAAATCTGTCAGGTGATTTTTGCTGCCATATCTGAGAGCAGGGTATATTTCAAGGAAGAAACAGCATAATTTACCCAGTATGTTACAGATAGCAAAATTTTAGCTCCTCCATTTAAACAGAGGAGCTCAAACGATGCCAACTGTAACATGCTGGGTTAATAGATTAACAATTTTCAATTACACTTCCAGAATCCAGTGGGGGTGGCTTTACCAATCCAACCGATGCTTGGCATGGAGTATTTTGTGGCATAGGGATTGCACACAGCTGCTCGGCCATACAAATACTCCCAATGCAATTTTTTTTTTTGTCTGATGTTAATGTCAGAGGAGGTTTGGAACTCTGTAGTTATTGAGTTGGCAGAGTTTTGGTGATTTTTAAGCAGGGTCGGACTGGCCCACCGGGGAACCGGTGAATCCACCGGTGGGCCCCGAGCCCCGACCATTAGTCCTCATGTTATAGGGGCCCGATCGGGATCCTTACCATCCCGATCGGGCCTCTGACCAGAGGCCTAACGATCGCGGTCGCAGGGGGTGCGACCGGGCTCAGCGGGGTATGGGACTCGCGGCCAGCTGGAGATGGCCCGGCCCCGGGCCACTATGATAGCGGTCGGGGAAAGCCTGGTTCCCCGACCGCTATACATACTGTTATTGGAAAGGGGCCCTGGCATATTGCAGGCCCCTTTCCAATAGATGGCAGCCCAAGGGAGGTGACAAAGTAATAAACACATATTCTCACCTCTCCTGGGCGCAGCGTTCTCTCCGGCGCTCCTCCGTCATGACTGAGGCCTGTGATTAGGCCCCAGCGGTCACATGGGGCGCGGCCGCGTAATGACGTCAGTGCGCCCCCACGTGACCGCTGAGGCCCAATCACAGGCCTCAGCAGCGACGTCGGAAAAGGTCCTGAAGACACTGAAGACGACAGGATGGAGCGAGGATGCCAAGGAAAGGTAAAGCAAGGTGAGTATGAATGTTTGTTATTTTTAATCACTTCCTGGGCCTCTGATTATTATACTCCGAGGTCTGAGGAGACCCCAAAGTATAATAATAGCACTGAAGCGGAGGGGGGCTATTGGGCGCATATAATACTGGATGGGGGCCACTATGGGGCTTATAATACTGGGTGGGGGCCCCTGTAGAGAGCATATAATACTGGGCGGGGGCCACTGTAGAGAGCATATAATACTGCGTGGGGGCCACTGTGGAGCTTATAATACTGTGTGGGGGCCACTGTGGAGCTTATACTCCGTACAGTGGCTCCTTCATTTTATTTTAAATTACGCCGGGGCAGGTGAAAAAAACAAAACAAACCCCAAACTTTCTCTCCTGTCCCCAGTGTCTCCCAGCGCGGTTCGGTCCTGCAGTTCTGTTGTTTTCTTCCAGCTGACGTTCCCTCTGCACGTGACTACCTGTGACGTCATGTCACCCCTGAGGCCAATCAGCGGCCTAAGGGAAGGGACCTGGGATGTCACAGCCAGTGAGGACTTACGGAAAAAAGAAGACAGCGGAGCTGCAGGACCGGACGGTGGTGGGAGGACACCGGAGCACCAGAGACAGGTGAGTATGTTTAGTGTGTTTTTTTTTTTGGGGGGGGGGGGGGGGGGAATTCACCTCCCCCCGGACTAATTATTAAAAAAGAAAAAAATTATACTGGACAACCTCTTTAAAGTGTGGCACATTAGGGGGGCCCTGGGGGGTATATTAAAGGGGTTGTTCAGGCATAATTTGTTATGGTTTATCCTTAGGATAGGCCACAGATACCTGATCTGTAGGGGGCTGACCACGGTCCGATCAGCTGTATGGAGCCACTTCTGATGCCCGTCCTGTACACAATACAGGGCCAGAAGCAGAAAGCTGTCCACTGTATATTAGCCGAGCACCTTCACTGCATCTCAGCACTTATTGAAGTCAGTAGGAGCTGAGCTGCAGTGAAGGCGCCGGGCTGCTATACAGCGGATGGAGCTTTCTGCTTCCGGCCCTGTGTTGTGTACAGAACGGGCTCCGGAAGTGGCTCCGAACAGCTGATGGGGCCGTGTGTCAGCCCCCTACCGATCAGGTATTTATGGCCTATCCTGAGCATAGGCCAAAAAAAAAATTAACCCTGGACAACCCCTTTAATATGCCCCACACAGTTTAATGTCCCCCCCCCACAGGATGTCAGCCCCCATCACTGCTCCCACACACTATAATGACCACATCACTGTTCCCCATACAGTATGGGGGACCAGTGAAGAGGCCACTATGTGGGGGGACCAGTGAAGTGACCATAGAAATATTTGGCCCAGACAACCCCTTAAAATAGGTTGTCCATAAACTGGAGCGACCACTGTGTCGGTCGCCAGGGAGGTGTAAAAATAAGAAAATTAAAAAAAAAAAAAAAAAGCATACTCACCTGTCCCCAGCACCCTGATGTCCCCTGCCTGTGTCTGTTCGGTCTCATGGCGGTGCCTCATTTCTGGAAATCCTGTACCTAATTGGTCTTAGCTATCACATGAGGTGCAGGACTCCCAGCAAGGAGTCGCCGGCACGAGACTGAATGGACACTGACAGCGGACAGGTGAGTATGCTTTTTAATTTATTTATTTTTTACTTTACACCTCCCGCCAGCTACATTGGTTGCTCCAATGCCTGGACAACCTCTTTAAAGGATTTATCCATCTTTCTAATATTGATGACCTGTCCTTAGGATAAGCCATCAATATTACATCTACGATGATACCACAGCCAGGACCTCTGCAGATCAGCTTTTCCAGGACAGTGCGGCTACAGGTAAAGGTAACAATTCTTGGAGCCACGCTGCTTACTTGCCATACAAGGTGTAGCAGTAGGTTTAGGTAGTGCAGTGGTGCACATGGTATAGTGGTTGAGCAGCGTGGCTCCCAACATGTTATTACCTTTAGCCGCCCTGTCTCGGTACCGCAGGGGTCCTGATGGTGGGCCCCTAGAAACAATTCCACTGGTGGGCCCTAGACATCCCAGTCCGACACTGTTTTTAAGTACTATGCGTCTCAGCTCTTACCTCACCCGCTCTGTAACTTCACATGGTCTGCCACTTCATAACTGATTTGCTGTGGTTCCTAAATGTTTCATCAATACCACTAAAGATTAATGGTGGAATATCTAGGAGGAAAGAATTTTCACAAACTGACTTGCTACAAAGGTGCCATCCTACTATAGTACAAGGCTGGAATTCAGAGAGCTCTTTAGAATGACCCATTCTTCATAAGTGTTTATACAGGCAGACTGTATTTCTAGGTGCTGGATTTTATACACCTGTGGCAGTGGAACTGAATTCACATTCATTGAAAGGCGTGTCCAAATGCTTTGTCCATACAGTGTACATTAAATATTGCATATCTTTGTCAACATTAAATGCATGACTAGTTACCATTTGATTTTTTTTTTTCTGCGTTCCTTGTTGTATTTCCTTTTCCTAGTATTTGTTACATTTACCATTACATCACACAGACATGACAATTATAGAACCATTATTTTTTTAGTATCCTGCATTAAAAATAATGGGAGGCAGCATCTGTGTGGAGTCTACCACGGATTCCTCCTTGTGAACTTACTCTTCGTACATAATGGAGCAGTTTTATAAAGACTGGCATTGCTCATGCCAGTCGTCTTAGCCCCAGAGCCAACAGATGTGTGCCTCATATGATCAGATTTTTGACATAATTGATAGTAAATCGAAGTGCCAATGGCCCCACCTCCTGCCCACCCCCACCATGCACACTTTTACGGAGAAGTGGTGAAGTAGTAAAAAAAGTTGCAATGTTTTGCACATAACGCCTGATTTATGCAAACATTTGCAACTTTTCTATGCCTTGTATACCAGAAAACTAGCATACAAGGCATAATACGCCCCAATGTGTTTTACACCTTTTGATACAGTTTTGCACTGTTATACCTGGCTATTTGCGCTTACCTGATTTATGTTGGACAGTCGAGAAATAAGGGCCCTTGTACACGACGGTGTCTGTGGAAAATGGTCCGTTTGTGGGCTGTAGTACCTGGAATGAACTTCGCTGTGTGCATAGAACTCACTGAACTCCTGAATGGCCCAATCACAACAGTAATGAACTGATAGTGTTATGTCAGTGTTACTGTAGCAAGTGACTGCCGTGTGCATAAGAGTCACTGCATCATAGAGTTCAGTCCAGGTACTACCACCCACACACAGACCATTTTCAATGGACTTGGTCATGTGCAAGGGCGCTAACGGGCTATTTCTTTACTGTTATGCAGGCAAAGCCTCTGCTTTAGGGTTTGTTATGACGTGGAATAATTTTAATGGTTGCTAGGAGCCCCCAGCTTTTATCCTCACAGGAAGTTCCTGGCTTAAATGGTCTAGACCAGGGGTCTCTCCAGACTCCCGAGTATAATAAGCGGAGACTTAGGAGAAGTGATGAAACATAAAAAACAATGATACTCACCTTGCTCCCTGCACTACGCGGCGGCTGTGCGATCTGCCGGCACTTCTGACAGCTCACAGGGCCTCAGGGGTCACGTCTGACGTCATTACGCATAATGACGCAACGTGACCCCAGAGACCCAATCAGTGGTCGCTGACATCAGGCAGAAGCGCCAAAGAGAACAGAACGGCAGCGGAACGCAGAAAAAGGCGAATAGCATTTTTTTTTATGTATGTCACTTCTCTTGGTCCTGCACTTATTATACGCGGGGGGTCTGAAGAGAGCTATGGGACCTAATACCATGAGCAGGGACCGCTATGGGACCTAATACCGTGTGCAGGGTCCACTATGTGACATAATACTGTGTGTTGGGGCCACTATATGACATAATACCGTGTGCAGGGGCCACTATGTGACATAATACCATTTGCAGGGGCCACTATGTGACATAATACCGTGTGCAGGGGCCACTATGTGACATAATACGGTGTGCAGGGGCCACTATGTGACATAATACGGTGTGCAGAGGCTGTTATGGGATATAATACCTTGTGCAGGGGCCGCTATGGGACCTTGTGCTGGGCCTTGCTGGAGTGGACCACCACCTCTCCAACTGGATCCTAGACTACCTCACAAATCGACCTCAATACGTGAGAGCCCAAGACTGTGTGTCAGGTACCGTGATCTGTAATACGGGGGCACCTCAGGGTACGGTTCTCGCCCCTTTCCTCTTCACACTGTACACTGCTGATTTTATGTGCAACTCATCCAGCTGCTACCTACAGAAGTATTCTGACGACTCTGCAATAGTAGGCCTCATCACAGACGATGATGACAAGGAGTACAGAGAACTGAAACGTTTTTTTGTGGACTGGTGCCACCAGAACCACCTGAAGATTAACGCGGGGAAGACCAAGGAGATGGTGGTGGACTTCCGTAAAGGCAGATGCCCTCCAAAACCAGTGGACATCCTGGGGACGGGCATCGAGATTGTGAACACCTATAAGTACCTGGGTCTGCTCCTTAATAATAAGCTGGACGGGCAGATCATATGGAGGCCCTGTACAGGAAGGGCCACAGCAGGCTCTACCTGCTTAGGAAGCTGAGAGCCTTTGGAATCCGGGGGGCACTTCTTAGGACTTTCTTCAACTCAGTAGTGGCATCAGCCATCTTCTTTGGAGTGGCCTGCTGGGGGAGCAGTATATCAACCAGGGACAGAAATAAACTTGACAAGCTGATTAGAAGGGCCAGCTCTGTCCTGGAGAGCCCACTGGACCCAGTGCAGGTGGTGGGTAACAGAAGGATACTGTCTGTGGTGAGCTCCATGCAGAAGAAGTCGTCCCATCACATGCATGAGACTGTGATAGCGCTGGGTAGTACTGTCAGTGACCAACTGCTCCACCCTAGGTGTGAGAAGGAGCGCTATCGGAAGGCTTTCCTCCCCACCGCGGTTAGGCTGTACAACCAACACCGACCTAAGCGGAGATCATTACATACAGAGAACTGAAATATCTCTCTGCCTGTTATATCTCCCCCCCCCCCCTGCTACGTCCTGTCTGTCTGCTATTAATGTAATGCCTCTCACCTTGGAACATTCCTGTACATGTTGTATTTGTATCTGCTTATCTTATGTATCTTATCTTTGCTGCTGTAACACACTGAATTTCCCCACTGTGGGACTATTAAAGGACTATTATTATTATTATTATTCTGTATAACGGTGTGCTTTCTGCATTAAGGATGTGTTTTTGCACAGAAAACACAAGCATTTTTTTTTTTTGTGCAAAAATGCACCATGTGAACGCAGTTTTACATTGAAGTAAAAGTTCCAGTGGCCTAAGACTATATCTGCATCCAGATACATAGTGTGATATCACCATAAGGATGCCGCCATACGGTGCTCCTGGACACTTACATTTACCACTAATTGGCGGCTGCACATGGACTTTCATTGCTTCTAAATCAGAAAGTACAGGAGCGTCCCATGAAATAGTAGTAAACGCATGTGTCCTAAAGCATCTGGTGGCAGCACTTCTGTGTTATGGTTTGTGCTATATGACTTTAGTTTAGGGGATCGTCAGACTTACAATTATTGACCGGCACTCCGAGTACCTCATCTTTGATTTTTTTAATTAAAATCGGCACGCCGAACAAAAAAAAAAAAAAAAAAAAAAAAAAAAGGTTGCCTACCCCTGGTCTAGACCTAACTAGCAGTGTAGTTTCTTGCAGAACTACAGGCTAGTTACCAGTAGTCAGGGCAAAGAGACCATCCCATTTCACTGGACCCAAGCACGTTGAACCAAGAGTTTGTAACCCTGCTGATTGTTCAGCAATGGAGATGTTCAACTTTGAGGAAACCTGAGGCATCCACAGCCGGGCCAGAATTTCCCCAATTGTGGTTGGAAAGGAGGGCAAGATCCAAGATGTTGCCCCAGATTGCTACAATAGAAAACGTCAGAGGACTGAGGAAGGAAAGAGGAGCAATAGTTGCTCCTGTCTGTGTATGTGAAGAGTCATACACATGTAACCTACTACCAGCGCTATGGAGCCAGAAGGCCAAGCCATCAACTATTTTTCCAGAGACTTACTTTGACTTCTGTTCTGACTGCTTCACAAATGGCTGACAGCCCTGGTCAGTCAGAAGCAGTAAAAATCCTTAAAATTAAAAAAAAGCTAGAGACTGAAAGACACTGGAAGTAAATATGCAACAAGCTATGTATCTAATTGTACTATAGAATTGATTATAACATGGGGAAAAAAAAAACAAAACACAAACACACACATTAAATTTTGAAACCAAGTCAGAGTCGGTAACTTTTTTCTGACTCCATGTTGCCTTGTAAATTACCTTTTGTGCACAACTATTAGCAGGTTTCTAAATTATAGTTGTGAACTAAAGAAGTCACATAGTAGCTGTGTAACCTCACCTTTCCTGGCCTGCTGTGTCCCATAATTGCAGGTGAACCCTCTGACCTCTGCCAGCAATTCCATCAGGACCATTTGAACGATATACCTAAGAAAAGAGAAGGTGGAAAAACTAAAAACAGAATACTGTATGACTGCAAAGCAAGAAGCTGGGGCATTGCAGCTATGCGCAGTCCTATGCTTCAATGAAAATAGTTGGACTATGTAGTAGTTTCAGGTACATTAGATATTATAATATATGCTATCAGAGAGCAGGGATCATAGGCGTAAATATCTGGGCAGATAAAATAACCAAAGATATAGAAAGGAAGATTAGCTCTCCACTGGTATAGGAAATAGTCTTGGCATGCTCTGTAGGAGGAAAGACATCCAGCTTTGCCCATGAAACAAACACGGTCTAAAAGTTAGGAGGTGCAAAAGTTAAACTGGATAGTGTTAAAAATGCCCCAAATTTATCATAGGGCTTGATACTGCATGCAAAAACTTAAACTTATATAAAGATGAGCACTTAAAGACAACCAAAAGGTTATGTGTGCAACAATGCCACTAAAATACCAACAATCACACAGAACACAATGTAAGAATAAGATTTCATCCTTTATTGATAATCACAAGTAAAAAAAAAAAAGGAAATATATATATATATATCTCTTTATAATATATTTAAATCTATCTATCTATCTATCTCATCAATAAAGTTGGAGGAGCGAGAACAACAAGCAAAGGTTCCAGAGCTTGTATATTAATCATCCTAAAATGCGCAGACAACAAAAGACTAAAATAGGGGTATAACACAATGCTGCGAAAGATAGTCATGCTAAACATATGCATATACATGCAGGAAGAAAACCCTCACATAAGGAATACAAAAATATAGGAGAAAGAAAAACATACAGACCACAGCACCACGCACTACAGCATTCTGAATTCTTTATGTGGGGGTTTTCTTGCTGCAGGTATATGCATATGTTTACCATGACTATCTCTGACAGCAATCTAACTTGGCTATATCCCCAGATTATGCTACTAGGTTTCAGGGAAAGCAGGCATTGATCAATAGAGAAAGTTCTCAATTTCTACCAAGGAGGGCTTATTTGCATATTCCTTTCCCAGAAATCTTGGCAGGGTATGCGTGGTCTAATAAGACCCTGTATACCATAAATTTATGGCACCTTAATGAGACGTTGTATCCCATCTGACCCAGGTGTAAGCAGGAAAATATTTCCAATGCATTTCTCATAGAACCTTACAAAAGACGCTCTGTGAAAAGCAACACTGACAAACCTGCAGTCTTCAAGATCAGCACTTAAATTACAATGACGACCCATACAAGGTGTCAATCTATTCTTTTAATGACATTTCCAAGAAAGATTGCTCCAAACAAGCCCTTGTTTGCCTGTGTCAGGTGGCAGGGATGTTTGCAGGCTATTTGGAAATCATGAGTTAAAAGAGGAAGGGGCATTAGGAACGCTAGGGTTACAGAGCGGAATGTTACAAATCAGGAAAAACCTGAAATGTGGTGGCAACAATTCAGACCAATATGCAAACAGAATGATAGGATGTTTAATTGTGACAATAGATACTCACTATATTATTACAATAGCCATATCAACCAAACCTGTAACATCTGAAACCTGCACAACTGGTCTAACAGCAAGAGAATAAATGAAAGTATCTCTACCATGCAATGTATGGTAACAGCAAATATAGTCTTAGCCTTTAACTTAAGAAACTAAAGCAATTTCTCAAGAAATTCACTGCACAGGAAGGAACTGTAGAAAGGTTCTTGCATGGTTTACAGAGACCATTTTCTCTGTCCCTGAACATCCAGACTGCATGTGCTGTATTTACTATGTAGCTATTGCAACACCTGCAAGTTCTTCCCATTTTCCCAGACATACTTGGAAAGCTTGTGCAGGTTTACTGATATTGCAGGTAACATTGTTCTTTTGAATCAGTAGGCCTATAGATATGCACTTACTCTGTGATTACCATGTTAAAGAGGACCAGTCATGTCTGTTTTGGTAAATTCACCATGAAATAACATTGGCATGTCTTACTCCTGCTAGACATTTATAAATTGACAACTGGGCGTTATCAATTGGAGGCTGTTGGAAGCCTACCATGTATTAGACTCCTGACCTCAGCTAACAGCCTGTACAGGACAAAGACAACAATTGGGCTGTCAATACTTGAGCAGCACTCCTGATAAGCAGTTATGTAGACCACTTCTGTTCAGTATACAATGGACAGTGCTATTCCCTCTGAAGATCAAGCGTTAACATGGCTTGGAGAAGTAATAAAGGATGTAGGCCTTACTCCCCTGGAGATACTCATAGATCTGAGGGAAGACAAGGACCCCTGCACATTTGCTTGAACCTTACAAGAAGAATAGCTCTGGATTTAAATCTGCCAACTACTGGAAGGTGTTGACCTCATGGTCTGCAAACCAGTAAAGGGACTGTGCTAACTGGCTCCTTGGAATTTTGGAGGTGTTCCACTGATGGACAATGTGTGGACTGTGTGTTACTGGTATATAAGACTGCACTTAGGCATCTTTTATTATATTTCCCTGTATCATTAATAAATTCCCTTTTAAAAGTTCCATTTCCTATTGTTTTTAATTTACTATTAACTGGCATCCAGATTCTACAGAATTGTGTCTTTACACAGTCAGCCAGTGTAAAAAAAATCAATGCTGGCAGTGCCAGCCTGTCTAGGGACACATCCCACTTACAAGAAGAATAACACCCAGTTGCCAATTTATTCACACATTTCTAGGAAGAACAGCAGCAGAAGTGCACAGTGCAGAGTTATAAGAAAAGATGCTTCAGAATCGTGACTTATCTAGTATAGTACTCACTTAACAGGACAGTACAGGTGACAGGTCCCTTTTAACCAAATACATTTAGGCTTATGATTTTAAGGCTGATAATAAACATTAATGGCCAATGAGACACCATATTGTATACTCAACCAAAGCAAAAGAATTAGTCTTATTTTGAAAATGATACCTTACCCAAGGAAACAAAACATTCTTACCACTCTCTTTTCTCGAAAGTCTATGCCTACTGTTGTGATGAACTTAGAATTGAATTTCCCATCTGTATATTGGTAGAGGAAGCTGGTTTTTCCAACACCAGAGTCTCCCAACGCTAAGAACTTGATGAGGTAGTCATAGTCCCCATCAAACATTGTGAAGCTTGGTTAGTGACCTGAAAAATGTTAAAAAAAAAAAAAAAAAAAACACAATCAAAAGTGAAAAATGCTTCTTTTTACCATCTCATCATCAATGGCAAAAATGCCTGGGATCAGAAAATGTAATTACTTTTTACATACTGCAATAGGGAAGCCTGTCATAACCACACTCTCTCAATAATCATGGCAAAAATCGCAATATAAGAAAACAACATTTTACTTCTAAGCAGTTGGAGGAAGAAATACAGATTTTCTCTTTCATGCAGTGCGTTCAGTTTCCATGAGAAGTCTATAGAGGTTTTAAAATTACAATCACTTACATAACCACTTTTGCATAATCTTATAACGTTTTGCAAACTACTAATGTGCAATTTCCTTGAGCATGCTCTGATCCTTCATTCTCCCCAGTTGTACATCACAGAAAAAAAAAAAAAGTCAAGTATAGTACTTCCTATAATCACGGTGTCTATACAAGTAATGCACAAAGCTAATGCGGGCACCAGTTACTTATCCTGTAGAGCATAGTGTACTGCCCATCATACAAGATAGAAAGTAGTAAGATGGGGCGTTGTCAATGCTGAAGACAGAGAAAGGGTTCAATGGAGAAATATATGCATCTCTAGTGCTGGGTGACTGCATAAAAAAATAAATAAATAAATAAATAAATTTTGTAGCTCATGTGCAAAATTTCAATTTTAATCACAATTTTTTTTTTTTTTTTGCTTAAAGAAACAAAACAATTCAGTGAACTGGTACAGTGACTCGAGGTTCACACTAGCTTTGCCTCTCCGCAGGGGCGTAAATGTCGGGGTCGCAGCGGTAGCGGCTGCCACAGGGCCCGGAACATAATGGGGCCCGGGACCCGGAGCCCTGTGGCAGCCGCTACCGTGAACCCCACAAACACTGCTATCGTTATACTCCGGGGTCTTGGGGCCCAGCCATTCCTAGTTACGCCACTGACTCTCCGTTTTGCTGGTCCATCAGACCAGACTTCCTTTCTGAGACACAGCTGTGTGATTTATTAAAGAGGCTGAAGCGACATGAGCATGACCATATGTGTGTATCCAGGCCGTGACTAAACAGCACTGACAACACACTGATGACATCTGTGTGCTGCCTGTTGCTTCCACGGCCCCATAAAGGACAGGAATAGGAGCTGCGCCGAGTTTGGTTCTGAATTCACGGTCCCATACATAGGACTGTGAAAATACATGTTCCTGTGTATGGGGCCACATAAATGAATGGGTCAGTGTCCTAGCCATGAAAACACGCCATGCACACTTAGTTATATTGCACTTTATACTGAAAAATTGCTTGACATCATTACAGGTCATTTGCACTCAACAGATATCAAAAGCATACTGACAAATTTGTACAGCAATACCATAACAATTGTCAATACTTTAAGTTGAAGTCCTGATGTATACAGCTATGCTTGTAGGTTTACAAAGTTTCACAATAAACTGGGACACTGTTTTTAACGCAGGCTAGTACATTACCTCTGGAAAACAAAAAAAAAAACACAACTATCCAGTCAACGCAACCCAACAGGATACAAGTGTTGTTGCTTTTAACATAAAGTTGATAGGTACACGTACATAAATGACATGAATGTATGCATAAGAGAAGTCAGGCTGTGTCAAACTGTTAATATTTAACTCAAAGTCACAAAACACGTTAAACAACAACTAATAAAAGCAGTCCCAAGACTCCTGAAAGTGAAGCTTAAAAACTCTTCCAAATAGCTTTGAAGATTATGGCATCAAAACATTAGCAGCTGAGCCTTAAAATTATAGGTAGGCTGCTCATTTACAGCCTACTACAAGGATAGAGGAAAATTACTACTTACAGTATATGAATCACATTCAGCCGACTGCCTATTTTAGATTACAAAGGTAACTATTCAGTAAACTACTGTCTATACGCCTAAAATTCCACAAGCTGAAAACACAGCCGAAACCCATAAGTTTCCATTTATAGCATTAGAACTTAGAATTAGATCAAACTATAGCTAATGGTTCTCAATGGGGCATAGACAAATTTATAAAAGTAGAAAAAGAATAAAAGTAAACAAATTGGGCAAATTTACAATACACTAGAAACTACCAGTTGTACCAAAACCAAGGCTTGTGTAAGAGTGTAGTACACATCATATTCAACTTAGCAAGCATTCCTAAAAATGTTGGCCAAGACATCTGGTAAAATAATTACATATACACAAGCTTACAAAAAGTATCAGTAAAGGGGACAAAAATTGAAGAATTCCTTGGCTGCCACACCTCATCATATTTCATGTGAATATATAAGCATTGAGCAGATGCCACCTGACACTAACCGGTGGTTGTTCCATATTATTCTTATGAAGCAGTAGTTCCAGTATAGCTGGAATAGAAAAAAACTATTAATGACTAAGGCATCATCATGCAAGCACGTGTTTGGTGGCTACGACCTTTACTTTTCTCAACCTCCCCACACCAGCGACGTTTTCTCACTACTACTTTCAATAAGCCCTATAACAAGTGTAAGAATTGGCAGTGTGTGAGTTATCATTTATAACTTGCATGCGACTATTTCAGCTCATACCCATTCCACTGAGTCACTGTGAAACAGCCGTCAAGGCAGCAGAATGATGTGGAAGTAAATCAGGCCATGGTAATACACCACATATTGTATGTCCGTGGGTGTGAGAATACATACGTATCTTTAAAGGTGAACCCTGTCATTACATTATGCTTTTAGTAAGCAGTGTGAAAGCTACAAGTGGGAGATCAGAAGGAAGTGGTTTGTTTTACCTAACAGTGTCTGAAATAAAATGCTACATCCAATGTTAATACACACTACAGGTCCTGTTACTGAGAATTAGGTTTTTTTTGCTAGTAGGTGGTCAACGCTTTGCTACTTGAAGTGCTTTTATGAGATACAACTGTTTGCCGAGTGCACTGATGCACATCATTGTCTACAAACAGTATTTCCACCTTCCACTGAGCAGAATGGCTGGAACATGAGCAGGGAAAAAAAAAAAAAAAGCACATGAATACAGATCTTCAATGGATGAAAGCATTAAGGCAGGCTATAGAAAGTATGTGATCTAGATGAGCCCAGTATATTTCAGCAGTTCTAGAAGAGAGCAAGCGGAGAAACTCACCTCCACTATGTATCAGGGAAGGAAAATCCCAGCTGGCGCGTAATCCTAAAGGTGGATGTGTAGTAGATGTGTTTTCTCGCTCCACCTGTTTAACACACAAGCAGCCTACGTGTCACCTGCTTGCACTAATGTCAGTGTGAGCAGAAGGTGTGCCCATTACCTGAACTTACAGGAAAGTCTAGCTGTATAGCTGTCAGGCTCAACACAGGTCACGAAAAGGATGACAAGATTGGATGTGCCTCTAAAATGCAGACTTTTTAGAATGGTTACAGTAGACGGGGATGCTCCACTTGTGATTTGCTTCTTCAAGTCATGCATACACTTTTGAGGAAGTTATTCCAAGCAACAAAATAAGGATTTAGTTCCTTTTCAAAGGAGGCACTACCAGCTTGGCATGTGCCCCAAAAATTGATAGAACCTTTTGTATTTCTTTGTTTGCACAAGCTGAGCAAAAATGTTCTCACAGAGCAGAAAATGAACATTAGCTTAGATAAACTTGCTACTCTATTTTTCAATACATTCACTATGATTTGTCTATTTGGTAGCTTATACTGAGTAAAATGACTTGGTAGCTTAAAGTGAACCAGTCATGCGATTTCTGCTGCCCTATCAGAGAAGGACATAATAGGAGGGGAGAAGCTGAACTCTGTCATGTCTAGGGTAGTAACACAAGGTGTACTTGGATGCAGCTATAACTATACTCTGTCTCAGCTGTAAATTCTGTTTGGAATCTGCCTTCAGTGGGAGGCAGTGAGACACACCCGTCTCGACGAGTTGAAAAAAAAAGTCCTGTTACATCTTTCCTCGATTTCCTTGGCTGACTCACGGCAGCGCGAGCCTTAAGATTGACTAGCCCCACCATATATAAGGTTAAAACAGTGTCCAAACCTACTTCAGCTTTCCAACACAGAGAGGAATTCTGCTTCAAATTCTTCTGTGTGCACGTACTGTAAGGGAGTGTTCACACTACCAGTGGATGTCTGTTCTGATAGGGTCAGTTAAAAAAAAAAAAACACAAAAACACAGACACGTCATCAGTTAGTGTCCGTCTTTGCAATGTCCATTAAATGGACGGACGCTTAAGATCCATCATAAGTCCGTTATTTCAGGGGTCCCCAACCACCGGTCCGCAGACCGGGCCGTTGGGGGGGGGGAGTCTTCTGCTGGTCCGCAGGGCAGCGGGCTGGCTTCGGTAAACGCGGCTCCCAGCACATTATGTGGGGCGGGTCGGCGATCTGGCCACAGTATTGTTGCTCCTAGCCTAGCTAATGGCCCTACAGCGCTGTAGACCAAGGTCCCGCCAGCATGCCCCGGTCTACAGTGATGTTTAGTGTATTACCCCACCCCCATATGTCCAAAGCCCCACCCCTAAACCACCCACCCCGCCCCCTGCCCCTCGCCACTGCCAGGCCGTGGAGAAGAAAAGGTTGCGGGTCCACTGCATTATTTTGAACAGACCCAAAAGTCCTGCACCCTGTGTTATTATGCCTGACAAAATAACGGACCTGTGACGGATCTGGTGAAAACAGACAACAGATCAATTCACATTGAAATCGATGGGATTTTTAACAGATTACTGACAGATTTGTCAGTGTCCGTTGTTAACATTTTCTGACGGATGCAAGCAACGGACACGAACAGTATTGTGAATGCCCCATTATTGTCTCTTCTAGGAAGCCTATCAGAATTAAGAGTATTATTCTGAAGCAGTATTTTATATCAGTATTGTAAGTTAAAACCAAGTGTCAAAGTGGCCCAAATTTGAAATATTAAAACGTAGAATGAACAATAAAACTATAAGTAATGCAACACAGTAGCAAACAAGCAGTCAATAGCTTGTAAAAGGGTGCATCTACTCCATATTATGAATTTTATGCACAGCACAAAATTTTTACAAATTGAAAAGGTCTCAAAAATGATCCTAATAAATGTGGCATAGTGTTCATATTTACATGGGTTATCTCAGAGCCATTATTCTAATACTTATCTTATATAGATCTGATGAAACCTAGCACAGTTTTTAATATGGGTCTGCAGCCATTGCCAATGACCAGGTGATAACACTGGGGAAACTGTAAGCAGAAAGGCTTGTGTGGTTTAGCTTAAGCCAATAGCTGCAGATCATTAAGTGATGTGAGAGAAAGTGACAACCTCTTGTGTACATCCCAGTAACATGTAGTAGTAAGTAATGGCCAGCAATTTGTAGCCTACCAAGCACCTTAAGATAGATGCATTTAGGGGCCCAGAGGAAAATAACATCTCCGATTGGTTACATTATCATAGTAAATGCAGATTACCATTATAATAAATCTACCTCAATATTCACATGAAAGTTGTCCTGTGAATAATGCTTAAAGATTTTACAGAAAATACTTGTCTAGATATTGCTATTGTGTAAATGTGATAGCGCCCTCTAGTTGTCCTGCTGCATGATTTATTATTATTATTAAACAGTTTATTGTGCAAGTGTGTACAATATTCTTTATTTATATAGCACCATTAATTCCATGGTGCTTTACATTTGAGAGTTTACATACAGTACACAAAATATACAAGACAAGTATACTACTAACAGTGTCCAACTGGCACAGTGGGATAGAGGGCCCTGCCCTCGAGGGTTTACAATGTATGGGAAGATCACTATTTTACACAGTTGTAAAATTTCATCGTTTTAGGCAAGTCTTCTAAAAAGGGAGCCTACCACCTCCTCGAAGCATATTCAACTGTCAGCAGCGTGTTACAGGGCACATTACAGTAATAAACGTCATTCCACTGCTATGTATGACACACGGAGAAAAACTCTGCAGTTTTCTATAAATGATGCAGTTGGTGCATTGGGGGCATGCTGCTTAAGTAGGATGGGTGATGTCACAGCAGTGGGAGGATCAACTTGCAGAAGGTGGTTGTGGTTTGAGCAGCAACAGCAGTACTCCCAGGGCTGAAGGCCCACCCCCTGTGCACCAACTGCCTCATTTGCATAAGACTTCAAAGTTGTTTTCTTCCAAATCTTCAACTGTGACATACATAAAGGTATGATGTTTACCACTGTAATGTGCTCTGTAACAGTGGATGAATATGCTTGGGTAGTGGTGGTAGAGTCCCTTTAAATATCAGATTAAAGCTGGGGCCCCACAGAGCATAAACGCTGCGATTTTGCCACAGTAAAAACTGCAGCATTTCACAGTACCTGCAAAGTGGATGGGATTCTGGCTAATCCAATCCACACATTGTAGAAAAATATCTGCAGCAGACATGGTGTGATATCAAAAACAGTCAGGTTTTTGTAAATCACAGCATATCAATTATACCTACGGAAACACTGGCGTTTTCCATATAGGTATAACTGAAGCAGAAAGTCCACAGAGGAAAACTCTGAAAAGCGCTGCAGTTAAAACAGTGATGTATTTTGCTACGTTGGGCCTTAGCCTCAAAGTCACTTTTGCTGACAGTTAGATCTGAAACTGCACAGATATATAAATAAATATGTAAACCACAGACAAAACTTCATAAGTAATTGTGATTTCCTACTATAGTCTAATAGAAGCGCTCCCACAATCACCAAGCATTACATAAAATTTTACAGACAGACAACAGTGAGAGCATTCATCCCCCATCACTAGATGACTCACATGATGATCTACATTTTTATTGGAATTCTGTGGTTAAAGTGTAAAGAAAACTTCAGAAAAGCAGATGCCATATATAAGGAAGAAATGTACATTGTGCGATACCATCATGACATTGTAAAAATAACTAAACTAGCTAACAGCTAACAGT
Source organism: Leptodactylus fallax (assembly GCA_947044405.1). Lineage (NCBI taxonomy): Eukaryota > Metazoa > Chordata > Amphibia > Anura > Leptodactylidae > Leptodactylus > Leptodactylus fallax. The sequence goes on along the minus strand of CAMRHE010000027.1, from coordinate 6,730,209 downwards.
GCTACTTATTCTCAAGATACCCTTCTGTCATGTAGTTATGCAACAACAGAAGAAAAGAAAAATGTTTCACTGCATAATTACATCATTTTACTATTCAGGAGTATGGGAAAGCTGGATGATGAACAAGGTGGGCTCTGTTATGGCGTCATAATGGATCTCATCCAGGTTTACAAAAACATTTTGCTTGTGCAGCACATACACACATCATATCAGCACATGAAGGAGTTAATGGAACCTTCAATTTTGTTACTCCTCTCTAAACTTTAAGAATATTATTTCAGTGAGACATTTCCTTCCTGTCTGATCTGGACAGATATCAAACTGTATAAATACTGCACATTACTAAATCATACAGCAGATCATCCTCTTTCATACACCAGTATATCTAAAGTACATTTATAATGTTCTTAGATTATCTTTTTGTTATGTTATGTCTCACAACAACAAGGGACATATAAGGGCTACATAGCCAGCCCAAGTCTTACCATTTCCTCCAGTAACATCAGCTGGAGGAACTTTACATACTAGCCTCCTTATTTCAGGTATCAATACAGCCTGCAAAAGACAGTACAAGTATGAACACACATTTCTAGTCATATGACTATCAACATGCAAATACTACCACAATCTACTTCTCTAATCTTATTCGCTGTGAATAGAGACGTATCAGCTAGTAGGTTACACTGGGTTAAAATATATGTCTGTCCTGGAAGCCCTCTACAATTGCCTTATATCATTGGGACAACCACAGTGCAATTGCTGGCAAAACAAGCAATAACAATGACAATGCACTCCCTAAAATCAATGTCTGACAATAATCTAGAGCATTTGAGATTGAGGGGTTCCTCTGCTCTAGAACCACTTCCACCAGTTTAATGTGCCCTAATGGCCATTTCACAAGGGGTTAAAGTTACTCATTACCTACATAACATCAGTATATTATGCAGCACTGTATAAAACCATGTTGATATTCTGATGTCCCTGTCCTGAGTTAAGATCCACAGACAGCGGTATACAGAAAGGTTTATGGTGGCACAGAGTGCCCTATAGCCCTGTACTGCATTCACTTACAGTAGGGGAGAAAACCTCTACTAATACAGCAAGCAATGGAGAATGCAGAGGCACAGTAGAACCCCATACACCTCTGATTTTGAAATTAAGTATCTGTAAAACAGCTATGTACATAAAACAGAAAACATACAGACCCAGGCCATAGCTTACTGTTACTGCAAGGATTCACCACATAAGCAATCCAGCTTATGATATTCCAATGTAAATGGGGCACGTGGGGGGGGGGGGATGCATTACAACTGAATGCACAACTGTATTGCCACAGTATTTCATCTGCACCTAGGATCTGACCAGCACTTTTGTATCATTTTCCTTGGGAGTTCATATTTGTACCTTTCGACCCGTATTTCTGGTCCATCATATGACCAAAAGAACAAATTCGGGTGGGTTCACACTACTGTTATTAATGTCCGTTCTCATCACAGGATGAGAACAACAGAAATTAAAAGACAGATGCAGATGGACATCAATTGGAGGGTGCTCCATCTGCATAAAAAAATAAATTTAGTTTTGACTGAAGAAAAAGTACTGCATTCAGGACTTTTTCTGTCAGGTTTACGTTTGTAATGGAAGAGAATCTGGTTTTTACATTATAGTCAATGAGAACAAACACAGAAGAAGGAGGGGCTCTGTCTGTGTCCATTACTTTACTGACAACCCATGATGGATGACAGCAACAGATTGTAATAATGGTAGCGTACCCATAAACGGTAAAGGCGGTCCGTCTAATGACAAAGAACATACAGTGAAGGACCCCACTGTTTTCTCCTAGGCATCGGCAGATGAAAGTCTTCAATTCTGCCAGACCCTGCACTGGATGGACAGAATATGTGTATATAGTCTTAGGGTGGGTTCACACTTGTGCCGGAGTCCATCTGCCGCAAATCCGACTGAAAACCTCGGAAAACTGTATAGGGACAGGTTTGCGACGCATTGCATAAAAATCCATTCATTTGAATGGGTTTTTAAAGCAATGCGCGGGTGTGCCCTTACACCCTCTGCGCCACGAAGCAGTTTTTTTTGTTTTCGTCGGAAACAAAGTCCTGCATGTCCGACTGTTTCCAACGAAAAAAAAACGGCTTCGCGGCGCAGAGGGTGTAAGCGCACGAATGGGTTTTTAAGCAATGCGTCGCAAACCTTTCCCTATCCAGTCCCTATACAGTTTTCTGAGATTTTCAGTCAGATTCAAGGCAGACTGACTCCGGCGCAAGTGTGAACCCACCCTTAAATGTTAAGAAAAAAAAATTTAAAAAAAATCTGTAAGAACATACATACATTTTTTTGATGCAGTTTCTAAAGTCTGAACCAGGTATGAATTGAAATATCAAGGATAGTTGGTATTTTTTTTTTTTTTTTTTAAAGAAAAAAAACAAAAAGCAAAAAAAAACCTGGAGATAACCTGTGCACATCTCCAAGCTGAACTTCTCCTCTTGGACGAACCACCAAGGAGGTAGCGTTATGAACAATACAACAAAAAACCTGTATGTGTGTATATGTCTTTACCCTTAGGTATTAATTTGAAACATCCAGTTCTTTATTACGATTGTGTGCAGACAACTGTCCCCAACACTCTGGTGTCTGCCACAGCTGTCTGTTCCAACACTCGCCATGCCTTTGTCTGTGGAAGTCCTGCACCGCATCGATTGCTGAGGCCAATCACTCACATACATCACCAGTTTCTTTCTTGTGGCCGCTGAACGGCCTCAGCAGTTACTTGTGGCAAAGGCACGGCGTGCTCTGGACCGGACAGTGGTGGCGCCAGAGCGACAGGAGAGTGTTTTTTTTTTTTTTTTTCTATTTCTATGTTTCACTTTCTCTGCCTATTTCCCGAGCTCTGAAATTGTACAACCCCTTTAAGTCAATGTGGTGAATTATATAGAAAATCTGCAAACAGGCTTAATCATAAAAGTTCTGAGCCTTCTGCTCCATTCCAGCTGTGATAGCCATGGTCCCCCATAGCTCTCTGTTTACAACTCTATGTGATAATATTTCATCTATAATGACACGGCAAGTGGCGATCTGCAGAAAACGTCAAGTGATGCCAATGTGAAATTACTAAAGCTAGTATATTTAAGAGCTATTATTTTTAACAGTTTCTTTCCCCACTAGTTTACATTGTATTGCAGGGCTCAGAGCTGATAGTTGTCAAGAAAACATCTGTTTGACCATCAGCTACCTGGGATACAGCATACAACACGAGAAAGACAAAAAGCATTTACTCATGATCAAAACAATCCATGGTAAATTCAGCAAAAAAAAAATGCCAAGTGCCTTTTTCTGGACCAAAAACTGGATCATACCATATTATCATGTAAATTACCTGATGAACTGGTACCCAAAGGGAAACAATGTGTCTCTGGTGTGTGTGTGTGTGTGTGTGTGTGTGTGTGTGGATCTATCTATCTATCTATCACTACTTGTATACATAAATCCCACACCACGACCATTGCCCCAGCTTAATATTTTTATAAAGGTAATTATGAATAAATAATCCTCCTTAAAAGGAAACAAACTTTTGTGCAACTATATTTTCTGCCTTGCAGTGTATACTAATTTACATGCTGCAGTTTGAAAACCTGCAGTGTGTGGATGAATATGATGAAATTTCATCCACTCTACTCTATTAATTCAGTACTGCCAGTGCCAGAGTGTGCAGGGCCTTTTGACAAGGGAATTGACTGCACCTAGTTGCTAATTTATTCATAAATCTCTAGGAGGAATAACAGAGGCACATCACACCACAGAGTTATAGCAGCAGAGGACACAGAATTGCTATGGGAGGACATGTTAGGAGAGACGATGGATTCTATTTAAATAAAGCTCTGAACGATCAAAAATTAAAAGAATTCTATGGAAGGCACTTATGCTTTAAAAACAGCACCATTTACAACTGACACTTATCAATACTAAAAGTGTTGTACACAATGGAAAGGGAAAATGTACTTAATTGCTGTTGACATTTTCCTTGGCATGTACATAAGAATAAATACAGATGACCTAAGGTACAATAGATTCAGTATTACTCCAGACAGAGCCACGGTTCCCACATTACAGACATCTTGGCAATGAACCAAGCTATGTAAATCCTTTCCCAGGCCAAAGCCCTGTGCTCCAAGTATTCTGACGTCTACTGCTGTAAAAGAAAATGCCTTAAAAGTATATCATATAGTAAAAGAAATAAGAATGGAAAATACCATTTTATGCAAGCAATGACAGCATTAGCATAAAAATACTAAGTTATTTTTATAACTTACCATGTTGTAAGCTAACAGGCCTACAAAACAAAGCAATATACACAAGCCTAGCATAGTTATAAATGTTCCTGGAGTGAACCTAAACTTTAAGTTAGTTTCCCATCTCAGAGATTTATGGCAGGTCAACAGATACCATATACCATGGTTATCTGATAGATGCGAGCCCTAGAGGTGGGCCTCATATCCATCTAGAACTGGGGTCCCTCCATCCTAGTTTCTTCTCTATTTAGTGCCCAGAGGTATGTTGTATTACAAACACAGCAGAGCTGGTTTTGCTAGGCTGTTTCCACAGCTCCCATAGTTAATGGAAAGTTCTGTGCATGTATGGCCGCATCTACACTCCTATCAGTCATGAGACGGGGATCTGGGTGGCCTGTTCCAGAGAGGTGTGGGTCCCAGTGGTGAGAGCTCACATCTACTGGACCTTTATTTCATTTATTCCCAGAATGAAATACCTCTAACATGAATATAATTTTGGATCCTTCGCTATTTCACTTTCTGAACATGGAGAAATTAAAGAGATCTGTAAACATACCAAAGTTACAAACAGAGCTTTACCACTTTTGGCCATATACGAAGTAGATCTGAAAGTTTGTCAATGATGTTAATTACAAGGATATTGTTATCCTTCTGTAGGAGGGTGTTATCAGTGTGACAAAACAGAAGTGGCAACAGGAAGTGCAACCACAATGGAACCCAAAGTGGTTGTCTTTAACTTAGTTTCTAGTGAACGGTCACCCAGTATCAGTAGGTGACAGTATGTTCTATTAGCAAGAATATTTACTGTTTACCATCAGTTTCTGAGAAGAAAATTCAAAGATAATATGAAGGCTCATCCTGAGGTCACTTTTACATTACATGGCTTCCTCAACTGAATGGAAAAATTGGGCACGTTTACATTTTTGGCAGCAAATCTTTATTTCCATTTGTAACTCCCTTTAACAGGAAAAACAAGATTTCTTCCATAATGTAACAATAAATGCAAAAAAAAAAATGAACAAAATCTTACGCGATCATCATGCCAACACGTTCGGTACTAAAACATGGATAATTTGCCATCTAATGCAATCAAACTTCACAAGCTTAAGGCCAAATGTGTTACAGCACAACATGTTTTCCCTCTCTACACTAAGACTGTCATTGTTGCAGACTGTCCTCAGATGAGCAGCTTGGCAGGGAAGGATTTATCAGACAGCAGCAATTGCCATTAGACTAATTTCCCTGACTTATGTCCCCAGTCTGCAGGAACACCTAAAACGTATGGACTGGATAATCAAATAAGAGCTCTAATTGGACTTGTTCACACAAACTCACTTCTGTGAATCATCTACTATTGGCTGAAGGTTTATACTGAAGTAAGGCAAGGACTACATGACACCTAGAATTATGTGACATTAAAATCACAATGTTACATTGCAAGTAATTGTTGTAGAGAGTGTCAATTCCCAGTGCTTGACAGGTCACTTATACATGCCCACGCATACCTTTGAGAGCAACCAAACTGCAGTGAAAAACTTTATTAGCAAAATTAACTTGCAAGTGCCATAGACACAGTCCTATTCCCGGCAAGTGCTCTGGGTCTAGATTGCCACACCCCCCACTTCCTAGCTATAATTGTGAAGGATCATAATGAACTTTTTATAATTTTATACTTTTATATTTTCATATCTGCTTAAGGTGTACTGTGTGTAAAAAACATTGTTATCCTTAAAGTTAAATATTAGATGTGGTTGTTTATGCTTGAAACTGAGCGTAGTGTAATGTTACACTACCAGATAGTGTCTGCATACCAAAGTGAGAATCCTTTGTGTCCAAGAAGACATGCGCTTGGTTTGCTGCCAGAAGACACCTCCCTGGTTCACTGCGCAAGACAGGAGATGGCTGACCATATACGGAACTGCTTATATCTTATCTATACATTCAAGATATACTACACCAATTAGGATTGAACAGGAGGACTTACGTTGCTATGTTAACCCTTTCCTATATTTGCTGCTATATGAACTTATGTTGTCTTAATAAAGGTTCAGTGTGCGTCCCTGTATTCGGCTAAGAAAGAGGGTTCATACCAGCTCTGTGTCTGGGGGGGTCTATCTCTCGCCGCTAGCACTTAGCTCATATCAATTAGGACAACGACAGTTACCTGGGGTACCTGGTCATCTGGCCCACAAAGGGTGTCATGACCTTATCATAATTGACAACATTAGCCTCTATTGGTGTCAGTTGTATGTGTGCAGAAATCTACTGCATGTGTCGATCAACTCACTCCATCTGGAAAGATAAGATAGATCCACTCAGCTGTAATTCTTCTGCGCTTGAGGCCTCTCAGATCACTATTCCAGATACAAAGAAGGTGGCACATGCTCAGTAACGCTGAGAGGTTGTTGCCCACAACATGAAGCATACTGCACATGCACCGGACTATGAACAATCAGTGCATGTACTGGGAGTCATCAGATATGTGACCTGATACAATGCAGTTAGATTAAAGGGAGTCTGTCAGCACATTGTGTCATAAGACTTCAAAGCAATAGCCCCAACAAATCCAAACACAACCAAAGTAACCATGTAGACCTAGCCAAAATAGTATATGCCTCATTACTTCCCTTTGTATTAAAGTAGCATGCACACTTTAGGAAGTTATTAAACCTATTCTTCCTGAATCCCAACTCATTCTCGAGTGTGATTCTTAAGCTTTTTACAGACTATAATGCAATGATTTCTCACTCTCACAATAAAGGTTTGGGCATCTGAAATCTAACATGCTCAATCCTCATTTCTTCTGATATTTGCCACTAAGGAAGACTCAAAATACCCCCATATACAAGATATGCATGTCCATTCCTTCAAAAATTGTCAAATAGGTAGAGTCCTGTGAAAACTATTATGGTGTTTTAATCTCTTCTTTTTTCAGGTATGCATTAAACAGAACACCCCTTTAAAACCAATCTGTAATCAATGGGTGGGTTTACCCGTTCAGGTTTGCAGGAGCCAAAACCAGGTGTGGATCATAAAGGGAGTGAAGGAAGTAAATGGGACTTGTGTTTTTTTTTTTTTCCTCAAATCACTCCACTGCATCTGCAAACCTGAACATATATACCTACCCAAATCTGAAGTTATAAACTAATATTCAATTTTTCCATGTCATACACTAGAGACATGACGATTGAAGAATGGGAAGTTGTCTGGGAGGGTCACTCAGGTCAGGTGGAATCATCTGAATGTTCTGAAGTAGGAGACAAGCTGGTTAATCTCGTGGAGGACAGTGACCTGTCCATTCATGCGATAGTGATGTGATGGCTGCATGTGATAGGAGTAGTGTCATGATTTTTATGAAGGCTATAGACAAAAACATTAGAATATGGATAAAGATGAGGCTGGATCATTAAACTAAAATCAACTGTCCAGAAATGATCACATAGCAAGATGGTCAATAATCACTGTACAAACAAACATGTAGATTCTTAATAAAATTTTGCTCAAAACACTTAGGCTGGGCTCACATGTTGGGATAGTTTTGCCGCATTTTACCACAAAGTGTTACAGTTTATGGAAAAAACTGCAACAGTTTTGCCCACATTGCACACTACTAGTTCTAAACCCAACAATGACTTCAAAAAAATGATTAATCCAGTGTAATAATCGATGTAAAAATGTTGATTATATCTAACAGTTCAGAGATGTAACATGTAGGACCTAAGCTCTACTAAATACGTTGTAATGGGGCCCCTAACACTTATTTGTCATTTATAATACCAATGTTTTCTGAGACAGAGGGACCTTCAAACCCCCTCAAGGGCCCAGGGAGGAAGAGGGGTGTACAACTGTATCCTCTACAGCTATGACCTGTTCAAGGTCAGATAAAAAAGGAATCAATGTACGGATAGTTTCTAAAAAAGGAACAGAAATCCAAAAGACAATTACTTATAACATTGGGGCAGATAAACTAATGCTGTCCAAGTTTTAGACAGTGCAACCCTAGACTAGACAGTCTTTAAAAAAAAAAAAAAAGTATGCCAGATTTTCAAACACCATTAGACACTTTGGAAAATCTGGTGCAGTTTGACTGTCTAGTGTAACTTTACACAGTGTTGCATATTAAACTCCATTCTTTCTCAATATGCCCCTCCCAAATGAGGTGTGAAGCACGTATGCCAGTTTTTTTTGCGCAGATTACACCAGAAGAGTTTACTATTGTCTTTTCTGACTTCCAAACAAAAATGTCCTCATGTGAAGTATAGTGGAATTGTGTTATCAAAATCAAAAACATCCTAGTCCCAGAATTTTGTACCAAGAAAAAAAAAAAAAAAAAAAAAGACACATTTGGAGGTAAAAAAAAATTAAGTATAAATTTTAGTTTTTCATTAGGAAGTATTGTCATATGTGAGGTAAAGGTTTTTAAAACTAATGTCCAAAGCAGAGCATAGGGCATCCCGCCGCCCCGCAGTGGTTGCCTCATTGAAGTCTACAGACAACTTCTACAGTACTCACTACAGCTGCTATTAAAAGTCCGGTGAGTAAGCACTGCAGTTCGCTTAACATCTGATCTGCGGAGATCCTGGAAGTCAGACCCCCAGCCAATCTTAAATTCATGTCCTATCCTATGGATAGAACATAAAATTTTAAAACAGCTGTAAAACCCCCTTTAACAAATTATCCAAGAGTGAGCCACATACATTCATTGACCAGGCTGGATCAATACAATACTCCAAAATCACATTTAATACACTTATATTCAGTGAGGTAACGATTTATATCAAGTCTGTGAAAAGAAGCCGTTTGGAGATTTTTACTACCAAGTCGCTAAAATGTAGTCATTTGTTTCATGATGTAATGTTGATCATTTTTACATTGCCATATTACATAATATTTTCCGGTTATTGAAAATGTAGGAGAGAAACAATTTTGACTAAATTCTCTAGGAGAACATCTCTAAAGTAGGCCTCTGTGCACCACATTGACTTTGCGTTATCTAGAAATAAGAGAAGAACTATGAAGTACTGATAAACAATAAAAAAAGGACAATACATCATAATTCTACCGGACCAACACAAAGTCCTAGGCTTGCTGTGGTCCAAGCAGAGCAATTCAAAGTGACCATCCCAGACAACCTTCTCACCTTAATCTATGACTAAGTAAAAAGCCAGTCACATATATGTTCTGGGTATCCGCTGAAAATCACAACAAGATATGTGCAGAGAGTTAGGAATTATATAAAGTATAAGGTGCCATACCTTGCTGGAAGGAGATTACTTGTATTTTCTGCTGGAAGGATCCAGTACACACTACTGCTCACAATTCCTTATTCAAGTCACATATCAGCAACCAAAAGTGTGAATTCTGTACTGCTGGTAAAAAAAAAAAAAAAAAAAAAGGGAAAGCACATCACATACAGAACATCTGATGCAAGAGTCTGCAGGAAGTGCACCGCTGCTCACAATGGCATTCTCACTGCAAAGACCATCTAATTCCTCTCAGCTGTTTGTCATGTGGTCTTGCTGACTGATCAAATGATTTTCTTTTGACAAGCTTAGCAACATAGCTCTTTATTCCTCCATGGTGGAGCCTACTCCCAGCCCACGCTAAGAAATGGCTCCACTTACAATGCCACAAGTTCAAGAACAAATTGGACTCGCTGGATATAGAGGTTAGAAAAATACTCATTATAACCATTCTATTTGGTGGCAGAAAAAGGATTTAGGGCCTATTTAAGGACTGAAAAGTCTGTATTCAGCTTCTTGGATTATACTAGAAAAGTTTCCCACTTTATATCATATATTTAAAAGGATGTTAATATCAAAAAGCACAGAAATCCAGGCCTGTCTGTTCTCCAAATAACACTATTAGGCAGTGTTCACATCTGTTAGGAGCCTGTGTCACACACAGCATCAAAAATCTCAGCATGCTGTGCTATTTTGTCTATTAGGAGACATGCACATGACATGTGCGTGTCGCTGGTCTGTGATTGAATAGCAAATGGATAGCATTCGTGTGCCACCCATGTGCTAACCATGCTTCCACAGCCTTATTCATTGAGGCCAGTGAGCATGGTTTGCTAAATGGACAGGAATAGGACCTGTCCTGAGTTTTGCTTCCGATTCACAGCCCCATACACCGGACTGTGAAAATACATGTATGGGGTGTTAGAAATGAGTGGTCGGTGTGCTAGCACACCAATTGTGCATATGGTCAAATGCATGAGGCCTTAAAATAACAGACACCATGATAAAAACCCAATGATGCCAATAAAATTAATGGACGCTGTTGATGTTCTTCACGTAGAAATTGAGCAGATACAGACATTGTTTTTTTTGTAAAAAAAAAAAAAAATAATAATTTCAGTAAAACCTAAATCCTAAGCCCAGAAAGAGCAACATTTCAGCACCTCCAGTTCTTAGAATCCACTGATTCCATCACAGTTGAAATTTTTTTCTCTAGCCCCATTCCCAAGCAATCCGTGCAGTCAGGAGCAGGCAGAGGGGTGTGATTCAGAGCTCCAATCAGTGGCAGCTAGTGTCAGAGCTCAGAATTACACCCCCCTGCCTGACAGTACACAGCAGATTGCTTAGGAATGGTGGAGGCTAGAGAAAAAATTCCAACTGTGCCAGAATCAATGGAGCAACACCTATTAAATGATGTAAAGAGCTGGACTTGTTGGATGTTATGAAGTTACCTTTTTTATAAAAAGTTATATTGAACCCTTACTTACAAACCTATATATCAATTCTCTCACTCCTGCTACATACCATGCTGCCTGCAAATTGGACTGCATTTTCAATGTGACAGGTTCCTCTTAGGTAGTAACTGAAATGGTCGAGCCCCCCTATCATATTTAGTATGGCCAGACTATCACCACAGATAAATATTAGCAATAGAACAGGTCATGTATGCAACTATACCAAAGTTCATCACATTTATGGTCTGATTTACTGCAAGTAAAAATACCTCGAATGCAAAAGCAGTGGCCACACCATTCACAAGTGCTTTATAACACTAATTCTGAAAGCAATCCGTAACATATAGACTTAGGAACATTAGTATGACAAGTCAAAATAGTCACATCAATTGTAATCTAAATAATCCCCTATAATTTGAGAACAGCTAAAAGAAAATCCTCTTCAATTCTTTCAAACTTTCCACACAAATCCTTAAAACTTACACAATGTAAACTTTTGTAGACTTCTACAACAAAGCCACCTAACATGGTCTCACCAATGTGCTAGTAGTGATAAGCAGTCAGCCTACATAAGTCACTATGAGGTGTGTACAACTCAGACAGATGTTCCTTGCTGTTCCAGGTCACAGTGAACTCAATGGTATGCCCTTACAGGACTAGGTATTTGGTATAAGGAGATAAGTTATTTTAGATGCTTATTGTTCTATTCACAGTTTTTCTCATTCAATGAGGAATGGATTAAGAAATTTGACAGAACAAAGCAGACAAGGCGTGGGAAAAGATGACCAGTGCCAAACCATTAAATCACGCTGATTCAACAGTGACATTTGGAGAAGGTATTGAAAATAGGCTAAATGTTGAGGCTTCCAAGTGTAAAACTGAATACACAATGGAGAGTTTAGATGGTCATTTTTTTAAATTAAAAGTTGAGACCTAGCTGAGGAGGATGGCAACAGTACAGGGTCTCAGCATCCTGTAGATGACACAGAAGATACATGCCAGCCATTATGACGGAGCTCTTGCACTTTTATGTCTAGATGTACTGTGTGTACACTTCAGTGTGGGTGGAACGACTGTAACTAATGGAGTAGAAGCTTAGAGAGTCGTATCATTAGCATTCAATGCACGGGTCATGTGATACACTTTCTGTATCCAGGACAATACATTCCCTGTTTTTATACCCAGAAACATAATTTACAATGTGTATGGTAACAACCCAACTGTGCCCCTGCATCTAGATAGGATGAGGATAGAACCCAGTATGCCCTACAAGATGAATGACACTAGTAGGGGATGATCAGAGTGTCATTTTTGTTTTACAAGAATAAAAAAAAAAAAAAAAATGATATATTTTTTAGGCCTGCAGAGCAACTATTTTATTAGTCAGTGAAAGCATCCACCAGCGATCACCATTTTCCCTTCATGTCACAGGCAGGCAAAGTCAGAATAGCGCACTCCAGTGAGCTCTCCACCAGGTATGACAAGGAAGAAGGCGGGATACCAGGGGCAGACACAGTGAAGAACGCTGTGTGAGAACAGAATACAAGCTACTATACTACTACAGTATATCAATAAGTATTCTTCTTAAAGAGGACCTTTCACCACCTCCAACAAGTCCAGTTCTTTACATCGTTTAACAGGCACAGCTCCACTGATTCTGGCACAGTTGGAATTTTTTCTCTAGGCCCCACCGTTCTTGAGCAATCAATGCTGTTAGTTTTGGAGCTTGATATGCCATTTAGACTCTGTACTGTCAGCAGGGCAGTGTCAGGCAGAAGCCGGTAAGCTGTAGGATTCTGAGCTCCACAGATACGTTAGATTGATCTGAATCAAAGTGTGTTTTTCCTCTTGTGAAAGACTTCCTATGTTGCCAAGATATTGCTCTTTTTTCAATATGCAAATGAGCTCTCTGGAGCAAGAAGAGCATTGCTGTTGCTCCAAAGAGGAAAGCGGAAACACCCTCATTGATCCAAAGAGCTCATTTGCACATTGACAAAAATATCAATAGCTTGCCAAGGGAGGCTCCAATTCACAAGGGCAAATACCATTTGATTCAGTTGAACCTAAGCCATCTACCTGCAGGGCTGGATTCATATGCTGGCTTCTGGTGACAGACTATTGAATTTTATATTCAAATGTTCACGATGCTAAACGAAAAAAAAAATAAGTTTTTCACTTACTGCTCTGAATATCTTTAGGAAAGCTGGTCATGACCCTCTCTCTTGTAGGCACAAGGAAGTCTGTTGCTAGTGACAAGTCAGAGCGCATTTGCTGCAGCCACTTTGTCACAGCCAAGCACACGCTTGTCCCTTCAGAGTCACAGTTTCCTGTTACGCCACAGGCGGTTTGAAGTGATAAAATACAAGGCTCACAAAGCTGCCGGGAACATCTGATTTGTTAATTTTTAAGCAACTGACAGTGAAAAGCTTTGTTGTGGCAAATGAGGAAACAGAATAAACCTATTAGTAAAGAGATGGCATTACATCTGAATAATCTGCATCACAATAAGTGCTTGTGTGGCCTCAATTTGTGTTTTCAGAAATGTGCGTATTCAGAATTATGTACTAAATCAGTGTTTTCCCAACTTTTCAGACTCAGAGCACCCTTGGAAATAAACAAAAAAAAAACAAAAAACTACAGTTCTGATGTGTTGTTTTTAGCACAGTTTTTAAATTTACAGCTGGAACATAGTATCGTGCTCCCCAGTGGCCCAACACGCAGTATATGCTCCTCAGCGGCCCCCAGGCAAGTAGTAATGTCCCCCCAGTAGCCCCACACTGTAGTTGTGCTGTATAAAATGAGAAACAAATCACACCCATCCTCAGTCCTCCAAGGTTTTCCTGCCTCTTCTCTGCAGATTGATGCAGCAGGCATCACTAGCTGATCCCCGAGTGATAGTGTAAGAGACAGCCAATGTTGTCCTAAGCTTCATTTGTCTGTATAAATTGTTAATGTTGAATGTATTTCTGTGATTCTGTTCCTTTAAGACAGCAGCCATTGTAATTGTGACATGATGCTGGAGTGAGACCCCCCCCTTTTATGTCAGCCTGCCTGTTCTGCAGACAGAGTGTGAGCAGAGAAGCAGGAAGTGACGAGACAGAGAGCAGCAGCCATCTAGGCAAGAGAGAAGACAGGTGTCTATGTTGTATTGAACTGGTGTGGAGATTTTTCTGTACAGCTAAGCTGTATCTTGGTCCAGAGACAAACAGAGTGTAAAGAGACAACAGGACTAGTGAGTCCACATGAAAGGAACTGTGCTCAGTGGCTGATCAGTGAGACTGACATTGTGACTGTGTATATGAATACCACAGATAGAGACTCGCAGTGCTGTTGACGTACTGGACAGTAACTGCTAAATCCCGGCTTACATCCCAGCTCAGTGTATGGATTCGGCAGGACTGTCAGTGTGCTGAGTGGAATCTGCTGTTGGATTACATTGCATTCATTTGGTTTCCCTGTTAAAGAGGACTTCATTTCTCCCAAGATCCTGATAACCATGAGGAGAGGACGCTTCACTATAAAAGAAAGGACCGACTTTGGGCCCCACCGCGCGCTTCTACGGACTGTAAGCGGTCCACCTGGACCACTGGGGAAAAGGGGGTGCACCCAAATGTGAAGTCAGGGTCAGTTAGGGATAGTTTTGAGTATATTGTTCATTCAGTGACCATACTGCAGAAGTGGACAGAGTAAAAGTAGAAACCATTGCAGAATTTGCCTTGAAATTGTTCATGCTATATGGTATATTTTGCTTGTCTTTATCCATGTCATTTTACCTTTAACTAGCCTTTATTAACTTATAGTCAATATATTTTTTTTTTTCTTGAACTACCGCGTGTGCGTTCATTTCTGGATGCGGAGTCCAAACCACCTGCCTTGCTCTCGGTTCACAATAGAGCAGGAAGCTAAAGCCTTCCTTCTGCACCGTTCTATTCAATTAGTAGTTAAAAGTAGTTTTGGCCTTTATGTGGGGGCATTTTTGTTTTTACTTTTTCATCCCTATCTTCTGTAAACTGTAACTTTTATATTTCTTCATCAACAGCCATTTGAGCGTTGGTTTTCGCACAATACGTTGTATTTTTTAACGGCACAATTATGAAGTACATATAATGTATTGAAACGTATTTTACACTAATTTTGTTTTTTGAACAAGTAAATTCTGGCATGTTTTTTTCTGTGAAGTTTTAGGCTCGTTCCAAAGTCCCTTATTTTCAGGGGGCAGAACAATGGACTATAAAACTGAAAAGTGTTCCATCTATATCAGTAATGACTGACTACAGCATTCTAAAAACAGACAAACAGCACTCTGTGATGACTGACACAAATGGAAAGTGTCATTCTGATAGTTTTACAGTCCATGGTTATCTCACAGATCAAAATAACAGAATGTAAAACAGGCCTAAATGACATGACAACGTTATTCTGTTGCTCAGTACGATTACAGCAATACCCAGTTTAGGCTGGAATGACACACAGGGTAAGATTTATCAAGATTGACATACCCATGCCACTTATAGGTGTATCTACTACCGTCCATGCGCCAGAATCTCAAGTCTATGACAGGTATTGAAGTTTCAAGTGTAAATTATAGTAAATCTGCTAAGCCCCGCCCAAACAAACTCACTTTTCAAAAAAAGTGTGTGCTATTTGGCCCTGCACCAAGAGTATGATAAAAGTCACAACATTTTATGCCCCCAGTGTTTTTGGTTCAGTTTTTAGATCCAAAGCCAGGAGTGGATATAAAAGAATAGATTTTTCAATCTTTCCTTTATACTTTTCCTTGAATCCATTCCTGGCTTTGACTAAAACCTCACTGAAATCATACCAACACCACTGTTAAAACACACTACCGCAATGCTGGACCCTACAAATAGCCTCAGCATGGTGTGAAGATCTTCTGTGGGAATATTCTGAAAATGAAGGTAATAATAAATACTAATATAATTAATAATAATATCAGACAAAATAAATATATGTCACACTATGACAAAAAGGCCAGCACATTTTTTGGGAAGTTTTGGGTTTGTATGGAATGTAATATAAGCTGGCCACATAGTAGACGTGGTCTTACACTCTGAATCACAGATCAGTTATGTACCACATTAGTCCATTGCTAACTACTTAGAAATAAAGAATTACTACAATAGAAAAAGGACAGAAATAATTGGTCAAGTCCATCTTTGTCTCTACAACATGGAGTTCTACAGAAAACTTCCATTTAGTAAGAGGCTTTTCCACTAGAGATTAAACAGGTTTTCGAAAAATACTGTAAAGAGTCAAAGATTTTCACCTTCTCCATGAATGAACTTCTAACTAACCCTAAACTAAACCCCCTCCCCCCACCTAAATTTTTTTTTTAAATTAAATCTATAATTACCCATATCCCTGGGCCGGTCATGTGACCGCCCCAGGCACACTTTCTGATAATACAGTGATGTTCAGTTTCTGAAATGTCACCATTACACCCCCCTCCCACCCCATCATACTTACCTGTCTTCCTCTCTGGTAACGGCTCCTCCTCTCCGCTAGCGCTTGTGCAGTCCGGAGGTGCCTTCGACACATGCGCAGTAGAGATGGCACTCCATCTCTACTGCGCAGGCGTCAGAGGTACATCCGGTCTGTGCACGTGCCGTCAGAGGTGCCGTCTCTACTGTGCAGGCATCTCCAGCCTGCGCACAGCCAGGACAGTGAAAGAAAAGGAGGAGCCGTTCCAGAAGGGAAGTCTAAATAGGAAGACAGGTAAGTATGATGTGATGGAGGAGTGGGCTGTGTTAATTAGTTGGGAAGAGCTAGTAGTGGGTGGGATAGTTAGGGAGACAGGGAGGGGGGGTGTAAGGGAGTGAGAGAGGAAGGGTGGAGTGAGGGAGGTAGTGTAGAAACTACACAATGTAAACAAATGCAGATGATGCCAGGAGCTCCCAGAAATCACTCAAAACAATGCTAAAGGTATATTGGTATACTTATTAACCCATTAATAGCACTAACAATCCTTTTTAAAAAAAACAACATTTTTTTTGCCCGGAAAACCCCTTTAAGTCTAAATTAATAAGAATAAAAACATATGTTTAATTTAGGGCTGGGCAATTAATCGAAAAATAACAAATGGAAAGTCAGCTCAATTAATCGTTAGCTTGCTTGATTCGATTATTTCAATTATTTTGCCTTCATGACATCCTGTCTCACACTGCCATTGGCCAAAGGATCTGTCACTAACTCTACACTATCCAAACAGGATTAATGATATGTGAATAACTGAAACCAAAATTCAGTGGCATATAAATAAGGGGCGCAGCATGTAAAAAGGGAGGTGTCCTAAATAATATTTCTTTAGTCATAATCAAGTTAAAGTATCCAATTAATTGTGATTTTGGCCATAATCGCCCCGTCCTAAGGTAATATATTATATGGCCTTATTCACACAGTGAAAAATGGCTGTGTGAAGGACTTTTTTTGGACAGCCGGCAAACTGCTTCTTTCAAAACAATGATCTATTGTGCATTCACATATCTGCCTTTTACAACATTTACATAGTCTGTGAAAAAATAAGATACGTCCTATTTCAAGTCTATGAACGATCTGTGAAAATGATGCCCCACAGATAAAAATCAGCAGAATGGATTGTTTTGTCTTTTTTTTTTTTGTTTTTTTACAAACAGAACTGCTGAGTCTTTCATCTTGCATAGATTAACTGTGTGATCAAAAAACTGGCCACATGCTCTGTGTAAAAGTCAGAAATTGCTGTTTAATTTATGTAATTTAGTTTTCTCAATGATTCGAGATCTTGTGCAAAGGTCACACCTTTTCTAGACATTTTCCCAAACTGTTGAGGCTGGTGTACAAAATATCTAAAACACCATGAGGTCCATTAATTTTGTTCAGTTTACAGCAGCAGCAGAAATGGATAGCCTGCGGACTTTGGCCCACAGAGTGGATTTTAATTTCTGAATAAATTAAAGAGGACCTTTCACTACCTCCAACAAGCCCATTTAATATCTGCAGCTTCACTGATTCTGGCACAGCTGGAATTTTTTCTCTAGCCCCAACTGTTTGAGCAATCAATGCTGTTAGTTGTGGTGCCTGATATGCTATTTAGGCTCCCTACTGTCAGGAGGGCAGTGTCAGGCAGGAGCAGACAAGGGGTGTGATTCTGAGCTCTGACACTGGCTGTCTCTGATTGGAGCTCTGAATCACACCCCCTGCCTGACACTGCCCTTCTGACATTACAGAGCTTAAATAGCACATTAGGCACCAAAACTAACTGCACTTATTCTTTGGGAATGGTGGAGGCTAGAGAAAAAAATTCCAAATGTGCTGGAATCAGTGGTGCAGCACCTAGTAATAGATACTAATAACTTGAATTGGTGGAGGTGATGAAAGGTCCTCTTTACAAAAAAATTTACTTTGTTAAAGAAAAGTCCAATATGAGGAAATTATTAAGACGGCTGTTTCCTTATCCGATCTTAAAAAATTCCTAAACTGGTATGAAGCAAGCCTGAATTATTAGCAGGCTCCAGCCTCTTAAAGGGAACCCGTCAGGACAATTTGGTGGAATTAAACCACTCACAGGTCCTTCTGCAATTCCATCCATACACACATTAAAAATAAAACCTTTAACCTTTTGTACTCCCAGCGCCTGCTTAGTTCTCTAGTCAATCTAAAGGAGTAACCCAAGGATTTAGTGCGCTTGCGCTAGCTTAACTGAAGAACTGCACAGGTGCAGGGAGCTCCACAGATCAGCCCAAATATGACATCTCTAGTGAAGTATCAATGTTTGTTCTATTTAATGTGGTCTCAGACAGCTTTACAGCAGGGCTATTTGGGGCATTAAACCCTGGTCCATAATGGACCCGGGGGTAGTTTAGTGTCCCAAATCCACCTGACAAGTTCCCTTTAAGAAATCAGGCTCACTGCCTTGCACCAGAAAGGAAATCTATGCCAGTGAAGAACTGACATAGATTTCCTTTGTAGCTTACTGCAGTTCTTTGGCATGAGTTAAATGGTCATACTAAGGCATCACAGCCCTGCTCTTCACCGCAATTCATCCACTTTTGCAAAAATTGAGATGTGAGACACAGAACGAGGTAAGAGAAAGGGCCATGTACCAAAACTGTTCCGCATTTACACTAGAAAGAGGTGTAAGCGCTAACAAAGTCCCCCAATGTGTATTTGTAGTAGTATCAGCAGCTGAAGTCACATTTCTGCTGCGGAATGGCCATTTGAACTACATGTGGTTTAGCTCTATTCAATGGAGCCAAATAGCATGGGGCTAACTGCCATGTTTTATGGAATTATAGCGGGGTACATAGCAAAATGCCACTTCTATTTTTATTACACATCCACAGCAGAAAATTGTGGCTGAGGAAAAGTGAGGTTTTGTAGTTGAAAGACATTGGTTTTAAAGCAAAGTCATTAGTATTTCTGTACAAAGCACATACAACAATAAGGACATGTACAAAAGAACCCTACAGTGGCCTGAAATGGCATATCCCATCTAACACTTAGTGGTCGCTGTACAGACATAGCATGGGGAAACATTGATTTACTAATTTTATACTTACCGGTATATTACTAATGCCACCAAACAAAGGTTCATATCGTGCAGTCAATGTCATGGGAAATGGGTATACTGTAATTCAAAAGGAAATACTACAAATTCCTTAGGAATCAGCAACTTATGGCAACACAACTACTTCATTATTCTCCAGTATCACAAAGATCACAATTTACAGATTAAAGACAACGCTTTTAGCTTAATTTATCCTGCTTCCTAGCTCAGCACATTCATTTCAGAGCAAAAACACTGAACACATAAGCATTTCCTCAAGACAATTAACTAAATGGAGACATCAAATTACAACAAAAGGATCCATACACCAAGAAAAAAAAAAAAAGAAAAAAAAATGATACCAACATGCCTGTGTTGTCATCTTCATTGTTAAAGAAGAATATGTGCTCTACCAAATTCACCCATGATGTAAGAATGCCAACTATGTGCTCTCAGACCTGGGCCCAATATATAGACCAGGAAAAAGATGCTAAATCTCTATTAGGTTGGAGAAACAGGATGCAGAATTTCCATCAGGGAAATTCTGGAGCAGGTTTCTCTGCAAGGCACCATAGCAAAGAAAAAAAAAAAAAAAAAAAGCCAAAGTTTTGCAGTGGCTCACCTCCAGGATTGCATGGCAAAAGTTAAAAGCCATAGGTAAAACCTGCAGCAGTAACTGACATGCTGCAGACATAAAGAGGACTGATTCTGGTGCATATAGATTTTTTTCTCTAGCTCCGACCATTCCCGAGCAATCAATGCTGTTAGTTTTGATGCCTGATAAACGATTTAGGATCTGTACTGTCAGACAGGAGCCGTCAAGTGGTGCAGTTGTGAGCTCTGACTCTGATCATAGCTCTGAATCTTTTCCATTAATATGTATATATGGATATAATGTGGGGGGGGGGGGGATTTACAATTCCCTCTACGTCAGAAGACTGTTGTAGATGGAAGTCGATGTGGTGAATCTTCAGAACCTTTATTGCAGCACTTGCCTCTTTCTGCACCCGGCTTGACAAAGGTGGCCAGACTGGGGATCATGGTGAGGACAGAGCCTCTTTATTCTGGAGTATCTAGCACTAGCAGGGAAATGGATTAACACTGGTATACAAAATGCTAGTCTTAATAAATTCACCTCAGTGCATCCCACTGCTATTCTGTATACATGCCCTTTAATGGATATGAAATAAAGCAAGAATCTCCTGTATACGTTTGGCAAGTGTATGGTGTTGATATAGTATTACCGCTATTAACAGGCCTGATTTACATTTCTGGAAAAGTATTCCTGAACTGGAGAGTGACTGCACTTACATGAAGCCTTCTACCCCCTATTGAGGTCAGACCCCTATGGCATGGTATGTTTGCCTCTATATTGCAGTGATGGGATCCCTCCATATAGTAACTGCCCCACTGTAAACTAAACAACACAACAAGCAGGAAACACAGCACAAAACCGCACATCCTTCTCCAGCGTACATTGTACATCACTGCCCTCTACCTGCTGACAAGCTGCAAGTAATGAGCACGCTGGCAGTTGTAGTGCCGTCACCACAGGTAGCGCTGCACGGAGCAGTAATGAAGTTCCCAGCACTTGTATGAAGCAGCCCGCCTCCTGCACTAGGTACAGCCACACTTCTATGCCAGCGTCGTGCCGCGGCCCCTGCGCTCGTACAGGTGCGGTCTGCCTCTCACCTGTGTCCTCCAGCAGCGCTGTCCACATCCCGGGCTCCGCACAGCGCCGCTACCTTATTTGGCTCTGTGCTGAGCGCATTACATAGAAACTCATCATCACTTCCAGAGCTGCTCCGGGCCCCGCCCACAGAGGTGGGCTCTATGGCCATGGTGGAGTCCGCGGCGCCGGCCAGTACTACAGCCATAGTCATATGGCTAAGTTATGAGGAGAGAAGGTGCAAGGACAGGACGTGGCCGCGTACCTGCCAGAGCATAGAATCGTTAAATTGATATAAATATAGTTTGGACTGCTAGCCGCATCAGGGAGGTGACCTACAAGATATGATATCTCACAAATAATACATAGAACCCTCTTATCTACATTAAAATGAACACTGACAGACCACAGAAATAAATCCCACTAAATACAGACCAAAAAAACTTAAAGGGGTTTTCCAGCTTCTGACCAATTTCGAAAGACAAGATACAATTTTCCAATAAAATTTCTGTATGACTTCCTCATAGTTCTGGATCTCTGCTTGCTGTCATTCATTCTGCTTACTTCTAGTGGATAGAAATCTGACCATGGTCATGTGATGGACACACAGGTGCACAGCTGGTTATAGTCACAGCACAGTAATCAGAGATCTGCCTGGTAACCAGCTGTGCACCTGTGTGTCCATCACATGACCATGGCCTGATTTTTATCCACTGAAAGTAAGAAGAATGAATGACAGCAAGCAGAGATCTAGAGAACTGTGAGGAATTGATACAGAAAATGCATTGAAAAATTGCATAACCTTTAATTATGCAAACAATAATGTTTGTCTCTCAATATTGATCTGAAACTGGACAACTCCTTTAAATACAAACGTCACACCAGACCTCTCCTTTTGGCAAAGGCCCCACATTGCAGAAAAACAGTGTTTTTTTTTATTATTATTTTTTATAGCCAAAACCAGGAGTGAATTTAGCAGAAAGTCTTTCCTTTATATTTCCTATTCCTTTTGACCCCTAAGCTAATAATGGATAAATTCCCCAAACTTTTTTTTTTCTTTAACCATTTCCATACCACCCATTGGGTTTTGTAAATCCAGATAGTGGTTGTCTTGTTCTGCAAGGATGTACCAGTACGTTCTTGCAGTTTTAAGCAGCTGCACGAAATCATGCAGCTGCAAAAGCGGGGAGCCGGCTGTTACTACAGCCGGAGCTCCTCTAGAGAAGGCAGGGATGGTTATTACTGTCCGTGCTTTCTCGATCGCTGTGTACACCGTGCTTAATGAGCACGGTATACACAGCTATGGGAGCAGCCATGATGTGGCTCCCCTCTGACCCGTGATCCGCCGGGTATTAGAGACTGTTAGGGCTGTTGGGTCCTGGAGGACCCAGATTAGCTCAGCAGTCATGGGCAGGAGGCTGCATTCCTCCTGTAACTAAGGCTAAGATATCAGCCCCAGTTACAGGGGAAATCAGCCGCCCCCACCAAAAAAAAAATAGTGATCAGATGTCCCCAAAGGTCTATTATGACCCTATGGGGACACAGTGTAAAAAATTACATAAATAAAATGAATAGAAAAGTAAAAAAAAAAAAAAAGAAAAAAGTAAAATTAAAAAAATAATAATATACCAATAACACTCCCTTATTACAGGTATTAGCCCCACCCCCGATGACACAATACAAAATAAAAATTATTGTAACGGAGAGGAAAAACTACTTTGAAAAGTTTTTTAGTAGCACTTTGTGCTATGATATATATATATATATATATATAGATTAAAAACATGCAAAAATAAAAACAACATAGAAATAAAGCACTATGTGTCACCGAAAAAAAGACGCAAAAATTTACTGAATAACTCAAATGATAAAATATTATAGCCCTCAAAACCGCACATATGCAAAAAACAAGAAAATGTGTCTGGTCCTGAACCGGAGAAATTGGTCCGGTACTGAAATGGTTAAATGAAATGGTCTGGCTGATCTGTTAAATAATAGAACTTGCTATTTCTCGGGTCGTTTTCACAGATAGTCCAAGTATACAGATTACCCTTTGATGTACACTCAGCCATGAAAAACCTACTTTTTCACGGCCAAGCACGCAGCCCTGTCGTGTGAATGAGCTCTTAGGCTGCATGCATGTAAGTACCGCTGTAGCAGCCATAGCGGCTGCCACAGGGCCTGTGACCTTAGGGGGCACGGTGGGCCCCTGCTTTTTTTTTTTTAAATAGGCTGTTACCTGCTGGAGTAATCCCAGCAGGTAACGGGCCCTATTTACTTACAGATTCCCGTTCTTGCTCACGGCTGTCTCCGCTTCTCTTTCTGCCCTCTCATAACACATCGCTGGGGCCATCTGGAGGGAAGAATGGTAAGCGGATGCAGCTGTGAGCAAAGAGTGGGGATCGATAAGTAAGGCCGCGGGGCCATGGCATGAGTATTTGTTGGTTGAACCACAACCAAATACTGCTATTGTTATACTCTGGGAGCCATAATGACGCTGGCGTAACCCACGTCTGTGACGTCATTGAAGAGGGCCGAAAACAGCAGGGAGTCGCGCAGGAGACGTATGTAACACTGGTTTTTATGTTTTCACCTTCCCTGGGCCTCTGATCATTATACTCTGGGGTCTTAATAATAATAGTTTGTGGGTGGTGTACCCCAAAAATTTTGGGTTCTCTTGAACCCCAAATTTTTGCAATATTTGCAACGAACACCGTATGGGCCACAATGGGACATAATACTGTGTGGAGGGGCCTATATGGAACATTATACTGTATGGAGGGTCCACTATGGGACATTATACTGTGTGGAAGGATCGCTATGGGACATTATACTGTGTGGAGGGTCTGCTATGGGACATTATACTGTGTGGAGGGGCCACTATGGGACACTATACTATAAGGAGGGGCCGCTATGGGATAATATACTGTCTGGAGGCCACTATAGGACATTATAGTGTGTGTAAATGGGGCATTATACTGTGTCGAGGCCAGGAAAGGGGGCGCTATGCCGTGGGGGGTGCCCCAAGTCAAAGGTTTTCTATGGGGTTCAGTCTTTGCCCCTGCATGTGACTGTGTGCTTTTACCATGGAACGGGCACAACAGCACAGATGGCACATGGACAGTGGCGAAACTACTGCCATAGCAGCCATGGCACGGGACCTTAAAGGGTTTGTCCGGGATAAATTTAAAATGAATCCCTAAACTAAACCCCCTCCCCCCGCCTAACTTCTAATTGACTTCATTTTAAAAAAATCTATATTTACCTATATACCTGGGGCGCTCATGTGACCGCCCCATGCACATTTTCTAATGATTCGGTGACGTTCCATTTCTGCATTTCCGGAAAAGAAGCATCACCAATACTCCGCCCCACATCCCCATCATACTTACCTATCTTCAGACTTCAGCCTTCTGGCATGAAGCGTCACTTCCTCCGGTAACATTATGAAGAACAATTTGTCCCACAAACATTAAGCCCTCATATGGCTCTGTGTACAGAAAAATAAAAAAGCTATGGGGTTTGGAAGGTGGGGAGTCAAAAACGAAAATAGAAAAATATCACCGACGGGAAGGGGTTAATTAGCGCCATCAAACAACCAAAGATAGCCAGGTTGGGTATCTTTTTTTTTAAGAAAGGGGCACCTTTCTATAGTTTGCCTATGGCAGCAGAGAGGGTTCATCCCTGGTAACAGGCGCTTTTTCACAGTCCTGAAAAGCATAAACAATGCAGCCATAAAATAACACTGAGACATTCTTATATGGTGTCCAAAGGAGTGACTCATCCTGGCACTGGCTTTGTATGTTGAAAATATTGTATTCTGGGGGCATTGTAAGTTGAGGGAGCACTGTACAGTATGTAGACTGAACCTACCGATTTCAGTTGTCCAATCTTTTTGTTCTTAAGGAGATAAGTCTCTTTAAGAGGAATCCAGCTGCAACTTTCTCCTTTCTCGCATTCAGTACAGATGCACTGCTCAGCTCACTCAGGCATGCGTGTGTTTAGTGGAGATGTGCCAGATAGCTATCTAATGTGTATATCCAGCCTCAGATGCATAATATGAGGCATAATATGATGCCCATTGCAAAATCTCTACCACACCTCCAACTATAATGCACCATTTATAGTACTGGTCTTCTCATATTAGAAAGAGACACAGTAGGGAACCCCTAAAACTCCTGGACCTGTCTGAAACTGCAACGTCTGCACGCCATCAAGTTACACCCCTGAGGGCTCTATATTCTCACCTCAAAAATATACTGTATAACCTAAGCACGGGGATCCATTGAGAACATCACCTACTAACTTTCCCTTCTGCGTAAACCATTAAATCATAAAGAAGAAGCAATATCTGAGTCTGAAATACAAAACTAATTATAATCTTTATTAATACATCAGTTGTACAAACACTTAAAAACACCTATTAACAATGAAAAGCATAATATAGGACAGTGTAATCTAGGACCTGGCTAATATACAATAGCACAAATGAGAAAAAGGGTTCTTAAATTCTCATGGATCAAAAATTCATAATACAAGCAAGTAAAGATCCACAATTATATGACAAATAAAACTTGCCCTGTTAATATCTCCTTCCCTTCCAACGTGTTTCCCATCCAAAACATGGATGCTCCTCAGGGGATTGTTAGAAGATCAATTGAAATGACCAAGCATAGTAGAGCCCTGCCCCGAGTGCAGGGGAGCTCCTGACGGTCTCTCAGTGGTCGGGAGGGAAAGAGATATTAACAGGGCAATTTTAGGATCAGCATTGGGACTGCCCTTGTAAGGGCGGGAGTTAAGGATGAAAGGGTTGCACAGGGTCAATCTCCTGCACCCATCCTTGGTTCCCTTTGCATTTGGACCTAAAGGTGGGGTATGACACCCTTCATCTGGAACAGGTAAGAGCATTCCAATTATTTTCCAATTTTTATACCATCCAATCATCGAGGTTAATTATATTTTAGATGATTATTAAATGTTAAGTTTTATTTGTCATATAATTGTGGATCTTTGCTTGCTTGAGTTAGGACCCGGTTAATGATAACATACAGTCATCACATCATAGTATATACAATATGCATATCAGACCATACAATAAATGTCGCCTATGTAAAAGTTACAAGGGAGAAGGAAAACTATTTTAAAAATTTTTGTAGTAGCAATTTGTGCTATTTAAAAAACATGAAAAAAGTGAAAAACAGATGTTTCCCCTGAAAATTGAATTAACAATTGTCCAGTTCTGAACAAAGGAAAATGGTCTGGTCCAGAAGTGGAAGTTTTCTAGGCAAATTATATTGATGATTAAGCTTAGGATACCCAGGACCCTGCACATCTGTGTAACAGAGACAAAACTAGATAGCTCTGTTCTCCTTGTAGTGGCGCTGTTTAGTTACTGCAGCTCAGTTCCTATAGAAGTGAACAAGAGCAGAGCTGCAGTAACACAGCTCAGCCACTACATACAGTTTTGAGACTGACACAAATTTTGGTTTTCAAACTGCTTCAGTGTTTTTAGATTTTTTTTAGTTGGATGTTGCTACGGTATACTGAAGTACAATTATAAGCATTTTTGTACACTTTTATTGACAAATGAATCAAGTTTATGCAAAGACTCAATATTCACAGTGTTGACACTTTTCAAGAATTCTGCAGTTCACCCTGGCATACTAGATATTAGCTTCTGGACCAAATACTTACTGATGGTAAACCATTCTTGTCTAATCTGTGCTTGGAGTTTATCACAGTTTATGTGCTATTGTATGTGCACCCGTTTTTTGAGGATTGACCATAGGTCCTAAATGCGATTGAGATTTGAGGAGATTCCTGGCCATGGACCCAAAATTTCAATGTTTTGTTCACCGAGCCACTTAGTTATCAGTTTTTTGTTTGTGTCACGTGGTGCTGCGTCATGCTGAAAATAGCATTGTTCATCACCAAATACCTCCTGGATGGTTGGGAGAAGTTTCTCTTGGGGGATTTTAGATACCATTGTTTATACTTGGCGTAGTCTTGTTAGTCAGCCCACTCTCCTGAATAAAAAGCAACCACACTCATGAATATTCTCAGGATGCTTTACTGTTGGCATGACAGACGAATCACCTTTTCTTCTCTGGACAAGCATTGATCAGCAGACATTTCGGTGTGTGGGGTCATCAATATCATTTGCCTAGAAAACCACTTTAATGGTATTTTAGGAATTTTGTAGGTCATATACACTATACTTACCTCCCCTGTGCTCACATTGCAGTGCACCCCTGACCTGTGATTGGCTGGAAAAGTCACTATATTGCTGGAAGCCAGATATACAGAGATCAGTGGTGGACCAAAGAAACATTTCCACAGTCTTGTTTTTTTTATTTTAAAATTATCTGGACTTGCAGATTTTGCCGTGACACTCTATTCAGACAAACCAATTCTAGGCCGTGTGTTCAATTGATCTTTGTGGGTTCTGTGTTTTTACGGACCCAGTCACATTTATGGTTGAACTGAGTCCATGAAAACATAGCCATAGATTGATCTGTGAAAAAATAGAGCATATCTTATTTTTATAATGGATCATGAGCACCACACAGCTGAGAAACTAGGTCATGTGAATAAGCTCTTAATCTGCAACTATTGGGTTTTGCTGTAGCAAGGGAGTAGTTAATAAGAGCCGGTTCACATCTGCGTTCGGTTTCCGTACAGGGGAGTCCGCTTGGGGACCCCCTGAATGGAAACCTATAAGCAGAGAGAAGCGGTTTACATAAGGAAACCTGCGGACTATACTAGACTATAATGGGGTCCGTGTGCTTTCCGCTCGGTCTCTGCAAGCAGCACTTTCCTCTTCGCATGTTTCCGCACGAAATATGCGGAAACCGAGCGGAAACCACAAGTACCCTATTATAGCCTAGTATAGTCCACAGGTTTCCTTATGTAAACCGCTTCTCTCTGCGTATAGGTTTCCGTTCGGGGGGTCCCCAAGCGAACTCCCCTGTACGGAAACCGAACGCAGATGTGAACCGGCCCTAAGATGTTGTTCGTCAAAGGCGCAGCCGAAACGTGTGTCGGATGTGGTGTTACGGTTTATTCCTATACAGCGGTCTCCATATGGGTATGTGTATCATTTGCATTTTATAAGCATTTATGAGTTGTGGTGCCATCATTAGGGGTTTACGTTTGCACTTTTGCAGCATTAGCTCTATCAGAATGGTTAAAGTCACAAGTTATATTAACTATCCATTCTTCAGAGCTGATATACAATTATAGCATTCACACTTCAGTCAGACACTGTCTATATGTACCCGGTGGCGATACTGCAGATACTTCAACATCTCATTAACTACTCCCTTGGTCTTACACTTAGAATATTCTTTTATTATCTCAAAAACATAGGTTGTTATTTATGAATATAATCTATCTTTGTGAGTAATCTGATATCATTTTACACTGCCAGTGTTTGCCTTAATGTATTATGTATGTCTATATTTTTATGATTAATAAAATCTGTTATTTTTTTAATATTATTTTGGTATTCTAAGTGTTTTGGTTTATAATTTTTTTCGGTATTTGTCCTATTCAAGTATTCCAGTAAGAAGAGCTATACATAAGCCTGGTCCACTTGGGCACAGTTATTCTGGAACAGTAAAGTGCCTTCCCCAAACTGCTCCCACCAATTTTAAAGCATATAATTGTCCAAAATTTCTTGGTATTCTGAAGCGTTAAGATTTCCCTTCACTAGAACTATGGAGCAATAACCCCTGGAAAAATAACATAGCATTTTTCCACACCCACAAAACTTTACCGTCTGTACAATGCAGAGAGACGGGTAGCATTCTCCTGGTGTTAGCCAAAATCAGATTCTTCCATCAGACTTCCAGGTAGAGAAGCATCACCCCATAGAACATGTTTCCACTGCTCCAGACTCCAGTGGTGATGCGCTTTATACACGTGGACAAAATTGTTGGTACCCCTGGTTTAATGAAAGAAAAACCCACAATGGTCACAGAAATAACGTGAATCTGACAAAAGTAATCTGCCAAACTACATGTTGACAAGCCAAAAAGCTTTTGGGAGAATGTCCCATGGACAGATGAGACAATAATCGAAATTTTTGGCAAGGCACATCAGCTCTATGTTCACAGATGGAAAAATGAAGCATATCTTTAAAAGAACACTGTCCCTACTGTGAAACATGGAGGAGGCTCTGTTATGTTCTGGGGCTGCTTTGCTG
This sequence comes from Leptodactylus fallax, assembly GCA_947044405.1. Taxonomy (NCBI): domain Eukaryota; kingdom Metazoa; phylum Chordata; class Amphibia; order Anura; family Leptodactylidae; genus Leptodactylus; species Leptodactylus fallax. The sequence continues at coordinate 6,700,791 of CAMRHE010000027.1, read as the reverse complement.
CATCTGACAAGGTGTCTTGAATCTGTGCAGGGTACAATGAAATCTCAAGACTATCAAGGGATTCTAGAGAGAAATGTGCTGCCCAGTGTCAGAAAACTTGGTCTCAGTCGCAGGTCATGGGTCTTGCAACAGGATAATGACCCAAAACACACAGCTAAAAACACCCAAGAATGGCTAAGAGGAAAACATTGGACTATTCTGAAGTGGCCTTCTATGAGCCCTGACCTAAATCCTATTGAGCATCTTTGGAAGGAGCTGAAACATGCCGTCTGGAAAAGGCACCCTTCAAACCCGAGACAACTGGAGCAGTTTGCTCATGAGGAGTGGGGCAGAATACCTGTTGAGAGGTGCAGAAGTCTCATTGACAGTTTCAGGAATCGTTTGATTGCCGTGATTGCCTCAAATGGTTGTTCAACAAAATATTAAGTTAAGGGAACCATAATTTCTGTCCAGGCCTGTTTCATGAGTTTTATTTTTTTTTAAATTCTGTTGAAGCATGGTTGAAAAGCAATGTCTGACTTTCATTTGTTCATTTTAATAAAACTTTAATATATTATTACTTTTGTCAGATTCAAGTTATTTCTGTGACCATTGTGGGTTTTTCTTTCATTAAATGAGGGGTACCAACAATTTTGTCCACGTGTGTATCACTCCATCTAATGCTTGACATTATGCTTGTGCTGCTCGAGCACAGAAACCCGTGCCATGATGCTCCTGGCACACAGTGTTTGTGCTGATGTTGATGGCAGGGATGGTTAGGAACTTTCTAGTTCAGGGGTAGGCAACCTTTTTTGTTCGGCGTGCCGATTTTAATTAAAAAATCAAAGATGAAGTGCCGGTCAATAATTGTAAGTCTGACGACCCCTAAACTAAAGTCATATACCACAAACCATAACACAGAAGTGCTGCCACCAGATGCTTTAGGACACATGCGTTTATTGCTATTTCCTGGGACACTCCTGTACTTTCCGATTAGAAGCAATGAAAGTCCCTGTGCAGCCCCCAATTAGTGGTAAATGTAAGTGTCCAGGAGCACCGTATGGCGGCATCCTTATGGTGAATACACACTATGTATCTGGATGCAGATATAGTCTTAGGCCACTGGAACTTTTACTTCAATGTAAAACTGCATTCACATGGTGCATTTTTGCAACAAATGCCTGTTTTCTGTGCAAAAACACATCCTTAATGCAGAAAACACATCGTTATACAGAATAATGTCCCATAGCGGCCCCTGCACAAGGTATTATATCCCATAACAGCCTCTGCACACCGTATTATGTCACATAGTGGCCCCTTCACACGGTATTATGTCATATAGTGGTCCCATAGCCGTCCCCGCACACGGTATTAGGTCCCATAGTGGTCCCTGCACACGGTATTATGTCCCATAGCAGTCCCTGCACACGGTATTAGGTCCCATAGCGGTCCCTGCACACGGCATAAGGTCCCATAGCGGTCCCCGCACACGGTATTAGGTCCCATAGCGGCCCCTGCACACGGTATTATCTCCTATAGTGGCCCCTGCACACAGTATTATGTCACATAGTGGCCCATGCACACCGTATTATGTCACATAGTGGCCCCTGCACACGGTATTAGGTCCCATAGCGGTCCCCGCACATGGTATTAGGTCCCATAGTGTTCCCCGCACACAGTATTAGGTCCTATAATGGACCCTGCACACGGTATTAGGTCCCATAGTGGTCCCCGCACACGGTATTAGGTCCTATAGTGGCCCCTGCACACGGTATTAGGTCCCATAGTGGTCCCTGCACATGGTATTAGGTCCTATAGTGGCCCCTGCACACGGTATTAGGTCCCATAGTGGCCCCTGCACACAGTGCTAGGCCCCATAGCGGCCCCTGCACACGGTATTATGTTCCATAGCTCTCTTCAGACCCCCGAGTATAATAAGTACAGGACCAAGAGAGGTGACAAACATATAAAAACAATGCTACTCACCTTTTTCTGCGGCCCACTGTGTTCTCTTCGGCGCTTCTGCCTGACGTCAGCGACCGCTGATTGGGTCTCTAGGGTCATGTCGCGTCATTATGCGTAATGACGCCGGACGTGACCCCTGAGGCCCTGTCAGCTGTCAGAAGCGCCTGCAGATCGCACAGCCGCCACGTAGCGCAGGGAGCAAGGTGAGTATCATTGTTTTTTATGTTTCATCACTTCTCGTAAGTCTCCGCTTATTATACTCGGGGGTCTGGAGAGACCCCACAGTATAATAATAGCAGTTTCGTTTCGGCCATGTTTGGTCCGATCGAAGCTGCAGGGTGAGGACTCCGCTGCCTTGCCAGGGGAATAAGCCTCGCGTGCAGGGTCGGACTGGCCCACCGGGGAACTGGTGAATCCACCGGTGGGCCCCGAGCCCCGACTATTAGTCCTCATGTCATGGGGGCCCGATCGGGATCCTGACCATCCCGATCGGGCCCCTGACCAGAGGCGTAACGATCGCGGTCGCAGGGGCTGTGACCGCGACCGGGCTCAGCGGGGTATGGGACCCGCGGCCAGCTGGAGATGGCCGGGGCCCCGGGCCACTATGATAGCGGTCGGGGAAAGCCTGGTTCCCCGACCGCTATACATACTGTTATTGGAAAGGGGCCCTGGCATATTGCAGGCCCCTTTCCAAAAGATGGCAACCCAGGGGAGGTGACTCAAAATAATAAACACATATTCTCACCTCTCCTGGGCACAGCGTCCTCTCCGGCGCTCCTCCGTCATGACTGAGGCCTGTAATTAGGCCCCAGCGGTCACATGGGGCGCGGCCGCGTAATGACGTCAGTGCGCCCCCACGTGACCTCTGAGGCCCAATCACAGGCCTCAGCAGCGATGTCGGAAAAGGGCCTGAAGACAGCAGGATGGAGTGAGGATGCCAAGGAAAGGTAAAGCAAGGTGAGTATGAATGTTTGTTATTTTTAATCACTTCCCCTGGGCCTCCGATTATTATACTCTGGGGTCTGAGGAGACCCCAAAGTATAGTAATGGCACTGAAGCGGAGGGGGGCTATTGGGCGCATATAATACTGTGTGGGGGCCACTGTGGAGCTTATAATACTGGGTGGGGGCCACTGTGGAGCTTATAATACTGGGCGGGGGCCCCTGTAGAGAGCATATAATACTGGGTGGGGGCCACTGTGGAGCTTATAAACTGGGTGGGGGCCACTGTGAAGCTTATAATACTGGGTGGGGGCCACTGTGGAGCTTATAATACTGGGTGGGGGCCACTGTGGAGCTTATAATACTGGGTGGGGGCCACTGTGGAGCTTATAATACTGCGTGGGGGCCACTGTGGAGCTTATAATACTGGGTGGGGGCCCCTGTAGAGAGCATATAATACTGGGTGGGGGCCACTGTGGAGTTTATAATACTGGATGGGGGCCCCTGTAGAGAGCATATAATACTGGGTGGGGGCCACTGTAGAGAGCATATAATACTGTGTGGAGGCCACTGTAGAGCATATAATACTGGGTGGAGGCCACTGTAGAGAGCATATAATACTGGGTGGGGGCCACTGTGGAGCTTATAATACTGGGTGGGGGCCACTGTGGAGTTTATAATACTGGGTGGGGGCCACTGTGGAGCTTATACTCCATACAGTGGCTCCTTCATTTTTTTTTAAATTACGCCGGAGCAGGTGAAAAAAACAAAACAAAAAAACCCCCAAACTTTCTCTCCTGTCCCCATTGTCTCCCAGCGCGGTTCGGTCCTGCAGTTCTGTTGTTTTCTTCCAGCTGAAGTTCCCACTGCACGTGACTACCTGTGACGTCATGTGACCCCTGAGGCCAATCAGCGGCCTAAGGGAAGGGACCTTGGACGTCACAGCCAGTGAGGACTTCCGGCAAAAAGAAGACAGCGGAGTTGCAGGACTGGACCGTGCTGGGAGGACACCGGAGCACCAGAGACAGGTGAATATGTTTAGTGTGTTTTTTTTTTTTTTTTTTTGGGGGGGGGGGGGAGTAGGGGGGATTCACCTCCCCCGGAATAATTATTAAAAAAAGAAAAAAATTATACTGGACAACCTCTTTAAAGTGTGGCGCATTAGGGGAGCCCTGGGGGGGGGGTATATTAAAGGGGTTGTCCAGGCATAATTTGTTATGGTTTATCCTCAGGATAGGCCACAGATACCTGATCTGTAGGGGGCTGACCCCGGACCGATCAGCTGTATGGAGCCACTTCTGATGCCTGTACTGTACACAATACAGGGCCAGAAGCAGAAAGCTCTGTCCACTGTATAGGGTCTGGGCACCTTCACTGCATCTCAGCACTTATTGAAGTCAGTAGGAGCTGAGCTGCAGTGAAGGCGCCGGGCTGCTATACAGCGGATGGAGCTTTCTGCTTCCGGCCCTGTGTTGTGTACAGAACGGGCGCCGGAAGTGGCTCCGAACAGCTGATGGGACCGTGTGTCTGCACCCTACCGATCAGGTATTTATGGTCTATCCTGAGCATAGGCCATAAAAAAGATTAACCCTTGACAACCCCTTTAATATGCCCCACACAGTTTAATGTCCCCCCCCACAGGATGTCAGCCCCTATCACTGCTCCCACACAATATAATGACCCCATCACTATTCCCCATACAGTATGGGGGACCAGTGAAGAGGCCACTATGTGGGGGGACCAGTGAAGTGACCATAGAAATATTTGGCCCAGACAACCCCTTAAAATAGGTTGTCCATAAACTGGAGTGACCACTGTGTCGGTCGCCAGGGAGGTGTAAAAATAAGAAAATTAAAAAAAAAAAAAAAGCATACTCACCTGTCCCCAGCACCCCGATGTTCCCTGCCTGTGTCTGTTCGGTCTCATGGCGGCGCCTCATTTCTGGAAATCCTGTACCTAATTGGTCTTAGTGATTACATGAGGTGCAGGACTCCCAGCAAGGAGTCGCCGGCACGAGACTGAATGGACACTGGCAGCGGACAACGGAGCGCCGGGGACAGGTGAGTATGCTTTTTAATTTACTTATTTTTTACTTTACACCTCCCGCCAGCTACATTGGTTGCTCCAATGCCTGGACAACCTCTTTAAAGGATTTATCCATCTTTCTAATATTGATGGCCTGTCCTTAGGATAGGCCATCAATATTACATCTGCGATGATACAACAGCCAGGACCTCTGCAGATCAGCTTTTCCAGGACAGTGCGGCTACAGGTAAAGATAACAATTCTTGGAGCCACGCTGCTTACTTGCCATACAAGGTGTAGCAGTAGGTTTAGGTAGTGCAGTGGTGCACATGGTATGGTGGTTGAGCAGCATGGCTCCCAACATGTTATTACCTTTAGCCACCCTGTCTCGGTACCGCTGATCTGCAGGGGTCCTGATGGTGGGCCCCTAGAAACAATTCCACTCGTGGGCCCTAGACATCCCAGTCCGATACTGCTCGCGTGCCACTCTTGGCACGTGTGCCGGGGGTTGCCAACCCCTGCTCTAGTTAATGTGTCATCAGAGCAATGACTTTTATGCACTATGTGCCTCAGCACTTGGCGACCCTACAATGTAAGTTTCCATGGTATGCCACTTTGTGGCTGAGTTGGTGTGGTTTCCAAATACTGCCACTTTTCAATAATAACACTCACAGTTGATTGTGAAATATCTAAGATGGAACAGATTTCATGAAGTGTCTTGCTATAGTGGTGCCATTACAGTGCCAGGCTAGAATTCAGAGAGCTCTTTAGAATGACCCATTCTGTCACAAGTGTTTATACAGGCAGACTGCATGGCTAGCCGCTGGATTTTATACACCTGTGGCAATAGGACTAAATGAAAGACCTAAATTCACACTGATTGAAAAGCATCATGCAGTATATCTGGTGTCCCTGTAGCCATGACAACTACTACTATAAATTAATGCATAATTATTGGTGTACATTAAGAATGTAAAAAAAAAAAAAACAGTGGTGAAATTATAGATATTGGGGTAGATTATCACACATTTTATGTCAGTTTCTGGCATCAAATGTATGATAAAAGTTGCAAATTTTGTTGCACAGTCAGTTTTGCGACAGAATTAGCAGCTTTTAGCACATTTGCACCTCTCAAGCCACTTTCCAATAAGTGGGTGTGTTATGGAGCAGCAGGTGTGGGACCTTCTGCAGCTGACACATTTATTAGAATTTACACCAGATCTAGCGTAGTTTTGAGATTCAGGCACAGAGAGCAGGAGATGTGCCTAATTTATTAAGATGCATAAGTCTCTTGTTATATTAGGAGCATCTTATTTCGATGCAAGAGACATGAAGATGGGTGTAGGAAATGCCAGTCTTGATAAATCTCTCCTATTGTGTTTTTTTTTTTTTTTTGCCCTGCTAAAAAAAGGGCTTATGCAAATACAAAAAATAAAGTTATGTTGTCAGAATGCTGAAAGATAAATACTTAAAAATATATCTAGTCATTAAAGGGGTTTTCCGGGCAAAAAATATTTTTTTAAAAAAGGTCTGTTAATAATTAATGGGTTAATAAGCACACCCAAATACCTTTAGCAGTGTTTTGAGCGATTTCTGGGTTTCTCTGGGAGCTCCTGGCATCCTCTGCATTTATTTACATGGTGTAGCTTCCTGCTGACTCACACTACCTCCCTCTTACTCCCCCTTTTCTCTCTCACCCCCTCACACCCCCTCCCTGTCTCCCTAGCTATCTCGTCCACTACTATCCCTTCCCTACGAACTAAGTCCCCCCCTCCACCCCATCATACTTACATGTCTTCTTGTCCAGACTTCCCTTCTGCGGGGACCGGCTCCTCCTCTTCTTTGACTCTGTTGGCGCATGTCATCTCTACTGCGCAGGCGTTGGAGGCACCTCCGGCCTGCGCATGCGCCAGCAGAGTCAAAGAAGAGGATTTGCTGTCCCAGAAGGGAAGTCTGGACAGGAAGACAAGTAAGTATGATGGGCTGGAGGGGGGGAGAATTGGTGATGTTCAGTTTCCGGAATCGGGGAAACGGAACGTCACCAGATAATCAGAAAATGTGCCTGGGGCGGTCACACGACCGTGCCCAGGGATATGGGTAACTATACATTTTTGCTAAAGTATGTCATTTAGAAAGTAGGTGGGGGAGAGTGCTTAGAAATTTAAAATTAGGAATTCCATTTTATCCCGAACAACCCCTTTAAGCATTTTTTATTGCATTTTCGCAGAGTTTTCCTCTGTGGACTTTCTGCCCTTATTATACCTATATGGAAAACGCCAGCGTTTCCACAGGTATAATTGGCATAGTACAATTTTCAAAAACGCAGGTGTTTTTGAAAACGCAGCTTTTTCACAGCAAATTTTTTTCTGTAACGTGTGAATGAAATTAGCCAAAATCCCATTCACTTTGCAGGTTTTTGCAACATGGTGATTCAGCCTATGGCTAAGGCCCCACGTACTGAGCCACAACCGAATAAGGCTGCAGAAAAGGCCATGGCAGAAACGCAGCGTTTTTCACAGAAAGTCCCTAGTTTTCCACTGCGGACTTTCTGCTTCTATTATACCTATAAAGAAAACACCAGTGTTTCCATAGGTATAATTGACATGACAAGTGGAATGTGCGACGGAGTCTCTTATGGAGACTCCAACCCAGATGTGAATCCAACCTTACACTTGGAGATGAGAGCACTGTAACTCTGTGAAAGTTTATATTATACTGCCATCTACTGGTCAAACAGAAAATACAGAAATATACATTTTTCAGGATCTACTTATAGCCAAAAATAAATGTACAAACAACAAAAAACGAAAATCGATACCACTCATCCAGGCAGATGAAACTGGTCACAGCAACGCATAGGCTCCTGGGACACAACAAAACGGTGCACAGACAACCCTTGGCCTTGGGCTCTAGGACTGACTATACTAAAAAACAAATGACTTAAAACTTCACTTTAATTCCATCAATTACAATCTATGGGGTACATTGGCAGACCACTTAATTTAATGCATTTAACGCAGTGCTGGACCTATCTAGTTTTTATATAGCCAAAATTATGCTTTCAAACATATGTTTCCATATACCTTGAGGCTGGTTTCACAAAAGTCCTTTTTTTGGCAGTTTTTGACTGAAAGTGGATTGAAAGGGAATGAGAAGTGTAAAGAAAGAACTTATACATTTCCTTTCTGCTGCATTCGCTTCTGATTTTACTGCAAAAAGTGCAACAAAAAGACTGTGTGATGACAGCCAGAGTATAAGAACACATGTTCAGGTTTTTTGATGCATCTATTGAAGTCAAACTACCTGCCTCTGGTTTCAAAAACTGTATCAACCTGAATACCTGAATGTGTGCCCTTAGGCCCATTGCACATGACCATTGTGCGGGCTGCCGGCTGTGATTGAATGTCAGTGTCAGCCTCAGCTGTCACATGGGTCACGTAGAGTTGTGATGCTTGCGTCTATGCGTCACAACGCCACATTGACCCGCTGAGTCCCAGTCACAGGCCTCCACAGTCCCCGACATCAGTGAGAAGAGCCAAATACAGCAGGCAGACTCGCCGGAGCCCAGGAGAGGTGAATAACACTGTTTTTTATGCTCCCCTGGGCCTCAGCATATTATACTCAACTCTGTATAGTAATAGCAGTTTTGGTTTGGATATGTTCTGTCTGAAAGAAACTACAGGTAGAATCTTGCAAATGTTGTAATAATGGAACCGAAATAACCATCATGAACAAAATTACATCAGTTACATTCGGGTTGATGTTCAGTTTCGGTTATTTTTCGATTAATGACCCAGCCCTACGTTCCCCACACACAAAAAAATATTTACATGCAGAGTTATCATATAGGAACACTATACCAGGACTAAATACTGTCATGTCAGCCGCTGACCACCAGATTCCCCTATGACTCCATAGTAAATTTTGATTATTGGAAAAAACCCTTAAGGCAAAGGCCCTACGTTGTGGAACCGCAGCATTTTTTGTTGCAGAATTTGCTGTGGTTTTTTGAGCCAAAGTCAAGAGTGGATTTTTAACAAAAGGGAAAAATCTAAGTGCTAAAAATCTAAATATAAAGAAAGAATTTTTTTTTCTATTCCTTTTCAAGCCATTCCTGATTTTGGCTCAAAAAAACTGAAACAAATTCTGCAACGGAAACGCAGCAGAAAAAAATGTTGAGTTTTACAGCACCAGAAAAGTGAATGAACTTTCATTTAATCTTATCCACACATTGCAAAAAAAAAAAACCAATGTGGAAAAGCTGTGAAGGGTGTCCTTTTCTCCCGATCTTTATTCCCCATAGTAGGAAAAGTATGCCACTGGCAGGAGGCCCCTATGGGCAGGGGCGCACCGCTAATGAGGCGAAGTGAGGCAGCCGCCTCAGGCGGCACTGTCCGTCACTGTCTTGGGGGGCGGCATTTTTTATTTTATATTTACCGTAAACTAGCCCAGGACAGGCCGCTTTAAAAAAAAAAAAAAAAAAAAAAACAGAGCTGAGCAGGGCTTACGAGACGTCGCATCTCAGCGCAGGTGGCGATACAATGACGTCATCACGCCTATGCTGAGACACAGACGTCGAGGACAAGAAGAGGTGGCAGCTCCATCAAGGCATCGCAGGTAAGTGCGGAGAACTTTTTTTTTTTTATATATATATATATAAATAGGCCGTAACCTACTGGAGTATCCCCACCAGGTAACGGCCTATTTATTTCCCTACCCAGCGTCTGCTCGTGGCCGCCTCCGCTTCCCCTTCTGCTATGGGACGCAGAAAGGGAAGTGGATGCCGCTGTGAGCGGCCGCGGGCCTCAAATACTACTATTATTATACTCCGGGGTCTTTTCAGACCCCGGAGTATAGTAATTGGACACAAAGGGGAGGTGATGGAACATAAAAAACAATGCTACTCACCTCTCCTGCGATCCGATGTTACTCCAAGCAGGCTTGGGGCCTCTGGTGACATCATCAGGTCGCGTCGCCGGCCTGATCACGTGACTTGTGTGTGCAATTAAACAGGGCCGAAAGCTGCGGGGAGTGCATCGGTATCCAGGATAGGTAAGTACAACTGGTTTTTATGTTTGTATCCTCCCCTGGGTCTCCGATCATTATACTCGGGGGTCTGAAAAGACCCCCGAGTATAATAATAGTTCATGGGTGGGCAACTATGAAGCATAATACCGTGTGCAGGGGCCACTGTGAAGCATAATACCAGTGCAGGGGCCACTGTGGAGCATAATACAAGTGCAGGAGCCTGTTACTGCACTGTATTCACCTAAATGATAGAGGATAAATACCTCATTGATAGGGGTCTGTCTGCTGAGTCCCCCACTGAGCCTGAGAATTGTTTTTTTCCCTCCACTGGGTGGGAATTCAGCCTGGCTGCAGCCATATATATAGGTGTGTCACTTGGTGGATGGACGAACCCGCGTGGCTCTCATTCACTTCAATGGGAGTGCCAAAGATAGCCGAAGTCCAGTACTCAGCTATCTGCGGCGCTCCTATTATAGACAATGGGGGCCACGTGGGCTCGTCCATCCACCAAGCAGAAGATGTGTGAAGTTATTTTCATTGTTAATGCCGTGTTGTTGATCTGATACTGAAGTAATGTAGTAAGAAGAATTCTTAAAAACTGTTTTATAACTTTGTATATTGTGCGGCGATAACAGCGTGTGAAGCTAGTAGCATGGAAACTCAATTTTTTTTTTTGGGGTGGCGTCTTTCTATAGTCCGCCTCAGGCAGGAAAAAGGCTAGGTTCACCACTGCCTATGGGTGTGGAGGCCCCTAACGCAGCCCTGATTAGGGCACATTTATCAATACTGTCGAACTTTGCACTGTCTAAAACTAAGAATTCTATTCATAATTTTTGACATATTTAAAAATCTGTTGCATGTACCTTCATAAATCTGTCTCATATTCTGACACTCCAAAATTCTCGCATACTTTTCTGATGTGCCATTGCCCTTGTGCCAAAATTCTGTGTCAATTGAATCTTCAACTTCATCATGACTAGATTGTTACAAACAGAAACCAAGTGGATCACGTTGTGACAGACCCTTACCCCAAAGGGATTAAATGACAAAATAGGCTTTGGTTGTTTCTTGTGATTTTGCAGTTTTTCTGGGGGGACGACTGGCTCACTCATAAGAGTAGACACCATAGTTGTTTTTTTGGTGTTTACTTTTTTTAAATAAATAACTTTTATTTTTCACTTTTGGTGGGTCTCATTTCCAGCTATGTTTAACTCCATGTTAATAATAATATGTTGATTTTTTTTTGTAGATCCCTCTAGTTCTATATTTTTCGTGGCTCACTTTTATGTTGTGCGATCATCAGAAGAATGATGAGAGAGACAGAGAAAGCGGAAGAAAGGGAAGGTAAGAGAAAGAAAGAGAGAGAGAGAAAAAAAAAAGAAACAGAAAAAGCGAATAATTTTACACATTCATACCTTTTCATATCTTTCATCTCCATGCTACACATTCAGCACATTCATACCACTATATTTATTCACATGTTATCACATTATTCTATTCTATTTTATATATTTATTAAAGTTTTTTCTTCCATTAAGTTTTATTTTTACTACATTTATGCACCCACATTCATATTCACATTTCATTGTTCAATATATAACATATGTATCTCTATTGTTTATGTTAGTTTTGCATTTTCCTATTAAGATTATGCAGTGTTGTGTGTTTTTTTTTTTTTTTTTGGGCACGTTGCTTTTTACTGTTTTCTACTGATATTTATGTATATTGTGTTACTATCTTTGTATGAGTGGGTACTGTATTGCGCATGCTTCAGTATTTCCAAATTGCAAAATTTTGTGTACTTGCTAGTTTCATGTTTGGATGGGATGTGGGTGTGGCTTGCCAGCGTCACATGACGCAATCGCCAGTCCACGCCCTCAGTGGTACCACTGGGGGATTTCAATATTGTTTACACCTGTACTAGGTACTATTTAGGTTTGGATGTGAGACCTTCACCCTGTAGCCCCCTGATGAAGCTAAGAGGGGGTGAAACATGTGTTGGGGCTTGTGGTGGAGGTCCCATCCTGCTTTTGGTAATGTGACTGTTGTTGATTATCATTTGGGTATCATGTGGGATGTTTGTGATCACTTACTTTCTATATTTGTTGCATTTCTAATGCTGACTGCTTAAGCAGACCTTTACTCTTTTGGGTGACTATGTTTGGCAGTCTCTTATACATTACCTTGCTGTGATTGACTGTTACATTATATGTATATTACATTAGTATGCAACATATATTTATGAATATATTATGTTTTTATAGCTACTTGTATTGTGTGTACCATTTTTGATACAGAAATTAATTGCAGCCATACCTCCGGGTTGGGTGGGACCTCTACCATGATTATTGTTTTTATGTAACATTGTTTTTAGTGTTATTTTTATCTGAATAAAATATTTATATTTATGCCAATTGTTTTTGTTTTGCATATCCATATAGGTTATGAATCTTCAACTAGGTTTGCACTATTGTAACCCTTTCCCAACATCTGCCATAATAGTACGACGGATGTCGGGTATTTAAATATGGCAGCTGCTCAGGAGCTCAGTGGCTGCCATGTCTCTGCTGTATTATACAGAAGAGACCTGGCGCTAATGCTCACGATCAGTGCCCGAGGCGCAATTTTCCCGGGGCGCAAAGGCACAGCAATTTTGGTGATGATTGTTGACTCGGAACGAGATGCAGGGCAGCGTTCCATTGCCATGACAGCCAGGAAACTATTGAAGGCTCCCAGGCTTGTCTGGCATTCATTTGTATGACAGGCTACTTTATTCAGGCTGTCATACAAATGCCGATAATTTGCAACCATTAGCATTGTAATGCATTGCATTAGTGATCAGACCCCCCTGGGCTTCAAGACCCCTAGAGGGTTTAATAAATGGAATATAAAAAAAAAAAAGTAAAATAAATATAAAAAAGTAAAAATTCAAATCACCCTTTCCTTAGAATATATAAAAGTAAAAAAATACTGTCAAACACATCCACATTAGGTATCCCTGTGTCTGAAAACAGTGAACAAAAAAAAAAAGTGCCAAGCTGCTGTTTTGCCTTTGATAAATTTTAACAAAAAGTGATTAAAGCAATAGACATGCCCCAAAATGGTATAACCCTATGCATCCTCGTACAGGGAAATATAAACAAAAAAAATATGGTGACTTTTTGGAAAAATTTGGTTTTTTTGCAAAGTTTTAGATTTGTTAAGGGTTTAAAATGCAAATAAAATTGTCAATTTGGTATCCTTTTAATCATACCAAAACACAGAATACAGGTGACATGTCATTTTGGCTGCACATAAGAAAAATTGCACAAATGCATTTTTTTTTCCAATTGCGACTTTTTTCCAGCTTCCCAGTACATTGTACAGAATAATAAATTGTACCATTATGAAGAACAATTTGTCCCGCAAACATTAAGCCCTCATATGGCTCTGTGAACGAAAAAATAAAAAAGTTATGGGCTTTGGAAGGCGGGGAGTCAAAATGAAAATCGAAAAATTTCAACAGTGAGAAATTAGCACCATATTCGTTCGTTCCGGTTTCATAAATGTGTCATAAAGTTAGACACTTTTAAACGACGACGCCCATTCTGATGTACACTTCTCAAATGTGCCGAATGAATGATGACTCATCTCCAGGAGCTTCAGGCACATACTGAATCTTCAGACAGCATATCTTGCTTTTCTCTGCTTTTCAAGAGCGCACTGCACAAATGCATGAAACTACCAAGTCATGGCTCATCTTTGGCTACATCTGTTGTAAATGTTTAAATCCAATGGGTGTGTGAAAAGTTTTTCTAGTTAATCTTTGATGTATGCACATTTATGCGAGAAAAATGACATAAAAAAAGTCACAAACCTTATTTTTTTTTAAACCTCATTCAAAAAAGGGGCATGCTGTGCGAGGCCAGCTATGAGTTGGTGTAGATTTCAGGGTGGGCATACAGCAGGGACTATGAAGACTGTTGTTTTGTATGCCCATTTGTGCGCTGCTGTATGCTGCTAATGTGAGACATCGTAATCTGCTGTACCTGTATTACAGATCCACAAACAATAGATCTGGAATATGGGAGTGTGTTACACTTACATTTTACATTTCATAGAGCTTTAATTGGTAAAAGATTCTCCCTGTTCTATCCAGAACACACTGTATGTATAAAAGTATTAAATACAGCTCAGAAGCATTAAATTCAGGTCTTTCATTTGGTCCTACAGCCACAGGTGTATAAAATCCAGCACCTAGCCATGCAGTTGCCTGTACAAACATTTGTGATACAATTGCTCGTTCTAAACATCTCAATGAAAAGAGTGGTACTGTAATATGATGTCACCGTTACAACACGTCAGGTTCTGGAATTTCTTTACTCCTCGATATTCCACCATCAACTGTGAGTGGTATTATTGAAAAGTGGAAGTGTTTAAGAACCACAGCAACTCAGCCACTAAGTGGCAGACCATGTAAAGTTACAGAGTGGGGTCGCTGAATGCTGAGGCACATAGTGCATAAAAGTTGCTAACTTTCTTCTGACTCAGTAACTGCAGAGTTCCTAACTTGGCATTAACAATGTCTGCTGGGAGCTTCATTGCATGGGTTTCAATGGCCAACAGCTTCATGCAAGCCTTACATCACCAAGTAGAATGGCAAGCAGTTGGACTCTGGAGCAGTGGAAACATGTTCTATGAAGTGACAAAGCACTTGTCTTCGTCTGATGGATGAGTCTGGGATAGGTAAATACCAGGAGAATGTCACCTACCTGACTAAATTGTGCCAACAGAAAAGTTTGGAGGGTGGGGGATAAGGGTTCCAGTGAAGGGAAATCATAAATGTTCATCATACCTAAACATTTTGGACAATTTTATGTTTCCAAATTTGTCAGAACAGTTTCGGGAAGGTTCCTTTCTTTTCCAGCATAACTGTGCCCCAGTGTAAAAATCCAGCTCCATAAAGGTATGGCTGTTAAGCCCACATAGAGGCCTGACTTCAATCCCATCAAACACCTTTGGCATGAACAAGAACAAAAAACCATCAGTGTCTGACCTCGCAAATGCTCTTCTGGATGAATGGGCAAAAATTCTCACAGACACGCTCCAAAATCTTGGAAAAAGCCTACCCAGAAGTGTGGAAGCTGTTTTAGATACAGGGGCAACTACATTTTAATGCTTAAAGATGACCTTTCATGTCCTCAGGCACATGCGGTTTTATATACTGCTAGAAAGCTGACAGTGTGCTGAATTCAGCGTACTGTCGGCTTTCCCGTTATGTGCCCCAGGGCTGGAGATATCGGTGCCGTTACCGATCTCAGCTCACGGTCAGAAGGGCGTTCCTGACAGTCTAGCTGCGCTGTGAGGAACGCCCTCCCTGACACTACTCGTCCATAGCCCTGTACTGGGGGAGCGTTCTTCACGGCTCAGTGTCATCACTGGGCGGTAAGGAATGCCCTCCCTGACTGTACTCGTCCATAGCCCTGTACTGTCAAAGGGGACGTTCAGTGAGTTGTGAGGAATGCCCCCCCCAAACTGTCGGCTTTCTAGCGGTATGTAAAACTGCATATACATGAGGACATGAAAGGTCCTCTTTAAAGGGAGCCTATCATTGCCAAAAGGAAGACTGAGATAAGCATATATTCAAATAGCCTTTATAAAGGCTATTTCAGGCATACCTTTTGTTTGATGATCCTCCAAGCAGTTTTGTTGTAAATCCTTTATTTTCTGATATGTAAATGAGCTCTATGGAGCACAGGGGACATTATCCCTGTGCTCTGAGCACAGCCACATCATCCTAATTTGAATGCCTCCTTCCCCCTTGTTGTAAAAGTCTTCCTCCTTATCTTCTTAGCTGCATCAATTGCAGCTTCTGACATAGGTGTGATCCAAATCTCGTGCATGTGCTGTACACTTGGATAACGACCCCCCCCAAGTTCAGTATTGTAAATTCAGTTTGTCACCTGCCAAGGTTTCCTAAGCCTTTAAATGGTCCCTCAGTCTGGTTCAGTAGGACACACAATCATGGAAGACGCTGATTATGAATTGTATTACTGAACTGAATGAACGTTTCAAAAATATTCAAATTTATTGAGATGTACCTGTATGCTTATCTCAATCTTCATTTTGGCAATGATAGACTCCATTTAAGGATTTAAAATGGGATGTCTTAAAAGCTCCTGTAGATGTAATGTGCAGGTGACCTAATATTTTTGTCCATCTAGTAGACATTACATTAAACAGCAGCATTTTGTTCCCTGTTTCATAGAAGTGTTGGTGGCATCAGTCAGTGTTCACCAATAGTCCTTCATCTGAACGTAGATATCATCATCCAGGTCAAGCCTGTATATGTTACCTTATTGAAAAGCCCAGTATCAGCGGCCATGAATGCTGGTATTGTGAATCAATACGCTACATGCTCCATCTGAAAGCAGTTATCATCCAGCATGTCAATCTGCTGTATGTGTCTTACCTGTGCTTCACAGTCTGCGTGGCTACAATAGTGGCTCACACTAGGACCATTTTCTTTTATCTATATTATTGGAAAATAATAGTACTAATCATAAAATAATACTATCACTTTTTAGGAAATTGATCAATGCGCAGAACAGATTTCTCTCAGACATATTATTACAAGTTAGAAAATATATGAAGAGCAGCCATTATTATCAACCTAAGCAAATTCACGTGAACAATTTAACAAATGCTTCATTCATTTTCTTTCTTCTCAGCATCGGTTTTGGTGACGTCAGCTTGTAATGCTTTCTTCTTCTCCCACATGTACTTTTCTAAAAGGGGTTTGTAGATGTACACACCACCAGCAAATCCTAACAGCACAGCGAAAACTAACTGGCCCGTGGGAAGTCTGCTTATCATCCTCAATATGCAGCGTTATCTTCTTTCCGAAAGGAAAAACTCACAAAATCTGAACTCCTGTAGCAAAATAGGGGGAAAAAAGTCAATGAAAGTTTTTTGTGTTCACTCATTACACAAATAAAGTACATGCAAACACCTTGCTCAGACAACTGTAACTACAGGTATTAATACATAAATTTCATTTGGCTTTATGATGCTGCTAATTTTTGTGTGGCCATCTGAATATGGGCCAAGGCCATGTCAATACAGTGGTCAATGTGCAACTTCAAAGCACATACTGGAAACATCAATAAACTATGCCAAAAAAGTGGTAAAGCAGTTTATACAATTGGTCACCACACAAAAACCTATATTCATTTGTAAACTACTGAGGAATATAGTGTCACTAAAGGGTCATTTTATCACATTAGTGGGCCCAGTGCAAAGGTTTCATAGGTGGGCCCCCCTCCGTCATCACCACTTAAACATACCTGATTCACTCAAATTAAAATGGCCCCCACATAGTATTATTCCTTATTAGTGGCCCCATACAATATACACACGTTGGCAAAATTGTTGGTACGCCTCGTTTAATGAAAGAAAAACCCACAATGGTCACAGAAATAACTTGAATCTGACAAAAGTAATATATAAAAATTCTATGAAAATGAACAAATGAAAGTCAGACATTGCTTTTCAACCATGCTTCAACAGAATTTTTAAAAAAAAAGAAAACTCATGAAACAGGCCTGGACAGAAATGATGGTTCCCTTAACTTAATATTTTGTTGCACAACCTTTTGAGGCAATCACTGCAATCAAACGATTCCTGTAACTGTCAATGAGACTTCTGCACCTCTCAACAGGTATTTTGGCCCACTCCTCATGAGCAAACTGCTCCAGTTGTCTTGGGTTTGAAGGGTGCCTTTTCCACACGGCATGTTTCAGCTCCTTCCAAAGATGCTCGATAGGATTTAGGTCAGGCTCATAGAAGGCCACTTCAGAATAGTCCAATGTTTTCCTCTTAGCCATTCTTGGGTGTTTTTAGCTGTGTGTTTTGGGTTATTATCCTGTTGTAAGACCCATGACCTGCGACTGAGACCAAGTTTTCTGACACTGGGCAGCACATTTCTCTCTAGAATCCCTTGATAGTCTTGAGATTTCATTGTACCCTGCACAGATTCAAGACACCCTGTCAGATGCAGCAAAGCAGCCCCAGAACATAACAGAGCCTCCTCCATGTTTCACAGTAGGGACAGTGTTCTTTTCAAGATATGCTTCATTTTTCCGTCTATGAATATAGAGCTTATGTGCCTTGCCAAAAATTTCGATTTTTGTCTCATCTTTCCATAGGACATTCTCCCAGAAGCTTTGTGGCTTGTCAACATGTAGTTTTATATATTATTACTTTTGTCAGATTCAAGTTATTTCTGTAACCATTGTGGGTTTTTCTTTCATTAAACGAGGGGTACCAACAATTTTGTCCACGTGAAAGTGGCCATGCCCCTGCACTTATAAATAGTAGCCCCCCCTCCCTTATAAATAATAGTTCCTGTTCACAGGTAACTGCCCCCTTATCAATAATATTTATAAGGCGGTCAGCAGGGACTATTATTTAAAATGGGGGAATTATTATTTATAAGGGGGGGGGGGCTTAATAATTCCCTTATAAATAATAATCCCTGTTTAGAAATAATAATGTCCTCTTCTAAATAATTGTCCCTGATTACAAATAATAATGGCCCCTGCTTTTAGTCTTCCTTATCAATAATATTTCTGCTTATAAATAGTTCCCTCTTATAAATAATAGTCCCCATTATCTGTAATAGCCTCCCCTTATAAATAATAGTTCCCCTTTATTTATAAGAAGGGGAATTATTAGTTATAAGTAGGTTAACTATTATAAGGGGGGGCTATTATTTAAATTATTTCCCCATTATAATAGCCCCCTTATAAACAATAGTTCCTCCCTTATAATAGATCTCCTTAAGTACAATAGTTCCCCCAACTATAAATAATACACACTTATAAATAATATGTCCATGTTCAGAAATAAGTGTCCCCTCAACAGTAATTGCTCCCTTTTTCTATAAAAACAAAAAAAAAAAATAAACTTATACTCACCTTACCACGATCCCTCGATGAGTGTAGTGGCTCACACCTTCTCTTGCTGTTGCACTCTGGTGCAGGTCCGGGTCTGGCGCCGGTGAAGCGAAGCAGTGACGTTATCACCTGTGCCGCGACGTCCTGCACATCACTGCAAGTTTTCTATGGCAGAGCAAGGGCTTTACAGCTCCCTCCTCTGTTACAGTTTTAAGTGGGACTCTCCCAGGCAGAAAGTCTGGTACCTGGATCCAGGGGCCCCCGCAACCATAGGGCCCTTTGCATGTGCGTCATTTGCCCTATGGTTAAAGCAGCCCTGTGTCACTAAATAATTATTCTGTGTAATGAAATTAACCTCTATCACAAAAATATGTCTGGACCACTGTATAAGCCATGCTACCTCCTATGTCACCCCTGCTACCTCTTGTGTCACCTTTTACCTCATAGATTATAAGCTCTTGCGAGCAGGGCCCTCAGTCCCATTGTCTGAATTGACTATTTCTCTGTAATGTATCTTTTTGTCTGTACTTGAACCCTACATTTTGTAAAGTGCTGCTAAAAAAAAAAATATATATATAATTATACAAACATGTTATGCCAGTTTTAATAAAGTGTGTGACTGGTGTGAGCAGTGCCTGAATTATTAACAGCCTCTGACCTCCTAATAAATCAGATGCACAGCCGTCTGCCAGAACGGAAGTCTATGCAAGTCAGGTACTGGCGTAGATTTCCTATGTAATTCATGTCACTTTCCTGGCATGAGTTATAATTGCTGGGCCAAGACTTCCCCACGGTGCTCCACTCAGAAAGCTGGCGTAGAAGGGTTAATAAATTTCCCCCATGGTATAGATTCCCCCCGCCCGCCCCTTTACTGACTTTCCTGCCCAATGTTGCCCATGCCACCAGCTGTTTAGGAAACTGCAGAACAGCTTCATTCATGTTTAGAATTGGATGAAGTGCTGTATCAGCACTGCAGGTCCTATCATTCTCAACATTGGTGGGGGTCCCTAAACTATAAAATCATGGCATATGCTAGCAATATGTCATCACTATATAAGATAGAAATAACCATAGTGGCAATAATGTACAATATCATATTACAAACCATGATGATAAACCTAATAGAGGTGATGAGGAGAACAGTTCAGAGCAGTCTTACATGTCACCAGTCATATCATACATATGTCATGTTATGTTATCAGATACAGCCTCATACTCTGGGAGGCATTCTGAGACTTCTGGTACTACAAGCATAGCTCCACACAGCCTACCTCTGCTGTTTCAGCTCCTTCCCCCAGTAGCAGATCTAGTGCCCTAATGTAGCCCCGCACCGTGCAATGACAACTGGATGCAGATGACCTTCTTTCTTACTCAGCCTGTCTCCCGTCATGTATTACATTTGTGTGGGCAGCCATATTGCTGGTGATCACACGCTAGATACAGGAACATGACCTGCACTGCCGTAAAACTGCATTGATATAAGCAGCCATTTTGTTGGAGCCCACTGTAACACACAACCTTACCTCCAGTGATTTGACCAATGTTATGGACGAAAGTGGTTGGTTCTCTAGTTCAACCTGAGAACGTGACAGCGGGGCGTGGTATGCCTTGACAACAGAACGCTTAGAGCCATGGAGGTGATCAGGAGCCGGGCACTGCCAGCTATCAGGAGGCCGAACACTTCGGGGTCTGTGCAGCTCAGGAAGAGGAAATCCAAGCTGTACAGCAAGGAGGGGGAGGAGGCGGCTGTGGGTGCAGGTAACTGTGCACCCGGGGAATCAGTGGCAAGCCTTCCTACTTACTACATGGAGCAGAGCTCAGCCTTTACCACATCTACGGTCATACAAAATGAGTAGTTCTGTGAGATTCTGTTCACACTGGTGACATGATTGTGTGCAGTCAGAATAGTGGTGTGTTTGATAGAACAGCACACTGCCGTTCTGTACACTAGGTGAAAACCGCAAGCAAAGATTCCTATGTTTTATGTACTGCAATATGGACGGTAATATGCCCATGCGTTATGGCGTTATGTGAAGCCATACAAAATGAATGCTTATACCCATTATTGACCCTGTAAAATGCAGAACCTAAAACCATCTGTCTTAAAGGGATTGTCCCAATGTCGACACTTAGTGACAGGATAGGCGATAACTGTTGAATCGCTGGAGGTCCCACCGACTATGAAGGGTCCTGTTGCCTGAATGGAGTGCTGGTCAGACCTGTGTACGTCAGCTACATTTTATCTGTGGGGCTGACAGATAGCTGAACACAAAGCTTGGCAGCCCCATAGACTTAGAATGGAGCGGTAGTAGTGCTCCTGCTTGACCTTTGCTCCATCCAGAGTACACTGGATCACTTATTCTCCTAATCACTAGGACCAGCGGGAATCAAATACATATTATACATCCAATGAACAGGTGACAACACTTGGAGCTAGGTGACCACTTCTGCTGTGTGCTACATACCACCAGACTATATAGGCGCACATTGGTTACAGGGGTAGTACAGGATTTCATCCCCCAGTGCTGCTGCTAAGGTGGTTTCTTTTTACTACTTCGCAGCTGATCACTTGCTGTCTACCCACAGTAGTGGTCTCATCTCTATGTACAACACAAGACCACTGAGGCTAGTGATTGGCTATATAGGACAAGTGGGTAGACTGGACGTGATCAGCGCTAAATGGTGACAGGCAATGATCACTCAGGTCCCTAAAGACTGGAGCACGTACAAAGAGTGCCTGGACCATCAATTAGACAGAGCTGACTGATTTTACTGGGAACTATGTAATTCTTCACATCCCCTGTGGTGGCGCTGTCGGGAGATTTGACAGATTTCTCCACAAATTAGAGCCTATTCCTACAGGTCATTTTTAAAAGGTCATTTCGGGCAAAATTATTTTTGTAGTATTTTTTAACTAAATCGTATTTTTCCTTTTTCATCATTACTGGTTTCAAAATTGATTGTTAAAAATTGAGTTTTTCACTCATGTATTCTTAAAAAGGGTTTCCTTTCTGAAACAGTGGCTTAGATACATATGACGCAAGTAGTTTGGGTGATTGGGGCAGGCTTAGAGCTATGGTTCAGGTTAGTGGTGATAGTAGTAACTGAGAGACTTATTATAGTGACATCGACCACTATCAGGGCTGTATATAGCTAGACTTAGCAGATCCCGCATATCACTGTCATCCCAGCGGCTAGGTCTTGTGTTTGCTTAATTGGTGAAGAAACAAGTGGTAATAATAATGAGGTTTATTTAGGTAATGTCATGTATTTGGTTGTGACTGGTCTCTCTTGTGTTGTTCCCACAGGCCTCTTTGGAGAAAATGTTTATTTTGTCTTATTCACAGTTGCCTTTCGGATTGTTAACTGCGGTTTGGTACAGACCAGCTTTGTCCCCGATGAATACTGGCAGTCCCTTGAAGTGGCGCATAATATGACTTTTAAATATCCTTTACTGTAATAGCAGTATTATTTATCACCTGATAAATATATGTATTATATATCACCTACTTAATTTTATGGGCAAGTAGTCACTGCTGTTCCATAGCAACTTGGTTGTACTTTGCACCAGTGCTTGCATGTTGGCAACAATTTGTAGGGAAAAGACTGAGCTTTTGGCTAAGGCCCCATGTAGCGGTTTTGGAAATCAGGGTTTCCGCTGCGCATATTTTTCTGCAATGTGTGGATGGGATTCACTGGAATTCACTTTGCGGTCACTGTAAAACACCGCCATTTTTGCCTCAGTGTTTCCGCCGCAGACCAAGAGTGGCATTTACCCCACATGTGGCCCTGGCCTTAAAGAGTTATTCAAGCAAGGTCAATAAAAAAAGACTTTGGGTGGGCATAGTTCTCAATTTCCACTTGTCCACAATCTTCATTTAGGTTTGATGCAGCCAAGGCCTTCCCTGCCACCTTGTCTCATTTCTCTTGTTTTGATTTTACCACTTTATATCTATCCATGGTGTGGCTTCTCACCATAGGGAACTTTTATAGGTGAAGTGCTGTAAAATATTCCCAAATGTAAATTCATTCCGTATTTACCTTAACAGTGGTAATTATGGCTATTTAACATGGGAGTGGAATGAAGGTTTGAGGGGTTTCACATACCCCTTGCTGTTTGCCATTATTTACAAAGTTTTATACTGGATTGGCAAGGATGATGTCTCCTTTCTGGTAAGTGTACTTCATCATGAGATGCAAGGATAGTATTTATGCTTCCCATAGATAAAGTTTTCTAATAATTGGATCATCATGAAAAAATACTTATAGCCGGGGGCACACGGGCAGTTATAGCAGTGGGTTAGTTGCTGCAAACTGTCCAGCCTCTAACCTTCTGCGATCTACAGAAGCAACATAGTGGATGGAATTGAATCAAATCTCCTTCGCATGCTGTGACTAAAACCCTCAGTGCAAAGTGACCTGTTATATGGGCTGTAAACCTGCAGCTTGTCAGTTATTGGTACGGTTTTTGGTCATGGCTTTCAAGCTTTGCATTGCGGCTTCAGGGGGCCCACAGAGAATCCTGTAGTTCATCCAAAGCAAAAACAAAACAAAAACCAAAAAACATAACATGGTTTATGCAGAGAAACATCTGCACAATGTTCATCCCATGTGGCCTCAGCAGTTTTCAATATGAATACTTCTCCACTCAGATGTAGTGGTCATGGTGTGTGGTCTTGCAGCATATCTGCAGTTTTTTGGGTTAAGTGTGTTTTACTTTTAACTTTGGAATGTCTCCAGTAAGTGGTAAAAAGGCATGCATGCGGCAAGAACTGCGCCACAACTGCTATATTTTAATACTCCCTTTCTGTACAAGATGCGGCTTGCCTATACACCTGTGGTATATGCAAGAAAGTTGTATCCCATCTGCATTTCAGCATCTTGGCTCCACTACTTTCTATAAAGTGTAACTGTCTGTAAAATACATATCATGTTAGTTTTCTCTCACAAATAATCTCATTGATGGCTTATATCTTGCTTACTAAATTACATATACTGTATGTCTCAGAGTTATGATTTTTTTTGTGTGTTTTCTGCAGATTTGGCTTCCAAGACTGATTCAGGCTGTGTTCTCCAGCATTGCAGATGTAAAACTGTACAGTTTAATGAGGCGAATAGAAAATTCAAGTGTGGCAAAATGGGTGGTATGTGTTAATACATAAAAGATATTAAGGCTTTCCCTGCTACATGTAATGGCTGTAGTAATTACTAAGGCTGTATTCACACTGCACCTGGCTTTCTGCAGCACTATTCTGGCTGTCAAAGATACTGGAAGCCTGTTGTGGTCTATTTAAGAATGTATCCGTCATATCTCTTATGTTACAGTCTTGATGCTAGCATGAAGAGTAGACCATTTATATTATTTTTATATTTCATGGCCAATATATACACATAGAGCTGCCCACTGTTCTGGTTACGAGTATTTTTTTTCCCATGGTGAATCACTGAAACCACAGTAACGCTGCTACTTTACCACAAATCTCAGGCAACTCTGTGTCACTGTAAATATGGCTTAGTGTTTAGAGTGACTATTCTGTATGTATGTATAAAGGGAAAAATAGGCATTAGTATTAATGTTGTTCCAGTACTTCAGTCAGCTGTGCTCCTGGTTTACGTGGTACTGCTCCTCCAGAACTCTTACAAACACAATGGAAACTGTACTTGGCACTCTGGCTTTGTATTACTACCCTCTGAAAGGTTCACAAACAAAGAACAGGTAAGACATCCTCATGGTGATCTGCAAATACTCCTTCTTCACCGTTTAGCTTACATATTAAGAATGTCACTTTTCTTGTTTTACAGCACCAAGTACTTGCTCTTCGTGGCTCTGGCATTTCTAGTCCGGCCAACTGCACTAATTCTTTGGGTTCCATTGCTTCTATATCATTTTTCCAAAGAACAGAAGAAATTAGACTTAATAATTCACCAATGTTTACCAGTTGGGTAAGTAGCAAGGGAAAACTGCATGTTATCATCATGGCAAAGTCAAGTGTCCACTAGCACGATAATAAAAAAAAATTGCTGAAGACTGAAATTGCTTACACTGAAAGAGTTAAGGGTAGGTTCACACAGAGGAATTTGGAGCTGATTTTAAGGTGGATTCTGCCTCAGTATCAGCTGCTCAATCCTACCTAAATCTGCCTCCCATGTTATTCAATTGGATGGAGAGACTGAATCAAGGCGCTGAAAAAAATAAGTGTCCTGCTCAATCTTGCCGCTGATTCAGCCGTAGAACCCCTATTTCAAGACACTCCAGACCAGTGGGTAAAAGAAAGAAAGTATAAGGCCTACTTCGGCTTTCCGCCACAGGAAGCTGAGGGTCAGACTGGAGAATTTAAGGAGAAAGTCTGTCTCCAATTCTTCTTCACTTTCTGCCATATGAAAGTATCCTGTCATTTCAGATTTTTTTGTAAATGAATAGTTCAGGTAAATATAAGAAACTTTGCATTATATCAGATCAGAGAATTTCCTGCTATAGAATAGAATAGTATACTTTATTGATCCCCATAGGGAAATTGGGTTTTTCAACAGCTCCTTGGAACACAGTCAACAATACAATACAAACCATCACAAATAACAGCGTACATAGTACAATCATAATACAATCAGGTAGGATACCTGCTAATACAGAGTCATCCATTGTGTCACCAATAACACAATTAATACCCCTAGGGATAACCTTTTGAATCTCTAACTACTGCAGCAAAGTTTTATCTTCTGCTGAAGAAGCTTTGTTGACCCACGAGGACCCTATGTGTTTTCTCTAATTGATTTTAAGTTTCCCCATGGTCTTCTTCCTCACTATGCTCTCCCAGTGGTCAAATTTTAGCCCTGCTACTGACCCAGCTCTTTAATCAACTTATCAATCTTTTTAACCTGTTCTGGCATTGTCCTCGCCACACTGGACCTGCATAGAATAAGACCACAGCTACCACCGATTGGTAAAAGATCCCAAGTAGCTTGTTGCACACAAGGGGCCATAATTCTCAAAGGAAGAACAGCCTGCTTTCTCCCCTCTTTTATACACCTTAGTCTCCAGTCTACTTTGTCTCCCAGATAGATCACCAAGTATTTTTAGGACCAAGCCTGTTCCACTTCCTGACCCTCAATGCAGACCGGAGAAACATCCAATCTCACCTTCCCAAAAACAAGTATCATTTTCCTGGTTTTAGTCATGTTCAAGATATTGCCATTCTTACCATTCCATGCTGAAAAGGACAACACAACGTCACTGTATTTTTTTGTCATCTCTACGAGAACTTCTGTAAGAAGCATGAACAAGAGACAGACCTGTAGACAGTGAAGTGGAATGGTGCTAGTACTTTGCTCTGCTGCGCTCCAGTTCTACTCAGAAGTCTGCTCAAAACGGTCGATCCTAGCCTAAAAAGGTAGCCACTTATCCAGTGAACTAGAGAATTGGCTTCTGTTATCTGACATAGCTTCTGCTGCAACAGACCAGGCCGAATAGTGTTAGAAGCACTTCTGAAGTCGAAGAAGGTAATGTGGACACTCACCCCTATAGAAAGGAGTACAAGGAGTACACTCTCTGCAGCAGGGAATTAGTGCATCCTCCACTCCCACTTTAGCACAGTAGGCAAACTACAAGTGTTCAAGAAATGCAGCTACACACACTCACAAGTAAGCCAGCACCAATCTCTCAAACACCTTCATAACTTGAGACCTTCATGCTATCAGCATCTTTCCTGCCTGCTAAACTGCGCAGCCCTAGGATAAAGTTATACCATTTTCTAATATACTTTTTGGATCAATGCCTCATGGTTCCAGTCATTCAATGGGAATATTTATTATATACTTTAATGAGCCTGTGTTTCCATCACATGACCAGGACTGATTTGTATCCAATAGTACCATGCAGTAATGTGTTTCATTGCACAAGGGTTTATTTTGAATGGTTTGAGGGTCATAAACTGTGTTCTACTTTGCAGACTGTTAACCCTTGGAGGCTCAGTAATAATTGACTGGATATACTTTGGCAAGGTAAGACCAAGCAAGCTCGTTGAAAGTTAATATAAATGTTTTCCTGGCCTTAAAGGGAGTCTGTAAATGTAACTCAGTATATAAACCCAGCCCTGCAGATAAATAGGCAATGGTCACCTAAATTTGACTGTGTTTTCCCCTTATGAATCAGTGCCTCCATTGCCGAGACATCACTGTTTTTTGGAGCAATGCGGGTCTTTGCACTTAACTCTTTGGAACAATGACAACGCCCTAGTTGCTCCAAAGAGCTTGTTTGAATATTGGCAAAAACAGTGATAACTTGACAACAGAGGCACCTATTGACGTGGGGAAAACACTGTTTGATTCAGGTGACCATAGCCTATCTATCTGCGGAGCTAGGTTGATATGCTGGATTCAGGTGACCACAACCTATCTATCTGCGGAGCTAGGTTGATATGCTGGATTCAGGTGACCATAGCCTATCTATCTGCGGAGCTAGGTTGATATGCTGGATTCAGGTGACCATAGCCTATCTATCTGCAGAGCTAGGTTGATATGCTGGGTTCTGGTGACAGACTCCATTGAAAATTTATAACCTATCTTTAGGGCAGGTCATCCATGTCAGCTGACTGAAGGGGAAGAGGAACTCTTGAAGTAGCCACAGCCCCGTGCCTTGTGTGGTGGCTGTGAGTGGTAATGCTGCTCAGCCTGAATGGGATTTAGCTGCAGTAACCAGGCACAATCACAACAGAATATATGGATCAGCAGCACCGCAACCACATTAGTCAATCAGTGGTGGTGCCGGCTTTCATTGGATTCTGACTAATCTGATATTGCTGACCTATCCTAAGCATAGGTCATGAATATCTAATTTCTATTTCTTTAAAACAAAAAAACAAAACATATATTGTGATACGGTTATTCACATTGTGGATTCAGTATATAACCAATAAAACAGCAGGGGGCATTATCGCATGCAGGTAAAAATAAAGCTTACCTGTGCATTCCCTGAACTGGATAGGCTTTATTGCTTAATAGACAGAGTCCCAAGAATTAAATCAGCAGAGCGCAGCAGGGTGCCCGAAGTCTATTTGCGTTGCCACCTCATCTGTGAAGTCACTGACTCCACTGTTGCAGATCAGGGAAGGCCAGAGTCAGTCATGTGACCGAGAGTTGGAGCATCAGCAGGGAAGGCAGAGGAATGTGATTTCTGGACTCCCCAGATGTGCTCTGCAAAGGAAATCATCAGGGGAGCTGGGGTACATGGACATATCTATTAAAAAGAGAAGGCGTTCAGAAACACCCCATAAAAACACCGACTGACGCGGAGCAGGGTATGCTCTGAAATGCGTCAGTCGGTGTATTTATGGGGTGTTTCTGAACCCCTCTCTTTTTAATGGATTATTAAAAGTTAATTCTTATTTATAAGAAGATTGAGTGCTGGAATTTTCATACATTTTCACTACTCCATGGGGTCTGAGGAGTTTCTTCCGTGCACCATCAATGTATGATACCATGGAATTTTAACTATTGAGAGAGTGGTAAAACATTTCTTCTTTTTACCTGGACATATATTAACAATAAAGCTTTCCACTTCAGAGAATGCACTAGTAAGCTTTGTCTTTCTCTGCAAAACCCCTATAACATACACTGCTGTCATTATGGACATATACCATGCATGATAATTTAGTGTTTTTTGTTACAATGTATGGTTTGGTGCAACATGTCACAGATCCCCTTCTATTGCTGTGCAAACCTGTCAGCTGCCCTGTGTCTACTGATAAGGAAACTGCTGGGAACAATTCTTCTAATACTCTTAAATGTTGCGTTTTTTCTTCTCTTACAGTGGACAGTTGTTCAGTGGAATTTTTTGAAGTTTAATGTGCTGCAAAATATTGGCTCATTCTATGGGTCTCACCCTTGGCACTGGTACATTACTCAGGGATTTCCAGTTATCATTGGTACACACTTGCCATTTTTTATACATGGCTGTGTCGTGGCACCAAGAAGATATCGTGTTCTATTAGTCTCTATAGTTTGGACTGTTTTCATTTACAGGTAAGCAGTACAATGAATATTTCATAACAAAATGAAAACGTGAAAACTTGCACAGAACAACTATAATGTAAAAGTTCTTAAAAGGATTTTCCTGGGAATAAATAAATGGGTGCAGGAAAGTGTGTTAAAAAAAAAAATGTTTGCTCTCCTCTTCTCTGCCCTGATGTCAGTGGTGCCCGGTCATCCCTGGTGCTATAGCAACAACTTCAAAGATTTAATCTCAGCATTGTGAACACTGTAATATCTGTTTAATTTTGTAGCACTTTGAGTCATAAGGAATTTCGATTTATCTATCCGGTACTCCCGCTCTGCATGATCTTCTGTGGTAAGAGTTGCTTTTTTTATTTTTGTTTCTTCTGTTTGGAGCACTTTTATTTTGCTAACTTTCAACTACACATTCCTTAACCGTTGATTTAATATGTCACATTTCTAAGAAAATATTTCTTTTACAGTCTTCTTCTTATTTTAGAAATATTTCCTAACTGAACAACTGAACACTCCCTTTCCCCACTGTGGTAGTTCTCACTAAAGCATGAACAAGCTTTAAAACGAGTCTCTTACTTAGATGAAGCATATTAAGCCAGCAACACCGTTACATAGGTCAGACTCACCTAAATGCCTCACCTTTTTCCCCATCAAAATTTGTGTCTCCTTGTCGAGTTTTTTATTTCACAATATGCAAATGAGCAGTCTGGATCACTGAGGACATCTCCATTGCTCCAACCAACATTGCTGTAATACGCCCAACTTCCCCCTCCTTTCTTTGAGTGACAAGGCCAGGGGACTATGCTGAAATCACCCGCCCTGTGTTCTTGCGTTCACACTGGAGTATTAGAGCAGTGTGGGGCACAGCAGTTTGTAGGAACTTAGCCATCCTCGGTGCTCCAGACTGCTCATTTGCATAATTTGAAATAAATTAATATCTCAGCAACAGACATGAATTTTCATAGGGAAAAAGATGTTATTTTCAGATGAGTCTGTTCTATCTTGCTCCTTTTGCTGGTTTAATATGACAGACTACCTTTAAAGAGTTAGGGTATGTTCACACGGGAGAATCTGAGGCTGCAGGCATAGCACAAAGCATCCCACAGATTAGGCCCATTTATCTAGGCCTAATCAGTGGCGGAGAGCTTGGGGGTCGGAAAATGAAAAAAGGAATCTGAGATGGATGTCCACCTCAAATTCCTCATAATTTTTGGCTCTGAACTATTTTTTTTTTTTTAATAAATAGTTCAAGTGACTCTTGAGAAAATATGTCATATGCTCTTTTCCACTCTTATCAGCTCCTCTCCTGCCTGTTAAACTGCTCAGTTCACTGCTCAGACCAGTCTTTGCTGAAGACAGGCTGCAGTTCATAGAAGTCTTTGTAGCGGAGAGGAGGAAGAGGAGTGAGTGAGAAGCAGAAAGACACATACCTCCTGGGGCAGATAGGGTAAGATTTTTATCTCACCAGAGCTTTATTCACATCTGTAATGCTAAAACTTGCTGGAAAACTGCTATAAAACCGCAATAAAAAGTTTTATAGTCATCTGAACTATTCATTTACAACTTTAAAAAAAATGAAATGACAGTTACTCTGTAAACAAATGTTCCTTTCAGAAAAGCTTGTTATCGGGGGGAGATCAATGTGATTTGTGATTCTTTGGTGTACATAGCATTCCTCAGACATTTGTGTTGTTTCCATGGATGCTTTGTTACTGGCGATAAGTATTCTGGTGTGGATTTCCATATTTTTACCCCAATAATTCTGCCTCTAGGTTTCTCATTTTCAAATATGAAACGTTGGAAGAAACCAGCCATTGGACTTTTGGTTTTATTAAATGTACCCTCTGCTCTCTACACTGGGTTGATTCACCAGAGAGGAGCACTAGACATAATGACCAACATTCAACAGTTATGCAACAAGGAGAATGCTTCTGTTTTAACTCTGATGCCTTGTCACTCTATTCCATATTACAGGTGAGTAGCGGTTTATACACCTTAGATAGCTGTTGGTCAAATGCTTGTTTGGCTAGCAGCTGCCCCTCCTGACTACCCCACCCCCAATATACATGCACATCAGCCAAGTGTGCATATACATTTTCAATAAGGAGGGAGAAACAAGCCACTGCCAGCCCCTTCTGATGTTGGCTTATGAACCCAATCCTTCTTTAAAGAGAACCTGTCACATAAAAATGCTGTACAATTTGTAATATGTTATAGAGCAATTTGATATATAGTTTTGTAGGAAAAGGTTCTGTATAATGTGTTCTTTTCAGCTTTGCTGTTTCTATGCTTAGGACCACCCCCATGACTGTTTATATCAGTGATTGCAAGTTGTATCTGTATAATGGGGGTGGTCAGCCAGCCCCCAAGACTAGATGACTGTTTCTAGGCAGAGAAAAGATAGAAGTTTTTCCCATAAAATTTTTATCAGTTTGCTCAACTCCTTCTCTATACTATGCTGCCTGCAGATAGAACTTCTTGCTTCTGATCACAAGTTCGCTTTAACCCAACATTTGCCATTAGGAAAGAGTCGTAACAACCTCGTACACAATAGATGGTTGGCACATGCCGTTAATCTAATATGTATGGGGCACCTTTCGTATTTCATGCTTATAAAGGCTTGTGTGATTGAAGTGGTTGCCTCTAAAGATTGCCAGGTTGGCTATCAGCTAACTGTAGTGGGTTGACTCCTAAAACCCCTGTCAACTCTTATCTCTGAGGGAAACTGTGGTCGGTCACCCTTTCTTTCACCAGCTCCTGCAAGGAAAAGGTTACATTATATTTGCCCATTCAAATAAATAGATTACTGTGTAATACATGGCCATACACTCAGAGCCCTCTACTCTGGCTTATACAGGGGGACCCCAGTCTTTGACATCCTTACACATCACATTGCCCTTAAAAGACAAGCCATTTAACTGCAGGCTTTGCACATGTTGTAATTTTACCCCCTAAGGCTATATACTCATTTCCACATCATTCTATAGCAAATTGTCATTATTGTGTTTTTGTTTTGTACATGATCTGTATTACAACAGAGGTCTAATGTTGGAAGAAACTGCAACGTTTAACTATTTCTAGTTTTTTTTTTCCAGTCATGTTCATTGTCCCATTAAGATGAGTTTCCTTGAGTGTCCTCCAGATTTAGAAGACCATGACACATATGTTGATGAAGCTGATCTATTTTACATAAGCCCCCTGGCTTGGCTCAATGCAGAATTTTATGATTCCAAACAATTACCAACACACTTAGTTATGTTTAGTGTTCTAGAAAAGGTGAGTATATTAAACCCAAGAACAATCTGGTTGTCATTTTTCCACCAATTTAAGGGGCCTCTGGACTTGTTGAGCCAAAAATCAAGAGTAAAGATGGGTGTCCATGTATGCAGCACTCCATTGGTTTCAGTCCATGAATATGCAAAACATACAGACAACCATATACTTGAGGCTAGGTTCACATCTGTGCTGGGCGACTGAGATCGGGACGACTAAAACAGCGGTTACCCGCAGACACTCCGTGCAGGACTTTTCTCTCCGCCGATTTTTGCCAGTTGGCCTTAGACAAAGTTTTAATATGAATATTACAAATAACGAAGAAAAAACTGGAAGCAAGAGAGAATTAAAGTTGTAACTTAGCCTGTAAACTTACCGCCTCATAGAAACTGATTAGATTAGTCTGACAGAACTGATCCACCATGAGCCCATGCTGATACTGGGTTATAAGGTTACTATCATTAAGATGCTCCAGGGTAGCATCTCTTAGAAAACCTCACCATTTACAATATGTTTATTGTCAATCAATAGAAAAATCTTGTTTGTTTCCAAAGACTAAAAATCCATACAGATGTAAGCTACTTTCACAAGGTCAGTATTTCGCATCAATATTTATGAGCCAAAATGATGAACGGACTACACAGAGAAAAAGTAACTGGAACCATCCGCACCTCTTCTTTGTTCTGGAAGCACTCCTTGATTTAGCTTACAAGTACTCATGCAAAATACTGATGAAACACAGACCGTGTGAAAATGGCCTTATGATCACAGCTTAGAGTTTGCAAATCTGTGTCCAGTCCAGGCAGTCCTTTTAACTATATACATCACAAGGACACATCTTTTTCCCCGTTTCCTGCAAAGCATCAGTGTAGATAACATATATACGTGTAGACCATTTACTTCACAGGTGATTGACAAGACAGGACTCAGTGTCCACCTCTAAGCAGGACTTGGTCTGCATGGTTTATGAGCCATAGGATGTAAAATCCCTCACTGTTTTCAAGATATCTGCTTGCTACATTCATTAGAAACTTGCATATAACCAGTGGCGTAACTAGGAATGGCTGGGCCCCAAGGCGAACATTTGACATGGGGCCCCGCCGCCCCCTCCAACCCCCCCCCCCCCAAAAAAAAAAAAAAACACATTCCTGTGCACACTATTATGTGCCATAGTGGCCCCTGCACACAGTATCATGTCCCATAGTGGCCCCTGCACACACTATTATTCCCCATAGTGGCCCCTGCACTCCCCTCCCCTCCTGAGTATTTTGCCCCATAGTGGCCCCTGCATACACTATTATTCCCCATAGTGGCCCCTGCATTGAGTATTTTGCCCCATAGTGGCCCCTGCACACAGTATCATGTCCCATAGTGGCCCCTACACACAGTATCATGTCCCATAGTGGCCCCTGCACACAGTATTATTCCCCATAGTGGCCCCTGCACACACTATTATTCCCCATAGTGGCCCCTGCACTGAGTATTTTGCCCCATAGTGGCCCCTGCACACAGTATTATATGTCCCATTGTGGACCACCCATGAACAATTATTATACTCTGGGGTCTTTTCAGAGTATCGGAGACGCAGGGGAGGATAGAAACATAAAAAACAACGTTGCTTACCTGTTCCTCGCTCCGGTGCATGCCCGTGCGCTACTCCGGCCTTCTTCAATGTTGGACCAGGCCGGCGTCACGTGATGCGGGCCTGCGTCACGACGCAAAATGACGTCGGCTGACGTCTGGGACGTCACCAAACAGGCCCGAAGCCTGCCTGGAGAAGCGTAGGACAGGTAAATACATTGTTTTTTATGTTCTCTCACCTCCCCTGGGCCTCCGATTATTATACTCCGGGGGTCTGAAAAGACCCCGCAGTATAATGATAGCAGAGATTGTGGGGTTCGGCCCGCGGCCTCACATACCGATCCCCGCTCCTGCTCACAGCCGCCTCCGCAGAATCGGAAGCGCAGGCGGCCGTGAGTGGGACCCCGGGGAACGGTAAGTATATAGGGCCCGTTACCTGCTGGGGTTACTCCAGCAGATAGCGGACTATAAAAAAAAAAAAAATGCATCGGGGGCCCACGGGGCCCCATAATGTCTCGGGCCCTGTGGCAGCTGCTACCGCTGCTACCCCGGTAGTTAAGCCCCTGCATATAACTCTTTGCTATATGTATAAAAGTTACAAAAATATTTTTTCTAAAGTGTCAGTCTTTATAATCCTACATTTTAGTGTAAAGTTTGGATGAATTATTGAGATGATGTTTAAGATTGATGCAGCTACAGAATCTTTCCTATTTTCTTGCCAGGAAATAACCCCATTTCTGGTAACAAACCATTATGTGAGGACAGCATCGGTATTCCATACTCATCTACCAGAAGGTCGAATTGGAAGTCACATATGCTTGTATGAACGGCAAGTGAAATAAAGACCTGGAGTCTTTGGACCAATGACGGATTTATGATCATGTTGAAGGGGGGACCACTGGATGAAGGATTGTTATTACTGTGCCAATGTCATTCCTTCAAGACCGTGACTGCTTCACTGTGATTTTAAAGCAATCCAGCTGCACCTACAATAAGAGGAAAGCAGAAATGATGCCAGCGGCTCAGCGCCAGCTGTGTGGGTATATGTGTAAATAACCTTACAGACAACAAAATGATTTTAAATAAAGTTTCTTTTTTTTAATTTAGTCTCTATTATCTTACAAATAATAAGAGAACAACTTTTTTGAACCGAGAGGAAGATGCCAGAGATAAGTAAGAACTTTAGCTTAAGTAACCAGTATTCCAATAGAAAAAGAAAGTGAACACTGCACATGTAACAGCACAACAAACAGACGGAATTACTTGTGATTCAAAGAGAATAGATGACATTGAATCGTGCAAGCAAATGGAAAGGAACCCATTACAAAATAAAACACTATCAAAGCTCAGATTTCACAGCAGAGAACAGCAGACACGTAGCTCTTAGGATAAGACATCTGTGACTACAGCACCAGCAGTTAGAGCCACGTGGTACTTATCCCGCCTCTAATCTTATAGCTATGCTTTTAAGATCTGAAAGTGATCCATGCTGGTCAATATTTAGGATCAAAGGGCAACTGCCCTAATTCTATTTCAACATTTGCCATCTGTCGTCCATTGGCACGTCCATGCTTATTCCATTTACCTTCTCTCTTATATCGTGCATGGTGCTTTTCTTCCTCCTTTCTGTGATTGTTATTTTCTGTGTTCTTGTAAGGAGTTATTCTTTCCGGCTTTCTACAAAAGAATAATGTTAAAATTTACAATCAGGAATAGTTTACATTGATAAAATCAAACATAATTTATTTTCTGTTGTTCATTTTAAGCCATTTTTCCTATATATGTTGGAAATCTTATATGAGTAAGAAAAACACTTGAACAGAAATTAAAGTGCACTTATATTATCATTTATGGTCATCATGTGCACATCATTTAATGATAAATGGTATAGATAAATAAATAGTAACAAATGATGTGTATTTAATGAACAGCATTTAGGGAGATGCAAGACAAAGGTTTTTTTTTTTAATATTTAAAGCTACATATTTGGATGGAGCTGAAGTTCCTGTAAGTTCCACCCTACAGGTCAGGACTTGGAAGCAGTTATTCCCATCTCTGCAGCGATTTGCTGAGATGGAAGTAACCCTTTAACTCCATTACAGCAGAGCTGTGTTCAGTAGCTATGTGTATCTTAGCTACAGGGAGTTTTGAAGTGGTCTGAGACACATCTGCTGTCTCATCATTGGTTCAGGCTTCTGTGCTGCCCCTGTGCTTGCCATTCTGCCTCCTTAGATTGGCTGCTGTGTATAAAGAAAGTCTGTGCAAGGTTCACCAAGAAGACAAACAGGCCTTAGTAAAGAAGAGCCTGGAGGGTTGCTTTAAAGGGAGCTCCTTTTTATTCAGGACTAGGCAGTAGAGCATAAGCATTGGGTCTTACTCCTCTCAATCCTGCTAATTTAAGGCAACTAATAAGATTGGGCAAACTGTCTACAACTCAGGCGTTTATGCTGTTCTTCATGACAATCCTATAACTAATGTCCAACAACTAGTTGATAGCATCAGCAGTACCACCTGGAAAATGGGATTCATGCAATGCACATATGCCAGAGTCTGATAATGAATGATACTTCTTGTAGCTATATCCACAATAAATATTACAGAATAACTGAGTTATGCATTGCTAAAATACCTGGTGCCCTCCTTATTACATTTCACCTGTAGTAAAATGACTACCTAGGCACAACTTCCCCAAGAAAATCAGTCATCTGCTTCTGATCAGCGCCAACCTCTTACTAAATGTACTGATCTCCCTCTGTTTTCATTCAAGTCTTCGTATCATAACAGTATCATTTTGTGGCTGTTAGGGCATAAAAATCTATTGCAAGTGCAGATGAATTCAAATGTGCAAAGTTAAGTGTCAAAGCAAATAATATATACAAAAAAAAATATATACATTTTACATATGCACACTGCCTTGTCTACAGTAGCGACTTATTTAAAGAGATTTTCTAGTGAAAATACCCATATTTAAATTTGTAGACGTTTAAGAGTTAAACATTTTTGTAAATATAAATAATAAAAAAATTTGCAGAGTTTTAACGTTTTCCTCTAGTGGTGACAGTATTTTGTCTTAATCAGTTGCCATTGGATACAACCATGAATGCAAGAACCATCAATGTTCTTACACTTGTCAGAAACCCAGCCTTGTTTCCTTACTGTGGCCAGGTTATCTTTCATATTCATGTAGTGTCCCCCTTCCTGATACCTGGGTTTCTGACAAGTAACACAGACCATGGAAAGTTCTTGCATTTGTAGTCGTATTCATTGGCAACCGATCAAGACAACAGTTTGTCACCAATAAGATGATAGAAAATCTTTAAAACTCTGGAAAATTTATTTAGATTTACAAAATTGTTTAACTGTCTACAATTTTCAAATATGGTTATGTTCATGGGAAAACCCCTTCAAGATACAGACTTTTGGAGAATATCCACCAACCTTGGTCCATATGGTATAGAATATGAATTCCCAAAGTAATGCCTGTACACAAATTCATCCAGATCTTCAAATACCCCTCCAGTGTTGGTCTGATACTCTTTCATGTCTTCAAGATAATCCTCAACATTTTTTACAAAATCTGTAAAAAGCATCTGATCATGAATGAAAACACCATTTGGAAAAAATCTATTGATGAACTGTTCTAGTTCTTCCCAATGTTGGAAATTATCTACTTGTTCCTGTAAATATACTTGCATCAAGTCATTGAACTCTTCTACTCTCACGGGGTCCAGAACCTTGTTGAAGAGGCTTATGGATTCCTGATGAGCACAGTCATAAACTCCAGAGCAGCCCTTTTTATTGGGGTAGTTCTTGATCTTCTCCTCACCATCTGAGTCCCAGGCAGCTGTACCTTTAAACCGTTCATTACTTTGGCCATCTTGTGGATCTTCGTATTCATGGTGACTGGCAGTTGCTTTCTTAGGATATGTTTTCTCAGCACCAGCTTTGTACTCACGCCGCACTGTGCGAGCTCCCTTGGTTTCTTCCCTTCTCCTTTCTCCATGTTTCCTATTGCGGGTTTTATCAAACATACCTCTAGTGGTGTCTTTGAAGTGCCTGAAAGTATTTTTCACAGAATCTGAGAACTTCTTCAAATTCTCCTTCACAGCTTCTTTTGCTTGTTTGATCTTTTCCTTGTGATGTCTCACAAACTCCTTGGTAGAATTCTTCATGGCATCAAATGTATCTTTTACTGAACTAAAGAATGTATCTTTTGCTTTCTTTTTTGTTTTACCATTAGGTTTTCCCTCCCTTGACTGATCACTTTCTTGATGAGATTTTCTAGCTTCCAGTTTCTCATTTTCTTCCTTGGTTTCAATGTAAAGCCTTTCCCACAAGTCTGACCTTTGTTGCTCAAAATTTAGTTTTTTTTCTAACTCTGAAAGGCGGCCCCTCAAGTGTTCGATCTCAAGGTCACTTTCGAAGGAGGCTGCAGATGATCTCCTCTTACTTATTTCCTCAAGTTCTACCCTTAGAGAGTCAGTAATTCTTCGCTCATTATCCAACTCTTGTCTTAGCAACTGGGCTTCACTTAAAAGGGTCTCCTTCTGTGTTCGGAAGTTACGAATCTTCTGCCTTTCCTCTTTCAGATGTTCCTTTAGCTTTTGGTTCTCTAACAGCATGATCTCATGCCTTCCCTTTTCGTCAAGGTTTCTGATCTGCTCTCTTAGTTTCCTGAGCTCCTCTTTCAGAGAAGATAATGCTTGTTCTTCTTTCTCCAAAGACTCCCTTAGATGTTGGTTTTCCAGTGCAAGGTTTTTCTTTTGTACCTCAGTAGTTTTAAGGCTGGTTACAAGGTCTTCTGCTTCTAACTGAAATATTAGAACAAATACAGATCACTTATTGAAGTATTAATTGTTTTCTACTTCTTATTCATAATTCTAAATTATGTTTATATAAAAAGAAGCACACAATAATGGTGATGCTCACTCTGGCATCACAGCTGTCTTTTACAACAGAAGCCACGTGCTGTGCAGAATCCATCATATGGCAAATATGAAATGACTTGTAATGGAGTACACTGAAGTTTCAGGCATTGTGGTAGCTAACATAGCTCAGCATGCTGCACTTTTCTTTCTGATAAAAGTGACATAAACCTCAATGGAACGTTAAAGCACTAGTGTGAACATGGCCTCAATTCAAGCTTATATGACCATTGTAGACAGGCAGAGGGCAAAGTGGTAGATGGCAGATACCTACCACTGAGGTGGCTGGTATCTACAAGTTGACTGGCTGGAGTATGGGTCTGGGATTTGAGAGTTATTGTAGACCCAAGCCTATACTCCAGTCCTGGTCTTGCTGGGTGACCAAGGTGCAGCCATAAGAGCTGAAGTGTGTGGCCATCTCTTGCATCAGAAAACTGTTGAACACACTGCCCTGTGTGTCTGGAGGAGAAAAGCCCAAAATCACCTGATGTATTAGTGAGAAAACTGGGGAATTATTTTCTTTGTATTCTGAATTAAGGACAATTTATGCTACTGACTTTGTACCCTCATGCTGAAGCAAGCTGTTTGATTTATGAACTGGTGGACTGTATGAACTGGTACTAAAACTACAACTGTGAATTGGCACCTACGCCTCCATGTGCCTGACTTACCCAGTAACCAGCCTACCCTGAGGATCCCGTGTTTACACCATGAAATGTTTGCAGCTCATCTGGAAGGCTGTATTTCCAATCCATGAGGTCTCTCTATAGCCTTACTCACTGCATAATCTCCTAAACCTATTTTACTTTCCATTTGTAGAAAATAGAATTTCACAACAGGGGAATCACCAAACCTGTTGCAAAATAAGCAGCAAGTAACCAGTAAACACAATTGGTCCCTATACATATTAGGTTATTACTAATTTGATCTACAACCCCAATTCCAATAAAGTTGAGACGTTATGTAAAACAAATAAAAACAGAATACGATGATTTGCAACTCCTTTTCAACCTATATTCAATTGAATACACTACAAAAACAAGATATTTAATGTTCAAAGATATAAACTTTATTGGTTTTTTGCAAATATTCACTCATTTTGAATTTGATGCCTGGAACACATTCCAAAAAAGCTGGGACAGGGGCAACA
Source organism: Leptodactylus fallax (assembly GCA_947044405.1). Taxonomy (NCBI): domain Eukaryota; kingdom Metazoa; phylum Chordata; class Amphibia; order Anura; family Leptodactylidae; genus Leptodactylus; species Leptodactylus fallax. The sequence continues at coordinate 6,660,986 of CAMRHE010000027.1, read as the reverse complement.
AAAGACTGGGAAAGTTGAGGAATGCTCAAAAAGCACTTGTTTGGAACATTCCAGAGGTGAACAGGTTAATTGGAAACAGGTGAGTGTCATGGTTGGGTATAAAGGGAGAATCCCCCGAAAGGCTCAGTCACGGCAAGGCCGAAAACCAACATTGAATGCCCGTGACCTTCGATCCCTCATGCAGCACTGCATTGAAATCTGACATTATTCTGTAACGGATATTACCACATGGGCTCAGGAACACTTCAGAAAACCATTGTCAGTGAACAGTTCGTCGCTACATCTACAAGTGCAAGTTAAAACTCTACCATGCAAAGTGAAAGCCATATATCAACAACACCCAGAAACGCCGCCAGCTTCTCTGAGCCCGAGCTCATCTGAGATGGACTGACACAAAGTGGAAAAGTGTCCTGTGGTCTGACCAGTCCACATTTCAGATTGTTTTTGGAAATCATGGACGTCGTGTCCTCCGGGCCAAAGAGGAGAAGGACTGTCCAGATTGTTATCAGTGCAAAGTTCAAAAGCCAGCATCTCTGATGGTATGGGGGTGTGTCAGTGCCCATGGCATGGGTAACTTGCACATCTGTGAAGGTACCATTAATGCTGAAAGGTATATACAGGTTTTGGAGCAACATATGCTGCCATCTGAGTGACATCTTTTTCAGGGACTTCCCTGCTTATTTCAACAAGACAATGCCAAGCCACATTCTGCACGTGTTACAACAACATGGTTTCGTAGTAAAAGAGTGTGGGTACTAGACTGGCCTGTCTGAAGTCCAGACCTATCTCCCATTGAAAATGTGTGGCGCATTATGAGGCGCAAAATATGACAATGGAGACCCCAGACTGTTGAGTAACTGAAGTTGTACATCAAATAAGAATGGGAAAGAATTCCATCTACAAAGCTTCAACAATTTGTGTCCTCAGTTCCCAGATGCTTATTGAGTGTTAAAAGGAAAGGTGATGTAACACAGTGATAAACATGCCCCTGTCCCAGTCTTTTCTTGCCTCTGTCCCAGCTTTTTTGGAACATGTTGCAGGCATCAAATTCAAAATGAGTGAATATTTGCAAAAAAAACAAATTTTATCCGTTTGAACATTAAATATCTTGTCTTTGTAGTGTATTCAACTGAATATAAGCTGAAAAGGATTTGCAAATCATTGTATTCTGTTTTTATTTATGTTTTACACAACGTCCCAACTACATTGGAATTGGGGTTGTAGTTTGTTTGGGGAAGGCTCATGCAGAAGGGGTGTTAGCTCTCAGTAGGGATTATATCATATTCAATCTATACCTATCATAATCGTTGAAAGAAAAAAAACCTTTGGTGCCAATTGTAACCAATTATGTTGTTTTCAAGACTAAAATATAATTAAATGGTTAATAAATGTACCCCACAGCAGATTAGAACCCATTTTGGAGAAAAACGTGACAGAAAAAACAAGTACAACTACAATGATAAATCTGGGCCAGAGTTTTTTCATGGCTCTTCATTTTTTTTATTTTATTTTTTCACTTTAAGCACTGATGGAAGCGAAAGATTTTTGCATAACCTGTCAAATTTTTCACCTAGGCCACAGGAACATTTTGACCAATACCCAGCTGATTCCTTGTAAGTATAAATAAGTAAACCATAATAAAATTTTGACATTTTAATAGCAATGACTAGTTTGATTTCCTGTATATACGTGTGGAGGTATTTCACTGTACCTCATGTCTATCTTCATAACAACACACAGAATAAACTGGCCTATAATATGCACACCCCAAAACAGTATACATGTTGCTACTGGATTTTAGAACCTGTGATAAATTGTTCATGTGCTGGTGCGTGAATAATTCAGTGCTGTCCTCTTAGGTACGGCATTTAGAGATGAATTATTAACCGGGGTAACAATCTCGATGGGGAAATCACTCTCTAACTCTGCTACGGAGGCTATAAGACACTGCTGTTCGATCTAAAGCTTCAAAATTTTATCTGCCCATTTCCCACAGAATATATAAATAATGTGAATAATGGTAATAGAGGATTACAACTCATGAATGCTGTTAATGCAAGTATAACAGAAGATAGAAAACAATTAGGCTAGGATTACGCAACAACTTTGATCACATGAGATCATTTAATATTAAACAATGTATTTCGTCTGTTTGTTACTTGCTGTTGCAAGTGTGTTTTAAAGTTCAATTTGTCTGCCAGACGTATGCAGTTTAGAGTTCGCAATACTGACATCCCAAAAAATAAAAAAAAAGTGGACATGTTACAAGTTAGACACAGTCGTTGATGACATACATCGATGTCTGTGCAATTGAAAAATCGGTGGGTTTGGATTTTTTTGTTACATTTGTTTTGCGGTAGGATCACATTGTGTGCAATGTGGTCCTGTGTTATTAAAATAAAAGAGAACAATTAAACATAATACATTTTACTCAAGATCACTAAATATATAGTACTGTTTAAGTAATGACCAGAGGTTAAGTTTGAAGTTTATGCACACCTTTTTCATGGAAAAAAAAAAAATGTATCTGTTTCCAGGTGCAAGAGGTATTGTTGGCCGATTCCTGTATTGATTTTTAAGAACTGCTTTCTAAGTCATTCCTATCTGTGATTCTTAGTACCAATCCCTTGTACAGAATGTGCTCTTCCCTTCACTTAGTGCTGTAGCCTGTGACAAAATGCATCTCAGAGGTCTTAGAGATACGTAGCCAATTCTTTTTATCTGACAGCTCTGACAGTAGTGCACAGCTTTTGGTATAAGAAATGTTCCTAGTATCAGAAAACACAATTAAGCCCACTATAGTTGATGATGTCATCTGATCTCTCCCAGATCACAGAAATAATAATTACATTTTGTAAGTTTGCTAGTTGCAATATATGGAAACAATATAGTATTCACCTTTAGGTTATTCTGTTTTTGTTTAAGTACATGGTTTTCTTTGGTGATTTTGTTCATTAGGCTTTCGAGATCAAGTACTAAATCTTGTCTCTCTTCAAGGTCTTCCGTAAGCTGTTCCACAACTTCCTGAAAATACAAAACAAAATCCCAAAAAGGTCAAAATTATCCAGAATTCCTTGACAACCCTGAAATTTGTAGCCATCAGTTTGCAAAGATTTACACAAAGGACATGAATGAAATGGTTTCCTGGCTGAAGTCATGGGAATAATCCTGAAAAGTGAATCCAAAATACATACATAGGGGCGCTTATAGAGTATTCCGTCATTGTGTCTTCCAATTTTCTTTTCTGCAACAAACTTGCCACACAACCTGTATGCACTCCAGTGCCACGTTTTCTCCCAGCTGTACAGCTTGCAGCAGGGTGGGTAGACATGCTGGGCAGCACATACAGTGCCTTGTGAAAGTATTCGGCCCCCTTGAACTTTTCAACCTTTTGCCACATTTCAGGCTTCAAACAAAGATATAAAATTTTAATTTTTTGGTGAAGATTAAACAACAAGTGGGACAAAATTGTGAAGTGGAACGAAATTTATTGGTTATTTTAAACTTTTGTAAAAAATAAAAAACTGAAAAGTGGGGTGTGAAATATTATTTGGCCCCTTTACTTTCAGTGCAGCAAACTCACTCCAGAAGTTCAGTGAGGATCTCTGAATGATCCAATGTTATCCTAAATGACTGATGATGATAAATATAATCCACCTGTGTGTAATCAAGTCTCCGTATAAATGCACCTGCTCTGTGATAGTCTCAGGGTTCTGTTTAAAGCGCAGAGAGCATCATGAAGACCAAGGAACACACCAGGCAGGTCCGTGATACTGTTGTGGAGAAGTTTAAAGCCAGATTTGGATACAAAAAGATTTCCCAAACTTTAAACATCCCAAGGAGCACTGTGCAAGCGATCATTTTGAAATGGAAGGAGTATCAGGCCACTGCAAATCTACCAAGACCCGACCGTCCCTCTAAACTTTCATCTCAAACAAGGAGAAGACTGATCAGAGATGCAACCAAGAGGCCCATGATCACTCTGGATGAACTGCAGAGATCTACAGCTGAGGTGGGAGAGTCTGTCCATAGGACAACAATCAGTCGTACACTGCACAAATCTGGCCTTTATGGAAGAGTGGCAAGAAGAAAGCCATTTCTCAAAGATATCCATAAAAAGTCTTGTTTAAAGTTTGCCACAAGCCACCTGGGAGACACACCAAACATGTGGAAGAAGGAACTCTGGTCAGATGAAACCAAAATCGAACTTTTTGGCCACAATGCAAAACGATATGTTTGGCATAAAAGCAACACAGCTCATCACCCTGAACACACCATCCCCACTGTCAAACATGGTGGTGGTAGCATCATGGTTTGGGCCTGCTTTTCTTCAGCAGAGACAGGGAAGATGGTTAAAATTGATGGGAAGATGGATGGAGCCAAATACAGGACCATTCTGGAAGAAAACCGGTTGGAGTCTGCAAAAGACCTGAGACTGGGACGGAGATTTATCTTCCAACAAGATAATGATCCCAAACATAGAGCAAAATCTACAATGGAATGGTTCACAAATAAACGTATCCAGGTGTTAGAATGGCCAAGTCCAGACCTGAATCCAATCGAGAATCTGTGGAAAGAGCTGAAAACTTCTGTTCACAAACGCTCTCCATCCAACCTCACTGAGCTCGAGCTGTTTTCCAAGGAAGAATGGGCAAGAATTTCAGTCTCTCGATGCGCAAAACTGATAGAGACATACCCCAAGCGACTTGCAGCTGTAATCGCAGCAAGGGGGGGGGGGGAAAGATTTTTTTTTAAGGGGGGGGGTATTATTGTGGGCCCCCCTTTTTTGTTTTTTATTTTTTACAAAAGTTTAAAATAACCAATAAATTTCGTTCCACTTCACAGTTGTTTTTGTATCGCCTGATTTTTTTTTGTTCCTCCCCCAAAAATTTAAAATTTTTTTTTTTTGTTTGAGCCTAAATGTGGCAAAAGGTTGAAAAGTTCAAGGGGGCCGAATACTTTCGCAAGGCACTGTATAATGCAGCACAGGAGGATTACTTGGTTTGTGCTTTCTATATGAACTTGAACTGTTGACCTGTTTTCCTTACTACTCATTTGGATTCCTCACTGTACTCTAATCCTGCTTGACAATCTACGCTTCTGTCAAATTCGGCTTCACATTATTCACAGAGTCTATCCCCGGCCCAGCTTTGGGTACCTAAGTCTAGGGGTCAACTAAACATAAGCATTTGTGTAAAGAGCATGGTTAGCCAGCACTCATTACCACCCAAGTGCAAATGTATTTGCCCCCATATTTACGCAAACAACTGACTAAATGTAACAATTACATTTGCTTGATGTAATAATGTTCATAATGTGTGGCACAGAGCTGTTTGGTTTCTATGATACCCTGCTTATAGGCAAGGATTCCCCTATTCCTAGTGTTTTTCTTCAGAATTATAGCAGTAGCGAAGAACCATAACAATGCATTTTATGTGGTACTACAATGTAGTTTCTTTCAAAGCAGAAAAGAAAAAATAAATGTAAAATGTGCCCAATATTGTCAGTTCAGTGCTTAAAATACCTAGCTGCAATTGGCTCCTAAACTGAAAAATTAAGGAGCCAAAACCAATTTTTGTCACCAAAATGTATAATGCTTGCCAGTGGCCCCCCACATAATATCCTCTCCCCAGTGTTCCACCACACAGTATAATGGCTTCCCCAGTGGCACCCTTACAGTATAAAGCTATACCTAATGCCCCTTTCTCCCCAGTGGAATAAAGCTCTCCAACAGTATATATGATGCTCTCACCAGTGCCCCCCGCCAACAGTACACTTAATGCTTTCCCCAAAATTTTTAATCGCATTGGTGACCATTGATAACTGGACAAAAATCATTTCTCAGATGCTGTGAAATCGTGGATGATATTGATACATACTGGATAATCAGTTTTTTTCTTTATAATTCTGAATTAAGATGGCATTTTATGATTACAGATAAACTATTCAAAAACATCTGTAGCTCCACAAACAACAGTAGTTATAAAGTTACTCACCTTATGTTCAATTGTGGCTTCTTGGTCCCTTTGACACTGAACTAGATCATCCTTCATTTCATTAAGTTCACTCTCATGAATTTTGTCTACATATTTTTGCCGTTCTAATATCTGGATAGTACCTTTTTAAATAGAAAAGAGGGGTCTTTTAATTTGGATTCCATAACAGCACACATTTACAGGACTAGGTAGAATATCTTATAACCATTCATAAAATATGAAGGTACCAAAAGGGAAGAACTATAAAAAAAAAAAAAAAAAATGAATATTTGGATGTAGAATTAAGCAAGGACTACACAGCGACTTCGGACAAATATCACACTGTAGTATTGTCTTCACTGCAAGTAGTTAAAGTGAAGGCAGCAGCACTGTGGCTCAAATATTGCTACAAATGCACCACAGCAGTTAGAAGAAATCCAATCCAATGTTAGTTTCACAGTAAGGGTGGGTTAACACTTGCGCCAGAGTCCGTCCGCCGCAAATCCGACTGAAAATCTTGGGAAACTGTATAGGGACTGGATAGCGAAAGGTTAGCGACGCATTGCTTAAAAACCCATTCATTTGAATGGGTTTTTAAAGCAATGCGCGGGTGTGCACTTACACCCTCTGCGCCACAAATCCATTTTTTTAGCTGGAAACAAACAAAGTCCTGCATGTCTGACAATGCAACAAGACTGCATTCACTTTCACTACTTGCAATAAATAAAGCCCTAGTCTAAACCTGTATTGGGATGAGCATACCCTGGTTCAGAGGGTCAAATGGGAGGAGGGCTGGGAACATCTTATAGCAAAAATACTTACCATAAAAATGTCCAAAGCCCATGCTTATCGCTATTACTAGGGCAAGGATAATGCACTTGTTTAAGCTGCTACTCATCCACCCCAGGGTCCTTGGAGCAGGAGCAACAGGTTGTTCAGCAGGTACTCTATTCTCACATTCTGAATTAGATTTCTTAGAACGCCGACGTCGCAGAATAGGAGCAGAATCATCACTTGCTTCATCATTACTTGAGTCTTCTCCACTAGGCTGGGATGGAAAAACTGCAGAGAGAAACAATAATCACTAATCTCCAGCAGTTACATGAAAAATTTACCAAACCAAATTATGCCTGCATGTAAACAAGACTAGAGATATTACACAGTACAGAAGCTTCCTCTGGGACTCCTATTAAGAAGAAAAAGATCTTTGCTGTAGAATCTCCCATACTATATACAGAATCCAAGGAAATGGAGCCCATGAGTAGCCCCATGTTCTCTATTCTATCAGTGATGCACACCAGACAGTGCAGGAAAACTAGAGGAATGGGGAAATGTAGAAGAACAATACTATCAAATTATTACCATGGCTGTGAAGTCGGTAGGCAACCAAACCACCAAATCAGACTCTATTTTTCCATAGCCTGAGTAGGACTCCTGCTCTGATTCCGACTCCTTCATAAATGGCTGACAGACGTGGTCAGTCAGAAGCAGTAAAAATCCTCTAACTCATTAAACAACTAGTGACTAGTTCCTATGAAAGTATTATGTAACAAACTACCCATTTAATTAATTATACAATATTAAAATAAAGAGAATTAAAATTTATTAAAATTTATTAAAATTTTATTTTTAAGCCAACGTCGGTAACTTTTTTCCAACTCCACCCAAAATAAGTCCTGACTATGATACAGCTCTGATTATGACACTCAGTAAGCCATGTCAAACTGGCAAATATTGTTTTAGCTAACTCGAGGTACACTTTCAAAGGGCTATGTAGCCAGTAAGTTTTTATCTGAATAACTATGACCCTCTGTACTTCCTGGTCCCTGTTGCTATAAAGATGTGGCAGAGAAATGGTTCATCCCTCTGCTCTTTTGTTTACATGTGACTAGTGCCAGGCCTATCAAGTGACCTAACATTCACCAACAGCTATACACTGTAAATCTAATACATGTACTAATAATGTAGTACATTTGGAAAGAGCATCCTGTTCTACAATTTCTGTATTATCAACCACTACTGCAACAGTCCGATAGTCTGAAATGTGTGCTTGGTCTTACTACCATTATATAACCAATATTTTACCATAAAATAAATTAATTTGCTTCTATAAAACAGGAAATCCAATGAGAGGTAATTGTTACAAAATTACACAGTTTTAAGAGAACCACATCTAACTGTTCATCACAATAGAAGTGAAGACAGTATTTGTGTATACTTTATGGATAAACGCTAGTGGCCTTTTATCTCTCCTCAGTATGATGTCTGCCAGCTGTTCCACAATTTCCTGTTTATTAATTTTTCAAATGAACTTCTCAAACCTATCACAAAAACACCTGCTTAAATAAATAGTAGTAATATTAATGCTAGATCCATTCTGCAGAACACAGAAAATCCTCTTCCTAATCTGTCTGGTCTGCAAGAATACATGTAACATTTTAAAGGAGGGTTTACCAATCTAAGATTTAAGTCAGACCCCTACAGGGGTTCTGTGCAAGGTTTCAGACAATGCAGTGTCATAACTATAGACATTGCACACCTGCCACCTCAGGCCCAGCACACAATAAGCCCAGAAAAATTAAGTAGATACCTATGTGTGTTTTTTTTTTTTTTAATCTGATTGTGAGTCAGAAAATTAGAGGTGTGGGGTCTAATTTAATTTAGGGGTCTGGGGTTTGTATTAATTTAATGGTCTGAATTTTTATTGTTATTGGTACAGTGTCACTGTTCATACTGTTTTCATTGTTAATTTATTATTCCGTTTATAAATATTATTATTTTTGCTGGCTCTGTGATTTATACGTTCTTGTACATTACTTGTTTTTGTAGACTTTTTTTTCTTTATATTGCCTCACCTGTATATATATGTAGCATTCCATCACAACTGCATGATTCCTTTGCCTAGAGTTCATCCCAAAAGCTGTATATTCAAACACACTGGTAAACTATGCACCTATTATTTTACATGGATATTTCACATTTGGTTAGAACTATCTTGACAATTTACTTTTTTTTTTTTTAAATATTAGTCATGCCATTTTTCACTGCTTAGATACATAGGCATACCATTGTAGGTGCTGCATGCCTACAACTGCACATAAAAAGATAAAGTAAGCCACAAAATATGGCTTTAAAACCAAATGGTTGTGTCAAAAGTAGAATTTTAACTGAAAATACATTTCTCCTTTAACCTCTATAATGATGTTAGTTTACACAGAATTCACAGACTATATATAGCAAAAATCTATATATAGCAAAGTTACATGGCTAGATATGTTAAGAACATGAAGAAATTTTTACCATAGACAGGACAACAAACACATATTGGTTAGAGTACTAACATGCTTAAAAATAAGTACCATGAATACTGTACATACAGTATATTAGCTACAGTACACAGTTTCTTCTATTATATAGCTATGTCTATGTAATAGATGGCTTGAATGCTAGTTCAATCCTTTTTACGTACATGGTGTGGACCACATTACAAATCCTCATTATACAATGTACTCATTGATGCAAAAAAGACTAATAAATTATAGCTGGTGCCTGCTGACTCCACTAGTCGGCTGTATTCCATCATTCCTACTTATAACATGTAGAAGACACATATGAAACAGTTCATGTATATCAGTTAGTAGTGGTGGCAGAGTTGCTCAAGTGCATTACTGGTGTTAGCGGGTTTATTTTAAGATAATGTCACAAAATCAGACAGGAGCATGCCACCGCCCTTACATTAATTGGCATCTTCCTCACTGCTCCAGGGCACACAGAGGTGAAACATATGGAGAGAAAAGCCAAGGATGGAAAAACAATGAACAAAAACTTTGAAAAATAAAGTTGCACATTAAAGGAAACATGTCACATGGAAAATGCTGTTGAATCTCTAGACAGCATGTTATAGAGCAGGAGGAACTGAGCAGATTCATTTATAGCTTTATGGGAATAGATTCAGTATAACTTGTCATCTATATCTCTGCTCTCTCTCTGCTATAATGTCAAGGAGGCGGTACTATCAACGATTGATTGACAGGGTCCCCTCTATGGCTGTGCATACAGAGATACAGTGGGGAAAAAAGTATTTAGTCAGCCACCAATTGTGCAAGTTCTCCCACTTATGCTGAATCTTTTCCCACAAACCTATACATCTGCTCTGCTCCTCCTGCTCTATAACATGCCGTCTACAAAATGGACTGTATTTTTCATGTGGCTGGTTCCCTTTAAATTACAAAGCAACAACATGATTAACAATATTGTACATAGTATAAATAATTATTATTCCTTATATCAAACATATGACTGGCAGGTAGGTAGCTTGTGGCCACCAATCCTCAAAATAACTTGAGGCAGTCTTATAAAGTAGACTTTGAAACTAAATAATAATTTAAAGGCGTTTTCTGGGATCCAGATATTGATGATCTATCCATAGAATATCCATAATAGGCCATAAATAACAGACTGGTGAGGGTCCAGCACCTCCACTGATCAGCTGATAAAAGCTGCGGAAAAAGCATAGTGTACGGAGCCATAAATGCACAGCTCTGTACAATGTACAGTAGCTGTTCCTGGTTATTGCAGCTGAGTTCTCGTTAAAGTGAAATAAAACAAGTACTAGGGTATGGCTATCAAGATACATTATGCAGCCCTATTTAGTCTAAATTGCAGCAAAGGGCATTACAGAAAGGGAAGTGTTACGAATTAAAGTGTACCTAGAATCATAAAATAACTTTTCATAAAATAATATTGCAGGTAAATATAAGAAACTTTGTAGTATATCTTAACGAAAAATGTTTCCTTCTCAACTAATAAAGCTACTTTCTTCCTCCTTCCCTCTACTCAGACTCATATCACTAAAAGAACCCATATCTGTATTCAACCTCAAACACAGAAGTCTATGGAAATGGGAGGGGGAGGAGGAGGCTGTTGTTGGCTAGTTGTTTTACTGCCCCATTCTGTACAGTGACAGAGTCTTATCTTATTATGAGAATATCAAAAGAGTTATCTCACCACAAAAGAGGGTGTCTTTTCCAGCTGCCTGTAAGGTAATACAATTGCTCACCTGGTATGTGGAATTGCCAAGGTGAGGTGGGATTCCAGCAGCTGTCAATCCAGATGACTGGAGTAGGCGTGGTCGGTACACAGGTAAGGCAATAGATGTCAGGGTGGGTTCACACCTGCGTTCCAGTCCGTCCGTTGCCAATCCGAGTGAAAATCTCGGCGAACGGGATTGGCATCGGATACAGACCGGTCAGCGACGCATTGGTTAAAAACCCATTCATTTGAATGGGTTTTTAAAGCAATGCGAGGGTGTCCGATTGCACCCTCTGCGCTGCGAATCCTTTTTTTTTCCGTCGGAAACAAAGTCGGACAGGCAGGACTTCGTGTCCGACGAAAAAAATCGGCTTTGCAGCGCAGAGGGTGCAATCGGACACCCTCGCATTGCTTTAAAAACCCATTCAAATGAATGGGTTTTTAACCAATGCGTCGCTGACAGGTCTGTATCCGATGCCAATCCCGATCGCCGAGATTTTCACTCGGATTGGCAACGGACGGACTGGAACGCAGGTGTGAACCCACCCTTAGGGGAAGCAGGAGCAGTAGCTGGACTAAAGGCTGGGAAGCACAATAATCTGGCAAGGAGGAATTAGCGATCAAGGCAAGGTTACTTGGAACAAGAAACTGTCCAGAATCAAGGATCAGGAAATTGTCCAGAATTCCCAGTAGCTCAGTGAGAAAAGCTACTGCCTGGGACACAAGAGGTTCTGGGTTCAAATCCTGACAGTACTCCCCTTCTTCCAGGATGACCTCTGGGCATCCTAGAGGTTGGCTTGACAGGGTATCGCTGATGAAATTTCTTGATAAGTCTAGAGACATGTATATTTTCTTCTGGTTCCCATGAATTCTCATCAGTGCCATACCCCTTCCACTTGATCAAGTATTGAAGCTTATTGCGATAAATTCTGGAGTATAAGATCTTCTCCACAACATATTCATCTTCACCCTGCACAATTACTGTGGTGGAGGGGGCAAATTGCAGCCTGGAAAGTTATTTTCATGGAACGGTTTCAAGAGAGAGCAGTGAAAAACAGGATGGTTCTTCATTGACTCAGGAAGTTTTAATAGAAAGGAGACTTAATTTAGGTAGAAATATGAAATGGTCCAATATATTTCTGGCCTAGTTTTGGAGAAGGTACTTGCAACTTTAGATTTTTTTGTAGAGAGCCATCCTTTATCCCCCACATGAAATTCAGGGGTAACTTTTCGATGCTTATCAGCAGACTGTTTGAATTGTTTTTGAGCATCATGTAAATTCTCAACAATCTTTTCTTGAACTTTTTGTAATGCTGTCAAACATTCATTCACAGCTGGAACAGAGGATGAAATTGGTAAATCTGGAATGAAGACTGGATGAAAGCCTGTATTTGCATAAAATTGACTTTGTAATATTGAGCTATGCTCTGAGTTACTGCATGCAAACTTAGCTGTGGGTAAATAATCAGTCCAGTCATCCTGAAGATAGCTTATGAAGCATGGAAGGTACTGTTCAAGAGTCTGATTAGTTCTTTCAGTCTGCCAATTTGATTGAGGATGAAAAGCAGATGACAAGTTTATTCCTATTCCTAGAGCAGAGCAAAAACTTTTCCAAAATTTGGATGTAAATTGTACACCTCGATCTGAAACCACACTGTCAGGTATTCCATGCAATCTGAACACTTCCTGAATGATAAGTTTGGCAGTTTGCTCCGCAGTGGGTATTCCTTTAGTTGGAATGAAACGAGCCATCTTTGTGAGACGTTCAACAACAAGTATGGTGGTCATTCCTTTGGAAGGAGGTAGATCAACCACAAAATCCATAGAAATTGAGCCCTAGGGGTGAGAGGGAATGGGAAGTGGCTGGGGCAAACCTAAAGGAGAAGAGTGTGGAGTTTTATTTCGAGCACAAACTACACATGAAGAAACATACTTCTGGACATCTCTTAAAGCTTGGCCACCAAAAGGAACGGGATAGAAGTTCCTGTGTCTTTTTGATGCCTAAATGTCCAGCCAGCTTAGAATCGTGGACTAATTTTAAAATGGTAAGTTGTGCCGCCTTTGGGTCGTTTGTATATCCATCCTTTAGTAGACTCAGGAACTCCTTTGAATGGGTAGCCCCTACAAAGTTCTTTTCAGATAAGATTGAGCTTTCACATTTGTTTCTTTGTGAAGGCTCTAAGAACATTCTGGACAAAGCGTCAGCTTTACCACTATTTGATCCAGGGCGAAAAGGGAGTATAAAATTAAATCGAGAAAAGAAACTTCATCTAGCTTGTCTTGAGGATAGTCTTTTCGATCCAGAGAAACTCTAGATTTCTATGGTCAGTATGCACAGTTACAAGATTAGCAGTTCCCTCCAAAAGATGTCTCCACTCAGAAAATGTACATTTAATTGCTAGTAGTCTTTATTCCCAATGTTGTAATTTCCTTTAGATGAAGACATCTGACGAGAAAAATACGCACAAGGGTGCAGAAACATCTTATCTCTACATCTCTGAAAAAGAATAGCCCCTACAGCTGAATCAGAGGCATCAACTTCAACAGTAAATGGCAAATCTGGATTTGGATGAGTTAGTATGGGTGCTGATATAAACAGTCTTTAATTTTGCGAAAGCATCTTGGGCCTATCATGTCCAACCAAAGTGCACTGTTTTCTTTGTGAGCTGTGTAATTGGTGCAATGATTGAGTGATCAGGTCCCAGGTTCCTAAATATCTTGTTTGGGCATTTTATAGCATAATGCCCTGATTTCCCACCATAAAGGCAAAGGTTTTCTGTAAATTGTCTCTCCTTTTCTGCAGTAGTAAGGGGTTTTCGAATTACATCAAAAGCTGTCTTTGAAATCCAATAATCTCTCTTTGTTGACTGTGCCCCAGAGTTTGTAACTGTGAAAACTTTTCTTGATAGGTAGCACCCAATTCCTGTAGTTCAGAAACTTGTCCCCTCAAGGTTTCGACAGCGGACTCCATATTGGGCCAGATTTTTTTCGAATGTAGAATCGCCAAGATGACGTGGGAGTCCAGTGGCTGTCAATCCAGATGACTGGAGTAGGCATGGTCAAATAACAGTCCGAGTTCGGTACACAGGTAAGGCAATAGATGTTAGGGGAGGCAGGAAGAGTAGCAGGACTAAAGGCTGGGAAGCACAATAATCTGGCAAGGAGGAAGTGGCGAGGCTTAGCTTAAATAGGAAGTCCAAGGGTGGAACTAATCAGGCAAGCAAGGCAAGGTTACTTGGAACAAGAAACTGTCCAGAATCAAGGATCAGGAAATTGTCCTGAATTCCCAGTAGCAAAGTGAGAAGCGCTACTGCCTGGGACACAAGAGATTCTGGGTTCAAATCCTGACAATGTCTCCGCCTCCCCTCCTTACACTTCTATGTTAAAAGTAACACAATTTGATAAATAGAAAAAGTAAACATTTTTCTTTAAAAAGGTATATTACAAAGTTCCGTAAATTCACCTGTACTATTAATAAGATGTATTATAAATGAAGGTATGCTTTAGGCTAGCTGTATGAATGTGTTCATGTAGCTAAAGCTACAGTTAGAAGTGGAGCTGACTTCAATGTTAAAAGCTGAAAGGCTGCCAGACTAATGACATTAAATATACAACCAACCTTGAAAATTTAGCTGGTAGTAATGTTTCTGTTTAATATCAAGTATCTGAAAACTGGAAGAAATAAAAATTCTGAATCTACTGAATCTTTAATCTGGAAATTCTGAGAAAAGAGTAATTACAGTTTCTATTTAAGGATAGTAATGAATGTTTGCTATGGGAGGATGCCAGGAATGTAAAAAAAAAAAAAAAGGAAGAAATTAAAAGCATGTATTTATGAAGGACATTATTGGTATTGTTTTCTATTATTTCTGATGGGAAAAATTGTACTCTGCAGTCGTACTATTGTAAAGAAAAAACAAAAAAACAGAAAGCTGCCAGAATTTGTTGCATTTGCTCACACATCTAGCATAGTAATGACTCAGTTGTATTTCAGAGCCATGACACAAGTATGCAGTGAACAAAACTTAAATGGGATGTCCCAGAATTAAGACAATTAAGTGTGTGATGGCTGGTGGTCCCTTCACTAGGATCCTTACTAATCATAGGAGCATAAGTTCTAGGCCACTGTCTGAATCCAGTGGCATCGAGCATGCGTGCTGCAACTCCATTCAATGTCTATGACATTTGAGCATCAGCACAAATACTTGAGTGTCATTCCATTCAAACTGTGGACAAGGGGCCTGGTCTCTTAATCTGAGGGTCCCGGTGGTGGATAGGTATGAATAGGTGATAAGTGTCAGTTCTGGAATAAGCCCTTTGGGCTAATAATACATATTCATAAACGAGTGGAACCATTTCAAGATATTTAACAACTATGCCAAAGGCAAATTCCACAGACCACGATTTATAAAAAAAAAAATATAGTTGACTGAAAAATATCCATTAAAGATTATCACATTTAGCATATACACGGGGGACAAAAACTACCGGTATGTATCCACATCAGTTATACTCAACACATGGAGGAGATATTGCATCAAGAATATAAATACATAAAGGGGTGCAATATCACACACAGATATATATATATATATATATATATATATATATATATATATATAATAGTACCCAGTGTGACTATCCCTATATCACTATGAATCCAAAAAAAAACAAATACAAATAGAAAACCACCAAAGGTATATGTGAAGTAATAAAGTATGTGTAGGGTAAAGAGAAACACTGGTTGAAATTACACACAAATGACTATAATGTACCAAAACCCCAAATGTTTGTTTGTTTAGTATAAAATCCTCCTTACCACGTGAGAACGCTCCCACGTAGGGTAGGAACATAGTCATTTGCATGTAATTTCAACCAATGTTTCCCTATATCCCACACATACTTTATTACTTCATATATACCTTTTGTGGTTTTCTATTTGTACTGTATTTGTTTTTTTTTGGATTTATAGTGATATAGGGATAATCACTGGGTACTATTTATATATGCACACATGTGATATTGCACCCCTTTATGTATGTATATTCTTGATGCAATATCCCCTTCGTGTGTAGAGTATAACTGATGCGAATACATAGTTTTTGTCCCAGTGTATATGTTAAATGTGATAATCTTTTATGGATATTTTTTAATAAACTATATTTTTTATAACTTGTGATCTGTGGAATTTGCCTTTGGCATAGTCATCTCTACTTTTTTAACAATCCATTTATCTAACAGACTATAATTGTGCAGCAACTTACCAGATTCTGGTTGGTTGAATGTGTACTGGCTGCTAGAAGAAAAGCTCATGTTAAGATCATTGATTCCAGACAGATCCCCTGGAATCTCCTCCTCCACAGGCCCAACTTCATCCACTTTGGGAGTTTCCAAGGTAACAATGTCGGAGTCATCACTAATAGCCTCGCAGTGACTATCCTCACCCAAAGCACCTCCCTCATTATGAAGTTCAGCATGCACAGGTAAACTTTCTGGTTTTGTGCATGAGCTGTAAGAAGACAATAGCTGCAAGATAAATAATAAAAATAGATGTAAAATAAGTCATCACTACACATTTAATTAGGTTGACCCACTGGAGCCTCCAACAAGTAGCTAATTTTTCCAGGGGAGGCTACAGTGAGCCAGCCAGCCGCCCCTCTGTTGTATCCATAAGCCCTAAAATGTTGTCTTCATGACAGTATTCTCTTGTAAATACATAAAAAGGACCTGGCACAACACCTGATATATCTATTTTAAGACTTGTATTTGCTATGAAATTAAAATTCTATAGCATCTTTCCTATAGCTCTCCATTTTACTGTTCCTCTATTATTTCTCACTGGAATGGATAAAGAAAATAGTAAAAACTGCCCATTACTATTCTTGTCCATGGAGTGTGTCCCTACCCAACATTGACTGGGTACTGGCAGAATGCATAGGGACACTTCCCCTACTAGTAACACTTAATGACATTCAAAATTGTTGTGTAGTGAATCTGGGGGGGGGAAAAAAAAAATGGAGTAACATCTTATTACAAAAGGTGAAGCCACTACAAAGTGATATCAACAGAATTCTTAAAACCAATTAGTTTTAGGCCAAAATGTAAATATAAAAATGTACAAAAAAAAACCCCAAAAAACATATTGCTTACCTGTTAAATCCCCCTGCTACTTCCAGCGTTGATGCCATAGCAAATTACGAAAAACATAGAGCACTTTGGAAACACTGTATCACTGGTACTAGAGTGGTGGGGGAATTTCTCTATATTACACTTTCTGCTATCAGGACAACTATAGGAGCTTACTACACACTGTCTTCTATGTTCCCTCTAGTGGCAGCTGCAGGTAGCTTAACTTTTACTGTATATCTACTGTGTCTATACAGGACGATCTGGCGCTCTGTATCAGAAAAAGAAAGCTCTGAACACTATAAAGAAAATAATCAGAACAAAATTTTGTTCTAACAGCCACAATAAAATTGGAAAAAAATGTCACTCTTTTTATTGTAGATTTTGAATTTCTATCTTAAATAAATATAGTTGGCCCATAACCCCGAAGTCATAAGTGCATTTAACCCCTTAGAGGAATAACTAATTTTTACCTTTAAAGACGAGTACATTTTTCTCCTCCTTTATGTTCCATCTGTTATGATTTTGTGTGACATGTTGTAGTTGCTGTAGGATTTTTGGGCTACATATATTGTATTGAGAAACTTTTATTAATTTTTGGGGGGGAAATTGAAAAAAAAAAAACATAACTGTGCCATTGATTTTTTTACATTTATTTTTATGTGGATATCTTGTGGTACACATAACATACTACCTTTATCCTGCAGGTCATTATGATTGTGGCAATACCAAGTTTCATGTCATTTTATTACGTTTTACTTCTTTTATTCTACTTTACAAAATAAAAGAAATAAAACATTTGTTTATTTTCACTTGTAACTTTTATTGAAAATTTTTGAAAAGAAGTAAAACATTAAAATAAAAAGACAAGGCAAAATGAAATAGGCACAGAACACTCATATTACAATATAATCAGATATGGTAAAAGAAAGAATACGAGTGCGCCCGGAGAACAAGGAAACAGAAAAATCCAAAATCTGATGAATATACCGACAATAATGGAAAAAAAGGAAAACGGGGGACACAAGACAAGGAACAGGAGGAAATAAAATTATAGGAATAGATAGGATAATGGAGAAGCTACACCATCAGCGAAAAGTACAGGGGAGGTCTTGGCATCAGCAGTTAAATGTCACGGAGTACCAGGAAAGAGTCCTAAGGTTCCCATACAGCCTGTCTTCGATCCTCCTCATCGTTCAGAAGGGCAGTCAGATGCTTCAAGGTTCTAAAGCTCTCATAGTCTGATATACAACTCCTCCAGGGATGAAGGGGAGGGGGGGGGAGTCTGCCGCCATTGCTTAGCTATCAGGCACCGTGCAGGATATATATTGGAGGGATTTTTTTCTGTGGGGAAAGTTGAGAAGATGCGTGCGGGGAAGGAGTAGTAGGCAAAGGCCCAATACCTACTGTATCAAAATCGACCCGACACCAAAAAGGTTGAATGAGAGGGCACAACCTAAAAAGATGAAATATGTTGGCTCCACTAGTTATTATTATTATTTTTTATTTATATAGCACCATTAATTCCATGGTGCTTTACATTTGAGGGTTCACATACGGTACACAAAATATACAAGACAAATATAATACTAACAGTGACCAACTGGTACAGTGGGATAGAGGGCCCTGCCTGCAAGAGCTTACAATCTATGAGGGAAGAGGGATAGAGACAGAAGGTGAGGGGAGAGGCTGTTCAGGTGGTGGTGTGGTGACAGTAGTGTTATTGGAGGTTGTAGGCCTTCCTGAATAGGTGAGTCTTCAGGGCCTTCTTGAAGCTTGTGACGGTGGGGGACAGTTTTATGTGTCTTGGTAATGAGTTCCAGAGTATGGGGGATGTATGGGAGAAGTCTTGGAGACAGTTGTGTGAAGAGCGGATAAGAGCAGAGCGGAGTAGGAGGTCTTTGGTGGATTGGAGGTTACGTGTGAGCAGGTAGTGGGAGATTAGGTCGGAGATATATGGAGGGGACAGGTTGTGGATGGCTTTGTATGTCGTTAGTAGTTTGAACTCTATTCGCTGGGCAACGGGTAGCCAGTGAAGGGATTGGCAGAGGGGAGCGGCCGAAGAAGAATGGGGGGAGAGGTGTATTAGGCGAGCACCAGTTTAAGGTGGACTGGACGGGGGCGAGAGTGTTAGCTGGGAGGCCATAGTATCACACCTCCAGCAAGCGTCTGGTATGGTAGTTTTGAAGGAATGAAGCAAAGCTGGAGTGTGGTACCAATGGAGCAACAGCTTGTAAAGATTCTCTTTGTAAGTAATACATCAAGAAGTCTTGGCCGCTCGTCTCCAAATGATGGTCCAGGATATATCTGACAGGGTCTCATCCAGGAAACCTTCCCATTTCCACATATACAGGTGCCTGGGATATCTCTTTGGGGTGGGATCTGACAGAATACAATAAATATCCGAGATAAGGCCTGCTGTGGAGGATTCAGATTTGCATAGTTTCTCAAAGAGCGTGGGCACAGCGGCCTGAGGACTGTGAAAAATGAAACACGTAAGGTGGCTAATCTGTATATAGAAGAATTTACTAGAGAAATTAAATTTAGCCTGCAGATCAGCAAAGGGGAGAAGGGTGCATGTCATGTTATAGTCAATGATATACGCAAAACTGAAAAGGCCCCCCCAAAAAACAAAGTCCCAAGACCACAAAGTAGGCAGGGTGGGTAATGTGGATCAAAAAGAAAAGCGGTCTTTAGAGGAGTGTGGGGAGAAGAGATGACAGCGTGAAGCACAGGCGCGCCATGCACTGCGAGTCATCGGGCCCAGAAGGGTGGTAGAGGGAGGGGAATAAGGGTAGAGCAGAGAAATGGGGTGATTCAGGGCTAACCAAAGATTCTCAATTTCCTTCCACTTTGAATAGGTCAAAAGAGTAGACCACACTGGGATTCTTTGGAGTTGAGCAGCCCAGTAGTAGAGGACTAAGTTTGGAAGTGACAAACCGCCCTTATGTTTTGGAATCATCATAATCAAAATGGAAATCCTATGTATCCATCCAGCCAAGATAAAATGCAGTATAGTCCTGTAGAGTTCGTAGGTCCTTAATGGGGACCGGTATCGGTAGAGTCTGAAAGAACTAAAGCAATTTAGGTAAAATAGTCATTTATACAGCAGATATCCGGCCAAAGAGAGACATTTGTTTGGTTTTTTTGGTTGCCACATTCCAAAACCCACTATAAAAACTTTTTTTATGCCATTCACTGTATGGGACAAAGAATGCATTAGTTTTATAGTACATTTTTTACTTTATTTATTTTTCTCTTTTCGCTAAACATTTAATTTGACTTTATACCAACTTAGGCGCTATGGTAAATGCTGATCATAGTGCCTAAGCGGTTAAAGCGGTATTACCATCTCGAGGATCATATTTAAACTTGTAGATTTAGCTAAATGAAGTGTTTTAACCAATAAATTGCTTTATCCATCTTGCTCCGTTTGTCAGATACTGCTAAATATGTGTCCTCAGTGTTTACAGCTTGTTTCCTATGTTTCACACCACCCCTGCTATCTATTAAGACTGGGCTGGTGACGTTTTTTTTTTCTGCAATGTGTGGTTAGGATTAGTCAGAATCTCATTCCCTTTGCTGGTACTATAAAACACAGCTTTTTTTTTTTCTGTTGCGTTTCCGCAACGTGGGGCTTCAGCCTTAGGGCTAAGGCCCCACATTGTGGAAACACAGCCTTTTTTGTTGCAGGTTTGACTGCAGTTTTCTGAGTCAAAGCCAGGAGTGGATTGAGCAGAAGGGAGAAGTATAAGTACTTTCTATATATTTCCCATTCCTCTTGTAGCCAAAAAAAGTTGTGCTTCCACAACGTGGGGCCTTAGCCTAACGCTAAGGACTCATGTTACAGAAAAGTTATTTTTTTTGTTGCAGATTATCCGAATGGATTTTTTGAGCCAAAACCAGGAGTGACTACAAAAGGAATGGGAAATACAAAGGAAACATTTATACTCCTCCCTTCTGCTCAATCCACACCTGGCTTTGGCACAAAAAACAGCAGCAAAATCTGCAACAGAAAAAGCAGCTTTTCTGCAAAGTGGGTCTTAGCCTAAGTGTCATTAAATTTTTTCAGGAATATACTGAAGAGTCTGGAATAGCAGAGGCGATTTAAAAGGGGATAGGAGTTATCTTTATGGCAGGTTATGGAGGAGCATTAAAAGTGGATGAGGAGCACATCAAGGAGCTCTTTTAAGGAATGGAGTCTCACCTCTCCTGTACAGAACAAACAATACAGCGGAAATACACAAGCGCCAAACATGGCGATAGACAACTGAAAATTTGTTACAGAGAGGGAGCACAAAAGTTATAGAAGGAGTATAGAAGTTCAGGGAGGGAAGTAAAGAAAACTGAGATGAAGGGAGAAAGGCATGGGAGAAAGCAGAAGATTTTATTACTAAATAGGACATGGAGCAGAGGTGAGGGGGCACTCTAAATTGGGCAGAGTATTCCTTAACAATACTTTGCACATGCTCTATTTTACTTTACTTTATCTCTTGTCAGCCTGAGCTAACGGAAGGAGTTGCAGCTGCTATTAATAAGCTGCTTTCCCTACAATTAGACTGAGGACGGGCTGTAGTCATCAGTATTGGCCTTTTCCATTTGGACGAGCACAGTTGCAATAATTAACAACTTCATTAACATAAATTTCAAGGGCTTAAAAATAACTGGAACACGTACTCAACAATGACACCCCCCCTCAAAAAAACGAAGAAAAAAAAATCAGCAGACCAACTTTTCCAAAGATATCTGCCTTTGGTTGGCATGTGCCCCAATCATTTATGTCAAGAAAATCTGTCAACAGCCAGCAAAAAATAGTCTAAATAGGCCTTTTTAGCCATCCAAAATCTGCAGCCTAGTAAATAAAGGACACTAAACCACAAACAGGTGCTTATGAACCAGTGGTTTAGTCTCTTAAATATCCCGAATTGAAGGCCTGTCTGTGTCCAGGATAAAGAAAAAATAAAAAAAAAAGTTCTTATACTTACCTAGAGATGAGTGTGTATCCACAGTTCAGCATTGAAGCCAAGCCAGTACACCTCGGTTTTACTGCGCATGCGCTAGACACTGGAAACATGTGTAATGAAGCAGAAATGTATTGTCCAAGCTACACTGAAGAACTGCATATGTTCTAAGAATCAGCTATTGTCAGGTAAGTACATGCTTGTATTTATTTATTTAATTTATTTTACCCCAGACACTGACAAACTTTCAATAGGGATATTTCAAAAGCTAAAGCACTAGTCTAGAAAAGACCTTCTGGTGATCTTGTGTCCCAAGTTTACCAAAAAAGGGTCCCTTTAAAATCCCAAGTAAATATAGTGCCAAAAAATAACACATACAGTAGCTCAGTCAATTGTCTAAAAAGTGATTATATATCTGCAGTATGTTATACTCCAGTTATAAATAGTTATTACAAGGCTGACAAGCAGTGATGACAAAGACATTCTCCATGAAATCTCATCATATGACAGGCTTAAGAAAACATGTAACACGTGAAACACAGCTGAAGGGAATAAAACAGATGTTCCATTATTGACACCTATGACATCATGGGAATAGTGACCACGCGCATACATTACAGTGACCACTGTATTTTTACAATTATATTGACTCTTGCATTTTCAACGCCTTTCCATTGCTACTTAGCTTCCAAAGAGTAAGGATTTTCAAGACATTACAGCAAGCCTACCACCACCAAAATAGCTTTGAAACCTTTTAAACGCTGTTGTAACTTTCATTGCACGTGCAAATGAGTTGTTTGGTGTACCCAGGGCATAGCTGAGTTTTTCGCAGTTTTCAGCTGTGGTTGCTACCCAGCATTGTCCCCTAACATAAAGTATAAAGTCCCAATGTGTGGCGATCACAAGTCAAAAAGGGATTCTGTGGCAGACATTACCCTGTCCCATGTACACCAACCAGTCCATTTGCATATGGATTACAAATTAATTTTCTTCACACCTCGACACAAGAAAAGTATATTCACTATACCACTAACAGCCCCTGCAGGAGCCTATAAGTAGTTTAGAAGAGATTTTGATGGTGGTAGACTCCCTTTAATACTGATAACCTATCCTTATGATAAGTCATCCATATCAGCTGACTGAAGATGCCCTGCTGCTTTGGAAGTGGGCACAGCTCTAGTCACTGAATAGTGGTTGTGAATGGTACTGCAACTCAGACTCATTCACTAGAATTGAATTGAATATGGGAAATCCACAATAAATAACACACAATATTCTATCAATAAATAAACAAATTAATAAGAAAAACAAAATACGGCTAAGTTCACACCAGTGCTTCAACTCTGTTCGGGTATTCCGTTCCCCATTCTGCTTAAAAAATGCAGAGAGAAAAGAGCTGCAAGCAGGAAACCCGAACACAGGTGTGAACCTAGCGTAAATCTGACAGTGTGATCCTAGCCTTAAAATTTACATTATCATTTGTAATGTGCTTATAATTTACAGATATGCTATGAGATTTGATATTAATATCCCAAGATGAATGCAGTACCTCAGAGGCTTCTGGGTGATCTTCTAAAGTGGAGTGAACATTTTCCACATTTGATATAGTAACCACATTGCTGGAGACATCTGCATTGAATATAACAGCGTCAATAGGTACATATTATGTTTCACAATGTACTCTCTATAAACCATGTTCATATTTTATTACCTGTGAATCCAGCCGATGAATCTGGATGAACATTTTCAACAATCGTTGTACTGTGTTCTAAAGCAAATTCTGGACATGGTTCGATTTCAGAGTGAAGAGTCTCTATATCTGAGCCCTAATAAACATACAAGAAAAATGACTAAATTAGGAGACATCTGAGTAAATTATTAACAATAGAGGATTTTGCACCTTCAGTACAATTGTTTGAAGGCCATTAACCCCTTGCTTCCAAACCCCATAACTTTTTTATTTTACTGCTCTCAGAGCCATATGAGGTCTTAATGTTTGCAGGACAAATTTTTCTTCATGATGCTACCATTTATTATTCTGTACAATGTACTGGGAAGCTGGAAAAATTCAGAATGGGGTAGATTTGAAGAAAAAGTACATTTGTGAAACTTTCTTACGGGCTTCGTTTTTATGGCGTTCGCTCTGTAGCCAAAATGACATGTCACCTGTATTCTAGGTTTCGGTACAATTCGGGGAATACCAAATTTATATGGTTTATTTACATTTTAACCCCTTAACAAAAATGTAAAACTGTGCAAAAAAAGATTTTTTTCTAAAAGTTGCCATCAGTTCTGACACCGGTAACTTTTTTGTATCTGTGTACGGGGATGCATAGGGCGTCTTTTTTTTTCGGGGCTAGGTGTACTTTTTAGTTATATAATTTTGCATGTATAGAAACAGCAGAGATTTCAGTGGATAAATGACAGGTTATGCTGAATCTTTCCCACTATATAACAGTAGGCTCAGTTCCCCTTGCTCTATAACATGCTTGCTGCACGTTGCACTGCATTTTTAATGCAACAGGTTCCCTTTAAAAGGTGGAAAATCCTTTTCAATGTTAACTGAGCTACAAATGACACAGGATCTAAAAACAGCTCATCCAATAAATTATTCATCTACACTGTTCTAAAATGCAAGTGGCTGTGCTCAAACACTATGAACTATACGTTGGTGGATTGCTGGTGGCAGAAATAATTCAGAAAAGCAATATATGAAAACAGTGTATCATTGCTCTATTAGAAGATGTACCATAGCAATTAAAGCCCTGATGAAACAGCATTCTGTGTATACCCTCTACTATAGAACCATACAGCCACATGTAAGCTATTACTGTAGTACAACTATTTCAGTGTAGCACAAGTTTGTGACTAAATGGCACATTCTAGAATTTGTACCTGTGCCCTTTTCTGTATAGCATGGTACCCAACGTACAGTGTTTGTTACAGTCCAATGCAATACAAATCTCTATGGTAGAGCAGTATTAGGTCCAGGTTTTGCAGGTGGGTTAAGACTACTGGAACACAGCTTGAAAGATAAATTACACCCATACACTTTGACCACACAGGTTTACACTGATACCCAGGTAACAGCTAGGGGCACTAAATATATACAATCAATAACAAAAAAATAACGCACCAAGAAGGAGTTATTGGAATAAAATTAAACTTTCTATGTGTGAATGTAATGATGATACATGTTAGTGATCACAATATTATAACTAAAGGATAAGTTTACAAGTGAAAGGAAGCTCAACTACTGTGTTGGGCCTGGATACAAGATGAGATACGGTTGGGTATAGAGGCATTCAGGTTCCATATGGTATTCTGTAGCACATTTGCCCACAGATGTTGCAGCTGAACCTGTAGATCCTGCACACTTGTAGGCTGTCAATGCTGGTGTTCCAGCTGATTCCATAAATGCTTCATTGGTGATAAATCTGGCAACCAGGTGGGTCGATGCAGTATTGCAATCGGGCACAGACATTCCTGGGAAACCCTTGTTGTGTATGGGCAAGCATTATCCTGCTGAAAAATCCCAGTTGGAAGCCCTACCATGAGAGGCAACACATATAGTCACAGGATGTCCTGCACATATTGTTGAGCATGTAGAGCCCCTGTACCACTACTAGGGGTGACTGACTGTGGTGTGTGATGGCTTCCAGGATCATCACACCAGCAATTGGAGGAGTGTGTCTCCACAGCAAAGGCAGGATTGAAGTGCTCACCATAAGGCCTCCATACTGGAATCCCAAACAGAGTCTGGATTAGTCGCTGAAGACAATATGGTTCCAGTCTGTAGCAGTCCAGGTTTCTCATTCATGACACCACTGCAAAAAAAAGGCCTGCTACGGTAGTCCTGGAACTCAGGTTTTAGCATTACCAAAGAATACATCTCGTGTTCTGCTATTTAGAATTATTTATACAGAGAACCCCTTTAGTACCCTGGTAAAAATCAGAATCGAAAATGCCTAAACACAGTAAATAAAGTACAGAGAAAAATCAGTTACCTCATGGTTGATAATTGTCCATCCACATGATGATTCACTATCACTTGAGTTTCCAGACATTTTTGCTAAAAACAAAACAAAACAAAACATAAAAAGCTCATAAAAATTCAGGACAAAGTTAAATAGCACTTAGATGTGCATGGGGCCACATCTTACTTTATTATAACTCCACTCAACCCTCCCTGACATGTATAGATAACACAGACATGCAATTTAGCAGTAACATAAAACAAGATGCAATACAGCTTCCTGTGGAGTAGGTGGAAGTCAGCAAGAAGCAAACAGCAGAATATCATTTATTGTAACCACATTACTTTCGCGGTGTGGGCTCTCTTTATATAGCACATTCTAAGTATAACTGGGTTTATCTATTTTAAAGGGAGTCTATCATTGGATTAAGGCATTTTTCACTAACCATATGTTGGAATGGTTTGAATAAAACTCTTTTTTCTGATATGCAAATTCTGTGCTCAGAGCACAAGGGGAGTTACCCCTGTGCTCCGAGCACAGCACCGTCATTGGCAGCATTCCGCCTCCTCCTGCTTTCAGAGACGCCCCCTTCTTTCAAGAAGATACTTGTGAGGTCCAAATCCCACACACAGGAGCAGTACACTCCTGTAGTTCTAAGGAGTACAGAGCACTCCTTTTTGGATCTCTGCCAAAGATACTTACTTCTGGTGACACAGTGAAGAGGATGAAGAGGCGGAATTCTGCCAATACTGCTCTGAGAACAGAATTTGCGTATCAGAAAAAAACAGTTTTATTCAAAAACTGCTTATAAGAAAGGTAAGACTAGAATAGCCTTTCTAAAGGCTAGTCCAACATATGCTTTGTGAAAAATGCCTTAATCCAGTGATAGGCTCCCTTTAAGTTGTAAGCCCCCACCAATTACAAGAACAGGTGTCCCATATAACCTTGTCTGAATGAAGCCAGGGTCTTGCAGGCACACTGCTGCTCCATTCACTTCCATGGAACTGCTGGAGACAGCTGAGGTATACAGGTGAAGAGAGGTATACTGTCAATTAGAGATGGCTCCCGCACTCATTTCTGACATGACTGATATTGGGAGGTTTGGATCCTAAGCCTCAGTACACAGAGAGTGAAAGCAGGCAGATGAATCTTAGGAAATGTAGTTTGTCCATAGATTCACTACATGTTAATAACAGTGATACAAGAGGCAGCAATTAAATAAAGCCAAGAAAAGGCTGCACAAGGGAACAGTACTGCTGTGAGTATTTAGCAATGCTGTGGATGTATTTGCAGATAATTTTTGGAAACTGGATAATCCCTTTAATCATAAGACTAGGGCCACATGGAGACACTCGTTTTCAATTAAAAAGCGCATTCAAATGGCACAACTTTAATGCAACACCATGTTGCATAATGCGATTTCACTGCGACATGCTTTTGTTAGCGATTGCTTGTTTTTGTTTTTTTAATGCACTTTAAATATACAAATTACCTGTCTACACCTGCAGAAATACATGTGCAAAATTACAGCAAGGATGGTAAAGACAGCAATTATAGTCACAGAAGACACTGACAATGCAAAATAATGACAGACAATATTGGATTTTTGTGCAACTATTACGTCGCAATTGCAACATGTCGCCTGTGACACCATACAAATGGATGTTTTTTGGTTTTTTTTTGTCACATGACTTTAATGCGATATTAAGTCGCGCAACAAATATTGCCATGTAGACCTAGCCTAAATTAGAGCAATAGTTAAAGTCTGTTACTAAGGCTCTGTTCACATATTGTCAGTGTCTTGTGTTGTAGATATGCATCGGGAATATCCCCCATAATGTACCTTCGAATGGAACGCTGCTGCAATTTCCCATACACTAAATTAATGAATACTGATGTGTACCACCCCTTTGGAGACCAAAAGGACCTCTTTAGAGTATAAGATGAGGGAATGCAGTGTTATGGTTATTTTCTATGTATGAACAAGCTCTCCCAGCACATACACAGAACATGTTTACATAAGATGGCATTTCCCCATTCATTTCTAGCAACCTTTTCTGCAAAACTGATTACAGTATTTATACTAAGCTCTGATATTTTATTATCATGGTAGCAGCAAAAAGCCTATATCACAATAGTTCCTGTAAAGGTCTTGTAACTTCAGACTACCACTCCCCTCTAAGGTCCGTTGCAGACGACCATGCTGTAGGTCAGTGTGCTATCCGAGTATTTCACGGAGAGCATACTGACCCATTCTTTTCTATGGGCCCATACACATGACTGTGATTTTCACGGTCCCATGTGCGGGCCGACAGTCCAGGTCGCATCAGATAGGACGTCCTATCTTGCGGCTCGTGCTTCCATGGCTTCTATTCATTTAATGAAAGGAGCCGCAGAAGCACGGACGGCACACGAGGACATCCCCGTGTGCAGCCCCTGCTTTTAAATCACGGCAGGCCGATTGCACCATGGTCGTCTGCAATAGGCCTAATTGTGTTAAAACGTTCCAGGATGTCATAAAATGCTGCCTCAAAATAAGCCAACTAGAAGGTAGTATAAATGTAGACTAGACAGTCAAAAGATACGCCAGATTTATCATCCAACATCAGTCACTGTGATAAATTTGGTGTATTTTCAGACTGCCTGTCTAAGTATTAGTAAATCTGGCTTAGACCGTGCAGCTTTAAATGCAAATGAAGCACCAATATTACTATAAGTAAACAGGAACTGCACTGAAGCTCTGTACTCGGGAGGAACCTCTCACATTTTTCCTTGCAAATACAGACTACTTCAATGTGTTAGAAATAACTTTACTAGAGGGGAAAAATATGAGTGCTGACACATATAAGTTTTCAGAAAGCAGAACAAGCCCAGGAATAAATTTGGTATATACACCTCAGAACACTGTTCCTACAGTTTACATATAGAATCATTCTACATACAGCAGAATGCTGAATAACATTGTAAATAGATTCCATTATTTTATATGGAAAATGATTTATAGCCTGTATTATAGTTGAGTCTGCGTTAAAGGTGTATTTACATCTCACACAGACTAGACCATAGCTGTGTAATAGATTATAGGGACCCACAGCTATCTATGCAGCGGGGAGTCCCCTGATCCCCATCTCTCAGTTGTGCATATACACAGGCTCTCTCCATTCACATCAAAGGAAGTTATGAAAACAGCCAAGCAGGTAGCCTTGCCTCTTTTCAGAATGGAAAGAGCCTGTGTATATGCAATAAATGTGTGATATAGAAATACATGTTCAAGACTGAGGCCCCACGTTGCGGAAATGCAGCTTTTTTTTGTTGCAGATTTTGCTGCAGTTTTTTGAGCCAAGGCCAGGAGTGGATTGAGCAGAAGGTAGAAGTATAAGAACTTCCTATATATTTCCCATTCCTTTTGTAACCATTCTTGGTTTTGGTTCAAAAAACACAGCAAAATCTGCAACAGAAAAAACTGCGTTTCCGCAAAGTGGGGCCTCAGCCTAATAACTATGTCTGCTAATTCCTTTGTGCTGTGAACTTTATCATGTGGATTTCCAGCTGTTGCAAAACTACAATTCCCAGAATACCCTACAAAGAACTGTTCTTTAAGAATACCATGTTGCAGAGCCTCAACCAAGTTAGGCTACGTTCACATCTGCGTTACAGTCTCAGTTTGGAGACTCCATTACAGTGTAAATCCAAAATTGCCAGGCCGAAAAAGCCCTACAAGTCCGACTTTTTTGCTAAGTGGTTTCAGTTTAAAAAAGAGGACCCCCCCCCCCCCCCATCAGCACATCAGACACCAAAAATTAACAGTGCTTGTTGCTCGGGAATGCTGGGAGCTAGAGAAAAAAAAATCACAACTCCATCAGAATCAGTGGAGCCTATTAATGGATGCTAAGAACTAGGATTGGTGGAGGCGCTGAAAATGTTTTACCAGTGAAAACATTGCATTTTCCGCTACAATTCATGTGGGGCAAAAATGGAAAACACAGCAGAAAAGCAGCGAAAAACAAACTATTTTGATGCGTTTTTTTTCCACTAAATTTTTGCTGTGTTTGTGAGCTGCACTTTGCTTTGTGGCCTTAGCCATGGTACACTGTGTGCATAATGTACATATATCTACATCAAACAGCTGTATGCTGAATGCAACCAATCAGATTCCAGAGTTCATATTTCCACCTACTTCAGACAAATGAGAGCTGTATCCTGATTGGTCGCTTGGAGCCTGTGGTACTTTCTATAAATCATCACGTTATGAGCTAGTCTGCCAGTCTGGAGCAGACCGCCCAGTGAGAACATCCTGCATACATCCTGTATTCCTGTCACATGACGGTGTCTGGCAGATTACCTCTGAAAACTGGTCACGACTTCATGTGTGATGCAACGACCTGCAAGATGTGGCTGCTGCGACCATACACAGGGCACTATAATGAATATGCATGCACTTAGCGCCCGCAGCATATGGATAGCTGCACGCTTATCCTCAGGACATACACACTAATATTGACAAGTCTCCACATGCAGTCAGCCAGGCGCCTGAAGAAACGTTATCCTATTGCTGCCTCTGTTCAGACTCAGAACAATAACAAGCAGCCAGCAAGTCACTAAATTCTCAGGACTGCCCTCCACTCTCAGGCCAATGTCACCGGGGTCCCGTACCGCAACCCCCCAAGACAGACATGAGACCCCACCACTTGTCATTTACCGCTGAGGAGAAGGCAGGCCCTGGGGACCCCCACTCCCGCTGTTTACATAGACTGCGCTCCTCCGCCTGCTGCTCGGTAACTGTCACTTCCAGTCCCCCAGTGACGTCTCTACAAAATAACAGCGCTGGGAGAGGACCAAAATCAGCTGGTTTACCAGGGGGCGGGGGCTGCAGGCGCTGAATGCAGGGAGTTGTAGTTCGCCAGGTCGTAGTAAGAGATCGGAAACTCTGAGATTAAACTACATTTCCCAGAAAGCAGAGCGGGCCAAGTGTTCGTTGTCAACAAAGAGGCGAGGCCAAGAGGCGGGCACGTCGCCGGCACGGTTGCTATAGCAACATAGGTGCACACATTGCTTGTCGTGTGGCGATCCGGTGAGCGCTACTGGAGCAGGTAATAAATAGGGTCGACACTGTGGAATCAGGTATTACATCGCGACCTCGCTCGGCCTGTTCAAGTCCACGGTTGAGACTCGACAGTGAATAACTGCTGTGCAATGGTTGTTTTTAAAACGTCCATGACATACACTTTATAAAACCTATAAATAATAATACATTTTATTTATATAGCGACAACATGTTCCGCAGCACTTTACGAATGGCATTGGGTGTATTCACACTGCTCCATCTATGTCCTTTTGGACAAAGATACAGCATGTCAGTTTTTGTTGGTTAGTCAAAAAATGGCCATATGAATAGACACCATGGAATGGAATAGACACAAATTTATCAATCCCTCTATGCCAGAAAACTGAAGTAGAGGGATGTTATGAAGGTGCACATTTGGTGCAAGGCACATTGTGCGAATTTGGGCATGGATCTAGGAGTGCCGAAGTCAACAGATTTATTATAACTTACACAAGTTTTTTGGTACGAGTTACAATGGAAATCGATGTCAGTTCCTAACTGGCATAAATTTCTATTGTGGCGCAGGGGCGGCAGACAGATTTATGAAGATGCTGCATCCTCTTAATAAATCTCTCAGTCCCTGCGCCTGTTGGGCCATCTATTAAGACTGGTCTATGATACGTCAGTCTTAAAGGTATTCTATCTTTAGATTTAGGCAAGTTTGCCTAACGACATGTTGGAATAGCCTTTAGGCTAAAGCCCCACGTTGCGGAAACGCAGCTTTTTGTTGTTGCAGATTTTGCTGCGTTTTTTTGAGCCAAAGCCAGGAGTGGATTGAGCTGAAGGCAGAAGTATAACAGCTTTCTATATATTTGCTATTCCTTTTGTAGCCATTCTTGACTTTGGCTTAAAAAACCGCAGCAAAATCTGCAACAAAAAAAAAGCTGCGTTTCCGCAACCTGGGGCCTTAGCCTTAGAAAGGCTATTCTATCCCTACCTTTCTTTAGCTTTTATCCGACACCGTTTTTTTGAAATAAATACTTTAATGATATATGCTAATTCTGTGCATGGAGAACAGGGGACATTCCCTCTGTGCTCCGAGCACAGCACAGTCATATCCAGTATTCCGCCGCCTCCTCTTATGGCACGCCCCTTCATGTGAAGAGATCCTTCTCTTCTTATTCTTTGCTGTTTTATTAACACAAATAATCAAAAGACATACATAAATGAGGAAATAAATAATGGCGATACCACATAATAAATGGGAGGATGAGTGACACAGGCAATTTTAACATAGACACAATAATATAATATGGGAAAGCTCCTATCAACATACACAAGTGTATATAGATTACTTAATGGAATTCTCAATGTCCCAAGTATCCAATATCTAATAAGGGACCAAACCCAGATAGCTGAAAACATCAATGATAGATATAAAGTAAGTAAACAGCCTAAGTAACTCACCCAGCCATGCACCTCACCCCAACGCACGTTTCACCTCCCTTGATGAAGCCGTAAGGCAATTAAAAATATAAAGCAGGCAACCCCTTAAACTGATGGACCCCAAAAGAATTGGGGTAATGTGTTCAGCACTGTATAAATAAATACATACCAAAGAACTTATATTATCAGTGCCAACTCCATGTGGGCATATTCCTCATCTACAAGGCTCTTAAAGTATCTTTATACTCCACAGAATACTTATTCCATTGCATTTATAGATCTTACATGCAATACATTTGGTTCTTACAGGCAAAACGTATACTGCATACATTGAAATACCTTCCGTTACTACCCAGGTGAAGAAAATGTCTTCTTTTCAAGGATCACCTGTTGTTCCTGAACCAGAAAAGAAGAAGGAGAATACCAAATCTCACTGCATGATCCTTGGCAACCCTGTGTTCTCCTGTACCATGAATCCCAGGACTTCCCCAAGCAACGTATGCCAGGCCAGACAAGAAAGTATCCTGTTCAGAACAACCTCCAGTGAATATGGTGCAGTGCGGCCATCCTGTGAGATGGCACCATGTTACCACTACCCTGTCTCTCAGCAGTTTTCAGAACACCTGGGTACTTGTGGCATGTACAGAAATCACTCTTTGAATACTGTGGTTGACAAGAGCAGAGTGTATGACTGTGTAAACCTCCACAATACATTGTAATCATATGTTTACCAACTTGGAGCACATACTATATTGTTATGTCTGTCTAGATTTGTATTTTCAGTTATTGTTCTGCAGCCATGAAAAACTGCAATAAATTCAACTTCTTCAAAACCAATGCATTTCTAGTATTTTTAAAAAAATAAATCAAACCTTAGCAACATAGGTATGGCATAATGTATGAGCAGACAGTTCTCAAGACAGTATTGGCTTTTACATGCCTTTTTCCTGAGCTGATAATGCACAGTGGCCAAAAGATTTGAGGCTGACACAAAGTTTTTGATTTTTACAAAGTTTGCTGCTTCAGTGGCAGGGCTGAATAGTAACATTTCCCATAGACTGTAAGGGCCGGTTCACATCTGCATTCGGTTTCCATTCAGGGAGTCTGATTCGGGACCCCCCCTCCGAACGGAAACCTATACGCATAGAAAAGCGGTTTACCTAAGGAATCCTGCGGACCCCATAGACTATAATGGGGTCCGTGTGGTTGCCGCTCGGTTTCCGCACGAAACATGCGGAGAGAAAGGTGCTGCAAACGCAGCTGTGAACCGACCCTAATACTGTAGCTTTGAAGTCTATGGCATAAGTAATCTGATGATTGCTTGTTCAAGCCCCCAAGGGGAAGGGCTAGAGAGCAAAAGTAAAAAAAAATAAAAAATTTCAAGTTTTAAAAAGTATAACATATTTTTTTTGAAAATACCTAAGAGTTCAAATTACCCCTTTCCTTAGTTTACATATAAAAGTTAATAAATAAAAATAAACATATTATGCATAGCCACGTCTGAAAATGTGCAAACTGTTAAAATATAAAACTATTTAGCCCATATGGTGAACACCGTAGCAGGAAAAAGGAAATTTCAAGAAAAAGTCAGATATTTTTCAAATGATATAAAATAAAAATAGCAACATGCCGTGCAAAAAAAGAGACAACTCCCACAGCTCCTTATACAAAAGTATATATAAAAAAAAAAAAAAAGTTATGGGTGTCAGAAGTTGGCAACAAAAAGATTTATTTTTTTTTAAGATATTAAAACATAACAAAAACTATATACATTTGGCATTGCAGTGACTGTACAGAATGGAGGTAACCTGTCACTTTTACCACATAGTGAATGCAGCAAAAACAAAATCTGAAAAAAAAAAAAAAATGGTGCAACTGCTGTTTTTTTTCACAATTTCACCCTCTTCTGATTTTTTTTTTCCAACTTCCTAGTAGATCATCACTAATAACTATCCATGTCAAGGGCAGGCATAGGGACAACAAAGCAATTGTGCAGTGTGAGTACTGATCCTTATATCTTTATTTCCATAAACCTATGAGTGTTTGCAACTGAAGTGAAAGATATTAAAAGAATGTGGTGGGTAACAGTCAGTCATTGCACCCAAATTATTTTTTTGTATGTATTAAATTCTGCTTACATGATCATCCTTGAGATCCAAAGTATACAATTTATCTATACTGGTAACTGCATTATGTAAATGTAGAAACAATCAATAAAAAAGAAATATTGATCCTAAGAAGATTATTTGTAAAATTGTGACTAAATCTCCCATAAATGATCCAATGTCATGAGATCAGAGATGAAAGAAACGTAAACAACTGTTTAATAACAATAATTGTATTTGTTTATTGCAATAATTTCCTGTCCTAGCAATAAAGCATTATGTATAGTAAAAAGAAAAAAAGTAGCTACAAAATATGCACATATTGGACTCTGGGTATGAATGTACAGATGAAGGGAACATGGTAAGGAGACATGCATCTGGTCAGCTATTCATGAACTGGTGCCTTGAATGAACCGTCTAATTTTTTTCTGCATCACATTTCACAGTTATGTTGGCAGGGTCAATCTTAAGTGCAGCTTCATAGTCCTGTAGACCTGTGTGTCAGAGAATATATAAAATAATCTAAATGTGGTTTAATCACACTATAGCATAAAATCATGATACCCTGAATGCATTTGGATATTTTTACTTCATTTAAACTAACAAATATACTTTGCATAATTAAGGCTAGGTTCACATCACTGGAGATTCTAGACACTGGAGGTATGAAACAAAATGACATATATTTAAAATATGTTTTTCTGACATAAGGGACTCACACAAGGAGTAGAGCAGAGAAGACACAAGTAACAATCTAACCTCTTATTACCAACACCCACTAGGGGTAACTGCATAGAAAACCAATCCACCTCTCAGTAGTCTCACTGAAACATGGAAAGAACATACAAACTCTATGCAGATGTTGTCCTAGATGAAATTCGAAACAAGGACTCCCAACGCTAAAAGGCAAAAGTGTTAACCACTGATCCAGAACAAAAGGTATCAAGGCTGTTAAAAAAAAGAAAATTGGTTTCATTGGGCAACAACACCTATCAGAGCCGAGCCCTTCAAGAGATAAAAGCTGCACAATGATTGGTTGCCGTGGGTAACATTACCTGGTTTTCTATTCGAAAGCTTTGATGAGTGTGAAACAGGAGAGATAGAGAGAGAAGCATACATTTTCTCTGAACGTTCCTTATAATTGCCTGTACTATTCATTTATATGCCTTTTATTGAAAGGATAGGGACCATTTAAATGGTACCATAATAAAAATACAACTTGTTCCGCAAAACAACAAGCAGTCATATGTCTATATTGATGGAAAGATTTAAATGTTATGGTTCTTGGAAAGGGAGGATGAAAAAAAAAATCCAACATTACCAGTGGTGAGAAGGGGTTAAATAAATATTTTCTAATAACTCATAACTTTTGATATTGATGACCTACCTTCAGGATAAGCCAACCATATCATTTTGATGGGGGGCTGACAATGGCAACGGCACCAATTAGCTGTTCACCTCCAGTGCCGGAAGCAGACGGCTGTATTGAATATATAGAAACCATTCCGCATTACTGCAGCTCAGCTCCCATATGTAAATATTATCCACATCATCAAAACTGGTCAAGTTGTCTACCAACCAACCTTGGCCACAAGAAAGAAGGTACCCGAGTCCCTTGTGTGAATGGAGTGGTAGTACAACAGCCTGTCAGTCCCATAAAAGTGAAAAAGCTGTGCATGAGCAGTAATACTCTGTTCTACCCTGGTTCTTGTGTTTAGTGGGGGTCCTAGTGGTGATATCCCCTATCCACAGGATCACAGCTTTAGGAAAAACTCAGCTATATGAGGTCCAGGTAATACAGTCAGTGGGATAGATGCATTTTCCACACCACCCGTAGCTTGGTCGAACATAACTCACTGCATCGTTATGATCTATGATGCTGTAAGTTCCAGCCAACCACGGGTGTACATGGATGCAATACTGTACTCAAATAATGTGGTTGGATGCAGTTCACAGCACAATCACTGTGATGCAGTGTATTTGGTGCAGTCAAGTCCACACATTCGGGCGTCACACTGACCATTATTATCTGGACCACAAATGGCTGAATTTGCCCTTCAATGTCGCTTCCAATCAAATGTAAATATGAGGCCACATATTAGTAAGTCCGTCAAAAGCGACAGCCAAAGTAATCACTGCCATTTTGGAAGCATTGACAACAGAATATGCATCCAAATTAGTTGTAATCTTTGAATCATCTTTAGTGACTCATCTTCAATGTCTTGCCACAATGGAAAAATTAAAGAGTTGAGACTGAGTAATTGTCTACTAGTGACTCTGGAGAATAGATATTGTTTTCTTAGTCTTCTTTGTTGAAGTTTCATGCCACGATTCATTTCTCTATAACCAGTACATTACCAGAAAGTTCAAGCATTATATGAAGTGCCCAGGTTAGAGTTTACTTCTATTATGTCAGTGACTTACTGCAATTTTCTTTACTGTAGTTATTGTGCTGTCTACTAACACTGGTCCGTTGCACAAACTCATCTCAAACAATACAAAGAAAATTGCTTTATTCAGGAAAACCTTGAATAGTCTTATTTTGTTCTATTCAATGTCAGAAGCCCTTGAGAAAAAACTGTTCCTTGCATCTGCACTTTTCATAAGATGTAATTGCAGAAGGAAAGGATTAATAAAGATGACCTTTGGGAGAATATGGGGAGCAAGTGAACAATAAATCTTTTTAGCTTGCTTTAAAGGCATTCCATACATGACTGTCTTTACAAGTTCTCCTGCTTCAGTTAGAGTACGCGAAGCATTTATATATAAAGAGAAAAAATAAAGGGATAAATATTGATCAAGAAAAACTATTGAGCAAAAGTGCGATATTGTGCAAAGTTCTCAAAATGTAATGCTATGTAGAAAGTAACTAGTCACAAGCAGTTCAGGAGAAAACTCTCCGTTGCCAGTCTGCCAAAATTTGTAACACCTTTGCACAATTAGTTCTATCCATTTGTATTACATCCCCTAGTTCAGGGGTCAGCAACCCCTGGAACTCTTTGCAAGAGCGGCACGCGAAGCATATTTCTCTGGCACGGCAGCCCGAGACCCTAAGAGAAGGGCACTTGGGCAAACTCGCCCAGGAGTTTTGTTTAGACCAAACACATCCGAAACAAAACTGCTTTTATACTATGGGGTGTCTTCTGAGGAGACCCCAGAATATAATAATAGCTTGTGAGTGGCGAATCCCTAAAATTTCGGGTTCGGCTGAACCTGAAATTTTTGGAAAATTTGTTGGGGCCACTATGGGGCTTTATAGTGTGTGAATGGGCTACTATGGGACATTATGCTGTGTGGATGGGCCACTATGGGACATTATTCTGTAAAGACTGTGTGTTTTGCACAAAAATGCAGTGCATTTTTGTGCAAAGGCACACCATGTGAACGCAACTTTACATCGAAGTGAAGGTACCAATGGCCTAGGACTGGATGCAGCTATAGCAGCATCCAGATACATAGTGTGTCACCACTCTAAGAGTGCAGCCACACTATGCTCATGGACACATACATTTACCACTAATTGAGGGCTGCACACGGACTTTCATTGCATCTAATGCAGGGGTCTCAAACTCAATTTACCCGGGGGGCCGCTGGAGGTAGAGTCTGGGTGAGGTTGGGCCGCATCAGGTTTTCCACACCGGTAATATGCTCCATATTGGCCCCTGCACACAGTATTATGCTCCCTAGTGGCCCCTGCACACGGTATTATGCTCCCTAGTGGCCCCTGCACATGGTATTATGCTCCCTAGTGGCCCCTGCACTGGTATTAGGCTCCATAGTGGCCCCTGCACTGGTATTAGGCTCCATACTGGCCCCTGCACACGGTATTGTGCCCCATAGTTGCCCACCCACAAACTATTATTATACTCTGGGTTCTGAAAAGAACCCAGAGTATAATGATCGGAGACCCAGGGGAGGTGACAAACATAAAAACCAGTACTTACCTATCCTGGAAACCGGAGCACTCCCAGCAGCTTTCGGCCCTATCTAATTGCACACAGACGTCACGTGATGAGACCGATGACGTCACCAGAGCGCCCAAGCCTGCTCGGAGTGACAGTGGATCGCAGGAGAGTTGAGTAGCATTGGTTTTTATGTTCCTTCACCTCCCCTGGGTCTCCGATTATTATACTCCGGGGTCTAAAAATAGTAGTATTTGAGGCCCGCAGCCTCACTTACCGATGCCCGCGGCTGCTCACAGCGGCATCCACTTCCTCTTCTGTGTCCCATAGCAGAAGAAGAAGCGGGGACGGCCACGAGCAGACGCCGGGTAGGGAAATAAATAGGCTGTCACCTGCCGGGGATACTCCAGCAGGTAACGGCCTATTTATATAAATAAAAAAAACTTATCCTCACCTACCTGCGATGCCTTGATGCAGCCGCCGCATCCTCCTCTTGTCCGAGACGTCTGTGTCTCAGCGTAGGAGGCGCGATGACGTCATTATATCGCTACCTGCACTGTGATGCGGACGTCTCGTAAGCCAGCCCAGGACAGGCCCTGCTCAGTGTTGTTTTTTTTTAAAGCGGCCTGTCCTGGGCTGATTTACATTAGATAGTAAAAAATGCTGCACTCCAGACAGTGCGCCCCTGGTGCCATTCGTATCAAACTCGGGCCGCACTAACATTAAACTTTGATATTGAGGTGGGGGCCGCAAACTATTGTCCCGAGGGCCGCAGTTGGCCCGCGAGCTTGAGACCCCTGATCTAATAGGAAAGTACAGGGTGCATCCCGGGAAATAGCAGTAAACACATGTGTCCAGAAGCACCTCGTAGCAGCACTTCTGTGTTATGATTTGCGGTATATGACTTGAGTATTGGGGTCGTAATAAAAATTTGAATAAAAAGCGATCGATAATATGGTGACTCCAAGAATTTTTTTTTTTTTGCAAAGTTTTGGATTTTTTTTAAGGGATTAAAACATAAAAAAAAATACTATGTAAATTTGGTATCCCTGGAATCGTACCAACCCATAAAATACAGTTGACATGTCATTTTGGCTGAGTAGTGAACACCGTAAAAACAAAGCCCGTAAGAAAATCACACAAATGCAGTTTTCCACCCATTCTATTTAAATCCTCTCCACTAGACACTCTGTCTGAGCAATACAGCTTCACAGCTTAGCATGTTCTTATGATACTTGTAGTATCTGCTAGCTTGTCCTCCATTCTGACAGTTTTCCTGTGTTTAGACAATTGGCATGTTTTCTGTTCATCCTGACCTATCTGATACCCATTACCAACCTGAGTTTCTCTCAGACCTCTGATGCTCACCTCTTGCCTGTTTATGACTCTGAATGGATTCCATCAGCCAACAAACTGATGCTTCGTTCACACTTTGTATCGTATCCGTCTGTCTTGAATCTGCCTTAAGATCAGTAAAACTGTTTGGAAACGGTTTGTTTAAAAACTCATTAATTTCAATGGGGTTTTTAAAACAATCCGCAAGTGTACGTTTTGAGTCTTTACACAGTGTTTCCGCTCTTTAGAATGGAGACCAAAGTCGGACTTGCAGGACTTTATGTCCGTACAAAAAATAAGGTGTCATGATATTAGGTGCAGGTGTGGTCTTATGATATCAATATTGGTCTATATCACTGCACAGTGGGGGTTGGGGCCTAGGATCAAAGCTAGTGGGGCAAATGGAATGCGGTCAGACTACTATTGCCCTGTCCCTGAAGCAATCAGCCATTTGGTCAGAAACCTGTATCTGCATAAGACTGCAACCCTCATTAACCCAGCGGGGGTTCATTTAGACAGGATGTTTTATGCAAACGATCCACATATCACTGATAGACACCCTGGCACCATTGTTAGTTCTAAGGGATTATGGTTTTATGACAATATCTGGCCTGGGGAACCTCTCACAGTTGCCTCGATAAATTCCCCAGATGCGTCAGGTCAAGGCGCACGCTCAGAATATACACATGTCACAGATCAAAGCCCAGGAAAAGTCCAGGCACTGATCTCCTTACACAAAGGGAGATGGAGTGTCAAGCTTGGAGTCTATGTATTGGGAAACTTGCCAGGAACCCCATTATACTACCAGCCCCACTCTATAAACATCCGGCAAATAATTATACCGGAAATTAATTCTAAGAGATGTAGAAAAGGGGTGGGGTTCCTTCCCCTGGTGACCTCACTCAGGGAGGAGACCAGGGGAGACAAAAGGGCTCTGCCCAGGCTGAACGAGGGTCTGTTGTCCTGGGAATTTGGAGATGCACGCTTCCTGGAGGGGAGCTGTGGGGGAAGGCAACCATGTGATGACCATGTGGTTGACATGCGGCCTAAGCAGCTAGGCTTGAGGCCTTCTTGTGGACCTAAATGAGGGGTAACCGCATGTAAGCAACGCATGCTTTGCCCAAGACTGTGCCCTGAGCCTGCCACATGGGCTCAGAGAAATAAACTAACTACTTGTTCCAGAAGGTCTTCTGCCATTTTACCCTGCTAAGGTCATCTGCTGCTGGTCGTTCATAAAAAACGTGCCCTGGCTGAACCCTTGGAGGCCAGAGAAACCTTAACAAGCTGGTGTTGGTAATATATATTCTTTTCTTTCTGTTTTTCCCATTTTTATTTTATGTACCGTGTTATGCTGTTTTCACTTGTATCTGCTTGTTAATCGCTGCATGTATTCTATGTATGTGTTAAGTGTCTAGTGCCGACCCATTTAAGGGTTAATAAATATATAAAATTTAGAAGGCCCGTCTTGCGTATTATCCTCTGTTGGACCTACATTCACGGAAAGTGGGTGTGAGGTAATCGAAGCGATCTCAGGTAGGCCAGGAGCGGTTTCTGGTAAGACCTCAGATCCTTCACATAACGATACACAACGGACCACCTCAAAACAGTTTTTTGTAACATTGAGGTCTATGGAAGGCGGATTACAACGGATAGCCATCTGTTTGTGTCCGTTTTGCAATCCATTTTTCCCTCTGCACATGCTCAGAATGAAGAAGGAAAAAGAAAAAAAAAAAAAGGATTGGTCAAAAACGGACACAAACTGAAAAAACTGACAGCAAACACAAACGGTCCGTTTTTTTGACGGACACCCATTGACTATCTGTCTAAAAAGACAGATTCGGGTATCCGCTGTGTAACCGTTTGGAATCCTTTTTGTACCAAACTGTTCTTTATTTTTAAACGGTTTGCAAGCGGACAGATACCAGGCGTAAGTGTGAACGAAGCATGAGCCTGTATTTGACCATCTTGCTTCGCACTAATGTTTCTCTGGCCTTTGGCCAGCTGCAACCTATACTGGGACCATTCTGAGAGGTACCAACCTGTTAGTTTCCTGAAGTTTTACTATTCAGTTGTTTTTTGTTTTTTTTTTGTTTTGTTTTTTTAATATGTAATGAAAATCTTTACCTACCTTCCACATAGAGTTCCAGTTCACAGAAGGCAGTGCCACGTCTTACATAAGCCTTCAGCCTGGCTGCAGCATTGTCTGGAATTGGTGGTGTGAGCAGGTCTAAAGCCTATATAGTTCACCGCAAAAAAAAGAGCTATCATTACAACATAAATAGTTTTCAGTACAATCAACTTTATCACTAAATTCACAATTACTTGCAGTCAATATTACAAGTGTTTATTTTATTAAGTGCATTTGCTTATACAGAAAATTCTTTCATAAACCACATCTACGCAAAAGTCATTGGTATAGTTTCTCTAAGCCTCTAAAAGACAAGACCTTGATATAACAGCACCAGCATAATTTAGGCTACAGCTACATAATAACATCTGTTGCCTACGGTTTCCTGCCAATGATGCCATGGTACACCACATCAGAGCTATGGCATCTCATTGTATTGAAGCCACTTCTGATAAGTTGCAAGCTGATGACTGTGTTCCCTATATCACGTATTAGCTGGCAGATCTAGTAAAAACTTTAAGAGGTTATCATACAACTTTATT
This sequence comes from Leptodactylus fallax, assembly GCA_947044405.1. Lineage (NCBI taxonomy): Eukaryota > Metazoa > Chordata > Amphibia > Anura > Leptodactylidae > Leptodactylus > Leptodactylus fallax. The sequence continues at coordinate 6,618,414 of CAMRHE010000027.1, read as the reverse complement.
CAAAACCATCAGCATTTGCACATTAACTGAGACTTTTTCTGCCTCCTATTTGACTTTTCTTCCAAGATCTGCACCCCAAAGCTCCATTATATTTTCAGCATAAAATGGCCAGGGTGGGTGTTCCTATGGATCATGTGACTGTCTGCTTCACTAGTGAAAGCTACACGAGTACACCTTTCTTTGGTCATTCATATCCTAACAAATTATTTTTGCACTGCACATGCTCCACCTGTTAAGGGAAGTCAGTCAGCAGGAAAATTGGTATGAAACTAATGACAGTACCCTGTAGGTCTGCTTCTAGACTTTCCAAAGATACGATTCTTATTTGGCATTGCAGCTCCATTTTTATGAAAATCTGCATTTTATTCTTATGCAAATTAGCTGAAAAGGGCTTTAGAAGCGTTTCTTCTGCTGGGGCTTCACTCTACAATCTAGATAACTACCCTTAAAGAGGTTGTCCAGGCTAAACAATATTTTCTAATTACGCCAGGGGAGGTGAGCGAAAAAAAACAAACAAACAAAAAAAAAATACTCAACTGTCCCCAATGCTCCGATGTCCTCCCAGGGCGGTCCAGTCCTGCAGCTTGGCTGCCTTCCTGCTGCTGATTTTCTCGCCAGCTGTGACATCCCGGTTCCCTTCGTTGAGACCGCTGATTTGCCTCAGCAGCCTCAGGAAGGGAGCTGGGGACGTCACAGGTATTAACGTCTCCGGTTCCCTTCTTGAAGCCACTGATTGGCCTCAGCTGTCACGTGCGGCAGGTACTTCCGCCGGAAGACAACAATGGAGCTGCAGGACTGGACCGTGCAGGGAGGCGCCGGAGCACCAGGGACAGGTGAGCATGGTTTTCTTTTATAATGTGTGGGGGGACACTGTCTGGAACTGGTGGCCTGTGATTGGGTCTCAGCGGTAACATGGGGAACACTGACATCATAACATTGGGTCAGTGCGTCATGTTGTCAATACACGTGCATGACGTCACAAGAGGCCAGCAGGACGCAGCCAGACACCGAGAGGATGTCCAGGAGAAATGAGACAAGGTGAAAATCAATGTTTTTTATTTTTTTATTTCTCTCACCTCCACTTATTATACTCTGAGGTCTGAGAAAACGAAACTCGTGAGGTTTGCCCATCTCTATTAATGAAGCGGACCAAGGCATTATTTTGTGTGAGGGCCACTGTGGAGCACTATACTATGTGGGGTTATTCTGGAGCATTATACTTTGTTGGGCCACTCTGGAGCATTATACTGTGTGGGGCCACTATGGAGTATCATATTGTGGGGTCTGCTCTGTAGTATTATACTGTTTGGGGCCACTGTGGAGCATTTTATACTGTGTGGAGAGCACCTGGGAACATTATAAATACTGTGTGGGGGCCAAAGGACAGGAAACATGACCAGATACATCGGGGAGGAGGGGGCACACAAATTTTGCTGGTATGGGATCCCAAAATTTTTGATGGCAGAACAGAATAAAAGGCAGAATGCAATACTAAAGCAGAAGATTACAGCAGAATAAGAGGCAGAATACAGGTAGAGGGGGGGGATCCCTGGTGAAATTCTCATCCAAAAGTGAAACCCACCTTCAGAAAATTTGGGAACCACTGCAATAGACTTTGAAAGGAGCATCAAGGCAGTTGTTTAAATGGGTTTTCCAGCCTCAAATGCAGTTTACATACTGATGACCTATCCACGAGACAGATCATCAGTATGTGATATGTGGGGGTCCAACATCTAGACCTGCACAGATCATCTGTTTCAGGAGCCTTCCCAGGGATAAGTATAATTTGAATAGAAGCAGCCTGCGCACACTCCCCATCCTCTGCACCAGCTTCCAGCGCCTAAAGACTACCAGAACAGCAGATCTGTGCGGGGGTCCAGGTGTCAAATCCCCACTGATCACATACTGATGACTTGTTCTGTTCGCACAGCTATGGTTACAATAGTGTAAAATTCAGAAACACAAACATACCATAGCATATTATTACAGGCAGAATACACAAGTACAGTTTGTAACAAGAAATCTTTAAAATTCAACTTCTTAAAGAAAGGCAAATGAACACATACATCCCTAAGTAATGATAAAATCATTAACAAATAAACAAGCCAGTAGAAAACTCTTCCGAGACTAAGCAGCAGTTCATAATGCCGCGCTATAAAAATCAATATTTGCAAGGTCATGAAAAGTTTATGCGCTAAGTGGTTTGAGCTGTAAGAAGAGTCTACAACTGTGTCCAAGTGCATGAAATAATTATAGACAGAGAATTATACAGTATATCTTTTAGGTAATACCTTGGAGGCGTCTTCAATAGCTTTATGGAGGTTTCTTAATTTAAGATGGCAGGCTGATCGATTGAGATATAGGGTTGGCATCTTGCCATTTAGTCGTATTGCTAGGTTCAAGGCATTCACAGCTGCTAAATAGTCACCAGCTGCAAAGAGCTTACTATGGTTGAGGAGAGAGCATAGCTTTAGATGAGGAAAACTCTAAAATACTGAGGCAGATTTACTACTAGTTTTGAAGTTTTAGACAGTGCAAATTCGGACTAGACAGTCTTAAACTATGCCAGATTTATCAAAGTGATGCTGTTTGCTATATCTGATACATTGTTAGTGTCTAGTCTAACATTACACGACTTATTAGTTGGCTTAAACATTTTGGCGCATATTTGGAGCATTTTTTGGTGCATGGCAGGACATCATAAATCCCGCCCCTTTTGACATGAGCCACACCCCCTTTTCATACAAGTCATAATAGTATCTAAAACACTTGATAATTGTGGTGCACAGCATGGTAGAAATATTTTTTGGTACAAAGTACACCATAATTCTGGTGCATTCCTGCATAGATCTTCTCCAGTGTGTTTTATATACAACACAGGAAACAAGAACAATAAAAGGGTTGGAATTTTTTCTCGTGCCCCAACTTCCCCAAGCAAACTGAGCTGGTACCTGATATGCTAAGTAGGCTTTCTACTGTCGACTGGGTGGTCTCAGGTAGGAGCAAGCAAGACAGACAGTGTCACAGCTCAGAATCACACCTTCTTATCTGCTCTTGCCCAAGACAACCCACTTGACAGTAGAGAGCCTAATTAGCATATCAGGCGCCATAATTATCAACAATGATTGCTGAGGAATGGTGAGGACTAGAGAAAAAATTCCAACTGTGCCCGAATCAGATGAGCTGGGCCTATTAACGGTTACAAAGAACTGAAGTTGGTGGAGGTGGTTAAAGGTTCTATTTAAGTAAGAAAAATTAAAGTAAAAAAATAATAAGGGCCTGTTCACATCACGTAATGAATCTACACTTGCCAAGTACACTGAGAAAAGTTTCCAGCATACAAGCCAATTATAGCTAAAGTGCTCCATTCACCCAACAGAGGCCAAAGATCTTTTTTTTTTTCCTTTTATGGGATAGAAGAAACTATTCTAATTTGCTGAATAGTAGAGAATACACAATTTTTATATATAAGTTTTTGTTTTGTTTTATTTTACAATGGGACTCTATGGGTCCCACCATATGACTCAATCATGGAATACATCACAGATATGGAGGTATACATTGGGAGCTCTTCCCAGTGTATCCAGTTAAGACTGGCATGGTGAAATGAACAGGGCTTTACATATAATACAATAAATAAATGTATACAGTTCTCTAGGACACTGCATAATCCACTTACTTTCCTTTGTCCTTTAGCCACTCTGGGTTCTTCTCTTCTTCTTTTAAGTCTTGAAGGTCAAGGTTGTCGGTGTTAATGGCTCTGCGGGCTTCTGCCTGTTTCTGTAACCACTGAATGCACAGTGGAAAAGAATAATGAGTCTGATAATTAATTCTTTACAGCAAATTATTCTTCCTATTAACCATACATGGTAGGATACATATATTAGAACAGTATGAGCTGGTACAGAAATGGGCTGTCATTGGCCAAAGACTTGTGTGACTACATTTGTCTTACTTTTCACCGATTGTTGCTATACAAAATGCTAACTTTCTATACAGGTGGTGTCTACTGAAAACCATCAGCTGTTATTTTTCCCTAGAGACTAGACTGGAAGCCTACATTAGAATATATCTTCTCAGCTAGAGGAAATGTACAGTAGCTAGAAAGCCTGGATACAGATGTAGCAGAATTAACTCAACTTCCTGTTGTGGATAAATTGCAGCAGTATGATATCTTATCACACAAAACAACAGAAGCCAATGAAAAGTCATTGAAGAAATATTTTGCAATCACTTTTCATAGACTTTTGTTTCTTTCTGTGATAAACTATCATGCTACAGTAGCTTACCCTGGTGCAAAAAGTCAGATTAACTCTGCTACATATGTATGCCTTATATATTATACAGTAATCATGCAATTAAAACCTGTTATAGTACAGGCTAAAGTAAAACCTTGCTAGAGTTACAGATCTACAAATGTAACATTAAAGGGGTTGTCCACTTTCAGACCAAATATTGACAGACAAATATTATGGTTTGTATAATAAAAAGTTGTACATTTTTCTAATATACTTTCTGTATCAATTCCTCACATTTTTCTAGATCTCTGCTTGCAGTCATTCATTCTGCTTACTTCCAGTGGATAAAAATCAGTGCATGGTCATGTGATGGACACACAGGTGCACAGCTCGTTACCAGGCAGATCTCTGATTACTGTGCAGTCACTATAATAAGCTGTGCATCTGTGTGTCCATCACATGACCATGGAGTGTATATGACATGACCATGGAGCATATATCACATGCAATAAAAAGGGACATTTTTCTGAGGGTTTTTGCAATTTACATGTGACTGTTAGAGGGTTAATTAATGATAAGCATCAGTGGAGGGGTTAAACACTGAGACACTGAACTACTAAAGATGCTATCCACTTGCAAGAACATCAACTATGGAGATTTCAGGTGATTTTAAGAAATTGTAGAATACTCTTTTTATTTGCTTACCTCTTCCTCTTCTGCCAATCGAGATTCTCTGAGAGCGGTAGGGAAGACCCTAGGGGTAAATTGGATTTTGATGCTGCCAGACTTCCTGGTGGGAGGTATAGTTTTTTCAGTTCTGTGTTTTTCTGCAGAGGACATATAACATGCATAACAATCTGAATCTTTCACTCTTAAAGATTACATTATATCAGTTTATTTTACATTAGGCATAATCATTATCTATAAATGAAAGTGTTTCTTTCCTTTTTCATTGACAATTGCATCTATTGTACGAACAAGAGAATAGTATAACAAACAAACAAATATGGCAAGAAGAGAACCCCGAAGAAAAACTAATAAAAGCTCAATACACCATCTGAATGTTATGCAGACATACTGAAAACATTGTTGTAAATCTTCAGTACAAGTAGAAAAGCATGTCTGTGTCACACCCGAGGAACTCCATCTTATTTAACGCCAAGGTTGTCACCGATAACAAACGTAGCAATAAACAGTAGAGGAGACAATAGGCCATTAATACGCTGTTTACATCGTCATCAGATCTGTCGTTTTGAGGAGTAACATAACCTCTGTAGACATGTGTGCACTGCTTATTTTTCTGTCAAAAGAAGGATATCGCGGCAGAACCCTACAGACCCAGTTCAAAGTCAATGGTGATTGTTGGGCATTGCTGGTGTCTATATCATGCAATGGATCTGGCAGAATTTTGTGGCTTCTGTTCTAGACAAATGTTACAATGTAAATGTGAACATAGCCTTAAAGGTGTTTTCTCACGAGTACTTAGCCCCTATCCACAAGACAAGGGATAAATGTCTGATCACTGTATCCCAGCAATGATGAGAAAGGGGTCCCTGAGCACGTACCACTGCTCCATTTCATTCAGCTCCATTCTTGAGATTGTTGGGTGCCCCAATGAACAGACACATATCCCCTATGCTGCGGATAGGGTGTAACGATATTTAGTGGAAAACCCCTTTAAATGTTTTTGTCAAAGAACATATTTTACCTTGAGTCATATAGGAAATGTTTAGTTATTGGTACATTATTAAAGTGACTCTCCAGGTCCCCCTTACTACAGCTTGTTCCCCTCACTATATTTGTGGCAATTACCTGCCATTGGTGGTTTAGTACAGTATTTCTCAACCTTTTCAAGCAGAGAACTCTCTGGTGAGAAAAAGTCCAACCGGGTACCCCCGAAGTAGTGATCTCTTATAAATGAGTCATAACAGTTATGTAATGGCCCACTGTCCCCACACATGAAACATAATGGTCCCCACACTGCCTCCCCATGCAATATAATGGCCTCCATGCAGGGGCCAGAGATGTTTATATTATATATGATGTATTTATGTTTATATTATATGCTGCACTTCATGCATGTCCGCCCTGCCCAGGAAGGATGACTGCCCATGGCCACAGGCACCATCCTCACTTTTGAAGCACAATGAGCACTTCCATCAGTACTGATAGATGTGCTCATTGCAGTTACTGGTGCACCGAGAGTGAGTAGTGATCTGCATCCATCATTGACCACCATGCTCCATGCTTGCTCTCTGTTCTAGGGCCGGCTGTGGTGTCAGCATTTAGCGCCCAGAGTGGAGATGAAGTCGTGAGGCAGAGTGGCGAGAGATACATATAAGGCATCAGTAATTGCAATAAGCGCCTCCATCTGTACTGATGGAAGTGCCCATTGCACCTCTAAGGTAAGGATGGTGCCAGTGGTTTTTAGATGTGACACCTGAGCATACCCCCTATGGTACGCATACCACAGATTGAGAACGACTGGTTTAGAAGACGCTACTTTATAATCATTGTGCAGTTATTGTGCATCTCTGCATGTACTAACATCCTAGTGAGCCAATCTAATCATTCTGATTAATAAATTATGGACAAATGGATAGAATTATCCTATTCACACTGTTTCTAAATAAGGCTATGTCCATGTTGATATCATACACTTAGATCCATTTTAATTGATGTGCTAAAAAAGAATGTGATCCGTTTATATCTGTTTTACATAGACTTCAATGGATGATGATGAATATGGTTTTTTCTTGGCTTTTCTTTACGTTGAAATCTATGTATAACCGATGTCTATCCATTGGCATTTGTTTTTATAGTGTATCTATTGAAATGGGTTCAATAAGGAGATGATAGAAACATGATCGTAATCTAGCCTTAGTCGAACAGGACAACAAAGCCAGCACTTTGCACATCAGTTATGTATTCTGTCCGCCACACATGAAAATTGGAGAAAAATAGATCCAATTGAATGTAGATTATTTTAACATGGAGAAAAGTGTAGAATGTTGAAGGGCACAAAAAATATTTTTACATAGGTTCATGTTTTCCTTTTTCTGGGATACTGCTTGTTCCTATTTTGTATTATCCCATATGAAGTACAAATGCAGAATTGATGGTGTTGCCATTCCAAATCAATGAAGCAATGTGAATTATTTGCTTCATGACAATTTACTTATTTTCTTTATAGATATGATTATAAGTAAGGGTGACTACAGTATGCATGCTCTAATAGAAATCTTTGCAGTCTATCAGTGCTGTCTTCTAATTCACGTTTTACCACAAGGGGGCGAACACAAACCAAATCAAAACAAGCTAAAGAAACCTACAATTTCATGGATTAAACCTGAAAACAAAAAACTAAAAATAGCTATTCTGGTGACATCTGTCACCTGCACATTGTTTTTTTTGTATTCTCTTATGGACTATCTTATTCCACTGGCAGAAAGATGAATGTTGCTTCTACCCTTTTGTATTTTCGGCTCCATATTTTAAATATACCTTGTATGCAGGGTTTTGGAACATCAGAGATCATGGGTTTATTTAAAGCATTCCTCCTCTTTTCTTCCTCCTTTCTCTTTTGCTCCTTTTGGGTTTGCCTCTGTTCCTCTTCTATTCGCTGCAGCTCTTTAAACTTCTCTATCTCTTCACTTGCTTTCCGTCTCTCCTCCTCTTTACAATGCTCTATTCGTTTTCGTTCTTCTTCATCAATCTAAGTGAGCAATAAGTAAATAGTTTGAAGGTCTACACTGATATTACTGGAAAGCTGGCCAAATCACACTAATGTTGATGAACCTACCAATTGCAGCAGGACCAGCCAACCATGTACATTGTGGCCTTCTGACCCCTCCCCAAATGGCACATTTTGGGGGAGATAAGGATTGGCTACAAGATTTTAACATACCCGATCCTTTTATTTTAAAGAGAGGCAGGCCACCTTTCTCCCCATAGAAACACACGAACAAGCATGCAAGTGGAGGGGAAGGGGGATATAGCTAATGGTCAACAGCTATCTAATGTGTATTGCCTGGGCTTATATACCTGTTAGACATAGCCTCTTTTACTTACAGTGTTCTACAATTAGCCTATATGCCCAGGTAAATATGCATATACGGGTCAGTTAAAAAAAACAGCACGGATGGCACATGGATGATACCCAAATGCCGTCTGTGACGTACATGGACCCATACATTTCATTTATGAGCCCAGGCTGCTGGAATAGAACCCGCCCTTAGTTTTGCCCCTGGGCTCTCAACCACCAACACGGACCTGTGATAAAATACCGTCGTGTGTATGGGGCCATAGAAAATACTGGGTCAGTGTGCTAGCCATTAAAAATACCTTTAGCACACTGACATAACACAGAGTTGTGTGTATGGGGGCTGAGTCTGACAGCTTACAATTTCACATTAGCCACAGTAATGACTTAAACTTTTCAGAATTTTTTTGAGTACAATAAGACCACCTGTCACAGGAGCGTAACTAGGAATGACGGAGCCCCACAGTAGGATCTTGACTGCACACCCACACACACACACTGGCCCTTACATAGTATACTGCCCCCATACAGTAAGGGCTCCCTTTACAGACTTCCATACTGGCCCCCACTAAGTGAACTTAGGCCATTACCTATTGAATTACTCCAGTAAGTAATGGCAGATATTCACTTACCCATCCCCGTTCCTGCTCACCGTCTCCCCCACTTCACCTCTCAGCCTCTTGCTGCATGTTACACCCCGATGCCAAACAGTATCACAACGTCTAGGACGTGATGTCCATGTTTAGCATCAGGTAGTATTGAAGGAGAAGCAAAAATGGCAGTGAGAAGAAACGGAGTTAAAAAGCAGCAGTGGGCCGGGTCCCCTAATTTAACAGGTCCCATAGCAGCCGCTATAGCTGCTATTGTGGTAATGCCACCCCTGACCTATTATACAGAAATTATTGTGTGCATCAATACCCTTTAAATGGTCCTTAACCCTTTAAACAGGGGTATATCACTTGACTAGAGTGTGAGTCCTGTATATATGAACAAGACTGATGAGGTCAGTGTTTTACCCCTTTTCACTGAAAAGATTGAAAACTGCACTGAATCCACAGCAACAAATTGACTAGCTGCATTTTGCATTGCAGGCAGAGGCGTAGCTAGGGGTTCAGCACAGGGGGGGCGAACACGTCCAAGTGGGCCCCCAACTCAGGTATACCAACACTATCACTATACGGTGACCGTATAGTGGTAGATAGTAGTTCTACACAGGGCTGTGAAGACCAGTTACGTAAATACAGTACAGGAACAATGTTGTGACTTACAGGTGACATCTCTGACGGTTTACATTTATCGTCTCTTCCATCTGGACCGCCATGACCACTTCTTCCAGCTGTGACTGTAAAGTTTGTAACACAGACATCTTTGGTTCCTCACTTTTCCAGGCACCTGACCCACATTGTCCTCAACTACATAACCTCTCCATCCTTCTGCTACCCCAATTATAAAATATATGATATAAAATCCCCTGGAAATGAATAATAACCCCATGTGCCTTTTTAATTTAATAATGCTCCTATGTGCCCCATTTATTTAATACTGCCCCTCAATTAATAATTCCCCCTAATTAATAATGCCCTGTGTACCCCCTTAAATCAATTTAATGCCCGAGTGCCACCTAAAATTAATATTGCCCAATTCCCCTATTATTAATTATATCCTCTTATGTCTCCTTGTATAAATTATGCCCTCTTACATAAATGCCCCTCTTGTATTAATAATGCCTATTAATAACCCCTTTGTATTAAAGACGACCTTTCATGTCCTCATTCATATGCGGTTTTATATACCACTAGAAAGCTGACAGTGCGCTGAATTCAGCACACTGTCCGCTTTCCCATTATGTGCCCCGATGGAGGAGATATCAATGCCGTTAGTTTCGGCACTGATCTCTCCCCACCGTTAGAAGGGCGTTCCTGACAGTCTAGCGTCATCGCTGGGCTGTGAGGAACGTTCCCCCCACCCCCAAGAGTTGTACTGGGGGAGGGGGGCCTTACTCAAAGCTCAGCGTCATCACAGGGCGGTAAGGAACGCCCCCTCTGACAGTACAAGGTTATGTTAGAGTACTGTCAGGGGGAACCTTCCTCACAGCCCAGCGATGACGCTAGACTGTCAGGAATGCCCTTCTGACAGTGGGGACAGATATGTGCCAAAACTAACGGCACTGATCTCTCCTCCATCGGGGCACATAATGGGAAAGCCGACTGTCTGCTTTCTAGCGGTATATAAAATCACAGGTTCATGAGGACATGAAAGGTCCTCTTTAAAGGGGTTGTCCAGGAAGTGGAGGTGGAGTAGGTGATATAAAAAAATCATACTCAGGCTGGGTTCACACCAACACTTGAACCCCGTTGAAGGATTCTGTCCCCCTTTCCGTTTGAAAAATGCAGAAAGAAAAGTCCTGCAAGCAGGCCTTTTTTCTCTGCATTTTTCAGGCAGAAACCAGACAGAAACCCAGCAGACCCCATTATAGTCCGCAGGTAACCGCTTTACAAGCAAATTAGAAACCGAGCGCTAGTGTGAACTCAGCCTTACCTGTCCCCAGTGCTCTGGTGTCTGCCGCCACTGTCTGTTCAGACATTTGCCATACATGACTGCTGAGGCCATCAGTGGTGTCAGTGATGGCTGGAAAGGACCCAGTCATGTATAGGAGTGACATCACCGAGTCCTTTCCAGCCACTGCTGAGGCCAATCACGTGCAGTACAGGACCTGTGGCAGGGAAGCGGCGTGTGTGTGCCTGGACTGACAGCAGCAGAGGGCTGAGGACATCGGTAGCCCGGGGACAGGTGAATATTTTTTTTAGGTTTCACCTTCCTCGCCTCCTCTCCAATTTGCCCAATACAATCTTTACCAGTAAACTTTATTATTCCCTAGAAAACCCCTTTAATACTGTCCCAATGCCCCCTAATATTATCTCCCCTTACATTCATTCAGCCCCCAATGACCTTTCACTATAATTTATATCCTCTTTTACTAAAGCCCCCTGATACCCGTTATATTAGTTATGGCCTCTTATCTAAGTTCCCAATGCTCCCAACTGACCTCTTATATGTATTCCCCCCACCCCCAATTACAATGCCCAAAGTGAGTTAAAAAAAAAAGGCGATGCTACTCACCTACCTCCGATCCCCCGAGGAGGAGTCTCCACCACCAGCACTGCCACTGCTTACTGAAGACGCAGGACCTGCGTCCTGGTGCGGACGGTGCAGGACAATGACGTCATTGCGCAAACGTCTGTGTCAGGACACAGACGTCTTCGGGCAGCTCGTAGGCCACAGGCCTGAATTGGCTTGTGGTTTACGAGCTACGTACAAACAGAGAATGTATTTTAACTGCATCGGTGTCATGCAAACGCCAATGCAGTTAATATGTGAGGGTAACCTGTGTTGTGGCGGCCCCGAAGTGGACCCCCGAGATTCAGTTGGCCCGGGGCCACCACCCCCCCGCTAGCTACGCCTCTGGCGCCGCTCCATACACTAGTCTGTAGCGGAGGTGTCTGGAGCTGCAACCCCGCTCCCATACAAAAATAGGAGCAGGGCTACTTTTAGCGGCCACATCAACTGATCACTGTAGGGTTCAGTTTTGGGATTCACTGTCACCTGAACTATCTGATACTGATGACCTCTCCTATGGAGAGGTCATCAGTATCAAATATCTTCAAAACTAAACAACTCTTTTAAAAGTGCTGAAAAGGGACACTGTTAAGATCACACAAATACAGCCTATTAAACTTAGTACTGACCACTTTTGAAACTGCAGCTTGGCCTAGAAGGACCCTGATGTGGAGGACACCCTGCAGACGACCTGTTGCTACTTTCTGCAGTATCTGTTAGCACATAGAGCACAGGCAGGGACCAGGGGGCGGAGTTTCGGGGCACTGCGCGTCACGTGCCGTCGCTCTGCTCTAATCAGTTGCAGGTATCGTTCCCTGCTCAACCTCAGTCAGCCAGTAAGCGGTGAGCAGGATAAGTAAGTGCTGTAAAAGTCAGCAACGTGCGCTGCTCAGCGCTACACATCTTGGGCTGGTTCCTCAATCGGTTAATATGTCTTCTTCAGCCAGGGAGTGAGGAACCAGTCTAGGATGTGTAGCGCTGAGCAGCTGATGTAGATAGAAATCTTTTGATACCGTTAGTGGGCCCCCACCTTCTCACTGGGCCCAGGGCCGTCGCCCCCTCTGCCCCCCCCCACTAGCTACGCCTCTGATTGCAGGATTATTTTTTAGCAATGCTAGATCGGAATTGTTTAAATCCCATCCCATCTGCTACACTGTGCATTGTATCAAATTAATGACAGTACCTTGTAGGGTCTGCTTCTACACTTTCCAAAGATACCTTTCTTATTCTTCATATTCATGGTAGTCAGTCTTATTTTTATGCAAATTAGCTGAAAAATGCTTTAGGGCGTTTCTTTTCCTGACAGGGTTTTGCTCTTGCTCTAGATAACTGCTCCTAACTACAGACCAGGTGTAACAAAGTGGAAGATGTCACTCAAGCAATCAGAGGCAGAGCTGGGCAGCAGTTCGGGGTGATTATCTAGAGGAGAGAATAAAGCCCAAGAAGGAGAAGAAATGTCCCTAAAGCCTTTTTCAGCTAATTTGCATAAGAATAAAACAAAGATTTTCATGAAAATGGAGCTGCAGTGAAGAATAAAAAAGACATATTTGGAAAGCATATAAGCCGCCCTACAAGGTACTGTTATTAGGTTGATACCGATTTTCCTGATGACAGACTCCCTTTAAATATCTTGTTAGATCTATCATCTGTTTGCTATGATGGAGGGCTGTTTTTGCCTGAAATGTGTTAGCAATTCACACCATACTCTATATTGACCTGGATAAAGTTTATCTTTTTTGAATAATACAATTCTATGTTTTATTGTGGACTGTGGCATTTCTCTTTCCTAGTACAAAGAGTATCTCTTGCTCTGGAGGGCTGTTCTGATCTGCATAAGGCTGGGGCTACACAGAGATTTGGGATGCAGCAGCCGTTGTGTCCAAAATAATAAATAATAATAATAATAATCCTTTAATAGTCCCACCACTGTAAAATTCGGGGAAACTGCACAGTATCACTGCAGTCACTGCAGCATCATGTTGCAGTGGTGGCAACTTGTGAGCACGTAAACTTTTGTTAGGTGTGATGAATCTAAAGATACTCTGGAATCTTTGGCCATGCCACAGATCTTGCAGCCAAAGCCATGTAACCCTAGTCCTGCATAGATAACCCACTTAATTGAACGTGCACTGTGTAATGCACAATTCTCCCCACTAGTAGAGCTGCAAGAAAAATGAACACTTGCAGTTGGGTTTTCCCACAGATCGCAGCGGATCGCAAGGGCCACTTTGTGATCTGCTTATTGTTAAAGGACCCTTCTAACAAGTAGAGAACTCCTTAAAGTATAAATGAGCATCTTAGCATTATGTGAAAAATGATCCAAATTATGATAAATCATCTTGTCTAAATGCATCTTGATGTGTAGATGTTACTGGATAGACCATAGAAAACTATAGAATATGTTCATGTATTCTCCAATCCACAATGGTACTGCAAAATATTGTTTCATATAATGTAAACCGCAATGAATAGACAGGAGATACTTGCAGAGGTGGTCACATAATGTTATTTTATTTTTACCTTCAGCATGACCTCTAAAGAGTATTTCTGATTTTCTCTTTTACTTGCAGCTTTGGACTGAGTATCTTCCTTGGCTTTCTCCTGTACTCTAATAATGGCATTCTCTCTAAGTCTTTGCATCGTCTCCTTATCAACTAAAATAGAACCGAAAAAATACAAGTGACAGTATCAGCCAGATTTCACTGCAAGTTATTATTGTTAGATATGTAACTCCTTATAAAAGTCATTTAGCATTTTCTACTTGGTATACTTCAATTCATGGCTGCTGTGCCCCTGATCATTTTTTTTAATCTAATCCTCCATTTATAAGATATGACACCAGTAGGATACATGTAAATCAGCTCTTGTTCTCCAAATGGGCGGTAACCTTTTGTATTTCTTAGAGAAACTAAAAGTATGCCACCCACTTGGAGAACAAGATTTACATATAACATACTGGGGCCATATCTTATGAATGGGTGGATGGATTTGAGAAAAAAATTGATCGGGGCACAGCGGCAATCAAATGAGGAATGTCACTTAGCATTTGTACTTGGGGGCAGGTCTTTAAGTCATTTGGACCATAGAAAAAGTTGAATCTTCAGCTCACCATGTCCATATACAGATGAAATTCATAAAGACCGTCACAGAATGCAGGGAACGCTCTCCGGACTTTTTTAGAGCAAGATGTATTAGAAATGAAAAATAAAAATGGTTCCAGCATCCAGAAGTCATAGGTTCTATTAAGGCATAGGTTCTGTTAACAGTAAATTATGTACCTGGGTTGATAATTTACTTCAACCTTTAGTACTACGTAACCCAGGTTATCTTCGCGATAGTAAAAAGGTTTTAAAATTTTTGATCAATTTCAATGGAATAACAATTTTTCGTGGCTCACTTGTGATGTTAATTTATTATATTCAAGTATTCCACATGAAGCCGCTATTCAAGCAATTTCTTTTCATTTATACAAGTACAGCCAATATTCAGAGATTTTGTCAGAATATCTTATTAAGGTGATTTTTTTTGAGACATAATTTTTTCATGTTTGATAATTGTTTTCTTTTTACAAATACAAGATGCCCCTATGGGTGCCTCTTTTTCCCTATCCATAGCTAATCTTTTTATGGCATGGTGGGAAGAATTTTTTATTTTTTCATCTGATAATCCATTTGTAAATTCTTTACATTGGTACGGGCGCTACATCGACGATATCCTTATTATTTGGTTCGGAGATGTAGCGTCCGTACCCAATTTCATACAGTACATTAATTCCAATGAAATTAATTTACAGTTTACTTTTAATACTCATTCCTCAGAAATTTGTTTTCTTGATATTTCTTTAAGAGGTAATTGTGATACTAGTATGGTAGAAACCTCGCTATATAGAAAACCAGACCCCGGAGTATAATAATCGGAGGCCTAGGGTAGGTGAGTGAACATAAAAACATATCCTACTTACCTCTCCTGCAATCGGTGTTACTCCGAGCAGGCTTGAGGCCTCTGGTGACGTCATCAGGTCGCGTCGCCGACCTAATCACGTGACGTGTGTGCGCAATTAAACAGGGCCGAAAGCTGCAAGGAGTGCACCGGTGTTCAGGATAGGTAAGTAACACTAGTTTTTATGTTTGTCACCTCCCCTGGGTCTCCGTTCATTATACTCTGGGGTCTGAAAAGACCCCAGAGTATAATAATAGTTCATGGTTTGGCCACTATGGGGCATAATACCCTGTGCAGGGGCCACTGTGGAGCATAATACCAGTACAGGGGCCACTATGGAGCATAATACCAGTGCAGGGGCCATTATGGAGCATAATACCGTGTGCAGTGGCCACTGTGGAGCACAATACCGTGTGCAGGGACCAATATGGAGCATCATACCGTGTGCAGGGGCCAATATGGAGCATCATACCGTGTGCAGGGGCCAATATGGAGCATAATACCGTGCATAATACCATGTGCAGAGGCAGCTGCGAGTCATAATACAGTGTGCAGGAACTGCTGTGGAACATTATAGTGTGTGTAAATGGGGCTCTATAAATAGGGGCTATGGCAGCTGTTTATATTATACGCTGTCTAATAGCTCGCTTAACTGTTAAGGAGAAGTTACTTTTAAACACGTGTAAAATAATCTTGGCCCTTCAAGGTACCCCGTGTGGCTGAAGTGGCCCCCGGTGAAAATGAGTTTGACACCCCTGCCATAGAACATGTTCACAAGCCTAATCGTGGAGGCAATTGGAGAAAATTAGTATTAAAAAGAAAAGCTTTTTGGATTTTAAAATTAAATACTAGATATCCGTATGGCCTTAATATCAGGTCAGATCTGTCTTATATTTATTAACTAGTTATGTCTAGTCATATTACAATCATATATATACATACATATAATCTTTATATAATGGTAATGTAATTATCTATGTTTCATTTATTGGTGCTTCATGTCTAGCGATATTCCCACTTTACAATTTAAGTTTTTGACACATGATATATTTATTTAATTGGCTAACGGCCTTTTCCCGCTTTCTTTTTTTAATTTATTCATGTGATGCACTGAGAGTTTTAATCTGCGATTTTCCCGCTTAATAATTCAATGCGTTATCACTATTGTATGGGATGACGGCATTATTTGCCGCTCGTTTTTTTGAATTTATTCACGGGATGTATCATGTGATTTATTCTTTTTGATCACGTGTTATTCCTTCACATGACTTTCTCCCTTTTGAATTTTATGGAGGGAATTTGCCGTTTATAATATATATGGCTTTTTTATTAGATGACGGCAAAAAAGATTTCTTGCCGCTCATTCTTTGAATTTAGTCATGTGGAATATCACGTGATCTTCTTTGTATTATGTTCACGTGACCTTCCTCCCCCTCCCCCCCTTTTTTTGAATTTTATAGAGGGAGATTGTGTGAATGCCGTTATATGTCATGTTTATTGTTTCAACTAATTGACGGCAATTTACTTCTCATCTTTTTTGAATTTATTCATGTGATGCTTCAAGAGTTTTAATCTATGATTTTCCTGCTTAATAATTCAATGCGTTATCGCTGTTGTATTGGACGACAGCATTATTTGCCGCTCGTCTTTTTGAATTTATCTACGGGATGTATCATGTGATTTATTTTTGTTGATCACGTGTTATTCCTTCACATGACTTTTTTCCTTTTTGAATTTTATGGAGGGAATTTGCCGTTTATAATATATACGGCTTTTACATTAGATGATGGCAAAAAAGATTTCTTGCCGCTCATTCTTTGAATTTAGTCATGTGGAATATCACGTGATCTTCTTTGTATTATGTTCATGTGACCTTTCTCCCCCCCCCCCCTTTTTTTTTGGAATTTTACAGAGGGAGATTGTGAGAATGCCGTTATATGTCGTGTTTATTGTTTCAACTAGTTGATGGCAATTTACCGCTCATCTTTTTTGAATATGTAATAGTCACATGGGATTCGATCATGTGATCTCTCCTTTTGTATTTTAAATCTTATGGAGGGAATGTTATATACATCGTCCTAATGAAACGCTACATGTAAGTTTACATTTATTACTTTTGTACATTTAGGATATATTTATATGTATGTATTTTATATATGATGGAAGCTATAAAATTTTCTTTTATATATCAGATATACATTTATATTATTGTTATTTATATTGTTAGGTATGTTAATAGTTAAATCTGTTAGTGGGTGGAGATCCCTGATCCATTTGTGTTTTAAATTCAGTTGTACTTTGATCCTTATGTAGCCATGACTAAGGGGCTATACGCCCTGAAACGCGTAGGCTTTTTTGTGGATCCTTTTCCCATGTAACTTCTGTTACTACTTTTTTAATCTATCATGAATTAAAAGTTTAATTTGGACCATGCCTGTATGTAATTCTCAGACAAGATAACCAGAAAGAGACAAATAATACAAAACCAGCAGACCCTTTTCGATTTACTGTTATATATTAGGAATAGCTGTAATGGCAATTGTTACAAGTTTCAATTGGCTGACCTTAAATCATACTTCCATTTTTAAAACAACTTTTCATAAATGGATAGTGCATATGAATATAAGAAACTTTGTAGTATATCTTATTAAAGAATTATTATTAGGCTGCTCCACTCCTCATCTTCACTCATGACTATCTATCTGTATGTAGAATCTGTCTCTGTCTTTAGCTTAACACATAAATGTCTATGGAGAGGGGGGAGAAAGGAGAAAGTTGTTACTTAATTTATTGCCCGATTGTGTGCAGGGGTGGAATCGGTGGCGTAAGTATCGCCATAGCAGCTGCCACAGGGCCTGCTGTTATTTTTTTGTAATAGGACGTTAACTGCTGAAGTAATCGGCAGTTAACATGCCCTATTTATTTACTGATCCCCATTCCTGCTCACGGCAGCTCCCCCGAAGAGGAAGCGGAGGTGGCTGTGAACAGGAGCGGAGATCGGTAAGTAAGGCCGTGAGTCCGAGTATAATAATTGGTCGTGGGTGGTGTACCCCAAAAATTTTGGGTTCTGCTGAACCCGAAGTTTTTGCAATATTTGCAACGTTGGAGCCATGATGGGACATAATACTGTGTGGAGGGGCCGCCACGGGACATAATACTGTGTGGAGGGGCCAGCATGGGACATAATACTGTGTGGGGGGTCCGCTATATGACAGAATACTGTGTGGAGGCCACTTTGGGACATTATAGTGTAGCGGTGTTTAGCAGCTACATTAAGGGTCGGTTCACATCTGCGTTTGGCAATCTGTTCGGGGAGTCCGCTTGGGGACCCACCGAACGGAAACCTATATGCATTGCAAGCAGTTTACCTGGGAAACCACACAGACCCCATAGACTATAATGGGGTCCGTGTGGTTTCCGCACGAAGCAAGAGGAGAGAAAAGCAAGCAGCACTTTTCTCTCTGCATGTTCCATGTGGAAATCGAGCAGAAACCACACTGACCTCATTATAGTCTATAGGGTCCATGTGGTTTCCCAGGTAAACTGCTTGCAATGCGTATAGGTTTCCAATCGGGGGGTCCCCAAGCGGACTTCCCAAATGGAATGCCGAACACAGATGTGAACCGGCCCTTACTTGTGTGTCCTTTCCAGCAGCCTCCTCCTCCCCCTCCCCTCTATATGTAAAAAGTAACTCAGCCTGATAAATGGAGAAGGAAACATATTTCTTTAATAAGATATTTTAAAAACTTTCTAACATCCACTTGTGTTATTCATTTACGAAAAGTTGTTTTATAATTGGAGATAGGCTGTATGTTGGGAAAACACATTAAATTAATAAGGTTATCCAGGGACTGTTTAACCACTTACCTTCTCCAAAGTTCTATTTGGGTTGAACCACATTTCTCCAGGCTGGTTCTGACCCTGGGTAACAATCAGAACCAGCACTTGGTATCTGAGTCGATCCTCCCTCCTATCCTTTGCACACGGATAATTGCCTGTACTATAGGAACTGGCAGAATAGATAGATCAGTAAAGCCAGTCGACTCGGGTACTAATTGCTGGTTCTGGTCACATGACCCAAGGTCAGAACCAGCCTGGAAACCTGGGTTTCAACCCAAATAGAACCCCAGAGGAAGTAAAGGGGTGTTCACACTACCGTTGGTGACCGTCAGTAGTGTCTGTTGCTATTGTCCATTACAAGATTTTAGCATCGGACACTAGCTGAACCGTCAGAAATCCGTTAAAATTTCCATTCATTTCAATGGGTTTTTATATTGTGTCCGCTAGTGTCTGTTTACACCCAATCCGTCAGAAGTCCGTTTTTTTCCTGCGGACAAAAAATCCTACATGCAGAACTTTTTTGTCCATTTGGAAAAACGGATTGACGGACAGCAAGTGTCCATTAATTTTTTAACATTGAAGTCTATGGGTAACAGACTTATAACTGACAGTAACTGATAGCCATCAGTTACTGTCCGTTATTTTATGTCCGTTTTTTTCTGCGCATGCTCAGAAAGCAGAAACAAAAAAAAAAATGGACAGTGTTAAAAAACGGACACTAACTGATGCTAATGTGTCCGTTTTTTAACTGATCCATTATTTGGATCAGTTAAAAAAAAAAAGGACACATTAACATCAGTTAGTGTCCGTTAATGTCTGTTATGATAGGTGTCCGTTTTTTTGTTTTTTTTAACGGACACCTTCATAACGGAATCCAACGGTAGTGTGAACCCTGCTTAAGCAGTTAAACAGTCCCTGGATGACCCCTTTAACATCAAGCAAGCCTGTAAATTTCAGCAGGATTTACTAACCATCTGATGTGTATGGGGCATCCTGATTCTCCCTTGATGGCAGAATTCAGGGGAGAAAAGGATTATGATGTTGGATTTCAACATGTCTGTTCCTTATGCTCTTAGGAAAGATAAGATTCTGGCAGAATTTTCTGGAGGCGGCTTTCTTCCCTTTTTTCATAACATGGGTAAGAATGCAAGTGATGTGTGTATATGTGTGTATGGGGGAGGGTATAGGTCTCAGCCCAATAAATGTTTGTCCGACAGTTATTTAATGTGTAAGGGCAATCTCAGATTTACAAGCAAATTACATTAGTAAATAACTATTCACTTCTCACATATTTATATATATATAAACTGTGTATGCTGTTATTTCATATGTATTGTCAGGTTCAATAACGCATACCTTCTGATACATGGTTAGTTGTAACGGAGATTACTTAGCCTCATGAACTCACATATAGGTCTGTATATTAAAGGGGTTTACCAGAGGGAAAAAAATTTAAACAGGTCCAGAATGGATTAAAAAACATGAGCAAAAATGTGAGTTAAAATATACCAAGCCTTGCAGACAAGTATAGTTGCTATTGGACTTGTTCACTTCATTTGTAAATTGATTTAAGGAACACAGCTCACGTTTCCAAATCCCTGACACTCCAGTTCCTATGATTACTGGTCTCTACTTCCTAGTTTCATCACACAGGAAATGCCCATTGGAGAATGTGTTAACTAACACGAGGAAGAGGAGACCAGAGACCAGCAGGGAGCATTAAGCATCAGGGATTTGGTAAGGTGAGTACTGCGCCTGTTTGAAGATCTTTTTCCACACATGAAAACCTCTTTAATATACAGACGTATTTTTCAGGCCACAATGCTAAATCTGTGTTAGAGCTAACCAGATATCAAAACCCCTGTAAAAATTATTTATAGTGGAAAAAGGACAGCATGAAAAAGACAGAATAAATTGCTGCCAGCAGGGTGCGTTCAGATATAGTGCTGAATCTGGTAAAAATCACAACTGTTATATTTAATTGTAGTAATATTTCACGTAAGGCAAACCTGTAATACAAAGATATTTCTTTGCACAGTTATTATTTATTCCAGCTGAACACTACTATACTGTATATACACTGCTATACACTATACTGTACAGTAAATGCCTCAGAATTAGTTTATTAACAGGGTTTTCTGGGACTTTTTAATTGATGACCTATCCTTAGGATAGGTTACCATGACACATTGCTATCCTTAGGATAGGTTACCGTGATACATTAGTCTCAAGAAATCAGTCAGGTTACGCTTTCTTGCAACCATTATGATGTTGTCACAGTAAGGGGTCGTTCACACTACCACTGGTGACCGTCAGTAGTGTCTGTTGGTATTGTCTGTTACAAGATTTTAGCAATGGACACTAGCAGAACTGTTACAAATCCCTTAAAAATTCCATTGATTTCAATGGGATTTTATCTGGTGTCCGTTAGTGACCGTTAGTGTTCGTTTACAATAAAATCAGTCATATGTCCATTGTTTTTCGCGGACAAAAAAAATCCTGCATGCAGGACTTTTGTGTCCGTGAAAAATAACGGTTTCATGACGGATGTCAAGTGTCCATTATTTTTTAACATTAAAGTCTATGGGTAACGGACAGCAATGGACGGGTGTTCGTTATACTGTCCGTTATTACTGTCCGTTTTTTTTCTGCACATGCTCAGAAAGCAGAAACTAAAAAAACCAAATGGATCAGTTAAAAAAACAGACACATTAACATCAGTTAGTGTCCGTTAATGTCTGTTATGATAGGTGTCATCTTTGGCTGTGCAACATTTATCAAAGTGTACTCTATTAACCCTGTATTTACAAGCAAAACTCTCCTTTAAAAATATTTATTTTATATAAAAACGTACTGGAATTGTCCGTTTCTCAACAACACCATGACTGGGCTAAGCTACTGCAGTTGTCTAATGTTGAAAAGGGGCATACAGGTCTGCAAGCAAATGCAACTCCTGCACCCCCTTTAGCGCCACCATCCAGTAGGTCATCATGGCAAATTTATCTAACACTGATTATTGGCACTTACCATTAGCTAGGGATAGTGAATCCCAAAGTGCCAGCTCTTGCTTATAAAGAGTGAAAAGAATGACTCCATTTCCAATCTTTGTGATGCTTCTGTCTACATCAATCGGTGCAAAGAGAAAAACTTCAAACAGGAAAGGTGGGAAATTCACCTGTGTCAGAAAGATCAAAACAAAGGGTTAATTCTTATTCCACTGATATTATACATTTCTTCTTAAGAATACCAACAACATTGCTATTTTCTTGCAATACTGCCACATACAATAATTATTTGAGGACTGATTTTTGGTAAATATATGGTAGCGTTTAATTTATATTATTTTATTAGTATGGGTAATGTATGAATAAGCAATTCCTCCATTTTTTTTCAACAACATTCACCTTAAGCTTTACGGATTAAACCAATAATAAATACATGTTACCTATGATTACCATTTTAAAATATAAATACCTTTTTAAATATATTTTAGTACCACTTACACATGTTTAACTTTTTTTCTGTTTTTTTATTTTTTTTTGTACCACTTGGGAGGTTCATTTTATTAATAATGATGTACATCACATGCATGTTTACAATATATTATTGCACATGTAAAATACTCATTCATCTGTTAGGGCATGCTTAACCATCCACCTTCCAGACCAGACACATTTTCGGGTTTTTTTTGTATGTGCGGTTTTGGAGGGAAAACGTGTCCGTTTTTCACTTTTCATTTTTTTTTTTATTTAATAACACAAACTGCTACTAAAAAACTTTTTAAAATAGTTTTTCCTCTCCGTTACGGTAATTTTTATTTTGTATGGTGTTGTTGGGGGTGGGTCTATAACCTTTAATAACGGCGTGTTATTGGCATATTATATTTATTTTTTTACATTTTTTTTTTTACTTTTCTATACATTTTTTTTTTTTTTACATTGTGTCCCCATAAAGTCATAATAGACCTTTGGGGACATCTGATCACTTTTTTTTGGGGGGGGGGGGGGGGCTGATTTCCCCTGTAACTGGGGCTGGTACAAAGCAAAAGCTCAAACGTTATTTTTCCTTTTTCACTGCAAACACAGACGGACCATAGCATTGGGGCTCCCCGCTGGGGGGCCCACAGCCAGAACTCAGACGCAACAAACTCTATTGGAGGTTCCTTGTGCTATATGTATACACGGAAACAGGTAGGAGACCCTATGGAAGCAACAGATAGCTGTCATATGCCATCAGACCAAAGTGACAATACTATCTATTAGAAACTGGTGAAGCCCCTTTAAGATTCTTCAAAACAGTGGGGCAGAAATTAGCACAAGGTGTGTACTGCGCTACAGAATATGCTGACGCTACTATTTTAATGAAAAGGGAAATATGATACTTGTTATGTTTTACAGGTAGGAAAAGATGGAAAGTCATGACCTCTCAGCAAGTGCAAATTAATCCATTCTGAGCAAAAATGCGATACCAGCATATCCTGCAATAGTAAGATACAGCACATGGCTGTGGTCGGGGTATCTACCTGCTTCTTACTCACCTTGATGTACGCCTCCGTGCACATTACATTGCTGGCACCCGCCGCGGCTCCCTTCAGCGGCACAGATACAAAGATCTCCTTCTCGGTCTGCTGCCATGTATAGTCCTTCACTATGATCGGCATCTTCACCAGTCAGGGAACACGCTTAACACTTGTTGCTATTGGCAACAGACAACATCCTGTGCAGATTAAGAGCACTTCCTGTTTCACCCGTCATCCAACTGATTGGGGAACTACAAGCTCCAGCAACCTCTGTGCACGCGGCTGCTTTTCGGTGAAGAATCCCTGGATGTGGTGCTCTTGTTGGGGGAAGCTACAGTAGTTGTAACAGTAGATACTGGCCATGTTATTAACCCTTGTAGCTATGAGCGATGCTTGTTTCTTTACATTTTTGCATAGCTCCGTGGTGTATATAGTGTTAATTCTAAATATGTGTTCTTAAATGCCAAAACAACTTTAACCCCTTCCTGTCACGGGCATTTTTCAAATGTTTGTTTTTGACTCTCTGCCTTGCAAAAGCTATAACTTTTTTATTTTTCCATTCACAGAGCCATATGAGGGCTTAATTTTTGTGGGGCAAATTGTACTTCGCTGTGGTATGATTTAATATTCTGTGCGATTTACTGGGAACCTGGAAAAATGTAGAATGTGGTGGAATTGGAGAAAAACTTTGCATGATTTTCTTATGGGCTTTTTACAGCTTTCACTGTGCAGCCCAAATTACATGTCACCTGTGAAATTTATATAGTTTTTTTTTTTTAGGTTTTACCCCTTAAAAAATCCAAAACTGCAAAAAAAAAAACAAAACTCTTGGAGTCGCCATATTCTGGCACTGTGTACTGAGATACATAAAGTGCCTTTTTTTGCAAGGCCAGATGTACATTTTATTTATACCAGTGTGGGGAATGTCTATTGCTATTTTTATGTGAGGTAAAACCGCAAAAAAAACCTGCAGTTTGACTCTTTTTTTTTTTTTTCCGTTACGTCGTTCACCATATGGCAAAAATATTTTTATAAGTTTGTAGACCAGCCTTTTTCTTACACAGGGATACCTAATGTGTATGTATTTCAGGGTTTTTTTTTTTTTTTTAACATACTTTTATATGTGTTCTTGAAAGGGGGTGAGTTGAATTTTTATTTCTTTTTTAATTATTCAGGGGGTCTGATAACTAATACAATGCATTGTAAAATACCAGCAGTGACCTGGAAGCCCTAGATACAGCACTTTAAAGCCCCAGGAAGAAGGAAATCTACAAAGACTCCCTTGAAAACCCCTTCCCCTAGATTAATTTGTTCTCTGCAGTGATGATCCACCTCTACTGCACATGCGTGGAAGCTGCGCAGTAGAGGTGGATTATCGGCAGCAGTGCGCGCAGCAGCGCTAGGAGAAGAGGGCGCGCCTGCAGAATCAGTAAAGAAGGAGGAGACGTCCCCCAGGAAGCATGGAAGGTAAGTATAATGGGGTGGAGGGGGAGTAGTAGTGATGATCTGTCTCCGGAAATGGGGAAACTGATCGTCACCGGATATTCAGAAAATGTCCCTGGGGCGGTTACATGACC
Organism: Leptodactylus fallax; assembly: GCA_947044405.1. Taxonomy (NCBI): domain Eukaryota; kingdom Metazoa; phylum Chordata; class Amphibia; order Anura; family Leptodactylidae; genus Leptodactylus; species Leptodactylus fallax. The sequence goes on along the minus strand of CAMRHE010000027.1, from coordinate 6,593,142 downwards.
ACCCCAGGTATATGGGTATATATACATTTTGTATTATGTTATTTAGAAAGTAGGAGGGGGGAGGGTGTTTAGATTAGTGTAGGGATTTCCAATTACAGTTGTGCTAAAAAGTTTACATACCCCGGCAGATTTTTTTGGTTTTTTTGGCCTTTTTTCAGAGAATATGAAAGATAACACACAAACTTTTTCTCCACTCATGGTTAGTGGTTGGTTGAAGCCATTTATTGTCAAACTTCTGTGTTTTCTCTTTTTAAATCATAATGACAACCAAAAACATCAAAATGACCCTGTTCAAAAGTTCACATACCCCAGTTCTTAATACCGTTTATTGCCCCCTCTAACATCAATGACAGCTTGAAGTCTTTTGTGGTAGTTGTGGATGAGGCTCTTTATTTTCTCAGATGATAAAACTGCCCATTCTTCTTGCCAAAAAGTCTGCAGTTCCTGTAAATTCCTGGGCTGTCTTGCATGTACTGCGCGCTTGTGATCTCTCTAGAGTGGCTCTATAATATTGTGGTCAGGAGACTGAGATGGCCACTCCAGAACCTTCACTTTCTTCTGCTGTAGCCAATGACAGATCAACTTGGCCTAGTGTTTTGGATCGTTGTCATGTTGGAACATCCAAGTACGTCCCATGCGCAGCTTCCTGGCTGATGAGTGCAAATTTGTCTCCAGTATTTGCTGATAACGTGCTGCCTTTGAAGCTCACACATCCCCACATCATCAGTGATCCACCTTCGTGCTTTACAGTAGGAATGGTGTTCCTTTCCTCATAGGCCTTGTTGACACCTCTCCAAATGTAACGTTTACGGTTGTGGCCAAAAAGTTCGATTTTTGTCTCATCTCTCCAAATTACCTTGTTCCAGAAGTTTTGAGGCTTGTCTCTGTGCTGTTTGGTGTATTGAAGGCGAGATTCTTTGTGGTATTTGCGTAGTAATGGCTTTCTTCTGGCAACTCGACCATGCAGCCCATTTTTCTTCAAGTGCCTCCTTATTGTGCATCTTGAAACAGCCACACTGATAGTTTTCAGAGAGTCCTGTATTTCAGCTGATGTTATGTGTGGGTTTTTCTTTGCATCCCGAACAATTTTCCGGGCAGTTGTGGCCGAAATTTTGGTTGGTCTATCTGACCGTGGTTTGGTTTCTGGTCATGTTATGAGGCCAAAATCACCAGGGTATGTGAACTTTTGAACAGGGTCATTATGATTTATAAAGAGAAAACACAGAAGTTTGACAATAAATGGCTTCAACCAACCACTAACCATGAGTGGAGAAAAAGTTTTTGTGTTTTCATATTTTCTGAAAAAAGGCCAAAAAAATCTCCCGGGGTATGTAAACTTTTTAGCACAACTGTATCCTGGACAACCCCTTTAATGCTTGGAGAACAAATTGTTCTTCATAATGGTACCATTTATTATTCTGTACAATGTACTAGGAAGCTGTGAAAAATTCAGAATGGGGTGCAATTGGAGAAAAAGTGCATTTGTGTGACTTTCTTACAGGCTTTTGTGTAGGGTGTCTTTTTTATCGGGGTCAGGTATTTTTTAGTTATACCATTTTGGGGAATGTCTATTGCTTTGATCACTTAAGTTTTTATCAGAAGTGAAACTGTGAAAAAACAGCAGTATGGCAATTTAGATTTTTCTTCTGCTATGGCGTTCACTGTATGGGAAATATATTTTAATAAGTTTGTAGACCGTTTTCGGACACAGGGATACCAAATGTGTATGTGTTTCACAGTCATTTTTAACTTTTATATGTATTCTAGGGAAAGGGGGGTTATTTGAACTTTTAATATGTTTTATTTTTTTAATTGCATTTATTAGACCCCCTAATCACTGATCACTAATGCAATGTATTACAATGCTAATGCATTGCAAAATATCGGCATTTGTATGCCAGGCTACATAAAGCAGCATGCCATAAAAATGAATGTGAGACAAGCCTTTGATGGAGGGTCTCTGCTGTATAATAAAACAGAGACATTGTGGCAGTTCAGGAGTTGTGTATTTAAATACCTGACATCCGCTGTACTATTACGACGGATGTTTGGTAAGGGGTTAAAATTTCCTTTCACTGGAAGTAAGGGGCCTAGGCCAAGCCCTGAAAAACAACCCCATAGTATTATCCCTCCTCCACCAAATTCTTTGTAAGGCTAAGGACCCACATAACAAAATGCAGCAAAAACACACAGGGTTTTTTTCCACAGCCTTTTTCATTGAGTTTTTGCTGCATTTTTCTCTTATTTTCCTTACACTATTAAATCTATAGGGAAACGCTTGCAATGCCATAGTTAAAATTACCATGCTTCATTTTTCAAAAAGCAGCTTTTCCACAGCTTTTTACGTTTGAAAATATTCCACACGGGGAGAATATTTCGCCTTCTGACTATTATTACTTTGTTAATGCCCCAGTAGTGTGGAGTCATCTGGAGAAATTATTCATTTTGCACATGGTCAACTAGATTTAGTCTCATCTAGGGGCACATTATTTGTCCAGACGGCTGTTTTATCACACTAGTAAAGTTTTAAAGAGGTTGTCCAGGCTTAAATTTTATTTTTTAATTAGGCTGGGGGAGGTGGAAAAAAAAAAAAAAAAAACATACTTCCCAGTGCTCCTGTGTCCTCCCAGTGCGGTCCGGTCCTGCTGCCCAGCTGTCTTCTTGAAGTGGAATTCCTCCCCGGCTGTGATGCCCCAGTGACGTCACAGGTAGTGACATCACATATCCTTTGCTGAGGCTACTGATTGATTTCAGCAGTCATGTACGGCAGGGACTTAGGCCAGAAGAAAACAACGGAGCTGCAGGACTAGACCACGATGGGAGGCTCCAAGGACAGGTGAGTATGGTTTTTTTGTTTGTTTTTTTTTCACCTCCCCTGGCCTAATTAAAATATAAAAGTTTAGCCTGGACAACCCCTTTTATGAATTTCCAATAAAAGTTATATTTTAGTTTTTTTCCCCTCACTTTGGCTATAGTGAATGCCCCCAAAGTTTCACTTTTCATAAACTATAAAGTCAAGGAGCCGGTCCTATCAGTGATTGACATTCTCCCCTCTATGATTGTCACTGATAGGACCGCTTCCTTGACTTCTTAGCATAGAAAGGTCAGAGGGTTCAATGGATGAATGATAGGTTATTCTGAATTTTTCCAACAAAGATATATGTTCGTCTGCTCAGCTCCTCCTGCTGTATAACATGCCCCCTACAGAGTGATCTGTCCTCCCTCCTTTTATGATCCACATTTGGTTTTGGCTTCAGAATCTGGACTTGACATGCTGGAATGTAAACACATTCTTATGACCTGCTTATTGGAAAACATTCAGCCATGTCTCTAATTAAGTGAACATTAAAGTGTAACTAGATTTTCAGACAACTTTTGATTTTCTGCCAGTTCGTGTAATTAATACATTTTATAATAAACTTTATTAATAAATATTGGCTCCTTTCAGTGAAATCCACTTTTTCCCAGATGTATTCTTTCTGCTGTTTTATGCACAGCTTCGCACTGGAGCGTGGGTGTAAGGGGCTTTTGTATAATGCAGGGAAGCAGAAGCTGATAAAGGGGTCAATTCAAACAGTTATATCTCAGGCATTCTAAAATGTATAACTGATTCTGGTGTCATATGAAATATGAGGTTCATCTTTCATATGACACCAAGATCTACCTGTATTATTTCAGATCTCTCTAGTTATACTGAATCTTTTCCCAGTAAACTATATATCAGTCTGCTCAGCTCTGACTGCATAATTTTTCGGTGACAGGTTTCCCTTTAAAAGTGCATATTAAAACCATATGCATAAATAAGCAAAGTAAAACAATGATATCTGACCTATTACAGAATTCATTACTACAAAAATGAAACCTCTAAACCAGTCCAACACTCCAGTATCCCAACACAATCACAGTATCTGATCCACAGGACATATGGAGGAAATAATGACTCCAGTGGGATCATAGCCAGGGTCTCCAGTAATTGCCTACATTCACACGAGGGTTCATTGATACAGACGGTTACTGGATGTTACTACTTTGCAATTACCTAGTTATTTTTGTGTCAGATAAACAATGTATTCCTTAGAGAGCAGCCGGCTCTAAAGATAATGCCCTTAATATCCTGTCCCATTATGTCGCATAGCAACACGCTGTTGTTGGCAAGGAGTTCAGTGTCAAGGGTGGCTGTTGAATGAATTCTATGCAAATGCCTAGCAAGCAAGATCAAGAACACAGCAGTCAAATAAAGGTTCATATCCAAACCGAGCGATAATTACATTGTACGTCGCTGTAATTTTCCATTTATTGTGGAGTCATACAAATGAGAATTACCTCAGACAAGAGTTTTCATTAAAAAGACCTCATAAGGATGCACGCACATGACTGTAGTAATAGTTCTTATATGTTCTATACATTCCACCTCAGAGGAATATCACCCTAAAGCCAGTTTCCCATGCTTATTGTTTGCCTGCAGGACTCTACAGTTCTATTACACCGAGCATAGATTACCATATAACTCTACTGTGGAAGGTCAAATCAGGTGAACCAAGGGGTGGTACTGCTGTCACATTATGGAATGAATTACATACAGTCTGTATTTGCAGGTTCCCAATATTACTAGGAATGTGTGTGTGTGTGATATATATATATATATATATATATATATATATATATATAATATATATATCATAGTGACATGCAATGCTGCTCCTACAGTGATGACATCATTCACTTGACCACTGCTACAAGTTACAGGTCAGAGTGCTAAAGCTTGCCCTTACAGCATGTGACCACTGAGGCTTGTGACTAGTTGCAGTGGTCTCACAAATGAGGTATCCCAGAAAACAAGCTTTGTGAAAAAGATTCATAACAAAATATCCTCCTTTGCAGTAAGGTATTTTGCTTCTTCATATCTACTTAAGCTCGGTTCAGACCTGCGTTGGGGTTTCCATTCATCTGGTCCGCTTGGGGACCCAAAAAAACTGAAACCCAATCTGCTTAAAAAGCAGTTACCCGCAGAAACCTGCGGACCCCATAGACTATAATAGGGTCCTCTGGGTTTTCTGCCCAATAAATGTGGGCAGAAAACCAAATTTTTCAAGCAGAATGGGTGACAGAATCCCCGAACGGTCAGCAAACACGTGTGACCGTAGCCTTAAGACAAGGAAAGCTACAATATAAGAGTGTAAATAAAGATGTTCATACACCAAGGGTCAGAAACCTTCAGCACTCCAGCTGCTGTGAAACTACAATAAAAAAAAAAAAAAACAATGTGGGGGGACAAGGGACACATTGAGTGATAGGAGGCACTGTGGGATGGGGGGGTTCCACAAGGGGTGTGCTGTGAAAAATTTTCACAACCACCTTTTCCCCTTCCCCACGCTCCCATGGATCCGGTTACCTAGTGGCCAAAAAAGCTAGTTTGTTGAACAATTATCTCTTCTTACTCACCCATACACATGTATGCATGGCTCAGCTGGGTGTGCAGGTTTTCTATAAATCGGGAGAAAGCTTCTGCCAGTTTTCGCTGACATGATCTCTGAAGCACTGGCAATGGAAGCAACATCGGCAGGGGATTGTTATAGATACCGCAGCCACATTCGGGCCACACTAGCAGAATGGAACCCGTTCTAACTACATTCTAGGACAGGATTTACAGAAGGGACAGAACTGGCAACAAATTTGTTTTTTCCAGTCAAACCCCTATAGGCAAAACAAGCTCCTGCATCTTACTAAGGTTATGCAAGCACACTATTTTTTTTGCCCAAGTCTTCAAGAACTCCTTAAACTCCTCCCCCATCTCTCACCGCAGAGTGGGGAGGTTAAAGGGATTCTATCAAAAAAAAAAAAAACGTTTTTTAAACTAAAAGCACGTAGGAATAGCATTTAAAAAGGCTATTCATGTCTTACCTATATTTTGCAGGTCCGCACCACCGTTTTTGAATTTTTCTTCATTATGCTAATTGAGCACAGCTTCATTATCGATTCCAGCGACGCCTCTGTCTTCTGTTCCTGACGCATCTCCTCGTTGCTCCTCCTCTTACACGAGACCACCACAAAATGGCCAACTGAACATGCACAGTCGGCTCTGTCCAACCCAAAGGAAGAGACGCATCAGGAGCAGAAGAGAGGCAGCGCTCGAATCGATGACGAAGCTGTGCTCAATTAGCATAATGAAGAAAAGAAAAATTCAAGAACGTCGGTACGGACTTGCAAAATAAAGGTAAGAGATGAATAGCCTTTCTAAAGGCTATTCCTATGTGCTTTTAATTTAAAAACTTTTCTTTTTTTTTTTAATGATAGAATTCCTTTAAGGAGGCCACCATACACATTAGATACTTGGCTGGTCCCACTACCATTGGTGTTCTCAACCATTAATATAAGGTCAGCCCAGATTAAGACCTCAATGCTTCTGATTTACTTTTGTGTATAGCAAGATAGAAAATTTTGATTAAAAATGGCAGGCGCCACATACTGAAGCATCATGAAAAAACAAGGCGGTTTAGTGATCTTTTATTACACCAATTATTGGTAAAGAATAACATTTTGCTGGTCTCAAGGTGCATGGTACTTTATCTCCAACTTATCAGAAAACATATGCTTCAAAGCAGGTATACAATAAGAAAAATTTTTTTTTTCTAAAACAGATAAAACCCTTAGTACAGGGCAAAATTATCATATATTGTTCTGCAGGTGAATGACAGTAGTACTTAAAGGCAACAAAACAGTTACATTTTATTTGTTCTAAAAATAAAAGACCTCCAATCCTCTTCTCACTGGTCTTGTAAGAAGTTGCTTTTATTTCAATATTTCAGTCTTTACATTTCTTTATGAATCATATTGTGAGGTCAAGCTGTGTGGAATGTCAGAATGAAAGCAACAGATGAGAATGAGGTGCTAACCGTGTATTATTTCCAGCAATCTTTAATATACCATCTGCCCCAAAGAAAATGATATGTAGTTAAAGTGAACCTTTCAGGTGATTCCCTATCAGAGCAAGGGAGGGTAAATCTGACATGACTCCTAGTACAAAGAATAAGTCCTGCTAACCCTGCCCACACACAGGGATTAATACAGGAAAACCTGTCATTGTGTGTAGAGTTGTCGCACCCTGTGTGGGTGGGGTACACAGGACTCTGTCTGTCCTAGGAGTCCTGTCAGGGTTTCCCTACTTATAAACCTACAGATCACAGGGTTCCACCATATCTTGGTTTCTGATAGGGGCAGCAGAAATCATACAACAGGTTCACTTTAAGTGCCCATTCTGAGATCAGCTAACTAGACATTAATATTGCATACTGCCCCTCACTGACACAGCCCTGTTACCTGCACACAGAAGTATAGCAAACAGAACTGCAGGCCAAACAACCTAATTCCCAGACTTCACAGTGCTAATTATATAAATATTCAAGATATTCTGGCTAAATCTAGAGCTCACATTTAAAGGGATAAGTGCTGTGATTCAATATACACAATTTTCTAATAATAACCTTCCACCCAGAACAACAGGCAAGTCCTCACTACAGGTAGTCTAGTGCAATTCTCACAATCTAACGTCCTTTCTCATTTAGGATTACACTTTTTGCTGCCCCCCAAAAATTTGATCTGTATTAAAAATATTACTCTAAATAGTGCAAAACATCTCCGAGCAGCATAGATTGTTCAGATAATCTGACATGGGAACAAAAACCTTGCAAAAAACGTATTTGTATTGATAAGATTTAGATTAAGGATTTTGGGGGAAAAAAAAAAAAAAAAGCGCTTGTCACAATTCACGGTGCTCAGGCCTAGGGTGTCTCTAGCCATTGATATTGCTGCAGAAAGGTTTAAAAAACAAGGAATAAAAACAGAGCTCTGGTGGAGGACCCATAGGGCATCCATTGTGAATGTTACAAAGGATATGGCTTGGAAAATCCACTGGAACAAAATAAAAAACAAACACAACAACAGAGGATGTCTTATTTACGTATGCACACCAGCTGAACATTCTTCTTTGCCATACAAGTATCGCAACCCCAAATTGCTGAGGTCTCTGCTGTAAGTAGTGCATAAGCAATCTCTGTCATCCCAGTGCATGCTCGATGAAACCACTTCCGACAAGAAACTTCACACATTATGGCATCACCAATATTATTAACTTCAACAGAACAAATACCACATGGGTTCACTTTGTCAGTGGATGAAGGACCACAGAAACTGGATTGGAGAAGCCATCTATTGCATTTTTCACTAGGTGTCACATCCCTTTTTGAAAGTTTAGAAAGTGAAATGTTGCTGTGGGCTCCATTACCAGGGACACAATTAGTTAGGTCTATGGTTTCACGATGGAAATTTCCAGAATTAACTGTGTGTTTCTTAGAGCCCAGTGGGTCAGTAGTAGGTTGAGTGAAATCATTCGAATTAGTTTGGGCTTCAGCTGTAGTTGGGTTAGAATGTGTGTTGGATGCAGATACAGATTCTTGCTTATAGTTAGGAATTTTTGGATGCAAAAAGTGAGGCTGTACCAGCTCAAATAGGTCACCGTCTACAGGTTGCTGATTAAAGTGCGCTTTGCCATTTTGAGCCCTATAAGAGGAAGGCTGCAAGATGTTTCGGTGGCCAGAGTTGAGACTCATTGTGTTAAAGACATCTTGATTATGGTTAGGCCTAAAGTGCTGCCCAGGCATAGTAATGGTTTGCCCAAGTCCACAGTTCCATTCATTTTCAAAAGGTGATCTTTCTGGAATATTGATGTATGAGAATGATCTCACCAGGGACATTTCTTTTGAGAAAGGCAGTGGCTGATCTCTAAAATTTTGTAAGCCACCATTACGATAAGACCTTTTCGATGATGAATTAGGTGGCACCTTAAAAGTGTTAAATCCTCCAATGCTGCTATATCCTGGTTTTCCAAAGTAAGAGTAGCTTGATAGAGAGGATATACTATACTTATCATCAAAAGGATTGGATGCAATGAGATGGTCTGAGCTTGTGTTCATTGGTGGAGCATATTCTGAGAGAGGAGGAGGAGGAGGAGGCGGAGGAACAGTGGACCCCTAAAAGTAGATAATAACTTCACATTAAATTATATTTCAATTATATATCAAATAAAAAAAATATTATATAGCCTGATAGCATGAACCTATTACCCTCCTTGTCCAATTCTGTATTGCGGTGAAAATGGTAACAGACAGAGACCTACTGTCAGAAGCATTCTCTCCAAGACACATTGCAATATGCTGAAAGGAATGCAAACAGGCAATGCAGTCAGGTTGCACTACATTATTTCTGGCAGAGTAAAAATACGCCACTTGTCATTTTTGAGGAGTATTTTTAGCCAAAGAGTAGTACAAAATTTGCAGCAATGCAAATTAAAAAAAAAAAAAAAAAAAAATACATAGGCATAATGTTAAAAGGACACTAACTGTCCTCCATGCATAAAGAGCAAATAGGGGTTGTCAAGTTCATTTTTATTGATGACCTATCCTTAGTACACCTACTGATCAACTGTTTGAAAGGGTCCCATGCACATGAGCGCCATAATCTCTTCACTAGCTTCATAGCAGCTTTGCAATGTGAATGTAATGAAGCTGTGGTTACTTCTATGGGACTAGGCTGTAATTTCACTGCACGGCCACTATGAAACAGATGGCGTGCAATGTAAATAATGAAGAGATCATGGTTCTTGCACAAGTGAAATGGCCTCTTCAAACTGCCGATCAGCGGAATCCCGGATGTTTGACCCCCACTGATCTCTTATAGATGACCTATGGGGATACATAATGTGCTTTGGTTTATTTTTATATGGCAGGGTTCACACTACCGTTGGAGTCCGTTATGAAGGTGTCAGTTAAAAAAAAAAAAAATAAACGGACACCTATCATAACGGACCCTAACTGATGAGCATCAGGTAGTGTCCGTTTTTTAATGTCACATACCGCTAGAAAGCCGACAGCGCGCTGAATTCAGCGCACTGCCGGTTTTCCCGGTATGTGCCCCGGGGCTGGAGATATCGGCGGTGTAAGTTACATGTTTTACTTTACTTACTGTTTGAAGGGCGCTGTGAGGAACTCCCTCTGACACTTCTCGTTGGTCCATAGCGCTGTACTGAGGAGGCGTTCCTCACAGCTCAGCGTCATCGCCGGGCAGTAAGGAACGCCCCCTCTGACAGTACAGGGCTATAGACCAGTACAGAGAGAGGGGGCGTTCCTTACAGCCCAGTGATGACGCTGAGCTGTGAGGAACGCCTCCTCAGTACAGCGCTATGAATGAACAGAACTATCAGGGAGGTCATTCCTCTGACAGTACCCGGCTATAGACGAGAACAGAGAGAGGGGGCGTTCCTCACAGCCCAGCGATGACGCTCAAGCTGTGAGGAACGCCCCCTCAGTACAAGTCTCTGAACAAAGAGAAGTGTCAGGGAGGGAGTTCCTCGCAGCGCCCTTCTAACAGTAAAACATTACACCGCCGATATCTCCAGCCCCGGGGCACATACCGGGAAAGCCGGCAGTGCGCTGAATTCAGCGCGCTGTCGGCTTTCTAGCGGTATGTAAAACCGCATGTGCCTGAGGACACGAAATGTCCTCTAACACTGCTAGCTTTTTTTTTTTTTTGTTTGTTTCTCCTTTCTGAGCATGCGCAGGGAAAGTAAACGGACATAAAATAACGGACAGTAACTGATGGCTATCAGTTACTGTCCGTTATAAGTCTGTTACCCATAGACTTCAATGTTAAAAAAATTACGGACACTTGCTGTCCGTCAAGAATCCGTTTTTATCAAATGGACAAAAAGTCCTGCATGTAGGATTTTTTGTCCGTGAAAAAAATAATGGACTTCTGACGGATTTTGTGCACACGGACACAATATAAAAACCCATTGAAATGAATGGAAATTTTAACGGATTTCTGACAGTTCAACTAGTGTCCGTTGCTAAAATCTTGTAACGGACAATAGCAACGGACACTACTGACGGACACCAACTGTAGTGTGAACGCTCCCTATGTGATCGATGGAAAGAGGAAGAGGTGATTTGGACATAGATTTTTTTTTCCCCCCCCAAGGTTTTTTTTTTTTTTAACCCAGAGGGGGCTTGTGCCTGCGATCATTAGATCGCTTATACCGTAGACTGCAATACTACTGTACTGTATCTGAGGGGTTAAAGTGCCTGCGACCAGAGATGTCTCTGGCATTATACAAATACACATCCAGAAAGTATATGCCTGACAACAGACAACTGCAATGTATACAGTCTTAAATAGTTCATCAGCAATGCGTAAAATTCTGGAAGTAAACAAAGTTGTTATTTAGACCAGCTACAGTATAAGGCATGATCTTCATAAGATTTTTTAATTGTCAACAATTCAATTTTCTTTGCCACAGGATATTTTAGACTGGGTGATAAGGATATAAATAACATGTTCCTCCATGTGAGACTTACCTGCAAACTTGATTTGCGCTTCTTCTTTTCAGGGCATCCCAACTGTGATCCTGATCGGTTTAACCCATCCAAACCTCCAACATCTCCTATTAGGCAAAAATCAGGCACAATATGAAAAGGATCATCATACATTTAATACTTTACTGCAGTGCATTTCTAATACACAAAGGGGGTGGTTCCTCAAACTCTGCACTCCAGAATTAGAGTGTCAAAAACATAGCACTTTGGAACTTTTCGGACTTATTTGTGCAAAAAAAAAAAAAAAAAAAGTATAACTTTTTGCATTTTTATGCTGCGCATAAAGTGGGCATGCTTAGCCTGTCAAGCTGATGTACACCAAAGTTATCACTTACAACTGTTTACATGTACAAAAATTGTTACAATATCTTTCTATGTACACCATCCCCTACTGGAAAGTACAACAACATCCCTGAACAGAAATGTTAGCCTTAATGGGGACCTTTCACCACCTCCACCAACTCTAAGCAGCTGTTAATAGTCACTGCTCCACTGATTTCAGATCAAGTAATCAAGTGCTGTTCATTTGTGCACTAGATATGCTGAATAGTCTCTTGACAATTGGGTGGCGGTCCTAGGCTGGATCAGGTGGCGTGTGGCGGTCCTAGGCTGGTGAAGGCTATGAAAGGTCCTCATTAAAAGAAACGTCTATACAGTAATACCTCGTACACTCGCATTTCCGAATTTGTGAATTCACAGATTCGCGATATTTTTTGGCAACTAACATATATAGATTTTGCTCTTTTTTTTTCAGATCTGTGAAATTTAACTAAAAAAAACACCTTCGCTATTTGGTAGTAGCGTCCTGTTCGTTACGTACCCGGTAATTAGTTTCATTTTACTGTGAGTGTATAAGAAAAAAATGAATGAATGTATTAATATACAGTACTGTACAGTATACTTTAGTATACTGTACAGTACTGTAGGGTAAAGTTTATTGGTATTTAGGGGTTAAACATTAGAAACCGGCATTGTAAGCGCTTCTAAGCGTTTGTACCAAACATTCGCGATTCCTCGCGATCCGCAACCCGCTCTGGACCCTAACCTTGCAAATGTACGAGGTATTACTGTATAGTCATTTTGAAAGATTTCATAATTTTGGTGCAAATAAAGGCAATGTGGTCTCCAGCAAAACTCACTTTACTAATTCCCTTCATGATGACTCCCCCTTATGTTATACATCATAACTTGGTCTACAACATAGAAAACCTTGAGAAGTATAAGAATAACATGAATTAGTACATACTGGGGATCTAAAGAGTCACATTAAAGGGATCCTATCGTTCAGAAAGGCCAATTTTAGTAAGACCACGTCATAAAAGCCTTTATAAAGGCTATTCTTCATGCGCATGCGCTGTATGTAATGGGCCACAGGAAAATGGCCAAATGGACATGCGCAGTCGGCGAATGTCTCCCAAACAAAGGATGACGTCAAGAAGAGGCGTCTGCTAAAGAAGAAGAGAGGCAGCGCGGTAAGTTCAAAAATGTGTCTGAGTAGTGCACAGGTGACGCCCACTATGCAGTTTCAGCACTGGAGGAACGCCCCCTGTGCATTCTGAAGACATATTAGCATAAAAATAAAAATCAACATTTCTTCTAAACAGTGGCAAGGAGCGAAACAAGAAAGGTAGGAGAAGACTAGCCTTTATAAAGGCTATTACGATGTGGTCTTACTAAAATTGGCCTTTCTGAATGATCGGATCCCTTTAACGTCGGTACACACGGTGGGAGGCACCATTCCAGTTCAAAGATTTATGAAAATTTTGTTGGATGGGGGAGGGGGGCAGAACAATGACTTGAGTGACGCCATATTATGTTCTATTCAGTTAGGCCATGGATGTATTACAGAACATGTGACCATCACCATGTTCAGGTGTCAGAGGAATTTTTTTATTTTTTATTTATTTATTGTACCCTTTAGGGGTTTATCTAAAGGGAACCTGCCAGCCAGTTTCAATTGCCTTCTCTTAGGGCAGCATATATTAGTTACAGAATTTCACCTGCAGTGTGTCACTTATGTGTGAATAGATTTTATTTTTGCTGGAAGACACAAAAAAAAGCTACAGCTGCTACAGTGACAGTGTGGGAGCACTTTTAACACTGGCATTTTTAATATAAGACTCTACCACTGCACTGGAATGAGGCAACAGCCCCCACCCTTCCCCTCTCCATTGACTTCAGTGTGAGGCTGGATAGGGAAATGGGTGCTATTAGAGATAACAGTCTGAGTGAAGATAACAAGGAGTAGAGTAGTCTAAAATACCCAAAGGACAGAGAGATGAACTGCTGTTTTAGCTGTTACACACGAACACCAGTGGACCCCATTGACTATAAAAGTGTCCACCATGTAAAAACAAACTGCTGGAGAGAAAAGTCCTCCGTGCGGTTTCTGTGGCGGAATCTTCAACAAAGACTTAGGCGCAGATATGAACTTAGCCTAAGATTTACACTGTATTAGTTTAACTGCCCCACTATATACTAGAAATACAGAACACTCATTGCTATGTCATTTTAGCAACATTCAATATATCACGGTAACGATTAAGGACTATCACTGACTTCTGGAAGAGATCAGAAGGAATGAAGTGGAGTCTTTCACAGGTTCTCGGTAATAAAGCCAGACAAGCTAGGTCACAGTGGGGGGCTACAGGTAATATAGGCAAAATCTCACACTGAAAATGCTTACCCACCAGGGCATTGGGTAAGAGACCAGCATATTTATAGGTAATATTTTTATGAAGTTTTAAGTTTTTAAACATAATTAGGTTGGACAATCCTTATAAACATGGCAGCGGGCTCTATTCAGGGGCTGTGGAGTTAGAACCAATTTTGCTTGGATTTGCAATGAGAGAAAAAAAAAAAAAAGTTACCAACTTCAGTTTGAAAATAAAGTGATGAAAGATATTATACAATTATTAAGATTGCAGAATTAGATAAACTCTGTTACATATTTACTTCCCTAGGAATTCAATCTCTAGCTGTTTAATGAATTGGAGACTCTATACTACTTCTGATTGATCCCAGCTGTCAGCCATTTATAGAAAAATAAAGGTGTCAGTGGTTTGGGCTACCGACTCCACAGCCCTGCTCTATTCAATGCATAAAGTTCAACCACATTCACTATTTAATAATGAGGAGCCCTCACAAATAGCAGCCCTGAAAGAGCTATGTAGGTAAATGTGCACTATAGGACTCACAAGTCAGTATCTTCCAGCAACATGGATGCACACATCTGACTAGTCAATATGGCTCAGACAGGTCATTCACATATCACATGGTGAGACAAACTACCCCACCTCTCCCCTGGACTGCACTGAATTGAAGGGATCATACATACATGTGTTTAGTATGATCCCTCTAGCTCAGGAACCACTTAACGTGAACAGGGTGTAATAAGACAATCTGGAAGGTGTGTAATAAGACCTGTAAAGTGAATGTAATAAAGCTGTGTACATGCCATATATATAGGAATCCTATAATAAAGTCTCTTAAGTGAAGTATGGCAGCTATATAGTACAGCCAGGGGGTGCCTTGTATCCCCCCATCATGATGGGGCTCCTCAATCATCACAACTATATATACACATATAAGTATACAAACCTGCTTTGTCCCACAGTGACTTGTCCATGTGACTGTCCCTGGGTTATGTCCTAGGCCCCAGACCTGCCCTCCCTGCACATGCAGAGCCCAGGCCGGCTACAGCGATCTCTCTTATAAGGTTTCTGTTCCTGTCCTGCGGACATAACAAACACATGGAGCCGGAAGAGCGGAGACCTGGCCGGGAGTGAGTGTCACTGCCTCCCCTCCTGCTTCTCCGGACACTTTGTGTAAAGTTTCAGAGACTGTCCCGGCTGCTATCATAACTTGTGGAGCGGAACACGGGGAACAGGGCTGTGTTCACAACCAAGCTGCCCTACCGGGAAGTTGAGCTGGAGGCGGCCCGGTAATGGAGCGCACATACACGCAGACCATGTAGTGCCAGAGCTGTCACACACACCTCATGTAAGAACAGAACGGAGAGTGCGCCATCTGCTGGTCACAGTGCGCGATGCAGCCACCAGGGACTACAAGGGAACGATACCTATTAATGAACGTATACTAAATTCATTGTATATACTAGTGCCCACAACAACCAATCAGAGCCCAGTTTTTGTTTAGTAATATGTTCAGGAGGAACAAAAACAGTGATCTGATTGGTTGTCATGGGCACGTGTTCGTGGGTTTACACAAGTTATTATATCTGAAAGCAATTAGGGTCTCATTTACTACAACTGTCAGAAAAACAGGCTTGGTAAGGAAGTTGGGATGGTGTGCCCCTTTAAATAAAGTACATAGCAGCTAGTAGCCCTTGGCGGTGGAATAGTTTCCCATTCGGGAATGGGGGTAGGCTACATGTGGACACGATTGGCCATACCTCTGCCATACCACTTATGTATGCTGTATCCAATGGTAGAAGACCACTGCAGCCTGATACCCAGATCCAGAGGCGCAACTTGCAGCTCATGGGCCCCAATGTAAAATTTGTAATGGGACCCCTAAGTACTATGTACCATTTAGAATAGTGGTATATTTTATGTGGCAGAGGGAGCTTTGGGGCCCCCCTCAGATACAGAGCCTAGTAGCAACTTCTACTTCTGCACTCCTTACACCCCTGCCCAGTTCTGTTACCACCAGACCTTTCCTGCATTGGCAGGTTGGTTGCCAGTGTGCCATACCCTTCATGGAGGCAGTGGTTTTAAATTTGTACTGCAGCAGGTATCAGGGCAGAATCAAAAAGCAAACCAAGCGAACAGCAGGTACACTGGAACAGACTGCTATCGTAAGCGTCACACTGTGCATAAACTGCAGGCCTTGCTGATAGACAACAAGTTCTGCCACCTCTGATAACGGAGGACGTTCAGCCTCAGAGGATCAAAACTGCCTCCCACAGGAAGAAATCACAGTCACAGAGACAAGTTGCATCACCAGATGCAGGAAACTGATTTGAAAAAGCTGCCCGGCACCCACTGCCTGCCATCATCACATATGAGTGACATGACTTCTGCTCCAGACAGGCCCCCCTTCTATACTCCCAGCTCCTTCTGGGAAATGCAGTCTGTTGCAGCTACTTCTATGTGTACTTAGGGCAACTTTTAAGATTTTGGCCTCCTTAGAGCCTCTGGTGGCTGTTCAAAACAACCATATTATGACCTACCACTGGACATAGATGTTAAATGAATAACTTTACTGAAAGGGAGGCAACAAGCTTGGTGGTTACAACACTGTCAGATGAGATAACAGGATACTTGAAGAGCAACAACTTGTTAACAGTTTGCTAACACCTGTGACAAAGTGCTGATACTTGCTTCTCAGCACCACCTCAGTTTGCAACAGTCTCTATTACAACAGCTCAGTTTTATCTCAGCAGTTCATTATCCTGGTCACAAGCAAGCCCTCTCTGCTTAGGGTGGGTTCACACTTGCGCTTGAGTCCGTCTGCTTCCAATCCGAGTGAAAATCTCGGGAAACTGGATAGGCACTGGATAGCGACAGGTTAGCGATGCATTGGTTAAAAACCCATTCATTTGAATGGGTTTTTAAAGCAATGTGTGGGTGTCCGATTGCACCCTCTGCGCTGCGATGCGTTTTTTTTTTCGTCAGACACAAAGTCCTGCATGTCCGACTTTGTTTCCAAGGAAAAAACTGGCTTTGTGGCGCAGAGGGTGCAATTGGACACCCGCGCATTGCTTTAAAAAGCCATTCAAATTCATGGGTTTTTTAAGCAATGCGTCACTAACCTGTCGCTATCCGGTGCCTATCCAGTTTCCCAAGATTTTCACTCGGATTGGCAGCGGACGGACTCAAGCACAAATGTGAACCCACCCTTAACAGCAATATCCCAGTTTAAATCGGTCTGGTCACAACTGTATGCTCTTTACAGCACTGAGCACTACTGTGGTCTACTATTACCAGTCACAGCATCAAAGTACATTACACACAGGCAACAGTCTCCAAGCAGTCTCTGACATGGCATCCTTCTTCACTCTCAGGCATTGGCTTCTTTTCAGAATCTTCTGCTGTGGTTACACTTCTCTTCTTATCGGTAGACATACCCTCTACTGTGATAGGTGGGCTGATCGCTACAAAGGACAGATTCATGACTGCAACTTCGACTGGAGACTTATTGCTCCTATCTTAATCCTATCTTGGCCTTAGGATGGCACTCCTTAATATTGAGTGCCACTCACACCCACATGCTAAGTAATTATATTGAACTACGCTGGTATTCCTAAACATAATCTCCTGTATTTTTCTGCTTGTCTGACCCCTACTAGAGACAAAGTCTTGCCGTAAAGGGGTTTTCCGTGCAAAAAAATCATTTTTCAAAAAAGGTCTGTTAGTGCTATTAATAGGTTCATAAGTGCAACCAAATACCTTTAGCAGTGCTTTGAGTGATTTCTGGTTTTCTCTGGGAGCTCCTGGCATCTTCTGCATTTGTTTACATGGGCAGATTCCTGTTCTGATTTCCTACAACTACCATGATGCTTTGTGCTTCACTCAGACCTGACTCATACCACCTCCCACTCTCACTCCCTCCCCGTCCCTTTCTCACTCAACTTTCCCTGTGAAGGTTGTAAATATGTGATTCACAAAAAAACATTGTTATCCTTAAAACTGAGTGTAATGTTACGCAACCAGATGGTGTCTGCATTCCAAAGATCGATTCTTTGTGTGCAAGAAGACGTGCTTGGCTTGCTGCCAGAAGACAGCTCCCTAGAGGTATAGCGCAAGACCATGAATAGCTGGCTGTATATGGAACTGCTTATGCTTCCCTTCTACATAATCAAGATATACTACACCAATTAGAATTGAACATGAGGACTTACGTTGCTATGTTAACCCTTTCCTATGCTTGCTGCTATATGAACTTATGTTACCTTAATAAAGTATGTCAGTGCACTCCTGTATTCGGCTAAGGAGGAGTTCATACCAACATTCTGTGTCTGGTGTCAATGCCTCGTCGCCAGCTCTTAGCTCATATCAATTAGGACAACGACAGTTACCTGGGGGACCTGGTCAGCTGGCCCACAAAGGGTATCATGACCTTATTATCCCTAGCTACCCGCCTAGTACTAGCCCTTCCT
The DNA here is from genome assembly GCA_947044405.1 of Leptodactylus fallax. NCBI lineage: Eukaryota > Metazoa > Chordata > Amphibia > Anura > Leptodactylidae > Leptodactylus > Leptodactylus fallax. Next base: position 6,574,593 of record CAMRHE010000027.1, on the reverse strand, counting down.
AACTAACTCAACCCACCCACCCCAACCCCATCAGTAGCCCAGAACAAGTGACATCTCGTGCCCAGAAGATTCAGATATGAAGACAGGTAAGTATGATAGGGTGGGGGTGGGTTAGTATTGGTGATGTTCCGTTTCAGGAAACGAGGAGACAGAACTACCGGAAAATGTGCCTGGGGAGGTCACAAGACCTAGGTAAATATAGATTTTTGGTAACATAAGTAATTTAAAAGGTAGGCGGTGGAGGGTTACCTTAGATTAGAAAGATCAGTTTATCCCGGACAACCCATTTAAATTCTCTCTAAGACGTTACCGGAGGTATAAAGACCTGGAACTGTAACTTTGCTTCCATTCACTTTAATAGTAGCAGAGCTGCTTCTAGGCTGTATATCTAGTATATGACTTCCAGCAGCCAAAACAACTGTTCAGGATGGGGTCCGGGTGATAGACCTTGACCAATCTGATACTGATGACCTATCCTGTGGATATTTCATCAGTATCATTTATCTTCAGGTTTTGGACAACCCCTTTAACCCATTTCCGATCTGAGTCGTACTATTACATCATGCTAAGTATATACTGTATATATATGTAGAAGTTAATGCTGTGTGACTTTTTTGCAAGGTGATAATGACCTCACCCAATTGGCCTTTTTTTAACCTCTCCGTTTCAGGAACCAGACCGTCAGTTTTAATTTGTCTAAATCTGGATATAAGACTGGACCTTGAAATAGAAGGTCCAGCCTGAGAGGAAGATATATTGGTTCCTCGAGTGCCAACTGAGACAGGATTGGTTACCAACTTCGCTTTGGCCAAGATGGGACAACTACAAGTATTAATCTGGATTTCTCCTCCCTGATCTTCTTGAGAACTAATAGGATCAAGGGAAACGGAGGAAAAAGCATAGGCCAGATCCACGTCTCAGGCCTAAGACAAAGTATCTTTTTTTTGCAGATTTTGCTGCGTTTTTTGAGCCAAAGCCAGGAGTTACAAAAGGAGTGGGAAATATATAGGAAGCTCTTATACTTCTACCTTCTGCTCAGTCCACACCTGGCTTTGACTAAAAAAAACTCATCAAAATCTGCAACAAAAAAAAGCTGCATTTCCACAACGTGGGGCCTTAGCCTTAAGCTGTTTTTTTTTTTTTTTTTTTTTTTTATAACCCTCTGGGGGATTATATGTGGATTAGAATATTCACCAGGGCCATCTCCAGACTTAGGTCTTCCCTTAAGAGATCACTGTCTCCCTGGGATTTAAATCTAGCTCAGCCCTTTGAACCTATTGAATCCATAGAACCTTTCATCAAAACAGCATTCTTAGTTTCCATAACTACAGCTAGAAGAGTAAGGCCCCTTGCAGATGACCGTGGGCGAGATCCGTGTGGTATCCGTGTTTTTCGCAGATAGCACATTGACCCATTCATTTGTATGGGCACATGCACACGACTATGTTTTTCAATGATCAGTGTGTGAGCCGTGATTCCGTGCCGCATCAGATAGAACAGGTCCTATTCTGATCAGTGTTTGCATAATGGACTCGCCCATAGAAGCCTATGGAAGACTAAAAGCCTAGGACGGCACACTGATGTACTCAGTGTGTCATCAGTGCGCCATCTGTTTTCACGGACAAGCTAGGGATATAATTAGATGTCACCTGTGTTTATTATGGTGGATACGCAAACTAGGATCACACACTGATGGCACACTGAAAACACTCTGTCTGTTTTTGCAGACCTACTGCACTGATGCTGAAGAAACACTGAAGACACACTGTCTGCAGAAACTGAAGACTAAGTACTAGTTTGGTGACCGCAAAATACACACGGTTGTCAGCAACTAGCCTTAGAGAGATAGAGGCACTCTCGATATGAGATCCATATTTAAAAATCTTGGCGAATCGTATTATCTTGAGGTTAGATCCTTTGTTACTTCCGAAAGTAGCCTCTACTTTCCATAGAAGCCAAGAGATAATTCTGCCTTCCTTTTGTTCAAGACTGAAAACTCCTCAGGAACAATCCTTCCATTGTTTGGATGTTAGGAGAGGAGTCCGTTGTTATCTCAATAGATCGGCAGAGGTGAGGAAGGATCATAATTTATTTGTCCTTATCTCAGGCAAAAACAAAGGTAGAAAGGCTTCAAGATCCATGCTTTCTGGATGGGTTAGATCTGCTATACAGTACAGAAGGCCAGCGGCAGAACTTCCGCTATAGCAGCCACTAGGGCCTATGGCCGCAACCTTAAATTTTTTCTTTCTAAAACCTTTTTTCTTAAATAGGATGTTAGCTGTTAACTGCAGCAGGTAGCAGGCCCTCTTTACTTATTGAAGGGGGGGGGAGCTCAAGTCAAAAGTTTGCTAGTTATGCCCCTGCAGAAGGCCTAACTTAGTCAAGGTTTATCTCCTCTAGTAGGTATTAAAGCCCATTCCACCAGGGCAGTAGCTGCATTTTGGGCTGCAAGAAGTGAAGCATCTGTAGACCAAATATGTAGGGCTGCTACAAGGTCGAGTTTTCATACATTTTCAAAATGTTATAGGCTTGATTTATGTTCTGACATGAGTTATGGACATAAAGTCCTTCAAGCAGTTATCCCACCCTAAGTGGACTGAGGTGCTGTCATGAGGAAATTTCCTGAAAATGAGGAATTAGTCCTACCGGTAATTGGTTTTACAGGAGTCTTTCATGACAGCACTCTTACACTTGTATTATACTTGCGTGATGTAACATGAATATTTTCGATACACCTACCCAAATGTGGGAATCGGAAAAACACTGGAGGGGGTGGGGGCATTTAACCTCTCTGACTTCCTGTTCCTTTAGAGGTCAAGGGGAAACTCCTCCTGTGGTGCTGTCATGAAGGACTCCTGGAAAACCAATTACCAGTAGGACTAATTCCTCCTTTTGCAACCAATGCCTAATATGTGAACCCAAACATATTCACAGATTGTACTCATACTGTAGTTTTTGCTGTCATTTAAAAAACAAAAACAAAAAAAACAACATATAAGGTTAAAACAAAACAGTGATTTACCTAAACCATGCCAAAAATGCCTTGGTATTTGTCAGTGATGTACAATGACAATGTATGATCACAGCCTTAAACCATCTGCCTGTACCATGAAAGCATTGAATGCAATTTTTACCTCTGTTGTTTATGATATTGATCTCAACTAAGCATTGGCATGTCCAAAACTGGTCAGCCTAGAATATCTATAACCAGTATAACCATTATATAAAAATCATATAGGTTTAGCTGAAGTAGCCATTATAAAGTCCTGTCTGTTGAAGCCTCCTCTTCAAAAGCCAGACTGCAGCATAGACTCTGTAACCAAATTATTTCATGCAACAAAATTTTTTTTTTTTTTACAAAGTACAATCATGAGTTAAAGGGGTTGTTCAATGCTTCATTTTGATAGCTGATCCTTAGGATTGGACATCAATATAAGATTGCTGGAGGTCCGACACCCAGTTTCTGAACAGTGTACAGAGTCAGAAGACAGGACTGTACACTGTGTAGTGGCCATTTCTAATGATTGCAGTTCAGCCACAGGGACTACACACCATATGAGCCCATCTGCTTCAAGCTCTGTACAACGTACTGTGATAATTTGGGGAATTCAACTCAAAATGGCGGCTTTTCCTGGTCCGGACAGCGGTGGTTCATGGTACTGGGCGCCGGAAAGATAGCTTTCAGACGGTCCAAGTGTAAAATAAACGTGGCTTTATTCAGCTTAACTGCAACATAGCAAAACAACAAAAAAACCTAGAACACAGTTAGGGTCCTAACTCACTCCTTGAGCCCCTAACTGTCCTGACTATTGCTCAGCTCCAGCAACAGTCCCCTGTGAACGCCAGCCCTTCTGGGACAGAGCCTCTCCCTCTGTCCTTAGCTGGTCCACCACTATTTCCTGCTTCCTGCAGGGTACTCCAGCCCCTCTGGAGTTACGTGCCACCCAAAGGCGTGGCTGAGAGCCTTTTCTGGCCTGGCCTGGGTCGCTCAACAGCGCCCTCTGGTTCACATACTTACAGTACATATATTACCTGTGTCTTAGACTCACACCAATCTCATATTGATAACCTATCATAATGATAGTGTAACATCCTTGCCCGTCCGGGCTTTGGCGTCATGCTGTGGCGCAGGAGGCATGTCCGGCTGTGATTCCTTCCTTCGGGTTCTTCTTGTATTGTCTGAACACTGTCCTATTCCCTCACCTCCTTATTGATTTTCCACCACACCCATTTCCTTTACCTTCGTTTTCCTCTGCTCCACTAATAGTTAATTTTAGCCTTACCTGTGTGATTGACAGCCTATCCTCCTATCAAGTCTGGGGCGGGTTCTTCCTTCCTATTTATAGTTTGCTCACATTCACATTGGCGCTTGCTACTGCCTTGTGCGTACTGGCTATTACTCTTGCTGTTTTGTTACCTGTATTCATATTCCTGACCTTTGGCTTTACCGTTGACTATTCTCTCGAATTTTGATTCTGTACTGCGCTGCTCGATTGGTGCCAACTCCTTGGCTAGCTGACCTCCCTTTTGTTGTTGTTTGTCTTGTCTGCGTTCTGTGTCATCACTTATATTAAGAAGGGATTGCCACCCAGTTGTCGACTGTCGCCTAGGACAGTTCAGGCAAGTAGGCAGGGACAGTGGGGGGTTCAGCTTAGGGCTCACTGTCTTGTTGTGCCCCTCCCCCCAGGGTTCACCAGCATCTACTGGGGAATTGCTCCTCTAGCAATTCCCTTACAGATAGACCATCAGTATGAAGTCTTGGACAACCCCTTTAATTTATCTACTATAACCTAGGCTGCATACAGCCTCTCAATGTGTTCATATTATGCAAATTTATGATGTAATAAACTACTTTACCTGTTCTTAAAAGTCTACAGTTTTTAGTAAATACTCCAATGAAAGCTGCAATATGTTCTGTCTTTGTATTTAATGTATCTGTGTTTCAACTATAAGACATCCTGCACACACAAGAATTTTCCAGGAGTCCTTCATGCCAGCATCCTTACACTTAAAGGGGCTTTCTAGGACCCTAAAATGTATGATTTGTCCTTGGCATCATCATTACCAGGGAGCCCAACTCCTGGCACCTTCATCAATCAGCTGTTTGAAGAGGCCATGGAGCTTGGACAATTGCCACTTTTTCTCAGACCAATGACAACACGTCAGTTAGTCACATAGCCATGCTGCAGTGCATTCCTATTCAAATGAATGGGAGTTAGCTGCAATGCAAAGTACAGCCATTATACAATTGGCACTGTACTTGTTGACCAGTTATAATGCTGTAGCATCTGTCCGAATGCCGCATCTCCTTCAAACAACAAATCTGTGGGGATATTGTTTGTGAGACCCATACTAGTCTAAGGGTAGATCATCATTATTATAGTTCAGGAAAACCCGTTAAAAAATGTTCTCTTAAATTTACAAAATCAAAATGTTGCAGAATTCACAAATGTTTTAGATGCTTTTTACACTCATAGTACCTCCACAGTTTGAAAAGTGTTTTTTCAAAAATTGGAAATGTGTGAAATGTAAGATTTCTAGGCACACAATACTGATGGCAATGTACACCAGCCATGAGTAATGGTAAGAAGCAATTTTCTCTCTTCAAAACGAACAAGAGGTTCAAGTGATTCCTAAAGTTAGAAAAAAAAACACATGGCTGTGGAGCTGGTAGATCAAGCCACTGACTCCTATTTTTCCACAGTCTGACTTGGACTCCTGCTTGGACTCCTTTATAAATGGCTGACAGCCATGTTCTGTCAGAAACAGTAAAGATCCTCTAATTCATTAAAAAGCTAGAGATTGAATTCCTATGAAAGTAAGTATATAATAAACTATGCATCTATTTATAATTGTATAATATACGGTAGTTAATAATCATTTGCTTTTGAAGGTAGAGCTGCACAGAAAAACACAGCATACCATTGTTGGTTTGGGAATATAATAATATAATAAGTAACACAATGAACATTAATTAAGAAAACCTTTATTAGAACTGTGCAACTCACTGATATTTTGGACTTCTCACAGCAGAAACATTTGGCATTTCAACAGTTATACTTTTTGGCAAGACTTGTGGAGCAAGTACTTTCTCCAATGAAATGAATAATTAAACTAAAGTAAAAAATAAAAAAAACACATTTTCTATGTTTATATAAAAACAATGTACAAAAAAACACTGAACAACACACAATACTTAAAGAATTACAGTAAAGCAGAAAACATAAGTTACATTCACAATTCAAGGAGAACTATGGATAGAATGAGGTAGATTGTCAGAGTAGATCCCCTGAGAAGAGTCCATACTTAATCAGTTCTGCTATCTACCGCAAACTACCAGTATCACCTTTACATAAAGAAAGACAGATTGAGAACAAGAGGCAAAAACTGTAAAAAAAAATAAAATCTCAGACAAAAATACATTCCAAGGATTACATTTACAGAAATATTTGAAGCTGCTCTATAAATTGTATATATATAATGCTACACTATTTTCATCTAATGGCTGGTACCACCTGTTGGCAATGGTAATCTTAGGGCATGGTAACATCACTCTAAGTGACCAACATGATGAACACCTATTCCATAAAAATGTACATCCTAGACCTAGAACAAGTTTAAAGGAATGTAAATATAAATGTATGCAAAAGCACCAAATAGGTATGATCTAGTATATTTGATGTATCTCTTAGAACCAAAGCAGCTCTATAAAGTATAACTATAACAGTGGAAGAACATACAACCATAACTGGCGATATTACCTATCACCAGTTAGGTATCACCCCTAACTGGCGATATTACTTATTTACCAACATAATGCATTAGAAACCCTAGGACAGATGTTTCCTTAATACTTCTTTTATGGTACAAATGTATTATTTTAGCAACCCTTGCAGCTTGATGCCATGTGGACATATAAAATTACAATTAATAGTAGAAAATGTTCCATATATGTAAAAGTATACATCCATAGAAATATTTTGCAGGATTTCATAAAATTATTTATGTTATATGCAGCTCAACTATAGAGGACAATGTAAGAGTTTGTTCACATGAGAGCATCTTATCTTCACAACTATTGTAAAACAATGTCCCTGAAAAATATTTTCCAATAAAAACAACTAGTTACTCTTTGTAGACATAACATGTTTTACATACAGACCAAAACCCAAGGACACTGGTTTGGTGAGGATGCCTGTATATATACAAATAATAGTCTGGATTTGTCCAGAGAATTCTCAGCTAATCCATTGAAGGTTCATTACAAGGTTAAGAGTGACACAAATGAAGTAGTATGTTTGTATTTACTCTGGCTAGGTTCACACCTGTGCTGGGCTCTGTCGTTCAGGTCCACTGGGGGTCCCAAGCGACAGAGAGCCGGACCGCTAAGGCTAGGTACACAACTGCGTCCAAGTCTCCTGCTGCAGAAACCAGTGAAAATTGGCAGAGAGAAAAGTCTTGTAGAGAGGACTTTACTCTCCGACATTTTCAGTATAAAGGTGGAACCCTGACAGACACCCAATGGACCCCATTATAGTCTAAGGGGTCCAAGGGCAACTGCTGTTTTAGTGGTCCGGCTCTCTGTTGTTCGGGTCCCCCGTTAGACCCGAAACATGGAGAGCCCAGCACAGGTGTGAACAGCGGTTACCCATGGACCCCATAGGCTATAATGGGGTCTGCCGGGTTTCCGCTGTTTTTATACAGAAACTGGCAGAGATAAAAGTCCGTCGTGCAGTACTTTTCTCTCTGCTGATTTTCGGCAGTTTCTGATGCAGAGTCTCCAATGGAGACTCCCACGCAGATGTCAACCTAGCCTAAGATAAACTGATGATGGTTTGCTCTATTTTACAAATGCTCTTTTGGGCTGTCCACTGCTGCATGTCAATTGTAAATGACTCTGAAACATGTAGATGAATCTGAACATGCAATAAGACACTTTTGTCCACACTACAGTCGACTGTCAAATATGCTGAAATGATTGCCTATAGAATGCCAACAGGACCCTAGGTCAGATAAGAGATTTAAAGGAGTGCTAGTTGCCACAATACTTGATGGTAAACCTAGAAATATGCACAATGGCTACAAAGAAACAAAGCTCCTCTCAACCTCCCCCTTACTGCTCTGTAGCTACTTGATGTGGCAGAACTATAACATTAAAGATTTTGTTCCATGTGTTCACCTTGTAAACTATTCATAGCAAAGGTGATAAATGTTTGATCAGTGATGTTCTGATCATTGAGGCCTCCACTGATCACAAGATCAGGGATCCTGTATAATCATATTAATAGGTAGGTCGAGCATGTACACTGCTATTCCATTCATCTGTACAGGACTGCCAAATATATAGATGTGTTATACTCAACCTCTCTTTGACAGTCCCATAAAAATGAATGAAGCAGCAGTGCACATACTCTGGCCTCTTGAGAAATCAGCTGTATATACCTATAGAATGTTGCAGCTCCACTGAACCATCACATTCCAAAGATATTGGTGACACTATTTTTCGCTACTGGTACACGTGTACCATCAAGTAGGTGATCTTCCACAACACAGTTATAACACTGAGCGGTGGAGAATACGCACTTGACATTTTTATTGGTAGCAGAGCAGTTCCAAAGTAGTGGCACTAATATCTTTGGGACAAGAGGTGCTGGAAAAAAGAAATAGCAAAAGATTCAGCAAAGCAGGGCTAGTCTATGGGTACATATAATTCAAGATTCCAAAGCACATGGCAGGAGGCTGAGCACTGTATTTTCTTTATGGCCGCTGGACTGTATTTTCAGGTTAATCTCATTGTCATTGGGGGCATTTTTTAACAATTTGTTCAAGAAGATCTTTTACTACCTCCATCTCTCCAGGTATTTTCATCTTTGAAATAATTTCAACTGTGCCGGAATCAGAGGAGCAGCAGCTATTAAATGATGCTAACAGCTGGACTTGGAGATAGTGGTGTCTTTAATGAAAAACTTTGCTTATGTAATTCCTTACTATTTTATGCATACCTTATACAAAATACTAAAGGACAGCGCTTTCTGTCATAAAGATGATTGATTTCCAATATATTTCACTGCAGTATAAAGCTATGTTCACATTTGCACTGGAGTCTCCGTTGGAGAGTCCGTCGCAATGTCCGCCTGAAATCATACACTGCTTTTGTGTCCATTAGTTTCAGTTTTAAAACAACAGACACCCAGCAGACACCATTATAGTCCTCCAACGGACCAGAACAACATATAGCAGACACTAATGTCAACTTAGCTTAAGGCATCAAAAAAATTACACATTGATTTACTCATATACAAGAGTTGAATAACCATAATAGCCAAGGTAGATGGATGGATGTCACAGTAATATACAGTATAAAGAAAAGACCTGCCATAGACAAAGACACTCTGGTAGTAGAGACTAAATAAACTTTTGAACTACTAGTGTACATTAAATATTTACATATATATATATATATATATATATATATATATATATATATAAACAAGCTTGTAACCTTCACAAATACAATGGAAAAAAAAATGCAATACTGTAATACAAGTAAGATGAAATAAAATGTAACGCAGAAATACCAGTCCTTCAAGGGATGAGAGACACAACAGAACATGATACAGCTGTCATCATAGCAGTGGACAAAAGTGTGCTCCAGTTACAAATGCAAAAGTATGGAATAAGACCCAAAAATCTTAAGAGAGTCTGGCCATATGATCTAGAAATACAGTACAAACCTCATGCTCTCAGCAGCTTGTCTATTGAAGTTTTGGTTACAGTAATTGAAATACTGGTAGAAAACATGCCTGAGGTGCACAGCGCTGTCATAAAACTAAAGGGTCTATTCCAGCAAACATGGGTCTTGAGAATATAAACTACCCATTTGGCCAACATACCAGTGAGCATAACATACTTTTAAAGCCTTATCAACTGCTAAATATGCAGGGGTACCATAAATATCTTTGGTATAAATTGTTAATAGAGGAAAGAAATGCTCATGGGAATTATTAGCACAACATATAGCGGCAATGAATCATCTATTTAACCCCAATGGGTGGAATGGAGCAGCATAGAAAACTATAATATCACATTTCTGATAAAGTGAGTTTAGGTGCTTTTGTAACAGGTTTAGAAAACTATAATTTCAGTAAAACCACAGGAAAAAAAAAATTATAAATTTACATGAGGTTTTGTAGCAAACTACTTCACCATGCCACCTGGTAGAAATACGCCCTTTAGGTACAGATGTTGGAAGCTACATGTGCATGATACATCAAGCTATTGATTTCTATACCTTGACTTTCAGCCAAACGGATCACTAGCAGATACTAAACTATGATGTGCTTTAATATGGCATAGACCATATAGTGTGCTACAATAAACCACAACTTGGCTTCTTAATAGCATGTTTATAGTAGCTTATTAACCACTTCTACTACTGACATGGTATAAGATAAACTGACAAATACTGCCCAAATAATGTCTTTGAAAGCAAAGGATGAGCTCAGAAGTTTGGGGCAACACATGCCAAAATACTTGTTAAGTGATTCATTCTTAAATAATATGAAAAATTGCTTGTTATCTGACAAATATAGGACTCAGTGGACCAATGGCCCTTGAAGACACTACTAGATGACACTGATGTACTACTATAGCACATATTCAGGGTATAGATGAAGCCAGAACAAATTATATATATTTTCCAATACCCTCTGGCCATTGTTTTCCTGCTGTAATTCCATCCATCCATTTTCATAACTGAGCTGACACATATCTGTTTGCCAGATACACCTCACAGATATGTCACCTGTATTATTATATTTTTTGCATACTTCCCAATAGCATACCTGTCTCAAAAATTAACAAAGTAAAGGTTTATAGTTTTTTGGTTACCCCTACATATTATATGCTTAGCATGCATCTGATGATCACAAGATATGAACAGTTACACAAAAAGCATCTAACAATATAGTAAGAACTGACAAGACCCAAAAATAAATCTTTGGCTACACTTTTTTCACTTAGCATATAAATCAATTTGTTCAAAAATAGGTCATCTAATACTGTAATAATAAAGAGCTAAAGGCTAAATACTAAACTTGTAACTTGGAAGTTTTTGGACATGACTATTTAAAGTCTAAGGTAGTTTAACATGCAGATTGTATTCTTCATCTCTGCACTAATACAATTACTACTACTACTTGGCAGCTATGCCAACAACAGAATAGTAGATTTTCTTTCTTTTGGAAAAAAAAATATCTTATCCCTTAAAATATAAAGAACAATCTTTGGTATGAAAAAGCAGTTTTTAAAGACTGCATTTACCAGTCACATACGCACTAAAGAGCCATATTACAGGAAATTATTTGTGACAAAACAGTCTTCAATTCAATAGGAAATAAAGAGTTAACTGAAGTTCGCTGGTGTTCCTAGTGAATTGAAAAACCTTACTTCACATATAATCTGCAAATCAGATGAGTGACTACCCACTCAACAATTTATCCCTACGGAAGTCCTGGAAGCTGAGATTTTGGGTGCTTTTCTACAGGGTCTTTACACTGGAGAGTTGGTTTATTTGTCTCTGAAAACTGGCACTAAGGAAACAAGGAGGTCAAGAGAAAATGAAACCATAAACATGACACAAAATAACCTTTGATCACCCTGTTCCTCACAATAGAAGTTCTACAAGCAAAGAGACAAAGGAGACAAAGGAGCTGTGCAGTGTAAAGACACTGCTGATGCGAAGTCTCAGCTTACTGAACTTCTGTAAATATGTGTTTTGGATGAAGGTGAAAGAGATTTTCTTCACCCACATCTTAATGTTCAGGAGATAAGTTGCTTATAGACATTAAATATTTGCCGGCAGACCCACCTGCTTCTGCAGGATCAACAGTATAACTTCTGCAGGTCTTAGCTACAGTTGTATGCTCCCCCACTGAAATGTACATTTGGCTCATTGAAACATACACACTAAGACTATAGCCCCGCGTTGCAAAAACTCAGCATTTTTGATGTGGTGGAAGTCCTGCGGCAAAAAATGCTGCATTTTACAGTACCTGCAAAGTGAATGGGCTTCTGGCTAATCCCATCCACACAAGGCAGAAAAAAATCTGCAGTGGAAAAGGTATAATATAGGTATAATAAGGGCAGAAAGTCCACAGAGGAAAACTGCGAAAATACAATGAAAAACTGTGCGAAAAAAATGTGATGCGTTTCCGTTGTGTTTTTTTTCCTGCAGCGTTTTTTTGCTGTGTTTCGCTACATGGGGCCTTAGCCTAAAAGAGGAATCAACCATCTAAATTGTTGGCTAAGGGATCTGTTGGCCTACAATTATTCAATGTCTATGACAGACTGTCCCTGCTCTCAGCGCATTGTAGGTGATAGGTAACCTTTTTATAATGTAGCTAAATAACTGATCTACTTCATCTTCTTTCAATATCAAATATGAGCATGATACCCTGTCACATTTGCCCCATATATTCATGGGATATAGACACAAAAACATTATTCCCTGAGTACAGGAAATGAACACATACATCAATTTAAAAAAGAGGTAGTATAAAACAGGAATTGTAAAGGCAACAGGCAGGAATAGCCATGTCATAGGTCATTTCCAAATGCTCTGTTTAACATTAGATAAGCAATGAACAGTCTACTCCAGTTTTTTACATTATCCACAGAACAGAAGTGAAAGGGTTACTATAAAAACTGACCACCACTGGTCATCCTGAGATTCAGTAAAAATATGTACTTTTCATATTTTAAACAACAAAATGTAATAAAATACATTGACTTATACCTACTGTCATTGTGGTGATTGCCGGTAGATGTCCAGTTTACTGATCCCAGCAGCAAGGCTGGTCTCATGGTAGAGGATTTCTTGGCAATATTTTTAGAGTAATAGAAATAGTAATAATGTGAACTCTGTACAGTAGAGCATAGATAGATCTCTGCCTCAATAAGCATCTGTAAACAGAAAATTTTGGTTGGATTGCATATTCTCCAATACATTTCTAAGATTTAAGGCATTTTGTCATAGTCCTGAGTGATGTCCTGAATTCCTTGCAGTAAGGCAGTTATATATAACTGAGATATTTGAAGGCACAGTTGTTGCAAGGTAGTAAGTGTTACTGTGGGAGGACTGTTCACGAGAAAGTTGGTCTCCCTAAAGACCTATATGTAGAGGTAGTCATTCATGCAGTCAGGTAGAAAGAGTTCATCGCATGATATGCAGACATGTTAAAAGAGCAATAGGAAAATATCATGTATCCGTGTTGCCTTTACAACTCCTTAAGTAACACATTCATCACAGATAAAAAGCAATAATAAAAAAACAGCAAACAAAAACAAACACTTAGGAAGTACTTTGGATGAGGGTTAAAGGGAGACAAACAAAGACAAATGTAGGTAAAGCAGCGAAATGGAGTTCATAATGTGACCAGCTGAGGTAGACATAAATCAAAGAGACTGCTTGACGTCCCTTTACAACAAAGACAAATGGCATAAAACCTGGAGAGTTTCAAAGCCATTCACCATCCTGCAAACCAGCCTTCACTGTCAATAGATTTACCCAGTGGAACATTCTGCAGAAAAGTGATATATTTGATGGGCGAAACCAGATTTCACAAACATTTTTTTGCTCTGTCATTGTCCTTCGAACAGTCACAATGGCTGAAGTATCTGGCTTGAGGGAATTTTTTTTTCTTGAAATGTTTAGGGAATATGAGGTATAGCTGAAATGACCTCCTCAGGAACACACACTGGGAGACCTTTCATGTTTGCTTAAGGCAGAGTCCTTTCCACATTCTTGAACATGGTATGAGTCTGATGTTGGCAGTGAGGTACTGATAACAGAGTAAAGGTGAATTTCATCAGTTGACTCGTGAGAATACCGCCCAGAATCATTGGTTTCATGGCTCTCCTCGCTGTTCCCAGAATGCTCTGTATCTGTTGCTATACTATGTCGCATCTGGAAAGTGCCAGGATGACCAGGTGAAGTAGGAGACCCATCTTCTCCCCTCAATACAGTTGTGCCAGGACGATGTGAACAAGAAGACTTAGCAATTCTTCTTTTGGACTGTGTAAAGAAATCAAACGAAAAACATTAGGGTGTCAGTATACTTATATATAAAAGGTAAACTGTATTGACAGCGAATAACTTTGATTGGCTGCAGCGGTCACATGATGCATCCACACTCAATTAGCGGTAGGTTGTAGCAGACACATATGGACAGATTTATAATGGCTTGTACACCAGTTTTCTGGGATACAGGGCATGAAAACATTGCAAAACTTTTTTGCAAATTGGAATTTTGGACAAAAAAAATTACAACTTTTTTTCTGTTTTGTGAGTGGCGTGTAAGGGACACCTGCTCTGTCGGATTTATGATCATTCACACCAGTTTACTGGCATAAATGATCCCTGAAATCTATGCCAGCTACAAGCACACTGCCCCTGTAGAGGGTTCAGCTGATTTATGAAGGGGCTTGTGTATTCTCATAAATAAGGCGCACCCTCCACCAGTGCAGTGGATGTGAAGACTGGCCTTCTGCCCCATGGAGTCCAATGAACTGGTTGGCTTTAATACCAGACCATGTCACTAGGTTTCTTAGAAAACCAAGCATTGATGTATAGGGAGCCAACCAAAAGGTTGTGCTAGAGCAAGTTTTGCTTTTTTCATCATGAAGAACTTGCATATTCCATTCCTAGAATTCCTAGTAAAGCAGGTATGGTCTGTAAGACTCTACACATCGCCAGGTGGCTTGCAAAGGCAGTCTCCCTAAGGAGACATAGTACCCCTTCTAATCCAAGTCTAAGTTTTAGACAGTGCAAACTCAGAATAGACAGTCTGCGCCAGATTTTTCAAAGTGTTTAATGCGGTTTGTTAAATCTTATGCACTTTTACACTGTATAGTCTAATTTTACACCACTTATTAGTTGGCTTACTCTCCAACAAAAAATGTGCCAAAATGTCTGTGCATTTTTTGGAACATGGTGTTGCATAAAGGGGTTTCTCCATTAAAGGATTTCTTCTGCTCTTCACTTTCCTCTCCACTTCCTGGTTTCAGTGAAAAGTTAATGGGCAGGCTTAGCCTGTGTAATAGACAGTTAAAGACAGCAGTGTGCACTCAAGGCTAAATTGCAAACCGTTATCTCTGGATTTCTATAGCCCATTGTATTTTTACACAGTGGGCTCAAAGGGAGAGTGTGTTGGGATACCTAGGGGACAATGAAGACATAAAGGGGACAGAGTGGTGGCACCCAGATGGTAGAGTGATGGCATGTTAGGGGCAGAATTTTCTAGAGACTATTGTATTTTTTTCACACAACAGGAAAATGCATTGACCATTGAGACCATAATTGTTTACCTGTCCTGTTTTGTTTATAGCATTGTCCTTGAAACACAGCCATTTTTTTCTTTGTGTTTTTTTTTACAATTGGTCCATATCCATTTATAATAAGATCTGATCCACCCTAGAATAAAAAGAAAGATACAATTTAACATCATTTTAATTATTATCCTTTGAGCAGATTAATTTGTACAAGAATGTGATGCATGCTTTAGACCACAGTTATGCCCATATTGATTCTGATTGTCTAGCCTCCACCATCCCTGAGAAATCAGTGGTTTTAGTTTTGGTGCCCAATATGCTATTTAGGCTCTGTCAGGAGGGCAGTGTCAGGCAGGAGCAGACAAGGTGTATGATTCTGAGATCTGACACTGGCTGCCTCTGACTGGAGCTCTGAATCAGACCCCCTGCCTGACATTGCCCTTCTGACATTTAAGAGCTTAAATAGCACATGAGGCATCAAAATTAATTGCACTTGTTGCTCAGGAATGGTGGGGGCTAGAGAGAAAATTCCAACTGCGCCAGAATCAGTGGAGCGGCACCTATTAACAGATGCTAAGAACTTGAATTGGTGGACCTGGTGAAAGGGCCTCCTTAACATAAAATATCTGAAAATGGTTGAAATATTATGATTTCTCATTCTCCATGTAAAATGGACTCTGCAAATCTCTGCTAAAAAGGAACTATAACTGCCTTTTAAGCTTGCCGGCCATTGGTAAGTTGTTGTGGTTGTAAGTGGTTGTCTCATGAAAACAACACCAGTTCATATGAACAGTTAGTCATATGCACATCAGAGGAGGGTCCCCTTACTTGGAAATTTCCTGTATGAGCCAGAAAGGAAAACTGTTCTGTACAAGTGGTTCAAATTATGAAGATCTTGAGCTTCCCTTCTATTACTGCCATTAATCTGAATGGCCAGCATGTAATACTACATTCCCCCTGCAGTAACTAAACAAAAACAAAATGCTTGGCAGGTGCATCACCAGGTTGCACGGAGAAGAACTCAGGGTCACATTTTGAAAAGGATTGTCTCTTCCCTATATATTGAGGAATTTATTTGCATTTTCTTAATATTTTGCCAACAGTTTCTCAAAGTTTTTAGCATTTGGCCACAGTGAAAATGTACAGTCTTAATAATACTTTGAAGAAAATCCAGCTATACCGCTGCAGAACTTTACCTTTGTATCTAAGTAGTGATTTACTTGAACAGTAGGGATTAAGGGATCTGCATTTTCTTCCATTTGATTCATGGCCTTCCTTTCTTGAGTCTCGTGAGAAATTAAAGTAGCCGAATTAGGTATGCCATTAGTTCCTTGCTGAGCAATCTTTGCAATGGATGCTTTCCTGCAGGTGAAAAGGATATTCTTAAGGGAAGATCAAAATTGTGTTGTATTCCACCTGTGAAGACTATTTTCACCCACAACAATGGATAGTTATAACAGTAGTAATATATGAGGATTCTAAGTCACATTTCAAAAAAATCATTTTACATTAAAAACACTTTGTCCCCCAGCTATGGGCCCCTTGTTTTCTAATATCTTAGCAGAGAGCACCCTGCTTATGTTTCTCTTACAGTCCACCAGTAATAGTGAGCCTTGAAGTTAATTAATTTGGGCATTTACCCTCAATCTAATAGTAGAAGATGCCCCTCTGCAGCTGCACTGGTTGGTTTGTCCACCCCTGCCCTATATATATGGATTGGTGATAAGTGTCAGATGGCTGGAGGTCTGCCTCTGGGACTCTCAATGGGAGCCAAAAGTTCTCCTGTGAAGGGAATGCAATTGAGCATGCGTGACCAATGCTCCATGAACCTCCTTTGGGTTGCCAGAGATTGCTGTCACAACAGCCCCATAGAAACAAATGAAACTGTTTCCATAAACCAGCATCTCATTCTCATGGCACATTCAAGTATTATTTTGGGTTTCTGTTCTCTTGATTGCTGGGAGTCCTGGGGAAAGAGCTCCAGCCATTTCTACGTTGGTTAGGGGATAAGTGTCATTAATGGCATGACCCCTTTAATAGTTTATGCAGCTACTTCCAAGTTAAACTGATCTTATACAAACTTAACAGATGCTGAGTGACAATCACTAATAGCCACCAATGAAGCCACCACCAGAATAAGAAGTTAATTTGACTAGAAATTGACATGACTGAAAGGATATTAAAAGACTTCACAAAAGGACAACTTAGAGAACGTGTGTCTATTTTTGCAACTTGGATCTGCATTTTTTCTTCTTAAAAACCTTTAACTGAAATGTGGCAACATGTAGGCAACATACCCCAAGGCAGTTTACAATTCTTTTTATATGATAATAAAGAGATCTCAGAAAGTATAATGAGTATTCAAAACTACATCAATATTAAAAACTTTTAGAAGGGGTCAACAGCAGAGTTTAAATGACATTTAAAGGGTCCATGGCACAAAAAGGCTAAGAAACCCTGGATCAGACCAGCTGCTTTGTTCTTATACATGATTTACAGTGTTCTGCCACTGTAAAGAACTAAATAGTGGGGCATGAACCTATACAAATGACTCATTTATACAAATCTGTACAAGTTAACAGGCAACAGTGAGGTGAGACAATCCATAAAATGCCGTCCAAATAAAGACATTCTTCAGTATTTCTCGTACAAACCTGGCTTTGCTACGATATATCAGTATAAGCACACAAATGAGAATACAAGTCAGTGCGATGCAGACTCCCACAACAATCCCAGTCATTGATTTCTGGTCCAGGTGATAAAAGTAATCTGCAAGGAATACATCATAAAAAGTCTTAACATCAAGCAAAAGTAGAGTAATAGTGCACATGTCTACAATGTCTACTGTTATGTTTGGCACAAAAACTGATGACAAAAAGATGCCCTTGAAAGTGTAGTATTATAGATAGTATTATGGTATATCTTAACATATAAATAGAAACCTATGCATTACAACAAACTAAACCTGCTTTCACACTCCTAGGGCATACATCAAAAGTTCCTACTGGCCCGAAGGAAATGTCCTTTTGGCCTCTTTTGGGCGTGTATATGTTGGTATACCTTTTTAGAAGCTGTGCTATTGCATTGAGAGGCATAACAAGTCATATACCTATTTCAACAAGGCAGCCTACAGGCGACGGCTGCCACTGCATGCTTATACTGTATGTTCCACAGCCATGCATTCTTCATACATGACTATGCTCCTCCACTCCTTTGCTGTTCTATTAGAGGATATATTAGCTTGTAATAGTCAAAACCTCAAAAGTCCCTGTATGTCACTAGATAAGGTAATGATAGGCACAACGAAACATAAATTGATATAAAGACAGTTCTCCATTTCTGTTTTTTTTTAAAGGGAATCTACCTTTAAAACTCCTATTTCATTTACTTATATTTTAATATACGTTATTAATCTATAAAACTTCCTTTTAATAAAAAACAGGTTGTAAAGTTCCCATTAGCAATGATCTAACTAAGCAATGCCAGGAGACTAGTACATGTAGTACATAGAGATGAAGCATTTACCAAAGAAGGAGGGGGGTGATTTAAAATGGCTGTATCTTCTGTTTTATACCACCTAGAAAAATGGTTCTGGCATATTTCTTAGCTTCCATAAGATACCAGAACCATTTTGGTAGGTAGTATAAAACCGAAGATACAGCCATTTGAAGTGACTATAGCCCCCTTTTGGTAAATACTTCCGCTCTGCATATTTACAATACAACTGTGTACAGACTTTACCTAGCAACAGCTCAGTTAAAGGGTTGCTAAGAAGAATGTTACAGCCTGTTTTATAATACAAAGGAATTTAGAAGTCTTATGCAAATGAGCCAGCTGGTGCACTGGGCAGGCCTTCAGCACTGGGAGCCATGCTCCTGCAGCAGAAGTAGGATGGTTGATGTCATAGAAATGGAAGGGTCAACTCACACTGCATGGGGTGGCGCAGGCAGAAGATGGTAGGGGTCTGAGTGCCAAGAGCAGTGCTCCAGGGAGCTAAAGACCTGCCCCCAGTGCACCAACTGCCTCAATTGCATAAGACTTCAAACTTGTTTTTCTCAAATTCTCTAATTGTGACATATGTAACAGAGGTATGTTGTTTATCACTGTACTGTGCTCTGTAACACAGTGAAGGCAGTTGAACATGTCTGGTGGAGGTGATAGACTCCCTTTAAACCAACAGTACAGTCTGTAAGCCTAATACTGAGATCTACTTATCCCTACCCCAAAACCTACTGGTCGATCACAATGATCTGTATATACTGTCTATAAATCTCCCCTCCTCCATTCATACAAAGCCCATCAAGTGTCAAATGAAGCAGTTTTCAGGTGAATTTATTGTAACATCAATCTATGAACTTTCATTTACCTCAATTTTTCTAGGACATCGGGTCATAACAATCATTCTACAAAGAGCAAAACCATTACATAAACTCTATCACTTTAGAGTATGCAAGAGGAACACCTCAAATCTTTTGTCTTTTTCCTCTTTGCAACGTGTCAAATATTTCTTTTTTAATGTTTATATCATTATTCTACCCATAAGATCAAGACTAAGCAAGAACAGAACTACTGCTACTGGACAACCTTGATTTTAATAAGGATTTTAGCCGTGCAAGACTTGAGTTTACCAATACCATAAATTCTGAAAGAATGTAAAGTTGCAAATTATTAATCTAAAAATTTTGAACAAAAGAACAAAACCCGAAAAATGTATAAAATCAATAAAGCGTGGAATAAATTACATAGCTCTCCATTCACTACTGCTGATCTGTGACGTCTTGCTGAGAACTGCAAATTGTGTGATATATGATTCAGACTTGCACTTTCATCTACAAATAAATCACTGTCATTAATTTGTTTATTTTAAGTTTATTACAATGACAGCGTATCACCTCCATATAGTAATTCTGAGGCTGTATGCTTCTTCTCAGTTTGGGTTCATTTGTCTTTGCAGAACAGAGTACTGCTTTGCAGACACAAAGCCACAGATGGGTGTCTAAAAGAATGCACGCTTCCAAGTAAATAATGAAACTGTTTCGCTTTGTTTACTGTAAGTATTTCCAAACTGACCTTGACTGTTGGCAGAATTTAACTGCTTTGACTTCATGCTGCTGCGCACAGTCTCTTTGGGTTCGACAGCCAACTCTACTGCATTCGAGAATGGGCCCTCTCCTACTTCATTGGAAGCCGAGATCTTGACCAGATAGATATCTCCAGTAACAAGATTTTCCAGCAGAGCCATGGTTATAGCCCCTGTGGATTAGCATTTAGTTTATATCACATAGGCAAGAGAAACTCTGTACAATTTATTCACAACTTCAAACCCAAATGTGCTTCATTACACGTTACACATTAAAGGGATTCTGTACTTTTGGCACACACTCATATAAATGAGAACATAGTATGAAAATCTGCAATTTACTCCATAGGGGAAAATTATTAACAGCTTTTGCCCCCCCTTGTGTAATGTAAAAATTTAGCTAATTTTTTGCACTTCATATCTGTGCTATGATTTTTGACTTTTTGCACCTCTCATTAGAAAATTGGCTGAAGTTAACCAGGAAGGGAAGAGATGCCATTTGTTTTTACTTAATTCCAAACACTTACAGTGAAAAGCCACATCTGTTCTGGTGTAGATGTAATTTTATGTTAATAAAACAGCTGAAAATGATCCAAATTTAATAAGAAGCATGCACTTATAAAGTGGTGCCTATTAGGATGTTTAAAACACTGTTCTTAAAAAAAATCTTTCATTGTATATGTCTGTGCAGCACCTGAACCTGGACCTTAGGCTTTATTGAGGTGCTAGGCTTTTTTTTTTTTTTACACAAACATTTTTAAGTTCATGAAACTATGAACATAAAGTCATTGAAGACACAAAGTGGAAAGTATACTAAGACTGGGGTGCACCAAAATTTGCGACTATATAGTATAGTATAAATTACTTTATAAATTCCTCATATGTCAGAGGTACAGAATCCCTATCATTTCATTACTGGACTGCATATAAATTCAGTCGACCTCTGACATTGGTCAATAATTAGCTTCTTTTATTCAAGAATTAATGTTTGCCTAACAATAAAGATAAGTAGCAAACACTAAGGTAGTTGTATTATTCTATGGGGAAATAGGTTCATGCATTCTCAGGAAGCAGCTCACAAAGCCCCGCAAATCACACACTATGAGTGATCACAGAAGCTTAACACTATGCAAGCCAGGCACGTTCAAGCCTGCCATATACAGGCTGATCTCTTGCCGGCTTGGGCATAAGAACTGAACTGGTTACAGTACAACATATGGTAACCTTGTTACACCAAATAACCGACATCAGCGGTCCTATATAAAATCCAGCCACAATGGTAGCCATAGATAGACGTCTAAAGGCCATATTCTATAAATAGAGGTCCAAATTCCACTTTCTACAAGCTTAGATCACTGCTACTATGATGCAGTTGATAAAACCATCAGGAGAAAACTGGACTGTTTCTTGGTGCTACTTGCAAAACATAGAGGAAAAAAAACCTTGCCAAAGCACTGCTATAGCATTTCAAGGCATTATTGAAATACACTTAACTTAAATAAAGCTTTGAAATCCTCATGCTTTTTTTATATATATATGGCTCATGAGCAGAGGAAATAAATGGTCCAGTTATCTCATTACTACAAGGTATCAAGCACAATGCCTTTAGGGTAGCACAACTTTACTCTTGCCACTGGTACTTTGTTTCACCAAGGTGATGCCCTATGCCCACTTCTGGCTCCATAGTTAGTTCTCCAATATAGTCTTTTGATGGGACACTGACTTCAGGCTGCCAGAGTTTGATTTCTCCCAATTCCCCAGCTTTATTACAGAAATTCTCCAATTGCTAACAGGGATATGTCTAATAATATTCTATGCAAGCAAACTCCTATTTATGCAGTTCCTTAATACATTTATTCATGACAAACATGGCCATACATTATCATATGTATCATTAATAAACATTCATAATAACGCAGCTTTCAATCACATGCATAGGCACAAGTATCTACCACAGGAACGCATTAATAATACATGAAAGGACATTTGAGAAAATCTGAAAAAATGTATGATATTTAACACATTTTTCCTGCTCTAATGTATCAATTAGAATGCTGGAAAAAGGATCTAGTTGACAACACGACTTCTTCAAATCTTCTCCATTCTGGTTCAAATGGAGGTTCGATGACATCCCACAGTCTTAGAAATGGCTTTGTAAGCCTTTCCGAACTGACAGTGTGTTTATCATTTGCAGCAGATTAAACTGCAGGTAAAATCCGCAAGAAATCAACTGTGGGAGCAATAATTAGAAAATGGAAGACATACAAGACCACTGATAATCTCCCTCGATCAGGGTCTCCACGCAAGATCTCACCCTGTGGGGTCAAAATGACCACAAGAATGGTGAGCAAAAATCCCAGAACCACACGGGGGGACCTAGTGAATGACCTGCAGAAAGCTGGGACTAACGTAACAAAGGCTACTGTCAGTAACACACTACGCCACCAGTGGCTCAGATCCTGCAGTGCCAGACATGTCCCCCTGCTTAAGCCAGTACATATCCGGGCCTGTCTGAAGTTTGCTAAAGAGAATTTGGATGTTCCAGAAGAGTATTGGGAGAATGTCATATGGTCAGATGAAACCAAAGTAGAACTGTTTGGTAGAAACACAACTCGTCGTGTTTGGAGGAGAGTGAATGCTGAGTTGCATCCAAAGAACACCATACCGACTGTGAAGTATGGGGGGGGGGGCAACATCATGCTTTGGGGCTGTTTCTCTGCAAAGGGACCAGGACGACTGATCCGTGTACATGAAAGAATGAATGGGGCCATGTATCGTGAGATTTTGAGGGCAAAACTCCTTCCATCAGCAAGGGCATTGAAGAAGAAACGTGGCTGGGTCTTTCAGCATGACAATGATCCCAAGCACACTGCCAGGGCAACGAAGGAGTGGCTTCGTAAGAAGCATTTCAAGGTCCTGGAGTGGCCTAGCCAGTCTCCAGATCTCAAACCCATAGGAAACTTTTGGAGGGAGTTGAAAGTCCGTGTTGCCCAGCGACAGCCCCAAAACATCACTGTTCTAGAGGAGATCTGCATGGAGGAATGGGCCAACATACCAGCAACAGTGTGTGCCAACCTTGTGAAGACTTACAGAAAACGTTTCACCTCTGTCATTGCCAACAAAGGATATATAACAAAGTATTGAGATGAACTTTTGTTATTGACCAAATACTTATTTTCCACCATAATTTGCAAATAAATTCTTTGAAAATCAGACAATGTGATTTTCTGGATTTGTTTTCTCATTTTGTCTCTCATAGTTGAGGTCTACCTATGATGTCAATTACAGGCCGGCCTCATCTTTTTAAGTGGGAGAACTTGCACAATTGGTGGCTGACTAAATACTTTTTTCCCCACTGTATATTGGGAAAATATATTATTTTTATCAGCAAAACCCATCTTAAGTTAATGGTCACCACTAGTGTCATGCATCAGATCAGACAAAGCATCATGTTTTCCTTTTATAACAGAGACCATGACGCAGATGTGGACAGTGCCTAATAGAGCCATTTTTCCATGATGACTGATACACAAGCTCTAATATGTCTATTATAAAGCTTTTGTACCATGAGTTCTGAAGTATGAATTCAGCCTTGACGTTTTTGTGCAGCTAGACTGCATCAAAGAAATAAGCAAGTGCTTCATGGAATGGGAACTGACCAGAGAAGTCCCTATATTATCAGGTGTTAGTTGAATGTGGCTTTCTTTGTAGCAGCTGTGTCTTGTCCTTTGTGACATAACCTTTGCTATAAAGTTATAAAGCTGTCAGGGTTCTGAATACTTCACAGACTTTCACACTATAAAACACCGACCAAAAACCAGTAAAGAGACTGCAAGTCTGATTGACTTTCAGTGAAGTCAGATTTAAGGCTAGCCTGTCATAACTTCTAAATGAAAAAAAGACCCACATATGTGTGCAAACCTCCCGAGTGGTTCAATCCACAGGAGTCCATTAATTCATTAATGAATTCACCGCACCAGCGTTAATGGCTCTTAATGACCTCACATCCTAATGACTTCAAGTAAGGTAGTTCAGACCAAAGCCAAAAGAAGTAGCAAAGTAATAAATATTTAATAATTGGCGTAATAAAACCTCTTTCTAATGAAGTGTTATATATGCTTCCATTCACTGTGTAGAAAATGTCAGAGCAGAAAATGATCAACAGCGAATCTCAACACTTCATGGCTGTTACTACTGTGTGTACATGGACATATTGTTGTATATGCTGGCTTTAGATAAATGAACAGGACCCATACAAGTATATAAAATAGCAATAACACATAAACGTAAAGAATGCAACAAGTAAATTACCATCTCTGTGCATAATCTGCCACTGGCCAGTAGCCCAGTCTTTTCTAGAAGCATATAATATTGTGTAACGGGTGATAGATGATTCCAGCTCTTCAGGGGGTTTCCAGGAGACCAAAGCAGTGTTTTCTTCAATCAGCG
This sequence comes from Leptodactylus fallax, assembly GCA_947044405.1. Lineage (NCBI taxonomy): Eukaryota > Metazoa > Chordata > Amphibia > Anura > Leptodactylidae > Leptodactylus > Leptodactylus fallax. The sequence goes on along the minus strand of CAMRHE010000027.1, from coordinate 6,549,734 downwards.
TCACCTTGACACCCACAGGCGGACTACTTGGAGCTGCATGAAAATAAGAATATGAAGCACATAGGTATTGTGCAATGTAAATATGTGGATCAGCTGGTGATCACTCACAGTCTTGTTCATAGATATGTTCCTTACAGAAGATACTGGCACATACCCATGCTGCTTTCTACTGCCACACAGAGGAAGACACTTCAGAGAGTAACAGTAACACAGTGTTTTCAGTGTTTCATTATAAGAAAGACAAGTGCTAGTAGAAAAGGCATTTCAGAGGTAGGTTCACCTATGTTGACCTTTTATATATTGAGAAATTACATAAATAGCTACTCCATTGTACACTGTATAAGTCCATAATTTATATCACAAGACCAAGGAAAATTCTAATTCACAATTGTTTTCCTGAAAGGCTGTATCTGCTGCCTTATACTCCACCGGTGGTCTGTGATAGATTTGCATTGCAACAGTCTATAATCTTTACTGAGTCTATTACCATTAATAAATGGCAAAATGCCAAATCATTTTATGCCATTCCAGTAAAAAGAGACCCCTGTTTTACATATGTAAACCTTCTGATCCCTACATCACACACTAGCACTGATACCTAAAATAACTGCCATATGTACATGTAGCCAGCAGCCTATGCAGTCACTATTTTACAAGGCCTGTGGGACTATTCAGCCGCTTTAAAAGTAAATGGCTTTCATAATTCATACCTTCTGGAAGAGTGGAATGGTAAACCACGGGACTCCAGGGACTTGACAACTGGTCCACGTGGAGCCTCACAGCAAACTCATACTTAGTATTTGCTTCAAGATCTTGAACTAAAATATGAGGCTCAGACCTGTGGATAAAGGATAGAATGTATTTTGTTATAACTGGAGGTGATGTAGGAAATCACATTACAAGCCTGTGTGTTTGTATCAGTTCTTTATAGTTTCTCATATGGAAACCAAATTGGTGCTTCTGACTTTTCAGCACACAATATTAGTCAGATACAGTCATATGAAAAAGTTTGGGCACCCCTATTAATCTTAATCATTTTTAGTTCTAAATATTTGGGTGTTTGCAACAGCCATTTCAATTTGATATATCTAATAACTGATGGACACAGTAATATTACAGGATTGAAATGAGGTTTATTGTACTAACAGAAAATGTGCAATATGCATTAAACCAAAATTTGACCGGTGCAAAAATTTGGGTACCCTTATCATTTTATTGATTTGAATACTCCTAACTACTTTTTACTGACTTACTGAAGCACAAAATTGGTTTTGTAACCTCACTGAGCTTTGAACTTCATAGCCAGGTGTATCCAATCATGAGAAAAGGTATTTAAGGTGGCCAATTGCAAGTTGTTCTCCTATTTGAATCTCCTCGGAAGAGTGGCATCATGGGCTCCTCAAAACAACTCTCAAATGATCTGAAAACAAAGATTTGTTCAACATAGTTGTTCAGGGGAAGGATACAAAAGTTTTCTCAGAGATGTGAGGAACATAGTAAGGAAATGGAAGACCACAGGGACAGTTCTTGTTAAGCCCAGAAGTGGCAGGACAAGAAAAATATCAGAAAGGCAGAGAAGAAGAATGGTGAGAACAGTCAAGGACAATCCACAGACCACCTCCAAAGAGCTGCAGCATCATCTTGCTGCAGATGGTGTCACTGTGCATCGGTCAACAATACAGCACACTTTGCACAAGGAGAAGCTGTATGGGAGAGTGATGCGAAAGAAGCCGTTTCTGAAAGCACGCCACAAACAGAGTCGCCTGAGGTATGCAAAAGCACATGTGGACAAGCCAGCTTCATTTTGGAAGAAGGTCCTATGGACTGATGAAACAAAGATTGAGTTGTTTGGTCATACAAAAAGGCGTTATGCATGGCGTCAAAAAAACACAGCATTCCAAGAAAAACACTTGCTACCCACTGTAAAATTGGGTGGAGGTTCCATCATGCTTTGGGGCTGTGTGGCCAATGCCGGCACCGGGAATCTTGTTAAAATTGAGGGTCGCATGGATTCAACTCAGTATCAGCAGATTCTTGAGAATAATGTACAAGAATCAGTGACGAATTTGAAGTTACGCCGGGGATGGATATTTCAGCAAGACAATGATCCAAAACACAGCTCCAAATCTACTCAGGCATTCATGCAGAGGAACAATTACAATGTTCTGGAATGGCCATCCCAGTCCCCAGACCTGAATATCATTGAACATCTGTGGGATAATTTGAAGCGGGCTGTCCATGCTCGGCGACCATCAAACTTAACTGAACTGGAATTGTTTTGTAAAGAGGAATGGCCAAAAATACCTTCATCCAGGATCCAGGAACTGATTAAAAGCTACAGGAAGCGACTAGAGGCTGTTATTTTTGCAAAAGGAGGATCTACTAAATATTAATGTCACTTTTCTGTTGAGGTGCCCATACTTTTGCAGCGGTCAAATTTTGGTTTAATGCATATTGCACATTTTCTGTTAGTACAATAAACCTCATTTCAATCCTGAAATATTACTGTGTCCATCAGTTATTAGATATATCAAATTGAAATGGCTGTTGCAAACACCCAAATATTTAGAACTAAAAATGATTAAGATTAATAGGGGTGCCCAAACTTTTTCATATGACTGTAACAGATCACAAATCTAAGATACAGTTATGATCTGTAATACAAATATGTTATTGCTAAATATTAAGGCAGCATACCATACTTATAGTGATTACAGAATAAATGCAGAAAGTGTCTACTGAAAGATTACATGAACTATTTCTGTACTTTACTTACGTTTGGAGGTAAAGCACTAAAGAAGCATTCTGCAGACCAACAGGATTACAGCGTACAGTATAGTTAATAGCTTGTCCAGAAGAAAATGCAGGTCGCCCCCAATATAGGTAGATGGAAGAAGAGCTGTTTGCTTTGGCATAGAGATGATGAGGTGGAGGAGGAGGGGGAACCATGTGATCGGGGACAGCTGTTTCAGAAGAAAAAACATGAAAAATTATTTTTCTATTGGATGTCACAAAATTCCAAAGAGGAGATTCTGAAAGCTTATAAGAGCCATCTCTTACATCACAAGAATGTTATACTTTTTTTTACATATACATACAATTAAAATTTTAGATCAGTGGGTGTCTGACTGCCAGGACTGCTTCAAATCAGCTATTTCCCTGTGCCAGCGCAAGCTACAATGCTCACCTGTTTTTCTTTTCTTTTTTCTATTTTTTTTTTTTTTTTTTCATGTGGTTTTTATTAAAACAACCAAACACATTTTCCAATTTTCCAACAGAGAATACATACAGTGCAAATTTTAAAAATGGAATGGACCTGTATTGCAATTAATTGACAGCATACACAATCTCTCCATTTTCCATAGATAAAGTAACCAAACATTGAGGAGGTATCCGGTAGTGGCACAGGGGCACCAACCATCTATGCAATATCACCTGTCGTATTTTTAATAATGGGTGAGTACTGCACTGGTTGCTATTATTAACAGTACGGCAAGTGAGTACTGTATCTTGCTTCAGCACAGGGAAATACAGCTATCTGCCAGTCTTATCTAAAATACATGTCCTATTCAATGGATAGGATATCAGTTTTAAAATACAGAAAACCCCTTTAATACATCTGCACTGGGCTCTCCACTTTGGGGACCACCGTGGGACCCGAACAGCGGAGAGCCGGACCGCTAAAACAGCGGTTACACATGGACACCGCCATTTTCAAACTGAAAGTGGTGGAGAGAAAAGTCCTCCAGTGCAGATGTGAACTTAGCCTGACAGAGTGAATAAAATGCTACACATACACACTGCTACAACATTCACCACCTTACTTTAATTAGTAGTAGATTATTTCTAGCTCTTTGGTAGTATTGTTAAGGCTAGGAAGAAGCAAGAATAACTAACTAGTAAAACATACACAAAAAACGACATGTGACAAATGCTACAATGTTATATACATTTTGGGAACCTTCTTTCTGGCAAACATACATCTTAAAGCATTACATAATTTGTATTGCCCAGCACTGGGAACTGAACAATTAATATTTGTTACTACAGACATTCATAAGGTTTCAGCCTGGCAACATGGTCAAGAACATGGCAGGTGAAATACCATGCTGATATATGTAAAATAATGCACTTAGGCTGCAGTAAATGTATATGCATATACATTAAAAGAACTAGAGAAGGGCTTGGGTATTTTGGTTCCAAGTAAGCTAAGCAGCAGACCTCAAAGTCAAGTAGCAATGATCAAAATGTAATATTATCCTTCTTCAATTTTGGGCATTGCATTATGAAGAGAATATAGAAGAGTGGAGAAGGTTCGAAGAATGGCAAGTACATTATTAAATGGATGAAAGATCTGTCTTATAATGAGAGGCTACAAAAATTGGGCATGTGCAGCTTGGGAAAAAGACGAGTTAGAGGTAATCCTATTTACATGTATTACTATATGAGTAATCGATACCTAGAGTCATAGGATTTATTCTTTCCAAGGGCTTTACAGAGAACCATTGGACATTTTTTTATACATGTAGCTAAGGCTTTTGAGACATCAATACAGAAAAGGGTTCTTTCGTTTGAAAACACATAAGGTCATAAGGTGGCACTGAATACACGCCTGGCTGCCAATGTCTCCACTCAGATTGTTAATCATTTAGTGATTATTCCTTGTTCCCCTGTTAATAGCTGCACTGCATTGGTGGACAAACCTGCAAAACCGCACGGGCACTAACAGGGGCACAAGGAACAATCAGTAGAAGATTAATAATCTAAGTGAAGACACTGATGCCAAGCATGTGGCCAACGCCAAATTGTGTGTCTTCACCCTTACAGTTAGAGAGATAAACTATAGAATGTCCTCCCCCATTGGCAGATGCAATGAAAACATTAAAAATATGCTATATGCTTATCCAATGACAAACGGTATTAAGGTTTATAATTCATTTTTTTCAGTTAAAAGCAGGTTTTTGCTATTATAGATGAGCCAACTATAGGCACAAAAGCCTTGATACCAGTTACATCAACATAATCAACTGACTTGTGTATTATCTCATACTAGTCAATGCCAATGCTGCTAGTCTGTCTTCCAGCCCACTGTATTACTTGCATTTCCTTTCTTGGAAAAATGTACAGCCCATAAAATAACTGCCTCTATTGACTCAATATGATGTGCATGATTTATTATAACTTTTTAGTAAATATATTTTAATTTACTTACAAATACAGACTGGTGTGCTGACTGTTTGGTCTGCTTGATACCCTTCATCCATATTGTTATAAGCAAGCAACCTCACATGATACTTCCTTCTGGGATCTAAGGGTAAAACAAATACAACATCAACAGAAAAAGTGAAGTCACGGACACCAAGAAACATATCCATTTTAAAAATAATGATTATATTACTACAGTGGTATTAAAAAAAAATACCCACTATCTGGTCATTGGAGTACAAACTTGTTCACTTGGCTGTATTTACAGCAAATTGTTTGATCCCACTTTAGAGGAATTGGACTTCTGCTGTGATCTGTCCCAGTTCCTAAGCATAATAATACAGAATAGCACATGGGTTTCAAATATGAGAATATACAAGCCCTTAGGCCTCACACATATGGCACCTTGAGTTCACATGGGTGAATTGCAATCCATGCAATTGTTTTGCTTTCAGGCACTATGTTATCCCCTGGGTACAGTACTTCTAGGGGAGAATACAGTATGTGTTAGAGAATGTGTTGGTTATGGGTTCTCATGGAATCAGCTTGAAAAACAAGAATACAAAGCACAGGGATATACAGTATGGCCCATATTGATATTGTATATGTGGTGTATCTGCAAAGCAGATTACTGGATTACAGAATAATATTCTTAGCACCACAATCATACTCCATCATGCCACTGATAAGATAATATATAATAATATATCATGAAGTGAGACATTTCTTTAAATTCAATCACAGCTGAGAAACTTACTCTGTTTCTACTAATGTGTGTAGAACCCAAGAAGGATTAATCATACTGTCTCCAACATTCATAAGGAGTGTCTGTAACCCACACCAAGACTATAGCATGGAGAAAGATGTTTTCTTAACCTTTTGATGCCCATTTATCAACACTTTGCATGTCAGCTAGGCATACAGCTGCATGACACACAACACATTCTAAATTATTGCTATGTCCTGTATCATTCCACTCCTCTATATTATTCCAACCTCCCTTGGAGATCTCTGTGGTATCTACTGTACATATCTTACTTCAATGCCCACAGTGCTTCAGCATATGGCATAATCATTCTGCATTTTCAATAATATTTCCCAGTGAGGTGCCTTGAGCATCCTCGTTGTTTAATCTCATTGAATGACCAAGTATACTGAAAATCAATCTGATTGATACAAACAATTATTCTGTTAACTGGATAATTTGTTATAGCTGGATGATGTTCAATCAAAATTGCTACATCTATCAACAGCTTTAATATGTTACCAAACACAAGCAACACTTTAATCACTTATCAGATCTTTAAGAGACCAAGCTTGAAGACACAGATTAACTTTCTGCAAATCTGACAAACAGGGAACAGGAATCCAGTTGTGCTGTTTCAAGGTCTATGCCATGTTGCACAGCAGTGTACCTCAAGACTTGCTGTAAAATCAATCCTTATTTATGAGTTCCAGTTGAGTGGCTCATCATTACCAGAGGTTTAGTCATGGTATCTCTGAAATGTAGAGACAACCAGGTTCCCACTTATTTGAAACCCCCTGCGTATATAGCATTGATAGAAATCTGTAAACGGTTCACTGCTTGGTTTTCTGGACTTTCCTCCCAACAAGCAGCTCACTTCAAATTGAGGATGACAGCTGAAGGTAATTGTACAGAATACCAAATGCCATACTTTTCTTTAAAGATCTCCCCTGGGGTCCAACAGTCAATCAGCACACGATGGAAAATGACAGACATGATTAATATTAACACCAATGCTCTTCAAAATACCTCATAATCCTGCAGAGTTTTAATTGGCTAAATGTCACAGAATTACAATATTACAACACAGAATTACAATATTACAAACAAAAACTAATAGTAATACAAGTTGTGTTCAGATGCTTCATTACCACATCTACATCAATAAGCAAGCATAATAAAGCCTATACATTTCTTATTAACTACACACTGAAATTGGTAGTCAAATGATGTGCCTTGAAAGGAAGACAAATAGGGTGGCTTATGCATGAAGCCCATAGGCATGTGACTACCACCAGATGTCACTGCACACACACCATTCAAAGGACATTTAGACAGTGCTTAAGGTAGGAAGTGGGATACTTTAGTGCCAATAATGAATAACACTATTAAAGCTCTTGACCTCACTGAAGTAGATAGTTACTCCTGCTTGACAGTCAATGAATATGAAATGCTTATTGTGTTGACAAATATGTTGCTTGGAATGAGGCCATTAGCAATGTTGTACAGTTAAAGTATCTCATGTAATTCTTAAGTACAGGGCCCTTGAAGGTTTTCAGTACTCAAAAAAGCAATTTCTAATTGTAAATTCTAATATATCACTATACATTTATTTATATACAATACTGCACTGGGCTAATACTCCATTCATAAAGCAATGTGCTTTCAAATGTAAACACTTCACTTCAGACCTATAAAACCCTAAAATGCCTTGGGATAGAGTCATAAATAATTATATATCTAATCCATAATTCATAGCATTCTAATTTTTTCTTTATAACTCTTCCTGTTTCAAGGAAAAAAGCATAAGGTCTTTTAGTGAAAAATATAAAGATAGCTTCATTTCCAAGTAGTCTAGTCCTGCAGCGTGTATAGGATAATTAATCTTGTTTGCTAGATTGCTATACAAAGAACAACATGTACTGCTAGATTATTATCTTTCAATGGCATTTTGTCACACTCTAATATGAACCAAAGTATAACTAAATATTTCATATGAACATTAAGCATCTCTAATGACTCGATTATTATATCTAGAGAGCCAATGGAAATTGGTATAGTATAGTATAGTATTGTTACGACTTTAAAAACAAATGGTAATGGATCTCTGGACACTAACCTAAAACATATATGTAGTTTATACAAAATGTACTGATCCATCATTTCTGTTCAATGGATGAACCAAGAGAAATAATTCTACAAATACTCAAGTGCTTATCAGTAGGTGTCACCTTCCATGATGACTACCTGGTATCCAATGATAAACATTTACTGTACTTTATAAGCTAAATTTTGTAACAGTATATAGCAACTGTTTAAATCCAAAAGCACTCCCAAAGCAAAAGTTATGTATTGTATTCTTCTGATTCCATTTGTTTGGAACATATAGCATCCAAAAGATACTGCTGTGAAGACTGCAAAAGAAATAGTCAACACATTCACCTGTCCTGGGGGAGAAAGGTATAATGCAGCCAAGTTAAAAGACCATCTGTGGATATTAGGCAGCACTAGGGATGGGCAACTCATCAAAAAATAATTGAAATTCGAAAGTCAACTCAATTAATTGTTGTGAACCTGCTCATATCGATTATTTCAATTATTCTGCCTTCATGACAACCTGTCTCACACAGCCATTGGCTAAAGGATATGTCACTAACTGTACACTATCCAATCAGGATTGCTTTTACATGAGTAATGGAAACTAAAAGTCCCTGGCAGATAAATAGGGGTCGTGACAAGTAAAATGGGGTGTGCCCTAAAATTATCATTTATTAATTGCAATCAAGGTAAAATGCTCAATTAATCATGATTTTGATTTGGATCATAATTGACCAGTCCTAGGTAGCACTGTAGTCCACATTCATTAATCTTTATGCCATATAGGCAAGTAGACACAGGGTAAACTATACAGAGTATGTAGTTAAGCCCTGGCAAGTAGCATCCCATGTGTATAAAAAGAAGGCAAAACAAAGTTGGCAGGTGTTTGCAATGTCACAAATGTAGGAAGTCCAGTAGAGGTTTCCTTAGTCTTCCTGCCATTTTTAGTCTCTTCCTACACGTTTCATAAACAATAGTTTTCCTTTCTCAGTGATACTCCTTCTAAGCAGTACCCAGCGTTAAATGCCTGACACTGCTGCCAAAGGTCAAAGACTACATTATAGCTCACGCCATTTTTGAAGTTCTACTTAGGTATATATATAATCCATCCTATCACTCTTATCAAATATATGCCTAGAGCTGAAACAAAATGAATAGTCAAATTAGACACATTAAAACCTACAAAATTAAATTAAGAAATATAATGATTTTATTTTTTAACATTTATTGTTTTTATTTTATATTATGTGAAGAATATTAACATACATTGGAGATAAAACATAGATGTTCATTTCACAGTATTTTATTAAGAATAATAACATATACTTACAACTTTTAAGGGGATATGTTTAGTCTAAGTTATATAAAGGAGACAGACAGATATATGATATGTTATACAGCATTGTTTAAAAATAGATAGATATTCATAGTAATAGTTGAGCACCTATAACCTTGAATAGAAAAAGTAACTTCCAAAATGGCAGTGCCCTATATGGAGACAAGGGGGTCAGGCATTTAAGGCTGTGTACTGCTGAGGAGACTTATTCCTGAGGAAAGAAATAGTTTCCGAAATGCGTAGGACAAGGACTAAGAGGGGCAGGAGGAAACCCCTATCGTGACTTCCCACATTTGTGATGTCACGATGACCTGTTATTTTTTTTTCTATACACATGGGACACTACCAGCTGACATACATACTTACCCATTACCCCTGTATCTACTTATCTATCTATATGGCATAAAGATTATTGAATGTGGACTACAGCACTACTTAATATCCACAGATGGATATCTAATAAGTAGAGAATTATACCTTTCTCTCTACACTGGTCTACAGGACTGGTCAGTGATTTGACTATTTCTTCAAAAGTTTTCACAGCAGTATCTTGCTGATGATATATGTTCCTAATGTAGCAACACTCTAGACAAATGTGATAAGAGAACTATTGTTTTGGGAGTATTTTTGGATTTAAACACCTGCTATATACTCATCACAAAATTTAGTTTGTGGAGTAAATCTTTATCACTGGGTACCAGATAGCTGACCCCATGGAAGGTAGAACCTACTGATGAGCACTTTTGATAGTCTGGTGTATGGGGACACTTATATACTGCGACCAACTGCCCAATCTTATTTAACCGATAGCCACAGCACCTATATATGTGCACTATACTGTAGGTAACAGTACCGCTTACTACTTGCATACAATTGTGGTGGTTTTTATATTTTCTTATTTACTTAGCTCTTTGGTCTAAGGCCCAGAAGAGTGCTGTTTATATACAGAACTTTAAGAGAAGTTGAAGAGTTGAACTGAGGTGCTAAGGTCAGACGTATGGTGTGGTCAAATGTACATTTTTTACAAGCTCTTTTGTATAGTGCAGTTTTTGTGTATCTTACCAACCCATTGTTCTCAAAGAGTCTGACTGGAAAGCTCATTGGTCCTGATTTCTAGGGTGAGTGCACTGCCCTCAAGACCATCCTCCCAACACAATAAAGTCTACATCATCATTCAGCCAAAGGGGCAGCAGTATAGGCCAGTGTGACATCTGGGTCAAGACCTTTGCCATAAAACCTGGGGTTGACCAAAGTGTGCTTGGAGCAATTGATGCGCAGAGCAACTGATGTAGGGGGATGAGTGGGAAAACTGAAACACTACTGGCACCAACATGTAAAAAAAGCAAACAAAAACAACAGACGTAGTAGGGTTATGTCTCAGAAATTAGATAACAGAAATCAGCATATTATATTATACTAGAGACCATAGAAAGATCTCTAGTATCACATTAAATCTTCTGCTCTGTGGCTCACAAAATATTTTAGGACTTTAGGGGAAATGCAATGATGAAACCACATTTTACAACCAGAACCTCAACTGTTTTGTTATTAAAAAGGTAGTCACTAGGAAATGGCCATGGCCACTATAACTTTGGATTGCCCCAAGGTCCCATTTAACACATTTTCTGTCCTATAAGCAAACTACTTTCTAGTGTTTAATCAACTTACAGCATGGGAGAAGAAAGAAACCTGGGTATTTATATCACCCTGTCCTGTATTCGGCAAGGTACAATTATCACACCTCTCTAGAATACATTTAACCTCTCCAGTGCCAGAGGGAATTCGCATGCATAACAGATCAATATTTTTATTCTCAGGTTTATGCTTGCAATAAAGAACTGTGTCTAGAGGTTGGCTTAATGTATTGTGCAAGCCTGGGGCATTGTAAGGTACAAATACAAAGAAATAGGATGTGTTATTTTTCTGATTTAGTGGCATAATCTGACTCCCAATACACCATTAATCCACCATAATATTCTGTGAGGTCAAATGCAGGATTAAAATGTCATGTTATTTGTAGGCACATTTATATACTATGTTATTAAAAGGTAAAATTGATAGCCCGTAAGCGAACCCACCTTTCTGTTTTAGTATAAATACTGTTGATGCCATAGAAGCTATTACATTTGCTACATATATTAATACTACTGCATATCATATTACATTTGTAAATGTGAAAATATTTACTGTTGAGTATTTCTTGAACATGCACATTATCATGAAGAAATGAAGGGGAAATGTATTTGTTTAGGTTGTTACATAATTTTACCTACTCCACATCACAGGCTAAATTAAGCTTTTTGCAGTAAAGGGTTTGCCCAAGCTTTGTGACGTTTTTGATACCAATGACCTATTCACCGGATGGATTATTAGTATTATATAGGTGGGGGTCAGACACCTGGGCCATCCACTGATCAGCTATACCTGCTTGCCTTCACAATTGGACAATGTACAGCAGACAGAGTCAGAAGAAGAAAGCACCTTCCATTGTATAACAGCGCCACCAGAGTGCTGCAGGTCTGCTTCTATTCAAGTGAAGCTTCTTACTCCTGCAGTGCCACTGTGTAATGAATGGTGCCTACTGCTTCCAACTCTGTCTGCTGTATACTGTCCAGCACCAGATTGTTACACCACACAGTTATCACTCTTGGATACAATCCAACCAGCAGAATGATTTTATGAAGCAGAAGCTTCCATAACAATACTATTTTTATTAGTTATTTTGTATTATTTATATAAAATATCTGCCACAATACATTTTGTCTGGGGGCATTCACCCTACCGTTGGATTTCTGTTCTGATAGGGTCCGGTAAAAAAAATAAATAAATAAATGGACACCTATCATAACAGAAATTAATAATAATAATAATAATAATAATAATAGTCCTTTAATAGTCCCACAGTGGGGAAATTCAGTGTGTTACAGCAGCAAAGATAAGATAAGATAAGCAGATACAAATACAACATGTACAGGAATGTTCCAAGGTGAGCGGCATTACATTAATAGCAGACAGACAGATAGGACGTAGCGGGGGGGGGGGGGGATATAACAGGCAGAGAGATATTTCAGTTCTCTGTATGTAATGATCTCCGCTTAGGTCGGTGTTGGTTGTACAGCCTAACCGCGGTGGGGAGTAAAGACTTCCGATAGCGCTCCTTCTCACACCTAGGGTGGAGCAGTCGGTCACTGACAGTACTACCCAGCGCTATCACAGTCTCATGCATGGGATGGGACTTCTTCTTCTGCATGGAGCTCACCACGGACAGTATCCTTCTGTTACCCACCACCTGCACTGGGTCCAGTGGGCTCTCCAGGACAGAGCTGGCCCTTCTAATCAGCTTGTCAAGTTTATTTCTGTCCCTGGTTGATATACTGCTCCCCCAGCAGGCCACTCCAAAGAAGATGGCTGATGCCACTACTGAGTTGAAGAAAGTCCTAAGAAGTGCCCCCCGGATTCCAAAGGCTCTCAGCTTCCTAAGCAGGTAGAGCCTGCTGTGGCCCTTCCTGTACAGGGCCTCCATATGATCTGCCCAGTCCAGCTTATTATTAAGGAGCAAACCCAGGTACTTATAGGTGTTCCCAATCTCGATGCCCGTCCCCAGGATGTCCACTGGTTTTGGAGGGCATCTGCCTTTACGGAAGTCCACCACCATCTCCTTGGTCTTCCCCGCGTTAATCTTCAGGTGGTTCTGGTGGCACCAGTCCACAAAAAACCGGTTCAGTTCTCTGTACTCCTTGTCATCATCGTCTGTGATGAGGCCTACTATTGCAGAGTCGTCAGAATACTTCTGTAGGTAGCAGCTGGATGAGTTGCACCTAAAATCAGCAGTGTACAGTGTGAAGAGGAAAGGGGCGAGAACCGTACCCTGAGGTGCCCCCGTATTACAGATCACGGTACCTGACACACAGTCTTGGGCTCTCACGTATTGAGGTCGATTTGTGAGGTAGTCTAGGATCCAGTTGGAGAGGTGGTGGTCCCCTCCAGCAAGGCCCAGCTTGTCTCTCAGTAACCTGGGCTGTATGGTGTTAAAAGCACTGGAGAAATCAAAGAACATTATTCTCACCGTGTTCCCTGGTTTTTCCAGGTGAGACAGAGCCCTGTGCAGAAGGTGGATGATGGCATCATCTACCCCAATGCCCGGTCGATAAGCAAACTGGAGAGGGTCCATAGCGGGGCTCACTAGAGGGCGAAGATGTGTGAGAACCAATCTCTCTAAGATCTTCATCAAGTGGGATGTCAGTGCTACAGGTCTGTAGTCGTTGAGGTCCATAGGGTGAGGTTTCTTTGGAACTGGTACCACACAAGAAGATTTCCATAATTCAGGGACTATTTCCTGCCTCAGGCTCATATTATACATATATGTAATTATACCACACAGCTGGTCCCCACAAGTCTTAATTAGCCTTGCACTGATGTCATCTGGCCCTGCGGCTTTCCTCGCCTTGATCTTTTTCATCTCCTTCCTCACCTGGGCCCGTGTGAAGGTCAGACTGTGGTCAGATAAAGACAGATTTCTGGATTTACTGGTCTGTTGGGAAGTAGCCAAATGTGTCCGTTTTTTTAACTCATCCATTTAATGGATCAGATTTAAAAAAAAGACAAATTAGCATCAGTTAGTGGCCGTTATTGTCCATTTTTTTGCTTTTTTTGTTCTGCTTTCTGAGTATTCTGACAGTATTAAAGGACAGTCTAACGGCCAATCATCCGTTATTGTCTGTTAGCCATAGACCTTAATGTTAAAAAAATAATGGAAGCTTAATGTCCATCATAAGTCTGTTATTTTGAATGGATACAAAAGTCCTGCATCCCGCGTTATGTCCGCTAAAAAAAACAGTCAGGTGACGGATTTGGTCAAAACTGACACTAACGGACAATAGATCAAATCCCACTGAAATTAATGGGATTTTTAATTAATTTACGACAGATCTGCTAGTGTCTGTTAACATTTTGTGACATGTTAACAGACATTAACAATGGTAGTGTGAACGTCCCCTAAAAAAATACATGAAAGTACTGTACACCACCCCTCTCCCTGAAGTAGCCTCCTGTGTTTATTAATGTATCATAATGTATATTTTTATATGTGCATGCAACTATAGCACATAGCAGGAAACATTACCATAATCACTTGGCACATTGTCAAAAAATGGCAAATCTATCCCAGGGGTAGGCAACATTCAGCACTCCAGCTGTTGTGGAACTACAAGTCCTAGCCTATTTGTTCTGCTATTCTTGGAGCTACCCACAGAACTGAATGAGGAATGCTGGGTGTTGTAGTTTCACCAAAGCTGGAGTGCCAAAGGTTTTTGATCCCTGATCTATTCTATTCAATATGGTAGACTTTTCTAATACGCAATTGTAGGACACCAATAAAACATAAAATGAATACAACATAAAATGTAACTAGAAGAGCATTCATTAAACATTTCTAGAGTTCTCCTTATCAAATACTAGAAACAAACTTTGAATGGAATGTTTCTCTATGTCTATGTCTATGTCTTTGATGCATCAGAACAGAGTGATGTGAGGTTGACTCTCACAGACGACTAAAGAAATAAACACAACTGCCAGTGACTAGATTTATTGGACGTGATTCACTAACCCGCTGCAGTTGCTATGTAACATGGTAGTGACATGTAATTATGCTCTCAGAAAAACTGACTTCACAGAAAGAGGAGAGAATTTGCTCCTGATCTGTAATTATCTAAACCATCAGTTTCTTAACAGGATACTTTACATAGATATTTAGTTAAAAGTGTCCAGTCTAAAGAATCTTAGGTGTAATAAATATAGGTGTAAATAATGGATCACAGTAGCTAACATCTATTTAACCCAATGCAGACAGCCATTTGTATATGGTACAATTACTGTTGATGTAGCTTACCTACATGAAAGCTGCTGAATTTTTCATATTTATAGATCAGTCCATTCTTAACATTAAAAGGTGATGATTATTATGGTTTATTTTGCAAATTAGGAATCTGCATACCCATTTCTATATAAATAAAGTGCTGTAAGCATTGCATTCGTGCAGAAATAGCAGAGGAATGAATTACTCTCATAGTAGTGAATAACTGCAATGCGACATCCGTTTTTGAAATGCCTTTCACATGGCCATTATAGAACCCATATATGTAAATGGGTCTATTCACATCGCTCTATGCCCATTTTCATGGACAAAGCTCGAGCAAGTCAGTTTTTTTGACAGCCGTGAAAAATGGACCATTAAAAAATCCGGACATGTGAATAGACATATTGGGGAAGATACGAAAACTGTCAGTGTCTAATGCTTTCTAACACCGAGGGTCAGATCAGTCTTATGGTTGTCTTCAAAGAGCTGTTAGTAATTCTGCAACTGTATAAATCTAGCTATGTCAGTTAGAAATAGTTACATTTATAGCCCATTGAAAACAACCAGAAGACTATAATAATAGTAATACCCCATACATGTAATGGTATTAACTGTGGGGTGGGCATTATTACAATAATAAATACCCTTACAGTTAGGGGAGATTTACAGGCCACAGCTCAGGGAGGGGGGGGGTAGACAGGGCCGTGAGCCCTTGTATTTGACACCTGTGATTTAGTTTATCTTTGCACCACTTATTAGTTGGCTTAGATTACGACAAAATTTTGACGCAACAATTTGGAACAATGACTGAAATTTTTAGAACTTTCACTATTTTGGTGCAATTCCTGTCTCCCAGTTCAGCATATTAAGCCACATCCCTTTTCAAGATGCCCCACCCACACATTGCACGAGGCGCACAAAAGAGTCTACAACACATACAAAATGAAGTGTTAGGCATGTACACCAGTTTTTTATTTATTTCTTTATTAGTTTATCTGCACCATTGAATTCAATGTGTTCTCAAAACGGCCAAGTGACTGATGTTGCAAAAATGGCCATCACACAACCGTTTTTCATGGTCATGTGAATAAGCCCTAACACTGACATGCTATGCATTTAAAATCTTCACTACAGGACAATTACCGTGAGGATTTTTTTCCTTGCATGTGGAAGAAATTTGTTAAATCTGTACTACAAAAACACTGCAGATTTCCCTGCATACTAATCCAGACAGAAGATCAACAGTGTATCTGGTAAGATTTCCTTTATAATTTCTACTGTGTGAGCAGCATATCATCTGATGAAAATGCTGAATTGTGTTTTGCTCTAACATTTATGGCACCTAGTTTCTGACATTTTGAAGATGACCTGTATGCATGGGACTATTCCAAAACATTAGCTTAATATAGGACCACATTTAATTTTTTTGCTGGAAATTGTATTTAATGTAGTAATATCTTCCTTTGAGCCCTGCAAACTGCTATATGAATATTGTTACAACGTTAATTTTTTCAACAAAAAAGTAAAATATTGCAGTTTACTTAAATTGATCACTACTAAAATCTGTCAAGAAGATTTTTTTCTTCCAAAATTTTGGTAAAAATAAAGCAATTTCATGAAAAGGTTCAAATAGCCGCTAGTCAGATCCCACAATTGTAATGCCTGGCTGCTGGCAGCTAGTGAATATTTATGATAGTATTCTGATTTCCTGTGGTTCCTTAAAATAAGGGCTTTTTTTCTTGGGGGGCATGACATCAGGAAGACAAATGCCACAGCAATTAGTTAATATTATAATTCTACACCAGCCAAAGAAAATTCTCATCATCATTATGTTAATCTCCAGTTTGTTCTCAATGGTTCCCATGTAACTCAAAGAATCGGGTCTTCTAAGACTCTTTTTCAGAATATGTTTTGCTTTCCAGGATCTCAATGGAGCGGCAGATGCTGCCATTACAGCAGCTTACACAGGTACAATCAGCAGCTGCCACTGCATTTGTAATGAACTGACCTTCTTATGGGGATGTCTGAGGGCAACTGATCCAGCATTTCTAAGTTTCACCAACTGCTGTTTGAAGCGATTGTCATTTGGTGCTATTTAAAGCACCCCAATATTTTTCTGTTATAATACAAAAGCATATGGGCACATCCTCACTGCATGAGATGACACTGCACGTTTCGAATACATGAAATTTATTCTTGGATAACACATATCCTAACACTTTTTTTCTGTAAATATGTTTATTGGGAACATGAACATTGTCTATAATTGCTGCACATATAATATTGTACATATGGTTTATGCTGTAAAAACAGGAATTAGTATTTTGACCATGACAAAGAAATAGATGAAAATCATATGTAAATCCATGCAAATCTTTTCTTTCCCAAATTTCAACCCAGTAGATTGCATGTGATCAAGTGACAAACTAACAATAGACCAATGTGACTGCAGTTCTAATCTTGCAATCACTATATTCTTAGAAGAAACGGATGTTTGTGAATATGGTCAATTTACTCCAAATTGGAGAATCACTGGACAGCATTTAATGCACTCAAAGGGGGGCAGGCCAACATTTGTGTCACTGACTGCAACATTTACAGAAATACTTGCATCATTTTGTGCCATATTTTGATGGTTACATGATGCCAACTGTTTCAAAACTCATAGGCTGGATTTACATGTTTGTATTAAAGGTGCAAACCCCTTTCCAATCATGGGTCAATGTGGGGAATCCAGCTGCTAGTTCAGGTCATTAGATTCATGGCTAGCTCAGGCTCTCTGGCTGGAACATGTTTTGTATAAAATAGATGTATTATGGCTGTGTGCATTCAGCTACATAGGTGTGTTTTAGGTAACACTTGCTGTAAAAAAAAATGGCAGACTTGTATCTTGTTTTCAGTCAATTGCCAGCTATTAAAAGTGAATAAATTCATGTGTTTGTGGGTACTTAAACAATCACATGTGATCAGTCAGTCCACAATGCCATACACATAGCACTGCAGATGATGAATGGAAAAAGGTAAAAACAAAATGTAAAAAAGGTCTTGTTCTGCAGATGTCTCTTGGATGTTAATCACTTGTGCAAAATAGCCATATAATTATCTGAAAGTTAGTTGAAATCAGGACTTATCAATTACCTTGATCAATTATTTATTGTGTATGAGTAGCTTTAAACTGGTGATGCACATTAGATATAAATCTGCCATTGGATGCATGCACGTTCTGACGTATGACTTCAGTTTTACCTCAAACTTCCTCAACTTTTTCCAGCATGTCAAAACTAACACTGTGACAAAACATCCCTGAAGACCCAATATGTGACAAACACGTCTTGTTTCCATGTTAAAGAGGACCTTTCACCACTTCCAACATCTCAATATCTTTACACCCTTCAATAGCTGCTGCTCCACTGATTCCACTACAGTTGGAATAATTGGTGCTGTTAGTTTCAATACACAATATGCTAATTAGGCTCTCCACTGTCAGATGGGCAGTCCTCATGTGGAGTAGACTTTCAGGGACCGCCCCCTGACAGTAAAGAGCCTAATTAGCATAATGGTTACAGAAACTAACAGCACCAATTGGTCAGGATTGGTGAGAGCTAAAGAAAAAAATTGTTCTGCACGAGAACCAGTGGAGCGGAATCTGCTGAAGGATGCAAAGAGTTAAAGTTGCTGGAGGTAGTAAAATGACCTCTTTAATATATCAATAAGCTAATAGAACCATAAAAGTTTAGATTAAAACTGAAAATCAATTTCAGTCAGAATCTAATGTAAGAAACAAATGACCGAATATGAGCAGATACAGTTATAATCTTGCTACATGGCTTACAACAATCTAATATTATTCAGCAGGTTTGAAGAGTATGTATATTTTTGTATAATCCTTCTCAAATTCCATTTATGGCTTGAGTACTTGTCACCATTTTTATTAGGTGACAAGCTTACTTAAAACTGATGGAACTGTTGCATTTTCCATCATATAACAGCATGACTAGACAACAGAGCTTACAGTAGATACCCCAAGATCAGAGACTGCAGCCTGTATCAGAATACATGGAGTATTCCTACAATTTCAGATACCCTCTCAAATCCCCCAAATGTAGTAGCTTTAAATAAAGGTTGTTCAATGTAAAACTCCTAATAACTTTCTACATATTTGTGATATAGGTGTACTAATAACTTTATAGCAGAAATACCATGGCAACTCTCTGCATAAACCGTCTTCTATGTGTGGATCAATCTTCAGAGACCAATAGCATGTGTATTATGTCATGACTGCAAATAGCTCTATTGTGCATATTAGCATAATTAAGATTGCATCAGAAGGAATGTGTCATATCAAGGATGTATACTTTCTTCTAGCAATCGAAAACCTTCTGATCTTAAGCTGGTGTGACATAATCTCTTGATGACCATTACTGAGGTCATAGACGCAATGAGATCATGCAGGAAGACTACACTACTCTTTCCCAAGCACAGTAAATGTTTTCTGCTGTCCACTCTCCAGGCTTTCATGTGGTAATAGTACTGTTTTTTCAAGTCATCCCCTTTGACTTTTCAGGACCTTAGAAAGGCCCCACACATCTAAATGGCGACTTCCATTCACAGAGAACAATTGATAAAGGCCTAAGGTCTGGCATGCACTATGATTAATGGACAATACTGATTTAATTTTCTTCAAGGGATTTTTGTTAAAAGTCTTCACCAGAGATGTCTCAAGTTGCTATTCATTATTTTGCTTAGGTTTTTATGGTCCATTTCAAGTTTTATGTGTTTTCCCACTGTGAAATGAACTTGGCAAAAAGTACTTATATGTTATCATAAAATGTATATATTTTTATTTTTCAAATGTGCATAACCCAGCTAATATTCTTAACCCTCTGGGTGTGATAAGTTATTTTATCCCACTCAAAATGCTAAGCTTTAAGCTACAGGGGGTTGCATTGAAAAGTACTTAAACTAGTTTTGTACAAAAGGTCAAATCTACATATATCCAACACTTAAATGTTATCCATAAATGTATCTTATTTATGCTTACAATATACAGGAGAAAAAAATAACAATTTTAATAGCAGTGTATGTTGTGAACATATTATATTCTTTTATATATATATATATATATATATATATATATATATATATATATTGGTATATGTTCTTCTAAAGTCTATTTATTTAGAAAGATACATCTGAAAAAGAATATATGTTCTTGATGTACAAATACTAGTTCATCTAGCATTCATTAGATACAATGTAATTACCTGATATAATATACATTTATAGGTATTGTTTGCCGGGATTCTAAACTTTTGAGGCCTTAAAGAGATTTTTAAAGCTTTAATTCAGTTCCATGCACAAGTCGCATATTAATTGCCAAAAACACGACAGTCCTTTCATTAACATTTCTCAAAAAAAAAAACTCATTTTGGGCACTAATTATAGGGCTACCTAACTGATGAATTAAATTACATACTATCACAATGCCTTAGTAGATCTTAAGGGCCGCATCATGCACACGATTGTTTACATCCCACTACATGTACAAAAAAGTTAACATATTTATATTGTCCAGGAATTTCCACTGTGTGCTGCTGTGGGGGATGACATACAAATATTATACAATACTGACTTGGTAATTTTGTATTTATGCACGACATAGTAAAAAGACAAGCATATTCTATACTAAAGGTTTATTACATGGATGGCTTTTTAAATGATTAACCACCATTTAATACTACATCACCAGTCCTCGCTGGGACGTCCCCTAGCAAAATCAACTGTTTGCTAAGGATATCAAGAGCTTGAAAGATGTTAAGTTAAAGGAATTGTCAGTGATGAGACAACCCCTTTAATAGTCCACATAATAATGTGAATTAAAGGGGTTTTTCAAGTTTTGTTAATTACTAACACATTCTTAGGATCAGTCATTAAATGAAGATCAGTAGGGGTTCCAACACTTGTGACCCATGCATAAGCTGTTTGAAGTGGCGCAAATCATGTGACACCACATTTATTGATCATGTGGCATTTTTCAGCTCAGTCCCATTCAAGTGAGTTGGCAGATGTGCTTAATTTTTCTGTAAGAAGTCTTCACATGAATACTGCAGTCTCTTCAAACAACTGCTCCGCAGTGGTCACAGTGTCAGAGCCCCATTGATCTTTAATTGATGACCTATCCTAAGTTACTGACTAGCCTGAAAAAACATTTAACAATTAATATTAAACAGGTACAGTAAGAGCAGATTTAATGTAATACAGTGTGGTTGTGACTAAAATGAAGTGAAATACGTCTACATTAAATTGAAAACATGATGCCTAAAATAATCCAATACAATTATGTACCTTTGGATTAAAAATAAAAATACACCATATCCATCAATCAATTTATCTATCTATCTATCTATCTATCTATCTATCTATCTATCTATCTATCTTCAACATATCATATTAATCTATCTATCAATCATATTACTTTCATGTGGCAATTAAACAGACAAAGGGTAATATGGAGTCCATGTGATATTTTAGTAAATGAGATAACCAAGATAAATTTGTAGTCCACCTGAATATGCAGAACAAGCGTAAACTAATTAAATTTCATTGAGAGATGAAGCACTGGTGAAGGATCGGATGGAGGGGGGTAATGAATGTTTAATATTCCAGCCACTGCAAGACAAGAAGCTCCATATTTTGCTAGCAAAATCATGACCCTGCATTTAATTCAAGTAAGCCTAGAGCTTTACTCAATTTTTTTATTAAGAGTGTTTGTCATGTTTTGTCACGTGTAGCCCATGATCAATATAGCACAGATATGTTGCCTGTAGAGATGCCTACTAAACCTGATTGCAATCTAAGTCAGTAAATTATTGGAAAGCCACCAAGCTGTAATTTAAAAATTGACCTAGCCGATAAGCCGCAGTAATGCTATTGTGTGTGTGTGTGTGTGTAAGTATAGGTTCATACACCTATACATATCTGTAAGGCATAATGCAGTTTTCAATGACATTGTACAAATTGCTGCAACAAAATAAACCTTGTTAACTACAGAATTCTTTGCTTTGGTGATAGAATTATTTCATGTCTTTTTCAACATCCATACACATTTTTATGCATAGTGGTTTACAAAATAGTTACTCTTGCAAATAGACAGTTGTGTAGCTTCTTCCCACTCATAGATATATGACCTAAAGATGGTCATACACATTCAATAGAAGTTATAGAAGTTGATGGCTTATCCTTAGGATAGGTTACAAATATTAGACCAGCGACATACTCAGGACTTCTGCAGATCAGCTGCTCTGGGACAGTGCGGTTCCTGGTAATATTTAAATGCCAGAGTCACGCTGCTCACTCACCATACAAAATGTACCGGTGGCTTTATGTACTGCAGCACTGCCCCACTGAAGTCTATGTACTAAAAAGGTAGAAAAGTCTATGTTCTCAAAAGGTAGAATGGGATAAAAGGACAGGGATGTTGAAATTAAAGTGCCCAATCCTTCTTCTCCAACATCCGCTGTTAAGGAGAGTCGAGAGGCCTCCATACCCCTTAGATGGTTGACTGATCTTGTGAATATCTGTTGGTTTGGCTAGTATTAATCTAATATGTATATCCAACCTAATATAAGGTGTCTGAGAGTACAATTAAGTCATGAGTAACTTTAAAGGATGTTGTGGACATATACCACCAGGGTATGTGCTTTATTTTTCACTGCTAGTAAAAGGTGAAGCAGAATATATCATACTAATAGCTCTGTGTAAAACCTTACAACAAATGACATCTTGGAGGGAAGCCATGATAAGTCAGCACAGTGCTATCTTCCCGTGAGATCTACTTTATCAAACTAGAAGTTAGCAATACATAGCTCAACTTCTTAAAAGATCAGGAGGTCATATAGAGCTGATAACACAGTTATCAGAATGTCACTATACATCTGTGGTTTGTACATACAACACTTTGTTTTAGAATTGTTACTAAAGCTGTCTATTTCATGTACCAAAAGCTGTGCATACACAATGCAATTATTTAGCATGTTGGAAAAGCTCAACAATATTTACGTCTAAATTCCTAGTGTACTACTAGCACACAGTGAGGCCTGAGAATAAATAATGTTTCACTGATCACAGAAGTTATGAGATATCTCACAATGGGCTTCATATATGAAACCAGTCCATGAGAAATAACCAGTCAGCATTTAAACTAAGATTAATTTATGTCAGGTTTATTTGATATCCCAGCAAATTAGTAGCTAAATGCATATAAGGAGCCCCGTGTGAGGCCCCACTTTGCAGAAACATAGCTTTTTTGTTGCAGATTTTGTTGCATATTTTTGAGCCAAAGCCAGGAGTGGATTGAACAGAAGTTAGAAGTATACAGTGCCTTGTGAAAGTATTCGGCCCCCTTGAACTTTTCAATCTTTTGCCACATTTCAGGCTTCAAACATAAGGATATAAAATTTTAATTTTGTGGTGAAGAATCAACAAGTGGGACACATTCGTGAAGTGGAACAAAATTTATTGGATATTTTAAACTTTTGTAAAAAATAAAAAACTGAAAAGTGGGGCGTGCCAAATTATTTGGCCTTCTTAAGTTAATACTTTGTAGTGCCACCTTTTGCTGTGATTACAGCTGCAAGTCGCTTGGGGTATGTCTATCAGTTTTCCACATCGAGAGACTGAAATTCTTGCCCATTCTTCCTTGGAAAACAGCTGGAGCTCAGTGAGGTTGGATGGAGAGCGTTTGTGAACAGCAGTTTTCAGCTCTTTCCACAGATTCTCGATTGGATTCAGGTTTGGACTTTGACTTGGCCATTCTAACACCTGGATACGTTTATTTGTGAACCATTCCATTGTAGATTTTGCTTTATGTTTGGGATCATTGTCTTGTTGGAAGATAAATCTCCGTCCCAGTCTCAGGTCTTTTGCAGACTCCAACAGGTTTTCTTCCAGAATGGTCTTGTATTTGGCTCCATCCATCTTCCCATCAATTTTAACCATCTTCCCTGTCTCTGCTGAAGAAAAGCAGGCCCAAACCATGATGCTGCCACCACCATGTTTGACAGTGGGGATGGTGTGTTCAGGGTGATGAGCTGTGTTGCTTTTACGCCAAACATATCGTTTTGCATTGTAGCCAAAAAGTTCAATTTTGGTTTCATCTGACCAGAGCACCTTCTTCCACATGTTTGGTGTGTCTCCCAGGTGGCTTGTGGCAAACTTTAAACGAGACTTTTTATGGATATCTTTGAGAAATGGCTTTCTTCTTACCACTCTTCCATAAAGGCCAGATTTGTGCAGTGTACGACTGATTGTTGTCCTATGGACAGACTCTCCCACCTCAGCTGTAGATCTCTGCAGTTCATCCAGAGTGATCATGGGCCTCTTGGCTGCATCTCTGATCAGTCTTATTCTTTTTTGAGATGAAAGTTTAGAGGGAGGGCCCGGTCTTGGTAGATTTGCAGTGGTCTGATACTCCTTCCATTTCAATATGATCGCTTGCACAGTGCTCCTTGGGATGTTTAAAGTTTGGGAAATCTTTCTGTATCCAAATCCGGCTTTAAACTTCTCCACAACAGTATCACAGACCTGCCTGGTGTGTTCCTTGGTCTTCATGATGCTCTCTGCGCTTTAAACAGAACCCTGAGACTATCACAGAGCAGGTGAATTTATACGGAGACTTGATTACACACAGGTGGATTATATTTATCATCCTCAGTCATTTAGGACAACATTGGATCATTCAGAGATCCTCACTGAACTTCTGGAGTGAGTTTGCTGCACTGAAAGTAAAGAGGTCGAATAATATTGCACGCCCCACTTTTCAGTTTTTTATTTTTTACAACAGTTTAAAATAACCAATAAATTTCGTTCCACTTCACAATTGTGTCCCACTTGTTGATTTTTCACCAAAAAATTTAAATTTTATATATTTATGTTTGAAGCCTGAAATGTGGCAAAAGGTTGAAAAGTTCAAGGGGGCCGAATACTTTCGCAAGGCACTGTAAGAGCTTCCTATATATTTATCATTCCTTTTGTAGCAATTTTTGGCTTTGGCTAAACAAAATACAGAAAAGGCTGCAACAAAAAAGCTGCATTTCCGCAACATGGGGCCTCAGCCTAAGCCTGGCTTAATACTGACTTGCCTTTCAGAAACTTGATATTCTGATCTGATACAAAGTGTTTTCACTGCATATACAGTTTGTTTTCATTTTCTTTGGCTGCTCAGAAATTTGCCCTCTTCTTTATGGTTTAAGATTCTTTCTAAGCATAAAACTGAAGTGGGAGGCGAACAAGACAATAGTATTTAGTTAACCGTTAACTGGGAAGTTAATGGTTAAGCGACATAGTACCTCAAGGGACTTAAAATATATCTACACCACTGCAATCGCTGGTAGTAAATGGCAACTTTGTAGAATTTGCTAAAAATATTACAAAAAGACTTGGTGTCTCATATTATGTACATGTATCTCACATATTCTAAGACTAAGTCACCTTTAAAGGAAAAGGTGTTATGTCTTCTATTTTTCTAAAACAAAGATCTGCTCTTAACTGGGGGCACTGGGTTTTAGCTTTAAGAGTCCAGATGTTCAGCTACAAATGATGGTCTTTGGTAGATGCTTTGTATTTTAGGTCTTTCCCTTGAGTACTGTCCATGAATATCAAAGCCATATATTGTACTATAGTGTATTATACTCAATACAAACAGTTCGTCTATAAGACTGAATTAGATGCAAATATACGCAAGTGATGTTTTTCAAGAATATGCATATTCTTAGGCTATGTTCACATCTGCATTGGAGTCACAGATTGTGTAAATTTTTCCAAAACTTTGAAAATGGAGTCCTCTAGGTGCCATTGGTGTCTGTCATCAGCTCTCTGTCATTTACAGTTTTCTATTCCTATGACAGAACAGAGAACTGGAAGTACTAATGCAGATGTAAACTGAGACGGCTGCATTCTTTATTCTAAGTGGTGCAAGCAGTACTTTAAAATTTTTACCTTTAAGCTAAGGCCCCATGTAGCGCCCGAAGCCGAAGTGGCTGAGCGTACAGAGCATGCTCCATCTTGGATTTCTTCTTACATGAGCGTACAGCGCATGCGTGAGGTTTCATTTGCACCAATGCAAAAGGCTGCTGATGAAAGCAGTGAAGAGGAGGAGTCCCGATTTGAAGAAGGGGCGGTGAAGAAGAGTCGTTGCTGATGACGCGGGTGTGCTGGGAACACAGGGGTAACACCCCCTGTGCTCCAAGAAGATTAATTTGCATATAGGGTAAAACAATTTTTGGAAAATCAGAGGAATGGATTTCTTCAGGAGAGGTATGCCTAGAATAGCGTTTCTAAAGGCTATATAATGATGGGATTAGTTAAAATTGCATAATACCAATGATAGACTCCCTTTAAGTAGTCTCTCTTCCTATACTCCCACAAAGAAGTGCCACAGGCTGAAATTCCCACCAAACTTAATTGGAAATTTCACAGCAAATTGGATTACTGCTTTCTGTGTTAGATGGAAATTAAAAACTTCAGCATAAATATCCATATTAGCTATTTGAAAGAAAGCCTTATTAATATATGGTAATGGCTATTGATGTAATCCAACCCATATTTAACCCTGGGATATCCAGGCCTAATATCATTTTTCAAACAATTACAGTGGGGAAAAAAAGTATTTAGTCACCAATTGCTCTCCCCTTAAAAGATGGGGGCCCTTTTTGGGCCCGCCACGGTTTTTTTTTTTCATATTGTACAAGTTCTCCCATTTAAAAAGATGAGAGAGGCCTGCAATTGTCATCATATTGTGTATGACCTCAACTATGAGAGACAAAAGTGAGTTAAGTTTGATGGTCGGGCCGGGATGGCAACGGGCATTCAGAAAAATCACATTGTCCTGTGAATTTTTAAGTAGAATTTGGATATTGTTGCTGAATATTGCATGGCGCGGGCGGGGCCCCGGAATGGTGGAAAATCCCCAAGTATTACAGTGGTTAGTAACAAAAGTTCATCTCGGAATGCTTTGTTATTTTGACGCCATGATAACGCCTTTTGTATGACCAAACCTCTTTGTTTCCCCGGGGGCCTTGCCGGGCGCCCCGTGCGGCTGTTTGTTGCGCGGCCCCAGCAAGAGTGCGCGGGGTGGTCTGTGGAGCCGCGTCCACCTTCTTCTCTCTGCCTTTCTGATTTTTCTTGGCCTGCCACTTCTGGGCTTACAGACGTCCCGTGGTCTTCCATTTCCTTTCTATGTTCCCCAGTGGAACTGACGGTAAATCTCTGAGACAACTTTTGTATCCTTCCCCTGAACAACTATGTTGAACAATCTTTGTTTTCAGATCATTTGAGGTTGTCTTGAGGAGCCCATGATGCCACTCTTCAGAGGAGATTCAAATAGGAGAACAACTTGCAATTGGCCCCCTTAAATACCTTTTCTCATGATTGGATACACCTGGCTATGAGTTCAAGCTCGGGGGGGTGCCAACCCCATTTTTTGCTTCCGGAAGTCAGTAAAAAGTAGTTAGGGTCAAATCATATGATAGGGTCCCAAATTTTTGCACCGGTCATTTTGGTTATGCATATTGCCATGTTAGTCAGTAAACCTCATTTCAATCCTGAAATATTACTGTGTCCATCAGTTATTAGATATATCAAATTGAAATGGCTGTTGCAAACACCCAAATATTTAGACTAAAAATGATTAAGATTAATAGGGGTGCCCAAACTTTTTCATATGACTGTATATCCTTTGTTGGCAATGACAGAGTTCAAACGTTTTCTAAGTCTTCACAAGGTTGGCACACACTCTTGCTGGTATGTTGGCCCATTCCTCCATGCAGATCTCCTCTAGAGCAGTGATGTTTTGGGGCTGTCGCTGGGCAACACGGACTTTCAACTCCATCCAAAGGTTTTCTATGGGGTTCAGATCTAGAGACTGGCTAGGCCACTTCAGGACCTTGAAATGCTTCTTACGAAGCCACTCCCTCGTTGCCCTGGCAGTGTGCTTGGGATCATTGTCATGCTGAAAGACCCAGCCACGTTTCATCTTCAATGCCCTTGCTGATGTAAGGAGGTTTGCACTCAAAGTCTCACGTTACATGGCCCCATTCATTCTTTCATGTACACGGATCAGTCGTCCTGGTCCCTTTGCAGAGTAACAGCCCCAAAGCATGATGTTGCCACTCCCATGCTTCACAGTAGGTATGGTGTTCTTTGGATGCAACTCAGCATTCACTCTCCTCCAAACACGATGAGTTGTGTTTCTACCAAACAGTTCTACTTTGGTTTCATCTGACCATATGACATTCTCCCAATACTCTTCTGGAAAATCCAAATGCTCTCTAGCAAACTTCAGATGGGCCCGTATATGTACTAGCTTAAGCAGGGGGACACGTCTGGCACTGCAGGATCTGAGTCCCTGGCGACGTAGTGTGTTACTGACGGTAGCCTTGTTACGTTAGTCCCAGCTTTCTGCAGGTCATTCACTAGGTCCCCCCGTGTGGTTCTGGGATTTTTGCTCACTGTTCTTGTGATCATTTTGACCCCACGGGGTGAGATCTTGCGTGGAGCCCCTGATCGAGGGAGATTATCAGTGGTCTTATATGTCTTCCATTTTCTAATTATTGCTCCCACAGTTGATTTCTTCACACCAAGATGCTTGCCTATTGCAGATTCAGTCTTCCCAGCCTGGTGCAGGTCTACTATTTTGTTTCTGGTGTCCTTCCACAGCTCTTTGGTCTTCACCATAGTGGAGTTTGGAGTGTGACTGTTTGAGGTTGTGGACAGATGTCTTTTATACTGATAACAATGTCAAACAGGAGCCATTACTACAGGTAATGAGTGGAGGACAGAGGAGCCTCTTAAAGAAGAAGTTACAGGTCTGTGAGAGCCAGAAATCTTGCTTGTTTGTAGGTGACCAAATACTTATTTTCCACCATAATTTGTAAATAAATTCTTTAAAAATCAGACAATGTTATGTTTTCTCATTTTGTCTCTCATAGTTGAGGTCTACCTATGATGTCAATTACAGGCCTCTCTCATCTTTTTAAGTGGGAGAACTTGCACAATTGGTGGCTGACTAAATACTTTTTTTCCCCACTGTACATATACAAAGTGACATATCCTATCTACTTGACATCCATGTAGCAAGAGAGATTAAGAAAGTGAGTGACAGGGAGAAAAAGGAATGGAGATAAGAAAAAGAGAGAGTGAAGGATTACTAGAAAAAAAGTGAGTGAGCAAAAGTGAGTGGGGGAAAGGTTACTAAAGAGAGTCAGACAGAGAGAGACAAAGAAAAGGCACATGATAAGGTCAGAATGCCTTAAAAAAAAAAAAAAAAGACGTCATACCTTACCTATGCACCAGCACTACCATTCCGACACTTCTCTGATGGTCTCTAAATATTTTTTAACTAATCAGACAATCCATCAAGAAACCCCGATTTTATAATCTAGCTGTCTAATTTTTAGCATGCCAGAAGAAAAATTGTGATCACAATTTTAGATTACCTCGCCAGCTGCATGGTAATGTTTACTCGACAGTGATAATTGTACGAATTATCACAGCATGTAAAGCCTTTAATAGGGAAAAAGCCACACACATGCAGTAACACATATGATATGTGTGTGTTTGATAGCAGGAAGCAATTCTAGAAACATATCCTATAACGGTTTCTTTACAACCCCCACAGCAATAGAATGTTCATGTACACATATGTGATATTTACTCCTAAATAAGAATGGGCACTATAACAACATTCAGATTCTACACTATTAAGATTAGTCTGTGAAAATCAGTGGGGGACCTGTCTGTTTTAAGCAGGTTGGCTGATGCTTGTTTGCATTGCAATGCATACATATTAATAACACAAATTAGTTTTGACATTTTGTGAATTCATTGTTTGGAAGAGGTATAAGTGGTATTTGTAAAGACGTACATGGTTTATAAGTGAAACAAGTTCTGTGTTTTAAGGTAAACCAGATTTAGGGGGCATAAAAGTGTTCTGTGTGTCACTATCCAAGATTATCATCTGCAAAGGAGGAAGACTGAATGCTTTAAGAGTCAGGAAGCAAAGCTGCACTTTTTCTTTACTGCCTCCCCATCACCTTTCACCTAATGGCCTCTTCAATCCCAGGAGATTTTACCCTTCTTTTAACAAAAATGTCATTAAACTATGTGCTGAATATCTGTTCCTACCCTGAAGGAATAAAGGAGGGGGCTTCCAAGGCCCCTCTATAATCACAAAAGAGCATAGCAGGAGCATAGCAGAAGCACAACCCGCAAACAACATAGTCATATTTCAACTAAATGTTCAAGGCTAAAAAGGGATTAAATCCAAATTATTCTTCTGGTCTAATGATTAACAATGACTACTAAAAAAACTAACACAGGAATACAAGACCACTGTGCAATATGTCCAGGTTTGCTGATACAACTTGTACAGTCAGATTAGCAATTCTTAATATTGCTGCACATTACTCATCAAAATAAAACCCCAACATCTCAGAAGAAGTAAATCCAAGATAAATTCATAGACCAGCTTGTTTTTTTCTATTATGATTTTACCAGACTGTCTATAGTTGAACCCACTGATGTGTAGAGGATCTCCTAACTCAACTAACGGCAAACGGCACTATTCAGAAAATGGATTTCAACTGCCTGATGCTTTTGTTCTCCGAAAAGAAAGCCACTGCCAAAGGTGTCTGGTAGTGGTTCTCCCTTAAGAGAACACGCTTGGCCAAGCATGCATGTGCATGTGTGTGGGCTAAGAATAGATAGTTTGGCTGAATGCTCCCTAATGTGTGCCCACTGCCATGTTTTCATTCTAGTTTGAAACTAAGTTTAGTGATACAGTCCTCTCTACTTTTACCAATTCTAGTAACCAACTGATAATCCAGCATAACAGTGGAGATTGATGAAATAGATAGTTGGCGCTATATAAATAAAAAATTATTATTAAAATTATTATAAATTAGACAAGCAATGGAGCCTAAATAATGCAGAACACTTCATGAATGCTGCAAGAAAAACCCTTTTCCTCCTAATCCAACTAAGTAGCACTTGAAGAACAGTGCATTTTTAATAGGCAATCTCCAATGTTTCATTATTAAAGTAGTCTCTTTTTGGGGTCATCAACCCGCCTTTTTTCGTCTCCCTCCTCTAGGCAGTACTCCATGACCTCTGCACCAAACTCCCACCTGACACTAAGAAGTCTGCATAAATTCTCCAACAACAAAAGCTATCTTGAACCTCATGAAAATAGCCACATAATTCATTTTCCTCTAAACCATTTAATGAAATCCGGACAACTCGATCTTCAAAGTGCTTTTCACAAAGAAACCCATTAAAACACTGACACATTTAAATTGAAATGAAAGAATGAAAAACACAACTTCCGGAATCTGTAATAAAGGTTTCTGGTACGTCAAGTGGAGACTTCACATCACACTTCTAGCAAGGAACTAGTGCTTACCCTGTCATACATTATTGCCAACACAATACATCTGCTTTATATTCTGCTAAATAAAATCATTTTGAATGCATACTAGTATGTTTATGGAAATAAAGAAACTGCAAATATGGTGGCACCGTACAAGCAAAGAGAAACAAATACAAATGTTATGGTTATGGAATATTATCTTTAAATGCAATACATCACCTATATTTTATTTACTGACTAAAACCACATACCACATATTCTTTACTCTAGTCTGTTTTTATTTTCCGACAGTCAATATTTTTATTGTATTTTCGGTACATTATTATGAAAGCAGTCATCTTGTCTGAGCTGCTGTTAACAGCATATAGAGATATGCTTTACAACAGCAAAATGGACCATAGTAACTTTTACAATGCCTATACATATACAATAAAGTTGTATGAAATGGCTGATTTTGCCAGTTGTTTGAAAATGAAGCCCAAACAGTAACAATTATAGATGGTAAGCATCTGTCTACTGAGAAAGGTTAAGAAAGTATGACATGAGCGGCTGAATTCCGATGATTGTTTGCCTCCTTATGCACATCCAAAGAAGTGTGGTACAAACAATCCCAGAGATACTGTTTGGGTAGCTTTGGACTGGAGACTTTCATGGGAGAAAGTTCTAGGCATACTAAATGTGGATGTGAGCTGTGAACACCACTTATTGTGAATGGTGGATCCTGTGTTATCACTAGATAGGTGTCACCATTCATTGTTTTACTTCCTGTGATGATTGAGAGCACTGCTGAAAAACAATCTCTGCAGAACAGGAAGCATAAGGATATTAAGAAGCTCAATATGAAAATGCAAGACTTCAGGATTTTTTTTAAATATAGTCACACAAAAAAATAAAAAGTTGATTTATACAATAAGTTATTTTCAGAAGACACATTCTATTTATTTATAAGACTATCTATCTATCTATCTATCTATCTATCTATCTATCTATCTATCTATCTATCTATCTATCTATCTATCTATCCCAACAGAAAGTCCACAGGAGCTCCATGAAAAAATAAATGGGTGCTACGCCATAGGTCTTCAACAAAAAAGATCCACCATAAACAATCTAAGAAAAAGGCAGCACTCCAAAAATATGTGAAAAAAGCTCACTTAGTGGTATTTGTTCCGTGTGTAACGTTTCAGCTCCATATTCAGGAGCCTCTCAAAGAGAAAGGCTCCTGAATATGAAGCTGGAATATTGCACATGGAATAAATACCACTATGTGAGTTTTTTTCACATATTTTTGGAGTGCTGCCTTTTTCTTTGATTATCTACAGTACAGACCAAAAGTTTGGACACACCTTCTCATTCCAAGAGTTTTCTGTATTTTCATGACTATAAAAATTGTAGATTCACACTGAAGGCATTAAAACTATGAATTAACAAATGTGGAATTATATACGTAACAAAAAAGTGTGAAACAACTGAAAATATGTCTTATATTCTAGGTTCTTCAAAGTAGCCACCTTTTGCTTTGATTACTGCTTTGCACACTCTTGGCATTCTCTTGATGAGCTTCAAGAGGTAGTCACCTGAAATGGTCTTCCAACAGTCTTGAAGGAGTTCCCAGAGATGCTTAGCACTTGTTGGCCCTTTTGCCTTCACTCTGCGGTCCAGCTCACCCCAAACCATCTCGATTGGGTTCAGGTGTGGTGACTGTGGAGGCCAGGTCATCTGGCGTAGCACCCCATCACTCTTCTTCTTGGTCAAATAGCCCTTACACAGTCTGGAGGTGTGTTTGGGGTCATTGTCCTGTTGAAAAATAAATGATGGTCCAAGTAAACTCAAACCGGATGGCATAGCATGCCGCTGCAAGATGCTGTGGTAACTATGCTGGTTCAGTATTCCTTCAATTTTGAATAAATCCCCAACAGTGTCACCAGCAAAGCACCCCCACACCATCACACCTCCTCCTCCATGCTTCACGGTGGGAACCAGGCATGTAGAGTCCATTCGTTCACCTTTTCTGCGTCGCACAAAGACATGGTGGTTGGAACCAAAGATCTCAAATTTGGACTCATCAGACCAAAGCACAGATTTCCACATGTCTAATGTCCATTGCACACAGTCTCCTCTTATCAGTTGTTGTAGAGATGTGTCTGCTGCTAGAACTCTGTGTGGCATTGACCTGGTCTCTAATCTGAGCTGCTGTTAACCTGCGATTTCTGAGGCTGGTGACTCGGATGAACTTATCCTCCACAGCAGAGGTGACTCTTGGTCTTCCTTTCCTGGGGCGGTCCTCATGTGAGCCAGTTTCTTTGTAGAGCTTGATGGTTTTGTCCACTGCACTTGGGGACACTTTCAAAGTTTTCCCAATTTTTCGGACTGACTGACCTTCATTTCTTAAAGTAATGATGGCCACTCGTTTTTCTTTACTTAGCTGCTTTTTTCTTGCCATAATACAAATTCTAACACTCCATTCAGTAGGACTATCAGCCGTGTATCCATCTGATTTTTGAACAAAACAACTGATGGTCCCAACCCCATTTATAAGGCAAGAAATCCCACTTATTAAACCTGACAGGGCACACCTGTGAAGTGAAAACCATTGCAGGTGACTACCTCTTGAAGCTCATCAAGAGAATGCCAAGAGTGTGCAAAGCAGTAATCAAAGCAAAAGGTGGCTACTTTGAAGAACCTAGACTATAGGACATATTTTCAGTTGTTTCACGCTTTTTTGTTAAGTATATAATTCCACATGTGTTAATTCATAGTTTTGATGCCTTCAGTGTGAATCTACAATTTTGATAGTCATGAAAATTCAGAAAACTCTTGGAATGAGAAGGTGTGTCCAAACTTTTGGTCTGTACTGTATCTGTCTATGAAATACCTGTCTTTTATCTTTTCAGCAGAACTGCATACTGAGGACCTAAAAAATCTGTACATGCAAATAAGGTTTTTCATTATTCACATACTCATGACATTAAAAGGCAAATGCTTTTGATATCAGCTTCGTGTGCAGATATTGCCAATAAAACATGGATCTCTGGCTTTGAACTAGGCCAATTACAGAGAACTGACAGATCTGACTTGGTCTATATATACACAAGAGCACAATCAGACTTCACATAATTCAAGGCTATGCTAAACAGGATAAGAAAGGAAATATTCTTTGTGTAATGGACATGCTTACTCTTTCACAGGTATAGCAAGCAAAACAGCAAAGAGGAGGATTCTGAAAAATAAAAATTCTAAAGAATCTTGCTCCCTAAATTCCTGCCATACCATTCATTGATTCAAAATGCACAGTTATTTCTTCTTTACTTCTCATAATCCTGAATATTTACAGCTTGAGTGACTCCACATTAGTAGATTATATAGAATAATCAAAACTTAAAAATGTGATTTAAAAAGAGAAATTCATCTAATGTGGAATTATGAGAATTCCAAGTATCCAGATCATGAGAACCTTACTATGCACATTGATTGATGGAGCACTGAACTGACATATTTTACAATAACCGTAAGAATGCAGCGAGCTACCTAAAGAACCATTTTGGCTTTGGAAATAAAGCATAGTGGGAGACCTGCAGCCCAAAACATTAACTGCAAACCTAACCATTTATTAAAGTTTAGAAACCTGTATCTGACTGGTAGAAAGCTGAGCTGATTAATCGCCGTCGCAGATTTTCCCTTATAGTAATACATCAAGCTCAATTTTGTGTTAGCTCAGCCATTTTTCTTGCAATGTCCATTGACTGGATTTACAACTGCCCCATTAGCCTTAAACAGAGATCTGTGATTCACAACTACTCAGTCTCATTATTAGGAGAATTTTTCTGTATAACTATGATCTGCAGTTCCCAAAATGCTGAAAACATGTAGAACATTGAAATAAACAATGTGTTTACTGTCACAATCTAAAAGTGGCTACACTTTTTCAATAGTCGTCATCAACAACTATTCCTCCCAGGCCCATCCTAAAGCTAGCCATACATATTAGATGACTGTCTGCAATTTTCATAAGACCAGCCAGGCATCTAGTCTGTATGGGGTCATCCCAACAGGCAGATGACGGAGAAGATAAGAATTCAGCGGTTGGATTTCAACTACTCAATCCTTTTGTTCTTAGGGAGACAGGTCCCTGTCTGAGAAATCTGGCAGCAGTTTTCTCCCCTTTCCCATTCAAGACACAGGCACTACTCAGTCAAGATGAGCATGCAAGTGTATTGTGAGACTGCTATGGCCAACAGCTATATTTTCTGTTTAACCAGTATTAGCAACTACCAGACATCCCTGGCAGTGCCTCATCTCCCATGAGAACAAAGGATCAGGCATGTCCAAATGCAACATACCAATCCATCATTCCACCACCAAGTTACTCCCTATCCAAAGGACACCACCAATCACGAAAGCTGGGGTGTGTTGCACCCCAGTTTAAAAAAGACAGAAGGTCAGAAATGTGAGCCACTGCTTCATAAATTTGAATGGGAACTGCTGAACATTGCCAAAATAATGTGCTTGGCTATCTTGGTTCCAAATTGAAATTGATATAGCGGCGGCTCACATTTCTGTTCTGCTACGCCATTTAAACTGGTCTGCAAAACACCTAAGTTCGTGTGATTGGTGGTAATTCCAGCAGTTGCTAGTTACCTGTTGCTACCTGAATACCCCTTTAAAAAGTGTATATACATATAAAATAGTTGGCCACTCTTGACAAAAATTGAGAGTTTGAACGGCTTTGCTTGTATGTGAACAGGTACCTTGATACTGAAGCTGTGTGTCAACTATGTCCAATTATTATTATCTGTTAACACTATACCATTACACAATTGAATATACTCTACCACAAATAGGTAGGGCCAAATTGGTTAAACAGACTACAGAAGGATTTGGTCAATTTATTGAAGGGATTGTCTCACATTAGGGCATTTGGACATCACGCTATGAGCCAAAGGTAGAGCTGCTTTTTGCCAAAGGCTATGTGACGCGAAAAGCTGTCTTCATAAGATAAACACTTTATTGCATTTTTCAGTTGCAGTCAGATATAAGAGCATGTAAAAAACTATTTATTTTATAATTTTATATATATATATATATATATATATATATATATATACACAGCAAGCATATAGGATAATAGGATAATATCCAAAAGTGGTAAAAGTGGTTGAGTCTCTACAGTTTACTATTCCCATGTCAAGTTCTTCTTTTCCTATTCAATGTGAGTTACTATGTCAAGTTCTTCCTTTCCTATTCAATGTGAGTTCTTATTAGTTAACACAGTCATATGAAAAAGTTTGGGCACCCCTATTAATCTTAATCATTTTTAGTTCTAAATATTTGGGTGTTTGCAACAGCCATTTCAATTTGATATATCTAATAACTGATGGACACAGTAATATTTCAGGATTGAAATGAGGTTTATTGTACTAACAGAAAATGTGCAATATGCATTAAACCAAAATTTGACCGGTGCAAAAGTATGGGCACCTCAACAGAAAAGTGACATTAATATTTAGTAGATCCTCCTTTTGCAAAAATAACAGCCTCTAGTCGCTTCCTGTAGCTTTTAATCAGTTCCTGGATCCTGGATGAAGGTATTTTTGACCATTCCTCTTTACAAAACAATTCCAGTTCAGTTAAGTTTGATGGTCGCTGAGCATGGACAGCCCGCTTCAAATTATCCCACAGATGTTCAATGATATTCAGGTCTGGGGACTGGGATGGCCATTCCAGAACATTGTAATTGTTCCTCTGCATGAATGCCTGAGTAGATTTGGAGCTGTGTTTTGGATCATTGTCTTGCTGAAATATCCATCCCCGGCGTAACTTCAAATTCGTCACTGATTCTTGTACATTATTCTCAAGAATCTGCTGATACTGAGTTGAATCCATGCGACCCTCAACTTTAACAAGATTCCCAGTGCCGGCATTGGCCACACAGCCCCAAAGCATGATGGAACCTCCACCAAATTTTACAGTGGGTAGCAAGTGTTTTTCTTGGAATGCTGTGTTTTTTTGACGCCATGCATAACGCCTTTTTGTATGACCAAACAACTCAATCTTTGTTTCATCAGTCCACAGGACCTTCTTCCAAAATGAAGCTGGCTTGTCCAAATGTGCTTTTGCATACCTCAGGCGACTCTGTTTGTTGCGTGCTTTCAGAAACGGCTTCTTTCACATCACTCTCCCATACAGCTTCTCCTTGTGCAAAGTGTGCTGTATTGTTGACCGATGCACAGTGACACCATCTGCAGCAAGATGATGCTGCAGCTCTTTGGAGGTGGTCTGTGGATTGTCCTTGACTGTTCTCACCATTCTTCTTCTCTGCCTTTCTGATATTTTTCTTGGCCTGCCACTTCTGGGCTTAACAAGAACTGTCCCTGTGGTCTTCCATTTCCTTACTATGTTCCTCACAGTGGAAACTGACAGGTTAAATCTCTGAGACAACTTTTTGTATCCTTCCTCTGAACAACTATGTTGAACAATCTTTGTTTTCAGATCATTTGAGAGTTGTTTTGAGGAGCCCATGATGCCACTCTTCAGAGGAGATTCAAATAGGAGAACAACTTGCAATTGGCCACCTTAAATACCTTTTCTCATGATTGGATACACCTGGCTATGAAGTTCAAAGCTCAGTGAGGTTACAAAACCAATTTTGTGCTTCAGTAAGTCAGTAAAAAGTAGTTAGGAGTATTCAAATCAATAAAATGATAAGGGTACCCAAATTTTTGCACCGGTCAAATTTTGGTTTAATGCATATTGCACATTTTCTGTTAGTACAATAAACCTCATTTCAATCCTGAAATATTACTGTGTCCATCAGTTATTAGATATATCAAATTGAAATGGCTGTTGCAAACACCCAAATATTTAGAACTAAAAATGATTAAGATTAATAGGGGTGCCCAAACTTTTTCATATGACTGTATAAATCAATGGAATTGACCACTGACAAAACATTACACAAGGAGGTTTACTAGCAAAGTACAATATAAGTACTTACCCAATCCACCAATGTTGTAATCAAAATCTTTGACATCCAGAAGGATAGGTCCACTCTCCTGTTGTCCTTCCTCCTTGTAGTACAGTTTGTAGCCTTGAATTGTTGCTGTGTCCTCAGGATCCTGTTGCCATCTCACAGCTATGGTTGTGCAATTCAATGGATCCAAGCGTAATTCTGGGGATCTAGGTGCTATAAAATAACAGTTATACTTTCAGGATTGACCTTTAACAGTGTATTTATTGGGGGGGGGATCTGCTGAGTAATACCCATTCTTTTATTTATGTAGTAATTCTTTCTAAAATGTAAAATTGACTTGAGAATATAAGTTTCTCAAAAGTCTTGTATGAAGTATTTTTTACTCTTTATCCTATTCTTGTATGGATTGTAAAAACATGAAAATTGTATAAGATAAAACATAATGGACACAATCTGTAGCAATACTTGGGAAGTAAAAGTAGCATACAAGAGATGTATACTGTGGTTTAAACTATTTACATATAAATTCTGAATACCAACTCACATTATATGAAGCCTGCAAATACTCAGTTTGGCCTTTTATGAGTTATCTTGATCTATCAGGTGTTGGACTGCAAAAGACTACAAACATTGGTGGCAACTGTGCCGAACATAAGGGGATGCTATCCACCTTTGCACGCAACCTAGGTGGTATACATCCAGAATTAGATACATAATTACATCCCAAGACAATGGGAAAGCATTCAGAATCAGTGGAAAAATGGGCAACATTCTCCATGGAGACTTTCTAAAGCAGAATTGTATTATTTTTGTTTATGTTTTAGAAACAAACACAGCTTAAGTCGTGTAAACTTTACATTCCTAACAGATTTAAACATGTAGCTAAAGGTAGGAAACCAACTGGTATAGCAAGTCCATCGACTAATAGACTACTTTGTACACCCAAAACAAAAAAAAATAATCACAAAACTGAAGCTACAATCTTGTTTGCTCAAGTTGACAGGTATCAGTGGTCCCTTAGATCCCAGTTTTTAGTATACCTGACTTGTTCTTTTTTAACTTTACAAGTTATAGTCAAGTATTCATATTTTGCATTATCCATTTAGGCTTATTGCTTCCATTATCATAAAATAAGTCAATTTTACCCTGTTCCTTAGGTTTGAGAAAAATATAAAAAGTTACAAACAGAAACCCGCAAGTACACTTTTATATTGCAATTGTTCTCATCATATGTGGGAGGAAATGAGATTTCTGAACTATCCTGTATCTAATGACATACGCAGAAACTACAGTGTGATTGAATGCACGGTTCATGAAGAGGCTGATGACGTATATTAAAGAAACGTTAGATGTTGACATCTTGTGATTATGCAGTATATATAATTAACCTATATGTTTTGACAAAGCACTTGCCTCTAATACTGCTTGCTTTAGGTGTCCTGTGTGAGGTCCAGACTGAGGATTCTCCCCATCCCACTTTTGTAGCTGCTGCTATTCGAACCAGGTAAACACTGTCAGATTTCAGGCCTTCCAAAAAATACTCAAGTGTTGTCCCTGGAAGTTCTAGAACTTGAACAGAGCTTTCAGTGCTCATTCGAAAAGATAAGCGATAAAGGATGATTTTTCCCCGACGGAATTTCAGTGGAATGGGAAGCCACGAAATTAGAACATCTGTTGGACTGCGACTTGTTAAACTGATTTCTGGAGCACGGAGTGGAACTGAAAAAATAACATATGTTTTTAAATATTGTGTACCAGTCTAAAAACCTATTTATCATATTTATACAGATAAAGTATATATAGTACTGTGCACCTGAAATGACCTCCTCATCAAACTTGCAGTGAAGAATAGTCATCAACGTGGATGGAAAAATATGATTTGAAAAAAATACCTTTCTGCAAATATTGGAAATCTATTTGCCTATATGTTCTATTAAAACCCAAATTCATCCAATCCAGGAGCCAATATAACTTTTGGGTTTTTTTTTTTGTAGCCAGGTTTAACAACTTATAGGCTGTCCATAAACTTTATGTACTTTCTAACCCCACCATACACATACATGGATGCTTGACTTCGCAAGGGAGAAGAAAGCCACTGTTAGACACCTCTGAGTTTGTCTTATCTCCTCTGAGAAAAAAAACATCCGGCGTGTTTTATTCAATATCTGTTAATGTGAGGAGAGTATGAAGAACCCCATAAACATACGGCTGTATTCACACCTGCGTTGGGAGACTCTGCTGCAGATTCTGCTTAAAGTTTGTGGAGAGAAATGTCCTGCAAGGAGGACTTTTCTCTTTGCCAGTTTCAGTATAAAACCATCAGAAACCGGGTGGAACCCTGGTGAACCACATTATAGTCTCTAGGGGTATTGTATATGGGTTTGCGGGTTTCCGCAGGTAACCACTTTTTAGGCTACGGCACCACATTGCAGAAACGCAGCTTTTTTTGTTGCAGATTTTGCTGCGTTTTTTTTAGCCAAAGTCAGGAGTGGATTTAGCAGCAGGTAGAAGTATAAGAGCTTCCTATATATTTCCCATTCCTTTTGTAGCCATTCTTGGCTTTGGCTCAAAAAACCGCAGCAAAATCTACAACAAAAACAGATGCGTTTCCGCAGAGTGGGGCCTCAGCCTTAAGCAGACAGAGTGTCTGTCTTTTGGGTCTCCATGCAGACCCAAACACTAGTGTGAATCTAGCATTAGATAGGCAGTTTAAGACTAAAAAACAACTAAACTTGCAGCTGGTGTTAGTATAAAAAATGTAAGAACACTGGCTATTTAACATAGCCAGACAAGAACAATACAAACAACACTACAGTCTGCAATCTCCAAAAATTCTAATAAAAAGAAGGTGGCAGCACCTGAAAATGATGAAAAAGTTAACCTGATTTATTCACCCAAATGTTTACATGCATATTTCTATATACAAACATATGCTAGCATTAAGTTAAAATAACATGGGCTTAATATTAAACAGACAAGGCAAAATCTCTTACGGTCTTCAAGGGTATTCTGTGTCACATGATCTGACATCTGGCTTGCACCCATCGGCATATAGGCAACAATGTAGAATGTGTAGTTGCTGGATGGTTCCAAATCATCAATAATGTAATGATTTGTGTCATTTCCAATAACCACCTGGTATTCTTCATTATTTAATCCTATGAAAGGACAAAATAAACACTGCATGTAATCTCATACATTCCCTTTATATGGGCTTGACCAAAGACATAGCCTGTTTCTCTAAGATTTTACTGTTATGTTCATTCCTGCTTTCATTTATAGATTTAAAGTAAAAGTGTCTCCTAAAGATGAGTTATGAATAGAAGTGATAAATACTAACTTCTAATTTACATACACTCCACACAAAAATCGACACAAAATCAATCAATCATTCCGTTAGCAATTGGCATTTCATAGCTAGGCAATGATGTGACATGTTACAAAATTACTCTACACCAATTACATGAATATTGGATGCTACCAACCTCTGCCCCTCCCCATTTAAAAACACACAAGAATGAATGTTATAACACTGGAAATGGAGGAGATGAGAAGCGTCAAACACCTTTACTGTTGCTTATTTCCAGGCTAAACAATAGAATCAGACAGTTAAAGGTGCTGCCTGTGCTACACAATCTATTTTAGATTTAAATGGGATTTTCAGGATAAATGGAAAACCCATGAGAGGCAGGGTAAGGCATAAAATAAAAGCTGGGCCAGATACAGCAGGAAGTGCTGAGGTTCGGATGACCATTTCGGTCAGTCTCTAGATTCAGCGGTTAAATGTATGGTACTGGTGATGTCACTGCTGTGGGGTGACTTGTGCTGTCACCAGTACCCCACATTTGACCGCTGAGGTCAGTAATTAGCTGGAGGATTCACATGAGCCTCAGAAAGCCCAGCCTGGCAAAGGAGGGAGTAGAGATACGCTGCCCAAATAGAGGAGTGGCGGGTAGGTGAGTATAGCTTATTTTTCTATTTTACGCCTCCCTAGACCACCCCTGAGTATTCAGTTTACCCTGAAAAACCCTTTTAAGGCTAAGGCCCCAAGTAGCAAGTTGCAGCCGAAAAATGCCGCAGAAAAGACAGCGTTTCTGTAGGTATAATTGACATGTTGCGATTTTCACAAACGCAAGCATTTTTGAAAATGCAGCTTTTCCGCTACAGATTTTTTTTCCTGCAATGTATGGATGGGATCAGCAGGTAGTGTAAAACGCAGCATTTTTTGCTGCTGCGTGTTCGCAACGTGGGGCACCGGCCTAAATGATTACTGAAGATAAGCTGATCACAAGGTGCAATGCATCTGGAAATCCCACTGATCAGCTGTAAATAGTGGGGCAACACAGGAATATGTTCAGTTTTCCTGCTGTCCCTCTGCAGGTGAAATACAGCATCACACAGTTCTATTCAAATCAATGGGCTGACTGTTATCCATGGATGTGCATGGCCC
The DNA here is from genome assembly GCA_947044405.1 of Leptodactylus fallax. Taxonomy (NCBI): domain Eukaryota; kingdom Metazoa; phylum Chordata; class Amphibia; order Anura; family Leptodactylidae; genus Leptodactylus; species Leptodactylus fallax. The sequence continues at coordinate 6,506,654 of CAMRHE010000027.1, read as the reverse complement.
TCCACAGTGTGAGATGTTTAGAGTTGCTATGACTGATAGATGAAGGTCTATTAACAGATGATCCTCCTTATTTACTTTATTTTCTAAACTAGACCATCTGTCCGGTCTGTGGTACTAATCTGGGCAATGGTAGCCACTACAGGTTATTGGTATGATCTGTGGACTAAAAATAAATATCTATGCTCCATGTAATCACCACAGTACTTTACTTACATTTAGAGATATTAAAATGTAAAATTCTAGTTTGTTTCACCTGACTTTCATCTTATAAAATTGTCAGGAAGCAGAACAGATGATAGAAAATGCTAATAAATGCCTAAAACCACATTGTGTTAAAAGAAATAGCCTAAAACCTTTCATAACATGAAGCTTCTTTTTAATTTAGCTGCTGCACAGAACGATCACCATCACACACAGGATGCGTATTATGTAACAATCTTGTGTCTTGTTATAGCCTATCCGTAATTACGATTAACTCAAGAGCATTAAAAGTAACAATCGACTTGTGTTCCACAACTAGCCACAACAAGTTTTAGTAAACTGTTTCATTAAAGAGGGGAAAAAAAAAACCCGGCTAATCGATGGACCATTTACCCACTTATAATTCCTTCATCCTAAATCCTTGTGATTAAATGTTGGGAAAAACAAACCACGTTTTCTGAGCCGTACCATTCAAGAACAAGCCGTTTTATAGGAAACAAGAACTACACAAAAACCTGCATTCTAAAAGGGGGCGATTATATAGTTGAAATCTATTCTGGACATTGGATAAGATGAAGGCAGGGGCACTGAAAGAGAATGCACTCTATAAATGTGTTGTGTCTTAATGAGCTTAGGAAAAATTTCAGCAATTCATATTAAAATATGCAGAGGGTTGCATTGCTGTGATTCCCTTTGTTATGACTTAATTCCTATACATAGGAACTGGTAAGCGGAATAAGATTGTTGAAGGCTGTTGTGGTTCAAGTCCATTTCACACCAAAATGCATGTCAACTTAATCAAAACTCCCCCACTGCCCATTACCATTAAATTTATAAACAAAACCCAAGACCAAATTCCGCTATTAAGCTTTCCCACATTTCTGAATCGACTAAAAAGCATTTTAATTAGACAAGATTACTGGCAACTCACAACAGAGCCGTTGATGGTTTGTTAATTAGGAATGTCGTGGCACGATTTTTGACCCACTAAACAAGATCCTTAAGCTCAAATTAAAAGGCCTTGTTCTTGTAGTGAATGAGCCACTGGGCCTCATGTGGAGGCCTGATGAAATGGCCATAATAGGGGGTGAGACCAGCCTACAAACAGAATCACTACACCCTTTGTAGAGCTTCCAAATTGCTAACAAGGAATTAATACACTCATGTACTCTCATCAGACCTTTCGTTTGCCCAGCGCACTAACCCGCTAATTTACATGCAAGATCGGTCTTTTTTAAAGAACACCTGTTGGTTTTCTGTGAACAGCATCTCTTTCTATTACACACTAACTACTTATATGTTAAGTTGCATTCCTCTCTATAGAAAATATTGTGATACACAAGTTCGCTAAGCAGAGGTACAAAAGATGTTTGTTTTTCCCTTATACATAAGAAACAGATAAAAGCATTGTAACAAAACAAAAGACTCTGTATACTTGTATATATTGAATATCGCTATGTTACTATTGGCATAGTCAGATCACACATTCAATTTCCATAATTAAACATAGATGTAGGTTAAGGCATGAATATGGTGGAAGTTACATTACAAGCAGAAAGAAAATTCACTTCTTAATTAAAAAACAAAGTGAGACATTTACATCAATATTTGATGTAATAGCGCATTCTCGAGTGAAAGTGAAGGTACTTATGGAAAAGCAAATCTTATAAAAAGCACAAAAGCCTTGTGCAGCTGTCAAAAATCTATAGGCTTTTCATAAACACATTCTGCAATTCACTTATTCTTACCTTCCGCCTTCATGTAATGGACAGAATAAGCAATGACTTTTTCAGAGTTATACAGAGGCCTTTCCCACGATAGTATAATGGCTGAACTGGACATTGTCTCTGCTCGGAGGTTACGGGGAGCACTAGGCCTGTCTTCAGACATCACAACAGTCAGCCTTGCCTGGGACATAGCAGAGCCCTGGCTATTTTCGGCCATGCACTGATACACTGCATCATCTTCAGGGATAATCTGATTGATTACAAGTTTACTAGAACAGAAACAAAGCATCAGTATACATTAAAACACTGTATTAACTATTTTGCTTCCAGTAGCCAGTATATGCAATAAACTTACACTATATACTACCACAATGTAAAATAGCATTACTTTAGTGATAGTGTTAACTGCGCCAGACATAATCTTTTTGATCAAGGGAAATATATAGTCATTTTTTTACTGTCCTTTTCATTGTAATACTGGCTGCAATAGACAATTTGACTGTTGGATACTGGAAAACAGTGCTTGAGGGCCACAAAAGACATTTCTAAGTTGCCTGTGTCATGGCACAGAACGATATATACCTGCTGTACATTTTTATCCTCCCATTAGAATGTATTTTTCTGCCATTCTTCAGCCAGGTGATTTTGGGGGTTGGAATTCCTTCTGTCTGACACACAAAGCGGGCAGTTCCCGCACGTGGTCGTGTCAAACTTTCTGGTCGCTCAATGAATGATGGTGGCGCTGTAAAGACACAGATACAGAACCTTGTTATGTACTGTATTCTGTGCATCTAGCTTTGAACATTCCATATGCGCAATGAAAAGCAATATTTATAACCTTTATAATACAACAGAGTGTTATAACTAAACATCTGCTTCCACATTCTGGGACTGATTTTTATCTTAAATTTAGACCACTAATACTGTATAAGAAAATTAAGATTAACAACCACAAAAAAGTTTTTGCAACTTTTTGGGTTCATTTGTGGATACATTAAGTATTTAGTATTTCCCTTGTTTTCGTCACTCAGCAAATTAACCAAACTTCATGTGGCATTTGATACAGCAACACAAACATGAACAAAACTGACTGTAAACATTCCTCCCATGATAAATCTTCCGGGAGAAAGGAAACAATTACAGTCATATGAAAAAGTTTGGGCACCCCTATTAATCTTAATCATTTTTAGTTCTAAATATTTGGGTGTTTGCAACAGCCATTTCAATTTGATATATCTAATAACTGATGGACACAGTAATATTTCAGGATTGAAATGAGGTTTATTGTACTAACAGAAAATGTGCAATATGCATTAAACCAAAATTTGACCGGTGCAAAAATTTGGGTACCCTTATCATTTTATTGATTTGAATACTCCTAACTACTTTTTACTGACTTACTGAAGCACAAAATTGGTTTTGTAACCTCACTGAGCTTTGAACTTCATAGCCAGGTGTATCCAATCATGAGAAAAGGTATTTAAGGTGGCCAATTGCAAGTTGTTCTCCTATTTGAATCTCCTCTGAAGAGTGGCATCATGGGCTCCTCAAAACAACTCTCAAATGATCTGAAAACAAAGATTGTTCAACATAGTTGTTCAGGGGAAGGATACAAAAAGTTGTCTCAGAGATTTAACCTGTCAGTTTCCACTGTGAGGAACATAGTAAGGAAATGGAAGACCACAGGGACAGTTCTTGTTAAGCCCAGAAGTGGCAGGCCAAGAAAAATATCAGAAAGGCAGAGAAGAAGAATGGTGAGAACAGTCAAGGACAATCCACAGACCACCTCCAAAGAGCTGCAGCATCATCTTGCTGCAGATGGTGTCACTGTGCATCGGTCAACAATACAGCACACTTTGCACAAGGAGAAGCTGTATGGGAGAGTGATGCGAAAGAAGCCGTTTCTGAAAGCACGCCACAAACAGAGTCGCCTGAGGTATGCAAAAGCACATTTGGACAAGCCAGCTTCATTTTGGAAGAAGGTCCTGTGGACTGATGAAACAAAGATTGAGTTGTTTGGTCATACAAAAAGGCGTTATGCATGGCGTCAAAAAAACACAGCATTCCAAGAAAAACACTTGCTACCCACTGTAAAATTTGGTGGAGGTTCCATCATGCTTTGGGGCTGTGTGGCCAATGCCGGCACCGGGAATCTTGATAAAGTTGAGGGTCGCATGGATTCAACTCAGTATCAGCAGATTCTTGAGAATAATGTACAAGAATCAGTGACGAATTTGAAGTTACGCCGGGGATGGATATTTCAGCAAGACAACGATCCAAAACACAGCTCCAAATCTACTCAGGCATTCATGCAGAGGAACAATTACAATGTTCTGGAATGGCCATCCCAGTCCCCAGACCTGAATATCATTGAACATCTGTGGGATAATTTGAAGCGGGCTGTCCATGCTCGGCGACCATCAAACTTAACTGAACTGGAATTGTTTTGTAAAGAGGAATGGTCAAAAATACCTTCATCCAGGATCCAGGAACTGATTAAAAGCTACAGGAAGCGACTAGAGGCTGTTATTTTTGCAAAAGGAGGATCTACTAAATATTAATGTCACTTTTCTGTTGAGGTGCCCATACTTTTGCACCGGTCAAATTTTGGTTTAATGCATATTGCACATTTTCTGTTAGTACAATAAACCTCATTTCAATCCTGAAATATTACTGTGTCCATCAGTTATTAGATATATCAAATTGAAATGGCTGTTGCAAACACCCAAATATTTAGAACTAAAAATGATTAAGATTAATAGGGGTGCCCAAACTTTTTCATATGACTGTACATATTTTCTGTACTTCTTGATACTACATCACGACATGTGTTCACAAGGAACCAATAATGAAGAACCAATTATATGCCTTACCCAACACTATAACATGAGACATTGCTACAGTGAAATTACGAGTTCCCGGTGTAGTTGCTCGGCAAATATAGATCCCTGCATGTTGCAGCTTCACATCAGATATAACAAGATTTCCATTTCCCACAACTCGGGTGTTAAAGACATCAATGGGTTTTTGGTCTGGAAAACAATTATTAATATTTTTTGCAGTTAAGTAACATTTAATCAGCTGCTGAATATTAAATGAATTATGCAATATAACTGATGTGAAATTCTCTTACAAGTTACTTATTTTTGTCATATGCTTACCAAGCCTGCTCCAGGATACGATAGGTTTGGGGTTTCCCCTAGCAATACATTCCAGTGTAACAGTTTGGTGCACAGAGGTAGTTGTATTTTTGAGGAGGTGCTATGATGACTGGCTTCTGGAAAGGCTCCTCCTGTGTGGCTACAAAAAGATGAAAAAAAAAATACATATATAATAGATGACATACAAGCAGGACGCTAGAACAGAGCTATGTGATGCAAGTTTTAAACATTTTGAGTTGCAGATTTTATTTCCACATAGAAGTCAATGGAATATTACATTTTGTGACTAATGTGCCTGGAATGCAGGCTAAAATGTCCACATCCATATTAGATCATACAAAATGTATGATGCATGACTTCACGTGTTGACTGTCAATTCTTAGCTTGAATGTAAAGAAATGTTAGCAGATCTAAATTAAAAATTGTATCCACATTACACAAGATACAAGTAGGTTTTTGGTTGAACTGCTAAACAAAAGATGATCCAGTCAACGTTCCTTTCACAGATGCAGCTATTTGCAATGTAATCCATATTGAGAGTTACAAATACATGTTCAGTGACACTGAGCAAAGGTTAGGCATTCTTTCTGGCTACGTTCTGAGAACATTCCTTTAAAGAAAGATTGTTTGTAAGGATGACTGTGTCATTGGTCAGCTAAAATGATTGTTCATTGTGAAATTTCACCTGATGAACAACTATTTTGATTGGTTTTATCAACTTTAGGCTAATGTGCATGGGAGCCTTAAAGGGTTTTTTTGGGTGAAAAATATAGATGACTTATGCTAAGGCTACGCCATAAATATCTGATCAGTAGGGGTCCAACACACATCACCGTCACTGATCTGCTGTTCTCTGCAGCTAATACACAGAGACGGGAGTAGGAAGCAGACTGCTTCATTCTCTGTGTAGAGGCAGAACAGAGCCACATCAGCTTAGCTCCAATTCAAGTAAATAAGCAGTAACCAGATCTGACAACTATGCAGAGAACAGAGCTGCCTGCTTCCTGCTACATTTTATTTGTATTAGCTGCTGAAAACAGCAGTTCAGCAAAGGTCACGGTTGTTGCACCCCTACTGATCTGATAATGATAACCTATCCTTAGAATAAGCCATCAATATTTTTGGTCTGGAAAACCCCTTTAAGGAAGTTGCATTGTAGAACATACCTGACAGAACAGTCAATGTAGCTTCAGCGCTCTTCCGTCTACTAAACTGGTTGGTGGCTATGCATCTGTAATTTCCAGTATCTTTCTTAGTTATGCCATAAATCTGAAGAACACCTTTTGGTAGCATAGTAATCCTTTTAAAATGATACATAAAAAATATATGTTAGGTAGCTCATCATGCAGAGTTTTAGGCTGAGGCCCCACATTGCGGAAAAGCAGCTTTTTTTGTTGCAGATTTTGTTGCGGTTTTTTAAGCCAAAGCCAGGAGTGGATTGAGCGGAAGGTAGAAGTAGAAGTACTTGCTATATATTTCCCATTCCTTTTGTAGCCATTGTTGGCTTTGGCTCAAAAAACCGCAACAAAATCTGCAACAAAAAAAGCTGCGTTTCTGCAACATGGGTCCTTAGCCTTATATATACTCTGTCCATATCCTTAAGAATAATCATTTATGGGTGATCTGTATATTCAAAAATGTCTATATATGTAGATTAAATAATAGACAGGCATGTACCTAGACAGTCTTGACATGTATTGACAGATTGGTCAACTAAATGACAATAATACAAAGCGTATTAACTCCATACGCTTGATTGTAGATATCAGTTATTACATTAGAAGAGCTTGTGACTACTTTTCAATACCAATTTCAGAGAAATCCATCCATAACCATATTCCAATTAGATCCTGTAAGGTTCTGTAAAAAGTGAGCACTTAAAAAGAAGCACCAGTTTGATAAAAATGTGCTGTGGCCTATCTTTATTTGTAAGATCACAAAAACACTATTGATTTTGACAGTGCAAAACCTTTAATATCAATATTCAATACTGTACTGTGTATAGCCAGCCTCATCGATCCCAAGAAAAAATTTATGATTTGTCAGCTTTAACAGTACAATTATGTCAAACTCGATGTGTAGATACATTCTTCAAAGGTCTGGTTACTTACCTGTCCATGGCAAGAGGCAGAGCTGTACGATTTACTTCCCAAGTAATGATGGCCGGAGGGTTTCCTGTTATCTTACAAGAGAAACGTGCCATTCCTCCCTCTGGGACCTTTATTGAAACTGGTTGTTCTTCAAAGGCTGACAAAGCTAAAATATAAAAACAAGTCTTAATGGCATATTCTGCCCCCCTAAAAAACACAACTATAATATTGACTACTATTATAAATACACGTATATTATTCATGTATAGCGCTGGTGACCGCGGGTCCATTCCCACCAGCAAGCATATTAAAGAAGTGCTGCTTAAAGTGCCAAGTATGGTCATCTCTGAATTTATTATCTGACCTATAAGTGTGAGGTCTGACTCAGTCCACTGTGATGGAAATGTGAACAGTTAGAAATACCGTACTAATTAGAATATTGTGTACAATGTACAATGGAGAGTACCCGGGTGAAAGGTGAAAAGTGCATATAAGTAAGATAGCAAGATAATTTACAAGCACCGTGAACAATCACTTTATAACAAAGAAGACCTATATTAGCACACAGTCTTCACGTATATATTCAGCAGGCCACAATGCGCAGTCTTGTTATATGTCATGTATGTCTTGTCTTCATTCCATACAAGTATTTCTACAGTTCCTGGATAATGGATATTTCTGGTAATAGACAAAAGAGCCAAGGAAATCCTATCATCAGGGAGAAGCACAAATGAGGCCTCCCAATGAATTCTTTAAATCAACTTTAAACACAGTTTTCCTTGTTCACAACTGATATAAATTGTCTTTATTCCCATATATTTATTACTTAGAATCAGTATCTTGGGGGAGATTCATACAAAAGTCTAAAAGAGAAGTTCAATGGACTAGAATGGGCAAAATTTATTTTTGATGCACCTTTGACTTTCCTAAAGACAGAAAACAAAATCAATGCCTAACATGAGCAGACATCAATTTTTGCTATAATTTGGGTAATTACCAACAAATGTAAAAATATGTAGAGACAGTCTATGGTTGGGAACACATAGCCAGCAATTCCCCTTTGGTGTGGTTCAGAAATGCCAGAGGGAAGCTTATGCCAGAATTTATCTCATGGTTTTCTATGGGATTGTCTCTAGAATCTGGTCAAATTTTTCCCTGTGCTCGACAGCAAAATGTTGCATGCAGGAAGTTTCTGTCGTGTTATGGATGCTGAACCAATGCACAAAAATGCCTGTGTTCGGTTCATGCAAAAACAATTGACCAGGCACACAACTCATATAAATAAACCGAGTCTAAGCATCAAAAGAAAAATCTTTTCCTAAACTTTAGGGAACAGAACACTGCAAGACATTTATTCCCTGGTGATTTATTCCCATTCTGGATGAGGCACGTCTACTGTATAGTTATACAATCATAACATGCACAGGTAGAATATTCCTATTCCTGCTCCAGTTTGTCTACATTTCAGATCCCTGCCTAGGACTGTGGTCTCATCAGCTGAAATGTAATTTCCAGAACAATGGCGTCTTTTGTAGTAGCACAATCTGTTACTGCACCTTCTTAGTCAGCGCTAATGTCAATTTAAAGCCCAAACTGTAAAAGCAATGCAGTGAAGGGAGGAACAAGCCATAAAAGACCTCCACATCAAAGTCCCGGAGAGGCTTCTGTTGTGCCAAAAAACAGCTCCCCCCACAACACCATAAATGTAATTGCCTTTTTATGAGAGGTTCACTCCTTTCTATTAGTATGTAGATAGTTCTCAGGTTTACAACCTGGCAAAAACCACACCAGCTATTGTATTATACACACAACCTCAAGCCTTCCGAAATGATGCTCATAGCAACTGTGTTTCCCCCACTCAGGATAGAAGTGTGATTAAAAATACACTCTGCATTTTCCCTTGCATGAAAATTTCTAGCACATCTGCCAGAAATACACAGCCAAAAAGTGCACCAATTTTTGAAAATGTTATGCGTATTTGTTGCAGATTTCACCTTATGCATTGCAAAGGGTAAGATCCACTGTGAAAATCCACAGTGTAAAATGACATGCTGCAACCTTCCACTGTAGTGCAGGTCAATTTGGACTGCAAAATTTGCACTTATTTTTTATCCAGCAGGTGGAAGAGATTTGGTAAATGTTGTAGATTTGCCAACTGTAATGCCGCAGGAGAAAATATGCAGCATATCTGTGCCATGTGGACTCACTTTAAAACTATTATGAGAGACCAAACAAAATCAACATGAACTGTATCACGTCTGACCATATATTTACATCCTAACACATCTAGAAATACCATCTCCAGGACAATGACACTCTCAGTCTACTTCTCTACCATCTGCCAATGACTGAAATGATGATCGATGGATGGATGGATGGATGGATGGATAGATAGATAGATAGATAGATAGATAGATAGATAGATAGATAGAAGTTGAACAGTTTACAACAGTGAGAAAGATATTACACGTAGGTATAATTTCTGGAAGATTTGTCATGTACTGTATCAAAGTATCCAGCTTGATGCTTCTACTTTCAATCCTTGAAACTAGATGCATGGTATATTTAATTTCCGGGACACATCTAGACAATTTGTTATGTGGTTTACAAATCAAAATAACCTAGAACACTATTGTTACTTCCCTGAGCTGTCAGACTTTATTACTATCAAGTGCGTTCAGACCCAATGTAACACTAGCATGGCCTTAGGGAATGAGTGAGTCCAAGACGAAAGTTTATCTGATTTCACATTCATTTGCAGTGTCCGCTGATAATGGATAGTCACCTAAACTCCCTACAGGAAACTGGTTAATCCCTGTCTACATTTGTGTGTATATGTGGCTATAATGCTGTATGCTAAGGATATTTAGGCATATTTCTACATTTCCTTGACTGTAGCTAATTTAAAATGCGTAATACAAGGTGTACGTATCTATCAATATATCTATATCTATCAATTCATATCCTTAATGCTTTAATGTATGTAATGGATATATAATGTCGAATAGGTCATGATACATTACGACATATGAGAAAGATTCAAATCAGAAACCATTATAAATGTCATATAAAAATAACAAAAAATGTAAAAATAAGTTCCAACCATTGACTAACCCACTATTTTACCAAAAACCTTCATAAATACAGATGGATACAGTACAAAATGCATCAAAGTATTGGAGCTATCAAAACACTGATCAAGCAGTAAAAGAGCAAAGTGTTTCACAGATCCTATATAGGCTTAAGTCTATTGAGGAATCCATGAAAATGGACAAAAACAGTACATGTGATTAATCACATTGAAATCAATAAAAAAGAAAAGGCTGTGCAATGGCCGTTACAAAAATGGCCATTTGTGATGTTTGTGTGAATAAGGCCTAAAGCACACCTTCTATTCCCTATATCACAGTCTATGACTTCAGAAGCTCTACAAGCTATATACACATTTGCTATATCAATCACCAAATTCTTTCAGAGTCCAGGATGTGTGGAGGTGCCCAGCAGCCATTACAACAGAAAAACATTTCCAATGACCAACTAAACACCCTCGTCCACATGGCAGTAATTAAAAGGTCAAGGAGCAAACAGCAAAATGTTTAAGGGCAAAATCCCAAATAATAACCCCCAAATAATTTCCTCAACAGAAAACAAATGTATTTATAAAAGGGAGAGATAAAACATCTCGCTTAGGATTACCTGGAATGGTAATAAAGTCAAATAAAATAGGAAGATTTACCTTCCAGTTTTCTAAGCTCTAACGTGCTGAACCAGAAGAAAGTATTTCTATAACAATATGTCCTACATGTACTTAATATCCCATGTAATTTTTTACATTCCCATAACACGTATTTCAATGCTACATCTTTTCATTAACAGTGTACATAACTACAGGAGAGAGTTTTATTGTGCACAGTCAAATGAGACATCACTGTATAATGACCATCAGGACAGACTATGTACACAGTTGGTAGCTCAGATTTCCTTCTGTTAAGAGCATCAGCAGGGGATCAGCATAGCTAATAATTGGAATAACCAGATCTGCCAATAATGGTGGGTAATGAAGGAAGTGGAATGAATCTCTGTAATCATTGTTGGGTATAAGAACCGTATACCTTATGGGCTTGAGTGATTACTTTTCAGCTTATTTATAGGAAATATTGTACAGCAAATCCTCCCTAGCTCTTTGAGAAGAACACCCACTGACCCACACCAGATTTTTGGTTGCAAATTTTCTGTTTTACCATATGCATACTGCATGCATACTATCTTCTTTGAGAAGTCCAATCCCCTAGAGACCAATTTAAAGGCAATTTTTGGTGGTTGGATCAGGTTTCACTGTATGTAATAACAATATTCACTGCGGTATCTAGTACAAATCAATATAAAATTAAAACGCAAAAGGGATATTACCATGTCTGCATGTACACTCCTTTGATAATTCATTAACAGGGTACTGGTAATGCAGACGCTTATGACATATTCACAGGATATGCCATAAATGTGTGGCAGATGCAGGTCCCAAGGCTGTGAAGTTGGTAGGCCGAGCCACTGACTCCAACTCCTCTATTTTTCCACAGCCCAACTCCTTCATAAATGGCTGACAGCCATGGTCAGTCAGAAGCAGTAAAGATCCTCTAACTCATTAAAAATCTAGTGCTTTAATTCCTATGAAAGCAAATATGCAACAAACTATGCATCTTATTAATTATAAAATACCAATAATTGTATAACATAATTAAAAACAACCATTTTATTTTGAAGCCAGAGTCGATAACTTTTTTCTGATTCCGACTTCACCCAGAATTGGCCTCAACTCTGTGTACAGCCTTGGCAGCTCCAATCTTTGACCTGCACCTATGTGTAAAAGAGGGGTCCCCTAACCCCCCCTGTTGAGGTGAGCACTGCATTTGACCAGAGCATGAACTTACAGTTGGTGCACATGTATAGCTTTTTCTTTTTAGGCCTTATTCACATGTTTGCAAATTTACATACATAGGTCATCCGTTTTTTTCAGGAATGGCGCACGTATCGATTCATTTCAGTGTATTTTTTAACACTGATCTCTATGTAAACGGAGGCCATCCATTTGTGTCCATTTCTTTGCATCTCCTAAGGGTATGTTCACACGGAGTTTTTTGCAGGCAGAAAAAATCAGCTTCAGGAATTAGGAAATGGTTTTGGGACGCATTTTTTGATCTGACGCGGTTTTTCGACGCGGATGTAGGATGTAGTTTACACCCCTTTTAGTGTGGGCCTAGGAACTCAGCTTCAAAAAACGCATCAATAAACCGCGTCGAAAACCGCATAGAAAAACCGCGTCGCGTTTTTTCCGCCTCCCATTGAATTCCATTGGTTTTTCCAGGCGGAATCCGCCTGAAGATAGGTCATGTTGCTTTTTTTTTTCCGCTAGCAGAAAAAAAAACACTAGAGGAAAAAAACCGCTACTGACTCGCATAGAAATGAATGGGAGGCGTGTGAACACAGCCTTAATGGATCCGCTAAACAGATCTTAAAAACATGATCTGAATGGTGCCTAATGTGGATCCATCATATCAATGCAAGTCTAAAGGTCCATGAAAAAAAAAAAAAAAACACAGATGGCATCCATGTGTCATTTGTTTTTCACAGACCCTGAGACATTGAAAGTTGATCTGTTTTTCATGAATGTGAAAAACAGATCAACCAATGACACCACATGAGCTACAAATAAGCTGGGTAGAGATACAGTCCATTATTATCACAGGCATCACACATCCGCAAAGTGCTCCTAACATACAATTTAATTACCCCAACCAGATGTGTCATGGCTATAGCAGTTGGAATAGGATCTTTGAGATTTAATGTTGAGGTTGAGATTACTTTCCTGTGTATGACTAATGCCCCATGTTGCAGAAAAGCAAGGAGTGGATTGAGCAGAAGAGAGATGTATTAGAGCTTTATTTGTATTTTGCATTCCTTTTGTAGCTACTCCTGGATTTGGAAAAAATTGCAGCAAAATCTACAACAAAAAGTTGCTTTTCCGCAACTTGGGGCCTTAGCCTAGAACTGTTTTTTGTTTTGGTAAATGCTGTGTGTTGAATTCATATCCTGAAACATCAGACTGTCAATCCTCCAAAAATAAAACATTGGTGTACCAAAACTCCCAAAACATGCATGTTTAATAATAAATTCAGTTATACAGTGGGAAGAATTCATCAACATTTTCTTAACTTACCACTTCATGGACTATCAATTACATGACGCAAATTGCAAATACTTGATGAATTTGTCGCAATTTAAAAAAAAAAAAAAAAAAAAAAAGGTGGTATTTTGGAAACTGACATAATTTATCCAGTCAGTAGCAGTGGGCATAACTCCAGAGGTATAAAGTGATTAAAAAAAAACCTCATTTTGTTTATCTTATCAGTTATCATTTGATCTTATATCATTTGCTTATATACTGCATATTTTAAGAGTTGCTTTACACCTGGGTGCAAATACCTTAATGGTGTGACTTTTTTTTTTTAGATGTATTTCATATACACTGCACCTTTTAAGAGGCATATGTCAAGATCAAATGTGACATTTGAAATTAGTGCAACCATTTGATGAATTCCCGCCTATGCGTACTCTTCCTGCTGTGGGATATTGTCCCTTACTACTTTAGACACATTTCAGTTCCTCTGGCATTTAAGGGGTTAACAGATGTAATTAGCAGTGAGAGCTCGAGCATCATGTGTCCGATCGCTTATTCCAACTGCTGTTGACAGAATGTATTTGATTTTGCGAGCTTAGCAAGTGTGATTTGATCTCCTAACTTTTAAAGCAACCCAGATGGGTTTCCGCTTCTCAGATTATCTATCATCCAGGCTGCAGTGTGTGGCCAGAGAAATGCACAATAAATGCTAATACACTTATCAAGTAGCTCCCCTTCAACCCTTCAATTTTCAGCAAAGGAGAAAACGGTATAAGGAAGGCAAGCAACAAGCCACATTAAACAGCTTCAAAGCTCTTCATCTTGTGTGGCCACAATGCTTTTAGGGGCCAAAGGGCACATAGATTCCCCCTTGCCAGGGGTGCTTTTTCTGGACACTTTGCCAAATGATTGGCTTCTTGCGTTGATAACTAATCCTACACATACCTTTTCCCAGCGCATGCTTCCATTCCATAAAGTATTAGCACTAGTAAGTAGCTAAATAGTCACATGAAAACCAGACAGAATTCCAACAAGTACTCACAAGCAATTAAATATTAGGAGCAAATGATGGGAAATAAAATTTCCTCCCTGCAGTTCTGTAGTTAATAATCCTCTCATCTATGGGAATGTGACAGCATGCACCTAACAACTTTCATGCTATTGTGTCTAGTACTATTTTACAATGGCGTCACTTGCTGTTGTTATGTTGTCTGATTTCCTTTCTAGATCCAATCTGATAAGAGTACCGGCACAGATAGCTGTCAGGGTGCATCTAACAGCATGATACTGCAAGTAACACATCTGTTTAAAATGCAACATCCTGTGACCATTGGCTAACATGGGTAAGCAGAGATTTGGTCAGGTGCAATTGCACCACACCCACTATGTGTGCCTTTACCCGAACAGGGAAGTCATTACACAACTTAATTCAGGCGTGTCATTAAAGGGTAATCCAGTAATAACAAATCATCCCATATCCAATGGACTGAGTCTGACCAGAAGGACCTACAGAAATTAGAGGTTCCAGGTCCCATATATGCATGAAGTGGAGGTTGTGCATGCCCTGTGTCACTCCATTCAATTCTATGGGATTGATGGAGAAAGATGAGCGATGCATTAAGCTTCTCTTTGGCAGTCTCACACAGATGAATGGGGAAGCAGCGCACATGTACGACTACCTCTCCATTCAAACAGGGGGATCTAGGACTTCCGTTTCATTGGAATGGATCTCAGAGGTTGCACCCCCACTAGCAATGATTTCATACATAGTGTATACCAAACTGAATACAATGAAATGTAGAAATAGTTAAGCTAAGGCCCCACGTAGCGGGCTGCAGCGAAAAAGCACTGCGGGAAAAACGTGGTGGAAACGCATAGTTTTTTTTTTTTCCGGCAGCGCTTTTCACAGAAGATCTGCAGAGTTTTCCTCTGAGGACTTTCTCCTTCGATTATGCCTATAGGTAAACTGCCGGTGTTTCTGTAGGTATAATTGACATGCTGCGATTTCCAAAATCACAATGGTTTCGAAAATTGCAGCATTGCCGCTGCATGTATTTTCCTACAATGTGTGGATAGGATTCAGATTTTCAGGGTGTTTGTGCCATGGCCAAACCACAGAGTTTACGCCACATGGGGCCCTGGCCTAATAAAGAAATTTGATGGTGTTCTGTAAATAACACTTTATAATTGTATAAAAGAAGATCTACGCTTGTGGCCAGCAAATGGAAAGATTCTTGTCTGCATTTAGAAAACCTGTAAAGCTGTAGGCCTGCTCACAGCTGAGAGGTAGATACAACTGTATTCACTCTATGTAGTTCTTTTGAAATTAAAGGATTTTTCTAGACAAAGTGGAAAACTCATAGGAAGCCAGAGGTGGTCTAAAATAAAAGAAAAAAGTAACACAAACCTACCCAGGTCCTCCATTCAGGCATCAAGTCCTCCATCCAAACCCTGTAGGCACTGTTTGGGCTGGAAGTGAAGTGTATCAGGTGACCACTGTGATCAATGCAAACCTAAAAACTAATTTCAATACATCAAGGGGACAAACCTCATGTCATGTTTGCTACTATGTATCCAGACTGTATATCACACAGATGTTTGCATGAAACTCCCAGCCGAGAAACACATTATTACCAGTTTCAGCCTCTGGTTGTCAGCAGAAATGTGCCATTCACTGACTGAAAACAGAGATCTTGAAAATGATGAACAACAACAGTGTATCTGGAAGTATTATTAATATCAAATAAAATATTAAAAATAACAGAAATGTTATTTAATATATACCAGAGATAACAGTTTTGAAAATCACTTATGGTTCTGAAAATATTTTTACTCTATGTCAAAATATAAACTTGGGTTCCTACACTTGGGTTCACACCTGTGCCTCATCTACCTTTGGGGTTTCCGTCCCCGAATCGGACTTTTCTTTCCGCATTTTTCTGCCCTTTTCAGTCTAAGGAGTCCGCTGGTAACCGTTTTTTTTAGCATATTAGGTTTCCGTTTGGGATGGGGGGTCCCCAAGCAGACCCCTCGAACGGAAACCCGAACGCAGGTGTGAACCTAGCATAACATAAAGTCTATAATAATAATAATTTTTAATAATAATTTTTATTTATATAGCGCCAACATATTCTGCAGCACTGCACAATTTGTAGGGTTCAAGTCTATTGCCAGATTCCAAAAATAAAGGCACTATGAGGGGAATAGCTGACTTGTTTCACATACCGTATGAGAGCAGAGATTTTCTGTCAGGGCAAGCCTAAGGTATAAGTAATATGCCTGTTTGCAGCCACAAGAACTAGCACACACACATGAATCAACCCCTAAGGAATCCCTTACCAGCATATACTATAGATAGATGACACAATCTAAGGCGCTGGCTTTCGGCCATGTTTAATAACAATTGAAAAAGGAAAACTACAATTCCTATTACGGCTGGGACCCCAAGTTGTGTAAAAACGCTGCATAATACAGTATTGGCAAAGTGAATGGGATTCTGGCTAATCCCATCCACACATTGCAGAAAAAAATCTGCAGTGGAAATGCTGCAATTTCAAAAACCGTTGCGTTTTTGTAAATCGCAGCATGTCAATTATACCTATGGAAATGCTGGTGTTTTCCATATAGTTATAATAGAGACAGAAAGTCAGCAGAGGACATCTCTGCGGACTTTTGTGAAAAACACTGAGGGAAAAAAATGCCATGAGTTTCTGCCGCTGTCTTTTCCGCTATGTGGGACCATAGCCTAATTTCTGTTTTTCCACCTCACCAATCTAAAGACCTTTACATTTCAAATATTTCCACAACAAACCTTGAAAGCCAAAATTTTAGGTACAAGTTCCCTCTATGGTGCAGCCTACACATGGATACTTCAAAGAGCTGTGTGTTATTCTTCCAGCTGGATATAGAGCTACCCCTTCTTCTGAGCTAGGGCTTCCTGACACATGTCCAGGCAAAACTTTTCTCAGCAAAGTTCATCAAGGTGACATTTTTCTAGACCTCTGCACACACCATGTGGACATCAAGCAAGTAATGATACTGGTGACTAGATTAGCAGGCATTTCTCTGAGTGTAATCCTAAAACTAAGATATTTGGAGAGCTTGATCTGCTGTTGGGCAGGGTCCTTCCTCCCACTGTACGAATTGGTCACAAGGTTAGTTTACTGTATTAGTTTTTGTATTATGTAAGTAAATTCTTTTCATGTGTAAATATCAATAGAATAATGGTGATCTAAAAATAAATAATAATAATGGATACGTTATTATCTAGCTGTTAAGTAGGACGTTGCAGAGTGAACACTGAAGATGGCCACACACATAAGGATGGGTTCACATCACCGTTAGGCTCTCTGTGCGAAACAGTCTCAAAAGCCTCAAAAACTGATTTAGAACGGTTCATATTAAAACCCATTAATTTCAATGGGTAGTAAAAAAACCATCCGCAGGTGTGCGTTTGGGGCATTTTGTCATCTGCTCTTTTAGGCTTTTTTTTTTTTTTTTTTTTTTTAACACCGAGGTCTATGGAAGGCGGACACAAACAGATTAGCAATGGATAGTAATCTATTTATGTCTGTTTTGCAATCTGTTTTTCCCTCTGTGCATGCTCAGACTAATCCATCTAAAGAGACAGATTCGGGTATCCACTGAGTAACCGTTTGGAATCAGTTTTTGGACCAATCCGTTTTTTTTGTTTTTTTTTAAACGGTTTGGCAGTGGACGGATACCAGGTGCAAGTGTGAACTTAGCGTTAGATGTATATAGGTTGAACCTAGAGGCCTCCCGACTCTACAAATTCAGTAGACATTCACTGTGTGGACAGCCCAATTCTGCATGTGTATGGGGGTTTCGGGAGAGATAGCTGTTGCCCCATAGCTGTCTAAATGGGACTTTCAAGTCTGAACTCTGTGGCTTTTCAGAACAAACAGCTGATCAATAGGGTGCAGGGTGTCAGACTCCTACCGATCTAATATTAATAACCCTTAGTGCAGACCATCAATATCAAAAAGGTGGAAAAGCCTTTTAAGGACACCAATAATGCCAGACTCAACAAGAAAAAGTTACAGACTTCAACATAGTCAATGAGGTCTATTGGGCACAGTTGGTATTTATCAAGTCAGGGATCCAGCACTTCCACTATTCCAGAGCAGAACAATGGAAATAACTAAAACAGATGTGAATAAAGCCTAATCGACATATCAACCTTTATAAGTAAATTATGGCCTGGTCCATTAGATCTCCATCTAAAGAAAAGAGCAAGTTTTGGGGGATTTAGAAAGGATTAACTGTAGCAGAAGAGAACGGTTCATGCCAATTAGACAGTATTCCAACTATACAAAATAGTCAAAGTGTAATCTTGTTATAAGTCCTGCTGTTCACTTGGTCAATTAGGCTGCAAGATGGAATAACATATAATATACATGAATGCTGGACTTCACATCCCATAGCCACACAGCATCTTCACTTCTTACATATTCTAGCATACTTATCACAGAAGTACAGCATGAGTGAGCAACCGCAAAACCAGCAGCAGGTTTAACTCAGTCACACACAAGACTCAAAGTGTGACAATCTGGCCCTGAGCCAATTGGAAATCAAGCATAATGCTTGGAATAAGTCATATCAAAACAATTTGTGGTTTATACGAGTGAAGTTAAAGAAACATGTAGGTCATATTTCATCTGTGGATGGCTGGTTATGAATGCTTAAACAACAGCAGAAGGTCAGCTGTGAGATCTATACCCGACAGTTTATTTTTTCTAGTGCATTTGAAACTTCTCTCAACACTTCATGAAGTCCATTAACCGTGGGAGTCACAAAGAAACTACGGTGAAGATACAAAGAAATAAAAGCCAACAGCCTACAGCAAAATGTAGTCAAACATATCACTTCTTTAGGAGAACTTCTGTATGTCAAAGCGCCCTGTTTACGTTAAAAGTGAGGAGGAAAAAGCTCTGGCAGTGTACATACTGTACCAAAAGGGTCAACTCATTAATATAGATACCAATCTTGCGCTGCACCAATTCCGAGCCATTTCTGCCAGGGAACCAGAAGTCTACTATTTCACCCTGTTGTCTTGATGCTCCAACTCTTCCTCACATGACTTTTCTCTAAGGACAAGCAGCAGGACTAGAACAGGGACAGTTGACAAGGGTCAGGAAGTCAGGAGATCAGGCTGAAGTAGAAAATCTCTAATCCCTCAGTAGCACTATGTAAAACTTAGTGCAAGGGGGTCCGGCATCTACATTAGTAAGTTGTCCCTTCTGGTGCAGTATGTACACAGCCACAAATTTTCCCTCCTTACATAAGCACTTTAATGTTAATGGGGGTCTCTCAAGGTAACAATCAGTCTTTCATGTATTTTGATGGCAAGAACAGCACAGATTGCACTGAAAACATAAATCTATGGTGTCTATCAGGATTCAGCATAACTGTCATGGCCCTGTCATACAATGGAAGCCACGATGCTTTGTGATCATTCTTGGGCTGGAAACACACACTGTCTTTTTATGACTGTATTTGATGCAACCTTATGAAACAGAACCAGGAGTGGAAAGAGATAAAGCAAAGATTGAAGTTTCTACTCTGTTTTAGAACTCCAGGATTTGGTTTCAAAAACTGCATCAAAAACTTTCACAAAGACCATGTGTGATACCAGTATTATAATAAAAGGCCTCATATATATTACAGTATCAAATAAATGTTCAAATAAATTCATGTAAAAAATAAATGATTTAAAAAAAAAAAACAGAAACAAAAAAAACAATGTGATTCTGAGAAATAAACACAGATGCATTACTGAAACTATACATGTAATGATGTTATGCAGCGCATACTAGATGCCAAATAAAAACGTACAGATGTAGTAACCTGGGGAAATCAACAACAATAGGCCTTTAATTATTAAAGATAATATTACGTGACCTTTACAAAGGCACAGTTCCGTGGGGGAGAAGAATGACCACTACAGCAAAACATGGTTAGAGGCAAACAAACCCTCCTAAAGTTACTGTATGTTAGGATTTATCAAATTTCCAGTCCTGGGGGAGACAATCTGCCTTTGTAGTGCCCAAATACTTGCCTGCTGTGGAATTAAATTACATTTTAACACAGCATGACTGAGATGTTAATGGATAGGTCTGAAAGCGGCCGCAGAGGGGGCTGTAATTTCAAAAATTAAAGGGTTATTGCTATCATTTAGAAATACCGCTGAGTACCTTAAGCTACTTAAAACTGGGGGGATAAAGAAACATTAACCCATTAGTCACTACAGTACCAAAAACAGGGCGATATTTGAGACATTCAGCTTGTATTGTTTTATTTCCATTTTTTGGTTTTCATGTTGGTACTATATAAACAACAGGTCTAAGTAGATCAGAAATTCTATATATCAGATGTAAGTGATCTAGTGGCCACTATGCTGTAATACTGTAGTTTTTATAGTCAAGCAGGCTATGACAGTGAAAACCCCAAGGGCAAGGGGAATAATAGAGATAAACCCACAGCAAGGAGTAGTGCCATTAATACACTGCCTGGAAATGATGGTTGTAAGTCATTATGACAAAACTCATTTACACACTAAACGGGTTATTGAAAAACTGACCTTGATATTTAAATGAGCAAGAGGGCACACGGCAGAGTAAATGTATCTTTATGTGGTTTCTTCGTAAGGGCAATTTTCCAATGCTGATTTTTCTTTGACACGTAAACATGTATATACCATAAAAACCACCCCACTGCCAGCAGATGTGCATGGGGGAAAGCTATGCAACTGCTCAAGTATATAAAAAAATGCATGGTTCACAGATTTGTCCACTTGATTGACCATAGCTTCTTCCTGTTTGTACAAAGCTTCTTTACAAGTACATGCAACTAGGAACAATATGGCCGCCTCCTTTTATATTGTAAGACCCATGAGCAATTGCATTCACCACAGTGATTGGCTGATCTTACAATCAAAATCATTTGAACTCCAGAAGATTTGTGATCTAAAGTGGCTGCCTGTGAGTCCTTATACATTGAGACGATTGTAGTCAAACATCAACGTTATGTTAAATTATACTTATTAGTACCCTAAGGCTCACATCACACTTATGGGCTGCATTTAACATATATTTACAAGTTAAAAGGGGTATTCCAGCCCCAAATCAATTTTTCATACTGATGACCTATCCACAGGATAGAAATAAAACACACCAACTAGGAAATATTTCTACATGTCATAGACACCTTTAAAGTTTTTTTTAAAGCTTTGTATATGGTTTCCCAGGCTAAACAGCCTCAGTTTGGAAAGTTATTGTGCTGATAGAATGTAATAATTCACTCTCTCCTGGAGCATTTTCTAGTTTATGCCTAAATCCGTCTTTGATGGCTAGCCAAATTAAAAACCAGCACCAAAGAGACGTCTTCTGACCCAAAAGTAATCCACTCAATCATATAATACGTCTCCTCCATTTTAAGGAAATGAATGGCTCTCCATAGAGCTGTTTTGTCTCTTGACAAGCTCTTCTCTGAAGAATGTGGGGCTGGATGGTTACACAAATCAATCTCCAGCTGCTAGCTTGCGACCTATATGGTTAGCAAAAATGCCTGTCAGGGTTCACTTACCAGTGGTCAAGCTCTTGCAAAGCTGCAGACCTTCTGAATAGACCAGTCACCGCAGGGTCAGTGAAGATGCCCCTACAAAGGTCTACACATTCATTCTACTCAGATGTCCTCCAGCTAGGACTATTTCGGGGTTTCCTTATATTTGCATCCATTGTTCTAATGTTCAACCAGACAAAACAGATTTTAATGACTTCTATAGAATGAAAGAACCATGATCTTACAAATAGCATGAATTGATGTAAATTAATCAATGAGTGAAACCATAGTAAAACTGTCTGGTCAATACTGGTCAGGATGTGCTGACATGGAACACACGCTCAACAGTGACCCAAACCAAATGAAAGAGGATTGAAATATGCTAAACCTGAGCTACATCGAATTCCACAAGCAACCAACTTTCATCAAGGTTGATACTTCTAGAGAAATAGATATCTATATTTACAACTGAAAATCTATAGTTCCATCCATGTTTAGGCAGGGCCAGGTTATAGGGTGGGAAAAGGGCAAACCCCAACCATATTCCATTCCTGTAAGTGCTCCACACAAAATATATTAATGACTTCATAACTTTGTACATCATTAAAATGAAAAGATCACTAGAGGCCCCACGGTGCGCAACTTTTTTGTTGAAGATTTTGCTGCGTTTTTTTTAGCCAAAGTCAGGAGTGGATTAAGCAGAAGGTAGAAGTATAAGAACTTCCTATATAGCTCCCAATCCTTTTGTAGCCATTCTTGGCTATGGCTAAAAAAAAAAAACTACAACAAAAAAAAAGCTATGTTTCCACAAAGTGGGCCCTTAGCCTAAATGGGTTTTCTACTTTCTAATGTTGATAGGCTATCTGTATTATAGGTTCTCAATAGTAGATCTATGAGGGTATGAAACGCGGGATCCTCACAAATCAGCTGCTCTGGGGCACAGTTCCCAGTAATGTTTACAAAGCGTAGCGCTGCCACAGAGCGGCTGATCTCCAGGGTCCTGGGTGTGATACCCACGCAGATCTACCATTGATGAACTATACTACAGATAGCCCATCAATATTAGAAACTGGAAAACCCCTTTAGGCTGAGGGCCCAAGTTGCGGAAACACAGTTTTTTTGTTGTAGCAGTTTTTGTATAAGGTTTATATATACAAATGTGTTTGTATGTATATATATATATATATATATATATATATATATACACAATACAGACCAAAAGTTTGAACACACCTTCTCATTCCAAGAGTTTTCTGTATTTTCATGACTATAAAAATTGTAGATTCACACTGAAGGCATCAAAACTATGAATTAACACATGTGGAATTATATACTTAACAAAAAAGTGTGAAACAACTGAAAATATGTCTTATATTCTAGGTTCTTCAAAGTAGCCACCTTTTGCTTTGATTACTGCTTTGCACACTCTTGGCATTCTCTTGATGAGCTTCAAGAGGTAGTCACCTGAAATGGTCTTCCAACAGTCTTGAAGGAGTTCCCAGAGATGCTTAGCACTTGTTGGCCCTTTTGCCTTCACTCGGCGGTCCAGCTCACCCCAAACCATCTCGATTGGGTTCAGGTCTGGTGACTGTGGAGGCCAGGTCATCTGGCGTAGTACCCCATCACTCTCCTTCTTGGTCAAATAGCCCTTACACAGTCTGGAGGTGTGTTTGGGGTCATTGTCCTGTTGAAAACTAAATGATGGTCCAACCAAACGCAAACCGGATGGAATAGCATGCCGCTGCAAGATGCTGTGGTAACCATGCTGGTTCATTATTCCTTCAATTTTGAATAAATCCCCAACAGTGTCACCAGCAAAGCACCCCCACACCATCACACCTCCTCCTCCATGCTTCACGGTGGGAACCAGGCATGTAGAGTCCATTCGTTCACCTTTTCTGTGTCGCACAAAGACACGGTGGTTGGAACCAAAGATCTCAAATTTGGACTCATCAGACCAAAGCACAGATTTCCACAGGTCAAATGTCCATTCCTTGTGTTCTTTAGCCCAAACAAGTCTCTTCTGCTTGTTGCCTGTCCTTAGCAGTGGTTTCCTAGCAGCTATTTTATCATGAAGGCCTGCTGCACACAGTCTCCTCTTAACAGCTGTTGTAGAGATGTGTCTGCTGCTAGAACTCTGTGTGGCATTGACCTGGTCTCTAATCTGAGCTGCTGTTAACCTGCGATTTCTGAGGCTGGTGACTCGGATAAACTTATTCTCCACAGCAGAGGTGACTCTTGGTCTTCCTTTCCTGGGGAGGTCCTCATGTCAGCCAGTTTCTTTGTAGCGCTTGATGGTTTTGGCCACTGCACTTGGGGACACTTTCAAAGTTTTCCCAATTTTTCAGACTGACTGACCTTCATTTCTTAAAGTAGTGATGGCCACTCGTTTTTCTTTACTTAGCTGCTTTTTTCTTGCCATAATACAAATTCTAACACTCCATTCAGTAGGACTATCAGCTGTGTATCCACCTGACTTCTGAACAACACAACTGATGGTCCCAACCCCATTTATAAGGCAAGAAATCCCACTTATTAAACCTGACAGGGCACACCTGTGAAGTGAAAACCATTTCAGGTGACTACCTCTTGAAGCTCATCAAGAGAATGCCAAGAGTGTGCAAAGCAGTAATCAAAGCAAAAGGTGGCTACTTTGAAGAACCTAGAATATAAGACATATTTTCAGTTGTTTCACACTTTTTTGTTAAGTATATAATTCCACATGTGTTAAATCATAGTTTTGATGCCTTCAGTGTGAATCTACAATTTTTATAGTCATGAAGATACAGAAAACTCTTGGAATGAGAAGGTGTGTCCAAACTTTTGGTCTGTACTGTATATATATATATATATATATATATATATAACACACTCATACACATTTCCATATATAAATATTAATCACAGTGACTGATGCTGGATATTAAATGTGGTATATCTTTATGCTGAGTGTCTAGTCTAAGTTTATACCACCTTTTAGTTAGAACATTTTTGGAGCATCTTGGTGCATTTAAGGCTTGCCACCTTTTTCTTAGAAGACATACCCACATGTCTATCAAGTTGGCAAAATTTTAGTTCAAACTAGATGTGTCAAGTTGCACCTGAAATGTGCCAAGATGCACCACATTTACACCAGACTCTATTCCAAACCAAAATAGTAGATCTGGGCCAAAACATATAAAGACAATATCGCATGAAGACAATTAACCCAAGTCTTTAATGATCAGATTCCTTTTTGTCATAATGCAAAATATGGTAACTGCAAATTCTGAATAATGGGTTAAAGCTGGCTGCCTCTTTTTTTCACCCCTGCTACTCAAGAGGTCATCCAGATGATTCACAATTCCCCTAGTCTAAACATGGGCATTGAGTGGTAATGGTGTGAAATGAAATTGTTTATTGAACAGTGGACCTTGTATGGCGGTATTATTATTATTAGACCCACTGATCACAGTCATGAGAAAGAGTGAGGAAAGTAGGACGTATCCTGTCAGAGAAACCCAATCATTCGCATGGGCTTGTATGGCATTTATTTGCATTTCCATGACATACAAAGATTGGGAAAAGTAAATATCACTGGCTATTGAGTAGCTTTAGGCAGATTACCATGAAATGAATGAAGATAAAAGACAGCATATGTCCGCAGCACAAAGCAGATGCCCATTTCCCGTTCTATAGTGAATCACTACCAGTCAGCTGTGCAGCATACAGCAATGCAATGTGTTTCGGGTCTGCAAAGCCTTAAAGCTCAAAAGAAAACCTCAACTGTTTGGATTTAAAGGAACACTAACGACAATAAAAAATGATAATATAAAAAAGAAATTACAAGCAATTCTTTACCTAAACTAATGAATCATGGGCAACTGAAGTACACATTGAGCCATTTAAAACAATACAGTAAAAGTATGCAAAGAAAAAAATACTTTTGTCACCATTTCACCCTTTACTAATACATATTTTAATCCTAGTTCTTTAAATCATGGTAGAAAATGTATGTAATGCCTATATACTGACTGCTATGTAAATCACCACACTATTATGAGAAAGAGAGACTTTCTATTTTGCTAGACCTATGCAGCTTGTGAACTGTGTATGATGCATTTTCAGCAGGTGCTAAGTTTTATTCCTCGGGCAAAATGTCATGTCCAAACTCCCCCAAAATATTTTCATCATTAATTTGCCGGATGTCAAAGACAAGTTTAATGAAGTGAGTGATAAATATCTGTCAGGAGCCTAACAAACATTGTGTACTAGAGTTATGGTAGCATATATTATACATGGATATGTTTGGCCCCAGGCGGTTGTCCAGTAATGACGCTTCGTCTACAAAGCAGAACAGTTTAACAAATTATATCGCTAAGCTTTTATTACAGGAAAAACAAATGGTCTACAGACACATATAGCTAGAAACTTGTGATCTTAAAAGGCAGAAAACTCAACAAAGAGGAAATAAAACATAGAAAACATATATAAAACTGATATTCCAAATATTAAGTTACTGATCATTACATTTACTTTGTACCGAAGGGTCTGAATTTTAGGAAGAGCATTAGGATTACAAATAAAACTTGTCTCATAAAAGTTACAGTGGGGAAAAAAAGTATTTAGTCAGCCACCAATTGTGCAAGTTCTCCCACTTAAAAAGATGAGGCCGGCCTGTAATTGACATCATAGGTAGACCTCAACTATGAGAGACAAAATTAGAAAACAAATCCAGAAAATCACATTGTCTGATTTTTTAAGAATTTATTTGCAAATTATGGTGGAAAATAAGTATTTGGTCACCAACAAACAAGCAAGATTTCTGGCTCTCACAGACCTGTAACTTCTTCTTTAAGAGGCTCCTCTGTCCTCCACTCATTACCTGTAGTAATGGCTCTTGTTTGACATTGTTATCAGTATAAAAGACACCTGTCCACAACCTCAAACAGTCACACTCCAAACTCCACTATGGTGAAGACCAAAGAGCTGTGGAAGGACACCAGAAACAAAATTGTAGACCTGCAACAGGCTGGGAAGACAGAATCTGCAATAGGCAAGTAGCTTGGTGTGAAGAAATCAACTGTGGGAGCAATAATTAGAAAATGGAAGACATACAAGACCACTGATAATCTCCCTCGATCAGGGGCTCCTCGCAAGATCTCACCCCGTGGGGTCAAAATGATCACAAGAACGGTGAGCAAAAATCCCAGAACCACACAGGGGGGACCTAGTGAATGACCTGCAGAAAGTTGGGACTAACGTAACTAAGGCTACCGTAAGTAACACACTACGCCGCCAGGGACTCAGATCCTGCAGTGCCAGACGTGTCCCCCTGCTTAAGCCAGTACATATCCGGGCCCGTCTGAAGTTTGCTAGAGAGCATTTGGATGTTCCAGAAGAGTATTGGGAGAATGTCATATGAAACCAAAGTAGAACTGTTTGGTAGAAACACAACTCGTCGTGTTTGGAGGAGAGTGAATGTTGAGTTGCATCCAAAGAACACCATACCTACTATGAAGCATGGGGGTGGCAACATCATGCTTTGGGGCTGTTTCTCTGCAAAGGTACCAGGACGACTGATTGAGGGCATTGAGGATGAAACGTCGCTGGGTCTTTCAGCATGACAATGATCCCAAGCACACCACCAGGGCAACGAAGGAGTGGCTTCGTAAGAAGCATTTCAAGGTCCTGGAGTGGCCTAGCCAGTCTCCAGATCTCAACCCTATAGAAAACCTTTGGAGGGAGTTGAAAGTCCATGTTGCCCAGCGACAGCCCCAAAACATCACTGCTCTAGAGGAGATCTGCATGGAGGAATGGGCCAACATACCAACAACAGTGTGTGCCAACCTTGTAAAGACTTACAGAAAATGTTTGACCTCTGTCATTGCCAACAAAGGATATATAACAAAGTATTGAGATGAACTTTTGTTATTGACCAAATACTTATTTTCCACCATAATTTGCAAATAAATTCTTTAAAAATCAGACCAACGTGATTTTCTGGATTTGTTTTCTCATTTTGTCCCTCATAGTTGAGGTCTACCTATGATGTCAATTACAGGCCGGCCTCATCTTTTTAAGTGGGAGAACTTGCACAATTGATGGCTGACTAAATACTTTTTTTCCCCACTGTACTGTCGGCATATCGATGGGGAATATCACCAATGTTCGATTAGAAACGTTCTGTCACCCCCTGCTGATTACTGGACAGTGACAACTAGAAGTGAGTACTAGAAACATATTATGCCACTTTGTATCTCTATGGGTCATTTGGCTTGCCCCAGTTTGCGTGACAGTCTTAAAAAAGGCCCTGACAGGCACAGGGCACAGCTGATTTATGAAGAGGCCGGAGCCTCTTCATAAATCAGGTACCCATGCCCCAGAATGGAGATCTACACTAGTTAGGAACTGGCATAAATTTCCATTATAAAACTGAAACTGGTGGAAATTATAATAAATATGTCAAGTCGATGTGTCCCAGGCTCATCCTGCTTCACCCACGTTTGCACAATGTTGCAAGTGAGGCGCAGAACAGGGATTGTGGTGCCTTTTGCCAAATGTGTGCCACAATATCACCACTTTTCTGGCAAAGAGGGATTGTTAAATTCCCCCTATTATGTTTAATAAGACAACCGTGTAGAAATATAAGCATCATGCTTCTTATAAGTCCCCTGAATTAAGAATGTTCACTTTTCCATAACCTCTCAGATAGCAGCATACCTGGAAATCACAGGAAATGTGATATGTACCTAAATACACATTTCCTCTATATCTAAACAAAGTTATCAGGACCCAGTCAGGCCGATCAACATAAAGATATATATTAACTGAGCACAGGGCCCCTTTTTTGCTTCTTAGAGAGGCCATAAGTACTATTTTTTTTACTTTATTGAGAAAAGCAATATATGAGAAGAAAACTGTGTGCTTGCAGTCTTGGATTCAGTAATAAAATGTACACAAGTGACCAAGGTCGTGGCTAGAAAAGACAAAGCAATGATTCGTCATGTCCCTGTTCAAGAGTAATGTATAGTGATAAATATAATGCAGGTTTCTAAAACTATACTTTGAAATGTTTCTAGAATTGACTCCATTAAAAATTAGATTTTTTTTTTTGCTTGCTGCTTTTATCGCAATTGAAGGCCCAGAATTGTGTGGTCCTTAATCACAAAGTTTGCACAGATTTTCTACAATCTTAGTGACTAACCAGAGACATTTGGCCTCATTTAATCATAGGGACCTCTGATGCAATGTTGGCCAATAGGACATAATCTTAAGGTCTTTATAATAGGTGCAAAGCACTTTCTTTAAATAATAGCACAGATGAGAGCTGTTGTAGTATTTACTTTGTCTTCTATATTAAAATGTACATGCTGTACAGGAAGCATTCACTGCATTTTATTGAAACCTCCGTCCAATAGGTCAATTGTAAGTAGGAAAATCACGTCTTGTAAATACTAATTGGGGACTTCTGTATCACATGCACTGTAAATAGTGGATTGCTTTGACAGGAATCCATTT
This sequence comes from Leptodactylus fallax, assembly GCA_947044405.1. NCBI lineage: Eukaryota > Metazoa > Chordata > Amphibia > Anura > Leptodactylidae > Leptodactylus > Leptodactylus fallax. The sequence continues at coordinate 6,477,220 of CAMRHE010000027.1, read as the reverse complement.
TCCTTTCCCTGTATCCAGGTTAGCAGTATTGATGTTCACATGCACAGTACTCCCCCACCCCGTATAAGCCTCCTTCTTGGATATAATTTGAACAATCAACAAAGGTCAACCAAAATGGTAAACTGGATTGCAAAGAGTGATCAAATGCCATTGCTTGGTCACCAAGATTCACTAAAATTTTGATATAATATTGTAGTTATACTGATATGCCCTATATCAACACAGTATACACTATAGTCAAACTGACAGATGACAGACTATTCAGTTTGGTTATGGATATAAAAAAAACATATCAGGCTTTCTGACACTAGTGAGGTAAATGTACTGTAAAAGTAGCTATGGACATCACCAATATCACCACAAATGACAGGTTTCTAGACACATGCAGCAGATTTGGAGCAAGGATAATAGATAAAAGATTTGGGACACCAGTTTTATGGTGTAAAAAAGTTGCAAACTTTGAATCAGGCCACATTTGTGCAAACATTTAAGAATTTTTTCCATTATGCACTTGACATTTTTTCAAAAATGACAATAAAAGCATGTGGGGTTTTGTGGAAGAGGGCAGGAATTCAGAAATTGAAATAAATTGTTGTAAATAATTGCACAAATATATGCCCAGTAGGCATTGATTTACCTTTCTACTAACTGTGGCCAATAAATGTATTCCTGGGAAGCCTTTTTTTAGTGCAGATTTGCAAAAGAGTTGATGGAGAGAGGGGAGTGGGCCCTGTTCCCTAAGGCCAGTAATTAATATGTATTCTGGAGTCTAAACCTTGTAAGGTTTCTGTGTACACTGATGTCTAGTATCTGGTCAGGACTCATCGCTATGTTTGTTGCTGCTTCAGGTGATGCACAAACCAACTGGAGTGTTAGTAAGACTGGCAGGTAACTTGGGGGATGCTTTTGCAGTGGAAGTCTAATATAAGCAGTGACCCAAGGCAAGTGGATGGAGTTGGGAACTGGCTCACAGATCGATCGCTGGGCTCTTGAATCTCCCACAATGTTTGCCACTGGGTTGTCAGTACTGTTGGCTACATTTTCACTTTGGAGCCCAGCAAGCTAGGTTCACGGTGTGAAAAGTATAGTTTCTTACCTACATGTGTCAACTACTAACTGTATTTTTATTAGAACTAACAACACTATTATTGTGTACAATATTTTTTTATACATCACCTACCCCCTTCAACATACAATGATGAACAAAAGTGTAACAATGTTTTGAACTTTTGACTCCATATCTCACCATCCACTACAGCTTCGAACACAAGACTACCATCATTTTATAGACAATCGTCTTGGCTATCTCATATATAAATGTGACTTGCAACTATTTATATGTTTAGTTATTCAGAGTCTTGTCATGCAACTGCATTGGTACTGTTTAGCTCTTAAAATTCTCAATTTTAATTTTTATTATTTTATAAATCCACCTTTGGCTATGGAGCCTGAAAGTTAAAAGTTCAAAACATTGCTACCCTTTTGCTCTTCAGTGTATCGCTGGATACTATGTACAAGACATTAAAAGCTGTTCATAAAATGCAGGATCCATTATGAATCCTGAAGGTCGTATACATACTATACAGAAAAAATTCTAAAGAATGGGTTATGCACTACTTCTGACCGGCTCTGATCTAAAACTACCTAATGCTTAAAAAAAAACAAAAAAAAAAACAACTTTTTCTTTGACTCATTTTCCTGAAGTGGTTCAGGGGAACCTATGACTTGCCTTCTATTGTCACACGCAAATCCTTGGAAAAAGAAATAGTCTATCTCTTTGTTTCCAATTGTAATAGAAATTACTCAAAGTGTCAGAGTTTTCTTTTAGAAAGAAGAGAGGAATCAAACCACTTGAGAGAAAAAAAATCAGAGGTTTTCAAGGCAAAACTAGCAACAATGATATAATTATTCATGTCATCCAAACCTTTCAATATCGGTATTAGCAGACTTACCATATCTGCCATAAAGAACACATTTAGCATTGTGCAATGGTAACGACATATATATATATAAATATGTATATATATATTATATATATATATATATATATATATATATATACACACACACACACACACATACATATATTTACACATTTCTACACACATACATATATTTATTTTTGTCTTGAAAGAACATATACTGTGTTATATAAATATAGACAGATAGATATAGATAGATAGATAGATAGATAGATAGATAGATGAGATATATATATGCATTTAGTATATCTACATTTATTTTGTTTGCTCAAGCAACATCAACTTTAGTGGCCAAGGATGTTCTATCAAATCATAGATGTCTGTTTATGAATAACAAATTATTAAACCAAGATACTATGATAAAGTGTGTGAACACTGATATTTATTAAAAGGTATTCACTGGATGGGAACCATCTCACTCTTGGCCATAAATTATTCTGCGTTGTGCACAATAGGCACAGCTGCAGAATGGAAAAACATGACAATAGACTTTGGACCAAGCAACTGTTTTGAGATAGAAACCATTCTTTAACAGTCATGGGGTGCAAACAAAAGAAATAAGCTGAATACCTCCATCAGCTAGGTGCTCAGAAGCCAAGGATGTGGCCAGCTCAGCAGTGTTGCACACAGGGGGTTTCTACTTTTTACATATCTGTGCGCTCCAGCTTCTTTCTAAAGGAATGCCCCAGGCATGCCTACCTGCCTGCTGAAATCAGCAGCTGACCAGAATACAATATGTTTTAAATACTGAGCAGAATGTGTACTATACAATATCAGAAAATCCAAAGCCACTAAGCATTTCCATAGCCTTACAAAGAGGGTTAAATCTTTTGGAGCAGATGGAGGAAATACAACATGCCTTTCAATACCCTGTGAAATATGTTGTGGCAATATATTAGCAACAGGAAAAAAAAAAAACAGTAACTTCTGGCCCATGAGAATATCAGTTTTTTTTATTTCTGTGTTTTTTTTTCACAGACAGAACATTGACCCATTCATGTCACTGTTCTATCCATGAATAAAATGGACACAACACTGAAGGAATAAGGGTAGGTTCACACTACCGTTGGAAGTCCATCATGATAGGGTCTGTTAAACAAAAAAATGGAAACGGAAATTAACGAACACTAACCATTTAATGGATCAGTTAAAAAAACATCAAAATTACCTGCAGTTAGTGTCCATTAATGTCCATTAGTACACCATCCCTTTTTTGAGAGTTTAAAAAAAATGGACAGAATTAATGGACGGTCTAACGGATAACTGTCCATTACCATCCATATTATATCTGTTATCCATAGACATTAATGTTAAAAAATAACGGACAGTTCAAATCTGTCAAATTGAAATTCACTAGCGAACATTAGACTTTTGCCATCTGTAACTTCACTGGCGTGTTGTCCTAGAAGAAGCAGAGTTAATGGATAGCCCTTCAGCTGCATGACAAAATAGAGAAGTCTAGGAAGAGTCTGCTGGTGGACCTGCTGGGAACAGGAGATAAGGTTCTAAGGGACACCACAAAAAGGTCTGCTTACTTTCCAATCTGTGCATTCCTACAGAACAATCCCTGGCAATCACTCTTTGCAGAGGACAGACATGAAAGAATTGTCCAAAGAATCAGGGTCATCTGCCCTTTATCAGGAGGGTAAGCCGCACCCTGGCCAGTTTCTAACCTTTTAACCCAGTGAAGCCTTCATTTGCACAGACATAATGACATTCCTGTATGGAGTGCAACCTCCAGTTTCCACTTCTTAAACTTTAGAAACCTGGTCCTCATCTACTTGTGTGTTCAGCCCCTAAAACTATTGCGCAGGCTAAAGCTCTACACATCTCCAAATGCAAAACTCTGCATTGTGATCCTAAAGCTAAAGGCAAGCTTACTTGTCAATGCTTTGGCTAGCCACAGAAAAAGCACATCCTTGCCCCCTGCTGTTGCCACTAACTAAGATCGTACTTGCTCTTTGACTAGAAAGAATGCCCATTTAATGCCTATTCTCCACCTGTTTAATATGTATAGCTTCCCTAAAATATACTAAAAAGTCATCTGGGTTTCCAGGACCTTTCATAAAAAACCCAAACAAACTGAGGCTAAGTCTTTGCATTCACTTCTAAATATCCACACATTGTGTATGCTAATAATTCTATTACACACTGTTTGTGGTAAAAAGATCTTTAGGAATTAGAGGCTTTTGGTTCCATGTCCTTGGTTGCAGCGAAATCACAGCATCTGCATATATTAGCTTATAAATATTAAGCTAGTAAGTAGGTGACTTTCACAAAAGGACACATGCTGATAAAGCAATCACTGCCATTCACATATTTTTTATAAGGCTTTGTACCAGGATAAATTTGACCCCAACACCAATTTCCATAGGCGTGTGTATTTATCTAGAAGATGTTCATTTAAGACGTTCAGCTCTATTGCAGTTGTCTCTAGGCGACTCTGAAGAAAAGTTTACATGGGGCAAACAAAATGAAAAATGCCTTAAGCCTGAGTACACACTGCCCCTTTTCTCCTATTTACTATTCTATCCCATGTGAAAAAGGCTTTAGGATATTCTCAGAGCTACCCACTGATGTCTCTATTAGGGGATGTGATTAACAGTGTATTTGATATTCAAAACAGTGCGCTAATTCCATACAGTGCCCATTATCATCTTCAATGCTAATTTATGTATCTGCTTACACACAGTACCACGTTGTGCCCAGCATTATACATATACTGTGGGAGAGTCTAGACTCATTAAGCCGTCAAATGCCTTGCAAGAAAATGAAGACACTATCTAACTTGAATAGGTTATAATCGGTCACGTGGCTAACAGCAGCCAGAGAGATATGTTGCCACATTCTGGATCAACAGTATACATAACAGTTGACAGAACTGTATTTCCACATATCACTAATTTTTGGCAAAATAAAGATTAGCATAGGACTCTGGTTCTGGCTAACACTTCTATTTACAATTTTTACTAGTAATTTACTTAATGTTAATTTCCACACCAGAGGATGAATAGGATACTACAGTGTGATGTCAGACACTTCATATGATGGAGTCATAACTAAAGGTGGCTACACATATTAGACAGAAGCTGGCTAATTGCAAAAAGAAGTCAGTCCATGTTAGCCACTATAGTGGTTCAAAATGACCATGTATGTTTAATGACATCAGTTAAAGAGGACTTTTCACCACCAATGCCAGCTCTTCACATTCATAAACGGGGTTTAATTAGGCTTTCTATTGTCAAGTGGGCAGTCCCAAGTTCTTGGAATGTCTGTAGAGAGACTAATTAACATATTGGGTGCTGAAACTAACAGCACCAATTACTCAGGGATAGTGGGGGCTAGAGGAAAAATTCCAACTGCAGTGGAATCAGTGGAGCAGCACATATCAAAGGATGTAAGGAGTTGGAGTTGGTGGAGATGGTGAGACATCTTATTTATAGATCTTTCTGGGAATGTTTTGAAAACTTTCTTTAAAAAAAGATTGCTCATGGATCAGTGACTATTGAATTAAAATTTTAAACTTTTTTTTTTTTTTTATACAGACAATGATACTCTTACTTTAGTCGAGGGCCTCTTTTTGTGTTGGTTCCTCGACAACCAATCACTTGACCGCTGCATCATTGCTATGGTTGGTTCCACTTTTAATTCTAATGGCAGACTCACAGTGATCACTTGATAACCATTTTGGCTTCTATCCTTTTAATTTTCGGGTCTATGTATAATGTACTGTCCTACGGACAACCCCTGCAGTGATGTATACAGTCACTATTACTCTATAAATTATTCATAAGGAGCCAAAGGAAACCATGTGTGTGAGACCTTAAGGACATTTTAAAAGTCTCTTCTCTGCTTACTATAGCCAAACTTATGTTAAACTAATGCTGAACTAATAGACGCATAAATGTCCACAAAGACATTAGATAGCACCATACTTAGTAAGTCACTCTAAATAAAATGAAGACACAATAGTGGGCTGTGTTATACTGAATAAATACCCCATGTCTGCACAAATATTAGATAGCCAAAGGACACATAATGGCCATGCATGTGATATATAGAAATAAACAGTACTGGCAAGAGAATTGCTTGTCTTCAATCTTAAAACCCCCTACTGTTTATAGCGAACAATAATAGTGTATGTGAAAAGAGAGATGTTATCTGGTACAAATATGAAATGGTAGGCAAAAAGCTTGCCTTGGAAACACAGCCTAATGGAAAAATCAATTGGTTCACAGCCTAGCTTTTACAACCACAGATAAATGTTTAATCCTTAAGGGTACTCTATACACAGGTGTCAAATAGGAGAACCCATTATGCTTCAAAAAACTGAATGAAAGGGATTATATGTGGCATATCACACATGCTCTGGACCGCAAGAGTAAGCAATTAGAGGAGGCAGCAGTTACGACATAGATATGAAGAAAAAGCAGTGTTTAAACAGAAAGGTAAGGATCAATGTGGTATACATTCCATTAAAAATAATCTGTCTACATTTAGGAAAAGGGCTTACGTCAGAGCCAGGAACACAACATATTGCCGCCATGTGATCTTACTACAAAGAGAGTGTGATTATTCCAAAGGTGTCTGCAGTCACGTTTGCACCCTGTGGACTTGTCTCTAATATATCAGACATGTTCAGTTACTGACTACGAAATTCTCCTTCTACTAGTAAATTAATGGACTCTGGTGTGAAATAAATGAATGTAACCAACCTTGATCTGTATTCACACACCTCATTAAAAAGTAATATCTGTTCAATGCTGATATAAAGAATGCACACCCGACCTACATCACATATATTAAAAATGCATTTGACGCCTCTTTTCATTTCATAACAAATTTTTCAACGCCGCTATCACCATATTTTTTCACTTCTGAGATATTTTAAATATGGCCATCTTCTTGATCAAAAGCTAAGGTTGACAGTTTATTGCTAACACAAATGGCAGCTGTTTGTTATAAATATTCTTCTCCCATCGTACACTCTTGTTTAAAGACTGAAGGGTGTTACAATGGACAGTGTATTTACGTTGTGTGACTTTGTTTTCCAAAGTCTATAGTAAACCAAGACTGACAACTCCGGTGAAACTAAACACCAAACTTACTTGCTAATGAAAGATGAGCCTTTTGACTTAAAATGGCACCATATTTGTTCAGAGCCAAGCATTGGTAAAATCCTTCATCAGACTGATCTCCTTTCCTGCCCTCCACCTCCTGGATGTACAAGGAGCCATTGTTTAAAGTTGAGATCCGGCCATTCTCGGAAATCTTTGCTCCATTTTTCAGCCATGAGATTGTGACTGGAGGTTCCCCTTGAGCAAGGCAATCTAATATTGCTGAATCTTTCCGATAAACTATTACATCCACAGGTTCTTTTACAAACAACAGGTCGCTGAAACACCAAGATCCTGGAAGGAAAATAAATGACAGGATCAATTAAGAAGTACAATACATTCAACCACTATGAAGCATATAGGTTTATAAAGTGCAATGCTCAGGGCAATGCTGCTCTATGAGAACTTTTATAGTTCCGATCTAACAACACACACATTGGTCAATTCTGTAAAAACAAATTTTATAAGCCAGTTTGGTTTTGCACAGTAGTAAATAGCAGTGTGTAAAATAACTAGAAAAAACAAGGTATCAAGAATCAACATGAATTATGCTTTTGCAAAGTGTTGTATACTTCTAACAGAAAGCTTTGACGTAGGAAACTGTATAGGCATAAAGTGGCATATGTTGGCCATATGGTAACATTGTAAAACAGTATATACTGTATGAAATACTTTATTTGCGCTGAACCACTCTATAGGAAAGAGCTGTCTACAGTGTTTTTTTCCCATACAGATGATAAAAGGTATTCCAACACATAACTGAAGGGAAACCATACAAACATTATTTTGACCTCCACTGGATGAACAAAGTCCTATTTCCCTTCAGTCTCCACAGTCCCTTGCAGCCCCTTTTGAGAAACCATTGTGATGATGTGTCCTCCATGGTAATAACAGATCATATTACCATGATGAGGGGAATACAATTATTATTGTTGAATTTTAGGCCATTCGAAAAGTACAATTCCCCTTTATAACTAGCAGGAACTAAAATTCTAATAGATGTTAACTCTACAACCACACAAAAACATTTGTCACTTATCAAAGTCCATGTGTTCCACACAAAATTTGCAGCACATTGCACTATTCACATTGCAACGGGGAAAATATACGGTATCATCAGAATAAATCAGCGGCAGACAGACTATTCTGTGGATCTGAAGACAAGACATAGGCTAAGGCTGCACGGCGACTTTGGCCTCAACTCTCTCTACAAGACCAAAGTCTCCCTGTGACTCCTTCACTAATGTTAGTAAATGGAGTTGCATCACACGCACAGGGTGCTATGATCGAACACTGCTCAATTTTTTTTTTGCAGCTAAAAGTTGCAGTACCATGCGATTCCATTCACTAACATTAGTGAAGGATTCTCAGTGTAACCAGTCGATCTTTGGCCATGCAACAGGAATAGCAGCCAAAGTGGCCGTGTAATACTAGCTTTAGAGTACATCCACATGGGAATGATTTTGCATTGCAGGAAATCAGCAGTGGATTTGCCCAAATTCCACTGCAGCACAAACAATTCCCAAATAGTGTGGGTTTTGTGGCAGAATTCAGTGTAATCGCTGTGGGTATGCCACTGTTTTCATCCATTGAAATGCAAAGCAATGAACACCATTAGCACGTATTAACATGCTATAAATAGAAAGCCAAAACTGCTGATTTGTTTAAAGGGGTTGTCCAGGATTTATGTTTTATGGCCTATTCTTAAGATAGTCCATAATACCTGATCTATGGAGGACCAACAGCCCGACGCCGCAAGGATCAACTGTCCAGGGCTGCATCAACTCCCCATACTATACAGGGTATGGAGCCAGAAGCGGATTACTCTGTTCAATATATAGTGGCCAAAAGGCATTACTGCATTTTGGATGTTGCATTACTGCAACAAACAGATATTCTGTCATAAGGAAAGGCCATAAAAACTCCCAAGAAAACTCCTTTAAATGTTTATTTATTTTCTGCCACTGTGAAATGTGTAATTTCATGTAACAAAAACAATAAAAACTGTCTTTTCCTCCCATAAAAAAACATTCAGTGCTTAGGTCTTACTTCCTAAGCTACACTACAGTAATTGAACATAGACTCTGATTGTTTGTTAATGCAACAAAATCACTTTTTACACTAAAACTATTTTGCTGGTGATCCTAGATGTTTACTCATCCAGGATTCAACATGTAAGATGGATACAGTCTATAAATATACCTAAATGAAGTGTCAGGAGACAAACGGTCTTGACTTTTTACCATATTTATTTACCAAACACTTGTAAACCAAGACACTTTCAAGAAAATGAGAATTCACAATGTGAGGTTTCGCCACCATTAACAGGAAAACAAGAGGTAAAGCTGTTTGCTAATTTTACAAGCTTGTCACAGAGATCCTAAACAAGGAAAGTCATAAAAGTTTGATTTTACAAGAAATCATTAACATCCCTGCCTCTTTATAAACAAGCAGGTTCTCCACCCTGGGGACATTTAGCACTTCTACACCCATCCTGGTTAGGGTTAAATCCATAACTGTACTTATATAGTCTGTAATACCTTTTTTTGGAGAGCTGAGTTATTCTTTGTATTTAGGTGAATGGTAAACCTATTATTTAACCTCTCCGAAGTAATTATATGTCCTAGGTCAGAAAGTGTTTAGGGTCTGTTAATGCTCCACACTTTTGACATTTATTATTACTCCTCACAACCTTCTAACTTGCTAGATTTACCCTTTTTTAACATTTTAACAGATGCGTTTAAATGAACGACAAAGCAACTTCCTAATATTTGTGGCTCTTGCTGCTAGATCTCAGTGGGAGAGGGATTAGGGAAACTTTCTTTCCACGTTTGTGTATTGCCAACTGTTACAGAAATGCGGAACTAATTGGCTGCTTACTGTCTCATGCGGTGGGGATTACTTAATTACCCAATACACATTTTCTAAGGAGAACAGATCTCTCAAGGAAGTACATGTCTTCTTTACCTAACACAACAAGCCTGGTTTCTCCATCCATCAGGGGCCAGAGATAAAAAGAAGCCAGATCATTCAAAGAGCCCCCAGCCTTAGGACACAATCTCTGTGCAAGCCCCTTTAATCTTTGCTGTGTCTTTAAGGGCATTAAGGGTGATGTATATAAATAGTTTTGGACTCCCCATCAACAATTGATTTTTCAGATCAGGATCAATAAGTGGACTCTGTAATCTGATATATTTTACACATCTTGGGCTGTTTCATTCTTGGTCCAAAAGTGTGAAATCCATCAAACAAGCTTTATCTGATTTCAAGTCTCAATAATGGCTTACTCATCTGCCTGACAATACACAACCCTAAATGATCCCGGACATCAACATTAAGTGCTGAAGTGTTAACTGCTATAATGCAAAGGTAAAGTGAGGAGCAGCAGGATAAAACCTGTACATGAACAGTGTGTAAATCCAGTAATATACAATCCAACATATACATAATAAACAAAACAAGGCTCTTATACTGTTATTATAAAACATTAAAAACTGAGTGCCAGGATATTGTAATGGGTCAGCATCAGTCATACTGACATCAGCAAAGACATCTGCAGACCAAAATGATAACATGAATTCATTACAATAATTGCTCTGGGTTTATGAGCAATAACCAGTCATTTGTACTGTAAAAATGAAGGGGTCCCAATAAATGGAGTGCACTTGATAGTTCTGCTTGTTACTTGTGAACTAAACAAAAATACCAATCTATTCATGTAAATTTCACAAAAAACATAATGTCCTGTAGAGATAGTTTTGCTAGCAAACATACCTTCTAGAACTACTATATACCAGGTTCAACAAACTATGCTGCCAAACTACCCTATCACGTCATTCTCAAAGGAATGGAGACTAATAAATGTATGGAATGTATATAGATTTATCATTTATGTAACCATGGCGTAATATTCATAATATGCTCTGCATTAAGACTAATGCCATTAGGCTTATACAGTAGAGCATACACAAATATGCCCCTGTTTTTAGACATTACACTCAATTGCTCAGAAACTTCTGTGTGTTTCCTTTATCTATATGTTTATTGATGATGTACATTAGCATTTTTTTGCAAATGTCGAGACATAAACCTTCAGCTCAGAATAGGAAACACTTATCCACACTGGAAGCCAACAGAGAAGATCAATTCCTGCTTCCAGGATTGTACCAGGAGAAACGTGTACAGCAGTTTATGTGTCAGTTATTGTACAGGACATGTAAAGCTCCTTCTGACCTACTGTATTACAATCACTTAACAAAAGGGCTACATAATGCAGTCGCAAAATAAAGAATTGTCAATATCTGTGTAAGTATGTACACCTCAATAGCAACATCTGTACTGATGATGGCTATTGATGCCCAGTTTGACATGGGCTTCAATAGCAACATATGCATCAATATGACCACCTTAAGCTTCTAATGGGCATTAATGACAATATATGTATCAGTATGACTGCTTTTGAGCATCAACGACAACATCCCCTTAGACAGCTTTTGAGTATCAATGACAACATCTGTATTGGTGTGACCACCTAAAACAGCCTATGAGTATCAATGACAACATCTGTATCGGTATGACAACCTTAGACAGCCTATGAGTACCAATGACAACATCTGTATCAGTATGACCACCTTAGACAGCTTTTGAGTATCAATGACAACATCTGTATTGGTATGACCACCTAAAACAGCCTATGAGTACCAATGACAACATCTGTATTAGTATGACCACCTAAAACAGCCTATGAGTACCAATGACAACATCTGTATTAGTATGACCACCTAAAACAGCCTATGAGTACCAATGACAACATCTGTATTAGTATGACCACCTTGGGCAGCCTATGAGTACCAATGACAACACTGCAGTATGACCACCTTAGGCAGCCTATGAGTACCAATGACAACATCTGTATCAGTATGACCACCTTAGACAGCCTATGAGTATCAATGACAACATCTGTATCAGTATGACCACCTTGAACTATTTATGGGCTACATCCGTATCAGCATGACCACTTTAAATGGCATACAGTAACCCTAAATTGGCCACCTTAAATGACAACAGGAAGGCATGTCAATACAACTTTCTCTCTGTGCACCATCACGTAATATTTGCACCTACTGCACAATATTACATAATACCCAGCAAACTTTCACTACAGAGGACACCACTTACCGGCGTCACAATGACTAGCCCCAGCGATACATGTTGCCAGGCTGCACTGTGATGACTGTGCTCCCATATGAGCAGATAAGAACATTATCCCAGCAGCAGCTAAGGTGGGTATTCCCATGGCTGAGTGTGGAGCTATGTGCCCTCCTGCGCCAGCCATACATAACAAGCAGGAGAACGCAGCTTGTCCTCACTACAGTAAAGTTTCCAGTCAGAAATTCCCTTCTGCACTCACCTGGAAAGCTGAGGAGCGCTGCCCACAGTAGCAGTAGCCGCCGGGCCATCCTCCCACAGTACGCTGCCATCACCGGGGATGGGCGCACATGCCTGGGCTCTCGCACTGGCTGCTTAGTGTCTGGAGCTCGCACTAGGCTCTCCTCAGAGCCCTCCGGGACTTTTTTTTCCTAGAGCTCCTGCGCAGGCACACGAGGTGGAAGGAGGCGGAGGGAGAGTGCACTGAGGTGGGGGGCGCTGGACACAGGCAAACCTTGAGTGGCCGGCACTACATAATAGTGCATCCTCTTGTGAAGGGGGAGGGGGCCAGAGCTCAGGCATGTGGAGAGTGTGTGTGACACACAACTGGGCTCTGTAGGGCACAGGGTCATGGGGCTGGGGGAGCTGAGTGTGCCTGGGGCTCACATGCTCGTCTTATGCACCCCCACCCTTATTCTCACATCATTAAGGGCTGTCCTGTGGTGCCCTGAAATGCCCCTCTTTTATGTGCAGGAAACAATTGTCTGAAGAGCTCGCCTGCGCAGAGGTTAACCTAATCGGTTTTTGTACCATAGGACTACTAGTGATATTTTTTTTACCTCTAGTTACATGGGATCGTCTAAAACATTTAAAAAAAAAATATCAGGAGAGATTTAGATTTTCCATCTATAATTGTGTCCATGTTTAGCAAATGCAAGTAGCAAAGTGCCAGATTTCCCTAACTTCCTGCCGCTCACTTGTAGTAAATGATCAGGTCTGATAGGGTTAAGTGGAAGGCAGGTACATTCAGCACCACTTATTCTATGGGATGGGGGATTATGGAGTTTCAGTGGTATGTACAGTCATGGCCAAAAGTTTTGAGAATGACACAAATATTATATTTTCACATGATCTGCTGCCCTCTGGTTTTTATGTGTGTTTGTCAGATGTTTTTATCACATACAGAAATATAATTGCATTCATATTATGAGTAACAGAAGCTTATATTGACAGAATGAATTAATGCAAGTCAATATTTCTTCAGGACCTCTGCAATTCTCCCTGGCATGCTCTCAATCAACTTCTGGACCAAATCCTGATTGATAGCAGTCCATTCTTGCAGAATCAATGCTTTAATTTTGTCTGAATTTGTTGGTTTTTGTTTGTCCACCCGTCTCTTGATGATTGACCACAAGTTCTCAATGGGATTAAGATCTGGGGAGTTTCCAGGCCATGGACCCAAAATCTCTATGTTTTGTTCCCTGAGCCATTTAGTTATCACCTTTGCTTTATGGCAAGGTGCTCCATCATGCTGGAAAAGTAATTGTTGAGCGCCAAACTGCTCTTGGACGGTTGGGAGAAGTTGCTCTTGGAGGACATTCTGGTACCATTCTTTATTCATGGCTGTGTTTTTAGGCAAGACTGTGAGAGAGCCGATTCCCTTGGCTGAGAAGCAACCCCACACATGAATGGTTTCAGGATGCTTTACAGTTGGCATGAGACAAGACTGGTGGTAGCGCTCACCTCTTCTTCTCCGAATAGGCTGTTTTCCAGATGTTCCAAACAATCGAAAAGGGGATTCATCAGAGAAAATGACTTTACCCCAGTCCTCAGCAGTCCACTCCCTGTACCTTTTGCAGAATATCAGTCTGTCCCTGATGTTTTTTCTGGAGAGAAGTGGCTTCTTTGCTGCCCTCCTTGAGACCAGGCCTTGCTCCAAGAGTCTTCGCCTCACAGTGCGTGCAGATGCACTCACACCTGCCTGCTGCCATTCCTCAGCAAGCTCTGCACTGCTGGTAGCCCGATCCCGCAGCTGAAACACTTTTAAGAGACGGTCCTGCCGCTTGCTGGTCTTTCTTGGGCGCCCTGGAGCCTTTTTGGCACCAATGGAACCTCTCTCCTTGAAGTTCTTGATGATGCGATAGATTGTTGACTGAGGTGCAGTCTTTCTAGCTGCAATACTCTTCCCAGTTAGGCCATTTTTGTGCAGTGCAATGATGACTGCACGTGTTTCTTTAGCGATAACCATGGTTAACAGAAGAGAAACAATGATGGCAAGCACCAGCCTCCTTTTAAAGTGTCCAGTGGTGTCATTCTTACTTAATCATGACAGATTGATCTCCAGCCCTGTCCTCATCAACACCCACACCTGTGTTAATGGAGCAATCACTGAAACGATGTTAGGTGGTCCTTTTAAGGCAGGGCTGCAATGATGTTGAAATGTGTTTTGGGGGATAAAGTTCATTTTCTAGGCAAATATTGACTTTGCAAGTAATTGCTGTTAAGCTGATCACTCTTTATAACATTCTGGAGTATATGCAAATTGCCATTAGAAAAACTGAAGCAATAGACTTTGTAAAAATTAATATTTGTATCATTCTCAAAACTTTTGGCCATGACTGTAAAAGCGCAGGTTCAAGAAAATATTAAAGAATTGCAACTTATACAACTGCATCCAAACAAGATGTATACATTGAAAATTTAGCTGAATTGTGGGTGGAAAAACTGCTGTGTTTGCAGTAGCAGCAAAGTGTGTGAGATATTACAATCCCACATACACATGTGGAAAAAAACTGCATGGAAAGGGAACAGGGTTGTGAGCTGAAATCTGCATTATGTTACTTTTGGTGAGCTCACACGTTAAGGCTATGTTCACATCTGCTTTAGGTTCTGTCCAGCACATAATCTGTCTAAAATAGCGGTCGAAAAAGTCCTGAAAACACAATTTTTTCATCCAGCAATGTCAGGGAGGAAAAAACAGACACCCAACTGACCCTACTATGGTCATGGGGTCCTTCAGGATATGTTGCTATCAGTCTTTATTGTTAATCTATTTTTTGATCCTATGGTGGACCAGAAGAATTAAGTAAATGCTGCAGATGTGAATGTACCCTAATTTGTTTGTGGAGTTTCAGTGTTGGTATCCACAACAAAATTGTAAAACAATGTACACTACAATGTTAGTGAACAAGTTTTTAGCAAATGTCATTTACTCACAGTGTAAGAAAAATCCACTGTGGATTCAGAGTTTCCAATCCACAGCATGCCCTATCTGTTGCAGAAACATGAAGGATTTTTTTTTCTGTAGATGTAATTCTTCATAATGCAAAGAGTGAAGATTGCGGATCCTTCTATACCAAAATCCACAATGAATTCCATGTGTAAACCATGAGGATTTTGATGCGGATTTACTTCCAATAAAATAATTCGACATGTAAAGTCACACTTGATGGTGAAATCTGTGGCAAATCAACAACATATATGTCATATATCTAAGGCTAGGTTCACACCTATGCCTGCTCTCAGATGGGGGATTCCATTCCCCATTCCACTTGAAAAATGCGGAGAGAAGAGCGCTGCAAGCAGCGCTTTTCTCTCCGCATTTTTCTCCCTTTTTGGGCGAACCTCATTATAGTCTATGGGGTCCGCAGGAAAGGAACTGGTGACGTCACTCACCGGTTCCTTTCCTGTGGCCGCTGAACAACCCCTTTAACCCCCTAACAGTCAAATTAAAATTGCAAATACCCTACCGAAAAAGTTTGAGACTCTAGCCCCCACAGCTCCGAAGTTAGAGCCGTTTAAAGTGATAGTGTCCCTGAACGTAACTTGCTCAGGGTGAACTGTAATGCACTTTGCTCTAGATCGTTTAAAGCTGTGGATGAGATTTTTAAAATTTCATTTGCTTAGCTTGTGCCTTATTATGCTGCAAATTTCTGCATGCAAATCTGCCTTGAAAATCCATAGGTAATATGCAACATGACTATTCACCCACTGTTCACACACTGAAAATTTGTTGCAGAAATTAACTTAATGTTCCCACACCTCTGATTAGGGCTTTGCTGTATCCATAAGGGTGCTGCATATATACTGTCCCATTCAGCTGTATGGGAGAGATTTCAGTTGCAGAAATTTTGTGAACAAATTTGCCATGTGTGAACATATCCTAATACTGTGAGTAAGATTATCCCCACATACAGTGGGTCCATATATTAAGTGTTACAGTTTTAAGAGGCCAGTACAATGGCAGTGGTAGACCAAGCGTTTTAACAATGCATTACTTACCCACTTCTTGAAGTTCTTGCCTGTGTACATGTTCTCTCTCTAGGCATGAAAATATTGTGACTTTAAAAGCAGCACATTATAAGCACACTGAAGCTCAGTGGGTAATAAATAATAATAATACATTTTATTTATATAGCTTCAACATATTCTGCAGTACTTTACAAATAAACAAATAAGATACTGTAGACTTTTTATCTAGCATCAGCAGCTACATGGCAGCTTCTATCTAAACCTCAGCCCAGAAGTATCTTGTAGTTGCAATGTATAAACATTTTTTTTACCCTTCTATGAAACAAGGCTGGATTATGTGCATTTCAGGTACCCAAAATGTTTTAATATATGTGTGCAATAATACAGTTGTGCTAAAAAGTTTACATACCCCGACAGATTTTTTGGTTTTTTTTGGTCTCTTTTTACAGAGAATATGAATGATAACACAAAAACCTTTTCTGCACTCATGGTTAGTGGTTGGTTGAAGCCATTTATTGTCAAACTTCTGTTTTCTCTTTTTAAATCATAATGACAACCAAAAACATCAAAATTACCTTGTTCAAAAGTTCACATACCCCAGTTCTTAATACCGTGTATTGCCCCCTCTAACATCAATGACAGCTTGAAGTCTTTTGTGGTAGTTGTGGATGAGGCTCTTTATTTTCTCAGATGGTAAAACTGCCCATTCTCCTTGGTAAAAAGTCTCCAGTTCCTGCAAATTCCTGGGCTGTCTTGCATGTACTGCGCGCTTGAGATCTCCCCAGAGTGGCTCAATGATATTGAGGTCAAGAGACTGAGATGGCCACTCCAGAACCTTCACTTTCTTCTGCTGTAGCCAATGACAGGTCGACTTGGCCTTGTGTTTTGGATCGTTGTCATATTGGAACGTCCAAGTACGTCCCATGCACAGCTTCCTGGCTGATGAGTGCAAATTTGCCTCCGGTATTTGCTGATAATGTGCTGCATTCATCTTTCCTTCAACTTTGGCCAAGTTTCCTGTGCCTTTGAAGCTCACACATCCCCACATCATCAGTGATCCACCTCCATGCTTTACAGTAGGAATGGTGTTCCTTTCCTCATAGGCCTTGTAGACACCTCTCCAAATGTAACGTTTATGGTTGTGGCCAAAAAGTTCGATTTTTGTCTCATCACTCCAAATTACCTTGTTCCAGAAGTTTTGAGGCTTGTCTCTGTGCTGTTTAGTGTTTTGAAGGCGAGATTCTTTGTGGCATTTGCGCAGTAATGGCTTTCTTCTGGCAACTCGACCATGCAGCCCATTTTTCTTCAAGTGCCTCCTTATTGTGCATCTTGAAACAGCCACACCGATAGTTTTCAGAGAGTCCAGCGAGTAGTAAGAAAAAAGAACAAGCACGTGGGAGAATGTGGTTAGTTACCGCATCCCCACGTACAGGTACGTGATGGTGATTGAGCGGGCTCAGAAGCAGAGCCCGTGCGATCACCGCGGGAGCCCGGCTGTATTTGACAGCCAGGCTCCCGCTGCAACAGCGGGGACCAGTGGTAACACCGATCCCCGCTGTTTAACCCTTAAGATGCCGTGGTCAATAGCGACCGCGGCATCCAAGGGGTTCCGCCATCTTGCCGCCCCCCGCGGCGAGATCGGGGGGTGCCGATATCGATAATCTGCAGCCTGGGGTCTGCCAAGTGACCCCAGGCTGCCTGGAGACCCCACTACCTGGTTGATCCTGCCGAGACCTCAGGAAGTCAGCGCTGTAAGGGAATCACTAGAGGAGCGATTCCCCAGAAGCTGCTGGAGAACTTAGGGGGGAGTGGCACAACGAGACAGTGGACCCTAAGCTGAATCCCCCCACTGTCCCTGGCTAACTTGCCCGAACTGTCCTAGGTGACAGCCAGCAACTCGTCGACAGTCCCTCCTTATAATAAGTGATCACACAGAACGCAGACAAGACGCACAACAACAAAGGGAGGTCAGCTAGCCAAGGGGTCAGTAACAATCGAGCAATGCAGCACAGAATCGAGATCCAAGAGAATAGTCAAAGTCAAAGCCAGTGGTCAGAAAATCAGAAGAGCAGGTAAAAAATAACAAGAAGTATAGCCAGTAAGCAAAATGCAATAGCAGGCGCCCATAGGAAAGTGGGCAAACAATAAATAGGGAGAAAGAACCCGCCTCAGACTTGATAGGAGGATAGGCTGTCAATCACCAAGGCAGGACTAAAGTTAACTCTTAGTGGAGCAGAGGGAGAGCAAGGTGAAGGAGAAGGGCGTGGTGGAAAATCAATTAAGGAGGTGAGGTAATAGGACAGTGTTCAGACAGTACAAGAAAAACCCAAAGAAAAGAATCACAACCGGGCACGCCTCCTGCGCCGCAGCGTGCGCCCGGAGGACGGCGCCAAAGCCCAGACAGGCAAGGACGTTACATATAGACCATTTTCTGCTATCTATGTGTCAGTGCTTTTCATGACACCAACAAGTATGACAGAGACTGGCTGATACAGAAAGCTATGAAAGAGTCAGGCTACTGTTTTGAACATTTATGTTTGTTGAATGCAGTCAGCAATAGTGGAAAGTCATCTGTGCCAAATGACACATGTGTGCTGCATCAAGTGAAGCTTTGGTCAGCCAGTGACCAATAAAGACAAGGGGAATTCATTATTAATTTAAGCCACTTTTGGCATAAATGAGTTGCAAACTGGTGGTTTACATCTTTTTTTTAATGTCACTTGCAAATTAAATAGTTAAAGATACTGTATATAACAATATTGATAACCTATGCTTCCCTTCCATTCCGCCAGCAGCACAATAGTACTGCCCCCATGTGCTGGTAGGACAGAATTGAATTTTTACTAAACATTTAAATGGTTAAATAATTAACCCCTCCACCTCCTCAATATAAGGAAGGAAGTACCCAACGATTGTGCTGCTGTTGGGACTAAGAGAAAACAGAAACATCATAATCTTCGCTTAGGAGCTATTCCTATCCAATGGAATAGGAGCAAATTTGTTGTAAGTCAGCACAACCACCAGAGAACTGATCACTGCTTCCGACTCTGTCCTCTGTATTAGTTCTAGACCTGGCGGCTGCTGAGACCAACTAGCTGATTAGTGAGGGTGCAGGGTGTCTAACTCCACCAATCTACTGTATTATTGATGAGCAATGCTAGGAATAGGTCATTAATATCTTTAGCACAGAAAACCCCTTTTTGCTGTGGCAAGTTCCCTTGGTTGACCAAGCGAAGACCAAGGTAGAAACAAAAACATTTTTTACTTCTTTTCACAGCGTTTCTTGTAGTTCAAATAATGTAACAACAAAAAAATAAAACTATTACTGAATAAATCTATACAACCTGTAATGCCAGTCTGTTTTGTCCAATAGTAATAACATTATGTTCCCTTGAGTTTTCACTAGAAAGAAGTAGATGTCTTCTGATCAATTGCAAACACACAGAGAGATGAAGAGCTCATATTGTAGTCCATGGATACATATCAATCAATAATTATGATGAATACAATGGTGAACGCTAGTTACTCTGTTTATAATGTCAAAGGAAATAACTTTGCTTTGTATCAAGGGAGAAGTTCCATGTTACAGTATTTTATTTGTTGTAATGCAGGAAACATGTTATTCTGTTTCTGCACAAGAATTGAAACAGAAAGATTTACCCCATTGCCCAGGTTTGACATGTTCAGATGCAGAAAAAAAAGACATTCACTTAGTGAATTCAGTTGGGTATGTATAATTGAGGAATGATTTTATTATGATTTAAATGGAGCCTGTCAGTAGCTTTGTCCCTGCAAAACTGCTGATAGTACCATATGGAGGATATAGAGACATAATAGACCTGTGGCATAGCTATAGGGGTTGCAGGTAAGCAATTGCCACTGGGCCCTGGGCTCTGATGGGGCTCCATAGGCCCTACTGCCACATAAAATATACAACTATTTTAAATGGCAAAAGGTAACTGTAATGGCCCCGTTACAGATTTTCCATTGGAGTACAGGGACATCAAGTTACACTTCTTACCAGAACTATATAGAGTAGTGTCATGGGTCATGTCATATCTGGGGTCATGGTCTTGCAGACCTAGCATGACCTTGTAATGTACACTTTTATACCCCTGGTGCCACAGTCCCAACTTCTTAGAATGTGAATGCTTCTTGTGCAATGTCCAGGGCTTTCTGCACTGAATGATACCCACCTCTTCATCCTCCTATTCTCTAGCAGCTCCAGGATCATGCATTGTATTGATAGAGAATTAATGCCATGTACTGATGTGAGTAAAGCACTTTGGTTGTGATAGAAAACTCCTATTTAGCTCCAGCATAACTCTAAATCTGTGTTTCTCTCTTTGCTCCTGCTCATTCTTCCCCCCTCCCCTGCCCATAGACATCTATAAACATCTGTATTCTTAGTCATTTGATCTGCAGTACATTTTGCAATATAGAGATTTAGAGTGAAACTTAGTTTAGCAGAAGGAATGGAAGCATATAACAGCCTGATTAAAGAAAAATAATTTTTCCTGATAATATATTAAAAAATGTCTTATAATCACCTGCACTTATGCAAAGTTTGCTGAAATGTTAGTTTGTTCCACCCCCATCGATGGGCGCCTTCTTAACATGAGAAGTGCCAGAACAGGAACTATGGCAGCTAGGAGAAGCAGGATACCACCTCAGGTTAATATTCTTATTGTGATTACATCTTCATTGCAATTGTAGTGACTGTTAGCACATGGGGCTGAGTTACAATCAATATTCTGGGTAATGATCTGCATATGTATCCTTATGGAAGCTGATGCAAATTGGGGTGAATTATGCTTTTTGCCTCTAACACTTTAAACGAATTCATCTCAATGATGCTGTGGGGAGGTATACTACAATAGATAATTGTTGATCTCTGGATGGTAAGGTAGCATATTATGTGACATATTATTCATCTATTAGCTAACTGGATGGTGAGATATGTATATATATCTTACCATCTGCTATGTCAGATTCATATGTGGAAGGTTAAAATAGAAATGATTGTGATAATATGAGACATATATACTAATATTTTACTAATGTTTTATTATTTATTTTTAGATGTCTGTTGAAAAAGGTCCACATAGGACCAAAATGTCCGTATGACATCACTTATACTAGTCTACTAACCTGTCCTGATGCTGCCATCACTAATTAATTTTTTGTATATATGTATACATATTTTTAATTATCGTCATTGATGTTATAATAAAGATTATTCTACGTTGATTTTGCTAAATTTTGTTCAACCCCCAAAAACTTGGTTTGGCCAAGCATGCATGTGGCCTCAATGGGGAGAGCGGAATATGCAATAGACATCTCTGCCAGTGGCTTATGCCCCATAAGAACAAAGCATTGGGCATGTTGAAAATCAACATATATGACCTTTTTTTCATTAGTTAGGACTCCTCCATACACATAAGATAGCTGTCCAGATTTAGCTGACTTTATTCTTATGTGTATGCACACCTTTACATTATGATACAACAGATAATGTTAGTAAAACAAACATTTTGATCTGCTATTACAAAAATGCACATGAAGTTACAAGACTCATTTCTAATACCAGATCAATGTAAATGGAATCACCATTGAAAATGGAAAGAATTATTGTGGCATCCCAGAGCTGGCTATGGCTGGGCTGAGGGTGATCTCTGTGCATTGTATTATTTCCTGTTGCTTCATAGCCTGTGTGACATAGCAGGGGGTCCTGAGTCTCACACAACACAGCGCCACCTAGTGAGCCTCACACATGCATTACACCTCCCATGGGATTGAATAGTAACCAAATGTCCAATGGGAGGACATCGCCTGGGAAAAGGGGAGGAGTCAGCTGATCACTGGGTCCCCATGGTAACACCCCTGCAGGAAGGTCCTGCGTGTGAGGAGTGAGAAGTGTGGAGTGTTAGGAGGAGGAGGTGAGGAGATAAGTGTGATGTCCTGTGAAGAAAGCAGTGAGTTTAGTGCAGGAATCTCAAGTCCTAGACAGGCCCAGGAAGGTTGGAGAGCTGACATACTCCAGCTATTCAGAAGATCCTGTCCCCTGTCTGCCTAGCCATCGCCCTGAAGGAAGTCAAGCATCATTATCTTGTCAGCATGAGACTGTGGAGAGAACATTCTGGAACACGTGCTCCATAGCAAGTATCACAGGATCCAGGGGCCAAGGCCAGACCTGTGGAATATCCTGCCACCCTGACTATTGCACCCCGAAACTCTGAGCTATCAGGACCACATAACGTGAGTGGGGAATATTATGTACTAGTATCATGGTGGGCATCCTCCTATGAGCCAAATAGGAGCCCAGACGCACCTTAGGGCTGTAACACTGAAGTATAAGGGGCTAGGAACACCTTTCATCAAGTCTACCCTGCACCCCAGGACTTTGCTGTGTCACCAGGCGTACCCCGTTGTTTTGTATTGAAGAAACTGTTTAAGCATTTGTGCCTCCACACCCATGGAAGTAAAAGTTCAACTTTACAACCGTTTCTGTGTCTGACTCTGCACCAACATCAGGGCGCCCCAAACACCACCAGTCGGCACAGTATAGGGGAAGTGCCCCGGGGGAACAATCACCACCAACATTTGTGCAGCCCCCTCATCACCGGTACCAGTGGTGGTAACGTGGGACAGCACCAGCGCTGCGCCCTCGTGCCCAGAGACCGTGACAAGTCTGCGCTGTTTGCACCCCGCAATCCCAACTGCAGCGTTACCTTCCATCTGGTCACCGCATTATTTGTAATGTTTTTGTAATTCTAAATCACTACATAACACTGCTGGAGATGTAGATCACATAGATAATCTTTGTTTCTAGAAGCAATGAAATTATGTGACTACGCTGATTTGCAGAAAGGAAAACAATACAATAGCTCTTCTGTTTGTGTCCCTCTTTGCTCAGTATTTTTTACTGGACCCATGACTGAGAATTTGTCTTTTAATTATTTATAATCTAGTATAATATACTAATATATTATTTATTATCTAGTTATTAAGTACTAGAGAAAGAGCCCAGCGTTCCCTGGGTATAAAGTGTGGGTGCAAAGCATCTCACCAAAGTGAAAAAGATCACCTGGCAGCTGGTGCCCCTCTTCAAGACTGTAAAACTTTAATTTGTGCTAGAAAAGCAAAATATGTAATGGGAGATGAGTTTTGATTTAGGTCATAATCGCCCAGCCCTATCCTATCTGCACATCTCTATTCATTTCTGTGGGATTGCCAGAGAAGGCAAGTAGAGCAGTACAGATGAATGGAGTGTCAGTGCATTGTGTGACTATCAGTTCATTTAGAAGTGGACAGGGTATAAGCTGTCTTCATGGGTAAACCCCTTCAATAAACGATATTGCATTCTTCCACTTCAGTAATGAGTAAAATGTTAGGGTGTCCATCCTTCCTAATAGCAGTTCTTAAAACCTTATCTAGTCTATGATGACTTACAGTGTAACAACCCTTACAAATATGAGTGTACAGTTGATATTTTATGCACCATATCACCACTGTGAAATAGGACTTTTTTTTACCAATTTACTTACCTCGATAATTTAAAGGGATTCTATCACTGGGAAAACCCCTTTTAAATTACAGCACATCGTCATAGCCTTTGGAAAAGCTATTCGTCTCCTACCTTTCTTTTTGTGATCCGCACCGTCGTTTTCTATATTTTTCATGTGGCCTCTTACAAGAGTTTGCTGTTACTTACCTGTTTATGGCTGCCTATCTACACCCATTGAAGCCAGGATGGCTTCACTTATGGGTTTAGGGAGGTACGAAGCTACTGAGCATGCTCAGTATGCTCTGTACGCCTAAGAACTACACGAGCCCTACTGCGCAGGCCACATGAAAATGTGCAGTCGGCTCTGTCCAATGCGAAATGGCAGAGGCAGCAGAGCATGCGCGAGATTTGGATCGCGAACTCGCACACTCAGTGGTTGATGACTGCGAATGATGCGGGGCGGTGTCAGGAGACGAAGAGAGAGGCGGCGCTGGATTTTGAAAACAGTATGTGACGTGAGCACAGGGGATGACCCCTGTGCATTTTGAAGACTGATGAAATGCCCCCTGGGGATCCTGAAGACTGATTTACATAATCACGAAATAAGAAAAATATAGAAAACGGCGGCGCAGATCATAAAAAGAAAGGTAGGAGACGAATAGTCTTTCTAAAGGCTATTACGACGTGCTGTTATTTAAAAATGGGTTTTCCCAATGATAGAAACCCTTTAAGGATTTAGTAATTTAAGGATGCATCTAATAAATAATTGTCTTGACAACAGAATACACTGTACTTTTCTAAGCTTAATGTTTTTGCAATCCCTAATAACCATCCTAACGTATAAGAGGATAGATTGGGAGTCATATCTCCCATATACAGTACAGACCAAAAGTTTGGACACACCTTCTCATTCCAAGAGTTTTCTGTATTTTCATGACTATAAAAATTGTAGATTCACACTGAAGGCATCAAAACTATGAATTAACACATGTGGAATTATATACTTAAAAAAGTGTGAAACAACTGAAAATATGTCTTATACTCTAGGTTCTTCAAAGTAGCCACCTTTTGCTTTGATTACTGCTTTACACACTCTTGGCATTCTCTTGATGAGCTTCAAGAGGTAGTCACCTGAAATGGTTTTCACTTCACAGGTGTGCCCTGTCAGGTGTAATAAGTGGGATTTCTTGCCTTATAAATGGTGTTGGGACCATCAGTTGTGTTGTTCAGAAGTCAGGTGGATACACAGCTGATAGTCCTACTGAATGGAGTGTTAGAATTTGTATTATGGCAAGAAAAAAGCAGCTAAGTAAAGAAAAACGAGTGGCCATCATTACTTTAAGAAATGAAGGTCAGTCAGTCTGAAAAATTGGGAAAACTTTGAAAGTGTCCCCAAGTGCAGTGGCCAAAACCATCAAGCGCTACAAAGAAACTGGCTCACATGAGGACCGCCCCAGGAAAGGAAGACCAAGAGTCACCTCTGCTGCGGAGGATAAGTTCATCCGAGTCACCAGCCTCAGAAATCGCAGGTTAACAGCAGCTCAGATTAGAGACCAGGTCAATGCCACACAGAGTTCTAGCAGCAGACACATCTCTACAACAACTGTTAAGAGGAGACTGTGTGCAGCAGGCCTTCATGGTAAAATAGCTGCTAGGAAACCACTGCTAAGGACAGGCAACAAGCAGAAGAGACTTGTTTGGGCTAAAGAACACAAGGAATGGACATTAGACCTGTGGAAATCTGTGCTTTGGTCTGATGAGTCCAAATTTGAGATCTTTGGTTCCAACCACCGTGTCTTTGTGCAACGCAGAAAAGGTGAACGAATGGACTCTACATGCCTGGTTCCCACCATGATGCATGGAGGAGGAGGTGTAATGGTGTGGGGGTGCTTTGCTGGTGACACTGTTGGGGATTTATTCAAAATTGAAGGAATACTGAACCAGCATGGTTACCACAGCATCTTGCAGCGGCATGCTATTCCATCCGGTTTGCGTTTAGTTGGACCATCATTTATTTTTCAACAGGACAATGACCCCAAACACACCTCCAGACTGTGTAAGGGCTATTTGACCAAGAAGGAGAGTGATGGGGTGCTACGCCAGATGACCTGGCCTCCACAGTCACCAGACCTGAACCCAATCGAGATGGTTTGGGGTGAGCTGGACCGTAGAGTGAAGGCAAAAATGGGCCAACAAGTGCTAAGCATCTCTGGGAACTCCTTCAAGACTGTTGGAAGACCATTTCAGCTGACTACCTCTTGAAGCTCATCAAGAGAATGCCAAGAGTGTGTAAAGCAGTAATCAAAGCAAAAGTTGGCTACTTTGAAGAACCTAGAATATACAGTCATATGAAAAAGTTTGGGCACCCCTATTAATCTTAATCATTTTTAGTTCTAAATATCTGGGTGTTTGCAACAGCCATTTCAATTTGATATATCTAATAAATGATGGACACAGTAATATTTCAGGATTGAAATGAGGTTTATTGTACTAACAGAAAATGTGCAATATGTATTAAACCAAAATTTGACCGGTGCAAAAGTATGGGCACCTCAACAGAAAAGTGACATTAATATTTAGTAGATCCTCCTTTTGCAAAAATAACAGCCTCTAGTCGCTTCCTGTAGCTTTTAATCAGTTCCTGGATCCTGGATGAAGGTATTTTTGACCATTCCTCTTTACAAAACAATTCCAGTTCAGTTAAGTTTGATGGTCGCCGAGCATGGACAGCCCGCTTCAAATTATCCCACAGATGTTCAATGATATTCAGGTCTGGGGACTGGGATGGCCATTCCAGAACATTGTAATTGTTCCTCTGCATGAATGCCTGAGTAGATTTGGAGCTGTGTTTTGGATCGTTGTCTTGCTGAAATATCCATCCCCGGCGTAACTTCAAATTCGTCACTGATTCTTGTACATTATTCTCAAGAATCTGCTGATACTGAGTTGAATCCATGCGACCCTGAACTTTAACAAGATTCCTGGTGCCGGCATTGGCCACACAGCCCCAAAGCATGATGGAACCTCCACCAAATTTTACAGTGGGTAGCAAGTGTTTTTCTTGGAATGCTGTGTTTTTTTGACGCCATGCATAACGCCTTTTTGTATGACCAAACAACTCAATCTTTGTTTCATCAGTCCACAGGACCTTCTTCCAAAATGAAGCTGGCTTGTCCAAATGTGCTTTTGCATACCTCAGGCGACTCTGTTTGTGGCGTGCTTTCAGAAACGGCTTCTTTCGCATCACTCTCCCATACAGCTTCTCCTTGTGCAAAGTGTGCTGTATTGTTGACCGATGCACAGTGACACCATCTGCAGCAAGATGATGCTGCAGCTCTTTGGAGGTGGTCTGTGGATTGTCCTTGACTGTTCTCACCATTCTTCTTCTCTGCCTTTCTGATATTTTTCTTGGCCTGCCACTTCTGGGCTTAACAAGAACTGTCCCTGTGGTCTTCCATTTCCTTACTATGTTCCCCACAGTGGAAACTGACAGGTTAAATCTCTGAGAAAACTTTTTGTATCCTTCGCCTGAACAACTATGTTGAACAATCTTTGTTTTCAGATCATTTGAGAGTTGTTTTGAGGAGCCCATGATGCCACTCTTCAGAGGAGATTCAAATAGGAGAACAACTTGCAATTGGCCACCTTAAATACCTTTTCTCATGATTGGATACACCTGGCTATGAAGTTCAAAGCTCAGTGAGGTTACAAAACCAATTTTGTGCTTCAGTAAGTCAGTAAAAAGTAGTTAGGAGTATTCAAATCAATAAAATGATAAGGGTACCCAAATTTTTGCACCGGACAAATTTTGGTTTAATGCATATTGCACATTTTCTGTTAGTACAATAAACCTCATTTCAATCCTGAAATATTACTGTGTCCATCAGTTATTAGATATATCAAATTGAAATGGCTGTTGCAAACACCCAAATATTTAGAACTAAAAATGATTAAGATTAATAGGGGTGCCCAAACTTTTTCATATGACTGTAAGACAGATTTTCACTTCTTTCACACTTTTTTGTTAAGTATATAATTCCACATGTGTTAATTCATAGTTTTGATGCCTTCAGTGTGAATCTACAATTTTTATAGTCATGAAAATACAGAAAACTCTTGAAATGAGAAGGTGTGTCCAAACTTTTGGTCTGTACTTTATGAGTTACAGATCCAAATAGGTTTGTTCTACAGTTATACCTACCATGCTAATACAAACAGCCTTTGTAGTCTATAATAAAGAATACTTAACAAGGAACTTGTTTAAGCTTGTCATTAGCTGCACTACCAGTAGCTTCTCCTACTGATGATGTGAACCTAAATTCATATTTTTAAGGACAGACTGAATTTGCCAGAGGTGTTCACACTGTTTCTACTTCATGACCTTTGTGTTATATATACCATGTCATGGTACCAGAGGTACACATAATTTAGAAGAAAATCTTTTTGTAAGTTTTGTCAGCTTTAATCATTAAGTTAGTTACATCTTAAACCAGAGGACCCCAACGTGTTATAGGATGCTAGCCACTTTCAAATATAATAGATGGTGTTGAGCCACACTGAGTATTAAAAAGAAACATTGTATGCAATATATCATTCGGTGACATGACTTTGGTGATAATTTCCTGGGATTTGGCTTGGGCCCTGGTTTTAAAGGTACTATTACTCTCATCAATTCTGGTCAGGACGAGTGGCATCCATTTGCATCGGCTTATTTACACAGTCATTGCAATATGATTGGGAAAAGAAAAAAATCCTACTGTGATCATTCCTCCCCATTCAGCTACACTGATTATCGTTTATACTACATGAAGGTGCAGTCAGGGGACCCATCAGCGTTTATTCGTTGGTCAACTGAATGGCAGCACAGTTAGGGTGATGAGATGCTTTCCAAGTCAGGGTCAGCCTGTGATTTCACTTCAGTAAGTGAATCACTAGTTGATTACCAGTTATTCTTTGTTACTGTCTGCATGGTTTTATGCGTTAATATGTGGCCAACACAGATATTGTGTGGCAGCATTCTTAGGGTAGCTGCACACGACCAAGTTTCACCCGTGAAACTCAGTCTGTGTGTTAGCCAGATTTACCGGTTAGAACTTCATGCTGTTAGTGGTACTCATAGCATCCTAGTTATCTTTGATGGTACCAATTACAGTACGGGACAGTATGTCGCTGGGAGACAGGGACTCATAGATAACTATACTGCTAGGAGTCCCGCGTGCAGCATTAAGTTTCATGGGTGAAACTTGGTTGTATGCAGCTACTCTTAGATAGGGAAATTATCAGATATATGCATTAGAAGGAATGCTTGTCATTAGGGGCGTTACTAACAAAGCCTGGGACTATAGCAAACTTTTGACTTGAACCCCCCACATGGCATAGTACCCCCTTTCCTTACACCCTTTTTCTGGCCCCCACATGGTACAGTGCCCCATTTACACAAACTATTATGTCCCACAGTAGCCCCTTCAGATAGTATAATGTCCCATAGTGGCCTCCCCACACAGTATAATGTCCTACAGAGATCCCTTCAAAAAGTATAATGTTCCATAGTTGCCCCTATGGTGTTCGTTGCAAATATTGCAAAAATTTCAGGTTCAGTAGTTAATTACCTCCCCTGGGCCTCCGCTCATTATACTCTGGGGTCTGAAGAGACCCCAGAGTATAATAATAGCAGTTTCGTTTCAGATGTTATCAGTCCGAACGAAACCTGGAGCAAATACTCTTGCTGTGGCTCTGCTTATCGATGCCCACTCCTGTACACGGCTGCCTCTGCTTCCCCTTCAGCTCTCCAGGGGGACCCCATACGTCCCATATCACTCGCAGTCAGCAACATCCTGACACTTTTCAGAGATGGCGACATAATATGGGACACACCGGGCCCCCTAGTGGGCTGAAAGGGAAGTAGAGGCAGCCGTGGGCAGGAGCAGGGATCACTAAGTAAATAGGGGTCATTACTGGCTGGAGTAACTCAAGCAGGTGATGGCCTATTAAAAAAAAAAAGAGACAGGGGCACAGTGTAGTTCCGCCACTGCTTGTCATACTAATAACAGCTCTGATTATTGGACTGTGTAAAAGCCCCTAATAATACTACCCCTCACACCACATGTGGCTCCCTAGCCACTGGTTGGAGAACAATGTTAAACTGACATGTTACATATACTGAAATAGCAGCATTTTCTTGCTGAACTTAGAGCATTTAGATAATTACCTCCTAATGATTCACACTCGGTGATGAAACTTATATAGGGTTTCTTGTCCTAATCAAACTAAGCTGAAACTTTTTTGCTTTTTCGTGTTTATTCATTTTTTGTAGAATTGCTTTTTAACCATTATTAATAAAGGTTACCTTTCAGCCATCACTTTCTTTGATCACATGGTTTGGTTAGAGTGAATTTTTTACTAATAATATGTCAGGTGTTTTGTTTTTTGTTATATATGTGAATGATAAGTCCTGCTTTATCCTGCATTCCTGTTTAACTAGGCAAGATGTTCTTGATGTGACTGGAAGAATGCCAGGTCACTGTATTTGAAGAATAACATCTTTATTTGAAATTGGCAGAAATAGCCTTTTTTGCATCTTAGCTATATGCATTTACTAAACAAACAGTTTGCCTGTGGTTCTACAAATATTACTTACATTTAAGAACACATTGACACTCAGTGAAGTGTAAGCAGATATTCAATTGCTGGCAACAGACAAGAGCAATATACAGCTGACCCATCAACGCCTAGTGAACGCACAGCAAATATATCATAGTCTTTTCATTTATTACCTGCAGCTGGGCCATTTTTATGCTGTCTATGCTGAGAAATGGTGTCACAATGTTTCTGAAGCTATTTCATACATTTTAGGGATTTTTTTAGCACCTTGACTTCCTTTCTCTATTAGCTCATTCTGAAAATGACAAAATGATATATTATTGTAAAATATACCAAGCTGTAATGGCTAGAGAAGCCTTGTGGTATCAGCAGTCACCAACTGATAAGCTGTTTCAATTGGCTAATGATCTCAGTTATCATAGGAAGCTTCACATTACTCTGGCATGTTAAATTGTACCTGTTCCCTAAGCTTTTGTAAAAGAAAAATAATGGGGCAGATTTACTATTTCTGTCTTTCTTTGTGCTTGCTTATTCTGTTAGGTTATTATTTTAGGGTGATTTATTAATTTGGTGCACGTGATTATATAAATTTGTTGCATCAAAACCACAATGAGCCAGAATGTCTTCATCTTTGTTGGCCAAGAATTTACACTTTTTTTTTTTGGACAGATTAACTTAAAATTTAAAAAGGACCTGTCACCACCCTTGCCATTTATGTAAAACATTTTTTTTTCTTATAAAAATATTTAGTCAGCCACCAATTGTGCAAGTTCTCCCACTTAAAAAGATGAGAGGCCTGTAATTGTCATCATAGGTAGACCTCAGCTATGAGAGACAAAATGAGAAAACATAACATTGTCTGATTTTTAAAGAATTTATTTGCAAATTATGGTGGAAAATAAGTATTTGGTCAATAACAAAAGTTCATCTCAATACTTTGTTATATATCCTTTGTTGGCAATGACAGAGTTCAAACGTTTTCTGTAAGTCTTCACAAGGTTGGCACACACTGTTGATGGTATGTTGGCCCATTCCTCTATGCAGATCTCCTCTAGAGCAGTGATGTTTTGGGGCTGTCGCTGGGCAACACGGACTTTCAACTCCCTCCAAAGGTTTTCTATGGGGTTGAGATCTGGAGACTGGCTAGGCCACTCCAGGACCTTGAAATGCTTCTTACGAAGCCACTCCTTCGTTGCCCTGGTGGTGTGCTTGGGCTCATTGTCATGCTGAAAGACCCAGCCACATTTCATCTTCAATGCCCTTGCTGATGGAAGGAGGTTTGCACTCCAAATCTCACGATACATGGCCCCATTCATTCTTTCATGTACACGGATCAATCGTCCTGGTCCTTTTGCAGAGAAACAGCCCCAAAGCATGATGTTGCCACCCCCTTGCTTCACAGGAGGTATGGTGTTCTTTGGATGCAACTCAGCATTCACTCTCCTCCAAACACGATGAGTTGTGTTTCTACCAAACATTTTTACTTTGGTTTCATCTGACCATATGACATTCTCCCAATACTCTTCTGGAACATCCAAATGCTCTCTAGGAAACTTCAGATGGGCCCGGATATCTACTGGCTTAAGCAGGGGGACACGTCTGGCACTACAGGATCTGAGTCCCTGGGGGCGTAGTTTTTACTGACGGTATCCTTTGTTACGTTGTCACTAGATCCCCTCATGTGGTTCTGGGATTTTTGCTCACCGTTCTTGTGATCATTTTGACCCCAAGGGGTGAGATCTTGCGTGGAGCCCCTGATCAAGGGAGATTATCAGTGGACTTGTATGTCTTCCATTTTCTAATTATTGCTCCCACAATTGATTTCTTCACACCAAGCTGCTTGCCTATTGCAGATTCAGTCTTCCCAGCCTGGTGCAGGTCTACAATTTTGTTTCTGGTGTTCTTCCACAGCTCTTTGGTCTTCACCATAGTGGAGTTTGGAGTGTGACTGTTTGAGGTTGTGGACAGGTGGCTTTTATACTGATAACAATGTCAAACAGGTGAAATTACTACAGGTAATGAGTGGAGGACAGAGGAGCCTCTTAAAGAAGAAGTTACAGGTGTGTGAGAGCCAGAAATCTTGCTTGTTTGTAGGTGACAAAATACTTATTTTCCACCATAATTTGCAAATAAATTCTTAAAAATCAGACAATGTGATTTTCTAGGTATTTTTTCTCATTTTGTCTCTCATAGTTGAGGTCTACCTATGATGTCAATTACAGGCCTCTCTCATCTTTTTAAGTGGGAGAACTTGCACAATTGGTGGCTGACTAAATACTTTTTTCCCCACTGTCAACAAACCTGTGTTGTGCTGTTCATCTTTCTTCCCTATCAGAAATTTATGAAGGGTGCACAGGTTGACGCTGTCAGGACTGATTAGGCAATGTCATACTTATAGGGACACACCTTATAGGGGTAATGGTTGGCCTCTTTTTTGTTTTAAATAGATTTATAATATTTTTAATATATGGAGAAGGAATAATGTGAGAATGGTATAGCACAGAGTTATTAGAAGATTCTCCAATTATATCATGGGGAATCAAAGTACAAGGTGGTCCAAAGTTATGGAAGCACCTAAATAAATGGAAAAAGGTGGTTGGGAACACCATCCTATGTGTGGAATGTTGCTAAGGGGAAGTGGGAAAAAGTGTGAGGTGCAGTATCCAACTGGACATTTTGAAAGCTACCATCTTGGAACCATGTGAATTTTTTTCAAATGGGAGAGGGTGCATGTGACATATGTATCTGATAGGGAATTTGTTGAGGAATTCAAATCAGATTCAACCACTGGATCATGTACGAGTGCCATTTGTTTATAGCCATTATCTGCCCAATGGAGGTTCGACCCCACTCTCTACTGACAGACGCTGTGTGCTATGATGTGGGCTCTTGTTGAAAGATGCCAGGATAGCTAATGCTTCGTATGTGGCGGTTTTGTTACGTCCACTTTTTGGCAGGTCTAACACAGAACCTGTTTGTCAAAATTTAAATTTGGCAAGCAATTTGCTAATGTTGCCATGTCAGGTGGGTGGTCTATTAGGGTGCCAAGCATTGAAATCCGCTGCATTGGCTTGAGCACTGTGCTCCTTCACCATCAGCACAATCTTTGTCTTTTCAGAGGACACAAGGACAGACAAGAGAGGTGGCTTGCAGTGCACCAAGGGAGATTCTTTTATGTTAAACCATGCCCCTAACCCTGCCATTTGCCTCTTTTTACCCTAACTATTACTTCCAAGTCCCTTTGAACCCCAACACAGTAATAGTGCCCTTCAATGTATAACACACAGTGATGATGCCTTCTTAGTTCCTACCACAGATGTCCCCAAGTGGTCCTACATAGTATTATACCCCCTTCACTGTATGTCCCCTCACTAGCCCCCAAATAAAATAATGTCCCTTCAGTCGCCCTCACATAATATAATGTCTGCTTAGTGCCCCCCCCACATCATATAATGTCCACTTGGTAGTCCCCACATAATGTCTCCCCAATGCTTGCCTTGCCCTGTTCCCATGGAGCTACCTGCAGGCTCTGGCTGTATTGCTGTCTCCAGTTTGACTCTAATTGTGCCTCCCTGCCACAGACAGCACCTGAAGCCTGCCTGAATCATGGAGTACAGAGTTGATGGCTTTGTGCTCCACCACAATGTTATCTGTGTTCTAAGGACTCAGAGTTTAATCTGTTCCCACTACCCAGAACAGCAGGACAGCACATGAAATGAGAGACTGTTCTGCTTGATCTGGGAGTGCTGAGGGGGCCCCCCACTAGCATAGGGCTTGGTGCAGATGCATCGTTTGCCATATGGTTAATATGGCACTGCTTGTCAAACAGGAGTAGACATACTGTAACCAAATTCTCTTTCTTGTGTGTAAATACACTGTATGAATGTAATGATAAAATATATGTAATCAATTACAATATTAGAGCAATATAGCAACAGCATAAGTTTATTGGGAAAAACTGTACAATTGAAAGGAGGCTCTAGAACCCTATTGGACTGTATCAAGGTTGCCAATGCTGGAGTCCCAACTGGTCCCATAAATGCTTTATTAAATCAATAAATGGGATAAACCTGGTCACTGGGCAAGCCAAGGAAGTGGTACAATCTGGTGGAGACATTCATGTAAAACCCTTGCTATTGGGGTCCCTCATATCATTTCTTATACGAATGTCTTCCTAGATCATCACACCAGCAGTTGTGGACATATGTCGCTCCACAGCAAAGTCAGGAATGAAACGATTACTATGAGGTTTCCACGCTTAAACCCGAATGTCATCAACAAACAAGCCCAAGCAGAACCTGAATTCATTGCTAAAGACAATACTTTTTCAGTCCATAGCAGTCTACGTTTCTCAATCTTGACACCACAGCAAACAGAGGCAGTGATGGCTGTCTATCAATGGCAGGACAAATATTGGGTTTTGTGATACCAAATTTCCTTCTGCCAAATGCCTGGAAAGGATTGCTAATTTGACATCATACTAATCTGCCATAACTAAGGGTATAGGGCAGTGATGGCGAACCTTTTAGATACCGAGTGCCCAAACTGCAACCCAAAACCCACTAATTTATCGCAAAGTGCCAACACGGCAATTTATCGTTAAATTAACCAGGATCTATCTAGTGACTGTGCAATGTTATTACAGCCTGTAATAATATCACATGTCTGCTATAAAACAGATACTGTGTGATATAAATAGTGAAGGGCCCCCACATCGTACAATTCGATCTGAAGTGGCCCCCAGATAGTATTATATGCTCCAGAATGGCCCCCAGACTGTATTATATGCTACACAGTAGGGCCCCACACAGTAGTATATGCTTCACAGTGGGGCCGCACACAGTAGTATATGCTTCACAGTGGTCCCCCACATAGTAGTATATGCTTCACAGTGGGCCCCCACACAGTAGTATATGCTTCACAGTGGGCCCCCACACAGTAGTATATGTTTCACAGTGGGGCCCCATACAGTAGTATATGCTTTACAGTGGGGCCCCACACAGTAGCTTATGCTTCACAGTGGGCCCCCACACAGTAGTATATGTATCACAGTGGGCCCCCACATAGTAGTATATGCTGCACAGTGGGGCCCCACACAGTAGTATATGCTGCACAGTGGGGCCCCACACAGTAGCTTAAGCTTCACAGTGGGCCCCCACACAGTAGTATATGCTTTACAGTGGGGCCCCACACAGTAGTTTATGCTTTACAGTGGGGCCCCACACAGTAGCATATGCTTCACAGTGGGCCCCCACATAGTAGTATATGCTTCACAGTGGTCCCCCACATAGTAGTATATGCTTCACAGTGGTCCCCCACATAGTAGTATATGCTTCACAGTGGTCCCCCACATGTTAGTATATGCTTCACAGTAGGCCCCCACATAGTAGTACAGTATATGCTTCACAGTGGGGCCACACACAGTAGTATATGCTTCACAGTGGGGCCCCACACAGTAGTATATGCTTTACAATGTGGCCCCACACAGTAGCTTAAGCTTCACAGTGGGCCCCCACACAGTAGTATATGCTTTACAGTGGGGCCCCACACAGTAGCTTATGCTTCACAGTGGGGCCCCACACAGTAGTATATGCTTCACAGTGGGGCCCCACAGAGCAGCATATGCTTCACAGTAGGCCCCTACACAGTAGTTTATATTACTTACCTAGTCCCATGAAGAGCTGCAGTCCCACGAAGAACATCCTCCTCCTCCTCCTTCCGCTCGCGTGCTCTGATGACTGACGCCGTCACACCTGCGTCGGGGCAGAGGTTACACTCTGCAGTCAGTGTAGGTCGCGGTCCGGACTGGCTTCTCTTTAAATTGTCCTGTTTCTATCTACAGGTTTACACTAGGGGCATATCTAAAGGAGGTACAGAGGAGGTTGCCTCAGGACCTTATGTGGGTGATTGTTGCTAGCACTTTGCTCATGAGGGGCTATGCGTGCTTTATGTTATGTGCATAAGTTCTCTTTGTACAGGACTAAAAATGTTTATGACCTATCCTAAAGATAGGTCATCAATATCAGACTACCGCTCACCAATCACAACCCTCTTTCCAGAAAATGCTAGATTAAAGAGGGAATGACCCAGCAACAAAATACTTAAAGGGATTTTCTGGGTTAAACATATTGATGACCTATTCTAAAGATATGTCACTAATATAAGATCCATGGGGGTCTGACACCTGGTACTCCCACCAATCAGCTGTTCTAAGCAGCTGATACTCAAAAATTGGAACAGGAAGCAGACAGTTCTGTTCTGTTTGTAGTGGCAAGATCAGGTACTGCTTCCATTTATTCAAATGGGACAGTTGATGGCCCCTGTTATGGGCTCCTTGTTTTCCAGTGTCTCACTATAGAGCACCCTTATTTGTTTCTATCAATCTACCAGTAATCGCTAGCCTTGAAGTTCCTTAGCTTAAGCATTTATCCACAATCTAATAGACAGTAGAAAGCTGCTGTTAAAGTTATAGGGCCCCCTGATCTACTAGGCACCTGCGTAACTGCACAGGATGCTTCAATGGTGTGTGCGCCCCTGAAAAATACTATAGTCACTATTAACTGCCCATAAAGTTGTGGGAAACTATTGCAGGTTGTTATGCCGCTAAATGTTTCACATATACTATAGAGGTTTATTGTGAAAGACACTCATTGACAAAAAAAGTAATGCACCCAGTTAAAATTGTGGGATTGCTATAATACTCAGAATGCAGTCAGGTCTCTGGCAGATATATAGATGATTACAGTTGTGGTCTGATTAGACACTGGGTCTTGTCGCAAGGCAGCATAAAAATGCTTTCCCCACTGCCCTGCTCTCAGACACTACTTTTGGGTAGTGTAACTTTTGGGGAGAGATCACCAACTGCTAGACATGCCTCTATGATGCGCTCAAAGACATTTTACCCATTTGACAGCCTTTGAGAGGAGGTACATTACTGGACTGAGAAGCAGGATGCTTGTTTCAACGAATTGCCAGACATTTAGACTGTTGTGACCTAGCTGTTAGAAGGTGTTGGAAGTAGTGGTTACGTGAAGGGCATGCACATATAACGAATGGGCTCCAGACAGCCCAAACAGATTACATGTCCTGTCATTGAAAGCCAGCCACCATTGCCTTTGTTTGCAGCGGTTTGATACACTGCCCCAAATGCTGGTGTAATAAACTGGGGAGCCATCGCATATGATAGTCGGCCACCTAGTAGTGGATAGAGAGATACTAACAGCTCAGCGACATGGAAGGACTCCCAACTGGCATTTTTAGCAGGATAATGCTTACACACACTCACTGCAAGGGTTTCCCAGGAATAGCCCTGCCAGATTGCGATACTTCCTTGGCCCTCGCAGTAGCCAGATTTATCACCAATCAAGCTTTTATGGAATCAGGCGGAACACAAGCTTTAGGAACCTAAGAGTATATGCAGGACTATTAAAGGACTATTATTATTATTATTATTATTATTAGGACCTACAGGCCCAGCTACAACATCTGTAGGCAAATTGTGTCACAGAATACCATACAGAACCTGTATGCCTCTGTGCCTAACTGTATCACATCCTGCATCCAGGCTAGAAGCAGCCCAACAAGGATACTAGAGCCTGCTTTCATTTGTACAGTTTTCCTCAATAAACCTATCCATTCACTCTAATATTGTAATCACTTACATACAGTACAGACCAAAAGTTTGGACACACCTTCTCATTCCAAGAGTTTTCTGTATTTTCATGACTATAAAAATTGTAGATTCACACTGAAGGCATCAAAACTATGAATTAACACATGTGGAATTATATACTTAACAAAAAAGTGTGAAACAACTGAAAATATGTCTTATATTCTAGGTTCTTCAAAGTAGCCACCTTTTGCTTTGATTACTGCTTTGCACACTCTTGGCATTCTCTTGATGAGCTTCAAGAGGTAGTCACCTGCAATGGTCTTCCAACAGTCTTGAAGAAGTTCCCAGAGATGCTTAGCACTTGTTGGCCCTTTTGCCTTCACTCTGTGGTCCATCTCACCCCAAACCATCTTGATTGGGTTCAGGTCTGGTGACTGTGGAGGCCAGGTCATCTGGCGTAGCACCCCATTACTCTTCTTCTTGGTCAAATAGCCCTTACACAGTCTGGAGGTGTGTTTGGGGTCATTGTCCTGTTGAAAAATAAATGATGGTTCAACTAAACGCAAACTGGATGGAATAGCATGCCGCTGCAAGATGCTCAGTATTCCTTCAATTTTGAATAAATCCCCAACAGTGTCACCAGCAAAGCACCCCCACACCATCACACCTCCTCCTCCATGCATCACGGTGGGAACCAGGCATGTAGAGTCCATTCGTTCACCTTTTCTGTGTCGCACAAAGACACAGTGGTTGGAACCAAAGATCTCAAATTTGGACTCATCAGACCAAAGCACAGATTTCCACAGGTCTAATGTCCATTCCTTGTGTTCTTTAGCCCAAACAAGTCTCTTCTGCTTGTTGCCTGTCCTTAGCAGTGGTTTCCTAGCAGCTATTTTACCATGAAGGCCTGCTGCACACAGTCTCCTCTTAACAGTTGTTGTAGAGATGTGTCTGCTGCTAGAACTCTGTGTGGCATTGACCTGGTCTCTAATCTGAGCTGCTGTTAACCTGCGATTTCTGAGGCTGGTGACTCGGATGAACTTATCCTCCGCAGCAGAGGTGACTCTTGGTCTTCCTTTCCTGAGGCGGTACTCATGTGAGCCAGTTTCTTTGTAGCGCTTGATGGTTTTAGCCACTGCACTTGGGGACACTTTCAAAGTTTGCCCAATTTTTCGGACTGACTGACCTTCATTTCTTAAAGTAATGATGGCCACTCGTTTTTCTTTACTTAGCTGCTTTTTTCTTGCCATAATACAAATTCTAACACTCCATTCAGTAGGACTATCAGTTGTGTATCCACCTGACTTCTGAACAACACAACTGATGGTCCCAACACCATTTATAAGGCAAGAAATCCCTCTTATTAAACCTGACAGGGCACAGGTGACTACCTCTTGAAGCTCATCAAGAGAATGCCAAGAGTGTGCAAAGCAGTAATCAAAGCAAAAGGTGGCTACTTTGAAGAACCTAGAATATAAGACATATTTTCAGTTGTTTCACACTTTTTTGTTAAGTATATAATTCCACATGTGTTAATTCATAGTTTTGATGCCTTCAGTGTGAATCTACAATTTTTATAGTCATGAAAATACAGAAAACTCTTGGAATGAGAAGGTGTGTCCAAACTTTTGGTCTGTACTGTATATCTTCATTACATTCACACATAGAAAGTTTCATTCAATTTCAACAACT
Organism: Leptodactylus fallax; assembly: GCA_947044405.1. Classification (NCBI taxonomy): domain Eukaryota; kingdom Metazoa; phylum Chordata; class Amphibia; order Anura; family Leptodactylidae; genus Leptodactylus; species Leptodactylus fallax. Next base: position 6,437,311 of record CAMRHE010000027.1, on the reverse strand, counting down.
CCTTCTTGGTGCATGATTTTTTTTTTTTCAATGAGTGTACTATATTGTAGGGAGCATTTTAAAATACATTTTCTGTGCAGCACTATGGAACAACTAAATATAAGAAATATTGTAATACTATATGGTCTACAATGCTGACCTAATGGAAATCAGCATCACCTGACATTGAATTACATCTTGTCCATTAGTTATACTTTTCACAAGCCTAGAGTTTCTTTCTGGGATTTGAGAACCAACTCAAAAGTGAAAAGTTTTGTTTGAGCAAACATATTTTAATAAAAAAATTATCTTTTGTCAGAAACACAACATTTGTCTTCCAGACCAGTTACTTTCCTACAGATCCAAAACATTCAAGAAGAGCAATGTCCTTGAATAACTAAAAGACTGTAGGAGAAAAAAAAAAACGAAACAGCACCTGCTCAGCAACACACACAGCACACACACACACATAACTGCCCAGTGAACATTCAATTAAATGTAATACCATTGGTAAGGAATGCCACAAAGATTAATATCAATGGGCATAAGTATGTGAACATATGCCATAAAGGAAAATCAATTAGGTTGTCTGTCTATGGAAATACAAGTACAAGACATTGAAATCAGTGCAATCGATGGGTAGCTGTAAATATATTTCATTAAAAGAAAACAAAGTTAAAATTTTTTAAAACAAGAACCAACAACATTACATGTTTCTGAATAATTCACAATACAATTATGACCATATACTCTCACACCTACATTCATTCCTTTAAATTCCTTGTCAATAAACTGCAACGGACAGAAAAATATTTTGGATTTAAGGAAACATACAGATCAATGTTGGCTCAGTCTGGCAATTTCATTGGAATGATCAACATTCTAAGATGTATGGGCCAGATGTGGTAGGAAATAAATAATATTGGCCATGTCTACATCCTACATACAGTACCCAATCTTTTGAACTGTGGTAGTTAAGCTCCAGAGATACATTACAATGGCATAGCCCCTGCTCTCCAATGAAATAAACATACATATGAAAGTAAGAAGATTAGCCATGTTGACATCCTACATACAGTACCCAATCTTTTGTTTCTGTGGGAGATAAGCTCCAGAGACACATGACAATGGCATAGTCACTGCTCTCCAGTGAAATAAACATATACACTTGGTTCCATATTTATGGAGATGAGGCTTAATCTCCTTAGTTAACCAAATTTAGGTAGGTGACTGTAGATGGCCAGAGTCCCTAACCAAGACAAACTAGTATCTGAAAAGTAACAGTGTTTATTCAGTGTTATATTCATTTGTGACAATTGTCCATATGTACTGTGTAACTGTTGATAATACATAATACAATTAGTTTATTTTGCTCAAATGTATAGCACCATAAAGTAAATGGTGCTCTAAAAATAAATAATAGTAATTAAAAATAATAATTGCTTTGTTTCCTTTACAGGTGGAATGTGTAGAGGCAGAACATTGGCTGTGCCTAGTTGTTGTATTACAGGAGCTACTTGGACATGTCCCATGATATGACCCCGCACTAGCTGTGGTGTAAGGTTTGGTTACACTGGGGCAAGGTCTTGTTATAAATAGGAGAAACTTTGCGTCTCTTTGGGAGAGATTTTAGACCTAGTCTGTTTGGTGGGTTGGTCCAGGGCCGCTTTAACCATAGGGCAAAAGGTGCACTTACACCGGGCCTTATGGTTGCGGGGCCCTGGATCCAGGCACCAGACTTTCTGCCCAGGACAGCTCCACTCACAACTGTATCGGCATGCAGATACAGTTGAAGCCTATGACAGGGCCCACTCCAGGGCCGCCGCAAGGGAACACAAAAATTTCAACTGTATCGGCATTTACAGGACACTAATGCAGTTGAAATACATGGTAGAGCAGAAAGCTATTAGCTTCATGTTTTGCCATTCTATAACTTGTACTTACAGAACAGTGATGGGGGTCGTGCCTCCTCCTGCACATATCCTGTGCGCATCTTCTATTTTCTTCCCAGTGGTACCATAGAATAGGGGTCAAGGTTCCAGGAGGAAAGTAGAAGATGCTCACATGCTGTGTGCAAGAGGAGGTCCTGTCCGGAACCTTGACCACTATTCTATGTTTCCAGTGGGAAGAAAATAGTAGATGCGCACAGTCTGTGTGCAAGTGGAGGCTCCGCCCACCCCATCACTGCTATGTAAGTACATTAAAACTATACAGAGCAACAGTATATGGAATGGTATGTGGGGGAGGGGGACTATAACCTGTGTGTTTGGGTGGGGGAGTTGCTCTTAGCTCACTATTACAGTAATAGTTTCCCCCACAGGTTACAGCATTACTTATGTGGGGGGGGGGGAATTACCTGTGGGGGGCACTATTACTGTAATAGTGCCCCCCCATAAGCAATAGCATTACTTACTGTATGTGGAGAAGGGGGGTGCTATTAGAGCACTATTACAATAATAGTGTCCTCACCCCACAGGTAACAGCATTCCCTAGCAACAACTAAGGCCCGGTTCACATCTGCGTTCGGGTTTCCATTCGGGGAGTCCGCATGCAGTACTTTCCTCTCCATTTGCTTAGAGTGGAAACCAAGCAGAAACCACACGGACCCCATTATAGTCTATGGGGTCCGCGGGTTTCCCAGGTAAACCACTTTTTTATGCTTATAGGTTTCCATTCAGGGGGTCCCCAAGCGGACTCCCCGAACAGAAACCCAAACGCAGATGGGAATCGGGCCTAAGACATCAGCATCCCGGTGCAGACAGGCACAATGACGTCACTACATAGCGCTGCCTGAGTCGGGACATAGACGTCCTGTGGTGACGGCATCTTATAGGCTGCAGGATACAGCAAGGAGAGTCGGTGGTGGCAAGTCCGAGCAAGGGGATCGGAGGCAGGTGAGTATTAGTTTTGTTTTCTTGGGGGCGGAGGGGTTGGTCTTAATAATATTAAGGGGCAATAACCATAAGGGATCATTAGGGCAAGCAGAGGTATTATTAATATAAGGGCCATAATTAATATAAGGGGAATTATTAATATAAGGGGGCTATTTGGAGGCAGTATTCATGTAAGGGTGTTGGGGTATACTAATTTAAGGTTGGCATTATTGATTTAAAGGGGTTGTCCAGGAATTACAGTATTTGGGCAGGTAGGCCGGGGTAGGTGAAGCATAAAAAAACCAAAAAAACATACTCACCTGTCTCCAGCGCTTCAATGTTCTCCACCACTGTCTGGTCGAGCACCGCCCAGTGGCTTGTTCTAGCGGAAGTCCTCGCCGCACATGACTGCTGAGGCCAATGAGTGGCCTCAGCGGTCACGGAAAATTACCTGGGACATCAGTGACATATGCGAGTGAAGTCCCGGGTCCTTTCCTTTGACCACTGAGGCCACGTGCAGCAAGGACTTCCACCAGGACAAGCCCCTGGGTGACGGTGGATGCAGGTGAGTATGTTTTTTTTTGTTTTTTTTTTTGTGTGGCACCTTCCCCAGCCTCCCACCCCGGTTCTGTATTTCCTGGAAACCCCTTTAAGGGAGTATACAGGATTTTTAATTAGGGGGCATTATTAGCTGAGGCATTATTGATTTAAGGGGGCATACAGTATTACTATTCTGGGGGACACAGGGGGCACTATTGATTTAAGGGGGCATACAGGAGTATTATTAGGGGGGACACGGGGCATTATTAATTGAGGGGCACTATTAATTTAAAGGGTTGTACTATCATACATTTTAAAGCAGGCAGCAGGCGAGCATTAAAATGTACATTCCCCCCATGCCTGCACTGGGCTGTCTGTCACCTTTGCTTGTATACAGAGAGGCTGCAGCGAGATGTCACAACAGCGGAACCGCAGCAGCCCAACACTATGTACTGCTGTACTGTAGAGAGTGGTGATTGGCTGCAGCGGTCTCGTCAACTTGACATCAGTGCTGCAGTGGCTACGTATACAAATAGTGCAGTGAAGGTGATGGCTGACCCAGGGCAGGGACAGAGGGGAGGATGCAGGTAAGTGTCAGTGCATTTTTATTTATAACCCTGGCCTGCTGCCTGCATTGATATTTCTGATCCTGAACAATCCCTTTAAGGGGGCACACAGGAGGTATTAATTAAGGGGCACAAAAGGGCATTGTTAATTTAAGATACATATGGGGGCATCATTCGTTTACAGGGGATTTTTATATAATGTATTTTAGAATTGGGGGTAGCAGCAGGATGAGGACTTTGTATAGGCAAGGAAAATGTGGGTCAGGTGTCTGGAAAGTGAGGAGCCAAAGATGTATGTGCTACAAACTTTACAGAGACAAGCTGCAGCTGGAAGAAGTGGTCATGCCGGTCCAGATGGAGGAGATGAGAAATGTGAACGATTACAGTCAGAGACATCACGTGTAGGTCACAACATTTTCCTGTACTGTATTCATTTAAACTATATGCAGAGCCTTGTCTACAGCCAGTATATTACTATATGGTCACCATATAGTGATACTATCAGTATACCCAGGTAGGGGCCCACTTGGATATGTTTGCTTCCGCTGTGCCGAATCCCTATCTACGCCTCTGCAGGGCAGGGAGGTGTAAAGTCCTTGCTCTGCCATAGAATACGTACATGCATCACTATCTGTGCAGGATGTCCTGGCACAGCTGACTTCACAATGGTGAAGCAGGAGCTATCCTCAGACAGCATCTGCTTCACCACTCTGTGTGGAGCACATTCCTGTGTGACGTCACACACATCGTGCCTGCAGCTCTCTGAACAGTCCAGGACAAGAGACTGCACAGAGCAGCAGGGGAGCGAGGAGAGGTGAGTATCAGTGTTTTATTATGTTAAACTGAAGGCAGATGAATGGGGGACATTAAAATCAGGGGAGATGAAGAAGAACATTAAACTAGGGGGTCAGATGGAGGGGGGATATTAAACTGGGTACAGTTGAAGGGGGGGGCATGTCCCCATCCAACTACCCCCACGGTTTAATGTCCCCCTCCAGCTGTCCCAGTTTAATATCCCCCTCTAGTTTCTTCATACTTCTTCATTATGGAATCTTAGCTCCCCCTTTAAATAATAGTCCCTGCATATAAATAATGACCGCCTTATCATTATTATTGATAAAGGTGCAGTTAGCTATGAACATATTATTTATAAGGGGGGACTACTATTTATAAGTGGCCACTTATATTGTATGAGCCCAGTAAGAAAGAATTATACTATGTGGGGGCCATTTTAATTTGGGTGGGTGAGGTATGTTTATGTGGTGGTAATGGGCGGGGGCCCACTTATAAAACCTTTGCACTGGGCCCACCAATGTGTTAAAACGGCCCTGGGTTGGTCCACACGGGTTGGTTCACACCATCACAGAAAGCAGCTACTGCGTCACAAGGAGGCCAAGTCTGTGATTGTGGTAGGAAGCATGTGTCACATATGGGAATAGGGGTGGTGCCCAGTGTCGGACTGGGATGTCTAGGGCCCACCAGTGGAATTGCTTCTAAGGGCCCACCATCAGAACCCCTGCAGATCAGCGGTACCGAGACAGGGCGGCTAAAGGTAATAACATGCCGGGAGCCATGCTGCTCACCCACTATACCATGTGCACCACTGCACTACCTAAACCCACTGCTACACCCTGTATGGCAAGTGAACAGCATGGCTCTTAGAATTGTTATCTGTAGCCGCACTGTCCTGTAAAAGCTGATCTACAGAGGTCCTGGCTGTTGTATCATCGCAGATGTAATATTGCTGGCCTATCCTAAGGACAGGCCATCAATATTAGAAATATGGATAAATCCTTTGAAGAGGTTGTCCAGGAATTGGCGCAACCCATGTCCCTTGCGGGAGGTGTAAAAAAATCATACTCACCTGTCCCTGGAGTTCCGTTGTCCGCTGCCAGTGTCCTTTCAGTCTCGTGCCGGTGACTCCTTGCTGGGAGTCCTGCACCTCATGTGACCGCTAAGACCAATTAGGTACAGGATTTCCAGAAATGAGGGGCCACCATGAGACCGAACAGATAGAGGCAGGGGACAGTGGGGTGCTGGGGACAGGTGAGTATGCTTTTTTTGAAATTTTTTTTTTATTTTTACACCTCCTTGGCGGCCGCCACAGTGGTCGCTCTAGTTTATGGACAACCTCTTTTAAGGGGTTGTCAGGGCCAAATTTTTTTATGGCCACTTCACTGGTCCCCCCATACGGTGGCCTCTTCACTGGTCCCCCATACTGTATGGGGAACAGTGATGGAGCCATTATATTGTGTGGGATAACATCCTGTGTAGGGGACATTAAACTGTGTGGGGCATATTAAAGGGGTTGTCCAGAGTTACCTTTTTTATGGCCTAAGGTCAGGATAGGCCATAAATACCTGATCAGTATGGGGCTGACACACGGCACCATCAGATGTTCGGAGCCACTTCCAGCACCCGTTCTGTACACAACACAGGGCCGGAAGCAGAAAGATCCATCCGCTGTTTAGTTTCCCGGCGCCTTCACTGCAGCTCAGTTCCTACTGACTTCATTAATTCCTGAGATGCAGTGAAGATGCTCGGCTAATACACAGTGGACAGAGCTTTCTGCTTCTGGCCCCGTATTGTGTACAGGACGGGCACCAGAAGTGGCTCCGTACAGCTGATCAGTCCGGGGTCAGCCCCATACAGATAAGATATCTATGACCTATCCTGAGGATAAACCATAACAAATTATGCCTGGGCAACCCCTTTAATATACCCCCCTAATGAGCCACACTTTAAAGAGGTTGTCCAGTATAATTTTTGTCTTTTTTATAATTAGTCTAGGAGAAGTTAATCCCCCCCCCCCCCAAAAAAAAAAAAAAAACATACTAAACATACTCAGCTGTCCCCGTTGCTCCGGTGTCAGCAGGTCCCAGCACGGTCCGGTCCTACTGCTCCTCTGTCTTCTTTTGCCGGAAGTCCTCACTGGCTGTGACGTCCCAGGTCCCTTCCTTTAGGCCGCTGATTGGCTTCAGGGGTCATGTGACGTCACAGGTAGTCACGTGCAGGGGGAACTTGCGCTGGAAGAAAACAGAGCTGCAGGCCGAACCGTGCTGGGAGACACTGGGGACAGGAGAGAAAGTTTGTTTGTTTTACCTGCCCCAGTGTAATTAAAAAAAAAAAATGTTATCCTGCACAACTCCTTTAATGTCCCCCAGGCTATTGGCCTCCATCACTGCTCCTCCAATGACCCCATCAATGATCCCCATACAGTATAGGGGACCAGTGAAGGGGTCACTGTGGGAGGAATATTGATGTTTATATGCCCATACAGTGGCCCCTTCACTGGTCTCCCCTATAGCAGTATTGGAGTTTCTGCGACTTAGGTATTGTTATGCTGGAGCCCTAGAGCAGGCACCAGCATAACAATACAGTGAGAAATTAGCTGGGGTGGGAGGGGGGGAATTACAACTCTCAACAGACCCAGAGCATCTGGAGTTGTTAGGGGTTGTAGTTATCAGAGTTGTCAGTGAAGTTGAAATATTTGGGGGCAAAATAGGGGGAAAAGTTGTTTTTTTTGTTTGCGTGGTTAAGTTGTACTTACCTTTCACACTGCTGGTCTGGGCTCCTATGCAGAAACCCGCCGCCGCGCACAGCATCAGTACGTCAGTGACGCTTACTGCAACAAGCTGCAACTGGATTGGTTCCATTGGCTGCCCATCAGGATCCCCCTACCCTCTCCCTAGAGTGAATTCTTGATAGTGACGGTTATGGGTGCTGCAGCGATATCTCAGATATTTGAAAGAGATACAGCTTTAGTACCCACAACCGCAGTTGTCAAGAACATGGTGAATGAGCAGCGCAGCACCCAGCATGTAAACAATACTTGGACAGTATAATATGCTCCGCAGTGTCCCCAACACAGCATTATATGTTCCGCAGTGTCCCCAACACAGCATTATATGCTCCACAGTGGCCCCAACACAGCATTATATGCTCCGCAGTGGCCCCAACACAGCATTATATGCTCACAGTGGCCCCCACACAGCATTATATGCTCCGCAGTGGCCCCCACACAAGATTATATGCTCCGCGTTGGCCCCAACACAGCATTATATGCTCCGCAGTGGCCCCAACACAGCATTATATGCTCCTCGGTGGCCCCAACACAGCATTATATGCTCCGCGGTGGCCCCAACACAGCATTATATGCTCCGCGGTGGCCCCAACATAGCATTATATGCTCCGCGGTGGCCCCAACATAGCATTATATGCTCCGCAGTGGCCCCAACACAGCATTATATGCTCCGCAGTGGCCCCAACACAGCATTATATGCCCTCAGTGGCCCCAACACAGCATTATATGCTCACAGTGGCCCCCACACAGCATTATATGCTCCACAGTGGCCCCCACACAGCATTATATGCTCCGCAGTGGCCCCCACACAGCATTATATGCTCCGCAGTGGCCCCCACACAGCATTATATGCTCCGCAGTGGCCCCAACACAGCATTATACGCTCCGCAGTGGCCCCAACACAGCATTATACGCTCCGCAGTGGCCCCCACACAGCATTATACGCTCCACAGTGGCCCCCACACAGCATTATACGCTCCGCAGTGGCCCCAACACAGCATTATACGCTCCGCAGTGGCCCCAACACAGCATTATACGCTCCGCAGTGGCCCCAACACAGCATTATACGCTCCGCAGTGGCCCCAACACAGCATTACCTCCGCCCCCCGTGGCCCCCACACAGCATTATACGCTCCGCAGTGGCCCCAACACAGCATTATACGCTCTGCAGTGGCCCCAACACAGCATTATATGCTCCGCAGTGGCCCCAACACAGCATTATATGCTCCGCAGTGGCCCCAACACAGTATTATATGCCCTCAGTGGCCCCAACACAGTATTATATGCTCACAGTGCCCCCACACAGCATTATATGCTCCGCAGTGGCCCCAACATAGCATTATATGCTCCGCAGTGGCCCCAACACAGCATTATATGCTCCGCAGTGGCCCCAACACAGCATTATATGCCCTCAGTGGCCCCAACACAGCATTATATGCTCACAGTGGCCCCCACACAGCATTATATGCTCCGCAGTGGCCCCCACACAGCATTATATGCTCCGCAGTGGCCCCCACACAGCATTATATGCTCCGCAGTGGCCCCCACACAGCATTATATGCTCCGCAGAGGCCCCCACACAGCATTATATGCTCCGCAGTGGCCCCCACACAGCATTATATGCTCCGCAGTGGCCCCCAACACAGCATTATACGCTCCGCAGTGGCCCCAACACAGCATTATACGCTCCGCAGTGGCCCCCACACAGCATTATACGCTCCGCAGTGGCCCCCACACAGCATTATACGCTCTGCAGTGGCCCCCACACAGCATTATACGCTCCGCAGTGGCCCCCACACAGCATTATACGCTCCGCAGTGGCCCCCACACAGCATTATACGCTCCGCAGTGGCCCCAACACAGCATTATACGCTCCGCAGTGGCCCCAACACAGCATTATACGCTCTGCAGTGGCCCCAACACAGCATTATATGCTCCGCAGTGGCCCCAACAGAGCATTATATGCTCCGCAGTGGCCCCAACACAGTATTATATGCCCTCAGTGGCCCCAACACAGTATTATATGCTCACAGTGGCCCCCACACAGCATTATATGCGCCGCAGTGGCCCCAACACAGCATTATATGCTCCGCAGTGGCCCCAACATAGTATTATATGCCCTCAGTGGCCACCACACAGTATTATATGCCCTCAGTGGCCCCCACACAGTATTATATGCCCACAGTGGCTCCCACACAGTATTATATGCCCAAAGTGACCCACACACACTATTAGGTGCTCCACAGTGGCCCCCCCACCCCCAGAGCCGGTGCTATTATTATACTCTGGGGTCTCCTCAGACCCCAGAATATAATAAGTACAGATCCAGGAAAAGTGTTTAAAAATAACAAACACTTATACTCACTTTGTCTTACCTATCCAGGGTATCCTCGCTCCGTCCTGCTGTCTTTACCATCTTCCTTGGTCCTCTGGTCTCCACGTCCTGTGTCCCAGACGTCACCGCTGGGGCCTGTGATTGCACCTCAGCGGTCACGTGGGACGCGATGACGTCATTACGCTGGCGCGCCCCATGTCACCGCTGGGGCCTAATCACAGGCCCCTGCAGTGAGGCCGGAAAAGTGCCGGAGACGATGCTGAGCCCAGGACAGTCAGGTGAGTATTTTTTTTTTTGTCACTTCCCCTGGGCTGGCATCTAATGGAAAGGGGCCAGCCCCTTTCCATTAACAATAGGTATAGCGGTCGGGGAACCAGGCCTTCCCCGACCACTATCATGATAGTCCGGGGCCCCGGCCATTTCCAGCTGGTCTTGGTCCCCGCACCCCTCTGGCCACGATCGTTACGCCACTGTCCATTGGTCAGGGGTCCGATCGGGATGGTCAGGAGCCGGTCGGGCCCCTGAGCGTCCCGATCAGACCCTTGACCTTTGCATTGGCAAAATGAGTACTAATAGCCGGGGCTCGGGGCCCACCGGGGGAGTCACCGGTTCCCCGGTGGGCCAGTCCAACCCTTGTGGTGCCCACTGGCTCCGATTGACTTAAGTTACTTACCAAAGTTTGCTGTACCTTGTGTGTTCATCGCTTGTCTTGTTTGCCTACAATAAAGTTTAGTAAATCTTTGGTTCCATTATACGAAGGGGTATTTTTTCATCTAAAATACTCACTGTCTGTGGAGCAGTGGCTGAGATATTACACTGAGATCAGTGACCTCAGGGGCGTAACTAGAAAAGACTGGACCCCATAGTCCAACAAATACTCTTGCCGTGAGTCAGCGGCCTTACCAATCTCCGATCCTGCTCCTAGCCGCCTCCGCTTCTCCTTCGGCCCTCAAAAGGGCCCCAGCAACATGATATGGAATGCAGAAGGGGAAGCAGAGGCGGCCATGAGCAGGAACGGGGATCATTAAGTAAATAGGGCACGTTACCTGCTGGGGATGCTCCAGAAGGTAACGTCCTATTAAAAAAAAAAAGCATCAGGGGCATACTGTGCCCCCTAAGGTCCCAGGCCCTGTGGCAGCCCTACTGCGGTACTTACACCACTGAGTGATCTAATGTATACAGACAGCTTTAGCTTTCATCAGTTGTCAGAAATCTCAGATTAGAAGAGTTCCTCCCTGTCATGATGATATGTTTGGTCATTGGACTACTGAATGGTGATTATTATTTAACCCTTTCCTGACATCTGCCGTACTATTACAACAAAAGTCGGGTCTTTAAATATGGAGGCCACTCATACAGCAGAGACCTGGCGCAATGCCTGCGATTAGTGCCTGCACTGATAGTGGGAATTAACCCTTCTGATTCTTCAGTCAGACCTGACAGAGCCTCCATTTTGCGGCGGATCACTGCCCGCTAGCACGAGATCTGTGGCGGTTATTCATTACCATGCAGCCGGGAGCCTTTTGACTCCCAGGCTTGTATATGATTCTATTACAGGCTGTAATAGAAGCATGGAGATTCTACAATACATTGCTATGCATTAGCATTGCAGTACATTGTATTAGTGATTAGACCCGCTGGGGTAATATAGATGTATAGTTCAAATCACCCCCCTTTCCCTAGATCAGATATTAAAATAAATAAACAAATTAAAAAACATACATTTTAGGTATCCCCGTGTCTGAAAATATCTGATCTACAAATGTATAAAATATTTTTCTCATATTGGGACTGCTGTAACGGAAAAAAAATCCAAAGTTCCAAACCGCCATTTTTTTACTGTTTCACCTCCCATAAAAATTTTAATGAAAAGTGATCAAAACCGCAAACATTCCCCAAAATGGTATAAATAAAAAGTACATCTGGCCCCATAAAAAAGACGCCTTATACAGCACCATATATGGAAATCTAAAAAAGTTACAGGTGTCAGAAATTTTTCCAACCTTTTGGATTTTTTTAAGGTGTTAAAACATAACAAAAACTATGTAAATTTGGCACCGCTGTAATTGTACTGACCCACAGAATACATGTAACATCATTTTATCGGCATTGTGAATGCCGTAAAAACGAAGCCCATAAGAAAGTTGCACAAACACAGTTTTTGTCTAATTCAACCCCATTCTGATTTTTTTCCCAGCTTTCCAGTACATAGTACAGAATATTAAATGCCCCCATTAAAAAGAACAATTTGTCATGCAAAAATTAAGCCCTCATATGGCTCTGCGAACCAAAAAAAAAAGAAAGTTATGTTATGAAAGTTAAGGTGTGGTTTAAAAAAAGAAAAATTGAAAAATGGCTGTGGCAGGAAGGGGTTAAATTATTATATGAAACACCTAAATCAACTCACTATACAACAGAAAGCACAATGCCAACATAGTATTGCCCTTCAAAATCAACTGTATGTGTCATGTTAGATGTTGCTAGCTTGTACACATCTATTAAACATGATAGGTGTATAGACATAGTAGCTAACATTGTGTTCCCTCACAATAATTATGTCTTTTGTGTTACATGACAACATTTTTCCTTTCCAAAAACAACTTCTTTGAAAAGCTGTGAAAAAAAGAACATGCTATTTCCCAGGCGGAGATCACAGATCCCTCAATGGACTTTATGAGGTACCTATTAAAACGGATCACCCTTAGGTGCCCAGTACTGTCATGTGAATGAGGCCTAAAATGTAAACGAAACACCTTTTATCAACAAATCTTTGTCGTGGGGAATGCCAAGGGGAATTCCCCTCTATGATACACATGCGCAGTAATATGCATCAGGATAGAAATTGTCATCAGGAGACAACCCTTTAAAGCAGGTTAACTTTCCCATGTATGTCTCGGCACATAGCACCTGCACACAAGCTGTCTGCTACAGTATATCTGTCATCAAAATGTTTACTTGTTACTTTTTTGCACATGGTATTCAATGTGGGAACAACTTCTAAGCAGTAATCGGATGTTCCCTAGATGATGTCTGTTCTCATGCTATAAACTATTCCTTTCATTTATTTTTAAGTATAAGTTAGCAAAGTCTAGATACTTCAGTGGTCAGCTTTTTATTAGAATGTGTGATCTTTTCATCTATCTGTATAGCGTCAGATGTTATTATTGATGTATTTTTATTTTAGAAACAAGATCTGTGAGGTTCAAAACATCAATGTAAAATATCTGTAACAACTTGAGAGCCTACTGATGTGTTGCCGAGTTACACCTATGTTGTGAATTTTTATGTAAAGCTTCAAGAACATTGAAATGTTATCTAGCATTGCGCATTTTCTTTTATTGCCTCTTCGCTGGGCCTATGCAATTTGTATGTGACAAAATGAAAAAGTCAAAAAATGTTTTACTGCAAGTATATAGAGAATAGACCAAAATACATCTAACCAAATAAAATGGTGATAATGTTTGAAGCCAGTATTCATGAAGAAACAAGTCTTTTCCCATTACATTTGCTTGAGTATTGTCTGCCTCTCCTTTCTCCCTGCAGTCAATGAGTAATGAGAATGAATTTAACCAGTATTATTCGTTGAATAGAGCTTGAAAGCATTGATCAGTGCACACCCAAGAGATTTTCTGGCTATAACATCTACTATACATTGCCCCTTGTGTCGATATTATTTTATTTCTTGAGATTGGTTTCTATAGAACTAGTGGATCCTCTGTGACATTTGATAGCAGATGTTGTGCTCCTAATTTGAAACATGTGCCACTTACTGTATATAGTACTATAGACCTCGAGCTGCAGCAATCGCATCTGTGATTGTCATGATGGAAGAATTCAGGACATGGATCCTGAATTCCAAAATCCACTTGTCGATCCTTTTATTATTATTATTATTATTATTATTATTATTATTATTATTAAACGACTTAAGAACTTATTGACATGGAGGTTCTTGGAGGACTATGGTATTAGTATCAGTGGGGTTCTGTCTCCTAGCTTCACCATTTATCAACTCTTTAAAGGGAGATGTTCCTGTTCTGGGAATTCCATGGTCCTTTCAATCATCAGGAGTATCGGTATCAGTAGTTGGACATTTACAGATCTGTTACTTATAGGTCTTCAATATCAAAGTCTCAGCAACCCTTTATCTCGCTGTATCCCTTTGTGTTGTTTTTCTTCCTAGGTTAGCCTACTAAGTTCTGTGATATAGTCACCCAGGTTTGATATAAATATAAAGCCCCTGCTGTCTCCTCCCACTTTTTACCCTTTTGTTTCTGTGGCCTCATTGCAGTATCTGATACGTGACAAAAAGTGAAGTATTCAAGCAATTTATAGGCACGTGATATGACTCTGATATACTGTAGATTGTTCTGCTACATTTTTTAAAAAAAAAAAATAAAAATCTGTGTTGTTTGGCATGTGGCTGGTGAAAAAGCATGTCAAGTTTTCATATAAGAACCAAAGGAATTGCAAACACAGTTCTGGGCAATAACATTCTTTGAAACAGAGGACATGTACAATATAAGTAATGTAAAGCATTACAAAGTTACTCAACCTCTTATGTAGATTATATCTGCATAAAACCTGGAGAATGTTGTTCAAAGGTGAACATACAGAACTGATATTTTGCATAGTTTTATTCATGTTTAATCTATTACAGAGACAGGTATGCCTAAAGGGTTAGGTTAAGGGCTGCCTGTAATGTAAAGTCTGGCTTCATGGTACCCATTATGACATTACATATATGTTTCTTGGAAATTGTGTGCCTACTACTGTACATTTGTCACTCTTGACTTTTCCATTTTGATCACTTGTTGAACCAGACTTTTCCAGTGTACTGCATTCCTTAATGACATTGGTGGAAGACTGTTCTGCGCAATCCTCGCTCTTTCCAGGGACAGCAGGATAGATATGTTGTCAAGGAGACTGAGAGATAGAAGGCTAGTTTGATTAAAAAGTCTTCCAAGATTTCATTCTTATTCAAGGCCAGATAAATACGTGCATGAGTCATCAATGCATGGACAGTTTTTAACCCTATAAGTGGCAACCAACCGGTTTCAATTGCTTTGCAAGTAAGCAAAGTAAAATATGCTGGGATTACTCTATATTCAAATTGTACTCTGAAATCTAAGTTATATCATAAAGCCCCAGTTGAAATACTTTAATATTCTCCTTTTTTTTCCCCTTAACCCCTGCGTGACCAGCCTGTTTGTCCCTTAACCTTTTCCCTTCAGCCATTTTTTTTTAAATAATAAAGCTGTAGCTTTTTTATTTTTATGTTCACAGAGCTGTACAAGGGCTTACTTTTGTTGCAGGAAAAATTGTACTTCACAATGGTATAATTTAATATTCTGTATGCTGTACTGGGAAGCTGGAAAGAAAATTCAGAATGGGAGTAGAATTAGAAATAAACTGCATTTGCACCATCTTTGGATTTTGTTTTTACTGCATTCACTGTGTAGCCAAAATGACATTAGCTATATTCTGCAAGTTGGCAAAATTACGACAATACCAAATTTATATAGTTTTTTATCTTATAACATTCTAACAAAAATCCAGAACTTTGAAAAATAAAAAAAAATATTTGACCGATTGTATGGAGCTGTGTAAGGCACCTTTTATTTATGGGGCAAGTTGTAGTTTTAATTTATACCATTTTGGGGTATTGTCTGATGTTTTAACCCTTTAAGGATGCAGGGTAGTTTGTACGTTAATTCTCGGTCACTTTTTTCAAATTCCACCCCCTCCTTCCAAAATTTATAGCTTTTTGTTTTAATTTGTTCTTTCGATATAGCTATGCGAGGATTTATTCTTTGTTTGACAAGTTGTACTTTCATTTTCCACTATTTGAGGGTACATATAATGTTTAGATTAGCTTTTATTTACGTGTTTTGGGGGTCTATGTGGAAAAACACACATTTCTATCATAATTTCTTGCATTTTGTTTTTATGTCATTCACTCTGCATTAAAAATTACATGGAAGTTTTGTCCGGCGCGTCATTACAATTACGGCGATATTATATTTATATTGGTTTTTATTACGTTTTACCGCATTTACAAATAAAAGGTCACTTTTTGAAAATTAACGATTTTCCTGGGGGGTTATCGTATTCCAACGCCTATAACTTTTTTACTGTATTGTTGATGGAGATATGTCCAGGCTTTTTATTTGCAGGACAAGTTGTACTTTTTATTGTTTGATATGTATGACTTTTTGATCACTTTTTGTTATTTTTTGAGGAAAGCAAAGTGACATGGTGAACGCCGTTAATATTGTTTTTTTAACGGCGTTCACCATACGGGATAAATAACGCTTTTGGATAGTGGGAACTTATACACACGTGTTTGCTTATTTTTTTGTTTACATTATATATGTTTTAAATGTAAAGGTGTTTTTTTTTTTTAACTTTTAATTATTTGTTTATTTATTAGTGTGTGTTTTTACTAGGTTTGTGGGTTGTTTTTTTTTTAACTTTTTACATGTCCCACAAGGGGACTTGAAGCTGGGATCTCAGATCCCCAGTGCAATGTACTGCAAAGGCAGTAAGGAGGCCGTGGCCCAGCCTCCTGGCTGCAATGGCAACCCCTCGGAACCCGTGATCTTATAGCGGGGGGGGGGTCCCAAAGGGCCAAGGGATCTTGCCCCCCGGACCCACTGGATGCTGTGATTGCTATTGATCACGGCATCCAGGGGGTTAATCCGCCTGAGTATCTTTCGACTCCAGTGGCTGTTCCCGGCCCTCGGCTGTGGTACACAGAAGTAATGCCGCAGATACAGCTTTAAGGATGCATGTGCTATTACGGTGCACAGCATTAAGGTGTTAATTGCTTTTTATATATTTTATTTTTTGGTGGGGGGGAGACAAAAAGACAAAAACACGCAGTTCAGACATTTTATGTTTTTTTTTCTGCTACAGCATTTACCATATGGGATAAATATTTGTATATGTTTGTAGTTTGGTCATTCTCAAACACAAGGATTTTTATTTTGGATTTTTTTTTTAAACTTAGGGGACTGATCACCAGTACATTATACTGCAATACAACTACCAATGGCAGCTTGAAATAGAAGTATACAGAAAACTTCATGATTCTCCAGGCTTTTATGAAGATAGATCACCATCCACGGATTTCATTCTGGGGTATGGCGATCATCTTCAACATGCAGCATCCATGCACTTACAGTCCTCAGATGCCTGGGTCACATTTGAGAAATCTGAAGGGTTAATGCGTGCGAACAGAGAGGGGACAGATTGCGGGCAAAACAGCAGAGACCTGGCAGTTATGGTGCCTGCTTTGTTCCTGAGTGGGCACCATATTTAAAGTGCCAACATCTACCATACTATTATAGTGGATGTTGGCAAGGGGTTAATGATCAAACAAAAACAAAGGGAATAGTAAAAAACTGAAATTCGACCATTGCCATTTTGTCCTATAATTTTTATTCCATTACACCATGCAGGTTAAATAAAATAATAAATTTATTCTCTTATGTAGATACTATTACAGTGTACCAAATTTGTATAGTTTTTTCAGACCCCAGAGTATAATGATTGGAGACCCAGGGGAGTATACAAAAAAAAAAAAAAACAATGTTACCTACCTCTCCCTGGCTCCAACGCACTCCCCGCTACTTTCGCCATCTTCAATGTTGGACCAGATCTCATGTGAGCTGGGCCGGCGTCATGACGCATAATGACGTCAGCTGACGTCTGTGACGTCACCAAACAGGCCCGAGGCCTGCGGAGCGCAGGAGAGGTAAGTGACAGTGTTTTTTATGTTCTCTCACCTTCCCTGGGCCTCTGAAAAGACCCCGGAGTATAATGATAGCAGTGTTTGTGGGGTGCGCGGTAGTGGCTGCCACAGGGCTCCGGGCCCCTTAATGTCCCGGGCCCTGTGGCAGCCGCTACCGCTGCTAACCCGGTATTTACACCCCTGTACTCAGTATACCCTCAAGTATAATAATAGCAGTTTCAGTTTCAGTTTGAACATATTCGGTGTGAACGGAACTGGCAAGTGAACCTCGCGAGATGAATCTGGCGGGGTTCACCCAACAAATACTCTTGCCATGGGCCCACAGCCTTACTCACCAATCCCTGCTCCTGCTCGCAGCTGCCTCCATTTCCCCTTCTGTCCTCCAGGGGACCCATGCGTCTGATATCACCTCGCTGTCAATACATAATATGGGACACACAGGGCCCCCAGGAGGGCAGGAGGGGAAACAGAGGCAGCTGTGAGCAGGACTGCTGATCGGTAAGTAAATAGGGCCCGTTATCTGCTGGGGTTATTCCAGCAGGTAACAGCCTATTAAAAAATGAAAAAGTAGCAGGGGCCCACCATGTCCCCTAAGGACACCGTAATGTCGAATTGGTGTGGTATAGGACATAAGGCAGTGCCATTGAGGGAACAGGTTATAAAAGGTCAGTAATCAACTCTGACCCAGTTTAGAACAATTAAAATAAAAAATAATAGTGGGAAGAATTTGATGTTTCTCTGTGAAAGTGCATTCAGTTTATTTCCCACACCAGCATTTTCCTGATTTCACATCTTTTAGCTTCTTTGATAAGTCTAACTGCGAATGCTGAAAGTAAAAAACAAATTCCATTCTAAAAAAACAAAAACAGCTCTCAAGTTGTATAGTGTCTGTTTTTTATTAACAGATAACTTCCTGTGCAAAATAAAAATTCAACCCTACTTATAACATGATAATCTAGTGTACTAATGAAGTCTGCCAAATAAACAATGTTAGAACTGTGTTTTTGATTTGAACATATGTATGTCAACTTTTTTAAGGGTTACCAACC
Source organism: Leptodactylus fallax (assembly GCA_947044405.1). Lineage (NCBI taxonomy): Eukaryota > Metazoa > Chordata > Amphibia > Anura > Leptodactylidae > Leptodactylus > Leptodactylus fallax. The sequence continues at coordinate 6,418,630 of CAMRHE010000027.1, read as the reverse complement.
ATCAAAAAAAACTCTCACAAGTCCACTGATTCAAGATAACCATTGATTCCATTGTGTCTTTCAAACAGCAAACTTAAGTAATCAAAAAATGAGAACTGCTTGTACATGCGTCCATCAATTTCTGTCTAGGTTGTAGGGCGGGATGGGCACAGACCTTAATTAGTTGGCTGTTCTCCACTTGGTCTGCAGGTCTGCACAAATAGTTGCAAAGATAAGTGGGGGTCGGGGTTCAGCTACTGCTGACACGACCTGGTTCACTGTATTCATTATTACTCAGGTTGTATTTAATTTTGTACTGTGTTGATATATGATTTACACGGTGTAATGTGTTGATTAGTACATGTACAGGTCATCATATGGTTGTTGCTTTTGAGAAGTTCCTGGGCTGGAATGCAATGTCTCTTGCTAGGTAGAACAGAGTTGTACCTTAGAGTGTCATCAAGTAAGAAGTTGTGCGTTTCTTTCCGTGGTGCCACTCTCTCTTGTGAATTGCCCAGGGCACCAATGGTGGGAAGTGAAATGTTATTTAAGGGCTCATTCCTGCACCATGTTCCCCTTTAACCTTTCCTATGGCAACACTTTGCCCAGTACTTCTGTTTTGTGGCATCAGTGTGGCCATTATTTGATACCACTGTTTGCCTTACAGTTGTGCAGTAAAATGATTGTACATTATTCCTGTACAAAGAGAGAAAATGTATTACTTAATATACTCAGTAACAATGTGTCTAGGCTAAATAAGGAAGTACTAAAATGATGTCAGTCTTCTGAAAGATAGCCATGGGAATATACAGGTGTAGCCCATAGTTTTGAGACTGACACAAATTTTGCTTTTCACAAAGTTTGCTGTTTTATTGTTTTTAGATCTTTTTGTTGGAAGTTTCTATGGGAGTGTGTTTTGCCAAATGAAAAAGATTCTTTGGATTCCGTGTAATAGAATAAAGTTATAGAATAAAACACTGGACTAGCACCAATAGCTTAATATTTTAATTAAGAAGAGTATAAGAAGATATCAAAGAGGTTTTACAACAAGGAAAAGTATAAAAGATATTAGAATGTAATTAAATCAACACTTACAACACTTAAAAGTATATCAGAAGGTGTATCAAATCAACACTTGCAATAAAGAAAGGTATATAAAAGTTAATCAGAAAAGAAGGTAATTAAATCAACACTTACAACACTGCCAAGCTTCATTGATGAATTCCGATAAGGGTATCTGCAGAAAGTATCACCCAGCCATGTGACAGGTCTCAGGCAGCATCAGGCGTCCCCAATAATCTGCTATCAAGATTGCAACATTCATGCTGGGGGATGTTTCCCATCTTATATACCCTTTGTGTGCGTCATAGAGTGGGCGGTTACAGAAGTGATACACCTTTGTAAGGCCTTACTCGTCTCCAAGCTCATATTCATGTGAAAGGGGCCAATTTCCACTTGAATATGTCTCGTGACACATACGCTTCAAACAGAGTTGCCCCTTTGATCTAGTTTGTATGGACATGTAAATATCACCTCAAATAGAACCTTTGATCTAGTTTGTATGGACATGTAAATATCACCTCAAACAGAGTCTTTGATTTAGTTTGTATGGACATGTAAATCTCAGAACATGTCAACTTGATAGAGTGTGTAGACATTACTTTATACCGGGTTGAAATTAAGGTTACTATGAGCTGGCTATTATAAACATCTTGTCATGGGCAGCCATTTTATCAAGGGCAGCTATTTTTCATTACAGTCCACCCTAGACAGGTCAAGTAACCTTATATGCACCATAAGCTACTTTTATTGTTTGGTGCCTAGTGGGTTTTAACATAGTGTATAAGGATGGAATACATTGTAGACAGCAACAGCTCATAATTAAAAGAGTTATTATACAAAGGATGACTCCAACAATTTGTCAAAGATATCCGAAATCGGGTAGGAAGGCTAATAGCCAATCCCACCACCCTTGATCTAAATCTTGTTTAATATGAGTAATCATTTCCTACAGTTGCTGCAACTTGTCATGAACATCTTCTGAATGATCAGACAAATTGAAGCAACACATTCCTGCAAAGCTGTTACATCCATAACCATGCTTAAGTAATAAGTAATCTATAGTAGCTCTATTCTGTAATATTGCTTTTCTTATGTGATTGTAAATCTAACAAAACATCCTTTATAATGGCACTAGTAATATTTATATTCTTTACCATAAAGCAAGCCTGTGATGATTCTGCTTAAATATGGCTATAACTCAGAGATGTATTTTGATCTATGGGTATAGTATCTCCCTTCTTACCTGCATTTGTTCATAATGTGCACAGCCTACTCATAGGTATATTGCCAATATTGGTCGGACTGGAACAATAGGGCTTTGTATCCATCCCAGCAGGGCTCCATTGTATTCCTACAGAACCCTGAGAGATCAAGCAAAAACATGCATTGTCCAGTCTGCACTGGTAGATCAGATATGGTTGATAACATTGTATCATTCCACTTGGTCTCAGCTCAATACAAAGAACCTGGAATTGAGTGCATTATTCAATCAGACTTGCTGCCGCCGATGACCTCATTCTGGGAGGTGGCATAAAGGGTATAAAAGATGAGGTAAGAGGTCTGTGGGGGGAGATTATGCTATGGAGATTGGGCTGAGACTACAAGAGTTTACTGAGAGACTGTGATGAGAGCATGCAGGCTGGAATATACTGTGATGCCACATGCTAGGAGTTAATGCCACATGCCAAGAAGCCTCCACTGGGTTATTCACACATGACAGAGCATGTGTGAGTGTAATGTGAAAGATCCTCAGTGCGCCAACACCGCTTTGGCTCACACCTGAGTCTTCTTTCATATAAAACCACACTCACCGCCAGTGACTGCCGGGTCCACAAGATAAATACAAGACAAGCTTTCTAAATTTTATATATTTATTAACCCCTAAATGGGTCGGTATTAACATCTAACACATGCAGTTCAGAACAGATATGTAGATATATGCAAGCATTAACAGTTACTAGTTACAAGATACAGTGTAATGAAATAAAAGGGACTAAAATTGAAATAATTACTTTACCACGCATCTCCTTGATGTGGCTCTATAATTCAACACTCACACATGCTCTGGTATGTGTGAATAACCCAGTGGAGGCTTCTTGGCATGTGGCATTAACTCCTAGCATGTGGCATCACAGTATATTCCAGCCTGCATGCTCTCATCACAGTCTCTCAGTAAACTCTTGTAGTCTCAGCCCAATCTCCATAGCATAATCTCCCCCCACAGACCTCTTACCTCATCTTTTATACCCTTTATGCCACCTCCCAGAATGAGGACATCGGCGGCAGTAAGTCTGATTGAATAATGCACTCAAGTCCAGGTTCTTTGTATTGAGCTGAGACCAAGTGGAATGATACAATGTTATCAACCATATCTGATCTACCAGTGCAGACTGGACAATGCATGTTTTTGTTTGATCACTCAGGGCTGTGTAGGAATACAATGGAGCCCTGCTGGGATGGATTCAAAGCCCTATTGTTCCAGTCCGACCAATATTGGCAATATACCTATGAGTAGGCTGTGCACATTATGAACAAATGCAGGTAAGAAGGGAGATACTATACCCAGAGATCAAAATACATCTCTGAGTTATAGCCATATTTAAGCAGAATCATCACACCTCCCCCTTTAGATGGGGCTTGCAGGAAGTAGGGGCCTACGCCCCTCTTCTGAAAGCACCTCCACCTCCAGCTTCTCAGGCTCTGGCCCCAAGGCTCCCTCACCTCCCCCGGGGTCCCAGCAGACTCGGGCCTTGTCAGACTCCGAGGGTGGTTGAGCGCCACGCGCCTTCAATATGTTCAGACTAGGGTCAGCTTGGACAGCATCTCTGAACTCTTGGCTGGAGTGAGACAAAAGAGAGGTGCATGTTACATAGCTGCCGGACCCTTCTGGCTCTCTAGTCTGACTATGGACACTTCTAAGGCCCAGGCTCTGAGCCACGTACACTTGGCTACCTCCTGCCTGTTCTGGGTCTGCTTTCTGAGTGCGGGCATCCCATAGCTTTACACTCATGACCTCAGACCCTTGGGATACTAGTTCAGAGACCCCATCCCGGCGGTCTCTCAGGGTCTCTCTCACACTAGCCGCTAGTTGGGAGAGTTCTAGGGGGTTCTGCACCTCCCCCTTTGCTTCCAAACCTACATCCTGTTCCTCCTGTACTTGGGTGGGTGATGGTGATACCTTGGGCAAATGACTGAGATCATGCTTCCCCAAAACATCCCCCCACAATACATTGACAGGTAATGCATTTGACATACCCCCTTCGGGGATCACATCTCCAGTACCCCATGCCATCTGCACTTGGGCCATGGGCACTCCTGGAATAGAACTGGACAGAAGAGACGTGTATGTCTCATACCGGCCGGACTCCTCCGGCTTCAAGGGAGTGAGGCTAGTCATGGCGGTCTCAGCACCGACTCCAGGTGGCGTAGGCAACAGTTCAAGGGTCGGAACGCCCTCCACCCTTGTAGCACTCTGGCTGCGGGCTAACACCGCACTACCAGCAGTCCGTCCCTCACCTGGATCGGCCATGAGATCCCCATAGCCTACCTGACCACCTGGCACATGGTCAGCAGTTGGGTGCTTATCGGATGCACTGGGCGAAATAGTAGAAGTCGCTTCCAGTGACTCAGAAGAGCTACCCTGTACACTTTCACAACAAGCATTGGCAGTTACATTGACAGTACCTTCATTAGCAATTGTTAATTCACACCGGGCCTCAATGAGATCTGTGGTAGACATATTAACAAGCTGGGAGGGAGACGCCCCCGCAGATGTGGGTGTGTCTACAGACAAGGTCTCATTGGCTCCTAGCACGGGGGTGAACAAAGCATTAATAACATTTTTGCTGAGCTGGGTTGCAGGAAGCTCGTTTGCATCTTCCCTGCTCTCATCTGAAGGCAACTCATTAGCATTTACATTGACTGCCATGGGAAGTATCTCAGAGGGGGGGTTACGGGCCCTCTCTGCAGATATGACAGACACATTATCAACATTAGTCATAGACAGTTTATCACAGTAAATGGTGGTGCTCCCCACCCCATATTGGGACATCATAGGTCCTAAATCAGTTCCCAACAGTACATTAGCCGGCAAATCAGTCATTAGTCCCACAGTCCGCATTCCTTTTCCTGCACCCCCGTCCAGATACACAGATGAGCCACCTGCTGTGGCTTGGGAAACAGGGAAGTTCTCAGGGCAGTTGGGGCACTCCTCCCTGAAATGTCCTGTCTGGTTACAGGCATGGCCCCGCCGCACCTCCCCTTGGGGTTTGGGGAAGGTCACCCGGGCGCCCAGAGTTCTTGGGACAGGGGAGGGACCACCCGGGGCATAGTTTGTCTCACCCAACCTGACAGACGGCTGTGGTGAACTCTGGCCTGGCTTCTCCTTCCAACTTGAGGGTCTGTGCAGGGTTGTTGGAGTTTGCGCTTGCTGGGAGAGCTCCATCCTTTTGAGCTCAAGCTGAAACTCCCTCTCGGCCTGTTGCTCAGCAGCCTGTCGTTCAGCATCCTTCCTCATTCTCTCTGCCTGTCGCTCAGCAGCCTGCCGTTCTCGTTCTGCTGCCTCACGATCTGCCTGCCGTTCTCGTTCTACAGCTTCCTGAAAACAGTACAACACCTGCAGGTATATATTAGGGTCCCTGGTGCCTATTTGCTGCAGGGCCATTTGCCAGTATGAAGCCATTCCCATAGCAAGGCTGGGGCTACTGGTCCCTCCTGGTGAAGTAATCCTTGGGACCAGGCTGCTTGCCGCACTTCCTGGCCTAGCTCCAAAATCCGGACTCTGCTCGATTCTCTGCATGGCTGTGGCTGCCTCCATTTCAGCCATACGCTCAGGATCTCCAAAAGCCTGGTTCAGCAATTCTTGAGCTCTGCTTCTGAGTCCACTAGCCATCCACTGGTATTTGCGAAATAAAAGATAGGATAGAATACAAAGAGTAAGGGGAGGGGAACAGCACTGTATCAAACTTTCACAGTATCTTAATGCTTGCTTTAATATCGAGCTTGTCTCATAGGATTACTACAATCCCCAGCATGTGAGTGATAAAGGTCACCAACACACGCCGTTTATCCTAAGATCCCACTGCTGCCACCAATGTGAAAGATCCTCAGTGCGCCAACACCGCTTTGGCTCACACCTGAGTCTTCTTTCATATAAAACCACACTCACCGCCAGTGACTGCCGGGTCCACAAGATAAATACAAGACAAGCTTTCTAAATTTTATATATTTATTAACCCCTAAATGGGTCGGTATTAACATCTAACACATGCAGTTCAGAACAGATATGTAGATATATGCAAGCATTAACAGTTACTAGTTACAAGATACAGTGTAATGAAATAAAAGGGACTAAAATTGAAATAATTACTTTACCACGCATCTCCTTGATGTGGCTCTATAATTCAACACTCACACATGCTCTGGTATGTGTGAATAACCCAGTGGAGGCTTCTTGGCATGTGGCATTAACTCCTAGCATGTGGCATCACAGTATATTCCAGCCTGCATGCTCTCATCACAGTCTCTCAGTAAACTCTTGTAGTCTCAGCCCAATCTCCATAGCATAATCTCCCCCCACAGACCTCTTACCTCATCTTTTATACCCTTTATGCCACCTCCCAGAATGAGGTCATCGGCGGCAGCAAGTCTGATTGAATAATGCACTCAATTCCAGGTTCTTTGTATTGAGCTGAGACCAAGTGGAATGATACAATGTTATCAACCATATCTGATCTACCAGTGCAGACTGGACAATGCATGTTTTTGTTTGATCACTCAGGGCTGTGTAGGAATACAATGGAGCCCCGCTGGGATGGATACAAAGCCCTATTGTTCCAGTCCGACCAATATTGGCAATATACCTATGAGTAGGCTGTGCACATTATGAACAAATGCAGGTAAGAAGGGAGATACTATACCCATAGATCAAAATACATCTCTGAGTTATAGCCATATTTAAGCAGAATCATCACAAAGCCATACGTGATATAGTTTTATGATTATATACTGCTAAGCCTGGTATTCCTACCAGTGATACAGCCATACTTATATATACACATGTTCTGATGTTTGCACAAGCATAATAAGGACTTATCCAATCCACATGGAAATGTAGATCGGCTTCCTGTAAGTCAGTATCATTTAACTGAATTTGTAACAATTTAGTCCATACTGCAAGAGGAGTTGGTACAGCGACCAAACAAGTTTCCAGGATATTGCTGGAATATGCATTTTTCAGGCAAACGTCTGTCATATTCAGTACTCAAGCTAGGTACAGCCACATATTCTCTTTTGTTCTCCTCACTCCCCGATTTGGATTGTCCTCTGACCCGCGGTGGTCTTGATAATGCTGGTGCAAGTCCATAAGAACACTACCAGAAGGCATCCACTGAGGGCTAACAAAATCCAAACCTGAGAGGGAACACAAATTACTCACGTAAATACACATTATTGGCTGGAGAGTACTGATATTGAGTTATACCAGGAGTCATAGTAACTAGCACATTGTCAGTCCCCTTTGCAATCACTTCAGCTGGTGTGGGAGGACCTTGTGGCTGTGTTACCCACACTTTGGCTCCAATTTCCCCCATCAGTTAGCTCTTGCAACTGTTGTTTTAACATCCCATTCATCCGCTCAATTAAGCCTGCAGCTTGGGGGTAATAGGGGATATGCAATATCCACTCTATGTTGTGTTCTCGGGCAAATTGTTGTACTCTATTGTTTTTAAAATGGCTACCATTATCTGATTGCATTTGCAAAGGTATGCCATAATACAGCACTATATTTTCTAGCAGGCGGATGGTGGAATTAGCATTGGCAAACTTACAGGGGTGTACCATCAGTACACCTGAGTATGTATCCACTGCTGTGCAGGCATATTTACATCCTTGTGACTCAGTTAATGGTCCAATGAAGTCTATCTGCCAAATCTGGCCAGGCAATGTGCCTTGCAGGATATGTCCCTTTACCACCCTGGGCACTACCCTGTGTTGTGAATGTTAACACACGGGACACTGTTGTATTATTGTTTTTATAACCTCTAACCTGAGGGGAACACCTCTGGTCTGTCCCCACTGGAGGGTGGCTTTTGGCAATCTTTGATTGTTCATCAGCTATGCTGTTGTAAAGTCTGTCAAGAGAATTGATATTAGTATGAGCATCCACATGAAAAACAGTCACATTCTTTTTAATACCTATTCCCCATACTTCCTTGGTCCCTATTTCTGTATTTTCATGACTATAAAAATTGTAGATTCACACTGAAGGCATCAAAACTATGAATTAACATATGTGGAATTATATACTTAACAAAAAAGTGTGAAACAACTGAAAATATGTCTTATATTCTAGGTTCTTCAAAGTAGCTTCAATCCATGCAACCAAGGAAGGCGCCGGGGCCTGATGGCCTCCCGGCATCTTACTACAAAAAGTTCTCCTCCTTCCTGCTGAACCCCCTGGTGCGTGCCTTAAACTCCCTTTCAGGGGGTGCCACTTCTCCCCCTGACATGACATGTGCTCACATTGCCATCATACACAAAGAGGGTAAGGATCCCGCATTGTGTGCCAGCTACAGGCCAATATCCCACTTTAATGTTGACCTAAAAACCTTTGAGAAAGTACTTGCCATGAGATTGGCACCCTCCTGCCTGATTTAGTGCACTCCAGCTTTGTTTCTACTCGCGAGGCTAGGGACAACACCATGAAGGTCATTAACACTATTCATTATGCCCAATCACATCGCCTCCAACTGTGTCTCCTTTCCACAGCCACAGAAACAAAGTCCTGCATGTCCGACTTTTTTTTCCAGCGAAAAAAAAACTGGATTTGCGGCGCAGAGGGTGTAAGCGCACACCCGCGCATTGCTTTAAAAAACCATTCAAATGAATGGGTTTTTAAGCAATGCGTCGCTAACCTTTCTGTATCCAGTCCCTATCCAGTTTCCTAAGATTTTCAGTCGGATTCGTGGCGGACGGACTCTGGCGCAAGTGTGAACCCACCCTTAATTAGAATATCTTTGAAACGTTTATTTATTTCATTAATTAAATTAAAAAAGTGACCTCCTATATTTTCTAGATTCTTTACACACAGAGTGTTCTATTTCAAGTGTTTTATTTCTGTAAATTTTGATTATGGATTACAGGTAATGAAAACGCAAATCTAAGAAAATTAGAATATTGTGAAAAAGTTCAGTATTGTAAATTCAGTGTTTCACCTGCCAAGGTTTCCTAAGCCTTTAAATGGTCCCTCAGTCTGATTCAGTAGGACACACAATCATGGAAGACTGCTAATTATGAACTGAATTACTGAAATGAATGAACGTTTCAAAAATATTCAAATTTATTGACATGCACCTGTACCTCTCTTTGAGAGTATTAAGGCGGGTGTCTTACACAGTGCCTTCCTGCTTGTTATTCACTCTCAAGGGGTTTGTTTACAGACTCCTGTTTGTTTGGATGTCGGATTTACATGCTCTGTATTTCCTTTGTCTTTGACTTTTTTTTTTTGGGATATAAATAAAGAATTTATAAAAAAAAAAAATTTAAAACTCAAAATAATTGTCATGTCACTTGGGAACGTCTGTAGATTTTGGAACCTCTAGTAGAATTTGTCTCTTTCCCTCTTTGGAGATAGATTTGAGGAGGTGCTTTTAAAATTACCGCTTTAGGCTGCAATCACACATGCTGTTTTGATGCAGTTTTTTGAGTCAAAGGCAGGAGTGGAATCGGAAAGATAAAGGAAGGACATACACTCTTATCTGCTGAATACTGGAGGTGGCTCGAAAAATCTGCCCTAAAAACTGTATATGTGATTTCATCCTTACTTGAGATGGGTGAATCGACTCGTACAGAGCTGGGTTCAACTTGAATATTCCAAATCAATTAATTTGGAATTCATCTCTGACACACTAATATGGCCACAGCCAGTAAATTATTATACTCTGGGGTCTCTTCAGACCCCAGAGAATAATAGCTGGAGGCCTAGGGGAGGTGACAAAAATAAAGAACAACATTTACACTGACATTACCTCTCCTGGGCTACCTCACGGCATTCGGAAATCCGTGTCTTCATTCTCTGGCGGATGACATCACAGAAGAGAACCAGAGTCAGCGTCTGTGAAATCATGCAGCTGAAGTTACCGCTGAGGTCTGCGATTGGGTCTCAGTGTTGACATGGGCATACTGAGGGTCATGACATCAATCATAGGCCTCACTGGTGACCCCGGGTGCATGATGTCAGAAAAGAGCACCAGGCGCTGCCAGGAGGAGGACCCAGAGCACCAAATGCCGCAAGGTAGCCCTGAGGAGGTATCGGAAGGTGAGTATAAATGTTTTTGTCACCTCCTCTGGGCCTCTACCTAAGAGACCCCAGAGTATAACAATTTCCCTTCGGTTCTATCTGAACAAGTTCAGACTGAATCAAACCGAGTTTTTGCTTCAAATATTACTATTATAATAAATAAGATGCTTAGTCTATGCACAAGTATAAGGGGGTAGCACTGAGTGGTGCTGTGTTATGTAATCATAGAGGAAAGTTAGATCCAGCTACACTGAATCCTAAATTCTCCCCAGCATGGACACCCCCTATAGTAACGGGGTAAATGTTCTATATTGTACCTACCTGGTGTAGTCCTCTCCTCAGCATGGACATCTTCATCTATCGCCATCCTCTGAACACCTCCTGTAGTGTCAGGTCTACTTATGCACTTACCATCATTGAGATTGTCATGTTCTGGTGATGTCATAATGATCTTGGAATTCCAATGCAAAAGGTCAATCTCATTTGCATAGGCAGCAAAGGTCAAACTCATTTGCATATGCCACTGACTAAATTATGTGTTTTAAACCCTGGAAACCCTTTTAACGTCCATTTAATAATCCTTAGTCCTGGCCTTGTGTACCTTTATTTTATTACATTCTCTTTCATAGCCCTGTGTGATATATAAAGAATTCAGTGTGGAGCCATGTGATTGGATAAAAGCATGAGAGCCTGTGATGACTTTTATACAGGTTACAGGGCTGCAAGGTGACATATAATACTCTAATATATTAATATGCAGTGGAGAATATATGACTGCTCACAATACACACCTCAGTTAAACCTTCCTGCCAATTACTGACAAAATGCCAGAAAGCACTATCTTCACTTTCAAAACAAGGTTCTGCAATAGCATCCCTGTGCATTTTGAAGATCATATTTATTAACAACACTGCACCTTTTGTTGACACTTGTTGGTGTCAGGTAAAAAAAAAAAAAGCCTGTACTGGAATATACATAAATATATATTTCAAATTAGTGCAACAGTGCTAACTACATATGTGCAAATTCCTACCAATCATTGTAAAGGAGTCTTACCCTACTTCCATATTGGAGGTTCGCCACCCATGAATTATTATTATTCTCTAGGGTCTCTTCAGACCCCAGAGTATTATAAGTAGAGGCCCATGGGAGGTGTGGACAAAATAAAAACACCTTTCCTCACATCTCTTTGGTGTCCAGTCTACCACAGGCTCTTCCAGCCTCTTCTCTGAAGTCACGTGCCCTGGGGTCACCAGCGAGGCCCAATCACATTGAGTCCACCGACGCGATGATGCTTGAATGGTGAATTTCAGTATTATTTTCAAAGAAAATCTTGCAACATTTACAGATCACTACTTGTGACTATGTCCATTCTGTGCACCAAGCACCAAGGGCATGTAGGAGCATTTAGCAGTTTTTGCTGAACAAGAGAATGGTAAGACTTCCTGGTTGTAAAAGTGAGCATTAAAAATGAGGAGAATCATAGGCGACAGAGAAAATAGCACAAAAACTTAGGCCCTATGGGCCCGTTGGTACAGTGCATGAATCTGATAGGCAGTACAGATCCATTGATTTTAATGCCACTGACAGGCAGTACAGCCCCTTTGATTTTAATGCTGCTGACAGATAGTATAGTCCCTTTGATTGCCATAAAACTAGCTGACAAGTTCCCTGATGTTTTTGTGAAATCAGTGGTACTCCGCTTCCTGCAAGAGTCGTTAAAATGAACGTGGATAAACTGTATTAATATCTGTAGAGAAATTGATGGGACTATCCCTGCTAGTGGCATTGAAATAAATGGGACTATACTGTGTATCATATCCATATCCAAAGCAGAGTCACTGCCAAACAGAAGATTGACCCCATCTGTAGACAGCTGTTTTGGGGTTTTTCTGCTCTCTAGAGAAGACATCAGCCTTATCGGTCATGTAGCATAATGACGCATAGTGTCATAGTCTCATTACACTACATGACCACTGAGGCCCAATCACATTTCTCAGCGGTCCCTGACATCATCTCTGAGGAGCCCAGGAGAGGTGACTAGCATTGTTTGTTGTGTTTGATCACTTCCCCAAGGCCTCTGCTTATTATACTCTGGGGGCTGAAGAAACCCCAGAGTATAATTGTAGTTCATAAGTGACAAACCCCACAAACTACCATTAGGGCTAGGGAACTCTCACCATGCATTTCCTAGAGGTACGCATACCGCGCCTTGAGAACCACTGTTCTATAGTATATTGAAGTACAATTCTAAGCATTTAATAAGTTTTTACACTTAAAAAAAAACCCAAAACAAAACATTGAGCTTATGTAAAGATTCAATATTTAATTCAATAGTGTTGAGCCTTATTTTTCAAGACTTTTGCAATTCACCCTGGCATACTGGATGTCAGCATCTGGGCAATTTCCTGACAGATGGTAAACCATTCTTGTCCACTTTGTGCTTGGAGTTTATCACAATTTCTTTGTTTTTGTTTGTCCACTCTCTTTTTTGCAGATTGACCCACAGGTTCTCAATGGGATTGAGATCTGGGGAGATTCCTGGCCATGGACCCAAAATTTCAATGTTTTGTTCACTGAGCCACTTAGTTAACACTTTTGCCTTGTGACACTGTGATTCATCATGCTTGAAAAAGCATTGTTCATTACTAAACTGGTCCTCTTTCATTCTGACAGAAGTCACTTCTCTCCAAGAAAAACATCAAGGACAGACTCTGTAGGAAGTACAGGGATTGGACTGCAGTGGACTGGGGGTAAAGTTATATTATCTGATAAAGCCCTCTTCAAGCTGTTTGGAACATGTAGAAGAATGATTATCCAGGGAAGAAAAGGTAAGTGCTACCAAGAGTCCTGTGCCATGCCAATAATAAAGCATTGTGAGACCATTCATGTGTGGGTTTGCTTTTCATGCATGGCAGTGGGCTTACTAAGAATACTGCCATGAATAAAGAATGGTATCTAAACATTCTCAAAAGAGCAAATTCTCTCAACCATCCAGGAGCAATTTGGTGATGAACAAGAATGGGTTGCCATCACTCAGAATTTGGCCCCCAAGCTAATATTAAATTGCAGAAGTCTGGAAAAATAAGGGTCAACACTCTAAATATTGAGTCTTTGCATAAATTTGATGTATTTGTCAATAAAAGTGTAAAAAAAAAACATTTGAAATGCTTAGAATTGTACCTCAGTATACCATAGAAACGTGTGACTAGCCCGGGGCCCCATGTGGCATAAATGCTGGGGTTTGCCCGCGGTGTTTTACAGTTCCTGCAAAGTGGATGGGATTCTAGTGAATCCCATCCCCACATTACGGGAAAATACGCGCAGCGGACATATTGAGATTCCCAAAAATGTTGCAGTTTTGAAAATCGCAACATGTCAATTACACCTACAGAAACTCCAGCGGTTTCGCTATAGGTATAATTGAAGCAGAAAGTCTGCAGAGGAAATGTCTTTTTTTGCTGTGGGACACTGCGTGGGGCCTTAGCCTAAAAGATCTAAAACCACTGAAGCCACAAACTTTGTGAAAACCAAAATGTCATTCTTAAAACTTTTGGCCATAACTGGAACTGTAGAAGACAGAGGGAAGGCTGAGATAAAGTATTAAACACATCTGTGTTCACCAGTAAGCTACAAGTACCAAATATTGAGGGGGACAGTAATGAAGGTCCTTAACTTATGGTATTAAATTACCACAAGATGTACATTTTAAAAAAACCCACAGCCCAGACAGCATTCATCCATGGATATTGAGGGAATTCAGTTTGGTAATTGACAGATCACTGTACAGTGGCTTGCAAAAGTATTCATACCCTTTGAACAGTGGCGTAACTAGGAATGGCTGGGCCCCAAGGCGAACATTTGACATGAACTTGAACTTTTTCACATTTTGTCACCTTACAATCACAAACTTAAGTGTATTTTATTAAAATTTTAAGTGAGAGACCAACACAAAGTAGCAGATAATTGTGAAGTGAAATCAAAATACATTTTACATGTTTTTCAAAATTTTAATCAAATAAAAATCTGAAAAGTGTGACATGCAAAAGTATTCAGTATTCAATACCCCTAAATAAAACCCAGCGCAATCAATTGCCTTCAGAAGTCACTTAATTAGTTATTAGAGTACAGCTGTGTGTAATTTAGTCTCAGTATAAATACACCTGTTCTGTGAAGGCCTCAGGGGTTTGTTAGAGAACACTAGTGAACAAACAGCATCATGAAGACCAAGGAACTCACCAGACAGGTCCGAGATAAAGTTGTGGAGAAGTTTAAAGCAGGGTTAGGTTATAAAAACATATCCCAAGCTTTGAGCATCCCAAGGAGCACTGTTCAATCCATCATCTGAAAATGGAAAAAGTATTCTACAACTGCAAACCTACTAAGACATGGCCGTCCACTTAAACTAACAGATTGAGCAAAGAGAGCACTGGTCAGTGAAGCAGCCAAGAGGCCCATGGTCACTCTGGAGGAGCTGCAGAAATCCATAGCTCAGGTGGAAGAATATGTCCACAGGATAACTATAAGTTGTGTACTCCACAAATCTGGCCTTTATGGAAGAGTGCCAAAAAGAAAACCATTGTTGAAAGAAAGACATAAGAAGTGCTGTTTGCAGTTTGCTACAAGCCATATAGGGGACACAGCAAACAAGTGGATGAAGGTGCTCTGGTCAGATGAGTCCAAAGTTGAACTTTTTGGCCTAAATGCAAAGTGCTATGTGTGGTGAAAAAGTAACATTGCTCATCACTCTGAACACATCATCCCCACTGTGAAACATGGTGGTGGCAGCCTCATGCTGTGGGGAAACTTTTCCTCAGCACGGACAGGGAAGCTGGTCAGAATTGATGGGAAGATGGAGGATGGAGCTAAATACAGGGCAATCCTAGAAGAAAACCTGTTGGAGGCTGTAAAAGACTTGAGACTTGGGAAGGAGATTCATACAGCCAAAGCTACAGTGGAATGGTTTATATTAATAATAATAATAATAATAATAATAATAATAATAATTAATACATTTTATTTATATAGTGCTACCATATTCCGCAGCACTGTACAATTTGTAGGGTTCAAGTACAGACAAAAAATATACATTACAAATAAAAAGTCAATTCACACAATGGGACTGAGGACCCTGCTCACAAGAACTTACAATCTATGAGGTAGAGGGGGTGACACAAGAGGTAGCAGGGGCGGCATCGGAGGTAGCATTGCTTATACAATGGTCAGACAATTTTGTAATAGAGGTTACTGTCATTACACATATATAAATCTGTATGAGCCATCACAAGTCGTGTCCTTTAATGTGCAGATGGTGCCTGGACATATAAAGTTAGTCTGAAACGGCATCATATCCTGTGAGGTAATGTGGGAGCATGAACAGAGGAGGGTACATATTAGGGAGTCTAAACTACGGAAGGGTTTATATTAGGAATTGTGATAGGTCTGTCCGAAAAGATATGTCTTTAGTTTGCGCTTGAAGCTATAGAAATTGGGGGTTAATCTGATAGTCTGGGATAGAGCATTCCAGAGAAGTGGTGCAACTCGGGAAAAGTCTTGTATACGAGCGTGGGAGGTTCTGATAATAGAGGATGTTAGTCTTAGGTCTTTGAGTGAATGTAGAGCACGGTTTGGGCGATAAACAGAGATGAGGGAGGAAATGAAGGGAGGTGCAGCATTATGGAGAGCCTTGTGGATGAGGGTGATAAGTTTATATTGTATTCTGTATTGAATAGGAAGCCAATGTAGTGACCAGCACAGACCAGAGGCATCGCTGTAGCGTCTAGACTGATAGATGAGCCTGGCAGCCACATTCAGAATAGATTGTAGAGGGGAGAGTTTAGTAAGGGGAAGACCGATTAGTAAGGAGTTACAGTAGTCAAGGCGAGAGTGAATCAGGGCAACAATAAGTGTCTTTAGTGTACCTCTGGTAAGGAAAGGGAGTATTCTGGAGATGTTTTTGAGGTGGAGATGACATGAGCGTGCGAGTGATTGGATATGGGGGGTGAAGGAAAGGTCTGAGTCAAACATAACTCCGAGGCAGCGGGCATACTGTCTAGGAGTTATGGTAAGGCTGGAGACTGCAATGGAGATATCAGGGACAGATCTATTAGATGGAGGAAACAGCAGTAGTTCAGTCTTTGAGGGATTCAGTTTCAGATAGAGCAAAGACATGATATTTGAGACAGCAGAGAGACAGTCACTGGTGTTCTGTATTAGTGCAGGGGTGATGTCACGGGATGATGTATTATCCAGAAGAATAAGAAGAAAGAATTCACCTTTGGATCTAGCCGTCAGGAGATCATTGGAGACTTTTGTGAGGGCCGTTTCAGTAGAGTGCAGAGTGCGGAAGCCAGATTGTAAGGGGTCAAGAAGAGAGCAGAAAGATTGCGGATTAAACGAGAATAGACCAAGCGTTCCAAGATTTTGGAGATGAAAGAATATTCATGTGTTAGAATGGCCCAGTCAAAGTCCAGACCTAAATCCCATTGAGCATCTGTGGCAAGACATGAAAATTGCTGTTCACAGACGCTGTCCATCTAATCTGGCTGAGCTTGAGCAATTTTGCAAAGAAGAATGGCCAAAAATCTCCATCACTAGACGTGCAAAGATGGTAGAGACCCCAGAATACTTGCACCTGCAATTGCAGAGAAAGGTGGCTCTACAAAGTGTTGATATAGTGGGACTGAATACTTTTTCACGTCACTCTTTTCAGAATTTTATTCGATTAAAATTTTGAAAACCATGTATCATTTTCGTTCCCATTCACAATTATCTGCTAATTTGTGTTGGTCTATCACTTAAAATTTCAATAAAATACATTTAAGTTTGTGGTTGTAAGGTGAAAAAATGTGAAAAAGTTCAAGGGGCATGAATACTTTTGCAAGCCACCGTATCTCATCTTCTTAGACCTTGTAACAGGTTCAGTGTCACAGGATTGAAGAATGACTAATGTGGTACCAATATTTAACCCCTTTCCCTCATCTGCCGTAATAGGATGGCAAATGCCAGGGGTCTTTAACCCCTTTCCCACCACAGGCATTTTTTGATTTTCGCTTTTGACTCCCCGCCTTCCAAACCCCATAACTTTTAGTTTTCTGTTCACACAACCATATGAGGGCTTAATGTTTGCAGGACAAATTTTACCTTGTAATGGTACTATTTATTGTATTTTTTGCGAGGCCAGATGTACGTTTTAGTTATACCATTTTGAGGAATGTCTATTGCTTTGATTGGTTTTTATGAGAGGCAAAACAGTGAAGAAACGGCTACAGCATTCACCATATGGGAAAAATAGTTTTATAAGTTTGTAGACCAGGCGTTTTCAGACACAGGGATACCTAATGTGTATGTGTTTCACAATTTTTTTTTTTTACTTTTATATGTGTTCTAGGGAAAGTGGGGTGATTTGAAATATTAATACACTTTTTTTTTTTTAATGTTTTTTTTACTTGAACTCCAGAGAGTCTGATTACTGATGCAATGCATTGCTAATTACAGGCATTTATATTACAGGCTGCATAGAGAAGCCTGTAATACAAAAAAATGAGAGACAAGTCTGAGAGCCTTCAATAGGCAACTGATCGCCTGCACCGGATCTCATTTTCTAATGCTTCTCCACAAAAATGGCACCTCGGTCAGCTTTGACCTATGTTATAACCGCGATGGAGAAAGTTGCAATGCGGGAGGGATCACTGTATTGGTAAATAATTTGACAAGTATGGCTTCACAAAAACAAGTTGTGTCCAAGTAACATGCTTGGTTTCTAGGAAGGGTACGTGCAAATATAGATGTTGGTTATACGGTTGATGTGATATATCTAGATTTTGCAAAAGTATGTGATACTATACGACACACCACAAATCACAGTGGAATAGTCACTCAAAGTATTGAGGATTCACTGAAAGAAGTGGTAACCGCTTTTTTTTTTTTTTTTTTTTTTAAACTCTCACCAAATATTTTTAATGGTGTTCAAGTCAGGCAACCTTAAAAACCACTCTAGAATTTTACAGGACTTCTTCTGAAACAAGCCATGGTGGACTTTCAAGTATACTTGAGATCATTGTCCTATTGGAGGGCCCAGTAATACCCAAGCTTCAACATCTTCAAAGAAGGTATGATGTTTTCTCAGGGTATTCTTTTCAATGTATGCTTCATTTCTTCTCCTCCAGACATACCACTGATCCATAGGCTTGAGAAGTTCCAGGTTTGTTTTATCGCTTTTACAGTACAGCATATTTTGAGCATATTGGAGTCAGGTTTTCTTGTGCTTTTGTATCAGTAGGTATGTACAGAGTTTCGGCATGGAGACCTTCAGTATTCAGTAAGCGCTTTACTGTGCATACTGAAACCTCACTGCCTGCTGCCATCAAATCTTGCTGAGGGTCTTCGGCAGTCACTCTAGGGGTTTTGAAACACCTTTCTCTTTCTGCCTCATCCAGGTGGTGTAACCAGTGTGCCTTTGAACTTGAACAAATTATGCTTCCAACTGTATCTCTAGGAACATTTAGTGCCTTTCCAGTCCTGCATGAAAGACTTTTTCTTCCATTACAAAAGTAAACAAACATGGCGGAAGACAGCGTCCTTCATTGTATTTTACATTACAGTTAATGTGAACGCACACAGAAGGAGGGGGCTCAGTCCGTGCCCGTTGCTGTCATTCTATGAGAGATGAGAACAATGAACATACTAATGGTAGTGTGAATGTAGCCTAATCTGCAAAACCAAGCAGCCAGTAATAAGGGAAAGCAGGTAATCAGCGCTTTCACTCACTTAAATGACAGAACTGACAGCCGCAACAGTGACTGAGGATGTCCTGCCACTGCCACCACGCTATTGAGGAATTACCTGTACTAGTCATGAAAGTGGCATTTTGTGTTGAATCTGGAATAAACACTTGTTATATTAGTTGTGTTAAGCTATTTAAAAAGAGTTGAAAATTTGTAGTTTGCTACTGAATCTAATTTGCAAGGGGTTTACTCTCCAGTGTACCACAGTACATGGATCTATATAAATATGTTTAAGGCTAAGGCCCCACATGTAGTGAAACACAGCCAAAAAAAAAAAAAATTGTGGAAAAAAGTGAGCGTTTTTGAAAATGCAGCTTTTCTGCTGTACTCTTTTTTTCTGCAATGTATGGATGGGATTTGTCAGAATCCCATTCACTTTGCAGGTACTGTAAAATGTAGCATTTTTTGCTGCAGAATTTCCATCACAGAAAAACATGGGGCTTCAGCCAAAACTACGACTAACTGTGCATCTGACATCAGTTGTGTATAGCAAAGTACATATCCATTTTTTCCAGAGATGGCAACCATGGTACTCTGTAGTAGGGCTTGAAGATAGTCCAGAGAAGGTAACTATGGTGGGGTAGGCTTATAAAGGGGCCATACATGACTTTCAAAAATGTTATTTCACATTTAATGCAGAGAAAATTATTGAACTCACAAAAACCGCACATTCAGTAGAGCATGCTCATAAATCATGATTTCAGTAAACTGAATAAGGTGATACAAATTGAGAACAAATCATGTAACTTGTCACCTTAACCTCTTACAGTCAAGTCAGCCCTGGGGACCTAAGAAGAATTCCAGGATTGTGCTTACCCCTAGCCTACTGTTAGGTCATACTATGTGAGGCCCTAGTAACAACTTTTGTCATAATGACACATGACAATGTATTAGCTTACAAAAATCTATGCAGTGGCAGATTAAGTAGACCATATTCACTGGGGTATTCTCAAAACATGAGCCCCTCTTTTTCCCACCACCTCCTGCCAAACCATGTCTACAGTCAACATCACCTTTCTGTGCTACCATTGACAGCTGGGCATTACCATTCTTCTTGTCAAAGAGCTGTGCACAGATGTGTCAAATCATCACTAACAGCATTAGTCTGCATAGGGAAATATGCAGTCATGGCTGTAAGTATTGGCACCCCTGACATTTTTCCAGAAAATGAAGTATTTCTCCTAGAAAATTATTGCAATTACACATGTTTTGTTATACCCATGTTTATTTCCTTTGTGTGTATTGGAACACCACAAAAAAGAGGGAAAAAAAAAAATCCAAACTTGATATAATCGCACACAAAACTCTAAAAATGTCCGGACAACATTACTGGCATCCTCAACTTAATATTTGGTTGCACACCCTTTGGAAAAAATAACTGAAATCGCTTCTTATAACCACCAACAAGCTTCTTAAACCTGAACTGGAATTTTGGACCACTCTTCTATTGCAAACTGCTCCAAGTCTCTCATATTTGAAGGGTGCCTTCTCCCAACAGCAATTTTAAGATCTCTCCAAAGGTGTTCAATGGGATTTACAGTGCTGGCCAAAAGTATTGGCACCCCTGCAATTCTGTCAGATAATACTCAATTTCTTCCAGAAAATGATTGCAATCACAAATGCTTTGGTAATAATATCTTCATTTATTTTGCTTGCAATGAAAAAACACAAAAGAGAATGAAAAAAAAAGTCAAATCATTGATCATTTTACACAAAACTCCAAAAATGGGCCGGACAAAAGTATTGGCACCCTCAGCCTAATACTTGGCAGCACAACCTTTAGACAAAATAACTGCGAACAACCGCTTCCGGTAACCATCAATGAGTTTCTTACAATGCTCTGCTGGAATTTTAGACCATTCTTCTTTGGCAAATTTCTCCAGGTCCCTGAGATTTGAAGGGTGCCTTCTCCAAACTGCCATTTTGAGATCTCTCCACAGGTGTTCTATGGGATTCAGGTCTGGACTCATTGCTGGCCACTTTAGAAGTCTCCAGTGCTTTCTCTCAAACCTAGTGCTTTTTGAAGTGTGTTTTGGGTCATTGTCCTGCTGGAAGACCCATGACCTCTGAGGGAGACCCAGCTTTCTCACACTGGGCCCTACATTATGCTACAAAATTTGTTGGTAGTCTTCAGACTTCATAAAGCCATGCACACGGTCAAGCAGTCCAGTGCCAGAGGCAGCAAAGCAACCCCAAAACATCAGGGAACCTCTGCCATGTTTGACTGTAGGGACCGTGTTCTTTTCTTTGAAGGTCTCTTTTTTTTTTCCTGTAAACTCTATGTTGATGCCTTTTCCCAAAAAGCCCTACTTTTGTCTCATCTGACCAGAGAACATTCTTCCAAAAAGTTTTTGGCTCTCTCAGGTAAGTTTTGGCAAACTCCAGCCTGGCTTTTTTATGTCTCTGGGTCAGAAGTGGGGTCTTCCTGGGTATCCTACCATAGAGTCCCTTTTCATTCAGACGCCGACGGATAGTATGGTTTGACACTTTTGTACCCTCGGACTGCAGGGCAGCTAGAACTTGTTTGGATGTTAGTCGAGGTTCTTTAGCCACCATCCGCACAATCTTTCGTTGAAATCTCTCGTCAATTTTTCTTTTCCGTCCACATCTAGGGAGGTTAGCCACAGTGCCATGGGCTTTAAACTTCTTGATGACACTGCGCACGGTAGACACAGGAACATTCAGGTCTTTGGAGATGGACTTGTAGCCTTGAGATTGCTCATGCTTCCTCACAATTTTGCTTCTCAAGTCCTCAGACAGTTCTTTGGTCTTCTTTCTTTTCTCCATGCTCAATGTGGTACACACAAGGACACAGGACAGAGGTTGAGTCAACTTTATTCCATTTCAACTGGCTGCAAGTGTGATTTAGTTAGGGAGGTGCAGCATTATGGAGAGCCTTGTGAATGAGGGTGATAAGTTTATATTGTATTCTGTATTGAATAGGCAGCCAATGTAGTGACCGGCACAGACCGGAGGCCTCGCTGTAGCGTCTAGAATGATAGATGAGCCTGGCCACCGCATTCAGAATAGATTGTAGAGGGGAGAGTTTAGTAAGGGGAAGACCGATTAGTAAGGAGTTACAGTAGTCAAGGTGAGAGTGAATCAGTGCAACAATAAGTGTCTTTAGTGTATCTGTGGTAAGGAAAGGGCGGATTCTGGAGATGTTTTTGAGGTGGAGATGACATGAGCGTGCGAGTGATTGGATATGGGGGGTGAAGGAAAGGTCTGAGTCAAACAAAACCCCGAGGCAGCGGGCATACTGCCTAGGAGTTATGGTAAGGCCGGAGACTGCAATGGAGATATCAGGGACAGTTCTATTAGATGGTGGAAACAGCAGTAGTTCAGTCTTTGAGAGATTCAGTTTCAGATAGAGCGAAGACATCTTCTTCTTTCTTTTCTCCATGCTCAATGTGGTACACACAAGGACACAGGACAGAGGTTGAGTCAACTTTAATCCATTTCAACTGGCTGCAAGTGTGATTTAGTTATTGCCACCACCTGTTATGTGCCACAGGTAAGTAACAGGTGCTGTTAATTACACAAATTAGAGAAGCATCACATGATTTTTCAAAGGGTGCCAATACTTTTGTCCACCCCCTTTTTTATGTTTGGTGTGGAATTATATCCAATTTGGCTTTTTGACAATTCTTTTTGTGGCTTTCCATTGAAGACAAATTAAATGAAGATATTATTACCAAAGCATTTGTAATTGCAATCATTTTCTGGAAGAAATTGAGTATTATCTGACAGAATTGCAGGGGTGCCAATACTTTTGGCCATCACTGTAGATACGGACTCATTTCTGGCCACTTCAGTACTCTCCAGCACTTTGTTTCCATCCGTTTCTGGGTGCTTTTTGAAGTATGTTTGGGGTCACTGTCTTGCTAGAAGACCCATGACCTAGGATGCAAATCCCGCTTTCTGACATGGGGCCCTACATTGAGACCCAAAATCCTTTGGTAATCTTCAGATTTCATGATGCCCTACACACAATCAAGGCACCCAGTGCCAGAGGCAGCAAAACAAACCCAAAACATCTTTGAACCTCTACCATATTTGACTGTTGGTACTGTGTTCTTTTTTTTTGTAGGCCTTATTCCGTTTTCGGTAAACAGTAGAATGATGTTCTTTACCAAAAAGCTCTGTCTTGATCTCATATGTCCACAAAACATTTTCCCAAAAGGATTTTGGCTTACTCACATACATTTTGGCAAACTGCAATCTAGCTTTTTTATATCTCGGTATCAGTAGTGGGGTCCCCCTGGGTCTCCTGCCATAGAATTTCATTTAATTTAAATGTCGATGGATAGTTTGTGCTGACACTGATGCCTCCTGAGCCTGCAGGACAGCTTATATTTATTTGGAACGTGATTGGGGCTGCTTATCCACCATCCGGACTATCCTGCGCTGCAACCCTTCATTACTTTTTTCTCTTCCGTCCACACATCCAGGGATATTAGCTACAGTGCCATGGCTCGTAAACTTCTTGATTATTTTGCACACTGTGGACAAAGGGACATCAAGATCTCTGAAGATGGACTTGTTAACTTCAGATTGTTGATATTTTTCCACAGTTTTGGATTTCAAGTCCTCAGACAGTTCTCTTCTCCTCTTTCTGTTCTCCATGATTAGTTTGGCACACACAGACACACAATGCAAAGATTGAGTCAACTTCTCTCATTTTATCTGGTTTCAGGTGTGATTTTTATATTGCCCACACCTGTTACTTGCCACAGGTGAGTTTGAACGAGCATCACATGCTTGAAACAAAGTTATTTACACACAATTTTGAAAAGGTGCCAACAATTTTGTCTGGCCCATTTTTGGAGTTTTGTGTGACATTATGTCCAATTTGCCTTTTTTCTCAGTTTTTTTGTGTTATTCCAATACACATAAATGAAATAATCATATGTATAACAAAACATGTGCAACTGCAATAATTGTCTGGGAGAAACACTTCATTTTCTTGAACAATTTCAGGGGTACCAACACTTACAGCCATGACTGTGCTATTGACAGGGAAATGGTAGGTATCAGTTGTCAGTTACAAGTAGGCATGGGCTACACAGTAGAATAGAAGCTTGTAGAATACAAACATTTACTATATTATTATTCCTCTATAAATCCAATGAGTCAAGTTATGTCTTTTAAATTTAGGGCAGCATGGTGGCTCAGTGGTTAGCACTGGGTTCGAATCCTGCCAAGGACAACATCTGCAAGGAGTTTGTATGTTCTCCCCGTGTTTGCGTGGGTTTCCTCCCACACTCCAAAGACATACTGATATGCTCACAATATAGATTGTGAGTCCTATATGGGACAGTGACTGTCAATGTCTGTAAAGCGCTGCGGAATATGATGGCACTATATAAGTAAGCATAATAAATAAATAATTTGTCCCAACATGACAACTTCTCCTGATGACTGAAGAGTTTCTGCTGAGACTTCTTTGGCCCCTTACTTGGCCATCCCCAGCACAAATAAATTCAGAACCAAGACCTGACACAAAAGAGAGTCAGAGACAAACACAAATCCCCTAAACACAAACACTAGAACCTCTGAACTATTACAACTAGACACACCCAAACATATCCCCTATATTATATATACACACACAAAAATAAACCTCCCCCACCAGATCTTTTAAAAATAGACTGAGACCAGGCCCTTTAAATTCAGATCCCTAACCCTTAAATAGAGACCCTAGATCAGACCCCCCTAAACTAATACATACTCCATTAACTTACACAGCAGATACAGTGCCTTGCGAAAGTATTCGGCCCCCTTGAACTTTTCAACCTTTTGCCACATTTCAGGCTTCAAACATAAGGAAATAAAATTTTAATTTTTTGTTGAAGAATCAACAAGTGTGACACAATCGTGAAACGGAACGAAATTTATTGGATATTTTAAAATTTTGTAAAAAATAAAAAACTGTAAAGTGGGGCGTGTCAAATTATTCGGCCCCCTTAAGTTAATACTTTGTAGCGCCACCTTTTGCTGCGATTACAGCTGCAAGTCGCTTGGGGTATGTCTCTATCAGTTTTGCACATCGAGCGACTGAAATTCTTGCCCATTCTTCCTTGGAAAACAGCTCGAGCTCAGTGAGGTTGGATGGAGAGCGTTTGTGAACAGCAGTTTTCAGCTCTTTCCACAGATTCTCGATTGGATTCAGGTCTGGACTTTGACTTGGCCATTCTAACACCTGGATACGTTTATTTGTGAACCATTCCATTGTAGATTTTGCTTTATGTTTGGGATCATTGTCTTGTTGGAAGATAAATCTCCATCCCAGTCTCAGGTCTTTTGCAGACTCCAACAGGTTTTCTTCCAGAATGGTCCTGTATTTGGCTCCATCCATCTTCCCATCAATTTTACCCATCTTCCCTGTCCCTGCTGAAGAAAAGCAGGCCCAAACCATGATGTTGCCACCACCATGTTTGACAGTGGGGATGGTGTGTTCAGGGTGATGAGCTGTGTTGCTTTTACGCCAAACATATCGTTTTGCAGTGCCCAAAAAGTTCAATTTTGGTTTCATCTGACTAGAGCACCTTCTTCCACATGTTTGGTGTGTCTCCCAGGTGGCTTGTGGCAAACTTTAAATGAGACTTTTTATGGATATCTTTGAGAAATGGCTTTCTTCTTGCCACTCTTCCATAAAGGCCAGATTTGTGCAGTGTACGACTGATTGTTGTCCTATGGACAGACTCTACCACCTCAGCTGTAGATCTCTGCAGTTCATCCAGAGTGATCATGGGCCTCTTGGCTGCATCTCTGATCAGTCTTCTCCTTGTTTGAGATGAAAGTTTAGAGGGACGGCCAGGTCTTGGTGTCTTGGTAGATTTGCAGTGGTCTGATACTCCTTCCATTTCAATATGATCGCTTGCACAGTGCTCCTTGGGATGTTTAAAGTTTGGGAAATCTTTTTGTATCCAAATCCAGCTTTAAACTTCTCCACAACAGTATCACGGACCTTCCTGGTGTGTTCCTTGGTCTTCATGATGCTCTCTGCGCTTTAAACAGAACCCTGAGACTATCACAGAGCATGTGCATTTATACGGAGACTTGATTACACACAGGTGGATTATATTTATCATCATCAGTCATTTAGGACAACATTGGATCATTCAGAGATCCTCACTGAACTTCTGGAGTGAGTTTGCTGCACTGAAAGTAAAGGGGCCGAATAATATTGCACGCCCCACTTTTCAGTTTTTTATTTTTTACAAAAGTTTAAAATAACCAATAAATTTCATTCCACTTTATGATTGTGTCCCACTTGTTGTTGAATCTTCACCAAAAAATTAAAATTTTATATCCTTATGTTTGAAGCCTGAAATGTGGCAAAAGGTTGAAAAGTTCAAGGGGGCCAAATGCTTTCACAAGGCACTGTAACAATTTCCTCTCTGTCTGCTGTTGCTCTCTACTCTGGCTTCAGGACCTGTATACATACACACGTGGACAAAATTGTTGGTACCCCTCGTTTAATGAAAGAAAAACCCACAATGGTCACAGAAATAACTTGAATCTAACAGACTGGAATTTGCCAAACTACATGTTAACAAGCCACAAAGCTTCTGGGAGAATGTCCTATGGACAGAGAAGTCAAAAAATTGAAATTTTTGGCAAGGCATATCAGCTCTATGTTCACAGATGGAAAAATGAAGCATATCTTGAAAAGAACACTGTCCCTACTGTGAAACATGGAGGAGGCTCTGTTATGTTCTGGGGCTGCTGAGCTGCATCTGGCACAGGGTGTCTTGAATCTGTGAAGGGTACAATGAAATCTCAAGACTATCAAGGGATTCTAGAGAGAAATGTGCTGCCCAGTGTCAGAAAGCTTGGTCTCAGTCGCAAGTCATGGGTCTTGCAACAAGATAATGACCCAAAACACACAGCTAAAAACACCCAAGAATGGCTAAGAGGAAAACATTGGACTATTCTGAAGTGGCCTTCTATGAGCCTTGACCTAAATCCTATTGAGCATCTTTGGAAAGAGCTGAAACATGCCGTCTGGAAAAGGCACCCTTCAAACCTGAGACAACCGGAGCAGTTTGCTCATAAGGAGTGGGCCAAAATACCTGTTGAGAGGTGCAGAAGTCTCATTGACAGTTACAGGAATCGTTTGATTGCAGTGATTGCCTCAAAAGGTTGTGCAACAAAATATTAAGTTAAGGATACCATCATTTCTGTCCAGGTCTGTTTCATGAGTTTTCTTTTTTAAAAAATTCTGTTGAAGCATGGTTGAAAAGCAATGTCTGACTTTCATTTGTTAATTTTCATAGAATTTTTATATATTATTACTTTTGTCAGATTCAAGTTATTTCTGTGATCATTGTGGGTATTTCTTTCATTAATCGAGGGGTACCAACAATTTTGTCCACGTGTGTATATGGTCATGTGACCTTATGTCTATAGGCACTTCCAGTGGATAACTACTTAAAGCAACTTTGTCATAGTATTTGCTACAATTTATGGAAAAAAGGTGCTAAAAACTACAATGTGCATGAAGCCTTTGGGCCTAAGTTGTTGTCCAAATAGTTGCTATTATATTCTGACACAGGGTATACAAATACATTTAAGTACCAGAAAAACATGGCTGCATTCGTCCACAAAATATGCCACACGTGTCCAAATCTAGAGCTGCATCTCAGTTCAATTACAATGAAAGGGGCTGAACTGCCTCAAGACACACAACCTATGGACAGGAATGGCAGTCTTTTTGGAAGAAATTGGCCACATTTTTTAAAAATCCTATACAACCCTGTAAAGTTCAAAATAAAGAAAAATTCTCCAAAATAGTGTTTGGAGTCATTGAGGCCAAAAGTGTCTGCGTCATTAAAAGGTTAAGCAAAATAATGCAGATCACTTGGTAAGGCAGCTGAACCTGTTATGAGAACACACGCTCAAGAAAGTTTATGATCTGCATTCATGCTGAACTCATAGCAAAATGAATAAGTGGCCTAGATATGTTCACATATTTGTACAATTCACAGCTTGACTGCTTCAGAGCCACTGGCAAAACTATGTACTGGATCTCCATATGACATACTTTAAATAGCTTGCTGATATCTCGAAAATTGCAGCTTGTTCAGGATAGTATCTAAAATACCTTTGAATTTAAAGTGTCCCTTACTTTTTGCTTTGCCTCTCTTGAAGAATACACTTGTTATTCCTTTTTCCAAAGTAAGGCTAAGTCCCCACATAGCG
Source organism: Leptodactylus fallax (assembly GCA_947044405.1). Taxonomy (NCBI): domain Eukaryota; kingdom Metazoa; phylum Chordata; class Amphibia; order Anura; family Leptodactylidae; genus Leptodactylus; species Leptodactylus fallax. The sequence continues at coordinate 6,390,298 of CAMRHE010000027.1, read as the reverse complement.
AATCCTATTTACACATTGCAGAAAAATACGCGCAACATGTCAATTATACCTAAGGAAACGCCGGCGGTTTCCGTATAGGTATAATTAAAGCTGTCTGTGAAAAGCGCTATGGGAAAAAATGCGATACATTGCTACTGCAGTTTTTCTAGCAGCACTTTTTTGCTGCGGCCCGCGTGGGTCCTTAGCCTTAAAGGGGTTTTCCAGGATTCACTAATTGATCACCTAACCTTTAGGATAGGAGATCAATTAAAGATTGGCAGTCGATTGACACCCATGCCTCAGCCATACATTTGTGCAGTTGATGTGTTTGGTATCACAGTTCATTACATTCACTTGAATGGGACTGAGCTGCAACCAAGCCATTTGACTGATGAAAATGACAGTGACATGGCCTGGGAAGTAAAAGAGGCACTAAGGGAGTACTATTGCTGCTTCATCTAGCTCATCCATAGTAGGCCTGGCTGTTGGACCCCCATGGATATTTAATTGATGACCTAAGGATAGATCATCAATTAAAATTTCCCAGAAAACCCCTTCAGGCCGGGGCCCCATGTGGCGTAAATTCTGCGGTTTTGCCGCTGCATTTTACAGTCCCTCCTTTAAGGCAAAGGTTCCACGTAGAAAGCAAAAAAGCACAGCGGAAGAGACTGCAACGGAAACACATTGCGTTTTTTTTGTGCAGCAGTTTTCCTTTGAGGACTTTCTGTCTATAATACCTAAACGGAAAACGCCAGCGTTTACATCGGTATATCTGACATGCTGCGATTTACAAAAACGCAATGGTTTTGCAATGTTGCCATTCAGGCTGGGACTTCACATGTGGGGGTGGGGGGCCCCGGCCCCCCCCCCCCCTGCCCTGCACGGACTGCCGCCCGCCCCCCCCCCCCCCCCCCCCGGTACTGCGCTGTGGTTGCTGTCCATTCAGACACATTTTAATAGGAACTGCTATTTAGTCAGAATCCTAATATCCTCTGAAAATTGGCCCCAAACTCCAACTTTTTGCATTAATCACCCAGTTATCCAGCTCATGTGATGAAGAACTTTTAATCCACACCCTGATGACCATTGTTAGACAATGAAAGCATAAAAAAAAATGGCGTTGCTGCAAAAACTACATAAATGAACCTGTCTTTAGTGCCAATAACAGCCACTTAATGTACAGTGACCCAGTGGTGAAATGTTCAGCCCCGGTGATCGGACTGAGCTGGCTGTTCAGTTGTCCCTTGTGTCCCAGTGTCTTAATGTCCTGATCACGTTGGCCTAGTGACTTTTAAGTCCTAATACTTCGGTGCCAGGTGTTTAGTAGTCACTTACCACTTTCTTACTCCCATCTTGCATATAGGTTTCTTTCTTTTCTTGCTGCTGTATACTGGACATTAGAGATAGATTCTGAGTCAATTCTGAGTATACATCAAGTATAGTGTATATGGTTGGTACTGGAAGTAAGGTGGTTCCTATAGCTTTCCTCTATGTAGCAAAAGCATTTCAGCACTGCAGGTCACTTGAAACACCTGTAGACAGTTGTGTCTCCATATTTGTCAGCTAATCCTCTCAAAAATGTTCTGTCTTGGATTTAATATGCCTTGTACGCCAGTCTTTATAAATCTTTATAGTGAGTGGAGACTTCCACATCTTGGCACAAACAAGGGGTGTGGGGACATGAACCACAGTATCATAAAAATGAAGTGGGAGGGGATATAAGCACCAACTCCTACAGATTAAAGCAGTATGGCATGTTGGTACTTTTAACCAGGATCAGCAGGGAACCCTTACTTTAATTTGCTATGTTTGTTTGTTTGTTTGTTTGTTTGTTTGAGTTGGAAGGGACCTCAAGGGTCATCGAGTCCAACCCCCTGCAAAGCAGGAATTCCTAAAACATCCCAGCTATATACCTATCCAGTTTCCGCTTGAAGATTTCAATTGATGGAGAACTCACCACCTCCCGTGGCAGCCTATTCCACTCTCTCACTACCCTTACTGTTAGAAAGTTTTTCCTAATGTCTAATCTGAATCTCCTTCCCCTTAGTTTCATTCCATTACTTCTCGTGCTTCCTTCTGCTAATGATAATAGGGTAGATCCCTCTGCACTGTGACAACCTTTCAGATATTTAAATACCGCTATTAAGTCTCCCCTTAGCCTTCTCTTCTGCAAACTAAGCAGTCCCAATTCTTTTAGCCTCTCCTCGTAGGACATGGTTTGTAGACCTTCCACCATTTTGGTTGCTCTTCTCTGGACCTGCTCCAATAAATCGGTGTCTTTCTTAAACTGGGGAGCCCAGAACTGTACACAGTGGATCTATGGATCTGCTGATTTCTTGGTACATTTTCTGACTAGTATATCTTGTCCTAACACTTTGCAAAGAACGCAAAACTCCTTAGAAGTGAAGTAATTTGACCGCAGTCAAGTACCCAGGGCTACTTTGTATCAGTCTGTTTCACACATATTTCTACAAACATGAACAGAAGACTCAACGCCAACTACATATATATAAAATACCCATTTCTAAGCAACCATAAATCTGAAGCTTCAGCGTAAAGAGTGGGGGATTCATATTTCACATTCTGTCTTTACATCAGACACTGTGCATTAGGTCACTAAGATTTACACATATGAACATTGGTTTCAGCAGTCTTCATTACAGCCTGCGTGCAGTGTAGCAATGATATGATAGATCTGTATCCAAGTATCAATCTATTTTTCATGTATATAAACACATTTTTTAATTTGCAGAGCGAGATACATTATGGACAGATGGCACAAGGCTCAACCAGAGTACTTCATCTCAATGTAATCTCATGTTTTAACTGCAGTATGTTACTACTATATGAAGAAATAAGCCTGGGTCCATGCACAATACCACAACAGTACAATATAAATGAATGAGATTTTAATGAACACCATTCACATACAGTGGATCCAATCCTGGTTTGTTGTCTGACAGTTCTGGTGAAGCCTGAACGGTCATAGACAGATGATGACAGTGCAGGCTAGGCAGAATCTGATGAAGTAAAGCTTACTGTAGTGCAGTAATGAAGCAGAGTTGGGTCACTGGAGTAGCAGAGAAGAGCAGTCAGGGTGGCAGGACACCAAAGGGATTCATGGAGACAATTCATATATTTCCACCAGCTGAGTGGGTGACATCACTAGTGACTACTGAGTTGCTAAGACAACTCGACACTCAGGCATGTAAAAATTGCTGGAAGGAGAGAATAAGAAAGTGTAGGGTCCTTGGATGTGGGACAGGTTCAGCCATTATCAGATGCTAGCATGCAGACATGCTGCCCAAACCTGGCATTGTTTAGTTAGAATTACATCCACCAAACAATTATCATTGCACAAATTCAGAACCCTGACAATTCTGCAAATATGAATTGCTCTTTTGGGAGTTGCACAGAGGTTATCTGATCAAGGACAACATCCGCATGGAGTTTGCTCTCCCCGTGTTTGTGTGGGTTTTCTCCAGGTATTCCAAATTCTTCCCACATGCCAAAAATATCAAAGATAGACTACTGAATAGCAATGCCCAAAGACAGAATACCTTCATTTATTTCAATAGGTTTCCCTAGAGGGGCTCTCAGTGACCCTTTTGTGGATTCGTTCTAATGGTGGGAGTTGAAGATTTCTCCTGTCTTTCCCCACTGCAGTCTATGGAAAAATGGTAATGTCAGACTAATCCTGAGTAAATGCAAAGAGAGCTGAACAGTGTACCTAGCTGGCCTGCAGATCTCTTTTCTCAAAATCTTAATTTTTTTGTGATCTGTTGTATCACAAGGCTGGGACGCTCTACATTTTACTACTAATTCAAGGACTAAAGTTCACATTTTAGCATATGTTTCATCAACTATTTTAAAGGTATCCATTAGGATCCTCAGTGAATTCAGTTATAGGACATCAAACATTAAAACTTTCTCCCCTTTTTCAGTGCATCAATATGGGATAGGTGATGGGCCCATTTCATTTAATAATTTTTTAAGCACATAGTAGTTATACATATGTATAACTACATATGTATAACATATGTATATCTACTATATACAGTGCCTTGCGAAAGTATTCGGCCCCCTTGAACTTTTCAACCTTTTGCCACATTTCAGGCTTCAAACATAAGGATATAAAATTTTAATTTTTTGGTGAAGATTCAACCAAGATTTTAAACTTTTGTAAAAAATAAAAAACTGAAAAGTGAGGCGTGCAATATTATTCGGCCCCTTTACTTTCAGTGCAGCAAACTCACTCCAGAAGTTCAGTGAGGATCTCTGAATGATCTAATGTTGTCCTAAATGACTGATGATGATAAATATAATCCACCTGTGTGTAATCAAGTCTCCGTATAAATGCACCTGCTCTGTGATAGTCTCAGGGTTCTGTTTAAAGCGCAGAGAGCATCATGAAGACCAAGGAACACACCAGGAAGGTCCGTGATACTGTTGTGGAGAAGTTTAAAGCTGGATTTGGATACAAAAAGATTTCCCAAACTTTAAACATCCCAAGGAGCACTGTGCAAGCGATCATATTGAAATGGAAGGAGTATCAGACCACTGCAAATCTACCAAGACACCAAGACCTGGCCGTCCCTCTAAACTTTCATCTCAAACAAGGAGAAGACTGATCAGAGATGCAGCCAAGAGGCCCATGATCACTCTGGATGAACTGCAGAGATCTACAGCTGAGGTGGTAGAGTCTGTCCATAGGACAACAATCAGTCGTACACTGCACAAATCTGGCCTTTATGGAAGAGTGGCAAGAAGAAAGCCATTTCTCAAAGATATCCATAAAAAGTCTCATTTAAAGTTTGCCACAAGCCACCTGGGAGACACACCAAACATGTGGAAGAAGGTGCTCTAGTCAGATGAAACCAAAATTGAACTTTTTGGGCACTGCAAAACGATATGTTTGGCGTAAAAGCAACACAGCTCATCACCCTGAACACACCATCCCCACTGTCAAACATGGTGGTGGCAACATCATGGTTTGGGCCTGCTTTTCTTCAGCAGGGACAGGGAAGATGGGTAAAATTGATGGGAAGATGGATGGAGCCAAATACAGGACCATTCTGGAAGAAAACCTGTTGGAGTCTGCAAAAGACCTGAGACTGGGATGGAGATTTATCTTCCAACAAGACAATGATCCCAAACATAAAGCAAAATCTACAATGGAATGGTTCACTAATAAACGTATCCAGGTGTTAGAATGGCCAAGTCAAAGTCCAGACCTGAATCCAATCGAGAATCTGTGGAAAGAGCTGAAAACTGCTGTTCACAAACGCTCTCCATCCAACCTCACTGAGCTCGAGCTGTTTTCCAAGGAAGAATGGGCAAGAATTTCAGTCTCTCGATGTGCAAAACTGATAGAGACATACCCCAAGCGACTTGCAGCTGTAATCGCAGCAAAAGGTGGCGCTACAAAGTATTAACTTAAGGAGGCTGAATAATTTGGCACGCCCCACTTTTCAGTTTTTTATTTTTTACAAAAGCTTAAAATATCCAATAAATTTCGTTCCACTTCACAATTGTGTCCCACTTGTTGATTTTTCACCAAAAAATTAAAATTTTATATCCTTATGTTTGAAGCCTGAAATGTGGCAAAAGGTTGAAAAGTTCAAGGGGGCCAAATACTTTCGCAAGGCACTGTACATATAAGTTGCTTATCTCCCTGAGAACAAACATATCAGCCATGTTCAAACCCAACATAACCAATACTTCTTTCCCTCAACATATTCAGTCGGAGAAGAGTTGGGAGGGCCCCATACACATTAGATGGTCTGCCAGTCCCACCAAAATCAGCATATTTGGCCAACATACATTGAAAAGCTCTGTTAACATCTTGTTACTAAATTGGCCCAGATTTACTAATAGTTATACAGTGTAAATAAACAGTCTAAAATTTGTGGTGCGTGACAGAGGGATCTGTTATCTATCTGTAATGAGGTGGTGATTTGTGACCCTCACAGGTCATACATAGTGTGACATGAAGCTGGCATGAATATTAAGTCCAAATTGCAGAGTTTGATATTTTTGCATTAACTTGTACTTCCATTGTTTCCTCTCATTCTGCGTCTTAAAATGTCTCTATGTATATTGCATTTTGTTAGTCCAAGAATCCTTTTGAAGATCCATGCCTTGTGTATGTATAAATAATGTGAATTTTCAGGTTCTTGTATAACACCATGTCTGATGAAGGGAGCTAGACTTCCGAAAGCTTACTTATCAAATATACTCAGTTAGCCTCTAAAAGGTATCGCCTGATTTCTTCAGTGTAAACTTAGGCAGTCTGAACATGCATCAGATTTATTATAGTGTCTGATGCAGGATGATAAATCTGGCATATCTTTGTCTACTACAAATGTAAACCACCTCTTAGTTGGCTTTCTTTGAGCCATAATTTTATGACGCAATATTGGTGCATTTAAACTACTCTCACTTTTTCTGAGCATAAACATTCACATGTCTAGCAAGTTAAAAATAGTTAATCCAAACTAGATGTGCCATATTGCATCCCATTTAACTAGTGTCTAGTTTTAATCACCATGGTAAATCTGGCCCATTTTGTTTGACACATACACCAGGAAAATCTAACATATAAACTCTGAATATCTATATATGCCACCTTCTAGAGCTCCATTTTAAAGAAACATAATGTACAATGCATTTGGAAAGTTTTCAGACCCTTTAACTTTTTTTTCCCACATTTTATGTCGTGGCCTTTTCACCCATCATTCTGCACTCAATACCCATGGACATAAGTATTCAGACCGCTTGCTGTGACACTTGAAATTTAGGTCTGAGAGCAGTGATGTAAGTACCGCTGTAGCTACGGCTGACATGGAGCCTTTTTTTTTTTTTTTTTTTTTTTTTAATAGGCTGTTAGGGCTGGTTACCTGCTTTTGGTTACTCCAGCAGTTATTTACTTACCAATCCCTGTTGCTGCTCATAGCAGCATCCACTTCCCTTCTGCCCTCCAGCCCCGTGCATCCCATATCACGTGGCTGGAGCCCCCTGGAGGGAAGAAAGGGAAGTGGAGGTGGCTGTGAGCAGGATCTGGCATCAGTAAGTAAGGCCAGAGTATAATGATCAGAAGCCCAGGGGAAGTGAGCAGACATAAAACCATCATTACTTACATCTCCTGGGCTCCAGTGCGACTCTCTGCTGTCTTTGGGCTCCTGTAGTGACGTTACAGACATTACATGGGTCAGGCCAGTGTAACCCATGTCTGTGACGTCATTGAAGAGGGGCAAAAAGGGCAGGGAATTGCGCTGGAGCCCAGCAGAGGTGAGTACCACTGGATTTTATGTTTGTCACCTCACCTGGGCCTCCGATCATTATACTCTGGGGTCTGAAAAGATCCCAGAGTATAATAATAGTTTGTGGGTGATGTACACCCAAAATTTCGAGTTCTGCTGAACCCAAAACTTTTGCAATATTTGCAATGAACACCATTGGGGCCACGATGGGACATAATACTGTGTGGAAGGGCCACTATATGACATTATGCTGTGTGGAGGCGCCACTATGTGACAATATACTATGTGCAGGGGCCACTATGGGACATTATACTATGAGAAGGGGCTACTATAGGATATTATACTGTCTGAAGGCCACTTTTGGACATTATAGTGTGTGTAAATGGGGTGTTATACTTTTTGGGTGCCAGGAGAGGGGGCACTATGCTGTGGGAGATTAAGAAACATCCCTGTGTATATAAGGGCTTATAGCTGACAATGCATATCAGATCATAGAACAAGAATTAAGCAGAAAAGAATAGCCTGTAACGCTCAGAGACTGGTTGTGTGTAGGCACAGATCTTAGGAAGAGTACAAAAAAAAAAGCACAGTGGGCTCCATAATTCTTAAATGAAAGATGTTTGGAATGATCAGGACTCTTCCTAGAGTTGGCAGCCCCATCAAACTAATCATGGTGGAAAGGCCTTGGTAAGAGAGGTGACCAAGAACCCAATGGTCACTGTGGCTGATGGGAGAACCAATTTGCAACGAGTTGGGTTTGACCTGAATATTCTAAATTGTTGGCAATTCGTCTCAAACAAACTGAAAAATAAAGAAGAGACACATGGTTTGTGAGTCAGTGTGACATTCTGGCATCACCTGACAGCCTCTCAGCCAATAGACAGTGATAGCTGGACACCTTACAGTGCTGATGTCATACACACTATAAAAAGGTGCCATAAGCACGATTATTAGGAATTACAGTAATGGTGGATGTACAGATGAGTCTGTCATTCATCTAACTGCCTGATACAGAGCACTGAGGTCTGAAAAGCTTACAAATTGCAAGCAATAGAGCTAGAGAATTTTAGGAATAGGACAGTTTAGTCAAATGGAATCAATTACAGGCGATTAGTGATAGAATCATATATATTAGGAGTGAGGGTGAATATCTGTGCTGTTGTTGTGAGCCTGACAGCAGCATCCTCCATGAATTCAAAACACACACAGGACAGTTAACCTTTTCATTGTCAATAATCTAATCTAGTCTAAGTCCATTAGGCAATAGAGCAGTTTAACGTGTATACAGAATGTTTAAACATAGCTTTTACCGACAATGAAAAATCTTTTCTTAAGGGTTTTTTTGGGCAAGAGTAAAATTTTTTTTTTCCCCATACATAGAGCCAGATACCTAGATTTACCATCCTCTTAAAGTTGTCAAGCTAACACAAGATATCTCTGGTTAAGACCTGTGCACATTCTACACTCATTGTGACCTCATGGAATGTCTGTATGACGTCATGTGCCCTGTGATGTCATGTGGTATATGTAATGCAGCAGAGATCCGCACCTTAAAACTCTCATGTACATGATCACATCACAGATATGTAACAGGGACTGCACCAATATAAAACAATATAAATAAAACAATATAAAACTACATCACAGCACAACATGATACAGTGCTGGCCAAAAGTATTGGCACCCCTGCAATTCTGTCAGATAATACTCAATTTCTTCCAGAAAATGATTGCAATCACAAATGCTTTGGTAATAATATCTTCATTTATTTTGCTTGCAATGAAAAAACACAAAAGAGAATGAAAAAAAAGTCAAATCATTGATCATTTTACACAAAACTCCAAAAATGGGCTGGACAAAAGTATTGGCACCCTCAGCCTAATACTTGGTAGCACAACCTTTAGACAAAATAACTGCGAACAACCGCTTCCGGTAACCATCAATGAGTTTCTTACAATGCTCTGCTGGAATTTTAGACCATTCTTCTTTGGCAAATTTCTCCAGGTCCCTGAGATTTGAAGGGTGCCTTCTCCAAACTGCCATTTTGAGATCTCTCCACAGGTGTTCTATGGGATTCAGGTCTGGACTCATTGCTGGCCACTTTAGAAGTCTCCAGTGCTTTCTCTCAAACCATTTTCTAGTGCTTTTTGAAGTGTGTTTTGGGTCATTGTCCTGCTGGAAGACCCATGACCTCTGAGGGAGACCCAGCTTTCTCACACTGGGCCCTACATTATGCTGCAAAATTTGTTGGTAGTCTTCAGACTTCATAATGCCATGCACACGGTCAAGCAGTCCAGTGCCAGAGGCAACAAAGCAACCCCAAAACATCAGGGAACCTCCGCCATGTTTGACTGTAGGAACCGTGTTCTTTTCTTTGAAGGCCTCTTTTCTTTTTCTTTTTTTTTCCTGTAAACTCTATGTTGATGCCTTTTCCCAAAAAGCTCTACTTTTGTCTCATCTGACCAGAGAACATTCTTCCAAAAAGTTTTTGGCTTTCTCAGGTAAGTTTTGGCAAACTCCAGCCTGGCTTTTTTATGTCTCTGGGTCAGAAGTGGGGTCTTCCTGGGTATCCTACCATAGAGTCCCTTTTCATTCAGACACCGACGGATAGTACGGGTTGACACTGTTGTATCCTTGGACTGCAGGGCAGCTAGAACTTGTTTGGATGTTAGTCGAGGTTCTTTAGCCACCATCCGCACAATCTTTCTTTGAAATCTCTCGTCAATTTTTCTTTTCCGTCCACATCTAGGGAGGGTAGCCACAGTGCCATGGGCTTTAAACTTCTTGATGACACTGCGCACGGTAGACACAGGAACATTCAGGTCTTTGGAGATGGACTTGTAGCCTTGAGATTGCTCATGCTTCCTCACAATTTTGCTTCTCAAGTCCTCAGACAGTTCTTTGGTCTTCTTTCTTTTCTCCATGCTCAATGTGGTACACACAAGGACACAGGACAGAGGTTGAGTCAACTTTATTCCATTTCAACTGGCTGCAAGTGTGATTTAGTTAGGGAGGTGCAGCATTATGGAGAGCCTTGTGAATGAGGGTGATAAGTTTATATTGTATTCTGTATTGAATAGGCAGCCAATGTAGTGACCGGCACAGACCGGAGGCCTCACTGTAGTGTCTAGAATGATAGATGAGCCTGGCCGCCGCATTCAGAATAGATTGTAGAGGGGAGAGTTTAGTAAGGGGAAGACCGATTAGTAAGGAGTTACAGTAGTCAAGGCGAGAGTGAATCAGTGCAACAATAAGTGTCTTTAGTGTATCTGTGGTAAGGAAAGGGCGGATTCTGGAGATGTTTTTGAGGTGGAGATGACATGAGCGTGCGAGTGATTGGATATGGGGGGTGAAGGAAAGGTCTGAGTCAAACAAAACCCCGAGGCAGCGGGCATACTGCCTAGGCGTTATGGTAAGGCCGGAGACTGCAATGGAGATATCAGGGACAGATCTATTAGATGGTGGAAACAGCAGTAGTTCAGTCTTTGAGAGATTCAGTTTCAGATAGAGCGAAGACATGATATTTGAGACAGCAGAGAGACAGTCACTGGTGTTCTGTATTAGTGCAGGGGTGATGTCACGGGATGACGTATATAATTGGGTGTCATCAGCGTAAAGATGGTACCGGAAGCCAAATCTAGTGATGGTTTGTCCAATGGGTGCTGTGTAGAGGGAGAAGAGCAGGGGACCTAGGACCGAGCCCTGAGGAACCCCAACGGCAAGGGGAAGAGGGGAAGAAACAGAGCTCGCAAATGATACACAGAAAATGCGGTCAGAGAGATAAGAGGAGAACCAGGAGAGAGCGGTGTCTGTGATGCCGACAGAGCGGAGCATAGTGAGAAGGAGTTGATGGTCAACAGTGTCAAATGCTGCTGAGAGATCTAGAAGAATAAGAAGAGAGAAGTCACCTTTGGATTTAGCCATCAGGAGATCATTGGAGACTTTTGTGAGGGCCGTTTCAGTAGAGTGCAGAGTGCGGAAGCCAGATTGTAAGGGGTCAAGAAGAGAGTTAACAGAAAGATAGTGGATTAAACGAGAATAGACCAAGCATTTCAAGATCTTGGAGATAAAAGGAAGGTTAGAGACAGGTCGATAGTTAGCGGCACAGGACGGGTCAAGGGAGGATTTCTTCAGTAGTGGGGTTATGACAGCATGTTTGAAAGAGGATGGGAAAATTCCAGAAGAGAGAGAGAGAGGTTAAATATTTTAGTAAGGTAAGTCGTGATGGCAGGCGACAGAGACTGGAGAAGGTGTGAGGGGAAAGGGTCACTACTGCAGGTCGTAGGGCGAGAAGAGGAAAGTAGCTGAGATACTTCCTCCTCTGTAACAGGTTCAAAAGATGAGAATGAACAGTCTGAAGTGCGGCTGGTGAGGGGGTCAATGCCACCTGGGGATTGGGCAGTTATTTCCTGACGGATCTTATCAATTTTATCATGGAATTTTATCATCTCTGTCTATCGCCCAACCCGTACTCTCCGTTCACTCAATGACCTAAGACTAACATCCTCTATTATCAGAACCTCCCACGCTCGTATACAAGACTTCTCCCGAGTTGCACCACTTCTCTGGAATGCTATATCCCAGACTATCAGATTAACCCCCAATTTCCACAGCTTCAAGCGTAAACTAAAGACATATCTTTTCGGACAGGCCTATTACAATTCCTAATATAAACCCTTCCGTAGTTTAGACTCCCTAATATGTACCCTCCTCTGTTCATGCTCCCACATTACCTCACAGGATATGATGCCGTTTCAGACTAACTTTATATGTCCAGGCACCATCTGCACATTAAAGGACACGACTTGTGATGGCTCATACAGCTTTATATATGTGTAATGACAGTAACCTCTATTACAAAATTGTCTGACCATTGTATAAGCAATGCCACCTCCAATGCCGCCCCTGCTACCTCTTGTGTCACCCCCTCTATCTCATAGACTGTAAGCTCTTGCGAGCAGGGCCCTCAGTCCCATTGTGTGAATTGACTATTTCTTTGTAATGTATCTTTTTTGTCAGTACTTGAACCCTACAAATTGTACAGTGCTGCGGAATATGTTGGCGCTATATAAATAAAATGTATTATTATTATTATTAATGTTTCCATGGTATGGAAAGGGTGGATTCTGGTGAAGTTTTTGAGGTGGAAATTACATGAGCGTGCAAGTGAATGGATATGTGGGGTAATGGAAAGGTCTGAGTGAAAGGTAACCCCAAGGTAGGGGGCATGCAGCCTCAGAGCTATGGTAAAACCACAGACTGAGATGGAAATATCAGGGTTAGGTCTGTTAATAGATGGTGGAAACAGCAGTAGTTCAGTCTTGGAGAGATTAATTTTCAGATAAAGCAAATATATGATATTTCATACAGCAGAGAGATAGTCACTGGTGTTCAGTAGTAGAGCAGAACCAAGAAAACGTGGTGTCTGTGAGGCCGACAGAGCGCAGCATACTGAGAAGTTGGTTGTCAACAGTGTCAAATGCTGCTGAGAGATCCAGAAGCATAAGAAAAGAATAGTCACCATTAGATTTAGCTGTCAGGAGATTATTGCAAATTTTTGTAAGGAACATTTCAGTAGAGTGCAGAAGCCAGATTATAAGAGGTCAAAAAGAGAGTTAGCGGAAAGATAATGGATTAAACAAGAATAGACCAAGCGTTCCAAGATTTTAGAGATGCAGGGGAGGTTAGAGACAGGTTGATAGTTAGCAGCACAGGACGGGTCAAGGGAGTGGAGGGGAGAGCTGCCTCATCTAGTGCACTTTTAAGGGTCTCATTATAGTGACTGGGTGCCAAATTGGGATAGGAGAATAAAACAACAGGAGATAGTGAAGATTGCAGAGTGTCTGAGAGGTGTTGGATGTTAATGGTGCATACATTTTTTTATATGTATAATGGTGGTAAGAGAAAAAAAGGTTATAGTCAGATAGTGGAAGAGAAAAGTTAGTAAATTTAGAAACTGCAAGGAGTTGGAGGTAGACCAGATCAATCATGTTGCCGTCTTTGTGTGTAGAAGAAGAGGAAAGTTGTGAAAAACTGAGGCAGCTGGGCAGATAGGAGTATTAATGGAGATGATAAAAATCACCCATGATGAGGGTAGGAATTTCACAGGATAGAAAGAGGGGAAGTCAAGAAGCAAAGTGGTCCAGAAATTAGTAGAGTGAGTCAGGCTAAGTTTACATCTGCGCCAGAGTCCATAGAAACCACCAGAAAAGTCCCGCACAGAGGACATTTTTTCTCTGCCACTTTATGGCGCACACCTGGTGGACCCGAATGATGGAGACCACGGCACAGATGTGAACGTAGCATCCGGTGGAAGGTAGATCACGGCTATGCATAAGGAGAGTGGGCAGAAAAGTCTGATGGCGTGTGCCTCAAATGAAGGGAAGGTACGTAAGTGAGATTATTGAGGGAATGACCTAAAAAGTGTGCTGTGGCGATTTAAGGTGTGTTTCATACCAAACTTGTTTGACCCAAAACAAATCTGGGATCCAAGCCACCCAAATCTGATATAAAATGACTCTTGAGAGGTTCACTTATCTTCAATACTGTTGTACAGTATATCATGTAAATTTATGTCCAAAGAAACTACCATATGTTGAATCAATTAAAGTCTGTAGATCTGTTCACCATTTACGTAAAATATATATTCATCTAGCGGATTCACAGTGGTGAACTTCAGTCTACCTCCTACTCACAGTGGTGAGTGTGTTGGACCACCTAAACTTGCTCAGAGGGACCGCAGTGGTCGGCTCCCTCACAATCTGATGGACCAGATAACCCCTGAGGAATAGCACTTGTGTGCATCAGGATAAGGTAGAGTACAGTACAGTACAAGACGGCAGGGTCTGTACGGGTACTGCCCTTGTAAGGATGGCAGTTAAGAAGGGTTGCCAGGGCAATAACACAGGGCATGATAAGGGAGAGCATTGGCACCTGTTTGTGTACCTGAGACTTGCTGTAGTGTGTATGGACCAGATCCTTGGTGGTTGCACATCTACACACAAGAGGCCAGTAAGATCTAAACATTTTATTGCTATAAGCAATGGACCTAACAATATAATTTATATGTAGTATCCATGATACTGACCTTGGCATTTAACTCTTACGTGACACAAACATTTTTCATTTTTGTTTGTTACTCCCTGCATTCTAAAAGCCATAACTTTCTAATTTTCCCGTTTACGTAGTAATATGAGCGCTTGATTTTTGCATGACAAGTTGTACTTCAAAATGATTCCATTTATTATTCTGTACATTGTACTGGGAAGCGGGAAAAGAAATTCAGAATAAGGATGAATTGAGAAAAAAAAATGCAGTACCACCATTTTCTTGCGAGTTTTGTTTTTATGGCTTCCACTCTGCGGGAAAAATTCTATGTTAGCTTTGTTCTCCGGATCTGTATGATCATGGTAATACCAAATTTATATAGTTTTTTTTTTCATGCTTTAATAACTTGACAAAAATTCTAAATTTTGAAGAAAAAAAATTCTTTGAATCAAAATATTCTGACACCTGTAACTTTTTTATATTTCAGTGTACGGAGCTGTCTAAGGTATCTTTTGTGGGACAATATGTAGTTTTTATTGATACCATGTTGGGGTTGGGGAATGTATGATGTTTTGATCACTTTTTATTCCCTTTTTTTAGGGAGGCAAGTCAGCAAAAAAATGCGAAATCAGCTATTTTGACTTTTTTTTTCCTGCTATGGCGTTTACTGTATGGAACAAATGTTTTTATATTTTAATAGTTTGGGCATTTTCGGACTTTGGGATGACTAATTTATTTATGTTTACTTTTATTTGTTTATATTTATATGTGATCTAGGGAAAGGGGAGTGCTCTGCTTCAGAGCAGACACCATACTTGCTCAGATGCACCAGGACGTACATGTATATCCTGGTGCGCGTAGGGGGTTAAATGTACTGTATGTGCACATTTTTGCTTTGAGATTATATAATGGTATTTTAATCATGTTATTAAAAGTTATGTTTTACTTTATTTCACTGCTGCTGGTTGAGTTTTTTTTTTTTTTATTGTATACTTTGGCCAAATATTTTTCTTTCTGGGGAACAAATGGGGCTTTAATGTGGTAACAAGACAGAACTGGTATCTTTTTATTTTTTTAAGTTTTATGTAGTGGAAAGTAGGAAAAATAGGGCCATTTTCAGCCTGAATACTGATTTTTCTTGGCAATGCTGACTTTTCTTATCAATGCTGTATCAAGAGAAACTTTAGACCCAATTTTAAAATAAAACTAAACAAATTTAATATATTAAAAAAAATGCTTTAAACAACCCCCCCCCCCCCCCACACACACATACACACAATATTGAAAAGTTACTGAATTGACAGTTACACTTTACAGGGAGTCTATCATCACCAATATCAGGTTATAACAGTTATAAACTAAACAAACTAGGGGCCAATTTATAAAGACCACTGGCCTTGTAATAAATTTAGATGCATTCTGTGGCAGCCCGCACACTTATCCTGGAATCTATGTCAATTCATAGCTGCTTTCATTTCAGTCATCATGTACATCAGAAAACAAGCCTAAAGAATGGTAAGTCTGGTGGAGCATGTGGCATTGGCCCCCAATGTGCCCTTTCCACAAAGTGACAATGGCATTAAACAAACCCCCGTTGCAACATATTTAGTCACAGACTACCGGTTTGACACTTTTTACACCAGAAAACTAGCATCACAGTCCCCCATAGTACTGTAGTTTTGTTTCTGTGATCCAACGATGTTAAATTCACGTTTCTATAAGTGATATTTGGGGCTTTCCCTCAGATTCATGTGATCATATCTTCAGCCAATGCTCTCAAAGTTCAGCAAGGGACCAGGACAGCCTATGAATCAGAGCAATGGGGAATCCTGCAGGGGTGAGTAAAGACTTATTTTAACAGGCCTCCATTAGGCACTATTGCACTTCAGTTTCCAGGGCTGAATACCCATTTTAAGGAGTGATATATACAGTGCCTTGCAAAAGTATTCATACCCTTTGAACTTTTTCACATTTTGTCACCTTACAACCACAAAATTAAATGTATTTTTTTGAGATTTTAAGTGATAGACCAACACAGAGTAGCACCTAATTGTGAAGTGGAATGAAAGTGATACATGGATTTAAAAATTTTAATCAAAAAAATATGAAAAGTGTGACATGCAAAAGCATTCAGCTCCCCTGTGATAAGAGCCCCAGATATGTATTTCTTATACTACTACTCACTCATATTGTGTGGTTCCTGTCTGTTATCAGCCATTTGGTCATAGGTTTGAGGAATGTGGTCTGTGGACTCTGTAATCAACAACCCTTTGATCCCCAGAGAGTCACTGACACAGGCCTTTGTTTATATAACAGTGCTACACTCATTAACCCGGCAGGGGATCCTGTAGAAAGGATGTGCTGGGAGGTCTCTCTGCACACAGTCCGCAGACAAGTTGGAGCCAGCTACACATCAAAAAGATTATGGTTTTATGACAATATCTGCCCTGGGGAACCTCTTACAGTCGCCCCGATAAATTCCCCAGATGCGCCAGGCCTAGCCACACCCTCAGAATACCCACAAGATACGGTTCAAAGGCCAGAAAAGGTCCAGACACTGATCTCCTTAGGGGATTGGGGTGTCATCCTTGGGGTCTACATGATGGGGATCTCGCCACAAACCCTATCATACCGCCTGCCCGACTCTACAGCCATTGGGCGAGGAAATAGAAGGAAAAATGGTTATAGAGAGTTTAGGAAGGAGTGCAGGGCTCCTCCTCCTAGTGACATCACTTAGGGAGGAGACCTTTTTAGTTAAAAGTTCTCAGACCAGGAACAGAGGCGTATTTTGTTTTTGTTGTTCCTGAAGGAGATGTGAGGGCAGGTCATGGTGCAGATTCCAACCATGTGGCCTAAACATGCGGTCTAGCATTGAGGCCTGAGACTCTTTGTTATCCTGGAAGAGATGTCACAGCATGTAGGAGACACATGCTCTGTAACTTGCTTAAGGAAGCCTACCACATGGACTTAGAGAAACGGACTATCTACTTGTTCTGGTAATTTTCTATGTTCTTCTTCTGCTGAAAGACACCCGGATAGCACTGCTCAGAGACAAGGGGGTGCTGCCACTGGAATAGCATGCCCAGAAGCATGCTTTTGGACTGCTTTAAGTATGCTCCCTGAGCTCCACATCTGGTACCCAGAGAACCAATCACAGGCTTGTGTTGGTAATATTTCCTTTTCTTCTGTTTATTTCCATTTTTATTTTGTGCACCATGTCATGTTGCTTTCCACTTGTATTTGCTTGATAACCACTACATGTATTTTCTGTATGTGTTAAGGGTCTAGTACCGACCCTTTTAGGGGTTAATAAATATATAAATTTAGAAAGCTCGTTTTGTATTAGCCTATGAGCCCAGAACACTCACTGGTGGTGGGTGTGAGGCGAATGAAGCGCTCAGGTGTGCCGAAAGTGATTTCGGTAGGACGAGATCCTTCACAGCCCCCATATCAATACTTTGTAGAGCCACCTTTTGCTGCAATTACAGCTGCAAGTATTTTGGGGTATGTCTCTACCAGCTTTGTGCATCTAGAGACTGAGATTTTTGCCCATTCTTCTTTGCAAAGTAGCTCAAGCTCAGCCAGATTGGATGGAGAGTGTTTGTGAACAGCAATTTTCATGTCTTACCACAGATGCTCAATGGGATTTAGGTTTGGATTTTGACTGGGCCATTCTAACTCATGAATATTCTTTGATATAAACCATTTCAAAGTAGCTCTGGCTGTATGTTTAGGGTCTTTGTCTTGCTGGAAAGTGAATGTCCTTCCCAAGTCTCAAGTCTTTTGCAGCCTCCAACAGATTTTCTTCTAGGATTGCCCTGTATTTAGCTCCATCCATCTTCCCATCAACTCTGACCAGCTTCCCTGTCCATGCTGAAGAAAAGCCTCCCCACAGCATGATGCTGCCACCACGTTTCACAGTGGGGATGGTGTGTTCAGGGTGATGAGCAGTGTTACTTTTCCGCCACACATAGCGCTTTTCAAAAAGTTCAACTTTGGACTCATCTGACCAGAGCACCTTTTCCACTTGTTTGCTGTGTCCCCTATATGGCTTGTAGCAAACTGCAAACAACACTTATTAGGTCTTTCTTTCAACAATGGTTTTCTTTTTGCCACTCTTCCATAAAGGCCAGATTTGTGGAGTACACAACTTATAGTTGTCCTTTGGACATATTCTTCCACCTGAGCTGTGGATTTCTGCAGCTCCTCCAGAGTGACCCTGGGCCTCTTGGCTGCTTCTCTGACCAGTGCTTTCCTTGTCCGATCTGTCGGTTTAGGTGGACGGCCATGTCTTGGCAGGTTTGCAGTTGTAGAATACTTTTTCCATTTTTGGATGACGGGTTGAACAGTGCACCTTGGGATGCTCAAAGCTTGAGATATGTTTTTATAACCTAACCCTGCTTTAAACTTCTCCACAACTTTATATCTGACCTGTCTGGTGAGTTCCTTGGTCTTCATGATGCTGTTTGCTCACTAGTGACCACTGAGGCCTTCATAGAACAGGCATATTTATACTGAGACTAAATTACACACAGCTTTTAACTAATTAAGAGCCTTCTGAAGGCAATTGCACGTCACACTTTTCAGATTTTAATTTGATTAAAATTTTAAAACCATATATCATTTTCGTTCCAATTATCTGCTACTTTTTGTTAGTCTATCACTTAAAATCTCAATCAAATGTATTTAAATTTATAGTTGTAAGGTGACAAAATGTGAAAAAGTTCAAGGGGTATGAATACTTTTGCAAGCCACTCTACATTGTTTCTCTTGGATTTAAAACTATAACCTCTCCATCAGATTTCCTTCACAGAGATAATCTGAAGCAATGCATGTATGTACAATGCCATGCACAATAGGCATCATGCCCCTTATGTTTGGCCTAGATCCTATATTCATCAAAATGTTGCACTACAGCTATAGAAACTGTATATCATTTCTGTGACCATGCCTTTTAATAGTGACAAAAACAAAACAAAACACTTTTTATATAATGAAATATGCCATATCAAACAAATATATAACGGCTTTGAAGCTTGACTTAACAGGACTGTCATATCAGGAATTATATGATATAGGAATTAGGAGGGTCTTCTATACAGGCCATAAATAAAACAAATCTGTATAAATTCATGATATAGGCCCATAGCATTCTTTATACTTGATTTACAATTGGAGTAAGAGGAAAAACAGTCACATATATTCCTGTTATCGTATTGGGAATGGAGATTTGCTTTGTTGGTTGCATCCTGCTGGAATTCTCTTTGCTCTAAGTATTATGTGTTAGTTGCCTCCTAAATTAGGCAGATAACAAAGAGGGAAATTCCAACCCCCAACCGGTGTCATAAATCACATGGCACAGCCAGACCCCAAGGAAAGGACTGGATGAACATATCTCTGGAAGAGAAAACACAATCTAATTGGGTCATACTTTCCTTGTCCTCTGTCTCTACAACGTGGATTAACCAGAGGCCAAAGGCATTAAAATTCTACACACCTTCCGTCCTCCTCAGTGAGAGATTCTTCCCTAACCCACTCCTTTCCTCCCCCCAACCCCGCCTTTCCCCCTTGCCCCCTTTTGGTGGAGGCCAGCATCCGGACGCGCTGTTGCAGAGTATGTTATATTAGCTTGGATATTTATATCTTTTCTGTCTGGAGCAAAAGGGGGCCCCCAAGGGGGGCCCGGCCCCCCCCCCCCCTTTCCCATAATGCCTTGTGATATAACCCCAGTTCAGTCAGTTTCATAGAGTTATGTTATATTATGTTTGTATATTTTTATATTTTTCTGTCTATATAAATGTGAGTCTATACATATATTTATTTATATAAAAAAAGAGAGGGAGAGAGAATACATAAATATATACAGAGAGGAAGAGAGAGAAAATACATATATAATGTGTGTGTGTGTGTGTGTATACAGTCATGGCCAAAAGTTTTGAGAATGATACAAATATTAATTTTTACAAAGTCTACTGCTTCAGTTTTTCTAATGGCAATTTGCATATACTTCAGAATGTTAGAAAGAGTGATCAGCTTAACAGCAATTACTTGCAAAGTCAATATTTGCCTAGAAAATGAACTTTATCCCCCAAAACACATTTCAACATCATTGCAGCCCTGCCTTAAAAGGACCACCTAACATCGTTTCAGTGATTGCTCCATTAACACAGGTGTGGGTGTTGATGAGGACAGGGCTAGAGATCAATCTGTCATGATTAAGTAAGAATGACACCACTGGACACTTTAAAAGGAGGCTGGTGCTTGCCATCATTGTTTCTCTTCTGTTAACCATGGTTATCTCTAAAGAAACATGTGCAGTCATCATTGCACTGCACAAAAATGGCCTAACTGGGAAGAGTATTGCAGCTAGAAAGATTGCACCTCAGTCAACAATCTATCGCATCATCAAGAACTTCAAGGAGAGAGGTTCCATTGGTGCCAAAAAGGCTCCAGGGCGCCCAAGAAAGACCAGCAAGCGGAAGGACCGTCTCTTAAAAGTGTTTCAGCTGCGGGATCGGGCTACCAGCAGTGCAGAGCTTGCTAAGGAATGGCAGCAGGCAGGTGTGAGTGCATCTGCACGCACTGTGAGGCGGAGACTCTTGGAGCAAGGCCTGGTCTCAAGGAGGGCAGCAAAGAAGCCACTTCTCTCCAGAAAAAACATCAGGGACAGACTGATATTCTGCAAAAGGTACAGGGAGTGGACTGCTGAGGACTGGGGTAAAGTCATTTTCTCTGATGAATCCCCTTTTCGATTGTTTGGAACATCTGGAAAAGAGCTTATTCGGAGAAGAAGAGGTGAGCGCTACCACCAGTCTTGTCTCATGCCAACTGTAAAGCATCCTGAAACCATTCATGTGTGGGGTTGCTTCTCAGCCAAGGGAATCGGCTCTCTCACAGTCTTGCCTAAAAACACAGCCATGAATAAAGAATGGTACCAGAATGTCCTCCAAGAGCAACTTCTCCCAACCGTCCAAGAGCAGTTTGGCGCTCAACAATGCCTTTTCCAGCATGATGGAGCACCTTGCCATAAAGCAAAGGTGATAACTAAATGGCTCAGGGAACAAAACAGAGATTTTGGGTCCATGGCCTGGAAACTCCCCAGATCTTAATCCCATTGAGAACTTGTGGTCAATCATCAAGAGACGGGTGGACAAACAAAAACCAACAAATTCAGACAAAATTAAAGCATTGATTCTGCAAGAATGGACTGCTATCAGTCAGGATTTGGTCCAGAAGTTGATTGAGAGCATGCCAGGGAGAATTGCAGAGGTCCTGAAGAAGAAGGGTCAACACTGCAAATATTGACTTGCTGCATTAACTCATTCTAACTGTCAATATAAGCTTCTGTTACTCATAATATGAATGCAATTATATTTCTTTATGTGATAAAAACATCTGACAAACACACATAAAAACCAGAGGGCAGCAGATCATGTGAAAATATAATATTTGTGTCATTCTCAAAACTTTTGGCCATGACTGTAAGCTGCAGACAGCTTTTACAGACTTGCCTTCTTAAACCAGTTCCATTAAGGATCCTCTGTAGCATATTCTGTCAAAAATCACATACAACTTACGTACATTATGGCAAAATTACATACATTTTAATAGGTGGATCCTTTGTGTCCATTATATAACAGATCCACCTCCATTAATGTACTAAGAAAACAGAACCCCCCCCCCCAAAAAAAAAAAAAAGGATTGCTCTGGTTGCAAGATGGGGCCTCCCTAATTAGGACGTTCCCCCATTGGCAGATCAAAAGATTCCCTTATTTGGCCCCCCACATGATACATGGCCACCTTTCAGATGCATATTTACTTTCACAACTCAATTCATAATTCAATCACTAGCTTTTTCTGTGAGTTAGAGGATCTTTACAGCTTCTGTCTGACCATGGCTGTCAGCCACTTATAAAGGAATCTGAGTCTGGCTATGGAAATAGAGGAGTCTGAGTCAGTGATTTAGCCTACAAACTTCACAACTGTGATGGACATTTGTTTTATTTAAACATACATACATATAAACACACAGACATACACAGTTATGGCCCCTAAAATTTTCACAGAAAATTATTGCAATTACACTTTGTTTTTTGTGGTGTTCCAATACACACAAAGGAAATAAGAGGAAAAAAAGACAAATCGGACATATCACACAAAATGCCAAAAAATGGGCAGAACAAAACTGTTGGCACAAAATTGTGGGTAAATAACTTTGTTTAAAGCATGAGATGCTCATTCAAACTCACTTGTGGCAAGTAACAGGTGTGGGCAATATAAAAATCACACCTAAAACCAGATGAAAAGTAGAGAAGTTGACTCAATCTTTACATTCTGTGTCTGTGTGTGCAACATTAAGCATGAAGAACAGAAAAAGGGGAAGAGAACTGTCTGAGGACTTGAGATCCAAAATTGTGGAAAAATATCAAACAATCTCAAGGTTACAAGTTCATCTCCAGAGATCTTTATGTTCCTAGGTACAGTGCCTTGCCAAAGTATTCGGCCCCCTTGAACTTTTCAACCTTTTGCCACATTTCAGGCTTCAAACATAAGGATATAAAATTTTAATTTTTTGGTGAAGAATCAACAACAAGTGGGACACAATTGTGAAGTGGAACAAAATTTATTGGTTATTTTAAACTTTTGTTCAAAATAAAAAACTGAAAAGTGGGGCGTGCAATATTATTCGGCCCCTTTACTTTCAGTGCAGCAAACTCACTCCAGAAGTTCAGTGAAGATCTCTGAATGATCCAATGTTGTCCTAAATGACTGATGATGATAAATATAATCCACCTGTGTAATCAAGTCTCCGTATAAATGCACCTGCTCTGTGATAGTCTCAGGGTTCTGTTTAAAGCACAGAGAGCATCATGAAGACCAAGGAACACACCAGGCAGGTCCGTAATACTGTTGTGGAGAAGTTTAAAGCCGGATTTGGATACAAAAAGATTTCCCAAACTTTAAACATCCAAAAGGAGCACTGTGCAAGTGATCATATTAAAATGGAAGGAGTATCAGACCACTGCAAATCTACCAAGACCCAGCCGTCCCTCTAAACTTTCATCTCAAACAAGGAGAAGACTGATCAGAGATGCAGCCAAGAGGCCCATGATCACTCTGGATGAACTGCAGAGATCTACAGCTGAGGTGGGAAAGTCTGTCCATAGGACAACAATCAGTCGTACACTGCACAAATCTGGCCTTTATGGAAGAGTGGCAAGAAGAAAGCCATTTCTCAAAGATATCCATAAAAAGTCTCATTTAAAGTTTGCCACAAGCCACCTGGGAGACACACCAAACATGTGGAAGAAGGTGCTCTGGTTAGATGAAACCAAAATTGAACTTTTTGGCTACAATGCAAAACGATATGTTTGGCGTAAAAGCAACACAGCTCATCACCCTGAACACACCATCTCCACTGTCAAACATGGTGGTGGCAGCATCATGGTTTGGACCTGCTTTTCTTCAGCAGGGACAGGGAAGACGGTTAAAATTGATGGAAAGATGGATGGAGCCAAATACAGGACCATTCTGGAAGAAAACCTGTTGGAGTCTGTAAAAGACCTGAGACTGGGACGGAGATTTATCTTCCAACAAGACACTGATCCCAAACATAAAGCAAAATCTACAATGGAATGGTTCACTAATAAACGTATCCAGGTGTTAGAATGGCCAAGTCCAGACCTGAATCCAATCGAGAATCTGTGGAAAGAGCTGAAAACTGCTGTTCACAAACGCTCTCCATCCAACCTCACTGAGCTCGAGCTGTTTTCCAAGGAAGAATGGGCAAGAATTTCAGTCTCTCGATGTGCAAAACTGATAGAGACATACCCCAAGCAACTTGCAGCTGTAATCGCAGCAAAAGGTGGCGCTACAAAGTATTAACTTAAGGGGGCCGAATAATTTGGCACGCCCCACTTTTCAGTTTTTTATTTTTTTACAAAAGTTTAAAATAACCAATAAATTTTGTTCCACTTCACAATTGTGTCCCACTTGTTGTTGATTCTTCACCAAAAAATTAAAATTTTATATCCTTATGTTTGAAGCCTGAAATGTGGCAAAAGGTTGAAAAGTTCAAGGGGGCCGAATACTTTCGCAAGGCACTGTATTTTACACAGTAGTTTAATGATATTTTCATGTTTGTTTTTAAAAGTTTTCACATATGCTTCTATTAGTATCCTCTCCTGGTTTTGACTTGAAATAAGAAAACTAAAACTGAAAAGTGAAAACCTTGATCTTCATGTATTTCTGTAGATTTTTTGTTTCATTTTATTTCACTTTTACTACTAAAATTAGCTTTCAAATAATAGCAGGGTAAATATTCTAATTGCACAATTTGGAACAGTGCATTTGTTTGAAGGAGTATGAAAGGTTGTATGTGGAAGGTGCAAGTGACAGAAGAAAAAAAGATCACAACCTGTTACAAGCATCTCTTAGGACGTTCACATTACAGTTATGAACCGAGGATTTTAGTAGAAGAGTGACGGAGCCCCTTCTGTCCGCATCCAATCCCATTGACTACAATGTAAAAAACATGACTGATTTCCTTCTCTCATCATATCTGTTTTCTTTTGTATGCATGACTTTTTATTCCGACAGAAAAGTAAGAAACATGACAGAGGAAAGGCTCTCGATATGTTTCTTCATATAAGGCTGAATGCAGAGAGACACCAGAGAGGGCTCCATCTACATCAGTCACTTAATGTCTGTTGCTCTCGTCCTGTAATGGACCTGTAGTGCTTGGGCTTTCCAAGGTAGAATTCACCTGAAGATTGCAAATGATGCTTTTTTCCATCTAGCTGAAAAAATTTTTAAAAAAAATCAACTAGAGGAAAAAAATCTGCCCAATCCCCATTGAAATTAATGGGAGAGATGTAAGGTGTTTTTTTGAGGTGGATTCTGCCTAAAAAATCAGTTTGCAAAAAAACACTGTATGAACTTACTTTAAAAGTGCCAGGTGTCTACTTTCAGGAAGTATGTGTTAGGCTGTGTTCACACGGAGGAATGTGCCGTGGAATTGGAGGCGGATTTCGCCCCGGAATCCGACTCCCATTGTTTTCAATGGGAGGCAGAGATCACAGCAGGATGCGGAAAAAAGAAGCGTCCTGCTCGATCTTGCCGCGGGCGGAATCCGTGGCTCGAGACTCCCTCCTGATTAGGTCCATTCATCTGGGCCTAATCAGGAGCAGGATGCCGCGACAGAATGCTGATGCCCTGCATTTTCAAGAGGCTAAAAATGATCATGGAAGCAAAAGCTTTATGTAAATAGGGGAAAATGCAGCAAAAATGCTATACAAGTAGGTAAAACAAACAAACCGGGCCTAATACTAAAAAGCTGTTAGACAGTCAACTTCTGCCAGCGGACAATTCTTTTTTAAGTCCCACAACGGTGCATTAATCCAAGTATAAGTCTTCAATAGCTTTTATTTGCTGCCATCATTAGGATGGATGAGAAATTGCTAATTTTTCCACTATACTTGATAGAATCTCTCATCACAATCACTTGTCTAGTTTGCCATCCATTGATCTTAAAGGGTATTTACACTTTTGCAACAAATTTATCTTATTATTCCAATGAAAAACAAAAAATAAAATAAACACAAAAAACAGGGTTCCAAACTACAAATGCTGAGTAGTATGATGTTACACCCACATTTTCTGTCCCATTCTTGGCATCCAACTCCAATGCTAGCAAATAATAAGACACAGTTGTAACCATGGGGATACAAATTAGCATGTGAACTGTAGACACAAAATTATATGAAGATCTGCAAAGCTATATTACATTTACATTTTTGGAGCACTTAAAAAGGTACCTGGAGTTTTCATGAAAAGTTAAAATATATGCAGGGTCTTGCTGGACTGCCTGTTCTACGACTATATAAGCCTTCATACATGGGGCCCTATCAGTTTTTCTACTGCTAACGTCCCCATTTTGACTGAAGCACATTTTGCCTTCAGGCTGTGGGCATGTACAATTAGGAACAGTCTGCCCCCCCCACCCCATTATAACTAGTTTGTTTACATGCCAGTTTGTCAGGAGTAACTGTACAAGCACAAACAAATAGCCGAGTAAAGCCCAAGTGACCATCATATACGATATCCAGGAACATTGAACTGCAAATACAGAGCAGTTATAGGCAGATACCAACTACATTCTATTCTAGCATCTACCATGCAGTCATAACCCAGGAAAGCACAATATCTGATTAAAATACTGTAAGTCAGTAAAGCAGTTTGAGGTCTGTGAATAATATCCCATCTTTAACCACATAAGCAACGAGAAGTACACACAAATACATAGAAAACTTTTTTCGTACATTGTAAACTGTGAGATGTTGCAGAATCCTCAATCTTTGTAGTTTCCAGACATGTGTGAGGCTGTGAGTTGAATCAGCAGCTCCTATTTGCATTCACTGTGTGAAGAGAAAAACCCCTCAAATCACTTTACTGTCTTGCTCATCTAATGTATCTAAGGTCATACTTCCCTAGTAAAAAAAAAGTAGTAAACTCTAAATTAGCTAGAAGGGAGACACCTACTGGCAGGAACTTTAGAGACGTGTTTCAGGCAAAAAGCATCCACATTTTTAATTAAAGCGCATTATATGTTGGTCCACAATCACAATCTCTATGAAATGAAACTAAGTTGCCAGAATAGTTAGTTCCATTTAAAAGGGACAAAAGAAAACAGGACTATTAAAGAGAACCTCTAACTTTCTATATTTATCAATTAGCATGGCCTACCATTTATTACATATCTACTTTAAGCAATAAAACCAGAAACATTTTATATTTTGATACTTCTACATAAAACAACAAGGAACCTGTTATGCACATGCATGAGACTGTGATAGCGCTGGGCAGTACTGTCAGTGACCAACTGCTCCACCCTAAGTGTGAGAAGGAGCGTTATCGGAAGTCTTTCCTCCTCGGTTAGGCTGAACCGCTACTTCTTATCTGTCTATCAATGTAATGCCTCTTACCTTGGAACATTCCTGTACATGTTGTATTTGTATTTGTATCTGCTTATCTTTGCTGCTGTAACTGAATTTCCCCATGGTGGGACTGTTAAAGGAGTATTATTATTATATCAATACCATACCTGCTGTACCATTTATAGCCATAAACATGAGACTATAGTTTTATACTATAATCAAATTGTTTTTTGTCCTTTACATTAGGTCACAGGACCAAACAGTGACCTACTGTGTACCAATGAAAGGGGCCAGTTTATCCCTGTACACTCCTGCATATATACTGTAGGCACATCAGTATAGTGCTAGTGCAGATGTATTGTGATAATGTAAAGCACACTCCAAGCAGAGATTCAGAAAGTGGTGGTTACATTTGAAAGACATAGGCCTGACTTTTTTTTTTTTATTTTATGGATTTTGCTACTAAAATTCCAGAATATTAGAAAATGTGATCTTACTACTCTATCATATTTAACAAAGGCCTTTAGGATGACAATCACAGAATAAAACATCTACATAATTGAGAAATCCTACAGAGGTAGCAATCAGGCAAAATTACTTTGTGGCCTAATGCTGCAACCTGGTGGCCAAATGAATAATAGCACTCATGCTCCATACCAAAGTATTATGAAGATCATAAGTTATCTCCATACAGCAAAATAGTTGCATTTTCAGTTATTGAAGCACATAAATATAAATCACAATGCTTATCACAACATTAGAAGGGAGGTTTCTTACACAAAGCTGCACCACTTGTTCGCAGGAAAACCCCCCACAAAAAAAGAGCCTAAAATAGCATGTTGGTTTTTCAAAGTGATCTGGTTTTTACATGCATCATTCACCACAATATGATTTACCAGAGAAGTAGTTTTGGGAAAAAAAAAGATTACATTTTCGATGCTTAAGGCTGTATTGCAGCTCCATTTTGCATGTTTTTTTGTCTGATTCTGTACAAAAAAAATGTGTAGCATGCTCCATAAGGCGGTAGGGAACTGTTCTGACTCCATGTAATATATAGAAATGTGGCAGGAGTGTATATGCACAAATGTATATTATACACACGACCATCAGCTATACCATTAACCCTTTCACTGCCAGGGTTTTTCAGATAGTTTGCCAGGGCAATTTTCACAGTTTTGAGATGGACAAAATTGAGATGGACTAAATTGCAACATAAATAATTATACTAATTCCCCCATACCTATATGTTTTCTGAAAGTAGACACCTGCAACATTGTCAAAATGCCACTTGGTACTGTATATGAACAGGCACCTTTATACAATTTTGATTTAAAAGTGTATAAAAAATGCAAATAAAATATCATCCTATAAAATGTAGGGATTACACACTGCGAAAAGCAGATGCACCCCTAAACCCTATATATTTCTTGAAAGTAGACAACCTTAAGATTATATGTGGGTTATCAATATATATGTCCACCTTCATGTAACAAACACTAACACATATATATGCACCTAAAACTCATATTCAATCGTACATTTACACACAAAACACATAAAATAAATCTAGCTGTACACAATTTATGTATATTCACAATCAACTACAACAAAAGGTTGTACTCTCAAAAAGCCTAATACAGAAGGACAAGCAATATTTTGGAGTCGTTCACCAATATCTGCGTCATTCACCAATATTTAAAATCTATACTGCACATAGCAAACTGACTGATACCAAAATCAGACTTCGAGATTGCACAGCATACAGTATTTAAAAACACAACTTAATATTTACATATATATATATATATATATATATATATATATATATATATATACACACGTATATATACACACACACAGTGAGGAAAAAAGTATTTTGTCAGCCACCAATTGTGCAAGTTCTCCCACTTAAAAAGATGAGAGAGGTCTGTAATTGACATCATAGGTAGACCTCAACTATGAGACACAAAATGAGAAAACATATCTAGAAAATCACATTGTCTGATTTTTTAAAAATTTATTTGCAAATTATGGTGGAAAATAAGTATTTGGTCACCTACAAACAAGCAAGATTTCTGGCTCTCACAGACGTGTAACTTCTTCTTTAAGAGGCTCCTCTGTCCTCCACTCATTACCTGTAGTAATGGCACCTGTTTGACATTGTTATCAGTATAAAAGACACCTGTCCACAACCTCAAACAGTCACCTCCAAACTCCACTATGGTGAAGACCAAAGAGTTGTGGAAGGACACCAGAAATAAAATTGTAGACCTGCACCAGGCTGGGAAGACTGAATCTGCAATAGGCAAGCAGCTTGGTGTGAAGAAATCAACTGTGGGAGCAATAATTAGAAAATGGAAGACATACAAGACCACTGATAATCTCCCTCGATCAGGGGCTCCACGCAAGATCTCACCCCTTGGGGTCAAAATGATCACAAGAACGGTGGGCAAAAATCCCAGAACCACACGGGGGGACCTAGTGAATGACCTGCAGAAAGCTGGGACTAACGTAACAAAGGCTACCGTCAGTAACACACTATGCTGCCAGGGACTCAGATCCTGCAGTGCCAGACGTGTCCCCCTGCTTAAGCCAGTACATATCCGGGCTCGTCTGAAGTTTGCTAGCGAGCTTTTGGATGTTCCAAAAGAGTATTGGGAGAATGTCATATGGTCAGATGAAACCAAAGTAGAACTGTTTGGTAGAAACACAACTCGTCATGTTTGGAGGAGAGTGAATGCTGAGTTGCATCCAAAGAACACCATATCTACTGTGAAGCATGGGGGTGGCAACATCATGCACTGGGGCTGTTTCTCTGCAAAGGGACCAGGACGACTGATCCGTGTACATGAAAGAATGAATGGGACCATGTATCGTGAGATTTTGAGTGCAAACCTCCTTCCATCAGCAAGGGCATTGAAGATTAAACGTGGCTGGGTCTTTCAGCATGACAATGATCCCAAGCACACCGCCAGGGCAACGAAGGAGTGGCTTCGTAAGAAGCATTTCAAGGTCCTGGAGTGGCCTAGCCAGTCTCAAGATCTCAACCCCATAGAAAACCTTTGGAGGGAGTTGAAAGTACGTGTTGCCCAGCAACAACCCCAAAACATCACTGCTCTAGAGGAGCTCTGCATGGAGGAATGGGCCAACATACCAGCAACAGTGTGTGACAACCTTGTGAAGACTTACAGAAAACGTTTGACCTCTGTGATTGCCAACAAAGGATATATAACAAAGTATTGAGATGAACTTTTGTTATTGACCAAATACTTATTTTCCACCATAATTTGCAAATAAATTCTTTAAAAATCAGACAATGTGATTTTCTGGATTTGTTTTCTCATTTTGTCTCTCATAGTTGAGGTCTACCTATGATGTCAATTACAGGCCGGCCTCATCTTTTTAAGTGGAAGAACTTGCACAATTGGTGGCTGACTTAATACTTTTTTTCCCCACTGTATACACAATCACCTTTATGCAACTTCATACAATTTTTGCTTGCAATCTCTGTTTGCTGCAAATATTAAAATTTGCCACTAAATTGCATGCTCAAGCAATCCCTTTCTGCAAACAAAATGTGCTTTCCAAAAAGAGCAAGATGTAAGAAATTCATACATACTATATATTTACAGGTGCAGGTGTTAAAGAAATGCCAAATATCGCAGATAATGGGTCAACCAATTATGTGCATGCAAATTAATCAGGGGCTTGCATAAGAAAATTATTTTTTTTTTTTATCCCCCCTATAAAATTAGTAACTATTGAAAAATTATAATCCATATACCTAACTAATGTGATATCTAGGGCAGGTTTCAAATTGGTGTAACACGACCGCTTTATTGCTCACATATTATGGACGCAACCTCTGAAGTTCCTGCGGTTTATTATTACTGTTGTTAGAGCCATAATTCTAGATCTGATGACCTACAGGAAGTCCATGTGTTTCATTTGTGCTGTGGGTGCAAAAAAACCCCACCCACTATTATACCCATCTGAAAGCTGCCAAAAACTGGGATTTTATATAGTGACATTTAAAGAGGACCTTTCATGTCCTCAGGCACATGCGGTTTTACATACCGCTAGAAAGCCGACAGCGCGCTGAATTAGCGCACTGCCGGCTTTCCCGGTATGTGCCCCGGGGCTGGAGATATCGGCGGTGTAAGTTTCACGGTTTACTGTCAGAAAGGCGTTCCTGACAGTCTAGCTGCACTGTGAGGAACGCCCTCCCCGACAGTACCCATTCATAGACTTGTACTGGGGGGCATTCCTCACAGCTCAGCATCATAGCCTGGCAGTAAGAAACGCCCCCTCTGACAGTACAGCGCAATAGACGAGTACAGAGAGAGGGGGCATTCCTTACTGCCCGGCGATGACGCTCAGCTGTGTGGAACGTCCCCTCAGTACAAGTCTATGAACGAGAACGGTCAGGGAGGGCGTTCCTCACAGCGCAGCTAGACTGTCAGGAACTTACACAGTCAATATCTCCAGCCCCAGGGCACATACCGGGAAAGCCGGCAGTGCGCTGAATTCAGTGCGCTGAATTCAGTGCGCTGTCGGCTTTCTAGCGGTATGTAAAACTGCATGTACCTGAGGACATGAAAGGTCCTCTTTAACTGGTGAAAATGTGTTTTGACCAATGGAACTTTTCCACCTGTCAGAAGTGTTTTATACATTCATCTCTAGTGATAATTATCGTTGAGCGAACCTGTCGAAGTTCAGGTTCGGCGAATACGGCCGAACTTTGCCCAAAAGTTCAGTTCGGGTACCCGAACCCCATTGAAATCAATGGGGACCTGAACTTGGTAACCCAAAAATGGCTATAAAATGGTTATAGTAAGGGGTAGAGGGCTGCAAAATGGGGCTAATAACAGGGATCCATTAATGAATGTAAGTATGTCCATGTTGGCAGTGGATAGGCAGATCCTTTCGTTGGTGATGAAACACTTGCCGCAGGGGAGGCCAGCACCTCCAAGGCATAGAGGGCAAGCTCTGATCACGAGTCCAATTTACCAACCCAGAAATTGAACGGGGAGGACCGATCGCTCAGTACCAGGAGACATGTTGAAAGATACTCATCCACCATGTGAGTCAAAGTCTGCGCTAGGAAACGGTATGGGTACACACGCAGTTCTTGTTACTGCAGTAGGAGACAGTATGGGTACACACGCACTTATTGTTACTGCGCTAAGAGACGTATGGGTACACACACAGTTATTGCTACTGCGCTGGCGGTATGGGTACACACGCAGCTGCTAGGACATGGTATGGGTACACGCACACAGTTATTGTTACTGCGCTAGGAGACAGTATGGGCACACACACAGTTTACTGTCACTGCCCTGAAAAGGGCAATTATTATTTCTAGACTAACTGTCCCTCACAGTATCAGGCTCCTCTCCCTACCTAGCTGCACTGCCCTGAAAACCACAATTAAATTTAGCAAAGGCCCTGACTGTCCCTATCTCCAGCTGTAGCCTCTCCCTACCTGGCCTAACTAACTGGAATGGCAATGGGAACTGTGACCCTGCCTCTTATATAGAGGAGTCACATGACCCGCCTGGCCAATCAGAGCCATGCCCATACTGGGCATGCCTGTGATGTCTGTGGGCTTAAAGCTGATTGATTAGCTGCTCAGCAGTCAACCAACCAGCTTTAGGGATGAGCCTGAGCCGAAGTTCGGGTTCGGGTACCCGAACCCATGAAGTTTGGCACGGACCCAAACTTTACGAATCGGGTTTGTTCATCACTAGTGATAATCATTATTGCTATTATTTTATCAGAGGGGGTCAGCATATTTTACTTTATAAAGATCAGGTATGGACAGGGACAAATGTAAACTTTGACTGTGTATGTGTTGTGTGTTTGGTGCAACTCTTTTGGCGCTGTGATTTGGACAATGGTAAATGTCTGGACCACAGCGCCAAGAAACCTCCAGGTTATGTTCAGAGGAGTATTACATAAGAATACCCCTCTGATTAGGCTCAGAGGGGTATTACATTATCCCTCTATGTGACAATCAGAGAGCAAAAGTATAGTATGCTCTCTGATAGGAGAGGGAGAACATGGACAGAAGTCCTCGCTGCCCCTCCACCTGGAGTCATATACAGGTTATGCACAGACAATGAAGATTTCTCATTGTCTCTGCAGTCTGCAGCTCTGCTCCCCCCTCTCCTCTTCATGCAGCTCCAAGATGCCCCTGAGGCTGGAGGTGGAGGACACTTTAGAGCCCTATATCTCAGGAGCAATTTGCTGTTAAAAACACTGTTGAAAATTGAGATCTGTATTGGGATCTTCATGACGAACAGCGTTTTCACCAGCAAATCGCTCAGGATCTGTAAGGGCTATCATGATGATCTTGGTAGCATTTTAAAGATGAGATTCTTTATAGCCTTAAAGGATCCGGAGAAATCAGCATTAGTAACAAGGATGTACTACATACATCCTCTGCAACTGAAGTGCCACCCTGTCTGGGAGTATTAATGCGTGGGCAGCAGGGAAAGGGTTATGATGTTATGAGTTCTTGATACTGATGATAATGAGGAGAAATGGAATTTCAAGGAACTAAAGGAAAGACCAAGGCTACACTATTTTCATAGTAAACAGTGAAGGACAACAGGTGAACAGTAATAGGCACTCAAGGCCTATTGGTGCAAACGGGGAGCAAAGGTTAGCCACATTGCCCTTGGTGAACATTCCTCCCCCCAGAATATGCCAATGCCTCTAATGCACAATAGATCAGAATTAATATAATAACCTGCCAGCAAAGAGTCAACAGTCTACATGTACTCTACCTTCAACACTATGCCTCAGACAACTTAGTGAAAGTGAAGTGGGCATCTTCATAGGACCACAAACAAAAAAGAAATCCTGGAGTACAAGGAATTCCAGAAAGAGGAAAACAAAAATGTTTTTTTTTTTTTTCTCCAAACAGTTTTGGACACAAGACAGAGCTACAGCATATGGTTGATACTCAGTAAAGAATTATAGCACAATGGGCAGAAGTATGTCTTTCAAAGTCCATTTAATGGATGCTCAACTTCATAAAATCAAGGAGAACATGGAGGTGAATTTTGAGGAGTAAGGAAGCACTAGCATTAAGATGTTCTGGGCTTTTACCACCACTGCCTAGGGTAGTATAATAATAAGCATTTGATGTTTGGCTTCCCTCTCAGCAGAATTCTCCTACCCATGTATGTGGTCACAAGTTTATCTTGATTGCTAAGGAATTGAGTGCACAAATTCCGATACCACCCTCTACGAGGCCAATCATCGGAAGGCTGCTGGTCAACTGGAGGAAACACCATCTCTCATGCACTTAAAAAGAACCTGTTGCCATAATTGCTGTGCTTCTTTAGAGTTCTCCCTGTCGCAGTTCCCTTCCACTACTTATGAACTATACAACACTTAACTATTAACCCTTTCACTGCCAGAGCAATTTTCAGTTTTGAGATGGACAAATCAAACCTAAACTGCAACATTAAAAAATCATCCAACCCCCCCCCATAACTATATATTTTCTTAAAGTAGACACCTGCAGCATTGTCCGAATGTCACTTGGTACTGTATGCGAACAAGCACCTTCATGCAATTTTGATTTAAAGTGAATGTTTTATAAAAAAAAAAATGCAAATGTATATTAGTTGCCAAAAGTGGAAACCAAACAAAAAGTTATATGCATCAAACCTCCTAAAAATAAGAGATCAACATGTGCAGAGTTCATTCATATCACTAAGGCCTAAACCTGCATGCACATGTCTTCAGAAAATCACTAGAACTGGAATGAGCAAAAATCTGCTTTGAAGTTGGAAATGTTAAAGTATCATCCTATAAAATGTAGGGATTACACGCCGTGGAAAGGAAGTGAACCCCTAAACCCTATATATTTTTTTGAACGTAGACAACCTGAAGATTACATGTGTCTCAATGGGTTATCAATAGCCATGTCCACCTTCATGTAACTTTGTGACAAACATATTTTTTGAAAAAATGCACTAAAACATATATTTGCACTTAAAACTCCTATTTACCTTACATTCACACACAAAATACATTTAAAATAAAAGATCAAGGTGTACACAATTTATATATACCACAATCAACTACAACAAGAGCTCGTACTCTCAAAAATGCTGAATCAAAAGACAAGCAAGATTTTGCTGTTATTAACTATTGCACCTAGCAAATTGTGACTGTGATACCAAAATCTAACTTTTTTGAGATTGCACAGCATACCATATATAAAACACAACTTAATATTTCATATATACAACCACCTTCATGCAACTTTGTAGCAGAGATTGTAAGCAAAAATTGTACAAAAATTCAAATTTGCCACTAAAGTGCATGCTCAAGCAGTCCCTTTCTGCAAACAAAATGTACTTTCCAAAAAACTGCAATATGTGAGGAATTCATACATATTATATATATATATATATATATTTATTTATTTATGGGTACAGGTGTTAAAGAAACGCCAAAATCGCACAAATGTGCCAATTTCGTGCATGCAAATTAAATAGGAGTTTACATAAAAATATAAATTTTCTATCCCCCTATAAAAATTGCAGCAATTTATACGTTCATCTAGTAATAATCGTTGCTATTATTTTAGCGTGTAACGGATATCGCTAGAGGTGTATTTTACGCTATAAAGATCAGGTATGGACAGGACAGGGATTGGGTGAAACGTAAACTTTATTGATGACTTTGTGCATGTGTTGTGTAAGTGTTTGATACAACTTTTTTGGCGCTGCGACCTGGACAATGGCAAACATCTGGGTCACAGCGCCAATAAACTTCCTGGTTATGTTCAGAGGGGTATTATATAAGAATTACATTACATTATCCCTCTATGTGATAATCAGAAAGCAAAAATATAGTATGCTCTCTGATTGATAGGAGAGGGGATAACATGGACAGAAGTCCCTGCTATCCCCCCCAAGGGTCACATACAGGTTATGCACAGTTGATGATGATTTCTCATCTCTGTGCAGTATACAGGGCTGCTCCTCCCCCTCCTACCCCAGCTCTTAAGATGCTTCTTGAGACAGGAGGGGGGAGGACATTTTAGAGCCTCATATCTTAGGAATTGTTGGGAGTATTAAGATGATCTTAAAGATGAGAATCTCATCTTTACAATGATACCAAGATCTTCATGATAGCCCTTAGAAATTCGGAGCGAATTGCTGTTAAAAACGCTGTTGGGAATTGAGATCTGCAATGGGATCTCAATGCCGAATAACGTTTTCAACAGTGAATTGCTTCGGAAGTGTGAGGGCGTTCATGAAGATCTTGGTATCAGCTTAAAGATGAGATTCTCTTCGAAATAGAAATAAGGCCGTATTAGATATGCGATTGGCTACAGAACTGCCAACCTGGGAGGACGTATAAATATGTGGCTGGCAGGGAAAGGGTTAAATTTGTGTGCCAAGGATCAGCAATTTAAGATCCATCCTGTTAAAAGACAAATCCAAAAGGAGGACTGGGAGTGCCACACTTAAACCCTTAAGGAACGGGCCTAAAAGAACCTTAATGACCAGGCCTCATTTTTCAAAATTGACATGTCACTTTATATGGCAATAATTTTGAGATGCTTTAACTTACACAAGTGATTTTGAAATTGTTTTTTCATGACACATTGTACTTCATGTTAGTGTTAAACATGAAGTGTGATGGAAATTTAAGAAAAAAAAACAAAAAAACCACAATTTTCAAAATGTGAAATGCTCTGCTTTTCAGACAGTCATACCACCCAAATACATAATTATCATCTACCATATCTTTGCTTTATATCGGCATCATCTTTTAATCGTACTTTCAATTATTTTGGATGTTAGAAGGCTTACAAGTGTAATAGCAATTTTCCAGATGACTTTAGTTCTGAAGGGGATTTGAAAGGCCTATATATTAGAAACCCCCATAAATCACCCCATTTTCAAAACTGCCCCCCTCAAATAATTCAAAACATTTGGGAAGTTTGCTAATCCTTTCAGCATTTCATGGGAATTAAAACAATATGGAGGTGAAATTTAGACATTTAATTTTTCTTCAAAAATACATTTAGTTCTAAAATTAACATTCACAAAGGGTTAAAGTAGAAAATGTATCTGTTATGCAATTTCTCCCGAGCACAGAAATACCCCACATGTGGGTGTTCACTGATGTTTGGGCACACGGCAGCAGACGGAAAAGGCGGCGTGACACTGGTTGTCTGCAAAGCAGATTTTGCTGGAATAGTTTTCGGTGCCATGTGTCATTTGCAGAGCCCCTAGAGTACCAATACAATGAAACCCCCCCCCAAAAGTAACCCCATTTTGGAAACTACACCCCTAACAGAATTTATCAAGGGGTATAGTGAGCATTTTGACCCTACAGCTGTTTCACTGATTTTTATTAACATTAGGATATTTAAATGAAAAATTACTAAAACAGCACTATCCCTAAAGTTTTCAAAGTGGTTAAAGGAGAAAAAGCATCCCACAGGTAGTTACACAATTTCCCCTGAACACAGCAATACCCCATATGTGGTCGTAAATTGCTGTATGGGTACATGGGGGGGCTCAGAATAGAAAGAGTACTATTTGGCTTATGGAGGGCAGATTTTGCTGGAATAGTTTTCTGGTGCCATGTCGCATTTGCAGAGGCCCTAGAGTACCAATTCAATGTAAACCCCCCAAAAGTGACCCTATTTTAGAAACTAAACCTCTCAAGAAATTTCTTAAGGAGTATGGTGAGCATTTTGACCCCACAGCTTATTCACAGATATTAACAATGGAAAGTAAAAATTAAGTTTTTTTTTTCCTATAAACTGTCCATTTAGCCCCAAATTTTCCATTTTAACAAGGTGTTAATGAAGAAAAAGCACCCCACAGTTTGTTACACAATTTCTCCTGAACACAGGAATATGCCATATGTGGTTGTAAAATGATGTATGAGTACATGGTGGAGTTCAGAATAGAAAGAGCGCTATTTGGCTTTTGGAGATCAGATTTTGCTGGAAGAGTTTTTAGGTGCCATGTCCCATTTTCAGGGCCCCTAAAGTACCAATACAATGGAAATCCCTTAAAAGTGACCTCATTTTGGAACCTACACCACTCAAGGAATTTCTCAAGGGGTATTATTTTGAGGCCAGTAGTACTTCCGAAAAATGAATGTACAAAGTGAAAATTTAAATTTATAAAGAAATTTGCCATTTCAGGGCCCAATATGTTGTGCCCACTTTGTGTCATCAGAGACATACACTCCTAAAACTATTAAGTGGGCTATCCTGGTTACAAAGAAGTTGTATATGTGGGCGTAAACTGTTGCTTGGGCACACAGCAGGGCTCAGAAGGAGAAGAGCATTGTGGTTTTTTAGCTTTTGGGGTATAGATTTAGAGGGACTTTCTGGACGCCATGTTTTTGCAGAGCCCTGGAGGTGCCAGTAAACTGGAATTCCTCAAGAAATGACCCAATTTTGTAGGGGCAATTTTAGGGTCTCCGCAAATATGACATGGTGTCCAAAAACCAACAATCAAAATTAGTGGTCCAAAAGCACATAGGGCTCACTCACATGTTCACCCTGCTGTGTGCCCCAACAACAGTTTATGCTCACATGTATGACACTGGTGTACGCAGGATAACGCACTTAATGTCATATGTAAGTATAAACTGCTGTTTGGGCACAGCCGGGAAGGAGTGCTATTTTGGTTTTTGGATGTCATGGCACTTTTACAGAGCCAATGAATTGCCAGTAAAGTGGAAGCTGCAGACATATCACCCCACTTTGGAAACATCACCCCTCAAGGGATTTAGCAAGTGGGGTAGTGAGCATTATTAAATTAATGCAACGCTCATGGGTTAATTTCCAGAAGTGAATGCACAGCTGATAATGAGTGAAAATTGCAATTTTTCCAGATACGCCAATTCAGTGCCCAAAATGTTGTGCCCAACAGAGAGACACTTCAAAAACTGTTAAGCGGGGACCCTGGACAAGTTTTTGGAGCGTTCACCTCTGATACAAGCCGGGCACAACATATTACACACTGAAATAACATACTCCTGGAAAAATTGCCATTTTCACCTTTCACCATCAGCTGTGTATTCATTTCTGGAAATTAAATTAATGCAACACTTGGGGTTAAAAATGCTCACTGTACCCCTGGATAAATTCCTTCAGGGGTGTAGTTTCCAAAATGTAATCACATCAGGGGATTCCACTTTACTGGCATTTCAGGGCTCTGCAAAAGTGTCATGTCGTCCAAAAGCCAAACTGTGCAGAAAACCCCCCCCCAAAAAAACGCTCCTTCCCTTCTGTGTCTGGTTGTGCCCAAACAACAATATACCCACATACAAAACTAAGTACATTATCCTGGGTACACCAGTGTCATACATGTGGGCATAAACTGCAGTTTGGGCACACAGCAGAGCACAGAAGGGAAGGAGCGCCATGTAGCTTTTGTAGTGCAAATTTAGATGTTTGGGATCTGGGTGCCATGTCATGTTTGCAGAGCCTCTAAGGTGCCAGAAAAGTGGATTTCCCTAAGGAGTGACCCCATTGTGAAAACTGCACCCCTCAAAATTTATCAAGGGGTGTAGTGGGCATTCGTATCCCAGGCGTGAATGCACGGTGGATGGTGAAGAGTGAATATGTAAGCTGTGCAGAGTGCATTGGGAATAACTCCCTACTATTTCCCCAGTAGTTCCTATTGGGGGTGTCACTTCTGCTGTCTTTGCCCTCATACGCTCTAAATCTGGTCTGTACCTTGATATACAGTCACAACTTATACATTCCCTCCTGCTGCAGTCAGTTATGTTCTAATGATTTGGCGATTTTTGGGGTTTTGTCTTCTCATTGTACAAGCTAAATTTTCTGGTGATGTAGCCATATGAGGCCTATTTTTTTTTTTTTTTTGTGGGATGAAATGCAATTTGTAAGGACACCATTTTTGGGTGCCTATAATTTATTGAATATAATTTAACTTTTCTTTTTAGTAGATAACAAAAAAACGAAAAAAAAAAAGACATTAATTGTGGCATTGTGTTTTACCCTTTAGATTTTTCGCCATACAGCATACATAACATGTTATCTTTATTCTGCGGGTTGGTACGATTATGGCGATGCCCAATTTATATTTTTTATGCAATATTAATTCTGCAGAACAAAAACCCCTTTGGGGGAAAAAAAAAATAAAATAAAAAATAAAATTTTACGCATGCTAACTTTATTTTTTGGTTTACAGTTGTTTGAGGGCTTATTTTTTGTAGGACCTGTACTTATTGGTACTGTTTTGGTGTACATAAGACTTTGATCACTTTTTATCGCATATTTTGTAAGGCCAGTTGGCGAAAAATCATTGCTTCCGGTGTTTTTTTTCCCCATTGTTCACCGCGTTGGTTAAATATGGTTTCAGTTTTATTGTACAGTTTGTTACGGACGCGGCGATACGAAATATGTATTAATTTTTAGTTTTTTTTTTATATTAATTCATTTTATATAGTTAAAGGGAATTTTAGGGGCTTTATAACTTTAAATTTTTTTTTTAATTTATTTATTTTTTTTTAGTTGTCCTGTAAGGACACCTGAACCAGCGATGCACTGACCGCTGGTTCAGTACTATAGACTGCAATACACAAGTATACACATGTATTGCAGTCTATATAGGAAGTTGTTTGCATAAGCTGACTTTCAGAGGTCCTGGCAGGATCAGCCAGGTAACGGGCTCCAGGCAGCCTGGGGTCACTGGCCAGACCCCAGGCTGCCGAAAATGCATAACGGCACCCCCTGATCTCGTAGCAGGGGGTCATTATTATAGCGCAACCGTGGCATTAAGGGGTTAAAGGTTTTTTCCCATGAACATAACTATGCATAAATTTTTAGACAAAAAAAGTTAATATAATTAAAAATTCGGCAAAGTTTTTCCATTTATGGTCATATCCATTAGCAACCTCTCAAATGCACTGACTTACCAGTAAATAAAAGCTCTGCAAAATTTTAAAATTACTTATCTGCAAAAATATTTCAATTGTATACAAACTTATTTATGGTTATCTTCATGGGAGAATCCCTTTAGCTTAAAACTTAGCAAGCTGCGCAAAGTGCACAACTAGCTTTACATCATACCACCTCTAGTCTTCCCCTATGGCTGGCCCTTGAAACTTCATATAGCTCAATGGATTAGGATAAATAAAACATTAAAATGCTCAGAGCAATCGTATGAAGTCAGTCATTGAGCTTTTCAGACCTGGCGACAGGTCCTTTAACAATCCTATACTATCTATTTGGGTATAAGTTTCTAAACTTCAATATGTACCGTAGTTAAACCTTTCACTGAACTATGATGTTCTTACTTCCCTTCTGTACTCTTGGATGTGAAGTAGCAGTTGTGAATTGCATTCTCTCACCTTTATCATAAAGTTAAAGAAAAGTAACAGTTACATTGTATTATTCCTCATGAAATTCTTCTTTCAAATTCTTCTTTTAAACCAGTTTATACTTTTCACATATTTCAGTCAATTCCACAGATTTCAATAAACCAATGGAAAAATATTAGAATAAATCTATTTATTTACTGCTACAGGGTATTTACCGAGTGTAAGCAACTTAAACTAAATTTCATGAAACAAATATTTCAACATTTACAATGATACATTTGCTTTTCTATTGTATTGCATTTGTACAAAACATCTGACTCATTATACAATTTTAATTTCATATAAATTAGCACTTTATTACATGTAATACTTTCAAGGAATACAGTTGCAGCCACAATCAATAATACAATGAATGGGAAAATACAAAACGTCCCATCAGAACAAAGTCATTTTCTTTAATTTATACAAATGTAGTAAATGTAAGGTGCTTGTCCCCCTTCTCTAGAGTATGCTCTGTATTGTACTGATGCGAATACACTGCAGGCATCTAGAACAGCGGAGAAGGCAAAAAGCAGCAATACAGTTTCCAATGTCACTTGGTAATATGCAGTAGAATTCCTCACTGGTAACAAGAGATATAAACATTATAGCGAGAAGTGGCATTGCAGTTAGATAACCACCTACCACTTCATCCAGGTATGAAGTCACATATCCAGAAACGGGACACACAGATAACCACAAAATACATGGCAAGCTAATGTACATGAAAAATGGACATACAGAGATACCTCGTGACTCCAAAGCATCTACAATGTGTGTCTAATATGCAATGGGTTACTCTCCTCAATTTAGCAGGGTTAGCAAGAGGAGGGAGCAGCTGGGAAAAATGTAATTCATGAATACGAGATCACACTACATTATGGTTTGTTTGTAGTCTGTAGCCATGGAGACACTTAAATGCGTAAGCATAATGGCAGGATTTGTTTATTCAAGACTATCCAAT
Organism: Leptodactylus fallax; assembly: GCA_947044405.1. Taxonomy (NCBI): domain Eukaryota; kingdom Metazoa; phylum Chordata; class Amphibia; order Anura; family Leptodactylidae; genus Leptodactylus; species Leptodactylus fallax. The sequence continues at coordinate 6,347,720 of CAMRHE010000027.1, read as the reverse complement.
TTTTTTTTTTTTTTAATAAAAAGGATCAATTTTTTTTCGTTTAAGTTGTTGCATATGTCACTTGACTATATAAGATGTATTCTAATGTCTTACCAGATTTAATCATACAGCTATGAATTATGCATGAAAAATTGAAGACTTTGGAAAAACATCAGATCCAATTGTTCTAGACAGATGATGCCATACCTGTACAGTTGGATTACTGTATTAACCACAAAGTGAAGGATTTTCTTTTTTCACATTACATAAGACCAGTGACAGTCACAGCCATCTTTCATATAATTGCATATTTAGTTCTTGTTTTTTTGCATAGAAACAAAATTAAACCCCAATCCAAGCCTGCATGTATATATCAGAAGATCATATACAAATCAAATGCAAAGCTTGTCAAAGGGTCTGTAAGGTACAAAGAAGTAAAGTGTCGTAGGCATAAAAAGCGGTGCTAACATGTATCTGGCAGCCATCTTGTAAGCTGGACAATATGTATGTCTTCAACTCAGTTGCAACTAAAGACTTGGGTCACAGTGTGCTTTACCATCAAGGCAGTAGCTGCTACAGAACTGATGGGTTTTAGCCCCAAGATGACTACCCCTTCTGAATGTACGTCAAGGATACCATTAAACAATTCATTGTAAGGAATATGAAAGATCTTTTTGAAACTAGAAATGGAAATTCTGTCGATTAAGTAAATTTTTTACATTTTCAAACAGGAAAATAATTTAATAGTAGAAAAAAAAAAAAAATCAACACGGCATTACGAAAAAAAAAAAAAAAAAAAAAAAGCAAATGACATGACTTCTCACATTACATTGTGACTTTGGTTACTTTGTATATTAATACATTATTTGGTATCTAGACTAAAAGTGAAGGAGTTAATATAAACAACTACAAACTAGATTAACTGTAAACGTATAAAACTCTGTAAACATGTTGGTTCTGAGTAACTGTGCAACATTGCAAACATAATGTGTACACACTCGGGGCCAATGGAAGTATTTGGCATAATACATCTCACTCCCCAACAAAAAGAGATCATTTTCAAAATGATGTCCAAAACTTAAACACATCATAAACAACACACAGACGACAGCAATCTATATGAAAAACAACAGTACAAAAAAAACTAAAGATTACTAGGTGCTGGGGCAGTGCGGGGAGGGATGTAGAAGTACATTGTGATTAAGACCATTACACAGCCTAAAGCAGCAGCAGCAAGTCTAAATATGAGAGAAGGTAAAGATCGATCTTAGTCATTTACTTGCATTAAAGCAATTTGATCTCACTCAGAATGATAGATTGACTTTTCACTTTTGAAGCATTGAGTTGCAAAATATCTGCACATTGTTTTTTCACATACTGCTGACGAAAAAAAACAAAAAACGTAGTTTGAAGACACTTTGGGGAACTACATGGCAGCTCTTTTAGCCATTAGTATCAAAATTTTCATAAGTTGTTTACATAGTATTCCCATCTAGAGAGACTGTTTCCCTTTTACTGAAAATCAGTGTAGAACAGTAAATGTTAAGCATAGGACATGTAGAGACTTAATTTTCACAATGTGAAGTCTTAAAAGCAAGGGGATTTCCAAGATTTGTGGGGATTCTACACCAGGGACTCCCTGCTGATCAGCTGTTTGAAGAAACAGTGGGGTGCTTTAAGTGCCACCTCTGCTTCAGAAGCCATGTGACAGATTTATCAGCCACAATGCCTGTTCACAGCTCAGTCTCATTTAAACGAATGAGGTGAGCTGTGATACCAACAGAACTGCTGGACAAATGTATGGCACTGTGCGAGGTTGTGTGTCAAGAGGCTGTAGGTCCTAGGTGTAAGACCCCCACTGATCTTTATTTGATGACCCATCATAAAAATAGGTCATCAATTAATCAGCCTGGAAACCCCATTTATTGTGCATCTGTCACCTCATCTGGCATGTCAGTCAGTCTACAAATGGTATTGCTCATAAAATAACAGTTCTGCATAATGAATAAACTCACAACTGGGCATTACTGTACCACCAGTCAAAGGGGCACATCCTACATATTCTGATTTGACAGTATCAGACTGTGCATGGATGCACCCCAATTGGCAACACCCACATGTCAATTTATTCATGACTTACTAGTAGATAAACAGGAACGGCACAACACAGAATTCTAAGAAAAGATGCTTCAGAATTGTTATATTATAAGGAATACATGAATGTACGAAAACCGGATTGTAAAGAGACAACAGCTCTTCTTGAGAGGGCAACTCCACTTTGTGTTCACAAAACTGGCCATATAACCCTTTTACTACTTACAAACATATCTACACACACTGAGCACCACAGACTAGTGTTCATGGACCAACATCTTCCAAACCCTCTTGCAAAAAATGCTCCCATTAAAAAATGTCTGAACCCTGAGAAATGCCATGTCTGTGGCACACCTAAGGATGAATGTTCAAATCAACTGGGTATTCACACCATAACATGTCCTACAGCTGTGACAGAATTCCCAACCCATCTAAACCCTTCAAGATTTAAATGCATTAGCCTACTGAAACATGATGCAGCACCACTACATGGATGGGCAGTTAATGGGACATCTCTGCTGGGAGAGATAGAAATAACATTTTATTAAAAAAAAAAGAGGTAAAATACTGAGTGGTTAAGTGACACTTTTGGTAATGAAATCAAATCGACAAATTGTCCAAGAAGCCTTCATCTGAGAGGACTTGATAGCAATGTTAGACTTTAAGTACTCATTTTCATATGAAGGACACAGTCTCAACATTTTGTGATTATGCTCATTTCACAGCTTATAATTCAGTAGTTTTAATGACCAAGTAAGATTAATGTCAGGAGTGAGAGGTAACCATTAGATCTCAGAAAAGCCAAGTTACGTAAAATGCTGGAGGAACTTGGAAAAAGATTCTTGTGTAAGGCGTACACATATATGTACTTGCTCTGTACAATTGCAGAGGAATATCTTTATGGCCATCTCCTTCTATAAATAGAAGAACTTCTGAACAAAATTGCTAAACACTATACAAGTTTCCTGGGAAAAAGACTAGTTTCAGTTGTAAACGTTGCACGTGTCAACACTTCATGTGCTCTTCAGTCCACCCCATCAAAACCTTGAGCATTTTCTATTGCTATATGCAGCTTGTCCCATAGGTCCTCAAATGACTCATACGGTGGCAAATCCAGGCGGTTAAAACTGTATTAAAAAAAATTATATATATTATATATATATATATATATATATATATAAAAAAATTCAGTTTACATAGAAATGCTGTCACATGAACCTATTAAAAATACTGGTATTACAGGTACATAGAACACTCCAATAATGAACAGGGTTAGCTATGTAGGAACCATAACTGATGGACTTTGTCTAGCTCAGTATACAGATTCCCAATGTCTGCTCTACTAGGAGTTCCCACTGAACAGTCAACCATTGGGAGACATGGTGCATGCCATGTCAGAGTTGGAAAGCTTTACATATGAATGTTGAACATGACAATGTAACACTACATGACCACACAAATCAACAGTAGTTGTATGCGGCGCTCTAATATAGTTCAATCTAGGCGACCCAACTCAATTCAATATATAGTAAGAACTTCAGCACTCTTGGTATGATGCAGAACAAGTAGTTTTATTTGTTACAACCCACAGACGCCACACGATTTAAGAGTGATGTGTCCGCCAATCAAGCCTTCATCAGACTCTACAAGAAATATGTATATATCAAGTACAGAAATTTGTATATATTATCTATAAATCACTGTAGCATATCCAGTAATAAATCTTGTGGAAGTCCTTTTCCACAACTACCATAAGATTTAATATTCTTCTGTGTGTTTTATACCACGTCATAGTGTTTTGTAGCATGTGAAATTGTAATATATACTTCATGTGTATATCTGTGTTTATACACCACTGTGTACAATGATTCATACTTTTGATTTCTTGTGGATTCTGATGAAGGCTTGATTGTCTTAAATGTCACTCTTAATTCCGGTGCATTCTGCGGATTTTACTGAATAAAAGTACTTGTTCTGCATCATACCAAGAGAGTGCTGAAGTTCTTATTATATATTACATGATCCCATGTAAACCCTACTATCTGTCTGTTCTTGGTTGCAAAAAGTACTTATAAATAAATTGCAAACTGCCTTTGCGCATAATATCTGCACTTCCATTCATTAGAAACTTCAAAATGTGGGTACCTATGGCCAAGAATCTACACAAACCCTTGTTCTCACTTAAACGGGTTATTCTGTTTCTAGTATTGATGACCAATCCTTAGGATAGGCCATCAATATTTGATCTGCAACTAGACAGCACAGCTCTCAGCAAGGTTTACATACCAAGAGCCTCAATACTCACCATGTAAACGAACAGAGAATGTAGGTATAGTCGCACTGTCACAGTACAGGTGATCTGCAGAGGTTGCAGATCTAATATTGATGGCCTATCCTAAGGAAAAGCCTTCAATACTAGAAACCGTATAACACCTTTAAGGTTATTTCTTATTTTAGCATAACAGTGATCAGAAATGACGACAAATGCCCCTTAGAATATTTCTACAAGCAAGAACATTTCACCCCACCATATAGTGCTCAATATGGCTAGTACTTTTGTGGCTGAATGTTTTGAAAGGAAATGTTCAACAAGCTCATATGGGTTTGATGCTCTGGTAAAGCAGTTAAACATTTAAAAATCAACCCACTTGAAGGAAATACATAGTATAAAAAAAATAATGTCACCATGTGTGCGCTCTGGGAAGTTTCTCTGGTGAGCCCCATCTTTCAACTGTAAACAACTGTGGTCCATTTGAGCCTGAAACAAAAACAAAATTGGATTTAATGGTAGGTTACATACATTTCTGGAAAATAGAGAGTCTACCACCACCAAAATATTTGCTACTGCACTTATATGCCGTAGGGGTGGTTAATGACATAGTGAACCTACCTGTTTTGTGTCAAAGTGCAATCTTGCTGCTGGCAAATGAGGTGCTCCTGGGGCAAAGCCTTTGTTAGGGGCGGGGCTGGGAAATTACCACAGGCAAAAAAAAATTGGTGCTCTAGCTAAGGACAGTCTGGATGAACCAGTTAATTTTTGTACAGATTAAGGCTAAATCCCCATGTTGCAGAAATGCAGATTTTGTTGCGGTTTTTTTGAGCCAAAGCCAACAATGGCTATAACAGGAATGGAAAATATAAAGGAAGCACTTATACTTACACCTTCTGCTCAATCCACTCCTGACACTGGCTAGCACAAAAAAAAAAAAAAAAAAAAAAAAAAAGCAGCTTTTCCACAACGTGAGGCCTTAGCCTAAAAGCAGATTTCCCTGGCAGCAGGACTTCGCTTTGACAGAAAAAGGTGCGTTTGTTAGATTAACAACTACCCCTACAACAGCATAGGAGTGGAATAAAAGCCATTTTCGAGATGGTAGATTCCTCTTAAGGCCGAGGCCCCACATGGCGTAAATGCCACAATTTTTCCAATTTGGCCTTTTACAGTATCTGCAAAGTCGATGGGATTCTGACTAATCCTATCCCCACATTGCAAAAAAATATCTGCAGCAGAGATAGTGCTATTTCAAAAACTATTGCATTTTTGAAAATCGCAGCATGTCCATTATACCTATGGAAACACTGGTGTTTTCCGTACAAGTATAACTAAGGCAGAAAGTCCGCAGATGAAAAATTTCGTCTGCGGATTCTGTGAAAAGCGCTGCAGGAAAAACCACAATGCATTTACCCCGCGTTTTTTCTCCCGCAGGGCTATTTGGCTGCGGATCACTATGTGGGGACTTGGCCTCAGGCTAGTTTCACACCCGTGTCTGGTTTCTGTTCGGGGATTCCATTCCTCATTTCGCTTGAAAAATTTGAAGAGAAAAGTCCTGCAAGTAGTGCTTTTCCCGCCACATTTTTCAGGCAGAAACTGGGCAAACCCGCGGGTAACCGCTTTTTAAGCAGATTGGGTTTCTGTTTTTCAGGTCCCCAAGCAGACCCAAAGAACTGAAACCTGAACGCAGGTGTGAACCTACCATTCAGGAGTTTTCTAGTTCATTTTAAAAGATAAGCTACCATCAGGATAGGTTATCAATAAGATTAGTGATGTCAGATACCTGGGACCCCCACTTATCAGCTGTTTGATGAGAACACAATGACCTCTTTTCACTGTTTACATTGCACCCTGTTTGTTTCCTGTGTACCAATGCAAAATGACAACAGCCTCATACCATTCACTTCTATGGGACAAGACTGATTATATTAAATGGCCCCTATGAAACAAAATGTGGCATGTGAAAAGGTTACAATGGGTCCATTTAAACAGCTGTTCGGCAGGGCCCCAGGTGTTAGAACCCCACCGATCTCTTATTGACAAGATAGGTGATCAATAAAGAACAAGACAACCGCAATGAGAATTATATGTAATACAAATACTTCACAAAATTATCAGTTAGTGTGACATAGTAGGCTTTCTAAAGACTTTTTGGACCTCTCTTTCTCTCTATATCTATATAGAGGGGCTGACTTACTGCTACTAGTCAATGTAGAAGGTGGCATCATGGGCTTTTTGAAAATCACCATTTGTCCATCCTATAGTACTTGGGAATGTGGTGCGCAAAGATTATGTAAATATATTTCCTTCATTCATATAACACTATTTATAGAGGCACCTGGTGATGAATCAACTAATATGATACACATTTTTCTATAAAGTATTTTGTATTTTCCAATCTGTATATAAAATGTAGGTGAGGATATGGATGGAAAGTGTTTAGGGAGAGTCTGGGACTGTTGTGCAGTTTATTTTTTTCAAATTACTTTATTAAAAACTTCTCTAGGATGGCTGCAATGTTGGCAGTACTGCAAGTGTGTGGAATGGCATATTTTGCTATTAATAGTTATTTTTGTTACAGTTTAGTCTACAAGGAATAAAAAAAAAAAAAAAAAAAAGGTAAAGGACAAAAACCAGAACTCATGATATTCAGACAATGTAATTAATAAGAGGTTAGCATTATCATCAAAGAGGCTGTCAAACCTAAACATACAATAGTAGTCTTACTATACAGGAAGACTTATTAGGAGCACCTGCACACTTATCAGAAAAACAGCACAACATGTAGCGTTAACTTTTCAGGTAAAATAGTAGACATCTTGACTGAATCCAAGAGTCTGTTGGGCAATGTTGTGTAATGGATTAGGTACAGCTTGAATTCTGTTTCTTTGAGTCTATGATGAGTCTTAAAAATAGTTTTTCCTGCATCACCATTTCTTTTGTGGTTAATTCTATAGCGTTCAGACGATTCATGATGATAACCCGAAGCACAAGCCAGTGCTTTAAGTCCTATATGTTCACCTTTCTTTGTGTACTGACTTTATAAACTTAAACCATCAGTAGGAAATATTCAAAACTGGCAGGGGGATTGCGTAAAGTACATTACAGTTTTCTCTGAGCCAGAGATTCAGTAAAACTTCAGTGGTGGCAATCACATAAATGGCTCTAACTCCAGATCTTGGTTTTAAAGTAAGACCAAGACTATGCCTGTATCCTAAGTAGATCCCAAGATATCACTGGTTAAAGTGAAGATGCATATACTTGCAGCTTTCACTTCAACTAGTGTGCAGGGGTACATGTGATGTTGTAGAGTGTAAGTAAAAAGACAATTTTCCCCTGTCAATGGAAAAAAAAACCCCAAAAAACAATAGATGGGAGAATAGAAATTTTGTGTTGGATTTTTATCACGGTTTTTGAGATGAACAAAGTTATGAAAGTTGTTGCCGATAAAGAGGGATAAAATGTTAATATGCCTGTTAAACCAGTAACATTGCAAAAATACTGCCAAAGATTTATTTTATTATAGACATATTGAATTTATGGTTCAAGTACTTATTTCTGGTGCATAACTCTGGTGCCTTATGTGCATTTAACCGTTTAGTGATGCAACTCATTTTAGCCTTAAACCATTAATATTTTATTCCACTCTGCATTCCAGCTTTAACAACTTTTACATATTTCAATGTAGCTTTAAGAGACCTTGTATTTAGTATGTACATATGACTAATCAGTTTTTAGTATTTTTTTTTTTTTCGGAGAGGCAAAGAGAAAATCTCAAATCTGAATGTTATGGTTTATGGAGTTCATAAAATATTAGTACATTTAATAGTTTGTTCCGGATGTAGCAATACCAGTTATGCTAGGTTCACACTAGAGAATGGGTTTCCGTTCTTCGGGTCTGCTTAAAAAGCGGTTATCCGTAGACCCCATAGACTATAATGGGGTCTGTCAGGTTTCTGCCTATTTTAAGCGGAATGGGGAACGCTAATGTGAACCAACACGTGTGTGTTTATTTTCATTAACAAAAAGAAAAAGTGTCTTTTCTGTACAATTACTCTACAGGCATGGTCTTGGTCTTATTTTAAATTCAAGACTCACGACTCTAGAGGTAAATTGCAATGTACTTTGCTTAAATCCCAAGTAGACACATTCAAAACTGTCAGGATGATGATATGTCTAATATTCATTACATCAATAAAGGGTTTAAATGCACATGAGGCACCAGAGTTATGTGCCAGCAATATTTACATAAGCCATAAATTCAAAATCTGTCAAACAAAAACCCAAAAAACATTTCCGGGAGGGTTTTTTCAATTGTAACGTTACTTTAAAGGGGGTTAGAGGAGTTTTACAGTTCCTATTGCCGAAAAGACAACTGGTCAGCTGATGAGTTCAGGTGTTGGACATCTCCCCCCCCCCCCTGCTCCCCTCCCCCCAGATATACTGATGACCTATCCACAGGATTATGAAAAATCCATTTGGGACCAGAAAATCCTTTTTTGTAAATCAGAGTTTTTAATTAAAAAGCAACTCCAAATAGTTTTCCATTTTCTGACAAACATAAAAGACATACACAGACAAGTAAAAAGCACATATCGGGATTCACGTTACATAACAGATCATACAAAGCATATGAGACTATTCCCCAATGTTACTGGCATCACAACCAAGAGATCGCTTTTAGAAAACCCTTTTCATAAATTCCTCACCTAAACAAGAATAAGGAACAGCAATAGGAGTTTGTACATGACATTTATCCATATTTGTATTAGATTACATATTTCATACACACTATTTAAATGTGATCATTGCTTTTATTAACGTGTACCTACCATATAGCTCAGCAAATCCATTCATTGGTACCCTTGAAGTACCAGTCACAAACTGAAGTAAGCGAATCCTCTTCTCTGCATCCATAATTAATACAGCCTAAAGACAATCATACATTACACTTTAAAACCCAATGTAAGGAAGCCAGCTGACAACAGAAATCCAGGTTCTCTTTTCAGTAAATAAACACCTTTTACCCCATCAGTTCACAGAGAGACTGGTTAGAGATGTTTACAAGGTACAGCAATAAAATCTGACTACAATTTCTATTGCTCTCACTACACCCAAAGTTCAGGAATGTGGCTACTTGTCAGTAATATCAAGGAAATATCAAGTAACTCCAAAGAGACCGGTCATTCCTGAATGTTGAATTTTATTTTTCTTAGGTCCAGTTCACATCTGCGTTTGGGGAGTCCGCTTGGGGATCCCCCTGAACGGAAACCTATACGCATAAAAAAACAAAAAAAAAAAAAAAAAAAAACACAGGCGGTTCAACCGGGAAACCCGCAGACCCCAGTCCCCAAAGTGAGACATGCAGGACTTTGTTTCCGACAAAAAAAAAAAAAAAACGCTTTGCAGCGCAGAGGGTATAAGCGCACACCCACGCATTGCTTTAAAAACCCATTCAAGTGAATGGGTTTTTAAGCAAAGCATCGCAAAGCTTTCCCTATCCAGTTTTCCAACATTTAGGTCGAACCCACCCTGAGCTGTCTCAAGGCCTTCGCCTTATTGTTGCAAAACATACTGATGGCATTGGTTACAGAAGAATTCATTTCAAGTTTTATGTATACAATTCTTAATCGGTTGTCCATTGGTCTGATCAGAGGATCAGAACAATGGGCATTGAGATTGCCAGACTAATGGATACAGAGGAACATTTGAGTTTGCGGTGGAATTGTAGATTTCTCTCGGAAGATGACGTTAACCATGCAATTAGAGGAATAAAGTGACAGGTCCAGATGGATTTTCACTATTGTATTATATTCGAGAAAGGCTTGATGCCACATTCCAGGCAAGCATTAAATAGTATTGTTAGGGGGTATGAACCACCTATTGATTTTCTTATAGAAGACACAAAAGTAATTGCAAAGAAAAGGAAGAATCTATTAAAATGTGAACACCATGCTCTTCTGGAATGTGATGGCAAAACGCCTGATTCCATACACAAGGATCAGGTGGGGTCTGTCCCGAACCTTCCATTGTTATTTTAACACTAAACAAACAACAAAGAACCTAAAGATGGTAGACCAAAAGTTGATAAATCACATATATATATATATATATATATATATATATATATATATATATATATATATATATATTATATATATATATATGTACACCCAAATTATAGGTAACAATATTGGGAACTTGTATTTAGGTATTATGAGGATTGGAACGGTACTCATTACCAAAGTGTGTTCAGTCATAATCAGGCCTATATAAAGCATAGAAGAGCATGGGGTGTATAAGAGCATACTAGAGACTTCTCACCTTCCAAAACCACTGAATAACTGGATGTGCAAGAGAATAACCATTCTTATACTTCGTATGGTCTCTCCAGTTGTTGACATCCACATCTCCCAAACCACACATGAGGAGCTAGAAATAAAATGAGATGCTTCATAAATCCCTCAATTAATGATCAGGACACATCACTTTGCGTAACAAATGACTAACAATACTATACCTCCAACTCATTTTCATCAAATATTTTAATCAGATCCTGAGGAATCAGTTCAAAAAAAACCCTTTGGAGAAAAATACAAAGTGTAAGTTTATGTTAGAGTCGAATTTGAAACAAACATACTTTACTAAAACATGTACATTAAAAAAATGTGGGTCAATTAAAGCCCTATATAAAATTAAAAAAAAGAAAAAAAAAAAAAAGAAAAAACCAAAACAGAGGAAGCGGAAGGCTGCCTCATTTTCTTACACTACATTCACACAACCCTAACTTTCTTGGCTGTTGTGTATCTGTTTTGAGGCAGTTGCGTCTAATTGTTTTTGATGGCTAACAGTCCACATGAAAAGGATGCGAGACAGATGACAGATGAATTTCATTATTATTATCTTTTTTTTTTTTTTTTAAAACAAAGACGTAACCGTTTTTTTTTTTTTTTTTTTTTTTTTTTAAATTAACATTTTATTGGATTTTCAAATAACGCCAATGAATATACATAAAGACAATGTGCATGACAAAACAATCATTAACCAAACGATCAGTTGAGCTGGTGTATTACATACAACGGTTAACTAAGAAAACAATAATAAATGGAACGTGGGAGGTGGGGAAGAGACGATGAGTCCTTAGGGTGAAAGGCCAAGGGTCTCAGAAGGTATGTTAATTAAACAGGGGGTCCCACAGGTGCGTCCAGGTAGGATCTTTAGAGAAGTCATACCATGGCGCCCAAATAGAGCTAAACTTTTGGTGGGTGCGAAGTTCTAAGTGGGAAAGTTCTTCCATCCAGGCTACTTGAAAGACTTTCCGTAGGAAGTGGGATACTGGAGGGGGGGGGGGGGAATTCGGATGCCCAGTATAGAGGAATCATAGATTTGGCGATAGCAACAAGTTGAAGACAAAGTCGTTTGTGGGACCTGGGTGGGAAGGTGGGCCACAGATTCAAGAATATGCCTACAGGGGTCAGAGGCTCAGTGAGTCCACAAACCTGGTTCAGTACCTGCTGGACGAGTGACCAGTAAGGGGATATTTTTTCGCATTCCCACCAAATATGCAGGTAGGAACCTGAGGACTTATGGCAGCGCCAACACAAAGGGGATACATCCGAAGAGTACTTATGGACTACAGTGGGCGTTCTATACCATCTGGTGACCAATTTGTAGCTTGCCTCCTGCAAGCGCACACATCTGGAAGGACCTGTGGATCACTTGAGGACAGATATTTCTCCAGGGGTAAGGGACATTTGAAGGTCTGCCTCCCATTTTCACACGTATGCGGGGAGCTCTGTGCCTAGTTCGCTCAGAAGGTTGGAGTAGAGAGTAGATAAAGGTCTTGGTGTATGTTGCTTCCGGAGTAGGAGCTGTTCTAGCCATGAAATAGAGCGATTGTCAGGCTCCTGCTTCAGCGCTCTCAGGTACAGGGTTTTAATCAACTGATATGTTAGGAAATTCGTATGGATGGAGAGGGGGTGTTTGGTGAACTCAGATTAAGAAGGGAAGGCCCCATCAATCAGTATAGAGTCGTAAGGTAATCGCCCGACATGCTTCGGCGCTATGGGGGCCGATTCTATAAACTTTGGTTCCGATAGGATTAAATCCTGAACGGACATGAGGGGAGGGACCTGTTGGCAAAGGAAGTAGTCGCCGTACCCATTGCCATGAGTCAGACCACTGATGTTAGTACATTGGGGGCGAGGACCTGCTTAGCCGTTTGGCGGGGGAGCCATAGTATTGCATTAAGGGGGAAGTCTATAGTGGCTTCCTCCACTGACACACGTAGCCTCAAATTTTCACTCTGAAACCAATCAATGGTCCTCGTCAGTTGTGCTGCATGATAATATGTTTTTATCTCTGGTAGACCCATACCACCCAACTTCCTAAGTCTGGTGAGAATGCGGAACGCCACTCTAGGACGTGAATTATGCCAGACATACTTCGAAAACATTCTGCGAAGGGAGGAGAAGAATGATAGTGGAAGAGGGATAGGGAGGGCTTGAAATGGGTATAATATCTTAGGCAGGACCATCATTTTCAGTAGATTAGTTCTACCCATCCATGAGATATATGGAACATGCCAAGATTCTAGTAGAGATTTGATGTTGGAGAGCAGAGGGGCATAGTTAGAATCGTACCAGCGCCTGGGCGAGGGCGTTAAATTTAATCCTAAGTACTTAATAGAATCGTGACGCAGCCTGTAAGTCAGATTTAATCGATGGGGGGCAATAGACACATAGGGCTTCGGATTTTGTGGTATTAATTTTAAAATTCGAGAGGGTAGTGCAACAGTTGGGTTGGTGGTGATTATTAAAAGGTTGTCTGCAAATGCGGCCGTACTATGACATATCCCTCCAATTACCAAACCTTTCAGCAATGGGTCCTGTCGAATATTCTGAATTAATGTTTCAATGGTCAGGACAAAAAGTAAAGGGGATAATGGGCATCCCTGTCTGGTGCCATTTTTGATATCAAACGAGGGGGAGAGGCATCCATTAACTCTAATTTTGGCGCTAGGTCTAGAGTACAAAGCCATAACCTTCTGAACAAACATGGGTGGGAAGCCAAAATGACGTAATGTCTCTGTCATAAAGGTCCAGTCTACCCTATCGAAGGCTTTTTCCGCATCTGTTGAAAGAAGGACCAATGGGATCTTCTTACGCTGGGAGTGTTGTATCAAGTGGAGTACTCGTTGGGTGTTATGTTTGCCCTCTCTGCCCGTTACAAACCCCACTTGCTCTGGGTGGACCAGAGAGGGTAGTAAGGATTTTAATCTATTAGCTACTAATTTGGCGTATAGTTTAACATCTACGTTTAGCAGGGAGATGGGGCGGTAGCTACCACATTGTGTCGGGTCCTTGCCTTCCTTAGGAATGATAGAAATATGGGCTTCCAAGGCTTGGGGAGGGAAGTAGTGGGCATCGTCTACAGAGTTACAAACCTGGAGAAAATGGGGGAGAAGGATAGAGCTGAATTGTTTATGATAAAAGGCTGGGAGGCCATCGGGGTCAGGAGCTTTCCCCAGAGGGGTGTCAGCAAGTACAGCTGACTGTAGTTCAGAAAAGGTAAAGGGAGTCGTAAGGGCATCTTGTTGTTGGGGAGTGAGCGATGGCAGAGAGAGAGAGAGATTGCAGGAAAGACCGGATTTTAGTAGAGCAATCCTGTAGCTCGAGAGGGGTCTCAGCAGGTCTAAGGTTATACAGTTTCTGATAGAAAGCACAAAATTCAGAAGCTATGTCTGAGGTGTCTTTTAGGATAGAGCCTGACCGTGAAGTGATCTCCGCTAAAAAGCTTTGATTGCGTTTTTTTTACTAAATATACCATCAGTTTTCCACCCTTATTACCATGCATATAGTATTTATGGGAGGATGCCAGATAGGCTTTAGCAGTTTTTAGGTTTAGGCAGTCTTTAAGACGTTCTCTGCACAAAATCAGTTCTGAGAGAGCCCCCTGAGCCGCAGTTCGCTTACGCTGACTTTCTAGGGTTGCAATTCAGGCAAGTAGGTCATCAATTTCTTTGGTACGTTTTTTTCTTAACGTGGGAACTCAGACTAATGAAAACCCCTCTGATCACGGACTTGTGGGCTTCCCAAATAACACAAGGCTGTACGTCAGGTGTAGTGTTCTCATTGAACTAGTCAGTGAGAGCTTTAGAAACAGCTTGACGAGAGTCGTGGGAACAAAGCAGAGTCTCATTAAGTCTCCAATCATAGCTACGGGGTGGGAGAGATGAAATTTGTAGTTGTACAGTTATGGGGGCGTAGTCAGAGATAGTGAAAGCCAATGGTGGGAGAGGAGGATAACGTTAGCTGATTCTGGGGCAGAAAGATGTAGTCCGACGCTGGTACGATTTGTGTGGGTTAGAATAAAACGTATAGTCCTTAACGTCGGGATTAAAGGCCCTCCATACAGCTACAAGATGCATAGAGGAGAGATGCTTGGCGAGTTTACTAAGGGCAGCGAAGCTATGTGAAGATGTGCCAGTGGAGGTGTCCTGGAGGGGCTGAAGAGCAATGTTAATGTCACCACCCAACACTACAAGACCCTCTGCAAACATAGAAAATCTGTCCAGAGTATCGAGTAGCCATGTAATTTGGCCAACATTTGGTGCGTATACATTGCCAATGGTGACCAGGGTATTGGCAATGTAACCTTTAAGAAACAGGTATCTGCCCTGGTCATCACTCAAGCGAGCAACCACAGAGAAGGGGACGTCCGATTTAAAGGCAATACTAACTCCATTCTTCTTCGCAGCAGTATCACACGAGTGAAACCAGGCAGAGTAAGGAGATTTGGGTAGGTTAGGTACTTTACCTGTAGGGAAATGTGTCTCTTGGAGGAGTAGGATAGAGGATTGTGATCGTTTAAGAGCGTGGAGTACCTGGGAGCGCTTGGTGGGAGAGTTGAGACCCTTGACATTCCATGACGTGAACTTAACACAGGACATAGACAACAGTTAACAATAAACTGAGAAATACTAATAAGTATGTAAAACAAACGCTATAGTGAGGTAATCAAATTTAAACGATTATATATAATGCACTGAGCTACAGTGCTGTGTCGTGGGGGGGTGGTAGAGCAGGGAGGTCGGCCCAAAGAGCCGGTAACAGAATCGCTAAAGGAGCAAAGGGCGCTATAAACTCCTTTAGGAGGTAAAGGCAAACAATATATAAACTGTATGCGAACTAGGCCCATCCCTGGCTACGGGGTGGCACGCGTGAAAAACAACATTATAACAAGTAATGAATCGCGGTCATAGGTCAGATAGTAAAAAAGGATATAAAATATTTAGGACATCACGAGAGAATTCAGTCCTGCTTCACAGGTGCCCTCTTCCTCTGGTGTTTAGATTTCGGACGTTTCCAGGCTTCCACTTTAGGAAGATCGGGTAGAGAGGCAATGTCTGTGAAAGTAAGCCATGATGGAATGGTGGCTGGATCCAATTCCAGAGGCGGACACGCAGCAAACAGGTCATCCGGGTGCCGGATATTGTACAAACGTCCATTTAAGTTGTAGGAGATCCCGAAGGGGGAATAGCCATTTATACGGTATCTTTAGTGTCCGAAGACGGTCAGTGAGTAACTTCATGTGTCGTCTTTTAGCCAGGGTCACCAGGGAAATATCCTGAAAGAATGTAATCCTGTGTCCTTCATAGTTGAAGTCCGGGGTTACGCGGGTTTTCTGCAAAATCGCCTCTGACTGGGAAGGACAGTAGTTTGCACACGATGTCCCTAGGAGGTTCCCCCTCCTTAGGCTTCGGGGCGCAAAGCCCTATGGGCTCGTTCAAGTTGGACATCCGATGACAGATCGCCCTCCAAGACTGATTTCAGGATTCTCTTTGTGATGGTCATGGTTTCAGAGGGCGGGAAGTTCTCTGGCACACCTCTGATACGTAGATTATTCCGCCTACCCCTGTTGTCCTGATCCTCCAGATAGGAGTGCAGAGAGTTCAGATGGACCTGGCAAGCCGTAAATGCCATAGTAGTGGCTTCGCCATGTGCCAGGAGTGACGTCTGTGTTTCCTGCAGGTGCTCGACTCGAACCAATGCCCCTGACATCTTGTTTAATATCAGCTAGTTCTTTCATGACCGGTTGCAAAGTTTTCTCAAGTAGTTTCTGCAGTCCCTTGGAGGAAATGGTGACCATGGAGGTGGAATCGGATATGTTTTCTTCATCCATGATGCTTTCTGCGTCGGACGCCTCTGCAGGATCAGGGGAAACTAGAGAACGTCTTGCTGTTGATGTGGAATTGAGTGGTGAGCGCTTCGAGAAACTTGTCTATTTCTGCTTGGGACTTCTTTGTGTGTTTCGGTGTAGCTCGTGGGTCTACGGGCTAACTCTGACCAATTTTGACCATGATGCAGCTGTCAGGACATGTCAGCCCACACCGGGAAAGAGCACAATCAGGCTGGGTTAGGGAGGCATAGTAAGATTTTGCCTGTCTAAACTAGGTGTTATCTAAGGGACCCTAGTAAGAAGTGGCAGGCACCAGAGGGTTAACTCACCACCCGAGTGGAGGATCCGCATCACACAGGGCCGCTGGTAGTATAGAAGACAAATTTGGGGTCCAGGTGTAGCAGAGAGAGGCTTGGTTTTGTGGTGAAGAGATGAAGGCCCCAAGATGGCCACCTCCCGTTGAGAGAGTGGCGGTAGGCCTCAGGCTTCAGATATTCGTTGGCTAGAGCATGGAGGGAGAGTAGAAGAAGTCACCCACGCAGATGGGAGAGCCTGGCAGTGTGGGCGGTGGAGTTGCCAAGGAGCCAGCTGGTAGCGGGCGGTCCCGTTCAGGCTGGTCCGCGGAGGTAGAGTAGGCCCCAAGATGGCAGCTCTCGGTGCGGGGAATTCAGTAGGCCCCAAACCCTGGATGTCCCGTGAGTGCAGCCGGAGCTATCGGCAGTACCCGCGGCGGTGATAGGTGAGAGCCAGAAGGCACTAGGTGGTCCGGCCTTGCTAGTGCCGCGGAGACTCCTGAATCCAAGATGGCAGGCCTCTGTGAGGAAGGAAAGGTAGGCCTCAAACCGGAGCAGCCGGTAATAAACCCCGAATCGTAGTCAAAAGCACCCTAGATGTACTAACAGGGCCTGGGGGAATGCCCAAGGGTGTATGAAGTCAGTAGAGGCTAGGATGGCAAATATCATGACCAGATTAGGTGAAGTACTCAGGAGAGCAACAGAGTACACGTTCAGTCCCTTTGCCGGCTAGCCACGCCCCCCAATCAACCGGTCTGTTTTTAACACGATTGATGAGTTAATTTTTATTGGGTCTGTGTATCCATTGAAACTGACAAATATATGTAATGTCCATTTTTTTGGCAGACAGAACAAATGAGAAAAGTGTGAATAGACTCAAGCTTTTTGAAATTGCCAGTTTAGGCTGGAAACCTCTACAGACTTTGTGAAAAGCACTGTGGGGAAAAACAGTGATGCGCGGCTGCTACTGAGTAGATATCCCCTGTCTGTGATCAGAATTATTTTTTTTTTTTTTTTTTTTTTTAGAATGAAACTAGACAACGACTTAAGAGGACCTTTCATGTCCTTATAGATGTTCAGTATTATATCCTGCTAGAAAGCCAACAGTACACTGAATTCAGCACGGTCGGCTTTCCCAGTATGTGCCCCAGTGCTGGAGATATCCGTGCTGTTCATTTCGGCACTGATACCTCCTCACTTTCAGAAGGGAGGGCCTTGCAGCTCAGCATCACTTGTTAGTCCAAATTATTGACGTCAACACAAAAATTCAATAGCCACTATATATGATCACAGTCGCCTTATAAATCCATCTGCAACTCTTTTGATTTTAATGCTAAGATAAACTTTAGCTATGTGAAAGAATGCTACAGTCCAGGATCCTAAATAACCCGATTCCTGGACTAGAATACAATATAAAATATCCAGCACACAATATAGTTCCATTATTCTATATCATGGTCAAACTTGAAAATGACCTAGCATTTAACTTCTGCTTGTGTAGTACAGTAATGCAGTCTATTAGTAGATGCAATAAATACATAGCTATAATACAGGGGTCAACAACCTTAGCATTTCAGGCATATCTGGCACAAGACTCTCAGTGGTGCTGCTCCAGGGGAGGAAGTACTAATGGTGGGGTGGGGGGGGGAAGTGTGACCATGTGCCTGGGCATGAGCTAGCCTGCGTAGAGGGCAGAAATTGTTTTTTATGGCAACAGAACATGCTAAAGTGAGCATTCATTTCAACAAGGCTGGACAGGCTTTTAAGTCCAGTGCAATGTTCATACAAAAGCCGATTCTACCACCAGAGAAGGATCTCACTGAAAGGGAGTCTGTCAGCAGGAAAGTCTTCTATACGGCTTCTACACTTTTCATGAAACTCAGCGTTTTAGTCTTATGCAAGATAGATGAAAAGGGCTTTAGGAGAGAGTTTGGCATTCTTTGCAGTTATCTAGAGCCGATAGCAAAGTCCCAGCAAGAGAACAAAGTGAGAGGTCACTCAAACAATGGAGTGGTGGAGCTGGGAGGAAATTAGGGGCAGTTATCTACAGCTGAGAGTGAAGTCCCAGCATGTAGGTCCCTACAGTCCTTTTCAGCTAATTTGCTTAAAAATAAAAATTCAGATTTTCATGAAAATGGAGCTGCAATGCAGAATAAGAAAGGCATCTTTGAAAAGAGAACACACAGTACCGTCATTAGTTTGATAGATTCCTTTGTTGACAGACTCCCTTCAAATATGTTTAATTAGATAATTGGCTGCTGATATGCCTTGTCCTATACAGGAAAGTTCTAAAACACAACATCCTTACAATTATTGCATGGCACACTATACAAAAAAAAAAAAAAAAAAAAAAAATGTTGCTGAAACCTGATCTAGATTGTAGACATACATAGATTTGGTAACATACCTCTTTAAAAGAAGCCATCTGTTTCTGGATCCTGTTCACAAATCTCCACTGTATAACAAGACTAAAAAAAGAAAAAAAAAAAAAAAAGAAAAATGCATTAATCATTGATGTAGATACTGACAGCTTACAGAGAATCCACAGTTTAACTGCAAGATGGGGTGGAGGGATTCTGCAGCAGGAAACCACTGCTGTCAGCCATATCATTAAGGGAAGTGATGATTTTTTTTTTTTTTTCCAAGATGGCGCCGCTGGAGTGGCTGCCTGCTACAGCAGCTCTGAGACTATCTTATTTTTCTTTCTATGTCTCGTTTTTTACCTCTCTACTTAAGGACTTTGCACTATGAAGAAACACACAAAGACTTGGACCCTTGTGATACTTTTTTTTTTTTTTATCTGTCTTTTTGTTCTGCTTGAAAATGGGATCTTTTGTGTATGCAGACAATTCCTTTGTCTATACAAGAGAGGAACTCCTGCAGCTCAGAGACACAGCAGGACGGCATACCATCTGGTCACACATCCCCCGCGAGCTTTGGAGAAAGAAAAAGCGGGTGAGGGGATGCAGAGCTGGTACTCTTCAAAGGACTAAAAAGAGGCGTTACCGACCAGCTGTTCCCTCCATCATCATGGGCAATGTGAGATCTCTTGCAAACAAGATGGATGAACTAACAGCGCTCACCGGGCATCATCAGGAGTTTCGGCGTGCAGCATGATGCTACTTACAGAGACTTGGCTCACTGAAGTTACTCCGGACCCTCTGGTCTCCTCGGATGGTTTTAAACTCCTTCGGGCAGACAGGACAAGGGAGAGCGGTAAGAGGAAAGGAGGAGGGCTGGCAATGTTTGTGAATAATAGATGGTGTAATCCTAGGCACATTGTGATTAAGGAGCAAACTTGCTGTAAGGACATTGAACTATTAGCTGTGAGCATGAGACCTTTCTACCTACCAAGGGAACTATCGCATGTCATCGTGATAGCTGCATATGTCCCCCCTCCCTCTGCGAAAGCTGACGCTGCCTGCGAGGTCCTACAAGCCACGGTGAGCCTTTTACAGTTAAAGCATCCCCAGGCCCTTTTTCTTCTGTCGGGTGATTTCAACCACGCCTCTCCATCATCCACACTGCCCAGTTTCACACAGTATGTAACCTGCCACACAAGAGACAACAAAACACTGGACTTGTTCTTTGCCAACGCGAGGGAGGCATATAGCTCATCAGCCCTACCGCCCCTGGGGAGATCGGATCACAACCTAGTACATCTCCGACCTGTGTACAAGCCACTTGTACGTAGAGAACCAGCTGTCACCCGCACAGTGAGGATATGGTCCGAGGAGAGTGATGAGGCTCTGAGGGATTGTTTTGACACAACCGCATGGGAAGTTCTGCAGGATTCTTATGGGGAAGATATAGAAGGACTCACACACTGCATAACAGACTACATTAATTTTTGTGTGGACAACACAGTACCCACAAAAGTGGTGAGGTGTTTCTCCAATAACAAACCATGGATTAACTCTGATATAAAAACACTACTTAAGGAGAAAAAGATGGCATTTAGGACAAGAGATAAGGAGAGGTTGAGGGAAGTACAAAAGGAGCTGAGGCATCAAATCAGGCAGGGAAAAGCCAGTTAAAGAAAAAAATGGAAAAGCAAATGGAAAGAAAAAAAGACATAAGGGGGGTCTAGGAGGGGCTTAAGTCAATTTCGGGTCATAAACAGTCTGTCTGCCAGATTGAGGCAGATGTTAATTGGCTTAATGAACTAAACCTATTCAACAGATTTGATCACACACCAGCTCCTCCCACCCCAGTATGTCCTTCAGCTCCCCCCACCACAATGACTTCTCCCCATGCGGCCACTTCCCAACAGACCAGTAAATCCAGAAATCCGTCTGTATCTGGCCACAGTCTGACCTTCACACGGGCCCAGGTGAGGAAGGAGATGAAAAAGATCAAGGCGAGGAAAGCCGCAGGGCCAGATGACATCAGTGCAAGGCTAATTAAGACTGGCGGGGACCAGCTGTGTGGTATAATTACATATATGTATAATATGAGCCTGAGGCAGGAAATAGTCCCTGAATTATGGAAATCCTCTTGTGTGGTACCAGTTCCAAAGAAACCCCACCCTATGGACCTCAATGACTACAGACCTGTAGCACTGACATCCCACCTGATGAAGATCTTGGAGAGATTGGTTCTCACACATCTCCGCCCTCTAGTGAGCCCCGCTATGGACCCCCTCCAGTTTGCTTATCGGCCGGGCATTGGGGTAGATGATGCCATCATCCATCTTCTGCACAGGGCTGTGTCTCACCTGGAGAAACCAGGGAACACAGTGAGAATAATGTTCTTTGACTTCTCCAGTGCTTTTAACACCATACAGCCCAGGTTATTGAGGGACAAGCTGGGCCTTGCTGGAGTGGACCAACACCTCTCCAACTGGATCCTAGACTACCTCACAAATCGACCGCAATACGTGAGAGCCCAAGACTGTGTGTCAGGTACCGTGATCTGTAATACGGGGGCACCTCAGGGTACGGTTCTCGCCCCTTTCTTCTTCACACTGTACACTGCAGATTTTAGGTGCAACTCATCCAGCTGCTACCTACAGAAGTATTCTGACGACTCTGCAATAGTGGGTCTCATCACAGATGATGATGATAGGGAGTACAGAGAACTGAACCAGGATTTTGTGGACTGGTGCCACCGGAACCACCTGAAGATTAACGCGGGGAAGACCAAGGAGATGGTGGTGGACTTCCGCAAAGGCAGAAGCCCTCCTAAACCAGTGGACATCCTGGGGACGGGCATCGAGATTGTGAACACCTATAAGTACCTGGGTTTGCTCCTTAATAATAAGCTGGACTGGGCAGATCATATGGAGGCCCTGTACAGGAAGGGCCACAGCAGGCTCTACCTGCTTAGGAAGCTGAGAGCCTTTGGAATCCGGGGGGCACTTGTTAGAACTTTCTTCAACTCGGTAGTGGCATCAGCCATCTTCTTTGGAGTGGCCTGCTGGGGGAGCAGTATATCAACCAGGGACAGAAATAAACTTGACAAGCTGATTAGAAGGGCCAGCTCTGTCCTGGGGTGCCCACTGGACCCAGTGCAGGTGGTGGGTGACAGAAGGATACTGTCCGTGGTGAGCTCCATGCAGCAGGAGGTCCCATCCCATGCATGAGACTGTGATCGCGCTGAGCAGTACTGTCAGTGACCGACTGCTCCACCCTAGGTGTGAGAAGGAGCGCTATCGGAAATCTTTCCTCCCCACCGCGGTTAGGCTGTACAACCAACACCGACCTAAGCGGAGATCATTACACGCAGAGAACTGAAACATCCCTCTGCCTGTTAAATCCCCCCCCCCCCCGCTACTTCCTATCTGTCTGTCTACTATCAATGTAATGCCTCTTACCTTGGAACATTCCTGTACATGTTGTATTTGTATCTGCTTATCTTTGCTGCTGTAACACACTGAATTTCCCCATTGTGGGACTATTAATAATAATAATAATAATAATAATAATAATAATAATAATAATAATAATAATAATAATATTAGCAACTTCTCATTGGCTGGTTCTGATTAAGAGAGGAGGGAGTCCCAATCAGAAGAACCACTCTAGTTGAAGACTGAATTCAGACTGTATGACTTGAACTACATGGAATGATTCCATGCGATTTTTGTGTGGATGATCCCTTATGCAACAACTTGTTTACCAGCTGTATAATATAAATTAGTCACCTCCACTTGAACTGACATCATTGAGAGTCATAATGGCAAGCCTTGACTTGCTGCAGTAACCATGTGACTTCATATGGACATAAAAAAAACAAAAAGCTGGTAAACAAGAAGAACTGGCCCCTGGTGGCACAGGAACCATACTGAATCAATAAGTTAAGTTTAATGCAATTCATAGGCATATTGTAGCTTTTACAAACCCAAGAAAACAAACCTATGTAGCAGACAAAGTACCTGCATAAAACCAAATGTCTGTGTTAGATTTGTGAACTTACTGTATGTACTCTTTCTTGTTCTTGTTGGTGATTACTATGTCTGAGCCACCAGGCTTAAGATCATGTTGATGTGTCTGGGGCAAAAAAAAAAAAAAAAAAAAAAAAAAGAAGAAAGAATATGTGCATATGCCAAGTCATTACTAGTTATACCTGTGCCATTCTACAAAAGATCTACTTCTACCTGTCCGAACAGTTCCTCATCCACACTGAATCGCAAGTCTAGGTCTGTTGGATCATTTTCAAGTATCCACTGGAGAGAATTGTAATATTCACTGTCCTAAGACAAACCACAATATTTTAGGTTGAATAACCCAACTAAAATCTTAGTGACCATCACTCTCTTGCCACCACTTTTGTATGTTTAGCAGATCCTTTAAAACAGGTTTCAAGTGACAAGAATCAATTTCAATAAATGTAAACCTGACTACTAGCTCTGTTCTGTAAAAATAATAGATTCTAGAGGCTTTCCTGTTCTGCAACCAAAAAAAAACCAAAAAAAACACACTTTTGATCAAATCACATCAGGAAAAATGAAGCCTCTGTCACAGTCAGCAGCACAAGCCACGTGAGACAGCCACAAGACAGCAGATGGCAAAACTGTGCTGAAACAAATGATTGCTCAGGAAATTTTTGCGTTAGACTAATAAATTCTAACTGTGCCAGAACCAGTGAAGCAGCCCCTATTGAAGCATGCAAAGAGTTGGAGTTGGTGGAGGTGATAAAAGGTACCCTATGTGATTGCAGCACCTCCATGTCTTTTCAGATTGCATCTAAGTCTTTGGAGGACATACATTACAAGGATTAGTGTAACATACCACAGATTCCATGTCATTCAGAGTTATTGCCTTCTGTAGCATCATTCTATAAAATGGTCGGATGAAAAAACCTGCAAGATTGATCATGAGCAACATTATTTTACATATGATCATTACTTATTAAATGCATTAATGTACCATGGCTAGTGTGCAATACACTGTAGTGCAGTTTCCATTCTTTCGTATTAAGCTACAGCCTCAGGTGACATTTCAAGAGGCTCATCAGTTGCCTCTTGATACCTACAACTTAGGAGTTGTAGGTATCAATAGCAAATAAAACCATAGTACCAAAAATTGTAACAGACTTATTAGGTAGCCAAATGCTTCAAATTTATGCAAGTTCACCTAATGGACAGCTCAAAACAATACCTTACTGTCGCCCATGCTTATGAGAGTAAAGCTGGCCACACACATTACATATGATGGCTGTTAGAACAATCCCTTTAAAGGGTCAGGATTTGGCTAAGGATACTTATCCCCTATACAATGGATAGGGGATTAGTGTGAGGTCACTGGGGGTCCAACCACTGAATTCCCCAGCAATTGGGAAACTAAAAAGTCCCCCCTAAAGCCTTATTGTGATTGGAACGCAGCTACCTAGGAGTGAACGAAGTGCAGGTCAAACATGCACACTGGTGTTCCACTCACAAGGAGGCTTTAGGGGGACTTTTTGTCTCCCAGTCTCCTGATCGCTGGGTGGTTGGACCCCCAGCAATCTGACACTTCTCCCTACTTACAGGATAGGGGGATAAGTGTCCTTAACAGCACAACTAGACAAAAATCATCATGTTGAAATACAGTAGTCAGGTCTGGCCTACATTTATCTAAAGTGTATGGACACCTTAACCTGTGCTGGAGCCCTGTCTGAAAATACAGTTGATACACAAGATATCCTGAGGTCCCATATAAAAAATAGGTTTAAGTTGGGAATTCCTTAAAATCAGAAATCTGTAGGAACAGAGGTGGATATTCAAGCTGCAGGACAAAAGTAGTAATGAGAGAGAGTTGGAAAAAATTTGCTCAGCAGCAAGAATGAATGGAAAAACACTTTTGGGCAGCTGACATCTGGTCTGTGCCATTGAATGCAGAAGATAATACTGTTCGGTCAACATTCATCTGATTTTATATGGTGAAAATCTTAGAATCTAGCATCTGTGTGGCCCAGGTGGTGCTGGATTACACTTTAACACAGATTCGTGGTGCCCGTGTATGACAACTGAACAGCACATCATTCTACATACAGGATTATTTTAGGGTTCAACATCACATTTAGGGTAACATTTGTCCACTGCAATTTGGTTTTGTGGTTAAGCCTGTAAAGCTACACAGCTGTAAATGAACAAGCCAAATCAGTCTAATAGAAAGCAGCAGCACAGGAGACGCCAGTGTGACCTTACCCAGAATGTGGCAGAGGTATGTCCAGCAATGATGGTAACCCACAGACTACACATCTACCACAATATTCTCTTGATCCTGCAGACTACAAATACCTAATATACCTATAATCTGTTTCAGATCTGTGACCACATGACATTGTTAACCTTATTTTTTTTTTCCTTTTTAAACCAACATAAATCCAACTTACCGTCCAGGAGTTTTCCATGATAAACTGCCATCCCAGCAACACGACCAATAAACTTAAAATATGAAATGTGGTCTTCATTGCAAAGTCCAGAGTTTGGATTGATCTGCAAAGTGTAATTATCACTGTGGAGAAAAACTGAAGCCTTAGTATTTGTAACAATACAACATATCACACTGTATACCTGGAACCCCTTGATAAGTTTTTATTCTGAAGGAGAGCAGAAGACACATAATAAACTTGGTTAAAAGAAACCAGTCATCAGTTTCACAATGGCCCCAACCACAGGCATAAGATATGAGTGACAATAACATCAGGAATGCACAGCATGACAGATATAGAAGCGAGAAAAAATAAATAAATAAATTAAACCTAGACTCCCTCATTATCAAGAGCTGCTGTGCAGGCCCCTTTAGGTTTCTAAAACTTAGTTTGGACACCCCCCAAAATAAAAAAAATAAAAAAACACGACAATGAACTGGATACTGGGAGAGTTTGGTTTCTCCCTGGGTGGCTTGGTTTGATTTAGGCCAGGTTCACATCTGCATTGCAGTGGTGACAAATCGACAGAGAAAAGTTGTGCATAGTGGACTTTTTCCTCTGCTGCTTTCAGTATTGAATCAGTGGACACCTTTTCGACTCCATTATAGTCAATGGGGGCCACCACTGCTACAATAGTGGTTACACATGGACAGTTCGGCCTTCGTCATTTGGGTCCCCCCAACGGACCCAAACAACAGAAAACCTGGCACTAGTGTGAACATTTTCTTTACCTACATAAAGTATCTCATAAGAGGTGGCATAAGAGGCCTCTACAAAATATTTTCTGATTCAACTTAAATTGCACTTACGTTGCAGAATACTCAAAAAGACCATAGTACGGATTGAACATTTCTTTAGATATCAGGAAGAACCATTCTCTGGCAACTCCACCATAATCTAAGCCTTTTTCATTGTCAAATTCAATCCAGAGACGTGCTTTAAGAAATTCTGGCCTTTTAACAGCAATTATCCTTCTGTAAGAATCCTCAAAAATGGCTGTACGACGTAACTTCATTTCAAACCTGTTAGGAATATCAAGCTAGAGACAATACATATAAATATAGGCATTTGACAAAAGCTTGCTTCAAGTGATGTACACATTTTCTAATGAATACTGTAAGGAACGTATACAGAAATATAAGATCTTGGTTTGCAGTTATTCAATAGGAAGTTCCAGTGGATCTTTCTTTGTCATGTATCTAGTTCTTAAACAGCCCTGATAACTTTTCAGTACGTCTGATAATTCCTTTGTGTCCATTACATGACTAGGGCAGATTAGTTCCCAAAGTAAGCTCCTGCTTGCAGTGTGTGTTGCCCTCACATAATCACTGCTCCCAATATCACCAAGTAGTTAAGCTCTGAACAGTATAAAATGGCGAGGAATTCATCAAAACGACCATCATGCTTATCTCAGTCCAATGATGCGCACACTATCTAAACTGGGCAAAAAAGAGTCTTAGAGTGCATCGGAGAGGCATGTTTACCAGTCACTCACCAAGAGATGTACTACCCAAAAGTAGCCTCTGACAGCTTTTTAAGGGCAGCAGGGGAAGCACTTATGTCCTCTTGTGGAAAAGCACATTGTCTAATCAGACCATATCTAGAATTTAATTTTTTTTTTTTTTTACATATATTTCACATTCCTATCTGCAGGCTTTTTTAATCAATGAATGTACATTAAAGATGTATTGGGATTTATACAAATAATTACATGCTAAGTATTAGAATACTTGACTTCTGTACAATATGAAAACTGCAAACAGTTTCAGTGATCAGCTGTTTAAGGGTGGTTCCACCAAGGTACTTGCCAGTAACGTTTAGTGGTTTTTCCTCACTACTGGCTGCGCGGTAACCTCCAAAACTGTGTAACCAGTAATAAGCAAAAGTCAGTAATCAGTGATTTCACTTAACCACTTCAGTACTAGGCCAATTTGTGTTTCAGGACCAGACTCATCTTCGGGTTTTTGTATGTGCGGTTTTGGGGGCTAACATTTTTATCATTTGGGTTATTCAACTAATTTCAGTGTCCTTTCATTGACACACAGGGCTTTATTTTTATGCTGTGTTAATTTTTTTTTTATATCCAGGAAAATATAAAACAAGAGGAGGGAAAATGTGTGTTTTTCACTTTTTATTTAATAGCACAAAGTGCTACTAAAATTTTTTTTAAGTGTTTTTTCCTTTCCATTATGGTAATTTTTATTTTGTATTGTGTTGGGGGTGGGGCTAGAACCTGTAATAAGGGCATTTTATTGGTATATGTTATGTATTTTTTTTTTCTATTTTTTTTTTTACATTGTGTCCCCATAAGGTCATAATAGACCTTTGGGGACATATGATTTTTTTTTGGGGGGTGGATTTTCCCTGTAACTGGGGCTGGTACATTTAGCCCCAGTTGCAGAAGGAATACAGCCTCCTGCACGTTACTAAAGAGCTGATCTGGGTCCTGTAGCTCTTACAGACGCTGCTCCCGCCGGATCACGTGACTGCCAGGGTAAGATGGGAGCTGCATTATGGCGGCACCCATCACTGTGTATACAGCGCTCATTGAGCGCTGTGTACACAGCGATGAGGGAAGGCAGGGATGGTAATAAACTGGTCCCTGCCTTCTCTAGGGGAGCTCCAGCTGTCCAGTTTCATCAGCTGCTGAAATCAGCAAGTAATGTACCAGTACGTCCTTGCAGAACAAGGCAACCACTTCCGGATGTAAATACACTATAGGCGGTCCGGAAGTGGTTAAAAGGGTTGTCCGGGCAAAACATTTTATTTATTTATTTATTTTAATAAGCCGAGGGAGGTGGGGGGTGCCTCCCAGTGCAGTCCGATGATGTCTTCCTGAGGCTGTTGATTGGCCTCAGCAGTCACATGACTGCTGAGGCCAATCAGTGGCTTCAGCTAAAGGGATCCGGGACGTCACAGCCAGCAAGGAATTTCATTTCTTAAAGACAGCTGAACAGTGCTGGGAGGACACCAGAGCATCAGGGACAGGAGAGTTTGATCCCCCCCCCCCCCACCTACCCCAGCCTATTTAAAAAATATTTTTTTTTTTTGCCCAGACAACCTCAAGGCGAAAGCACTGGTGTCCGCTACACAGATTGCAGCTAGAACCCTGTGTGGCACTGCCCTCAATCTGTTCATGCATTTTGGCATTATGAATTGATGTAGTAATATCTATGCAGTTTACCTCTATGTTAATTGTTATTCATTCATGCATGCATAGTAGAAATATGCCAACATACTATGTACCTGGATGCAGTTATAACTGCACTTATAAGGGAAGGCACTTGTGGCCCCAGAATTAAGTGAAACACTAATTCTAGGCCATTTCTATGATACTCCAGTCAATGGTGTAGAGGGATGGTTAAATTTACCCATTGCATTACTCTTAATGCAATTAAAAATTACATGCAGCTCTTCAGTAGAAAAGCACTGAAAAGTATGTATAATGTGCATCACCGATCTACCTATCAGCATTAAATATATTAATGGCAAACAATACTTGTATAAATAAAAATATTAATCATAGATAGATTACATTTATATGTAGAATGTACAGCAACAGAGTGTCTTTCCAGTTAGTGGGGGAAAAAAAAAAAAAAAGTATTTATTTAGTCAGCCACCAATTGTGCAAGTTCTCCCACTTAAAAAGATGAGAAGCCTGTAATTGACATCATAGGTAGACCTCAACTATGAGACACAAAATGTGAAAAAAAATCCAGAAAATCACATTGTCTGATTTTTAAAGAACTTATTTGCAAATTATGGTGGAATATAAGTATTTAGTCACCTACAAACAAGCAAGATTTCTGGCTCTCACAGACCTGTAACAACTTCTTTAAGAGGCTCCTCTGTCCTCCACTCATTACCTGTAGTAATGGCACCTATTTGACATTGTTAGTATAAAAGACACCTGTCCACAACCTCAAACAGTCACACTCCAAACTCCACTATGGTAAAGACCAGAGAGCTGTGGAAGGACACCAGAAACAAAATTGTAGACCTGCACCAGGCTGGGAAGACTGAATCTGCAATAGGCAAGCAGCTTGGTGTGAAGAAATCAACTGTGGGAGCAATAATTAGAAAATGGAAGACATACAAGACCACTGATAATCTCCCTCGATCAGGGGCCCTACGCAAGATCTCACCCCGTGGTGTCAAAATGATCACAAGAACGGTGAGCAAAAATCCCAGAACACCACGGGGGGACCTAGTGAACGACCTGCAGAAAGCTGGGACTAACGTAACAAAGGCTACCGTCAGTAACACACTACGCCGCCAGGGACTCAGATCCTGTAGTGCCAGAAGTGTCCCCCTCCTTAAGCCAGTACATATCCAGGCCCGTCTGACATTTGCTAGAATGCATTTGGATGTTCCAGAAGAGTATTGGGAGAATGTCATATGGTCAGATGAAACCAAAGTAAAAATGTTTAGTAGAAACACAACTCGTGTTTGGAGGAGAGTGAATGCTGAATTGCATCCAAAGAACACCATACCTACTGTGAAGCATGGGGGGTGGCAACATGATGCTTTGGGGCTGTTTCTCTGCAAAGGGACCAGGACGACTGATCCGTGTACATGAAAGAATGAATGGGGCCATGTATCGTGAGATTTTGAGTGCAAACCTCCTTCCATCAGCAAGGGCACTGAAGATGAAATGTGGCTGCGTCTTTCAGCATGACAATGATCCCAAGCACACCGCCAGGGCAATGAAGGAGTGGCTTCATAAGACGCATTTCAAGGTCCTGGTGTACCCTAGCCAGTCTCCAGATCTCAACCCCATAGAAAACCTTTGTAGGGAGTTGAAAGTCCGTGTTGCCCAGCGACATCCCAAAACATCACTGCTCTAGAGGAGATCTGCATGGAGGAATGGGCCAACATACCAGCAACAGTGTGTGCCAACCTTGTGAAGACTTACAGAAAACGTTTGACCTCTGTCAATGCCAACAAAGGATATATAACAAAGTATTGAGATGAACTTTTGTTATTGACCAAATACTTATTTTTCACCATAATTTGCAAATAAATTCTTTAAAAATCAGACAATGAATTTCTGGATTTGTTTTCTCATTGTTTCTCATAGTTGAGGTCTACCTATGATGTCAATTACAGGCCTCATCTTAAGCGGGAATACTTGCACAATTAGTGGCTGACAATACTTTTTTTTCCCCACTGTATAAACAGAAAGCAACAGCTTCAGGCAACTGGACTTACAGGTTAAGCCAGGAAGTGCAAAACAGAAGCCACATATCTGATTAGATGAAAACGTGTGTTTGTTCACCCATTATGACACAAGAAGAGTCCTAGCTCTTCTGGAATCACTGTCAATCCATGATCTACAATTAACGGATAACGAAGGAACAAACTTATCTAATTGATACTGTAGTAAAAAAAAAAAAAAATCATTTCACACACAAAAAATATATATATTTATATATATATATATATATATATATATATATATATATATATACACATACATACACACACACACATACATACACACATACATACATATATACACACACATATACACACACACACACACACATATATACACACACAAACTAATTTTGAACATACACAAACCTTCAAAATGCATATACAAAATATGAAGAATGCGCTTTAGCTTACACATGATTGTTTCTTCAACTTTTTACGGAAGTACTCATATTTTCTCTTGTAATCTCGAGAATACGGTACAGCCTACAAAAAAAAACAAAAAAAAAAAAAACACACACACACACACATTATGAGTTTAGCTGTTGTAGTAACCACATAGCAATCTGATAAATTTACCAATTGAACAAAAGTCATAAAAAAGACATATAATTTATTTTATAGTTTATATTGTTTTCCCCCATTTTCAAGTTCACAAATGATAGTTAACTTTTGTGCACTAGGGGGCAGACTAGAGAACATATTCTCTTCTTGCCATATCCTGAGTGTTTGCTTGCCTTCACTGTCTTCTATGCAAAAGAGTCTCCATGAGATTTATTTAGTAAATTACATTTTAATTACCACTTTGCAAAAAAAAAAAATAAATGTGAAAGCCCATTTATGGTAGAGTTTCTGTTCTACAACTGATTTAGATCAATTGATAAACAGATAAAACATTAGTTTGGAAAGTTTTTTTCAAATCCATTGATCAGAAATAACTGATCAAAAAAAACAAAAAAAAAACCCCAAACACACACACTTTATCATGATGGAAATAAGTACTGAATTTTTCGCTTTATAAAATGCACCTGATAAGATGCACATAGGTTTTAGAGGATGAAAATAGGAAAAAATATTGTGAACCAATTCCTGGACAACCTCAAAGTATAATGTCCCATAGTGGTCCCTCCTCACACAGTATAATGCCCTATAGTAGCCCCTGTACACAGTATAATGTCACAGTGTAGTGACTTCTCCATACATTATAATGCTCTATATTGGCCCATACAATTTACTTTACAAATTTTCCGAACCTGAAACTTGTAGAGTTTGCCACCCACAAACCATTATTCTATTCTGGGGTGTCTTCAGACCCCAGAGTATATTGATTGGAGGCTCAGGGGAAGTGATAAAAAAAAAAAAAAAAAAAAAAAAAGTTACTCACCTGGTCTCCAGTGCAGGTCTTCCAACCTCTTCTGTTCCCAGGGATGTCATTTATGATGTCAGAGCCAGCTAAGGTCAAATCAAAGGCCAATCACATCAGTGTCATGATGCAAAATAACATCGGCGTTAGCCACGTAACATTGCGACAACCTCAATTTGCGTGAGATGTCAGTGTGATTGGCCTGTAATTGGGCCTTAGTGGTCTCTGATGTCATTCAGAGAAGTCCTGTGAACAGAAGAGGGCGAAAGACCCAAGCCAGAGGCCAGGAAAGGAGTGTAACACTTTTTAATCACTTTCCCTGGGCCTCCGATCATTATACTCTGGGGTCCCTTCAGGCCTCTTAACTCCTTTATATCACAGCCAATTTTCGTTTTTGCATTTCTGTTTTCCCTCTCCCCATTCCAAGAACCATAATTTTTTTCATTTTTCAGTTCACAGAGTCAAATGATGACTTACTGTTTGCGAAAAATTGTACTTTCTACAAGATATTGAATGGTGTCATTACAGTGTACTGGAAGCTGGAAAAAAAACTTCAGAATGAGATGGAATTTGAAAAAAAAAAAAAAAAAAAAAATGTATTAGCACCAATTTCTTATGGGTTTAATTTTTACAGCATTCACTATGTGGTACAAAATGACATGTTACCTTTATTCTGTTGGTCAGTACAATCATGGTGATACCAAATTTGTATTGTATTTGTAACATTTTCATACCTTGTAAAAAATGAAAACTTTGCAAAATAGAAAAACATTTTTGTGTTGTCATATTGTGACACGTGTAACTTTTTTTATATTTGTGTGTATGGAGCTGGGTATGGTGCCTTTTTATGCGGGACAAGATTGTGTTTTAATTGATACCATTTTGGTGAAGGTCTGATAGTGTGATCACTTTTTATTCAATTTTTTTTTGTTTTATAGGAGGCAAAAAGTTTAAAAAACAGCTATTTGTCCATTTTGATTTTTCTTCTTCGCTACCCTGTTCACCATTGGGATAAATATTTAATAGTTTGGGCATTGTGGAGCGCAGGAATACCTAAAGTGTTTATGTTTACTTTTGTTTATTTTTATATGTGATCTATGAAAAGGGGGGTGATTTAAGCTTTTATATTTTTTGCTTTTTAATACTTAAAGTTTTATTTTTCTTTTAACTTTTATTTTCAGACCCTCTAGGAACTTTGAGCCCTAAGGGGTGTGATCGCTCACACTATACACTGCAATACTAATGTATTGCAGTGAATAGTAAATCCTATGACTTCTATTACATGCTGCTTCTGGCAGCATGTAATAGAGCCATACTGATGACAAGCATGGGAGCCTTCAATAAGCTCCTGGCTGTTATGACAACCAATCGCTGCCCTCCGATAACGTTCTGAAGGGCAGCGATCGAGTAAAGATGGTGGCACCTGCGCACTTTAGATGCCGCGGTCGTGTTTGACTGCGGTATCTAAAGTGTTAGCAGGTGCGATCAGTGTCAGCACTGATCGCAGCGGGTGCTGGTTGTATTATACAGCCGGCACCCGCCGTGTAGGGAGAGAGCTCTGCTCCTGAACTCTCTCCATACACCCCTTCACACCCAATCACGTACATCTTAGTTTGCAGCTTTATAAGACGTACTGACACTGGCATCAGAAAACCACAAAAATAGTTTGGCTGCTTGAGCAACATTTCCAAACATGAATTTCTTTTGCATGCAGGATATAGTGAAGTGTGCTGAGCAGTCAGTATTGTGAAAGAAGCAATGTATTATAGGACACACACCTACACAGCCTGATTTACCAGCAATGACAGACCAAAGAATTGACAGTGCAGTATGTATATGGATGTGCTTCAAGCCTTCTCAGAGGTTTTGCCTTCTAATAGGGACATTACATGGCAATGTCAGTTTTTCCTTGCTAATAAGGACTCACCTAACACGTCTTAACCGTAAGTGCTGCTCATTCTGACTCCGTGAAATAAAAAGTTCAGACAGCCAAGAATGAAACTCAATCCCCACCCACTCACTGCAGCCAGTGGCTATGGATAGAAGTGCTTAAGGTAATTTCCCAGATGGTGTTAGGTGAAATATATTATTACACTGGTTCCAAATTAACATACTTTTCACACCTTAAACAAGCTGCTGTCTTGTAAATATGGTGAACTGACAGATGCATCACAACGTTATAGCAACAGTGGTATGAGATTACAGGATATATTTGCTTTTAGGTGCTTGGCACTGATGGATAAAAAAAAAAAAAAAAAAAAAAAAAAAAAAAACAGCCAGGAAATCTCACCGGTCCTGTTATTGCCGCAGTCTGTAAGCGCGGATCCTCCCATTGAGTTTTCTTTGTGTCTGGAAGAAATAAGAACGTAGTTAAAAAAAAAAATTATATATTATATTTAATATATTAAAATAATAAATATATATATATATATATATATATATATATATATATATATATATAAATAAATATATCTGTCTTTATCATATTATATATAATCTTATTACTGTTATCTAGAAATAGAGTTTTCCTTACGGTGGTCAATATAAAAGACTCTTCCATCAGAGTGTGTTCTCTCTTCCCAACCAGGCTGCATGAGAGAATCATATATAAGTCAGTATAGTACAAGAAGAAATATTTGCCAAAAACAACTGGATCAGTAAATTGTATGCATTTACTTGGAATGACATGTAATCATTGATTTCTACAGCTCCTGACAAAGGCTAAGGCCACACACAAGCACAACTTAAAAATGGAATATTTTATACGCACCGTAAAATCCTTTTCTCGTTGTATTCACTGGGGGACATCGCACCATGGGTATAAACCCGACCACTAGGAGGCTGACACGGAGAAAGAAAAGCTGTTGGTTCCGCCTCTAACGAGAAAAGGGTTTCACAGCGAGTACAAAAAAAAAAAACACCCCACAAAATCCTATTTTCTTGCTTATTTCACTGGGGGACAGCAACATGGACCTAAAGCGGTCCCAGAGGGTGGGAAATATACAGCCATGCAAGCAACCTAGCGCACGGCCGCTTGCAGAACCTTATGACCAAAGCTGGTATCGGCAGAGGCCACAGAGTGGATCTGGTAAAACTTCGTGCATGGAAACCCAGGTGGCAGCCTTGCAGACCTGGGCGGCAGAAGTCTGATGCCGAACAGCCCAGGATGCTGCAATAGCCCTAGTGGAGTGAGCCATCACACGGAAGGGCAGGTCCTTACCCTTAAGCTGATAGGCCTCCTTAATCACAGACCGAAACCATCTGGAGATAGCAGCAGGCAGGCCCTTGTGAGGGCCCTCAGGGAGCACGAACAAAAGGGACAGTGAGAGACAAGTAGACCCAAATCGCCCGGACAACATCCAGGCAGTGAAGTGAACGCTCACGAAGATGCTTGGGGTCAGGACAAAGGATGACAAGACTATGTCCTTGTTAATGTGAAAGGAGGAAACCACCTTAGGCAGAAATGATGGTGGCGGATGAAGGACAACTTTGTCCCTGTGGAGAACCAGAAAGGGAGACTGCCGGGACAGGGCAGCAAGCTCAGAGAAACTGCAAGCAGAAGTAATGGCCACAAGAAAAGTGACCTTCCAGGACAGAAGGAGAAGAGGAATCGCCCTCAGAGGGTCAAAAGGTGGAGCCTGAAGCACCTAAAGGACAAGATTAAGATCCCATGTATCCACAGGCGGATGGTAAGGGGGGACGCAGTGTGCCACACACTCGAGGAAGGTCTTCATCTGAAGGCAGAAGACAAGGGTCTTCCGAAAAAGGATAGAAAGGGCAGAAACCTGACCCTTAAGAGAAAATAGACCAAGACCTCGATCCAGACCAGACTAAACAAAAGCTAAGATCCTAGGAAGAGAGGAGGAGAGCGGATGATAATCGTTACCCTCACACCAGCGGACGCAAGCCTTACATGTGTGATGGTAGATCTTTGCCGACTGGGATTTCTGGGTATTGAGCATGGTCTGGATAACAGGCTCCGAAAACTCACAACTCCTCAGAACCTCGGCTTCAACAGTCACGCCGTTAAACGCAGCTAACGTAAAGTGGGATGGAATAGTGGCCCTTCAGAAAGAAGGTCTACCTGCAGGGGGAAGAGGCCAAGAAGCATCCACCAGCAGGAACATGAGATCTGCGTACCAGACCCCGTGAGGATATACCAGAGCCACCAAGATGGCCGGAACCCCCCCTCCCAGTTTTGAAGACCCGAAGGAGAAGAAGAACAGGAGGAAACAGGTACAGTAGGCAGAAGTCTGACCAGGGAATCACAAGAGCGTTGGCTGGAATAGCTTGAGGGTCCAAAGACCTGGCCACAGAGGGGGACCTTGTGGTTCAGGCAGGAAGCGAAGAGGTCGACGTCAGGCGTATCCCACCGGGAGCACAGCTGGAGGGAGATTTCTAGATTTAGAGTCCACTCGGCAGGGTCGAGTTTCTTGGCTTAGGTAGTCTGCAGCCCAATTGTCCATGCCTGGAATGTGGACTGCCGAAAGAGCAAGTATGTATGCCTGCCCACAGAAGGGAGTGGGAGGCCTCCTGAAAGGCCGCACGGCTCCTGGTGGCCCTTGCCCCCCCAGTGGTTCAAGTAGGCCGACCACAGTGGAGTTGTCGGTCTGGACTATGGAAGAAAGGTCCACTGAGACAGGGCTAGGAAAATGGCCCTAGTTTCCAGCAGGTTGATCTGGAAGTAGGACTCTGCCTTGGACCACAGGCCCTGAATGGTCAAGACACCGAAGGCCGCGCCCCACCCGATAAGGCTGGCGTCGGTGCTAATCACCTGCCAATGCATGGGAAGGAAGGACTTCCCCAGGGATATTTCTGGGGAGGAGAGCCACCAAAGAAGCTCTCGACAGACTTGAGGCAGAAGAATCAGGTGGTCGAGGCTAGAAAGAGACCTGTCCCAGAATCGCCAGCTGAAGAGGCCGTGAGAGGAACTGGGCAAAAGAGATGGCCTCTTAGGTCGAGACCATCGTGCCCAGGACCCTCATGCAGAACTGAAGAGAACAAGGAGAGGTCCTCCGAAGGCAGGTCACACCAGACCAAAGGGACTTTGGGAGGAGAATCTTGCCCTGGTGCCTGTCGAAGATCATGTCCAGAAATTCCATGCGCTGAGATGCCACAAGGCAGGACTTTTCCTCATTGATGAGCCAGCCAAACTGACGAAGGACGTCCAAGGTGACCCGCAAGCTCTAAAGATTTTCCTCCTTGGAGGGAGCTTTGACCAGGAGGTCGCCCAAGTATGGAATCACGGAGTCTCTCATGGCCATCCTCCGCTCCAGAAGAGTTGCCATCACCTTGGTAAAGACTCGGAGTGGAGGTCAGTCCAAAGGGAAGAGCGACAAACTGGAAATGCTGCGAACCCACCATAAAACAAAAGAATACGCTGATAGCCCAGTGCAATGGGAATGTGGAGGTAAGTGTCACAGATGTCAATGGATTAAAGAAATTTGCCTGTCTCCAGGGAAGCCACCACCAACCGCAGAGACTCCATGCAGAACCTGTGGACACGGACGAACCTGTTGAGCCCCTTCAGGTCTAGGATAGGTCAAAGAGAGCCTCCCTTCTTGGGAACAGTAAACAGGTTGGAGTAACAAGACTGGAAACGTTCTGAAGCAGGCACGGGGATGACGACTCCGTGCCGCTGGAGGTTGGAAACAGCCTGGAGAAACGCGACCGCTTGGCTGGGGAAAACGGCAAAGTGGACAGAGTAAGAAGAAGAAAAAAAAAAAAACAAAAAAACAAAACACACCACACACCTTCTGTCTGGCAGGAAGGAGAACTCTATGAAGTAGCCAGTCAACACCACTTCCCGGACCCAGGTGTCGATGCTGGCAAGCCAGATATCCCAGAAGGAGAGCAGACGTCCCCCCCCACCCAGAGGCCCTGAGTGGGGGAAGCCCTTCATGCTGAAGAGGGCTTGGAAGCAGGAGGCCTGGAGGACTTGCAGCAGGATTGCCAGGCAGGTCTGGGCTTGAAAGGGTTTTTTGGAGCAGGAGTCCCAAGGAAACTGTCCTCCGGAGTGTGAGGTGGAGCCCTGAAAGGAGCGGAAG
Source organism: Leptodactylus fallax (assembly GCA_947044405.1). Classification (NCBI taxonomy): domain Eukaryota; kingdom Metazoa; phylum Chordata; class Amphibia; order Anura; family Leptodactylidae; genus Leptodactylus; species Leptodactylus fallax. The sequence continues at coordinate 6,309,422 of CAMRHE010000027.1, read as the reverse complement.
CACTGGGAACGGCCAGAAGACGACGGCTGGCGCTTGGGACGCCTCTGGGGGAGAAGAGAACTTTTACCCGTGGCCTCACAGATAAGCCTCTCTAAGCCTTTTCCAAAAAGCAGGCCTGTTCGTCCCGGGAAAAAGGGCGGGCTTCTTGGAGGCGGCCTCAGCGTTCCACAAATGAATCCAAACCGTACGGCGGATAGACACAGCGTTGGCAGCCACCTTGGCAGAACTGCGCGCTGCTTTAAGGGAGGCATCGCACAGGTATTTGGAAGCATTCAGAATTTGCGTGACAATCAGCTGGTTGTCTTGGAGGGAAACTTCATCAGAGAGGCCTGTCTGGAGCTGTTTGGCCCAGGAAAGGCAAGCCTTGCTGATCCACGAGGCAGCAAATGAAGGATGCAGAGAAGAGCCAGCCACAGTGAAGGCTGCTTTAGAGAGAGTCCACCTTCTTGTCTGAAAGATCACAGAGGCGGAGTCTGCTAAAGGCAGAATAGACTTGGAGAGCCTAGCTATTGCGGGATCAACTGTGGGATACTCTGACCACTTGGAGAGACACTGCTCTGGGAAGGGAAAAAGAATGTCCAACTTCCTAGCAGAAGAGCAAGTGCTGCTCCCAAAGGTGAGACCCACATCTGTAACAGTGGATATGCTATAAATATCTGAAAAAAGGAAGCACTCCTTCAAACATTACTACAACAACTTTTGATGATTGACTTATCGTTCTCTGAAGGACATTCATCTAATACTCTGCTTTTACAGAAGCTGAGCCGTAAAGCACACAATGAAAAAGTAGTGCCATTAACTACAAAAACTAAATCTCCAAATCCTGAGACTACTGGCTATCAGATTAATTTAGGAAGAGCCATAATCTAAAGTTGGAATATTTGACCCTGAGAACAGAGGTGTTTAGGCCTGGTCATTTTTGTGCCTTGTTACACTTTGCGGAAATTCCACCATTATTTACAGTGGGGGAAAAAAGTATTTACTCAGCCACCAATTGTGCAAGTTCTCCCACTTAAAAAGAGAGGCCTGTAATTGACATCATCAGGTAGACCTCAACTATGACAAAATGAGAAAACATATCGAAAATCACATTGTCTGCTTTTTAAAGAATTTATTTGCAAATTATGGTGGAATATAAAGTATTTTGTCAATAACAAACAAGCAAGATTTCTGGCTCTCACAGACCTGTAACGTCTTTAAGAGGCTCCTCTGTCCTCCACTCATTACCTGTAGTAACGGCACCTGTTTGAGGTTGTGGACAGGTGTCTTTTATACTCATATTTTCAAACAGTCACACTCCAAACTCCACTATGGTGAAGACCAGCGATTGCCAAAGTGGTCCAGGTGGACCCCCAGGGGTCCACGGGAGACTTGACGGGGTCTACGTTAGATCTAATCTTCACATTTTTTGACGAGTTTTGGGAATATGGTAGAAGTGTAGCAGCAAAGGGTCCACCGAAACCAGTACATTTTTGAAAGTGGTCTACGAGAAAAAAAAGTTTGGGAACCTCTGGTGAAGACCAAAGAGCTGTGGAAGGACTCCAGAAATAAAATTGTAGACCTGCACCAGGCTGGGAAGACTGAATCTACAATAGGCAAGCAGCTTGGTGTGAAGAAATCAACTGTGGGAGCAATAATTAGAAAATGGAAGACATACAAGACCACTGATAATCTCCCTCGATCAGGGGCTCTACGCAAGATCTCACCCCGTGGGGTCAAAATGATCACAAGAACGGTGAGCAAAAATCCCAGAACCACACGGGGGGACCTAGTGAATGACCTGCAGAAAGCTGGGACTAACGTAACAAAGGTTACCGTCAGTAACACACTACGCCGCCAGGGACTCAGATCCTGCAGTGCCAGACATGTCCCCCTGCTTAAGCCAGTACATATCCAGGCCCGTCTGAAGTTTGCTAGAGAGCATTTGGATGTTCCAGAAGAGTATTGGGAGAATGTCATATAGTCAGATGAAAGCAAAGTAAAACTGTTTGGTAGAAACAACTTGTCGTGTTTGGAGGAGAGTGAATGCTGAGTTGCATCCAAAGAACACCATACCTACTGTGAAGGGTGGCAACATCATGCTTTGAGGCTGTTTCTCTGCAAAGGGACCAGGACGACTGATCCATGTACATGAAAGAATGAATGGGGCCATGTATCGTGAGATTTTGAGTGCAAACCTCCTTCCATCAGCAAGGGCATTGAAGAGGAAACGTGGCTGGGTCTTTCAGCATGACAATGATCCCAAGCACACCGCCAGGGCAACGAAGGAGTGGCTTCGTAAGAAGCATTTCAAGGTCCTGGAGTGGCCTAGTCAGTCTCCAGACCTCAACCCCATAGAAAACCTTTAGAGGGAGTTGAAAATCTGTGTTTCCCAGCAACAGCCCCAAAACATCACTGCTCTAGAGGAGATCAGCATGGGGGAATGGGCCAACACACCAGCAACAGTGTGTGCCAACCTTGTGAAGACTTACAGAAGACGTTTGACCTCTGTCACTGCCAACAAAGGATATATAACAAAGTATTGAGATGAACTTTTGTTATTATGGTGGAAAATAAGTATTTGGTCAATAATTTGCAAATAAATTCTTTAAAAATCAGACAATTTGATTTTTTGGATTTGTTTTCACATTTTGTCTCTCATAGTTGAGGCCTACCTATGATGTCAATTACAGGCCTCATCTTTTTAAGTGGGAGAACTTGCACTATTGGTGGCTGACTAAATACTTTTTTCCCCACTGTCTCCTGTAGCACCAACATATTCCACAGTGCTATAAAGATTGTCATTACTTTAACAATCTGCCACCATTCTGGCTCACAATACAGCTTTTCTACCTTACACACATGGCAATTCACCTATTAATAGGCTTCTGGAATGTAGAAGGAATCCAGAGGGCTTGGGGGAAAATACTTCAAGGCAATGGCACTCTATTAGGCCACTGTGCTTCCAAAATTAATATGCCATATTAGTCACCAGTAAATGCTTACATAGGTGGAACTCCTAGCACTCCCCCTTTAAGCTATTAGGTATGCAAAACTATGAATTTCATCCTCAGTTTTAGCTGTTTGTAGGTTCTCTCATTTGATACAATGACATGTTAGACATACATGATGAGATAAACACGACATTTTGATATTTGCCATCTTTAATGTCGATTGTGTGCTTTCCAGATCATATAGGAGTTCTGGTTAAACCCAAGAATGTTTACATCACAGCTAGCAAGCATTTCATAGCACTAAAAAACAAATTTATAAAAATGTACCACCAAAATAAACTGGATTTAACACTATATACTCATGTTAGGGTAAGACAATTAATGGAAAAATGATAGAAATCTAAAGTCAGCTCATTTAATCGATGTAAACTTGCCTTAATCTATTTCAATTATTTGGCATCCATTCCATCCTGTCTCACACTGCCATAGGTTAAAGGAAATATCAATAACTGTACACTACACTATCCAGTGAGGAATGCCGATGTGTGAATAACCAAAACCAAAATTCAGTGTGCTAAAATAATCAGTCATTAAATCGTAAGTGAGGTAAAATGTTCTATTTGTGATTTTGATTTAAATTATGATCGCCCATCCCTACTTCATTATTTCTCACTTACCGGTAGTGGTCCCAGGTCTGACAAATCTATAGGATACTTTGGCCGTTGCTGTACCGAAACTCGCAGTCTTGGGTTTTCCTACATAAGTGGCAGGGGAAAAAAAAAAAGGCTTACTTGGAAACTATATACACTAGTGCAAAAGAGGGGTGCCAAAAAGCTTCAAAGGCTCTATATTCACGATCGAAAACTGAATTCACAGCACTTGAGTTTCATTTGCATATTTATAAAAAAAAAAAAAACCTGCTTAAAAAGGAGATTGTGCCTCTACTGGACCAACTAAAGGTATGATGGTGCATAGTATAATGTTCCCTACAATGCACACACTAATAGTGAGTTATCTGGAGTAGGACATACCAGTCTTAAAATCTTGGCATGTACTGTGATAAAGTACAGAAATCAGATTTTTTTTTTTTTTTTGCACACAAAAATACAAGCATTTCAGAAAATGTAGAACTTCCTGGTTCTGCGTGTGGGGGAGGGGGACCTACAAGAGACTTGAGGAAGAAAGATGATATGCACTCTGACTGGCACATTTAGGATGGGGTGGGCTTTTTCTACCAAACAAGTGAGCAGATGAACAGTTGTATAACTAATCACTCCTTGCATCTGTCAACTCTGTGACTCATTTACTGGTATCTGGATCACAGAGTTGTGGTTTACATGGTTCTGTAGAATGTGATATGTGCACACAGACAGAAATAAGCGATATGTATATATTCATCTAGATAAGATGAAAATTATTAAATCTAATTAACTTTTGCGTCAAAGACAAAAGTGTTTAGGTATGATACTTTTATTTAAAATAAAAAATACATAGACAACATGAGAATACAACAACATTAGCAAGATGCTACACAAAGGCAATTCGATCATGAGGTAATAGGCTACAAAATGCAGGCTAATACGGAGGTTATAGGGGTAAGGAGTTAGAGGGGGGCAGTTTGCAGTCATCTGGGAATTTGTATGATAGAGGGGGATGTATTGTGTACATGTAAGGGCTCATAAATCCAGGTGTTAGATTGAGTCCTTTTTCTCCCACTCTCATTCATGAAGAGACCTTTAAGAATCAGGACTTTTACATATGAAAAGCTTTATCTGGCCCAGAGGAGAGTTTTTCCACGGGGGGGGGTATCCTGCAGTGTATGCCTGTGTAAATTCATCCTGGCCTAGTATTATTGTTTTGTTTCTACAATGTAAATTCCTTCACTGGGGCACCTTTTACACATACAGCATCATGAACACCACATTGGAGCATCTACATGAAAATGTTCCAGAAATTTTATAGTCCTGCTGTACTGGTTGAAGGTCAGCAGCAATTTTCCTCAAGGTGTTCGAGAGTCGTCCTGTTTGTACTATATAATAATTATAATCCCTCCCAACTCCTTACCCTAATAACCAGTTTTATTACCTTGCTTTTTGAATTTTTTTTATTATATATATATTATTTTTTTATTTTTCACTATAAATCTAGTTAAAACAAAAGAAAAAAATGCTTGTACAGGAATTAGTTTTAAAAGACATAATGTGATCATTGATAAGAATGGAGGATTCACGTACCCACGTTGTACTCTTTGTGTTGTGATTGATATAGAAGGGTCGCCCGTTTGGGGCACGCCTCATTTCCCAGCCTTTCGGAAGGGATTCCTGATCCTGGTCCACATTCGGTTTGTCGGATGCTTCTGCTGGTGACTGTGGAGGGGAACCACTAGGAACGTTTTGGGTGGGTGACATCTGCGACGTTTCCATAGTTGTAGGGTCCTGAAAGGGAATGTTAGGAACACATTAGGTACAAAAGCCTACCTCCAAAAATCCCTGAAGACTTACATTATTTTTCCATAAACATACGCGGCACATACATTCAGCTAAGAACCACGTTTGTAAGGAAACATTCCCTGCAACAATCTTTAAGACGAGGTTATTTTTCAACAAACAATTCAACTCTTGAAACCTAAGAACCAAGTCAACAGTACCCAATTTTAATACTTTAGCTACTGTATAGATTTCCAAAATGAAATTTTGAGTAATTAGAGTCTGCTTTAACCTGCAGAATGATTAAACAAGACAATCCTCTAAATCAGGGTTTCTCAAACATTTTTTTAGCTGTCAATCTCTCAGTGCTGGGGCTTCACCAATGATCAATGCAGCAGAACACTCAGATTAACTAAAGTGGACTCCTTGACACCATTAACTATCAAAATAAGCATAAACATTCTGACACTTGTGTAACTCCAAACAGAGTTCACCTTTTTAAAAATTTTAAATACATTCTTAACCTGTTCCACCTGCAGCCATTTGTTTTTTACTCCCTGCCTTCCAAGTGCCAGTTTTTTTTTATTTTTCCATTCACAGAGCTGTATGAGGGCTTCATTTTTGCATAACAAATTGTATGGCATATTAAATTGTTCCATGCTGAAATGCAATGTACTGGGAAGCTGAAAAGTTCAGAATGGGGCAGAATTAGAAAGAAAAAATAAATAAATAAATTTGCACCACATTCTTATGGGTTTTGTTTTTACAGTGCTCACTGTGCAGCCAAAATGACTTTATACCAATATTCTCCACGTTGTTGCAATTACTGCAACATCAAATTTGTTTAGTTTTAGTTACCTTTTAACACCTTTCAAAAAAATAAATAAATAAATAAAATTAAAAAAAATCCAAAACTTTGAAATAAAGATTCCTTGAGAGTCGTCATATACTGACACCAGTAACCAATTTTTATATTTCTGTGTACACGGGCTGCAAAAGGTGTCTTCTCTGCAGAGCCAGATGCACCATTTATACTATTTTGAGGAATATGATATTTTGACCGCTTTTTATTAAATATTTTGGGGAGGTGAAACAGCAAAAAATTAGCTAATGCTTTGCAGTGTATTGTGAAATCCACAGAGCTAGCCTGTAATAGAACTCTATTACAGGCTGCCTTTAGGCCCTGGGCTGCCAATGTAACCAATTTCCGCTCCCAGATCTTATTCAGAGAGATGGCAAAGTTTACAAACATGGCAGCATTTGGACACTAACGCAAAATTATAATATTTAAGTCTGAGACAACTGCTGTAATGAGAATCTTGACCTCTGTTTGTTGCCCAATTTCCTATAAGGAACTGGAAAAATTAAGTCTGCCATGAGACTGGGCAACCCATAAACCACTCAGATGAAAAGGAGCTGTATAAAGACCCATAACCATGGCAACAATTGAACCTAGCTGTAGGTCCTTGCAAAGCACTTCGGAAAAAACAACAAAGGGGAACGCAGCACTACACCAATGTTACGTCGTCTTCACTACCATGATCAGTGTGGGTGTAAACGATCTTCTCCACACTACACAGAGTGAAGGTACATCCCAGCAATATAACATCACTTTATTAAATTTGAAAAACTCTTCAAATTACTGTAACAGGAAAACACAAAGGGCAAGTTTACTCTCCTGTCATGTCTGGCTTAACTATGCATATATTAATCTAGTAATAAACTGACATCTGGGCGTTACCAGTTAGGGCATTTCCTTGCACACACTCAAAGGTGCTACTGCAAGTCAAGTCCATGCATCACAGAGTGGCATAAATACTGTATATACAAACTAAAACCCATTTACTTATATGTACTACTATGTATAATCTGAAATAAAACAGATGGGATGAATAACAAATGCACTCCAATATACATCGCTATAATATGGCTTCCCTCAAGTTTTGCCATCCATGTAGACTAAAAAAAAAAACAAAAAAAAAAAAAAAAAACACACACACACACAACCCCCCACACACACACCACAAAAATAGCTTAAATGTAATGCATGTCAAATATAGCAGTGTTAAATATGTTATTTAATAAAGTAATCCCTGTTGTGAAAATACTTGCAGTACCTGAATTACAGGCCTCCCCCATGTTGTAGTTTTTGTATTGTGATCTATATAATACGACCTTCCTTTCGGATCTTGTTTTATCTCCCAACCAGGTGGTAACCCTGAAGATGTCGGTAACAACTGAAACAAAACAGTTATTTACAAACATATCACATGGTACGAATGCTGGAAAAAAAAAAAACCCTAGACATTTAACAAGGTGTTACAAGGGGATTTCCAGGAGGATGCAGTTGATGACTTACCCTTAGAAATAGTCATCAACATGAGAAATGTGTGGGGCCAAGTCCCTCTCCCATACTGATCAGCTGTTTGAACAGGCCATGTCATTCAGACAAGCGCACCCCTCTCTTCACTGTATACCAGGCACAGTGATGTGCATCATAGTGGCCGTGCTTGGTATTGCAGCTCAGTTCCTTTAACTTAAAGGTATTGAGCTGCAGCAAGGCCATGTAGATGTGACATCACTGCAGAAAATAAATAAATAAATAAAAAATTATAATATAAATAAATATATATATCACCATGCATTGTTCACCCCAGCAATATGGCCTCTTCAATGCTGACTGGTGTGAGTGTTGGGGAGCCCACCACAACAACTTATCCTAAGGATAGGCCTTCAATATCAAATCATGGAAACTCCCAATAAGAGTAATATATAGCAAATCCTACACTAAGTTAAAAAAAAAAAAAAAAAAAAAAAGTGTGAAAGAAATTCTCACACAAACCCAAGATTTATCCATGCTGCACACAAGCCACAGCCACAGGAGAGGGGTAAAGATGAGTAACGATGTGTTAGGACACACAACCAAGTTATCATCATGCGTTAGAAGGAAAAACATTCTTACAACAGGTAGTGTGGGAAGTTCTTCCTGTGTATAGGATTGCAAATTCTCTCTTCTGCTGGAATGGGCCTTCACGAAATAAAAGAAAAACAAAAATGCATATATAGTATGCAATGTGGAGCAGGGTTGAATGGTTAATGTTTTCATCAGAGAAGTAATAGGGTATACCATCAATTTATGATTGGTAGTGGTCCATCCACTGGGATAACCAATCATTCCAAGAACTGTTGGGGGGTGGGGGGGGCTGTTGAGGCTCCTTCAGACATAGCACTGCTTTTGAACAGATGTATTAAAGAGAACTGGAAAAGTCCCAATCAAGTGATGTGGGTGGTAGGAATACTTTGCTTAAAGACACAGCCCTTCATTAAAAAGAAAGTAGTTTCAAAAAGTTATTCACCAGGGAAGAACTATCCTCTGCCTGTATTGGTGTTGACTAATGGCTGGCTGCTGTGCGTCTGTATAAACAGCAGCCCACCACCAATCAATGAGAGGAGGATCAACTATGTCTGGAGAATTATTTAATTTATTTTTCTTTGTGGTGTTTTGGCCAATAGAAGAGTAGTCCTGTCCCTATTCTATGTTGCCCTCAGATACGACAAAGCATAGTCTGATGGCAGATCCAATTTACAGGAGATTCCTGGGCTAAAAATATTCAAGACCTATCCTAAGTAGAGGTCATCAATAATAGATCAGTGGGGGTCCTACACTCAGCTGCTGAGATGAAACTGATCAATGGGTGTGCTAACACACAAGCAGGACGCAGACAACTCCATTCCCTGTATAGTGACCAGGCTACTGCAGATCAACTCATCCTCTTGAATGGGAGCTAAGCTGCAGAGACTGTTTACTAGTTATACAGAAAATGGAGCTGTCAGTTTCCTGCAACATTCTCTGTATCAGCTGCTGAGAAAAGCTCATCAGTGGGGGTGCTCAGAATAGGTCATCAATATTTTTAGCCAAGAAACCCCCTTTAATAGTGGCAATTTCATTGATTTATAGACTTGGGATGATGCATGAGAGATGTGCTACTGCCTACATTTACTGTAGGTAATAAACATATATGTTATATAACAAACAGCAAAAAGCAACACTCACAGCGCTGGGGGAGGTTTCTCCAGATATGTGCAGCCTAGTACTGAGCTCATCACTGACTTGTTCTTGAAGGTCACTGCCAGTTGTGGGTCGAACAGGATGGGTTCTATATACCGTATACACCATACCATCCTCTGCAATACCTTCCAAGCTCTATTAAAGGAGAAACATGAAACAGTAAGTCTTCAGAAAGTCTTCATCTGTTCATTGTTTTAGCAGTACAACTTGAGATTTTGAAGTGTGTGTGAGGAAAATATCTGGAGCCCTTATTTAACAGATTTTGTAACCTGGTTGCCCACATAAAACAAATAATGAAGCATATACCTCAGGTTACACTTTCTCCAAAGGAACATTTCTCAGCATCATCACAGGATCCAACTTAGAGAACTCTCAATTTTCAGCATGTGTATCAAAGCAGTGGGTCACATCCAAACATGTGGCTATGCCTGGTACTTCAACTCAATGTATTATATTAATGCATACTATTAATACACTCAATGTAGTTGTACTACAACCCTATAAATTTTATTTAGGGGTCAAGGCATAAATCAGGCAATTCAGAGCAACAAAGTTGGTGAGTATTTGGTTTAGTGACATTCAGTGCACCTAATATTATATTGTTCAAGTCTTACATAGAGGGTAATTTAATTTGTAGCTTGGGTCATGTCTTCACTTCTATTGGGATGCCGTAATAATAATCAATCAACTTAAAATTTCTACAACCGTATCAAAGATCACAGAAATCTGGAAACAAAAAAAAAAAACAAAAAAAAACCACACACACACACACACACACACACACACACACACACACACACACACACACACTAGAGAAGAGACATATCCAAAGGCGTTCAGATTCGTCTCTATATAACACTTGTACAATGCAGGATTTGAAATCCTCATCGACAATCACTAGCCCAAATTTTGCTCATACAGCCTGCCTAATGAAAGTCACATTGACTGAAAATATTATTCATTAACCTGAACTGCCCAATGCTGTTTTGAAGTCAATAGCAAGTGTGCATCAATTATTGTGTACAAAAAAAATATAATTCTGAACTGTGAACCTAATCACTTGCATCTTTACTATATTCAAGAGTGCAATGGGTTATAATATACGTGTTATACAACTCATTCAAGGGTATCAATTCACCTCTGGAGAATCTTTGGCTTCCGGAACTTCTGCCTCCTCAGAAATTTGCCTCCGAGTAGTGAATGCATGTTGAGCCTCCAACTGAGCATTACCACTTTCTGGACCAGCAGTGCCTTCTCTGGGAAAATATTTTACTTTAGATTTTCACCACACAGTGACACATACATCTAATTATTTGACTATTTTAAACATTGTTCTATAGCCTTAGCAACATAATAGGTGCCATGGGTGACTGTACCCAGAGTGAGTGCCATAAAGGAGATCTAGCGATAGATATATTTATTTATATTAAAATTATACACACACGACCAGGAAACAGCTTGGTTGCATGAATATAGCCTTAGTGCTATGCCAGTTTTTGCCATGAAAAGATGCGATTGCCACAACAATGGCTTGCCATGACACTTTCCTAGTAGTGTATGCTGTCATACTAGAACAGTATGCTTGAATGCCTATGTAAAACAACTTTAGCAGTATCATTTGCAATTTTTTCTTCTACATTTTACATATGGATATCAATACAGTTAGCTACTGTAGACCAGTGGTTCTCAACCTGTGGTATGCTGAAAATCAATGAGAAATGCTGTTGTAGACCACTATTTGTTCACATTCTATTTTTCACATTCAAGCCAGTCACTTACTGAATAGTAGGCCTCCTCCACTGTGTTCTTCTAAACTCATGGTTGATATAGTAAGTTCTGCCTAGCATATCCTGTTTCTCTTCCCACCCTGGAGCTATTGGCAATACATTGTTTTCTGGTAGATCATATGAAGGATCGTGTTTGTCCACTATAACCCATTCAGGCTAAGTAAGAAGGAACAGAAAAATAAAGAAAAATAAGAAACATATGCAAAATAGCAAACCACATACACATCTCCATATATAATCTGTAACGGAGATGAACATAATAGTTGACATCTGTTTCCCCCAGGGGGAAAAATTCAGATATAAATTCAGTACCCTATCTATATATTTCAATAAGGTAGAAGTCACCCTGACCAAAGAATGACAGATGGCTTTAAAATATATCTGCCTGAAAAGATGGTTATAGTCAACTGGTGAAGTAGACAAGAGAAAGCTGTGAGTGCTTGCCTTACAAATACAGTGGACTTTTCATCTATAAAGCTAGGTTAACACTACCATTGTTAACATCTGTTGCTGTCTTCAGTCATAGAATGACAACGGACATTAGTCTGTCAGTTCCCACTGACACTAACGTAAACATGACTGATGCCGTCTTCTGTCATGTTTACCTTTGTAATGAGAGTCCTGCATGCACAACTATCCTCCGTTAAAAAGTAAAAAAACTGACAAGAAAGCTACCGTCCTTCAAGTTGTTTACATTAGTGTCAATGGGAACAGACACAGAATCAGTCTGTCAGTTCAACATTTTAATGTCCGTTGCTGTCATTTTATGACAAGACAGCAACGAACGTTAACGGTAGTGTGAACCCAGCCTATCCATCTACTGCATTTTGTCTAACCTTCTACTGACCTATAGGCACAATATTTTTGTGCTGTCTGGTACTGTAGCCAAGATGACCGGTTACTATAACATTCTAGCATTAAATAGAGCAACATGTGATAACCACACTGCACTAACCACTGGATTTAGGAATTGTTAAATTCCAAAATGCCCTAACTAAAATTTTGCGAAAGACTCTTTTTTTTTTTTGTAAGTTAAAGGGGCTGCCAGGGATAAACTAAAAATTTAGCACAAAAAAAAAAAAAAAAAAAAAAAAAAAAAAGAATATTGACCACCCCAGGCACATTTTCTGATTTCTCGGTGATGTTCCATTTCCAGAAACGGAACGTCACCAATACTTCCCGACTCCATCACATTTTCTGTCTTCATGTCCTTATCTGGGCAGGGAGCGTCACTTCCTTCAGGGGTGCCGGCACCTGTGCAATAGAGCACTCTGGGTCTATTGCACAAATGCTGGCAGAAGGGAATAGGAGAAGCAGCAGGCCTCCAACACATGTGCAATAGAATGGCTCTATTGCGCAGGTGTGGGCAGGAGTCAAGCAAAGGGGAGACAGCAGCACAGAAGAAATTGATCTCCAGGACAAGATAACAGGCAAGTATGGGGTGGGGAGGGGGTTGGAGGACAGAGTTAGGTAGGACGGACTATTAGTCCACGGGCTAGCTAGGAAAACAGGGAGGGGGAGGGAGTGAGAGTGGGATCTGAGTGAACAGCAATGCATCATGGTAGTTGTAGGCTAAGATAGCAGGAAGCTACCCATGTAAAGAAATGCAGAGGATGCCAGAAGCTCCAAGAGAAACCCAGAAATCACTCAAAACTCTGCTAAAAGGTATTTGAGTGCATTTAACCCATTAATAGCACTAACTTTTCAGGTCGCTCAAAGTACATGCACATTCTGGGAGCTGAAGTTGTGGACAGTACACTTTTCTTCACTGGGCATTAAAGTGAGATGTGCTGTCCTTGGCTTCAATGGTGCAATGTGTATATGTCTGGAACTATAGGAGTGGAGAACCAGACTAATCTCAGGCACTTTGTCCATATTTTAAACATTTATTAATGTTTAAACAATGTCAGTGGTCCCAAACAGTGACAAGTCCACTGGAAAAGTGGGTACATAACATTTCTTAAAGCCACAGGCATCCCCCAAAAAATTACAACTTTTTATTCTTCAAAGGAATTGCTGTCAGGAGCATTTCTTATCGGTCTTATAAGAAAGTATTAATCAAAATAGTCATCTTGCACAGTTTAATAGATTACAATAAGGCTACAATACTAAAAGTATTCAAAATTAGAAGAGAACCTCAGGAGTGGCGTCCACCTCTTCAGCTTGCTCTGCGTTTTCTTCTGTTCCACTGCTTTTATGTAAATAGCCCGTTTTTAGTCTAAGACGTCCCTTTACTTTAGTCTTCTGACTGTTGAGGGGAAAATGTAAGAATATTGCTTAACTTATAACAGTTTAAAAAAACAAAACAAAAAAAAAAAAAAAAAAAAAAAAAAACAAAAAAAAAAAAAAACACACCACACACACACACACACACACACACACACACACACACACACACACACACACACAGACTCCTATTTTGAGATAGCCAGACTCTTCCATATATGGATGTGCAATGAAAATCTGTGCATTAGTGTGTAATATTCAAGATCTGCTTACCCCTAAATACCATTACATTGCCTGCTTTATTCATCTTGCGCAAAAGAAAATGAAAAATGCTCAGTTTTTATAGCCACCTAGTTTACAGGAAATATATCTGGATAGACTGACTGCTCCCAGACATCTATATTCTCTTTTCTCCCTCTCTTGCTTTCAGTTTGAGCCCTATTTGATCAGTACTTAAGTTCTTAGAATGTAAATCCAGAGACAACAGTACAGTTTACAACAAGCATGTGCTAGTCGCTGGCAGGAACATTTCTTTTCCAACTGATTGCCAAAATACATTAGCTCCAAAATACAAAAGGGACTGAGAAACTTCTCACTTCACCCCACTTGGTATTTCAGTATGGACAGGGATAAATAGGACACGTGCAAGTCACATGATTACATCATGTTCAGTTTGGCTCAGTTAACCCATGAATAAGTCCTGTAACATGTGCCATGTTATGAAAACCTGCTGACGACAACTGCAGTCCACAGGACAAGGTAGTAAAAATGTAAAACTCCCCATAGCCGTGTGTTAGCACTAGTTCTTTTGGTTAGAGAATCATTTCTGGTACTATCCATTAAGAGAATTGCTACACATACAACCAAATATTATATGCTTTTTAAAGGTGCAATACACATTAGGGGTGGGATTTATCCCCATATTTATATAAGAAAAAAAAATTATATTATGCACACAACAAGCCATACAAACAGGAAGCTCCCGCCATTAAAACAAGAGCTGAAAAAAAAAAAAAAAAAAAAAAAAAGGGGGGGGGGGGGGGGGAACTGAAGGGTGAGCAGGGAGTATCAGGTCAGGAGTTCCAGCCACAACAGCACCAGAGGCAGTAGCCATGGATTCCAGTTCAACTCACTGGTTCTCTAATATTGCGAGACCTGGAAAAGGACCCATGGCGTCCAGGCAGCAATAAAGGACTCATGCACGTCTGAGGCACGCAGTGAGATCCTCCATGTTCTGGATTTCCTCCACCTTACTGATCCAATGTAGGAGTGAAGGTGGGGTAGAAGACTTCCAAAGCACCTCCTAGCTGCATTGACCAGATGCTTCAGAAAAGATTTGCAATAAGCACGGAGGGAGAAGTGATGAGAGGTGTAGCAGGTAGAAGGCAGGAGCAAAAAGTGGCAAATCTTGTGTTTGTGACTTTAAAAGATTTACGCATGTGGCATTTTTTTATACCACACTCAGTAAATGCACAAAAAGACTCACCCAGCAATTCAACCCTAATGCTAGGACTATATGGCAACATGTGGCATGACAGCAAGTCATGTAATTGCTTTTGGTGTGCTGTTTCGTAACCAATTTACTGGTGTAATTCATCCAGATAAAGATCAGCCAAATCAGTCACTCTGCAGGCAACCTATATTACATGGTTCCATGTCCATCAAGTTCATCCAAGGGATGAAAACTGCATGTCTACAGGGAATAGTGAAGGAAGCAAGCACTGATGCCATAAAAAAAAAGTTGCTGTACAAATTACCACCTAAGACTTTTGGAAGCCGTCAGCTGTTGACCAGCTCCCAGGGTAGGCGATTCCACAGACCTTACAGTGAAGAAGCCTTGTTGCCACTACAGATTAAACCTTTTTTTCACAAGACAAAGGCAGTACCGCCTTGTCTTTTGAGGGATTTGGGTAATTTATATATCTGTACAGGTTTATCATAACTCCCCTTGAACGCCTTAAGACTAAACTAATTTTGACTTTAATTTCTCCTAATCACTGAGGTCCTCCATGCTCCTTATCAGCTCTGTGGCCCTCCATTGTACCCAGGGGCGTAACTATCGGGGTAGCAGCAGTAGCAGCTGCCACAGGGCCCGGGACATTAGGGGCCCCGGAGCCCTGTGGCAGCCGCTACCGCGAACCCCACAAACCGTAATGATCGCGGTCGCAGGGGGGAACGGACCCCGCGGTTACGGAGCCCGCGGCCAGCTGGAGATGGCCGGGCCCCCGGACCACTATGATAGCGGTCGGGGAAAGCCTGGTTCCCCGACCGCTATCCATACTGTTATTGGAAAGGGGCCCTGGCATATTGCAGGCTCCTTTCCAGTAGATCGCAGCCCAGGGGAGGTGACTGAAAATAATAAACACATATTCTCACCTCTCCTGGGCACAGCGTTCTCTCCGGCGCTCCTCCGTCATGTGACTGAGGCCTGTGATTAGGCCTCAGTGGTCACATGGGGCGCGGCCGTGTATTGACAGTGTGCCCCCATGTGACCGCTGAGGCCCAATCACAGGCCTCGGTAGCGATGTCAGAAGAGGGCCTGAAGACGCTGAAGGCGGCAGGATGGAGCGAGGATGCCAAGGTAAGGTAAGGCAAGGTGAGTATGAATGTTTGTTATTTTTAATCACCTTCCCTGGGCTTCCGATCATTATACTCTGGGGTTTGAGGAGACCCCAGAGTATAATAATAGCACTGAAGCGGAGGGGGGCTGTTGGGAGCTTATAATACTGTGTGGGGGCCACTGTAGAGCATATAATACTGGGTGGGGGTCACTGTAGAGCATATAATACTGTGTGGGGGCCACTGTAGAGCATATAATACTGGGTGGGGACCACTGTGGGGGGCATATAACACTGGGTGGGGACCACTGTGGGGGGCATATTATGCTGTGTGGGGGCCACTGTGGGTAGCATATTATACTGTGTGTGGGGGGAGAAATGTAGAGCATATAATGCTGTATGGGGGCCACTGTGGAGCATATAATGCTGTGTGGGGGCCACTGTTAAGCATATAATACTATCTGGGGCCTCTGCTGAGCATATTTTACTGTTTGGGGACCTGTAACCGGTTTGGGGGGAGCATGATAAATGTTCGCCTTGGGGCCCAGCCATTCCTAGTTACGCCACTGTGTGCAGGGGCCACTATGGGGCATGATACTGTGTGCAGGGGCCACTATGGGGCATGATACTGTGTGCAGGGGCCACTATGGGGCATGATACTGTGTGCAGGGGCCACTATGGGGCATGATACTGTGTGCAGGGGCCACTATGGGGCATGATACTGTGTGCAGGGGCCACTATGGGGCATGATACTGTGTGCAGGGGCCACTATGGGGCATGATACTGTGTGCAGGGGCCACTATGGGGCATGATACTGTGTGCAGGGGCCACTATGGGGCATGATACTGTGTGCAGGGGCCACTATGGGGCATGATACTGTGTGCACAGGAATGCGTTTTTTTTTTGTTTTTTGTTTTTTTTGGGGGGGGGGGGGGGGGTTGTAGGGGGTGGTCCATGTCAAATGTTCGCCTTGGGGCCCAGCCATTCCTAGTTATGCCACTGATTGTACCTATTCCAACTCTAGGACATCCTTTCTATCAGAGGTTGCATTAACTCCTGTATAGGCAAATTTATGGCCTGGAGGGAAAAAAAAAAAAAAAGTGTATTAATAGTATTAAAATTAATACCCATGAGTCTTTTCCCGTCTGTTGAGGAAAGCTACTGACTGCATCAGCAGAACAACATTACTACTGATGTATGACATGTAGAACCAATGCTCCTTACTCACAGCTTTCTAGTAATACATAAGTTCCGCTTCAGTGAATAAGTGTCATGTGGAGACAGGTAGTGCAGTGTGGGTCATGGTTTCTACTTCTACAAGTAGTAAGTGTAACCCTTACACCACAACAACCTGAGACTAATCTTTATCATTTGGCTTACCCCACACCAAAAGGTAAAAGTAAAGCATCAGATACACTATACTGGGCTGTCTATGTTACAGTCCAATACATTGTATCTGACTCTGGACTTTATCACTTGGCTCTGAACTGCCTGCTGTGCATTTATTCACACAGGAGCTTATTAACTTAAGTGGACCCAACTTGGGTATGTTCACACTGTCAGTTAAGAAAATTTAGGATAAGGCCCCATGTTATGGAAAAGCTGTTATCCGAAGCGGAATTGCTGTGATTTCAAAAACCATTGCGTTTTTTGTAAATTGCAGCATGAAATGCTGGCGTTTTCCTTATATGTCTAATAGAAACAGAAGGTCTGTGAAAAAAAACAAAACAAAAAAAACCCAAAAAAAAAAAAAAAAAAAAAAAAAAAAAAAAAAACACGAAATGAGTTTCTGCCGCAGTCTTTTCCATAGTGCTTTTTGGCTGCGGTTGCTACGTGGGGCCTGCCTTAGCCTTAAGGAGTTTTCAGCCTCAAAGTCTGCTCGAAAACATACCCCAAGGCCCCCACATAGCAAACTGGGGCTAAAAACCATCAGGAAAAGAAATGCAGTAAAAATGCTCTGCTTTTCAGATTAATCTTTTGGATAGTTTACTTTACTGGTACTATAAAATGTGTTTATTTCTGCAGCATTTCCATAATGTGAGGCCTTAGCCTTAATCTGAATCTTTTTGCTTTCAATAGTAGGCAGTGACCATGACTTCTTGTTCTATGCTTGTGCAGGTAGCCACACACAGATTAGCCCAACTAAATGAGGCTAATCAAAAAAAATTCTACAGGCAAAATAGTCAAGATCTGATGAGTATTTTAACCTAAAAACACATTGTGAACATAACCATAGGGGCAAGATTTTCAGTGAAGTTGTGGCTACTGCCACAAGAATGCATGACTTTAGAATACCAGGCAAATACCATTTTGACACACAATTGTGTCAGTTCCCAAGAAAATGGCAACTTGACTATACTGCATAAATATACCTCGAGAAGGTTTACATAGTTTGTGAAGTGACTGGAAGGTATAGCATTAGATGTTCTGAGTTCCTTTGTCCCATTACTATTCACGCATGGAAAACCGTACCAGTAATGGTTTCCAGCATAGTGTCCTTTTGACATTATGAATGTCTACGTATTCATTTGCATTACTGCAAATGCCATACTCCTCTTTAGGAGTACTTTACTCTTCCAGAAAAAAATGTCCACTACTTTCTATGAATTGAACTGCATATTCCAGATAGGGCTGCACCAACAATTTATAAAGTGGTAATACAGTATTACCTCCCTGACCTGTGAGCCCATACCCCTTTTAATACATGACAATATCCTGCTGGCCTTAGAAGCAGCTGATTGACATTGCATACTGTTATTTAATCTATGATCTACAGATATTCCTAGCTCCTTCTCTCCCAGCTTTACTCCCCCTAGAACATATATTGCATGTGGATTATTTTTCCCCAGATGCATAATTGACATTTATCCACATTAAACCTCATTTGCTAAGTGGATTCTCAAACATTCTGTGCAATTCTTCTAGTAAGCCATGCATATCCTCCATAGTCTGCCCTGTATGTACTATTACATATGTATGTCTTCTGCAAAAAGATTGGTATTAATCCCATCTTCTACATGATTACTAACTTAAAGGGAGTCCATCATTGGTGATATTGATTTTTCACTAGATACACATAGGAATAGCCTTTAGAAAGGCTATTCTAACCCTACCTCTCTTTTTGTCTTGCTTGCCACCATTTTTGAAAGCAATCTTTTTTTCATATATTTTAAAGCTAAGGAAGCACAGGATCGTCATACCCCCGAATACAGACTCCTGGGCGGTTGCATCATGCCCCCTTCATGCAGATGAACTGTTCACGTCATCTTTTCTGCGTAAGCAGCCGACGCTGTTTTCAGTGGGATCCAAATCTCACATATGCGCTGTTGACTCGGCCACCTCGGGTTCGGGCCGAGCCTACAGTCCATGCTCCTCTGGCCATCTTTATTCTAAGGAGTACTGAGCATTCTCAGTAGCCCAGCACCCCTTAGAACTACATGAGTGTAAAGCTGGCCGGCGGAGCATGCGCTGTAGGCTAGGCCCAATTCTACAGTTTCCAAATAAGCCTCTTATTTAGCTCTAGAGCCGAATTTGCATGTAATCGGTGTTATTCATATGCAGATTAAGGGAAAGGGTTTGGGGGGGGGGGATGCCTTAGCTTACCTGGGCTTCAGTCTCAGCTCTAGATTCACACGCAAAGACCCCCCCCCCCCCACTTTGAAATTTAAAAATCGACATTTTATTGGTAGGGATTTTTTATAAATAGGGCTCTAAAGTTGAACATATATGCATACTGTAGAATCACTCCTACAAGGTACTGTGATTAGGTCTATAGCCAATTTACCGCTGACAGACTCTTTAAATTTGTTTTTGACTATTGTTTTTAATTTATTGTACTGAATTATTATTTTTTTATTTTTTTATAATTCTTTAGCCTCATATGTCATTTTATAGGCATCTCCTAATCTGACCTGTGGTTCTCTGACTGCAGATCTAGTTAAGGTAGAAACTCACAACAGAACTGAACTTTTGTTTTTATAGTTGTGACATTACCGCCAACATAAGTTATGCTAAACAGCCAAATACTTGTAATAAATTGCCAAATTAAAAAAACATTGAATTGTAATGAATACGAATCAAACGATCAAAACCCCAAGCAAACATATTTTTCAGAGTTCTCTAGAATGTGGTCAGAAAGTATGCAAAAAGACATTCCATCTTCGTGCCCAGCAAAAAACAGAATTATAAAACACTAGAAGCTCTGCCTGAAATAAGAAAACTTGTGTTATGGTTTTCAAGTCTGGGATCTGGACAAATATGTGCTAAGAATTTACAGGCTTGTTTATTACTTAAGAGGCCCGTGTATAGCATTCTCTGCAAATCACATTTCTACAAATATCATCCAATTAGCACATGCTTTAAATAAATGGACAAGAACACAGCATTATGATATGGCTATAAATATGTGATGGCCTACTGCGCTACAATAAGGGAACCTTGCCATGATTTAAAGTAATCAAAAGCAGGGCTAAAATACAACTAATCAAAAGCCATCTTAAATACAGCATTAAGCCAAATGTATTACTGAAAGAGGGGGTTAGAATAGGCATTGGCAGACTCCTGCATAAACAGTGTTGGGAACAGAATGTAATATTCATCTAGAGCTGAGATAATAGGATAATTAATTGGAACAGGTGGCACTTTACAGCATACCCAAATTCTTCTGCTTCTCTCTGGAACATTCACTTAACTCTTAAAGTATGTGGAGCTGCCAGGTATGCCATGGGAACTTTACTTGGTATTTATGTGCAGTTGAACAGACAGAAAAGTCATTTTTCTGCATAACTTTTAATGCCTGACTTTAGTTTCCTAGTTAGCCATCACAAATTCACATTGGTTTAACTGTTCGAAATCTGCATTAGAAAATGCTCCAATGTTAGTCATCCTCCTGCATACCTGACAGCCATTTTGAAAATGCTTATTTTGTAGTGTCCAGATAAGCTTTCTGTTAGTGAAGGGAGGAAATATACCCCTACAGGTTTTTTTATCTGTACTGTCCCTTTAAGGAAGACACAGAAGGTGTCTTCCTACAAACAGTAGCCACCTTATGTACTGAAGGCTTGAAATAAAAAGTAACATTAAAATAGAAGGTACTCAGAGGTTAATATAAAAAAAATATTAAACAAAACAATGAAATACCTTTAAATCGCAGAACACATGTATAATCATAATGCTGATCATGAACACAGGAGTTACTGAATGGGCACTACTACATAAACCCCAATGCAGCGGGTAAGCAACCTTTGACACTCCAGCTGTTGGGGGGGGGGGGGGGGGAAGAGAACTACAGATCTTAGCATACACGTAGCTCTGCTCTTTTTGGCGCTACCCACAGAAATGGACGGACTATACTGGGAATTTTAGTTCCACAGCAGCTGGAGTGCTGAAAGTTGCTGATCCCTGCACAAATTACCTCCTGTAAAGAACTACAGCAATTTCTCTTCACCTGCGTCACATATATAGGATTCCATTTTGTATTGCTAAAGTAATACCCCTGACCGGGGGGGGGGGGGGGGAATGACTGTATAATGTATAATGTCACTTAGGAGCTGGCATCCAACAAGTAATTATTTGGAAGCTATACTTTTAACCTCCCAGCTACACAGAATTGACAATACACACAAACTACTCACTTTCTTGGATGAAGGATGTAGTCTTTAAATGAATATGGTAGCCGCATCCGGGGATTTTCTGTCTGAAAAGAAGCAGAGACGACCAAGTGTCTTATTTCTGATCACACACAGGAGTGCTGAAGTATGACATTGTCAACTGATTTCTGTTGCTGCCATTGATGTTAAGAAGTAGACTCCCCTCCCTTCCCCTCAAGGAGTTTTCCCAATTTAAAGCAGATAAAACCAACTATGAATAGAGGGTTATGCAACTATCTGATACTTTCTAATTCAATTACACACCATTGTCAAGATTGGTTTGCTAGCTTTCATGGGTAAATAGACAAGCTGATATCCATACAAGCCTAAAACATCTCAGAGCTTACCATTTCTTACAGCATCTAGTCTATTACTCAGGGTGGTAATGTTAATGTTGTAGTAATTAACAGGACAGGAGAAGGATTTTTGAAGCGGATGCATTTATCTTCTAGAATTACTGCCTACACTAGATGCAACTCTAACAAAATCTCAATAAAAAGTATTAGGTATTTATGGGTAAGAACACATGCTTCAGCTGCCGCATGTGGCCAATGTCCCACTATCTCATGTGTCTAAAAGCCACATTTTTCAGATAAACTTCAAAACTGTATAGCTGGTTCACAGAGAAATAATATGATCTCAAAAATAAGGAACTGAGCACAAAGTATGCTACAAACTAACAAATGGTGAATAATGATTAAAAGGGTATTCTGGAATTTTTTATATTGATAGCCTATCCCTATTCTGACACCTAGCAGCCCCACTCTGCTGCTGAAGTTTCTTCTCTGCATACAGGGTACAGCGCTATACATAGCGTAGCAGTCGTGTCCGATATAGTGCTTCAGTAACATTTATATGACGAACTGAGCAGCAGTAGGATCATGTGACTGAGAAGTAGCGCTCAACCCAATCAGCTGACTTGCAGGGTATCTAAGGATAGGCCATTAACAGAAAAAAACAAAAAACATCTCATATATAACCATTTAAATTGGAAAAACATCTTAACTTATTTATCCAACAGTAATTGCCAAGTTATATTGTTTGTAACATGGTCGCAGCATGATAACACCATAGAGAAGATAAAAAAAAAAAAAAAGTCAGCACTTATGTATGCAAATATATAACGCTTTATTAAAGACAATCTACACAAAACAAACAGCAGAGAAAGTGCAACAAAAGAGGAGCTGCAGAATTGTAACTCTGTAGAGGATGGTGTGACCAATATTATCGGTCACAGAATATAAATCAAAAATACATAGTCCACAAAATCACCATGTGAGACCAGTTCATAAGAAAGTAAAGAGTGACAAATATCAAACATATTTCCCCCAAGTATATTCAACTCTTACCACTGTATTGCAGAGCACACTATGTGATAAAAAATATCCTTGCCATGCAAGTCACATTTGTAGGTTTGAAGAAAAACAGCTTTGAAGTCTTATGCAAATGAGGTTATTGGTGCACTGGGGGCAGGACTTCAGCACTGGAAGCATTGCTCTTGTTGCTCAAGTAGGATGGGTGACAGAGGATCAACTCTCACTGCATGGAGTGGCGCAGGCAAGAGATGGTAGAGGTCTGAGTGGAAACAGCAGCCCTCCAGGGCCAACCCCCAGTGCCTCATGTGCATAAGACTTCAAAGTTTTACTCCAAACCTAAAAAGTGCCACATATACTAATTGTACATGGTTTGTCACTAATGTGATCTATAGGCTAGGTTCACACTACTGTTACTTAATATTCGTTACTTTACAGACATTTTAACCGACAGATGCAGGCAAACACCCCCTCTGTCAGGTATCTGTCTGCATTCACCCCAATGTAAAAAACAAGATGGAAGCTTTGTTTCCTATGACGACTGATAACAATGGGCATTAACAGCAGGGGTGTGAACATAGCCTAACGTTACAATTGAATGTGTTTGGGGTAAGTGGTAGACTTCCTTTAAAGGGGTTGTCTGGGACTGAGATACACTTCCTTCACTGAAGTGCATTAGTCACATGGCCTGTTTACAACTTCGTCCCATTCAAATAAACCAGTCTGGGCTGCAATACCAAGTATAGCCACTATAGTGCTGTGCTTGGTAAGTAGTGAAGAGAGCACCACCACCACCAATAAACTGTTCACATATGTGCAGACGTCAAACTTGTGAATGATAATATATGGAATGCCATAATAGGCATCTGTTTTTGTACTGAACCACCAGCATAACAAAGTAAACATGGTAAATGAAACATCAACCAAGGTGAAACATTTGTTAAAAAACTAAAGAACACTAGTGGCCTTAAATTTTATCAGCTGTCTGTGTTCCACTGCCAAAAGAGCAAAATAGTTACTGAAATCTTAACATATGCTAGATAAGTCTAATTGGATAGGCGTATGGGTAAACCAAACTATGAGGTCTGCTGTAAAATGTAGACTGTAATGCAGTCAAACACTGAAATGCCTGCCTGGCAGCACATCCAGTCTACATCTCTTACTGTAAGTTAACCACTTCACCACATGATGAGCTGGCTGTGTGTAGGAACACTGCAAATCACTTGGAAACATTAACTTTCATAAGGTAACAAAAGGTTAACTCTTTCCTGATTTACAAAGCCTGATACCCTGCAGTATCCTCACAGCCAAGTGGGAGCTTCTTACTAAGAGTAGAGAGTCAAACAACTGTTCTGGCAGGCTTGCTTTATACTTGGCATATCACATCTTTAATAGTCTTATATAAATGAAAAAAAGCAGGCTAGCTTGTGATCAACAGATTAGGTTTACAACAGTACAGAACAGAATGTCAACACACGGAGAAGAACAGCACATACCGGGAACAAGTGAAGAGGAATATCCACTTTACCAAGAAAGGCATCTCTGGTCTACAAATGAAAAACAGCAGTTAGCAAAAATTACTACATTCAATGAGGCCAGCAGCGTTAAATGTTATAAATATATCATTCTACGCAAACCATAAAGCAAAAGGCATGGGTATCCCAACATACACCTTTATGGTATATCAAAAAATGATAGATGAGGGTCCCACAACTGGGCTTTATACTCTTGTAGAGAATGGAGAACCTCCAACCACCTGTCCTGCTAGTTGAGAATGGCATCCAGGCAGGGAATGAATGGAGAGATGACTGCACATGTGCACTGTGCTCTACAGTCACTTCAAGAAGGGTTACAGAAATATTTGAACACTTGAACGCTGTTTTAAGATAAATACCAATCCTTGCTTACATACAATCTTCCCAAAATTAATGTCTCATACCTAGCATAACACTTATGGGCCCTAAGATTGTTAAGAAGGCATGCCCAGGTTAATGGTCTTCAGGTATACCAAGTGACAGCTGAATGCTAGGATCTTGTGGCCTATTTACACAACAGTGAAAGATGACTGACAGCTTTTTTTGCAGGATTGTGGAGTTGAAGTGGGAGTAAAGACCAATTTTTCAAAATAAAATGATTACTTTTAGTCATACTATACAACTATTGGTATTCTTTTATTAGATACACTGTTGCATATTTACTTTCATAGGAATTCAATCACTAGCAGATGACTGGCAGCACTCACATATAAGCCAAAGTTTTTCAACATCAGTGACCCAAAAATACAGTTAATACAGTGCTTGCTATTTAAAGCCTACCAGTTAAAAATAGGAACTGGAACACATCTTTGCCTTACATCCTTGTGTTCTATGTTTTGGTAAACAGTTACCAAATATTCATTTTACTGCTGACTATCTACATGAATACTGTCTGTGCCTGCAATTTTCCTACATAAAGATCGTTAACCATAATCTCATGGACAGTAGCAATTACTTGTGACCTAAATACAGGACATTGTAGGGAAACACAGATCAAGCATTACCTGAAGAGAAAAACCAAAATGAAGCTCAACAATGAAAGTATAAGGTGCCACAGTACAATGGTAATAAACCTATGAAGGTTTCCTCCCATATTAGGCCCAACTGGTTCCACATTGTGTACAACAATAAAGTCCCATCTGGATTAAAAAGGAGAAATCTGGTCAGGATTCAAATGCAATGATCCTTGGAAACCATAAGATGAATGGTGGTTGTGCCTATGTTCTGGCCTAAACCAGCTGCATTTAAAGAGGACCTTTCACCACCTCCACAACTCCAGCTCTTTACATCATTTAATAGGTTCCCCTCCACTAAGCGCAGTTGGAATTTCTCTAGCCCCCACCGTTGCGGAGAATGCTATGCTGTTAATGTTGGTGCCTGATATACCATTTAGTCTCTCTGTCAGGAGTGGTTGTGAGGCAGGAGCAGACAAGGTGTGATTCTGAGCTCTGACACTGGCTGCCTCACACTGCCCTTCTGAAATTAGAGCTTAAATAGCACATCAGTCACCAAAACTAACTGCACTTGTTGCTCAGGATCAGCCCGACCCTCCTCTATTCTCTTCACGGTGTAACTGGCAATACAGGTAGCTAAGACAGACAGCGTACTATGTATACAGTGGGGGAAAAAAGTATTTAGTCAGACACCAATCGTGCAAGTTCTCCCACTTATAGTTGAGGTCTACCAATGATAATTACAGGCCTCTCTCATCTTTGAGAGAGAAAATGAGAAAAATCCAGAAAAATCACATTGTCTGATTTTTTAAGAATTTATTTGCAAATTATGGTGGAAAATAAATATTTGGTCACCTACAAACAAGCAAGATTTCTGGCTCTCACAGACCTGTAACATCTTCTTTAAGAGGCTCCTCTGTCCTGCACTCATTACCTGTAGTAATGGCACCGTCTGACATTATCATCAGTATAAAAGACGCCTGTCCACAACCTCAAACAGTCACACTCCAAACTCCACTATGGTGAAGACCAAAGAGCTGTGGAAGGACACCAGAAACAAAATTTTAGACCTCCACCAGGCTGGGAAGACTGAATCTGCAATAGGCAAGCAGCTTGGTGTGAAGAAATCAACTATGGGAGCAATAATTAGAAAATGGAAGACATACAAGACCACTGATAATCTCCCTTGATTGGGGGCTCCACTCAAGATCTCACCCCGTGGGGGTCAAAATGATCACAAAAACAGTGAGCAAAAATCCCAGAACCACACGGGGAGACCTAGGGAAATGACCTGCAGAAAGCTGGGACTAATGTAACAAAGGCTACCGTCAGTAACACTATGCCGCCAGGGACTCAGATTCTGCAGTGCCAGACGTGTCCCCCTCCTTAAGCCAGTACATATCCGGGCCCATCTGAAGTTTGCTAGAGAGCGTTTGGATATTCCAGAAGAGTATTGGGAGAATGTCATATGGTCAGATGAAACCAAAGTAGTACTGTTTGGTAGAAACACAACTTGTCGTGTTTGGATGTAACTCAGCATTCACTCTCCTCCAAAGAACACCATACCTACTGTGAAGCATGGAGGTGGCAATATCATGCTTTGGGGCTGTTTCTCTGCAAAGGGACCAGGACGACTGATCCGTGTACGTGAAAGAATGAATGGGGTTATGTATCGTGAGATTTTGAGTGTAAACCTCCTTCCATCAGCAAGGGCATGGAAGATGAAACGTGGCTGGGTCTTTCAGCATGACAATGATCCCAAGCACACCGCCAGGGCAACGAAGGAGTGGCTTCATAAGAAGCATTTCAAGGTCCTGGAGTGACCTAGCCAGTCTCCAGATCTCAACCCCATAGAAAACCTTTGGAGGGAGTTGAAAGTCCGTGTTGCCCAGCGACAGCCCCAAAACATCCCTGCTCTAGAGGAGATCTGCATGGAGAAATGGGCCAACATACCAGCAACAGTGTGTGCCAACTTTGTGAAGACTTACAGAAAACCTGTCATTGCCAACAAAGGATATATAACAAAGTATTGAGATGAACTTTTGTAATTGACCAAATACTTATTTTTCACCATAATTTGCAAATAAATTCTTTAAAAATCAGACAGTGAATTTCTGGATTTGTTTTCTCATTTTGTCATAGTTGAGTTCTATCTATGACGACAATTACAGGCTGGCCTCATCAACTTGCACAATTGGTGGCTGACAATACTTTTTTTCCCCTCTGTAAGAGCCATATTCACATGCAAAATGCATTAACACCACACTTTTGGGGTGGGGGGGGGGGAAATGAATGTGCTTTTGCCAGGTTTTCTAGGGAAGGCAGATTTATTTAATAGGTTTCACCTGTAAAATATTACAACTGCATTAAAAACCATGGCAAGAAAAACACACATACATTAAAATATTAGAGAAGTGTAAAGCTCCAATATGCAGTGTGAAACGGCCCTGTGTGCAAAGATGTTCTGACATACTGTATAACAAAAGTTTTGTTTTCTTACAAGAAACTCTGGTTGTTGGATGCACTGTATGGGTGTAGTTGTCACATGCAAACCCATACCTTCTGTAAACTGTGTACAACATAGGCTTTTCTGTGCTTGGTTCATGTTCCTATGGGTGTAGCCTGTTATTTAAAAGGCAAGTGTTATGTTGGTGGTGTTGTGGAGTGTCATGCAAAGGTTAGATTGCATTAGGAAAGAGCAGTAAATGTTATTGGAAAGTTGGAATCTGACCTGCAGAGTTTCATTTACTTCAGCCCTGTAATAATTGCTGAACTAGTACTTACTTTAGAATGAAGACTTGAAGTAGCTGCACTGCTGGCCAAAAAGACCATCACAGACGATCAATGGACTCACTTAGCAGAGTTAAACTATTTACTTTATTAAGTGCTGTGTTACCAAAGGCTGTTCTAAAAACGTAGGTGAAAATGTAAGAAAAATGTAGCAGAGCTTGATTAATTACAATGTACAAACAATTAAAAAAAAAAAAAAAAAAAAAAAAAAAAGAAAAATACATGAACCAAAGATTCAAATGGGCTGAAAAGTAGTTTGCTAGGCAAGGTATGGGTTTGCAATGGAAAGATTATAAAATTGAAAGCCAAGTCGAAAGATTGAGTTATATACCCTCTTCCTAGTCTTGTCCACTGCTAAAGACAAAACACACAAAAATACACATTTGCTTAGAAATTCTCTTTGTTAGGTAAGCACTTGTGATACTAAGAATATCCTTTTAAATTCAGTGGAAGTTATAGAATCTAAAACCTCCCCAAGTCATATTCAGTTGCTACCACCATGTTACAGAGCATATTACAGTGACTCAATTGCATAAGACTTCAAAATAGTTTTTCTTCAAAACTACAAAATGACATCTATAAACAGAGGTATGATGTTTAATCACTGCAGTGTGCTAATATAGTGACAGTTGAATATGCTTGGGGAGGTGGTACAATCCTATTTAAAAGAAGTTGACAAACGCCGTTCCCTTATGAAAATTCATAAGGTGCATTTACGCAACATCAAGGCCTTAGCCTTAAAAGGTATTTTCCGGGCTAAAAAAAATATTGAAAATAGACCAGTGGAGGTCTGACACAGGACACCCTCACCAATCAGCTATTCTGGGAAGCTGATACAAAGAATCTAGCGAATCCCATCCACAACTTTGCGGAAAAACACTCTGCAGACTCTACAAAAAGTTCCTGCCATGGTCTTTCCCACAGTGCTTTTTTTTTGCTGCCACCCGCTATGTGGGGCCTTAGCATTAATACATCACCACTTAAGATCATAGGTCAGACCTCCACCCATTGCACATTTATGTTATGTCTAATAAAAATAATCATAAATAGAAAGAATGGAATGTAGGAAATTATTAATAAACCAAACGCCAGTGAACATGTGGCAGCGATGAAGTAATAGTACTATGTTAAACTAGGAAACAAATCTATAATAGTTCAGCTCTGAAAACGCACTTAAAAAGAGACTACAATTAAACCCTTCTCTGCCGATGGAACAGCGTTAACTATTCCTTGAGGTTCCAAATAAAATCAACATTGATATGAAGTGTTTAGGGCACTGTATTCAAGTACAAGCATTCCCACATAGACGCTATCCTTATATCAGACGTCAAACTGTTTACCTGCTAATGAGGAGCACCTCCCGCCTTAAAGAGTGGAAAGAAAAACAAGATATAAACACCTGTGACTGACTGGTACTAGAGTCTTCAACAAGGTGCCATTCTACAGCAGTATGTGCAAGGTCATTCAGGGCTTTTTTTTTTTTATAAAAAAAAACCCCACACTTTCAATAAATGTGCCACTTCAATGAACATGAAAAGTAATGTGGTCATCAGGTCTCCCTATTTTAGGATTTGTGCAGATGCAAGTTGGGTTAGTCTTCACACAGAAGTCTACAGTTCTAGAACAGGAGAACAAGATTTTTATTGGAGGGAATATAAAATATCAACTCCAACAGAAAAAAAAAAAAATAAAATAAACAGATCGGAGCTATTGCTGCAGCTTATACAAATACAGACTCAATACATCTATTTTCTAGGCCAACATTCTTTCTGCTAAAATGTCCCAGACATAACTGTACATACTGGATTCCACAGCATAAATGCCTGTTCAGAAGAGAGGCTAGGAGTAGCCGAGCAGTAATGAACACTGAACATTTCTGCACTTCCTCTAAAAATAAATGTGCCCATCGCAAGCCCAAACACTGCTCTGAAATATCAATATATGGCACAAGTGACTTACAGGCAGGGGCGCAAATACCAGGGTAGCAGTGGTAGTGGCTGCCACAGGGCCCGGGACATTGAAGGGCCCGAAGCCCTGTGGCAGCTGCTACTGCGAACCCCACAAACACTGCTATCATACTCCAGGGTCTTTTCAGACCCCGGAGTGCGACGATCGGGGACCCAGGGGAGGGGAGGGAACATAAAAACACACTTACCTCTCCTGCGCTCCGGCAAGCTTTGGGCCTGTTTCGCGACGTTCCAGATGTCAGCCAACGTCATTATGCGTTGCGACGCTGGCCTGAATCACGCAAGATTTGGTCCAACATTGAAGATGGCCGAGGTAGCGCACCAGAGCGATGAAGCGGTAAATAGCATTTTTTTTTTTTTTTTTTGTGTTTGTATCCACCCCTGGGTCTCCGATTATTATACTCTGGCTCTGGGGTCTGAAAAGACCCCAGAGTATAATTGTCCATGGACAAACCATCACTAGTTTTGGCTTTGGTTACCATCTTTATGCTGATGACACCCAATTACATACGTCATCCTGTGACATCACCCCTGCACTATCAGTGACTGTCTCTCTGCTGTCTCAAATATAATGTTAATGTCTTCGCTCTGAAACTGAATCTCTCAAAGACCTAACTACTGCTGTTTCCACCATCTAATAGATCTGTCCCTGATATCTCCATTGGAGTCTCCGGCCTTACCATAACCCCGAGGCAGCAGGCATACTACCTAGGAGTTATGTTTGACTCAGACCTTTCCTTCACCCCCCCATATCTCCTCCACCTCAAAAACATCTCCAGAATCTGCCCTTTATTTACCACAGATACACTAAAGACCCTTATTGTTGCCCTGATTCACTCTTGCCTTGACTACTGTAACTCCTTACTAAACTCTCCCCTCTACAATCTATTCTGAATGCAGCGGCCAGGCTCATCTATCAGTCGAGACACTACAGCGATCCCTCCGGTATGTGTCAGTCACTACATTGGTTGCCTATTCAATACAGAATACAATATAAACTTATCACCCTCATTCACAAGCCTCTCCATAATGCTGCACCTCCTTACATTTCCTCCCTCGTCTCTGTCTATTGCCCAATCCGTGCTCTTCCTTCACTCAATGACTCAAGACTAACAAAGTCTATTATCAGAACCTCCAAGGCTCATATACAAGACTTCTCCTGAGTTGCACCACTTCTCTGGAACGCTCTATTCCGGACTATCAGATTAACCCCCAATTTCTACAGCTTCAAGCGCAAACTAAAGACATCTTTTCAGACAGGCCTATCACAGCTAATGTAAACCCTTCCGTAGTTAGATTGCCTAAAATGTACCCTCTGTTGACGCTCCCGAATTACTTAACAGGATATGATGCCGAATCAGACTAACTGTGTGTGACCAGGCACTGTTTGCACGTTAAAGGACACGATTGGCGACGGCTCATACAGCTTTATGTGTAATGACAGTAACCTCTATTACCAAATTGTCTGACCATTGTATAAGCAAAGCTACCTCTGATGCCACCCCTGCTACCTCCTGTGTCACCCCCTCTACCTCAGATTGTAAGCTCTTGCGAGCAGGGCTCTCACTCCCATTGTGTGAATTGACTATTTCTTTGTAATGTATCTTTTTTGTCTGCACTTGAACCCTACAAATTGTACAGTGCTGCAGAATATGTTGGTGCTATATAAATAAAATTAAAGGGTTTCTGGGCTAAACACATTGATAACCTATCCAAAAGATTTTAAGACAAAAGCCCAGCACGCCAATACTTGTATAAAAAGGTATCTGCAGCCACCTGGTTGGGACACTGTAGAGAACAGAGCTGCCTGCGCCATTCTCTTTGTTGGGCGTCAGATATCTACCAAATCTGAAATTATCTATAGGATAGGTTATCATTTAGCCCAGAAACCCCTCAAGACTAATACTACATGCTGCAAGTTTGTAGAGGATTATATAATTCACTGAGAAGCTACATTGGAAACACTGGTATTTTGAAGAAAAAAAAACAAAACAAAAAAAAAAAAAAAACTTATTGTATATAAAACTTCACATTTAGATACAAATTAAAAATGAACATGTAAACAGTAGATTTAAAGGGGGTTGTCCAGTTTCAGATCAAGATTGACAGACCAATGTTATTGTTTGCAGAATGAAAGATACAATTTTGCAATATCCTTTCTGTATCAATTCCTCACAGTTTGCCTGATATCTTCTTCCTTTCAGTGGATAAAAATCAGTCCATAGTCATATGATGGACACAGATCCACGGCTCATTACCAGGCAGTTGTCAGATTACTGTGCTGTGACTATAACCAGCTGTGCGCCTGTGTTCTGTCACATGACCATGGACTGATTTATCTGCTTAAAGTAAGCAGAGATCTAGAAACCAGAGAAATTAGTCTAGTCAATATTGGTCTAAAACTGGACAACCCCTTTACACAGTAGTGGATGTGATTTTGTTTCAAGTGTTTTGTTTCAAGTGTCTTGCGTGGCAGGCTGAACAAGCAGGAAGTCACTTTGGCCACAGATTTAAACTTTTGCAATACAAGATTTAACTTCCTTTGTTCTGCTCCTCTCTGGCCTTTTTACATGTGCAGATAACCAGTTATTGTTCAGTCAAACCAATATAAAGACAAACCTGGTGTGTGTAACTACCAACTGAAACCAATTTCAATATCTGTAAGATTTGTCCGATTGGTTAGAAATCAGAGATTAAACCCAGTCCCCTTAAGGTATGTCCACATGGAGGAATCTGAAGAGAATTTAGGTCGTCTTGTGGAACACTTAGCTTTCTGCCACATTTGCACACTGGATTATCCTCATACAATGGGGCTGATCAGCCTTCGGGCCTGCATCATTGTTTTAGTGCCAATTCTGCCAAGAAAACTACTAATTTTTAGCATGCTGAGAAATAGTAGCTTGAATCACTGCCTCCTGTTGAAATTAGAAGGCCAATTAAGTCCAAAGCCCCACGTTGTGGAAAAGCTACCTTTGGCTCAAAAAACAGCAAAATTTACAATAAAGTCAGGAGGGAATGGAGCAGAAGGGAGAAATATATGTATTTCCTATATTTTCCTGTTGAAGCCACTCTTTTGGCTTAAAACAAAACCACACACACAGGTTTACACAGATTTCTGAACAGACTGATCTTACATATATTGAAGTTAGCGTAACATATTTGGATAGATATTTTATCCATGGTCTTAAATCTTCATATAACATATAATGGAGTTGTTTGTAAGAATTTTTCAGATGTTATTGAGTGTAGGAGGAAATTTACTTACATGACAGATCAGTTTTCTGTCAAACAAGACAGATGTCCATCAGATTAGCTGCTCATTCCCATAAACCTTATCTTGAGATTGGTCAGATATCTGCAGGACAAAATCTGACAGCAGGATAGTTCCACCTTTATCACATGAGGGTGAGATTGTCATGTTAAAAGTTAACCATTTTACTACTGCAAATTTATTACGTATTGCTCAAGGGTCATGGGATGGAGCATGGAAAAAAATAAATTTTTTTTTTTTTTCTTCTTTCTTCTTCATAGATGAGTCGAAGTTGGAAGTTTGGCTTAGTAACTCCACAGCCTGTGTATTTTCTGCCTACACAAAATTTCTGGTCCAGTTTCCTGATGTACTGCGTAAAGCATTTCACTACACACAAACTTACAACATTTTCAGTAACATTTCAATTTGTTAATTACTATTTCTAAAACTGGAGCTGGATTCAGCCATTACAAAGCTTCAACAGCTCTTTCGAAGTGATGCGGGTGCTAGTCACTGTTACTGGTGGTCATAGTGTTACTGCCAGTTTCACAAGCAGAAAGCTATCAGAACAAACTCCCCCCTCCATATATTAAGTACCAGAAGCTGGAGGAATCCAGCACATAGCTCAGCCAATTTTGTCACAGACATGCCTAACAATGTTCCTCAATGTATAATAATCACACAGTTAATAGCAAATGCCCAAGAATATTGCCTTTGCTGGGAACATTTTGAATTCCTGCCGTGTATTGATACAACTGTATATTTCTCTGAAAATAAGTGAAATGATGGACTTCAATACTTGTATCAGATTCATCAATAATGAGTGACAGGTGATTTTTTCACTTTTGATGACATGGTACATTTATCAATTTCAGGCATTGAAGCAATTACATGCGGCAAAAGTTCTGCTCACTCAGTGGCCAATGGCCATATGATGCGTGAAAAACCGACATATTACCTTTAAAATTGTGCAGTCATTGGGCACAGCGAGGTGGTGAGACTGACTGTGTTTGCTGCTATGTGAGTTCACACCTTCGTAGCAAATTGCAAATACTAAATCATTCGCATCTGATCAAAAACGCTTAAAGTAAATGGTCCCCAATTGTACCACAGCTCCCCTGCATGTGCAAAGCAGACTGCCTGCAATATCGGCAGTCTTATTCTTTCCATTTCAATTCTATAAGTGTGTGTTGCTTCTCATACTTTGGTAGCACATAGTAACAAACTTGTGTGTCAATACAGTGTGTGAAAATAGCTTGTGGCACAAAGACCAGATGAATGTTGCAATGCATCCAAGTAAAGATCTGTAAACAAAATGGGACATGACACTGCAAAAATTCCTGAACGGGGATGCCTTTCAATAACTAGTGAATTTATCACTCCAAATCATATACAAAAAAAATTTGGCACCCAAAAAGTGGCCAATGGATCTTTCACTATTGCATTTTTCAGAAATTCAATCTGATACATCAGGATTCATCTCAATCAATGCAGAAACAGATCCAGCATGGTTCGATTTTAACTGAAGCTACAGTATGACGCTACTGTTCACAGTATAACAGGAGCAGCTCTACATGGAGTAATAGGATGAGATACTGACACCTTTAAAGGTAACCTGTGGTTTGATTTTCAACACTAAAAAATAGTGCGATAAGGTAGGGCAAGAATATCCTTTAGCATTCTTCTGTTGCTTTTAAAAACACAAAAGTACACCCATTTACCTATAAAAATCACCTTAGGCGTCTGTGTGTTTTGTAGCTGTAGAGAGTCAATTTTTTTTTTTTTTTTTTTAAAAGGAGAAGAGCCTCACCGAGAGGCTGGATGGGGCAACCACATAAGATGGTGACATCCTGGGCTCTGTCACAGTATCTGCAGCTCCCTTTCCATAGCATGTAAAAACGCAATTTGGTTTTCTTTCAAAGCAAATTGTCTCCAGAAACATGTTATGCTTCTACACACAATCATCTACAGAACCCAACATAATGGCATCTGAAGTGATCACCTCCTCCCTCACAGTATCTTAATGCGACAACTCAAAACAGGCTAGCACGACCATTTTCCTAATTTACATAAAAATGTCTGAAGGGAGATTGATTTATTTTTTTTTTTTTAATAGGTAAACAGACGATTTTTAATGCAACAGAAAGCTAAAAAAAAAAAAAATGTTCTAACCCTACCTTACCTGATTTTCACCACTAAACCAACATCATTGTGACAGGTTCCCTTTAAAAGGTGTCAGCTCTTCTGACATGTCACTATGAAAGTTGTGGGGCATCTTTTCTTATTCCTCCTAGAAATGTATGAAGCAATTGATTGTTTGATACCAGGTGGTTGGGGAGAGGAAGTCACTACATACAGATCTATGACACGGTGTCAAACTGTTTAGAGACATGCCCCTTTGCTAGTAACCAGCTGACATTAGAAAAAACACAAGTCAGAGTTCTGAGAAAAGATTCTCCAGAATTACCACCTGTGGGATTCAAGTATAATGCCAGGAGTGATGACAGGTCCTCTGTAATGTATATGAATAGCCACTGTCATCTAAACCCTCCAATAAAGTGGACTGAAATTCTTAGAAACTGTTCTAGATATCAGAGCATCATATTGATAGGCACATAGATGAGCTAGTCAGAGTAACCTGTAACAGCTTTTATGAGCAAAAGTCAGGTTTTTTTTTTTGCTGGCAAGGAAGATGTTTTCTGCCAACATGCATCTTGCCTTGCAGACAGTACAGCAACCTGGACAGTCATGATTTACCCTGGGATATTCTATAGGAAATATCCAACTGTGAACTGTAAGAGACCATCAGAATACTCAGAAAAGAGGACTTTAGTGGAACATCCCCTCAGAACCAGACTTATGAGAGTTGTATGCTTGTGTGTGGCAGTCATCCGAAAATAGTATATGAAATAAATAGTATGTTGGGTGGAATATGAAATTCCATGGTGTGTTCTAAGAGCATCGGCAGAAGTGCTGCTTTAGGACTATCTGCATGCTATCAATGGAGAGCAGATGTAGATTATCACACTATTAACACATCAAAATGGCCTGCCAACATTGCAAAGGAATGTAGAAACATTAAAAATCTAGGAAACGCACCCACCTTTGCCAGACTCTCCCACACCTTCCTCCCCCCGCCCCATTATGAAAAGTTCTACATTACTTGGCATGGCAAGACGAAGTTTGCACTTGAGGCGTCATACTGAGCTGCATCACAACCACAGGTGAAAGACTAACCCATATATTTACACATGATATTCCACCACTATAACAAGAAACTGTTCTGCAAAATGCACTAAATCGATTAAACTGTCAGACAATACAGAATAAGTAAATGAACTATGTACAAATACTATACACATTTCTGTAACCTGTAGACACTCCAATTGCTCCAACACAAAGCCACCTGAAAAGGGTTATTAGGCCAAGTTCACATTGATAATACTTAATTGACTACATTTATTTTCTTCAAAAGGACAAAAAAAAAACCCAAAAAAAAAAAAAAACCCAGCAATACCAAATCCCAGCTAGAGCTTCTATTCATGATCAGGCAAAGTGCTCATCTGATCAGTGCAGAAGAGGAAGAGTCTCAACACGATGTGCATGTTCAGCTTCCTTTCAGAGAATATTACTGAAATTGGTGGTGGAAAGTTTTTTAAATCAAACACATGCCCCTCAAATTATCCCCCTCTTCTACCCTAAACTATCAAGAAAGCAGACATTGCCCTAGCACACCAGGGAATCAAACTGTAAAGCCCCTATTTCACCATGGAATCAAATATAGACACCCATCCTGTACATATGATCAATAGACATGAAGCATATTCCCAGATAGAGCTCAATTAACCGCTTCACTACCCCAGACCACCAAGTGGCCATTACAGTAGACCAAAGCAATTAAATTATAACCCCTACACTGCCAATGAAAGGGACGTTACCCTGCCCCAGGAAATCAAAGAAGCCCTCCACTAACCTAGACCAACAGAACTGATTGTATTACCACTACCTCCGACCAGGAAACTATTAGTGATTATTTTATGCTTTCCAAACATTCATTTCATAGTAAAGAGGCTTTCTGCCACTATCATACATTTCAATGGTGTGTCAGAAAGCATGCTATACCACAGTTTCAAATCCATCACCACAATTGTATGGATGACTGATACCTGTGCAAGTAAAATCCCACCTAGTCGGTGGGCAGGTGAAAAATTTATTCAGTGGGAAAATCCAATGCAGAACTAATATGAAACACTACATAGAGGGGAGGGGGGGGAAAAAAATAAACAACAACAAAAAAAACAAAAAACAAAACAAAAAAAAAACAAAAAAAAAAAAACAAAACACACGACTATGGCATACTAAGGCTACATTCACACAACTCAGGTGCAAAGTCTTGCACCAGAGGAGCAGCCGTTTTCACGGATCCCCAATACATTACAGAAATTACAGCATCCTATATTCTGATTGTCCATTACATTGAATTTCCATCACTTGAATTTAATGCTGCCTTGTGACGTCCATTAAACAAGCGTTATTCACTGTTGTGTGAATATAGCTTAAAAATCACGTACCGTACACTTTTCTGTAAACATCTAGCAAGCACAGTTTACTTGGCCTTATATAAACTATAGCAATGTTTATTTTTCTATTTTTACAGCTTGTATGTTTTAAAACAATAGTGTGGTCAAGCCCTACAAGTCTCCTTTCAATGTGAATTTCAGAACGCTGTCCTTAACAAGCTGTTGACTATTGAAGCAGGGAATTTGATATTATGCTACTAGAGGCTTAAACTTGGGCACACAAATGAACGCACAGACCTTTCAGTGCTAGCAGAGCCCGAGCAAAGCACTGATTTAATTTCATGACTGCTGTGTACAGATAGCTGGCATTACTAAATGCTGCTCTAATATCAACTTGTTAAATTTGAACCCGCACACAGCGTATCAGTATACATGACCAGACTAACTGGAGTCAAGGGAAATATTTTGGGAGCTGTTTATTTTTAACTGGGCTACAATGTTGTACTATGGACGGAATGAACGCATTCACACTGAAGGTCCAATATTAAACTGAACAGTATTGGAGTTCCTAGGCATCATGGCACAAAATAAAAAGCGATTTCTGAGACCAAGTACAAAATGTTAAAAAATGCCTCAAGAATATATTCAAAAAAAATTACAAAGTAAAATAAAAAAACATTCCTTATATAATTCAAACAATTGAAATACAGCGTTATAAATAGATAAAATAAATACTAATAAAAAGGCAGCACTCACCTTGAGGTGTTTCACTGATGATTTGGCAGTCACACCAGTGGAGGGATTTCTTATTGACTGTCTCTTAAAGCTACATATCCTACTTTCACTTCCAGGTGCAAACTGTATGTGCAAATGGGATGATCCTAATTTGGGGTAATTATACTTAAGACTAGAAGATTTAAGTTTGTTGGAAGGTCCTTCCGATATACTTCTTTGAAGAAGATGGTTTGATTTCCTGTTAGGAATAATTTTACTACCCTGATCTCCATTAATATTAATCTGATATTCTGTAATTTTATTTGAAGGAGAGCAAGCAGAGGTACTACGTGACAGCTGGATGTGCCGATGTGACTGGGCTCCATTGCAGGGCTCGGATTCATCAGGTCTGAGCGATTTCATATCGTTACATTCACTGCTTGCTGACAATCTCTGGTGAGACGCATGTAATGAAATGCTAGAAAATTCATCCTCGGTTGTATCTGTGTTCTGAAGAACATGTGACATACAGGCCTCTTGTAAAGAGTCATTCAAGTAAAGTGGTTTAACATCTCTAACTTCACCAATAGTGCAATTATTTTTGGAAAGACGGACTCCATTTACTGCTGTTGAAAGAAATCCCTTGGATGAGGTCTGATCTTCCTTCTGTGCAAGCTCATTAGAACAAAGCATGAACTGATAGGATGTCTGATAAGGGCCTCTATTTATTGGGGGGCTCAAAGTAGTTGGAGAGGTTGGCGGCGTCTCAGAGGGACTCCGAGGAAAGATGACCAAAGAAGAACATCGTCTCAGAGGAAGCCTTGTTCTCCTCCTTGATGGCAGATTTCTCATAATCGCTTCTTTATCTAGTTCATCTTGGTCAAAAGGAAATGTACTTTTACACCTAGAATAAACCTGGCGAATGTTATTTATCCTGGGAGGATTCACTTCAGCATTTGCATAGGTTGCATTGGTAGCAAGCACACTGTTTATATCACCTAGAGAAAGGGTGCAGCTACTATTGTCACTCAAGACACTGTTCGAACATGAACCAGTGTCACTTGTAGTACTTGTACAAGATCCATAGTCACTGCTGTTACTACTAAATGATCCATTGTCACTTGCTGCAATGCTACATGAACTGCCGTTCTTAGCCAAGGTGTTATTTGGGAAAGTGCTGTCATTTACGACCGGGTGACAGCTATAATTCCTGCTCATGTTATAACTAGAATTAATCCCATCCTTGTAATCACTGACGAATGAAATGTCTTCTGTAGCTAGGTCTGCGTTGCCAGACTGACGACATCTACTATTGCAGCTGGGCTGTAAAGAAATCTGCAGTGATGTGCTTTTTTTGCTAGGCAGTGAAAAAGAATTACCTTGATAGGACTGTACAATTTCAGGTGAAGAGGACAACTGTACAGTTTGCCGTGGAGAGAGTCTCATCTGAATCACACTTGGTGCAGAAGAATGGGAGACCCTTTGGAAGCACATGTGAATATTGCTATCCAGACCATCTCCAGAGCTGTCCGGCAGTGGATCAGTGTTACTTCTTCTGGTGGCAAAGTGAAGTCTCAACCGACGTGCCATTTGTTCCTTCTAACCATATTACTAATTCAAATGTGCAGTTCTCTCTCAATCCCCACGCAGACCAGAAGCAGCAGAAAAACATGTAGATCGTTGGTATTGCGCTGCAGGAAAAGCCACAAATCTGCCTCATGTGTCCCAGCCAAACAGGAAAAATGATGAGCCACAGGGTAGAGCAATGCACGTCATGAAACAGACCATTCCTGACTCCACGGTTTCTAAAGCGTCTTGGATTGCTTGTACTCCAACTGCATTCACTTACCAGGCACTTGGTTTCTAGCGACATTTAAGCTCAGCTCTCCTACTGCATACTGGCTGTCACGCTGCCAAGCTTGATTTAATAATACCTTCTCCAATATGCATGAATGAGTCCTTCCCAAAAACAACAATGTGTCTGCATTTGAAGCTTAGCTGGGTTTTCTAGCTATAGTCGCCCTGGCTGAACACATGTCCTTGCTGAATCAATATGCCTAAACTTTCCTCTACAGTGTACAGGCTCTAATATTTTTACCCATACATATAGAATTACAGGAAGTTGCAGGGAATGGAGTTCCACATAATTGAGTATCAAAGTTGGGATTGAATTACCAAAAACTATCCATAGTAGGAAACTACTGAAGATTCTGCTACGCAGGAAACCACTGGTATTCATCTGAATTTCAAGTTCTAGTATACAGAAAAAACATTACAGCAAGACCGGAATATTTAATACCATTACAGTTGCTTCAAGTAAGCTTTCACATGTAGCTAGCAACATGTTATATACATGTACAAAAACAAATATGAAGATTTCCATATATAAGATCAACAATTGTCAAGTCCAGCATGTGAAGACAGCATTCCCACAGCTAGCCATACATGTATTAACCACTTATTGTAGATTTACACAGTTAGGCAGGAGACACCATTTCAGTTCCTTGTGTAACATTTTAGCACAAGACTGCAGTAATGCATTTACGAACACCCCAACCTGCACCAGTGCTCACTAATGCATTAAAAGGTGTTACACCATGAACATATGTGTTAAATATACAAAGATCTTGCCAAGTGTATGAGCGTTGTTCAAATGCATATGATTTTAAAACCATGTTTCTCCTACAAAAAAAGGGTTAAAGTACTAAAGAAAAAAAATTTCTATCAAAGACCCAGGCTGCACATTTGTTATGAACTAAAACAAAGGTGCCATCTAGTGGTGAAACAAAGGCATCACTTTGACAATAACCCATTAATGACAGAAATCAATTGCCACCAAACAGAATATGTAACCACATACCTGCTGCAAACTATCTGTTCTTAGTATCTATTAATAGGCACCACTTCACTGATTCTGGTGCAGTTGCAGTTTTTCCTTCTGCCTCCACCATTCCCAAGCAACAAGTGCAGTTAGTTTTGGTGCCTAATGTGCCATTTAAGCTCTAATGTCAGAAGAGCAGTGTCAGGCAGGAGGCGTGATTCAGAGCTCCAATCAGTGGCAGCCAGTGTCAGAGCTCAGAATCACACCCCTTGTCTACTCCTGCCTGACACCGCCCTCCTGACAGTACAGAGCCTAAAGAGCACATCAGGCACCAACATAAAACAGTATTAATTGCTCGGGGCTGGAGGGGGCTAGTGAAGAATTCCAACTGTGCCAGAATCTGTGAAGCACCAGCTATTAAAAGATGTAAGCTGGACTTGGAGGTTGTGAAAGGTCCTCTTTAACATGCCAGCGCAGAAAAGTTAAGGAGTCAGTGATTTTAACCTCATGGTGAAACAAGTACTTCACTAGTGACTGTGTCCTGTACACAACCCTGAGATCTAGCTAAGCAAGCGACAACCACCATATTACTCCACACCAAAACAGCACATCATTGCTGACATCCCAATGATACAGCTGTGCTGAGGAGGCACCTGGATTTAAATGGACATTAAAACTACAAGATACAAAACACATGTTTACTCCGACACATTCCCATCCAATTCTCTGTGCCCCTACAAGCAAGCAAACATATGCCCTGACATTATAATGTTCCCTCCGGCTGCCTCCCCAGTTTAATGTCTCCCATTCAGCTGTTCCTAGTATACTGTACCTGCCCAGCGACCCAAACAGTTTAACATAAACACTAATACTCACCTCTCCTCGCTCCCCTGCTGCTCTGTCAGCAGTCGCTGCTCCTGGAGTCTTCAGGGAGCTGCAGGGGGTGATGTGAATGATGTCATCACATCGTGCTTACAGTTCCTGTAGCATACAGGGGCTGAATGGTAAAGCAGGGAGTGAACAGCTCCTGCTTCACCATTGTATTCAACTCATCTGCGTCCTCCAGACGCAGAAGAGTTGAAGCTGGGACATACCTCTCGCCAACTGGGACAAGACCTGGAATCTGGGACTGTCCCACCGAATCCGGGGTGGTTGGGAGGTATGCATTTAACAGGTAAAAAAAAAAAAAAAAAAAAAAAAAAAAATTCACTAGGAAAAAACCAATAACCGCATCTGAAAACCTTGGCAATTTTCTGAACAATACATGAGGTTTGGCTATGCAAAACATCTTGTAAATCCACTCTGAGGATTACATAAACAGGTCATCTGCAACAAGCCTTCAGCTGTGTAGTCAAGATATAGCAAAGAACCACACTTTATTCAGTTTGCCAGACAATCCCTTTCTGACAGGAGCCATGGTTTGGGCTTCCCAATCCATTTCAAAAAGGAGGGTTCTAAGCAAGGGACCCCCCATTTATGACAACCATGTACTCTAATAGGACATATGGACACAAGACCTGTGTTCATGACACAGATCTTTCAAGTTTTATTGTATACAGATATAAAACCCCTTTGATGCAGTCACTGCCAAAGTATCTGCGACATTAAAACAACTGTCAATATAATAAAGTAACATACCAAACGGTTTTCATCAAATACTTCAAAGAGAAGTCTATGTTTCTTTGGTAACACCTGGAAAACAAGTTGAGAATAATATCAAAACATTAGCTATACACACACACACAAACAATTCATGGAAAGGCTGCAACACTGTCAACTTGTACGTTTCAAGTACTCCAAAATAACTAATGCTATCCTTAGAGTGTTAAAACCTTTTGGCCTCAAGTGTAATAATCTAGTGCCAATCAAAAGCAGCCTACATAAAACATTGCCTTATATACTATTCCTCGGAGGTTTTTTTCGGGGTAAATGGCTGACAATCACATGTTCCTCACAGAACTGTACTAGTGTGAATGCAAAGTTAAAATGTATTGCAAATCGGGACACGCACTTTTGGTTTCCAGCTGTGAAATCCAACACTATTTCTATTGATTTTAACCTTTAAAGAATGTAGCCTATTTTGGACTTTAAGGCCCAGACCCAATTTCTCAAATCTGACATCTTTCACTTTAATGTGACAATTTCAAAATGCATATACCTTAAACAATGCAGATTTGTATGCCAGTTTTCTATGATACAGGGCATAAACAGACGCAAACTTTTGGTGCAAATTAGGTTTGGCAATTAAAAAAAAAAATAAAAAATTTGACTGTTTTCTGTGCCACCATCACCACTTTCATGAATAGGGGGCATGTCAAGAGTGGGCAGTGGCAGAGCTATCAGCCTGCCAGATTTACCATCATCATTGAAATCTAGCTTGTGTAGATCTCCTTCAAGGCGCACAGCCCAGCAAAGAGTGTGCCACATTTATGGAGAAGACATGCACCTCGTCATAAGAGACGCACCCTCTGACAGCAATGTCGTTATGAAGATTTGCATTAATGCCACTTCAAAATCACCCACAAATGTACAACGGAGATCTTTATGGTCATTACACTATTAAAAAAAAAAAAAAAAAAAAAAAATGTAACAACTACTAATAATTTAGAAAAAATGACCAATTTTCAACAAAAAGAAAATTAAAACTAAAAATTTTACTATAAAATTTAAATTCTGCTTAGAACGGTGGTGGCAAATGGGATACCAGCTGCTGCACAGTCCCAATGAGTACTGCAGATGCCACTACTTTCATTTGAGTAATGGATTATCTGCTTTCCCTTATGACTAGTATAATGTTGTACTTCGTTAGCCATTGAAAGTAGTGGAAGAGTGAAGAAATCAGGCGATACCTTTTAGAGGCTAACTGAGTATATTTATAAGTAAGCTTTCAGGAGTACTAGCTCCCTTCATCAGACATGGTGTGATACAAGAACTGAAAATTCACAGATTTTTATACACATGGTTTTCAAAGCATTTTAGAGTCCTTAAAAAAAAATTGCAATCTAAGTAGAGAAGTTATTTACAACAGGTCAAAAAAAACAGTCTGGAAACTTGTGGTGCGTGACGGAGGGATCAGTAATTCTTGCTGTTATCTGTTTGCTATCAGGAGGTGATTTGTGTCCCTCACAGTTCATGCATAGTGTGATTTGAAGGTATCGACTGATTTCTTCACTCTTCCCTTATGACTGGCTGCATGGTTTTGCAGGTTACCATGTGGACAGTGATAAGGGAAAGTAGGAAACTACTGCTTTCATTTACTTAAAAGGTTTATGCCACAAGACATTTACCCTTTATGCACAGGATAGAGGATATATTGCTCATCGGTGGGGATCTGACCGCTGAGACTCCTTGCGACCCTTAGAATAGGTGTGTTTAACCCACATTGTGAACGCTAGAAGAGCAGCTGAACCCCCTTGGTGGATGCAGATTCTAGCCCACTTCCATTTACTTCAA
The DNA here is from genome assembly GCA_947044405.1 of Leptodactylus fallax. Classification (NCBI taxonomy): domain Eukaryota; kingdom Metazoa; phylum Chordata; class Amphibia; order Anura; family Leptodactylidae; genus Leptodactylus; species Leptodactylus fallax. Next base: position 6,264,459 of record CAMRHE010000027.1, on the reverse strand, counting down.
TGTAAGCGCAAGAGACAGCTGCAGTACAGCACTCGACTATCTCAGGCTCTCCCATTGAAGTGAATGGGTTCAGGGTGCATCTACATCCACAAGCATGTCTGGCTGCTTTTCCTACAGCAGCATTCATAGATAGAGTAAAACACCTTTGTTCTCAGGGTCAGTGGGCAGGCCCCCCAACAATCAGTAATTTATCCTCTATCCTATGGATAGATAACAGTTTTGAGGAATTACCCCTTTTAAAAACAGACTTAAATGTTATATTAATACAGTTTAAACGAGTGAGTACTAAATAAGCTTTATGTTTTTAGTTTACATTATTTCAGAATTTTATTGCAAGTTTCGTCTAGGGTCCTAATTTGCAAAAAGATGATTTTGAACCCTGGTAAAGGGGTATTTAATGTGTACCCGAGGCGTAACATGCCATGTAAAAGGCTTTTTGCACAGTATGATCATAGCCTTGTGGAGACTAGGATGTAAGTGGTTTTAGTATGGGAAATTTGAAGAGGAATACTGAGAAACAAGTCATCTGCCGTCAGAGTAGATTTGGGTTTCAGTTTAACTCTCAAAATAGCAAATAGGGATAGCAGAAGGAAATTTAAACATGCTTTTCATACATTAAAAACACTTACTCTGATAAATATTTCCTCATCCCATTTTGGATTAAGGTTCTAAAACAGATAAAAGAAGAAATTACTAATAAAAATGTTATGTAAAACAAACAAGAAAATTTAATAAAAATAAGACTTCCACCTTTGATCTTAAGTCTATGGTAAGTAGCCCATGGCAGTAATTCTAAACCTGCAGTGCGCATACCCTAAGGGGGTACTCACTGCAGAATAAGGGGAGCAGCCAAGAGTCGAAAAAGTAAAGGCAAATCTAAAAATGCCCTAACATCCAGCAATTGCTGATTTCTAGGGCTCTGATGTGCAAGTTGTTTCAGTAAGCTTGCTCTGAAAGCTGTGTAAAAAAGCTCCAATTATTTGCCAATTTTAACTGATCTACTCCTTGTAATTACTCTGTTGGAACTTTTTTTGGTACTAGGGAGTACCTTAAATAGGTTGAGAAACACTAGTCTATGATGTTAAACGTTCCAAACATTAAATTGAATTCCAGATTGTGCTCAATTTTTAAGCATAATACATACAATTAATGTTATGAAGACAAAAAAAAACACTATTTAAAGACTCAAAGTCTTTCATGAAGTTGACTGTATTGTCATTTGACAGCCTAAAATTATATTGGGGGGGGGGGGGGGGGACCGCTCTACTCAGATCTCTCTCTCTATACCAGGTTATTATACTGTGACTGTTCAGAATCTCTGAACTCACAGTAAAACGATTATAACCAAGAGCCATGAGAGCAGTGAAAGTGTTTTTTCACGAGAAACTCGGCTATTTTATTACAAAGAGAACACCATGACAGCAATTGTCTGATCTGTCCAGAGCTCAGTTCAGAAAGACTGTGTGTGTGTGTGTGTGTGTGTGTGTGTGTGTGTGTGTGTGTGTGTGTGTTATATATATTAACAATGCAGGAAGAAATTAGTTTTCTTTCGTTACCATGTTAAAAACAATTTGAATTGTTAGTAAGTTTACCTTCTTAATAGTTTTTGTTTGGTAGTTGGCTATTGCTCCACTTGCTGCATTTGCTGGATCATAAAGTGTCACTTTCACATAAGGATCACTGAAAAAAAAAAAAAGTTATTAAAATTATTGTTAAATGAAGAGCAAAGAGGCCTGCATCACAGCCAAGATAAATTTGCACTTGCTTCCATGCAAGACACTTGAATTGCACCTAGTTACTAACAGGGCTGTGGAGTCGGTACGCCAAAGCCCCGACCCCGACTCCTCAATTTCCCCTGACTCCACCAAAATAGGCACCGACTCCGACTCCACGACTCCACAGCCCTGGCACTGCTAAACCTTATAGGTTCACTCAGAACTCAGTCCCATCATTATATGAGGAATAGAACAGACCTTTACAGGACATCATTTCATCATTTTCCCAAATTCTTATGAAAATATATTCAGCACATTGTACTACTGCATTGTACTACTAACTGTACCAATTTATTATATATTTTGGGAGTCGGAGTCGGTCCATTTTATACCGACTCCACCAAAATAGGCACCGACTCCGACACCACGACTCCGACTCCACAGCCCTGGTTACTAAATTATGACCTCAAAAAGTGGAAAAAAGGAAGCAGGTATTGAACATTACTAAAAATCCAATCAGTTTTCTACAATTTGAAGTTGCAAGATGATAATTCAACATTTTACTCAAACTCTGTATGTTCAGCCTCCAACATGTGGCTACCATAACTCTACAAGTATTATATTGATGTCTAAACATTTAATACAACATACTGTATTGTAAAGGGTTTAACCACTTCAAGACAGAGCCTAAAAGTACCTTCATGACCAGGCCTCATTTTTCAAAACTGACATGTCACTTTATATGGCAATAACTAAGACGCTTTAACTTACATAAGTGATTTTGAGATTGTTTTTAAAATTGTACGTCATGTTAATGGTAAACATTGATCAATATTTTTGTATTCACACACACACAAAAAAAAAATATATATGCTCTGCTTTTCAAACCGTCACACCACACAAAAAATAAATAAATATCTGCCATATCTCAGCATCATCTTTTAATTGTCATTTCATTTATTTTGGACGTTAGAAGGCTTACAAGTGTAACAGCGATTTTCCAGACTTACAAGAAAATTTCTCAAACAAATGTTTTTATGGACCACTTCAGTTCTGAAGGGGATTATAAAGGCCAATATGTTAGAAACCCTCATGAATCACCCTGTCTCAAGACTACACCCCTCAAATAATTCAAAACAGCATTTGGGAAGTTTGTTAACCCTTTAAATAGCACCCTTCACATCCTCATGTATATGCAGTTTTACATACTGCTAGAAAGCAGACAGCACGCTGAATTCAGCGCACTGCTGGCTTTCTCGGTATGTGCCCTGGGGCTGGAGATGTTGGCGGTCTTAGTTTCACCATTCATCGTCAGAAGGGCATTCCTGACAGTCTAACTGGGCTGTGAGGAACGCCCTCCCTGACTGCTCGTCCATAGCACTGTACTGGGGGGCGTTCCTCACAGCTCAGTGACATCACTGGGCAGTAAGGAATGTCCCCCCTCTCTGTACTCATCCATTGCGCTGTACTGTCAGAGGGGGCATTCCTTACCTCCCAGTGATGACGCTGAGCTGTGAGGAACGCCTCCCCAGTACAAGTCTATGAATGAGCAGTCAGGGAGGGCGTTGTTCACAGACCAGCTAGACTGTCAGGAACGCCCTTCTGACTGTGAACCATGAAACTACGACACCTGATATCTCCAGTCCTGGGGCACATACCGGGAAAGCTGGCAGTGCACTGAATTCAGCACGCTAACAGCATATACATGAGGACAATTCACACAATGGGCCCTGCTCGCAAGAGCTTACAATACATTCATTTAACCATAAAATTTAACACATTCACAAAGTGTTAAAGGAGAAAAAGCATGGTACAGTTTGTTATGCAATTTCTCCCGAAAACAGAAATACCCCACGTGGGTATAAAACTGATGTTTGGGCGAACAGCAGTGCACGGAAGGGAAGGAGCGACACTGTACATTTGAAAAGCAGATTTTGTTGGAACAGTTTTCAGTGCCATGTCTCATTTGCAGAGCCCCTAAAGTACAAATGCAACAGAAACCTCCAAAAAGTGACCCTGTTTTAGAAACGACACCCCCTCACAGAACATATCAAGGGATATAATGAGCAGTTTAACCCTACAGCTGTTTCACAAATTTTATTAACATTGGGACATGAAAATGAAAAATTACTTTTTCCCCCCAAATAAACCTTCAATTTAGTACCAAATTTTTTTATTCACAAGAGGATAAATGAGAAAAAAAAACTCCCAAAAGTTTGTTACATAATTTCTGCTGAACAAGCCAATAACCCATACGTGGTTGTAAACTGCTGTATGGGTACATGGTGGGGCTCGGAATGAAAATAGCGTTATTTGGCTTTTGGAGGGCAGATTTTGCTGGACTAGTTTTCAGGTGCCATGTTGCCTTTGTAGAGCCCCTAAAGTACCAGTACAATGGAAACCCCCAAAAAGTGAACCCATTTTAGAAACTACACCCCTCAAGGAATTTATTAAGGGGTATCATCATTTTGAGCCCAAGAATGCTTCCCAAAAATTAACGTACAAATTGTAAATTGAAGTTTTGTTTTGTTTGTTTCATCGGAGACGAACTCTTAAAACCATTAAGTGGACTATCCCAGGTAGGAAAAAGTTGCATATGTAGTTGTAAAACTGTTGCTTTGGCACACAGCAGGGCTCAAAAGGGAAGGAGCAGTGTGCTTTTTAACTTTTGGAGTACAGATTTAGAGGGATTTTCTGGACACCACATTTTTGCAGTGCCCTGGAGTTGCCAGTAAACTGGAATTCCCCCTAGAAATGACCCCATTTTGTAGGGGCAATTTTAGAGTTTCTACAAATGTGACATTGCATCCAAAAACCAACAATCTAAATCTGCACTCCAAAAGCACATAGCACTCCTTGACATCTGCATCCTCCTGTGTGCCCAAGCAACAGTTTATGCCCACAAGTATGATGCTATTGTACCCAGGATAGTGTACTTTATGCCATATGTGGGTATAAACTGCTGTTTGGGAACAGCCGGGCACAAAATGGAAAAAAATTAACCGGGTATCCCAGGCACAACAGCCTTTGGAGTATTCGTCTGATATAAGCTGGGCACAACATATTACACACTGAAGTGACGTATCCCTGGAGAAATTGTCATTTTCACCTTTCACCATCTGCATATTCATTTCTGGAAAATTGAGTAATGCAACACTTGGGGGTTAAACATGCTCACTATACCCCAGAATAAATTCCTTCAGGGGTGTCATTTCTAAAATGGGGTCACATGTCAGGGGATTCCACTTTACTGGCATTTCAGGGTTCTGCAAAAGTGTAATGGCATCCAAAAACCAAACTTAAATCTGTGCTCCAAAAACCAAAATAGCGCTACTTCCCTTCTGTGCCTGGTTGTGTGCCCAAATCAGTTTATACCTACATATGACATTAAGTACGTTATCCTGGGAACAACAGTGTCATACATGTTGGTATAAATTGCAGTTTGGGCACAGAAGGGAAGGAGCACTATGTGGTTTTTGGAGTGCAGATTTAGATGTTTGGTATCTGGACGCCATGTCATGTTTGCAGAGCCTCTAAGGTACCAGAAAAGTGGAATACCCTAGGGAATGACCACATTTTGAAAACTGCACCCCTGAAAAAATTTATCAAGGGATGTAATGAGCTTTAGTATCCCAGACGTGAACGCACAGCAGATGGTGAAGAGTGAATATGTAAGCTGTGCGGAGTACATTGGAAACACCAAATTCCCTACTATTTCCCCAGTAACTTCTATGATTGGGGGTGAGGTCACTTCAGGTGTCTTTTCCCTTCTAAGCTCTAAATTTTGGGTATACCCTGATATACTCTTGCACAGCTTATACATTCCCTTCCTGCCACAACCAGTTTTGTTCTAATGATTTTGGGGTTGTCTTCATATTGTACAAGTATATATATATATTTTTTCTGGTGATTTAGCCATACGAGGGCTTCTTGTTTGCGGTACGAGATGCATTTTGTAATGACCATTTCTGCGTGCCTATAACGACTAAGTTTTATTAACTCTTTCTTGGTGTATTAAAAAATCCCCATCAATTCTGGTATTGCTTTTTAAACTTAGTTTTTTCCATGCAGCGTACAGCATAACGTGTTACCTTTATTCTGTGGGTCGATACAATTATGGTGATACCCAATTTATACTGTTTTTCTATGTGTTACTAGTTTTGCAGAACAAAGACCCATTCGGGGAAAGAAATTTTTGCATTGCCATCTACTAAGATGTGTAGCAAATTTTTTTCAGTTGACGGTTGAGGGCTTATTTTTATGTGGGATGATCTGTGCTTTTTTATTGGTACTGTTTTGGGGTACATGTTGTTTTGATCACTTTTTATAGTTTTTTTTTTTTTTTTTAAGGCAAGATGGCTGACTTCCAGAGGTCCCAGTAGGATCAATCAGGTACTGGGGGCTCCAGACAGCCTGGGGTCACTGGCCAGACCCAAGGCTGCAGAAAATACATATTGGCACCGCCCAATCTTGAAGCGGGGGGGGGGGGGCAAGATTATGGAACCCCTTGGATTCCACGGTATCCAAGGGGGTTAAAACCTCTGATCAGAGCTCAGCTACGATCAGGGGTTAAGGAGCAGGGTGTTAGCTGTAAGATGCAGCTAACACCCACTCCCATTGCCACCCACAGGTGGACGGCAGCTAATATCAGGGAAAGTTTGTTACTGCAACAAACTTTCCCCGATACGGCAGCTACACAATCGGGACCTGAACCTATCAGGTCCTGATCATGTCTCCGTGAACACAGCAATAGCTGCTGGTGTCCACAGAGTTCCTGACCCTTGGACAGACCCGATCTCCAATTTAGCAGGGTCAGTTTATAAATGTCGGCTCTGCATAAAGCCCAGCAAGAGCTGATGTTTATATACAGCAGGCCGTCGCGAACCGGTTAAATTACTTAGTTATCCTCCCACTTCTGCCTAACTCAGATGTTAGCTTTGTTTTAAGATTTCTTGAATGTCTTGGTACAGGCTGACACAAAAGGGGTAAATTCAAATTATAAGCCAGTGAGCAGCAGACATGCAGCTTCTGTAAAGTTCTTAAACATTAAGTGGGGCTGGCTGGAACACTATAAATGTTGAGAATGTGCTACGCCAGGCATCTGCTTGTATTCACATCATCTGTGATTTTCCACTATACCTTGGAGTGTCAGCTCTCTGACATTGTGTTTACCCCAGGCTTGAGTAAGTTTGCTAAAAAAAAAAAAAAAAAAATCCACACCATAAAATTACTGTATTTTTGGACCATAAGATGCACCTAGGTTTTACAGTCAAAAAATGGTAAAATTTCATATATGGGAGTGGTTTTGCAACAGCTGCAAGGCAGCATTGACAGGTGCAATGCATAGGGCATCTTTTTTGCAGGGCCAGATGTACTTTTTAGTTATACCATTTTGGGGAATGTCTACTGCTTAAATCACTTTTTATTCAAATCAAAAGGTGAAAAAAAAAAAAAAAAAAAAAGGCAGTTCGGCACTTTTGTTTTATAAAAAAAATATTTTTATAAATTTGTAGACTGGGCATTTTCAGGCACAAGGATACCTAATGTGTATGTGCTTCACAGTAATTTTCTACTTTTATATGTATTCTAGGGAAAGTAGGAGTGATTTAGAACTTTTGGTTTTTTTATTATATTTAACACTTTTTTAACTATTAGTTTCCCCCTTAGGGGGCTTGAACCTGCAGTCAGGTATTGCAGTCTATGGGAGATTCTGTACACTACGACTGAGGCTGTTCCTAGACCAGCCGCAATAGTAATATTCCTATGACAGGCCTAGGAGCCTTCATAACGCTCCCAGCTGTCATAGGAACAGCTTGGCTTCTGCGATCTCACCAGGCGGGAGCCAGCCTGCAACTTCAAAGGTACGGGGCCGGTGGGGACCGGCTCCACGGGCAACTTTTTTTTTTTACGTTGGGGGGGGGGGGGCTTTAAAGTAGTAATGCCTGCTATCAGAGTGGACTCTGATCGTGGGCATTAGCTCCGGGTCTGCACTGTACATTACAGTGGGAGTCCCAGCAGCTATGGCGACCGCTCTGCAGCAGAGTAGCCGCCATTTTTACAAACCCAGCATCCGCCGTAATAGCATGGCAGATGCCGGGATGGCTTCCTCCGATCCCGGGATGGCTTCCTCCGATCCCAGGGCTGCACATTGCATCCCCTGCCGTTGGAGGAAGCCCTGCTGCAGGAAGCCAGTGGCGGCAGGAGTGGGGCGATGCTGTGACCCCGCTCCTCCACCCCCACTCACATTTGGATTATTCCAGCGCTGCCTCTTCTTGGGTTGACGCGTCTCCTCCTCTTCAAGCGCACTGAGCGCATCTTCGGGATCCAAATCCCATACATGCTCAGTCGGCTCTGCCACTTCGAGTTGGACTGAGCCACTGCGCAGTCCGTGGCCAGTTTGATGTGGTCTCTTACACGAGGATACTGCGCCTTCTGAGGAGTAGAGCACACTGACCACATCAAAATGGCCGACAGAACATGCTCAGTCAACTCTGTCCAATCCGAAGTGGCAAAGTCGACCGAGCATGCAAGGGATTTGGATCCCGAAGACACGCTCAGTGGGTGCTGACGTCGAAGAGGAGGAGACGCGTCAGGACATGAAGAGAGGCAGTGCTGGAAGCTGTGACGAGGCTGTGCTCTGAGCTCAGGTGGAATACCCCCTGTGCTTTCTGATCACAATTAGCATAATGAAGAAAGACCAAAAATTCAAAAACGGTGGCGCGGACCTGCAAAATAAAGGTAAGAGGTGCTTTTAGTTTAAATACATTTTTTTTTTTTTTTTTTAGTGATAGAATCCCTTTAATGTACCTGAATCGAAATGATCACAGCGATACCAAATACTATTTTTGCTGAATAAAATTTTTAAACCCCCCCCCCCCCATTAGTACTTTCCAAGACCCATAACTTTGTTTTTCAGTCAACAGAATTGTGTGGGGCTTTATTTTTGCAGGATGACCTGATGTTTTGATTGATGCATTTTAGGGAACATAACACTTTGATCACTTTTCTCAGTAGGCAAAAAAAAAAATTAAAAAAATTATGGCAATTCTGTCATTGATTCTAGATTTTTAATTTACTTACATGTTTGATATTTTATGGTTATCTGGTGACAATCAGTTTCCCTGTTTCTGGAAACGGAATATCACCTCCCCCCCCACCCCACCATAATACTTCCAGGCTTCTTCCTGCGGGACAGCTTCTCCCTTTTTTCTGACTGCCGGCATGCGCTATTGTCCAGCGCTGCTCTATGCTCTGCTGCCGATAATCCATCTCTAGTACGCAGCTCCCATGCCTGCACAGTAGAGGTGGATCATCGCTGCAGAACAGAGCAGCGCTGAGACTGTAGCACGCGCCGACAGTGAAAAAAAGAAGGATGGGCCGTCCCGCAGGAAAAAGCCTGGAAGGAAGAAAGGTAAGCATATAATAGGGTTGTGGGTTGGGTAAGTAGGTGGGGTGGGGGGGGGGGGGAAGAGATAGTAGGCGGTCTAGCTAGAGAGACAGGGAGGGAGAGGAGGAGGAAGGTGGGAGAGTGACATGAAAGGGAGTTAGTGTGGAAGTTACATAGCAGGAAGATGAACAATGTAAAATGCAGAAGATACTAGGGGCTCCCAGAAATCACTCAGAAATCACTTTTTGCCCGGAAAACCCCTTAAGCCTCCAAAAGGGGTTGAAGAGTTAACTGAAACACCCCTTTAAACATCTGTTTAGATACTATACCCATAATAGATGTTGGAAGTTTTACATCCAACAGGATCTCATTAAGAGAACAACTGTATAGTCAGTTTGAACTAATGCCAATGTATACATCGAGCAGTGTACAGTATGTATTAATTCCTCTGTTTTAGTGAAAAGTGGTGTGCCACTTCTCTGCGCAATAGGTCACATGCAACAATTCCTGAACAGCCCATATTAGCCTTGCTGAAACATTACACCACAGACGTTTCAAGCATGGAGATACTGTGTACTGCCAGTTAGGACACCCAGACAAAGGGGAAACGATATATACATATTTCATGCATATTATTAACAGCTTCATTATTAGCCTGAGCAGAACTATTGAGCTGTGTAGCCAACTTTAAAAATAAACCAAACCAGGAAAATAAAACACATAAGTAGCTCACCTCGTTCCTAAAATATCTTTCTTTGCCAGTCCAAATGCAGCAATAACTCTTAATCGAAGGACCTTTGCCTCTTCCTACAAAATACATATTTAATTTACAGTTACAGTGTTAACACAAGTAATCGGGAAAAAAAAAAAAAAAAAAAACCACACACACACACACACACACACACACACACACACACACACACACTTCTAGGTTTCTGCTTTTGTTCTTACCAAGAGAATGGAAAGCCGAACGCTAGTATGAACCTAGCGCAAAAGCAGCAATTACACTTCCCCCTTCAGCTAAATCCATTTCTAGTTCCAGGACACTTGTGACTAGAAGAATCTTTGTAATATATCTTGTTAAAAGACATTTGTTTTCTTCTTAAGCTGTTCTCCTGCTACAGATCTTCAATATGACTACTTTACTTTACATTATATTTGTCTCCATATTCAGCCTCACACACAGAGCTCTATGGAGTGGGGGGGGGGGGGGTAGAGTGGGATTCTCCTGCTGGCTGGTTAATTGTTTTATTGCCTCATTCTGTGCACTAGTAGCCTCTTATCTACAAACCTAGCAGTGTTGAAGGCACACTGAATAGAACAACAGAAATTGAGTGCCTTTTCTTTCCCCCTGCTCCCCTTTATAGACTAATATGTAAAAATTTAATTTACCGGAAAAGAAGAAAACATTTCTTTACTACAAAGTTTCATATATTAACCTGCACAATTTTTGAAAAGTTGTTAATAACTGGAGGTACACTTTGAACATGCGTCTACTCTGAACCTACAAGTCTTCCTTGTATGTGCATTTCCAGTACCTTTTCACTTCAAAATAACTACAGATTACATACTCTATTCCAGCCAAAGCTGTATATTCTACGGCACGATTTAGCCCTGCATACAGCAGTACACTTTCCATTACATAGCCTTTATGGGGCTCAAAACAGTTCAAAGTAAAAATATGAAACTTATATACCAAGTTACAGTAACAAAAGTGACTGGGGAGTATACAATGGCCATATCACTTCCATAAACATAGGGAGACAACTTCCTTGCTTACATAGCGATTCAGACAATTTTCCCTTGTAGAATAAAGTTATGTCACAGCATTACTGGAATAAACATAAAACAATACAACATTAAAATTAAAAAACAAATACTAGAAAAGTTAAAGTGGTTTTCTGCCTTTATAAGACTGGTGACTGGGCAAAGGACTTCAACCGAAGATCACAGGGGTCCAACACCAGTATTCGGAAGACAGCCACAGCCTCTCCACTGAAAATCAACTACAATACAACACTGTCTGGGGAGGTGACAGGTCAGGAGAGGTAACAAGTCAGGAGGAATTATAGGTTCTTTTAAAAACATCTGCTGGCAAGAAACATTTCTAGGAAACACTCTGAACTGCTACCATGGAAAATAAAGATAATGAAGACAAGCGAGTCGTACGAATGGAGCCAAGATGGAAAGGTGGCCTAAGTTATACTAAGGGATGTACATGAACATTATTAAACGTTAACCACAGGACCCAGTTTAGCTTTATTGATTTAAGACCATAAATGAAGACATAAAACTCTATATAGTTTTAGTCAAAGTGCAGTTTCTTAAAATGGTCCAATCTGTTGGCAAACTAATATACCATAAAATACAATACAGAGTCATTAAACAGCAAAAAGTAATTGCAACAGTGTATAGAAATATGACAGACAGCTACAACAAAGCTCTACTGTGCTGTTGCCTAGTTCCGCCATCTAATGGTATGTAGCAGCTCAGGTTGCTAAACTAGTTACACTAGGTATAGGAAATGAGTGCCAACATTTGAGGGTCTGAATTTATACTTGGCCAGAGGCAAATAAAAGAAAAGCAGGGATCTAAAATATTAATAGGTTTTCTGGGTTTCTCAGATGCAGAGAAGAAGGGTACCATGTGCATCCACGACTTTACTATGATATCATCTCAGATTCACCCGACTAGATATGTCAAATTATAATCTAGCTCAAATCAGCAGAAACCAGTTAGAGCCAAGCTAGACCTACCAGCCAAGTTTCAATAACAATGGTGACTATGTATTTCACATATTTTCCTAGATCATACAGGTAACTCATACAGAAAGTTTGCCACTAAACCAGCTCTCACCCGAGGGATTACTCCACAAAACCTTACATTTGTTAAGAGGTTAGCAGCAAATACTTTAAAGGTGTATTCTCATATTAAACATATATGGTATATCTACAGCACACATATGTAGAATGAAAAGAGCAGAATGAGCATCAGGGGGCCCAGGTTCTGGATAACGGCATGCATCCTAGAGGTGGGACATGCATTTGTTAGAAAATTACAGCAAACTGTGTGAACACCCTTTTAAGTCCTGTAAATTGCAAGGCGGAGCCTTCATTTCTAAGCCCAGTTTCTACAGCACATCCCACAGATTAATTTCTATATTTTATGGTGTCCACCTTTGTAATTCATTTTGGCATGGACACTTCTACCTTCTATCTGCAGCAAGCTTTGATGCACTGTGCTCTGACATTTTCTATCATAGCCAAGATTAAAATGTAACTCCCTTTTTTTCCCCTATTTTTGTCAGGGGTATATAGGGAACATTTTTGTAATATACTTTAACCTAGCAAACATCCATTTAATAGAAATCAGGCTGTAAAGTTCCATTAGAAATGCTGTAACTAAGCATTGCCAGGGAGAGACTGTCCTTCTGCCGTTACACTTGTACGCAATGCAGCATGTAGAGCTGAATCATTTACCAAAGGGGGGTGGTCACTGCAAACGGCTGTATCTTCAGTTTTATACCATCTAGAAAAATGGTTCTAGAATGTGAACTTAAAGGGGCAGTCTGGGATGAAAAAAAAAAAAAAAAAAAAACAAGTGTAACCCCTAAACTAAACCTTCTCCCCCCACCTAGCTTCTAATCTACTTTAGATTTTTTTATGTTTTTTTATTTTTTTAATATAATTACCCATATCCCTGGGTAACACACATAACCCGGTGACTTTCCATTTCCCTGTTTTTGAAACGTCACCATTACTCCCCCCCCCCCCCAACATACTTACATACCTTCCTCTCCGGGAACGGCTCCTCCCCCCTCTTCCTCTCCGCAAGTGCTTGCGCAGTCTGGAGATGCCTGCGACACATGCACAGTGGAGATGGCACTCCATCTCTACTGCACAGGCGTCAGAGGAACTTCCAGTCTCTGTACGTGTAGGCAGAGGAAAAGACGCACCTCCAGGATGCGCATGAGGAGGAGCTGCCTCCCAGAGAGGAAGACAGGCAAGTATGATGTGGTGGTGGGGGGGGGGGAATAGCAAGGGAGACAGGGAGGGGTGTAGTAGAGAGAGGAGGGGCAGCAGTGACAGGCAGGTAGTGTGGAAAGCTACACAGCAGGAAGATAAAACAATGTAAACAAATGCAGAAGACGCCAAGGGGGGAAAAAAAAAAAAAAAACAAAAAAAAAACAAAAAACAAAAAAAAAAAAAAAAAACACACCACACACACTGTTACACTAACTTTCAGTAATTTGTGTTCTTCTGTGGGGACAGATCACACAGGGCTTCGCTTTGTTCCACTGGTGCATCATGGATGCCCATGACCTCATTTGCAGGTTCAATAGTTAGTTATCCTTCCTTTGACTAGAGAACCTGCTGTTTTGGAGAGGCTCCACCACTGTTCAGCTATTATAATCTGGCTTGTCATGGTCTCAGATTTTTACATGTGCCCATTTCCACCCCCCACCCCCAATCTCATCTTCAATTCTCTATACTGCCAAACATGCTTAAGATAAACTGCAAACACGCTTTCAACTCAACCTGGTATCAAGAGCATAATTGATCAAGTCAGTAGTTTATCTAGGCTAGGTGGGACCTTTTTCATTGGTGGTCAAGTTTATAGGGAGTTCCAGGCAAATTGGATAGAGGATAACTGGACACTGATGGCGAGACAGCGAGTTTTATTTTGTTGCGTTCTGCAGTCTTTTGGACTCACTGTTTCTGTATAACTGGTCTTATTACCCATTGAAGTATTATTTCTCCGCCTAAACCACAGAACTCTTAAGTGGACAAGCCTTTGTATAATGTATCCCAGTGGTGTATGCTACAGGTTCTAGTGAACTTTTTTGCTAGCACGTACCTGATCTATGACGCACCAGCAAATATGGTGTACATGGGACTTGTTTTCAAACTCAACTTTGGGACTGTGGCAGCTGTTTTGTCTCATTGTGTGTCTTGGACTTTATTAGCTTAGATGCAGACTGCGGTTAATGTTGCCCTCATGAAATACTGAACTATTTTTTGCACTTAAGTTTAAACAAATAAAAAAAAAAAATAAAAAAAATCCTAACACAACACAGTCATGGCACAATAAATAATTTCCTCACAGATCGTTCATTACATAGCTCTAAACTGAAAAAGATTAATATAAAACACAAGCCTGTGCGCTCAGATTCTGAAACCATTTGTGATCAGCTGTAACTGCCATCAGACTCTTCCCTTACAGCAACTATCCCTTTAAAACATAAAAAGGGCCAGGTCTGCTGGAGCAAGAGCTGTTACTAGCTCTCTCCTCTAGTTCATAGAGGAGAACTTAGAAGGTGTAAGCATAATGGTAAAACTATAAAGTAGGAGCATGTTTTAATACATGTAAAGAACACTCCAATGTATTGGACACCTAATTCTTCAGTCCCATTGCCACAGGTATATAAACTCCAGCCACCTCGCCATGCAGTCTGTCTTTAGGGTTTGTTTACATGGTTCGAAACTATGAAAGGACAGGAAACAAAACCAAAACAAAGAAAAGCAGCAGCTGCACTAGTTGATCAAAAAGGAGTAAAACTATTGAGGACACCTGTTTTAGCTTCAAAAACGCATTGAAAACCTAACACCATGCCAAACATTGGTAAAGAATGACCAACTCTAAAAAGCTTGCTGAATTTGAGCATGGTACAGTCATACTGGAGAATGCCAATGTTTCACCAAGTAAGTTCGTGAAATGTCTTCCCTTCTTGACATTCCGAAGAACTGTGTGAAATGTTATTATAGAAAGGAATGAAGTTAAAGGAACCACACCAACCTATTCACAAAGAGGCTTTTTACAAATAGGTACAGAAGGGCTAACCAAGTACTGATGTACAAAGAGCATAAAAGTTGCCAACACTCTTCACTCAGCCACAGAGTTCCAAACCTCCGCTGGCATTAACATGAGCATAAGAACGAAGTTGGGAGCTTCGTATCATGGGCTTCCATGGATGAGCAGCTGCATGCAAGACTTATATTACCAAGTACAATGCCAAACATCAAACGTGCTGTAAAGATACCACTAGACTTGAAGCATTTTCTGAGAAGTAATGGAAAACAAATCTGGGTTTAGTGAATGCCAGGAGAATGTTACCTGACTATTTAAGTAACTAAAGTTTGCTGGAGAAGGGATAATGTTATGGGGTTGTTATTCAGGGGTTGGCCTAAGCCCCTTAGCTCTAGTAAAGGGAAATCTTAAAGCTTCAGCATGCCAAGACATGCATAACATTAAGATCCTGGGCCCCAATGCTTAAGCTGTACCAGCCCCCAACTATAATGTATTGTTTATTGTACTGGTCTCATATTGGGAAGACCTTATTGCTACCTTAAGGCTCCTGGGCCTGCCCTCAAGTTACTCTCCTGCTTCCAACATTGTGGGAACAGTTTTGGGGAAGGCCATTTTCTGCTCCAGCATGACTGTGCCCCAGTGCAAAAAGCAAGTTCAATAAAGGCACGGCTGGATGAGTCTGCTGTGGAAGAACTTGACTGCCCCACACAGAGCTGTGACCTGAACCCTATTTTAACAAATATGAGATCTATGTCAAAGCCATCAAAAATGTTCGTTTTCACGAAGTTTGATGCTTCACTGTTTTTAGTCAGATTGTACAATTATAAGCATTTTATAAATTAAACTATTGAGAAATATTTCAACTTGGGGTCAATTTTGCCCCTGGGTGTTTTTTCCAACCCTAGGCGTGATTTTATTTTTGAAAAATGCAAAAAATTATTTTAGGTGCCATATTCCAACACCCATAACTTTGTTTCTGACCATGTTTGGAGCTGTGTAAGGCAGAGACCCCACGTGGAGAATCCCAGCCACACACTGGAAAAATATGCACAGCAGACACTGCGATTTTCCAAAACCGCAACTGTTTTGGAAATCGCAGCTTGTCAATTATACCTATGGAAACGCCAGCGGTTTCCCTATAGGTATAATTGAAGCAGAAAGTCCACAGAGGTTATGCACTTTGGGAAACACTACAATGCGTTTCCGCTGCGCTCTTTTGCTACAGCCCCCTACGTGGTTATCTTAATGCAATACAAGATGTAGTTTTAATTCATGCCAATTTGGGGTGTCTGTTGTCTTTATTACCATTTTATTTATTTTTGGGGGGAGGCAAAGCATCGAAAGAATGGAAGACTTATTTGTGCATTTTTTGGATGAGATATTTAATGTGTGTATTTTTATATGCATAAAATAAACTTCTGCTTATTGGGGGTCTGACTACCACTGATCCTGATAACGGGGGGAGGGGTTACCTCTGTTGTGAACGCAGCTGCAGTGAAGACAAACACACCCATACTGCCATTCACTTCAATGGGAACGTTGGAGAAGTGCTGTACTTCAGTTGTTTCCAACGCTCTCATTGTAACGAATGGGAGCAGGAGCATTCACAGCAGCTAAATCCAGTGGGGATAAAACAGCCCAAATCCCAGGATCAGTGGCGATCCCACTATCACCGATCAGAAATCTCTCTATGGAGGTAGAGGCCACAATAGCTGTATTACTAGGACAGGCCTGGGAGCCTTCAGAAGGTTTATCGGCTGCCATACTAACCAGATGGCTCCTGCAAGCTTGTTGCACAGGAGCTGAACTGGCAACAGCAGGTGACACAGGGTGCAGAGGGGGTATCAGCAGCCCTATAAGCATTTAACTGCAATCAGAGTTCTCTCTCAGGCATTAAATGCTTATTCGGCTTCACAGTGGTATTGCCACCTGATCTCCACTGTAATACAGCAGAGACCCGGTAGTTATTGAACTTGCTCTGCTTGTGAGTGCATACCATACAAAAAAAAAAACAAAAAAAAACAAAACCACACACCCCAGAAGGGGCAAATTTGATTAGATGATTCTGTGAAGCAAATTCTCAGACTTCTTTAGGACAAATGAGATAAAATTGATTAACGCGCCCAAGCTCTACTTCAAGTTTATGCGAGAATTGTGCAGTCGGGGAAAAAAAAAAAAAAAAAAAAAAAGTTAGACTCAATTCAAAATAAAATCATAAAAACACCACACAAATTGCAAAAGCCATCCCGGAAATGTCTTATTACAGATTTTGAGTTTATGGTACAAATTACTGGCACATAACTTATGGACATGTTACAATTTGTAAAGTGCTGTGGAATATGCTGACACTATATAAATAAAATGTATTATATTAACCCTTTAGTGATCTAACGTATTTTAGCCTTAAATCAGTAACATTTTACATGGGTTGGCATCAGTGAGGATTTGGCCCAGAAGCTGATATCCAGTACACCATGGTGTATTGTAGAAGTCTTAAAAAAATAAATATAAGGGTTAGCAATGTATATAAACCTGGTGTATAAGTCAAAGGTTTAAAAAGATATGAAATTCTTATAATCGCATTTCCACAGGAACATCTGGCTAAAAGAGCTAAAAAACACAAGCAACAAACCCAGTGAAAACTTCTAGGCAAAATGGAGATTTCCAGCCGAGCTCTATCATCCATTTTCGGTGCCTGACCTCACAAATGTTCTCTAGATGAACAGAGGAAATTTCCCCACAGACACCAAAATCTTGCAGAAAGCTTTCCCAGAAGAATGGAAGTGGTTTTAGCTGCAAATGTGGACCAAACCCATATTAACATTTATATTATAAAATTAATTATAAGAGAATGTGATTAATGCTCCTGTAGATTACAAGGTACATGCATACATATTTATCCTTACACTCCTACAAATTACAATATTGAAATAATTTGTACAGTATTACATGCCAAGGCTAGTATATGACTAAATATAGGAGAGTCACACTAATTTTATATGGACGTATAAAAATTCAAATCTTTAAAAAAATAAGCTTAAAAGATACCAAAACACAAACATTGGGTGCACAATTTTAATTAAATAATTTTGCTGCTTGCAAATGCTGCTTTTAAGTGTATAGACTAGAATTAGGCCAGAATGTAATAAAATGCAATAGACTGTCATCCTGCATCTAATTGTCATCTGACCCTGTATACCATCTGTAATCCACAGGTATGTGTAATCCATCTGGACCCATATACTGAATGCATCTGTTACTCCATTCATAATATACCTCTGCTTGCTGATTCCATTATATCTATCTGCTGGTATGTGTAATCCATCTGTTACACATATGGTTATCTGTATATGTTATGGTATCCAATAGTTATGTACTCTGATTTAACTATATGAGCTTTGTAGCCACTGTCTTCATTCCCTGCTGGTTCCTCTCCCTTTTTTTCTCACCTTTCTTCGAGTGATTCTCTCTCAGTATTCCCACCCCCCTTTTTCACACCTGATCATAATGAAACAAATGTATTGCTAGCTAGTATAAAAGTAAGTGTATTGGTCATTTTGCTGCTTCCAAGTGCTGCTTTTAAGTGTATAGACCAGAATTAGGCCAGAAGGGAACTGAAGGTAACAACAACAACCCACTAAATGAAAACCAAACAATTAGCCACATAATGCTTTTCACTATAATCACTGTTGTCCTTCCCATACTTGTTAAAACCACTCTACCACCCCAAACCAGCCATGTCACTAAGAATATCTTTATTTCTCCATCTAGCCTACCCCACCATCTGACCTTCTCTGCGCAGCTACTCACACACCTACAAGCTTTCCCCCCCAAAAACACACAACCTCCCCACACTCTCTCCTATTTACACCTGCTATCCCTCTCCCTGCTACTCCTCACTTCAGGCGACATATCTCCCAATCCTGGACCGCCCCAGCACTCCCCTGCTGTAGGATCTTTCCACACAGCCGGCAACAGCGCACAAAACCCCCTAAATCTTACCCCTCTCACCCGCTCCTGTCCCTCCCCGGTGCACTATGGAACGCTCGCTCTGTAAGCAACAAACTTGACTACATCCACGACTTCTATTTCTCATAAATCATCATTTCTCAGTATCACAGAAACATGGCTAACACCCTCAGACACCACCTCCCCTGCTGCCCTCTCCTATGGAGGTCTGCAATTCTCGCACACTCCCCGCCCTAACAATAAACCTGGTGGAGGCGTAGGCGTACTCCTGTCTGACAATTGCTCCTTTGCCCCAATCCAACCGCTACCTGCTCTCACCCGCCCCTCCTTTGAAGTGCACTCTGTTCGCATTTACTCGCCCTCCAACTGGCCAGGATCTACTGCTGCCTTTATTGACCACTTCATCACCTGGCTAATGCACTTCCTATCCACAGACACCCCCACCATCATCATGGGGGATTTCAACATCCCCATTAACACAAACCCCCCCCCCTCCAGTGTCTTGTCCCTCATTACCTCCTTTGGTCTCTCAATGGTGGTCCTCTGCCACCCACACAAGGACACACACTGGACCTCATTCACCCGCCTCTGCTCTCTAGTCAACCTCTCTAACTGTCCACAACCTGCTGACATTCTCAGCCCTCTCCTCTGTAATAGACCCTCCAACCCCTAAACCAACACGCCCCCACAGAAACCTTAATCGCCTGGACATCCACATGCTCTCAGACTCTCTCCTACCCCTCGCTGACATAACCTCACTCCAGGATATAGATACCGCCACTGAATTCTACAATGCCACCATTACCTCAGCCCTTGACTCTGTAGCCCCCTTCACTAACACCAGAGCCCGACCAATCAATAGGCAACCCTGGCACACTGACCTGACTAAAAAACAGATGTGCCTCACGGGTTGCAGAACGTCTCTGGAAGAAAAGACACTCCCAGGAGGACTTCCTTAGGAATAAAGAGGCAGTTCTCACATTCAAGAACGCACTCACCTCTGCAAAGCAGGACTACTTCACCACACTAATATCAGCCCTACCCCACAACCCAAAACAGCTATTCACTACCTTCAACTCCCTTCTCCGTCCTCCTGTGCCCCCTCCGACATCACTTATCTTTGCCTCTTATTTCAAAAGCAAAACTGACACCAGAGACAGCCTCACCCTACACCACTGTCAACCACTCTACCCAATTGTCCTGTGCTCTTCATCTTTAACCTGCTTTTCCGCCATCACTGATGAAAAGCTCTCCACTCTAATCTCTAAATCCCACCTCACATCCTGCGCGCTTGACCCCATCCAGTCACATGTCATCCCCAAACTCTGAAGTCATTACTCCAGCCCTAACCCATCTCTTCAACCTATCCCTAACCAATGGATCATTCCCTTCCGCCTTCAAACATGCTACTGTCACCCCTATACTTAAGAAATCCTCCCTCGACCTGTCCTCTCCAGCCAACTATCTCCCCATCTCACTGCTCTCATATGCCTCTAAACTGCTGGAGCAACACGTCCACTCCGAACTATCCTCCTATCTCTCGTCCAATGTGTTCTTTGATAGACTACAGTCAGGTTTCAGACCCCATCACTCCACAGAAACTGCCCTAACCAAGGTCACTAATGACATTTTAACTGCCAAAGCCAAACGTCACTACTCTGTCGTCCTCCTCTTCAACCTCTCCTCTGCCTTTGACACAGTCGACCATTCCCTCCTGTTAGAAACGCTTTCATCCCTTGGCATCTCAGACCTGGCCCTTTCCTGTATCTCCTCATACCTCACCAACTGCACATTCAGCGTCTTCCACTTGCACACCACACCCTGTTTCTGTAGGTGTCCCCCAAGGCTCCGTCCTAGGACCCCTCCTGCTCTCCATCTACACCCTAGGCCTTGGCCAACTCATTGAATCTCATGGCTTCCATTACCATTGCTATGCTGACGATATATCTCTCTGGACCACACATTACCTCCCTGTTGTCTAGAGTTCCAGAATGTCTAGCAGCCGTAGCCTCCTTTCTCCTCCCGCTTTCTCAAACTCAACATGGAGAAAACGGAGTTCATAATCTTCACCCCTCCGCGCACGACCCCCTTACCTGACCCATCTATCAAAATTAATGTAACCACTCTCACCCCAGTCCCACTTCCTTGGGATAACCTTAGACTCTGACCTATCCTTCAAGCCGCACATTCAAACTCTCAACACCTCCAACTCAAGAACATCCACCGAATCTGCTCCTTCCTCACCCCCGAAACTACAAAGATGCTAGTACATGCCCTCAATCTCCCGCTTAGACTACTGTAACACTCTTCTCCATGGCCTCCCAGCAAACCTTCTCGCCCCCCTCCAGTCCACCTTAAACTGTGCTGCTCGATTAATACACCTCTCCCTCCGTTCTTCATCAGCCGCTCCCCTCTGCCAATCCCTTCACTGGCTATCCATCGCCCTGTGAGTAGAGTTCAAACTACGAACGCTGACATACAAAGCCATCCACAACCTGTCCCCTCCATATATCTCTGACCTAATCCCATGCTACCTGCCCACACGTAACCTCCGATCCTCCAAAGACCTCCTACTCCACTCTGCTCTAATCCGCTCTTCACACAATCGTCTCCAAGACTTCTCCCGTGCATTCCCCATACTCTGGAACCCATTACCAAGACACATAAGACTGACCCCCACAATCACAAGCTTCGAGAAGGCCCTGAAGACTCACCTTTTCAGGAAGGCCGACAACCTCCAATAATGCTACTGTCACCACATCACCACCTGAACAGCCTCTACCCCCACCTTCTGTCTCTCCCTCTTCCCTCACAGATTGTAAGCCCTTGCGGGCAGGGCCCTCTGTACCAGTTGGTCAATGTTTGTAAATCTTGTGTACTGTATGTAAATCCTCATATGTAAAGCACCATGGAATTAATGGTGCTATATGAAAAAAAAAACAAACAATAAAAAAGGGCACAGCCTAAAACAATAAGAAAACATATGTACCTAACCTCTGAAAAAGCCTAATATCAGTGCGGAATGGGAAGCATATGTTAGAAAAGGAATAGCCTAAAAATGAATAAGAAAACATACTTACCGTACCTGCACTGAAATTCTATAGATTAGATAAATAACACTTACCTCTGATGAAGATGCCAACAATTTAATATTTGTTGACATCAGAAACGCGTAAGAACAGTGTTAATTTTGTTGTGAGCATTGGTTTACTATAGTGCTTGTAGATAAAAAGCATTTACCTTGGTGTGAGCACTGGTTTATCATAGTGCTAGTAGATTAATATGTAGTTTGCCATGAGCACTGGTTTGTCTATGGTGCTAGTCAATTGTAAATTCAAAGCATGACTGCTTCATCTGTGCTGCTTCAGTATAGAAACCAAAGCTGGTTTAGCCATCCTGATACACCAGAGCAGATAGCTATAATTAATGAGGCAGGAACATTTATGGTATATAACAATCCTTGAAATTTACAATTGCTGAGAGAGAGATTGAGGTCTGTATATAGCTGTAGGTTTGTAGTTACTTTACAGCTATACATATAAAGTTGGTATATCCATGGAATGAATGCTATACACAACTTTCTCTGATTTCTATGTAAATTTTAGGCGATTAGAGCATTTTAATTAATATTGTGCACCCAATGTGTGTGTTATCTTTTAAGCTTATTTTTTAAAGATTTGAATTTTTATACGTCCATATAAAATTAGTGAGTGACTCTCCTATATTTAGTCTTACACTTCTACAAAGGTCAAAAGCTTAAAGAGAACCTTTCACCACCTCCACCAATCCAATTCTTGGTGTTTATAACTTTAATGTCTATGGCTAACAGTTGTCCAATTTCTGTATATGCTCAAAGCAAAACAAAACAAAAAAAACAAAAAAAAAAAAAAAAAAAAAAACACACACAAAACATACGACTGTATAATAATGAACATTAATGGATGAAAAAAAAGTGGACATAACATCCATTAGTGTCAGTGTACTCTTATGATAGGGTCCAATAAAAAAAACACGACGTTCTATCATAACGGACTACCATCATTTACGGTAGTGTAAACCTACCATAAACCTGATGCTAGGGGTATTCTAATTTACTTAAAGGCTGTTACCACAGCCTGAAAGGTGTAGGAAACAAGAAAAATAACTTTTCACAAGTACCGAAACATTGGAAGTGCTGAAATCTTCAGATTTAAAATAGCAGGTATCTGCATGCTACAGAATAAGAAAATGAAAAACCGAGAGAAAAAAAAAAAAAAACACGACAATTGCAACAATGGATAGTGAATGAATAGAAAAAAAAAAAAAAAAAATTGAGGCTTATAGTGAGAGTGAACATAAAAACTGAAACTGCTGCAAAAGAGGCGGAGGCCAATCATCAGCCTAAGGAAAGGACCTGGGACGTCACTCACATACATCACCTGTGATGTCCTTTTTCCTTTCCTTAGGTGCAGCATCTATTAAATGATGTAAAGAGCTGGAACTGTTGGAGGTACAGAAAAGTCCTCTTTGAAAACGCACAAGATATAATCAACTACATACTAGTAGGGTTTTTTTTTAATAAATTTGGTACAACTAGAAGGTAGCTGGTCCTTTTTTTTTTTTTTTTTTTTAAATCTTCTTTCCCGATGAGCTTTCCTTTCCTACTCTTTTCTGCCTTTCTTGCCTTCTTTAGCTTGTCTCACTCATGATTTTTTGCTATACCACACTTCTAGGTTGCAGTTTCTTCTTTTGACCTGGTATTATTTTAGTCTGTCAATTCCTTCATTTGAATTGAAGTTTTATTTTTGTAATTTGAGCTATGAAAGCATTAGTTTTTAAAATTCATAAGATCAACAACCTGCAATTCTTAAAGAGGCTTGCAACAAACAAATGTATTTAAAAAGGTGAAGTTAAGTACTTTCATTGGGAAAAAAAAAAAAAAAAAAAAAAAAGTTTACTTTGTAGAGTTTGGAGAGATTTTCTCTAACCATTTTAGTGCTTAACAGTCTTGATATGTTGTCAGTGGAAACCGTCATAAGTGCAGCAACTTTCTATAGTCAGACATTTTTCAGTATTGTGGCCAGGTTATGATGTTGAGCAGTAACATGCAAGCAGGCAGATAAAATGATAATCTGGCCACAACAAGAAAATCATGACCTAGAGAAAATTAAAACTCTGCAAGTTTTTTTTATTTACAAAAAAGTTTAACTTAATGGTCTACAAATTTAAATGAGATTATATTCATGAGAAAACCCATGTAATGAGAAGTAGATTCTATTACGTATAAATAGAAGCATTTACAAACTGAAGACTGAAAAGGATGTGGCAAAATAAGTCTCAAGTCCATTTTTCAAGTGCCAGTAGTTTATTTGTTCTAAAAAAAAAAAAAAAAAAAAAAAAAAAATGGTTTTCATCTGAAAACAGTCTACTTACATAACAGCTTGTGCAACAGGTTACACCGGACCTAAACCACTAATCCAAGAAAACAGTTAAATCCCAGCCTTACAATGGGTTTTAAAAAACATGTGCACACTGTCAATAGGTGACATAGGTGCTACTGTAAGGGGTTAATTCATTTTCACTCAAACTTACTCTCCACTCAGGTTCCAAAATGAGCACGAATCACAACCCCAATATATACGAACTGACACCACTGCTGTTCAGTATGAGTCTAAAAGGTACCCAAAATATACACACTTCAAAGCTGGGGCCACAAGACAAACTTCAGGATTTCTGTCAAACATCACTTTTGGATTTCACTTAAAAAAAAAAAAAAAATTATATAAGCTTGATTCTGGAAAATATTCAAAAACAGTTATGGTGTAGAAATGCAAAATGACCCTTGCAGTTCAATAATCCTGATCTGATATTTTACAATCTGGTTTATAGAAATTAAAAAAAAAAAAAAAAAGGTAGTTATGGAGCTGCCATCTTGCCTGAACTACTTCTCTGGTCTGTTAACAGCATATAATATGCTTTTCAGCAGTCAAAGCCATGAGCAGAAATATGAGCAAACTCATTGTGCTCTATGGTAGAATTTTCTAAGCCAGCTCTATGCAGGGAGAGGGAGTAAATAAACTGTGACATCTATTGTCAGCAGCGGATGCAATGATGGATTAGTGATGTTATCTATAGAGTTATTATATTCTATTATAACCCCGTCTGTTTTGGCCACTGCAACAAGGAAAACCCCTGAAGAATTGGCAAGTGTCAGTCTATTAGGTTTAGTGGCCAGAGTGAGAGATGCCAGATTTAGGTTTTTTTTTTTTTTTAAAGAGTTAATAAATTGATATACAAGTCCCATGCTTGAAAGGAATTGTACAGTTTCAGCAAATGTTATTTTTTGTATAATGAAAAAATATACAGATTCCCAATATACTTTCTGTATCAATTCCTCATGATTTTCTAGATCCCTGCTTGTTACCATTTGTTCTGCTTATGTTCAGTGGATAAAATTCTGACCATGGTCATGTGATGAACTCAGCTTGTTACAGTCACAGCAATCACACACCTGCCTGGTAACAAGCTATGCACCTGTGTGTCCATCACATGACCATAGTCAATTTTATCCACTGAACGTAAGCAGAACAAATGGTAACAAACAGGGATCTAGAAAATCATGAGGAATTGATACAGAAAGTAAATTGGGAATTTGTATAACTTTTCAGAACTCAAACACTAACATTTATTTGCCGAAACTGCACAACCCCTTTAATATACCAAACTTTTCCTGGCATTTAAACACCGAAGCTCCAGAGTGCAGTCCCTGGCCAAGGCCATCAGTGAGCAAAGCTGCTGCACACCGATGTTAAATAACCAAATCGATTACAGTGGCTGTTAAACTGCTCCTCACCAATGCCAGAGAACAGGTTGCCATGTCTTAATCATCCCCTATTATGGTGGATGGTCAGGAATATGGCACCTGCTTGGAAGCAGAGTGGGCATGACAACCATTGGGTCCACAGTTTTACATAAGCGGGATCATTGATCATGTGCTAGATATATTAACAGTTAGCACAGAGCCACAGACTTTAAAGCACTACTAAACTTTTGGACAACTTTTGAGGGGGGGGGGGGGGGAAGGTCACTTTAAATAGTTATATCTTGGACATTATAAAAAGTACAAGCATGCTTTTAGTGTCATATGAAAGGAAATTCTCTCATATGACCAAGGTTGCAGATCTATCTAAATTTATTCCAGAAATATCACTGGTTGAAGACAGTCGGTATGATATTTATATGCAGCTATATAACATCTCATACATATAAAAATGAGTGTGTCGGTTCTTTATGCACAACCAAACAACTGGACCGATCTTCAAATTTGGCACACAGGTACATCAGGTGTCTGGGAAGATTTTAGACCAAGTCTCAGCTCTCTAGGACGTACTGTTCCTGAGATACAGTATTCCCAAACAACTGACCTGCATTAGCCAATAGAAGCCTGCAAGTCTCACTCATTCCAACTGTCTTCACTGCTGTACGACAGCTTTAAAGGCGCAGGGTGCTGTGGACACTTTTACACAAGGTCACACACAGCTTTACTCCAGGTTTCCATAACAACCAATCTCAGGTTTTTCACTGATATCCAAACTAAGCTACACATGACACAATGAAAACTTGCAGGTTCTTCAGTCTTGACATACACACGCTTTACACCAGTTTTCCATAGCAACCAAGCTATTATGACCTGTATTAGTCAGTAGCAGTTTGCAGGTCCTTAAATATTCAGTCGTATGACGTGTATCAGCCAATATAACATCATATTTAGTTTACCAGGTTTCCATAACACAGCCATAGACAGACAGTACCTATACTGGATGTCAGCATTCTTATAAATTGAAATTTATTTAAACTACACACAAAATGACATACAAAATAGACCAGTAACAATTCTTAAGGGGGCACTACACAAACAAAAAATTAAAAATATACCCGTGCAAAGCCAGGTCCTTCTGCTAGTATGAACTAAAAATCCTAATCCTGATTGCATTTTCAACCAGTGATAGCTCTGGAAAAAATTTAGATAGCACTGAAAACTTAGTATCATATGAAAGAAGATTATCTCCTCAAGTTTGTACATTTTATAATGTCCAAGATATAACTGCTTGAAGTGATCCTCCCCTCATTTCCTCTACATATCACACAGCCTGTACACAGTAACATTCATTTAGAGGCAGAAAGTCCAAAACAGAAACAAGGGAAACAGTGTGTGTGGGGGGGGGGGGAACAGGGTTACCCAGAGGGTAGCTTTGCAATTTCAACAGCCATAAAAGACCTTAAAAACTTTTTTTTTTTTGGGGTAGTCATGCGGTACTGAATTTTTTATTTTAATAATCAAGTTCACCATCATTTTTGGAATTTCATGTGGAATAGAAGGCTACAAGCACACTGACCTATTCATTTCTAGGGCCTCATACACAGCTGCGTATTATCACAGGCCCATGCATGCTGCAGTAACCCCCAGGGTAAAACTCAGGACAGATCCTTTACTTGTCTATTTAGTGGTCAGGGCTCACAGAGGGCAGTGGAGGCCATCCAATCACAGCCCAGCTACATGCTCATGGTAGAGTGCATGTAGCCCAAGTAAAATATTAACATTATTCTAAAAGTCATTATGATCCTCAATACCAAATTTATACAGTTTGTTATGATTAACACTTTTACACTAGCCAGATGACTTGCAGTGCATAAGGCTTTACTCATTCCTGTTTTTGGTTGGTGAGATTAACAGGATTTATTGTTTTACAGCCTTTACTCTAAGGGATAAATGTTTTACCTTTTCATTTATTTTACCTCAAAAATAACTGTAAAAGGCTATATGAACACAACTGTTTTTTTGTCACTGTTCTATCTACATCTCAATAAATTAGAATATTTTTGAAACATTCATTCATGTCAGTAATACAATTCATAATCAGCGTCTTCCATGATTGTGTGTCCTACAGTCATGGCCAAAAGTTTTGAGAATGATACAAATATTAATTTTTACAAAGTCTACTGCTTCAGTTTTTCTAATGGCAATTTGCATATACTCCAGAATGTTATAAAGAGTGATCAGCTTAACAGCAATTACTTGCAAAGTCAATATTTGCCTAGAAAATGAACTTTATCCCCCAAAACAAATTTCAACATCATTGCAGCCCTGCCTTAAAAGGACCACCTAACATCGTTTCAGTGATTGCTCCATTAACACAGGTGTGGGTGTTGATGAGGACAGGGCTGGAGATCAATCTGTCATGATTAAGTAAGAATGACACCACTGGACACTTTAAAAGGAGGCTGGTGCTTGCCATCATTGTTTCTCTTCTGTTAACCATGGTTATCTCTAAAGAAACACGTGCAGTCATCACTGCACTGCACAAAAATGGCCTAACTGGGAAGAGTATTGCAGCTAGAAAGATTGAACCTCAGTCAACAATCTATCGCATCATCAAGAACTTCAAGGAGAGAGGTTCCATTGGTGCCAAAAAGGCTCCAGGGCGCCCAAGAAAGACCAGCAAGCGGCAGGACCGTCTCTTAAAAGTGTTTCAGCTGCGGGATCGGGCTACCAGCAGTGCAGAGCTTGCTGAGGAATGGCAGCAGGCAGGTGTGAGTGCATCTGCACGCACTGTGAGGCGGAGACTCTTGGAGCAAGGCCTGGTCTCGAGGGCAGCAAAGAAGCCACTTCTCTCCAGAAAAAACATCAGGGACAGACTCATATTCTGCAAAAGGTACAGGGAGTGGACTGCTGAGGACTGGGGTAAAGTCATTTTCTCTGATGAATCCCCTTTTCGATTGTTTGGAACATCTGAAAAACAGCTTATTCGGAGAAGAGGTGAGCGCTACCACCAGTCTTGTCTCATGCCAACTGTAAAGCATCCTGAAACCATTCATGTGTGGGGTTGCTTCTCAGCCAAGGGAATCGGCTCTCTCACAGTCTTGCCTAAAAACACAGCCATGAATAAAGAATGGTACCAGAATGTCCTCCAAGAGCAACTTCTCCCAACCGTCCAAGGGCAGTTTGGCGCTCAACAATGCCTTTTCCAGCATGATGGAGCACCTTGCCATAAAGCAAAGGTGATAACTAAATGGCTCAGGGAACAAAACAGAGATTTTGGGTCCATGGCCTGGAAACTCCCCAGATCTTAATCCCATTGAGAACTTGTGGTCAATCATCAAGAGATGGGTGGACAAACAAAAACCAACAAATTCAGACAAAATGAAAGCATTGATTCTGCAAGAATGGACTGCTATCAGTCAGGATTTGGTCCAGAAGTTGATTGAGAGCATGCCAGGGAGAATTGCAGAGGTCCTGAAGAAGAAGGGTCAACATATTGACTTGATGCATTAACTCATTCTGTCAATATAAGCTTCTGTTACTCATAATATGAATGCAATTATATTTCTGTATGTGATAAAAACATCTGACAAACACACAAAAACCAGAGGGCAGCAGATCATGTGAAAATATAATATTTGTGTCATTCTCAAAACTTTTGGCCATGACTGTAGATGCCCGGCACACAAGTTTTTTTTTTTTTTTTTTTAATGACGCATGTACAAATTATAAATGACCATTGTGTAAGGGTAGTCTTAGGCTTGATTCACATCTGCGTTCAGGTTTCCGTTTGGGGACCCTCTGAATGGAAACCTATACGCATCTAAAAGCAGTTTACCTGGGAAACCCACGGACCCCACAGACTATAATGGGGGCCGTGTGGTTTCTGCACGAAATATGCAGAGAGGAAAGTGCCGCTTGCAGCACTTTCCTCTCCGCTTGCTTTGTGCAGAAACCGAGCAGAAACCACACAAACCCCATTATAGTCTATGGAGTCCGTGGGTTTTCCAGGTAAACCACTTTTCGATGCGTGTAAGTTTTCCGTTCAGGGATCCACAAGCGGACTCCCCGAATGAAAGTCCGAACGCAGATGTTTACCGGGCCTAACTTGGACCATTTAGTAGAAGTTATTCTAGGAATGGTAGTCTCAATAACTGCTTAGTGTAAATATACCTTAGAGGGACTTTGCAGCACAAAAGTGATTTTTCATACTGATGACCTGTCCACACAGATAAGTTGTTCCAGCAGTACCTGTAAGTCACAGTAGTGGACATGGAGTGCAAAGAGCTGCTCCCATTCATGTAATAGGAACCCTGCAACCCTGTCCACTACATAGCTGTGGTTCTGAGGAATAGCTGATGCTGGGTGGAGTTTGAGTGTCACACTCCAACACATCACATACTGATGACCTATCATTTTGGGGCCAGACACCACCTTTAAAAGGAGTTAACCAAGATCAGTTATTTATGGACAATTCTTAAAGGGACACTAAACCCTGAAAAACAAATAAAAGCTGCAAGATATAGTTCCTTAGTTAAGTCTGAAGTTTGTGAGGGGTAAGGGCTTAGCTCCCATTCAGTCTAATGATGTTTGAATGACACCTCTTAACGAAGCCATTCCTGGCGAAAAGCACATTGAGGGTAGTTCTCAGGGTGTCCTGTGGGTACATTTTTTAGCCTAAAGGTATTCATTAGACTTTACTATGCAGGGTGAGATGAGTAGAGCGCTATTTTATGTCTATTACTAAGCTCTTATTCTGCTATTGATACAGTTGCATTTGTTTTTTGTTTGCTTTTTTTAAACCACTGCAGTAATATAGTTGCATTGCTGGAAGATATATACGTATAGCCAGATTAAGGTTTATTTTTCAACTTCCCTCCCTCCGTGAATTTTGCACTATTTAGGCAATAAATATAATTTAATTCATATTTATTGGTATTAGTATTTGTTGCGGCAATATAATTGTTTGTATTCATTCCTGTGTTTGTACCCATATTCCACCCTGTGTTTCTTTACTTTATCCTTCCTTGTATGTATTCTAGTGTTACTAAGTATAAAATATAAATTTGATATTTTATTATTTACATGGGTTTGTTTTGTATTAAATGTAGTTCCCCTATTGAGTAGGTCTTTGTATTGAGTCTGTGTGAGCAATTTTTGTAACCAAGGTGCTTTATATAGTTTGAGGTTACCCAGATTTCCCATTATACTAAATGACATCCTAGCAATCTTTTGTAGGATTATAGCGCAAGGAGGTAGATTTACATAGGTAAACATGCATAAGGCAGAAGCCCTCCTAAACCAGTGGACATCCTGGGGACGGGCATCGAGATTGTGAACACCTGTAAGTACCTGGGTTTGCTCCTTAATAATAAGCTGGACTGGGCAGATCATATGGAGGCCCTGTACAGGAAGGGGCCACAGCAGGCTCTACCTGCTTAGGAAACTGAGAGCCTTTGGAATCCGGGGGGCACTTCTTAGAACTTTCTTCAACTCGGTAGTGGCATCAGCCATCTTCTTTGGAGTGGCCTGCTGGGGGAGCAGTATATCAACCAGGGACAGAAATAAACTTGACAAGCTGATTAGAAGGGCCAGCTCTGTCCTGGGGAGCCCACTGGACCCAGTGCAGGTGGTGGGTGACAGAAGGATACTGTCTGTGGTGAGCTCCATGCAGAAGAAGAAGTCCCATCCCATGCATGAGACTGTGATCGCGCTGAGCAGTACTGTCAGTGACCGACTGCTCCACCCTAGGTGTGAGAAGGAGTGCTATCGGAAGTCTTTCCTCCCCACCGCGGTTAGGCTGTACAACCAACACCGACCTAAGCGGAGATCATTACACACAGAGAACTGAAATATCTCTCTGCCTGTTAAATCCCCCCCCCCCCCTCTGCTACGTCCTGTCTGTCTGCTATTAATGTAATGCCTCTCACCTTGGAACATTCCTGTACATGTTGTATTTGTATTTGTATCTGCTTATCTTATCTTTGCTGCTGTAACACACTGAATTTCCCCATTGTGGGACTATTAAAGGACTTATTATTATTATTATTATTATTATTATTAATATTACAGGGATATAGGAGAGGGGAATTATGAAAGCATAACACCACATTTACCATTCAGCAATTTGGGGAAGTTAGGTGACTTTCCCTGGGGATCTGTACTGGGTTGTATTGTTGTCACTGAACACTACTGCTAGTACTAGTGGTACTACTGTTCTTATCCATTTCATGCTGTCAGTTACTTGAGGGAATCTTTCCAACTGGCCACTCACACTGTATAGACAAAAAGTCTATAGCCTAAACCCTCTCCTCCTAAACTTCCTGTCTCACATGCACTAACAGAGTGGGGAAAAAAAAGGCTGCTGTCACAGAAGAATATATTGATTGTCTAATTTTTCATGCTTTTTAATTATGATATACCAGAGAAAAGAAGAGCAATAAAAATCAGAAGATGATGCAAGGTATGAAATAGGGAATTTTTTATTTGTTTGAATTCTGGGCTCACGAGTCCTTTAAGATAAGTCACTAATATCAGATTACTGAAGAATGAGGGAGTAACAACTAGCAAACAGTCTGATCAGCTGTTTTCTGTACTCAAGTCAATAGGAGCTGAGCCACAATAGCGCTGCATAGCCACTGCACAGTGAAGAGAGCCATGTTCTTCTGGCTTTGTACAGATAGCTGATTGGTGGGGGTGCCAGATGCCATATTACCACCTGGTAATGATGACCTATCCTAAAAATAGACCAGAAATATCAATTCTGAGAACCCCTTCAAAGGCTACCTGACTTTACAAAAATTCAAATATGTGCACAACTTCCCATGATGGATGAGAGCAACAGCCGTTCACAATGGTAGCGTGAACATTACCCTATAAAGCAATGGAAACAGGAACTTATAGCAATGAAGTGACAAAACAAACCTGGCTGCTGAAAATTTCTGAAATGAGTTTCACTGCGATAAGACCACGAGCAACTGTACATGAGCGTGCTCTTATCCTGTTAAGGCTCTGTTTACATCTTTCCCATTGTCCTGGTCAGTTGTAAAAGCAGAATAACTAAATTAACGTTCTTGGTGGAGCCATTTCTTTCCTTCCATTTTTTTTTTTTTTTTTTTAGCAGAATCAGTTATGGGCATACTGACAGTTGTGAAACATAGCCCTACCAGGTTTCCCAGTTTGTAAACTCCAACTGAAATTGTATGCACTTTGTGGTTGGAAGACTGGAGAAGATGGGGTGTAAGTGTTGGCGTTAAATGTGTCACATCTTTCACACACAGCCCTTGCTTTTGTTAGTTCTGCACCAATGGTATAAATAAAAAGCACAACTGGCCTACAAAAATACACCTTAAGCAGCCACATATTCATAAATATAAGAAAAGTTATGGGTGTCAGAATATCCAAGACATTTTTCCCCTCTTAGAATTGGATTTTTGTTAAGGTATTAAAACATAAAATTATGTATTTGGTATCCCCATAATAGCAACAACCTGCAGAATTCAGATAATTTCATTTTAGCAGCACAGTGAACACCATAAAACTAAAACCCATAAGAAAATGGCACAAATCTAGTTTTTCTAAATCTCCCACATTTTGAAGATTTTTTTTTGGCAGATTCCCAGTACATTGTACAGGATATTAAATGGTGGCTCTAACAAATACAATCTGTCCTACAAAAAAAAAAAAAAATAAGCCCTTATACAGCTCTGAACAGAAGCTTTTGGAACAGGGTAAAAGAAAAAATGGCTGTGGTTGTTGGGCCTTATTCACACAGTCAGTGATTTGCAGCCAAAATCAGGAGTGGAGAGTACACAGAGAAAGTATAGTGGAAGGATTTGCACCTGGTTTTAGCCCACAATCACTGACCCAGCAAATCAGGTCTTTACTATACATTTCACCTGTATGCTAACAGACACTGGGGAGATTAAGCAAACTGCACCATTTAAACCACATTTACTTATCCACTCTCACTGTCGGTCCACACAGGAGATTCGGTGTCAGTTGGAGAGTCTGATTGATGTCACATGACAAGAAACTGCAGTAAAAAAAAAAAAAAAAAAAAAAAAGCTTTTCTGCAATGTGGGACCTTAGCCTAAGACTGACTAGTCTAGCTTTTAGGCAGCATAACTAACTTCCTACTAGTGTTCAGGTTTCTGTTCTTCGTGTTCCAAAAAACAGAAACCCTATCCACAAAAAGAAGTTACATGCGGAATCCCGCTGACTCCATAGACTATAATGGGGTCCACTGAGTTTCCAACGAAAACGGCGGAGAGAAAAGCCCTCCTTGCAGGAGTTTTCTCTCTGCCTATTTTAAGTAACGGAGGATGGAGTCTCATACTGTGACAAACTAGTGTAAGGCTCTATTCAGATCATGTTTCTTATGTCCATATATCACATTGTTTAATGGATGCAACAAAAAAAAAAAAAAAAAAAAAAAAAAGTGAGAGTTATGCCAATAAAAGCCGCAAATTACTTTATAAATGTGTCCTTGTGACTGATACCACAGGCACAGACCACCACAAAGCGGCTACAATGCCCCTGAAAGTGTCCAAACAAGACCCTCAGATAACATCTGTTATCAATAACTAATCATTTCATTTTGAAAGCCAGAGTCTAAGGCGGGATTCACACTTGCGTTGGAGTCTCTGTAGAAGACTGTGTCACAGAACCCTCTTATAATGTTGTACCGTGTTAGCCATTGAGAGTAGTGGAAGAGTGAAGAAATCAGGCGATACCTTTTAGAGGCTAACTGAGTATATTTATAAGCAAGCTTTCAGGAGTACATGGTGTGATACAAGAACTGAAAATTCACAGATTTTTATACACATGGTCTTCAAAGCATTTTAGAGTCCTTAAAAAAAAGGCCAAAACAAAATGCAATCTAAGTAGAGAAGTTATTTACAACAGGTCAAAAAACAATCTGGAAAGTTGTGGTGCATGACAGAGGGATCTGTTATCTGTTTGCTATCAGGAGGTGATTTGTGACCCTCACAGGTCATACATAGTGTGACATGAAGCTGGCATGAATATTAAGTCCAAATTGCAGAGTTTGAAATTTTTCCATAAACTTGTATTCTGATTCTTTCCTTTTTTCCTGCGTCTTAAAATGTCCCATTAAAACCACAACCCGCAAATCTTCAATAGAGTGGTTTTCTCCGGAGAAATGTGCGGCCACTGGGAGATCGGTTCCGTTATTAATGCTGGATCTATGTGAGTTCATTCGTTGACTGAGTCTCTGCCCTGTTTCCCCCACATAGAGGCCTGTGGTGGGACATTGCACACACATTATGAGGTACACCACATTGGAAGACCTGCAGGAGAATGTCCCCCTAATTCTGTGCACCTGTTGTGGCTGTGGGACAGGTACACTGTCAGCGGTGTGGATGTGCTTGCAGGTCATGCACCTTTTATGTAGGCAAGGTGAGGTGCCATTTTCAGTTGGGGCCTTCAGGGCACTCCGGACGATAATACGCCTCAGGTTTGGTGGTTGTCGAAAGGAAAGGAGAGGGGGGACTGGAAATATGTCCTTGAGTCTGTTGTCCCTATGTAGTACAGGTTGGAGCTCCTTGGCAATCCTTCGTAGGATCTCCAGCTGTGGGTTGTAGGTGACAACTAGGGGCACTCGGGCTTCTTTCTGGGTCTCTCTATATGTGAGCAGACTGTCTCTGTTAATGGCTGCCGCTTTGTTTAATTGGTTGTCTGTTACTTTTGGTTTGTATCCCAATCTAAGAAATTTCGTCCTCAGATCCAGGAGGTGCTTGTCCAGGTCTGTTTTGTCGGAGCAAATACGATTGTATCGTATAGCCTGGCTGTAGATTATAGATTGTCTTGTGTGCTTGGGGTGGAAGCTGTCGTTTCTCAGGTAGGCCGTTCTGTCTGTGGGTTTGTGGTATATTGATGTGAGTAGCCGGTGGTCTTTAATGTATATTGTGGTATCCAGAAAGTGAATTTCACTCCCTGAATAGCTAAGTTTAAGGTTGATGGTAGGGTGAAAGTCATTGAAGTCATTATGGAATTGAAGTAGGGCCTCCTCACCTGCAGTCCAGATGACAAGAATGTCATCGATATAACGAAGGTAAATCATAGGTTTGGTGGTGCATGTTGATAAATATGCTCCTTAATCCTCTTAAAATCAGTAAAGAGAAAGTCATGTAAGGAGGACTTTTCCCTCCGCCAGTTTCAATTTTATACTGAAACCGGGTGGACCCCATTATAGTCTTGCTGTGTGTAACCCCTTTTTAAGTGGACAGAGTCTGTCTTTCGGGTCCCCATGCGGAGCCAAGTGATGGAAACCCGAGCCCTAAAAGCACCCCATGTAAACCTGGCCAAAAAGTTTACACAAAAGCTAATCTTTTCATTTGGTTCTTTTCACCTGCAACTACTTGTTAAGACTGCATTACCGTAAGAAGATCAACCTAATTTTTGACAAAGTGCAGGCCTCCTCTACTGGGTTCTACACCTAAATGAAACATACACCATCTCATACGCCAGAGAGCTACTGGAGTAAATAAATTCTGGCATGGTGATGACCCCACCCACAACATTATGCCCAAAGCCCCCATATTTAGAATATGACACCTGTGATAAAAATTGGGAATGAATATAGG
Organism: Leptodactylus fallax; assembly: GCA_947044405.1. Classification (NCBI taxonomy): domain Eukaryota; kingdom Metazoa; phylum Chordata; class Amphibia; order Anura; family Leptodactylidae; genus Leptodactylus; species Leptodactylus fallax. The sequence continues at coordinate 6,228,174 of CAMRHE010000027.1, read as the reverse complement.
TTTTTTGTTTGTTTTTTTTTTTAAATCCTCACCTAGTTTTGTCTTTGAAAACATCAAAATGGACCATGTGAAAGTACCCTCAGACTATAGTGTGACACACCCTACTGACCAAGAGAATGGTAACATTCAGCATGCAGTTTATTTATAATTTCAAGAGGAATTAGAGGAGACCGCATAATACATACCTAAAAATGAAGTTCCAGGACAATTTCATGCAAAATACAATTATTTACTAAGAGATACTGGGAGAAATGGCTGGTCCCGTTCACCTACACTAGGTCTAATATACCTGATTCTGAACCAGCAAGTCTGCCACTCGTGTCCCAAAATACACTGGGGTAGATACGCAATGACTTTTTCATATTTTTTTACAGTATTTATCAAATCCTGCCAACACTTGACACCTGACAAAGATTAAATAAAGGTATGCAGGGCACGCCGTCCAAAACATGTCAAAGTGTTCTTATCTGCTGGTAAAGTGGGAGAGGCTTTCCAGAGGCAGTATACAACATATTTCACAAAGTTTTCAGGAAATGTAACAATATTAAGTGCACATTAACTAATTTTAATGTCCCTTTAGTCAGGCTGTTTTGTATAACATTTTCAATAAGAAAGATGTACTCGCTGGCAGACTGCTTCCATGTAATCTTCTCACACACCACTACCATGAAGGAGAGGATGTCACCAATTAGTGTGGCGAGCCACTAAAAAAAGCCAGCCGCACACATTACATAAATGTCAGACAAACCCAGTGATTCTGGAAAACCACCTAATGTGCAGAGAAAACTCCCGATCCTCCCATAATTGCAAATGTTGGGGGGAGATAGATGGATTTTAACTAACCAAACCTTTTTTTCTCAGAGAGATAAGCTTCCTTCAAAGCACAAAGCCATTTCACCTTGGCCAAGCATCCATCTTATGTGCAAATAAAATGGTTAAGGGGGGGGGGGGAATAAAACGTGTATGATCAGCATAGAAACTGCTTTAGTCCTGGTCATATATTACATGGCAGCCCATTTAATTAAAGCGTTACCTTAAATGGATTACCCCATACAAACAATTACTGTTTAGATTGCTCATAAAATTAGGGTACTTGAGAGCACAACCTCCAAAATATCAAGCCCATGGAGCCCTAATTCACTAAAAATGTACAAACCCACTGGAAATGGCACTTTTTCTCAATTCATCCCTATGGAGGCTCAGCCCACAGAAGTCTGACACCCACCTATCATACTAACATAAGTGGCAATAAGCAGTGGAAGAATATTCATTCTCATGTGACCTGAGTAGCCATAATGTCCACCTCCAGGCTAGTGGTACGCCTGTCTCCAGGCTAGGATGGTATTAGTAACCCCCACCATCAGATGGCAGTACCAGGATCATACACATGGCAATGACCACCAGATTAATAGCATTCAGGTCAGGCAGGATATCACTAGCCCTCTCTAAAGTGTTGCAGAAAACTTGTTAGTTTCCCGAAACCCCTTCACTATGTGGCCATAGCACATACCACACTATACACCCGGGCAAGCACAAGTCACTGCTAAGGTAACGCAACTCGAGAGTACTAGGCGCAGGTGAGCATCTCAGCCAGAGATGTGCAGAGCATCCCGTATCATATAGGACAGGCCGCCAGGTAACTCGACTTGTGGCACAACTCCCAACCAACACGTTTCTGATGGAGTGACACTCCCCTCGGCCTTACCTCATCCGCTGGTAGTCCCAGCACACCCATGCAGGAGGCCATGGTACTCGCCCCAAGCCCGTCCGGGTGATGCCGCTGTCACTCTGGAGTTTCCGCTCTTGAACTCACCCACTGAGCGCGTTCCCCCCGCCAACCACCTATCGTCATGCGCGCTCACAATGCTCTGCGTCACGTGATGTTGTGCGCCCCTTCCCGTGTCACTGACTGGAACTGGGGTAGATGAGGTCGCAAATGCTACGAAAACCGTTTATATATAGCGCGGCTCCTAGAGAATAGTGGGCCCGTCATAAATAGGGAGGTTCCTAAAGACCAGCGAGCCCATCAAATGTAGCACGGTTCCTACAGAGCCCCGGACTCCTCATATATAACACGGTTCCTAAACAACCGCGGGCCCGTTATAGGGCGATTGCTACAGAGCCCCGGGCCCTTCATATATAGCACCGTTCATAAACAAGCACGGGCCCGTTATAGGGCGGTTCCTATAGAGCTCCCAGGCCATCATATATAGCGCAACTCCTAGACAACCGAAGGTCCCTCATATAGGGCTATTCCTAAAGACCCTGTGGCTCATCGTATAGAGCCCGGTTCCTACAGAGCCCCGGGCCGTCATATATAGCGGTGGCCCGCCCCGGGCCTCTCTTTCGCAACTCCTAGACAACCCCCATGGACCTAACATATATAGCATGGTTCCTACAGAGCCCTGGGCCTGTCATATATATCACGGTTCCTATATAGCCCCGGCCCTGTTATATATGGCACGGTTACTACAGAGCCCTGGTCTCGTCGTATATAGCGTGGTGCCTAGCGAACAGCGGTCCTGTCATATATAGCGCAGATCCTGCTGAGTCTCGGGCCCATCATACTGCTGCTTTTTCTGCGGTTTCCCCGTCCTTCACTCCTCAAGAAGAGTGATAAGGAAATTATGGGGCAGTATGCCGCTCCATTCAGTCTAGGAAAATTGGTTGAGCCCCAGCATCTCTACCTTGATGGTCTGTTTGTTAGATAAGTGCACTTTGTAGAAAGACACTTAAGACTAAAGCCACACATTGCGTTAACGCCGCAGAAAATACGCTGTATTTTACAGTACCAACAAAGTGAATGACATTTCACTGATCTCATCCATACACTGCAGAAAAAAAAAGAACTGTGTAAAGCTGAGGACCCACGTTGCGGAAACGCAGCTTTTTTTGTTGCAAATTTTGCTGCGTTTTTTTGAGCCAAAGTCAAGAATGGCTACAAAGGGAGTGGGAAATATATAGGAAGCTTTTTGAAAACACAGCATGTTAATTTTAGCCGTGGAATCGCAGATGTTTTCCCAATATATTTAATAGGAAAAGAAAAAAATGCTGATAAAACTTAGGGGACCGCTTGGGGACCCCCCCGAACGGAAACCCATACTCATAGAAAAGCGGAAGGCCAAACGCAGATGTGAACTGGACCTTAAGAAAAAACTACATGAAGAACACAGCTGCATTTTACAATGTGTGGCCTTAGCCTTAAAGGGATTCTATCATTAAAAAAAAATGTTTTTAAACTAAAAGCACCTTTATTTTGCAAGTCCGTGACGCTGTTTTCGAATTTTTCTTCATTATGCTAATTGTGCTCAGAGCAAAGCTTCGTCATCGATTCCAGCGCCGCCTCTGTCTTCTGTTCCTGACACATCTACACGAGACCACCGCAAAATGGCCGACGGAACGTGAGCAGTCAGCTGTGTCCAACCCGAAGTGGTAGAGCTGACTGCGCATGCGCGGGATTTTGATCTCAAAGAGGCGCTCAGCGACTGCTGACGCAGCAAAGAGGAGGAGACACGTCAGGAACAGAAGACAAGGGCAGCGCTGGAATCAGTGACGAAACTGTGCTCTGAGCACAGAGGGAACGCCCCCTGTGCTCTCTGAGCACAATTAGCATAATGAAGAAAAATTTGAAAATGGCGGCACGGACCTGCAAAATAAAGGTAAGAGATGAATAGCCTTTCTAAAGGCTATTCCTATGTGCTTTTAGTTTAAAAAGTTTTTTTAATGAAAGAATCCGTTTAACCCCCTAAGGACGCAGGGTAATTTGGGCCTTAATGCTCAGACCGTTTTTCAAATATGACATCTTTTACTTTATGTGAGAATAGCTTCATAATAAATTTACCTAATCGAGTGATCTAAGATTGTTTCTTCATGACACATTCTACCATATGTTAGTGTGAAGGATCGTAATGAACTTTTTATAATTTTATACTTTTATATCTGTTTTATATTTTCATATCTGCTTAAGGTGTACTGTGTGTAAAAAACATTGTTATCCTTAAAGTTGAATATTAGATGTGGTTGTTTATGCTTGAAACTAAGTGTACTGTAATGTTACACTACCAGATTTTGCCTGCATACCAAAGTGAGAATCCTTTGTGTCCAAGAAGACGTGCTTGGCTTGCTGCCAGAAGACACCTCCCTGCATCACAGCGCAAGACAGGAGATGGCTGACCATATACGGAACTGCTTATATCTGTTATCTATGCATTCAAGATATACTACACCAATTAGGATTGAACATGAGCACTTACGTTGCTATCTTAACCCTTTCCTATACTTGCTGCTATATGAACTTATGTCGCCTTAATAAAGTATGTCAGTGCGTCCCTGTATTTGGCTAAGAAAGAGGGTTCATACCAACTCTGTGTCTGGTGTCAATTCCTGCCACTAGCACTTAGCTCATATCAATTAGGACAACGACAGTTACCTGGGGTACCTGGTCAATTGGCCCACAAAGGTTGTCATGACCTTATCATTAGTAGTAAATACTGGTCATTATACTTTGCTTTTGTTAAAAAGGACAATTTACTGAAAATTTCATAAAATTGTCAATTTTGAAACTTTCTGTTATTCTGGTAAAAACACAGATAGTCATATCACACAAAATTCTTAATAATTACCATTTACCAAATGTCTACTTTATATTGGCATTCTTTCTTTATGTCCCTTTACTTTTCTAGAATGTTAGAAGGCTTATACATTTAGTAGCAAATTCTCAAATTTTCAAGATTCTGTTTTCTAGGAACCTGTTCAGTTCTGAAATGACTTTGAATGGCCTGTATAATAGAAAACTCCCACAAATTGCCCCATTTTAGAAACTGTACTCCTCAAATAATTCAAAACAGTGTATATGAACTTTGCTAACCCTTTATGTGTTCCACAGGAATTAATGTAAAATGGAGGTGAAATTTCCAAATGTCATTTTTTTATGCACATTCTCTCAAACCAGTTTTTCCTGTAATAAAGGCAGGTTTAACAGCAAAACATACCATAATATTTATTACTCTGATTCTGCAGTTTGTAGAAATTTCCCATATGTGGCCCTACTGTGCCACTTGACTCAAATCTAGTCCTCAGAAAGAAAGAGCCCTTTAGGGATTTCGGTGCAGTGATTTCATTAGTATAGATTTTAGACACCATGTTGAATTTGTAGAGCCCAAGATGTACCACAACAGTGGGAAACCCCCAAAAGTGACCCCATTTTGGAAACTAGACCTTTTAAGAAATTAATCTGTGGGCGATTTGACCATTTTGAACCCCTAGGCTTCGCACTGAACTTATTTGAATTTGGCCATCAATTTGAAAAAAAATTATAATTTCTCTAGTTACACACATGGACAAAATTGTTGGTACCCCTCGTTTAATGAAAGAAAAACACACAATGGTCACAGAAATAACTGGATTTTGCCAAACTACATGTTGACAAGCCACAAAGATTCTAGGAGAATGTCCTATGGACAGATGAGACAAAAATCTAAATTTTCGGCAAGGCACATCAGCTCTATGTTCACAGATGGAAAAATGAAGCATATCTTGAAAAGAACACTGTACCTACTGTGAAACATGGAGGAGGCTCTGTTATGTTCTGGGGATGCTTTGCTGCATCTGGCACAGGGTACAATGAAATCTCAAGACTATCAAGGGATTCTAGAGAGAAATGTGCTGCCCAGTCTCAGAAAGCTTGGTCTCAGTCGCAGGTCATGGGTCTTGCAACAGGATAATGACCCAAAACACACAGCTTAAAAACACCCAAGAATGGCTAAGAGGAAAACATTGGACTATTCTGAAGTGGCCTTCTATGAGCCCTGACCTAAATCCTATTGAGCATCTTTGGAAGGAGCTGAAACATGCCGTCTGGAAAAGTCACCCTTCAAACCCGAGACAACTGGAGCAGTTTGCTCATGAGGAGTGGCCAAAATACCTGTTGAGAGGTGCAGAAGTCTCAATGACAGTTACAGGAATCGTTTGATTGCAGTGAATGCCTCAAAAGGTTGTGTAACAAAATATTAAGTTAAGGATACTATCATTTCTGTCCAGGCCTGTTTCATGAGTTTTCTTTTTTTTTAAATTCTGTTGAAGCATGGTTGAAAAGTAATTTCTGACTTTCATTTGTTCATTTTCATAGAATTTTTATATATTATTACTTTTGTCAGATTCAAGTTATTTCTGTGACCATTGTGAGTTTTTCTTTCATTAAATGAGGGGTACCAACAATTTTGTCCACGTGTGTATATGTACTTTTTCATAATTTTTTTACTAGGGAATAAAGTAGCCCATCTTGTTACAAAATTTCTCCAAAGTACAGCAATGCTGGTATTCGGTAATGGGGTTTAGTATAATATGTCCGTGCTCCAGTAGTCTCTAATGGATGGCTTCTTCACAAGACCCATGTTTAACTGGAGTCCCCAGAATGTGCACATTTCTTTTGCCGTTACAGGGGCGTTACCTGTGGGGTTCTTGTTGATGTATAGTTGCTGCATCACCATGAGGTCTATGAGGTCCTTAGTGAAAAAAAATTTAAAGAAATCAAATTTGATCCCCAGGTTGCCTGTGTACTCAGGTATCTGGAGAACATAATTTCCTGGAATTGAAGTCCAAATGTGGCCACTTCTCTGGGCTTTGTAGAGTGGCTGCATCACTCCTTTTGGGCGTTTCAAATGGAGTGGGTCTAAGACGTCTTCTAGGGGGTCTCTCGTCCTCATCATGACTTAAAGAGGAGGATGACAACAAAAAAGTGTGGCGCTATCGCCAAGAATCGCTGTTTGAGAAATGTATACGCCTCTTCAGCAGTGCTGGGACATTTTGGTTTGAAATATAGGTGTTATGTGTGTTCTAAGTACACTGTATATACAGTAAAAACTGTATACAAAAGATTGGACTTCCCTACACTACACTATGGATTTTATGTAAACTTCCCTGATGCTAAACCGAACTAATTTTATGCAAATTGCCTGACATTAACACTAACTAATTTGGAGAAACCTTTCCTAAAACACTAACACTAAACTACACTAAACTATGATGACAGTCTCTAAACTAAACTATATATATATATTTTTTTTTTTATTAAGAAAAAGAAAGCAAAACAAAAAACCCAAAGAATATGGGACAGAACAAATCACAAGGACACGCAAATGGGGCACAGGTGGTACAAAGAGAAGGTGGCAGAAACAGATGGTACAATTAGGAAGTAGGCAGACAGGACGCAGGTGGTACAATGAGGAGGTAGGCAGACAGAACGCAGGTGGTACAATGAGGAGGTAGGCAGACAGGACGCAGGTGGTACAATGAGGAGGTAGGCAGACAGGACGCAGGTGGTACAATGAGGAGGTAGACAGGACGCAGGTGGTACAATGAGGAGGTAGGCAGACAGGACGCAGGTGGTACAATGAGGAGGTAGGCAGACAGGACGCAGGTGGTACAATGAGGAGGTAGGCAGACAGGACGCAGGTGGTACAATGAGGAGGTAGGCAGACAGGACTCAGGTGGTTCAATGAGGAGGTAGGCAGACAGGACGCAGGTGGTACAATGAGGAGGTAGGCAGACAGGACGCAGGTGGTACAATGAGAAGGTAGGCAGACAGGACGCAGGTGGTACAATGAGGAGGTAGGCAGACAGGACGCAGGTGGTACAATGAGGAGGTAGGCAAACAGGACGCAGGTGATTCAATTAGGAGGTAGGCAGACAGGCCGCAGGTGGTACAATGAGGAGGTAGGCAGACAGGACGCAGGTGGTACAATGAGGAGGTAGGCAGACAGGACCCAGGTGGTACAATGAGAAGGTAGGCCGACAGGACGCAGGTGTTACAATGAGGAGGTAGGCGCAGAAGGAGACACACAACAGATGGAGGCAACAGAGGAGGTAAGTATGGATGGCAAATAGGCAAAATACAGCACAGCTCAACTACCAGCAACATCTCTCAACTATTCAATAAACCCAACAGAGTAGTTGAGGGCAGTTGCAAGGGCTATGGCAGTGCTGTGACGTCACGTGACTAACCTATAGTGGCTATCGGAGGGGGCAGGACCACCACTATTGGTTGGTTGTTACTGAGCTGTGATAGGCTGCTTTCAGGGACAGCGGCCTATCACAGCAAATGGTGGCAATCCCATATGTGGAACCTCACACAATTGCATGACCTACATTACGATAATATTGACCCTGCATGTCAGGGAGATTGTTTCATGTTGCTCTACAAGCCACAGCAACAAAACCAAACCAAAATCCTGCATACCAATATTATTGGTTCCAACATAGGAGTTTATTTACAGAGTTTCTTGGCTGTGTGGTACCTGTGAAAAATAAGAGATGCTCCATTCCTCACAGATCAGGCTCTATGGATTGTTTTCACAGACTTGATTTACCCATTGAGGTGAATGGATCGATTTACAAAAACAGATCCTACATAGACCAGTGAAATGCATTTCTGAGAGTTGGTTCTGTTGTGTGAATAAGGCCTAAGGGGAGCTAGGATGATGTAATTTGTATATATTTTTAAAGTTCATCATCTTGGTGTTGGCAGTATTGTACTAAGAATTAGGCAGAGCTCTGTTTTTACTCAGGGAGATGAGTCTAAAGAGAAGTATGCCAATGCAGACACCAGAACCTAAACAAGTTATCGGTCTGCATTCCCACACTCAGCATTGTACTCCTCTCTGCTTATCTTTTAAAAGGCAAGAAGTATGATATGCTTTGGAAAACTAGCCTTCTCTACAAGTGTTACTTTATATCAGATATGTATATAGGACTAATATTAGTAGAAACATTTAAAGATGATATTTGAATATGTCAGTTAGTAAGGAAGCAACTTTCTACTCTCTAACATTCAGGAACTATAAATGTTGAGTTTGCGAAATGCAAACCTACAGAACATGCCTATTAAAAGTATCTAACTCTATATTGGTCTAAACCCCATCAATACATTTCTTTGAATGACCTGTCAGCAAAACGTGTAAGGAATGATTTTTCATTGAGTATATATATACCATACTATCAAAAGATTCTGGACAGCCTCATCATCCTCTCCCTAACGCCTGACGGCCTGGGTCTGTCTCTCTGGTCTTCTGCCACTCAAAAATGTATACACTTTCTGCTGCCTTATACATTATACACTATTTCTGTCTCCCATTTCATATGCTCTTGTAGGTTGGTCCCTCCCCCTTTTCCCTGTGTTATAATATTCTTTCTGCCATGTTATTGTGGCGTTCAACACAACGCCTCTGTTTGTACTTGTATGTTTTACCGGCTCTGTTATATGATTTACTGTTTTGCTGTGTGTGTTTTCGTCACACTCTCATGTTTGTTTTCTTGTGTAAAAACTTTAATAAAAATTTATTTATTAAAAAAAAAAAAAAAAGAAAAGATTTTGGACATTCACCGCTAAGGCTAGGGCTACATGGCGACTTAGGCCGTGACTCCTGTTGAGACCAAAGATTGCAGAGTTGCCCTTCAACAATATAAGTGAACAGCGTTGCACTGAAAGGGCGCTGCAAGCATTACTGGATTTTTTATCAACTAGAAGTTACAGCAGGGGGTCAGAATGTGACTCCACTTACATTGGTGGAGTCCAAAGGGGACAGTGCCATCTTGGGTCACAGCCAAATTCGCCATGTAGCCCTAGCCTAAAATGTAGATTTGGCCATTGTATGCACTCTATCTATTGTAGGCGGTTTAAATGGGCCCCTTGATGCATTCAGATGGTCGCAGCTCAAATTCATCCAGGGCCCGTTCAAAGGGTAGACAAGCATATGACTTTTTTGCTTGACATTTTCTCCATGTATTTACTTTAGTTTTGGAATTAGCAGAAAAAATTTAACCCCTTCCCGCCGGAGGAATTTTTCGATTTTCGTTTTTGACTCCCCCCCACACTGTGCAGCCAAAATGACATGTCACCTGTATTCTATGTTTTGGTTCGATTCCAGGGACACCAAATTTATATGGTTTTATTTACATTTTAACCCCTTAACAAAAATCCAAAACTGTGCAAAAAATTTTTTTTTCTAAAAGTCTGACTCCCAGAACTTTTTTATATTTCCGTGTACGGGAATGCATAGGGCGTCTTTTTTTTTGCGATACCAGGTGTACTTTTTAGTTATACCATTTTGGGGAATTGCTATTGCGTTGATTACTTTTTATTCAAATTTTTATCAGAGGCAAAACAGTGAAAAAAAGCAGTTTGGCACTTTAGATTTTTTTTTCCCGCTATGGTGTTTACTGTACAGGAAAAATATTTTATAGATTCGTAGACTGGGCATTTTCAGACACAGGGATATCTAATGTGTATGTGTTTCACAGTATATAAGTACTTTTATATGTGTTCTAGGGAAGGGGGGGTGATTTGAACTTTTAATATTTTTTTTATTTTTTATATATTTTTTTTTAACTTTTTTTATTTATTTATCTATTTATTTTTTAATTCATTAGACCTCCTAGGGGTCTTGAACCCCAGGGGGTCTGATTACTAATGCAATGCATTACAATGCTAATGCAAAAAATGGTATTTCTATTGCAGGCTACATAGAGGAGCTTGCTCCGGGTGCCGGAGATCCCCGGTAAAATGGCGGCGCCCGCGCACCGCTGGTAACATGGCGCCTCGGTCAGCTTTGACCGAGACACCAGAGGGGTTAATAACCGCGTATCGGTGCAGGCACTGATTGCAGGCATTAGCGCCAGGTCTGTCCTGTATAAAACAGCAGAGACCCGGCGGCTATGGCAGCTGCTCGACTCCTGAGTGGCCGCCATATTTAAAAACACGACATCCGCCACAATATTATGGAGGATATCAAGGATCCAATTTATATTGGTAGCTTATGTAAATTGAAGACTTTTCCTAAATATATTGCTTTCCCTTACGTCCTACAGCAGCACAATATGGGGTATTTCTCCCCCTGTGTGTTGTTTAGGACAGGTGGAACTTTTAATTAGCACAAAAATGTGCTTACTAACCTGCCCTATAAGAGGGCACGAGAGACCTCCCTCACCTGTGTTTTTTTCTGTCCTGTGTGAGACAGGTGGAGGAGGTCTCTTGTGACCTCTCTAGAGTTAAGGGGTTTTTTCTTACCTTGAGGTGGTCGTTTCTTTCGGTTGCCGGCCTGCGTTCGTTCTTCTCAGCGCTTCTGTCGGTAATTCTTCGGCCGGCGGTAGGCTTCGGCCTACCCGGAGGTGACGTCGGACTTTGCGACGGCCGGAGCCCTTCTCTGTGTCCGGGTTCCCGTGCGGGCAGATTTCGCCGGACTCCTTCGCACCTACTTCCGGTTCTCGGAAAAAGTGCGGTAAGTTTGGAAATTTTAATTTAAAGGCAAAATATAGAATTGATTTTTGCTGCTTGTTGTTTGAGCCTCTGACTTAGGCTTTTGCTCCTCTATGTTTCATTATGGCATTTGACCCGTTTTGGTGCTATAACTCTCAGGAGGGTAAGTAATATTTATTCATTCTTGTTCATATATTATATGAATTGTCGATTCATATCGCTGGCCTTGCTCTGCGTGATTTCCTATGAATTTTTTTCATTGTGGATTAGTTTTGTGTTTGGCTCCGCCTCCACTTATGGTTGCCTTTAAAATGTCCCATAGTCCATTTGGGTTGGGCTGTGATTTTCTGGCTCTCCTATTGCTAAGAAGTAGAAATTCTCCTCTGTGATTCAGAGATTACCCTATTTGACTATTGCGTGTGCTGTTGCTACATTTTTTGGGACGACTGACCTCCTTAAGGTACCCCTCTCTTTCTGGTTCTGGTTGCGGTTTGTAATATTGATATTGTTATTGTCTGTGACTTTTTGTGGTCTTTTTAGATGTCTTCTTCTGCTTCCGGCTCTGGTGATGGAGATTTTAGGAGGAAGAAATCCTCCAAGCGTAAACATTTAACCTGTTTAGATTGCAAGACTCCCTTGCCTGACGGCTATGAATTCACCCGCTGTCGCCAGTGTCGTGGCCCCCCTTCTGAGGAGCCATCCATACGTGAGGTTGTGACATGGGTGAAAGAATAAATGGAGGACTCTCTCAAGGAGATCCGGAATTCTATCTCCCAGATCGCCAAGAGACCACGTCTTGAAAAACATCCTCTCTTGCAGGTCTCGGACGAAGATTTTCAGGTTGTGGATGAAACTTTGTCTTCTGATGACTCCGCTGAAGATACCAGCAGACCTCTCTTCCCACTCGAGAAAGTCAATAGGCTGCTGAAGTCCATCCGGTCTAAAGACCGTGATGTTGATGGGGAAGACTCCATGTCCACCTATAGAGGGCCTAGGGTCTTCCAAGTGGACGAGACATTAAGAAAGTTAATGTCTTCAGAGTGGAAATTTCCGGAGAAACCCTTTATAACTACTGGTAGGTTTAAGGCCTTGTTCCCCATCGCAGAGTCTCAACTGGATCAGTGGGGTCCTCCCCCTAAGGTGGATATAGCGGTAGCCAAGCTATCTCGCCGCACTCTAGTACCATCTGAGGATGGAGCAAATCTGCAGGATCCTATGGACAGACGCATGGAGAGTACTCTCAAGAAGGCCTACTCAGCGGCCTCTGCTCAGACCTCTGTCACTGTTGCGTCATGTGAAGTTTCAACCAAACTACGGGCTGATTTGCTCCAGCTTGAGAGGGACATCGATTCTGGTGTCTCCAGAGACGAGTTACTTTCCTTCTTAACTTCGACTTCTTTGGCGGCAGAATTGCTAGCTGAGGCCTCCCATTATCAATTAAGGCTGGCGTCAAAGTCCTTGGCGCTTTCCACGGCGGCGAGGAGACCCTTATGGTTAAAACCTTGGAGAGCTGATTTTATCTCCAAGTATAACCTTTATGCCTTACCATTTGAGCCAGGAAGAGTCTTTGGCAGTAGCCTGGATGAAATTTTAGAAGGCTTGGCTGATAAAAAAGGCAAGACTTTGCCTCAGTCTTTTAGGGGCAAATTTGGCCCTGGCCGCGGCAGAGGTTTTTCACCTCGACATGGTCAGCAGTCCCGGAGGGGCTCTAGGTATTATTCTAGAGGCTCTGGACAGCGATTTCCCAAAACCGAAGATAGAAGGAAGCCCAGTTTCTCACATGAGAAGCTGTCTTCCTGTGGCCGAAATTCCTGTCGGGGGTCGTCTCTCCCTTTTTCTCAGCGCTTGGCGGGAAAAAATTCAGGACCCTTGGGTCTTACAGTTAATTCAGCGAGGTTATGCAATCGAATTTCTCTGTCCTCCCCGAGATCGGTTTGTCTTAACTCGCCGTCTTCCCTCGTCTCAGCAAGGTATTTTGGAACGCTCCATTCAAGAGTATATCCGCAAAGGAGCTCTAGAAGAAGTTCCTTCTCTAGAAGAAGGTTTGGGGATTTATTCCCCCGTTTTTCTAGTATCAAAGCCAGCAGGCAGATGGAGGATGATTATAGATCTGAGGTATCTGAACCGTTTCATCAGAAAAAAACGGTTCCGCATGGAAACCATAAGCTCAGTTTCTTCTTTTCTTCTCCAGGGCGACGTTTTTGTCACCCTAGATCTGAAGGACGCTTATTTGCACGTGCCAATTTACCCTCTGCACAGGAAGTTCCTAAGGATTGCGGTTATAGTTTCCGGCCACAGGAAGCATTATCAGTTCTCGGCCCTCCCATTCGGGATCTCCTCAGCTCCCCACACCTTTACCAAGGTGGTAGCTCCCATAGTAGCTGCCCTCAGGCTTCAGGGACTCTTTGTGGTCCCTTATCTAGACGACTGGCTGATAAAAGCCCAGTCAGTGTCTGTTCTGCTCCAGCATTTACAGATTGCCATATCCCTGCTTCAAAGCCTGGGATGGCTCATAAATTGGGAGAAGTCAGAAATCGTCCCCTCAACCAAAAGGAAGTTTCTTGGTTACTTCCTAGATTCAGACCGGCTGGAAATCTCCTTGGCGACTGCAAGGAAAGAGAAATTAATTACAGCGGTTCGGCAACTTTTCAGGAGGCCGAGAGCGTCCATCAGAACTTTGATTAAAATCCTAGGTCTGATGTCATCTTCCATCATGGCGGTTCCTTGGGCCTTATGGCATCTACGTCCTCTTCAGATGGAAATCCTAGGAATTTGGGATCGCTCTCTGCCCGGTCTCAACAGGAGGATTCGACTCTCCCCCAGGACCCGTCTTTCTCTCAGATGGTGGTTGCACCTCAAGGACGGAAGGTCCACGGTCCAACCTCGTTGGACCCTGTTGACTACAGATGCATCCCTTACGGGATGGGGAGCCCATCTGGACGGAAACTCCATAAAGGGAGTCTGGAGCGCTCCAGAAGGAAGGACGTCGTCCAACTGGAAGGAGCTCAGAGCTGTGTACCGTGCCTTACTCCATTTATCTCCTCTTCTCAAGGGAAGAGCAGTCAAGATTTGCTCGGACAACATGACAACGGTATTATATGTGAACAGACAGGGAGGCACCAGATCATCATCCCTCCTCAGGGAGACAGATCTGATTTTTTCCTGGGCAGAGAAAAATCTGACCCATTTATCCGCGGTTCACATCAAGGGCTCCCTGAACTCAGTAGCGGATCGGTTGAGTCGGGGGTCGTGCCGTATCAGGAGAATGGTCACTCAATCCAGAAGTGTTTCATCAGATTACCCTGAAATACGGTCTACCAGAGATAGACCTCATGGCAACCCGACTCAATGCCAAGGTGGAGACGTTCTGTTCCATGTACCAGGAGGACAATCCCTTGGCAGTGGATGCCCTGTCCATCCCTTGGAGGTCCAGGCTGTCATACATTTTCCCTCCAATTCCTATGATACCGAGAGTATTGATGAAAATAAGACAGGACCAAGCCTCTGTAATAGCCATCATTCCATTCTGGCCAAAAAGAGCTCGGTTTTCCCAGCTCATGGTGATGAGTCGAGGGATATATTGGAGGCTTCCCCCCACCCAGAACCTGGTTTCCCAAGGATCACTGAAGTGCCAGGATCTGAGGAGATTCAACCTGACAGCCTGGAGGTTGACCAGTCCCTACGAATGTATAGAGGACTGTCAGAAGCCGTCCTGAAGACGCTTTCCTGTGCTAGAGCCGAATCCACCAAAAGGAATTACCAGAGGACAGCTAAGATTTTTTTGGAGTGGTGCTCCAAAAGAGGCGTTGATATTTCTAATCCTTTGACTTCTGATGTTTTGGATTTTCTTCAGGATGGCTTGGACAGGGGCCTTGCCCCTGCTACTTTAAAGGTACAGGTATCGGCTTTATCCGCCCACTTAAACAGACGGTTGTCCCAGGATTCCCTGGTTGCAAGATTCCTTAAAGGAGCGGCGAGGCTGAAACCTGCGGTATCTTCTCCTATTCCCCAATGGGACCTTGCGACGGTCCTTTCAGACCTTTGTGGTCCTCCTTTTGAACCTCTGGAAGCTACGGAGCTAAAATTTTTAGCCTTTAAAACTACTTTTTTGTTAGCCATCACATCTGCCAAAAGGGTAGGAGAGCTACAGGCGCTCTCCTCCAAAGAACCTTATATTGTATTTTTTTTCGGATAGGGTCCACCTTAGGTTTTTGCCTGGCTTTATCCCTAAGGTTCCTTCACGTAATGACTATAATCAATTGATTTCTTTGCCTGTTTTCCTTCCGGATCCATCTTCAGAAGAGGAGTTAAAACTTCATACTTTGGATGTGGTGAGGTGTCTGCGAATTTACTTATCGTGGACACAATCTTTCAGGAGAGCTGAAAATCTCCTAATCAATATGTATGGTAAAGACAGAGGTCTTAAAGCTTCCAGACCCTCCTTGTCCAGATGGATTAAGGAGGCAATCAAAATTTCTTTCATTGCTCAAGGGTTGCTTCCTCCAGTTTTTTGTACAGCCCATTCGACCAGGGCTGTGTTGACTTCTTGGGCTGAGAATCGCTCGCTTCCACTGGATCAAATTTGTGCGGCTGCTTCTTGGTCATCCCAGCTGACTTTCGTCAAACACTATCGTTTGGATGTCCGCAGTTCCGAGGCGACTGCCTTTGGCCAGACAGTTCTTGAGGTTGTAAGGCGAGAAAACCCTCCCTAGGGGAATTACTTGCTATATCCCCATATTGTGCTGCTGTAGGACGTAAGGGAATCGTTGATTATATTGTTAATCTGTTTTCCCTTAGTCCTAACAGCAGCACAAGGCTTCCCTCCCTAAAATCTTGTTTCTTTTACTTTATAATTTACACAGGTGAGGGAGGTCTCTCGTGCCCTCTTATAGGGCAGGTTAGTAAGCACATTTTTGTGCTAATTAAAAGTTCCACCTGTCCTAAACAACACACAGGGGGAGAAATACCCCATATTGTGCTGCTGTTAGGACTAAGGGAAAACAGATTAACAATATAATCAGCGATTAGCAATGCTGCTTTGTTTGCCTGCTATGTGAAATTATTTCCCCCACTGTTTACACAGTGTTTCCATAGCGCTGGACTTGTGTGATAAGCAGGGCAAGTGACATCACTTACTGTTCTCAATGTTATTTACAGCTCTGCTGTTCAGCTAATTGCAGTTTGCTGATAAAGCCCTGTCTGTTATCTCTCTATGTACAGTGTACAGTGGGTACGGAAAGTATTCAGACCCCTTTAAATTTTTCACTCTTTGTTTCATTGCAGCCATTTGCTAAAAGCAAAAAAGTTCATTTTATTTCTCATTAATGTACACTTAGCACTCCATCTTGACAGAAAAAAAAACAGAAATGTAGATATTTTTGCAAATTTATTAACCCCTTCCCGCCGGTGAATTTTTCGATTTTAGTTTTTGACTCCCCCCCCCTTCCAAACCCAATAACTTTTTTATTTTTCCGTCCTCAGAGCCATATGAGGTCTTAATATTTGCAGGACAAATTTTTTTTCATGATGCTGACATTTATTATTCTGTACAATGTACTGGAAAGCTGGAAAAAAATTCAGAATGGGGTGGATTTGAAGAAAAAGCGCATATGTGTGATTTTCTTATAGGCTTCGTTTTTACAGCATTCACTCTACAGCCAAAATGACATGTCATCTGTATTCTATGTTTCGGTACGATTCCGGGGATACCAAATTTATATGGTTTTATTTACATTTTAACCCCTTAACAAAAATCCAAAACTGTGCAAAAATATATTTTTTTTAAAAGTCGCCATATTCTGACACCAGTAACTTTTTTATACTTCTGTGTACAGGGATGCATAGGGCGTCTTTTTTTGTGGGGCCAGGTGTACTTTTTAGTTATACCATTTTGGGGAATGTCTATTGCTTTGATCACTTTTAATTCAAATTTTTATCAGAGGCAAAACAGTGAAAAAACAGCGGTTTGGCACTTTTGATTTTTTTTTTTCCTGCTACGGCGTTTACCGTACGGAAAAAATATTTTTAGAGATTTGTAGACCGGGCATTTTTGGACACAGGGATACTTAATGTGTATGTGTTTCACAGTTTTTAACTGCTTTTATATGTGTTCTAGGGAAAGGGGGGTGATTTGAACTTTTAATTTTTTTTTTTTTTTTTTGTGTACTTTTTTTTAATTTTGCATTTATTAGACCCCCTAGGGGTCTTGAACCCCAGGGGGTCTGATCGCTAATGCTATGCATTACAATACTAATGCATTGCAATGCATTAAAACTGCAATTCTATTGTAGGCTACATAGAGTAGCCTGCAATAGAAGTTAATGAAAAACAGGCCTGGGAGCCTTCACAAGGCTCCCAGCTGTCATAGCAACAAGACGCAGAAACCCGGAGCTTGCTCCGGGTGGCGGCGATCATCGGCAAAATGGCGGCGCCCGTACGTCGCCGATAAAATGGCGCCTCGGTCAATGATCACGGGCACTGATCACGGGCATTAGCGCCGGTGTCTACTGTATAATACAGCAGAAACCTGGCGGCTGCTCGGGTCCTGAGCGGCCGCCATATTTAAACACCCGGCATCCGCCATACTATTACGGCAGATGTCGGGAAAGGGTTAAGAAAGAAAAACTGAAATATCACATGGTCATAATGCGGTGACCAGATGGAAGGTAACGCTGCAGTTGGGATTGCGGGGTGCAAACAGCGCAGACTTGTCACGGTCTCTGGGCACGAGGGCGCAGCGCTGGTGCTGTCCCACGTTACCACCACTGGTACCGGTGATGAGGGGGCTGCACAAATGTTGGTGGTGATTGTTCCCCCGGGGCGCTTCCCCTATACTGTGCCGACTGGTGGTGTTTGGGGCGCCCTGATGTTGTCGGTGCAGAGTCAGACACAGAAACAGTTGTAAAGTAGAACTTTTACTTCCATGGGTGTGGAGGCACAAATGCTTAAACAGTTTCTTCAATACAAAACAACGGGGTACGCCTGGTGACACAGCAAAGTCCTGAGGTACAGGGTAGACTTGATGAAAGGTGTTCCTAGCCCCTTATACTTCAGTGTTACAGCCCTAAGGTGCGTCTGGGCTCCTATTTGGCACATAGGAGGATGCCCACCATGATACTAGTACATAATATTCCCCACTCACGTTATGTGGTCCTGATAGCTCAGAGTTTCGGGGTGCAATATTCAGGGTGGCAGGATATTCCACAGGTCTGGCCTTGGCCCCTGGATCCTGTGATACTTGCTATGGAGCACGTGTTCCAGAATGTTCTCTCCACAGTCTCAGGCTGACAAGATAATGATGCTTGACTTCCTTCAGGGCGATGGCTAGGCAGACAGGGGACAGGATCTTCTGAATAGCTGGAGTATGTCAGCTCTCCAACCTTCCTGGGCCTGTCTAGGACTTGAGATTCCTGCACTAAACTCACTGCTTTCTTCACAGGACATCACACTTATCTCCTCACCTCCTCCTCCTAACACTCCACACTTCTAACTCCTCACACGCAGGACCTTCCTGCAGGGGTGTTACCATGGGGACCCAGTGATCAGCTGACTCCTCCCCTTTTCCCAGGCGATGTCCTCCCATTGGACATTTGGTTACTATTCAATCCTATGCGAGGTGTAATGCATGTGTGAGGCTCACTAGGTGGCGCTGTGTTGTGTGAGACTCAGGACCCCCTGCTATGTCACACAGGCTATGAAGCAACAGGAAATAATACAATGCACAGAGATCACCCTCAGACCAGCCATAGCCAGCTCTGGGATGCCACAATAAGTATTCAGACCCTTTTCTCAGTATTGAGTAGAAGCCCCTTCCTTTTGAGCTAGTGCAGCCATGAGTCGTCTTGGGAATGATGCAACAGGTTTTTCACATCTGGATTTGGGGATCCTCTGCCATTCTTCCTTGCAGATCCTCTCCAGTTCCGTCAGGTTGGATGGTGAACGTTGGTGGACAGCCATTTTCAGGTCTCTCCAGAGATGCTCAATTGGGTTGAGGTCAGGGCTCTGGCTGGGCCAGTCAAGAATGGTCACAGAGTTGTTCTGAAGCCACTCCTTTGTTATTTTAGCTGTGTGCTTAGGGTCATTGTCTTGTTTGAAGGTGAACCTTCGGCCCAGTCTGAGGTTCAGAGCACTCTGGAAGAGGTTTTCTTCCAGGATATCTCTGTACTTGGCCGCATTCATCTTTCCTTCAATTGCAACCAGTCGTCCTGTCCCTGCAGCTGAAAAACACCCCCATAGCATGATGCTGGTACCACCAAGGGCGTAACTACCGGGGCAGCAGCGGTAGCAGCTGCCACAGGGCCCGGGACATTACGGGGCCCCGCATGCTTTTTTTTTTTTTTTTTTTTTAATAGGCCGTTACCTGCTGGAGTAACCCCAGCAGGTAACGGGCCCTATATACTTACCGATCCCTGGGGTCCTGCTCACGGCTGCCTGTGCTTCCGATTCTGTATGTTAGGCCGCGGACCGAACACCACAATCTCTGCTATCATTATATTCCGGGGTCTTTTCAGACCCCGGAGTATAATAATCGGAGGCCCAGGAGAGGTGAGGGAACATTAAAAACAATGTACTTACCTCTCCTGCACTTCTCCAGGCTTCGGGCCTGTTTGGTGACGTCCCCGACGTCATTTTGCGTCGCGACGCCTTGCCCGCATCACGTGACGCCGGCCTGGTCCAACATTGAAGGCGGCTGAAGCAGCAGGGAGTGGACCAAAGCGAGGAACAGGTAAGCAACGTTGTTTTTTTATGTTTCTATCCTCCCCTGGGTCTCCGATCATTATACTCTGGGGTCTGAAAAGACTCCGGAGTATAATAATTGTTCATGGGTGGTCCACAATGGGACATATAATAGTGTGTGCAGGGGCCACTATGGGGCAAAATACTCAGTGCAAGGGCCACTATGGGAAATAATAGTGTGTACAGGGGCCACTATGGGGCAAAATACTCAGTGCAGGGGCCACTATGGGGAATAATAGTGTGTGCAGGGACCACTATGGGGCAAAATACTCAGTGCAGGGGCCACTATGGGGCAAAATACTCAGTGCAGGGGCCACTATGGGGAATAAGAGTGTGTGCAGGGGCCACTATGGGGCAAAATACTCAGTGCAGGGGCCACTATGGGGAATAAGAGTGTGTGCAGGGACCACTATGGGGCAAAATACTCAGTGCAGGGGCCACTATGGGGAATAATAGTGTGTGCAGGGGCCACTATGGGGCAAAATACTCAGTGCAGGGGCCACTATGGGGAATAATAGTGTGTGCAGGGGCCACTATGGGATATAATACTGTGTGCAGGGGCCACTATGGGGAATGATACTGTGTGTAGGGGCCACTATGGGACATGATACTGTGTGCAGGGGCCACTATGGGACATGATACTGTGTGAAGGGGTCACTATGGGACATGATACTGTGTGAAGAGGCCACTATGGGACATGATACTGTGTGCAGGGGCCACTATGGGGCATGATACTGTGTGCAGGGGCCACTATGGGGCATGATACTGTGTGCAGGGGCCACTATGGGGCATGATACTGTGTGCAGAGGTCACTATGGGACATGATACTGTGTGCAGGGGCCACTATGGGACATGATACTGTGTGCAGGGGACACTATGGGGCATGATAGTGTGCGCAGGAATGCGTTTTTTTTTGGGGGGGGGTTGGAGGGGGGCGGTCCGGGGGGGGGGGCGATTGGGGGCAGCGGTTCGGGGGGGGGGGGGCCATGTCAAATGTTCGCCTTGGGGCCCAGCCATTCCTAGTTAAGCCACTGGGTACCACCATGTTTCACTGTTGGGATTGTATTGGGCAGGTGATGAGCAGTGCCTGGTTTTCTCCACACATATCGCTTAGAATTAACGCCAAAAAGTTCAATCTTCGTCTCATCAGACCAGAGAATCTTATTTCTCATAGTCTGGGAGTCCTTCATGTGTTTTTTGGCAAACTCTATGCGGGCTTTCATATGTCTTGCACTGAGAAGAGGCTTCCTTCGGGCCACTCTGCCATAAAGCCCCGAATGGTGGAGGGTTGCAGTGATAGTTGACTTTGTGGAACTTTCTCCCATCTCCCTACTGCATCTCTGGAGCTCAACTACAGTGATCTTTGGGTTCTTCTTTACCTCTCTCACCAAGGCTCTTCTCCCACGATTGTTCAGTTTGGCTGGACGACCAGGTCTAGGAAGAGTTCTGTCCGTTGTTGTAGATGGAGTGGAGGCTCCAAAAAAAGAGAGTATATCCGCGCTTTCCAAATGAAAAGACTTTATTGGGGCTAAAAACACACAACGCATTTCGGAGAATCAAAATCTCCTTTTTCAAGCGTAAAATGAGACATGGCAGGATATACTCTTTTTTTGGAGCCTCCACTCCATCTACGATAACGGATATTACTGTCACCTGGATTCCTATGATCCCGACACTGAGAGATCCTGCTGCCTCCATACACTGGATTGCTATGCATGTTTAGTAGTTGTGGCTTATCACAACTACCCCAGGTGAGAGTAAAACCACACCAGTGTTTGCCAAGTTATTTCACTTTGTGGAGTGTCAATTCTTCACCCGCTCACTATGGATTCACTCCAACCACGGTGTCTAATCGGACCCTCATATAGAGTGTTTACCATTATTCCTTTCATTACTCAGTTTTTTGTCTTTCCATTATACAAACAGTATTAGACTATGTGCCGCTCGGCGTTGTCTCTTTTTTGTCTTTTCTGATAGGAAGTGTTCTGGTCGTCCCAAGCTTCTTCCATTTAAGGATTATGGAGGCCACTGTGCTCTTAGGAACCTTGAATGCTGCAGAAATTCTTTTGTAACCTTGGCCAGATCTGTGCCTTGCCACAATTCTGTCTCTGAGCTCCTTGGGCAGTTCCTTTGACCTCATGATTCTCATTTGCTCTGACATGCACTGTGAGCTGTGAGGTCTTATATAGACAGGTGTGTGCCTTTCCTAATCAAGTCCAATCAGTTTAATGAAACACAGCTAGACTCCAATGAAGGAGTAGAACCATCTCAAGGAGGATCAGAAGGAAATGGACAGCATGTGAGTTAAATATGAGTGTCACAGCATAGGGACTGAATACTTATGACCATGTGATATTTCAGTTTTTCTTTTTTAATAAATTTGTAAAAATATCTACATTTCTAGTTCTTTTCTGTCAAGATGGGGTGCAGAGTGTAAATTAATGAGAAATAAAATGAACTTTTTTGCTTTTAGCAAATGGCTGCAATGAAACAAAGAGTGAAAAATTTAAAGGGGTCTGAATACTTTCTGTACCCACTATAAACACACAGTCCATTTTCTAGAAGCATGTGCATATTATTTCATCTGCATTTATATTAGATTTCTAGTAATTATAATAAGTATTGTGATACTTCACAGTGTTCTGTTCAGTAAGCTGGAGGGTGTGGGGGGTGACTTTGACTGTTTGATAAGTAATACAGGAAGTGAGAAGACGAGACAGAAGGCAAAGCTGCTGAAACAGGGAGATGGTTTTTTAAATAGGCTGTGACTGGCTGGATTACTCCAGATGGTAATGACCATTATTTATTTACCAATACCAGCTCCGTCCCACGGCAGTCTCCTCCACTTCTCTTTAGTCTTCAGCCTCTTGGGGGACCGGAGCACTGCACATGACAATTATCACGTCTGAACGTTATGTGTGGCACACAGGACCTGCTGGAGGCTAAAGAGTTAAGGGAAAGCTGTGGGCAGGAGCGGGGTTCAGTAAGTAAATAGTGACTGTTACCAGATGGAGTAACCCAGCAGGTAACAACCTTGTCAGTGTATGGGTGTCACTGCAAGGGGGGCTTGCAAAGGGGGCCAGTACTGTATGGGGGCCTATAAATGGGATGTTATACAGTGTAGGGACCGGGAAATGGGGCATTTTACCATGTGGGTGGATCAGGAAAGGGGCATTATAATGGGGGGGGGACCATGATAGGGGTGTTATACTGTGTGGGCACCAGGATAGGGGGAACTATACCATGTGGGGCCAATAAAGGGCTGATCTGCGGATGATGCTTTGCTTCAGTTTTCCTCTGCAAAGAGCTGGGGGGGCCGGAAAAATGAAGAGGAATCTAAGGAATTGCCGTATGAACAGCACTTACTCTTCCCTGACCCTCTAAGAACTACAACCCCCAGGAGACTCAGATCTTCAGGAACTGCTGAGAGTTGTGGCTTTATTCTTGCCAACCACTGTACCATTTAATACTTGAGTAATATAAAAAATATAAGAGCTGGTTTATCAAGAACAACGTTTCCACCTAATTTATAATGAAGTGTACATCTCATAAATTATGCGCATCTTCCAGGGCTCATGCACCTAAACTGAACTCCACACCATCTCCTTGCTTGCATAGAATTCTGGCATCACTTATGCAAGAAAACTGGCATAAATAATGAAAAATCTGACTGGACCAGGAACGCGGAGCGACTATTTTTTCTGGCTTGAACGGCAGTAGTAATAGGGTGGGCCCTAGATATCCCACTCCGACACTGGGCCTTGGTTCAAAAAAAAAAAAAACAGCTTTTGTATGGCCACAGTCTATATATTCACATGAATGTCATAATTGGCCGTGTGCGAGTGATCCGTGAAAATGGGCGCCCCTCTGGTGCAAAATGGCCGTTTTTCACAGCAGTTTTCACCCTAGGTTGAGTAAATGTAGGCCAAGGGTACATTCACACACACAGGAAAATCTGCAGTATTTTACATCAGTAGCAAAGAGGAAGAAGACATTTCAAAAAATTTCATCCATACACTGCACAAAAAATCCACTGCATAAATTGATCCGTGTTGTTGATTGTAAATCTGCAACATATCAATTTATACTGTGGAAATCCGCTTCATCTATCAACGGAAATCACATGATTTGGCTGAAAAACCATAACATATTCGTCATGTCTGGAGTACTCGAAGGCTGAGAACCTATGTTGCATAAACGCTGTATTTTTCTTGCTGCAGAAATGCGTTTTACAGTACCAGTAAAGGGAATGAGAATCTGACTAATCCCATCCACACAATGCGGGGGGGGGAAAGGCTGTGTTTTCAAAAGCACAGCAAGTCAATTTTACCTGCGGAAACGCTTGCACTTTCCCAATAGATTTAATAGGAAAAGAAAAACGCAATGGGAATAAAAAGCAATGCGTTTCTGCTGCGTTCTGCAAAGTGGGTTATTAGCCTAAGGTCCCACGTAGTGGGCTGCAGCGAACTTTCTGGTTTAATAATACCTACAGGGAAACCGGCAGCATTTCTGTAAGTATAATTCACGTGCTGTGATTTCCAGAAATGTGATTGTTTTGGAAATTGCAGTATTCCCGCTGCAAGTATTTTTCTGCAATGTGTGAATCCCATCCACTTTGCAGGGGCTATAAAAACGCAGCAGTTTTTGCTACAGCGTTTCCACTGTGGCATTTACACCATGTGGGGCCCCTTCCTAAGACAGTTCTTCACTTCTCTTGCAGGTTTGAGAGAAGTAGCCAACACCCTGACAACATTTAACTTTCCTTTTAAGTGTAAATCCCATTTTATTTTTGCTATTGTGTCGGGAGTTGTTTGGTGAACATTTTTGTAATATACTTAATGAACCTATCTACCTTACTTTCAATAGAAACAGGCTCTAAAATTCCCCCTAGAAACCCTCTAACTGAGCTGTTACCAGGGAAATATGTAGACATTCGTTTTGCCAGTATGTAGACCTGTAGCATGTGCAAAATGGGGAATGGTCAAATGGCTGTAGCTAGGTTTTATACAACCTAGAAAAAAATAGTTCTTGTATCACATGAAAGCAGAATGGCAGTATTAGCCATAAAATCACACAACACAGTAAGGAATTTAAGCTTTATTGGCAGCAGTTTATGTGGGCATATAAAAATCACATTCACAACTAATGTTTTCAACTAGTGATATCTCAGTTTTTCCTATCAATAGAATCTCAGCTTTCATGTTATACCAGAACCATTTTTCTAGGTTGTATAAAATCATACATACAGCCATTTGAAGTGACCATCACCCTTTGGCAAATGCTACAGCTCTACAAACCACATTGGGTACTGGTGTATGGGATGAACTATCCTTGACAATGCTTAGAGCATTGCTAGTGAGAACTTTAGTCTTTTTTTCTATCAAAATGAAGTTAGCGTAATTAAAGGAGTTGTCCAGTTTCAGAACAATATTTAGAGACAAATGTTATTGATTGTATAATAAAAAGTTATAGTTTTCTAATATATTTTTACTTATTGTATCAATTCCTCACAGTTTTCTAGATCTCTGCTTACTGTCATTCATTCTTACTGCCAGTGGATAGAAGTCAGTCCATGGTCATGTGATGTACACACAGGTGCACAGCTCATAGTCACAGCACAGTAGACACCTGCTTGTTAACCAGCTGTGCACCTGTGTGTCCATCACATGACCATGGCCTGATTTTTTTTTCCCCACTAAGAATAAGCAGAATGAAATGACAGCAAGCAGAGATCTAGTAAATCGTGAGGAATAATGTATAACTTTTCATTATTGACACAATGACATTTGTCTTTCAATATTGGTCTGAAAGTGGACAGCCCCTTTAGGTATATTTCAAAAATGTTCAACTGGACCCCAGAAAAATGAAGGGCTGTCAGTATTTCCACAGAAAGCAGCCTAGTCTGCAAACCACTCTGCTTGCATGCTTGAGGAGAGCTAAGCAACTGATCACTACACACATCTAAGGGCTTCTGCTCCTACATATAGCAATCATGATTAGAACTTCCAACATGTCACTAAGACATGTTACAATTTGTTTTCAAATGCTAATTACTCTTCACCTCACCTCCTCCAAGATGGTAGGCCCACACAATGCCTCCTGCGCCAACAGCTGCCATTGTCAGCATATGCATTTATGATCACCAACACATATATATGGTATCATCATGAAGATCTACAATTAATGTAAAATGCTTTCACAGCCCCATAGAAACCAGGAAAATGTGGAAACATCCGCAGCAGGTGTCCATTCTTCTGGTCTTGAGGATGACCAGAAAAGGACAAATGGACCACTAAAATAGACATCAAAGGAGTACGAAGGACCCTACTACCTATAATGTTAGTCAGTCAAGTGTCGAAATAACCTGTCAAAAAAGTCAGGCTTGCATGACTTTTTGACTGGTGGTTTTAGATGGATCTGCACAGGACAGATACCCTGCTCCGATATGTACCCAGCATTTAATGTTGCTAATGTGTATACACAAAGAAATAGTCAAGCAATTTTCATATAAAATATTTTATTGTTTCTGAAAACATTAAAAAAAAACAAATTTTGAGCACTTTCCATAAAAAAACATAACTGAAATTCTACTGCAATTTTAAACTACTGTAGTTTCAGCAGTACAACAGACAACAAAACAAGGGGTAATTTTTCGCTTTTTTTTTAATTGAGTATGAAAGGATGAAAAGTAATTGTATCTGTCATGTGCTGCAGATTAAGCACATTACGTTGGGTCTGTACAGTGACTCAGATGCAACGCATATGATAATCTTCCTTTCATAGTCCATAGGTTGGAGTATTGCAACTTTTTTGCAAAATGATTTTAATGATACCATATCATGATCCAAAGGTCATTTTTAGTATTTTTTTTTTTTAAACACTAAAATAGTAAATTTAAAAAGTAAAACACAAAGAAACAAAAACATATTTAACAACTAAGCTGAGTTAGTTAAAAAAAAAAAAAAAAAAAAACTAAAGGAAAAAAAAACAACTGAATAACAATGCTTGTCTGGTCAACACAGAACAAGTATTTAGTACAGCAAAAGTGGTTACAGGAATATACTGAGACTGTACAAGGTAATACACACATGCACATTTTGTGATCATGTATTAACACGGTGAAGCAAATAAACTTAATTTCTTCCTGCTGTAATATTCTCATGTAAGAGAATAAGAAATATAAATATCTCACTGAGATTAATGCACATTGCTACATAAGACAATTGTCATTTTTATGACATTCCGCATTGTTTTCTTAATATAATGAAATTAATTTTTTTTTATTTTTTTCTAGTTTAACTCTGGGGCAAAATAGTTGCATTTATCCAAAAAGAGGTGCCGTGCCACAGGTTCAAAAGAAGTTTAGTGCAAGAAGTGAACCTGAGAACTTCTTTGTAATTAATCCTCCTCTTTTCAGGAACTGTTCCTCTAGGGACAGGATGCATGAAACCTCTTTTTAAGTAGTTTACAGGCAATAAGAACAGGCACTGCTCCAAGAAAATGCCTTCCAGCAAAATGTAAAGTGTTTGCTGCAATACTGTACATATAACGCACTGCCAAATTTTTTTTTTTTTTTTTTTTTAATAGTATCTCAAGTTTAGCAAATTGAGCTTTCACCGCAACAACAGCCTACCTTACATATTCGGCAAACAGTGCAAAATGGTCAAGCGGTAATTAGATCAGAAAGCAATTTTTTTTTTTATTATTATTTTTTTTATTTTTAACTATTATAGAATAAACAGTAAATTACTAGCTATGGTCCAAATGCCCTTGACAATTTTCAATTCACAAGTTGCCTTAGAAATGGCTGCTTAGACCAAAATAATTCAAATTACCCTTTGGGTTATTTTCTTCCACTTTTTTTGTCTTTTAATACTTTGGTACGCAATAGTGCTCCATCTCAATGTACAATAGTGAAAAGTACTGAGAGCAGGTACTGAAAAAAAATTAAAATACCAGCAAACACATATAGAACAGCCAAGTAAACTCACTATCACAATCAGGTTTACAGAGCTCTGAGTTGGCCGTAGCACCTTTTGGTAAAATGATATACAACGTTAATTGTCTATTTTGCATTTTTTTTTCTAGTTTTTTTCTTTATATTTTTTTTTTTTAAACAACGAAAGCTGGCGAAGATAAAACACAATCAATATTTAATATTCTATACAACTACAACTTCCATTAGACTATGAATTGGGCCAACACTGTAGTCAGTGGGAGTTTTGCAATTTACTCTGCAAAAAGTATATTTATGAAGTGCTGCAAAAAGATAAAACAATAGTTTTGGAAATGTGAGCATATCCAAGCTTGTACACTGAGCTAAAACGCCTTAACATGCAAAAAGAGAAATAAAACAAAAAATAAAACAAAAGAAAAACAGCTTACTCTCAAATGGCATGTTTGGTTATAAAATCCATAGAAGAAAGCTGCTCAAGCATACAGCAATCTTGGATAATTAAGAAAGTGACTAATGCAAAATAAAATAAAAAAAATCCCCATAAGAAATACACTTTCCTATGTATTGTTTCTGATGTTCAGGAATAACCTCCTTACTCCCCAATTATAAATGTAGGTTAGCCACTGCTCGGCATGCAAGCATCTTAAGTAAATGGAGTAAGAAATGAAATGTCATTTGTAGTCCATAGTAACTTTTCTGGGAAATTGAACACATGCGACAAAGACACAGTTTCTAATATGTACAAATATTAGAAATCTCAAAGCTTAACATTGGTTCCAGTTCAGAAGAGTATGCCCCAGGAAGCACCTTCTCAGATGAGACTGGTACTTCCCAGAAATTCGCACTACACACCATATATACTGTCACCAGATATTTATTTTTCTTTTTTTTCCACTCTAGTTTTCTTTGTTATATAATTTTTTTGCTTACTGTATGTGGACATATCCAATACAAAAAAAAAATATCTAAAAGGTCATGTGAGGTCATGTGTTAAAATAAGAATAAAAATGAAAAATGTACATCTTAGTGCATTTTTTTTTTCTTAATTTACAGCTGTCCAAAATGAGTTGTCCTCAATGAAATAAATAACTTTTTTCCATTAAAATACATATGCCACAAGTGATATGGTATTTTCATAGGTATTCAGGTCACCATACTTCTACAAAACGGGCAGTTGTTGTTCCTTGCCTTTAACCTATGTGTAGAGGGCACGTAAGCAGTAGCATGTTCAAAGTTTATCTAAAATTTTTTAATTAGTGTAGCAAAAAAACAAACATAAAATGGACTTAATACTGGCTCATCACTGCCCAATGCACTGCAGATTAGATGATCATGTTAAGAACAGATGAAATAGAGAACCTGTGCAGCAAACTTTTTGAAAACCTCATAATTATAAATGTTTCTGCTGCGGGAGGCACTTCCAATAAGACAAATACAACGTCTGCCTTTTGTTTGATACAGTGTGCTACATTATAGTACAAGTTTAACCCAACATTTCGACTGTAGGATGGTCTTTACTTTCTATCCATTCAAATCCAGTTGAGGTCATAGAGTTAATAGATTCATTACAGATCTGCTGGAACAAAGGATCATTGTTCAGCTCCTCCAGTGTAGCTTCATCGTCCTGTACATGCTGCCGTCCTGGATCAAACAACAAGTTTGGATCTAAAGTGTTCAGATCATTGATGCTGCCTGAGAGATCAGAAGACAACCGGATGTCGCTGGAGAAATCAGAGGCATTGTTCAAATCTGAAGCCACTTGAACGACAAGTTGCTGGTTGGTTTGGAGACTTTCACCATCTAATAGGTCTTTAACAGTGCTGTTGAAATCAAGTTGCTGCTCTCCAATTTCAGATTGTGCTTGGTTGTCTCCAGTAGTAAAACCAATTGGATCAGTACTGCTGTTCTTTGTGAGGTAAGCTGGCGTTTGGAATTCATAAGCTGAAGTGCTGGAATTCATCATATTTTGTTGATTGGCACCAGAAAACACAGGAGATGTTTCCAAAATCTGAGTGAGATTCATTCTTGCAGTATAGTTAGAAGGCATATTATTTATTCCTAACCCTCGCACTGCATCATCACGGTCAGAATCCAGTTTGTTTAATAAAACGTGAGTGATGTTCTGGGTGTTGTTTTGTTTCTGTAGTGATGGGAAAGCAGTCTGCATCATTACGGTTAAAGGGACTGACTGACTTCTTTGCGCTATGCTGTTGGCACTGCTGTCTGTTTGGACATTTGCAAGTATGTTTTGAACTTCCGGGGTTACTATGGATCCAAAAGCAGTTGCATTAGATCGAGAAGCATTCGAAATGGGGCAATTTGTATTCCCACTTAAATTACGTTGGCGGTGAACGGCTGGACTTACACTACGACATCTAAAATTGCTATTTCCAGCTGAACCTGTTCCTTTGTTATCTAGAGGAGCAGGAACTGCAAAGCCCTCCTGTTTGCTGGTACTGCTTATCGAAAGAAGCTGATGCTGAACTGGAGACACAGGAGTCAAACGTCCAAAGTGATTGTCATGATGTCTCGACTGAGACTGATATGACTGACCAGGCACAGCAAAAGCATGTGGCTTTCTGAAACTGTCTTCAACCAGTTCTTTATAACTTGGAAGAATACCGTGAGAAGAAACGGAAGAATTACCAACAGAGCTATATCCATTATTCATCCATTCCAGCTTCGTCTTATCTGGATGAGTAGCCATGGGCCTCTGCATTGGTTTAACAGGGCTACTTGAAACAATGCTAGCATCGTGGTAGGAGATACTGGAGTTTATAGGGGTAAAAGCAAAAGGATTCCTGCATTCAACTGGACTTGGGGGAACACTACTGCTGCAGTTAGAGTGTGGGGTCCCCACTGGTGTATGCCGGCTACTTCCCAAAGCACTATCTACAGGTGTTGTCTGAGCTAGTCGAGAGCATGGACTCTCTCTTGACAAACTCTGAGTTCCAGAAATCATGTCTGAAGTAGGTGTTGGAGTCAAAGTTGGAGTGGGTGTTGGAGTAGGTGTGTGAACTGGAGTTCCACTGCTATGTACTGAATGATAGAAGTGGGCACTATTTGAATGTGTGGGTACTGGTGTACCATGGGCAGCTGATGCTTGGTTTTGGAGCACCATTCCCAAACTACCATAGTTCTGAGAGTTATTGTTCATTGACATTTGCTCCTCCATAAGTACTAACTCCTCGACAATGCTGTCCTGCGTGAGATCATCATCAAATGAAAAGAAACTGTCAGTGGTAGGAGGGTCTGTGAGATCAGAGCGCTGAGGTAACTGGTTAGAAGAATGTGCTTGAAGCTGATTCAAAGATGAATCCTCAAGTTGCTGGCTGTAAGCGTCTTGTGGTAGTCCTTCAAAATCTACAGGTTCCCACACAGTTTTTTGCAGGTTATCAGCACCAGAAGTTCCTGGCATGTCCAGGACGCCAATAGTTTGAGCCTGCTCACAATTACCAGACGTGAAATTTGAACTTTCAGCAATCTCCTGCCAAGTATTTTGATCAAAAGGGATCTCAACCTTTGAATCACTCACAAACTTAAACACACTTCCTTCTAGTTTCACTTTGACGTCCTGGGATGTGGCTATTAGCTCTTGGGGAGGATCAGTGGTCTTCTCAACACAGCTCAAGGAATAATTAGTTACCATCTCTGTACTACTTCCTTGCTGTGGACCATCACTAGGTACTAAAGCAACAGTTACTGCATTATCATTTTTCGATGTCAGTGCTTTTTGTACTTTCTTAATGCCACTAGCTACTCCTGGTCTCTGACATTCTGCAGTGGCTGAAGACAGCTGACCAATAAGTGATTTTTTTCGCTGGTGGTATCTGAGAGTCCTGCACTGCTGCAGTCAAACGTTTTCTGGGACTCTTATTGGACAATCTGATGTCTTTTCCAGCTGGATCATTACTAAGGATTGGACTGGGGCCATTGCTGAATAAACTGTGGGATGCAACACACAAAGTCACAGTACCTTGACTGCTGCTGGCTGAGGAAACAGAAGTGCCTTCCACTGAGCGACTTTTAGATTTGGTCCTTGTTAACTCCACCCTTTGATCAAGGACCTTAACAATTTGAGTGTCACAAGCGACATCTGGAGATTGTTTATCCTGAATGACTTTGGGTGTAAATAACATGACAGGGGTAGCTTTCCTAGATTTAGAACCATCTGTGTTCTCTTGGCACTGTACTTGATTTTCTTCTGTCAGTGTTTCAGGCTCAGTTTTTACCTCCACTGAAGAAGCCACAGGAGTACCCATCCGAGGTACAGGAGATTGCAAAGAGACTACAGAGCCATTTTTAATTTGTGGCACAGTCCTGCTGTCTTCTGTTGAGCTCCCGCAACTGTTGACAGGCTGAGTTTGTTTCACAGAAGTAGTAGCATTACTAGGAGCAAGAGATATTGTGGTCATTTTCACAACATTCAGAGCGCTGACATGTGATGCTGGCACCACATTTTTAATTGGGCTACTGGTGATAACCACAGTGGTGGGTGAACGGATCGTCAAAGGATTAGAACTGGCTGGCTTAGGCAAAATCTGAGCATAGCGATGTCTAGCAGATCGATCACCAACAGGACTTGCTGGAACATTTTGGGGAGTCTTTGGTGACTGCTTTACAGACTGCATGTGCTGAGTGACAACTTGAACATTAAGCGGTAAGACCTTCCCCTCCGAGGATCCAATGGGGCTAGGCGAGGTCACAAGTGGCCGTGTTCTTTGAACCTGTTAGAAAGAAATGTTGCAGTTTAGTACAAAGAATCTTCAATACATATTGAAATACAGGGCTGTGAAGTCAGAACCAATTTTGGACGAAGTGATTTTAATTATATTACACAATTTTTAATATTGTGCATTGAGATGAATAGTTTGTTGTATATTTGCTTTCAAGGTAATTCAATCATTGACTTGTTAATGGATTAGACAAGCTATAGTGCTGTAGAATGACCATGGATGTTATCCATGAAAAAATAAAGAAATCTTGAGTTGGTGGTTTGGCCTACCGACTCCACAGCCCTGTTAAACAGCACTAAAACAACTCACATATGACTGTTTAATATATTAATTCATTAATATTATTTCTGTATTAAAGGGGTTTTGCCATAAACACAACCATATTTAAAATGGTGGACTATGATAAGTTAAAGGGGTTTTTGCAGGCAAAAAATGTTTTGTTTAAAAAAGGTCTGTTAGTGTTATTATATTCATAGGTTAATAAGTGCATCCAAATACCTTTAGCAGTGTTTTGAGCGATTTCTGGGTTTCTCTGGAAGCTTCTGGCATCCTCTGGATTTGTTTATATGGTGTAGATTCCACACTACCTCCCTCTCACTCCCCCCTTCCTCTCTCACTCCCATATACCCCCCTCCCTGTCTCCCTAGCTATCCCACCCACTACTAGCCCTTCCCAACTAACTAACTCAGCCCACCCCCCCACCACATCATACTTACCTGCCTTCCTCTTTAGACTTCCATTCTGGAACGGCTCCTCCTTTTCTTTCGCTCTCCTAGCTGTGCGAAGGCTGAAGAGGCCTGCGCAGTAGAGATGGCACCTCTGACAACACGTGCACAGATCAGAAGTGCTTCTGACGCCTGTGCAGTAGAGATGGCACCTCTGACAACACGTGCACAGATCGGAAGTGCTTCTGACGCCTACACAGTAGAGATGGAGTGCCATCCCTACTGCACATGTGTCGGACACACCTCCAGCCTGCGCAAGCGCTAGCACAGTGAAAGAAGGAGGAGGAGCCTTTCCGAGAGAGGAAGACACCTAAGTATGATGGGGCGGAGGGAGTATTTGTGACGTTCCATTTTGGAAATGGAACATCACCAGATTATCAGAAAGTATGCCTAAGGTGGTCACATGACTGCCCTGGTGATCGGGGTAATTATACTATTTTTTTTTTTTTTTTTTTTTAAACAAAGTAAATCAGAAGTTAGGCAGGTGGAGGGGGTTTAGTTTAGGGGTTCATTTTGATTTTATCCCGGACAACCCCTTTAAACATTTTTGCATTTTGACTATTAAAGATGTCCTCTAACCATCTTAGTGACGACAGTCTTTTCTCTTGATCAGTTGCCAATGGATTCAACCATGTCTGCAGGAACTTTCTATGGTCTGGCACTTGTCAGAAATCCTGCCATGATTTCCTTATTGTGGCCAGGTTATCTTCTCATACATCTAGTGTCCCATTCTCATAACCTATTCACAATAATAAAATCATGGCTGGGTTTCTGATAAGTGCCAGATCATAGAAAGTTCCTGTATTCATGATCGTATCTATAGGCAACTGATCAACACAACAGACTGGTACCACTAAGATCTTTAAAAGTGTGCAAAATCTTTAAATTCTTTACATTTGCAAAAACATTTAACTTTGAATGATCTACAAATCTAAATATGGCTATGTTCATGGG
The DNA here is from genome assembly GCA_947044405.1 of Leptodactylus fallax. Classification (NCBI taxonomy): domain Eukaryota; kingdom Metazoa; phylum Chordata; class Amphibia; order Anura; family Leptodactylidae; genus Leptodactylus; species Leptodactylus fallax. Next base: position 6,193,815 of record CAMRHE010000027.1, on the reverse strand, counting down.
AAAACCCCTTTACGTTCTACACGCACCCACTCAACTATTTAGTCAGAGAGTACTTATAGAAACCAATGAACTAGCACTAACAGGTGCATTGTTGAACAGCACTCACAACAGAGAGCTAAGAGCATATTATAGATAGTGTGATGTGTATTCGGGTCCCACTCTGCACATGCTTGGTTGATCGGAGTTGTTCTTGGCAGGAGATTTTGTCTTTCTAAAACTAAGACTTAGGCTGGGGTCCCACATAGTGTAAATGCCGCAAATCCCATTCACACTTTGCAGAAAAATTTGCACAGCGGAAACCCTGCAATTTCCAAAACCGTCATAGCTGTGGTCCACTACGTGGGGTCTTAGCCTTAAAGAGGTTGTCTGGTTGGAGCCCATCAATATTAGACTGGCTGTGACACTCAACATTTCTGCTGATCAGCTATTGGTGACTACGGTACATTGTTTCAAAGGTACAGCTCTTTAACAGTCAAATTAAAACTGCAAAAACCCTTATGAACTTTTTTTAAAACTTTATTTCAATATAGCTTTACGAGACCTTGTATTGTGTGGATATATGTGACTTTTTGATCAGTTTGCTACTTTTTGTTTTTAGAGGTGAAATGAACAGAAATCATCAATTCTACCATCTGAATTTTAAGGTTTATGGTGTTTAATCATGTAGAATATATAATGTACTAAATGTTATTTTAGGGGTTGTTGCGGATGTGACGATACCAATTGTGTGTTTTATTTATTTATTTTTATTAACAAGTGGGGAAAAAAGTCTTTTTTTTTTTTTTACTTTTTTCTATAAAAGGACCATGGTGCTGTAAACAGTGATATGTCAATATCAGGTAGGCTACAGACATGATCTTGGTCTTATTCTGAAGTCAAGATTAAAACTAGATGCACCTCTAGCCCTCGCCGCCCTAGACCTTGAGCCATTTAAGTGACTGCTTCCATTGCAGTCTCCTTGATCATATCCTGCTCGAAATAAACCATAATGTACTTTGCTTAAACCTGAAGCAGGAATCGTCCAGAACTGTGTGGGGGGTTAATAGCGGTTGTACCTTTTGCTGCAGCTTGGGTCCATTCAACTTAATGAGACAAATGACCAAAAAAGACACACAAAATCCATGATAAAAATAGAAATCTTTCCATCTATATATTTTGTGACTAACGTTTAAATAAACATTTGTAATTTTATCATGGATTTTGTGTGTAATTTTTTTTGCCGGTTTATGTGTAGTCGGCAGACAAAATATGTCTAGGTTATGCTCGTTTTTTGATTGATTTTTAATGGGACAGTTACAGTGAGCTATAGTACTAGACATGGCCATTAATAAAAGTACAGCTGTACTGGTAAACAATATAGGGGACAACACTTTGGAGTGCCAAAGACTCTTCAAACAGCTGATCAATGGGAGTACATAGAGTTGGAAATCAATTGAACAAATACGAAAAATAGACCATCAAATTTTCATAACTGGATAATCCCTTTAATCCACCACTCTGTCAAACACTTCCAACAGATCCTCATTTCTTCTAGCTACCATAAAGCTATTCTGTAATTTTGCACTTTCTTTATAATAAACATAGAACAGATATAAGCACCTATATGGCTCACACATATTTTGTAGATATAACTACATATAAAAAAACAAACAGATAAAATTCTAATTAAAGTAGATTAATGGCAGAATACGCTGAAAGTAAATAATTCAGTGTTTATGTACTTTGTATGTACAAAATTCTTTACAAAGGCATATGTTTCACATATGTTCTTAAGATTTAAATGAAGTCTGTCACTAGCAAATAGTATATCAACTCAGCCCCACGGATAGATAGATTAGGGTCACTTGAATTAAATAGAGTTTTCACCTTGAGAATCGGTGCCTCCACTGCTGAGATATTGTTTTGTTTTTTTTTATCAATATGCAGATGAGCTCTTTGGATCAACGAGGGTGTTTCCGTTTACCTTGTTGCAGCAATGACCATGCCCTGGTTGATCAAAGAGCTTATTTGCATATTCACAAAAATAGCGATATCTCAGTAAAGAGGCACTGGGGAAGGCTTAAGGAAAAAAAAAAATATAATAATAATAATAATAATAATAATAATAAAAAAGGTTTATATCACCCTCCTTTTTCCTAGATCCCAAATAAAAATAAACAAACATATTATGCATCCCCGCATCCGAAAATACCTGAACTACAAACATAATTTTTACATAAAGTAAACTATGTAGCGGGAGATAAAAAAAAAAAAAAAAAAAAAAATCACTATGCTCCAAAGACGCCTTATGCAGCGTTACAGGTGCCAGAATATGGCGACTTCCAAGACATGCCATTTTGGCTGGACAGTGAATGTCGTAAAAATAAAACCCATAAGAATATGGCACATATGCAGTTTTTTTTCCTAAAACTTCCCCCACATTATGAATGTTTCTGCAGCTTCCCAGTACATCACACAAAATATTAAATGCTACCACTATCAAGAACAATCTGTTCCGCAAAAAAATAAGCACTCAAACAACTCTGAATGGGGGGAAAAAAAAGTCATGGCTTTTGAAAAAAAAAATGAAAAATGGCTGTGTCGGGAAGGGTTGAAATTGCCCCATGCTTGCAGTTCTATGTGCTTCCAAAGGGGATCTATCAGCAGGTAAAGGCACAGTTGAGAATGGGAGCTGAAGATACAACTCTCATTCCTGTGACATTGACTGCTTGTAGCATGTAGAAGTCTGAGTATGGTGCAGTTTATAAGACAAGATTCAGAAGCATGGTTCTAAGTGCTACAAAGCCCAACATATCAGTATCTGAAATGATAACCTCTCAGTGTCACTCTTCTCCTTAGAAAACAGGTCAGGGTGAATCTTTTACATACAGCCTTCTGAGGTGATTTTTATAAGTAAATGAGCAATTTGTATCATAAGAGAGAAAAAGCTATAACAAAAAAACTGATGTAAGGCATGCTACCTTGATGCAAAGTTTATATCTAAAAAAAACAAAATTATAATATGTAAGCAAAAGAAGTTACCGGAATTGGGCTAGGAACAGCCGCCACAACAATTCCAATAGGCTGAGGAGAAAGGATTGCAGGGCTTCCATTACAAATGCTAGTTATTCCATTGGGTGCAGGCCCATCTTGTTTTTTCATTTGCAATTCTCCTGGTAAAGGAGACTGTAGCTTTTGTTCTTGCTGCTTTTTCTGGATTTTCCTCTGCAACTGTTGTTTGGCATCTACAGGGGAAGCAAGGGTCTTCACTTGAGGGTGGAAAGCATTGCTTTCAGACATAGGCACAAATGCAGATGTCTGTGTTATTCCTTTCAATCCTGCAAGAAAATATGGACATTTGGTTACTAAACTATAGACAGACAAAGACATAAAAGGGGTTTCCTGGGACTAAAATATTAATGAACTGTACTTAAGATAGGTCATCAATATTAGATCGGCAGGGATCTGAAACCAGGGACACTGACCGTGCAACATCATGTCCATTGGTCACATAGCCCTGTTTTTAGATCAGTCCCACTTAAGCACAGACACTATACCTGTATGGTGCTGTCCTCAGTAAATAGTGAAAAGGCAGACGCTTTCATGCAAACACTTTAGTCTTTCCTAAAAGCTTATCAGTAGCAGTGCCGGGTGATAGAACCCCATTGATCTGGTATTAACAACCTATCCTAAGGATAGCTCATCAACATTTCAGTGCCAGAAAACTCTTTTAGGCTGAAGCCCCAAGTGGTGTAATTGCCACGGTTTGACAGCAGCATTTTACAACCCCTGGAATCCCATGCACACATCGCAGAAAAATACCCACAGCGGAAATGCTGCAATTTCCAAAACCGCTGTGTTTTTGGAAATTGCAGCATGTCAATTATAGCTATGGAAACCCTGGCGGTTTCTGTATGGGTATAATTGAAGCAGAAAGTATGCAGAGGAAAACTGTGAAAAGCACTGCGGGAAAAACCACAATATGTTTCTGTCGTGTTTTTTCCCACAGCGCTTTTTGGCTGCGGTTCCCTCCGTGGGGCCTTAGTCTTAAAAAGGGATTGTCAGAAGAGGAAATTTAAAGGAAAAAAAAAGCTCAGAAATGTTTAAAACCTAAAAGAAGCAGTGCTCATCACACCAATCCCCTGATTCTCTTTCCAATACCGCCCTGTTCCCAATGTGCCTCTACTTCCTAGTCCAAATCCCTTAAGGTACAGGGTTAATGGTAACAACCTCATATTGCACATTGCAACAAAATTCCCCTTGCATAGCACCTATACCCAAAAGTACTGAAACTTAACCTTTAATTGTGAATAATTAAAGAGAAAAAAATTACATTCAGATTAGATCCTAAACTTAAAACCCCAAGATTTGTTATTGAGGTCCAACCCCTTTACTTTCCTGGCTGGGGAAGAAAGTTTGTTCAGTGTAAACTAACTACCAGCTAGTTGTAGTTAAATGTCTAAATATTGCTATTTCTGGCTAACTGAGAATTTCCATTCTAACTATCCTTAAGTATTTAGGTTATGCTGAAGCGCCTGCAAAACACCTCAACAACCCACTACTCAATTCCTGTTTTAAAAACTGATTAAATCTGTCCCACAACGTTTCACTACTGACACGGCGTCATTGGGGGTTTGTCCCAAACTCCACTAACAATTCTTGGGCTTTTAAATGCAAAGTTTAATCTGAATTTATATTTTCTCTTTAATTATTCCCAATTTAAAGTTATGCTTTAGTACTTTTGGGTATAGGTGCTATGCAAGGGGAATTTTGTTGCCATGTGCAATATGAGGTTGTTTCTACTTCCTAGTCAAACTCACCACACAGGCAATGACCGCTCATTCAATTGCTGGGTTCAGGGGTAACCTGTCTCAGCCAAAGACTGTGTGACCAGGAATTCCCTATGTGTCAAGAAGGGACAGAAAGTAGAGAACACCATGAACCAAGGAGGAGATTGCTCTTTATGTTTTCTTTCATGAACCAATTCTGAACATTTTCAAAAATTGTGACCAACTGGACAACACCTTTAAGTGGCTTTATAGGCAACATCAGTGAGGTTGTTTGTGCACCATATGTAGATTAGCTGAACTTGCTCACTAGAAGTACAAGTATACATTATGGTAATAGGGTGTAGGAGTCTGAATAGAGTGGCGGACAAGCATGAGTGTAAGTGCTGAATTAACAGCCATGTGAAGATCACCGTTTCACTCAAACTCCTCACTGCATGACTATAGAGGACTATGGATTCCCATTCTTGTGATTGTGGTGATACCAGTGGTGGAGCTCCCAGCAAACTTACTTTTATTACATATTTAATGTGTTTTTTTCTCCTTTGGTTAATAAAGAACCATTCAAATATTTTTTGTATTTTTTTTTACCAATTTTGGTTAAAGGGTAACTTTTGATTTTCTGGCAGCATTTGTGACATTGATAAATATTGTAATATACTTTTAACAAAATCTGTGTCCTTTCTCTTAAATCTCACACTTAAATCCACATTTTTACCTTATTTCTCTATTGGTAGCTGAAATCTGTAGCATGCTTCTCAGTGTGTACAGATAGGCAGGGTTAGGCATAATGCAGGAAAGCTGAGGCTGGAGGGAAGGTTCACTTCAAACAGATACCTCGAGTATTTTATCATAGAGAGAACTGAAAGATAAGATTCTTGACTTTCATAGGACACCAAGTTTGCAGACCTATCAGTATTATTTCTAGAAATATCACCAGTTGGGGCTAGGAGCAGCTGCATACATATATGCCAATCCTGCATGTTTTTTAAACTGGTGATATCTCTAGACATAAGAGGTAGAACTGCTATGTTGGGGTCACAAGAAAGGTGAGAATCTCATCTTTCCTACGACAAACGCCAATATTCTAGGTTTTAAAATGCCCCAGATATATAGTACAGACCAAAAGTTTGGACACACCTTCTCATTCCAAGAGTTTTCTGTATTTTCATGACTATAAAAATTGTAGATTCACACTGAAGGCATCAAAACTATGAATTAACACATGTGGAATTATATACTTAACAAAAAAGTGTGAAACAACTGAAAATATGTCTTATATTCTAGGTTCTTCAAAGTAGCCACCTTTTGCTTTGATTACTGCTTTGCACACTCTTGGCATTCTCTTGATGAGCTTCAAGAGGTAGTCACCTGAAATGGTTTTCACTTCACAGGTGTGCCCTGTCAGGTTTAATAAGTGGGATTTCTTGCCTTATAAATGGGGTTGGGACCATCAGTTGTGTTGTTCAGAAGTCAGGTGGATACACAGCTGATAGTCCTACTGAATGGAGTGTTAGAATTTGTATTATGGCAAGAAAAAAAGCAGCTAAGTAAAGAAAAACGAGTGGCCATCATTACTTTAAGAAATGAAGGTCAGTCAGTCCGAAAAATTGGGAAAACTTTGAAAGTGTCCCCAAGTGCAGTGGCCAAAACCATCAAGCGCTACAAAGAAACTGGCTCACATGAGGACCGCCCCAGGAAAGGAAGACCAAGAGTCACCTCTGCTGCGGAGGATAAGTTCATCCGAGTCACCAGCCTCAGAAATCGCAGGTTAACAGCAGCTCAGATTAGAGACCAGGTCAATGCCACACAGAGTTCTAGCAGCAGACACATCTCTACAACAACTGTTAAGAGGAGACTGTGTGCAGCAGGCCTTCATGGTAAAATAGCTGCTAGGAAACCACTGCTAAGGACAGGCAACAAGCAGAAGAGACTTGTTTGGGCTAAAGAACACAAGGAATGGACATTAGACCTGTGGAAATCTGTACTTTGGTCTGATGAGTCCAAATTTGAGATCTTTGGTTCCAACCACCGTGTCTTTGTGCGACGCAGAAAAGGTGAATGAATGGACTCTACATGCCTGGTTCCCACCGTGAAGCATGGAGGAGGAGGTGTGATGGTGTGGGGGTGCTTTGCTGGTGACACTGTTGGAGATTTATTCAAAATTGAAGGAATACTGAACCAGCATGGTTACCACAGCATCTTGCAGAGACATGCTATTCCATCCGGTTTGCATTTAGTTGGACCATCATTTATTTTTCAACAGGACAATGACCCCAAACACACCTCCAGACTGTGTAAGGGCTATTTGACCAAGAAGGAGAGTGATGGGGTGCTACGCCAGATGACCTGGCCTCCACAGTCACCAGACCTGAACCCAATCGAGATGGTTTGGGGTGAGCTGGACCGCAGAGTGAAGGCAAAAGGGCCAACAAGTGCTAAGCATCTCTGGGAACGCCTTCAAGACTGTTGGAAGACCATTTCAGGTGACTACCTCTTGAAGCTCATCAAGAGAATGCCAAGTGTGTGCAAAGCAGTAATCAAAGCAAAAGGTGGCTACTTTGAAGAACCTAGAATATAAGACATATTTTCAGTTGTTTCACACTTTTTTGTTAAAAGTATATAATTCCACATGTGTTAATTCATAGTTTTGATGCCTTCAGTGTGAATCTACAATTTTTATAGTCATGAAAATATAGAAAACTCTTGGAATGAGAAGGTGTGTCCAAACTTTTGGTCTGTACTGTATATGTCTGAAGTGCCCTCCCCAAGCTGCCCTGCATTATACATGTGCCCATTCACCTGTACTCCAATGAGAAGCATTCTACAGATTTCAACAAGCAACAGTGAAGAAATCAGGCTATACCTTTTAGAGGCAAACTGAGTATATTTGATGGTAAGCTTTTGAGAGTACTAGCTCTCTTCTTAAGACATGGTGTTATACAAGAAACTGAAAATTCACAGACTTTTTATATACAAAAGACATGGACCTTCAAAGGATGTTAGAATCCTTACAAAAACAAAATGCAATATAAGTAAAGACGTTATTTACAACAGGTCAAAAAATAAACAAACAATCTGGAAACTTGTGGGACGTGAAGGAGGGATCACTAATTCTTGCTGTTATCTGTTTGCTGTCAGGTGGTGATTTGTGACCCTCACAGTTCATACATAGTGTGACATGAAACTGGCATGAATATTAAGTCCAAATTGCAGAGTTTTAAATTTTTGCATTAACTTATATTCCCAATCCTTTCTCTCCCTCTGTGTCTTAAAATGTTCCATTAAAATGACAACTCGCAAATCTTCAATAGAGTGGTCTTCTCCAGAGAAATGTGTGGCCACTGTGAGATCTGTTCTGCTGTTATTAATGGTGAATCTGTGTGAGTTCATGCGGTCACTGAGTCTCTGCCCTGTTTCCCCCACATAGAGGCCTGTAGTGGGATATTGCACACACATTATGAGATACACCACATTGGAAGACCTGCAGGAAAATGTCCCCCTAATTCTGTGCACCTGTTGTGACTGTGGGATAGGTACACTGTCAGCGGTGTGGATGTGCCTGCAGGTCTTGCACCTGTTTTGCAGGCAAGGTGAGGTATTCCTCTGGACGAAGCCTGTGGCGAAACGCGAGTCGAGGTGTTTGTTACTTAGGTGGGTTTTTTCAGGATATTTTACTTATGCTATACGTGGTTTCCTTAGCACATATTTTATATATTATATCATGATTTATGGTTCATTTCCTTATAGTTCTTAGGTGTATTTTTTACACAAAGATCTTTAACACTCTATTTATTAAGAGACATATATATATATATATATATATATATATATTATATTGTGTTTTTTTTGGATCTTCCATGTACTTCCACTATGTGATTTCCTGATTTTTTCCTGCTTTTGTATATGTTTATTTTTCATTTGGTCTTTTCTTGGATTCCCCCATATGTTTATATGTTGTTGTGTTTATTAATTCCTTAATAAATTATATGATTGGACTTTTACTCATGTGTGAGCATGAATTTGTTTTTTGGTTTAGGCAAGGTGAGGTGCCAATTTCAGTTGGGGCCTACAGGGCACTCCGGATAATAATACGCCGCAGGTTTGGTGGTTGTTGAAAGGAAAGGAGAGGGGGGACTGGAAATATGTCCTTGAGTCTGTTGTCCCTATGTAGCACAGGTTGGAGCTCCTTGGCAATTCAACTAGGGGCACTCGGACTTAATTCTGGATCTCTTTATATGTGAGTAGACTGTCTCTGTTAATGGCTGCCGCTTTAATTGGTTGTCCATCACTTTTGGTTTGTATCCCAATCGGAGAAATTTGATCCTCAGATCCAGGAGGTGCTTGTCCAGGTCTGCTTTGTTGAAGCAAATACAATTGTATCGTATAGCCTGGCTGTAAATAATAGATTGTCTTGTGTGCTTGGGGTGGAAGCTGTCGTTTCTCAGGTAGACCGTTCTGTCTGTGGGCTTGTGGTGTATTGATGTGAGTAGCCGATGGTCTTTGATGTATATTGTGGTATCCAGAAAGTGGATTTCACTCTCTGAATAGCTAAGTTTCAGGTTGATGGTAATGTGAAAGTCATTGAAGTCATTATGGAATTGAAGTAGGGCCTCCTCACCTGCAGTCCAGATGACAAGGATATCATTGATATAACGAAGGTAAATCATAGGTTTGGTGGCGCATGTTGATAAATATGCTCCTTCCAGTTCTGCCATAAAGAGATTTGCATACTGGGGTGCACATCTGGTCCCCATTGAAGTTCCCATTCGCTGTAGATATAGATCCTCTCCAAAAGTAAAATAGTTGTGGCTAAGGATGAATTGTATGAGCTGCGTTACTGGTTTTGTTTTTCCATGTATACCCGACATGCTGCAATGTTGGTATACAGGGATTCCACATCCATGGTGGCCAAAATGGTACCCTCAGGTAGTGGGCCCAGGGCATTCAGTTTGTTAAGAAGGTCAGTGGTGTCCTGGATATAGCTTGGAGTATCTCTGACAAGGGGTTTTAGGAGATTTTCCACCCAACCCGAGATGTTTTCTGTCAGTGTCCCAATGCCAGAAATGATAGGCCTCCCAGGGTTGCCATCTTTGTGTATCTTTGGGAGCATAGAAAAGCAGCCTGGCCTGGGTTTTAATGGGACATTTGAAGATGCAGAAGGAGAGAAAGGAATGGGAATATAAATTAATGCAAAAATTTCAAACTCTGCTATTTGGACTTAATATTCATGCCAGTTTCATGTCACACTATGTATGAACTGTGAGGGTCACAAATCACCACCACCTGATAGCAAACAGATAACAGCAAGAATTAGTGATCCCTCCGTCACGCCCCCACAAGTTTCCAAATTGTTTATTATTTGACCATCCTTTGAAGGTCCATGTCTTTTGTGTATAAAAAGTCTGTGAATTTTCAGTTTCTTGTATAACACCATGTCTGAAGAAGAGAGCGAGTACTCTCGAAAGCTTACCATCAAATATACTCAGTTAGCCTCTAAAAGGCATCGCCTGATTTCTTCACTCTTCCACTACTTTCTATGGCTAGCACAGTGCAACATTATACTACTAACAAGCAACAGAGAAGCAGGGAAAGACTTTGGATTTCAGAGCAAGATTTAAGAGAAATAACCCAAAATCTGACAATAAACTATATCACAATATTTATTAACGTTACAAATGCTTCCAGGAGATCAAAAGCTATCTAAAAGTTTAATTACACTTTAATTTTTTAAATAAAATGGCTGAAATTATTTCACAGAGAACAAGAAGTCTATTACCTGCAGAATCACCTGCCATTACAGTTAATGCTGCCATTGATTTAGTACCAATGTAGTGGCTTTTGACCAGAAAACGAGCCAAATCCAAGACTGAATCAAATGGCTGACTTAGGACCTTGTGAGCCCACTCACAAACAAGGCGACAGGCTGCAGACACAACCTCTTCATCCGCATTCTGCAGCTGAGCAGATACTTCCATTCCATCCAGCTGAAAACAAGAACAATGGATGAGCACACTATTAGTTAGAAGAAACCTGAAACTGGCACAAATTGGCACAACTCTGGTTGGGCAAATGAGTCCCTGTTCCCAGCCAACTATATTCTCTTCTCTTTCTGTGTAAAGTGCTTTCAAACCCTGATAAAAGTCTAGAACAGTGCCTTGAGCGGATTCTTTGTTACCTGTGGATGTAAATCCAAAGATAACTGCAATTTTGAACAAGCCCAGGGTACACTACTGGACAGCACTGAAAACTAGAAAGCCGAGGGGAGAGGAAACAGTAAGGCAGTTGAAACCCTGAGATGGGAAATACTCTTCAAGTTAAGTAATACAGAACTTCAAACTTTTGCAAGTTATTGCTTTCTGGTCTGATTATGATGTTACAATTGGATAAATAAATAAATAAATAAATAGATAGATAGATAGATAGATAGATAGATATTTTTTTCCCATTCTATGCTCTGTATGTGATTATGGGGTGGCCATCTTACCTGGGCTTCTATTAACATTTAGAAATATGCTTTAGGCTAAGGCCCCACCTTGCGATAAAGCTGCTTTTTTCATTGCAGATTTTGCTGCAGTTTTTTGGAGCCAAAGTCAAGAGTGGCTTGAAAAGTACTGGGAAATATAAAAGGAAACACTTATATTTTTCCCTTCCATTAAATCCACTCTTGACTTTGCCTCAAAAACTGAAGCAAAACATGCAACAGAAAAATCAGCTTTCTGCAAAACCTTACAGATGCCACATGAACCACAAAAATCTGTAGTCTGGAGATGACTCACTGGAGACAATTTATCAAGAGTGGGGGTTTCATATGCCAATCCTAATCTCCTCTGTGCTGGAGTGAGATGTCACTAATGTATTAAAAGCATAGCCTTTTAATACATTAGGTGCATTGCTTGCCCTCTGTGCACTGGAAATTCACATCTATGCCAGCTAGGAGATACAGTGGATTTGAGCTATAAATTACACCAGCTCCCAGCATAAATTAATTCCAGCCCAGACCACTTTTTCTTCAAGTGACAAGGAGAACGCAACACTAAACTGACAATTTTTGGTGTAGAAATGGACTTGCGCAAAAATACCCTTCATTGACTTCTATGACAAAGTGTTGTGGGCATGAGAGCTGTGCAGAAATGGCGAGAGGGAGCTGTGTCCAAGGCTGTAGAGTTGGTAGGCCAAACCACCAACTCTTCTATTTTTTTTTCCACAGCCTAATTCAGACAGTTTCATAAATGGCTTCAGCCACTGTCAGACAAGCAGTAAAGCTCCTCTAATTCAGGAAAAAAAAATCAATTATTGAATTCCAATGAAAGTAAATATGCAACAAGCTATGCACCCAATTATACTATATGAATAACTATATAATAAGATATATAATAATTTTATTTTGAAGCTACAGTCAGACTTGGTAACTTTTTTTCCAGCACAGACTTCACCCAAAACTGGCCTTGTCTCCATTTCCACAACCTTGGCTGTGACCATAACATATTGCGATTTGTATGCTCCTGAATTATATCTGTATATAGGTGTTAACTTTCAATGTAATACTGCCTGTGAGATGAAAACTAATCTCCATAAGTGGCAGTCTATTGTAAGGGCTAAGTGGCTAGTATAAAAACTGATCACGTTCAATACTTTTATTAAATAAAGATAATGACTTGGATATTTAGTAAGCCATCACAATAAAAATATGTTTAAATAAAAGCTTCATTTTCTGTTGATACAATCAAGATCAGTTGCAGCAAGAGGGTGTAATTTTAATAAAGCTCAATCACATGTGTGGTGAAGGCTTTCAGTTCAAGAAATTACTGCAATTATTTTGCCTTTTTTTTTTTTTCAGTGTAGCTTTTCAACCATAGACAAATAATCCTAAATAAAACAAAGAAATTACCCCATCTCCTGTTTTGTTAAAATCCAGATTAGGCAGTGATGGCATGTGCACAAAAGCTTTCTTCCTCAATCCACTGTAGCAATACGTAATTTAGTTAAGGTTAACTTCCCAAAGTCCACAGAACAAAAAAAATACAAAAAAGGTTAACAAATGAAAGTGTACATTGCTATTAATACATTTCAACAGACTATGTCATACAGTGAATTACATGGTAGATTATCCCCTCAATTTTCTTCTCAAAAGTTTAGTCCCACCTGTATGAACTAGAACAGAGAAGTGCTCTTTATGAGTGAATCTACCACTGAGGAGTCAGATGGTCAATAAACTATATGGATGGCCATTCAGCTTAATGGAGTCTGTTGCCTGTTCACCCCTCAAAACTCATGACAGTGCTGTATATCAGTGAGCAGAGCAGTGTAAAAATACCTGAGGTGAAAGTAAAACAGGTTGTATGACCAAGAAATCCACATTGTAATGCTTCCATGGTGTTTCCATGGGCAGTGCACAGAACTCTCCTAGAATACCTCCTAGCCATCCTCTCTAACCAAAATTACAGCTCTAGCGTTCGATCCGGGGACCATGAGAGCTGTCACTCATAGCAAAGACGTGGAGCCATGGAGCATTCACTATAGGGAGCTCTGTGAACTGCACATAAAGGTACCAAGTCCTAGGCACCTGCAACGATGGTGCCTGGAGGGCATTACAATGTGAAATTTCTCAGTCATGCAACCTGGATAATCATGACCCCGGCTATGTGTACTCTGCTTTCCCATCCTCTATATAACCCTAACAATAGTTTTGAGAAGTCAGAGATATAAATAACTCTGAAGGCATATAAATAAACTAATTATTTGCCAAAATGGAAGGACTAACACCTTGACAAAGGCGATTCCATATAGGAGAAAGCTAATGATTGAACTCTTATTTGTCTTATGGCCATCTATCCCAATCCTTTCATACACATGTTCAGTTTGGATAATCATTCATGCGTTCAAAAGGCCATGTTGGCCATGTTGAAGTCCAATATGCTCAACTCTCCTCTATACTGATTTCTGCCACGAAGGAAATGTGGGAAGCCCCCATAAATGATTGCCCTGTCTTGTGGAAATGGTGGGGTTCAGCAGACATACATATAATCAGTATTACTAATCTAAAAGTAGATGGACAGCCTGATCTTGGTCTTTATTCTTATCTATACTGCTAGAAAGCTAGGCCATAAAACATGACTCAACAAAAAACAAAGAAAAATAAATATCCTTAAAGAGCCCTGTAAGACATATTGCCTTCAGATATCATTCTCTATATTTAGTTGCAAGTTAAATTACAACACATTAATATTTAGCGAAGGAACCTGTGCAAATTTGGACACACATGAAGTAAAGGATATTTTGATTTCCCTCTTGTGCCTAGGCGACGTGCCTTCATGTTTGGAAATACATTTTTCATTATCTTTCCAAAGTCAGCAGCACTTAGTGGGTGATAGCCAAGATTGTCACAATAGCTCCTGAAAGACATAAAGATGATAACACTGATGGAACTCTTCAACTCAAAGAGGACCTGTTACTAACTCCATCAACCCCAGATGTTTTCTTTCTCTAATATTTGACGATCAACTGATTTCAGCATAGTTGTAATTATCTCTCTAGTCCGCTCCATTCCCGAGCAATCAGTAAAGTTAGTTTTGATGCCCAATATTATGTTGAGGATTTCTACTGTCATGTGGGTGGTCTTGGGACAGAGCAGATAACGGGGCAGGATTCTGAGCTGAGACACTGGCCACCTCTGATTGGTCAGTGTCAAATAACTCTGAATAAAGCCCCCTTGCCTGCTCCTACCTGAACCACCCATTTGACAATACAGAGCTTGATTAAAAGTATTAGCCACTAGTACTAAACAGCACTTATATTATAGCACAGGAATCAATAGAGAGTGTCTATTAAAGGATGCAAAGAACTGGAGTTGGTGAAGGTGGTAAAAGGTCCTCTTTAAAGTAAACCTGTCAGTTTGATTCAACCCCCAAACCACCATCAACACCTCACAAGGAATCTGGTGTCTTTTCCAATGATGTCATTATAACGCCCAAGTGCTGCCTCTATCATTCAACAATTTAAGGGATTGTCTAGTTTCTGCAAATAAATGTTATTGATTGTACAATGAAAAGTTATACAATTTTCCAATATACTTTCTGTATCAATTTCACACAGTTTTCTAGATCTCTTGTCATGTGAGGGAGAGTCCACGGTCACGTGATGGATACACAGGTGCACAGTTTGTTACAGACAGATAAGTAATCAAACAGCTGTCCTGTAATGACCCGTGCTCCTGTGTGTCCATCACATGACCATGGAATGATTTTTATCCACTGGAAGTTCAAAAAATAAATATATAAATATGCATGACAGTAAGCAAAGATCTAGAACATTGCAAGGAATTAACAGACAATGTATAGTGGAAAAACTGTATAACTTTTCAATCTATTTGCTGACCCAGACAACCTCTTTAAAGCATAACTAAACTTTCTGATTGATTTTCTGGCAGCATTTTGTAATATACTTTATTAACAAACTTTGGCTCCTTCTTTGGCTTCTTTATTCTCTCCCTTGCTTCTCTATTGAGATCTGTACACTGCTTTTACCAGGCACATAAAAAGGTCACTTCAAACAGTTAAAGGGGTTGTCCACTTTCAGACCAATATTGAGAGACCAATGTTATTGTTTGTATAATAAAAAGTTATACAATTTTCCAATATACTTTGTGTATCAATTCCTCATGGTTTTCAAGATCTCTGCTTGCTGTCATTCATTCTTCCTACTCCCAGTGGATAAAAATCAGTCCATGGTCACGTGATTGACACACAAGTGCACAGCTCGTTATAGTCACAGCACAGTAATCAGAGATCTGCCTGGTAACGAGCTGTGCACCTGTGTGTCCATCACATGACCATGGACTGTATATCACATGACTATAGACATTGTTATCTCCTGGGAGTAAGCAGAGCGAATGAAAGCAAGATCTAGAAAAACGCAAGGAATTGATACAAAAAGTATATTGGAGAATTGTACAACTTTTTATTATTATTCAAACAATAAGATCTCTCAATATTGGTCTATAAGTTGCCAACCCCTTTAAATATTGGGCATTATAAAATGTATTTCCAAAAATATCATCAGTTGAAAACACAGTTGGGATTGGGATATTTATATGCTGTTGCTTCCTGTCCCTTCTGAAATCAGAAGCAAGTTTCTGCATTTTTATAACTGATATAACTGTTTGAAGTAACCCTTCCGCACCCTCATTTTCTCTTCATTACACAGAAGCCTGTATACTGTAGATGGTAAGAAGCAGAATACAGCTCTCCACAGAGAAACAAGAAAAGGAATAAATAAATACAGGATTTCACAGAAAGGAGCCAACATTTGTTATTAAAGTATACTAGAAAACTTACTAATGTCACAAATGCTGTCAGAAAAAGTTGTTAAATTTAACCCTTTGTTTTATATTCAAATTTCAAGTCAATGGGGTAGAAATTTAATTAAACAAGTCAAGCCTAAAAATGGCCCCTATACTGTGATTGCTGTTACAGCTCCTCTCCTATATGTTAGCAGGGCTGAAGGATTTCAATCACTGCATAGAGGACATGCTTGCAAGTGGAGGGCTTGGCTTGTTCCATTATCTCTGCACACCTCATTTGAATATGGAATAAAACATACCTTAATTTTCAGAGGATGGAAAAGGCACTCAGCCATTATAAGGACGCCATAGGAAAACATATGAGATGTAAAGTGAGGTAATGATGGGTGGTTTTGTGGGTTAAATTCAGCTGACAGGTTCCCTTTAAAACCATCAAATCACAAACTCTACTGAGCAGGAAAGGCCGAGTCAGAGTGTCAAGTCACAAGTTTAGCAGTTACAGTATTTGCACAGCTAAACCTACTAACTAGGCAATTCTTCATGTATGTCATCTTACATTTTCTAAAAGAGGTTTCAGTTAAAAGGGTATGCCTATAATTTCTAGAAAGCAAAACAGTTAAGTGTGAACGGAGCCGTCAAAGGTGTCTGCATCCATGAAAAATCTCTAGTACTGCTAGTGATGTTAAAATGGCAGATTTGAATCTCATAAAAATATAAACACAACATTAGTCTAGGTGTATTCACACTACTGCTGTTAGCATTCATCAGAAAACGATAACAATGGACTAACAGATCTGTCAAATATTAGACCGATTTCAATGGGATTTGTTATGTTAACGCCCGTCACATCTGTCACGGCGCTATTATTTTGGTAGAGAAAATAATGCAGGGTGCAGGACTTTTGGTTCCATTCAAAATAATGGACTTATGATGGATGTTAAGTGTCCATTAATTTTTCAACATTAATGTCTATGGTTAAAAGACGTTATACCGTCTGTTATTTCTGTCCAAAATAGCAAAAAACAGGCTGTAAAACGAACATTAATGGATAAATTTTTGTCTGATTTTACTAAATTTATTTTAATAGATCCATTTAATGGATCCTTTAAAAAATGGACACATTAACATCCATTAATATCTGTCTACCGTCTGTTATGATAGGCATCCATTTTATTGTTAATTTTTTCCTTTTTAAACAGACCCTATCATAAAAAGGAAGTGTGAACCTACCCTGAACCTAACATTAGGGACAGTCTAATTTACATAAGGATGTTACCAAAAAAAATTAGGACAATTTCAACAATGGGTAGTGAATTGAAGGATAGAAGAAAAATTTTTGAGGCTTACAGTGAGAATGATCATAAAAATAAAAGACAGCTGCAACAGAATAAGATAAGCTGTAACAGATATGAGATAAGAAATCTGAATGAATCATCAGCATATACTTGATACTGAAACCCAAACATGTTATCCAAAATCTAATAACACATAAAGTAGTAAGTGGCACGCCAGACAGACTATGTATTAATAAAGCTCAACTGCTCTGCTGTCTTTACAATGCAGGGTCTAGACTCATAAGTAACGTTCACATAGTAGATTTCTTTATTGTTAAAAAAATTAGCATTAGGAATTCCCACCTAAAATCCAGATAATTTCTGCCACAGATCTGCAATTTGAGGCGCTGCTGATCAGAACACAGACTAGCCTTAAGTGTGTTAGACTGCAGCAGTTTCCACTTCTATAGGTAATCTGATGTTTCTTAATGAAGATTTAACCCCTTTCCAACATCCGCCATTTATGTATATTTTTTTGTCCCCTCTTTTTGAAAATGAGCATGTGTATAGTGTAATGTTACTAAATAACTTGCTTGCTTTACTGTGAAGTTATGTGCTCCCCTTCATCTTACTGCTCCTCTAAGCAGTTTTTTGTATGAACAGGAAGTTAAACTCACAATGCAGGTCCATTAGATCCTCTGTCTGATTTCCATTGACCTGCATTGTGAGTGTGACCTCCTGTTCATACAGGAAACCATGTGCATGTCAGAGAGGAGGGCCAGAGATCTGAAGGGAGCACATAATTTCACAGTTATGCTATCCATACAGACAGCATAACACACATACATGGAACGTTAAAAAAAAAAAAGTTTTTGCATCACCCAATTTTGATGCCCATAACTTTTTCAAAGTGTTAGATATTTTTTAACCCCTTAGATGCAGCCAGTTAAGGCTTAGACCCTATTTTTCAAATCTCACATTATGAAAAAAACATCAGAATGCACTTACCTATGTACTTTATATTAATGGTATTTTTTGTTGATATGTTTCGGGTTTATTTATGATAAAATAGAAAGATTTATGAAAAAGTGGAGAAAAAAAAGTGCAATTTTAAAAATGCTAAATTTTATGCTTTTCAGACAGTCAAACCACCCAAATTAGTTTTTAATTATTATTTACCATATCTCTACTTTATGTTGACTTCACACTTTAGAGGTCCTTTAATATTTGTGGGATGTTAGAAGGCTTACAAGTGAAAACAGCAATTTTACACAATTTTCAAGAAAATTTCCAAAACCAATTTTTTAGGAATCACTTCAGGTCTGAAGGGACTTTAAAAGGCATATTAAAACTCACCCCATTTTCACCCATTCCAAAATCACTCCATTTTCAAAACTGCACCCCTCAAATAATTGAAAAAAAAGCATTTAGGAAGTTTGTTTGTTAACCATTTAACTGTTTTAAGTTTTTTAATAATTCATTAATTTAGCCCTAACATTTAAACATTTACATGGGGTTAAAAGGAGAAAATGCATTCCATAATTCATTGTGAAGTTTCTCCCAAGTATGAAAATATGTGGATGGAAACTGCTGTTTAGGCACAAAGCAAGGCAGAGAAGACAAATAGTGCCTTTGGGTTTTTGGAGAGCATATTTGCATAGCCTCAGAGGTAAAAGGACAGTGCAAACCCTCAAAAGTGACTCCTCTCAATCAGACTCCTGTGTCAAAACATGGTTTGCAGCCCACTGCTAAGCTGAGAACTGAAAAAATCAGTTTTATTAAAAAAAAAAAAAAAAAAAACTGCCTTAGTCTATTCCCTTGCAAAACTTGTTTCTGTTGACTGTCCGCAACCCCATGTCCTAGAGTTTCCCCTCTCAGACCTCTGACTGACTGTAGCTGCTGTCTATAGTGATATATAGTGCTTCCGTAACAGCTGGTATGTGAGTGGCTGCACAAAAGTGATCAATAAGCAGTGAAAGTTTTAATCATGTTAAATTGCTAACGTTTATAAGTCAATCCAGATGTACCACTTTTGCTCTGGGACTTAGGGTACTTCAGTGAGTGTGTATATCTGTAGTTATAATAAAAAAATCATGACAAGAAATGTCCAGTGAAAAAGTATGAAGTGATAAAACTCAACAGACACCACGTCAATGGGATTTGCTGGTTAAAGGTGGTGTCTGTCATGAGAAAAAGCCAACAATATTTTGTGGTTTGCATTTATAACAAATGGTAATGTGAACAGGGCCTTAAATTCTGGGGTGGAGGTTTTGCATTAACAGTTTGTTAAAATGTGTATTGAATCTGCAATTAATGTTTTTTGGGTTTTCTTTTTATTATGATAATCGTATTGATGTATACATGCAACCAGTGCTTACAGTACCGTACAAGCAAGGGTGGGTTTACACTACACTACTAAAAAAAAAACAAAAAAAACGGACACCTACCGTAACAGAAATTAATAGACCCTAACTGATGTTAATGTGTCCATTTTTTTTTTTTTTAACTGATTCATTTAATGATGACCCGTTTTTATACTGTGTTGTTTTGCTTTCTTTTGTTTGTGCTTTCTGAGCACGCGCAGAAAAAAAAATGGACAGTTACCCATAGACAATGTTAAAAAATAATGGACAATTGATATCCATCATAAAACTGTATTTTTCGCAGACACCAAAGTCTTGCACCCCTGATTTTTGTGTACACGAAAAATAACGGACATGTGACTGATTTGGTGTAAACAGACAGTAACGGAAATCAATGGGATTTTAAACGGATATATGACTGTTCTGCTAGAGTCCGAATCTTGTAACAGACACTACTGACGGTCACCAATGGTAGTGTGAACGCCCCCCTAAGGCTTGCATCTGCAACCATTCATAGTTATTATTTTAAATAGAAGATAAAGTCCGCTAAGAAAGAGTAAATAAGATTTATGAATCCCAGCACTCAATGGATGTAATGGAGTGGGTCTCTTACCATGACTGACAGGAAGCCTACTGAGACTGTGTCGCACAAGGGCCCCCCAAAACTTGGAGCTGGCCCTGCCCTCAAGGAATTTATCAATATGTATAGCAAGCATTTTGACCCCACAGGTGTTTTACAGAACTGAGTGGTGAAAGTAAAAAAAAAATAAAAAATTATATTTTTTCCAATAAAATGTTGCTTTAGCCCCACATTTTTTTTATTTTTACAAGAAGTTAAAGGAGAAGAAGCACCCCATAGTTTGTTTTGCAATTTCTCATATATGGATGTAAACTGCTGTTTGGACACATCGCAGGGCACAGAAGAGAAGGAACGCCATTGGACTGATATTGCTGGAACCGTTTTCAGGCACCATGACACATTTGCTGAGCCCCTAAGGTACCAGAAAAACGGAAACACCTGATAAGTGATACAATTTTAGAAACGACTCCTTAAGGAATTTATTAAGGAGCATAATGAGCATTTTGACGCAGGTGTAAAATTAAAAATTACATTTTCTCAATAAAATTGCTTTTGCCCAAAAAGTTTCATTTTCACAAGGGAGAACTGGAGAAAAAAGCACCACAAAATCTGTAACAAAATTTCCCCTGAGTAAAAAAAATAACCCATGTATGCCTGTAACCTGTTTATACTGGCACATGGCAGGGCTCTGAAGGAAAGAAGAGCTATTTGACTTTTAGAGGACGGATTTTGATAGAATAGTTTTGAGTTGCCGGGTCGCATTGGTTGAGTTCAAGTGTAACTCCCATATCACTGACTTTCTTTTTCCGCTATTGAGTCGGGGAAGGGGGTAAACATTTTTGTAATATACTTTATTAATCTATCATACTTCCTTTTAACAGAAAACAGGCTGTAAAGTTCTTATAAGCAATGCCAGAGACTCTGTCCGTACACATGTACACAGGTAGTACATTTTGCTGCAACATTTACCAAAGGGGGGATGGTCCATTCAAATGACTATCTTCGGTTTTCTACCATGTAGAAAAATAGTTGTGGTATCATAGGAAAACTGAGATTCTCAAATTCTTAAAAACACAGTCAGCAATGTGATTTCATATGTACCATGAATGAACTGCGGAATATTAAGTTAAAATTCCCAACTTAGTTTTTAACTAATGATGTCTTAGATTCTGTTATAACTATTTCGTAAATCTCAGCTTTCTTATGATACCAGAATCATTTTTCTAGTTAGAGGATTGCTAAGGAGAATGTTACAGTATATTTTATAATATTTTTAAAAGGAATTTAGATAAAGAATATTGCAAAAAAAGGATCACCAAAACACCCCCTCCCCGACACAACAGCAAAAAAAAAAAAAAAAAAAGGGGAGATAAACTTCAAGTAGCAGTATAATTGGAAACTACACCTCACTATGTAGAGTACAGTGAGCATTTTGACCCCGTAGGAGTGTCATAGAATTTATTAACAGTGTTCTTTGAAAACGAAAAATGTATTTTTTTTTGCAATAAAACATTGCTGTGGCCCCTAATTTTCATTTTTGCAAAGGAATTAAAAAGAAAATGCACCCATAGTTTTACACAATATCTTCAGAGAATGCCACATGTGGATAAAAACAGCTGTTTGACGACATAGCAGGACACAAAATGGTAGGAGAGCCAGTAGACTTTTGGCAGGCAGATTTTGGTGGAATCCTTTTCCAAATGCCATGAACAGAGCCCCTAATGTGCCAGTGCAGTGAAAAGTGCCAAGTGTTACCTCATTTTAAAAACTACACCATCCAAAAAATTTACAAAGGAATAGGGTGAACTTCTTGACCCCTGAGATATCTTCCAAAAATGAATGTGCCAAAATGGTTCAATTTCCAATGATACCATTTTGGAGTGACTATACCTTATTGACTAAATTTTATCAAGACTAGCTTTCGGGTTTCCGTTCTTCAGGGACCCGTAAAACGGAAACCCTATCTGCTTAAAAAGTGGTTACCTGTGGAAACCCGTGAACCCCATAGACTATAATGGGGTCTGCCGGGTTTCCACCTGAAATCGTCGAGGAGAAAAGTCTTGCTTGCAGGACTTTTCTCTCTGCATATTTTAAGCAGAATGGGGGATGGAGTCCCCAAACGGTCACCCAATGCTAGTGTGACCGCAGCCTTACCCTTTCTGAGGAGAAGGATTTAAGAACCTTCAATTCTGGCATTGCTTGTTAACATTTTAAATTGTTTGCTGTTCACCGTACAGCATAAGTAACACGTTACCTTAATTACAGCACAATTACAGCAATAGCTAATTTACATATTTTTTTCATGTTTTAATAATTTTGCTGAACAAAAACCCATTTTAGGAAAAAATCTATTGCTTTTTCATCACAATCTTGAGGAGCACAATATTTACATTTTTCACTTTTGCAAGATGTGCTATATTTTCTATTGACAAAAATACAACTTTTTGATTACTTTTTATTGCATTTCTTGTTGGGCAAAGTAATTGAAAAAAAAAAAAAAAAAACATCTCTGGCAGATATTTTTTTTAACAGAATTCACTCAGTTACTATATACTAAATGTATATTGCTTTTTATTATTTTTAAGGTTATAAAAGCATTTGATATTTTTATTTAAATTATACTTGTAAATTTTTTTTTACTTTTTTTTTTCTCAGTCCGACTATTGGACATGAGTGAACAATCATCTACTTGCTTTGGTATTATACACTACAGTACCTCCATAGTATAGTTTATAATGGCAGTCTGCATAGGCTGACAGTCTATCTAGCAGGAAATGAATGAAGGCACTGTGATCAGTCCCCAGGCTGCAGCCTGAATGCAGCACAATGTTGGGCCATTCCAGGTGTGTACAGGCTTGTAAAACCCCTTATACATCGCAGCATCTATGGGCTTAACACCTACAATCGGAGTTACCTCTGTTACAGCTGACATCTGCTGTCTATGGCACCTGCTCAGTTCTTGAGCCAGCTCCATGTCAGCACGTACATAGAGTGGAAATTAGCTAAAGGTAAAAGGTAAAAACTATATAACTTTCGTATGACTATGACTGCACTAACTCAAAGAATAAGGCTAGGTCAACACCTGCATCCAGTCTACGTTCGAGGTTCCGTCCCTGAATCTGCTTAAAAAATGCAGAGGGAAAAGTCCTGCAAGCAGGACTTTTCGGGCGGAAACCCGGCGGACCCCATCATAGTCTGTTTCCGCTTCTTTTAAGCAGATTAGGTTTCCATTTATGGGGTCCCCAAGCAGACCCCACGAATGGAGACCTGAACGCAGGTGTGAGCCTAGCGTCAAGGTGTATTATTTTTAGCACACAGCAAACCTCAAAAAAACAAAATCCAAAAGAAAATGGTACAACTGAGTATCCTTTCCAATTTCACCAAATTCTAAATTTTTTTCCCAGTTCCCAGGACATGATATAGAAAATTAAATGGTTCCATTTGATCTGCAAAAACAAGCCCTCATACAACCATGTGAATGGAAAATAAAGTTATGGGTTTTGGAAGGCAAGGACTAAAAAATGAAAATGCTAAAAGTGAAAAAAGATCTACATGGCAAAATCAGGTTTAGAAAAGTCGGATACAGGATGCAGGCAACACACATGCACAAAGATGGTCTGCTGCAAAATATGACAAACCTATGGTACAATAAAGTCAGAGCCACACAAGAGTAATATATATTCAGTGTACTCACTTATACTCATCATAAACCTCCTGCTTTGGCAGAGAAGTCTCTGGGTGCTCCTCTAAGGTATTCCGAATCCAGGAGAATGCGTGGGTTTGCTGAGCTCGACTAGATGATAATGAGCTCTGATCACTGAGAATAGCAAAAAGAAAAAAAAAAATCAAACTTTTTCCTTTCCCTTTGGCCAAATCCAAATATTTGTTGGAATAGAACATATTTGTGGAGTCAAAAAAAGCAAAATACCCATTACTGACAGCTGATAATGCATTATCTGTTGTATACTGCTAAACACCAACTCATTCACTCCTTAAGTCAGTTAGGCAAACAATGCAATCCCCCTAGCAGTCTGGCCAGTCCTAGGACTTGCTTATTAAAACGCTGGAAATAATACTGTAGTTGACTTCTGCCAAGACATCGTTCTCAATAACTTTGCCAGTGGCTTTAAAATAACAAAGAAAAACTTTCAGATGTGCTTCTTACATTTTAATGCAGGTGATTTGGAAGGCTGCTTCACATGCACCAATAACAATTTTTTGGGGGAAAAAATAAACCTGTTTCTGGCATATAACCATTAAGTGTAGCCAAATCGACAGGCCGGATATTTAAAAAGTATAATAACACATCCGTCTGCTTCAGGGGGACACGCCACGTGCAAACCACATTAGTAGAGGAGGAAGATGGGAACTTCATTAAAATGT
The DNA here is from genome assembly GCA_947044405.1 of Leptodactylus fallax. Lineage (NCBI taxonomy): Eukaryota > Metazoa > Chordata > Amphibia > Anura > Leptodactylidae > Leptodactylus > Leptodactylus fallax. The sequence goes on along the minus strand of CAMRHE010000027.1, from coordinate 6,169,147 downwards.
CTATAGGTTCTGAATATAAAGAGGAAACAATAGAAGATGAACAGTCAAAAACTAGAATCTACAAGTGTGTCAGCATTTACAAGATAGCTTTATAGCAAATGCCAGAGGTGTAACTTGCATTTCCATGGCCCCAATACAAAATAATAATTGGAAATAAATAATAATTAATAAATTACAATTGTAAATAAATGTAAATACCCACTCTTCATTGTGTTGAGAATGCACAGGGGGCACAGCAATGAGCAGAGCGTTGTCATCCTATCCAGCACCGCCTTTCTTCTGCTCCATTGGCCATTCTCCTCCCTTCACTCCTCTTCTTACAGGACACCACCGCAAAATGGCCGATGGAACAGCCAACTGTGAATGTCCGATGGCCATTTTTGAGGTGGTCTCTTTCACAAGACCACCACAAAATGGCCGACGGACATGCTCAGTCAGCTGTTCCGTCAGCCATTTTGTGGTGGTCTCCTGTAAGAGGAGGAGTAGAATGGCCAGAGCAGAAGAAAGGCAGCGCTGGATTGGATGAAAACGCTCTGCTCAGAGCACAGGGGTAACGCCCCCTGTGCATTCTCAGCACAATGAAGAATGAATAAAAATTCAAAAACAGCAACGTGGACCTTCAAGATAAAGGTAAGAGATGAATCATCTTTATAAAGGCTATTCCTATGTGCTCTTAGTTTAAAACGTGTTTTTTAATGATAAAATACCTTTAATGAGGATCTGTCAGCTTTGTATGCTGCTTACGTGAGGGTGACATTTAATGCCTAATTCACACGACCATAATACGTCCATATTATAGCTGAAAAATCATGCCATGACTGTAGGTCTAATGACCTCAACTTAGAGCATCACCAAGATAGAATTTATGGCTGAAAACAATCCAGTCATAATTAGGCTGGCTGAATCCAGCCTAACAGCTACAGGTCCATAGTGCTACTAGCTAAAATGGAACATTTTTGCCATTTGGCTATTAGCAGTACTGAAAAAAAAATATACTTGACAGTGAAGTTGCATTATACAAGCAGAGCATTCAGACACCTCCCCTGCTAAACATATTAGGCATCCCTGCATTTGAAAATGCCCAAACTATCAACAGACTTTCTGAAAAGACACCAAGATAGAAACACAAGATGGCTGCAGAACTCAGCATTCTGTTATGTCTCAGGCAGATATGTAGATGATTACAGATGTGGTCTGATTAGACACTGGGTCTCGTCACAAGAGGGCGTAAGAATGGCCATTGTGACCTAGCTGCTAGGAAGTGTTGGAAGCAGAGGTTACGTCAAAGCATACACACATGGCAAACTGGCTCCGGATGACCAAAACAGACCACCAGTAGTGAAGACAGTTTGATCCACCAACGAGCATAAGCAGCTCACATAGTTTTCTTGTCGACCATCCAGACACAAATGGCACCTTCATTAATTTTAGTCATTTTTTGGGGCAATTCAGCTACTTTGATTTGTTTCCCACCTTATAGCATTTACTCTATGGGATAAATGTAGAGGATATACTGAAATGGATATATACCTTTTCTCCACATTGCTAGGACCAGAAGGCAGTTGGAGGTAGAGGTAGAGTTTCTCAAGATCTGTAAACTTCTCAACTTCTTGCTATAAAATATGAAGATTAAGAGTTCAAAACAAAATCAAAAACCTACATTGTACACCAAATAGGAAAACAAACATCATATTCATACTACTAAAAGGAACACCAAAATAAAAACACAAATAGAATCAGAAAGCAAAATATTAGAGAGGCTTCTGGAAATGTATGAAATAAAGAGAAAGACAAGCCTGAAGTATAAACTTGGTTTTCATTATGTTTTGCCTAGACAGGTTGGGGAACAGCTAAAGGAACATGGATTAGTCAACTACAGTGAGAATACTGCATAGTAAAATAGTAAGCCTCTATTACCGCCTGGCCAAAAAAAAAAAAAAAAAAAGGAGAAGTCTAAGGCTTTATTCACACTGGAGCAAAAAACAGGCATGTGACATTTTTAAGGATGACCACCACAGAGTCATTTTAAAAACAATGAGAGTAAATAGCTCCCCTCCTTCCAAACCTCATAACTTTTTTATTTTTCCGTCCACAGAGCTTAAAGGGGTTGTCCAGGCAAAACTTTTAAATCAGCCCGGGGCAGTCAAAAAAATAAAAAAAAATTCATACTCACCTGTACCTGATGCCCCGGTGTCCTTCTGCTCAACGGGTCTCTTCCAGAGTTCCACTGAGGCCAATCAACGAACGGCATGCGATGTCACTACCTGTGACATCACGGGCCTCTTCCTGAGGCCTCAGCGGAACCCAGGAAAAGACCTGGGAGAAACCGCTGGAGCAGAAGAACCGGGACACGCCAGGAGGACACTGGAACATCAGGTCAGTATGCATTATTTGTTTTATTTTTTCACTGCCCCCAGCTGATTTAAAAGTTAACGGGGTTGTCTAATTTTGCCTGGACAACCCCTTTAATGATTTTGGGACACATTGTTTTTCATAACAGTACCATTTTTGTACAATGTACTGCGGAGATATAAAAAAGTCAAAATGGGGTGGAACTGGAAAAAAAAGTGCATTTGTGTGACTTTTTTTATGGGCTTCATTTTTACGGCGTTCACTGCGCAACCAAAATAAAATGACACCTGTATTCTATGTTTCGGTACGATTCTGGGCTAACCAAATTTATATAGCTTTATTTACATTTTAACACCTTTAACAACAAAAATCCAAAACTTTGCGAAAAAATAAAAATAAATACATTTTCTAAAATTCGCCATATTCTGACACCTGTAACTTTTGTATGGGGATACACTGCAAAATAATTGCATTTGTATGACATGCTGCATACAGCCTGTCACACAGCAGAGAAATATAGAAGTATTAAGTTTCCCTTAAATATTCATTATTTTGTAGAATTAACTAGAAATTTATATTTGTTCTTTTTGCTAATTTACTCGACATCCTTGCTAATTGGACACCACTAGTTATCACCCCAGAAAGGGAAGAGTTTCCCAACTTTGTGACGTATTGAAAATCAAGTGGATCCTTGATCTCAACCACCTTAAACTTCAAGTACACCTGATCCTAAGAGTGAAGCCATCTTACTATAGGCATGGGCCTCTATTATCATAAATGTTTAAAAGAAAAAGGTGACATATTAGACTTCAAGCAGACATACAGACGAGATACTGGTTTGCTGAAGATTCATTTTGGCTAAGGCTCAATGTCGCGGAACGCAGCTAAAAAAAATGCTGTGGGAAAAAAACGCTGCAGAAATGCACTGCGGTTTTTTCTGCAGCATTTTTCATTGCATTATTGCAGAGTTTTTATCTGTGGTTTTTTCTTCCCTTAAGAAATCTATAGGTAAAATGCGAGCGTTTCCACAGTTATAATTGACATGCTGTGTTTTTCAAAGATGCATTTGTTTTTGAAACACGGCATTTCCGCAGCTTTTTTTTTTTCTCAATGTGTGGATGGGATTAGCCAGAATCTCATTCACTTTGCTGGTACCATAAAACGTAGTGTTTTTTTCTGCTGCGTTTCTGCAACGTGGAACCTTGGCCTGTGTCTCCATCTGAGTATGCGTGATTATTTTAATAGGGAGAGTTGAAGAAGCTCTGCCAAACACCGCTTGCAGAAGCTCATCTCATGGGAAACAAAAGACTGCTCATGTTTTATAACTTTTTATAGATTCTTTTTTATATAGTTATCAAAATAGAAAATTAAGACATATGTTATGGGTGTCATTAGCATAACATTCACAATTTCACGAGTAAAGGAGCATAAAGAGACTTCAGAATGCTTTATTGTGCAAAGATTGGATAGGTTAAAATCCAACATAACCGGCCCTTGTTTCCTGCAATGTCTGCAGGGCTTGTTTGCAGTCTGTAACCATTGAAGACACATTGCTTTGTGGTTAAATTTGTAGGAGCTAGAAATTTGTAGAGGTGCTTCATTTTTTATTTATATTTTAGATACACCAGTGAAGGGGGTAGTAAGAAAAATTTGCCAGAATTCTTTTTAGACAATTTTACAACTTCTACAAAAGGCTTCTTGGGGAAGTGGCTTTTTTTAGTGTAAAGTAGGCGTGTCCAAAGTTGCAAAAGTTAAACGCGTCAGTCTAAAACCAGTTGCACACAACCGTGTGCTAACCGGCTGCCGTGAATGAATGGCACGGCCGGCACATGGGGGACACACGGATGTCATCCGTGTGCCGCCCATGCTTCCATGGCCCCATTCATTCAATGAATAGGAGCCTCGGACGCAGGGCCGGAAAATCGGACAGGAATAGGACCTGTTCCATATTTTGCGGCCCGGACTATCTGTCCGTACACGTGACCTTGTAATTCATGGTCACGTGTACAGGCCCATAGAAATGAATGGGCAGGGAAAACTTGGAAAGCACACTGACCATGCATACAGTCGAGTGCAAGGGGGCTAAGGCCCCGTGCAGACATTGGAAATTAAGAGGAATTTGAGGTGGGTTCAGCTGAATGGGCCTAATCAGCTGGAAGACTTGAGCATGAAACAGCCGCAGAATCCATGGCAAGATCGAGCAGGACGCTTATTTTTTCAGCATCCTGAAACAATGGGAGGAAGAATCAAAACTGCAACTCCCAGCATGCAAACTTGTTTGTCTTGAAACTCCCATAAAAGTAAATGGAGCATGCTGGCAGTGTCCCAACTGCTGGAGTGCCAACGGTTGCTGACCCCTGGTCTAGTCTAACTTTGCATTACCAAACTTTTAGACAGTATTAGTAAATCTACCCCACTCTAGCTATAGATAAAAGTTTAGAAAATAGTAACAAAAATAAATACCTCCAATCAGTCTTAACTAGTTAAAAATACATACTAAAATTATATGAATGATGTTTATAGGTACAACAATGGTGGGTTAAGGTTTAAAGAACGGTCAATGTGAGTAAAGAATTGCAGCTCCATAAAGGTATTCTGGGTTAAAACCGTGAAAGGAACTTATCAAGACTGTTGTTCTGTACACTCTGGCCTCCCAATAATTCAGGCGCACTCCTGTGCACCAAAATGGAAACCTATGCCCTATATAAATCACAGCAGTTGTCTGAAATGACTTCAAAAAATTTGTCGGACTAAGGTGTTCCTGCCCTCAGCCCACCTCCAAAAAAATATAAAAAAATTTCAGCTCACCCTATTGATCATCGACTGAATGCAAACATCGAGGTGCACGGAATGGACTCCCTGGACTCAACAGAGTAAACAGAACCAATTCCAAAAACAATAAAAAATTCCATCCAGCACTTCTTCAATGATGTGTTATTAAAAAATAACTTTTAATCAAACAAACAATAAAATCAACAAACAAAAGAAAACCCCCCACTTAAAAGAGAAGGTAGCAGCCTACGCATTTCGGGGCTTACATACCCCTTAGTCATAGCATACAAAAACATTGCTGATGTCCCAATAAATACCAAAAGAAACACCCCCTCGTATCACGTTGCACAAAAATTAACATACCTAAATGAAACACATGAAAATCTTACTGAAAATAAATTAATCAAAAATGAACAATCAAATCACCTTGATCTCCACCCCTGCCCAACCCACTTTAAAAAAAAAAGGGGTCGAGAGGGGTGCAGAAAGTGCAGCTTTGGTACAAGAAAAAGGGGCTTTATGTCAGAAAACTGGCGGGGAGGGTATAGTAAATTCCCTCCATTTGTATTCCACTTCCTATAGCCAAACTGTGCACAGTTTTTTGCACATGGCTTTGAAATTCATGTTATGGGTGAAAAAAAGAACTTGATATGTTGGTGGTGATTTCCACACAGTAAACAGTGTTGACCCAATTTTTAAACAAAGCAACCATTTTTTAAATAATTTTCAAGACTTTAAGCGCTCGATCTGTGAAAAACAGACTGTATATGGACGGCATCTGTGTGCTGTCTTTGATTTTCATGGATCCATAGACATGGGAATGTTTGGTCTGCAAAATAGATCAAAGTCATGCAACAGTCTATAGGGAAAAAAAACCCAAAAAAAACAGACAACTACACCCATGGGACTATGTACTGAATACACCCATGCGCTGAAAACCAACGGGATGGTGTGTTGTCCATGGAGAGCAAAAACATGTAAATAAGACCGGAGATGGCAATATCATAAACTGAAATAAGTTTTTTTCACTTTAGCAAGTTATCCTCTATCCACAAAATAGTTCATAACTTGAAGATCGGTGGGAGTTCATCTGCTCAGACCACCACTGATCAAGAAAACCTAGTAGTTCCCCATTCTGACTGGTGCAGTGGTCAGGCAGCATGGGCACTGCAACCTTCAATTCCATAGAAGTGCCGAAGAAAGCCAAGTGCTGTAATTCAGCCATCTCGTTCACCCCTCCTGAAATGAATAATAAAGTGGTACATGCGCTGCCTGACCATCATTTGATTGGAGGAAGGGGGGGGTTCTAAGCAGTCAGATCCCACCAATCTGCAAGTTATCCCCTATGTTATGGATTGGGGATAACGTGCTAAGATGGGGAAACCCTTTAACATTATGTTTGTTCTATCAGAAGCTGACAGCCCTCCATACAGAACTGTATATACAGAGAAAGCAGTAAGTCACTCCTGCTCTATAACATGACTACAGATTGGAGTTCTTTTTCCATGTGACAGGATCATTTTTAAAGACCTACCAAAATGTATATGAAAATGGATACAGACATAACAACATTACAATTCCCAAGGTCTAGGTGTGTATATTCTGGACTTAATGTGCAGTAATAAACATTACATCTGAAAAACACTACTCATGTATGGCTAGTTGTATGGCAGGTTTCTATTCTGCAATACTTTTCTTAGATAATATGCTTTCAGCAATTGCAAACTATCTGGTAACAGATTTATTACACTGCTGACTGTTTATGGATTTGGCAGGAAGACATAAAATATTGTCCAAATACAATGAATGGGATGTTCTAGTATAACAAAGCAGTACGTCCTACACAGGCTTTATTTTCCTGAAATGCATATTCATACTGTCTTCTTATTTGCAGAAAACAAGACATCTTAAATATCCACTCTCCAAAGCTGAACTAAATGAAGTCACAGATAACGTACAGTGAAGGCTGAAAGACTCTAGATAAACCAAATCTTGCTTGGTAAAAAGGTTTTTTTTCAGGTGGAGGACAGCAGAAAAAATTTATTTGTATGGGTATATACAGTATTTACTCACACATAAGGCAGCGATTCATCCTATAACAGTGTCATAACTTGCGCCAAGAGTTGCACAAACACTTACACAACACATGCACAAAGTCATCAATTAAGTTTACATTTGACCCTGTCCCTGTCCTGTCCGTACCTGATCTTTATAGAGTAAAATACGCCGACCATCTCTCTAGTTATACCCGTTACATGCTAAAATAATAGCAATAACGATTATTACTAGAGATGAACGTATAAAACACTTCTGACAGGCGGAAAAGTTTCATCAATCAGATAACACATTTTCACCCATTGAATGTCACCATATAAAAATCATAGTTTCTGCTAGCTTTCAGATAGGTATAATAGAGGGTGGGGTTTTTTTGCACCCACAGCACAAATGAAACACCTGGACTTCCTGTAGGTCATCAAATCTAGAATTAGGGCTCTAACACCAATAAAGATGAACCCCAGGAACTTCAGAGGTTGCGTCCATAATATAAGAGCAACAAAGCGGCCATGTTACACCAATCTGGAACCGTCCCTAGTTATCACATTAGTTAGGAATAGAGATTATAATTATTCATTAGAGTTACAATTTTTATAGGGGGATAGAAAATTATATTCTTATTTAAGCCCCTAATTAAGTTGCATGCTTAAAATTTGCCGCATTTCTGCGATTTTGGCATTTTTTAACACCTGCACCTGTAAAGAGATGTATATATATTGCTTTTCCAATAAAAGGTCATTTTCCATCTTTACAAGTTGCTGGCAGATTGGATTGTTTTTTCTATTAGGAACCCTTCTAGCTGGAGAGGGGTTTCTGCCGTGCAATTTAAGGGACGATACCCAGATTTGCTGGTGCTGCTACAAATGCTTCTTTGAGTTATATATATATATATATATATATATATATATATATATATATATATATATATTTTTTATCTCTTGTGTGGTATGTATGAATTTCTCACTTCTTGCAGATTTCTGGAAAGGACATTGTTTGCAGAAAGCAATTGCTTGAGCATGTACTACTGTATAGTGACAAATTAGAATTTTTGTGCAACTTTTGCTTGTAATTTCTGCTGCAAAGTTTCATAAAGGTGGTTGTATAAATTAAATATTAAGTTGCGTTTTTATACACGATATGCTGTGCAATCTGAATAAAGTTAGATTTTGGTATCACAGTCACAGTTTACTATGTGCAGTATACACTTTTAACAAATTAGTGAATGACAGCAAAATAATGCTTGACGTCTGTATCAGTGTTTTTGAGAGTACGAGCTCTTGTTGTAGTTGATGTCTGCGGTATATATAAATTGTGAACATCTTGATCTATTATTTTATATGTGTTTTGTGTGTGAATGTACAATTAAATATGAGTTTTAGGTGCAAACATAATGCATTTTTTTTTCAAATAAATTATTTGTGTTTGTCACAAAGTTGCATGAAGGTGGACATGGCTATTAATAATCCACTGAAACAAATGTAATCTTCAGGTTGTCTACTTTCAAGAAATACATAGGGTTTAGAGGTGCACTTGCTTTTCATGTTATGTAATCCATACATTTTATAGGATGATACTTTTTAACAAATCTAGTTTCAAAGCAGGTTTTTGTTCTTTCCAGTTCTGGTTATTTTATGAAGATATGTGCTTGCAGGTGTAGGGCTTAAATGATATGAATGAACTCTGCACATGTCGATCTCTTATTTTTTTTTAGGAGGTTTGGTGCATATAACTTTTGTTTAGTTTACACTTTTAGCAACTAAATATAAATTGATTTGCATTTTTTTAAATAGAACAAACACACACATTAAATCAAAATTGCATGAAGATGCCTTTTCGTATATAGTACCAAGTGGCATTTTGACAATGCTGCGGGTGTCTACTTTTGGGAAAACATATGGGTATGGGGGGTTAGTATAATTTTTTTATGTTGAAATTTAGATTTTATTTGCCCATCTCAAAACTGTGAAAACTGCCCTGGCAGCCAGAGGAGCAAAAGATCTGAAAACTAAAGTGAAAGGGTTAACAAAGGAAAAATAAATGCTGTTTTTTTTCCATGAATGTTTCTTTAAATAAAAACACTAATCATGAGAGAAAAAAAGTACATGAACGAAAAGCTGTTTTTATATAGGTTTGTTGAAACAATTTTATCACTATTCGCATTCAAAGCTGTTGTGTGAACAAAGATTTACAGATTGTTTTACATAAAAGCGATTTCAGTATGTACTTTTTTTTTCCATCCAATTAGATTTCATCTGCTGAGAATCTTCAGTTAGACTGCTCAACACATTACAAGTTACAGGCACTACGTTATTATAAAATAGAAGGTTTATAATCTAACTGGATAATCCTGCATACATGTAGGATGGCTTAATCTCTGTCTAGACTGAGATTATGGTGGGTAAAGCCAGTGTTAGAGAAATTAGAAATATAGGCAGTGTAAATAAAAATACTAATATGACATTGATAACAAAGCATGTAATAATTCTGAAAAGGGTTTAATAATATGTGAAGCAACACACAAACATGGTGTGATCTTGTCCATTAGGACCTACAACTTCAACCTCTCAAGTGTACATGTACAATGTTGAAGGTGTATAAGGTTACCTTCCGCATCTCCTGCCACTCCAGGGTTTATGCTGCTACCTGCCACTGTTTGTTGATGAGCTCCATCAGTGCCATCACACGACTGCTGCAGCCCATCACTTCACTGGCCTTTAGGGTATGCTCATATGGCAGAAAATGAAGAGTAATTCCTCTTCATTTTTCACCACCATATATTTGGCCACGGTCTAGCCGCAATGGGCATTGGCATTCTGTTGCGGCTTTCCGCTACTGATCAACAGGGAGTCTCGAGCCACGAAATCCGCAGCAAGATCAAGCAGGATCATTATTTTTTTCAGCATCCTGCTTCAATCTCTGCCTCCCATTGGAAAAAATGGGAGGCAGATTCTTGGCAGAATCCGCCCCCAAATCTGCAGCAAATGGCGTGTGAAAATTCCCTTAGGGACACATGGATTTGGGAGTATATTCGATCCTCGAATCCATGGCAGATTCCACCCGAATCTGCCTCCCATTGTTTTCAATAGGAGGCAGAGATCGAAGTAGGACACGGAAAAATCAGCGTCCTGCTCGATTTTTTGGCAAGCTCTGTGGCTCAAGACTCCCTGCTGATTAGGCCCATTCATCCAGGCCTAATCTGCAGAGGAAATCCGCAAAAGAATGGCGATATCCTGCATCGGCAATCAATCACGGCAATCCTGTGGCCAAATACGGCAGTGGAAAATGAAGAGGAATTTCTCTTCATTTTCCGCCGTGTGAACCTAGCCTAGCCAATTATTGGCTGTAGCTCCATCAACAAACACTGGTGGGGAAGAGCAGAGACTAAGCACATAACTTAGGTGCCGTTCAGGAGCTAAGTGCTGTTTGTTTATTTTTTTTATTTTACCTCTCCCATGTTTGTGGCTGCTTTTTCAATTAAACCTGAAACCCCCTTGATTTAAAAGAATGGGGTTATTTATTTTGCTTACTTGTCTAAGGCCCCTTTCATATCACGTTATAGAGGTGCGCCTGACATACGTTTTTATAGCTGTTTACCTTATACAAACGTGTCAGTCAGCGGACCCGTTGCCTCCAATAAAAAAATAAAAAATCCGTTTTGGTCTCTGTATGCCCCTGTCGTTAATTCAAACGGACAGAAAAGCGTGTACTGCCAAGCTTTTCTGTCCTTTAACAACAACAGATCCGCGACGGTTCGTTTTCAATTTACTATAGTTCCCTATGGAAACAGATGCAAGCGATTTGCAGCCGCTTAAAGCATTTCTGTTTTGGCTGGTCAGTTCATCCCCTGAAGAGGGAACCCTCCTCCATTAGCCACAACCCCGCTCCTCTTTATCGCGCTGAAACCGCACAGCAGGGTCTTGCAGAAAGGAGAAGCCAACTCTCAATAAGGTAAGCCCAAATCCCCTCCTCCCCAACCCCATCCTACTTGAAATGGCCGCCCCTCCCTTCCCTGGTCCCAGCATGAATGATGCTGAGATTGTGACCCCCTTAGAGAAATGTCTGCCACCCCCACTCCCCCTTCACCACTCCATGTCTCCCCCGCCACCCCAGTCCTGTCTTCTCCTCCCCTGCCATAAGTACTGCCCTCCCCCAACCTCGTTCGGGAGCCAGGATACGCGAGTGGTGAGAGGGGCAGCACTCGTGGCAGGGGAGGAGAAGACAACACTGGGGTGACGCTGGAGACATGGAGTGGTGAGAGGTGAGGGGGGAGGGTGGGAGGTGAGGGGCGGCAGCCATTTCTCTAAGGGGGTCACAAATGGCAGTATCATTCATGCTGGGGGAAGGGGAAGCAGCCTTTAGGTCTAGCACACTTGGGGGGGGGGCAAACAATCCCTTATGGCTGAACCCCCCCCCCCATGTGTGCTACCCCTGATGGTATTAGGTGAAGCACATGTGTGTGTGGGGGGGGGGGTTAGCAGAAGAGCTGTTCTCCCAAGCACTACAAATCACAGCACAATTTTTTTTGTGCCACCCCCACATGTGTTTCACCTAATACCATTAGGGATATCACATGTGTGGGTGTAGCAGACGTGAAGATGCACTGAATACCATCAGGGGTAGCACATGTGGAGGAGGCAATCAATCCCTAATGGCTGCCCCCTCGTGTGCTACCCCTCATGGTATTAGGTGAAGCACATGTGGGGGGTGGCAGAGGAGCTGTCCTCATGCACTCCAATTTACAGCACAAAAAAAAAAAAAAAAATTGTGCTTGGGGGACAGCTCCTGTCATGTGTTTCACCTAATACCATCAGGGGTAGCATATGTGCGGGGGCAGCTATTAGGGATTGATTGCCCCCCCCCCCCCCACAAACACACACATACGTGCTACCCCTGATGGTATTAGGTGAAGCACATGTGGGGGATGGCAGAGGTAAACATAAAAAACGGATCCGTGTTTTTTAGCAAAAAACTGATGCAAATACATGCACATCCGTTAATGGATCAGTTTTTTTGACGCATGAATTGACATCAGTTTGCGTCAGTTTTTTAATTACAATAACGGATCTGTTAAACGGATCAGTTAAACTGACTTGAAAAACATGACATGAAAGGGGCCTAAATTTGTTATCTCCCTTCTTATATCCCATTTCTTAACCGGTATAAAGGAACAAGGAATGACAACACAAAACGTGTGACTTTCACAGCATACAGAAAACACTGAATGCCAAAAAGGAACAATAATTATTAACAAAGACTTTGTTACTACTAGATGGATTACCATGGCAAAGGATTTTACTCACCAAAATGCAGTCCACTTTTGACTGTATGGATTTACTACAGGAAAGAAAAAAAAAACAAAAGTTACACTAATAATAATCACTGCAAACTTTAGAAACCCAACTAAAAATATTTCATCATATGAAATGCAAGAAGATCTATGGCAAGCACATAAATGAGGGAAACACCACCATAAATATTTGGGATTGTTCACACATAGGAATTTAGGCTGATCTTCCATCCTAAAACAGCCGCATCAAAAACCCGCCCTATCAAACCCATTGTGGAAACCTGAAGCTGAGCCTCAGCTTCCCGCCACTAGTTCCATATAATAAAATGTGTGTTTACCCAAAGCACTGAAAATGTGCGTCTTTTGAAAAACATGGCCTGATAAACAGAATCTGAACTTATCTTTAATAGAAAAGACACAAAAATCTCATCCATTTTTTTTTTCATGGACCCATAGACTTTTATTGATGTGATGCATCTGTGATGCATTAGCATCCATGAAAAAAAAGGCAAAAAATGAATGTACCACTGCAAAAGAAGCACTGACATCTGAATAAACACAGTGAAATAAATGGGTATGTATGGCGTCTGCGAAAAAAATGCGGTCAGCATACATACATAAAATGCAGACTTGTGAATAAGGTCTTACAGGATACTTAGTGTAATAAAGAGAAGAATGTTGTCAATGTCACTGGCTGCTTTACGACATAAGCATTCTGATAATAAACATGAGAAGAGAGCAGATATAGCTACTCCTATTTATCTTGAGGGAAATTCATCTCTTCCAAGCCTTCCTGTGTGAGGCATTTCATTAGCATATTATTACGACATCTAGCATGTGTCCTCTGGATACCTCTATTCTAATTATAGGAGGTGATAGTTACAATATGTGCATGCGTGGGTTGCTTTCATATACATACATACATACAATGAACTAAAACAACATTTGGAGATTCTATGCTTCACCTACAAACTAAAGGGAACGCAGGCTTTCCACGTTCTTTTTTTGCCTTGGGTATACAACTGGTTTCCTTCAGACTTGCTGACCTCTTTTCACTGCAAAAACAGCCCGAGGAAGACTGTGACAGGATACTGAGGCCAATTCAAAGATCGCCAAGTCTACAAAATCTGATCACATAGCAACCTTTACTTTTCTGCATCTATTTAATCTGACTTGTTAACATACATCAAACATGACACTAGAATTTCTATGTAAAAATCAGGAGCTAACAAATATTTGTGCCCACCTCCCTTTCTATCCATTTCTGAGTGCAACAGCTGCATCTAGCACCCATGTTGCATCTAAAAGCAGACACAGACAATGATACGTACAGCACATGATTCTACTAGACATGTTATGCTCACAAATAAACAGCTTTATTGCAGAATAAAGTTCCTTGATTTCAAGTTCTATTAAAGGAGTTCTCCAGGAATAGAAGCATGTATGGAAGCAAATGTATAAGGGATATTACCCGAGATAAAAGTAACTTGAATTATGCTATGACTTGTCATGTCTGACATACTTAAATCTAGCCTTATGACAATTTAGACACCTCAGTCAACAAGAAGGGGTGACTTAGCAGGAATTGGAAACCAATATATATTTATATGAAAGATGCTCCTGATAGTCTTGCTGATCTGGAAGAAAGTTATCAGCAGAATGCTACCCTTTATGAATAGGGACGTGCTACCAATATTCAGTACAACTGATAGACTGCACTAGCGATCATTCTTCCCAAACACTTTGCATCAGCTGATCAAATAAGAGCTGATGAACGAGTTACATCTTTGATCGGTGATCTGCTTAAGTGCATAGTCAGACAAACATGCCGTGCACTAGGCCGTGTGAAAAGTACTTTTGTCACAGCAGAGTGTATATGTGAGAGTTATCGGTTCACACAGATCCCTCATAGACTTGAGTCTATTGAAAGATCCTTGAAAGCTGCTCAGGAAATGGCAGATTCTATTTTTTCTCACATCAGTCTCAGGGTCAATTAAGACAACGGTGGTGTGAATTGATCCATTAATATCTATGGGCCCGGGTGCTGGCTTTTAATACAAAAGCTAGCACATGGCCGTTGAATTCTGTCATGTGAATGAACACTTAGCTGTCAAACACAATTTACTCTAACGCTAATTTCTTACAGTGCAGAATAATAATACCTTATAATACATAAATACAAAATATCATTTTCATAGCAGCTTGAAAAAGTTCCTGAAAGCACCTCCTATAATATCTGGCATGAACTTAGAGGGGATTTGGGTTGATGAACAGGCAGAGTTTGGGTGAAGATAGATACCAGAAGGGAAGTCATCTGTAGCTATGACTTGTCAGTTTAATAACTGTCTACAAACAGCAGGACCCAGTGTCTGCTAAGAAGAGATTCCAAGAACACAGTGGATACCCAAACACATGGATTGTAGCAAATACTACATAATGCTCATACCCATTATAAAGGAACCACCTTACTTCATCACATCCAATGCCAGCATCACTACTTTTGCACTTTGGGAGTCATTATTAAGAGGAAAAAAGGAATATTTACACCACAGGCAACTATGCTGGAGTAAAAGTATGGTGGCTGATAAAGTGGACACGGGTTTTAAAATACACACAATGCTTCTAACTAGAAATATCTTTTCAGAAAGCTATCAGGAAGTTACTGAAGCAGTGACACCTGCTGGTTGCAGATCAGTACTGCAGTAAATAAAGCTCGACAAACTAGAAAATCCACCATTCTTTGCTCAAGCACTTTACTATTCAAATAAAGAGTGTCAAAATGTATGTTCATTGTATGCTTCTTTACACTTTATATACAGAATTCATCTACATAAAAATTTATTAACTTTGCAAGGCCCAGTTCACATCTGCGTTCGGGTTTCCATTTGGGGGAGTCCGCTTGCGGACCCCTCGAACGGAAACCTATACGCATAAAAAGTGGTTTATCTGGGAAACCTGCGGACCCCATAGACTATAATGGGGTCTGTGTGCAAGCAGCACTTTCCTCTCTGCATGTTTCGTGCGGAAACCACACAGACCCCATTATAGTCTATGGGGTCCGCAGGTTTCCCAGATAAACCACTTTTTATGCGTATAGGTTTCCATCTGGGGGGTCCACAAGAGGACTCTCCAAATGGAAACCCGAATGCAGATGTGAAATGGGCCTTACTCTGGTGAATTAGCTATTTTTAGCTGCATTCTGACACAAGGCCCAAGTGCTTCAATAAGGTGTACAAATTGGCAACTCCTCGCTCATGTAACAATTTGCTCCTGGTCTGGAACCAAAAAAAAGAAACAAATTAGTGTTTATACATGGGGCAATGAATATGGCATCATAGACACATGGTACAGAAGGGCCAACAAAGTCTAAATGGGTAGTTTATTTGCCAGAGCATTGAATATTTGGATTTGCATTTGTGAATCTTACTAGCATATCTAAAGAAATCAGGCGATACCTTTTAGAGTATATTTGATCGTAAGCTTTCGAGATTCTAGCTCTCTTCTCTTGAAAGCTTACTATCAAATATACTCAGTTAGCCTCTAAAAGGTATCGCCTGATTTCTTCAATCCTCCACTACTTTCTATGGCTAACACTGTACAACATTATACTACTAGCATATCTAATTATCTGCATTTGTGACAGAATATGTAAGGTGACTGCAGAAGAGAATTTGTACCTTGAGGAGACTGAAATCAAGTCAAAGAAGTCAAACTGTACAAATTCTCTAAACAGGTAAAAGGCACATTAAAGGGGATGTCCAGTTTCCACAAATAAATGTGTGTATAATGAAAAGTTCCACAATTTTCCAATAAACTTTTTATATAAATTCCTCACGGTTCCCTAAATCTCTGCTTCCTATCATTCTGTTTACTTCCAGTGGATAAACATCAGTCCAATGTCATGTGATGAACACACAGGTGCATGGCTCGTTGCAGTCACAGCATAGTAATCAGACATCTGTCTTGAGACGAGCTGTGCACCTGTGTGTCCATCACATGACCAGGGACTGACTTTTATCCACTGGGAGTAAGCAGGATGACAGTAAGCAGAGATCTAGAAAACTGTGAGGAATTGATACAGAACGGTTATTGCAAAATTGTATAACTTTTCATTATACAAATAACATTTAGTTGCAGAAACTGGACATACCCTTTAAAAGGAGCCTGTCATCAGAAAACTTGGTAACAAACTTACCACAGTGCACTGTAGGGAACATTATGCAAAGTCCAATAAATGTACCATTATCTTGTTTAGTAAATATGCAAATGAGTCTCAAGTGCAATGGTGCAAGTATTAAAAACACTGGTCCCATTGTATTTGAACTTCATTTGCATAGATCTGAAAACAGCTTTTTTTTTTTTTTTTTTTTTTTTTTTAAAGGCAAATCTATTGGATTATATAAAGTTATCATGGAGCTCAGCTTAATGTCCTCTACAATGCACTGAAAGTCCACAGCAGAATTTGCTGCTGTAAAATCATGCCTATGTGAACTCGGCCCATGTTTTGTGCAAGATTACTTTTGATTCTCCATATTGGAACGAACACTCTTTGCTACCAAGATGTGTTACAGGAGATGCACAAGGCTCAGTGAAGACCTACGAAAAGTTGTGCCCAAGCCAGGCCTGAGCTGATGTGTATTAAGACAAAAAAGAGGATAAAATCCATCAAAGATGGATATCAAATGATAATTATCTACTTGCAATTAATGAGAAAGGGCATGCAACCAGTTATTGTGTAAGAGGGCAGTTTCAACATGGGTGTTATATGGTTTATATGACCTTCGACTGGGTTATATCAATGCAATCTCCTATGTGCCAATTCATTTGACTTCTAAAGATCCTCATCTGTTTTCAAAAGCAGGCCACTGTTGTATAGAGAATGTATGTATTGGAAAGTGTGCACAGTCCCTGTTCCAGATTCTGCTATTTCCCATCTGATGCTTAATAATGAGTGCCCTGCAGTCATTATCACAGACATTGTTATTATTCAACCAGGAAGCCTTTGGCGATGGTACTGATTTTACTCAACATGTCTAGACATGTCTCCTGTAAATAAGCGTTATATTTGGTCTTTATTTTGGTAAAAAGTTGAGTTTTCCTCTAAAGATACTCCTGTAATGCTAGTGTACAGGACAGTCTGTACATACCTGACTGCACAGATTATAAGTAGGCTTTAGACAACGGCAATCTTCTGAAGAAGCCTGGAAGAAGACAGCATAGAATCTCAAGAACTATGCTGAGCATCTTTGACGCATACGCCTTAACTTTTTTATTTTTCCGTTCACAGAGCCGTATGAGGACTTAATTTATACGGGACATATTGTACTTCGTAATGATACCATTTAATATTCCATATGATGTCCTGGGAAGCTGGAAAAAACTTGGACTGGAATGAAAGAAAAAGTGCATTTGTGACATTTTGTTATTGGTTTTATTTTTAGAAGGTTCACTGTGCAGCCAAAATGACGTTACCTTTATTCTGTCGTTGGTTACGAGCATTTTCAGACACAGGGATGCATGGTTTGTTTTTGTTTATTTATTTTTATAATCTAGGAAAAGGGGGTGATTTGAATTGAATTTAAAAAATAATTAAATTTTACCTTTTTGCCCCTAGCGGAGGCTTCAACCTGCAATCATTACATCACTTATCTCTGCAATACAACTGTAATAGTAATGTAATGAAGGAGTTAAACACTGGCCATGGGGTAAATCAATCACTAGAGCAGTTGCGAATGATTGGCATCATGAGTATATGATGCTATCCCCCACTCCACATACACTGCATTTAGCATTTTCTCAAATACAGGACAACCCCTTTAAAGAACATGGTGACATTGCCCACTTTTCTCATTTGCAAAAACCCATAATTTTTTTTTTTTTCATTTTTTTTTAAGGACATTTTTTTTTTTTGCAAGATGAGGTGTATTTTTGATGGCATCATTTTGGTCAACTTATTGACTAACTTTTATAAACTCATAGATTGTAAGCCCTTGCGGGCAGGGCCCTCTATCTCACTGTGCCAGTTGGTCACTGTTGGTATTATCTATTTTGTATATTTTGTGTACGTAAACCCTCAAATGTAAAGCACCATGGAATTCATGGTGCTCTATAAATAAATAATAATAATAATAAAAATAATCTCTTTTTGGGTGGCACTGGATGCAATGGAGGGAAGAGAGGAGAGTGTCACGGTACTGGTCATGTTCAAACTCAAAGCTGAGAAAGCTTTTGGTAGCTTGAGTTGGGGGTGGCTGGAACAGGTGTTGGATACCATGGGATTTTGTGGGCACTTTAAGACATTCTTAACCACCCTTTACTGATATTCCAAGAACAAGTGTTTGTCCGACACAATAATTTTCAATTGAAAAGGGAAAATGACAAGGATTTTCGCTACCCCCTTTGCTTTTTGACTTGACCCTAGAGCCATTACCTAGACTGTTGAGCTCTCAGGAATTGTTTCAGGGAACAGAAGTGTAAATACTGTGCTGCATAGCCTCTTTGCGGACCATATTTTTTTTCACGTCCTAGCTCAAAGAGAATTTGCCAGGGCTATGCCATCAGTTGGGAGGTCTTTAGTAATATTTCTGCGTTTCAGATGTGTGTGGCATAATTTGAGGTCTTTTTTCTAGGGAATGGCATTGTGGGCATTAAAAGAGGTCACAACTCGAAAATTGGTTTATCATCTCAACTATCCTCTGCTTTTACCAAGATAGTTCAGGAACCCCTACAATGGCAAAACTTAACTTTGTCTCTTTTGAGAAGATGATGTTCAAATTACTGTATCCCCTACAGATAATACCTTTATTGCTGTATCATGTAGATGTCATGTGGCTTACTAAGGCTTCATACACAAACTCACAGCTACCAGGGAGACAGGGGGCATCAATTTACCAAACATCAGGGGGTACCATCTGTGGTGCTTAGCATGACAAACTAATGAATGAGTAAAGCAGATTAGTTTTAACTAAGACCCACTGTCCAGCTTCTGATCTCCCTAGGAGCCTTCCTTGTTGCCACATTCCTCCCTGGTGGCACTTTTTACATATTAATTGCTCAATAATATGTAGAGACAATATTATGGATTGGAGGTCAATGTAGAAGAAATTTGGAGAATTCTTTCAAATCTCTAAATATCTCCCTTTGTGGTCATATCCTTGGTTCTCTTTGAGCAGAGGCAACGTATTTAAAAGTGAGACTATCAGCAGGAAAATCAGTGTCAAACTGATGACAGTACCTTGTAGAGCTGCCTTTACACTTTCCACAGATGTTTTTCTTATTCTGCATTGCTGCTCCGATAAATGAATTTTTGGAAAGTGTAGAAGCATTTCTGCAATGTACGGTCATCAGTTTGATACGGACTTTCCCACTGACAGACTCTCTTTAAAGAACAGTGTGCAAGTGGGATTGTGAAAAACAGCCAGTTGTTACATACTACGGAGCAATTTTGGCTCACTCATATCCAGTTTTGAACTCAATTCTTTTCAGAACACTCAAATTAGGGACTTGTTTAATGCACTTTTAGATGTCAGTAAGAAGAGGGTTCCTAGAGAGATGGACAAAGTTATATTTGAGAGTGGATCAGTCATCTTAATTTCTTATCTATATAGGGCTTTGCAAAATAACTTCATTACAGTTCCCCATAGCAATTCTTCAATGCTTGAGTGAGATAACTGGATGATAAAAGGGTGGGAAACAAGCTACAATGTGGCTGGGTTTCTACAGAGAAAAATATAATCCAGGAATCTTGGAGACACTCATATCAAAATATTACAAAGGGCTTACTGCTATCCAGTGAATAAAAATCAGTCAATGGTCTGCACTACTTGTTACAAAACAGAATTCTGTTGTGTATCCATCACATGACCAAAGACTGATTTTTATCCACTGGAATTAAACAATGGATGACAGCAAGCAGAAATCTGGAAAACCATGATGTAGTGGTACGGAAAGTAGACTGGAAAATTTATTAACTTTTCATTAGACAAACAATATTTATTTGCTGAAACACAACTCCTTTATTGTACAAAGATGTGGCACTAACATCCATGTGTAATGCACTTTACAGTAAGGGCATTTTATAGCAGATCGTGACTAGCCTCAGTTACTTAGAATTTTATAGTGACATGTCTGTGCCACTTTCCTGGCACTAGTTCCAGATCACTACAGCTGCCCAGAGATTCTGTCAGCACAGTGTGCTGCCCGAGGCTGAAAGATTTCACTCCATCGTGTTTCAGGAATTATGTGGCAATGGTCTCAGTATCCTGCTTATTATGTACATTCAACACCATACGCAACTTAGAGAATCAACTCCTCTCATAAACGTGTATAAAGATTTTAAAAATATGTATTAAAAATGCATAGTGTCCACTTGGTTCCTTGGATCTTCATTCTGAAAAGAAGTACTTCTAGACGTATTCTTTTTCCAACATTAGAGAGGTTCTGGTATCAACATCAATTTGATTCCTTTTGTAATTTACAGTATGATGATGAAGGGCAACTTCACAACTGATAATATCTAAGGTTGTTGTATTTTACTGCAATGGTCAGAATGGTGGCTCAGTGGAAAGTACTTCCTTGCAGCGCTGGAGTTCTGATCCAGCCAAGGACAACATCTACATGAAGTCTGTATGTTCTCAGTGTGTTTGTGTGGGTTTCCTCCTATTCTCCAAAGTCATACTGATAGGGATTTTAAATTGTGAGCTTTATAAAGGTCATATATCATCTAACAAAAGATTTAAAAAAAAAAAAGTGCCCAAATATTTGTTCTGATACAGCAAGTATGAACGTCTATCAGCAGCTTGTTCCCTTCTCTTTACTACTCCCTGAAAAACCCCTTTAAAGTTCATTGCTGTAATTATTTACCTGGTCCCAGCGATTGCAGATGATGGATCTTGGGGTTATGGCGACATCACAACCCCCAGGTCATGTGATTCGAAGCAGTACTGGATTTACTATTGACAGGAGGGTACTGAACACCGGATCGGAACACATGACCCGGTGGTCGTTACCTGGTCCTGGAGGTACCGGAGAAGTAAGTAAACTGCTATTTCCCAGACAAGCCTGTTAAGATTTCTATGCATGTGTGTCAAAGGGAAGAGTAGATATCTTATGCGTATGGCCAAGCAATACTCAAGAATCTTTTTCTAGAAGTGGTAGATGAAAGGCTTATCCAGAATCATATTTAAACTTCTAACTTAGAGGGGTGTTCCACTTTGTTCTTTTAAGACTCACTATGCTGTTAAATAAATAAAACTGTTGGGCTGTGTTCACACGAAGTTTTTTGGCAGCGGATTTGGATGCGGAATGCGCCTGAAAAAACTCCTCCCATTAATTTCAATCGGAGTCAGTAGCTTTTTTTTTTTTCCTCTAGCAGATTTTTTCCGTTAGCGGAAAAAAAAGGGATATGACCTATCTTGCCGCGGATTCCGCCCGCGGTGTCCGCGGCTCGAGACGCGCTCCTGATTAGGCCCATTCATCCGGGCCTAATCAGGAGCGGGATGCCGCGACGGAATACTGATGCACTGCATCGGCTTCCCGTCGCGGCAGACCGTAGCGAAAATTCCAGCGGCAGAAAATTATTTTCATTTTCCGCTGTGTGAACACACCCTTGGGCTCCAGCAGGGAGTCTCCCGTTCTTTGTTTACTGTTTGAACAGAACATCAGCCACTGATTGGTTGAATTGCTCCTGTGTGGGTCAAAAGTCAGGGAGATTCTCTACTGGCTCCCTGGCCAAATTGACAAGTATAAAGTATTTTCTATTTTAAACCTAGCTATGTTGTAAAAATATTAACTGGAGCACCCCTTTAAGCTCACTGAAGTGTTTTAAACAACACACTGCTTTATCTATCTTGGTCCATTTTTCCAGATACTGTTCATTATGTGTAAACTCCTCTGTGTTTACAGCTCATTGCCTAGGTAGCAGTCCACCTCTCTAATCTAGCTGTAGTGGTCACGCTGATGACTCCGTCCTTGTTCCTGGCCATCTATATGCTTTTCTCTTTCTGCTAAGTGCAGTTGCTGAGCCCTGGTAAGGGCTAGTATGCCTTGATCCGTGCCTATATTACAACTTCATGTAATTCCAGAGATAACTGTGCAATTTACAAGCACAAACACATGCGGGCCTGAGCTGAAATTTAGGAAATGGGAGAAGAGACAGGAGGGAAGCTAAACCACCCATAGTAAATATAGTATGGGGACAGGATGTTGCTAGGAGGTAGGGACTTACAGTATCATTCATAAACTTTTTTGCAAGGAGTCCCTTCCCCTGCACACTGTTCAGGCAGGGAAATTCACCACTCACATAGACCAAGTTTCACTGGTGAAACTAGGCTTAGCCTTACGAAAAGTCACCGGATTTCAGATGTTCACTAGATTTCACTTATGAAAATTCCACAGCATGTTCACAATTTGTTCCCAGCCTAACAGCATATCTCTGCGATTCTTTTTGTTTGTTGCATTATGATGTGACTGGGGATTGCTTCACAAGAGAGCTAACCTTTACACCAAAGCAAAGGGAATATATTTAGGTTTTTTGATGCAGTTTGGAAACCAAGACCAGATGCGGATCATAAGTAGGACAATTTATTAAGGACAGTTGATTCCTATTTTTTTTAATTCACTCCTGGTTTTTTGGCTTCAAAAACGTCATAAAAATCTCAACATGTGTCCTTATCCTTGGACCACTTTTACATGGTCAGTATTTCAACAGTATCTTGCATCAGTGTTTGCAAGCCAAAACCAGGGATGAAAAATAAAAACATATTGGAAAGATTTGCACCTCTTCTCTGTTCTGGTCCCACTCCTGGTTTTGGCATACCAATACTGATGCAGGATACTGACCAAAAGAAAGCGGCTAAAAGATAAAAGACACACCACACAGCACAAAGGGGCAGATTTATTAATACGTATCATATGCCAGTCCTAATATAGGGCCCTGAGTGGCGCACGGACCAAGTGATTTGTGAAGAGGTTGTGCCAAAATGGAAATCTATGCCAGAAAACTGACATGAGTTGTAAAGAATCTGTCGGCCCATTGCTCTCTCATTCCCACCCCTTTCATATTTGCACAGTGTGGCAGACAAAAGGTCCTTGCGTGCCAGAAAACTGGCGTGGAGAAATTGATTCCCCCCCAAAGTGTCTGTTTTGAAGCCAGAGCAGGTCACTTCTGATTCCTTATTAAATCTATCTGAAACAACAAACCACCCAGAGATAGGACTATTCCTCTTAAGTACACCTTTGGCTAGGTAATAAAAATTAGATTGGTAGAAGATGATTTTCAGGCTTGTAATGTCACGTTCCTCAGAACAAAGATTTTCATTAACTTATTTATATTTAAGTGAATGGGATTTACGCTAGGTTCACACTAGTGTTTAAGTATGAGACTCTGTCCCCCATTCCGCTTAAAATAGGCGGAGAGAAAAGTCCTGCAAGCAGGACTTTTGTCACTGCTGATTTCAGCGGAAACTGGCAGCAACCCAGACATGGGGTCTGCGGGTAACCACTTTTTAAGAGGATAGGGTTTCCGTTTTTTCGAGTCCCCAAACGGACCCAAAGGACGGAAACCCTGAATGCTAGTGTGAACCTAGTGTCAGATGAAATAACAGGCACTGTCTTCAACTGTGTTCACTGCACATTGAGACCTGCCAATCTTTGTTAGAGGGTAGCACTGGATGGCAACCACAGGTGATAACAGGTGCTCTGGCACACTTTGCTACGTCCCAGGTGCACCAAACAGCTAATTTCCATACAGATTAAAAATGTAGTTTCGCCAGGACTCTTAAATTGGAATTAGAAAAAAAAAAAAAAAGTTACAAACTCCAGCTTTACAATAAATTTATTTTAAATTATACAGTTCATGGCATTGTATGATTGGATACATAGTTTGTTGCTTATTAATTTTAGCAATTTAATCACAATAGCTTTTAAAATGAATTTTACTGCTTCTGACTGACCAGTTATGGAAAAATAGAAGTCAGAGATATAGGTTTCGCCTACCTACTCCATGCGCCACTTTGACACAAAAAATATATTATTCCGTTCACCACCCCCAAAGCACATAGGCGATTTAGACAATATCTTGGGTGTGGTATAACCCTTTTAAGCCATGCTATCCTTTTGCTAACTGAAAGTTGCTACACACACGGTATGGTACTCAATGCTACTTCACAATTCTGCTATTTTTCAATGTGCTTATTTAAAATGGACCTTCATGTCTTGCATATCAATACATAAAAAGTTAAGAGGTCTTAAACAGTCTCCATTTAGAAGATATCATTCCATCACTCCTCGAAAAGCGGTCAGAGGTCATATGAGTGAAAGGTAGGGGTTATTAGCCAGAATAACTCCCAAAGGTTATTAATTCATTTTAGTCATCACCATATGATACAAAGGATCCTTTATGACCCTGGCAGCAAGTGCTTATGACTAGTATTTCATTACACAAAAGGCATTCTTCTCAGTGGGATGGTAAAAAAATAAAAATGAATGTCTGCTTAATACTGATTTAAGGTTGATTTGCAATGCCAATGTGTTCAGCCCTTTGTCTCAATGTGTCTTCTCTGTAAGCCTTTGTGTTGCTGCCTTTTCACTTGGTTTAAAGTGTGGTGAAAGAACATTGAGGGGGATAAGAAAGCTCCACATGATGGAGTGCAGCTCTATTACAGCCTAAATATAGCATAGCAATATGTAGACAGGCCACAACTTAACCCAGACAGGCATTGGAGATGCTGCATTTCATAAAAAAAAAAAAAAAAAAAAAAGAAGTCATACAAAAAGGAGAATACTAAATTCCTTTATGAAGGAATTTGTTCTTTTTGGTGTCAACAAAATAAGACACTCTTCAAATCTACAGAAGGGAATGTGAGCTGAGTATCTGGAGATGAAGACCAGCATTCTCCAGACATATTTATTAAGATTCTGGACAGAAAAATTGAACAAATCTATAACTGCTCATAACAGGCATCAATTTTCATATTCAGGACTATAGACAGATCAAACGTGCGAAACCTATTAGAAAGCATGCATCAATGGCTTGTCCAGGATCTGAAGGTAATTGATACTGATGACCTATCCACAGGATGGTTCATCAGTTTCAGATCATTCAGGGTCTGACACCTGGTTTCCGTCCCGATCATGTACTAGGTATATGGCCAAAAGCAGCCCTGTTCTTAGTCAAGTAATTGGGAGTGGAGATGCAGTACCAAGCATCACCGCTTTACTGTGTGGACCAAAAACTCTGTTGAGTGTATGGAGCTCAGTACACTAGTTGTGGTGCCTGGAACTGCAGCCCTACTCCTGTTTCCTTGATGGGCTGCTTCAGGCTACATACATAGTCCATGGCTTTCAACAGTTGAAACAGATGATTGGGACAGGTTCTGGGCATCAGTTTTTATTAGTATGTAAATAAAAAGAATTACAATTTTTGTGCAACCAATTTACTAAGACTCGAGTCAGAAAACTGGTGTGAGTTATAAAGGAAGCATACGCAGGTTCCTGACTGAAATAATTTATATAATGAATATAAAGTTTATTGGTGGAATAACCCTTTAAATTACACATTTACACATTCTCTTTTTTCATACCAAAAGAAACTAAATATACCCAACTCTCATACAGTCATGGCTGTAAGTGTTGGCACCTTTAAAGTTTTTCAAGAAATGTAAGTATTTCTCCCAGAAAATTATTGCAATTACACGTTTTGTTATACACATTTATTTCCTTTGTGTGTATTGGAACAAACAAAAAAAACAAACAGTGGGAAAAAAAAAAGGCAAATTGGACAATTTCACATAAAATTCCAAAAATGGGCTGGACAAAATTGTTGGCACCTTTTCAAAATTGTGGGTATAAACTTTGTTTCAAGCTTGAAATGCTCGTTCAAACTCAACTGTGGCAAGTAACAGGTGTGCGCAATATAAAAAGGAAAGAAGTTAACTCAGTCTTTGCACTGTGTGTGTGACACTAAGCATGGAGAACAGAACTGTCTGACGACTTGAGAACCAAAATGGTGGAAAAATATCAACAATCTCAAGGTTACAAGTGCACCTCCAGAGATCTTGATGTCCCTTTGTCCACAATGTGCAACATAATTTAAGACGTTTACAACCAATGGCACTGTAGCTAATCTCCCTAGATGTGGAGGGAAGAGAAAAACTGATTAAAGGATGCAACGCAGAATACCTCAGATGGTGGATAAGCAGCCTGTCCTGCAGGCTGAGGGTGCATCAGTGCCAGCGCAACCTGTTGACATTTGAATGAAACGAAACGCTATGGCAGGAGACCCAGGAGGACCCCATTGCTGACACAGACATAAAAAAAAAAGCTAGACTGCAGCGAACCAAAACATACATGAGTAAGCCAAAATTATTCTGGGAAAAAGTCTTGTGGACAGATGAGACCAAGATTTTGGTAAAACACATCATTCGACTGTTTACCAAAAACGAGATTAGGCCTACAAAGAAAAGAACACAGTACCAACAGTCAAATATGGTGGTGGTTAAAAAAATGTTTTGCGATTGTTTTGCTGCCTCTGGCACTTGGTGCCTTGACTGCGTGTAGGGCATCATGAAATATGAAGATTACCCAAGGATTTTGGGTTGCAATGTAGGGCCCAGTGTCAGAAAGCTAGGTTTGTGTCCTAGGTCAAGGGTCTTCTAGCAGGACAATGACCCCAAATATACTTCAAAGAGCACCCAGAAATGGATGGAAACAAAGCACTGGAGAGTTCTAAAGTGGTCAGCAATGATTCTGGATCTAAATACCATTGAACACTCGTTGAGAGATCTTAAAAGTTGCTGTTGGGAGAAATCACCCTTCAAATATGAGAGACTTGGAGCAATTTGCAAAAAAAGAGTGGTCCAAAATTCTAACTGAAAGGTGTAAGAAGCTTGTTGATGGTTACAAGAAGCTATTGATTTCAGTTAATTTTTTTCCAAAGGGTGTGCAACCAAATATTAAGTTGAGCGTGCTAGCCCATTTTTGGAGTTTTGCGTGAAATTCTATCATGTTTGGCTTTTTTTTTTCCTCCGTTTTTTTTTTGTGTTGTTCCAATACACATGAAATAAACATTTGTCTAACAAACCGTGTGTAATTGCAATAATTTTCTGGGAGAAAAACTTTATTTACTAGAAAAACTTCAAGAGTGCTGTAAATATGTGAGCTCTGGTATGTGGTTACATGACATTAATTTATTGCAATATGGGGGGATAGGAGCATTGCTCATAGAGCACAATACAGTCACCTTAAATATTCATTCTGAAGCCACAGTTATAAACATGCCATTAACAGGATGGACATATATATATATATTTTAATTAACAAATTGAATGCTTGATACCAAAGTGGCTTGGTTATCTTTAGCACCATCCATCATCTTATAGAAGACCAATAGTCTCTCCTAACATTGCTGATTTTAGTAAACAACCCCTTGGTGATTTATTTATTTTTTTTTCCATCAATGTAGTGTGTAAATGCTTGTTTTTTGGTGGGATGTGCTATATTTTTAAATAGCACCATTCTGGGGTTCATACAACTGTATGAATTAACTATTTGTGGGAGCAAATAGAAAAAGCAATTCCACCATTTTTTATTTTTTTTAAGGGAGTCTATCACTGTCCCCAGCTACTTTAACACGCTCCCATTATGCTGTAGATGCCGTTAGCAGAATAAAAATACCTGTCTTATGTTTCAGAGCCCCAGGGATGTGTAGAAAAAGCACTTTTATTCTCCATTCAAATGAGGATCTCGGAGCACGGGGGGGGGGGGAGATTTCTTCTATTACTAAGCACTGCTGCATCAACACTAAACACACCTATCCTGCATTCAGCTCACCCCTCTGGGCAGTGTGAGTTGATCCACTGACAATCCGCCCCCAGAAGAAGCCTTGAAGCGAAACAAGCGTCAGGGGTTCAGTGTCGGCCAGGTGAGTCAGTATTGGGGTTCATAGTTACATCTTCTTTCTGACCTGTCTTGCAGCAACTGTTTTGCACCACTCAGCACTTTACAAGGCATACTGTATACTATATGGCACTCTGCCGAGTACCCGTGTTATAGATTTTGTAATATGTTTGCTGTTGTGAATCTTCCTTGCAATCCTGTGAAGTCTTGCTTATTTTGTATTTTCACTCCTTACATCTCACCTGGCTGTTACTATGTGGTACTTTCCCTTTCTAAGTCTTCCCATTTTTTTCATTATATATATTTTTTTTTTTTATAAACATGAAAGATTTAACTTTCTTGTGGGCATGTTTTTTTGTACTACCATTCCTTTTGTAGGCATTCTTGGCTTTGGCTCAAAAAACTACAGCAAAATCTGCCAAAAAAAAAAAAAAAAAAAAAAAAAGCTGTGTTTCTGCAGCGTGGGGCTTCAGCCTGAATCAGCAGGTGGTCATGTGCTGCACTGATGGATCTACATAAATTTCTCACTCAAATCCCAGGGGATTATTTATTTATTTATTTTTAAACGCTCACTCAAAAAAAAAAAAAAATAAAATGTAGATTGTTACTTAAGTAGAGCCTTCTTCCAGTTGTCAGATTCCTGTTTTCTCATAAAGAAGGATGGACTGCCAGGAAATAATATTTTCCAGAAAGGAAATAAAATAACATAAAGTGAAATACTCAGGCCAAGTTCACACCTGCCTATGACTAATGGGGTTCACCAGCTGTCCATCGGGTTTCCGCCTTTTCTATAATAAAACCTCTGTGCAGGACTTTTCTCTCCACCTATTACCTGCAGTACTCCGACGCAGGTACAGGTACTCCGACGCAGGTACAGGTACTCCGACGCAGGTACAGGTACTCCGACGCAGGTACAGGTACTCCGACGCAGGTACAGGTACTCCGACGCAGGTACAGGTACTCCGACGCAGGTACAGGTACTCTGACGCAGATGTGAACCTAGCCTCAAATGTACAAAAATGTATTTTTAGTCAAACAATAGCTAAAATGCAAATGTGATAACCAAAATGCAGTGTCATGGCGTGGTATATAAAAAGTAGCCATGGCACGCAAAAACAGAAGTGTCCCAAGATAGTTATTCATTAATCATAATTTAGGTAAAACGTTCAATTAATCGAGATTTTGACTTTAGTCAATCGCCTAGCCCTAGATCAAATAAGAATCATCCTAGTATAACCCCCCCCCACCACCCCCCAATAAGTTTTAGTATTACTTCTGGAGGACAACTCTCTTGAGATTTACTGACTTCCAAGTGTTAGAGTTTGGCTCCAGAAGAAAAAAAAGTCTCCTAAATGCTATCCTAGAAAAAAAGAATATCCTTAATTCTGACTTGAGCAGATGGTTAATGCTGGCCATGAAAAAAGAGGAATAAGAGGGTAATTTGTGAATGCAACCCAAGTGACACTAATCAAGAAATCTTTAGTAGCACAGTGACGTGTTTTTCCAAGTATAGACTGGTAATCCATCCATGGATAAAGATGTCTGGTGTTATTCCTGTAATTTTTTTTTTTTTTTGTCATCAAGGCTGAGGGATTGTAGCCAACTGTCAAGCAAGATATATTTGGACTAGACAAATAAACAAAGTTTAAAACTGACAAACTGCCCAGATTAGATTTAGATCCAAATTTACTGCAAAAAAAAAAATGGGAACAAGCTCATGTCAGTCATGTGAGCTCTATATTCAATCACACCCCAGTTTTCCAGCACAACATTGGGTCAACAGTCATATCAATATAGTATACTGGTCAGCCTAATCTGAGAATGCAAACTTCACACATACAATGAACACTTACTAAGGCTGGGGCAACAAATTGCGAAAAAATTGCATTTTTTTTGTTGTTGCAGATTTTACTGTGTTTTGTTGAGCCAAAGATAGTAGAGAATTGAAAAAGTTGGAGAAAGTATAACTGATTGCTTTATATTTTCATCCCTTTTGAAGTAACTCTTGGCTTTGGCTCAAAACGCAACAAAATCTGCAAAAAAATAAAAATAAAAATCTGCTTTTTTTTTTTGCTTTCATCACCTCCAACAAGTCCAACTCTTTACATCATTTAATAGCTGCTGCTTCACTGATTCAGGAACAGTTGGATTTTTATCTCTAGCTACCACCATTCCTGAGCAATCAATTCTGATAGTTTGGGTGCATGATATGCCATTTAGGCAATGTACTGTCAGGGATGGCAGTATTAGGCAGGAGCAGGCAAGCAGTGCGATTCTGAGCTCTGACACTGGCTGCCTCAGATTGAGGCTCTGAATCACGCTCCGCTGACTGATACTGCCCTTCGGACATTATAGAGCTTAAATAGCACATCAAGCATCAAAACTACCTGTGCTTATTGGTCAGGAATGGTGGTGGCTAGAGAGAAAATTTTCAACTGCGCTGGAACCAGTGGAGCAGCACCTATGAACAGATGCTAAAAACTTAAATTGGTGGAGGTGGTAAAAGATCCTCTTTAAGTGATTCAATCAAAGAGAAATGCCATGGCAAGTGGTCAGCAGGTGTGTTGCTACTTTGTAACAAACCTGCCAGCTCACAAGTCTCAAGCTGCCATCAGAGAATGCGGCTTCATGGAGCTTAACCATCCACCCTACAGTCCAGACCTGGCTCACAGTGATTACTTTCTCTTTCATAACCTGAAGAAATTTCTGCGTGGACAACAATTTCCTGATGATAATGCAGTCAAAGAGGCAGTAACAGGGTTCCTGCAGCAGCAAGAAGTCTCCTTTTATTATGAGGGAATCCAATCACTGGATGTGAAGAGGAATAAGTGTGTTGAAGTCAAGGGGGGATTACACTGAAAAGTAGAAAGTCCAACTTTTACAAAAAATTTTGTTCTCATATTCAGGTAAATAACATATTGAACAATTACAAGACGATTAGTGATAGAAATCCTAGAGAGGAGTGAGGGGGCAGATCTGTGCTGCTGTATACAGTGTGTTTAAACATACTTTTTAGTGACAGACAGTCCTCCTGCTGTTTTTCATTACATACTTACTAACTGCTATCCTATCTGTTATAGAATCTGTTATTGGAGCATTTATGATTAGTGCAGGCTCTTAGACAATTTAAAATTAAAAAAAAACAAAAAAAAAAAACACACACACGAATGTGGGTGGCAAAAGCAACACCACTTCTGGTCTTGGTGAAACCACCAGTAGCCACAGGATTGTTGTACTTACTGAGAATGAAGATGAAGTCTTTGATTATTTAGCTCATTCATCTCAATCACAGGAGGATAAAGCATCCAAGAGTGATGGGATCTTGAGTCAGGCTTCTGTGTGTTCCTCCTCCTCCTACATAACTTACCACAGCGCCTTTCTGGACTGACAACTGTGTCTCCTTCATAATCTTCACTGACACAGATCCTTGGTAGCGATGTTGCACCTGTGAGAAATCTATTTCTCCTAGACAGTGCAGTCTTCATCCTCTTTTTCATGAGCTGGATGAGAACAAACATCGTATGCAAGCAGAGGAGAAAGGCATGACTGTTGGTGGTGGAGGTAGCAGTGACAGGGAGTATGGTAGTACTACTGGTAGTCGTTCTGGTAGCGGGGCTAGAGGAAAATCGGGGAGGCGGAAATTCTGAGGGTGTGTAGGAATCCCACGGCCATGAAGTGTCAGAAAAGATGGGAAGACGATGACATCACTAATGATTCTTTTAGAACCTGACAGTGGCAGTAGTTACAGTAACGATTCCAGCCATTGCGCAGGCTCAACATCCAAAAAAGCCCGCCCATAGCAGACCTAGGGTAAGCTCACATAGTTGGTGCAGTGGCACTGGTGGTGGTAGTGGCAGAAACATTTCTGCTGTTGATAATGTTGGCAGCAGCAACTCCACACAGTCATCTCCCGTGTGGGAATTTTTTTTTGTACATTGCGAAATGAGAAATCCATGGCAATGTGTAAGATCTGCAAGCAGAAACTTAACCGTGCCCTGCATAAACTTTCACAACCCGCTGTGTCAATGTTTTGAGTGGCAGCGGCCACAGTCCAGAAACGCAACAAGGCCAGGTGCTAGTTCCACCAAGTCTGTGCAGTGCCAGATCCAACATCATTCAGGGCCAATCCATCTGCTCTGGATCCTCCTGTCTGAGCCATTTCCCACCATCTTCACAAGGGCAAGCCATTGCTTCCAATCCTCCTCCTCACCCCTTGTTTCATGGTCATAAAGTAAAGCGTTGCCATGCAGTTTTACAATTAATGAGCCTAGATCAGAGAAACCACACAGCGGAAGAGCTGCTTTGCTGTATCCTGCTGGATGGCTCCTCACCAACTCCAACTGGGCAGAACTGCCAGCAACAATGGAACCTATATTGTTGCTGTGCTGCAGTTAGTACAAATGACACATTTCGCTGTACAGTATGGCACACGTCCCTTAAATATTTTTTTTTTTTTTTTTTTTTTACTTTTCTTCCGCTCCCACAAGGGTACTTGACCATGGGATCTGTTGATCCCCACTACAATACATTTTATTTCAGTACACTGCACATAGGGATAGGCAGACTGCTGCCATGGAAACCCACAATCTCATGGCAGGGAATCCAAGACATGGCAGGAGGGTGTGATCTTGCCCCGAAT
The DNA here is from genome assembly GCA_947044405.1 of Leptodactylus fallax. NCBI lineage: Eukaryota > Metazoa > Chordata > Amphibia > Anura > Leptodactylidae > Leptodactylus > Leptodactylus fallax. Next base: position 6,136,148 of record CAMRHE010000027.1, on the reverse strand, counting down.
CAACCAGATGCCGTCATCACAGCATCTGATGGTTTAAGCCGCCAGAGTCTGAGTATTTTACAACTACAGCGGTCATTTAGTCCATGCGGTATGAAAGCGCTGTACTATTACAATGCTGAGCCATAGCCATTGTTATAGAAAGGCAGATGTTATCAAGAAGGGGTATAAAAAAAAAAAAAAAAAATTATAAAAATATATATATATATATATATATATACACACACACACACACACACACACACACAGTACAGACCAAAAGTTTGGACACACCTTCTCATTCCAAGAGTTTTCTGTATTTTCAGGACTATAAAAATTGTAGATTCACACTGAAGGCATCAAAACTATGAATTAACACGTGGAATTATATACTTAACAAAAAAGTGCAAAACAACTGACAATATGTCTTATATTCTAGGTTCTTCAAAGTAGCCACCTTTTGCTTTGATTACTGCTTTGCACACTCTTGGCATTCTATCGATGAGCTTCAAGAGGTAGTCACCTGAAATGGTTTTCACTTCACAGGTGTGCCCTGTCAGGTTTAATAAGTGGGATTTCTTGCCTTATAAATGGGGTTGGGACCATCAGTTGTGTTGTTCAGAAGTCAGGTGGATACACAGCTGATAGTCCTACTGAATGGAGTGTTAGAATTTGTATTATGGCAAGAAAAAAAGCAGCTAAGTAAAGAAAAACGAGTGGCCATCATTACTTTAAGAAATGAAGGTCAGTTAGTCCGAAAAATTGGGAAAACTTTGAAAGTGTCCCCAAGTGCAGTGGCCAAAACCATCAAGCGCTACAAAGAAACTGGCTCACATGAGGACCGCCCCAGGAAAGGAAGACCAAGAGTCACCTCTGCTGCGGAGGATAAGTTCATCCGAGTCACCAGCCTCAGAAATCGCAGGTCAACAGCAGCTCAGATTAGAGACCAGGTCAATGCCACACAGAGTTCTAGCAGCAGACACATCTCTACAACAACTGTTAAGAGGAGACTGTGTGCAGCAGGCCTTCATGGTAAAATAGCTGCTAGGAAACCACTGCTAAGGACAGGCAACAAGCAGAAGAGACTTGTTTGGGCTAAAGAACACAAGGAATGGACATTAGACCTGTGGAAATCTGTGCTTTGGTCTGAGGAGTCCAAATTTGAGATCTTTGGTTCCAAACACCGTGTCTTTGTGCGACGCAGTAAAGGTGAACGAATGGACTCTACATGCCTGGTTCCCACCGTGAAGCATGGAGGAGGTGGTGTGATGGTGTGGGGGTGCTTTGCTGGTGACACTGTTGGGGATTTATTCAAAATTGAAGGAATACTGAACCAGCATGGTTACCACAGCATCTTGCAGCGGCATGCTATTCCATCCGGTTTGCGTTTAGTTGGACCATCATTTATTTTTCAACAGGACAATGACCCCAAACACACCTCCAGACTGTGTAAGGGCTATTTGACCAAGAAGGAGAGTGATGGGGTGCTACGCCAGATGACCTGGCCTCCACAGTCACCAGACCTGAACCCAATTGAGATGGTTTGGGGTGAGCTGGACCGCAGAGTGAAGGCAAAAGGGCCAACAAGTGCTAAGCATCTCTGGGAACTCCTTCAAGACTGTTGAAAGACCATTTCAGGTGACTACCTCTTGAAGCTCATCAAGAGAATGCCAAGAGTGTGCAAAGCAGTAATCAAAGCAAAAGGTGGCTACTTTGAAGAACCTAGAATATAAGACATATTTTCAGTTGTTTCACACTTTTTTGTTAAGTATATAATTCCACATGTGTTAATTCATAGTAATTAGAAACGCACATCATTTTTACTCAGGTGATTTCTCAAAAAGGATGGGATTATGCCAGGATTGGAGATCACAATGAATGAGGGAAGAATAATTTGGATACTATATACTATATACATAGTCTGAGGTATGTCCCAAGTGAATGCTCACTCAATGAAACCCTTGACTATTAGTATTGCACAAAGTGGTAATGGTTGATCATATCTAGATGACCAGAGCACTAGATAGAAGATGTCACATTGAGATCAATTTAATCTAAACCCAGAAAATCTCCCAAAGGTTTCCTGCTTTCCTTAATTTACTTGCAATAAAGTTTCTAAACAATTAAAATAGAGTTTTAAATTTGACCAAAAATATCATTTGACATCTAAATTTGTAGTCTTAAGAGCTAAAAGAGTATTTATAACTTCATATTATTTATATCAAGGATATGCAATGAAATTGTTTCATATTTCAGACCAGGGCCTACACCCATCTCCAGAAGTGAAACAGGAAACCGGTTATCTATATAGGTAAATGTCCCATAGGGAGTGCCAACATCTATTAGACATTTATGACAAATCCTGTGCATATGCCCTAAGTGTCTAAGGTGGGAATAAGCTTTTAATTGATTTAACCTGGAGCCTATTAACAAAGCTGCCCCACTTGAAACGCCCCCTCCCCCTATGAGCCAAGAGGTTCCCCTTCTGTCTGACTCAAGCCATCCTTGAATGACAAGAAAGATCATTCGTTTGAATGACTGCATTAACACATTTTTCCTGCAGTGGCCCAACACAATACAGTGTGTAGAATTCATTAGCACAAATCTGTCTCTGGAGAGGAGATGGACTGTCAGCTCACCATGAGATCAGATTATTGCTGCCCATCGCAGTCTACAGAAAGGTATGGTGCAACAGCAGTCCAAAGAGTGAGATCCAGAAGGAAACACAATCTCCTGCAGCTAACAGTACATTGTCTACCACTATTGCTTTATTCACATCAATACTGTTCAGTACTTGTCTACAATGTCCTTCATGCTGCTTCTAAATAAAAGATACAGATATCAGAATCTACTGTTTGGGGCTAAAAACCACTGTAGCAATGCAGAGATAAACCCTTTTCATGTATGTTTTGATGGATACACAAATCAGCCTTGTAAGTGAACCAAGGAAGGCTCCAATATGGCAGATTTCCCTAAAGACAGTCTTAATACAGACAGAAGTTAAAATGTCAGTCACAACTAAAGGGGTGGCATTGGGCAATGATTCCAGAGGAGAGTCAAGAGTTCATGCCACCATCTATGGTTAAATCTGAAAAATCAGGCCTACCTCTGATGCACTCTGAGGTTAATCAGCTGGAGTTGGGTGTTGTACCCCTGCAAATTCCATATTGATGGCTTATCAGAAAGATAGGATAACACCACTAAAGTCTTGGAAAAACCCTTTAGGCTACGGCCCCACGTTGCAGAAACGCAGCTTTTGTTGGGGTTTTTGGAGCCAGAGCCAACAATGGTTACAAAAGGAATGGGAAATATATAGGAAGTTCTTATACTTCTACCTTCTGCTCAATCCACTCCTGGCTTTGGCTCAAAAAAACCACAACAAAATCTGCAACAAAAAAAAGCTGCGTTTCCGCAACATGGGGCCGTAGCCATAGAGAGGAAGGGGGGGGGGGGGGTGGAGAAAAAAAAAAAAACACACAAACTATACTCACTCAATCATCTATGAATGCCTCCTATTCCATTGCCACTCCTGTTATTACCAGACCAGAAGCTGAATTGCTCCATTGGATGCGATGTACCCACATCGTCAGATACATACAGCTGTGTAAATGCCTCAGTGGTCACATCTACATGAAGAGCATGTGCCTGCCAACACCAGTCGGTGACTAAATATGACTGCTGAACGGACATATGATGATGAACAGTAACATCATCGCTTTTGGTCCAGTGGAAATGAGAACAGAGGGGAAGAACTGGGGACAATATAAAGTTGAGAAAAGTTTTCTTCAAGGTAAACCACCGACTCCTTCATAAAAGGCTGACAACCATGGTCAGTTAGAACCTGTAAAGATCTTCTAATTCTTCAAAAGCTAGTGACCAGAAATATGCAATACACTGTGCATTTAATTATACAGTAATAACTGTATAATAAAAATTTTTTATTTTGAAACAGGAATTAAAGAGTTGGCTCCAAGAAAAATTATTCCCAACTCCACAACACTGCAGACAATCTTGTACAGATCCTCCCCCAGAGAAAAGTAGATAGATATATATGCTTTAGGCAGTGTTCACATGGTGTATTTCTATTAATTTTTTTTTTTTAATTGAAAAGGCTGCCCCCTCACCTGAAAGGTGGGAGTGACAGGAACATGCAAAGGGTGGGGTCATCAGGAACTTCAGATCTATTACCACTTACATTAGAAATCTGAAGTAAATTATGCTACAAATCTACCCCAGCTATGAGCTGATGTAGATTTCCTCCCAGGCACACGACCCAGAGGAGGATGTAACTCAGTTATAACTTCAAAAAGTATTAAAATACAAATACAGCAATAACAAAAAAAAAAAAAAAAAAATTCTATGAAGTACATAAAAGTGAAACATAAGAGAAGTATAAAATACAAAAACTGTCATTCTAGGAAGAGTGGAATGTACACAATAAAAGGGTAGAGGGGTGAAAACATAAATCAGGAGTCGGAAAGGGGAATATATATATATATATATATATATATATATATATATATATAGCGCAAGGAGTGTTGAGGGGTACAATATGAGTGGGGGGGGGGGGGAGAGATTCTGACCTAACAGCAGGGGAGGGAAATGCACACAATTCTAATGCCCAATCATAGTTGAAGACAGTATGGCAGACCGGGTATGCGAGACCTTTCAATCCAAGGAGCCCAAACCTTATCAAACAATGGCCGTGTGTCTGAGATAGTGGCGTTAATTTTTTTGTGAAGCATTACTGTGTGTCAAATCACATAGGTCAGCGAGAGGAAAGATTTTCTCCAGTTGAACACAACGTGGCACTGATCAGAATATATTGAAATAATTTGATTTGAGCATATTTAAGGCCGATAGGCTTGAGATTAAGCAGAAAAATGGGGGACGACAACGGGAATGACTGACCGAAGAGTCGCTGGGTCATTATATGAAAGAAGCGACAGGCATATGGGCAGGACCACCAAACTTGGAAGGTAGTGCGTTGCATCCCCTAAAACATAGGGAGACTGTAGGATAAATGCTATGAAAGCGATGAGGGACTAAGTAAGTCCTATGGAGGATGTTTAGAGAGGATTCCATGAGGGTGACCTGCCAACTGCATTTGTTAATCGATGTACAGTGCCATGTAAAAGTATTCATACCTCTTGAACTTTTTCACATTTTGTCACCTTACAACCACAAACTTAAATGCATTTTATTGAGATTTTAAGTGATAGACCAACACAGATAATTGTTAAGTGGAACGAAAATGATATATGGTTTTCAAAATTCTAATCAAATAAAATCTGAAAAGTGTGACATGAAAAAGTATTCAGCCCCCTGTTCTCTGATATCCCTAAATAAAATACAGTGTAATCAATTGCCTTCAGAAGTCACTTAGTTAATAGAGTCTAGGTGTGTAATTTAGTTTCAGTATAAATACACCTGTTCTGGGAAGGCCTCAATGGTTTGTTAGAGAACACTAGTGAACAAACAGCATCATGAAGACTAAGGAACTCACCAGACAGGTCAGAGATAAAGTTGTGGAGAAGTTTAAAGCAGGGTTAGGTTATAAAAACATATCCCAAGCTTTGAGCATCCCAAGGAGCACTGTTCAATCCATCATCCAAAAATGGAAAAGTATTCTACAACTGCAAACCTACCAAGACAGGGTCATCCACCTAAACTGACAGATCGAGCCATGAGAGCACTGGTCAGAGAAGCAGCCAAGAGGCCCATGGTCACTATTGGAGGAGCTGCAGAAATACACAGCTCAGGTGAAAGAATCTGTCCACAGGACAACTATAAGTTGCGCACTCCACAAATCTGGCCTTTATGGAAGAGTGGTAAGAAGAAAGCCATTCTTGAAAAAAAGACATAAGAAGTGCCGTTTGCAACAAGCCATATAAAGGGACACAGCAAATATGTGGAAGAAGGTGTTCTGGTCAAATGAGTCCAAAGTTGAACTTTTTGGCCTAAATGCAAAGTGCTATGTGTGGCGGTAAAGTAACACTGCTCATCACCCTGAACACATCATCCCCACTGTGAAACATGGTGGTGGCAGCATCATGCTGTGGGGAGGCTTTTCTTCAGCAGGAACAGGGAAGCTGGTCAGAGTTGATGGGAAGATGGATGGAGCTAAATACAGGGCAATTCCGGAAGAAAACCTGTTGAAGGCTTCAAAAGACTTGAGACTGGGAAGGAGATTCACCTTCCAGCAAGGCAATGACCATAAACATACAGCCGGAGCTACAGTGGAATGGTTTAGATCAAAGACAAAGAATGTTCATGTGTTAGAATGGCCCAGTCATAGTCCAGCCCTAAATCCCATTGAGCATCTGTGGCAAGACATGAAAATTGCTGTTCACAGACGCTCTCCATCCAATAAGGCTGAGCTTGAGCTATTTTGCAAAGAAGAATGTGCAAAAACCTCAGTCTCTAGAGAAGCAAAATGGTAGAGACATACCCCAAAAGTATTAATCCCCCCCCTTCCTATCAATACTTTTGCACATCACACTTTTCAGATTTTTATTTGATTAAAATTTTGAAAACCATGTATCATTTTCATTCCACTTCACAATCATCTGCTACTTTGTGTTGATCTATCACTTAAAATCTCAATAAAATACATTTAAAGGGGTATTCCCATGACTATAATCATATCTATATTTGTAGATAATTAAAAGTTAAACATTTTTGCAAATATAAAAGTAGTTAAAAATTGTGCAGAGTTTTAGAGAAAATCTTTAATTATCTTAGTAGTGACAGTCTGTTGTCTTGATCGGTTGCCAATGGATACGACCACAAATGCAGAAATTTTATATGGTCTGGGACTTGTCAAAAACCCAGCCATGATTTTCTTATTGTAGCTAGGTTATCAGCCAGGGACATTACATGTATGAGAAGATATCCTGGCCGCAATAAGGAAATCATGGCAGATTTTCTGACCTTAGAAAGGTCCTGTATTCATGGTCGTATCCACTGGCAACCGATCAAGGCATCAAGACTGTGACCACAAGATATTTAGAGAAAATCTTTAAAAATCTGCAAAATGTTTAATTACTTATACTTGAAAATAAGTTTAACTTTTAATTATCTACAAATTTAAAAATGGTTATGTACGTGGGAATACCCCTTTAAGTTTGTGGCTATAAGGTGACAAAATGTGAAAAAGTTCAAGAGGTATGAATACTTTTGCAAGGCACTGTACAACAGTCAGACCACTGGGCTAGTGTTAAAGTAGACTCATGTTCTCGCTCCCAGACTGCCATAAAGTCAAGCTTAGTATTGTGAGGCGGGGCATTCAACAAACTATATATAAATGAGAAAGAGCCTCTGTCTGCAGCTCGATATAGGCATAGTTTCTCAAAAACTGTGGGGTAAATTTCTGTATTAGGTGGGGCAAGAGAATGAAGAAAATGGAAGACCTGTGTAGTCCAAAATACCTCTGAAATGGGCATGGAGAATGTAGTAGCAAAATAGTCTTTGGTGAAGATCCGCCGGTTGCAAAGGAAGTCATTAAGACGGCGAAACCGAGCGTGCCTTCACTAAACAAACAACTCAAGGGAAAAGCCTGGATGGAAAAGGGGGTTATAAAACAATGGGACTAAGGGCGAGATTTCGTTCGAGCCGATGGGAGGAAGATGCAAAGAAGAGGAGGTGGTGTTAACAAGAAGGAAGAAGGGGGCGGCGATGCAGGGAGAGGGTGATGAGGCAGGGGGTGCTCGGAGCACAGGGGGCGGTTCCCCTGTGCTCTGTGGAAGCTAGTTTACATATCAAGAAAAAGGCTTTTTCTGAAAAACGCCAGCAAGAGTCAGGAAATAAAAGGTGTGCCTACAATAGCCTTTATAAGGACTACATGAAAATAGCCTTAGTGAAAAATTTAAAATCTCAATGATAGACTCCCCTTAAGGCTGAGGCCCCACGTTGCGGAAATGCAGCTTTTTTTGTTGCAGATTTTGCTGCCAAAGCCAAGAATGGCTACAAAAAGAATGGGACATATATAGGAAGTTCTTATACTTCTACCTTCTTCTCAATCCACTCCGAGCTTTGGCTCAAAAAACCGCAGCAAAAATCTGCAACAAAAAAAAAAAGCTGAGTTTCCACAAAATGAGGCCTTAGCCTAAGATTTGATTTACACACCGCTTTTTTTTTTTCTGTGCTTCTGTTAAAGAGAACCTGTCAGGTGGATTTTGGATACTAAACCACCCACAGGTTGCATTAAAAATAAAAAACCTTTGTACTTAAATAGAGAAGAGTCCAATGAGTCTGATCGGACTTCTCTCTGGTGCTCTCGACGCCTGCACTGTTCTTCAGTGAAGCTGGAGATGTACACCCCAGCTTCACTGTACAAGTGCCAGAGAAACAGGGCATGCACACTGAAACAGAGGTGTACTCCTATGGTTTCATTGACGAACTGCACCGATGCAAAGAGCACAGCGGAGGAGTAAGTATAAACCTTTTTTATTTTTAATGCAGCCATGGATAGCATTATAACAGGGCGATTTGGGACACTAAACCTCAGGTCCATAAGGATTCCCTTTAAGTGTGTAAACCCACCTCACCGAAATAATCTAAACAGAAGCCAGTTTACATCTAACCTACAAGCCATATCTTTTAAATGGGTGCTGCTGTGCCACATCAATGAAGTAAGTTACTTAGAATTTTGTACTTGGTGACAGGTCCTCTTTAACCACTTCAGTACCGGCCCAATTTCTGGTCCAGGACCAGACACATTTTTGGTTTATTTTGTATGTGCGGTTTTGAGGGTTGTAACATTTTTATCATTTGCGTTCTTCAACTAATTTCTGCTTCTTCTTTCGGTGACACATAGGGCTTTATTTTTATGTTTTTATTTTAACATGTCTGTTTTCCACTATTTTTTTTTTTTTATTTAATAACACAAAGTGCTACTAAGAAACTTTATAAAATAGTTTTACCTCTCTGTTACGGTAATTTTTATTTTTTATGGTGTCGTCAGGGGTGTGGCTATAACCTGTAATAAGGGCATTTTATAGGCGTATTTTTATTTTTTTTTTTTTTACATTGTGTCCCCATAAGGTCATAATAGACAGCTGATCACTTTTTTTGGTTGGTGAGGCTGATTTCCCCTGTAACTGGGGCTGGAACATTTAGCCCCCACTTACAGGAGGAATGCAGCCTCCTGCACCTTACTATAGAGCTGATCTGGCTCCTGTAGGACCGAGCTGCTCTTGCAGACTCTGATCCCAGCGGATCACATGACCGGGTCAGAGGGCAGCCGCAAGATGGCAGCGCCCATAGAGCTGTATACATAATAAACCTTCCCTGCCTTCTCTCTGGTGGTTAACGTGTATAGATATCTTTAGGGTAGGTTCACACAGCGGAATTTGCTGTAGATCTGTTTTCAATAGGACGCAGAGATTGCAAGCTTGAGACTCCCTGCTGATAAGGCCTACTCATCGTGGCCTAAAGCAGTGGAAAGCCGCGACAGAATGCCAATGCTCTGCAAATATATGATAGCAGAAAATGAAAGAATTCCTCTTCATTTTCCGTCATGTGAACATACCCTCAGACTGGCTAAACATTACTTTTTGTGTGTTTACACATTACTGGCTACACGGTTTTGCTGTTACCAGGGATGTGGAGTCAGATTCAGGACAAATTTTTGGTGGAGTCAGAAAAGAGTAAATTTTTAATTATACAATTTTTATATTGAATAAATAGATACATAATTTGTTACATATTTACTTTCATAGAAATTCAATCACTAGATTTATAATGAATTAGAAAATCTTTACTGCTTCTGACTGACCATAGCAGTTAGCCATTTATGAAGGAATCAGACTGTGGATAAAGAGAGAAGTCAGAAGTTTGGCCTACTGACTCCACGGCCCTAGTTACCGCATGGCCTGTAATGATATTCAGATGAAATTAATCTGTGTTTCACTAAGAGTAGTGAAAACACTGACAGCCCAGAGACTGGATGTAGCTATAGTCACAGCAACACTGTGTGGCACCACCCTACGTGAAATAGCTCTCTCTCTCATTACTGGCTATATGGTTTTGCTGCTATGTGCAGCCAGTAATGAGCTACAACTGAAATTAAATTGGTATTTCACTTACTTAGAAGTGAAAGCATCATGGCCCCAGTACTGAATGCAACTATAGCCACATTAAGTACACTGTGTGGCAGCAGCCTTAAAGGGTTTGTACAAGATCATAATATGAAATGCATTCATACACACTGGTATCCTACCTTTCATTCCTGCACTGGACCAGCCATCACTCAGTATACAAAGCACACACTGACACAACCACTGCAGTCAATACTCTCAGCTCAAAACTGAGCGCAGTGACTGAATGCAGTGGTCCCATCAATATGATGTCACCGCTGCAGCCACTCTGTATACAAACAGTGGCAGCCAGCTCAGCACAGAAAGGGAAGAGAGGATACAGGCAAGCATAAATGCATATTCACTTTTTAGCCCTCTACCTGCTGCATGCATTTGATTTACAATCCTGGACAACCCCTTTAAGTAGGAGGAACAGTGTACACTTAGCCTTCTGCAAACAATCCACTGCGATGGCTGACAAGATTGAAGTCACCCAGTATGACCAATCATTTGTGGGCTAAAACTGGTTGTCTGCACATTGGCTGTCTCTTTGCACAAGCACATTTAGTTTTTTTAACCAGTTTAAAAAAAATAAAATTTATATATATCTATATCTATATCTATATATATATATATATATATATATATATATATATATATAGTGTGTATGTATGGCTAACTATCATCTGCCTGTATAATTCAGAATGATGGCCAGATCGCCTGCATGGTAGTCAATTAGTTAAGTCAGACAGTTTTAGTCAGATCCACTGATATGATATCTTCATAGGTCAGGCAAATTGTCTGCTGATCCTACCAATATTGTGATGCAAATATTTTAGTCTATGTCCACAATAAGGCTTTATTCATACATGCAACCAAAGGTATGAGCACATACTGCACCACCATCAATGTTCAACCAACTACCTGTCGCAATAGACTGCAAAAATCATCAATACTATAACTACAATTCAACATCTGTCAAAAAAAAAAAAAAAAGTATGGAATATCCCAAGGAGTGCATCCCACACAACTGTGATGTCCAGAAATAAGCACCTCCTAAGCAAGGCTTCACATTGAGTACTGGGGAATCTCAGCAGTACACAACTGCTCTAGGACAACATGTGTTCTTCATTTAATGCACCTTATATGACCTTGACATTGCTAGAATCAGTCACAGTTATGTTGAGACTAGCTACCAAAGCAAAGTGTACAATTGCCATTTGTCACACCAATTTTGTGACATCCAAGCGAATGTGCCTTTATTATATTAAAAAACTAAAGCCTGCACATCACATCCCTACTAGCTACAAGAGATGTGCGGTCCAGGCAGATTATGTTTATTAATTATTAAATGGGTGTGGATGTGTGATCTGGTGTTAAGAGCATTGCACTTGAAATTACAAGGTCATAGGATCAAGTCCTCCGATCATCACTAATCTTGTTCACATCAATTTAACTAGTTAGGTCCCAAAAGGAATGCCAATTCTTTGTAGTATTATTTATTACCAGCCTGCTTGACTAAATGTATTCTTCGCATACAAAAACACCTTCATAATACAAACCTGATACTGGCAGATCTGCAGTGAATGCTCCGTGCTGCACAGCTGGCACCACAAACAATGCATATGTCTGTTACTAGTACAATAGAAGGAGCTTGCAAGAAATATAAAATGTTTCCATTAACACGACAACCACAGCCCAAAGCACTCTACTACTACTACTACTACCACTACTACTACTACTACTACTACATTAGCTGCCATTGTATGCAAAAACGACAACTTGATACGGCAGGTAGGTTGTAAATCACATTTATTAAATCTGCTAGAATACACAGGGAATGTAAATTATACATAGAAATGGTGTCTATATGTATTAAATCAAGGTCTGCACTCAGTAGCCATTTTGTTAGACATATGACATGATACCAGCTGCAAGGGAATGTAAACAGCCTCTGCCGACCATTCCTCCCCAACCCAGTGCAGAGGAGAGGTTTTTGTTTTTTTATTTAAAAAAAAAAAAAAATCTATGTCTCATTCTTCTAGCTTGAGACTTCATGAGCCACATTAATCAAAAACGTAACCTAATGAAGAAACATGATGTGCTTGGTATGGGTGCAGATCGTGCCAATAAGCCATCTAAACAGGTGTGATTTTTATCCATCAGTATTAGACACTCCCACAATGCATCAGTCTAGTGACCTGATGCTAGAAAAAAAAAGCAGCCAGCCATTCAGCAAATGAGACTACATCTGACCACCTTTGTTATTCTGGTACAAATATCTCATCCCCGAGGAGACGAATGACCACATCCATTTTAGTATTATCTGCAGGGTGATACTGATTGTAATTATGAGGCAGTGGATGACACTGTATACGCTGCCTGCACCCAGACCTGCAATCTGCTATGTGCATAGAGAATACAAGCAGCAGTCATCATCCTTCCCTGTAACAGCAAAATAAATCTCACCTGCCCCTCCTCCACCACATATAACACACATCTAGAGCTGCCACTACCAACTTCTATTTATACACTGCACCAGGCTGCAAATGAACAATGAATGTGCCCAGGTGACCAGGGATTATTGTGCGGCACATGTATGAGATGACACCTCTGGTATACAGATTACATACATATACACGCATGAAAAGACACTTCAGGTATGCAGGCCACATACATGTATGATATGACATGAGAACAGGTCACTTCATGTCTAACAAATGAGGACTACACTTGACACATGCATAACAGAAGACGTAAGCACAGGTCACATTATGATATATACACGTATGAAATAACATGCTCTGGTCACATGTCATGTGTATGTAGGAAGCGAAAAAAAAAAACATCTCAATCCATGGGTAAAAGATAATGAATGTACATGACATACATATATGTAAAGGTCACATGACATACACATGTATGAGATTGAGTGTTTATAGGTCATCTCACATTTACATGTATGAGATAATGTGTGCAAAATATGTTATGGCATGTGTGCAATAAAAGTGTACATATATGAAGAAAAATGCATCTGTATATATATTTACACACTTGTGTGGTGTCACAAGTGATAATACGTGCAGCAAACACACCTATGCATATACTGAGGAGCACAGGATGTCTGCACATTTTTTTTAAATATATATATTTAAAAAAATGTGTGTGTGTGCATATATAATATATATAACATTACATGTGTACACAAGTAATGTATGCAGAATTTTATACGTGTAGACCTGTGCATGACATATACCTGAAACTGATGACATCACTGAAACCTACATGTAAAGTGTATATAAGAGAGGATGGCATGAGCAGACTTAAAATGGTAGATGAATGAATGACAGGGCAGAGTGGCATGGGGCTGCTTACCAGATGGAGTTCTTGATCTTCTGTTGCAGTGCATTGGCCTCTGTCCCTTGTAGTCCTGTCACCAGAGCTGGCAGTGCCCCTGGTGAGGACGAGGGCAGCTGAGGCTGCTCGGGCCGCTGCTTCTTCGCCGCTTGTTGTTGTTGTTGCTCCTCTGCCATGATGATTGCTGATGCTGGGCTCGGTGTGTGTATGTGTGTGAGGGAGTGGGGAGGGGTGGAAGCAGGAGGACGGAAGGAGCTCTGCAGACTAGGCCTTTACCCCGACCTCGAGTATATCGCCTCCCTTTGCTGGAGGGACATGACGGGGGCAGCTCGGCCGGGGGAGGGGGTGGAGAGAGGGCAGCTAGTGCCGTAGAGCGGCGTGGAGCGGGGTGAGGGGCATGGTAATGCTGGAGGACGGGGAGGGGAGAGGGCTAGGAGCTAGTAGAAGGATGGGAGCTGGTAAGGAGGGCAGCTGGGGACGGGGGCATTAAGGTACAGAAGGTAGAACTGCCCCCTTACAGCTGCGCTCCGGCTAAATCCAACACCTGGTCCCACTGCAGCCGCCAGCAGCCCGCACGGCGCTCACTGGAGAGGAGCGGAGGCTGCGCCCGGACTGCGCAGGCGCACTGCTCCTGACAACAACTACTACACACATCATGCCGCACTGACAAGAAATCTCGCTCCTCACCTCCATCATTACCGGCATTGTGCTGGCCACATGCTTATAGAGCTCATACGTAATATGCACGTATATAGAACATAACATATTTAATTTATATATATATATATATATATATATATATATATATATAAACACACACACACACACACACACACACACATACATGCATACACATCAGAGGCGTAGCTAGGGGGTCGGCACAGGGGGAGCAAACATATCCAAGTGGGCCCCTATCTGGATATACCGATGTTATCACTATATGGTGACCACAGGTACTGGCTGTACACAAGGCTCTGCATACAGTTGAAGTAAATACAGTACAGGAAAATGGTGTTACTTACAGATGACATCTCTGACTGTAATCTTTCAAATTTCTCGTCTTTTCCATCTGGACCGCCATGACCACTTCTTCCATTCGCAACTTGTCTCTAAAGTTTGCAACAGACATTTTTTGGCTCTTCACTCTTCCAGACATGACCCACATTTTCCTTGCCTATACAAAGTCCTCATCCTGCTGCTACCCCCAGTTATAAAATACATGACATAAAAATCCCCTGTAAACATATGATACCCCCATATCTATCTTAAATTAACAATGCCCCTTTGTGCCCCTTAATTAATTCCTCCTGTGTGCCCCCTTAAAGGGATTGTTCGGGATCAGAAATATTAATGCAGGCAGCAGGCTAGGGTTGTAAATAAAAATGCACTGACACTTACCTGCATCCTCCCCTCTGTCCCTGCTCTGGGTTAGCCATCACCTTCACTGCACTATTTGTATACAGAGCGGCTGCAGCACTGATGTCAAGTTGTCGGGACCGCTGCATCCAATCACCACTCTCTACAGTACAGCAGTACATAGTGTTGGGCCGCTGCGGTTCCACTGTTTGACATCTCGATGCAGCCTCTCTGTATACAAGCAAAGGTGACAGACAGCCCAGTGCAAGTAAAGGGGGAAAGTACATTATAATGCTCACCTGCTGCCTGCTTTAAAATGTATGATAGTACAACCCTTTAAATTAATAGTGTCCCTCAATTAATAATGCCCCTGTGCCCCCCCAATTAATACTACACCTGTATGCCCCCTTAAATCAATAATGCCCCCTGTGCCCCCCCAAAAAAAATACTCCTGTATGCCTGCTAATGCATCAGCTAATAATGCCCCTTAATTAATAGTTCTCCTGTATATTCCCTTAAAGGGTTTGGCCAGGAAATGCAGAACTGGTGCAGGAGGCCGGGGAAGGTGAGATATATAAAAAAAAAAAAAAAACATACTCTCCAGTCCCCGACACTTTGGTGTCCCCCGTTGCTGTCAGGTCCAGCGTCGCTCGGGTGCTTGTTCTGGTGAAAGTCCTTGCTACACGTGGCCTCAGCTGTCACAGGAAAAGACCAGGGATGTCACTCGCATACATCACTGGTGACCTCCTGGGTCCTTTTTTGTGACCACTGAGGCCACAAGTTGGCCTCAGCAGTCACATGTGGCGAGGACTTCTGCCAGAACAAGCCCCTGGGCAGTGATCGACCAGACAATGGTGGGGAACATCGGAGCGCTGGAGACTGTTGAATATGTTGGGGTTTTTTTATGTTTCACCTTCCCCGGCCTCCTGCCCAATTACTGTAATTCCTGGACAACCCCTTTAAATCAAAAATGCCCACCTTAAATTAGTATAGCCCAATACCCTCTTACACCGTTACATAAATACTGCCTCCCAATAGCCCCCTTATTTAATAATGCACCTGCTTGCCCTAATGACCCCTTATGGTTATTGGCCCTTAATATTGTTAAGGCTTCCCACCTCCCCCCAAAAAAAAAAAAAAACACCAATAATACTCCCCTGCCTCCAATTCCCCTGCTTGGACTTGCCAACTTGGTTTTTAAGCAATGCGTCGCTAACCTTTCGCTATCCAGCCCCTATACAGTTTCTTGAGACTTTCAGTCGGATTCGCAGCGGACGGACTCTGGCGCAAGTGTGAACCCACCCTAAGCCACAATCCACTATAAGCCTGTGGCCCCCAACCTTTTTCAAACCAAGGACCAGTTTTGCGCAGCCTGGTGGGAGGGGGGGTAGGTGGAGGGTGTTGCAGGGCCACCCCACATCTAATAGTGCCCCCCTCCACGGGTAATAGCCTCCTCACATAAGTAATGCTATTACCTGTGGGGGGCACTATTACTGTAATAGTGCTCTAATAGTACCCCCCAAAAAGGTAATAGTTCCCTCTCCCACATAAGTAATGATGTTACTTATGAGGGGCACTATTACAGTAATAGTGCCCCCCACAGGTAATCCCCCACCCACATAAGTAATGCTGTTACCTGTGGGGAATCACTATTACTGTAATAGTGAGCTAAGAGTAACCCCCTCTCCCCCACACACACACAGGTTATAGTCCCCCTCCCCCACATACCATTCCATATACTGTTGCTCTGTATAGTTTTAATGTACTTACAGAGCAGTGATGTGGTGGGCGGGGCCTCCTCTCGCACACAGCCTGTGAGCATCTACTATTTTCTTCCCACTGGAAATATAGAATAGCGGTCAAGGTTCCGGGCGGGATCTCCTCGTGCACACAGCCTGTGCGCATCTTCTACTTTCCTCCAGGAACCTTAACCTCCTATTCTATGGTACCACTAGAAAGAAAATAGTAGATGCGCACAGGCTATGTGCACGAGGAGATCCCGCCAGGAACCTTGACCGCTATTCTACGTTTCCAGTGGGAAGAAAATAGTAGATGCTCACAGGCTGTGTACAGGAGGAGGTGCTGCTCACCCCATCACTGCTACATGTACAGGTTATAGAATGGCAGAACTGAAAGCTAATAGCTTTCTGCTCTGTCATGTATTTCAACTGCATCGGTGTCCTGTGCCGATGCAGTTGAAATTTTTATGTGCACTTGTGGCGGCCCCGGAGAGGGCCCCAAAAAGTCATTGGGCCTGGGGCCGCCCCCCGCCCCCCTCTGCCCCCCCGCTAGCTACGCCTCTGATACACACACACGGCGTTCCTGCAAAGTGGATGGGATTCTAGCGGAAAAATATGTGCAGCGGACACACTGGTTTCCAAAACAGTTGCGGTTTTGGAAATTGCAGCGTGTCAATTATACCTACGGCAACTCTGGCGGTTTCCCCTATAGGTATAATGGAAGCATAAAGTTTGCAGAGGTTTCCTCTGCAGACCTCCTGTGAAAAGCGCTGCGGGAAAAACCATGATGCGTTACCGCCGCGGTTTTTCCTGCATCGCTATTTTGCTACATGGAGCCTTAGCCTCAATAAAGCCCAAGTGCCACCTTAATTAAATTAATTGCCCCCTTATATTATGCCCCGATTCCCCCTGAAATAAATACTGCACCCCTAATGACCCCTTATATAAATGACCACCCCCCTTATGTTCATAATGCCCCATAATATAAATAACCTCCCCCCTTGTATTCATAATGCCCCCTAATAGCCCTTATATAAATGACCCCCCCATTGTCCTAATGAATCCTCCCTTATAGTTATAATTCCCCCTCCTAAAGACCCCCTTATACTATTAAAATTCCAACAACTGCGCTAAGAAAAAAAAATAAGTTATACTAACCTACCTGCGACCATGATGAACGGAACCGCCGCCTACTCTTCTTGACCCGCACTCTATGCACAGGACGTCAGTGTTTCAGACACCAATCTAGTTAAAAGTAAAGCATGTATTAATGGCGGCCCTGGGGTGGGCCCCACAAAGTCAGTGAGGCAGCAGCACCCTGCACACAGCACAAAGGTATATGGAATAGAAAAGCATTACTGCTATTGTTACAAACTAACATGATCTAGAAACTATACATATAAATTAGAGGTTCTTTGTTATACACATTTGATCAACAGTAAGAAGCCCACCTGCCACGACAAGGCGATTTCATTCACTAAATAAACATACCCCCATCTGCCTTAGGCAGGGTTCACACTATCGTTGGATTCCGTTATGAAGGTGTCCGTTAAAAAAAAAAAAACGGACACCTATCATAACAGACACTAAATGTTGTTAATGTGTCCGTTTTTTTTTAACTGATCCAATTAATGGATCAGTTAAAAAGACTTGACACATTAGCATCAGTTAGTGTCCGTTTAACACTGTCCGTTTTTTTTGTTTGTTTCTGCTTTCTGAGCATGCGCAGAAACAAAACGGACATAAAATAACGGACAGTAACTGATGGCTATCAGTTACTGTCCGTTATAAGTCCGTTGTCCATAGACTTCAATGTTAAAAAAAAAAAAAATAACGGACATTTGCTATTTACAGTGCTGTTTATAATATATTTTGCCCTCTTCCCCATCAGAGAGGATTTTGGGCCCAGGTGTGACTATAAGCACTGCATCCCCTATAGTTATGTCCCTATTCCTAGATGTGCAGACCTCACCACAGTATTGCACACTGTATTGCTTAAAGTTGTCTGCTCAAAATTTTATTTTTTTAAATAAGCTGAAAAAAAAAAAAAAAATCATACTTCCTGTCCCTGGTCCGTTGTTGTCTTCCTGTGGAAGTCTCTGCCGCATGTGATCACTGAGCTGAGGCCTCAGTACCTGTGACATCCTCATCCCCTGTCCCTTTCTGAGACCAATCAGCGACTGCAACAGAAGGGACCCGGGACATCACAGCCGACGAGGAATTTCGCTTCAAGAAGACAGCTGAGTAGCAGCACCAGACCGTTCTGGGAGGACACCGGAACAATGGGGACAGGTAAGTATGATTCCCCCCCCCCCTCTTTTCATCTCCCCCAGCCTATTTAAAAAAAAATACATTTTTGCCCAGCAACCTCTTTAAGCCTAGTCCTGAGTGGGTTTTTATTCCTAGGCTTCTAAGGGAAAACTCTGATATGCAGCATGAAGAAAAATTTGAATAAACTTTAGTTGCATTTATTTTGCTATAAGGCCTGTGGGGAACCGCTCAGGTAGATGCTTGGTAGCAGCGCAGGAAACGGACACAGAGACTGGATCACACTCAAGTTTAGAATTTATTCACTTGCAA
The DNA here is from genome assembly GCA_947044405.1 of Leptodactylus fallax. Lineage (NCBI taxonomy): Eukaryota > Metazoa > Chordata > Amphibia > Anura > Leptodactylidae > Leptodactylus > Leptodactylus fallax. The sequence continues at coordinate 6,117,061 of CAMRHE010000027.1, read as the reverse complement.
GTGTAATAACAGGTTTGCCTTTACAAAGGCACAAACAAAAAACAAAACCTTCTCGGCTGAGAAATAACTAATACAAGAAAATGGTCCCTCTCTATACAAGAGCCTGGCTGCCAGACTCTCGCTCTGGTTACTTTAAATGGGCAGCACAGAATTACGTTGATGCAGGTTCAGCTACACAGCTCACACTTTTCCTCAGTGTAGTGCCACCCCTCCTAGCTCTGACACACAGCCTATATCAGGCATTAATTGGTCATCTGACCTCCCTGCTGTGGGCTTCTACCAGACACCCTTTAACTGCCTGGCTGGAACATACCTGTTCTCCCAAACCACACCCTTCACTTTCTCACATACCCTCCCCCTCAGTTCTGACCCCTCGGGGCGAACTCCAGACATTAAACAATGAGTCCGGGACAAGGCATCCGCATTGCCTTGCAGTTTCCCGGCTCTGTGCTCCACCGAAAAACTAAAATTTTGAAGGGACAAGAACCACCTAATGACCCTGGCATTCTTGTCCTTGGATCTGCTCATCCAAGTGAGGGGTGAGTGGTCGGTCACTAGACGGAATTGCCTCCCTAGCAAGTAGTACCTCAGGGCCTCTAACGCCCATTTTATCGCCAGACACTCTTTCTCTACTATGGTGTAGTTTTTCTCTGCTGGCATGAGTTTCCTGCTCAGGTAGGTGACTGGATGCTCTTCTCCATTCACCTCCTGAGATAGGACAGCTCCCAGCCCTACATCTGATGTGTCTGTTTGTACCACAAACTCTCTGCTGAAGTCGGGTGTAATGAGGACAGGAGATCCACACAAGGCCACCTTTAACGCCTGAAAAGCACTTTCGGCCTGGTCATTCCACTGCACCATAATGGACTTTTTACCCTTTAGAAGGTCCGTCAGGGGAGCAGATACTGTGGCAAAGTTGGGTATAAAGCGTCTGTAGTACCCAACAATGCCCAGGAATGACCTAACTTGTTTGGTGCTCACAGGTCGAGGCCATTTCTGAATAGCATCGACCTTGTTGACCTGGAGTTTGATTATACCATGGCCGATCACATACCCTAAATAGCGTGTTTCTTCCATCCCCAAAGCACACTTCTTGGGGTGAGCGGTCAGGCCAGCTGCTCTTAAAGAATTAACTACAGCTTGTACCTTGGGCAAGTGACTCTCCCAGTCATTAATGAAAATGATGATATCATCCAGATATGCTGAGGCGTATCTTCTATGAGGTTTTAAAACTATGTCCATTAACCGTTGAAATGTGGCTGGGGCCCCGTGGAGCCCAAACGGTAACACAAGATAATGAAAAAGTCCCTCAGGGGTGATAAAGGCAGTTTTTTCTTTGGCACTATCCGTCAGGGGTACCTGTCAGTATCCTTTAGTGAGATCGAGTGTAGTGAAGTACCGGGCCCCTCCCAGTCTCTCAATAAGTTCGTCTACCCGTGGCATGGGGTAGGTGTCAAATTTAGACACCTCATTCAGTTTCCTGAAGTCGTTGCAGAAACGCAACGTCCCTTCTGGCTTGGGAACTAGGACAATGGGACTGGCCCATTCACTTTTGGATTCCTCAATGACCCGTAACTTTAACATTTTCTGCACTTCCTCCGACTTGTCGACGAGCCTCGGGGATCCGGTACGGTCTCGACCGTACTTTCACCTGGGGCTCGGTAACAATATCATGCTTGATTATAGACGTACAGCCGGGTAGCTCGGAGAACACGTCTGTATTCCTTGCTACAAACTCTCTGGATTCTTGCTGTTGGCTTTTTGTGAGGGACTCTGCTATTGTTACCCCTACTGCTTCCTCTGTAGTCCTAACCGCAGCCTGTGGGGACAGTACAGGAGGCAGTTTAGCTGGAGATCTTTCTGTAAGCAGACTCTCTCTGTCTTTCCACGCCTTTAGCAGGTTTACATGATAAATCTGCTCTGGTTTTCTCCTACCAGGCTGACGAACCTTGTAGTTCACTTCCCCTATTTTCTCCATCACCTCATAGGGTCCTTGGCAAGGAACTTACTCTCCACTGTGGGAATGAGTACGAGAACTCGGTCACTGGGTTTAAAGGTCCTTACCTTCGCTGACCTATTGTAAACCCAGCTTTGAGCCCTTTGGGCCTCCTCCACATGCTCTCTGACTATGGGCATAACAGCCGCTACCCTGTCCTGCATACCAGCGATGTGTTCAATAACACTTATGGGGGGTGGGTTCTTGCTCCCACATTTCTTTGGCAATGTTCAACAGACCCCTAGGATGTCTGCCATAGACCAACTCAAAAGGAGAAAACCCAGTGGAAGATTGTGGTACTTCACGGATGGCAAACATCAAATATGGTAACAGAACATCCCAGTCCTTTCCATCCTTGTTTACCACCTTTTTTAACATGCTTTTTAAGGTTTTATTAAACCGTTCTACTAACCCGTCTGTCTGGGGATGGTAAACAGATGTACGCAACTGTTTGATATTAAAGAGTTTGCACAGTTCCTTGGTGACTTTAGACATAAACGGGGTACCCTGATCCGTGAGGATCTCCTTGGGTAGACCCGCTCGGCAAAACATGGCGAACAATTCTTTGGCAATCAACTTTGCCGACGTGTGCCGTAGTGGGATGGCTTCAGGATATCGAGTAGCATAATCCATGACTACCAAAATATGCTGATGCCCCCGTGCGGACTTAACTAAAGGACCTACCAAGTCCATGGCAATCCTTTCAAAGCTCACCTCAATAATGGGCAAAGGTACCAGGGGGCTTCGAAAATGTGCCTTGGGGGCATGCAAATGACACTCCAGACATGTTTCACAATACACTTTAACTGCATGATATACCCCCGGCCAATAAAAACGCTGCAATATGCAGTCCAGCGTTTTTGTGGCACCTAGGTGTCCCCCTAGCACATGTTTATGTGCTAACTCCAGCACTGTCCGGCGAAAAGGCTGGGGTACCAGTAACTGCTCTAAGGTCTCTCCTCGCACCCTGTCAACTCGGTATAACAACTCCTGGTTGACAGCCATGCGGGGGAACACCTCATCAGCGCCTGGGCGCTGAGACACACCATTGATAACCATTACATTCTCCCAGGCCCTTAACAGAGTGGGGTCCTGGAGTTGAGCAGAACCAAAATCATCACGAGATACCTCTAAATCTGACACTTGAGGTTCGGTACTGGCGGCCTCAGCTTCGCCTGCCATTACCTCTAGGGGAAATACAGAGCTACCATTTCCTTCTAGCATGGTCACCCCTACGGTAGGAACCCTAGAGTCCAAGTCATTGGGTTCAAGCTCGAGGACCTGACCAGACAGAACCTGTTGTAATCTTGGGGGTGGGTTCTCTGACCCTTGTTTTCCCCGCCACAGAGTCCAAAACAGGGGAAAGTCCCGTCCCAGAATGAGGTCATGGGGTAAATTCTGGAAACCCCTACCTCGTGTCGGCTGTCCCCACAGGGAGTCTGGATAGCGACAATCACAGTCGGGTAGTCTCTTAATTCACTATGTATGCACAGGACCCCGACTGTGCGTCCGGTGACATTCCCGAGGTCTGGATCCCTGGGTCACTCTCTTATCCTGGGGAGCTTGAGGAATGTTGGCCCTCCGGGCCTTGGGGACTTGTGGGATCTGGTGGGGCTCCTTCCTGAGGGACTGTGTAGTCCAGTAGCGTTCCACCAACCCCACCAATTCATTGGCGTTAGTTGGGTCTCCATGCCCCACCCACTGCTGGATCTTATGGTAAAGCCCTCAGGTACCGGTCTATGACGACCCGCTCCACCACCTGGGCTGGGGTCAACCTCCCGGCTGGAGCCACTTACGGACAAGCTGTACAAGGTGGTGCATTTGTGACCTCGGTGGTAACGCCTCCTGGTATTCCCAATTGTGGACTCTTTGAGCCCGAACATGCTGGTCCACACCCAGTCGGGCCAGGATCTCCGCCTTCACCCGCTGGTAGTCGCAAGCATCCTGTTCACTCAGGTCAAAATAGGCTTGCTGGGGCTCAGCGACTAAAAAAGGTGCCAACACCTCGGCCCAGAACTGTCGTGGAAGCCTCTCTCGGTTGGCTACTCTTTCAAACCCAGTCAGATAGGCCTCTATGTCATCCTCTGCCGTCATCTTGGTCAGTGCTTTACGGACCTCTTTCCTGATGTCCCGCTCCGGCTTTGGTGGGTTGGCCTTTTGCTGAGCAGCCAGCAATATCGACATCTGCTTGGCCAGAAGTTGGTTGGTCTCTTGTTGCGCTGCATTAGCCTGTATCATTTGCTTCACAACCTCCTCCATGGCTGTGGCTCTTTATTTCAGTGCCATCAGCTACAGGACACGCAGCCCGTGTATGTCTCACTGCACATATGACTGCATATGAAGCACCATATGTGGGGAACCGCTCAGGTAGATGCTTGGTAGCAGTGCAGGAAACAGGGACACAGAGACTGGATCACACTCAAGTTTAGAATTTATTCACTTGCAAGTGTAAAAACAGGTTTGCCTTTACAAAGGCACAAACAAAAAACAAAACCTTCTCGGCTGAGAAATAACTAATACAAGAAAATGGTCCCTCTCTATACAAGAGCCTGGCTGCCAGACTCTCGCTCTGGTTACTTTAAACGGGTGGCACAGAATTACCTTGATGCAGGTTCAGTCAGGGGCGCACCGCTAATGAGGCGAAGTGAGGCGGCCGCCTCTGGCGGCAATGTCATCACTGTATGGGGGGCGGCATTTTTACTATTCAATGTAAACCAGCCCAGGACAGGCCGCTTTAAAAAAAAAAAAAAAACAGCTGAGCGGGGCCTGTCCTGGGCTGGTTTACGAGACGTCACATCTCAGCGCAGGCGGCGATACAATAACGTCATCGCGCCGCCTACGCTGAGACACAGACGTCACGGACAAGAAGAGGAGGCGGCGGCGGCTGCATCAAGGCATCACAGGTGAGTATAACTTTTTTTTTTATATATAAATAGGCCGTAACCTGCTGGAGTATCCCCGGCAGGTAACGGCCTATTTATTTACCTACCCCGCGTCTGCTCGTGGCCGCCTCCGCTTCCCCTTCTGCTATGGGACGCAGAAAGGAAAGTGGATGCCGCTATGAGCGGCCGTGGGCATCGGTAAGTGAGGCCGCGGGCCTCAAATACTACTATTATTATACTCCGGGGTCTGAAAAGTATGATAATCGGAGGCCCAGGGCAGGAGAGGGAACATAAAAACATATCCTACTTACCTCTCCTGCGATCGGTGTTACTCCGAGCAGGCTTGAGGCCTCTGGTGACGTCATCAGGTCGTGTCGCCGGCCTGATCACGTGACGTGTGCGCTCAATTAAACAGGGCCGAAAGCTGCAAGGAGTGCACCGGTGTCCAGGATAGGTACGTAACACTTGTTTTTATGTTTGTCACCTCCCCTGGGTCTCCGTTCATTATACTCTGGGGTCTGAAAAGACCCCAGAGTATAATAATAGTTCATGGTTTGGCCACTATGGGGCATAATACCCTGTGCAGGGACCACTGTGGAACATAATACCAGTACAGGGGCCACTATGGAGCATAATACCAGTGCAGGGGCCATTATGACGCATAATACCGTATGCAGTGGCCACTGTGGAGAAAAATACCGTATGCAGGGGCCAATATGGAGCATAATACCGTGTGCAGGGGCCAATATGGAGCATAATACCGTGTGCAGGGGCCTCTAGGGAGCATAAAACTGTGTGCAGGGGTTGCTGTAGAACATAATACCGAGTGCAGTGGCCATTGCGGGGCATAATACCGTGTGCAGGGGCCACTATTGAGCATAATACCGTGTGCAGGGGCAGCTGCGAGTCATAATACAGTGTGCAGGGACTGCTGTGGAACATTATAGTGTGTGTAAATTGGGCGCTATAAACAGGGGCTATGGCGCCTGTTTGTATTATACACTGTCTGTTTATAGTGACCGTGTGATGTAATTCCAGCCTTGTCACATACTGTAGACATGTACAGGATGAAGCTGTGGTTACATTACATGGCTGCTATAAGATGAATGACACTATGTAACAGAGAAGCGGTCATGGCGCTTACACAGGTACCATTCAAACAGCTGATCCTGGGTTTTTGAGCCCCACTGATTAGTTTATTAATGACCTGGAAAACCTTTTAATTAGTTAACACCTGGGGCATTATTAATAAGGGGCACTATTTATACAGGGTACACACGGACATTATTAATATAAAGATGCACTTGGGGGTATTATTCATTATGGGGGGTTATATCATATATTTTATAATTGGGGTTGCAGCAGGATGAGGGCTTTGTGTAGGTGAGGACAATGTGGGTTGGATGCCTGGAAAAGTGAGGAGCCAAAGATGTCTGTGTTGCAAACTTTACAGAGGGAAGAAATGGCCATGGGGGTCCAAAGGGAAGAGAAGGGAAATGTGAAGGATTAGTAAGAGACATCACCTGTAAGTCACAAAATGTTACTGCCCTGTATTCACCTAAATGATAGAGGATAAATACATGATTGATAGGGGTCTGTCTGCTGAGACCTCCACTGAGCCTAAGAATTGGGTTTTTTTCCCCCCATTGGGTGGGAATCCAGCCTGGCTGCAGCCATATATATAGGTGTGTCACTTGGTGGATGGATGAACCCGCGTGGCTCTCATTCACTTCAATGGGAGTGCCAAAGATAGCCGAAGTCCAGTACTCAGCTATCTGCGGCGCTCCTATTATAGACAATGGGGGCCACATGGGCTTGTCCATCCACCAAGCAGAAGATGTGTGAAGTTACTTTCATTGTTAATGCCGTGTTGTTGATCTGAAACTTAGTAAGAAGAATTCTTAAAAACTTTCTTAAGTCTGTGTATTGTGTATATTGTGCGACGATAACAGTGTGTTAAACTAGTAGCATGGAAACTCAATATTTTTTTTTTGTGGGGGGCATCTTTCTATAGTCCGCCTCAGGCAGCAAAGAGGCTAGGTTCACCACTGGGTTCAGCTACACAGCTCACACTTTTCCTCAGTGTAGTGCCACCCCTCCTAGTTCTGACACACAGCCTATATCAGGCATTAATTGGTCAGCTGACCTCCCTGCTGTGGGCTTCTACCAGACACCCTTTAACTGCCTGGCTGGAACATACCTGTTCTCCCAAACCACACCCTTCACTTTCTCACAGGCCCCAAACAAATGCAGTGACACCATATTTGGGATTCATATAATATAGATTCCAAATATGTTTGTATGCATGAGGACTTAATGTAAATGGGATGTCTAACCTCAGGATAAGAATGTGTAGATTCAGTGTGGCAATTTGTGTTGCAGGTTAAAATGTCAATTATGCCATAACTGAAGGGCACATAGTAGGGCAGGGGTTGCCATAAAATCAATTAATAAGCATCTCATCTCACAATTCCTACATAAAAATGTAAAAAGCAAAAACTCTTCATAGGCTCAGTATGCAAGGTTGCTATTTCTTAAGATGGCTTTGTTGTAAGACACAGACACCGGCTTCAAATGAGCTTTTATGCCAGGGGCACATTTATCAAGTAACTTGTGTCTTTTTGGGGGACTTGTTTGCTCGCTGAGCTTTATTTATGAAGCATTTGCACCTTTGTCCGGATGTTTTTATTCCCTCGACACTGTAGCTTTTTGGCAAGGAAAGGGGTGTAGCCAAAATGGAGTTTCATTTCTCGTTGTGTTTATGACTTTAAAAAAAAGGCGCAAATGCACTCCAGTAAATGGGCAGCATAAAAAACTTGTCATGTCACACAGTATTGGAATCACAATTCCATGCGGTACATTTTGTGCAAAATTTATTACGCAAGTGCGCCTTTTTTAAAAAAAGGTGCACATGGCCAAAAAGGGGCATGCCTAAAATAACTAACATATGCTCAACATTTATCAAAGAACTGCGCCTATTCAAAAAAAAATTCACTAGCAAAAAAAAGGTGTAATTGTGAAAATTTCAGATTTAAAAGTTGATAAATAACCCCCTCTGAGCAAAATTGTCTTGGGATAGCTGCTGCAAATTCACCAGCCACTAACCCTCAGCAATTTAGAGTGGCAATATAATGGATGTCTACATCATGCGTTAAAAACACCAAAACAGTGCAAAGTGACTAGTGCAGATATTGCTGCATTTTTTTTTTAGCCAAATTCTGACTTTGGCTCAAAAAAACACAGCAAAATCTGCAAAAAACATGCTGCGTTTCTGCAATGTGGGGCTTTATCCTTCAATTTAATGTCAGTAAATGGGGGCTATTCACCATTATTTTGACGGTCCGTTGTCATGTCCTATCTTTGTCCGTTTTCACAGATCCCTCTATACATGTATGTATGGGGGATCCATGAAAACGGGTAACCCTCGGGTGCAAGACGGCCATGAAAAATAGATGTTTTTCATGGCCGTTTTGCCCCTCGGTCACCTGAATGTAGCCTTACCCGGAGATTTCAAATTCTGTAATGCGCATATTGAAAGCTGCTGGGCGACTGCAGAGAAATTGGCAGGTGAGGCACCGGCTAAAACTACCTGATTTCTTTTGTTTTTTGAAGCCAGGGGCCCACATTTCGAAAACACAACATTTTGGCTGTGGCAGAAATGCTGCAGAAAAAATGCTGGGTTTTACATTACCTGCAAATTGAATGGGATTCTGGCTAATCCCATCCACACACTACAGAAAAAAAATCCGCAGCAAATACGCTGTTTTTGTAAATTGCAAGTCAATTATACCTAAAGAAACACTGGCATTTTCCATATAGTTATAATATAGGCAGAAAGTCCGCAGAGTCTTCCCTTCTGTGAAAAACGCTAAAAAATGTTTCCACATGGTGATTTCTGAATTTTTTTTTTTTTTTTTTTTGCAGCGACTTGCTGTGTGGGGCCTGAGCCTGATGTGGGAAAAGTTTCTGAATGTCCCTATATTTTCTCTTTGAGACCTTGTGTGTATCACCATTGAATTGTGCATCAACATCAGAGGAGGAGGAATGATAAGGTAGAAGACATCTATAGCTTACATATTGCTATGGGGGCATTTGTGTCAAGCAATATTGTGCTAAAGTATGTGGCTGGCTGACTCTTGTTCAGACCTCTGCAGTCAACACACACTGCTGTGTGGATGATGCTGACAGGTCCTGCTGTTGTCGGACATGTGACTTGCAGACATTGTTGGGCATATGGCACTGGAAGACAATATTATGGGGTCATCTGTAGCTTGCAGACGCTTTTGTTAAGATTTTTAGAAGACAACATATTGGACTTTTTTTTTTTTTTTTCCTTATCTGCCACTGGAGGAGAGTCAAGACAGCCAGGGGCATAGCTAGCAAACACCTGGCCTCATAGCAAATTTTTGACTCCCCCCCCTCCCCCACGCAGCATAGCTCCTCCTTTCCTGACCCCCATACAGTATAAGCATTTACACACACAATAATGTTCTACAATGGTCCCTTCAGCAAGTATAATGTCCCATAGTGGCCCCTCCACACAGTATAAAGTCCCATAGTTGGCCCTTCATACAGTATAATGTCTCTTAACGTCCCCCCCACGCAGTGTAATGTCCCATATTGGCCCCTCCACACCATATAATGACCCTCAGTGGCCTTTTCACACAGTATAATGTCCCACAGTGGCCCGTACGGTGTTCATTACAAATATTACAAAAAATTTGGGTTCTTCAGACTCTTCAAAGATGTCACAGACGTGGGTTACGCCGGGATCATTATGCATCATTGAAGAGGCTTGTAGACTCATGCAGGACCCCATGAGACGTCAACAATACTGGCTTTTATGTTTGATCACCTCCCCTGGGCCTCTGATCATTATACTCTGGGGTGTGAAGAGATCCCAGAGTATAATAAAAGCAGTTTTGGTTTGGACATATTCAGTCCGAATGAAACCACCAGGCAAACTTGCGAGATTCACCCAACAAATACTCTATTTGCCGCAACCTTACTTAACAATCCCCACTCCTACCCACAGCCACTTCGGCTTCCCCTTCAGCAATCTAGGGGGCCCCAGGCTGAAGGGGAAGCAAAGGCGGCTGTTGGCAGGAGTGGGGATCAGTAAGTAAATAGGGCCCATTACCTGCTGGAGTAACTCCAGCAGGTAAAGGCTTATTTAAAAAAAAAAGCAGCATGGTCCTCCTACCCGATCCCCATATTTCCTCATGATATATTTTATGTTATTGAAAAGTCCATTGACTTTATATTGACTTGGACCACTCCTAACCCTGCAAAGAAGTATACAGTGGGGAAAAAAAGTATTTAGTCAGCCACCAATTGTGCAAGTTCTCCCACTTAAAAAGATGAGAGAGGCCTGCAATTGACATCATAGGTAGACCTCAACTATGAGAGACAAAATGAGAAAACAAATCCAGAAAATCACATTGTCTGATTTTTTAAGAATTTATTTGCAAATTATGGTGGAAAATAAGTATTTGGTCAATAACAAAAGTTCATCTCAATACTTTGTTATATATCCTTTGTTGGCAATGACAGAGGTCAAACGTTTTCTGTAAGTCTTCACAAGGTTGGCATACACTGTTGCTGGTATGTTGGCCCATTCCTCCATGCAGATTTCCTCTAGAGCAGAGATATTTTAGGGCTGTCGCTGGGCAACATGGACTTTCAACTCCCTCCAAAGGTTTTCTATGGGGTTGAGATCTGGAGACTGGCTAGGCCACTCCAGGACCTTGAAATGCTTCTTACAAAGCCACTCCTTCATTGCCCTGGCGGTGTGCTTGGGATCATTGTCATGCTGAAAGACCCAGCCACGTTTCCTTTTCAATGCCCTTGCTGATGGAAGGAGGTTTGCACTCCAAATCTCACGATACATGGCCCAATTCATTCTTTCATGTACGTGGATCAGTCGTCCTGGTCCCTTTGCAGAGAAATAGCCACAAAGCATGATGTTGCCACCCCCATGCTTCACAGTAGGTATGGTGTTCTTTGGATGCAACTCAGCATTCACTCTCCTCCAAACACGACGAGTTGTGTTTCTACCAAACAGTTCTACTTTGGTTTCATCTGACCATATGACATTCTCCCAATACTCTTCTGGAACATCCAAATGCTCTCTAGCAAACATGAGACGGGACCGAATATGTACTGGCTTAAGCAGGGGGACACGTCTGGCACTGCAGGATCTGAGTCCCTGGCGGCGTAGTGTGTTACTGACGGTAGCCTTTCTTGCGTTAGTCCCAGCTTTCTGCAGGTCATTCACTAGGTCCCCCCGTGTGGTTCTGGGATTTTTGCTCACCGTTCTTGTGATCATTTTGACCTCACGGGGTGAGATCTTGCGTGGAGCCCCTAATCGAGGGAGATTATCAGTGGTCTTGTATGTCTTCCATTTTCTAATTATTGCTCCCACAGTTGATTTCTTCACACCAAGCTGCTTGCCTATTGCAAATTCAGTCTTCCCAGCCTGATGCAGGTCTACAATTTTGTTTCTGGTGTCCTTCCACAGCTCTTTGGTCTTCACCATAGTGGAGTTTGGAGTGTGACTGTTTGAGGTTGTGGACAGGTGTCTTTTATACTGATAACAATGTCAAACAGGTGCCAGTACTACAGGTAATGAATGGGGGACAGAGGAGCCTCTTAAAGAAGAAGTTACAGGTCTGTGAGAGCCAGAAATCTTGCTTGTTTGTAGGTGACCAAATACTTATTTTCCACCATAATTTGCAAATAAATTCTTACCTATGATGTCAATTACAGGCCTCTCTCATCTTTTTAAGTGGGAGAACTTGCACAATTGGTGGCTGACTAAATACTTTTTTTCACCACTGTACAACTGTCCAGTAGGGAGGTGGCCAGCCCTACTCAGAACAGGCACCCAAAAAAAGACAAAATGCCCTACCGCCTGTGTGCTGCTTCTGCACAATCAGCAAAAAGTGAGGGGGCACAGGAGGACAGAGAAGGGAGTTGAAGGTATCGAATAGCTGTTTGGGTTTGTGTGGTAAAAAAGGTATGAGTGTGGTGACCTGTTTAGCAGAGGAGAGTGCATTCTTGAAGTTGAGAACTGCCTCTCAATTGTAAGACCTTCTAAGGACCAGATGTTTTTTTTACATTCTGATACATAGAAAAAATAGATTTCAGAGAGGGTTAAGGCTGGGGCCCCACATTTTTTTCCAATTAAACATTGCTTTTGCCCCAAATTTGCTATTGCAATTGCAAGGGGCAATAGAAGAAAAACTTTATAAAGTTTTTATACAAAAATATGAAAAACAAAAATAAATAAATAAATAACAGTACAGAAAAGTAATATAGACTTCTAGACCTATCCCTGAAATTCAATAAAATATTTGGGCGAATTTTGAAATTCCATCCATTTTGCCCAAATTCTCAGAAATCCTACTAAAAGCAGTTACGGTACATTTTCCATTGGCATAATTTCATTCACCTTTATTAACCAGAGGGAAGCCATTGGTGGACTCTGTACCCTCCATAATGCAAGATTCCAAGCACTAGCTGCATCCATTACATACTTCAAAGGAGAAGATTTATACACCCTCATAGCAAAATTACTGTGATGCAAAAGGAAGAGACCGGGTCCTACTTAATCTAATTTCTCAATCATTTGTTTTGTTGTTCTAATTATTTTTTGTCCAAAAAGGTTTCAGTAATCTACAGTTCCAAAATATATGAAAAATCTAGCCACTCTCATCCCCACATTTACAACAGTTAGGTGGATAAAACTTCTTAGTTCTATAGACCTTCAAACTTGATATCACCAGTTCATATCCTGTTATAACATGTTGATGTTAGGTTCACACCTGCGTTCGGGTTTCCATTCGGGGGTCCACTTGGGGACCCTCCGGAAGAAAACCTAATCCGCTTAAAAAAGCGGTTGCCTTCAAAAACCCGCGGACCCTATAGACCCGTGATGGCGAACCTATGGCATATGTGTCAGAGGTGGTACTCAGAGCCCTCTCTGTGGGCACCCATCTGTGGAACAGATTATACTGTGTGGGGGCCACTGTGGAGCAAATTGTACTGTGTGGGAGCCACCGTGAAGCAGATTGGACTGTGTGGGGGCCACCGTGGAGCAGATTGGACTGTATGGTGGCCACCGTGGAGCAGAATGGACTGTGTGGGGGCCACCGTGGAGCAGAATGAACTGTGTGGGGGCCACCGTGGAGCAGAATGGACTGTGCGGGGGCCACCGTGGAGCAGAATGGACTGTGTGGGGGCCACCGTGGAGCAGAATGGACTATGTGGGGGCCACCGTGGAGCAGAATGGACTGTGTGGGGGCCACCGTGGAGCAGAATGGACTGTGTGGGGGCCACCGTGGAGCAGAATGGACTGTGTGGGGGCCACCGTGGAGCAGAATGGACTGTGTCGGGGCCACCGTGGAGCAGATTGGACTGTGTGGGGGCCACCGCGGAGCAGATTGGACTGTGTGGGGGCTCTTCATATGTCACACATATGAGATGGCCAAGGAGAAATTCCTTTTACTGTAAATAATTTACCACATTCTGTCAAGGCAGGACCTTTTGCCGAGTGCCTACTGGATTCTGTCACTTCTGGTCATCTTTATAACGACATTTCAGGATAAGCTGCCGTGAGTGCCTAAGGTATAACACTATTTATGGCCATGTTATGATTTGTATTCTGCATTTTTAGCACTTCTACACCCTGCAGGCAGACTGTAGCTCTAAATCTCAGTTTTGTGTTGGTAACTGGAATCTAGCAGCTATGAAAGATTCTGCTCTGTCTCTCAGTCACTCTGAAGCAGCATGGAACACATTATAGAAAATGACTGTGCAGAATCAATGTGAATAGGAGAAATAGAAAGCTGACTACTAGCTGAAGCAGCCACTTTTCCTGTGTCTCTGCCTGTGTCTCTTCTTCTGTCTCGCTTGGCTCTTCATCCTCGCCCTTCTTCCCCTCTCTACATACTTCTAGGGGTAGCACATGTAAGGTAATACCTGAGAGACTAAGACTCATAGTAATGAGAGATCTGAAAGCTTTTATTAGGCTCCTGGCTTTTGCTCTGGGAAATAGTGATAGAGAAGAACAAAGTGGCACTCATACACAACTGGTGACATTTGACCAAAACATATGAAGGATTAATGCCCGCGACCAGAGAGAATTATGGATCATGATCATGGATATTGCCACCAGGTCTCTCCACTGTGTAATACAGCAGAGGTCAGGTGGCTATAGCATCTGTTCAACTGCTGAATGGGCAACTTATTTAAAGTCTGCTGTTCTATTACAGTGGATGTACCAAAGGGGTTAATTAAACTCACTACAATGTTCAAAAGCAAATTGAGGATTTGTTACATCCAATAGAGGGCGCATGAGCTCCCCAGCTCCTTTCCCATAATGCCTTGTGAAATGTTCAACAGAGAGACCAAAGGGACAGAAGAAACCACGTTATTTTGGTTGATAATAAAGATGGAAATATAAGGCCTTGGCATATTAGTATGGACCAAAGTTTAATTACTGGACACACATTTAAAAACTTAAATAATTCAGGGTCCCGACCTGTTCTGAATGATAAAAGATATATATAAGACTGTTTATAGTATTCTTGTATTATGGGGCATTAGGCATTCATGTGAGAGAACAGTATTTTCCTTCCAACCTTTAAAGAGGCCATCCAGTATTTAATATTGATAGTGTATCCTATCCATGTTGCTGATGGTGTGCAGGGAGTGGAGAATGATTTCTCATTCTCCTGTCCCTGTGCTTTCAGGTAAACCCCAGGGGAAGAGGTACCCTGAACTTTTGTTCATGAAATAAACCCCCCTCCAGAGCATACTTGCTCTCTCATTGTCACATATTGGGGTCTTATTTTTGGAGCAATTAGTTGAACACGTGTTCATTTAATTACTAGTCTTGTTGGACTTGTTGGACTTGTTAGGCTGTTTGTTGCCTCTATAGCCTGGACACTGAACACCTTAAATGCTGTAGTCAGCACCTAAGTGGTTTTGTCAATGCAATAAAAAAAACAAAAAAACTCATCAATAACAATACATAAAATAAATTAGTACATTATTTACATGATAAATGTCAGAAACCTTAAAATTCAAGTGCCAGAATTGACATTTTCTGTTCATCTCGAAAAAAAATCTAAGTTTTAATCTACCAATAAAAGTTAAAACACATCCTGCAAATAGAAGCCTTCAAGAAACACTGTCAATGAAAAAATAAAAATTTTATGGATTTTTGAATATGGCGACATATACAAACATTATTTTCTGGAAAAAAAGTTTTATTGTGCAAAGATAGCAAAAAAAAAAAAAAACAACAACTATGTATTCAGTACATTATATGTAACCCATAAAATACAAGGTCTCATAAAGCTACGATAATTAAAACAAAAAAAAAAAAACAATGCTGGAACACACAGGGGGGTAATCACTAAAGGGTTAACGTGCACATAAGGCACCAGTCTTATGTGCCAGCAATAATTACATTTTCAGGAGCGTTTTTGCCAAACTTATTGACCTATAGTTTTCAGGTTCTTTTTTTTGACCCCACTATACAGTGGGGAAAAAAAAGTATTTAGTCAGCCACCAATTGTGCAAGTTCTCCCACTTAAAAAGATGAGAGAGGCCTGTAATTGACATCATAGGTAGACCTCAACTATGAGAGACAAAATGAGAAAACATATCCAGAAAATCACATGGTCTGATTTTTAAAGAATTTATTTGCAAATTATGGTGAAAAATAAGTATTTGGTCAATAACAAAAGTTCATCTCAATACTTTGTTATATATCCTTTGTTGGCAATGACAGAGGTCAAACGTTTTCTGTAAGTCTTCTCAAGGTTGGCACACACTGTTGCTGGTATGTTGGCCCATTCCTCCATGCAGATCTCCTCTAGAGCAGTGATGTTTTGGGGTTGTCGCTGGGCAACACAGACTTTCAACTCAATCCAAATGTTTTCTATGGGGTTGAGATCTGGAGACTGGCTAGGTCACTCCAGGACCTTGAAATGCTTCTTCGGAAGCCACTCATTCGTTGCCCTGGTAGTGTGCTTGGAATCATTGTCATGCTGAAAGACCCAGCCACGTTTCATCTTCAATGCCCTTGCTGATGGAAGGAGGTTTGTACTCAAAATCTCACAATACATGGCCTCATTCATTCTTTCATGTACACGGATCAGTCGTCCTGGTCCCTTTGCAGAGAAACAGCCCCAAAGCATGATGTTGCCACCCCCATGCTTCACAGTAGGTATGGTGGTGTTTGGATGCAACTCAGCATTCACTCTCCTCCAAACATGACGAGTTGTGTTTCTACCAAACAGTTCTACTTTGGTTTCATCTGACCATATGACATTCTCCCAATACTCTTCTGGAACATCCAAATGCTCTCTAGCAAACTTCAGACATGCCCGGATATGTACTGGCTTACGCAGGGGGACACGTCTGGCACTGCAGGATCTGAGTCCCTGGCGGCGTAGTGTGTTACTGACGGTAGTCTTTGTTACATTAGTCCCAGCTTTCTGCAGGGCATTCACTAGGTCCCCCCGTGTGGTTCTGAGATTTTTGCTCACCGTACTTGTGATCATTTTGACCCCACGGGGTGAGATCTTGCGTGGAGCCCTGATCAAGGGAGATTATCAGTGGTCTTGTATGTCTTCCATTTTCTAATTATTGCTCCCACAGTTGATTTCTTCACACCAAGCTGCTTGCCTATTGCAGATTCAGTCTTCCCAGCCTGGTGCAGGTCTACAATTTTGTTTCTGGTGTCCTTCCACAGCTCTTTGGTCTTCACCATAGTGGAGTTTGGAGTGTGACTGTTTGAGGTTGTGGACAGGTGTCTTTTATACTGATAACAATTTCAAACAGGCGCCATTATTACAGGTAATTTTCAAATAAATTCTTAAAAAATCAGACAATGTGATTTGCTAGATATGTTTTCTCATTTTGTCTCTCATAGTTGAGGTCTACCTATGATGTCAATTACAGGCCGGCCTCATCTTTTTAAATGGGAGAACTTGCACAATTGGTGGCTGACTAAATACTTTTTTTCCCCACTGTATGTCTATATATTGTATATGAGCACCACATTTACTATGCGCTAGTCTTGTTGGACTGAACCTGTTTCCATAGAGTCCTTAAATATAAGATACTGTATATGGGGTCTGTCTATCACCATATTTACAACCCTAATTCCAAAAAAATTGGGACACTGTGGTTCAGGGAATTGGGGTTTCACACACCAAATATATCCCCTCGCTGTATGCCAATTCTGTGGGGTATCTGTACACCTTTACTCACCACACAGACACAGTCATAAAAAGAGGTACTCTACTTCCACACTCCCTTCAACCTCACCTGTCATACTAGGCTACATAGGAATGAAGCAACCCCTAAAATCCTACATCTACACACAGATCTTCCATCACTCATCACTTAAAGCATAACTAAACTTTGGGACAACTTTTGATTTTCTGGCAGTATTTGTGTCATAAATACATTTTGTAATATACTTTATTACAGTCTGTCATAAACAGTCTGTCTGCCAGATTGAGGCAGATGTTAATTGGCTTAATGAACTAAACCTATTCTTCAACAGATTTGATCACACACCAGCTCCTCCCACCCCAGTATGTCCTTCAGCTTCCCCCACCACAATGACTTCTCCCCATGCGGCCACTTCCCAACAGACCAGTAAATCCAGAAATCCGTCTTTATCTGGCCACAGTCTGACCTTCACACGGGCCCAGGTGAGGAAGGAGATGAAAAAGATCAAGGCGAGGAAAGCCGCAGGGCCAGAGGACATCAGTGCAAGGCTAATTAAGACTTGCGGGGACCAGCTGTGTGGTATAATTACATATATGTATAATATGAGCCTGAGGCAGGAAACAGTCCCTGAATTATGGAAATCTTCTTGTGTGGTACCAGTTCCAAAGAAACCCCACCCTATGGACCTCAACGACTACAGACCTGTAGCACTGACATCCCACCTGATGAAGATCTTGGAGAGATTGGTTCTCACACATCTCCGCCCTCTAGTGAGCCCCGCTATGGACCCCCTCCAGTTTGCTTATCGGCCGGGCATTGGGGTAGATGATGCCATCATCCATCTTCTGCACAGGGCTCTGTCTCACCTGGAGAAACCAGGGAACACAGTGAGAATAATGTTCTTTGACTTCTCCAGTGCTTTTAACACCATACAGCCCAGGTTATTGAGGGACAAGCTGGGCCTTGCTGGAGTGGACCACCACCTCTCCAACTGGATCCTAGACTACCTCACAAATCGACCTCAATACGTGAGAGCCCGAGACTGTGTGTCAGGTACCGTGATCTGTAATACGGGGGCACCTCAGGGTACGGTTCTCGCCCCTTTCCTCTTCACACTGTACACTGCAGATTTTAGGCGCAACTCATCCAGCTGCTACCTACAGAAGTATTCTGACGACTCTGCAATAGTGGGTCTCATCACATATGATGATGACAGGGAGTACAGAGAACTGAACCAGGATTTTGTGGACTGGTGCCACCGGAACCACCTGAAGATTAACGCGGGGAAGACCAAGGAGATGGTGGTGGACTTCCGCAAAGGCAGATGCCCTCCAAATCCAGTGGACATCCTGGGGACGGGCATCGAGATTGTGAACACCTATAAGTACCTGGGTTTGCTCCTTAATAATAAGCTGGACTGGGCAGATCATATGGAGGCCCTGTACAGGAAGGGCCACAGCAGGCTCTACCTGCTTAGGAAACTGAGAGCCTTTGGAATCCGGGGGGCACTTCTTAGAACTTTCTTCAACTCTGTAGTGGCATCAGCCATCTTCTTTGGAGTGGCCTGCTGGGGGAGCAGTATATCAACCAGGGACAGAAATAAACTTGACAAGCTGATTAGAAGGGCCAGCTCTGTCCTGGGGAGCCCACTGGACCCAGTGCAGGTGGTGGGTGACAGAAGGATACTGTCTGTGGTGAGCTCCATGCAGAAGAAGAAGTCCCATCCCATGCATGAGACTGTGATCGCGCTGAGCAGTACTGTCAGTGACCGACTGCTCCACCCTAGGTGTGAGAAGGAGCGCTATCGGAAGTCTTTCCTCCCCACCGCGGTTAGGCTGTACAACCAACACCGACCTAAGCGGAGATCATTACACACAGAGAACTGAAATATCTCTCTGCCTGTTAAATCCCCCCCCCCTCCTCTGCTACGTCCTATCTGTCTGTCTGCTATTAATGTAATGCCTCTCACCTTGGAACATTCCTGTGCATGTTGTATTTGTATTTGTATCTGCTTATCTTTGCTGCTGTAACACACTGAATTTCCCCATTGTGGGACTATTAAAGGACTATTATTATTATTTATTATTATTATTAACTAATGTTGTCTCCTTTCTGTGTAATCCTGCATTTTTCACTCTCTTATTTCTGTATTGAGAGCTGTTCCTGCCTGTCATTAAATGTTACTGTGTATAGAGTAGGGCAGGGGTCGGCAACCCCTGGCATGCGTGCCAAGAGTGGCACGCAAGGCTTATTCCCCTGGCACGGCAGCGGAGTCCTCACCCAGCAGCTTCGATCGGACCAAACATGGCCGAAACGAAACTGCTATTATACTGTGGGGTCTCTCCAGACCCCCCGAGTATAATAAGCGGAGACTTAGGAGTGATGAAAAGTGATGAAACATAAAAAACAATGATACTCACCTTGCTCCCTGCGCTACGCGGCGGCTGTGCGATCTGCCGGCGCTTCTGACAGCTGACAGGGCCTCAGGGGTCACGTCCGGCGTCATTACGCATAATGACGCGACGTGACCCCAGAAACCCAATCAGCGGTCGCTGACGTCAGGCAGAAGCGCCGAAGATAACAGAGCGGCAGCTGAGTGCAGAAAAAGGTGAGTAGCATTGTTTTTTTATGTTTGTCATCTCTCTTGGTCCTGCACTTATTATACTCGGGGGTCTGAAGAGAGCTATGGGACCTAATACCGTGTGCGTGGACCGCTATTGAACCTAATACCGTGTGCAGGGGCCACTATCGGACCTAATACCGTGTGCAGGGACTACTATGGAACATAATACCGTGTGCAGGGGCCACTATGGGACATAATACGGTGTGCAGGGGCCACTATAGGACATAATACCGTGTGCAGGGGCCGCTATGGGACCTAATACTGTGTGCGGAGACCGCTATGGGACCTAATGCCGTGTGCAGGGACCGCTATGGGATCTAATACCGTGTGCGGGGACCGCTATGGGACCTAATAACGTGTGCGGGGACCACTATGGGACCTAATGCCATGTGTGGGGACCGCTATGGGACCTAATACCGCGTGCGGGGACCGCTATGGGACCTAATACCGTGTGCGGGGACCACTATGGGACCTAATACTGTCTGCTGGGACCACTATATGACATAATACCGTGTGAAGGGGCCACTATGTGACATAATACGGTGTGCAGAGGCTGTTATGGGATAAAATACCTTGTGCAGGGGCCGCTATGGGACATTATTCTGTATAACAATGTGTTTTCTGCATTAAGGATGTGTTTTTGCACAGAAAACACAGGCATTTTTTTTGTGCAAAAATGCACCATGTGAACGCAGTTTTACATTGAAGTAAAAGTTCCAGTGGCCTAAGACTATATCTGCATCCAGATACACAGTGTGTTTCCACCATAAGGATGCCGCCATACGGTGCTCCTGGACACTTACATTTACCACTAATTGGGGGCTGCACATGGACTTTCATTGCTTCTAATTGAAAAGTACAGGAGCATCTCAGGAAATAGTAGTAAACGCATGTGTCCTAAAGCATCTGGTGGCAGCACTTCTGTGATATGTATGGTTTGTTTTATATGACTTTAGTTTAGGGGTTGTCAGACTTACAATTATTGACCGGCACTCCGAGTACCTCATCTTTGATTTTTTTAATTAAAATCGGCACGCCGAACAATAAAGGTTGCCTACCCCTGGAGTAGGGCATGTGTAAAATGTAGAGAAAAAGAGGGTAGGGGAGGGTCACTTCAAACAGTTATAACTCGGGCATTATAAAACATACAGACTGGCAAAGGAGATTGTCTTCTTTCATATGACTTTAAGGTTGCAGTGCTATCTAAATTATTTTCAGAGATATTACTGGTTAAAAACACAGTCAGGATTAGGATATTTATATGCAGCTGTATAATATACTGTATATAACATAAAAATCCCAATCCCGACTGTGTTTTCAACCAGTGATATCTCTGGAAATAATTTAGATAGAACTGCAGCCTTAGTGTCATATAAAAAAAGAGAATCTGTGAAAAAAACTATATTTCTTGTGTTGCATCTCCCTGCTCTCCCCTCCAATGAAATCACAGGTAATAAATCACTTCCACATCTGAGATCACATGATGCTGTGATGTTTCATTTGTAAGCTCACTTCCCTCTCCCTGTGAGCAGCAAACAGAGAGTGAGAGCAGGGAGAGGAATCATAGGAAATATAAGGAAATTCCTAAAAAGACGCATAACACAATATTTCTGTTAGGGAATTGCCAGTTGAGCAATTCCCCAGTAGCTGCTGCTGGAACCTGGGAGAAAGAGGAACGACAGAGACAGTAAGTCGTAATGCTAGACCCACCCCCAGTCCCTACCTAATTGCCTCAACTACCCTAGGCGGTAGAGCACAACTGGGCGACGGTCCTTCCTACAATATATAAGTGAATACACAGAACGCAGACAAGATGAACAACAACAAACAGGTGGTAAAGCTAGCCAAGGGTCATAACCAGTCGGCCAGCAAAGTACAGAATTAGAACCAGGAAAATAGTCAAAGAGAAAAGCCAGGGTCAGAAATAGATAATAAGCATAACAGTATATCGCTTAGCACACTCAGAGAGTCTAATAGCAAGCAACCAAGAGAGGGTTGTAAAGCTATATAAAGGGTAACAAGAATTCGTCCCAAGCTTGATTGGCAAGGGAGGATGTCAAAGAACTACTAATGTTAATTCTTAAATAACCACAGGAACTCATAGCACTGGGTGGACTGGTACACTGCAACGAATATTCAGCTGTGCCAAAACAACAGGAGCTGAGGATCATATATGGACATGCCTCTTGCGCCGTAGCATGCGGCCGGAGGATGGCTCTGAGGTCTGAATGGGCAAGGATGTTATAGTACCCAGGTTTCAAGGGGTTCTGATGATGGAACAGGCTAATGAGACAGGGAGCACGAAGGTCTTTGTCAGAGACCCATGTCCATTCCTCATGGCGATAACCCTTCCAGTGTATGAGGTACTGGATAGGATTCTGTACCAAATGAGAATCCAATATTTTCTCCTCCTCGTACTCCAGTTTCCCCTGAACAATAACAGGCGCAGGTGGGCCAGGTAAGCATTTTTTATTAGCCTGGCGTTTCCGATACTTTTGGGCTTTAAGATTAGAGGGGCATTCCTAACCTTTAGTAGTCAAGACCGTCTCCTCACTGACACAATTTAAGGTGAGCAAAGCAATACAATGAGATGAGCACCGATCTCCCCATTTTACCAACTCCTCTTTAGACCAATCAAAAATAGGGTTATGGAGGTCTAACCAGGGGAGCCCCAAAATAATATCAGAAGAAAGATGCTCCATAACAAAAAAGCTTATAACCTCAGAATGTGTAGAGCCCACTTGCAAAAATATTAAGGGGGTCATGAATCGGATCTTACCCCTAGCCAGTGGGGCAACGTTCCAGTAACCAACAGAGGAATATCCAGTTGCAAAAGTTCAATGTCTAAAGCTGAGATATACGAAAATTTAACAAAGTTTGCCGCTGCCCCAGAGTCCACTAGGGTCTGACCAGAAACAGACCTGTCCCCAGAGGACAGAAACACAGATAACATTTTATTGCGATTTGGAAATCTCCTATAACCATATTTTATTCACAGTAGAACATACAACACATACCACATTATTTCATTTGAAAAAATTAACTCATTTGGAAATTGATGGCAGCAACACATCTAACATCATGGTTAGGCAATTCATGATGTACATTTATATGTGGATACATTAAACATTAAACACTAATAGTGTTATCTTCTCACAATGGCACTTGTCAACATGCCAACTTTGGGCTATATTAGGAAAAAAAATTCACAGAGGGTAGAAGGCTGATTAAACCTAACTTGTAACCACTAAGGCTAATCATTGGCCACAGGAAAGAAACCACTGATGTCATTCTCATACATTACTGGTTCTTTTCCTGTGCCCGCTGAGGCTGCTGATTGGCCTCAGCAGACATGTCATGGAGCAGGATTTCCACCAGCAAAGGCACAGCATGCACTAGACCGGACAGCGGTGGTGGACACTGGAGCGCCGGAGACAGGTGAGAATGATTTTTTTTTTTTTTTTATGTTTCACATTTATCAGCTTCCTCCCTGACTTATGAAATTCCTGGTCAACCCCTTTAACCTAGAAATTAATGGCAGCAACAGAGCTCAAAAAAATCTGGCAGATTTTATAATGTGCTAAATGTTTTTTATAGGTTAAAAGTCTGTACTGTAGAAAGGCCAGTTCGGCACATGGACTCTTCTTCTGCAAAGTCATGCTGTTGTGATGGATGCCCTATGTGGTTTAGTATTGTCTTGTTGAAATATGCAAGGCCTTCCCTGAAAGAGACTTTCTCTGGATGGGAGCAAATATTGTTCTAAAACATCTATGCAATGATTAGAACTGATAGACATCTTACACATTTTGAAAGGCACTATGTCATAGCCACTAATGCAGCACCATTTTACAGAGATGCAGACTTTTGAACTGTACGCTGATAACAAGCTGATTGTTCCTCTCCTCTTGAGTCCAGAGGACACAGCGTCTGTGGTTTGCATAAAAAAAAATTCAGATTTTGATTCACTTGACCAAAGAACAGTTTCCATATTGCTTCAGTCAATATTAATTGAGCTTTGGCTCACAGAAGATGGCAATGTTTCTGGATTTTGTTGATATAAAAGTTCTTCTTTGCATGATACAGCTTTAAGCCATGCACTTAACCCCACCCATTCTTACACAGTCCCTTTGTGCCCTGAAACAGTATAATGCAACTATGTGCCTCCTCAAAGTATAATGCACCTTAGTGCCACTACACAATATAATGCCATGTTAGTGATTCCCACACAGTATAATGCCCCCTTAATGTTCCCCACATAGTATAATGTCCCATTAGTAGCCCCCACATATTATAATGTCATTTTAGTGGCCCCCACATAATATAATGCCCCCTTAGTAATGCCCCTTTTCCTGTCAGTGGTCACACAGTATAATTCCGCCTCAAACTCTCCCCCACACAGTATAATGCAGTTGTGCTAGATTAATAGAGTATGGGAGACATCATAGCAGCTAGTCTCCAGCCACTAGGTAAGGGAAAATTGACAGAGAGAAGGGGGAATCTAGTGATAAATGAAATATACAAACAGACGAATTTAGGAAGGGGTTATTGGGATGAGGTCCCTTTCCCTCCTAGAGCACTGCACCAAACATCTACAGCAGTGGACACGGGATGGACTTATACCCTGACCGCTGTTGATCTCTCATTGGAGGTTCATTCAGTAACAGTAGCATGAAACATTGCTTACTTCTGATGCCTAGAGTAGACCATATGTACATCCACAGTCATGAGCATGCCTACAGTAGTACTTATGTTTATGCTTCTGTGCAGACAGGAAGGAGAGGTCCTGCTCCATGCTGCTGCTACTGTCTTAACCACCAATGTAAGAGGATGGATGCAGGGGCATACTGAGGATCAAGGCCTTATAGTGATGGATGGCAGACAGCTGGTTATAATACATGAGGGTATCACTGTTGTGGTTGGCATGGCTGATGGAGAACTGGCACAGATATGAAGACATGGTGGCTGGCAATGTTTGTTTTTATATCATTGGTAATACAAGCATTTACTAAAACAGACAGGTCAGGACCTTGTTATATATTCTACCTGTGACTGACTCTGGTCAGTGCTGTATTCTGTTGTATGATAATCTGCAGAGTACATGTGTAGAACTTCTATCTGATCGCTATATGGTTGCTGTATAGCAGTACTATTGGTTATATTGGTGTTTGTATGGTGATGGTGTATACCTGTTCTTTACTAACAAAGCAAGTGTTTGCTTGCCCCTGACTACTTGTTTACTTTTGATCTGCTATTTTTTGTTAAAGTATACCTAAACTTATAAAACCTTCATTATTTCACAAATCATTAGTGCAGGTTACAATACTAAGCGTTGTAATGTATTTATTAGTGTAATAATATGTATAATAAAATATTATTAAAAATATATAGTAATAATAAAATGCTTCCTTCTTTTGTTCCTTCCCACCCCCTTCTATGACTGGATTTGAAGTGTCCAAAGCCAAGAATGACTACAAAAGAAATGGTAAATATATAGGAAATACTTATACTTCTACCTTCTGCTCAATCCACTCCTGGCTTTGGCCAACAAAAGACTGCAACAAAAAAAGCTGTGTTTCTGCAATGTGAGGCCTCAGCCATAATGTTAAGGCCCCTCATAGCAAAATGCCATGGGGCCTCAGCTTATGTATTTGCAGTGTGGGGCCCCAGCCTAAAGTTGTTTTCGCATGGGTAGTGATTTACATCAATGATTCTGAGCCACAACCAGAAGTGGAGACTACACAGAGATAAGGTATTATAGGAAGATTTGGATCTGTTATGTATATTTGACCATCTCTTGGTTTTGGCTCACAATCACTGGTGCAAATCACTGCCCATAACACTAACTTTTGAATAAAACCTGAAATCACAGAATTGGTCCCAAGCAAAGAAAATAAAATATAACTTTTAATAAATAACCACTAAAATATCCAACCCAATTATTAATAATCGACCTATCTAAATATGCAAATATACACAAAAGGTTGAAGAGAGCATATTCAACCTAATAGACAAAGTTGATCTCAGACAGTGGAAAGAGGTCTAAATGCTAAATTGACTCTAGATAAATATAAATGTCGACTAAGTATGTCAATAAAGCTACATAACCTTATATCCTCTCCACATTTAAATTGTTGATATCAACTAAAATATACAAGCCCTCTAATGTCAAATAATGCTCCTATGAGACATTCCTGTCCCCAGACAGCGTCTCAAACTACCTCTACGCGTTTCCCCTTTCTATAAAGGTTCATCAGGAGTTAATAATGTGAACTGAGACTAAGATATGTCCCAAGAAAATATACAGATGCACAGATGCAAAGATGAATGAAGACGCGGTTAAAACCACGATTCCTGGAGCTCAGATGGTAAGCTCCAGTACTATTAAGCGGTCGACGCTGAAGCTTATACGTTTCAATGTGATATAGACATGTGCGAGCCAAAACTTTTGAATAAAGCCTTAGGCCTCTTTCACACGACAGTAAAAAATGGACATGTGATGCCTGTATTTTCAGCGTCCAGCACACATCCGTTTTAACAACACATTGAGTTCAATGTGTCTATACACATGTCCATTTTGTTTTCATGTATGTAAAAAAAAACTGACCTGCACTATCTTTGTCCATTTTGACGGCCTATCAGACTCAATGCAAGTCTTTGGGAACCATTTATAATGGATATGAAACAGATTATCATCCATTAAAAATAGATCAGTGGGTTGGTTAAAAAAATAGACCCATAAAATGTATCTGTTTTTTTCAATGACAGTTAAAAACTGATGCAAAACTGATGACACTTGGCCATCAAAAATGGAAAATCAGAACAGTATGGATGCAAAACAGCTGTCAAAAACGGACATTAGATCTTTTAAAAACGTCACTGTCTTGTGTAGGGAGGCCCTACACAGTGGTGCTGGGTATGACCAAGCTAAAGCAAAATTTGCAGTAGCGTGCAATGTGCGCTGCCATTTTCTGCCCCCCAAGATTTCAATCCTGGATCCATCCCTGTATACAAGTTATTTCATGGTCATAAATAGTGTTGTTGCTCATGTCAACACACAACAGTTTATTCAGAAAAGTGAACTGAAATGACACTTGTACTTAAATGATGAGACTAATGTTATCAGACATTAATTACTATTTACTATAACTTATAGTAAAGAGTGTATGAACCTTTTACTGAAAGGTGGTTGGTTTGGTGTGTCTGCAGAGTTTAATACTGAAATTCCCACTTTTCAATGGCACACATTATTCTTTGTTTTCATTGGAAACCATTAAAAGCATAACCCAGCTGTGTAATCACAGCGCCGGAAAAAAAATACTTTTAAACACACTCAATGCTATGTTAGACCCATGGCTTCATTCATGAGAGAATCAGGTAATACTCAATCTAGAAGGAGTGGACTTATTGACATTTCCGATATGTGGCCAAAATATAAACCCAAACCAACGTATTTCGCATTAACACAATCTATCATTTTCAGAGCCATTTAATGGTGTAAACACATGTATGTTGTCTGTACAAAAATACAACAATGAAATGAAAATGTTTGCAAAACTTCCAAAGAAGCTTCATCAACAACTGCAGCAATTATCTGAAATTGGCTGAGTTAATGTGTTTTATTTCCAATCATTTATGATGGCTTTTGGCATGTACTTCATCTTATGTATCCAGCGTACATTCGCTAAACACATGCTGATCCATTTTTGACAGTGGCACAGTATAAATAGGAATTTTAGGCAGTTATGCTAGATTTGGCTACTTCATAAATATTACAATAATAGAAAATACAGCAAAGACAGTAATTTCAGATTTGTAAATAAACTTATATACCACAGTGTTTTACATGAAAGAATGATATTTAAATAGACTAGATATTATCAATTTACATGTTATGGCTTTATTTTTGTCATTATAATTTAATAATCATAAGATATAAGAGCAGTTGAATTGCAGGATAGTTGTTACACAGTATGTCTTGCCATTTTTCCGTATTTCATTCTGGTAATTGTTTCTAACTCCTGTAGAACAGATACAACCCAACAATCCCAGTAGACATACAGGTGCAGCTCAATAAATTAGAATATCTTTGAAATGTTTATTTCTTTCAGTAATTAAATTAAAAAAGTGACCTCCTATATTTTCTAGATTCTTTACACACAGTGTTCTATTTCAAGTGTTTTATTTCTGTAAATGTTGATTATGGATTACAGGTAATGAAAACCCAAATCTAAGAAAATTAGAATATTGTAAAAAAAAAGTTCAGTATTGTAAATTCAGTGTGTCACCTGCCAAGGTTTCCTAAGCATTTAAATGGTCCCTCAGTCTGGTTCAGTAGGACACACAATCATGGAAGACGCTGATTATGTATTGTATTACTGAATTACTGAAATGAATGAATGTTTCAAAAATATTCTAATTTATTGAGATGCACCTGTACTCAGTTAAGAGGGAAAATACTGGATTTTTAAACTTAATACCCTTAACCCCAATGGTCTGAATGAGACTTTGGAGTGCTCCTGAATAGCTATTCCCCCTTTTTTATTGTATTTAAAATTACCCACTCATTTTTTCTTTACACCACTTATGCAGAATGTTTATGTTCCTCTTCTTATTACCTGTTACCTCTTAAGATATGTCTTACCAGGTTTTCCTTCTTGCCCATCACTAGGGAGGTACTTTTAATATATATCGTAGACTCCCAGATACTGTCTGTACAGGAAAGTAGTATTTAATTTGTATATAGAGGGGTTTATATTGCATAGAATATGGAGTTCCTGCTGCCATCTTTATTGTAGCAAGAACACTACTACTTCCCAAGACATGTACACTACAGGGAGCTCCCTCCCCGGCTGGCCATGGATATGTTGTGTGCCAAGCAGTGTGAACATACTTCCAGAACACAGCATTCCTAGTTTAGCAGGGAGATTGTTCCATAATAATAATAATAATAGTAATAATAATAATACATTTTATTTATATAGCGCCAACATATTTTGCAGCACTGTACAATTTGTAGGGTTCAAGTACAGACAAAAAAGATACATTACAAAGAAGTAGTCAATTCAAACACTGGGACTGAGGGCCCTGCTCGCAAGAGCTTACAATCTATGAGGTAGAGGGGGTGACACAGGAGGTAGTAGGAGCGACAAGGTTAGGTAAAGCTAATATGTTGCATCTTATTCACTTGCACCCAGTTTAGATAGAAGAAAACCCTTCCAGGTGGTATTAGATGGAATGTTATTTGTTTTGTTTTTTTTTAACTAGGGCCACATTATCTTTTGCATTTGTATTTTTATGGCGATTCATGAATCAAATAATTAATTTTAATGAATTTTTGGTATTGATACATTTAAATACTCTATTGATAATTTATATATTAATCTAAACACCTATCCATTTATTGTTTTATCTGCATGATACTATCTAGTACTCTATGTTTTTTGTATATTTCTTAAAGGGATTCTATCATTGGGAAATCCATTTTTCACTAATGCCACATTTATTTTTCTGATCCGCGCAGCCGTTTTTGAGAACTTTTGTTTTTTCTTCTTTATGCAAATGAGTCTTCAGAAAGCACAGGGAGCGTTTCCCCTGTGCTCAAAAAGCACAGGGGGCATTCCCAGTGCTCATAGAAGACGCTCTTCCGAAGATTCAGCGCCACCTCTCTCTTTTTCTGCTGACGCCTCTCCGCCGTGTCATCAGCCGCTGAGTCTCTGCTTTGAGATTCAAATCCCGCGCATGCACAGTAGGCTCTGTCCAACACAAAATGGCTGATGACACAGTGGAGAGGCATCAGCAGAAGAAGAGAGAGGCGGCTCTGGATCTTCAGAAGAGTGTCTTCTTTGAGCACAGGGACTCATTTGCATAAAGAAGAAAAACGAAAATTCTCAGAAACGGCGGCGCGGATCAGAAAAATAAAGGTAGGAGAAGAATAGTCTTTCTAAAGGCTATTCCAACGTGGTATTAGTGAAAGATGGGTTTCCCAATGATAGAATCCCATAATCCCATATATATAGTATATATATATATATATATATATATATATATGTAAATAATATATATTTTTTTTATTTATTTATTTATTTTTGCTGCTTGGATTTATATATTGGTTTTCAGTATATCCCATCTTTAACTTTTTCATTTATTGAATCTTATTATAGTGTCAAGGTCTGTTTATATGTATCATATGGATATATGTAGAGCATCCACTTATCTATACAGTATATGTTGTTCATTAGACCATATGTTTATCAGCTTATATTTATTGGACAGATTGAATCTGATGAAAGGAGTGGTTCTCTACAAAAACCCATCATCCTATTATTAAATAAACCTGGAACTTTTTCTCATCAACACTCTGGTTTATTTGATAGAGGGTGGAAACCCATTTTTACTCCTTTTTTTGCACTGAACTCACTTGGGTCTGTGTCCTTGGATACAACTTGACTGATGCTCTATGCTCTTTAGGTAGCACACATTGGCTCACTACAAGGTGGAAGCTGAAACAAGAAGCAGTATTTTCAGGAGTCACGATTTATAGTGGTAGTAGTTTCAGATGCACTGTGTGTAATGTACTTATATACAAGGGCACAGTATGACATGTAAATACATTCAGAGGCATAGCGTGTAATGCAGTTATATTCAGGAGCACAGTGGGAGTCTATTCAGGGTAGCTATAGTGTAAAGTAATGTGTAATAAGTGTAAAGATGTGCTGCAAATATGCAAGGAGTCAAAAACATCTGGGCGGCAATTATAATTATTTAAATTCCTACTTTACTGTTTTCTCACTACTCGATGGGCTCTGTATACACATATAAAGTAGGGAACTTTTGTTATAAATTTGAATTCCACCCCCTTCATGGAGAAGCATGCTCAAACTAGTGTAATAAAATAATCACATCATTAACACACAAAATACCAGTCTCATCTTAAATAGTAAAAGCTCACCAATAAGAGATTAAAATAGAAAAAAAACAGACATTGGATGGAAAATGGAGAATAGTTGTATGGCATGAGGATCCTCAATCTGAGGCGTTTGAAGTAACATTTATGAGTGAAGATCCAATAAAATAATTCTGGGTACATTTAATGATTTAATTCACTTTTATTAACATTTTGGGGACATTTGTGTGAAAAAAAAATTTACAATTCTGTCAATATTTTTTGTTTTAAAAATGACATTGCGACTTTGTTTAGCATATCATTTAGATTATGACAATATTCTGACATCCATAATGTCCATGTGAGGGCTTTTTTTGTGGATCAAGTTGTAGTTTTAATTGGTACCATTTTTTGGTGTGTATTTTTTTATCACTTTTTATTTATTTATTTATTTTTTAGAGGAGAAGGCAAGGTGACCAAAACACAATAATTTGTGCATTGTGGTATTTTTTACAGAATTCACCATATGGGATAAATAAAATTATTAATATTTGTTTATTATTTATAGTTCGGACGTATATGCACACAGTGATACCTAATATGTTTGCTTATTTTCTTTTAGACTAATTATTCTTTGAAATGGGAATTTTTTTTTAACTTTGTATCATTTATTTTCATCATCTATATTATTTTTTTTTTTTGTATATTTTTTTTAACTTTTTAAACTTTCCACGCTGGTATTTGAACTTGGAATCACTTGATCCCCTATACCATTTACTGCATTACTTCTTCTGCAATACTATTGTGTATGTGTATTAGGCTAAGGCTGATTGCACATCTATTCATGGCAATTATTAGGCCATTGACGGGACTGCTGGCTGCCATGGCAACTCCCCAGAACCCTGTAATCTCAACATGGAGATTCCTACAAACCACCCAAATGCCTTGATCGCTATTGATATTTTCCAACTCTGGCAGCTAGTCCTGGGTTTTGGCTGTGTAATACAGCTGGAACCTGGAAGGGATATAGTAGGCATAGCTCCTGTGCCCCCCTTCTCGGACATCTTGAATTACAATTTTATTTTGTTAAGATACTTCAAATACATATGTTTTATTTCAGTAATAACACTCCTTGCTTGCACGGTGCCGACACCTGCAGGAATTCAAATTGCTGATCTTTGCTTACTCAGGACACAGAACAGCAGCTGGTTGTGCTATCATGTAATCGCATAATGGAGCTCTTGTTATGGACTTTATAAATACAGTCGTGGCCAAAAGTTTTGAGATTAACATAGGTTTTGTTCTCCTTGAAGTTTTTTTGATGACAGAACAATTGAAAAGGAAATGTATAGGTGGTACATTCAACTGTATAAAAAACCTATTTCAGGGAAATAATACAATTATGTAACTACAATGTAGAACAATGCTAGTTTTAAAGCATTTACTCAGTGAGAATTTATTGAAGTCCTTTATGTGTTTTCTGAAAATAAACAGAAAAGTGCTTCTATTTTTAATTAAATAACAGAATTATACAAAGTGACCTCATAGATTGTATTCACTGGTACATTGTAGCATAATGTTAAGAGGAATAATGCAAAGGGAAGAAACAGCAATTGAAAAGAAAAGGGCTCTTCAATCACAGAAAATATATATGACCTGAATAATTTCTGCAGCTGCTTCTATAAATGTGTATATATATTTGACACTGTATCTGATTGGTGTATATAAAAGTTTACACAAACATAAGGATAAATAGGTTTCTGCCAACTGACTATGCCAAAGTAGATATTATGGTTCCCATGGGGCTCTCATGGAGGTGCCTGGGACTTAGCTTTTACCCTTTTTAGCAAGTCTGTGGTGAACACAACAATGTAAGACAGATATTTGGATACGAACTATGGAAACTGCTGAATACACTTTATCAGCTTGATATCATTTTGAGGCTTGTTTTTTTATTATTGCTGGGTAATTGGACTACCAAAGGATTCCTAATGATTTCAGCATTTGCCAGAATTGTGATTTTATGAGTCATTGTGAATTGATGCTGTAATGTGGCCCAGAAACTTTGGTATTGAAATTCTTAATGGGTCACAGTTATGATCAATGGAAACAAAAAGGGATTCTCCAAAGTGGACAACAATATTAATGTCTTTTCTGGTCTTGATATATTAGGAAAAAAGAGAAGACAGTTATGGAAGATCTCCACACCATGAGAGTGAGGCCTGCATAGCACTGCCTGTGGTGCTACAGTCACTGGGACATGTCTGGATATTGTCTTAATTGAATTTAATGAATAGAAAAAAATGGAGACCACTAGAAGAAAAGATCCAGGATATTGTGTGGATATTTTCAATGGCTCATATCCATGTCAGTAGAATGATGTTTTAAACATCAATATTTTCAATCTCCAATCAAGAATTTCATGTTACACATTATTTCACTTTTTTGCCTCACATTTAGTTAGATATTATTGTTCAATAACAATAAGGAAGAAATTACAGCAATTACTACTCTAAAACTTAAGCTTTACTTCATACTATCCATCAAACAAATAAAGATAGTAAAATACAGTCATCTATTTGATAGTGTAGTTACTTTCCCTGTTCTGTTCCTCCACTAACACGAATAGGGGGCTGCCCTAACATGAGCAACCCCACCAAGGGTCCTACAATTAATGACCCTTCATTTCTCCCTATAAATGTAAGGGTCTAATTCATGAAAGATTGTTGATGAAAAATAGGGCTATTGAGCCAGATACCTGTGGACTTGGTCCTGTTTTTATCTTACATTATTTCTAATTAGAGCAGTAGAACGTCCTGAAATGGACAATCCTCACAAAGGCCCCTACAATATCTTTATTTTGCACTATTATTGAGAAGTAAAGAGGTAGCAGGGTGTAGGGCAACGTATAGTGAGAAAGATCATTTGACAGCCAGAGGATGGATCAAGAGCTCCAGAAAGCAGCTTAACCAGGCTCTGTGATTTTCTGATTCCCTAAGAAGAAGCACAGTACACAAAGAAAACACATATTAAAGTAAAATCTATACTACAAAAAGTATAAAGAGGAGCAAATGTTGTAAAAAAAACATATTTTTGCCATTTACAATAAACATGTATGAATGAGCACTGTGCAGGGATCTTAAATGATCAAAATATCGTCAGGTATAAGGGTTGGTGTTTGGAAACTAAGCTATAAATAATAAAATAAATAAACACCTAATAAATAACTGTTATTGGTATACGATAAAAAGTGTAATATACAGTCATATGAAAAAGTTTGGGCACCCCTATTAATCTTAATCATTTTTAGTTCTAAATATTTGGGTGTTTGCAACAGCCATTTCAATTTGATATATCTAATAACTGATGGACACAGTAATATTTCAGGATTGAAATGAGGTTTATTGTACTAACAGAAAATGTGCAATATGCATTAAACCAAAATTTGACCGGTGCAAAAGTATGGGCACCTCAACAGAAAAGTGACATTAATATTTAGTAGATCCTCCTTTTGCAAAAATAACAGCCTCTAGTCGCTTCCTGTAGCTTTTAATCAGTTCCTGGGTCCTGGATAAAGGTATTTTTGACCATTCCTCTTTACAGAACAATTCCAGTTCAGTTAAGTTTGATGGTCGCCGAGCATGGACAGCCCGCTTCAAATTATCCCACAGATGTTCAATGATATTCAGGTCTGGGGACTGGGATGGCCATTCCAGAACATTGTAATTGTTCCTCTGCATGAATGCCTGAGTAGATTTGGAGCTGTGTTTTGGATCATTGTCTTGCTGAAATATCCATCCCCGGCGTAACTTCAAATTCGTCACTGATTCTTGTACATTATTCTCAAGAATCTGCTGATACTGAGTTGAATCCATGCGACCCTCAACTTTAACAAGATTCCCGGTGCCGGCATTGGCCACACAGCCCCAAAGCATGATGGAACCTCCACCAAATTTTACAGTGGGTAGCAAGTGTTTTTCTTGGAATGCTGTGTTTTTTTGACGCCATGCATAACGCCTTTTTGTATGACCAAACAACTCAATCTTTGTTTCATCAGTCCACAGGACCTTCTTCCAAAATGAAGCTGGCTTGTCCAAATGTGCTTTTGCATACCTCAGGCGACTCTGTTTGTGGCGTGCTTTCAGAAACGGCTTCTTTCGCATCACTCTCCCATACAGCTTCTCCTAGTGCAAAGTGTGCTGTATTGTTGACCGATACACAGTGACACCATCTGCAGCAAGATGATGCTGCAGCTCTTTGGAGGTGGCCTGTGGATTGTCCTTGACTGTTCTCACCATTCTTCTTCTCTGCCTTTCTGATATGTTTTCTTGGCCTGCCACTTCTGGGCTTAACAAGAACTGTCCCTGTGGTCTTCCATTTCCTTACTATGGGGGGGGGCCCCCCGGGGGGGCCCCCCCCCCCCCCCCCCCCCCCCCCCCCCCGGCCGTTCCTCACAGTGGAAACTGACAGGTTAAATCTCTGAGACAACTTTTTGTATCCTTCCCCTGAACAACTATGTTGAACAATCTTTGTTTTCAGATCATTTGAGAGTTGTTTTGAGGAGCCCATGATGCCACTCCAGAGGAGATTCAAATAGGAGAACAACTTTCAATTGGCCACCTTAAATACCTTTTCTCATGATTGGATACACCTGGCTATGAAGTTCAAAGCACAGTGAGGTTACAAAACCAATTTTGTGCTTCAGTAAGTCAGTAAAAAGTAGTTAGGAGTATTCAAATCAATAAAATGATAAGGGTACCCAAATTTTTGCACCGGTTAAATTTTGGTTTAATGCATATTGCACATTTTCTGTTAGTACAATAAACCTCATTTCAATCCTGAAATATTACTGTGTCCATCAGTTATTAGATATATCAAATTGAAATGGCTGTTGCAAACACCCAAATATTTAGAACTAAAAATGATTAAGATTAATAGGGGTGCCCAAACTTTTTCATATGACTGTATGTTAATAATTGCACTCCTAAACATTTTTAACATATATTGCACTTTTTATTGTATACCAATAAAAGTTATTTTTAGGTGTTTATTTATTTCATGATTTCTAGTGCAGGGATCTTTCCTGAAAACAACTGGAGTAATATTACTAAACCATTCCTGCTTCACCCAAGTAATCAGAAGTGCCCAGAATCTCCAGATTAAAAGATTAGTCTGGTGAAATAATTGTGGTGTTTCTAGACAATGAGGCTGATGTTTACAATTTTTTTCTCATGCTTATGAGGTTTTAACATCTAAGAACCTTTGTCATATAGATAGGAAAGCCGGTGTAATCAGACTATGCCTTGAAAAGCTATTATGCCTGACGATACAAGATGGAAACATTTCTGCTCTCAACGTCTTTATTTATTTGCTTAATCTGCAAAAACAAATTAGAAAAAAAATGTTATGGTAGGAAACATGCTAAATAATACGTCAATTTACAACTACACACTGGGGGAATTTATCAACACATCTATGCCAGTTTTCTGGTGTAGATGTGTGATGATGTGGCACATCTTTGGCACAAAGCTCTCTCTTGCAACACATTCCCCGTTCTGCACCTTGCTCGCCCCTTTCCACAAATATGGGTCGAGCGGGTTGGGGACGTCTCAGCCCGACAAATTTATTATAAGTTACGCTAGTTTGAGTTATACAGAAAATCTCTGTCAGTTCCTGACTAGCGTAGATTCCCATTCTGGAACACGAGTTTGTTTGTACCTGATTTATTAAGAAACCAGAGCTTCTTGATAAATCAGATGCGACTTTTATTAACGACTTCATTTCTCTGTTTCAGGAGCGGACACATTTTCATTTTTTTATTTTGTATGTTTTGAGGGCTATAACATTTTTATCATTTGGGTTATTCAATTCATGGCGGCTCCCATAGCTCTGCATACAGTGCTCATTGAGTGGGTGTATTGCAGTCAAAAAAATTTCCTTTTACATCTTGCCATTTTACATTCAGTCAATCCACTCATTCTGGGCCTTTCTTGGTTACGTTCACATGCTCCAGACATCAATCTAAATACAAATTCTCCTTGCTGCAGCTCTAGTTGCCTATCTAAGGTCCACCCATCTACTCTTCCTATGCCTCCTTTGGACCTGTCTGCTCTTCCACCACAGTATGTATCTTATGCCAACAACCTCAGTAAAAAGGAGGGTGAGACCTTGCCATCCCATTGCCCTTTTGGTTGTCCAGTTGACTTAATCCCTGAGACTTCTCTTCGTGCATGGGTGTATCTGCTTTCTCTGCCTGAAACTCAAGCTGTCTGAGTATGTTAAGGAGAACTTCGAGACGAGGCTATCTGGAAGTCCACCTCGCCAGCAATATCAGGTGACAACAGGTCTTAACAAGAAAAACTGAAGACGCTCTGTATAATATTGCAGTGACGCCTGTTCAGCTAAAAGACATTCCACCTGGCAAGACATTTGTTACTACTTCCAAAGGAAAAAGAATACTTCCCTGGGGACACAACTTTAAGATAGTGGGTCATCCTGAAGTTTGCAAGACTCGAGAATTTGTGTCTTGTAATTTCTGGTGACCAACTCTTACCAGAGATGTCCAGGACTATGTATGCTCCTGCTATAGGCTATAAGGATAGAGCCATAGGGCAGTTGGAGAGTAGATTTCGGAAGGGCAGGGCGAGTATCGAGATACCAAACTTGAAACCACTAAATCCTGAATGGACATAATAGGAGATTGAAATGGTGGAAGGCAGAGGAGGTGACCTACCCAAGTTTTCTGGTTAAGCCAAATCATTTCAGTAAGGGGAAGGCCGATTGTAGACTCCTCCAATGGGACATACAGTTTAGGCGATTGATGGGAGAAGCAATGAAGATCCCTGGAAAGCTGGGTGGTATGGTAGTAAGTTTCTAGGTCCGGGAGGCCTATGCCACCAGATTTCATGAGTTTGGTGAGAGTACGATATACTACTCTAGGGAGGGAGTTTTGCCATACATACATTGACCAGCAAAAGGGTAACAATGTTTTGAACTTTTAGCTTTCAGGATCCATATCACACCATCTACTACAGCTTTGAACGTGAGACTACCATCATCTTGGCTATCTAATACATAAATTTGACTTGCAACTATTTAGCATATGATTAATTATGAGATTCTTGTCATGTAACTGCATTATTACTGTTTTGCTCTTAAAAATCTAAATTTAATTTTTTTCTTATTTTGTTAGTATTTTGTAAATCCACCTTTGGTTTACAACATTGCCTGAATCCTTTTGGGCATGCTCTCGATAAGATTCAAGCATGTCTCAACTGTAATCTGATCCCTCTGGTCTCTTCTACACGTTCCCAATGTTGGTGCATACTAGTTGACTCACTTGGGTACGAATATAGCTTTTTCTTCAACTCTACCCACAATTGTTCGATTGGGTTGAGGTCTGGGGACTGTGAGGGCCAATTCAGCACCTCTACTTCATTGTCATTGAACCATTTCTTTGCTAATCTTGACATATGCTTCAGGTCATTGTCCTACTGCAACGATATGTTGTCCTTTTCATATCCATAGTACTCGAGTGTACGAAGTACCTCGTCTTGTAGGATACTCGCATATAGCTCAACATTGAGACCACCGTCAATCGTGGTCAAGTATCCAACGCCTTTGGCTGTGAAACAACCCTATAACATCAGTCTTCCTCCACCAAACTTGAAAGTTCCTTCAATTAAAATTTTCCCTTGTTTCTTCCAGAATCATTTGCACCCATCAGAGCCCAGTCTATTGATTTCTTGTCTCATTGCTCCAAATCAGCCGTTTCCAATCTTATACTGTCCACTTTTCATACTTTTTTGCAAATTGGAGCCAACGTTTCTCATGACAATATTGATGTCAAGGCTTCTTCACCTTTTTTGGGCCACCATTCCAAACTTGTGTAACGCGCATCGCACATTGCTTGCATGGACGTCTGTGATCTCACTATTACAAAACATACGAGCCACTTCCACTGCCTTGTTTGTCACGCCAGAATTGATAGACCTTGTGATGAGCCAACTTGACTTGCCAGCTAAGTATGCCATCAATTTGCCATCTTTATTACCATGCATGTAATGCTTGTAGGAAGCAAAGAGATATGTTTTGGCCACCTTCAGATTTAGGCCCTTTGCATACAACTGTGGGCTAGGTCAGTGTGCTAACCGGGTTTTTCCCAGATAGCACACTTACCCATTAATTTCTGTAATTCTACACACATGACCACATGACCGTGTAGTACACGGATCAGTGTGCAGGCTGACAGGTCCTATTCCTGTACGGTTTTGCGGCCATGCTTCTATGGCCCCCATTCATTGAACCCGCTGTGCCAATCAATCACGGCTGGCAGGCCACACACAGTCGTGTGCAACGGGCCTTAGGCGGTCTTTAAGCTGTTCTCTGCATAGTATCAGATCTGAGAGAACTGTCTGAGTTGCCAATCTCTTATGTTGGCACTCCTGCGTGGCAATATGGAAGAGCAAGGCATCAATTTCTTTGGTTCTTTCTTTCTTACGAAAGGAGCTCAGACTGATGAAGACACCTCTTGTTACAGATTTTTGCGTCTCCCATATCACACTAGACTGGACGCCAGTGGTATTGTTTTCTTTAAAATAGTGAGTTAAAGAGGATGTCCAGGATAAACTATGAAAATAAGGTGGAAAAAAACCCCCAAAAACATACTCACCTGTGCCAGGTGCTCCAGTGTCTCCCAGCACAGTCTGGTCCCGCTGCTCTGGTGTTTTCTCTAGTGGAAGTCCCTGCCGCACTGTGACAACCCATGTCCCTTTCCTTAGGCCCATAAGAAAGTCACACAAATGCACTTTTTTTCCAATTCCACCCAATTCTGATTTTTTTCCAGCTTCCCAGTACATTGTACAGAATAATAAATAGTACCATTATGAAGAACAATCTGTCTTGCAATCATTAAGCCCTAATATATGTCTGTGAACAGAAAAGTAAAAAAAGTTATGGGGTTTGAGAGGTGGGGTATCAAAAACGAAAATTGAAAATCGAAAAATGTCACCGGTGGGAAGGGGTTAAGTATCCTGCATATGGATGTAGAACCATATTTACACCTGATACAGCAGAAAACTTCTGTTAGTCTGTGTGTAGTCTTAGATACCACAGACCATACTGGTTGTGACATGTTATGAGTTTGAACAAGTAGAGAGGTTCTATGTATTTCACACCTATTTGTGTTGCCTGTTTTATTTACATAAATTAAAATACTGTAAAACGTATATAAAGTAAAAGTGGAAAATTTTTATAGTACCACCCTAAAAAAAGTTAATAGAGCTTAAAATATATGCTATATACAGTGGGGAAAAAAAGTAGTTAGTCAGCCACCAATTGTACAAGTTCTCCCACTTAAAAAGATGAGAAAGGCCTGTAATTGACATCATAGGTAGACTTCAACTATGAGAGACAAAATGAGAAAACAAATCCAGAAAATCACATTGTCTGATTTTTAAAGAATTTATTTGCAAATTATGGTGGAAAAGAAGTATTTAGTACACCTACAAACAAGCAAGATTTCTGGCTCTCACAGACCTGTAACTTCTTCTTTAAGAGGCTCCTCTGTCCTCCACTCATTACCTGTAGTAATGGCACCTGTTTGACATTGTTATCAGTATAAAAGACACCTGTCCACAACCTCAAACAGTCACACTCCAAACTCCACTATGGTGAAGACCAAAGAGCTGTGGAAGGACACCAGAAACAAAATTGTAGACCTGCACCAGGCTGGAAAGACTGAATCTGCAATAGGCAAGCAGCTTGGTGTGAAGAAATCAACTGTGGGAGCAATAATTAGAAAATGGAAGACATACAAGACCACTGATAATCTCCCTCGATCAGGGGCTCCACACAAGATCTCACCCCGTGGGGTCAAAATGATCACAAGAACGGTGAGCAAAAATCCCAGAACCACACGGGGGGATCTAGTGAATGACCTGCAGAAAGCTGGGACTAATGTAACAAAGACTACCGTCAGTAACACACCACGCCGCCAGGGACTCAGATCCTGCAGTGCCAGACGTGTCCCTCTGCTTAAGCCAGTACATATCTGGGCCCGTTTGAAGTTTGCTAAAGAGCATTTGGATGTTCCAGAAGAGTATTGGGAGAATGTCATATGGTCAGATGAAACCAAAGTACAACTATTTGATAGAAACACAACTCGTCGTGTTTGGAGGAGAGTGAATGCTGAGTTGCATCCAAAGAACACCATACCTACTGTGAAGCATGGGGGTAGCAACATCATGCTTTGGGGCTGTTTCTCTGCAAAGGGACTAGGACGACTGATCCGTGTACATGAAAGAATGAATGGCGCCATGTATCATGAGATTTTGAGTGCAAACCTCCTTCCATCAGCAAGGGCATTGAAGATGAAACGTGGCTGGGTCTTTCAGCATTACAATGATCCCAAGCACACCGCCAGGGCAATGAAGGAGTGGCTTCGTAAGAAGCATTTCAAGGTCCTGGAGTAGCCTAGCCAGTCTCCAGATCTCAACCCCATAGAAAACCTTTGGAGGGAGTTGAAAGTCCGTGTTGCGCAGCGACAGCCCCAAAACATCACTGCTCTAGAGGACATCTGCATGGAGGAATGGGCCAACATACCAGCAACAGTCTGTGCCAACCTTGTGAAGACTTACAGAAAACGTTTACCTCTGTCATTGCCAACAAAGGATATATAACAAAGTATTGAGATGAACTTTTGTTAATGACCAAATACTTAATTTTCCACCATAATTTGCAAATAAATTCTTTAAAAATCAGACAATGTGATTTTCTGGATTTTTTTTCTCATTTTGTCTCTCATAGATGAGGTCTACCTATGATGTCAATTACATGCCTCATCTTTTTAAGTGGGAGAACTTGCACAATTGGTGGCTGACTAAATAATTTTTTTCCCCACTATATACCCCAAATAAATGGTAAAAATAGATCTTGCCTTGCAAAAAAAAAAAAAAAACAACAAAAGAATTACTCTCAACTTGAAGGGATTAAAGATAAGTAACCATATGCTGGGTAAAGTAAGCAACAATAAGGGACATCTAGCAAGATTCTTTTGTATTGCAGCACATTTACACAACAGTATATGTAGTTCACAATAAAAATATTTTTCATGTTCTACAAATATCTTT
This sequence comes from Leptodactylus fallax, assembly GCA_947044405.1. Classification (NCBI taxonomy): domain Eukaryota; kingdom Metazoa; phylum Chordata; class Amphibia; order Anura; family Leptodactylidae; genus Leptodactylus; species Leptodactylus fallax. Next base: position 6,075,294 of record CAMRHE010000027.1, on the reverse strand, counting down.
TCTTTGTTGAACTATCCTATTGGTATAGGAGCATAGTTTAGTATTCATTATCTGGATCAGCTCATATGCACATGTGCTTATTTTTATTGTAATGTTTCCCTGGAGCTTATTGTCAAGTTGTTTACAAAATGTGATAACATTAGCTTCAATCCAAATCCTTCTGTCATCATCCACTAGGATTGTGAGCTTTCTCTAACCTATGGCATCTTACTATCAGACATTCCCAGTTTTCTACACAGATACAGGGTGACACGTTGTTTTCTCCCTGGTTGAGTTCTCTGATTGGATGTTTTATACAAAGTAAGCTTATTTTCTACCCAGCTATCAAGTCAGAATTACAGACTCAAATACAACTGGCGAGGTCAATCTGGGTTATAGTCAAAGTGATAATGTTTTAATGGAGGAAAGGTTTAAGGGTTTAATCCAGACTTAGTTCTGTTGTTTTTTGTCTGTCCCGCTGCAAAACTATGACAACAACGTCTTAAAAAAAATACAAAAAAACACATTTGATTGTATCTTGAGATTTTTCAGTGTTGCCCTATAGAGAAATCCATGAGAAATATTTAAGAAGTTACAGCAAATCATCTCTAGAAGTGAGACCTGATCACATCAGAGGCTGAAAAAAAAAAAAAAAAAACTAGACCACTAGATACATTTTCTAGTCACATTAGCTCTGTCAAGCAGTTTAACTCCTTCACGCATTCTCACGTACATGTACGTGGGAGAATGTGGTTAGTTACCGCATCCCCACGTACAGGTACGTGACGGTGATCGAGCGGGCTCAGAAGCAGAGCCTGTGCGATCACCGCGGGAGCCCGGCTGTATTTGACAGCCAGGCTCCCGCTGAAACAGCGGGGACCAGTGATAACACCGATCCCCGCTGTTTAACCCTTAAGATGCTGCGGTCAATAGCGACCATGCCATTTTAAGAGTTTGCTAGCGGCACTGACTGCCGCGGACGCCATCGGGAGAGGGTGTCAGCTGTAACTGACAGCTAACACCCTGCTCCTTAACCTCCGATCGGCGCTCTTGCCAATCGGGGGTTTTAACCCCTTGGATGCCGCGGTCAAGCATGACTGCGGTATCCAAGGGGTTTCGCCATGTTGCCGACCCCGGCACCCCCGCGGCGAGATTGGGGGGTGCCGATATCTATAATATACAGCCCGGGGTCTGGCCAGTGACCCCAGGCTGCCTGAAGCCCCCACTACCTCGTTGATCCTGCCGGGACCTCTGGAAATCAGCCTATGTCTACAGTGCTGGCCAAAAGTATTGGCACCCCTGCAATTCTGTCAGATAATACTCAATTTTTTCCAGAAAATGATTGCAATCATAAATGCTTTGGTAATAATATCTTAATTTAATTTGTCGTCAATGGAAAACCACAAAAAGAATTGTCAAAAAGCCAAATTGGATATAATTCCACACCAAACATAAAAAGGGGGTGGACAAAAGTATTGGCACCCTTTGAAAAATCATGTGATGCTGCTCTAATTTGTGTAATTAACAGCACCTGTTACTTACCTGTGGCACATAACAGGTGGTGGCAATAACTAAATCACACTTGCAGCCAGTTGAAATGGATTAAAGTTGACTCAACCTCTGTCCTGTGTCCTTGTGTGTACCACATTGAGCATGGAGAAAAGAAAGAAGACCAAAGAACTGTCTGAGGACTTGAGAAGCAAAATTGTGAGGAAGCATGAGCAATCTCAAGGCTACAAGTCCATCTCCAAAGACCTGAATGCCCCTGTGTCTACCGTGCACAGTGTCATCAAGAAGTTTAAAGCCCATGGCACTGTGGCTAACCTCCCTAGATGTGGACGGAAAAGAAAAATTGACGAGAGATTTCAACGAAAGATTGTGAGGATGGTGGCTAAAGAACCTCGACTAACATCCAAACAAGTTCTAGCTATTTAGTCAGCCACCTGCAGTCCGAGGGTACAACAGTGTCAACCCGTACTATCCGTCGGCGTCTGAATGAAAAGGGACTCTATGGTAGGATACCCAGGAAGACCCCACTTCTGACCCAGAGACATAAAAAAGCCAGGCTGGAGTTTGCCAAAACTTACCTGAGAAAGCCAAAAACTTTTTGGAAGAATGTTCTCTGGTCAGATGAGACAAAAGTAGAGCTTTTTGGGAAAAGGCATCAACATAGAGTTTACAGGAAAAAAAAAGAGACCTTCAAAGAAAAGAACATGGTCCCTACAGTCAAACATGGCGGAGGTTCCCTGATGTTTTGGGGTTGCTTTGCTGCCTCTGGCACTGGACTGCTTGACCGTGTGCATGGCATTATGAAGTCTGAAGACTACCAACAAATTTTGCAGCATAATGTAGGGCCCAGTGTGAGAAAGCTGGGTCTCCCTCAGAGGTCATGGGTCTTCCAGCAGGACAATGACCCAAAACACACTTCAAAAAGCGCTAGAAAATGGTTTGAGAGAAAGCACTGGAGACTTCTAAAGTGGCCAGCAATGAGTCCAGACCTGAATCCCATAGAACACCTGTGGAGAGATCTCAAAACGGCAGTTTGGAGAAGGCACCCTTCAAATCTCAGGGACCTGGAGAAATTTGCCAAAGAAGAATGGTCTAAAATTCCAGCAGAGCATTGTAAGAAACTCATTGATGGTTACCGGAAGCGGTTGTTCGCAGTTATTTTGTCTAAAGGTTGTGCTACCAAGTATTAGGCTGAGGGTGCCAATACTTTTGTCAGGCCCATTTTTGGAGTTTTGTGTAAAATGATCAATGATTTGACTTTTTTTCATCTCTTTTGTGTTTTTTCATTGCAAGCAAAATAAATGAAGATATTATTACCAAAGCATTTGTGATTGCAATCATTTTCTGGAAGAAATTGAGTATTATCTGACAGAATTGCAGGGGTGCCAATACTTTTGGCCAGCACTGTACATAGGCTGAATTCCTGTATAGACTGCAATACACATGTATTGCAGTCTATAGTGCTGAATCAGCGATTCAGGTGTCCTAGTGGAACATATAAAAAAAAGATAATATTTATTAACTTATTTGGGTGGTATGACTATCTGTTTGAAAAGCAGAGCATTTCACATTTTGAAAATTATGATTTTTTTTTTCCAAATTTCCATCCAATTTCCTAGTTTTTTTTATAAATAAATACAAAAATATTGATCAATGTTTACCACTAACATGAAGTACAATGTCTCATGAAAAAACAGTCTCAAAATCACTTGTGCAAGTTAAAGCGTCTTAAAGTTATTGCCATATAAAGTGACATATGTCAGTTTTGAAAAATGAGGCCTGGTCTTTAACGCACTTTTGGGCTCAGACCTGAAGGGGTTAAATGGAAAATATATATATATTGGTAATGCTTCCCTACCAGAATCATGGCCAGTGTGGTGCCCTGGGTAGATTCAAAGTTATTCACATTTCTGTTTTGAAATTGTTGAAAGAAACTATGATATTTATAACATAAAACAGAAAATGCTCCTTTCATCTGTTTATAAATATTGTGAAAAGTTGTTCTCAAGGTATTAGTATATGTTCATGCAGCGGCTTTTGGAGAGGATTTTGAGGCGTTCTTCTTCTGCAAGATCCCCTTGAAAAACTGACCTAATCTGCCTCCCATTATTTCATGCATCATGCCAGATCATCGCCGCTTTCTTCTGCAGATTCCATGGAGGCATTCTGGAGCAGGTATTTGAGGTAGAAGGCCTCCTCAAAAGACAGTGTTCACCCAAAGCATTTTGCTGGATTCATTTTATATATTTATACACTTATACATTTATAAACTAAAAAAGAAATATACAATCAAAACACAAATATATTTTTTTTTTCAATTCAAAGGTTTTATTAAACTTTTAGAATTACAAAAGCAAAAACAAGCATAAACATGCACAAGAAACAATTGAAAACAAATATTGCAATCCAATGGCCACCTGGAGGAAAATCCAGGGCGGCAGCATAGACCATTAAGGGCAAAGTAAACAGAAGGAGAGCAGAAGAAGAGGGAGAGGAGAGGACAAGTGGGGAAAAGGGGGAGAGTAGAGGGAAAGAAAAAGAGATAGTGAGAGAGAAAAGAGAGAGAGAAAAAAAAATTAAAATAAAGTCAGAAGAAATTATAAATAAACAGTAGGTTTGAGGGGGTAAGTCGGGATCAGGGAATTCTACTGGGAGGACTGGGAATAGACCCAAGGACACTCACGGGCCAGACCCCCCATCAACAAGGGCGACACAACCCCAGGGGTTGCTGGGGAAATATATACCAGGATACAGGGTATCCAGCAGTATCACATAGAGGTCACTAAGTTTCAGAATCGAGAAGCAACAGATATTCTCCAGAACATTGGAATTCCATCCAGTAGAACCAGGTTATGTTGAAAACTTCAACCGTATCATGCAGAAAAAAGGTAAGGTTTTCAATGAACATAATTTCATTGACCTTCAAAATCCAGATGGAGAGAGGAGGAGGCTCCGTTTGCTTCCAGTATTGCGGGAAGCAAGCCTGAGCCGCTAGAATCAGGAAGCGGCGTAAGGAGCGCTTATATGTTCGCACTGGAGATTCACAATGCTGGAGAAGGAACAGAGCAGGGCCCAGAGAATGGGATGTCTCAGTGATCTGCAAGATAATCCTCCTAACTCCCTCCCAGAACAGGGAAAGGAACAGCCCGCAAATATAATCTTAAACAAAAATACACACGTAACAAATAACATAATAGCACACATATACACTAACTACACAAATATATTTCACAACATATATACACTTACAACACAAACGTATACATAGATAGATAAATATATTATATATATATACACACAGTGGGGAAAAAAAAGTATTTTGTCAGCCACCAATTGTGCAAGTTTTCCCACTTAAAAAGATGAGAGAGGCCTGTAATTGACATCATAGGTAGACCTCAACTATGAGAGACAAAATGAGAAAACAAATCCAGAAAATCACATTGTCTGATTTTTAAAGAATTTATTTGCAAATTATGGTGGAAAATAAGTATTTGGTCAATAACAAAAGTTCATCTCAATACTTTGCTATATATATATATATATATATATATTTGCTTTGTTACAATGACAGAGGTCAAACGTTTTCTGTAAGTCTTCACAAGGTTGGCACACACTCAGTGGCGTAACTAGGAATGGCTGGGCCCCAAGGAGAACATTTGACATGGGGCCCCCCCCCCCGAACCGCCACCCCTAACCCCCCCCCCCCCCCCCCCCCCCCCCCCCCCCTGCATAAACCGCATTCCTGCACACGCTATTATGCGCCATAGTGGCCCCTGGGATTTTTGCTCACCATTCTTGTGATTATTTTGACCCGGGGTGAGATCTTGTGTGGAGCCCCTGATTGAGGGAGATTATCAGTGGTCTTGTATGTCTTCCACTTTCTAATTATTGCTCCCACAGTTGATTTCTTCACACCAAGCTGCTTGCCTATTGCAGATTCAGTCTTCCCAGCCTGGTGCAGGTCTACAATGTTGTTTCTAGTGTCCTTCCACTGCTCTTTGGTCTTCACCATAGTGGAGTTTGGAGTGTGACTGTTTGAGGTTGTGGCCAGGTGTCTTTTATACTGATAATAATGTCAAACAGGTGCCATTACTACAGATAATGAGTGGAGGACAGAGGAGCCTCTTAAAGAAGAAGTTACAGGTCTGTGAGAGCCAGAAATCTTGCTTGTGTGTAGGTGACCAAATACTTATTTTCCCACCATAATTTGCAAATAAATTGTTAAAAAAATCAGACAATGTGATTTTCTACTATAGATATGTTTTCTCATTTTGTCTCTCATAGTTGAGGTCTACCTATGATGTCAGTTACAGGCCTCTCTCATCTTTTTAAGTGGGAGAACTTGCACAATTGGTGGCTGACTAAATACTTTTTTCCCCCACTGTATCCCCTTCGTTCTCAGCACTGCTGTTAGAACTACCACTACCTTGGTGAAAACCCTTGGGGCTAACAAGATCCCAAATGGCAAGCAGGTGAACTGAAGATAGACAACCTGACCTTGCAAGAGATAAGCTACTCTCAGGAATTTGCGATGAGACTTGGTATGTGCAATTAGGTGTTTTTTTCCATCATGAACTTCTTTTTGACAAAGAACTTGATCAGGTATGTAAGGTCAATGACCAACCAGCAACCCCATCCTGCTTTTGGGAGAGTAAATGCCGTTTCCTCTTTTAGCTGGTGGTACTTCTTTTAGTGCTTTTTTTCTGAAAGAATTCTTGAATAAATTTGCGGATTAGAGAATTCTTGCTTTTGTTTAGAAGAAATCTTTCTGGAGGATTGGAGCTTAACTCGAGGAGTAACCTTTCAATATAGTGGAAGAGACCCATTTGTCTCAAGATGTTTTGGCCCACAGAGCTGCAAAGACTTGGAGTCTTCCTCCCACAGGAGCAGTTAGCAGTTTGGTGTCATTGGTCTTGATTTTTTGGTGCTGGGCTTCTTTTTATCAGAAGCTTTGTATCTTTTGTTTTTGAGGAGCTTCTGTCCCTGAGAAGTCTGAAAGCTGCGTTGGGATCTTGGAGACTTCCTCCTTTGCCTCCGAAAGGATAGATAGGTTGAGCATCTAGGAGGAAAGGTGGAGGAGAATGAGATACCCTTATTTTGATTTAAATTCTTAAGACTCCCTTCTAATTCTGTGCCAATCAGAGAAAAGGGATGAAAGAGAAGAGAACAAAAATTATTTTTAGAGTGGACATCTCCTTTTCTTCATAATTTAAGTCAAAATAGTCTGCAGGCAAAATTACTCAATGCCATAGCCCTAGATGAAATTTTCAAGGAATTCAATGGTTGATCACATAGAAAATATGCAGCAGATTTTAACATAGGGATGCTCTGAAGAATTTCTTCTCTAGGAACTCTTTCTTTTAAGTCACTGGTTAAATCCATATATGTAGTGCTCTCATTACGGGAATAATGGAAATAGCAACTGAGACTGAGGAGATATATCCTTTTTTTAGAATAAGATCTGCCTTGTGTTCCATTGGTTCTTAAGGATATATATATTTTTTTTACATTTTTTATGTGCAACTGGGAGACCTACTTTCGGAAGGGTATCCCAATTCTCTCCAACCTTAGAGTCTAGCTTATATGAAGACTTGACTTTTGATCTAGTATCAGTTCTTTTTTTCAGGCTTTACCCAATCCTTATTTAACCATTCTAGGACAAGAACATGAAAAGGGATGCATTTCTCCTTTAAGGTAGGAAAATAAAATAGATGCTCTTTTTGGATTTTTGGAGACATCTTTAGAAGATTCAACTGTTTTCTTAACAGCCGTAGTAACATCAAGAATTTTCTTTTTGGCAACTAAATGCAAATCATCATGTTCCTCAAAATCTGAATTGTCAAAAGTTATTTTGCCATCAGAGAAGTCTGACCTGTCAGAGGAAGATACTTCTTGAACAGTAGAGGGTGCCCTAGCTCTCTTTTTGGAACTAGACCCTAAAGCAGTTTTAATTTCATGAAAGGTCTCATACAGCTGATCTTTAAACCTGAAAATCAAATTACTCGTGTCAGGACTATGAGGAGAAATATTATGTAGGCATACAGAACATAGGCTGTAACTCCAATCATCAGGCATGCGCTGCTGACAACTATTATAAATATTGTGCTTGGTCTTCCTGGATCTCTTTTTATCTGAGGTAGGGAGAGGCCATCTGGAAGACAGAAAACAGGTATTAAGTATGCACACAGACTACCTACCTAAAAACTACCTTAAACTGCAGAGGGTCCCGCTGCCTGGCTGAGCACAGGGACTCTCTTCAAGAACGGACATTTAAATAGCTGATCCGGCACCAAGTACACACAAAAGATGCTGTAGGTGCATAAGCCAGAAGTAAGTGGGACCCGAAATAATGCTGGTGCTATCTAGATGCGCCCGGGGCTTTAGCCTCAAGCTAGTTTTGGCAGCCATTTTAGTATAAGCAGGATTAATGAAGCACACCTGATTGTGAAGGAACCAGAACAGGGAAAGCAACCTCAAGCAGCTTTAGGGAGAAGGACCAGGTGAATACAGAAGCATAACTAGATGTAGGCTCCATGGGACCAAATTAATCATAGACTACTGAGAGACAGGGCCAGCCTGTATACAGCAAACAGGGGAATTCCATTTATCAACCCTGAGCATGGCCTGTAGAGGGCCAGGTAAACGGAGATATCCAAGCAAAAATCTTCTATCCAGAATGAAAGACAAAGCAAATCTGTCTTGCTGTTCATTCCAGGAGCTTTTATGGGTATCTGATTGTTGATTATTTCTACTGCTAATTAACGCTAGGTTCACATTAGCGTTTGAGTCACTCCGTTCCCCATTACGCTTAAAATAGGCAGAGAAAAAAAGGATTTTTCTCTCTGCTAGTTTCATTGGAAACTCCGGTGGACCCCATTATAGTCTATGGGGGTAACCGCTTTTAAAGCAGATAGGGTTTCCATTTTCTGGGTCCCCAAGCGGACCAGAAGGACAGAAACCCAAACGCATGTGTGAACCTATTGTAATTGTGTCTCTTTTACCCGGCAGTCAACTGACTTAACCCCTTGTATATGTGCTGCCGAGGGACAATCAGGAAATTATATATATACAGTCCTTAGTTATAATTTTATTATATTTAATTTTTCTTACCTATCCTTACAAAGAAAAAAATATAAATATCTGATTACTGCACAGCTCATTTATACAGGACAATGCATTTGTAATGCAACTCAGCTCTCAATGAAGTAAATACAAGCAGATATCACACCCAGCCAACATACATGTCAAAGAGCAAAATAATTCTTGAAAGGTATGATGTAAAGTTATTGACTCGAAAGTTAGCCCTTGCAGTTTATCATGCAATGAAAATCTTTCTCCACCCACAAAAATAACATTTTTTTTTTAAGTATATGCCACTCCGTTTACTTACATTGGTGAAAAAGTCACAGGGTGACACAGCAATGTGAATTGTGACCAAAATCAGTGTGTAATCTAATTGTTTCTAGAATAGCAGTGTTTAAAGAGAACCTTTGAACATCTCCGCCAATTCCAGCTTTTTACATCATTAAATATGCTCTGCTTCACTGATTCTGGCACAGTTGGAATTTTTTCTCTACACACCTCCCAAAGACAGCACAGTGGCTCAGTGGTTAGCACTGCAGCCTTGCAGCACTGGAGTCCTGGGTTCGAATCCTGCCAAGGACAACATCTGTAAGGAGTTTGTATGTTCTTCCCGTGTTTGTGTGGGTTTCCTCCCATACTCCACTGCTTGGAGGGGCAGCATTTTTACTATTTTTTTTTTTTTACAATTTTTTTTTTAACTTAAACCAGCCCAAGACAGGCCGCTCTGAAAACAAAGCTGAGCGGGACCTGTCCAGGGCTGGCTTAGGAGACTTCTGTATCTCAGAGCAGGTGGTGATGCCATGACGTTATCGCACCTCCTGCGCTGAGACGCAGACGTCCTATGCATGGGTGAAGAAGAGAAGGTGCTGGTCCATCAAGGGATCGCAGGTAGGTGAGGATAACTGTTTTTTTTTTTTTTTTTAATAGGCCGTTACCTGCTGGAGCAACCCCAGCAGGTAAGGGGCCCTATTTACTTACCTATCCCTGATTCTGCTCATGGCCGCCCCCGCTTCCCCTTCTGCTATAGGACGCAAAAGGGGGAAGCAGAAGCGGCTGTGAGCAGGAGCGGGGATCGGTAAGTGAGGCCAAATACTACTATTATTATACTCCGGGGTCTTTTCAGACCCCGGAGAATAATAATCGGAGACCCAGGGAAGGTGAAGGAACATAAAAACCAGTGTTACTCACCTCTCCTGCAATCCGATGTTACTCCCAGCAGGATTCGGCCTACACGTGAGCCAGGCTGACGTCATTATGACATGACGCCGGCCTTGGCCCACGTGACGTCTGTGACATTGAAGAGATCCTAAAGCAGGGAGTGCACCAGAGACCAGGATAGGTAGTAGCAGTGGTTTTTATGTTTGTCACCTCCCTAAATCTCCGATCATTATACTCTGGGGTTTGAAAAAACCCCGAAGTATAATAATAGTTCATGGGTGGGCCACTGTGGGTCATAGTAGAGTGGGCAGGGGCCGCAGTTGGGCATAATACCGCATACAGGGGCCGCTGTGGGCCATAATACCGCGTGCAGGGGCCGCTGTGGGCCATAATACCACGTGCAGGGGCCGCTGTAGGTCATAATAGCGCGTGCAGGGGCCACTGTGGGCCATAACAGCACGTGCAGGGGCCGCTGTGGGCCATAATACCGCGTGCAGGGGCCGCTGTGGGCCATAATACCATGTGCAGGGGCTGCTGTGGAACATTATAGTGTGTGTAAATGGGGCTTTATACTGTGTGGGGGCCAGGAAAGGGGGTGCTATGTTGTGGGGGGCCCTGTCTTTGGTAGTTATGCCCCTGATAAGGGGTTGCTAGGAAGGGGCATATTATATAAGGGGTTTTATGAACTTAAGAGGTGTTATTTATATAAGGGTATTATTAATACAAGGGGGGTTATTTATATAAGGGGCCATTAGGGAGCATTATATATATATAAGGGGGTGGTCATTTATAAAAGTGTTCATTAGGGGACATCAATTATATAAGAGGGCACTAGGGGACATTATGAATAGAAGGGGGCATCATTTATGTATATATATTTATATAAAGGGTCATTAGGGGAGCAGTATTTATGTCAGGGGGAATCAGGGGCATAATAAAAGGGGGCAATTAATTAAAGGGCTTGTCCAGGATAACCACTTTTTTAATATGAGACCGGGGAAAGTGATTTAAAAAAAAAAACCCTACTCACCTGTCCCTTGTGCTCCGATGTCTCCCACCGCAGTCTGGTTTTGCTGCTCAGGTGTTTTCTTCTGGCGCAAGTCCCCACCGCATATGACCGCTGAGGTCGCTAACATGGGACGTCACAGTGCTGTGGGGAAGAAACCACTGGAGCAGCAGGACTGCAACGCGCTAGTAGACACCGGACAACCTACTCTGGCCTCATATTAAAAAAGTGGTTATCCTGGACAACCCCTTTAAGGTGGCACTTGGGCTTTAATAAAGGGACTTTTCAGCTCATTTTTATTGATGATCCATCCTTAGGACAGATCAGTAGACTCCCCTCCCCTGGTTCAGCTGTATGAAGGGGCCCCGGTGCCTGTTTATATCACACGCTGTCTGTTTATAGTGACCGTGTGATGATATTCCAGCCTTGTCACATAGACGTGTATAGGAAGAGGCTGTAGTTACATTACATGGTCGCTATGAGATAAATGACAATATGTAAACAGAGAAGCGGTCACGGCACTTACACAAATACCACAGTTCATTCAAACAGCTGATCAGTGGGGGTCCTGAGCCCCACTGATTATTTTATTAATGACCTGGAAAACCTTTTAATTAGGAAACCTATGGGGCATTGATAAGGGGCAATATTTATACAGGGTACACATGGACATTATTAATATAAAGATGCACTTTGGAGTATTATTCACTATGGGGGGTTATATCATATATTTTATAATTGGCGGTAGCAGCAGGATGGGTGTGCAGGTGAGGGTTATGTGGGTTAGGTGCCTGGAAAAGTGAGGAGCCAAAGATGTCTGTGTTGCAAACTTTACAGAGACAAGTCACAGCTGGAAGAAGTGGCCATGGCGGTCCAGAGGGAAGAGAAGGGAAATGTGAAGGATTAGTCAGAGACGTCACCTGTAAGTCACAAAATGTTACTGCCCTGTATTCACCTAAATGATAGAGGATAAATACCTGATTGATGTGGGTCTGTCTACTGAGAACCCCACTGACCGCAGCCAGGCTGAATATAGGCATGTTGCTTGGTGGATGGACGAACCCACGTGGCTCTCATTCACTTCGATGGGAGTGCCAAAGAACAGTACTCAGCTATCTGCGGCGCTCCTATTATAGAGAATGGGGGCCATGTGAGCTCGTCCATCCACCAAGCAGAAGATGTGTGAAGTTATTGTCATTGTTAATACCATGTTGTTGATCTGATACTGAAGTAATACAGGAAGAATTCTTAAAAACTGTTTTATAACTTTGTGTATTGTGTATGTTTATTGTGCGGCGATAGCAGCGTGTGAAGCTAGTAGCATGGAAACGCAATTTTTTTTTTTTTTTGGGGGTGGGGGGCGTCTTTCTATAGTCCGCCTCAGGCAGCAAAGAGGCTAGGTTCACCACTGATAGTATTGATAGAGATATTCTTGTTCACTGCCACTATGTCCCACCAAAGAAGAACATCTGGGGAACTAAGGGACCAAAGTAGGGATGTTATCCATGTGGACTGTGTAAAGCATGCAGCAATATTGATTGATTTAGACTTTGTTAATTGAAAGGGAGACAAAAGTTTCAAAATAACACATTACAAAAGTTGCAATACAGTGGGCATGCTATACAAGGCATTTATGTGGTATATATGGGAGTGTGAGGTGTCAACAAAGGTAAGTGTTTGGCACAAATGGAAAGAAAAATGGATTCACAAATTGGGAACCCTCAATCCCAGAGGTTTAAATGAGAGTTGGGGATTTAAGGCATTTCTGTGATACTTTTTTTTAGCATGGGGTGGATAGGTTAGTTTTACTTTTTACTTTTTTTTTTTTTTTAGGTTAGCTCTTTTACTTTGGTTGGAATAAGCAAACACTGAATATATACTAAGAACTCAAGGCTATATTAGGGAAGTATCCTGGGTGCTTTTCAAATAGGGATTTAATTGCTGCTTTATTTATGGGAGGTAATACTGGCTATGCTTTTGCTGTCTGTATATTTGAGTATTGTAGGGCAAGAATATTTGGCATAGTGTCCTACTAATAGCCTACACCACGGCTCCTTTACTGAAATCTTGCATATACGCTATCCAGTGTCTGACTGAAGCCCCATGTTGTGAAAATGCTGCGTTTTACAGTACCTGCAAAGTGGATGGGTTTCTGGCTAATCCCATCCACACATTGCAGTGCCTTACAGAGGATTTTCTCAGTATGGTCATCCCCTATAGTACTGTGCTTGACCCAATAGCACCATGGCCAGTTCATGCACAGTACGGAATACAATACAGTACACGTAAGTGGAAGATTATTGTGAGGGAACTGTAATGCAGACATAGCACACATGGCTGCTATTAGAAATTTTGAGCCCCTCACAGTATAATGCTCCACATGGTATATAATGCTCTACAGTTCCCCCTCAGTATAAAATTCTCCCCTGAGCCTCCCTACAGAGGCCCCACACAGTATAAAATGGAGCCTCCCTGGAAGTCCCCAACATCTGTTGCTTGATGTAAGGATGACCACAAGAGACAATAGCATTATGACTATGGCAGCCACGTGCTTGTCTACCATCTTCCTTACAGTTGCGTCAGACAGAATTGAGGATTACAAAAAAATTGTTTGTCCAGCTCATGAATATTTCATCCTTTGGTACACGATGACCCCAATAAGGAAAGGAAGAATAAGTAAAGTAAAAAGTTTTAATGGACTTGGGTTGCCATTACTTGGCAAGCAGGAAGCTCCATCTACTTAACAATCTGTGGGAAAACCAGAAGATTCAGGCTCTATTCTGCATGGTGGAAGGCACTGCGGGTGAGCCAATCAGAGTTTCTATTACGTGCAGCCAAATGTGAAAATGATGAGAATGACAACAATTCTCTGGAAAGAGAATATTCTGGTTTCTTTCTGCTTGTTTATGTAGTAAAACGAGGCTAAAATTGTCCCATACGGACAAGGACAATGTGACTGAAATGAGCAAGGCTCAGCTTGACGGCTCTCAGTTCCTCAAATTAGAAGAAAGCATCATTCCTTGTGGGGTCCAGCTTTGTTGGCACCATTAACTGTCTACATGTGATGAGAGAAAAATCATTCTATTTAGGAAGCTTGATGTCTGCTCCATGTAGACAAGATGTTGGCTTGAAGGGAGTGAATGGGAGCTGAGGTGCAAGGGTGGCATCAATTGGCTGATAAAAGGACCCTCATAGGTGAGTAGATAGACAGTTTGACTGAAATGAGACACTATATATAAAATTGAGAATTGAGAATGGATTCTGCATCTGGGAATTTTATTCTTTGAACTTGGAATAGTTGAGACTTTTCCTAGATCAAGAAACATGAAGCTCTGAAGTGTGAAAACCAAAATTACACTTACCAGTAATTGTTTCTCTGCAAGCCCATGACAGCACCCCTGCCTGTAGGACAGGCCATCCTTGACATTAAACCTGAAGATATAAAAAGTTCACACCCCCACTACATCTCAGTGATTGGAAAGATGTAAAATCCTGAAGTAGTGAAAAATTAAGAAAAAGGTTATAGACAAAAATAAAGGACAAAGGACCCAATCCAGAAAATTATGTCCCTATCATTACTTATCCTATATCAACAGGAAAAAATTTTTTGGCAGTGCTGTCTTGGGCTTCCAGAAAAACAATTACTGGTAAGTGTAATTCTGGCCCATGACAGCACCCCTGTGAAACTAAACTAGAAGACTCTAGGTAGGGACTATGGCCTGAAGTACTTTTTCTGCCAAAGGCCAAGTCTGAGTGGAAATTCAAATTGAGATGATAATGTCTAAAAAAGGTGTGAGGATAGCTCCAAGTTGCTGCCTGACAGATCTGGGCCAGAAAGGCATCCGCCCTCTTTGCCCAAGAGGTAGCTACAGCCCTGGTAGAATGAGCACCGAAATAAAAACACTGCCTGATCCACCTAGCTATGGAGGAAGTGGAAGCTTTTAGACCCTTCCTCTTACCCTGAAATTATAATAGAAGATTCTGCTCTTTCCTCCAATCCTCAGCTTGTTTATGTGGTAAAATGAGGCTAAATAAGGCATCTCCTATGCTCCTCTCACAAATTCTTAGGGTTTGCACAAAAGGAAGGGGAAGAAGACTTCTTGTTCTCTGTGAAAGTCAGAGATGACTTTTGGTAGGAACATGGGTATAAGTCGAATGGTGACCTTATCATCAGTTATGACCGTGTAAGCAGGCCTGGAGGAGAAAGCCTGTATCTCAGAAATTCTTCTAGCTCATGTTATAGCTAGAAGAAAGGAGTCTCAGTGAGAGCTGAGAGCACCAGATTAAGATCACAAGGGGGAACCAGGCACCTAGAAGCCGGGTTAAGGCGCTTCGCTGCCACCAGAAACCTCTTGATCCAAGAGTGTTCTGCTAATTTAAAACCGAAAAAGCTCTCAGAGCCGCCACCTGTAGTTGGTAGTTGGTCTTAGATTTTTTTCTAATCCTGCTTGGAGGAAGTCTAGGATGAGAGGAATATTAGGTTGCAGCAATGGGTCTTGTTCTGACTTAGAGAACCTGCAGAAGGCCTGCCAAATCCTTAAATAGATTTTAGCCAAGAGTACCAGGCTTTCCTGGGCCAGTTCAGAGCAATAAGGATGACCTCTGCTCTGTCTTCCCAAATTTTCTTCAGGGGGGAAAGCATAGCCTAGACCCTGACTCTAATTCCCGTTGGCTTGTCTGAGGGATTTAATGAAAAAAACCTCTCCACCTGCCTGTTGGCAAAGAGGACTACTATTGGGAGACCCCATAAGTCCACTATCTGAAGAAAAAAACTCTCTGTGCAGACACTATTCTTCCTGGCGAATCTGAGTTCTGCTGAGAAAGTCCGCCTTTATGTTCTATTTCCTTCTTAGCTGCAGATAGGCTTAGAAGACAGTTCTCTGCCCAGCTGAAAATTGAATCGACTAGAGATAGAAGGGATGCTGACCGAGTTCCTCCTTGGTGGTTTACATAAGAGACTGCTATAGAATTGTCTCAAAGGATCCTCACATCCTTTCCCTGTAAACTGTTCTGAGCTGACAAGAGGCCCTTCAGAATAACCAGGAGTTCCTTGGAGTGTCTAAATCCACTTAAAAAATGCAGAGAGAAAAGACCTGCAAGCAGGACTTTTGTCATCGCATTTTTCCTAATTTTTGGGCGGAAACCTGGCGGACCCCATTATAGTCTATGGGGTCTACGGGCATCCGCTTTTTAAGTGGATTAGGTTTCTGTTCTTCGGGCCCCCAAGTGGAACCAAACAATGGAAACCCAGGTGCAGGTGTGAACCTAGTGTAACTGGGTATTGCTGCTATGATGATCCACATAAACGTGCACAGAGTAGCTTAGAGATGTCTACACAATATCATCCAGTGTGGGAAGCTCCAAATAACAATTGGGGGTAGTTTCACTTCAAAGATGGCAGCATCCTGAACTTTACAGAGGTGTTTGTGGCGCTGGGTGCCAAATAAACCACAGAGCAGGTAACAGCAATCCAAAAGAAATGGCTTTATTCAGCTTGTAAAAGTAAACAAGAACAAAAACAACAAAACAGCCTAGCCCACACACAGGGCAATGCCTCACTACTTGAACCCTGACTAACTTCTGAGGGCAAGCTTTACTGAGGTTTCTCGTCAGCAGTCTGGCTCACACTGAGCTTAACCCCTTAACGACATTGGACGTACTATTACGTCCTGTGCGCTTGGTACTTAGCGCAACAGGGCGTAATAATACGCCCTGGGGCGGCTGCCCGCTCACTATCTGAGCGGGCGGCATCGGAACCGGGTGTTAGCTGTAACTGACAGCTAACACCATACTCCATAACCCCCGGTCGGAACTGAGTTCCGATCGGAGGTTTTAACCCCTTGGATGCTGCGGTCAAACATGACAAACAGAGACAGTCTGCTCACATATAGAGAGACCCGGAAAGAAGCCCGAGTGCCCCTAGTTGTCACCTACAACCCACAGCTGGAGATCCTATGAAGGAGCTCCAACCTGTGCTACATAGGGACAACAGACTCAAGGACATATTTCCAGTCCCCCCTCTCCTCTCCTTTCGACAACCACCAAACCTGAGGCGCATTATCGTCCGGAGTGCCCTGAAGGCCCCAACTGAAAATGGCACCTCACCTTGCCTACATAAAAGGTGCATGACCTGCAAGCACATCCACACCGCTGACAGTGTACCTATCCCACAGTCACAACAGGTGCACAGAATTAGGGGGACATTTTCCTGCAGGTCTTCCAATGTGGTGTACCTCATAATGTGTGTGCAATGTCCCACCACAGGCCTCTATGTGGGGGAAACAGGGCAGAGACTCAGTCAACGAATGAACTCACACAGATCCACCATTAATAACAGCAGAACCGATCTCCCAGTGGCCGCACATTTCTCCGGAGAAAACCACTCTATTGAAGATTTGCGGGTTGTGGTTTTAATGGGACATTTTAAGACACAGGAGAAAAGAAAAGAAATGGAGTACAAATTTATGCAAAAATTTCAAACTCTGCAATTTGGACTTAATATTCATGCCAGCTTCATGTCACACTATGCATGAACCATGAACTGAACTCAATATTCATGCCAGCTTCAAATCACACTATGTGTGACCTGTGAGGGTCACAAATCACCTCCTGATAGCAAACAGATAACAGCAAGAATTACTGATCCCTCCGTCACGCACCACAAGTTTCCAGACTGTTTTTTTGACCTGTTGTAAATAACTTCTCTACTTAGATTGCAATTTTTTTTAAGGACTCTAAAATGCTTTGAAAACCATGTGTATAAAAATCTGTTAATTTTCAGTTCTTGTATCACACCATGTCTGATGAAGGGAGCGAGTACTCCTGAAAGCTTACTTATAAATATACTCAGTTAGCCTCTAAAAGGTATCACCTGATTTCTTCACTCTTCCACTGTTTTGTAATAAATCACTCCCATGAGTGTCCTCAAGGAGCATGAAGGTCACCTGTTTCTGTGAGGTGTGTGTGCGGGGGGGGGACATCCTGTTATTTGGCCCATATTTTTTAACGATAAGAATAAAAAAGGTTCCAGCATCCAACAATCATGGTTATTTGAATAAAATATAACGTTTAATCCATAATAGTTTAAAAAAGTAACAACGGTTACACAAAAGTGAGATCCATAGAACAGCCTGCAGCCCCTTAGTCATGGCTACATAAGGATCAAAACACGACTGAATTTAAAACACAAATGGATCAGAAATCTCCACCCACTAGCAAATTTAACTATTAACATGCCAGTATAATATAACCATATATATAATATATAAACCAAAAATATAACCTTAGTCATATGTAAAATATATATATAAATATATCATAAATATATGAGATGGAAAATATGAACTTACATACAGTACAGACCAAAAGTTTGGACACACCTTCTCATTCCAAGAGTTTTCTGTATTTTCATGACTATAAAAATTGTAGATTCACACTGAAGGCATCAAAACTATGAATTAACACATGTGGAATTATATACTTAACAAAAAAGTGTGAAACAACTGAAAATATGTCTTATATTCTAGGTTCTTCAAAGTAGCCACCTTTGGCTTTGATTACTGCTTTGCACACTCTTGGCATTCTCTTGATGAGCTTCAAGAGGTAGTCACCTGAAATAGTTTTCACTTCATAGGTGTGCCCTGTCAGGTTTAATAAGTGGGATTTCTTGCCTTATAAATGGGGTTGGGACCATCAGTTGTGTTGTTCAGAAGTCAGGTGGATACACAGCTGATAGTCCTACTGAATGGAGTGTTAGAATTTGTATTATGGCAAGAAAAAAGCAGCTAAGTAAAGAAAAACGAGTGGCCATCATTACTTTAAGAAATGAAGGTCAGTCAGTCCAAAAAATTGGGAAAACTTTGAAAGTGTCCCCAAGTGCAGTGGCCAAAACCATCAAGCGCTACAAAGAAACTGGCTCACATGTGCTCCGCCCCCAGGAAAGGAAGACCAAGAGTCACCTCTGGTGCGGAGGATACGTTCATCCGAGTCACCAGCCTCAGAAATTGCAGGTTAACAGCAGCTCAGATGAGAGACCAGGTCAATGCCACACAGAGTTCTAGCAGCAGACACATCTCTACAACAACTGTTAAGAGGAGACTGTGTGCAGCAGGCCTTCATGGTAAAATAGCTGCTAGGAAACCACTGCTAAGGACAGGCAACAAGCAGAAGAGACTTGTTTGGGCTAAAGAACACAAGGAATGGACATTAGACCTGTCGAAATCTGTGCTTTGGTCTGATGAGTCCAAATTTGAGTTCCAACCACCGTGTCTTTGTGCGACGCAGAAAAGGTGAACGAATGGACTCTACATGCCTGGTTCCCACCGTGAAGCATGGAGGAGGAGGTGTGATGTTGTGGGGGTGCTTTGCTGGTGACACTGTTGGGGATTTATTCAAAATTGAAGGAATACTGAACCAGCATGGTTACCACAGCATCTTGCAGCGGCATGCTATTCCATCTGGTTTGCGTTTAGTTGGACCATCATTTATTTTTCAACAGGACAATGACCCAAAAAACACACCTCCACACTGTGTAAGGGCTATTTGACCAAGAAGGAGAGTGATGGGGTGCTACGCCAGATGACCTGGCCTCCACAGTCACTAGACCTGAACCCAATCGAGATGGTTTGGGGTGAGCTGGACCGCAGAGTGAAGGCAAAAGGGCCAACAAGTGCTAAGTATCTCCAATAAAATGAATGTAACACATACAGTATATCTAAATCTAAAATTTTAATTAAAGAGTGGGAACATCTCAGAACATACAACACCAATGAATGTGATGTATGGATTCAAAAATAGAGCGGAAAAGTAACAAAGTATCATAATGTTATGAAATTCAAAAATGAAACGAGAAGATAATGAAGTATCTCATAACGTAATGGAATTCATAGGTCTCAAATATTGGAACAGAAACACTACAAAAGACACATATCAAAAGAGAATAAAAAGTGAATAATTAAACTACAATTTGTGAAAATTATATATATATATAAGCTGCAGTATGATTTCAATATATAGCACACTAATAAATATAAGACAAATCCGACCTAATATTAAGACCATATGGATATCTGGTATTTAATTTTAGAATCCAAAATGCTTCTCTTTTTAATACTAATTTCCTCCAATTAACCCCAAGGATAGGCTTGTGATCAAGTTCTATAGCATAAAACTGTAAAGAAATATTACCACCATGTATTGGTGAAAAATGTTGAGATGCATTAAACATATTTTCTCCTGTTTTTGTACAGTCAGAAAGATGTTCAGCTATCCTTAATTTTACCACTCTAATAGAACATCCTACATATAATAAATTGAACTTTTACATTCAATAATATAGACAATATGGTGACTGTTGCAATTTAAAAAGCTCTTAATTTCATAAGTTTTATTACCGCCAACAGCTTGAAAATTTGTAGTTTTTTTCGCATATTTACAAACATTACATATATTTAGTCCACATTTAAAAAAAACCTTTCAAGTCTAACCAAGTTGACGATGTCAGTTTAATAGTAGTGAACATGCTAGGTGATAATAAATTACCAATTGTACATCCCCGTTTAGCAATATATTGTACCCCCTCTGCTAAAATTGTATTGGTAATAGAATCTTGTTGTAATATAGGTACATTTTTAAAAAAAAATGTTAACGATACTTTGATAAGGGGGTTGAAAAAACAATTTTATTATGATTATTAAATTTCCTATTAAAACGTTTGTTGGATAACAAGGAAGAACGGGATCTTTGATCTACTAAATTTTAAGCTCTAATTAGAGACCAGTTGGGATAACCTCCCTTTTTTAACCTATCTAAAGTAATAGTACTCTGAACAATATAATCCTTTTCTAGTGAGCAAGCTCGCTTTGTTCTAATAAGTTCCTGTCGATGTAGTGCCCATCCAGTGAGCATTCCTTGGCATTTCTTTTATGGAATTCATCTATATGTGGATATGGTGAGCTGAAGATTCAACTTTTTTTCTTTTTGTGCATTGCCATATTTTTTAACCCCTTAGCGACCTTGGATGTACTATTACGTCCTGGGTGCTAGGTACTTCGCGCACACGGGCATACTATTACGACCATGACCTTCTGTCCGCTCACTATCTGAGTGGGCGGCATTGGAAGTGGGTGTTAGCTGTAACTGACAGCTAACACCCTGCTTAATAACCCCCGGTCTGAGCTGAGCGCCGATCGGGGGTTTTAACCCCTTGGATGCCGCGATCAAACATGACAGCGGTATCCAAGTGGTTCCACCATGTTTCTGCCACCCTCGCTTTGGGAGGTGCCGTTTTCTATTTTCTGCAGCCTGAGGTCTGGCCAGTGGCCCCAGGCTGCTACAAGTCCCCAGTACCTGGTTGATCCTGCCTGCGATGCAGGAAGTCAGCCGATGCGTCTACATCGGCTGACTTCCTCTATAGACTGCAATACACGTGTATACTCATGTATAGCAGTCTATAGTACTGAACCAGCGATCAGTGCATCGCTGGTACAGGTGCCCTAGTGGGACAGATGAAAAAGTAAAAAAAAAAGTGTAAAAAAAAAAAATAAAGTGTGAAAAAATTCATAAATTAATAAAACCCCAAAAATTCCCTTTTCCAATATAAAATGAACTATATAAAAAAAAAAACTCCTAAAAATTAATAACAATACATATTTGGTATCACCGTGTCCGTAACAACCTGTACAATAAAACTGAAACAATATTTAACGTACAAAATGCATTTCATCCCACAAAAAAATAGGCATCATATGGCTACATCACCAGAAAGATAAAGAAAATATAGCTTGTATAATGTGAAGACAAAAACCCCAAAAATCGCCAAATCATTAGAACAAAACTGGCTGCGGCAGAAAGAGAATGTATAAGTTGCGCAAAAAGGGTACAAACCAGATTTAGAGCTTAGGAGGGAAAATAAACCAGAAGTGACCCCCAGAGTGACCCCCCCCCCAATAATATTAACTAGTGGGGAAAAATAGTAGGGAATTTGGTGTTCCCTATGTGCTCCGCACAGCTTATATATTCACTCTTCATCATCCACTGTGCATTCACGTCTGGAATACTAATGCTCACTACACCCCCTGATAAATTCTTTGAGGGGTGCACTTTTCAAAATGGGGTCACTCCTTTGGGGAATCCACTTTACTGGTACCTTACAGGCTCTGCAAACATGGCATCCAGATACCAAATATCTAAATCTGCACTCCAAAAGCTACATAGCGCTCCTTCCCTTCTGTGCCATGCTGTGTGCCCAAACTGCAGTTTATACCTACATGTATGACACTGGTGTACCCAGGATAACGTACTAGATGTCATATGTGGGTATAAACTGCTGTTTGGGCACAGCTGGCCACAGAAAGGAAAGAGTGAACTTTGGGGACTAGCCTTGGTTTGGTTTTTGGACTCCATTGTACTTTTGCAGAGCTGAAACGCCAGTAAAGTGGAATACTATGACATGTGACCCCATTTTTGAAAATACATTCCTGAAGGATTTTATCCAGGGTTACAGTGAGCATTTTTAACCCCCAAGTGTTGCTATAATTCATTATCCATAAATGAATATGCAGCCAATTGTGAAAGGTGAAAATGGCAATTTTTCCAGGAATATGTAATTTCAGTGCGTAATATGTTGTGCCCGGCTTGTATCAGAGACAAATGCTCCAAAAGCTATTGTGCCCGGGATACCCGCTTAACAGTTTTTGGTGTGAGTGTCTCTGCTGACACAAGCTGGGTACAACATATCGGGCACTTTTCATTATCAGCTGTGCATTCATTTCTGGAAATTAAAGGGAGTCTATCATTTGCAAAACCACTTTTAAGCTAATGGCACGGTGGAATGGCCTTTAAAAAGGCCATTCTTCTCCTACATTTCCTTGTTTTCTTCTCCCAGCCGATTCCAAGATAGTTTGTTTCTTCATCTATGTAAATGAGCACCAAGGAGCACCCGGGGCGTTCCTCCTCTTCTGCGAGCACCCACCTCAGCACCCCTTTGTCTGTTGCGGTGATTCCCCTCTTGGTCTTCTCTGTATCTTCTTTCTTCTAACTCCTCATACACAGCACTGTGCGCAATTGGCTCTGCCACAGTACACTCTTGTGACAGACCACTGGAAAATGGCGGACCCTCATGCGCAGTCGGCTCTGCCCTAAACCGAAGTGGTAGAGCCAATTCCGCAAGCAGGAGAATTCTCTGCCGTACAGCGCTTCCGGCGAGAACTGAGAAGAAAGAACATCGAGAGGGGAGTCGCCACAACGGACAATGGGCGGTGATAAGCGATGACGAAGTGGGTGCTCGCAGAAGAGGAGGACCGCCCCAGGTGCTCTGTGGTGCTCATTTACATACATGAAGAAATGAATTATCTTGGAATTGGCTGGGAGAAGAAAACAAGGAAAGGTAGGAGTAGAATGGCATTCCAACGTGCCATTAGCTTAAACGTGTTTTTGGTAACGATAGACTCCCTTTAAATGAATGCAACATTCAAGGGTTAAAAATGCTCGCTACACCACTTGATAAATCTCTTGAGGGGTGTAGTTTCCAAAATGGGGTGATATGGCTGCGGATTCCACTTTACTGGCAATTCAGGGGCTCTGCAAAAGTGGCATGACATCCAGAAACCAAACTGTGCTCCAAAAACCAAAATAGCGCTCCTTGCCTTTTGTGCCTGGCTGTGTCCAAACAGCAGTTTATACCCACATATGATATTGTTAAGTACGTTATCCTGGGTACAACAGTGTCATGCATGTGGGCATAAACTACCGTTTCGGCGCACAGCAGGGAACATATGTGAAGGAGTGCTATGTGCTTTTGGAACACATATTTAGATTGTTGGTTTTTGGACGCCATATCACATTTGCAGAGACCCTAAAATTGCCCCTACAAAATGGGGTCACTTCTTGGGGGATTCCAGTTTACTGGTACCTCTAGGGCTCTGCAAAAACAACATGGCGTCCAGAAAGTCCCTCTAAATCTA
The DNA here is from genome assembly GCA_947044405.1 of Leptodactylus fallax. Classification (NCBI taxonomy): domain Eukaryota; kingdom Metazoa; phylum Chordata; class Amphibia; order Anura; family Leptodactylidae; genus Leptodactylus; species Leptodactylus fallax. Next base: position 6,051,597 of record CAMRHE010000027.1, on the reverse strand, counting down.
TACTCCAAAAGATAAAAAAAACGCAATGCTCTTTCCCTTGTGTGCCCAAGCGCAGATTACACCCACATATATAATTTTTTCTGTCCCCGGGATAGCCCATTTAATAGTTTTAGGCGTGCATGCCTCTGATGCCACAAAGTGGCCGCAACGTATTAGGCATTGAAATTGCATATTTCTTTAAAAGTTTCAATATTCATTTTGTAAATTAATTTTTGGGAAGCATTTTAGGCTCAAAATGATAATACCCCTTGATAAATTCCTTGAGGGGTGTAGTTTCTAAAATGGGGTGACTTTTGAGGGGTTTCCATTGTATTGGTACTTTAGGGGCTCTGCAAATGCGACATGGCACCTGAAAACTATTCCAAGCCAAATAGCACTCTTTCCATTCTGAGCCCCACCATGTTCCCATACAGCAGATTACAACCACATATAGGGCATTTCTGTGTTCAGAAGAACTTGTATAACAAACTGTGGGGTGTTTTTCTTCTTTAACAACTTGCAAAAATTAAAAATATGTTGCTAAACCGACGGTTTATTGGAAAAAAGTAATTTTTCATTTTTACGTCCCAATGTTAATAAAATCTGTGAAACAGCAGTGAGATCAAAATGCTCACTATACCCCTTGATAAATTCCTTGAGGGTGTAGTTTCCAAAATGGGGTCACTTTTTGGGGGTTTCCATTGTACTAGTACTTTAGGGGCTCTGCAAATATGACATGGCACCTGAAACCTATTCCAGCAAAATCTGCCCTCCAAAATCCGAATAGCACTCTTTCTATTCTGAGCTCTACCACGTACCCAAACAGCAGTTTACGACCACATATGAGGCATTTCCGTTTTTAGGAGAAAAATGTGGGGCTAAATTGACGGTTTATTGGAAAAAAAGTAATTTTTCATTTTCATGTCCCAATGTTAATAAAATCTGTGAAACAGCTGTAGGCTCAAAATGCTCACCATACCCCTTGATATGTTCTGTGAGGGGTGTAGTTTCCAAAATGGGGTCACTTTTAGGTGGTTTCCACTGTATTGGTACTTTGAGGGCTCTGCAAATGCGACATGGCACCTGAAAACTATTCCAGCAAAATTTGCCCTCCAAAAGCAGAATAGCACTCTTTCCATTTCAAGCCCCGCCATGTACCCATACAGCAGATTATGACCACATATGGAGTATTGCCGTGTTCAGGAGCAATTGTTTAACAAACTGTGGGGTGCTTTTTCTCCTTTAATCCCTTGTGAAAATGAAAAATTTGGGGATAAAGAGACCTTTTAGTAATTTTTCATTTACACATCCCAATGTTATTAAAATCTGTGAAATGGCTGTGGGGTCAAAATGCTCACTATAGCCCTTGATGAATTCTGTGAGGGGTGTAGTTTCCAAAACGGGGTCCTTTTTAGGGGGTTTCCATTGTTTTCGTACTCTAGGGGTTCTGCAAATGAGACATAGCACCTGAAAACTATTCCAGAAAAGTCTGCTTTTCAAACATCCAGTGTCACTCCTTCCCTTCTGTGCACTGCCGTGTGACCAAACATCAATTTAAACCCACATGTGGGGTATTTCTGTGCTCTGGAGAAATTGCATAACAAACTGTGAGATGCATTTTCTCCTTTAACCCTTTGTGAATGTGTTAATTTTAGGGCTAAATGAATGTATTAGTGAAAAAAAATTAAATTTCTAAATTTCACCTCCATATTGTTTTAATTCTTGTGAAATGCTTAAAGGGTTAACAAACATCCCAAATGCTATTTTGAATTATTTGAGGGGTGCAGTTTTGAAACTGGGGTGATTTATGGGGGTTTCTAATATATAGGCCTTTATAATCCCTTTCAGAACTGAAGTGGTCCCTAAAAATTAGTTTGGGAAATTTTCTTGTAAATCTGGAAAATCACTGTGAGCCTTCTAAATTCTAATATAAATTAAAAGACGATTAAAAGATGATGCCAATATAAAGCAGAGATATGGTAGATAATATTTATTAATGTATTTGGGTGGTATGACTATCTGTCTGAAAAGCAGAGCATTTCACATTTTGAAAATTGCGATTTTTTTTCCAAATTTCCATCAAATTTCCTATTTTTTTTTATAAATAAATACAAAAATATTGATTAGTGTTTACCACTAACATGAAGTACAATGTGTCATGAAAAAACAATCTCAAAATCACTTGTGTAAGTTAAAGAGTCTCAAAGTTCTTGCCATATAAAGTGACACGTCAGTTTTGAAAAACGAGGCCTGGTCCTTAATGCACTTTTGTGCTGGGTCCTTAAGGGGTTAAAAAACTGGATAACTGCTTTAGGCTGAGGCCCCACGTTGCGGAAACGCAGCTTCTTTTGTTGCAGATTTTTCTGCGTTTTTTTGAGCCAAACCTAGGAGTGGTTCAAAAGGATTGGGAAATGTATAGGAAGCTCTTATACTTCTCCTTTCTGCTCAATCCACTCCTGACTTACAGTGCTATCAGTCTTTGTAAAACACAGAGAGTCAGCGAAAAACATTAGTTTAGTGGTATAAATGGACACATATAGTTAGAGACATATATGCAGGTAGGAGAAGGAAGAGTAGAATACATGCTGAATATGAAATTTCCTTATTCAAAGCTCTGCTAAGGGAATATCTTACTGAGGGCTCCACACCAATTAGATATTGATTTCTGTTAGCCAACAGTTAAAATTTAAGGCTTTGTATTTACTGGTATTTTTTTCAAGTTAAATTTTTATAACTGTGGATAAAAGAAGGTATTTGTGTGGAGGCTTTGCCAAGTTACATTGGAGTGGATTGTTTGTTTGAGTTGGAAGGGACCTCAAGGGCCATCGAGTCCAACCCCCTGCAAAGCAGGAATTCCTAAAACATCCCAGCTATATACCTATCCAGTTTCCACTTGAAGATTTCAATTGATGGAGAACTCACCACCTCCCGTGGCAGCCTATTCCACTCTCTCACTACCCTTACTGTTAGAAAGTTTTTCCTAATGTCTAATCTGAATCTCCTTCCCCTTAGTTTCATCCCATTACTTCTCGTGCTTCCTTCTGCTAATGAGAAAAGGGTAGATCCCTCTGCACTGCGACAACCTTTCAGATATTTAAATACCGCTATTAAGTCTCCCCTTAGCCTTCTCTTCTGCAAACTAAGCAGTCCCAATTCTTTTAGCCTCTCCTCGTAGGACATGGTTTGTAGACCTTCCACCATTTTGGTTGCTCTTCTCTGGACATGCTCCAATAAATTGTTGTCTTTCTTAAACTGGGGAGCCCAGAACTGTACACAGTATTCCAGGTGGGGTCTGACCAGGGCAGAGTACAGCGGAATAATTACCTCTCTTGATTTAGCTTCAATGCTCGTCTTGATACATCCTAGAATTTTATTAGCCTTTTTAGCCACCGCACCGTTGACTCATGTTGAATTTGCGATCTATTATTATGCCCAGATCCTTTTCCCCTGTACTCTCACTTAGTACTATTCCTCCCATACTATATATGCTTCTTGCATTTCTGTTACCCAGATGTAGAACTTTGCATTTGTCCCTGTTGAATACCATTTTGTTCACCTCAGCCCATTGTTTCAGTGTGTCTAAGTCCTTTTGGATGCATTCTCTCTCCTCTCTAGTGTTGGCCATTCCTCCTAGCTTTGTATCATCTGCAAATTTTATTAGTTCCCCATTAACCCCATCATCCAGATCATTTATAAAAATATTAAAAAGTAATGGGCCCAGGACAGAGCCCTGCGGCACCCCCGCTTTTTACTTTCTTCCAGTTTGATGTATAGCCATTTAGAATTACTCGTTGTGCCCGATCATTAAGCCAATTGTGAACCCACCTCACTGATATTTTATCAAAGCCATACTTGATCATTTTTTCAATAAGAATGTTATGTGATACTTTATCAAAGGCCTTACTAAAGTCAAGATATACTATGTCCACTGCATTTCCCTGGTCCAACCATTCAGTGACTTTATTATAGAAGGAAATAAGATTAGTCTGACAAGATTTATTAGGCATAAAGCCGTGCTGGCTCTGATTAATTAAAGCCTTCCCATCCAGGTACCTAATTAAATATTCTTTAACAATTTGTTCAAAGATTTTTCCTACTATCGAGGTCAGACTTACCGGCCTATAATTTCCTGGGTCGTCCCTATTCCCCTTTTTGTAGATGGGGACCACATTTTCCCTTTTCCAATCTAGAGGGACCACTCCTGTTTCCCATGACTTATTAAAGATTATTGCAAGGGGTTCTGTTATTTCCTCTGCTAATTCTTTTAAAACTCTAGGGTGTAAATCATCCGGTCCTGGGGACTTGGTTTCCTTAATCTTAGCTAAATGTTCTCTTACCAAACCTTCGCTTATAATCAGCTTGGAGTCCTCATTCCCCTCATCACTATCACCATTAATGTTGATATTTCCATCCATTTCTTGGGAGAAGACGGATACAAAATATGAATTCAGTAACTCCACCTGCTGATCCACCATGTTAACTTTTTCACCCTTTTCGTTCTTCAGGACTCCAATGGTTTCCTTCACTTTTCTTTTGCTCTTAACATATCCCCAAAAACCTTTTGGAGAACCCCTTGGAGAGGGTCACAGAGCAGTGCAGCAGGGACCAAAGTATGTGACACCACAGCAATAGGAAGGTGTAGGAAGCAGTATACACTGCTTCTATAATCTTGGTGCATGCGGTCATAGCGATAAACTAGATGGCGAGGTTAGAGGTCGTAAGTGTACACTGCTCTCTCTGAGCTCTGTTCTAATGCACTGGAATAAGTGAGTGGAAGAGAGGTTGTAGAGAAACTTGGTTCCAACAGGTCATGTGGTGCTGTGACGTTTCTTTTGCAAGCCTCAGTTGTCACAGGGAGCTGGCAAACAAAACATCACAGATGTGGTCACGTGACCTTAATTTAATCTGGCTCTGAATTTTAACATGATGTATATTAGTAAGTTGTTTATATTGAGAATAACCTCTTTAAATCAATCAAAAACTGGGGTACATGCTTCACATCAGATTTATCAACTGTTTTAGACATTAAGACCCCATGCACACTACCAATTGTGCTGTCCGATATCGGGCTGAGTTTGCAGTGGAATGTACTTGGGTGCCATCTGAGATCATTCCATGATATACTTATCTCTATGGGGGCTTCCAATGCATTCTGTTCCGATAACACCATCGGACACTACCTCCGAGAAGCATCAGCCAACACACTTGGTCGTGTGCATTAGGCTTAAGGGGCTAATTTATCAGGACCAGTGTTTTCCACACAAGTCTTGGTAATCCCTGTCCTGCCAAAGTTTGTGCATAGTTTATGAAGAGGTGCATGCATTGTCATAAATTAGGTGCATCCTCAGGGATCCATTTATCTAAATAGAAATCTATGCCAGCTCCTTGCTAATGTAGATTTCTAGCATTATTTATTCCACAAAACTAGCATAAATTATGATAAAGCTGACAGGACCTGTGACCCCGCCCCCATTACACCCCTTTTGAGGAAAGTGGTTTGTGGGGTTGTGATGATTCCACGTAAATATGGCTATAACTCAAATATGTATTTTGATCTCTGGGTATCGTATCTCCTTCTTACTTCCATTTATTCATAATGTGCGCAGCTCTAATCCTAGGTGTATGTTGGCAGTAGTGGCAACATTGTAACAATAGGGTTTTGTATCCATCCCAGCATGGCTCCATTGAATTCCTACATAACCCTGGGTGATCAAATACACATGCATTGTTCAGCCTGGGCTGTTAGATCAGACATGGTTGATAACATTGTGTCATTCCACTTAATCCCATCTTCTTACAAAGAATCTGGACTTGAGTGCGTTAATCAATCAGACTTGCTGTCGCCGGTGACCTCATTCTGGGTGGTGTAATCAAGGGTATAAAAGATGAGGTAAGAGGTCAGTGGAGGAGACTATGCTGAGCCTATTGGGAGACCACTACAGAGAGACTGTGATGAGCATGCAGGCTGGAATGCTGTGATGCTGCTGCTAGAATTCCCCACTGGTTATCCCCACATGCCATGTGTGAGGGTTGGATTATAGAGCCACATCCAGGATATGTGTGGTAAAGTAATTATTTCACTTTTATTCTTTTTTATTTTATGTACTGTATATTGTAACTAGTAACTGTTAATGCTTGCATATATCTGCATATCTGTTCTGAACTGCATATGTTAGATGTTAATACCGACCCATTTAGGGGTTAATAAATATACAAAATTTAGAAAGCTTGTTTTGTATTTATCTTGTGGACCCAGCACTCACTGGCGGTGAGTGTGGTTTTTAGGAAAGAAGTCTCAGGTGTGGGCCAAAGCGGTGTTGGCGCACTGAGGATCTTTCACATTGGTGGCAGCGTAGTGGGATCTTAAGATAAACAGCGTGTGTTGGTGACCTTTATCACTCAGACGCTGGGGATTGTGGTAATCCTATGAGACAAGCTCGGTATTAAAGCAAGCATTAAGATGCAGTGAAAGTTTGATACAGTGCTGTTCCCCTCCCTTACTCTTTGTATTCTATCCTATCTTTTATTTGGCAAACACCAGTGGATGGCTAGTGAGCTCAGAAGCAGAGCCCCAGAACTGCAGAACCAGGCTTTTGGAGATCCTGAGCGTATGGCTGAAATGGAGGCAGCCACAGCCATGCAGAGAATCGAGCAGAGTCCTGATTTTGGGGCTAGGCCAGGAAGTGCGGCAAGCAGCCCGGTCCCAAGGATTACTTCACCAGGAGGGACCAGTAGCCCCAGCCTTGTGGGGGGAATGGCTTCATACTGGCAAACGGCCCTGCAGCAAGTAGGCACCAGTGACCCTAACATATACCTGCAGGTGATTTGCCACTTTCAGGAAGCTGCAGAACACGAACGGCAGGCCGCAGAACGGCAGGCAGATCGTGAGGCAGCAGAACGAGAACGGCAGGCTGAGCGGCAGTATCAGCTTGAGCTCAAAAGAATAGAGCACTCCCAGCAGGCACTGTCTGTCACTGCACGCACTCCAGAAGCTCAAGTACCAAGGCTCCGATCCGAGGACTTTCCAATCCTTGAAACAAACGGGGATTTGGATTCGTTCTTGCGGGCCTTTGAAAGTGTGTAAGCAGTATCAGCTACCACAGACGGATTGGGTCCGTTACCTGGCTCCCCGATTGAGGGGAAAAGCCCTGGACACTTACGCCAATTTGCCAGTTGACCAGGACTATGAGTCCGTTAAAGCAGCGCTGATCCGGAGATACCAACTCACGCCAGAGCTGTACCGTCGAAAGTTCCGGGGCCTGCAGAAAAAGCCTTCAGAGAGCCATGAGGATACAGCGGCCCAGCTGCGCGTGTGGTTCCGGGAGCGGATGGAGGGCAAGTCCGTCACTTCACAAGAGAGCCTTGCAGACCTCATGCTTCAAGAGCAGTTCTTGACCATTTGTACCGAGGAAACAAGGACCTTGAAACAGCCGCAGCAATGGCGGATCGTTATGTTGCCAACCAGTTGCCATGGAAACCTGCCAGCAACGGCTGGAGGAGGGGTAAGACACAATCTGTCCCGGGGAATCCTGAACCAAGCTGGAGGTCACCACAGACCTCTGCTTCCAGGTGGGGTAGGCCAAACTCTGTCCCGGGTGGTTCCTATACGTCCCCTGCCCCTCGAGCTCTGGGCTCCCCGGCGACCTCTCTCATACCCCAGGGAGAGATCAGGCGGTGCCACGCCTGTAATCAAACGGGACATTTACAACGAGACTGCCCCAACCGCCCTAGTAACCACCCTGCTCCCCAAACTACAGTGGCCGGCCCATCTGTGTATCTGGTGCGAGGGAGGGGCCCCAGCTTAATGCTAACCGTCAAAAGGTCACTGTGGGGGACAAAGTGGTGATGGGATTCCGGGACACTGGGGCTGATGTTACGCTGGTACAACCAGATTTGGTCCCCCCAGACAGTATTATTCCCGGGAAAACTCTGACCCTACGGGGTATTGGATTGGAACGTTTTACTGTATCCATGGCTTGTGTTCATTTAGACTGGGGTGCAGGGAAAGGAATGCGGGATGTGGGAGTGATGTCTGAGTTGCCTGCCAATGTACTGTTGGGAACAGATTTGGGGCCTATGATGTGCCAATATGCAGAGGGGGCTGATAACCCTCCCTCTGAAATGTCTCCTCATACATTCTGTGAAAATGCTAATTTAACTGTACCTGTAAATGTTGTAGATGAACTTGTCATGTCCAAAGGGAAGGCTAAACCCCTTACTGAGTTCTTTCCTCCAGGCTGTCATAATGCTAATTCTACTGTCTCTGGGATTAATGTAGGTGTAAAGGAGCTGAGTGAGGACTGGGCTGTAGACCCACCCACATCTGCGGGGGCCTCACCCCCCCAGTCTGTGTCTCTATGTCTGCCAGTCCTCCCTCCAGCTCAGTGTGATAGAACCAATGCTGTTAATGATATTGCAAATGTCTGCCATGAAACTGTGGATGTTGTACCAGGTGGTTCAGTGTCTCTCTGGGCTCTCAGTGACGGTCCGGATGTAGGACGGACTGCTGGTATTGCGGTGGTTACCCGCAGTCAAAGTGCCAAAGGGGTGGAAAGCCTTCCAGCCTCTGCACCGGTCCCTCCGTCGCTCGGATGCATTACTGAGGCCGCCTTGAGAAATTCCCCCACCCTAGAGCCGGAAGGGTCCGGCAGCTATGTAACATGCACCTCTCTTTTGTCTCCCTCCCAGCTTAATATGTCTACCACAGATCTCATTGAGACCCGGTGTGAATTAACAATTGCTAATGAATGTACTGTCAATGTAATTGCCAATGCTTGTTGTGAAAGTGTACAGGGTAGCTCTTCTGAGTCACTGGAAGCGACTTCTACTATTTCGCCCAGTGCATCCGATAAGCACCCAACTGCTGACCATGTGCCAGGTAGTCAGGTAGGCTATGGGGATCTCATGGCCGATCCAGGTGAGGGATGGACTGCTGGTAGTGCGGTGTTAGCCCGCATCCAGAGTGCTATAAGGGTGGAGGGCGTTCCGACCCTTGAACCGTTGCCTACACCACCTGGAGTCGTTGCTGAGACCGCCATGACTAGCCTCACTCCCTTGAAGCCGGAGGAGTCCGGCCAGTATGAGACATACACGTCTCTTCTGTCCAGTTCTATTCCAGGACTGCCCATGGCCCAAATGCAGATGGTATGGGGTACTGGAGGTGTGATCCAAGAAGGGGGTATGTCAAATGTATTACCTGTCAATGTATTGTGGGGGGATGGTTTGGGAAAGCATGATCTCCGTCATTTGCCCAAGGTATCACCATCACCCACCCAAGTACAGGAGGAACAGGGTGTAGGTCCAAAGGGGCAAGGAGTCTGGGAGAGAGGACAGGGTCCAAACTAACCTGTGCCAGAACCAGAGGTGCCCCTAGGTTTGGAAGCAAAGGGGGAGGTGCAGAATCCCCTAGAACTCTCCCAACTAGTGGCCAGTGTGAGAGAGACCCTGAGAGACCGCCGGGATGGGGTCTCCGAACTGGTATCCTAAAGACCTGGGGTTATGAGTGTGGCTCCACAGGATGCCAGCACTCAGAAAGCGGACCCAGAACAGGCAGGAGGTAGCCAAGTGTACGTGGCTCAGGGCCTGAGCCTTAGAAATGACCCTAGTCTGGACATATTGAAGGCGCGTGCCGCTCAACCACCCTCGGAGTCCGACAAGACCCGAGTCTGCTGGGACCCTGGTGGGAGGTGGGGAAGCCTTGGGGCCAGAGCCTGAGAAGCTGAAGCGGCAGAGGTGCTCTCAGAAGAGGGGCACAGGCCCCTACTTCCTACAAGCCCCATCTAAAAGGGGGAGGTGTGATGATTCCACGTAAATATGGCTATAACTCAAACAAGTATTTTGATCTCTGGGTATCGTATCTCCTTCTTACTTCCATTTATTCATAATGTGCGCAGCTCTAATCCTAGGTGTATGTTGGCAGTAGGGGCAACATTGTAACAATAGGACTTTGTATCCATCCCAGAATGGCTCCATTGAATTCCTACATAGCCCTGGTGTAACGTCTCTGCCGTTTCGGGTCTCAGCGCCGCCCTCCACTCGCACGCTGTGGCGAAGGAGGCGTCTTCAATTTGGTTCTTTGTGTAAGCTTCTTGATGCTCAGTCTGAACATGGTCCTAGTTCTCTTGCTGTGTAAAGCCACACCCGTGTAATTAGGAACATTTCTCTCTGGACTGCATAGAGTTAATCTCTTCCTGGCCTGAGTGATTGACAGCCTGTGTACCTATCAGCTCTGGGGCTGGTCCCAGACTTTCTATAAACAGGTTGTCAGCCCTCCCATGGCTGCCGGTTATTACACTTGTGTTTTGCCTGCTCTATTTCTATACTCCTTGATACTTTGTTACTTGATTCTCTGACCCTTTGGCTTGCCCCTGACTATTCTCTTGGATTTTGACTTTGTACTGCTTTGCTCGTTTGTTACTGACCCCTTGGCTTGCTCACTCTGCTTCTGTTGTTTTTGTCTTGTCCTGTTCTCTGTGTCACTTACCCAGTATAGGGCTTGTCTTCAGGTTGTCCTTTTACCATTTAGGGTAACTGTGGCAATAGGAAGGGACAGTGGCTGGGGTGAGATTAGGGCTCACTTGTCTCTGTCCTTCCTCCCAGACCCCTGCAGTAGTGTCAGGGTTGCTACGGTTGGCAAGACCCTTACACCTGGGTGATCAAATACACATGCATTGGTCAGCCTGGGCTGTTAGATCAGACATGGTTGATAACATTGTGTCATTCCACTTAATCCCATCTTCTTACAAAGAATCTGGACTTGAGTGCGTTAATCAATCAGACTTGCTGTCGCCGGTGACCTCATTCTGGGTGTTGTAATCAAGGGTATAAAAGATGAGGTAAGAGGTCAGTGGAGGAGACTATGCTGAGCCTATTGGGAGACCACTACAGAGAGACTGTGATGAGCATGCAGGGTGGAATGCTGTGATGCTGCTGCTAGAATTCCCCACTGGTTATCCTCACATGCCATGTGTGAGGGTTGGATTATAGAGCCACATCCAGGATATGTGTGGTAAAGTAATTATTTCACTTTTATTCCTTTTTATTTTATGTACTGTATATTGTAACTAGTAACTGTTAATGCTTGCATATATCTGCATATCTGTTCTGAACTGCATATGTTAGATGTTAATACCGACCCCTTTAGGGGTTAATATACAAAATTTAGAAAGCTTGTCTTGTATTTATCTTGTGGACCCAGCACTCACTGGCGGTGAGTGTGGTTTTTAGGAAAGAAGTCTCAGGTGTGGGCCAAAGCGGTGTTGGCGCACTGAGGATCTTTCACAGGGGTGCAAAACGTAGAGTCGTAATTTTTTCACAAAAAATTGTGACAACTTTATTGCTTGTTTTCTGTCACGTAAACTATAATAAATTATTCCCTAATTCAGAATTCTGGCACATGATGCTTAGTAAATGTCCCCTTTGTGATGCTATCCTAATGCAAGCACATTCACTTTCCTTAGCCGCACCGAACACAGCTATACTTTGTGATCTTTGCTCTTCCAACGAGTATCACATTGTAGCCCTAGCCTTAGGGCCATTAACTCTTTCCCTGCCACCCATGTATTTATACGCCCTCCTAGGGTGGCACTTATATAGCAGAGGACGTAACTTATAAATCCTTACTACTAATGCCGATATCTTAGGATCAGTTAGGGCGATGAAGATGAAAACACTATTTGGCATTGAGATCCCAATACAGATCTCAATTACCCAGACAGCATTTTTAACAGCAGATTGCTCTGAGTCTGTAAGAGCTATCATGATGATCTTGGTATCACTTTAAAGATGAGATTCTTTAAAATGAATCCAAGCTCATCTTCATAGCCCTAACGGATACTGAGATATGGGGTAGCATATCTTCTGTCCATGTTATCCTCTCTCCTATCAATCAGAGAGCATGCTATATTTTTGCTCTCTGATTGTCACATAGAGGGATAATATGTAATACCCCACTGAGCCTAAACAGAGGGGTATTTTTATGTAATACTGTAAGGGAATCGCTAGAGGAGCGATTCCCCAGTAGTTGCTGGAGAACCCTGAGGGGAGGGGCACAACAAGACAGTGAGCCCTAAAGCTGAAAACCCCCCACTGGCCCTGCCTCTTGCCTGACTGTCCTAGATGACAGCCGACAACTCGGAGCCGGTCCCTACACTGAATAATTGACAAAACAGAACACATACAGAACAAACGACAAAAAGGGAGGTCAGCAAGCCAAGGGTTCGGTAACAGACGAGCAATGCAGTACAGAATCAAAATCCAAGAGAATAGTCAAAAGACAAGGCCAGAGGTCAGGAATAGGAATACAGGTAACAAAAACAGCAAGGAGTAATAGCCAGAATGCACGAAGCAATAACCAGCGCCAATGTGAACGTGAGCAAAGAATAAATAGGAAGAAAGAATCCACCCCAGACTTGATAGGAGGAAAGGCTGTCAATCACAAAGGCAAGGCCAAAATTAACTATTAGTGGAGCAGAGGAAAACCAAGGTGAAGTAGATGGGTGTGGCAGAAAATCAATTACATAGTCTAGGACAGTGTTCAGACTGTGCAACAAGAAACCTATGCAAGGAATCAAACTGAACACGCCTCCTTCGCCGCAGCGTGCGATTAGAGGGTGGCGCAGAGATCCAAACAGGCAGAGACGTTACAAATATATCTCTGAACATAACCAGGAAGTTTATTAGCGCTGTGACCCAGACGTTTACCATTGTCCAGGTTGCAGCGCCAAAAGAGTTGCACAAAACACTTACACAAAGTCATCAATAAAGTTTACATTTGACCCTGTCCATACCTGATCTTTATAGCGTAAAATACGCCTCTCTAGTGATATCCGTTACATGCTAAAATAATAGCAATAACGATCATCACTAGAGATGAATGTATACATTTCTAAAATTTTTATAGCGGGGTAGAAAATTATATTCTTATGTAAGCTCCTATTTAATTTGCATGTACAAAATTGGTAGCTGCATTTCTGTGATTTTTGGCGTTTCTTTAACACCTGCACCTGTAAATATATATATGTGTGGTATGTATGAATTCCTCACATCTTGCAGTTTTTTGGAAAGTACAATTTGTTTGGAGAAAGGGACAGCTTGAGCATGCACTTTAGTGGCAAATTTGAATTTTTGTGCAATTTTTGCTTGTAATCTCTGTTTACTGCAAAGTTGCATGAAGGTGGTTGTATATATGAACTATTAAGTTGTGTTTTTATATACAGTATGTTGTGCAATCTCAAAAAAGTTAGATTTTGGTATCACAGTCACAGTTTGCTATGTGCAGTATAGATGTTTATATTAGTGAATAACAGCAAAATATTGCCTGTCTTCTGTATCAATGTTTTTGAGAGTACGAGCTCTTGCCATAGTTGATGTTTGCAGTATATATAAATTGTGTATACCTTGATATATTATTTTTTGTGTGTGTTAATGTAGGATTGACTATATGTGTTAGTGCATTTTTTCAAAAAATTATTTTTGTTTGTCACAAAGTTACATGAAGGTGCACATGGCTAATGATAACCCATTGAGACACATGTCATCTTCAGGTTGTCTACTTTCAAGAAATATATAGGGTTTAGGGGTGCACTGGCTTTTCACGGTGTGTAATACCTACATTTTATAGGATGATACTTTAAAATTTCCAGCTTCAAAACAGATTTTTGTTCCATCCAGTTCTGATGATTTTATGAAGCTATGTGCATGCTGGTGTAGGCCTTAGTGATATGAATGAACTCTGCACATGGTGAACTCTTATTTTTAGGAGGTTTGGTGCATATAACTTTTTGTTAGGTTTCCACTTTTAGTAATTAATATACATTTGCAAGCATTTTTTATTATAAAACCTACAATTTAAATCAAAATTGCATGAAGGCGCCTGCTCGTATACAGTACCAAGTGGCATTTTGACAATGCTTCAGGTGCCTAATTTAAAAAAATATATAGGTATGGGGGGGGTTAGTATGATTTTTCTTTAAATGTTTTAAGTTAGTTTTGAGATGGACAAATAAAACCTATGAAAATTGCTCTAGCTACCAAATGTGCAAAATATCCCAAGACCCCTGGCAGCGAAAGGGTTAAACCAACAGGTGTGCAAAATCAGTAAGTGTCAGGTTCCTTGGGGTGGGGGGGGGTTAATAAATGATAACATAAGGTATAAGGACTGAGAACTTGCTAGATTTTTAAGGCTGTGTTCACACGTCGGAAAATTTTCCGTCCCCGGAGTTTTTGCCGCAGTCAGCTGTGATGGGATTCCGATGCAGTGCATCAGCATTCCGTTGCGGCTAGCCACTCCTGATTAAGCCCGGATGAATGGGCCTAATCAGGAGCGCGTCTCCAGCAGCGGACACCTGGGCGCGTACCCACGGCAAGATAGGTCATGTTGCTTTTTTTTTCCCGCTAACGGAAAAAAAGCTGCTAGAAGAAAAAAACGCTACTGACTCCCATTGAAATGAATGGGAGGAGTTTTTTCAGGCAGATTTTGAGGTGGATTCCGCATCAAAATCTGCTGCCAAAAAACTTCGTGTGAACACAGCCTTAAAGGGTAAAAAAATCTAAAACTAAAGTAACATATGATGGAATACACATAACCAAAATAATTGTAACGTTAAAATAAAAAAAATGTTAAAACGTATGAGGGGATACATTGTGACCAAAATACTTGTATTACTCAAGTAAAAAAGCTAAAACTATAGCTAAAGTAACATATGATAGGTTACATGTGACCAAATTGTAGCTGCTGAAACCACTGACTACCTGACGCGAGGTGTGAATAATCGGTAGATGTGCGACTATATTTATAGCATACACTCCGCCGCATACGAGAGAGGAAAACACGGCCTCCTACGCGCCACTAAAAAACTGAGCGCGCGATAAAGACGAGGTCAGGTGATCAATAGCCGAGTGCAAGTCTCTCGCGATATTTCCGATATTGGTTTCTTAGCAACAGAACGCCGGCGCCTTAATGTAACCAAAAGCCCGTACAATGGCGGAGACCCGAAGATCTTCAGCTGTGTCCAGCAAGGTGAGGGCTTGATCTGTTCATAGTGTGAAGACAACTAACATAAAAACAGTGCACGTTTTGTGCCCAGCTGGCAGTCTCCATACATAGATCACTGATCACTGCAGTCACAGCAGTCGTGTGCCCACCACTGGGAATCTGAAGTCGTTTTATTCCACGTACTGCATATGCAGATACAAAACATCAATGTGTCAGCTATTAGAATTCATTGTAATTACTCTCGTGCAATTTCTTTTTTGTTAGGTGAAGAAAAATAAAGGCGTTGGTCCTCCTGCAGCTGATACCGTGAAGAGGAACACACAGGACAGGCTACTCGCTAAAGAAGAAGAATACAAGTATGCATTTAGTTGCAGAATATAGGTAACCCAGTGCAGTCACAACGCTGCGGGCACCATCATTTACAATGAAAGGGATTGTACAGTCTAAGCAAACAAATGTTATAATATTTTCCAATATGCTTTCTATATCAATTTCTCAGTTTTCTAGATCTCTGCTTGCTGTTACCAATTGTTTACTTCCAGTGGATAAAAATCAGTGAATAGTCACGTGATATACAGTCCATGGTCATGTGATGGACGCACAGGCGCACAACTTGTCACAGTCACACCTGTGCGTTCATCACATGACTATGGAATGAGTTTTAACCACTGGAAATAAACAAAGAATCACAGCAAGCAAAGATATAGAAAATCATGAAGGAACTGATCCAGAAAGTATATAGGACAATTGTATGACTTGTAATTATACAAATATTTATTTGCTGAAACTGGACAAACCCTGTAATTGTAGAGGTAGATTCACACGCTGAAGACTGTAGCAGAAATTTCCACTATTGTACTATTTGTCTGATGGACCTGTTTTGTTTTTTTGTTTTTTTTGCACCTGTCTCCATCACATTCACCTCCCCTTGCCCTGCATTCAAACAATTGAGTTTTACCTGTGAAACTCAGTCCGTGTCTGTGCTAGATTTTCCATCCTGAACATCAGGCCAGGTAAGGGACTCCTGGCATTATAGTTATCTGTGATGCTAGGAGTCCCTGCCCCTGTCCCATAGTGATTATAGTACAGTATGTCGCTGTGATGCAGGGACTCCTAGCATTGTAGATGCTTTCGGCATGATGGTTCAGGCCGGTAAATCCAGCAAACACACAAACTGAGAAACTTGCTTGTTTGAATGTAGGGTTAATCTCAGCAACAATCCCCAAAAACCCATTCCTTTTGCAGTAGACAGAGCTACAGTTCTCTCTACTCTCCACCACTTAGTAGTCATAGCCAGAGTCTTTCCTCGAATCCATTCACTCCTGCAAGGAGGACTTTTCTCTCTGCTCGGTTTTATGCCCATAGTCTATGGGGTCCACGGGTTTCTGCGTGTAATCGCTTTTTAAGGATGGAAAACCGAATGCTAGTGTGAACTATCTTGTCTGCTTTATTGTATAATTTAGATGTTTGTTTATTTATTTACTTCTATAGGAGACTAAATGCTGAACTAGAAGCAAAAACAGCTGAGCTAGTACGCGAGGCTGAAGAAGTGATGGTGAGTAAGCTAGACAGGTGTTGTTTTCTGCAGAACAGTGTGCACAAAGCATTTTGAGGAACGTTCAATGTCTTCATCACTTTCTGTTAAATTTTTTGGGAGAAGCACTTTCTTCCATCATGTTTTATTTACAGAAGAAAATTGCTGCATGCAGAAGAAAGCTTCAGCAGAGAGCCAGCGTGTATAGCACCCAGTCTGTGGTTGAGCAGTACCTAAAGTTCTAGGTGTTCAAATGGCTGGAAAAGTCTACTACTACTCTCCCTATGTACAGTGGCTTGCAAAAGTATTCATACCCCTTGAACTTTTTCACATTTTGTCACCTTACAGCCACAAACTTAAATGTATTTTCTTGAGTTTTTAAGTGATAGACCAACACAAAGTAGCACATAATTGTGAAGTGGAACGAAAATGATACATAGTTTTCAAAATTTTAATCAAATAAAAATCTGAAAAGATTGAAGTGCAAAAGTTTTCAGCCCCCATCCTCTGATACCCCTAAATAAAATCCAGTGCAATAAATTGCCTTCTGAAGTCACTTAATTAGTTAATAAAGTCCAGCTGTGTGTAATTTAGTCTCAGTATAAATGCACCTGTTCTGTGAAGGCCTCAATGGTTAGTGAACAAACAGCATCATGAAGACCAAGGAACTCACCATACAGGTCAGAGATAACGTTGTGGAGAAGTTTAAAGCAGGTTTAGGTTATAAGAAAAAAATATTCCAAGCTTTGAGTATCCCAAGGAGCACTGTTCAATCCATCATCCAAAAATAGAAAGTATTCTACAACTGCAAACCTACCAAGACATGGCCATCCACCTAAACTAACAAATCAAGCAAGGTGAACACTGGTCAGAGAAGCAGCCAAGAGGCCCATGGTTACTATGGAAGAGCTGCAGAAATCCACAGCTCAGAAGGAAGAATCTGTCCACAGGACAACTATAAGTTGTGCACTCCACAAATCTGGCCTTTATGGAAGAGTGGCAAGAAGAAAGCCATTGTTGAAAGAAAGTCATAAGAAGTGCCGTTTGCAGTTTGCCACAAGCCATATAGGGGACACAGCAAACATATGGAAGAAAGTGCTCTAGTTAGATGAGACCAAAGTTGTACATTTTGGCCTAAATGCAAAGTGCTATGTGTGGCAGTAAAGTAACACTGCTCATCACCCTGAGCACACCATCCCCATTGTGATGCATGGTGGTGGCAGCATCATGCTGTGGGGAGGCTTTTCTTCAGCAGGGACAGGGAAGCTGGTCAGAGTTGATGGGAAGATGGATGGTGCTAAATACAGGGCAATCCTGAAAGAAAACCTGTTGGAGGCTGCAAAAGGCTTGAGGCTGGGAAGGAGATTCACCTTCTAGCAAGACAATGACCCTAAACATACAGCCAGAGCTACAGTGGAATGGTTTAGATCAAAGAATATTCATGTGTTAGAATGGCCCAGTCAAAGTCCAGAACTAAATCCCATTGAGCATCTGTGGCAAGACATGAAAATTGCTGTTCACAGACGCTCTCCATCCATTCTGGCTGAGCTTGAGCTATTTTGCAAAGAAGAATGTGCAAAAATCTCAGTCTCTAGATGCGCAAATCTGGTAGAGACATACCCCAAAAGACTTGCAGCTGTAATTGCAGTGGAAGGTTGCTCTACAAAGTATTGATATGGGGAGATGAATACTTTTGCACTTCACACTTTTCCGATTTTTATTTGATTTAAATTTTGAAAGCCATGTATCATTTTCATTCCACTTCACAATTATCTGCTACTTTGTGTTTATCTATCACTTAAAATCTCAATTAAATACATTTAAGTTTGTGGCTGTAAGGTTACAAAATGTGAAAAGGTTCAAGGGGTATGAATACTTTTGCAAGCCACTGTATACTGTATTTACTTACAATGGAAAATGGCAGGAGTTATTGTTAATTGTATGAATTATTTTGTAGTTATGTGGTGAATGTCATAACTAGTGGTTTTCCTTACAACAGAGAGAGCAGCAACAGCTCCTGTCACGTCCAGCACTGTCACAGGTTAAACTTTTTGATGAAGATGAGGAGGAAAGTTTAAGGTACTTTTTTCTAATAAAAAACATTTCTTGAAGAGTACTTCCTAAATATAAAGCGTGTTATATGTGAATAATACAAGGGGATATAAGAAACTTTATAATATATTCTATTAAAGAAAAATGCTTTGTTCTCTATTTATCTGGCATTCTTACTTCTAACATAGAAGTCTATGGAAAGAGGAGACGAAAAAGAGGAGGCTGCTGGACACACACATTCTGCAACTGTTAAGCTCTCCTATTCTTAGTAACCAAGACACCTCTTTTGATACTAATACATCTAGTAAGACCATGCTCTACCAATAAATCAAGCACTATCAGTGGCCTCCTCCTCTTCCCATCTCCATGGAGGTCCTATTAGAAATAAGAGTCTCTATGCGGCGGGTTTGTTGTGTGCTGTATATCATACAATGTTACTGCCTACTTGACTGGTACTGTATAGACTAATTTGTATCAACACTAAAGGGGCTTATATCTTTGGGATGACTGTATAGTTATAGATAAACAAAATACCAAAATGCTCAGGGGACAGTGATCAAACTATTTATGTCATTTGTCATTTTCAGACCTGGTGACAGGTCCTCTTTAACCCTTTCCCGTCATCCACCGTACTATTACGGCAGATGTCTGGTGTTTAAATATGGCAGCTACATTAGCGTAGACCCAGCGGCAATGCCTATACTGATCGCAGGTATTAAACCTCCTGATGCCTCAGTCAAAGTTGACCAAGGCACCATTTTTCTAGCAGCGAGGCACTATTTTCCTGTCGATCACTGTCCCCCAGAACGAGATCCAGGGGCGGCAATCCATTATTATGACAGCCGGGAGCCTATTGAAGGCTTCCAGGCTTGTCATTCAATTATTCAATATGTAATAGAAGCACAGGACTTTTACAGTTGCATTGTATTGGTGATCAGACCTCCTGGGGTTCAAGACCCCTAGAGGGTCTAAAATAAAAATTTAAAAAAATATATTAAATTCAAATCACCCCCCCCCCCTTCCTTAGAACAAATATAAAAGTAAATAAACAGAATAAAACACATACACATTAGGTATCCCTGTGTCTGAAAATGCCCGGTCTACAAACTTATGAAAATATTTTTCTGATTTGGTGGGACAAAAAAAAAAAAAAATCAAAAGGAGCCGAACCGCTGCTTTTTTGCTGTTTTACCTCCCATAAAAATTTTAATAAAAAGATCAAAATCAAAACAATACAGTCATGGCCAAAAGTTTTGAGAATGACACAAATATTATATTTTCACATGATCTGCTGCCCTCTGGTTTTTATGTGTGTTTGTCAGATGTTTTTATCACATACAGAAATATAATTGCATTCATATTATGAGTAACAGAAGCTTATATTGACAGTTAGAATGAGTTAATGCAGCAAGTCAATATTTGCAGTGTTGACCCTTCTTCTTCAGGACCTCTGCAATTCTCCCTGGCATGCTCTCAATCAACTTCTGGACCAAATCCTGACTGATAGCAGTCCATTCTTGCAGAATCAATGCTTTAATTTTGTCTGAATTTGTTGGTTTTTGTTTGTCCACCCGTCTCTTGATAATTGACCACAAGTTCTCAATGGGATTAAGATCTGGGGAGTTTCCAGGCCATGGACCCAAAATCTCTATGTTTTGTTCCCTGAGTCATTTAGTTATCACCTTTGCTTTATGGCAAGGTGCTCCATCATGCTGGAAAAGGCATTGTTGAGCACCAAACTGCTCTTGGACGGTTGGGAGAAGTTGCTCTTGGAGGACATTCTGGTACCATTCTTTATTCATGGCTGTGTTTTTAGGCAAGACTGTGAGAGAGCCGATTCCCTTGGCTGAGAAGCAACCCCACACATGAATGGTTTCAGGATGCTTTACAGTTGGCATGAGACAAGACTGGTGGTAGCGCTCACCTCTTCTTCTCCGAATAAGCTGTTTTCCAGATGTTCCAAACAATCGAAAAGGGGATTCATCAGAGAAAATGACTTTACCCCAGTCCTCAGCAGTCCACTCCCTGTACCTTTTGCAGAATATCAGTCTGTCCCTGATGTTTTTTCTGGAGAGAAGTGGCTTCTTTGCTGCCCTCCTTGAGACCAGGCCTTGCTCCAAGAGTCTCCGCCTCACAGTGCGTGCAGATGCACTCACACCTGCCTGCTGCCATTCCTCAGCAAGCTCTGCACTGCTGGTAGCCCGATCCCGCAGCTGAAACACTTTTAAGAGACGGTCCTGCCGCTTGCTGGTCTTTCTTGGGCGCCCTGGAGCCTTTTTGGCACCAATGGAACCTCTCTCCTTGAAGTTCTTGATGATGCGATAGATTGTTGACTGAGGTGCAATCTTTCTAGCTGCAATACTCTTCCCAGTTAGGCCATTTTTGTGCAGTGCAATGATGACTGCACGTGTTTCTTTAGAGATAACCATGGTTAACAGAAGAGAAACAATGATGGCAAGCACCAGCCTCCTTTTAAAGTGTCCAGTGGTGTCATTCTTACTTAATCATGACAGATTGATCTCTAGCCCTGTCCTCATCAACACCCACACCTGTGTTAATGGAGCAATCACTGAAACGATGTTAGGTGGTCCTTTTAAGGCAGGGCTGCAATGATGTTGAAATGTGTTTTGGGGGATAAAGTTCATTTTCTAGGCAAATATTGACTTTGCAAGTAATTGCTATTAAGCTGATCACTCTTTATAACATTCTGGAGTATATGCAAATTGCCATTAGAAAAACTGAAGCAGTAGACTTTGTAAAAATTAATATTTGTATCATTCTCAAAACTTTTGGCCATGACTGTAGACATTACCAAAAATGGTATAACGAAAAAGTACATTGTTATATGCATCTCCGTATATGGAAATATATAAAATGTATATAGGTCTCAGAATATAATGACTCCAAGAATTTTTTTTGCAAAGTTTTGGATTTTTTTTAAGGAGTTAAAAGGTAAAAAAAAAAAAAAAAAAAAAAACTATATAAATTTGGTATCTCCAGAATCGTATGAACTCATATAATACAGATGATATTTTATTTTGGCAGCACTGTTAACGCTGTAAAAACAACGCCCGTAAAAAAGCAAATGTAGTTTTTCTCCAAATCCTCCCCATTCTGAAATTTTTTTTTCCAGTACATTGTATGGAATATTAAATGGTACCAATTTGTCCCGTAGAAATTAAGTGCTCATCAGCCCTTGTAGATGGAAACAAACAAGGTTGAGGGGAGTAAAAAGTGAAAAAAAAAAAAGTGAAAAATGGCTGCAGTGGGAAGGGTTTAACTATAGGCCATGAATTTTATAAAACAGATAACTCCTTTAACTATTTTTTGTGTCACTACATCACTTCTCCATGGGTTAGGTGTCCTTTTATACTCAAGATATACCTTTGTATTTTAGAGTATCCTATGTAGGACAACATTTCATTATGGCAGCTATTAGTTCTATTATCAGGATGTCGTAGATTGGCATAGAGTAGTGTTTCCCAACCTTTTCAGACTCGGTGCACCCCTGGAAAAAAAAAATTCCTCAGGGCACCCCTACCAAAAGACAAAAAAATACAGTTTTGATTTTTTTTTTTTTTTTTTTTTTTTTAGCGCAGTTTTTGGAATTACAGCTGGAACTAAATCAAAACTGCATGCATTTTTCTGTTGCAGTTTTGATGCAATTGTAACTGCATTACAACTGCACCATGCGAATGCATCCTCAAAGCTAAACTTCAGACACCTAATATTGCTTTACAGTGGCCCCAGACAACTAATAATTCTTCCCCGTGGCCCCCAGACACCTAATAATGCTCCCCAGTGGCCCCAAGGCAAGTAGTAATACTCCCTTAGTGGCCCCCTGACAACTAATAATGTCCTTAAGTGGCTCCCTGACAAGTAATAATGTCCCCAGTTGGCACCACACTGTAGTTGTGCTATATAAATAAAAAAAAACAAACACCACTTACCCATACTGTGTCCCCGAAACTCTGTGATCCTCCTCCTCTGCAGATCGATGCACCAAGTCTTCAACGGACTTCACTAGCTGATGCCTGAGTAATAGAGCAGGAAGTTAAAGTCCTGCTGCATCGATCTATTCAACTACATCTGAAGGATGCCGATGTAGTTAAAAGGAGGCATGCAACCATTTCCCCCGTTGGGAATCGCTGGCATACAGCCTGTACTGTAAAAGAAACAAACAGCAATTTGGCTTTACTCCATCAGACTCTGTAGAGAAGTAGAGATTTTGATGCCAGGGCTTTAAAGAGGTTATTCCTATGAAGAGCAGTTATTATCTATCCATAGGATAGATCATAAATATCTTATTGCTGGAGACCCTATCAATTACTAATGGGAGTCCTGAGCCTCCAGGAATGTTTTGGTGGTCATGTAGTACTGCGTTTGGCTGATTCCATGGGCCCCATTGAATGAAGCAGCAGTGTGCAAGGACAACCACTACTTCATTCCAGAGCATTTTCACTCTTGCAATGTGCAGTAAAGAGGAATGTGGGGCAGGGGATTGATGGAGTTCTTAGTGGTGGGGCTCCCAACATTCAGTAACCTACTACAGAAGCTTCAATAGAAGTAAACAGTTTGCTAAAAACTATTCATTGTAGTTTATCATTTTGAAGTCCTTCAGAAATTGTCATTCCTCTATTGGCAAACGCCTATTTGTAATTTCTAACAGACTTCTGATTGCTTTTCACTATGTTGATAAGACATATAAAGACTGTTAACATTAGGCTGATGGTGTTTGTATTTTTTTAAGTATTGTAATACTTTTCTATTTTACTACTAACTTTTTCTAGAAAGCTGCTGTCCCCAGAAGTACCAACCTTAACCCTCTCCCATGGCAAGGTAATTTGAACCTATAGGAGGTAATAATGTGAATTGTAAAACCCTAACATAGTATTGTTAATACCACTGGGTTCTTTTTTTAAGGCTACCATTACAAAGCAGGTTAAGAATAAAAATATAAACCTGATTAAACCTAATCTAGTACCAATAAAATATTGCTATGCTATATTCTTCTCTAAATGTCATGCCTGTACTTTACTGCTTTAAAGGTGTTTTCCAGTTTTATGTAAGGTCATCACTGTATAGATGAAAAGTTCTACAACTTTTTAATATACAGTACTTTGTTTCATTTCCTCGCAATTTTAGGGATATTCTCTTGCTGCCAGGTCATTCATTGGCAGCAAATATATGTATTTATTTGTATATATGGTGAGGAAATGAAAAGAACATTGCTGTAAATACTATTGTTCCCACAATACTATTTTGTTTTGACTAGATTTTCTTAATGTGGACAGAGCAGAATATGACACCCTATGGGTGAACAATAGAGCCCATGTGGATTGTTGGTTTTTAGCTCATGAGTCCTAAACCACTATACACGTAAAAACTAATGTGTAGTCCTCACAGGCATGTTCATTATATTGAATGTACAGGCAGATACTGTAAATTTACTCAATCTTCTTTGCTTTGTAGTAGTACTACACTTATGGTTGTCATGACTACTAAGGGATAGTGATATTTTATACTACCCTATGCACACAGTCCTATTTTGTGTACAATAGCAGCACAAAAACCTTGCCTTGAAGTGGCTTCCATTTTTTTAGGCTTTTTTTAACTTTAGGCTTGTGTGTAAAAAAAGGTTTGAATTTTACAGACTGATGATAAAACAGGCACAAAACCTTCAGCAAGGAGCAGACCACATACTTCTACAAATGCAAAAAAACAAATACCAAGGTAATTCTGAAAATATATTGATATCATTTTATTTAAATTGTCTGTAGTTAATTGCTAATGTGTTGCTTTGCATCATATAGATGTACAGGTTTCTTTAAAGGAAGTCTGTCAAGTTCAAAATGCCTTCCAAACCAATAAAAGCAATGTGTAGGGGCTTTTAATAGGAGCAGAAAAAAACAATAAAACAAACCAGAGATAATCATCTTTTTATGGATATGCAGATGATCCACTGGGGATGGAGTCTGATTTGCCAGATTTTCCAACAGACAGCTGTGACACAGGCAGAGGCTGAAAATGTAATTCACTACTAAATCATCAATATTGGGTAGCAGTTGTAGAGGACATTCAGAGCACTTTTGGCTATCTGTAGGCAAATTGGGCATTCCCATGATTAACTTGAGTCAGGTATGTTTATGCTCCTATTAAAGGCACCAACACTGAATTTTTATTGGTTTTGTAGGCATTTTGGTCCTGATAGACTCCCTTTAAGGTAATGTTAACATATATATATATATATATATATATATATTTTTTTTTTTTTTTTAAATTTCAAGGCCTCGACCAAAAACAGCCAACATACGTACTGCCAATGACGTTGCAATTCCAACAGATGCAGACTTCTCTCTTGTAAAGACCATTAGTAAGATTGAAAGCAAACTGGAGGAGGGTGAACTGCCTGAAAACATTGAAGATGATGTAATACCTGGAATAAACAATGAAATTGGTTCAGGTAATTTTATTTAAGCAATATTTTTATGAAAGCTTTATATATTATAATGTTGCTAAATGTGAGATATTGATATTAACAAGGAAAAGCAAGGTTCACATACAAATCACTGACCAGCCTATATAAAATAAAAAATATCTGAAGAAAGGAAAATCACACAAGAAAAGGGAGGGAGAAGAAAAGGGTAGAATGGGGGAAAGAAAGCTGAAAAAAAAACTAAGATAGAGGTGGATGAGAGTACCAAGCAATAGTGTCTCCTCGCCGCCAATGTTTGTTATAAAATTTATTGATTGCTTGATCTGCTGTTGTTGGGTGCATGCTTTTTCAGAATTACCTGAAAAACACGTGGCCAATAAGAAGTTTATTGGATATTTTAAACTTTTGTAAAAAATAAAAAACTGAAAAGCGGGGCATGCCAAATTATTCGACCCCCTTAAGTTAATACTTTGTAGCACCAACTTTTGCTGCGATTACAGCTGCAAGTCGCTTGGGGTATGTCTCTATCAGTTTTGCACATTGAGAGACTGAAATTCTTGCCCATTCTTCCTTGGAAAACAGCTCGAGCTCAGTGAGGTTGGATGGAGAGCGTTTGTGAACAGCAGTTTTCAGCTCTTTCCACAGATTCTCGATTGGATTCAGGTCTGGACTTTGACTTGGCCATTCTAACACCTGGATACGTTTATTTGTGAACCATTCCATTGTAGATTTTGCTTTATGTTTGGGATCATAGTCTTGTTGGAAGATAAATCTCCGTCCCAGTCTCAGGTCTCAGGTCTTTTGCAGACTCCAACAGGTTTTCTTCCACAATGGTCCTGTATTTGGCTCCATCCATCTTCCCATCAATTTTAACCATCTTCCCTGTCCCTGCTGAAGAAAAGCAGGCCCAAACCATGATGCTGCCACCACCATGTTTGACAGTGGGGATGGTGTGTTCAGGGTGATGAGCTGTGTTGCTTCTACGCCAAACATATCATTTTGCATTGTGGCCCAAAAGTTCGATTTTGGTTTCATCTGACCAGAGCACCTTCTTCCACATGTTTGGTGTGTCTCCCAGGTGGCTTGTGGCAAACTTTAAACGAGACTTTTTATGGATATCTTTGAGAAATGGCTTTCTTCTTGCCACTCTTCCATAAAGGCCAGATTTGTGCAGTGTACGACTGATTGTTGTCCTATGGACAGACTCTCCCACCTCAGCTGTAGATCTCTGCAGTTCATCCAGAGTGATCATGGGCCTCTTGGCTGCATCTCTGATCAGTCTTCTCCTTGTTTGAGATGAAAGTTTAGAGGGACGGTTGGGTCTTGGTAGATTTGCAGTGGTCTGATACTCCTTCCATTTCAATATGATCGCTTGCACAGTGCTCCTTGCGATGTTTAAAGTTTGGGAAATCTTTTTGTATCCAAATCCGGCTTTAAACTTCTCCACAACAGTATCACGGACCTGCCTGGTGTGTTCCTTGGTCTTCATGATGCTCTCTGCGCTTTAAACAGAATCCTTAGACTATCACAGAGCAGGTGCATTTATACGGAGACTTGATTACACACAGGTGGATTATATTTATCATCATCCGTCATTTAGGACAACATTGGATCATTCAGAGATCCTCACTGAACTTCTGGAGTGAGTTTGCTGCACTGAAAGTAAAGGGGCCGAATAATATTGCACGCCTCACTTTTCAGTTTTTTATTTTTTACAAAAGTTTAAAATAACCAATAAATTTTGTTCCACTTCACAGTTGTGTCCCACTTGTTGTTGATTCTTCACCAAAAAATTAAAATGTAATATCTTTGTTTGAAGCCTGAAATGTGGCAAAAGGTTGAAAAGTTCAAGGGGGCCGAATACTTTCGCAAGGCACTGTATTTGCTTTATCCAAAAGATATCTGTCACCTCCACTACGTCTTTACTCCCTTGATATTGAGCTGCAGTGTCATCATTGGGTATGAGCCAGTGAGATGAGACCATGAACCTCAGACCCAGAGCTGACAATGCTAGCAAATGATGCATATGATGCTTGGCTTTTGTGCTGGAACAGTGATCCAGGAAATATTTTATTACAAGCGATAGTCAGTAATAACTCAAGGTTTTTTAAAAGTCTGTTCTACGCCAGAAAATAATATCAGGTCATGAGATTCTGTCATATCTAATTCTGTCTGCAGTCTTACTGTCCTATTGGTTGCTGACACTCATCCTTTTTCTACAGCAGCCCTGAATGCTTGTCACATTGGTAAAAGTGTCATATATCTGACACGTTGTACAGGGTGTCTGAGTTGTGAAGAAAGCACAATAAGCACACTTACACTTTTTTTATTTTTTTTTTAAATGCCTGTGGATTGGGATGGTGTACATTTCCATCAGGTATGTTTTAATACTGTATAGCTGAACTGAAAAACGTGATATTAAGAACGTTTAAATCCTTAGTTGTATGATGGCTTTTCATGTCAATTACTGTAAACTGTTAGTATTTTCACAGCATTTCCATTACAATAAAAAAAATCTAGTAAAAGTGTTTTTATGATTTTCATGGAGTTTGTCTAGAACAAAGCATCATGAGAATACAGATCAGTACAAAAAGAATAAATAATAATAATAAATTTTATTTATATAGCGCCAACATATTCCGCAGCACTGTACAATTTGTAGGGTTCAAGTACTGACAAAGATGCATTACAAAGAAATAGTCAATTCACACAATGGGACTGAGGTTAGAGGTGATGACACAAGAGGTAGCAGGGGCGGCATCGGAGGTAGCATTGCTTATACACACGTGGACAAAATTGTTGGTACCCCTCGTTTAATGAAAGAAAAACCCACAATGGTCACAGAAATAACTTCAATCTGACAAAAGTAATAATATATAAAAATTCTATGAAAATGAACAAATGAAAGTCAGACATTGCTTTTCAACCATGCTTCAACAGAATTTTTAAAAAAAGAAAACTCATGAAACAGGCCTGGACAGAAATGACGGTTCCCTTAACTTAATATTTTGTTGCACAACCTTTTGAGGCAATCCCTGCAATCAAACGATTCCTGTAACTGTCAATGAGACTTCTGCACCTCTCAACAGGTATTTTGGCCACTCCTCATGAGCAAACTGCCCCAGTTGTCTCGGGTTTGAAGGGTGCCTTTTCCAGACGGCATGTTTCAGCTCCTTCCAAAGATGCTCAATATGATTTAGGTCAGGGCTCATAGAAGGCCACTTCAGAATAGTCCAATGTTTTCCTCTTAGCCATTCTTGGGTGTTTTTAGCTGTGTGTTTTGGGTCATTATCCTGTTGCAAGACCCATGACCTGCGACTGAGACCAAGCTTTCTGACACTGGGCAGCACATTTCTCTCTAGAATTCGTTGATAGTCTTGAGATTTCATTGTACCCTGCACAGATTCAAGACACCCTGTGCCAGATGCAGCAAAGCAGCCCCAGAACATAACAGAGCCTCCTCCATGTTTCACAGTAGGGACAGTGTTCTTTTCAAGATATGCTTCATTTTTCCATCAGTGAACATAGACCTGGTGTGCCTTGCCAAAAATTTCGATTTTTGTCTCATCTGTCCAAAGGACATTCTCCCAGAAGCTCTGTGGCTTGTCTACATGTAGTTTGGCAAATTCCAGTCTGGTTTTTTTAAGTTGTTTCTGTAACCATTGTGGGTTTTTCTTTCATTAAATGAGGGGTACCAACAATTTTGTCCACGTGTGTACAATGGGACTGAGGGCCCTGCTCACAAGAGCTTACAATCTATGAATATTGTATGCAATATGTTAGGACAAGGGCATCTGTTTTAATTTCAGCCTGTGTGTCTGTCACATGACCATGGACTGATTATCCAATAGAAGTAAACAAAGAATGACAGTAAGTAGAGATCTAGAAAACCGAGGAATTGATACAGAAAGTATATTGGTAAATTGTACATCAGTTCCTATAGGTTCATAAAACACATCAATTCACAGTTGGATCCAGCCTAAAATAAATTGCAAATTAATCATTTAAAAGAATGACAAAACATATCAGCCAGAAAGAATACTTATATAGAGGTAAGTAATATCCTTTTATTTTTTTTACTCCCATTACCCTTATGACAACATAGAGTGGGGGAAAAAAGTATTTAGTCAGCCACCAATTGTGCAAGTTCTGCCACTTAAAAAGATGAGAGAGGCCTGTACTTGACATCATAGGTAGACCTCAACTATGAGAGACAAAATGAGAAAACATATCTAGAAAATCACATTGCTTTTTAAAGAATTTATTTGCAAATTATGGTGGAAAATAAGTATTTGGTCACCTACAAACAAGCAAGATTTCTGGCTCTCACAGACCTGTAAGTTGTTCTTTAAGAGGCTCCTCTGTCCTCCACTCATTACCTGTAGTAATGGCACCTGTTTGAAATTGTTATCAGTATAAAAGACACCTGTCCACAACCTCAAACAGTCACACTCCAAACTCCACTATGGTGAAGACCAAAGAGCTGTGGAAGGACACCAGAAACACAATTGTAGACCTGCACCAGGCTGGCAAGACTGAATCTGCAATAGGCAAGCAGCTTGGTGTGAAGAAATCAACTGTGGGAGCAATAATTAGAAAATGGAAGACATACAAGACCACTGATAATCTCCCTCGATCAGGGGCTCCACTCAAGATCTCACCCCATGGGGTCAAAATGATCACAAGAACGGGGAGCAAAAATCCCAGAACCACACGGGGGGACCTAGTGAATGACCTGCAGAAAGCTGGGACTAACATAACAAAGACGTGTCCCCTTGCTTAAGCCAGTACATATTCGGGCCCGTCTGAAGTTTGCTAGAGAGCATTTGGATGTTCCAGAAGAGTATTGGGAGAATGTCATATGGTCAGATGAAACCAAAGTAGAACCGTTTTGGTAGAAACACAACTCGTCGTGTTTGGAGGAGAGTGAATGCTGAGTTGCATCCAAAGAACACCATACCTACTGTGACGCATGGGGGTGGAAACGTCATGCTTTGGGGCTGTTTCTCTGCAAAGGGACCAGGACGACTGATCCGTGTACATGAAAGAATGAATGGGGCCATTTATTGTGAGATTTTGAGTGAAAATCTCTTTCCATCATGTGATGATTCCGCTTAAATATGGCTATAACTCAAAGCTGTATTTTGATCTCTGGGTAGCGTATCTCTCTCTTAGTTACATTTACTCATAATGTGCGCAGCTCTAATCATAGGTGTAAGTGGTCAGTAGGGCAACCTTGTAACAATGGGGCTTTGTATCCATCCCAGAATAGCTCCATTGTATTCCTACATAGACCTGGGTGATCAAATAAACATGCATTGTTTAGCCTGGGCTGTTGATCAGACATGGCTGATAACATTGTATCATTTCACTTGGCCTCAGCTCCTTACAAAGAAAGTGCATTAATCAATCAGTGCATTAATCAATCAGACTTGCCGTCGCCGGTGACCTCATTCTGGGTGGTGTAATCAAGGGTATAAAAGATGAGGTAAGAGGTCAGTGGGAGGAGATTGTGCTGAGACTACCACTGGGAGATGACTATGAAGATGCTACTATGAGGAGAGGCTGCTGTGATGAGTTGCTGAGATGCTGGAGTTAATGCCGCTGCCTCCACTGGTGATCTCCACATGCTGTGTGTGAGTGTTGGATTATAGAGCCACATCCAGGATGTGTGTGGTAAAGTTAATATTTCACTTTTATTCCCTTTTATTTTATTGTACTGTAGCTTGTAACTAGTAACTGTTAATGCTTGTATATATTTACATATCTGTTCTGAACTGTATGTGTTAGATGTTAATACCGACCCATTTAGGGGTTAATAAATATATAAAATTTAGAAAGCTTGTCTTGTATTTATCTTGTGAACCCAGCACTCACTGGCGGTGAGTGTGGTTTTTTTATGAAAGAAGACTCAGGTGTGGGCCAACATGGTGTTGGCGCACTGAGGATCTTTCACACATCAGCAAGGGCATTGAAGAGGAAACGTGGCCGGGTCTTTCAGCATGACAATGATCCCAAGCACACCGCCAGGGCAACGAAGGAGTGGCTTCGTAAGAAGCATTTCAAGGTCCTGGAGTGGTCTAGCCATTCTCCAGATCCCAACCCCATAGAAAACCTTTGGAGGGAGTTGAAAGTCCGTGTTGCCCAGCGACAGCCCCAAAACATCACTGCTCTAGTGGAGATCTGCATGGAGGAATGGGCCAACATACCAGCAACAGTGTGTGCCAACCTTGTGAAGACTTACAGAAAACATTTGACCTCTGTCATTGCCAACAAAGGATATATAACAAAGTATTGAGATGAACTTTTGTTATTGACCAAATACTTATTTTCCACCATAATTTGCACATAAATTCTTTAAAAATAAGACACAGTGATTTTCTGGATATGTTTTCTCATTTTGTCTCTCATAGTTGTGGTCTACCTATGATGTCAATTACAGGCCTCTCATCTTTTTAAGTGGGAGAACTTGCACAATTGGTGGCTGATTAAATACTTTTTTTTCCCCACTGTATAGAGGCTTGGTGAAGTCGCGTGTGTGTCTATACTGAGTGTTGGAAGTTATAGCTGTAGACTAAACGAATGTTCAGTCAACAGATGTTTCAGTCTTCAGATTTGATATGGCAGGTCATGTCATTGGTGTACCATGTGTATAATCTCATTTTGTTATGTAGTGAGAAATATGTATTTTATGAATATGGTTTTCATACCAACATTTGCATTTCATTCTGCACTGAGATCACTGAAATTAAGCAGTAAACTAGGAGCTTCTACACAGATTTTCTAAACTATTATACATTTTTTGTATTTTCCAGAGGCTCAGATCAGATTTCTGAAAGCGAAGATACGAGTAATGCAGGAAGAACTGGACGATATAACTCATGAATGTAATAAGAAGGTAAATCTGTTTCTTGAACCTTCATTAAAGAGAAACCTGGAGGATTTTGAATCTGTGTAGCTACCACACACTTAGTTTTCCATTAAATGACGGATGAGTTTAAATGTTTTATATAATTAACAGGACGATGAAAACCGCAAGCTTACATCTCGTGTAAAGGAACTTGAAGAGGAGCATGTGAGGCTACAAAGAGCAGCCAATATACAGCAGACCCAGGCAGACAAATATAAAGCCTTATTTGAAGAAGCTAATAAGAAGAATGATGTCTTACAACATCAGCTCTCTGCATTAGAGAAGGTATGTTGAATGTGCTCATAAATATCTAAACTACATATTAATACTTTCAACCCCTGTATGACTGATAAATGTCTTCTCATAGCTAAAACAACCAAAGAGCAGACATGTTTCTTGAAACTAGTGAGTTGTCTCTGCAGTTTCATAATCAAAAAGACTTCTCCATTCTTTCTGTTATCTCAGAATATAGCATATTTTTCAGTTTTTTTTTTTTTTTTTTTTAAAGTGTAACACAAGTTTATTGTTTTTACTATTTTGTGTAGGGGGTGTTTTGGTGAGCATTTTTGTAATATACTTTATGAACCTATTTTTACTTACTTTTAGTATAAAACAGGATCTAAAGTTCTCCCTAGCAACGATCTAACTAAGCATTGCCAGGAAGTCCATCCTATACATACTGTGTATTTCCAGC
Source organism: Leptodactylus fallax (assembly GCA_947044405.1). Lineage (NCBI taxonomy): Eukaryota > Metazoa > Chordata > Amphibia > Anura > Leptodactylidae > Leptodactylus > Leptodactylus fallax. The sequence goes on along the minus strand of CAMRHE010000027.1, from coordinate 6,018,997 downwards.
ATATACAAATGAGAAAGCTTTCATATGATAACGAAAATCATTGTTCTAGCTATAAAAACTCCACTGATTCTGGTTGCAATATATTCTCTACCCCCACTGTTCCCGAGCAATAAGTTCAGTTAGTTTTGGCGCCTGATATGCTATTTAGACTCTGTACTGTCAGGAGGGTGGTGACAGGCAGGATCAGGCAAGGAGCGTGGTTCTTAGCTCTGACACTGTCCAACTCAGGTTGGATCTCTGAATCACACCCTTTGCCTGCTCCTGTCTGTCACTGCCCACCTGACAGTTAAGAGCCTAAGCAGAATATAAGGCCACAAAACTAACTAGCAGTGCTTGCTTGGGAACGGTGAGAGCTAAAGAAAAAATTCTAACTGCCAAAATCATTGGGGTGCTGCCTTTTATTGTTAATTTATATAGCACCATTAATTCCATGGTGCTTTACATATGAAGGTTTACAAACGGTACAGAAAATATACAAGACAAATAACAACCTATTAACAGATGCTAAGAAATGGAATTGGTGAAAGGCCCTCTTTTAGCTTCAAAAGTATGTATTGTATAACAGTATAGAGAACAACATACAGGTAATAAAATGACAGTGGAAAAAGAGAGTTGTTAACTCAAAATGTACACAATAGAAAATAGCAGTACGACAATAAGTACCTGGACAGTAAGGCATACTACGTAAAGGGAGGTAAAAAAACTACCCAACCAGGGGCAAACATAAAGGAAGGGGTGGTCAGGGCTAGGGAGCCTATGATGAGGGGGAGGGCCTTGCCCAAGGGGAAGTATAACACTCGCATCCAGAGATACATTAAAGTTGGAGACAGTATGAGAGGCTTGGATCGTTGGACCTGTCAAACCAGGAGGAGAAAGGTCCTCTTTCTCAAATGCCCTCCATGACAGCACCACAGGAGGTTGTATCTCCTCCCACTATTAGGGACAGGAAAAGCACATAAGAGGTTAAATAGCCCCTCCTCTTCCTCCCTCTTCAGTGTTTTTTCCTGTCCCTATTAGTGGGCAGACAATAGGTTTATAGCATACTTACCCGGCAGAGTGGGGTCCAGTACGACTGTCCCTGCAGGTCTGCGCAATCTCTCCGCGGAGACTCGGTGGGTCCATCTCCTCCTGCACCATCCTGGGACAGTGGAGATGTGTAATGCCGGCCTCAGTCCCTCTTCAGAGGCTCCCTGGCTTGTAGAGTCCCCTGCCTATTCTCAAAGCCGGCGTTCCCAGATGGGATGCACGCCGATGCCACTTCCGGTCGTGGTGACGTCACTTCCGGTTGCGGAGAAAGACGCTAAAGGATGGAAATTTGAAAAGTTTAGCGTCCTGAAAAGGTGCAGGTGGAACGGAAGTATTCCTATTCGTGAAATGCAGTACGAAGGTCGTCGGTGGCTGGTTTAAAAAGCCTCCCAGACCAAGAGGCTTTCTCCTCAAGGTAGGACCATCTGTCTGTTTGTTATAATGCCTGGAGATGAGTCCTCTAGAGTGGTGTATGAGCCTGGCGTACCCCCAGCCCCAGTGAGTAATCTGGTAATGGGAGGTTACATGGTGTGATTAGGGGAGTTCTCATGTGCTTTTATTGTCATATATTGATTTAGGAAAAAGAAGGTAAAGATGTGTCTTCTAAATCTAAGAAAGTGGCTGTATTTAAAAAATGTGCCATCTGTGAGAAAAAGCTTTCTTCCACGTCCAAAAAATCTTTATGTCAGTCTTGCACTCAAAAGATAATTAAAGAGGAACAGCCATCTTTAATGGAGGAAATTAAAGGGATGGTTCGACATGAGATCCAGTCCTCCCTAGCTTCTTTTTCCCATGCCTTTTCCTCTGCTGAGCCACAACCTGCGGCCAAAAAGAGAAAGTTAATTACTGATCCAGATTCAGATAATAGTGACGTTTACATCCCATCTGTGTCCGAAGATTTCCTGGAAGAAGGGGAATTACAAGGGCCTTCAGATATTGAGGATAGAAGATATTACTTCTCATCTGCATTTAACCAGGAGCTTCTTTCTCACCGTTAGAAGCACCATGAATATAGAGGATGTTCAGGAGAAGCAAACTATTCAGCATGAAATGTTTGCAGGGCTTAGGCCAAAGAAAAAAATTAGTTTTTCCCATTCATGAGAATTTAGAGTATCTAATTCAGGATGAATGGCTACATCCGGAGAAAAGACTGTTTCTGTCTCAAGAAATTAAGGACAGATTTCCTTTTGATGAATCTAAAATCAAAGGTTGGGCAGAAGTGCCAAAAAGTGATATACAGGTGGCTAAAGTGGGAAAAAAGACGACGCTTCCTTTTGAAGACTCGTCGCAGCTTAAAACCCTCTAGATAGGAAAGCTGACAGCCTCCTTAAGAAATCCTGGGAGTGCTCTTCAGCCCTGTTACAAGTTAATATTGGATCAACTTGTGTGGCAAGGTCTATGTATAGATGGCTAGACCAACTTGAGATCCATCTTAGATAAGGCACTTCAAGGGAAGAGATCTTATCCTCCATTCCGCTGCTACAGAAGGCCACTGGCTTTCTTGCAGACGCTTCAGCAGAGTCAGTAAGGATTGCCTCCACATTGATCTGGGGTCCTCTCAAATACAACTCGCCAAGCATTATGGCTGAAAATGTGGGCTGGTGACCCAAGATGTAAACAGAAGCTCTGTGCTATCCCCTTCCAGGGAGAGTATGTTTTTGGTCCCAAGTCGTTTCCATAACCAAAACCTCCCAAAAGAAAACAGCCATTTTGTCCCTTTCAAGGATACAGTTCTAAATATAAATCCAAGGGTAAAACAGGAAGATGGAGTTACCCTAAGTGAGGCAGGGGGAAAAATATCTTCTTTAACCCCAATATTCAATCCCGGGACAAACAATGACGCCAGGAGGATAGGGGGCAGGTTGTCCAGGTATACCGTACCCTGGAAGGAAATAACATCCAACCTGTTACATCCTAAATTCTATAGCAAACAGCTTCAAAATAGAATTTTCAACCTATCCCCCCAAAAGAGTAGTGTTTACATCCATACCATCTCCTACGCTTCACCTGGCTTTGATGGAAGGTGTCCAGAAACTTCTGGACACGGAAGTAATTTGTCCTGTTCCCCCCTTAGAGAGAGGGGAAGGTCATTATTCCCGCCTGTTTATGGTAAAAAAAAAAAAACAAGTGGGGCGTACAGAATAGTAATAAATTTGAAGCCACTAAACAATTACATAGTTTATCATTGTTTCAAGATGGAATCAGTAAAGTCCACAATTCCCCTGGTAGGGCAGGACCATTTTATGGCCACCATCGACCTTCAGGATGCATACTATCACATCCCTATTCATCCTCTCTACCAAAAATTTTTAAGGTTTGCAGTCCAGCATGGTGGGGGAGACACTCCATTTTCAGTTTTGGGCTCTCCCCTTCGGAATATCATCAGCCCCAAGGCTATTTACGAAGGTGATGGTGGAAGTAGTAGCTTTTCTAAGGAAACAAAATCTGATAGTGGTCCCTTATCTAGACGACCTCTTAGTGGTAGCTCAGTCAGTCATCTGCAGATGTCCTTTCTCCCTCCAGACAAGATAGTGGCTCTAAAGTCCAAAGTTGCTACCTTTCAAAGGAAGATAAAGGTATCTATAAGGGAGGCAATGTCTGTACTGGGGTCTATGACCGCTTGTATCCAGGCATTTCCCTGGGCTCAAGCTCATTCAAGAGCTCTTCAGTCTTTGATACTATCAAGTTGGGACAAGAGTCAGCTGTCATTAGACAAGATGATCTACCATGTTTCTCCAAAAATAAGACCTACCCCAAAAATAAGCCCTAGCTACTTTTTCCAGGTTTTTTTGGAGTAGCCTTGAAATATAAGCCCTACTTCAAAAATAAGCCATAGCTAATTTAACCCCTTCCCGACATCTGCCGTGCGATTACAGCGGATGCCGGGTCCTTAAAGATGGCGGCCACTCTGCTGCAGAGCGGTTACCATAGCTGCCGTAAAGGTCTCCACGGAGACCTGGAGTTAATGCCCGCGGTCAGTGTCTATCCTGATCGCAGGCATTGTGGAATGTGACCCCCTCTCCTGCCCACCAAAGTAGCAGAACCACCGGAGTTAATGCCCGCAATCAGAACGGACTCTGACCACGGGCATTGCGTGACCTCTGCGCTTCCCCCCCCCCCGCAGTCCCCACGACCGGTCCCCACCCCGTATATCTGCTATACCGGGTCTCCTTGTACAGTGGAGACCCGCAGTTAATGCCTGCGATCAGACTCCACTGATTGCGGTCATTGTTAAGTGTGCCAGTCCGTGACCCCCCCCCTCCAAATCGCCCCCCCCAAAGCAGATAAACTATCCCCGGGCCGGTCCCCACTGGCCCCGTACTTTTGAAGTTGCAGGCCGGCTCCCGCGGGTGAGATAGCAGGAGCCGACCTGTTCCTTTGACAGCCGGGAGCCTTATAAAGGCTCCCAGGCCTGTCATAGGAATATTACTATTGCCTCAATAGTAATGTAGATAATCTCCCATAGACTGCAATAGGTTGTATTGCAGTCTATGGGATGATTGCAGGTTCAAGCCCCCCTAGGAGGGGTTAATAGTAAAAAAAAAAAAAAAAATAAAAAAAAAAAATTTAAAAAACACAAAATAAGTTCAAGCCCCCTCCCACCTTCACTAGAATACATATTAAAATAAAATATTACTGTGACACACATACACATTTGGTATCCCTGTGTCCGAAAACTTCCGGTCTAAAAACTTATAAAAATAGGGTTTTGGGCCCCCTCCCCCTTTTACCTCTATAGTGAATGCCGTAGCAAAAAAAAAAAGACCAAAAGTGCCGTACTGCTGTTTTTTCACTGTTTCACGGCTGATAAACGTTGAAATAAAAAGCGATCAAATGTGTGATTGTTCTTCATGGAAAAAATTAAGACCTACCCTGAAAATAAGCCCTAGCCCTTTTTTCAGAGCAAAAAATAATATAAGACCCTGTTTTATTTTCGGAGAAACACGGTATGTGTCTCACAGTGTAAAAGTCTCCCTACAATGGTGGAGGAAGAGCTCAAATTTACAGCAGGGAATTCCTTGGAACCCCTTTCCAGTAATTCAGATTACTACAGATGCAAGCAGATTGGGTTGAAGAGCAACCCTTTCTCAGAGGTCATTTCAGGAGGCATGGCCTGCAGCTCTCCACAGCCATTCCTCTAACTTCCTGGAGATCAAGGCAGTTTGGGAAGCCCTAAAAGCAACCAGACTGTGATAAACCGACCCTCAGTTGTACATTTTTCTTAGAAATGTATTTTTACTTGCTCATGTCAGTCCTCCCCCTACTTGTTGGAATGTTGTGTTTAAGTTGGGTTTACACTGCTGGACGATACGCTTCACTGGTTTTATGTGTGTATCATGGGAGATGGCTTGCTATAGCCAGGCACTTTTATTATCCCTGGCCAGATGGCGATGGGGGATAGCAGGCTAGTGACCTTAACTTCACCCATCCCTCCCAGCACCTAGGAAGGTACCCATCTCTCCGAGGATTCTGCAATGGAGGGAGAAGGAGGGCTGGCTGAGGGGGGTGAAGGGTGGGGCTGGGCAGGGTCTTAACACTGAGGTGGGGTGAGGTCTTTTGTCTTTGTGTGGAGCTTGGAAGAGATACAGCTAAGAGAGAGCTGTGATCAGGAATCTTCCTTAGGTCTGGTAATACGCTATACTTTATTCCCATTTTTGTTTTGTGTGCTGTATCATCGCACTTTTGCTCGTATATTTGTGCTTGATCATATTACTATTGTATATTTCTGTATATGCTATTAATTAGTACCGACCCACTTGGGTTATTAAATATATAAAATTTATACAGCTCGTTTCATTCTATCCTACGAACTCGGTCTGCTCACGGGTTGTGAGTGGAAGGTTAAGAAGGGTGATCGCAGGTAAGCCAAGAGGCTTGGCAAGGCGATATTCTTCACAGTGGTGGCAGCGTTGTGGGATCTTAGGATAACAGTGTGTGGGTGTGGTATCACTCAGACACTGCGGATTGTGGCAATCCTATGGCACGAGCTCGGTATGAGATCAAGCTTAAAATACGGTGAAAGTTTGGTACAGTACTGTTCCCTCCCTTCTTTTTTTTTCTGTCCTATCTTTTATTTGGCAACGGCTTCTAGTGGATGTCTTGGTCTCTGAGAAGTGGAGCCAGGGGACGCCGGCAACTGACTGATACAAACGCTGAGCAGATGGCTGATATGGAAGGTGCTGCAGCCGGGGAGGACGAGGAGCAAAGTCCTGAGAGGCTGGCACAAGAAAACATCACCATGCCGGACGGTTCAGCAGGTGCCCTGACCCCAGAGGTAACTTTGGCTGGAGGGACCAGTAGCCCCAGTTCTGTGGGGGTAACGGACTTATACTTGCAAATGGCCTTACAGCAGATAGACGCTGGTGACTCTAACACCCGTCTGCAGGTGATTCTCCAGTACCAAGCTGCTGCCGCTGCAGAACGCCGGGCGGAGAAAGAAGCTGCAGAGCGCCGGGCGGAGAGAGAGGCCGCTGCCGCTGCTGCAGAGCGTCGGGCTGAGAGAGAGGCTGAGCGAGAGGCCCGTGAATGCCAGGCGGAGAGGGAGCATCAGCTTGAGCTAAAAAAGCTGGAACTTCCACAGCAGGTGCAACCTTCCCCTGCACAAACTCCAGGAGCCCAAGCACTAAAGATCCGATCTAAGGACTTTCCAGTCTTGGAAGATAACGGGGACTTGGACTCGTTCTTGCGGGGATTTGAGAGAGCGTGTAAGCAGCATCATATTCCCCAGGCAGAATGGGCCCGTTACCTGTCTCCACGGCTGAAGGGAAAAGGCCTGGATGTTTCCACGAGCTTACCAGAGGACGCGGACTATGAGACCATCAAAGCGGCGCTGATCCGGAGATACCGGCTCACGCCGGAGGTGTACCACAAAAAGTTCCGGAATATACAGCGGGGTCTCACAGAGAGCTATGCGGATGTTCTGCACCACTTACAGGCTACATTCTGGCAGTGGATCAAAGGACTTACTGTCACCACGTTTGAGGGACTTGGGGACCTTATGATAAAGGAACAATTTCTCCAGGTGTGCCCTCTGGAGGTCCGCCAGTTCGTGTGTGATCGGAAACCCAAGACAGCAGACCAGGCTGCAGAGATTGCTCACGACTATGTGTCCACCAGAGAGCAAGGGACCAAGAGAGGAGCCACACTGCAGAGACCCCCAAGCTGGAAGGAGGGGCAAAGCTGGAGTTCACCACAGCCTGCGGTCTCCAAGTGGGGTAAGACAAACTCTGTCCCGGGTGCCCCCTCTACTTCCCCTGTCCCAAGAACTCTGGGCGCCCCGGCGACCACCTCCAAGTCCCAAGGAGAGGTCCGGCGGTGTCACGCCTGTAACCAGCCAGGACATTTCAAGGCAGAGTGCCCCAACCGCTCTAAGAACCCCCCTGTTTCTCCAGCCATGGCAGCTGGCTCATCTGTATACTTGGTGGGGAGGGAGGGGTTGCAATCCAATGCCAACCGTCAACAGGTCACTGTGGGGGATAAAGTGGTCATGGGATTTCGGGACACTGGGGCGGATGTTACTCTGGTGCAACCTGACTTGGTCCCTCCGGACAGTATTATCCCTGGAAAAACTCTGACCCTGAGGGGTATTGGACAAGAACGCTTAACTGCGCCCATGGCTTGCGTCCATTTGGACTGGGGTGTGGGAAAAGGAATGTGTGATGTGGGGCTAATGTCTGATCTGCCTGCCAATGTACTATTGGGAACAGATTTGGGGCCCTTGGTGTCCCAATATGGGGTGGGAGTAGCCCCACCTCACTGTGACAAAATGTCTGTACTGAATGATGATTTTAATGTGGTGTTGAAGCCTGTCACACAGGCAGAGGGAGGGGTCATCAGCCTGCTTCCCCCTGCTGTGTGCCCAGCTAAGGGAATCAGTGAGCATGTACATGAGGGGCTGTGGAATGTTAACCTGGCTGTAGCCCCGCCCACATCTGCGGGTGGTGATAGCCCCCTCAGTGTGACCCTGGCTGAGCCATTCACCCATGCAGTTCACTGTGAATCAATGAATGAATGCAATGTCAATGTAATTGCTAATTCTTGCCTTGCAGATTTCCAGGGTAGCTCTTCTGAGATGCTGGGGGCGACCCCAACTCCTTCACCCAGTATCCCAGATCAGCACCCAACTGATGACAATGTGCCAGGTGGTCAGGCGGGTCACGGGGATCTCAGGGCCGATCCGGATGAGGAACGGACTGCTGGTGTTGCGGTGGTAACCCGCAGCCAGAGTGCTAGAGGGGTGGAAGGCGCTCCGACCCCTGAGCCGTTCCCTCTGTCACCCTGAGATGGCACTGAGACCGCCATGACTAGCCTCCCCGCGCTGGAGCCGGAGGAATCCGGCGGGTATGTGACATGCACATCTCTTCTGTCTGGTTCCAGTCAGGAGTTCAGGGACGCTGTCCAAGATGACCGCAGTCTGGACACATTGAAGGAGCGTGCTGCTCAACCTCCCTTGGTGTCGGACAAGGACCGCGTGTACTGGGAGCAAGGGAGGTTGTACCGGGAAACGATCCCCACAAAGGGAAAAGAAAGTCGGCTCAGGGAGAAACATTTGGTGGTACCCCAACCCTATCGGGTGGAGTTGTTGTGGATTGCTCATGATATTCCACTGGCAGGCCACCTGGGGATCGCTAAGACCAAGGCTCGCCTCAGCCACTTATTCTACTGGCCTAAAATGGGGACAGATGTAGCTAAATACTGCCGTTCATGTGACACTTGTCAGAGGATGGGCAAGGCGGGGCAAGGCTCAAAAGCCCCAATGATACCTATGCCCATCATAACCTAACCTTTCCAGCGGGTGGCTGTGGATCTCATTGGACCCCTGTCCATTCCCATTCGCACCGGGAAACGTTTCATATTAACGGTAGTAGACTACGCTACTAGGTACCCGGAAGCTGTCGCTCTGTCTTCCACCCGGGCTGATGTAGTGGCCAAGGCTCTGGTAGGCATCTTCTCCCGTGTTGGATTTCCCAGAGAGATGCTCACAGACCAAGGTACCCAGTTCATGTCTGCCTTGATGTAAGGCCTGTGTAAGGTAACAGAGGTGCAACATCTGGTGTCCAGCCCGTATCACCCACAGACCAATGGCCTGTGTGAACGGTTCAATGGCACCTTGAAGCAGATGCTCAGGATGTTAGTCGAGTCCCACGGGCGCGACTGGAGCCTCATCTCCCGCACCTGCTGTTCGCTTACCGGGAGGTGCCTCAAGCCTCAACGGGGTTCTCCCCCTTTGAGCTCTTGTACGGGGAGACGTGTATGTGGGCCCCTAACTCTTGTGAAAGAGTCCTGGGAAGGAGAAACGGCCATCCAAGGTGTGCCAGTCGTGGAGTATGTCCTGCGATTCCGTGACCAAATGCAGGCTATGGCGCAGCTGGTGCATGACAACATGGTCCAGGCTCAGGCCGACCAGAAGCGCTGGTATGATCAGAATGCCCGTGAGAAAACATACCAGCCAGGGCAGAAAGTATGGGTCCTAGTCCCTGAGCCCCAGGACAAGCTTCAGGCGAAATGGACCGGTCCATACGTCGTGCACCAGCAGGTCAACAGCGTCAGCTACCTGGTCACTGTTGATCCAGGCCGGAACAGGCATAAGGTCTTCCATGTCAACATGATGAAGGATCATCATGACCGGGAAGCTAGTGCCTTTCCGGTATGCAGTCTGCTAGAGGAGGGGGAAGAAGAAGACCTTGTTGACTTGCTTGCTCATTTTCAGGAGGATGGGTCCAACAAGAAGGCACAGGTGAACCCCCAGCTGGCTGAGGCCCAGCTGTCCCAGCTGGATGAAGTTTTGCACTCCCTACCTGGTCTGTTCTCCGCGAAGCCCGGGAGAACTGATCAGGCCATCCACCATGTGGATCCCGGGAATCATGCCCCTATCCGGCGGTCGCCATATCGCGTCTCTTCGGAGGTACAGGTCCAGATGCGCAAGGAGATTGACGAGATGCTGGAACTGGGGGTGATTCGGCCCTCTCACAGTGCATGGGCTTCACCTGTGGTTCTTGTGCCCAAAAAGGACCGGACCACCCGGTTCTGTGTAGACTACAGGGAATTTAATGCGGTTACAGTCGACGACGCGTACCCCATGCCGAGCATCGACTACCTGCTTGACCGGTTAGGTAAGGCCCAGTACTTGTCCATCATGGACTTGAGTCGGGGATACTGGCAGATCCCCCTGTCCCCGCAGGCACAGGAGCGATCGGCCTTTATCACCCCTTTCGGACTGTACCAGTCCACTGTCATGCCATTCGGCATGAAGAATGCCCCTGCCACTTTCCAGCGGACGGTCAACTTGTATTGCAAAATAGCAGCCCTTGAAAAAGATGGCTGCTTATGACAAAAGTTTATGATAGACAGGCCATACGTAACCTTATTTTTGAACCCAGTATAAAGTAATGTATACCCACTCTATTTTTAGTTGACATGTTGTGAGATTTTGTATGTCTATACTAATCAGACCAGCGCCACTGTTTGAAGGGGTATTTGCATACCCATACTACTTAGACAACAGACTCTGTTTAAGGTTAGATTTACATGCCTATACAGATTAGATTACAGGATAATGTTTAAGGTGATATCTATATGCACATACTAATTAGACCACAGGATGCTGTTTAAGGTGATATCTATATGTACATGCTAATTAGATCAACAATGCTGTCAGAAGGGGTATTTGCATACCTATACAGATTAGATTAACTACGCTGTCTGAAGGGATATTTACATACCCATGCAACCTAAACAAAAGACTCTGTTTGGGGACATATCCATGCTAACCAGATCAACAGGATATATTTGTATGTCTATAGTAATTAGATTAAAGTAGCAACTCTGTTTAAAGCGTATATGTCACAAGACATATTCAGGTGAGAACTGGCCCCTTTCACATGAATATGATCTTGGAGATAAGTGAGGCCTTACAGATGTGTATCACTTCTGTAACCGCCCATTGTATGACATACACAAAGGGTATATGAGGAAAGATCCCTCAGCATTAGGGTGGCAATTTTCTTGAGAGCAGATCATTGGGGACGCCTGCTGATTGCTGAGACCTGCTGCACATGGTTGAGTGATGCTTCCTAAAGATACCCTCATCAGAACTATGTTTAGCAAGTGTTGTAAGTATTTGATTTGATTACCGTGCTATACCTACTGTATTGTAAGTGTTGAATATATATATTATCTCATAGTTTGATTGACTTTGAGATTTGATTATTTGATTTGATATACTTTATGATACTTTTAAGTGTTGTAAGTATTTGATTATATATCACAGTTTGACTGCGATATTTGATATTTGATTATATCATCGTTTGATTGACTTTGATATCTGATTATACCTTGCTATACCAGCCGTATTGCAAGGTTTGATTATACCTTCTAATATCTGTTATACTTTTCTTTGTTTTAAGACCTTTTGTTATACTTCTCCTTGTTATAAGACCTTTTCTTATACTCTTCTTAGTGAAATGTTACCTTTTAGATATCTTCTTACCTTTTGCTATCTTCTTATACTCTTCTTAATAAAATGTTAAGCTATTTGGGGATAGTCTAGTGTTTTTACTCTATAACTTTATTCTATTACACGGAATCCAAAAGAATCTGTTTCATTTGGCAATACACAACTCCCTGCTGATGGGATGCGAAGGGTTTGCCACTGCGTACCTGGATGACATTGCCGTCTTCAGCTCCACTTGGGAGGAACACCTACAGCACCTGGCGCAGGTGCTGGGGCGGATCCACAGTGCGGGCTTGACCATCAAACCGGAAAAGTGTCAGCTGGGCATGCGCGAGGTCCAATACCTGGGACACTGGGTAGGTGGGGGAACCCTGAAACCAGAACCTGAAAAGCTGGATGTAATCACGTCCTGGCCAACCCCCCGGACCAAGCGACAGGTGATGTCTTTCCTGGGTTCGGCAGGGTACTATAGGAAGTTTGTACCGAACTATAGTGCTCTGGCTGCCCCCTTGACGGACCTCACCAAGAAGAAGTTGCCGCAAACTGTCCAGTGGATGGATGCTTGCGAGCGCTCCTTCCAGGCCCTGAAAGCGGCCCTGGCGAACGCACCGGTACTTCAGGCGTACGATGAGTCACGTCCGCTTGTGCTACAGACAGACGCCAGCACCTACGGACTCGGTGCCGTACTGAGCCAGCTTGACTCAGCGGGGCAAGAGCACCCGGTGCAGTACCTCAGCCGAAAGCTTCTGCCGCGGGGGGTGGCCTACGCCACAGTGGAGAAGGAATGCCTAGCAATTGTTTGGGCCTTGCAGCATCTGCAGCCTTACTTGTATGGGCGCCACTTCACCGTGGTGACGGATCACAACCCACTGATCTGGATCAAACGTGTTGCAGGTCAGAATGGACGGTTGTTACGTTGGAGCCTGGTACTGCAGCAATACAACTATGACATCCGGCACAAGCCTGGCCAGGCCCATGTCAATGCCGATGGCCTGTCCCGGCGGGGTGAGGCTGCGGAGGTGCGGGTGGAAGAGGAACGGAGGCTCCTCCTTCCTCCCGACACGCTCTAAAAGGGGGAGGTGTGATGAACCGATCCTCAGTTTTACATCTTTCTTAGAAATGTATTTTTACTTGCTCATGTCAGTCCTTCCCCTACTTGTTGGAATGTTGTGCTTAAGTTGGGTTTACCCTGCTGGATGACACGCTTCACTGGTTTTATGTGTGTATCATGGGAGATGGCTTCCTATAGCCAGGCACTTTTATTATCCCTGGCCAGATGGCGATGGGGGATAGCAAGCCAGTGACCTTAACTTCACCCATCCCTCCCAGCACCTAGGAAGGTACCCATCTCTCCGAGGATTCTGCAAAGGAGGGAGAAGGAGGGCTGGCTGGGGGGGGGTCAAGGGTGGGGCTGGGCAGGGTCTTAACACTGAGGTGGGGTGAGGTCTTTTGTCTTTGTGTGGAGCCTGAAAGAGATACAGCTAAGAGAGAGCTGTGATCAGGAATCTTCCTTAGGTCTGGTAATACGCTATACTTTATTCCCATTTTTGTTTTATGTGCTGTATCATCGCACTTTTGCTCGTATATTTGTGCTTGATCATATTAATATTGTATATTTCTGTATATGCTATTAATTAGTACCGACCCACTTGGGTTATTAAATATATAAAATTTATACAGCTCGTTTCATTCTATCCTACGAACTCGGTCTGCTCACGGGTTGTGAGTGGAAGGTTAAGAAGGGTGATCGCAGGTAAGCCAAGAGGCTTGGCAAGGCGATATTCTTCACAGTGGTGGCAGCATTGTGGGATCTTAGGATAACAGTGTGTGGGTCTGGTATCACTCAGACACTGAGGATTGTGGCAATCCTATGGCACGAGCTCGGTATGAGATCAAGCTTGTCAGACAACATGACAGCAGTGGCATTCCAGTGGGTTATGGGCAGACATGAGCTCCCAGCTCCTTTCCCATAATACCTTGTGATATGTAGATGCTTAGTAGAGGGTGAAAAGCAAATTTAAAACTCTACACACCTTCACTGGTGCTCTCCTCAAGGAGAGATGTCTCTGTCCATAACCCACTCATTGCCTCCCACAAAGCCAGCCAGTTCATTTTGCTCTGCACTGATGAGGGACAGCAATCCCGAAATGGCGCTGTATGCAGATAAATGAAATTGGCTTGGCTAAAATCCCTTTTGCTGTCTCAAGACTCGGTGGGTCAAAAGCAAATTGAGGATCTGTTACATCCAACAGAGGGCGCATGAGCTCCCAGCTCCTTTCCCATAATGCCTTGTGATATGTAGATGCGTAGTAGAGGGCGAAAGGCAATTTAAAACTCTACACACCTTCACTGGTGCTCTCCTCAAGGAGAAAATCCTTTAGTCAGACATGAGTGGGTGAGCTTGACAAGCTCAGGTCTAAAGTGGGGAGTACATATTTTATTGTATGTAGTCTCATAATACCTTTTTCTTGAAAGAACAGCACCCACTATACTTCTAAGTAACATCCAAGCTACTTGTTCTTTTAGTATGTCATGAAAGTGCTAGTGCTATTGCTATATTCGTATGAGCATGATATTGTCTTGTACACAAACCATGATCTCTGCCCTCGCAGCACAGCTTATTATTAGAACCATTTGTTCTTTTCCTAGAAAGTAAATCCTCTTTAGCGGACATTAGAGCTTTACCTTGTGTCACAAGCTATGGCATTAACCCTCAGAGATGTGGGCTATTATGTTAGATGATTTTGTAATTTATATAATGGTTGTGAGCAGTTGCCTTACAGAAGAGGGGGGTATTGATGTTTTTTTACCCTTGAGTTAGCTAATAGATTATTTGTGAGCACTCTACAAGATAGAAATGCTCAGTATCGCACTCACTATGTTGCATGATATTACCTACATTTATGGAAGCTTAAAAGGCATAGGATTTTAAATATTTTGTGATGTTCCATGGGGCAGTGAAGCTGTGTAACTAATCGCATTTTTGCTTAATTTTTAGAAGCAGGCCATGAAGTATGGGAAAAATAGTGTAGTAACTTGTTAGCCAGAAGAAAAATCATGCAATATTTGATACTTTTGTGTCAAAAAGGTAAAAGTATTGTAGGTATAATACCTTTATTGGCTAACCAGAAAAATTACGTATGCAAGCTTTCAAAACACGGAGGCTCCTTCTTCAGGCATTAACAAATGAATGACTGATAGCACAGCACAACACTTGCAAGATGCTACACAAAGGCAATTGGCTCAAAATTCCCCCCACCCCTATAACCTCCATTTTAATACCCTACTATATCTTACTAAGGTGTCACCTCATAAACTAATTGCGTTTGTAATTTTTCTGGTTAGCCAATAAAAGTATCATACCTACACTACTTTTGCGTTTATGACACAAAATTATCAAATATTAGAAGCAGGCCATGTAGATTTCCATTGTCTATTGGATTGATACTGTATTTCCAGGACTAAACTCAGGATGTTTAAGTACTCATTGCATTATAATTATGACGCAGTGACTCCTATGCATACGGCCGAGTTCAGTCCAGGTACTTCGGCCCACACATGGACCGTTTTCCACAGACAGGACTCTGTTGTTGTGCAAAGCCCCCCCCCCCCCCCCCTTTTTTCCCCCTTGGTGGGCCCTTATTTGTCTCCTCTCTTTTGTATCCATTCGTGTGTTTCATGTGATTCTGGACCAAAATGTAATACACTTTAACCATAAATGTTGTTGCTTTCTGCCTCAAAAACCTCTCTAAAGTTCCTGCCCCCCCGCCCCCAGGCGTTTTCCTTCTAGCTAATTTGCAGTTCACTCCCTGTTACTAGGGAAGTCCCGGCATAGATACCATTAAAAAAAGCAAGAGGGCTTCACAATGAGTGGAAGGAGGAGGGACTGCTCACATCACAAAGTGAAAGCAGAGTGGAGAGGCTCTTTTTTCTCACATCAGGTCTGTAAACTGCATTGTCTGTGCACTGCACTGAACATTCTGCACATTTCACAGGTTAAAGGGAATCTGTCAGGTCAATCTAGGAAACTAAACCACCCACAGGTCCTTATAGACCTGGGATGTAGTGTCCCAAATTGCCCTGTTGTAATGCAATCCTTAGGCGTATTAAAAAAAACAAACATTTATACTTACCTAGAGAAGGGTCCGATGAGCGCTGTTCGGTGAGAACAGTCAGGCTTATTCATGAGCTTCTTCATTGGCATGCCTCCCAGTGCCTGTGCTGTTCTTCAGTGAAGCCAAAGATGAACACCCCGGCTTCACTGCGCAATTTTGGGGCATGCGCGCTGAAGCCGAGGTGTACTCTTCTGGCTTCATTGAAGAACTGTGCAGGCGTGGGGAGTACAGCAGCCGGGTGAGAATAAAGCTTGTTTATTTTTAATGCAGCCATGGATTGCGTTATAACAGGGTGATTTGGGACACTAAACCCCAGGTCCATGTGGACGTGTGGGTGGTTTAGTGTCCCAAATTGCCCTGACAGATTCCCTTTAAGAAAAGAAAGAAAAGTCTATTTATGTACTTGTATCTACTTCTGGCTGTGTGCATGATTATAGATGCAATATTATTAACAGACAGCAAGCTGCTTTCCTGAATGTGCTCATAAATTGCTCATTTCCTGTATCAGGGTTCTTTTTAGCTGCATTATGTCTGCATCTATTTGCCCTATATTTGCAGTTCAGTGTACCTGGATCTCCTATACAGTATTATGCTCATGAAAAGATGGCTGCATGAGTCAATGTCATCTCTTTCTGTGTCCTCAGAACACAGACTTTGACTACAATGGTGAGGCAGGAAGCCTTCACTTTCCTGCCTTACAATTCAGGCTCCAATGATTATTTCCTGCAGTTTAGTGTAGGCCTGCTGCATCAATCCTGAAGTCTGTACTGGTACTTGGTAAGTATTATTCTTTTTTATTTGTATTGGAGATCTGGGGCGAGGGCACTGGGCAAAATTATACTGGGTGGTGTCAACTGGGGAGCATTATACTGGGCATAGGGCCACTGGGAAACACTATACTGAAGGGCTGGGGTCCACTTAGGAGCATTATACTGTGTGGGGGCCATTGAGGAACATTATTCTGCGTGGGGGGGGGCCACTGGGGAAATTTATTAAATGGTGTAGGAGGTCCACTGGGCAATACATTGCCCATTGCAGCTCAATCTCATTCACTTGAATAGGACTGCGCTGCTGAAAGACCACAAGACTAATGGATGTGACATCCCAGAAATGAAGAAGAGGCTTCAGCATTACCTCAAGCACAGTGGCCCCTTCAGTCAGGTGATCAGTGGGAGTGCCAGGAGTCAGACAGCCACCGCTCTGATATTGATGACCTGTCCTATGAATAGATCATCAATTAATGGTCACTAACTCTAAAAACAAAAGGCCTGAATCAATAACACAAGTTAATATAAGACAAGCATGCCTCTTCTCCCACTTAACTATTTCTCTTCTCCCCCCCCCCCCCCATTAACTCTGAAATATCTGCCAAAATCCATCTTGCTTGAGCAAGATGGACAGACATTGTTGTATTACAGCTCACAATAGAAGTCTGTGAATTGGGGAGGAATGAGTGAGAGAGCAGAGACAAATGCACATATAATGCCTGCAGCAGACATAAGTAAGCTTTCTATTTCATTCCCAAGTGTTTTATGCACATCAGTACTGGTCAATAATTTTCTGTAATGTCCTGTATTACCCTGATGTTTCTTAGTGAGAGAGAGAGAGTTAGATGAACAGATTCAGTTCAGCTTTCTTTGTGAAGACATCATACTGTAACAGATAGTCTCCCCTTGCCAGCTCAAAGAAAAATTAATTTAGAGAAGCTACAGAGGGGGAAACTACTAAAAATAGAGAACACAAGTGATAAAATGACCAGAAATTATAAAAGTATAAATTTTATTTATATAGCACCAACATATTCCATATCACTTTTCAAATCAAATAATATTATTCCTCTTGTTAGGGCTGAGTGATTATGGCCTTATCCAGCATTGTATGATGCTTTTTGTGTAGCTGCTGTGGTTTTACATGTTTGATGGTAAAATACAGAACAGTCCTCATTCCAAAGTGTCTGGACAGAAAGGTAATAGAAAGATTACATCACTCTGTATCATTTGTGTACAAGAGGATTGTATGTGTGGAGATGGCCATATATGTGCCTTATCTGTTAAAAGGCAGGTGCCTTGTAATAAATCTGACTACTGTACACTGTATGTATGAGTGCTAAATATTTAGTGTAGGAATGTGTTTTGTTACTAAACGAAAACCTGTTTTACATCATAGAGATTAATTATACCTATGTTTAGGTTCTCTCAAAATACATATACAGTATGTATTTATTTATTTATTTATTTATATGTATTTACATCCCAGTCCTTGCTGAAATTATACTGCTTGGCAGTGGAGGATATATGAAAGAGAATAGTGCTTAAGTAACAAGGGTGTCTTATTGTTAGGCAGAACAGTGTGGAATAATCTATTTTTCATTGTCACATCTTTGCTAGAGATGGCTCCTATTTATTTATTTTTCCTTTTCATGCCAGCTGTATGTTAGAAAGGGTTAACCTTCATATTTCATCTCCAGCACTGATAGCGTCTTGTACTATTGAAGAAGTTAAATATCACAATACAGATGAAGGTTAAAAGCAAAGCATTTCCTCAGGGATGGGGGTGAGGAGGGATATGAGGTCATTTTCTATTTTCTTGCTTTGAAATATTAGCTGAGGTAGGACCTTGGAAGAGACTCTGTAGGACTTGCTAATAAGGGATGATGTAATAATGTCCATGATGTTCTTGCAGTACCTAGGAAACATGCAGCGAATACAAATTGGTGAAAGTAATATTGTTGGGGAGGTGGAAATTGTGATCTGCATATTTCAGAAGTGCCCCTCTTCTTGATTTTTGTCAGCTTTTGCTCTGTTATAGTTTATTTATTACCTATGTATTATAAGCACCAATAGATTCTGACACACTGTATAAAATTTGAGTTTCTAATCTGAAGTATATGGGCATTTCCTAGGAATCTAATTAACAGGAAACAGGAGTACCCAAGGGAAGCACATATGGAAAACTTAGAAACTATATCTTAGCAATAGGGGAACTCTGCTTTCAAATAAGTTCTTACAAAGTATTCTCACAATTTTTTCAACTTACCATAGATGTTATTAAAATTCTGCTAATGGAAACTATGGAATACCAAGGGTAAGGAGGATAGGCAGAGAAGGAGCTCAGATTCTCTGTAGCCACAGTGTTGTCAGGACAAAGCCTCTTATATTGAAATACCTTTCCCTTTTAAAGTGTAACACTTTTTTTTTTTCTTATTTATTTTTTTCACTATTGTGTCGAGGGGTATTTGGTGAACATTTTTGTAATATACTTTATCTTATCTAACAAACTTTTTATAATAAAACAGGCTGTAACATTCTCCCAAGCAACCCTCTAACTGAGCTATTACTAAGGAAAGTCTGTATACATGATTGAAGTGCTAATTATAAAATAATTAGCAATATCACAGTCAGAAATTTGAACTTAATCTTCATGTTGCATATAAAATCACATTCCTGAATAATACTAGTAATCTTGCCATATGAAAACTCAGAATCTCAGCTTTCTTATGATACCAGAACCATTTTTCTAGGTGGTATAAAACCAGAGATACAGCCATTTGAAATGACTCCCCCTTTGTTAAGTGCTTCAGCTCTACATGCTGCATTGAGTACAGGTGTACAGACAGTCTTCCTGGCAATGCTTAGTTAGTACAGTACAGTACAGTCTGTTTTTGATTAAAAGGAAGTTTGATAGGTTAATAAAGGATATTACAAAAATGTTCATTAAACACCCCCTACGCAATAGCAAAATATAAGTACATAAATAAAATGGGAATTGCACTTTAAATGTAAAAAACATGTCACTAAATATCAGATTTTCAAATTGGTAAAATTTCTTTTTAGCCAATAATTTAAAAAAAAAAAAAAAAAAAAAAAGCAAAAAATATACCATAAGGGTAGACAACATCCAGAATCTGATAAACATCCAGTGGGTACAGAAAGTATTCAGACCCTTTTAAATTTTTCAATTAAACTGATTGGACTTGATTAGGAAAGGCACACACCTGTCTATATAAGACCTCACAGCTCACAGTGCATGTCAGAGCAAATGAGGCCCGAAGGAAGCCTCTCCTCAGTGCAAGACATATAAAAGCCCGCTTAGAGTTTGCCAAAAAACACATGAAGGACTCCAAGACTATGAGAAATAAAATTCTTTGGTCTGAAGAGATGAAGATTGAACTTTATGGCGTTAATTCTAAGCGGTATGTGTGGAGAAAACCAGGCACTGCTCATCACCTGCCCAATACAATCCCAACAGTGAAAAATGGTAGTGGCAGCATCAATGCTATGGGGGTGTTTTTCAGCTGCAGGGACAGGACGACTGGCTGCAATTGAAGGAAAGATGAATGCGGCCAAGTACAGAGATATCCTGGAAGAAAACCTCTTCCAGAGTGCTCTGGACCTCAGACTAGGCCGAAGGTTCACCTTCCAACAAGACAATGACCCTAAGCACACAGTAAAATAACGAAGGAGTGGCTTCGGAACAACTCTGTGACCATTCCTGACTAGCCCATCCAGAGCCCTGACCTCAACCCAGTTGAGCATCTCTGAAGAGAACTGAAAATGGCTGTCCACCAACATTCACCATCCAACCTGACGGAACTGGAGAGGATCTGCAAGAAAGAATGGCAGAGGATCCCCAAATCCAGATGTGAAAAACTTGTTGCATCATTCCCAAGAAGACTCATGGCTGTACTAGCTCAAAAGGAAGGGGATTCTACTCAATACTGAGCAAAGGGTCTGAATACTTATGACCATGTGATATTTCAGTTTTTCTTTTATAATAAATTAGCAAAAATATCTACATTTCTGTTTTTTTCTGTCAAGATGGGGTGCTGAGTGTACATTAATTAGAAATAAAATGAACTTTTTTGCTTTTAGCAAATGGCTGCAATGAAACGAAGAGTGAAAAATTTAAAGGGTTCTGAATACTTTCCATACCCACTGTATATAGTAAGCTCAGTGATAACAACCCACTCTTTTTGTGAAACAATGTAATCTCTTTGTTCACCCATGTTACACCCAAGGCTGGCTTTATTATTGAATGTATTGGCCAACAGTTGGTTGCCAACACATATGACTCATTGTGACATCTGCTAAACGGGTTGTCACCTAGTAATAAAGAGCTAGTAAGTAGATTTTTCCTAACAAAACACTGTTGTGATATTGATATATAAATCAAAATTGAGCTCAAGAGTCTGGGTAAACTGAGAGATCCACAGCTCTGTGGTGGTTGTTATACTGGTCCCTGGGGTAGCACAAAAATATAAATATAAGAGTTTGGGAAATAGCAGTGTGGCATTATAGTAGAGACAACTGAAGATAGGTAAAGGGGTTTTATAAACAGATGGAGCCAACAAACTTACAGGAGAAATACTGTTTTCAAAAGTTATACTGCAGTAAATGATATTTCATTTCACAACCTTTGCAGTTCTGCTTCCTAACTGGGTATATGTGGCCTCCTTTATATATAGTTGTATGGTTAGTGCCTCATGGCATATGTGGGGCAAATCTATTGACTGGATGGTCATGTGGTGGGCGGTACAGACCAGGGTTTGTGGCACCGTTTGGTGCAAGCAGGCCTTGCGCCAAACTTGCGCCTCAATATCATGCCAAAAAACTGGTGTACAGGGAATGATGAATTCACCCTGTGTGTTAAATGATATTGCATTTGTAACTAAATTCAGCAGCTCTTAAGCATGGCTTCTTAATTTTTTTTCTACCAGGAGAGGGGCATAGCCATGGGGTACAGCAGTAGCAGTTGCTTCTGGATCCTGGGGTTCCCCAAAGGTCCCTCTTACAGATAAAATATACCTCTATTTTAAATGACACAAGGTACAGTGCTGGCCAAAGTATTGGCACCCCTGCAATTCTGTCAGATAATACTCAATTTCTTCCAGAAAATGATTGCAATCACAAATGCTTTGGTAATAATATCTTCATTTTTAATTTGTCTTCAATGGAAAACCACAAAAAGAATTGTCAAAAAGCCAAATTGGATATAATTCCACACCAAACATAAAGGGGGTGGACAAAAGTATTGGCACCCTTTGAAAATCTGTGATGCTTCTCTAATTTGTGTAATTAACAGCCCTGTTACTTCCTGTGTCACATAACAGGTGGTGGCAATAACTAAATCACACTTGCAGCCAGTTAAATGGATTAAAGTTGACTCAACCTCTGTCCTGTGTCCTTGTGTGTACCACATTGAGCATGGGAAGAAGAGACCAAAGAACTGTCTGGGACTTGAGAAGCAAATTGTGAGGAAGCATGAGCAATCTCAAGGCTACAAGTCCATCTCCAAAGCCTGAATGTTCCTGTGTCTCCGTGCGCAGTGTCATCAAGAGTTTAAGCCCATGGCACTGTGGCTAACCTCCCTGTGTGGACGGAAGAAAATTGACGAGAGATTTCAACGAAAGATTGTGCGGATGGTGGCTAAGACCTCGACTAACATCCAAACAAGTTCTGCTGCCCTGCAGTCGGGGTACAACGTGTCAGCCCGTACTATCTGTCGGCGTCTGCTGAAAGGGACTCTATGGTAGGATACCCAGGAAGTCCCACTTCTGACCCAGAGACATAAAGCCAGGCTGGGTTTGCCAAAACTTACCTGAGAAGTCAAAAACTTTTTGGAAGAATGTTCTCTGGTCAGATGAGACAAAAGTAGAGCTTTTTGGGAAAAGGCATCAACATAGAGTTTACAGGAAAAAAAAAAAGGCCTTCAAAGAAAGAACACGGTCCCTACAGTCAAACATGGCGGGGTTCCCTGTGTTTTGGGGTTGCTTTGCTGCCTCTGGCACTGGACTGCTTGCCGTGTGCATGGCTTATGAGTCTGAAGACTACCAACAATTTTGCAGCATTGTAGGGCCCAGTGTGAGGCTGGGTCTCCCTCAGAGGTCATGGGTCTTCCAGCAGGACAATGACCCAAAACACACTTCGCACTAGTGGTTTGAGAGAAAGCACTGGAGACTTCTAAAGTGGCCAGCATGAGTCCAGCCTGAATCCCATAGACACCTGTGGAGAGATCTCAATGGCAGTTTGGAGGGCACCCTTCAAATCTCAGGGCCTGGAGAAATTTGCCAGGGCCTGGAGAAGGATGGTCTAAAATTCCAGCAGAGCATTGTAGAACTCATTGTGGTTACCGGGCGGTTATTCGCAGTTATTTTGTCTAGGTTGTGCTGCCGTATTATCCTGGGGTGCCATACTTTTGTCCGGCCCATTTTTGGGTTTTGTGTAAATGATCAATGATTTGACTTTTTTTCATTCTCTTTTGTGTTTTTTCATTGCAGCAAATAAATGAAGATATTATTACCAAGCATTTGTGATTGCAATCATTTTCTGGAAGAATTGGTATTATCTGACAGTTGCAGGGGTGCCAATACTTTTGGCCAGCACTGTAGGTAGGGGCTATATTTTAGATTTTGCACTGGGGCTCAGTGCTTCAGGTTACACCTCTGTCTGTGGCTTGCCATTTAGACAGTGTTTGGGCATCAGGCTTGTGAAGATGATCACTTCTGCCAAAACTGCTCCACAACTATCCTCACAATTTGGAGGTGCCTTACATTTTGAGAACTACTGGCTTACAGCAAACAGTGGCCAGCGTGTTTTGTAGAGCTCACTTCTCCCCTTCTCAACAAAAGAGCCTTAATAGCATAACGTTAGTGCACTTTAAGTACTGCACATAACCCTATTCTGACAATTTCTCAATAACCCAATGGTTGGAAACACTGTCAGCGTCCTGCTTGTTTAGTCAGTTAGGAGAAGAAAACATTGATTGATGGTCACCATTGCTTGGGGAAAGTGATAATTGGAGGTAGTGCATATTAAAGGAAGACAGTAATTCATGGCATAGAGGATTACCATCTACAACAGATTACTGGTTCATTCAGTTCATTAGACTTTTCCACAAAGTGAAGACTGTTGTTTATGGTAAATGTTAGAAATCAAGGAGAATTGTCAATGGATCTGTTCTTTCTTTATAAAAAATGATTGAAAAAAATGTAAATGTCATCGCTATTGTAAATCATCCTGATTCTTTGTAGTATTTTGGTAATGGTTTTTGATACTGCATCTCAAACTAATTTAAATGCATTTTTTAGATTTTGTAAATCTCCTTAAAGGACCTTTAATAGAACTATAGATCTACAATGCAGTATCATCCACAATTGGGAGTCTGTAAAAAAGTCTGTACGTGATTGATGATCATTCTCAGACAGCCTGAAATTCAATGAAGGCTTTTTTCTTCAGGAATTTAGGACTTTGGTGGACTGTTCAGTGGGTGCAATAGTCTTATTATTATTAAGACCTCTAAGCCTTATGGTGACATATTTATTAAGACCAATGTTTTCAATGCCAGTCTTGATATGTCCTGCTCCAGCCGAGGATTCCTAACTTATGACATGGTGCAGACCTCGTTCATAACTGGTGTAGATTTCAGACATCATTTACTCCAGAAAACTGGCATAAATGGTTACAAATCTACACCCTCATGATACCCATTTTGTAGAAAGCAGCAAGGGCAGCATAAAAATTACAGTTTCTAAAAATGTTATTATGAGTGGCATTTAATTTTTTATTTTTTTTACCCTAGAAAAATCTTTCCTGTTGTTTTTATAATGAAGCTTCATCTTGGTTTTACAAAATTTAGCCTCTTTGTAGTTTAGCTTACAATGGCATAAAATAGTAATATAAATCGTATTCTGATCCTCCACTGTTCCTGTCCCAATGCCTAATGTTTCCCCTGCTGGTCTCTGTTTCCTGCTCCAGTAATGACGTCCGAATACCAACTTGTAACCCCTGCAGCCAATCACTAGCCATTACTTGTGTGCAACATGCCAGGACATTATGCATAGAGCAGGGCGTACAGAGACCGATGAAACATTGAAGCTGCAGATGATCGGTAAAATAAATATGGTATATAGTAAGTATTCTATGCCATTCTAAGTTTTCTTTTTTGCGGAAATATTTTTTTTTTTACATATTTTATTTATTTATTTTTTTCTCATTGAAATGCAGAAAATAAAACCCCTGTTGCAAGCAGCTTCTGAAATTTTAGTTGGCTATATATCCAATGTTAATCAAAGGTTGTACTTTGTGAAAAAAACTTCAATTAAGGTCCTGACCACATGCTGAGCACCACTGTACATGGGTTTTTCAGTCATAAGCCAATTACAGGCTAATATGGAACATATTTCTCTATCTGATTTAGGAACTGGAAAACATTAAAAGAATACAGAAACAGTCTGCAAGCAATCAAAGTGCTACCGAGGTTCGCCTGAACAGAGCTGTGGAGGAAGTGGAGAAATACAAAATGGAACTCAATAAACTTAAACAAAGTAACAAGGTACTTTAATTGAATTCAGGCTTTTCATTTCCGCACACATCATAGAAATTATTTTCTAGCCAACTTGAGATTTATTAGTACAAAAACTTGATCCAAATACCATGTATTCATAGATGAACTGATCAATGTAGCCTTTGTTTCATACTTACGTATTGTTACATTATTGAGTTTTATGTGCCACTGTATATAGAAAACCTTTATATTATACATCTCATATATTATGCCACTGATAACAATGTGTATACAATGCTGCACAATATGTTTGCCTTATATAACAAAGGGGAACTAAATAAATACTTAATTCTGCTTACATGTGAGAGATGCATATAATTTAAAACAGCCTACAGAAGAGTATGTCTGACCTAATGCTCTGAGCACACTGGCATTATAGGCTGCCTCATTTGACATTGGTCGTGGAGAGACACAATTACACACTGGCCTGTAAAGTTGGAAAACTGCCCAATGTTCACTAAGTATTGTGCACTGGTCCCATTATTTAAAATATGTACCACTGTTCAGACTCACTGGATGTCAGACGGCAACTATTCCATCCTGCTTTAGATGTGTCGTGCAGTGTGTGTTTATCAATGTACAATGTTTTCTTACTGTATTATTTTGGAGTTCAGGTTGTTTAGCTCTCAGATGATTGTCTACACTAAAAACAATTGACTCTGTGTCTTAGGCTAAGTTCACATCTGTGCCGGCCTTTTGTTTGTTCTGGTCCATTGGAAGACTAGAACAAAGGACAGACAGACTGCTAAAATAGCAGTTACATACGGAGCCTGAAGGACCCCATTGACTATAACGGGGTCTGTTAAGTGTCCATGGCTTTTAAGCAGATGACAATGTTGTTCATCCACCGATTACAGGCAGACACTGCGATGCAGATGTGAACGTTGCCTTAGCCAGAAGCAGGTCTGGCCTGGGTATGTATTACTTGTAGTAGATATAAATTATTATTTGTGGCAGCACAGGCAGCGCTTAATTTATGAATCATATACCTATTAATTTAGAGTTGCCCACCAGTGCCCTTTCGCCTAGGCTCAAATAACTTTTACATTTTAAGTACTGGAACACTTGGTGGTTCCATTCTGTAGGCTTGTGTGGCCTGTGCTTTATGGCTGAGCTGTTGTAGTACCTAGACTGTTAATTCACAATAACAGCACTTGTAGTTATTATAAGAACAAACGTTTTACATATTGATTTTACAATACAAAAGAATGTTTCAAGTCACTGCTCTCTAGTGCATCCCATATTGCTTATTTTTCTGTACAGCATGTGTATGAGTTTGGCCCTCTTAGCTGAAATGCCCTAAAATTACTAATTGCTCATAAAAATGTTTCCCTATACTTGAATAGTACAAGCAAAAGCAGAATATTTATCAGAAGAATAAATCCAGAGACACAGGGTTAGATTTTATTTTTGTACTGCTACGTGTACAACAATGGAGTAAAGGGTAATTGGGTTTATTAAAAAAAATCCAGCAATATGATTTTATATGTATGTTTAGGTATACACTGCATATTATATACTTATTAAAGTCCAACTTCTGCATTATGACTGGTTATAGCCAGTATCAACCTTTGTGAGCTGCTCACCATGCTTGGAAGGAATCTGGATGGTACTAAAAGAGTTATAGCTTTTTTCACATCCCATTCTAAATCCATGGCCTTCCCTTTATACATAAAACAGCTTCCACTCTTCTTGAAAGGCTTTCTGCAACATTTTGTAATATGTTCATCCAGAAGAGCATTTGTAAGGTCAGACACTGGTGTTGGACAAGAGGGCCTGCCTGGTTTGCAATCTCCATTCTAGTACATCCCAAAGGTGTTAAATGGGATTTAGATTAGGGTTGTGCGTGGGTCAGTCAAGTCATTCTACACCCAACCAACCCAACCTTGCATTTATATACCTTCATTTGTGTACTGGGACACAGTCATGGAACAGAAAAGGGCCTTCCCCAAATTGTTCCTAAAATGTCTTGATATACTGAAACTTTAAAATTTCCCTTCACTGGAACTAAGGGACTCAGGCCAACCCCTGAAAAACAACCCCATAGCATAATCCCTCACCCATCAAACTTTAAAGCTAGCACAATGCAGTCAGACAGGTAAGGTTTTTCTGCCGATTCCCAAACCCAGACTCAACCATCAGGCTGCCCACATAGAAAAAACAAGTTTCATCACACCACAAAATAGATTTGCACTGTTCTAGAGTCTTGCCTTAGAAACCCATGCCATGAAGCTCCTGATGCATAGTTATTATTGTGCTGATGATAATGCCAGAGGAGGTTTGGAGCTCTGCAGTTACTGAGTCAGCAGAGCATTGGCTTTAATGCACCATGTGCCTCAGCACTTGACGAACCTTCTCTAAAACTTTATATTGTCTGCTAGTTCGTGGCTGAGTTGCTGTGGTTCCAAAATGCTTCCACCTTTCAGTAATTCTCTAGGAGATAATAATAATCTAGAAGAGAAGAGATTTCATGACTTGCTACAATGGTGCCATCCTATTATGTACCAGGCTAGGATTTAGTGAGCTGTTTAGAATGACCCATTATTCACAAATGTTAGTACAGGCGACTGCATGGCTAGATAATGGATTTTATACACCTGTGGCAATAGGACTGAACGAAAGATCTGAGTTGGTGTTCTCCAATACTTTTGTCCATATACTGTATATCATAATCCTTATAGCAGTATCAAGTTGTAAAATATAACTGCTATAAATATTAGTAATATTTTGCTATACAACTTTGGGATAATTACTAATAACATTGCTAAAGTCTTTGATATTAGTGGGTGTCAGGTTTATGCTTTTTGTTGAAGAGACCAAAGTAATACAACAGAATTACAGAAATCTCTTTCTAATTCTGTCCTAGGATACAGCTAACAAAGAGAGGCAAAAGATTGAAGAATTGAAGCTGGAGAATAAGAAGCTGGAGAAGCAGAAAGCAGATTTGATGGCTGGATTTAAAAAACAACTCAAGCTCATTGATATTTTAAAAAGACAAAAGGTAGGCAATAAGAAACCATAAAGAATGGGGCCTTAGAACATTCCCCCACTCCTCCAGGAATTATAGAACAAACACACACACATATACACACGTGGACAAAATTGTTGGTATTCCTTGTTTAATGAAAGAAAAACCCACAATGGTCACAGAAATAACTTGAATCTGACAAAAGTAATAATATATAAAAATTCTATGAAAATGAACAAATGAAAGTCAGACATTGCTTTTCAACCTGATTGCTTCAACAGAATTGTTTTTAAAAAGAAAACTCATGAAACAGGCCTGGACAGAAATGATGGCACCCCTGAAAATAATGTGACCAAAGGGACATGTTAAATCAAGGGGTGTCCACTAATTAGCATCACAGGTGTCTACAATCTTGTAATCAGTCAGTGGGCCTGTATATAGGGCTACAGATACTCACTGTGCTGTTTGGTGACATGGTGAGTACCACACTCAACATGGACCAGAGGAAGCGAGGGAAAGAGTTGTCTCAGGAGCTTAGAAAGAAAATTATAGACAAGCATGTTAAAGGTAAAGGTTATAAGACCATCTCCAAGCAGCTTGATGTTCCTGTGACTACAGTTGCACATATTATTCAGAGATTTAAGATCCATGGGACTGTAGCCAACCTCCCTGGACGTGGCCGCAGGTGGAAAATTGATGACAAATCAAAGAGAAGCATAATACGAATGGTAACAAAAGAGCCCAGAAAAACTTCTAAAGAGATTAAAGGTGAACTTCAAGCTCAAGGAACATCTGTGTCAGATCGCACCATCCGTTGTTGTTTGAGCCAAAGTGGACTTCATGGGAGACAACCAAGGAGGACACCATTGTTGAAAACAAATCATAAAAAAGCCAGACTGGAATTTGCCAAACTACATGTTGACAAGCCACAAAGTATCTGGGAGAATGTCCTATGGACAGATGAGACTAAAATCGAAATTTTTGGCAAGGCACATCAGCTCTATGTTCACAGACGAAAAAATGAAGCATATCTTGAAAAGAACACTGTCCCTACTGTGAAACATGGAGGAGGCTCTGTTATGTTCTGGGGCTGCTTTGCTGCATCTGGCACAGGGTGTCTTGAATCTGTGCAGGGTACAATGAAATCTCAAGACTATCAAGGGATTCTAGAGACAAATGTGCTGCCCAGTGTCAGAAATCTTGGTCTCAGTCGCAGGTCATGGGTCTTGCAACAGGATAATGACCCAAAACACACAGCTAAAAACACCCAAGAATGGCTAAGAGGAAAACATGGGATTAATCTGAAGTGGCCTTCTATGAGCCCTGACCTAAATCCTATTGAGCATCTTTGGAAGGAGCTGAAACATGCAGTCTGGAAAAGGCACCGTTCAAACCTGAGACAACTGGAACAGTTTGCTCATGAGGAGTGGGCCAAAATACCTGTTGAGAGGTGCAGAAGTCTCATTGACAGTTACAGGAATCGTTTGATTGCAATGATTGCCTCAAAAGGTTGTGCAACAAAATATTAAGTTAAGGA
Source organism: Leptodactylus fallax (assembly GCA_947044405.1). Classification (NCBI taxonomy): domain Eukaryota; kingdom Metazoa; phylum Chordata; class Amphibia; order Anura; family Leptodactylidae; genus Leptodactylus; species Leptodactylus fallax. The sequence goes on along the minus strand of CAMRHE010000027.1, from coordinate 5,989,556 downwards.
TACCATCATTTCTGTCCAGGCCAGTTTCATGAGTTTTCTTTTTTTTTTAAATTCTGTTGAAGCATGGTTGAAAAGCAATGTCTGACTTTCATTTGTTCATTTTCATAAAATTTTTATATATTATTACTTTTGTCAGATTCAAGTTATTTCTGTGACCATTGTGGGTTTTTCTTTCATTAAACGAGGGGTACCAACAATTTTGTCCACGTGTGTAGATAGAAAGCAGCAATGTAGATTAGTTTTATACTACGCTTATGTGGCCACATTTTAGCATCTGCATTACAACCACAATTCCTAGACCTTCCATGATTCACCAGAACTAACCATAGATCACCATGCATAAAAAAGTACAACTTTATTACAGTGGTTAAATGGATAGTAAAATCTGTCCATATTATGACTTTCTAAGTCTTGCTATAGTCTCAGGAATTTTTTTTTTTTTTGGTTACTTTTGTCAAGTGGACTGACCAGTAATGGATTTCACTTTCCTGTTCCCCAGGGCTGTGGATTCAATAAGCCAGACTTCACACTGGCTATCTCCAATTCCACCTATTTCATAAAGGTTTTTTTGCTAAATAGGGGCCTTAGGTTGATAGGACATAGTATACATTTATATGAATAAAATTTGTTAACTTTCCTAAATTCCTATCAAAGTAAATATGCAACATTCTATGCATTTTAGAAAGTAATTACCTAATATTTTAAGAATTTGATTTTTAAAACTGGAGACGGTATCTTTCTTTTTTTCAAATCATACTTTATTTAGGAACAAAAACATTTTTCCATTTCACAGATACAAGAATTATTACGCAGCAAAACATAAGGAAGGGAAAATGTGTAGTCAAAGAACCCAAATACACTTAAAAGGTCTCACATATACAACACACAAACATTAATGACAATCGACATGGGCTTTAGCTCAAAATCTCCCACCCTACCTGTCCAGGAATTATAGAACACACACACATATCTTTCTCTCTCTCTGTATATAATATATATATATATATATATATATATATATATATATACACTCTGTATACACACTAGAGCCACACGTATTACTAGAGGTTCAGAACAATCTGGCCTCACACTTCAGAACTTTCCCTGAATGTATGACACTGGTTAGTAACATGTAGGATGGACCCAATGTTAAATCCAAGAGGGCTCGACTAGGCAGTCCCAGTACGTTGAACCAGCACTTCCAAATGGCTGCAAACATGGTAGGGCACTTTCTCAAAGCTATGTATGATTTATCATTTTCTATAGAGTATAGAGCCACTCATACAGTGAAATGTAAGCTAACCACCTCCCACTGTAAATCAAAATATCTATGTAAAGAGGACCTTTCATGTCCTCATGTATATGCGGTTTTAAACCACTAGAAAGCCGACAGCGCGCTGAATTCAGCGCACTGCCGGCTTTCCCGGTATGTGCCCCGGGGCTGGAGATATCCGGGGTCTTAGTTTCACAGTTCACCGTGAGAAAGGCATTCCTGACAGTCTAGCTGTGCTATGAGGAACGCCCCCCTGACAGTACGCGGCCATAGCACTGTACTGGGGGGGGGGGGGGGTTCCTCACAGCTCAGCATCGGGGAGGTCGTTCCTCACATCGCAATTAGAGTGTCAGAAACGCCCTTCTGACGGTGAACGGTGTAAGGAAGACCGCCGATATCTCCAGCTCAGGGGCACATAACGGGAAAGCCGACAGTGCGCTTTCTAGCGGTATATAAAACAGCATATACATGAGGACGTGAAAGGTCCTCTAAACATTTTATATATGTTATCTGGGCTCTGAAATACTTGTTAGTGACCCGTTTGTCACACCCTAGTCTCAAGCTACATGAATTCCTTATTTGTTGAGTTTATTTGATTTGGTTGGCAATTTATCTCCCCCAGAGACTTTTTAAGTTAGGTAAAAACCTGCCAGAAATGAGTTTGAGAATGTAGAGTCCTGTTATATTTCAGGTGCATTTACTTCTCGTGTCCCCTAAAAATATCTTTACAAACAAGCTGGTCCAAGAGTCATTTTGCTCTCCTAACAAATTCCCAGAGGTATAATAACTTAGGTTTTATGCTGTTATATAGGCTGGAATAATCAAATTGTAACAAACATTTTATACACTATTTTATAGCTCTGCTAATGTCCAAGTGTTTGATTCATATGAACAAAGGCAGAATTGAGCTAGCAGTCACATTCCAGTAGCCCAACCATGTTCATTTCCCAAATGATGTCAGAAACACGTGAATGGAAACTTTACTATAATATCACTCAGGGAATTTTAATGTGTAAAAGTTAGCCTTATGCTTATGTCCTATAAAATGCAGAGTATTTATGCCATTTACTTTTTTTACAGATGCACATTGAATCAGCCAAGATGCTGTCGTTTACAGAAGAAGAATTCATGAAGGCACTAGAATGGGGTGTCTCCTAAATTTGGACTGCATATATGACTGAACTGTACATAATATACTAGTTTCACGGTGTAAAGTATTTTCTATTAGATGTTTTACAGTAATGTTGCATATGGTATCAGAGTTAACCCAAACTTATGCAATTGGTTAAACTGATGCAAACAACCGAAAACAATTTAAAGTAATTGAAAAATATTTTGCAAATAGCATTTCATTGTTTTTTTGTTGTCTTCTGCAATAAAATGTTATGCTGCAGCAATTTAACTAATTGCAGAAGTTTGCATTAACCCTGCTACAACTGTATGTTGACCAAGTGTTATAATATTCTGCCACTGATTAAAACATACAGAATGCCCTCTGTGTTGCATGTCTTCTTTAGGGTCAGTTTCCACGACTGACATAATCCACATTATAAATAATAAAATTCACAATAACTATCCTTAGACTAGGTCAACAATAATTTTAGCCTAGAAAACCCCTTTAAGCACACCACTTGAATGAACCCTCAGTGTGTGGGAGAGAAGGTGCAAATCTAAAGCCCAGACTATGTACACACTGTTTTTTACGATTGGACCTAAATCTGAGTGTAAAAATGTAGAGAGGAATGTCATCTGCTCCATATTTTGAGGCTTAATCCTGCAGCCCCTACATGAATTTGTAAAAAAATACAGCCGTGTGCATGTGGCCATAGAAATGAGATGGTCCTTATGCTATCCATTATTACAGATCGATGATAATGAATAGCACACAGTCCAAAACTATCGTCATGTGCATTGGGCCTAAGATGGATATTCTGTACTGAAATCTGCATCCCATGTGTGTAAATGGGGCATCCACAACCTCCATTTAGGTGGCACAGGGACACTTCAACACAGTTTTTTTGCATTGTGGCAGGGGAAAAAAAAACTCTTGGGAAATGGTTTTCCTGTCACTTTGGGGCAGAGATTGCAAGGAGGCTAGTCCTCATACAGATACTGCAAATCTGCTATAAGTAAGACAGACTTTCATATACAGTGGGGAAAAAAGGATTTATTCAGCCACCAATTGTGCAATTTCTCCTACTTAAAAAGATGAGAGAGGCCTGTAATTGACATCATAGGTAGACCTCAACTATGAGAGACAAAATGAGAAAACATATCTAGAAAATCACATTGTCTGATTTTTTAAGAATTTATTTGCAAATTATGGTGGAAAATAAGTATTTGGTCACCTACAAACAAGCAAGATTTCTGGCTCTCACAGACATGTAACTTCTTCTTTAAGAGGCTCCTCTGTCCTCCACTCATTACCTGTAGTAATGGCACCTGTTTGAAATTGTTATCAGTATAAAAGACACCTGTCCACAACCTCAAACAGTCACACTCCAAACTCCACTATGGTGAAGACCAAAGAGCTGTGGAAGGACACCAGAAACAAAATGGTAGCCCTGCACCAGGCTGGGAAGACTGAATCTGCAATAGGCAAGCAGCTTGGTGTGAAGAAATCAACTGTGGGAGCAATAATTAGAAATTGGAAGACATACAAGACCACTGATAATCTCCCTCGATCAGGGGCTCCATACAAGATCTCAGCCCGTGGGGTCAAAATGATCACAAGAACGGTGAGCAAAATTCCCAGAACCACACGAGGGGAACTAGTGAATGACCTGCAGAAAGCTGGGACTAATGTAACAAAGGCTACCGTCAGTAACACACTACGCCGCCAAGGACTCAGATCCTGCAGTGCCAGACGTGTCCCCCTGCTTAAGCCAGTACATATCCGGGCCCATCTGAAGTTTCCTAGAGAGCATTTGGATGTTCCAGAAGAGTATTGGGAGAATGTCATATGGTCAGATGAAACCAAAGTAGAACGGTTTGGTAGAAAAACAACTCGTCGTGTTTGGAGGAGAGTGAATGCTGAGTTACATCCAAAGAACACCATACCTACTATGAAGTATGGGGGTGGCAACATCATGCTTTGGGGCTGTTTCTCTGCAAAGGGACCAGGACGACTGATCCGTGTACATGAAAGAATGAATGGGGCCATGTATCGTGAGATTTTGAGTGCAAACCTCCTTCCATCAGCAAGGGCACTGAAGATGAAACGTGGCTGGGTCTTTCAGCATGACAATGATCCCAAGCACACTGCCAGGGAAACGAAGGAGTGGCTTCGTAAGAAGCATTTCAATGTCCTAGACAGTCTCCAGATCTCAACCCCATAGAAAACCTTTGGAGGGAGTTGAAAGTCCGTGTTGCCCAGCGACATCCCCAAAACATCACTACTCTAGAGGAGCTCTGCATGGAGGAATGGGCCAACATACCAGCAATAGTGTGTGCCAACCTTGTGAAGACTTACAGAAAACGTTTGACCTCTGTCATTGCCAACAAAGGATATATAACAAAGTATTGAGATGAACTTTTGTTATTGACCAAATACTTATTTTCCACCATAATTTGCAAATAAATTCTTTAAAAATCAGACAATGTGATTTTCTGGATTTGTTTTCTCATTTTGTCTCTCATAGTTGAGGTCTACCTATGATGTCAATTACAGGCTGGCCTCATCTTTTTAAGTGGGAGAACTTGCACAATTGGTGGTTGACTAAATACTTTTTTCCCCACTGTCCATGTCAGCACACAAAACTGACTGACTTTCTAATGAAAACAAAGTTTATTTTCGATTAGATACATTTGGAAATTTTAACACTCCATAGCTTCCCAAAACTTTACTCTTACATACTATATACTATATGAGATGGATGCATTTCTGCAATTTAAGGAATATGTTAATGTAACGGTACCAAACGAAATCTGTTCTGAGGGCAATATCTGAAAGTGAAGTATGAAAAATGGGTCCGAGCATTACAGAGCAGTACCTCCTGCCATGCTGATATACAGTACATATATGCATGCACTGTTTGTCATCATTTTACACAAACTAGTTAAGATATTTTCTTGCATCTTGACAAAATTACCATCAGTAAGCTAAAATTCTAATAGAACATGTCAGAGAAGAAAATACATTTTCTCTACAGAGTTACTAGAGGAAATAATATAAATTATAACTATTATTTTATTGATTTTTATGTTTAATGAAATATCAACAAACTTTGTTACACTGTGATGTATTATCATGTTTAAAATGTATAATGAATAGTATCCATTTAAACTGATAACCACTACTATACAAACATACAATAAATATTTCCAGGTAGCTTTAGGCTGGAGATGAGATGGACTGCCACCTTGAGGTAAAACAGTGAATGTCATCATTTAGGATTCCCAGCCCTCATCAGAAAATATGTCTGCACTACGTTTCTGAAAAGTTTTCCGAAACTCCTCATCAAACATACTGAGGTCGTCTTCATTTTTAAATATACCCTGAAAATTGCAAAAAAAAAAAAAAAAAAAAAAGTTAAAATAATATTAAAAAGGATACATAATACAAAAGTGATTACAGACTATAAAACCATTAATCTCAGACAAGATTGACACACTGTTGTACCCTACCATGGAGAAATATATGCAGGCAGATTGACTATAGTTCCTAGAGATGACACTTACAAAGAACTGGAAATTTGGGATGTGGCTATTAAAACACTTATTATTGGTTTACCTGTTCTGCTGTTCACAGAAGCAACAAGTGTTTACCAGTATCACTTAATACATATGTATGCTGTTTAAGTTATTAAAACATGAATATGAGATAATGTACAAACTAAATTAAATAGTAAGACTATTAGAAACGATCCACATAAGATTGTGACCCTGTTCATCTTCATAGGTCACAGAATTCCAAGCTCATGTCTAATATTTCTAACTTGTGCAAGATAAGGGTCATTGCATCCAAATATAAAAACCAAGAATATAGTGATTATGATAGTTATTGTACAAGACAACTACTCACTTTTGGGAGATAGCCCAGTAACTGTGAGGCATGTTGCTTAAGAAGTTTCTGTCTCTCTTCCTCAATGATAGCCCGGCGAAATGCTTCCCTTTTCTCCTCCTCCTGTCTTTCTTGGAGTTCACGCTCCTGAAAAACAATTTAAAACTGTCAGTACATGCTGTTTTCATGATCCAGGTCTCAAACCTTCATCAGGGATTTTTTTTTCTTTTAAAATTCAGGCAAGACAAAGGGTTGAGAAATTACCTGAAAAGTCTTCAACTTCATTTAAATGAAATGATTTGTATAGACAAAAATAGAAATGCTTTTTTGCTGACTTAAAGGGGTTGGCCACTTTATTACTACTTTCCAAAGTGCACTGAAACAGCCCTACAACTCACTAATACAATATTATTACATCGGCACCAGTGTCTTCATTTGTAAAAGTGCCTCCCCCTTGTCTTCATCACTGATAGCACAGCTACTATCAACATGAACATGGAGGGTGATGTGACCTGACACGTCCATCAGCATTCTACACTCTGGACAGTGCACTGCTGTGCATAATGTTATTCAATGGTAGCTGCTAAAATAAATCTAAGGAACGTGGGCTGAAACATTTTCTGAAACTTATGAGTGAATCCAAGAGGCATCTATTTTCATTATTTCTGAAGCATTGTCAATATATCATTCAGGCCTTTATTTCTTAATTATTTAAGAGAAAACCTTTGGCTTTGTTGCCCACAGCAACTATTCAGCTCTCATTTCTGAAACTGCTCTGATAAAACGATAACTGCACTGTGATGCAAAATAGCTAGTTTTCTGTTAGACATTTTTGATAAATCAGGCCCAAGTTATATCACAAAGAAACTGTATTAACAATGGGGAAAATTTGTCATACTTTGTATGTCAGTTTCCAGGCATATAAGGCATGAAAAGGTCAAAATTTTGGGGGTGCAGATATTACATTTACTAAATGCCAGCCGTCAGAAATCCCCCCTATTATTCTAATGTGCAGAATGGAATCAAAGACAACATTTCTTACTTTATCAGCAATAAACTGTTTGCGTCGATCCTCCAGTAGTTTCTCCACTGCTCGCTTGTGCTCAAGCTGTTTCATCCGTCTCTTCTGAGCATTCATCTGCTCAATCCTATCATCCTCAGCAAACTTTGCAAGCATGGTCTTTCTGAAAACTTCTTCTTCCTCTTTTGCTGCTTTCTCAACAATTTGTTTAAAAGCCATTTGTTCTTCAAAAGTGCGCTGCAATTCAAGACGCTGGCGAATTTTCTTCTCCATATTTGCCTAAGGAAGTCCAAGAAAATTGTATTACTGCTAATGTGCCTAAACCCAGTAAACACTAAGGTATGAACTGGTCAAGCTGTCTACAATACTTCAGAAGGGTTTTGTATATTAAAAATGTTAGCAGCTGGAGCTGAACAGATCAGGACATTCAGAAGTTGACTACTGATCTACTATAAACTTACATGGGATCTATCTACCACAAGAATAAAGTTTAAGAAGACTTTCAGTCTCATTTAGAGTATTAACCAAAAATAAATAAATAAATAAATAATAGTCCATATTGCTCATAACAGGAAACTAAAGTCCAGCTGTCATGTATCCAGAGCAGTTTAATAAAGGACAGCTGAACTCTGGATGCATTGGAGCAGATTTTGTGTTAGCCTTGATACATGAGGTCGATTATCTTTAAAGTCCATATAATTGACATTTTGTGAGAATGTCTCCATTGTTCCCACGCTCAGAACTGAAACATGATTAACATGGCTTGAATGGGTAGTATTTTGGTGTTCTGGCAAGGACTAATGTAGAACAGACAATTCTTTTTTAGTCTGAAAGCATAGTACATGCAATTTGTGATGCAGTTTTCTGAGGTGGGTCAAGCAGAAAGGAGAAGTACAAGTCCTTTACTGTATATGTCACATTACTTTTTAAACTACAGTGGGGAAAAAAAGTATTTAGTCAGCCGCCAATTGTGCAAGTTCTCCCACTTAAAAAGATGAGAGAGGCCTGTAATTGATATCATAGGTAGACCTCAACTATGAGAGACAAAATGAGAAAACATATCTAGAAAATCACATTGTCTGATTTTTTAAGAATTTATTTACAAATTATGGTGGAAAATAAATATTTGGTCACCTACAAACAAGCAAGATTTCTGGCTCTCACAGACCTGTAACTTCTTCTTTAAGAGGCTCCTCTGTCCTCCACTCATTACCTGTAGTAATGGCACCTGTTTGACATTATTATCCGTATAAAAGACACCTGTCCACAACCTCACACAGTCACACTCCAAACTCCACTATGGTGAAGACCAAAGAGCTGTGGAAGGACACCAGAAACAAAATTGCAGACCTGCACCAGGCTGGGAAGACTGAATCTGCAATAGGCAAGCAGCTTGGTGTGAAGAAATCAACTGTGGGAGCAATAATTAGAAAATGGAAGGCATACAAGACCACTGATAATCTCCCTCGATCAGGGGCTCCACGCAAGATGTCACCCCATGGGGTCAAAATGATCACAAGAACGGTGAGCAAAAATCCCAGAACCACACGGGGGGATCTAGTGAATGACCTGCAGAAAGCTGGGACTAATGTAACAAAGACTACCATCAGTAACACACTACACCGCCAGGGACTCAGATCCTGCAGTGCCAGACGTGTCCCCCTGCTTAAGCCAGTACATATCCGGGCCCATCTGAAGTTTGCTAGAGAGCATTTGCATGTTCCAGAAGAGTATTGGGAGAATGTCATATGGTCAGATGAAACCAAGGTAGAAACACAACTCGTGTTTGGAGGAGAGTGAATGCTGAGTTGCATCCAAAGAACACCATACCTACTGTGAAGCATGGGGGTGGCAACATCATGCTTTGGGGCTGTTTCTCTGCAAAGGGACCAGGACGACTGATCCGTGTACATGAAAGAATGAATGGGGCCATGTATCGTGAGATTTTGAGTGCAAATCTCCTTCCATCGGCAAGGGCATTGAAGATGAAACGTGGCTGGGTCTTTCAGCATGACAATGATCCCAAGCACACCACCAGGGCAACGAAGGAGTGGCTTCGTAAGAAGCATTTCAAGGTCCTGGAGTGGCCTAGCCAGTCTCCAGATCTCAACCCCATAGAAAACCTTTGGAGGGAGTTGAAAGTCTGTGTTGCCCAGAGACAGCCCCAAAACATCACTGCTCTAGAGGAGATCTGCATGGAGGAATGGGCCAACATACCAGCAACAGTGTATGCCAACCTTGTGAAGACTTACAGAAAACGTTTGACCTCTGTCATAGCCAACAAAGGATATATAACAAAGTATTGAGATGAACTTTTGTTATTGACCAAATACTTATTTTCCACTATAATCTGCAAATAAATTCTTTACAAATCAGACAATGTGATTTTCTGGATTTGTTTTCTCATTTTGTCTCTCATAGTTGAGGTCTACCTATGATGTCAATTACAGGCCGGCCTCATCTTTTTAAGTGGGAGAACTTGTACAATTGGTGGCTGACTAAATACTTTTTTCCCCACTGTAAATGTGTCAGTCATCTTAAGGGTGTTTGTGTTGTCCTCCGTCCCCATTCAGTTTGCAGTAGTGTTGTTAGCACATACCGTTTGTACAAGTGGATGTGCCGCCAATGATTTTTATGCCCACAAGATGCAATCACAAGGTATTTTACACTGAGCATGGTATATTTACACAGGAAAATGATCTGGAATAAACTTTCACATGAACAATTATTTTGGGAAATCATAACCTTGTTTAAAATACCTTTAGGCATACAGCCTTTAAAGGAACATGACACACAGAAAATGCAGTTCACACCCCTGTTCTGTTATACACCCTCAATCCTGCAATCCCCCCACCTATTGGAGATGTCTATCAGCACTAGGTACACTACATCATATTTTTTGGGGACTGCCCTTTGATCCGTCACTTTTGGAAGGAGATGAAGGAGTTGAGAGATGCACTCTTTTTGCACGGTGTCCCTAGTCATCTTAGTAAAAAAAAAAAAAAAAAAAGTCAAATTATTTCTCTACTAATGCACTGCTGCTAAAACTCTCATAGCCATCATTGGAAAAGTACCCATTCCACTACACATCCTTGTGGCCCATATGAAAGATGTCCACAGCCTGGAATTCTTAACTGCTACTCTCAATGGCACAGTGGAAGCCTTCCAATCTATCTTTTCTCCGTGGGATACCTAATGTATCCTGCAAGGTCTCCGCCTCCCTTCCTCGCTTCTTTCCTTCCGTGTTTTTCCCTGGTATTTTGTCTCCCTGATCTTTGTTTATTGCTTCTTTGGAACAAACTTTTGATTGTTTCCAATGCCTTTGTTCTATGATCTCTATTTGTATTTTTGAAAAATTTTACACAAATTACAGTTGGAAAAAAAAAGAAAAAAGAAAATCCAGTTCAATAGAAATGGTATAGAGCAGGAGGAGATGAACACATTGAATATATTTTGTAAGGAAAGATTCAGTATAGCTTGTAATATATTCATTTATATCTTTGTTCCATCTATTGCTTAGAAACTATCAGTGAGTTAGGAGGGTGGTCCTACAGCTACCTCTGTGTAAACAGTCATACATGGTGGGCTATGCACTATATGGACCACCTAAATGACTAGATGACTGATATATAGTTTCATAGGAAAAAAAACTGAAATATATTTGTATATTTGCTTTTTCTAAGTTTAGAAACAGCAAATATACAAATATATTTCAGTTTTTTTCCCTATGAAACTATATATCAATCTGCTCAACTCCTTCTGCTCTACAACATACTACCTGCATATTGTACTGTATTCTCCATGTCACAGGTTCATGGTTGTATCAGTCCATAGTGTGTAAAGGAAACAAATGCAATGTGAAATATACTGCATGGAATGCTTTTGTTTTTTATGTGATGTTTATTTAAATCATTTGTAATGTAATACTTAAATCTGCACATAAAACTGCATTTTTTAATTTATGGTTTCATATGATCATATATATTTGAATAATCATCTTTTTCTAAGTAATTTTACAACAGGGAGCTACAGGGATGTACTAGAAGGAAAACAAGATGCTGTCTTGTTACTAGGCATTAGAGCAGCAGCTGAACTATCCTCTTACTGTCAGCATTACCTCCCTCAAGGCAAACATCTCTGAACAATAAATACTTTAATCCCCTATTAGACTGCACTAATCCCAAAAATCTCAACCTGGTTGTTAACCAGTCAGATTCTCTCAGTGTAACAGATTGCTACTACAACCTATTGTTTAAGAAATCAATGCATCAATATTATATTCAACCATATAAATTCCAAGAAGTCATTTATTCTGCACCCGATTTCCCAAAGTAAACAGTACTTGTCAATTATGAGTAGAGGCAGTGAAAATATTCTGGCACATACAGTGGGGAAAAAAGTATTTAGTCAGCCACCAATTGAGCAAGTTCTCCCACTTAAAAAAAGATAAGTGAGGCTTGTAATTGACATCATAGGTAGACCTCAACTATGAGACACAAAATGTGAAAACAAATCCAGAAAATCACATTGTCTGATTTTTAAAGAATTTATTTGCAAATTATTATGGTGGAAAATAAGTATTTGGTCAATAACAAAAGTTCATCTCAATACTTTGTTATATATCCTTTGTTGGCAATGACAGAGGTCAAACGTTTTCTGTAAGTTTTCACAAAGTTGGCACACACTGATGCTGGTATGTTGGCCCATTCCTCCGTGCTGATCTCCTCTAGAGCAGTGATGTTTTGGGGCTGTCGCTGGGCTACACGGACTTTCAACTTTCATTGTCATGCTGAAAGACCCAGCCACGTTTCATCTTCAATGCCCTTGCCGATGGAAGGAGATTTGCACTCAAAATCTCACGATACATGGCCCCATTCATTCTTTCATGTACACGGATCAGTCGTCCTGGTCCCTTTGCAGAGAAACAGCCCCAAAGCATGATGTTGGCACCCCCATGCTTCACAGTAGGTATGGTGTTCTTTGGATGCAACTCAGCATTCACTCTCCTCCAAACACGACGAGTTGTGTTTCTTCCAAACAGTTCTACTTTGGTTTCATCTGACCATATGACATTCTCCCAATACTCTTCTGGAACATCCAAATGATCTCTAGCAAACTTCAGATGGGCCCGGATATGTACTGGCTTAAGCAGGGGGACACGTCTGGCACTGCAGGATCTGAGTCCCTGGCGGCGTAGTGTGTTACTGACGGTAGCCTTTGTTACGTTAGTCCCAGCTTTCTGCAGGTCATTCACTAGGTCCCCCTGTGTGGTTCTGGGATTTTTGCTCACCGTTCTTGTGATCATTTTGACCCCACGGGGTGAGATCTTGAGTGGAGCCTTGATCAAGGGAGATTATCAGTGGTCTTGTATGTCTTCCATTTTCTAATTATTGCTCCCACAGTTGATTTCTTCACACCAAGCTGCTTGCCTATTGCAGATTCAGTCTTCCCAGACTGGTGCAGGTCTACAATTTTGTTTCTGGTGTCCTTCCACAGCTCTTTGGTCTTCACCACAGTGGAGTTTGGAGTGTGACTGTTTGAGGTTGTGGACAGGTGTCTTTTATACTGATAACAATTTCAAACAGGTGCCATTACTACAGGTAATGAGTGGAGGACAGAGGAGCCTCTTAAAGAAGAAGTTACAGGTCTGTGATAGCCAGAAATCTTGCTTGTTTGTAGGTGACCAAATACTTATTTTCCACCATAATTTGCAAGTAAATTCTTTAAAAATCAGACAATGTGATTTTCTGGATTTGTTTTCTCATTTTGTCTCTCATAGTTTAGGTCTACCTTCTACCTATGATGTCAATTACAGGCCTCTCTCATCTTTTTAAGTGGGAGAACTTGCACAATTGGTGCCTGACTAAATACTTTTTTTTCCTCACTGTATATGCTGAAACAGTGATTGATAAAATTTCCCTAAATGCAGGTGCTGGGCAGTTCAGCTAGGACTATCCCGTGGCTTATCATAGGAATATAGCCATACTCACAACAGTAACTGTGAAAATGAGTATGCTCTTACTTGTAAAAATTTTCTGTTAGGAGACACTCTGCATTAAAGGGTTTTTCCATAACCATAATATTGATGACTTACTCTTAGAATCAGATTGGTGGGTGTCTGACATCTTGCAACCCCATCCATGAGCTGTGGCAGGGTGCAACATTCGGACAAAGGCTGCAGCCTCATCACTGCTTAACATTCACAGTGCCATTCATTGTATAGAGGTTGTGCTTGGTTTTGCAGCTCAATCCCATTCATTTAAAGAGGACCTTGCACGTTCTGATGTCTATGTGGTTCTACATACCGCTAGAAAGCCGACAGCGTACTGAATTCGGCTTTCCCGTTATGTGCCCTGGGGCTGTATATATCGACGGTCGTAGTTTCACCGTTCACCGTCAGAAGGGCATTCCTGACAGTCTAGCTGGGCTGTGAGGAACGCCCCCTCTGACAGTACAGGGCTATGGGACGAGTACAGTCAGGGAGGGCATTCCTTAGCTCAAGTGATGAGGCTGAGCTATGAGGAACGCCCCCCTTAAGGGCTATGGACGAGTACAGTTTGGGGAGGGGTAGTGTTCCTCACAGCCCAGCTAGACTGTCACGAACACCATTCTGACGGTGAACGGTGAAACTACGACCACCGATAGCTCTAGCCCCGGGGCACATAATGGGAAAGCTGACAGTGCTCTGAATTCAGTATGCTGTCGGCTTTCTAGCGATATGTAAAAACCACATATACATGAGGATGTGAAAAGGTCCTCTTTAAATGGCACTGACCTGTAGCATGGCCATATAATCAACAAATGTGATGTCACTGGCCTTAGCAGACGAACCTGCGATTTCCCAATCCCCATGACCTCTTCAAATAGTGTGGGTGTTGGACAACTGCTGATATGATATTGATAAACTATCTATGATAGGTCATAAATTTTATAGTCCCAGAAAACCCCATTAAAGCTACACTCTGGGGCACTTTTCATCATTAGTTAACCCATTAGTACTGGGCATAATGATGTATGAAAGATGAATTCACTCACCCAGTTCACGAATCTTCTCTTACGACCACAAAACATTTTCCCTGGCAGGTCATGTGATTGGCAGATGGATATACAGATTCACATTGTAGCTGGGTGTCACTTTTTCAGTTTAAGTCTATGACAGCCTGGAAATGAGGCTCTCACAGACTTGTAGAGGAAAGATGGACTTCTGGCTGCTGTGTGAATCAGTAGGTCAATATGACAATCACATGATATCAATCACATGATAAACTGTGGAAAACTCAGTGTTTCACAGCCGATCTCATCTTGGAGATTTACAGGGTCCTGTCAGATCCGGCCCCAGATGGGATTCCTAAACATCTCTATATGCATAAATGGGAGGGCTACTTGGAGGAGACTTTGACGGAGATACCATGGCTCATGATATGGCAGGGAGCAGCGACAATGTGTTACATGTAAAGGGAATTTCTAAAAGATATTGCTGCACTGGTACCACACCCCACCATTGCTTCACTCTTTTAATGTTACAATACTGGATACCTGCTGGAGGTGTGGTGTCCATCTGGCTAACTCATTCCCTATTTTGGTCCTGCTACCTGGTGAAACCCTATTGGCAACAGGTCCAGAATCTGATAGACTGTGTTTTCGTGCTCACCTCCCCCTATCCCCAAGACATATCTTCTCAATTTGCATATGAAGCGTCTTCGAAAACATACCCTGCAGTTGCTTTTGTACATTCTAACCTCAGCTAGGTGTCTCATTGCGAAACACTGGAGACAGCCTCCCAAACTTTGGAAGAACTGTACACTAGTATTAGAAAGTTTAGGATTTCAGATTATCTGCCCTTCTGAATAAAGAGGAAGAGAGATTTCAAACTATCTGGGGACCTTGGGATGCCTTCTGGGTACTCTTTGAATTGAGGTTCACGAGGTTTACTTCTGTTGGCTCCCTGCTTGGATGAGGAGACGACCAGTAATTCCCTGAACTCTTTTACCCCCCACCCCCCACCCTCTTGATTTTTGTCTTGTGTAATCCCCATCTTCCTATCGTTTACACTTTGGCTATGGTACCTTGTGTTCCTCATTAAATGCATTACTGCAATTATCCATCTTTTTTGCTCTTACTTTATACAACCATTTTATGAAAGTGCATGTATACTTTGTACAAAATTGTTTATATCCAAAACTTCAATAAAAATTACAATAAAAAAAAAACAAACAAAAAAAAAAAAACAATGGGTGCCATGGGTTACACTCCACACTCATGTGAAAATCAACAATGTAACCTGTTATACTGAAGAAGCCCTGATGGTAACTTTGAATATTACATTAATATAATATAAAAATGAAATAGAAAAATTACACTTTTTGTCACTTACAATTTCCCGTTGCCTGGCCTCCTCTGCTTGTTCTTCCAGATACAGCTCTTCACGCATCTGCTCAAGCTCTTCTCTCTGTTGCTGCTCTCTTTGGATATGTTCTGCAAGCTAATATCAAAATAAATAATTGGTTACTTCTATAGAAAACAATTGTAACCTACAATAATTTATCTGTTCCTCTAAATCATTTTTATTAAAGCTTTTCTAAAAATGCTTTGAACCAATATTATAGTTTTGAAAGTATAATACAGAGTTCAAATATATGCTTTAAAGGAGGATGTCTCATCACAGACAAGCACTTTCAGAATACTGACCCCTGTAGGGTAGGAGTGCAATAGGGGTCTGCAATGAAACCTGGACCTTGTTGTCTGAGGGACCCAAAAGGTCCTCTCTCACACAAAGGCAATGAATATTATAAACGGCACATGGTAGGTGGCCAAGAAGTTTCAAGGATGTAGCTTGAATGAGCGGCTCAGTGCATATTGTAAAATATGGTATACTATGTAATAGGTTTAATCATTTAGCATCCTCTAATATAGTTTTATAAGTCTATAGTATTTGAAAGATGATATAAAAGGAGGAATAAATAATAAAGATTTTACAAAATATATACTAAACTTCCCTCCATATTTTTTCACTTTCAGTACTTTAATGAATTATACAGCAAGGTTGGGGATTCAGGTTGAGTTTGCCTGATTTCAGACTATCTCAGTGAGCAGTACCATTTCCTGAAGAGCTTTTTTCTTCTCCTCTTGCTCTCTAACTTGTGTCATGCGGTCCTCCTCTCTCCTCTGCTGCATATTAGCAAAAGCTAGGATCCTTCTGTTCTCTTCCTCCATCTTCTCCTTCTCCATTTTTCTCCAGGTGTCCTGCTGCTCTTTGAATTCCTCTATATATCTCCTTGTTGCATTCATTTTTTCTAGTTTCAATTGTCTTTCTCTGTAAAATTAATATATGTACAAAAAGTAACTAAGGTTATTGACTGGTTGTAATTCAGCTTTTATAAATTGGAAAAAAAAAAATTACATTGTAACTTAAGTTCATTGCCAACTGCAACATTGTTAAAATACTATATTTCTGTAGTATAAGACGCACTTTTATCAAGGACTGTCGTGACTGCTTCTATAATGATCAGAAGCGCTTTACCAGATCCCTGAGAGAGCAGTGCATGTCTCTCCCTTCCTGCTCGACACCGATGTGTCAGATTAGTATAGGGCAGGAGAGGATGAAAAGGACTCATAGCCCTACCCACCGTGTAGGTCTTTGTAAATCACAAGAAGCAGCAGCAGTAAAGCCAGGTGAAAGATCTTTGACAATTAATGAGCATGTTCCTGATCACATGCTCATCACATGATGAAAGGTCCTTTTTATGTGTATATGTATCATGTCCATAGTACAGAGCTGTGTGAAAATAACGTGTGTACTAAAGAGCTGAGCGCACATAATAGCATAGAGAAAAAAATAAAAATTTAAAAATCATTAAAAAAAAAAATGGCAGTTTGGTATATATCTATATCCATATTTATATGGACACGTGAAGTTTATCAGGAGTCTACTTTTAGCTACTAACCCCCACAACCACCATTGAATTCTTTTGACTATGAAGGAAGTTTTAATGAGTATTATTTTTTTTTTTTTGGTCTATGTCTGAGATGCATATTATAGTCAGGTGCATGTTATAGTCTAAAAAATTACAGAACAATATAAGAATTAGAGAGAGTAGGTTTATTAGGCACTTAAAGATTTATTTATGGCCTAGCCTTACCTAATCAGCTATTCACTAGGGGTGCTTCAATTCCCTGTACTATACAGTGCACGGCAACATTACTGAAGCTCAGGTCCCACTCACATAAATGGTGTCTGGCCATTGTAAACAACACAGAGCCATTTGCTCTGTCAAATTTACACCTGAACAACTGATCTGTGCAGTGGGTGGCTGTTGGCCCCTAACAAATCAGATATTTCTTGCTGATTTTAAAGATATGTCATAAATAAATAAAAATCCCGGACAACCCCTTTAAATCAAGATTACATGAATTAAAGAAAATAGAGACTGAATTTAACAATCATTAAGTTCCTTAAATAATTTATGCGCTTTTAACTATCCCTTTTTGTGAGAAGGGTCCTGTGACAATAAGCTGATCTCAAAATGTACTACTGCAGGGCCTCACAGCTCATCTGTATTTCACATAGAACCCAGCACTGATTTTTTTCAGTTCTCTGTTCTGCCTTTATGGGGAAAAATCAAAAGCATTATATGTGTATGCCAAATTATTCCATGCGTAAGCTTATGCATGGATTATTCAGGATATGTTGACACTAAAATTTGGTGTGTACTAAGTGTGTATATTGCTGCCATCTGCTGGTGGTCTATGAATATTTCCTATGCACAGGAAAGCAGTTTAGCTACTGCTAACATCTAACCACCCCTGATGAACGTATATTCTTAATATAAGCAATCATGGAATAAGCTTTTTTTTTTTTTTTTTCTTTTAACTACAGAATAGGTATAGTTGTTGGATATAGTTGTAGTCCACATTCTCCCTCAGTCAGTGTACATTGTTTGATCATCACTTATTGTGAAGGAAGTCACACAGCTTCTTATGGTAGACTTAAGTCTAACTACTAAAGGTATTTTTAAGGCAAATTGTTGGCCTAAACACCCGAAATTAGCCATTTCAGTCAACAAAGATCTGATTTGTATGGCCAGCTTTAGTCATAGGATAGCTATCATTTGGCTGATAGTTACAATGTCAATTCCCTCACTGGCATGCAGGTTTGAAGTAGCATGGACAAGCAGCTGTCTGATACTGATAGCGCTTCTTTTCCCTTATAGAAACAAAAGGACAACTCCATACTGATAAATTTTTATCAATGGCAGCTCTAGACCAAGGGTCAGCCAGGCTTCCAAGACATTACACAGTGAACAGATCTCTTCAAAATTATCTAATATATACAGCTATTTTTAGTAATAGCAACACCTTCATTTCTGCACCTCTTAACTGAACTGGTATGCAATTCGGCAGTTATAAGCTGTTGAATGATTATCAAAGAGCATCTACATATTGTTTAGCATATTATTGCACCAACTGTATTCTCTATAAAGATGTTACTGAGAGAGAGTAAAAAGAAAACTTACGTTTGATCTTCTTCGTAAATTTTCCTCACAATTTCATCAACCAGGATCTTCTCTCTCAGAAATTCCTGGTAAGCCTCCTGTCTCTTCTTCTCTTTGTCTTCCAGCTGTACTTCTAGCTCTCTCTGGTAGCGCAGCTTTTCCTGATAACGTTTTGTCTCCTTGGCCAACTCTTCTTCTGAAGCTCTTTCATGCTCTTCCTTCATTTTGCGAGCTATTTCAGATTCTTGTTTCTGAAAGAAAAAAAAAAAAAAAAAGTTAAAGTAACAGAAAGGAAAAAAAAAAAAATGAATGGCAACAAAACATAAAAAAACTTATGTGTTGGGATTCTAACCTTCCCATCCAAAGCTCTGATTGCTTAGCGCAATGTCATTTTCCAATGAATAGAGACTGAAATGTAAGTTATGGTACTCATTGTACATGTGCTCATTCAGAGAAAAATCTAAAAATAAATTAAAGGGAATGTGTCCCCAGGAAATGACCTAATGTTTGAGACAAGAAAAACTCTTCTCTCCGCCGATATCAGTATAAAATAAACCAGGCGGACCCCATTCTGCGGGTAACAGCTTTTAAAGCGGATAGGGAATCCGTTTTTCGGGTCCCCAAGTGGACCTGAAGATTGGAAACCCAAACGCTAGTGTAAACCTAGTGTAAGCCTAAAACACTCTGTGACTTCATGGTAACTAGACAAAATGGTCTGGAGCAGACCCTATTCACTTGTATGGGAGAGTTTTCTAGGCATGCTCTGTGACCTATGCAGATGTCACTGTGTACATACCTATTAAAATTCTCTATTGTAAGTAGTGGATTATTTGTCTTATCTACATATACATGATTTTTTTGATCATCAGTGTACTGATGGGTGAGGTGGTTGCTGCAAAGAAACCTTACTAAAATTAAGCACAAGAATCTCTCACATTGAGGAGAGCACCAGTGAAGGTGTGTAGAGATTGAATTGCCTTTTGCCCTCTACTTAGCATCTACATATCACAAGGCATTATGGGAAAGGAGCTGGGGAGCTCATACGCCCTCTGTTGGATGTAACAGATCCTCAATTTGCTTTTGACTCACCGAGTCTTGAGTAAAAGAGATTTTAGCCAAGCCAATTTCACTTATCTGCATACAGCGCTGTTTCAGGATTGTTGTCCCTCATCAGTACAGAGCAAAGTGAACTGGCTGGCTTTGTGGGAGGCAATGAGTGGGTTAGGGACAAGAATCTCTCACATTGAGGAGAGCACCAGTGAAGGTATGTAGAGATTGAATTGCCTTTTGCCCTCTACTTAGCATCTACATCTGTACTGATGAGGGACAACAATCCTGAAACAGCGCTGTATGCAGATAAGTGAAATTGGCTTGGCTAAAATCCCTTTTGCTGTCTCAAGACTCGGTGAGTCAAAAGCAAATTGAGGATCTGTTACATCCAACAAAGGGCGTATGAGCTCCCCAGCTCCTTTCCCATAATGCCTTGTGATATGTAGATGCTAAGTAGAGGGCAAAAGGCAATTCAATCTCTACACACCTTCACTGGTGCTCTCCTCAATGTGAGAGATTCTTGTCCCTAACCCACTCATTGCCTCCCACAAAGCCAGCCAGTTCACTTTGCTCTGTACTGATGAGGGACAACAATCCTGAAACAGCGCTGTATGCAGATAAGTGAAATTGGCTTGGCTAAAATCCCTTTTACTCAAGACTCGGTGAGTCAAAAGCAAATTGAGGATCTGTTACATCCAACAGAGGGCGTATGAGCTCCCCAGCTCCTTTCCTAAAATTAAGCAGACAGATAACATTTTAGCAGTTGTTACCAGAAATGCACTTCTCTGAAATTAACTCTTGAAAACAAACTGTTCTACAGGAAATTAGTCCTACCTTCATGAATGACAAACATTTGTAATGTGCTTTTAGCACACACAAAGAACTCAAAGCACAAGGAGAGTAGTGGAGTAGGGAAGTCAGTGACTGCTATACAGGCACTCATTCCCAACACTGGCACAGTATATCCCACTGTCAGTATTAATGTTTGTTTTGTATATTTTGTGTACTGTATGTAAACCTTCAAATGTAAAGCACCATGGAATTAATGGTGCTATATAAATAATAATAATAATAATAATAATAATAATAATAATAATAATAATAATAAAACACCCACTATGGTCCATTTTCATGTTAAGCTAATTTACCCCTTATTATAATTTTGGCATGTGGGAGGAAACCCAAACAAACATGGGGAGAAAATTCAAACCCCATGCAGATGTTGCCCTTGGTCAGATTAAAATTCTGGATCCCTACACACATTACACATTCTGCATCCCACTATGACACTCTTGATACATTTCCCCCAAAGTGTCAGATTTCCCAGGATAAATTCTCATAAAAACATTAGGGCTTAAAGTCACATTTCTGTGCACCTGTGTATACAACTACAATAAATAAAGCAGCTTACCATTTTCTCATAATTAATAAGGTCTTTTTCAGCAATCTGTGCAGCCCTCTCCCTTGCAAGATAGGCAGACTTCAGTTTTTGCTCCAATTCCCTGAGCTCAAGGCTGTGAGAAAGAGGGAATCAAAGACATTAAGACAATACCAATAGATTAAAAACATTCCGGTGTTAACCTGGAAACCATTTTTTTACCTGTAATAGACAAAATACTTGGTCTTAACAGTTTATACCCTCCTTAACTAATTTTTCATCTGTACCCCTCCTTTCATTCTAAGGCTAGGTTCACATCTTCGATGGAGTCTTCGTAAAATCAGCAGAGAGAAAAATGCTGCATGGAGGATTGAGGTCTATGGGGTCTGCAGGTAACCAATTTTTTAAGCAGACAGGCTCTCCGTCTTTCGGGTCCCCATGTGGACAAGAACAATGGAAAGATGAATGCTAGTGTGAGCCCAGCATCAGCTGTTTTTTAGAGTGTTTTTTTTTATAGAAATATTCTAGACATCTTAGACAGTAGACATCTTAGTAGTGTTGTTATGAATTGGTAAAATCAAGTACTTGTACTGTATATTAGAAGACATAAAAACTATTTCAAAGCTTTGGAGAGTAAATTAAAGAGCTTGTTATACAGTAGATATTGATTATAAATTATTATAGCAGTATAGTACAGTATAATTCACAGCCCTCCAATATGAGACAAGTCTTGTAATGCATTACTAGGAGAGGTTTAATTCCAACAAGTGATGAACAACATGGGCAACATTTCAATTGTTTTGTCAAGAGTATCTGTAAGGAGATCCTGGCAAATGTGTGGACAATATATGTACTTTTCAAATAACTTGTATTTGTAATCACAAATAAGCTGAAAATTCATTGGCACATAATACGCTTTTAGATAAATGACCATTACCTGCTCTCTCTTATTTGCTGCCTCATCTTCTCATCTTTAAGTTGTTCATGCTTGATTCTTGCCAGCTCCTGTGCCATCCTCTCTTCTTGTTCCAGCTGTAACTCTTTAAGATGTCTGGCTTCCTCAGCCTACATTTAAATGAAGGAAACTTCTAAAGTTATTTTAAGCTACGTCATTTTTTCTCTGGCTTTACTACAGTCATGGCCAAAAGTTTTGAGAATGACACAAATATTATATTTTCACATGATCTGCTGCCCTCTGGTTTTTATGTGTGTTTGTCAGATGTTTTTATCACATACAGAAATAGAATTGCATTCATATTATGAGTAACAGAAGCTTATATTGACAGTTAGAATGAGTTAATGCAGCAAGTCAATATTTGCAGTGTTGACCCTTCTTCTTCAGGACCTCTGCAATTCTCCCTGGCATGCTCTCAATCAACTTCTGGACCAAATCCTGACTGATAGCAGTCCATTCTTGCAGAATCAATGCTTTAATTTTGTCTGAATTTGTTGGTTTTTGTTTGTCCACCCGTCTCTTGATGATTGACCACAAGTTCTCAATGGGATTAAGATCTGGGGAGTTTCCAGGTCATGGACCCAAAATCTCTATGTTTTGTTCCCTGAGCCATTTAGTTATCACCTTTGCTTTATGGCAAGGTGCTCCATCATGCTGGAAAAGGCGTTGTTGAGCGCCAAACTGCTCTTGGACGGTTGGGAGAAGTTGCTATTGGAGGACATTCTGGTACCATTCTTTATTCATGGCTGTGTTTTTAGGCAAGACTGTGAGAGAGCCGATTCCCTTGGCTGAGAAGCAACCCCACACATGAATGGTTTCAGGATGCTTTACAGTTGGCATGAGACAAGACTGGTGGTAGCGCTCACCTCTTCTTCTCCGAATAAGCTGTTTTCCAGATGTTCCAAACAATCGAAAAGGGGATTCATCAGAGAAAATGACTTTACCCCAGTCCTCAGCAGTCCACTCCCTGTACCTTTTGCAGAATATCAGTCTGTCCCTGATGTTTTTTCTGGAGAGAAGTGGCTTCTTTGCTGCCCTCCTTGAGATCAGGTCTTGCTCCAAGAGTCTCCGCCTCACAGTGCGTGCAGATGCACTCACACCTGCCTGCTGCCATTCCTCAGCAAGCTCTGCACTGCTGGTAGCCCGATCCCGCAGCTGAAACACTTTTAAGAGACGGTCCTGCCGCTTGCTGGTTTTTCTTGGGCGCCCTGGAGCCTTTTTTGGCACCAATGGAACCTCTCTCCTTGAAGTTCTTGATGATGCGATAGATTGTTAATTGAGGTGCAATCTTTCTAGCTGCAATACTCTTCCCAGTTAGGCCATTTTTGTGCAGTGCAATGATGACTGCACGTGTTTCTTTAGAGATAACCATGGTTAACAGAAGAGAAACAATGATGGCAAGCACCAGCCTCCTTTTAAAGTGTCCAGTGGTGTCATTCTTACTTAATCATGACAGATTGATCTCCAGCCCTGTCCTCATCAACACCCACACCTGTGTTAATGGAGCAATCACTGAAACGATGTTAGGTGGTCCGTTTAAGGCAGGGCTGCAATGATGTTGAAATGTGTTTTGGGGGATAAAGTTCATTTTCTAGGCAAATATTGACTTTGCAAGTAATTGCTGTTAAGCTGATCACTCTTTATAACATTCTGGAGTATATGCAAATTGCCATTAGAAAAACTGAAGCAGTAGACTTTGTAAAAATTAATATTTGTATCATTCTCAAAACTTTTGGCCATGACTGTACTATGACAAAAAAAAACTGATGGATGAGAGAAACAGACATTAAAAAGGACCTTTCATGTCCTCATGAACATGTGGTTTTATATACCGATAGAAAGCTAACAGTGCGCTGTATTCAGCGCACTGTCAGCTTTCCTGGTATATGCCCCAGTGGAGGAGATATTAACAGCACCAATCTCTCCCCACTGTCAGAAGGGCATTCCTCACAGTCTAGCATCATCGCTGAGCTGTGAGAAAGGCCCCCCTAACCCAGGCTGTACTCTAACATAGCCTTGTACTGTCAGAGGGGGCATTCCTTACTGCCCTGCTATGACATTGAGCTATGAGGAACGCCCTTCTGACAGTGGGGAGAGATCGGTGCCTAAAGTAATGGCACCGATACCTCGTCCATCGGGGCACATACCAGGAAAGCCCAATTCAGCACACTGTCAACTTTCTAGCGGTATATAAAATGGCATGTTCATGAGAACATAAAAGGACCCCTTTAAGTAACAGTAGTGTGAACCCACCCTAATTCTATAGGCACAATGGAGTATACAGTGAATGCATTAGATCTCATGTACGTGACCAAGTTCCATCCCTGAAAAACGGTCCATGTGTAGGCCATATGTCCCAGACTGAGCTCAGTCATGTGCATAGTAATGCATATAAAGCTGTTGGTGCATTACTGTAGCGATCGGCCCGTTTAGGATCTTACAGCATCATACCTAACTACAATGCAGCGAGTTCTATGCACAAGGCCAAGACCAGTCCAGGACTTATGGCTCACACACAGACTGTTTTCCATGCACGGAACTTGGTTGTGTGCACATGGCCTTATGTTATGTCAAGCATCTGTGTCCTTTTTCAAAACAAAGTCATAAAACTAGCTTTGCTGATAACTGATAAAGCAATGACTCTCTGCAGAGTCCTCATGACAGCAAAGAACTCAGCACATCCCTTACCTGCTGGAGAGTTTCCTCTATCCTTCTCTCCTGTTCTTCATCCTGCAATCTCCTCAGAAAGCGCTTCTTTTCCACACGCTCTTCGCTCTTTAGGAAAGCATCCATCTGCTGTTCTTGGTTCAGTTTCTTAATTTGGTCCTCCCGAATAAATTCTTGTCGCCTAGCTTCCGCTATCATCTTCTCCCTCTGACTATAGGTCACACCTCGCTTTGAAATCTAATAAGAGAAACACATGGAGGAGCTTTAACAATTACCATACAGTGCTGGCCAAAAGTATTGGCACCCCTGCAATTCTGTCAGATAATACTCAATTTCTTCCAGAAAATGATTGCAATCACAAATGCTTTGGTAATAATATCTTCATTTAATTTGTCGTCAATGGAAAACCACAAAAAGAATTGTCAAAAAGCCAAATTGGATATAATTCCACACCAAACATAAAAAAGGGGGTGGACAAAAGTATTGGCACCCTTTGAAAAATCATGTGATGTTTCTCTAATTTATGTAATTAACAGCACCTGTTACTTACCTGTGGCACATAACAGGTGGTGGCAATAACTAAATCACACTTGCAGCCAGTTGAAATGGATTAAAGTTGACTCAACCTCTGTCCTGTGTCCTTGTGTGTACCACATTGAGCATGGAGAAAAGAAAGAAGACCAAAGAACTGTCTGAGGACTTGAGAAGCAAAATTGTGAGGAAGCATGAGCAATCTCAAGGCTACAAGTCCATCTCCAAAGACCTGAATGTTCCTGTGTCTACCGTGCGCAATGTCATCAAGAAGTTTAAAGCCCATGGCACTGTGGCTAACCTCCCTAGATGTGGACGGAAAAGAAAAATTGACGAGAGATTTCAATGAAAGATTGTGCAGATGGTGGCTAAAGAACCTCGACTAACATCCAAACAAGGTTCTAGCTGCCTCGCAATCCGAGGGTACAACAGTGTCAGCCCGTACTATCCGTCGGCGTCTGAATGAAAAGGGACTCTATGGTAGGATACCCAGGAAGACCCCACTTCTGACCCAGAGACATAAAAAAGCCAGGCTGGAGTTTACCAAAACTTACCTGAGAAAGCCAAAAACTTTTTGGAAGAATGTTCTCTGGTCAGATGAGACAAAAGTAGAGCTTTTGGGGAAAAGGCATCAACATAGAGTTTACAGGAAAAAAAAAGAGGCCTTCAAAGAAAAGAACACGGTCCCTACAGTCAAACATGGCGGAGGTTCCCTGATGTTTTGGGGTTGCTTTGCTGCCTCTGGCACTGGACTGCTTGACCGTGTGCATGGCATTATGAAGTCTGAAGACTACCAACAAATTTTGCAGCATAATGTAGGACCCAGTGTGAGAAAGCTGGGTCTCCCTCAGAGGTCATGGGTCTTCCAGCAGGACAATGACCCAAAACACACTTCAAAAAGCACTAGAAAATGGTTTGAAAGAAAGCACTGGAGACTTCTAAAGTGGCCAGCAATGAGTCCAGACCTGAATCCCATAGAACACCTGTGGAGAGATCTCAAAATGGCAGTTTGGAGAAGGCACCCTTCAAATCTCAGGGACCTGGAGAAATTTGCCAAAGAAGAATGGTCTAAAATTCCAGCAGAGAATTGTAAGAAACTCATTGATGGTTACCGGAAGCGGTTGTTCGCAGTTATTTTGTCTAAAGGTTGTGCTACCAAGTATTAGGCTGAGGGTGCCAATACTTTTGTCCGGCCCATTTTTGGAGTTTTGTGTAAAATGATCAATGATTTGACTTTTTTTTTCATTCTCTTTTGTGTTTTTTCATTGCAAGCAAAATAAATGAAGATCTTATTACCAAAGCATTTGTGATTGCAATCATTTTCTGGAAGAAATTGAGTATTATCTGACAGAATTGCAGGGGTGCCAATACTTTTGGCCAGCACTGTATGTAGTTACATGCATAAATTAAAAGCTGAGAAAAAAATGACACTAGATTCATTCAAATACTGTACGTACTATATATGATTCACACATTTTCCTTTGTTTTATGTTACAACTCTTCTTTCCATTTTTCATGAAGCTTAACAAAACTGTTAAGATAAGAGTGAAAAAATAAAACAAAGCAAAAAAAAAAGGGGAAAACGGCACATTTTGTTTAGTTATTCTCCCCCAGTGTGTTATTAAAATATATGACAATTTTTTTCTAGCATATGCTATAATAGAATATTCAGAATATTCAACGGAAATAACATCTAAGCCATTAGTTATCACCATACACAATTTTAATGCAATCTCTTATACACACACGTATTATGATCATAACATTTTGCCACGTACTAACCATATGCTGGGAATACCCCTATAAGTGCTGAAATTGTGCTGGGTGACTACATACAGGCTAGCACTGACCTGTGCCTAACTGCAAAATTCTGAGATTTCTGCCACGTGAACATACATTTATATACCATTAAAAGGGTTGTTAAGGGAACCAGTCAGATCTATTTGGGACACTAAACCACCTGTAGACCTTTATGAATTGGAGGTTTAGTGGCCAAATATCCTACTCCTATCCCTGTCCTTGCCGCAATTTAAAAAAACATATATATATATATATATATATATATATATATATATACAGTACAGACCAAAAGATTGGACACACCTTCTCATTCCATAAGTTTTCTGTATTTTCATGACTATAAAAATTGTAGATTCACACTGAAGGCATCAAAACTATGAATTAACACATGTGGAATTATATACTTAACAAAGTGTGAAACAACTGAAAATATGTCTTATATTCTAGGTTCTTCAAAGTAGCCACCTTTTGCTTTGATTACTGCTTTGCACACTCTTGGCATTCTCTTGATGAGCTTCAAGAGGTAGTCACCTGAAATGGTCTTCCAACAGTCTTGAAGGAGTTCCCAGAGATGCTTACCACTTGTTGGCCCTTTTGCCTTCACTCTGCGGTCCAGCTCACCCCAAACCATCTCGATTGGGTTCAGGTCTGGTGACTGTGGAGGCCAGGTCATCTGGCGTAGCACCCCATCACTCTCCTTCTTGGTCAAATAGCCCTTACACAGTCTGGAGGTGTGTTTGGGGTCATTGTCCTGTTGAAAAATAAATGATGGTCCAACTAAACGCAAACCGGATGGAATAGCATGCCGCTGCAAGATGCTGTGGTAACCATGCTGGTTCAGTATTCCTTCAATTTTGAATAAATCCCCAACAGTGTCACCAGCAAAGCACCCCCACACCATCACACCTCCTCCTCCATGCTTCACGGTGGGAACCAGGCATGTAGAGTCCATTCGTTCACCTTTTCTGCTCGCACAAAGACACGATGGTTGGAACCAAAGATCTCAAATTTGGACTCATCAGACCAAAGCACAGATTTCCACAGGTCTAATGTCCATTCCTTGTGTTCTTTAGCCCAAACAAGTCTCTTCTGCTTGTTGCCTGTCCTTAGCAGTGGTTTCCTAGCAGCTATTTTACCATGAAGGCCTGCTGCATACAGTCTCTTCTTAACAGTTGTTGTAGATATGTGTCTGCTGCTAGAACTCTGTGTGGCACTGACCTGGTCTCTAATCTGAGCTGCTGTTAACCTGCGATTTCTGAGGCTGGTGACTCGGATGAACTTATCCTCCGCAGCAGAGGTAACTCTTGGTCTTCCTTTCCTGGGGCGATACTCATGTGAGCCAGTTTCTTTGTAGCGCTTGATGGTTTTCCCAATGTTTCGGACTGACTGACCTTAATTTCTTAAAGTAAAGATGGCCACTCGTTTTTCTTTACTTAGCTGCTTTTTTCTTGCCATAATACAAATTCTAACACTCCATTCAGTTGGACTATCAGCTGTGTATCCACCTGACTTCTGAACAACACAACTGATGGTCCCAACCCCATTTATAAGGCAAGAAATCCCACTTATTAAACCTGACAGGGCACACCTGTGAAGTGAAAACCATTTCAGGTGACTACCTCTTGAAGCTCATCAAGAGAATGCCAAGAGTGTGCAAAGCAGTAATCAAAGCAAAAGGTGGCTACTTGGAAGAACCCAGAATATAAGACATATTTTCAGTTGTTTCACACTTTTTTGTTAAGTATATAATTCCACATGTGTTAATTCATAGTTTTGATGTCTTCAGTGTGAATCTACAGTTTTTATAGTCATGAAAATACAGAAAACTCTTGGAATGAGAAGGTGTGTCCAAACTTTTGGTCTGTACTGTATATATCTCCTTACCCAGCCTCTGTACTCCTGGCACTTGCACATTGACTTACTAAAGCTGTGAGAGTACACCTCAGTTCAGTGTGCATGTGCCAAACTTCAGTGAGTCACTGCGTATGCACCATAGTTTATCAGTAAGTATAAAGGTTTCTTTTAGTAGCTGCCACTGGCAGCGCTACGATAAGGCCACTGGTTCATGTGGACCTGTGGGTGGTTTATTATCCCAAATAAACCTGACAGGGTCCCATTAAGGACTGAAATAAAAACAGATGGTTTATTCCAAAAACAGTGCCACAAATGTCCTCAGGTTGTGTGTGGTATTGCACTTCAACCCTATTCACTTCAGTGGAGAGATGTGGTGCAGCCAGAGGAGTAAATTGAGGGGGTGCAGAGGGTGCAGTCGCACCGGGGCCCAGAAGCCTTAGGGGACCCATAAGCACTGGCATCAGTATTGAGATTACAGCTTCCTTCTGGCCCATAAACCAAAGAGACCCACAGATTACCCTAACCACACTAAGGTTGATTAAACTCCTTAGCAGCCATAACCATCACTATCAAGAATTCGCTGTAGAGATGAGGTAGGGGACTCCGGACAAAAGTTTGCACCGGGGCCCACAAGACTTTAGTTACGCCACTGGGTGCAGCTATACTTTGCTAATATTGGACCTCCCCTTTAAAAGCCTGTGAATGCATGTAATCCTCAATGCGGTCCTTTACATACTTCACTATTGTATCTGATTCCAGGATTATTACGTGGATTGACATATTGTGTATACCCTGCTGGTATATATCCTGTACCTGCCCCACAGGAGGGTACACTGACTCCCCCGATGTTCTTGTCACATAATTCTCCTTTCTTACCATCATTGTTGTTCCAGCTGAGAACTGCGTTTCTCCAAGATCCGCCACTTCTTCCTCCTGTTTGCCCAGGTTACTCAGGTAACCGAATCTCCAAGGATGTTCCAGCCTTTCCACGCCCCTTTTGCTTCACGTGACCTACTGCTACTCGTCCTTTTTTCCCGAAAACTGACGCGATAACCGAATTAAGGCTACCCAACAATAACGATAAAGCTCAAAATTTGAATTTACGATTCCATCCTATTATTATTTTCAGCGCCACCTACAGTGCGCCACGTGTAACACAGACCATCACTAAGGATCACACGGCAGGCTCACGTGACCTGTAAGGCCCGGCCCACCGAGTACAGGCGGACTGTGCAATCTGAGGCCTCTATCTTCCGTGTTGACGTAGTGTTCGGTCGCGATTGCCTTATTTCTCCAGATTCCTATGTAGCAGGTACGTTGTATCCCTAGCTGGCATGTAATGTACTTGTGGGAATCTTTTGCAGTTAATGTAACGTGCCGCTGACGGGCTGCAAATGTTTACATTTTCTTGCGCCATTTTGTAAGCTAGTGTAACTTATTGTACGGTTCTTTGTTCATACGTTCAAGTTTATTACCTATATAGGGTCATTCTCCCATTACTTGCAGTACTGCACCCTGAATTTGCGTTTGGGCTCAATACTCACACACTATATATGAAGAAAAGCATTGGCGCACAGCTAGTATTGATGGCCTATCCTTAACATAGGCCATCAATATACATATCAGCTGCTCTGGGTTAGCACAGCTCCCAGTAATTTTTTCCTTAAAGCCTGTGGGGCAGTACCAAAAGCTGCCACTACACTTTGTGCACTGAGGGAACAGCTGATCTCTGGGGATCCCTGGTGTTGGATCCAGGGCTGTGGAGTCGGTACGCCAAAGCCCCGACTCCGACTCCTCAATTTCCCCTGACTCCGACTCCACCAAAATAGGCACCGACTCCGACTCCACCAGCCCTGGCACTGCTAAACCTTATAGGTTCACTCAGAACTCAGTCCCATCATTATATGAGGAATAGAACAGACCTTTACAGGACATTTCATCATTTTCAACATTTCATCATTTTCCCAAATTCTTATGAAAATATATTCAGCACATACTGCATTGTACTACTAACTGTACCAATTTATTATATATTTTGGGAGTCGGAGTCGGTCCATTTTATACCGACTCCGACTCCACCAAAATAGGCACCGACTCCGACTCCACGACTCCGACTCCACAGCCCTGGTTGGAGCTTTGCAGATCTAATGTTGATTGTTAATCTTAACCTCCTCCCTTGCAGGCATTTTTGGTTTTTTGTTTGTGATTCCTGGTTTTCCAAACCTCATAACTTTTTATTTTTCCATTCACAGAGCCATATGAGGGTTTAATGTTTGAGGGACAAATTGTCCTTCATAATGGTACCATTTATTATTCTGTACAATGTACTGTGAAGCTGAAAAAAAAAATCAGAATGTGGTAGAATTTGGAGAAAAAGTTCATTTGTGCAACTTTCTTATGATTTCTGATTTTACGGTGTTCACTGGGCAGACAAAATACCCATATTCTATGTTTCGGTATGGTTCCAGGGATACCAAATTTATATAGCTTTATTTACATTTGAACTCCTTAAAAAAAAAAAGTTGCCATATTCTGACACCCCTAGCTTTTTTATATTTCCGTGTACAGGGATGCATAGCGCATCCTCCCTTTTTTTTTTCCTTTTTTTTTTTGGGCGAGGCCAAATTTACTTTTTTAGTTATACCATTTTGGGTAATGTCTATTGCTTTGATCGCTTTTTATTAAAATTTTTATCAGAGGCAAAATGGTGAAGAAAAAAAGGGCGGTTCGGCACTTTTTTTTTTTTTTTCCCTGTAAAATGTTTTTAGAACTTTTTAGAACAGGCGTTTTCGGACACAGGAATAATGTGTATGTGTTTCACAGTCATTTTTTACTTTTATATGTATTCTAGGGAAGGGGGGGGGAGGTGACTTGAATTTTTTTTTTTTTTTTTAAATATTATATATTTTTTTCTTTTTATATTGACTCCCTGGGGGTCTGATTACTAATGCATTGCAAAATACCAGCACTTTTATTACAGGCTGCATAGAGTTGGCGGGGTCCCTTGACTTGTGCAGGCCACCTTTCAGGAAAGTGGTAAAGGTGGTACAAAAAAGAAAAAAAAAGTAGATTTTTGCACAAAAAACTGACTTGTGCAAAAGGGATGTTTCAAATAAGCAGCTTAAAAAAAACAATATGCATGCTCAACTCTCCCTTTGGTTGATGATCCCATGGAGAATCTCCTTTCGATCCCCAGTGTGTGTTGCTCTTGTGCTAATAAGTGAGTATGTCAGCCAAACGGCGGCGGAGCAGTCATGTTAAAACATCACTGACTGCATCACTGACATGTGGGTCAGACCGATCTTTGACTTTTTTTTTTTTTTTTTTTTTTTTTAAGAACCTTAGGCTAGGTTCACAAACTAGCGTTCAGGTTTTCCGTTCTTTGGGTCCACTTGGGGAAAAATGGAAAACCAATCCACTTAAAAAGAGGTTTCCTGTGGACCCCTTAAACTATAATGGGGTCCGCTGGGTTTCTGCCCAAAAAATGCAGAGAAAAAAGTCCTGATTTGGGGACGGAATCCTCGAACAGAGTGTGAACACTGGTGTGAATCCAGCCTTACACCAGCTCTTTCATAAATGTATCTGTTACAGATAACCAATGTGATTTTGTGCAGAACAGTTGTTTTGGTTTGGTCATTACATTACTTGCGAGCCTTTACCTGCAGTTTTGTTCAGATCAAAAACATCCAAACTGGAAATGCTATTATAGTCTGAGGTCTCTTCAGTCCCCAGAATATAATTAATGGAGGCCCAGGGAAGATGATCAAACATAAAAAAAAAAACAAAAAAAAAAAAACAGTGTTACTCAGCTCCCCTTGTCTCTGGCACTGGTGTTCGTCCTCTTCCAGCTTCCTGAATGACGCTAGGGACCACTAAGCGGTCACATGGTGTCATGACGTCACAGGCCTTAGCATCCCTGATGACATTCAGGAGACCTGAAGAGGGCCAGGAGTAGCGTTGGACCCCAGGGCAGGTGAGTAACACTTTGTTTTATGTTGGCTCCGCTGAAGAGACCCCAGACTATATAATAGCTGTTCTTGTTCAGATGTGTTCAGTCCATATGAAACTGTCTGGTGAAACTCACAAGACAAATCTCGTGATATTTACCCAACTCATACTTGAAAAGGGGTGTGTTTCGTTAAAGGGGGGAGGCCTAAATAATCGCCATTAATCATAATCAAGGTAAAATGCCTGATTAATTTAGCTCTGATTTGACCATGATTTGTACATACTCTTAGTAGGCATAGGGAACCAGGGAAAGTAATATATTTAATACATTCTGTAATCTGTGCATGTCCAGTTCCTCTGTGCAGAATAGCCTATATGTCTGCCATACAGGGAATTGCACATGGCTTTGATTGGTACATTTGCCTTTTAGTTGGTGCTTTTTTTTATGGTCATCTATCTTAGTATTTTGAAATCTTTGTTTTTGTTTCTCAGAAGAAAAATCCTGGTAACAGTATACAGATTTCAAGTCTTTACCATGGATCCTGAAAGCCAACCTAATTTTTCCAGCACTGATGAACCAGAAGAGGATAGTAACCCATCTGCTGAAATAGTCAGAGGAATTGTAAGTGATAAGCAGAAGAAAAAATTGAGTGTCCATAATAAACCCCACAAATGTAGAAATAAAGAAGCTAAAGAAATAATGCCAGAAAGTATAAAAGAGAAAAAGTTAATAATCTGTAAAGAATGCGGAAAACAGTTGTCTAAAGCTGCGGTAGAATCACATCATAGAATACACCTGGAAGTGAGAACTTTTACCTGCTATGAATGTGGAAAAACATTCTTATACAGAGCTTCTCTGAAAAAACACCAACAAATTCATCTGCGGGAAAAAAAATACAGTCATGTCAAATCAATTTCATTAAGTAATTTGAAACAAAGGGACACTTATTTTAAAAAAAAAAATTAAAGAAAAACAGTTAAAATTGTTTGGACCAAATTGAACTGTACAGAAAAATGGCATTGGTAAGCCTGCTGTTATTGTTCTGTACATTGGGATGTCATTGTTCTTTTAAATCACATGGAGTGTAAAAAAAAAAAAAAATAAATAAATTGTATTTCCTTATATTTTGTTGAGAATAAATACTTTATTATTGAAACAAAATATATAGATGCGTTTCAAACAACGTTGGCAGCACAGATAGAATTTTAGCTCTCAACAGCTTAGTGTCATATGACTTGCCTCTGCCATTTCTGCAGACTACTGCATATGCCTTGAAGACCTCTACTTACTGCAAAGGGGACAGCAGAAAATGTAGTTGCAACAGTTACTGTTCACTTTTTGGTAAACTATACTTCCCAGCATATGCTGAGAACTATAGAACTTCATTACATTGCAGTGTTCAAAACTACAACTCCCAGCATGTTTGGAACTGTTGGGATTTGCTGGGAGTTGGAGGGTGTTTGGCATACCAAATGTTCTATGTAGGGTTATCTATGAAGACACTGTTTTCCTGTTCACTCAGTCTCTGACTGGGTCAACAAGATGTGGGCAAGTAGTCAATGGTAGCAAGGAGAAAGATCAGTTGGGGGAGGGGAAGGTTTGCAGTAAAGTTGGTGAGGTGGATTGCACCAGGCCATTGCACTGACACAGGTAGAAACCCTAGGTCAGGAGTGAGGACCTACATTCATTGTCACTTCCATTGGCAGGAAGAACAATTTCTCTTCTTTGAAATTAAAAAAATAAATATGAGGGAAGAAAGCAGATAGAAAGGTGCTCCATATGCATCACTCATTTTCTATCCATTAATGGTAAACCTAGCCTAAGCATGCTCTTTATGGAGATTAAGTTATTGAAATAAAAACGGTCATTGGTGCTGTTTTTAGCACCTACAAGGCTAGGGCCACACATTGATTTTGCAATGTCACCCATGGTTAAAAATGAGTGCATGATTATTTCATGACTGAAGTGGCAGTCGTACCAGCACCCTTCACGTAAATTACTTGTGATGTCACAGGATGACCTGGTGATGGGTGTTGCTGATAAAATTGCTGTGTAAACCTAGTTTTATACTGGGTGGCTGAAGTTGAAGGCATAAGGGGGCTCACATATAGTCGTGGCTGGCCTTGTCTGGACATGGAAAAATGCCACCCAGTAGTTTACAATCTTGGCTACCTTCAGACAGTTAAGCATCAAAGCATTACATTATATTTAATTAAAAAAAAAACTGTAAAAAAAACGTTTGTGCACATATCTTATCTTATGCTAGGTTCACACCTGCATTGGGGTTTCAGTTTGGGAACTTGGGGACCCCCCGAACGGAAACCTAATCCGCTTAAAAAAGCGGTTACCCGCGGACCCCAGGCATAGACTATGATCTAGACTGCGCTTTTCTCTCCGCATTTTTTAAACGGCTTTGAGGACAAAAACCCCGAACGGAGTTTAAGTACTGGTGTGAACGTAGCCTAATTTGTAAAGGGGGTGATGACATAAAGTGAAGATCCCTCACCTCCTGGGAATTATTGGAAGGTTGTACAGGAGGATAGTAACAGGGCTGTGACTTTTGGAAGTTATATACATTAGCTTTGTTGTGTTTCACTTCCTGCTGTCTTAGCCTACAACTACCATGATCCCCCCCCCTCCCTCTCATACCCCCCTCCCTGTTTCCCTGGCTATCCTGTGGACTACTAGCCCTACCTAACTAACTCAACCTACCCCTCCCACACCACCCTATCATAGTTACCTGTGTTCTGTGTCTTGGAGATCAGTTTCTTCTGTCCTGCCAGCTCCTTCTTCTGTGGACTTCTTGCGCATGCGTGGTAAGCGCTCTTCACTTCTGTCGGCGATTGTAAAATAGAGCTGGGAATCACTGGCTCTATTGCGCAGGCGCTGCCAGAAACAAAGGAAGTGATGTTTCGTGCCAGAAGACTGAAGACAGGTAAGTATGATGGGGTGGGGGGAGTATTGGTGAGTCTCCGTTTCCGGAAACGGCGAAACAGAATGTCACCGGCTTATCAGAAAGTGTGTCTGGGGCGGTCACTTGACTGCCCCAGGGATATGGGTAAATATAGATTTATCTTTTTAACCCCTTCCCGCTCTGCGCCGTACTATTACGTTTCGCTGAGCATTAAGTTAACGCTCAGCACCGTAATAGTAAAGAGCTGTAATTACTTCCGCGGCATTACTTCTGGCTCTCGACTGTGTTATACAGCCGAGAGTCGGGACCAGCTGTCCCATTAACCCCGATCAGGGGTTTAATCCCTTGGATGCCGCGGTCAAACATGACCGCGGCATCTAAGGGGTTGTGCAATAATAATGCAAAATTCATAATTTTATAACATTTTCAGTGAATTGTCCTTTTTTTTTAACAAACAAACTCAAAGTATAATGACCAAAATTTACCACCAACATAAAATACAATGTGTCACGAAAAAACACCTTGAGATCACATGGCTAGGTAAATGCGTTATGAAGCTATTCTCACATAAAGCAAAAGATGTCATATTTGAAAAATGGGGTCTGAGCATTAAGGCCCAAACTACCCTGTGTCATTAAGGGGTTAATTAAATAAAAGAGAAGTTAGGCAGGGGGGAGGGGGGTTTAGTTTAGTGCTTAATTTTTGTTTTATCCCAGATTACCCCTTTAAGATATCTATCTAAGTTTCTTATAATGACCTGTACTTTCTCAAACAGTGCTTAATTTAAGGAGAATTACCTGTTAGAATTTATGAATACACTACATACAATTTAGCATCTTTACTGTAAGGATCACGGTACTTTAGCATTTTTTTTTTTTCTACCTAAAACATTTGCAAAGTAAGAATGCTTTCAAAAATAGGTTAACTAGTTTTTTGTCAATTAACAAAATTTAGTGAATGAGCAAAAAAGAAATCTAAATCAAATCAATATTTGGTGTGACTGCCTTTTGGAAGAGGAGTCCTGGAAATGATATGGCCCTCCCATAGCGCCCCAATCCTTAACATCATCAAATCTGTCTAGGATTACAAGAGACAGAGATTACATGAGGAAACGCTGCAGTTTATAGTACCTGCAAAGTGGATGTGATTCTGGCTAATCCCATCCACACTTTGCAGAAAAAAAAAATCTACAGCGGTAATGCTGCAATTTCAAAAATGCTTGCATTTTTGTCAATCACATTGTGGCAGTTATATATCTACAGAAATGCTGGCGATTTCCATATAGGTATAATTGGGGCATAAAGAGAGTTTTCCTCTGCAGACTTACTGTGAAAAGTGCTGCGGAAAAAAATGCCTTTTGGCTGCAGCATGTTCATGTGCATGAAACATTAATGAATTTAATTTGATTCATTGTCCAGCTGTAGACCAAGTGTTAGGGTAATGACGCACATAGCAAAAAACACTGCTGAACGTCCACAGGAACGTTAAGCAGAGTTTTTCACTACAAAATGGTAAAAACAACCTTTAAATTGGGTGGTTTTTTGCCTGCAACCCGCAGCTTTATTTGCATTTCTTTTGCATTTTCTAATGCAAAAGCTGATATCTGCTGCAATAATTAAAATGCAGGCTTAAATGTTACCTGAGTTTTTATGAAAAGTTAAAATATCTACAGGGTTTTGCTGATTTCCTATCAGTATGTCTGCTGCTAATATACCCATTATGGCTGGAACATTTTTTCATTTGTCTCTGAGACAATAAGGTGTGTACATTAAGAAGCAGTGTGCCCCCTTCCCCATCCTGTATAACTACTGCTGGTTTGTTTATACATTTGGTGCGAAAAGTATTCAGACCCCTTTTAAATTTTTCACTCTTTGTTTCATTGCATCCATTTGCTAAAAGCAAAAAAGTTCATTTTTTTTTCTCATTAATGTACACTCATCTCCCCATCTTGACATAAAAAAAACAGAAATGTAGATATTTTTGCAAATTTATAAAAAAAAAAAAAACTGAAATATCACATGGTCATAAGTATTCAGACCCTTTGCTGTGGCAGTCATAGTTAACTGACATGCTGTCCATTTCCTCCTTGAGGTGGTTCTACTCCTTCATTGGAGTCCAGCTGTGTATTTCAGGAAATACTCGATTTATATGGAATGCGGATTTCCTCACGCTTCATGGTAACAAATCGCATTTATTTTTTTGCAAAAATGGCTTGCTGCACATGTTAGGGCATGGTAAAGGTTAAATACTATACTCCGTAAGGACCTTTGTGAGATGAGATGGTCACATGATATTCTCTAGTGACGTGATTGGGTAAGCGTGTCTGTTTGTTAGAAGGTCCTTGCGTATGAAGAAAAGTAGAAAATCTGAGAGAGTTTTTTTTTTAATGCGATTCACCACAAATTAATTCAGATTGAATCGTTTTGGAAAAGTAGGCAAAGCAGCCGAATCGAATTTTTTAAAAATTCGCTCATCTCTATTGTCTATGGATGGATTTTCCCTAGTAACGGGGAGTGGAACACAAATTAGCTAGAAGACAGCAGATTAGCAGTGACAACAATTTTAGAGAGGTTTTTCAACAAAACATTAATGTGCATTACTTTATGGTCCATATTCACATGCTCTATTAAGTGAGACTAAGTTAACTGAAAAGCGAACCTATAATTTTCCATCCACTAAAAATGTAACTTAAAGGCATCCACAAAAATGAATAACCTACAGTGCCTTGCGAAAGTTTTCGGCCCCCTTGAACCTTTCAACCTTTTGCCACATTTCAGGCTTCAAACATAAGAATATAAAATTTAAGTTTTTTGGTGAGGAATCAACAAGTGGGACACAATCGTGAAGTGGAACGAAATTTATTGGATATTTTAAACTTTTGTAAAAAATAAAAAACTGAAAAGTGGGGCGTGCCAAATTATTCGGCTCCCTTAAGTTAATACTTTGTAACGCCACCTTTTGCTGCGATTACAGCTACAAGTCGCTTGGGGTATGTCTCTATCAGTTTTGCACATCGAGAGACTGAAATTCTTGCCCATTCTTTCTTGGAAAACAGCTCGAGCTCAGTGAGGTTGGATGGAGAGCATTTGTGAACAGCAGTTTTCAGCTCTTTCCTTCCATTTCAATATGATCGCTTGCACAGTGCTCCTTGGGATGTTTAAAGTTTGGGAAATCTTTTTGTATCCAAATCCGGTTTTAAACTTCTCCACAACAGTATCATGGACCTGCCTGGTGTGTTCCTTGGTCTTCATGGTGCTCTCTGCGCTTTAAACAGAACCCTGAGACTATAATAATAATAGTCCTTTAATAGTCCCACAATGGGGAAATTCAGTGTGTTACAGCAGCAAAGATAAGCAGATACAGATACAAATACAAATATAACAGAGCAGGTGCATTTATACGGAGACTTGATTACACACAGGTGGATTATATTTATCATCATCAGTCATTTAGGACAACATTGGATCATTCAGAGATCCTCACTGAACTTCTGGAGTGAGTTTGCTGCACTGAAAGTAAAGGGGCCGAATAATATTGCACGCCCCACTTTTCAGTTTTTTATTTTTTACAAAAGCTTAAAATAACCAATAAATTTCGTTCCACTTCACAATTGTGTCCCACTTTTTGTTGAATCTTCACCAAAAAATTTTAATTGTATATCCTTATGTTTGAAGCCTGAAATGTGGCAAAAGGTTGAAAAGTTCAAGTGGGCCGAATACTTTCGCAAGGCACTGTATATCTCATAGGCAAAATGGAAAACCTACATATCAAAATAAAACATATCAAACCTCCAGTATATGTATAAAAACAAAAAATCGAATGTAAATATGGGTAGCCTAAGGTTTTCTATATAACGTGAATTGTTCCATAGAAGGATCTAACGCCTTTTTGATGTCTTCTACATGCTCCAAAATCCTAGTCCTTCGTTCTTGAGAGGTGAGTCCTATATAAATCAAAACGCATGGACATTCGGCAAAGTAAATAACATCTTCACTTGAAAAATTTGTGGTGAATTATCTTGTATTCTTTCTGACGTAGAAAGTCATAGAAGGCCTCAGTTTTCACCATATATTTGCAAGCGGAAAAATTGCCGCATGGTGAGAACCCCCATGTAGCACCTGAACTTGAAAATAAGTACTTTGAAGCAAGTGGTACATAGTGACTGCACACCAGTAAGTCACCCAACGTTTTGTTGCGTTGAGTATTTAGTAACGGTTCCTGGATAAGATTGAATGTAACGCACTGTCCTAAGAATCGGCCAAGACATCCCTCATTTCTCTCCATCTGCTGTGAAAGTTTTTTAAAGTGATTCTATCATTAGAATTAGGCAAATTTGCATAACGACATGTTGGAATAGCCTTTAGAAAGGCTATTCTATCTCTGTCTTTTAGCTTTTATCTGACGCCGTTTTTGAAATAAATACTTTATTGTTATATGCTAATTCTGTGCACGGAGTACAGGGGGTGTTCATGTGAAGAGATCCTTCTCTTCTTATTCTTCGTTGCTTAGGAAGCACTTCTCACTACAGCGCATGCGCTGGATATGCATGCGCTGTAGTGAGAAGTGCTGCTTCCGACGCAGCAAAGAATAAGAAGAGAAGGGTCTCTTCACATGAAGGGGCGTGCATCAGCAAGAGGAGGTGGAATAGTGGATATGACGGGGCTGTGCTCGGAGCACAGGGGGAACGCCCCTGTGCTCCGTGCACAGAATTAGCATATAACAATAAAGTATTTATTTAAAAAACTGGCGTCGGATAGAATAGCCTTTCTGAAGGCTATTTCAACGTGTCGTTAGGCAAATTTGCCTAAATCTAATGATAGAATCCCTTTTAATTGGTCTCAGCTGTTTTGGATTTTTGAGTCTGTTGATTAAATGTTAGGAATTCTGCACGTTTCTTCACTTTGGCTGTGTTGTAGCCATGTTCCACATCTATATTAGAGTATCCCCTCATCAAAAAGCATTATCTTAAATCTTTATCCTACACCTCAACATCAGAGTCCGTATCACAAATTCACCATGCTCGAATAAATTGACCCGTGGGTATTGCACGGATAATATGTTTAGGGTGGGTAGATGCATGCAGAAGCAAATTCACACTAGTCATCTTACGATGCACAGTTATGTGTAATGTGACCTGTCAATCCACCTTGATTTTAATATCCAAAAAGTCCAATTCCTGTTGGGTTATTGTGTGTGTCAAACAGATGTTCATATTGTTGTCATTAAGTTGTGTTAGAAATAAGTTCAGTTGATGGCGTGTAAGAAGTTGGCACATGAGGGTCAACAAGCCGCCCCCATAGACACACCCTGGGTCTGGAGAAAGAAACGGTCCTTGAATAGGTAGAAATTGTGAGTTAAAACTGATACCTATACTTCTTGAGTATGTACTATCAGGTTGATGTCCAGACCACTATTGCACCGAGAAAAATCTAGCCACCATCAGTCCATGTTGATGTTCAGTGGATGTTTAGAGTGACTCCACATCTGCACTGACCAAGTATGTCTTCCTCTAAAATCACGCCGTCAATTTGTTGCAGTGCCTCAGTTGAATCTTTAATATAAGAATTGGGATATAGCTAGAAAACAGGCAAAAGTACTCAAATATCACAGTAATCTGTGAGCAACAAACGATAAATTCCAATAGAATAAAATACATATTTATTGAATAAATAATAAAATAAATGTCACATAAAGGGAGGAAAACACAAGAAAGTAACCACACATAAACATGTTGAATGGTCAGCACATGTGAATACAATCAATATTTCATATACTTGTGGAAAGAGAGTTCTGAATGTCCCTGGGTAAAGTCCTAAGCACATAAGTATACGCTGCCGAATGGACAGGCACTGAATAAATATCTCAAGCGCCCAACAGACTCTCAATACCACATAAAATAAACTTACAGCTGAATAAGTCATAAGATATCGACCAGTCACAATGTACATTTATTCACTGCCTGCCCATTTGGCAGCATATACTCGTGTGCTTAGGACTTTACCTATGGACATTAAGACCTGTCTTTGCACAAGTATATTAAAGGGATTGTCCGGGATAAATGGAAATCCCTACACTAATCTAAGCACCCTCCTACTTTCTAAATAACATAATTAATCAAAAATGTATATTTACCCATATCCCCGGGGCGGTCATGTGACCGCCCCAGGGACATTTGGTTATCCGGTGACGATCCGTTTCGGGAAATGGAACATCACTACTACTCCACCCCCCCCCCCCCCCATCCACTCCATCATACTTAATTCCAGGCTTCTTCCTGCAGGACGGCTCCTCCCTCTTTTCTGACTGCAGGTGCTTGTTCCAGGGCTGCTCTGCTGCCGATAATCCACCTCTACTGCGCAGCTCCCACCCATGCACAGTAGAGGTGGATCATCACTACAGAGCAGCGCTGGGACAAGAACGCGCGCCAGCAGTCAGAAAAGAAGGATGGGCGTCCTTTAGGAGGAAGACAGGTAAGTATATAATGGGGTCGGGGGGTTAAGCTGAGTAGGTAGGGAAGGGCTAGTAGTTGTGAGCGGGATAGCTAGAGAGACAGGGATGGGGTGTATGGGAGAGAGGTAGCATATAAGTTACATAGCAGGAAGCTGAACCATGTAAACAAATGCAGAAGATATCAGGAGCTCCCAGAAATCACTCAAAACACTGCTAAAGGTATATGGGTGCATTTTATTAACCTATTAATAGCACTAACAGACCTTTTTTTAAAACAAAAAAACATTTTTTGCCCAAAAAACTCCCTTTAAATATTTATTGTATTCACATGTGCTGATCATTCAACATGTTGTTTATGTGTGGTTCCTCCTGGGCTGAAAAGATGGGTAATACGTTATCCTTGGAAAAATGTTTTGTCAATAATAATTTTCTTTTCTTTTATGGCAGTACATTTATCAGAATGAGTGTAGGGCCAAAACAGATAATTGATCATCGACGAATATTTGGATAGATTGATTACCTTTTGAGTCTTGTCCTTCTTCTGGACCCTCTCTTGCTCATCAAACAGAGGGTAACTATCGTACGTTTTTCCCCTTCACCTTTGTGGGAAATATCAGATTGCTAAGACACCACACTTTCTGTTGAGTGAGTTGACACTGAATGGGAGTGACCACTTCCAACTTGTTTCCTACACTTATAAACTCTATCACTGAGGTGGTCTTTAAGGTCCATTTGATATTTTTTTCAATGTCCTACCCTGAGTTTCCATTTCCCACTTTTTGTTATCCTGCTGTAATTGGCTTTCCCATCTCAATATTTCACCTGGCGATGCTGACATCCAATCTGACATTCCAAAAGCTCCAATTGTTTACGATCCGGTCCAAAAAGCAATTTAATAAATGCTCTTAAGCATGTTTTAAAAGCTTACTCCCACTTTTTCTTAAATTGGTCATTTTCCACAGGGAAAGAGTGAAATGTGTGCATTTGTAGGCCCTGTGGAATCAAGTCTCTAGATAAATACTGCTCAAAAGTTGTTTTATTCCAACACGTTCTTAGGAGTAAGAAATGTAATTATTGCTATGCATCCCTCACATCCCTTGATGCATCTGTTGACCCAGTAGTCATATCAGTAAAAATACTAGAAACTTGACTGATCCAATAATTTTTTGTGCATATGAACGGATTACTTTTATTCACTTTAGGTACCGTTGATACTTATATAGTTTTATT
Organism: Leptodactylus fallax; assembly: GCA_947044405.1. NCBI lineage: Eukaryota > Metazoa > Chordata > Amphibia > Anura > Leptodactylidae > Leptodactylus > Leptodactylus fallax. The sequence continues at coordinate 5,945,990 of CAMRHE010000027.1, read as the reverse complement.
TATATTTTAACCCCTTAACAAAAATCTAAAACATTGCAAAAAAATTTTTTTTTCTAAAAGTCACCATATTCTGACACCTATAACTTTTTAATATTTCTGTGTATGGGGATGCATAGGGAATTTTTTTTTTTTTTTTTTTTTTGCGGGGCCTGGTGTACTTTTTAGTTATACCATTTTGTGGGGGATGTCTATTGCTTTGAACACTTTATTCAAATTTTTATCAGAGGCAAAACGCCAAAAAAAAAAAAACGGCGGTTCAGCCTTTTTTTTTTTTTTTTTCTTGCTATGGCATTCATCATAGGTAAAAAATTATTTTTTATACGTTTGTAGACTGGGTGTTTTCAGACACAGGGATACCTAATGTGTATGTGTTTTAAAGTAATTTTTTAGTTTTATGTGTATTCTAGAGAAAGAGGGGTGATTTCAACTTTTAGTTTTATGGGGGGGGTTATATATATATTTTTTAACTATTTTTTAAAAAATATTTTTGTAGCCTGTCTAGGGGGCTTGAACTTGCAATCAATACAACTGTATTGCAGTCTATAGGTAGTTTTGATCGGTAGTGGGAAACCAGCCTAATACCCCTAGCGCAAATCGCTTTGCTGCAGGTTTTTAATGCAGAATATGGAAAGTGTCTGTTTAACCACTTCATAGCCAGGCCATTTTCCCTGGTTCCTAACTTGACACACTTTCAGGATTTTTTGTACATAATTTTTTTCGTCTCTCTTTGCTGATACATAGGGTTTTATGTTTGTCATTTTTATTTTTGCCCCCCCCCCCCCAGCATCTCCTGCAGTCCCTGACACTCAGCAATCACGTGACCACTGGGCCAGGAGTAAGCCACATCATGGTGGCTTCCAAAACTGTATAAACAATTTTCAATGTGTGATGTGTATTCAGTGATCAGGAAGGCAGAAATGTTAGTAAACCATCCCTTCGTTCTCTTTGGGAAATCCAGCAGTCACTGACTGCCACTTCCCCGCTCTCGCACCTTCAAGCTTTGCAATGATGTACCTGTATGTTTTTGATGACCTCCATGAGGTATATAGTCAGTGGACATTCAGCCAGTGATTAAATCACATCCACTATGCTGCAACTGTAAATAGCCTCAAGTTGGCTTATGTTGAATTCATGGCGGCAAACCCACTGTGATTTCACCCAGTGTGTCCTTGGCCTTTATGATGCAATATACAGTTGTGATAAAGCATAAAAACTGCTAACTTCAGTCATCCCCAATGTATTGAATGATACAAGATCATCATAAGTAGCAAAGGAAAATGTTTCTTAACATTTCACTTAATAAATTAACAATATCTCATGTCATTTTACAGCTGGACACCACCTGCAGAGGACTCTTTAAGCACTCTCTGAGCATTGCACACATATCCTTAAAATATTGATAACACCATTTTTCACTTAAGTGACATGAATCCCCACAGGGAATAATTATGCTAATAAACCTTAATGATTCTTGCAAATAAATGATCAAACCAAATTGCTACTGTTGATTTATATTAATGGGTGCCTTTAGGAGGAGATCTGTCAAGATGTGCTGTATCCTGCATCCTGATTCCTCTAGTTTAGCAGAAGACTCTAGAGTTTGTGTATGTGGAGCTTTTGCAGTTCCCAGTGTTCCTAAAGTATTCATATTCTTCCTTGTGGCTAGTAAATATCAGTGTTCCTATTACTGGAGACACTTTCTCTTTGATGATTTTTCATCTCTAAAATTCTTGTTCTGTTTGTGCTCCAGAACATTTACAATTTTTAATGTGTATTTGCAGAACACACTGGAATGTAATACTGTACCATACATATAGGAAAACTTATTTTTATACTGTTATCTAGATTGAGCTATTGCAAACAGTGAAGGGAGCCATATACAGTGGGTATGGTATTCAGACCCCTTTAAATTTTTCACTCTTTGTTTCATTGCAGCCATTTGCTAAAAGCAAAAATGTTCATTTTATTTCTCATTAATGTACACTCAGCACCCCAACTTGACAGAAAAAAACTGAAATGTAGATATTTTTGCAAATTTATAAAAAAAAAAAAAAGCTGAAATATCACATGGTCATAAGTATTCAGACCCTATGCTGTGACACTCATATTTAACTCAAATGCTGTCCATTTCCTTCTGATCCTCCTTGAGATGGTTCTACTCCTTCATTGGAGTCCAGCTGTGTTTAATTAAACTGATTGGACTTGATTAGAAAAGGCACACACCTGTCTATATAAGACCTCACAGCTCACAGTGCATGTCAGAGCAAATGAGAATCATGAGGTCAAAGGAACTACCCAAGGAGCTCAGAGACAGAATTGTGGCAAGGCACAGATCTGGCCAAGGTTACAAGAGAATTTCTGCAGCTCTCAAGGTTCCTAAGAGCACAGTGGCCTCCATAATCCTTAAATGGAAGAAGTTTGGAACGACCAGAACTCTTCCTAGACCTGACCGTCCAGCCAAACTGAGCAATCGTGGGAGAAGAGCCTTGGTGAGAGAGGTAAAGAAGAACCCAAAGATCACTGTGGCTGAGCTCCAGAAATGCAGTAGGAAGATTGGAGAAAGTTCCACAAAGTCAACTATCACTGCAGCCCTCCACCAGTCGGGGCTTTATGGCAGAGTGGCCCGAAGGAAGCCTCTCCTCAGTGCAAGACATATGAGAGCCTGCATAGAGTTTGCCAAAAAAACACATGAAGGACTCCCAGACTATGAGAAATAAGATTCTCTGGTCTGATGAGACGAAGATTGAACTTTTTGGCGTTAATTCTTAGCGGTATGTGTGGAGAAAACCAGGCACTGCTCATACCTGTCCAATACAATCCCAACAGTGAAACATGGTGGTGGCATCATCATGCTATGGGGGTGTTTTTCAGCTGCAGGGACAGGATGACTGGTTGCAAGTGAAGGAAAGATGAATGCGGCCAAGTACAGAGAGATCCTGGAAGAAAACCTCTTCCAGAGTGCTCTGAACCTCACACTGGGCTGAAGGTTCACCTTCCAGCAAGACATTGACCCTAAGCACACAGCTAAAATAACAAAGGAGTGGCTTCGGAACAACTCTGTGACCATTCTTGACTGGCCCAGCCAGAGCCCTGACCTCAACCCAATTGAGCATCTCTGGAGAGACCTGAAAATGGCTGTCCACCAACATTCACCATCCAACCTGACGGAACTGGAGAGGATCTGCAAGGAAGAATGGCAGAGGATGCCCAAATCCAGATGTGAAATACTTGTTGCATTTTTCCTAAGAAGACTCATGGCTGTACTAGCTCAAAAGGGTGCTTCTACTCAATACTGAGCAAAGGGTCTGAATACTTATGGCCATGTGATATTTCAGTTTTTCTTTTTTAATAAATTTGCAAAAATATCTACATTTCTGTTTTTTTTTCTGTCAAGGTGGGGTGCTGAGTGTACATTAATGAGAAATAAAATGAACTTTTTTGCTTTTAGCAAATGGCTTCAATGAAACAAAGAGTGAAAAATTTAAAGGGATCTGAATACTTTCCGTACCCACTGTATTTTATTGCAGTGCTGCAATTTATTAGCAAGTGCTAAGTGCATATTTTGCGAAACCCATTGAAGGAGCAAAGATGCTGTGGCAACCATAACACCTGCTGAATTGTCCTGCATAAGGGTAAGTGCACATATAGCATAAAAAATAATTACACTGTAAAAGCAGTCTGCATGTAAACAGCTGCAGGTTTCACTCTACATAGCAGTGAATGCTATCTCTGTAAAAACCCAATGCATTTTCAAGTCTTATTGAGAAGCCTTTTTGAAAACAGTTGAGAAAATTGTTATAACTAGAGCATTCTTAGTTTTGAAGAAAACACTGCATATGTAGACTTTTAACCCCTTCCTGCTCAAATTGTTACCTATATACTTAGAGCCACATAATAGTATGTGCTGGGATTTGGCTAACTCAGAAGCAATGCTTGATGCAGTGCTACTGGGTTGTGGCTGTATTGTACAGTCAGAAGCCATACCTCCCAACTTTCAAAGGACAGAAAGAGGGACAAAATATGCGGCGCGCTATGCGCACCATGGCAAACTTAGCTCCACCCACTTCTACGTTGACTCTGCCCATTATCATCTATTTTTCCATGTGCCCCCATACAGTATAATGCTCCTACAGTCACCCTAACATTATATGTCCCCACGTTATAATGTTCCCCTCCAATTTCCCACAGTATTAAGTCCCTCTCCTCGTGCCTCAGTTTAAACTGGTGGAAACTAGAGGGGGATGTTAAACTGGGGCAGCTTCAGGGTGATATTAAACAGTGGGGGTAGTTGGAGGGGGCCATTAAACTAGGGGCAACTAGAGGCAGACATGTCCCCCCCCTCCAGCTACCCCCCACGATTTAATGTCCTTCTTCAGTTGCCCCCAGTTTAATGTCACCCTCCATCTGCCCCCAGTTTAATGTCCCCCTTAATCTGCCACCATCTTAATGCCCTTTCATCTGTCCTCAGTTTAATGTACTCCTCCATCTACCACTAATTTAATGTGCCCCCTTCATCTGTCACCAGCTTAATGTCCCCCATTATCTGCCACCAGTTTAATTGCCCCCTACATCTGCCCCAGTTCCCCCCTCTCTCACACATGCTGCCTCTTGTCTCCTTATCTTCGATCACTCTCTGTTCCCAGCTTTCTGTGTAACATCACACTGTCCCGCAGTATCCAGAATAGCCCCACCCACACGAGTCTGATCACATGGTCATGACGTCATCATAGGTCCTTTAGCCACTAGGATTTAGCATCTACCATTTGGCCTTTACCCTACCCTGTATAATAATAGCAGTTTCGTTTCGGCCGTGTTTGGTCCGAACGATACCGCTGGGCAAGTTCATCTAAGTGCCGCCCACTCAGGGACTCGGGCTGCTGTGCCAGAGAAATAAGCTTCGCGTGCCAAAAATGAGATTGCTGACCCCTGACCTAGAGACAGACAGCTATTTTCTTCTACTGTCCCATAAACATGAATTAGAGTTTCCAATAATACATGCACATGCTGCCAAAACAACCCCTTACTCATCTATAAAGGAGATTTACAGTCACAGAAAATTCAACAAATCACACAATTTCTTGGCAGTATTTGATTCAGTTTTTTGAGCTAAGCATAGTAATGAATATAAAAGAGAGGAGAGAGTATAAGGGCCCTTGCACACGACTGAGTCCCGTTTGTGGAAAACGGTCCGTGTGTGGGTCATAGTACCCAAACTGAACTCTTTCATGTGCATAGAACTCACATCACATCATAACTCACTATGATACATTGACTCCTATGTACACATCCGAGTTCAGTCCAGGTACTACCGCCCACGCAAGGACCATTTTCCATGGACGGGACTTGGTCGTGTGCAAGGGCCCTTAGTCTTTCTATTATAATTTTCCTGCTTTTTGGATACCCTTTGTCTCATTAAAACTGCGTCAAAAACTATTCCCAGCCTTTTGGCCTTATGTATAAAACACTTTGAAAGCAAAGAGTCGATTATCTGCTATCTTGCCTATTGTCATATGCAACTGTGCCACTTTTTATTTATATTATTTGTTGGTTGCTTCATTGCACATTATAAAACTCTTGAAGATATTCCATGATCAACTAATAGAGAACTATACACATTTGCGTGCAGGCACTATGTATAGTACAATACTTTACATTTTGAGCACCTGCTGTGTGTCAGATGCAGCATGATCTATACCAGGTGCTTTAGTTTTTTTTCCCCATAGACTTTAATTAATAATTACAAATACAAGACCTAATGCCTATGCATCTTTTTTACATGTGATACTGCTTTGCCACCATTGAGGAGATTTTGAGTTTTATTCCAATTATATAAAAGTAGCTAAGACTCGTAGATATGTTTAATTCTTGTCTAACTTTAATTCATGAAGGAAAAGGTATGCTGAGAAGGGCCTGCAAAGTGAGATGGGAACTGTTCTTTGGTTCTTTATCTGGGCTAAATTCACACACACTAATAATGGTTTGGAACTGGTTTCTCTCCCAAACTTGCTTATATACAACCAGTTTATCCTCAATGTTTGCCACTGTTGCAATTATTATAATCAAACAGTTAATAGATCAGATAACAATAGGAATAGCAGTGGTATAGGTAATATTTATCAGGCATTCATTAAGATAGATGAAATATTTTACATGAAATACTGACAAAGGATCTGCTACCCCTGGCCGTTCTTTGGGCAATGGTGCGTTTTTAACTGCCTTAAGAACGATTAGGTAATAATTCAAACATGAAACTCCTACAAAAAAACTAAAACAGTAGCCAGGTTAATAAATCCTAAAGTAAGATGAGTCTTGGGCCACCTAAAAATCTTCTCCAATTTACATCTTCTTTCTTAGAAGAAGTTGAAGACATTTTATATATTTCTCTTCGTACATATGATTTTGAGAAAATGTAGAAGATCTGGATTTTTCTCTTTTGACTACTCATGAATCATTGAGTCCCTCGTTTACATTAAATTTAGATGAGGATATAGAACTTCCCATAACATGAAATAGAATAAGGAGACTAGAAAGAAAAAACACTATCCAGTACGAACTATAGATAATACAGGAACTAGTTGATCAAATGTAGTTCCTTTTCTATTAAGGAATAGTCCCATTGACAACATGGGTGTTAATGAGATAAGAGATTATTCAACCACTAAAAACAGAGACCCAAAAATTCAATCAATTTTTTATAACTCCTTCACAAAAATGAAAAAATGTAAGCGGGGAAACAAAGTGGTAAGAAAAACAGGGAGAATAGCCTCAAATTAAAAGTTAATAAAAATAAAAACAAAATTGAAAAGAAAGTATAAATAAGAATAAAAATATAAACACTAACAGTTCAGTAAAAATGTTTTATTTTTACCGTTCCGTAGATAAAGGTGGTGGCATGGTTGTACAAAGCTATGAGGACCATCACAAAGAAGCAACTTGGCTTTTTCTGATAATACTCATTATACTTTAATGACACATGATCCATTCTCAATGGCACAGAATAATTTGAAAGCTATTTTGAATAAGGCAAAAAATGAGGGCATTCTCTTAAAAGAAGAATATACGTTTCTTTTAATTCCTTTTCCTAATAAACCATTTTATTACCATCTTCCAAAGATACATAAATCCTTAAAAAGCCTTCCCCGGAAAACATAATATCAGTAACAGGGTCACTAAAAGCGATTTGTCACTTTTTTTGGCTCTATACCTTCAGGAGTTTAATAAAATTAGATAGTTAGCTTAAAGATACGGACCAACTTCTTTGTGAGGTCCAGAATATTGAATGGAGGGAAGAGTTTATGTTTATCACGTTAGACATAACTTCTCTATACTGCAATATTTCTCACCAACTTGGATTAAAATGTATAGAAACGTCTGATAATGATTTGTATATAACTAACAAACAAAAACAGTTTCTTCTATCATGTTTAGATCATCAAGGTTTGGGAACAGCAATGGGTCCCAATTTATTTATGGGCTGGTTTGAATAGTAACTTTATTTGTCATTACCAGTGCTATATGCGATATGGTCTGATACTGAATTAGAGGTTAAGGAATTTGTGTGCATTTTGAATACTAACACATGGGGATTCAAGTTAACAATGGAATATGATAGAAGTAAAATAGTATTTTTAGATTTAGTAATATCTCACAAAGAGAAAACTATCTTCACTGCCACTCATTTTAAAAATGTGGATACAAATAGTTATTTGAACTATAAGATTGCACATTATAGAAAATGGGTTATTTAATATACCTTACAGCCAATGCAAAAGAATAAAAAAAAATTGTACAGAGGATTCTACATTTTATACACAAGCAAACATTTTAAGAAAAGGGCTATCCTAGAAATGTATTGTCAAGATCATCAGGGGGTTATATGAAGGAGGTTCACATTTTATTATCCCCTTCAAATCTAGTCACAAACAAATACAATCTATTCTTTGTCAAAATTGGCATCACTCACCAAAGACGCCTTTTTAAAGGATATTATACAAAAAAAACCCCGAAAGTTACATACAGACTGGAGCCAACAATTAAAACTATATTGGCACCAAGTAAGTTAAGACACCATAGGAAAATTGATACATTGGATGAAGGAACGCAAACGTATCATAACAAGTGGTACTCAATTTTTCAGTGCAAAGGTTACCTTTGAAAATTTTTTTGATCAAATTGAACATGAATTGCCAAAGGAGTTATGTAGTTTAATTGATTGAATGCAAGTGCCATTTGCAATATGTTGGGTGCACAACATTTGCCATTTTCCTATGCTACCACAGAGGATAAGTTTCTGTCCTCATGTTTTTGTATGTGATACCCTGCCACAATGCATCTTTGGCTCAAATATTAAGTTATAATGATAAAAAATGTACCTGATTCTTTTTTAATGCATGGATGCTGATTGTTACCATGTTGGTTGGAAATGCTTGTATATGTTATTAACTTATCAATACAATGTAACAGACATTACTTATTTACAACCTACTGATTTTAATCTAGTAACGTCCCTAAATGAATTTGTCACCGGCAGAATAATGAGCCGCAGCGTCCACTTCGGCAATCATTATTACTTCTCACTGGCAAAACAAAGAATTAGAGATGCAAAGTTTTAATGTGCCGTGGTTGATGAATAATTAAAAGCTTTTGAGGATAATACACCATTTTACAGGTTCTGCCCCAGCAGAGATAACACAGTATCTGTCTGGAGATAAAGTAGCCTTGGGAGTTTGGTAGGACATTAATCTTCTACCTTACGCTTAGCTGACACACAGCACAAACCACATATATTTAAACCAAGTGATAATGATGGCAAAATATAAATTGCCCTGATAAGTTACTGCTGCCATAGATGTTTGATACTACACAATGGTAGTCCCGGTATGTCTGCCAAGGAGACTTTGTGAGCAGTCAATGTAGACTCAAATACAGTTAAGTATAGGTCAGAGTCATACACCACCATGTGCTACATAATGGCAGCGTTACTCTCTCATGGCTCTTAGGTGGTCACTTGTAGTGAAAATTTTGTGACTCTACCACAATGCAAAAACTATGACTGCAAAAAGAAAATGTTATAGCAAGTTAGCCTCTAAAAGGTATCACCTGATTTCTTCACTCTTCCACTACTTTCAAAGGCTAAGACGGTACAACATTATTGTAAGGGAATCACTAGAGGAGCGATTCCCCAGAAGCTGCTGGAGAACTAGGGGGAGGGGCACAACGAGACAGTGGACCCTAAGCTGAATCCCCCCCACTGTCCCTGGCTAACTTGTCCGATCTGTCCTAGGTGACAGCCAGCAACCACGTCGACAGTCCCTCCTTATAATAAGTGATCACACAGAACGCAGACAAGACGCACAACAACAAAGGGAGGTAAGCTAGCCAAGGGGTCAGTAATAATCGAGCAATTGCAGCACAGAATCGAGATCCAAGAGAATAGTCAAAGTCAAAGCCAGTGGTCAGAAAATAAGAAGAGCAGGTAACAAATAACAAGAAGTAAAGCCAGAAAGCAAAAAAGCAATAGCAGGCGCCCATAGGAAAGTGGGCAAACAATAAATAGGGAGAAAGAACCCGCCTCAGACTTGATAGGAGGATAGGCTGTCAATCACCAAGGCAGGACCAAAGTTAACTCTTAGTGGAGCAGGGGGAGAGCAAGGTGAAGGAGAAGGGCATGGTGGAAAATCAATTAAGGAGGTGAGGGAATAGGACAGTGTTCAGACAGTACAAGAAAAACCCAAAGAAAAGAATCACAACCGGGCACGCCTCTTGCGCCGCAGCGTGCGCCCGTAGGACGGTGCCAAAGCCCAGACAGGCAAGGACGTTACAGTACCCCCCCCCTTTTACGAGGGGCCTCTGGACCCTCGCCAGATGGACCAGGTTTTGAAGGGTTCTGGCGATGAAAAAGATTAATTAAACGTGGCGCATGTAGGTCCCTACCAGAAACCCACGTTCGCTCTTCCGGGCCATAACCCTTCCAGTGCACGAGGTACTGCACAGCATTCTGCACCCGACGGGAATCCAGAATTTTTTCTACCTCGTATTCCAGTTCCCCTTGGACCACCACAGGCGCAGGTGGACTGGAAGAAGTAAGGACAGGGAAGATATACTTCTTCAAAAGCGACTTGTGGAAGACGTTGTGGATACGAAAAGAACTTGGAAGTTGTAATTTAAAAGATACTGGGTTTATAAGTTCAGAAGTGACATAGGGCCCAATGTAACGTGGTGCAAATTTCCCAGAAGGAACTCTAAGACGCAGATTCCTAGTGGACAGCCAGACTCGATCTCCCACTCTGTATTCAGGGCCAGGCAAGCGTCTTTTATTTGCCTGTCGTTTTTGATATTCTTGGGCTTTAACCAGGCTCAGATGAGCCTGGGCCCAGACTGTGCACAGTCGCTGATAAGTATGTTCGGCGGTGGGATTAACAGACTCAGTGCTACGGAGAGAGGAGTACCTGGGGTTAAAACCATAGTTGCAATAAAACGGAGACATTTTAGTGGTGACGTTAACCCTGTTGTTTATTGCAAACTCTGCTAGAGGAAGAAAGGTTCTCCATTTTTCTTGAGCATCAGTCACAAAACACCTTAAGTACTGTTCCAAAGTTTGGTTGAATCTCTCAGTCTGGCCATTGGTCTCCGGGTGGAACGCGGAAGAGAAAGACAGAGAGACCCCCAGACGACCACAAAATTCCTTCCAGAATCTAGAGACAAATTGTACACCCCGATCAGATACAATATTTTCTGGTACACCATGCAAGCGGAGTATGTGGTTAATAAAGAACGAAGCTAGGCGTGGAGCATTAGGAATTTTCTTTAGGGGTACAAAATGGCACATTTTGGAGAATCTATCCACAACAACCCAAATCACAGTCTTCCCTTGGGAACAAGGCAAATCAGTAATAAAGTCCATTGACAAATGGGACCATAGTCTCTTAGGTATAGGAAGAGGATGAAGAAGGCCCTTGGGTAATCTCCTAGGAGTCTTCATCTTAGCACATGTCTCACAGGCAGCAACAAATTCACATACGTCTCGAGACCAAGACGGCCACCAGTAAGAGCGGGAGAGAAGGTATTTAGTCCCAGCGAAGCCGGGATGTCCCGTTAAGGTAGAACAATGAATTTCCTCCAAAACACGAAGACGAAGATTTGGAGGTACAAATAGTTTCCCAGTGGGAGTATTACTGGGAGCAAGATCTTGTGAATTAACCTCTAAAGTAGCAAGATCAGGAGTAATAATGGCGAGAACCACTCCGGGAGACAAGATTTTATCTGGGACATCCTTAGGGGCACCGCTGGGACCAAAACTGCGAGATAGGGCATCAGCCCGTACATTTTTAGAGCCTGGACGATAAGTCACCACAAAATTAAAACGTGTGAAGAATAGCGCCCAGCGGGCCCTGCCTAGGAGACAGTCGCTTAGCGTTATACAGATATAGTAGGTTCTTATGATCAGTGAATACTGTGATCTGGTGTTTGGCCCCCTCGAGGAAATGTCTCCACTCCTCGAATGCCCATTTAATGGCTAGGAGTTCTCGATTACCAACATCATAGTTGCGCTGCGTAGGAGAGAATTTCCTCGAGAATAAGGCTACAGGTTGCAAACACGTAAAATTTTCAGAGCCCTGAGACAACACGGCACCAACCCCCACTTCAGAGGCATCAACCTCAATAATAAATGGGCGATCATAGTCTGGTGGTACTAATACAGGAGCCTCAACAAAACATTTCTTGAGATGTACAAAAGCCTGTTCCGCTTCCGGAGTCCATTTGGTCACATCAGCACCTTTCTTTGTGAGATCCGTTAATGGCTTCACTATAGCAGAGAAATTCTTAATAAATTTTCGATAATAGTTGGAGAAACCCAAGAAATGATGTAGGGCTTTAAGGTTGGAGGGGCGTTCCCAGTTATTAATAGCCGTGACCTTCAGTGGATCCATACAAAAAGAATCGGGAGTAATAACGTAACCGAGGAAGGTGACCCTTTGGACGCCGAACAGGCATTTGGACAGTTTGGCAAAGAGAGAGTTTTGACGCAACAGTAGCAAAACACTCCTAACATGCTCAATATGTGTGGCCCAATCAGGAGAGAACACTAGAATATCATCCAGGTAGACAATCACATAACGACCGAGCAAGTCTCTAAAGATATCGTTAACAAAGTGTTGAAATACTGCGGGTGCATTACATAACCCGAAAGGCATTACCAAATATTCAAAGTGACCTTCCGGGGTGTTGAACGCAGTTTTCCACTCATCTCCTTCTCTAATCCAGATCAGATTGTATGCCCCACGGAGGTCAATTTTAGAAAACCAGCGGGCACCCACAATCTGATTGAAAAGATCAGGGATCAGGGGAAGAGGGTACTGATTTTTAACCGTAATTTTATTTAATTCACGTTAGTCAATGCATGGTCGCAGTCCGCCATCCTTCTTTTTAACAAAAAAGAACCCAGCTCCCATGGGAGACTGAGACGGACGGATGTGACCTTTAAGAAGACTATCCTGAGTGTAATCCCGCATAGCCTCACGTTCTGGAGCAGAAAGATTGAAGATCCTTCCCTTAGGGTATTTGGAGTCGGGAAGGAGTTCAATAGCACAATCGTAAGGTCTATGCGGCGGTAAAACTTCAGCAGCTTTAGCATCAAAAACATCATGAAAATCAGACAGAAATTCAGGAAGAAGTGTCTCCTCACTGAGACAATCGGAGGTATGCAAAGCAATACAATGGGAGGAGCACTGATTCCCCCATTTAACTAACTCTTTTTTGGGCCAATCAAAGGTAGGGTTATGGAGGTCTAGCCAGGGAAGCCCTAAAATAATATCAGACGAGAGATCCTCCATAACAAAAAAAACTCATGAGCTCCGTATGTATTGAGCCCACTTGCAAAGAGAGTAAGGGGGTTTTAAAACGGATTTTACCCCTGGCCAGTGGAGTAAAATCCGCCCCAGTAACCAACAGAGGAGTATCTAATAATACAAGTTCAATACATAATGCAGAAACAAACGAAAATTTAACAAAGTTAGTGGCAGCCCCAGAATCTACTAGGGCCTGCCCAGAAACAGATCTGTCCCCAAAGGACAGAGACACAGGTAACATCAATTTGTGAGATTTTTCAGAAGATACCTGACTGCCTGAGTGGTTCTTCTGAATACCACTCAGGCCCTGAAGTTTTCCGCTGGAGTACGTGGTTTGATGGAACAGTCTCGGATGAGATGACCCGGTTTGCCGCAATACAGGCAGAGATGATTCCGGAGACGATATTCTCATCTAGCCTTGGTATCCAGTGCTCCCAACTGCATAGGCTCATCTCCAGGGGTGACAGAAGGAGAAACAGATTTTTTAACAGAAAGAGAGGGATAGACAGAAGACTTAGTGGGACCAATCCCCACCCTCTCTTTACGTCTGTCCTGGAGTCTCCTGTCAATGCGGACGGCTAAGGTCATGGCCTTTTCTAAGGTAGGGGGATCAGGGTGACCTACCCAGACATCCATCACTGAATCATTCAGGCCCTGTTTAAAAAGAGCTTTCAAAGAGGAGTCACACCAACCTGCTGTTATACTCAACTTCCGAAACTCAGAGCAATAAGTTTCAGCGGATAGTTTACCTTGCCGGAGGGTAAGAAGTTGGGACTCGGCGAGTCCAATTTGATCAGGCTCAGCATAAATGGCCCCCAAAGACTTAAAAATTTTTTCTAGATCTGTCCACTCCTCTGCCTCAGGGGGGAGTTTAAGGGCCCAAGTCTGTGGATCCCCCTGTAAGAGGGAAATGACCACCCCCACCATCTGAGACTGCAACGCATGGGGGTTGACCCGAAAATACAATAGACATGATTCCCTCAACGTCTCAAATTTACCTGGGTCCCCTGAAAACCTATCCGGGAGTAACATTTTAACCCTAGGGAGGGAAATGGCAGCAGGTGGTGTAGCAGCGGCCTCAACTTGATTCTGGGTGAGAGTGTGTACCTGGTTGGCCAGCTCAGACACCAAACCTGTCAAACCCTCCATACGAGTCACAAGGTCCTGAAAAGAAGCCATGCCAGTAATGAGTAGAAGGGTTAAGGTTTTTTTTTTTTTATGGCCTGCTATTCTGTAAGGGAATCACTAGAGGAGCGATTCCCCAGAAGCTGCTGGAGAACTAGGGGGGAGGGGCACAACGAGACAGTGGACCCTAAGCTGAATCCCCCCACTGTCCCTGGCTAACTTGCCCGATCTGTCCTAGGTGACAGCCAGCAACCACGTCGACAGTCCCTCCTTATAATAAGTGATCACATAGAACGCAGACAAGACGCACAACAACAAAGGGAGGTCAGCTAGCCAAGGGGTCAGTAATAATCGAGCAATTGCAGCACAGAATCGAGATCCAAGAGAATAGTCAAAGTCAAAGCCAGTGGTCAGAAAATAAGAAGAGCAGGTAACAAATAACAAGAAGTAAAGCCAGAAAGCAAAAAGCAATAGCAGGCGCCCATAGGAAAGTGGGCAAACAATAAATAGGGAGAAAGAACCCGCCTCAGACTTGATAGGAGGATAGGCTGTCAATCACCAAGGCAGGACCAAAGTTAACTCTTAGTGGAGCAGAGGGAGAGCAAGGTGAAGTAGAAGGGCGTGGTGGAAAATCAATTAAGGAGGTGAGGGAATAGGACAGTGTTCAGACAGTACAAGAAAAACCCAAAGGAAAGAATCACAACCGGGCACGCCTCCTGCGCCGCAGCGTGCGCCCGGAGGATGGTGCCAAAGCCCGGACAGGCAAGGACGTTACAATTATACTACTGAAAAATATATAGGAAGCTTCATTTACTTCTCCCTTCTGCTCAATCCACTCCTGGTTTTGGCTAAAAAAAAAAAAACACAGCAAAATCTGCAACTAAAAAAATTCTGCGTTTCCGCAACGTGGGGCCTTAGCCTAAAATAGAAATAAAAACTGCAAAGGAATACAGAACTTGGCTAAATGCTATAGTGCTGCATATAAAGTTATCAACAAATGCAACTAAATTCTTAAGGTAGGTTAACATGTCAGCATAGAGACATGTATTTCTGTGGCAGAAACCACATTTTCATGCATGGTATGTAGACAGTCCTTAGACTTGATGTGTGAACAGACACTCTAGTGAGAATTCCACCACTTTGAAAAACTGGTTTGAGGGTTCTCTCTTGGGAGATAATAAATAGCAAGTTTTCATTTTTCTTAAAAGCCACAAATATTTGCCAAATATTCCATAAAAATAATGAGGTCAGCAACCCTGAAATGGACACAGATGACTCTGGAGGAGAGAATGATAACATTTTGAGCCAGAAAAAACAAGAGTTCCTAATGAGAGATGAATTGGACTTTTAAGATGTGTACATCAAAAAACTGTATTTCCACCATTTGAGATAATCGAGGTTTTAGCCTCCATTGTCTAAAATATAGTTACTTAAATTCTCACTAACATTTCAATAAACTTTACATAAATTAATAGTACAAGCGCATATAAGAAACGTTGTAATATATTCTATCAATAAAAAGCATCTAATACTGTGTGGGGGACACTGAAGCATCTAATACTGTGTGGGGGACACTGTGAAGCATCTAATACTGTGTGGGGGACACTGTGAAGCATCTAATACTGTGTGGGGACACTGTGAAGCATCTAATACTGTGGGGGGACACGGAAGCATCTAATACTGTGTGGGGGACACTGTGAAGCATCTAATACTGTGTGGGGGACACTGTGAAGCATCTAATACTGTGTGGGGGACACTGTGAAGCATCTAATACTGTGTGGGGGACACTGTGAAGCATCTAATACTGTGTGGGGGACACTGTGAAGCATCTAATACTGTGTGGGGGACACTGTGAAGCATCTAATACTGTGTGGGGGACACTGTGAAGCATCTAATACTGTGTGGGGGGCACTGTGACTAGCATCTAATACTGTGTGGGGGACACTGTGAAGCATCTAATACTGTGTGGGGGACACTGTGAAGCATCTAATACTGTGTGGGGGACACTGAAGCATGTACTACTGTATGCGGGGCACTGTGAAGCATATAATGTGGGGGGCCCTAAGTGAAGCATCTAATACTGTGCGGGGGCCTCTGTGAAGCATATAATACTGTGCGGGGGCCACTGTGAAGCATATAATACTGTGCGGGGGCCACTGTGAAGCATATAATACTGAGCGGGGGCCACTGTGGAGCATATAATACTGTGTGGGGGCAATTCTGGAGCATATAATACTATCTAGGGGCCACTGTGGAGCACATTGTACTGTCTGCGGGCCACTTCGGAGCGCATTGTACTGTATGGGGGCCCTTCACTATTTATATCACACAGTATCTGTTTTATAGCAGACATGTGATATTATTACAGGCTGTAATAACATTGCACGGTCAATATAAAACAGATCCTGGTTAAATTGCCATGTTGGCACTTTGTGATAATTTAGTGGGTTTTGGGTTGCAGTTTGGGCACTCTGTCTCTAAAAGGTTCGCCATCACTTTTTTTAGACTGTTAGGACCCTGCAGATCAGCTGTTTCCCACAGCAAACAGCTCCTATTATGGTTTACATGCCGGGCACTGTGCTGCTCACACACTGTATTCTTGTTAACTGCAGTTGTGGGCACTATAGTTGTATCCCTTTGAAGTATCTGAGACCCAGCTGCAGCACCCGTAACCGTCACTATCAAGAATTCGCTGTAGGGGGCCCTGGACAAAAGTTTGCACCGGGACCCAGAAGAGGCCACTGAAAAGGACGCAGCCTATGCAAAAGCATTGTGGCTCCTTAAAACAGCTCATTGGCTGGGTGCAAAGAGTCAGACCCCCACCATTCTATTATTTCATCATATAATGCCATCAGTAATGTAAATCTAGAGGTGATTACTGCATTTTTATGTAATAATGTTTTCTGCTGATTGTTTGTTTAGTTTTATCTTTTGACAATCCCCTTAATTCCATCCCACAAATGGACATGCTATTACATTCTAATTGCACTTAACTACAGTAGGATATCATACTTCAATAGTTCATCTGATTGGTGTTGTAGACCCAGAAATTGCATCTGCTTGATATACGAGATGCATAAGGCTAAGGTAGGCTAAAGCTATTTGCAGAAAAGCAATTTTTTTTGTTTTTTTGAGCCAAAGTCAGGAATGAATTTAATAGATGGGATAAGTATAAATGCTTCCTTTACTGTATATCTCCCATTCCTTTTCAAGCCGCTCTGAACTTTGGCTCAAAAAAATGCAGCAATATCTGCAACAACAAAAAAGCTGCTTTTCTGCAACATGGGTACTTAGATTAAAGGGGTTGTCCAGGCAAAAATGGACAACACTTTTAACTTTTAAATCAGCCGGGGGCATTAAAAAATTTTAAAAAAAAAAACACTTGCCTGTTTCCGATGCTCCAGTGCCACCCCCCCCCCCCCCCCCGACACGTCCCAGTTCTTCTGCTTCGGAGGCTTTTCCTGGGTCTCTTAAGGAGTTCCGCTGATTGGCCTCAGCAGTCATGTGACCACTGAGGCCAATCAGCAAATGGCATGAGATGTCACTACCTGTGACTTAACGGGTCCTCTTCCTTAGGACTGCTGAGGCCGCTGATTGGCCTCAGCGGTCATGTGACTGCTGTGGCCAATCAGCGGCTTCAGCGGAACTCCAGAAGAGACCCGAGAAAAGTTGCCGGAGCTGATTTAAAAGTTAAAAGTGTTGTCCATTTTTGCCTGGGCAACCCCTTTAAGGCGTCATGTTTTGCTGGACCAGATGTACTTTTTATTTATACAAATTTGGGGAATCTCTGTTTGACTGCTTTTTATTGTAATTTTTTGGGAGGTGAAACAATGAAAAAAAGACAGTTCAGCTATTTATTTATTTTTCTTGCTACTGTGTTCATCATATGGGAAAAATATTAGTACAAGTTTGTAGTTTCAGCATTCTCGTATGCGGGTATACCTAATGTATACATGTTTTACTTATTTTTTTTATGTGTTCTAGAGAAAGGGGAGTGATTTAAACCTTTATTTTAAAATATTTTTTATAATTTTTTTTTTTCTGATTTTAAATCTCATAGGGTTCTTGAATCCGATCAGTATTCAATGTTACTGATCCTGCTCAGTAATATAATGTTACTGCAATGCTAATGCATTGCATTATATTGGGAATCATGCACTAAGTGTATTATAGACAGGCCTCAATAGGCTCCCGGCTGTCTAGGCAATGGATATCATTCTGGGGAACGACACTTTCACCCAAAATGGTGGCCCCCATTGCCAATGGGTCCGCCCTGTGTAATACAGCGGAGAACCAACAGTTGTGGTGGCTCCTGAGAAGCCACCATGTTTAAAAACCCGACATCCGCTGTAATAGTATGACGGATGTTGGGAAAGAGTTAAAAAGTTGCAAATAATAAACTGGGCTTAAACCTTTGCAACATGTAAACCATGATCACATTGCTAGAAATTTTTGAAAAAAGGCGCGATAGGTGCAAGTCACTATAAAAATGGTGGACAACATGAACAAAGTTGGCGTGAGGTATTAGAAAGTCACTAAAACACGTCCCAGTTTAGGAGCAAAATGGATAATAAATTGTTCCCAGTATTTGTAAGTCATAATCAAAACTATGTTGAAGATGTAATACAAGATGTAATACGAAGATGTGAAATAAGTCTTTCCCTTATAATTTTCCCTTTTTGTTTTTCAGTTTGTATGAAAATGGCTTTAGTGCAAGTTATGGTTATAGATTAATACATAATGGCTTAGAAATGTAATTCTGGGTGATTTACAGAAGAGGGCGCCATCAATCAATGTTTCCTTGTTTCGTAGCACTTTCAACTTAGTGGACACTGATTTTAAGCACATAGATGATGATTTCCATGTAATGTAAGTAATATTACAGTGTGATATCTTCTATAATTTGTCCATTTTTGGAATAGCCATTCCTGCAAATACACAGTAGCAAACATATCTTTATTAAATACATCAATAATAAAATATAGGGTGTGTTGGCATTGTCTCATTCAGCAAATAAACACTGTCATATCATTTAATAGAAGGAAGCACCACTGCAAGTATATAAAGGTATTATAATTTATTATATTTTTAATTGTTAGCCTGCATATAATATATAAAATTAGGATTATATTGCAGATTTTTTTCACACACGTGGATGAGGCTATTTCTGTGGAATGTTCATGGACTTCAGTAAGACCAGTTCAAATGATTGGGGCAGATACAGAACTGTCTTCACCCAATATCTAATGTATGAATATACCGTTATACGTTGTTACATGAAGCTTGGTCCTATCATTGCTGTGGATGTCCTTGTCAGACAGAAACTAAAATAAATTTTAAGACTACCTACTGAATGCCGTGATTTCTATAAGACAAAAATCAATCTGCTTACATTTTTTTTTTTCCATTGAGGAAACCAAGAAGCAAGCATTATTATACCAATTTAGCTCAAGATTTGTGGATGTCAGTGGTGGGTCTATGTGCAGGTTCTACAGTTGGCGCTATTATGTTATCAGAGCCCTGGTGGCTTTGTTTCTGGGCTTATGGTGAGGCCACATTTTGTGACATCCATTAGATGTTACATAAAAAATACAAGTCTGTAGCACACTCCGTTGTAAAAGCTTCCTCCAAGGGACATAAGATGCAGTCACAAGGTCCCCGAATCCTCAATGGACTAATAGTTACCAAAATAGCTAAGACGATGAGAGCATCCTCATGGGCATAACAATCTTCAAAAATGCTTTATTCCTTCAATATTTGAGCCCTAATGCTTGATAAATGGTCCGAAATGTTGCTCCTATGTATGTTGGAGGAATAAAGGGTTTTTGCAGATTGTTACTCCCAGGTAGATGCTGTTGCCTGTTTTGCTATTTTGGTATGCATTTGGATGTTGGCCATGGCAAATGTAGTATTACTATGCATCCATATTCATCTAACGTCACAATGACATATATTTCATGGTAGCTCTCGTCTAGCCTTGTTGCTTATATCCTTATGTCTAGAAGAAAACAGCCATTGTTAAACTGCATCATCCTGTTAAATTTTTAACCACAGTTTAATTGGAACATAATTTATTGAGTATAAGCAGCAAGGAAAGTGATGGTGAATGTCCTGCAGCAAATGTAGAAAATCTTCAATAATTCACCAGGTGAGTAGCTGTAAATTTGCAATAGTCGGTGGAATAAACAGTTAATAGGAGCTATCACTTAATAGAAACAATCTTGTTTGTTCAACATTTCCACTCACCATATGTTTGCAGAAGTATCATTAAAAAAGTAATTCATTATGAGGATAAGGCTCTTAAACATTGTGCTGAGGACCCAGGATCACGCCCTGGAAGTGCTGACTCTGTCAGCATTTTGTTCATAGCTGGGAGCGGTATGGGAGAAAGGATGATAAGGGAAAGTGCCCCATTAATCCACAAACTGTCTCAAGAACCAAAAATCATTGTACTGTGTCTTAATAATTCTCCTGTTTACTTTGCAGAAAGGTTTAACCATTGGCCAGCTCGGGCGTTCATCTATTTAATATGATGGATAATACTGTTATTGCAAATCAGTGTTGTGCAAACATTTCATGTCTTGTAAATGAGCGTCCTTGTGCCACATCCAATTAAAATATTATCTTGTCTAATAGTGTCTATGGAAACAACCAAGGTCCCCCAAGCTCCCAATGAGATGCCTTAAGGCAACCAGTTGGCTCAGCCTTTATAAATAAAATGTTCAGCTTACAACTATTGCCTTGTAATAACTTTTTCAGCAATTTAATGGAAACAGGAATGCATGGCTACAGATAATCTCTGAGCAGTTATACACCTGCTGGTAACATCCTAAGTAACGTGTATATAGATAGATTTATATATATGACACTATAATAAGTATAAACAGGTTGCCCACAAAATGTTCCTAACAAATCTCATGATCAGGATACAGTGCAACACATTGGTGACCCTTAGCGCCTTACTATTCTTTAATGCTGCATAGACTGGCACAGGAAGAGATACCTAGATTTGAGTGAACACTTATTGACTGCTCTAGTGCAGGAGTAAACAACAATGTCACACTGTGGCACTATCAAGGAGCTTTATGGCTGGAATATTGGTATGTGATAGCTTCATGAATAAAGCTACATTATGGACACTGCTAATGGCTGGCACAAAGATATAGGCAGTTTTATAGCTGTGCTTGTACTACTATTGGCTTAAATTTCTTCTTATGGACAGCAGTGAAGAATTCTGTATGGTGGCACCATAGTGAAAGCCCTGGTGTTCGGACAACTTTCTATGACTACTATGATTTGGAAAAATTC
Organism: Leptodactylus fallax; assembly: GCA_947044405.1. NCBI lineage: Eukaryota > Metazoa > Chordata > Amphibia > Anura > Leptodactylidae > Leptodactylus > Leptodactylus fallax. The sequence goes on along the minus strand of CAMRHE010000027.1, from coordinate 5,924,709 downwards.
AGCAGCGTTATTTGCATCAGCAGATGCTCATTACCTTGATGTTAAAGAGCAACTTTCTCCACCTTGACCAACTCCAAATCTTTGCATCTTTCAATAGGTGATTCCTGCACAGTTGGAATGTTTTCTCTACCCCCACTGTTACTGAGGAATTGTTTTTAGTTTCAGCACCCTATGTGCTAATATGGCTCTCTATAGTCAGATGAGCAGTCCAGGGCTAAGGCAGGCAGACAGAGACCGCCCACCTGACAGTGGAAAGACTAATTAGCATATTGGGTGCTCAAACTAACTGCACTGATGGCTAGTAAAAATATTCTAACTGCATCAGAATCAGTGAGGCGGCATCTGTTGAAGGATGCAAAGAGTTAAAGTTTGTAGAGGTGGTAAAAGGCCTTCTTTAAAACTAGGGTTGGTTTTGGAGGATTGTCCAATATTTAAAGGAGTTTGGTTAGGTGGGTCTTACATCTGAAGAAAATGCTGTGGCGTCTACTTCTACATTACCATGAAGGGTGCTGAGTGACAGCTAGTCATTATTGAGGCTCCCAAATACACACGTGGACAAAATTGTTGGTACCCCTGGTTTAATGAAAGAAAAACCCACAATGGTCACAGAAATAACTTGAATATATAAAACTACATGTTGACAAGCCACAAAGCTTCTGGGAGAATGTCCTATGGACAGATGAGACAAAAAAAAAAATCGAAATTTTTGGCAAGGCACATCAGCTCTATGTTCACAGACGGAAAAATGAAGCATATCTTGAAAAGAACACTGTCCCTACTGTGAAACATGGAGGAGGCTCTGTTATGTACTGGGACTGCTTTGCTGCATCTGGCACAGGGTGTCTTGAATCTGTGCAGGGTACAATGAAATCTCAAGACTATCAAGGGATTCTTCTATGGCCTTCTATGAACCCTGACCTAAATCCTATTGAGCATCTTTGGAAGGAGCTGAAACATGCCATCTAGAAAAGGCACCCTTCAAACCCGAGACAACTGGAGCAGTTTTCTCATGAGGAGTGGGCCAAAATACCTGTTGAGAGGTGCAGAAGTCTCATTGACAGTTACAGGAATCGTTTGATTGCAGTGATTGCCTCAAAAGGTTGTGCAACAAAATATTAAGTTAAGGGTACCATCATTTCTGTCCAGGCCTGTTTCATGAGTTTACTTTTTAAAAAAAATTCTGTTGAAGCATGGTTGAAAAGCAATGTCTGACTTTCATTTGTTCATTTTCATATAATTTTTATATATTTTTACTTTTATCAGATTCAAGATATTTCTGTTACCATTGTGAGTTTTTCTTTCATTAAACGAGGGGTACCAACAATTTTGTCCACGTGTGTACCTGTTAGCTGGCTACACCTGAAACTGAAGTTTTGTAAGATTTAGCCAAAATCAGAGGTAGATTTAGCAGAAGGGAAAGTATAAGTATTTCCCTTACTTTTCCCATTCATTTTGAAGTCACTCTTGGATTTGGTTACAAAACCCCCCACAGCAACAAAAAATGCAGTTTTTACGCAATGCATGGCCTGCACCTAAACAAGTAAAGAACAGCATCAGTAGGTAACAATATATTGGTACAACTGGAGGTGGCAGCACAGTACTGTACTACTTGTTGTATACTAAATCAATCACTCAAGGGTTTTTTTTTTCCATGTTGCTATCATTCCATGTGCCACAACCACATGGGACATAGAATGCAACACCCACAGACAAATAATTCTGTCTCCAAAGACAGAATCTGGAAGGGCCCAGCGTCTAGCTACTAAGCACCTATGGCCACTTGCTGGACTTTGTCACTTTCCTGAAGGAAAAAAAAGATAGTAATATTTATACCCCTTTGCCTATTTGGATCCAGTTTCAGTTCTGCTAAATATAATTCATGCTACAACTTTGGTTGCACAATCTCAGCCATAGGCGGGTTATAAAACTTAATGAGTTGGGTGAAACCGTTTCACTCAAAGCACTGGGAGTATTGTGGTGTTAGTGGCTACCATACAGCCATTCCTAACACCCATAACGGTTGGTTCCCACTAACGTTCGGGGATTCCATCCTCTATTCCACTTAAAATATGCGGTGCTGCAAACAGGACTTTTCTCTCTACCAATTTCGGGCTGAAACCCGGTGGACCCCATTATAGTCTATAGGTTCTGTGGGTAACCGCTTTTTAAGTGGATAGGGTTTCTGTTTTTCGGGTCCCTAAGCAGACCCGAAGAATGGAAAAATGAACGCTAGTGTGAACCTTGCGTAAGGGTCAGATGTTTTGTAGGAAGCCAATTTACCTATCAGTATAGTTTTGGCTAACCACTGACAGCCATGCTGCCCAATAGAAGTGAGTGAGAAAAGGGACAGTCATATTTAGCTGTGTACTTGGTGTTTTTGGAATGCAAAAACAAACATAAGTTTGTTGCACAACTGTAACACAATTCCAAAGTTATTGAAGTTTTAATGCAGTATTAATATAGGGGGGAACCAATGTTACTGAAGTGAAATCTCTCATAATAGGATCTTATTTGGTGTGGCTAGTTAAAAAGTAGGGTGGTAGTAAAAAAAAAATCCAAAATCGTTTGTCTACTTCCACTTTAAATACACCATCAATAGTAATAGATTTTATAGAGGCATAATGGCTTCCAGTTTCTAAATAAAACATAGTCCACTATTGTACAGTATTACAAAATGGTCAAACCATGGCTATGAGCCTGGAAGACATTGAGGCTGAAAACACAAAGTGGGGGTTATATATCATCTGCCCCTGTTTTTGCTGTATTTTCCGCAAGCGTACCTTTTGTTTAGTCTAGTTTTACTGTGGTGTCTTATTTACAGCACATCTCCTTGCTAAATGTTGTGCACATCTGTTAGTTTAGAAGCACCTTTGCCTATGTGCACTTTGCTTTTTTTTGTTCAAAAAGCACAATTGCCCCTTTTTAATGGACCCAATGGGGTTTTTTACGCTGCACATGTACTAGAGTGCATTTGAACCTCTTTTTGCCCCATTAATATGCCTTAATGATTCAGGCACAGTCCCATGTGCCAAAATTAGAGTGAGGAACTGGCCTATATTTAAGGTATTACTCACGCTAGATTACTGACCTGAGTTATAGTAAATTTGTTGGGTTGAGTCTTCCCTGCTCCTGCCCACCTTAATCTCACCTTGCCCCACCCACTTTTCTAAAAAATAAAAAAAAAAAGGGGCAAGCAAGTCAGAAAATGATTGAAGTGGTGCATTTTTTGGCACAAATGGGCGTGCACCAAAAAGCACCACTTTTGCATTGGAAAACTTTTGTGCCTTTTAAAGTAAATTCCCCCATTGTGTGTCTTCGGCCTAACAGCAAATTTCCAGCTTGGCCAGCGAGTCATAGTAGCCTTCACCTAGATATTTCTAGATATAACTGCTTATAGTAACTTGTATAAGGGATGAAAGCACTGGTTTTCGTGGTGGATTTGTACTGGGAAAGACTTATTAGTGATTCAGTACAGTCTGTAACATTACATGCTCCAAAGGATTCTGCAGAACCAGTCCTCTCCAGCACTGGAAGGGTTCAGACTACAATATGGCAAGAGATGCAAATTACTTTTAAATGAGCATAGGGAACAGCAGAGAAAACAAATGAATCACATTACAGGTGTCTGTTCGGAGGGTTATACAGATCCTAAGCTCCACTTTGAGAATTATAACAGCTGTCAACATTAAAACACCCATCTGGGAATATGAAGGCTAAAGTCTTAAACAAATCTCGCAGGTTACTAATGTGAGGTTTGTGGTTCCACCCGGGCTGGAAATTAATGGACTGAGGCTCAGAGAACAGCGTATCAGTGCTATTTTCTCTCTCTTTAGATGACTGCTTGCATGGCCTGATTTGCTTATCCTTTCTTTATTTATTTGGCTTGCTAGAAAAAATAATGTTCAAAAGGCAGAATGGAATTCAATTTCAGCGCCCATGATTTGCAATTTGCAGAACAGGAAGACTTGGGAAAATCTAAAGCAGAATGCAGCTTTACAGGGCGATGTGCAATTTGACTTGTATTTGCATTTAAACCTGTTTCTCCTACTTACTGCTCTGTGTGCTGCTTTTTATCCTATTTTCAGACATTCCTTATTTCCCGCTGAATTAACACCCTTTCTAGACACATTAGCATTCATTGAGACCCTGCATTTCCGCAAATAAGTACTTTATCCGGTAAGCAAGCCTGCTGCTGGATCAACTGTGTTTTGACAGTAGTCCTGTAGAACTATATTACATATCCACAGTCTATCTGCTTATTTCATACCATTATTTCCAGGCATTGTTTCATGTATTTTGTCATTACTTGAACACATAGAATTTTCAGATCCTATGTCTAAATACAGTACATGACCTGTGTCTTCTACAGGAAGCTCAGCAGCTTAAATTAATCTAACAACTGAACTCTGAAAATCTCAGCTATTTTATTCTGTATGCCTTTATTGCCAAAATGTAAAGATAGTTTAGAGCTTTAAATATCCCTCTTATCTGGGATCTCTAGGTGGTTATTATATCGCCCAGCACTAAAAGCAAATATCTTTTTATTTCCTATATTTTCTGAAAACACGTTCTCTCCAGAGAGCACTCAGGTAAAGTTCTGCGATAAAAAATATATAGTAGAACCTATTAAAAATTATTGTGAGTTGGATACATTTCCAGCAGTCAGATGTATGGGTTGTGCTAAAATATGGCTTCATTAAGTTTTACAGGATTCAAATAAATGTTTAATCGCCAGAACAACAAGAAAGACAAAAAAATAAAAAATAAAAATGGAGCTTGTATGTATCTGTTCAATGTAACAAATTGATGCAAGTGCTGCCACACATGCAGCTGTCTTTTCGCTCTATTCACAAAGCCGAGTTGAGTCTCTACCTTGTTTTTCACGGATCCACGTGTGATCCATTTTTATCTCAGACCCATTTACCTCTATAGGTGAATCGGATCTGCGAAAACAGAGAGCATGTTCTATTTCACAGATCATGGATAGCACATGAACAAAAAAACCTCATTTGATTAGGACTTTACATTGTTTTCTTAGAATGGTTTCTGCAGGTTACAGAAGCTGACATATTGCATTTAGTTTTGTAGAATACAGTTTCTCAAATCGGAGACAACAGATTGATCACTTAAAGTTATTGTTCAGAGAATCAGATTGACATTTTCCGTCCGGATCATTGAAGACGATAGCACTCCCCAGCAGGCTGTGTCAAGGTTGACCATCGACTATTATTTTGAGAGCTGCCTGCTTAGCAGTCAAATGCCAATGACTTGTACAAGCTAGTAACATTTTAGTTTGGTTTATATCAACGTTATTTTATTACTAATCTTTTTGCATTCAAACTGAAAATTTATGAACATTTGGAAAACCAAGAAATACTAATGAAAATTGCAAAGTGTAATTTTACCTCTGTTATATGTCACTTTTGTAGATTTAGAGAAAAACAACTTTGAAGTCTTATGCAGATGAGTCTGTTGGTGCACTGGGGGTGGCCTTCAGCCCTAGACACACTGCTCTTGCTGCTCAAGTAGGGTGGGTGATGTCATATCAGTGGGAGGATCAACTTCCACTGCACAGGCTAGTGCAGACAAGAGGTGGTAGGGGTCTGAATGGTAAGAGCAGTGCTCCAGGAAGCTGATTGCTTGACCCCAGTGCATCAACTGTGTCATTTGCACAAGACTTCAAAGTTGTATTTCTTCAAATCTACATAAGTGACTTACATAACAAAGGTATGTTTTATATTTATATATATATATATATATATATATATATATATATATATTTTTTTTTTTATCACTGTGCTCTGTAACACGGTGGTGTCAGTTGAATGTTTGGGAGAGGTGATAGACTCCCTTTAAGACTTTTTAAAATAATTTTTTTTTCCCATTTTACAGACTTCCAATTTTTATATTAATAATATATAAAGATCACCAACTGATGAGCACTTAAACATGTTACATTGTACATGCAGGAGGAGATCAGCCAATTGATTATAATGTAGATAGTTTGGCGGTAAACAATTCAGTCTAACTTGTAAGTTATAAATTATTGATTTCAATCCATGCTATAACCATGTTGGGTGTTTCTGATCAATAACTGACTGCCATCTCTGTGTGCACATTCATACAAGGAAGGCTGTGAATCATGGAATGAGACCACCCACTTGACTCCAAAGGATAGAAAGAGCAAAGCCTTTAATCAATAAATGACAAGTTATACTGAATCATTTCCCACACTATATATCAATCTTCTCAGCTCATCCTGCTCTGTAACTTGATATCAGTACACTGGATAGCATGTTCATGATGTCATAAAAGATCAATACTAATTAGGCACATGCACAATAGCTTATATTTAAATATCATTATTTCAATTCACCTTTTTTGTCTGCTAATACTATTCTATTTATTGTAGAGCTAAAACCGTGCATCCTTGTAAGTTTGGTTACACTTTAAAGCCAGAACTACAGTACTGCCAGATTTACTGTGGACAGCCTCCACCACTTTATAAGGCCCCACATTGTGGAGAATCTGGCATTTTTATTGTAGATTTTTTTTTTTTTGAGCCAAATCCAGGAGTGGCTACAAATATAATATAAAATATAAAGTCAGTAATCATACTTTTCCTTTCTGCTTAATCCACTCCTGGCATTGGCTAAAAAAAAAAAAAAAAAAAAAAAAAAACGCAGCAAAAACTTGCAACAAAAAAAAAAAAAATCTGCTTTTTCGGACCATGGGGCTTTAGCCTCAAGAAGAACTTCTAAGCTCAGGAAGTTTTCTTGTATTGTATTGCTCCCATACAATAGGTAAAATAAGAGGTAATGATTGTGTAGTTTTACATTGTGTAAAAATTATTTTATATAGGGTTATGAAGATGGAATTTCGATATGTGAGAGATGCTGATGATACCAGAATTAATGAACGTTGTTCTGTGTATATTGGGAGTTAGTGGCTTGTGTTGCTAAAGCTGGATTTACACACTGTGGTCATGATGCAGCAGAAACCAGGCTGACGTGGATGGGAACAACATTTTGGAGCAAGGCAGTGGTAACAGTCACTTCAGCTACAATTAATTTCATAATCTAATTGAATCTATATTTCAGTGCGATTTTGCCCATATCACATCTGGAGCCTAAAGAAGATATAACATGATTAATTATGGATGAGCTTTTTGGTACAAATTATCATTTTCTAAATATCAACAGTTTTACATGAGTAATTCATTTGCTGTGATTTTTGCCATGCTATATCTATACTGTTTCTCCGGATTCTGAAGTATTGCAGAATATGTAGCCACTGTATAATTCAGATTTTAACCTAATTTTTTTTTTTTTTCAGACCAGTCGATCAGTTATTTACCTTGTCTGTCCTTTGTTCCATAGCTCATAGAACTAGAAGATGAAGCCGTGCTCTATTCTGCTAAAGTACATTTAGCATATAGAGGGTTACACGCTCTGAGCTACATAACACAAGTGACAATGGCTGAGCTGTGGCCCTAGAACATTTTTGCCACTCTTCTGCAGCTGAGCTTTTAAGTGACTTCTCTAAGCAGCTATTTTTAAATTGGAATATACTAGGGGGCGAAAATACTGGTGATCATCACTGAACACAGCAGACAGCTTTTATTAAGAGACATTACTTATTTGATTCCTGTGCAACATATCTTTATAGAAAATGACAAGCAAAGATGAACAAAGCAAATTTCTTCTTCTCTTGTGGCCATATCTGGAATAGCCCCGTGCCCTTGATAAGCTTTACCTTAATGAAACTGACAAAGCACTTGCAGAAGCGGGTACATCAGCACTGAAGCAAATGTCCAGGCGTAAGAGATCTTCCCCCAAAAATGTGTTATGTCTCGCTTGCAAACAAACCCAAACCGTAACATTAGACTAACAACAGTCCCCCTCCTGCATTTGCACTGCGGTAAGGTGATACGTTGTGATCTCTCAATTGTTTGAATTAAGCCCTCTGTGATTTCCTCTGTTGAAATGCGTACATATGCTCAGTCCATGTGGGAAGCCACCACTGGCACTTGTCACAAGAATTAAATCCCTCTCAAGCTTGTTTACTGCTCAGTACTTGTCACACTGCTCCCTTGAGCCTTGTGGCTGTTTCTTTTTCTCAGTCTCTGTTCAAGATTTAATTTCCTTTTTTTTTTTTTTTTTGTTTATGTGCGTTCTTACACTTGCAGGTGCAAGAGAAAAAAATGCTGTGCCAGATGTTTACAGCGCACAGTAACAAGCCAGCACAGCCAAGATTAAGTGGTACATTGCATTTGATCAAGGCAGTTTTTTTTTTTTTTTTTTTTTTTTTTAACTATACTGCCCTATGCAATATTAAGTAGGCTTGTAAAGGCCTCCAGTTTTTTGGATGAGCTCAATATTTCATAAAGCAATTAGCAGAACATATTATGTTTTTATTATGATTTTTTTTTTTTGACTATGCAGGAAATGTTTAATTTAACGTCCAATATGTGCATGCCTGCATACAATTTTCACAATCGTACTGTTAAACAGCCGATTTACAGGCAGATTTCCAACATAGATTGTATATCTCCTGGTTGTTAAAGTCAGCCTCGTGAAGACATATTGGCATTATTATAACTAAGGCCTCCATCTTGCCAAGAAACCAAACCTCCTGCCACTCATAAGCCATTTGATTATAGTATTCACAACAACTACTTGCAGGAGAAAGGCAAAATACAGCACTGAATCTAGTCTTGTTATCTTTGCCCTTTAATTTGCCAAAGACGGCACAGTAATTAAGATTATTTACAATCCGAACACTTTTTTAAAATCTAGAACATTCTGCTTTGCAGCAAAATTTTCTTGTTGAGAATGATACAATTCTAAAGTGCATTGTTTCATGTTCCGCTAGGGAGAAGAAAAGCCACAGCAAATGCTTCAAGGTTAGAAAAGGTTTACCTGATCTTAACATATACAAAATGATAGGTCACATCTGAGTCATTCTTTCGCAGTCAGTAAAAGACACACCAGCGAAAAAAACTAATTGCAGGACTTTTTTGTTTGTCAAAACTAGGGACAATCATAAGGATATCAGACAGATCCCATAATAGTCAATAGGTCTATCAGGATCAATTTATGTCCATTTAATGAAGAATCTGTCCCGTTCGGATTTCCATTTTTATATTTCTAGAATGGAACTAAAATGAAAATCTCAAAATAGCCTAACAAGACAGTCCTCTTATGAACTAATATGAGTGTCATTATATAAAAAAGACTGGTATCTACCACAAGTGAATGTTAAGTCTGGAGATTCCCCTTTTCAGTCTACATAGATCCAATATTATTTGCTAATTAACTTTATAATCTAACTTTATACGGTGAAGAGCTATGTGTTTCTGATATGGAGTGTCAAATTTCCAACATAACCACGGAGATAAATGGTAAGGTGACCCACCAGTAAAATGAGTTTTTGGCTTTACTGCATTCTGTTTTACACCAAGCTTAATAACAACACAGCATTCAGTAAGGTGCTGCCACTTATTGTAATGTAGGGGGATTTGGTGCTGGAACCCTAATAATGATAGAACTTCAAAAACAATATAGTGTTAAACAGTGGAAATTCACACATGGGGGAATCTGTCAGGCTACTGATACAGAACAGGGTAAGGCTAGGATCACATTTGCGTTAGAGTCTATGTAGGAGACTCCGCCGCAGATCATGCTTAAAATCAGCGGAGAGAAAAGTCCTGCAAGGAATTTTCTCTCCGCTGGTTTCAGAATAAACCGGCAGAAACCTGGCAGACCCCATTATAGTTTATGGGGTCTGCAGGTAACCACTTTTTAAGCGAATAGGCTCTCTGACAAAGGCCAAATGCTAGTATGAACCTAGCATAAGATGATGGGCAGATGAATAGATTGTTGGAAAAGATTCAGTATAATTTGTATTTTGTTCAGTTAAACCTCTGCTTATTCTGACCTTAGGAGTCCAGTGGGCGGTCCTACTCAATGACTGACTGTTATTTCTGTATGGATACTCATACCTGGAAGGCTGTCAATCATTGATTTAGGCTTCATGCAGACGAGTGTGAAGTCCAAATGTGTTCCGATTCTCCGTTCAGATATATTCTGCTCTATAAATATCAAAATGGACCAGAACATTAGAACACATGCAGACTGCACACTTGATCCTGTGCATGAAGCCTAAGACTCCTCATTGCACTTTTAAGCATAGCAAGAGCAAGCATTTTAATCTATTAATTTAGTTATTCTCAGTTTCTTCCCATAAAACCATATCTTAATCTGTTCAGCTCATTGTTCTATAATATCCTTTAAGGCTGAAGCCCCACATTGGGAAAATGCTGCATATTACAGTAGCTGCAAAGTGAATGGGATTCTGGCTAATCCCATCCACACATTACAGAAAATATGCAGCGGAAAAGCTGCATTTTCGAAAATCGCAGCATGTCAATTATACCTGTACAAATTTTCCCTATAGGTATAATAAGGGCAGACAGTCTGCAGAGGAAAACGCAATAAAAAACGCAATGCGTTTCTGCCATGGTTTTTTTTTTCCAAAGCATTGGTTTTTTTGGGGGGTGTTTTTTTTTGCTTCATTTTGCTACATGGGGCCTTATAGCCTTAAGCAAAAAATTATTGTAGAACCTACTAAGGCTAGGTTCACGTGTGCATCAGAATCTCAATAGAAGACTCCGCTAAAACTAAGCGGAGAGAAAGTCCTGCACTAAAACCAGCAGACACCCGGAATCCCGATAGACTGTTTTAGCAAACAGCTGTCGTTCTGGTCCTCTGGTGGACGACGGAGAGCACGGCACAAGTGTATACCTAGCCTATTGATATTATTATGTAAGTGTGTGTGTGTGTTTTGTAGCCAGGACCAATTACTGTACTCCATGTTCAACATTTTCTGGCTCACCAGAGTACCAGAAGATTCTCTATTGGGCCAAGACTCTATCCCATGCTGCTATAATGTAAATGTTTGTTACATGCTATTATTACCTAGGAAACATTCATGTGCACAGGGTCCTCAATCTTTTATAAAACATATAGCCAAGAAAGAGTTGCAGTACTCCAGCACTGCTGCTATACAACATGTGGTTGCTGCCGGTGTATGTTTCCAGTGTCAGAGGCTGGCTGACACAGTTGAACATCCTTGTATTAATTTTCTTTGTATTGCTGCAGGTCAATGACTTTCACTTTTTAAGAGTTAGCATAAAATTGGCCAATATTCTGAAAATTTGCCCTGAGTTTTTATTTTCAAGACTGTGGTGGGTAGTAAGAAAACACAAATAGAATATATGGTATGATTTTCGATGTAGCCTATTAGTTTACTGTTGTCTATGTAGTTCATGTGCATTTCTTTACATGACCTCATTAATAATAATAATAATAATAGTCCTTTAATAGTCCCACAATGGGGAAATTCAGTGTGTTACAGCAGCAAAGATAAGCAGATACAAATACAAATACAACATGTACAGGAATGTTCCAAGGTGAGAGGCATTACATTAATAGCAGACAGACAGATAGGACGTAGCAGAGGAGGGGGGGGGGGGGATTTAACAGGCAGAGAGATATTTCAGTTCTCTGTGTGTAATGATCTCCGCTTAGGTCGGTGTTGGTTGTACAGCTTAACCGCGGTGGGGAGGAAAGACCATAGTCATAGTATTTAATAGGCAACCACCAAGAAAAATCTATGGAAAATAAAAAAAATCTCCTTTAGTTGAACTTAATTCTGGTTTGTTTATATTGAATGGCTATTTATAGAGTTATTAGCTTTCGGTTTATGCAGCCTAAGCCAGTTACAGACATGTTACTGAAACAATTGTGAGAAGTGAAGACACTAAAACATAACTTTTATTACAAATAAAATAAAAACATGGTCAAACACTGGCACATAATCAATAGAAAAAGATAAAAAGAGTAGGAGCCGTGATCCATGTGATTTGTTTAAGTTGGTAATAGAGGATCTGAGGCACCTGGAGAATGGCCTGGACAGAGGTTACACAACCTGGACAGTACAGAGATGCAAGCCTTCTTCAATTTGTACAGGATAAAAACCTGGTGATCAAGCCATCTGATAAGTTACTGAGTAGTTACTATCTGGGACGCATTGTCAGTCCTGTCCCCATTGCATTTATTGGTTAGGCAGCGTATCCCTTTTGGTCATTCCCCATGAACTCTCATCATAGTTGGGGATCTGTATATGCCTTTCTTACATAATACTGCTATTTTTTTGCACTCAGTTCTGTGTGCAATATATATATTTGAGAAGTGAATCACAGCTGCTACTAATGTTATTTTTTTCTATTATATGCCAGCGCTTGTCTGTATTTTTATGCTATTTGTAAAAAAAAAAAAAGTTAAATTTTAGTGTCTTCAGTTCTTACAATAATTTCAGTGAAGTAGTGGTTTAGAGTGGGAAGACAATCCATCAGTTACAGACAGGCATTTCCAGTCCCTGAAATATGGACCATATGTAAGTTGTAAGTCATGGAGTAAAGACTGTTCAGGGACCTGGTCTCAGAACAACACAGGCCTCTATGATGCTGTGAGTCAAAGACTTGCCATGTGACTATCTGAAAATGGCCTAAAGATAAGTGGGATTTAGGAAGCGACTAAGAAGCCACATAATCCTAACTTTTAGTACCCGAAGTTAAATAATGGGAAATAATGGAGGTGCTGTGTACAGTAATGTTATCTTTGTGACAAACCTCAGATCCCTAATATTGTAGCTCTCAGGTATAGTAATAATAATAATAATAATACATTTTACTTATATAGCGCCAACGTATTTCGCAGCACTATACAATTTGTAGGGTTCATGTACAGATAAAAAAGATATATTACAAAGAAATAGTCAATTCACACACTGGGACTGAGGGCCCTGCTCGCAAGAGCTTACAATCTATGAAGTATAGGCCTAATATAAGGCAGTAGTAGATTGATAATCCAGAAAATACACCAATATTGGCTAATTTCTGTAAGATCGTGCAATTCTTTGTTTCCTTTGATTCTGTATTGAGAGCTATACACTGCTTTCACTAGGCATACAGGTGAACAGGCTCTTAAAATATAAAAGAACTGATGCTGACTGGGCGGCAAGACAGGCAAAACTGCAAGATGACAGTTCTACCTGTAAAATTTCAGGAGATACAGTGCTGGCCAAAAGTATTGGCATCCCTGCAATTCTGTCAGATAATACTCAATTTCTTCCAGAAAATGATTGCAATCACAAATGCTTTGGTAATAATATCTTCATTTAATTTGTCGTCAATGGAAAACCACAAAAAGAATTGTCAAAAAGCCAAATTGGATATAATTCCACACCAAACATAAAAAAGGGGGTGGACAAAAGTATTGGCACCCTTTGAAAAATCATGTGATGCTTCTCTAATTTTTGTAATTAACAGCACCTGTTACTTACCTGTGGCACATAACAGGTGGTGGCAATAACTAAATCACACTTGCAGCCAGTTGAAATGGATTAAAGTTGACTCAACCTCTGTCCTGTGTCCTTGTGTGTACCACATTGAGCATGGAGAAAAGAAAGAAGACCAAAGAACTGAGGACTTGAGAAGCAAAATTGTGAGGAAGCATGAGCAATCTCAAGGCTACAAGTCCATCTCCAAAGACCTGAATGTTCCTGTGTCTACCGTGCGCAGTGTCATCAAGAAGTTTAAAGCCCATGGCACTGTGGCTAACCTCCCTAGATGTGGACGGAAAAGAAAAATTGAGAGATTTCAACAAAAGATTGTGCGGATGGTGGCTAAAGAACCTCGACTAACATCCAAACAAGTTCTAGCTGCCCTGCAGTCCGAGGGTACAACAGTGTCAACCCGTACTATCCGTCGGCGTCTGAATGAAAAGGGACTCTATGGTAGGATACCCAGGAAGACCCCACTTCTGACCCAGAGACATAAAAAAGCCAGGCTGGAGTTTGCCAAAATTTACCTGAGAAAGCCAAAAACTTTTTGGAAGAATGTTCTCTGATCAGATGAGACAAAAGTAGAGCTTTTTGGGAAAAGGCATCAACATAGAGTTTACAGGAAAAAAAAAAAGAGTCCTTCAAAGAAAAGAACACGGTCCCTACAGTCAAACATGGCGGAGGTTCCCTGATGTTTTGGGGTTGTTTTGCTGCCTCTGGCACTGGACTGCTTGACCGTGTGCATGGCATTATGAAGTCTGAAGACTACCAACAAATTTTGCAGCATAATGTAGGGCCCAGTGTGAGAAAGCTGGGTCTCCCTCAGAGGTCATGGGTCTTCCAGCAGGACAATGACCCAAAACACACTTCAAAAAGCACTAGAAAATGGTTTGAGAGAAAGCACTGGAGACTTCTAAAGTGGCCAGCAATGAGTCCAGACCTGAATCCCATAGAACACCTGTGGAGAGATCTCAAAATGGCAGTTTGGAGAAGGCACCCTTCAAATCTCAGGGACCTGGAGAAATTTGCCAAAGAAGAATGGTCTAAAATTCCAGCAGAGCATTGTAAGAAACTCATTGATGGTTACCGGAAGCGGTTGTTCGCAGTTATTTTGTCTAAAGGTTGTGCTACCAAGTATTAGGCTGAGGGTGCCAATACTTTTGTCCGGCCCATTTTCGGAGTTTTGTGTAAAATGATCAATGATTTGACTTTTTTTTTCATTCTCTTTTGTGGTTTTTCATTGCAAACAAAATAAATGAAGATATTATTACCAAAGCATTTGTGATTGCAATCATTTTCTGGAAGAAATTGAGTATTATCTGACAGGATTGTAGGGGTGCCAATACTTTTGGCCAGCACTGTATCATGCAGCTTCTAGTCCTGCTTGTGTTATCAACTGGTGATTCCTCTAGAAATAAAGGTAGAACTTAGTCATATGAAAGATGAGAATATCATCATATGACACAAAAAGCACATTTCCAAGTCTTATAATTCCTGAGATATAATTGTTGGCTGGAAGGGGGGGTCAAGTGAAACTGTTATCACTGTAAATAATACCTCCCTTATTATATATATTGATCATAAAAGGTTCATTTTATATAAGTGCACCAATAGATTCATTAATTGCCATAAGGCAATCCTACATATCAACAAAGTAATATGCCATAAAACAATGAAAAATGGAAAGGGTATTCAAATAGAAAATTTAATAAAAATATAAAAATTTTATTATGCCATTAAAAATTTACAAATAACGTATACATCACCACCCCGGACGAAGCCCAAGCGCCGAAACGCGCATCGGGTGGGGTCAGCAGGATAGAGACCACTACATTACCATGGGTTTATAATACTATATATTAATTGGGGTATACTTTGTGTGCCCATTATTTATTTCATTGTGGTATTGTATTTTCTGGCATCATATTACTTGTGTTCATTTAACTTGGGTCGCAGAGTTACTAGAGATATGTTTATTGTTATTTATCATACTAGTTGGACATAATTCTGTGTCTCAAGATTTATTATACTATATTTGGTCTCTATCTTTTGTCTGACACCTTGTGTTTGTTTTTTTTGTCATGTCATCTATTATTTGATGTATACGTTATTTGTAAGTTTTTAATGGAATAATAAAATTTATATATTTATATTAAATTTTCTATTTGAGTACCCTTTCCATTTTTTTGTGGTTTTGGCATTTTGTATTGGGACATTGGGTACATGTTGATAAAGAGGCCTACTGAATTTTTGGGCAATATAGGATGGCCATGTTATGGTGTACCTGCCCATCTTTGTGCCATGTTTTTGTGTGTATGGTTGCCATAAAACAATGTCTATTGTGATACTAAAACCACTACAAAAAATGTAGCACATATGACATGCTATTGCCTGTTTCTGCGAAATGACATAACTGTACATCAGAAAGGTGGTGCTGGCTCCAGCACGATCAGAACAGGGGAGGTCAGCTGTAACACTGTTCACACCTGTTTAACCCCTTAGATGCCACCATCAATTAAGGCGACATCTAAAAAGGGGTCTCTGTCTTTTCTCCACCGCAATGCAATGGCGGAGTGCCAACACGTCATGGTGACTGGGGGCCTCCAGAAGGCACCCACATCACTATAATAAGTGAAGCTAGATGCAGTCTTATACTTCAGTAAGTGAAAGTAAATCTATAACACATTGAAATACAAAAGTATTGCAATGTATTATACAGGCAATCGCACCCCACAAATGGGCAATATGTATTAGTATATGGTTATACAGGTGCAAACTTTCTTCCAATTGCTTTCCCACATATAAATGAATTTAATTTTTGTGGTATACACTACAAGTAGCTCCTACAGAAAACCAGATAAGTATGGAAAGTTAAGTCTTTTTTTCTCTCCTCTTTTAGGGAGGTCGGTAGAGATATTTGGAATCAGAAGCTGGTTCTTGCAGACTTTGAAATCTTTGGCGTATTTATCAGATGGAGCAGAGGCATGATAAACATGTTGCAGAGTGTGATTGCTGGATGTGGCAGAGTCAAAACCAGATAGACATTTTGTATATAACAGGAACAGACTTTAGTGGAACATGAATGCAGTAAGAGAAGGTCCACCTCACATGGTGAATAACAGATACGTCCTTGCAGTTTTAAGCAGCTGCACAAAATCGTGCAGATGCAGAAACAGGGAGCCAGCTGTAACTACAGCTGAAGCTCCCACGAGAAGGCAGGGAAAGTTTATTACCGTCCCTGCCTTCCCCGATCACTATATACGTAGCTATGGGAGCCGCCCTTTTGCAGCTCCCCTCTGACTCGGAGGCCACGTGATTCGCCAGGATCAGAGGCTGTTAGAGCTGTTGGGTCCTAGAGGATCCAGATCAGCTATGTAGTTATGAGCAGGAGGCTCTATTCCTCCTGTAACTGGGGCTAAGGTATCAGCCCAAGTTACAGGGGAAATCAGCACCACCACCAAAAAAAAAAAAAAAAAAATCGTGGTCTGTTATGACCTTATGGGGACACAATGCAAAAAATTATATAAATGTAAAAAATAAATAAATAAAATGAATAGAAAAGTGAAAAAAAAACATTGAAAGCAAAATAAATAATACGCCAATAACATGCCCTTATTACAGGTCCTAACTCCCCTCCCTTCCCAACGACACAATACAAAATAAAAATTCCTGTAACGGAGAGGAAGCACTTCGTGTTATTAAATTTAGAAAAAAAAAAAAATCTAATTAAAAGTGAACAGACACGTTTTCTCTCCTCTCTTATTTATATTTTCCTGAATATAAAAATTAAAAAAACATGCAAAAATAAAAACAAAAATAAAGCAAGGTGTGTCTCCAAAGCAAGACGCAGAAATTAGTTGATTAACGTAAACGATAAAAATGTAGCCCACAAAGCCACACATACAAAAAACCCGAGAATGTGTCTGGTGGCTGAACCAGAAATTGGCCCGCTACTGAAGTGGTTAATTTTTCAGTAAATGTCTCACTTACTCTCTATCCCATTATCTACAAAACCCAGTAACTTTCCACTAAACCGAGGGTACTATTTTACTAGCTGTAATGCTGGTGTTGTGTAGTTGCATACATAGGTTGGAGCTTCTTGGTCAACTTTGCCACTATGTGTGTTTACATCATGAAACTACACTGTATAAGTGCTAAAGGGCGAGTTCCTGTTCGCTCTAGAACTAGGATTTGGCCTTGACCAAGGAATAGGCTTTGGTCCCATTTGCATTTCCGTTTATGTGGTGAACCATTGCAATTTTCTCCATGGATCCATCCAAGGTAGAAAGAGACATATATTTACAAATATTCAGGTTTCTCTCAAAATGTTGGGGAGTCCTGATAAATTAGCTGCAAGGTATACACCTGCTTGATAGTCACAAAGAATATTTTATAAGGATTTACAACGTGTCCAGAACTACACACGTGGACAAAATTGTTGGTACCCCTCGTTTAATGAAAGAAAAACCCACAATGGTCACAGAAATAACTTGAATCTGACAAAAGTAATAATATATAAAAATTCTATGAAAATGAAGAAATGAAAGTCAGACATTGCTTTTCAACCATGCTTCAACAGAATTTTTTAAAAAAGAAAACTCATGAAACAGGCCTGGACAGAAATGATGGTACCCTTAACTTAATATTTTGTTGCACAACCTTTTGAGGCAATCACTGCAATCAAACGATTCCTGTAACTGTCAATGAGACTTCTGCACCTCTCAGCAGGTATTTTGGCCCACTCCTCATGAGAAAACTGCTCCAGACGGCATGTTTCAGCTCCTTCCAAAGATGCTCAATAGGATTTAGGTCAGGGCTCATAGAAGGCCACTTCAGAATAGTCCAATGTTTTCCTTTTAGCCATTCTTGGGTGTTTTTAGCTGTGTGTTTTGGGTCATTATCCTGTTGCAAGACCCATGACCTGCGACTGAGACC
This sequence comes from Leptodactylus fallax, assembly GCA_947044405.1. Lineage (NCBI taxonomy): Eukaryota > Metazoa > Chordata > Amphibia > Anura > Leptodactylidae > Leptodactylus > Leptodactylus fallax. Next base: position 5,906,367 of record CAMRHE010000027.1, on the reverse strand, counting down.
AAGCTTTCTGACACTAGGCGGCACATTTCTCTCTAGAATCCCTTGATAGTCTTGAGATTTCATTGTACCCTGCACAGATTCAAGACACCCTGTGCCAGATGCAGCAAAGCAGCCCCAGAACATAACAGAGCCTCCTCCATGTTTCACAGTAGGGACAGTGTTCTTTTCAAGATATGCTTTATTTTTCCGTCTGTGAAAATAGAGCTGATGTGCCTTGCCAAAAATTTAGATTTTTGTCTCATCTGGCCATAGGACATTCTCCCAGAAGCTTTGTGGCTTGTCAACATGTAGTTTGGCAAATTACTTTTGTCAGATTCAAGTTATTTCTGTGACCATTGTGGGTTTTTCTTTCATTAAACCAGGGGTACGAACAATTTTGTCCACCTGTGTATATCTGTCAATTTGTAACTATATAGACCTGACCCAATAGTATGTACGTGTGTATTTCGAACCTCAAATTTTGGGTTTATTTTAACTACTGTAAAACAAAATAAATGTAAGTTATCATTTAAAACATGTCTGTCAATGAATATTTCCTGCCTGCACAATGCATGTGCTTATTTATATTGAAAAGATTGTAGCAATGACTTTCTCCCAATAGAAAGGAATACAATTGTATCATATGTGCTGATGATCCTCGACGTTTCATGGTTTTAAGTAGTGTATTTCAACACTTCCATATTAATGGTACAGCATTAGTGGCCATAGCCTGAGCTTTCCAGCAGTATTAGTAGAATCCAACACATTATACTGAAACTGCATAATGTAGGCATTATCTATTGTTTAAATCTGAGACATATGGTACACAAACCTAAATCCTGTGTGTCAGAGTACTACCCCAGCCTTATCTTCAACCCAGAAGGCATTACCACAACTAATGGCTGGTCAAATAGGCAGTTTTCTCTCTTTTCCAGAACTATAAGCTGCTTAGAAGTAATGAGACAAGTGCTCCTATGGCTTGAGCTATAGAAATTAAAGAAATCCTGATGTATCCTAAGGAGACGTTCAAGCGAATTTGAGAGCTAAGGGACAATAGTAGTACTAATGTAACAACACATAGCACCAATTATATCTTAAAACCTTATATAAGACAAGGCATTTTGGCCTAGATTTAAAAAAAAAAAAAAAAAGTCAGACACACGTGAATTTGTTTTAACAAAGAAACAGATATGGTACCTGAATATTATCTGCTGAGCCCTAGTCACATAGGAATGTCTTACATCATCATTATTATTATTATATTTTTATATATTTGTGATTATTCTAGTTTAGGTCAGGATCGTCACCAATTTTAACATGGATGGGTTAACTTTCCTCTAATATTTCTACAGAACCAACTCCAGGCTCCAGTGATGCAACTACTATAGCATAAAATACAAAATATAAAAATAAATAACTGCCTTCCCTCCTGGAAAATGGACGCAAATGTAAAAATTATTTGTCATCTTTGATTTAAATGAAGACAAAGAGCAAATCCAATAGCGCAAATAGTACTGCTTTAGTGAGCTTGGAGAACACAAACCTTAGTTGTGTTTGTAGATATAGAATGAAACAGGCTAAATTGAAAAGCAAACACATTATGCTGCCATTATCCATGTGGATGTCATTTACATTCTTGGCCTCTTAGAAATAAGCATTAGAATAGTAAATAACCCCTCCAAAAAGAAAAAAAAAAGTCAGTAGTATTTTATGAGACTAGATGCATTAGCTTTATTGTAGCTTGCAGGCAAGAACAATTAAATGAAACTCCTGGAGGATGAAGCATTTACATTTAACTGTTTTTCTCCCCTGCTTTCATCTACTTTATATACAAAACATTAGCAGCTTTATGCGACTGGTTACTTTTGTCCAATGAAATCAGAGCATATCAATTTTGGTTAGCATGTAACAATTTTTCTAGCAAGGTAGTACTAAATGAAATCTACATTGTACAAATACCCATTGTTTAAGAGGGCATATTCACCAGTGTCTCTAATTTCTGCCATATAACTTAAACATTGATATAATTGACATTGTTGCATACTACTAAATTTTTTTTTTTTTTTTATTTTTTAGTCTTTACATTGGTACAGTGTAAGGGTTCATGTACACAGGCGGATAACCGCTCCATACTACCTTATGAACTGTACTAGTAAGTAATAATGCAGCACCCATAGTCTATGGGGCCCTACTATATCCTTTCTATGCTTTTAATTTCATACAAAAGTTTTTGTACCTGACAGGGAATAAATTGTGGCATGTCCCAATGGATACTGTATTATGGATAGATTTTTTGACTTTGTTTGATCATTGTCAATTCAGTGGCCAAGACCCTTTCAGAGTGGATTGCACACATCCCCAAACAGCATATCAGTGTGTTTGGCACAGTAGAGTAGTGTGCAGCAACAGGAATTCTCCCCTCGATTACCACATAGAGTGGGGTAAATATGTATGTGATATACTGGCGATTTTGCAAGTTTTCCCACCTACAAAGAATGGAAAGGTCTGTAATTTTTATCGTAGGTACACTTCAAATGCAAGAAACAAAAAAAAAAACAAAAAAAAAAATTTAGAAAATCACATTGTATGATTTTTGAATTAATTTGCATTTTATTGCATGAAATCGTTGATTGTAATGTCAATCTGTATTCCCTTAGTCCAGACAGCAGCACAATATGGGGTATCTCTGCCCCTGTGTGTTGTTTAGGACAGGTGGAACCTTTAATTAGCACCAAAAAGGTGCCTCCTACTAGCCCTATAAGAGGGCACAAGAGACCTCCCTCCACTGTATAAATTATAAAGTAACAGGAAACAAGCTTCTAGGGAGGGAAGCCTTGTGCTGCTGTCTGGACTAAGGGAATACAGATTGACATTACAATCAACGATTCCCCTTACGTCCGACAGCAGCACAATATGGGGAGTTAGCAAGTAATTCCCCTAGGGAGGGTTTCCTCGCCTTACAACGTCAAGGACTGACTGACCAAAGGCAGTTGTCTGGAAACTGCGGATGTCCAATGATAATGTTTAACAAAAGGTCAACTGAGATGACCATGATGCAGCCGCACAAATCTGGTCCAATGGTAAGGACCGATACTCAGCCAAAGAAGTCGACAACCCAGGTTGAGTGGCCGTAGAAAGACTGGAGGGAATAACTCCTGAATAAGAAAGGAAGACTTAATTGTCTCCTTGATCCATGTGGATAGAGTAGGCTTGGAAGCCTTGAGGCCTCTGTTTTTACCCTGCATATCAATTAGTAGGCTTTCGGCCTTCTTAAGCGGTTGAGTGTGGAATAGGTAAATCCACAGACACCTTACCACATCTAAGGTGTTGAGCTTTTCTTCCTCCTCAGAGGTTGGAGAGGGGAAAAACACAGGTAACGAAATTAGCTGATTGCTATTATAGTATGAGGGGACCTTAGGGATAAACCCAGGCAAACCTAAGGTGTACCCTATCTGCAAAAACAAAATGTACGGTTCTCTAGAAGAGAGGGCCTGGAGTATCCCTACTCTTTGGCAGATATACTAGCCAACAAAAAAGTGGTTTTGTAGGCTAAATATTGTATCTCCGTAGTCTCCAAGGGTCCAAATGGAGGACCGCACAGGCCTGTAATGACTACCGCAAGGTCCCACTGGGGATGATACTGATGGCTTTAGCCTCATTGCCCCTTTAAGGAACCTTGCAACCAGAGGATCCTGAGACAGATGTCTGTTCAAATAAGCGGAGAGGGCCGCAATCTGCACTTTCAAAGTGGCAGGGGCAAGGCCCTTATCCAAACCGTCCTGAAGAAAATTTAAAATATCAGCCATTGAAGGTTCTAGATTATTAATACCCTTCTTGGAGCACCACTCCATGAAAATTTTGGCTGTCCTCTGGTAGTTCTTATTGGTAGATTCTGCTCTTGCAGAAGAAAGGGTCTTCAGGACGGCCTCTGACAGTCCTCTATCCTGCTGTAGGGACTGCTCAACCTCCAGGCTGTCAGGTTGAATCTCCAGAGATCCTGGCACTTCAGAGATCCTTGGGAAACCAGGTTCTGGATGGGGGGAAGCCTCCAATATATCCCTCGACTCATCTCCATGAGTTGGGAAAAACCAAGCTCTTTTTGGCCAGAATGGAATGATGGCTATCACAGAGACTTGGTCCTGTCTGATTTTCATTAATACCTTTGGTATTATTGGAATTGGAGGGAAGATGTATGCCAGCCTGGACCTCCAAGGGATGGACAGGGCATCCACTGCCAAGGGATTGTCCTCCTGGTAAAGGGAACAGAACTTCTCCACCTTGGCGTTGAGTCGGGTTGCCATGAGGTCTATTTCTGGAAGACCCCTGTTCAGGGTAATCTGATGAAAGACTTCTGGATTGAGTGACCATTCTCCTGATACGGCATAACCCCCGACTCAACTGATCCGCTACTATGTTCAGGGAGCCCTTGATGTGAACTGCGGATAAATGGGTTAGATTTTTCTCTGCCCATGTAAATATCAGATCTGCCTCCCTAAGGAGGGTTGGTGATCTGGTGCCTCCCTATCTGTTCACGTACAGCACTGTGGTCATGTTGTCTGACCGGATTTAGACTGCTCTTCCCCTGGGAAGAGGCAAGAAATAGAGTAAGGCACGATATACGGCTCTGAGCTCCTTCCAGTTGGATGAGGTCCTTTTTTTCAGGAGCGCTCCAGACTCCCTTTATGGAGTTTTCATCCAATGGGCTCCCCATCCCGAGAGGGATGCATCTGTAGTCAACAGGGTCCAAGAAGGTTGGACCGTGGACCTTCCGTCTTTCAGGTGCAACCACCACTTGAGGGAAAGACGGGTCCTGGGGGAGAGTCGAATCTTCTTGCTGAATGTAAGAAGGGAGCGATCCCAAGCCTCTAGTAACTCCTTCTGGAGGGGACGTAAGTGCCACAAGGCCCATGGGACTGCCTCCACTGAGGAAGACATCAAGCCCAGGATCTTCATCAATGTTCTGATGGAGGCTATCGGCTTTTTGAAGAGGTGCCGGACTGCCGCAACCAGCTTCTCCTTCCTTGCTGGTGGACTGAATCTAGGAAGTAGTTTTCTCAGAGGAACTTCCTTCGAGTTGAAGGGATCGTTTTTGACTTCTCCCAGTTTATAAGCCATCACAGACTCTGAAGGCTGTCTGTAGTTACTGGAGCAGAACAGACTCTGACTGGGCCTTTATCAACCAGTCGTCTAGATAAGGCACCAAGAATATCCCCTGAAGCCTGAGGGCGGCCGTTATGGGGGCCACTACCTTTGTAAAGGTGTGGGAAGCAGAGGAGATCCCGAAGGGTAGTGCTGTGAATTGAAAGTGCTTCCTGTGGCCAGAAAATACTACGGCAATCCTTAGAAAAGAACCTTCTGTGTGGAGGTAAATAGAAATATGCAAATAGGCATCTTTTATATCCAAAGTCACAAAAAACATCGCCTTAGAGGAGAAAGGTGGTGACAGACTTTATGGTTTTCTTATGGAAGCGCTTCTTTTTGATGAAGCGGTTGAGGTACCTTAAGTCTATGATCATTCTCCACTTGTCTGCCAGTTTTGGCATCAGGAAGACGGGAGAATAGACATGGAATCCTTCTTCTAGAGAAGGGACTTCCACCAGGGCTCCCTTGTGAATGTACTCTCGGATGGAGCATTCCAATGTAGTCTGCTGCATTGTAGGGAGGCTGCGAGTTAACACAAACCGATCCTGAGGAGGACGGAGGAACTTGATTGCATAACCTCTTTGGATTACCTACCGGACCCATGGGTCTCGAATTTTTTCCTGCCAGCAGTTGAGAAAGTGGGAAACACGACCTCCGACAGGAATCTCGGCCACAGGAAAACTGCTTCTGATGTCAAAAGCTAGGCTTGACTTTTTTATCACCAGATTTCGGAATCTCCGGCCGGCGCCTCTAGAGGAATAACTAGAGCCTCTCTGGACTGCCTTCCACGACGAGGCGGATAGCCTCTACCACGGCCAGAGCCAGACCTACCTCTGAAGGCCTGGGATAAAGTTTTACCCTTCTTGTCGGCCAAGCCCTCTAGGATCTTGTCTAGGGCACAGCCAAAGACTCTACCCGGCTCAAAGGGTAATGCGCACAAATTATACTTTGAGGGGAACACAGCTCTCCAAGGTTTTAACCATAGAGGTCTTCCTGCTGCAGTGTTCTTGGTAAGTGCCAGGGATTTGGCCGCCAGCCTTAATTGATGGTGGGAGGCTTCCGTTAAATATTCAGCTGCTAGGGAAACTGAGCCCAGAAACCCTAGCAGCTCGTCTCTGGAGACTCCAGAGTCGGTCACTTTCGAGGTGGACCAGGTCAGTACATAATTTGGCTGACACTTCACAGGACGCAACCGCCACAGCGGTCTTGGGGGAGGCAGCTGAATAAGCCATCTTGAAGGTATTGTCGAAGCGCCTGCCATGGCGTCGTGCAAATTTGCTCCATCATCTGATGGTACCTTAGTGCGGCAGGACAGTTTAGCCACCGCCATATCCACCTTGGGAGGAGGACCCCATTGATCCCATTGAGCAACTGGGAATAAAGCGCTGAACCTCCTAGGAACCACAAGAGGTTTTTCAGGACTTCTCCACTCTGAGGACATTAACTTTTGTAATGTCTGGTCCACTTGGAAGACCCTAGGCCCTCTATAGGTGGACGCGGAGGCTTCCCCGTCAACATCACGATCCTTAGACCAGATGGACTTCAGCAGCCGGCTTAATTTTTAGAGTGGAAGCACGGCCTGCTGGGATCTTCAGTGGAATTGTCAGATGAGAGTGTCTCGTCCACTATCTGATAATCTTCATCAGAGATCCGTAAGGAAGATTGTGTCTCAATCTGCGGTCTCTTGGCAATCTGGGCGATGGAAGAACGAATCTCCTTAAGAGACTCCTCATATAGTCCTTTACCCAAGTAACAACCTCTTATAGAAGGTACTTCCGGCGGAGGTCCGCGACACTGGTGACAGCGGGTAAAATCATAGCCGTCAGGTAAAGGGGTATTGTAATCCAAACACGTTAGGTGTTCAAGTTTAGAGGAATTTTTCCTCCTAAGCGCATCACCATTACATGATGCAGAAGATGACATCTGAAACATCAAACAGCCACGTGACACTGAAACAGGGAAGATCGCCAAGCATCGCATAAAAAAACCAAGGGGTACCTCTTTTTTTTTTTTTTTTAAATCGGTCACTTGAAGAGAGAAAAAAACCGTCAGAAAAAAAACAGCCACCGCAACCCGCAGCAGAGGAGCTACAAAACCACTCACTCAACAAATAAAGGACTGCAATCAGACCTTTTAAATGTAATCCAGCAGCGAGGGGAGGAAGCCAACAAAGAAACATTTATACAGCACCAAAACAAGTCAAATGCCATAATGGAACATAAGCCTAAGCCAGAGGCTCAAAATACAAGCAGCAAAAATCAAATCTATATTTTGCCTTTAAATTTTAAATTTCCAAACTTACCGCACTTTTTCCGAGAAAACCGGAAGTAGGGCGCGGTGGTGCGCAAAGGCTTCCTTCCCCTGGGAACACGGGACCGGAGAAAAGTTCCGGCCGAGGAGGTTCCCCGCTTACTTCCGGGATCGCGCTGCCTGCAGATGGATGCCGGATAACGCTGCGCTGCGGGGCGAAGGCCCGAAGGCCCGGAGGTTTTTTCTTTGGGACCGACGTACCCCATAAAGGTAAGCCAGGAGTAAATAAAACTCCTAGCAACGGGAGGTCACAAGAGACCTCCGTCCACCTGTTCCACACAGGACAGAAAAAAAAACACAGTGGAGGGTGGTCTCTTGTGCCCTCTTATAGGGCTAGTAGGAGGCACCTTTTTGGTGCTAATTAAAGGTTCCACCTGTCCTAAACAACACACAGGGGCAGAGATACCCCATATTGTGCTGCTGTCGGACGTAAGGGGAATAAATATTTGATATAAAAGAAAAACAGAACTTAATATTTGGTGCAGAAACCTTAGTTTGCAATTACAGAGGTCAGACGTTTTCTGTAGTTCTTGATCAAGTTTGCACACACTGCATCAGGGATTTTGGCCCACTCCTACATACAAATCTTCTCCAGATCTTTCAGATTTCAGCGCTGTCACTGGGCTACATTGAGTTTCAGCTCCCTCCAAAGATTTTTGATTGGGTTCAGGTCTAGAGACTGGCTAGGCCACTCCAGGACCTTGAAATGCTTCTTATAGAGCCACTCCTTAGTTGCCCTGGCTATGTGTTTCAGGCCATTGTCATGCTGGAAGACCCAGCCATGACCCATAGTTACATAGTAGATGAGGTTGGAAGAAAAAAATCAGTCCATTAAGTCCAACCTATAACCCTACAGTACCCTACAGTGTTGATCCAGAGGAAGGCAAAAAACCCCATGAGGCTTATGCTAATTGCCCCATTTCAGGAAAAAAAAATTCCTTCCCGACTCCAATCTGGCAATCCATATAAAACCCTGTCTCGACTTGTCCTTAACAAAATCTAGAACCCAAAATCTAGAACCTGTAATGTTCTTCTGTTCGAGAAGACATCCAAGCCCTCTTTGAACTTGTTCAATGAATCCACCATCACCACTTCCTGGGGCAGAGAGTTCCATAGCCTCGCTGTTCTTACAGTGAAGAATCCCCTTCTATGTAGCTGGTGAAACTTTCTCTCCTCCAGTCGTAGAGGATGTCCCCTTGTCACTGTCACTGGCCTAGGAGTAAAAAGATCATTAGAAAGTTTCTTGTGCTGTCCCTTCATGTATTTGTACATTGTTATTCAATATCCCCTGTGAGTATGTGAACCCAGAGGGCGCTATTGAGCGACCCAGGCCCAGGCCTGAAAAGGCCCTCAGCCACACCTATGGGTGGGGGCGTAACTCCAAGGGAGTGGTTACAGCGGCAGAGCTGCTGTTGAATCCTGCAGGAAATGGTGGAACCAGCCAAGGACAGAGAGGCAGTCTGTCCCAGGAGGGCTGAGGTCCACAGAGGACTTTTGGCTCAAGCGGAGCATAAGTCAGGCTGCTTGTTGCCCCTAGGATAGATAGGGGTCAAGCAGTGAGTTAGGGCCTATGCGTGGCCTAGGTTTTTGTTTTGTTATGTTGCACTTAAGCTGAATAAAAAACCATTTTTGTTTTAAATTGGCACCGTCTGAATGCTGTCTCTCCGGCGCCCAGTACCACGAACCACTGCTGTCGGGACCAGGAGTCTTCCGCCATTTGAGACTAATCCCCCCAAATTGTCACACCCCGTAGACGTCTTTTTTCTAAACTGAATAACCCCAAGTTTGTTAATCTCTTATTGTACTCCAATCCACCCATTTCCCTAATAATTTTGGTTGCCCTTCTGTGCACTCTCTCTAGTTCGATTATGTCTTTCTTGTATACTGGGGCTCACAATTGCGCACAATAGTCTAAGTGTGGCCTTACCAGTTATTTGAATAGAGGTATAACTATGTTTTTGTCATGAGAATCTATACCTCTTTTGATGCATCCCATGATTTTATTTACCTTGACAGCAGCTGCCTGGCATTGGTCACTAAAGGTAAGATTACTGTCCATCAAAATCCCCAAGTCTTTTTCAGTGGCAGTCTTGCCCAGTAATTTATTATAAGTACATAATAATTAGAGAGGAGCAAATTTCTCAAAAGTACGATTCGGCAGTTCGATTCGAAGTTCCAAAAAAATTCGCTTCGATCCGAATTACTTCGCGGTGAATAAACAGCTATTTCTGGGCTACAGAGAGCTGGGGTGGGCAGCAAAATGCCAGAAGCCCTTGGATGCCGCGGTCATGTTTCTCTCTCTCTCTTCAGCACAGACAACTTTTATTCATGTGGAAGGATCTGCTAACAAGCAAAGACACGCCTACCCAATCACATCACTAGAGATTATCTTGTGAGCGTCTGATGTCACAAAGGTCCTTACTAAATATTCGTTACTACGAAGCATCAGGAAATCCGAAATCGTGGAGAATCGAAGATTTCCTGAAATTCGGATCGAATTCCACTTCTGCAGAATAGATTCCCTCATCTCTAATTATAATACATTTTATTTTGTCGACCAAAATGCATAACCTTACATTTGTCTACATTAAACTTAATTTGCCAAGTCTCCGCCCATGCTTTCAGTTTACCTAGATTGCCCTGTAATATTCTCCTATCCTCCTAATTTTTGATTACCTTGTAGAGTTTAGTATCATCTGCAAATATGGACACCCTGCTCTGTAAACCCTCTTCCATGTCATTAATAAAGATATTAAACAGGAGAGGACCCAATACTGATCCCTGTGGCACCCCACTGGTGACTTTGACACAGTCTGAGTATTTACCACTAACAAGCACCCTCTGTTTCCTATCAATGAGCCCAGTTGCGAACCCAAATGCATGTTTTCCCCCAGTCCCAACATTCTCATTTTGCTTACCAACCTTTTATGTAGTACAGTACCAAAAGCCTTTGAAAAGTCCAGATATATTACCGCATCACCCATGTCCAGTCTAGAACTGACCTCTTCATAGATGCTGATCAGATTAGTCTGGCAGGACCAATTCCTGATTGGGCGTTATAACATTATTTACATTGAGGTACTCCAGGATAGCATCTCTTTGAAAACCCTCAAATATCTTACCCACCACAGAAGTTAAACTTACTGGCCTAGTTTCCAGGCTCAATTTTAGACCCCTTTTTGAAAATTGGCACAACATTTGTTCTGCACCAATCATGTGGAACAGACCCAGTTATTGCTGAATCCTTAAATATTAGATATAAGGGTCTATCACCATACATAATTCCCTCAGAACTCGGGGGAGCGATTCGCGGGTGAAAACGCTATTTGGCATTGAGATCCCAATGCAGATCTCAATTCCCATCAGCGTTTTTAACAGCAGATCGCTCCAAATCTGTAAGGACTATCATGGTATCATTTTAAAGAGGAGATTCTCAAGCTCATCTTCATAGCCCTAACGGATCCTGAGATATGGGGGATCTAAAATGTCCCCCCCCCGGCAGCATCTTAGAGCTACGTGCAAATGGAAGAAAGAGGAAGGGGGGGGGGAGGGAGCAGAGCTACAGACTATGATAAATCATCATCTGTGCATAATCTGTATATGACCCCAGGGGGAGGGGGTAGACTTCTGTCCATGTTATCCCCTCTCTTATCAATCACAGAGCATACTATACTTTTGCTCTCTGAACATAGCCAGGAAGTTTATTGGCGTTGTGACCCAGACATTTACCATCGTCCAGGTCGCAGCTCCAAAAGAGTTGCACCAAACACTTACACAAACTCATCAATAAAGTTTACATTTGACCCTGTCCATACCTGATCTTTATTGTGTAAAATACGCCTCTCTAGCATTAAAAGTTACACGCTAAAATAATAGCAATAACGATTATCACTAGAGATGAATCTATACATTTCTACAATTTTTATAGGGGCATAGAAAATTATATTCTTACTTAAACTCCTATTTAATTTGCATGCACAAAATTGGTTGGCGCATTTCTGCGATTTTGGCGTTTCTTTAACACCTGCACCTGTAAATATATATATGTGTGGTATGTATGAATTCCTCACATCTTGCTGTTCTTTGGAAAGGACATTTTGTTTGTAGAAAGGGACTGCTTGAGCATGCACTTGAGGCAAATTTGAATTTTTGTGCAATTTTAGCTTGTAATCTCTGTTTGCTGCAAAGTGCATGAAGGTGGTTGTATATATGAAATATTAAGTTGTGTTTTATTTTTATAAAATGTTTAGTTTGAAAATAAAAAATATTTTTTTTTTTGATGTTATAAATTTTTTTTTATATTTTTTTTTTTTTTTTTTTGTGTAGAAAAAAAATATATTTTTTTTTTTTTTTGTTTTTTTTTTTTTGGGGGGGGTGGGTTTTTTTTTTTTTTTTTTTGTTGTTTTTTTTTTTTTTTTTTTTTTTTTTGGTTTTTTTTTTTTTGTTTTTTGTATTGGGTGGGGTTTTTGGGGGGATTTTTTTTTTTTTTTTTTTTTTTTAAAAAATTTTTTTGGTTTGTTCCCAAATTTCTTTTAAGGGGGGGGGGGGGGCGGGCGCGCGACATGGACGGTCGCATGTGAGCGGAGCTCCGGCTAGAGCCGCTCATCCATCCTGAAATCCATCCTTGCTTACCGGTGCCCGGGTTCGCTGTCCGCTGGAACGCACTTCTGAGGCCCTCCTCCTGGTTCCAGAGCTCCCGTTCTGCCGGTGTCCTTCTCCGTTGGGTAGTAGTCGGTGATCGCTACACGTGGCCGGCGGCCATACACTCCCACCGCCGCTGCCGGAGCCGCTCTGTCCCGCGCTGCTGTGGCCTGGAGCTGGGGTGGAGCTGCCGTTCTGGGGCTGCGCTCGTGGGCCGGCCTGGGCTGTGCAGGCACCGCTGGGACCGCTGGTCCTGCTGGCACCCGGACGGCGGTCTCCCCTCTCTCCACGTGGCGGGCGGCCATTTTAACCCTGACCGGTTTGGCCATCTGCTGATGAGGGGGCGCTGAGTCTGGCGTTCCTGGCGAGCTGAGCCTATCTCTGACGGTTCCTTCTATGGTTCCCTGCCTGGAAGTTTGGGAGCCGGCATTCCTCTCTCCTGCTTGCTGCTGGGCACGATAGGACCATCCCCTGGCTCCTCTGGGCAGTAGTGCAAGGCAATATCTGTGGCAGCCATCAACTGTCTCTGACCCATTGAAGGTGTGTGCCTCTGTACGATTTATCGTCCTGCTGACTGCTTCTCTGGAAGGCTTTACTTATAATCCAGTGACGGTTGCTGTATGTGCTATTGGACTGTTGAGTTACCATCTGTCCTCCTCTAGTTCCTCCTGGCAATCTATCTACTCCATCACTTCGCTACTGGCCTTCTTGGAGGCCTTACTTATAATCCAGTGACTGTTGCTATCGGCACTATTGGATCGCTGAGTTGCCATCCGTTCCCTCTTAGTTCCTCCTGGCAATCTATTTATTTCATTACTCTGCTGACGGCTCTCTCTTGGAGACATCGCTTATAATCCAGAGTCTGTTGCCATCGATACTATTGGACTGTTGAGTTACTGTCTGTCCTTGGCTGGCTTATTGGCCCTGGTGGCCTGACATAGAGGCTCCTACTGTGCAACTGCTATTAGCCAGAGACCTTGTCTATAATCCTCTGGGGCCGGCCAGGTCTTGCTACAATCACACCTCCTCCTCTGCCAACATATCCACCCGTACGGAACGCAGGAAGAGCGGCCGCCGACTCTCTAAAATGAGTCGCCCGCAATCAACCTCTGTCTCTGATCGCCTGAGGGGGTTCTCCAGGGCAGCATCCTCTTCTACATCACCATCGCTTGAGGCAGCCTCTCCTGCCCTTCCAGAGGAGGACCCCGAGCCCACTTTAAAGCAAGTTACTGGACAGCTACTGGAGGCGATCCATGCCGGCACTTCCTCGCTGACCGGGAAAATTGAGGAGGTAAAAATCGACCTGGGCCTGCTCCGTCAGGACTTTCAGACCTTGCGAGGCAGGGTGTGTGAGGTGGAGGATCGGGTCTCTCAGGTAGAGGACACTGTTAACCCACTTCCTGACAAACTCCAGGAGCTGGAGAGAGCTGCAAGTTTGTGGACCCAGCGTGCGGATGACTTGGAGAATAGATTGCGACGAAACAACCTCCGTATCCTGGGCCTGCCGGAGCGGGCAGAGGGTGAAGATCCTCGGGCCTTTGTGGAGGGGTGGCTGAAAAATGTCCTGCCGGAGGCTCACTTCTCACCAATATTTGCAGTGGAACGGGCCCATAGGGTTCCGGCTAAACCGCCGCCTCAGGGCGCACCTCCTCGACCCTTGTTGGCCCGTCTGATTAACAGCACGGATCGGGATACGGCGTTGCGGGCTGCGCGCCAGGCCGGCGAGCTTAAGTACAACGGAGCAGCAGTGGCCATGTTTCCAGATTTCTCGGCGGCTCTCCAGAAGACCCGAGCATCCTTCGTGGCCGTTAAGAGGCGGTTGAGAGAAAAGGCTATACAATACTCCATGATTTACCCAGCACGTCTTCGGGTCGTCCATGACGGCAGGTCCCTTTTCTTTACTTCACCGAGGGATGTGGAGGACTGGCTATCTCTTCTTCCTCGATCTCCGAGACGATGATCCTGACGGCGTGTGGTGAGAGGTCCGATCGGACCATACATAAGGACTTATGTATTACGGGATGCTCTTGTTTATTGCATAAGTAGTTTTATGAAAAGTGCGGTTCTGTTATTATAGTATCCTGTAGTCTTATAGTTACCTGGGCTGGCGACCCCCGGGGCGCCGGTGTATCTCATTTACTCATGTGAACCTGGCTCTGTTGAATAGTATATCTCCTAGCCTAGTGATTATCCATACCTTTAAGACAGTGCCCCGTATACCAACCACTGTGGGTGCACTTCTTCCCCCGTTAATTGTAGCCACGGTTAATTTAACAAATATTGTTTGTTTATGCCAGTAGTATGTCTCACACCCTTTAGGGGTGTAATGGTTCATTTCGTTTGTATATGGTTCTTAGGTTGCTGCACACCACTTTGTGTTTCACTCAGCCACGCGCTACACACTCATAGGCGGGTCACTTTTGGGGTCCTGAATTGCCATGATTACATTACACTCTTAGACGACCATGGCGTCCTTTAGTGTACTATCTTGGAATGTGAGGGGCCTGGGTAGCCCACGAAAGAGGTCGTTGGTTTTCTCTCAGATTAGGAGGGCTGACCCACACCTCATATGCCTTCAGGAAACTCATTTGGTTCCAGACAATTCCAGGCGACTTCAGAAGCCATGGGTTCAGTGGGCGGCTCACTCTACACACACTTCCTATTCCAGGGGGGTGTCCATCTTGGTGCATCGTAGACTCAGGTGGGAGCCAGGCCTCATTGTAAGGGACCCCGAGGGACGATACGTTTTTGTCCAGGCCTGGGTTGACTCTGTCCTGTATGTTATCCTGGGTGTGTACTTGCCACCGGCGTCTGATCTTGCTGTGCTCCAGCAGGCTGCGCAGTTTGCGACCCGATTCCCTGGGGCTATTGCATTATGTTTGGGTGACTTTAACAAAGTTATGGATATTGCATTGGATCGGTTCTCCGCGGAGCCAGGTTCCCCCTCTCTGCCTCGCCCTACTACAATGGCCGGAGTGATCCGTGAATTGGGGTGGTTGGATTTGTGGCGGGTCCGGTTTCCGGAGGCCCGCACCTTTTCCTGTCACTCTGCCAACAGACATACTCTGTCCAGGATTGACCATGCTTTTGGAAATACTAAAGCATATTCTTTGTTGCAGACCATATCCTATTTACCCAGGGCAGTGTCTGATCATTCCCCGTTGTTGGTCCAATTAAATAGTAGTACGGCTGCTAAGCCACGACAGGGTTGGCGAATCCACCCATTTTGGTTGAAACTATTTGTACCACATGATCGAATACCTGATCAACTTCAGACGTTTTTGACCATTAATTCCCCAAACACTTCTCCGCTCCTCTTATGGGAAACTATGAAGGCATATCTTAGGGGTTGTATTAAGTCCTCCATTTCCTTTGTAAAGAGGGAATCCTCGCTGTTGGAGACCACTTTGGCGACCCAGTGTGCCTCGCTCGAAGCCGCATACGTGGCTAATCCAACTGATGAGGCTAGGTCTCAATGGTTGCAGACGGGTAGACAATATCTGCATATACTGCATGACAAGGCACGTAGGTCTCTGTTTTTTAGCAAACAGAAGTTTTACGAACTAGGCAACCAGTCGAGCAGCTTTCTAGCTCAACTGATACATCAAAACACAGCCTCACCTGCAATACTACGAGTACATTCAGAGACGGGGGGAGGTACTGTCCAATAGCTTGGCCATTAGTGACAGATTTTATAGGTATTACAGTGAGTTATACCTCTCCAAGCTTAGAGTCACTGACGGAGAGCTTGCCACCTATTTGGGCTTGATCCCCCTTCCTACATTGTCAGAAGACCAACGTGAATTTTTAGATTCCCCTTTTACGCTAGAGGAGCTATCGGGTGCCCTGGCAGATATGGCAAGGGGCAAATCGCCGGGTCCGGACGGCATCCCGGTGGAGGTTTATGCCCAGTATGGGGGCCTGCTTCTCCCGGTGTTGCTTGACTGTTATAACGCTGCCTTTGTGGGTCCCAGTCTCCCGGAGTCCTTTTATGACGCCACCATTATCCTGTTACTTAAGCCTGACAAGGATCCGCTGGACTGTGGCTCATATAGGCCTATATCACTGCTTAATATAGATTATAAACTCCTTACTAAAATGTTGGCGAAAAGGCTAAATTCTGTTGTTCTCGACCTTGTCCATCCGGATCAGACAGGCTTTATGCCTGGAAAATCCACATCGGATAATCTTAGAAGGGCTCAGGTGATAACTCAGATTGGGGCATCATCCTCACATGACTGGGCGATGGCTTCTTTAGATGCAACAAAGGCGTTCGACTCTGTCGAGTGGCCTTTTCTATTGCAGGTGTTGCGAGGATACGGATTTGGAGAGGGGTTTGTTACCTGGATTTCCCTTCTATACTGTTCCCCTAGAGCGGCGCTGTCCATTAATGGCGCGTTGTCTTCCTACTTTCCTTTGGGTAGGGATACAAGACAAGGATGTCCATTGTCACCGCTACTGTTTGCTCTGGCGGTGGAACCCTTGGCAATACTGCTTCGGAATGACCCCATATATAAAGGCATAGTGATAGGCACCCGGGAGGAGAGAACAGCACTATATGCCGATGACTTACTCCTGTTTATGAGCGACCCCTCCCGGTCTCTGCCCAGAGCCATGGCTATAATTGACGAATTTGGTAATTATTCTGGCCTACGGACCAATTGGACTAAGTCCTCATACATGCATATTGGCCGTGCGTCAAGTGTAGCTGAGGGGAATGTGGTATGTGGATTGACTACAGTCTCAACCTGCAAATATCTGGGCATCTTTATATCTAGGGACCATAGGTGTTTTTTGGAACAGAACATCTTTCCGCTCATCTCGCACTTTAGGGTTAAGTTTAATCTTTGGGCTACACTGCCTTTGTCGGTGGCTGGTAGAATCAACCTAGTTAAAATGATAGTACTACCCAAATGTCTATATGCTATAAGCCATTCTGCTGTGTCCGTGCCCCTTAGATTTTTTAAACAAATGGACTCCCTCATTATCTCCTTTATATGGGGAAACTCTAGATCTAAGCTTAGGTTGTCATCTCTACAACGACCAAAGCAGCTCGGGGGCACATCACTCCCTGATCTGTTTCTTTACTACCTGGCAGGACAGCTCCGTTTTATTAGGAAGTGGCTCTCATCTGATCCCCTACCGAGGTCCGAGGCACATCTGGCTCACCACCTGGGTCTGCATAATCTGTGGCCGGTGTTGGAACACCCGGCCTTGTTTAGGGGGAAATTGTTGCCCATCCATGCCCTGGCGGGACAGGTCTGGCGTCAGGCGAAAAAGGTGTCCACTTATTCTGATATACCTGCGGAGACCCCGCTTTGGCACAACCCTGGTCTGCCGACGTTATTTGCCCTGCCTGGCGCCCGGGCCTGGTCGCAGTATGGCGTGTCCTCTCTTAGTGACCTGTACATACAAGGGGTTTTTAAAACGTTTGACTCGCTAAGCTCCTCCTATGGCATCCCTAGAACGCAGTTCTTTAGATATCTACAGATTAGACATGCACTTTCTTCTCAGTTCCCGGATCGATTGGACAATATATCTGAGTATCCGCTTATCGGCATACTTCGCTCACAGGGCCCTGGGGGTTTGATATCTACTTTATATGCACATCTGATACAGGCCAAGGTGTCCACTTTGGACGCCCCGGCCTTGACGCGATGGAGCATAAATATCCCAACTCTCACAGATGAGATGTTTCAAGATATCCTTGAATCTCCTCAACATGTGTCACCTTCAGCTAACAACAAACTGATTCAAACGTATATTCTACACCAATGTTACTTGACACCTTCCCGTCTATACAAAATGGGACGTCTGCCCAACCCCGGATGCCTTAGGTGTCTTTGTCCACAGGCAGACTTTTGGCATATGATTTGGGAATGTCCGATCATACAATGTTTTTGGAAAGGGGTCGTGGATCTCCTGGTGGAAGTTCTGGCTAAACCTATACCATTAACCCCAGAGATATGCCTTTTCGGCGTATTAGATGAAGAAATATGGCAACACCATGTTAGAATCCTTTTGAGGGAGTCTTTATTTTATGCTAGGAAAGCTATCGCACTGCGATGGATGGCTCCGAAACCCCCATCAGTATCTCAGTGGAAGAAACTTGTTAATACTGTTCTTCCTTATAACCAGATTGTGTATAAAGGGAGAGGGTGCCCTCAGAAATTCCATAAGGTGTGGGGAACATGGTGCAATTCTCCGGTAACCCAATATACGGCTCCCTCATTGCGCTCTGCCATTAATTTACTCATGCCGTGAGGGGTGCGAGACACCGGGAGTATCCACGACCTCTCATTTTGGAGTGTATCCTTGTTGTTACCCTTGACTTATTGACTGCATGTTTTGTACATGATAACTGATGTATACAGTATTACGCATGTCCTGATTATATTCTTTCTGTACCGAGTCTACGTTATATGGTCCGGATGGGACGAGGACCTGGCGAGGTGGGATGTGGTGCGTTGAGTGAATTTACATTGAAATTCTCGTTTTTTGGTGCGCAACATGTTATGTATTTGTTTTGATTTCTTTTCCTTTGTCTGATACGCAATTTTCAATAAAACGAGTTTAAAAAAATATTTTTTTTGTGGGGGGGGGTTGGGGGGATGCATAAAAAAAAAAATAAAATAATAAGGGGGGGGGCCCTCTAAAAAAAAAAAAAAGGGGGGGGAGGGGGGGGCGTCCGCCGGGGGGGAGTCCCCCCTTTTTTTAAATGGTTATTTTAAAATTTAAAGCTTCAAAATAGATTTTTGTTCCTTCCAGCTCTAGTGTTTTTTTGAAGACATGTGCATGCAGGTGTAGGCCTTAGTGATATGAATGAACTCTTTTTTTGTTTTTTTTTTTTTGGGGTTTGGTTATAATCTGCACATGTTGGGTTTCTTATTTTTAGGAGGTTTGGTGCAAAAAAATTTTTTTTTAGTTTTCCACTTTTAGCAACTAATATACATTTATGTGCATTTTTTTTTTTTTTTTTATAAAACAAAACACACACTTTAAATCAAAGTTGCATGAAGGTGCCTGTTTGTATACAGTACCAAATGGCATCTTGACAATGCTGCAGGTGTCTACTTTAAGAAAACATATAGGTATGGTTGGTTAGTATGATTTTTTTTTTAATGTTGCAATTTAGGTTTTATTTGTCCATCTCAAAACTGTGAAAATTGCTCTGGCTACCAGAGGTGCAAAATTTCTGGAGACCCCTGGCAGCAAAAGGGTTAAATCAGCTTTCTTCAGGTCATTGACTAGGTCCTCCCGTGTAGTTCTGGGCTGATTCCTGACCTCAGAATCATCCTTGCCCTACGAGTCGAGATCTTGCATGGAGCCCCAGACAGAGGAAAACTGACTGTCAACTTGTGCTGCTTCCATTTTCTAATAATTTCGCCAACAGTTGTTGCCTTCTCACCAAGCTGCTTGCCTATTGTCCTGTAGTCTATCCCAGCATTGTGCAGGTCTATAATTTTGTCCCTGGTGTCCTTAGACAGCTCTTTGTTCTTAGCCATGGTGGAGAGGTTGGAGTGTGGTTGAGTGTGTGCACAGGTGTCAAGTTCAAACAGGTGCCATTACTACAGGTAATGAGCGGAGGGCAGAGGAGCCTCTTAAAGAAGAAGTTACAGGTCTGTGAGAGCCAGAAATCTTGCTGTTGGTAGGTGATCAAATACTTATTTCATGCAATTAAATGCAAATTAATTATTTAAAAATCATACAATGCGAATTTCTGGATTTTTTTTTAGATTTTGTGTCTCACAGTTGAAGTGTACCTACGATAAAAGTTACAGACCTCTCCACTCTTTGTAGGTGGGAAAACTTGCAAAATCGCCAGTGTACCAAATACTTATTTCCCCCACTGTACAAGTACTAATTGGGCCAAATTTACTAATAGCGTAAACTTAGTCTGAAAATATACCAGATTTATCACAGTGACTGCTGCTGGATGATTAATCTGGCATGACTTTAGGTTGTCTTGTAGTTTATACAACATGATCAAAAAACTACTACAAATTATCTGGTCATTAAATTTTTTTGCATAAATTAACCCTTTTCCTGCTAAAGATACTCACACATCTTGGTTGGGACATATCTCAAACATCCTCGCTACTTAAGGCACTACCTTGGTTTAGATTGGAGCTAGAGCTATGATCTTTATTTTCAAGGCAAAGATCTAGCCATTGTCTACTTAAAAGGAGTTTCCCCATTAAAGACACTTCTCTCCTTTAAAGTCTACTGTTATCAGATACATATAGGAATGCTTTCATTCTTAACACCTCCTAGCATGAAGTTTGGTCAGCTACTCTACCCCCTCTTAGCTTAAAATATAATTGTAGATTTGCTCCTACCTTGAATAGTCTTTTCCCTGATTTAGGGGAGGTTTCAGACAGCCGTATGCTTTGTGTTATGGCCACAAGGCCTGGACCCTGCATGGTACTAGTGAACTAAACTAAAAGAACCAAAAAAAGGCATTAAAAAGTGTTCAGTGTGTTGGTGGTCCACTTCACAAAGGTTTCCCTTTCTTATCCCCACATTTGTCTTACCCTCTCTCTCTTCTGGTTCCTCTTTCTTTCCACCCAACCTTACAGTTCAAAACCAGTCTATTTAAAAACAGATATTCACACCACATCTAGAATGTGAGAATTTCAATTATCCCATTATGACCAGTTACAACTTTATAATAGTCCTCATACCCAACAACAACAAGCTGGTGATTACACTTACTTTGGGTGTTCATAACCGATCTGATTAGTGCTGCATGTCATGATAATTCACTTTCAATTTATAATGAAATGGGTTGAATCAAGGAATAAAATTCTATCGACAGGTCATATTCTATAAAACTATGATTTTACTGCTTTGATGTAGAAAAATAAACACTCAAAAAGACAAGAAATTGTTGGAAACATTTACTAAAAGAATGGATTTTTTTTTTTACAGCAAAAACAACTATTTTAAAATATCCATTAAAAAAATTAACAAAATGATCAACTGGTAGTTTAATGTTAATATCATTGGGTATAATTCCTTCCTTCTTTCTTTGAGCAGCAGCAATACCTTCATCTTTTATCTTAGAGTGAAGCTAAACGTTGGAGGCACTGTTATAGGATCTTAATAGAAGAAATACTGTAGGATGCTTGATTTACAGTATTTGCACTGTGTGCTTTCTATATCATGATTGTACGGTTTTGCCACTATATCAATAAAGCTCACTGTTACTTTTAAGTGATTTCATGCAGTTAGCATGGAAATTAGCTGTTGTATTCTGATAACTAAATATGTATAGTTGCAACTGGCCCCTACTATGGGTTTTCTGTTAATGGATTCCATGAATAACATAATATAATACGATCTCTAGGGCCAGCATAATAAAGCAACAAGTGCATTGCTTCCAGTGGTGTATTACTTTGCAATATACAGTAGTTTTTATAAAAAAAGTTTCTTCGGCACGATATGAGGCAAATGCTATTTAAGGTTCATGAGTTCTCCGTATTCATGAGCAGTGGGGTTCCCTCTGGCTACCAACCACTACTTGACAGCATTCTCCTTATACACAGTAATAGGGAGAAATAGGTCAGTCAGCAGCATAATCATCATCATCATCATCACCCTGCACATGAATAAGAGGGCTGTAGACCCAGGCAGCGCTGCACCAAACAGATTTCATAAAAACTACTGCATATTGCTAAATGATAGACTGTTACAATCACTGTCACTACTTTGTTACCCTCAGATGGGGCGGCATATTTCCGTGACAGATTTGATTTAATATAGTCTCAAAAAAACATCCAAGGTGGAGCTTCACTTTAGGCATAATTTTTAACACATCTAAATGGTACCAAAAATTGTTGCTTATGTATCAATGTTGCACATTAGTAGCCATTATTGTCATACCTTTCCAGGCTGCCTCTAGGAGGACATAACCTAAGTATTGTGTGTTGCGCAGATATTCACAGCAACGTCATATCACAATTCCTATAAATTTACAATGGATGACATTTTTATTGCAAAAGGCAATAACATTATGGGTATTAAAAGTCAGCATTTTGACAACTAGATACCATCTTGAGCATAGGTGCTCTGAATTAGAGTATAATGCTTGGTCATTATGTTCAATATTCCAAAGAATTTACAACTCCAGTATGAATGTTTCCTACATATATATGTATATATTTATAACTATATACAAGAACATGTCAATAATGTATTTTCCACTTTCATTGAAAGTTTAAAACAAGATAAGGTTAGGCTGGCAGGATTACACCTGTTTAGGTGCATAGTTTGTGTTTTTCAACAAATAAAACCTTCTGAATACAGCAAAGATGACTTAGTCAAAACAAATAAAAGTCCATTACATGAAATCCACCTAGTAAAGCTTAGTACTTTTCTTGGAAAACATGAATGGTATACAAAAGAATTATTCCTGGTACATTTGACCTACGCTTCAAGCTTAAAAGAACACTTACAGTATATTCTGATCTAGCCAACGTAAAAACATATTATACTAACATGTTTCCAATACTGCCTAGCTGCCCTATAAAATTTAACGTTAACACTGATGTTAAAAAGTAGATATAAAAACAACAGTCCTTTTTGTTTCCTGGTCTTGCTTTCACAGCACAATACTGGGTTTTGGCAGTCACCTGGAAAGATAGCCTATTCGTCTATGACTGCACTTACTTCCGGGTTACTTGTTATATTGTTGTCATCAAGTACGTAGTGCACCAATAGGAATGTCTCCAGCTTTTCCTGCAGTTTAAAAACCTGCTTCGGGTTCTTCGTTCCTTTTAACAATTGCAGATATATTTGTGCTACTGTCTTTAGCGTCATTAGCTGTGTCTTCTTTTCCACTCTTCTGAGATGCAACAATAGCTCCTTTCTGTAGTATTTCTGTAGCTTCATTCTCTAATACCTCCGAGGGAGTTAGGGGATCCAGATGAATGCTACTTGGCTCACTTATGTCAGAACTTACAGAATCTGGAGCTTGTTTCCATAAATACTGCTCAAACCCAGCATCATCACTAGCAGCATCTGAATCTGCATGATCTTCCCTCACAACTAAACACAAGTCTTTCTCTGTTGTGATATTTTTGCTGTCTGCATCTTTACTTTGTTCTGTACTGGTCAAATCAAAATACTCCTTCTCTTGTACAAGGTCACAGTCATTCTTATTAAATGAATCTATCAGCTGAGCTTCCTCTTCTGATTTTGGAGAGCAGCTACCTGGAGTTTCAATGGCTGCATTAACCTGCTTTACAGACGTACTCTGTGTCTTATTTAACAATATACTTGTCTGACCTGGAGAGGTCATATTGCTTCCATATGAATTTTCTTCTTTCTTTGTAGTCTCTGGTTTATATTCATCTTCCATGCTAAAATAGAAACAAATAGCAATTAACTAAAATGGGATAACTGGAAACCATAAACAAGTATATTAATGCAGAAAACACTACCAAACCCTGCTAAGAGAAATTTCACAGGCAGAACCTGTTGTAAAAATCCTTGTACGATTTGTGAGAAAATATTACTTTTAATTCAGTAATTCCTTTCACTTCTTGCACTACTTTTTAGTAATTCCAGTTCATAATATTTCCATAGATATCAATAAAATATTTTGGAAAAAAAATCAGTTGTTGAAAAATAATTCAGAAGTATAATGGCGCAGGATGTTTTAGGGTGTGTTCACACGGAGGAATTTGCAGTGTTTTCAATGGGAGGCGGAGATCGCAGCAGGACGAGGAAAAAAGAAGCGTCCTGTTCGATCTTGCAGTGGATTCCGTTCGCGGTGTCCGTGGCCTAATCAGGAGCAGGATGCCGCGACGGAATGCTGATTGACTGCATCGGCAGCCCATCGCAGCAGACCACGGCGAAAATGAAAATCATTTTCCACCGTGTGAACACAGCCTTGGGTATCTAGACTATAGATTTTTAACACATTTGTTCAATTTTTTTTGTAAAAAAAAATAAATATATTTTTTAAACACAAATAATAAATAAAAACATAATATAAAATATTTTAACTTATGCAACTGACTAAGGTAAAAGAAAAATACAAAGTGCTATTTGCTCCACAATAAATATTCCTACATTTGGACAATTTGGAGCGCATAGACTGCCTTTTTTGAGTGATTAATCCTCTACTGCATAATGTAAAAGAAAAAGTTTTCAAATACACTTAACGGTTTTGTGATCACCTTCAAATGTCCATACATTTGTACAGTGTCATCATACTGTAAAGTGTTTAGTTGAGTTACTATATAGTCAGTCTGTTCATTTACATAGGCTGATTAAGAGGCTTGGCCTATGTTTAGAATCTCACTGGATGTACAGATTATATATATTTTAGGATAATTATTTTTGGCTATAATTATATAATTTTTGCATATCCATATACTGTATATTTAGCAACATATTTCAACAAAAAGTTAGTGCATTGTTTGCTTCGTTCAAGACTCGCTCATTTGACATAAGGTACACAATCTGCATGCTATTGGGATTTATTTGCCAAATCTACTTGCAGGACTTAAAGGGTTGTCCGAGAAGCAGTAATTTACTTACCTGATCCTGTGGATTGCTGATGATGGACCCAGGGGTTCTGGCAATATGTGCCCCCTGTGTCTCTCCACTCTCACTTCTTCCTCAATCTCAAGGTAATTCAATTAACTGTGAGATCTGAGGAGGAGCAATCTAGGAGGCGCCCCCCAGGTCAATCATCAGTGATCTTTAAGATTTTGGCTTTGGTGCAATTCTAGGCAAAATTGATCAACCAATGTACTTTGTGGATTGTGAATACTGAGAATGAAGTGGTCGATTTTCTGACCTCTACCCCGAACTATGACATTGAATAAAAAATGTGTGACAATGCTATATTTGATGCTATTGTAGGTATTATACCTTTATTGGTTAACCAGAAAAATGACATATGCAAGCTTGCACAGAGGCTCCTCCTTCAGGCATTCACAGATTAATGACTGAGAACACAGCACAATATTGGCAAGATGCTACAGAAAGGCAATTAGTTTATGAGGTGATATCTGACTAACGTAAGGTAGGGTAAATAAAACTGATTGGGGGTGATGTGTGTCCATGTAAGGGCTCATAAATCCATGTGTTAAGTTTGTGGTCATTGACACAAGTCTATCAGCTTGAATCCCCAATTACTTTTTTTTTTTGCTAATGCTTTTAGAATTTCCCAGGTGCACATTGCTGTGTATTTCCTAACTACCGCATTGGCCATTCCTCCTAAAAGAAATCATTCATGCTAGGACAAACTTACTCTTAAATTGACTTTATATTAAATTTTGTAAAAAATAAATAAATAAAATACATTGTCATCCAGTGCATTCAAATTATTTCAATGTACAAAAAAATTAAAAAAATTAAAAACTTTGCAACTTTTGTATTTAACTGATTGTCACTGAACTCAGGAAAACACTTAGTTTCTGAATAAGTTTTAACATATTTTTTATTTTGCCTTATCCATCTGTGACAATATTTTGCATTTAAAGAATGTTGAACCTGGTCATATTCACAGTGCACAATCTTGAAACTGTAAGTACCTTCTTACTATATACTGAATTTTTTTTTTTAAATTATAATCTATTTAGCTTGATATAATCATTATAGACAAAGATTGTTATTATAAAGTTCTTAAAATCTACCACATAATGAATGTTCTTTAGGGATATACACAAATCTAAAAAAGAAAATTTCTACAAACCTCTTAAGAGACATTTACTATGACAGATCTTTCGTATAACAACTACTTAAAACTGCACTATACAGACACTAGAGCTTCAATACCAGACTGAAAGTTCATTGAGAACAGAATAT
The DNA here is from genome assembly GCA_947044405.1 of Leptodactylus fallax. NCBI lineage: Eukaryota > Metazoa > Chordata > Amphibia > Anura > Leptodactylidae > Leptodactylus > Leptodactylus fallax. Next base: position 5,880,471 of record CAMRHE010000027.1, on the reverse strand, counting down.
TCTAAGAATTACCTTTCATCTGCTGCAGCATCTACATGTGTTCCAGGTTTTTCAGCCTGCAAATATTAAGATTTCAATTAGAAATTATTTATGTAACACAGTTACACACACACACACACACACACACACACACACACACACACACCGTGTATGGAAGAATTTGTCTTTGCTAAATAACTTAAAAGGGTATTTTCATTAAAAAAAAAAAAAAAAACATGCCTCAAAACATACAATCAAAAAGGTTAATGTGTGTAATAAATTTTCAGTATTAAAAATTTTATCCACCCCTCTGCTTTTTCTGCAGGTAGTTGGCAAACATCTGGTAGTGAAGGAAACCATGTGAAAACCGTGTGGAGAAGTCAATATTTTGGACTATAACTCAGATCACTAATATATTGTATTCTGCCTTTGTCTGCAGTTTTTATTTTTATACATTTTAATTTGCAACACTATTATATTCTTGATTTTGATAATATTTGTAGGACAATTTACAGAAGTTTATTTTTATTTGTAATTAATTTAGGTCCAGAAGATAAATTTGATTATGCAATGGGAAGTGGCATGGAAGACATCAGTAAAACCAAACATCTGTATGTATTACAAATAAAAGACACAAGATGGTTCCATCACGTTCGCATTCCTACATAATTGTCCATTAACCATTTGTATAGATGATAAAACACATTGCCTAAAATAAACTGGGAATATTGTGGACTAAGAACTATTTGTTACAACTGGACAAAAGGGAGTAGATTACAGTATTTTTCCTGCTTTATTAGCATTCGGAAAGACCAGTTTCTTAAAAATATTACCATTCCAAATCATACCCCCCCCAAAAAAAATCTGCTGGATTTAACCTGCAATGCAAAATGTTTTAAAATAAATGTGCTAACTTTGTCCCATACTGATACAATATACTTAAGAAAGTAGACCTTTTAAAAACATACTGATCTTGAGATTATTGTATACAGTTTTTATTTTTAAATGTGTCATCTATGGATGACTCCAAAGGAAGGATTTCAAGGGCAATTTGCACATACTGCATTTAGGATACAATGTAAGTGTTAATAATGGAGAAAGAATGTTTTTCATACCTGTCCACTGATTTGCTCCAGGTCTATTGAAGAATGAAGTCTTGATCTAGGAAGATAAATTAACCCAATGATACAATTTTATGATAGTTATAATTATGCCTAACCTGAAATGTATTTAAATTGTCATACAATTTCTTAGGTTTTAATGCACACTCATGAAGCAAAATAAAGAAAAATGCATGCTATATATGCCATAATTATTTATTTAAAAAATTGTGAAAGAAGCACAAGGCAGGCAGTAATATTTATATTACACATAATCTTCCTTAATCCCCTAAACAGAAAGTCAATCTAAAGTATACAGGGGAAATTGTTCATAGGCGTAGTATCCAAGTATGCAACTTTTAGCTTTCTAATAAATGGAATAAAATAAAATTATTGAGTACATAAACGCAGCAGAAAAGCAAACACTATAATAAAAAAAAATAGAGTGAAATATCCAGTTAGAAAGGTTAATATAGTAAAATGCATATAAGAGGTGAAATGCATAAAGTACTGTAAGATACTTAAGTTAATTGTTAACTATTTAGATCCTTTATTTTTGTAACGAGTAAACACAGTCTATCAGACTGACACTGATAAAAGAAATCTTTATAGACTACTATACAGTTCGTTAATAATTAACATACTTCAGCAATCTCCGATAATTACCTAACCTACCTTACAACACTAGGAATGATTTATTCATTCAAGATACACTGTTAAAGTGACGACACTGCCTGAGATAGGTATTCTGTAAAGTCATCACTTCTAGGAGTCAGCTAACCTTTATCAAGGACCTTTCTTGCTTTCAGAAATACCTGGCAAAATGTTTTTTAGTCACAGCAGCAATGAAACTATGTGCTGAACTGTGTTGTATCTAGCACCACACCTGTCTTGTAAGGTTATTTATCATGGCTTAATGATTCATGACAACTCTCACTTCTGTGACATTTAGCATACTAGGCCAATATATTTTGTTACAGTTCTGCCTTTGTAATCATCTTGCCTAGTGAAAAAGATTAAGTGATATCTGATTATTTGAGCGCATCGTAAGTATCATTATATTTGTGCCTACATTTTAAAAAAACAAACAAAAAACCCCCCCAAAACTACACAATTTGATACAAGCTCATGTAGCAGTTAAATCATACAAAAATAAGAAGAATTGAGCCAGCTTCATGGTCAACAACTCGCACTAAAACAAATTCATCAAGTAGTCAGAAATACACTCTAGTCATAAGTATTAAACAATGTCTTGTGCATTTAAGCAACGTTTCCATAAAAAAAAGAAATGCTGTGCATCTAGCACCACTTGTTGGAGGTTCATAAATTAAATGTCTGCTCCTTTAACAGGCATTGAAATAGGACTAGGATAAAAGTCAAATCGGACATCTGCTGACAGCCATTTCAGGATGCTTGTCTCTTATTAGTGGAAAGAGAGCTAATTTAAATACCTTTTTCCCCAGAGCCGCACTGGTTGGTTGAGAAAGCTTCTTAAAAAGGGGGTTCCAGGATTTTAAACAACTCATGGGGCAATGGTGGTAGTTGTAGAAAAAAAAAAAAAAAAAAAAGGCACACTCAATGCAACCGGTCTGTCAATCATGTGCTAGGGCTTCTAGCGCCACAAGCCACGAGGCCCGCATGAGGCCACTGATTTTGTCTCAATGGTGGCTGGTAAGGAACTGGGGATATATTCGTGTATGCCTTTTTTTTCACTTTACACCCACCCCAGCTACCCCACAGGTTGCTCTAAATCCTGGACAACTCTTTCAAAGTATAACTAAGCTTTTGAGCAATTTTTGATTTTCTGGAAGTATCTGTGTCATTAGTAAATTTTGTAATCTACTTTACCAACAATTTTTGGCTTCTTTCTGTGAAATCCTGCATTTCTTTATTCTTTCCCTATTGTCACATGCCAAGATCGCTATTGAAAGATGTGTAAGGAGTCAAATTGATCAGAGCTGGTTTCCAGTCAGTGCCTCATGCCTAACGCGGTTAGCAACAGCCTCTGCATCTGCACTCCAGTGCTACAAAGTCCTTTGGAATCATCACTGTAAAAATGTGGTACATCAGAAGAAGTACCCTTAACAGCCAGTTTAAAAACGCCATAGGGTAGTAGTTAATGGGTCAACAGATGAACTACAGTTTATGCCAGCTGATCATAACACTATTGGCTAACGAATACAGCTCTATTTTGCCCAATCTTTGGACTTACATGGATGATAAAACCATCTATATGTCTCCCAAAGCACAGCACAAAATACGATGTCTTACATCTCCAAACAACTCAAAAAGCTATAGCGGTACAGGAAATTGGTAGACCATTAATTTTTTTCTTTATTAAATGCATTAAAGCATGTGTATTTTGTCACATATTTGCATGACATTTTCCACTCACCAAAAATCTGCAATAATCTGTTGTAATATGGTATATTAGACAAACTGACATATATAGGTACCAATGTCTCTTACCATGCCAAAACTTATTACAAGCCTCCAGATAACTTCTGTAGTGCATAGATGTAAAGATTTTCCAGAATAATCCTGATTAACATGGAGGTGACACCAACAGAGGCCCTAGCTACTAGACACCCACCCATCCTGAGAATGATCCAGTCTCAATTTAATTTTTCAATGTAGTGGGCTCTCTTTATTGAAATGTGTCAACATAAAGGAAACGGATGGTGCCATACACAGATCTTCTGATGTCATAGTTCCCAATTTAAATTGCAGTAGGTCTTCTACATATCATCATTAAATGAGTTATTCAAGACTAAGCATGGTTGGCACATCAGGGTATTAGGTCATCCATGTAAGATTAGTGGATCCAATGTCATGCTATTACAGTTCTACATCCATCCACTCGAAAGGGTGCCAAGTAGCAGTACATCAAGATAGCCACTACTTAGTTTGTGGAGCAATTTGCTTCCAGTTCCATACATTGTGTTCCAATGAGTTGAATCGTGTGGGCGGTCAGTGTTGGATCCTCACTGATCTGATATCCTAAGGCAGACCAACCAATCAATGAACAACCCCTTTAATAACTATTGCAATACTGTATGCTTTTTTTTTTTTCTTTTATAGCCTAGGCAGCACTTTTCTTGCTGTCAATTTCAGAATCCACATCAGACACCATTAAAGTCAATGGAGGACATTTACCAAGCCATTTGTGTTTTCTTTTTATCTAAATCTAATCCTTTTTCACATTTTTATGCTACTTGTGCAAGATTTGTTATTTATTTGTGCCTATTGGTCAGCCTTATATCACACTGATTGTGATTTTCCCTGTCTGTCAAACTGTGGGTGTGGCTTATATTTATGATACATTTACAATGACGCAAATGCACTCCACTGCCTGGGTAGCGTAAAAAACCTAAGACATCTCAAAGCAATAATGAATCTCATGTATGAGTTGATCTTGTGCAAGACGTATTATGTGTTGAGTCCTTTTTAGTAAATTAGACACATGGAAATACTACAGGTAAAAAAGGCACATTCCAAAAAGAGTCGTAAAAGAGTAGCACAGTTAATAAATGCCTCCCAGTGAGCACCACCAATGGATCTGTTTACTCACTGGGCTAATCCTGGCAGGTGTAAAAGCAAATATCCTCTCCAAATTCCTCCATGTGAACATGCCTTTAAAATAACACTAAATTAAACACTTAAAAAAAAAGTTAAGACTGAAGTCATTTATTTTCAGAAAATAATTCTTTATAAAGAAAAGAAAACAGCACAAAACCAAAAACACTGAATAAGCATCAGATTTTTTTTTTTTTTTACACCATCCACAAAACAAATCCACATACCTAACCAGACAGCTGCATCCATGTAACCAATTTAAAACCAGAAAAACTACAGTATGTTCATGGGTCATCGATAGGAGAGTAGCTGAAGGAGGTGCAGATGTAGCAATTGCTACCAAGCCATGGAGTTTCAGAGGGTCCCAAAAGTCCCGCTATAGCGAGAAAATATCAATATTCTATATAGTATATGTTAAGTGGGAGTCCCCATTGCATAATTTGCACTGGGGGCCAGAAGCTTCAAGTTACACCTCTTGTCATCAATATCTAATCAGTGGGGGTCTGATATCTGATACCCGATAGATTAGCAGCTTGAAGTGGCACTTGGTAGAGTACTACTTTTACTTCACAGAGCAATCACATCATGTTTATTCATCACATGGCCAAGTTGCAGCTCAGTCCCATTCAAGGGAGTGGGGCTGAGCTACAACACTAGGTGCAGTCACTAAATGTATAGTGTTGTCCTTGGCATTCAGTGAAAAGGCTGTAGCAGACACCCAAATGGATACCCTAAAGATAGGTCCTTAAGATTACAATCCCAAAAAACCCTTTAAAGAAAAGTACAAAAACAAACACCACAAAACTGGTTTTATTTTAAAGTACAATTCCATCATGTATTGACATACTGTATAAGGCTCTGTTCACATCAGCATTCATCTCCACTCCACTGGGATCCTGTTATCTTTTTAGTTGATTTGTATAGTCAGCAGTGCTATAATGCCATACGTGATCCATAACACAACAATAGGATCAGTCAGGATTCATTTCACAAACTATCAGAGCTGGCATGGCTCTTATCTTAGGCAGTTCTCCCTGTAATGAATGGGGCGTTGTGCTGCTGCTCCATTATAACTAGGGTTAAAAAACACCCCACTTTCGATTGGTGGGGGTTGCAAAGGTCAAATCCCCACCAAACAACATGTTAAACACTAATTTGTTTGTTAATTGAATACTTCTTTAATAAATTGTCCCTAATTTATCACTCAGAGACTGCTGTGAAATGTTACTAATGTTAATGCTGTGAAATGGTTACAGGTGTTGCCAAATCAGAACTTCTGTTCATATCCATTTTTATATATGATGTATATGGCGCCATAGGTAGGAGGTTACCCTATTCAGAAAGCCCATTGATTAGACAGGGCAGAGATTACAATGCTCCTGCTCTAATAGACATAGTGAAAGTATATATAACACGTGTCCCTACAATGTGTCCCGGTGACAGCTGATGGGTTTTGGCAGCAGGACCCAACTGACTGGCCACAACACCGTATCTAAAAAGGGCTTCCCACATAGGACAAACTTCTTTACACTACACAGTTGTATGTTTATGTATATGTATTTATTTATTTATTTATTTTTAACTTTTAAGACAACAGAAGGAAAAGTGATAATTTTATGGATTTGTCTGATTTCTTCCATATGGCTCCTTGGAATTTTTCAGTGGAAAATTCCAAGGAGCCATATGGAAGAACAGTGCAATACATTTTTACAGTGGCTGTGCCTGTAATTGCAGCTGAGCCCATTCACTTGAAAGGAACGGAGCTGCAATTAGGCTACGTAACCGATGAATGTAAAGTGGCCTGTGAAGCGGACTTCATGGATTTGCATTGTCGTGGACAAGGTAAACTGATATTAACACAAATAATTTGAGCTTCACTAATACTAATTCAAAGTAAATCACTATATACACTTACTTCTCCAGGACCTAGTAAGTAGCTAAAGAGCAAGTATATTTTATAGTAACCTATGATGAATTTTACAGACACATTTTAGCCTAGATCACCAAGCAATAAAAAATAAGTAGATTAATATTTTAAAATGTTAGATTATTATTAAAAGGGTTTTCCCAAAATTGACATGTATTACCTATTCATACAGGTGAGATAGATAGATAGATAGATAGATAGATAGATAGATAGATAGATAGATAGATAGATCTATATAATATATTACTGCGGCTCCATGGATCACTTAAAAAAGGCTCCTAAGTCTTCTCCTGTTCCTCCTCACTCGAACATGAGAAGAAGCTTAAAAACGGAGGAGCGGTCAAGAATGCGTGCTGCTGCTCCAGTCAGTGTCTATGGAGCTGACAAAACTATTCAACGATGGGCCCCCACTGATCCAACATTTATCACCTGTCCTATATGTGAGAAAAGTCATCTGTGGAAAAACTCCTTTAGACCGAGGCCCCACGTTGCAAAAACATAGCGTCAAAATACGTTGCATTTTACATTACCTGCAAAGTGAATGGGATTCTGGCTAATCCCATCCACACACTGCAGAAAAAAAAATCCGCAGCATGTGAATTATACCTACAGAAACGCTGGCTTTTTTTCTATATAGGTATAATAGAGAAGGAAAGTCAAACTTTTTGTGAAAAATGCTGCAGAAAAAAAATGCAGTGCGTTTCCGCTAGTGTCTTTTGCGCAGCATTTTTTGGCACTGGCTCGCTACGTGGGGCCCTGGCCTTAATATATAGCTATAGCTCAGAGATTTTCTTCAAGTGTATGACAAATGGAAACAGTAACATATTTCAAACAAAGCACTATGCTACACAAAGCTGTATTCTATACCTAGAAGCCAAATACTAACGTTATAGTAGTTTAATGGCAGTAAGTAAAAATCTAACTTACATAGACATGTCTCCTTCATGAGTTGAGGAAATTATGGAAACTGAGATCAAAAGAAAAAAAAAAAAAATGAATTCACTTTAAAAAAATGGCACTAATTTACAATACCAACGATCAAATTAATAGTGATGGATGAGAAAAGGCTAAAAAAATAAAAAATAAACAATAAACAAGGAACACACAGGACAATCTGTTCTTACCATTTTCTGTGACTACTTGGCAAGAATGGGTGTGATTTTCACTCAAATGTTTGGCCATATCATCTAAACCACAAACGTCAGTTAGGAAATCACAGTTTAGGCACACCACAGTTATTCGTCTAATAAAGGAAAAATATAAGGCACGTTATGCATATTATACAATAATTAATTTTTATCATCCCAGTACTGAAAACATTCCTTCAAATGTAAATCAAACTATATTTCATTATAGGTTTTTTAGGTTCTCTGTTCACAAGGATAGGTGATAAATGTTAAATAACTGGGGACTCCAATGCTTGGACCTGAAACAGAATAATAGTACAGACAACTTGAGTTCACCATTCCTCTCACTTTTCAGTGGTCATGCATACTCATTTATTTCTTATTGCAGAGTAGAAAGGGTAAACGTTGGACCCCTATCTATATAAGAGAGAGCTTAAATCGTTTTTTGCGTACCACCAATTTTTTTCATTAACTAGTCTGAACCTATGACTGGTATCCTTGGATTTGTCTTTATGCCTATATTTTAAGAAAATCAGTAATTAAGGGCATGTACCAACCCTTTGACATCAAGGTCAAATTTTTACCTAGACTTTTACATAGACTTAGTAAACTGAAGACCATGTTCTTTTCACATGTTTGCAAACATCCAGTCAGGCTAGTATTGGTAATTGGTGGGGCCCAAGTTAACATTTAAAGACCTATACAGTGCATTGGTGCTTGTGTAGAAAAACACACTGTTACTAAAATATCTTTATAGGTCTGGAGCTCCATTTTTACTGATAGCGACCTCTATATGACATGGTCCTAAGAAACTGGACATTCATTTTATGGAAGACATTAATTTGAGATAAGGCCATAAAGTATTTTTTTTTTTTTTTTTTTTTTTTTAATGTACACTCTTAAAATGACTGTTAACCTGTTCAGAAATGTATTGACAGCATTTCCAACTAGAAGCATACCTTTTGTCACTGGGGCACTTAGAAGACTTAGAGCATTTGCTGGAATTCCTGCCATGACAGCTACATAAAGAGAACAAAAGATACTGTTTTAAATTCTGTCAAATAAAACAAGAAAACCTACCTTTTTTAATGGATGGTAAAGTATGCATCTCCTCTATCATCCTGCAAAACTATGATTAATGTATACAATTTACTGCAGTGTGCTTATATCAAGAATCCAAACATCTAAATGCAAGGAATCGTAGTATGTCATTACATGATTTCAGAAAGGTCTGCCTCCTTACTTACCTCAGTACATGATTTGTATAGGCTTTGTTACAGTTGGTACTGAACTTGCATTTACTGCAGTGCACATATGTGTGAAAATGACCTTCAAAATCTACTACTTGACGGTGACACTCGATGCACTTGTGTATTCCTGGGATAACACTGGTTAGGACAAAAATATAAAAAAAGGAAATCTAGATTGGTAACTACAAAAGAATGCAGGTAACCAAGAATTTAATTGTTCGCTGAACACCATCATATATATTTTGTACTCACTCTGATGGATGCAAAAATGAAGGGCTTTTTACAAACCCTGGTTTACAGAAGCAGAGCAAAGGCATAGCTATAGGGGGTGCAGCAGTAGGAGTCTTTACCAGACCCTAGAGGTGCTCTAAATGTCCCTTTGCCACATAAACTATAACTGTTCTAAATGGCACAAGGTAGGTAGGGACCCCATTACAAATTTTGCACTGGGGTTCTGGAGCTTCAAGTTACAACTCTGAAGCAGAGTATTATAAGATTCCCTTTTTCATTTGTCCATTTTTGTTGGGTCTGGAAAATCTTTTTCTTTGCCTTTTACAGTTGTTGTATGTGAATCTAACTCACTGATCAGTGCTGCAGCCCCTCTTCATTCTCAGGACCAGTGGTGGACCTAGAGGCTAGACAGCCATAATCATAAAATGATATTATTGCTATGGAAAAAGTTTGATGGACTATCAACACAATTATCACAAAACATAGGTTTCTGAAGCTATAGGAAATAGAAGGTACCTTAGGTTTTGTAAAGCTGTATTAGTCATTTTAATTCTTTTTGCAGTGTTCAGAGTCACAGGCTTCTTTGGAGAGGATTTAATTTTTGAAGAATGCACAATTTTCTTAGGAGTTAGATTCTGATCATTGTTAGGGCTTATAGGTTTCATTTTTGGAGGTGCCTGGGGTAGTGTGTAAATAGGCAGCTGAAGAGAGGGATGGGGGGTAGTTGTAGGTTGGTTTCTGGAAATAGAGGAATTGGAAGAAGAAACTGGACTTGAAGGAACACCAACAGATGCCCGAATTGTGACCTAAAGTTATAAAAAGAAAACAGATTCACATTATACAACCTTTATTTATGGTTGGCTCTCCTCATAGAACTAGACATCTATGGGGTTTCTATGCATCTATACATTATCTGATTGGCATAGCACTTAGAGCGCTTCCTCCTCTTTGTTCTAGCAATAACCTACCTTTGTTCCTGGAGGAAGACCTTCTAGTTGTTTTGGTTTTCTGAATGTCCTGTGATGCTGAGTTTTATGATCCATTTTCTCTTTACATGTCAAAAACTGAAGTCTGCACTTAGTACATCTATAAACTCCTTTATTCTGAAATGGAGAAAGATTTGAACATAAGGATCACAATATTTTGGATAAAATTATACAATCTGTTTATATGCTTAAATTTTAGCTACTGTCATGAATGTCTGTGCTTATAAAAATATTTTAAGACAGATAACCCTTGTATAGAACTAACCTGGTGTTTCATATAATGCTGCATAAAAGGTGTTCCAGACTTAATAACTTTCAGACAAAACGGACATAACAAACTTTTTGTGTTCTCATGGGTATTTCGAAAATGATTATCAACATCAACAAAAATGGAAGACCTGTAATTGCACACCTAGAAGAAAGGAAAGTTCTTACAAATCAGTGACACTGTTATGTGGGGTGAAAGATTAGGATTTATTTCAGATTTTAGAAAAAGAAAAAAAAAAATCTCCATGCAAGTGTCTAAACAACAATCTATGCCAAATTAAACTCACAGCTTGTTTTAGCAGGATATTACATTATGCAACAATTTGAAAATATTCATACGCTGTTACAATTTTTTAACGTATTTGACTGTTTGGCGCATTTTATTCCAAAATAGTGTCTTGTCTGCTGTGCCATATATTTCTTAAACTTCTGCGCAAGAATTTAGTACCAATTGTTTCATTCACCTCGGTTTGTTGTAGTGAAATAAAAAGTGGGAGGGACAGATATATTTATTTTAATGCATATTACTTGACATTTTATTCCTGCAGTGTGATATTTATGTACAACAAAAAATAAAATAGCTCTTAAACTAATTAAAAGTAAGGGAACCCATACCTCTATTGTGTGCCCAGTTCAGAGATCTAGGTTCCTGTTGCTTTCGCCAAAGCAGATATCTAGTCAAAATAATTTTGTAGTCATTACCTGACAAACATATGGCATCTCCCCAGGTTTATGATTGTCCTTCATATGTTGTAAAAGAATTTGTTCAGATTCAAATGACAATTCACAGATCTTGCAAATGGCTGAAACAAAATCAAAATTAATTTGGCACATGGGGTACAGTTCTCTAAAATGGAGTATAACTAAGACAACACTCATAAGTGAGCTGTGCATTTTACTAGTAGATCTTGTGTATTTTGCTGCATCCAGAAAACGAATTCAACTTGATGGCAACCACTAAAAACACATCAAGATGCTAGACTGCGCAACAGTGTTCTGAGCAAGAGAAAGCACTGCTTTCTGTTAACAGGAAATGAAAATTCTGACTGTACCCATTAGATCAGAACGGAGACAAAGACATAATGCAACTCAAATTCATAAACAATAGGGGTCCAGGTGAAGGACCCCAACAAGTCAGATACTGATAACTTATCCTGTGCATTTGGGGCCAGAAAACCCCTTTAAGCCTTTTATCAGCTCTATACATTGGAAAGTATACAGCGATATAGGTCACCGATGGGACAATATTGTGAAAAATTAAACATTTTCTGTTATAGATGACGACTTAAATGGATTGGATCTACTGTCACATCTGGGATACAGCGTGTAGCTACAAAGATTACTGAAGTATGTTTAATGTTTAGAACAAGTGTGTTCCAATTGGCAATTATGTGTCTCATTGCTGCATGGATAATTGTAAGGAGGCACTGTTTGCATACAAAAAACACAAAACCAGAACAAAAAAAAACAAAACAAAAAAAAAAAAAAACACACAACAGTTACATCCCCTCCATAATCGAGGTCCCAAGTTACTTGAGTAATAGATCTGAGCAGGGTATATTATAAAGCATGGCTTTCCAAACTTCAAAGGACTCATCAGCAATTAACATCTATGCTAAAAGAGGTACATAAAGATAAGGTATGCACAGTGTCTCTCTTCAACAGTACTAGCCACAGTACAACCAGTTCGAGCAACAGTGTCCTAGAGTCAAAACTTACCTTTCTGTGCCCCTGCCTTTTCTGCCAGAAGGAGGAAGTTATAAATGTGCCTTGGCACACTTGTAACCACCTGTGCCCATGCCAGTCTTTAAAGGGCAATCTTTTCCTTCAAGGTGCATGTCATTGTTAGTTAGACTGCCCCTGAGTGTCATGTCCTGGGATGCTCTGACCTGTTAAATCTGTCCTGGGAAGCAGGGAAGTTAGCACTATATTTGTTCTAATATTTTTCCAATATGTAATAAAACAAAAAAATTACAGAGGTAATTTGAAACATTTAGAAATAAAAAAAATAAAAAAAAAAAGTCCTGAAAATTCTACTAGCAAACAATGAATCCAGCAAGAAGTGGAAGCCCATATATGACTAGATTCATAATCATAGCGCTAAAAGTCCATGTACAAAACCATATCACACGTGCAGCTAGCTGCACATTTTGGATTTGAATCTTTCATCCTTGTCTAAAGAAGGATAAGTCTTTTTAACTTTCTACTTCTTGCTGGATTCATTGTTTGCTGTAGTTGTGCAGAACTTACAATTATTCATTGCAGCGCAATGAAAGCTCTGTCAGGCAGAAGTTTGATGCATTCACGAAATGCAGGCTCTCTCCATCAGACATAGTTGCAGCCTGCATCACATAAATACATTGGTTTCCTGTTTTATAGCACTGGCATCCAGCTGCAGTGAATTAAAATGTTAGTTCTCCAAAAGTACAGCACAGAGGGCAACATGGAGGGGCTTACAGATCCTCTTAAGACTTGAAGTGTCCATAAAGATGTGGGTAACTTGAATAGCTGTTGAACAAATGATTGTCAGGTGGAAGATTATTTTGCCAATGCAGCCACACACATTTTAGCCTTTTAAAGATGTCATTTATAGTTGTTGAAAACATATGGCCAGTTTCAAAGACACCAGGCAACGGATATCCAATCTTTTTGGAAAGGTTCTGTAAATATTCTCTCTGGACAATTCATAACAACGATACATCTTTGAGTGTCAGCCAAATTTTGAACACTGCTGAAAAGCGTCATCAGTCGGCTAAAATGATTGTTCATTGTCAAATTTCACCCAACAAATGATTATGGCTGAAAGTTTTTTTTTTTTTTTATCAATGTTAGCCGAGTCTGTATGGACACTTAAGATAAAAGAAACATACAGAAATATATAGTTTTATTTTCAACCCATTGCAAAAATTATGAAAGAACTTTTGTAAGGTAATGACTTACTTGTGGATTCATATAATGTGTGAGAACTCTCAATGTGGCATTGCAGTTGGAAGGGAGTAGAGAACTGGCGGTAACAGTGGTGGCAGGTGGTGTGGTTTTCCCAACTTTCTGTACTTTGCTTCTCAAGCTCCAAGTGATGTTTCATGTGGTTCATGAATCTATCATAGACAAACAAAAACAGGTGCATTGTTGGTAAACTGTTATGGTGGAACCACTGCAAAAATTGCCAATACATCTGATGATATGCATCTTTAAAAAAAAAAAAAAAAAAAAAATATATATAATAATAATAAACACATATATATATATATATATATATATATATATATATAAAGAATATAAATTAGATTGTGAGTAAAAACAAATCTGTCTAAGCCATACTCACACAAGTTATAAATAAATACATGTAAGCACACCATTTTGCACTACTACTATCCTTTACCTACATCATCATTGGAATATTAGAATATGAACCATAAATAAATTAGTAATTTTTTTTTTTTTGTACAAGGTTGCAATGGAAATTACATCACAGACTCACACTTTAAGACCTGGAAGAATGAAATATAAATATATATATTATATTTTGTTATGTAAAAAGGAATGGAAAGGGAATGTTGGCTTGGAATGTCAGTGCTGATAATGAGGATTAAAAATACCTTGGATGGAGAGGAATACAGAAAGAAGGGTTGGGTGATTATGACCTAAATTAAAATTTCAATTGATTGGGCATTTTTCCTCGATTAAGATTAATGGCGATTTAGACCACACCCCTTTTCAGGTAAGTATGTTTTAGGCGGATCTTACGAGATTCGTATCACAAGGTTCGCACCGCAGTTTTGTTTGGACCGAACATGTTCAAATTGGAACTTCTATTATACTCTGGGGTCTCTACAGACGTCACCACAGTCATCAATAAGATATTAAAGGGTTGGACACCCAGGACTCCCTCTAATCAGCTGTTTGAAGGGGCTGTGGCGCTCATATGAGCACTGTCACCTCTTCTCTGTTTACATCGCATAAAGTCTGTTAATAGTGGCCATTACAGTCTATTTAGAACCTTGTCCCATAGAAGTGAATGAAACGAAACAGTAATGATATTGCACCACCGCTATGAAACACGCGCCATGTTATGTTAAAGCAATGTGACATCGTCACTGCTTAAAGTGTTGCAACCCCCTCAAACACAAAAGCCAGGTAAAACTACTTCTTGACAAAAATGTACAGGTTGAAGAAATCATAATTTTAATGGATTACCTTTATATTTTTATAAAATACATACACAACTATATATGATGCATAAAACAATGTGCTATGGTCAATTGCACAATAAAATATATAATAATAAATCGATATAACAATCATAGTTGAAATGTTTTATAATTCTATTCAACCAACTAGGCATGGAATAATTTGCTTTGAAGGGTACAGTATATCAAGCATACATAGCATAGGCAAAACATACTTCAATATAATCCTTGTCAGATTACAATTTACTGTTTTATGCCAGTTTCCAGCAACCAAAAAGTCATGACTGACATGTCTTGACTAAATACATTAGTTCCCTGCTGTTTGCAAGACAAATTGCCTGTGCCTCAACCTGCATCTTTGCTTCTAAGTGTATGTAATAGCGATTTTAATGTCTGCAATTACAAGAAGCTTTTGTTTTCCTTAATGATACTAGCAAAGGCAAGTCTGTTCATTTTAGCTTGCAGACTATGCCCTTTGTAGACTTAAGCCATTCTTCAGCTTCACATTCTGCCATTTCAGCTTCTCTTTATGGGTCTGTATGCGGAAGAACTATGACCTTCTCTGCCAAGCGGAGGTCTTGAGACAAACCTGTCTCCCTAATGAAGATGATCACTCTGTCCTTTTTGCTGATTTAGAAACCAGAAGTTATTCAATCAAAACAGCACACTTTAATAGTGGCCTTTATCACGAAAATACAATTATTTATGTGTAGTCCCCAAACAGAGCAGTGCAGATTACTGTAAAAGGTAATGAATCTGAGAGGCATAGAGCGGCACTTGTGGGCTAAAAATGATTCACTAAATACAGTGGGGTCACTTCTGAGTTATGCCCTTTGACCAACCCTAACAAAAGATTATTCATGTGTCAGCAGTATTCTACTCCAATGACGAATCATACTTTACGAATTAGATTACAGGGATACATTATTAATCACTGAAATCAGGAGTTTCATTCCATCCCATTGCCACAGGTGTATAAAATCCAGCACCTACTAGCCATACTGTCTGCCTGTATAAACACTTGTGAAAGAATGTGTCATTCTAAAGAGCTCACTTAGTCCAACTTGGTACTGTAATAGGATAGCACTGCTGCAACAAGTCAGTTTGGAAAATTTCTTCAACTGTGAGTGGTATTATTGAAAAGTAGAAATGTTTAGAAACCACAGCAATTGCACCAGAAGGTGGCAGACCACAAAGTTACAGAGTGGGGTTGATGATTAAGTTTCCAATTTGTGGGAACAGTTCGGGAAAGGCCCCTTTTTGTTCCATCATGATTATGCCCTAGTACAGAAAGAAGGTCCATAAAAAGACAAACTTGGGTGACAAGTTGTACTTCAAAAGGCTACCATTTATTATTCTGTACAATGTACTGGGAACAGAGAAAAAAAATAAATAATGAGGTGGAATTGAAAGAAGAAAAAAAATCCATTACCACCATTTTCTTACAGGTTTTGTTTTTACAGCTTCCACTCTGCAGTAAAAATGCTAAGGTAGTTTTATTCTCAGAATCGATATGATCACGGTGATACCAAATCTATATAGTTTTTTTAAAATGTTTTTATACCTTTACAATGAATCTTATTACATTTCAGCCAATGGAGCTGTGCAATGAGTCTTTTTGTGGAGCAATATATAGTTTTTATTGATACCATGTTGGGGAATGTATGAAGTTTTGATCACTTTTTATTCCATTTTTTTTTTAAGGAAGCAAATCGTTGAAAAAACGCCAATTCAGCCATTTAGATTTTTATTCCTGCTACGGCGTTTACTGTATGGAACAAATATTTTTATATTTTAATAGTTTGGGCATATTCGGACTTAGAGATTCCAAATGTGTCTGTTTACTTTTATTTGTTTATATTTATATGTGATTTAGGGAAAGGGGGTGACAAACTCCAAACTATTTTTAAAAACTTTTCTTTTTTTTAGCTTCAGATCACTTGTGCTATAGAATGCAATACTACTGTGCAGTCTATGGCAGATTCGCTATTTAACTATTGAAGCCTTCAGTCGTTGCATTACTATGGCAGTGATGGGAGCCTTCAGAAGGCTGCCATGGTAACGGGACAGCTCCCGTTATCGCAGTGTGGGGGGCAGTCCAGTTACCGGTCATAGGGAAAGCGAAAGTAACCACTCAGATGCAGTGGTCGCATTGTCCTTAGTAGCAAAGATTTATCAATTTGCCTTGTAGAACAAATTGAAAAATATTAACCATTTAAGCAATGCAATGTCCTTAAAGGAAACCAGTTACAATGAACATACAGTCCAGTTTGAGCAGTAAGTTATAGAGCACAAGATGCTGAGTAAACTGATGTTTTGAGGAGAAATATTCAGTAATAACTTGTAAGCTTTTTCATTTCAATTCTTTATCATTCTGGGCTTAGGAGAACTGTACTGCAATATAAAGTTAAAATGAATCCCCCCACACACAAACGTCTATTATGAACTTATGGGGGGGGGGGGGGGGGGCACAATGTGTTTAAAAAAATAAAATAAAATAAATAAATAAATATCCCACTACCACGTCACATGTTCTAGCCTCCCCCCCTGCAACACAACAATTACAGTCCCCTACGTAAAAATTACTGTAACGGAGAGGGCAAACCATTCCAATTTTTTTTAGTAGCACTTTCTGCTACAGACGTTTCCCCCCTTTTTTGTTTACAATTTCTCAGATACAAAAATAAAGAAAAAAATATACAAAACACAAAGAGATAAAAATAAAGGTCAAAAATGTGTCCAATCCTGAACCATGGAAAATGTCCCAAAAATGGTTAAGGGTAAACGGGAATAAAAAATAACGTTAACTCCTTTCCTATGAAAACAGTGCCATCCTGCCTACAGGGCGTGTGGTATCAGATTTCATTCCTTTTGATGGAGTGAAGACGTAATACCAAACACAACCTATAAACAGATTTGCCACAGTTTCTCAAAGAAATCAGTCATGTTTTTCTGATCCTGTACAACCCATTTAAGTGAATTTTATACAAATTTCCATAACTGTCCAAAATTGTTGATAATGTAGCACATTTCAGGAACCACTGATGCCACAATACAAGAATTTCACTGTATGTTCTGTAATTACAACAACACAGTATTTGCTACTTCATACGGTCTTGGATCCATTCACATCACAGTTTAGCAGATCTGTCTAATGGCTGCAGACAACAGATGCAAATGGGTGGCCATCCATTTACATAGATATCAATTTTATAATTAAAAAAAAAAAGTATTTTTTATTTTTTTTTAAAACCTTGATATCTATGTAAACGGATGCCCATTCATTTAATTTGCATCCGTTTTTTTTTAAATTCAGATCTGCTAAATGGATGTAAAGAATGCGATGTCAATGAAGCCTTATACTTCTATTGACTAATGACATTAGTGTTTATATAGTTGCAGTGGAATAGCCTCTCTTCAATGATCCAACACCAATAACAACTGTGGAAGTTTTGAGCAAATATCACCTAAAGACATCCATGCTGTTATAAGCAGTTCCATACTTACTTTATATTGTTCTTGAGAATTTTCTGACAGCTAAAACACTTAAACGTGTTATGAGTCTTCTCTTCTTGTTCTATCAGTTGAAAATCTCCAGCATATCTTCCATAATAAAAATCGCTAACAAGCATTATCAGCTTTCCTTTTTCATTGTCTTCCACTGTGTTTAGTGGCTTTGAGGCATCAGGATTTGTTACTCCACGGAAAAAACTCTGCATTTTCTCTGGACAACAATACTGTAATATAAAAAGGAATTGGTGATTTAAAGGGCACCCGAGTTTTTGATGGAACTCACAAGCCATGCAGAGTCTTCATGGGGACATCACTCTGTTGATTTCTGACCCTTCAAAAGTGTTCATTTATTCTTTTATCTGGGGATAATCGCCTCATTTTGCTTGTACCTTGATCAGTAGTTTACTAAAAGCAAGGGGACGGGTACATAGTGTGGACCTCTGGCAGTAGTTTACAAAACAACGCTTCTTATGAAGCTCAGGAGTGTGCACAAAGCCTCATAGTATATATTGTCATGCTAGCTATGGCACTATCTGGACAGGTGTTATATATGTAATATATATACTAAATAATGCCTGGGGTCCTACACAAGCTAATCTTTCACAAGCACCTTTCTCCTCTCATCCCCATTTACATATATTTTCCCCAACACAGAGCTGATAGAAAATGCCTCACTTTGTCCAGTGAAGAGACCAGCCAGCCTGCACTGAGATGTGAGGTCACTGCCTTTGCATTCCCCCCTCAGCGACAAGGACATATATTGCCCAACAACCACTAGTGAATAGCATATTTAAAAGACAGGAGCCCCCTTTTGGCACGACTTTCAAAACAGTATTTAGGGTGCAAAAACATTTTAACGAAAGTGATTTGCAATTATGTTCAGGATGGGATATCCTATAAATTGAGTTGTCTAAACTTAGTGCCCATTTAAAGGATCAGAAATTAATTTTGATCAAAATAAAAAAGATAAAAAATATATACTCAACCTAAAAAAATCTAGGTAAATAAAACAAATTTTACATTGTGCTCCAGGACAATGAATTTTTAATCGACTTCAATGCATAATCAAATTATATTATGGCTGTAACAGTGCAAATAGAGAGAATTCAAGATGCTTACAAATCACCAGTGGCATTTCCTACTTTTGGGGTCTAAATTTCTTCCTGTACTTATATCTTGTTTCAGAGGGAACAGTTCATATATTTACTTTTTTTTTTTTTTCATTAATTATATTTAAAAAGGTATTCTGGGATTATAATATTCATGGCCCATCTATAGGATAGGCCATCACTAACAGATTGAATGGGTCTGACTCCTGGCACCCATCTGCTTCTTTGTATTTTTAGGCATAGTGCTATACTATAGTGGCTGCATTGGAGCTCATTGCCTTTCAAGTCAACGGGACTATGATGAAATACCCAGGCACAACCACTACTGAACAGGGCTGTGGAGTTAAGAACAGTTATGGGTGGAAAAAAAGTTATCAACTCCAACCTCAAAATAAAACAATTAAATGGATTCCATCATTTAAAAAAATCGATTTTTAACTAACCACATGTAAGAATAGCCTTTAGAAATGCTATTCTTCTCCTACCTTTATTTTTGAGGTCCGCGCTGCCATTTTTGAGTTTTGTCTTCTTTCTTTATTTTGCAAATTAGTCTTCAGAAAGCACAGGGGGCCGACGGAACAGCAGACTGCGCATGCTCGTTGCCATTTTGCAGTGGTCTCTTACACGAGACATGCGCAGTGGGCTGTTCAGTCAGCCATTTTGTGGTGGTCTTCTGTAAGAAGAGGAGTGAAGAGGAGGAGACATGTCAGGAGCAGAAGAGAGAGGCAGCGCTGGAAACCTATGACGAGCCAGTGCTCTGAGCACAGGGGTAACGCCTCCTGTGCTTTCTGAAGACCAATTTGCATAACGAAGAAAGAAGACAAAAAACTCAAAAAAGGCGTCGCGAACCTCAAAAATAAATGTAGGGGGGAAAATAGCCTTTCTAAAGGCTATTCCGACATACTGTTAGTTAAAAATGTTTTTTTTTAATGATAGAATCCCTTTAAGTAAATATATTATAAAATGGTTGATAATATCTGAGTGTGTTGTTTGGACTCTTTCTCAAAGGCATTGAGCCCTTAGTTTGTGCATCTGTTCCTCTTTTGCATTATCACAATCACTGGCTTTTTCTGGAAGGAGAAGAGCTGCTCCTGTCAGCCATGCATAGAGAAGCTGAATCAGATACAGCCTGTTGTAAAACCAAAGGCAGTGGTTTGGCTTACAGACTTCACACCCTTGCTACTAAACATACACTTCATGTTGGTGAGACTGCAATACCTCATGCAGCCCCTACCAAAAGTGGAGTTAGATCCTTACTGATCTGATATTGATGGCCTATTGTAAGGACAAGCCATAAGAGAATACAGGGCCTAGTCAGTGTGTTAAGTGTTGCTTTCTTGCCTTACCTAGGCCTCCAGAAATACAACAGAGCAAAAACTTGTACACACACCGACTAACAGACTGGCACAATATCAGCAGAGTCAACTCATCACTAACTGTGTGTGGAATTTACCATGAGGAGATTTTTTAAAGTCCGTTCAGCTGGTGCCTGTGCTACCACAAGTTGTTCAACATTTTATAAATTTGGTGCTTGATAAGTTAGTTGCATCTGTAAGTGTAACATTTCCATCATGAGATGGTAATCTACTTTCTACACCAACACCTTACTGAAGGGAGATTGCTCCAATTTTTATAATTTTTTAAAATCAAATTTGATAAATCTGGTGTACAGGCAGCTAGACAAGCTAACCTCTCCCACTTCCCCACCTATTTTTCAAAAGTGAAGTTGAGTAGTGTGAAAATGCAAAGTTTGTGGATCTTGAAAAATCCACCACCTTTTTCTAAAAAAAAAAAAAAAAAAAAAAATTCCACTAATATGTCATTTTCTGATGATACATACCTTCTAAACCCTTTAAATAACTGCCTAAGCAGCCATTAACCCTCGTCCGGCTGAGTAGGTACAATTGTACCTATTCCTATGCAGCCTGTTAATGTTGAAAAATTATGCAGCCTGACGAAGGTTAAGTGGCGACAACCAATCTAGTACATGCCCAAATCAAAAGTTAAATATTTTCTGTATGAAACAGCAATGTTTTTCCCATTTTCAAGGAAGTACAGGTTGTACCCCCAAAGAAGATTGGCTGGGGCAGGGGGGGCGTTGGGTTCATGTTGTCTGAATAATTACATTTAACTTCTAAACTCCCATACTTCATATTGGATATGTTTAGGCGCATTCAATTTAACTTCATTACGTTTTGTTTTAGGTTCTTTGATTCTGTGAAAGAACAGTAGCATTTCTTTAGTGAAGAGGGTTCAGATAATATAATTAAACAGAGATTATGCAAATTCTAATTAAGTTTGTTTTACAAATGGTTTTAGATTTGGTTGATGAACAACATAAGTGGCTAATATGATCAAGTCTTTCTATAAGCTGGCCTTTGAATTGACTTAGTTGTTCTATAAATTAAGTATTATGATTTGAAGGTTTCTTTGAGATTATATCAATAATAATTACAAATGATCGTAGCTCTTATGCAGTAATAGTTCAGTGTGCATGGACACATTGATTGTTTCATAATTTCATATTTTTTTATTGCAATACGAGACAGACATGCACTATATTGGCAAAAGATTTTAGATACCTCTCCTTAATATGGAGTTATGGTGTTTTAGCTACACTCATTGCATACAGATATATAAAATAAATACACATCTCCAAAAACAATCATTGCTGTATTATGGGTTATAGTGTTAAGCTCGGTAATTGTGGCACTGTCATGGGATGTCATTTTTGCCACAAGTCAGTTCATTAAATAGCTAATATGCCTTCAACAACACTAATTGTAGCAATATTAACCCCTTCCTGCTGGAGATTTTTTTCGATTTTGACTCCTTACCTTCCAAACCCCATAACTATTTTATTTTTCCATTCACAAAGTCATATGAGGGCTTAATGATTGAAGAAAAATTGTTCATAACAGTACCATTTATTATTATGTACAATGTACTGGGAAGCTGGAACTAAATTCAGAATGGGGTGGACTTGGAGAGAAAGTGCATTTGTGCGACTTTCTTACAGGATTAGTTTTTATGGCATTCACTGTGCAGCCAAAATGACATGTCACCTGTATTCTGTGTTTCGGTACAATTCCAGCATACCAAATTTATATAGTTTTATTTACATTTTAACCCCTTAACAAAAATTTTTTTTTTTTGCAAAGTTGCCATATTCTGACACACAATTTTTTTTTATTTTGTAGGGGGAGGTGTACTTGTATTATACCATTTTAGGGAATGTCTATTGCTTTGATCACTTTTTATTCATAGAGCAGCCTGTAGTAGAAGTAATTCTGAGACAAGCCTGGGAGCCTTCAATAGGCTCTCAGCTGTCATGGCAATGGATTGCTGGCCCCATGTGGCGCCCATGCGCTGCCAGGAAAATGGCACCTTGGTCAGCTTTGACCTGAGATCAGTGCGGGCAATGATCGTCGGCATTAGTGCCAGTCTTTGCTGTATCAGCAAAGACCCAGCGGATATGGCGGCCACTCAGCTTCTGAGTGGCCACCATATTTAAATATCAACATCCGCCAACAGAGAAACAAGGGAAAGAATAAAGAAGTGCAAGAGTTTACAGAAAGGAGCCAAAATTTGTTAATACAAGTATTTGCTTAAATGTTTTAAATGACACAAATTCTGCCAGAACATTAAAAGTTGTTTGAAGGTTTAGATTAGTCTAAATCCCAAACATTACCTTTTGTTTAATGAAAAACTCACTACAAATACATGATAAATTTCAGACTGAATGCTTGCAAACACAAACTGTATTACCGTCATATGTTTCTTCATAGGTTCCAAAAGGTTGAAGTGTATGTTGCACTTAGGACATGCCCGAGGAAATGGAGTTCCATTTTTTGTTGGGGTCGTAACTGCATTAGTACCTAGATTTAGGAAAAAGACAAGAGAACTATTAACCATTATTTTACTTAACAACAACAACAGAAAAAGAATATTTTAATATACCTTTATTAGCAGTATTCTGTGACAGAGCAGTTGAAGACATTGGGTTGGATGTTGTAGTAGATGCTGCAGCTGGCCTTTTGTCTACTATATTTTCATTGGTTTTGGGCTTTTTTGGAGAATCATTAGTCAAATCAACAGGAGAAGGTCGTTTTTCTATTAATGCATTTTCATTTCGTCCAATGTTTGCTTTAAAAGAAAAAAAAAAAAATCTAAATTGTTTTTTTAGATTTTCCACAATTAAAATTTAAAAACCTAAATTTTTCTCTGATTCTATAAATCTATAGTGCATGAGAATAGAGGTACCGCAGCCTGTTGTTCAACTCTCCCAGCATACAGGGTGTACACGCCAAGAAATGTTGTCATTCCCAATTAAATCTGCCTAATGTAAAGCAGTAACTACTAAACAGGGAAGAGACAAAAGGAGGAGGACTGGAAAATTCAGACTGTATATCAGCCATATTTTCTGGGCTGCACTGTGACCAGAGACCACGACTCGCAGGATAATAGTTATCCATGATGCTGTGAGTCACTGAGTTACTGCTGGACTACTGTCCTGAACTGTGATCATAACATGACAGTAGCCCCACAGAGAGACAATAACTTACAGCGGGACTGCAAAATATGGACAATATTTTTCAGAACAAAATTGCAGGGGCTCAGAGATATGCACACATACATACTAATATACACACATATACATATGTACATTTAAGACACCACCCATTCAGGAAGCAAAGAAAGAAACTGCATTTTAAAATGGGTTGTCCCACAATAAAAAGTGATTTGATATTGCCAGGATATACTATCATTAACCTATTGTGGGGGGTCTGACATAGATTCTGAGAGCAGCTCCTTTACAATTTTCCCTGCAACAGCTACTCAAATCAGCCATCTGCAGTGCAGGAGACAACAGTACAGACCTATTCATCTAGTTCTAGTCATGGACAGGTGTCTCTGAAGTCAGACCACCACTAATCATAATGGTATGGCATAACATTATTAGACTGAAGACATTTAAAGAGGACCTTTCACTACCTCCAACAAGTCCATCTCTTTACATCAACTTTATCTGAAGCTGAATCTCTGAAAAACTGAAAACTACAGCTGTTTCTTCCATCTAGCAGACTTAACCCTAATATATCCATTTCAGTCTCCAGGCTTACCATAACTCCTAAACAGTATGCCCGCTGCTTCGGGGTTATGTTTGACTCAGAACTTTCCTTTACCCCCCATATCCAATCACTCGCACGTTCCACCTCAAACAAACAAAAAAAAAAAAAAAAAAAATCACTCCACCCAGACACTCCCTGGCCCCCCACAGATACATTAAAGACCCTTATTGACGCCCTGATTCACTCTTGTCTTGACTACTATAACTCCTTCGGTCTTCCCCTTACTAAACTCTCCCCTCTACAATCTATTCTGAATGCAGCGGCCAGGCTCATCTATCAGTCTAGGCGCTACAGCGATCCCTCCGGTCTGTGTCAGTCACTACATTGGCTGCCAATTCCAAACCGAATACAATATATAATTATCACCCTCATCCACAGGGCTCTCCATAATGCAGTACCTCCCTACATTTCCTCCCTCATCTTTTCTCTATCGCCCAACCTGTGCTCTCCGTTCACTCAATGAGTCAAGACTACCATCCTCTATTATCAGAACCTCCCACTTCTGTATCCAAGACTTCTCTTGAGTTGCACCACTTCTCTGGAATGCTCTACCCGGACGATCCGATTAACTCCCAATTTCTACAGCTTCAAGTGCAAATTAAAGACACATCTTTTCAGGCAGGCCTATCACAACTCCTAATGTAAACCATTCCGTAGTTAGAATCCCTAAAACGAACCCTCCTCTTATCACGCTCCCACATTGCCCAATATGATACTGTATCGGACTGTAACTTTATATGTCCAAGCACCATCTGCACATTAAAGGATACTGACTGGTCACGGCTCATACAGCTTTATGTGTAATGAAAATAAATTCTATCACAAAAATGGTTGGACCATTGTATAAGCAATGCTACCTCCAATGCCACTCAGGCTACCTCTTGTGTAACCCCTTCTACCTCAGATTGTGAGCTCTTGCGAGCAGGGTCCTCAGTCCCATTGTGTGAATTGACTACTTCTTTGTAATGTATCTTTTTGCCTGTACTTCAACCCTACAATTTGTAAAATGCTGCAGAATATGTTGGCGCTATATAAATAAAATGTATGATTATTATTAATAGATGCCGCTCCACTAATTTTGGTACAGTTGGAATTTTTCCTCTCGTACCCACCATTCCTGAGCAATCAATTCTGTTAGTTTTGGTGTTGGACTTTCTATTTAGGCTCTGTACTGTCAAGAGGGCGGTGTCAAGCAGGACTAGGCAAGGGGTGTGATTTTGAGCTCTGATACTGGCTGTCTATGATTGGAGCTCTGAATCACTCCCCCTGCCTGACCCTTCTGACATTACAGAACTGAAATAGCACAACAGACATCAACAATACCTGTGCTTATTGCTTGGGAATAGTGGGGGCTAGAGAGACAATTCCAACTGTGCTGGAATTAGTGGAGCAGCGCCCATTAACAGATACTAAGAACTTAAATTGGTTGAGGTGGTGAAACATCCTCTTTAAGGCATCATGCACAAGGTAAAGCAGTTTATCTGTAAGTGGCACAAATACTACAAAGCAGCTGACATTCTGTATCACTGATACCACTGCAAGACCCTGTATTCTTCACTAGAAAAATCCCTAAATATGCAGATTAGATGGTTGTGGATAGACTATATCGAAAACACATCTATAAATTGCCAATAGACTAATCTCTGTTTATTTTATGCTTTAAATGATGGGTACTGTAGTCTTTAGCTGACCAATTTTTTCCTTTATCAAGTCTTTATAGTTATTGCTGCCCCTATTATACGGCATCAGAGATAATATGGGCTTAAAATTGGGCAGAATTTGATTTAAAGTTTTAAAAGTCATTAGATACCTGTTGTATTTTGCATAAATATAGTTTGTTGGGTTTTCTGGGAATGTAGTAGTAAAGGCTGCTGAAGTCCTGGTACTAGGTTGTTGATGTTCTGTGTCATCGATGGGACTGGAGGAGTAGGTCTATGAATAAAAGTGGGAGCTGTCCTTGCTGGGGCTGAAACGGGGCGGAACTGGGGTAAAGGTTGCAGTGGTCGAACTATTGGAGCAGAACTTCCTGTAACAACAACATAACATAATATACTGGGTTTACCACAAACCACTTTAGACAGTCATAATAAATGTTTGATAAACATTATTTCCACCTTTTAGATTTCTCAAAGGCTCACAGTTTTTTGTTTTTGCTTTTTTTTTACCTCCCAACTTTGATTCTGCAAGTGAGCTTGGATCTGCATATTAACATTTTTTTTAAATATTTTCCTTATTGTATGTTCTAAATATTACAATAAATCTTTGCTTACATAATTTTATAACACATATAACCATAACCATCATATGTTAGTCTTTAGGTAGCCATGAACAGCTTGTTATTTTAAAGCAAAAGATCTGCCTGCCATCAAACACGTCACACGCTAATCCACATCATAAATAAAAACTCATCATAGGCATTCTTAACTCTGTCGTGGTCCACTCCATTAAGTTGCCATTACCACTGATAGACTACCGTATTTGGTAAAGATAAAAGGGAAAACACATATGTAATACCCATTATGCATTCTGTAAAATTGAACCCATTAAATCACAAAAGCCTTAGTAGCAGTTTTGTTTCAACAAGACATAATATTGTCACCAAATAGACTAGACTTGTTACTATCATTGTCTAAAGTCACAAGTCACTCCCTGCACAATGCACAATACACAACAACTGTAATGTGCAACACTGAAATGTCTAATCAAAAAAAAGTTAGAAATTTTTCTTCATTTATTCTGCCCTTCACCTTGCCAAACAAGCCTATTTCACCACGCTCATCTCTTCTCTCTCCTGTAACTCTAAAACGCTATTTGAAACTTTTCACTCCTTACTCACTCCCAAGGTGCAGATGCCATTCACAGACCTTAGCGCAGATGACCTGGCCACTTATTTCCATGACAAAATTGATAAGATCCGTCAGGAAATAACTGCCCGATCCCCAGGTGGCATTGATCCCCTCACCAGCCGCACTTCAGACTGTTCATTCTCATCTTTTGAACCTGTTACAGAACAGGAAGTATCTCAGCTACTTTCTTCTTTTTCTCTTCTTCAACCTGCAGTAGTGACCCTGTCCCCTCACACCTTCTCCAGTCTCTGTCACCTGAAGTCACAACTTACCTTATTAAAATATTTAACCTCTCTCTCTTCTGGAATTTTCCCATCCTCTTTCAAACATGCTGTCATGACCCCGCTATTGAAGAAACCGGTGCTGCTAACTATCGACCTGTCTAAAACCTCCCTTTCATCTCCATAATCTTGGAACGCTTGGTCTATTCTCGTTTAATCTGCTATCTTTTTGCTAACTATTTTCTTGACCCCTTACAATCTGGCTTCTGCACTCTACTGAGTCAGCCCTCACAAAAGTCTCCAATGATCTCCTGATGGCTAAATCCAAAGGTGACTTCTCTCTTCTTATTCTACTAGATCTCTCAGCAGCATTTGACACTGTTGACCATCAACTACTCCTCACTATGCTCCGCTCTGTCGGCCTCACGGACACCGCTGTCTCCTGGTTCTCCTCTTATCTCTCTGACCGCACTTTCTGTGTATCATTTGCGGGCTCTGTTTCTTCCCCTCTTCCCCTTGCCATTGGGGTTCCTCAGGGCTCGGTCCTAGGTTTCCTGCTCTTCTCCCTCTACACAGCCCCCATCGGACAAACCATCACTAGATTTGGCTTCCGGTACCATCTTTATGCTGATGACACCTAATTATATACATCATCCCGTGACATCAACCCTGCACTAATACAGAACCAGGGCTGTGGAATCGGTACGCCAAAGCCCCAACTCCGACTCCTCAATTTCCCCTGACTCCGACTCCACCAAAATAGGCACCGACTCCGACTCCACGACTCCGACTCCACAGCCCTGGCACTGCTAAACCTTATAGGTTCACTCAGAACTCAGTCCCATCATTATATGAGGAATAGAACAGACCTTTACAGGACATTTCATCATTTTCAACATTTCATCATTTTCCCAAATTCTTATGAAAATATATTCAGCACATACTGCATTGTACTACTAACTGTACCAATTTATTATATATTTTGGGAGTCGGAGTCGGTCCATTTTATACCGACTCCGACTCCACCAAAATAGGCACCGACTCCACGACTCCGACTCCACAGCCCTGGTTGGAGCTTTGCAGATCTAATGTTGATTGTTAATCTTAACCTCCTCCCTTGCAGGCATTTTTGGTTTTTTGTTTGTGATTCCTGGTTTTCCAAACCTCATAACTTTTTATTTTTCCATTCACAGAGCCATATGAGGGTTTAATGTTTGAGGGACAAATTGTCCTTCATAATGGTACCATTTATTATTCTGTACAATGTACTGTGAAGCTGAAAAAAAAAATCAATGTGGTAGAATTTGGAGAAAAAGTTCATTTGTGCAACTTTCTTATGATTTCTGATTTTACGGTGTTCACTGGGCAGACAAAATACCCATATTCTATGTTTCGGTATGGTTCCAGGGATACCAAATTTATATAGCTTTATTTACATTTGAACTCCTTAAAAAAAAAAAGTCGCCATATTCTGACACCCCTAGCTTTTGGGAGTCGGAGTTGGTCCATTTTATACCGACTCCGACTCCACCAAAATAGGCACCGACTCCGACTCCACAGCCCTGTACAGAACACCAGTGACTGTCTCTCTGCTGTCTCAAATATCATGTCTTCGCTCTATCTGAAACTGAATCTCTCAAAAGACTGAACTACTGCTGTTTCCACCATCTAATAGATCTGTCCCTGATATCTCCACTGCAGTCTGCGGCCTTACCATAACTCTTAGGCAGTATGCCGGCTGCCTCGGGGTTATGTTTGACTGAGACCTTTCCTTCACCCCCCCATATCCAATTACTCGCACGCTCATGTCATCTCCACCTCAAAAACATCTCCAGAATACGCCCTTTATTTACCACAGATACACTAAAGACACTTATCGTTGCCCTGATTCACTCTCTCCTTGACTACTGTAACTCCTTACTAATTGGTCTTCCCCTTACTAAACTCTCCCCTCTACAATCTATTCTGAATGCGGCGGCCAGGCTCATCTATTAGTCTAGACGCTACAGCGATGCCTCCAGTCTGTGTCAGTCACTACATTGGCTGCCTATTCAATACAGAATACAATATAAACTTATCACCCTCATCCACAAGGGTCTCCATAATACTGCACCTACCTATATTTCCTCCCTCATCTCTGTATCGCCCAACCCGTACTCTCCGTTCACTCAAAGACCTAAAACTAACATCCTCTATTATCAGAAACTCCCACGCTCGTATACAAGACTTCTCCTGAGTTGCACCACTTCTCTGGAATGCTCTATCCCGGACTATTAGATTAACCCCCAATTTCTACAGATTCAAGTGCAAACTAAAGACATATCTTTTCAGACAGGCCTATCGCAACTCCTAACATAAACCCTTCCATAGTTAGAATCCCTAAAGCGTACCCTCCTCTGTTTACACTCCAACATTACCTCTATATATCCAGGCACCATCTGCACGTTAAAGGACACGACTGGTGACGGTTCATATAGCTTTATATATGTGTAATGACAGTCACCTCTACTACAAAATTGACTGACCATTGTATAAGCAATGCTACCTCTGATGCCGCCCCTGCTACCTCTTGTGGCACCCCCTCTACCTCATAGATTGTAAGCTCTTGCGAGCAGGGCCCTCAGTCCCAATGTGTCAATTGCATATTTCTTTGTACTGTATCTTTGTCTGTACTTGAACCCTACAAATTGTACAGTGCTGCGGAATATGTTGGCGCTATATAAATAAAATGTATTATTACTATTATATATTATTCATTTTAGATGCCCTGGCACAATTTTAAAAAAAAAAGAGCCCGCAAAAGTGTCTAGAATTTATACTCTGACGTGCAAAGTACTCTAGAAAGCCATGCAAAGTGCACTAAAAACATTTGGGTCAATTTTGGTCTCTATTTAAACATCAAAATGGAAACATGGAATTTACAGAATTATAAAAATATATATATATATATATATATATATATATATATATATATATATATAGTAATTAAAGTAAAATGAATACATACCTGGTGCTGTAAACGTTTGCACACTTTGGTATTGTGTTAATGCTGTGCTTGGTCGCAATGCATACATTACATTAGAATTATTAGAAGAAACCTGGGGAGAGTTCATGATGTAACCCTGAGGGGAAAATTTTACATGCAAAGATAAAAATGACAGTACAAAAAACAAAACAAAAAAACACAAACCCACACGCACACACACACAGTATATCTATTAATATTATCTATCAACATATCAAAGACCCTGGCTGATTTCTATGTTACACACATGCTAGCAATATGTCATATAACATTATATTATACTCCTATACGTCAGATTCCAAAAATGAATTTTAGGAATCAGTGGTGCTCCAGGATAACAGACCAACATTATCTTCTGAAATGGATTTAACACATATCAGGAGACCATTTTTACTGGAACTCCCATTTTAGGACTTTTCTATAAATTGCCACCTTTAATTATAAAGCAAAGGCATGAAGTCTGTTTTTAAATTAAAACTTAGTATTTTAGATAATCTGGTCATTATCTAGATGTGAGATTGAAGAACTTAACATAATAATAGTATATTTGCATCTTAGTTGCTTGTAATATGACAGAACTGTTGGCGTCTACACTTTTGATTGCATTTACAATTTAAAATTTCATATATTCGTCATTTACCTGATTTAGTATTACTGGCTGTGCAGTGATGGTGGCAACAGGTCGCAATGCTGGCTGAGACACTGAAGGAATTGTAGGGTTTCGACATACTGGAAGATGGTTTGGAACAAATGTCTGAGGTCTACAAGCAGCTTGCATAACTGGATTTGCTCTGGGTGGCTGCTGTGCTGGCATACATCCAGTTGTAGGTCTCCTCATTGGTTCTTGCATGCCAACTGGTGTTGACAGTGGTTTAACAATGGCAGAACTACTTACTGGTCTGGTAACTGGTTGGTACATAGGTGTGACTGGTTGATTTACAGTGTGTGTGGCAGCAGGGGGCTTGTAGTGGTTATTTGACATCTGAAATGTATTGTTTCCTAAAGAAAAGCAAACTGGTAATTAATTAAAAAACTTATATGTTTCTAACATTTTAAATTGACATAGTATCGACATTACCTCTGTTAGGCACTCCATTCTCATTCCGTGCAAATGGACCACGTTGGCCTCCAGCTGCCTTGTCTGTTAAAATGAACGACATGCAAGTAAATATTTTTGCCCTAAAGATAAACACAAATATTCTATAAAATAGCTGGATATTTTGCACTGTTTGCTAGGTGTTGAATCTAGTATTTAAATTATATATTTTACTATTTTAGTTTCCTGTTGCAACTTTTTAGGTCTATAGAGTAAAGTTTGCAGGGCCTGTAGTCCAAAGGGAAACCAGTAAGGTTCAGAGGAAGAGAGTGTGTAAGCTGCCATGTAAGTGTCTTGGATCTGACTTTATTTAGGGGGCTAGTATTGTATGGAATATGGGCTTATTTTATATAGCAAAAGTGGAGCTACGCCTCAGATTGGACATTGTATATTCCAGTAATGTATACTATTGGTATAGATGAAAGTGATATGCATTAGCAAAGCTTTTTTTTCTTTATTGTATTGAAAGTGTATTAAATAATACTTTAATACAAAAGAACAACAAAGTGTAAATCATGCAGAGTGGACTATAACTGATGAGACTTGATGACTCTCTTGGCTGTAACAAGCATCTATGAGCAGTCTACATTTGCCATGCTGCAAAAGTGACAACTCTTGTTGCTGCCATTTTCTGGTAAGCATTGCATGATCACGTGATCCACCGGGATCAGCATCTGTAAGAGCCGCTGAGTCCTACAGGACCCAGATCAGCGCTATAGCAATGGGCAGGAGGCTGTATTCTTCCTGCAACTGGGGCTAAATGTACCAGCCCGTTACAGGGGAAATCAGTCTCCCCCACAAAAAAACCTGTGATCAGATGTCCCCAAAGGTCTATTATGACCTTATGGGGACACAATGTGAAAAAAGTAAAAGTAAATAAAATAATTTAAAAAATAAATAATATGTCAATAACACGCCCTTATTAAAGGTTATAGCCCCACCCCCGATGGCACCATACAAAATAAAAATTACTGTAACGGAGAGTAAAAACTATTTTAAAAAGTTTTTTTTAGTAGCACTTTGTATTATTAAATAAAAAAAAACAAAAAAAAAAACAAAAAAAAAGTGAAAAACAGACACGTTTTCCCTCCTCTTGTTTATATTTTCCCAGATTTAAAAAAAAATTAAAAAACATGCAAAAAAAAAAAAAAAAAAAAAAAAAAACGAACATAAAATTAAAGACTTATGTGTCACCGAAAAAAGACGCAGAAATTAGATGAACAACATAAATGATAAAAATGTTACAGCCCTCAAAACCGCACATACAGAATGCCCAAGAATGTGTCTGGTCCTGAACCAGAAATTGGCCTGGTACGGAAGTCGTTAAACAGAACCCACTATACACACACACACACACTATCTAGCTGTATCGGTGGATTTCTCTGAGCCAACTCACATACCAAGTGTACTAATTTGGACTTCAATACGTAGATACTTAGAGCGGATTGCGCTCATGTGGCTTACAAACACAGAATAGGAAGAATGCAGTCAATCAGCATATCATGAACATATCAGACTCTCCATTCACAGCACGCTGCAAATATTAAAGTATTTACTAATTTACTAAAGGAATGGTTTGGAACATGGGTTGATATCGTAAAAACGAAGCCCATAAGAAAGTCGCACAAATGCAACTTTTCTCCTATTCCACCCCATTCAGAATTTTTTTTCAAGCTTCCCAGTACATTGTATAGAATATTAAATAGTACCATTAGGAAGAACATTTTGTCAAGCAAACATTAAGCCCCCATATGGCTCTGTAAACGAGAAAGTTATGGGGTTTGAATGTGTCAAAAACGAAACTCAAAAATGCCTGCGGCAGGAAGGGGTTAAGGATAGATCATTCATAGGTTTTCAACAGTGGTATGATACCCAGTACCAACTCTGATCAGCTGACTTAACAGCATTGGAGCCCCTTTCCTTTGCTGATGATGGTTCAATGGTCACATGGTACAGCAGCAGCTCAGTCCCATTGAAATGAATAAGGCTGAGGTGAAATACAAAGCACAGCTCCAACGCAATGTAAAGCACTGTGCTTGGTATTCAGTGAAGAGACAACAGGGCTAACCACAATGCTGCAGGCTCTTCAACCAGCTGATTTGTGAGGGTCCAGGGTATTAGACAACCACCAATCACATATTGAGAACTTAGCCTAAGTACTGGAAAACCCCTTTCATAGCAGCTGTCCAGTTAGAAGCTTAACAGTAATATGCACCTACATGGGAAGATTTACCTGCTTTATTTTCCTCAAATCTCTCTGCTGGGATGCTTTTTAGCTCAGTTAATTATGGTCAAGCTGTTATCTGTGACTACAGTTTAGCTTCAGTGCCTTTAGGAAGTCCAAGGCACACCTTCTGCATCAATGGTTCAGGTTCCTGTATACTCTTTCCACCACTGCCGCTATGACTCCCCAAACTGCTGTGGGTAACCACAAGTCACAATCCAAGGGATCCTGTCCAACTCCAAAGCAGTTTGGCTGTGTTTGAGAGTGGTCATACTCCTTAAACAACCACTTTTAAATACATGCAACTGTTGCAGCATGAGTGGGTAACAAAGATTTCAGATCCTTGCTAATGGATCATCATGCTAATCCTGATTAACAAATTTTAACAAGATCAAACAATTCAAATAATTCCAATTCTCTTGTTACAAGGATCTTGGAAAAGTGTTCATGTAATATGACATGCATGCCCTATGATGCAGTTAGTTCATTGCAAATCAGAGCAGGAGAAATATCCTGCAGACTTTAATTAATGGGAAAACCCCTTTAGGCTAAGACCCCAACGTGGCGTCCCGCTGCAAAAAAAGCGCTGCAGGAGAAACCGCGGCGGGATCGCATCGCGGTTCTTCCAGCAGCGCTTTAGACAGAAAGTTTGCAGAGTTTTCCTCTGCGTACTTTCTGTTTCAATTATGCCTATGGGGAAACCGCTGGCGTTTCCGTAGGTATAATTGACATCTCGTACCAGTCCCTCAGCAACACGGCACCAGCATTTATGATTTTTTAACTTTAGACCTCCCCCACTCCACGTGTTGCTCCAATTCCTTCGCAACTCCTTAAAGTATATTGCAAATGCGTTCCCTAAAATTACTCTCTACACAATATTAGCAAAAAAAAAAAAAGAAAAGAAAAAAAAAAAGTTAGTGGAAAAGGCTGAGATTTTATTTTATACAGTATGAATTTGTATAATTTCATTAAAGGAATTTTCATAACTTACGTTGATGACCTACTGTAAGAGTAGGTAAATAGCAACAAATGGTGGGTGTTGGGCTTGTAGTTTCCCAATGCTCAGCAGCAGTGCCAGAAGTAACATCACAATTTTCACTATACAGTACATTGTCATCACCAGCCCTGCTTTGGGTCTCTTCAGCCAATTGGTATGGTCCACATTAAGGCTAAGGCCCTTGTTGCGGAAGCACAGCATTTTTTTTGTTGCAGAGTTTGCTGCTTTTTTTTTTTTTTTTTTTTTTTTTTTAAGCCAAAGTCAGGAGTTGCTTGAAAAGGAATGGAAAATATAACTCAAGCACTTAGGAGTGGATTTAACAGAAGAGAAACATCTGACTTTGGCTCATAAAAAACACAGCAAAATCTGCATCAAAAAACACTGCGTTTCCACAATGTGGGGCCTTAGCCTAAAACAACTTTTTCAATGAAAGAAGAAAAACATGCATCTCTAAACTTAGTATCTTCCCTTACATCTAATACTGCCTGAAGGCAGTGGGAGCAGGGAAGACCTGACTAAAACTCACTTTAGGATAACAAATTTGTGTATAAATCTATAGATAAACTACAGTGAAAAAAATATATAGACATGTACACACACACACACACATATATATATATATATATATATATATATATATATATATATATAAACAACAAAGAACACAAACCAATGCAGTTCTTGACTGGAAAACAAAGTATAAAGCAATGATTTATGGTTCAGTACTTTTTCACTGTATTCACTAATGCACGCATCGGTACATTACCTTCTTCTGAAAAACTATATTGATGGGTGCTTCTCTTGGTGTCCTCAGCTTTGCTTGGTGCTGTAGATATGGTGAGGTGCATGGAAGAATGATCAACAGATGCACACAATTTAAAAGGGAGCAAAATTAAAGGGGTATTCTGAGCCGGAGAATCTTTGATATTAATGGACTATCCTTAGGATAGGCCATCAATATCACATCAGTGGGGGATCTGGCACTCTGACTGATCAGATGTTCTAGGCAGCCTCCGATGCTGAAACTATGCAGTGTGTGAAGCCACAGGCAGACAGCTCATTAGTGTGTGTAGCCCATGCCGGAATACCTCAGCTTAGCTCTCATCTACTTGATTTATTTATAGTAAAGATGGGCCCCATATCAAACATGAAATGATCAACTCTGCAATATGAATATATTTATTAGAATGAGTGTTCAAAAGGGACTAGGTCACACAGGTTCATTCATCGGACCCTGATCAGAGGGGGAAGGTTGCAGCGGAAAGAGGAATTTGAGGCAGAAATCTGGCTCAAAATCCTCTTCCATTTCTGCTGTGTGAACATAAACTATGCAAGGTTCTTGGAATTTAGTGTATTAGTGTACAGTTTGTTACAATGGAAAAGTCACTGTCACTGTTGTAATTATTTTTCAATATTTTCTGTCAGTGAAAAACATCAAAAACACATCAGACATGTATCAGAAAAGACAATCGTTTAACCCTCAATACTTAACTTTATGCTACATATACAGTGTAAAAAACAGTCACCGGCTTAACAATTGTTCAGCTGACAGCAATCTTATGTGTATGACCTGCTCACGAGGTACACTCATGTCACTCATTGCCTCCAGATAACCATCTAGAGTCACTCTAAGGAGCAAATCTAGAGGTAAAGGTTTTTTTTCGGGATTACCAGGTGCTTACCTATCCTTAGGAGAACTCATCAACTTAAGTTTGGCGGTGGTCCGACACTCACTATCCCTGCTGATCAGAAGTTTAAAGAAACAGCAGTGTCCGAGTGAGCACTGCTGTCTCTTCACAGAAAACCAGGAACAGCACTATACACTGTACAGCAGCTGTGCTTTGTATTGCAGTCCCATTCATTGGAGTAGGATTGAGCTGCGTACAGGCTATGTGATCGATGAACGTGATGTCACGTGAGTTGTGAAGGTCAGGGAGTGCTGCTACTGCACAGGGGTCTCGGATGTTAGATCTTTGGTGATCTTGAACTGATGACCTTAAATATGGTTGATCAATTGAGAAAAGCCCGAGAAACTCCTTTAGGCTGAGGCCCCATGTTGCGGAAAAGCTGCTTTTTGTATTGCAGATTGTGTTTTTTTTTTTGTTTTTTTGAGCCAAAGCCAAGAGTGGCTACAATAGGAATGGGAAATATAAAGTAAGCACTTATACTTTCTGTACAATTCACTCTAGGCTTTGGCAAAAAAAGCTGCTTTTCCGCAACGTGGGGCCTAAGCCTTAGAGTCAGGATCTCCAATTTTCCTTGTACCAGCTATACCAGTATTTTTATCAACTGCACACAGATGATATGGTTTAAGTTGCTACTAAATAATATGGACACATGCGGACAGAGTTTAGAGAATCTTAGACTTTGAGTACTTATCCACAAATAAAGATTCATGTTCTTGTTATAAGAGGTCTTCATTTTGTATGCTAGATACGTGAATTCTTGACTTCAGTTTATGGACTACTAAACAAAGACTTACTTCCAAATAGCACTTCTGCATACCGATGTATCAGAATTAAAGTGGTATTCCAAACTCCAGGATCCTATCTTGTAAATTCAAGAGTTTTCATAAATACATTGCTTTAGCAATGCTGGTTTGTCTACCTGCTTTGTGAAATAATTCCTTAGAATGTTTACACAATGTTGTCAAAGCACTTGACCTGTTATCTCTCCTTATATAGCATTACAGGATGGGTGAAGATACTTTCTGCTCTCTGGAGGGGAGGGGGAGCTGAATTCTCAGGATCACACTTTGTACTCAGAGCTGTTAGCAAATTGCAATTAGCTGACACACTGCCCCGGCAGAGAGTGCACCTGATATATGGAGAGCTAAGTTTGCACTGGAATCTACAGCTCATAACTGGTATAGATTTCAAGCAACATTTGTGAAAGTTTTCTGCAGTAAATTATTAAGCTGCTAGGGAATGTGGCCTCGTCCATGCCATGCCTCTTTTCAGCAAAATGTCGAGGGCAGTGTAAGAGGAAAAAAAAAAATACACATAAGACAGACATGATAAACCTGCCCCAATAACAAGAAATAAAATTAGCGCACAAAAAAATTGCCACTTCCATATTTACGAACTAATTAAGGAATTTGCATATCAAAGTTTTTAATTTCCAAACTTTCTTAAAGTGGTTTTCCCACAAAAGACACTTCTCTGCGTCTGATTGAAGAGAGATCAAACATTATGTCACAAACCCCATCCTCCTTACTGGAGTGAGATTGCATTTTTTTTTTTTTTTTTTTAAAGAATTGCTACATTTTAACGAGGTTGTAATTCATAAATGTGTCTAAACACTAGCCATGCACCAAGCCTTGCCCTCTTCCCCTTTCACAAACGGACGTGCATGGCGCAAATAGTTAATAAATGTGTCCCATGGCAAATAAGACACTGTCAAAGAGTAAATCAAATACATTGAAAACTGCAGGTAATAGTAACCTTTCTTATTGTTCTGCCACCCCATTAGGGGATTATCTGTTCATTAAGTAGTTACTGTTTTACTCACTAGTTTGTATTTTAAAACATCAAATATAATTTTATATTTAAAGGGGTTTTCTGTGTTGAAGGCCAATCGTCATACAAAAGTGACTCCATATTTCCCATTAATTTCATAGAAGGCTGACAGTGTATGCCTTTGCCAAACTAATGTACCTTTTGCTCTATGGGGTGTTACGCAATACAAAGTAGTTGAGCCACCACACACCCTTCGTACAAAACAATTTAGTCTGGTACGTAAATTTCTTTGATGAAGGCTACATCTATATACTTCTCTGGATTAGTCAAGCTTTCAATGGTCAGCCCTTAACTGTACAACACAACATATCCCCCTTTCTTTGCTGTAACAATTTAAAACCACTTATTTTTCTGGAATGTGAGAGAAAGAAGCCTTACTTGTAGGGGTTGCATTAGTTGTTTTTGAAACACTAATTTCTCGAACAAAAATGGGTTCATCATCATCTTCATCATCAATGACAATTGCTTTGGTTCTTTGCTGCCATGGTTCAAGCTCCTCCTCTTCACATTCCATTAACAACTCCGCCATTGTTTACTAATAAAGACATACAATGAAAGAATGACTATAGTGAGCAACTTGACAAATTCAATATTACAATATTCAAGAGCAATATCTGTAGAAGACTGATTTCTAGGCAAACATATCAACAAAATTATGTACATTATACCACAAATAAGTTACTTGTGACAGTACATTAGCAGCATGCTACAATATTTCTCACTTCAACAAATTCCATTCCTTTTAGTATAGAGCTCCTCTGCAACATGGTTTTTTGTGATAATCACAAGATGCTTGACTCCTTTTACAAAGGTGGCAACTTGCAGGATAGTCAAGTATTTTTGTATATTCATGATGACTAACAGGAGATGCCATAGAGCCCTAAACCTGTACTAAAGAAGTCAATTAACAGATACATTTAAAAGGGCTTGTCCAAGACTATATACTTATGGGCTACCTTCCCTTAGCTTGCTTCCAATGGCTACTATTAGGATTTCATCTCTTCTTGTCACCCACGCCCAGATGACTCAAATGCCTGAGCCTAGCCCAAAACATTGATTTTGCATCTGCTCATGAGTCAAGGAATGGTTGTTGATCCATAGGCTGAAGCATGTCCATGCTGTAAGAGAATACGAGGAGGACGTGCAGATGGAACTCCCTGGTATACATGACGTCACGAGAAGAGCCAAGGAAGATCGTGTGACACTCTAGGAACACTGATAATGGGACCAATACGGTACTGATACCATATTGCAAAAAAGCTTCACTTAGCAAGACTAATCAATTGCTGTACTCATCTCAAAGTCTGGGTCCTGGACAATCCCTTTAACAACAGACTCACTAAAAACTCCTGGATTGCTGTATTTTTTTCTTTGAAATTAGAGATTGATGACCTAGCCTTAAAGACAGGAAGTCAGTATGAGATTGTGGGGATCCAACACCAACAGGTGAATAGGAGCGGAGCTGCAGTAGCACTGCATGACTCTTACACAGTTTACAGAGCCTCCTGCTTCCAAATCTGTACTTTGTGAACCTGATCTTTTATAAATTATCCTAAAAATATGCCATCAATATGTAGTTTTAGACAACCTCTTTAAAAAGAACAAAAAAAAAATATTTGAAATATTTTTTACCTATTATAAAATCACTAGTCAGTTTTAGTATATGTAAATTAACATTTTTTTTTTTTTTTTTTTTTAGAAGATGTCTGCTTCAGGAATTAGGAAACATTTTTCGGTGCGTTTTTTACATGATGCAGTTTTTGACGCAGTTTTTTGCACCAGAACACTGTATGGACACTTTGAAAAAATGCTAGCGGTTTTGGATGCAGTTTTTGCAAAAACCGCATCAACAAGCCATGTTGTGTTTTTTCCGCCTCCCACTGATTTCAATGGGTTTTCAAGGTGGAATCCTCCTGATGATAGGTCATGTCGCTTTTTTTTCCTCTAGCTGAGAAATAAAAAAGCAAAAAAAAAAAACAAAAAACAAAAACACACCAGTAAAAAAAATCTGCAACTGACTCCAATTGAAATGAATGGGATGAGTTTTTTTAGGATACAGCCCCACGTTGCGGAAACACAGCTTTTTTTGTTGCAGATTTTGCTGCTTTTTTTGAGCCACAACCAGGAGTGGATTTAGCAACTGGTAGAAGAAGTATAAGAACTTCCTATATATTTCCCATTCCTTTTTGAGCAAAAAGCCAAGAATGGCTACAAAAAAAAAAAAAAAAAAAAAAAAGCTGCATTTCTGCAGCCTAAGGATAAGGCCCCATGTTGCAAAAAACACTGATTTTTTTGTTGCAGAGTTTGTTGCGGTTTTATAAGCCAAAGCCAGGAGTGGATTGAGCAGATGGTAGAAGTATAAGAACTTCCTTTATATTTTTCATTCCTTTTGTAGCCATTCTTGGCTTTGGCTCAAAAAACCACAGCAAAATCTTCAACCAAAAAAAGCTGCATTTCCGCAAAGTGGGGCCTTAGCCTTAAGAAGATTTTGAGGCAGATTCCAATTCAAAATCCTCCTGCAAAAAACTTAGTATGAGCATACCCTTACTAAAGATTTATCTTTCACCCTCAGCAGCATGTATTTCCACTTTCTTCTACTGCAGTCAATAAAAGGGATACAGCTGATGATTTCCACTCAGTGCAGATAAAGGGCAGAGAAAAGTAGTAATTTGGTGGTAGAAGGGGATCTAACAATTCAGCAGGGTAAATTTGCTTAGACATGTAAAGTAAAACATGCATTTTATGAAACCAGAATACAGCTGTTACAAAGGTATTTTAGTATGGTTGAAAAAAAAAAAAAAATATGTGCATCAATTTCAACCGAGAGATGGAAGAGGACCTGGATGAAGGGATAGGATTTGGCTAATATATAGGTTCCATATACAGGTTAGGGCAGCAGCTGCAAAAGTTTGCTTTACAGCAGTCAATGGACACATAAAAGCAACTCATTGGGAGAATGTTCTAGGCATGCTATAGTGAAGGTCACACTATACAGGGAGAAGGATGAAGAGCTGTCTCCATCACCTACAGTCAATGCTGTGACCTGGTGTTTCTGCATTCATCTTTAGAATATAAAAATTTCCTTTAATTGTAATCCTGAAAATAAGGTGTCAACCTATTGTACTTTAAAGTATTAACTCACAGTGGTCATACACTTAAGCCAACTGTTAGCCAAACTGCTATGCCACCTATGCAATAAGAACAAAGTATTGAGCATACAGAAATCCAACACTCCTTACTTATTTTCCCTGATCTCTGCCACCACAGAAGAGTCAATACTGTGGAAAAACCCTTACAGTGTAGAATACAATGCAATGCTTTTGAAGATTTTTTTTTTTGTGCACTTCAAACATTAATAATAATAATACATTTTATTTATATAGCGCCAACATATTCCGCAGCACTATATAATTACTCTCTGATTTCAGTTTGCCACAGTGATGGCCAGCAACGCTAGAGAACAAGGTCGAAAAAGGACACCTATCCTGAAAGCAAAAAGAGTATAGACCTTATACTATGGAATGTTCATGAATGTTCATAGAACAATATATTTATTTTTCTATAATTGTAATTTTTATCAAAGTTTTCCCAACATTAAACAAGAATAATAAAATATACAAAGGCAATATAAAACAAAAACAGTATATGAGACAAAACAAAGGTGATCAAAAGGTAGAGTAAAAGTAACAAAAGACTAACGGGGTTACTCAGCATATCACAAATAAATTTTGGGGGGTGGGAATACACAAGACATGAACCACGAGGGAAGGGAGGGGCAAATAAGACACTGCGCTTCACCGACCAGCAACAGAAAATGAAGGGCACAAGAACATTATACCTCTGGGGTCTAGAACGTCCAAAACGTATAACAGGGCCCTAGATCACTTGTAATTTCTCCTCTTCATTGGTTTAGGAGAGCTGCCAAGTATTGAAGGGACCAGAACGCTCTAATTCTAGTGTACAGTTTGAGTGCCGGGAAATGGAGGGGGGGAATTTGTTGCCAGTCTCTATATCAAAGTCCAAGACAAGTCTGACAAAGTCTCCCTTAAGTAGTCCTTTCATTTATGCATATAGGAGTGTCTAGGTATTGCATCAGGAACGGAGTCAGAGGGAACGCCATATATGTCTGAGATGAGGCCAGTTGTGGAGCAGTCAGATTTACAGAATTTCTCAAAGGGTGTGAGGGTGGGTGCCTGAGCACCTCAGAAATTGGTACAAGCTAAGTGGGAAACCTCAATATAAAAGTATTCGCTAGTATGGGGGAGGTTAAATTTAGATTGTAAATCAGCAAATGGGAGGAGGAAGCGTGTCTTGTAGTCTATAATATCAGCAAAGCATAAAAGGCCTGCCCTAAGCCAAGGACCCGAAACCATCTCTGTGAGCCCTGGTGGAAAGTGCAAATAAAAGAGGAAGGCTGTCATTGTGGAACCCGTGGCGGACAGAGGAAAGTGGGAGGCACAAGTACACCAGACATATCTCGTGACAGCCGTGGGGCCTAAAAGGGCACTAGCAGGTGAACTATAAGGGTTGGACCAGAGAAGGGAACTAGGCTGGTATAGGGGCAAACCATAACTTTTCAATCTCCATCCATTTAGAGTATGCCAAAAAGGTGGACCATGTTGGTACCATAAAGGCGTTAAACAGGGACACAGGGCGAGGAATAAAACTCCAAAGACCTTACAATAGTACAGATATTGGCAAGTTTGGCCACTTTATTAAGAACATGAGTGAGAAAATCAGTTTGGCAAGACTTAGGGGCAAAGACTTAGGTTACATAGGATGACAGGCTTACCCTCTAGCTTACTGGGGAACATGACATACATCCCGCGCAGGTCTAAAATAGAGGGTTCAACCTCCAAGGGGCAGGATGGGGAGATCGGAATGGCCATACCCACTCATATCTTAGTTTGGAATGCAGAGTAAACAATTAGATAGATTACAATAAATTTTAATTGGAAGAGAAAAATCAATTGAGTACTTCTTCCAGATGTTCTAGTAGTTGCAGTCTCTGTCAATATGCACGGTTTCTCAAAGACTACTGTGCTGGTCACCTTTACATTCAATATTGTCATTTTTTTTGTTTTAATGTTTGCTTTATTCAACCAAAAAAACCACAACAAATAAAGAACATTTACCTTGTACTTCAATACTTTATTTCACTCATCTGCCATCTCATATAGTAAGACAAACTGCAGCATGCTTTAAATTATAGGCTGACTATTGAATAAATCAAACAGCTCGTTTGATAGCAGGGGTCAGAACTTTTTTTGTGTGGAGTGCAGATTTAAAATAATAAATATTTACATACACAAAGTAGCCAATATGCCATGCAATAATTGTAAGAATGCCAACCTCTACATGAAAGTATTAAAAAACACAATCCATATCAACTAATTAGTTGATTAAACATATTATAATGAGCTTGGCTTTCATATGAACAGAGGAGTGGGCTCAGACATTTACACAGCCTACTCTTTATGTTGAATAAATTCATACAAACATGTCCTGGCTTTAGGGTATTCTGCTGCCATATTATATTTTTGCATAACTAGCATTACTCTATGTACTGTATGATGTTGCCATTATGTCATTATGTTCCTGCACCTATGTACCTCTACGTATCTAAATGCTCTGACTGTATGTGGTTATTTATCACTCTATTCCTATGTATATAAGTATTTGTTTATCCCTAAATGTACGGACTGTGAGCGGTTTGATAGTGAAATTCCCATGCAGATTAATAAAGTATGCTATTCTATAAAAACAATTGTTGCACTCTAAGCATGACATCTCAAGCCCAGACATAAGGCCACCCATTATGCTTTCCCCTTAATACCTTCTCTCCAGGTACAACATGTGTGTATGCCTGAATTGGCGGCTCCATCGGTTGCCAACCCCTCCATCTCAAATTTAATCTGAATTCCATGCACTTAGTATCTGTATATTCACAGATACCGGCTGGTGACGGGCTCATACAGCTTCAGTTACATAACCTTTTCTATTAAAAGATGGCTGTACCATTGTACCAAACAAACCCTCTTACCTCTAGTGTGTCCCTAATTCCTCATAGATTGTAAGCTCTCAAGAGCTCCTATTGTTTGAAACGTTAATTCTTTGCCAAATTATAATGTCGAATACTGTCTGTTCATGTACCCTCTGATTTCTAAAGTGCTGCAGAATATGTTAGCACTTTACAATGTCTTATTAAGTAAGGACTGTGTTTGTTTCATTTGTTTGCTATAGTGAAAACACTTCAGGTAAAAAAAAAAAAAAAAAAAATTCAATACCTGGAAATTTTTTGGTCATCAGTGGTTGCTAGAATTATGCTTATGAAAATATTTTGGTTGCCTATGCTCCAATTTGGTTTCCAAATACTGAATTAGTGACGCTAAAATA
This sequence comes from Leptodactylus fallax, assembly GCA_947044405.1. NCBI lineage: Eukaryota > Metazoa > Chordata > Amphibia > Anura > Leptodactylidae > Leptodactylus > Leptodactylus fallax. Next base: position 5,835,761 of record CAMRHE010000027.1, on the reverse strand, counting down.
TACACATCAGGCAATTTCTATAGAATGATAAGAAAGCAACAGAAAATTTTAATTTATTGAAGATGCCAGGAGATAAAGGGCGATAGCTTCCAGAATTGTGAGATTATGTAGCAACTCAATTCCAATTGGTTATTAGTTGGCATGTGCATACTTTAAAATTTTAATTATTTTGTCACAGTTTTCTCAATTAAATATAAATTCCTCTTAGTATCATCAAAATAGTAATCTACAGCACGGTCATCATTTGGGTTATCTGATTTATAAATTTGTATATATATATTTCTATCTATGCGCTATTAAAGTGTATTCAAATTATATATCAATAAGTCAAGCAGAAATACTAATTAATTGTCTATTTAGTACAATTATTCATTAGAGGGAATTTTAAGAGTTGAAAACTTATTTGGCATCTTCAATTCAAAGATATAATCCGGACTGTGCCCATGCCAGCCATTGAGCGGCAATTTGTTACATTTATTAGTTAGACATAAGAAAAATAACGTAGTAAATATCAATTAGATATCAAGCCCTCATGGAAATAAAATATGATGACTGTGCAAGGGGGAGTTACGCCAAATTGACCACAGAATGGTCTTAGTGTCTATAGAACAGAGAAATCATGAAAAACCATTAAGGTAACTAAAAAGGATCTTATTTTACACAATTACAGATCTTTCACAAGATATACTTCACCCCTAAACATTTTGCAGACGGCCTCCACAGTAATAACTGCTGATCTGGCACATTTGCTCTGACAATGCCCAAAGAATTATCACTTGGTACTAGTCAATATCGTAGGCCCGGTTCACATCTGCGTTTGGCCATCCAGTTCGAAATCAGTATGTGAAGTTTCAAAAACTGATTTTGTACAGTCCGGATTACAACCCATTGATTTCAATGGGTTTTAAAAGTAATCCGCATGTATCAGTTTGTGCCATTTCCTTCTGGTTTCTGCTTTTTTGTGCGGAGAGAAAAGTAGAACTTGCAGGACTTTGTCTCCGTACTAAAAGGAAGGATTCCAGACGGACAGCAACCAATCCGTGTTTTTTTTTCGCTTTGTTTTTTTAACATTGAGGTCTATGGATGAGGTCAGTTTGTATCCATTTTGCAATCCGTTTTTCCCTCTGCGCATGCTCAGAATGAAGAGGTGGGGGAAAGGAAAAAAAAAATGGATTGGTCAAAAACGGACACAAACTGATTGCTATCAGTTTGTAATCCATTTTCCATAGACCTCAATGTTAAAGAAAAAAACAAAAAGAAAAAAAAACAAACACACGAACGCAGATGTGAACCGGGCCTAACAAACTACTATAGCAGCGGTTCTCAACCTGTGGGTCGCGACCCCGGCGGGGGTCGAATGACCAAAACACAGGGGTCGCCTAAAGCCATCGGAGAATACATATTTCCGATGGCTTTAGCCTCTGAGAAGTCGCGCTATTCAGCTGACCACGGTCACCATAGCAACTGGGCCTCCGCTGTACATCGGAGTCCCAGAGCTAATGCCCGCGATCAGAGTCTGACCACGGGCATTACTACTGTGAGCATCCCCCCCCCCCCCCCCGGGCTGTAAAAACTGCCCCCGGTCCCCACCGGCCCCATACCTGTTAAGTTGCAGGTCGACTCCCCGCGCGGCGAGATCGCGGGAGTCGACCTGTTCCGGTGACAGCCTGGAGCCTAATGAAGGCTCCCAGGCCTGTCACTGGGATACTACTACGTAATGTACAGAATCTCCCATGGACTGCAATACACTTGTATTGCATTTTATGGGACTTGCAATCAAACTATTGCAGGTTCAAGCCCCATGAAGGGAGGGGGGCTAATAAAATAGTAAAAAAAATAAATAAAATAAAAAAAAAAAAAGTTCTGACTCACCCACTTTCCCTAGAATACATATAAAAGTACAAAATTACTGTGAAACACATACACATTAGCTATCCCTGTGTCCGAAAATGCCCAGTCTACAACCTTATAAAAATATTTTTCTTGTAGGGTGAACATCAGAGCGGGAAAAAAAAAATCAAAAGTGCCAAACCACCATATTTTTTGCTGTTTCGCCTCTGATTTGAATAAAAAGTGATCAAAGAAATAGACATTCCCCAAAATGGCATAACTAAAAAGTACATCTGGCCCTGCAAAAAAAGACGCCCTATTCCTCCCCGTACAGCTGCAGGGACACCTGTCAATGTGACCTTGCAGCTGTTGCAAAACTACAACTTCCATATATTAGACATTTTACCACATTTTTTTTGTCTTAAAATATTTTTCCCTATTTTCCTCCTCTAAAACCTAGGTGCGTCTTATGGTCCGGTGCGTCTTATAGTCCGAAAAATAGGGTAAATATTATAATATGACTCAAGCCCATATTAACAAGAAGCTTGGCCATTACTGCTCTCTGTCTTTATGTGAAGTCAGGCTATCGCCACTGTTAAGCGATATATTTATATGAACAATGGCCGTGTGGCATCTATTTTGTTTTTGGTCTGTATATGAGGGGCTATTACAGTTATAGTGACGCCACACAGGTAATAAGATTACTCATATGGGGGGCACTATTACTGTAATAATTCTCAATTTCCCCATAGTTAATAACATTACCTGTGTAGGGGGGTAGATCACTATGTTTAAATTATGTTTGATTTGTAGCAATTAGAATACATAATGCATATCAGGTATTTACATTCCGAATCATAACTGTAGCAAAATTACAGTTTTGAAGTAGCCACCAAAATTATTTTTTGGTTTGGGGTCACCGCAACATGAGGAACTGTATTGCGGGGTCACGGCATTAGAAAGGTTGAGAACCACTGTACTATAGCATCTAGTTACTGAACTATATTTATTTTCCCCTGCCTCCATGGGGTATGGGCGGGGTTGGGAGTAGATTGATTTTACCCCTATGCAGGAGACTCTTTGTACTGCATTGCTTGTGTAAAGAAAAAAACATTTTTTACGCAACATTTCAAAAGACTGAAAACAGAACCAAGACAACACTGCCTTTCGTTTAGCTGCAGATCAGGTTGGGACATGTTCTTTTAGGCATGTTTGCAATATTAATCTCACCCTAATCACATTCAGTTATTTCTCAGCTACAGCCAATACCCTGGAGATGGGCTGCAAAATAAAGATCTCTTCTAAATTAAAGAAGAATCTGACAGCATCCAAAGGCTGCAAATCCTGCTTAACAATAGATAACGGGGTCAGACGGAAGAAAAATAATGAATGTTGAGCTTGTTCTAGCATTTATGGCAGGCAACTTCTAAAGTAAAATGCCTGGTGCAATGGTCATACAGAACTTCCTACATGATGCTGCATGTGAAAGAATTCTAGGTACAAGGGATAAGTTCTTCAATGTGTTCAGTTAGGCATATTACCACACGAGTAAAACATTTGTGTGTACTAAAGGGGTTTTCTCAGGGTTTTACCTGCTCTCCTGTATATTCTCTCCTTTACTACTTTTGTGACATACTGGTGTGTTTAGCCCGTGTAATTGACAGTTCAGACCAGCAGCATTTAAAAACAGTTATCTCTGGATTAACATACAGGGATAACAGAGGCACTGACCAAGCAATGTTCTACCCCTTCTCAATGATCAGCAGCAGGGAGCACTTTGCAGAGCTGACCGACTGTTCCATTAGCTGGTAATCACAGTGAATGGGACTTATGTCACCAGCCCAGTCATTGTTGATAAATAGAGGTGGTCTGAAACCTAGGCAACAAACTGTAAATGCTGATGCATATTCAGCAGTATCTGAAAAATAGAGCAAGACATATAAAGCAATGTATTGGCTAAAACACTTCAGATCGCTACAACTTTAATTATGATCCTTGAGATAGGAATACCCCTTTAACATCTTTAGCATTTGTGTATTCAGGACGAGATTTTTTTTGGCAGTTTCTAAACTGTAATGTAACTGAAACAGGATCTTTAGGACTATATGATTTCAAAAAGAAGCAAGTTTTATGTAATGGGTAAGAGAACCTGAAGAAAGCAGGATAAAGGACCTATGGCTTCACTAACTGGCACTTTACTCACAACAATTACAGTAATGGCAAGGGAGCAAGAGGAGCTGAAGAATATTATGCAATGAAACTGGAGCACAGAGGGTGTGACATAACTATTATACTAAGGAAAGAGCTGAAAAATAATGTCACCAATGTAGGGAACTGCCATTTCTACTAGTATATAATGTATCTGGCTTCTTTGCCCCTGCAGTTTGGCTTCAGAGACCCCAGGCATTCAGTGCAAGTTTTGTTTTGTAAATACAGTGAGTCAGACACATGTGAGGCAGAGCTGCTGGGGGGAGAGATGTGAGCAGAGCTGCTGAGACAGACATGTTATGTCTGGGGGAGTCTAAGAGCCACTTGTTCCTCTTTAATTCACAGTATATAGTTAGGTATGTGTTACCCCCTATATACTCACAGGACCTAGCTAGTAACCGTAGTTAGGGATCCATATATATATATATATATATATATATATATATAAAAGTTCAGGGCAGTGATAGGTTAGGCTTCCGAAGGCCAACTAGCTAGTTAGAGGCCCGGTGGCACTAGTAGTTTAGCTGGCAGGTTAAGGACTCAGTGTTAGGGTAGTCAGGCCTGCATCTACTGCCGTCACCGTCGCCCTGTTTGCTGCCTGTGAAGAATCTCACCATCATCATCATCTCCTGATCGGCTGTCTGTCATCTCCTGGAAGAATCCGAGGATCCACAGTCATCCACAGGGGCCCCTGCATCTCTTCTGTTGCCTGGAGGTATTGTGCACTGGACTCTTGCTATATATCTATATATATACCCGGGTATATAACCTAAGACGGTTGAGGACTTGCTGGTTGTTGTAGTATTGCTGTGTTCTGAGTATATTTTATGTATGTATTATTACCCTGTTGATTCTTATAAAGCTACTGTTATAACCTTATGTGGCATCTGTATGTATTCTTCAGACTGTGAGATTAGTACAGTGATCCTTGTTAAGGCTACTAACTGTACTTCATGGGTAAGTCCCAGGAAGAGATCCTCCCTGTAATACACAGGCTCTATCCTGGGTGGAGGCACTGATATATTTCATATATGTTCCCACTCTTCCCTTCAGCGAAGGCTTCAGGTCCCATTATACACACAGGTCAGCGCCAGAGTCTGTTGCGGGAGGGATAATACTCATACCCCCCCCCCCAATAGGGCTACACCAATATAGCTTAACACTTAAAAAAAAAAAAAAAATTTAGGTAGGTCTTGTGAGCATTATCCAATCTTTAAATATTTTGCTTGGAATAATACTTTTTGTTGACTATAAGACTCACAGAATTCCTACTGACATAACTACCAAGATAGCTTAAACAAAAGATAAAGCCAGCACAGAGCAGTACACAGCATAACTCCGTAAAGGAGAAGGGAAAATGAGGGTGCGCAGATTACTTGAGAGATGTATATAAAGATGTCCTCTCATCTGGTATTGTTGTGAACAGTCACAACAGCCGTTTGAGCACAAAATCATGGTCAGAGCTGCAGGGTTCTCTACAACCATGGTGAAGTATCACAGGTGTCATCAAAGGTCGATGGGTCCGTGGGAACCATCAGGAGGTGGAAAAAAAAAAAAAAAAAAAAGAAGGAGATAACTGTGCTTATTCAGATCATCCAAGAAATTGATCTTTATTTAAGTCCACCAAACACCACGTTTCAGGGTGATGACTACCCCTTAATCAAGTATATACACTTGATAAAAGGGTACTTATCACCCCTAAAGCTGTTGTGTTTGGTGGACTTCTAACATAACTTGGCAGTCGCACTCCATTAAAGATCTTTAGTCATTTTAAAGCCTGGGCCTTAAGAGTATTTTCCCATCACTCTCCTGTTTTTAACCCCTCAAGTACGCAGGGTAGTTTGCATATTAATGCTCGGCGACTTTTTTCATATTTTCCCTTCCCCTCTTCCAAAAATCATAACTTTTTTATTTTTCTGTTGAGATAGAAATGTGAGGGCTTATTCTTTGCATGGCGAGTTGTACGTTCATGTGTCACAATTTTGATTAGCTTTTATTTATGTTTTTTGGGGGTCCATGTGAAGTAACACACAATTCTATTATAATTTTTTGCATTTTGTTTTTATGGCGTTCACTCTGCATTAATAATGACATGGCAGCTTTGTCCAGCAGGCCATTACAATTACGGGAATACTGTATTCATATTAATTTTTATTACGTTTTACCGCTATTACAAATAAAACGTCACTTTCTGACATGGGGTCATCGTATTCTGACTTTTTTTTTTTACTGTACTGTTGACTGAGATATGTCAGGGCTCCTTATTTACGGGACAAGTTGTACTTTCTATTGGTTCCAATGTTTGGTGTGTATGACTAACGCTTTTTATTGTTATTTTTTGGGGAAGCAAAGTGACCAAAATACATTAATTTGCGCATTGCGGTATATATTATTTTTACAGCATTCACCATACGGGATAAATAACGATATTTTTGGATAGTGCGGACTTCTAAGCAAGTGGGGATACCAAGCATGTTTGTTTGTTTAATTTTGTTTACATTAAAGGTGTTTTTTTTTGTTAACTTTTTATTGTTTGTTTATTTATTAGCGTGTATTGTAAACTGTGTGTTTGTTTTTTTCCCCCCACTTTTTACATGTCCCACAAGGGGACTTGAAGCTAGGATCTCAGATCTCCAGTGCAATGTCCTGTAGTACATAGTATTGCAGAACATCGCACATTATGTATGGGAACTTTACACAGACAATCAAGAAGCCGTGGCCCTGGGGGGGTTTGAGGGGTGATGGGGGGGGGGGGGCAATCTTGTAATGCCGCAGGCACAGCTTCTGTGCCTGCAGCATTACAGCGCCATACTATTACGGTGCTGAGCGTTAACTATATGCTCAATGCAATATAATAGTACGGCGCAGAGTGGGAAGGTGTTATCTTGTGTGTGCAAGAAGCCTCTCACATGATAGATCTGGCGCTGCCATCATTTTTAGTAGTAGCTATGACAGAACAGTACATTGGAAATACAAACGGATGTGAACCTAGCCTTTGTCAAGAAGAAAACTGGCTCTCAAAAAAAAATCTGAAGGTGATGCATATAATATTTTATCAGCTGGTTACAACATATTCTGAAACAGCTAATGCAGGCCATGTTCACATAGTTGATTTTCAGTGAAATTTGTGGTGCCACAAATATAATCCACTGGTGTGGTAATTTTTTTTCTAAAGAATTTGAATTGGTAATAAGAAACCTTTTCTACTTCCAATACCATCAGCACTTAAGCAGATTATGTCCATGTTTATGAGTGGAATTTGAGAAATTCCTGCCAGAAACCAGTGTGTGTGAACACTGACCAACAAGCCTGATCCTCTGTTCCCCAAGACAACAAGCAGCTGCTCAGTAGCTCTACCCATTACAGGAACTGCTTGGCTAGAGAATTCCAGGTGACCATTTATATCAGTCACTCAATTATGTGAATAAATCCCATGTAATGCTACGTTCCTCCTGTAATGGCCATATAATGTACCTGGAACAGATGCTTCCAGAAAAAAAAAAAAAAAAAAAAAATTCTGCCTGCATTGCTTCACGCACAAGCTACTTTCATCTGATATAAAGATGACAAGAATTCAGTTGCCAACCTCTTTTTTTTCCCTAAAGAACTTATCCAAAAGACAAAACAAAAAAAAAAAAAATCTATTTAAGAAAATATTGGAAAAGCATAATAAATCAAATCTTTTAAGTGGTGTATGCCCACTGTTAACACTGTAAAAAGTAAAAACACATTAGCAGATAATTACAATCACAATGTACAGTCCCTAATTTTAAAGGAACGCTGAATACTGTACACGAGACAATTACTTACACTGATGTCAATTACAATGAATGGACTTGAGAACAAGAGATGAGTGCATCACAGTTTTGTTTTCAGAAAAACAGTAGTGTACACTAATAATGTTAACACGTTTTTTTTTGCAGGTGGATTTGAAGCGGAATCTGCCTCAAAAATCTCCTACCAACTCTCCTCATCATTTCAATTGGAGTTAGGAGCTGATTTTTTTTTCTGCCTCCCATTCATTTCAATGGTCTTTGCAAGGCAGAATCCACCTGAAGATAGCTCTTGAAGCTTCTTTTTTCCCTCTAGTTTAAAAAAATATATAAAATAAAATAAATAAGCTAGAGGGAAAAAAAATGTGCTATTAACTTCCATGGAAGGCTTTTTTTTTTTTTGTATTAAATTACACTGTGAAAATAGTCTCTGCACCTTAAGAGATGAACTAGTCTGGTGAAATCTGGGGGGGGGGGGGGGTGTTTTTTTTTTTTCCCCCCGTTTTTTTTTTTTTTTTTGTTGGGGTTTTCCCCCGGTTTGGGTGCGGCGGGGGCGCGCGTTCTTGCGGGTCCCCCCCCGCCACATTTTTTAGCTGCTGGGTTGCCAGAGGTTTGTCAACAAATGAATCTCAAGCAAGAAGATTAACAAAAAAAAAAAAAATTCTGTATCGTTAACAAATACAGCACACAAAAACAGATTTGCAAACGGGATCACCAACTACTCAAAGTTTATTAAACTGCGCCCCAGAAAATGTGACTTTGCTGCTTAACAGAATAAAGCTTTATTTTAATTTTTGAAGTGTGCCTAATAGCAACAGCTGACAGCTTAGATGCCCTTTAGAGGAAAATAGCATTGATGCTTAAGGAAACGCATAGAATGTCATGATCTTTCCCATCCCCTAGTTAAACTTGATGGACATACAGTGGGGAAAAAAAGTATTTAGTCAGCCACCAATTGTGCAAGTTCTCCCACTTAAAAAGATGAGAGAGGCCTGTAATTGTCATCATAGGTAGACCTCAACTATGAGAGACAAAATGAGAAAACAAATCCAGAAAATCACATTGTCTAATTTTTAAAGAATTTATTTGCAAATTATGGTGGAAAATAATTATTTGATCACCTACAAACAAGCAAGATTTCTGGCTCTCACAGACTGTAACTTCTTCTGTAAGAGGCTCCTCTGTCCTCCACTCATTACCTGTAGTAATGGCTCCTGTTTGACATTGTTATCAGTATAAAAGACACCTGTCCACAACCTCAAACAGTCACACTCCAAACTCCACTATGGTGAAGACCAAAGAGCTGTGGAAGGACACCAGAAACAAAATTGTAGACCTGCACCAGGCTGGGAAGACTGAATCTGCAATAGGCAAGCAGCTTGGTGTGGAGAAATCAACTGTGGGAGCAATAATTAGAAAATGGAAGACATACAAGACCACTGATAATCTCCCTCGATTAGGGGCTCCTCGCAAGATCTCACCCCGTGGGGCGAAAATGATCACAAGAACAATGAGCAAAAATCCCAGAACCACACGGGGGGGACCTAGTGAATGCCCTGCAGAAAGCTGGGACTAATGTAACAAAGACTACCGTCAGTAACACACTATGCCGCCAGGGACTCAGATCCTGCAGTGCCAGACGTGTCCCCCTGCTTAAGCCAGTACATATCCGGGCCCGTCTGACGTTTGCTAGAGAGCATTTGGATGTTCCAGAAGAGTATTGGGAGAATGTCATATGGTCAGATGAAACCAAAGTAGAACTGTTTGGTAGAAACACAACTCGTCGTGTTTGGAGGAGAGTGAATGCAGAGTTACATCCAAAGAACGCCATACCTACTGTGAAGCATGGGGGTGGCAACATCATGCTTTGGGGCTGTTTCTCTGCAAAGGGACCAGGACGACTGATCCGTGTACATGAAAGAATGAATGGGACCATATATCGTGAGATTTTGAGTGCAAACCTCCTTCCATCAGCAAGGGCATTGAAGATTAAACGTGGCTGGGTCTTTCAGCATGACAATGATCCCAAGCACACCGCCAGGGCAACGAAGGAGTGGCTTCATAAGAAGCAATTCAAGGTCCTGGAGTGGCCTAGCCAGTCTCCAGATCTCAACCCCATAGAAAACCTTTGGAGGGAGTTGAAAGTCCGTGTTGCCCAGCGACAGCCCCAAAACATCACTGCTCTAGAGGAGATCAGCATGGAGGAATGGGCCAACATACCAGCAACAGTGTGTGCCAACCTTGTGAAGACTTACAGAAAACGTTTGACCTCTGTCATTGCCAACAAAGGATATATAACAAAGTATTGAGATGAACTTTTGTTATTGACCAAATACTTATTTTCCACCATAATTTGCAAATAAATTCTTTAAAAATCAGACAATGATTTTCTGGATTTGTTTTCTCATTTTGTCTTTCATAGTTGAGGTCTACCTATGGTGTCAATTACAGGCTGGCCTCATCTTTTTAAGTGGGAGAACTTGCACAATTGGTGGCTGACTAAATACTTTTTTTCCCCCACTGTATGTCTTTTTTCAACTGTACTAACTTTGTAACTATGTAATAGTATGGTGTGCATACAGGCAGAGTAACACTACTTATAGCAATAGTAATAGTATTCTGCATTTTTAGCAGTTTACCCTTTGCCGGCTCCATCTATAATTTTCAACTGACTCCACTGGTGGGTAGAGACAAGCTGGGAAGATGTCTGCCACAGACAACACACAGAAAGTGGAGGAGAATCTGCTACATAATCTGCCTCTTTCAGTCAGCATCAAAAGAAGCACATACGACTTTGCAGAGAAATACTGACTGGGAATGATGTGGGGGGGGGGGGAAAGAAAGCACTTAAAATTAGATACAAAGCTGACACTAGGTTCACACCTGCGGACCCCACGAACGGAAACCTAATCCGCTTAAAAAAGCAGTTACCCGCAGAAACCCACGGACCCCATAGACTATAATGGGGATGGGATTCTGCCAAAAAAAAGGCGGAAAAATGCTGAGAGAAAAGTCCTGCTTGCAGGACTTTTCTCTCTGCATTTTTTTTTTGGGAGCAGACTCGGGGACGGAAACCCCTAACGGAGAGTGAGCACAGGTGTGAACCTAGCCTTACTGTTATCTGCAGCATTCCGTGTGTTTCTCTTTCTCACAGCTCCTGCTTGCTCCATCCATCTCCTCAGACTTCTATTGTGAGCTGTAATATGACACCTCTGTGACCTTCAAATGAAATTCACTTAAGTGGTAAAGCAGAAGTGCAGAAAAAGGACCAGGTAGGGCTTGGGGATTAAGGTCAGCATAATTCTTGCTTCACCCAGAATTGTGAATTAATTTAAGCCATGCCCCGTTTCAGGGAAGAACCTTTATCATTAAATGGTCACTAACTTTATGCATTTTAATTAACCACTTCAGTACCTGGCCAATTTATGGTTCAGGACCACACACATTTTCGGATTTTTTTGAATGTGCAGTTTTGAGGGCTGTAACATTTTTATCATTATGCGTTATTCAACTAATTCCTGCATCTTTTTTCGGTGAAACATAGGGCTTTATTTTTATGTTTTTATTTTTGCATGTTTTTTTTTTTTTTTTTTATATATCCGGGAAAATATAAACACAAGAGGAGGGAAAATGTGTCCATTTTTTCACTTTTAATTTAATAACACAAAGTGCTTTTAAAAAAAACTTTATAAAATAGTTTTTCCTCTCCATTACAGTAATTTTTGTTTTGTATGGTGTCGTCGGGGGTGGGACTATAACCTTTAATAAGAGTGTTTTATTTTATTTACTTTTTTAACTTTTCTATAAACTTTTTTTTATTTTTACATTGTGTCCCGATAACGTCATAATAGACCTTTGGGGATAGCTTATCACTTCCCCCCCCCCCCTCTTTTTGTGGGGGAGGCTGATTTTTCCTGTAACTGGGGCTGGTACATTTACTCGTTACTATAAAGCTGATATGGGTCCTGCAGCTCTTACAGACACTGATCCCGGCAGATCACGTGACCGCCGGGTCAGAGGGGAGCCGCAACATGGCGGTGCCCATAGCGCTGTATACAGCACTCATTGAGCACTGTATACACAGGGATAGGGAAGGCAGGAAAAGTAATAAACCTTCCCTGCCTTCTCTCTGGTAGCTCCAGCTAAAGTTACAGCCGGCTCCCCGTTTCAGCAGCTGCACGATTTTGTGCAGCTGCTATGTTCTGCTTGGACATACCAGTACGTCCTTGCAGAACTAGACAACCACCTTCCGGACATATACTCTATGAGCGGTCCGGAAGTGGTTAAGACTGTTGCTGCTTTCTGCCTGAAAAATCTCTCTAAAAGTTCTTGCCACTAGGTGTCACCCTTGTAGCCAATTTGTAGTTCACTCCCTGAACATCCTGCAGCACCTCACAGTTTACAAGGGAAGAAGAGTCTCTTATGTACTTTTATCTACTTCTGGCTGCTTGTGTGGTTACAGATGGGATATTATTCACAGACAGCAAGCAGCTTTCTTCACTGTACTCACAGATTGCTCTTTCTCCATGTTTTTAGCTGTACACCTGCATGTATTTTGGTCCAGTGTCCCTGGATCTCCTATATAATGGTCACAGGGGCTTTTCTTAGCCATTTGCTTGACATTTTACAGTTACTCCTCACAGAATTATGTGTGAAACCAGCACTAGTAGTAATGGATAGGAGAAGGGGCAAGACTGCTCCTTATTGTACAAGCATCCAGCTTCAGATACAAATGTAAAATGTGCTGCAGCCATAATGTGATTATTACCAACAGAAAAACTGATAGGACACCATGTATAAAGACTAACACACATTAGCGTCACCCCTCTGTTCTGGTTCGTCGGCGGGCCACTAAAATAGTGATAATACACAGAGTCCCACAGACCCCACTGACTATAACTGGGTCCGTCATTTTAAAACAAACTGGCAGAGGAAAAAGTCCTCTGTGCAGTACTTTATTGTCCGCTGAATTTCAGAACATCGTGACAGCGCAAATGTGAATGTAGCCTTACACAGGCATAGAACAGACTTTCCAACAAGACCCTACAGATATTTCAACTTTTCATAACTCAGGTACCCATTAATTATTCATGCTGTACATTATAGGAGTCTTCTCTCACTGAATGCCAGTGAGGAACAGGGGCCTCAAGTTACTATGACTGAGAAGAGTCCACACTGGCTGTATGCAGCTCCTTAACCTGTTCATTGCAAGCTACCTTGAACTGGCTTTTGTCTGAAAGCCACCAGTGCAGATAACGAGGCTATAGAACTTTCTCGGAGGAGTCTTCAGTCTTGTAATAAATCTAGTAGGACACAGGGAGGCACTGCTACAGGGTCAAGCACTGTCTAAAGGTCTGCTTATAAATCAAGACTCAGGCAGACTTCCTGTGTGCTTAATCTGTGCTAGTGCAAGTGTGTGCAAATGTACTACAGAATGTATAACGTGTCCAACAAAAAACACCAATGCCTCAACACTAAAATGTCCCAAATTACAACAGAGTGCCCACATAAACCATTATTTTTCCTTAGGTGATAATTTGGCAACGTGCTCCATATTTTTGTGCAGATTATATATACATATAAGGCTGGATGAGAAAGTTCGACTTTTTTGTCTGGTGGTGTCACTTTAAAACAATGGACACCCGACGGACCCAGTTGTAATCAATAGGGTCCACTGGGCACAATTGTTATCAACGGATTTAGCAGCTTGCCTGTCCGTTCTGTTCCTCCAATGGAACCAAAGAACAGACTACACAACGCTGATGTGAACATATAGTGTTGCTGCCACCACAGAGGTGAACACGGTCTCTGTTCATATATGATGTTGTAATGACAAGGGCTTAAGAGCCAAGTCTGCACCAATGGCAGTATAAAAGTCAGCTGTATATTCTGAATGGGTGGGATCAAAGATAACTAATACTAACAATTTAAATCCTTAAGATGCCTCAGCCATGACAATCACATTATTGCAACATCAAGAAGGACAAATTGTAAAATTATATAAATCAAGGAAGTAGCAGGGATCGCTAAAATCTGCAAATGATCAAACTTTCAAGCACCTAACTCCAATCTGTGGCATTGCCACTCATCACAAACAGAGTGATAGAACCCTTGAACTGAGAGACCTTAATTCATCATACCGACAGATCGCTATGTGCCTAGGCCAAGATGTCAACTCTGTTCAATGTTGTGTGTCCCAGAGGTTGAGAGAACAACAACAATGAGCTCCCCAGCTCCTTTCCCAAATGCCTTGTGATTGTAGTGCTAGTAGAGGGCAAAGGCAATTAAAATCTCTACACCCTTTCTGGTGCTCTCCTCAATGTGAGGTTCTTGTCCCTAACCCACTCATTGCCTCCCACTAAGCCAGCCAATTCACTTTGCTCTGTACTGATGAAGGACAACAATCCGGACGCGCTGTTGCGTGTGAATTGGCTTGGCTAAATCCCTTTTGTTTTTCCGGGCTCGGTGAGTCAAGCATTGGGTTTGTTACATCCAATGGGGCGCATGGCTCCCCAGCTCCTTTCCCATTGCCTTGTGAAACGAACTAGAATGACAGCAAGATGTGCACAGAGGAGAACCTCTGCACTGAATGATAGTCTGATTGGAAGAATGGCATGTAGTCCATTCTGCACTGCAAGTGAAATCTGACGTCACACAGGGTGGCAAACAGTGTTGACACAAACCATCAAAAGGAGTCTACACGACACTGGGCTACAAGCCAGACATCCAGCTACAGGTACTCCATTGACCTCACACTACTGCTCTCAAAGGCTATCATGGTCCACAGCAAGACAATGGTGGTGGCTGGAATGGAGTTATATCCTCTTCTTCAATGATCCCCCCCCCCCAGGCACAATGATGGCCAGAGATTGGTCTGTACAACACGTGGGCAACGACATGAAGAGGTATTCACAAGAAAACAGCAGAAGAGTCCGACTCCCGGGATTATGGTGTGGGGTGACATATTGTAAAGTAGTCAAACCCCTCTATTCTGCGTTACAGGTAAACTAACAGCTCAGCGATACATTGATTTGGTTGTTGAACCAGAGATGCAGCCATTTCTCCAAAGAAGCTGTTTTTCATCAGGACAATGCCAGGCCACATTTTGCTTGCTACTGTGAGCATCCTGCGTGGCCCAGATATGCGACCATAGCCCGCAGCATCTCTGGTCTTGACTCCCATCAAAAACATCTGGTACATCATTGGTTGACAATTGTAAAGGTTGCTGCCAGCAGCCAATCTTGATGATTTGTCTGCCCAAGTGCATTCAGGGTGGTATACCATTTCCCAGACAACCATTAATGACCTCACTGATAACATGACAAGGCATGTAAGTTTATGTATTTCTGTGCATACTCACTACTGAATAAGTTCAGATAATTTGAATAGTTTGTCTTCGGAGTGTATTACATATTTATGTTCTACCATCTAAAAGTCATTTTTTCATTTAAATATAGATCATTGGAGAAAAAAAAAAAAATCCTTTACTGATAACATATTACAGTTTATTATATGAATTCCTATTGATTTATTCAACGTTTGTTGAAACCACTAAGGTTAACAGTTAAAGAGGACCTTCCACCACCTCAAGTTCTTAGTATCTATTAACCCCTTAAAAGAGA
Source organism: Leptodactylus fallax (assembly GCA_947044405.1). Lineage (NCBI taxonomy): Eukaryota > Metazoa > Chordata > Amphibia > Anura > Leptodactylidae > Leptodactylus > Leptodactylus fallax. Next base: position 5,820,328 of record CAMRHE010000027.1, on the reverse strand, counting down.
GCTAATTTTCGGTTTTGCGTATCATTTTTTTCTGGCCCAACTTCCAAGAGCCATATTTTTTTTTTTTTTTTTTTTTTCGGTCAACAGAGTGCAAATTGTACTTTGTAATGGCACCATTCAATATCCTGTACAACGTACTGGGAAGCTGAAAAAAAATGCATTTGCGCCAATTTCATATGGGTTTCATTTTTACGGCGTTCACTGTGTGGTAAAAATGACATGTTACCTGTATTCTGTGGGTCAGTACAAACACGGCGATACCAAATTTATATAGCATTTTTTAATGTTTTCATACCTTTTTAAAAAAAAAATAGAAAAAAAAAAAGTTATGGTGTCGTTTTATGTGGGACAAGATGATGTTTTTATTGGTACTATTTGGGGGAAGTTCTGATGGTTTGGTCACTTTTTATTTGATCCCTAAAGTGTTTATGTTTACTTCTGTTTATTTTTATATGTGATCTAGGGTAAGGGGGGGGGAGATTTAAAGGGGTATTCCCATGAACATAATCATATTTATATTTGTAGATAATGCAAAGTTAAAATATTTTTGCAAATATAAGTAGCTAAAAATTCTGCAGAGTTTTAAAGATTTTCTCTAATCATCTTAGTGGTGACAGTCTGTTGTCTTCATCGGTTGCCAATGGATACGGCCACGTATGCAGAAACTTTCTATTGTCTGGAACCCAGCCATGATTTTCTTATTGTAGCTGGGTTATCAGGCAGGGACACTACATGTATGAGAAGATATCCCAGCCACAATAAGGAAATCATGGCTGATATTCTGACCTTAGAAAGTTCCTGCATTCATGGTCGTATTCACTGGCAACCGATCAAGACAACAACTTGTGACCACAAGATATTTAGAGAAAAACTTAAAAAATCTGCAAAATGTTTAATTACTTATACTTGCAAATATGTTTAACTTTTAATTATCTACAAATTTAAAAATGGTTATGGTCATGGGAATACCCCTTTAAACATAGGTTTTTTGTGGGGTTTTTTTTTATACTTTAAAACTTTTTTTCCCCTTTTACTTTTATTTTCAGACCCCCTAGCGACCTTGAACCCTAGGTGGTCTGATTGCTCATATTATTCACTGCAACACTGATGTATTGTAGTGAATAGTAAAATTCATTCACTTCTATTACACGCTGCCATAGGAACCATACTAATGGCAAGCCTGCCTGTCATGGCAACCAATCAACACCCTCTGATGACGTTACAGAAGGCGCCGATTGGACAAAGATGGTGGCGCCCGTGCACTTTAGATGCTGCGACCGTGTTTAACCACGGCATCTAAAGTATTAACAACTGTGATCGGTGTCAGCATCGATCGCAGTGGTTAGCGGGGGTTCTGGCTGTATTATTCAGCCAGCATCCGCCAAGTATGGAGAGAGCTCAGCTCCTGAACCCTCTCCATACATCTCCATGCGACCAAGGATGTAATAGTACGTCCTTGGTCATTAATGATTTAATAGGTGCAGCTCCACTGATACCAGAGCATTTGCAAATTTCTCTCTAGCCCCCATCATTCCCAAGCATCAAGTACAGTTAGTTTTTAGTGCTTGATATGCTATTTAAACTCTGTAATCTCAGAAGGGCGGTGTCTGGGGGGGGGGGGGGGTGTGATTCAGAGCTCCAATCAGAGACAGCCAGTGTCAGAGCTCAGAATCACACCCCTTGTCTGCTCCTGTCTGACACCGCCCTCCTGACAGTACAGAGCCTAAAGAGAAAGAGAGATGAAAGCCTACAGAATTAAATTAGTCATTTCTGTCAGAAGAAGGTTGGAAAATAACCCCTGATATCCCAGCTGTGTTGTGAAAGTTAACTGTCTTTATACTGCAATTGTGCCTACTTTGAGGAGTTCTTCTATTCTGCCTTGTCCATAGACTTCTATTGTACAGATTTGTTCAGTGTCAGGAGGCACTTCTTTAAATAAGGTATAATACACAGTTTGTCATCTTCACCTGCACTATTGACTTAGGAAAATAATAATGCTTTAAAAAATAAAAAAAAATAATCACTCCAGTAAAATGTTCTTAGCCCCTTCCCCCAGTTTAAAAAGTCTGTATGTAGCATAATGTTAAAGGGGTTTTCAAGGCTAAAAATATTGATGATCTATCCTATTAGTATTTCTTAGCTACACAAAAAAATGGAAAAGGAAGCAGACAACTCTCTGTGTAGAGGCATAACCAAGTCACTGCAGCTTAGGTCCCGTTCATATAAACAGAAGCTGATCTGCAGTACTTGGTCTAGCCACTGCATGGGGAACAGAGCTGTCTGCTTCTTCCATTCTGTGTGTATCAGGTGCTGGGAACAGCTGATTGATGGGGGTGCTGGGTTTCAGACCCCCACTAATCTGGTATTGATGACCTATCCTATAGTATTTTTAACTTGGGAAAAAATCCCTTCATTTAATATCTTACTAACACTACGTTCGAATCAGCATTGGGGCTTCTGTTCTGCTTCGTGACCCGAAAAAAGGAAACCTAATCGCTATAAAAGCAGTTACACGCATAGACAATAATGGGGTCCACCAGGTTTCCGCCTGAAAACTGCAGAGACAAAAGTCCTTCTTGCAGGACTTTTCTCTCCACATTTTTCAAGTGGAATGGGGGATGGAATCCCCGAATGCAGATGTGAACCTAGCCTAGCTTTATTAGAAAAATAAAGTTGTGCTCCCCTCCAGAGCATTGGCCTCCAACCTGCTCCTGTGATGTACACAGTGGTCCACTTTTACTAATAGTTAGAGCTTTTAAAACTTACAGGTGCATCTCAATAAATTAGAATATCTTTGAAACATTTCTTTCTTTCAGTAATTAAATTAAAAAAGTGACCTCCTATATTTTCTAGATTCTTTACACACACAGTATTCTATTTCAAGTGTTTTATTTCTGTAAATGTTGATTATGGATTAGCTAATGAAAACCCAAATCTAAGAAAATTTGAATATTGTAAAAAAGTTCAGTATGTCAGCTGCCAAGGTTTCCAAGGTAAATAAACATTTGGAACAATGCTTGAGTTATACATGAAATCTACGCCAGCCCTTGGTTGGTACAGATTACAGGTCTGGCACATCTCATGCCAACAGGGGAATTGATTTAAGATACAGTTACTCTCTAATATCAAATGAATGGTTTGATACATGAGCAGACAAGGGGTGCTGACTGAGAGGTCCAATCAGAAACAGATAGTATAAGCGCTCTGATCCCCCCCCCCCTTGCCTGCTCCAGACTGACACCTCCCAATTGACATTAGTATATCAGGCACCAAATCTAACTGCACCAATTGCTTGGGAAAGGTGGGAGCTAGAGAAAAAAAAATTCTAATTGTGCCCAAATTGGTGGAGTAACACTTATTACAGGATGAAAAGAGCTTGAGTTGGTGAAGGTCGTGAAAGGTCCACTTAAAAAACAATTTACAAAATGAACATCTTTAAGGTTAGGGCCACACGGCGAGTTTGGCCATGACTCCCATCCACTCATGTTAGTTAATGGAGTCACATTGCGACTGACGCAAAAAAAAAAAAAAAACAAGCGATGTTTAACTTTTTTGCAACAAAATTGCGGTACCCAGTGGGGGTGGCCTCTCTATGAAAGCAGGGTATTTTTTTTTTATTATGGTAGTGATATTACCACAGTATACATCTACCTCATCAAGACTGCATAAATTTGATGAAAGCTTATCTCTGGTTGCTATTGGTAACAAGGCTACCTCTTTTCTGGCAAAGTTTTGATATCATGTATTTGGTTCTGTTCACACTAGTGACATGGCTTCCACTTATAATGGAGTCATGACGGATCTACAAGTACTGCTTCTGAACAGATTTCAATGGGGATCTAGTATATGCCCGTCGATATTCTGGCCATCAAAAATACCCGAAAAAAGCCTTATCTGTAATGCAACAACCACCTGACGTAAGAGCTGTCAGTGTTTTGCACAGTGCAACACCATTACACAAGTTAAAATCCAGTCTGTGGTGGTATAAATAAAAACAAAGCACCCCAACCTATGTAATGTAATAAAATGAAAGGCCAAATGGTAAGTGTTTGTGTAAGTGACAAAGTAATTTATTATTTAGTACACCGTAAAGAGATAATATTACATTTTCCAGGTGATGGTGAATTACTCCAGGACTTTAGTAAGTGTGTAGCATTTCCTCCACTACCTCCAGGCCTCACTTAGGTAATGGCAATTAAAGAGATGGAGCCCCCCAGGTTGCACTTTCCTTCAGCCTCCTGTGGCACAGTGCCTCCACCTCTCCTCCTCAGCCCTGCTCCACTATGTCTTGTCTGCTGTGACTGGAGAGGGTGGGACTGTGATTTCTCATTCCCTCAGCAACTGAGACTGTGTAAGTCACGCATTACTACTATTATTATGTACAGTGGCTGGCAGCAGATGAGCTGCGACTTATTAGGAGGCAGTCAACAAGAGGCGCAGGTAGTACACACACGGGAGGGGGAGAGCTCGTCGCCTTCCGCTCATCCTCCTTTTGTGTGGCGGCCACCGCCACCAACACCATGGACAGCTCGAAGGGCAAGCAGCAGCGGCCGCCACACATAGCGCACGTCAACTTAATGACAGGAAATTCGTCCGTGTGACGCTTAATAATCTCTCCCCACACACAGCCCTCACCCCACCGCCTGTTTGTTCAGGCAGCTGCAACAACACGCACGGCTCACCAAAGATGGCGTCCGACATAGTCGCTGGTCGGCAAACCATCTCTGGTCTTTACCCCACCTCCCCCTGCGATGTGCCTCAGCTCGGGGACACCAGCGAAGGCCTACAAGAACGGCCCCACACACGGGCGGCTGCAGCGGGGATGGTAATAAAGCAGGCTTACCGTGGTAGCTATGGCGGCCAGCAGGGCACAATGGCTCGGGCAGGTTGGCAGATAACGCGCTTGCAAGCCGCGCCGGGGCTGCTAACGGGGAGTTCGCGTGAACTCGCTGCGGTGAATGCTGGGTAATAGTAGGTCGGACAAGGCTGCTTGTGTGCTGAGGCGCGCAGGCCGGGGAGCATGTGCTGTCCTGCCCCGGCACAGCGCCATTTGTATGTTGGAGGCGCAGTGCGAAGGAAAGAGGAGTACACCGGCACCATGTAATGCCCACACACTGCCAGGAAACCACCAGCTGGAAAATGAGCCTTATGGCTGCATGAGGGAAAGCCTGTCCCTGGCACACTGTGACGTGACAGCTCTACTAGCCCAGTCCAAACACACAGATAATAAATATGTCACCACACTTATCTGTATTTATTCTTCCGGCTGCAAAAATATTTAAGTTTTGGTGGTAATGGTGTTTGGAAGACACACTTTGTATTCAAGGTTGTTGGAAGACGCATGTAGTTGTCGAAGTTGTTGGGATTGACTTATAATAATTTTAGGCTTTAGCTCGCTAGTATCACATTGTTCTTTCTTTATGTGACTGAATCTGAATTCTTTACGAGTTCTTCAAGCTTAAATAGGTCATCATTTGAAGACTGCGGCGTTTCGACACCTGGAACCCCCATCTATCAGCTGTTTGAAAAGACTGCTGCGTTCAGATGAGCACTGCGGTTTCTTTACTACTTACCAAGCGCAGCACTGTACATTAGTATAGTGACTGGTATCACAGCTCAGTCCATTCACTTTAATGGAATCAAGCTGCAAACAGGCCAGAAATGTGATGTCACATGGGACACTACTATCGCTTCAATTTGTTGATCTGTGAGGTTATAAATTAGTAAGTCCCGGGAAAACCTTGTTAGGCTGAGACCTCATGTTGCGGAAACGCAGCTTTTTTTGTTGCAGATTTTGCTGCAGTTTTTGAGCCGACCTCAGGAGTGGATTAAGCAGAAGATGTAAGTACTTCCTATATAGATTTCCCTTTTTTAGCCATTCTTGGCTTTGGCTCATAAAAACGCAGCAAAATCTGCAACAAAAAAGCTGCGTTTCCACAATGTGGGGCCTTAGCCTCAAGGGAAGTCTGTCAAAACTTTCCAAAAATGTCTTTCTTATTCTGCATTGCAGCTCAATTTTTATGAAAATCAGTGTCTTATTCTAATTCTAATTAGCAGAAAAGGGCTTTAAGGGCTTTTCTTCTCCTGGGGCTTTATTTTTTTGCTCCAGATAAGCAACCCAGTGCGGTAGGAGAAGACACGCACCTAAAGCCCTTTTCAGCTAAAATGCTGATTTTTAATGAAAATGTAGCTGCATGGCAGAATAAGAAAGGAATCTTTGGAAAGTGTAGAAACCGCTCTACAAGGTACTGTCATTAGTTTGATGACGATTTTCCTGCTAATGGAGTCCCTTTAAGACAAAGGCCACACATAGGGAAACAGAGCAAAAATGCTTGCATTTTTTTTTTGCTCCTTATTTGTTGTGTTTTTCAATTTTTCCTACCTATATACTGTACATATAGTGGAAAAACACCATTTCTGCAAGTAAAATCAGATGGTTTGTTAAGGAAATACAGTTTTTTTCCTGGAGGTCAGGGAAGGTGAAAACATTTAAAAAAAAAAAAAAACATACTCCTCTGTCCCTGGCTCCGGTGTCTTGCAGCGCATCGTGACTTGTTCTGCCAGAAGTCCTCAACGCACTTGACCTGAGGCCAGTCAGCGGCCTAAGGAAAGTACCCAAGACGACACAAGTGACGTATGTGTGTGACGTCCCAGTTCCTTTGCTGAGGACTTTCGCTGGAACAATCTGCGGGGGTACACCAGAGCACCAGGAACAGGTGAGTATGGGTTGTTTTTTATTTTTCACCTGAAAAGTTCTTTAGGGGTGTATACTGTATGGGCTTCATTCTTCATTCCTATTTGCTGCCCAGCTCCACCCTGCACGGCCTGACTGACATCTGTCCCTCTTCGCTCCAGTTCATATTGGCTGTGGTAAGTGCAGTACTGAGTGTACTGCGCATGTCTGAAGTCATTGCCCATTGGAAGGAAGATGGCTGGGGTAGAAATTTACCTGCATCACAGTTGTTGATGCCTTCATCTAAAGCCAGCCTTCTTTGCTTCCAGGTGTAGCCTGAAGTCATCAGGGATTTGTAGTACACTCAGTACTACGCTTGCTGCAGTTGATGTGAACAATGAGTGAGAAGGCATAGGTATCAGTGAAGCTGTGGGGTTGGAGCTGGATGGAAGCTAGAAGCGGTAATCACGACCAAAGACCAAAACCAACCCTTTAAAAACTACAACTTGTCCCACAATAAACAAACCCTCATACATAGAAAAATACAAATGTTATAGCTCTTGGAAGGTGAGGATGAAAAAATGGATAAAAATTGCTGGATCCTGAAATGCCATTATAGGACACATTTTTAAAGGGGGTTGTCCCACAAAATAAAGTCTGCAGGACCTTTGTCCTGCGCCACATTCAACCTGAGCGCAGCCAGAGAGAAGGAGAATGGCGAAGTACAGCATTTGGCTATTTCCGACACTCCCATAGAAGTAAATGGGAGCACTGACCACCACCAGTCCCGCCCACATTCAGCCTGGCTGTGCTCAGTTTGAATGTGGAGCAGGGCAAAGGTTCTGCAGACTTTACTTCGTGGGACAACCCCTTTAGACTGAGGCACCATGTTGCAGAAAAGCAGCTTTTTTTGTTGCAGATTTTGCTGCGTTGTTTTTTTTTTTGTTTTTTTTTAGCCAAACTGAGGAGTGACTACAAAAGGAATGAGAACTATAAAGGAAGCGCTCATACTTCTCCCTTCTGCTCAACCCAGTCCTGAGTTTGTCTAACAAAAACTGCAGCAAACAAAAACTTTTCCGCAACATGGGGGTCTTAGTCTTAAAATAAGAATTTTTTTCATTCATTAGTGTTTTTGTGGGAGTTCTTTATAATAGGGTAAAGGCGCTTTATTCTACTAAAATATATTCTACTGCAGTGCTTCAGTGCTTTCACTGACTATACTAAATAACGCTAAGTTTACACCTGCATAGGGGTGTTCATTGTTCTGGTGTGTTGGAGGACCAGAACAACAGACAAACGGACCGATAAAATAGTGGACACATATGGAGCCCAATGGACCCCATTGATTATAATTGGGTCCGTTGGGTGTCTGCTGTTTTTAACTGAACGCTCCAGGATGAAAAAGTTGTGCGTGCAGGACTTTTTTTGTCTAGTGATTTTAGACAGATTCTCGGCCTAAGCAGTACATCCACTAACAGCCATCATGACCATGATTAGCCGTTATGTGGCTTAAAGAAGTTTAATGGAAATCCTTATTTGTATATACTATCTGTGATTTGTATTGTTTATATATTTACATATGTGGTGTTTGTGAATGTGTCCAGGAGGATGACATCCCTATCTGGCTTTTCAACTCTGACCTTAAGGCTAAGGCCCCACATTGCAGAAATGGAGCTGTTTTTGTTACAGTTTTTGCTGTAACAGAAGCCAAGAATGCTTACAAAAGGAATGGGAAATATATAACAAGTACTTATACTTCTACCTACTGCTCAATCCACTCCTGGCTTTGGCTTAAAAAAACACAGCAAAATCTGCAACAAAAAAAGCTGCATTTCCGCAACACAGGTTCCTAGCCTAAGGCCCCACGTGGCGTAAACGCCGCGATTTTCGGCGGCGGAAACAATCGCGGCGTTTTCCAGTCAGAGCAAAGTGGATGGGATTCTAGGGAATCTCATGCCCACTTTGCGTTAAAAACCGCACTGTGTACACGCAGCAATTTCCAAAACCTGCGCGGTCAATTATACCTACAGAAACGCGGGCAGTTTCCCCATAGGCAGGGCCGGTTTTAGACAAAGTGGGGCTCTGGGCAAAATTAAAAGCGGGGCCCCAAATGCTGATATGCAAACAACACCATCGTCTTCCAGTGACAACCCCTATAATAACGCCTCCTTTCTGCCAACAAAAAAGTAATAACAAGCCCCATTTTACCACACACAATTCAAATGAGCACCTTTGTACCACATAATAGATTTTTGCACCCACTCATCAGTTATTATAGCGCCTCCTTATAAATAATATTACACCTTTATCAGTAGTAGCTCCCTTATAAATGATAAATAGTGCCCTATATCAGTAATATTCCCCCTTATCAGTAACAGACACCCCGTAAAAATAATACTGCTCCCTTATTAATAATAGCCCCCTCATAAATAATAGTTACCCTTATAAATAATAGTCCCCATTATCACTAATAGCCCCCTTTATAAATAAGCCCACTTAATTATACCTCCCTTATAAAAAGTTCCCCTCTTATAAATAATAGCTCACCCTTATAATGGATGCCTTATATATAATAGTTCCCCCCTTATAAATAATAGCCCATCTTATAAATTATAGTTCCCCCTTATAATAGCCCCCTCATACTTAAGTTTCCCAATTATATATAGTAACCCACCCTTATATATAATAGTTCTCCGTTATACAGTGTCGGACTGAAGGGCCTTAGGCCCACCAGAGGATCTTGTTCTGGGGCCCCACCCAACAGCTTCCTGCTAATAGCCTACACCACGGCTCCTTCACTGAAGTCTTACATATGTGCTGACTATCTGGTGTTACTGAGTATGTTCCCAGTATAGTAAGCCCCTATAGTACTGTGCAGGCCCCAATAACTCCACGGCCGGTTCATGCATAGTACTGTATGGGGAATGACATGGTCATGGAGCACTACACGTATGTGCAAGATTATAGTGAGGGAGCTGTGATGCAGACATAGCACACAGGGCTGCCAGCAGGAATTGTGAGCCCCCCCCCCCCACAGTATAATGCTCCACATGGTATATAATGCTCTACAGTATAAAATGTTCTCCTGAGCTCTCCAGTTTCCCCACATGGTATATCATGCTCCACTGTGACCCCACACAGTATAAAATGCTCCCCTGAGCCCCCCATAGTGGCCCCACATGGTGTGTAAGGCTCCACACAGTATAATACTACACAGTGGCCCACACAGTATACTACCCCTTAGTGGCCCCAGACAGTGCAATATGCTCCCGAGCAGCCCCACACAATATAATATGCTCCATACAGTATAATATGCACCCCACAATGCCCCCCCAGTATAATGCTCCAGTGGCTTAACACAGTATAACATGCTCCATAATGACCTCCACACAGTATAATATACTCCCCAGAGGGGTTCCCCCAGTATAATGCTCCACAGTGGTCCCCCACAGTATAATATGTTCCCCACAGTCCCCCCCAGTATAATGCTCTACAATGGCCCCACAGAGTATCATATGCTCTCGAAAAACCCCACACAATATAATACACTCCACAGTGGCCCCACACAGTATAACAGGCTCCCCACACTGTCCCTTCCCCAGTATAAAGCTCCACAGTGGCCCATAGTATAATATGCTCCCCAGAGGGCCCCTGCTAGTATAATGCTCCACAGTGCCCCCTCCAGTATTTTGCTCCACAGTGGCCCCACGCAATATATTATGCTCCCCAGAGCGTCCCCCCAGTATAATGTTCCACAGTAGGACCCATGCAGTATAATATGCTCCCCAGAGGGCCCCCTAGTATAATGCCCATTAGTCCCCCCTGAATAATGCCCCACAGTGGCGCCACACAATATAATATGCTCTGCTGATGGCCCCCCCAGAATAATGCTCCACAGTGACCCCACTCAGTATAACATGCTCCAGAAATGGCCTCCACACAGTATAATATACTACCCAGAGAGGTTTCCCCAGTATAATACTCCACAGCGGCCCAAAACAGTATAACATGCTCTCCAGAGCCCCCCCCAGTATAATGCTCCACAGTGGCCCAAAACAGTATAACATGCTCTCCAGACCCCCCCCCCCAGTATAATGCTCCACAGTGGCCCAAAACAGTATAACATGTTCTCCATAGCCCCCCCCCCCCCTCTGGAGAGCATATTATACTGTGTGGGGAAACCGTGGAGCATTATACTGGGTGGGCTCTGGAGAGCATATTATACTGTGTGGGGCCCCTGTGGAGCATTATACTGGGGAGGGGGCCCTCTGGAGAACATGTTATATTCTGTGGGGCCTCTATGGAGTATTATAAAGTGGGGGGGCTCTGGAGAGCATTTTATATTCTGTGGGGCCACTTTGGAACATTATACTGGGGGCCCCTCTGGAGAGCATAATGCTCCAAAGTGGCCCCACATAATATAACATTATCTCCAGAGCCCCCCCCACAGTATAATTTTCCACAGAGACCCCACAGAATATAACATGCTATCCAGAGGGCCCCTTCCCCAGTATAATGCTCCACAGTGGCCCCACACAGTATAATATGCTATCCACAGGGGCCCTACAGTGCTATTATTATATTATATTCTGGGGTCTCTTCAGACCCCAGAGTATAATAATCGAAGGCCCGGGGAAGGTGAGGGAAAATAACAAACAGTTATACTCACCTTGCCTTACCTCTCCTGGGCCTCCTCGCGCTGCTCCATTATCCCCGCCGGTGCCGGCTTCTTCTCTGCGGCTGACATCATGCGTTGTGGATGTCACCGCTGAGAGCTGTGATTGGGCCTCAGCGATTACGTGAGGCAGGCTGTCAGCACGCCCCACGTGATCGCTAAGGCTGAGGCCTGGCCTCAGCGGTAATGTCCGGAACACCAGAAGATGACGTCGGACGCAAGGACAGGTGAGTAAAAATGTTTGTTATTTTTACTCATCTCGGAAAGGGGCCCTGCGGTCCCTTTCTGTTACTGATTTGGCCGGGCCTGACTCCAGGATCCACAGTCATCAGGTTCCGGATCCCGGGGGCCCCTTTAGGGACGGGGCCCTGGGCAATTGCCCAGTTTGCCCCCCCCCCCAACGCCGGCCCTGCCCATAGGTGTAATTGAAACAGAAAGTCTGCAGAGGAAACCTCTGTAAACTTTGTCTAAAGCGCTGTGGGAAGAACCACGATGCGTTGCCGCTGCGGTTTTTCCCGCAGCCCTTTTTCGCTGCGGGACACCACGTGGCGCCTTAGCCTAAGTCTGTGTTTGGTGCTCTCCTTTGAAGTAGCAGAAGACAGATTATAAAAGTGCCAGACACAGGAACTTCTTCCTGGACATAAGAGAGGTCTGGGGGACCCAGCTTTCTCTTGCAAAGAAGCATTTCAACCCCCACCTCATAAAGGGGAGCGTTCCCTAACAAAGAAGCATCTGTACTAGATGGGATCATGAATAGAGTGGGCTCTGAACATGAGCCAGAACCCTATCATTACAAAAACTGTTGATACCGAGAAAACTTTGTCACACAATTTTTTAGCAGACAAGACCTGGGTGCTAACCATCCCATCTGAGATCCTTCCAAACTCCATGGAATCAAAAGGACAGTATTGTATGAAGTTTTTCTTAATTTTTTTTTCTCTTTTATTTTACAAAATGTTTTGCTTGTCTGTGTCACCTTTGTTTGTCTCTTTTTTAATAAGCACTGAACCTTTGGGTCTTAAAGCATTTAACTTAAAGAGGTTGTCCAGGCTAAAATATTATTTTTTAATTAGGCCGGGGGAGTTGAAAAAAATAAACAAAAAAAAAACATACTTAACTGTCCACGGTGCCCTGGTGTCCTCCCAGCATGGTCTTGCAGTGAAATTTCTCGTTGGCTGTGACGTCCCAGGCCCCTTCCTCTGAGGCCCCTGTTGGCTTTATCAGTCACATGTGGCGGGGACTTCCGCCGGAAGAAAACCCCAGAGCTGTAGGACTGGACCACTTGGAGACACCAGGGACAGGTGAGTATGTTTTTTTTATTTATTTTTTTTAACCTCTCCCAGCCTAATTAAAAAAAAAAAAAAATTAGCCCAGACCTCCTTTAATGGTGGCCCAGGTATGTTCTACAAATCAGGCCTGCAATGCTGTATTTATGTCATTGTGCCACTGACATACCATCAAAGCCCTGATAAGAGCTTAGCAGCTACGTGTTCTTGCCTTGGAACTGTCTTAATATACAGTCATGGCCAAAAGTTTTGAGAATGACACAAATATTATATTTTCACATGATCTGCTGACCTCTGGTTTTTATGTGTGTTTGTCAGATGTTTTTATTACATACAGAAATATAATTGCATTCATATTATGAGTAACAGAAGCTTATATTGACAGTTAAAATGAGTTAATGCAGCAAGTCAATATTTGCAGTGTTGACCCTTCTTCTTCAGGACCTCTGCAATTCTCCCTGGCATGCTCTCAATCAACTTCTGGACCAAATCCTGACTGATAGCAGTCCATTCTTGCAGAATCAATGCTTTAATTTTGTCTGAATTCGTTGGTTTTTGTTTGTCCACCCGTCTCTTGATGATTGACCACAAGTTCTCAATGGGATTAAGATCTGGGGAGTTTCCAGGCCATGGACCCAAAATCTCTATGTTTTGTTCCCTGAGCCATTTAGTTATCACCTTTGCTTTATGGCAAGGTGCTCCATCATGCTGGAAAAGGCATTGTTGAGCGCCAAACTGCTCTTGGACGGTTGGGAGAAGTTGCTCTTGGAGGACATTCTGGTACCATTCTTTATTCATGGCTGTGTTTTTAGGCAAGACTGTGAGAGAGCCGATTCCCTTGGCTGAGAAGCAACCCCACACATGAATGGTTTCAGGATGCTTTACAGTTGGCATGAGACAAGACTGGTGGTAGCGCTCACCTCTTCTTCTCCGAATAAGCTGTTTTCCAGATGTTCCAAACAATCGAAAAGGGGATTCATCAGAGAAAATGACTTTACCCCAGTCCTCAGCAGTCCACTCCCTGTACCTTTTGCAGAATATCAGTCTGTCCCTGATGTTTTTTCTGGCGAGAAGTGGCTTCTTTGCTGCCCTCCTTGAGACCAGGCCTTGCTCCAAGAGTCTCCGCCTCACAGTGCGTGCAGATGCACTCACACCTGCCTGCTGCCATTCCTCAGCAAGCTCTGCACTGCTGGTAGCCCGATCCCGCAGCTGAAACACTTTTAAGAGACGGTCCTGCCGCTTGCTGGTCTTTCTTGGGCGCCCTGGAGCCTTTTTGGCACCAATGGAACCTCTCTCCTTGAAGTTCTTGATGATGCGATAGATTGTAGGACTGAGGTGCAATCTTTCTAGCTGCAATGCTCTTCCCAGTTAGGCCATTTTTGTGCAGTGCAATGATGACTGCACGTGTTTCTTTAGAGATAACCATGGTTAACAGAAGAGAAACAATGATGGCAAGCACCAGCCTCCTTTAAAAGTGTCCAGTGGTGTCATTCTTACTTAATCATGACAGATTGATCTCCAGCCCTGTCCTCATCAACACCCACACCTGTGTTAATGAAGCAATCACTGAAACGATGTTAGGTGGTCCTTTTAAGGCAGGGCTGCAATGATGTTGAAATGTGTTTTGGGGGATAAAGTTCATTTTCTAGGCAAATATTGACTTTGCAAGTAATTGCTGTTAAGCTGATCACTTTTTATAACATTCTGGAGTATATGCAAATTGCCATTAGAAAAACTGAAGCAGTAGACTTTGTAAAAATTAATATTTGTATCATTCTCAAAACTTTTGGCCATGACTGTAGATATCAATAGAACTAAACAGGAATTTAGCACGCATGCAATAGCATCCCTGATGATTCTCAACAGAAAGTGAGGAGGAACTGTGGAAGCTTGGCCATCACTGCTGGATCGCACCATAGAAAGATTAATCTGTGGTATGATTTATATTTCAGTATTACATGTCATTTAAAACATAGTTGACAAGATGGGAATAACCCCATTAAGGAAAATATATTTTATGTGTGTAGTGGAGCTATTAATTTTACCGTATATAAATGACTCATCAAGCTAAGTTTACCATGACTTGTGGTTGCAGAACTGTTAAGCTGGAAACACACATGTAGTTTGAGGTGCAGTTTCTTGGTATTTGTATTGGTCCTTTCTTTATATTAAATATAGGCCCTTCATTTGACTTGCAGTTCAGCTCTATTGAAATGAATAGGTTTGAGCTGCAAAACCACACACAACTTGTAGCTAAGTGTGGCGCTATTTGATGTGTTTTTTTAAATTCACTATAACCTCCTTTAATAAAGGGGATAGACAAATCATGCATGTACGGTATGTGAAATAGCTGTAAAATTAACAACGGCAATACATTTCATTTCTCATTTTTGTAACTAAAGACAACAGTTATATCTGGTTGCAGGACTGTTGGCATGTCACTTTTTCTGGAGCCAAAGTGATGAATGTAGCTGAATGCCAGCAAAGGCCTGCAACTACCTATTTCCCTAAGGCTGAAATCACACATGTAACCATAGCAGAAATGCATTAAAATGAGGTATACTACAAAGTGTTGTATATTCTCTTCTTTATATCTACTAGTGTTTTAACCCCAAAATTCATCAAAAATTGCATGTGTGATTCCAGCCTTGGACTGGAAATAGAGAAGAAACTATCCTTTTAAGCACTTATAAATGGTCATCAAAATGTATGTTTTTAAAATCCTTCTTTTATTTTTTGTGCCATTTAAAATGTTCTCTGGACCTTAATAGGATTCTTTCTCAGTTAAAAACCCAGTAGTGTATTTTCAGGTTTTTAATTGAGGAGGAACCTGCTGCCTTGTGTGATGACAGCACTACATATGATCCAGTGCCTTCTCTTTTTTCCATAGATTGCAACAACCAATTCAAAAAAACTGCTAAAAAGGCGGTACTCTTAATAAATCAGAAACACTGAAAAGTGTTGTACCTTTAGTAGTGTGCAAAATCTGCAGCACCTACCAGAGAGATCTGCCAGCATAGGGATGTGTCAGAGGTGACCATTGGATTATAGAACTTTAATTTCCATTGAGATGCTGTTTCTGGGAACCAAAAAGCCATCTGTGGCAAAATCACAAGATTTATTCTCTTTCTATGTCAGCTCAAAACCTTGAAAACACTCCTAGTCATGTCATTGTTAAATCACAATTAAGCTCTGCCTGTGGCAGGGGTTAATAGTAATACAGCTATTTTACCATAGACTGCAATTCTATGGCATTGCAGTTTATGGTAACTGCTATCTAATGATAGCATGTTCAACTCTCCTAGTAGTTTAAAATATTTTAAAAAAAATAGTAAGTACAAATTCAAATCACCCTGGCTTCCCCATTTTACAAATAAAAATAAATTTTAAAAGTATTAGATATCGGCACACCCAAAAATAACTGAACTATTAGAATTTAAAATTATTTAAAAAAAAAACATCATACATTCTCCAAAATGATATAAATAAAAACTGCAATTTGTCCCACAAAAAAGATCCCTTACACAGCTACGTATATAAAAAAAATATACAGTACAGACCAAAAGTTTGGACACACCTTCTCATGCCAAGAGTTTTCTGCATTTTCATGACTATAAAAATTGTAGATTCACACTGAAGGCATCAAAACTATGAATTAACACATGTGGAATTATATACTTAACAAAAAAGTGTGAAACAACTGAAAATATGTCTTATATTCTAGGTTCTTCAAAGTAGCCACCTTTTGCTTTGATTACTGCTTTGCACACTCTTGGCATTCTCTTGATGAGCTTCAAGAGGTAGTCACCTGAAATGGTTTTCACTTCACAGGTGTGCCCTGTCAGGTTTAATATGTGGGATTTCTTGCCTTATAAATGGGGTTGGGACCATCAGTTGTGTTGTTCAGAAGTCAGGTGGATACACAGCTGATAGTTCTACTGAATGGAGTGTTAGAATTTGTATTATGGCAAGAAAAAAGCAGCTAAGTAAAGAAAAACGAGTGGCCATCATTACTTTAAGAAATGAAGGTCAGTCAGTCCGAAAAATTGGGAAAACTTTGAAAGTGTCCCCAAGTGCAGTGGCCAAAACCATCAAGCGCTACAAAGAAACTGGCTCACATGAGGACCGCCCCAGGAAAGGAAGACCAAGAGTCACCTCTGCTGCGGAGGATAAGTTCATCCGAGTCACCAGCCTCAGAAATAGCAGGTTAACAGCAGCTCAGATTAGAGACCAGGTCAATGCCACACAGAGTTCTAGCAGCAGACACATCTCTACAACAACTGTTAAGAGGAGACTGTGTGCAGCAGGCCTTCATGGTAAAATAGCTGCTAGGAAACCACTGCTAAGGACAGGCAACAAGCAGAAGAGACTTGTTTGGGCTAAAGAACACAAGGAATGGACATTAGACCTGTGGAAATCTGTGCTTTGGTCTGATGAGTCCAAATTTGAGATCTTTGGTTCCAACCACCGTGTCTTTGTGCGACGCAGAAAAGGTGAACGAATGGACTCTACATGCCTGGTTCCCACCGTGAAGTATGGAGGAGGAGGTGTGATGGTGTGGGGGTGCTTTGCTGGTGACACTGTTGGGGATTTATTCAAAATTGAAGGAATACTGAACCAGCATGGTTACCACAGCATCTTGCAGCGGCATGCTATTCCATCCGGTTTGCGTTTAGTTGGACCATCATTTATTTTTCAACAGGACAATGACCCCAAACACACCTCCAGACTGTGTAAGGGCTATTTGACCAAGGAGAGTGATGGGGTGCTACTCCAGATGACCTGGCCTCCACAGTCACCAGACCTGAACCCAATCAAGATGGTTTGGGGTGAGCTGGACCGCAGAGTGAAGGCAAAAGGGCCAACAAGTGCTAAGCATCTCTGGGAACTCCTTCAAGACTGTTGGAAGACCATTTCAGGTGACTACCTCTTGAAGCTCATCAAGAGAATGCCAAGAGTGTGCAAAGCAGTAATCAAAGCAAAAGGTGGCTACTTTGAAGAACCTAGAATATAAGACATATTTTCAGTTGTTTCACACTTTTTTTGTTAAGTATATAATTCCACATGTATTAATTCATAGTTTTGATGCCTTCAGTGTGAATCTACAATTCTTATAGTCATGAAAATACAGAAAACTCTTGGAATGAGAAGGTGTGTCCAAACTTTTGGTCTGTAGTGTATATATATATTAAAAAAAATTGATGTGTATCAGAATATGGATATGCTTAAGGTTTTTTATTAAAACAAAAACTATGTAAATTTGGTATTGCTATAATCACAATGACCTGCAGATTAAAGGTAACATATCAGTTATATCACACTGAATGCCATGAAAACAAAATCTGCAATATAGTACAACTGCATAATATATTTCCAGCTGCCCAGTATTTTGTATGAAATGATGCCACTATGGAGCACAATTTATCTCACAAGAAATTAGTGTTCAGATGGATATATGAATGGAAGAATAAAAGACTCATAGCTTTGAAAGGTGGACAGTAAAAAATGGCCACTTGGGAGCGTTATTACTTGTCTGGGGGACACATGGGAGCATGATATTAGAATAGGATAGTGTGATTTTGAGGGTGCATTCACGTGGTTCAGTTAAAACTGCATCAGAAAAAAATAATCCAGTTTTTCATCTAAAGTGAAATACATTTAGTTAACATGTTTTAGCTGTAAATTCAAAACCTGCACTAAAAACTGCAACAAATCTTCAATTTCTTTGCCGATTGGTAAAAATTATTTGGTAGAGATGCCCAAGGAAATTCTTTTTCCAGGGGTGACCCAAGTCTGAAAAGGTTGGGAAACACTGTGCTAATGTAATGGTCATTTTATTACTCTGTATAATTGGTGATAGTGTGACAAAATTACTTTTTCCTTGTTGAACTTTGTCTATTTCAGTGTTCTTTTTCTTCTATAATTGTTATAATCATCTGTTTGGTTCTCTTGATTAGTATTATTGGAGAGGTTGTCACTATATAATTATAGTAAAAATGTCAATGAATGTACAATAATGTTGTTATAATAGTGAATATAAAATAAGCTGCACGTCTGCCAGCTTCTCCATTAAAGCCTGAACACCTTTCCTTGCAGTTTTATTGTTGTCAATGCGCAGGTAATGCTATAATGTTCTATATGTCTGTATTATACCCAACAGCTTAGAGGGAGTTGTTGGCAGTGGAGCTGTAAAAATCAATACCGATAATAATTATAATAAAAGACTAAGAATAAGTGTGCAACAAACAGCAGGGGAAGCATAATGTAGAAAGATCATGCATCTATGTAATGTCTGTGAAAAATAACACAGGGTGTTTGAATGTTGAATCCAAAGAAAAGTCATAGTTGACAGATCGGCAACAGTGGTAGTTGTCCACCTGGTAAAACTAGTCAATCAAATTAAAAGATAGCAATGGAGGTAACAGGAGGTAAATAAATTACAGAGGCACAAAAATCGTATTTATTCAGCATAAATGAAATAGACCATAAAGGATAATAACATTTCAAAAACAGCTATCATCAGAGATTGCATTTTGGAGCTTAACATCTGTTTAAATACTTTCTCGCAGCATGCTAGAACCACAGGATGTTCCATTTAAAGTCCTCCCACTTCCCAATTATGTGTCAGGTCTTTGCAGGTGTCTTTATCTATTGCTGCGAAAATCTGACATCTTTAAAACAAAGCATTATGTTAACCTGTTTATCACTGGAGTATTTTGAGTTTCAACTTGCTTTGGGTTATATTCTGTTTTTTTGCCATTCAGGCACTGCGCTTTATTGGAATTCTGCATTTTGCTATCTACAAAGCCAGGCTGTCAGAACAGTGATGCGAAACACAGTTGATGGGATTGCTGACAAAATTTCCTTGTAAATTATTATTATTTTTGACTACTGACAAAATTTCCTTGTAAATTATTATTATTGACTACTGACAAAATTTCCTTGTAAATTATTATTATTATTATAATTATTAATATTATTAGTAGTGGTAGTAGTAGTAGTAGCAGCAGCAGCAGCAGCAGCAGCAGCACAGGAGGTCCTATGTTCTTGGTACCCATAGCCGAATTGACATGATACAATTTTTCAACCCAGGGCTAGAATTGGTATAGAATGATCATGCCCCGATTCTCCTTTCCCTGGATTCACCAGGCTTAGAAGCTAGTGTGTGGAGACTTGACAAGGCATTATTGAAAGACGTGGCTTGTTACTGGGCCTTAGAGACCGCAATCACTGATTTTTTTTTTTTTTTTGCAATAATTTCCTAAAACGCTTAGAGGACCTAGATCGACTACATAAGAGATACTGACATGTACGTTCTGACTGAACTCACAATTTCACGTAAATCAAGGACTCACATGGAACGTTATCAGAGTAATTTATATGAACACTGTTGACAAATGTGGTTGAGCGTTACCACATGTATTACACCCTAGGATGGACTCTGGTCACAACGAGCTAAAATGTATCAACTGCATCACATTGCTGGCTAATTTAGGACCTATTACGAGTCCCTCTACAACCTTCGGGGTCATTACGCTGATTCATCAGATTCTGGCTTGGATTCCCACATAAAGGACTGTGTGACGACTACAGCATTACCAGTGATGTCCACCGCAGGTAGGGAGGAATTTGATGAACCTTTTAGTGTAGAGGAGATTGTGGAAGCAATTTGGACCCTCAAGGGGTGGGGGGGGGGGTGGAATTCAGGTTCCAATGGGTATACAGCATCGTTCTATAAGAATTATAAACCTATTCTTCTACCAGTATTGGCTAAAACTTTCAATAGTGTGTCTCCCTCCTACCTGTTCCCTCTACAATCCCTAGAGGCTCATGTAGTGGTACTGCCGAAACTACTACTCACTACTCAATTGCGATATTAAACTATATGCCAATCTTTGCAACACGGTGGGGCCAATCATTCTATCTATAATCTAAAATAATCCCAAATGGGATTTGTCCCTTGCATGGAGGTGAGAGAGATTACCCTATGCATGGTTTTGCTGTCTCATGCTCAGAAGAGAACCTTTTCAATGTGCCTTTTCTCTTTTTATGGCAAGAAAAATTTGATAGGGTTAGTTGGCTGTGCATGTTAGCATTAAATTGGATTAGGCCCTTTGTTTATAGACAGTGATGGCATTATACGCCCAGTCAAGAGCAGGACTCAGGACTATGGCAATATGGATGGAGCAGGGCAATTTCTGGTGTGATTTATAATGGAAATGGAAATAATGGTTCTTACCTGGTGTAGATCTCCATTCAGACACGTGAGTATACCTTATGGATGAAGAGGCTAGAGCCTCTAAATAAAAAGCTTTGCCCTGCGCTTGTTGGGGACTTTATTAAACATAGGGTGTAAAACGCCAGTCTTAATAACCTCCAGTATGCCTGGTCATATAATCCCCCTTTTATTTTATGCTGCTGTCACATAGGATAACATACTGTAGGAGTCCTGGGGAAAAGTGGGAGTAGCAGAGGTTATTTATTTCTGTTTTAACCCAGTTTTAGTCCTTTGCCAATGTTTTTTTCTGCTGAGCAAGATCTCTACTTGCAAATGCATAGAAATTATATTACAAATGGGCCACAAATGAAGATATTGTCAGTGGATACTGACAGCATGTATATGTTTTTGTACACATTCTTTAGTGACTCTCATCTGGGTAGAGCTGCTGCCTGCCTGGTACTGTTTTGAAATTCATACTCTATGTGTAGTTGACAAAGCAGCCACAATGCAACATGAGCAGAGGCATAGCTAGGGATTAGGGGGCAACATGTTCAAGTGGGCCCCCAACTTAGGTATACCGATATTATCACTATACGGTGACCGGATAGTGGTAGATATCAGCTGTACACAGGATGAATACAGTGCAGTATCATTTAGTGACTTACCAGTGACCTCTCTGACTAATTGTTCACATTTCCATTCCAATTTTTCTTCCATCTGGACCGCCATGACCATTTCTTCCAGTCTCTGTAAAATTTGCAGAAAAGACATCTTTGGCTCCTTACTTTTCCAGGCACCCGACCCACATTGTCCTCACCTGCACACCCATCCTGCTGCTACCCCCAATTATAAAATATATAATATAACCCCCCTCCATAATGAATAATACCCCCAAATGCATCTTTAAATTAACTTCCCTGTGCACCCCCTTTAAATATTGTCCCTTATTATTAATGCCCCAGGTGTTTCCTAATTAAAAGGTAAAAAAAAAAAATTTGTGGTGTTCCAATACCAGGGACCCCCAGGATCAGCTGTTTGAATGGACCGTGGTATCTCTGTAAGCGCCGTGACCCCTTCTCTGTTTATATAGTATCATAAATTTCATTGTGGCCATGTAATGTAACTACAGCCTCGTCCTATACATGTCTATGTGACAAGACTGTAATTACATCACACGGTAACTATAAACAGACAGCGTGTGATATAAACAGGCATCAATGCCCCTTCATACAGCTGATCAGAGGGGGGAAGGGGACACTGATCTCTTATTGATGATCTATTCTGTGGATAGATCATCAATAAAAATGAGGTGGAAAACTCCTTAAGGCCGGGGCCGCACATGGTGTAAATGCTGTGGTGTGGCCATGGTGTAAATGCCTCTTAAAAAATGCAGCCTTTTACAGTTCCTGCAAAGTGGCGGCTTCCCTATAGGTATAATGGAAGAAGAAAGTCCACAGAGGTTTTCCTCTGCAGACTTTCTGTGAAAAGCACTGCGGGAAAAAAACGTGATTCGTTCCCGCTGCGGTTTTCCCTGCAGTGCTTTTTTGCTGCGGCCTGCTACATGGGGCCTTAGTCTTAATAAATCCCAAGTGCCACCTTAATTAAATTAATTGCCCCCTTATATCATGCCCCTGATTACTCCTGACATAAATACTACACCTCTAATGACCCCTTTTATAAATGATACCCCCTAATGACTCCTTATATAACCTCTCCCTCTTGTATTCATAATGCCCCCTAATAGCCCTTATATAGATGCCCCCCCTATCGTCATAATGCCCCCTAATGAATCCTCCCTTATAATTCTTCCTCCTAATTCCCCCCTTAAAATATTAAAATACCCACAACTGCGCTAAAAAAAAAAAGTTATACTCACCTACTTGCGATCCTTTGGTGAATGGAGCCGCCGCTGCCTCCGCTGCTATGACATCATCGCGCCGCCTGTGCATTCAAAAAGACCTCTACTTCAGCATTAAAGGGAATATGTCACCAGAAGGTGACCTATTTTTTCAAGTTTTTTTGTTAAACATTTTTTAATGTCACTATCTGAATTAAAAATAAAAAATTACTAGATCCTGTAATTTTAACTCTAACTACTAAGCTTAATAATAGACCACCCTTTCCAATTGACTGCGGCATCTTAAGGGTAAAACAGCAAGGATCGATGTTATTACTGTTACAGCAGGTGTCTGGCTGTTAGTTACAGCGGGGCTCCCACCGTTGTTGCACAGGCTCTGCTTCTGAGCACGTGCAATCATCATCACGTACATGTACGTGGGGATACACTAATTCTATGTATGTGAAAATGCGGGAAGGGTTTAAAATCAACTAGTTGCAGTGTAACCCTAGTCTTAAACACCAGTTCATAAAACATTCAGATTTCTTGGGATGTTGTCATGGTGTTGGCATGACTTCACACATGGAGATAAACAGTTCTGTTCATCTACGTGCTTTTGGTGCTAAAGTGTAATTTGCAGTTTTTTGAGACAGAAACAAAAAGAAAGATAAATAATGACTTTTTTCCCAATTATTAAAGTGACTTCACAGTCAATAAATAACAGTGTAGGTGTCTGTCAGGAAGTGCGATTGCGGGCTGTTGATGGGTTGCAATGGCAACCGGGGGCCTAACAAAGGACCCTGTGACTGCAATCATAGACGTCCTATTAGGACCTGCTATAGTCATGTCCTAATCGAATGTCTGTTACAATTGAGTAACAAGCACAATACACTGCAATACACACGTATTGTAGTGCATTGAACAGGTGAATAAGTCCCCTAGTGGTAAAGTAACCTAGTGGGATTTGGAAAAAAAAAGTAAAAATAAAATATTTAAAAAAAAAAAAAAGTAAACAATAATAACAAAATCGCCATATTTGTTTATCCTGCCATTCAAAAACAGAATACAAAGCAATCAATAAGTTGCTTGAATCCTAAAATAATACCAATGAAAACTTTATCCCACAAAAAAAAAATCCATCACTGCTCCATTAATGGAAAAATAAAAAAGTTATAGATTTTAGAATATGGGGACCCAAAAATAAAAGTGTCATAATAGTAAGACATTAAAAAACCTATACATATTTGGTTTCGGCACAATTGTACAACCCACAGAATAAATTAAGATTGATACTTTTACCATATAAGGAACAGCGCAAAATTTATAGTGCAAAAATAAATGCCAAAATTGCTGGTTTTTTTTCTATTCTCTCCCAAAAATAGTAAAAATATGTTAATCATTAATTGATTTGTGTTGTAAAAATGACGCTGTTAAAATTTTTTATATAATCCCGCAAAAAAACAAGCTCATATATGGCGCTGCTAACATAAAAAAAAAAAAATATTGGGGGGGATTCATCAAGACAATCATATTGTACGCCATTCTTAATTATCTCTGCATCAATGGAAAATTAGCCTGATTTGTGACAAGGTCTGGTGCATTTTCTACTGAGTTGCGCACTTAACTGAAATCTATGACAGCTCCTATGTAGACCTTAAAGGGGTTGTCCAAGACTCAAACGTATTGAATACTGATTATTGTTTTATTTATTTATTATGCTTACTTATATAGCGCCATCATATTCCACAGCGCTTTACAGACATTGACAGTCACTGTCCCATATAGGGCTCACAATCTACATTCCCTGTCTGTATGTCTTTGGAGTGTGGGAGAAAACCCACGCAAACACGGGGAGAACATACAAACTCCTTGCAGATGTTGTCCTTGGCAGGATTCGAACCCAGGACTCCAGCGCTGCAAGGCTGCAGTGCTAACCACTGAGCCACTGTGCTGCCCTGATGACCTAACCACAGTGACCATAACATCTTAGTAGGTGATAGAGGAGTGAGCTCCCTGTCACAGCCATGGGATCCCCATGCTGTGTGAGGACTGGGGGCCAATGGTTGCCATGGCAGTAGGAAGCATAAAATAACAGGTATAATGCTCTGCTATACAAAACTATGGCAATGCAAAAGACAGCAATTAAATTATTGCACAGTAAAGTCCCATAATTGGACTAAGAAAAAAGTTAAAAGTAAATTGAAAAAAGTTTTTAGAAAACTATTGTAAAAATCTTAATTTGCCATTTCTATAAGGTCCTTTAAAAAACCTATATGTAATGGATATTGTCACCTCCATGGGGTTTTCCGGGATAAATTAAAACTTTACCGCTAAGCTAAACCCCCTCCCCCCGCCTAACTTCTAATTTACTTCCTTTAAAAAAATGTATATTTACCCATATGCCTGGGGCGGGCACATTTTCTGATTTCCTGGTGACGTTCCGTTTCTCTGTTTCCGGAGACGGGAGACCACCAGTACTCCTCTCCCCCCGTCCCCTACCCCCTTCATACTCACCAATGTTCACTTCCTCTTCTTGTGCTGGGAGTCGCTTCCTTCGCAATAAAACGCCGGTAGAAGCAAAAAGAAGCAGCATTTTATTACGCATGCGTGGCTTCTGCCGGCTTTCTATTGCGCAGGTGCCAGTTCCGGATCCCAGGTGCGGACAGAAGAGGGAAAGCAGCACCTCAAAGTCATCTCCAGGACAATAAGACAAGTAAGTATGATGGGGTGGGGAGGGGGTTGGGGGACTGAGTTAGTTATGATGGGGGGTTGTGAGGGAGGAAGAGAGAGGGGGGATCTGAGTGAGACTCTTATAAAACAACAACACAAAAAAATTTCATAGTGTAAAAGCATTATAATGAAAATGGAGCCCGCGCCGGCGCGCCAGAGCACCAGGGGCCCCCAGCCGCCGCCGGCCCCCGCTGGGGCGCGCGTGCTTGGCGACGGGGCCCCGGGGCGGCCGGGGTGGGCGCCCGGCGGTGCCCCCGGGCGGGTGGGGTGGGTGCTTGGTTCTTTTTTGGGTTTCCCTGTGCTTTTTCCCATCCTGTCCGGGGGCGTTTGCTTGCCTTTGGGCCCCTTGCTGTGGCCCCTGGCCTGGGGGGGGTGCCCCTGTGTGTCGGGTCGTTGGTTTTTGGTTTTGTTCTTCGTGTCCTCTGGTTGGCGGTGTGCCTTGGTTTGCCTTGTTGTTCTGCTTTGTTTTTTGTTGTTTTCCCTGTTTTTCCTTTGCTTTTTCTTTGTTTTTTCTTTTCTTGCTCCGTGGTTCTTTCTGGTTGCCCCCCTGCTTGTCCGTTCCTTGGCGTGTCGGGTCCGTCGTGGTGTGCCCCCTCGGGGTGGTGCTGGGGGCGCGGGGCTTTGGTCGTTGCTTTTGTGGCTTTGTCGTGGTTGTGGGTGGCGTCGTGTCGCGTGTCCGCCCCCGCGTGTGGCTGCTTTGCTTCGGGGTGCTGCCCGGTGTTTGGGCCTTTGCGGCGCTTTGGCGTGTCCGTTCTGCCTTTTGGGCTGCTTGCTGGGGTCTCTGCGGCGGTTCTTCCGGGGTCCGGTGGCCTTCCCCTTGCTGCCCTCGCTGCTCCGGTTTCGTGGGGGGGGCTCGCCGCCTTCTGTCCCTGTCGGCTCTCCGTGCCGTTTGTCCTGGGGTCGTGCGGCGTTTCTGTGCTTGCGGTTTTCGCGGGCTGTGCTTTCCTGTGTCGGTGGGCCTCTCCCGTGCCTGTTGTTCGGCCCCGCCACGTGGGTTCTTTGTCACGGGGCTGTTCTGGCTCGGCGTGGGGGCGGTTGTTCTCACGTTGCGCTGCGAGTGGCCTTGCCCCCGTTGTGTGCTTCTTGTTGCGCTTCCAGCTGGGGTGGGGTGGCGTCCATACCCAGTCAGTCCCCCCCCCCTGGGGGGCCCCGGGGCGTTTGCGTGTCGGGTCGGGGCTCCGGGCCCGGCCGGTGCGCTGGGGGGGCGGGGCCCGTGCTGCGTGTCCGCCCCTTGGGTCCTGGGGGCTCCCCTGCCTCGTGCGGCCTTTGTCTTGTGCTTCTTGGTGGCCCTGGGCCCGTGCCCGTGGTCCTTCCTTTGCGTGGTCCCCGCGCGCTGTGCGCTCGTGCTCTGTGCCGTTTTTCGGTTGGGTGCCCTCCCCCCGCCGGTGCTGCTTGGGGCCGTTGGGTTCCGTTCTCGGTGGTCCCCCTCCTCCCCCTCGGTGGGGCCTGTGTTCGCTCTGCTCGTGTGGCTCTGGGGGCGTTCGGGCCTCGTTCTTGTCGTGGTGTGGGCCTTACTCGGTCCTTCTCCGGGTCTCTCCTTTCCTTCTCTTTGGGCGGTCTGGGCGGTTGGGTTCGTTGGTGTGTGGTGGGTTCCCTCCGGGTCCCCCTTGGGTGCGGCCCCGGCGGCTTGGCTCCTCTTGGTGCGGCGCGCCTGCTCCCCTCCTGTGCCCCGTGGTTGCGGCCTGGTGTGTCGTGTCGCCCCGGTTGGCCGTGGGGCTTTGCCGTCGTGTTGTTGGCCGCGTTGCGTGGGCCGTTTCCGGTCCGGGGCTGTTGTGTCGCTTCCCGTTGTTGCCCGTGTCTTCTGGGGACTCTGTGGGCTTGCCTGTGTGGTCCCACGTCGGTGGGTGGGTGGGCCTCGCGGGGTGTTGTTGGCCTCCCTGCTCCTGGGTGTTCCCCTGTGCCTGTTCTCCGGCCTTGCCCCCTCTGGTGCGGTCCCTGGTCCTTCTCGCCCTGTGCGCCCTCTTCCCGGCTGCGGCCCTGGCCTGCTGGTTTCCCCCTGTCGGTGCCGGTGGTTTGTTTGGCCTGCTCTCGGTTCTCCCCCTGTGTCCCCTCTGTTCGTCTGGCGGGCTGCCTCTTGTGGGGGTTGTGGCGCCTGTTGTCCTGCTTTTTTGTCTGTCTGTTTGTTGTGTTTTCTGTGTTCTGTTCCTTTGACGCGCCTTGTTTGTGCTGTGCTGGGTGCTCCCCCCCTTTTTGTCGTTGCCTGTTCTGCAGCAGTGTGGCGGGCGGGTGCGGACAGGAGCGCGCCTCTTAGCGTGTTGTTTGCTGGTGTGGGTTTTCTGTCAGCTGCTGTTCTTGGTCCGAGCACGTTGTGGCCGGACTGTGGTCCCGTGGGCTGTGCTCGTGGCTGTCGTGGCTGCTTGTGCTGTGTTTGGTCCCGTGGCTCGCGTGCTGTGTGTCTGGCGCCCGCTCCCCGGCTACATCCCGCTCGTGTTGGTTGGCGGCTGTCGTGTGCTGGTGGTCTGCTGTGGTCTGGTCTTGGGTTTCCCTGTTGGGCTTCTTTCTCCCGTCCTGTCCGTGGGGGCGTTTCGCTTGGGCCTTTGGGCCCCCCGCGCTTCCGCTGGCGGTCCCCTGGCCCTGGGGGGGGGTGCCCCTGTGTGTCGGGTCGTTGGGTGTTTTGGTTTTGTTCTTCGTGTCCTCTGCGTTGGCGGTGTGCCTTGCGTTTGCCTTGTTGTTCTGCTTTTGTTTTTTGCTTGTCTTTTCCCTGTCTTTCCTTCTGCCTTTTTCTTTGTTTTTTCTTTTCTTGCTCCGCGTGGCGTTCTTTCGGTTGCGGGCCCCCCTGCCTTGCTCCGGTTAAAACCGTATAAATTAGGTATCAATGTAATTGTGCTGACCCACTGAATAAAGTTACATTTCACTATTGTGCACAGTGAATGAATGGCATAGAAATAAAATTCATAAAACAATGCCAACATTGCTAATTTTGGTCACATTTCCTCTAAAAAAAAAAAAAAAAATTTAAAAAACAATCAGAAAGTGCCCCAAAATTTCATCAATAAAATTTACAACTCATCCCACTATGGTCCTTAAAAAACGGTGACACATAAATATGATTTTTTATTGTGTAAAATAAGTATTACATACACACGTAGACAAAATTGTTGGTACCCCTCGTTTAATGAAAGAAAAACCCACAATGGTCACAGAAATAACTTGAATCTGACAAAAGTAATTTGCCAAACTACATGTTGACAAGCCACAAAGCTTCTGGGAGAATGTCCTATGGACAGATGAGACAAAAATCTAAATGTTTGGCAAGGCACATCAGCTCTATGTTCACTGATGGAAAAATGAAGCATATCTTGAAAAGAATACTGTCCCTACTGTGAAACATGGATGAGGCTCTGTTATGTTCTGGGGCTGCTTTGCTGTATCTGGCACAGGGTGTCTTGAATATGTGCAGGGTACAATGAAATCTCAAGACTATCAAGGGATTCGAGAGAGAAATGTGCTGCCTAGTGTCAGAAAGCTTGGTCTCAGTTGCAGGTCATGGGTCTTGCAACAGGATAATGACCCAAAACACACAGCTAAATACACCCAAGAATGGCTAAGAGGAAAACATTGGACTATTCTGAAGTGGCCTTCTATGAGCCCTTACCTAAATCCTATTGAGCATCTTTGGAAGGAGCTGAAACATGCCGTCTGGAAAAGGCACCCTTCAAACCCGAGACAACTGGAGCAGTTTGCTCATGAGCAGTGGGCCAAAATACCTGTTGAGAGGTGCAGAAGTCTCATTGACAGTTACAGGAATCGTTTGATTGCAGTGATTGCCTCAAAAGGTTGTGCAACAAAATATTAAGTTAAGGGTACCATAATTTCTGTCCAGGCCTGTTTCATGAGTTTTCTTGTTTAAAAAATTCTGTTGAAGCATGGTTGAAAAGCAATATCTGACTTTCATTTGTTTATTTTCATAGAATTTTTATATATTATTACTTTTGTCAGATTCAAGTTATTTCTGTGACCATTGTGGAATTTTCTTTCATTAAACGAGGGGTACCAACAATTTTGTCCATGTGTGTAAGTAAAACTATATAAATTTGGTATTGTTGCAATTGTACTTACCCACTATAATGTCTCTGCCTGTTCGCGTCTGTGCCACCATCTCTGCTCGCATGTTGTGGCGCAGGAGGCGTGTTCAGCTTGATTCCTTGTTTAGGGTTCTTGTTGCTCTGTCTGAACACGGCTCTACTACCTCTTCTCTGTAATTGAATTTCAGCCACACCCGTCTCCTGCACCTTTGTTTCTCTCTGCTCCTCTAACAGTTAATCTTAACCTTACTTGTGTGATTGACAGCCTGTCTACCAATCAAGTCTGGGACAGATTCTGGATTTCCTATAAACAGGTCATCAGCTCACACATGGTCGCTGGCTATTGTGACTGTCCTGTGACCTTTTCCTTGCTAAGCTGTTCCTTTTCTATTGCATTGTATTACTCAACTCTGACCTTTGGCTTCCTTTATGACTACTCTTTTGGATTGCGATTTGGTACTGCTTTGTCCCTCTGGTTTTGACCCTTGGCTTGCTGACTCCTCTTCTGTGTTGTTAGTCTTGTCTTGTTCTGTGTTACACTTATTCAGAGAAGGGCTTGCCGCCATGTTGTCAGCTGTCGCCTAGGAGAGTCAGGCAATTAGGTAGGGACAGGGGCTGGGTTTAGTTTAGGGCTCACTGTCTCTGTCATTCCCTTCCTCCCTTGTTTCTGCAGCAACACTGGGTAATTCCCTTACACCTGCTGAATGAAGCTAACCCAACAAGGCACCTTTCTGATTATTGATCACCTGCCTCCCAAATTAATGAGTAGAAAATTATGAGAAAGTCACATGTACTCTAAAATTGCACCAATGAACATTTTAACTTATCCCATGAAAAATAAGCCCTCCATGCAGCTTTGTTGAAGGCCCTCAGAAACTGGCGACATAAAGCATGTTTTTTTTTTCATTTTTTACTCCCCAACTTCCAAAAGCTATACCATCTTTACTTCTCCATTCATAAAGCTACCTGTGGACTTACTTTTTGTTGGACAAACTGTAGTTCATAATGGTACCATATAATATCCATACAATGTACCAGGAACCTGGAAAAAAAATTCTGAATAGCGTGAAATTAGAGAACAACTGCATTTGCGCCAATATCTTAAAGGTTACATTTTTATAGTGGTCACGTCACTGTGCGGTATAAATAGCATGTTCATTATATTCTTGGGGTCAACATGATCACAGTGATAACACATTTATATAGTTTTTGTTATAGTTTTATACCACCGTGGTTGAGAGTCATTGCTATGGAATTGGCAGATTTAGTGAGTGCTCATGTTCCGAGGCTTCCAGGAGGCTAGTGGCACCCACCCAACCCACCATCTTCAAATACTGAGACACAATGACTGCCGAGCAGAAACAGGCATCAGAAGACGTTGGGTTAGAGTTAAGGGGGAATGCCTGCTTTACAGCAGTGTGTGTTGTCTGTGCTGAATAAATAAATACCTTTTTCCCCAAAAAATGGACTTTCCCAAAATAAGCCCTAGCATGATTTTTCAAGATTTTTGAAGATGCTCGAAATATAAGCCCTACTCCAAAAAGAAGCCCTAGTTACAGTTCATAAAAAAGTCAATTTAAATAGTGTCCAGGCAGCTATACATATAAGGAAACGCCGCAGCCACAAACACTGCGTTTTATATTACCTGCCAAGTGGATGGGATTCTGGCTAATCCCTTCCACACATTGCAGACAAAATCTGCAATGGAAATGCTGTGACTTCAAAAATCCTCGTGTAATTGTAAATCACATCATGTCATTTATACCTAGGGAAATGTTGGCGTTTCCATATAGATATAATAGAGGCAGACTTTCTGTGAAAAATGGTGTGGGAAAAAAAAATGTGATGCATTTCTGTGGCGTTTATTTCTGCAGTTTTTTTTTTTTGTTTTTTTTTGCAGCAATTCGCTGTGTGGGGACTAAAAAGGTAAAATCAATTCTCAATAGAATTCAGCAGGACAGATAGACCCTTCACCAAGAAAAGCAGACACCCCCTAAAGAATCTCACTCAAAAGACCCCACAGAACCCAAAACAATAAGGCTTGGCAAGTGCTGGACTCTTACACACAGATCAGGTAGTCACACTGTCGTCACTCCACTCCCGAGTCCATTATATTACAGCATTATGGTTACTTCCAGTCACCAGGGGGAGCCAACAGTTACACTTAGCTGTTGTGGAACACGGAAGAGAGAAGTTGTTACGCCAAGAGACCTGACAGAAACATAACACATCTGTGACAGGAGTGTTGCCAGCAGGACTACCTGATCATGTGTGAGACACGATATGACTATATTTAAATAAATGATTTTTTTTTTGTTAAAAGATAAATGCAGATTGTTTTTCATGGAAAAACAACATGAAAATAAGCCCTAATGCATCTTTTGGAGCAAAAATTAATCTAAGACCCTGTTTTATTTTCAGGGAAACAAGGTAGCTTCTGATTAGTGAAAAGCTGATTGGAAGGTAAAAACTTTTAATGTGTGCCTGCCACAGCTGACCCTACAAGCAAAAAGATTTGCTTGGTGAGCTATAAGCACCTTTTTTTTTTTCCTCACTTGAGATCAGGAGCAGGATTTATTACATGATGGACACTACAGTGTACGTTGTGGGTACTTGTTAGAAACATTGTCATAAGGGGATACTTGTCTTGAAAAGGTTGAGAGACACTGATCTAAGGAAAGGAGGGTAATATGGGAACATCATTTTATAACTATTAAAGCCTGCACACAAGCCTTAGTAGTTATATTTCTATGACAGGCCTGGAAGCCTGTCATACACATTGAACAGTACCTGTGATCCCACTTCACGAGAAAATGAAGTGGGTGGGGTTGATACTCGGAGGTGGGGGATTAGGGGGCCACAGATTTGCTAAATGCTGTTCTGAGCGAGTACCATATTTAAAGTGCCAACATTATTACATTAATACTATTCCGGGAGACATCAGCAAAGGGTTAAAACAGGGTTTTCATTATGTAAAACTAATAAACTTGGGTATCAATGTAATCATACTAACCCAATGAATAAAAGAAACATGACATTAAAGGGAGTCTGTCAGCACGAGGCCCTGTGCTCAGAACCTTAAGCACAATGCTATAATTTGTAGAATGGCTGCTTGATTTTGAAAAAATGTTTTTTAATCCTATGCAAATGAGCTAAAAGTGCATCGGGGACATTTTCTGGGGCAGCTGTGCATCTTTCTCTTGTCTAGGAGGAGGTGGGAGTAAGCACTGATTACATCAGTTTATGGGAGGGGCATTGAGTGATGGGAATATCTTTCTGCAGTGCTCAACCACCCCATTACATGCCCTGATGTTTATTTCCATTGTTATATCACAAGGTGAATGCCATAAAAAACCCAAACAGCAACACAATAAAAAATATTATTTCCTTATGTACAGTTTACTTACGGTCTCTCATTATAAATGGAAACACCACCAAAACAAAATCACTATTATTATTATTATTATTATTATTATTAGTTTATTTATATAACACCATTAATTCCATGGTGCTTTACATTTGAGTGTTTACATACGGTACACAAAATATACAAGACAAGTATAATACTAACAGTGACCAACTGGCACAGTGGGATAGAGGGCCCTGCCCGCAAGGGCTTGCAATCTATGAGGGAAGAGGGATAGAGACAGAAGGTGAGGGGTAGAGGCTGTACAGATAGTGGTGTGGTGACAGTAGCAGTAGCCTTCCTGAATAGGTGAGTCTTCAGGGCCTTCTTGAAGCTTGTGATTGTGGGGGTCAGTCTTATGTTTCTTGGTAATGAGAGTCAGGTCTGAGATGCCAAGAGATGAGAGCGTTTCTAATAAGAGGGAATGGTCGACTGTGTCAAAGGCAGAGAAGTCAAGGAGGAGGAGGACAGAGTAGTGACGCTTGCCTTTGGCAGTTAGAAGGTCATTAGTGACTTTGGTTAGGGCAGTTTCTGTGGAGTGATGGGATCTGAAGCCTGACTGTAGTCTATCAAAGAGCACATTGGACGAGAGATAGGAGTGGAGGGACGTGTTGTTCAAGCAATTTAGAGGCGTACGGGAGCAGTGAGAGCTACTTATAGCCATAAACAAATACCTTAAGTGCAGTAGTTTCTAACATCGGGTCAATTCTGGTTAGCACTGTGGCCTTGCAGCACCAAAGCCCTAGGTTCGAATCTGATCAAGGACAATATCTGCAAGGATCTTGTATGTTTTCCCCATGTTTGTGTGGGTTTCCTTTGGGTACAGTGTTTTCCCTCCCTCCCAATTTAGATTGTGAACCCTATATGGGATAGTGAACGCAATGTCTGTAAAGCGCTGCAGAATATGTTGGCACTATACAACTAAGAGAAATAAATAAAAATGTAAGAGCAATAATAATTCTTAGGCCGATTGTACTGGTACCTCAGAGACCTTGCAGAAGACACAGCACCCAAAAACCATTACAGCAAAATTTGTGCTCCTGAAGCCAAATGCTGCCCTCAATTAGAGATGTGTATACAGTCATGAAAGCCTTGTATCTTGTAGCTTACTCCTAGCCTGGTGCTCATGTGATTGTCAGCTGCAGAAAAACTGTATGAGCTACTGGATCCTAGAAGATTCAGATCACCTCTCCAGTGTATTCTAGGAGGCTGTATTCCTCCTGTAACTTGGGGTTAATGTATCAGCCTCAGTCACAGGGGAAATCGTCAATATCTCAGGTTATAGCCCTGTCCCCAGCGTAACCTACATAAAAATTTCCAGAATGGAGAAGGAAAACTATTTAAGAAAGTTTGAAGCACTTTGTGCTATTGAAATAAAAGAAAAACAGAAAATATGTGAAAAGCAGACATGTTTCCTTCCCCTTTTTTATTTTTTATATTTTCCCAGATAATAAAAAGTAAAAAAATGCAAAACTACAAATGATTTAAAAAAAAAAAAAAAGCACCATGTATCACCAAAAAAAGACACCTATATTATTTGAATAACCCCAAAAAATCTTGCAGTTTTCAAAACTGCGTATACTGAAAAAAATGTCCAGTCATGAAACAAATGAATGGCCTAGACATGAAGACAAAGAATTCTATCTTTGACTATAGATAAATCGGTTACGAACTAAGACCCATCTCCTGATATAGTCTATGTGAGGCTGTGTTCACACGGCGGAATTTGCTGTGGATTTGCCCCCAAATCTGGAGCAGATTCCTCCCAGAATCCGTCTCCCATTGTTTTCAATGGGAGGCAGAGATCGCAGCTGGACGTGGAAAAAAGAAGCGTCCTGCTTGATCTTGCCGCGGATTCCGCGGCGCAGGGTCCGCAGCTCGAGACTCCCTCCTGATTAGACCCATTCATCCTGGCCTAATCAGGAGCACTGCATCGGCATCCTACCGCGACGAAAATGCCGGTGGCGGAAAATGAAGAGGAATTCCTCTTCATTTTCAGCCTTGTGAACATACCCTAAAAGATAAAGCTAAAAAGTGTGTAGTATTTTTATCAATTTGATAAATATGCCATATTTGATATATGGATAAATCTGCTTAATGCACAAGCCCAAAAGAAGATTGGATTTTAGTATCTGTGTCATAGAAGCAAGATTAGAACCTCTTGTGGTCTTACTGAGTGAGACTTAGACTAATATAGGATATGTCTGGATATGGCTATGAAGTGGACGCTAAAATGCATCCATATTATCTCCAGTTTCACAAAGTGCAGTTTATGTGCATAATTATTGTAGCAAAGTTTTCAATTCTATTTCGCCCATCACTATCCAGTCTTTGGCCTCAAAAATGTGTGTAAAACTGCATCAAGTCTAAACTCCAGTTACGGAATGACAATGCATGAGTTCATACTGTATATTCCTATCTCTTTAACTATTCAAATCTCTGAACCATAGAAACATAGATGAAAAGTCAGGAAAATGCTGCATGAGCGTGGCCTATATAGATTTAAGGATTTCATAAAAGCCGTTAAGAGGCTTACAATATATCAGTATGTGATGATATCTGAGCAACAGAAAACAAGAAATGATTTTCCAGGTGAGAAAATATGATGGAAATTGTCAGTTCTGTAGATTGGCTACATTTATGTAACTCTTAATTACATCTCACTGGACATTTAACACAGATGACCATAATTATTCATGTTCAGCACACCACTCAGGATCCATGCTTCTAGCTTGAATTTAACAGTGTGGTAGCAATTGCTGACTTTTCTCTCCTATGGATGGAATTAAATTAGCTTTAACTTGCTGTTTTTCTAGCTGAGAATGTGCAATTTAGACTGCAGGACTCAACTGAATTGGCATAATCTTTCTATTTGTCCCAGTAAGAATGTAATGGACAGCATGTCAGTTTAACTCATTTTAAGGTTGGGAGTCCTCTCTTTTCTCTACTTCTGCCTTTCATTTTAGGAATTTAGAAGTGTTTTCTAGGGAGCACTATATTGTCATCCTTCTTACTCAATATGATAATATCTTAGACAAGAATATGGAAAAGAAAAGCTTCAGAATACAGGAAATGATTAATGAAAAGAAGGATTTGTATATGTTTTTGGAATCACAGAGTACTAGCAAGGCACAATGAAAGGGAATCTATCATTAAAAAAAACACTTTTAAGCTAATGGCACGTTGGAATGGCCTTTAAAAAGGCCATTCTTCTCCTACCTTTCATTGTTGTCTTTTCCCAGCCGTTTCTGTAAAAATCCGTTTCTTCAATTATGGAAATGATCCTCACGGAGCACATGGGGCGTTCCTCTGTGGCAGTGAGCACCATCGCGTCATCGCTTGTCACTGCCCATTAGTCTGTTGTGGTGACTCCCATCTTGGTCCCATCTTGATGTTTTGGGGATGTCGCTGGGCAACACGGACTTTCAACTCCCTCCAAAGGTTTTCTATGGGGTTGAGATCTGAGAACTGGCTAGGCCACTCCAGGACCTTGACATGCTTCTTATGAAGCCGCTCCTTCATTGCCCTGGTGGTGTGCTTGGGATCATTGTCATGCTGAAAGACCCAGCCACGTTTCATCTTCAATTCCGTTGCTGATGGAAGGAGGTTTGCACTCAAAATCTCACGATACATGGCCCCATTCATTCTTTCATGTACACGGATCAGTCCTCCTGGTCTCTTTGCAGAGAAACAGCCCCAAAGCATGATGTTGCCACACACCAAAGTTATATGCAGATTAGAAACTTTTATTAATGCCAAAGCAGAAAAAACTATATTATTATGAAGATTTTTCTGATAATCCTGGTTAGAAGAGGATAACATGATAACAGGAAGATGTAGAGTAGGCAATGTGTCAAAAATGCTAGAAAGTGCCAATATAATTGGCATCACAGAACAGTCTCATTTCTGTAAAAAGCAAACCATTTTTCCCTATATACAGTGCTGGCCAAAAGTATTGGCACCCCTGCAATTCTGTCAGATAATACTCAATTTCTTCCAGAAAATGATTGCAATCACAAATGTTTTGGTAATAATATCTTCATTTAATTTGTCTTCAATGGAAAACCACAAAAAGAATTGTCAAAAAGCCAAATTGGATATAATTCCACACCAAACATAAAAAAGGGGGTGGACAAAAGTATTGGCACCCTTTGAAAAATCAGGTGATGCTTCTCTAATTTGTGTAATTTACAGCACCTGTTACTTACCTGTGGCACATAACAGGTGGTGGCAATAACTAAATCACACTTGCAGCCAGTTGAAATGGATTAAAGTTGACTCAACCTCTGTCCTGTGTCCTTGTGTGTACCACATTGAGCATGGAGAAAAGAAAGAAAGCCAAAGAACTGTCTGAGGACTTGAGAAGCAAAATTGTGAGGAAGCATGAGCAATCTCAAGGCTACAAGTCCATCTCCAAAGACCTGAATGTTCCTGTGTCTACCGTGCGCAGTGTCATCAAGAAGTTTAAAGCCCATGGCACTGTGGCTAACCTCCCTAGATGTGGGCGGAAAAGAAAAATTGACGAAAGATTTCAACGAAAGATTGTGCGGATGGTGGCTAAAGAACCTCGACTAACATCCAAACACCCCTGCGGTCCGAGGGTACAAGCAGAATCAACCCGTACTATACGTCGGCGTCAGAATTAAAAAGGGACTCTATGGTAGGATACCCAGGAAGACCCCACTTCTGACCCAGAGACATAAAAAAGCCAGGCTGGAGTTTGCTAAGCCAAAAACTTTTTGGAAGAATGTTCTCTGGTCAGATGAGACAAAAGTAGAGCTTTTTGGGAAAAGGCATCAACATAGAGTTTACAGGAAAAAAAAAGAGGCCTTCAAAGAAAAGAACACGGTCCCTACAGTCAAACATGCCGGAGGTTCCCTGATGTTTTGGGGTTGCTTTGCTGCCTCTGGCACTGGACTGCTTGACCGTGTGCATGGCATTATGAAGTCTGAAGACTACCAACAAATTTTGCAGCATAATGTAGGGCCCAGTGTGAGAAAGCTGGGTCTCCCTCAGAGGTCATGGGTCTTCCAGCAGGACAATGACCCAAAACACACTTCAAAAAGCACTAGAAAATGGTTTGAGAGAAAGCACTGGAGACTTCTAAAGTGGCCAGCAATGAGTCCAGACCTGAATCCCATAGAACACCTGTGGAGAGATCTCAAAATGGCAGTTTGGAGAAGGCACCCTTCAAATCTCAGGGACCTGGAGAAATTTGCCAAAGAAGAATGGTCTAAAATTCCAGCAGAGCATTGTAAGAAACTCATTGATGGTTACCGGAAGCGGTTGTTCGCAGTTATTTTGTCTAAAGGTTGTGCTACCAAGTATTAGGCTGAGGGTGCCAATACTTTTGTCCGGCCCATTTTTGGAGTTTTGTGTAAAATGATCAATGATTTGACTTTTTTTTTCATTCTCTTTTGTGTTTTTTCATTGCAAGCAAAATAAATGAAGATCTTATTACCAAAGCATTTGTGATTGCAATCATTTTCTGGAAGAAATTGAGTATTATCTGACAGAATTGCAGGGGTGCCAATACTTTTGGCCAGCACTGTACACAGCTTTTGCTTTTTGTGCAATCTTCTAATCTTAAAGGGAGTCTTTTGCTAGATCCCAGCATATCAACCCAACCCTGCAGATCGAATTGGTACCTCTGTTACTGAGATATAGATATTTTTGTCAATATGCAAATGAGCTTTTTGGAGCAATTTGGAGTTGCAGTTTACCTCTTTGAAAGCAATGGCAACACCCTTGTTGCTCCAAAGAGCTAATTTGCATAGTGACAAAATAAGCGATAGTTGGACAATGAAGGCACCAATTCACAAGGGTAAAATGCTGTTTGATTCAGGTGACCCTAACCTATCTATCTGTGTGGCTGGGTTGTTGTTCTGAGTTTGGGGGTGAGACTACCTTTAATATTGTACTGTACTGCAGCAGCATTCTCTACATGTTATAGTATATTTTTTTGGTATCATGTGTTTCATGCTGGATACAAATTCACTATATGTTGATAGTAGTCTCTAGAATGATATCTGCTCTGAATATCGGTGATATTGGATAGGTAGAGCTCCATTTCATTACATTTCATTGGACTATGTATAGCAATTGTATTTGCCACTTCCCAAGTTCTCTTATGTGCCATTTTGGTTGTGAAAAACATAGATAAACCCTAATTTTTTGTGATTGAAATGGTTTTCAGAAACCCCAGTTCAGATCGCTGACTTGCATAAAGTAATATTGTCTTCAAGGTTTACAGGTATGTATCACTAGAACTATTATTTGGTACATTTGCAAGTAAGCCTCATGTCTTTTCTTTTAGATACTACTTTAGATTAACATATTAAATACATCTTGCAAATTGTTTTCTAATACACTGTATACAAATTCCCAAGAGTACAATACCTTTAACATCCCCATGAGGGCGCCCGGGGTGCTATACCTAAAACAACACTATGTTGTACATGGCAGGTAAGAGTAAGGAGCTCACACTGAAGTAATAAGAAACCTATGTTCACATATGTTCATCTTTTCTTTTTTTTTGACTGTCATAGTGAAATTTAATGTCATTAACCCTTATAAAGAATGTGGTAGAACATTTACAAGTATTCACAAACACTTAGCCTTTTTCCTAAAATTAGGCAAAATTTAATTAGGTGAGAACTTAGTCTTATAGACTGAGATCATGTAAATAGGGATATTGAAGTTAAATGGGAAATTAGTAAATCATTAGTTTAGTAAGGTTAAACCCCCTGGTACAATATGTCTAGGATTTAAATGAAACCTATATGGCTAAATAAGGAAATACTGAATATTGTAAGACAAAAACAAAAAGCAATTAAAACATTTCAGGCTGAGGAATCAGACAAAGGTTTCCACCCAACAAAGGTCTCAATGGAAAATGTAAAGATGAGATTACGTTAGCAAAGTTAGTGTTAGTAATGTAAATGTCTGTGCTCCAGCTTCTCCACCCAGCAGCCGTCTCTATGTTAGGTCCATTGCAGACGACCGTTTGTATTTTACGGACCGCAGTATTCAGTTTTTGGGGATTATGTGTCATCAGTGTGTCTTCAGCATCAGTGCCATATGTCCGCAAAAACAGATAGTATTGCTTCAGAGTGTCATCCGTATCATGCTTTCTGATTCCCTATTTGTACCTTCCTGGTTTGATTTCTGCTAGTTTAATTACTTTAGATCCAAACTACTCTAGTTTGCACCTTTTTTTGTCCCCTTACTCTGCAGATGTAACCTGGGTCCCTAACAGCCAAGTCCATACTGCCTTGCAGTGGGTTCTATTGAATACCTAGGGGTTACCTTAGACTCTGCTGCCCAAAGTGGTGCCTAATTATAGGTAGCTTGTTTAAAGTGGATCTTTCACCACCTCTACCAACTCCAACTCATTGCTTCCTTTAATAGATACTGACACACTGATTCTTACATAGTTTGAATTGATTGTTTGTTCCTGAGCAATCATTTCTTTTAGTTTCATCACAATTATGCTCCCTACTGTTAGGTGGATGGTCCTAGATAGGGGCAGAAAGACAGGGACCACCCACCTGACAATAGAGAGCATAATTGTGCTGAAATTAACAGCAATGATTGTTCAGGAACAATAGGGGCTAGAGAAAAAATTCCAACTGTGTCGGAATCAATAGAGCAATTTGTTTTGAAAGATGCAAAGCGTTGGAGTAGGTAGAGGTGGTGAAAGGTCATCTTTAAGCATGTAAATTATTAATTTGACCAGTGACCTGTTTTGCTTATATAGCAAATCCATAACAATTATCCAGATGAAAAAATCCTAATAACATTAAATTAAATCTAAAAAAATGTTTAAATAGATAAATGCCAAAAAAGAACACCTGATTATACTGGCCTCCAAAATATGACCATGGGAATATACTTGTAAAAATCAAAGGGAAGGCTCAGATATTAAGCAAATACTTGTGCCAGTGGCACAAATTATTCAGGAGACAGTAAAGAAGGGTTTTCACCACACAAGAAACAGTTTTTACACAAGAAACAGTTTAGCTACATATGAGCAAAATTAAAAGTTGATAAAGCCCCTAGCCCAAAAGGCATTCATCCACGGTATTTTAGAGAGGTTATGCCGAAAAAGTATTCATCCACTACCCAAAGGTTAAAGGATAAATACCTGATCAATGGGGGTCTGAATGCTGAGTCATTGTAAATGGTACATTTTCAAAATGGGTATGGTAAGTGTTCAGTGGGGTATCTCCTTGCATAATTAATTTTAATCTTGTTATTAATGACCTAGTTGAAAAGGAGTAAAAAATAAGGTATTAATAATCCAAAACATAATAGGATACTTAATACTCAGCTTGGAACATGACAGATAATGCAGCAGTAATTATATTGCTACATATACAATATATTAAATGGAATAAACAAGGGATAGTAATAAAAGAGAAGGACTTAAATATTCTGCTTACAAGTTAGGTAGGCAGCAGTACTCAGTGTCAAGCAGCAACTGCAAAAGGCAATAAGATTTTAGCGTACATAAAAGGAGAGATCAAAACCTATGGTTCTAAGGTAATATTGCTCATCTATAAATCCCTTTTAGGCTAAAGCCCATGCAGCAAATCGCTGGAAAAAAAAGCTACAGAAACACATTGCATTTTTTTCCTACAGCATTTTTCACATAAAGTCAACAAAGTTTTCCTCTGCGAATTTTCTGCTTCTATTATACCTAAATGGTAAACGTCAGCGTTTCTTTAGGTATAATTGACAATCTGCGATTTTTGCAATATGTAGATGAGATTAGCCAGAATCTCATCCACTTTGCAGGTAATGTAAAAGCAGCGTTTTTTTGCCACTATGTTTCCACTGCGTTTTTGCAACGTAGGACCCCAGCTGTATTGAATATACATTGTAAAAAAGAATATGAGAATGCTGGAGAGGGTTCAAAAGTGGGTGACGAGATTATTAAATTGGTTGGAATGACACACGTGGACAAAATTGTTGGTACCCCTCGTTTTATGAAAGAAAAACCCACAATGGTCACAGAAATAACTTGAATCTGACAAAAGTAATAATATATAAAAATCCTATGAAAATGAACAAATGAAAGTCAGACATTGCTTTTCAACCATGCTTCAACAGAATTTTTAAAAAAAAGAAAACTCATGAATCAGGTCTGGACAGAAATGATGGTACCCTTAACTTAATATTTTGTTGCACAACCTTTTGAGGCAATCACTGCAATCAAACGATTCCTGTAACTGTCAATGAGACTTCTGCACCTCTCAACAGGTATTTTGGCCACTCCTCATGAGCAAACTGCTCCAGTTGTCTCGGGTTTGAAGGGTGCCTTTTCCAGACGGCATGCTTCAGCTCCTTCCAAAGATGCTCAATAGGATTTAGGTCAGGGCTCATAGAAGGCCACTTCAGAATAGTCCAATGTTTTCCTCTTAACCATTCTTGGGTGTTTTTAGCTGTGTGTTTTGGGTCATTATCCTGTTGCAAGACCCATGACCTGCGAGTGAGACCAAGCTTTCTGACACTAGGCAGCACATTTCTCTCCAGAATCCCTTGATAGTCTTGAGATTTCATTGTACCCTGCACAGATTCAAGACACCCTGTGCCAGATGCAGCAAAGTAGCCCCAGAACATAACAGAGCCTCCTCCATGTTTCACAGTAGGGACAGTATTCTTTTCAAGATATGCTTCATTTTTCCATCTGTGAACATAGAGCTGATGTGCCTTGCCAAAAATTTCAATTTTTGTCTCATCTGTCCATAGGACATTCTCCCAGAAGCTTTGTGGCATGTCAACATGTAGTTTGGCAAATTCCAGTTTTGTCAGATTCAAGTTATTTCTGTGACCATTGTGGGTTTTTCTTTCATTAAACGAGGGGTACCAACAATTTTGTCCACGTGTGTATATCTTATCCCCCTTTCAGATGACCGTATGTCATTTCTTTCAGCCCATACAAAAGTGTGCAGGCCGACAGTCCGGGCCGGAAAATATAGAACAGGTCCTATTCCTGTCGGATTTTGCAGCCCTGCTTCCGTGGCTCCTATTCATTTAATTTATTCTGCGTGTCCCCCGTGCGCCACAAGTGCCGAATTGAGCACGAAAAATGAAAACTGAGCTTGTTCAGCTTGGAAAAAAATTACATGCAGAAATATTTGTGTGATCAATACAAAGCATTGTAGCTTGACTTTCCAAAGACTTTACAAAAGGCCAAGGGAAATTTATTACATGTGGAGAAAAGACAATTTAGACATAAATATAGGAAA
The DNA here is from genome assembly GCA_947044405.1 of Leptodactylus fallax. Classification (NCBI taxonomy): domain Eukaryota; kingdom Metazoa; phylum Chordata; class Amphibia; order Anura; family Leptodactylidae; genus Leptodactylus; species Leptodactylus fallax. The sequence goes on along the minus strand of CAMRHE010000027.1, from coordinate 5,777,222 downwards.
GGAGGTTTTATATTTATATTTATGGAATTTCTTACCTCAAAAAGCAGTGATGTCACTTACTGTTTCAGCACTTAAGATACTGATCTAATAACAAATGATATTAAGGGTTATGAATGATATATAACCATTGTCATATTTTACAGCTGCTCTTAGATAAGAAATTTCCTAGATTGTAGACTGTTGTCATAGGTGTAGAAAGTGTTTAAAACATTTAGTAACTTAATTAAATTTCCTGCATTGTCCTCCTTACACTTGCATTTCAAAGTGCTTGCAAACAACCTTTTACAGCCATGCAATAGCCATCTCTAAGGCTAGGTTCACATCTGTGTTCGGGTTTCCGTTCAGTGATCCGCTTGGATACCCAGCCTAAAGCTAAGGTCCCACATTGCAGAAACACAGTTTTTGGCCGCTCCAGAAACGCAGTAGAAAAATCACTGCATTTTATAGTTCCAGCATAGTGATTGTAATTCTGGTTAATCTCATCCACACAAAGCTGCATTTTCAAGAGTGCATTCATTTTTTAAAGATGTAGCATGTTAATTTTAGCCACAGAAATGCACGTTTTTCCTATAGATTTAATAAAAGAAGAAAAACCGCAGAAAAAAATACAATGAAAAATGCTGAGGAAAACTTATATTTCCGCAGCATTTTTTTGGCTGCATTTCACTGCATGGAAGGGTGTATTCGTTGTGGTCACATCACAGTCTTTGGGGTTTTTGTTGCCTGGAAATTGCTAAAATTGTGGCAAAAACTGCATTGTAACTAAAAATTGTGAATAGACTATTAGATTGTGTCTGTATGTGCTGCAATACTCGCACAGTTAAACTGCTTAACTTATTACAAGTGGTACTATGGAATGTTTTTACTTTATTGTATAAAGTAAATGATTAATTGTGTTGACTACAATGTGGTATATGTGTATTACTTCAGATTTGTGCTTCATGAAATAACTAAATATAGAAACTGCTTAAAATATCGTAGTACATACAACTGGGAATTTAGCTCATTCTAGGTTCACATCTGTGCTTGGGGAACCAAAAAGAAACACAATCCACTTAAAAAGCAGTTACCTGTGGAAACCCGCAGACCCATAGATTATAATGGGGTCCGCCCGAAAAATACAGAGAGAAAAGTCCTGCTAGCCTGCATTTTTCAACTGAATTCGGAGACAGATACCCAAATGGAAACCAAGCGCTCATGTAAACCCAACTTGATTCACAGTTATGACCGTATGTAGACTGACAAACAGTTGCAGGGGCAATTTTTCACTTGTAAATACAGTGTATTTATCACTGTGAATGTGTTATATTATATTGTAGGTGTTATTAACAACATGTTTATTTATGCATTTGGTCTATTTTCACAGATGATAGTTTAGCTTTAATATCTTCCTTTGTTATTATCCAATCTGTTTTTCCCGAGCTCTATTATCTGGGATATTTGCTGTCAAAGAAAGCACAAGGTGAGAATGAAGTGTTTAAAGTGTAAGGCTATATTCACACGACCGAGGTGCAAAATGGCATGAAAAACTTCCATTATTCATGGCTGTCTTGCCCCCAAGGGACACACATTTTCATGGATAGCCTATACATTTGAGTGTATAGAGGGATCCGAGAAAATGGAAAACAAAAAAATAGAACATGACCTATATTTTGACAGTCCATTGCAACAGACCGCCAAAATAACGGTAATATGAATAGACCCCATTCATTTGCATTGAATTTAATTCTGCCATTTGATGTCCGTTAAAAAAAATTGACATCACATAGCCGTTATTCGCTGTCTTGTGAATATAGTTTAACTGTCACTTTACATTTATGCAAAAAAGTTTACATACCCCAGCAGATTTTTTGTTTTTTTTGGCCTTTTTTCAGAGAATATGAATGATAACACAAAAACTTTTTCTCCACTCATGGTTAGTGGTTAGTTGAAGCCATTTATTGTCAAAATTCTGTGTTTTCTCTTTTTAAATCATAATGACAACCAAAAACATGAAAATGACCCTGTTCAAAATATCACATACCCCAGTTCTTAATACCGTGTATTGCCCCCTCTAACATCAATGACAGCGTGAAGTCTTTTGTGGTAATTGTGGATGAGGCTCTTTATTTTCTCAGATGGTAAAACTGCCCATTCTTCTTGCCAAAAAGTCTCCAGTTCCTGTAAATTCCTGGGCTGTCTTGCATGTACTGCACGCTTGAGATCTCTCCAGAGTGGCTCAATGATATTAAGGTCAGGAGACTTAGATGGCCACTCCAGAACCTTCACTTTCTTCTGCTGCAGCCAATGACAGGTCGACTTGGCCTAGTGTTTTGGATCGTTGTCATGTTGGAACGTCCAAGTACGTCCCATGCGCAGCTTCCTGGCTGATGAGTGCAAATTTGCCTCCAGTATTTTCTGATAACATACTGCATTCATTTTTCCTTCAACGTTGACCAAGTTTCTTATGCCTTTGAAGCTCACACATCCCCACATCATCAGTGATCCACCTCTGTGCTTTACAGTAGGAATGGTGTTCCTTTCATCATAGGCCTTGTTGACACCTCTCCAAATGTAACGTTTATGGTTGAGGCCAAAAAGTTAGATTTTTGTCTCATCTCTCCAAATTACCTTGTTCCAGAAGTTTTGAGGCTTGTCTCTCTGCTGTTTGGCATATTGAAGGTGAGATTCTTTGTGGCATTTGCACAGTAATGGCTTTCTTCTGGCAACTCGACCATGCAGCCCATTTTTCTTCAAGTGCCTCCTTATTGTGCATCTGGAAACAGCCACTCTGATAATTTTCAGAGAGCCCTGTATTTCAGCTAATGTTATGTGTGGGTTTTTCTTTGCATCCCGAACAATTTTTCCAGGCAGTTGTGGCCGAAATTTTGTTTGGTCTACCTGACTGTGGTTTGGTTTTTACAAAGCCCCTGAGTTTTCATTTGTTAATCACAGTTTGAACACTGCTGACTGGCATTATCAATTCCTTGGATGTCTTTTTGTATCCCTTTCGTGTTTTATACATTTCAACTACCTTTTCCCCATGACTCACAATCTAGAAACGTCAGTGGCTGGAGGAAAGATGCAACAGTCTGTCTGGATCCTAGAAACTCACTCAGATTTTATGCACACACTGATTACAAGGAAACAGGTCACAGGTCAGGATGTTACCTTTAGTAGCCATTCAAACCCCTTTGTGTCAACTTCTAGGCATGCTATCAGGCCAAAATCACCAGCGTATGTGAACTTTTCAAAAGGGTCATTATGATTTAAAAAGAGACACTATATGGCTTCAACCAACCACTAATCATGAGTGGAGAAAAAGTTTTTTGTTATCATTCATATTCTCTCAGAATTTTGTAAACTTTTACTAAAAACTGGCTCTGAAGTATTTCCTTAGCAATGCATTAAATGAATGTTGATAAGGAAAATCCATACTCAGCGTGTACTGTACACACTAAATATGGCTGACTGTTACATGCAGAGGCAGACTTTTCAGTATTCCTCTCAAGTTCTGGTTACACACACTGACTGTAAAGCTCTCCTTTATCTCCCCGCTATGCTCACTAACTAACTAGGTGAGCGGGACATGTCAGAGAGTTGCATTGTTAGCGATCAGCACAGAAACAGTATAGAATTATGTTGGGCCACGTAGCTAAATATAGGTATGTAGACGGTCTTCATCGCAAAGTCCTTTAAAAATTGCAGAAAAAAAGTTCTGAATGATGAGTACTATAATGGGCACACTATGGACCACTAGTATATGGTCAATGGGGTCTCTCTTTATCCACTGGTGTCTCTCTTGATCCACTGGTGCACAGAAAAAACAGAAAGCCAATGCAGAAGTGAACTTACTGTAACACAGATCTGCATGCACAAGTATTACAAATTAAACTGCATCAATATATCAATGGTATTGCATTAATATTGCTGATCAGTAATACTGATGGGTTGTTTTCTTGGTAAGAAATTGAACTGCATGAAACCATGAAGCCAATGAAGCCATTTTTAAAACTGTATGCAATACAGATGAAATGCTGATGCAAGAGATGATCACATATTGATGAAGTTTTTATTGGCAGCACAAAAGAAAGTTTTGCATGCTGAGTTTTTTTTTAAATGTTCATATTTTGTCAATCATGTGAATAAACACTTAGATTAATATTAGCTCCGTATTACAGACAGAAAAAAACAAGTGTAATACTGACAAAAAATTCTAGTGTGAAAGCAACCTTAATATCAATCTCCGAGTTTCTTGATTTATAACACTACATATCCTGCAAACATGATGGATTTACTTGTTTACCAGATGATAAGAGCTGTTTTGAAGTCCAAATGCAAATGATGGAGTTTATTTTAAATGCAATCACTTCCTGTTACTGGTCTGTAAGCCTGAACCTTACCACAAAACATAACTGTAGAATGCTAAATATAGATAAATACAAAGCATAAGTAAAAATGGGAATTGTAATTAACAAAACAGTAAGTATCATACATACTGTATTTATTGTCCATGGTAGTCAGATGTGACAACACAGTATAAAAATATAAACATTGGATATTATATGATAGTAAACTCACCACTTATGTCATGTACAAGAATAGTCATTGCGACTACTCCAGGAATCACAGTGCTGCTGGGACTTGTAGTTCAGCTACACTGCTAAAAGTGTTCAGTGTAAAGTAAGTCCCACAGAGTATATAATACAAGAAGAAAACAGACTTCAGCAATCAACTATAAGAAAATGCAGCATTTTGGCCATGGGAGAAACGCCGTGGCAAAAAATGCTGCATATTACAGTAGTTACCAAAGTGGATAGGATTCTGGCCAATCCCATCCACACATTGCAGAGAAAAATCTACTCACATTTTTGAAAATCACAGCATGTCAATTATACCTAAGGAAATGCTGACATTTTCTGTATAGGTGTAATAGTGGCAGAAAGTCCACAGAGGAAAACTCTGCGGACTTTCTGTGAAAAACGCAGCAGAAAAAACCTTGATGTATTTCCATTGCAGTCTTTTCCGCAGCGTTTTTTGGCTGAGGCTCGCTATGTGGGGCCTTAGCCATAAAGAGGTTATCCAGCATTTGGAGAAACTCAGGGCCAGCTGGAGTCTTTGTGAAGAAAAAAAAAAAAGACATAAAGACACACTCATCTGTGTGACCGCTGAGACCAATCTCCAACAAGAAGCCTGCAATGATAAAAGCTTGTTGGGTCTCACGAGTTGATTACTTGAATAAAATTGAAGCAAACCAGTTTCAGAAAATCCCCAGTGATCTGTTACCAGTGGTAAAAACAGGTTCTATACTACTCTATTAAATACATAATGCAATGGTCCATGTCAGCAATTTGAATGAATAGTAACACACTCTGGGTTCATGAGAGATGCTCTTTGCCAGTGGCTCTGGATATGTTGTGTAGTCAGGAGGCTTATATGGTATGCCATGTTATACTATAACATTACATTTCAATTCACAGTGAGGACTATATGACTACTGTATGTGTTAATTACATTAGCACATTTCATAAGCAGAATATTCTTTGGCGCTTGCACAAACAGTAAGTAAAGGTCCCATGAGATTAGTACAATGTAAAGTAATAACCTCTTGAGTTTTACATTCTGCTTCCTCCTCTTCTTACATGCTCTATCTCACACATTTTGCCTTAGACCTTGCACGTTATTATCTATTTCTGGTAAATTTGCATTTACCCAAGATCCACAAAAATAGCCAGTGCTATATGTATGAAGGCATTTCACTTGTTTTCTGTAAGCCTAATATAAAAGTACAGATAAATGGAGAGAAGATAAAAAAAATAAGTTACCAGTTTATCTTTAAAAATATCTAATAAACATATTGTTCTAATAACAATGGTGATGATGAAAATAAATATATAAAGAAGATGCGAACCCAGTTCCTTTTTTTATATTTAGTAGATTTATTTTGCAAATCCCCTTCTCCATAACACCTTATATCCTTAGCTCTCTGTCCGCCCACACTACCCTTTAGCTGCTCCTTCAGATACCACTGCGTGAGTGTAAATGACCTCATTATCTGCCCAGTTGTTTATTATGGCCCTCTGATGTTGAAAGTAACAGTGGTTTAATGGTTAACAAAAAAGTGCTTATCTGCCAGCTCTAAATTGTAACTGTGGTGATCCCAAAGATCCCTTAAAATCTATGCACTTGATTACTGTGCTCACTAAGCTTAGTCTGTTAGTGATGATATCAGGCATGGCACTTTCTCTATGCCATATAAAGTTTATTCTCTAGGAATAGCCAATTACTGGTAATTACAGTCCTCCAGTCCTCTGTTGTGGATGCCTCCAAGCTCTCACGTAGATGTGTAAAAGCTCTAGAGCTTTGGTTGATCCTAGTGTTCACATTAGTTTAGGAAACTCTGAGTATGAAATTTCCAAGCATAATATAGAATTTATTCAGATAACTTTATTATGCAATTACTACCTACTACTAATTTTTAAGAGCTGTAAAGTAGATATCCTAAGGAATTGTGGTGCTCTTCTCAATATTTCCATGTTATTACATGCAGCAATTCTGCTGATACTTATGCAATAATAATTAATTTAACATGCTGGCCTTGCCTTAAGGGGAAAGTAGATGGTCTGTACATTGGCTTAAAGGGAGTCTATCAGGGACGTGTAGAAAAAGCAGTTTTATTGTTTATTCAAATGAGGATCTTGGAGCACGGGGGGAGTTTTCTTCTATTACTGAGCACCGCTCCATCATCACTAAACACCCCCCTGGGCATAGGGAGGATCAACTCACACGTATTGGGCTCTTTTCCTTCTCTCCTCCTCCTAAACACTTCAGTGACTCCATCATCTTCATCATTGATATATCTGTTAAATCTGTCTTGGTCTCCAAAACTGGACTGTGAAGTGTCAACAGAAGGCTCAGATTAAATGTGCCCATAAAAGTCTATGAAGAGAGGCGGGGGAAGAAGGGAGGAGGAGGAGTGAGAGAAGTAGAGTTACAAACATAGATGTAGTGTTCAAGAAAAATATAAGTTTTCTATTTCACACCAAGTGGTTTATTCATGTCAGTACTGTTCAGTACTATTCTGTCTTGTCCTAAAAGGTGCTTATTCTGCGTTTGAGTGAGAGAGTGTTATGAAGCAGAGTCTCCCTTTTTCTCCATGTGCAGTGCATGGGAGACATCATAGTAGGAAGTCCCCACACACTAGCTCAGAAACAAATTATAGAAAGAGTCTGCAGAGAGAAAGAATGCGAAATATGCAGAATATAAGTAATATATTGACCAGAAATAGTGTTATTGTTCAAGTGCAGATAACAGTTTATCTTGAAGGATCATCCAAAAGCTTAAGTACACTTTAAGTAATAGATATTTTAGAAATATCAGCTAAAAGAGCTTTTTAGATCTTTTCCCCCATTCATTTTCAAGTTGAGTAGTTACCAGTAACCTTTCCTAGGTTACTCTTTAGTTTTACCCCTTATTTTTTTTTCTGTTCCTTATTCTACAGCGCTTTATATAGATTGTTTCCATTCACAGCAGTCCTTGCACCCAATGGGGATTATAATCTTGATTCATTTTTTCAGACACATGCTAATGTCATTTTCATAGGAATCCAATCATTGGAGATTTCCACAGTACCCAGAGTAAACCCACAGAAATACAGGAAGAATATGCAGGTTATGGTTATGTAGATGTTACGCTTGATCAGATTCTTAACCAAAATCCCAGTGATGCAAGCCAACAGTACAAATCACTGAGCCAACATGCTGTCCCCCTTTCAACTTGTTGTTTTGGTTAAAAAAAAAAATAGTAGCCTTATCTTACAGTGTAGAAAATCCATCTGTACTGACTTATCATTTGGATACACAAAATTAAGATTTGACTTCTGTTCAGTGTTCACTGCATAATGTAAACAAAATGTAATGAGAACATTATACATGATGTTATTTTTTATTTTAATTTGGTATCAGGGCAGCTATGTCAGTCATTTAACAAGGAATTGGGATGTACAGAGTTAAATGAGTATTACCATTATATAATGATAAAGCATATTGCTAGGATATGCTGTATTATTATGAAATATATTGATCCTAACACTGGGACCCCCAGCAAGTCAATTAAGGAAGGGACAGATGTTTCGCTATTCTTTCTGCACAATGGTGCTTTTGATCATGGGGGAACTCTATGCAACACAACTCCTAGAATCACAGTGGAGAGAGAGAGAGAAGACAAAGATTAAAACACATACAGTACATTTTAAGCATGCCATATACTTCAATTTATAGTATTATTTGTGCCAGAATTCTGGTGCATTTTCCTTCATAAATTTTCCCCGCTTATGTAAAAGTGAGCAAACGTTTCTGTACTGGGATCTCCTGCAGTTATTGTCATTGTCCTGTTTTTTTTTTTTTTTACAAATGTGGGTATGACATTGAATGTGCTTAAAACATACATACACCTTAGCACACAATCATAATAATGGTTAAATATGACTGTTTACCATGAACTGTCCTTTGGGAGATATGATGCAATAACATTCACAAGTTTTATCAGCAACATCTAGAATAATCATGACTATAGATGATAGCTTTACTAACAGTCATGTCATTCATTGTATTAGTCTGGTCACTAGATGGTACATGTAATAGCTGATGCTGCAGTGCTGGTGGGTATACAAGTGAATATAACTGTCTGCCCACAATCCTTTGTAATATGGATAGAAATAACCAGCTGGAATTGACAGCTAGCCTTGCTTATACCACTATATTCAGTATATTTGGAGACTATGATGATTTTATTACAAGACTGTAAATGCAAGCTGTCATGATCGAATTTACTAAATCTGTCTTATTCAATATCACTATATGATTGCACCTTGAAGGCTACTACTGAATGTCTATATCAGTGATCTCTAGTGGCTACAAATATGCTCCAATATTGTGCTTTCCACCTTAGAAGACTCAGATTTCTATTTTAGCAGCTTGTCCGAATTACTGCACTCCATTGAGAAGATCTTAATTAACTGAACTAACAATCCCATAGGAGCAAGATGCTGACAGCGCAGTTTCAGATAAACCGGATCATTCTTTCCATACACTTTCCTGTGTGTGTGGTTACATCACGTGAGTGCTCATAAATGAATGATATATCTGCACTTGAATCCCCACAGGTGCAGGAAGTGACTGGATTGATTTATACCAATCGTTTGTTGCTTGACTGTAGCAATGCATAACAAGAAAGTCAGGCATGCTGATATAATATTGTCACTGTATACAGCTGCTATATTCTAACAGATTTAGTTAAAATGTAGAGACATGCAACTTTTGATTCTAAAGGATATTTCATTATAAAGAATAATATATACGTAAATATTTTGGCACTGTAATGCATCTGATTTCTTTTACTGCATATAGTTCATCTATATTCATGGAATTTTATACAGGAGGATTTTATTTGCTATTTTTAAACTTATTTCGCTATGGTTTTGTGTCTAAATTTTGATACAGTATACTTTAATTATGGTATGGTATATGCTACTAAGCATTGTGCTGAAAATAAATAAATTGACTGGTTCCTTTTCCATTTTAATATTTATCAGAAAAGTTTCCTTATTGGTTTCCTTACTTTTCTGTGATAGGATCAATTGCTGTTTTTGGCAAGATATACATGGTCTAAAAATACAGCCAGGTCCGGCGTTGGGGGGGGGCAAATTGGGCAATTAGCCCAGGGCCTCCGTCCCCAAGGGGACCACAGGAATTCAGAGCATCAGGCTTTTAGCCTGATGGCTTGATATCCCATGAGCTCCACAGCTGTATTGGTGTGCTGTGCTGTGCACGTTGTTCTCCTATTTGAATTCCTCTGAAGAGTGGCTCATGGGCTCCTTAAAACAACTCTCAAATGACTAAAACAAAGATTGTTCAACATAGTTGTTCAGGGGAAGGATACAGGACTGTCCAGGTTAACCTGCAGTTTCCACTGTGAGGAACATAGTAAGGAAATGGAAGACCCGGACATTGCTTGTGCCCAGGTGGCAGGCCAAGAAAAATACGGCAGTGGTGACGTCAAGGACTCACGCACCACGCCCGCCTGTACCACTACTACAGGGAGTGTTCTCGGCTGCTCAAAAAAAAAAAAAAAAAAAAAAAAAAAAAAAAAAAAAAAAAAAAAAAAAAAAAAAAAAAAAAAACCCTAGGTAGCAAAAGCGCATTGGGAGAGCCGTCTTTTGGGGGTCCTGTGGCTGTGCGTTGGTTGTTTGGTCTCGGGGGGCGCCCCGGGGGGCGGGGGGGGCCGCCGGCCGGGCGGGGGGCGCGGCCCCGCGGCGCGGCGGGCCCGGGGGGCCCCCCTAAGGCTGAGTAAAAGATTTATTATTTTCTGGAAAGGGGGGGGGGGGGGAAGGGGAGGAAAAACCCCGGCCAGGACGATTACCTGCTACAGGGGGGACAAAGGCTATTATTTATGCAGTGGGGGATCTACTAAATATAAGGGGGCTATTGTAAAGGTGAAGTCCATAATTTATAAGAGGGAAACTGTTATATATTAAGGGTTATTATAAGAGATATTGCACATTTTTTGTTAGTACAATAAACCTCATTTCAATCCTGATATTACTGTGTCCATAGTTATAGATATATCAAATTATATATGGTTGTTACCACCCCCAAATTTTTAAAAAAAAAATTGTTTAGTTTAATAGGGGGGCCCAAACTTTTTCATATATATATATATATATATATATATATATATATTTACCGGAGCTATTGTATATAATTGTTCCCCCTTATATTAGTATATTAGTCCCCTTATATATTATAGTTCCTCCCTTATAACAGCACCTTTAGAAATAATAGTTCCCCCTTATAATAGCCCCCATTATAAATAATAGTACCCCCCTTACAATAGCCCCCCTTAAATGGGGAGAACTATTACAAATAAGTGGGGCTATTATAAGGTTGAAACTATTATAAATAAGGAGGTTATTATAAGAGAGGAACTATTATATAAGGGGAGCTATTATAAGGGGGACACTGTTATATATAAGGACAATATTATAAGGGGGACTATTATATATAAGGAGGGCTATTATAAAGGAACTATTATAAGGGGGCTATTATAAGGAGGAGACTTTTATATATAAGGTCGATAATATTTATAATGCAGGAACTATTATACATAAGGGGCACTATTATAAGAAAGGAATTATATACAAGGAGGGCTATTATAAGTGGCAGATGGTTATATATAAGGGAGGATATTAAATATAAGTGGGCTATTATAAGGGGGAACTATTATTTGGGCTGTTATAAGACAAATTTAGGTCTATTATTTATAATGAAACTTTTTATGGGGGTTTATAAGGAGGTTATTATATATAGGGGGGCTATTATGGGAGGACCGTTTTATGGGCGCTATTATAGTAGAGGGTTGAGGGACTATTATTATAAAGGGGCTTTAGGGGGGCTTTATATATAAGGGGGTTTATGGGGAGGAACTACTATACATAAGTTTGGGCACTATTATTTAAGAAAGGAATTATATACAAGGAGGGCTATTATAAGTGGCAGATGGTTATATATAAGGGAGGATATTAAATATAAGTGGGCTATTATAAGGGGTGTTAACTATTATATATCTTAATGGCAATTGGTTTTGTCCTTGTTTATAAGAGGCAGATTCTTGGTTTTTCCATTCTTTTCTCATATTAGAATCTCCTTAGGGGGCTATTATGGGGCCCCCCCAAAACCCCCCCAAATCAACAAAAACCAAGAGTGCTCCACAAAGGTGCTCGGGGGGGGGAACAAAAGGTGGCCCAGGGATTTAACCCCGCCGCTCCCACTGTGGGGAACATGTTAGGAATGGAAGACCACAGGGACTGTTCTTATATAAGCCCGAAGGGCCAAGACTATTATCAGAGAGGCAGATTAGTATATGGGCCGATGGGGCCAAGCAACCACACCCCCCAAAGCGCGCCATCTTGCTGCAGATGGTGTCACTGTGCATCGGTCAACAATACAGCACACTTTGCACAAGGAGAAGCTGTATGGGAGAGTGATGCGAAAGAAGCCGTTAGGGTATATAAAAGCACATTTGGACAAGCCAGCTTCATTTTGGAAGAGGTCCTGTGGACTGATGAAACAAAGATTGAGTTGTTTGGTCAGAGAGGACTATTATCATCCCCCAAAAACCCCACCCTCCAAAAAAAACCCTTGCTACCCACTGTAAAATTTGGTGGGGTTCCATCATGCTTTGGGGCTGTGTGGCCATGCCGGCACCGGGATCTTGTTGTGAGGGTCGCTGGATTCAACAGGGGGGATATTTCAGCAAGACAATGTTCCAAATCTACTCAGGCATTCATGCAGGGAACAATTACCTCTTGTTCTCGCCCTCCCCCCCCCCCCCCACCATTCTTTATCTTTATGTGTGTTTGGTGTAGGTGGGGGGGCGCCGCCCCCCCGCCCCACCCTCAAACATAATTAATTTTTATTTTGTAAGGGAAGAGGGAAGAATAATCATACCTCCCACAACCCAGGAACAGATAATAAAAAAAAGGAGGGGGGGGGGGGGGGAGGGGGGGGGTTTTTTTTATTTTTATTTTTTTTTTTTTGGGGGGCCCCCCTTTTTGCCCCGCCAAATTTTTTTTTATTGTATATTTCTTATTTTTTTTTTGTAATAAAAACACCCTTTTTTTCATCCAAAAATTTTTGTGCCCCCCTCCATTAATAAAATTAAAAAATTGAAACGGCTGTTCAAAACCCCCAAATATTTAGAACTAAAAATGATTAAGATTAATAGGAGAGGAAACTTTTTCATATGACTATATATAAGGGAGCTATTATAAAGGGGAACTATTATATATAAGGTTGGCTGTTATAAGGGGGAGAATTATATATAAGGGGCTATTATGTGAAAGGGAGGAACTATTATATAAGGAGGAGTCTATTATATATAAGGTGGATTGTTGTAAGGGGGAGACGACTGTTATATATAAGGGGGATATTATGTATAAGGGAGGAAGTATTTATTATTTATAACTGAAGAAATTATTATACAGTGGGGAAAAAAGTATTTTGTCAGCCACCAATTGTGCAAGTTCTCCCACTTAAAAAGGCCTGAGAGAGGCCTGTAATTGACATCATAGGTAGACCTCAACTATGAGAGACAAAATGAGAAAACAAATCCAGAAAATCACATTGTCTGATTTTTAAAGAATTTATTTGCAAATTATGGTGGAAAATAAGTATTGGGTCAATAACAAAAGTTCTTCTCAATACTTTGTTATATATCCTTTGTTGGCAATGACAGAGGTCAAACGTCTTCTGTAAGTCTTCACAAGGTTGGCATACACTGTTGCTGGTATGTTGGCCCATTCCTCCATGCAGATCTCCTCTAGAGCAGTGATGTTTTGGGGCTGTCACTGGGCAACACGGACTTTCAACTTCCTCCAAAGGTTTTCTATGGGGTTGAGATCTGGAGACTGGCTAGGCTACTCCAGGACCTTGAAATGCTTCTTACGAAGCCACTCCTTCGTTGCCCTGGCGGTGTGCTTGGGATCATTGTCATGTTAAAAGACCCAGCCACGTTTCATCTTCAATGCCCTTGCTGATGGAAGGAGGTTTGCACTCAAAATCTCACGATACATGGCCCCAGTCATTCTTTCATGTACACGGATCAGTCGTCCTGGTACCTTTGCAGAGAAACAGCCCCAAAGCATGATGTTGCCACCCCCATGCTTCACAGTAGGTATGGTGTTCTTTGGATGCAACTCAGCATTCACTCTCCTCCAAACACGACGAGTTGTGTTTCTACCAAACAGTTCTACTTTGGTTTCATCTGACCATATGACATTCTCCCAATACTCTTCTGGAATATCCAAATGCTCTCTAGGAAACTTCAGATGGGCCCGGATACAGTGCTGGCCAAAAGTATTGGCACCCCTGCAATTCTGTCAGATAATACTCAATTTCTTCCAGAAAATGATTGCAATCACAAATGCTTTGGTAATAAGATCTTCATTTATTTTGCTTGCAATGAAAAAACACAAAAGAGAATGAAAAAAAAGTCAAATCATTGATCATTTTACACAAAACTCCAAAAATGGGCCGGACAAAAGTATTGGCACCCTCAGCCTAATACTTGGTAGCACAACCTTTAGACAAAATAACTGCGAACAACCGCTTCCGGTAACCATCAATGAGTTTCTTACAATGCTCTGCTAGAATTTTAGACCATTCTTCTTTGGCAAATTTCTCCAGGTCCCTGAGATTTGAAGGGTGCCTTCTCCAAACTGCCATTTTGAGATCTCTCCACAGGTGTTCTATGGGATTCAGGTCTGGACTCATTGCTGGCCACTTTAGAAGTCTCCAGTGCTTTCTCTCAAACCATTTTCTAGTGCTTTTTGAAGTGTGTTTTGGGTCATTGTCCTGCTGGAAGACCCATGACCTCTGAGGGAGACCCAGCTTTCTCACACTGGGCCCTACATTATGCTGCAAAATTTGTTGGTAGTCTTCAGACTTCATAATGCCATGCACACGGTCAAGCAGTCCAGTGCCAGAGGCAGCAAAGCAACCCCAAAACATCAGGGAACCTCCGGCATGTTTGACTGTAGGGACCGTGTTCTTTTCTTTGAAGGCCTCTTTTTTTTTTCCTGTAAACTCTATGATGATGCCTTTTTCCAAAAAGCTCTACTTTTGTCTCATCTGACCAGAGAACATTCTTCCAAAAAGTTTTTGGCTTTCTCAGGTAAGTTTTGGCAAACTCCAGCCTGGCTTTTTTATGTCTCTGGGTCAGAAGTGGGGTCTTCCTGGGTATCCTACCATAGAGTCCCTTTTCATTCAGACGCCGACGGATAGTACGGGTTGACACTGTTGTACCCTCGGACTGCATTGCAGCTAGAACTTCTTTGGATGTTAGTTGAGGTTCTTTAGCCACCATCCGCACAATCTTTCGTTGAAATCTCTCGTCAATTTTTCTTTTCCGTCCACATCTAGGGAGGTTAGCCACAGTGCCATGGACTTTAAACTTCTTGATGACACTGCGCACGGTAAACACAGGAACATTCAGGTCTTTGGAGATGGACTTGTAGCCTTGAGATTGCTCATGCTTCCTCACAATTTTGCTTCTCAAGTCCTCAGACAGTTCTTTGGTCTTCTTTCTTTTCTCCATGCTCAATGTGGTACACACAAGGACACACGACAGAGATTGAGTCAACTTTAATCCATTTCAACTGGCTGCAAGTGTGATTTAGTTATTGCCACCACCTGTTATGTGCCACAGGTAAGTAACAGGTGCTGTTAATTACACAAATTAGAGAAGCATCACATGATTTTTCAAAGGGTGCCAATACTTTTGTCCACCCCCTTTTTTATGTTTGGTGTGGAATTATATCCAATTTGGCTTTTTGACAATTCTTTTTGTGGTTTTCCATTGAAGACAAATTAAATGAAGATATTATTACCAAGCATTTGTGATTGCAATCATTTTCTGGAAGAAATTGAGTATTATCTGACAGAATTGCAGGGGTGCCAATACTTTTGGCTAGCACTGTATGTACTGGCTTAAGCAGGGGGACACGTCTCGCACTGCAGGATCTCAGTCCCTGGCGGCGTAGTGTGTTACTGACGGTAGCCTTTGTTACGTTAGTCCCAGATTTCTGCAGGTCATTCACTAGGTCCCCCCATGTGGTTCTGGGATTTTTGCTCATCGTTCTTGTGATCATTTTGACCCACGGGGTGAGATCTTGCCTGGAGCCTCTGATTGAGGGAGATTATCAGTGGTCTTGTATGTCTTCCATTTTCTAATTGCTCCCACAGTTGATTTCTTCACTCCAAGCTGCTTGTCTATTGCAGATTCAGTCTTGCCAGCCTGGTGCAGGTCTACAATTGTGTTTCTGGTGTCCTTCCACAGCTCTTTGGTCTTCAGCATAGTGGAGTTTGGAGTGTGACTGTTTGAGGTTGTGGAAAGGTGTCTTTTATATTGATAACAATTTCAAACAGGAGCCATTACTACAGGTAATGAGTGGAGGACAGAGGAGCATTTTAAAGAAGACGTTACAGGTCTGTGAGAGCCAGAAATCTTGCTTGTTTGTAGGTGACCAAATACTTATTTTCCACCATAATTTGCAAATAAATTCTTAAAAAATCAGACAATGTGATTTTCTAGATATGTTTTCTCATTTTGTCTCTCATAGTTGAGGTCTACCTATGATGTCAATTACAGGCCACTCATCTTTTTAAGTGGGAGAACTTGCACAATTGGTGGCTGACTAAATACTTTATTTCCCCACTGTATGTAAGGGGGGCTATTTTAAGGGGGAAACATATAAGGCGGGCTATTATTTATAAGGTAAGAACTATTTATAATGGGCCTATAATAAGGGGGGACATCATATATAGAGGCGGCTATTATAATGTGGTCGCTTTTATTTATTTATTTATTTAAGGGAAACTTTATAAGGAGGGTATTGTTAAAGTGGCTATTATTTATAAAGGGTAACTATTATTTATAAGAGGGACATTATTTATAAGTAGGTATTATTGTTAGGAGGCCTAATATTTATAAGAGAGCTATTATTTGTAAGTGGGTATTATTGTTAGGAGGGCTAATATTTATAAGAGGGCTATTATTTATAAGAGAGCTAATATTGATAATGTGGATTATTATTTATAAGGTGAACTATTATTCATGAGAGGGCTATTAATAAGGGGGAGCAGTATTATTTATGAGGGGGGCTATTACTAATAAGGGGAAACTATTACTGATATGGGGCACTGTTTATAAGCAGGGACTATTATTTATAAGGAGGCGCTATAATAACTGATGAGGGGGTGCAAAAATCTATTAGTCGGTACAAAGATGGGTATTTGAATTGTGTCTGGGCATAAGGGGGGATGGTTGTTACTGTTTTTGGGGCAGAAAGGGGGCGTTATTAAAGGGGCTGCCACTGGAAATATGATGGTGTTGTTGATATATCAGCATTTGGGGCTTCGCTTTTAATTTTGGCCAGGGCTACACTTTGTCTAAACCCGGCCCTGAATACAGCTAGGTAAATGTCTGCAGCACAGAGGCATTTTGGAAAATGAAAAAGCTGTGTTTGCACCACCTTATCACTTAATAAGTTTTAATTAATCTCCTCTACAGAGTTGGAGTAATGGGCCAACTTTTATATTTAAGAGGCATGTTTTGTCAATGTTTTATTGTATTTATTACAATTAGATATTGAAATAGTTCACAGTTTTTTTTAATCTGTTTTTAATTTCTTATTGTAGATTTTTTTTCTATTTTTCTGTGCATGATTACGGAGGCTGCCATCTCCTCTTGAGGAAAACAACATTAAGGGTGGGTTCACACTTGCAGCTTATTTCGCTGGAAACAAAGTCGGACATGCAGGACTTTGTTTCCAGCGAAAAAACTTGATTCGCGGCGCAGAGGGAGTAAGCGCACACCCGCGCATTGCTTTAAAAACCCATTCAAATGAATGGGTTTTTAAGCAATGCGTTGATAACCTTTCGCTATCCAGTCCCTATACAGTTTCCTGAGATTTTCAGTCGGATTCGCAGAGGACGGACTCCGCCGCAAGTGTGAACCCACCCTTAGTGATATACTTTATAGTGTAGTAATGGCCATAGTCAGCAATAGTCTGGACCTGACTCATTTAGGTCTAGTTTTCTAGAGTTTTCTAATCATGCTCTGTGCAGGGAAGGGGAATAGATAAGCTGTGACCTCATCTTTTGTCACTAGAGGATGCAATGATGGGTCAGTTGTGGTGTTATCTATAAAGGTGTTATCTTTTATTGTTATCCTGTTTGTGATGCAAATGATGTGATAGATGCAAAGAAAACCCAGACAGAATTGTCAAGTGTTAGGAATACCCCTTTAAGGCCGGGGCCGCACGTGGAGCAAAAACCTCAGCGTTTTACAGTCACTGCAAAGTGGATGGGATTCGCTACACATTGCAGAAAAATATTTGCAGAAGAACATGCTGCGATGTCCAAAACCGTTGTGGTTTTGGACATCGCAGCATGCCAATTATACCTACGGAAAGAGCGGCAGTTTCCCTATAGGTATAATGGAAGCAGAAAGTCCGCAAAGGAAATCTCTTCTATCTGTGAAAAGCGCAGCGGGAAAAACTGCGATGTGTTGCTGCCGCAGTTTTTCCCGCAGCACTTTTTTGCTGTGGCCCACTACGTGAGGCCTTAGCCTAACAATTTTACCCTTTTTTTTTTACACTTTTTTTATAACAAAGTCTGAGAGTTCCTAAAAAATATGTCAGTAGGTAACATACCAACCCATATGAAAACTGAAGTGAAAAGCTAAAACTAAAA
The DNA here is from genome assembly GCA_947044405.1 of Leptodactylus fallax. Lineage (NCBI taxonomy): Eukaryota > Metazoa > Chordata > Amphibia > Anura > Leptodactylidae > Leptodactylus > Leptodactylus fallax. Next base: position 5,758,932 of record CAMRHE010000027.1, on the reverse strand, counting down.
AGTATTGATCTTTTACACTACATGCCACCATAGTTTACAAGATCCCACTCTTCTTACCTGTTTCACTGATCAAAAAAATTGACATAGTGGCCATCTTTCTTGAGTTATTTACAAAAAACTTAAGGCCAAAAGCTATATGCGTCATGAAAGCACATTCTAACTGCCTTAAAGGGAGTCTATTGCTTCACCCAAGCATATTCAACTGTCAACAACCATCTTACAGAGCACATTACAATGAACAATAGCATACCTACATTGCGTGTATCATGTCTGTACATTTGGAGGAAAACAAATTTGACGTCTTATGCAAGTGAGGCAGTTGGTACCCTGGGGGCGGGCCTTCAGCTCCTGGAGTACTGCTCTTGCTGCTTAAGTAAGATGGGTGATGTCATGGCAGTAGGAGGATCAATTCCCAATGCAAGGGGTGATGCAGGCAGGGGGTGGTTGGGGGCTGAGTGAAATGACCAAGTCTCCCAGGGCTGAAGGCCTGCCCTCTGTGCACCAACTATCTCAATTGTATGAGAATTAAAAGTTGTATTTCTCCAAATCTACAAAGGTGACATACATAACAAAGGTATATTGTTTATCGCTGTAATGTGCTGTGTAAAACAGTGTTGACAGTTGTTTATTCCTGGGGGAGGTGGTGGACTCCCTTTATCAAATGGCTTTTTTCCTCTATTATATTTCATTTCATTAGCCAGATGTGCAACCGATTCCTTCACGCATTGAAACATAAGTCACCATTAACAAGGTATTCAGTATAGTTCTCTAGACAATTTCAGGAAACTTACTAAGTAACCTTATTTACCACCTGAATATCTTTCATAACCTCATGCATCCCCCTCAGTTACAACACCAAACATTTACATGTTGCTAAACTATTGGATGTGACTTTATACAGACCCCATTGGGCCCTTGAAGTTTATGGATACCTTATGGAAATGCATGTAGTTTTGGGTCAAAACAATTTTTTTATTAACATTTTTGAACTGTTGTTGTTGTCTGCAACCTGCATGTATTCTCATACATTTCAGTCTATTTCATTGTGAAATCCATCAGACAAGCTTTCCAAACTGCTCAGTTTGTAGCCCTTGAATCGGCTCTTGTATGGTTTTGATGGGAACCACTCTTCAGAGAAATGGCATAGAAAGAAATTGCAAGAATCACTGGAATAGTATGCATAAACCCAAATTCTACTTACAACTTTGTTCAGATGCCCTTGGCCAGAAGAATATTGACAGAGGGATCTTCTCATCACTCTGCTTTTAAAAGACTGGCATTATTGATGCGAAGCTATTACCATTGGTAGTCACCACTATTCCCTAGTAGAGACCTTAGTCAAGATTATGAACAAGGTATACTCAGTCACTTTTTATTGTGCAACAACTCCCACATGTCTGTCCTGTGTTGTTTTTTGGGTGCCAACAACTAGGTAACATTCTGCATATCCGACATTCATGCTCAACACTTTCTCACATTGTCAATATGATATCTAACATGTTGGGAAAGAGCTTCACACTCCTCCTCTCCTATCTGGAGATTATTATAATACTCACATACCCATTCAATATATCATTAGAGCAGCCAAAATCCATGTAGTAGCTGAATTCTATTTCACCTTTACGTCTGCTGCATCTGTCAAGAACAGGATCCACCTCATTATGCTCTAAGACAGAGGTCATAAGCAGGGCCGGTTTTAGACAAAGTGGGGCCCTGGGCAAAATTAAAAGTGGGGCCCCAAATGCTGATATGCAAATATCACCATCGTCTTCCAAAGGCAACCCCTATAATAAAGACTCCTTTCTGCCAACAAAAAAGTAATAACAAGCCCCATTTTACCACACACAATTCAAATGAGCACCTTTGTACCGCCTAATAGATTTTTGCAACCAGTCATCAATTATTATAGCGCCTCCTTATAAATAATAGTCCCTGCTTATAAATAATATTACACCTTTATCAGTAATAGCTCCCTTATAAATGATAAATAGTGCCCTGTATCAGTAATATTCCTCCTTATCAGTAACAGTCACCCCGTAAAAATAATACTGCTCCCTTATTAATAATAGCCCTCTCATAAATAATAGTTACCATCATAAATAATAGTCCCCATTATCACTAATAGCCCCCTTTATAAATAAGCCCACTGAACAATTATACAGTATAATGCTCCACAGTGGCCCAAAACAGTATAATATGCTCTCCAGAGCCCCCCCCCAGTATAATGCTCTACGGTGGCCCCACACAGTATAATATACTGGAGGGCCCCCTCTGGAGAGCATATTATACTGTGTCCCCCCCACATTATAATGCTCCACAGAATATAACATGCTCTCCAGAGGGCCCCCTCCCCATTATAATGCTCTACAGTGGCCCAAAACAATATATATGCTATCCAGAGGGGGCCCCCAGTATAATGCTCCACAGTGGCCCTACAGACTCCGTCAGTGCTATTATTATATTATACTCTGGGGTCTCTTCAGACCCCAGAGTATAATGATCGAAGGCCCAGGGAAGGTAAGGGAAAATAACAAACAGTTATACTCACCTTGTCTTACTTTTCCTGGGCCTCCTCACGCTGCTCCGCTATCCCCGCTGGCGACCGCTTCCTCTTCTCTGCGGCTGACGTCACGTGTTGTGGATGTCACCGCTGAGGCCTGTGATTGGGCCTCAGCGATTTTGTGAGGTAAGCTGTCAGCACGCCCCACGTGACCGCTGGTGATGTCCGGAACGCCAGAAGATGACGTCGGACGCCAAGGACAGGTGAGTAAAAATGTTTGTTATTTTTACTCACCTCGGAAAGGGGCCCTGCGGCACATGATGCTGGGTCCCTTTCTGTTATTGATATGGCCGGGCCTGACTCCGGGATCCAGAGTCATCAGGCTCCGGAGGCCCCTTTGGGGACAGGGCCCTAGGCAATTGTCCAGTTTGCCCCCCCCCCCAACGCCGGCCCTGGTCACAAGATCAAGTGCTCTCTTTCTCCCTTCCTAAACATGCAAGACAAGATTCATAGTTCATCCTATAGTCTGCACTCACTAAGGCCCACACAATATTTTACTTACCATATAAGTAATTGTACATACAGTAGACCTGTTTTACCTGTAATTGGTGTGTTCTCTATTCTTAAATTATTATAGTGTTTCTATTTGTGTTGATTTATAATACATTACGGTTACAATGCTTTCTGGATCTCTTCAGGATTAGATTTAATATTTCTGATAAACAGACTTTGTTTTGGATGCCAGTTAGGCTTACTGTTATAAATGGCTGACATAATGAATGATATGATGAAACTGTATCATAAGCAATTGCTTTTGGCTCTGATCTTAAAATGAAATTATATGTTTGCAGTGTCTCTTGTGAGTCTAAAAAAAATCCAGTTGGAAATACTCTTGAGCTTCTCCTTTTAGTTGTCATAACACTTAGACATACATTTTAATTAGGCTGTGTAATTATATAGCTGGTGGATTGTCAGATGATGCAGTTAGAAGGCCGAGTTTCATAAGCAATTTCCTGGCAATTTATTCTTCTTGTGTTATACATTATTTTAACAAAATTTCCACATGGTCATCAAAGTTTAATAAGATTTTTTTTTTAGTTTTACAAGTTACTAGTAAAGTTTCCTTCATCTGGGTACATTTACCATCTGCCTTTCATGTTGCTAAGTGGTGTATATCAGGTGTGTTCTGAAATACTCCTCGAAAGCAAAAAAAAAAAAAAAAAAAGACAACATGCTGCATTAAGCCTTGTTCAGACTCTGGAGAACAAGTATAAAAGCGTACTCTGTGTTGTGATGTTACAGGATGTCAGTTTATAAAAGGCTGCAAGCAATTTCCTCTCATTTTCAGCTAGTACAAAGATTTTACTTCGATAATATATGATGCAAAATTATTTTTTAAATGTGTCCAGTCCCCTTTGGAAATAATTTACAGTAGCAAAGTCTATGAATAATACAGATTTCTTGATGCTTAGAAATGTCAGACATCTGAACCAATATTCTCTATTACTCACAACACATGTTTACACAGTAGCCAAATGTTACATAGAGTGCCTCTAAAAGTATTTATCTTTATTGCATAAAAACATTAAATGACAATGGATCTATTTAGGTTTCCGTATTTTTTTTTAATCACAAAAATGTAATTTTGATATTTTTGACCAAAATTGCAACAGCATACAGTAGGCTGCAAAAAATATAAAGTAAGTTATAAATTGGGCAGAAGCATGAATAGCTTGTGCCACTATAGAAAGTTATCACTTATCTACTAACTGGAACCCCCACCAATCCCAAGAATGGGATCCTGTTTTCCCTGTGCGAATATAGCAGATGTCGCACATGCACAAAGAACTTATGCATATGGACACATAGCCTGTATAACTGTGTACTTACATTATGTGTGACAGTGACATCCAACACATACAGCGTACTGCAAAGGCTCTATGTACCTCTGTGGCAGCCATTGTACATTTCTGTGCAAAAGAGCCTTAGTATAGTTCTTTAACTGCCCATTCACACAGCACTGACCTGAGAATGGACCTTGTGCTTTAACTCCAAAAAAACACCTGCAGCTTTTAGAGGAACATGCTGCTGAATTTCGATGATTAAAATTCGGTAGTATGTCCATCTTTAAGTCCCCATGTGTGAAGGATCTCGCCTTGCCAAGTTGCTTGGTAAACCTGCGACTAACCTTCTTTCTTAACCTCCCACTCACACACTGTGAGCAGACCGGGTTCATAGGATAATATGAAACCATGGCCCCATCTTTAGCCCTTATTCACATGTCCTTTTCTCACATACGTGTGCTGTCAGTGTTTTCCACAGATAGCACATGTCCATGATAAAAAAAGACATGTTAATGAGTACTTAGAAGCATATTTCCATGCCATAAACAATGCTATATTTTTTTCTCATGATTTGTCACTGAATCTGTAAAAAAGTCAATTAGTATGCCTTTATATAAAACTGTAGACACAGAGGTACAGTAAGGGCTCATAGCAGTCCATGGGTCTACTATTTAATGATTTTTTTTATTGAAGTTCATACATGTAGATAATCAAATACATGATCTTTACTAAATTAAATTAAACTTTGACAATATAGGAAGTGACAGAAAGTAAGGATGTCAAGATTATGAAATAGTTGTATGAAAAAGGTTATTAATAATAATAATAATAATACATTTTATTTATATAGCGCAAACATATTCCGCGGCACTATACAATTTGTAGGGTTCAAGTACAGACAAAAAAATACATTACTGAGAAATAGTCAATTCACACAATGGGACTGAGGGCCCTGCTCGCAAGAGCTTACAATCTACACAAGAAGTATCATAGGCGGCATCGGAGGTAGCATTGCTAATAGAGTGGTCCAGACATACATTTTTGTAATTAAAAACATTTTAAGGCCAGGGCCCCACGTGGCGGAAAAAATTGCGGCGTTTTACAGTCAGAGTAAAATGGATGGGATTCTAGCGAATCCCATGCCCACTTTGCGGTAAAAACCGCACTGCGGACACACAGCGATTTCCAAAACCGGCGCGGTTTTGGAAATCGCAGCATGTCAATTATACATACGGAAATGCCAGTGGTTTCCCCATAGGTATAATTGAAACAGAAAGTCCACAGAGGAAACCTCTGCGAACTTTCTGTCTAAAGCGCTGCTGGAAGAACCACGATGGATGTGTTGCCGCCGCAGGTTTTCTCGCAGCGCTTTTTTGCTGCGGGACGCCACGTGGGGCCTTAGCCTAAAGGGGTTATCCAATTTAAAATAATGATAGCCTATCCTTAGGACAGGCCATCAATATTAGATCTGTGGAGGTTTGAGAGAGGTCTATAGACTTTAATGGGACAGTGCTGCAGTACTATTGTACCACAACACTTTGTACGGTGAGTGAACAGTGTGGCTCCCATCATGTAAACATTACTGGGAGCCGCACTGTCACGGAACAGCTGATCTGTGGGGGGTCCCAGCTGTCTTCCTCCACAGATCTAACCAATATTAAAAAGTGGATAACCCCTTTAAATAAATAAAATAAGTTAAAATAAAAACTATAGGTATAATTGAAACAGAAAGTCCACAGAGGAAACTTTCTGTGAAAAGCGCTGCGGAAAAACCGCTATGCGTTGCCACCTCGGTTTTTTCTGCATCGCTTTTTTGGCTGCGGCCCGCTTCGTGGGGCCTTAGCCTAAAGAGGTTCTCTGGGGACTGTTATAAATGACTATTAAATGACTATTAATTACATACCATTTTGTCATGATATTTGGGCCAACGCCAAGAGTGGATTCAGCAGAAGGTAGAAGTATAAATTCTTCCTATTTATTTCTCATTGCTTTTGTAGCCATTCTTGGCTTTGGCTCAAAAAAAAGCATCAAACTCTGCAACAAAAAAAGCAGCGTTTCCTCAATGTGGAGCCTTAGCCTTACCCAGGTTCCTTTGTTGTATCCACTCACTTCCCCTCTACCATCTTGTAATTCCGCTGCTTCTTTTTTACTGGCCCACATCATCTCTTTGATTCCTACCCAAAGCGTCTTGCATTCTGTCTCCCTGCTTCTCTAGCCCCGTTCCCCAGTCAGTTGACATAGGGACGCCAGCTCCAGAAATACTCTGTGTGACACTCACTGCTGCATCCTTTTCCAAGGCTGGACCAGCAAGAAGATATATATTTTTTTTAAATAAATCATCTATGTATTTATTTTTCTTGTATGGTGTTCATAGTGTGTGGAGTGGGGAGGGCGTATTTATTATTTAGGTTCTCCAGTTTTTCACTAATGATGGCCTAGCTACATGACATCAATTTTTGGTTAACAGGGGTCCAACTGCTGTAACTCATGCACATAAGCTATATTCCCATGATGGTTCAAGTTGTATTGCTCACTTAGGGTATGTTCACACAGAACTTTTTGCAGGCAGATTTAAATCCGCCTCAATAAATGCCTCCCAACTCACCCATTCATTTCATTAGACAGTCGGTAACAGATTTTTTAGCGGTGGCAGCTCCGCTATGTTTTTTTTTTTGTTTTTTTTAACCACTGCTACCAATTTAACCACTGCTACCAATGTTATTTACTATCTCTGTACTGTGACATCATAGGGTCACAGCACAGGGATAGATCACAGTGCGACCACCGCAACTATTGTTGTCTGTGGTCTTGCTTTTTAATTCAGTAGTGGCAACAGCACTCCTGTGATTCGTTCATTTAAATTTAGCACCAAAGCGGATACTTTGGCCCTAAATTCAAATTACAGAAGAGCTGGCAGCTACTATTGATTTCAATAGCGGCAACGGCTCTTCTGTGATTGGTCCATCTGAATTTATAGCCAAAGCTCCTGCTCAAAGGGTTTATTTGTAGCGGGCCTACCACTGGCAGTATCGACAGCAGCTCCGTTATCTTTTTTAAATTTTTTATCATCTGCTGCCAGTTTCTTTTACTATCTCTGTACTGTGACATCATAGTGTCACAGCACAGGGATAAATCATAGTGAGACCACCGTTGCTATTACCAGTGGCGGTCCCAGTATTGAATTCAAAAGCGGCAGGGACTCTTCTGTAATTGGTTCATCTGACTTTAGTGCCAGAGCACCTGCTTTGGCGATAAATTCAAAAGGGCCAATCACAGAACAGCCGGCAACTGCTATTGATTTCAACAACGGCAGTGGCTCTTCTGTGATTGGTCCATTTCAATTTAGCACCAAAGCTCCTGTTTTGTCACTAAATTCAAATGGTCAAAGTGTTTATTCATAGCAGGGATAAGGATAGGTCATTGGGGGCTATTACCGACCGTGGTCCTGCTATCACAGAGGCTGCTATCGAATTCACTGTCCAAATATTTCTGGACCTAACTGTATATGCTTGGCTGCTACCTGTATTTCATTCATTCCCTTAACCCCTCCCCCCATAGTCTAGAGAAAAACCCTGTTACCTACCAAAAAGCCATGTGAATCTACTGTCACAAAGAACTCTTATTGCTATATATAGATAGGGGCAATCAATAAAAACACATAAATATAAAAAGATTTATAATTTATGATTATTTTATATGCTCTTTTTATACAGAGGGAATATGATCCACATATATACATTTGTGATTCAAAACAAGCATTTCCCCACTGATTTGGGATTACTATAGAACAAATGATGGCAGCCATTTCAAGATTTTTTTTTTTTTTGCTTAGAGTATGTCTCTCTGCACCACCACAGCAAAATGCCAACAGAATCTAAAACTGATGTGCCTGTGACTATGTAAGTGAATACATTTACTCCTTTGAATCTTTTTTTACTTTTGGATTTCTTGTCTGTCCTATCAAAAGAGACATTCTGTTTTGCTATACAAATGAAATTGTGTAATCTTATTTTATAATTATTGTTTATTTTTATAGCTAAAAACAACTTTGTAACATTCTCCTTTAATCACTCTGGATTTCTGCAGTATAAAAGACATTATTGTGCCAAAACTCTTCTTTATGGTTAGGTTTTTCATTTTATTGGATTCCTTTTGTGTTGTTACTGCGGAACCCCACTGAAGTAATAAACGTGATCCATATGTAGTCCTGGTGCCCCTGTAGACATGTAAAATTCAACCCCCTGGTCTCAACCAATGGTAAACCGGCAGCAAAATATAGATATGGGCATGCATGTTAAGTGAATAAGAAAGGGATGCAGAGAACAATGTACACGACAGGCTACAGGTTACAGAATGTATTTCTATTTTAAATACAGATGGGCAAATATATAATGAGAATAAGGGCTCAAGCACATGACTGTATTATGGCTACATTTTGTTTAAAGCTTCAAGAGGCTTCCATTTAAGTGCAGTCCTCTACTGTATCTTCTTATGCTTTTGGATTCATAAATTCAAAAATTGTGGTTTAATCCATTATAATATACATTACTTCTTGGGGAGGAGAAATTACATTCATACAGCATTAATAAAGCTTGAATGGCAGTACGGTCATGCAGGTTCTGTGTCTGTGTGCATGATCCCTTATAAAGATATTTATAACATGTACAATAAAGCTAGGGCAATATTGCAACTTTTGCCAGCTGAGTTGACCTGCAGCTAGTGTAAGTGAAAGGCATAGCAACCCCAAGGTTGCCCCAGCCGTGATTCACAGCAACCTTGTGGTCGCCGCGCAACCTCATTCACTTCATTAATAGTAAAAATAATAATAATTTTTATTTATATAGAACTAGCATATTTCATTGCACTTTACAAATCAAAAGGTACATGAACAGACAATATCAGACAATACAGTGTAACAACATAATTAACATATCAAACAATAGAAATGAGGGCCCTGCTTACAAGAGTCTGCTATTATTATAATCTACTTACATTACATATACTAATACTATAACTAAATACTATTACATATACTAATATACTAACTCAAGGGCTAACAACCAATGACAAGTTCCCTTTACCTTTCAGTGTATTACAGTGGTAGAATGACATAGGTAAAAATCTCTCTATTCAGCCTAACTTATTTGAAGTGCAGGGGAGAGAAAAAGGGAACACATAATGTCCATGAGGTAGGGCTTTCAAATAATGTGAAGTAAGTGGCCAGAGCAGATGGTAATTCCTCACCTTTCAGGGTTGTGCTGTCCAAGGCACAATGTTGGTTATCACATGTAAAGAGACACTTGGTTGTCAACTGCTGCTCTTTTCTTAGGCCAGACAGTGTGTGGTACACAGACAAAATGAAGATGAGTAAAGAAATCCCGGATAAGGACTTGCAGGTGCTACTGACATAAGATCAGGATGGCTTATCATAATAATAAGATACATTTTATTGATGAAGACACCATTGTGGTGTTGGAACATTTTGCCACAAAGGGATTTTTCAGGATTATGATATTGATGACCTATTCATAGAGTACATTATTAATATCAGGTCTGTGGGAGTCCAACATCAACTGTTCAAGAAGCCCGCATTATTCAGACAAGTGCTGTAGCCTCTTCACTGCTTACCAAGCATAGCATAGAACCTTTCAGTGTATAGCGGCTGTGCTTGCATTGAGTTATAAACAAGCCATGAACCATGACTGTTGAACCTGACACTCCTGGCCTATGAAGCAGAAGGGGTGGTCTCCCAAGCTCTGCTACCACTTTGAACAGCTGATTGGAAGGGGTGTCATTTGTCAGACACCCCCTCCAATCAGACCAAAGGATAGGTCATCAATATTTAAATCCAAGAAAACCTATTGATGTCAGCCACAAATTCATATCTTTGATCTTTTTATTAATTTGAAAGAGAAACTCTGCTGAGAGATATACAGTTTCCTATGACTTGATTCCTTATTTTCATGCATGAACTATAGAAATGCTGCCAGGAAGTTTGTAAACTCTGCTTCCCTTCACCCACATACAGGGATTGACAGAGTTTTCTGTATTGGGCTTTCTTTAGAAGTATTGACAGCATTTTTATATCTTTTTTACAAGACAATACTGAATCAGAGTTGTAATCAGGGGCGTAACTACCGGGGTAGCAGCGGTAGCAGCTGCCACAGGGCCTGGGACATTACGGGGCCCCGTGGGCCCTCGATGCTTTTTTTTTTTTTTTTTTTAAATAGGCCGTTACCTGCTGGAGTATCCCCAGCAGGTAACGGGCCCTATATACTTACCGTTCCCCGGGGTCTCGCTCACGGCCGCCTGCGTTTCCGATTCTACAGAGGCGGCTGTGAGCAGGAGCGGGGATCGGTATGTGAGGCCGCGGGTCGAACCCCACAATCTCTGCTATCATTATACTCCGGGGTCTATTGAAATTGATTGCTATGCGCAAATCCTGTTGAACAGACCCAGTCATTACTGAATCCTTAAATATTAGATATAAGGGACTGTCTATCACCATGAATAATTCCCTCAGAACTCGGGGGTGTATGCCATCTGCACCTGGCTATTTCTCTATTTTAGTGTTTTGAAGGCTGTGCTGCACTTCCTCCTGGGTTAAACAGGTGACATTTAATTGAGAGTTAACATTACCCCTAATCATGTTGCTGGTCATTGGATTTTCTTGTGTAAACACCGTAGAGAAGAAGGCATTTAATAGTTGTGCTTTTTCCTCATCCTCCTCCACCATTACACCCAGATTATTTTTGAGAGGGCCCACATTGTCAGTTTTTATTCTCTTATTATTTATGTAATTGAAGATTAATTTTGGATTATTTTTACTTTCCTTGGCAATTTTTCTCTGAGCCTCGATCTTCGCCTCCTATATTTGTCTTTTGCACAGTTTATTTTTTTCCTTATAGTTTTAATGTTGTGTAACTACTTTCTTGTTTTAGTACTTTAAATGCTTTCTTTTTATACCTCATTGCACTCCTTACTGTTTTAGGTAGCCATATTGGTTTTCTATGATTTTTGGCCCGCTTATTCCCATAAGGTATAGGTTTTTTAGTGGTCCTATTTAAAATGCTTTTGAAAATGTCCCATTTTGTTTGTGTCCGGGTCACTTTGAGGACATTGTCCCAGTTTATGCTGCTAAGCTCCTCTCTTAGCTGGTTAAAATTGGCCTTCCTGAAGTTTAGTGTTTTTGTTCGACCTCTACTGAACATTTTTTTAGCGTGCACAAGAAAACTTATTATGTTGTGGTCACTATTACCAAGATGACCCCCAACCTCCACTTTTGACAATGAGTCAGGTTCATTTGTTAAAATTAGGTCTAAAAGTACTTCACCTCTTGTTGGGTCCTGCACTAGTTGTGATAGGTAATTGTCTTTTATTACTGACAAAAACCTGTTCCCTTTGTTGGACCTGCAGTTTCTGCCTCCCAATTGATATCTGGGTAGTTGAAATCCTCCATAATAATGACTTTATTATGCTTTGTGGCCTCATCTATTTGTACTATTTGTTTATTAGTACATTTTCAGCTTCTTCCACTATATTTGGGGATTTATAACAAACCCCTATCAGTATTTTATTCTTTGTTCCCTACCTTAATTTCCACCCATAAGGACTCCACATACTAATTTTTCTCCCAGATGACTGGCTTAAGGTAGGATTTTACATATAAGCAAACCCCTCCTCCTTTCCTATTGGAACGCTCCTTTCTAAACATACTGTACCCCTGTATATTTACAGCCCAGTCATAGCTAGAGTCCAACCATGTCTCACTTATCCCCACCATATCATAATTTTCTTCCAACATTATCACTTCTAGTTCCTACATCTTGTTTGTGAGACTTCTGACGTTAGTATACATACATTTCATGGATTTATCATTATCCCTACTCTTCCACTGCCTACTGACTGTTCTAACCCCACCCCCCGCTCCACCTCCAGTTACATTATTTAGTCCTCTTTCCATTTCTACCCTATCTTGCCCTCTACATGTTACCCTCCACCCAGTCCCAGTCCTGAATGCTATGTACTGTTTCTCCTATAATATATAATTAGCTAATGATATGCATCATGGATATATAGTATCAGTCTGACTGTGCCTGGGGGTGGGGTGATTGGTGAAATGTTTGGACAAAGTATTTGGTCTTAGAGCTAAACATACTAAAACACTGTGCATGTGTACTTTTGCTTTTTTGTACAATTGTATTGATAAAGGTTTAGTGAGTTATTCTATGGATATGATCATAAAATCCAAGATGGAAGTAAGTACCTGGTTGCCAACATATAGTATGAGGATTGTGCTCAACATCATCAAGTCGTCATATATCAAATATACTTATCATTGTGATCACTTGAGGCTGATTGAGTGAACATGTCCTAAAATTGTAACAGGGCTGGTTATTACAACTATTGGCTTATGTCAAGCAGGACATGTTTAGGGTGGAGTGTGGATGTCTATGGATATAGCCATAAATGCCAAAATCGATATGTGTTTTCCTATGTCAAGCATTTATGGCATATCTGCTTGCTCAATTTTTTTAAGTAACTTCCATAGACTTCAGTGAAAAAAGAGACCAGACCACATCTTAATTCAGGCAGATGTAACAAGCATCTGGTGGTGGACATTTTGATCTGTAGAGGTGGATTGCACGAACCCTCTATTCAGAATTAATGATGCATACCATAGATATTCCCATAAATAATAATATGATTGTGATATATGTAGAAGAAGGAAAGTGAAAAATAAAAATAAAGAATGAATCATCATTAACATTTGGCAGGTAAGTAATTTCACTTGTGATTATTAAAATAATATTTCCTATTGGTGTTTAGTTTCAACATGACTCAAATACAGCTGCCGTGTCAAGATAAAAATATATACAAGTGCATTTAAGGAGAACAATCATTTCAAAATAAGTGAGATCTCCTGAGCTGCTGCTGCTACTGCTGAGTCACTTGCTGCGGCTTGCTGGGTCTTGAGTCAATCTGGCATTCTTACACACTAATCTTCATGGGTACTACCAGTCAGTTTAAGTGACTAATGTCCTGTGTGTGTGCATGTGATAGGGCAACCCCTATGCTTATGATGTCTGAATTTCCATTCCCTGAAGTCATGTGAGATCTGAAGAAATAGATAAGGGCATTTGATGTTTTCTAGAATTACTTTCCATTTAAATGCAAAACGAATTGCTTATATCTAGGATGTAGTAGAACATTCACAATTGATATTACTGCGGATGAGGGGCATATGTTTTAAGATACTATCTAAAAGACTGCAGAATGTTGTAAAACAACTACTGGATCACATTTTGCTGTTTTAGGACTTGGCAAAGAGTATATAGCATACTGTATACATGTATCTTACAACAAGAAACTAAATTACAACAACACACTCCAAAACAGGTCTTTAAGCAGCACCCAAAAAGTTAAAGAGGACCTGTCACCTCTCCTGTCATATCTGTTTTAGCAAATGCTTGCATTTCCCATGAAATAACAATTCTGGAGCATATTTTCTCATAACTCAGCGTTGTGATGTTCTTCTGTTGTTCTTCTTGAATATTTAAAAAATTGCAGGGGCACACCCCCAACTGCTAACACCCAGTTGCCAATTTAGTCATGAATTTCTAGGAGGAATAACAGAGAAATAACACATAGAGTTCTAAATGAAAAAGATGATCCAAAATTGTTATTTCATGAAAAATGCAATTATTTAATAAAACAGACGTGATAGGAGAGCTGATAGCATGCTGAGCAAGGAGAAAAGAGAATAATAATAATAATAATAATAATAATAGTCCTTTAATAGTCCCACAATGGGGAAATTCATAGAATCTGGGTGTATAAGCAGAATGGCAATTTTTATTCTATCTTTATTGGATTCTTAAAGCAGAAAAGTACAGACATTCAGTATATAAGCTATCTCCATACAATAAGATATATTATTAAAGTGAATAAGAAACGCAACACAATAAAGCGTTCCAAACCAAGCCAGTGTCCAAGCTGTGGAACAGCATAGTCAAAGTGATGCTACATTTCACAGAGTACAAGTTATGAGCACTAGAGAAGGGGTAGAACTGCACAATGAAGTAGTAATCTGAAGAGCGGATAAAAGCTTTCAAAGTGCAGTAACTTTGGTGAGTAACATTTTGAGTGCAGGCACGATTGCCTTTAATATCAAATGGTGGTGGCGGGGAAACAGTAAGCTGAAGGTCCAGGACTTGGGTTAATACAATCCTATATAGCTAAACATAAGATCAAAGGACTAATTCTGTCTAGAACATACAGGTGCAATCCTGAAGTCCCTAACTAAAAAACAAACAACAGTTCAATGACCATTATAGCCAATAAAACATAAATTTTAATCAAGTAGTAGAGTCAATTGACAAATCATCAAGAACTGTTAATGTTACCAAGGCCTTAAGCAATAGTTGATTGCAGTGAATGACCTTCTAACAAGTATCTTTTAAAAGAGTGTAAATAGATGGATCTGTCATTAAGGTTGGTTAGGATGACCTCTGCCTAATACAAAATCAGGTACAACTTGCCTAGATCCAGATATGGGAACTATGGGAGCCACAAGTAAGTCATGCCAGTGTAGGGAAGCATGTGACTGTGGATCCACGTGCATGACCGCGACATTTCCTGGCACAAGGAGGGCTGCGGACCCCATCTTGGGAAGACTGCTGAGAACCTCTAAGAAGTTTCCCTGGTTGTAGCAGGTACAGTACATTTGTCACCACATCTCTGATGAAAAACTGATGGCAGGGGTCCAGGAAACACTCTTCTGAAGCACTTGAAGACCCTCCAGGCTGAGAGCAGGGTATGGAGTGATCTCCCATATTAATAGGCCTCAATTAAACTTAGGCAGAAGGGCCAACAGGGTGTAGCTGGGAACACCAAGTTACCAACAATGCTAAGTGGGTGAGCAACGATGGCCCCAAGCAGTAAGAAAAGTTAATTACATCTGGCAAAAGTACAAATTTGAGCAAAAGTCCTGAGCCTCAATGGCCATGCCCCCAGAATGGCGATGGGTCTCCCAGGACCAGAGTGTAAAATAAGGATGGCTCAGCAGGCATTTATAAAAGTCACATTATATTACTCTTTAGTAAAGAAAGCTAGTAGCTTTAGTGTGAGTGTGACTATGTGTCAGTCATTTTTTTTGGAGAGAGCATGAAGATTCCTTTGGTCTCAATCAACTTGCATTGAGTGCTATCGACTAAAAATAGCGATGACTCAATTGGTGCTTATTAGAACTCCTTTAAACAAGTCAATGATCTGTAATAAACATTCACAGTAACAGTCTCTCACAAAGAAGATTGGTGGTGCACCCATTCATTTATATTATTGTCTGCAGCACATCCCCTGTCTACACTAGACTTATCTACGTGGGACAAAAATTGGGAACAAACATTTCTATGAAAGAATGTTCAGGGATTAGCACTCCATGTAAAAGGCCCTTTGGACTGTTCAGCAAACCTTTACCAATGTTAATACACAGCAGTACATAAATCTCATAATAAACTGTGACTGGTCACATCACGAGTCAATGTTTTATTCTGTAAGGGGGGTAAAAATCTAACTAGTTCCATAGGTGTCATTCTTCTTTAAACAATATTTACTATTTTCTATTGCAATTCATTCAGTATAATTAAAAGAGGAAAACTTAAGTTGGTCAGCCAGGTGTAGACACAATGGATATGTGCAGTGTTGTACTTAAGCTCGTAACTATAATACAGCGCCGTGAGATGACTGCTGGGGAGCAGGTGTATGGTTCCTGTGAAGTACAAAGAGTGAGCACACAAATACAATAAAACACTTCTGTTTGGTTGGAGAAATTAATATTAAGGAAAAATTCCCTTTGCCTTTAGCATTGTTCAGATATAAAGTATGCCTGTGTTATTGCACTTGGCACCCATTCAAAAAGCAGGATTTATAATATTTTATTCAATGGAGAAAAATTAAGCATGTTCTACATTTATGTGGATCCAAACATGATTTTTATGTATCCAAAATAAGCAAGTTGCAAGGAGTACTCTTGGCACTACAAAAGGATTTGTGGTTCACCAGCTGTAATCCTACATCACTTATTAAAGTATTTTCATCCTGCATATTAACACCATTCCCAAATTTTCAGACCATGACAGCAGAATTCAGATGATGTAGGAATTACAAGAATATAAGACCCATTAATGGATATTTGTTAGGTATAATAATATGGTCAATGGGGGGAATTTACTAACCCATCTATGCTAGTTTTCTGTTATGATGTGGCACATCTGTGGCATACTGTGTCATACAGACCTACTTTTGTTGCAAAAATGTGCCACATTGTTGGTTACAATTATACCTGAAATCTATGCCAGTTTGATTTATGGTACACAGGACATCCTGGGGTACACCTAAATTATTAAGACACAGAGGCTCTTAGTAATTCAGACGCATCTCATGGCAGCAGGGAATTGATTTAGATCAGTGTATGAAACGCCAGTCTTAATAAATTCCCCCCAGTGTGTTTTGGTACCTGAATATGGCAATTATAAGGGAAATCTATATAAACAGCATATGCTCATGGTCGAGGTGACAGTCTTCAGTGACAATATTTCTTTCTGATGAAAATTGATGAGAATATCTTATGTTAGACAATAAGACAATGCAAAAATGCAATCCTAATGATTTCCAGTCATAGCAAAGTATATATGTGCTTCTCTAAGTAATCAGAACATTCTTATTTAGAGTAAATAATGATAAGCTTGTCTAAACAGACGTAAATCTTTGTTATTATAGCAGACTTTGTGTTAAAATTACATTTTGACACATGGGATAGATACGATACAGTAGAAGCAAAACATATAAATATAGTAACCTACAGTGCATTACATTGGTTTTATTTCTTGAAATAACAATTTCAGTGTGGGAACTGCTTGCAATGGTGTATCTGTGGGGACATGGGGATGTGCCCTGAGTGCTGGGTGCAAGGAGAATACCAACCAAAAACTATGCCTTTGCCAGGGTATGCAGATACAAAGCTAAACAAGTAAACCGTATCTTTGCCCTAGGTAATAGAAGCCTAGCTTCCTAGCATCAGTGCCTATTAAAAATATTACTTTGGAATGGATTGTAGGATTACAAGGGGTGTATACACTGTGTTCCAAATTATTATGCAAATAATATTTTCTCATATTTTCCAAAATTACCTATATGAATTGCAGTCATTGTAATTTTCCAGTCATCAACTATTCGAGTATAATTGAAAGGTTTTTGAACAAACTGCCTATGATAACAGTATATTTAAAAAAAAATAAACACTCAAAATGCATGTTTTAAATTATTATGCACAGCAGAATTTGCAACCTTTTCATTTTTATTAAGAACAAAAAAATGGTCATTGTGAAATTATAAGCATTAGCAGGTTATTACAAACTGAAATCAAACAGTTTTCAAGCCAAAACTTTATTCGAGGTGATGTTACATTTGCACATAGGACCCCTTGTTCGAAAGAAGCTTCTGAACTCTCTCGTCCATTGAATTTGTCAGTTTTTGGATTGTTTCTGCTTCAATTGTTTTGCATGAGGACAGAATACCTTTCCAGAGCTGTTGCTTAGATGTGAACTGCCTCCCGCCATCATAGACCCTCCTTTTGATGACGCTCCAGAGGTTCTCAATGGGGTTGAGGTCAGGGGGAGCATGGGGGCCACACCATAAGTTTGTCCCCTTTTATGCCCATAGCAGCCAGAGATGCAGATGTGTTATTTGCAGCATGAGACGGTGCATTATCATGCATGAAAATGATCTTTCTGCGGAATGCATGGTTCTTCTTCTTGAACCATGGCAGGAAGTGCTGTTTGAGAAACTCCACATACATTATGGAGTTCATCTTTACCCCTTCAGGGATCCTAAAGGGGCTGACAATCTCTCTCCCCATGATTCCAGCCCAAAACATTACTCCACCTCCTCCTTGTTGGCGCCGTAGCCGTGTTTGCATGGGGTGTCCATCAACAAGCCATCCTCCACTCCATCCATCTGGACCATCGAGCGTTGCACGGCACTCATTGGTGAACAAAACAGTTTTGAAGTCAGTCTTCATGTATTGTTTGGCCCACTGGAGCCGTTTCTGCTTGTGTGCAGTGGATAGAGGAGGTCGACAGGATGGCTTACGCACAGCTGCAAACCTCTGAAGGACCCTGCATCTTGTTGTTCGGGGGACGTTGGAGGCAACAGCAGCTTCAAAAACTTGTCTGCTGCTATGACAAGGCATTTTTGAAGCTGCTCTTTTAACCTGACGTAATTGCCTGTTGGAAAGAGTCCTCAATTTTCCCTTATCAGCACGCACGCGTGTGTGCTGTGAATCAGCTACATACTTCTTGATTGTGCGATGATCACGATGAAGTGTCTTGGCAATGTTGATTGTAGTCATGCCTTGACCTAAACACTCCACAATTTGTTGCTTCTCAGCAGCCGACACATCCTTTTTCTTTCCCATTTTGGCTGAAAATGTAGGCTGCTTAATAATGTGGGACAGCCTTCTTAAGTAGTCTTGCCTTTAATTGGACACACCTGCCAAACTAAGTAGCACAGGTGTCTGCAATTGCTTTCAGTGATATAAAGAGCCCTGACACACATCACCATCAATGAGTTTAACTGACAAACAAAAAAAATTCTTACCTTATCACTCCTAAACACTTTTTGCATAATAATTTGGAACACAGTGTATGTGAAACATACTTGAATATCAGTATTCATCTGGGGTAGATGGATAGGCTATCAATACTAGAAACCGAATAACCCCTTTAATAAAATAAGGTGGCTATTTGTTTATATTGTTGTTGCTTAAGGAGGTAGAGGGAACTGTTTAGTTGTTGGGATTGTTTGTAAGTATTTTGTTATATTTTCATTACTATGTACAAACTTTCACTAAAGATTATCTAATTCCTAAAAATGTCACTATGAGCAGCTTTTACATTTTTATAGTTATAGCATTCAGGATGATCAAGGAATACATTCATCACTGATCTTTATTCACACTGGCCTATTGTCATTACACTATGCAAAAATGGAATGTTGTAAGGTAAAGAATTTATCAGTATATAATTTCATAACAAAAAAGAAACAAGAACAACAGTATAGTGACAACCCTCAGACAATTTTATTAAAATGAAAACTGTTCTTTTAATAGTTAAAAGAGCATTATTGTCCTATAGATACAGCAACTAAATAGTGCAGATTAGCCTACAGGAAGCAACCAGGTTCTAGCACACTTCTTTGCATATAGAAGACAGTAAAAATGAGACAATAAAAGCAATTTTTTTTTTACTTAGGCACAAATGAATACTTTGCAGAGAGCACGTTGGCAGTACTATCCGCTATAAGTTCTTGATAGCTATCTGTTTATATGATAGAGTTTCTTGGACTAGAAAGACAAGATCAAATGTCAAAATATTAGTATGGTTTTGCCCTGGAACCAGAGGAGGTGATATGTCATCTCCAGTTACAGAAGAGACGTATTGTGAAATAAAGGAAATATACACTTACAGTGTGTCCCCAGGGTCTTTTCTGACCTTTTGGGTGTACCATACATACCCATATACATAAATAACAACTAACTATCCTTACTGTTACATCTGAAACTGCAAAAGATAATGATCAGCGCATTATAGGAATTCAGTTTAGGGCAGTGGTGAACCTAGCCTCTTTGCTGCCTGAGGCGGACTATAGAAAGACGCCCCCCCCCCCCAAAAAAAAAAATAAATTAAAAAAAAACTGAGTTTCCATGCTACTAGTTTAACACACTGTTATCATCACACAATATACACAATACACAAAGTTATAAAACAGTTTTTAAGAATTCTTCTTCCTGTATTACTTCAGTATCAGATCAACAACACGGCATTAACAATGACAATAACTTCACACATCTTCTGCTTGGTGGATGGACGAGCCCACGTGGCCCCCATTCTCTATAATAGGAGCGCCGCAGATAGCTGAGTACTGGACTTCGGGTATCTTTGGCACTCCCATTAAAGTGAATGAGAGCCACGTGGGTTCGTCCATCCACCAAGTGACACACCTATATATATGGCTGCGGTCAGGCTGGATTCCCACCCAGTGGGGGGGAAAAACCCAATTCTCAGGCTCAGTGGGGGTCTCAGCAGACAGACCCCCATCAATCAGGTATTTATCCTCTATCATTTAGGTGTATACAGGGCAGTAACATTCTGTGACTTACAGGTGATGTCTCTGACTAATCCTTCACATTTCCCTTCTCTTCCCTCTGGGCCGCCATGACCACTTCTTCCAGCTGTGACTTGTCTCTGTAAAGGTTGCAACACAGACATCTTTGGCTCCTCACTTTTCCAGGCATCCAAACCACATTGTCCTCACCTACACAAAGCCCCCATTCTGCTGCTACCCCCAATTATATAATATATGATATAACCCCCCATAATGAATAATACCCCCAAGTGCATCTTTATATTAATAATGTCCGTGTGTACCCTGTATAAATAGTGCCCCTTATTAATAATATCCCAGGTGTTAACTAATTAAAAGGTTTTCCAGGTCATTAATAAACTAATCAGTGGGGTTCAAAAACCCAGGACCCCCACTGACCAGCTGTTTGAATGGTACCTGTGTAAGCGCCATGACCGCTTCTCTGTTTACATAGTGTAATTCATCTCATAGCAGCCATGTAATGTAACTGCAGCCTCGTCCTGTACATGTCTACAGTATGTGACAAGGCTACAATTACATCACACGGTCACTATAAACAGACAGCGTATAATATAAACAGGTGCCATAGCCCCTGTTTATAGCGCCCCATTTACACACACTATAATGTTCCACAGCAGCCCCTGCACACAGTATTACACAGTGTTATGGCCCGCAGCGGCCCCTGCACACTGTATTATGCCTCTCAGCGGCCCCTGCACACGGTATTATGCTCCAGTGGCCCCTGCTCACGGTATCATGCCCCGCATTGGCCACTGCACACGGTATTATGTTCCACAGCAACTCCTGCACACAGTTTTATGCCCCATATTGGCCCCTGCACACGGTATTATGCTCCATATTGGCCCCTGCACACGGTATTATGCTCCACAGTGGCCCCAGCACACGGTATTATGCTCTATAGTGGCCCTTGCACTGGTATTATGCTCCATAGTGGCCCCTGCACTAGTATTATCCTCCATAGTGGCCCTTGCACTGGTATTATGCTCCATAGTGGCCCCTGCACCCGGTATTATGCTCTATAGTGGCCCCTGCACTTGTATTATGCTCCAGAGTGGCCCCTGTACAGGGTATTATGTTCTACAGTGGTCCCTGCACAGGGTATTATGCCCCATAGTGGCCGACCCATGAACTATTATTATACTCTGGGGTCTCTTCAGACCCCAGAGTATAATGATTGGAGACCCAGGGGAGAATACAAACATAAAAACCAGAGTTACTTACCTATCCTGGACACCGGTGCACTCCTTGCAGCTTTCGGCCCTGTTTAATTGTGCACACACGTCACGTGATCAGGCCGCCGGCGACGCGACCTGATGACGTCACCAGAGGCCCCAAGCCTGCTCGGAGTTACATCGGATCGCAGGAGGTGAGTAACACTGGTTTTTATGTTCCCTCACCAACCCTAGGCCTCCGATTATTATACTCCGGGGTCTGAATAGACCCCGGAGTATAATAATAGTAGTATTTGCGGCCTAACTTACCGATCCCCGCGGCCGCTCACAGCGGCATCCACTTCCCTTTCTGCGGCCCATAGCAGAAGGGGAAGCGGGGGGCGGCCACGAGCAGACGCGGGGTAGGTAAATAAATAGGACCTGACCTGCCGGGGATGCCCCAACAGGTTACGGCCTATTTATATATATAAAAAAAAGCTATACTCACCTGCGATGCCTTGATGCAGCCGCAGCCGCCTCCTCTTCTTGTCCGCGACGTCTGTGTCTCAGCGTAGGCGGCGTGATGACGTCATTGTATCGCCGCCTGCGCTGAGATGCGACGTCTTGTAAACCAGCCCAGGACAGGCCCCGCTCAGCTCTGTTTTTTTTTTTTTTTTTTTTTAAAGCGGCCTGTCCTGGGCTGGTTTACATTAAATAGTAAAAATGCCGCCCCCGGGACAGTGCCGCCCGAGGCGGCCGCCTCACTTCGCCTCATTAGCGGTGCGCCCCTGGCAATACTTGGCTTGAAGTTGCGGTTGTGGCACCCTCAGGATCTCAATGTGACTTCATTCACTAACATTAGTGAAGGAATCGCAGGAAGACCCAGCGATCTTTGGTCATGCAATAGGCAGCCAAGATCGCAATGCAGTGCTAGCCTTATTAAAGAGAACCTTTCATTGTCCTCATGAATATGAGGTTTTATATACCGCTAGAAAGCCGACGTAGGTTTTTTTTTTTAATTTGTAACATATTTGTAATGGGTCTGTCAGTTGCATTTTACTGGGTAGGGAAAAACAGCAGAATACATTCAGGATTATCACAATGACAAACCATGACATGACCTGAGACATGAATGAAGCCTAAGCTTTATTTACATAAAAATACTTTGCATTTGTTTTTGTGATTTTTCAAACAATGTCTCAACATATAGCCTTTTAACCCTTCATGCTACAGAGATTAGCTGATAAAACTATAACTGCAATGTGCTGGTTTGAGCAGCAGTGTACTAAGGTTATATGGGCCTGGCATGAGCTACCCTTACAGTGCTGGGCACATAATCCCTGCTCCGTATCACAGAGGATATTCTTTGCTGGGAGGCTTTTTCTGCCAACGCCCCTCCCCTCCCCCTACGACACCCATCATCCACCGCACCCCAAACCTTGCCTCACCCGCCCCCCCTGCGACACCCAACATCCACCGCACCCCAAACCTTGCCTCACCCGCCCCCCCAGCGACACCCAACATCCACCGCACCCCAAACCTTGCCTCACTCGCCCCCCTGCGACACCCAACATCCACCGCACCCCAAACCTTGCCTCACTCGCCCCCCCAGCGACACCCAACATCCACCGCACCCCAAACCTTGCCTCACTCGCCCCCCCAGCGACACCCAACATCCACCGCACCCCAAACCTTGCCTCCCAGCCCCCCACTCCCCCCCCCCAACCTGCCCACTCGCCCCCCCAGCGACACCCAACATCCACCACACCCCAAACCTTGCCTCACTCGACCCCCCAGCGACACCCAACATCCACCGCACCCCAAACCTTGCCTCACTCGCCCCCCCAGCGACACCCAACATCCACCGCACCCCAAACCTTGCCTCACTCGCCCCCCCAGCGACACCCAATATCTACCGCACACCAAACCTTGCCTCACTCGCCCCCCCTGCGACACCCAACATCCACCGCACCCCAAACCTTGCCTCACCCGCCCCCCCCTGCGACACCCAACATCCACCGCACCCCATACCTTGCCTCACTCGCCCCCACAGTGACACCCAACATCCACCGCACCCCAAACCTTGCCTCACCCGCCCCCCCTGCGACACCCAACATCCACCGCACCCCAAACCTTGCCTCACTCGCCCCCACAGCGACACCCAACATCCACCGCACCCCAAACCTTGCCTTACCCGCCCCCCCCTGGACACCCAACATCCACTGCACCCCAAACCTTACCTCACTCGCCCCCCCAGCGACACCCAACATCCACTGCACCCCAAACCTTGCCTCACTCGCCCCCCCAGCGACACCCAACATCCACCGCACCCCAAACCTTGCCTTACCCGCCCCCCCTGCGACACCCAACATCCATCGCACCCCAAACCTTGCCTCACTCCCGCCCCCAGCGACACCCGACATCCACCGCACCCCAAACCTTGCCTCACTCGCCCCCCCAATGACACCCAATATCCGCCACACCCCAAACCTTGCCTCACCCGCCCCCCCCGCGTGACCCAACATCCACCGCACCCCAAACCTTGCCTCACTCACCCCCCGCGTCACCCAACATCCACCGCACCCCAAACCTTGCCTTACCCGCCCCCCTGCGACACCCATCATCCACCGCATCCCAAACCTTGCCTCACCCGCCCCCCCCCCCCCCGCCCCCGTGACCCAACCCGCCATCATCATCAATCTGGTATTTATCCCCTATCCTATGGATAGGGGATCAATACTTAGAAAAGCAATATTTATCTAATATGAAACTTACCTCAGTAGCGCTTCTGAGAGCAGGGACACCTTAGGAGACCGTGCAGGAGCCACTGTGTGTCCTATCACGTCAGGTCTTGTCACGTGATGCACGCAGCCAAGCGTGGGTGCGGGCGGGGGCGGAGAGCAAGGAGCAGGCTAAGTGAACGGGGGGCGGAGGCGGAGGGCAAGGGCCGCTGGAGCAGCGCTGCTGACAATAGGTGAGTGTTGAAGCAGCGCTGTCTCTGCACCCCCCCCCCCCCCCCCCCCCCCCCCCCCCCCAAAACCACCAACCAGCCCAGGACAGGTCCCGCTCAGCATGTTTTTTAAAGCGGCCTGTCTTGGGCTGATTTAGGTCAATCAAAATGCTGCCCCCCGAAACTGACAAGTTAGCGCCGCCTGAGGCGGCCGCCTCACCTTGCCTCATTAGGCGTTGCGCCCCTGGTTTAGGGTATTTGTAAATGAATAAATATTATGAACATATAGGAATAGACTTGTATTTCATTGTTAGCTTTACACAAAATATTTCTTATCTAGCAAAAAATATTCCTAGCTTTTCAAAGGATTCTTTTTTTTTACTTGTGTACATATTTACTGTGTTCTATATATATTTAGAAATATTATTATTATTTTTTTTACAATAAACTGCATATAGAGTCTGATTGTACAAGGAGTTGTGAGATATTTTGCTGCTGTAGAAATGTACTTTAGAACTACTTTATTTTTGCTTGCTTTGGGCCTGATTTTGTGTACAAATATTATACACTAATGTTATGATGTGTTCAATACATTGCACAATGCCATGACTTTGTAATAAATTATCTACAGCCATGACTTGAAAAGGATATATAAATACCTGCATTCCGGTTATGTGCCTGTGAAAGTGTCACATATGGAAATAAGCAGACTTTGTAGGAACATATTACCCAAAAGTAAGGGGGGGGGGGTAGAGTTTTGCTTGGAGCCACAGTCAGTATCAAATTTCCCAGTCTTTGTTGTCATGATGAAACAGTCCTTTGCAATATATGTAAAAGCTGCAAAACCGAGCCTGCAGGCCTTCAGCCTGTCACAGTGTATAAGGAGTTATCTTGTCCATAGCTCAGAGCTAGGAAACATACTATGTAAGAGTAAATCATTACATTTTCTAATGTATATAAACTAAACTATCCTTTCTTTCTTTCTTTCTTTCTTTCTTTCTTTCTTTCTTTCTTTCTTTACTTTCTTCCTATCTATATATCTATCTATCTATTTATCAATCAATCTATCTCTCTATCTGTCTATGAGACAAGATTAACACAGGTGCAAAAACATTACTATATACCCATAAATCCATGATACTGCATTCCATTTACAATGTAAATATTGATTCTAAAAATCTTACTGATTGGACATCTGTAAAGATTTGTTTTGCCTAATCTCATATCTCATTACAATGATGCTACTTGACATGCGCCCATCTGCAGGTAGAAAAAGGTAGATGACTACTTTCACCCATGTTTTAAAATGTGTAAAGACAATCTTCATCTAGTAATTATGTATGTGCATATTCTAAAAATCCTACCCTGATTCCCCCAAAGCACAAAAAAAAAGTTTTAGTAAAGAGTTACTATTTGTAACATTGGTTGTCTTCAAGGAGTTTTGTGATAATGTAAATATACTATATGTTACACAGTGTCAACATGTCAAGTTCTAACACTTTGTAGTATACTGTATATTTTTATTAAATACAGTTAAAATTCTGCTCCTGCGAGCATCTACATGATGTACCGAAGAACAGGAAGATGTTACATAGTCTAGTTTCATAGCTATATTCTGTTGAATCTAGCTTACCTGTTGACTCTGATTGAATAGATAAATATAAATTTTTGTTCACATGCATTTTTTAAGTGTTTTTCACCCTAATGTTTTTATTGCAAATCATAGCCTACTTTCGCTGCAACATTTTTTCTGCCAATTTTCTCTCCCAGACGCCTTTTGCCAAAACTGAAGCAAACATGAAATTATGTTTGTTTGTTTTTTGTTTTTTTTAATGAATGTGGCCTTGAAAGGGCTATCCACCTTTTAAAATTGAAGGCCTGTCACTAAGATAGGCCATCAATTTTAGATTGGTGGAAGCTCGACTGT
This sequence comes from Leptodactylus fallax, assembly GCA_947044405.1. Taxonomy (NCBI): domain Eukaryota; kingdom Metazoa; phylum Chordata; class Amphibia; order Anura; family Leptodactylidae; genus Leptodactylus; species Leptodactylus fallax. Next base: position 5,732,336 of record CAMRHE010000027.1, on the reverse strand, counting down.
CACGAATACTCAAGATCAGCTGTTTTTCCATTTTATCTACATGTTGGGCACGGCACTGCTCAGTTGGTAGATTCTTTATGGTGGTGGTTATAAGTACTGCGGTGATTCCTCTTAGACTTGAATGGAACTCTGCTGCAGTACCCATAACTGTAGCTACCATGCATATGGCGAGTGAGCAGCACAGTGCCTGGCATGTAAACAATGCCGAGAAAACAACTGATCTGCAGGGCTTGCAGTAGTTGGATATCCACAGATCTAAAATTGATGTCCTGTCCTAAAGATAGATCATCAATTTTGAAAAGGTGGATAACACTTTTGAGACTAAGGCCCCACGTAGTGGGCCGCAGTGAAAAGTAATGCTGGAAAAACCACAGTGGAAATGCATCGTGATTTTTCCTGCAGCGCTTTTCACAGAAAGTCTGCAGAATTTTCCTCTACGGACATTCTGCTTCAATTTTACCTATCAGAAACCAGTAGCGTTTCCGTAGGTATAATTGACATGCTGTGATTTCTAAAAACACAACTGTTTGGGAAATCACATAATTTACGCTGTGGGTATTTTTCTGCAATGTGTGGATGGGATTCACTAGAATGCCATCCACTCTGTAGGGACTGTAAAAACTGCGGTGTTTCTGCTGCGGCCAAACCATGGCATTTATGACACATGGGGCTTTAGCCTAATGAAGAATTGAAACCACACCTATTATATTTTTTTGTATATGTTGTTGATATGTCAAATGTTTCAGATTACTAAATTGTACACCCCTGGTCTAAAATATTAATTGACTTGGCATTTATCTATTCACTAGTAGTAAATAGGCCGGAATTGTGACATTTTGTACAGTGAGAGCGCCTTACCTTATCAGTGATTATAAGGAATAGGGAAATAATTTTTTACATATCCTAAATCAGTTTTCTGAAATCAAAACATTGAAAATGTTGTCACACACTAGGATTACACATAAATTCAGGGTTTTGTACCTCTCACGATTTTATAAAAAAAAGTGGGCAGAAGTAGGGCTGTGCTGGGACAGAGTGTGTGGACTTTGCGGCTGTCGCACTTATTAAAACTGACACCACCAAACTCCTAGCTAGTGCTCAGACAGCACGCAGATAGCTCAAGATGTGCCACAATGAGTAATACAGTAGATTAAGACCAACATATTAAACACTGATCTTACTAAATTCCCACTGTGTCACAGATGCATTACTGTCCTGAATACCTAAGGTACTTTATCTGCAAATGGTTAAAAATAAATCTTCATCACCATGAACAAAATTTCATTAAGGCCCCATGTGGCATAAACACTGCGTTTTACAGTTACTGCAAGGTGGATCCTAGCGAATCCCATCCACACCATGCAAAAAAATATGTGCTGCGGACTCACAGCATGTCAATTATACCTTCGGAAATGCCGGCGGTTTCCCTATAAGTATAATTGAAACAAAGTCCGCAGAGGAAACCTCTGTGGACTTTCTGTGAAAAGTGCTGCAGAAAATAGCGTGATGCGTTGACGCCGCGGTCTTTCCCGCAGCGCTTTTTTGCTGTGACCCGCTACGAGGGGCCTTAGCCTAAATCTCCTTTTCAGTAGAAATATAACTAAATACCCAATAGTACTTGCACAAGAGATTTTTGTTTACATAATATTTACTATACTGTTTTCCAAGTCTGTTTTCTAGAATTACCTATAATATGACATTTTGTTGTGGCTGTTCTAAGTTTTCAAGAATGCAGCTGTTGATCAGTTGTGATATTAACACAATAGAATAAGAATCTATTGCACTCTTTGAAATAAAACATTTAGCTCTGTATGCATAACTTCTGATTGATGGTGCACCTGTCGGCAAGAGAGTATCTCCACTTTGTTGCTGTATTAGACATTTGAATAGTGTCCATTCATCTTTATTTTTTTTAAATTAAGACATATTTTTATATTGTAACTCTATGATGTACTATTTAAATTCTATTCCTAGATTTTGCCAAGTAGTAAGCAAGTGACAATGACCATTTGCCTAGCTGGCCTGCCATACATTAATGAAGTCATCTAATAATAGCAACAATGGTGCTGAAATTAGTTGTGTAATATAAAACAGACCTCATCACAGGCTACCACTATTACATAATTTACCCAAACATGCACTGTTTGCTGTTAACATGCGATGTCTGAGTTGGGCATTTTCAAAGCATACAGTTTTGTTTTTCTCCGTACATATTATGGTCAGGGCCTAGTTCACTGATTTTGCTGCTGCAACAGCTTTCAAAAGGCACTTGTGGGACTGGACTAGCAAACATCAATTTCCTAAAAGCCAGTAACTCAAAAAGTCTAGCTTAAATCCATACACATAAGTTTCATGTCCTTTTCCTTTAGTCTCAAAAATGGGCAATTGATTTGTGTGTACATGACATGCACTGTAAACTGGGATTCAGTAAGTTTCAGTAAGATTCAGTAAGTATCTGTTTAATGTATGAGGATTTACAAACTCTGCCCCAACTGCAGATTTCAGTGAAAAGAAGGATTAAGCATGTTATACAAGAAAGCCATAATTGAACTAGAGAGACTGCAGGGAAGGGTGACCAAAATTATTAGGGGAATGGGTGGATTGGAGTACAACAATAGATTAGCAAACTTGGGGTTATTCAGTTTAGAAAAAAGACGTCTAAGGGGGAGATCTAATAACAATGTACAAATACATGAAGAGACAGCACAAAGAACTTTCTAATGATCTTTTTACTCCTAGGCCAGTGACAGTGACAAGGGGACATCCTCTACGTCTGGAAGAGAGAAAGTTTCACCAGCAACATAGAAGGGGATTCTTTACAGTAAGAACAGCAAGGCTATGGAACTCTCTGCCTCAAGAAGTGGTGATAGTGGATTCATTGAACAAGTCCAAAGAGGGCTTGGATGTCTTTCTTGAACAAAACAATATTACCAGTTATGGGTTTTAGATCTTAAGGACAAGTTGATCCAGGGTTTTATACTGATTGCCAGATTGGAGTCAGGAAGGAATTTTTTTTCCCCCTGAAATGGGGCAATTGGCATACGCCTCATGGAGTTTTTTGCCTTCCTCTTGATCAACACTGTAGGGTACTGTAGGGTTATAGGTTGGACTTGATGGAACAAGCTCAATCTTTTGTTCCAACATGTTATATACCTTTTCCAGGAAAGTCTAGCATTAGTATATCTGCAAAATCATTTATAGGTTAAGCATTGCTTATGCGGGGAGAATATGGTGCCACTGAAATACATAAGTAGGGCCAGATTAAGAGGTGGGCACCCATGATGCACACCCCAGGGTCTTCACCATCAAGGTAACACTATATGGAAACATAGGGGGCATTATACTCTATGGGGCAACATAGGGGAGCATTATACTCTATAGGAGAAAATGGGATGGCACTGTGCACAGAGGGGGTATTGTTATGAAATGGGTGTACATAAGGAAACATTATTACTTTATGGGAGAATATAGAAGAACATTATTACTCTGTGGAGCATATACAGGTGCTCTGTACTATATTAGGGCACAGAGGGGGAATTATTGCTATATGGGGTACATAGGGGACATTTTTACTATATGGGGGCAATACTACCATATGGGATACAAATTTTACTGCATGGAGCTCTATTACTCTGTGAATCGTTAAGGGGGTACAATTACAGGATCAGCTAAGTCTTTGAGTTCTGCTTGGGCCCCCACCAACTGATGAAGGAGCAGGAGGGAAGGACAGGCTGTCAAGCGAGCAGCAAGGGTCCGGATCCTATTCACCAAAGCATGTTCCCTGGCTGCTCTGCCCTTTTTGAGTTGCATCACTAGGGCAATAAAATGGCCCTCGCATGACTGCCTTGTGGGCCTCTCAAAGGACAGCTCCCGAAGACATAAAACTTTTGTTTTCCATGAAATAATTCATTAAGTGGGTACGTAGGGTGCTCTGAGAAGAGGGTGTTTTAAGAAAGATCTCGTTAAGGCTCCAATGGCAACATCTACATGGGACAGGATCGTGGGACAGGGACACAGTCACCAGAGCATAGTCAAACCAGGAACCAGAGAACCACAGGTTGGCCATGGAGGAGACCCTCCAGTAGAACATATCGACCCTGGAGATCTAGGTAAGAGGCATTAATAGTAATCAAGCTAAAACAAGGTAGTAATATGGCCACTCCAGCCCTCTGACGACTATGAAAAGTGGAGTATGCAGTAGGTAAATAATGTCGAGTAAAGTGGAAGGTGCCAGAATGGTCATAGTGGGTCTCCTAGAGGAATGCCACATCTGCCCGGAGGAACCTAGGCTCACATAACAGCAGACGCTGCTTAGTGATAGAGCCCAGGCCCTTGACATTCAAAGTTACACATCTAACCATTGGGCATAAAAGTAAGGGAGTGCAAATATAAGGCTAGGTCTCACCCAATCTACAGAGAGTCAGAGAGGTCCATAGGGAGATCTCACCCCATCCACAGAGAGTTGGGAGAATCCATAGAGAGGTACTAGCTGGTGGGCAGCTGACCCAGTAATAATAAGCAGCAGCAGGTTTCTGATCCTAAAGGGGAAAGGGCAGAAAAGGGAGGGAAGGAAACACAAGAGAGACAAAGACAAAGTGGGGGGAACATAATAACATCAAAACACAGCATGAGCAGGACAAAGGCTCCTGCAACAGAGTAAATTATGAGCAAGACTAAGTTTTCTTGCAGGGGGCAAACAATGAACATTAAGCATAACCAAGGACCAAGTGAACCCTCTCAATGGAAACACAGCTGGTCATAGGCCCTGGTATGAGTAGGTGGCCGTGGGCTCCAGCTAAGGACATCAGTGAGCCTTAAGGGCTACGTGAGGGGGTGGTGGGAACAAGAAATAAGCACTGGGTGGAAGCTGTCCTGCCCTGCTAACATCAGTAGCAGTATGAAAATGACAAACTGAAGAACCTGCAAAAACTGCAAATAACATGAGAAAGTCATTGCGTCTCAAGAAACAGAGACCTGGGGCCAGATGGGTTCCCTTTAAGGCAGCACTGAAGGTCTCAGCATGAAGAGAGATGGCGTGAGGGGTCTCCTGAGGGTCACTAGGGGGACGCCAAGATGGAGGACCCGAAGCGACCATATCCCGCTGCTGCTGCAGACAAGCTACTCCCCAGGATCAGAGGTGATGTAGAACAGGACCATTGTGGCAGAGGAGAGCGACTCGGACCACTGAACAGTGGTGGAGAAACACAGCAAGCAGCCAAAGTGGTCTGTGATGTCAGAGCGGCATCCATCCAAGATGGCTGCTGCCTCATGGAGACCACTGACAGAGGCGCCAACGGGCCCATAAAGTCCACTATAATGGACTGAAGAACCCAGTCACCTGATACAGGGGAGCCGAGGAGAACATTTTTAGGCATTCTTTTGCCCATAATCAAATGTGCTGTGGCAGGCAGGTCCAGGTCTGTTGATGTAGTATCAGAGCTCCAGGAGTATATGTTTTACTCCATTGAGCTTCAGTGTCTTTGTAGTTTTTACTTACCTCTCCTGGGCAGGCCTCTATTGGAAAGGGGCCCGGCAGCATATACATACATGATGCCTGGCCCTGACCATGTCTCGGTCCATAGGGTACAGATGAAATGAGACATTACATTGTAATAAGTCATTTCACACAATAGGAGTGAGGGCTCTGCTCACAAGGAGTTGACACAATAGGTAGAAGTGCTTATACAGTAGATAAGCCCTTTTTATTAAAAATTTTACTTTAATTACACAAATAAATAAAGTTGTATGAGATGGTCACCAGCCACCGTCCTTTTATATACAGACCCAAAGTGCCTGGGCCTACAAAGTTACATTCAGATAAAGGCATCATGTCCATAGGGTTAGTTTTAGGGAACGTAATAGGCAGAAGTGTTAGATTATTAAATTTCATAGGCCTGCCTGAAGAGATGTGTCTTTAGGATGTGCTTAAAGCTGTAGAATTTGAGAAAAAAATCTGTACAGGGTAGAGCATTCCAGAGAAGTGTTGAAATCTTGGAGATGGGAGTGGGAAGTTCTGAAATATTTGATAGAAAAGGCTGTTAGTCTTAGGTCATTGGCCAAACGGAGAACACAGGTTGTGTGGCAAACAGAGATAAGGTGGTGGTAATATGTGGTTATAGTATGATGTGAATACAGTATATGGTTATTTGGTGGTATCCTTTGAACCCTATATAGTGGTATTGTTGGAAATTGATATACTCAGTTTTATATACTACTAGCAGAAGGACCCGGCTTCGCACGGGTATATTTCATTTTTTGTTTGTATAGTGGCCCCATAACAATTGGCCAGTTTTGCACTTGACATCCAGTATGGCAGTCCAGTATAGGTACAGTCTATTTATGGCTGTGTTGTTATGGAAACCTGGTAAATGAAATGTGAACTTATATTGGCTGATACACGTCATATAACTGAATATTTAAGGACCTGGGAACTGCTATTGACTCATACAGGTCATAAATAGCTTGGTTGCTATGGAAACCTGGTGTAAAGCTGTGTGTATGTCAAGACTGAAGAATCTGCGACTTTTGATTGGTCCATAAGAGTCATGTGATCATGTGTATCTCAGTTTGGATATCATTGAAAAACCTGCGATCGGTTGTTATGGAAAACCTGGCGTAAAGCTGTGTGTATGTGACCTTGTGTAACAGCGTCATCCACAGCGCCCTGCCCCTTTAAAACTGACCTACAGCAGTGAAGAAAAACGGCTGGGTTGTTATGGAAACATGGAGTGCAGCTGTGTGCATGTGGCTGACAATACCTCGTCAGATTGGAGACGGTCTGCTGAGAGTTTTCATTAGCTCGAGCTAATGAAAATGTTTCAATTTATAAGAATGCTGACATCCAGTATGGCAGTCCAGTCAGTGGCGTAAAAACCGGGGTAGTAGCGGTAGCGGCTGCCACAGGGCCTGGGACATTAGGGGTCTGGGCTTGCCACTATGGGGCATAATACTGTGTACAGGAGCCACTATGGGGTATAATACTGTGTGCAGGGGCCACTATGGGCCATAATAGTGTGTGTAGGGGCTACTATGGGGCATAATAGTGTGTGCAGGCATGCAGTTTGTGCAGGGGGAGGTTGCCGGGGGGAACCCATGTCAAATGTTCGCCTTAGGGCCCAGCCATTCCTAATTACGCCACTGAGTCTAGTATAGGTACAGTCTATTTATGGCTGTGTTGTTATGGAAACCTGGTAAATTAAATGTGAACTTATATTGGCTGATACACGTGATATGACTGAATATTTAAGGACCTGCGAACTGCTATTGACTAATACAGGTCATAAATAGCTTGGTTGCTATGGAAACCTGGTGGAAACCTGTGTGCCTGAGGAGACTAAGCGCCTGCGAGCTTCTATTGGCTGATAAGGGACATGTGACCGTGTGTATGGCAGTTGGAATATGAGTGAAAGACTTAAAAAGAAATAAAAATATAATATATAAATAATTTTCATCTTCTGGCTGTTTTAGAACTGTGGCAGAAAACTGGCCCAGGGATGTTGTGCTTCCACCTTATTACTTGGCATTGCACTTTTTACATTGTTGTTTGCATGGCTACAAAGGTGTGAGTTGTATTAATTCAGGGTAAGAATCAAACATGATTAAATGAATCCTGAAGGCAGTGTAAAATATTTCCTTTCTACTGCTTGAATGCTCTGATCATTAAAGCTTCACACCATTCCCAATAACAGTGTATACCAAGAAACAAAATCGAAAGAAGTAGTGAAAACAGAAAGAGCAGATGGGCTCAGATTCTTGAGAAAATCAACCTGCTATAATCTTTCTTATTTCTAACTTGCAATAAGAATGCCTTGGGGATTAAACACATAAAACCACAATACAATTGACCCTTCTTAAGAATCTGCTGCATAGTCACATGACTGCTGGTCAGGTCTTATTTAACAATAAAGATACTGGAAATAACTTGACTTGATGGTAAAACGTATAGCTGCATTAAATGTAAAATGTATTTCTAATCTTAAATTTTCTGCTGTAATTATTAGAACAATACATTCACATGGAAAAGTAAAAACAATCCATTCATATATATGAAGCTGATATATAAACTAAAATACTAACAAACTGATTTTTAAAGCGAGCGTATTATAATATATATAATATATTATTGTACATTTCAGTTTTATTAAGACCTGTAGAAGATAAATAGTGTGTTTGTTTTGTTCTTAAATGTTATAGCTTACAGCAGTGTTTCTCAACTTTTTTCAACCAATGAAAAATAGTTACCTCCAAAGTAATAATCAGTTGTAAATTGTGATGAAAAAATCTTGAATGAGTGGAGACAATTATCCCTTGACAGCCGCATCCATGTAACGTGTTAGGACAGCCCATCCATACAAATTGGCAGGCAGTGGTGGGATAATTTTATTTTCATTAAGAACCATGAATAACTCCTTGCACTTAAGGGCTGGTGGGATCCTTGTGAGGAAATAGGCCAGTTCTGCACAGACTATCTCAGTGCTTGTTTGAGACACACTTGCAAACAGTTGCCATCCCCGTTTTCTTTTATTTGGCAAAGGTTGTTAGCAGATATGGCTACCTTATACAAAAGGCAGGGCAAAAAGGCTCTCATCCACCATCCAAGGCTCTCATGCTCTCAGCAGAGAGGAATCGAAACAGCTGACAAGACCAAGGACTTCTGATCTCCACTCTGATGGAGCAGGACTTGTGCAACATCCTGGAGCACTGGGACAAGCAGCCATCACCACTCAGGAATATCCAGTATCTCCAATATCAACAGACTGAGAGAGAGGCTGCAGAGCATCAGACTGAAAGAGAGACTGAGCGAGAGTTCCTATGAGAAATAGCCTGACTGCAGAGGAGTAGCAGTTCTCCCCAAACTTAAAGGGGTTATCCGGGATAAAATGTAATTCCTACATTAATCTAAATTCTCTCCCCCAGCCAACTTTCTAAATGACATAATTTATCAAAAATGTACTGTATATTTACCCATATTACCGCCCCAGGGACATTTTCTGGTTATCTGGTGATGTTCCGTTCCCGGAAATGGAACATCACTAATACTTCCCCCCTCCACCCCATCATACTTACCTATCTTCCTTTCAGACTTCCTCCTGCGACGGCTCCTCCCTCTTTTCTGACTCTGCCGGCACGAACAACAGTCCTGGCAATCCATCTCTACTGCACAGGTGTGGGAGCAGTAGCTGCACAGTAGAGGTGGATTACCGGCTGCAATGCAGCGCCGGGACTATTGCGTGTGCCAGCAGAGTCAGAAAAGAGGGAGGAGCCATCTCGCAGGAGGAAGTCTGGAAGGATGATGGATAAGTATGATGGATGGGGGGTGGGCTGAGTTATTTGGGAAGGGCTAGTAGTGGGTGGGATAGCTAGAGAGACAGTGAGGGGGCGTGAGAGGGAGGGGGGAGGTAGTGAGAGGGAAAGTCAGGGAGAGTCAGCCTACAAGTCAGCCTACAAGTACCATGATGCATTAGGTAAGACAGCAGGAAGCTACACCGTGTAAACAAATGCAGAAGATTCCAGGAGCTCCCAGAGAAACAAATCGCTCAAAACACTACTAAAGGTATTTGGGTGCACTTATTAACCCATTAATAACACTAACAGACCTTTTTTAAAAAACATTTTTTGCCCGGAAAACCCCTTTAAGTCAAGGATATCAATTCACAGAAGCCCCTCCAGGAGCATTTTCCTGTTATGAAGAAAGTTGGGGACATTTTTCTGCCCCATGAGCAGTAGGCTCTGGAAGTTTTTGCTGATTTGCCAGAGCTAGATGGGGACTATGATGCCATTAAGGAGGCCCTAATCAAAAGTATAACCTCACCCCGAAGGTGTACTGCAAAAAATTCTGAGATCTACAGCAAGACTCAACATCTATGCAGATGTTGTGGGCAGTTTCTGGATTACCTTCCGACAAAGGATCAGAGGCCTTTTTGTTACCACCTTTGAGGGCCTTGAGGATTTTATGATCAAGGTGTTATGATATTATCACTAGAGAAAAATTAAAAAAATGCAGAATGGCTAATTCTGCTAAAGGTAAATAGGTTACTCACTCAGACTGATTACACAGATCTGCAAAAAAAAAAAAATTTTCAAGAGCTGTTTTGGTTATTCCACGTAATCTTTATGTTTTTTGGTGCGCTGAATCTGAAAATGACCTCCATTTTGTCATAGGACATCACGTTTCCTGACAATTTAGGCAACTATGTTAAATAAGGCAATACCTCAAAATAAGTGGAAATAGACTTATAAAATTTATGTATTATTACAATTTTTTTATGAAAATCCTTTTTTGAACTGAAATGAGCTCACTAAAACACACTAAACTCGATTCTTCTTCCCTGTGAGGCTCCTCTTGGTGCATTTTACACTTGTGAGTAGCAAGTGGAATGTCTCTCTGAAGCATCCAACAGTAGTCTGCCATCATTGTAATGCTCCATTTTCCCTGGTATCTCCTTTCCATCTCTTTAACCCCTTAACGACGCAGGGCGTAATAGTACGTCCTGAGTCGCATGACGATGTATGGAGAGCGCTCAGGAGCTGAGCGCACTCCATACACCGCGGGTGCCGGCTGTATAATACAGCCAGGACCCGCTGCTAACAGCAGCGATCGGTGCCTGCACCGATCGCGGCTGTTAACCCTTTAGATGCCGCGGTCAAACGCGACCGCGGCGTCTAAATTGCGGGAGCCGCCAAGGGCGCCGCCATTTTTACCTCATCGCCGCCCTCCAGAACGTCATCGGAGGGCGGCGCTTGGTTGCCATGACAGCCGGGAGCCTATTGAAGGCTCCCAGGCCTGTCATTACAGTATAGCTATTACGCGATGCCAGAGGCATCGTCTAATAGCAGTGAAGGCATTTTGCTATTCACTGCGATACAGTAGTATGATCGATCAGACTCCCTAGGTTTCAAGGTCCCTAGTGACTCTGATCATACAAGTAAAATAAAAAAAAAAAAGTTTTTAAAAGTATGCAAAAATTTAAAAAAAACACAAAAGTTCAAATCACCCCCCTTTTCCTAGATCAGATATAAAAGTAAACAAACAAAAGTAAGCATAAACACTTTAGGTATCCCCGCGCTCCAAAATGCCCGAACTATTAAAATATTAAAATATTTATCCCATACGGTGAACGGTGTAGCGGGGAAAAAAATCAAAATGGCCAAATAGCGTTTTTTTCAACACTTTGTCTCCTATAAAAAATTGAATAAAAAGTGATCAAACCATCAGATCTTTCCCCAAGTGGTATCAATAAAAACGTCATGTTGTCCCGCATAAAAAGACGCCTTACCCAGCTCCATACATGTAAATATGAAAAAGTTACAGGTGACACAATATGGCGATGCAAATTTTTTTTTTCTATTTAGCAAAGTTTTTAATTTTTTAAAAGGTATCAAAACATTATAAATACTATATAAATTTGGTATCGCCGTGTTCGTACTGACCCGCAGAATACAGGTAACATGTCATTTTTACCACACAGTGAATGGTGTAAAAATTAAACCCATATGAATTTGGCACAAATGCAGTTTTTCTCCAATTGCACCTCATTCTGAATTTTTTTCCAGCTTCCCAGTACATTGCACAGCATATTGAATAGTGACATTATAAAGTACAATTTGTTTCGCAAACAATAAGCCATCATGTGACTCTGTGAACTGAAAAATGAAAAAGTTATGGCTCTTGGAATGTGGGGAGGGAAAAACGAAAATGCAAAAACAAAAAATGGCCCGGTCATTAAGGGGTTAATGTCTTGGTGGAATCTTTCACCTTGTTCCTCACTCACAGCTCCCAAATTTTCAGGAAAGTAGTCAAGGTGGGACTGGAGGAAATGCACTTTCAAACTCATCAGGCAACCTAAAGCTTGAAATGCTTTCAGCATTCGTCCGACGATCTTTTTGTAGTGAGAATCTTTGTTACTGCCTAAAAATTTCTCTACGACTTCTGTAAATGCAATCCATCCTTCTTTTTTAGGATTCGTCTTGGTATTGACAAACTCTTGATCAACGATATGCCTTCTAATGTCTGGTCCGACGAACACACTGCTTTACCCCTTTAAAGTTTTTTGGCATTTTATATCTTAAATGCACTTATGTGAATTAATTAATAGTAATTTGGACTTTAAATTTGGTTAAAAATGCATAATATAAAAAAAATACCAAAAATTAAAAATAATTTGATAAATTTGAAAACAATTTAGCATTTTATGGCAAATCCTGACGTCTAGGAGTTTTTTTCAATATTTTATTTGTTTTCAGGACATCAAAATACATGGAAATTAGATGAAAATAATCAAATAGCTGTCTTATGGGAAATATAACATCTAAGATATTGTAACATCTCTGCCTGTTCGGGTCTCTGTACCACCCTCCGCCCGCACGCGGTGACGCAGGAGGCGTGCTCAGTTTGATTCCTTGTTTAAGATTCTTGTTGCTCAGTCTGAACACTGTCCTAGACTATGTAATTGATTTTCTGCCACACCCGTCTCCTTCACCTTGGTTTTCCTCTGCTCCACTAATAGTTAATCTCAGCCTTGCCTCTGTGATTGACAGTCTGTCTACCAATCCAGTCTGCCAGCCCTCACATGGTCGCTGGCTATTGATTCTAACTTGTCACTTGTCCCTGCTAGCTCCTATTCTGCTATTTCCTGTATTCCTGTTCCTGACCTCTGGTTTCGTCTCTGACTATTCTCTTGGATTGTGATTTTGTACTGCATTGCTCAACTGTTGCCAACCCCTTGGCTAGCTGACCTCCCTTTGTTGTTGTTTGTCCTGTCTGCGTTCTGTGTTGTCAACTATACTAGGAAGGGACTGTCGACTGGTTGCTGGCTGTCGCCTAGGACAGATTGGGCAAGTTAGCCAGGGACAGTGGGGGAGGGGGGTTCAGCTTTATGGCTCACTGTCTTGTTGTGCCCCACCCCCAGGGTTCTGCAGCAGCCCTCGGGAATTGCTCAACTGGCAATTCCTTTACAGGTATTGTTTAAGTGTTTGGTTTCAAGATGAAAAACAGAGGAAAAAGGTAATGGTTACCCTAGTTTGGTACAAAGAGCTTTCCGAAGTTTAGAGCCAAATTGAACACCTCTATCAGAGACTATATTATTCGGAATACCATGTAGACAAACAATACGATCAATAAATAATCTGGAGAGAATTTTGGCATTCAGGAGTTGAGCTAATGGAATAAAATGACACATTTGACTGAAACGATCAACAACTACCCAGATGACAGACTTCCTCTCAGTAGATCAGTAATAAAATCCATTGAGAGATGGGTCCATGATCTTTGAGACACTGACAATGGAAGAAGTTCGCCCACAAGGGGGACCCGAGGGATCTTGGTTCGGGCAGAAGAGTCACAGGTGCATGGAGACATAGATTATGATACCATGAGACACTGCTGGCTACCAGTAGGGATGACAGACCGGAAAATCCTGGATGACCACAAAATATTGAATTGTGTAATTCATTCAACAATCTAAGTCTAAATTGAGGAGGTATAAATAATTTACCAACCAGGGTATTTTGAGGGGCTTTTGAGAACTGCTGATTCTTTCTGATATCAGAAGCAAGATTTGAAAAAACAGCAGAAATAATGATGCCTTCAAAGAGGATTGGTTCAGGATCAGGGGTTTGATAAGAACAAAAACTTTGAAACAAAGCATCAGCCTTAACATTTTTTCCTGGGTCTATAGGTTGCCACAAAATCAAACTTGGGGAAAAACAATGCCCACCTAGCCTGTCTCAGAATGAGTCTCTTGGCATATTAAAAAAAAGTGAGATTCTTATGGTGTGTAAGAACAGTAAGGCTAGGAAAATGAAGAGGAATGGACCTAATCAGCAGGTCTGGTGGAGTGTTGAGCCCGCACTGATTGTGGGCATTAAGGCCAATGATGTCTCAGTCAAAGCTGGCCAAGGCATCATTTTCCTAGCAGTGCATGGGTGGCAAGGTTCTGTTGCCATGACAGCCGGGAGCATATTGAAGGCTCCCAGGCTTGTCTGGCATTCATTTGTATGACAGGCTGCGTTTGTGAACAGCAGTTTTCAGCTCTTTCCACAGATTCTCGATTGGATTCAGGTCTGGACTTTGACTTGGCCATTCTAACACCTGGATACCTTTATTTGTGAACCATTCCATTGTAGATTTTGCTTTAAGTTTGGGATCATTGTCTTGTTGGAAGATAAATCTCCATCCCAGTCTCAGGTCTTTTGCAGACTCCAACAGGTTTTCTTCCAGAATGGTCCTGTATTTGGCTCGATCCATATTCCCTGTTCATGTTTGACAGTGGGTATGGTGTGTTCAGGTTGATGAGCTATGTTGCTTTTACGCCAAACATATCGTTTTGCATTGTGGCCAAAAAGTTCGATTTTGGTTTCATCTGACCAGAGCACCTTCTTCCACATGTTTGGTGTATCTCCCAGGTGGCTTGTGGCAAACTTTAAACGAGACTTTTTATGGATATCTTTGAGAAATGGCTTTCTTCTTGCCACTCTTCCATAAAGGCCAGATTTGTGCAGTGTACGACTGATTGTTGTCCTATGGACAGACTCTCCCACCTCAGCTGTAGGTCTCTGCAGTTCATCCAGAGTGATCATGGGCCTCTTGGCTGCATCTCTGATCAGTCTTCTCCTTGTTTGAGATGAAAGTTTAGAGGGACGGCCGGGTCTTGGTAGATTTGCAGTGGTCTTCCATTTCAGTATGATCGCTTGCACAGTGCTCCTTGGGATGTTTAAAGTTTGGGAAATCTTTTTGTATCCAAATCCGGCTTTAAACTTCTCCACAACAGTATCACGGACCTGCCTGGTGTGTTCCTTGGTCTTCATGATGCTCTCTGCACTTTAAACAGAACCCTGAGACTATCACAGAGCAGGTGCATTTATACGGAGACTTGATTACACACAGGTGGATTATATTTATCATCATCAGTCATTTAGGACAACATTGGATCATTCAGAGATCCTCACTGAACTGCTGACCACGTCGAGGTGGATAACCTCTGCCGCGGCTAGGGCCAAATCTACTCCTAAAAGACTGAGGCAGAGTTTTGCCTTTTTTTATCAGCCAAGCCCTCTAAAATTTTGTCCAGGCTACTGCCAAAGACTCTTCATGGCTCAAATAGTAAAGCACAAAGGTTATTCTTGGAGATAAAATCAGCTCTCCAAGGTTTTAACCATAAGGGTCTCCTCGCTGCCGTGGAAAGCGCCAAGGACTTTGAGGCCAGCCTTAGTTGATAATGGGAGGCTTCAGCTAAAAATTCTGCCGCCAAAGAAGTCGAACTTAAAAAAGAAAGTAGCTTGTTTCTGGAGACAACAGAATCGATGTCCCTCTCAAGCTGGAGCAAATCAGCCCGTAGTTTGACTGAGACTTCACATTATGCAACAGCGACCGAGGTCTGGACAGAGGCCGCTGAGTAGGCCTTTTTGAGAGTATTCTCCATGCGTCTATCCATAGGATCCTGTAAATTTGCTCCATCCTCAGATGGTACTAGAGTGTGGCGAGATAACTTGGCTACCGCTATATCCATTTTAGGGAGAGTACCCCACTGATCCATTTGAGACTCTGCGATGGGGAACAAGGTCTTAAACTTACCAGTAATTACAAAGGGTTTCTCCGGAAATTTCCATTCTGAAGACATTCATTTTTTTAATGTCTCATCCACTTAGAAGACTCTGGGCCCTCTATAGGTGGAAGTGGAGACTTCCCCATCAACATCACGGTCCCTAGACCAGATGGACTTCAGAAGCCTATTAATTTTCTCGAGTGGGAAGAGAGGTCTACTGGCATCTTCAGCGGAGTCATCAGAGGACAAAGTTTCATCCACAACCTGAAAATCTTTGTCCGAGACCCACAAGAGGGGATGTTTTTCAAGACGTGGTCTCTTGGCGATCTGGGAGATAGAATTCTGGATTTCTTTGAGAAAATTCTCCATGTATTCTTTCACCCATGTCACAACCTCATGTATGGATGGCTCCTCAGAAGGGGGGCCACGACACTGGCGACAATGGGAGAATTCGTAGCCGTCAGGCAAGGGAGTCTTACAGTCTAAATGTTTACGCTTGGAGGATTTCTTCCTCCTAAAATCTCCATCACCAGAGCCAGAAGCAGAAGAAGACATCTAAAAAGACCACAAAAAAGTCACAGACAATAACGATACCAATATTACAAACCGCAACCAGAACCAGAAAAAGAAGGGTACATTAAGGAGGTCAGTCATCGCAAAAAAACGCAGCAACAGTATACGCAGTAGTAGAGTAGAGAAATCTCTGAATCACAGAAGGGAATATTACTACTCCATAGCAGTAGAGGAGAGTCAGAAAAATCACAGCCCAAATGGACTATGGGACATTTTAAAGGCAACCATAAGTGGAGGAGGAGCCAAACACAATTACTAAACACAATGAAAATATACTGTACATAGAAACTCCATGCAGAGCAAGCCCAGCGATATGAATAAATAATTCATATAACATATATAAACAAGAATAAATAAATATAAATATTACTTACCCTCCTGAGCTCTGCCGAAAAAAAACGGAAGTAGGCCGCGAAGGAGACCGGTGAAATCCGACCCCATGGAAACCCGGACGCTGAGAAGGGTTCCGGCCGTCCGCTAAGCCCGACGTCACTTTCGGCTAGGCCGAAGCCTACCGCCAGCCGAAGATTTACCAGCAGAAGAGCGCTGCAGAAGAACGGATGCAAGCCGGCAACAGAAGGAGACCGACCACCTCAAGAGAGGTAAGAAAAAAAAACCTTACAGCAAGAGAGGTCACAAGAGACCTCCTCCACCTGTCCCACACAGGACAGAAAAAAACACAGGTGAGGGAGGTCTCTCGTGCCCTCTTATAGGGCAGGTTAGTAAGCACGTTTTTGGTGCTAATTAAACGTTCCACCTGTCCTAGATAACACACAGGGGCAGAGATACCCCATATTGTGCTGCTGTAGGACGTAAGGGAATGAAGCATACTGCCAAACTGGTTACAAAGTGGCTTAAAGATAACAAAGTCAATGTTTTGGAGTGACCATCACAAAGCCCTGATCTCAATCCTATTGAAAATGTATGGACAAAGCTGAAAAGGCAGGTGCGAGCAAGGCGGCCTACAAACATGGCTCAGTTACACCAGTTCTGTCAGGAGGAATGGGCCCAAATTTCTACCAACTATTGCGAGAAGCTTGTGGAAGGATATCCCAAACTTTTGACCCAAGTCATACAGTTTAAGGGCAAATGGTACCAATGTATGTGAACTTTTGACTTTGCAGAAAGTAATAAAAATGCCTTAAAAAAAATACTCTCTCTCTCTGTCATTATTCTGGCATTTGGCAAATATAAATCATTTTGGTAATCCTAACTGACCGAAAACAGAAAAGGTTTATTCTGATGTCATGTCAGATAGTAAGAAAAACATGCATATGTGTCTTTTTATATAGTGTATGTAAACTTCTGGTTTCAACTGTATGTGAGTGGATTTCCTACTATCCCCATCAAAATTAGTAGGTGGTGGCAGCGTGTATCTGGTTTGTGTGGACTGTGTTGGATGGTGATTTACACTCAATTTGCAGCCTAAATGAAGGGTATGTGCAAGATAGAGTGAGTAGAGTGAATTAACCCCACCCATGTCAGCTGCTAGGATGGTCTGTATGTTACACAGATGTTAACAAAATAAGGCCTTATTTAAAGCCTCTTTCAGAAGTTATGTCAGAAGAACAGCATAGCATGTAGCTTTTTTTTTTTTTACTATCAAAGTGACAGACACCATGATGTAAACCTGACAGACCCCATTATAAGACACCAAGGTCTGTGGAAGAAGGTGGTGTTGGGGGGCATATGATGGGTAATTGTTCAATGTGAAGAGTAAAAATTTTCAATCCACTAGCTCCCTTTTCCTTTGTTTCTTCCAGATCCATTTGCACCCATCAGAGCCCAGTCTGTTGACTTTCATCTCATCCCTCCAAGTCACCAGTTTCCAATCTTTTAATGTCCACAATATTGAAGTTGAGGCTTCTTCACCTTTTTTTCAGGCCACAGCGAAAACCCTGCAGAAATGCTGTGATTTCAAAAACACTTGCATTTTTTTTTAAATCGCAGCATATCAATTATAACTACGAAAATGCTGGTGTTTTCCATATAATGCTAGGTTCACACTTGCGCCTGGTATCTGTCCACTTGCAAACAGTTTAAAAAAAAACAAAAAACGGTTAGGTACAAAAGGATTCCAAATGGTTAAACAGCAGATATCCGAATCCATCTTTTTAGACGGATAGTCAATGGGTGTCCATCAAAAAAACTGACTGTTTTTGTTAGTTTGTGTTAGTTTTTGACCAATCCGTTATTTTTTTTTTTTCCCCTTTCTTCATTCTGAACATGTGCAGAGGGAAAAACGGATTGCAAAATGGACACAAACAGATTACTGTCATGTATCCTTTTTTGATGGAGACAAAATGTTGCAAAAGAACAGCTACATTGCGGAAATGCTCAAAAGCTCACCTGCGGATTGTTTTAAAAACCCATTGAAATCAATGTGTTTTTTAACAAACCGTTTCAAATCAGTTTTTGTCATCTTAAGACGGATTACAAAAATGATTACAGTAATACCTCGTACACTCGCGTTTCCGAATTTGCGAATTCACAGATTCGCGATATTTTTTTGGCAACTAACATATATAGATTTTGCTCTTTTTTTTTCAGATCTGTGAAATTTAATTAAAAAAAACACCTTCGCTATTGGGTAGTAGCGTCCTGTTCGTTACGTACCCGGTAATTAGTTTCATTTTACTGTGAGTGTATAAGAAAAATGAATGAATGTATTAATATACAGTACTGTACAGTATACTTTAGTATACTTTAGTATACTGTACAGTACTGTAGGGTAAAGTTTATTGATATTTAGGGGTTAAACATTAGAAACCGGCATTGTAAGCGCTTCTAAGCGCTTGTACCAAACATTCGCGATTCCTCGCGATCCGCGACCCGCTCTGTCACCTAACCTCGCGAATGTACGAGGTATTACTGTACATGCGGAGAGCACAACGCAAGTGTTTGTATGTTCTCCCCGTGTTTGCGTGGGTTTCCTCCGGGCACTCCGGTTTCCTCCCACACTCCAAAGACATACTGATAGGGAATGTAGATTGTGAGCCCTATATGGGACAGAAACTGACAATGTCTGTATGTAAAGCGCTGCGGAATATGATGGCGCTATACAAGTAAGCATAATAAATAAATAAAATAAATAAGTGTGAGCGCCCCCTTAGTGTAAAAGAGGCTGAAAGTCTGCAGAGGAAAAGTGAATGAGATTGTGGCTAATCCCATCCATAGATTACAGAAAAAAACCCTGCGGAAAAGCTGCGTTTTGAAAAAATACCTACGTTTTTGAAAATCACAGCATGTCAATTATACCTGTGGAAATGCTTGGGTTTTCCTTATATGTCTCATAAGGGAAGAAAATACACAGAGAAAAACTCAGCAAAAACAAAATGAATAATGCTGCAGAAAAAATGTGATGCGTTTACGCTGTGATTTTTTTCCGCAGCTGTGTTTCGCTATGTGAGGCCTTAGCCTCAAACAAGGAGAAGTAGCATATGTCCTACTTTATATGTTCACTCCCTTTATGATCCACACCTGGTTTTGGATTCAAAAATTACATTGAAAAAAACCTGAATGCGTGTCCTTATACTTCGGTGGGATTCCCACATATGGGCTGATTTATCATGTCTTATATATCAGTTTTCTGGCATATAAAGCATGATAAACATCACAATTTTTGGCACACACTGAGGTTTTTGTGCTGACATTGTGGGGTTTTTTATCCTCTACACCAGGGGTGTCAAACTCATTTTCACCGGGGGCCACTTCAGCCTCACGGGGTACCTTGAAGGGCCAAGATTATTTTACACGTGTATAAAAGTAACTTCTCCTTAACAGTTAAGCGAGCTATTTGACAGCGTATAATATAAACAGGTGCCATAGCCCCTATTTATAGCGCCCCATTTACACACACTATAATGTTCCACAGCAGTCCCTGCACACTGTATTATGACTCGCAGCTGCCCCGCACACGGTATTATGCTCCATATTGGCCCCTGCACACAGTATGATGCTCCATATTGGTCCCTGCACATGGTATTATGCTCCACAGTGGCCACTGCACACGGTATTATGCTCCACAGTGGCCACTGCACACGGTATTATGCTCCACAGTGGCCACTGCACATAGTATTATGCTCCATAATGGCCCCTGCACTGGTATTATGCTCCATAGTGGCCCCTGTACTGGTATTATGCTCCACAGTGGTCCCTGCACAGGGTATTATGCCCCATAGTGGCCAAACCATGAACTATTATTATACTCTGGGGTCTTTTCAGACCCCAGAGTATAATGAACGGAGACCCAGGGGAGGTGACAAACATAAAAACCAGTGTTACTTACCTACCCTGGACACCGGTGCACTCCTTGCAGCTTTCGGCCCTGTTTAATTGCGCGCACACGTCACGTGATCAGGCCTGCGACGCGACCTGATGACGTCACCAGAGGCCTCAAGCCTGCTCGGAGTAACACCGATCGCAGGAGAGGTAAGTAGCATATGTTTTTATGTTCCCTCACCTCCCCTGGGCCTCCGATTATTATACTCCGGGGTCTGAAAAGACCCCGGAGTATAATAATAGTAGTGTTTGAGGCCCGCGGCTGCTCACAGCGGCATCCCCTTCCCTTTCTGCGTCTGATAGCAGAAGGGGAAGTGGGGTCGGCCACGAGCAGACGCGGGTTAAGTAAATAAATAGGCCGTGACCTGCTGGGGATACTCCAGCAGGTCACGGCCTATTTATATATAAAAAAAAGTTATACTCACCTGCGATGCCTTGATGCAGCCGCCGCCGCCTCCTCTTCTTGTCCGCAACGTCTGTGTCTCAGCGTAGGCGGCGCAATGACGTCATTGTATCGCCGCCTACGCTGAGATGCGACGTCTCTTAAACCAGCCCAGGACAGGCCCCGCTCAGCTCTGTTTTTTTTTTTTTTTAAAGCGGACTGTCCTGGGATGGTTTACATTGCATAGAAAAATGCCGCCCTCCAGACAGTGAGGGACAGTGCCGCCTGAGGCAATAAAGATGGCGGCCGCCCAGGGGCGCACCGCTAATGAGGCGAAGTGAGGCGGCCGCCATCTTTATTGCACTTGTATTGCGTGAGGCCGGGCCGGATAACAGAAGGCAGCGGGCCGGATTCGGCCCGCCGGCCTTGTGTTTGACACCTGTGCTCTACACTCTTAAGGTGGGCCTAGGGATTCCTCAGTTCAATGTATTTACTATATCTAGTTTTCATTGTTGGAGTCCAGAGTATCCTTCTGGAATATTTTACGCAAGAAACACAAATGGATTACAACTGGTGCACAAAGCAACGGTCTTAATAAATCTGTAACGGGTTTTTTTTACCTTTTTTTTTTTTTTTGTAGCAATTTTAACAGATTTTTTTTATAAGCTGAAAAATGCCAAGGAAAAAAAACACGGTATTTTACAGTACCTGCAAAGTGGATGTGATTCTGCTTAATCCCTTCCACACATTGCAGAAAAAAATCTGCAGAGAAATGTTGCGTTTTCAAAAACGCTTGCATTTTTGAAAACCACAGCTCAATTATACCTACGGAAACGCTGGCGTTTTTCCTGTAGGTATAATAGTGGCAGAAAGTCTGTAGAGAAAAACTCTGCCGACTTTCTGTGAAAAATGCTGCAGAGAAAAACATGATGCCACATTTTTTTCTGCAGCATTTTTTTGCTGTGGCTCGCTACATGGGGCCTTAGCTTTAAGAATAAATGTCTGTTATACCAAAAACTTGTTTAGAAACTGATGCTTTGATCTCATGAACAAAAACAGGAACTATACACCATTAATAGTTAGCACTAAAATTCTAAGAATAGCATATCGAAACATGATTTATTCTGAAAAATGTGGTATTTTTCACAACAGTTACATTTTGAGTAATGCCAAAGTCATGTTTTAGAGTTACTTGATAATCAAATACACTGTGGTTTTTCTTTTTATCCCAGCAAGCAATGTGGTTGCTATTACATATAATTACATTGAAATATGGTGCTTTCTGCACAATAACTGTAAATGTGATTTACTGTACAATTACGTAAATATAAACTCTACTTATTAGTATCAAATGCTTTCCTGTATCTGTGGTTCTGGGAGTTTGTCTAAAAATAGAATTAGAAGAAGTTTATGGCATAAGTATTGTTTTGTTTTATTGTAGTGTAGTATTATTAGATAAAGGGTCATTGTACCGGTTAAGGAGGAATCATAAAAACAATCTCCCACATTTACTAAGACTGTTTTTTGACAGTATCAGAAGAGATAATTAAAAGAATTTGTGTCAAACCTATTAAAACATATGAGTAATAAATTAGACTTAAAGTATGTCTCCTTACACACCATGATAATCATGAATGTATACAGATTTAACACTTAAAATAGCAGATATCAGAATCATCCACAATACAGAAAAATAGCATAGAAAATAATTTCCTTAATACAAACCATGAAAAGGGAGGGGATAACAAAAGAAAGAAGGTAGACATATATGAAGGTATAGAGGTAGTCACTGCCTTGTAGGTGCTAAAATCAGAACCCCTTAAGGACACAGCATAATAGCACCTTAAGGACATGGCCTCACTTTTCAAAACTGACATGTGTCATTTTAAATGGCAATAACTTTGAGACGCTTTAACTTACACAAGTGATTATGAGATTTTTTTTGTGACACATTGTACTTCATGTTACTGGTAAACATTGATCAATATTTTTGTATTTATTTATAAAAAAAATTAGGAAATTTGATGGAAATTCGGGAAAAAAAGAATCGCAATTTTTAAAATGTGAAATGCTCTGCTTCTCAGACAGATAGTCATACCACCCAAATACATTAATAAATATTATCTGCCATATCTCTGCTTTATGTTGGCATCATCTTTTAATCATCCTTTAATCGTAATTTATTTTGGACGTTAGAAGGCTTACAAGTGTAACAGCGATTTTCCAGATTTACAAGAAAATTTCCCAAACTATTTTTTAGGGACCACTTCAGGTCTGAAGGGGATTATAAAGGCCATATATTAGAACCCCCCTCCCCCATAAATTACCCCATTTTCACACCTGCACCCCTCAAATAATTCAAAATAGCATTTGGGAAGTTTGTTAACCCTTTAAGTATTTCACTGGAATTAAAACAATATGGAGGTGATATTTAGACATTCAATTTTTTTCCAATAATACAATCATTTAGCCCTAAAATTAACACATTCACAAGGGGTTAAAGGAAAAAAAAGCACCCCACAGTTTGTTAAACAATTGGT
The DNA here is from genome assembly GCA_947044405.1 of Leptodactylus fallax. Taxonomy (NCBI): domain Eukaryota; kingdom Metazoa; phylum Chordata; class Amphibia; order Anura; family Leptodactylidae; genus Leptodactylus; species Leptodactylus fallax. The sequence goes on along the minus strand of CAMRHE010000027.1, from coordinate 5,709,018 downwards.
CCTGAACACGGAAATACCCCATGGTCGTAATCTGCTGTATGGGTACATGGAGGGGCTTGGAATGGAAAGACCGCTATTTGGCTGTTGGAGGGCAGATTTTACTGGGATAGTTTTCAGGTGCCATACTCCATTTGCAGAGTCCCTAGAGTACCAATACATTGTAAACCCCCAAAAGTGACCCCGTTTTGGAAACTACACCCCTCACAGAACATATCAAGGTGTATAATGAGAATTTTGACCCTACAGCTATTTCACAGATTTTATTAACATTGGGACGTGAAAATGAAAAATTACTTTTTTTTTTCCAATAAACTGTCAATTTAGCCCCAAATTTTTCATTTTCACAAGAGGATAAAGGAGAAAAAGCTCCCCAAACTTTGTTACACAATTTCTTTTGAACATACTAATGCTACATATGTGGTTGTAAACTGCTGTATGGGTACATGCTGGGGCTCAAAATGGAAAGAATGCTATTTGGCTTTTGGAGGGCAGATTTTGTTGGAATAGTTTTCGGGTGCCATGTCATATATGCAGAGCCCCTAAAGTACCAGTACAATGGAAACTCCCAAAAAGTGACACCATTTTGGAAACTACACCCCTCATAGAATTTATCAAGGGGTATGGTGAGCATTTTGACCTGACAGCCATTTCACAGATTTTATTAGCATTGGTACTTGGTGTAAACGTCTACGATTTAACTGCAATGTAAACGAGGTGGCAAAAAACGCAGTGTTTTACAGTCACTGCAAAGTGGATGGGATTCTAGCAAATCTCCTCCACACATTGTGGAAAAATACGCGCAGTGGACAAGCTGCAATTTCCAAAACCATTGCGGTTTTGGAAATTGCAGCATGTCAATTATACCTAGAGAAATGCCGGCGGTTTCCCTATAGGTACAGTTGTGCTAAAAAGTTTACATACCCCGGCAGATTTTTTTGTTTTTTTGGCCTTTTTTCAGAGAATATGAATGATGAAACAAAAACTTTTTCTCCACTCATGGTTAGTGGTGGGTTGAAGCCATTTATTGTCAAACTTCTGTGTTTTCTATTTTGAAATCATAATGACAACCAAAAACCATTAAAATGACCCTGTTCAAAAGTTCACATACCCTGGTGATTTTGGCCTGATAACATGCCCAGAAACCAAACCACGGTCAGGTAGATCAACCAAAATTTTGGCCACAACTGCCCGTAAAATTGTTTGGGATGCAAAGAAAAACCCACACATAACATCAGCAGAAATACAGGACTCTCTGAAAACTATCGGTGTGGCTGTTTCAAGATGCACAATAAGGAGGCACTTGAAGAAAAATGGGCTGCATGGTCAAGTTGCCAGAAGAAAGCCATTACCACAAAGAATCTCACCTTCAATATGCCAAACAGCACAGAGAAAAGCCTCAAAACAAGGTAATTTGGAGTGATGATACAAAAATCGAACTTTTTGGCCACAACCATCAACGTTACATTTGGAGAGGTGTCAACAAGGCCTATGAGGAAAGGAACACCATTCCTACTGTAAAGCACGGAGGTGGATCACTGATGATGTGGGGATGTGTGAGCTTCAAAGGCACAGGAAACTTGGTCAAAGTAGAAGAAAAGATGAATGCAGTACGTTATCAGCAAATACTGGAGGCAAATTTGCACTCATCAGCCAGGAAGCTGCGCATGGGACGTACTTGGATGTTCCAACATGACAACGATCCAAAACACAAGGCCAAGTCGACCTGTCATTGGCTGCAGCAGAAGAAAGTGAAGGTTCTGGAGTGGCCATCTCAGTCTCCTGACTTCAATATCATTGAGCCACTCTAGAGAGATCACAAGCGCGCAGTACATGCAAGACAGCCCAGGAATTTACAGGAACTGGAGACTTTTTGGCAAGAAGAATGGGCAGTTTTACCATCTGAGAAAATAAAGAGCCTCATCCACAATTACCACAAAAGACTTCAAGCTGTCATTGATGTTAGAGGGGGAAATACATGGTATTAAGAACTGGGGTATGTGAACTTTTGAACCGGGTCATTTTGATGTTTTTGGTTGTCCTTATGATTTAAAAAGAGAAAACACAGAAGTTTGACAATAAATGGCTTCAACCAACGACTAACCATGAGTGGAGATAAAAGTTTTTGTGTTATCATAAATATTCTCTGAAAAAAGGCCAAAAAAACAAAAAATCTGTCGGGGTATATAAACTTTTTAGCACAACTGTATAATTGAAACAGAAAGTCCACAGAGGAAACCTCTGTGGACTTTATGTCAAAAGCAAAGTGGGAAAACCGAGATGCGTTGCCACCGCAGTTTTTCCAGCAGTGTTTTTTTGCTGCGGCCTGCTACATGGGGCCTTAGCCTTAAACAGTAAAAATGGTGAAGGTAATAATTGGAGCGATCTTGCCGTCTCCACATAAGTTATGCCAGTCAGGAGCTTCTTACATCTGAGAGAGCTTACCCTAAGATGGCCCTGATGTGTATAACCTGCTCCCTGTGTTGCTCCTGCCCTCACAAGGGCAGTCCTAAGCTAGGCCTGAAAGGAAGCCCTATACGTCCCTATGTACATTTCTTCCTACGGGCTACAGGAATCGTCAGGGGACTAAGCTAGCTAATTATAAGTCGCCTTGTTTGGGCCAGCTGTAAGGTGGACCCTGTTAGAGTAAAACCCGAGAACTGCTGTCTGCATACTAACTACACCACTGAAGGGATTTATCAAGTGGCATAGTGTGCATTTTTGACTCTTAAGCATTGCTTTAATTTCCAGAAATGAATATGCAGCAGATAATGAAAAGTGAAAATTACAATTTTTACAGAGATAAGCCATTTCAGTGCCCAATATGTTGTGCCCAGCTTGTGTCAGCAAAGACACACACTCCAAATAATGTTAAGCAGGTATCCAGAACACAACAGGTTTTGGAGCGTTCATCTCTGATACAAACTGGGCACAACATATTATACACTGAAATTACATATCAGCTGCGTATTAATTTCTGGAAAATAAATTAATGCAACACTTAGGGGTTAAAAATGCTCACTGTACCCCTGGATAATTCCTTCAAGGGTGTAGTTTCTAAAATAGGTTAAAATGTCAGGGGATTTGACTTTACTGGCATTTCAGGGCTCTGCAAAAGTGCCATGACTTCCAAAAACTAAACCGTCTAAATCTGTGCTCCAAAAACCACATGGCGCTCATTCCCTTCTGTTCCCGGCTGTGCCCAAACAACAGTTTATATCCACATATGACATTAAATACATTATCCTGGGTGTCAAACATGTGGGCATAAACTGCAGTTTGGGCACACAGCAGGGCACAGACGGGAAGGAGTGCTATGTGGCTTTTGGAGTGCAGATTTAGATGTTTTGTATCTGGATGCCATGTAATGTGTGCAGATTCTCCAAGGTACCGATAAAGTGGAAACCCCTAGGGATTGACCCCATTTTGAAACCTGTACCCCTCAAAGAATTTATCAAGGAGTGTAGTAAGCATTAGTATCCCAGATGTGAATGCACAGTGGATGGTGAAAAGTGAATATGTAAGCTGTGCGGAGTACATTGGGAACACCAAATTCCCTACTATTTCCCCAGTAGCTCCTATGATTGGGGGGGGTCACTCTGGGGGTCAATTCTGGTTTATTTTCCCTTGTAGACTCTAAATCTGGGGTGTACCCTGATATATGCTCGCACAGCTTGTATATTCTTTTCCTGTCGCAGCCAGTTGTGTTGTAGTGATTTGGTGATTTTTGTGTTTTTTGTTTTCACATTGTACAAGCTATTTTTTTTTATTTTTCTGGTGATGTAGTCATATGAGGGCTGTTTTTATGCGGGATGAGATGCATTTTGTAATGACACCATTTTGGGGTACCTATAACTTTCTGAAAAATTTTTATTAAGCCTTACATGATGCAGACATTTTTCATTTTTGTATTTTCGGTTTTTACTCCCTGCATTCCAAAAGCCATAACTTTCTCATTTAAGTTTCCTTTTTTATGTAGTCATGTGAGGGCTTGAATTTTTGTGTGACAAGTTGTGCTTCAAAATGGTACCATTTATTATTATGAATAATGTACTGGGAAGCAGAAAAAAATTCTGAATGAGGTGGAATTGAGAAAAAAAGCAGTACCGCCATTTTCTTGCGGCTTCCACTCTGCAGTAAAAATGCTATGTTAGCTTAATTCTCAAGGTCAGTACAATCCTGGTGATACCAAATTTATAGTTTTTTTCATGTTTTAATAACTTTACAAAATTTCTAAATTTTGAAGAAAAAAATATTTTTTTGAATCAATATATTAAATTTCAGTGTACATTGCTGTGTAAGGTGTTGTTTTTTTGCGTGACAATATGTCGCTTTTATTGATACCATGTTGGGGAATCTATGATGCTTTGATCACTTTTTATTCCATTTTTTAGGGAGGCAAATTGGCGAATAAACTCCATATCAGCCTTTTTCTTTTTTTTTTTCCCTGCTACAGTGTTTACAGTATAGGACAAATGTTCTAATATTTTTATATTTTGTGCATTTTCAGATTTGTGTATTTATGTTTACCTTTATTTGTTTACATTTATATGTGATCTAGGGAAAGTGGGTGATTTAAACTTTCAGTTTGTTTGTTTTTTTAATTTATATTTTGAAAAACTTTTTTCTTTTTTTTTAAGCCCTAGGGCGCTTGAACATGTGATCTTCAGATCACCTGAGCCATAGACTGAAATACCACTGTATTGCAGTCTTAAGCAAATTCGCTATATAACTTTTGAATGCCAATACTCTGAGGACAGTTTACTCAATATTCTAATAGCATAATAAGAGGAACCATCTCAGTTTGGCACAGCCTAAGCACTGAATCGTCTTTCCTCTCCCTCCTTACGTATGCTTCTTAATTTACTCCTATGTTTTCTTTACCCAGAAGGGAAAGGTCCCTCCCCAGACTCTTGAGCAATATCACCACACATTTATCCCCTTAATGACCCGGCCATTTTTTGTTTTTGCATTTTCGTTTTTCCCTCCCCACATTCCAAGAGCCATAACTTTTTCATTTTTCAGTTCACAGAGTCACATGATGGCTTATTGTTTGCGAAACAAATTGTACTTTGTAATGTCACTATTCAATATGCTGTGCAATGTACTGGGAAGCTGGAAAAAAATTCAGAATAAGGTGCAATTGGAGAAAAACTGCATTTGCGCCAAATTCATATGGGTTTAATTTTTACACCATTCACTGTGTGGTAAAAATGACATGTTAACTGTATTCTGTGGGTCAGTACGAACACGGCGATACCAAATTTATATAGTATTTGTAACGTTTTGATACCTTTTTAAAAATTGAAAACTTTGCTAAATAGAAAAAAAAATTTTGCGTCGCCATATTGTGTCACCTGTAACTTTTTCATATTTACATGTATGGAGCTGGGTAAGGTGTCTTTTTATGCGGGACAACATGACGTTTTTATTGATACCACTTGGGGAAAGATCTGATGGTTTGATCACTTTTTATTCAATTTTTTATAGGAGACAAAGTGTTGAAAAAAACGCTATTTGGCCATTTTGATTTTTTTCCCCGCTACGCCGTTCACCATATGGGATAAATATTTTAATATTTTAATAGTTCGGGCATTTTGGAGCGCGGGGATACCTAAAGTGTTTATGCTTACTTTTGTTTATTTACTTTTATATCTGATCTAGGGAAAGGGGGGTGATTTGAACTTTTGTGTTTTTTTAAATTTTTTCATACTTTTAAAAACTTTTTTTTTTTATACTTTTACTTGTATGATCAGACTCCCTAGGGACCTTGAAACCTAGGGAGTCTGATCGATCATACTATTCACTTCCTGCGATACTACTGTATCGCAGTGAATAGCAAAATGCCTTCACTGCTATTAGACGATGCCTCTGGCATCGCGTAATAGCTATACTGTAATGACAGGACTGGGAGCCTTCAATAGGCTCCCGGCTGTCATGGCAACCAAGCGCCGCCCTCCGATGACGTTCTGGAGGGCTGCGATGAGGTAAAAATGGCGGCGCCCTTGGCGGCTCCGCAATTTAGACGCCGCGGTCGTGTTTGACTGCGGCATCTAAAGGGTTAACAGCCGCGATCGGTGCAGGCACCGATCGCTGCTGTTAGCGGCGGGTCCTGGCTGTATTATACAGCCGGCACCCGCGGTGTATGGAGAGCGCTTAGCTCCTGAGCGCTCTCCATACATCGTCATGTGACTCAGGACGTACTATTACGCCCTGGGTCGCTAAGGGGTTAAAGGTAGTCTATCATTCGCAAAAACACTTTTAAGCTAATGGCATGTTGGAATGGCCTTTAAAAAGGCCATTCTTCTCCTACCTTTCCTTGTTTTCTTCTCCCAGCCGATTCCAAGATAATTAGCTTCTTCATGTACTGTATGTAAATGATCACCACGGAGCACCCAGGCGTTCCTTCTCTTCTGTGAGCACCCATCACGTCATCACTTATCACCGCCCCTTCGTCCGTTGCGGTGATTCCCCTCTTGGTCTTCTTTCTTCTCAGTTCTCGCCGGCAGCGAATTCTTGCAACTGTGCAATGTACTCAAGATCTATTCCTGCTCTCCTTTCCAATGATCTTCTCTTCTCTTTCCTTTTCCGCTCAACCCCTTATAAAAATACTTGAAAGTTTATTGTAACAGTAATTGATATTACCTGTTGGATTTAAGCTCTGTAAGAACCTTGGAGCTATTTCTTGGATGTTATTTTATTAATTTGTATTTAATGGAAATATATATATATTGTAGATTTCCACCCTCCATTCCTATATATGTATAGTTATATATGTTATATACAGTTGTTTGTAATTTTCATAAAACAGATTTAAAAGAAGTCACCCCCCTTTCTCCTCATCATATATAAATAACAATATATATATTTACTGTATATGTGAAGAGGTATAATGGAAATGGTAGTCTTTACATTTGTAATCCTGTCTGCAGTAAACCCTAGAAGCATGAAAACAACTGTGCTGAACTGAACTGTGCAGGAAAAAGCCAAATTTATGTTAAAATGCTTTTCTCTTTGCTATGCCACCTCTTGGCTGGTACATTTTACACTAATATTTTACACCAGAAATGGCACACTTTATGACTCCTGTAAGCCATGCCACTTTTTCTAGTCACTTTAAAAAAAAAAAAAACTGTCAAGGGGGTTGAGAGTGTCTTAAGCACATAACTGATATGATACATGCCAAGTACACCAAATTGTGATGCATTTTAATTCCCATATTTTTTTTATGCTACAAAAATTGTGGTGTCAACATAGTCTACAATTTGGCGGAAAACAACATCTTATTTTAACATTTTCTAAGAAGCATTATTAACTTTATAATTTTTGTCCTCAATATACACAATGTATTATGTGTATATCTTTACATTATTGAATCTGACACATTAAAGATTATTATAAAACATTGAGAGACATTCATAAAAATGATAACGTATGTCTTTTTCTTCCTAATATTCTATTAAACCTGATATGACCTCATTAGTGGATATGGGGATTATGCTAAATTATAGTATACAATTAAATAGCATCATTCCACATCTCCTCTACCTTCTTTTGGCCGGGGCCCCACATGTCGTAAATGCTACATAAAAAACTGAGTGAATCCTATCCACACATTGCAGAAAAATATGCGCAGCAGAAATGCTGCGATTTCCAAAACCGTTGCATTTTTGGAAATTGCAGCATGTTAATTATACCTATGGAAACTCCGGCAGTTTCCCTATAGGTATAATTGAAGCAGAAAGTCCGCAGAGGAAAACTCTGCGGACTTTCTGTGAAAAGGGCTGTGGGAAACAACGCAATGCATTTCCGCCATGTTTTTTCCCGCAGCACTTTTTGCCTGCGGTCCGCTACATGGGGCCTTAGCTGTACACTGTTTTTACAACAAAATTTTCCTTGGCAATCCATTTACAGTCATTTCATGAGAGTGAAGACTGAAGGGTTTGTAAATTTGTGAAGGGTAAGGGTACGAGTTTACAGCTTGCTTTGACCTCAATAATTGTTATGAGTAAAAAAAATACTGACCATATAAACAACACATGAATTTGTTCCTCAGACTCTTGAAAGCAAATTCTACAGTGCTTTCTTCTTATCACATATAGTAATGGCTTTCATTTTCGAATGACCTGGTAAGAGCAACAGATGCTGAAGTGGAAAGCAAACAATTTCACACTGATAGGCTCAATTCCGTGTATTCCATCAGAGAGATGCTTTGAGGAAATTCTATTTGCACAGTCACTGACATCACCCTAGAAATATTCTATAAATGGGAATTTCATGGCATAGAACAAACACCTGCACACTGTAGTCATATAGCATAAAAAGAACACGACAACTCAATAACAGACCAAAAAAATAATTCTGTGGCTTAAAAGTAAGTTGAACATATATCATTTATACTAAATGTGTATCATTAAAAGATGAAAAATAGTGAGGTCACAATCACTAGAGCAGTGACAATAGTTACTGTTTTTTTTTGGGCTTAATTTAAAAAAAGGGCCCTTTTTTTTTTTTTTTTTATTTTTTTTTTTTTTTTTTTACCCCCCCCGGGGGGGGGAATGGGGGGCGGCGGCGGGGAAAAAAAAAAAAAAAAGGAGGGAAAAAAAAAAAAAAAACACATCCGGGGGGGGCCCCCGGGGGGGGGGGGCCCTTTATTACCCCCCCCCCCCCCCGGCCCCCCCGGGGGGGGGGGGGGGTTTAACAGGCGGGATTTTCAGTTCTCGTGGGCGTTAGGTATGTTGGTTGTCGCCTCCGCGGGGGGGGATCACATTGCTATAGAGGGGGGGGGGGGGGGGGGGCCGGGGCCCCCCGGCCCCCCCCCCCCCCCCCCCCCCCCGGGGCCCGGGGGCCCCCCAGGACGAGCAGGCCCTTCTAATCAGCTTGCAATTTAATTATAGCTAGGATGCTATCTATTGGAGCACCATTAATATATTAAAGTATACCTTCTATGAGGGCATGTTAAAATAGGACCTAAGATACCAATATGCTAATCAGGCTGTCTACTGTCTGCACCAGCCCACGACCATCTTAATTTACATATTGGGTGCTAAAACTAACAGCACAGGAACAGTGGGGGCTAGAGAAAACAGTCTAACTGTGCTGGAATCATTGAAACAGCAACTATTAGAGGATCCAAAGAGTTGGAGTCGGTGGAGGTAACATTGAAGAATCTTAGGACTATTTTGAGAACTGTTTGAACTTAAAATACATTTACAAGTAACTCCCTAAAAATAATGTTGGAGGCAGAATTTCAATAAGCACAATGAAAAAGCTGGAAAATAATTCTTCATAGAGATAATTTATCAATGTAGATGTGATAACCGATTGATAAATATAATGTTTACAATATATTAATATATCTGACATTATGTGCACACCTGCATTCGGTTTTCTACTCTATCTCTTGTGGACCTGATAAACGGAAACCCACTCCTCTTAAAAAGCGGTAACCCCTGGAAACCTGCGGACCCCATAGACTATAATGGGGTCTGCCGGGTTTCCGCCCGAAAAATGCAGAGAGAAAAGTCCTGCTTGCAGACAGAATGGGTAATGGATTCCCCAAGCGCTCACAGAGCGCAGATGTGATCCCAGCCTTAGACACTTCAAACTGATTTACGGTATCACATAAATATGCTACCCTATTTAAGGGCAGCATAGTTTGGATAGAAATCCAAATTTTTCTATTAGCCAAAACAGAACTAAAAGTATTGTTAGGCTAATTTACTAATTTTGTCTAAGGCCGGGACCCTACATGGAGAAAATGCTGGGGAGAAACACGCGGGAAAAACACGTGGCAGAAACACCGTGGAAAAATCCCATTATTTTACAGTCTAGCAAATCCCATCCACATATTATGTAAAAATACGTGCAGTGGCATGCTACGATTTCCAAAACCTCTGCGGACTTTCTCTGAAAAGCGCTGCGGTAAAAAATGCGTTGTGCTTCCGCTGCGGTTTTTCCCACAGCACTTTTTTGCTGCGACCTGCTATGTGGGACCTTAGCCTAAGATTTAAAAAATAAATAAAAAATTATAGCATTTTGTGATATAAAAAATGTGGAAAGACACTTTTCAATTCCTTTTTATAGTGTCCCAAATAAAAAAACTGAAAACTAAACATGAAATAATAAAGCCCATCTGAAACAAAGACTAATTATTTGAACAACTGAAAGGAAAAATATATATATATCCTTGAAAACCTCAAATACCAAAAATCCTGAAAATGTGTCCGATCATGAACCAGGGAAAAGGGCTCAGTCATGAAGTGGTTAAGATTCTATTCCTACTTAATTGAGCTTCATGTTTGTGCTTGTTTTTTATTTTGTTATAATTTGTTTTTTACATTTCACATTTAGGTCAGCAAAGCAAGAAATGTGTCAATGAAAGGCAGGTGGAAATATTTATGGACTGTGGGTTGCCAGCCGTGATTGCCAGTTGTAAGATTTCCAGTTATGTCATATTGCAAATGACTTCTCACTCTACCTATTTTTAGGAATGTTCTGTGGATACATTTTCTGGCTCACTAAAGAGGATGATTTTATGAGGTAAAATCTTTCATTTTCTCAGGGTTATAGTGTTATCCTAGTAGATTTATTTCAGTTGGCATTTATAATGCATTGTGATGAAATTAGATTACATAAATACACATACAAGCGGAGAGAAATGTCAAAATCTGTCTTTAAAAAAGACAAATGTATAAATAGCACCATGGAAAATCATGACGCTGAAAAAATCAATTACATGTTTTATATTCAAACTACAGTGTGAAAGTATGAAATCACCACTAAAGATACTAAAACTACTATTGTCAAGTTTTAAAGAAGAGTTTTTGCAAATTTTCTATTGGTGACCTATTCTTAGAACATTGGTAGGGGTTCAACTCCACTCCTCCAGTGAAGTCTGAAGAAGGAGCAGTAGGCTTCGAAACGCATTACTACCTGGTTTTTCTTTTTTGTTTTTTATTTTGTTATTTTGTTGCATTTATTGCTATCTGTATACTCCAAATAAAAAATCCATCCTTGGACAACCATATTCGGAGTTAATTCCATTTAATCTGGAGGAATCACGGCCACAGCGGTGCCTACAAGGGAGCGCAGGAAAATTGGGTCCAGCTTTGTGTTTTTTGTGAAGATTCACACACTCATATTATTTATCTTTCTCCTGGTTTCTCTATTTTGGAGTTAAGGACTGGGACACCATCACTGCAGCACCCCCACAAAGCTTCTCTAATAAGACGCAAAAGTTGTTGTGTATGACACAACACCTCAAGGTAATTTTCCACTTATAAGGGGAGTTTGGGATTATTTCACTTGCACATTTAAGGTCCCGAACAAGGGACCCGCACAATACCTGTTGTATTTTTTTCTTTTCAGAATTTGTCCAGTCCTATTCATGAGAGAATTGCAGTAACCATACTGAGCCACTACTGTACACATTATATGGTACTGCTGGCTGGCACACTTTGTCTCTGCAATCAGCTGATTGGTGGGGGTGCCAGGACTTTACATAGAATATTAGCCTTATTCTACAAGTCAGTACTGCAGGTACAGGTCAATTACAGCAATACCTAAATTATATAGTTTTTAAAGTTTTGCTATTTTTTGTACAATAAAAACACTTTTTGGAAAAAAAAAAATCATCTTTTTTATTTTTTTCATTGACAGAGCTAGTTGAAGGCTTCTTTTACTGGATAAACTGCGGTTTTCATTGGTAGCTGAGGGAACCTATGACTTTTTAATCCTTTTTTAGGCCAAGGCCCCATGTTGCAGAAACACAGCGTTTTTTGTTGCAGATTTTGCTGCGTTTTTTTTGCCAAAGTCAGAAGTGTCTACAAAAGGAATGGAAAATATAAAAGAAACACTTAGATGTTTCCATTCTGTTAATTCCACTCCTGACTTTGGCTTATAACGTGGGGCTGTAGCCAGTGTCGGACTGGGATGTCTAGGACCCACCAGTGGAATTGCTTCTAGGGGCCCTCCATCAGGACCCCTGCAGATCAGCAGTACTGAGACAGGGCGGCAAAAGGTAATAACATGTTGGGAGCCATGTTGCTCACCCACCATACCATGTGCACCACTGCACTACCTAAACCCACTGCTACACCCTGTATGGCAAGTGAACAGCATGGCTCTTAGAATTGTTACCTGTAGCCGCACTGTCCTGTAAAAGCTGATCTACAAAGGTCCTGGCTGTTGTATAATCGCAGATGTAATATTGCTGGCCTATCCTAAGGACAGGCCATCAATATTAGAAATATGGATAAATCCTTTGAAGAGGTTGTCCAGGAATTGGCGCAACCCATGTCCCTTGTGGGAGGTGTAAAATAAAAAAATAAAAAATCATACTCACCTGTCCCCGGCGTACCGTTGTCCGCTGCCAGTGTCCTTTCAGTCTCGTGCCAGCGACTCCTTGCTGGGAGTCCTGCACCTCATGTGACCGCTAAGACCAATTAGGTACAGGATTTCCAGAAATGAGGGGCCACCATGAGACCGAACAGATAGAGGCAGGGGACAGTGGGGTGCTGGGGACAGGTGAGTATGCTTTTTTTGAAATTTTTTTTTTATTTTTACACCTCCCTGGCGGCCGCCAGAGTGGTCTCTCTAGTTTTTGAAACCCCTTAAGGGGTTGTCTGGGCCAAATTTTTCTATGGTCACTTCACTGGTCCCCCCACATAGTGACCTCTTCACTGGTTCCCCATACTGTATGGGGAACAGTGATGGAGCCATTATATTGTGTGGGAGCAGTGATGGGGGATAACATCCTGTGGAGGGGACATTAAACTGTGTGAGGCATATTAAAGAGGTTGTCCAGAGTTACCTTTTTTATGACCTATGGTCAGGATAGGCCATAAATACCTGATCGGTAGAGAGCTGACACACGGCCCTATCAGCTGTTCGGAGCCACTTCCGGCACCCGTTCTGTACATAACACAGGGCCGGAAGCAGAAAGCTCCATACGCTGTTTAGTTTCCCGGCGCCTTCACTGCAGCTCAGCTCCTACTGACTTCAATAAGTGCTGAGATGCAGTGAAGGTGCTCGGCTAATACACAGTGGACAGAGCTTTCTGCTTCTGGCCCTGTATTGTGTACAGGACGGGCGCCAGAAGTGGCTCCGTACAGCTGATCAGTCCGGGGTCAGCCACGTACAGATAAGATATCTATGGCCTATCCTGAGGATAAACCATAACAAATTATGCCTGGACAACCCCTTTAATATACCCCCCTAATGAGCCACACTTTAAAGAGGTTGTCCAGTATAATTTTTGTCTTTTTTATAATTAGTCTGGGAGAAGTTAATCCCCCCCCCCCCCAAAAAAAACAAAAACATACTAAACATACTCACCTGTCCCCGGTGCTCTGGTGTCAGAAGGTCCCAGCACGGTCCGGTCCTGCTGCTCCGCTGTCTTCTTTTACCGGAAGTCCTCACTGGCTGTGACGTCCCAGGTCCCTTCCTTTAGGCCGCTGATTGGCTTCAGGGGTCATGTGACGTCACAGGTAGTCACGTGCAGGGGGAACTTGCGCTGGAAGAAAACAGAGCTGCAGGCCGAACCGTGCTGGGAGACACTGGGGACAGGAGAGAAAGTTTGTTGTTTTTTTTTACCTGCCCCAGTGTAATTAAAAAAAAAATGTTATCCTGCACAACCCCTTTAATGTCCCCCAGGCTATTGGCCTCCATCACTGCCCCCCCAATGACCCCATCAATGGTCCCCATACAGTATAGGGGACCAGTGAAGGGGCCACTGTACAGGGAGGAATATTGATGTTTATATGCCCATACAGTGGCCCCTTCACTGGTCTCCCCTATAGCAGTATTGGAGTTTCTGCGACTTAGGTATGGTTATGCTGGAGCCCTAGAGCAGGCACCAGCATAACAATACAGTGAGAAATTAGCTGGGGTGGGAGGGGGGGGAATTACAACTCTCAACAGACCCAGAGCATCTGGAGTTGTTAGGGGTTGTAGTTATCAGAGTTGTCAGTGAAGTTGAAAGATTTGGGGGCAAAATAGGGGGAAAAGTTGTTTTTTTGTTTGCATGGTTAAGTTGTACTTACCTTTCACACTGCTGGTCTGGGCTCCTATGCAGAAGCCCGCCGCCGCACACAGCATCAGTACGTCAGTGACGCTTGCAGCAACAAGCTGCAACTGGATTGGTTCCATCAGCTGCCCATCAGGATCCCCCTAACCCCTCCCTAGAGTAAATTCTTGATAGTGACAGTTATGGGTGCTGCAGCGATATCTCAGATACTTGAAAGAGATACAGCTTTAGTACCCACAACCGCAGTTGTCAAGAACATGGTGAATGAGCAGCGCAGCACCCAGCATGTAAACAATACTGGGACAGTATAATATGCTCCGCAGTGGCCCCAACACAGCATTATATGCTCCGCAGTGGCCCCAACACAGCATTATATGCTCCGCAGTGGTCCCAACACAGCATTATATGCTCACAATGGCCCCCACACAGTATTATATGCCCTCAGTGGCCCCCACACAGTATTATATGCCCTCAGTGGCCCCCACACAGTATTATATGCCCTGAGTGGCCCCCACACTGTATTATATGCCCAAAGTGACCCACACACACTATTAGGTGCTCCACAGTGCTCCCCCTCCCCAGAGCCGGTGCTATTATTATACTCTGGGGTCTCCTCAGAATATAATAAGTACAGGTCCAGGAGAAGTGTTTAAAAATAACAAACACTTATACTCACCTTGTCTTACCTCTCCGGGGTATCCTCGCTCCGTCCTGCTGTCTTGCCCATCTTCCTTGGTCCCCTTGTCTCCACGTCCTGTGTCCCAGACGTCACCGCTGGGGCCTGTGATTGCACCTCAGCGGTCACGTGGGACGCGATGACGTCATTACCTAGCGCGCTCCATGTCTCCGCTGGGGCCTAATCACAGGCCCCTGCAGTGAGGCCGGAGAAAGTGCCGGAGACGATGCTGAGTCCAGGACAGCCAGGTGAGTATTTTTTTTTTTTTTTTTGTCACTTCCCCTGGGCTGGCATCTAATGGAAAGGGGCCGGCCCCTTTCCATTAACAATAGGTATAGCGGTTGGGGAACCAGGCCTTCCCCGACCACTATCATGATAGTCCGGGGCCCCGGCCATTTCCAGCTGGCCGCGGGCCCCGCACCCCTCTGGCCACGATCGTTACGCCACAGTCCATTGGTCAGGGGCCCGATCGGGATGATCAGGAGCCGGTCGGGCCCCTGACCGTCCCGATCAGACCCTTGACCTTTGCATTGGCAAAATGAGTACTAATAGTCGGGGCTCGGGGCCCACTGGGGGATTCACCGGTTCCCCGGTGGGCCAGTCCGACCCTGGCTGTAGCCTTATTCCATTTTTTTTGGCAGGTGAGGTGACCAAAAACCAGCGTTTCTAGATGGAGTTTTTAGTTTTATTCTATGGTTTAGTACAGTTGTGGTGATTCCTAATTTAGGCTGGGGCCCCACGTGGCATAAATGCCGCAGAAAAAACGTGACGTTTTACAGTCCCTGCAAGGTGGATGGGATTTTAGGAAAAATATGTGAAGCTGACATATTGCGATTTCCAAAACCGTTGCGGTTTTGGAAATCGCTGCATGTTAATTATACCTACTGAAATGGTAGCGGTTTCCCTATAGATATAATAGAAACAGTATGTCCACAAAGGACACCTCTGCTGTCTTTCTGTGAAAAGTGCTGCAGGAAAAACCACAATGCATTGCTGCCACAGATTTTCCCGCATAGCTTTTTTTGCTGCAGCCCACTACATGGAGCTTTAGCCTTATACAGATTTGCTATTTGCTGATTTTGTTGAATAAAAACACTCTTTTGAAACAAAGGCAACCAGACGATTGTAGTGTAGTGTATTGTGGTTGTCAGCATAAAAACTGAGAGCCAACCTATCATGTCTGATAGGGGAACAATGATGGCAGACCCAGGGGTCTTGATCAGATGCCATGACAACACATTGCCGCCCCTAAGCATGGAGCGGGGAGGTAATGAAGGAAAACAAACAGTGGGAATCATTTAAATGCTGAGAGCAATAGCAATAGCAATCTCAGGCACTGCTGCAGGTTGTTAGCTGTATAGCTACTACTCACTGCTCATAGCACCAGCTCAACTTCTCAGCCAGCACTTTCACCATGCCATATATTTACAGCATGGTATACTCTGTTTACCCTTGCCATGCTGTAAATTTACATCTTTGGGTTGATTTAAAAATATAATAAAAATTTTACTATTTTACTTTATGAGTGTGACTTGAATACCTGGACTGCAGATACTTGGGCAGGGAAGTCTCATAGAAAAATGGGCAATCTCCTTTAGATGCCTTTTCAAAAATGTAAAAGTTGTGTCTAGTATTCCAGCTCCAATTAAACTGCAGTACCAGAGATAGTCCATGGACACAAATGAAAAGATTTCTCGCTGTAATCCAGAAGACACCTTTCTTTCGCTGGGATATGCTATATCACTATGATTTTTGTAAATCCAACATCTGTGACCTGCACCAATCCTGAGAACAAAAGAACTTTTCATTTGCCCTGTAGTGGTCCTGGCCACCCAAGCTTCACTGTGCAGGTAAAATCTTTAATGGAACCTGCACCGCAGCTGGGTAAATAAAGCCTACTTGGATCAAAAGGTAAAACATGGGAGATAATTCTCTGCATCTAAACATCTAAAATGAAAGTGATTTGTTCCTATAAAGATATTATTCTATGACTAATGTATTGAATAGAAAAAAGAAACTGAAAAACACAGAGTGCACTCTCAGTATTATATATGAGTTAACAGGTGTTACTAATCCACCGAACATAGCATCAAGGATAGGGGTAGACATCACAGTATTTGACGTTAAATGTCCTTAATTCTCTCTGATACTAATAAAACATTTTGTGATAGTCACTTTTACATAGGCACTGTTGTTTCAAAAAACTTTGTATAAATGACCAGTAACAAACTTTGCGATATAGCTTATCAGAGAGAAATGCCTCTTTCTGTTCATATCAGACTTCCCTGCTCCCCCTTCCTCTGCTAAAGTGAGTTTCACTGTGAAAATCACTGCTTTATTCTTCTGAAGACAGACTATAGGTCACATGACTCAGATGAATCCTCTCTATACATATCTTTGGATGGGGGGAAGATAGCAGGAAGAGAGGGAGGTAAGACAAGAAACCTTTTATTCTGAATAGAGAGTTTTCTATTACAGATAAAGCACTTTAGTTATATCAGTACAGGTCAGCAATCTCTATATATGTTCTACATGGTTCTGGGTCTGTTTCTGATTGAGTGAGAAACAGTTATAGTGTGTGTAATGTAATGTGCTGTTCTCTACCCATCAGCTCAGAGAGAACCGTAAATTCCACATACAGCATACAGCAGAAGAAACTGCTAAATATAAGTCATATAATTGCCAGAAATAGTGTTACCTCTCATATATACACCTATAGCAGCTTATCCTGAAAAGCTAAATAAAACGACAAGTACCCTTTCTCTATATAGTATAATTATAGTTGCATTCTACCTGATATTCTACTATGATTTTCAGATGAAAAACATCAACCTGTCATATACAATTCCCACACAATACTGTCACACATGGCTGCATAATTGCACATCATCACCTTAGGCAGGGCCCCACATTGCGAAAATGCAGCATTTTGGCCATGGCGGAACGCCACAGCAAGAAACGCTGTGTTTTACATTACCTGCAAAGTGGATGCTAATCCCATCCACACATTGCAGAAAAAAATCTGCAGCGGAAATGCTGCGATTTAAAAAATGTAAATCGCATCATGTCAATTATGCCTACAGAAACACTGGCATTTTCCATATAGATATACTGTGTTTCTCCAAAAATAAGCCCTACTCCAAAAATAAGCCCTAGCTAATTTAACCCCTTCCCTACATCTGCCGTGTGATTACAGCGGATGCCGGGTCCTTAAAGATGGCGGTCGCTCTGCTGCAGAGTGGCTACCATAGCTGCCCTACTGGTCTACTGGTCTCCGCAGAGACCTGGAGTTAATGCCCGCGATCAGTTTCTACCCTGATCGCGGGCATTGTTCAGCGTGACCCCCCCTCCTTCCCACCAAAGTAGCAGAACCGCTGGAGTTAATGCCCGAGATCAGAGTGGACTCTGACCATGGGCATTGCTAAGTGTGACCTCCCCCCCGCAGTCCCCAGGGCCGTTCCCAACCGCCTATAGCTACTATACTATAGCTACAGTCCCTATAGCCCCCCCCCCCAAAGCAGAGAAGCTGTCCCAGGGGCCGGTCCCCACTGGCCCCGTACCTTTCACGTTGCAGGTCGGCTCCCACGCTGCGAGATCTCGGGAGCCGACCTGTTCCTTTGATAGCCAGGAGCCTTAGGAAGGCTCGCAGGCCTGTTATAGGAATATTACTATTGAGGTCCAGTCTCAATAGTAATGTAGATAATCTCCCATAGACTGCAATACGTTGTATTGCAGTCTATGGGATGATTGCAGGTTCAAGCCCCCTAGGAGGGGTTAATAGTAAAAGAAAAAAAAAAGTTAAAAAATATTAAAAAACAAAACAATACAACAAAAGTTCAAGCCCCCCTCCCCACTTTCACTAGAATACATATAAAACTAAAATATTACTGTGAAACACATAAACATTAGGAATCCCTGTGCCGAAAACGCCCACTCTACAAACTTATAAAAATATTTTACCTCTGTAGCGGAGCGGAAAAAAAAATTCAAAAGTGCCGAACTGCTGTTTTTTCGCTGTTTCACCTCTGATAAAAGTTGAAATAAAAAGCGATCAAATGTGTGATTGTTGTTCATGGAAAAAATTGAGACCTACCCCGAAAATAAGCCCTAGCCCTTTTTCGGAGCAAAAAATAATATAAGATCCTGTCTTATTTTTGGAGAAACAAGGTAATAGAGACAGAAAGTCCGCAGAGGAAAACTCTGCAGCGTTGTTTGGCTGTGGCTCGCTACATGGCATGCCGAAAGCACCATCAAATAGAGCATAAGATATTCTTTTCAACTTCACCTCTTTTATTTTGCAAATTGCCCATTTACCTATATAAAATTGCTTAAGGCAGGGTTCACACTACCATTGGATTCCGTTATGAAGGTCAACAAAAAAAAAACGGACACCTATCATAACAGACATTAACGGACACTAACTGATGTTAATGTGTCCGTTTTTTTAAGGGGGCGTTCACACTACCGTTGGTGACCGTTAGTAGTGTCCGTTGCTATTGTCCGTTACAAGATTTTAGCATTGGACACTAGCTGAACCGGCAGAAATCCGTTAAAATTACCATTTGGCTATTTCAGATTATATATAGCGATAGATTCTGACACAGCTATCAAAGACTGACCCAATCACTTGTATATATACTGTAATAATACTATGGTGGGTGAAATCAGAGGCATTTCTGACATTTGCCATAAAACATTAAATTTAAGCAGAGCTAAACTTACTGTGACAAATACATATTACAGTACCAATTCATCAGGTAAGACCATGTCAATATTTTCCATGACATAATGAAAGTATGCTAAAAGGACCAGATAACCCTCATCCAAACCCTCAACACCTCCTGCCAACTCCAACTCAAGAACATCCATTGAATCTTCTCCTTCCTCACCCCTGAAACTACAAAGATGCTAGTCCATGCCCTCATAATCTCCCACTTAGATTACTGTAACACCCTTCTCCATGGCCTCCCAGGAAACACTCTCACCCACCTCCAGTCCCCTAAACTGTGCTGCTCACTTAATACACCTCTCCCCTCGTTCTTCATCAGCCGCTCTCCTCTACCAATCCCTTCACTGGCTACCCGTTGCCCAGCGAATAGCGTTCACAATGCTAACGCTGACATATAAAGCCATCCACAACCTGTCCCCTCCATATATCTCTGACCTAATCTCCTGCTACCTGCCCGCACATAACCTCCGATCCTCCAAAGACCTCCTACTCCGCTCTGCTCTTATCCGCTCTTCACACAACTGTCTCCAAGACTTCTCCCGTGCATCCCCCATACTCTGGAACTCATTACCAAGACACATAAGACTGTCTCCTTGTGTACTGTATGTAAACCCTCAAATGTAAAGCACCATGGAATTAATGGTGCTATATAAATAATAGATAATAATGATAATAATAATAATAATAATAATAATAATAAAATAATAATAATTAATAAATAGCTTAAAAACTAGAAAGGCCATTTCCTGCTCAAAGCCAGAGCACATGGACACCTTCACTATGTGGGTTTCTCAAGACCAATGAGACAAAGAGCAGGAAATTGCCCTTGTAACACATTGACCTCGACACAGTAGGGGACCATACAGGACAATTACTTCTATTTAACACCTAATTTCAAATGTGTGGTTATCATTAAACTGCAGGCTATAGATCTTGTGTTAGCCACACAGAGCTAAATCCTGCCATACTGTGTTTTCCTTTAATTTGTCAAAGTGTTAAATGCAGTCAATATTTACAGTCATATGAAAAAGTTTGGGCACCCCTATTAATCTTAATCATTTTTAGTTCTAAATATTTGGGTGTTTGCAACAGCCATTTCAATTTGATATATCTAATAACTGATGGACACAGTAATATTTCAGGATTGAAATGAGGTTTATTGTACTAACAGAAAATGTGCAATATGCATTAAACCAAAATTTGACCGGTGCAAAAGTATGGGCACCTCAACAGAAAAGTGACATTAATATTTAGTAGATCCTCCTTTTGCAAAAATAACAGCCTCTAGTCGCTTCCTGTAGCTTTTAATCAGTTCCTGGATCCTGGATGAAGGTATTTTTGACCATTCCTCTTTACAAAACAATTCCAGTTCAGTTAAGTTTGATGGTCGCCGAGCATGGACAGCCCGCTTCAAATTATCCCACAGATGTTCAATGATATTCAGGTCTGGGGACTGGGATGGCCATTCCAGAACATTGTAATTGTTCCTCTGCATGAATGCCTGAGTAGATTTGGAGCTGTGTTTTGGATCGTTGTCTTGCTGAAATATCCATCCCCGGCGTAACTTCAAATTCGTCACTGATTCTTGTACATTATTCTCAAGAATCTGCTGATACTGAGTTGAATCCATGCGACCCTCAACTTTAACAAGATTCCCGGTGCCGGCATTGGCCACACAGCCCCAAAGCATGATGGAACCTCCACCAAATTTTACAGTGGGTAGCAAGTGTTTTTCTTGGAATACTGTGTTTTTTTGACGCCATGCATAACGCCTTTTTGTATGACCAAACAACTCAATCTTTGTTTCATCAGTCCACAGGACCTTCTTCCAAAATGAAGCTGGCTTGTCCAAATGTGCTTTTGCATACCTCAGGCGACTCTGTTTGTGGCGTGCTTTCAGAAACGGCTTCTTTCGCATCACTCTCCCATACAGCTTCTCCTTGTGCAAAGTGTGCTGTATTGTTGACCGATGCACAGTGACACCATCTGCAGCAAGATGATGCTGCAGCTCTTTGGAGGTGGTCTGTGGATTGTCCTTGACTGTTCTCACCATTCTTCTTCTCTGCCTTTCTGATATTTTTCTTGGCCTGCCACTTCTGGGCTTAACAAGAACTGTCCCTGTGGTCTTCCATTTCCTTACTATGTTCCTCACAGTGGAAACTGACAGGTTAAATCTCTGAGACAACTTTTTGTATCCTTCCCCTGAACAACTATGTTGAACAATCTTTGTTTTCAGATTATTTGAGAGTTGTTTTGAGGAGCCCATGATGCCACTCTTCAGAGGAGATTCAAATAGGAGAACAACTTGCAATCGGCCACCTTAAATACCTTTTCTCATGATTGGATACACCTGGCTATGAAGTTCAAAGCTCAGTGAGGTTACAAAACCAATTTTGTGCTTCAGTAAGTCAGTAAAAAGTAGTTAGGAGTATACAAATCAATAAAATGATAAGGGTACCCAAATTTTTGCACCGGTCAAATTTTGGTTTAATGCATATTGCACATTTTCTGTTAGTACAATAAACCTCATTTCAATCCTGAAATATTACTGTGTCCATCAGTTATTAGATATATCAAATTGAAATGGCTGTTGCAAACACCCAAATATTTAGAACTAAAAATGATTAAGATTAATAGGGGTGCCCAAACTTTTCCATATGACTGTACATTAAGAGGTTTCTCTCACCCACACAGTCATGACACCATTTTGACCTTTGAATGCCTTAGTGGGTTCAAAATACCTTCAACTACCTAATAAGTTGCATCAAAGATAATATGGATGAATAAATGGATAAAATAATAAATGAATGAATTGATAATATTTTTTTACATATATCTTTCTTTAGTTTTTTTTATTGCTAATTACTGTATTGTACTAAAGTACTTCAGTTTGCACAATAGATTTACACTATACAAATATTATGTGCATTGAAATCATATCTCACTGCCAGTTTTTATCAAAAAGACACACAAAATGATTAGTTTGGTGTAAGGTTCTATGTGCCAAACACATTTCTCTTCCTTAATATTAATTCTGAATATATTAATAACACAAGTTTGGAAATTCTTTCAAACATTTAAAAAATAAGGAAAACTGCAAAATACATTTCAGCATATCAAATATGGATCTTCCGAACTATACAATCATTACGACATAGATTATTACAGTGAGGTATATGGTATAAAAGGGAAGAACAAAGAATGTGTAGAACTATTATAACAGAGCAATAAGTAGTTCTCTATAAGACCATAGCAACTACATGTCATCAAATGCTGTGTAATGTCATTGTTTTATAACTGATCTACTCTTTTCCTGTTTACTGAATAGAAAGTACTTTGCACTGTGCATTTTCCCAACAGGCGTCATCCATCCCTTGTGCAGTGCTGCTATGAGCACAGGAAGCCAGTCCAGGAACATAGTATTTTCTGGATGCTGAGTTTTAAGCTGTAAGAATAATATCCTTGCTCATGGCCTCTTCCTTTTTATATATCTTATAGCACTGCTGGCATGCAGTGGGCAACAACTGTGCCTACAATAGACAAAAATGAATGGAAAATGGTTTCCATTTCCCAGTCAAGATTTCTGAGGAATAAGTCTCTGTTCAAGTTGAAAGCCTGCATGTGGGTTCAGCTGGGGCTTCTGTCAATTTGAGTGGCAACAACAGAGCAGTGGGCATTGTTGTTCTTAGAGTCAAAATAAACATAAACCTCAATAAAACCCCAATTGATCCCATTGTGTGACAATAGGGTCAGTCTGTCATCATTTGAATGATCTGTGCAGTGGATCCTTTCCTTGTTTAATAAACAGAAGCCATAATGCTTGTGTAAACAGAGGCGAAGGGCTTTTTTTTTTTACATGAGCCCATCAGTCTACGAAAGAGCATTCACAAGAACACACTGGCTCCTGATCATTACTCATGTAAACAGCGCAGTGTTCAGCCAACAAACCAAAAAATATGCCTGTATGTCAGATGATCAGATGGTTTATGCAGACCTAATTTGCATTGTGAGCAGTACATCTTCAGGCATAAAAAGGGGATGTGTGGCCAACAATTATGCAAATATCCCAACCGAGTACCCATAGTAGTGATTACTTACAAATGTTAACAAAATAAGGCTTTGTTTGGAGCCTTCACAGCAGTTATGTAATGGCTCTCACATGTATTATATGGGCCCGACACTCAGTAGAATGTCCCCGTCATGTAGTATAATGGCTCTGACACTCAGTAGAAAGGCCCAGTGGTCACTCTGGCGTCATGATGCTGTATGATCCACGTGATTGGGCCTCAGTGGTCCCTGATGTCATTTAGGAGCCCAGAAAAGGCCTGAAGAGGGCAGGGACCCATGTCAGCACCCAGGGGAGGTGAGTAACACTGTTATGTTTACTCACCTCCCCTGGGTCTTTTATACTCAGACCCCAGAATATAGTAGTAGGTAATGGGTGGTAAACCTCACAAACCACGATTATAGGGGTACTCTCACCACAGCGTGTACCCCTGGTAATAGCAGGGTGTACCCCCAGGGGTATGTGTACCACAGGTTGAAAACCACTGCTCTAGGGTATGTGTAGACACTGGCACATGTCGGTTGGGTGACAGGTTTGGAGATGTGGGTAAGGAAGGGTGCAAGTCTGTACTGCAACCGAAGCATTTTCTCATGTTTATGACAATGTCTAATGTCTATAATGAATTAACAGCAAGGTCCTAAAAGGATTTTCATTTCCACTTATTGACATAATAAGAATAATATTGAAATTCTAGCTGACACATTACAAACTGGGTTTGTATTAAGTATTCATTTTAATGGGTTTTTAAAGCAATGCGCGGGTGTCCGATTGTATCCTCTGCGCCGCAAAGCCGTTTTTTTCCGTCAGACACAAAGTCCTGCATGTCCGACTTTGTTTCCGATGAAAAAACTGGATTCACGGCGAAGAGGGTACAATCGGACACCCATGCATTGCTTTAAAAACCCATTCAAATGAATGGGTTTTTAAGCAATGCGTCGCTAACCTGTCGCTATCCGATGCCTATCCAGTTTCCCGAGAGTTTCACTCGGATTGAGAGCGGACGGACTCAAGTGCAAGTGTGAACCCACCCTTAGTCTGCGTCTAAATACATATAAGTGTTGTGTTGGCACCCCCTGACAGTCAGTACCTGGGACATACGCCCCAGTTGCCTCTCCCTCCCCACCCAGCTATACCCCTGCACATAGTTTGTACAAGGTTTGGTTTGCTGTTTTCACATTTTGGACATACTAGGACATTTATAGTATTATTTCATCCTTCTATGAAGTTAAAGGGATTTTCTACAAGTCCATCACTAGGATAGGTCATCAATATCTGATTGTGAGGAACCCCTACAGATCAGTTGCAGTTGCTCAAAGCCAGGGAGCACCTCTTCCACTTTGTAGGCAAGTCATGTCATGTTTGTTTATTATGTGACCTGTTTGCAGCTCAAGTGAATGGGACTGAGCTGCCATATAAAGCACAGCCACCAACAAATGCAGGGCACCTTTTGTTTTAAGAGAAGAGGCTATATGTGGATAGTATCCAGTATGGTCTCCATTCCAGATGACCAGTGTTTTTATCGCAAAGATTTTATACATTGTGACAACTTGGGAGAATTAGTCTCAAAATGGCGTCAGACTCCTGGTCCGGACAGCAGTGGTTCGTGGTACTGGGCGCCGGAGAGATAGCGTTCAGACGGTCCAAGTGTAAAATAAAACTGGCTTTATTCAGCATAGGTGCAACATAGCAAAACAACAAAAAACCTAGGCCACAGTTAGGGCCCTAACTCACTCCTTGAGCCCCTAACTAGCCTGACTCCTGCTCAGCTCTAGCAAAAGACCCCTGTGGACCCCAGCCCTCCTGGCACAGACTGTCTATCTGCCCAGCTGGTTCCACAATTTCCTGCTCCATGCAGGTTTCTCCAGCCTTCTGGAAATACGCGCCCCCACCCAAAGGTGTGGCTAAGGGCCTTTTCAGGGCTGGCCTGGGTCTCTCCCTAGCGCCCTCTAGGTTCACATACTCACATACCCTCCCCCTCAGCTCACTACCCATGGGGTGAGCTACAATGGGACGAGACATCCTATGACGAAGTCCCTCTTCAACCATGTATGCCTGTCCAGTGTCTCTCCAGAAGTCCCAATCTGGCGGTCTCTTCTTCCAAATTCCGGTTACTCGACATTTCCGGTTTCTCATCACTTTAACTGCTACGCCAAGATCCTGGCCATTCTGTGCAAAGGCAAGTTTTACTTCATCACCTTCACAATTCGCCATACAGGGGATCACATCATTCTCATCACATTTCTCGCCATAGTCTTCAGCCATCCCATTGCATGACTTTGATCCCTTTAGTAAATAGCCGTAAGAATCTTCATCTTCACCTATCACGAATCCACAGGAGCTCAGAGACCAAATAACACGTACTTCATGCACATCAATGTCTTTAGAGTATAAATGTTTCACGAGTACCTTTTCCATAACCTTCATCTCAAAGCAAACTTTGCCATCACCATCAAGGTTTAGAAGTTTAGGAGACATAGGCTGCTTGCTCTCCTCTTTGTTTGAGATACACAAGCTCTGTACTGCAATATCTTCTCCTTCTGCACAAGGGCCATACAGTACACCCTCACAAAATAGCTCACGCTGAACTACATTTTCTGGTATGTCTTTAACAACTGCCACATCATATATTGGAATGGTTTCTTTATAAGACGTCCACATCTGTACGGCAGCAGGAGAACCACTTCCACACTCTAGTCTTACCTCCTCTTTCTCATACGCATAACTTTCTGGAGGCATGTTGCAGTACTGTGATAGATTGCAAGAATTTTCGTGCCAACCCCTTTCTGACAGTACAGGAGCTGGTGATATCGTCATCTCAACATTCTCCAAGTTATTTTCATTCCCTGTGCTAACACCGGAGGACTGGGACACCAAGTTTTCAACATCACAGTATTTACTGTCAGTACCCAGATGCTTTTTGGTTACATGTTCTGGCTGCGTTAATGGCTCTGCTTTTTCTGCCTCTATGCTGGCAGCTTTCTCCAATTCTAATGCCTTCTGTAGCACACAAATCTCTGATTCCAGCTCCAGAACTTTCTTCATTGCCACATTTTCCTGAGCAGCCTCCATCTCAGTTTTTACTATTGCAACTTGCAGATCTTCCTCAATCTTCCTGACATCTTCTATGGCAGCAGATGTAGATGCCATCTCTTTATCCACTATGCCTCCTAATTCTAGGATATTCTGCAGCGTTCTTCTAACATTTGTCAGGTCAGAATCCTGGATGATATTTTCTGCTTCCTTCACTGTTCCCTGAATTATATTGAATTGATCCTCCAACATCTTCTGCTAAAGCTTCTGCTCATCTGCAGACTTATTGTCAAGTCTTTCATTCAAGTCCCGTATCTCAGTAGCTATCTTATCTTGCTCTTGGTTGAATAAAGACTCTCTCTCTTGAGTCATGTTATTCAGGGATAACAGTTCTGATTCTTTAGAGGTTAACAGGCTCTGCAGCGAATCCTTCTCAGTTTCTAGTGCTGCCAGCTTTGAAGATAGTGCAGATGCCGACTGTTCAGTATTGGATAAAGACTGCTGCAATCGATCCAATTCTTCTCTTTTAGATTCCACTTCAGTTTTTAACTGTTCTATCTGAAAAGTGTGCTCTTCCAACTTTATTTCTGACTCGTGCTTCACTTGAACCATCTGAAACTCCAGCTGTTCCTTGATGCGTGCAATTTCCTCCTGCTTGTTCACTTGCACCTTTAGTTTAGCAACAAGCATTTTTAGATCTACAATCTCAGCAGATAAATCAGACAGGTTTCCCTCAAACTGAATTTCCAGGTCTTCTATCTGGAGGTCCAATTCTCTTTTGGCCTTTTCCAGCTTGTCATAAGCACTGGCTTTCTCTTCAAACCGTTGATTTGTAGCTTCTAGCTCCTTTTGCAACTTTTTCTTTAGTTCTTCAACAGAGTCCAAGGACCCAATACTAACCTCCATTTTTTTCTTCATATCAGTCGCCTGAGCCTGCAGTGTTGAAATCTGCTTTGTCAAATCTCTTTTTGCTTCCTCCTCTTCCTCTAGTTGCTCAAGGAAACCATTTTTCTCATCTTCCATTTGTTTTAGTTGTGTACTAAGATCAAGCTTCTGACGAGTTTCTTCTTGCAAAAGTTCCTGAGTGTCCTGAAGCTGAGATTCTAGGGTAGAAAAATCTTTGGAAAGTTTGATAAACTTGCTGTCTGCTTGAGAAAGAAGCCTTGTGACATTATTCAATTCCACCTGCAGTCCATTTGCCTTGTCTAGTAGTTCTGCTTGAAACCTGTCCCCTTCTGTGACTTTTAGTTGCAGCTCTTGAAGTTGAGTCTCTACTTTTTTGTGACTCTCCTGTAAGGTTTGCACTTTCTGAGCATAGACAGATGACATCTCCATCAATTCTTTGTCTTTATTTTGCACCAAAACAGACAACTTCTCATTATCTTTACAAGATCCTGACAGCGCCCTCTCCAGGCTACATAATCTAGCTTTGAGTTCCCTTTCTCTTTGTTCCAGAACTCCAGCTCTGCTTCGCCATTCGTGGATTTCACTATTTAGCTGAACCTGCTTTAGTGCATGCAAGTTTTGCTCTGACTGCAATGTCTGCACCACAGATTCTAAATCACTCTCTTGGTCAGACACATGCTTCCTCAGCTCTGCAATTTCATTTTCTTTGTCAGTTAATGCAGCCGAAAGTTTTTCACACATCCTGACTTGGTCATCCAGATATTCTGACTGACACTGCAAAAATTCACTTCTCTCACGTTTAGCAGTTTCAAGGTCATCTCTTAATTTTTCAATGACACTCTCTTTGACAATGGAGTCTTGGACATGCTGCTCCTTTAAATCCTGCAATTGCTTCTCAAGCACTTGCTTTTGTTCCACACTCTGTAGGACTTTATTTGATAGAGCACATTTCATTTCTGCAAACTCCTTCTTAGTGACACAATCCATTCCAGGCAAACCCAGTACTACATTTTCACAATGACTAGGATATAACCTCTTCATAGAGTCAAGCTCTTTCTTTAACTTAAGGTTCTCTTTTTCTGATACCTCAAGTTGCCATTTCCAATCAGATATTTCATCTTCATAAATGAACCTGATGGTTTTAATCTAATCTTGAAGCTGCTGCACCATAATATTTTAATCTTTGCCGCTTTCATGCACTCCAGTATGAGACATACAGTCAGTAGGGACATATTCAATCATAGAACAGAGGTGCTTTAGAAAAACTGAGTCACCGTCATGCAACCCGTTATCTTTACTTGCACTCCACATGATCTGTTCTGGGTTTTGTGTCTCTCTGCATTCAGACTGCTGCACTAATAAACCTGTGCATAACTTCTCTGCTTTTTTACAAGCTGAAATTCTCTTTTTCTTGCCCATGGTTTAATAACAAGATTACACAATATTCCACAGCAACCATGGGTTCAACCGGCAGCAACTTTTTGCTATCTTCTGCAGTCACATGTATTCAAACAGTTAACTTATGTGGCACTACAACAACCAGCATTTTCTTCTGTCTTCCACAGAAAACACCAACATGGCACCATAGCCTTTCACATAGACTGTTTGCAATATCCAGCTTCTAAACACATTGCTTACTTTCTTGCCATCAGCAAACACTTTACAGACTTCTGTGCCACAGTATACACAAAGTCCATTCCCTGGATTCCTCTTCCAGAGTTTTTACTTTCACCAGTTTTTACACACACTTTGCTATGTTGCAATTCACTCACCCCTTCCTGGGTTTCTCCGTTGAAATCACAGATTTCTTCCAGTTGTAGGCCACAATGCACACTTAGCAGTACTGCAGTCACCAACCACTTGTCTTCCAGGACTTGCGTGGATCTCTTTATGCCCGCATCCTCCACCATATGTGACAACTTGGGGGAATTAGTCTCAAAATGGCGTCAGACTCCTGGTCCGGACAGCAGTGGTTCGTGGTACTGGGCGCCGGAGAGATAGCGTTCAGACGGTCCAAGTGTAAAATAAAACTGGCTTTATTCAGCATAGGTGCAACATAGCAAAACAACAAAAAACCTAGGCCACAGTTAGGGCCCTAACTTACTCCTTGAGCCCCTAACTAGCCTGACTCCTGCTCAGCTCTAGCAAAAGTCCCCTGTGGACCCCAGCCCTCCTGGCACAGACCGTCTATCTGTCCAGCTGGTTCCACCATTTCCTGCTCCATGCAGATTTCTCCAGCCTTCTGGAGATACGCGCCCCTCACCCAAAGGTGTGGCTGAGGGCCTTTTCAGGGCTGGCCTGGGTCTCTCCATAGCGCCCTCTAGGTTCACATACTCACAACATATTATTACATATCACTGTGCACATTATATTTATCATTTTTGTACCATTAATACTGAGTCAAATATCTTATCTAACTGTCCAGATGTCTTACTATTAAATTTCTCATGAATCTTGTGATATTCTGTTACACTATGCATTTTGCCCAGTGTACAAAAAAAAAAGAAAAAAAAAAAAGTTCTGCTGCATTTTGTAAGGTCTAGAGTATGCTTACATCTGACTACAGGGAAAGCTGTGGTGCTGTTCCCATGGGGTGGTGTGGCCCAGAGCCTGGGGGCTTAGCCTGGCAGCAGGGATGCTGGTGAGCTGATGGGTTGCACTACCTTTGGGTGCTGTGCTGTGGTGGTGATAGTCACGATGCAGTGCTGCACCCAACAGTGCAGGGATCCACTATACACTGTGAAGCGGAAAGTGGGCTTTTACTACGAACCTTGTGTTAATTTTTGTAGATTTGCTGAGAAGCATAGGTCAATATATAATACTGGGATGTGTGGGCCATGTCTTTTTTTTAGAATGTTCCATACCAGGAGGTAAATATGTTTAGGATAGGTTTCCTATATACCAAGCAAGTAAAGCTTTGAAACCCACTTGTGGGATTTTTTGAAAGAGGAATTTCAAAAAGTGTTTCCCTCTATCATTCCTCATAGAAATGACCAAGCATGGCAACTGCAGGATAGTAAAGTTAAAAATAAAACTTTGCATATAACACAGAGTCTTCTGTTTCTAACTTGCTTTGTATATTTTGCCAACCATTTTTAATTGGGGAACTCAACTGTGTTGACAAGGCCTTTAAAATGAATCCCCATTGCTTACAGTGAAAAGAAGTGATCAGATAACATGTATAAACATGACACAAAGAATAATAAATATTGGAAAGCTCACTTGAATGCTGTGAGGAAACGGAGAATCCCATGCAGTTTGAGACTCGCATGGCTCACAGAAATAGAAAATCTTATTTGCAGAAATAAATAATTGAATATGTATTTAGTCCATGTGTATAATTTACCCTGAAAATGACCATCATGATGTAACTGTGTTCAAGTGATATTAAAGGGGGTTTTCCCACTGTATACATTTATCCTATAAGTGATAAGTATCTGATCGCTGGGGGTTTTACCACCAAGATCTTCAGTGATAAGGTGAACAGGGTCCCTCATCTTCCTCTAAATGCTTCTATGGAACAGCCATAGATTGAAATGTCCATCTGAAACTCAAACCATCAATCCTTTCATGTAAATACATTCACAAATATTGCATTATGGTTGAGCGACATATTAATGAAGTCTGTGTACCAGTGTTTCTATGACAACAGAGTCCCTCATTTCCTAAAGTTTTCCAACATATTTCTAACTTAGAAATGTATTTGAATCTGTCATTCTTGTCTCCTTATAATAGATTCATCAACAGGGTATATGCCCTGTGAATGCACCTGGCACAAGCTGTCCCGAGGGAGAGACTTGCACGTCCCCCACTGTGTTTTTTCACTGGCAAAAATTTAAAGAGTATTTATCCAATAGTCACTGCTTTGACCTCTTGAAGTCCAAAATGTTTTTTTTATTTTGTAAAAGACGTGCAATTGTGTGATTTTGTAATTTCTTTTTTTAACATTAGTTTTTCTATATTTTTCCCTTTTTTATATCCATAGGGGTATATATAATTTATATTTATATTATTAAACTATAATACACAGGCGCATACTACATTCCAGTATATTAGCCTGTGTGCTCATAGTACACAAGCAGTTGTTAGGACATACCTAAGTATGCCGTTATAACAAGAAATATGGGCAGACGACCCTGGAGTTATGGATGATAGGCTTTCATTGCATATTTGGTATGGACCTCTACATTGTCATAGGGAAATCCTTTTGACATGATCAAAAATGACTGTCCCCCACAATCACAAGCTTCAAGAAGGCCCTGAAGACTCACCTATTCAGGAAGGCCTACAACCTCCAATAACACTACTGTCACCACACCCCCACCTGAACAGCTTTTCCCCTCACCTTCTGTCTCTATCCCTCTTCCCTCATAGATTGTAAGTCCTTGCGGGCAGGGCCAGCTATCCCACTGTGCCAGTTGGTCACTGTTAGTATTATCTGTTTTGTATATCTTGTGTACCGTATGTAAATCCTCAAATGTAAAGCACCATGGAATTAATAGTGCTATATAAATAAACAATAATAATAATAATAATAATAATAATGTGGGGTCCCCCTCAGTTTCTCCCTTTAAATATTGGAGTCACCACTGATCAAAGCATATAAGGTTCCTCTTATCTCTGTGGTTAAAATGTGGCTGTGGGTGTATTGTCCACTTCTGTATAATGCCCATGTTATAAGCATAACATGTATGCTCGTCATGATGTGGCAAATGACTGCCGCTCAGAGTGGTTTATATAACAACCACTGAAATCAGGAAAAATGGCAGATGTTGTAAATGAAAATATATACACACGTGGACAAAATTGTTGGTACCCCTCGTTTAATGAAAGAAAAACCCATAATGGTCACAGAAATAACTTGAATCTGACAAAAGTAATAATATGTAAAAATTATATGAAAATGAACAAATGAAAGTCAGACACTGCTTTTCAACCATGCTTCAACAGAATTAAAAAAAAAAGAAAACTCATGAAACAGGCTTGGACAGAAATGATGGTACCCTTAACTTAATATTTTGTTGCACAACCTTTTGAGGCAATCACTGCAATCAAACGATTCCTGTAACTGTCAATGATACTTTGCACCTCTCAACAGGTATTTTGGCCCACTCCTCATGAGCACAGGGTATGCAGGGTACAATGAAATCTCAATGAAATCTCAAGACTATAAAGGGATTCTAGAGAGAAATGTGCTGCCCAGTGTCAGAAAGCTTGGTCTCAGTCGCAGTTCATGGGTCTTGCAACAGGATAATGACCCAAAACACACAAGGTACAATGAAATCTCAAAACTATCAAGGGACTCTAGAGAGAAAAGTGCTGCCCAGTGAAAGAAAGCTTGGTCTCAGTTGCAGGTCATGGGTCTTGCAACAGAATAATGACCCAAAACACACAGCTAAAAACACCCAAGAATGGCTAAGAGGAAAACATTGGACTATTCTGAAGTGGCCTTCTATGAGCCCTTACCTAAATCCTATTGAGCATCTTTGGAAGGAGCTGAAACATGCCATCTAGAGCAGTTTGCTCATGAGGAGTGGGCCAAAATACCTGTTGAGAGGTGCAGAAGTCTCATTGACAGTTACAGGAACTTTTATGCAGTGATTGCCCAAAAGGTTGTGCAGCAAAATATTAAGTTAAGGGTACCATCATTTCTGTCCAGGCCTGTTTCATGAGTTTTCTTTTTAAAAAATTCCTTTGAAGCATGGTTGGCCGAAAAGCAAGGTTTGACTTTCATTTGTTCATTTTCATAGAATTTTTTTTTATTATTACTTTTGTCAGATTGCAAGTTATTTCTGTGACCATTTTGGGTTTTTCTTTCATTAAACGAGGGGTACCAACAATTTTGTCCACGTTTGTATATTGTGAGAAGGTGACAGGACAAGTACTGGAAGCACGCTATGTTAGCCCCAGGTTTCTGACCTATGTATAGTCCAGGGTGGGTCTTGCATAGGCCTCAGCCCCAGGTGTAGGTCTTAAGGCTCGTTAAAGGGCCATAAAAGGTCTCAGAGCCTGCACTTCAGGGCAGATCCTGGGGAGTGAGGATTAGCGGCTGGATCTGTCCTGACACGCTGTAACTCTGGTACTGTGCTTGACTACTGTTTTGTTTTGTTCGTGTGGCTGGAGCAAGCCATACGTATAGTTAGGAGTGTTCATGTTTAGTTAGAAGCTCAGACGAGCAGGATTTTGTTTTTTCTCAGTTGCCTGAAGTTAAGGCCGTGTTTTACTTTGCCTGTTTTACCTGACGTAAGGTTTATTTATTTTTGCCATTTTTTTAAATAAACCTGTTGCACCAGAGCTTTGTGTCCCTTTATCTGACTGTTTGGGTCCGTACCTATGCTGCTACCAAGCTATCTCCCCCACAATATACAGTGCTGGCCAAAAGTATTGGCACCACTGCAATTCTGTCAGAAAATACTCAATTTCTTCCAGAAAATGATTGCAATCACAAATGCTTTGGTAATAATATCTTCATTTATTTTGCTTGCAATGAAAAAACACAAAAGAGAAATCATTGATCATTTTACACAAAACTCCAAAAATGGGCCGGACAAAAGTATTGGCACCCTCAGCCTAATACTTGGTAGCACAACCTTTAGACAAAATAACTGCGAACAACCGCTTCCGGTAACCATCAATGAGTTTCTTACAATGCTCTGCTAGAATTTTAGACCATTCTTCTTTGGCAAATTTCTCCAGGTCCCTGAGATTTGAAGGGTGCCTTCTCCAAACTGCCATTTTGAGATCTCTCCACAGGTGTTCTATGGGATTCAGGTCTGGACTCATTGCTGGCCACTTTAGAAGTCTCCAGTGCTTTCTCTCAAACCATTTTCTAGTGCTTTTTGAAGTGTGTTTTGGGTCATTGTCCTGCTGGAAGACCCATGACCTCTGAGGGAGACCCAGCTTTCTCACACTGGGCCCTACATTATGCTGCAAAATTTGTTGGTAGTCTTCAGACTTCATAATGCCATGCACACGGTCAAGCAGTCCAGTGCCAGAGGCAGCAAAGCAACCCCAAAACATCAGGGAACCTCTGCCATGTTTGACTGT
This sequence comes from Leptodactylus fallax, assembly GCA_947044405.1. Classification (NCBI taxonomy): domain Eukaryota; kingdom Metazoa; phylum Chordata; class Amphibia; order Anura; family Leptodactylidae; genus Leptodactylus; species Leptodactylus fallax. The sequence goes on along the minus strand of CAMRHE010000027.1, from coordinate 5,674,538 downwards.
AGGGACCGTGTTCTTTTCTTTGAAGGCCTCTTTTTTTTTCCTGTAAACTCTATGTTGATGCCTTTTCCCAAAAAGCTCCCAAAAAATGGCCATCATCCATCTTCTGCACAGGGCTCTGTCTCACCTGGAGAAACCAGGGAACACAGTGAGAATAATGTTCTTTGACTTCTCCAGTGCTTTTAACACCATACAGCCCAGGTTATTGAGGGACAAGCTGGGCCTTGCTGGAGTGGACCACCACCTCTCCAACTGGATCCTAGACTACCTCACAAATCGACCTCAATACGTGAGAGCCCGAGACTGTGTGTCAGGTACCGTGATCTGTAATACGGGGGCACCTCAGGGTACGGTTCTCACCCCTTTCCTCTTCACACTGTACACTGCAGATTTTAGGTGCAACTCATCCAGCTGCTACCTACAGAAGTATTCTGACGACTCTGCAATAGTGGGTCTCATCACAGATGATGATGACAGGGAGTACAGAGAACTGAACCAGGATTTTGTGGACTGGTGCCACCGGAACCACCTGAAGATTAACGCGGGGAAGACCAAGGAGATGGTGGTGGACTTCCGCAAAGGCAGAAGCCCTCCTAAACCAGTGGACATCCTGGGGACGGGCATCGAGATTGTGAACACCTATAAGTACCTGGGTTTGCTCCTTAATAATAAGCTGGACTGGGCAGATCATATGGAGGCCCTGTACAGGAAGGGCCACAGCAGGCTCTACCTGCTTAGGAAACTGAGGGCCTTTGGAATCCGGGGGGCACTTCTTAGAACTTTCTTCAACTCGGTAGTGGCATCAGCCATCTTCTTTGGAGTGGCCTGCTGGGGGAGCAGTATATCAACCAGGGACAGAAATAAACTTGACAAGCTGATTAGAAGGGCCAGCTCTGTCCTGGGGAGCCCACTGGACCCAGTGCAGGTGGTGGGTGACAGAAGGATACTGTCCGTGGTGAGCTCCATGCGGGAGAATAACTCCCATCCCATGCATGAGACTGTGATCGCGCTGAGCAGTACTGTCAGTGACCGACTGCTCCACCCTAGGTGTGAGAAGGAGCGCTATCGGAAGTCTTTCCTCCCCACCGCGGTTAGGCTGTACAACCAACACCGACCTAAGCGGAGATCATTACACACAGAGAACTGAAATATCTCTCTGCCTGTTCAATCCCCCCCCCCCCCCCTCTGCTACGTCCTATCTGTCCTGTCTGTCTGCTATTAATGTAATGCCTCTCACCTTGGAACATTCCTGTACATGTTGTATTTGTATTTGTATCTGCTTATCTTTGCTGCTGTAACACACTGAATTTCCCCATTGTGGGACTATTAAAGGACTATTATTATTATTATTGTCTCATCTGACCAGAGAACATTCTTCCAAAAAGTTTTTGGCTTTCTCAGGTAAGTTTTGGCAAACTCCAGCCTGGCTTTTTTATGTCTCTGGGTCAGAAGTGGGGTCTTCCTGGGTATCCTACCATAGAGTCCCTTTTCATTCAGACACTGACGGATAGTATGGGTTGACACTGTTGTACCCTCGGACTGCAGGGCAGCTAAAACTTGTTTGGATGTTAGTCGAAGTTCTTTAGCCACCATCCGCACAATCTTTCGTTGAAATCTCTCGGCAATTTTTCTTTTCCGTCCACATCTAGGGAGGTTAGCCACAGTGCCATGGGCTGTAAACTTCTTGATGACACTGCGCACGGTAGACACAGGAACATTCGGGTCTTTGGAGATGGATTTGTAGCCTTGAGATTGCTCATGCTTCCTCACAATTTTGCTTCTAAAGTCCTCAGACAGTTCTTTGGTCTTCTTTCTTTTCTCCATGCTCAATGTGGTACACACAAGGACACAGGACAGAGGTTGAGTCAATTTTAATCCATTTCAACTGGCTGCAAGTGTGATTTAGTTATTGCCACCACCTGTTATGTGCCACAGGTAAGTAACAGGTGCTGTTAATTACACAAATTAGAGAAGCATCACATGATTTTTCAAAGGGTGCCAATACCTTTGTCCACCCCCTTTTTTATGCTTGGTGTGGAATTATATCCAATTTGGCTTTTTGACAATTCTTTTTGTGGTTTTCCATTGACGACAAATTAAATGAAGATATTATTACCAAAGCATTTGTGATTGCAATCATTTTCTGGAAGAAATTGAGTATTATCTGACAGAATTGCAGGGGTGCCAATACTTTTGGCCAGCACTGTATATATATATATATATATATATATATATATATATATATGTGTGTGTTTGTGTATAATATATATATAGAGAGAGTGACAACTTGGGGGTTATTTTAGCTCACGGAATCGCCATCTCTTCATCAAGATGGTTGGCACATCAACTGACCTCAGTCAGCTTTATTCTTCTGTTTTCACAGCAAAACAGCATGTACATCACAGTACAAAATAAATCATTATCCATCTGGCTACTCACTACACATTGTGTGTCCCTTACTATGAGACCATGGGCCTACTACCCAGTATGTCCACAAACACAGAGGTTCTCACCAATTCACCTGGTTCTGGTTCCCACAAGACCTGGCACAACCTGACTTTCACCAGACAGGGAGAATTGTGGGAAGGGTTGACACTTTACTTGTAATGCCCTTCCACCTGGCTTCTAATTTGCCTAATTAAAGAGGTCGTCTAGGCTAAAATATTATTTATTAATTAAGCTGGGGGAGGTGATAAAAAAACAAAAAAAAACAAAACAACATACTCACCTATCCCCGGACGCTCTGGTGCCTCACATTGCGGTCCAGTCCTGCTGCTTGGCTATCTTCTTTTGCAGAAGTCCTTGCTGTGACATCTTGGGTCCCTTCCACTCTGACCGCTGATTGGCCTCAGCATTTGCGTACAGCTGAGACTTCTGCCGGAAGAAAAGAATGGAGCTGCAGGACTGGATTGTACTGGGAGGCACCGGAGAAATGGGGATAAGTATATTTTTTCTCACCTCCCCCAGCCTAATTACAAAATACATTTTTAGCCTGGAGAACCCACTTGTCTGGAAACCAAATGAAACACCCAACTTTAGGCTAAGGCCCCACCTTGTGGAAATGCAGTGTTTTTTGATTGCAGATTTTGCTGCGTTTTTTTTTAGCCAAAGCTAAGAATGGGTACAAAAGGAATAGGAAATATATAGGAAGTTCTTATACTTCTACCTTGAGCTCAATCCACTCTTGGCTTTGGCTCATAAAACTGCAGCAAAATTTGCAACAAAAAAGCTGTGTGGTATAACTATATATTATAGTACCAAGTAAGTGTTAATAATTTATTTTTGTCAATTAATAAAATGCAAAGTGAATGAACAAAAGCAAAATTTATGTCAAATCAATATTTGATCTGACCAACCTTTGCCTTAAACATAGGTACTGCAGAAATCCCAGGGGCAGATAGGTAACCCAGTGTATTGCAGAAAGCCCAGGGATAAAAACAAACAGGACAAGCATAAAAACAAGGCATAAAAAACAACAGAGCACCATGCCTATACACAGAATTACAAAACAAGACATAACACAGAATGCATGCAAGGATAACAGCACATTGCTCATAACTAGTGGTGTCAATCTTGAGGCATTGTTGGTTAAAAGTGGGAGACCCATACTACTTTAGGAGAATATATGACTTTTTGTGGCACTCTACTTTTTCTCGGTCCCCTGGCAAAAATAAGAATATCTCTGTGGATGCCAAGTAAGAAAGTTTGGAGTATATCTACTTTGAGGGTTCAATAGTATAAAATTCATGGTAAAAAGGTAATCTTCAGAGCAGTAATTCGACCAAACCAGGAGAGTTCCATAGAAGACCAGCAAGTATGGGATTTTATCCTCCCTCCAGAGCAGTTTGAAATTGAGTTTGAGTAACTAGGCAATATGATAGGAAATAGTTAAGTTAAAGATTCCCGAAAATCCCAAACACTTCAGAAAAATGATTCAATGTGCAGTTTATGTTTGGGAAAGAGGTCAGTGGGGCATATAAGACCAACAAAATGTCATCCGCAAAATGAGCATATTTATGAGATTGGTCACCAACCTCAAGCCCTTTAATATCACCATTCAACCTGATCATATGGGCAATAGGTTTGAATGCCTAAAGATACAAAGTACCTTGTTAGATGCCTTGCGCTACCCGCATAGTCTTAGTAAGGAAGCCTCTGATATTCACCCAAGCCAAAGGGGACAAGTAAAATCCCTTCAATATCGTCAAGAACCTGAGTTCAAAGCCCCCGAATTCCAAAATATAAAATAGGTAGTCCCAATGAAGGGAGTCAAGGACTTTGTGGAAGTCCAAGGATAAACTCGTTGCCTTTGTAGGGGATGACCAACCAAGCCTGGCCAATGATATCAATCATAATCCTATGTCTCTGATCAGCTACTTGCCTATTAGGCACAAAGCCCACCTGGTCAGGGTGGATATAGACTTCTAGGAAGGAGTTCAGCCTCATCACCAGGATATTAGCCAATAATTTCTTTTTTTTTAATAAATTCTTTATTTATATCAAAAATAGAAACACAAACACAAACAACAAACCATGTAAAGGCGGCCTCCACATAAATGAGGCCGGGAACAAACTGCCGAAGAAAAACCACTGGCAATCCGCTGACCAAGGAATGATATCACATAAGGGAGATACTCCCAGAAAAGTATGCGTAAAATCAGAGGGAGGGAGAAAGGGAAAGGCAGAAGAGTAAAAAGGGGAGAACAGAAGCGAGAAAGTTAAAGGAGAGATGAAGGAGAGGATGGGAGGGAGTGGAGAGAGAAGGAATAGGAAAGGAGAGAAGAGAGAAAAAGGGAAAATCTTTTATTTTTAAGGTGGCTAATATTTATGACATACCTCCTAACTTTCAAAAGATAGAAAGAGGGACACAGAATGTGCAGCGTGCTATGCATATTTAGCGCTACCCACTTCTACATTGACTCCGCCCATTCTCATCCATTTTTCTATGTGCCCCCACACAGTATAATCCTCCTACAGTCACCCTAACATTATATGCCTTCACATTATAATGTTCCCCTCCAATTGCCCCACAGTATGAAGAAACTAGAGGGGGACATTAAACTGGGGCAGTTGGAGAGGGACATTAAACCGTGGAGGTAGCTGGAGAGGGCCATTAAACTGGGGCAAGTAGAGGCAGACACGTCACCCTCCAGCTACCCCCACGGTTTAATGTCCTTCTCCAGTTGTCCCCAGTTTTTGTCCCCTTCCAAATTGCCCCCAGTTTAATGTCCCCATCCAGCGAACCCCACTGTTTAATGTCCCCTTCCAGCTGCCCCCAGTTTAATGTCACCCTCCCAGTTTATTCTGCTCCCCAGTTTAATGTTCCTCTTCATCTCCCCAGTTTAATGCCCCCACCATCTCCCTCAGTTTAATGTCCCCCCTCCATCTGCCCTCCATTATAAGTCCCTCCCCATTCATCTGCCCCCAGTTTATGTCCCCCCTCCACCTCCCCTAGTTTAATGCCCCCCTTCAGCTGCCCCAGTTTAATGTCCCCCCTCCATCTGCCCTCCTAGTTTAATGTTCCTCTTCATCTGCCCCCAGTTTAATTTCCCCTCTTCACCTGCCCCCAGTTTAATGTCCCCTCTTCACCTGCCCCCAGTTTAATGTCCCCATTCATCTGCCTCCAGTTTAATGCTCCCCTTCATTTGCCTCCAGTTTAATGCCCCCCTTCATCTGCCCCCAGTTTAATGTCCCCCATTTTGTTTAACATAATAAAACACTGATACTCACCTCTCCTTGCTCCCCTGCCGCTCTGTGCAGTCTCTTGTCCCGGACTGTTCAGGAAGCTGCAAGCGCGATGTGAGTGACGTCATCACATCGCACCTACAGCTCCTGGGGCCGGATCACACAGGGATGTGCTTCTCACAGAGCAGTGAAGAAGTAGCTGTCTGAGGATAGCTCCTGCTTCACCACTGTGACGTCATCAGCTGTGGCGGGACGTCCTGCACAGACAGTGATTTATGCAAGTATTCTATGGCAGAGGAAGGACTTTACAGCTCTCTGCCCTGTCATAGCATGCCGATACAGTTGTAAGTGGAGCTGTCCTGGGCAGAAAGTCTGGTGCCCGGATCCAGGGCCCCCGCAACCATAGGGCCCAGTGCAAGTGCACCGTTTGCCCTATGGTTAAAGCGGCCCTGCAATCAATGGTCTCAGCAGTCACAGGAAAGGACCTGGGATGTGCCCGGTCCTCTCCTGTAACCATTGAGGCCACTGACCGGCCTCAGCGGTCACATGCGGCAAGGACCTCTGCTGGAAAGCCTCTTTAAGCCATGCCCACATAACTAGCAAGTTATAAACATTTTAACTCAAACTAAATGCGCCAAAGATACACTATATTTATGCCTGTGTCTTTTCGTGACCACAACTGTAAATCTGTATCATTGTGTGCCAAATTTGGACCAGAATTTTGTGCGCAAAAAGGGTCTAAAATGCATAATAAATATAGTACACAGCATACAGTATATGTGTTTTACACACCTTTTATGCCTTATAGTTTAAGATGCAGCACCGGTCCAGATTTCCTAATAGTTGGACTTTGTAAATTTAGACAGACAGTCTGAAAAAAAAAAGGCAGCACTACAGGGTTGGGTACAAGGGGACAGAGGCAGAAACAAAAAGCTCTGATGCAGCAGAGCAATACAAAACAGTAAATATAATCAGAAATAACAGAGAAGGGTAGCATCTCCAAAGCCAAATGTCACTACTCTATCCTCCTCCTCCTTGACCTCTCCTCTGCCTTTGACACAGTTGACCATTCCCTCCTGTTAGAAAAGCTCTCATCCCTTGGCATCTCAGACCTTCCTGGATCTCCTCATACCTCACCAACCGCATGTTCAGTGTCTTCCGCTCACACACCACCGCCACGCCCTCTTTCTGTAGGTGTCCCCCAAGGCTCCGTCCTAGGACCCCTCCTGTTCTCCATCTACACCCTTGGCCTTGGCCATAGAATCTCATGGTTTCCAATACCATTGCTATGCTGATGACACTCTCTGGACCAGACATTACCTCCCTGTTGTCCAGAGTCCCAGAATGTCTAGCAGCCGTAGCCTCCTTTCTCTCCTCCCATTTTCTTAAACTCAACATGGAGAAAACGGAGTTCATCATCTTCACCCCTCCTAGCACATCCCCTCTACCTGACCCATCTATCAAAAGTTAATGGAGCCACACTCACCCCAGTCCCATGGTTCCGCTGCCTTGGGATAACCTTAGACTCTGACCATTCCTTCAAGCCACATATTCACACCCTCAACACCTCCTGCCGCCTCCAACTCAAGAACATCCATCGAATCCGCTCCTTCCTCACCCCTGAAACTTCAAAGATGCTAGTCCACGCCCTCATAATCTCCCGCCTAGACTACTGTAACACCCTTCTCCATGGCCTCCCAGCAAATACTCTCGCCCCCCTCCAGTCCACCTTAAACAGTGCTGCTCGCTTAATACACCTCTCCCCTCGTTCTTCATCGGCCGCTCCCCTCTGCCAATCCCTTCACTGGCTACCCGTTGCCCAGCGAATAGAGTTCAAATTACTAATGCTGGCATACAAAGCCATCTACAACCTGTCCCCTCCCTATATCTGTGATCTAATCTCCCGCTACCTGCCCACATGTAACCTCTGATTCTCCAAAGACCTCCTACTCTGCTCTTATCCACTCTTCACACAACCGTCTCCAAGACTTCTCCCGTACATTCCCCATACTCTGGAACTCATTACCAAGACACATAAGACTGTCTCCCACAGTCACAAGCTTCAATAATGCCCTGAAAACACACCTATTTAGGAATGCCTACAACCTCCAATAACACTACTGTCACCACACCACCACCTGAACAGCCTCTCCCCTCACCTTCTGTCTCTATCCCTCTTCCCTCATAGATTGTAAGCCCTTGCGGGCAGGGCCCTCTATCCCACTGTGTCAGTTGGTCACTGTTAGTATTATATTTGTTTTGTATATTTTGTGTACCGTATATAAACCCTCAAATGTAAAGCACCATGGAATTAATGGTGCTATATAAATAAACAATAATAATAATAATCAAAATGCACCAAATTTATTACAATAGTTGATGCTGGATTATAATTCTGATGTACCTTTAGACTGTGTAGTCTAAATTTATATCACCTTTTAGTTGGCTTACTTCAAGCCAGAATTTTGGTACATTTTTTATCATTAAAAGTTTTTATTAAAGTTTTAATAAACAGTATACAACAACAACAAGTGCGAAATTGCAAGGAGAATAAAGTCCACGGGTGGTAAAGAGAGGGAGGGAATCAGAGGGGGGAGGAGGGAGCAAAGGCATCACTACAGGGTAGGGTACAGGGGGACAGAGGCAGAAACAAAAAGCTCTGATGCAGCAGAGCAACACAAAACAGTAAATATAATCAGAAATAACAGAGAAGGGTAGCGCCTCATAAACAAGTCCAGAGAGTGAGGCACTGCATGGGGGGAAGCACAATGGATTCAAGTGTATAGGGTAAGGAAGAAGAGAGTTACAGAAAAGAGCAGCATATGGAAATAAATCGACTGGTATATAAGATGTGAGGAGAGGGTTAAAATTGGGAGGTAAAAAAGGAAGTCCAGAAAGTGGCAGACTAATAGAAAGTGTTCCAAAGAGCCCAACTTTTGTGACACAACTGGAAGGCGGAGTGCCACAAGTCTAGAGGAAAGGTATCCCTGAGGTCCCTCTCCCAACCCCCAATAAATGACGGCAAGGGGTCATCTTCGTGGTCAGAGAGCAGGCTATAAATGAGTGAGATGGGATGGGGCGGAGTGGCGGAAGCTGTGCAAAGCTGTTCAAAAGTGTGTAACAGCATGTGAAGGTTATGTGTTCTCTTAATGGAGGTGTAGAAGTGGTGTAGCTGAATGTATTGCCAATGGGAGGCCAGGGTGTTGAAGTCGCTGGGGACCAGGGTAGCATAAGGGAGGAGAGAGGATTGGGAGACAACCTGGGAGAAAGTGATATGGGAGAGTTCAAGTGAGCAGGAGAGTAAAACTGGGCATAGTATTTCACGTAGAGCTTCTGGACAGAGCAAAATTTCCGGCACACGTCCAGGACTTGTCGGGGATGTATGGAAGGGCAGTGAGTGCTGTACCTGACCAGTGACATCTATGGAGCCATGGCAGAGCGGAGAGCGGAAGAGTGCAAACCGACTTTTCCAGGGCAACCCAGAGTTTGGTGCTGGAGGCATGATGCCAATCCAGTATGCGCGCAGTGACCGCAGCTAGATAATAATGAGTGCAGTCAGGAACGGCCATACTCCCTCTGTTTTTGGGTTTAGAAATAACCCGTTTAGGTATTCTTGGGGGTTTTCCGGCCCAAATGAATTTAGAAAAACAGGCTTTGTATGGAGGAGAGGAATTCTTTCTGGAGTGTTATTTGTATTGTCTGGAAAAGGTATAAAAGTGTGGGAAGGGCATCATCTTTAGGAGATTGATGCAACCTAGCCAGGAGAGTCCCCTGGTGTCTCAGCGGGTGAGATCGGATTAAAGAGAACAAAGGAGCAGGAGAAAGTTTAAGGAATAGGTGTCGGAGAGGTTCTTAGGGAGATGTATCCCTTGGTATTTTATGACTTTGGGTGACCAGATAATGAAGCTATATGTGGAGATTTCGCAAAAGAACGAGGGGAGAGTGAGAAGGAATTGTGTGATGAATAGGAGGATGTCGTCCATGTACGCTGAGATCTTCAGGTGTAGGTTGCTGGTGTGTAGTTCAGTGACATTTGGGTTACGCCAGATAGCAACAAGGAGATGCTCCATAGCCAGGGCATATAACAGTGGAGACAAGGGGCAGCCCTATCTAGTGCCGATACAGATTGTTAAATGGGGCAAAAGAGTGCCATTTACGCGAACTTGGGCCTGTGGGGATGCATATAGTGCAAGGATGTGTGTGAGCATCGTGGGGCTCATGACAATCTGACATAAGGTCGATTGTAGCAAGTTCTAGTCTACCCTATCAAAGGCCTTCTCCGCATACAATGATAGTAGCATCATTGGTATATGTAAGCACTGGGCATGATGGATTGCGGAGAAGGTCTTCAGGGTTGTGATGATTCCACTTAAATATGGCTATAACTCAAAGATGTATTTTGATCTCTGGGTATCGTATCTCCCTCTTAATTCTATTTAATTTAACTGTGCGTAGCTCTAATCCTAGGTGTACAATAGGGCTTTGTATCCATCCCAGAATGGCTCCATTGAATTCCTACATAGCCCTGGGTGATCAAATACACATGCATTGTTCAACCTGGGCTGTTGATCAGACATGGTTGATAACATATAGAAGGCATTGTATCATTCCACTTAATCCTATCTCCTTACAAAGAATCTGGACTTGAGTGCGTTAGTCAACCAGACTTGCCGTCGCCGGTGACCTCATTCTGGGTGGTGTAATCAAGGGTATAAAAGATGAGGTAAGAGGTCAGTGAGGTGGAGACTGTGCTGGGACTACTAGAGAATACTATGATGAGACTACTAAGAGACTACTGGGATATACTGTGATGAGCAGGCAGGCTGGAATGCTGCTGCTAGGAGCCTCCACTGGTTATTCACACATACCAGAGCATGTGTGAGTGTTGGACTACAGAACCACATCAGGGATATGTGTGGTAAAGTAATCATTTCAACTTCATTCCCTTTTTATTTTAAGTGCTGTATATTGTAACTAGTAACTGTTAATGCTTGCATACATCTGCATATCTGTTCTGAACTGCATGTGTTAGATGTTAATACCGACCCATTTAGGGGTTAATAAATATATAAAATTTAGAAAGCTTGTCTTGTATTTATCTTGTGGACCCAGCACTCACTGGCGGTGAGTGTGTTTTTTTTTATGAAAGAAGTCTCAGGTGTGGGCCAAAGCGGTGTTGGCACACTGAGGATCTTTCACAAGGGTGTTATTCTAAGCCTTCCGTTGGGGGACAAAGCCGACCTGGCTAGAGGGGGCTGACCGGGGGGGAGGGGGGCATGTCAAATATTCGCCTTGGGGCCCAGCCATTCCTAGTTACGCCACTGCTTTAAATTCATAAGAGCCAAAACTGAGGGCTACCTAAAGTGCAGTCTTTTGTGCTCTCGACTTCTTCTCCTGCCCTCAGTTTCTAGCTTATGAAGAAGTTACTTCCTGTCAGCCTTATTACAGTGGCTCTTATAATTTATGTGTCTCCCAGTAACAGAAAGCCTAGAATCAATTCACTGATGGATTGTTACATCTGCTTAATTGACTATATTTTACTGATAGATGTAAAAAATAATATTGGAATAGTATCTGCTATCTTTCTGTGTAAAAGGGTATTTCCAGAGTGGAAAAGTGCCTTCCGTCAGCTGATCAGTGGTAGTTCCGGGAGTCAGATGCTTGATCGCCACTTTACTGCTGCTTACTTTACTTACCAAATACAACACTACATTTAAGAAGCAGCTGAAAGCTTTCAAGGTCATCATATGTCATTATGTAAACATTTTACGGAAAATTTACACCGAACAGCGTACTGTATTAATGGGCAATGGAAACTGTTGTAGTCATTCCCTTGACTGTTCTGTACCCTTCATTCTGGAATAAAAAAAGCATACAGATTGTACCAGAGAACACACTATTTTTATTATCATTTAAAGAGAACCTTAAATTATAAAACATCTTATAAATTAATAGTACAGGTGAATAAAACAAAAATAGTAATATATATTAATAAAATAACATGTTTTATTTATTGGGATGACTTACTTCTAACAGACGTCTATAGAGAGGGGGAGGGGGAAGAGGAGGCTGCTGAAAAAAGACACACATACAGCATATTGCAACTTTGCTACACTTAATAACTGGAATAACTCTTTAGACTCTACTATATCTAGCATTGATAATGCTCTACCACAGTACAAAACGAGGCAATCAATCAATTACTAGTCAGCATTATCCTCCTCCCCTTCCCCTTTGTGTGATGTTGGATACAGATATAAGTGTTATTAACGATAAGAGTGAAGGGTGAAGGGAAGGAAGGGAAAAACATCCTAACAAGTGCAGAAGAAAAATTATTTTTTAAAAATACATGCAAAGTTTCTTATATTTTCTTGTACTATTCGTTTATGAAAAGTGGTTTAATTGGAGATATGCTTTAACCACTTCCGGACTGCCCAATGGGTATATACGTCCGGAAGGTGGTTGTCTAGTTCTACAAGGACGTGCAGTTTTCAGCAGCTGCACAAAATTGTGCAGCTGCTGAAACAGGGATCCGGCTGTAACTTCAGCCGGAGCTCCCAGAGAGAAGGCAGGGAAGGTTTATTAAAAAAAAACCTGTAATTAGATGTCCCCAAAGGTCTATTATGACCTTATGGGGACACAATGTAAATAAATAAATAGAATGAATAGAAAAGTAAAAAAAATATAAAAAATTAAATTAAATAATTAAAAAAATAAATAAAATAATATGTCAAAAACACACCCTTATTACTGGTTCTAGCCCCACCACTGACAACACCATACAAAATAAAAATTACCGTAATGGAGAGGAAAAACTATTTTAAAAAGTTTTTTAGTATCAATATTGTTATACCTAGGCATATACAATGTGATCATGTTTAGAGGTTTCCATATGTATTTTGGTATCTTGTGCATACTCATGTGATGTTATTTTTGGCTACATTTTGGGACTGTGCAGGGATTGTTTCCTTATTGAATACTGTGATACATTAACTTGGCAAAAGGAGGAACTGCAGCTATGGGGTAAGTGCTGTTTGGATAACTGCAGATGCTCTCCCTTCACAGTGACGGCGAAACTACAAATGCGCTGTATCACTGCACTGAGGATGAGAATCCATATACTGAAATAGTGGTGAAGAGCTGTGGATGCCCTGCCTGTTACTTTAGGAACTACTGGGGGGGGGGGGGTATTTAGAACCAGCAAGGTAATAACAAACCAAAGGGTTGGTATATTTATATATTTAGAAACATTCATTTCTGTACTATTTGCAAAGATTCCTGATTTTTAAAAACTGGTTCAATGGGACATGAACATGATGTCTAAAATACCTCTTTAAGCAAAGTAGAGATCTGTGAAATAGGCCACAGTTTATAGAATTAAATCAGATAAGTTGCAGAACATATTATTATATGATTTATCACGATCTTGTCACTCTTTACGATGGTAATAGAATGTTATTTTCTTGTTTTTTTTCTTTTGGGCGTAAAATGACATAGAATGCTACATGACAAAAAAGCAATATATTTTACTTTCTATTTTCAAAAGGTTTATTATATGATCAGTGAGCAAATTATATTAATTCACTATCTCCTTGGGCTCTTACATGCTTTGAATGTGCTGTTCATAACAAGCAGAGTAGATTTAAAGTATCACAGCAGCTGTTTTGCCAATGGCATTTCAGCTATGCCATTCAGATGTTATGTGATTCATTTGCTGGAGATTTTATGTTGTGAGGTGCTGGTAAGAATTGTTGACTAGTAATTCAGCAATTAGCACAATCTGCTAAAAAAAACTGCACAAAATGAGGGCTTATGGCAAAATAAGGCGTTATCAGAGGTGGTGCAAGTCATCACAGTGATCTTTGCTTTTCCTTTCTAAGCATGTTTAAGATACATTAGTTTTGTTTATTATATTGTCAGTCATCTATGTGTATACCTGAAATAGGGAAGCCTGACATACTGTATGGTTCAAGACCAGTGTGTTTGAAGTAGGTTCTATTCACATCTTTGCAGTTGCTTCCATTATCAGGTTATAGGGAGTCTGTCAGCACCAAAAACATTACAAAACCAGCCGCAGTACCTTATAGTTCTCAGAACCATGAACACACTGCTATAATTTGTTTGTAGAATGGCTGCTTGATTTTGACAAAAAGTGCTTTTTATTCCTATGCAATTGAGCTAAGAGTGCATTGGCAGAGTTTTCTGGGATAGATGAGCATCGCGGCAAGGTCTTCCTTTTGCTTGGGAAGAGGTGGAGAAAGCTCCAATTACATCAATATTGCTGGGAGTGGTATTGAACGAGCGGAAAATCTTGTTGCAATGCTCAGTCGCCCCAGAACACTCCCGATACACTCTTAGCTCATTTGCATAGGAAGAAAAAGGGATTTTTTTGTCAAAATTAATAAGAGTTTCACATTGTCCACTAAGACAAATGAAAGAAGATGCTAAAAATAAATACAGACACAGCTCCTCACAGGGCAGTATGTAGAAACAATGGAGGAGATTTATTATTCACCATGTCTGCGACTTTTTAAACACCTCATGCAACAAAGATTGTCACACGTAGTGTTTTAAGATCACCCTCACCACCTTAGAAAAAGGGGGGTGCTACGGGCTTGTGTAGATTTTATTGTAGGGTGTGGTACTCTGGAGGATGGTCCTGATTTATGAGGAGGGGTGTATCTCATCATAAGTCAGATGAATCCTCCAGCAGCATAGGGATTTTCCAGACTGGCATACAAGATACTGGTTTTGATAAATCTCCCCCAATATGACTAGTGAATGGGAGCACTGTCCACCACCAGTCATGCCTAAATCTAGCCTGGCTACAGTCAGAGCAGAATGCATAGCGGAGAAGAAGGATAAATATTTTTCGCAGCATAATCCATTTAACTTGATTGCTGATGTTCTCTGACTGGTGTATTTGCAGTACAGTCCCAAATAACATGGACAGCTTCAGGAACTGTCATACACATGCGCTGATCAAGGAACACAAGCAGTCAGTATAATGTAAAGAGGCTGTCAATGAAATGTAGGGGTTGGCGGGGTTTTTGCAGAGATTCAGAATTGGATACAGAGCTATTGCAGGTTGTGACACAGCCCCAATGCACTTGAAACTCATTTGAATATTTATAAAACTGAATTTTTTTGTGGAAATGATACATCTATTTGACTATATAAAAGTATGATATTGCTCAGCATAATATGCCCTACAATGTACTGTGACTGCTTTTAGATTGATTTCCCTGCTGACAAATTTCCTTTAAAGTGCCATAAGCTGTAGCTCAAATACAGTGCCTTGCGAAAGTATTCAGCCCCCTTGAACTTTTCAACCTTTTGCCACATTTCAGGCTTCAAACATAAGGATATAAAATTTTAATTTTTTGGTGAAGAATCAACAACAAGTGGGACACAATCGTGAAGTGGAACGAAATTTATTGGATATTTTAAACGTATGTAAAAAATAAAAAACTGAAAAGTGGGGCGTGCCAAATTATTCGGCCCCCTTAAATTAATACTTTGTAGTGCCACCTTTTGCTGCGATTACAGCTGCAAGTAGCTTGGGGTATGTCTCTATCAGTTTTGCACATCGAGAGACTGAAATTCTTGCCCATTCTTCCTTGGAAAACAGCTGGAGCTCAGTGAGGTTGGATGGAGAGCGTTTGTGAACAGCAGTTTTCAGCTCTTTCCACAGATTCTCGATTGGATTCAGGTCTGGACTTTGACTTGGCCATTCTAACACCTGGATACGTTTATTTGTGAACCATTCCATTGTAGATTTTGCTTTATGTTTGGGATCATTGTCTTGTTGGAAGATAAATCTCCGTCCCAGTCTCAGGTCTTTTGCAGACTCCAACAGGTTTTCTTCCAGAATGGTCTTGTATTTGGCTCCATCCATCTTCCCATCAATTTTAACCATCTTCCCTGTCCCTGCTGAAGAAAAGCAGGCCCAAACCATGATGCTGCTACCACCATGTTTGACAGTGGGGATGATGTGTTCAGGCTGATGAGCTGTGTTGCTTTTACGCCAAACATATTGTTTTGCATTGTGGCCAAAAAGTTCGATTTTGGTTTCATCTGACCAGAGCACCTTCTTCCACATGTTTGGTGTGTCTCCCAGGTGGCTTGTGGCAAACTTTAAACGAGACTTTTTATGGATATCTTTGAGAAATGGCTTTCTTCTTGCCACTCTTCCATAAAGGCCAGATTTGTGCAGTGTACGACTGATTGTTGTCCTATGGACAGACTCTCCCACCTCAGCTATAGATCTCTGCAGTTCATCCAGAGTGATCATGGGCCTCTTAGCTGCATCTCTGATCAGTCTTCTCCTTGTTTGAGATGAAAGTTTAGAGGGACGGCCGGGTCTTGGTAGATTTGCAGTGGTCTGATACTCCTTCCATTTCAATATGATCGCTTGCACAGTGCTCCTTGCGATGTTTAAAGTTTGGGAAATCTTTTTGTATCCAAATCCGGCTTTAAACTTCTCCACAACAGTATCACGGACCTGCCTGGTGTGCTCCTTGGTCTTCATGATGCTCTCTGCGCCTTAAACAGAACCCTGAGACTATCACAGAGCAGGTGCATTTATACGGAGAGTTGATTACACACAGGTGGATTATATTTATCATCATCAGTCATTTAGGACAACATTGGATCATTCAGAGCTCCTCACTGAACTTCTGGAGTGAGTTTGCTGCACTGAAAGTAAAGGGGCTGAATAATATTGCACGCCCCACTTTTCAGTTGTTTATTTTTTACAAAAGTTTAAAATAACCAATAAATTTCGTTCCACTTCACAATTGTGTCCCACTTGTTGTTGATTCTTCACCAAAAAAAAAAAAAATTTTATATCCTTATGTTTGAAGCCTGAAATGTGGCAAAAGGTTGAAAAGTTCAAGGGGGCCGAATACTTTCGCAAAGCACTGTATATATTAAGGTTGAGGCCCCACGTTGTGGAAACGCAGCTTTTTTGTTTTAGATTTTGTTGCGGTTTTTTTGAGCCATAGGTTGGAGTGGATTGAACAGAAGGTAGAAGTATAAGACCTTCGTATATATTTCCCATTCCTTTTGTAGCCTTTCTTGGCTTTGGCTCAAAAAAACACATCAAAATTTACAAGAAAAAAAAAGCTGCGTTTCCGTCACATAGGGCCTTAGCCTAACAGTAGCATGTAGTTAATGTGGTCACCCAGCCAGAGAAAAAATTATTTTTTTAAGGCTAAGGCCCCACGTTGCGGAAACATAGCAAAACAAAATGCTGCATTTTACAGTACCATTCACCAGCAAGGTGAATGAGATTTTGTTTAATCTCAACTACACAATGCACAAAAAAAGCTGCAGAAAAGATGCATTTTCAAAAATGGAAAAACCCAGCATATTAATTTTAGCTGTGGAATCGCAAGTGTTCTTCCTATTGATTAAATAAGGGGGAAAAATGCAGAGGAAAACTTAGCAAAAACTTAATGAAAAACTCTGTGGGAAAAAACTGCGTTTATTATTACAGTTTTTAGCCATGTTTCACTACATGGGCCTTAGCCTAAGTTAGCTATTGTATTAAGCCACACAACCATCCCCCTTCCAGCACATCACTGTTTGAAGCAAAGCTGAAGGTGTAACAGGAACTGCAGTGTAAACAGTTCATATAATAAAAGTAAATCAGTAAGTTTTATCAGTCAGCATTTCCATCATAGTTAGGCTTGGGCCCCACGTGGTGTAAACGCTGCAGTTTGGCTGGGGTGGACAAAAAACGTGGCATTTTACAGTCACTGCATAGTGGATGGGATTCTAGCAAATCCCATTGACACACTGTGGAGAAATACACGTCAGCTGCGATTTCCAAAACCATTGCGGTTTTGGAAATCGCAGCATGTCAATTATATCTATGGAAACGCCGGTGGTTTCCCTATAAGTATAACTGAAACCTCTGTGGACTTTCTGTGAAAAGTACTGCGGGAAAAACTGATGTGTTGCCGCCGTGGTTTTTCCTGCAGTGCTTTTATGCTGAGGGATGCTATGTGGAGCCTTAGCCTTAAACTATTTTTCTCTGTATGGATGACTTCTTACACAAACAAAAGTGTTCAAAAAAATTCTGCTTTTTATCTAGTGACACCAGCTACTAACGTCATGATTGTTATCTTAAAGTGGTTGACTGACTGAGCTCAGCAGTGACATGCTGTTTGTGAAGAGGTCACCTTGTATCAATTACAGTACGGGACAGTTTGTCTCTGGGAGGCAGGGACTCCTAGCATCATAGATAACTAGGATGCTAGGAGTCCCGCTCCCAGCACAAACTTCAAGTCGGTAAATCTGGCTAATACACGGACTGTGTTTCAAGGGTGAAACACGGTCATGTGCTGCTACCCTAAAATTGTATTGCCACCTCCAGCTCTTTGCATTCTTTAATAGTTGCTGCTCTACTGTTTCTGGTGCAGTTAGGATTTTTTCTCTAGCCCCCACTACTCACAAGCAATCAGTGCTGATAGTTTTGGTGCTTGATTTGCAATCTAGGCTCTGTACTGGTGGGTGGTCTTGGGCCAAAGCAGGCAAGAACAAATCTAAGCTCTGATACTGATTTCCCTCTGATTGAACAATATCAGAAAGCTTTGATTTATGCCCGCTTGCCTGCTTCTGCCTGTCTAAGACCACCCAATTGACAGCAGAGAGCCTAATTAGCATCAGGTACTGAAACTAACTGCGCTTATTTCTCAGGAACTGTGGGGGGCTAAAGAAAAAAATCCAACTGCCAGAATTAGTGAAGTGGCGCCAATTAAAGGATGCACAGAACTGTAGTTGGTGTGGGTGGTGAAAGGTCCTCTTTAGGCATCAAGCAGATCAATAAAGGTTAGGAAGAAAGGTTTTATCATGTGTTTAGAATGTATTTCTCAGTCCATTCCCAATGAATGGAGTATCTTGTCATAATGGTAGCTGTTAAGATTTGGGTATACTAGGCAGCAAGCAAACATTCAATTTGGAATTGATTGGAAGTGAATAAATAGGAAATCGTAAGGGTCTATGTGACTTTGACAAGAGCTAAATTGTTATAGCTGGCCAATTAGGTCAGAGTATCTTCATAACAGTACATCTTGTGGGTTGCTTTTGGAGTGCAGGGGTTAGTATCAACAAAAAGTGGTCCAAGGAAGGGCAACCTGTGACCAGCAGCAGGATCACAAGTGCCCACATCCCTCTGCTGACCATAGAAAGCAAAGATATCCACTCTGGTCCAATCTCAGAGAAAAGTTCCTATAGCACAAATTGCAGATAAATTAAATGGAAAAGCAATAACAGATGCTCTAGCAGGCTCAGCCATGCCCCAGGTGCACTGAATGGATCATTTTCATACAGATTAAAAATTGATTTTCTTGGCACAAAAGAGGTATGTTTACTGTGCCACTAACCACCCCTACAATGGCATATAAGTGGTTTAGAAGTGATTTTGAGGGTTTTAGACTCTTTGTAATGCTTGTATTAGAACAGCATGCATTGGGGCATACTGCGTATGAGACAACGTAATCACAGCCTGATCAGACAGCTCATGCTGACTCTTGTCTACCACCAAAACCACCTACAATGGGCATATGAATGTCAGAACTGGACCATGGAGTAAGTCAAGAAGACAACCTGGTCGGATGAATCACATTTTCCTTCATATCATGTTGACGGATGGCCATGTGTACATTGCTTACCTGGTAAAGAGATAGTATCAATATGCACTATGCGAAGAAGGCAAGCCTGAAGAGGCAATGTGATACCATGGGCAATGCTCTGCTGGAAAAACTTGGGTTATGGCATTCAAGAGGATGTCACTTTGACATGTACTACCTACTTGTCACAGACCAAGTATGCCACCTCATGGCAAGGTATTTCCACATGGGAGTGGCCTTTTCAGTACAGTTCAGTAACTGCTGCTAAAATCATATACAACAGGACACCTTCATAGGTCTTGTGAAGTCCATGTCTCAATGAGTCAGATCAGTTTTGGCAGAGGAAAAAGGATGTATATAATATTAAAGGGAGTCTGTCAGCAGTAAATTTCTTATTTTTTGTTATTGTTTATTCTATAAATTAATAATTATTAATCTTTGGAGACACTTTTTTCATGTAAATCATTGTTTTATTCCTATGCAAATTAGGAGAAAAGTGTTTTGAAGGTGTACCTTTACTTGTCTGGGCTTTGTTCTCCACTCCAGATTCCCAGGCAAAGCATTTTTCCCTTTACTTGCATATAAATATGGCAGTATTCTTAAAAATTGGGCTCTCAATCTGAATAACAGAGGCATATTTGGAAACTGTAGAATCGCCTCTACAAGGTACTGTGATTAGGTTTATAACCAATTTACTGTTGACAGACTCCCTTTAAACAGGTTGTTTTCAGTGGGTATTTAAGCCTGAAGCATTATTCAGTGATAGATTGCAAAATGTGGGAACTCCAGTGGTCAGCCCTTATTGAACTACCATTTATCCAGTGAATAGACTGCAATACCTGATGGGTGTATTTACCTCTGAAGTAGTGTTTATAAAATACACCTGTGTATGGCTTAAATGTATGTAATACTCTTTATTGTGTGTTTCAAATGCAAAATATGTCTTCCAGTTAGTGTAAATTGCAAAATGATTGTTGGTTTCCATAAAACCTAGAGCTAAGATGGAGTATATTTGTTTTCATTTGCTTGCTTTGTAACATGATATCATTGGCATAGTTATTGATACCTTAATTTGCCTTTGGGCTTATAATGCATTCTTCCAGTAATCAACATATTAGTAAAATGAAGCTCTTGTAAGATTTATTGTGTGCAGTGCAGTTCATTGGTATATTGACTTACTTTGCTACCTTTGTTCTCTGGGGGAATAGTGCCATTATTGTATGGTGTTAAAAGACACATGTCTTGTCCTGTGACACAGTGGAGAGACCATTAATTGGACAAATGGCTTGGTTAGGGACAGAGTATGAGAACTGCATAGTCCCTGATGTGTATTCGTGCAGTAAAGAGCCTTAACGTGGCATATTTGTAGAGCCTTTGTGATTAATTGTGAGGCATTTCTGCGATTCCCCATATGGAAGGACTGTAAACAGACGTTTAATTTGTATGCTTAAGGGAGCTGTGGAATTCATAGCTTAAATATAAGACTACAAGACAACTCTGTTCTACTTTCTATAATATAAATTTGCAGTCACACCCAGTTTATAGTCAATTAAATTTACACACTCAATTTTCTAACCCTGGCTTGAAAGTTGAGTAAATATTTGTGCCATTTATAAGGCACAAAATGTTTGCCAACTGGCATTTCTTACTATAATGATCTTTGCTGCATATTGTTCTGGATAGCTAATGTCACTAAACGTACACTAATGTCTCATACATTCTGTTACCACTAATAATATATATATATGATCCCTGAAAGAAAAGCTTTCATCAATAGAACCGAGAGTAATCCAAGAGTTCTAATCAGAATTATGCAACATTTTTGATCTAAAGCCCGGTTCACATCTGCGTTCAGCTTTCCGTTCGGGGAGTCCGCTTGGGGACCCCCCAGACGGAAACCTATATGCATAAAAAAGCGATTTATCTGAGAAACACGCGGACCTCATAGACTATAATGGGGTCCGTGTGGTTTCTGCTCAGTTTCCGCACGAAACATGTGGAAACGCAGCACTTTCCTCTCCGCTTGCTTTGTGTGGAAACCAAACGGAAACCAAGTGGAAACCACACAGACCCCATTATAGTCTATGGGGTCTGCGGGTTTCCCAGGTAAACCGCATTTTTATGTGTATAGGGTCCCCCCCGGGGGGCCCCCAAGCGGACCCCCGAACGGAAACCCAAACGCAGATGTGAACCGGGCCTAAGTGTTCAATGTTGGAGCAGGACATTTCATTTTGAAAGATAACCCAACACTATGGATATAGCACAGTCTTCTCATATGGATTATGGAATACAAATGGTTAATCACTGTTGACTGAATTGGTGAATACCAGGGGCGTAACTATCGGGGTAGCAGCGGTAGCAGCTGCCACAGGGCCCGGGACATTATGGGGCCCCGCGGGCCCCCAATGCCTTTTTTTTTTTTTTTTAATAGTCCGTTACCTGCTGGACTAACCCCAACAGGTAACGGGCCCTATATACTTGCCGTTCCCCGGCGTCCCGCTCACGGCCGCCTGCACTTCCGATTCTGCGGGGGCGGCTGTGAGCAGGAGTGGGGATCGGTATGTGAGGCCGCGGGCCGAACACCACAATCTCTGCTATCATTATACTAATAATATAAGTATAATAAGTACTAAGTATAATAATCGGAGGCCCAGGGGAGGTGAGGGAACATAAAAAACAATGTATTTACCTCTCTTGCGCTTCTCCAGGCTTCGGGCCTGTTTGGTGACGTCCCCGACGTCATTTTGCGTCGCGACGCCTTGCCCGCATCACGTGACGCCGGCCTGGTCCAACATTGAAGGCGGCTGAAGCAGCAGTGAGTGGACTGGAGCGAGGAACAGGTAAGCAACGTTGTTTTTTTATGTTTCTATCCTCCCCTGGGTCTCCGATCATTATACTCTGGGGTCTGAAAAGACCCCAGAGTATAATAATTGTTCATGGGTGGTCCACAATGGGACGTATAATAGTGTGTGCAGGGGCCACTATGGGACAAAATACTCAGTGCAGGGGCCACTATGGGGAATAATAGTGTGTGCAGGGGCCACTATGGGACATGATACTGTGTGCAGGGGCCACTATGGGACATGATACTGTGTGCAGGGGCCACTATGGGGCATAATACTGTGTGCAGGGGCCACTATGGGATATAATACTGTGTACAGGGCCACTATGGGGAATGATACTTTGTGCAGGGGCCACTATGGGGCATAATACTGTGTGCAGGGGCCACTATGGGACATGATACTGTGTGCAGGGGCCACTATGGGACATGATACTGTGTGCAGGGGCCACTATGGGGCATGATACTGTGTGCAGGGGCCACTATGGGGCATGATACTGTGTGCAGGGGCCACTATGGGGCATGATACTGTGTGCAGGGGCCACTATGGGGCATGATACTGTGTGGCCCTTGGGGCTGTCTGTGCAGGGGCCACTATGGAGCATGATACTGTGTGCAGGGGCCACTATGGCACATAATAGTGTGCGCAAGAATGTGTTTTTTTTTTGGGGGGGGGGGGGGTTGGAGGGGGCGGTCCGAGGGGGCGATTGGGGGCAGCGGTTCAGGGGGGGGGGCCCCATGTCAAATGTTCGCCTTGGGGCCCAGCCATTCCTAGTTACGCCACTAGTGAATACCATTTTAGGCCGGGGCCCCATGTGGCATAAACGCCGTGGTTTGGAAAAAGCCGCAGCGTTTTACAGTCCCTGCAAAGTGGATAGGATGGTAGCAAAGCCCATCCACACATTGCGGGAAAATACGTACAGCGGACATGTTTCAATTTCCCAAAACCGTTGCGGTTTTGGAAATCGTAGCATGTCAATTATAACTATGGAAATACCGGCGGTTTCCCTATAGGTATAATGAAAGCAGTAAGTCTTTCTGGGAAAAGTGCTGGGGGAAAAACCGTGATGCATTGCCGCCGCGGTTTTTCCTGCAGCACTTTTTTGCTGTGGCCTGCTACACAAGGCTTTAGCCTTACAAAGGCAAGTCTTGCTGCTAGAAAGTGAACCCCCTGACAACCGTATGCAAAAAATGCACAGCAAAGTATACTGAGAAAATGTTATGTGGGGCCCCGGCCTTAGAGAACAACCACATAACCAGAGAAAAGTGCCATAGAAGCAGAGAAGCCAAATTCTCAGACTATGAATTTAGAATCTGTGGGGCTCATGTACATGATAGTATTATAGCACAGAGATTCTCTGTTATATTCCATATGAATCAGAATAAATGTTGTATGCTCCAGTAATTCTTTTCTGGAATGTCGTGCATATGTTGCTAATGAATGTAAAAGATTAAGGCTGGGTTTGCACAGTGCATTTTGTATATAAAAACCGAATGAGTTACATGGTTTGGCCGTATCCATGCCCTCAAAATGGATGTGGTCTCTCGGCTCTTGTATCTGTTCCAGGCGCTTCTTATTCCTCTCCCGCGTACCTTTTTCACTGGAGTTCAGTTCCTGTTTGGGAGATTCGTCTGGGGTTCGCCGCGGAGTAGATTAAAATATAAAACATTGACCCGCCGCAAGGACGGGGGCGCGGGCCCCTCCTTTCCTCGACTATGACTGACCTGGAGTCCGCCCTTTCCCATGCTAACTCTTCCCCACGTGCACTCTTGACTCTATACAGCATTCTTCTCCAAGACGCTACTCCCGGGTCCCCCTCATATACTGGCCCCTGGGAGTTGGACCTCCATGCGGGTCTTCCCCCTGCTGACTGGGATAGGTCTTTCCTGTTTGCCCATAAGCTTCCGTTGCCTTGCAGTGTGCAAGAAAATAATTTCAAGATTCTGTCTCGATGGTACAGGTGTCCTGACTTCCTCCACAGAATCTATCCTGCTGTGACTGACCGGTGTTGGTGCTGTGGCACTGAGAAAGGTACCCTATATCACATCTGGTGGTAGTGTGACATTCTTAGGCCCTTCTGGGAGGCTGTGTTCGACCTGTATGCTAAGGTGTGTGGTTGCACCGTTACAGCAACTCCCCAACTGGCCCTTCTTTCGGTTATCCCTGGCAGGATTTCCGCAGTGAAGAAGGATCTCCTGCAACACTTTTTCACCTTCCCCCCTGATGCTCCCCTTCCCCCTCCTTATCTCCCTCATGTGTCTTCCCGATTGTTGTTCTCGCTGTGTGTTCCCCTTGTCTGTTTTTTCCGTCCCTTGGTTCTATGCAGATGTTGTTCGGATGATCTCATATACAGGGGCCTTCACCCCATTGTTAGTATATTGTGTTTCAAAACAGTAGGCGGGGTTCTCCCCTAGCCTTTTGTGTATGGGTGAGTCCTGCGTGCCTCTGCGCCTTTGTTGGTTTATATTGCCTTTTGGTTTCTTTTCTCTTTCTCCTTCCTCTTATTTTGTATTGTATTGAAAATCCTTTAATAAACATTGATTAAACATAAATGCGGCACCGCCTTCTTTGACTGATCACTGCCCTCTGGATTGTCATTGGAGGGTGGCGATCGGTTGCCATGACAGCCAGAAGCCTATTGAAGGCTCCCTGGCTTGTCCTTACATCAGTTCTATTATATACTGCCATAGGCAGCATATAATAGAAGTGAATGGATTTTACTATTCACTGCAATACATTAGTAGGGTCTGAACATAAAAGTAAAAGTAGAAAAAAAATTTTTTTTTACAAGTATTAAAATAAACACAAAAAACACAAAAGTTCAAATCTCCCCCCTTTCCCTAGATCACATATAAAAATAAATAAACAATAGTAAACATAAAAACTTTAGGTATACCTGCGCTCCAAAATGCCCGAACTATTAAAATACTAAAATATTTATATTTATCCCATATGGTGAACGGCGTAGTGGTGAAAAAATTCAAAATAGCCATATGTTGTTTTTTTTAACACTTCCCTGTGTACCCCCTTTAAATAATGTGACATTTATTAATAATGCCCCAGGTGTTTCCTAATTAAAAAGGAAAAAAAACGTAAAAAAATTATTGGGGTTCCAATACCTGGGACCCCCAGGAACAACTGTTTGAATGAACCATGGTACCTGTGTAAGCACCGTGACACCTTCTCTGTTTACACAGTTTCATTCTTTTCATAGCGGCCATGTTATGTAACTACAGTCTTGTCCTATACACGTCTATGTGACAAGGCTGGAATGACATCACACAGCGTGTGATATAAAAAGGCACCATAGCCCCTTCATACAACTGATCAGTGGGGATTCCCTTATCTCTTATTGATGTTTTATTCTGAGGATAGATCATCAATAAAAATGAGCTGGAAAACACCTTAAGGCTGAGGCCCCATGTGGCGTCCCGCACCAAAAAGGTTCTTCCTGCAGCACTTTGCACAGAAAGTTCACAGAGGTTTACGCTGCAGACTTTCTGCTTCAATTATATCTATACGGAATTCGCAGGCGTTTCCGTAGGTATAATTGACATTCTGCGATTTTGAAAACTGCGACTGTTTTGGAAATTGCTGCGTATCCGTTGCACATATTTTACTGCAAAGTGGGGATGGGATGGGTTGCAGTTTTGGAAATTGCAGCATGTCAATTATACCTATGGAAACACTGGCGGTTTCCATTTACAGGTCAATAAATTAGAATATTTTTGAAACGTTCATTCATTTCAGTAATTCAGTAATTCAATTCATAATCAGCGTCTTCCATGATTGTGTGTCCTACTGAACCAGACTGAGGGACCATTTAAAGGCTTAGGTAACCTTGGCAGGTGACACTGAATTTACAATACTGAACTTTTTTACAATATTCTAATTTTCTTAGATTTTGATTTTCATTACCTGTAATCCATAATCAACATTTACAGAAATAAAACACTTGAAATAGAACAATCTGTGTGTAAAGAATCTAGAAAATATAGGAGGTCACTTTTTTAATATAATTACTGAAAGAAATAAACGTTTCGAAGATATTCTAATTTATTGAGATGAACCTGTAGGTGTATTGAAAACAGAAAGTCCACAGGGGAAATCTCTGTGGACCTTCTGTGAAAAGCGCTGCCGGAAAAACCACAATGTTACAGACATGGTTTTTTCTGCAGCGCTTTTTTTGCTGCAGCCAGCTACGTGGGGCCTTAGTCTTAATAAAGCCCAAGCGCCACTTTAATTAAATTAATTGACCATCATATTATGCCCCTGATTCCCCCTGACATAAATACTGCACCTCTTATGACCCCTTATATCAATGACAACCCCCTTATGTTCATAATGCCTCCTAATATAAATGATGCCCCCTAATGGCCCCTTATATAAATAACCTCTCCCCTTGTATTCATAATACCCCGTAATAACCCTTATATAAATGACCCCCCCCATCGTCATAATGCCCCCTAATGAATCCTCCCTTTATAGTTATATTTCCCCCTCCTAACCACCCCTTATACTATTAATACACCCACAACTGCGCTAAAAAAACAAAAAAAAAAAGTCATACTCACCTACTTGCGATCCTGATGAATGGAGCCGCCGCTTCCTCCCTGTCCAGACACAGGACGTCTGTGTCTGTCTGCAGACACCGATCTAGTTAGACATAAAGGATGTATTAATGGTGGCCCCGGGGTGGGCCCCAAAGAGTCAGTGGACCCTGGGCAGCCTCCCCCTCTCCCCCCCCCACTAGCTACACCTCTGAATCAGAGCAATAAACTTCAATGATGGCAGTGTGAACATAAGCTTAGTCCTTATGCACACGGCCATGCTGTTTTTCACGGAACTAATGTATGTGAAAAACAGCTGTGTGTGACCTTTCAAGTGCACTGATGGACCTTCACATGGCAGCCGTCACATGGCTACTATAGAACCCATGATTTTCAATGCATCTAGTCACATTACGCTATCTATGTTCATTTTCATGCCAGTGATAAACAGACCGTCAAAATAAACAGACATGTGAATAGACACATAGGGGTTATTTATCATCTGCCCCTTTTTTGGCCATATTTTTCACAGTTGCGCCTTTTTTTTAGACTAGTTTTACTGTGGTGCCTATTTATGACATAGGCACACCTTCTTGTTAAATGTGCACATGTGTTAGTTTAGATTCGCCGTTATAAGCTATGTGCACTTTGCCCCATTTTTGTACAAAAAAGCACAATTGCCCCAATTTGCTAAAAAAAAAAAGGCACAATTGCCCCTTTTTAATGCTGTCTGACCTGATGGGCTTCATTACACTGCCCATGTACTGGAGTGCATTTGCGCCTTTTTTGCCCCTCTTTAAAAAGGCGCAAGTCATAAATACAGAGTGAAAAGGATCTCACTTAGGCCATGCTCGGTTTTCCCAGCATAAAGCAAAAGTGGTGAGGTTAACATAACATCTGGAAAAAAAGAAGCAAATTAAGCACAGGGTAGAAAAAGGCCACAAAACGGCGCAATTTACGCCAAAAAAGGAGCAAATACCTTAATAAATGTGCCCCAGTGAATACAATGTGTTGTCAAAATGTATGTTTGACAAATATTGCTAAAACAGCCGTTACATGTCCCTTTTTTTGCAGCTGTGAATAATCTCTTAGTCTCAAATATGAAAAGAAAAATATTACAAATATTCGAAACATTTACTAAACGTCATCAGCTGATAACAATAGGAAAACAATCACAAAGGCGAAAGAATGTGGTGTTAACAATCACAAACTGAGGTTCTTGTTCCCTGAAAGTAAATGCAAGTGTTTAAAAAAATAAATAAATCTTTGCATTTCCCCCTCAGCAGCAGTACTTATATACTTATAGTACAGTATTCTTTCTCTGTGAAGAATGTAGTTTGTAGTTTGTTGGTTAACAACATTGGCCCACACATATTACAATTAATACACCAGTTTTCTGACATTTAAAAGACAAATATTTGTTTCAGAAATAGCTACAGTGGGGAAAAAAAAGTATTTAGTCAGCCACCAATTGTGCAAGTTCTCCCACTTAAAAAGATGAGAGAGGCCTGTAATTGTCATCATAGGTAGACCTCAACTATGAGAGACAAAATGAGAAAACATATCTAGAAAATCACATTGTCTGATTTTTTAAGAATTTATTAGTAAATTATGGTGGAAAATAAGTATTTGGTCAATAACAAAAGTTCATCTCAATACTTTGTTATATATCCTTTGTTGGCAATGACAGAGGTGAAACGTTTTCTGTAAGTCTTCACAAGGTTGGCACACACTGTTGCTGGTATGTTAGCCTATTCCTCCATGCAGATCTCCTCTAGAGCAGTGATGTTTTGGGGCTGTCGCTGGGCAACACGGACTTTCAACTCCCTCCAAAGGTTTTCTATTGGGTTGAGATCTGGAGACTGGCTAGGCCACTCCAGGACCTTGAAATGCTTCTTACCAAGCCACTCCTTCGTTGCCCTGGCGATGTGCTTGGGATCATTGTCATGCTGAAAGACCCAGCCACGTTTCATCTTCAATGCCCTTACTGATGGAAGGAGGTTTGCATTCAAAATCTCACGATACATGTCCCCTTTCATTCTTTCGTGTACACGGATCAGTCGTCCTGGTCCCTTTACAGAGAAACAGCCCCAAAGCATGATGTTGCCACCCCCATGGCTTCACAGTAGGAATGGTGTTCTTTGGATGCAACTCAGCATTCACTCTCCTCCAAACATGACGAGTTGTGTTTCTACCAAACAGTTCTACTTTGGTTTCATCTATTCATATGACATTCTCCCAATACTCTTCTGGAACATCCAAATGCTCTCTAGCAAACTTCGGACGGGCCCGGATATGTACTGGCTTAATCAGGGGGTCATGTCTGGAACTGCAGAATCTGAGTCCCTGGCGGTGTAGTGTGTTACTGACGGTAGCCTTTGTTACTTTAGTCCCAGCTTTCTGAAAGTCACTCACTAGGTCTCCCCGTGTGGTTCTGGGATTTTTCCTCACCGTTCTTGTGATCATTTTGACCCCACGGGGTGAGATCTTGCGTGGAGCCCCTGATCGAGGGAGATTTTCAGTGGTCTTGTATGTCTTCCATTTTCTAATTATTGCTCCCATGGTTGATTTCTTCACACCAAGCTGCTTGTCTATTGCAGATTCAGTCTTCCCAGCCTGGTGCAGGTCTACAATTTTGTTTCTGGTGTCCTTCCACAGCTCTTTGGTCTTCACCATAGTGGAGTTTGGAGTGTGGCTGTTTGAGGTTGTGGACAGGTGTCTTTCATACTAATAACAATGTCAAACAGGTGCCATTACTACAGGTAATGTAAGGAGCCCCTTAAAGAAGAAGTTACAGGTCTGTGAGAGCCAGAAATCTTGCTTGTTTGTTTGTGACCAAATACTTATTTTCCACCATAATTTGCAAATAAATTCTTTAAAAATCAGACAATGTGATTTTCTAGATATGTTTTCTCATTTTGTCTCTCATAGTTGAGGTCTACCTATGATGACAATTACAGGCCTCTTTCATCTTTTTAAGTAGGAGAACTTGTACAATTGGTGGCTGAATAAATACTTTTTTCCCCACTGTATTTTCTCCCCCATCTTCATATTATAAGTGGGTGGAGCTGGGTGGGGAGGTGGTGTCCTTTGTTGGCCAAATAATTTATTATTGCTTTTGCCAGGCAACTGGTCTAAAGACCACCTGAAATCTAAGTTTCTGGTGCATATACAAAAATTCTCTGACATACACAAAAATGAGCATGTCATTTTGATGCAAAACACTGGAGTGCTACACATGGCTGCTTTCTTTCAGAAAGAGCTCCAGTTCCTCTTCTTCAGAAGTAACATCCCGTCTGTTGGTCACATTGCCATGTTGCAGTTCATTCTCATTCATTTCAATGGGACTGAGCTGTAGCATGGCCATGTGACCAATAGATGTGATATCACTGCCTGAGAAGAGGAAGTGGAGCTCTTTCTAAAAGAAAGTGGCCGTGGTTTAATCCTGGATAACCAGTTCAAAGGGCTGTCATATGAGGTTCTGAATGTGGCCGTGTGCTGGGGCCACCAATGCTTTCAATTATAAGTAAGTAAACACTAATTATTTACAGGCTAATTTGAATTACTGGCAAGGCGATTATGCTGGTGTTGCAAAGTCAATAATGAGAAATAAGCTGTAATTATTTAGGGCTACATTCACATCTGCGCCAGAGTCTCAGCTCAGTGTCCATAGAAAATCGGTGGAGGAAAATTGCTGGACTGAGGACTTTTCTGTCTGCCGGTTTCAGTTTAAAGACTAACTGAGTATTGACTATCAAATATACTCAGTTGGCCTCTAAAAGGTATAGCCTGATTTCTTCACTCTTCCACTACTTTCTGTGGCTAACACGGTATAATATTATATATATATTATACTACTAGGTTTTGGTTTAAAAACAGACCATTTAACTCTGTGTGTTATCGCTGTTTTAGCAGTCTGTCTCTCCATTGTTCAGGCCCCCGTTGGACCCGATCAATGGAGAGGTGATGCTAGTGTGAACCTGAGTGAATGCACTGGTGGCCCTAGCACTGAGGGCGGCTATGGCTTCACTCAGAATCCTGTCTGGCAGCACCCTTAATACATCTGTATTAAGATAGTGTTAATACATCTTTTTTCTATAGTGACTTTGCCGGATCTCTTAGGAGCTTGGAGAGCAAATGGAGTCACTCACCATAAGCCTACATTCACACAACAATGTGATGTCCGTTTTTTCAAAGGACGTCCCATGGCAGCATTAATTTCAATGTCAGTGAATGAGGGTCTATTCACATGACCATTATTTTGACTGTCCATTGTCACAGACTTTCTAAATATAGGTCATGTCCTATTTTTTGGCTGTTTTGACAGATCCCTCCATACACTGTAATATATGGGGGATCTGTGAAAATAGGTGCCCCTTTGGTGCAAGAAGGGCGTGAAAAATTTACAATTTTCACAGCCATTTTGCACCTCTTTTGTGTAAATCTAGCCTAAAGCAGCAGAAATGGCTAGGCATATGACAAAATACATATAATCCAAAGATTGCAGAGTAAGACTACATTCAGACAATCGAGATGCAAAACGACCATGAAAAACATCCATTTTTCTCGGCGGTCTTGCACCCGAGGGGTAGCTTTTTTCACGGATGTCGCTGGCCTAAAAAAAGACGATTATGAGAAAAAAGAATAGAATGGTCTTGCTCACTTGGTGCTACTGCCTGCCAATTCCATTTTGCCAAATATGCTGGTGATCTTGCACCAGGTCTTTTGGATGTTGGGGCTGCACATTGTGTGTAATTCCTACTATTGCAGTTGCCACCACCCTCTTCCTGTGATGTTACCCTGTCAGGACTTATCTGTAATAGAATCATCATTGAAATCATCTCATCTTTTCTACGTTTTTATGACTTGTCATGACAATGGGATTTCTCTATGCTTTCACAATTCCTAAAAGATTTACCCTAGTGCCTTTACCAGCACTAACCTTAGCACTCCCTGCCACTACTACCTTCACCAACACTCATGTCTTCCAACTCTGCATCAAAAAAACAATGGCAGTTATCATCCAAGAGGAAGAAGAGGAAATCTTGGGCTAAGAGAAATGTCTTTCTCAGCAGATGCCACATGACTACTAGAGAATGGGATCTGTGTCAGTGAAGAACACATGGTTGAGAGTACAGAATTACAGCAAGGTAAATTACATGTGGAGAAGGAAAATAAAGAACCCTCACTCAACATTTGTGGTTCACTGCTTTCAAAAAACATTTATTCACAGAATAAATGCAGGGCTGTGAAGACCAGAAGTAGTGTTGCTGTTACCATCCAGGTCCTTATTATCAGTACTTACACAAGTGTTTCCTCTTCTACCTCCTTTTTCCTGTCCCCTGCCCTGTTTTTTTCCAGTCATTTTTTTTACTGCACACACTGCTTAATTGTAGCGATTGCCAACAATTCTGACACCATGTGTATGTCTTTTTTGTTTCTTGCCATTGTGTTTTTTTACAAAGAAGTATTTCAGGAAAAGTCAGATTTAAATAACATAGTTTTCTTTTTAAGATTAGAGCAGGGTGCAATGCTGTATATATATGCAGCAAAAAAAAAAAAAAAACACTTTAGAAACGTATATTTTCTCAGATTAACAATCCGTCACACTGTGTATTTGGTGAGCAAAGCAGAGAAAAAAAAATTAAAAAAAAAGATTTTTTGCTCAGATTAGTGCAGGCTGAAATACTGTATATATGTGCATGCAGCAGCAAAAAAATGCTTAAGGCTACATGCACTTGACTGTAGTCATTTTGCTTTCTGCAAATTGCAGACAAAGTTGTCTGCATTTGCGGACCGCAAACATTCTGTATGTCATCTGTATCCGTGCTGCAAGGTCTGCAAATGCGGACCATAGTGCATCCGTAGTCATCCATATTTGTGGATCTGCAAAACAACATGGATGGCTATAAATGTCATCAGCTAGTCACAACCCTCTCAATAGGTCACAAGAACGTCCAGATTCCATTCACTTGCATTTTTGCCTGCTAAGAGGTGTGTTGGATTCCTGATCATGCTCTGGTTTCTTGCGTTTCTCACTGAGAAAATGCCTTTTTCTCGTGCAGACGATGCTCTCCTGTACTGGCTTGTCAGTCAGCAATTCAAAAAGCAACAACCAATGCTGGAAGAAGAACCGCAGATGAGGAGGAGATATTGAGTTCACCCCATTGTCTCTCAACGGTACAGGACGGGTCATTTCCACACCCTGTACTCTGACTTGCAGCAGCACTCAGACAAGTTCCCCAGCCACTGCCGTATGACCATCCCCACGTTTAACCGTCTGTTTTCTGACCTAAACCCTGGCCTCACTTTTCAGGACACAAACATTCAACAGTGCATCTCTCCTGAGGAATGGCTTATCGTCACTCTGAGGTAAGAACAATACTGTTCAATTTTGCCCCTTCATTCTGTGATTTCACTATAGCCCCTCGCCTGTCATCCACCCTGCTAGTGTAAGCTACTTTTCACACTGCTAGTATACTTGAGCCACAACCTTTATGTATTAAGGCCTTGTCACCTCACACATCTTGCTAATATCATTGTCCCTTTCCCTTGTCACCTTGTGTTTAACTGTCATTGTCCTCTGTCACCCACCCTGCTAATGTTGTTTTTTTTTTAATTTTTTTATTCTTAGATTCCTGGCAATTCATTTGCATCCCTGCATTTTGAGTTCCTGCTGGGTTGCTGGACCATTTCACATATCGTAAACGTCACTTGTGAAGTGATCTGGCAGCGTCTGAGAGCGGTGGTGATGCCACAGTCCAAGGCAGAAGACTAGATTCAGATTGCTGAGGGCTTTTACAACGGTGCAGTTTCCCAACTGTAGGCGCGCTATATGGAAAACACATTTGTGTGAAGAAGCCGCCTCACTCAGGGTAACTATATTTCAATTGCAAACAGTATTTCTCAGTGGTATTGTCGGCCTTGGCTGACAGCAACTATCGGTTTGTAATTGTTGATATAGGGGTCTATGGCAACTCTGCTGATGCTGGCATCTTCAGAGCTTCCTGTTAGGGTATTGCTTCGTCTGGCAAGACCCTACACTACTGCAGCGGTCTGGGAGGAAGGACAGAGACAAGTGAGCCCTAATCTCACCCCAGCCACTGTCCCTTCCTATTGCCTCAGTTACCCTAAACAGTAAAGGGACAACCTGAAGACGAGCCCTATACTGAGTAAGAGACACACAGAACAGGACAAGACAAAAACAGCACAGAAGCAGAGTGAGCAAGCCAAGGGGTCGATAACAAACGAGCAATGCAGTACAAAATCAAAAACCAAGAGAATAGTCAAAAGGCATGCCAAAGGGTTAGAGAATAAGGTAACAAAGTAGCAAGGGATATAATAAAGAGAGCAGGCAAAGACAGTGCAATAACCGGCAACTTGCTGAGAAAGTGACATCCCGTATATAGAAAGTCTGGGCCCAGCCCCAGACCTGATAGGTACACAGGCTGTCAATCACACAGGCCAGGAAGAGATTAACTCTATGCAGTCCAGAGAGAAATGCTCAGAACACAGGTGTGGCCGGAAATCCATTACATTGTCTAGGACCATGTTCAGACTGAGCAACAAGAAACCTACACAAGGAACCAAAATGAACACGCCTCCTTTGCCGCAGCGTGAGAGCGGAGGGTGGCGCAGAGACATTACACTTCCAGAATAGGTGAATGGCTTCGGTCCAACCAGCTCGCCCTTCCAGAACCTAGGCAACTACCTGGATCGTCAGGGCCTCCAGCGGCATTCGTCATCGTGGCTGACAAAGGATTAGGACTATTCACCCATGTGCTGCAGCAATACCCTCGACATGGTTTGGATGAACGGAGGTGTATATTTAACTACTGTCTAACAAGAGCAAGGCAGTTTATTGAGTGCGCCTACGGGATTCTGAGCAGGAAGTGGCGGGTGTTCCAGACACCTTTTCCTGACAATGTGAAACAGGTTATCCAAGCCTGTGTCATACTCTTCAATTTTATCAGGCTTCATGACGCTACCCATGACACTTGATGTGCAGGGCTGGCGTTAGGGGAGAACACACTGGGCAATTGCCCAGGGCCCCCCAAACTTGAGGGGCTCCCTGACTTCAGCACCATTAGCACCACTGGGATATTGGGTGCTGACTGTCTCTCTCCCCTCTCTCACTTAGCAAGTGTCCGCGCAGGCTGACAGCTCTTCCTACTCCTCCTCCCGCAGTCTTGCACTGCAGCCTAGTGTAATGAATCCCTGAAGGCTCCAGGTATGTGCTGTGTCTTCTGTGTGTGTGTACATGTTGTGTGTGTCTATGTGTGTGTTTACATGTGTGTGTGCATGTACTTGTGTGTGTGTACATGTTCTGTGTGTGTGTGTCTGTGTAGGTACATATATTCTGTGTGTGTCTATGTGTGTACACATGTTCTGTCTTTTTTCTGTGTGTGTGTGTGTGTGTGCATGTATGTGTAGTAATACAGATTCCCTATGGTATCCAAAACATGAACCAGAATTTCATATATATTTGCTTTGCTATGCAGTCAGTATTTACAGTTTAGCATTACATTTGTCAGGGTGATCACCATTATATTTCCTAAGATTGCTATATATATGTAAATTATGAAGCCAGATAAAAACTGTACACATAGACACTGGTGGACCCCATTGACTAGAATGGTGTCCGTCGTTTCAAAACTTAAAGAGGAGCTTTCACGTCCTCTGGCACCCGTGGTATTATATACCATTAGAAATAACAAGTATAATGTCCCATGGTAGCCCTTTCACACAGCTTAATGTCCCATAGTGGCCCCTTCACACAGTATAATGTCCCCTACAGCAGCGGTCCCCAACCTTTTCTTCTCCGTGGCCCGGCAAGAGGGGTGCCGGGCAGGGAGCAGGGGGATGGGAAGGGCTTTGGTCATATGGGGGCGGGGTTATACACTAAACAGTGCTTTAGATGAGACGTGTTGTGGCTACTAGCATAGCTAATGGCGGGGACCTGGTCTACAGCGCTGTACACCGAGGTCCCGCGCCATTAGCTATGCTAGGAGCCACAACACTGTGGCCAGATCGCTGACCCGCCCCACATAATGTTCCGGGAGCCGCATTTACCGAGGCCAGCCCGCCGCCCCGCGGACCGGCAAAAGACCCCCAAAGGCCCAGTCCCGGTCCGTGGACCGATGGTTGGGGACCCCTTCCCTACAGTGTTTGGTGCAAATATTACAAAAATTTTGGTTCGGCAGAACCCAAAAAAGTTTCGGGGATCATGACCCATGAAATATTATTATACTCTGGGGTCTCTTCAGAACCCAGAGTATAATATTCGGAGGCCCAGGGGAGGTGAAAAAAAAAAAAAAAAAACAATCTTACCTCTCCTGTGCTTCAGTGCTACTTCCTGCTGTCTTCAATGACATCACAGATGTGAGTTACGTCGGCGTCATTGAAGAGAGCAGGAATTCGCATTGGAGCACAGGAGAGATAAGTAAGACCGTTTTTTTTTCCCCCCCTCACCTCCCCTGGGCATCTGAACATTATACTCTGGGGTCAGCAAGTAAGTATAAAAATAGTTCAATGGTTCTGGACTGTTCTTATTGTTCCTCTTTTAGTTACGCTGGGTTCACACCAGCGCTTGCACTAAATTCGGGGATTCCGTTCGCCTCTCCGCATTTTTCGCCATTTGTGAACACAAATGGGCCTCTTGGCTGCTTCACACATATTGGGGGAACACAAAAAAAAAAAAAAAAAACTCTTAAATAAAGGAGATTCTTTTTTTTTAGTGGAGGGTGCAGATACTGTATCAATGCTCAGCAAAAAAAAAAAAAAAAAAAAGCTTAAGAAATTCATTTTCTTTTCAGATTAACACTCCATCATTGTGTATTTGGTAAGTAGAGCAGATAAAACAGTTTTTTTTTTCCATATTTGTGCAGGCAGAATTGGTGCTTTGCTGTTAGAATCGTTGATTATGATGTTAATCTGTTTCCCTTAGTCCTAACAGCAGCACAATATGGGGTATTCCTGCCCCTGTGTGCTGGTAGGACAAGCGGAACTTTTAATTAACATAAAATATGCATGACTACGCTACCCTATAAGAGGGCAAAGGGACCTCCCCCCTTGTGTAAGTTATAAAGTAAAAATTTCTAAGTTTAAAGAGGGAAGCTTGTGCTGCTGTTAGGACTAAGGGAAAACAGATTAACATCATAATCAACGATTCCCTTATGTCCTACAGCAGCACAATATGGGGATATAGCAAGTAATTCCCTTAGGGAGGGTTTCCCTGCTCTACAACACCTAGGACTGACTGACCAAAGGCAGTTGCCACAGAACTCCGAACATCTAGTCAATAATGTTTTACAAAGGTTAGGTGAGACAAGAAGCAGCTGCACAGATCTGATCCAGTGGTAAGGTACGGTTCTCAGCCCAAGAGGTTGACACAGCTCTGGTTGAATGGGCTGTACAAAAATCGGGTGGAGCTAACCCCTGAGCAAAAAAAAGAGACTTTGATTGCCTCCTTGATCCACCTAGACAAGGTAGGATTGGAAACCCTGAGACCCTTGTCTCTACCATACATGTTGACAAGGAGATTCTCGACTCTCCTAAAGGAACGTGTACATAAGAGGTAAATCTGGAGAAATCTCATAACAACTAGTGTGTGAAGTTTTTTTTTTTTTCCTCCTCTTCAGAGGAAGGGGCTGGAAAAAACACGGGTTAAGAGACTAATTGGTTAATAATGGCACGGGAAGGCACCTTAGGGTTAAACCCAAGAAGAAACCTAAGTTGGATCCTATCCGCAAATAACGATATATAAGGTTCCTTGGAAGAAAAAGCCTGGAGCATACTCACCCTTTTGGCTGAAGTGAAGGCTAATAGAAAGGTGGTTTTAAAGGCAAGGAATTTAACCCCTTAACGACCCAGGGCGTAATAGTACGTACTGAGTCGCATGACGATGTATGGAGAGCGCTCAGGAGCTGAGCGCTCTCCATACACCGCGGGTGCCGGCTGTATAATACAGCCAGGACCCGCCGCTAACAGCAGCGATTGGTGCCTGCACCGATCGTGGCTGTTAACCCTTTAGATGTCGCGGTCAAATGGGACCGCGGCATCTAAATAGCGCAGCCACCATGGGCGCCGCCATTTTCCCCCCATCGCCGCCCTCCAGAACGTCATCGGAGGGCGGCGCTTGGTTGCCATGACAGCCGGGAGCCTATTGAAGGCTCCCAGGCCTGTCATTACATTAGAGCTATTACACGATGCCAGAGGCATCGTCTAATAGCAGTGTCGGCATTTTGCTATTCACTGCGATACAGTAGTATCGCAATGAATAGTATGAGTGATCAGACTCCCTAGGTTTCAAGGTCCCTAGGGAGTCTGATCATACAAGTAAAAGTAGAAAAAAAAAGTTTTTAAAAGTATGAAAAAATTAAAAAAAACAGAAAAGTTCAAATCACCCCCCCTTTCCCTAGATCAGATATAAAAGTAAATAAACAAAAGTAAGCATAAACACTTGTGACAACTTGGGGAATTAGACTCAAAATGGCGGCAGACTCCTGGTCCGGACAGCGGTGGTTCGTGGTACTGGGCGCTGGAAAGATAGCGTTCAGACGGTCCAAGTGTAAAATAAAACTGGCTTTATTCAGCTTAACTGCAACATAGCAAAACAACAAAAAACCTAGGCCACAGTTAGGGCCCTAACTCACTCCTTGAGCCCTTAACTAACCTGACGATTGCTCAGCTCCAGCAACAGTCCCCTGTGGACCCCAGCCCTTCTGGGACAGAGCCTCTCCCTCTGTCCTTAGCTGGTCCACCATCTCCTGCTCCCTGCAGGATACTCCAGCCTTCTGGAGTTACGCGCCCCCACCAAAAGGCTTGGCTGAGAGCCTTTTCTGGCCTGGGCCTAGGTCGCTCAACAGCGCCCTCTGGTTCACATACTCACACACTTTAGGTATCCACGCGCTCCAAAATGCCCGAACTATTAAAATATTAATCCCATACGGTGAACTGCGTAGTGGGGAAAAAAAAAATCAAAATGGCCAAATAGCGTTTTTTTTCAACACTTTCAACCTCCTATAAAAAATTGAATAAAAAGTGATCAAACCATCAGATCTTTCCCCAAATGGTATCAATAAAAACGTCATGTTGTCCCGCATAAAAAGACGCCTTAGCCATACATGTAAATATGAAAAAGTTACAGGTGACTCAATATGGCGATGCAAAATTTTTTTTATATTTAGCAAAGTTTTTAATTTTTTAAAAGGTATCAAAACATTACAAATACTATATAAATTTGGTATCGCCGTTTTCGTACTGACCCGCAGAATACAGGTAACATGTCATTTTTACCACACAGTGAATGCTGTAAAAATTAAACTCATATGAATTTGGCGCAAATGCAGTTTTTCTCCAATTGCACCTCATTCTGAATTTTTTTTCCAGCTTCCCAGTACATTGCACAGCATATTGAATAGTGACATTACAAAGTACAATTTGTTTCGCAAACAATAAGCCATCATGTGACTCTGGGAAATGAAAAATGAAAAAGTTATGGCTCTTGGAATGTGGGGAGGGAAAAACGAAAATGCAAAAACAAAAAATGGCCCGGTCATTAAGGGGTTAAGATCTACATCCTCCAAAGGTTCAAAAGGAGGACCACAAAGACCTGAAAGAACAGTCGAGAGATCCCACTGGGGAATCAGAGCTGAGACCTTAAGGAACACCCTTAAGGAACCCAACAATAAGGGAATCTTGGGACAAACGTCTGCCTAAACAGGCGGATAAGGCGGAAACCTGTACCCTCAGAGTAGCAGGAGAAAGGCCTGTATCCAAGCCGCTTTGAAGAAAATCCAGAATTTCTGCTGTAGTAGAGTTTGAACTATCTGCTTCTCTTCTGGAGCACCACTGCTTGAAGATGTGACCTATCCTATGGTAGCTTTTCTTGGTAGACTCTGCTCTGGCACAGGAAAGGGTCTTCAAGACGGCTTCTGGCAGTTCACTAAATCTCAGTAGGGACTGGTCAACCTCCAGGCTGTCAGGTTGAATCTCCTCAGATCCTGATGCTTCTGAGTTCCTTGGGAAACCAGGTTCTTGGTGAGGGAAAGCCTCCAATATGTCCCTCGACTCATGTACATGAGCTGGGCAAACCAAGTCCTTTTTGGCCAGAATGGTATGATGGCTATCACAGAGACTTGGTCCTGTCTGACTTTCATCAATACTCTTGGTATCATGGAAAGTGGAGGGGAGATGTATGCCAGCCTGAACCTCCAAGGGATGGACAGGGCATCCACTTCCAAGGGATAGTCCTCCTGATACAGTGAGCAGAACGTCTCTACCTTGGCGTTGAGTCTGGTCGCCATGAGGTCTACTTCAGGGAGACCCCACTTCAGGGTAATCTGATGGAATACATCTGGATTGAGAGACCATTCTCCTGATACGACAAGACCCCGACTCAACTGATCAGCTACTATGTTCAGGGAACCTTCGATGTGAACTGCGGATAAGTGGGTCAGATTTTTTTCTGCCCAGGTAAAATTCAGATCGGTCTCTCTGAGGTACAGGTAAATTACAGTTGTCATGCTGTCTGACCGAACCTCGACCACTCTCCCTCCGAGGAGAGGAGAAAAATGAAGTAGTGCCGGGTACACGGCTCTGAGCTCCTTCCAATTGGAAGATGTTTTTTCTTCTAGACTGTTCAAAATTCCTTGTACGGTCTTCTCGTACAGGTGGACCGTGGACATTCCGTCTTTCAGGTGTATCCACCATCTGAGGGAAAGATGGGTACTGCGATATAGCTTGATGTTCTTGTCGAGACCGAAAGGAGTACGGTTCCAGGCTTTTCTGGAGAGGATGCAAATGCCATAAAGCCCAAGGGACTGCAATGGCTGAGGATGACATCAGGCCTAGGACGCTCATGGATGTTCTGATGGATACCAGACGTGTCTTGAAGAGAAATCAGACCGCTTTGATCAATCTTTCCTTCCTTGCAGATGTTAAGGAAATTTCCATGCGGTCTGAGTTCAACAGATACCCCAGGAACTTCCTGCGG
This sequence comes from Leptodactylus fallax, assembly GCA_947044405.1. Classification (NCBI taxonomy): domain Eukaryota; kingdom Metazoa; phylum Chordata; class Amphibia; order Anura; family Leptodactylidae; genus Leptodactylus; species Leptodactylus fallax. The sequence continues at coordinate 5,633,833 of CAMRHE010000027.1, read as the reverse complement.
GTAGAGGGAACTACTTCTGACTTCTCCCAATTTATTAGCCAATCCAAGCTCTGGAGAAGGGAATGGCTATCAGTAACTGCTGGAGCAGAACAGATTCTGACTGGGCTTTTATTAGCCAGTCGTCCAGGTATGGAACTACAAAAAGGCCCTGAAGCCTGAGAGAGGCGGCTATAGGAGCCACAACTTTGGTGAAGGTATGAGGAGCTGAAGTGATGCCAAAGGGCAGGGCTGTGAACTGAAGATACTTCCTGTGTGGAGGATATATTGGGACATGCAGATAGGCATCTTTTTAGATCTAAGGTGACGAAAAACTTCGTCCTGTTGAAAAACGGATGTAAAGGTTTTTACGATCTCCATACGAAAATGTTTTTTCTTTATGAAGCGATTCAGATATCTTAAGTCTATAATCATTCTCCAGTTGCCTGATGGTTTTGGCACCAGAAAAACTGTAGAGTAGACACCGAATCCTTCTTTCAAAGGGGGGACCTCTTCCAAAGCCCCCTTGCGGATGTAATCGCGAATGGAGCACTCCAATATATCCTACTGAGCCGCAGGAAGGGAGCGGGTAATGACGAGTTGATCCTGAGGTACCTGAATAAACTCGATCGCATAACCTCGCTGAACAATCTGCAAGACCCAAGGGTCTTGAATTTTTTCCTGCCAGACAGTGTAAAAGTGAGAAAGCCGACTTCCGACAGGAGTCTCGGCCACAGGAAGAAGGCAGCCGATGTCAAAAGTTAGGCTTCTTTTTGTCCACATCCTTGGGGAAACTTCGTCCAGAACCCCTAGGCTGATATCTAGGACGTCTCTGGAACTGAGGTCTGGGTTGAGGCTGGTAACCTCTACCCCGGCGGGAAGGTTTTGACCTGCCTCTAAAGACCTGAGGCAGAGTCTTACCCTTTTTTAATGGCAAGGTCTTCCATAATCTCATCCAGGCCTCTGCCAAAAGCTTACCCGGCTCAAAAGGTTGAACTTGGAGGCATTATCCACTCTCCAGGGTTTTAACCATAGCGGCCTTCTAGCTGCCGTAGAAAAGGGCCAAAGATTTGGCCGCCAGCCTTAAATGATGTTGGGAGGCTTCGGCTAAATAATCTGCTGACAAGGAAACCGAACTAAAAAAAGCTAGGAGATCATCTCTGTCAGCACGTAATTTGCTTGAGACTTCATTAGAGGCAATGAGGCCAGAGAATAAACCTTCCTAAAGATACTTTCTATGCATCTATCCACGGGATCCTGGAGGTTAGAACCATTATCTACTGGGACTACTTGGCCACCGCCGTGTCCACTGAGCCTCCGGAATAGAGAACAAGGTTCTAAATCTTCTGGACTATATGGGAGCTCTTTCAGGATGTTTACATTCCTCATGAGTTTTTCCAGTGACTCGTCCACTTGTTCCCCTAGAGGTGGAACAGGAGGTTTCCCCGTCAACATCATGATCCCTTGACCAGATGGACTTCAGCAGCCTATTTATCTTCTCAGGAGGAAAGAGAGGTTTGCTGGAATCTTCCAAGGTATCATCAGATGAAAGCGCTTCGTCAATCACCTGGAAATCTTCAATAGCGTCACAGTGTGTCACACTGCACACAAACTAGATTTTTTTTTTTTTTTATTCAAACTCCTGGCAGGATTTGAACCAAGGACTCTAGCACTGCAAAGCTGCAGTGCTAACCACTGAGCCATCATGCTGCCCAGAGCTACTGCAGCAGCAAGAACAGTAATCCAAGTGGAGTACTGAGGCCTTCCTCACCAAGAGACAAGCCATCTCCTGCATTGAGATGAAGGCTTCTATAGGAGGGGGAGGAGGAATGAGCAAGTAGTGCTCACAAAAATCCCTCCCCCCGCAAATTTTGCAAAGCTTAATTCCTTTTACAGAGAATTAAGCTAAAAATATACAGACTGATGCCAGAAAAGAGGCTCAGCAAATATAAATTTGCAAAAAAGGAGGAAAAACTAAGCTGCAACAAGTCCGACCGAGAATTCAGTCCCCGGAAAACCGAAACACAAACAAAGGTTCCGGAGAAGCAAAGTGACCGACGTCACTTCTGGCAGCCGCAGAGCTTGTAAGGTAAGTGAAACGGTAATGCCTCACATCAAGGCTGCACAAGTTGCCTGCACTACAGGACTTTAAACATGCAGCATGCAACTACAGCTGCATGTAGTACTGAAATAAACCTTTTCAAAGCAAAGGTTGCAAGCTTGGCTAGGCACAAAAAAGGTACAGTGCTGGCCAAAAGTATTGGCACCCCTGCAATTCTGTCAGATAATACTCAATTTCTTCCAGAAAATGATTGCAATCACAAATGCTTTGGTAATAATATCTTCATTTATTTTGCTTGCAATGAAAAAACACAAAAGAGAATGAAAATAAAGTTAAATCATTGATCATTTTACACAAAACTCCAAAAATGGGCCGGACAAAAGTATTGGCACCCTCAGCCTAATACTTGGTAGCACAACCTTTAGACAAAATAACTGCGAACAACCGCTTCCGGTAACCATCAATGAGTTTCTTACAATGCTCTACTGGAATTTTAGACCATTCTTCTTTGGCAAATTTCTCCAGGTCCCTAAGATTTGAAGGGTGCCTTCTCCAAACTGCCATTTTGAGATCTCTCCACAGGTGTTCTATGGGATTCAGGTCTGGACTCATTGCTGGCCACTTTAGAAGTCTCCAGTGCTTTCTCTCAAACCATTTTCTAGTGCTTTTTGAAGTGTGTTTTGGGTCATTGTCCTGCTGGAAGACCTATGACCTCTGAGGGAGACCCAGCTTTCTCACACTGGGCCCTACATTATGCTGCAAAATTTGTTGGTAGTCTTCAGACTTCATAATGCCATGCACACGGTCAAGCAGTCCAGTGCCAGAGGCAGCAAAGCAACCCCAAAACATCAGGGAACCTCCGCCATGTTTGACTGTAGGGACCGTGTTCTTTTCTTTGAAGGCCTCTTTTTTTTTCCTGTAAACTCTATGTTGATGCCTTTTCCAAAAAGCTCTACTTTTGTCTCATCTGACCAGAGAACATTCTTCCAAAAAGTTTTTGGCTTTCTCAGGTAAGTTTTGGCAAACTCCAGCCTGACTTTTTTATGTCTCTGGGTCAGAAGTGGGGTCTTCCTGGGTATCCTACCATAGAGTCCCTTCTCATTCAGACGCCGACGGATAGTACGGGTTGACACTGTTGTACCCTCGGACTGCAGGGCAGCTAGAACTTGTTTGGATGTTAGTCGAGGTTCTTTAGCCACCATCCGCACAATCTTTCGTTGAAATCTCTTGTCAATTTTTCTTTTCCGTCCACATCTAGGGAGGTTAGCCACAGTGCCATGGGCTTTAAACTTCTTGATGACACTCCGCACGGTAGACACAGGAACATTCAGGTCTTTGGAAATGGACTTGTAGCCTTGAGATTGCTCATGCTTCCTCACAATTTTGCTTCTCAAGTCCTCAGACAGTTCTTTGGTCTTCTTTCTTTTCTCCATGCTCAATGTGGTACACACAAGGACACAGGACAGAGGTTGAGTCAACTTTAATCCATTTCAACTGGCTGAAAGTGTGATTTAGTTATTGCCACCACCTGTTATGTGCCACAGGTAAGTAACAGGTGCTGTTACTTACACAAATTAGAGAAGCATCACATGATTTTTCAAAGGGTGCCAATACTTTTGTCCACCTCCTTTTTTATGTGTGGTGTGGAATTATATCCAATTTGGCTTTTTGACAATTCTTTTTGTGGTTTTCCATTGACGACAAATTAAATGAAGATATTATTACCAAACCATTTGTGATTACAATCATTTTCTGGAAGAAATTTAGTATTATCTGACAGAATTGCAGGGGTGCCAATACTTTTGGCCAGCACTGTAAGTGAAACGGCAATGCTCCACCCTTTCTTAACTTCCCACTCACAACCCGTGAGTGACCGGGTTCATAGGATAATATGAAATGAGCTTTATAAATTTTATATATTTATTAACCCAAGTGGGTCGGTACTAGGCACTAACATATTCAGAAATATACAGGTACATCTCAATAAATTAGAATATATATATATATATATACTCCTATATTTTCTAGATTCTTTACACACAGAGTGTTCTATTTCAAGTGTTTTATTTCTGTAAATGTTGATTATGGATTACAAGTAATGAAAACCCAAATCTAAGAAAATTTGAATGTTGTAAAAAAGTTCAGTATTGTAAATTCAGTGTATCACCTGCCAAGGTTTCCTAAGCCTTTAAATGGTCCCTCAATCTGGTTCAGTAGGACACACAATCATGGAAGACTGCTGATTATGAATTGAATTACTGAATCACTGAAATGAATGAACGTTTCAAAAATATTCTAATTTATTGAGATGAACCTGTACATCAATGAACGGTCAAGCAAATACAGGTAAAAGCAAAATACAGTACAGAAAATAAAACGGGAATAAAAGATAAAAAAATAACAGAACAAGTTGATAGTCTGTTTCTCTAGGCCTCAGCAGTTTTTGGGCCTAGGGCATATTTTTAAGTCACTCATAGAGCATGTGTCTCCTACATGCTGTCCAGAACAAAGAAGAAGGCTTCAGGCTTCATTTCAGTGTCTGCCACTTGCACACCACCTCCTCTTTCTGTAGGTGTCCCCCAAGGCTCCATCCTAGGGCCCCTCCTGTTCTCCATCTACAACCTCAGCCTTGACCAACTCATAGCATCTCATGGTTTCTAATACCATTGCTATGCTGATGACACTCAAATATACAGTATCTCTCTGGACCAGACATTACCTCCTTGTTGTCCAGAGTCCCAGAGTGTCTAGAAGTCGTAGCCTCCTTTCTCTCCTCCCACTTTCTCAAATTCAACATGGAGAAAATGGAGCTCATCATCTTCACCCCACCTCGCACGGCCCCTTTACCTGACCCACCTATCAAACTTAATGGAACCACACACCACAGTACCACGGGTCCGCTGCCTTGGGATAACCTTACACTCTGACCTATCCTTCAAGTTGCACATCCAAACCCTCAACATCTCCTGCCGCCTCAAACTCAAGAACATCCATCGAATCTGCTCCTTCCTCACCCCTGAAACTACAAAGATGCTAGTCCATGCCCTCATAATCTCCCGCTTACACTACTGTAAAACCCTTCTCCATGGCCTCCCTGCAAATACTCTCGCCCCCCTCCAGTCCACCTTAAACTGTGCTGCTTGCTTAATACACCTCTCCACCCGTTCTTCATCGCCCGCTCCCCTCTACCAATACCTTCACTGGCTACACGTTGCCAAGCGAATAGAGTTCAAATTACTAACACTGACATACAAAGCCATCTACAGCCTGTCCCCTCCATATATCTTCGACCTAATCTTCCGTTACCTGCCCACTACCGATCCTCCAAAGACCTCCTACTGCACTCTGCTCTTATCCGCTCTTCACACAACCATCTCCAAAACTTCTCCCATGAATCCCCCATACTCTGGGACTCATTACCAAGACACATAAGACTGACACCACAATCTTCAAGAAGGCCCTGAAGACTCACCTATTCAGGAAGGCCTACAACCTCCAATAACACTACTGTCAACACACCACCATCTATACAGCCTCTCCCCTCACCTTCTGTCTCTATCCCTCTTCCCTCATAGATTGTAAGCACTTACGGGTAGGGCCCTCTATTCCACTGTGCCAGTTGTTCACTGTCATTATTATATTTGTCTTGTATATTTTGTGTACCTTATGTAAACCCTCAAAAGCAAAGCACCATGGAATTAATGGTGCTATATAAATAAACAATAATAATAATAATGATAATTGCTAGGCCTCTGGGCCCATGCTTCAGTCCACAGAATAACATTCCCTCACATCTTCTCCATGATAGGAACTTCCTGTTCCCCTCAAGTGAGACTATATAACCATCCCCAGTCTCCTCCCTGAGTGATGTCACTAGGAGGGAAAGTCCCGCCCTCCATCTTGAAATCCCCATAACTAGGATTCCTCATGTCTCCTTGCCAGAGGACCGTATTGTAAAGCATGGGGTATGATGGGGTTCGTGGCGAGATCTCCATCGCATAGACACCAAGAATGACACCCCAATTCCCTTGGGTAATGAGAACAGTGCCTGGACCTTTCCCCTGCGCCCTACAATAGCATGTCTTGGTTTGAATCGTCCGTCTCTGCATGGTGCATTCGAGGAATTTATTGGTGCAACGATAGGCGGTTCTGCTGGGGAAATATTGCCATAAAACCATATCTCCTTTGTTCTGTGGCCTGGAGACATGGAATCTAGGTTTTGTGTATTCTGAGGTCTTTCCAGCCACAGGTTTGAAGGAACCCCCTGCTGGGATAATGAGATTAACAAGGGTATGCTAATTGAACTAGGGACAGGACAACAAAGGGCTTTGATTACAGAGTAGAATGACCGTATTCCTGGAGCCAAACTGGTTTTGATAACAGACCTGGACGCCCCACTGTGCAGGAGCAACATAAGCAGGTGACAGCACACTAACGCAAAATTCATATCTAGAACCTACATAGCTGGGGGTCTCTCATCATCACATGCTGTTTTTTCGCTGTTTCACCTCTGATAAAAATTGAAATAAAAAGTGATCAAATGTGTGATTGTTATTCATGGAAAAAATTAAGACCTACCCCGAAAATAAGCCCTAGCCCTTTTTTCGGAGAAAAAAATAATACAAAACCCTGTCTTATTTTCGGAGAAACACGGTAGCTCGTAATGACACTTGCAGCACCTTATATAGTGTGTATGACATGAGCACTATAAAATGTCCACCTACCACAGTCTATTGGCTAAAAGGTTGTCAATTGATGTCAGGTGGTACTAGAACGTCACTGCCTGAGTCTCACTCAAGTGTCTCTTTTGTATTTCCTGCTCAATAATGTGGCAACGGCCATTTTAGTTTGTTCAAGACAAATCGCCAGGAAAGTTCCTTTGTTCCCAATGTAGCCTCCCACCTCCTTCGTAGTTGATAGCATAGCTTACTCACTAATTTCTGTTAGGAATCTCATTGTGAGGGTCTGATCGCTGCTGCTGCTTTAAGGTTGTCATGCCAACACATGAAGCTTTCTGTAGCTGTCAGAGCTGTGCTATGTTGAACCTATCAGCAGCTGAGGAGGGATATTTAACCCCTTCCCGTCGGTGACTTTTTTCAATTTTCGTTTTTGACTCCCCGCCTTCCAAACCCCATAACTTTTTTATTTTTCCGTTCACAGAGCCAGATTAGGGCTTAATGTTTGCGGGACAGATTGTTCTTCATAATGGTGCCATTTATTATTCTGTACAATGTACTGGGAAGCTGGAAAAAAAATCAGAATTGGGTGGAATTGGAGAAAAAGTGCATTTGTGCGACTTTCTTACAAGCGTCGTTTTTACGACGTTCACTCTGCAGCCAAAATGACATGTCTTCTGTATTCTATGTTTCGGTATGATTCGTGGGATACCAAATTTATATAGTTTTAACTCCTTAACAAAAATCCAAAACTCTTAAAAAATTTTTTTTTTCTTAAAGTCGCCATATTCTGACACCCATAACTATTTTATATTTCTGTGTATAGGGATTTGTAGGGCGTCTTTTTTGTCAGGGCTAGGTATACTTTTTAGTTATACCATTTTCGGGAATGTCTATTGCTTTCATCACTTTTTATTCAAAGTGAAAAAATGACACTTTTTATTTTGTTTCCCATACAGGAAAAATATTTTTGTAGGTTTGTAGACCAGGGGTTTTCGGACACAGGGTTACCTAATGTGTATGTGTTTCACAATATTTAAGTACTTTTAGGCTACGACCCCAGGTTGTGGAAACGCAGCTTTTTTTGTTGCAGATTTTGCTGCGGTTTTTTTGAGCCAAGCCAAGGCCAAGAATGGCTACAAAAGGAATGGGTGGAGAGAAGTGGAGAGTCGCAAGCTGCAGAATCTGCGGCAGATCAAGCAAGACTCTTATATTTCAGCATCCTGTTCTGATCATTGAAAATCTATGGGATGCAAAATCATGGCGCAATCTTCTGCTGAGTTTGGGGCAGAATGGGAGCCTACTTTTTCTGTTACCTGAAAAAAATCAGTGTCTGCTTGTTGAAATGAATAGGTAGCAGATTTCAGGTGGAATTTGGATCTGATTTTGAAGTAGAATCCGCCTCAAATTCAGCTGTGTGAACAATGATTCTGAAAATCTTCTCCAAAATCTGCCTCCTATTCATTTCAGTGGGAGTCTCAGGCAGAATTTGTTTGAAGAATGAGCAGCAGGCCTCTTTTTTTTTCTGTTAGCTAAATAAAAAAAATCTGCTTCTGGCTACCATTTATACGAATGAGAGGCAGAACTTGGAGGTGATTTTGAAGCAGAATCTGCCTCAAAATTAGCTCCAAATTTCACCATGTGACAGTGGGTCCCCTAACCTCCTTGGGCCCCTGTGATAGCTGCACAGGTTACACCAATGGAAAGTCCATCCCTGCTTAGTGTGGACGAAGTATGCCTTTTATGGACTTCTTAGGAACTTGGGGAGGGTTGACAACCCTGGTTACTACTGAATCACCTCATCCATATAGGTTCCTGTAGTAAAGGTGCATTGGATACACACAGTCTGTATGAATTTATTTTCTGGGCTTCCCGCAAAAGAAGCATTCACTCCAAATCACCTGTTAATAAGACTTTGGACAGTCATGTACCTGCGGCTCTGTACACTAGGATTACAGCCCTGGCACCAGCTCTGGGCACAGAGGGGGCCTCAGAGGGCACAGCAGGGCCACGGGAAGCCTGCTCACATAACCTGGAACTGGGGGGGCGCTGCTCTACCAAGTCCATGGCTCAGCTCCAGCTCTACTCTCTACTCAGCCGCGGACAGTACACTACATACAATAACAAGAAACGCACAGAATACGCATAAGCCGTGAAAGCTGGCTTGAAATCAGTAATATTCCTTTAAAAACCGCAGAAAGAGCAACCATTACGCACATTACTACACTGACAAGGTTAAATGTGTTTGGTTGGGGGTGGGGTGCGATACACTGGCGCTAATGAAGCCGGATGATGTTCTGACAGTGCATTTATCAACAATTTCTGACAGCATCGATCTGCCTCTGCCACAAGCACATCTCCACCGCCCCCAAAGGGCCGCGGCTTGTGCAGCTGCTGTTCTTGCGGCCGACCCCTTCTAAGAAGGGCGCATACACGTCTCCAATTAGTACCGTCCTCAGACGGCTTGTGAGGAGAAGACAATCCCGCCAGGGCCCAGACGCTGCGTGTCAGAAAGGCAAGCAAACCCAAGCTGCGCCCTCGTAGTTAAACGTCCCTTGAGCATCAGCTCTACTGTATCCCTCCGCCCCCTCTCTTGCTTTCTCGTTCTACTGCCGGATCTTAGTTTTCATTACAGGGGCTACATTTGGTCTGCGGAAGAGTTAAGTAGCGCCGAATATGTTACTCTGCTTCGGCGGAGGGATACTCATCTTGGAGCTAACGTGGTACTGAGGCTCGACGAGCGAAAAAAATGTCTGCCTGAGGTAGACCCACAAGTTCCTATCGGGTGAAAACAAAACCTCTCCGTGCGGCGAAAGCCCCTCAAAGCCACAGAAACCGGGAGTCTGGAAGACGCTTCGAGCCGGTGACGGAAGTAGGCTACTGCCAAGACACCGGCAGGAGGGTGGACGGGGACTCCCATAAACTTCAAGCCAATTGTTGGATGTTTAAACGGAAAAAAAGGTAATAGCGGAGTGTGGGGAAAAAGCCGGGGGCGAGGGCACATGGGGCACAGCCAGCAATGCCCACTATTGGGTGCTGGACGACTATTCTGTTACGGTAGTCGGCTTGTATACAGGAGCCTGATGCCCCCACACTGAACTGTAGTATCGGGGACTCTTAGTTAGCTGTGTATTATGGGACAGGTTACCCCCTTGTGCCTCCCATACACCTTGCTGAGGGGTTGTACAGGGGCAGTCAGAGCTGAGCACTTCTCACAGCTTTTTGTGTCCCCCTTGCCCATAGCTCATCCAAGTCTTCACTTCGGAGTAAGTTGCAGCCCAAGTTGCAGCTCTATTGTTGGAGGCTGCTAGTGAGTCAGAGCTGCCTGGAGCTGGGGCTTATTGTCTGGGCTTTTTCTTATATTTCAAGCTCTCACTTCCCAGTGTTTAGGCCACTGCTCTGATTATTGAAACTTCTTATGAGACAGTGTTACTCTTAGATGGAAACTGTCTCTATATGTCTTCTTTCCCTGTGCCTTCCCTTCCTCTGCCCTGGTTTCAGATGGACTGAGGTGGGCAGCGGTGTAAGGGGGTGTTGTGATGCAGATGGTAAGTGTCTCTCTCTCTTTCCAGGAGCTGATCTGAGTGGTTGGAGATGAATCCTCAGCAGCGGATGGCCGCAATAGGCACAGACAAGGAGCTGAGTGACCTCCTGGATTTCAGTGCGGTATGGTATTATTCTGGGTCGTCTTGTGTTAAAGTCGGGGGGTGCTAAGACTACCGGACACCATCACTTTGATGTCATGTCTAGACTTCTAAGATGTAATTACTTAAAAGACTATGGGGGTCAATTGGCTTATAACTTGGAGACTAGTCATTGACCCCAAAACCACCAATCCAATTACAGCTACTTAAAACCCTATTAAGGCTCCTTTTTTCACCAAAAATCCTAAACTCTGAGATTATTTATAAGTAGGTGGACAGAAAGCCTTACCCACACTTGTTGCCCTTCATAAGCTAAGCAGCCTAAGCTATCTTATGTATTTAATATACTAGTAATGTTAGCTTTGACTGCTTTCTGAGTACGTTTTGATTGATGTTATTTACTTATTTCATCATCACTTATGGAAACCATTATATGGTAGTATTGTGCTATACATTTATACACATACATGACCCTTACGAATGAACAGGCAGTCACTTGTGTAATGTGTAGTGTGCTGCTTCTCATGTCTTAGATCAATGAACTTATAGCAAAATCCTGTTCTGTTTTGCAGATGTTTTCTCCACCTGTTAATAGTGGGAAAACCAGACCAACTACACTAGGAAGTAGTCAATTCAGTGGATCAGGTAAAAATCAGATCTGCTAGTTTTGAGTAGATCAATCATTGCTAGTTATGAATTGTTTTGTTGAGTGGTTTGTAATGCTTTGTAAATTCTTACACTTCACATTGTACCTATTTTTTTTTCTTTTTTATTTAAGTCATGCCTACATTGTGTGGGGAATAGATGTAAATGCTTCTGTCATCTTCCAGAATTTACTAGTATATACTTTTGCTCTGCACATTGATTTTATCACTATAATCTCTGTATGTATTAAGACGTTATGTCTGATCTGTTCAGAGTGTCTTGAGCATTTTTGTTTAGAGAGATCTTCTCTCCCCCAATAATCTCCATGTGGATTTATCATTCTCCATGCAGCATTATGTTTTTGGGTACGGATATTCCTCCTACACCTTTTTGCAAGAGTTGGATGTATTTTGTGTTCTACTACTTGGTTGAACACAGTGAAGAAACAAAGACTTGATTACTAAATCTGTTGGAATGAACATGGATACCCTGAAGTTGGTTCCACATGTTCTGCTGCATGTTGCTAGAACAACCAGATGTAGCTCGCAAGACAAATTGTGTTATGACAATGTGAGATGTTGTCTGAATGAATTTCACCACATTCATTAAACTCCAGCATACTACTATTAGCAGGTTTCTGCCGGCGCTGTATGATTTTCATGAGTTTTATATATGTATGGAATTAAGTTTATTTCTTACTTTCAGTGATTTAGTATTTATAGTTAGGTGCACTATTACAGTTATGCCATAAAATCTTAAGTGTCATCTACTATAAAAACTAAACTGTTTGCATCTCAATGAACAAAGGTAATTGCCTATTATATTCATAAGATACAAACTAAAGTCTCAGATGTCTTTTTGTATACATATATCACATTTCAGTTTGTGTACTAGCTGTTACTTCTGTCTATGTTGTCTTGAGTGTATCTGTTTTGTGACGTTACATTTTTTTTTCTTCATGGATTGATACCCTGTTACTTTTTAAAGTAGGATCCACAGCTGCATAGGTTGGTGTCTAGATTGTGTACAGCTAAGCAGATGTGCAATTAGGTGTACCCATATTCTTAACACTTTGAGCGTGAATTTTAATCTATGGGCCCCAGTTGTAGATTTGGACCATTGCTTATACTGAAGTGTTATGATAGACTTGTTCGTAATAGTCTGTTTGCATGTCTGTGCAGCATCTTTGTTCATTTACTATATACCTAGAGTAAACCATTTAATGTGTCTACACGTTAATACAGTTTGAAGATCTTTACAAAAAGTAAGAGATTTATGAAAGTTGCCTCCTAAAGCATTTTTTTTTCTGTTTGTAGGACTCCTTAGCATAAGTGTTAGACACTTTCTGCAGTTAAAGTGGGTGTTGTCTTTGGATGTGAAAATACATATAGTACTTCACACTGTAAGATCACATCAGTAAGGTCCATTTATAAGCAATAAAATGATAGCTGTGTTTGTAATGTATAAACTTGTAAGAAATAGAGCCCTCTATGCAATCCATGGACATGGATGTTAATCATGGAATTCTGATAAAAGGGAATGGTCTGATATTTTCCTGCAGTTGCCTTCTTAGCCAGCCTTGTATTTGAGACATATGCTTGACTAATTCACCTTAAATACTTTGTCAGTTGCAAATCTAAATTTCTATTTTTTGCTTAGTGTAAACCAAAACAGCTCAAAGCTGGGATTTTTTTTTAGTCTGTCATTTTGAATATAGTGAGGAAAATACTAGCCGAACATAAAATAGTGTTACTTTTCTTCTATCTGATATGTTTATGAAAATCTCAATGTGATGTTAAACACACACAAACTTTAAGTTGAACATGACATGTACGCAAACTGGACCGCTATGGCAGTATGTGATTTTCTTGGCTACTTTAAGGAGTGATTGTATAGTAAAATTTTCCTTATTGGAGTGATGTCCATGTACTTTGTTAATTTTGAAGATGTGTGCCTATTTAGAGCGAGAACATTTTGAGTAATTTTACAGGTTTTTATCCCTATCCCCACCAAGGAATTGCATGTTTTTTACACTTCTGTAATATGGATACAAAGAGTTATAGTTAGCGGTTTTACTTTATAAAGTTAGAAATAATGAAGCAACCCGATTGCAGATGGTTGCTATGACTTCTCAAGCAATTAGTTACTTTGGCCTATCCGTTCAGTTATGCTGTCTTCATTTTTTTTTTTTTTTTTTTTGCTATATTGTATTAATTGTCTTTTATCTCACTTATATATGTTGTGTTATAGAATAATGCTGCTACTTTGTTTTACTGCTTTTCAGTAATGTTAAACACTTTGTAACTGGTACTTGCTCTTAAATTTTTTCCGATTCAGTAATGTATTTCTCTGAAGAGTCTTGAACTTTAAATATAGAATGTGATTCACACTTAAGTTAAATTTTTTGGGTTATAAAGTCGGTTTGTCCAAAACCAAAGTGGGTTTTCAGGGATTAAGATTTTTAGTATTGGTCATCAATATCAGATCCTGGGGTGGGGAGTCCTACATCCAGCAACCCAAGTTAGCAGTTGTGGATGCAGCAAAGTATATGGAGCCATAAACCGCTCTGCACACTGTGTAGTTGCCATGTACGGCTGTTGTAGCTTACCTCCCTTTACATTACAAATGAGAGCAGGGTTGTAGTAACTGTGCACAGCCATTGCAGTGTATGAAGCTGTCTGTTTCTCTCCTGTGTATATTATGCAACTCTGGTGGCTTCTGATATCAACTGAATGGTGTAGGACCTTCACCAGTCTGGTATTAATAACTTATATTAAGGATAGGTCATCAGTACCTTAATTCTGGAGAACCCCTTTTAACAGTAGCTCATGTATTTGTTTGGCAGTCAGCCATCCTTTTGAACCCCCCCCCCCCTCCACAATACAGGTGGATTTATTTATTTATTTTTTCTGAGCTGAGTGTGCATGTTTTTGAATGGGTCAGAAGAGAAAGTATATTTGAGAACAAAAGGATAAGGCACCTGCTATGAAATGGGAGTCAAGAGACCCTGAACATTTAAGATGCTTGATGGTTGGTTTGGCTGACAGTATTGTATATGGTCAGCTTGAGCCTCATACCTGCAGCTGAGAGACTGTATGGAGGTTCACAGTATTCTAGAAGCAGTCATCTGGTGGGAGCATGCTATTTTTTTTTTTTTTTTCCCCTCCCATATTATTTGAGGACTATAGAGACATAGAAGGTGTGGATGCTGTATTATGGGGTCCATAGAAGTGAGCTTGCATGGCAATGTAATATGAACATACTGAAAACTGGTCTAGGGGATTACGATGTTCCAGCTCCATAGGGCCTCCTAGCTTTAACTCAAGGGGAAAAAAACTGTATCAAAAACTGCTGGTAAGATCAGCCTTAAAATGATCCATGCAAAAAAAAAAACTCCTCTATGAACATTACTGATTTGACATAGAAGGTAACTACTGAAAATTATCCAGGTAGTTTGGTACTCTGCTCCTTCCAAGTATCCCAGAGTTATAATTAGAAGTACTTTTCTTTTCCTTCTGTAGCCTAAAGGCAGTAAATATCTGTGGCATGTATACTTTGTATGCAATGGCACAGCGGAAGTTAAGGTTATTGTTAACTTATTTCATTTTCATAACATATATATCCTTATTAATAAATGACTAATTTTTAGCCTTTAGAACAGCTGTTTAGCATTTGGCCATACTATAAATTTAAAATGAATTAAATACTTTGCTTTTGAAAGGTTTATTAGAAGGCTAATTTTTGCAGCTGTCAAACATGTTTAATTTTTTTTTATTTTTCCTGTGCAAGTAATTCAAAAAATATTTCTATACAGTTTAGTAAAAAAAATAGTGTCCTTGGCAGCTAAGTAAAAAAAAAAAAGAAAACACACACACACACACACACACACAACAGTTTTCAAGCCATTGAGGGATTCCTTTATCTGATAAGTGTGATTGCTTTTAGACCTCAAATGTGTGAAAACGGCAGTCTTGGCTTGTGATCTTCCTTAAAGATTAAAATGGTATCTTTCATCAGCTAAACACCTGCCTCAAGGCATTAGGAATGTGTTACAAATGCTTCTTTGTTTTCTTGCAAAGGGTTTGAAACATTAATTTCTTATTCTGGGAGAAAAATGTGGCCACTGTTTGACCCAAGTGCGAATGATCAGCTTATTTGGCAAGTTACTTGGCTATTTTATTTTAGTCCCTTTCCCGAAGTCCTTTGTACCAAGTTTTATTGTGACACCTCCAGTAAATGCAAGTCTGATGTAATGGATCCACTGAATAGCTGTCATGTCACATGTCTGAAATTGAGCTACATGTTGTTTTCTAGTATATGTTATAGTGCAAGGCTGCTATACATCATTTACTAGTGATTCTGGGGACAGGTTTGCTTTCTATTATGTGATACTGGGATGAGATAATTGGTATTCTCCCTGAATAGACGCTTTGTATCGCTGTATCTATAAAACAAAGCTGTGTTTGTAAACATAACTTGCAAAAAAATAAAGGGCATACTTTCTGGTGAAGATGTTAACTGAATACCAAGGGAGAGAAAAAGCAACTTTTGTGAGCTAAATGTAATAATGTTGCCTGAATTTCACTGAATAATTGTGTTACTAAATGTGTCTAATTTGTAGAGCCATTTGCAAAGCTGCCTTTTATGAATAAAGCAATGCATACTATTTACCATTCTTTCCATGAATGTACCAGGGAAGTCTTTCTCAGCAGAACCTTGAATTTATTGGCTGTTGGGTTAGTGTGCACTAAAGTTTGAGAAGCATGTCCACATACCTTTGATGAAGAGGAGGAAAAATAGGGAACATATCTTAGCTTTATTTTTGCACAGTTTTAAAGCCAAAGGTTACAACAAAAACAGTTAGGGCTAAGTTCACATATGTGCTGGAGACTTCGTTGCCGCTTCCTCCTGAATTCAGTGGACAAGAAAGTCCTGCTCTATAGCGAAAGTCCCTATTTTAGCGGTCTTCCTGTCCATTGTTCTCGTCCTCCAACAGGGGCAGATGTGAACTTAGCCTTAGGGCAGTATTTTGTGTTTCTTTATTGGTTTAAAGGGAACCTGTCTATTGCGAACGCTAAATCACTTCCAGGTGCTTATGGCTGCAATGGGAAAAAAAACCCAAAACTTGGAGATGGATCTGGGGGCTTAGTTCTTGTGCCCCTGGAACATGGAAGTCTAGAAGTGCATCTCTGCTTCACTGCACATGTGCGCTAAAGCTGGGGTGTTCTGCTCCAAGTTCATTGAACAGCTGTGCTGGAGCCAAGTAAGTATGAAGTTTGGAGAAAAAAAGCCCACAGCAGGCATTGGTTTAGTGTACCAAATAGCGCTAACCAATCTGTCCATAAGGACCTGTGTGGTGTTTAGTGTCCCAAATTGACAGCCCACGTTCCTATTTTTAATTTTTTCCTTTATACACATGGTGTAGAAGGAAATAAAAACCTATAACTGTTTACCTGATGTTTTTGCTATAGAATGTATAGTTAGAAATAAAAATCAAACCTGAACTTTAATAAACCACCTTCTGCTGAGTCATAATTCATACAACAGCCAGCTGTTCACTTTATGCCTTGAGTCATTTAGCACATGCCCCTTTTTAAAGTTAAATTGTCCAGGACTCTCAACTCTTTACTGATCAATTTGAGCGAAATTTTCTTCTGCATATTACAACTTCAAGTGTATCCTTCAAGAAGATCCTTACTACCCTATGCATCTTATCATATGGTCACTGTGTGTTCTTGTTGTTTAACATCTAAACATCTGAGTGGTGATCTAGATGCACACAATGAATGGTGATCTGAATGCAACTGATTCTATCTGACATTTCTTTTAGGGACCATACATTTAGGCAAATTGAAAATGTGGCAAATTCATCATAGTGGCTCCTGCTGTATGATAAATCTGATACATTTTTATATTTGACTTGTGTATCTAGACACATGGTCAACTTTATGCCACATTAAAGTTGGCTTAGTCTGCGCTAAATTTTAATATCATGTTTTAATATTATGTTCTAAACCACAGCACTTTTATTGCGAAGCCTCACACCCTTGATACATTTGAGAAGTTTTGAGAGTTTCAGAAACTTGTGTGTAAGAAGAACAGCTTTATGTGTCTAAAATGAGATGTAACAATTTGTGCCAAAATGTGGTGAACGGTAAGTTAAAATTCAGGTATACAAACTGTAAATGCGGGCCAATGTTCCTATGATACATAAACTTCTGTGGCTCAGGGTAGGAATTATTGTTACTGGTAAACTGAAGGGGAGAGGCTGCATTCATCAGGTGCACAATAAATAACACAATAGGTGAAATTTAACTTCATTGCATCTTTTGTGCACACCCACATAATTCATTCTGCACCTTGCTTTCCTCTTTTTGCAAAAGTGGGAGGGGAGCAAAGCAGGCCCCAGCCTCATCAAGAAATTATAACTTGTATCAGAAATCTGGCCTGAGTTCACAAAATCTATGCCGCGTCCTGACCGGCACACGGAATACATCATATTTAGCAAGAGACTTGAGCCTCTTAATAAAGTCCCTGACTGTTGTGAGGCACACTTGAATTATTAGGACTGGCATAGGAAATAGCAGTTTTAATGCATTCTCCACCTTGTCTGTCTAGTCTTTTTGTTTTTTTTTTTGTATCTTAGGATAGACGTGTTTACTGTGTATTTTCTATCCACATCTGCTAGATACTTGTTCTAAGCATTTACTACTTTCACTAAATTAGCATTTACTAATATTGCTTGTGATCTTCTCTCCAACTAATTTCATGTTTTGCCCTCTCATTCCCGTGTTTGGTTTCTTATAAAAAAAAATCTTTCCTCTCTTTGCCCCCCCCCCCCCCCCCAAAACTACCTAAGCCATGCAAAAAAGATATTGTAGTGATCAGGATACGCTGGATTCCTAGTTATACAATACTACATAAAAATTTTAGGCTGGTGTGAAAAAAATACTGCAACCTAAGAATGTCTTCAGAAATAAAGTGTTAATAGCTTACATTTTGTTAATTGACAAAATTAAAGTGAATGAACAAAAGAAAAATCTAACTTAAATCAAAATTAGGTGTGACCGTCCTTTGCCTTTAAAACAGCATCAATTCTTCTAGGTACACTTGCACACAGTTTTTAAAGAAACTCAGCAGGGAGGTTCAGAACATCCTTGAGAATTAACCAGAGATCTTCTATGGGTGTAGGCTTGCTCAAATCCTTCTGTTCATTCGAAATCAGAATATGTCCAACAGTGCCATCAGCTCAGAACTCAGAATCCAGTGGAACCCAAGTACACCCATGTTCTGTTCAGAGGAGTCTGGCCTGAAGTGGTCTTTATGGAATAATTGCATCCAAAAAGCCATACCTTCAACATAGAAACCGGGTGAGCAACTTAACTGTGCACAAAAAATATAGGAACTGGAGTACATTGGAATGAAGAGTTAAAGTGCGAAATATTAGGCAGGAGAGCGGGACACTGCATCTGCAGGCAGCATTGAAGTTGGTGCTGCATTTCAGCAAATGGAGTTTGGGATTTGGTAAGGATTAATGGTGTCCTCAATGCTCACAAATACAGGAAGATACTTGCCTATCATGCAATACCTTCTGGCTCCAAATTTACTCTGAAGCAGGACATTGACCCCATACTTGAATTCAGGCTAATTTAAGAACTATCTTCAGTGCAAGGAAGAATAAGGAGTCCTGGAAGTGATGATATGAACCCGCAGAGCCTTGATCTCAATATTTAGTCTATCTGGGATTACTTGAAAAGAGTAGAATTTTGAAGAAGCCTACATCCACAGATAATCTCTGGTTAGTTCTCTAACATGCTTGGAACAATCTCTCTGCCGAGTTCCTTCAAAAATTGTGTGAGGCTAAGGCCCCCGTAGCGTCCCGCAGCAAAAAAAGCGATACAGGAAAAACTACAGCGGCAACACATCACGGTTTTTCCTGCAGCGCTTTTCACAGAAATTCTACAGAGGTTTCCTCTCCAGTAGTTCCACAATCATGTGAATAAGGAATAGGTTAAATTCATCGTACAATATCTTTAAAGGCCTTTTTCTGTAAATTTGTGGATGTTTGAATACATTTGGTTTGCTGGTTGAAGTACTCCAGAAATACTTAAATGGCATGTCTTTATATGGTGCTAGCATAGATATTTAACTTGATACAGCCAGTAAATCGGTTTGTCTTGTTTTGGGGCATCTGTTCACATTTGGTTCTTCTCTACTTGATCCTATTTCAGAAAAAAAACATATAGAAACCTTCCAACTAATGTCCTTATTAATGTCAGTGTTTTTTCTTTTCTAAATGGAAAACGCCATCAGGCTGGTATGAGTTACTCTCCATTCTACTATGTTTCAGTTGTTTTTGGCAAGCTGTATAGTGTAGCCTGGTATTCTATTCCCTCCCCTCATCCCAAATTGTGAAAGTCAGTGGGATCCACAAGTATCAGTCATGCTGTCTGTTAATACAAATTCACACTGATCTTTTAGGATCCAAATGATGATAGTGGATATGGACAGAGAAGATATTTACCTGCAAAATATTTTATTAGATTACTTTTCTGTATTTTCTTTGGCTGACTTAACCATAAAAAAATGTAGACCAGGTTTACACTGAAGGGACAAGATTTGCTTGCTGGGTGTAAAAAGTGCATTTTCTTCAGTTCTTATCTGTAGTACGCTTAATGGAAAGTTCAAAGATAAGACCATTTAAAGCATTACACATCTGCCAATAGACAATTTAGGAACCATAAAATAGAACATAGTGAATGAGAGCAAAAAAAAAAAAATGGTCAGAAATGTACAGTATGCTTCTGTGGTACATACAATGTTTTACTTTCTGATGGAAAGTTGTTTTGGCTGGCAGGTCCTCTTTAATACCACTGTTAAAATACATAAAAGCAACAGAAAAACTTCAGCAGTTGATCAGTATGTGTGCTGAGAGTGCCATGACAGATACTATTTCTGATCATTTTGTAACAGTTGTGACTTATCCTATTGACTTACAGCAGGTCTGTTTAGTGGTTTGTGTGTGTTTTTTTTTTTTTTTTTTTTTTTTTGTGTGCGTGGTGGGTTTTTTTTTTCTGGGTGTTAATAGTATAGCATATTATGCCATTGTGGCAGATAATGGGAAGCTCATGTACAATAAGCAACACAAACATAAACAAAACTTTTTTTTTTTTTTTTTTTTTATGGTGGTCTGGACTCCATATCAGGTCTTTATAACTGGGCTTGCTTCCTTTCAACATTGGAAATTCTTCCTTGATCTGTGGAGCAGCAAGCAATCTGACCTATGGAGAATGCCTGACAATTTTTTGTTTTGCATTGTTGTATTAAAGAACAGAAGTGCATCTGCTGTAAAAAGTTAAAACCATGGATTACCAGTTGCTATCTGCTGCTGCTTCCTGTCCTAAATAGTAAAATATATTCCATTTTTCCACACATTACTATTTTTGTAATTAGATTAGACTGTTTTCATCTGCTTTGGCGTTTCCCTTAGAAAAGACTGTCACAGGTTCAGTCAAAATTCATGGTCCAAATAGCCATGAATGCAAGGCTTTGGCAAAAATCATGGACATTATAGTCATAGGGTGTTTTTTTTTTTTTTTTTTTTTTTTTGTCATCTTGATATGTTTTTCTGTTCCATTGTAGGGGGTTGGTGATGTGAGCATAGCCTAAATGCTTGAGCATTGCTGCAGAAGTAATTGTTTTATTGTGTTTGAATGCAAAGACAATCTAGAGATACTTTGCTAGCTCAAATGTGTATCTACTGATTAAGAAATATTAATACCTTTCTCGGCACAAACAATATATACCTGTTAGAGATATCCCCAGATTTGACACTTGGGCTATATCCGCAACATGTGGTTCCCAGATTGGTATCCTGTGCATGGAGAACGAGATCACTGACTTGCTTGGGTGCAGAATTTTTTTCACCACGGAGAGTGGGGCTCAGGAAACCCATACCTCCCAACTTTCAAAGGACAGACAGAGGGACAAAATGTGTGGCGTGCTATGCGCGCCGTGGCAAATTTAGCTCCCCCCCCCCACCTCTGCTTTGACTTCGCCCATTCTCACCCATTTTCTTTGTGCCTCAACACAGTATAATGCTGCTACAGTCACCCTAACATTATATGCCCCGACATTATAATGTTCTCCTCCAATTGCCCCACAGTATGAAGCTCATCACATCGCACCTACAGAGGGGACAGTGGTGAAGCCACAATATGGGACGGTTGGGAGGTATGGAAACCTGTTCTCTCATTGATGTGAGTCCCAGAGGTTGTCTGCTAAACATGAAGTTTATCTGCAAAAGTGATTTTTATTTTAGCTATGCCAACAGCCAAATCATTATATAATCTGATGGTTAATAAATGGAATTTGACTTCAAATTTGGATTGGAAGATGGCAACCTAAACCTTTTTCGTCTCTGACACATTTGACAGTTTATTTTTAAAATTCACTTTAAGGCTGGATTTGTTCTTGTTGCCTGTTCAGGCATTCCACTTAAAAAATGCGGAGTGAAAAGTCTCTCATGGTCTTGCTGGGCAGTCTGTCCTTTGACTGTCTTACATGGTGTCCTATCAGTTTTTCTGCCACTAATATCCCCATTATGACTGCAGCACATTCTACATTTGTCTGATGCATGTACAATAAGCAATCTGCCCCCCCTCCCCTATCCATTATAACTACTCCTGGCTAATTGCATATAATTCTGCCAGGAGTAACAGTATCATAGCAAACAAATAGCTGAGAGAAACCCAAGTGACCTTAATATAGGAGATCCAGGAACACTGGACTGAAAACACATGCAGGCGTGATGCAACTAAGAATATCTCTGACAAAGAAAAAAATAATCTGAGCATAGTTGGTAAAGCTGCTTGCGGTCTATGAATAATATCTCATCTGTAATCATACAAGCAGCCAGAAGCAGATACAAGTACATAGAAGACTTTTATTACTTTGTAAACTGTGATATGTACAGAATATTCAGTCCAGTGCACAGAGAAAGCAGTTTGCAGATGTGTTTGAAGAAAAAAAAAAATCAACCCTCATCTCTATTCACTGTTTGTAGAGACCAGTCTCCCCTCCTTACACTCACTGTGAAGCCGCCTTGCATCTATGGATGGGACTTCCCTAGTAACAGGAAGTCAACTGCAAAATAGCTAGAAAGGAGACTCCTAGTGGCAGGAACTCATGGACAAGTACTGTCAAGGGGGGGGGGGGGGGAGGCGCCCTTCTGACAGTGGAGAGATATCAGTGCCGAAAGTAACGGCACCAATATCTCCACCTCCGGGACACATACCGGGAAAGTCGAAAGTGTGCTGAATTCAGAGCAATGTCGACTTTCTAGTGGTATATAAAACCGCACTTTCATGAGGACATGAAAGGTCCCCTTCAATGATTGCTGGTTATCGGCTGATTCTAAATTCTGATATCTGGTCCGTGATGATTTTATGGTAAGAATTCTGTACCCTGCAGTTAGAACCTTTTCTTGTCAATTAGATCATTTCAGAGACATTCTCTCTTGTCTTTAATGTCTTCAGTGAAGTTAAATGCAATTGGAACAATTTCGTTTTCAACCAGCTGAAAAAGCACAGTAGGCAGCAGATACATTAAATTGGTTGAAATACTTCTTTATCTGAATACATCTATTTTGTTTTAACTCAGACTAAATTTGTTCTGCTGCTTAGATAATTAAAAT
Organism: Leptodactylus fallax; assembly: GCA_947044405.1. Classification (NCBI taxonomy): domain Eukaryota; kingdom Metazoa; phylum Chordata; class Amphibia; order Anura; family Leptodactylidae; genus Leptodactylus; species Leptodactylus fallax. Next base: position 5,611,135 of record CAMRHE010000027.1, on the reverse strand, counting down.
AATACACACACACACACACACACACACACACACACACACACAGCAGGTATCATTTGTATTTATTTTTCTGGCAGGCAGTAAATTAATAGTGCAATTTTGATACATTGTAGTAAGTCATAATAAATTGCTTGAATGTACCCTTTGTTCTGATTCAAAGAGGTCTTCATACTTTAGTTTATGCCTTTGGCAACATTGTAGTTCGTGCACTGCAACTATTTACTTGCTTAGTGTAGGCTGTGAAATGAAATCAGCGGTTCAATAAATGTACCATACAATCTAATTTTGCGAAGCTGCTGTGTTTATTAAAAAATTGAAATAGTCAATGCAATGCTTGTTTATTGTGGAAGTGTTACCTCCAGGCTGAATTAACATGGTTGTCCGTCTACTATGTATGATCTGCTATTTCCATGAGTGAAGTGTTGAATAAGTAGTTTCCATTTTGGTATTACAGCATGCCCTGTTGTAAGATGCTGACTGTGTAAAAATCTTAAGTCAAAAAAGCAGCTCAGCTTAAACCCTGGTATTTATTAGATCCCAGAAATAGAAATCTACTGGTAGGTGCATAATCTTCTCTATACACAGCTGTATGTCTTTGTAAATGTATGAGAAATTAAAAGAAGAATCTGTGCAAAAACGATTAATAAACCATTCAGTTTCACAGCACTTTTTTTTTTTTTTTTTTTTTTCCCCCCCTGTGTCCAGTTATGGGAGAAGCTTTTAAACTGCTGGGTTTGCTGGTGGAGCTTACTACTTGTTCAGTAATGAATATTGTACAGTTATTCCATTGTCTCTGTTTAGTGTAAGTGCAGAAAGACCAGTCCTAGTTAGTTAGGGCTATAAAGGTGCAAATGCTTGGTGGCACTAATGATAGTAAATGTGGTTGCAAAGAAATCCAGAGGGGTTGGCTTTTTGCTGTGTCGTGGTTGCAGCAATTTCACCTTTATTATGTGCAGTGTCATAATGCTACAAAGCGATCTTATGGTGTCAGTCACATCTCAGTATTCAGTATCCCTCATTTTATAGTATGCCTGTTAAATCCCCCCCCCCCTCCTCTGCTACGTCCTATCTGTCTGTCTGCTATTAATGTAATGCCTCTCACCTTGGAACATTCCTGTACATGTTGTATTTGTATTTGTATCTGCTTATCTTTGCTGCTGTAACACACTGAATTTCCCCATTGTGGGACTATTAAAGGACTATTATTATTATTATTTATTACACAGTGCAGATCCTACAGACTAGCATTTTTAAAGCATTTATCTTTTGTCATTTGTATTTGGCTATTTAGATAACAACAAGCTATTAAAAATTAATGTAATTTTTCTGCTGATTGAGTAACCTTGCATATATAACCATGGCAAAAATTACTTTGACTGCACATGGATGATATAAGTGGTGTTTGTACCTCCACAGTCCCTTTCATTTTATGTTGTGAGTCATGGAGCAGTTTCATGAGCCCCCTACATACACCTATGATATTACATTGGTGTGTTTATGGGGCTATAGAAAATTAAGGTGGTAGAGCCGGTTCACATCTGCGTTTGGTTTCCATTCGGGGGGTCCTATACACATAGAAAAGCGGTTTACCTAAGGAAACCTGTGGACCCCATAGACTGTAATGGGGTCCGTGTGGTTTCCGCTCTGCTTCCGCACGAAACATGTGGAGAGGAAAGTGCTGCAAGCAGCACTTTCCTCTCCGCATGTTTCGTGCGGAAACCAAATGGACCCAATTATAGTCTATGGGGTCCGCAGGTTTCCTTAGTTAAACCGCTTTTCTATGCGTATAGGTTTCTATTCGGTTGGGTCCCCAAGCGGACTCCCCCAAACGGAAACTGAATGCAGATGTGAACCAGCCCTTAGTGTTCATGGAGCCATTAGGGGGTGTTCACACATCGAATTTTGACACTGAATTTGTCAAGAAGAAAATGATCCGGATTTTGGCAAAGAATGCCATTGTATTTTGACTTTATTGGGCAGGGACAAATTTTACAAGCGGACTTTCTCTTCCGCGCTAATGGAAAAGGTGTATCTTCTGCCTCCCATTCACTTCAATAGGAGTTCTCAGATGGAATCTGAGCCAGATGTTTATTGTTTCTGCTATCTGTAAAAAAATCAGCTTCTGCCTCTTATTGGAATGAATAGCAGACAGATTCTGCCTCAAATTCATCGTCCAATTCCTTTGTGTGAACACCCCCTTATACAGTTATACTCATTGATAGCCGTTCTTTTGCCAATACACATTTTGTATTCCTCTACCCTTTTTACTTTGGTCTTAATGGGGGTATTCCAGTTATTAATCTTGCTGGAGAGCCAGGCTTGATATAACATATACTGCTCGCTTACCTGACCTTTTTGCTGGAGATCCAGCGGAAAGCTTCTGTTCAGGTCCCTGGTCTTCCTGAACTTTGGCTAGCTTGCTTCTGTGCAGGCTGATCAGTGGCTGAGCGCCAATGCCTCTATCCAACGGAGCATCAGTGCTCATTGTCTGCCTAGCTCACTGTAAACAGAGATTCTGACATTGCTTGTTCTGAAACTGCAATGAGATCAGATACATGTGGATCTTGACCTATAAAGAAGTATCAAATAGAGACTATTTATTGTATTATTTTTAAGTTTATTAATACATTTCTCTTCTCAAGTATTTCGATTAAATTAGGCAATGTTAACACTAGTGTAATGGCTTCCATTTCTAGTGCAAGCTGTAAAGGATGCAAAATAATGCTGGCAAACTTCATTTTCTTGTAGAATGGTTTCACACTAAACACTGTTGCTGCAGTTTTTTATGTCATTTTTTTGAACAAAAGTCAGGAGTGGATTCATAAAGAATGGGAAATATAAAGGAAGAAATTGTACTTTACTGCTGGATCAACTTCTGGCTTTGGCTCCAAAACTGCACCAAAAACTGCAGTGGTGGTTTCCTAAAAATTTACAGTCCGTTATCTTCTCCTGTCCAGCCGACTTGATTATTTGATCTTGCAGATGTGCCTGGCAGCCTTACTCCTCTCCCTGTTGAAATAATAATCCTGGATGTTTGGATGAGCAGAGAGTGCAAGTTACACAGCTACCAGTATTTTGTGTGTTTAACCAGCTTTAGCCTATGTGTGAGACCCATGCTGTGAGGGCTTGGCAGGTGATACAGCTGGGGAGAGGTATCTATTTGTCTCAGAGTACAGAGCTCTTTATCATATCACAAAGAGTAGGCATATTTATCATGCATGAGGGCAAAAATTAACAGTTACTGAAAGGGTAGAGAGGGAAAGGGAAGATGTCAAAGTTAACCCTACTTCTGCTCTATTACATCTAATGCACATTTACAGCAGTGACTTAGATCTTTTATTTGTTTTATGATAAATGAATACCATTTAAAGCTTACAGTTTTCCAGGATGTTAATGCTAATAAAACCTTTTAGGATAGGCCATTAGTATTAGGTCGGTGGAACTTATTTTAGCCAGGGCCATGGTCTCTTGATTGTTCACCAGGCATAGTGCTATACGTAGTGTGTGACTGTAGTACCACCTACTGCCACAGCAGACCAATATTGCTTTGTGCCCTTTAGTCAACTAATAAATCGAAGTGTGGGGACCCCCTCAGTGTTATGATTTGAATTTCCTATCCCAAGGTAATCAATATTAAAATCCCAAAAAGCCCCTTTTAGCCAGCTACTTTCTTACTACTCCAGCTAAAAGAATTTCCCCATTTACCAGTATGATGACATTTATTTTTTTTTCTTATTATATAGCTCCTACACTTATGGTCATCATTCACTGTTCCAAGTATCACTCACAATCTTTCTCCCATATTCCAAAGACACACTGATAGAGAATGTAACCTATGCAAACACAGATAATGACCTCCATGCATATTCATTGTTTGCAAGGTACCAATGCTAATCACTGAGATACTATACATTGGTTTTGCCTGGTTATAATGTAATCTACTTGATGACAGCACGGGTTAAAGAAGTTTTCCAAAACTAGACCCATCCTTAGGTTATCAATTGAAGATCCATGGTGTTTCGACACCTGGGATCAGCTGTTTGAAGCGGCATAGGCCTTGTGACATCACGTTTATTGGTCACATGAGCTGATCAGTCAGATGTACGGTGCTGTGCTTGGTAAGGACTGAAGTGGCTGCACCACCCACCTCTGCATACAGCTGATCTGCAAGGGGCCTGAGTGTTGTACCTCTGCCAATCTTAAATTGATGTTCTATCCTAAGTATAGGTCACCAGTTAATAAGTACTGAAAACCCATTAATCGATCATAGGGACAAAATATGACTTTGGTGTGCTAATAAAGTTCAACACCACACAAGAAAATGCGTTAAAAGTTGTTTTGACGGCATGTCTACAAAATAGAAACAGGAAGGATTACCTAATCAAAAGTAGGGTTAAGTTTGCTGGCAAAGTGTGTCTGTCTTCTCCTTTGCATTGTCTTGATTTTGTCTGTTAATGGCATATAGCGCACGTTTTACCTTACTTGCTATTGGAGTACAGCAATTATCTGCTAAGCTTCTTGAGCTTTATGCTCTTTACTCCCTACTGAGAGTAGTTTATAAAATGAGCGTTTGCAAATATAGGCGAACTTTGTGTTGGTGTTTTTCATTTATGTTCTGGCTTAGAGAATGTTGTTAATCTTAAAAAAGATCTTTTCAAATCATGCAAATATCATAGCTCCATTTTACTTGGATATGCATTTTTATTACATTAAGTTCAGTTAAAACACTTGATTGGCTACCATGTACTATATTTGAAAAAGGCAGCTATGCTATTCTATAGGTGTCTCTAGCTAGACAATGGTTCAGACTTCCCTTAGTTGTTTTTAAAGGAGGATACAGCTCACTGGAACAGGAGCCTCCCTGCTGTGCTCTCTGTAGTAGAACAAAAGAATTGTTAAACCCACCCCTTCACTAAGTCCCTGCCTGGGAAAGTTCTCTTGCTGAAGATGGAACAGACCAGCAGGAAACTGACACCTTTGTTCTATGCAGGGTTTCTGTAAGGCTCTGTGTGTCAGCATCATGCAGAAAGTGCTGCAGTCCGACAAACTGCCAAGGCAGCTATCTACCTTTCTGTTCTTAGCTTTCCTTTTACGGCTAGTGTTGTGTGTAAATCAGAGGTGCTTCATAGGTACTATGGTTGCAGTCACATGCTGATTTTTATACCATGAACAGTTTGACATAACATCTTAATGCATCTTACAAATATTCTAATTTTAAAGGTATCTGCCATCATTATACCTTTTGTTTGTTTCATTGCCAACAAAGATTGGCACAATTACGGTAGATAAGACTCATTATAGTCTATGGGGTCTGCGGGTTTCAGTGGATAACCACTTTTTAAGCCGATTTAGGTTTCCGTATTTTGGTCCCAAGCGGACCCGAACGCAGGTGTGAACCTAGCGTTAGTCTGTGATGAATGAACTTTTCTTTATGAATCCCCATACCAATAGTGTAGGAAATCAGTTGGAGAAAGTGAGCAGTTACACATCTAGTCATTGACTAGTCTGTAAAGCGTTGCGGAATATGATGGCGCTATACAAGTAAGCATAATAAATAAATAATAATTGCCTGTACCTGTTTCATTTGTCTCTCCAGGTTAAATTGGGTTGTGTGTGTACATGATGAATAATGCTATTTCACCTCTGCATGCCATATCTGAAATGTGTAGTTTTTTCTAAACTGGGTGGAGGTTAGCTGCCATTCACTACTCACTGTAAGTGAGAGGCCATTATAAAACAAATTTTCTTGTACCAAAACGTCCCCAGGACCAAGCAGGGCATATATGGAGAAATAAAGAACTGTACTAATGTGAGTAAAGATGGCAAAATTCTATTAACAGTCTTTCCACTCTTAACTCTATAGCCTTGTTTAGACATGTGTAATCTGAATGATTTTACCTGCAGTCTGTCTGGAGAATAATAGAGCAGTAAAAGCCAGTGTATCGGAGGGAATGGAGAGCAAAACAACCTGAAAAGAGCACAGAGGCATTTTATGTCTCATAAGTTAAATTTAAAATGTTTCCTATTAAGTCCCCTAATCAAACTATACACGTTTTAGTCCATGTTGGTCATAAAAAAACTAACCATAAATGATCAATGACATCTGCCAAAACAAGCGATGAGGTTTCTGGAAATATTATGTCACTGAATGATAGTCACAAGTTTAAAAACTATCGGCTACAATGCAGCTGTATTATTTGGTCCATATCAAGTCTGCAAATCGCATCCTAATGGTTCTAATGACTTGAACTAGTTGGCGTAAACATTACATAACATAGCCATATTACAGCTGCTTTAATAGGTCCTAAGTTTGGCGTATACAGTTCGCTACACTTTGTGCAGTTTATGCCAGAATTCTACCTATGCTTGGCAAGCCTCTTCAATTGTGTTCAAAAGGACATATCAAGTGGGTTGTAGCATAGTGGCTGAAACGTTTAAGAATTTATATTATTCATGCAGAACTTTGGCATTTGACCTCTACTTGGTTATTGACTACCTTTTCTTAAGCTTGTGTTAACCCTTTTCATTACTAGATTTGAGAGAATTCACATTTATTTTACAGCACTAGTAATGTGAGGCCAGGGCCTCACGTGGCATAAACGCCGTGATTCACCCGCGGTGGGAACGCTGCGGAAAAAATCGCGGCGTTTTACAGTCAGAGCAAAGTGGATGGGATTCTAGTGAATCCCATGCCCACTTTGCGGCAAAAACGCGCTGCGGACACGCGGCGATTTCCAAAACCAGCACGGTTTTGTAAATCGCAGCATGTCAATAATACCTACGGAAACACGGGCAGTTTCCCCATAGGTATAGTTGAAACAGTCCACAGAGGAAAACTCTGCAAACTTTCTGTCTAAAGTGCTGCGGGAAGAGCTGCAATGCGATCCCACCGCGGTTTCTCCCGCAGCTCTTTTTTGCTGCGGGACGCCACGTGGGGCCTTAGCCTGAATGAGTTCTTCATCTCATCCAAATATTGCCGGTGCGAATGCAGCATGTTAATTTTAGCTGTGGAATTGCAAGCGTATTCCCCCTATATTTAATTGGGGATGAAAAAAATGCAGCAAAAATTGAATGAAAAAAAAAAAAAAATCAGCGAGGGTTTTTTTTTTTTCTTCTTTACTGGTTTTTAGCTGTTTTTCACTATGTGGGGCCTTAGCTTTTATAGGTGTAGAATTTAAACGTTTTGCTGAGTTTAAAAAAAAACAAAAAAAGCAAAAAAAATTCTCTAACCATTTTAGTGGAGATAGTCATTTGTCTTGAACAATTGCCAGTTGATACAACCTCTTTCCTTATCATGGACTGGTTATTAGGTGGGGTTAGTACATGCATGAGAAGACCTGGCCACAATAAGGAAATCACGGCTGGGTTTTTGATCTCCATGCTATACTGAGCACGTAGTTGGAAACAGTTCTGTACCTTGTATAGTGGCTGGGTGTCATTACTGCAGCTTTGCTCCCATTGAGCAGGGGAAAATGAGCACCCACAAGATGGATACCTCTACTGCAGCTTATCTCCTAGGAAAGCATGAGGATCTGAAAGGTAAAATCCATCCTGTCTGATCCATGTTTCCCTCAACTGAAGAGTGAGTGTCTAGCAGGGCAGCTTAATAATCCTATTGCATCTCGTAATTGGAAAGCACTAGATGTCATCCCCGGTAAAGCCTAACTCCTCTGCTCTAAACCACATAGTGGAGAATTTATCAAGCCCTGTCCACCAGCATTCTGGTGTAAAGTCAGTTATAAGGAATTGTGTTTCTTGAGCTCATTTGCAAAAAAAAATGTGACTTTTTGTATGGGTACACCACTCGCACCTCTTTTCATAAGTGGGAGTGGTTAGCCTTTCTAGGTGTCTTCACCCTAGATTTAGCAACTGTGACTTTGCAATAATTTTTCCAATTGTTTAAAATCTCACTCAAATGAATAGTCTGACTAGCGATGGGGTCATTCTGCAGCTGTCATTGTAATATACATGATCACTATCACTAGCCATCATTTTGAATATAATACAGTAACAGTTTTTTTTTTTTTTTATGCTGCGTTATGTTGTATTATCAGCTTTCATTCTAAAAATTAAGAACCTTTTTATACGCTATAAGACAAGCGTTTGTTTATCCCCAATGATTTTAAATGACATGTATTTCACAATTTCATTGTGATATACAATTTTTAATGCTGTGACTCATAGACTGCCTTGTCACATGTTTCCATTCCATATCCATATACTACACAAACTAAAACTTCAAAACAGTGATTCTCATGTCTGATCTTCCTTCCTCTTTATAGAATAGCATGATGTTTAAGTGTTTCTCAAAGTATTAAACAATTATTATTTTTTTTTTTTTAACCTACAACACAGTGGTTAAGTATGTATAAAGTGATTTTAGGTTAAAGTGTTGTCCTATTGTTTCTAAAGGGATGGTTTTCCTACTTTTTCCATATGTATATATGAAGTATAGCTGTCGCCTATGCAGTAATGTCTTGTAAGTCCATTGTATTAACATGATGATTTTGTCATAGAGGGAATAAATTATACCACCGTATGTGAAATCTTTAACTAATAAGAATTCTTTCGCATCTGTGCTCGAATTTCTGTTGTTCTGCTCCATTATAGGAAATGGAAAACGAATAATGGAAGTGCCGTATCTCTTTCATTGGACATGGCCTGTAATGGGGTCCATTGCTTTTCTACCAGGAAGACTAACTTACAGGGCCAGATGAGATTAGGTGTACACCACCTGCCCTGAGAGGCTTACCGGTTTGGAGCAATGCCCTTTTTGTTCTAAACAACTCATTTGCATATTGACAAAAATATAATGTCTCTGCAATGGAGACACCAGTTCACAAGGGGAAACGCTGATTCAGGTGACCCTAGCCTATCTGTGGGATGGGTTGATATGCTGAGTTCTGGTGATAGACTTGCTTTAAGGGTTTTAAATATAGCTGTCCTATCCCTAGGATCTGGTCTTCAGTGTCAGATTGTTCCTGGACCCCCAAAAATCTTCTGATTGAAGTGACAGCAGCGCTCCAGCGAGTGTTGCTGCAGAGGCCATTGCCGTCATGATCATTCATTATGTGGCCTGTGTGCTCCTAAGTTCCGTCCAGGTGAATGGGAATGAGCTGCAATATATGGAGCTGTGAAGAGGCTATAGCACCTAAATGCTGCAGTCTCTTCAATCAGGTAATCTATGGAGGTCCTGCGTGTCGTCCACTTGTACAGGATAGGTCATCTATATGTAACTTTGGGAAAACCCCTTTAATACATATATTCTAAGAGTGACCTAAATCAGTGGCTAGGAGACAGAACAGTATATTAAAACTTGCATTGTTTTCACTATATTAGCTAAAACCCATATTTTTATAATCTCTGAAATCCTTCACATGCTTAAAGTCAAAGGAATATGTCATTTGACAGCGGGTGTCCAGTGTTCTGCAAATGTGGATCTATTTTATATTACGTTGTAACATTAAAAAGGTTTTGATTTGAGCTATTTCTGCAAACACTTGCAAATGCTAAAACAACAAATGTAGTGCTGAAGCCTGAAGAATGCTGATGTTAAGTCCCTTATTGACAAGCGTTGCATGTAAATGAGCTAATTTTGGCAAGCTCTGTAATAAAAATACAAAGTGTCACTCCCTTTGACAAAGCAAAAATAATTGAGCTTTTTGTTTGGAACAATGGCATTTCACATTTTGAGCGTGAAGACCACACACGCTATCTGACCAAAACTGAATGGCAGAGGTCGTTTTATCATATCTCTATTTTTAACCTTTTCTGTACACACAATCCAGTGTTTGAAATAACAGAGCACATTTGTTGCGTAGAATTCTTACGTCAGGCCTTCTCATCTATCTGCTGTTTGCTCAGTGATGATAGTTGTGGTGTGCGAGTCTAGTTTCTGCTGAGAATAGATGGAAAATGGTCACGATGACAACACCTTTTGTTGTATACTTAGTAAAATAAGGGTGTCATAAAGCAGATAAACAAATAATGGATCATATGCATACTATGAAGAGTATAATTACAAGTTTTTACATTTTGGTGAAGTAATATTTTGGTGTGAGATTTTAAGGCTGGAAATACGCAGAAAGTGTTTTTTTTTTTTTTTTTCCTTCAAAAATGTGGAACCTTTGGTGTGCACGCATTCATTTATGAACTGCCCAAATGCATCACCCCAGTAATCTAAAGTCTACGTTTGACAATGAAGCCTCATTCAGGCTAAGGCCCCATGTAACGAGCCGCAGCCGTAAGACGCTGTGGAAAAGACTACGGCGGAAATGCAGCGTTTTTCACAGTACACAGAGTTTTCCTCTGCTGACTTTTCGCCTTTATCATACCTATACGAAAAATGCCAGTGTTTACGTATGTATATATGATATGCTGTGGTTTACAAAAATGCCAGCGTTTTTAAAATCGCAGCATTTCGACTGCAGATTTTCTTCTGCAATGTGTGGATAGGATTAGCCAGAATCCCATCCACTTTGCAGGTACTGTAATACACAGCCAAAACGTTGTTTTCTCGCAAAGTGGGGCCCCGGCCATGGACTTTCATTAATATGATGCATCGTAGTCTGCCTCCCCATTTCCCCTTTTTTTTTTTTTTTTTTTTTTTGTTTTCTTCTCTCTGAAGGGATACATTTGAATAAAAGGATGCCTATTCCATCCATTGCAATTGCAGAAAGTATATGTACGTAAAATGCAGACATGTGAATATAGGCTTACACTTTTTTTTTTTTTTCCCAGCAGCGAATCTACATTATATGAATGTAATCTAATTTCTGGCAATTTGGCAGATACAGCCTGCAGGAATTTTCCAGTAATACCAACAGGTGGCGTTAGTTTCCTCATACACCGCAATTTAGGGTTTTAGTTGTTACTCTTTTGTACGCACATCCTAATCGATTGTGCGCACCACGGCTGTCCAACACAATGGCTGGCTTAACACAACAGTACTGGAGTCAGTATTCTGAATGAGTGTTTGTAAGTCAAAACCGGGAGTGAGTCCAAAATGCAGATAATGTTCAAATCTTTGCATTTTACTTTTTATATGCTTATGATCAATTCTACAAACAGGCTTACAAATGATGATGCACATACTTTGTGTGTGTGTGTGTGTGTGTGTGTGTGTGTGTGTGTGTGACAGTGGCCTAAATAGGTAGCACTGTTGACTTGCACAGTATTGATTGTGGAAGGTATGATACCTGCTTGAAAATGTTGTGCTCATGTTAACCATTTTCATCTGATTAGTTCATGAAATTGTCTAACATGACATAACCAGTTTGGCAGTGTGCTGTCTTTGTAATGGGACCATTTATTTATGTTGTTCTTTTCTGATGCAGAAGTCATGCTTTTGCTTCCACTTTTGGGCTTGAAAGCAGTCACCCCTGCACTCATTTGCACACATTGGTCCCATCTGAATTCCTCACACTGCTCTTTGTAATCATGCAGCTACTGTTGGGGAACAAGACAAAGCTGTTTTAAACACACATCCAGGGGTTGTGTATATTACCCAGTAAAATAACTCATGTGAGAACCATTATGGTAACCTTTCGTTTACCCTGACATGTGCAATGCATAGTAAATAGACTTGCGACTTGCTAGCATCAGTGTTCTGTGATGCAGGTAGTGATTGTTAGCAGGCTATATGTTTTTCATGTGCACTACATGGGATTAATCTGCTTATCAAAGCAGTATGTTCTCAAAGACGCTGTTTATAGGATCCCAAACAGTTAAAGATGTAGGGATCTGTACTTTACAACAAAGACAACCGCAATGCTTTATTCAGCTACATTGGTGTACTGCAGTTGAATGCATTACAGAGTACATTCAATAGTTGTCAGCCAAGAGTTTTTCTTCCAGCTGAGTGTGCATGTGGCATAGGGACAGAGGAATAAGAGCAGTCTGGGAGTGGGTTATCTCCAGTGGGAACCAAGAATTGGTGTTTTTAAATCAAACATACCCCCCCCCTTCAAATGTGCTGTCAAGTGAGACGTGGCATACCCCAAATGAAAACCCAAATATTCTGACATTCCTCTAATCTTATATTAGCACCTTTTGGACTCTGCTCACATGGGTGTTTGTTTGTTTGTTTTTCTTCTTCTTTCTGGAATGGTCTTCCAGTATTTTTGGCAGTGACAGTGTACCTGTCCCACAGTCACAACAGGTGCACAGAATTAGGGGGACATTTTCCTGCAGGTCTTCTAATGTGGTATGTCTCATAATGTGTGTGCAATGTCCTACCACAGGCCTTTATGTGGGGGAAACAGGGCAGAGACTTAGCGCATGAACTCACACAGATTCACCATTAATAACAGCAGAACAGATCTCCCAGTGGCCGCACATTTCTTTGTAGAAGACCTCTCTATTGAAGATTTGCGGGTTGTGGTTTTAATGGGACATTTTAAGACACAGAGGGAGAGAAAGGAATGGGAATATAAGTTAATGCAAAAATTTCTAACTCTGCAATTTGGACTTAAGTCATGCCAGTTTCATGTCACACTATGTATGAACTGTGAGGGTCACAAATCACCACCTGACAGCAAACCGATAACAGCAAGAATTAGTGATCCCTCCGTCACGTCCCACAAGTTTCCAGATTGTTTTATTTCTTGACCTGTTGTAAATAACTTCTTATATTGCATTTTGTGCAAAGTCTGTGAATTTTCAGTTTCTTGTACAGTATAACACCATGGAAGAGTGAAGAAATCAGGCGATACCTTTTAGAGGCTAACTGAGTATATTTGATAAGTAAGCTTTCAAGAGTCGAGCTCTCTTCTTCAGACATGGTGTTATACAAGAATTGAAAATTCACAGATTATTTGTACTCTATACACATGGTCTTCAAAGGATTTTAGAGTCCTTAAAAAAAAAAAAAAAAAAAAAAAAAACAACTTCTCTACTTAGATTGTTTTTTGACCGTTTGTAAATAAAATGCAATCTGGAAAGTTGTGGTGCGTGACAGAGGGATCTGTTATCTGTTTGCTGTCAGGAGGTGATTTGTAACCCTCACAGTTCATACATAGTGTGACATGAAGCTGGCATGAATATTAAGTCCAAATTGCAGTGTTTGAAATTTTTGCATAAACTTGTACTCCCATTGTTTCCTCTCCTCCTGCGTCTAAAAATGTCCCATTAAAACCGCAACCCGCAAATCTTCAGTAGAGTGGTTTTCTCCGGAGAAATGTGCGGCCACTGGGAGATCTGTTCTGCTGTTATTAATATTGGATCTATGTGAGTTCATTCGCTGACTAAGTCTCTGCCCTGTTTCCCCCACATAGAGGCCTGTGGTGGGACATTGCACACACATTATGAGGTACACCACATTGGAAGACCTGCAGGAGAATATCCCCCTAATTCTGTGCACCTGTTGTGGCTGTGGGACAGGTACACTGTCAGCGGTGTGGATGTGCTTGCAGGTCATGCACCTTTTTTGTAGGCAAGGTGAGGTGCCATTTTCAGTTGGGGCCTTCAGGGCACTCCGGACAATAATACGCCTCCAGGTTTGGTGGTTGTCGAAAGGAGAGGGGGGACTGGAAATATGTCCTTGAGTCTGTTGTCCTTATGTAGCACAGGTTGGAGCTCCTTAGCAATCCTTCGTAGGATCTCCAGCTGTGGGTTGTAGGTGACAACTAGGGGCACTCGGGCATCTTTCTGGGTCTCTTTATATGTGAGCAGACTGTCTCTATTAATGGCTGCCGCTTTGTATAACACCATGTCTGAAGAAGAGCTAGTACTCCCGAAAGCTTATTTATCAAATATACTCAGTTAGCCTCTAAAAGGTATCGCCTGATTTCTTCACTCTTCCACTACTTTCTATGGCTAACACGGTACAACTTTATACTACTAGTGTTTTTGATGGCAAGCATATGGCTAGCTCTGCAGCTAAAATACTGGATCCCTAGGAAAATCTGATAATTCCTGTTATAGTTAAGTGGCCTATGTGGCATAAGAATTTTATGGCACCTATGATTTTTCCACATACAGTGATGATAAAAACAAAATCCACCCTCTTTGCATTATGTGATTTTATGTATCTAGGTCTTTAAAAGCCAGTAATAGTTGCATTCAGTACAAGGTGTCACTATCCTAAATTCAGTAGTTTTCAGTTTGCTAGTCTGACCAGTAAAAGTCCAGACATCAACCCAAATTGAAATGCTTTGGTGGGTCCCATGCACATGACCGTAGTTTTGCATATAAGATCTGCAATTATGGGTCTGTAATTGCAGATATTATATGGACCCATAATTTCTATGACCCTATTATATACACATGTCCGTATTTTTTTACAGATAGCTTTCCGGGCCATAGAAACTGTCTGCAAAACATGTAGCAAGTGCAGTTCCTGTCTGTATTTGCAGCACAGACTCAACTATACAACTGTACCGGATCATGCAAGTCTTTTTGTGGATCCGCGGTATATGGATGCAATCCTTTTTTTTTTTTTTTTTTTTTTTTAACATTAGAGTGAATGGGAACGGATGCCAGATGGATGATGCTCTCACTGTTAATGTCCTTTGCTTTTGTCTTATGATGGGTGAGAGCATCTAACATTTACAACGGTAGTGTGAACGTCACCTGAGAGGGCTGTATGTAAACTAATGCCCACCAATCTCCATGAAGAGCCTGATACAATGGGACAGAAAACATAATTTTAAGTTATTCATGCTAATAGTGGTTCTACAAGCTGTTGATTCATTGGCTGGACTTACCGTTATACACAAGGCTTTTCCATTTTTGGTTAATTCTTGTTAAATAATGACTGTTTATTTTTTTTGTGGTGGTCTTCATCTGTTCATCTGAGGTTGTATTTGCCTAATTTTAGGATCACTTTAGGACCATATGTTTGCTCAATATATAAAACCTTAGAATTCAGAGAGGGTATACTTCGTTTTTTTTTCCTGACACTCATATATTTCATTATAAACCTAAGAAATGTTGCTAGTGTATACAGAGCCCGAGATTTGTGTCTCAGTGCTTACTTTAAATGGTGTGGGTTTTTTTTTTGTTTTTTTAATACTCGATTATTTCTTTTGTTGTTAGGTATTTTCATGAATTTGTGTATAGCCTGTAGATTTTAGTTTGTCCTTCTTACTATGCAGAATTTACTAGATAACACAGTGATCTGAATGCAAACCCTAAGGGGGCTTGTAGGTTGTCAGATGTGTTCTTGATAAGCATAGTATTTATTTTGTTGTGGAACTTAGTGAAAGTGTTTCTGTGAAGTGTTACCATTAACTGCTACTTAAGTATTTGGAGCCGAAAGGGTTTTTATTTAGTTTTTTAATCCCTTGTTGCAGCTCGATGAATGTACTTGGTTGTATGTTTTGATATTGATATTTTTGTGTGTTCTACATTTGTATGGCCTGGCCTATTGCAACTAGTTGTGTTCTACTAAATCTTTTCCAGTGCAGTTAAGACAACTTGTTGGCTTGCGTTACATAGGTACGTTTCCATTGAGATGGTTTTGATAAATGAAGCCTCTTGTGTATCGTACAGCTATGAAGACAGTATGTCACAGACAGACAGACAGACATACACAGGGCCATGTTCAAACATAAGCTACTCTGTTCTGGTCTTAATCAGAAAGCAATAGAATTATTTCCAAAACATATTGGATAAAGAAAAGCTGGGGATAGGATGGAAATTCCTACCTTCAGCACTAATATAGCTGTGAAATTAGATTTGTTTGGGCAGATACATTTATTTGATCAGCCTAAAACAGCTGGTGAGCACACGCTGTATATTGTCTTTTCTTGTTTATGTTGCTTTCAGAGTGTGTCTTTGTTTAAAACTCAATTGAGGTATATATATATTTTATGTTTCACTGCACAAGAGGCATTCTTATTTGGAATTACATTGTAATCCAATATCTTTGATACGCTTGTTGAGAACCATCCATTCTTTTACTTTTTTTTCTGATGATGAGTTATGATGTCTAAAAGAAAGCATACCATTCTGTAACATTTTTAATGAGGTTTAGCGTCTTTTCTTTGTGTATGTGACTTCTACCTCTTAACACTTGTTGATCTGCAAAATTTTCTTTGTTTAAAAGTAGATTTCCATGTAAACTAAAAAGGAAAAAAACAGTGACAGAAGAGGTTACTTTAATACATATCTATTGCTTCTGTGACCTCTGTAAATGATGAGCTTCAGCAGAAGCCTCCATGAGGCCACACATTTGGGTAGCTGCTCACCTGGTGTAAATTACAGTAGTAGTGAAGTGGATGGGTTTTCAACAAATCCCATCCACACACCGTGGAAAAAAAAACTCAGTGCAAAGTGAGTGGCAGAAACTCGCAGATGGCTGTAACATATCTGTACTATACAATCTGTATTATGGCTGCAAATCCTGTCTCTTTCATAATTTCTAATGACCCAGACTTAAAGGACCATAGATCCCTATTATGCTGCTGGTCTGAATTGCCACTTAGATGGCTTTGAATCCTGGTCTATTTTTGAATATTTTTATTATATAAAATCAACTAAGTCTTTTGCCACACAATTGTCAGTCTTGTCTATTATGTCTTTAAGGCGCTGTCAGAACACATGTATGTAGACTCTCATAATATTAAAGCTTTTGTGGGATTAATATTTACCGCACCATATTAGCGATTCTCAATATATGATTTATTTAAAATAATTTTTTGTTTCCAGGTATTGATGAACGGTCTGGCACTTCCTCATGGGGGACAAGTGGTCAGCTGAGCCCATCCTATGAATCTTCAAGGGTAAGTACGAGTAGGCTTGTTGAAGAAAATAGTGTGATTTTATATGTTTTATCACATGGTGGTTGCCCCTAAAATACATGAGCATCTTAGAGTAAAGGTAGCTGTATGTAAACATTAAAAACCAAAGCAATGGTCCTTTTAAACACATGACAGATGAATTGCATATAAAAAGGGCTGATCAATAATATATGATGTTGATTGATGATCATTTAACTTAATTTTCACGTGCCTTTTTTTTGGGAGTTTGAATGAACTATTTCTTGCCATCATTCATTCATACCCCTCTCCCCCTTCTTATAGACATACAATATTTGGGAATGTGCTGCCGACAAATAACAATTTTTTTTTTTTTTGTTAAAGAAATTCCAGTGTGAATATTCATATTACATGATCGAGAGTTAATAGAATGTGTGCCATATTATGATGATCTAAAAGACTAGGTTATATGGTTATTCCTATTGTAATGGCTATATTCTCTTGGGCCCACATAATTTTCGAGAATAAGATACAGTTTGTGCCCGCAAATAACCTCAGCCGCCCATGGGTGTTTGTATCTTTTAACTTCTGTAGGAGAAATAACTGAAGCTGCCTGGGCAGTTGTATGGGTGATCAGATTCCCTAGGGTTCAAACATCCTAAGGGGCCTAAAAATTAAAAAATTGTAAAAATTTTATATATATATATATATATATATATATATATATATATATATATATTTATTTATTTTTATTTTTTTAAACATAGAATATAAAAATTCTTATCACCCTCCTCCTTTCCCAGATCATATATAAAAAATAAACAAAAATGAACAAACTATAATAATCTAAAAATATGTATCCCATATGGTAAATGCCGAAACAGTTTTTTCATTGAAAAAAAAAGTGATGATCAAAACATTACATTTCACAAAATGGTATTAATAAAAATGAAACCGTTTGGTGTCATTTTGATGGTGCAAAGAAATATTCATATTTTTCAAAGTTTTGAAAATGTTTAATCACATCCGTACCACTATATACGTCTAATGGGTGGTGGTCTAGTTCTGCAAGGACGTACCGGTACTTCCAAGCAGAACTCAGTAGCTGCACGATTTCATTCAGCTACTGAAACTGGGAGCCGGCTGTAACTTCAGCCGGAGCTCCCAGAGAGAAGACAGGGAAGGTTTATTACCTTCCCTGCCTTCCCGATTGCTGTATATAGCGCTATGGGCGCCACCATCTTGCGGCCGCCCTCTGACCCGGCGGTCATGTGATCCGCCCGGTGTAGCATCTGTAAGAGCTGCTGGGTCCTAAAGGACCCAGATCAGCTCTACAGTAACGTGCAGGAGGCTGTATTCCTCCTGCAACTGGGGCTAAACGTATCAGCTCCAGTTACAGGGGAAATCAGCCTCCCCAACAAAGAAAAAAAAAGTAATCAGATGTCCCGATTATGACCTTATGGGGACACAATGTAAAAAATAAAAAACAATGAATAGAGAAGTAGAAAAAAAATGTAAATAAAATTAAAAAAAAATAAAATACGCCAATAAAATTCCCTTATTACAGGTTATAGCCCCTCCCCCGACGACACCATAAAAAATAAGTTACTGTAACGGAGAGGAAAAACTATTTTGTCATAAAGTTTTTTAGTAGCACTTTTGTGTTATGAAATAAAAAAAATAAATAAATGAAAAGTGACAGACACGTTTTCCCTCCTCCTCCTTTTTTTTTTTTTTTTTTTTATATTTTCCCGATATAAAAAAAATGAAAACACATGCAAAAATAAAAATAAAGCTCTATGTGTCACCAAAAAAAGATGCAGAAATTAGTTGAATAATGCATGTGATAAAAATGTTACAGCCCTTAAAACCGCACATACGAAAAAACCCGAAAATGTCTGGTCCTGGACCAGAAATTGGCCCATTACTGAAGTGGTTAAAATATTTAAAATATATGCTATGTGAGCAGAAAAATAAAAGTGATCTCCATCAATGGAGTAGATCTGTATCTTGAAGACAGCAGCCATGGTTTTCATAATGCTCTTCAATCGTTTTAAGGCTAAGGCCCAACGTAGTGAGCTGAGCTGCAGCAAAAAAAAAGCTGTGGAAAAGACTGTGGCGGAAACATATATAGAGATGATTTTTTATTTTTTTCCCCCCACAGCATTTTTCACAGAAAGTCCGGTATATGTGTTTTTGAAGGCGTAGCATTTCCGCTGTAGATTTTTTTTTTTTTTTTATTTCTGCAGGGTGTGGATGGGATTTAAGTGTGGGGCCCTGGCGTAAAGCGGTATTCTGGGACTAATATTAGTATGACTAGATATGACAAAAGGCAGGAAATGGTTGTGATATGAATGAATAAACATAACCGTACCTTTGTGTGTTTGGATAATTTTCACCGTTCCTCATATTTTCAGTCTCATGCAATACTTCATTGTTTTTGGTTCCTGGATGTAGGAGTGTCAGTGCTTTTCCAGGCAGCTCCTCCCAGAATCCACTCACTGCACTTCCTAGCAGTTTTTCATTTATGCCCTGTATACATACATATGTATGTGTATATATACATACAATCTGGTCCCATAATATAACACTTCCCAGTAAGACTGTGTTTACATGGTACAGTTTTGCTTAAAAAAAAATTATCAGAAAACCAAATGCGTTTTTTTTTTTTTTTTTTTTTTTTTTTCCCTTCTTGCTAATGATAGAGCATTCACATCTTTTGAACATGTTGCTCTTCTCTTTCACTCTCCCTATGCATCGATCATACTGTCAGTGTCCATAAAACCCTCCAACCATTCACAGAAGAATACCTGTCCGATGGAGAAAAGGGAGAGGCTAGAATTGTTAAAAATAAATAAAAATAAAAAATCTACTTGTCTACCTTGCTGCTTCTGCTGGCTCTAAACACTGCTGTGAACCAGGTACTAGCTTGTCTGATGATCAGGACCAGCCCCCTCCTCCTCCTGGCTACTCTGGCAGTCAATAAAGTTTAGACAAATGCTGCTTTTATGCGTGATGACTTCACACTCGTGGTGTGTGGCTATCGCCTGAAATCATGTGCACAATGAACAGCACATGATCAGTAGGGAAGTGATTGCAACAGAGACTGTGTTGATCATATATTTCTGCAAAAGGGTGCAATTTTTATTTGGTGTCAATTGGGAAAATTCATTTTACCACATTTTTGTCTATCTGTTTATATAAAAAGAAAAAAAAAAAAATCAGAATACCGCTTTAAAAGATATGTCACCAGAAAATGACCATTTTTTAAAAATTTTTATGTTAAACTTTTTTGTATGAATTTAGTTAGTGACACAGAATATTATCAAAACACAATCTGTTGTTTTTTTTTTTTTAAATAAAGTACCAAATCCTGTAATTTTTACTCTGGCCAAGGCCAAGCCATTTTTTACTATTATCAGGAAAGAAGACTTTCATAAATTCTTGTAGATTTCTCAAAGTGCAGGGAGAGTTGCAGAGTAGGAGAGTTAGTGGCTGCCATACAGGTGCTCATTCAGCACAAGTGTCAGTTGTTTTGCAGGAAGCAAATTGGCTTATCTGTATATATTTGATGCATATAGGAGCAAACCCACGCAGACACTGGGAGAACATACAAACTCCATGTAGATGTTGCCCGCTGCAAGGCAACTGTAGTAACCACTGAGCCACAGTGCCAGTCGCCTTATAAACTAGTGTATTCATCTAATGTAGCCAGACTATTACTGTTGAGTTTTACTTTGCAGCACTAACCTTATTTACATCACAGACAGGATTACAAAAGGCAAGTCTATCTAGATAACACCACATAACATCTATCTTTCTATCCACTAACTAACTGCTAACAGGTGAAGTCACACCTTATGTACTCCTCCCTCACTGCACAGAGCATTCGTGCAAAACTCTTAGACCTCAGTAAGTTTGCTCAAGTATATTTCTGCCTATGGCCATGAGACTGCTGTAAAGTGTGTCACTAAATTGCTGTTAAAAGTGCAAAGGAGAAGCTCAGACAAGATGGCAGCCTCTATAATAAAGTACAAAAAATAGAATACAAAAATGTATAATCAGGAAATAAAAACGGATTAGTAAAAAATACAAAATAAAAAGGCTGACACATACCCTATAAGGCCATAAAAAGGTAATAAGTGGGCAAAGGGTTAACTGGCAAATCTTTTAGACAGCTGTGTGTTCTTACTTAATGTTTTGGAGAAGTCTATCTATGCCTTGTAGATTTTGTTTGGGTTTTGCAATAGTTTAGAAATGGCTATATACAATAATAACTTGTAAGATGTTGTGTTTATGGTGGTTTAGTTGTTTATACTGTCCCCATGTCATTTTCTTGTGCCATCAGTTCCTGTTTGCTGCATTGTAACTTTTCATTTCATTCCCTATGTCGTTCTTGGTTGCAGTTAACATACTATAGTGCCAAGAACATTTGCAGATGTGTTTATCATTGCTTAATCTAAATACACAGTTCTTCTTTTGTTAATGCTTGGTCATGGACCACCCAAGGGCAACAAATTTTTCAACCCCGGTCCGCCCCCCCCCCCCCCAATCCCAGATCAACATAAAGAAACCAGAAACCATTAAGGATGTTGTAAACTACTCTCTAATCTGGTTTAAAATTTAGTTTTTTTTTTCTTTTTTTCGCTTTCTCTCTCTCGTACAGTGTGCTATAGGTTACACTTAATTGATAGTGTAGCGCATTCATTCATGGGTTTTTGTCAAAAATTTTTGAAATATGAAGTGTTGTCACGATTGTGCTTTGTAACAGAGGGGATCTGTTTTGGAACTTGCCGTTAGACTCTCCATAGGTCTAGAATAAATAAACCCGTTCTGAACAAGGATATGCATAAACAGACCTTTTACAGGCTCTTCCTGAAACCTTCATGTATAAACAGTAGGCATGATGGGAATGCTCTTGACTCTTTACTTCCTGCTAAGAATAATAAAAAAATGTTAGTTCTGAGAAGTCTTTCCATGTTCTAACCTGCCAACACCTTTTGTTTTGGGCTGAGACTGTCTTTATATATGTGCTTGTAACATTTCCATAAAGATGTCATAAAGACTCGATTACATTTGTAATGCAAGGTTTCCCTTGTTTATAATGGAAGAAGCATGTAAACCCCTAAGTTATGTGTTCCAGCATGAGGCTAGCTCGAGATGCAGCATTCTGTACCCCAATGTTTCCCAACCTTTGCAGATTTTGGGCATCCCTACCAAATTATTTTCATCAAAAGACAAAAAATTGCATTTTTTTTTTTAACCCCTTAACGCATTCTCACGTACATGCACGTGGGAGAATGTGGTTAGTTACCGCATCCCCACGTACAGGTACGTGATGATGATTGAGCGGGCTCAGAAGCAGAGCCCGTGCGATCACCGCAGGAGCCCGGCTGTATTTGACAGCCAGGCTCCCGCTGCAACAGCGGGGACCAGTGGTAACACCGATCCCCGCTGTTTAACCCTTAAGATGCCGTGGTCAATAGCGACCGCGGCATCCAAGGGGTTCCGCCATCTTGCTGCCCCATCCGCGGCACCCCCAGCGGCGAGATCGGGGGGGTGCCGATATCGATAATCTGCAGCCCGGGGTCTGCCAAGTGACCCCAGGCTGCCTGGAGACCCCACTACCTGGTTGATCCTGCCGAGACCTCAGGAAGTCAGCGCTGTGTTTCCATAGCGATGACTTCCTGTAAAGACTGCAAGACACTTGCATGCTCGTGTCTTGCAGTCTATAGTACTGAGCCAGAGATCACAGCATCTCTGGCTAAGGTGTTCTAATGGAACACATGAAAAAGTGAAAAAATAAATAAATAAAGTATGTGAAAAAAATTAATAAAAGAATAAAGCCCCAAAAATTCCCTTTTCCTATATAAAATGAATTATATAAAAAATAAACCTAAAAATTAATAAAAACAATACATATTTGGTATCGCCGCGTCCGTAACAACCTGTAATTTTTGGGAAGCATTTTTAGGCTCAAAATCATAATATCCCTTGATACATTCCTTGAGGGGTGTAGTTTCTAAAATGGGGTCACTTTTAGGGGGTTTCCATTGTACTGGTACTTTAGGGGCTCTGCAAATGCGACATGGCACCTGAAACTATTCCAGCCACATCTGCCCTCCAAAAGCCAAACAGCACTCTTTCCATTCTGAGCCCCACCATGTACCCATACAGCAGATCATAACCACATATGGGGCATTTCTGTTTTCAGAAGAAATTGTGTAACAAACTGTGGGGTGTTTTTTTCTTTTTTAACCACTTGCAAAAATTTAAAATATGTCGCTAAATGGACGGTTTATTGGAAAAACGTAATTTTACATTTTTACGTCCCAATGATGATAAAATCTGTGAAACAGCTGTGAGGTCAAAATGCTCACCATACCCCTAGATAAATTCTATGAGGGGTGTAGTTTTCAAAATGGGGTCACTTTTTGGGGGTTTGTATTGTATTGGTACTTTAGGGGCTCTGCAAATGCGACATGGCACCTGAAAACTATTCCAGCAAAATCTGCCCTCCAAAAGCTAAATAGCGCTCTTTCCATTTTGAGCCCTGCCATGTACCCATGCAGCAGATTACAACCACATATGTGGCATTTCTGTGTTCAGGAGAAACTGTGTAACAAACTTTGGGGAGCTTTTTCTCCTTTGTCCTCCTGTGAAAATGACAAATTTGGGGCTAAATTGACGGTTTATTGGAAAAAAAGTAATTTTTCATTATAATGTCCCAATGTTTATAAAATTTGTGAAACAGCTGTAGGGTCAAAATGCTCACTATACCCCTTGATATGTTCTGTGAGGGGTGTAGTTTCCAAAATGGGGTCACTTTTAGGGGGCTTCCACTTTATTGGTACTTTGGGGGCTCTGCAAATGCGACATGGTACCTGAAAACTATTCCACCAAAATCTGCCTTCCAAAAGCCAAATAGCGCTCTTTCCATTCTGAGCCCTGCCATGTACCCATACAGCAGATTACGACCTCATATGGGGTATTGCCGTGTTCAGGAGCAATTGTTTTGCAAACTGTGGGGTGCTTTTTCTCCTTTAACCCCTTGTGAAAATGAAAACTTTGGGGATAAAGTAACATTTTAGTAATGTTTCATTTATACATCCCAGTGTTAGCAAAATCTGTGAAACGGCTGTAAGGTCAAAATGCTCACTATACCCCTTGATGAATTCTGTGAGGGGTGTAGTTTCCAAAATGGGGTCACTTTTAGGGGGTTTCCATTGTTTTGGTACTCTAGGGGCTTTGCAAATGAGACATGGCACCTGAAAACTATTCCAGCAAAATCTGCTTTTCAGACGCCCAGTGTCACTCCTTCCCTTCCGTGCGCTGCCATTCGCCCAAACATCAGTTTACACCCACTTGTGGGGTATTTCCGTGCTCTGGAGAAATTGCATAACAAACTGTGAGATGCATTTTCTCCTTTAACCCTTTGTGAATGTGTTAATTTTAGGGCTAAATTAAGGAATTAGTGGGAAAAAATTAAATGTCTAAATTTCACCTCCATATTGTTTTAATTCCAGGGAAATGCTTAAAGGGTTAACAAACTTCCCAAATGTTATTTTGAATTATTTGAGGGGTGCAGTTTTGAAAATCGGGTCATTTATGGGGGTTTCTAATATATAGGCCATTATAATCCTCTTCAGAACTGAAGT
The DNA here is from genome assembly GCA_947044405.1 of Leptodactylus fallax. Lineage (NCBI taxonomy): Eukaryota > Metazoa > Chordata > Amphibia > Anura > Leptodactylidae > Leptodactylus > Leptodactylus fallax. The sequence goes on along the minus strand of CAMRHE010000027.1, from coordinate 5,586,780 downwards.
GGTCCCTAAAAAATTAGTTTGGGAAATTTTCTTGTAAATCTGGAAAATCGCTGTTACACTTGTAAGCTTTATAACATCCAAAATAAATTACAGGACAATTAAAAGATGATGCCGATATATAGCAGAGATATGGTAGATAATATGTATTAATGTATTTGGGTGGTATGACTATCTGTCTGAAAAGCAGAGCATTTCACATTTTAAAATTGCGATTTTTTTTTTTTCCAAATTTCCATCAAATTTCCTATTTTTTTATAAATAAATACAAAAATATTCATTAGTGTTTACCACTAACATGAAGTACAATGTGTCACAAAAAAACAATCTCAAAATCACTTGTGTAAGTTAAGTCATCTCAAAGTTATTGCCATATAAAGTGACACATGTCAGTTTTGAAAAACGAGGCTGTGTCCTTAACGCATTTTTGGGCTCGGTCTTGAAGGGGTTAAAGCACTTCCGTACCATCCATAGACTATATACGTCCAAGGGGTGGTTGCCTTGTTCTGCAAGGATGTACCGGTACGTCCAAGCAGAACTCGGCAGCTGCACAAAATCGTGCAGCTGCTGAAAGTGGGAGCCGGCTGTAACTTCAGCCGGCGCTCCCAGAGAGAAGACAAGGAAGGTTTATTACCTTCCCTGCCTTCCCGATCGCTGTGTATACAGTGCTATGGGTGCCGCCATCTTGTGGCCGCGCTCTGACCCGGCAGTCATGTGATCCGCCGGGTTCAGCCTCTGCAAGAGCTGCTGTGTCCTACAGGACCCAGATCAGCTGTATAGTAAGGTGCAGGAGGCTATAGTCCTCCTGCAACTGGGGCTAAATGTACCAGCCCCAGTTACAGGGGAAATCAGCCTCCCCAACAACAACAACAAAAAAAAAAACTGTGGTCAGATGTCCCCATAGGTCTATTTTGACCTTATGGGGACACAATGTAAAAAAAATAAAGCTTAATAGAAAAGTTGTAAATAAAATAATGAAAAAAAAAAATACGCCAATAAAACGCTGTTGTTAAAGGTTATAGCCCCACCCATGACGACACCATACAAAATAAAAATTACTGTAATGGAGAGTAAAAACTATTTAATAAAGGTTTTAGTAGCACTTTATTTTATTTTTTTATTTAATAACACAAAGTGAAAAACAGACACGTTTTCCCTCCTCTTTTGTTTATATTTTCCCGGATATAAAAAAAAATTAAAACACATGCAAAGATAAAAACATAAAAATAAAGCCCTATGTGTCACTGAAAAAAGACGCCGGAATTAGTTGAATAACGCAAATGATAAAAATGTTACAGCCCTCAAAACCGCACATACAAAAAACCCGAAAATGTGTCTGGTCCTGGACCAGAAAGTGGCCTGGTACTGAAGTGGTTAAAGCACAGTTTTTGGATTTATAGCTGAAATATAATTTTGTTTCACTTGTAAATTTACAAAACTGCATCATGTGAATGCACCCTCAAAGCTACATGCAAAAATTCATCTTTTACCATCACCAGACTCCCTTAGTGGCTCCCACATAGTATCATGCTCCCCATTGGTCAAACACACAGCATATGTGTAACGCATCTAGTAATGCTCCCTATTTCCCCTCAGGTACCTAATAATACTCCCCAGTGGCACGCAGGTAAGTAGGAACAGTGGCTCCCAAGCAAGTAGTAGTAATGTCCCCCAGTGACCCCCCCCCCCCCCATACAAAAAGTAATAATAGTGTTAACATGGTGTGCATCACTCCAGGGAGTGTTTTTTTTTGTTTTGTTTTGTTTTGTTGTTCCAATTTGTGGGATAACACCTTTTTTATGTATCCCTTCTATTTAGATTAATAAATTTACTAGTGCTGGGTCATTTTTAATATAACTAGGAAACCCTCATTAGGTTGGGGCCCCACATAATGAAAATGCTGCAATTTGGCCAAGGTAAAAACTGTGACATTTTACAAAACCTGCAAAGTGGATGGGGTTCTAGCTAATTCCATCCACACATTGCAGAAAAAATATGCGTAGCGGAAATGCTGCGATTTAAAAAAATGTTGCATTTTTGTAAATCGCAGCAAGTCAATTATACCTATGGAAGCGCTGGCGTTTTCTGTATAGGTATAACAGGGACAGTCTGCAGAGGAAAACTCTGCAGACTTTCTGCAAAAAAAAAAGCGCTGTGGAAAAAAAATGCAATGCGTTAATGTTGTGGTTTATTCCGCAGTTCTTTTTGACTCTAGCTCGCTATGTGGGGCCTTAACTTTAAACACCCATTGACGCTGCAGAGAGCTGCTAATCGGTAGCTGGGTACAAGAAGATGCGTTTACTTCACTTTATGTAAATTTTTACTTTCTTTGTCACCTTTTTACTGTGTATGCACTCATTGAAGTTAATGTGGTGAACAGACATTGCAAATACAATAAAACCATTTCAGAGACAGTTCACTGGACATGAACATTTTTGAAATGCTGTATCTGCACCGTCTAAGCTGCATGGTAATCTATGACTAGTCATGTTCACCTGGTTTTAAGCATGGCCAGCCGGCCAGCCAGCCAGTCAGTCAGTCATGGATTAACACATTGCTTTGGCTGTCTGACAGCTTGTAACAGACATTCTGATCACTTGGCGAGTAAGTAGAAGTGTAACCTTATTATTGGACTTGGTAATGCCAACAGACATGTGTAATTCTTTTAAATTAATAATGAAATGTGGACATTTTAATCTGTTACAATCCACATCTGAGAATGTACATATACTAAAAAATGAACATTTAATATGAACACTATAATTAGGACTGTCGGGTGTCCTCCATTGTAAAATTTAAACCGTCCATGCAGGACTTTTTCCTCTGATGATTTTCAGGCAGACAGTGATGGAGTCTCCAACGGAGTCGCTGTAGTAGATGTGTATGTAGCCTTCACCTGCCATGTTTGATTTACGTCTGCAAAAAAAAACAACCCTAAAAAGCAAAAAAAAAAAAAAAAAATTGTTCATCTGTATGAATGACCGTTGTGCCCAAGTGTTGTGTCCCATCTTTTACATCTGTGTTTCCTGATTTCACTTTTTTCCAGTGTCACTTAGCAGTAGAGGAGTGAAAGAGTCAGATTCTCAAAACAGACAGACTGTTCTCAGAAGCTCTGTACCTGATACACAGAGAAGGGAGCAGGAAGAAGACAGCCGCTTTCTCTGTGCAGTGGCCGGACAAGGTTTCGGCGTATCAGCACTCATTCCCTTTATTGGGAGCTAAGCTGCAGTAACTTGGTTCAGCCACTACAGAAAGAGAGCGGTCTGCCTTTTGCTTCCTGCTGTATCAGCTTCTGAGAACAGATGATTGATGGGGGTGCAGTGTCAGATCCCCTCCCCCGCCAATCTTTAATGGTTTGAACTAATAGGGGTTGTCTAAATCAGATAATTGTTTTTCAAGCTTGTATTTTGTAAAATCTGTATTTCTTGTAGTGTAACCAGGAGTGCTTTGAGTATAGCCCATGCCCAAGCTATGGGAAACTAAGTGTGCTGAATCACTGTATGACTGTAAAAGCAAAATATCATAAATCTAACCTGAGCCCAGACATCGCAAACTCGTATTGCTAGTTTTTTATGTTTTGTTTTTTTGCCACATCTACAACACTTATAAGCTGCTTGTTACATTTGGCTAGAAGCCACTTGGTTTCCTTAGCAGCTGATGCTTTGGGCTGCTTATCTGATTGACAAGGCTATAGTATTGGCTACCAGCAGAGAAATTTCCAGTTATGATCAAGTTGTAAATGTCAGGGTTATTCTGTTTTCATGTCCATCACTTATGGGCTGCACAAGTTTTAGCTTTGGAAAATGAGACCTAGATCAGTCTGGGAGTGAGCACATCTGATTCAGTAACTTGAGATGCCAAGCAATAGCAGTAGTGAGCTGTGTAATTGGTAGATAAATAAATGTATTGGTACTATGTAATCTTACCTTTGCCCCAACTTCACCACCTTGTTGCATTTTCTAAGACATAGGTTCGTATTGAATAGCAGCAAAGTACAATAACAAAAGCTTTACATACTAAAGGACAGCTATTCCTTTATTCTAATATGGATATATTTTTTTTTTCATTCTCTATACAGGAGATTTTTTATCAGGATACATTTTAATATATCGTGTATTTATCACAATGGCCAATTAATCTGTACATGAATTAAGAGTGTCATTACACTTCACTCTATTAGCATGACTGTCACATAATCTGGTTAATACTTTTCTCGCTTTTCTCTAGGGTTTTGCAGACAGCCCTCATTACAGTGAACACTTGAATGACAGTCGATTAGGGCCCCATGAAGGATTGTCCCCGACACCTTTCTTGAACTCAAATCTGATGGGTAAGTAGGTAATGCTGTGGGCAGCCCCTAAAAGCCTCTTTTCTTTTGGAGACGTTGGCAGTTCCTTGTCTGACACTCATCATCTGACTTGCACAAAAAATTTAATAAGAACCTGTTGTCTTTCTGGGCTTGTCGTGTGTGTGTGTGTGTGTGTTTTTTTTTTTTTTTTTAAGTTAATGTAGGAGCTTTAATGCCATCTTAAAGAGAGTCCTGGGCATTTCTATTGTCAAGATGGGTGAAGTCTCTGAAATCAGATCTCCACTGATCACTAATTCTGGTAAAACAAATTAAGGCTGAGGCCCCACGTTGTGGAAACGCAGATTTTGTTTACTGCAGATTTTGCTGTGGTTTTTTGATCCAAAGTCAGGAGTGGATTGAGCAGAAGGTAGAAATATAATTACTTCCTATAAATTTCCCATTCTTTTTGTAATTTTGGCTTTGGCTCAAAAAAACACCTCAAAATCTGCAATAGAAAAAAAAAAAGATGCGTTTCTGCAACGTGGTGTCTCAGCCTAAGGGTAGTCGCACACGACCGGGTGAAACACGGTCGTGTGCTGCTATCCTAAGACTAGACACTCACATTATGGGTCTGCTGTGGGATGTCTGCAGCAGACATCTCACAGTGAACCCTTCCCACAGAAAAAAACAGTTTTCAGCCCCAGATCCCAGGCAGCTGGTGCCAGTGAGATGTTTTTTTATTTTTTTTATTTTTTTGCTTACACTGTATAGATAGGGTTTGTTTAAATCTCATCCAGCACATTGCTATTGTACTTTGCGTACTTGCAGCAGGCTAACGTGCTGTGATGTCACTCCCCTTAGGCTGGGTCCACATGGGCATGCTCCGTGGCTAATCCACTGCATTGTGTAGTAGCAGCAAAATGGATGAGGAAGAAACAGATTTTATATCTATTATGTGCAAAATAAATCTGTAGACTGTATATTTGCACTTTTTTTTTTTTTTTTTTTTTTTTTTTCCTGTGCAGCAGAGGAAAATAAAATTTGTTTTATGCTGAATCAATGTGACAGATTCTATTTCATATATCAGTATCTGAGTTTCTGAAATTGTCAAATTTGGCTTCTGTTCCAGTCTGAAAATATGCTTTGTTTGTTATAGTCATGTCGTATTCGTTTCAAAACTGGTGAAATATTTGTTGTATTTTACAAACATTGTAGCACTTAAGATTCTGGTAACCTAATTCTTTTTTTTTTTTTTTTACATGAAATGTTGGAGACTTAAGACCTCTTATTGATATCTGGACTTATGATGTGCACATACCTGTCTGTTGATATTCTGATATAGTTTCCCTACCTTCCCCCCCCCCCAAATGAAAACGATATTCAGTTGTCAGCTTTTGTGTTTTGAATGTTGTGTAGTAAGATGACTGGTGGTGGCTTTTTTGTCAAAAGGATGTGCTGTACCGTTAGGGTCCTTTTTGTTTGAGAGAATTTATCAAACAAATGATGGCTATCAGAAATGTATTAACAAATAGAAATGCTGTATTGATCATTTGAGATTTGCTACTACAGTCATGGCCAAAAGTTTTGAGAATGATACAAATATTAATTTTTACAAAGTCTACTGCTTCAGTTTTTCTAATGGCAATTTGCATATACTTCAGAATGTTATAAAGAGTGATCAGCTTAACAGCAATTACTTGCAAAGTCAATATTTGCCTAGAAAATGAACTTTATCCCCAAAACACATTTCAACATCATTGCAGCCCTGCTTTAAAAGGACCACGTAACATCGTTTCAGTGATTGCTCCATTAACACAGGTGTGGGTGTTGATGAGGACAGGGCTGGAGATCAATCTGTCATGATTAAGAAAGAATGACACCACTGGACACTTTAAAAGGAGGCTGGTGCTTGCCATCATTGTTTCTCTTCTGTTAACCATGGTTATCTCTAAAGAAACACGTGCAGTCATCATTGCACTGCCCAAAAATGGCCTAACTGGGAAGAGTATTGCAGCTAGAAAGATTGCACCTCAGTCAACAATCTATCGCATCATCAAGAACTTCAAGGAGAGAGGTTCCATTGGTGCCAAAAAGGCTCCAGGGCGCCCAAGAAAGACCAGCAAGCGGCAGGACCGTCTCTTAAAAGTGTTTCAGCTGCGGGATCGGGCTACCAGCAGTGTAGAGCTTGCTGAGGAATGGCAGCAGGCAGATGTGAGTGCATCTGCACGCACTGTGAGGCGGAGACTCTTGGAGCAAGGCCTGGTCTCAAGGAGGGCAGCAAAGAAGCCACTTCTCTCCAGAAAAAACATCAGGGACAGACTGATATTCTGCAAAAGGTACAGGGAGTGGACTGCTGAGGACTGGGGTAAAGTCATTTTCTCTGATGAATCCCCTTTTCGATTGTTTGGAACATCTGGAAAACAGCTTATTCGGAGAAGAGGTGAGCGCTACCACCAGTCTTGTCTCATGCCAACTGTAAAACATCCTGAAACCATTCATGTGTGGGGTTGCTTCTCAGCCAAGGGAATCGGCTCTCTCACAGTCTTGCCTAAAAACACAGCCATGAATAAAGAATGGTACCAGAATGTCCTCCAAGAGCAACTTCTCCCAACCGTCCAAGAGCAGTTTGGCGCTCAACAATGCCTTTTCCAGCATGATGGAGCACCTTGCCATAAAGCAAAGGTGATAACTAAATGGCTCAGGGAACGAAACATAGAGATTTTGGGTCCATGGCCTGGAAACTCCCCAGATCTTAATCCCATTGAGAACTTGTGGTCAATCATCAAGAGACGGGTGGACAAACAAAAACCAACAAATTCAGACAAAATGAAAGCATTGATTCTGCAAGAATGGACTGCTATCAGTCAGGATTTGGTCCAGAAGTTGATTGAGAGCATGCCAGGGAGAATTGCAGAGGTCCTGAAGAAGAAGGGTCAACACTGCAAATACTGACTTGCTGCATTAACTCATTCTAACTGTCAATATAAGCTTCTGTTACTCATAATATGAATGCAATTATATTTCTGTATGTGATAAAAACATCTGACAAACACACATAAAAACCAGAGGGCAGCAGATCATGTGAAAATATAATATTTGTGTCATTCTCAAAACTTTTGACCATGACTGTAGTTATATACTAGGCTGCCTTTTGTATTAATTTTTTCCCCCTATTTTTTTTTTTCCTTCACCAGGCATGGGGTGAGTCTGGCTCAGGTTTATTATATTTTAAAACATTATAAAAGATAAAAAAAAAAAATATATATATATATATATTTTTTTTATTTATTTATTTTTTTTGTATTGCGAAGTACAGACTTGGTGTAGGAGCTGTGTGAAATGTAGAGAAAATGAGGGGAGAGGTGGTCACTTTTAAACTGTTACAGCTCGGGCATTATAAAAACGTACAAACTTGCTTTGGTGGTATATGAACGAGGAGATACTCTTCATTCATGTGTGTACTAAGGTTGCTATCTGCATTATTTCCAGAGATATCACTGCTTGGAAATAGTCTAGATTGTGATCATTTTATGCAGTTGCATAATATATGGGATATTTATATCCCAATCTCAACTCTGTTTTTAGCCAGTGATACCTCTGGATATCTCTGCATTAGTGCTACTTAGTGTCTCCTAGAATTTCCTCTTTGATATGACACCAGAAGCGAGTTTCTACGTTTAATAAAGCCTGAGAATATAACTGTTTGAAATGACCCTTCCCTACCTTCATTTTATCTCCTTTTTACACAACTCCATACACAGTTACTCAGTGAAAGTCAGGAACAGCTTAATACAGAAGCACGGAGAAGACTAAAGAGATGCAGGATGTCACAGAACATTTGTTAATGGCACAAACACTGCCAGAAAATCACATAGTTTTAATCTCTACTATGTTTTATTGTAAAGCAGTAAAGCGAAACTTTATATTTGTAGGTGCCATAACTGGGATGCAAGAAATGCATCTGTCAGAGAAATCTAATTTTTGGCTGCTGTCCTTCCAAAAGATGTCTACAGAATATAGGCACGGTGTATCATTGAGCTTCATTCATATGTGGCCAACTATTTTGCCTGGCATGTCAGTTTGTCTAGAGGTCAAACTGTTAAAAAATTTTTCAGTGTCGTAAGTTTTAAAGCATTTATGACCTGGGCTTGACTATGTGTTACCTACCGATAATTAGTTAAAGGGGTTGTCCAGGTTTATTTATTTATTTTTATAGGACTATTTTATTGCTTCTTCCATTGTCTAGTGGACCAGCTCCTTTACTGCAGCTCTGCTCCCATTGAAGTCAGTGTGAGCTGAGCTACTGTTAAGGTGCCGGGTTGCTATACAGTGGACACAGCATTTCGCTTCTGGCCCTGTATTGTGTACTGGACAAGCCCTGGAAGCTGTATAGGTGTCGGCACTCTATCAATCTATATTGATGGCCTAGTATCACAAGCTGTCTCGTTATAATACAGCTATGTTGTAATGTATAAGTGGCAGGAAAACTGCCTTTCATTGCAGTGTATAACAGTCTTCACTCAGACATTCATGTTTTTATTTTTCTAGTTTGTCATCAATATCATATTAAGAAATTTAGCATATCGCTAAAAATACTAGCCTGTATTCTAAATGTATTGTAGCTTGTTCATAATGTGAGGTATTATAATGTTGCTTGTGTGACCTATTTTTGCTATCTCCGTATTGTCCTTTTAAGACACAGCCATGGTAATCTAAGTGGATTAGCTAAATCCAAATCCTGGTGGTCTGCAATTTCTTCTGGAAATCTTTCTGCTTTGTCTATATTTTCTTAATCGCTTATATATAGTTTAGAAAGGTAGCTATGGATTACTGGAACATTGTGGTGTTTGCTGGTCTTTACTGTAAGGTGCATTGCTGCCTTATTTATATACATCAGATAGAAATACCTCATTGAAATATAATAGCAGCTCTAAACCAGTAGAAATGTCATTCCGAGCCTGCTTGTAACTTGGATAAATCGATTTCTGTGGCATATATTTAATGTTAAATATTAGTATGGCACACACAAGTTTTTCTTTTGATAAATGAATAGTCAATGATAATACTTTATCAGAAGGCATTTTAGTGATATATTTTTCAGGAATAATTGTAAAGTGAGAAAACATGGAAAAACCCATCAGGGCTTGTGGTAAAGCTGTGAATTGTATTCATTATCGTCCCCTGATTATTGCCAGCATCAAAGGAATTTACTCTCAATGACCCCTTACATGGTCACTTTCTGACCGAATTGACAAATATTATTTATAAACACTTTATACAGAGTTTTGCTGCTGTTTTGTTTTACAGCAGTGTAAAAGATCTTGGTGTTTGCATTAGCACATTGTATTACGGCTTGTTTATACACCCCTGCAGTCTCTAAATGAAAAACTTTGGGAAAAACTGTGGTTGAGAACCCAGAGGATATTTCTATCTATCCATCTGATGGAAGAGTCAGTAGGCATTCACTAGAAATCAATGCTTTGTGTCGGAAGATAAATTGTAAATGCTATTTAATTCACACTAGTTAGTTATTATGAGGGTATGTCCATGCGCTCTCTGGCTGCTGCATTTGGCTTAAGCTCTGCCCAACCACAATAACCAGTTATAGCAATCTTAGGAAATCTTGGGTATTAACTTAAACAATGCTGTCTGTGTGTGTGTGTGTGTGTGTGTGTGTGTGTGTGTGTGTCCTTGCTGATTTCTGGGAAATTAGCAAATTGTGATTATTGGCCAATGTAAATGGAACTTTAGTGACACTTATTGTTTTGATGGGAAATATCTAGATCAAGAAAAGCTACAAGTGCGAGTTGTATGTTGATGCAGCATCTGAGCTGTGTGGCTTTTAATCCTTGTGATAACCAATAAAGAAGTGTAATTTTAATCGTTATCTTGGTGTACTGGAATACTGGATTTTGGAACCTTAGTTGACGATTGTCTAGGTTTGTGAAACTGTGCAGCCTTGCTTGTACACCTAATATACCAGTATAAAAGCCAGTAATCATTATTAATTGTCTCTAAAGGCAGCCTTCAAGGGATAGTCCTATCTCTCTAGGGTATATGTCACTGTATATACTAGCCTGTATATACTAGCTCGTATTCAAAATGTGAACCTTAGTCGCTTTAGAATAAGTGTTCAGTGTGTGTGTGTGTGTATATATATAATATATATATATATTTGATCCTTGCTGCTTGTGTTTAGTGCGTTTGTGCTGGTAAATAAATATGAGCAGTTTCGGGCCTTGGATACGTTAACAAGTGTAGACTTCAGCATCATATTTCATTGCTGCTGTTAGCACTTAAAAGAATCATTACTAAAACAGGAGGAATTATACGTCAAGAGGATGTTGTTATTTTGAGTATTATGCTCAGCCATAAGCGTATTTGCCTGAAGAGATAGTGGATTATAAAGTGTCACTGTCTTTCATGATGGAGCTCTTAAACACTTTAATGATCTTGTACATACCAGAAGAGAGCGAAAATTCTAACAAGGGTTGATAATGATTCAATAATGAACAATTTGCAACAGAAAGATGCATTTCCATATTCATTTAGTTATTTTTGAAGTGTGCTGTGCATGCAGCAAAGCTATTATGTAGCTTGTCTCTCGTGTTTCCAACTAATGAATTCCAGAATGATCCTGTTGATTCAGAGGCATAGAGATAGGGACTTTGCTTTTAGCCAAGATGAAAAACGTGCAATCCATTGGCACACGGGTAAGCAATTAGCATCAAACAGATTATTATAAGGACATCCTACTATAAAAGTCCTTTTGAGTTTTGACCATAGCTGTGATTTTCTTTAAGTGGCACTATTTAGAGTTCACATTCTTTTCTGTCGTCTTTTGTAGATTAATTATGGTGCTTTTAAACAGAATAGATATTCACATACAGTACAAGCTGATTTCATCCCTCTGAGCGTTTGAGCAGGATCATTAGTGCTGGATTCTCATCAAACTTTCACTTTGTAGCAAACCTATTTACCGGTATTAATATAAAGATGTAAATGTTTAAAATAATCCCATCCCACCATATAGTATACTTTAAAATTTCAGAATAGTTGGATATATTTCATATCTTTAACACCAAAAACCAGAAGATTAAGCTAACATCAATTATTAGACCTAAATGACTGACTGATGGTGTTTTACTATGTTCTCCTGTATGTTTTCTGCCTTTTTAAAGATAAAAATTGTATTTAGTTTTTGTTTTTTTTTTTGGTTTTGTTAAATGACTGTTTCCTAATATGTTAAAATGCATCCATAATATGCCCATCTAAAACCGGCTTAAGGGTATGTCCACGCAGGATGTAAATTTAACAATTAACACATGTTTTGTTACAAATCTGTAGCAAAATACACATTTGTCAGAGAATTTGCTGTGGATACACTATAGGGTTCAAGCTTTTCATTGCAAGGGGTAAAATTCATGATGAAAATCCCCTTCATAAATTGACGTGCCATAAATTTAATCCCTTCTTGATATCCACCGTAATAGTATGGCATATGTTATGTCTTTAAACATGGCTTCTGATTGGGAGCAGAGCGGGTGCCATAACAGACGGTTCTCCACTGTTTTACACAGCAGGCGGTAATGCCTGTGATCAGAGACCTCTCAGACCTCAGTCATTAAACTTTTGCTATACTTCTCAATTATGAAAAGGGGGGAAATTTAAAAGTGAAAAAAAAAAATTTAAAGTGCATCAGCCCACTGTACTAGAATACATATAAAAATTAACATGTGAAGTACTATAGCTAAAATTTAAAAACCTTTATCAGATATGTTGAATGCACAAACAGTAAATAAAAAAATAAAAAAATTTAATATATCTTAGTATATCATTCAGAATATTAAATTATACCATTATGAAATTAAAAATTAAAAGTTATGGATTTTGGCAAAGGTGGAGATTAAAAAAACTTTTTTCCTCCAAAGCATTTGGATACAATTTGGTGAAATTTCCTCCACTTTGCAAATCTGCGGAATATTTGTTCCTGTGTGGACATACCCTGAGGCTAAGGCCCCACTTATTGAAACACCGTTAAAAAAAAAAATAAAAAAAATGCTGTGGAAAAAGAGGCGCACATTTTTGTAAATGCAGCTGTTACGTAGCTTATTGGCCCACAATATGTGAATGAGATTAAACAAAATCTCACATCAGTTATTTCTAAAGCTGTCAAAAATAGTGTATCCACAACGTGGGTATATTCAGAAGTATGTTAAAAGCCATAACAACAATGCATCTAGAAAACTGCATGTGGTTTTACTTTGCTTTGGTGTGTTTGCAGCTTTTACAGGTGAGTTTATTTCAGGCCATTCACCTGTTCAAAAAAAAAAAAAAAAAAACACCATGTGGAGTTAATGCAGGATTTCAAAATATTTTACTGTTTGTTTCTCAAAAAATAAAAAATAGGGTTATTGTTTACTGTCTTCTGTTTGCTTTAGGCTAGGGCTTCCCAGCAATTTTGGCCCTGACAGCTGCCACGCATCCAAAGATCATCATGTCTCCCGCATCATTGCAAGTAATGTATGACCCTGATGTTGACGCAACTGCAATACTCACAAAAGAATTGATCAGTGCTAGAGTAGCCCTAGCTATTAGCATTGTTTGCTTTTTCTGTTTTTCTTTTTTTAATTTTCTAAGTTAGTACCCTTCACCCCATTACCAAAAATGCCCAAATTGTGTACCCTGCTATTGATATTGCCTGTTCAGATGGTGAATGAGAAGAAGTGCAGCATGAAGTGGGCTATCTGGAGTGCCTGGAGGTGTAATTATTGTGGGTGGCGTATAGCTGACATATTGATGAAGCGAAAGTGAAGCCTTTGTTCCTTACTGTGGTAGTCAAAAGTTTTGAGGAAAGTTTTTTGGAGTTTTTCTGCAGAATTTATCTTTCTGGTGCTGCCTCTGCTTTAGCTGAATATGCAGCTGTTTACATTGTGTGTCATAGTAGTGTATTACAAAAGAAAAAATGTTTTTTTTTTTTGTTTTTTTTTTTAACTCTTTTATTGACCTTTGCAATTTAGATAGTGTTTATGACCCATGTTGAATAATAATCTTCTGACAGAGCTAACAGTAGCAGCACTGGCTAAGAATTTTTTAGCACATAACTTAGGCCACATTCAAAGTGGTACACTGTTCTGTATTTTAAAGCTTCTAGGAATAGTTGGCCATAATACATCATGGAATTAGAAAAATTCCATAATTTTCAGATGCTTTAAGGAGAATCTGTCAGTAGTTTTGACCCTGCCAAAGGTAGGATCCCTGGAAAATGTTAACTGGGTTTTCCGGGCAAAAAAATATAAAAAAAAAAAAAAAAAAAAAAGTCTGTTTAGTGCTATTAATGGGTTAATAAGCACACCCAAATACCTTTAGCAGTGTTTTGAGTGCTTTCTGGGTTTCTCTGGGAGCTCCTGGAATCCTCTGCATTTTGTGTAGCTTCCACACTACTTCCCTCTCACTCCCCCCTTCCTCTCTCACTCCCTTACACCCCTCACTGTCTCCCTAGCTAATCTGCCCACTACTAGCCCTTCCCAACTAACTAAACTCAGCCCACCCCTCCACCCCATCATACATACTTACCTGTCTTCCTCTTTTAGACTTCCCTTCTGGAACGGCTCCTCCTTTTCTTTCACTCTCCTGGCTGTGTGCAGGCTGGAGACACCTGCACAGTAGAGATGGCACCTCTGATGGCGTGTGCACAGACCGGAAGTGCCATCTCTAATGCGCGTGTGTCAGAGGAACCTTTAGCCTGCGCAAGTGCTACCAGAGTTACAGAAGAGGAGGAGCCGCTCCCAGAGAGGAAGATACGTAAGTATGATGGGGTGAGGGGAGTATTGGTGACGTGACGTATCAGAAAGTGTCCCTGGAGTGGTCACATGACCACCCTAGCGATCGGGGTAATTTTTTTTTAAACAAAGTAAATTAGAAGTTATAGAAGTTAGGCGGGTTTAGTTTAGGGGTTCATTTTTATTTTAGCCCGGACATCCCTTTTAATCATACTTTTGTTGTATGTTGTTCGTAGCCTGACTCTTGAGAAAACAAGTTTTAATCCTTACGTGGTTCTTCCCTCTGAGGTGCGCTCTACTGAGCACTGCCCCTTCCTGTGCTGTGAGTGAGAGCTCTAGCAGGCCCTTGGTTGGATACTGGGAGCTTAGACTCAGAGCAGAGGTGAGGGACTGTGGAGCAGCTAAATTCAGAGAAAAGCTCAGTTTGAAGGATCATTCTCCATAGCTTTTATAGGACCCACAGCCCTGGATTAAAGCTTGTTTTTTTATGCTCATGCTGCTAACAAAATATACTACAGTATGTAATGTATAAGTGGTCTTCTAAGGGCTCCAATTTAGCTCTGTCAGCAGTTTTACAGGGTAAAAACTAGTACATACATATTCCTTTTAATTTGAGATTCCTTTGTTTGGCTATATTGCTAAAATATGCCATAACATTGATCGAGGGTCCAAACTCCTGGGATTCCACTGGTCCTGCAAATAAAAAGTCTTGGGCTATAGTCACACAATTTTTGATAGTATCTGCTGTGAACACCGGAAGAAACGTGTTTTTCTTTTTTGTGTTTTTCTCAGCGGTTTTGCCCCTGTCTGGCACCAGTTTTTGTTTTCATGGATCCCTCATAGATTTCAGTCTATTGAGAGATTAGTGAAAATGGACAAAAACAAGACATGTTGTATTTTTTGAGTGGCCATTAGAAGATAAACCAGCTAGCGTTTTAGTTCTCTTAAAGGCGAATTGACAGGAGTGCTGCTGTCTAGTAGGAAAATGGAAGGGTCTAGAGCAGGGGTCGGCAACCCCCGGCACGCGTGCCAAGAGTCTCACGCGAGGCTTATTTCCCTTGCACGGCAGCGGAGTTCTCACCCAGCAGCTTCGATCGGACCAAACATGGCCGAAACGAAACTATTATTATACTGTGGGGTCTCTTCAGACCCCCGAGTATAATAAGCGGAGACTTAGGAGAAGTGATGAAACATAAAAAACAATGATACTCACCTTGCTCCCTGCGCTATACAGCAGCTGTGCGATCTGCAGGCGCTTCTGACAGCTGACAGGGCCTCAGGGGTCACGTCCAACGTCATTACGCATAATGACGCAACATGACTTGACCCCAGAGACCCAATCAGCGGTCGCTGACTACGGGCAGAAGCACCAAAGAGAATACAGCGGCTGCGGAGCGCAGAAAAAGGTGAGTAGCATTGTTTTTTTATGTTTGTCACCTCTCTTGGTCCTGCACTTATTATACTCAGGGGTCTGAAGAGAGCTATGGAACATAATACCGTGTGCAGGGGCCGCTATGGGACCGAATACCGTG
This sequence comes from Leptodactylus fallax, assembly GCA_947044405.1. Lineage (NCBI taxonomy): Eukaryota > Metazoa > Chordata > Amphibia > Anura > Leptodactylidae > Leptodactylus > Leptodactylus fallax. The sequence continues at coordinate 5,571,181 of CAMRHE010000027.1, read as the reverse complement.
TGCAGGGGCCGCTATGGGACCTAATACCGTGTGCAGGGGCCGCTATGGGACCGAATACCGTGTGCAGGGGCCGCTATGGGACATTATTCTGTACAACGGTGTGTTTTCTGCATTAAGAATGTGTTTTTGCACAGAAAACACAGGCATTTTTTTTGTGCAAAAATGCACCATGTGAACGCAGTTTTACATTGAAGTAAAATTTCCAGTGGTCTAAGACTATATCTGCATCCAGATACATAGTGTGTTTCCACCATAAGGATGCCGCCATACGGTGCTCCTGGACACTTACATTTACCACTAATTGGGGGATGTACATGGACTTTCATTGCTTCTAATCGGAAAGTACAGGAGCATCTCAGGAAATAGCAATAAACGCATGTGTCCTAAAGCATCTGGTGGCAGCACTTCTGTGTTATGGTTTGTGGTATATGACTTTAGTTTAGGGGTCGTCAGACTTACAATTATTGACCGACACTCCGAGTACCTCATCTTTGATTTTTTTTTTTTTAATTAAAATCAGCACGCCGAACCAAAAAGGTTGCCTACCCCTGGTCTAGAATACTGAACTAGTGCTGTGTCCCTTTCATTATGGTGAGTCCTAGCACTCTAAGTGATGGCATATCGTAGGGATGTACTGTTACTTTATATGGTGTGGTAACCCCTTTAAACTATTGGTATTTGAGCTTTATAAGCTGCCACAATAACTTATTATAATTTCCATTTTTTTTTTTTTTTCAAAAGATGTCTACCCAGTCATCAATACAGAGATGCTGAATGTAAAGAAAAATTAACAGAAAATGCTAAAGTCATCAAATTACTGCCACTTCATATACAGAAGTAAAATGTATCCTGCCATATAGTCCTGGGGGGCATTTTAAAGTGTATGTCCTTTTTCTTTTAAAATTGAGTTTGGGCAGAACTTAATATAGTCTACCTTGCTGAAGATATTTACACTTGCGTTAGGCATAGCTGAGCTGCCTGGTGTACAGCTATTGTGTAAGCTGTTGCTACGCATCATTGACTCTTTGCCTAGATCTTTGCAGATTGTTTATTTGTGATGTGTAAGTGGTCTTAACACTTCTTCTTGCAAGAGTGATCTTTTTACATATGTTTTCAATATGTGTGCAATATAGTACTCTTGTGTTATCATTGTGCTATTGCAATCTTGACCTGTAACGCTAAAAGGTTTGGCGCAATCTAGGTCCTGTACATATATCATTCACTTAAATATATGTGTTTTTACTGCATTTTTTGCATATTTCCAGTATTTACCATTGTATAAATATCCAACAGCTGTAGAAAATGTCACTCGTTTAACCTCAGTCTTGTGACTTGAGCATTATGGATAAGTTTAGCATGCTCACAAGGATCTTTCCTGCCGCATACATCAAACATAGGGCTCAAAAGTAATGTAAACCAAAGCCTAAACTGTATATATATATTTTTTTTTTTTTTGGATCATTTCAGTCCAGTGATGGATGATCATGACTTTCTAGATGTTACTTGGTTTGCTGTAACCTTTTCCATAGTGTTCCAGTTGAATTTTTGCCTTTTAGATGACATTGTGTCCTCTAGTAATATATACACACGTGGACAAAATTGTTGGTACCCTTCGTTTAATGAAAGAAAAATCCACAATGGTCACAGAAATAACTTGAATCTGACAAAAGTAATAATATATAAAAATTCTATGAAAATGAACAAATGAAAGTCAGACATTGCTTTTCAACCATGCTTCAACAGAAATTAAAACAAAACAAAAACTCATGAAACAGGCCTGGACAGAAATAACGGTTCCCTTAACTTAATATTTTGTTGCACAACCTTTTGAGGCAATCACTGCAATCAAACGATTCCTGTAACTGTCAATGAGACTTCTGCACCTCTCAACAGGTATTTTGGCCCACTCCTCATGAGCAAACTGCTCCAGTTGTCTCAGGTTTGAAGGGTGCCTTTTCCAGACGGCATGTTTCAGCTCCTTCCAAAGATGCTCAATAGGATTTAGGTCAGGACTCATAGAAGGCCACTTCAGAATAGTCCAGTGTTTTCCTCTTAGCCATTCTTGGGTGTTTTTAGCTGTGTGTGGGTCATTATCCTGTTGCAAGACCCATGACCTGCGACTGAGACCAAGCTTTCTGACACTGGGCAGCACATTTCTCTCTAGAATCCCTTGATAGTCTTGAGATTTCTTTATACCCTGCACAGATTCAAGACACCCTGTGCCAGATGCAGCAAAGCAGCCCCAGAACATAACAGAGCCTCCTCCATGTTTCACAGTAGGTACAGTGTTCTTTTCAAGATATGCTTCATTTTTCCGTCTGTGAACATAGAGCGGATGTGCCTTGCCAAAAATTTTGATTTTTGTCTTATCTGTCTATAGGACATTCTCCCAGAAGCTTTGTGGCTTGTCAAAATGTAGTTTGGCAAATTACTTTTGTCAGATTCAAGTTATTTCTGTGACCATTATGGGTTTTTCTTTCATTAAACGAGGGGTACCAACAATTTTGTCCACGTGTGTATGATTTTTACAGCGTGAATGCCTCGTCATTTTATCATGCTGGTAAAATAGTTTGTAGTAAAATATTTGTTCACCTGCAGATATTTTCACTTGTTTATGATTTATAGGAAATTCTAAAATGTCATTAGTATCTTTTTGCTTTATTTTAATTCTTCCTTATTTTTGCTCCATAGAATACTCTTAATTTCGCTCACTTCAGAATACAGCTCTCATCTGGCTTTCATTTTACTTTCATAAAAGTTAATGGGTTTCCAAGAAATTAAATTATACAGTCATTTAGTGGCAGCGCTAAGTGCATGGCATTTTATTTCCCCTTGGGTCTCCATACTCCTGAGCATGTGTAGAATTTGTCCTTTGCTTATTCTGCTTTGACTAAACTTGCATCCATAGCTAACAGACTAGTTCAGGGCTACATTCATCCATGTATCTTCCAGATTTTAGTGGGAATAGTAAACTGCTCTTATTATACTGCTAATATATGCACTATTGTTTTTATATTTTTCATTCCTTTTATAGTCAGTCCTGGGTTTGGCTCAAAAAATTGCTGCAAAATGTGCAACAAATAAAGCAGCTTTTCTGCACCGTGGGGCCTCCGTGTTAAAGAGGACCTTTCACATTACAATATATCCTGATGGCAGCCTGGATTCACGTTGCCTTCAACTGGAGAAAATCATTTATTATGTTGTCCGGCGAATTGACACAGTTTAACTTCACAAAAAAATGAATGCCTCTATCTCTGATACCTGCCTGCCTTTCGATAAGATCTGGGCTCCCTGGGTCAATAGGTCTGACATCCCGGGTCTTCCATATTGCCTACAGCTTTGATTGCCCAGTTGGATTGAGTGTATATCTCACTCCTCCCTCCCCCCCCCAACCTCCTATCCATCTGTACTATTGCGCTACACTCCCCTCCGATATTTCTCCCATGTTGGTTTTGGGTTTTGATAATTTTTTGCCTCCCTTCCTTACTTTTATGCTCCAGCTGTTCAGCAGTTTTCCTGTTTTATATTTGTTTTGTTTTATATCTTTGTTCTTATACTGCGATTGTCTTCTTGCTTGTCCTATTTTATATTGCAATATTTCAATAAATACTTTTGAAACTAAAGAGCACCTTTCACCACTTCCATAACCTTCAACTCTTTGCATCCTTCCACTGACTCCTCTCTACTGATTCTGACAGAGTTGAAATCACTGACAAAAAGTGGAAGAGGAGTGTATCTGTAAAAAAAAAAAAAAAGTAACGTTTAATTACTAAAAAAAAAAAGGGGAACCCAAATATATAAAAGAATATAGGAAGAGTATCCCATTGAGAGTGTACCTTAGACAGACTCACTACATCTACTCAATAGGGCTATACTGATATAGAAGTATAGTCTGTAGCCAAAAACTGTGTATACCAGCAACCCTCAGGCAATACACAGAATGGATATTTGGTAGAGAAATGTACATATGGACAGAACCTATCATAGGTTCTCCCCTAAACTGATAGGAGTCAGATTGTGTCTAGCAGTTGCATCAATCTGTTCCCTGTATGTCAGGAGAAACTGGGAATAATAGATCAGAGGAACTCTTGCTACAAATAGATACAGTAACTCTGAGTCTATATCAAGGCATAATATTTTCGAATCACTCCTAGTATCAGAAGAGTGAATACACGAACCCCAAACCCCCATATATGTTCATCAGGGGAGAGGAGAAAAGCCTGTTGTCCAACACTATATCTGTCCTCTGTGCAATTTGCTGTTAATCGCTGCTCACATGGGATAGAAACTCATGATCAGGCACTCTGGCTAAATAAAGAAACCCCAATGCGTTCTCCCCCCCACACACACTAATATAGAAGCAGGGTTCCTCAGGAGGTATAAAGAACACTGAGTAAAGAAGATACACCCTTCCTAACAAGAGAGTGCAGTTAAAACTGGATTTTCCGACTCCCTGATGGTAGGAGTCAGTACTTAATGTAGATGACCCAGTTGTAGCATTATCTATTGCCCTCACCATTTGCAAGCAATCGAACTAATATGCTAATTATGCTCTCTACTGTCAGGTGGGTGGTTCCAGCCTTTGTCAGGACCCCTCACCTGGCAGAACACAATTGGCATAGCGTCGCCATTGTGACTTAGGCAGGAGCAAGCAAGGGGTGTAAATCAGAGGGGCACAATGTCAGAATCTCATCTCCTTGCCTATTCCTGCCTGACACCACCTACCTGGTAGTACAGAGCCTGTATAGACTATCAGCAAAAATAACAGCACATATTGGGGTTAGAGAAAAAACTTCAGCTATGCTGGAATTGGTGGAGCATCGTCTAATAATAAATGTTGCAAAGCGTTGGACTTGGCAAAGCTGGTGAAATGTCCTCTTTAAGGTTCAGAAAAAACAGTCTTTCACAATTATATTCTCAAGCTTTTGCAGTTTTGGAACCATCTGGAAACCTTGCATATTTTATAAGTGATATTAGCAGCTCATTTTTTTGTAGTTGTGCAAGTGGCAAATTGTGGCTTTATTGGCCCTTTTATGATGGTCATTGGAATTTCCTCTGGCATAGTTCTAGGTCACAAAGTGTAATGCCAGCTTCAGGAACACTAAACCTTCCTATCTTAATGTTTGCATATCAATGGCAGAATACGATGGGTTGCCACATATTAATCGTCAGTGGGCCAGATAATGTTATTGATTCTGTTCTTTTATGATCAGTTGTGTGTGTATATATGTTTTCAGTTGTCTTTTAGTTACTAGCTATGGGAATAGCCCTGATTTTTGTCTGGTAAGGAATGCGCTCGGTAGTATTTGCAGGTCACAGGTGCCTGTCTTGATAATCTTTTTATCGCTCTCTGCCGCTGCCAGCATCTCGTGCAGCTGCTCAGAAGAGCCATCTCAGTAGGCCATCTTCCTGCCCTCAACACTCTGAGGATACAGCATGTTGTTAAGTCAGGTGAAAAGCAAAAGTGACGGAGGGAGCAGGTGTGCATTACTTTGTCATTCTTAAATGCAGAAAATTGAATGGAAGGAAATGTTTGTTTCATTTCTACTATCTTGTAATTACACGCTTTCAGAAACCTCAATTTGCAGGCTCTGGTGTACTGCGAACCAAACCATTTAACAAGCGCTCCAAGATTTAAATACACAAATGTATTTCTTCAAAAATGTATCATTGACTGTATCACCAACTTGTGGTTCGCGACAGGACCGCGTTTGTTCCACATAAAGAGAAGGAGGAAAAGCTTGTTTGCCTGGGTATCGTCCTTGCTCAGGTGTACAAGTAATTGTGTGTATTTTAAACCTTGCGCCCCCGTGGGGAATTAAGGGGGGAAATTATCTCCTTACAGCAAATTACATTAAATAGAAATGCTGAGGAAATAATGACCAGCTCGCATGATGGACTTTTCTTTCTTCCCTCTATTTATCTTTATTTTTCCAACTTCGGTGATCTTCTTTAAAGAAAAAAAAAGTCTGTGATGTCCTTAGATATTGCACTGCTTTGTTAAATCTTTACTTTTTGCTTCTACTACTGGCTATGGAAAACAACAATGCATATAGTGTTATAAGTGACAGGATACTTGTTTGCTTGACAGTTATGGCTCCATGTTTGCCCATTAACGTGTACACTAAGCCGAGCATACATGTTTTTTTCAGTAGTAATGGAGAGAAATTCTTATCTTCTGTGGGAATAATGAATCGGCATGGCTGGTCCCTTTTTCCTCCACACGTACTGTCCTCATCCATTTTTTATTACTGACCACTATAGCTACTACATCTCAGTTTCATTTAATGTCTATAGCAATTTTTTGCAAAACACTTATTAGCAAACATTAGAGTGGCTCACACGTGTCTTTGTAGATTTAGTCCTTCCTTTTACCACACCTGGAATGTTATTTTTTTTTTCCCCCTTTTTGATGCGATCTCTTCCCATAAAGGTTGTTCTTGAAAATACAAAAATTAGACCCAGCATTGAGTGTTATTTCAACAATCCAGTGATGTCAAGCGACCCCACAACACGCTTCCTTAGGCCCAGTTCACATCTGCGTTCGGCCATTCCGTTCGCAATCAGTATTTGAAATCTTCAAAAACTGATTTTGTGCGGTCTGGATGAGAACCCATTGATTTCAGTGGGTTTTCAAAGCAATCCGCATGTGTCCTTTCCGTTAAGTATTCCAGACGGACAGCAACCAATCCGTGTTTTTTTTTTTTTTTTTTTTTTTTTTTTTTTTAACATTGAGGTCTATGGAAAACAGATTACCTACTGATAGCATACTGATTACAAACTGATAGCGATGAGTTTGTGTCCGTTTTGCACTCTGTTTTTCCATCTGTGCGTGCTCAGAATGAAGGGGGAAGGTGAAAAAAAAAATTGGTCAAAAACGGACACAAAGTGATTGCTATCAGTATGTAATCAGTTTTTGAAGATTTCAAATACTGATTGCGAATGGAATGGCTCGAACGCAGGTGTGAACCGGGCCTTACTGAAAGAGCCATTTTTGGTCAGTTGCACAGGGAGTTTGCACAATGTGAGCTCATGTAAGTACCTACTTGACGTGTGTGAGCTTTGTCGATGGACATGCAGTTTCTTTTTCTTCCCCTTCTATGTTGCTAGTGATTTAACTGTCCCTAAGGCAGTTGCTTAGCGACCTGCATAGTAATTAAAACATTTGTTATTGCCAGCAGATTATGCTAAACGAAGGGAAAAACAATGGGTGTTTTGGCTTATTTTTATACCCTCTGTCTAGTAATCTTTTTACTTTTCCTCTTGATACACACACACACACACACACACACACACACACACACACACCATATATATATATATATATACAGAGAGAGAGAGACACTGAGACACAACATATCTGCAATAATTCTAAGCTTCCATGTCACAATTTAAGCAGAACCTGTGATCGGCACGATTTGTATAGTAATATGTAGTTTATACACTTAACATGGGTCTATCATTCTTTTGTTCTGCTATTTGGTTTTCCATTCAGATTGTACGTCTTGCAATTGCTTCCTTTATGCCAGAGCCCATGAATTCATCATTTCTTACCATGTATTACTTGAGGCAAATGGTCAGGTTAATTTGCTTGCAATAGGATGTGCATATTAAAACTGTAAGTACTGTGTACAAGTTAAAGTACTGTGGCAGATTTAATAAAAACTGTCTGCATTGTGATTGGTTGCTATATGCAACAAGGGCAGTTTAATAAATCTACCCCACTCTTGTCAAACCCTTTTCATCTAAAATCCAGTAAAAAAAATACATAAAATCCTGTTTGTCATTGACTTTCAATGAGTCTTGGCCATCTTGTGTGTTTTCTTCTATATTGACACTAGTTCTATAGACAACCACCATTGACACCAGTACTATATAACTCCAAATCCTTGCTCCTGAGTCTTTGGGGACCATTTGATCCAGACCAGCAACTAGTGCAGAGGGTTTGTCTAATGCATTTTACAATTTGATATAGTTATGACTGGTTGCTATGGGTAGGTGTTGCATTTTTTACCATCAGTAGCTCTTATTCATGAGAGAGACGTTGTTTGGGGCATCTGTTGAGGAATGCCTCTCTTGGTGGCTCAGTAAGTTTGCTCTCGGAATAAATGGCTATTAGCAGTGACCTGGAAAGAAAATTAATTGGAAAGTGACTGTATGCTTCACGTGTATTCACCTGTGGCCATGTTCATGGTGATCAAACCCCATTGCTATTTATTGACTGCAACAAAATAGGCCCAACAAGGGAGACAGAACTGCTAATAATCCATGCGACAAAAATTTAGTTGCTAAGAAGCATTTAGGTTGCCGTGGAAACCAAACAATGGGAATTTGCTGTTCACCCTGTTTGTATGCAGCAATGTACATGTATTTAATGAGCAACCACTTCGCAGGCGTTTTCTTTGTACATGGGCTTTGTTGTTCCTGAATTTATATGAATATGTCTGTAGTGATGTAAAGGAAAACTCCTGTACAGTATAAATCCCAGATTTATGTAACTGTTGTATCTATGGGTCTTGCTGCAGACTGCTGTGATACGGAGTAAAAGGCTCTAAACCACGTTGGAGTGTTTCCCTTGTTTTATTAACTCACACTGCAGTTATATATTCCCTTTGTTTTCTATTGCCAAGATATTATTGAAGAAAAAAAAACAGGTTCTGAAACACATTAGGCATTTCATAAGGCAACACAAGGTTCTTTTACACATCACTGATCAGTCATTGTAAATTTTGGAAGAAAGGATGGCATAATGCACGTTTTCACTGGCACAGGAGAATGACGACTGATACTCCCGCTCTTCCCGCTAGAGATGGTTAGCTGTCAAAATATGCACAGAAATATTATCTAACCCTCAGTGTAGGTGTCCAGCTGTTAGAAGTCTACAGCCATATCTTGGGAGATTCATGTACCAAGTGAAAACCAAATGCACAAGCAGCCGGCTGCATTAAGAAAACATGAGTTTGTTTCTGGTGCTGAAGGATTAGTAACATATTGCCAGGTGTGATGTTCTCTTTAGTGCTGCCTTTATGTAGTGCTTTGTGTTATGATTGGAGCTTTCTGTTAACTCCCTGACTGCTGGAGGCACTGTCAGCTTGTTACAGGTGCTGTATTTTATTTCTCTTCCTAAATTTTTAGGTTTGATTTGTGGAATAACTTAGCGGCTCTGAGCCTTTTTTTTTCATGTCACAACTGTTTATGCTGTTTTATTTACATGTACGGCGTTATCAGAATCCACTTCATTTTCTATTCAGTAGACATTTCTGTTTTCATTGGCCTCATCCTATTAAAGATGATATGTTTTGGACCAAAACCCAGTTTGGCAAGAGGGTGGAAATTTTAGCTTCATTGGTGTTCACAGCTTCCCAGTCTCTGTAGAGATTTTATTACACAGCCACTGGATAGACTCTTCTGGCAACATGATATAGAAAACAGTAAGAAAAGAATGCATTGTAATTGGTAAATAGAAACACAAATGCAAGCCCTACAAGGCTGGATATTATTGCATTATTTATTTGTGTTTATTTCCAGTGATTTCATATACAGTAAATATTTGTTCCATGTTAAATATTTATCCTCACATCTATAAAGGAGATCAGATTTTGCTGTAAATTGTGGTGTTTAAATGGTGCAAATGATGAGGCTTGTGACTTGTCATTTGCTAGATTTGGAAATAGGGTAGAAGTGGGCATAATCCTCAGCGGGGACTTGATTTAAGGGCTTATTTAGATTTTGTTATATTGATGTGTGCTGCCTGTGTCCCCCCACGGATGGCACACATTCCTGTTGTTCTATACTGTATTAAGAGGTTCTTGTTTTTTCACAGGTTTAGAGATGTGATTCTGTTCCAGGACGTGGCAATTTCATGCCAATGCAAGTGTGTGGGTCTGTGAAAATCATGAACAGCATATATGCATGCCATGAGTGTCCTGTCTCGTTTTTAATAGATCCAACACAACGCAAAGAATAGTGATTTTACAAAACTCTTTCATAAAGACCATGGAATACACTGATGGCAGATGTCAGTGAATAAGGCTAAAGCTGTTGCGTTAACTAGCATTGACTAGACTAGTGTCAGCTGGTTGTGGTGCAAACCTGTTCATATCAGTGTAAATTTATCAGGCAAGTGGACATGATTCAGGGCACCAATCAGAGGCAGACAGCTGTGAATCTCACCCCTTTACCTACCTGAGACCACCCATTTGTCAGTAAAGAGCCAAATTATCATTCACTGAAGCTAACTGCACTGATTGCTCAGGACAGTTGGGGCTAGAAAAAAATCCCAACTAGGCTAGATTCAGTGGAGCAGTGCCTATTAAAGGATGCAACAAACTGAGATTGGAGTAGGTGTTGAAAGGCCCTCTTTTAACCCCTTAACGCTCTGCACCGTACTATTACATCACTCTGAGCGTATAATTAACACTCAGCGCTGTAATAGTATGGCACACTAATGCCACGGGCACTCGTTGGGTTAACCCCCTGGGGTCCAGGGGCAAGGTCAACATCCCCCTGTTGCTCCTTGGACCCTCAACAATAAGATTGTGGATTCTGAGGGGTTGCCATGGCAGCCAGGAGAACGGGCCACGGCCTCCTGACTGCCTATGCATAGTTCCAGTAGATCCAGTATTGCAGTACATTGCACAGGGGATCTGAGATTCCAGCTTCAATTCCCCTTGTGGGACATGTAAAATGTTTTTAAAAAAACACACAAAATAAAGTTTAAAAAAAAAAAAAATATCCTGTATGATGAACGCCGTAAAAAATATAAATATACTGCAATGCACAAATTAACCTATTTTGGTCACTTTGCTTTCCCAAAATAATAATAAAAAGTGATCAGACAGTCATGCATACCAAACATTGGTACCAATAAAAGTACAACATGCTTGACAAATAAAGAGCCCTGACATATCTGTCAACAGGACAGTAAAAAAGGTATAGGTGTTAGAATACGGTGACCCCAGGAAAATCGTTCATTTTCAAAAAGTGACGTTTTATTTGTTTTTTAAAGCTGTAAAACGTAATAAAAACCAATAGAAATATGGTATTGGTGTAATCGTAATGACCTACCAGACAAAGCTGCCATGTCATTTTTAATGCAGAGTGAACGCCGTAAACAAAATGCAAAAAATTTATAATAGAATTGTGTTATTTCACATGGGCCCCCAAAAATGTAAATAAAATCTTTATATGTACCCCAAAAGGTGGCAAATGAAAGTAGAACTCCTTACGCAAAGAATAAGCCCTCACAAAGCTATGTCGGCAGAAAAATAAAAAAAGTTATGAATTTTGGTAGGAGGGGAGGGAAAAAAGTAGCCGAATATTAACATACACACTACCTTGCGTCCTTAAAGGGTTAATTGGGTATTCCAGCCATAGCACAGTTTATTGCTGAGCGGTGGGGGGATTTGTGTGCAACTGCTGGGACCACCATCGATCACAAGAACTAGACTGCATTAGGAGTAATTCCCTGATCGGTCTGCCCCTTGCCTTTCTGGTATGTCTGGTGACAAGAATAGTCTAGAATAGTCTAGTCTGCCAAAAATACTGCAACCCTAGTGAACCCAATTACAGCCAATGAGATTTCTCAGAGATTGCTTATTCACTTATCAGTTATCCACTAATCTGACAGATCTGGCAAAGCTGTTATTGCTCCTGTAATCAACTGATGCCATGATGCTAGTGTGAACAGAGCTGACTGTATGAGCACTCCGCTGCCATTGACTTCAATATGTTTATCTAAACCTAAGAGAATGCCCTCTGAATGCAGTACCATTTACTTCCTAGTAAGCACATTGATCTCTAAAGGCAATACAATTATTCCCTAAGACAGTGTGATAGTATGCATTTAAGGTTTGTATCAGCTTTAGGTCAGTGAAAGAAGCATTGGCTTGGCTTGTAGGCATTTACATGGACAAATTAAGGTCCTCCTTGGCTTTTCAACAACACAAATCCCCATCATGCTGCTAGGGCCCCGTGCATACGACAGTAGGTGCAGGCCAAGTGGTTGCCTTTATTTAAAAAAAAAAAAAAATGTGAAGTAGCAGGATAGGAACTGCTCTATAATTATTCATATATCATTTTTTTTTTTTTTTTATACAACCGATGTACACTTAAGGCACACTTGAGTCTGAGGGATCCATGAAAGTCAGCCAGTTGAGGAGGGGGAAAAAATGGATACCACATGACCATGCAGCCCTGTGGTGTGATTTAAGCACTTAGTGTTTCCAAGCAAAACCTTAATGGAAAAACAAGCTGAACATTGATGGCTCTCACACATTTGTCATATTTTATCACTGACCTATTGACTTAAATTAGTCTCACTCATGAAATGGATCAAACTAGTACAGGCTGAGATTTTCTCTGCCCAAACAGATGATCTTTGCAAAAAAAAAAAAAAAATGTAACTATACATATTCAATATTAATGTTCAAAAAACACTTGTGTTAAAGTGCTATATATATATATATATATATATATATATATATATATATATATATTATTATAGTATATTGTTTTTACAAGATGTTATAGACTTGTAGTATACACCTAAGACTACTTATAGTTAATGGGGTTTGCCGGATTAGTGTGTAACTGCTATTTTAACGGTCCGACTCTCCGATGTTCTGGTCCTTCTCCGGACTAGAACATAGAAGCAAGCTTGAACCTCGCGTAAGATAGTCGTCGTTTGGATGAGAGCAATTATTCCATACATGCCTGTGTTCTCAGTGGGAAGTAAGCTGCTGTCAGGTCCCTATACTGAAGCATAACAGTTCATGAACAGCAATATAGTCTTCACTTATATTCAGGATTTTACATGAAGCTTTTGGGAGTTTCACTGAGAGCCTTATATATTACTCCTCACAGGTTTGTAGTCATTATGATATATTTGAGGCTTTTAGTAACTTCTTTCATGTGAAAATGTTGTTTATAAGATAACAAAAAATACATATATTTGAATGCATGAAGAAAATGATTCCTTAGCCAAAGCCACAGTCACCTACTTTTCTAATTTCATATGGCAAATAACCATGTGTAGATGGGTAACGCTGTTATACGTAATACATTCAGATTTATATTCTAGCTACCTGAAAGATAGTTTCTTTTTAATCACCTGAACATAAATGGGCTTAAGCAATTATTGAGTACCTTTTTTACTTTAGACTTTTCTTTTAAGCTTTTGTTTCGGTTGCTATTGAATACTAAGGTCAGTCGAAAGATTTCTTTGGTAAGCAATGCCCTCACAGAAGAACCTTCCAGTTCCCAAAGGGTGGCCTCTCTTCTTGTCACTTCTTGTATGTCATTTTCCTTGGCAATAGTTTGATCAGCCAGAAGCATTTTATTCCATCTTTGGAGCTCTACTTTAAAGATGTTTTTAGATTCATGTCTATGTGTGAAGGTCACCCTGTGAAACCAAGTTCCAATGCTGGCGTTTCTTTTCTTTAGCTTTACTCGTGTTGGGGTGTAACAGAATTGTAGAATTGTCAATAGATGTGCTTCTGTGTACTGTGAACTGTCTTTAGCCTTTCCAATGTGATTTCCAAATCGCCTATTTCCTTTGCAGTAATAGGTAATGGCTGATTAGCCATTACACCAAATTTCTTGAATGCCAGAGTAAAAACTGAAGTCCTTTCACTTTATTGACCTTTTATTTAAAATTCTCTAAATGTATAATTCAATTTTCTAAATTAGAGGTGAACAAGTATAAAAATACTACAGTAGTTAGTTATGGGTATTCCAGTTACAGCAGTTCTCAGCAAGTAGCCCTCTATCCTTTGGATAGGTAGTAAATTGATCTAAAATTAAAATACCCCTGCTGTGTTAATGTCACTAATAGGTTAAATATGAGCTATATGACAAAATTTCTCATATTTTCCTGTATTATTCAGTTATGTAAAGTGGATTTAGAATTAGAATACGCTTTAAGGCATGAGGACAAGGCTGTGAATTCGGTAAACCAAACTTTCAATTCTTGTCTGTTTTTTTTTGTTTGTTTGTTTTTTTTTATAAATGGGCCTTAGATGCAAAAGCCAAAGTGGCAAGAAATAGGAAATTGGGCCAGTTGACATGCATACAGCAGTCAACTATCCAGAATATTTATAAAGTGTCTGGAACTTGGTAAAAAGTGAATATCATCTAGAGGTGGCAGCACTCGTGAAACTGTAATTGGTGATGCTAACAAAGCAGAATCCTGCTAGAAAGAACATCTGCAGCTTCTTACAAGTGAAGATTATGATAAGCACGAGTCTAGCGCTGAAGCCGTCTTGGGCTTCAGAACGAAACTTTGGCCATTCCCATTTACCAGATTTATTTAGAGGCATTAGATTAGAGTAGCATTTGTAAACTTTCCTAAATTGCTATGTAATTTTTTGCATTTTATTTAATTATAAAATATGAATATATAGTCATTGAATTTTGGAGTTGTGTTATTGCCTTCACCTCCCAGCTGCCTTTAACGGATTGATATTTAACTTTGTTAAAAGAGTTTCAGTATAACGTTTATTGCTCTATATTTTGGTTTATTCTGGGATTACAAGTCCATGCTAGTTAACTGCAGTTTAGTTCCCTTTCACATTAAAGGCATTGTCCGGCGAGTCGTAACTGACTTACCTGGTCCAGGGATCACTGATGATGGACCTGGGGGTTCCGGCCCCACTAATCTGATGTTGACCAGTCCTATAGATCACGAATATTTGGAAATAATAATGTGGAAAACACCTTTAGGCTTGGGACCCATGTGGCGTAAACTCTGCGCTTCACCCGCAGCAGAAAAAAACATGGTGTTTTACAGTCACAGCAAAGTGGATGGAATTCTAGCGAATTCCATCACCACTTTACATTAAAATATGCGCTGCAGACACGTGGCGATTTCCAAAGCCGTCACAATTTTGGAAATATCAGCATGTTATACCTACAGAAATGCCAGCGGTTTCCCTATAGGTATAATTGAAGCAGAAAGGCCGCAGAGGGAAACTCTGCAAACTTTTTCAAAAGCACTGCAGGAAGTACCGCAAAGCATTGCCACCGCGGTTTTCCCGCAGCACTTTTTTGCTGCAGGATGCCACGTGGGGCCTTAACCTTAAGACTGGAGCCTAAGCATTTAAAGAGAACCTTTCATGTTCTCGTCAATATGTGGTATTATATACCGATAGAAAGGTGACGTGCATTGAATTCAGGAGATATCTGTGCCGTTAATTTCGACAACAATATCTCTGCACTGTAAGAAGGATGAGCCTTACAGCCTAGTGTCATCGCTGGACGGTAAGGACACCCTCCCTGACAGTACTCTTCCTTAGACTTGTACTGTCGGGAGAGCATTCCTCACAGCACAGTGATGACGCTAAGGCTGTGAAGCCCGCCCTTCTGACAGTGGGAAGATATTGGTGCCGAAATGATCTCCAGCATCGGGGAACATACCGGGAAAGTAGTCAGTCTGCTTTCTAGCAGTATATAATACCATACATCGATGAAGACATGAAAGGTCCTCTTTGAGGCTGAGGCCACACGTTGCAGAAACACTCCTATTTTTTTTGTTGCAGATTTTGCTGTGTTTTTTTTTTTTTTTTTGAGCCAAAGCCAGGAGTGGATTGAGCAGAAGGTAAAAGTATAAGAGCTTTCTATGTATTTCTCATTATATTTGCAGTCATTCTTGGATTTGGCTCAAAAAATCGCAGCAAAATCTGCAACAAAAAAAGCTGCATTTCCGCAAGATAGGGCCTCAGCCTAAAGTGGTTTTCCAGAGAAAGGGACCAAACTGCAGCATGGCCAATGTGAAACTAACCTAAAGCACCATTCCACAATTCCTTTCTAAAATGAATTCAACATAAGTTGCACAACTTTTGTAAATACATCACTTTACATATATTTAAAGGGGTTATCCAGGATTAGGAAACACACCACTATTTTCGCAAAGTGATGTCAAGTCTTGATGTCACATGTCAAGTCATTTTAGAAATGAATGACTTGTGGAATGGTGCTTTAGGGTAGTTTCACACTGCCACCATACTGTCTGTCATTTTGATCTGTCTGAGTAAACAATGGACAGTGTAGCTTTACAGTAGTGTGTACCTGCTTTGTAGGTTATATAGTTTTCGAAAATCTCTGTAATGGCAGTTTTCAGGTATTGCAAAAACCCCTGTCACTTCAAGATTGGATTGTGCAGTCAAGCAAAGGTGAGCTAAGGAGCCTGTCTGTATGTGAAATACACGTGTTACATTTCTTTCTGAAGTAATCATTTTCATTACGTGTCTTTCCCTTGAATATATTAATTATACATATCTCACTCTTGAGTTATTTATAACTTTCAGTCAGAGCAAATTGCTTCCTGTGTGAATGTGAATACTGACTGAGCAGAATCATGCATATTGGAGTGCTTCCATTTAACTCTCTAAGTTTCCAGGATGAAGTGCAAATATTTGACTGAAAAGTCTGTTCTAAAGTTGTGGCCTATGCTACAAATGTGTAATTTCAGCAGTCGATTTTGTCTCTAGTCCTGACAGTGCTCACCTCTAGTCTAAAGGTACCCATACATCTTTAGTAGTTGTCAGCAAAGTGCACATTTGCCCAACAGTGAAACTATAGTCGCATGACCGTGGTACAAAATGGCTGTGAAAAAGGGACCATTTTCACAGTCATTTTGCATCCGTGGGGCACCCGTTTTCAAGGATCCTTCATAGATTTTAGACTTTTGTAGGATCCGTGAAAACTGGTAAAAATAGGACATGAATAGCCCCATTCACATAAATAGAATTTAATGCAGCTGTGTGGTAGCCAATTTTCACTTGTTTTTGCTGAGCATGCATGTGTTTTCAATGGGGAGAAGAGACTAACTCACGGGGAGAAGAGACTAACTCACGGAAAGAAATCTTTAGCAGCAGCAGCATAACTCTTGTAGGGGAACAAAGCAACAGGCATGATAAAATTCAGCATGCCTACTGCTGGTTTTGGCTCAGCTGTCCGGAGAAGTTTGCCCCCCTGCACTTCTTTAGCTGAATATTACTGCTGATTGTGGCGGTTACTGGCAGATGATGGCCTATAAATTAACCGCATCTACCTCGTTCCTTTTTTCAAAATTACACTATTTTCACTGGTTGCTTGAAGGCTTTTCTTATACACTTTATGTGCGTGGGTTTTTCTTTTGAAAAAAAAAACAAAAAAACAACTTTTAGTTTTGTGTGTTGTCCTCTGCATGGAGCACGTGTCTGTCACATGTGAATACACCTAAATTTGGATTCAGTACCTAAAATCTGCATCAAAGTATAGGGTATTTGGTGTAGGAATCTTCATTCATGCAAGGAAAGAAATCAATGCAGGTTTGAAAGCATATTGTGGATTTTTCAACATGTTCTGTTCTACCACTGGTTTATTTTCACACCATCAATTGAGACCATTTCTGCAGCATAAAATACCTGTAATGTGTGCACATGACCTTAGAATGTCCACATTTTGTGCATAATTTTTTTGTGTGTAGATTATGTATGCAGTTATTTTATTGCCAACACTGGGAATTAATCCAAAGATGGGGTGTAATGTTCTTCTTCCCTAGGCTCCGTATTTTGGCTTCTGTATCACAAAAAAGAACTGAATTAACCTGCACTATGTGAACTTGTTTTAGTGTCCCATCTTGGTTAGATAACGTAGCCAGGTGGCTTTGGGTGTCTAATTCTGTCAGTGTGAACAGTGGACTGTTAAAATAATTCTGCTCATAGCATTAAGCAGACACTTGGTGGCAGTGTTCTTTTTGACTCTGCAGGTGCTCTGTAGCACATTAGATCACAAGCTATTCACCTAGCCTCCTCCTTTATTTTTTTTTTTTTGCTTTTGTGTTGCATAGTTATTCTGTTACTAGATCTTGGGTTCAAGGCAACATGGCTTTTTGTGCCTGGATTTTCTTTTTCTCTATTTATACTTTTTCATTGTTATGTCATTGCTAAAACCTACAGGTGCATTGTTTTCTTGCCATTTCCCAATTGATGATATTTTATCTGTTTCTCATGGCTGTATATTCCTAAAGGCTCTGCATCTGCATGAGAGCTGTTGATGTTTCCATCGGCTTGCCTCTGTCTCTCTTTCCACTCTCCTATTGTTCAGAATTTGTTTTGTGAAAGATCCATGTATAGCAGGCAGACTTTGATGTGGCACAGTGAATAATTTTATCCTTGATCTCTGCCTGAATGGAATATCCTTCCTCAGACAGAAGGAAGTTCTTAGCTTCAGGTTGTCTCCGACTTGCACGCTATGCTTCAGCCTTAGCATAAAGTCAGTGTCTTCACTATAAACACTACTCTATTAATATGCACAACATGAGCGTTTTTAGTAGAAGGTTATTAGAATGCTAGTTTGTATCCTCCAGTGAATGAAATGATGTGTGATTATGAAGTCATCAGGCATGGACCAGTAAGACTCGAGAGAGCCTCCCCCCTCTGAGGTCCTTAGGGTGCCATTGATTGGTGACCATGTGTTTGTGCCCGATAGACTGTGAAATGGTGTGTTGCTACACGGCTGTGCTGCACCTGCGCCCCACCGAGGTGATTGATTGGTTTGGTCATGTGGAATGTTCCCATCTGGTCTGCAGTAATGTGTTTTTTTTTTTTTTTGTTTTTTTTTTTTCCGTTTTCTTCAGCGAATAGCAAGTGCTTGCTGGATAGTTAAAATAAGCAGTTAAGGAAGCTGTTCAAGTCTTTCCTCCTCAGAGCAGGGATTGAAAGCGTTTTCTTCCAGCAAGGGAACTGTGAACTGAAAGATCTACAGGAAAATCCTGTAGGGCAAAGTTAAATCAAAGATAATCTGAAATACTGGCTATAGCCTGTAGTATGGAAAGGGGAAGCAATGTGCATGATTTCCATAGGGCTATTACACGCCTCGCCTTGGCTCCTCTGGCTCCTTTATTTATTACTGATACATATCATACACACTGTAGCAAGGGGCACAATCCAGTGATACTGGGCGGTCTTGTTTGATATTTCTTAATCTCTGTCCTTTTTCATAATTGATCTATTCATTGCACCTAATGACTAATTACACATCAGAGCACATCAGTGGCTGCATTCATCATTGTAGAATGTAATAATCAATGGCATTTCAACAAAGGAAAAAATAAATATGCAAATAAGGACTCATTAACATTTGCATGAGCTGTTTGAATAATCACGTTGCTGACAAGGCTGTAATTAACAGAAATTGATGCTGAGTTCAGGATTTGATAGTGTGTTTTCTCAGCGTTTTATTGTTGTCACTGCGGGGGTCGAAATGAAGTTCTGCTCTACTTGTACCTTGACTGAAGCCTTCCGCCATGCTCTCTGCCAGGTAGCAAAAGTCCCTGCTAGTAGTTAACCTTTCCTGTGCCAGTCAGCATGCAGCTATAAGGGACTGTCCTTGTCCTTGTGTTTCTTGTAGGTTGTCAATCCGTGCTCCTGCCATTAACAACTAAGAAACTGAATAGTTTGTGTTTTATTGTTGTATGTATTTTATATATTTTTCCAGTTCATTCATCTCATCCTATATTTAGTTAGGATGGATTATCGAAGAAATACACCCAATCGTGAGAGCTTTGAGCTTTCTCCTGTTATGACATCATCAGCAGCCAGCACATTGATGTCGATTAATGGAGTCACCAGGGATCTTGAATTTCATGAACTGCTTTGCCGTGCTGCAGGGCATGACTGTGTATGTTGATGAGAGCATATACTCCTAGCTAGACGTGTAGAGAGATCAAATCTAGCACAGTGATGAATTACCATGTATGCAGCCATGTTATTCTAATATCACTTTTATTCTTATGAAGATGAGCATTGTGCAAGAGGGCATTTTTGGTGCCACAGAGCCTGCACTTGGTTGTTTTGTTAGGCTGTGTTTATTGTAATTGAAAATCATTTGCTTGGGCGAATGTTGGCTAATTGTGTGAAGTGTACTATATCAGCCTGTATTGCTAGACTCCCCCAGGTTCCTCCTCCTTTTCCTGCCTGGCTTCCTGTTTTTGTCATGGATATTAACTGAAATGCACAAAACACAATAAAGCTGTTTATGTCAGTTTTTTGGATGACTGCGAGTGCTGATTATAACAAGTTTAAGGAATTTCTTTTGTTGAATATGCACCCGTGCCATATGGCTGAACATGGAACATTAACTTGACAGGGATAATGGATTGTGCTATATGGAGATGATTTTGCCTGCAGCTTTACTATAACTCACTGTGGTTGGGGATCATAGGTTTATAGTATAGAAAGCAGAAAATACCCAGATGGATTTACTTTACATAAAACAGCTACTTTTCTTTTTATTTTGTGTTTCTAATTAGAAAAAAAGATGCCTTTTAGATACTAAAGTTTTTAGTGAAAGCATTGCATCTGTCAGACTTATTTGTTGTGTATCAATGTCATCACTTTTATCACACCACAACCTTTCTACCATAGCAAAGAGCTCTAGAGGAAATTGGTGGGGGTTTTTGTGACCTCTGTCACTTGCAGTTTTTGGAACCGATTACATTTGGGAAATTGCACATTTTTATTGATTTAGAGAATTTTTTTTTTTCCTCCCAGAATGTGTCCAGAAACAGTGAAACTCATATTCATGGGCTATGTCTAGCATTGCAGCTTCATCCCATCAGCAAACTTGAAAGGGAATTTATAGCCCATTTTGTTTTTTGTTTTTTTTTTAAATATAATTTAGAAACAGATTTTCTATACATGGCTATGGGGGATGCCATCTTGACAGAGCTTCTCCTCTGCTTTAACAGCTTTTAGTGATATGGTCTACAGAATAGTCATGGCCATAGCAGGAGTAGTCTGGAGCCATCTCGTTGAGGTCTGCAGGGGGAGTTTTCTAGACATGCTCTGGGCAGTGAGGGAAGTAGGCTGTTAAATCATATATGGTCAGTAGTGGATGATGGGTCAGTGATGTTATCTTCTATTGTAATCTTGCCTGTCTTGTTTGTGATGTAAATGAGGTAATCCATGCAAAGAAAATTCCCACTGAATTGTCAAGTGTCATTCTATTATAAGGCTTATTGACCACAGAGAAACTTGCAAGATATAGTGCTTTTTTAATTCTAGTTAATAATCAGGCAAAATGGCTAAAATTAGCCCTTTCTGCTGACAAAAGACTGATGTGTATGTGCAGCTTTAAAAGGATTACCAACTGACTCAGACCTCAAAATAAAGTGATTTAAAATTATCGATTTTGTATAATTAGAGATTGTTGCATATTTTTTATTAGGCATTCAATCACTAGATATTTTGTCATTTAGAGGAGCTTTCCTGCTTCTGTCAGCTATTTATGAAGGAGTCTGAGTGGGCGTTGGAGTAAGGGTTTGGAAAAATAGAGGAGTCTGAGTTTGGCCTACCAACTTCACAGCTGTGATTGGTTGTGGGTAGTATTACAGCCCAGCCATCTGAAAGTGAATGGGGCTTTAGTGCTATATTGGACACAGCCGGTGGACTGGTTTTGAAATAAAGCAGCCATGCTTTTCTAATCATGGACAGCACCATTAGGTTAAGGAAAAGAGATTTTGGTAAATATAATCATTTGGTGGATTGTCTGTTTAACCTAGCCAGAGCTTCTGATCACTGTGAATGACGACATACATAATCAGTAAATTTCTGAAGCTCCATTCACATCTGTGCTTTCTGCTAGAAGTACAGGTCCCGATACCCAAAATATACTTATGTATATATGTTTTATATACTACTGTATAAGGTGTACACTTGCATATGTTGCACATAGGCCACCACTGGGGAAAAAAAACTGCTATATACGATGTTATTCCATACTGCAAAGAACACAGTATACCAGTGTGGCATGTACCAGAGGGTCACTATTTTCAGCCTGTATGCTTGGTTTTTTTTTCCCTGAGCATATGCACAACATAGGGCTAAACCAAGATGTGTATTGGCTGAAGCTGGATTTGACAATCTAATTCCTATAGCATCCTCAATGGCAAATAAGTATCGGCCAGTTTCAACTCCCCAATCTCTGGGAAATGATCCACAGCTAGAGGAGCCTGGCAGTCCCCTTCACTGCTGTCCCACTACACATGCACAGCTGAGCCAAGTGTGCATGTGTATGGTGAGCCAGTCAAGTTAGCTGTTGGCTAAACATTCTTTCATCTGGCTGCTATCTAAAGTGTACAGCTGACTTAAAGGGGTTGTCTCTCTGCTGCAAAAGTCAATAATGTGTAAAGTGTGTGGATTGAAAAAATAAAGATGGCTCTCATTTTACAGGCCCCGTTCCAGCGCTGGCAGCCCAGAACCTGCTCTTCTTGGTGTGGAAGTGATAATGTTTTGTTTGTTTTCAGGTCACCTCTGCCACAGATCACTGGTTTCAGCGGTAACCTGTACACAAACTACACGTGACCACTGAGGACAGAGCAATGAACGAAAACCACAGGGAGAACGCTGTCAGCGGTGTGGACATGTTAAAGATGAGCTAGCTTTGTATTTTTTATAGTTCACTCGTTTTAAAGGCATTTTTTTCCAGCAGCCGCAAAACCACCTTTTTAAGGTGTATTTTTTTCAAGTAAGTTCTCATTGCTACACAAAGTGTTGAGTGTACCCTATAGACAGGTGGATTAGTGTTTTATCTTATTGGAGGTTTCTGTAATACAGGCTTATTTCTTGACCAATCCACCAGCCATGTGTGTTTTCAGACCTGGTATTAGAAATAATCAATGCAGCAATTAATTTTTAATGGTTTTAGTTACAAAAGGGGCTTGTTGTGTGTCTGCCACACTGCTGAAAAACGGTCAGAGGCCAAGACCCACTGGAATACATAAGCTACAGCTGCATTTGCCATCAAGCCCTGCGTTTTTCCTGTGAATGTTTGTTTTTAGTGTCATGGAAACTGTGAGTCAAAGAATGGATATTCTATTCATGTGGGAAATGAACAGTTCCCTGTATAAAGCTTCAGTGACTTCCGAAGCCATCCTTAAAATAGATCCTGTGACTGTATCTCTGAGGTTTTAAACAATGAACCGATCGAAGCGAGCGTTTTGTGATGACCTGCACTCTACATACATGTTTTAATGGTCCAATTTACCTGACTGACTTAGCACAAATTCTCTTTAATTAAATAATAATCACCATCAAGAAGTACATTAAGTCTCCATTAATTGTAAAGGCTTCAGGCGGTTTATCCATTAATAAACAGTAATGTCTGACATGGTCTTCAGCTGCCCCCATTGTAAGGTATTGACGCAACTCATAAATAATAAAATTGTCATAATTTGGGGATGTCATTTGGAGTGTTTAATGAACCACATGCCTCATTTTAGTCTGGAATAATATGTATCGGATTTGGAATTTTTATGTAAAAAAAACTTATATGTAGTTTTTTTTGCTCAACTTTGTGTTCCTACATTGAGCTCACTGGTGACCCCTAAAATCCCCTGCATACACTTAACATAGATAGATACAACAAAAACCACCCTGCTACCTGCAGTTGCCACTAGAGGGAGCGTAGGAGATTATGTGTTTTAAAGGGAACCTGGCATATTGAATGTGATATCTAAACAGTGGGTATCTTATTAACCAGCAGGATTTTTTGAGCAGACTTTTGTATAGTTTTATTAGAAAAGTTTCAGTATAACTTGGGAGTCTAATGGGCGGTCCTATTTGATGGTTGACACCCTATGTGTCTGAGCATACAGTGATGGCTGTCAGTGACTGAGGACCACACTATGGACTTCAATTCAGACCTCTGCTCTTTCTTTGCTTTGCTCTAATACAACTTCTATTAAATCTTTTCACACAAAGGTATATATTTGCTCATTTTCACCTGATCTGTAACTTACTGCCTGTATGCACATTGCCGTTTCTTTCTTTATACCAAACACTTTAAAAGGCTGTCAATGGCTGAAGCCACACGTTTCAGAAACATGGCATTTTTTGGCTGTTGTGGGAACACAACGGAAAAAGAAACCACATTCTAGTCCAAGCAAAGTGAATGAGATGTTATTTAATCTCCTCACCACGCTGCAGAAAATGCAACATTAAAAAAAAAAAATTCTCCATGTTAATTTTACCTGTAATATACCTGTGCATTTGGTTGCATATTGCACTTTTTCCCCTTCTTTTACTGATCTGTATAATTTCCCTGTCAGGGAAATTTAGGATACTAAGCCACCAGTTGGTCCTTATGGATCTGTGTGTTAGTTTTCCAAATATCACTGTACATAGCCTGTTCATACCCAGTGTGAAAAAATAAAAGCTTATAATTGCTTAGGGATGACTGGTCTGAGCTGAAGCAGTTTTACAATGAAGCAAAAGCAGTGCACCTTGACTTCAGAACACATGCACATTTGGGTACCTCTGCAGTAAAGTCAAGATGTAGTGCCCTAACATCAATGAGTTTTCATCTGCAATGGACACTAGGTGTAGAAACATAAAGAACTTTAAAGGGGTTATGCAGAGAGAGAAAAAAAAGCCTACCAGTATATTTTATTACTAATACAGGTGCATCTCAATAAATTAGAATATCTTTGAAACTTTCATTCATTTCAGTAATTCAATTCATAATCAGCGTCTTCCATGATTCTGTGTCCTACTGAACTTTTTCACACTATTCTAATTTTCTTAGATTTGGGTTTTCATTACCTGTAATCCATAATCAACATTTACAGAAATAAAACACTTGAAATAGAACACTCTGTGTGTAAAGAATCTAGAAAATCTAGGAGGTCACTTTTTTCATTTAATTACTGAAAGAAAGAAATGTTTCAAAGATATTCTAATTTATTGAGATGCAACTGTATATAAGCTGGTCCCTCAGAGCCGCAATCATTACCATTGCAGAGCACAGCAGGGATGACTGGAAATCTTGTTACTGTGCCTTTCCTGCTGACACCAACTCTGTCAAGCAAACCAACTCTACCATCCTCTGTGGATATTCGCCCAGAGAGTGAACACTACATCATAGAGAGCTAGAAGGCAGAGGCTTTAGGTCATCCTGTTGGCCTCTGCAAAGGCAATCAGGTCTCAGTTGGAACGTGGATATATATTAGTGAATGCTTTTTTTTTTTTTTTTTTTTCTCCCTGTATAACCCCTTTTATTGATGGTGGTACAAACCCTATAAGACACTGATCAACACAGGGTGGAGCTGTAGTTGAAGCTGGCCTTATTAGACATAACGGTTAACAATTTGTACGTTTTTACGATCAGGAATATATTGCTAATTTGTCATATTAAAAGTAAAACTGAGCAATATGTAAAGAAATCTATGTGTTCCGGGATCTCTGGCATGCACCCCTTCCCCCAGGTACGTGAAAAGCCACCCTCATGGCTGCATTAAAATCAAAGTATTTCTCTGGGTCCTATTCACACGTTTTCTTTGATAGACTGTGTGGCTTGTCCCATTTTTGATCTTTTTCACAGCGCAATAGTCAAACCTGAAGGTGCTATTCACTTGTAAATCGGCATTTAAAAAAAAAAATATAAAGTCAATTTTTCACTACCAGTTTTCATGGTCATGTTAATAAGGCCTCACTGTCCTGTGACCGGTTGCAAGAAAACTGGTTAGAACAGCCACGGTTTAACTTGACCTTTTTCAGTGATATAATGCTGTAGTGTACATATAGATCTAGGTTATTTTTTTTGACTGTCTGTTTTCCCTCAACCAACAAAAAAAACTAACATGCTCGGTCTTTGTCTGTTTTCAGACATACTGACCCAATAGAAATCAATGGATCAGTTTTTAACAGATGTAAAATGATTCTTTTAAAAAAAAATAGATCAGTGGGTTGGGTCAAAAAAAGACCAGTAAAATGCATCTCTTTTTTTCACTGACTGTTGCAAAATGGATAAGACTCAAAATGGCCATTAAAACGGACGCGTAGGTCCGTTTTTAATATTGTTAGATTGTAAAAACTTCACCGTTGTGTGCATAAAGCCTAGCTGTACATTTGTGGGCTCAGATGTGTAGTGTCTAATATTGTGAGGTTTATGTACAGAATTGTGGTATCTAGCTGCATTGTGTCTAGGACCTGCCTCTTAGAAATTGTGAACCATGCCAAATCACGTCTACTCACACTTACTTCATGTTTCATGTGGTTTTTTTTTTTTTGTGTGTGTTTTTGTATCCCTCTAAAATATTCCATTCTGTAACATTGACTTTTTGAGATTATTTTTTTTTTCTCTATCTTTTAAGGTGCTCTTTTCCTAGACCTTCCATTCAATCTGAATAGAATGTTTGTTTGTGAGTTGAGCATACATTGCCTATTTACATTAATCACAAAGTTCCCTCTACCATTATCACTAGCTTACTGCTGTTAATCCTGGAAGTGTATTGATTGGTGGCTGCTGGCTGTGACAGGATGACTGTACCGAGTTAAGATGGAGCATGAGATGAGATAAGGACTTGGTCAGAAGAGTGATTACAACTATGGACCTTCTAATCACTGACCTCTGTAGGGATCCTCTAGTTTATCGCTAATCTCACTTGCACTTGCCATTTTCCTCTGTTGCTGCCTCATCGTTCATAGTTGAGTGAGTAATTTGGCATGGAGAGAACTAGAGGGAGGGGGCAGCAAGTCCAGCAGCTGTGCTTGTTGTTGATAGTTAAACATTTTCTCTGTAGCCAGCAGCATGCTTGGCACAACCATTAGCTAATGCCACTTAAATAGTTGGGAAGAAAAGACCACTTTGTATTTAACACTCAATAAGTAATGCATACTGTATATATAAGTGCTCATTCACATGACACGATTCAATGGCTGTGTGCTAGCCGCTTGGGGATTTCAAAGATCCCTCAATAGACTCATGTCAGCGAGGGATCCGTGAAAGTGACTACCCTCTAGTGTACACTCATGAGTCGGTCACGAAAAAAAAAAAGTACTTTTTCACAGCCAAGTGCACGCACTGTTGTGTGAATGATGCGTTTGGCTAGGACCACATTAGTGTTCTTCCTAATTAAAGGGAGATGCAAACCCTTTGGATCTGGGAAATGACAGATGCGATTTCCACCATTGTATATAATGTAGCCTGTTGCTTTTCTGTCATGGGACTGGTATTTTACTGGATGAAATACCAAAGCATTTTACATACTACCTGTGATGTCTACAGAGATTAACTTGATTTAAAAGGCTTGGGAAACATTTACAACTTATTCTCAACTTGCTTCCCCCCCCCCCCCCACAATTACAGCATGGGTGTTGAATTGGTGGGGGTGAGGGAGTGTCCAACTGCTGGAACTCCCAGCGATCACTTGGGGGTCTCTTGTAAACCCATCCTAATGGCGTCGCCAGTGTACTGCCAAGCTGTTCAGCTGTGTTGGATATTGCTGAGAACTGTAATTTGCTTTTCCTTGGCAGTCCAAGTAGAGATGACTCAAGCAGTAATACAGTCATATGAAAAAGTTTGGGCACCCCTATTAATCTTAATCATTTTTAGTTCTAAATATTTGGTGTTTGCAACAGCCATCAATTTGATATATCTAATAACTTATGGACACAGTAATATTTCAGGATTGAAATGAGGTTTATTGTACTAACAGAAAATGTGCAATATGCATTAAACCAAAATTTGACCGGTGCAAAAGTATGGGCACCTCAACAGAAAAGTGACATTAATATTTAGTAGATCCTCCTTTTGCAAAAATAACAGCCTCTAGTCGCTTCCTGTAGCTTTTAATCAGTTCCTGGATCCTGGATGAAGGTATTTTTGACCATTCCTCTTTACAAAACAATTCCAGTTCAGTTAAGTTTGATGGTCGCCGAGCATGGACAGCCCGCTTCAATTTATCCCACAGATGTTCAATGATATTCAGGTCTGGGGACTGGGATGGCCATTCCAGAACATTGTAATTATTCCTCTGCATGAATGCCGGAGTAGATTTGGAGCTGTGTTTTGGATCATTGTCTTGCTGAAATATCCATCACCGGAGTAACTTCAAATTCGTCACTGATTCTTGACATTATTCTCAAGAATCTGCTGATACTGAGTTGAATCCATGCGACCCTCAACTTTAACAAGATTCCCGGTGCCGGCATTGGCCACACAGCCCCAAAGCATGATGGAACCTCCACCAAATTTTACAGTGGGTAGCAAGTGTTTTCTTGGAATGCTGTGTTTTTTGACACCATGCATAACGCCTTTTGTATGACCAAACAACTCAATCTTTGTTTCATCAGTCCACAGGACCTTCTTCCAAAATGAAGCTGGCTTGTCCAAATGTGCTTTTGCATACCTCAGGTGACTCTGTTTGTGGCGTGCTTTCAGAAACGGCTTCTTTCGCATCACTCTCCCATACAGCTTCTCCTTGTGCAAAGTGTGCTGTATTGTTGACCGATGCACAGTGACACCATCTGCAGCAAGATGATGCTGCAGCTCTTTGGAGGTGGTCTGTCGATTGTCCTTGACTGTTCTCACCATTCTTCTTCTCTGCCTTTCTGATATTTTTCTTGGCCTGTCACTTCTGGGCTTAACAAGAACTGTCCCTGTGGTCTTCCATTTCCTTACTATGTTCCTCACAGTGGAAACTGACAGGTTAAATCTCTGAGACAACTTTTTGTATCCTTCCCCTGAACAACTATGTTGAACAATCTTTGTTTTCAGATCATTTGAGAGTTGTTTTGAGGAGCCCATGATGCCACTCTTCAGAGGAGATTCAAATAGGAGAACAACTTGCAATTGGCCACCTTAAATACCTTTCTCATGATTGGATACACCTGGCTATGAAGTTCAAAGCTCAGTGAGGTTACAAAACCAATTTTGTGCTTCAGTAAGTCAGTAAAAAGTAGTTAGGAGTATTCAAATCAATAAAATGATAAGGGTACCCAAATTTTTGCATCGGTCAAATTTTGGTTTAATGCATATTGCACATTTTCTGTTAGTACAATAAACCTCATTTCAATCCTGAAATATTACTGTGTCCATCAGTTATTAGATATATCAAATTGAAATGGCTGTTGCAAACACCCAAATATTTAGAACTAAAAATGATTAAGATTAATAGGGGTGCCCAAACTTTTTCATATGACTGTACATGTGCATGGCTTCCACTTTTTATTATGACCTAAATCAAAATCTCGATTACTTGAACATTTTACGTCAGTTACAATTATTGAGCAATTATTTTAGGACACTCTTGTTTTTGCATGCCATGCTTTTTATTTATATGCAACGTCATTCTGCTGAATTTTGGTTATTCACCGATCAGCGATCTTGATTGGATATTGTACAGTGATTGACATATCCTTTAGCAAATGGCAGTGTGTGACAGAATGGCATGGATGAAAAATGACATATCGAATAATTGCCCAGCCCTACTTCCACTCCATTCAGACTGGGTTGCAAAAGACTCCCAGCAGATGGACCCCAACCAATCAGATGCTTATTACCTATCCTGTGGGATGGGGTAATGGTACAATCCCTTTAAGTTCAAGCACCAGTGGGTGTATCTAGGTTTCCTGAACTCTGTGTGCACCGCTCGTGGACTCTTGTATTGCCAGTGGGTCAAACATCTTCAGAACCCTTCCTATGGATTACTTTACTTTTTCTCTGCTTACAGTGGTGGGTTCTCTGCCCTTGTATTAAAGAAATCTATATCCATAACTACTTGTGCTTGAAGTTTGTGTGGCACTATGTAGACACTGTACACTTTTTTAATGCTAAACTGAAAGGCCCTGTACATGGTCACAATATGTATGCAGCATTTCTATAGCAGAATACCTACATACATAAGAAGTCAAATGTATTATCCCACATTTCATTTCTCTTGGAGTCCAATAGGAAAAAAAAATTCTGTATGCTAGTATGTGAAATCCGAGCCAAACTGAGGTGCAATGTCTACTCCCCCCAGGCCAGGCAAGATGACAAAGCCACGCGATCATGTGCCAAGACATAGAATAAAAAAAATCAGAAAACAAAAACCGTTAAATAAATTCAATTTGACTTATCCATAGGATAGGTAATTGGTATCAGATTGGTTGGAGTCTGACACCAAGTAGCCCTACTGATCAGCTGTTAATACACGGTGCACAGAATTGGGATCAGACAGCTCTGTCCACTGTGTAGTGGCAGCAGACATTAAAGATAGGTTTATATAGTTATGGCCTCTTTATTAATATAATTTTATTTAATATAGCACCAATATATTCAACAGCACCTTACAAATCATAAACAGTCAGAATGAGAGACAACGGATCAATAAATTGAGGGCTCCAGTTCAGAAGAGCTTACATTCTTAATTAGATACTGGTCAGCTGATCCCACAGATTTCACCAGGTCCAGTCAGCTTTTTTTTAATGTGAATAGGGGGTGTCCTGACCCTTACCAATGGAGGAAAGCTTGTTGGTGCTGTGAGCCAGGTGACAGTCTAAAATGTATAGGCATCCTCCAAATATTCAAATAGTTACTTAATATGCTCAGGCCCCTGTAACAAGGGCAAAAGATTATAGATAACCCCTCTGCAGTGCAGGACCCTATCATCCATCATCCAAAATCAGTTTACCTACTGTTTACATGGAAAATCTGATTCCTTATCTGTAGTATGCATTCTTGAATTATCTGCAAGATCTCCAGATGCCCTCCTTTATCTCTTTACCATAGCGATTGGCTCTGATCCTATGGTTTATTAGGAGTTTTTTACTTTGGTTTCCGGCCTTTATTTACACTTAAATAAGCTAAGCATTAGACGTGTATATTGTGAATGTTTGCTTGTGTAACAGAGTAGACAACTCATACTAGACTTTCTGAAATAATCTATAAAATATATTAATAATTTGTGATGAGATGGCTTGTCCAGCTACTGCTCCTGATATTAAAGAAAGCATATACCGTGTCTTTACATGTGGTGACTATTTCATTGTTCTGAAGTCAGTTATAACACCGTAGTATACAATTTGCTTTTCCTTGGCAGTCCAAATAGAGATGACTCAAGCAGTAATACATGTGCATGGCTTCCACTTTTTATTATGACCTAAATCAAAATCTCGATTACTTGAACATTTTACGTCAGTTGCAATTATTGAGCAATTATTTTAGGACACTGGATGGATAGATAAATTGTAGATTGGTCTTCCCATTAGCTCAATGAATAAGTTGAGCAGCTGTGGCTAACTTGTACAGTTGATCTACAGCACTAGTAGTCACAAGTGACTACTTCATTTGCCTTTATTATTTTGCCATACTATATGAAAGTCTGTTTTACTTGCAGGTAAAAAATGAATATCATTTTGTGCAACATAGTGACCAAGATTCCAGAGGGTTTTGGTTTTTTTATGATGTTGTGAAAGTATCATATCCTGATTCATGCCTTTATCACAAATGCCAACATATTTTGCTGCACCTTTTTTCTTGCCTATTGTAAGTCAATGAATCCACTGTGTGCTGGTAGTATTCATCAAATACTGGGTTCGACACCATGTATTGTTTTTTTTTTTTTTTATGGCAGAGTTGGGTACCTAGTTCCTGCTTTGGAAACCCACAATCACATGTTTCAGCCTTATCTGACACTCACATGATCACTTCATGTAGTGGCTTCAGCATTGTACATTACTAGCACTTAATGCTATCGCATAACTACTGGATATATCTCTTAGAATAGGTCATCACGCACAGCAGAATTATGACATATGTGATTTGGAGGCTCAGTATATGATTCGTAATAAATAAATGTTGGTAACTGACATAATATGCACATAGCAGCTATTCCTTGAAATCCCTTCAACCTTTTATCCAAGTCTCCTTGAGCCGGTTTTGTCTAATGCTTTCTGTATAAAGCCTTGTTTATTAGCATCCGCATATAATTTACTGTTAGAAGTATTTGTTTTCAAGTCTTTTGGTTTCCGCCATGCTTTGGCTAATGCTGTTTATCATATTGTGTGCAAGGAAATGCTGACACTGTTTAAAGTGAGGTGCGTGATTCATGCTACTTCAAGTAATTCTGCTAAAGTCGCATTTTTGCTTCTAGCCTGATGACTGGAACTTTTGTATATACTTGCCTCCAATCCAATATCCTAAAATGGCAAACCAGTGAAGTCTGCAACTTGTGTCAGAGATGATTTGTAAAATGTATGGAGCATTTTCATGTAGTGATAGCCATTGCTGCAGGTCACCAGCTAGTAAGTTGGTATTCTGCCTATAAGATGCTATCAGAAGTTAGTCAAAGAAAGTTCATTTTGATTTTACTATGTAGCAGTCTTTAAGATTCTTCTTTTTTTTCAATCTTTCTTGTTTTCAAGGTTTTTTTCAGTCATTTCCTTTTGGTGAACTATACACATTTAAATCTAAGTATAGTTTTCTCTTATTTTATAGGCAAAACAGCCGAGAGAGGCACTTTTCCAGTATTTGGCAGAGATTCCGCTGTGCCTGGTTGTCAGGTAAGCTTGTTACTTCCACGACTTGACATTTCTACATGTCAGAGTAAATAGGACCTATTTCTAAACCAAGTTTTATTTTTTCAGAATTTTGTCTTTTTTTTTTTTTTTTTTAATAATTTTCCATGTCCCTATCTATACTTTAAAAAGTACTAAATTCAGCAATGTTCACTTTGGACACTAAGCCTATTTATACTGAATCTATACCAGTAACTTCATTCACATTACAAGCAAGACACAGGATTTCAAAAGAAGTTAACACATCTATAGATCAAACCACTGGCCCTTCATTACATCCATTACTACTCGCAGCTTATCTGCTCCCCCTCCTTTCACAGAGCAGGTCTAGAAAACTCTGCTAAAGGCCTAAATGACTTGTTTCTAGTCTATTGCTGCCTATGGCCGTGAGACTGCTTTGAAACCTATCAAAAAATTATGTTAAGAGAGCAGAGGGGAGGCTCAGGCAGGGTGGCAGCCCTCATAATTATGTACAGAATATAGAATAAAAAAAAAAAATCAGAAACCTTCAGATAAGTGCGTTTATATTTCACGATCTGGTTTTAATAAATTCAATATTTGTGATGCATTCCTTTTATGATAGCTATATACAATAGATTTTGACTGGGTTAACTAATGATTTAATGTGTATGGGGCCCAATGTCAGGGGAGATATGGATCAGCAGTTGGATTTCATCTTCCCTCTGCAGTGGCTTTGTACCCTCTACATATGCACCGCTCAGCCGACTCTGAATGTAGATGTGGGCGTTGGGCAAGATGGCTGCTCAGCTGCCACCTGTCTAAATTCTGTGAAACAATTGAATGAGGCCCTTTTCATAATATGGGGGATTAATTCACTTATGACCATTGGTTGATATGTATGAGGTTGGCTGTTAAATAGCCAAGAGAATACATAACACAAATGTGCACACAACGTAATATATAACAACTATGGTAGAGTTAGCCTGGGTGGGAACTGTTAGATTAACCATTGCACACAATGTAACGCTGTTGATATCAAAATAACTAAGATCAGGCTGTATTTGCTGTTACCATATAGGAAATCCTGGAATGAACAAATTCGACAACTTGTATTGTGTAGATGTATACAGTAATTTTTATACAGTAAAGTTTTATTACAACTAAAATTAATGTAATTAAATAGAAAATTGTTTACTGATTAACGTCTGAATACATTAAATGGGTTTCCTGGACCACCTCAGCATTTTTCATACTAATGACGAATCAAGGACACCAGGCCCCCACACTGATCAGCTGATCCGTCTGCCTCTAGGTGGCTAAAGAGATGTACAGGGTCAAAAACCGCTCTGGTCTTGTTTAACGTAATAGTTGCAAAGCTGTGGTGGTGTTGGAGTACTACTTTACTACATAATGTAGAAAATGTTAAATCTGCAATTTATGCTTGTTGTTTTGTGTGTATATATATATATTTTTTTTTTTTTTTAAATAAACCAAAATAAGTAGTAGATATGAAATAGAAAATTCATGTTAAGTGATTTGAATCCACTACTATTTTAGGTTAAAATGTTAGTCAAAACTGAGCTGTACATTATTAGAATAGGCAATGTGTTCTGCTGGCTTCTCCCTTCCTGATGTACCATACCGTTGCCAACTAATCACTGGGGGTTACAAGGAGATGTTTTGCCCCTGCTTACTATTAGAGGACCTGTCACCACCTGTAATTCCAACTCTTTGCATTCTTTAAGGTTCACACCGCTAATTGCACGCAGTTGGAATTTTTACTCTAGCCACCACCAAACAACCATTTGTCAGTTTCAGCACCCAATATGCTAATTAGGCGTTCTACTCTGGTGGGCAGTTCCTGTCTGTCTACTTCAGTTCAGAACTGCCCACCTGACAGCCTAATTAGCATAAAGGGTGCTAACAGCAATGATTGCTCAGGAAGGGTAGGGGCACCTATTGAGGAATGAATAAATTTGGAGGAGCTGGCGGAAGGGCTCTAGAAGGGACCTGATATTGATGATAAAATCTGCAATGTGTGCATGAGGCCTCTAAAGGGATATTTCCTGTTAAGTCGGTATCATTTTAAGTGAATTTTACCTGTTTCTACCGCTGTTTTTATCAATCAGTTCAAAAGGAACAAAACTTGCAGTGCTGTCAGTATATATGTACCAATGTATATTTTACACAGTGCTATAGATAGTGGTAAAGCTTTTTCTAAAATGAATCGCGCTTCATCTGACAGTCTGATAGAAGGCTTAGTAAGTGCCAGGAGATTGTTTGTTGCCTGAGTGCGTGGTATTAATTGTAATGTTTGAGGAGGAATATTGGCCTGAATTTGATAGTCCTTAGCTTGCAGATGAAATGCATAGCGACATCTGCTTCTCTTTACTGCAGTTTAGAACGGTTTTTGTTTCAGACAAAAGTTTAACAGTGTAAACCCAGTTTTACATAAAAATAAACTTTGCAAACACAGCCTTAAGTCACTTAGTACAAATACAGCAATATATGCATCCTACCTGGCCTGAAACATGGCCGTAATCTAGCTGTAGTCTATGTGGAGGGAATGGTTTTATTAGGTAATTTAGAAAAATACAAAGTCTTTGTGACTAAAATGCACCTGACACATCAGAGCTAGAAAAATCATCAAAATAGCTGCCTATGAATATAAATCAGATTCCTCTACATACTAACAGCTTACTGGTCACTCTGTAGGAAGTCAGATTTACTAATTGGCCACAGTAATTATTTGTTAAAACAAATAACATTCCATAAAATGTCTCAACAATTTAGCATGTTCATGTAAGGCAGGGTTCACACTACCGTTGGAGTCCGTTATGAAGGTGTCCTTTAAAAAAAAAAAAAACAAAAAAAACGGACACCTATCATAATGGACACTAACTGATGTTAATGTGTCCGTTTTTTTTTAACTGATCCAATTAATGGTTCAGTTAAAAAAAAAAAAAAAAAAAAAAAAACACATTAGCATCAGTTAGTGTCTGTTAGTGTCCGTTTTTTAACACACTCCGTGTGTTTTTTTTTGTTTTGTTTTTTTTTGTTTTACCTTTCTGAGCATGCGCAGGAAAAAAACGGACATAAAATAACTGACAGTAACTGATGGCTATAAGTCCATTACCCATAGACTTCAATGTTAAAAAAAAATAACGGACACTTGCTGTCCGTCAAGAATCCGTTTTTTTTCAAACGGACAAAAAGTCCTGCATGTAGGATTTTTTGTCCGTGAAAAAAAACGGACTTCTGATGGATTGGGTGTAAACGGAAACTAACGTACACAATATAAAAACCCTTTGAAATGAATGGAAATTTTAACGGATTTCTTACGGTTCAGCTAGTGATCTTGTAACGGACAATAGCAACGGACACTACTGACGGTCACCAACAGTAGTGTGAACGCCCTCTAACAGAGTACATTGTATGGCTTATTCACACTTATCCCGGATTATTTGCTGTCTGTGTTCTTGCCGACGGCACACAGTCCTATTGATTTTATGGACATAGTTTGTTCATCATTGGATCAGCTTTGTTTTGAAACAAATTTCTATACTTTTTTAATGTCTTGGATCTGGAAAAAATGAACCACAGTCTGATGGCATTAGTGTGTTGCCCATTTTTCACAGAGCCATAGACCTTAATGGGCCTAATTTGGTCCGCACAACAGACCAAAATATAGCATGTCTTATTTTTCAGTCGACCGTTCTGTGCAGTCTGTTACAGATTCATACGCTTAATTGGTCTGGATTAGCTGACCCGGACCAAAATCAAGTATGTCTCCAGATGCATGCACACGCTCATTTTGAATGTGAGAAAAACGGAAGAAAAAACAGTGTAAATACGTTCTTAATATTCTGTTCAGTTAAAGAAAAGTTTTATGCTGCATCAAACAATCTAAAAATTGTGTCCATTTTTGGGCTTTTGTGGACACGTCAAGTAATAAGACGATTCCCAGAGTTTTGGTGTGGAAGAGTTTTGACTGTCTTGCATAGCGAGAACATCGGCTTCATTTAAAGTCTTTGGTGTGACTTGAGTACCCCAGTAATCTTGGCATTACCTTAGCACCTGACCTTGCTGATTCTTTGGTGGTTGAAAGGCTACAGAGATTTGCAGCTTCATTCCAGAAATAAGTGGGAAAACTACCTCCAAATTGTGTTTTTGGGATGAAATTTTCAATAAGCATAATATTCTAGCATGTAACCATAACTTTCCTTATATATAGTATGTGGGTGTATGGTGTAGACTGTAGAGAAAGTATATGTCGTCATCACACAGCCACCATAGCCTTAACTTGTCTATAGTACGGGTTTGACCTTGAGCATTTGGACTACTGTATAGTAAGCTTCGCTAATTCTTAGGTTAATTCTGTTTTATTTTTTTGAATGGTCATGTGCTATAATATGATTATTTTTAGTGTAGTTTAGTTTTCAGAATGACCTTGTTTTACCTGGAACCAATGAACAGTTTGTCAACAGACAAAAGAGCTTATGCACGAGGGTAAGCCCTCTATACTGAACCTCTATGGCAGTGTATGGAGCAAAGTTCTACAATTTGCGCAGGCACAGATACGCATTCAGCGCCTGCACAGAAGTGGAGAGAGCCTGGGAACAGCCTTAGAAGCAGTCACTAGGTTAAATTGTGTGACCACTGCCCTCATCTTCCTATGGATTTGTAGCATGCCATGTTCAATGTTTATACAGGTAGTAGGGGGCAATGAAATAACAAGTTGAGGTGATCACTGAAGAGTCATAGAGCAGAGAAACTTGTAAACGTTAAAGCAGGCAGTAGGAGGTGGGCAAAGGGTAGGTCTACTGTCTCATAGCCTGCTGGTGGTCATTACTATGGAGGCCAAATAGAGGAAGAGCGCCATACTATGGGAAAATAGGTGATCATAGATCTTGAAGGTCTGTCTTTACTGAGAATAAATAGATTTTAAAATATACTGCAATGTTTTAGTATTGCAGTGTATTGTATGAGTGATGAGACCCCCTAGGGTTCAAGTCCCCTAAAACATAGTAAAAAAAAAAAAATATATGATGCTAAAAAATTATTGATTTTTGTAAAGGTATTAAAACATAATAAAACAATATAAATTTGGTATTGCTGTGATTATACTGACACACAGAATTTTAGGCAACATTTTTTACTGCACAGTGAATTGCATAAAATTAAAGAGGTTGTCCAGGCAAAAATGGACAACCCTTTTAACTTTTAAATCGGCCGGGGGCATTGAAGAAAAAAAAAAAAAAAGCATACTCACCTGTCCCCGATGCCCCGGTGTCCTTATGGCGCATCCCGGTTCTTCTGCTGAACTGGTCTCTTCCGGAGTTCTGCTGAGGCCAATCAGCAGCTTCAGCAGAACTCCGGAAGAGACCTGGGAGAAGCCGGTGGAGTAGAAGAACCAGGACATGTCGGGAGGACACCGAAGCATTGGGGTCAGATGAGTATGCGTGCGTTTTTTTTTGTTTTGTTTTTTTTCAATGCACCCAGCTGATTTAAAAGTTAAAAGGATTGTCTGTTTTTGCCTGGACAACCCGTTTAAAGCCCATGAGATGATATATATATAATTTTTTATTTTTTTTTTTTTGCATG
This sequence comes from Leptodactylus fallax, assembly GCA_947044405.1. Lineage (NCBI taxonomy): Eukaryota > Metazoa > Chordata > Amphibia > Anura > Leptodactylidae > Leptodactylus > Leptodactylus fallax. The sequence goes on along the minus strand of CAMRHE010000027.1, from coordinate 5,533,295 downwards.
TTATCTTGAATTTTTCCCACCTTTCCAGGAAATCATAAGGAGTATTGAATGGTAACTTTGTGAGGCACAATTTGGCCTTATGTGAGCGGAATAAGTTATGGCTTTTGAAATGCAAAGAGTAAAAAAAAAAAATAAATTAAAACTTAAAGATGGCAAATTACTGCAGAGGGAAAGGGTTAATAAGGAAGATGCATTGTCCATTTTAATTTTTTCACTGTATGTTATAAGGTACGATTCTTTTACGGGGGCTACCACTTTACTGTAGAGGTCAGTTGTTGAGGAAATGCTGTGTTTTACTATTCCAGAAAAGTGACTAAGATTTTACTTAATCTCATTCCCATATTGCAGAAAACATTCTGCAGAAAATGAAGCATTTGCAAACCACTGTTGGTTAACCCCTTCAGGTCTGAGCCCAAAAGTGCGTTAAAGACCAGGCCTCATTTTTCAAAACTGACATGTCACCTTATATGGCAATAACTTTAAGACGCTTTAACTTGCACAAGTGATTTTGAGACACTTTTTTCGTGAGACATTGTACTTTTAGTGGTAAACATTGATCAATATTTTTGTATTTATTTATAAAAAAATAGGAAATTTGATGGAAATTTGGAAAAAAAAAAATCGAAATTTTCAAAATGTGAAATGCTCTGCTTTTCAAACAGATAGTCATACCACCCAAATAAGTTAATAAATATTATCTTTTTTTTATATGTCCCACTAGGACACCTGAACCAACGATAGTCTAATCGCTGATTCAGCACTATAGACTGCAATACACGTGTATTGCAGTCTGTACAGGAATTCAGCCTATGTAGACACAGGCTGATTTCCAGAGGTCCCGGTAGGATCAACCAGGTAGAGGGGGCTTCAGGCAGCCTGGGGTCACTGGCCAGACACCGGGCTGCATATTATAGATATCATTGGCACCCTCATGTTTGACCGCGGCATCCAAGGGGTTAAAAATGAGCGCCGATAGGAGGTTAAGGAGCAGGGTGTTAGCTGTCAGTTACAGCTAACACCTTCTCCCGATGCCGCCCGCGGCACTCAGTGCCGCTAGCAAACACTTAAAATGCCGCGGTCGCTATTGACCGCGGCATCTTAAGGGTTAAACAGCGGGGATCGGTGTTACCACTGGTCCCTGCTATTGCAGCGGGAGCCTGGCTGTCAAATACAGCCGGGCTCCCGCGGTGATCGCACAGGCTCTGCTTCTGAGCCCGCTCGATCACCGTCACGTACCTGTACGTGGGGGATGCGGTAACTAACCACATTTTCCCACGTACATGTACGTGAGAATGCGTGAAGGGGTTTTTAATTTTACATGGGAAAACTCTGCATTAATATGGGATGAGGTAAAATGTGAAATGTTGTGGTAGAACAGTCAGACCTAGCTTTCATAGTCCGTGCTCTCAGACCTAGGAATTAAGGTAGGGAAGAGTGTAAAATAATAGTAGTATAAATATGTCCTATGCCCCGCCATCCAGTGCTAATATTTTGTTCCGGCGCTGCAATAATAACCCGGCTTTCTCCCCATGTGATTGCTGCAGTGAATCACTGGCCTCAGCAGTCACATATGGATGGTCAATGTATGTTATTGTTGTAGAGGAACCAGATCATCTTTAGCAATGATTGGCTGCAGCGGCTTTGCAGGCGAGATAACTTCCCTGTATTATACAAGAGCCCGCCCACCCATACACCTAGTGAAAGCATTACACAGATTTCAGCTTTCTATAGAGAAACAATTAAAAGAATAAAGATGCGCAGGATTTTACAGAAAGGAGCCACATTTTAACAAAGTATATTGCTCAATTTATTATTGACACACATGTGCCCAGAAAATATAAAATTGCTTGAATGTATCTTCACTTCCACACAAGATGGGTTGGATTAGCAGTGGGCATAGTTTTGGGTCATTTTCTTTAGATTGCTGGCATTTAAGAGTGCAGATCTGGTTGTGGTTTATGTTTTTTGATCACCAGCCATAGTAGTGAGCAAGTTACCAGCGATTTGGCTTGTTGCTTCCATCTGACTGAATTTGTGGTATGTTTGCAATGACTGTAGACCTGAATCATTCTTTCCTATGGAAAGAAGGCTCTTTATGTTCGTGTTTATAGTAAAAATTCTGCCTTGCCTTCCACAAATGTTCTATAACCCACTTACCTAAACATAGGAAAATATTGAGTTTACGGTTAAGTTACAAATAACATTTCTCGATCCAGCTGTTAGCGCCTTATTTTAATTGATGACACAGAAAGTTGGAAGATTGGATGGAATGATGTCAGCGCTTTTACTTGGCAACATGTGAAAATTTCTACTGCTCAACAAATTTCCTTTAAAATTCTACCCAAATGTCTATTTGTAAATTCTTTCGAATTTGTTTCCCTGTGAACATGATAATAATTGGATGGTGTGGATGGTCTGAGATAAACTGTGAAACTCTTCTGTATTGCATTCTTCCACAAATTACCACAACCCCATCCCTACAAAAACTGTGCGTGTACACTTTAGAATTGCCTTAAAGCATACCTGCATATTTTCTAGCACTTTTTCCCCCCTCTGTTTTATCTGTAGTTTTCTGTCCTTTCTGAACTGGTGGGTGGAGACTATACACTACACAAAGTAAGTAGAGGAGGCATCTGCTCTATAAGGGTATGTTCAGACGACAGAAACTTCCTCTTCATTTTCCCGATCCCTGCTGGAGCATGCCAAAGCAGAGCTGGTTCTCCAAATTGTTGTAAATTAAAAGTACATCTGGCCCCGCAAAAAAAAAAATGTATGCTTTATACATCCCCGTAGATGCTAATATAAAAAAGTTGTGTGTCAGGTTATAGTGACTCCAACAGTTCTTGTGGGGTGGATGGATGGATGTGTGTGTGTTTTTTTTTTTTTTTGTTTTTTTTTATACAAAGTATTGGATTTCTTTTAAGGGGTTAAAACAAAAAACTATATAAATTTGGTATGTCATTTTGGCCGCATATTGAACACCATAAAAATCTCCAATTCCACCCCATTCTGCATTTTTTTTTTTTCTACCTTCCCTGTACATCATAGAGTATTAAATGGTACGATTATGAAATACAATTTGTTCCACAAAAATTAAGCCCTTTATATGGCTCTGTGAACAACAAAATAAAAAAGTTATGGCGTTTGGAAGGCTGGTAGTCAAAAATGAAAATTGAAAACTGAACTGGCTGCAGCGGTAAGGGGATAAACTATGAAATGGCTCCTTATGTTAGACTCTTCTTTATGTAATACTGTGTAAGCTGTCATAACTGCTGACAGGCTCCCTTTTAAACCTATTCCACCATTAATTTGTCTGCTGCACATTCAGAACCTGGCACCCTGGGAAGTAGTCTCTCTACTGTCTCTCATGCCAGATCATTGTAATTTCTCTGAAAAGATGCATTTGATTTATGAATATTATCCTGTAATACATTATCTATGCTTAAACTTGTCTCACCAACTCTGCATCTGACTTATTAATGATCGGCATAGCTAAATTGACCGTCTGCAAATTCACAAGGCATAAATATGTTTTTGTTGTGTATCTATAGAAGCCTGGAATGAATGTGTGATCAGATTTCCACAGGATGACTTGAATGCTTACAGGTTAGCACAAAGCTGTTAATGAAACCTTGTCTGAGACAAAACAGCGGAGCGGATCATAATTAACGTCTCATTTTCTGCCAGTTGCTATTGATTACTCATTCACTAGGCCTTTGTTCTTGAAATTGTAACAACTGTATTTCACTTCACTATCTAATGAGATTCTTCGTATTGGATCATTTAAACACCATGCTCATAATTGCCAACTTAGCCATACAATTTCATTGTTAGCGCGATTTACATTATAATGTGAAAAAATGGCCTACATTTCAGAAATCTGGGCAGTGTTGAAAAAGTTCAGTTCTGTTCAGGAATGGTGGGAAACTTGCAGTCGCTTGTCAGATGATGCACCGTTTGGATGGCCACTGTCATGATGTGTGAGCTGATTTATTTCTAGATGTCCACCAAGTTTAGCAGTACTGGTTCAGCATCTAATTTGTAGGACAAGCTGAATGGTTATATGCAGTTGTCAGTTTCTAAATTTCCAGGAGGAAGAACTAATACTAATACAGGCCAGGAGAGTTAACAGGTCTTCTATATTCATTTATGGTGCAAGCAAGGTCTTGCTGAGCCTTCCGTAGCACCTGCTCTGATGTGCTTCGTCCACAGAAGAAAATTGGTGCTCTAGCAGACACGACCGTGAAACAGGTACTCCAAGCAGCTCATTTGCATGTGGATTAAAAATTAATTTTCCTTACCACAAGATTGCATTTTGACTTTTCCAAATGAACAGAGTGGGACTGTGTCTACACACGTCTCTCCTTTTCACTTGTACAAGAGTTATAGAAATGGCCCAGCATGTAACTCCGGTACAAGTAAATGGAGAAACATGCATACACAGCCCCTCTTTATTCACTTGCAGGCACAGACGTGAGTCTTGTTCTTGAGAAGACTGCAGGTCCCAACGTACCTGCTAGCTATTTATGGCTATGGATAAAGCCACAAATGCTGAGATGGGAATACCCCTTTATGCTAGCCTTATACACACACATTTCCCACCAGCTACACCGATTTTTAGGTTATCGAAATTCGTCAGAGTTCCTAAAAGAGAAAGGTCCTGTTTCCTATAATTAGGTTGTCTGTCAGATCTCTTCCCAGAGGCTGTTAAACAGACATAGCAATTGGCAGATGTGGTTAAATATGTTGCATCAGTTTCTTGGTAGATGTCATCAGATGAAGTTAAATTTTGTCTGATTTAAACAGAAATTGGACAAATATTTTTATGTAAAAGTTGCTCTTGGTAGGTTCCTCCATGCGCAGTGTCTGGAAGATGCTCCTGGGCTGTACTACTTGTTCAATTTGTTATTGCTTGGTTTTGGATTCTGTATCCTCTATCACAGTATACACTGTGTTACATAATGCTTTCAATAAAACAAGTTTATAAAAGAAAGTTACTTCAGGTAAAGGCCAATTTCGTTGACCTGACAGGCAGTGATCATGAACCTATGAGCGTTGTTCCTGATCACTTCCATGTAGCAAGTCATTGTTACTGTATGAGAACAAATGATTTGTTCCTCCACATACAATTTGCATTTGTAGACAGCACATTGCCTTATTTACACAGGCTGATGTTCTGCCAACAATTCAGCATACTCTATTTTGCATAAAAAGATTGTCTTCTGACATATGAGCATTTGCTCATTTGTTGGCTGGTCTTTTCTGCATTTGTATGGACCAATGATAGGTAACAGCCATACCTAGGAAGAGTAGTTCCTAATAATAATTAGCCCAATATCAGAACTATGTTAAGGGGTTTAGAAGGTCTTTTCTGGATCATAGATGGTAGTCCTGAGGAGAAGACTTCTAATCTATGATGTCCATATGCCCTAAGGGTCCTTTTTTACATGTGCAGATTTTAGACTAGAGTAACACCAGTCAAAGATAAAGTTGCTCAGTGCGTGTTCAAAGGGGCTGTTACATGTCCCTAGTGAAATTCTGTGTGGGGATGAATGATCATAAATATGTTTTTCGCCCCCATACAGTTTCCTTGTGTATACAAATGTGCTGCAGACAATGATTTTCAGGTAGCATAAAAGATGCGATCAGCTGATAAACGGCTGATCACAGAAACGCTTACACTGCCATTGTCTAACAGGCTCTCTGTGTTTTTTACTGTTCTGTTGTGTGATCTGACATAAATATGACTTTTTCTAAGCTATATTTTTGCCATACACACTAAGTAGCTGATGGCCAATGGCTATTCCTTCCAATCCCTTCCTTTCATATACATGCATTCTAATTTAGGAAAGAGGAGTAACATTTCTGGTGTCTTCCTGAGAACTAGAGGATCAGGGAAGAATCTGAAGGTCAGCATATAGTATAGGTGCATCTCAATAAATTAGAATATCTTTGAAACATTTCTTTCTTTCAGTAATTCAATTAAAAAAGTGACCTCCTATATTTTCTAGCTTCTTTACACACACAGTGTTCTATTTCAGGTGTTTTATTTCTGTAAATGTTAATTATGGATTACAGCTAATGAAAACCCAAATCTAAGAAAATTAGAATATTGTAAAAAAGTTCAGTATTGTAAATTCAGTGTGTCACCTGCCAAGGTTTCCTAAGCCTTTAAATGGTCCCTCAGTCTGGTTCAGTAGGACACACAATTATGGAAGACGCTGAATATGAATTGTATTACTGAATCACTGATATGAATGAACGTTTCAAAGATATTCTAATTTATTGAGATACACCTGTAGATGCCTGACAGGTCCCTCCCAAATCTGCAAATTCGGCTAATATACCAGCGATGTGTATGCTAGCTAGCTTACTGAAAATCTCTTCTCTCTTGTTTATGGTAGTACAAACAATCTGTTGTTTTTTTTTTTTTATTCTAATGCACACAGTTATTGCTTTCAGTTAGAAATTGGTTAGCACCTTTCTTCAGCACCTTGGAGTCCCACTGTGTAAATTTTGGGTGAAGACATTTGAGAGAGTTGTTGAATGTGTTGGCACAACAGGCAGCAATATTCTTGTGCTTTTCACTGCACACATCTGTGAAAATAGCTTGCCAGCATTCTGTATGGATAGAGATCAAGAAAGGAATAAGCTACTACTGTAGTCAGTATGATATTTGTTTTCTAAGACCTGACCACAATGTCGGATGATCATGTACTTTTAGTAGTCAGAATTACCTCTGTCTGATTGTTGTCGATGCAGATGATGTCAAGACCCTCAATTGCTTTCCAAGTCGTTATTTCGTTCCGCCTTTGTCATTTTGATGGAAAACAATGGATTCTTCATGTAATAAGAAATATCCCATGCTTCTAGGATACTTGAATGTGACCAGGAAAATGCCAGGACTTTACATTGCTTGTTTATAGCAGTTTCTATATTCATATGATATACAAAAAGCACTTGAAACAAATATTACAGAAACAACTTTTATAATAGTTTGTGTTGCCAATGGTTGGCAGTACTATAGTCAAATGAGTGAACAAGTATGGTATAGATACTTTGTCCACAGCCTTTGATATCTCTTGGGTCACGATGTTCCCTTTTTAAGATGAAGCCCTGAAGACAGGATCAGTTCTGATCAATATTATCTCTTAGTTGACTCAGATGAGCAGATAAATCAGCAGAATTGACTAATAGCATTGATTTGGTCTCTGAAAAGACTGCAGAGTGCTCTGTATTGAAACTGCACAAACATATATAGTATGGAGCAAGATCGTTTTCAAAACTATTGTTTCTCAGTGTTGCCCTTCTATATAATGAGACATATTTGGTGTTAGTAGTTGCCTATTCTTGATGGAAAATTCCTATTTATTTCCTGTTGCTTCCTGAATTTTGTGAGAAAAAAAAAACTGAATCCAATTACAGTTTTTAATAGATTAGCTGGACGTAGTCTGATTTTTTTTATTTTTAATTTTTTTTATTTTTTTTATTTTAATAGTTATCCTCATTTAAGCACATGGAAATAATAACTTAACTGGTATAAAGAAATGTAGCAAAGCCATTTCAGTGTAATTACGAATATTTGCACAATGAAATGGATATTCTAGTCTGAAGCATTTGTTACCCAACTTCTGGATAGGTGATATATGCTAGAATGGTGGGAATTCAACCACTGCAACCCCCACAGATTGTGAGATTGGGCAACCTGTGTCATAGGCAGAAGGTTTGTTGCGATGAATCCCTCTGCATGCGGTAGTGATAAAATTGCACCGTAATTATTGATCTGATCATTATTGGTTTTTTTTGGCTTTGTAAGAAAGGAAGGACCTGGCTGTCTATACTGCGAGTATGTATATAGGTAACCGTATAATGTCATGTATTTATGTATTTCCTTCTTCACTTTTTCATTGCAGAATAGGTAGTGTGACTAGTACTTTACATAGCAACCACATTCATTTAAAACTATTACATATTATATCTGTGGTGATAACCAAATACAAAATTAGTTTTTACTTAAACTTGTTTCTTGGCTTTTAGAAATGGTCCAGTGTACCCAATACTCCAGAAGGCATCGGCTTAAGAGTGCGTACATTGACAGGTGTCATGGTGATTTAGACAATTTACTAACTTGGGACAGAATGTCCCCTAGGAATTGAGTGTTCTGTATTCTGTCAGCAGTGATCAATCCATCATAAAGGATTACTCTTGCAGGGTTATCAAAAGTGATGCACGCAGAATGGGGAAAAGAAGCAAAGAATTTTACATATTGTATGCATGTCTCTAAATAATAAATATTGGACTGATAATTCTTGCTGTTCTTTTTCGCAGTTTTATTAATGGAATGGCTACAATTCTTTAAAAATCTGTATACTTGTGAGCAGGAAATGCCCCTGGAATCTGCATGGTCTCCACCCCCAATAGGTTTAGATCATGTGGTATGTGAAAGGACTTATACAACCTTGATACAAAATTTTGTGTGAAAAACTGATGACGTGGTCCATTTTTCTTGTGTGATTTGTATCCATGTAGCACCTATTTTCACAGATCCTTCATAAACATGAGTGATGGATGAAAATCCTATTTTTTTGACAGCCCATGTTTAGGTCTGTTTACTTTAAAAAAAATAAAAATTCAACCATTAGACTTTCATTGTTTTGAAAATGGCAGTGTGAATAAGCCTTTAGCCCATAGGTTTCAAACACAAGGCCTTGTGTTTTGTGGATCGCGGCGGCACAGCTGCAACTGCCTTGAGGCAACCTGAGGCTATAGCTTCAGATGGCAGCATTTTTTTTATTCAGCCGCTACCTTTTGAATTATTGCAATAGGTAGCAGCTGATAACTCTCCTATCCATGCTGCCTCTAACTGGTGCTGCATGTAACGTCACAACGCTGAAGAATGCCAGAACGTTACATCCTGGTGTTTTTCATTATCTGGTACAGCACGTCCTTGTGGTGGGAGTGGAGGCCACTCTGGAGCATAGATAGTGGATGATAATTTACTCACCTATGTATTGCAATAATACAGTTGGTAGTGGCCGAACAGATCACACTGTGTGCAGGCCAAAATTAAAAGGGGCCATATACTGTGTGTGTGGTGGGGGAGGGGGGGCAACAGCAACAAAAAAAAAAAAAATCACAGCAGTCGTCATAGTGACTGGTCCCCTAACCCAGGGGGCCCTCATGGGCCCCCTCACCACACTGCTGTCTCCAGGTGTAGGGAATTTCATACTTACCATTTCTTCCTTCAAAACACTGACGTGGCCACGGGCTGTGCACTTCTTTTAATGTCCTTCTGACCATGCTGTCTTCCATTCTATGGTATCGCTTCTGGTGGACAATAGAAGAGGTGCAAAGCCAAGTACCACATCAGCGCTTTGCAGGAAGAAGAGGCAAGTATGAATTTCACCAATGTTGTCTAAGCTGAACTGGTGGGGTCACCAATATCTCTGGGGGGGGGACAATTGGGACACTGTGTGGGGTGGCGCCATTACCTGTAGGGGAGGAGACAATACACGTGGTTAATAGTGTCCTAACTAACAATATGTTAACATCAACATTATGGCTGCCTTCAACAAGCTATATATGTAACTACACAACTTTAATAGATACATATTATACAGTCGCAGAATTACTAACGGCCTTTTGAAGACAACCATAAGTCTGATGTGGCCCTCTGCGAAAATGAGTTTGACACCCCTGCTTTAGCCTCTGTTCACATCTGCATTGGTCATTTCCATTCCTCTGCTTCTACAATTGCAGTGGTGGATCCATTACATGATCAACATCATTGGCACCCAAAAGATTTGATTGACTAATGGAGCCTCCAATGCCGATGTGAACATAGGGGCATATTTATTATGCCTTCTATGCCAGTTTTGTGACTTTTTTTTTTTTACTTTTGCAACCCCTAAAAGGAAGATTTATTTTGCTTTGTGCTCCATTTTGTGCAAAAAAACTGGCAACTTTATTTTTTGTGCTGCCTTTGCCACTTTCCCAAATTTATTATAATTTATGCCAGTAATCTGGCATAAATGATAGGGAGATCTATGCCATATATGAGCTGCTGTACATTTCCCTCCAGGCACATGTAAAAGTGGAGGAGGCATGCCCCATATCACATGAGGTGCACCCTCTGGCAGCAATGGGGTTATGAAGACTGGCATTGATTACGCTAGTCTTCATAAATACGCTCCATGGATGTACTTGTCCAGCACTGTTGCTGGATAGGTCTCATCCAGGTTACATGACCTGTCGAGTGAAAGGAAAACACCAAATAAGTGCTTTGTTTGTGTTATATAGTACATGAGTATTATCAGTCAATTTAAGACTAAGCTGCTTTTTTCAATGTCATGTTTAGTAATAGCCACATACTGTCCAATGTCAAACAATATTGGTAATTTTAATAAGCTATCATTCTGTCAATATTTTTCTGTTTTCAGAATTTGCAATTAACAATTTAGTGTGCAGTGATTGGGGTGGACAACCATAGGCAGTAAAGTGCGCCATACTGTATATATACAGTACTGTGCAAAAGCCTCGAAGTAATAATGCTTTTGAAAAGAGAAGTGTTAATAGTTTAGTTTAGTCATTTAGCAAAATGTAAAGTGAATGAACAAAAGAGAATTTAAAATATTCGTTATTTGGTTTGACGGCATTCCAAACCGCATCAATTCTTCTATGTACAATTTTTGAAGGGACTCTACAGGGAGGTTGTTCCAAACATCGTAGAGACCTAACCACAGATCTTCTGTGGATTTAGTCTGATCAGATCCTTCTGTCTCTTCATGTAATCCCAGTCGGACTTAATGATGTTGAGATCAGGGCTCTGTGGGGGGGCCATATCACTTCCAGGACATCTCCTTCAAAGGGTGATCAAAAGATTTCTCTTTTTCTTATTCACTCAATTTTGTTAATTGACAAAACTAAACTTTTAACTTTTGATAGTATTCTAAGGGTAGGTTCACATCTGTGTAGAAGGCTCTGCCGCAGGTTCTCCTGAAAATCGGCGGAGACAAAAGTCCCCCAGTGGACCCGAACAACGGAGAGCCTGGCACATGTGTGAACCTAGTCTTACTTTGCAGTATCCCCTTCCCCCTCCAAACACACACACACACACACGTGTGCACCTAAAACTTTTACACAACACTATATATGTTTATATTTTGCCATATACAAATGACTTTGCTGCAAATTTCTGCAATGTTGTGGTAACTCTTGTCCCTTTCTGTTCCAATTCATGTCAGTAAAGGTAAATTTTGTCCATGAATGTGGTTTCAATAGTAAGTTGGTATTTTCAGAGCAGCTGCTGCATAAGAAACTGTTCTAAGAAAACAATATCTCATTAAGTATAAGCATGGAGGACATTGTCTTAGTCATGCATTAACAAATAAAGCATGCAATTACTAAAGTCAGCAGTGAAACAGCTACTTCTCAGTGCTCACTTTTGTCTGGATAAAACCATTTTTTTTTTAAATTGTGTCTTAATATTTACTGATGTACTAGTAATACATTAATGGTAAATAGTCTTTTTTTTTTTCCCTAAAATTTCCAATGATTTCTCACAAATCGCGGTGGTTGTATTTTACAGACCAGCCTGATTCGAACTGATATTGGACTTGGTAGTTCGGGGCAGCTTCCAACCTCAGGAAAACCCGGAAGCCCTTATTTTCCATTCTCTGCATCAGGTTCTCGTCGAAGGCCCTTACAGGACACCCCGACTTTAGGTAACTGGCAACAAGTATAACAAGTTCCCCCAGCAGTTATGATCGTTTCTTTTCTTATCCTTGCATGACTGATCGGGGTGTATGAATGTCGCTTTTGTATCTGAATGTGTTATGTCTCGTGTAGTACATGATTTATGCATGTGATGAGACAAGCTCTTGGGCTTAAATCCAGTGTGAATGTAAATGAAGAAAATATATATAAAATGCAAGAATCTGTTTTAAGAGAGATACACGTTATGTGCTTCTGCACAGGGTTACATTGGTTGCTCAGCCATTTTTAATGGCATGTCTGTATAAATTTGGCACTATGGTAAGCCGAGTAGGTGCACGTGTAATGGTGCTTATAATTTGCAGCTTTCATGAAAATTATCAAGGGCATCTAAACTGAGCCACTGCCAGCAATACTTATGCTTTAGAAGCACATTCCCTTGCTTGTGTGTCTCCTTTCTGTTGCCACACAAAACTGTGCAGTTGAATTAAGATATTCAGAAACTATATATAATAGAAGTAGAGTAACATTTTCTCCTAATGAGTTTAATAAATGCTGGTGGCCTTCACAAAATAATTCTGGTCCATCTTTTTTTAGAAACCCGTCTTGTGCTGTTCCTCTGTTATTCCTCCTGAATATTTAACAATAAATTGTCAACTGGGTGTTGCCGTTCTCCTCACATGGATGTGTGCCTACAGTCTTATTGTCAGCACGCACTAGACTGTGCAGGAACGCCCCCAACTGATAACACCTGGTTTTCCATTTATTGATGACCTGCTAGGAGGGATATCAGAAGAATGGTATGAAACTGGATTATTTAAAAAATTTAAATGTCCCAGAATTAGTCACAGATGATCATGTGATCCATGTAGTCTGCCCTCATTTCCTTCTATTCTTAGAAGACACACAGGTTTATCCCAGGCTTGTTTTTATTCACTGACTCAATTACTCTTTCAGTGATATATTCCTGATGTTCCTCAACACCCTACACACAAATTTCAGGTTGTCTCCTTGTTCTTGTGATTTTATATATATTTTTTTCTTTTATTAATCTTTCCCTCCTAAACTTTTATACCCTTAACATATTAAAAGGATTTGATATTGTCTCTACATTCCCTTCTTTCATCCAGGCTATACAGATTAAGCTCTTTAAGTCTCTCCTGTAATATGTTTTGTGCATAAGACCATTTTGTGGTCCGCCTTTGCACCCGTTCTATTATATGTATGCCTCTTTGTAGGTGTAGTCTCCAGAACTGGACATAGTATTCCAGATGTGGTCTCACTAGTGCTCTATACATTGGGATCACAATCTCTTTTATTTTACTGGTTATACCCAACTATACGGCTGAGCATCCTACTTGCCTTACCTACAGGACCTAGATCTTTCTCTTCATAAGTCCTGGCTTTGTTCTACGCTAAAGGGTTCCTTCTCCCTAAGTGCATTATTTTATACTTGGGAACTTTAAACTGCAGTTTCCATTGTTTGGACTATTTATCCAGTGAAGCGACATATTTTTCCCCCCAAAGAAAATGACGTAAGACAGACACTTGAGCTACACTACTTATGACTTGACTGTCCTCAGAATGCACACCATTCAAAACACTACTCTAGACCCTTTGCCTTGTTTGACTGCAGACATTCAAATTCATCCATAACATCTGCCACTAAAAGGCTGGAGTTCTTACAACCAACGGTAACGTTATGCCCATACATGTTGCAATTTAGATAGCCGCGTGCAAAGTAACTGTTCGAATGGTTAGTGATAGCCTTATTCCCATCAATATAGTTATTTTACCAATTTTATTTTTGTGATGCCAGTTTTTTTTTTTTCTTTTTTTCTAATTTACGCTAGGTTCACACTAGATTTCTTCTTCCTTAGATGGTTTAGTGGCATTAATAATGTTTGGCCTCTTTCTGTCATACCTCTCTTTCTTTTTACAATATTTATTTATTCTCTAGTAAACCATAATGGCCTCTTCCCACTTTCTTTGCTAGTGAGCTTGACTTATAGTTTAGTTACCTGTACAATGGCCCCTTTTACTAGTGACCATAAACCCTTCTGTTCTATTTCACCTTTTTAATTCCCTTTTTAGATATTCCCTCATTTCTTTGAAGGTGGGTTTTCTGAAGTCTAATACTTTTTGTAGTAGTGTATGATCGCTCCATGTCTGTTTTTATGTCATACCTATAAACATTAGTGGTCACTGGAACCCAAACCTCAGGTATAAAGTCACTGACCAGGAGAGAACATTCTAGATTGTCTTTACAAGTGCTTTGAGTTGCTCCATTAAGTGCATCAGATTCCTGTTCTTCCATGTAAAAGCACTAGAGGTGTTCTAGTCAACAGCAGCCTTGTTTGAGTCTCGTATGAGTACAGTATCTCCCTTTTCTGCCACTGTCATTAGCCAGTTTATCGTAATTCCCTTTCTTGAGGCTTATATACCACGCACCTTCTAAGTTCTCTCCTTAGTTTGTATGCAAATCCAGAGAGTTTTGAGCTCTGTGCGAATCCTAAATTATGGTAGATTTAAAGGGAATCTGTCAGGGCAATTTGGGACACTAAACCACCCGCACGTCCTTATGGACCTGGGGTTTAGTGTCCCAAATCACCCTGTTATAATGCAATCCATTGCTACATTAAAAATAAAAAAGCTTTATACTGACCTGGCCGCTGTACTCCCCGCACCTGCGCAGTTCTTCAATGAAGCCAGAGGCGTACTCCTCTGCTTCAGTGTGCATGCCTCGCAATTACGCAGTGAAGCCGGGGTGTCCATCTTTGGCTTCACAGAAAAACAGCACAGGCGCCGGGAGGCATGCCTCCTGAATAAGCCGGACCGATCTCACCAAACGGCGTCGATCGGACCCTTACCTAGGTAAGTATAAAGGTTTTTTATTTTTAATGCGCCTGTGGATTGCATTACAACAGGGCGATCTGGGACACTAAACCCCAGGTCTATAAGGACCTGTGGGTGGTTTAGTGTCCCAGATTGACCTGACAGATTCCTTTTAAGGCTAGTGTGAACCTAACGTGAGACTACCATTGATATACTGTAAATGGCTACTTCACCATTGTTGTTTTATGAATAGTACAATTATTTGCAAGATCGGGCAAGTCAGGAGAGCTAATAGGTAATCTTTACGCAGCCTATTGCTTCTTGAATTAGCACATCACAACAGTGTCTGAGGCTTGACATATACATTCCACAGGTTCACATCTGCACACGGGTCTCAAACGTTTGGGTACGTTAGGGGACCCAAACGACAGAGAGCCAGACCACTAAAACAGCGGACACCTGCGGACCCCATAGACTCTAATGGGGTCTGTCGGGTTTACACCATTTTTATATTGAATCCAGCGGAGAGAAGTCCTGCACAGAGATTTTTGGCGGTGAACATAGCCTTTTACCATTAGTATCAACATTGCACAGGGTGGACTTTTTTGGCCCACTCATTGTCACCTCTGTCAGAAATTGCATTAAAATATGTTCAACTTTATTAATATATAATGAATAATGATAATACAGGAAGGAAATAATTTGTAAAGATATTTACATCTATACTGTACAATGGTGTTAACATTGTTTTACCCCTTCAACTTCCAGTGAGATTAGTGTGCCTCTCATTGCCTGATTTCATTTACTGTAGTAACATATATACTGTCTCACTAAACTCTATTACTTTAATCATTATCTTCTATGAGCAGTTCTCAGATCATGCAGGTTAAGGTTTAGCTGCATATACAGAAGAGCTGGCCAATACGTTACAATAAAACCAGAGATTAAGTTACTGACCTTGATTTGAAAAAAGCTTTAGGGATAATACTTGTGATGTCATTCATATTAATAGGGTCTACACAAAGCATATTATATAACGATTTTAAGCTCGGGTGAATCACTTGCTGTGTATAAGTTAGCATCATAGTTTAGGCATCAATCTGATATTTTGAGAAGTTTCTAAGAAATATAATGCGTACAGTCACCAATGTAGAATTGCTCTGAAAAGTTTTTTGACAGTTCTTTTAACATAGGAATGAATGCAGTATAACGGTTTGTTTTAATTTATAACTGGGAAGTATACTATTGTGTTAAACTTACACTTCATGCTATATGTCTGAAGCAGTTTTTTTTTTCTCCCTCGAAATTCTTAAGCAGAAACTGCTCAGTGTCCATTCTGCATGGCACTGCTTAGACTTACTGGCTTCTAGATTTCCATGTGTTTGTATAAAAATATCTGGAAAGTTCCTATTGATTTCAAAATGAGCTTTGTGGTATTGACAGCGGGCAGTCCTTGCTTCAGTATTAGGCTTTGCTTTTTGCTGTTCAGTCTTTCTCTTGTGCCATTACTTTTTGATGGCAAAAAACTGCACATCATGTATTTCAAGTCAGTAGGGTCTGTCAGGCACCATTGGGATCTGTCCTAAAATAAAACAGCAAAGCATTATGGCTTCTGTTACAAATAGGAGCTATCTGCTTCTAGAGATGTATTATAAAGTAACGGCACTTCTGCGGTTTGACCGGCTAGCCATCTAATATTTTATATGCATGTCCCCAGTCAACAAATGTGAAGGGAATAAAAATTAGGCATGTTGTATTTCAGCATGCCTGATCCATCATTGTCAAGGGAGATAAGCCAGCTGGTGTGATCAGACAAAAGTTCCTAGTGGGGATGAAGGTTTTCTGACTCTCCCTAAATGTTTTCTTAAAACTATTTGAGGTGTTTGTATGGTCACCTTTAGGCTAGGGCTACACAGAGTTACATAGTTAGACACGTCTTTTTTCAACCATACTATCAAGTTCATCTTGGGAATGGGAAACGTCATAATACTCTATACATTTCCATAACTATCAATGCTGTTTTGCTCTAAAAAGGCATCTAATCCTTTTTTGTAGCTGTCAGCTGTGATGGCTGTGACTAGCTCCTGGTGTAGGCTATTCCATATCTAGACTTTGTAGGGAAAAAAACACTAATGGCCAAGCAGATTTACAAAAATAATGTGAATAATCTACTTTAATGATGTCTATATGGAAAATAATATATTCCATTTTTCTGTGGTATCTAATTGATTTCGTTTACAGGCTCCCATTAGCTGTGTATGCTCATCTTGGAATATCTCTAGGCTGTTCCACAACATACTCTACAGTCAGTGTAGATTTGATCTCGCAATCTTCTGCCAACCCAGAGAGCGAAGAGCCATAAGTTCCTTCAGCATGTCTCCTACACAGAGTTGCTCTCCACATCCCACTGTGCACATAGATGCAACACTACACAGTTTTGGGGCTGTGTTATAATTCCTTGTATGTAGGGTGACAGTCATGTGGTGCTGTGTTTCTTGAGCTACTCAGCTAGTAAGGACATTTTTAAACATTCCCTAATATATTCTATCAACTTCAAAATTTCAACATTAAATGTATAGTCATATGATTATTATTTCAGTATAGACACACGCTTTACTTACATCATCATAAGGTTCTCATTGTGGTAGTTGTGTATGAGGCTCTTTATTTTCTCAGATGGTAAAACTGCCAATTCTTCTTGGCAAAAAGTCTCCAGTTCCTGTAAATTCCTGGGCTGTCTTGCATGTACTGTGCGCTCTTGAGATCTCCCCCAGAGTGGCTCAATGATATTGAGGTCAGGAGACTGAGATGGCCACTCCAGAACCTTCACTTTCTTCTGCTGTAGCCAATGACAGGTCGACTTGGCCTTGTGTTTTGGATCGTTGTCATGTTGGAACGTCCAAGTACGTCCCATGCGCAGCTTCCTGGCTGATGAGTGCAAATTTGCCTCCAGTATTTGCTGATAACGTGCTGCATTCATCTTTCCTTCAACTTTGACCAAGTTTCCTGTGCCTTTTGAAGCTCACACATCCCCACATCATCAGTGATCCACCTCCATGCTTAGGAATGGAGTTCCTTTCCTCATAGGCCTTGTTGACACCTCTCCAAATGTAACGTTTATGGTTGTGGCCAAAAATTTAGATTTTTGTCTCATCACTCCAAATTACCTTGTTCCAGAAGTTTTGAGGCTTGTCTCTGTGCTGTTTGGTGTATTGAAGGTGAGATTCTTTGTGGCATTTGCATAGTAATGACTTTCTTCTGGCAACTCGACCATGCAGCCCATTTTTCTTCAAGTGCCTCCTTATTGTGCATCTTGAAATAGCCACACCGATAATTTTCAGAGAGTCCTGTATTTCAGCTGATGTTATGTGTGGGTTTTTCTTTGCGTCCCGAACAATTTTCCGGGCAGTTGTGGCCGAAATTTTGGTTGGTCTACCTGACAGTGGTTTGGTTTCTGGGCATGTCATCAGGCCAAAATCACCAGGGTATGTGAACTTTTGAACAGGGTCATTTTGATGTTTTTGGTTGTCATTATGATTTAAAAAGAGAAAACACAGAAGTTTGACAATAAATGGCTTCAACCAACCACTAACCATGAGTGGAGAAAAAGTTTGTGTTATCTTTCATATTCTCTGAAAAAAGGCAAAAAAAACCCAAAAAATCTGCCGGGGCATGTAAACTTTTTAGCACAACTGTGTGTGTAAAAGATATATATATATATATATATATATATATATATATATATATA